>CM077007.1:74586171-79586171 GCA_039090855.1 Macrothele yani | reverse complement strand
AGAGAGAGAGAGAGAGAGAGAGAGAGAGAGAAAGGGAGACTGCGAGTATAAGAATATTTCCGAACTAAAAGAAATAATTTAGAGAGATGTAAAAAGTTCGCATAGAAACTGGATGATCTCTGACAGAGAGAGAGAGAGAGAGAGAGAGAGAGAGAGAGAGAGAGAGAGGCTCCGTACGGCAGAAGAATCCAAAGTTTAGCGTGAAACGAAAGATTCCATTTACCCTTTAAGCGGCTGATGCACCTTAACCAAAGGGTACCAAAAATTTCTACGATCCTCACAGAGAAATTTTCACATAACTGACGGCTTTTACGAAAGTCACAGTAAAACAATTTCTTTCCCCTCTCTTTGAGCAGTACCGACCGTAAACCTGTAACTTATCCTTCATTCTCTGATCGATGACCCAAGGCATGATGTCTCCCTGACATGGACTTCACGCACCTGAGAAGGAACAAACATCTTTTGTCTGTCCTTTCTTAGACTCGTCGCCATTTTTGTAACCGATTTAGCAGATAATCAGTTACACAAGATTAGTGTCAATCGTCCTTTAAATGGATACTTTGAAGTAAAAAAACGAAAGAAGAAAGCAACTGTTAAAATACAAGTTTGTCCGCGACTGGCATCGAAGCCGTGTCCCCTCACTCCGGAGTAAGTCGCTCTCCCAACTGAGCTACACTGACAGAATGCCTCGCTGCAGATTTGTCGTCTTGACACATGTTTTCACCTCTGTAGTAAGTCACACTGATATGCAGGTTCACTCGTTCCAGCAGCCTTCGGCTCACTTCTTAGACACAAAATACATTCGTTAGAGCTGACATCAGTTCATTTTGCTAAACTCGAGTTTATTTGTTCCAGCCAGTTGAAGGGAAGTTATAAAAAGAAGTTAAGGAAATCTTATTAAGGGTAAAAATGGATGTCCCATTTCACAAACAAAGAAGGGCAACGATATGCTTCAAGTCAAGCCAGGGTCTCACTAAGATTATCCGTGATTAACGATTTTCACTTTTCTAGGCTTACAGAGGCGTAGAATTTTGATAAATGTCAAAGACAGCAGATAAACCAGATAAAAGACTGCGACTGCATGGATGAATGATCTCAAAAGTCTTGGTTTGTATTTTTGAACACAACCTTAATGACGTGTATTACACAACTGAACATGGTATAAATGGCCTACTCAGATTAATGAACCTAATTGGAAACACAGCACTTAAACCAGAGAAAAAATAATTCGAAATAGCTGGTTTGAACCCCGAACATAAACTGAAACCCTGGCTTACAAAGACAGCATAATCTGAATGGTTGGATTATATCAGTTATTATAAGTTTAGAACAATGCTACTTTCCCAATGAATGTCATCTGAACAAACTCATCTATATTAGTGGACGTAATTTAACGGCGTTGACTTGTGCCAGGTAAGAAAACCTGAGCTTTCTGGTTAGGAACAATGCTCTTCTTACCAGTAATAAAAATTTATTCGGCCGATTTGTCGTAGTGAACAGCAAAGTTTAGTATGCCAGGTTTCTGAGACACGGATTTTCCCTTCGAAAGAGATTTCTTTGGCGAATTTCTCTTATAACTGCGTTTCCAAGATATCGTCAATTTTTAGAATCAAGCAAAATGCTAAAAATAGAAGTTAATTGGCTTTTTATTAAGTAATAAGTTTTCAACGTTTTCTTTTTCTTTATATTTTTGGTTGGAAATGGTTTATGAAGGTACTCAAAAAAATTGTTGCGAAAAAATCAACCTGTGTTCTTATGAATTCTACATACAAATCTTTTCGGTAAAATATTTTAGATTGTTTAAGAGCCACAGCAATAATACCTGAAGATAAATATATCGATGATTCGGAATGACTGAGGTTGCATTTCTCACTTATTTGGTTTCAAAATATTTAATTTAAAATATACATCACAAAAGTAACAAACTTGACTTGACATTTTGACAGTGTGAGTATACTCAAACGGCATCAAAATTTTCTCAAAACTTTTACATTTGATACGACGGCACGTTTGCGTGAGGTAATGAAATACATGTTTCTACTACGCAGTGTAAGAACGGTATCCAGGGATGCTGGTTTGCGAATCTAACTTCAAAGCTATGTACAAAATGCTGTATCATAGTATGATGCATAAAGCTTTTGCGTACAACAATCGGTACGAGCAGTACTCACGTTTACACCTTTTTTTTGTGTGTGAATTGTAGTTATAAGAATATTGCCAGAGAAAACCGTTTTTAAGTTTGCTCATGCTTTTGCTGCTGGGGTTCTGAAGTCCAAGCATCGCCATCGTCCACAGTTTCTATCCTCATTTGAAAGCATTAACAGAGAAAGCGAATGTAAGGCACCTACCGAGATGTCCATCGGTATACATTTATGTAACACATATGTTCTTAAGGAACTCAAAACTCAACAAAATAACACTTCGTAAAACTAGAAGTTTCGATCCATAAATTCACTGGTGTAAATCATAAATATACATACAGCAGCGAGCTTTCGCGCGTCTATCGGATGGCTTTCTCAAGGTTCTAAACTATAGCTTATATGCAATGTAGAACAAACACAAGGATATTCATTGACGTGTTTAGAGTTTTTGAAAAATATTCAGCGCGCGCCATCGCGTTAGGTATCTTCCGTCCACCATAGATCACGATTTTACATAATAATGAAATATTAAACTAAATATAATTTATCTGAAGATGCGCCATTCGTTTGATACATTCTCATTGCAGACATTAGGTCTCGTCAGGATCTCGATAAATTCTCTCCCAGCAGCTTCTTTTTGGGTGGTATACTTGGATATACAATTTTCATGTTGCCAAACAGGTATAGCTGCGTTGAATAAGACCTCTCTAGAAAGAGCAGTAGTCGGTACTTGCATCATTTATGTTCCCGTCATTCTCCTTAATTCTGGTCATTGATCGCTAGGTCATTCCTACATAAAACTTTACTGTTCCATTCTCATAACGCAGAGGAATAGAGGAACATAAAATATGAAAAACCGACTACTGCTCTTGCTAGAGAGGTCTTATTCAACGCAGCCATACCTGTTTAGAAAAAGGTAAGATGCATATCCAAGTACACCACCTAAAAACACGTTGCTGTCAGAGAATTTATCGAGATCCTGACGAGACCTAATGTCTGCAATGAAAATGCATCATACGAGTTACCGCATGGCGCATTTTCAGATAAATTATATTTAGCTTAATATTTCATTATTATGTAAAATCGTGATACATGACGCACGAGAGGTACCCAAAACGCGACGGCACGCACTGAATGTTTTCAAAAACTGCAAACACATCAACGAATTTCGTTGTGTTTATTCTACATTGTATGTAAGCAATAGTTTAGAACTTTGAGAAAGCCGTCCGGTAGACGCGCGAAAGTTCGGTGTTTACACCAATGAACTTACGGATCGAAACTTCTAGTTTTACGAAGTATATCTTTTAATGGTGTATTTCTGATTTTCAAATAACATTTCGTTTTCCAAGATTATAGCTCTGTATCTGAAAGTGTTATTCAGATACAGAGCTATAATTTTGCGTGACTTCATTTTTCGTGGATCTATTAATCATTCTTGTCTTTTTCGTGTTCATATGTTTGTTTATTATTTCTGCACTGTTCGCCGTTTGTGTTGCTGTTCGTATTTTATGTTATATTACATCTGACCGTTCAGTGTTCATGATTTGTGATGCTATCTTGCTTGCGCTGCAGTAAACATGACTGTTCGAGATTAGCACGGGTGTTGATGGTCCGTGTGGCAAAAATTGCATTTTATATGGTTGTTCACAGCTTTGGGTAATTGTTCATGCTCACGGCTTATGCCGCTGTAAGCGATTTGTGCGCATTCAGAGCTCTCATACTTTTCGTGGCCTGTTTTGCTATTAGTGGTGAAGACTACAGCTCAAATTTAAACGTGGCTGTTCGTAATAAGTATGGTTGTTGTTTTTCGTGGACGAACTTTTGTTTCCCACTTGCGAGCATTTGCATTGATCAGAACCAATACTTGAAACGTTTCTTCGCCACAATTCATCATTGTAATTACTAAGTGTATCGTAAAGTGGTCGTATGACAGTTCATCACCAGAAAAGCAATAGCCAATCCAGTTGGTCATGGAAGAAGTTCTAACGCAATAGTCAATTCAGTTGGCCATGGAAGAAGTTCATGGAAGAACTTCTAATGAAGTTGGTCATGAAGAAGTAACACTTTCCATAGTTCTTAGTGGGATGCAAATGTTCAATATTGTTCCGCTCTTTTAACACTTAAGATGAATTTGACTGATTATTATCTAACTTTCATAATTATTTCTCCTAAAGCGATACCTACTTTGCAAAGTAATGCACGCTGAAATAAATGGGGCTTGCGAAAAGAAAAATATTTGCTCAGAAGACATTCCTCATTGTGATTTATACTCTAATTTAACTCTCCTTTTTTGGTTCCTGTTATCTTTCGTAAATTTTAATTCATTCTACTTACGGAGTTGCTAATCTTAAAGCTACATTTTGTTTCGCTAAATGTTGGTTTAGCAACCTGACGTTAGGTCAAAAGTGAATGATGTATGTTAACGAGACTGATAAGAACGATGAAGATGTTTACGATTCTATCACAGTTCTCGTGAGGATAATATTAGAGCTCTCGTTAGAATTCAGCTAGAGAATCAGCTCGTTGTAATTGCTTTGGAGAGAGATTGTTGAATCTCTCATCATTGATTCTGATATCTCTCATTGTTGATTCTGTTTACTCTTATGCTATGCGATTAACATTTCACCTTATGTAATTTGATTAATTCTTACACGTTGAATATTACGCTTGCTTGATCACTGAAGTCAAATTGTTGTCGAGTTGTAAGACTTGAAGAGTATTCTGTGTTAAGAGAGAATTATATTCGGATAACGAAGCAAGCGATTTTTTGAATACCAAGTTGGAATTATACTCCACCTGTGATGTTGTGCTGACATTTCAAGTGCCTACAGTGGACCTAATAAAGAAGTTGATTATTGTAAGTATCAAACTATTTATTTACCTGGCAGTTAGTGCCATTTAGTCCCTATTTAAGTGCTTAATGTGTTTATTTAAGCTATTCGGAGCACGAGGTTAAGCTTTACAGTGAAGCCAAAGTTTTGCAGTATTCTTAAGTCAGGAAGTGCTTTACAGTGAAGTAATGTTGGATTTTGGTGTAACATACACAATGAACAGACATTTTCAATCAGTTACACAGAAACATTGCATCGTTTCATGTACCATACTCTCGTAAGCCAAGTAAAGTTTCGTAAGTATATATTAGGATCAGATTTGACTTTGCTTAGCAAATCGCGACAGAATTAAATCAGATTCAAAGCTCATAAAATAAATGTTACAAATAAATTACTCCTGTAGAATGATGTCAAATGTCCAGAATTTCGGATTAAATTCCTCAAATTCATCATGAAGAACTACAAGTAAAACACAGTGACTTTTACAAATTTCTGGGAACAAAAAAATGCCGATGTATCATATGCTTGAACTCAGCTGAAGTGATCTTTAAAGATATTTCTGTCGTACTTCTTTATATTAGTTTCACTCTGCTTAAAAAGTACTTATTTCAGCACCAGAACTTTTGCTTGATTCTTAAAATTCTATGAAAACATAAATAATTCTATATTATTTCAGCATCATTTGAGATAGAGAAGCTGAAGTGTTTACGTTCACACATAGAGGGTAGTGAATGCAAAATAAAGATAATTTATTTTATTTTGGAAAAATATCAATATATTTGTGATTTTAGAAACAGAGCAATGCTAAATTCTCCGAAAGGGTAATCGCAATACCTTTTCTTTTTGTTTTTTTAGAGGTTTAAGGACCACCCTGAGCAACGTTATGGGCTACAAGCAGTCGCCCATCCCTAATTTAGGGTCACTGGCTCCAGGGAGGGGAAGAGACAGTACCGTACGACAAACACATCATCCATGCCTTGTTTAAAATTCAGACCCGGACCCACCTAGGACGAATGATTCCAGACTGGCGCCTGGCATCACTCTTCCACCAGGGCGGCAATTTCAATTCTGAAACGAGCACAGAACAAAAATGTGCACATCCGAACATTTGATTTATTGTATTTTAGTTATTAGTATTCCTATACAGATGTTTTTATAGAAACCGTTTAGTCCAGAATCAATCATCATGGTAAGAGCAACATTCATACAAGCGCACACGGCACACACAGGCAATAACATTTGCGTTTGTCGTAAATCCTCCGAAATTAAAGAACTGTGAATAAATTTAGTTTAAAATGCGTCCACCTGATGCTTAACGTACAAATCAAGACAATTCGATTCAACTGTGATGAACAAATTATGTGTCGTTGACGAAAAAAAGCTCTGTTGTTTCACTTAAAGCAAATTAGTTGGAATGGAACTGATTTTTTCAGTTCCATTTCAGGCTAGAATCTCTTCTTGGTGTACAGTATAAAGTAACTTGTCTCAGAAATATGCAAATCCCTTTTTCTTTTTTCGGGGTTTTAACGACCACCATGAATTTCTAAAGAGTCGCCGTCCTTCATTTAGGGCTACTAGTTGGATGGAGAGGAGAGAACCAGTTCCATAGAACAAATCCATCGTCTACGCCTCAGCCAGGACTCGAGTCAAGACGCAGCTTGGGTGATCAGCGAGAAGCCCGCGCCTGAGACAACGCAGCTACTGAGCCGAAAATAATGTTTTGAAAATTCTTAGTGAATTTTAACCCAAAAGAGGGGTATTCTTTTTTCCTGCTTTAAGTATCATTATTCAGAAAAAAAGATGAATAAGAATTAAAAGTAAAACTACTTTTGTTCATGGTTTGGGGACTGTACTAAATTAACGAAATTTAATTAATATTTTACTTGCATCTTATTCATGGGAGAATGCTTTCGGCGAACTCATGTGGTCAGTAATGTTACATTACGATGCTGCTGTAAGTCATGAGTCATGTTTTAATGCAAAGAAATTTGTTTGCAATTGGCAGAACTACCAATGTTAAGAAAGAAGATTCGGCCAAAAACTTACACCCCCTCCCATCTTGAAAAACTAGCAAGAAAAATAATCAAAAATGGAAAACGAAAGTATCTTTCGAAAATATTTCTCTTTCAAAGTCGCAGCAAATTGGTGCATTTCACAGCAGCGCTTGCTTTCAAACATAACATTTCTTGCGATCACATTCTAGTAAAGGGGAATTTCTTCTCAGTAAAGTCCTGGACTAATTCCACCGTTCCAAATTATCTCTAAAAACAAGTTTTTTAAAATACACAGCTTGCAGCATAGATGTTCACAAAACAGTAACAGTTTTACATTCGTGATCAAAGATTTTGAAAAATGAAATATATTAAATCAAAATTTCGAGGAAGAATAAGGGAAGACTATTTTTTAACTCTGTTTACAAGCATCTGTAGGTTTCAAACATGGGTGTAAGCTTTCTTCTTCTAAATTCAACCTTATTTTTTCATTAAAATTTCGATGGAATGAATTTTTTAAAACTTTCTTCAAATTCATACTATTACGTGATTGGAATTTTAAGTCATCTTAAAATCAGTGCTTTTAAATGAAATATAGCATATTGATGCTAATTATTTTCATTATTACGTTGAAGAAAAGTTTCACATGTCTTTCTAGGTAAAGTTTTATTAAGCCTGCAGAAATTGCTAACATTTTAACTGTTCCGGACGTTACTCATACATTGAACTAATATTTAGAAAATGAAAGAGGGAGAGGGTTTGCGATAAAATATCCTGTCCATATGTTTACGTGGGTTTACAGCTTTCAGTTATATTAAGCATAAATTGAACCGCAATTAGGTGTGCTGCGTTCTCATGAAAACGCTGACGATCCCTATGCTAGATATGATGCATCTCTGGCATTCGTACTTCCGAAGGGTGCTGACAGATTTCGTTTGAATTGTGTTGAACACAGCTAGGAAGTTCTAACATCGGTAAGCCACGTGATCGCCGTAAGGAAGTACACAGTGCAAGAGGAATAGATACAGAGCGCTTGAGAAACTAAAAATAAACATCTCCAACATGGTTCTTCTGTTAATTTTCTGTGAGTCGGATTCCTTTCGTAATCAATCAATGTTAATCAGTAAATTAACACACTTTTTTATTTCGTATCAACACACTTCCTTTGTTGCGAAATATCCATATCATGCTTTGTTCAATGTAAAGGTAATTTCTCAGAACAAACAGTCATCGAGCATCTAGATCCCTCACTTTAAAACGAAGATCACGATTCTTCTTCAGGAGAACAGAAAAAAGAAAAGAAAAGAAAAGTAAGCTTATAAAGCATGACAGTGAGTAAAAATCATTTGTAAATGATGGTACGTATAGTATGATCATGACGTTGTTTTACATAAATTTTATTAGTGGCTTATTTTTTTACATACACTTAAAAATTGTAAAGCGTCAACACGTAGTATTTAAATAATAACGTAAGGAACTGTGCACCAACTATATAAAATAGTACAACTATACTAGTTATCCGAATTTATTGGCGTGAATAATGTCAAGGTTTCCAATTTTTCGCATATCAACCAGATGGCTTTCTCAAGGAGGGTAGACAGCAACCTTCCTTGAGAAAGCCATCTGGAAACCTTGATATTATCTACGCCAAGGAATTCGGATAACTAGTATAGTTGTACTATCTTATACGTAGTATTTAAATTCGCGTAAAATTTTGCTGAAACAGCAGTTTCATTACCTTCATGACTTTCTTCAGCTTTCAAACGGAAAAGCATCGAAATGCTTTTTCTCTTTTGAAAATTCTTCATAAAGAAAATAAAGTTTCGTGCTCACGTTAAAGTAATCAAATTTCATCTGCAAATAATTCATCTTTTATGTCTCAAGGAGGATTGCTACAAAAACGTACTCATTTTATTTACTTCAAATATTTCAGAAATTGGAATTTGGACTTCTTAAATTTACATTTAATAACTGCACAAGAGTTTTAAAATATTACTCGTGTTTCTACTTTTCGTTTATGTACAATGAAATAGCTGCTCTTTAATAAAATTTTCCTTAGATTTATGATATAAGCTGAAAGAGTAAACTTGAGAAAAGAACTGGAGATTAATATCAATAAAAATTTTGCTCATAAATTTAGGGTAGTGCAACGGACTTACGTTATCGATCGAATTATGATAGTGGGAATTTGAATCCAGTGAAAGTTGGAAATATCTACATTTTGTAAGCCATTTCATGAAATCTTTAATTTTATTCCTTAATATATTTAGATATGTGAATAGCGCAAATATATTGCTAAAACTATTTCCGACCCAGATCTCTGTTTTCAGTTCGGGTATGAAAAAAAGCCAATGAAAGAAAAGTAGGACAGAGAAGATTTAATGAGTCGATAAAATTTTTAGTGCCATGAGCTAAAATATTTTAAACTGAAAATACGATTGATTACAAATGCAGTTATGTGGAATGTACGCAAAACCCGGAACTTTGGTATTAATGAAAAATAGAATCCAGTGCACGCATTCCCTTTGCTTTGTTTTTAATGTGCTTTTGTATAATGTTTTCAGTCGCCCCGTATACTGCTAAACGTTTTATACATACAGGAGTACGGTAAAACGAAGTTTTCGAAATACCGGGATGACATTTCGTGACCCTAATGTTCGTACAATCATCGTCTGCCACCCCGCGCCTGTTTTCATTACATTACGTGGTGTGAAGACGACCTCAAATGAACACAACTATTGCCCTTGCTATTTTGAATAACTGCGTCACTGATGAAGCACCGTTTGACTCAGATGTTTTAGATTTACTAATCCCATGCCACTATCAATTTTTATCAAACGCAGTGAAGTCTTGATGATCGTCAAATGTTAGAATGACTGATTTTCAAGAGCGGATCAAAGCTTCAACCTCTCACGAGTAACTGCATTTTTTCTATTATGATATTTTACGAGACTGTGCGAACAAAGCAAATGATTAGGGAGAGAGCAAAATAAAAACAAGGAAAAATATGCATATGCATTATAGAGAATAATAAAAGATAAAAAAAATCACTTAAAAATATCAAATATAGCATATAACAAGGCACCAAAAGCGTTCCTAGGAAAGAAAAATTGGAAAAGTCATCCTTTTAGTTAATGAAGCTCAGTCCGTGTTTCACTCATTAATTTTTAAGTGTCCACAATATTCTTTTTTCCCTACATTTTGCGGTATTCTTTTCTTGATATAATTAAGAGCAAATGATGGGAAGAAAATTTTATGATTGGAGGAGAAAAATCAAGTCGACCACAATCGGTGAAAGGTTCGATCGTAAAATACGTACTTTCCACTTCCTATCCAATGAATAAGCAGTTAACGTATTCATAAACGTGGTAGAACCGCCTATAGTAATATAGTCGCGCTCCATCCAGTTGAGTCAAAGCTTCAAGAAGTTCAAAATCCAGCCCCAGTTCTCACATATCGGCTTAAGCTCAGCCTTTCACCGTTTACAAGGAAATGGAGGGCAGGATTCATTTTAAACTGTCAAACATATTTAAAATTGGACACTGATAAGTCATCGCCATATTTAGACTTTCCTCTGAATATCTGCTAAAAATCTATTTTGCTTTAAAGGTAAGTAGGTCGCATTTTCCTTAGCGTTGTCAGATTTTCATAATAACATTTTAAACTATAAGGACTATTTGGTGTTACCATTAATGCAACAAGGTGTGTGCATCCGTATAATGGCCATAATATTTTTCTGATTTGAGTAATAAATTATAGTGTACTTTACTTGAAATATTGTTTACATTACACATTTCCAAAGCAATCATGATTTGATCTATGGGAACGATAATACTCACTCGAGCGCTGTTAGAAAGTAAAAGAACTAATCTCATTTGCATAGTATTTGGATTGTTTATCTTTCATCCTTGTTTTCGTTTCTAGACATCCTACAGTTAGATTTTTGCTCCCGTACTTCGTTTTCCCTTTGAAGAGGTTTAATTAAGTGATGCCCACTTTTCATCTTTACTAATTTTGATTTCTTCAACGTACTTCAGTATCAGCTAAAGGATCTTTATTTGCATTTCATGTTGACCGCCAACATGGATCTAAAACTTGGACGCGAAGAAGAGAAGGATCACCTATATCGCGCTCAAGCTTAAAGAGTGAAGCAATTACAAAGGCCACGCGAGACTGATCAAATACAAACGTACTCTCTATGAGAAAAATTTAAACATTTTCACGCATATTTAGGTTTGTGCTTTGCAGTGAGTGAAAAAATAATCAAGTGAGAAAAATTTTCTGTGAGAATCGGGAGATCCGAAAAGAGTTCTTCGAAAAAATAGAAGTACAGTGGAACTCAACGTTGCTTTTATATGAATTTTGTCAAAACATGGGGAAAGGATAAACGATAAAAGTCGAAGTGGATAAATGATAAATGGGAGAGAGGGTGGGATTGATTGATTCTGTTCTGTATTTACTGATACTTTCCAATCTCCACTCTACTCTAGGGTCAGGGAACAGCCTTCTACAGTCAATGTCGAGCGCGCGCGCACAAACACACATACACACACCCTCGCGCGTTCGCACAGGGAAATGAAATGTTTATTCACAAAATGTGCTGGTTCGTTTCTGGAACTCCGGAGGTACTTTTTGTTTTTGTTTAAAATGTAACCCTTGTCCAGAAAGGGTGAGCGTTGAAATTCAAATGGTAAGGCAAGAGGCATGAAGGTAAGTGATGCAAATCTTATGCAAAGGAGCATATGTTAAACCATTAAAAAACGAACACAAACTAGTTTGATGGTGGTTAAGGTATCTCATGTTAAACATTTTCAGCTACAGTTCAGTAAATTTTGATTTTGAGCTCCATTTTATTTTGCTACATATTAAACGCATTCCTGCGAAAAAAATATCAAAACATAAACATGGTCTAATACAGTGTAAGTTTTTAAGATGCAGAATATCTTCACCCTTGCTGAAGAGATTTAACACAAATAAAATTTAAAAATATTTACAATTGCTGCAAAATTTACAGTTGTGCCATTATGTAATTTTATACTTTACACCTTTTCTTCTTTTTTATTGTTTTGTGATTCCATATGCAGAAGCTAAGCAACAAATTAAATCTGGCTTATTAAAACCTGTAGGCATGACGAGTCCCGTTTGCATTTTCATAAATCTAGCATTTCTCAAAGTGATCACAAATATCGTAATTTGTCAAAATGGACGATGCTTAGACGGAGGCACCCAGCTCTCTAATTACTTAGATTTCCTGCAGAACCCTAAAACAAGCAAATAAATCAAACAAAAAATCAGCATGGATTGTGAGCACTTTTTGAAGGCTCATTTCCACATCAGAGGAACAATGAAAAATTCTAAAGAGACTGAAGTCACTCTTTCATTGAAAATCTCGTGTCAATGAAGGTGAAAAGGACTTTTCTGTTTCTTTTTTTCGCATTTGTGTGTGTATGTGTGTGTGTGTGAAAGTGACAAGACCAACGTTACAGCTCGGTTGACATTTTCCTTCGGAGTGAAGTTGTCCCGTCAATGTCCACGATATGTTCTGGAATATTCGAGCTGGTGTCCCGATTGGCTGGCACGATCGACGAGTTCCTTAATCTTGAAGGCACAGGCATGTTGCTTTCGGAAGTGCTCCAGAACCTGGCTGAGCGGAAGTGAGTCCCGTCCTTTAAAGACGACGGCGCCGCGAACGGCGTCTTCAGCACACTGTCGTCCGAGCCAGCGTCACAATCTTCCTTATTAGCAGGTGTCGTGTGTCCGATAAGGAATCGAACTCTTTCATCGTTAGAAGAACTAGACGAATAGCCTGAATTCGGAGGTGGTGATCCGGGGTCTGCACGCCTGATGATCAATTCATCGAGCGGATACCAATCTGTTTGAGTTCCACAATGGACTTGAGTGGTGTCTTCGTCCTCACCAAGGTCCTCCGTGCTAGCTCGTCTAAGCGGTTGCGATGAAGATCGCCGTGGTAAAGGATTGGGAGGAAGATTCTGAAGAAATTCGCAAGACTGCGTTGTCTGAGGCGGGAAAGTCCCACGCTCACACACTTGC
Organism: Macrothele yani; assembly: GCA_039090855.1. NCBI lineage: Eukaryota > Metazoa > Arthropoda > Arachnida > Araneae > Macrothelidae > Macrothele > Macrothele yani. Next base: position 79,573,157 of record CM077007.1, on the reverse strand, counting down.
TGAAGCAGAGCCAGTGTGGTTCGAACTTCTTGGCTTAGGGTGGCAACGTCTTGAGTCAGTGAAGCCATCTGAGAATCCAGGCGCTCGACAGAGTTCTTCGTCATCTCAATCTCATCACGTATGTCAAACATTTCCCAAGATCTCCCTATATCAAATGAAAACCAAACGGGAAGTAGAAATTAATTTAATTTGAAACAATCCGGAATTAACACCACTAAAATACACTGCGATTGGTTTAAAGTTAATGGTGCTTTACATTTTATATACAACAATCCAACGAAAAAAGTCTATTACATACAATATTATATACAAAATTGTTACAAAAAGTTCTTGCTTAAATCAGAATAATGTACGAATGAACGTAAGATAATTTTTGTGGTGGTGTTTTATGCAAAAGTTCGTAATTAGAAAACTGAGGATTGATTGTATTACAAACAACGTTACTCTGACAAATGCAATAGCTATATTGTAAAAAGAGGAAGTAAGTGATTCACTGCATTCAAGAAGAGATATATGGACCGGTTTTATTACTTCATCAGATGGGATAGGAGATGAGGGAAATCATATTGATCCTTGAATCATTAGCATTTTTAGACTTCTTAGTTGCTATTCTTACACAGTAAGAGTAACTTTCACCCTTCAAAACTTTTTACATGAATTGTTTATACTAACTGCATTGCTGTACTTCCTTATCACCTTTAAAACATTTTTGGCTCGTTGAATTCCGGTGCGTTTACGACACGCGACCTACTGTAAAATGTTACCTGCAAAGTCTTATTTTAGATAAAACTCTGTTGTGATTTAAGCACACGAATCCCGTACAGTATACTTTCCTCTTTCACGACATACAGTTTTGAATGAAAAAAGAAAATATTTACATAAATTAAATTTCCTATATCTTTTCTCTTCAGTACCACAAGCCACGCGAAAACGTGTTTTTCATTAATACTATTTTAAATTTCGAAGTGCTTTTTCACTTCGAAATTTAAAAATTTCAACTTTTACTTACTGAACGATCAGCTTGAATAATATATGTACACATTTTTTCGTGCAACTGTTGGACGTTACGCGAAACATTCAGTAGATGGCTTATGATCGAAGTGCAACATGGAATGAATATTTCAGTACCAATTTCAGTGGTTCGAATGTGTAAAAAAACATGCTTCTCCTAGACTTAGAAACACAGATTTCGTACACATCAGGCAATATGGAAATTCCCGCACCGAAATTAAATAAAGGTGCCCTATAAGATTATGTATAGTGAAATTATAAAAAAAGTGCAATTACCAGAATTTATACAATAAGCCTGCTTTCACCTCTAACGACGAAACATAGCTGTAAGAGCATTTTTTTTTTTTTTTTGATTGGAGGTTTAACGACCACCGTGAGCAACTCAAATGGGCTATAAGCAGTCGCCCGTCCCTAATTTTGGGCCACTGGTTCCAGGGAAGGGAAAGAGCCAGTGCCGTAAGACAAACACAACATCCATGCCTGACCGGGATTCGAACCCGGACCCCTTACGGACGAATGATCAGAGGTCAGCGCCTTAGACCACTGCGCCACCGGGGCGGCCAGCTGTAAGAGCATACTGCCAATTAGACAGTCAACTTTGCCACAACGATTATCGTAGAACTAGCCAAAGTTTGCCGGTAATTAATAAGAAAAAGAGCATTTAGACAAACTTTTCATCAAGTATAACATCAGATGCATTCAATGGAGGACATGTCCGGAGATTTTAACGGCTGTGGCACAGCCGTTAAAATGCATGTAGAGAATAATGGCATTCCACACACTACAATACGTGTAGTGTGTGGAATGCCATTATTCTCCTGCACCATACCTTTAAGAACGTCCAGAAGAGCAGTTGTGGAATGAGGTCAATGTGCGTTCGAGAGGCTCCAGTTCCGGAATATGTAAAGGTGGATTCATCTGTCGTCTGTGAAATCACCCTCTATCATTTTATAGGAATGTGATTGGACATATCGTTTTGACATGCTCTGTTGGATGCTTCCATGCACTGCCATAAATCCATGCGATACAGAAGACACTCATCAGGGCTACCACAAATCGTCGTTAGTTGCCACCATAGGTATAGGATCTGCCATATTGCAGATGAATAATTATATTTTGTGTTATTATTACCGATTTAAAGGCTTCTGGAGAGAACATTTGTCAGATTTAGCGAATCTTGATAGTCTAGTTGCAGGCCGTTGTGAGAGTTAGTTACTCTAAAGTAAAGACACTGACCTAATCTGAGAGGATAAGACACTAACGCAGAGTCCTTGTGCTGTGCACTCCGTATTTGTCAGTGTGTTATGTACGTTAGACATTTTTTTCTTCTACTGTAAAGAACACACAGAGAAACGTTTCTTGATCCATCAGTCTGTTCGCATTACCGATGTATTTCTTATCTGTACAACCAGGGTCCCACATGACTATTCGTTGTGCAACCTTAGTTTATGATTGTAAATAAATAAATATCGCACTGGAGAAAATATCCACGCTCTAACTGTTATCTCATAATTTATGGTAATTTGTATTTTGCTCTGATTACATCTTCAATTCTAATGACAAAGCAGGCGTCGTTTTTCACAAGGTAATTCTTAATGCGTTATAGTTTTAGCAGAAGCGTTTACTTTGCTATATTTTGAGGGACAATCGAAAAGAGAGACTATTCTTTACTTTATCATTCCCCAAAACGTTGTATTTCGCAAATCCTGACTGTATTGTTAATATACCATTTAATGTGATTTTCAGGTGATCGTAGAAGTTGACAAAATACGGTTTAATTAAATTTTTATCCTGAATATTGCTTCCTCTGTATGATACACTGCTTAATTTTCATGCTACCAACAAAAGAAACTTCGAACACAAGTACAAAGGAATTTTCTTAGTTTATCTTCAAGTATGTGACATTAATTCAGTTTTTGGAGGAGAAAAGCATGATTCTTTACTCCCACTTGTATTTAGTCATGAAACCACGTGTTCATTTTGTCTCAGTCTAGCATCTTTTGTACTGAAGATTTATTCCTTTCTTTTCAGAAATTGCAAGTGATCGTACGATCGTACGATCTACACGAAAGAGCTGAAAAACCTTTTTGCTGTACACGCAAAAGAAGTTACTCCTTTTTTACGCTTTCCAACCGTAGGATGAAGAAGCGTATGTGCTCCAGCTTTTTCCGTCCGTCTGTCTGTCCGTCCGTCCGTCCGTCTGTCTGTCGGCACGATAACTCACGTAAAAATGGTTCGATTTCGATAAAATTTTAGTATGGGGTAGGAAACTACCTGGGCACGAACCTTATTGAAAATTGGCAAATTGGGGTCAAAGGTCAGGCAGGGCATAAGAGCGGGATTTATTCCATTGCCCTTATGCGTCACAACTTGCGTAAAAATGGTTCGATTTCGATGAAATTTTGGTATGTGGTAAGGAACCACCTGGGAACAAAACCTATTGAAAATGGGTGGAATGGGGTCAAAGGTCAGGACATAAAAGCGGGATCCATTTCATTGCCTTTATGCGTCATAACATGCGTAAATATGGTTCGATTTCGATGAAAATTTAGTATTTGGTAAGGAACCACTGGGAACGAACCCTATTGAAAATGGGCGAAATGGGGTCAAAGGTCAGGGCATAAAGGTGGAATCCATTCCATTGCCTTTATGCGTCATAACATGCGTAAATATGGTTCGATTTCGATAAAATTTTATTATGTGGTAGGGAACCACCTGGGCACGAACCCTTTTGAAAATGGGTAAAATGGGGTCAAAGGTCAGGCAGACATAAAAGCGGGACTTGTTCCATTGTCCTTATGCGTCATAACTTGCGTAAAAATGGTTCGATTTCGATGAAATTTAAGTATGTGGTAGGGAGCCACTAGGGACGAACCCTATTGAAAATGGGCGAAATGGGGTCAAAGGTCAGGACACTAGAGTGGGATCCATTCCATTGCACTTGTGCATCATAACTTACCAAAAAATGTTTCGATTGCGACAAAACGTTATCATGTTGTTCCGGAGGTATAGTGAACCGGTTCTGTTGAATATCAACTAAATGGGGTCAAAGGTCATTGCACAAAAGCAATATTTATTCTACAGCCATTATTCTCATAACTTGCGTAAAACTGCTTGTATTGCGACAAAACTTTAGTATGTTATTCTTGAGGTGTACTGAACCGGTTCTGTTGAATATAATCGAAATGGGGTCCAAGGTCAGGACACAGGAGCGAGATTTATTCCACAGCCATTATCCTCATAACATGTTGGAAAGTGTATCATAATCAATGCATTGCATGATTTTACTAACTTGTTTTATCCTTCTTTGTTCTAGCTTTTATTGAAAATCAAAACAAACACTCAAAAATAAATTTGTTTTGGAACTCATCAATAAATTTTCAGCCCAGTTGTTTAGGCTTAAAAGGAATTTAAACCTCTGTGTTGGATAATTGATCACTTTTAGCAATCTGCAGTAATTGCTCATAAAATAATAAATTATTTCTTACTTCAGAAGCAACTACTAATCATCATCCATATTTACCAGAAAGTAGGATGATGAATTTACTACTTACCATAACTAGGATGATCACTCCGCACATGCAACAAGTGCTTTCCTTTTTTTTTCTCTTTAGGAAACGGCTAAAGTTTGCCAAGGACAAGAAGAAAACTTAGATTTTTTATTGAAGCAATATAATTTTTCTGAAATAAGAAATGTGTTTTTTTTAGTGGTTGGTAACATCAAAATAACTGTCCAACCTATGGACCAGCAAGAAACATATGTTTGAGCGTTTGATATTTAACAAACCTTTCAAAAACACTATGAATCGAGCAAGCCCATTTACTATGGAGCCCTGAGGAATTCCGGGATTTATTTATTTATTTAGGTTAACTCATATATCTTACCATTATGGATTGTACATGTCCATTGTTTATATTACAAATAATGGACATGTACATGTCCATTAATGGAATTCTTACAGGAAAGAACTTATCTTAATAAGGACATTTGTGCGTGAATTTTATTAATCAAAGCATTTTGTGCAATAGATGTAAAAGAAATTATAATGCTAAATCGTAACAGAATCAATGCATTAAGCTAATCTACTGAGACAATTAGACTGCATGCAGTAAAGCTACATTTAATGGTGCGGTACAAAGTAAAATATTGTTGATACGATTTCATCGCCCGTAAACTTCTTCGGCGGACAAAAAATGTAATGGAACATCAATGCATACTGTTAGAATGTTTTGTTTTTGTAAAAGAAGTAGAACTTATTTTTTCTGCAAATTTTATGTAGTTACTTATTACCTCTAAGTGAATATTTTAAGCACACATCCAAAGTCATTTTGGAACACACTGCAAGCGTTTAAAGCATTTCGTGATTGCAATATGTGTTTCATGCACTTGTTTTGTCTAAAATAATTTTAATATTAATTCTAATGAATATATCACTCACGTCATTGATTTAAAGATACATAATAACATGTATTCGGGAGAACTAAGAAAATGAGGTATTCGTATATTGCATGCTAGGGATGGTGCTCTGAAAGAGGTTCCAATTTAGTGCAAATATTAGCAGTGCGGTGTTTTAAAATGGAATTCGCTGAACTCACCTGGAGCACCCACTTCATCCAAAGGACGGTACCTTGACACCCAGGTGTGGGGAGCAGTCATTTCTGGAACATTAGTTTAATTAGACTGCGCATGAGCCGATTATTTGAAAAAATAATGAGATATCTGGCATTAAAGAGAATGAAATTCTAGGCTACAACAGAACAGCAACAAAGAGCTAGACAACTGGATCACAAAAGTAAAATGTTCATTGAAAAACTGAGGAGTAGGAAAGAGTAAAAGCTAGTTACACATGCAACAGTAAGAGTTGAAATACCAAAGAACACAACATGCTTTTTGTTTTAGAAACAAAAGTAAATTAGAGAGAAGAGTGAGTTTGTCTTGAAATATTAAATCCGGCAATCCTCTTTTTGTAAAATGTAGTTCGTCAATGATTTCTCGCTCCTGAGTGCCAGAGAAAAACAAATAATAATAAGAAATCTGACAGAAATTGCTCCTGCTAAATGAGCCATCTACGCTCTTCCTGCTTTTTACTTTACTAGCAAAGGTAACAGACGTTTACTGGGTTTAACAAAAAATATATCTATTAGCTACATGGCTAGCATTTTCCGAGTTTTCCTGAAATTATGTTTAGGATATATGGCACAGTAACATTTAATTGAAATATGTTCCAGTAATGAAAAGAAAGGAATTTAAAACAGGGAATAAAATCTATACTTCTGACTGCACGATTTAATGAAATTAGCAGTCTTTATTGACTATGAATTCAGGAAATTTGAAATAGAGTGGAGCCCGCTTGCAATGAGAAGCTCGAACCGACGGAAATTCTCGCTAAATTAGATTTGTGGTGAAAAGTCTCACCATGTAAAGATATGCGTATGTGAAAATATGCATATATATTCATATTTTACATCCATAAAACGATGAGATATACTTGAAAGATGTATTTAATTAACTACAGTTGCACAAATAAAAAATAAATACGCATTTGCATGAGTGCATAGGAGCAGCGAATCCTGAAGCATAGGAAACATTTTTGTGGACTTTGAAAACGTCATGGGGAAACATTGAATGAATAAGAATCTAATGTTGCCTGCTTTTATTCCCTTTAACTTTCGCGGAATAACACTTATTGAGTTTTTTCCGCATATTCAGTGGCTGTCGCATACTTCGGTAGCCGAGTGTACTCCACTTCGTTGTCTTCACTCGTCTCGGCAGTTTGTAATGACTTCACTGCAACTACGATATGGTTTAGAGAAAGGATGCCAGATGTAGCGACAATTTCATCCACTTTCAAAGTCGTCAATAGCAGGAACATTATCAAAATGTGTTATGTTCTGACTTCGCAAATAATCAGAGAGTGGAAGACCATTTATTTCATCACTCACTAACGACTTTCAATATGACTCTGGAAAAAACGCCAGCATCATAACGCTTCGTCAAGAGCTGAAAGAAATGGGTTGATTTCCATGGGCCCAGCAGCCTCACATAAGCTTAAAATCTAACAACATCAATGCCAAGCGTCGGTTGGAATGGTGCTCGGCGCCAGTGGATTTTGGAGCAGTGGAAACGCATTCTCTGAAATGATTATTCTTCACCATATGGCAATCCCACGGACGAGTTTGGGTGTGGAAGATACCAGGTAAACGCTACCTGCCCGATTGTGTTATGCCAGCTGTAAAGTTTGGTGGACGACACCTCATGCTCTGGGGGCTGTTTTTCATGGGTTAAAATTCCCGGGTCCTGAAAGAGCTGGGTCCCCTCTTTTCAGGAACCGGGAACTTTAACGCATCGTTTTATAATGATAATCTGGACAATTCTGTGCTCTTAACGCTATGGCAACAGTTCGGTGAAGGCCTTTTCCTTTGTCAACAGCACAATGCTACCATACACAAAGCGAGGCCAGTACAGGAATAGTTCGATTATATGGGTGGAAGAACTTTCTTGGACCTCATCCCAGCACCATGAAGCACCTATGGGATAAATCGGAACACCGACTACGAGCCAAGACAAACCACTCTATATAAGTGATAGATCTGACTGATACTCTTGTGGCAGAATCGATGGCAATTCCCGTAGCACCATACCAGAATCTAGAGTAAAGCCTTTCCAGCGGAGTGGAGGCTGTGATAGCAGCAAAGGGTGGGCTAACTGTATATTATTTCTTTTCCTATTACAGGGAGTTTGTGGATAGACAAGTGTCCAGACACTTTTTATCACATAATGTATATCAATTATTCGATTTTTTTCTTGACGATTAGCTCCTTGCACAACCTCCGTAATTCGAGGTAAGTAAATACTATATAGTGCAAAGTACTGGATGTAAAGAACTGGTACTGCTCTCTCCTGTGGATTATTGAACACGGCTTGACTTATGATTTTCGTCAATTAAAAACTGCGCAAAATAACTGACGCTTTTAGGGACAAAATATGTCAGTCAGCAGAATACAAAATATGGTACTCAAAAAGGTTTGCCTGAACATTTTAACATTTTTTTTCTGTCACCATGTTTCTAAATTTGCATTTTTTACGTCATTTGCTCAAACAAATTTTATATTCATCAGTCCAGTCGTCGTATGTAGCACAAGTGCCCATCGATGGATTCATATTAATATATTAGGCAGTTTTCGGCCACCCTGGTGCCCAAGGGGTCAGAGGCGTAGTTTTCTGGCCAGTTGTCCGAGCTGAGCACCGGCTCGAACACAGGATGAGGCCTGGGTGGTGTGCCCTCATTACGGCACTGACTTTAATTCCTCCTAGAAGTTGTGGCCCTAAAATAGGGACGCGGACGATCTGTTTATAGTCTTTAGAGTTGTTCATGCTGTGTGGTCGTGAAACCCCAAAAACAACAAAGAAATAACGAGCTTTTGCGCTACCAATATATTACTTTTTATCAACTCCATTGCTGAGTTCTTTGGAAATTTCGTATGTCTGAAAAATTTCTAAATAATTTATGCTCCCTGTTCCTTTCAGTTTTTCTAAAAATAAAACTGTTTCTGGGCAGCATACTTTAGTCGAAGTCAAAACGATAAAGCTTGCAACTTTTTATAAATCTAGAAACTACTTGTATACAGGTAAGTAAATATTTAAGAGAAGGAAGAATGATATTGTTTTTTGAAAGCCGGAATCTTTCACTGGTAACAAGTAGCAGTCAATTCTCAACTAAAGAAAAAGGTAAAGAGTAAACTTAGAACAATTCTAAAAGCGATTCGCACACTACTACACCTTACAAGGCAAAAAGAAAAAAATATTTTATGCAAATGCAACTAGAGATTTTAATAAACTTAGCACTATCATTCTGGTACTAAAATTAAGAGAACAGGTTTCTAAAATTATTAATGTGCTTAAATTCATATGAAAGGTTACAAGATTTCCTCGACTGAGAACATTTGCGTCCCGTTCTTTATATTTCTGAAATTCGGTTCATCACTACATATCACAGAACCGACCTTCATCTACAAAAGCTGCCAGATTTCACGAGATAGATGTCTGCTGTTCCAGTTTCTTTCTTTTCCTTCCTTCTTGCGTTGTTTAATATTTATATCTGTTAATTATTTCTGAAAATGTTTTTCAGTATATACAAAAGTAGTATAAAAGGACGGGTCCGGCCGCAAGGAGCAGCTCCTTCTAGAGAAGGAGCAAGGGGCGTGGCTTGCGGCAGAAGGATGGGGGGCGTGGCGTGTGACCGAAGGATGGGGGCGTGGCGTGTGACCGAAGGATGTGGGGGCGTGGCAGATGACGATAATGCGTTGGGTCGATGTGCTGCCCCCTAGCGGTGCTTCTTGGAACTTTATTATTATGTTAAATCTTTGTTTTTGAGAGATGGCAACGACCGAGTCGGGGAAAGGAGATGTGCTGCCCCCTAGCGGTGCTTCTTGGAACTTTCAATGTATCTTTGAGAGATGGCAACGACCGAGTCGGGGAAAGGAGATGTGCTGCCCCACTAGCGGTGCTTCTTGGAACTTTCGATGAATCTTTGAGGGATGGCAACGACCGAGTCGGGGAAAGGAGATGTGCTGCCCCCTAGCGATGCTTCTTGGAACTTTTAATGGACCTTTGTTTTTGAGAGATGGCAACGACCGAGTGGGGGAAAGGAGATGTGCTGCCCCTAGCGGTGCTTCTTGGAACTTTATTATTGTGTTAGATCTTTGTGTTTGAGTGATGGCAACGGCCGAGTGGGAGAAAGGGGGTGGATATAGGGGGATGTCAACTCGATGTGTTGCCCCTAGCGGTGCTTTCTGGAACTTTTAATGGATCTTTGAGAGATGGCAACGACCGAGTGGGGGAAAAGGGGGTGTACGTTGCCCCCTAGCGGTGCTTTTTGGAACTTTTCTCGGGAAATTTATTGGACGTTGACAAATTTTGGGGAAGTCTTTCCAATATTTATTTTTTTAATTTTCTCGGGAGATTTACTGGACTTTGTCAAATTTTTGAAGGAAGTCTTTCCAATATGTTTTTTTATTAAATTTATATTTTCAGGAATTCCCTGAGGTATTAGGAATTTTTATAGACGTTCCATTATTTTTTTAATTTTCTCGGGAGATTTATTAGACTTTGTGAAATTTTTGAAGGAAGTCTTTCCAATATGTTTTTTTTCATTAAATTTATATTTTCAGGAATTCCCTGAGGTGTTATAATTTTTATAGACGTTGCATTAGTTTTTTAATTCTTATATTTGTCCTCCCTCCAATTTTAATTTATGCGAGGAAAGGCTTTGTTTAAAACAATTTCGTTCCTGTTGATTCATGTTCCGCTATCTTTTGTCCGACATGTGTTTTGGGATGACTCACCATTTTCTCTTTGACTCAGAAAACTTTGTATGACACGTGTTTTGGGAAGAGTGACTATGATGTGTGACGCATGTCGTGATAGCAGATATGACATCAGCCAACGCCATTTCCTCCGCGGGGTCGGCGGTTGACGTCATTTGAGATTCTGTTAGACGCCTTAAGTTCCAAGACTGATTTTTTTCAATAACTTGTTCATTTTGCAACGAATTCATTCCTTATTTTCCCCCTAATTTCCCATTTTATATTCATAATTTTTCAACGTAACGATTTTTTTATTTTCTTTGAGGAGACCACGCATTTTCAACGGACGTTCCAACATAAAAACGCTTTCCAAAGTTTTGTGCTGCAGACATAATCTTAAAACACGATTGTTTATTAACGTATTTACGTGTTCATGACATTTTCTGTTACTTTTTTTAACTAGGAATTTTTATAGACGTTGCGTTATTTTTTTAATTCTTATATTTTTCTTCCCTCCAATTTTAATTTAGACGAGGAAAGGCTTTGTTTGAAAAAATTTCGTTCCTGTTGATTCATGTTCCGCTATCTTTTGTCCGACATGTGTTTTGGGATGACTCACCATTTTCTCTTTGACTCAGAAAACTTTGTATGACACGTGTTTTGGGAAGAGTGACTATGATGTGTGACGCATGTCGTGATAGCAGATATGACATCAGCCAACGCCATTTCCTCCGCGGGGTCGGCGGTTGACGTCATTTCAGATTCTGTTAGACGCCTTAAGTTCCAAGACTGATTTTTTTCAATAACTTGTTCATTTTGCAACGAATTTATTCCTTATTTTCCCCCTAATTACCCATTTTATATTCATAATTTTTCAACGTAACGATTTTTTTATTTTCTTTGAGGAGACTTCACGCATTTTCAACGGACGTTCCAACATAAAGACGTTTTCCAAAGTTTTGTGCTGCAGACATAATCTTAAAACACGATTGTTTATTAATGTATTTACGTGTTCATGACATTTTCTGTTACATTTTTTAACGTTGTATCTTTTTCCACCGTACAAAGCCACAATTTTTTATGCATAGTTAAAATATTTATTTTTTCGTATTTTTTTATTTTTTCATGATTATTCAGTGAAATGTACCTTTTAATGCATTATCTTAATCTTTTTTTCTAAATGCTTGCGTACTCGTTAAACTTCTCGATGTACCAAAAATTATTTTATTTTCTAACTTTTCAAACTAACAACAGATTTTTTCAATAACTTGATCATTTTGCAACGAATTTAATCCTTATTCCCCCCCCCCTAATTTCCCATTTTATATTCATAATTTTTCAACGTAACGATTTTTTTTTATTTTCTTTGAGGAGACTTCACGCATTTTCAACGGACGTTCCAACATAAAGACGTTTTCCAAAGTTTTGTGCTGCAGATATAATCTTAAAACACGATTGTTTATTAATGTATTTACGTGTTCATGGCATTTTCTGTTAAATTTGTAAACGTAGTATCTTTTTCCACAGTACAAAGCCACAATGTTGTATGCATAGTTAAAATGCTTTATTTTTTTATTTTTTCGAATTTTCTTTTATTTCTTCATGATTAATCAGTGAAATGTACCTTTTAATGCATTATCTTAATCTTTTTTTTCTAAATGCTTGCGTACTCGTTAAACTTCTCGATGTACCAAAATTATTTTATTTTCTAACTTTTCAAACTAACAACTACTTTTATCGAGGTTTTATTTTTTCTGATTCAAACAAGCAAACGTTTCTTCATTATTATTTCTGTTTCCTATGCTAATAACTTTTCTTACTTGCTTTTAATGTATGACTTAATGTGGTTTTCTACATAGCTGTTTCATGTTTGTGCGAGAAATATACAGACTATAGCAGCTAGCTATACATAACATTCGTTCGTAACAGAATCATTTTTTTTTCAGATTTAAACCAACATACGTTTCTTAACGACTTGATATCTGTTTTCTGGGGAACTTTTTTTCCTTCATTCAATTTTATTCCAGATCATGAGACGAGGAAATGCTTCTTTAGAAACGATTTCGTTCCTGTTCGCAGTAATTTTTGGACTTTGACAAATTTTTTGTGAAATGACTTCATGCTAATTCTGAGTCTTGTCTTTGCAATATTATTTTCTCGTAATTTTTTCGTGTGTTCAAGAACTCTACAGGTCTTTTACAGTTAAAATTCTACTGAAACAATATTTTCTTTCTTTATTTCGCATATCATTATAGCTTCCCAATTTTCGCTATTTTACTTCATCTTTTTTTTGAAATTTCGTAAAACTTTTCAGTATGTCAGTAATTTATTTCTTACTTGGCCAAACTTATGACTCCTTTTATTTAGACTATTTTTTTCATTTCATTTCAGCAAACGATTATTTTAGATGTAGCAAATCATCAGGTTTTTGTTTCCTTACATATCATATTTTCCATCTTGCTTTAAAGTATTAATCAAAGCTTGCATGTATGTCAAATATGCATTTTTTTAATTAATTTCCTAGTTTGCTATACTCTTTCGTGGACTGTCCCCACAGGAAAGCATTCATTGTCAAGACATGCAATCTAAAACCTTTCTTCTTACGATAAAATTTGTATTCTTTGGGACATGTTTTCTGTATATTTTTCTGTTTCGTCCGAAAAAACAATCATTCTGGAGGCAAAGCGAGTAATTCTGTCCTTCCACTAAACATTATTTTTTAACGTTTTACTAACTCACCACCTCCATAGCGAAAATAAAGAAATACTTACTTCTGTTCCCTACATATCGACTCAATCTATTTCTTTTCGAAATGCTGATCATGACAATTCAACTAAAATTTCATACTTTCACCAAAAATCATATTCTTAAACGAGTTATATTTTGACTTTATTTCATGTATAACTAAATTTTTATTGTTTACTCACCTCATCAAAGTCAATAAAAACTCCCCTAATCTCATTCCTTTTCCTCATTTAGTTCGCTTTAAATTGAGATGTTTCAAAACTTCGCGTATATTTCATTCACTTAATGTCCGGTTCTCCAGTGTCTGTCCCTTCATTTTTAACTTCTGTGCCTGCTGCATTTTTCTTTAGACGTTTAGTTTCATTGACCTTTTTTTATTCATTGTCTCAGCAGAAAAAGCTTTCATTCTGGAGACATAGCGACTAAGTCCGTACTTCCTCTAAACATTTTTATTTCACGTTTTACTAATTCGTCAGAAAAGCAGGTGTTTCCAAACTCCCATAGTGAAAATATCGTATTCTCCTTATTTTATTTATTATATTTTTCCTTCTATTCAGTGTTGTATGATTCTTCAAACTTTGGTTTATTTTTATGAAACTTCATTTTTTTTTCTTAGTTCTTTTTTCTGATCCAAACTATCAATCTTTTCCTATCGATTTAATTACTCTTATTTTCCCATTCGACTTTACTTTTGAACAGAAATGTATCTAAAATGTTCAGGTGTATTTTAGTCTATAAGGCCGATTCTTCCCTGTTTCAAATAAAGTCATGTAGGATTTTAGTGTAAATGCCCCTAAATCTTTAGAACTTACTTTTCATAGTTAGATACTAATTCCTCGAGGTTTACATTAAAACATGAAAGAAGAGTGTTTTTACGCTCTCTCCAGTGTGTGAGCTTTCCCCAAGAAATTAACTTTGGAATCCCCCTTCTTTCTACCGGAAAATGACAATCTCCTACGACTGTTTTCATGCGTCTACTGCTTACAGGAAAACCTCATATGGCATGAAATCACTTTGCTTGGGAGATTAAACTAAATTCTGGTTTTGAACTTTGAATGCAAACTCAAGCTCGCAAAAGCATAGTTTTCTGAGTGAACTTAAACTGTCTAAGATGACAAAAATCTAAAACTGCTGACTCAATGGGGCAGAGCGTTTGAACTTTGCCGTTCATTCACCATTTAAGAGATCCATCGTGAACCACTAGAATGGAAGTAAGCTGACCCTGATTTAGTCCACTGTTTCCAAGGAAGGTAGAAAACTAGTGTCGTAATTCAAAAGCTCACAACTCAAGCCCCCCAGGATTCAATTTCGGACGAACGAATACTCAGATGTCAATGCTTAGACATTGAAAAATTACTTCAGACAAATATTTTCTTACTTAAAGTGCTTCAATTCAGAATTTGTACTACTTAAGATTTCCCTTAGTCAATATTTTTTCTATCTTAAAAACTTTTAAAGGGTTGATTTTGAAAAAAACGAGTTCTCACAAAAATGTAAAATTTCCTCAGATTGTATGAGGCACAAAAAAAAAAAATTGATGAAGCTTGAATGTTAACCATTTCTTTCTCTTCATGTTTCATTCCATAAACTTTCTTCAAATTCCTATATATCCAAGAATTTTGTTAAATGTCCAAGTTCGACTCCTCCAGAAATTTTCTGAAAATGATAGTTTCTCTTTTAAAAAAATTCCAGAATAAGAATCCCTTCACTGAAACAAGAAATTCATATTCAAAGCATACCATCCCTCTTTCTACTTCAAATACTCTATTTGTAAATCTAAGGAAGTTTTTTTAATATTCATATATTTTCCCTCTAACTTTAGAAGATATTGTCCCAAAATGTATGTACATATTACGATAGTAAAATATCTTACTACTGCTTGATGTTCAATTCACTTCACATTGTCTTAAGGAAATTCGTTCATTTTCTCATAACACATAGACATGTTATTTTTCTTCCCATTCACTTCAAAGACTTGAGATCAACTTAATGGAGTACTTTGAGAAAAACTTTCATAGGAAGGCATAAATTTGCCCAAAAAGTACATTAAAAATAAACAAATGTTGAAAGTTCCTGTACAAGAAGGAAATTATATTGTAACTTCTAAAGGAAAAAAGACAAATTCTAAGAAAATATGTAAAAATGTTCGTTGGATTCCCTATTAAAAAAAATTTAGTTGAAGAAAAGTGTCATTCTTTTTTTCTTTTTCTTTTTTAAATGTATACATTTTCGGAACAGTTCATTCTTTCCTAGGGTTAAAAATGGAACACTTCATTTTTCTTAGTAGACAATTTTGAGAAAACACATTTCATTAAAAGCAGGGAAATTCCCATAGAATAACATGGGAAAACTAGTATGCATAAAAAGACTGTTTCGAAACGAGTAAAAATTTGTTGAAGTTCGTTTTCGAAAAAGTTGGAAATGGAATGAAGTAAAAACAGTCACAGCAAGTTCCTGAAAGTTGAAAATTGGATGTACTAAAAATGTCTAGTTAAAGAAATTTTTATAAAACACAGACTGTTTAGTTTTTCCAGGCTAGGGGGTCTTCAGTGAGAGCGCTTCTTCTTTTCAACTCAAAGAATAAAGCGAGTCAGTTTGAAACATTTCAAACTCCCCGAAATTAAGCCGTGTACTCTGGTTTCGACTCAATACTGTAAAGCATTGCTCTCAGACCAGTCGGAATTCCGCCCCGATTGGTTGCCTAATGGAAAACATCAGACCCCTTTCCAATAACAATTCCCAAATATCCTTAAGAAAAGTCTAGCAAAAAAGCACTAGTTCACTATTAAAACAATTGGATTCATTCTGTTACTGTTTTAAACATTTCAAAAAAGAAGTTTTCATTCTCACTTTTACTTTAAAAATCTTGAAAGCTTAAATTTTGGCTCATTTCAAAAAAAAAAAATTCACTTAAAATTTAATTTAAAAAAATAATTACTCTTTAAATTTATGTCTTAAAACTAAAAAATGTTTACGCTTAATATTTCAATAAATAATAAATATTCACAAACTCACCTTCTACCCTGCCCATCTAAAAAAAAAAATCTGAATTTATATAATCGAAATCATTACTTCTCCAAGTAGTTCTTTTCCCCTGATTGTAGAGAGGAACTCTTCTGAAATCTTCACTTTTCCACATGTGTTCATAAAGCTTGAGCTACTTCCTTAGGATTCAACAAGGCCACAGCGTTCTCGAAACTTGAAATCGCTTTCCGGTTCCACTCAGTTGTTAGGCATGGAGGATGCATCTGAACAGGTGGAAGTACTTCAGAAATGCATTCGCGACATCTAAATACCTTCAGGATGCTCTCCCCGATTAAATTTTTTAATCATTCAATTAAATTGTGTCTAAGTTCACACTCCTCAATCGATGTATTTTGAAACTTTCGGGATTCTCCGAGTACGATTTTCTGGAATTCTGAACCCATTAGCAATTCCTGGATGCTGTTCCACACGCCATCCAAAATAATTTGGAGTTTCTTAAACTGCTTTCTGGTTAATGCAACTCCTGTTGTTAAGTGAAAAATCTGGAAACAGAATTTGAAAGACTTGAAGACTTCTTACTTTATTCAAACTTTGAACAGAACTAAAATTCGCTCAGAGTTTCCTTTGCATACTGTAACCAACACATGACCCTTATCACCACGTGGTGATTGATGTGTCACCATGCGTCAGCACTAACTGCACGATGACTGTTTCCTTATCTGGTCATCTTGCAACGAACATGCTATTGACTCTAATCAGACAAAGCCAACTTCAGCTTGAGAGATAAACGAAAGGATTTCATTATAACTAACTTTCATATCTTGAGAGAATAAACTAAAAAAATCTTCATAGAGTACATAATAGGCGTAAAGAAATTCTTCAAGGACGAATTTCCACTGAAATGATGGTGGTATACGGAAAGCGTGAGAATTTAATCCGACACCTTCAAAGAATTCATCTTGGAATTAACGCTGCTTTTGAAAAACGAGTGAACTATGAAATTATTTGTTCTCCACACAGAAAAATTTCAGATTTCGAAATCTCGCCATCCTGACCCACTTTTTTCTGAGTGAAATTTAACACATGGTGGAAATCTCCACTTACGCATTCCTTTGAGTGGGGAATAGCTCTCATGAAAGGGGTCAACGGTTCCAAACGACATTGATTAAAATTGGAGAGGAAAAATATATGAATTAAAAAAATAATGCATAAGCAGGATTCCCCAAAACATAAAAAAATATAAGTTTTATATAAAAAAGAAATTCCAGGGAAAATATTGGAGGGGCGAAAGATTTCCCATTCTTCCATTCCCACAAAAAACTTAACGAAGTAAAATAAATCTCTCGAAAAAAAAAATTAAACAAATACTTGGACTGACAAAGAGAGAACGACACGTGACGTCAACCTATCCCGCGGCTAGTAGTAGGAGATACACTGTTCCCCTCTCTGACATCATTTTTTTTCTATGCGAACAGAAATTAACTTGAACAACCGTTTTAGAAAATGCCTCTTCCACCTTTTTTCTTCCCAGCCATGCAAAAACAATCAGATTGCCTTTTCCCACCAAAAGTTCTAGCAAGAAGGAGCAGGAGACGCCGGAACGAAGCCCGAAGGAGCCGAATAACAAGGGGGCGAGACAGGGAGGGAGCTCCTTCGGGTTTCGTTCCGGCGTCTCCTGCTCCTTCTTGCTAGAACTTTTGGTGGGAAAAGGCAATCTGATTGTTTTTGCATGGCTGGGAAGAAAAAAGGTGGAAGAGGCATTTTCTAAAACGGTTGTTCAAGTTAATTTCTGTTCGCATAGAAAAAAATGATGTCAGAGAGGGGAACAGTGTATCTCCTACTACTAGCCGCGGGATAGGTTGACGTCACGTGTCGTTCTCTCTTTTGTCAGTCCAAGTATTTGTTTAATTTTTTTTTTCGAGAGATTTATTTTACTTCGTTAAGTTTTTTGTGGGAATGGAAGAATGGGAAATCTTTCGCCCCTCCAATATTTTCCCTGGAATTTCTTTTTTTATATAAAACTTATATTTTTTTATGTTTTGGGGAATCCTGCTTATGCATTATTTTTTTAATTCATATATTTTTTCCTCTCCAATTTTAATCAATGTCGTTTGGAACCGTTGACCCCTTTCATGAGAGCTATTCCCCACTCAAAGGAATGCGTAAGTGGAGATTTCCACCATGTGTTAAATTTCACTCAGAAAAAAGTGGGTCAGGACGGCGAGATTTCGAAATCTGAAATTTTTCTGTGTGGAGAACAAATAATTTCATAGTTCACTCGTTTTTCAAAAGCAGCGTTAATTCCAAGATGAATTCTTTGAAGGTGACGGATTAAATTCTCACGCTTTCCATATATCACCATCATTTCAGTGGAAATTCGTCCTTGAAGAATTTCTTTACGCCTATTATGTACTCTATGAAGATTTTTTTAGTTTATTCTCTCAAGATATGAAAGTTAGTTATAATGAAATCCTTTCGTTTATCTCTCAAGCTGAAGTTGGCTTTGTCTGATTAGAGTCAATAGCATGTTCGTTGCAAGATGACCAGATAAGGAAACAGTCATCGTGCAGTTAGTGCTGACGCATGGTGACACATCAATCACCACGTGGTGATAAGGGTCATGTGTTGGTTACAGTATGCAAAGGAAACGCTGAGCGAATTTTAGTTCTGTTCAAAGTTTGAATAAAGTAAGAAGTCTTCAAGTCTTTCAAATTCTGTTTCCAGATTTTTCACTTAACAACAGGAGTTGCATTAACCAGAAAGCAGTTTAAGAAACTCCAAATTATTTTGGATGGCGTGTGGAACAGCATCCAGGAATTGTTAATGGGTTCAGAATTCCAGAAAATCGTACTCGGAGAATCCCGAAAGTTTCAAAATACATCGATTGAGGAGTGTGAACTTAGACACAATTTAATTGAATGATTAAAAAATTTAATCGGGGAGAGCATCCTGAAGGTATTTAGATGTCGCGAATGCATTTCTGAAGTACTTCCACCTATTCAGATGCATCCTCCATGCCTAACAACTGAGTGGAACAGGAAAGCGATTTCAAGTTTCGAGAACGCTGTGGCCTTGTTGAATCCTAAGGAAGTAGCTCAAGCTTTTATGAACACATGTGGAAAAGTGAAGATTTCAGAAGAGTTCCTCTCTACAATCAGGGGAAAAGAACTACTTGGAGAAGTAATGATTTCGATTATATAAATTCAGATTTTTTTTTTTTAGATGGGCAGGGTAGAAGGTGAGTTTGTGAATATTTATTATTTATTGAAATATTAAGCGTAAATATTTTTTAGTTTTAAGACATAAATTTAAAGAGTAATTATTTTTTAAATTAAATTTTAAGTGAATTTTTTTTTGAAATGAGCCAAAATTTAAGCTTTCAAGATTTTTAAAGTAAAAGTGAGAATGTAAACTTCTTTTTTGAAATGTTTAAAACAGTAACAGAATGAATCCAATTGTTTTAATGGTGAACTAGTGCTTTTTTGCTAGACTTTTCTTAAGGATATTTGGGAATTGTTATTGGAAAGGGGTCTGATGTTTTCCATTAGGCAACCAATCGGGGCGGAATTCCGACTGGTCTGAGAGCAATGCTTTACAGTATTGAGTCGAAACCAGAGTACACGGCTTAATTTCGGGGAGTTTGAAATGTTTCAAACTGACTCGCTTTATTCTTTGAGTTGAAAAGAAGAAGCGTTCTCACTGAAGACCCCCTAGCCTGGAAAAACTAAACAGTCTGTGTTTTATAAAAATTTCTTTAACTAGACATTTTTAGTACATCCAATTTTCAACTTTCAGGAACTTGCTGTGACTGTTTTTACTTCATTCCATTTCCAACTTTTTCGAAAACGAACTTCAACAAATTTTTACTCGTTTCGAAACAGTCTTTTTATGCATACTAGTTTTCCCATGTTATTCTATGGGAATTTCCCTGCTTTTAATGAAATGTGTTTTCTCAAAATTGTCTACATAGAAAAATGAAGTGTTCCATTTTTAACCCTAGGAAAGAATGAACTGTTCCGAAAATGTATACATTTAAAAAAGAAAAAGAAAAAAAGAATGACACTTTTCTTCAATTATATTTTTTTTAATAGGGAATCCAACGAACATTTTTACATATTTTCTTAGAATTTGTCTTTTTCCTTTAGAAGTTACAATATAATTTCCTTCTTGTACAGGAACTTTCAACATTTGTTTATTTTAAATGTACTTTTTGGGCAAATTTATGCCTTCCTATGAAAGTTTTTCTCAAAGTACTCCATTAAGTTGATCTCAAGTCTTTGAAGTGAATGGGAAGAAAAATAACATGTCTATGTGTTATGAGAAAATGAACGAATTTCCTTAAGACAATGTGAAGTGAATTGAACATCAAGCAGTAGTAAGATATTTTACTATCGTAATATGTACATACATTTTGGGACAATATCTTCTAAAGTTAGAGGGGAAAATATATGAATATTAAAAAAACTTCCTTAGATTTACAAATAGAGTATTTGAAGTAGAAAGAGGGATGGTATGCTTTGAATATGAATTTCTTGTTTCAGTGAAGGGATTCTTATTCTGGAATTTTTTTTAAAAGAGAAACTATCATTTTCAGAAAATTTCTGGGGGAGTCGAACTTGGACATTTAACAAAATTCTTGGATATATAGGAATTTGAAGAAAGTTTATGGAATGAAACATGAAGAGAAAGAAATGGTTAACATTCAAGCTTCATCAATTTTTTTTTGTGCCTCATACAATCTGAGGAAATTTTACATTTTTGTGAGAACTCGTTTTTTTCAAAATCAACCCTTTAAAAGTTTTTAAGATAGAAAAAATATTGACTAAGGGAAATCTTAAGTAGTACAAATTCTGAATTGAAGCACTTTAAGTAAGAAAATATTTGTCTGAAGTAATTTTTCAATGTCTAAGCATTGACATCTGAGTATTCGTTCGTCCGAAATTGAATCCTGGGGGCTTGAGTTATGAGCTTTTGAACTACGACACTAGTTTTCTACCTTCCTTGGAAACAGTGGACTAAATCAGGGTCAGCTTACTTCCATTCTAGTGGTTCACGATGGATCTCTTAAATGGTGAATGAACGGCAAAGTTCAAACGCTCTGCCCCATTGAGTCAGCAGTTTTAGATTTTTGTCATCTTAGACAGTTTAAGTTCACTCAGAAAACTATGCTTTTGCGAGCTTGAGTTTGCATTCAAAGTTCAAAACCAGAATTTAGTTTAATCTCCCAAGCAAAGTGATTTCATGCCATATGAGGTTTTCCTGTAAGCAGTAGACGCATGAAAACAGTCGCAGGAGATTGTCATTTTCCGGTAGAAAGAAGGGGGATTCCAAAGTTAATTTCTTGGGGAAAGCTCACACACTGGAGAGAGCGTAAAAACACTCTTCTTTCATGTTTTAATGTAAACCTCGAGGAATTAGTATCTAACTATGAAAAGTAAGTTCTAAAGATTTAGGGGCATTTACACTAAAATCCTACATGACTTTATTTGAAACAGGGAAGAATCGGCCTTATAGACTAAAATACACCTGAACATTTTAGATACATTTCTGTTCAAAAGTAAAGTCGAATGGGAAAATAAGAGTAATTAAATCGATAGGAAAAGATTGATAGTTTGGATCAGAAAAAAGAACTAAGAAAAAAAAATGAAGTTTCATAAAAATAAACCAAAGTTTGAAGAATCATACAACACTGAATAGAAGGAAAAATATAATAAATAAAATAAGGAGAATACGATATTTTCACTATGGGAGTTTGGAAACACCTGCTTTTCTGACGAATTAGTAAAACGTGAAATAAAAATGTTTAGAGGAAGTACGGACTTAGTCGCTATGTCTCCAGAATGAAAGCTTTTTCTGCTGAGACAATGAATAAAAAAAGGTCAATGAAACTAAACGTCTAAAGAAAAAATGCAGCAGGCACAGAAGTTAAAAATGAAGGGACAGACACTGGAGAACCGGACATTAAGTGAATGAAATATACGCGAAGTTTTGAAACATCTCAATTTAAAGCGAACTAAATGAGGAAAAGGAATGAGATTAGGGGAGTTTTTATTGACTTTGATGAGGTGAGTAAACAATAAAAATTTAGTTATACATGAAATAAAGTCAAAATATAACTCGTTTAAGAATATGATTTTTGGTGAAAGTATGAAATTTTAGTTGAATTGTCATGATCAGCATTTCGAAAAGAAATAGATTGAGTCGATATGTAGGGAACAGAAGTAAGTATTTCTTTATTTTCGCTATGGAGGTGGTGAGTTAGTAAAACGTTAAAAAATAATGTTTAGTGGAAGGACAGAATTACTCGCTTTGCCTCCAGAATGATTGTTTTTTCGGACGAAACAGAAAAATATACAGAAAACATGTCCCAAAGAATACAAATTTTATCGTAAGAAGAAAGGTTTTAGATTGCATGTCTTGACAATGAATGCTTTCCTGTGGGGACAGTCCACGAAAGAGTATAGCAAACTAGGAAATAATTAAAAAAATGCATATTTGACATACATGCAAGCTTTGATTAATACTTTAAAGCAAGATGGAAAATATGATATGTAAGGAAACAAAAACCTGATGATTTGCTACATCTAAAATAATCGTTTGCTGAAATGAAATGAAAAAAAAATAGTCTAAATAAAAGGTGTCATAAGTTTGGCCAAGTAAGAAATAAATTACTGACATACTGAAAAGTTTTACGAAATTTCAAAAAAAAGATGAAGTAAAATAGCGAAAATTGGGAAGCTATAATGATATGCGAAATAAAGAAAGAAAATATTGTTTCAGTAGAATTTTAACTGTAAAAGACCTGTAGAGTTCTTGAACACACGAAAAAATTACGAGAAAATAATATTGCAAAGACAAGACTCAGAATTAGCATGAAGTCATTTCACAAAAAATTTGTCAAAGTCCAATAATTACTGCGAACAGGAACGAAATCGTTTCTAAAGAAGCATTTCCTCGTCTCATGATCTGGAATAAAATTGAATGAAGGAAAAAAAAAGTTCCCCAGAAAACAGATATCAAGTCGTTAAGAAACGTATGTTGGTTTAAATCTGAAAAAAAAAATGATTCTGTTACGAACGAATGTTATGTATAGCTAGCTGCTATAGTCTGTATATTTCTCGCACAAACATGAAACAGCTATGTAGAAAACCACATTAAGTCATACATTAAAAGCCAAGTAAGAAAAGTTATTAGCATAGGAAACAGAAATAATAATGAAGAAACGTTTGCTTGTTTGAATCAGAAAAAATAAAACCTCGATAAAAGTAGTTGTTAGTTTGAAAAGTTAGAAAATAAAATAATTTTGGTACATCGAGAAGTTTAACGAGTACGCAAGCATTTAGAAAAAAGATTAAGATAATGCATTAAAAGGTACATTTCACTGATTAATCATGAAGAAATAAAAGAAAATTCGAAAAAATAAAAAAATAAAGCATTTTAACTATGCATACAACATTGTGGCTTTGTACTGTGGAAAAAGATACTACGTTAACAAATTTAACAGAAAATGCCATGAACACGTAAATACATTAATAAACAATCGTGTTTTAAGATTATGTCTGCAGCACAAAACTTTGGGAAACGTCTTTATGTTGGAACGTCCGTTGAAAATGCGTGAAGTCTCCTCAAAGAAAATAAAAAAAATCGTTACGTTGAAAAATTATGAATATAAAATGGGAAATTAGGGGGAATAAGGATTAAATTCGTTGCAAAATGAACAAGTTATTGAAAAAAATCAGTCTTGGAACTTAAGGCGTCTAACAGAATCTCAAATGACGTCAACCGCCGACCCCGCGGAGGAAATGGCGTTGGCTGATGTCATATCTGCTATCACGACATGCGTCACACATCATAGTCACTCTTCCCAAAACACGTGTCATACAAAGTTTTCTGAGTCAAAGAGAAAATGGTGAGTCATCCCAAAACACATGTCGGACAAAAGATAGCGGAACATGAATCAACAGGAACGAAAATTTTTTCAAACAAAGCCTTTCCTCATCTAAATTAAAATTGGAGGGAAGAAAAATATAAGAATTAAAAAAATAACGCAACGTCTATAAAAATTCCTAGTTAAAAAAACGTAACAGAAAATGTCATGAACACTTAAATACGTTAATAAACAATCGTGTTTTAAAATTATGTCTGCAGCACAAAACTTTGGAAAGCGTTTTTATGTTGGAACGTCCGTTGAAAATGCGTGGTCTCCTCAAAGAAAATAAAAAAATCGTTACGTTGAAAAATTATGAATATAAAATGGGAAATTAGGGGAAAAATAAGGAATGAATTCGTTGCAAAATGAACAAGTTATTGAAAAAATCAGTCTTGGAACTTAAGGCGTCTAACAGAATCTCAAATGACGTCAACCGCCGACCCCGCGGAGGAAATGGCATTGGCTGATGTCATATCTGCTATCACGACATGCGTCACACATCATAGTCACTCTTCCCAAAACACGTGTCATACAAAGTTTTCTGAGTCAAAGAGAAAATGGTGAGTCATCCCAAAACACATGTCGGACAAAAGATAGCGGAACATGAATCAACAGGAACGAAATTTTTTCAAACAAAGCCTTTCCTCGTCTAAATTAAAATTGGAGGGAAGAAAAATATAAGAATTAAAAAAATAACGCAACGTCTATAAAAATTCCTAGTTAAAAAAAGTAACAGAAAATGTCATGAACACGTAAATACGTTAATAAACAATCGTGTTTTAAGATTATGTCTGCAGCACAAAACTTTGGAAAGCGTTTTTATTTTGGAACGTCCGTTGAAAATGCGTGGTCTCCTCAAAGAAAATAAAAAAATCGTTACGTTGAAAAATTATGAATATAAAATGGGAAATTAGGGGGAAAATAAGGAATGAATTCGTTGCAAAATGAACAAGTTATTGAAAAAAATCAGTCTTGGAACTTAAGGCGTCTAACAGAATTTCAAATGACGTCAACCGCCGACCCCGCGGAGGAAATGGCGTTGGCTGATGTCATATCTGCTATCACGACATGCGTCACACATCATAGTCACTCTTCCCAAAACACGTGTCATACAAAGTTTTCTGAGTCAAAGAGAAAATGGTGAGTCATCCCAAAACACATGTCGGACAAAAGATAGCGGAACATGAATCAACAGGAACGAAATTATTTCAAACAAAGCCTTTCCTCGTCTAAATTAAAATTGGAGGGAAGAAAAATATAAGAATTAAAAAAATAACGCAACGTCTATAAAAATTCCTAGTTAAAAAAAGTAACAGAAAATGTCATGAACACGTAAATACGTTAATAAACAATCGTGTTTTAAGATTATGTCTGCAGCACAAAACTTTGGAAAGCGTTTTTATGTTGGAACGTCCGTTGAAAATGCGTGGTCTCCTCAAAGAAAATAAAAAAATCGTTACGTTGAAAAATTATGAATATAAAATGGGTAATTAGGGGGAAAATAAGGAATGAATTCGTTGCAAAATGAACAAGTTATTGAAAAAAATCAGTCTTGGAACTTAAGGCGTCTAACAGAATCTCAAATGACGTCAACCGCCGACCCCGCGGAGGAAATGGCGTTGGATGATGTCATATCTGCTATCACGACATGCGTCACACATCATAGTCACTCTTCCCAAAACACGTGTCATACAAAGTTTTCTGAGTCAAAGAGAAAATGGTGAGTCATCCCAAAACACATGTCGGACAAAAGATAGCGGAACATGAATCAACAGGAACGAAATTTTTTCAAACAAAGCCTTTTCTCGTCTAAATTAAAATTGGAGGGAGGACAAATATAAGAATTAAAAAAATAATGCAACGTCTATAAAAATTCCTAACACCTCAGGGAATTCCTGAAAATATAAATTTAATAAAAAAACATATTGGAAAGACTTCCTTCAAAAATTTGACAAAGTCCAGTAAATCTCCCGAAAAAATTAAAAAAATAAACATTGGAAAGACTTCCCCAAAATTTGTCAACGTCCAATAAATTTCCCGAGAAAAGTTCCAAAAAGCACCGCTAGGGGGCAACGTACACCCCCTTTTCCCCCACTCGGTCGTTGCCATCTCTCAAAGATCCATTAAAAGTTCCAGAAAGCACCGCTAGGGGCAGCACATCGAGTTGACATCCCCCTATATCCACCCCCTTTCTCCCACTCGGCCGTTGCCATCACTCAAACACAAAGATCTAACACAATAATAAAGTTCCAAGAAGCACCGCTAGGGGCAGCACATCTCCTTTCCCCACTCGGTCGTTGCCATCTCTCAAAAACAAAGGTCCATTAAGAGTTCCAAGAAGCATCGCTAGGGGGCAGCACATCTCCTTTCCCCGACTCGGTCGTTGCCATCCCTCAAAGATTCATCGAAAGTTCCAAGAAGCACCGCTAGGGGCAGCACATCTCCTTTCTCCGACTCGGTCGTTGCCATCTCTCAAAGATACATTGAAAGTTCCAAGAAGCACCGCTAGGGGGCAGCACATCTCCTTTCCCCGACTCGGTCGTTGCCATCTCTCAAAAACAAAGATCTAACATAATAATAAAGTTCCAAGAAGCACCGCTAGGGGCAGCACATCGACCCAACGCACTAGCGTCATCTGCCACGCCCCCACATCCTTCGGTCACACGCCATGCCCCCATCCTTCTGCCGCAAGCCACGCCCCTTGCTCCTTCTCTAGAAGGAGCTGCTCCTTGCGGCCGGACCCGTCCTTTTATACTACTTACAAAACATACACAAGAAAAATAAAATGAAAAAATATTTGAAGGAATAAAATATGCTTCGAAGGAAAGTCACTGAAAGCGATTCACTATATATTTCAGTAGAAGTGACATCCACGGATGAAAGTACGTAACAGCTCAAACAACAGCAACATGTAAGAACTGAAACCGAAACTATTTTGAGAGCACAGAAGGAAACGGAAATTTAAAATAAAAATATTTCAAAATATATTTTTATGAGCACTGCAAAAAGCAAAAAAAAAAAAAAAAAACAAACAAAAAAAAACACTGGCTTTAGTGGGGAGTAACAAAGAGCGAATAACAATTCTTCATATTAAAAGACCAAAGACGACTTTAAATTATGACATCACCTATTTCGAATTACGGATTCGATGTATCCTCAGTAATTCAGCAGTTCATCCGAAATGATAGACAAAATGTGCCATGTAAAATGCACACAGCTTTTAAAACATATTAAGTCTTCTTTTTTAATCAATAAAAATTCGAGTTGAGACATTTGACCCGGTGCTTACAACTTTCCGAACATATTCGAAAAATAACACTTAAAAGTGCTCTGAGATAAGTGACCTTTTTGCCCAGGGGTATGATATCCCAAAGGCAAATCAGACGTCGTTCTGTTTGCCGAGGATTCGATCCCAACCACTAAAGGCTCGCCGTGCTTTTTCCCAGGGGCATGATATCCCAGTGGTAAATCAGATGTCGTTCTGTTGGCCGAGGATTCGATTCCAACCACTAAAGGCTCGCCGTGCTTTTTGCAAAGCGGCATGATATCCAGTGGTAAATCAGATGCCGTTCTGTTGGCCGAGGATTCGATCCCAACCACTAAAGGATCGCCGTCCTTTTTGCCCAGGGGCATGATATCCCAGTGGTAAATCAGATGTCGTTCTGTTGGCCGAGGTTTCGATCCCAACCACTAAAGGCTCGCCGTGCTTTTTGCCCAGGGGCATGATATCCCAGTGGTAAATCAGATGCCGTTCTGTTGGCCGAGGATTCGATCCCAACCACTAAAGGTTCGCCGTGCTTTTTGCCCAGGGGTATGATATCCCAGTGGTAAATCAGATGCCGTTCTGTTGGCCGAGGATTCGATCCCAACCACTAAAGGCTCGCCGTGCTTTTTGCCCAGGGGCATGATATCCCAGTGGTAAATCAGATGCCGTTCTGTTGGCCGAGGATTCGATCCCAACCACTAAAGGCTCGCCGTGATTTTTGCCCAGGGACATGATTTCCCAGTGGTAAATCAAATGTCGTTCTGTTGGCCGAGTATTCGATCCCAACCACTATAGGCTCGCCGTGCTTTTTGCCCAGGGGTATGACACCCATGTAGTAAATCATCTGTCGTTCTGTTGGCCGTGGATTCGATCCCAACCACTAAAGGCTCGCCGTGCTTTTTGCCCAGGGGCATGATATCCCAGTGGTAAATCAGGTGCCGTTCTGTTGGCCGAGGATTCGATCCCAACCACAAAGGTTCGCCGTGCTTTTTGCCCAAGGGTATGATATCCCAGTGGTAAATCAGATGCCGTTCTGTTGGCCGAGGATTCGATCCCAACCACTAAAGGCTCGCCGTGCTTTTTGCCCAGGGGCATGATATCCCAGTGGTAAATCACACGCCCTTCTGTTGGCCGAGGATTCGATCCCAACAACTAAAGGCTCGCCGTGATTTTTGCCCAGGGACATGATTTCCCAGTGGTAAATCAAATGTCGTTCTGTTGGCCGAGTATTCGATCCCAACCACTATAGGCTCGCCGTGCTTTTTGCCCAGGGGTATGACACCCATGTAGTAAATCATCTGTCGTTCTGTTGGCCGTGGATTCGATCCCAACCACTAAAGGCTCGTCGTGCTTTTTGCCCAGGGGCATGATTTCCCCGTGGTAAATCAGATGCCATTCTGTTAGCCGAGGATTCGATCTCAACCACTAAAGGCTCGCCGTGCTTTTTGCCCAGGGGCTTGATATCCCAATGGTAAACCAGATGTCGTTCTGTTGGCCGAGGATTCGATCCCAATCACTAAAAGCTCGCCGTGCTTTTTGCCCAGGGGCATGATATCCCAGTGGTAAATCAGATGTCATTCTGTCGGCCGATGATTCGATCCCAACCACTAAAGATTCGCCGTGCTTTTTGCCCAGGGGCATGATATCCCAGTGGTAAATCAGATGCCATTCTGTTAACCGAGGATTCGATCCCAACCACTAAAGGCTCACCGTGCGTTTTGCCCAGGGGCATGATATCCCAGTGGTAAATCAGATGCCCTTCTGTTGGCCGATGATTCGATCCCAACCACTAAAGGCTCGCCGTGCTTTTTGCCCAGGGGCATGATATCCCAGTGGTAAATCAGATGCCATTCTGTTAACCGAGGATTCGATCCCAACCACTAAAGGCTCGCCGTGCTTTTTGCCCAGGGGCATGATATCCCAGTGGTAAATCAGATGCCATTCTGTTAGCCGAGGATTCGATCCCAAACACTAAAGGCTCACCGTGCGTTTTGCCCAGGGGCATGATATCCCAGTGGTAAATCAGATGCCCTTCTGTTGGCCGAGGATTCGATCCCAACAACAAAAGGTTTGCCGCGATTTTTGCCCAGGGGCATGATTTCCCAGTGGTAAATCAGATGTCGTTCTGTTGGCCGAGGATTCGATCCCAACCACTAAAGGCTCGCCGTGCTTTTTGCCCAGGGGTATGATACCCCAGTAGTAAATCAGATGTCGTTCTGTTGGCCGTGGATTCGATCCCAACCAATAAAGGCTCGCCATGCTTTTTGCCCAGGGGCTTGATATCCCAATGGTAAATCAGATGTCGTTCTGTTGGCCGAGGATTCGATCCCAACCACTAAAGGCTCACCGTGCGTTTTGCCCAGAGGCATGATATCCCCGTGGTAAATCAGAGGCCGTTCTGTTGGCCGAGGATTCGATCCCAACCAATAAAGGCTCGCCGTGCTTTTTGCCCAGGGGCATGATATCACAGTGGTAAATCAGATGTCTTTCTGTTGGCCGAGGATTCGACCCCAACCACTAAAGGCTCGCCGTGCTTTTTGCCCAGGGGCATGATATCCCAGTGGTATCTTAGATGTCGTTCTGTTGGCCGAGGATTCGATCTCAACCACTAAAGGCTCGCCGCGCTTTTTACCCAGTTGCATGATATCCCAGTGGTAAATCAGATGTCGTTCTGTTGGCCGAAGATTCGATCCCAACCACTAAAGACTCGCCGTGCTTTTTGCCCAGGAGCATGATATCCCAGTGGTAAATCAAATGTCGTTCTGTTGGCCGAGGTTTCGATCCGAAGCACTAAAGGCTCGCCGTGCTTTTTGCCCAGGGGTATGATACCCCAGTGGTAAATCAGATGTCGTTCTGTTGGCCGTGGATTCGATCCCAACCACTAAAGGCTCGTCGTGCTTTTTCCCAGAGGCATGATGTCCCAGTGGTAAATCAGATGTTATTCTGTTGGACGAGGATTCGATCCCAACCACTAAAGGCTCGTCGTGCTTTTTTCCCATAGGCATGATATCCCAGTGATAAATCAGATGTCGTTGTGTTGGCCGAGGATTCGATCCCAACCACAAAAGGCTCGCCGTGCTTTTTTCCCCGGGGCATGATATCCCAGTGGTAAATCAGATGTCGTTCTGTTGGCCGAGTATTCGATCCCATCCTTTAAAGGCTCGCCGTGCTTTTTGCCCAGGGGCATGATATCCCAGTGGTAAATCAGATGTCGTTCTGTTGGCAGAGGATTCGATCTCAACCACTAAAGGCTCGCCGTGCTTTTTGTCCAGGGGTATGATATGCCAGTGGTAAATCACATGCCGTTCTTTTGGCCGAGGATTCGATCCCAACCACTAAAGGCTCACCGTGCTTCGGAGGTCACGCTAAGCCGGTTGTCTGGGGATACTGCACCCTCCATTAGAAATAAAGTAATCTGTTCCTTCCTTTTAGTAGTGCACACTGTGCTGTGGTTCCGCCTGGCATTGTGCCACGGTGTCAATTTACTCTTCTCTGTCTTCACCATTACTACCTTATTGCCCAATTTCCTATCAGGGTACTTAGACTTCAACTTCTAATACGCGGCGTATTAACTGGGCCCAAGTTAGTTGCATCTCAACCTTCCTTGGATGGAAACCTTACGAGAAATAGTTGTATACCTGAAGTGAACTTGTGTTCCCAACTTTTCAAGTATACTGGCAAACTGGCCTCCATCTAAAACTACCTAGAAAATCATAAGGATGCAATCATTTAATGTTATGGGACGACTGCTGCCACTGTTTATTCCATTTCACAGGACTGATTAACTGCCTTTTCCCTACTATAGAGCAAAATTCAGCGATAATACATTTTTATCTGTTGAGAAGAACAAACACAAGAAACATTCAGGAAAATGTAGCCGCAAATTGTCCACCAAAGTATTTCACGGATCTGGCAAATTTATTAGCAGATTCATTTCTGCAGCATTAATTATTTCCCCTCCAAGCCATACACTTGTTTTCACTTGTATAGCTTCAGTCTCCTATCTCTGAGAAGTACGAGATTTGACTTGTATTTACTGGATGAAATGCAACATCATCTTTCCACTTTGGTGATTTTCTTTTCGATTTCTCGTATCTCACTTTCTTTCAGAAAAATTTGTTGTTCTAATACGAAAGCAGCATTAAGTATTCCTTTGCCAATTTTAATTTTTCTTACTAGCTGTATCATTACGTTCTTATTTCTTTCTTCTAGAAGATTCATCATGATTCAATTTTTTATTTGCGTCTTTCAAACGGAGGAATTTCTGCTGCAAAGAGAGAAAACAGGGACGTTCTTCTTCACAGCATTTACAGAACTTATAATTAAACCAAGTTTTATATGAAGCGCCGGTAAAAATAAAACAGCACCATCTAAAGGAAAATAATTAACTGCACCATCTAAAGGATCATTGGTAAAACTTTAACAGCACCATCTAAAGGATCATTGGTAAAACTTTAACAGCACCATCTAAAGGATCATTGGTAAAACTTTAACAGCACCATCTAAAGGATCATTGGTAAAACTTTAACAGCACCATCTAAAGGATCATTGGTAAAACTTTAACAGCACCATCTAAAGGATCATTAACGCCATTTTTTTCACCTGGCGCCATTTCCTGACGTCTTCTTCAGCCTTTTATTAAATGGTGCTTGCTCTTGTTTCGGTTATCCTTTGCGCACATGAAGCAATATTAGTTCATGTATCATTACTGTATGCCTAACAAGACACCTTCATGTCACCACATAAATTCCAAAAGCACATGTATTTTATTTTGTCAAGTAGGTTGTTATATTGCGGTAGGTTTCGTTCATTCGTACAGTGTAAGAAACAGGCATGGATGTATGCTTGTTCCCGTTGAGAAGAAGAACAGCTTTTAAGCAGCATCAACATTTGTACACTAAACCGAATAGAAAGTACCTGAGGCATATTACTAAGCAAGAACCTTTCGCCCGTAGTAGATGACCGAAATATTTGTATTCTTCTGCAGCAGGTTCCAGCCTTGCAATCATAACCCTAACAATACATCTTGAGACTTACACTGCTGGCCACCCAAAACGCAACACCACGAAGGACACGAGATAGCAAAGCCAGATTTACTGGACATATAACAACAGATACAAAGATGAAACGATTGAGCTTACAGTCCCTTGCCACTTGCGGAACACGCAGACATCAATAGTTCGTGTGGCCCCCATGGCTGGCAATAACAGCCGCTATACGCCGCGGCATCGAACGAAAGAGGCTTTGGATGTATGTTTGGGGTATGTCGGTCCAGGCTGCTTCCACACGTTGCCACAGTTCATCAGGCGTAGCCGCGGGTGGTGCTTGCCGGGCCACTCGGTTGCCGATCAGCGACCAGACGTGTTCGATGGGCTACATATCGGGAGAATAGGCGGGCCGCGGTAGCAGTGACACCTGGTGGGCCGTGAAGAATTGTTGCACGATGTGTCCCATGTGCGCGCGCGCATTGTCCTGTTGAAACGTGGCAGCTGGCAGGTCACTGCAGGTTAGGGAGGACTACAGGCTCCAAAACGTCCGAGATGCAGCGGTGTCTGTTGAGTGTACCAGCGATGCGTACCAGAGGGGTGCGGGCGTTATATCCAATTGCGCTTTAAACAATAACGCCAGGCGACCAACCGGTATGGCGATGCATAATGCAGGAGTCATAGGTCTCTCGCCGCGGTGCCTCCACACGCGGATACGACCATTGTGGTGTTGCATGCAGAAGCGGGATTCGTCGGAGAAGACAATGTCGTGCCATTTCGTAGTCCAGGTGCGGCGTTCAACGGGCCACTGCCACCGCACTCGCCGGTGGTGTAACGTCAATGGTAATTGGAGCAATGGGCGCCGTTGGACAAGACCTCGCTCCTGT
Organism: Macrothele yani; assembly: GCA_039090855.1. NCBI lineage: Eukaryota > Metazoa > Arthropoda > Arachnida > Araneae > Macrothelidae > Macrothele > Macrothele yani. The sequence goes on along the minus strand of CM077007.1, from coordinate 79,540,043 downwards.
AGACGACGTCGAACGGTACGTGCTGACACAGGTTGTTGCGCAACACACCCTAATTCCTCCGCTAACTTTCGTGATGTGGCGGTGCGAGCCGTCAATGCCCGCCGCACAACATGCCAGTCTTCTCGTTCGGTGGCGTGTCGCGGCTGCGGTAATCGCTCACGTCGGTCCGTCCGTCCCTCCTGCAACCACCGAATCCATACTCGTCTCACTGTGGCTGGATGTCGTCCCACACGGGTGCCGATGTCTCGGTACGATAAACCGCTGTCGCGATAAGCCACTATTCGTCCTCTGTCGAACTCCGAAAGGTGCTAGAATGACTGCCGTATTCTGCGACGAGGCATCAGGAAGCTTCCCACGCACAAGTCAGGCAGAACAACACAATTCCACTACTTACACCCCGCCTTCTGTGCACCCTTCTTATAGGGTTTTTGGGTGGCGTGCCAGGCGCACATGATTTGCATATGCCATGCAATGCTAATCGTTTGCATTTTCTCTCACGGGCAACGCATGCTCCGAATTTCAAGCCAATCGTCTTGGCCCTTCCTTCTTGGTGTTGCATTTTGGGTGGCCAGCAGTGTAGATAATTTCACGTCTGGAACTAAGTCGTTGTGCTCACTCTGGGAGGTGAGATGTAGCTCATTTGACACTAAGAGCTCTACGATTTGGTTAGTGATCTGCTGAACATAGACTGGCTCGCCATCGCTGTAGTCATAGTACACTATCTACGTCAAAAACATAGTTGCACCCAGAAGGATGTGTCGGATTGCAATGCTATTCGAAAGGATGGTAAAGGTTACCAGGAACAATAAATGATTGAACATTGAAACTGATATGGGCAATATTTATCGAGCTACACGCCAATAAGTAGTGTTTCTCAGTATGGCGTCGGGCTGCCAGGTTTGCTCACACAGCTTGCCAGACGTCTCGGCATGGAGTTGTACAGGTTCCTAATTGTGTCCTGCGATAAGCCATCCCATGTAGCTTGGAAAATCGTACCGTAGTGAGCGTTCAGAAAAGGTAGGGCGCCTGTTTGCAGGACCTCATTAACGTAACGTTGGGCTGTCAAAGTGCCTGTAATGAACACCAATGGTGATCTGGCATCATAGGCAATTGCACCCCGCACCATGACACCAGGCCTTCTGGACTCACGCTCGACAACAAGCCGTTAATCTTGGTGCTGACCACAGTGCCTCCACATACGGATTCGTTGGTCGTCTCCTCCAAGACAAAAGCGCTACTTGTCACTGAAGATCACCCGCTGCCATTCAGAGTGGCTCCATGACAGTCTGGAACGACACCATTGCAATCTTTGGCGACGATACAATGGTGTTAAGGGCAGTCGTCGCAACGGGGACCGTGCTGTGTAGTCCTACGTCGTGCAGCCGTCTGCCAATGCTGCTGACGCTTAGGTCTCTCAGATCCTTTTTGTCGCTGCTGCATGCCCTGTTCTACCCACTGCGGCCAACAGCGTGCTATGGTGATATCCGCACGACCGGTAAGGCGCGCAATACGGCGATAAGACCATCCAGCTTCACGGAGCTCGATGATGCGGCCCTCTCGAACTCCTCCAACTGTTCGAATTGCTTCCGAATTTTTCTCTGAGGCGTACTTCACTTGCAAAGGATACAACCAACACAACAGCACAAGTCATAATGGCAAGCGCGCGCAACGGGACGACCTTATATAGCCGGTCAGGAAGACTGCTACGATCCCTCCTTGCTTGCGTCACATGCGCGGCCGAGCGTGAGACTTAGGGGTTGTGTTAGATAAACGACAGTTGGTAGGCGGTGATAGTACATCTGTAAGATGACGTCTATGCAAATTTCGCGCTCGGCGCATACGTGTGGCGCTAGTAGCGCCCCACGGAACATGCAAAGCAGGTTTGCTGTAAATACCCACTGTAACGTTCGTGAGCGTTAGTTATCGTTGAGATTCGACGTAGTGTGTTGATGTTAGTCAAGAATGCCTTTAAGAAGACGAAGAAGCCATTATCAACAGCTCACGGAGTTTGAACGAGGTCGTGTAATAGGGCTACGAGAAGGTGGGTTTTCTTTCCGCAATATTGCAGAACGACTTGGCAGGAATGTAGCCACTGTGCATGATTGTTGGCAGCGGTGGTCAAGGAAAGGTACTGCTTCAAGAAGACCGGGTTCCAGCCGGCCACGTGGCACTACCGAGAGGGAAGACCGCCGTGTACGGCGTATGGCCATGGCACATCGTACCGCGTCTGCGGCAGCAATACGAGCTGCAGTTGCCACCACAATGACACAACGAACTGTTACAAATCGGTTACTTGAAGGACAGCTCCGAGCCAGACGCCCTCTAGCGTGCATTCCACGTACTCCAAACCACTACCGTTTGCGACGTCAGTGGTGTCAAGCCAGAGCTCATTGGAGGACGGAGTGGAGATCTGTTGTGTTTTCTGATGAAAGCTGGTTCTGCCTGGGTGCCAGTGATGGCCGTGTGTTGGTTAGAAGGAGGCCAGGTGAGCGCCTGCAACCAACTTGTCTGCGGCCGAGACACACTGGACCTACATCTGGAGTTATGGTCTGGGGAGCAATTTTCTATGACAGCAGGAGCATTCTCGTGGTTATCCCACGCACCATGACGGCACAGTTGTACGTCGGTCTGGTGATTCAACCTGTTGTGCTGCCATTCATAAACAGCATTCCAGGGGTATTTTCCAACAGGATAACGCTCGCCCGCATACCGCTGTTGTAACCCAACATGCTCTACAGAATGTCGACATGTTACCGTGGCCTGCTAGATCACCAGTTCTTTCACCAATCGAGCACGTATGGGACATCATTGGACGACAACTCCAGCGTCACCCCTAACCAGCACTAACCGTCCCTGTATTGACCGACCAAGTGCAACAGGCATGGAATTCCATCCCACAAACTGACATCCAGCACCTGTACGACACAATGCATGAACGTTTGCGTGCTTGCATTCAACATTCTGGCGGTTACACCGGTTATTAATGTACCAGCATTTCACATTTAAAATGGCTCTTCTCGCGCTTACATTAAGCTGTGATCTTGAAACCTTAATCGATTAAATATGTTACCTATACAAATGTATTGCCGCCATTTCATTCCTCTACAACTATTTTTTCGTGGTGTTGGGATTTTTTCCTTGTCAGTGTATATGGTAAATGTTTTCCTCCTTTCCGCTTATATATAGTAAATTATTTTTGTATGGCAGGTCTTGAATGTAAGATATTGGTTTTATAGCAGAAAGCAGTGATTTATACTTTATGCAATGTTTTGCTTTTAAGGAAATTCCATATATAAGTTGGTTAGACAGAAATAACAGTAAGTAAAAATATCTTTTTGGTATCGCTAGATTAGTGAGATAGCAAGCTGCACTAACTTATTAGGATCACTAAACTATCCTTTCAAGTACACGGCACAGGTGGTAACCGGTGCCGTGAATTAGACAACATGAGAAAAACAAAGGTCACCTATTTTGCAGCAAAAGTAGAACTAGTATACTTTCTTAACTATAGTTGTTACAGTTTTACGGAGAGATTTCGTAAATTCACCACACACGTAACAAAACTGTTTATATCGTTAACGCAGCACTTCCGAGGCATAATGAAAACACCAAGGGTTTATCCAAGAATTTTAAATTAAAGGGGTGCTAAAGAGGGGAAGGGCGATGAAAAAAGGGTGGGAGGGTAGGGAAAATAAAATTGTTTGAAGTCTGAATTTTTTTTAAAGTGAGATATTTAGGATTTCAACCTAGGATTAAAAATGGAGAAAACTTCAAAAGTGGGGGACAGTAAAAATGATTATAGTTATGAATGATTAAAAGTGGGACTTTTTTCCACAATTACACACGGTCATTTTGTTTTTGTCCCTCATGTATAACTGCTTCTCTAAATAAGGAAAAAGCAACTAAGTATTAACGTGGTTTTCTGAAATAATAAGTATTGAGATTTTCAGAAATATTTCTGTTTGCTGCAGTGAATCTGAAATACAGGGAGTTAAACACACACGACCAACACCCCTCCAACACCTCCCTAAATTTTCTCAGACAGCCTCGTAAAAAATTCAACTCCCATCCGTTTAAAGATGTGTAACATACACAGACACACAAACATACAGCTTTTAATTTTAAGTATTAGTCCTTTTTATCACCGTAGTTGTCAATAGCACTTAGCATTTACATAAATTCTGCAGTTTCACATTGAAGTAGTTTCTACATAACATAATGGGAGATATTTTTTTTAAATTTGAAATCTATGCATATAGCAACCAAAAGTTTTTTTTTTTTTTAGTTTTTGTCGTTTACAACATATAGTTCAAATAAGTCATCGCAACAATAAAACGAATGTACATATCACTTCATTTTAGTCTTCTACACATTTTGCAGATATACTCATAGTCAATTCAGCATACACGAAGATTTGCGAAAATATCAATATCTACTGTTTCAGAAGATCATGTTAATACTTAGTTGTTTTTGCCTTCTTCAGGGAAGAATTTATACATGGAAGACCAAAACAAAATAACCGTGTGCAGTTTTGGAAAAAAAAATCCCAGTTTTAATCATTCTTGAATATAAACATTTCCACTATTCCCCATTTTTGATGCTTTCTTCATGTTTAATCGTAGGTTGAGAGCTAAAATATTTCACTTCGAAAATTTTCAGCCTTCAAAAATTTTTGTTTCATCGAACCTTCTCTCCAATTTTTTCAAACCCCTGAACGTTTTCAGCACCCCCAATTTGAAATTTCTGGAAAACCCCCTACCGAAGTATATTTGCAAAATTTGTAGCAGACTAAAACGAAGTCATACATATATACATACATACGTTTTGTGGTTGCGATGACTGACTTGAAATATATCGTTTAAATAAGAAAAATTGGAAAAACCCCCTACCGAAGTATATTTGCAAAATTTGTAGCAGACTAAAACGAAGTCATACATATATACATACATACGTTTTGTGGTTGCGATGACTGACTTGAAATATATCGTTTAAATAAGAAAAATTGGAAAAAGAAAAATTAGGTTCCTATATACACGGACTTCAAATAAAATAAAAAATGTTTGGAAGATTAACGACCACCATGAGCAACTCAATGGGCTATAAGCAGACGTCCGTCCCTAACGTAGAGCTACTAGTTCCAGGGAAGGGAGAGAGCCAGTGCCGTAAGACAAAAACACCATCCATGTATCACCGGGATTCAGACCCGGACCCTTCTCTGAAGAATGGTCATAAGCCAGCGCTCAGACCACTGAGTCACCGGGGCGGGGGAAATGACTGTATTTTGGTAGAAAGTTCTTCAAGATTGTGCTCATAAATTCATGGAAATGATAACTGATATTGACAAGTGTGCTTTATGATAAAGAAGAGGACTAATACTTAAAAATTAAGTGGTGTGTGTGTCGTGTTATACACGGTCAAATGGAGAGTTTTACAATTTTTATGGGGGTGTTTCTGAGAAAACGTAGAGGGTTGTTGAAGAGTGTTGGGGGGCGGGGGGTGTACAAATCCTTGACTGACACACTGATGTAAGCAGACTAAAGTTTTGGAAAAGAATATCCAGTTAAATAACGGTGTAGAAATGGAGAACGTTTCAGCTTCACCAGTTTGTATGGTATTACTACGTATTTGTACCAGTTTGTACAAAATTGTAGGAAAGTGTTTGATTCATGATCTTCGCTGAAAATTAAAGCCAGATACGCAAGGTATGGAGAATGGTGAGCGAGAAATTGTTTCTGAAAACAAGTTCATGGTTTACAGTACAAGTTCATGAATTTTTCTCTATAGCGTAGGACAGAAAGACGAACAGCAGCGTTTATTAGATGAACCGTTGATAACTGTTTTTTACCTTGCTTAGTAATATGTTATTTAACTAGAAATGCAATACTCACCCTGACACTGATTCTCAGTTGCTTCCATCAAATCTATATTTTGTTAAATTTTTCAGGAACATAATTGTGGAAATTCAATGAGTGTCACTGGCGCACAGCGGCAGATTACTATGAACTTTTGACTCTTGCTAATGCTCATTAGCTAATTATACACTGGAGGAAAGTGAAAAAAGAACACCAAGAAGGAGACGTCTGATAGCAACGAAATTTATACAGCATAATAACGGAATACAGAGGATAACGTGATCAAAACATTATGGCAAAATACAGCTGTATTTGCTGGTAAACTGAAAAATAAAATTTCCATGTAACATGGCTAGTACGAGGTTGAACCACCATGAACTGCGTCACACTGTGCAATTCTAGCATGGAGTCTGATGCTGGATGCAAGTCGTACAGATGCTGGATGCAAGTTTGGGGTATTGAGTTCTAAGCATCCTCAACCTGGACGCGTAAATCGGGGATGGTCGTGGCTGGCCGTGGAGACCGGATAAGTCGTTGTCCCATAAAATCCCACACGTGCTAAATGGGGGGCAAATCCGGTGAACGTGCAGGCCATGGAAGTTGTCTCACACCCTGAAGTGCATGTTGCAGTACACGTGCCGTGTGTGGGCGTGCGTCATCTTGATGGAAAACACCACGATGGACAGACCTTACAAATGGCACAACAACGGGCTGAATGATGTTGTTGGTGTAGGAGGTGCTGTTTAACGTACCCGGTACAAACACTAGTTTTGTACGGGAGAGATAGCTGATCGCTCCCCACACCAGGAGACCAGGTGTAGGCCCTGAGTGTCGCTGGGGGAAGCAAGAAGGGTGGAGACGCTCCCCTGTGCATCTGCGAACACGCATACGGCCATCGGAGGCTCCCAAGCAGAATCTGCTTTCATCGCTGAACACGATAGATCGCCATTGCCTTCTCCAGTGCAGACGTTGGCAACACCAGCGTAGCCGTTCCTGACGGTGGGCTGGAGTCAGAGGTACAAATGCCATAGGCACATGTGCACGTAGTCCTGCATCCAGTAGACGGTCGCGGATTGTTCGCACAGTCACCTCAGGTGCAACGGCAGCTCGGATTTGCGTCGCAGTGGATGTTCTGCTTGACAACGCCGCTCTTCTTATGCGTCGATTGGTCCGCTCATCAGTCCGTCTGTGACTCCCGGTTCCACGTCTTCTGGTGTGGGAATGTTCCTCTGACCATCTACACCACCATCGTACCACCACTGATACTTCCCGTTCAATACGCTCCGCAATACGACGATACGACCACCCGGCCTCGCGGAGTCCGACTAGACGACCTCGCTCAAAGTCTGATAACTGCTGAAATCGTACACATCTTCCATGTCCAGGCATTGCAGCTTCTTCAGGGTCTTCGCACGTGTCCGTACGCCGACGACTAATTACATTCACTTCGCCGTACTCCTTAAATACCACCGACGATAATTTGCATATCATGCCGTGCTGTGGCGTAAGCGCTCACCGGTTGGTCCCGAAATTAACATCCCACCTACGTAAACTCCACCCCATTAACATATGTACATTTCATGATCGTCCGCCAATTCCTTCTTGGTGTTCTTTTTTCACTTTCCGCCAGTGTATAAGTTCCCCTGAGCAGATGTGCGATGCACTTGAAGATGAAATGCATGATGACTCTCATACAATCAGCCATACGGTTGATCACCTTCCATTAAAGGAAAATGATCACTCTTCCCAATATTGGTTGTTTATCTTTCATTCCAGGAAAATGCTTATTATTAGAGACGATATGAGGAGCAAACAATTGATCGCGCAGTAAATAAAAACACAATCTTAGGGTAAGTGTTAGTACTAGATCCAATAGACGAAAATCCTAGAATATTTTTCTTGACGCTACAAATCATTGCTGTGCCTATCACGAATGACAGTGGGCTGCAAATCAACAGACCAAGACACTTTTATTTCTGTTTATTGCTTCTCCATGTTTTCGGTGAAGCAAATTTTGAAGTTCCTCGGGTCGCGAAAGGGACCGTTTCTGGAGTCGTTAGAGGGACCGTTTTCGATAGCCTTAAGGCAAATGAACACAGAGGAAATTTAGTAAAAATTATCTGCATGTGAATTTGTGTATGATTAAAACCCCTGCGTTCGGTGCCGGTTTGAGACATTCTGGGGCTCCAGCAAAACAAAATTTCAGACTTCTTTCAGTACTCAACAGGCATTTTTTTTTGTAGAAAATTACAAAGAGACACGGCAAAACCAATGTTTCCATTGACTATTAAAACAAAATACGCAACACAGATCTAAAATTTAATTCGTTTAATGACTCTTTTGCCATGTGGTGTTCCTACACGGCCGGAGCCGACCGCTGTTGCGGTGATTGCGGTATCCTTAAACCTGCCTTGTCTGCATTCGCGCAGTTAAAACAGGAAAAGCCCTGTCTGTTCTTTCGAGGTTTAACTACCACACGAACATCTAAAGCATTATGAGGTCTTCCGTTTCTAATTTAGGGCCACTAACTAAAGGAAAGGGTCAGTAAAGCTCTGTACGGCACTCCGCTTCTTACGATTTTATTATTCGGTATAAACGCCGAGTGATGAATTGGTACTGCATTTACTAACTACAGTACATAAAAACACACACAAAAAAATGAACATATCCAGTGTCATCCTCCTCCTCCTCATCATCATCATTATTTTCAACCATTATCAATCCACTGCTGGAGGAAGGTCTAACCAAGTTTCTTCCACAACGATCTGTCTTGCACCAGTCTCCTCCATGTTACTCCCGCATACTTTCGAATTTCATCCACCCATCGCCCATGTGGTCTTTTTCTGGATCTTTTCCTGTCCCTTGGAATCCAATCTAAAATTTCGGCTGTCCATCGATGGTCTGTCTTCTGGCAGTATGTCCAGCCCATTGCCATTTCAGGGATTTAACTCTGATCATGATGTCTTCCATTCTTGTCATTTTTCGGATTCACGTGTTCCTCTTCTTATCTCTCCTGGTTAAACCAATCATGCACCTCTCCATCCTTCTTTGAGTTGTCTGCAGCCTTTGTATGTCTCGTTTAGTTAAGGTCCACGTAAGCACTGGAAGGATGCATTGATCAAACACTTTTCTTTTAAGACATAATGGCATATTGCTCTTGAAACTTATGCTGTTTCTTCCAAAAGCTCTCCAGGCAAGTTTTATACACCGATTAATTTCTTCATCAATGTGTCCTTCACTTGATATCTGCTGTCCAAGATAAACGTACGTATCAGTTATCTCCAATTTTCTCCATCAATTGATAAATCTTCATTTCTTGTAAAAGCATTGTTCATCACTTTTGTCTTCTGAAAGTTCATTTTTAATCCCACTTCTTTACTCTTATCAGCAAGTTCCTGGATCATACTCTGCAGATCTGATGGGGTAGTTGCAAAAATGACTATGTCATCAGCAAAACTAAGGGGAGTTAGATAATCTCCATTAATCTTTATCCCTTTATTTTCCCAGTTCAGTGATTGAAAGACATTTTCCAATGTCGCATTAAAGATCTTCGGAGATATGGTGTCACCTTGTCTCACTCCATTCCAATTTTTATGTGTGTTGTATTTTCAAACAGCCGAATCTTTGAACTTGCATTTTCATAGATGTTATTAATAATATTAATGTATGCATCTTCAATACCGCAGGATTTCAAAGCCATTGTAACTGCTGATGGTTTCACCGAATCAAAGTCCTTTTCATAATCGATAAAAGCCATGCACAATGGAAGTTCATATTCCCTCGCTCTTTCAATTAGTTCTCCCAGTATGTGGATATGATCTATAGTACTGTAGCCACTCCTGAATCTAGCTTATTCTCTCGGTTGAGCCATGTCCAGTGTTACCTTCAAGCGGCGTGGAAGAACTTTAGTGAAGATTTTATAAACCACTGATAGGAAGCTGATAGGTCTGTAGTTCCTGAGATCCTCAATGTCACCTTTTGTATGTAGCAGGATCATTGTAGCTTTGTTCCAATCCTCAGGAATCTTCCCTTCATTAAGGCATCGAGCGAAAATTTGGGCGAGCACTGTTTCAATTTCTCCACTTGCTTCTTGTATGATGTGTACAGTAATTCCATCTTCTCCTGGAGCTTTTCCCCGTTTCATGTTCTTGATTGCATGTGTAACTTCTGCTGGGAGGACTGGAAGAACTCTGGTACTGGTACCTTTCATGATGTCTGGAGTACACGTATTATCCCTTTCATATAATTTGGAATAGAAATGTTTCAATCTTGTCAAAATTTTGCCTCTATTTCTTGTTACAGAACCATCTTCTTTTCTCAGTGCCATAATCTGTTTTCTTCCCTTACTGAGATGTCCCTTTGCTATCTTTAGGCTTTGGTTGTTTTCAATTGCCTTCCTCACTAGTTCACAGTTGAATTTCCTTAAGAGATACTTTTTCGTACTGAATTTCCTTAAGAGATACGTTTTTGTACTGAATTTCCTTAAGAGATACGTTTTTGTACTGAATTTCCTTAAGAGATACTTTGTCTTCAGAGATACTTTTTCGTACTGTCTAGCATAGCTCAATACATTCCACATTGGAAGTCACATCTTCTTTAGTTGTCTTCATCTCTCTTCTTTTTTTGCATCAACATTTTGGTTTTTCCTGATAATTTGTTCACATGCAACTTGTTCTTAGACCCATCTAGTTTCGTTGCTGTTTCCATAAGAGCTTTGATTACTTTTCTGTTAATTTCAGAAATATCCACTTCTTCCAATGTTAGGCCTTCTAAAGCAGAGAATCTGTTCTACAGTTCCAACTTGAAGGTATTATGGTATTTTTTAAGGTTGGTTATGTCAATAAATTTTGTTTGTCTTATGAGCTTGCCACGTTCGAGTTTAGTGTTCAGGTGCATCTTACATCTCACCAATCTTGGTCACTACCTGTGTGGAACTTGTTTAACACACTGCAGTCTTCTATGACGAATTTTTTGTTACACATAATAAAATCAATTTCACTTGTCGTCCCATTTGGATGTCTCCATGACCATTTCCTGGGGGCTTTTTCTTGAAAAAGGAGTTCATGATGAAAAACCCTTCTGCCTCTGCAAATTCTACGAGAGTATTTCCACGCTGGTTGCCGTGACCGAGTTTACGTACTGAAGTTTCATTCTGTTGCTATTGCCCTATTTTCGCATTGAAATCTCTCATAATGATCTTTAAGTGCTGCTTACCTTTATTATTTAGATGACGAATTTTGCCATAAAATTCTTCAATTTCTTCTTCAGGATGACTTGTGGTGGGTGCATAAGTTTGAATAATTTGAGCCTGGTATCTTCTCGAGAGTTGGATAACGAGTCGTGTAGCTCTGTCAGAGGAACTTTCAACTTCTACAACTTTATCCTTCAGTTTCTTGTTTATTATAAATCCAACACCACTAGTTCTGCCAGTATCTGTCCCACGATAGTAGAAGAGATGTCCACTTTTCAGTTCAAAGAGATCTTCTTTCTTTCTCCTTACCTCACTTAGCCCGACGATTTCCCACTTGATCTGTTGTGGTTACTTTTCCAATTCAAGAAGCCTTAAATCAGAAGATAGGGAGCGTTTATTGTAAGTAGCCAAGGTCAGCATCAATGGGCAGCCTAGTCCGGTCCTCCGGTGATTCATAGCACCCTCTGCCTTCATGTTGCACTGACCGCTGCCTTGGCCAGGTATATTCCAGCTACCGGAGACTGATGGCCAAGATTTAAGTTGTGGAGTCATTTTGGAGGGTTTGGTCATAACTCACCACGGTGGCCAAGCGGGTTGGTGAGTGTGGGAAAGCATTTCCTCTGATCCCGATGTCATAGTTACACCGCTATTGGCGGTCGTCAGAGCCCCTTTAGTGGGAACAGGATGTACCACGAGAAGGCGGGCTAACATTTGTCAAGAAGAGGCTGTGATGTTGCGCATCACTTGACCTTACATCCCAGTGTACATATGTATATATATAACAACACTTGTTTGATTTACACCTGCTCCTCCACAATTGGCCGCGCGCTGGAGAGCAAGCGAGCGAGCGAGCGGGCGGGAGAGAGAAACGTCCTGGCGCAGCGCCCTATCTGGTCAACTCACTGCATTAAAAGTTTACGGGAAAATATTTCTATTTAGATAGACCATGAAAATACAATAAACTCCTATTTCTACGAGGCTGGGTTCTTCCATTGTTGAAAACGGGCATTAAGAGTCTCCAAATAGACCACAAGGACATTGAATTGACAATACACCCAACTTCGGATAAATCAACATCCAGAATAAAGTCAAATTTTGCCGAAACTGAGGTTTTTCAACATCTTATTTACGATGTCGTACTTCAAACAGAGGGAGTGCGTTGCACTGAACAACTGCTGCTGTCTGAGTTAATGCCAAACGGCTTATCAATTCGTTGAAAAACGATATTTGCGGACGGTGATGTTGAGCGAACTCTTACGCTTTTTAAAAATTTAATAACTCTAGAGACGTGTGTGGAGTTAGGTTTTTCATGGATAAATATTTTACAGCTTCAGCTGACTAAAAATAAGCAGACAGAAGGAAAAAATAATATTCATTCCTGGCTTTTGCAAGTTGGAAGTGGCATTCTTCCAAAAATTCCAAATTTGATTTAAGACAATATTCAAATTTCTCCAGAAGTGGTTATTTCAAGACTAAGCGTTGATACAGTTTATGACACCCAAAATATCCAACCCGTAATCCAAAAAGTATACATTCATAGATTGCGAACACAGTCATCTTGTTACTAAAATGAAGATACAGGAAATGTGATGAGTAGAGATCTTGTGAGGAATTAAATCCTTTGCAAAGCAGCATGACCTGTGATGAAAATTGGCATCGAAATTTTTTGACGGCAGAAATCCGCGCAGATACGGAATATCGGGTGTTCTTCAAGTACCGATACGGTATTCAGCGACAGTAACTTCTGTTCATTCTCAAAAGAAAGTACTCTCTCATAATTACGGTATTTGGAATTATTATTAACAAGGACAGTTTTGGCCTAGTCGGTTTGCATTTGGAAGATCCTGTTCTTCCAATATGTAATTTAGAGAAGATCAAAGTTTCCATAACACCAAGATGGCGTCAGGGCTGAAAAATGATGAACAGTAATTTTCGTAAAATGTGCATGTATAATAAAAATATATTAAGTATAAAAAGGTGCCAATTATATTTGAAATTTATATTTATTGAATGTTTCTTTCGCATGACGAGTCATACACTCATTAAAAGTCTATCACTCGTCTAGAGTCGGTCATGGGACAGGGGCATGACTTTCCACATGCAGTAAATATGTGTATACCGTATATACGTGCGATGAAAGTGTATAACAATTATAAATGTGTGGCCACTGTCCGATCGCATATTTCAGAAACAAAGTTAGGATCACGCAAAGTAAAGCCGTGAAATCATTTCACAATTAAGCTTGACTTTTAAACAAGAACTAAAGAAAAAAATAGAAAGAACAGACAAAATGATGCGGGATCTAAAGGCAATTTAAAAAATAAAGGCTCTAGAAATGTTTTGAGAATTAGCCACTTCTTTCGAATGCGTATACAGCGTCTGTGCTGAATGCTTTGCAGCAAGTAACATTCGTTCTCGGCAGATAAGTCTCAAAACCTTGTGGTCAAACAGCATACATTCATAGCTCAACAGTACTCTTGCTTAGCGTCAGGAAAATCAGGAAATCAGGCAGAATACCTGCACTCAAGTGTTCACTTGTTGAACGTACCTTTTCAGCGTAGCATAATATGCTACGCTGAACGACCCTACACGACATACATAGAAGATGGTTGTTTCTTTACGATCAGAATTCATGTACCTTTGGCACAATGTTTTTCAGTTTTGTAGTTCAGAAGGAAAAACCACTACATTTTATATTTTTAAATCCATGTCCGGTGGATAGCATTTTGGCACAGTAAATTATTTCTAGCTATAAGAAAGTAGTTCAAAGTACTTCACTAAACACAGCGACATGAAACGGGAAAAAATAAAATGTCGCGTTTAAAAATCTGCCTTATAAAGTTGTAGGACTCCCTTTTCTGTTGCGCAGTTTTCTGCCTCATTATCATTACTCAAGGTATCATATACAGAACGCTTGAAGAAATTGCCCACTTCTTCAATACATGCGTTAGAAAAGGCATTTTTATGATGTTGATGGTACATACATTTTTCTTTAAACATGTTTAATGCTGTAATGCAATTTTTGCTGTTTATTGCACACACTCCAAAGTTTCTGCATGACATGGAATAGCTGATTTTTAAGCATAACCTCATATCAGATGTAAAAACGTTGTCTGTCAATATTATTAGGAACAGCTATTTTAATGTCTGTGAGATTCAGAAAAATGCCAATGTCAATACCCTAAATAAATCATATGTAAAGAAGTTGCTTACACTAGGAAAGTTTTAGAACGCATAATAATTTTAAAAAAATTATAAGGTTGTTCTCACCTAAATTGGGATGAGTAGCTGCTGGTCTAAGCTTTTCGAATCGCACTGTCGGACGGTGACCTTGAAAAGTTTTCCTAAATTGGTGAACTTTCGATTCCCAGTTTTCTTCACTAATGTCAGTGTTAAAAGAAAGAACAGCAATGAAAAAATCTGAAGAATAACTACATAGTCACCTAATTTCTTAAACTCAGAGAAATTTGGAATAACTACATACCTTGAATTTCCATTTCAGCATTTCATGTAACGAATTTTTGTGTTTAGAAGATTTATACACATACGTAAAGATGGAATGTACAAACAAGTGAATTATTTCTTTGTTTATTACATTACGACACAGTCTAATACAGTGCAACTCAGTAAATAAATCAAGTCAAAAATTAAAAAAATCTTGCACATGTTGAATGTGTTGATAGTTAAGGTCTTCTAAATCTCTTCAAATTTAAATTTAATATTATGACACAGACTAACACGTATTAAGCAATAAATGAATGCTTTCAGTGATGGGCTTTTTCCCTTTGGACGGACGACTCAGTTTTGATAGGATAAATTTGACGATCGTCTCTATATTTCGAGGATCATCGGGTAGTTACGATCCTAATGAGTAGATAATTACTGCGAAATGGCAAAACGTAAGCATGTCCTTCATTTTTGAGAATTCAAGTAAACACTTGAATTATAATTTCATAGCTTCATTCAGTAACAAAAAATCAGAGAAGGAGAATATAAAAGATAAATTTATTGTGTGTACATAAACCTGTCAGAGAATATCTCTACTCTTGAAGAGGTTATTATATTCATATTAAAAAAAGTTAATTCAGAAATCATTGAGTCAGAAAACTTAACTTCTATTAAAGGTCATACATCATCCTTACAACAAAAGGTTCATTTTTGTAATTTTCAGTACCTCATTCGGGAAAACGTTTCGTATATTTGTTGTTACTACAAATCTTAGACTACAGATACTTTGAAATATATAAGATTAAAGAAAAGAAGGCTCAGTCACAATTAATTCTTTTTTCTTGTCGACCACGTTTTCGCTGTGCTCCCTCAGAACGTACACACACACATATATATATATATAGTTAAGGAAATTAAATATTAATAGTTAAAGAAATTACGACGTTAAATAGTAAAAATAGTTAAAGAAATCACAACGCGGAAACAATAGTAAAATAAAATAGAGTAAAATAAAGTAATGTACGATGCAAGTATAAGGACACGTCAGGCAGCAAACCAATAACCACATCAATGCACATTCAATAAAACCCAAACGAACCACAAGAACTCAAAGTAAGTAAGACTCTCGTATGAACTAAAATGGCAGAAGCCAATAAATATGATAAACGAGTCCATAAACAGAAATATAATAACATGGAAGACAAAAAGCAAAAGCGAAAAAACAACAAAACCACAGAAGACCACTGACCTACAACTCCAAGGGGTGAGACGGAACGCCAATCGCCAGAAACCTTAAACTGTGACAAAAAGACAGAAATGTCGCCTTCATCAGGAGAACACCGCTTTGGAATGACTTTTCTGGACTCCACGAAGGTTGGATACACCAAACTCCTGCGGAGGTGTTCTCAAAACAATCAAACCTGAAAAAGACATGAAGCTAGAACCTTCAAGTTACTACAAATAGCTGGACCCAAATTGGCAAATCCCTAAATCAAAAAGCAATAAGGTACAGTAAACCGGAAATGGTCAAAAGAAGGCGCTGCGGTTAGAGAAAAACCGGAAACCATATGAAGGAAATGAGCAAGAACCAATAGTAAGCAAAGGCTATGTTCAATAATTTACTTAGTGTTTAATATCCAAAAACTCAAGAAGCAGAAATTTACAAATTAATTTGCGGCTGCTTAGAAATTGCCGAAACATACATAACAGGAAGCCAAGGGGATAATTATTTGCCTTGTGGCGAGTAAAAAGTATATACAGTGCGTTAGCTAATACTTCCGCACTACTGCATATACACTGCTGCACCCAAAATGCAACACCAAGAAGGAAGGGCCAAGGCGATTGGCTTGAAATTCGCAGCATGCGACGCCCGCGAGAGGACATGGCATATGCAAATCATGTGCGCCCGGCACGCCACCGAGAACCACTATAAGAATGGTGCACATAAGGCGGAGTGTAAGTAGTGGAAGTGTATTATGCTGCCGGACTTGTGCGTGGGAAGCTTCCTGATGCCTCGTCGCAGAATACGGCAGTCATTCCGGCACCTTTCGGAGTTCGACAGAGGAAAAATAGTGGCTTATCGCGACAGCGGTTTATCGTACCGAGAAATCGGTGCCCGTGAGGGACGACATCCAGCCACAGTGAGGCGAGTATGGATTCGGTGGTTGCAGGAGGGACGGACGGACCGCCGTGAGTGATTACCGCAGCCGCGGCACACCACCGATCAAGAGGACCGACATGTTGTGTGGCGGGCATTGACGGCTCGCACCGCCACATCACGAACTTTAGCGCAGGAATTAGGGTGTGTTGCGCAACAACCTGTGTCAGAACGTACCGTTCGACGTCGTCTGCAGGAGCGGGGACTTGTCGCACGGCACCCATTACTCCGATTACCATTGACGTTACACCACCGGCGAGTGCGACGGCAGTGGGCCGTTGAGCGCCGCACCTGGACTACGGAATGGCATGACATTGTCTTTTCCGACGAATCCCTCTTCTGCCTGCAAACACCACGATGGTCGGATCCGCGTGTTGCGGCACCGCTGCGAGAGACTGTATGACGTCTACATTATGCATCGCCATACTGGTCCGTCACTTGGCGTTATGGTTTGGGGCGCAATTGGATATGACACCCGCCCCTCTGGTACGCATCGCCGGTACACTCAACAGCCACCGCTACATCTCCGACGTTTTGGAGCCTATAGTCCTCCCTTACCTGCAGTGACCTGTCCGGCCACGTTTCAGCAGGACAATGCGCGCCCGCACGTGGCACGCATCGTGCAATAATTCTTCACGGCCCACCAGGTGTCACTGCTGCCGTGGCCCGCCTGTTCTCTCGATATGTCGTCCATCGAACACGTCTGGTCGCTGATAGGCAACAGAGTGGCCCGGCAAGCACCACCCGCGGCTACGCTTGATGAACTGTGGCAACGTGTGGAAGCAGCCTGGTCCGACATACCCCAAGCCCATATCCAAAGCTTCTTTTGTTCGATGCCGCGGTGTGTAGCGGCAGTTATTGCCAGCCATGGGGGTCACACAAACTATTGATGTCTGCGTGTTCCGCAAGACGCACGGGCCTGTAAACTGAATCGTTTCAACTTCGTATATGTTGTTAAGTGTCCAGTAAATCTGGCTTTGCTATCTGCTGTCCTTCTTGATGTTGCATTTTGGGTGGTCCGCAGTGTAGATAAACATCTATGAGTTTGCGAAATAATAATGTTCCTATGGACTCCTCTGGAAACTTGGGATTCCCATTTTGTATAAAATATGATGTCAAAGCCCAACGCCATTCTTTTATCATAGATACTGATAGTGGGGTTGTTGCCAGTTAGGCGTATTTCCAAATCGAGGTAGTTGACCTCTCTGTTGGTTACATTGATTTTTCCAACGTCAGGTTCTTCGAATAGATTTCTCTAGCCAAAACTGCAAAGTCATCCCAGTCACAAGTCAAAACATTATCCACGTATCACATAACTTTTTGACTGTTAAATTTAAAATTAGTTGCAAAAGGCTTCTTCATAGTGATGCAGATATAAGTTTGCAAGTACACTAAAGAACAAGGTACACATAGGGATACCTCTGCTCTGCATGAACAAATCTAGCCCATGCAAATAAAGTTAAGGATTCATGGATTGTTAAAAATAACACACCAGTTCTACAGTTCTTTAGTTCCAATTCTTCACGGCCCTCGTCAATAACGTGCATACATACATTGGATTTCAAGAACTTGTTTACGTCAATTGATCTAAAGGACCTAAGTGACATTTGTGAACAGTTGTTTGTAAAATTCTCAACCACTTTGAACATTCAGTAGAATTTCTGGAACAACCTAAAAACCCCTTGTCTGTATAATAACTTTATTTGCATGGGTGAAGATTTGTTCATGCAGAGCAGAGGCATCCCTATGGGTACCTGGTTTTTTAGTGCACTTACAAATTTATATCGGCACCACTAAGAAGGAGACTTCGCAGCTAATTTTAATTTAACAATAAAAAAGTTATGAGATACGTGGATGATGTTTTGACTTGTGACTGTGATAACTTTGCAGTTTTGGCGAGAGAAATCTATCCGAAGAACCTGACGTTGGTGAAAACAAATGTAACCAGCAGAAAGGTCAACTACCTTGATTTGGAAATATGCGTAACTGGCAATAAACCTACTATCAGTATCTATGATAAAAATAATGGCGTTGGGCTTCTTGACATACACTGGTGTGCAAAAATTAAGGACGAAAAGGAGAAATTAGCATAACAGCGGAACGAGCTGGCACAACGGACCGAAAGACTACTCAGGAGATAGACTAGGGTCCGGTACGATAGGGTTTGCGCATATAAGCAGCATTCCGTAAGGCGGGGGGGGGGGAGGGGGAGTGCCGAAAGGGTATAAAGCACACTGGCGGTGTACGTTCAGCAATTCGGTGAAAGCTATTGCACGGTGCAGATCGGTTTGAACGACATCGAGTTGCTGCCACCGTGGAATATGGCCAACAGGCAATCCAGTAGACGACATCTGGGGGACCGAGGTCGCGTCATTGGGAAGTTGAAAGAATGTCGAAGCGTGACTAGTGTGGCCGAGGAGTTCGGGATCACTCACAGCATCGTTTCACGAGCTTGGAGAGCATTTCATACAACAGGAACAGCTGTCCGAGAGTTTAGCCGTGGTCGTCCACGAGCAACCACGGCAGCGGACGACCAGTATATTGTCCTACAGGCGAGAAGAGACAGACGGCAGACAGCGGGAGAAATCGCAAAGCACATGAAACGGACAACTGGACGTCCGTTATCGCGTTTTACCGTGGCCAGGAGGCTGCACAAGGGTGGTCTATCTGCACGACGACCAGTATGGTGTGTGCCATTAACGCCTGCTCATCGGAGACGGCGGTTTCTGTGTTGCCAGGAACACAAGAACTGGACACATCAACAATGGGGTCGAGTTCTCTTTACGGATGAGAGCCGATTTAGTCTGACGAGCGATTCTGGACGTATACACACCTGGAGAGAGCAGGGAACACGCAATCTCACCTTCAATATCATCAAAGGGAGCGGTTTGGTGGTGGCGGAGTTCTCGTTTGGGGCGGTATCATGCTTGGTAGCCGTACTGACCTCCACATGTTCCAAGGAGGTTCAGTCACTGGTGTCGAGGTTCTCCTGCCACACGTGCGTCTGTTTAGAGGTGCTGTGAGTTCTGAGTTCCTCTTCATGGACGACAACGCTACACTTCATCGTACAGTGGCTGTCGCAGAGCTGTTGGAGAGTGAAGATATTCAACGCATGGATTGGCCCGCAAGGTCCCCGGACCTAAATTCAATCGAACACATGTGGGACCTTCTCGGGAGACGCTTGGCAGCACGTCACCAACCGCCAGCAACGATTCTGCAGCTGCGATTGGAGCTACAAGAGGAATAAGCCGCGATGCCTCAACAGCTCCTTGACAACCTCGTCCTCAGCGTGGACAGACGTTATAAATCCTGCAACGCAGTCAGGGGTGATCATATACCCTACTAAAGGCTGGTTTTTCTTGTCAGCCGCCTGTCACATGGACGTTTCTGCCTTCTATCCAGTTGTGCTCAAAGCTACCTTTTCAATAAAGTGCCTTTGTATCCTTTGGATTCCTTGTTTGGATGGTTTTGCTGACTTGTCCCATATTCTTACATCTTGGGGATCTTATGGTATGATTTGAGTCGATGTGGAGCACTTCTGCACGGTGTTACATTCGAAAAACCTTCTCGTGCTTAATGTTTGCACGCCAGTGTATTTTATGCAAAATGGAAATCCCAAGTTTACAGAGGAGTCCACAGGAACATTATTATTTCGCAAATTCATAGACGTTTATCTGTATGCAATAGTGCGGAAGTATTAGCTAACGCACTGTATTTAACTTTTTCTCGCCTCAAGGCAAATAATTATCATTAAAAGAAATCCGTCTTGTTGCACGATGATATTTATTCAGCTAAAAACGAAATCTATATACAGTTTAAAAAACACATGAGCACTTTCGGTGTCACATTGACACCTTCATCAGATGTGATTTCACCATGTGGTTACATGCTGGTCTTAAGATGTCAATGTGACACCGAAAGTGCTCATGTGTTTTTTAAACTGTATATAGATTTCGTTTTTTAGCTAAATAAATATCATCGTGCAACAAGACGGATTTCTTTTAATACTAGTATTCATGCACGAATTATAGTGTCTACCAAATAATTATCCTCTTGGCTTCCTGTTATGTATGTTTCGGCAATTTCTAAGCAGCCGCAAATTAATTTGTAAATTTCCGCTTCTTGAGTTTTTGGATATTAAACACTAAGTATATTATTGAACATAGCCTTTGCTTACTATTGGTTCTTGCTAATTTCCTTAATATGGTTTCCGGTTTTTCTCTAACCGCAGCGCCTTCTTTTGACCATTTCCGGTTTACTGTACCTTGTTGCTCTGCTGCTCTTTGATCTAGAGATTTGCCAATTTGGGTCCAGCTATTTTCATGTCTCTGTCAGGTTTGATTGCTTTGAGAACACCTCCGCAGGTTTTTGGTGTATCCTACCTTTGTGGAGTCCTATATACACTGCGTGGCCACTTTATTATGACCACCTGCCAGTTTTAAGCAAATGACTATGGCTGCACGCTGTTGCCGCCAGAGGGCGAGGCTAGTATAAAAAGGAAAAGCTTAGTGCTTGCGACAGTAGTAGAAGTGATATTTGGGGACAAGATGGGTAAAAAATGCGATTTGACGGACTTTCAACTTGGGATGATTGTAGGAGATCGGAGCCATGGAGCGAGTATCACTTAATACGCCGCGTTCCTGAAATATTCCAGATAAGCTGTTGTTAAAGTGTTTAAAGACTGGACTGTCAGCCAAAAAAACTGGTTCTCTACGTGCAACGTGTGGTCATCATCGACTAGTGACTGCTCGGGCGGAATGGAGAGTGTCCAGACTGGTAACAGACAATAGAAGGGCAACAGTGCAGAAAATTACAGACCATTTCAATCAAGGATCCCCTCAAATGATCTCTGCACGCACTGCTTGCCGTACACTGCATCGGATGGGATATGGCAGCCGAAGGCCTGTTCGAACAACTTTGCTGTCCTCAGTTAACAAGAGAAAACGTTTCCAGTTCGCACAGGAGCACAAGGATTTGACAGTCGATAATTGGAAACAAATTATGTGATCCGATGAATCACGTTTTCAGCTGCACCATGCCGATGGCCGAGGGAGAATTTGGCGGAAACAGCACGAACGCATGGACCCCAAATGTATTGCTACAAACCTTCAAGCTGGTGGAGGCAACGTTATGGTTTGCGTAATGTTTTCCTGGCATGCTTTGGGCCCTTTAATTCGTGTTGATCAACGTCTGACTGGTACATCTTATCTAAACATCGTTGCGGACCAAGTGCATCCTCTCATGTGGATGGTTTATCCCAATTGGCTTCAGGAACATGCCGGTGAGTTTACGTTGCTTAGGTGGCCCACACAATCTCCAGATCTCAACCCCATTGAGAATTTGTGGGATGAAGTTCAATGAGCCATCGGTCAGCTGGATTCAGAACCCTGTAATCTCACACTCCTGGAAAGCGCTATTCATCAAGCATGGTCTCAGATTCCACAAACCACCTATCAACATCTCGTGGAGTCCATGCCACAAAGAATCGACGCAGTATTAAAGGCAAAAGGTGGCCCAACGAAGTACTGAGGTGGTGGTCATAATAAAGTGACCACTCAGTGTATATAGATATTAAAACTTTGAATAAAAGAACTATATACACTCAACACACAAGAAAATGACATAAATGACGTAAATGACATCAAGAATTGTGTTTTTTGATCAGCCGAAATTTTAGATTGGATTCCAAGGGACAGGAAAAGACCCAGAAGAAGACCACATGGAAGATGGGTGGATGAAATTCGAAAGTATGCGGGAGTGACATGGAGGAGACTGGCACAAGACAGACCGTTGTGGAGGAAACTTGGGGAGACCTTCGTCCAGCAGTGGATTGATAATGGTTGACAATGATGATGATGATGATATCTATATATATACAGGGGTTATCCAAAATAATGGAAACCTCTTGAAACAATAGGTGTTACGCACCTGATATGGTGTGGGAGCACCCTTGGCATTTAAAACTGTTTGAATCCTCCTCGGAATGGACGCATACAAGTCCTGGATGGTGGTAAGTGGTATATTGTTCCATTCTGCCTGCAGAAACTGCTCCAATTCCTTGAGAGACGCCGGAGGAGGATAACGGGATCGCACTTTGTTTTCCAACACAGACTACAGGGGCTTAATGATGTTTAAGTCTGATGATTGTGCAGGCTAGGTAAGATGCGCAACTTCATCCTCATGTTCCTCAAACCATGATTGAACAGTTCGACTTCTGTGAATCGGGGCGTTATCATCTTGAAAGATACAATCTTCTGACGGAAACAATATCTGCGTCATTGAATACACATGGTCGGCCAAAAGAGTGACATACTCACCGCTAGTGATCCGTGCGTGTAAGGTGATAATGGGACCTGATGTAAACCACGAGATCATGGCCCAAACCCTTACGGAACCGCCCTCATGCATCACTGTAGTAAGGAGACAGTCTGGGTTGTAATCTTTTGCGGAGGTTATGAACACGTAAACCCGTCCTATGGTGGGGAACAGTGAGAAACTTGATTCATCGGAAAACAAGATATGTTTCCAGTGATCCGCAGTCCACGTTTTATGTTCCTGGCACTACTGTAGCCACCGTTTCATATTCACCTGTGACACCAGGGGGTTGGAGTCGCAGCTCTGCCGTAAATATTGTACTTATGCAACTCCCTTTGCACGGTATGGGTCGACACTGGGTTTTGGAGATGTGCATTAAGCTCAGCAGTCACTTTCGTCGCCGTGGTCTTCCTTCTTGCAGTCACAATATTCTTTAATGTCCTCCTGCCTCTCGCAGTGAATTTGATTTTCCTTCCACAGTTGTGTCTCGCAGATGATGTTGTGCCGTGGACATTGTATGCTGTCATGACCTTCGACACGGTATCTCTCGATACCCCCAATACCTGTGCCACTGTGGTTACCGACGCACCAACCAGACGGGCTCCTACAATCTGCCTTCTTTGGCACTCCGACAGGTCCCTCATTGTGCCTTCACCTGGAACGAAATTATGCAAACACCGATTTACAATGCAATCACACAGACCCTTGAGACTATAGGCAACACTTTTTTCCAAAAAATTATTGTAGCTACATGGTCGTTTTACTCAAAAAGCAGCACACACCAAAGTCACTGCTTTCAGCGAGGTATTTCCATTATTTTGGATAATGCATAAACGAATATATATATAATATAACTTGTCAACGACATGGCATCCACTCTGTTTCTATCAAGTGTGTGAAAACACCTGACATGAATCCGTCACCGTCAGTTGGTGTTGGTGGGGTGTTACAAGGATTTGAGTACTTACATGCCTTTCGTCCTGTGGAAGCCGAACCAAGTCTCAGCAATACCGTGGTCAACCAGAAATATAAAATTAATTATTACTAAACGTTGGTTTCTTCAACCACATAGTTGTTCTCCCTTGGTGAAAATATGGACCATCAACAAAAATAATGATAAAATGGTTGATATGGAATTCTCGTGCGCAATGAACATGAGTTTGGGCAAACTAAATCTGGAAGTTCGTATCCAAAAGATATTTTGAAGTGTGCAATGAGTAGTTATGAAAAAAACAAACGAAGAAAAAACTGGAGCATTGAAAATGTTGTTTTCTTTCTGTTTTGCATCGTGATATTTTATTCTGCTGAGTTGAAATGTATCGCAATGTCACGTACAGGCAAATTTACATATTAATACAACAAAAATAAGAAAATGTATAGAAAGTCTTGACAGTGGTTACAATGTCCAATGCAAAAAACTTTCGACTAGTGAAAGCGGATAAAGCATGGCCAATTACGAATACATGTTTAGGCAACCTAGTGAATGGAAGTAAAAATCTATTGCATGGCCATCATTGGAAGTGCTTCGAAAACAACTTACAATTCAAGTCAGAATTTCGAAGTGTTCCATGGGATTCGGCATTCCATACATATTCCACCGAAAAATAGAATACAGAACAGGCACACCTAATCTTCGTTTCAGATAGTGCAGTAACTAAAAATCAGACTAGAAGCTTTTAGTTACGTCAATGCTTATAGATTACAAAATATTTGTTTAGAGGAAAAAACGTCTTTAATATTCCACAAAGCTTGTACATTAGAATATGATCAGCACTTAATTTTAATACTCAGCAGATTGCACCACTTGCTTGTTCATTGCTTGAAATATCGCAAGTCATCAGTGCTTTTGTATATATGCTGAATATTCAAGAGAAACGTCTTTGCCGTTTTGAAGAAACTTGTGCTTTGTGTTTTCCAGCGGTATAATTTTGTGTATACTACAGTGCTATTCACACAAGTAACTATTAAATCTTCCTTAGATACTATGGGTGTAACGCATTTTTCATCTTTGAATTTAAAAGTCGCATTCTGGTATCACGCTATGACACACTGGAGTTTGATCTGCATTACAGATGACATTTTCATAATTACTCTCTTCACGTTACATGTACACACTCTTTTCCCGTTCATTTCTTGTACTTTTAGTGTTGGCATACAAGGCGTCTTTGCTGAGTTTCATACCTAACCAATTTCAGTGCCTGCTGTATCAATTTTAAAAATGTAAGGTACTCGTACATAGTTATTACAGGAACAATCTTTGCCTAATTTCATCGCAGATATTTTCCTTGTATCTTTAAAGTTTGACCGTATATAAGCAAACAATATTTTCTGTTCACCTTGAGTTATTCCAACCAAAATGAGCCAACTTGAGGAAATTCACATTTCCTTATTTATTCGATCACTTTTTTTTTTATAGAGGGGTTGTTTCTAGTGGAAATATAACTTTACTTCCCTGAAATGTTGTTTTCAGTAGCGTCCCACATCAAAGGATCTGAGGATGCTTTGTACAGCAGGTATTGCAACAATGCTGAAAAACAGGTCATTTGAGGTCGCTTGGCTGATATGATCCGAAAAAAAGGAGTACCTATTACACACTGGCCAGCATCTAAGACTATAAGAAGTCGCTCACTACTAATTTGCTTTCATCTGTTCCAGGTAGCGGGCAGAGCCAGCGCCGTGAAACAGGCGCACCCTCCAAGCCTAATCAGAGACAAGTCTGGTGCACAACTCGGACGATTGACCAGAAGCCCACGGCTCCGACCATTCGGTCAAGGCAATGGCATACTGCAAATAAACTGTTGAAAAAAAAACAGGTTATGACCCCTGAAATCACTTAAACCGCACTGTTACGAAGATCTGTTCAAGGCAACCGTCACTCAATCAAGGCAGACTTCCATTTCTGCCACCTTTCTTGGCATATTTTGGTGTACTGAAGCCAAGAAACATATTTGTTAGGGACAAATGCATACTCTCACTCTTCCTACCACAATTAGTTTGAAAATTATTTTGTTGCTCTGATGATTCTCACAGATTTGCATTGTTTGACCATTTGCATTAGAAACCGAGTTGCTAAGAAATTAATCTTTTCGTCTATGTCTAATATCGAAATTGAAAGTACGCCAAATTAGGTAACACTGAATAAAGATGTCATCAATTAAACGAAAAAAAGAAGAAACAAGGTTTTGCTAGAGGTCAATTAAAACATAATTTTGGCGGATGATGTTGCCAAAGATTTCGTTCCCATTCCCAATAGTTCTCTTTTTAGCACGTCTTTTTTAAAAAAAGATCGTGCTTATGTTACCGGTTTGTCCGTTCGTCCGTCCGCCTGTACCCACGATATCTCTGCAACTATTAATCCGATTTGAAAAATTATTTTCGCATTGGGAAGCTTGAAATATGTGAATGAAAATATTTTTTTCGTTTTTTTTTACGATGTACAATTTCGCCACTTGGGGGCGTAAATGCAGATGCTGTCGAATTCACCTTTTATTCCACATATTTGTTTTTAACATCCGATTGAAAAATTTCTTTTATCTTTCGATTACGTTTATGTTGAAGAGTGTTTTAGATATAGTTACTTTTTCAAATTACGCATAGATTGTCCGCTAAAGGGCGTAAAAGTAAATTACATTTTCCCCGATAACTCTTCTTCTAAAACTCCGATTTGAATTTTTTTTTTCTTCAGCGGATACACCTCCTGATGGAAAATCTTTTGCATATAATTTCAAATTTTTGGTAAAGAATACTTTAGCCACCAGGAAGCGTAAGTGTTAATTTTTGCATCTGATGTATTTGGCATAAAATCTGAGCTTCTAAGATATCGATTGAAAAAATTCTTTGGTGGACTGATGCCACTCACATAAATAAACCTTCTCGGAATATTTTCTTCTTAAAATATTCCACAGTTTTTCCGCCAGGGGCGTAGATGTATATCTTATTTTTGTCAATATCTCTACTTCTAGGAGTCTGATTTGAAAAATTTCTTCTTTGTTGGATAGTGTTTCCAGTGTGACATGTTTTTCATATAATTTCAAGATTTTCAAGTAATTCATAGACTTTCCGCTAGGGGGCGTAGAGGTAAAATGCGTTTCCCCCAATATCTCTGCTTCTAAATCTCCGATTTGAAAAATCCTTTCTGCACCGGATACAGCACTTGATGGGAAATCGTTGCACATTATTTCTAATTTTTGTAAAAAAAAAAAAAAAATGGTTTGGCCAAAAGGGAGCGGTGCGTAAATCTAAATTTCCGCTTCTGATGTAATTGCAGCAAAATATGAGCTTCTAAATTCTCGATTGAAAAATTCGTCGTTTGTACACTGATAGTACTCATGTCGACAAACCTTTTAGAAATATTTTATTCTTAAAATAATGCATGGTTTCTACGCCATGGGGCGTAGATGTATATCTTATTTTTGCCAATATCTCTACTTCTAGGAATCCGATTTGAAAAATTCCTTCTTTGTTGGATAGTGTATCCAGTGTGACATGTTTTTCATATAATTTCAAATTAAATTAATTCATAGACTTTCCGCTAGGGGGCGTAAAGGTAAATTGTGTTACCTCCTATATCTCAGCTTCTAAATCTCCGATTTGAAAAAATTCTTTCTGCACCGAATACAGCTCCTGATGGGAAATCCTTTTCACATAATTTTTAATTTTTGTAAAAAATTGTTTGGCCACCCGGTGGCGTAAGTCTTAATTTCCGCTTCTGATGTATTTGCAGCAAAATATGAGCTTATAAAATCTCGATTGAAAAAAGTGGTTTGTTGACCGATATTACTCATGTCGACAAACCTTTTAGAAACATTTTCTTCTTGAAATAATGCATGGGTTCTACGCCAGGGGCCGTAGATATATATCTTATTTTTGTCAATATCTCTATTTCTAGAAGTCCGATTTGAAAAATCCCTTCTTTGTTGGATAGTGTTTCCGATGTGAAATGTTTTTCCTATAAATTCAAAATTTTCAAGTAAATCCTAGACTCTCCGCTAGGGGGCACAATGGTAAATTGCGTTTTCTGCGTTATTTCTGCTTCTAAAACTCCGATTTGAAAAACTTCTTCCAGTATCGCGTACAAGACCTGATGGGAAATATTTTTCACATAATTTCTAATGTTTGGTAAAGAATGGTTTGGCCACCAGGGGCATAAGTGTTAATTTTTGCTTCTGATGTATTTGTAGCTAAATCTGGGCTCCTGAAAACTCGACTAAATTTTCTTTTCTTGGACCGATAGTGCTCACATGGAAAAACATTTTGGGAATACTTTCTTCCTAAAATAATGCATGGTTTTCCCACCATGGGACGTTAAGTCACATCTTATTCTTGTCGATATCTCTGTTTCTAAGAGTCCGATTTGAAAAATTCTTTCAATGTTGGAGAGCGTTTCCGGTGCGAAATGTTTCTCATATAAATTCATGATTTTCTTAACGCACAAGTCTGCAACCAAAGGGCGTAAGCTCAAGATTCGTTTTACAGCAATATCTGAGGGATTAAAAACCCGACTGAAAAAACTTCTTTCTTCCGTCATATACTATTGTTTTCCATACCGGTTTCATTGACTTTGAATAGCTTTGATAAATTTAATTTGCGTCAGAACGGATTCAAAGGACGTGCTTATTACACCCGAAAATTCGGTGTCAACTTTTTGTTACCATTGTAATTGGTCGAGAAGAGCTGAAACTTAAAAAAAGTAATCCTTACAGAAAGAATTCGATTACGAAAGGTGAAATTTTTGATTCGGGAGCAAGTAATACAGTAATAGAGTTGATGCGAGTACTTCATGCAGAAATGTAGGGACAGATCATAGTAGTTTCTCATAATAGCTGAAACTTTTGCTCGGCAAATAGTCATCAAGTATTTTAAGTCATGAAGAGGATATCAGCACCAAAGAGTGGAAAGTAAAGCACCCTGAACGACTTTTAACTTAAAATAACAAGGTTTTATTCAGTCTAGTGCAGATGAGATAGTACCTTTATTTTCGAGCTTTTTTCTGAGTATATTTAAATTTGGACTTACATCAGACAATGTATTGCGCTAAGCAGCTTAGATCTCTTCAAAGATATAAAACAAGAAAGATAACACCGAATTTTCGGTTGTAATGAGAACGTCTGTGAATCCTTTCTGATGCGAATTAAATTTATCAAAGTTATTCAAAGTCAATGGAACCGGTTAGAAAAACAATCAACCAGGAGTTTTCTACAGTTGATAAAACATGCAGAAATAGAAACCATTATTTATTTCGACCAGCGGCTAAAATGTATGTTGCGAAAGTTAACAAATGGCGCACAAAAAGTTTTTCATAGCGCAAAGAATATCACAGACGAAGAGATTTTTAAATCGAACAGTTAAAAGAAGAAATATACACGTAGAGGAAAGATTATATAACTCTACACCTTCCAGAGCAAGAATTTTGCGTAATGGAAGAGTTGAAAATAGGCGAAAAATATTCTTTAAGGAAAAATAACTTTTTAAATACGCCCCCAGAAAGCAGAGATAGCGACAAAAAGGTTCCGATCTTAATGCTCCCTAGCAGAAAATCTATGGACTATTCAAAGCGGTTAATGCTCCACATCTCAATTGTAGGGAATGGCATACAGTTAAAAAAAGCAAAACTGAAATTTCTAAATAGGGGTTTTAGAAGCGGGGATACAGTTGCAAACAGAAGTACAAAAACACAACCTGGCGGCAGAACTATGAACTAAGAAATTTCTCAAGTACTAACCTAAAGTGTTCCACAAGGTAAATGGCATCAGGTGCTGAATAGATTTTTTAAATCGCACATTTAAAAGCAGAAATGTTAAGAAAACAGATTAAATTTTGGCGCCTCCTACTGGCGAAAGTGTGCATTATTTTGGGAAGAAAATACACACAAAGAGTTTTCATAGTTAGCAGTATCTGAGGGAAAAAGAATCTTTTCGATCGGAATTTCAGTCCCGCGGATATTGCAGTTAACGGAAACATGTACTTACGCCCTCTAGTAGCAAACTTGTTCGCTACAAAAAAATAGAAATTATTTGATAAACATGTCGCAGCGGAAACGCTCTCCAACAAAGAAGTAATTTTTCAAATCGGACTCTTAGGAGCACAGATATCGACAAAAATAAGATATACATCTACGCACCCTGGCGGAACAACTATATATTATTTTAAGAAGAAATGATTCTGAAACGATTTTTTCAAGTAAGCGGTATCGGTCTACGAAAGAATTTTTTCAATCGAATTTTCAGAAGCTTAGATTTTGATGTAAATACATCAGAAGCAGGAATAAACGCTTACGCCCACTGGTGGCCAAACCATTTTCATCAAAAATTAGAAGTTATAATCAAAACATTTCCAATCAGGAGCTATATTAGATGCAGGAAGAATTTTTCAAATCGGAGTATTAGAAGAAGAGATATCGGGGAAAACACAATTTACTTTTACGACCCCTAGAGGAAAATCTGTGCTTTACTTGAAAAAAATGGAAATTATGTGAGGAAATGTTTGGACCAGAAACGTCTCCCAACACAGCAAGCAATTTTCAAATCGGATTCTTAAAAGCAGAGATATCGACAGAAATAAGATATACATCTACGTCCCCTAGCGGGAAAACTATGCTCTATTTCAAGCAGGATGTATTTTCAAAAAAATTTCCGGAATGAGTGGTATCGGTCCACAGAAGAATTTTTTAAATTGAATTTTCAGAAGCTTAGATTTTGCTGTAAATATATCAAAAGCAAAAATAAAATCTTGCGCCGCCTGGTGGCCAAACCATTCTTTATCAAAAATTAGAAATTTTATGCAAAACATTAGTCATCAGAAGCTGTATCCGATGCAGGAAGAATTTTTCACATCAGAGTTTTAGAAGCAGAGATATATGGTAAAATGCAATTTAACTTCACGCCCCCGAGCGGAAAATTTATGCGTTACCTGAAAAAGAAACTGTGCCTAAAATATTTTCGATATAGACGGCATCGAAAGGAAGAAAAACAATTTTCAATCGGATATTTAGAAGCAAATAGATGCAATATAGCGGCGAAGTTGTGCATCGGGAAAAAACGGAATGCAAGGATCATCATTTTCACATTTCAAGCTTTTAAATGCAAACATAATTTTTTAAATTGGACTAATATTTGTAGATTTTGTGTTCAACAAATGGACAAACCGATAACATAAGTACTATCTCTTTTTACAAAAGACGTGCTAAAAATTTGAGTAATGTGTTAAATGCGAGATGCAGAAAATTTCTTGTCGTACATAGCTTTAGGTTCTTTCCAGTTTATCATATTTCTGTGAATACACCAGAAGTCAGCCACAGACAATGACGTAGAACTAAATATTCTTTCTAGAACTACTATAGAGCAAATCGTACTGAAGGGAACAGAAGATATTATGACATTAATTACAAAGAAAATGGGAATAGAAGATATTATGACATTAACCTAAAAATGAGTTACTTATGCTGAAACCAAGTTTTCTGTCGTTGTTTAGCATTTTGGATTGACTGCATTGCCATAACTTTATGTATTATTTCTTCTAGAAGTGAGGACTCGTTCGACAAAAATACAGTAGAGATGTTTATGCGGATTTTCTTCATCTTGTTGACTTTTCCAAAGACTTGCATTTCGAGAATCGATGATATTGCCGACTGTTTCCAATATTGTAGTTGTGAAGAAGAAAACGCAAGCATTTCAGAGGTCTGTAAGAAGTTTATTAACAATTAGAGGAAGAAAAAACCTGATGAGATCATGGAAGAAGAGTGTTAAATGAAGCTCACAGAAGTACCAAATTTATTGTGTTGTATTCTTAAAGAACAGTCGAATTAACAAGAATATTGGGCGCTGTTATTTTCCTCGAAAAGCCATTTTTGAACCATTTCACTGACGAAAAATGCGTTTTTCGACAAATTATTTCTGAAAATAAAGAAATTTAATGTTATCTTTATTGTTTTTTGTTTTCATCTTTTACTTTAAAGAGATTGTACATGAAATCTCCAGTTCATGAGTAAGCACCTTTTCACAATAGGATTCTTCTATGTAGCAGTTATTTTCGCCCTCCTTTTCGGGTCTCTGTAGTCTACCGTGCTTCATCTTTTGCTTGCAACAAAAAATGCGTACATCCCCTTGTACGGCCGTATGTACACTTCGAACTCTCTTATTTCCCCTCCACGTAAATTTGTTATACACTAGGAAAAGTCAGAAAAAAAGAAAATGAAATGGATCTAGGTAAAGAGAAATCGTGCGCTCTGTTTCAACCAGTTTATCTAAGTTTTAGGTGAACAGGCGTTTAATAATTTTTAGTTCGCTAAATACTTAAAACCAATGTAATAAAAACTGCGATTGAAGTGAACATCACCACTACTGAAATCTTTCTCCATATGAAAAAACTCTGAAGTTTTGTCTTTTCTATATAAGACTTTCACGAATACACAACTTAGACTGATGAACCGTTGCCGGGGCAATACCATTCCACTGCAGACTCTGAGATAAGAATGCGATTAATTAATTATGCACTAACATTTAGGCACTATTTTGGTGTGGACTATTATACTAACGACAGACTTCAGTTATCATCATTCGTTAAGCCAAAAATTATGTCTTATGCCTTCAGAAACAACGCTAATTAGAGACAAAATGTTTAAGACGTATCATGATTGGCAAAATTGCCTGACAAGAGTGAACTGCCTAAGTTAAGTCGAAACTTTGAGTAGCTAATGATCACTGACGCTTTACAGATGGTTCGATTTAATGAAACTCCCTGAAAGTGGACATGCAATCATAACTGGAAGGTATTATCATGAAATAGAATATAATCCTCAAACTACTGTCAGAAAACGTACTGTCGTGGAATCGGAAGGATTTAGTTCTACTATGCAAAAGCCCCTAAACTCCCACTTGCAAAAATCTATGCAAAAGCTGAACACGTTTGGTTGAGAAGTTTCTCTTTATTCACTTGGCTGACCAAAATAGGTGTGACTTGCCATGTATCCAAAATTCTTGAAAACTTTTTCTCCCTGAATACGGTTTCGAGATTTTCGTGAAATGTTTATGATACCGTTTTGCTATTCTTTCGGAGCTCATAGGAAATCAAAAATTCAAACATCGCGATGCTAGTTTCATAACGTAGTTTTAAAATATTTTTTGCTAAATATTCTTACTTTAAGTTCATTCATAATCTGCAAAACTTACAACGAATTTACCAGGAATGTTATTTAACAAGATACCGTGATTAATGATAATGTTATTAGGGGACTTGTAATATTTTCAGCTTCGTTCTCCGAAATTAAATCGCAAATTCGTGCTTATCACTGATTTACAACTGTTCATAACATTTTAAAATGTGTTTGGGTGGTGAGAAACACCCATCAGTGTCAAATCAGCAAAGGTGATTTGACTTCTAAGATTTCGTTTCGATTCCCAAAGTTGAAAAAATGTTTTCGAAAGGAAACGATTAAAAGGTGGAATGACTATTAAAGAAAAACGCAGTAGAATAAGTCGTGTTCATTCCTAAAGTACTTCTGGAAATCCCAGGTCGTTCGGGAAATAATGGCCGATTTGGAAAGTAAAAATGAAAGAGACATACCCCACAACACACAACCTTGTTCTATTCGAAATTGACGCTTTCAGCAGCTGCACACCTCTTTCAGTGAGTGACAAGTCTTTCAATGCCACTCCGGAAGAAATCTGGCTCCCTGGATGCAAGAAAGTGACGGACTGTGATTTCGGCCTGCTTTCGGTTTCCGAAGGTCCCGTCCTTGAGAAAATTTCTAAAATGCATGAACAAGTGAAAATCGGTAGGTGCCAAGTAAGGACGTCGCTAAGCGGGTGCGAGAGTGGGCTCTAGCCCACCCTGTTGCTCACCCAGATCAAAATGTGCTATCTTTAAATTTCTTTAACTTTAAAATACACTGCTGGCCACCCAAAATGCAACACCAAGAAGGACACGAGATAGCAAAGCCAGATTTACTGGACACATAACAACAGATACAAAGATGAAACGATTGAGCTTACAGGCCCGTGCGACTTGCAGAACACGCAGATATCAAAATTTCGTGTGGCCCCCATGGCTGGCAATAACGGCTGCTACACGCCGCGGCATCGAACGAAAGAGGCTTTAGATGTGGGCTTGGAGTATGTCGGTCCAGGCTGCTTCCACACGTTGCCACAGTTCGTCAGGCGTAGCCGCGGGTGGTGCTTGCCGGGCCACTCGGTTGCAGATCAGCTGCCAGACGTGTTCGATGGGCGACATATCGGGAGAACAGGCGGTCCACGGCAGCAGTGACACCTGGTGGACCGTGAAGAATATTTGCACGATGCGTGCCACTTACAGGCGCGCATTGTCGTGTTGAAACGTGGCCGCTGGCAGGTCCTGCAGGTAAGGGAGGACTACAGGCTCCAAAACGTCGGAGATGTAGTGGTGGCTATTGAGTGTACCGGCGATGCGTACTAGAGGGGTGCGGGTGTCATATCCAATTGCGCCTCAAACTATAACGCCAGGCGACGGACCGGTATGGCGATGCATAATGCAGGCGTCATGCAGACTCGCGCCGCGGTGCCGCTACACGCGGATCCGACCATCGTGGTGTTGCAGGTAGAAGCGGGATTCGTCGGAGAAGACAATGTGGTGTCATTCCGTAGTCCAGCGGCGGCGTTCAACGGCCCACTGCCGCCGCACTCGCCGGTGGTGTAACGTCAATGGTAATTGGAGCAATGGGCGCGTGCGACAAGTTCCCGCTCTTGCAGACGACGTCGAACGGTACGTGCTGATACAGGTTGTTGCGCAACACACCCTAATTCCTGCGCTAACGTTCGTCATGTGACGGTGTGAGCCGTCAATGCCCGCCGCATAACATGCCGGTCCTCTCGTTAAGTGTTGTGCCGCGGCTGCAGCAATCGCTCACGTCGGTCCGTCCGTTCCTCCTGCACCCATCGAATCCATACTCGCCTCACTGTGGCTGGATGTCGTCCCACACGGGCGTGATGTATCGGTACGATAAACCGTGTCGCGATAAGCCACTATTTGTCCTCTGTTGAACTCCGAAACGTGCTGGAATGACTGCCTTATTCTGCGACGAGGCATCAGGAAGCTTCCCACGCACAGGTCCGGCAGCACAACACACTTCCACCACTTACACCCCGCCTTCTGTGCACCCTTCTTATAGTGCTTCTCGGTGACGTGCCGGGCGCACACGATTTGCATATGCCCTGCAATGCTAATCGTTTGCATGTCTTCTCGCGGCCGACGCATGCTGAGAATTTCAGGCCAATCGGATGCTTCCTTATTGGTGTTGCATTTTGGGTGCCCAGCAGTGTATAATCTGGAATTTGCCAAAGAACAATGACACCCGTGTTGTTCGTCTTGTAGCCCTGCGTATTTTCCCCTACAAAGTGCGTGTTCCCTTCCCCGTAGAAAAGTTATCAACATAGCATCCGCAGGACCATGAAAATTCAGTTGTTCACCAGTCGTCCAAATCCTAAATTTAAGTCCTTTTTCAAATTAGTGTGATCAGGGGTGAATGAAGAGATTGAATAGGAATTCACTGAGGTCATCAATAATTGCTCTGCTGTTGTCAGAGGTCATTAGCAATTGCTCTGTTGCTTGTGCTCCGAAGCAAGGATTCCAACACGGAAAGTGGCGTCTAAAGCTGTGCCAGGTCTCTTAAGCCTGCCTTAGGGTAATAAGCGAGCAGGTTTTAGATGACGACTGCTTTGGAAGAGATGAGTGCTAGACAATGTTGCTGGCTTGAAAGAAAGGAATTAAAGAGGGGAAAGGTATTGTCTGCGTGTTGGAATAGTACTAACTTGAACTGGTGAGGGGAAATGTGCAAGTTAATCACACTAACTTGAACATTTCCCGTGAACCCTAATCCACGAATACAGTTTTTTAAGACCTTTCTCTTAGGCATGGAATTTGCTTTTAATCAGGGTGTGCAACTGGTGCTGGTGGCAGTGTGTCATGCTTTGCTAAAGTTCCATCCATCCATCATTAAAAATGGATGGATGGAACGTTAGCAAAGCATGACTCCAGACTTTTGATTCTTTTGTATTCCAAAAAGTGTAAAAACTTCAAGACAGTTCCAAAATTAATAAGTATTTATCCAGTAGGAGGGGGTGGAGAGTGGAGGGGCGAATACCTTTGCAGCCTGTAGAAAAGAAAAAGAAATTCCTTCCTTCTTTGTGTTTTATAAATAAATTTGGTATCAAATTTGCTCTAGCAAAATTAATACTCGCCCACCCGTCGCCCATCCTGATTTCGAAGTCTAGCGACGTCCCTAGTGCTAAGTCAGGCGAGTAGGCAGGATGTGAGGCGGTTTCAAACATCAGTTCGTGTAGTTTTTGTTTCGTCATTTGTGACATGTGTGGTCTTGCGTTTTCATAGGGGAGGATAGGACCCTTCCTGTTCACCAAACATGTCTGTTTGGAACACAGCTTCTGGTGCATTCTGTCAATTTCTTCACAGTATGTGACTGAGGTAATGCTTTCACCAATATTCAAGAACCTGAAGTGTATGACACCGTGAACAATCCACTACACTGTCAGCAAAATCCTCTTTGGCGTCAACCTTGGTTTAAGATGTTGTTTCGGTGGTACACTATGGTTCATCCACTGTCCATATCGCTTACGGTTGTCGTATAGCTCCCAATTTTCATCATACAATGCAATCAAGCAGGGGTTCCGTTTCTTTGAGAAGCAGAAGGTTACTGCAGATCTTAAAATGTTGTTGTTTCTGATGCCCCGTCAGTTTGTGTGGGACCCACGTGTCGAGCTTCTTGACTTTACCAATTTGGTGGAGATGTTCGGAAATGGTTGACACCGACACATTGTACTGTTTGGCGAGTTCTTCGACTGTGAAGCGAAGATTTGCCTTCAGAGTGTCGTTATCAATGGCAGTATGTCATCCTTGGCCCTTCCATGTTGTTGACTCGCGTCACAGGAACGAAACTTTTCAAACCACCGACGAACAGTACGTTCAATTGTTGCCTCGCTTTTCAAACCACCGATGAACAGTACGTTCAGATATTGCCTCACTTTTCAAACCACCGAAGAACAGTACGTTCAGATATTGTCTCCTTGCCCCATGCGTCGACCGCATTACGGTAGGTTTGTGCCGCGTTACAACCCAATTTAAACTCATGAAGCAGAATCACCCGCAACTCACTCCTTCCTAACATGTTGTACAGACCACTTTCACACGAGTAGCAACGACTGCAGTTAAGCCAGTTATGGCGAGTATGTAGCATCTGAGTCGCCTTTCTACCCGTACGAATGGCGCTGCGAGCGGGTTGGTCTGCAGGCATTGTGGGCGAGTTGAATGCAGAAAATCAGCCATTATGTTCCGAACGACGTGATATTTCAAACTGCGATTTAAAAGCCAAATAGTAAGACTGAAGACAAAAGCGGAGATACACTATCTACCAACAAGTAATTGGACACCTGTGATAGCAAAGGAAAACGAAGTTTATTTATTTTCAATAGTTGGTGGAACCTCCACGAGCGGCGATTACAGCTGCGACCCTCCGGGGCATACTCTCAACTAGGCGTTGTACGACGGCTAGCGGTATTTTCTTCCACTCGGCTTGGAGAAGACAGGTCAGTTTCTTCACCAATTTCGGACGATGGAAGCACCCCTAAAGTCGACGCTCCAACTCGTCCCAGAGGTGCTCGATAGGGTTAAGGTCCGAGCTCTGCGCAGGTCAGTCCATTCAATTAACCCCATTGTCACCATACCAAGCCATGGTGTACCTCGCAACATGACAGGTGGCATTGTCATCCTGAAAGTAACATGGGTCCACCGCGTAAAACTGCCATGACGTAGAAAGCGCATGGTCATCCAAAATGGTGCAGTAGGTCTCGGCGTTGAGTCTACCAGGAATTGCGACCAAGGGTCCCGTGCCATACCAGGAAGAACACCCCCATAATATAATTCCACCGTCGCCGAACTTCACAGTTGGCACAATACATTCCGGAAGGAGGCGTTCTCCTGGCAGACGCCAAACCCAGACCCTGCCATCTGAACGGTATAGGGTGAACCTTGATTCGTCGCTCCAGAGAACCTGTTTCCATTGTTCAACGGTCCACTGTCGACGTTCTTTGCACCACGTTTGCCGAGCAGCGCTATTGGACTTGGTGATCAAAGGCTTGTGGGCGGCAGCACGTCCATAATAACCGAACAGATGGGCTTCTTTACGGATGGTATTCATCAAAAAAACACTCCC
Organism: Macrothele yani; assembly: GCA_039090855.1. Lineage (NCBI taxonomy): Eukaryota > Metazoa > Arthropoda > Arachnida > Araneae > Macrothelidae > Macrothele > Macrothele yani. The sequence goes on along the minus strand of CM077007.1, from coordinate 79,501,887 downwards.
GGATACCTGATGAAACTCCTCGCGGATGTGGCCCATCGATTTGATGCGGTTCTTCCGAATTTCTCTGGACAGCACCCGTCGGTCTCTAACTCCCAGTTTTGTGGGTCTGCCGGGTCGGGGCACATTTCGACAGTCACCTCGCATCTTCCACTTGCCAATCACGTAGGCCACTGTCGATTTTGGGTATTTCAACTCGCTGGATATGTCACGTATGGATCGGCCATTTCTGTGATACCCGACGATTACACCTTTCTCGAAATCAGAGAGCTCCGAACTGCGTGGCATCTTGCATGCGACTGGTTGCAATATTGTTTCCCACACGATATTTAACGGCGGCGTCCGTGACTTGTATCAGGACCGCAGATATCGTCGATTGCTGGGGTGTCCAATTACTTGTTGGTATATAGTGTATATTCATTACGCGTTTATTTCAATGGGAATGACGATAAATCATCTAAATGTTAAACATTTAGTTATGCATACATGATTCAATAGAAAAGAGTTTTTTTAAGAATTTACTTATTCTGTTTTATCCCGTCATGAACTACGAGTATAAAGACAGCAAATGGTCTTTCGGACATATTCATTCTTTTTGTAGTAAAACGACTTATATAATTATGTATTAAAATGACTTATGGAATAGATATGTTCCAAAATAATAAACCACTTCAAGGAAAATTATATTTTAAGTTATGTTTTATGTTTAAGAGTATGCTTGTACCACAAAATGTAACTGGACTAACAAACTTCGGCTAACTGATATGTTTGTGTGGTAGCGTGTCCAGAATCAAGTTACACAAAGCTGTATGAGCAGACATGCTCTGACGTGAAAGTCGAGGTAAAGTTATTCAAGGTGAAGTTGTTCAAGTTAGAAATGTTTTGATTACAAGTTACTGACCCCGTGCTGTACTTGGTATTTCTGTTGATTGTCAAGCACGGCGACATTGGTGAAGCAGGTGTGGTTCCTTCACTGTCGTTGTTCTCGTCATCTTCAGATATGGAAGGCAATGTCAGTGAAGGAGCTCCGTTTACTTCATCCATCTATGGAAATAAACATTCATAGACTTGAGTTTGTGATCCTTTTTAAAAGCATGCATTATTTTTTTTACTTATTTAACTACGAAAAAGAGATAGTCACGTAAGAAAGCAATAATTTTATTCTTGTCTGTAAGTACAAAGCAATTAAAATAAATGAAATCTTCCACATATAAAGACTGTATATCAGACAAACACACACACACTCATTGTGTTCTAGAGAAAAGTTTATAAAGTTATGCAATTGCATTTCACTAATCATCTTTAGAAGGTATCGCTCGTGCTGCGTCGCTGCATCGGTTCATTCAGCTCCTACTGCTAAGGTAGCTGTTTCTCATTGTACGACAACTTTTCAGAAATCCATTTCGAAAGTTGTTTGCAACGGTGAAGCACGACATATTCATTTTAAGACAGAGAAGAACAACATAATTTAGACTGCAGCTCGAAATAACGCTTAAGATGCGTTAGAAATGCTACAGAATGAAAATGATGCAGAAGCAGTCAGCTGAACTGGGAAGAAGCGTTGTCAACCAAATACACTGCTGGCCACCCAAAATGCGACACCAAGAAGGAAGCATCCGATTGGCCTGAAATTCGCAGCATGCGTTGACCGCAAGAAGACATGTAAACGATTAGCATTGCAGTGCATATGCAAATCATGTGCGCCCGGCACGCCACCGAGAAGCACTATAAGAAGGGTGCACAGAAAGCGGGTTGTAAGTAGTGGAAGAGTGTTGTGCTGCCAGGCCTATGCGTGAGAAGCTTCCTGATGCCTCGTCGCAGAATATGGCAGTTATTCCAGCACGTTTCGGAGTTCGACAGAAGACGAATAGTGGCTTATCGCGAGAGCGGTTTATCGTACCGAGACATCGGCACCCGTGTAGGACGACATCCAGCCACAGTGAGACGAGTATGGATTCGGTGGGTGCAGGAAGGACGGACGGACCGACGTGAGCTGTTGCCGCAGCCGCGGCATACCACTGAACGAGAGGACAGGCATGTTGTGCGGCGGGCATTAACGGATCGCACCGTCACATCACGAACGTGAGCGCAGGAATAAGGGTGTGTTGCGCAACAACCTGTGTCAGAATTTACCGTTCGACGTCGTCTGAAGGAGCGGGAACTTGTTGCACGGGGCCTATTTCTCCGATTACCATTGACGTTACACCACCGGCGAGTGCGGCTGCAGTGGACCGTTGAAAGCCGCACCTGGACTACGGAATAGCACAACATTGTCTTCTCCGACGAATCCCGCTTCTGCCTGCAACATCACGATGGTCCGATCCGCGTGTGGTGGCACAGCGGCAAGAGACTGTATGACGCCTGCATTATGCATAGCCATACCGGTCCGTCGCCTGGAGTTATGGTTTGGGGCGCAATTGAATATTGCACCCGCACCCCCTGGTACGCATCGCCGGTACACTCAACAGCCACCACCATCTCCGACGTTTTGGAGCCTGTAGTCCTCCCTTACCTGCAGGACCTGCCAGCAGCCACGTTTCAACAGAACAATGCGCTCCCGCACGTGGCACGCATCGTGCAACAATTCTTCACGGCCCAGCAGGTGTCACTGCTGCCGTGGACCGCCTGTTCTCCCGATATGTCGCCCATCGAACACGTCTGGTCGCTGATCGGCAACAGAGTTACCCGGGAAGCACCACCCGCGGCTACGCCTGATGAACTGTGGCAGTGTGTGGAAGCAGCCTGGACCGACATACCCCAAGCCCACATCTAAAGCCTCTTTCGTTCGATGCCGCGGCGTGTAGCGGCCGTTATTGCCAGCCATGGGGGCCACACGAACTAATTATGTTTGCGTGATCCGCAAGTCGCACGGGCCTGTAAACTGAATCGTTTCATCTTTGTATCTGTTGTTATGTGTATAGTAAATCTGGCTTCGCTATCTCGTGTCCTTCTTGGTGTTGCATTTTGTGTCGCCAGCAGTGTACAATCGGCACTACCGGCTCTGCTGTACGCTAGATGCTTGATAATGGCCGACTACACATATTTGAAAAAACGAGAGGCGCACTGCAGAAACTTATGATTTAACATATGGGATTATTTCGAAAAAGAAACAACGTCCAAGCCTCAAGAATCCTCCAGTAATGAACACTATGAAGAGACTCATTACTTTGCAGATTTTCATCGTATGTATACACGCTGCTGTTAATAAAAATTGCAACACCAAGAAAGAAAAAAGAAATCACAATAAAATTTATGTGAGTGATTAGTTCTAAGGAAAAACAGTCTTGCTGGGCCAGCACTTCCAGCAATGGCCGAGCACTATGTTGCCACTGCCGAACCGTCAATAAAATGTCCAGGCGGCCAACAGAAGTGCCAGCAGCTGGCCAAAAGTGGCCACCCCCATTAATTGTCATATGCCACAACAGGGCCATCAGTTATACATCACAGGCAGTAGCTGCCACAAGTGGCCCTTCAGCAGCCCTGCAAGCACGTGCCATAAATGATGGCTAGCTTAATGTGGTCCGCCAGTTTCCCGGCAGTGGCAGCCGGCAATCACGTGACGTAACTGATGGCTTGCCGAATCTTGTCCACCAATTCCATAGTAGTAGCCATATAAAAAAATTAAGGACAACAGCAGTTTCCCAAAGCTACAACTACTTTTTTTTTCTCCTTACGAAACTTCTGAATTATAGCACTGCTCTGTGAAAATTTTCTCAACAGGGCCGAAAAAATGCCCGTTTGGATCTGAACCAGGGACTATCTGCGTGGGAAACGGGCGGTCTACCAACTGGACTTATTTGCAACGCACGCGTATGGCTTGAAGCTGACCCTTTTTTCTGCGGAATGAGTAACGAATGGTTCTCTATTTAATTTTACAATATCGCGAGGTATATTTTTTATAATGTCAGCTTCATATAATTCATAAATTTATTTTTTCAACGTACGATTGTTTTTTTTTTTTTACCTTAATGGAACTTCACTTTTTCAACGAGTGTGCCAACTTGAAGGCGCTTTCACGACGACAAGCTGTCCTTGTCGTCGTGAAAGGCGATTGTTGAATTAATATATTTACCCGTTCATGCCACATTCTGTTACATTTTTAACTTTGTATCTTTCCTTTCCGCTGTCCGAAGCTACATTTGTTTTAAAGAGGAAAGATATTTCATTTTACTTCCCATTATTTTTAGAAGTGAATTCCTCCAGTCTTGTGTATTCAACCCATGGATGAGTACATTATATCCACATAGCTTTTTTTTTTTTTTCAGATAATTGATAAATTTTGTACGCATATAATTCTTCTTCTTTTTTTTTTTTTTTTGTTTAACATAACGCTTTTTTAATGTTTTCCCAGGACTTTTGTTTCAAGCAGTTTAGTGAATGTTGAAACGAAAGATTACATAGAAAATATTTCTTGTTATTCATGGGAATGGAGTGGGTGTATTTTTTATCTAGTATTTCATGGCTTAATCTGATATCTTCGTCGACGTGGCATTTCATTAGGAAATTAATTCGCCTCTCAACAAATGCTTTTTTTCTTAACATCCACTAAAATAACATGATGGTGGTAGCGTCGTCTTCAAATAACTGGTACCACGAGAGACGCATCATGTGCTGCGCATACACAGTTCCGTTGCTTTAACCTGGTGTTGGGGTTTCCTCGGTTGCCAGCTACGGGCCACTAGTGCCACTTCAATGGCTGCCAACTGATGGCGCTGCCACCAACGGACCGATAACGAGCCGTGAGCGGCAAATTTCAGCCAGCAGTGACCCATAACTGCCAGCTGGTGGCCAGCAGTTTCCCAACATTTGTGTTTTTGCTGGGTTATGGTACAAGCTGCAAACGATCACAACTACATACCGGTTCGTGATGAGGAAGACCAAAAAAATAGTAATAAGTAAATTCACCATGGGCGGTGATAAACACCCCCACACGCCGTGGGATCGAATGAAACAGAGTTTGGATGGTCGTCTGCAGTATTGCATTTTATTCTGCTTCGGCACGCATCCACAGTTCGTTGGTTGTGACAGGCGGCGAGGCCATGCGAGCCACTCGTTGCGCGATGACACCCCAGACGCTCTCTATAGGCGACAAATCTGGCTAGCGAGCAGGCCAGGTGAGACGAGAGACTTGATGCGCCCGGAGTACGTCTTAGACAGTACAAGCAACATGGGGTCGGGCATTGCCTTATTGGAAGACGGCTCCCGGGATCGTCTGAAGGATGTGTAGAAGTTCAGCTTCCAACACTTTATGGATGTATCATTGGCTGTTCAATGTGCCTGTGATGCATAGTAGGTAAGTGCGTAAATGAAACGCGATAACGCACCAGACCATCACGCTCGGCGTGGGACGGGATGGCGCTGCACATTGCAGCCTTCCAGATGCCGTCCACCACGTTAATAAGTGAGTCATGTCCTTGTTATGCACCTTTAGAATTATACTGTTAGTGGAAATGACTATGTAACATCGTACGTGAAATGCTTTCTTGTTTTATGTCCGCATGCGGTGGGAACTCTAGCGTATGTAAAGCCCACCAAGACACGTAGATGTCTGCTTCTCAGAAGGCTAAACATTTTACTTTGTGATAAGTTTATAATAGCCTTTCTCAAAAAGATTTGCATTTAGCAAAAACCAAGGCCACCACGAAAGAGGATGATGTTAGCATTGAACTGGCCCTGCAATTGCTATCCAATTTCCCTAAACATGTCACAGAAGTTCTGGTACCCTGTTTGTTGTTTGATGTTGTGATTCACCTTTTTGAGTTCAAATAACACTGCAGTTTCACCTTATCAAAGATATTTCTCATTATTAGGAAAAGCGTTTATTAACCCCAAATGTAGTTCTTCCATAGTAAAATTTTTAAAGTGATTTAAAGTTTCGAAGAGTTTGCAACAAACATTCGCTTACCTCACTCTCATATCCCTCTCTTAAATTATAGGTTAAATCATGCAGAATGTCATGACAAAAAGTCTGAGCGAATTCCGGGTAAAGTTTCAGTACTTCCATCAGTCCTGGAATCAATATACACTTCAGATCACAGTAGGTCAGAGCTTTGACATCACTGGAAGACTTCAGAACAGCCTCAGGTCCGTTCACTGTTATATCACATCCTACAAGGTCACCTTTGCCTGCAATAAAAGAGAACAATATTGAATTACATGTTTTTGTAAAGATAAAGTATTTCCATCAAAAATAATTATTTGACTTTGACTAAGGACTATAAATCATTTACCGGGAAACTCAGATCAACAGCAAAAAGACTCAGGCAATATTTTCCTCCAAAGGATCCTGTACAAATCAACCATTGCCCAGATAAAAATGTTAAATGAAGCAGTTGTCTGGACAAAAGAAATCAAATAAAGGGGGATTATTATTTACAGAACATCCCATGTCAGATTCACACTTTGCAAAGCAACTAAACTCAAAGTTGCAATTAATCTACTTATCATAAGAAATAGCAAAATCACCTTAAACATTAAAATCATTCTTTGGAATATATGATTCAATCTCATCCTCGCTTGTGGATCAGGAATCTGGGGAATTTATGGTGATTACCATTGAGACATACACATTCCACATATTTTAAAATTAATTACTTAAGAACACAGTCGTTGCTTCCAAGATAATGAAAAATAGCGATGTTATATAAACACTCAGTATTTGATTCCACGGAGGTGCACATTTGTAAGTAAAAAGTCATGTCGAAAAACTCAAAAGCATCCTAATGAAAACCACAACAAAAATTAATTATGATGCTTAAGTTGAATAAAAATATGAAACCTCTCTGCACGGGCTTGTACGACTCAAAATAAGACACACACGCACACACACAAAAAAAGAAGCACTAAAAAAATTAGTCAGAACCAGAAGAATGACCTTAGACTACCGTAAGTTTCCAAGCTTCCGATTGTAGAACTTTCCTTATTTTTATTTCTTACACTAGTGGCTGCGCCTCTAGGCTCGCAACGCTCGTTTCTAGAGTAGCGCTCGGGCCCTGCAGCCCGATCTCCAAGTACATCACATGAAATAAAAACTGGAAAATTCATATAAATTTCAATTTTTATTGCATGCTTAAGCAAATAAGGCTTGTTATTCCGAAATTTCAGTTTTTTTAACTAACGTTAATTTTTGGAAGGTCGGACTTTTGTCATTTGAACTTATAGCACTTACTAAATTTACCACTAAGGAAAACAGAAGCGGTCCAAAAAGCATTTCCGTAAATCGTAAACCGTTATGCTAAACCGTAAAGGTGGACGTCAAGTAATCTTGCTTCCTATACTTCCAATGGAAAAACTTTTGTACACATTTCCTTCACAATTATTGTGTTCCCAAGGATGAAAATTTGAGCATCGATTAAAATAACTTCATATTATAACTTGGAACACTTAATATTTTCTATAACATAACCATAAATGTATAAACAATTAATAAGTTTTCCCTTGGTGGTGTTGGAACCAGAAAAAAGATGGCGCGACTTGTACTTCGATGACGTCAGTAGACAAACAAATGTTGGATTACATAATTATGACTATGTTTTAGAAAATATTAAGTATTCCTAGTATAAAAAATGAAGCTATTTTAATCGGTGTTCAAACTTTCATCCTTGGGAACGCATTAATTGTCCAGAAAAAAGATGGCGCGACCAGTTACGGTGATGACGTCAGTAAACAAACAAATGTTGGATTGCATAATTAAGGTTATGTTTTAGAAAATATTAAGTATTCCAAGTTAAAAAATGAAGCTGTTTTAATCGATGTTCAAATTTTCATCCTTGGGAACGCATTAATTGTGAAGAAAATGTGTACAGAAGTTTTTCCATTGGAACTATAGGAAGTAAAATTACTTGAAGTCCACCTTAAACAACTGAGATAGCTTTACCAACAAAACATATGCATAACAAATTCTCTGCGACCCCATGGCAGCAGGTCACGAGACCAGAACGTTCCTCTGTGGTTATCGTGAAGTCCGACAAGCCGTTCGTTTCTTTCCTTTGCGTCTGTAAAAAAAATGTTTTTTTCCTGTGAATTTATCGTCTGCTTTAGTGGTTCGTGTTGACTGTGCTGTGTTTTCACCGTTTTGCCTCACTTAAAGTGAGTGTGTGTGCCTCCTGTTACGTTATTTTGTGTTTCTTCTGTGTGACGCAGTTGCAGCACACAGTGTTGTGTTGTTCGGCTTAGCGGCCATGATGGCTGCTTCCCAAGTACAAATGCAAGTTCCGTCTGCTGATTTTACCTCTGCTGGATTTTCTTTGGCTACATCGACCGCTTGTGAGACAACTATGACCTCTTCAAGTGTGGATTTATCTACTTCTAATTGTGTTTCTGCTTCTAATGTGCTTCATCCTAATGTTTCTGCATCGAATGTTCATCGTCCTAATTTGCATATCCTGGGTGCCGAGTCACGTTCTGCTGCCATGGCTGCTACTCCTCCACGATCGTATGCTGCGACTGCTCTTCCAAACCAATCTCATGCACCTCTTTCAATGCAACCAGAATTTTCTAGAGAAGATAAAGTTCTTAAGATTCGGATTTCTGACGACTCACCAGCAGGTAAATAATTTTCCTCAGCTTTGTTATTAAGTGTGTACTTTCCGTCTCTTCGTGACACCCCCTCCCCCTCTATTTGGAGGCCTTGGTTAAAGTTGTTCCCAAGGAAAGTATTGTTTCAATTATTCGCATTGGAGGGGGTGTTGTCGTTCATTTTGTTCACCAAAAAGCCACCGACACCGTTCTTGCTACAGGCATTGATACTGACTCCTTTCACTTGCAACCTGTTGCTTCTGCACAGCGCCCGGTCACAGTGACATTATCTCCTGTGCCTACTGCTATTCCTGACAACTTACTTGTTGCTGCACTCGGCACTCTTGGTCGAGTAGTGGGAGAGACTAAATTTCTCCCAGCTGCTGCCAGAGACTCTCCATTCAAATTTGTGCAAGGAGGACGTCGCCAATATCGTGTTATTTCCCCACCTCACCAAGACATTTCTAACCGCCCCACATCTCTGCAACTTGTTACGGACACACGAACATACGTTTTCAACTTATTTGCTGGTGTCCAGTGTTTCCGGTGTAGAGCTGAGGGACACCTGGCTTATGAGTGCCCTCATCGCACACTTGCGCAAGGTGCTGTCCCTTCGTTGAAGGTTCCTGACACACCTCCATCATGCACTTCCTCCTCCCTTACTACTGAACAAACTGTTACCCCAATGTCAACCACGTCACCATCTCTGCTACTTGCTCCTTCAATGACTGCAGATATTTCGTTGCCTTCACCTGTTTCAGTTCCGCCACTGCCATTCAACTCCGAGCAGCCGCTGTCTTTCAACTCAGAGCAGCCGCTGTCTTTCAAAACTCCTACGCAGTTATTGCCAAGCACTAAACAGCCATTACCATACAACTCCGAGCAGGCGCTTTCTTTCAACAGAACTACGCAGTTATTGCCAAGAACTGAACTGCCATTTCCATCCAACTCCGAGCAGCCGCTTTCTTCCGAAACTACTGCGTCATCATTGCCCAGCTCTCAAGCGCCACCACCAAGCAACAAATTGCCTCCCGTTTCACAGCCTGTTTTGCAAATGCAAACACCTGCTTCTAAACTGTTCAAATCTGCTCTCATTGTTGACATGTCATTTCCACCTCTTCCTACTTCAGTCGGCTCCTCTGGACCCAAAACTGCCGGGAAACGCCCAAATTCTGCCGAGTCTTCTCCTAGGTCTTCGAGTCGCACTAGGCGTTTTCGGACCAAATCTTCTGTCACTTCCTCTGGAACCTCGCCTGGCGTAGAAAGTTTTTCTTCTCAACTTCGTACAGCAAACAGATTCGCATGCCTCCCTACTGATGATGATATGGATGTTGCTGCTAATTTAAGTGAATCAGCATCGATTGCTTCGGATGTTGTTGGAGATGATTCTTTTCTTCCCACCATTCCCAAACTTTCCGCTCTGTTCAAAGACTGTTCTGCTCCAATGCAACCGCTCACATTTACTGAACTTCTTGAACTAATTCAACGCCCTAGGTTGACAAATTTCTAACAATCCCGTGTATTCAATCTAAGTTAAATTGGTTACCTGAAATGCTTCAACAACTGCAATTGCTTGATGAATTTTTGATTAACGTTTCCGTTCCCCCTGAAGATGCCCAGCTTCAGCATCGTCTGTGGTACATGCTAAAGTTGCTCACAGCTGAACTCGAAAACAATCAACAGCCTGTTCTTGATTTCCCAACTGACTGAGGTTTTTTTTCTTCTGAATAAACGTTTTGTTTTGAAATTATTTACCTTTGAACTTGTACTGCTTTACCGTCTGTTTTTGTCTAGTTACCGTCTGTTTTTGTCTAGTTACCGTCTGTTTTTGTCTAGACTCATAGACTTTATTTTTACTACTGTTCAACTGGGCAGCCTGTGAGCGCCCTCTTTTTCACACCCTTTACATTGTTGTTATTGTTTTTTTTAATGCTTGCGTATACCTTGTTCTCTCCCACATCTTGTTACTGTTTTGTATTCTGTACTTGTTCATATTTTGTAGAGGCGTTTTTTATACCTAACATTTTGAGCAATAAATACCTCATGAAGACAAGCCGTTCATTTCTTTCCTTTGCGTCTTTAAACAATGCTTAAAAATCAGAAAATGACTTTTTCTTAAATTTGTTTTTGTGAAAAAGGGATGATAGTTGTAAGTTTATGCTGCAAAAATTGCAATGCATTATAATTTATAGTTTGCCATATATCCGTTTTTTAATGGATCCCATCGCGAAATAAAGAATTTTGTGAAATTTAGAAATTTATTTTCTCGTAAAATAAATCGAAATTCAAAAAAAGGGCGACGAGGTACAAAAATTCGGTCATGGCACTACATGCCTACAAAGTGTCATGGTTCTGTTGCTGTTAGTGTGTCCGGAACGCGACCTGATAGCACTTTTTTGCTTAACTTTAAAATACAATAGCTCTGGAAGTTTCGCTAGAATCGAGAAACGGTTTATTTCAGCGTGTTCTCCAAACAATTCTCTACAAACGATGTAAATTTCATATTTTTGTGTTCAATACGTTTTGAGTTGTGGGCTAGGAAAGCAAGAGTGTCGCGAAATTTCTAAAACAGAGGCAGCAGCAGCGGCGGCAGTTACTTTTTTTTAGAATAGAGAGATTTTTTCCATTTGCTATTTATTCTGAATGAAGTTACTTAAAGGAAAAGCTAAAATAAAGTCTCCCTTTAGCGTTTCTGAGTTCAACCATTTACTTCCACTGCTAGCATCTTATTTTAATTCATTGAATTACTTGTACTTTGTTGTTCATTCGCGCGCTACTTTAGTTTCGATTTAGTTATTTGAGTAGTACGTTTGTTTCAACTGAATGCATTTATTTAACATCTTTGCTCTCATTTGACATTTCTTTAAGTTCGCAACTTTTAAAATATTAAATTGTAGTTGTCTTCAGTACTCTTCGGATGAATTTAACTTTCATATTGTTTTAAAGCACTGAAGCATTAATACCAAAAGAAATGGTAATCAGTGTGTTGGAAAAGTCACTTTAATTTAATGCAGTAAATTCATGATCGAGTAATTATATGGAAAATACTTTTTCCGTGTTAAGAAACTCATGCTTACCTAAAATAGCTACAACCATGGAATTCTGAAGCACCTCCATCGATCCGTTGCACACCAGATGTATATAAGTGAGGGCATCACCCGTGTGCACCAGGTACTCTCCAGGGGCGCAAAAGTTGCTTCTGACATGCTTGGATAGCATCTTCAAACACCCTTGCGGGGCATTCTCAAAGATAGGCAGGGAGAGGATTTCCTTGTGTAAATGCATAGAAACATCTCCTCTGAGCTCATCTGGAAATTCCCGTAACACCTATGGAGAAGCAGCATGGTTCATTAGTCACTGGCTCTATTTGGCACGGCTTCAAAGTCGCTCTCTTTCAATAAAAACTTAAACTATTTTTCCGAAAGCGTAAGGTTTGACAACAGAAAGAACAAAAGTAATAATAAAATAATAACAATACATATTAGGACATTCAGTTTATTTCTGCTTCAAAAACCTAACATGTTCCATTCTCAATGAATGAAATACGGGATTACACCATTGTATAATACAAAATTCGGTGATGTAAATCCATTTATTGGCGTAAATATGACATAGATGGGAAATCAGATGTTGAAACTTTAGACATGGTTGTTCTGGTTTCTGTAGTGGTTATCATACTCGGGCCCTATCAGGGAGACGCGGATTCTATTCCCGCTACAGGACGACGAAATTTTCAAATTTTCGATTATTATCTCACTTACCATCCATGTCACATTTACACCAATAAACAGATTCACATCTTCCAAATTTATATTTCCCATTCTTTTAGCATTAAAGATGCCGCAAAAGAAAAGAGCTATCCGGAAGAGGTGAATGACTTCAGTATCATATATTTTGTTTTTCCTGGGTTAGCTGTCAAAAATAATGTTGGTTGTGTAAGATCAATCTCGGTATTCGAACCAGAGAGCCACAAGAAATCTGCTGAGGCCACATACACAAACACAAGAATATTCATACTGACAATCACCTTGTGCAGTACGGTTTACTGGCCTGCATACAGTGAGCTGAATCCCATCATTAGTACAATCAGAAAGTATTGCCAAAATATGTGTGCAATTTACAAGCAAATTAACTTTCTCTGGTAAGAAGGAGGAAAATGTATAATACAAACGAAAAAAAGAGGAATATCTTCTACTACAGCTACCCGCGTCAAAAGATAATAATATCCATGAATATGCTAACATTGAGCACAATATGTTCTTAAACCGATCGGACGACTGTGCATTACATTAGTTCCATTTTACTAAGAATCCAGAAGTCCGCGGTTCCGAAATGCTGACATCGGGACTGAGACTCTCGAAGTTTCAGTTAATGGGCAAAGACGCGTTTTATCTTACAAAAAAATTTCAGACTGAAATAAAACCGCGCTGAAGGGAAATACTTTACATAAACTTAAAATTCAGAATTTTATTTGCAAAACAAAACTTTTCATACCAGAAAAATTGTAAATAATTACAAATAAAGAATTGTGAAGAATTAGAATACTGTAAATTTTGTAAACGGAAAAAATATTAAGTTGGTAATAAAATTTTAAACACACATTCAGTTCATTCATCATTTTGTCGAACTTTTTTTTACATTCGTTCTTGTCCAGTGCTAAAAAAGATTTTCTTACAGCACATACACTGACGGAAAAAAATCCCAACACCACGAAAAAATAGTTGTAGAGGAATGAAATGGCGGCAATACATTTGTGTAGGTAACATATTTAATCGATTAAGGTTTCAAGATCACAGCTTAATATAAGCGCGAGAAGAGCCATTTTAAATGTGAAATGCTGGTACATTAATAACAGGTGTAACCGCCAGAATGTTGAATGCAAGCACGCAAACGTTCATGCATTGTGTCGTAAAGGTGCTGGATGTCAGTTTGTGGGATGGAGTACCATGCCTGTTGCACTTGGTCAGTCAATACAAGGACGGTTAATGCTGGTTGGGGGTGACGCTGGAGTTGTCGTCCAATGATGTCCCATACGTGCTCGATTGGTGAAAGATCTGGTGATCTAGCAGGCCACGGCAACATGTCGACACTCTGTAGAGCATGGTGGGTTACAACAGCGGTATGCGGGCGAGCGTTATCCTGTTGGAAAACACCCCCTGGAATGCTGTTCATGAATGGCAGCACAACAGGTTGAATCACCAGACCGACGTGCAACTGTGCCGTCAGGGTGCGTGGGATAACCACGAGAGTGCTCCTGCTGTCATAGGAATTGCTCCCCAGACCATAACTCCAGGTGTAGGTCCAGTGTGTTTTGGCCGCAGACAGGTTGGTTGCAGGCGCTCACCTGGCCTCCTTCTAACCAACACACGGTCATCACTGGCACCCAGGCAGAACCGGCTTTCATCAGAAAGCACAACAGATCTCCACTCCGTCCTCCAATGAGCTCTGGCTTGACACCACTGACGTCGCAAACGGCAGTGGTTTGGAGTAAGTGGAATGCACGCTACAGGGCGTCTGGCTCGGAGCTGTCCTTCAAGTAACCGATTTGTAACAGTTCGTTGTGTCACTGTGTTGGCAACTGCAGCTCGAATTGCTGCCGCAGACGCGGTACGATGCACCACGGCCATACTCCGTACACGGCGGTCTTCCCTCTCAGTATTACCACGTGGCCGGCCGGAACCCGGTTTTCTTGAGGCAGTACCTTCCCTTGACGACCGCTGCCAACAATCATGCACAGTGGCTACATTCCTGCTAAGTCGTTCTGCAATATTGCGGAAAGGAAATCCACCTTCTCGTAGCCCTATTACACGAAATAGTTCAAACTCCGTGAGCTGTTGATAATGGCTTCTTCGTCTTCTTAAAGGCATTCTTGACTAAAATCAACACACTACGTCGAATCTCAACTATAACTAACGCTCACGAACGTTACAGCGCGTATTTACAACAAACCTGCTTTGCATGTTCCGAGGGGCGCTACTAGCGCCCCTCGGAACATGCAATTTGCATAGACGTCATCTTACAGATGAACTCTCACCGCCTACCAACTGTCGTTTATCTAACACAACCCTTTCTTGGTGTTGGGATTTTTTTCCGTCAGTGTATTTATCATCATATTTCTTCAGAAAAAAAGGAACTTAATTTGGAGATTCTCCTATACTTAATATAGGGGCACTGGTCTTTAATTTGGGGTCCAAGGAAGGGAGAGAGCCTGTGGCGTAAGACAAACACAACATCCATGCCTCACAGTTATTCTAACCCGATCTCATCTCGAAGGAAATGGCAGAAGCCAGCGCTATCGGGGGCAGCACTATTGTTTTTCACATTTGCAGCTAGTGGCATTCGAATCAACTAAAAAACTTCTCGGTGCTGTGATGAAAAGAGCAGTACCAAGAAATACTCGCTGATTCTCCTCAATTCCTTCAGAAAAGACAGTCAGCGTCAGTTCTGTGTGCCTATTCTAAGTGCTGTTATGATATTAAAAGGTTTTATCTATCGTCCTCTTACTGTAGTTCTCCACCACACTACAAGAAACAGATTACCCAGTAAACATTTTGTGTCCAGCAGAGTAAATGCCGCCCCATTTTACTTATTTAGGTTACTTCCAAACAAACTTTCGAATTACTTGATTACACTTTTCCTGAATATTTTTGTAGCCATTAAAACAATACTTCTATGTGCTTTTACACTTAAGAAAAAAGAAAATTAATTTACCACGGCGCTGTACAATATAGTGCAAGCTTTCCCTTTCACCAGCAATTGTTTATTAGTAATCAGTTGCTTCATTTTGCAGATTCTTAAATCAACATATGACACATAAACCGTATTAAACATATTTTACCTGAAAGTGAATATTTAATTTTATGTAATTATACGGAAGCAGTGCCTGATATACACTGAAGAGCAATTGAATTAGAAACACCTCTCTAGTAACGTGTAGCACCACCTTTCGCTCTGATGACGGCGGCGATTCGTCTCCGCATGGTCTCGACAAGACACCGGTAGCGTTGGGAAGCCATACGTATCCACGACCCGTGACACAAGCTCCCACAGTTCACGATGATTTGATGGAGGGGGTCAGAGCCTCGAACATCTCTCTCGATGGCATCACAGATGTGCTCGATGGGATTGAGGTCAGGTGACCTAGCTGGCCAAGGAAACGAGGTCACGTCGGTGGAGTGTTCATCCAACCATTCGGATACAATTCGGGATCGATGGCACGGTCTATTGTCTTGTTGCAGGATGAGGTCCCCAGTGGGATGTTGAAGACGCACAAACGGGAGCAAATGGTCGTCCAGGATATCTCGGTAACGTTGACCTGTGAGGGACGATGTCACACGTACCAAGTGTCCCATTTCAGTCCACGTAAACAGTCCCCAGACGAGAATGCCAAGCCCACTAGCTTGAAGAGTACCCTGCTGGCAAGAAGGATCCATCGCTTCATGTGGTTTGCACCGTACTCGTATCCTGCCATCCGCATGTACCAGCGTGAATCTTGACTTATCAGTCCAGGCAACATTTTCCCACATGTCTACGGTCCAGTGGCGATGTTCCCGCGCCCATGCTAATCTTTGCACCTTGTGATGTGCGGTCAGCAGCGGTGCCCTCGTGGGACGATGGCTTCTGTACCCCATAGCAAGGAGATGGTTCTGGAGGTGTGGCTTCTTACACGTTTTTGTGCACCAGCGTTAAATTGCTGAGTGATTTCGTGATTTCTTGCACTGTGGCCCGACTATCCGCTGTTACAATGCGAGCTAGCCGACGATGACCCCGCTCATCCACACGCTGTTGTCCACGGCAGTTAGCCCTTGCAGGGATGGTTTTACCGGATTCGATGTACTCACGGTGCACCCGTGACACAGTGGCTCGTGAAAATCCCAGTGCCTGCATGACTTCTGAGATGGAGTGACCCATTCGTCGGGCTCCGATAATTTGCCCACGATCAAATGCGCTTAGGTCCTTCATCTTACCCATACTGCGTCCGACTCTTACTGATTCCCGTCGCATCACTCCTTATAATGTCAGATTGTTGCATACGTCATGTCGTTTCCGTTTATAGGGCCGCCCACATCGCCACATTTGCATAATGCTAGCTGTCTGTAATTCAATTGCTCTTCAGTGTAATTCAAGTAAGCATTGTGCCTCACTAGTCAAATCAGGCAAAAAATCGGTGTCACAGAAAGACAAACAGCATGGAATTTAACAGACGTGCATTGTCATATCTTCCTCAGCAGGTGTTTACTGATGTTTTCAAACAAACGATTTCTTGACGATGGAAGTAAAGAGATCGACGTGCGCATAATATCTGTACTGAAATGTAAAGATTAAAAGTGAGTCTCGCCCCCCTACCCACTCCCCCACATATTTTAGAAATATTACGAAAAGAACGAGAAGGATATTACTGACCTCACTGGGATCGATTCCGTGGTTTAATGACCAAGTCGTCTGGAAGTAATCCGTCATCCTCTGCCGTAGTTGCTTAGGGATCTGATGAAGACGAAAGAAATCCTTCAGATCTCGAAGCTTTGTGTGGTACTGAGATCTCCGAGAATACATTCTCTGAATGATGGCAGTCACATTTCCAAATACCACAGCGTGCATGAGGGCTGAGAGGAGAGCGGAAAGAATAAAGAATCGAAGCAAAATATTAGAGAAATATTGCAAGATACTCCATATTTCACTGAAATAAAATTCGACTGCCAACAAAATCAATAGCTTATACTGTTACCTTTCTCATCCTGTTTCGCATGTTCCTTAAAGCTACCGGTTAGAAACATGCTGCTTCAGTTGTACAGCATGTACGATTTTTAGAGTGGTTTCGAAATTCTTGGAAACGCAGACGAACCGCGATAGTAGTGTGGTAAGGATCAGTTGACTGTCGTTCCGTTGGTCCAAGGTTCGATTGTAGCCTGACCGCACCAACCACTAAAACCTCCCCGTACTTCGAAGGACACGTTAAGCCGGCAGTTCTAAGGGCAGGTTCTCTCCGTTCAAAAAAGGCATTTGTTGCTTGCACCTAGAAATACACACTCTACTCAGGTATCGGTTGCCATGATGTTATTTCGTTCTCCCTTATCTGGCGCTCTTAACTATTTCTACCAGTCTACCCACTTTCCCATCAGGACCTCTAGACCCGCACTTGAGCTTCTAGTACACGGCATACAGCGATGAGCCATTACATTATGACAACTCTCAGTCTAGAGAAATGAGCGTGCCTGGAGACCGAACGGTGGCGCAGGTGAAGTTCACAGAGCAGTATATATATACAATCCGAGGACTGGATTTCGGTTAGTAGAGTGTTCAGAGTCAGAATGGGAAAAGCTGCCGATTTGTCGGAGTTTGATAAAAGAAAGAATTTGATGACACGTCGCCTCGGAACGACGATCTCGGAAACGCCGCAGCTTGTGGGTTTTTCACGTGCTGTTGTAGTGAGTACGTATCAAAAGTGGTGCACAGATGGCCAAACCACGAAGCGTTGTCCACCCGTGTGTAGTCCACAACTCATTGACGCTAGAGGAGAGCGGAGACTGTCGCTCATTGTTCACAGCGACTGCACGACCACAGTGCGACAAATCACCCGCAGCTACAACAGTGGTGATCAGGGCAATGTGTCACAGCACACAGTTCATCGCAGCCGTCTGTGCATCGGCCTGGGTGGCCGAAGACCCATGCTCAGTGCACTTCATCGCCAACAACGCATGAAATGGGCCCAAGATAATCGAGATTAGAAAGTGGATGACTGGAAGAAAGTAGCCTAGTCTGACGAATCAAGATTCCGGGCGCATCACGTAGACGGCCGAGCGTAGAAACGCCGATAACCAAAGCAGACTATGGCACCTGGATGCACTGTTAGGCGGAAGCAGGCCGGATGAGGTAGCGTTATGCTGTGGCCGATGTTTTCTTGGGACACTTTTGACCCCATTATTCCAACAGCATAATCAATGACAGCTGTCAGGTATCTGAACATCTTTCCGGACCAAGTTCATCCATTCATGGCAGCTGTGCTTCCTGCTAGTGATGGCCATTACTAACAGGATAATGAGCCATGCCACACTACCAGAATCGTCAAGGAGTGGTTCGAGGAACATGGTGGTAACTTTCTGTTAATGGCCTGGTCTCCAAATTAACCTGCCATGAAACGAATCAAACATTTGTGGTTCGACTTGGAAAAGCGGGTTCGCACTAAATCACCACCACCCCAAAATGTACGGGAACTGGAGGACCTGCTGTTGACATTAAGGTACCAGATACCCCAGGATACCTATCGCCACCTCATCGAATCAATGCCTCGCGGAGTGGCCGCTGTTTTGCGGGCTAATGGTGTCCTGCAGCTTATTAGGTAGGTTGTCATAATGTAATGGCTCATAGGTGTATAGCTCCCGAGTCTAAAATAGCTGAGTCTAAGCCTTCCTTAGGTGAAAATCCTAATAGAAATAGTTGCTTACTTGACTAATGTTGGAAAACTCATATTCAAGAAAAAAGGCCTGAGTTTTGATGTTGTTTGAACTCTGAAATATCGTTAAAAGGTCTTTTAGGTTTTCCTTCTTTTTTATCAGAGTTTAACGACCTCCGCGAGCAATTCAATGTGCTACAGGAACAGTTATCGATGTACAGATGACTGTTATTCAATTATATTTTATTTATTCGACGTACAGTTATCGACTGTAAGCCTGTCGCAAAGTTGGGCCACTGGTTCCAGAGAAGGGAAAGGAACACTCTCGTAAGACAAACACACCATCCATGCCTCACCGGAATTCGAACTCGGACTCATCTCGTATGAATGAATAGAAGCGAATACATTGTACCACTCGGTCACATGGACCGCTATTTTTTAAAAGGAATGTTATGCTTAAACAATAAAACTACGAAACAGAAATTCAAAGAAAATTTGTTCTAAAGGCTAATGAACTGGAGTAATTTCACCGAATATCATTTCAAGTTTCATAAGGAACTGTATTTTGTTTTGTTTTTTATTTTGTTTGAGATGTAACGACTACACAGAGCAACTCGATGGTAAATAAGTAGTCGCCCGTCCTTACTTTTTGGCCACTGGTTCCAGGGCTGGGATAGAGCCAGCGTCGTAAGACAAGCACTCTATCCATGCTTAACTTGGGATTAAAACTCGGATCCATCTTGGACGATGATAAGAGACTAGCGCATCGTACTACTCGGTCAGTGGAGCGGTACATGAAGGACTACAGTTACGATCAGTTAAAATTCACAAGATGTACGTAAAGCATTTAACTAAGTTCATCGGGAAACTGAACTGAAGACGAGCTAACAAATTATTTTGTGAATAACGCATAACAGGTATCATGAAATGACTTCAGAAGCCGAAATTATGAAATAAAAGTTATCGTGTTGATGATATTGAATCAAAATTAAATGCCGAATATCTTAATGCATTAGCTGAATATTATATTCAGAGATTGGTTAGTGATATCGAGCGTTTACCTCTGTTATCTAAATTTTGGCGTCACGATGGAATTCTGCCGAAATGATGCACGTTTTGCCTCAGTTTTTTTTCTCTTGAAATCTTTTTAACTTACAGTTATCGACTGTAAGCTGTATATAACACCTTTTATTGTTAGAGATCAACATATTATGCACATATGGGGTTTGGATTCATTTTTACATTATTGGCAGCATTTTCTAGCATTAAAAATGGTTCAGTAGAAAAACTGGTTTAGCAGCACAATTGGCGGTATTGCCCTATATTAGTCAGATTTTCTCTAAACGTGAAGACAAATGAGCATTTTTAAATACAGAGATTTGCCAAATGCAAATAATTTAAACATGAACAAGACACGTTATTTCGCCTAGCACTGGGAGAAATAATGCACAACATTTTCGGCTTCTAAGTCCTAAGTGAAAATATGAAAGTAAAATATTTATTTTTAGAAAAAGAAAAGAAGGGGGAGGGGCAAGTTACGTGCAATGAGCAAAAAAATCAAGTACTGACGCTATGGCTGAAATTCCGGAATTCACAGTTTGTCTTTTAACATATGGTTTACGTTCTAGATTTCTCTCCTTATGATCATACCTTCCGGGATCGAAGTTTCTTCCTTCAGAATTTTGATTTCAATCTTCATTGAAACATGAAAAGAATTCAATTTCAAGTTCTTTTGCCCGTCGCACTGTGTCTCCTTCACAAAAAGGAAACTCCTATTACATGACATGTAAAGGCTGAAAAAAATGTTTCCCTTTACCTATATTTATATTTAAGTGAACAAATTCTCGCTGTTTGCATACATGAAAAACAGATCCGCATTTTGCTTACATAGCATTTTATTTCAATCTCTTACCTAGTCTCCATTATTAGCAATGACCTGTTTCCGTCTTTCGGCCTGTCGTTTAATGCCGCTATCAAAGAAAGTAGTGTATATGGCGTCAAAACATTTTGAATCGCCGTTTCGACCACTATACGATCTTTAATGGTTTTCCCAGCCATATGATTATGCACTGACAGGAACAAGAAAAAATCTGTTGGTGTTAAGCCCGGTGTATACATCGGGGCCGCCCCTGTGGCGCAGTGCTCTAAGCGATGGCTTCTGATCATTCGTCCGAGATAGGTCAGGGTTCAAATCCCGGTGAGATGTAGGTGTTGTGTTTGTCTTACGGTACTGGCTCTCTCCCTTCCTTGCGACCAGTGGCCCTAAATTAGGGAAGGGCGACTGCTTATAGATCAGTGATTTGCTCACGGTGGTAGTTAATCCCCAATAAAAAATGTAGGTATATTGGATGAAGTAAAAATTCCCAGCCAAGTTCGTGAAATATGTACAGTGTTGCCATCGCTGCGTGCGGTCTAGTGTTTTCGTCGTAAGAAACACCTTGTTTGATTGTCCAAATAGAGCAGCTTTGACTTCAAGCCTTTCCAATCGACCGAATTGTAGAGAGTAAAAACTCGCAGTAACCGTTTAGTTAAGTGCTAGCAGCTCACTTTGCCATCTCACCATAAGCAGAGCATGACCTTCTTTGGGTGAAGATCAGTTTTCCGAATCGATCCTGAAGCTTATCCCTTTTTTCAAAGAAATTTTCTGCGTTTAATGTTCTTGTATAGACCCATGTTTCGTCTGAAGTCATCATTTGATGTAAGAAGGGATAGGTTTTGTACAAAGCTTTCAGATATATACATTTATCGTCCTTCGATCCATTAGGTTCTTAGCCGATAATGATGTGGTATCCATTTATCCAGTTTTAGGATATTGCCAGTAGTCCGAATTCTTCTCATAGCACTTTATCGATGAGAGTCGAGCCCAATTATTGACAACATTTCTTCATCACACATTTCAGAAGGGCGCCCCAAATGGAGTTTATCTTCGAGCGTTCTGTCACTCGAACGAAACTTCGCAAACCAATTTTGGCATGTTCGTTCAAATTACAACGTCTGTCCCTTTTACACAGCATATATATTTCTATTTGCCTCGGAGTCCATATGTTTTCTTTTATCGAACACAAAAAGCAAACAGTGACGGAAATGTACGCTTGATCAGAGCTCATCTAAACAACTTAGATTCCATGCAGTAAGTAGTAAATCAGCTGCAACTGCCAATGCTGCTGTTTTTATAACAACAAAGCTCCAAGGGGCTTACAACAAAATGCTGCCACCTGCCCTATTCTTTGGAAGACAAATATAAAAGTTCCTGTCCACGCAATCTTAAACGGCGAGAACTATGCTTTCACCAAGTGTATCCACCAAAGCAAGCACAATTTGTACCCATCAAACCTTTCCGCGAAAATCTTTCTCCAAAAGTAATTCAACCCTCTGTATTACCATTTTCTTGATTACAGCATGTGTTTTGCTTTAGTTTGTATAATCATCCCATAAAGTACAAAACTGAACACTAGCATTCTGAACACTAAAATCTGAACACTAATATTCTGAACACTAAAATCTGAACACTAATATTCTGAACACTAAAATCTGAACACCAGTATTCACTAGTATTCTAAAATGTGCTGATAATGCATCATCCATTGTATGAGTACTAATATTTCTTCATAAGCTGTGTTAGTCCCAGTAGTCTAGTATCAGTTGCATTAGTGCTAGTAGTCGGTGGCGTATCCAGAAATTTCTTAAGGTGGAGGGGGGGGGCGCCCCAGTGTTCAGTCCATGGGATTGGTTCATTGGTGAAAGCCGAAAAGCCGAAAGCCTCGTATACATATATTTATCGCTTTAAATTCGTACTCAGTCTTCTCTCAAGGCGGGGCGGGGGAAGGGGGTCGAACACTGAACCCTTCCCCAGCCCACCCTCTGGCTACGCCAATGCTAGTAGTTCATCATCAGTTGTATTAGCTATACACTGAGTGGCCATTTTATTATGAACACCTGACAGTTTTAATCAAATGAGCTATAGCTGCACGCTGTTGCCGCCAGAGGGCGAGGCTAGTATAAAAAGGGAAAGTTTAGTGCTTGCGACAGTAATAGAAGTGATTTTTGGGTGAAGAGATGGGTAAAAAATGTGATTTCACGGACTTTCAATGTGCGATGATTATAGGAGTTCGGAGCCATGGAGCGAGTATCACCGAAACCGCCGCATTCGGGAAATGTTCCATAGCAGCTGTTGTTAAAGTATTCAACGACTAGACTGTCAGCCGAAAAACTGGGTCTCTACGTGCAAAGTGTGGTCGTCATCGACTTGCGACTGCTTGGGCGCAACGGAGAGTGTCCAGACTGGTAACAGACAACACAATGGCAACAGTGCAGCAAATTACAGACCATCTTAATCAAGGATCCCCTCAAATGATCTCTGCACGCACTGTTCACCGTACACTGCATTGGATGGGATATGGCAGCCGAAGGCCTGTTCGAACACCTTTGCTGTCTGCAGTTAACAAAAGAAAACGTCTCCAGTTCGCACAGGAGCACAAGGATTGGACAGTCGATAATTGGAAATAAAATATGTGGTCCAATGAATCACTTTTTCAGTTACACCATGCCGATGGCCAAGTGAGAATTTGGCGGAAACAGCACGAAAGCATGGACCCCAAATGCATTGCTACAACCCTTCAAGCTGGTGGAGGCAACGTTATGGTTTGGGAAATGTTTTCCTGGCATGCTTTGGGCCCTTTAATTCGTGTTGATCAACGTCTGACTGGCACATCATATCTAAACATCGTTGCTGACCAAGTGCATCCTGTCATGTGGATGGTTTATCCCGATTGCGATGGCTACTCTCAACAAGATAATTAATCCTGCCATAGTGCTCGTATTGTACAGGATTGGTTTCAAGAACATGCCGGTGAGTTTACGTTGCTTAGGTGACCCCCACAATCTTAAGATCTCAACCCCATTGAGAGTTTGTGGGATGAAGTTGAACCAGACATCAGACAGCTGGATCGACAACCCTGTAATCTCACACTCCTGGAAAGGGCTATTCATCAAGCATGGTCTCAGATTCCACAAACCACATATCAACATGTCGTAGAGTCCATACCACGAAGAATCGACGCAGTATTAAGGTGGTCCAACGAAGTTCTGAGGAGGTGGTCATAATAAAGCGGCCACTCAGTGTATTGCGACTTAGGTTTTCATCATCAGTTGTATTTGTGGCAGTAGTTCATCATTTTTTAAACCTGTAGAACTTTGCCATTGTTAGGCCGATTAATGTTCTAAGCAATAAGGAAAATTTGTGCCCCTGAAAAAGGACGAGAGTCGCTTATCAGTGTGTTTTAAAATTGCATTAGTAGGTGTCTCTCTATCAAAGAAATGAAAAATAGCATCCCTGTGTTTTGGTACTTGATATTCAGATGTACGCGGGCAGCGTTCGAGCCGATAGTGACATTTTCAGTAAAATCCGTGCCATCGCAGGTTTAGAACAATGCTAAGTTTTCTTTTACACCGTAGAAGTAAAAGAAACACGAGTACTAGTAAATTTGAGTAATAACAGTACGAATACTGGCAAATTTGGACTGTGCTGCTGTGCAAAAAGAGAAAGCCAGCTAACCCATTTAAAAGAGCGGTGAAGTGCAGATGCAACAAGAAGTTGTAGATTAAAGAATGTATCAAAATATTCTTAGCTGTTACTTATTAATTTGAATAAATCAACGAAGAAGATACCTTCAACAAATATGTAAAAAATTGACTAACATTTAAAAGCAAATGATTAGGGGTTCTTGTATTCTTTTAATGTAAAACGCAAAATTAGAATAAAATTACAGAACTGAATAAGAAGAAATTTATGAGATAGGCATACTTTTACAACGGTAACACACTTCATTTGGTTTTCACATTTTTACAGTAATGTTAGAAACTACCTAACAGAGGTAATTGCGTCCTAATGGGATGGGGAAGCATGTTTCCCGTCACACAAAACATCGAATCTGGGGATACTGTTCGATACAGCTATGCGGATCCCCTTCTCAACGTTAACTTTGCTTCTATACCTGCATTTTATTACCACTAGAGCTGAAAATTCTGCCTTGCAAATGTAGGATGTGGCGAAAGGGATAATTGCTCTCACTTGACCTTGCCTGGCTCAGTACATTTCAGAGTGCAGGGGGAGCGAGATCCATACGACGTCACACCAACTTTTCAAAGAGCATTACAGTCCGGAACTCAGATGAAGGGAGCGCTTTCACAACAAGAAAAACGTGTTTTCTTTTTTTTTTTAACATTCTTTCTTACAACGCATTCTTTAAAATATGTACACTTCTTGAAAATTTGCATGTTGCGTTTCACTATAAATTTTAAGTTTTAGTTTTTCTTTATAGTCGCGACGCCCCGGCCCAAGACCGGTGACGCACAACAGATTGGTAACCTCTGGTTTAGCGTGACAATTATAAACATATAATCTGGTATAGATTATATTATAATCTGGTATAACGTGGCAGTTATAAACATATTTCACTTCAACTTGAAATTTATTCACATACATAGCTTCAGTAAATATTGCCTTAATGCACTGTTTGAGACGACCGGCCTTACAGCATGTGTAGTCTTTTTTACATCACGAGACGCGCGCGCTCTCTGTAGAACAGTCAAAATAATCTCTCTGTTTTCAGAATAATAACAGAACGCCTCCCCGGTGGCGCAGTGGTTTAAGCGCTGGTTTATGAACATTCGTCTGCGACGGGTCCGGGTTCGAATCCCGGTGACGCATGGATGTTGTCTGTGTCTCCCTGGAGTCAGTGGCTCTGAATTATTGACGGGCTACTGCTTATAGCCCATCGAGTTGCTCACGGTGGGTTAGTCGTGTTTATCTGTGCTCCTCAAGTTTTCGTTGGTGTGTTATTTTTCTTCGTTGTCAGTGTTCTATTTCATGTGTGTGTTGCGTGTGAAGGTTCCGTGTTTCTTTTTATATGCCTGCCGAGCTGGTAAGTGCTTATTTTGATTAGTTTACCTTATTTTTCTGCCTTGGCCAAGCTGGCTAAGGGCTAAGCTTTTCCTCGCCATTGCAAATGGCGGCCGGGAAGAATGACGTCCTAACCCTTGCTACCGGAAATGATCTCCCGATAACAGCTTCTCTAAATACTACTACCAATGACGAGTCTATCTCGATAAACCACTCCTCCTTGCAGCCTTCGGTTGCTGCCTTACCATCGGATATCGCCTCTTCTTCCAAGTCTCCAAGCGGCGATACGATGTCTTCTCTGAAAGCTAATGATGACGCCGTGGATGTTTCGCTCTCCATGCCGGAATCATCTCCAAAGCAACGTACAACTACCCTCTCATATGCTGACGTAACCGCATCTAAGTCGGGACCTTCCCAGTCTTCCTTTTCTCCTGGACAATATGAGATGACGCATAATGCCGAAGTCATTGAGGTTGTCCTTAAAGAAGATACCCCTTCTGGACTGAAATTCCTTCAAACTATGGAGAATGGTGTTGTATTTCCGAGCCTGAGAAATACAAAACTCACTGCATATACTGCTGCTCTTCGAGAGATTGTTCCTGCATCAGCCATAACTCATGTGGGCAGGAAGCCTTACAAAGTAGTTGTTTACTTCTCTGCTCCTGCCCATTCCCTACATGTACTGAAAAAGGGCATCTCAATTGGTGATCGTCACATCCATGCCGAACCTGTTTCACAGAGTTCCGTTGTTGTAAGCTTCTCACCAGTTCCACCTGTGGTTTCCGATGATCTCTTGATTGCCGCTCTTCTTCCTTATGGCCGGATCATTGGAGGTGTAACTACCTACTCTTCATTTCCAGAGGTGCCAGAAGATAGATACCTACTCGGGTTTCGCCGCAATGTTCGTGTGGTCTTCCCTTCAGAGGAGCACATGTTGCGTATTCCACCCACTTTACGTGTACGCTGTTGCACGCACATTAGAGAGATATTCATCACAGTAGGCTCCGTCTGTCCGAATTGTAAAGGCACGGGACATCCCCGCGCTCTATGCCCTCATAATGCGAACACTCTTTCCAAGTCAACAGCACGACCTTCTTCCTCTTTGTCACGTCAGTCGGCATCCTCTTCTGGTGCTAAAGACCAGCAATAGCAGACTTCCTCAAAAAGTAGTGATACAGCAGTTGGTCAACCGACGTCTACAATAAGTAGTGAGATAGCCGTTGGTCAACCGACGTCTACCAGAAGTAGTGAGACAGCCGTTGGTCTGCCGACATCTACCAGAAGTAGTGAGACAGCCGTTGGTCAACCGACGTCTACCAGAAGTAGTGAGACAGCCGTTGGTCAACCGACGTCTCCGGGTAAACCCTCGACCTCGGGTGATGCATTGGCGCCCCCATCATCTCTTCAGTCGAAAGAGGCATCAATTGTTAATCCAAAGTCTCCTATAGAGATGGTTGATGACGATTCCCGCCATACTGCTACACCAACCGTTGAGGTTGCTTCTTCAGTTCCTTTTAAATTGCCGGAAGTTCCAATTCCGGTTACAGCACAAAGTCGTGGACGGACGAAGCGACGTAGAACTTCACGCTCCCAGAATAAGAAGGTTAGAATTACAACCAATCTTAGGGCAGGACGTGATTGTTCTAGTAGTCAGATGCGCACGTCTGAAGGCTCTATGGAATCTGATACAGATGATGGAACAATTATTCCGATCTCCTGTGAAAACTTTTTAAATATTCTAGAGGCAACATCTCTTCCACAGACACCTGTGTCTGGGGAGAAGGTGTATGCGTTCCTAATAAGTCCCCGTAGAGACAAGCTGTCTCGCAATTTTTTGGAAGGTTACTCCCACTGTCTGTCTGACACCATGAATCAAATGTTGGCGATACATTCTCATTTACGTACCGTTCCGGGCAGAGATCTGGGTGGTCCCTACTGGGCAAAGAAGTTCCGTAGCCGTCTCGCCAAGTTACAGAACGCAGCCGACAACATCCTCCAACCATCATCAGACTATTCTGTTCAAGACAGTCTCACTGAATAGTAGGGGTATGTGTACCCCTTTGGCGAATGCTTTAGCGTATGAAGACGTCCACCACCTCAAAGCAGATCTCCTACATTTGCAAGAGACAAATTGTCTATCCACTTCACCCTTCCATCGCTGGAGGAGATGGGACTATCAGTTTCATCACGCGTATAGGCTCTCTCTTCGTGGAGGTTTAGCGATTGGTGTACATAATAGATTTCGTCAAGCACTCTCCTCTGTTAAAGTTCATAACCTGTGCCGATATTTATTGCAGCGACTCACTTTCGTCCTAGATGGGCAACGATATTTAGTTTTCAACATATATATTCCATGTTCATCTACACATCTAACGTTGTTATTTTCGTCGCTCCGCACTGCACTTCAGTCAGCATTACCATCAGATCATGTGCTCATTGGAGGAGACTTTAACTGTAGACTTCAACCTGAACTCGATCGCGCTCCTTCGAGGATTGAACATCGTTCACGTCTTGTGGAGCAATTGCGATCATTAGTGTCTGATTTTGATTTACATGACGTGTTCCGACGATTGCATCCGACATTCATTTCACATACCTGGAGAGCTGCATCTGCATCCTCCTCTCTTTCTGCCAGGCTGGATCGATTTTACGCTTCTGCTCCGTTATTGCCCATTACAACGGATTGTATGCACTCTCCTACAGCTTCATCGGATCATTGTGCCATGACTATCTCCTGTAGCTCTTCATCTAGTCTGCATGTTAGGCCTCGGTCATGGACACTGGACACTTCTCTCCTAGCTGATGAGAATATGTGCACCGAGATCAGAGATCTTCTTGATCATATGCGAGAGGGCCTGTCAATTGCACCTTGTGCCATCAATTACTGGCTCGAGGTAACATCTTACCTAATTTATCTTCTCAGACGTCATTCCATCTCCGAAGGCACGAAGCGCTCCATGGAAGAGCAAAATCTCCGAAACATCCTGTTACAGCTTGGTGCGAGTCATCCCATGTATACAGCTTACCAAGCGGATCTTAGAGCACTTCTTGAGCCTCGTGCACGTCAGGTAATTCTTCGTCTCCGTCTACAACATCTATCACCAGATGACTGCTCCTTTGAGTTTCTATCCGCGTTAGAAGAAATACGCCGCTCGTCGCATCAGCTTCGACTACTTCGGCGGCCTGATGGTGAAATCATCTCTGATCCGGATGCAGTTTGCTCTCAGGTTCGTCGATATTTTACTATCAAATACAGTGAAACTCCTCAGCCTTCTGTTTCTGCTTCTGCAACTGTACTCTTTGCTCTTCCCCAAGTTCCTTCCAATCTCTCTGATTCCCTTTTACAACCTATTTCGCAGACTGAACTTCGGACCATTCTTGCCTCTCTAAATTCCCGTGCTGTCCCAGGTCCAGATGGCCTTCCGCTCCTTTTCTACCGTACATTTCTCCCTTCGTAGCTTCCATTTCTTCTCGCCGCTTTCAATGCTGCTCTTTCTTCCTCTTCTCTTCCGAGGGGTTTCACAGAGGCTCATATGGTGTTATTCCCCAAGAAAGGCGATCTGCTTGACTTGGGAAACTGGCGCCCTATCTCGCTACTAAACATTGACTATAAACTCTTCACTAAACTCCTTTCCAGTCGACTCAACCAAGTTCTTCCATTTCTTCTTTCTCCCGACCAGACCAACACGGTTCCTGGTCGGTCCATCACTTCTAATCTCAATCTCCTTCGAGATCTCCTACATCTGGCTCGTACTAACTCTGAACCACTTGCCCTCTTTAATCTTGACCAAAAAGCTGCTTTCGACAATATCTCACATTCGTATCTTTCTGCTGTTTTTATTGCTTTCGGCTTTCCTTTTGCTTTTGTTACCTCTATTCTTGCCCTTTATCAGGACGCTGCTTTCCATGTCAAGACGGCCGCCTTCTTGACTGCACCTATTCCTTTTCGGCGAGGCATTCGGCAGGGTTGCTCACTTTCTGGGCAGCTCTTTGCCATTGCTTTTGAGCCGTTTCTTCGGTCTGTCCATCGAGCCTTTATAGATGCACTGCCACCGCCTACTGCAAGTACTAGGCACTTTTCTGGGACATACTCTGCATATGCCGATGACGCGACCTTTTGTGTACGGACAGACGCTCAATTCGACATCTTGCTCCAGATTTACGATCAATATTCTTCATGTTCAGCGGCATCACTTAATACGTCCAAGAGTGCAGGTCTATGGAGCGGAACGTGCGCCTCTAGGACTGACACCCCGTGGGGCGCCTCATGGACTGCTTCATCCCAAAAATTCCTTGGGGTCCATCTCGGAGTCCGTCTTTCTGCTCAAAATGAAACATGGATTGCTCTCAGAACACGCCTTACTCGAACCGCTGCCTTCTGGCGAGGTTCCCAGTTTTGTACTTCCTACTTCTCAAGAGCTCGAATAGCTCAGACTTATATTCTTTCACCATGCCTATATGCATGGTCAGCTGAACGTATGCCCATTTATCACCTCAATGAAATCACTCGAATCATCTCAACGATAATATGGAACAGGTACCATTGGATCCAGGTACTCTCTGTCGTCGAGTCACTGATGGAGGTATTTCACTGCTGGAAGTTCGCACCTACTATAAAGCACATAAAGTGGTTTCTTTCCTGCGGCTACTAAGTGCACCAGAGGCGCCAGTTACGCTCGTTAGAGATGTCATGATATCGCCTAGGATTTCCCGAATCACTTTTATCATGTATCTTCTAATGGATCAATCTCCTTTTTTCCATTCTAAACTTTCCCCTTTCTACAAAGAGGTCCTTTCCTTTCTCCGTTCTCTACCCCTCTTCCGTGCTCCACCGGCTTCCACCACTGAACTATTAGCTGAGCCCCTGTTCTTTTCTTCCATCCTGCATCCCCCTAATGCTCCCTACTTTACTGACCTTTCCTGGCTCCCCGCCGGAATAGTATCTGTTCAGGATCTAATTTCTCCAGATCTTTCTTGGAAACCCTTCTCTGATCTTTCCCCTCTCCTCCCCCTACCTCTTCCTCTCTTTCGCTGTATGATTCCTTCCGTTCTTCAATCATTACCCTCTTCCCTAACCTTGCCTCTCAAGCTGGGTTAACTCTTGTTCCCTCTGCCTCTCTTCCTCTTCCCTTTTTCCTTTCCGTTCGGGGCTCATCACTTCCTCTCTCCAGTTTTTCTATCTCGTCTCTTTACCGTTGTCTCATTGATCCACTGTATGCTACACCATTGATGATTCCAGATGTTCCGAATGTCGCCCTTTCACAAGTGTGGTCCATGTCTAATTCACCACTATCTGTTCCAGCAGAAAGAAACATCCAATGGTTGTTTCTTCATCGGCGGTTACCAGTTCCTACCAAATTATTCAGGATGACGCTTGTTGATTCGCCTAACTGCATGTTTTGCTCTACGATTGCGGATGTAGATCCTGTATATCAACATTGCACAGTGCTTCTTCCCTTGTTACATCTGACCTTCACTACTGCACAGTGCCTTAGTACTACTGATCTCTCTTTCTCAGCCTATAGCACGCTACTCAGTTCCAGTACTCTGCCTATTCCTATATCAGAGTCATGTGCTTATGTTTTCATATTAGCAAAACATGTGATTTTTTGCTACTATCAACAGCTTCGTTCCACCCCTATACTGCCTACCATATTTCAGGCGGGAGCTGCGATGTGCAGTCAGTTCCGGAACAGACTGATTTCACGCTTGAGGCTTGCTTTCACTGTTGCTAAGGCTGCGAATCGAATCCCACACTTTATGTCAGTGTGGTCACCTTTTCGTCAATGGTTTTCTGGCCCATCAGAAGACCTTAGACTATTGTTCTGACTTCTGTGAGTTTGTTTGGACTAACTAAAGTATAGTTTTGTGATTAACGTGTTCTTAGGTGCCCTCTTCATCATTGCTGCCTAATGTTACTGCGCGTCTGCATGTTTCTCACCAACAAGGTCCTGTAGGTGAGTTTTTTTTTTTTTTTTTGTTACACCACAGGCACTTAGAATAAGTTTAAAGTTTTATGTTCAGCGCTTTCCTTATGTCTGCCGGGCTTTATAATGAATGGTTCATGCTCACGGTGCTGAGCAAATGTTTGTTGGTGTTTAAATTTAATTATTACTTTTGCACAGTGGGGTTTTTGCTCATGTTACATGTACATAAAGGTATCTGATCAGTCGATTACACAATGTTCAGTGAGGTTTAGCACTTTTGCTGTACAGAGAGTAATTGTTCCTCGTTCAGATATTTGTACTATACCTGAAGTATAGTTGCTATGCCAAAAGCTCTGTTTTGTATATACTAATGTACTTTCCTAATTGCACTGTAAAATTTATGTTCGGCACATCTCGCATGTTGGGTCAAGATTAGATGTCTTAAGTTTTATGCTCATGGTGCGGAGCAAACGTTTTGATAGTATTTCAATTATATGTTAATGTTACACAGTGTGGTTTTTCACATGTCACATGTGCCTAACAGGAAATAATCAGTCTATTACATAATGTTCTGCGCTGTATTGCACATTTGCTGTACAAAGAGTCAGTTTCATATTTTCATTATTTGTATTGTACCCGAAGTATAAATTTTCTGTAAAACGCAAGTTCTGTTTGTACTAATATACTTTACTCTTTGCACTGTGAAATTTACAGTTGTACCATGGAATTGTAATTCCTTATTAGTGTCTTCCCTATGCCGTTGCACTTTGTGTACATATGTTGTTGTTCATTACAAGTTAATCTACAGTATTGTGATTGAGGCACTTGTTTCGGCCTAAGTAATAGTTCTTTTTATAATTTGACAGTGTTTCACAATAGAGATATTGCATTCAATTTGTATAGAGTTCACACCATCATTGTAATTAAATCATTTATTCGCTTATCTTTCAGATACTGAAAAGTATAAGCTTTCTGCTCTTTTCTTCTTTTTTTCAAGATTGCTCAAAATATACATGCTTGTTTTTGCACTGTAAAATTTATAGTTATACCTTGTACTGGTGTTCACCTATTAGAGATGGCACTCTGCTGATGCACATTGCGAACATATGTTGTACATAGAGTAAGTCAACCTTCAGTCCACTATTGTCAGTGTTATGAATTTGCTTACATTGTATATAGTGCATCCACATAGTGTAAATATCTCATCGTCATTGTAAATAGGTCATCTACTTGTTTATCTTTTGGTAACTGTTAAGCACAGGCCATCTGTATCTTCCTGTCCATGTTTGCTCCAAATAAAAAAAATTGTTGAAGCTCACGGTGGTCGTTCAACCCCCCACAGAACTTCCGTCATTCAACAAGAATGAAGAAACAGGTCACAATATAAAATAACACACCGTCTAAGCACGATTTATTTCGATAAATCGTGCTTAGACGGTGTATTATTTCATATTGTGATTTAGTAGCACGACATCTCTTTTATATTGAAGAAACAGGTAATTTTTGTTTTACCAGCAATGAATTCAGTTATATTTTTTACAACAAACTTAGGAAAAGTGCTGCTTGCTTTGTTATTGTGGTAATTACACGAATATTTGCGTTTTCCTTACACCTGCATGCTATGCCACAAATTTTCGACGAGTTTGAATTTTACCATCATGTATGCAATGTCGAACACTTATCTAACTTCCTTTTTTTATTAACTTGGAGGTCTAATGATCGCCGCGAGCATCTAAGGCCATAAGCAGTAGCCCGTTCATTATTTAGGGGTAAAAGCTCCAGGAAATAGAAGAATCCAGGGCAATAAGACATACACACAACGCATGCCTTATCCGGAATTCGATCTTCAACGATTATCCAGAAGCTGATCTGATCATGTGTAGAGGATTTTATAGGAAGGGAGTGTCTGACCCCAGGTCTTAAACAACCCTTAGAAACAGGGAGCTAGGAGATTTGAGCTAGAGTGCCCGATAGGAAAGTGACACGGAAGCGAAGTTGAAAGGGGCAGGAAGACGCCCTTATTTATTACCAGGGGGGGGGCAGTACACGGAGTCCGACGGCTTAACGTGCCCATCCGACGAACTGGGGATATTTAATAGTGGATCGAGCTTTCGTATCTGCTTGGAATCGAACCTGAGGCCCTTTCCGTGGCAGTCACGAACGTTGCCCACTAGGCCATCCGCGGCCCGTTATCAGAAGCCAAATCCTATATGACTTTCGAATATTCCCTCATCGGAATTCGGAGAGTTCTGTTTCACAGGCAAAACTTGCCTTCCAGTTCATTTGAAAATATTGTAGGCAAGCGCTCTGGTGTCTTCGAACGCGCAGGCATAGGTTTTTAAAATTTTCTGTCAAATTTTTTCATTAAAAACTAACATATATGACGTCAAATTTTTAACGCTTGATATAGCGGTTTCAGAAGCTCTATGTTTCAGATAACCGTATTTGTTGGATAACATCCAGTTTTCTACCGTTGCTGAACTGTAGAGACACATTAAAGGCTTTGAAAGTGCCACAGTCGTAACGCCGTTCTCTAGCATTGTTTTTTGCACAAGCAAATTTAAAATCTCTAGTAGCAATATGCTGCTTACCTTTGCATTGGCCTGATTTATGCTTGCTGATGTGTCAAAGTTAGAAAGGGTATCTTTACAAAAAATATATATAAAGTAAGTAGTTCTTATGCTCAGGATAAATTTCTTTCAGTAGACTTCTTAGAAATGTATTTAAGATTTCTTTGATTTCGCAAACATTGTGAGTTCTAATATCGTCAAATTTCGGAATCACACTGTAAATTTGCACTAAACGAGAGAAAAGTCGTGGAGCATTGATTTTTAAAAATACCGATTTCTTAAATAAATACTTATAATTATGCCATAAAGAAGCTTTTTAGCTCATCGTACCGAATAAGAAGACAAGAAAACTTTCATATTAACAATGGCCAACATTCATCTGCATAAAAAAACTTTCCTTCCTTCACCTTCAAATTGCAAACATAAAGAATCCGATTCGTCGATTCTTAATCTCGACTAATTGGAAATGTAGTGCCTTAAAAACTATATATTTAAAAATTATTTCCCAGAGGGTGTTGTGTTCTGCGACTGAACAAAAAAAATTGTTTTGCTTTCGGGGTAATGTTATACCAAAACATAGGTCAGGGGGAAACTTATGGATCAGAAAAATGGTAAAAAGTGCAATGTAATTATTATCATAGTTACAGTTATATTAACATAAAGACGAAAACAAAGAAAGAATGTAATATAATTTCTGGAACCAGAGAGCTGAAAACCTTGGTGTACGTGGATAGTGTCTCATCTTTGATTACTGCAGTTCGATAGTGCAAAACATTTTCCTATACGACCTCTGGGAGAGGACATATTGTGTCACTTTTCCTGAGTTGCCATTTTTTTCTTCCAGCGGGGAAAATGATAAACCACTCGATCTTCAGCCTTTTTTTATTAGTACGTTTTTTGTAAAAAAGACCGTGCTTATGTTACCGGTTTGTCCGTACGTCTGTGTACACTATATCTCTGCAGCTATTAGTCTGCTTTGAAATAATGTTTTGCCTTGGGAAGCTTGAAATTCCAGAATGATGATCCTCGCATTGTGTTTTTTTATGATGCACAGTTTCGCCGCTAGAGGGCGTAAAGGCGAGTGATATCGAACTCGAAATACATTTGATTCTATATAATTGCTCCTAAACATCCTATTGAAAAAATTCTGTTACCTTTCGATTCCATTTATGTCGAATACTATTTCAGATATAGTCACTTTTTCAAGTTACGCATAGATTTTACGCTGGGGGTGTAAAAGTAAATTGCCTCTTCTCCGCTATATCTGCTTCTAACACACTGAATTGAAAAAACATTTCTGCACCATATACAGCTCCTAATAGGAAATGTTCTGCATGCAATTTTTAATTTTTCGTAAAAATGGTTCGGCCACCAGAGGGCGTAAGAGATAATTTCTGCTTCTGATGCAGCAAATTCCGAGCTTCTAAAATCTCGATTGAAACAATTATTTCGTGAACCGATACTACTGACATCGATAAACACTTTCGGAATATTTTCTTCTTAAAAAATGCATGTTTTCTCTGCCAGGAGACGTAGATGCATATCTTATTATGTCGATATTTCTGCTTCTAAGAGTCCGACTTGAAAAAATTGTGACTTTATTGGAGAGCCTTTCCGTTGAAAAATGTTTCTCATGTAATTTCAAATTTTTCTTAATGCACAAGTCTGCAAAAAGAGGGCGAAAGTTCACGTTTCAGTTTACAACAATATATGTGGGACTAAAAATCCGATTGAAAAACTTCTTTCTTCGGTCAGATACTACTAACTACGCAAACTCTGTGTGCATATTTCCTTCTGAAATTATTATACAATTTCGCCGTGAGGGGCGCAAATGCTTAATCTGTTTTTCTCAACATCTCTGCTTCTAAATGTGCGATTAAAAAAGTTCTTTTAACACCGGATGCCATTTGCCTTGTAGAACACTTTAGGTTAGCATATGAGGAATTTTGTAGTTCACAGTTCTATCGGCAGATGGTATCTTTTGCACTTCAGTTTGTAGCTGTATTCCCGCTTCTAAAAATCCTATTAAGAAATTTCATTTTTACTGTATGCCATTCGCTTCAACAGAAATGTGGAGCATTATCCTCTTTAAATAATGCAAAGATTTCCCACTAAGGTCGTAAAGTCGAAACCTTTTTTTCTTTTTTCTCTATCTCTGCTTCCGGGAGACGTATTTGAAATTCTTTTTTTCCTTAGCATAGTTAATAGTTTTCCCTTGAAGAATATTGTTCGCCTATTTTCAACTTCTCCATTATGCAAAATTCTTTCTCGTGTAGGCATAGACTTATATTATGTTTCCTTGTATATTTCTTCCTTTAACTGTCTAATTTTAAAATCTGTATCTGATATCCTTGTGCTATGAGGAACTTTTTTGTGCCCCATTTGTTAATTTCCGTAACATAGTTTTTAGCCACTGGTGGAAATAAGTAGCCGTTTCTATTTCTGGATCTGTTATCGATTGTAGAAACCGGCTGATTGTTTTCCTAACAGGTTGCATTGGCATTGAATAGCTTTGCTAAATTTAATTCCTCTCAGAACAGAATCAAAAGACGTGCTCATTGCAACCGAAAATTTCTTGTTTGAGTATATATCGTTCACAGAAGCACAACAGGACAAAACGATGATACAGTGAAAACATCTTTTGCTATAACGTTCCTGGCAAAAGACGTGCTAGAAATTAAAATGGCAGTTGAAATCATCAGACAACGTAAAAATTTCTACCAAAAGTTACTGAAAATAAATAAATAAAAAGGAGCCGTCCCACAGTATAGGTTTAGATTCAGCGATTTGTTGGTTCAGTGTGTAGTAAAACGAATAAGAAGAATGCTTTTACTGTGCGTCTTCAAAAGAAGTATAAAGGAAAATAGTTTATCGTTTTATAGTTTATAAAAAGCTAATGACTCAACTAAAGTCCAAGTAAAAAAAGTGGCGAGATGATGGAAGAACATCTAATAAATTGGTTCTTTCCCAAGAAGTACTTGCACGCAGTTAATCACAATGCCACTTCAACCAAGAGAGACAGTTTCTGAGTTTCCATCCCATGAGACTCACGTTAAGTGGGGAAGAGAAACATGAAATGGAGTGACACACGCTCACGTTTTTTGCTGCGTCTTTCTTTGCAAAGACAGCTGCGAGGATCAGGCATCACGTGACTATGCCCTCAGAAAGATAATTTTAAGAAATATGATCGTTGAAAAAAAATCGTCTCCCTCTCTTTAAAATACATGAAATGACAGTCTAGTAAAGTTTCATATTTGTCTTGCTGCTTCTATTTTTCTAAGTTCGAGGCAACTCAGTATTCTTAGGATTGTGTCTCAAAATACAGTTTTCTCTTTCCAGTATAATTAGCTTTTCTTATACCAAATAGAAGTCATCGCTCTTTCTACATTTATAAATGAGTCACGGAAAAATTCTCATCGACTGCCACCAGGAATCGAACCCAGGGTCTTCCAGTTACGCGCACTACAGCAGCCTCGAAATTCTCCCGAATCACATACGATAAACTGCCAAACCACCTGGCAGGTTGCTTTCTTTGGAGCCCCGCACAATGCTGGGAATTCACGAAAGATGAACAGTAGCAACTGAACAAATAACTAGAAGGCGAATGAAATCCCTTGAATCTTCAAGGGATTTTTAAGCGCATTATTATTATAGCTTTCCTTAGTTTATATGATTTTAAGTAGTTGGATTCTAAAAGTTTAAACAGCTAAACTCTCAGTAAGCTCAACGTTAAGAACAAACCTTGGAAGAAAAACCGAATTCTCAAATTATGATTAAAATACATTTATATTGTTAAAAAAGAAAAAAAATGTCAAGTAAAAAAGAAGCGAAATTACCTGAATATAGTTCTTAAAAAACATTTATAAAGTCAGTCCCAAGTCAGTTATACAATGATATCATCTTAGAATTATTTGGTAGAAAGGAGCCATAGGGGGTTCAAGGCTAATGGAAAGAGAATGCTACTAGTACTGTAGGTCTTGGTTAAACCGACAGAAAGTCAGATTTAGAGAGCGAGCTTTCGAAATGTCTGTAGAAGGTATTGAAACTTTTGATTGTGAATAAAGCAAATCAGTAAGGAAAATGAGGTAATAGAGTATGAAGAAAAACAGTGTGAATAAGACCAGAAGTGCTCAAGACTGCTAAAAAATGTGGTAAATAGGAATCTTCAAGGGATTTCTAGGCGCATGAAATCTTAAAAGAACTGTACACAAGCTGGAAGACATTCAAAACGGAAAATGCAAAAATTGAAAAAGAAGGTGAAAAAGCCAGGATTTTCGAAATAGCAAAGTATTTTTATCTTTAAGCAGAAAACTAAAAGAACAATATATCATCAGCTGTGATGTGTAATACCTTTTTAATCTATGATTATTGACCTATAATACCTTTATATATATGAGTATATACATGTATACGGACAGGAAAAGACCCAGAAGAAGACCACATGGGAGATGGGTGGATTAAATTCGAAAGTATGCGGGAGTGACATGGAGGAGACTGGCACAAGACAGACCGTTGTGGAAGAAACTTGGGGAGACCTTCGTCCAGCAGTGGATTGATAATGGTTGACAATGATGATGATGATGATGATGATGATATGAT
Organism: Macrothele yani; assembly: GCA_039090855.1. NCBI lineage: Eukaryota > Metazoa > Arthropoda > Arachnida > Araneae > Macrothelidae > Macrothele > Macrothele yani. The sequence continues at coordinate 79,462,986 of CM077007.1, read as the reverse complement.
GATACATGTCATCATCATCATCATTGTCAACCATTATCAATCCACTGCTGGACGAAGGTCTCCCAAGTTTCCTCCACAACGGTCTGTCTTGTGCCAGTCTCCTCCATGTCACTCCTGCATACTTTCGAATTTCATCCACCCATCTCGTATGTGGTCTTCTTCTGGGTCTTTTCCTGTCCCATGGAATCCAATCTAAAATTTCGGCTATCCATCGATGATCTGTCCTTCTGGCAGTATGTCCAGCCCATTGCCATTTCAGGGATTTAACTCTGATCATGATGTCTTCCACTCTTGTCATTTTTCGGATCCACGAGTTCCTCTTCTTATCTCTCCTGGTTACACGAAGCATGCACCTCTCCATGCTGCTTTGAGTTGTCTGCAGTCTTTGTATATCTCTTTTAGTTAAGGTCCACGTCTCTGCACCATACGTAAGCACTGGAAGGATGCATTGATCAAACACTTTTCTTTTAAGACATAATGGCATATTGCTCTTGAAAATTATGCTGTTTCTTCCAAAAGCTCTCCAGGCAAGTTTTGTACGCCGATTAATTTCTTCATCAATGTGACCCTCACTTGATATCTGCTGTCCAAGATAAACGTACGTGTCTGTTTTCTCCAGCTTTTCTCCATCAATCAATAAATCTTCATTTCTTGTAAAAGCATTGAACATCACTTTTGTCTTCTGAAAGTTCATTTTTAATCCCACTTCTTTACTCTTGTCAGCAAGTTCCTGGATCATACTCTGCAGCTCTGATGGGGTAGTTGCAAAAATGACTACTTCATCAGCAAAACGAAGGTGGGTTAGATAATCTCCATTAATCTTTATCCCTTTGTTTTCCCAGCTCAGCGACTGAAAAACACCCTCCAATGTGGCATTAAAGAGCTTCGGAGATATGGTGTCACCTTGTCTCACTCCCTTTCCAATTTTTATGTGTGTTGTATTTTCAAACAGCCGAATCTTTGCACTTGCATTTTCATAGATGTTATTAATAATATTAATGTATGCATCTTCAATACCGCAGGATTTCAGAGCCATTGCAACTGCTGATGGTTTCACCGAATCAAAGGCTTTTTCATAATCGATAAAAGCCATGCACAATGGAAGTTCATATTCCCTCGCTCTTTCAATTAGTTCTCTCAGTACGTGGATATGATCTATTGTGCTGTAGCCACTCCTGAATCCAGCTTGTTCTCTCGGTTGAGCCATGTCCAGTGTTACCTTCAAGTGGTGTGAAAGAACTTTAGTGAAGATTTTATAAACTACTGATAGGAGGCTGATAGGTCTGTAGTTTCCGAAATCCTCAATGTCACCTTTCTTATGTAGCAGGATCATTGTAGCGGTGTTCCAATCCTCAGGAATCTTTCCTTCATTAAGGCATCGAGTGAAAATTTGGGCGAGTACTGTTTCAATTTCTCCATTTGCTTCTTTTATGATGTCTACAGTAATTCCATCTTCTCCTGGAGCTTTTCCCCGCTTTATGTTCTTGATTGCATGTGCAACTTCTGCTGGAAGGACTGGAGGAACTCTGGTACTGGTATCTTTCATGATGTCTGGAGTGCATGTATCATCCCTTTCATATAATTTGGAGTAGAAATCTTTCACTCTTGTCAAAATTTCGCCTCTATTTCTTGTTACAGAACCATCTTCTTTTCTCAGTGCCATAATCTGTTTTCTTCCCTTACTGAGATGTCCCTTTGCTATCTTTAGGCTTTGGTTGTTTTCAATTGCTTTCCTCACTAGTTCACAGTTGAATTTCCTTACGTCTTCAGTGATACTTTTTCTTACTGTCTTGCATAGCTCTATATATTCCACTTTGGAAGTCACATCTTCTTTAGTTGTCCCCATCTCTCTTCTTTTTTGCATCAACATTTTCGTTTTTCCTGATAATTTGTTTACATGCAACTTGTTCTTAGACCCAGCTAATTTTGTTGCTGTTTCCATAAGAGCTTTGGTTACTTTTCTGTTAACTTCAGAGATGTGATGATACATGTATATACGTATATATACGTATATATATATACACACACACTCAATGGATGAAACATGAGAGACCTTTCTAATAGCGTGTTAGTCCTCCTCTAGTGTGAATAACAGCCTGTACACGCCGAGGAGGCATTGACACCACCAGACGCTGGAGGGTTTCCGGAGGTAATGTTGCGTCATTGTCCACAATTCCGTCCAAGACGTCGGTCCGGCACCCATGGATCTCATTTTCCTCTCCAACTTCCAGAGAGTTTCTACAGAATCGAGGACCTTGCGGGGCACTGGATGGTTCCAAACTCAGATGAGTGTTCCTTGAGACACGCCTGGGTAATTGCGGCCCGGTGGAACGTAGAATTGTCCTGCTAGAACAGACCATCATCACCAGAAGGCGCGAAGGTCATCAAAGAGTGTAGGTGATTAGCAGCACATGCCGGTAGCTCGTAGTGGTAAGGAATTTTCCAGACTTGATGTGTCCCATAAGATAGCTTACCAAACTATGAAAGAACCACCACTGCCTTGGACAGAGACAACTTGGCACGGCAGGATGATGGCTTCATGCTGTCGATGGCACACCCGCACTCTCCCGTCAACTCGATACAGCTGAAAGTGGGATTCATCTGACCTCACGACATGGCGCCACTCTGAATAGGTTCAGTTGTGATGTTCACGGCACCAGGCGAAGCGCAATTTCCGATGATGAACTTTCAACAGTCACACACGAGCCTGGTGTCGACTCCCGTTGTCCAGGATATGCAGTTTGCGCCATACCACTCACTCTCTGACGCTGCGTATGCCTCCGACATTTAATCTGGACGTGATTTGCGCAGCCGTTACCAAGCGGTCGATCTGTAAGAGCCTGGATAGTCTACGTAGACCCTGATCATCACTACATTAATCGAAGATATACCCCCGGTACACCCATGATACGGTTGCCCTCGGGAACCCGAGGGTTCTTACCACTTGGGCGATAGAATGACTCATCTGTCTTGCGCCGACAATGTGTCCATGATAAAAGTTGCTCAGATCACCACGTTTACCCATGTTCGTCGATTGCAACACAATGTTGGGAAGCTCTGCTGTTCGCTTATTTATCGCCTGCGTTCGGTTTGGGCCAGTTACACTCTGTGCGGGAAATTCCCGTGCCAATTGCCTATGACCTCTTTCTCTAATGTTTTGTCTACTGAGTGTATATCATCATTGTCAACCATTATCAATCCACTGCTGGACGAAGGTCTCCCCAAGTTTCCTCCACAACGGTCTGTCTTGTGCCAGTCTCCTCCATGTCACCCCTGCATACTTTCGAATTTCATCCACCCATCTCCCATGTGGTCTTCTTCTGGGTCTTTTCCTGTCCCTTGGAATCCAATCTAAAATTTCGGCTGTCCATCGATGATCTGTCCTTCTGGCAGTATGTCCAGCCCATTGCCATTTCAGGGATTTAACTCTGATCATGATGTCTTCCACTCTTGTCATTTTTCGGATCCACGAGTTCCTCTTCTTATCTCTCCTGGTTACACCAAGCATGCACCTCTCCATGCTGCTTTGAGTTGTCTGCAGCCTTTGTATGTCTCTTTTAGTTAAGGTCCACGTCTCTGCACCATACGTAAGCACTGGGAGGATGCATTGATCAAACACTTTTCTTTTAAGACATAATGGCATATTGCTCTTGAAAATTATGCTGTTTCTTCCAAAAGCTCTCCAGGCAAGTTTTGTACGCCGATTAATTTCTTCATCAATGTGACATTCACTTGATATCTGCTGTCCAAGATAAACGTACGTGTCTGTTATCTCCAGCTTTTCTCCATCAATCGATAAATCTTCATTTCTTGTAAAAGCATTGTACATCACTTTTGTCTTCTGAAAGTTCATTTTTAATCCCACTTCTTTACTCTTGTCAGCAAGTTCCTGGATCATACTCTGCAGCTCTGATGGGGTAGTTGCAAAAATGACTACGTCATCAGCAAAACGAAGGTGGGTTAGATAATCTCCATCAATCTTTATCCCCTTGTTTTCCCAGCTCAGCGATTGAAAAACACCCTCCAATGTGGCATTAAAGAGCTTCGGAGATATGGTGTCACCTTGTCTCACTCCCTTTCCAATTTTTACGTGTGTTGTATTTTCAAACAGCCTAATCTTTGCACTTGCATTTTCATAGATGTTATTAATAATATTAATGTATGCATCTTCAGTACCGCAGGTTTTCAGAGCCATTGTAACTGCTGATGGTTTCACCGAATCAAAGGCTTTTTCATAATCGATAAAAGCCATGCACAATGGAAGTTCATATTCCCTCGCTCTTTCAATTAGTTCTCTCAGCACGTGGATATGATCTATTGTGCTGTAGACACTCCTGAATCCAGCTTGTTCTCTCGGTTGAGCCATGTCCAGTGTTACCTTCAAGCGGTGTGAAAGAACTTTAGTGAAGATTTTATAAACTACTGATAGGAGGCTGATAGGTCTGTAGTTTCCGAGATCCTCAATGTCACCTTTCTTATGTAGCAGGATCATTGTAGCGGTGTTCCAATCCTCAGGAATCTTTCCTTCATTAAGGCATCGAGTGAAAATTTGGGCGAGTACTGTTTCGATTTCTCCACTTGCTTCTTGTATGATGTCTACAGTAATTCCATCTTCTCCTGGAGCTTTTCCTCGCTTCATGTTCTTGATTGCATGTGCAACTTCTGCTGGAAGGACTGGAGGAACTCTGGTACTGGTATCTTTCATGATGTCTGGAGTGCATATATCATCCCTTTCATATAATTTGGAGTAGAAACCTTTCACTCTTGTCAAAATTTCGCCTCTATTTCTTGTTACAGAACCATCTTCTTTTCTCAGTGCCATAATCTGTTTTCTTCCCTTACTGAGATGTCCCTTTGCTATCTTTAGGCTTTGGTTGTTTTCAATTGCTTTCCTCACTAGTTCACAGTTGAATTTCCTTACGTCTTCAGTGATACTTTTTCTTACTGTCTTGCATAGCTCTATATATTCCACTTTGGAAGTCACATCTTCTTTAGTTGTCCTCATCTCTCTTCTTTTTTGCATCAACATTTTGGTTTTTCCTGATAATTTGTTCACATGCAACTTGTTCTTAGACCCAGCTAATTTTGTTGCTGTTTCCATAAGAGCTTTGGTTACTTTTCTGTTAACTTCAGAGATGTCCACTTCTTCCGATGTTAGGCCTTCTAAAGCAGAGAACCTGTTCTTCAGTTCTAACTTGAAGGTATTATGGTGTTTTTTAAGGTTGGTTATGTCAATAGATTTTGTTTGTCTTATGAGCTTGCCACGTTCAAGTTTAGTGTTGAGGTGCATCTTACATCTCACCAATCTATGGTCACTACCTGTGTTGAACTTGTTTAGCACACTGCAGTCTTCTATGACGAATTTTTTGTTACACATAATAAAATCAATTTCACTTGTCGTCCCATTTGGATGTCTCCATGTCCATTTCCTGTGTGGCTTTTTCTTGAAGAAGGAGTTCAAGATGAAAAACCCTTCTGCCTCTGCAAACTCAACAAGAGTATTTCCACGCTGGTTTCTGTTGCCATGACCGAATTTACCTACTGAAGTTTCATTCTGTTGCCGTTGCCCTATTTTTGCATTGAAATCTCCCATAATTATTTTCAAGTGCTGCTTACCTTTATTATTTAGATGACAGATTTCCTCATAAAATTCTTCAATTTCTTCTTCAGGATGACTTGTGGTGGGTGCATAAGTTTGAATAATCTGAGCCTGGTATCTTTTCGAGAGTTGGATAACAAGTCGTGCAGCTCTGTCAGAGGAACTTTCAACTTCTACAACTTTATCCTTCAGTTTCTTGTTTATTATAAATCCAACACCACTAGTTCTGCCAGTATCTGTCCCACGATAGTAGAAGAGATGTCCACTTTTCAGTTCGATGAGATCTTCTCCTTTTCTCCTTACCTCACTTAGCCCCACGATGTCCCACTTGATCCTTTGTAGTTCCTCTTCCAATTCAAGAAGCCTTGAATCAGAAGGTAGGGAGCGTCCATTGTAAGTAGCCAAGGTCAGCATCAGATGGCAGCCTAGTCCGGTCCTCCGGGGATTCTTAGCACCCTCTGCCTTCATGTCGTACTGGCCGCTGCCTTGGCCAGGTACATTCCAGCTGCCGGAGACTGAGGGCCAAGATTTAAGTTGTGGAATCATTTTGGAGGGGTTTGGCCATAACTCACCACGCTGGCCAAGCGGGTTGGTGAGTGTGGGATAGAATTTCCTCTAATCCCGATGGTATAGTTATACCGCTATGGGCGGTCGTCAGAGCCCCTTTAGTGGGAACAGGATGCACCACGAGAAGGCGGGGTTGACATTTGTCAAAGAGAGGCTGTGATGTTACGCATCACCTGACCTTACATCCCTATATATATATATATATATATATATATATATATATATATATATATATATATATATATATATATATATATATATATATATATATATATATATATATATAGGACCATATATATATATATATATATTATAATATACGTATAGATGCAAACTCTCGTGCTCCCCTGCTTTGAACAATACTGGATATATATAATGTTCAGGATTTTTGAAATGGGTGCCAGAGTTGTCAAACTATTTTGATCTTTAAAGCAGAAAACTAAAAGAAAAATATATCTGCTCTGACGTATAATGCCTTCCCAATCTTTTCTGTGTTTGTTGACTTTTCACTCATGTAAATTTTGGTTACTTCTTGTTATGTTTTAAATACTGAAATTAACTTCTAAACTAAGTTTTTCACCTCTGGGCTATATGATTAGCAGTTGGCCAAATCTTGATAATCAGTATCAATAAAGGGAGTACGCAACTTGAAAAATCTGTAGCGATTAATTCTGCTCACGATAGTGTTTAATTTGTCTATGCGTTATGTGTGCTCATGCGTTAAGCCTTCTGCCCCCATTATTGTCAACTCGAAAGCTTCACTAAATGAAATTTTCCATTTCCACGAACGAAGTTATGGTTCTTTCAGGTTCAGAAAAAGAAGCAGTTTTTGTTTCCCTTTGGAATCTAGATATCTCTATAATGCACTGGAGATGTATAATTCAACAACTGCTCTAAAATTAGGCAGTAGAAAATATTGGATCTGTGCAAAAGTTGTTCCCGTTTTTGAAATAGATGCAAATTGCGATCGGAGTAGTTACGTCACAGATAAGGCTGAGTTGCCGAATTTTCGGCCAACAAAGCGTAGAGCAGTAGAGCATATAGAGACACTAGGTTTGTCCGAGTAAATCATTCGTAACGGAAATCACGGACGGTGTAACATGGCATGCGATAAGGAGCACATTAGACATTGCTTACTGTACGAGTTCGATAAAGGCAGTACTGCAGCCGCGGCTTGCAGCAACATTTGTTAAGTGTATGGGGAGGATGGAGCTGATGACAGCACATGTCACCGATGGTTTCGGAAATTCCGGGACGGAGACAGAAGCTGTAAAGTTCAACCACGTTCTGGACGTCCGTCCGTGATTTCGGAGGAGGATGTGGACCAAGCCGTAACAAATGACCCGCATCCAGCCATTCAGGAATTAGTGGAAACGTTGTCGGTACACAGAACAACAGTTGAAAGTCGGATTCATGCGCTTGGGTTCATCACCAAGTTCGATAATTGGGTGTCGCACCAGCTTTCTGCAAAGCAACGAGAGGAGAGGATCCGTACCTGTGTTTCTTTGCTTTCTCGTCACAGAAATGAACTTTCTTTTGGGACAAATTGTAACTGACCTCTACTGCCAACAGTTGGACAGATTGCGAGAACAACTGACATCGAAGCGGCCAGCACTCGTCAATAACAAAGGCGTGATCCTTCATCATGATAACGCCAGACCTCATGCTGGTTGGGAAGTGTTATCTCACCCGGCGTATTCCCCTGACATGGCACCTACGAACTACCACCTTTTTCGATCGTTACAGAACGCCTTCGCTCTCCAAACTTTCGATGATGTGGCGATGTGAAAACGGCATTACATGACTTTTTTTACTCTAAAACGCAGGAGTTTTTCCGGCGTGGAATTCACCTACTCATAGACAGATGACAAAAGGTCATACAGAATGATGGCAATTATGTGAAATCCTAGGTACGTTATTTGTTGTGTTCTCCTCGTTTCTTCGTAGCCTACAAAAACGGGTAGAACTTATGCACACACCCAATAAGTCACCAAATTATGATACATGTACCGTCCGATGTGCTTGATCAAGTAGATATAGGTAGACAGAGTGACAGACAGACATGTAGTTAGAGAGAGAGAGAGAGAAAGAGAGAGGGAGAGAGAGAGAAGGAGATAGAGAGAGAGAGACCAGAGGAAAGGATATAATGCACACACAGAAAATGTAATGATCAGTGAAAAAATGTTGAGCATGTAACTTAATGCATATAAATATTCATTTTTAAAATTGCAGCTCCTCATCAATCCTGCTCTAGAAAAGAAAAACAATGCTCTATAATAGAGAGGGTGAGTCGAAAGTTTTGCATTATTTGGATAACTTATGTCTAATCACTTTATACGTACCTTTACGACGAAAGCAGACAAGCATTCATAGTATAGGCCATCGTGTTGCACCGTCTTTAGGCACCTGTCTGCCAGTTCTTCGATTCCGTGGCAGTACCAGTTCTTGTTCTTCGAGACGAAGAACTCCTTCACCCCATCTGCCATCTCCTCATGGTTGTTAAAGTGCCGCCCGCGAAGGAAGTGGGCCATGGACCGGAACAAGTAACAATCCGACGAGGAAAAGCTGGGACTATATGTTGGGTGTGGCATCAGTTCAATGCCCTCGAGTTCCTGGAGTTTTGCCCGGGTCGTTCGCGGGTAATGAGGCCGAGCGTTTTCCTGCTGTGAGAGAGCGCGCTTTCTTTTCCCGGTGCAGGATACTTCTCCTTCAAAGCAACATACATTCGTTCCAGGTGTTCAAAGTAGAGAATTGAGTTGATGGTCCGAGCGCCTGGAACAAATTTGTAATGGATTATTAACTCGAATTTCCACCAGACGCAGAGCATCACTTTGTGCTCAAAGCGCCCACGCTTGGCAACGGGTTCAGGAAGTTGGCCTGGGCTCAACCACTGAGGTCGTGTGTTAGAATTACGGAAATAGAGCCCTTTTTCATCGCACGTAACAGTTCTCTTGATTAAACGTACATTGCGCAGGTTTTCGTGGATTTTCGTGCACACCTTTGCTCGGCGGTTTGCTTCAGCTTGCGTCAGTTCGTGAGGAACAATGCGGCAGCTCGTGTAGACCTTGATAAGGTCCACGATTGTCTCAGGCCAGCTGGTCATATCAAAGACAATGGAACCACGATTGTCTTCGAACCCACCTGACCTTGGCTGATCTTCGAGGCTTCTGTCACCTGAGCGAAATTTCTTGAACGATCTGGTTGCGGCGTTGTGGTCCACGGAACCTTCCCCTTTCGCATGACAAATGTTTCGTGTTGCTTGAGCAGCGTTATGGCCGAGTTCAAACTCGTAAAGAAAAAGTTCTCTAATGAGCCGGTTGTGGTGTTCTTCTTTTAGGTGTCCCAACAACAGACAGAACGACGAGATGCAACGCTGTTCACAGCAACGAGTATCACTTTACATCCCTTTCGACTGAGTGCAGTGCGCGACTTGTACTAGTTTAAACACGTGAAGTACCCGCCGCAGCGCATGCATTTATGCAAATATTTCAAAACTTTCGGCTCACTCTACGTACATGTGTATTGTAAAAAATGTTTGTAACGTAAATTTATTATGAAGAATCATTCTGAAATTACAGGAAGTCCTGACCACCGTAAATATTTTTTAATAACATAGATCAATATATTTGATGTTGTTCTTACCCCTTGTGCCCTCCCCTCAAATATGACCCTGCAGAATATACATTTGATGTTACGGCTAGAGTACATTAAGGATCAAGAATCAGCATGGATGTGTTAAATTCAATTACTGTACCTCCGATGAGCATGGTTAGGATGGAGAAAACTTTTTCGGCGTTCGTGTTCGCGGAGACGTTCCCGAAGCCTACACTTGTTAGACTTGTGGTCGTAAAATATAAAGCAGTGATGTAAGCTGTCGTGATATCTGTCTCATTCACATACACGTAGCCGAGTTTTATAGCCAGTTGGTGCAACCACCCTGAAAAATAAAGAAGAAAGGAAAACATCAATTTATCAATCTAGTGCTGACAGTTACACACATAAGAAAATGTTGTACATCTGTGGCTGGCAAGAACAGCCGAAGAAAATTTTTAAAGATAAGGCTCAGGAAGATCGACAGTGAAAGATGTTATCCAAGAAAGATCAGTCAGACGGGATGTTATCTTATATTAAAATTTATGGACGAACATAAATATTATAATAAAATGCAGCTATCCCACTGTTTTCGGTCCATCTTCAAGAGGGGATAACTTTATTCCTCAGTTCCTTGTATAACGACTCTCATATACAGGGTGTTCGTAAACTGTTTTGACAAAAGAAGAGGGGTGATAGTACCCATCAAGACGAACAATGTTTACAATGGAACCTAGGGTCGCATTCCACTCTGAGTGTCAGAAAAGATTAACTTCGAAATATGCCGGAGAAGTAGCCGGAGAAGTAGCACATCGCCAGAACACCACCGTCAAGCATTTACCGTATGGAAATTGCCAGAGAAAAGACGCAGCATCGACAGTTGCAGCTGATTGGCTTATTAAGGTGCAGTAGACACTTCCTGAATGCCACATATCCCGCACGATGGATTGGACGTGGCGGACCTGTGGCATGGACTCCACGCTCACCGGACTTAAACCCACTGGACTTCTTCTTCTGGGGGCACATGAAATCATTGGTGTACGAGACGCCTGTGGACTCCGTGGAAGAACTCGTCGCGAGAATCGTTGTTGCAGTGGACAGGATAAACACGACATCAGGAGTCTTCGAGAGGGTGCGCCAGGCTTTCATTCGCCAGTGTGAATTGTGCAACGGCACCCGTGGCCGCCACTTTGAACATCTACTTTGAGTCTGTCCCTGATCTCCATAAATGGGATTGTGCAACTTATGATGTCGTTAATTCTCTTTCTTTGTACTGTTGAATGTTCAACTTGGACATCTAACTTTACTCTTTTCTGACACTCAGAGTGGAATGCGACCCTCGGTTCCACTGTAGATATTGTTCGTTTTCATGGGTACTATCACCCCTCGCTTTTGTCAAAACAGTTTACGAACACCCTGTATAAGCAGGAATCTGTGTGATCAGCTGCAGTCTTCTGCTTTTGTATTTCTGAGTCCACCACGTGCACATCACTCATAACATGCGTCTGTAATTGAAAAACATTAATTATTCGGATCCTAGTTAAAGTATCCAGCGCCAGTTGGGGAAAAAAGGCACAGGCATATAAACTTAAATCCAACAAACATTTTTGAAAATAGCCTGATTACGTCGAATTCATCTGCGAATGAAACGAATATGTATTTAAAATAACTGTCCATGCGCTCGAGAGTCACACATGTTTAAATGTTCTGACATATGGGATCTCGCGTAGACGGAAACAAAGTTAACAACGTATTTTCGACGATATTTTAAATCACCCGTTTTCGACTTTATAAGATAAAAGTGATGTAAACGGCAAAACCGCATTATAGTTGTAATCTTCTTTTGTAATGATTACTGTTTTCATCGAACCTCATTGACGAACCGTAACTTCTTTGCAAGAAAAATGATAAAACGTTGCACGAAAAATAAAAGCTTCTCTTGCACTTTGAGTACTTTAATTATAGAACGCAAACAAAAGCATGTATTAATGAAATGCCTACTTCGAATTATTAAGGAAACAAGATTTTATTATACACATCATTAATCATTCTGTCATGTGGAGCGAAAATGCTCATTTTTCTTTTACTACCGCCTGTCGAGCTTTCGAAGTGAAGTCGGTTGTATACAAAGTAAGAGTTTCGTAAATCGAGATCTAAGACTTATTAACCTTGAACGTCACTCATACGTATACTGAATTGGAAGGTCGCACTGTCTGAGGTATTATTGAAATCCATTAATTAAACAAATCTTTTCATGTTGTATTTCCTAAAATTATATTGATTTCTACTCTGTGAAAGCTTTTTAAAACAACTAATCCAATATCATTGCATGATGTCAATGAATCCAGTTTCCTCAAATATATCATGCATTACCCAATTGTTAATTTTAGTAGATGTGGTAATCTTGGAACTTCTAAAGAATTAGAAATTCCAAATAGGTAAATAAAAATTTGCAGTAGATGCGCCATTATGTTAAGAGACGCGCATTTTTATATAGTGTCAGGTTGTTTTTTCCTATTATTTCTTTTCCTTTTCATGTCAGAGCGGTCAATGTGAAATATATGAAAAGTTCTGTAGCATGCAATATTAAGTCAAAGTTGTTTTGCAATCTTTATAAACAAAAAAAACGTTATTCATGTTATCCAAGAATTCTTTAATGCTTTCATGCTGCACTAATGATTCATTGCCACAAAATGCCAGTTTAGTGTAGTTTAAGAATAACGCTCATGAAGTTGTATCCATTTGTTCAATTCACATTTTACGTGCCAACAACTTGAGCAGGCTATTTGACTACTAATAATAGAGCGATTTTTCAGCTCGCTTTTTGCTGGAGACATAACTCCCGTAAAGTTCACTAAAAGGACCTTTCAACCTCCAAGTCTACTTCATTTCCGAAGAAATCAAACATTTGTTGTTATACACTGAGTGGCCCCTTTATTATGACCACCCCCTCAATACTTCGTTGGGCCACCTTTTGCCTTTAATACTACGTCGATTCTTCGTGGCATGGACTCCACGAGATGTTGATAGGTGGTTTGCGGAATCTGAGACCATGCTTGATGAATAGCACTTTCCAGTAGTGTGAGACTGCAGGGTTGTGGATCCAGCTGTCTGATGGCTCGTTCAACTTCATCCCACAAATTCTCAATGGGGTTGAGATCTCAAGATTGTGGGGGCCACCTAAGCAACGTAAACTCACCGGCATGTTCTTGAAACCATCAGTCCTGTACAATACGAGCACTATGGTAGGACGCATTATCTTGTTGGAAGTAGCCATCGCCATTGGGATAAACCATCCACATGACAGGATGCACTTGGTCCGCAACGATGTTTGGATATGATGTGCCAGTCAGACGTTGATCAACACGAATTAAAGGTCCCAAAGCATGCCAGGAAGACATTCTCCAAACCATAACGTTGCCTCCACCAGCTTGAAGGGTTGTAGCAGTGCATTTGGGGTCCATGCTTTCGTGCTGTTTCCGCCAAATTCTCACTCGGCCATTGGCATGGTGCAACTGAAAATGTGATTCATCGGACCACATAATTTGTTTCCAATTAACGACTGTCCAATCCTTGTGCTCCTGTGAGAATTAGAGACGTTTTCTCTTGTTAACTGCAGATAGCAAAGGTGTTCAAACAGGCCTTTGACTGCCATATCCCATCCGATGCAGTGTACGGCGAACAGTGCGTGCAAAGATCATTTGAGGGGATCCTTGATTAAGATGGTCTGTAATTTGCTGCACTGTTGCCCTTCTGTTGTCTGTTACCAGTCTGGACACTCTCCGTTCTTCCCGAGCAGTCAATAGTCGATGACAACCACACTTGCACGTAGAGATCCAGTTTTTTTGGCTGGCAGTCCAGTCTTTAAACACTTTAACAACAGCTGCTCTGGAACATTTCACGAATGCGGCGGTTTAGGTGATACTCGCTCCATGGCTCCGAGCTCCTGCAATCATCCCACGTTGAAAGTTCGTCAAATCGCATTTTTTACCCATCTCGTCACTCAAAAATCACTTCTACTACTGTCGCAAGTACTAAGCTTTCTCTTTTTATACTGGCCATGCCCTCTGGCGACAACAGCGTGCAGCCATAGCTCATTTGCTTAAAACTTTCAGGTGGTCATAATAAAGTGGCCACTCAGTGTATAATATAAGTACATTCCCTCAGGGTTTTATTAGTATATGTATAATCTATAAAATTTCTGTGCTGATTGTTTTTCGAGGTAACTCGGGGACACAGATACACACATTTCTTTGATTTTACGGAATGACTTATTTTCATAAAGTTTTCAGCCACTAGAGAACTATCTTTTATGGCAGAACTGTAACCGTTCCCAGATCTGGAAAAGTATACTGGACAGGTGTTTATGACAGGATTTATAAATATGATGAGTTAGCATGTAAGCCAAGAACTTTTTGAGTGATCCAACTGCGAAGCTCTTTTTTGATTTGGGGGTTAAACGGCCGTCGCAAGCAACTCGATGAGCTATAAGCTAGAGCCCTTCCCTAATTTAGGGCCACTGGCTTCATGGAAGGCAGAGAGCCAGGACTTTAAGACAAGCACAACAATCATGCTTCACTGGGATTCGAACCCAGATCCATATCTGACAAATGGTCTGAAGCCAGCGCTCAGACCACTGCGCCATTTTGTATTGGACTGGTAGAAATAACGCCCATTACGTGCGCGATGGGTAAATACATGCGGAAAATTACGGCCTGCTTCTGGTTCTTTGACTTGTAATACATTTCTTCAATCGGGTGTTTCTAGAGTTTTGGAATTTTATTTTTCAGACACAAAAATGAAAAACGCATGTACATGGATCGGTACTTGGCTGCCTCCCAAAAATTAAATTCCAAACCATTCTATTAACGAAGCTTTTCCTGCTCATGTTACAAACAACATTTCTGAACTCCAAGTGGTAACATTTGCGTAGTTATACGACATGTAGCAGTTGAAATTCACTCGAACTGTGAAATATCCTCTTGTTACTACTTCGGAATGTTAACTTAAAAGAAATTTCCATCTCCCCTTCGCATATGACTTATTCGATTTAATAATAACTTTCTCACTGATGTTTTTTTCTCCTTCCGGCCACATTTCAAAATTCTTGTTCAAGAAGTTTTTTTCATACAACGCAGGAAACGCTGTGTTAGCGACGGTTTACAGAAATGAAGGAAACGCCATTGTTTCCTTCATTTCTCTAAACAGAACACGATGTTAGAGCGCCAGGTAAACAGCATGGTTGATATGCTTACCCAAACGCGTAACTGTAGCCGTTCCAGGGATAATCTCCGGTGTACGGGTTTTCGAGATCACCTGTATGAATCGTTGAAGTTGCATATCTTACGGAATATACTGAACTTCTAAAAAAGGGGGGAAATTACATGGCGTTTTAAAACATGTTCACACTGGATTACATATGCCATTAAAAAACTTGAATGAACAATGTATCCGCCTATTTCAGTTTCATTGCTTTAAACAGTGTTTCGATACTGAATGAACATTTTTCGTTAGGTTTTTTACGTGATGATTGTCAAAACATAGTAAAAATAACTCACAATGGCGGGACCGTCATGCACGCACTGGAGTCACGTGTCTTTCTATATTCCTTCATGAGGAACAGAAAAATTGTTTTCTCCACTTCGGAATTATCAGCAGAACAAGGAAAATCATTAGATGCAGGAAATCACAAATATTATTGCGTATTTAGAATATCCTTCCTTGTGATAAGGATCACTTTGTTTTTATATTTTCCTTTGTTACTTCCTTCAGCATAGCTCGCTTGTAAAATTATGGTTGAAATATACAGTTAGTTTTTCTTTAATTAAGAAATCCTCCATGACAGTAAGTTTTATTTTAATTTAGAATTTAACGACCACCGTGAGCAACTCACTGGGTTATAAGAAGTCGCCCATCAGTAATTTAAGACCACTGGCTGCACGGAAAGGGAGCGCCAGCGCCAAAAGGTAACAACACCATCCACGCTTCACCCAGGATTCGAACACAGACACATCTCGGACAAATAATCAGAAGTCAGTTCTTGTTCCAGTGCGTCACTGGGGCGGCTTTGGCAGCAAAGAGCGGTAGATGATGTTAGTTTAATGGGAACTGGCCATTCAACGAAGCTGATGCAGATTTCATTAAACTCATTGACCGAAACATAATATTTTGATGTGGATACGTCTTTAAAATCGGTAACATGGGGGTACCCTCTGGGACAACTTGACGGACAAAATTTCTTACGATTGATCAAATGCTTAAAATTTCTAAATTATAACAAGTAGCTGAAATATAATAACTGACATAAAAAGAGTAATAACCAATGATTCTAAAAATATTGACTTCAAGGTCATGCGCATGTGCGGTGAGAGGGGAGGGCGTCCGTCATTTTAGGGTCGAATAGACTGAGTCAAGAACCTTAAAATCAGTATAACCCGAGATCGCGTAAATGTAGGATCGTGATATTAGTCTCAAACGATTCGTCTGAATGAGATCTATCTAAAAACCAATAATTCATAAACATTTAACAAGTATTTTATAAGTTATAAGTGATAAACGCTAAAATATTTGTGAGAAAATCAAAATGTCTAAATATTTAAAGCAAAAGTCCGACTCAAAATATTACAAACGTATATCAAAAGGAAGAAGAACTCAAAAGGAATCGAATAAGTCCAAAACAACTAATGCAGAGTAATATAGGGCTTACAGACAGGAGAAGAAAGCAGAAGCGGCGCAACGCGTGGGGCCACAACCAAGCACTTCTACAACTAGTACATGTGAACCAATGGACTACTTGGCCGTGAGTGAAACTTGGATGGATGATTCTAGTTCCATACAATTGTCCGGTTTCAAATTGAATGAGAAAAGAAATAAGGCAATAGTCCAACATAAACCATCAACTTCGAAACGTACTACTTCGTCCGCAAAACGAACTGCGGGGGAGTTGCCATTTGCTGAAACATCAATAGTCTAACAGTTTGCCAACCCGTAAATGTCTCAGTCAACAACAGATTGAGAATTGAAGATGACTATGTGGGTGACATGCGTCTAGTCGATGTGACAGTGTCTGCTCAAACTCGCTTCATACTTGGTTCGGCTTATATTCATCCTAACGTTTCACAAACATTACTAGAGGTCTTCATTTTCCAGATGCTATGCGATTACTCTGAAAACATCAAGAAACCCATACCAAGTATGGTACCGGATACCTAACTGCCTACCATTCTCACTGGCGACTTTAACATTGATGTGCAACAAAACACCAACTTACACAAGTTCATGAAAGACAATTTTGGCTTTACTTCTATAAATTATCCACCAACTACCTTAGGCGATACTTGTATCGACTTAACCTGTGTACGAAACATACACTGGTGTGCAAAAATTAAGGACGAAGAGGAGAAATTAGCTTAACAGCGGGACGACCCGGCAGAACGGACCGAAAGACCACTCAGGAGATAAACTAGGGCCCAGTACGGTAGGGCATGCGCATATATGCAGCATGACGTAGGGGAGGGGGAGTGTCGGAAGGGTATAAAGCACACGGGTGGCGTACGCTCAGCAATTCGGTGAAAGCTATTGCACGGTGTACATCGGTTTGAACGACGTAGAGTTGCTGCCACATAGTAATATGGCCTACAGGCAATCCAGTAGACGACATCTCGATGACTTTACCCGAGGTCGCGTCATTGGGAAGTTGGAAGAATGTCGAAGTGTGACTAATGTGGCCGAGGAGTTCGGAATCGTTCACAGCATCGTTTCACGAGCTTGAAGAGCATTTCAAAAGACAGGAACAGCTGTCCGAGAGTTTAGCAGTGGTCGTCCACGGGCAACCACGGCGGCGGACGACCGGTATATTGTCCTACAAGCGAGAAGAGACAGAGCGCAGACAGCGGCAGAAATCGCATGGCACATGCAACAGGCAACTGGACGTCCGTTATCGCATTTTACCGTGGCCGGAGGCTGCACAAAGGTGATCTATTTGCACGACGACCAGTATGGTGTGTGCCATTAACGCCTGCTCATCGGAGACGGCGGTTTCTGTGGTGCCAGGAACACAAGAACTGGACACATCAGCAATGGGGTCGAGTTCTCTTAACGGATGAGAGCCGATTTAGTCTGACGAGCGATTCTGGACATATACACATCTGTAGAGAGCAGGGAACACGCAATCACACCTCCAACATCATCGAAAGGGACCGGTTTGGAGGTGGCGGAGTTCTCGTTTGGGGCGGTATCATGCTTGGTAGCCGTACTGACCACCACATCTTACAAGGAGGTTCAGTCAGTGGTGTCCGCTATTGTACCGAGGTTCTCCTGCCTCACGTGCGTCTGTTTAGAGATACTGTGAGTCCTGAGTTCCTCTTCATGGACGACAACGCTACACCTCATCGTACAGTGGCTGTCGCAGAGCTGTTAGAGAGTAAAGATATTCAACGCATGGATTGGCTCGCAAGGTCCACGGACCTAAATCCAATCGAACACGTTTGCAACCTTCTCGGGAGACGCTTGGCAGCACGTTACCAGCCGCCAGCAACGATTCCGCAGCTGCGATTGGCGCTACAAGAGGAATGGGCCACGATGCCTCAACAGCTCCTTGACAACCTCGTCCTCAACATGGACATCGCAGTCAGGGGTGATCATATCCCCTACTAAAGACTGGATTGTTCTTGGCAGCCGCCTTTCACATGGACGTTTCTGTCTTCTGTCCAGTTGTGCTCGAAGCTACCTTTTCAATAAAGTGCATTTGCATCCTTTGGATTCCTTGTTTGGACGGTTTTGCTCACTTGTCCCATATTCTTACATCTTGAGGATCTTATGGTATGATTTGAGTCGATGTGGAGCACTTCTGCACGGTGTTACATTTGAAAAACCGACTCGTCCTTAATTTTTGCACGCCAGTGTAAAAATTTCCTAGACTCCAGAAATTTGCGTCAAGAAAAACGCAAGAGATGTTCACATCAGACAAGGTAAGACTTTCTCGACTACTGGCTAGACTTTGCAAAACATTCTCTCTAGAAATGTGGAATTTTTCCGATGCTTCCTTTATTCTTACCTAGGATTTCAATGAACTATGTGTCTTTATTAACTAAACAGGTGTATCTGCTTGTGTAGGTCATAAAATAGATTAATGTTAAACAAAATTTCTTCAACATCATGTGATAATTTCACAGATTTATTATGAATAGAGCAGACATTATTTCTGATAATTTCGAGCGCTTTAAGTGGCAGTTTGTAAAATGTTTTCATATACAGATAAAAAAAACTCCGTCTCCTGATAAAATTAGTTGAATTATCTGTACGGGAGACTTTCACATTCGCATGTAGCTTGTAAATCTTAACCTAGTAACCATGGAGATTTAAAAAAAATGAGAACAAAAACAACAACAACGAAAATGAAAAAAAAAAAAAAACTCAAGAAAGATGACACTGAGTGTTTGGTTGTAATAAGCATGTCTTTTGATCCTTACCGACACGAAAAATTTATTTCAAAGTAGATATTTAGAGAATCTAAAAATCCAGCAAAGAAGTAAAAATGCTTACGCTTACTTCGCCTAAGGAAAAACTACGCATAATTAAAAATACGTAATGTCAGCAGTGTTATTCATAGTCAATGGAACCGATTGTAAAAAAATCAACCGGGTTTCTACAATCGGTAAATCATTCACAAATGGAAATGGCTACAAACTGAAACTAGCGAACAATTGGAAGAGATATAGAGGAAAATATGAGGTAGCTTTACACCACCTAGAGGAAAAGCTTTGTATCACTTGAAGAAGACAATGGGTTCAATACTCTTCATAATGAAGAGAATCCTATTAAAACGGATATTTTCTAAGGAATTTTTAGAATCGTTTTAAGTCTTTGAAATAGGAATATACGCTGACGCCTCCTGAGGAAAGAATTTTGAATAATGAAATGGTAGAAAATATGAAAAAGTATTCTTCCTAACAAAAGCTACGCTGAGTAAAAAGAATATTTCAAATACATCTCTTAGAAGCAGAGATAGCGAGAAAGATGTTTTGACACTTGCGCCTCTTGCGGAAAAAATGCGCATTTTTTAAAGAGGACAGTGTTACCCATTTTTCATCTGAAATACCTTGGAATACAGCGCGGAAGCATACTTTTCGAAGTTTTCACCTCCAAAATTTCGGGTCGGAAACACTAGTATGATGTATGAGTTGCAGTTTAAATCTGTCGTTACATGAGTGCACCTTAAGTAGTGTACAGATTTCCATACTTAAAAGTCATTATCGTGACCGTTCAGGTCGAACTGGTGACAGCAGACCTGATGATGTAGTCTGTGTCTACTCTGACACGGAACAACTGAAACACGTGACAAATTGGAGGGCATCTATACGTTGGCCGAGAAATTGTACCAGTTATTTTATCATCGAGTAGACACCGAAGGTCGAAAAATACAATCACAACCACGAAGATACATAGCATCAAATGGACCCAGGAGGTTTACAAAGAAATTATTTTCCACAGCCGCAAAGAAAAGTCAAGTCAAGTTGATCCAGCAGGTGCAGAAAAAAATAAATAGCTTCCACTGCCTTGAAGACACAGCATCAAAGCGATTTAGCAGGTAGAGAAAGGTATTCGCTCCCCTATGAGAAGAAAACTGTTGGATGGCTTGCACTAAAACACGGCTTTATCGCTTTTTCCATTTTCAGGTCAAAGAACTGTTTGTGAAGTGACTTCTAATGTTCAGAATTATGTTTTAGGAATCGGAACAGCTCTTCAGCGCTTATTGTTTTACATGGCTATGTGTGTGCTTCTCGCCAGAGGAATGTGCACACTACGTTGTTTAGAAAATTATGCAACACAGTAATTGTATTACATTCTTAAAAATGTTCAATATCGGAAATAATATGTAGATTCTACATAAAAAAAACCCCTCGGATCGTTCATGAGAGTATTTTGAAAAACCTGCGTGCTACTGAGAGAAAGTCACATCAATTTTTAATTCTACTAGACTGTATTCGAGGTTTACGTCTTTCTTACCAACAGAAACTTCAGTCTGATTTTGACTTGTAGGGAATACAAACTGTCTGCCCTTCATTGAAAAGGAAGAAAGCGTCGTGAATATCTCTAAGCAGAAACTTGCACTTAAAGTAATCATACCATTTATTTATGTGTATACACTGGCGTGCAAAAGTTAAGGAAGTGACGGTTTTTCGAATGTAACATTGTGCAGAAGTGCTCCACATCGACTCAAATCATACCATAAGATCCCCAAGATGAAAGAATATGGGACAGGTGAGCAAAACCTTCCAAACAAGGAATCCAAAGGATACAAGGCACTTTATTGAAAAGGTAGCTTCGAGCACAACTGGACAGAAGACAGAAACGTCCATGTGACAGGCGGCTGCCAAAAAAATCCAGTCTTTAGTAGGGGATATGATCACCCCTGACTGCGATGCAGTATATACAACGTCTGTCCATGCTGATGACGAGGTTCTCAAGGAGCTGTTGAGGCATCGCGGCAAATTCCTCTTGTCGCGCCAATCGCAGCTGCGGAATAGTTGCTGGCGGCTGGTGACGTGCTGCCAAGCGTCTCTCGAGAAGGTCCTACACGTGTTCGATTGGAAGCATCGCGGCCCATTCCTCTTGTAGCGCCAATAGCAGATACGGAATCGTTGCTGGCGGCTGATAACGTGCTGCCAAGCGTCTCCCGAGAAGGTTCCACACGTGTTCGATTGTATTTAGTTCCGGGGACCTTGCGGGCCAATTTATACGTTGAATATCTTTACTCTCCAACAGCTCTGAGACAGCCACTGTACGATGAGGTGTAGCGTTGTCTTCCATGAAGAGGAACTCAGGACGCACAGCACCTCTAAACAGACGCACGTGAGGCAGGAGAATTTCGGTACAATAGCGGACACCACTGACTGAACCTCCTTGGATGATGTGGAGGTCAGTACAGCTACCAAGGATGATACCGCCCCAAACGAGAACTCCAGCACCTCCAAACCGGTCCCTTTCGATGATGTTGGAGGTGTGATTGCGTGTTCCCTGCTCTTTCCAGATGTGTATAGGTCCACAATCGCTCGTCAGACTAAATCGGCTCTCATCCGTAAAGAGAACTTGACCCCATTGCTGATGTGTCCAGTTCTTTTGTTCCTGGCACCACAGAAACCGCCGTCTCCGATGAGCAGGCGTTAATGGCACACACCATACTGGTCGTCGTGCAAATAGACCACCTTTGTGCAGCCTCCTGGCCACGGTAAAACGCGATGACGGACGTCCAGTTGTCTGTTGCATGTGTCTTGCGATTTTTCCCGCTGTCTGCCGTCTGTCTCTTCTCGCCTGTAGGAAAATATACCGGTCGTCCACCGCCGTGGTTGATCGTGGAAGACCACTGCTAAACTCTCGGACAGCTGTTCCTGTCGTTTGAAATGCTCTCCAAGCTCGTGAAACGATGCTGTGAGCGATCCCGAACTACTCGGCCACACTAGTCACACTTTGACCTTGTTCCAACTTCCCAATGACGCGACCCCGGGTAAAGTCATCCAGATGTCGTCTACAGGATTGCCTGTCGGCCATGTCACACGGTGGCAGCAACTCGACATCGTTCAATCCGATTTACACCGTGTAATAGCTTTCACCAAATTGCTGAGCGTACACCGCCAGTGTGCTTTATGCCCTTCCCGACTCTACCGCCCACCCTACGTCATGCTGTATATATGTGCATGCGCTACAGTACCGGACCCTAGTCTATCTCCTGAGTGGTATTTCGGTCCATTCTGCCTGCTCGTTCCGCTGTTACGCTAATTTCACCTCTTCGTCCTTAATTTTAACACACCAGTGTATATACTGTATATGTGTATTGTTAACGACTAGTTATTTTTCTTACTTAGAGGATTTTCATAGATAAACCAGAAATAATAATCATGCAAGTGCGTATTGCTTTATGTTTTAGGGACATAGATTTAATTACGAAAGAGGAGTATTTTTTGAGATACAATGCAATCAC
Source organism: Macrothele yani (assembly GCA_039090855.1). Taxonomy (NCBI): domain Eukaryota; kingdom Metazoa; phylum Arthropoda; class Arachnida; order Araneae; family Macrothelidae; genus Macrothele; species Macrothele yani. The sequence continues at coordinate 79,440,250 of CM077007.1, read as the reverse complement.
CCGAAGTTTACCCTTTTACTGCTCCTCGAAAAGGTTTTAATCAGTATCTTTGTCTCTCAGGCAGTATGTAGTTGGACTTTACGTTTCTTAATTAACGTGGGTGTTGTGCAAGTAGATATTTCTCAAGCGCTCTGCTTGTCATTTAGGTATAAAATATTAGAAACCGTGTAGCTTCCTTTAATAATCTCCATACAGACTTCACTGCAAAAGCTATGCGCCAAAGCAATAAAGATGTTTTTCAGTGCGTGTTGGGGTATTGCGCGAATGAAACAGTTTAACTATACTTAATCTCTGTATAGGTATATTTACACCGAAAAGGCAAAACATTTTGACCATCTGCCTAACATGATGTTTGTCCCCACGTGACGCCAAAGCAGCTCTTATCCGGATAGGCATGGACCCTATATGGCTTCTAAAGGTGTCGTGGGGGTATCTGGTACCAATACGTTACCAACACATTTTATATATCTTATAGGTTACGTGGTTCAGCCGCCGCAGATCGGATTTGCTGTTCCAACACAAACACAGATGCTCGATTGGCTTCATGTCTGGAAAATTCGGATGCCAGGAAAATGCCTAGAAATCTTCCTCATTTTCAGCGAACCATTCTCGAACAATCCAGGCAGTATGGCATGGCGCATTATCTGCCGAAAGAAAGCACGACTAGAGATAAATGTTCCCATAATAAAGGGATGCATCTGGTATGCAAAGATGTTTAGGAATTTTTTTTCCGTCAGCTTCTGACATCATAAATCCGTAAGATGGGCTCACATACAGAGACGTCTCCATCTGGTGGGCATTATCGGTACTGGATATATATTAATTATAGCAGTTAAATCCAAAGGGCGAGATCCAAAGTGAAAATCCTCCAAAAACGTGGCGTCAGTGAATAAGCAAAGATATCGCTCTTTCCACGTTTAAGCAACACATGGCAACCGAAATATTGTTATTCGGTCAATGCTGGGGATCCAAATCCCAGATCTCTAGATATCTAGCCGAGCGCGTTAGCCTTACACCACGGTATTGGAGGATTTTTAAAAATTGTTGTATGGCCGAATAACAATTTTTCGGTTGCTATGTACTGTTTAAATGTGGAAAGAGCGATGTCTTTGTTTATTCATCTGGACGATTTTCTCTTTGGATCTCGCACTTTGAATTTAACTCTTATAATCAATGTACAGCCAGTGCCGTTAATGCCCACCAGATGGAGACGTGTCAGTAACTGAACCCATCTTACATTTAGGTAGGTGGTGGAAGACACAGTTTCCTGCACATGGATGGCTGTACCCATGGTTCCCGAGCATTGCCCAAAGCATTGCACTTCTCTCAACGGCTTTTATTGGTCCCACGGTGCATCCTGTGGATAAAACTTCCCCAGGTAAACGAAGCCCACGTAACCGGGTATCCACGTGGTGCAGCAGTAGAAGCGATTCATTGGACCAGACCACATTTTTCCAACCATTAGAGATCCAGTTTTGATACTCTCGTGCCCCATTGTAGTAGCTGTCGAGAGTGAACCGAGGTTAGCATGGGCACTCGGAGCGGCCTGCGGCTACGCAGAACAGTTTTCAGTTTCGATGTACTGTGTGTTGTGACACATTACTTCTGTCACCAGCACGCAAATTTCTGGCGAGTTGTGACACAGTGTCCCTTCTGTTGTCTTGTACCATACGGGATATCCTTCCCCTCTAGCATCGATGAGACGTGGTCCGCCCACACCTCGCTGGCGGCTCATGGTTTCTCCCTGCTCGAACCAGATTTCGGAGGTACTAACCGCGGCTGAACTTGAGCCACTCACAAGCTTTGCCGTCTCGAAAATGCTCTGACTGTCGTCTGGCCGATACAATTTTGTCAAACTCACTTAAGTCTGCTGCCTCTCCCATTGGAAGAACAAAAATAACACTGATTAACAGAGTTCTGCATAAGGTGTTATTTATACAGTTTCATGATTTCCACACGCCGTCGTTTACCTGAAGTTCCTTTGATTTGCATACAGACGCGTTGGTCATAATGTTTTGGCTCTTCGGTGTATATTTGTTTTGCTAGGAACGTAATTTTTTGGCAACGAGAGTTAACACACTAATATTGAACAGAGTATAAACTAGAAGATTCGAAAGTTACTCACCTTATGCCAGTATACTGTAAACGATCATTAGGATGAATACTGTCTTCACACAATTTTAAAATATGAAATATATATACAATTAAAATACTCTAAAACACACTAACTAGCACTTTCAGAGCGACAGTCACCCCATCATCAGGTGTGATCGGATTTCCCAACAGGATCTCAGCGAGAAATGCTGAAAGAGGGGAACCTTCAAGTTGCTGATTAATGCAACTTTGGAATTTAAAAACGAATGTTGCTTAACAAATCGCAAAGCATTCATAATAGCCGAAATGTCGAGGGGGGGGGGGACGCGGGTATCAGCAAGTTTAGCCTCGATAATTTGATGTGTAGCCTCTATGGGTATATTAGGGTACAATGCTACAACATCTAAAGACGCCAAAATGAGAGGCCCTGGGTGTGGTTGAAGTACCCTAAGCCTATCTAAAGCTTCAACGGGACACTTAATTGAGTAAAATGAACTCTCGGTAAATTTGGCAAGATAATTGGCCAAGGCTTTTCCTAAAGGTCTGGTGGGGCTAACATAGCCCGATATCAGAGGACGAAACGGGTACCCTTCCTTATGCAATTTAATGCGACCAAATATATCAGGCACACGGTACCTGGTGGTGGAGATTGTTGTAAACTTTTTCGTCGAGTTTATGCATCCTGTCGACCTCTTTCAACTTTCTTCGGTGATCCACATGTTATTAAAAATTTTGTTGGAAAAATGGATTTCCTACCTGGTTTTACTACCTTAATGCCTAAAATTTGCTCTAGATACCGGCTCTTTTTGGCGTGGAAGTTAACAACCTATCATCTGTTTTGAGTAAAGACCGCCCAGGAATTGATGATTTACAGAGGTGGGGTGTTTATTGCATCCCACTATTGGACAATGACTCACATGAGAGCATTAACTATTACATAGGCTCCAATCGTCGGAAACTGTGCCTCAAGCTGCAGGAACATAAATATAGTTTAAAAGCAAGCCATATATGTACAGCTCTTACCAAGTGCATTGATTCAGAAGATTTAATCTCTGATTTGGACAATGCCAAAATTTTGATAACCCCAGCCTCTACACACATGCTACTGGTGACTGAAAGTTTGTTCATTTCCGCGTTCAAAGGAAGTTGCTGTAATGATAGTTGCCCTTGGGATCTACCTGATATTTGGAGACGTCTTTTGTCTACAAGTGTTGGACAATCCACAGAACTATCTTCCTTTTTTAGACTTTAATACTTAATATTGCAGTTATAACCATGTTTTCGATTTGTGACGTGGTGTCGCTCTGATCGTGGTTTAACCGCCGGGACAGATGGCGCGTATATCGCAAGATTCTGTTACGTCGATTGCAGTTATGGCGAACTACAGATATTTATACTGAACGGTTTAGGAGATCCGATCACACCTGATGATGGGGTGACTGTCGCTCTGAAAGTGCTAGTTGGTGTGTTTTAGAGTATTTTAATTGTATATATATTTCATATTTTAAGATTATTAAAATCGTGTGAAGACGGTTTTCATCCTAATGGTTCATGTGCACGAATGTTTTTTCTGCATTTAGTTGACTACACCGCGTCAAGTTTCGTCATTCTACAATTTGATTCTCGACCTTAAAATGTTCATTTGTGCCCAACGATCTTTTCGATCTATTCGCTTAAAATTGGCGAGAGAATCCACTCACATATCGTTCTTGGTTAATTGCAAAGAATTGGGCGTAATTCCAAAGCATTTGCTTATCAACTCTATTGCCTACTCTCGCCGGGATGAACGTGTTTTGCGTAATGCTGAGGTGAAGAGATTATCTCTGGCCATTAGAGACAAACGAGGTTTCATTGACTACTTTCAGCGAAAATGTTACTCGTCATTTTCGTGCCTTGTGGACAAGGAGCGTGCTCTTGTTGTAAACCATGAAATGACTATTACCATGGCTATTTTGGAACATAATGTGGAGTCTCTTATCAAAGTACACATTGGTAAATTTAGAAATCTAGTAGATTATGAGGTTAACAGTCGGGATGAAGATTTGTTTGGTAGCCCACCAACGTCTTACGTTAACCTTACTAATCACTTATTAAATCCTGTGCAAGCCCATGCCCTTCAGCAAGGTTCCAAGTTAGCTTTCCCGGTTCTGAAAGGTAATGCTTTTTCTATTATCCCTCAAGTTGAATCAATTGCTAAATGGCTCCCAGAAGCCGACCATGAGTTCATCCATGTTAAGTTGACACGGTATCTTGGCAGCTCAAACCTTCCTATCTCTCTCCCTCTTAGCGTACGTTCTGATTTTGCTGAGGAAAAGCGACAGCTTGCTCTGCTTAGGAGAGACCCACAGATCTCTATTGTGTTGTCTGATAAATCTTCGTAGTTGGTTATTGCAACCAGCAGTTTTTATTTTCAAGGTATGAATGAAGTAACTGATATTATTTTGCGCAAGGAGTTACCAGCCGATCCAACGAAGTCCACAGTTTCTGCTTTAGGTAGGTTAAAGAAAACTCATGAATTTCCTGAGGGCTTTGCGTCTGCGTTTACTCCACCCCCAGGTTACCGTGTGCCTGATGTGTTTTTTCGCATTAAATTGCATAAGGAGGGGTACCCGTTTCGTCCTCTGGTATCGGGCTATGTTAGCCTCACCAGACCTTTAGAAAAAGCCTTGGCCAATTATCTTGCCAAATTTACTGAGAGTTCACTTTACTCAATTAAGGGTCCCGTTGAGGTTATAGATAGGCTTAGGGAACTTCAACCACACCCAGGGCCTCTCATTTTGGCGTCTTTAGATGTTGTAGCATTGTACCCTAATGTACCCATAGAGGCTACACATCAAATTATCGAGGCTAAACTTGCTGATACCCGCCCCCCCCCCTCGACATTTCGGCTATTATGAATGCTTTGGGATTTGTTAAGCAACATTCGTTTTTTAAATTCCAAAGTTGCATTAATCAGCAACTTGAAGGTTCCCCTCTTTCAGCCGTTCTCGCTGAGATCCTGATACAGGATCTTGAGAACAAAGTTATTAATGAATTTCCCGTTCCTCCGCTTTTATTTTTAAGGTACGTTGACGATATCTTGGTAGCGTGGCCTCACTCCCAAGATGATTTATTTTGTTTCGCCGACGTAACACATTCTTCCACTAGGTTTTTATTTAATCAGGAAATCAATTGCATTTTTCATTTAGCTCACTCGTTCGGCTATCCTCCACAGATTGTCTGTAAAATTTTTCGTCGAGTTTATGCATCCCGTCGACCTCTTTCAACTTTGGTCGGTGATCCACATGTTATTAAAAAGTTTGTTGGAAAAATGGATTTCCTACCTGGTTTTACTACTTTAATGTCTAAAATTTTCTCTAGATACCGGCTACATTCTGGCGTGGGAGTTAACAACCTATCATCTGTTTTGAGTAAAGACCGCCCAGGAATTGATGATTTACAGAGGTGGGGTGTTTATTGCATCTCACTATTGTACAATGACTCACATGAGAGCATTAACTATTACATAGGCTCCAATCGTCGGAAACTGTGCCTCAAGCTGCAGGAACATAAATATAGTTTAAAAGCAAGCCATATATGTACAGCTCTTACCAAGTGCATTGATTCAGAAGATTTAATCCCTGATTGGGACAATACCAAAATTTTGATAACCCAAGCCTCTACACACATGCTACTGGTGACTGAAAGTTTGTTCATTTCCGCGTTCAAAGGAAGTTGCTGTAATGATAATTGCCCTTGGGATCTACCTGATATTTGGAGGAGTCTTTTGTCTACAAGTGTTGGTCAATCCACAGAACTATCTTCCTTTTTTAGACTTTAATACTTAATATTGCATTTATAATCACGTTTTCGATTTGTGGTGTGGTGTCGCTCTGATCGTGGTTTAACCGCTGGGACAGATGGCGCGTATATCGCAAGATTCTGTTACGTCGATTGCAGTTATGGCGCACTACAGATATTTATACTGAACGGTTTAGGAGATCCGACCACACCTGATGATGGGGCGACTGTCACTCTGAAAGTGCTAGTGTGTTTTAGAGTATTTTAATTGTATATATATTTCATATTTTAAGATCATTAAAATTATGTGAAGACGGTATTCATCCTAATGGTTCATGTGCACGAATGCTTTTTCTGCATTTAGCTGTAAAGAATGTTTATTAATATAATTGTAGATTACGATGATTACAGATGAGTAATTAAGTGAATTATGATTACAGTTGAATCAATCTGAAACTTAATTTCGACAATAAAAACATTCCATCATAACGGCATACGGGTAGTCAGAAATCAATGACTATATTCCTTCATTAGACTCACAATACTGGACAAAAGTTTTGTCGTACGCCATTTTGCGTGGGCTCGCACATCGTACGTCACATCCTCGTGTTTTCAGAACATGGCACGTTGCTTGGCGCCTGCCGCTATTCGTGTTCGGTCACGGTTTATCTCCAACATTCTTCCACTCCGCAGGTGACAAGGAACAATGATCGGTTGACGGTAGGAATCTCATAGCTGTTCTGTGAGTCTGAAGCATACCTGTGGGAAGTAGGTTAGTCAGAACATCAGCAATCATCTTCTTGCTGTCACAATATTTTAGTCTTATCATTGAAGGATAGAGACTTCTTATGAAATGGATTTTGACATCCCGATGCTTCACTCTTGAATGAGCCTTCTCGTTTTTTTATTAAATACAAGCATTATTGTCTTTCGTAAAGTACAGTGAGTGCAGTTTAAGGGACACGTAGATCATTTAATAGATCTCTCATCCACACGACGAATTTGGAAGCATTTGGAGCTGCAAAGTATTTGGCCTCTACAGATGATAGAGGGACGCAGCTCTGTTTCTTGCTGCTCCAGGCAACGGTTGTGTCTCCCAGTTTTATTATGAAACCAGTAGTTGGTTTTCTGTCTTGAGTATCACCTGCGTGATCTTCATCAGTATAAGCTGATAGTTCGATGCTAGTTTCACAATTGATGTGCATTTTGTAGGTTGAAGTTGCTTGTAGGTAATGAATTACTCTTTGTAAAACTTTCCAGTCCTTCTTGATTGAAGGTTTTTGCACTCTTCGTCCTAACAATCCAAATGTGGTTGCAATATCTGGAGGGCTGACATTGGCAATATACAGAAGTGCTCTCACTGCTTCTTGATACACTTCCTTATTTTCAAAAATCGATTCATCATCTTTTGACGATTTCAAGTACTCAGTAGACACCGGAATTTAAGATTTCATGGTTTTGTTTTCACCATATCTCTCTATGATATTCGAGATTTTCTTATTCTGGTGCAGTAGAAAACCTCCATCCTGTTTTCTTTCTATTTCTATCCCTTGATAGTATTTGACATCTCCCAAGTCTTTGATTTTAAAATAATCTTTCCACATCTCTTTAGCCTTTTCTATATTTTCTGATTTGCTGCTGCATATCAAGATATCATCCACATAAACAATTAAATACCTAGTAGATTTTGAGTCGATGAGTGTAAATAAACGTCGATCTGCTACTGCTTGTTTATAGCCATGTTCATCCAGGAATTTAACAAGCGTTTGATTCCATATTCTTCCTCACTGTTTCAGACCATTAAAAGCTTTTTTTTAATCTACACACTTTATTTTCTTCACCTTTAATCTTATAACCAAATGGTTGATTCATGTAAATTTCTTCATCCAAATTACCATGTAAATAGCAGTTTTGATGTCTATGTGTCTCACATGCATTTTCTTATATGCTAGAGTTCTGATCGTAGCGTGAGCTACTACTGGTGAGAAAGTTTCGTCGTACTTAATTCCAGTCTTCTGAGTGTATCCTTGGGCCACTAAACGTGCTTTGTACTTCGTAGAATCATCATTTGTATGTTTGATTTTAAAAGTCCATTTGCAATTAATCACTTTCTTTCCTAGTGGCAGGATTACTAACTCCCATGTGTTGTTCTTTTGTAAAGATTCCATCTTCTCGTCTGTTGCTTTCATCCATCGCAACTTTTGCGATTCTTCTAAGTTTTACATTTCATTCAAAGTTTTTGGTTCTGTATTATTTTGTTCAGGAAGACAGCTGTACCATTCAGGTGGTATTCCTTTATTTGACTTTGTAGATCTTCTCAATGCTCTGAATTATTCTCAAGTTCAGACGCACTTCCTTCTCTTATCGGTTGGGAAATATTGGTACTTTTTAAAATTACATTCTGGATTGCTACACCAGGATCAGGGTCATTAGTGATCATTTGAGGCTCGCATGCTTATAAGATACTTTTTCTTTCGGCGAATTTTACATTGCGGCTGATTGCGATTCTATCGTTTTCTGGAAATGATATGTATACCTCCTCGATCTCTCTTCATATCCAATGAATATGCCTGACTTTGCATGATCATCGAATTTTCTTCTAGTTTGTCTAGGTACATAGGACAGAACTTTTGATCCGAAGACTTTCATATGACCTAACTATGGTTTCTTACCAGTCCAGAGTTCCATAGGAGATTTACCTGTGTTTTTACTGGCTACTCTATTTTGAATGCACGTAGCAGTGATCATTGCTTCACCCCAATATTTATTTTCCAGATTGGCGTCTAGCAACCACTTAGAGTAACTGATGACATGGGTCCACTAATATCACTGTGTACAAGTTCTAAAGTTCCATTCGTCCGGATTGGATTTAATTTAGAAAATGGTTTCTGTATAATATTTCCTTTGATACAACTTTCACAAAAGGTGTCTTTCTTGAAATTAGACAGGTTTGTTCCACAGGCTAGATTTTTACTCTCTAATTCTTTGATTGCTTGTATATTCTTATTACCTAGTCTCCTATGCCATAGGTTGATGCAATCATTTTTATCACAAAATTTTACTAATTTTACTGCTGGTGCATGTTGATCCTTTTCAACAGTTTGTAACTTATACAGATTATTATCATCTAATATGCCAACAGAAAAAACAGTTTTGCCATGTTTAATTAAGCAGCGATTTCTTTTGAATATGACAACAAACCCCTTATCAGTAATTCTCTTGACTGACAACAAACTACCTTCCAGCTCAGGTACGTAGAGAACGTTCTAAACTTTAATTCTATTGACTTCGGTATCAGTTTCACAGTTGAAATAACCTTGGCCTACACCTAGAGCATCAAACAAAGGTCTTGTCTCTTTCCACATTTATAAGTGAGTCACGGAAAAATTTTCATTGGCCGCCACCGGGAATCAAACCAAGTGTCTTCCAGTTACGCGCCGGATATGCTTCCACTACACCACAGCGGCCTCGAATTCCTCCAGACTCATACACGCTAACTGCCAAGCCAATTTGGCAGGTTGCTTCTTGGATCCCCGCACAATGCTGGGGATTCACCAAAGATGGTAAGCAGCAAATGAAGAAATAATTAGAAGGCGAATTAATAATTAATACAGACATTTGACCTGGACCAGGAACATCAAACAAACGTCTTCGCTCTTTCCACGTTTATAAGTGAGTCACGGAAAAATTATCATTGGCCGCCACCGGGAATCGAACCCAGTGTCTTCCAGTTACGCGCCGGATATGTTCCACTACACCACAGCGGCCTCGAATTCCTCCAGACTCACACACGCTAACTGCCAAGCCAATTTGGCAGGTTGCTTCTTGGATCCCCGCACAATGCTGGGGATTCACCAAAGATGGTAAGCAGCAAATGAAGAAATAATTAGAAGGCGAATGGATAATTAATTCAAACACTCGACGTGGACCACGAACACCAAACAGAAAACATCGCTCTTTCCACGTTAATAAGCACTGTGTTGGGGCTCCATAAAGCAATCTTTCCGCGACTCTCTTATAAACGTGGAAAGAGCGAAGACTTTTGTTTGTGTTCCTGATCCACGTCAAATGTCTGTATTAATTATGTATTAACTACGCTTAGAGATTTTATTTTTCTTCCATCTGCGTTCGTTTGAATGAGGGTCTAAATGATAGAAACAACTCTTGTCATTAGTCATGTGGTAGTTATTGCCGAATCTGTTGACCAATGTATGCACGATAAAGTGCTGTTTACTCGTTTTTCGCTCCGTACTAACGGTTGTCATTTTGTGCCATTATATTGAATTCTGCTATTTTTTCTTTAGTTGCAAATTTAGCTCTGTGATTTTGTGTGTGAACGTTCCTGCCGCCATTTCTATTTTTCTCAGTTTTACCTTTATTTCTGTCTTTGTAATACTAGCATTCACTAATTGTGTGATTCCTTTGGCGGCAATGTGTGCAATATTTACTTTCATTACGTGCTCTATAGATTTAAATGCAGGTATTTTGTTCGAAGTTTGTGCGTGTCTTCGAACTTTCTCGTCTTCTATTGTATTCATCCACTAACTCATTCTTCACAAATTCTAGCGTTAGATCTGTGTCAGGCCTTGCTTCGAAAGCAGTAACTAATGTGTCATAATTAGTGGGGAGACTACACAACAACATAGATGCAAGGTGTGAGTCATCAACTTTTGCGCCGAATGACCTCAGCTTCGTTACTTCCAAAAAACGGTTAATATGCTCTTGCATAGTGCTGAAAATTTCGTTAATACGGAAACTATAATTTACGTAACAAATAAAGTTTACTCGTGAAACTTTCTCTCTCATATAAACTATTCAATGCGATCCATATATCTTTGGAATAAGTGCAATTTATAACATGTACGATTTGATCGTCTTCTATTAAAAGGCATATATTGGCTTTGCAAATGCTGTCCCTTTTGATCCATGTATTTTTTTTTTAACTTCTAGTTCTTTTGAGATTAAATCCCAGATATTTTCCTTAATCAGGAACATCTGCGTTTTAAATTTCCACGAATAATTGTTAGAATTTAGCTTTGCGATACTTAGTTGTGTAGCCATTCTTTCATTAGGTTAATTTCATTGTTTCTTTATCAGAGTTCCATTCAAGACTCAGTTTTTCAGTCTCACAATCAAAAATGTCTTATATGTTAGGAATGTCATTCTTCGGTAACGAGGGGAAACGGAGTATTCTTGAACAGAATGTAAACAAGAAGATTCGAAAGTTACTCACCTTATGCCAGTATACTACATATAAAGGATGTTTATTAATATAATTGAAGATTACAGATGAGTAATTAAGTGAATTATGATTACAGTTGGATCAATCTGAAACTTAATTTCGACAATAAAAACATTCCATCATAACGGCATACGGATAGTCAGAAATCAATGACTATATTCCTTCATTAGACTCACAACACTGGACAAAAGTTTTGTCGTTCGCCATCTTGCGTGGGCTCGTACATCGTACGTCGCTTGGCGCCTGCCGCTAATCGTGTTCGGATACGGTTTATTCCCAACAGTTTTAAGTTTCACCGATGATATATAAATTTACTACTGCGAAAATGTACGACGGTTATGAGTTAAGGCGTATAGAGAAAATAAGAAATTTTACGTGATTAGAAAATGAAGGGAAGCGTAGATTGGAACATATGTCTGAAAATGGACTGAAATTGATTTGCTGCAAAGACGTCATGAATTTCCAGTTTTTTACTAAGAAGGTTAAGGCTTTTCAACATTTTTTCTGTGTGGCACATATTCGGCACTGAAGACGTAAATAATTGTAACTTAAAATGACAAAAGTTCTTATCACTTATCACAAAAGGCGATCCCGCAGTTGTTTTGTTAAAGCTGTATCCGTCGAACGAATGAGCTCTTCATTGTACATATTCCGCTTAAAAAAATTACATGAATCACATTGCTCTGTATTTCCTGCAAGTGCATAACGGCTAACTCCTTTTGACGCTTTTATTAAAAAGTTAGAACTATTCTGAATTTGGAACTGAATCCTGAATCCGTGAGCGTTGTTTGAAACTTCGTATTGTTGTAGTTCCAATGCTGTAAGTAATTATGAGTAATTATGTAATCTCCTAGAGTAATTATAGTTTTCATTTATAGTAATCTCCTAGAGTAATTATAGTTTTCATTTATAGTAATCTCCTAGAGTAATAATAGTTTTCATTTATAGTAATCTCCTAGAGTAATTATGAAATTCTCTTAAAACACGGGTATATCGAGTTTCGAGAAAAAAATGAGAGAATTTTAGACTTTTAAAGAATTTTTTTCGATGTTGTATAATGAAATGTGAAATAGCGATACCTCATCGACATTTCTTTGCATCCTGCATCGCATACTCTGGTACGAACCACTGCGTATTTTTTTCAACACTTCTAGGCAGAAATGGTATTTAATGAATTAAGAGCAGTAATGCATCGATGTCTCTTACATGCTTTTTAATTCCCGTTAACATAGAGAAAATCTTTTGGGTTATATCAAGATTGCTGGAACTAATAAAGCCAGATTTTTCCATGTTACATGTTCCATGTGACTCCGGCAGTTCGATAGAAGGCAAGTTAATATCGGTAACCTCGTTTCTAAAACATTTGGATCTGTAACTAAAAATTATTCAGCTCTGGATTTCAAAGCAGTAAAGTAAAATTCTCAGAAACGTGATTCGAAAGAACACTGTTAAAGCTTACGATAGAAACTCTGAATTTCGCCTTTGAAGTAATTGGGCAAGGGGGAAGGGTTAACGACACCCATAAGCAACGGTAATCCTTCACCCATCTCAAGTTCAGAGCCACTGATTCCAGGTAAGGGAAAGAGCCAACGCAGTAAGGCAAGCACACCCCTCATAAATCATCCCGGCCTCGAAAACTGACCGAGCTCGGACTACTATTATACACACATTGCCATAAAAAGCCGCGCACCAAGAAAAAACCATGAGATTAACGTGAAACTCGGCGAATAGCTACGGGTACGGTAGACATGCAAATGATTAAAGTTTCGTGCGATTCCGCATGCCCGTGCGTCCAAGACCGGCGCTGCAATCGCAATCCATGGGGCTTATAAGGCGCCGTGCAGGGTACTCCACATTCGTGCCGAAGGGCACAGGAAGAGTCAGGTGAGATCCCTGAGCAATATACATGCCGAGGAGCCGCCGTAGATGTGAGTACTGGTAACTGACGGAGTTTGAACGAGGCCGTATCGTCGGGATGAGATAGGCCGGGTGGCTTGCACTCCGAATCGGCCGTCATTTGAGCCGGTCAGACAGTACGGTGCGATCGTGTTGGGAGCAGTGGACACGGGAAGGCACCCAGACACGGCGGACTGGCTCTAGACGACCCAGACACACCGTCAGAGCGGCACGCACAGATGCAACGATGTCCTTGACCAATATCCAGAGACATGTGACTGCCGTACAAGGGACTCCTATGTCCGCCAGAACCATTCCCAGACGCCTGGCAGATGCGAACCCGCACTCTCGATATCCCTTACGTTTTCTGCCATTAACAGCTGACCATCGTCGATGTAGATTGCAGTGGTGTCAGCAGCGAGCAACGTGGAATACTACGGACTAGCGACGTATAGTGTTCAGCGACGAATCCCGCTTTTGTATGGGAACGGAAGCCCACATTGTCAGAGTGTGGAGGACCGCAGGTGTGCGCTACAATTCCAACCTCACTATACAGCGGCACATGTCCCGATTTGCAGGCGCTATTTGGAAAGCCATCGCGTATGACAGCCGGATTTCCCTCGCAGTGATCCGAGGGACGTTGACAGCCCAGCGTTATGTAAATCCTGCGGCCTCATGTGCTGTCTTTCCTGGCGGGGCTGCCGGGAGTCATTTTCCAACAAGATAACGGGCGTCCGCACATGGCTCGGGCTTCCCAGAACTGTCCACGTCATGCTTCGATGCTTCCGTGGCCTGTCAGATCGCCTGATCTCTCGCCTATTGAGAACGTGTGGGACCAGATAGGATGCCAGCCTTCTCCATGTCCCAGTGTTCGTGATTTAGAGCGTCAGTTACAAGAAGTGTGGGCCAATATGTCCCAGGATAACATACGGCGTCTCTTTGACACCATGCCGGACAGTATCACCTCATGTATCCTAGCACGTGGAGGTTCGACGCGGTACTAACGCTGACCGGAATGTGTACCGTATGTCCGCGGAAAATTGCCCCGCTGCTGTGATATTGTAATCACTTATGTCCTTGGTATGTACCATCTCACTACTAAAATCTCGCTTCATTCTTGCTGCGCGGATGTTTATGACAATGAGTGTAATTACAAGCCATACCTCTGTCTCTAAGCACTGATCAACTGGGATGGCGAATAATTTTTTTGCTCAGCCTGCCGAAAATAATGCATCTCAAATTACTAGAGAGAAAAAGGACAAGCGTCATCATTTGCCTTCTATGAGGCTTTGATATCGTAATATCGTATCATCAATTTTACATTTTCATGTTGCAATGGTAAAATATGGTAACACGCAAACAGGGGATGCGAATGTAAAAAACTGCATATATTTGAAAATGGTTGTAGCTTGAGTAGGTGACGATCGGTAACAGAGTCGATTTCCGTTGCCCCTCACAGAGAAGATCTTTCGTTGCTTCGGTTACTTGATCATAACTTTACGGGATTCATATACAATTCAGAATACCTAAATGATTAAGCTTCATATTTTCTCATTTGCATTAAATCTATTTCAATTAGTTTGAGTTACTCAGAGTGGAAACATACCAACATCCCAGTTGGACGGGTTTGCTTCAATTTCCTCGAGAGCTATGACGTACCAGATGCAAGCCATCCAATGAGCTACCAGAGAGAACATCAGCATGAGAAGGGTGAGGATGATTGCACTGTACTGAGAATACCTGTCCATTTTTTGTAGCAACCGCGCTAGCCTCAGCAACCTGGTCAACTTTAGTAGATGCATCAATGTGTTCTACAAAAAAAAAGATATAAAGCCAGTTTTTAATATTAAAAGTTCTCAAAGAGCATTTTGAAACAGACCTTATTGTAAATTTATTACACTGACTCGCATTCACATTAAGAGCAATTTCTATTAGTAACAGAAATATAAAAAAATGCTGTGAATTTCGGCTTTCATAATTTACAATGTGCTGCACAAGCTATACTGAATTCGTATATATTTTAAAAATGAATACCATTATACATTTATAACATTATACATTTGTAATAATAATAATAATAATAATAATAGCCATCAATCATGATGAGACGAAAGAAAAAGAATTCCGTACCGGATCGGTCGTCGCCCAGGTCAAAAAGGACCGCGTCCGGTGCTATGGCTCCTGGACACCTGTCGACAAATGGGCTTTAGGGCTCAGCAGATCCTGTTGAGGAACCAGGACAGGCTGCTGCAATGCTACTGGAACAAAAGAAACGTAAAACTTGGACAGTTGCTGAAAATCGAGAAATCATGAAATGCTTTTACCAGGCAAACCCATCAGCCCGTGATTTTCAAAAAAGAATGATGCAAATTTGGAAAGGAAAATATCAAGACAGTAGAATAACAGAACAAAGAATAATGAATCAAAGAAGGTTTATCAACAGAAACAAGGTATTTACAGAACTGGAATAGCAAAAGATTGAGAAATTGGCAAAAGTAGGACCAACACAAAATAAGGACCACGTCGTGGAAAACTTTGTGCTGGTAAAGCCTGAAGATAAAGTAGCAGAAATTTTTTTACATTAAGAACAATCTGTGAAACAACATGACAACCATGAATTGACACAACAGCAAAGTCTTCTGAATGAGAAAATATTAATCCATATGATACAAGGTGAGGAAAGACAAAGACTTCCTGTAATTCGTCAAATACAAAGCAAACAAGTGAAATATTTGTTAAAAAATGCAAATGATGTCGTGGACAAAATTCCAACACATACCTTAAAGGAAACAAACCAGCTCAAGCACAGTACAGCTGTCACAGTAACCATGGAACTTGGTTACAAAATGGCAAAGAAGAGAATGCCTGGCACTCCTAAGTGGAAAATTCGGCTAGAAAATAAAATAAATAAACTCCGTAGTGACATTAGTAACTTAAAATGCCTGAAAGATGGGAAGCTTAAAAGTAGAAAAATAAAAGATGGACTCTGCAAAAATACGACCTGGAAAGAAAAAGAATTGTTGAAATTATGGAAGAATTAAAACAACGAGTAACAGCTACTGCAAAGAAAATTGAAAGATATGACGGACGCATAAAACAGTACAAAGAAAATGCGCAATTTCGTAATCAGCAACAAGTATTTTATAAATCATTGAGACAAAAGGTAATCCAAATAAACATCAGCCCATGCAAGAAAGATGCCTTGAAATTTTGGAAAGAATTTTGGGAAAGCCCAGTTGAACATAATAAAAATGCCTTGTGGATCAACGATGTTTGTAAAGATTTGAAAGGAATACACATGGATAATCTGATGATAACAACTGATATGATTACACAGCAAGTAAAGAATGTGAAAGCCTGGAGCGCTCCTGGGCCAAATGAATTGCACGGATTTTGATTGAAGTATCTTACAAGTTTTCATCAACGAATAGCTTTGCCACAGAAGATTGGATAACAACAGGTCGTACATTCCTTATAATGAAAGATCAAGAAAAAGGCAATGAACCTACTAACCTAACTTTCGTCCAATTACATGCCTCCCAACAACATTCAAACTTTCCACAAGAGTACTAGCAAGATCCATAAATGACTACTTATGGGGAAACAATTTGTACCCAATAGAACAGAAGGGGAACTTCAAAAGGTCAAGAGGCACAAAAGACCAGCTGCTAATTGACAAAATGGTACTAAAAAACTCCAAAAGAAGAAAAACGAATTTGAATATGGCATGGATAGATTATAAAAAGACCTTTGACTCATTGCCCCACTTCTGGATTAACACTTGTTTGGAACTATTTGGAGTTAGCAAGAACATCTGCCGATTCCTCAAAGAAAATATGAAAAACTGGAAAACAGTGTTACATGCATATGGTGAAAAACTCGGAGAAGTTAATGTCAAGAGAGGCATATTTCAAGGGGATTCTTTGTCGCCTTTATTGTTTAATATCTCTTTAATTCCATTGTCAATGATTTTGAACCAAACAAAAATGGGCTACCACATTTCGGACCAACATGGGAAAATAAACCATCTGCTGCACATGGATGACTTTAAATTGTATGCAAAAAGTTCCGCCGAACTTGAAACATTGCTGCATACAGTGCAAATATTTAGTGATGATATACAGATGGAATTTGGACTGGAAAAATGTGCAGTACTATCCATGCGCCGGGGAAGAGTCCAGAATATAGATGAAACAAAAGTAGAAAATGGTAATATAATGAAATCATTGTCAGATAACGAAAATTATAAATACCTTGGAATTCTTGAATCAGATAACATCTTACATACAAAAGTCAAAGTTCTGACTCAGAGTGAGTATATCAAGAGAGTAAGAAAAATATTGAAATCAAAACTAAATGGTGGAAATGCAATCAAAGCCATAAATACATGGGCCATTCCAGTAATTAGATACCCAGCTGGAATAATTGACTGGACCCAAAGTGAATTAGAAATACTGGATCGGAAAACTCAAAAGTTATTAAACATGCATCATGCACTCCATCCAAAAAGTGATGTTGACAGATTGTATTTACCTCGGAAGATTGGAAGCAGAGGACTACTACAAGAACAACAGTAGAGGAAGAAAAAGAAGCATCAAACAAAGATCTTCGCTCTTTCCACGTTTATAAGTGAGTCACGGAAAAATTCCCATTGGCCGCCACCGGGAGTTGAACCCAGGGTCTTCCAGTTACGCGCCGGATATGCTTCCGCTACACCACAGCGGCCTCGAATTCCTCCGCACTCACACACGTTAACTGCCATTAATTATTAATTAAAGAAAAAAGAAGCCTGAATGATTACGTCAACAGAAGCAGAGAAAAGCTACTTCAGGCAGTGAATAATGAAAATATCTTAAAAACAACAGAAAACAAGGCTGAATACAAGAGAAAACAGTTTGAAAGCAGATTAGACGGTTGGAAGAACAAGCCACTGCATGGACAATTTCTAAAGAATATTGATGGAAAAAGTGACAACAGTTTGACTTGGGCATGGCTGAAATCGGGTTCCATCAAGAAAGAAACAGAAGGTCTGATTTTTGCTGCACAAGAACAGGCATTACAAACAAATTTTATGAAGGCTAAAATCCAGAAAGTCAGTGATAATCCAAAGTGTCGACTTTGTCAAGAAAAAGATGAAACTGTATCTCATCTAATATGTGAATGTAGCAAAATTGCACAGACAGATTACAAAGTTAGACATGACAGGGTTGCAAAATTGATTAGTTGGTCATTACGCAGAAAGCACAATCTGCCAGCATCGAAAAACTCATGGGAACACAAGGCTGAGAAAGTCATAGAAAATAATGGTCAAGATCTTGTGGGATTTCAGAACTCAAACCGATCGACACATAGAACATAATACACCAGACATAACAGTCATATAAAATCTGAAAGTCTGGCTAATTGATATAGCGATTCCTGGAGATACCACAGTCAATGAAAAAGAATTGGAAAAAATGACTAAATATAGAGACCTGGCCATAGAAGTTACCCGGTTATGGACTAAACACACAACGGTAGTCCCCATTGTCATCGGGGTACTTGGAACAATTTCAAAAAATGTATGAATCATTTTGAAAAATTGCAGCTTTCTGATATACCACCTACAGAACTGCAGAAGACAGCTGTTCTTGGGACATCATCCAATTCTTGACTGATACCTAGGTATCCGGTGGAAACTCGTATCAGTTCAACAATACCAGTCAATGATAATTTCCTGTTTATTTTGTTTGTCAGAGGCTGTAATTTGTATATTTCGAACAAAGAAATAATAATAATAATAACTCCCTTCACCAAGCGATAAATCGGAGTAACAAGAAGTACACAGCCCTAGACCTTTTTACCTAGAACTTCGAGATCAGAACGAGGAAGACAAAAGAAGAAGCTTAGGGCAAGGAAGCTCTATACGGAAAGCACTACAACGATCTGCAATCCGACCATGTGGAAAAGACTGCCTTCAATGAATGGCTATGAAACGGATCTCTCTTCCCCGAGACCGAAAGGTTTCTGATGCCTATGAAAAATCAAGTTGTAAACACGGGAAACGATCGGAAGCATATCCTGAAGGACACGTCAGTGGAAAGCAACACATGTCGGCAATGCCATAAAGCGCCAGAGACCACCCAACATATCATAGCAGGGTGCAGAGTCTTCACACAGACAGAGTACACGAACAGGCACCATCAAATCGCCAAGATCCTCCATCAGAAATTGGCATGAACGCATCACCTCATTACAGCTCAGCCTGTCCCCTTCTACAAGTATGAGCCAATAACGCTTCTAGAGGAGAACACACACAAGATGCACTGGGACAGATCGATCAGAATAGATAAGACCATCCCCCAAAATCGACTCGATATCGTCCTGGTCGACAAGGAGAAGCAGGCAACATACCTCACTGACATAATATAGCCGTGCCCAACACATGCAACATTCAGAAGACGCATGAAGAGAAGCTGTCAAAATATAACGATCTACGATACGAAATCAAGGAAATGTGGCATATGGAGAACGTCACCACCGTCCCCAGCCACAAGAGTTGTACTTAAGACCATTCACAGGTCTATACAGACACTAGACCTTCAATCTAACACCAGCAGGGAATTACAGAAACATTCCATATTTGGAATTTTGGTTTTTTATAAATCACTTTCCGAAGCACTCCGGTATCTGGATATGAAATCGAAATTGCATAAACATAGATTATCCCTTACTGCCAAGCAGAAACTAATAGATTATGCCAAAAATTATGGGGCCTGGCCTCTTATATAAGATGAAGGCGCTATTTACTGTAATGAGGTCTCATTGGATATGTGCTTGGGCTTTATTTGATATCTAGAAGTTTTTCTCATTCAGGTTTTCAATTCAGATTCTTTTTGTAGCCCACCGATTCTGAGCAAGCCAGAGTAAGTGAGAATTTATACATTTTCGAATTGAACAAAATAGCCCTTGGATGATATAAAGAAACGATCAATAAAAGATCAGTAGCTTCTGTAAAAAGAAAAGATTAGCAGCTTCTGTAAAAAGAAAAGATCAGCAGCTTCTGTAAAAGAAAAGATCAGCAGCTTCTGTAAAAGAAAAGATCAGCAGCTTCTGAGTGACTCCATTACTTTAAGAAGAAATAATATCCTTCCAAAGGAACAAGCTCTCTGTGTATCCGTAAGCCAACTAGATCGATAACTCTCATAAAGTGACATGAGACTAAATTCTAATAATAGCTGATATTTTTTATAGTTTATGTATGATTAATAGGGTTTTATGGAGCGCAATCTAGCTGAGGTAATAGAGCGCCAACCACAAGTCAGATGAAATTAACTAGTTTTGATGTTAAAAGCTGCAATGACCCAGTGACCTTCCATAACAGCCGACTCTGCGGTTTTATTGCTCAAACGAGAAAATGTGAGTTATTTCTTTCCTGCTCTAATATGCTTTTGGGGGAGGGGTAGAGGTGGGGGTTAACGACTATTAGCAGCAATTTTTAGTGTTATAAACAGTTGCCCTTCCCTAATTTAGGGCCACTGTTTATAGTTCAAAAGGAAGGGACAAAGCCTGCCGGTCGGAAAAACACACCACTGATGTCTCCTCTGGGACTCGAACTCAGGACAATATCGGACTAAAGGTCAGAAGCCATCGCCTGATACAGCACCAGAGCTGAGCTGTACTATTTCACGTCTAATGATAACCCTATTGAGACAATAATAAATGTATACAGTATGTCACTCACACTACAATGAGTTAATGCCTAAGTCAACATTTGGCCATCCTGATAAAAAATACTTTACAATCTAAAATTTTAAAAATAATATATTTTTATGGAGTTCAGCCCAATGCGCTAGCATCTAACACAAGGAGGAACAGTTTCAGCCTTATATGAAGCTACTGTACATGGGGAAGTGAAAGAACCGGTTCCGTAGAGCAAGCAAAGCATTGATTCCTCATCAGGAATTTGAATTCATGCACGTAATAACAGTAATTTGTTAGCATCCTGACTACTATTCCACCTAATGATTGTTAGTATCAGATATGAATATGGGTATATTTGCTCAAAAAAAGTGCTAGTTAATCTTTCGTGAGGGGCTTTACGTACAAAGCAGGTGGTTTTCTTCGCTCTTTTCAAAATCTGCTGTGTATGAAAAATATGGCATCAGAAATGGTATCAGAGTCTGTTACTCAGGACAAGAGCAAGAATGCCAATAAATAAAGAGTAATTTTCCGCTAATTTTATGCAATGGAATTGTTAAAATGGATAATTGGAGTAATGCTCAGACGGTAGATGAATTTTAGGGGGCACGTGAACATGGCTCCAGGAACAGTGGTGTCTGGGATCGAATCTCGGCCAGTCGTGAATGTTGTGTGTCTCCTCATATGTCCCTTTGTTCACCTCTTTTTTCTGGAAACAGAAAAAGAGGTGAACCAAGGGACATATGAGAAAAATACGCATCGACGACTCTTTCTAATCGAAAATTGTAGGAATCGTAGTTAGAAAGATAGCCAAAACTTACTCTGCTGTAGAGGTTTGCAGCGTAGAGAAGATCAAAAGGTAAGGCAGCAAGGAGATCCACTACAAACCATCCTTTCAGATAATTGATAGCAATTGACTTGGGCTTGGGCACCACTTCACCCTTTTTGTTAACATATGTTGTCCTGAAATTGAGAATTATGTCTGTTGGGAATAAAAGAAAAAAATAAAGAATATTAACGTATGTTACTTTATATGATACATATTTGGTTCAAAAGAATTTTGGCACCATTGTTATATAGCAATAATTCTATGACAGTGGATTGTTGTAATTATCCAGTAAAATAATAACACAGAGCCCTTGTTTCCCGAACGTAAACAAAATTTGGTGTTTCGGAAAATGCTAACTTCATCTATCTGAAGTTACTTAGCATTTCTTTACATCTATCTGAAGTTACACTGGCGTGCAAAAATTAAGGACGAGACGGTTTTTCGAATGTAACGTCGTGCAGAAGTGCTCCAGATCGACTCAAATCATACCATAAAATCCCCAAGATGTAAAAATATATGACAAGTGAGCAAACCCGTCCAAACTAGGAATCCAGAGGATACAAAGACACTTTATTGAAAAGGTAGCTTCGAGCACAACTGGACAGAAGACAGAAACGTCCATGTGACAGGTGGCTGCCAAGAAATATCCAGTCTTTAGTAAGGGATATGATCACCCCTGTCTGCGTTGCAGGATTTACAACGTCTGTCAATGCTGAGGACGAGGTTGTCAAGGAGCTGTTGAGGCATCGCGGCCCATTCTTCTTGTAGCGCCAATCGCAGCTGCGGAATCGTTGCTGGTGGCTGGTGACGTGCTGCCAAGCATCTCCCGACAAGGTCCTAAACATGTTCGATTGTATTTAGGTCCAATCGAACACGTGTGGGACCCCAGAATCGGTCGTCAGACTAAATCGGTTCTCATCCGTAAAGAGAACTCGACCCCATTGCTGATGTGTCCAGTTCTTGTGTTCCTGGCACCACGGAAACCGCCGTCTCAGATGAGCTGGCGTTAACGGCACACACCGTGCTGGTCGTCGTGCAAATAGACCACCTTTGTGCAGTCTTCTGGCCACGCTAAAACGCGATAACGGACGTCCAGTTTTCTGTTGCATATGCCTTGCGATTTTCCCCGCTGTCTGCCGTCTGTCTCTTCTCGCCTGTAGGACAATATACCGGTCGTCCGCCGCCGTGGTTGCTCGTGGACGACCACTGCTAAACTCTCGGACAGCTGTTCCTGTTGTTTGAAATGCTCTCCAAGCTCGTGAAACGATGCTGTGAGCGATCCCGAACTCCTCGGCCACACTAGTCACACTTCGAACTTTTTCCAACTTTCCAATGACGCGACCTCGGGTAAAGTCATCCAGATGTCGTCTACTGGATTGCCTGTTGGTCATATCACACGGTGGCAGCAACTCGACGTAGTTCAAACCGATGTACACCATGCAATAGCTTTCACCGATTTGTTGAGCGTACACCGCCCGTGTGCTCTATACCCTTCCGAAACCCCCTCCCGTACGGCATGCTGCATATATGCGCATGTCCTACCGTACCGGACCCTAGTCTATCTCCTGAGTGGTCTTTCGGTCCGTTCTGCCTACTCGTTCCGCTGTTATGCAAATTTCTCCTCTTCGTCCTTAATTTTTGCACACCAGTGTACTTAGCAGGAGTTTCTGATTTTGAGACAGCAGAGTGTTTGCAAAAATTGTTTATTATAGGTGGTGGACATCGATGGTTTATTTGACTTTAGGAAAATCATTTATCGGCGTTTGCTATTTCGTCACGAATTCATGCTTATGCTGTGCAGTGTGTTGGTTTAATCTGAATTAAAAGTAATTTCATTACCTTCATTTTAAGACAAATGACTGCTGTTCTCGTTATTCATTTGGTTTTACAGGAACCTGTTGCGTTCTTGTTCTACTGAAGGAAACGGCCCTGATTTTTGTTTTCGTAGAATTTTCCCAACCGAAACGCGCTCTTGTAGACAAAATCATAAGCATCGCTGAGAAAGTCCAAGAATCGGGTGGTGTGTAAATTCAGAACATGAAGTAGAGGTTTGCAATGAATGGAATTTCAGACAACATCAGAACGAGGGTATTAAAATCTTATATAAAGTCCTCGATATGATAAAATCCAGCAGAGCATGCGAATTGTCACGTTTTCCTCATGCAGAGCAGTTATACAAATAGAAATGATTTTTAGCATAGTTTATATACGTATCTTGCATGAACCTATAAATGTGAACACTAACAAAAAATTGTTGCAAATGAACGTGGTTCAAACATTTCATATAACTTGAATTCGAAGTTTGAAAAAAAAAACACACTGACACCATCTCGTTCTTTCTCAAAATGGTCAAAATTAAACGACCGAATACATTCTGCTTCCAGATAAAACTGTGCAGCATCGAGAGAGAACCGACATGTTGCACCGATTTTGAACTGCAAATCAATAATCAGTTAACAATTTGGATATAGAGCCAATGCCGTAGGACAAACGCGTCATCCATGTCTCATCCTGGACTCAGACTCGAGCCCACTCGGGCGAACATTTATGAGTCAGCGCTTAGACAACTGCGACACCGGGACAACTACCTAAATTGCAAGTAAACTAAAACAAATCAATAATTAAGCAGATGACGTCAACAATTAAGTTTAATTGATTTCTTCAGCTGTGAACCAGTGAAAAATTAAACAGCCTTGTCCAGTATTAAAACTCTCTCAGCTCAGGTCAAGATCATGGGGTCACATAATTTCAAAGAAATCAACCGCTAAATAACTCATGTTCATAATTGAAATCCTAGATATTAACAAACTACAAAAAGATGAGTAACCAAAATTAGCAGATGAAAAAGTCACGACAGTCCTCATAGTACAAATACTAGGAGTTTCCAAAGTAAGCAGATCTATGAGTCGTAATTCACTGTATTAATGCAACGGTAGGGTTTTACACAAACTCAACGGAATTAATATGCACATAAATATAACTATGAAACGAGTTGTTGCAGTGATATGTATACGCCATTTGATGTGTCAAGTGTTAACATGCTTTGATGGACACCCCTTTCGCTGAATAAAAAATGTCTTCAAGATGGCTATTGTGAAAAAATGACGTAATTAACCAAATAATTATTTTATGCATAAACAAACGATTCATTGAAGTTTCGAGTTAAAATGGCATCCTAATTTTTGATTACTGTGCACAGTAAATCTCATTCGATCATGAAAATATCCCTTTTTCTGCCACATCATTTTATTTTTCGTTAGGGGATTTTAGTGTTCGCTAAAAAAATTATCCTAGCAACAGCAGCAATAAAAACACGCTGAACAATGTGACAAATAATCCGAGATATTTCTCAGCGAGATAATTAGATACAAGTCTGGAATGAGAAAAAAAGATGAAATCAGTTCTCCAGAAGTAGTGACACTTCCGTTGAAATAAACTTGCTTAACCTTTGCCGTGTCTAGCTATTGAAACATGGTTTGTGTACTTAGGAATTTCAGTTACAATATAAATAAAAACATTCATCAAAAAAAAAAAAAAAAAAAAAAGAGAAGAAGAAGAAGAAGAAGCAACAAAAAGGTATTCACATGATGACTTTGTTGTGACCGGGAAGTCATGTCATGTTATGAACAGGTTTGAAATTGCTTTTCATTGAGATAAAAAATCAAACTATTCAGGGTTCAGTGTGACTGATTTCTATTCGATGTTAGCATTGTCTTTGCCAATTTTTATTTTGGCCTTTCAGAAAGTATGTTGTTTAGGAAATCAAAAATCCCAAAGCCTCTAAGCTAATATATTTGTAAATCCTCCTATTATAAATAAACAGACGAAATTCATCAGAGCTATGAGTGCTTCGAGATGTTCCTGACATTAACGTTATCCTTAAACTATTTGAAGCCCCATTTTTCTGCGGAATTTATATTTCACTGATCAATGAGAGGGTTAATCGAGCACGAACAGACCAATGAACTATGTGAAATGTAAACGAAAATATCGTATCTGTGCATCATAATTATAAAAATGTAATTTTAATCTTCAAGAAGGAAGAAGGCACCAAATTCTCGGATGTAATTAACACCTCTTTCGAACCCATTTACAACAGAATATTGCAAAGCAGAATTTCAGCAAAAGAAAAAAATCATTGAAAAAGAGCATGCATTTACGCTCTCCAATAGAAAATCTGCTCATTATTTAAAACGCACAATGCACGCGGTGCATTCTTCATACTCAATGGAACAAATCAACCGGATGTCTAACAAAAATCGACCGGATTTCCGCGTAGAACTGAAAACATATCCATAAGTAAAAATAGCTACTTGCTCCCGCTATTGGCAGAAATGTGCGTTACGAAAAATCACAAATTGTACACAAAATATTCTACATAACAGGTGATATCCGAGGCAAAAGGAATTTTCAAACCCAACTATTACAACAAAGGATATAAAGAAAACGTCATATACCTTTAAAGGTGTAAAACGATTTCCTTCTTCAAAACCTGTGCGTTATTTGAAGAAGAAAATCGACAGAAACTATTCCTCATACGGAAGGATATCAGTACCTTCAGAATAGGAGATAATCTTTCAAATATAAATATATGAAGGAAGGAAGAAATATTCCTCATAATACATGGGAAATCAATAGAATATTCAAAGTAAACAGAATATAAATTCTGAATTTGCTTGTAACCCTTACTGGGTCATCCATGTAACACCTCTCAGAAAACTTGAACATTTCATCGCCCTGGGGCGGGAATCGAATCCGCATCTCCCAATTTCCGTTCGAGTGTGCTAACTGTTACGCCACCCAGGACCGTGAAGTTCCAAGCAACTGAGACTAAGCAAACTTAGCTTAGGAATCTGAACAACCTCAAATTTTTCGGTAGTCGAAGTATCATTTCTTCCTCATAGCGTTTAGACCCATCTCCCATTCAGAAACGGATGTAGGTCCGAAATCACCAGTACCACAGATAAATCAATGAAGGAAGAAATATTCCTCATAATACATGGGAAATATCGATAGAATATTCGATTATATGGTGACGCTCTCTGGAGGCAGAACTGCGAATTGCGAAAAAGATGAGTATAAGAGCAGTTATTCTCTATAGTGGGAGCTATGCGACGAAAAAAAGAACTTTTCAAATACCATTTTCAGAAGAATAGGTAGCAAGAAAAAAATCTTACATACACGACCGTAGCGGGAAAACGGTGCATTATTTGAAAAGGACAGTGCTATGTGTACCATAGTGAATCATATACAGTACAAAAATAATTTTCTAGGGTGACTTTAGAAGTATAAATACAATTACAACCAAAACACACACTGAACTGGCATAGCATCAGAATTGTGAAATATCAAAAATGCAACATTAAGTGTAAGTGTATGATAAAAGGTGTAAAACGAATTTTTCAATTAGGACCTTCAGAAACAGAAATGTAAGCTCGTGTATTTTTTGGAGGCAGGAAATAAACATAAAACATTTCATCCCCGTAGTGGCAACGTTATGCTTTAATAAAAAGTTATAAATTTTATGCAAAGTATTCGGCAACATGAACTCTGTCCAACGCCGTTTTTTTAAATCGGACTGTTAGAAGCCCAGATATCACAAAAAAAAAAAAAAAACAACATACATTTACGCTCTTCAGAGGAAAAACTGTGCATATATAGGCACGCAATATTGTCCATCGTGAGCGATATCTGATCGAAAAGGAGCTTCATCAATCTAGTTTCTAAGAGCGCAGATACTGTTGCAGATATATCGGAAAAAGAAATTTGCATTCACGTCCCCTTGTGGAAAATTGTGGGTTACGATAAATTGAAATTGTATTCAAAACATTGTTCACGACGAATTGTCTTTGACTTAAGGAGGATTTTTAAAACCAAACTTTCGGAAGCAGAGATGTCGGGGAAAAAGCAATAAAAATTTACGACCCTTGAGGGAAAACGGTACAATATTTCAAGAAGCAATTGTAAGCAAAAGTGTCTTTGTTGAAAAGTATCAAAGGAAAGAAAGATTTGCTTCAATCGGAGTTTTAGTATCAATGCAATGGAATAGATTATATTTTGAATTCGATAACCGCTGCATTTACCTCTCGCCTTCCTGGTGACAAAGTACTCCTAGCGGGTGGCTTCTAATCATTCGTTTGTGATGTGTCCCGGATTGAGTATCGAGGAGGCATGAGTAATGCACCTTGTGATGGCATTGTCTCTACCGCTTTTCTGGAAGCAGATACCTGAGTTACGAACGGGCTGTTATAGTCCTAAGAGTTGGGCAATGTGGTCATGAAATCCCGAAGAAAAAAAAAAAAAAAAAAGACATTTACTCCCTTTAGCAGCGACGCTCCGGAAGAAAGAAAACAAACGGCAAGGATCGTCGTACTCACATTTCAGGGTTGCCAAAGTAGTCAGAATTTTTTAATCGTTGATCTCCATGCCTTTGATAAAATTTTCCATATAAATCGCAACTCTTCACGATTTCTTAACGAAACGGCATTGACTCCATTACTTTCACGTGCGTGGAAACAACTCACCAAAATTTGTGACTGATGATGTCACAATGATTTAAATATTTCCGTTGCAATTTGCCATGATGTAGCCAAGCCATACGCTCAGAGAAACTGAAGTAGGCCTTAAAATAAAACTGGGAATAAACGCTGTTCATTTGATCTGAGCTAGCATTGTTTTTGTTTTCCTTTTACAATATACATATTGTGTGTTGAGTGTTTTACTGTGGGGTACTCTGTGTTCTGAGATTGCACTGTGCGAAATTATATTATAAGGCAGCCTTGTGAGTGATATGGTATTGGGTGACTTTCTCCCTGTCCTTTCCACAGATTTAAGTTGTTTAAATCAAACTTCTTTCCCTGTGTGTCACAATATCATATACTCGTCGAGACAGAAAAAGCCGCTCCTGTGGTGCAGTGGTCTAAGCGACGCCTTATGGTCATTCGTCCGAGAAGGGCCCGGGTTCGAATCCAGGTGAGTCATGGATGTTGTGTTTACCTTACGGCACTGGCTCTCCTCCTTCCTTGGACCAGTGGCCTTAAATTAGGTACGGGCGACTACTCATAGCCGATTGAGTTGCTCACGGTGGTCGTTAAAACTTCAATAAAAAATGAAGAAGCAGAAAAAAATATTGTTTCTGGAAGTTGTAGTATGAACCGTGTACCAGCAAAGTTGGATAACAAAAACTTATGAAATAGCGTATAAAGTTGAAACTGTTTTTAAGAATCTCGAATCCCAAAACAACTTCTTTGTAAAGCAAATTTATTCTATTAAAGGTTGCATGTATCTAAACGTAAGTGTTTAGAATTATTCCAATGTAAGCTTGAGTGCATTTCCTCTCTGTTTACCAAATCCTTTGCATATACGTTTGAAATCCCTCCGTTGTCTGAAATTCCATTAATTAGCTCCACGACAGTTTGCTAGACGTCATTTCTAAACTTGCTAATACTCTGTGGAATTCATGACACACACTTTTCACTAATCCTTACGGTTACGGGAATGCCATCAGCCTCACCAAAGTGGACGCAACAATACGATGTCGATTTTCCTTTAAGTGATGTGGCGTGTCAACCAACCAACGACAGGTTCAAGTAAAGCGGTGTCGAAAATGACACAAAAATGCCGTCCGGATTATCTATGTGAGTTAAATTTCTGGCATCGTCAAATAATACCTCGTGAACATTTCTCCTATTTCGAAAATGCCTAAGGGACATAATTTAATATTTGCGAAATAACACTTTCGTAAAAAAACAGCCCTAATAAAGAAGTTGTAGAGTTCGACAAAAGTTCTCAAGTTCCTAAATTTAAAATTTATTTGTCAACAAATTTCTGTGAATATCAGTATTAATATATTGGAACCGAACATTAAGAATTTTTTTCATGTACTGAATGATAATAATAAAATAATTCTAGCCGTAAAAGTCATCGTGCTCGTACGCTTTGGAATTCAGCAAATTCATACTCCTACTCTGATCTATTCCATTTTTCATTCTTAACTAAATTCAGAGCCATAGACTTTAAGGTTTAATATTGAAGCAGTAGCTTTAAAAGCCATATCTAAATATTCTGGTACACAAAAGAATAAAAATATCTCCGTCCGAATTGCATGAATTTAATGGAGTACGTATTCGTATGAAATGTGGAACTTCGAATTTACCGAGAAAGTTTCGCGCATGTTCTTTGAGAATAAAAACAGCACTTCAGTTGACTGAGTATTGGTGTTCCCTTGGACCGAGCTGGCCTTGTGATTTATTTGCATCTATGGGATTAACTTCGTACATAATGTAGCCAAGTACGGCACTTGTGTCATGAACTCTTCACAAATTAAAATTTAAAAACCGGCGTAAAATGGAGTATAGGTACGTAGTATATCAAAGTATCTGACCAACATTTCCTCATGTGGCATATTATCATTTTATAAACTTGAAATAAAATGAAAATGAACGCTTAATCTTTACTATGTCTTTAACAAACTTTTTCTCCAGGTGTTCATACGGATCTTTCTGTTGCGATATACCAAATATGAGATCTCTCCTAACCAGGTTCTAAGCCAGAAATGGTGTGATACAGTAATTTCTTTACTTTTATAACTCGTTGGTTTAAGAAAGATGGTAACTAAAAAAAAAAAATTCAGTGAAACCTTCATAACGAACACCTCCGAAAACAAGTAACCCCGAGCAACGGCAAGTTCAGTTTGGTACAGAACAGCTTCCTCAGGATTAACACTAAGGACAACCCCCGAAAAAGGAAACCTCTTAACAACTGCCAAAGGACAACTTCCAGAAAAGGAAACCTCTTAACAGCGGCCAAGAGACAACCCCGAAAAAGGAAATCTCTTAAAAGCGGTCAAGGGACAAACCCCGAAAACGGAAACCTCTTAACAACGGTCAAAGGACAACCTCCGAAAAAGGAAACCTCTTAACAGCGGTCAAAGGACAACCTCCGGAAAAGGAAACCTCTTAACAGCGGTCAAAGGACAACCTCGGAAAATGGAAACTTCTTAACAGTGGTCAAAGGACAACATTGAAGAAGGAAACCTCTTAAGAGCAGACAAAGAACAACCCCCGAAAAAGGAAACCGCTTAAGAGCGGTCAAAGGACAACCCTGTCAGTCCCGAAGGAAATCTAACTGACACCTCGATTTTTAGGATTTTACGCAGTTCGTTCGTGTGGCAAGATAAGGACTAAAAATATTGAGAAATGAGCTGTGCGTCGGGCAGCAGGGTTGGATTACGGCAGGTACAATGGTGTGCTTCAGTGAAAAGAAAGAGTTAAATTTAATTTGCAAGTGAGACGATCCCCTTGCTCACTTCTATATTTCAGTCACACCTCAGGACTATTAGTTGCTAAAGCCTCGAATGTTGTGCGTTGGCGACGGTATCTTTTACTTTGGTACCTGTAGATCCTGTTTTTGCTCTGCGGTGCACGGCCAGCTAACTGTGCAGTTACAATTCACTATCTGACATTTTCCTTTTTCTGTCCTATAGCGTACCCTAGCCCTAATATCCTAACTTTCCATTCCGGAGAACTGTTTAAAACCAGACATTAGACATCACTTTCCTAAAATCCTCTACACAATGACTTATTTATACACTGAGTGGCCACTTTATTATAACCACCTGACAGTTTTAAGCAAATGAGCTATGGCTGCACGCTGTTCTCGACAGAGGGCGAGGCTAGTATAAAAAGGGAAAACTTAGTGCTTGCGACAGTAGTGGAAGTGATTTTTGGGTGACGAGATGGGTAAAAATGCAATTTGATGGACTTTCAACGTGGAATGATTGTAAGAACTTGGAGCGAGTATCACCGAAACCGCCGCTTTCGTCAAATATTCCAGAACAGCTGTTAAAGTGTCTAAAGACTGGACTGTCAGCCAAAAAAATGGGTCTCTACGTGCAACGTGTGGTCGTCATCGATTAATGACTGCTCGGGCGGAACGCAGAGTGTCAAGTCTGGTAACAGACAACAGAAGGGCAACAGTGCAGCAAATTGCAGACCATCTTAATCAAGGATCCCCTCAAATGATCTCTGCACGCACTGTTCGCCGTACACTGCATCGGATGGGGTATGGCAGCCGAAGGCCTGTTCGAACACCTTTGCTGTCTGCAGTTAACAAGAGAAAACGTCTCTAATTCGCACAGAAGCAAAAGGATTGGACAGTCGATAATTGGAAACAAATTATGTGGTCCAATGAATCACGTTTTCAGTTGCACCATGCCGATGGCCGAGTGAGAATTTGTGGGAAACAGCACGGAAGTATGGACCCCAAATGCAGTGCTACAACCCTTCAAGCTGATGGAGGCAACGTTATGGTTTGGGGAATATTTTACTGGCATGCTTTGGGCCCTTTTAATTCGTGTTGATCAACGTCTGACTGGTACATCATATCTAAACATCGTTGCGGACCAAGTGCATCCTGTCATGTGGATAGTTTATCCCAATGGCGATGGCTACTTTCAACAAGATAATGCGGCCTGCCACAGTGCTCTTATTGTACAGGATTGGTTTCAGGAACATGGCGGGGAGTTTACTTTGCTTAGGTGGCTCCCACAATCTCCAGATCTCAACCCCATTGAGAATATGTGGGATGAAGTTGAACGAGCTATCAGACAGCTGGATCCACAACCCTACAATCTCACACTCCTGGAAAGTGCTATTCATCAAGCATGGTCTCAGATTCCACAAACCACCTATCAACATCTCGTGGAGTCCATGCCACGAAGAATCGACGCAGTGTTAAAGACAAAAGGTGGCCCAACGAAGTACTGAGTGGGTGGTCATAATAAAGTGGCAACTCAGTGTATAATTACTATACTGAGTTTATTGAGCATTCAATATTTCAGAAAAAGAAAGTGCTACAACCTTCTTTTTTTGTGCATAAGGTTCATGCAGTTATTGTGCTTTTGTACAAGCGCAACGGGCTTACAATGTTAGCTTTCAGCGTAACCCCCGAACAAGGACTACCTCTAAACAGCGGTAATGTTTTGATACGTTGACGTATCTAAGTAGTGACCGTTAAAAAAACTTTTATTTAATATACGTTAACGTTGCATTATGTAAAAATGCCGCTCTTACAGAAATGTTGCTATTATAATTTAATTTGCCTCCATAGGCCTTGTTGACCTAGGCGATAATATATCACTCTTTCACGGGTTGAATGCTTAAGGACTGAAGAATGTTTTATGATTTCGATAAGGCCTCCTCTGAGTGGCACAGTTGTCTAAGCTCTGGCTTATGACCATTCGGCCGAGAACGGTCCAGGTTCGAATTCTGGTCAGGCATGGATGTTGTGTTTGTCCTACGGCACTGGTTCTCTCCCTTCCTTGGAACCAGTGGCCCTAAATTAGGGACGAGCGACTGCTTATGGCCCATTGAGTTGCTCACGGTGGTCGTTAAACCTCAACAACAACAGAAAAAACCCACCTCCTCCGATCTTGCATTTACATGCATTATCTTAATGAAAAACATGGTAATATCTGAAATAAATGATATTTCGCTTAACAAAGAATTTAACCAAATTGGACCCCCTCCTCAAACACACACATAAATATCTGCCCTTTTTTCTTTCGAAAATGCAACTCGTGGGCCTACACCATCAGTCCTCTCATAGCTTACTTACTCTGTCATTCCACAAACTACAGTTTACTCTAAACGTTTTAAAACAGTACTGGCCAAATGTGAATCAGTGGTTAGAATTTGTCAGGTAAAATATGTAACTATTGAATCCGAAACAAATTTGAGATGTGTAATGCTTCCAGTGAAGTTATCTGAAAGTCTGACTGCAGAGGAATAAAGAAAAGATTCAGAAGATTCGGTGTTAAGCATTACATACAGTATTTACGTACATTACATTCGGGTTCAAGAGTCAGTAAACAAAAAGCAAAAAAGAAGAAAAGTCAATATTACCTATGAATTAGTGGACATAACCTAGGTTAATAAACTGAATAATATAGATAATCAAATTATCGTTCTGAAACAGATTTTCAATGGAGAAGATGGGAGATTTAGTAGTTTTGCGGTTGAGCGTACGTCACTCTCAATAACCAATATATATATATATATATATATATATATATATATATATATATATATCTGTTTATTCTCAGACAAAACTGTCATTCCTGTATGAAGCGTGATCATCAATTCATTTTTGTGTTCTGCTCTGAAAGCAAGTGACTGAGACTTATTCCAAAATTGTGATAATGTCCCTCAGCTTTCTCTATTCATTGAAATGTTAAACGTCCCTCTATTCCGTTTGACATTTCAATACTTTAACAGCTAGATTCACAGTTAGACTGTTACATATTTGAAATAGCCACCAAAATCCGCAAAATTCAGTACTGTAGGGACGCCTTAAGCCCAGCAGGCTTAAAGCATTGCATTTAAAAGTTCAGTGAAACTCTTGAAACTGGAACAACATCAGATTTTAACGATTGCGAGCCTGCGGTGGTAGAGTCTTCAGAAGTTTAGATTTCTAGCCAGCCTTGCGATTTAGACCCGAGCCTGAGTCATGCATGAGACATGGATTACGTGTTTGTTTTTCGGCACTGGCTCTCTCTCCCTTATTTAAATTAGGACACGATACTGTTTATATACCACAGAGTTCCTCATGGTGGTTATTAAACCCAGACACACAAACAAAATAAGCGATTGCGGTATCGGTTTAGGAAATTTAGTGGCTTGATAACTGGAGAGGCACACAAAGAGGGAGTTTTAAAAATTCTGCAAATATTTGGATGTCGTGACGTACGATTCCAGGTAGGTAATCGAAAACAAAATCGTCAAACGGAAAATTAATCGCAGGGCAAATTTCTGCGAAAATCAGGGCTTCAGGTGAAATTAACGAATGCAAAATCACGGAAAACGAAATCACCGAAAAATGAATCATTGTAAGGGAAGCTTTTCGAAAATTACGATTATAATAAATAGAATCCTCTCCGTGAAATTCTCGAAATAAGAACGGTAGTTCGGAGGACCATATTGGGAGTTTCTATTTGTTGGTTAAGTGCACGCATTGAACAAGTTGCTCAGTATAGTTTATGTTCCTCACATTTTAAGAAAAATATTCATTTCATTTATAATATAATGAACTGTTTCATGAAAGAAGTATAATGATCAATTAGTGGAAACTGAGTTAATGATTTAACTTCATTAGTGTAAACATTCAGAGATACATATTGAGAAATGATGGTGATGTTCTATAATAGAAAATTAATAAAATCCGATTTGCCGGATTTTTTAAACATACAGGCAGGGTTGGATTGGCCAGTCGTGATCGCGCAGTGGGCCACTGCTGGAGCGTTTTTTTTTGTTTTGTTTTTTTATCCAAAATCGCATTATTCTAATTTGGTGAACAATACGATTTCTCATTCTCATAAATTTTTTGTGTGTGTGCGCGTCCAGTTTCAGACCTTTGGTGAAAGTTTCTCAGTCTGACATCTCTTGAAATTATATTATACACTGCTGGCCACCTAAAATGCAACACCAAGAAGGACACTATTTGGCAAAGCCAGATTTACTGGACACATAACAACAGATACAAAGATGAAACGATTGAGCTTACAGGCCCGTGCGACTTGCAGAACACGCAGACATCAATAGTTCGTGTGGCCTCCATGGCTAACGATAACGGCAGCTACACGCCGCGGCATCGAACGAAAGAGGCTTTGGATGTATGCTTGAGGTATATGGGTCCAGGCTGCTTCCACACGTTGCCACAGTTCATCAGGCGTAGCCGCGGGTGGTGCTTGCCGGGCCACTCGGTTGCCGATCAGCGACCAGACGTGTTCGATGGGCGACATATCGGGAGAACAGGCTGGCCACGGCAGCAGTGACTCCTGGTGGGCCGTGAAGAATTGTTGCACGATGCGTGAGACGTGCGGGCGCGCATTGTTCTGTTGAAACGAGTTCGCTGGCAGGTCCTGCAGGTAATGGATGACTACAGGCTCCAAATCGTCGGAGATGTAGCGGTGGCTGTTGAGTTTACCGGCGATGCGTATCAGTGCGGTGCGGGTGTCATATCCAATTGCGCCCCAAAACCATAACTCCAGGCGACGCACCGGTATGGCGATGCATAATGCAGGCGTCATACAGTCTCTCGCCGCGGTGCCGCCACACGCAGATCCGACCATCGTGGTGTTGCAGGCAGAAGCGGGATTCGTCGGAGAAGACAATGTCGTGCCATTCCGTAGTGCAGGTGCGGCGTTCAACGGCCCACTGCCGCCGCACTCGCCAATGGTGTAACGTCAATGGTAATCGGATCAATCGGCGCCGTGCGACAAGTCCCCGCTCCTGCAGACGACGTCGAACGGTACATGCTGACACAATTTGTTGCGCAACATACCCTAATTCCTGCGCTAACGTTCGTGATGTGGCGCTACGAGCCGTCAATGCCAGCCGCACAACATGCCGGTCCTTTCGTTCGGTGGTGCGCCGCGGCTGCGGCTATCACTCACTTCGGTCCGTCCGTCCCTCCTGCAAGCAGCGAATGCATACTCACCTCACTGTGGCTGGATGTCGTCCCACACGGACGCCGATGTCTCGGTACGATAAACCGCTGTCGCGATAAGCCACTATTCGTCCTCTGTCGAACTCCTAAACGTGCTGGAATAACTGCCGTATTCTGCGACGAGGCATCAGGAAGCTTTCCATGCACAGGTCCGGCAGCACAACACACTTCCACTACTTATCCCCGCCTTCTGTGCAGCCTTCTTATAGTGCTTCTCGGAGGCGTGCCGAGCGCACATGATTTGCATATGCCCTGCAATGCTAATCGTTTGCATGTCCTCTCGCGCGCGGCGCATGCTGCGAATTTCAGGCCAATCGGATGCTTCCTTCTTGGTGTTGCATTTTGGGTGGCGAGCAGTGTATTATGCCAACCAAGAATTTATGTTACTGTGAATGTGAAATATTCTTCCATCCCCCAATGGAGTTTCACCTCTGAGTCTTTCATTCTCATACAATCCGTAACGTCTATAGCAGGGCCGGATGAAGGCCTTAGTGGATCCCTAGGCTAAGGCATTTCAGTGGGCCCCAAAGCTAAGACATCTGAGTGGACCCACAAAGAATTATGACGGGGAATCATTATGAAGTCCGTTAAAACACGAAACGGTAGCAATATGCTTGTGATAATACGTAGCGATTTTTCAGACTACTAAATTATCTGCAGAGTTTTCATAATGAGTCACTGTATTTTCTGTTGTTCTCATAAGAACATTAGTTAAAAGTTTAAGATTCCTAAATTTTGTCTTGAATATTTTTAATCGTTTACTACCGTATGCTTTTCTTAGTGCATCGCTTTTGTTATGCAACGTGAAGCCACAGCGCAGTTCGACCATTAACGGTTCCAAATGCAAATCTGGAGTTGTGGGTAAATGGTAGTGAAAAAGCTGAAATTGTTTCGCTAATCCCGCTGTACATAGCGACATGAAACCTTTACCCTTTGTAAGTCATTGCCTTGAATTCTGTTCGTCTACCAGCCCCTGTTTCTGACCAAGTGGAAATCATGCGAGGCAAAAGTAAAACTATTTTACAAACCTGTCTCTCTCCTTCAGTTGCCCTGGCATGTTTCCTGGGCCCTGGGTCATGGTAGGCCCCAAGGTTATAGCCCCTATAGACCCCCCTTCCACCCAAATCCGGCCTGGGTCTGTAGTGAAATGCGGTTATGACTAACCGTCGATCTCACATTCCCCCTTTTCTATAAACCAGCAGTACCTATCTAATGGTGTGGTGTCTGCTACCTGCACCTGACAGGCAAAACGATATGTAAAGACCTGGCGCGCGCGATTTGGTGATTCATACGTAGGTTAAAGCTCAAAATCCCACGTGCAGAAGATTCAGTTTTCAATCAGCAGACTTACAGTAGAGGCGTCAGGCGTGGTCTGGTGGCAATAGCATTGAACTTAGACTCAGAGTCGTCAGGTGTGGGCTGTGGCCACAGTCATCTCATTGTATTCAGCTGCTTCTTTTGCATGGCAGGAAATTTGTACGATCCCTAACTTTAAGATAGCCTTGGATTTCAATTGTTTTTTTAATTTAGATTTTTGTTTCACAGTGAATGTGCAATCAAAATTGATTTCATCAGTTAAAGTATCTCATTGTGCTAATTAAAAAAATGGAAAACCGCAAAAAAAAAAAAGGTGACGCAGAGAAACAGAGGGAAAAAAACATGCTACAAGGAAGCTGTTAAGACAAAAAAAGTGACTTCCTGTTAATTGACACAGAACCAAAGGAATTTATTTGATCTCTACCGAGTGAGTCGGGCATGGGAAGTTTAACTGTTTTAGTTGGGCAAACAGAAATAGTAACGGTGATCCAGTTTATACGTCGAAAGTACAGGTATAATGGATGCAGGAACGGCAGATTTAGAGTTAGTCACGCCGATGATATTCACATGGGTCCGACGTTCTAAATTTGAATTTGTTTACTTTTCTCGCAAACTTTAGATGCTTATTTTTGTCCAAATATTCGCAGTCAGGAGCAGCAGTGTCTATATTAAAATAATTATTAAAAAAACTCTCCCAAGACACACACACACACACACACACACACATATGGGCCAATGTGGATCGGATCGCGTGGGCCGATTAGTCGTATCCAGTCCAACCCCGCATGCAGGTTCTTTGTTTATTTTTATTTTTGCCTGACTACCAGGGATTTTGAATTTCTTTCAAATAGACAGTCTAATGGAATTTAACAAGTCTTCGAAATCTAAATCAAAATTATAAATAAAAAATAATTTATGCTTTTTCCAGATTCCAAATAAGAAATTATTTTGAACGATTAAAACCGCTGAGAACTTTTTGGGGCAGAACACGCGCTCTGAAATGTTGAAAATCAAACACACTGTACACGTTACTACAAATATGGCAATTACAATAGTAACTAAGAATCAAAAGCTTTCATAAAACACATTTAAAAAAAATTACATAGTGAAAATTCCCTTTTAAAGGCTTTTAAATTACCCTTAAATTCATCAAAATTTTAAAAGAGTTTACATCGTTTCAAAAAGTTTAATAAAAGCTTCTTCAGTGTCTAAGTACGTCGTATTGCAACACGAAAATCCGACCATCCACAAAAGAAAAACCATCAGTAAATATTATGTTAGCGAAAAAAGGATATTCTTCGTTCTGATTTAGAAACTAGTACGTAATGACCTTGGCTACCTATAACGGACGCTCCCTATCTTCTGATTCAAGGCTTCTTGAATTGGAAGAGGAACTACAAAGGATCAAGTGGGACATCGTCGGGCTAAGTGTGGTAAGGAGAAAAGGAGAAGATCTCATTGAACTGAAAAGTGGACATCTCTTCTATTATCGTGGGACAGATACTGGCAGAACTAGTGGTGTTGGATTTATAATAAACAAGAAACTGAAGGATAAAGTGGTAGAAGTTGAAAGTTCCTCTGACAGAGCTGCACGACTCGTTATCCAACTATCGAGAAGATACCAGGCTCAGATTATTCAAACTTATGCACCCACCACAATTCATCCTGAAGAAGAAATTGAAGAATTTTATGAGGAAATTCGTCATCTAAATAATAAAGGTAAGCAGCACTTGAAGATAATTATGGGAGATTTCAATGCAAAAATAGGGCAACGGCAACAGAATGAAACTTCAGTAGGTAAATTCGGTCACGGCAACAGAAACCAGCGTGGAAATACTCTCGTTGAGTTTGCAGAGGCAGAAGGATTTTCATCTTGAACTCCTTTTTCAAGAAAAAGCCACACAGGAAATGGACATGGAGACATCCAATTGGGACGACAAGTGAAATTGATTTTATTATGTGTAACAAAAAATTCGTCATCGAAGACTGCAGTGTGCTGAACAAGTTCAACACAGGTAGTGACCATAGATTGGTGAGATGTAAGATGCACCTCAACACTAAACTGGAACGTGGCAAGCTCATAAGACAAACAAAATGTATTGACATAACCAACCTTAAAAAACACCATAATACTTTCAAGTTGGAACTGAAGAACAGATTCTCTGCTTTAGAAGGCCTAACATCGGAAGAAGTGGATATTTCGGAAGTTAACAGAAAAGTAACCAAAGCTCTAATGGAAACAGCAACAAAATTAGCTGGGTCTAAGAACAAGTTGCATGTGAACAAATTATCAGGAAAAACCAAAATGTTGATGCAAAAAAGAAGAGAGATGAGGACAACTAAAGAAGATGTGACTTCCAAAGTGGAATATATAGAGCTATGCAAGACAACACGAAAAAGTATCACTGAAGACGTAAGGAAATTCAACTGTGAGCTAGTGAGGAAAGCAATTGAAAACAACCAAAGCCTAAAGATAGCAAAGGGACATCTCAGTAAGGGAAGAAAACAAATTATGGCTCTGAGAAAAGAAGATGGTTCTATAACAAGAAATAGAGGCGAAATTTTGACAAGAGTGAAAGATTTCTACTCCAAATTATATGAAAGGGATGATACATGTACTCCAGACATCATGAAAGGTACCAGAGTTCTTCCAGTCCTCCCAGCAGAAGCTGCTCATGCAATCAAGAACATGAAGCGGGGGAAAGCTCCAGGAGAAGATGGAATTACTATAGACATCATACAAGAAGCAAGTGGAGAAATTGAAACAGTACTCGCCCAAATTTTCACTCGATGCCTTAATGAAGGAAGATTCCTGAGGATTGGAACAATGCTACAATGATCCTGCTACATAAAAAAGGTGACATTGAGGATCTTAGGAACTACAGACCTATCAGCCTCCTATCAGTGGTTTATAAAATCTTCACTAAAGTTCTTTCACACCGCTTGAAGGTAACACTGGACATGGCTCAACCGAGAGAACAAGCTGGATTCAGGAGTGGCTACAGCACAATAGATCATATCCACGTACTGAGAGAACTAATTGAAAGAGCGAGGGAATATGAACTTCCATTGTGCATGGCTTTTATCGATTATGAAAAAGCCTTTGATTCGGTGAAACCATCAGCAGTTACCACGGCTCTGAAATCCTGCGGTATTGAAGATGCATACATTAATATTATTAATAACATCTATGAAAATGCAAGTGCAAAGATTCGGCTGTTTGAAAATACAACACACATAAAAATTGGAAAGGGAGTGAGACAAGGTGACACCATATCTCCGAAGCTTTTTAATGCCACATTGGAAAATGTCTTTCAATCACTGAACTGGGAAAACAAAGGGATAAAGATTAATGGAGATTATCTAACCCACCTTCGTTTTGCTGATGACGTAGTCATTTTTGCAACTACCCCGTCAGAGCTGCAGAGTATGATCCAGGAACTTGCTGACAAGAGTAAAGAAGTGGGATTAAAAATGAACTTTCAGAAGACAAAAGTGATGTTCAATGCTTTTACAAGAAATGAAGATTTATCGATTGATGGAGAAAAACTGGAGATAACAGATACGTATGTTTATCTTGGACAGCAGATATCAAATGAGGGTCACATTGATGAAGAAATTAATCGGCGTACAAAACTTGCCTGGAGAGCTTTTGGAAGAAACAGCATAATTTTCAAGAGCAATATGCCATTATGTCTTAAAAGAAAAGTGTTTGATCAATGCATCCTTCCAGTGCTTACGTATGGTGCAGAGACGTGGACCTTAACTAAAAGAGACATACAAAGGCTGCAGACAACTCAAAGAAGCATGGAGAGGTGCATGCTTGGTATAACCAGGAGAGATAAGAAGAGGAACTCGTGGATCCGAAAAATGACGAGAGTGGAAGACATCATGATCAGAGTTAAATCCCTGAAATGGCAATGGGCTGGACATACTGCCAGAAGGACAGACCATAGATGGACAGCCGAAAATTTTTTAGATTGGATTCCAAGGGACAGGAAAAGACCCAGAAAAAGACCACATGGGAGATGGGTGGATGAAATTCGTAAATATGCGGGAGTGACATGGAGGAGACTGGCACAAGACAGACCGTTGTGGAGGAAACTTGGGGAGACCTTCGTCCAGCAGTGGATTGATAATGGTTGACAATGATGATGATGATGACGTAACAATAAAAATTTGGAAGATGCGAATCCGTTTATGATGTAAATATGACATGGATGTTAAGTCAGATAATATCCGAAAACTTGAATATTTCGTCGTCCTGGAGACGGAATCGAAGACGCGGGTTCATGACTTAACATCCATGTATACTTATACCAATAAACGGATTCACATCTTCCAAATTTGTATTGTACAATGGTGTAATCCCGTATTTCATTCACTGATAGCTCCTAACAATTACAATATTTATACTAGGAATAGATAAGATCGGGGCACTATTACAGGAAGCTTTACCTGGGCTTTCTCGAGGATCCTTTTTCTCAGTTAATAACCAGTTGAGCTCACTCTGATCTATAATTCTGGGTTAGCGATTTTACCATGAGGGGTGAGGGAGGGACACGTACACAGCTGGGCGATGCAATATGAAATGTAACATTCCTTTATTCCTTTATTGTTGAAAATTTGTGGAATTACAAGTAATCAACATATGGGTGTCATCGTGCTCATCATGTGCGTCTTTTAAGCGATGTTTTATTGTTACTATTAAGACAAATGATAATACAGTACGTCCAAATTATTAAACGAATTTATCGAAGTA
Source organism: Macrothele yani (assembly GCA_039090855.1). Taxonomy (NCBI): domain Eukaryota; kingdom Metazoa; phylum Arthropoda; class Arachnida; order Araneae; family Macrothelidae; genus Macrothele; species Macrothele yani. The sequence goes on along the minus strand of CM077007.1, from coordinate 79,398,145 downwards.
TTTATCATTTCGATAAAATAGTTTCTCATTTTTTCAAAAACGTCATACTTCAGTAAATTACTCATTCGATTAATTTGGCTTCGAAGATTTTGCACGCAGTGATTTCGTTTTCGATGAGTTTGTCTTCAATGAAATCACCTGCTCCCGAGTCGTATTCTATGGACACAAATTGCGCGGTAATTCTCAGGCCCGAGGGATCCCTCATGAAAAAATGACTTGTTGTTGAAACTACATCTGATGTTCTTCTTCTTCTTTCTTTTTTTAGCTAAAACTCCCTCCTCTTTGACTTGAAAACCATTGAACCTATTCAGCTCACAACTGCATATTATTCAATTACCGTAACAACATAGTTTCTGCTCTTCCCAGATAGAATCTGCGCTAATGCATTATACTTCACTACAACTCAGGTGAAATGTTTCGAAAGCATCAATTTTCTTGTATTTGCATGTGAATAAATCCGTCAATTATTATTTTATTTACAGCAAACATTATCAGGACGAATGAGACACCTTTTGTAAACAGACTGTTTTACCCACGTTAAGGAAAAATTCACGCCTTACTCGCGATGAGTTCAATATATTAAATTTACTTATTCTTGTCATTCTTACGCCAGCAACTAAGATTTTCTGGTAAAAATGTTTTTCGGACCATGTGATCGAAAACTAAGTTTTCCGATCCATTTTCTATAAAAAAATATATCGTGGCAAATACAAATGATCATTTGTAAAAACTTGTGAAATAACTCCTTAAATTTATGTAAGACTGGAGTAATTTTCATTGCTTTCTAAATACAAAGATAATCAGAAAAATATATTTTTCTATATCAAACATAAATCATCACTCTTTCCACGTTAATAAGTGAGTCTCGGAAAAATTCTCATTGGCTGCCACCGGGAATCGAACCTAGTGTCTTCCAGTTACGCGCAGTACATGCTACCACTGCACCACAACGGACGCGAATTCTCCAGACTCACGCGTGATTAACTGGCAAACAACATGGCAGGTTGCATCATGGAGCCCCAGCACAGTGCTTACTAACGTAGAAAGAGTGATGTTTTCTGTTTGGTGTTCCTGATCTACGTCGAGTGTTTGAATTAATTATCCATTCGTCTCCTAGTTATTTGTTCTGTTGCTGCTTTCCATCTATGGAGAATCCCCAGCACTGTGCAGGGCTCCATGAAGCAACCTGCCATATTGTTTGGCAGTTAATCACATGTGAGTCTGGAAAATTCGAGGCAGCTGTGGTGCAGTGGTAGCATGTCAGGCGCGTAATTGGAAGACCCTGGGTTGGATTCCCGGTGGCGGCCGAAGAGAATTTCTCCGAGACTTACTTATTAACGTGGAAAGAGCAATGATTCAGTTTGGTGTTCCTGATCTACGTCGAGTGTTTGAATTAATATTTCTTTATATGTTTTTGCATGTGCTTTTTATTTTGCTCATTTCATTATGTTTCGAAAGGACATGTTTGCTATTGCTAATTTTTCTAAAAGCATTAAGCGACCGCAAGTAGTTTTCATCAGATACATTTTGCCTACGGTTTTCGAAAAACTGGCCTATTTCATATATGGAAAAGAAATACGTGAAGTTTAATATTAGGGGAAATTACAGCTACACAAGAAACTTTCATTCTGAAGTGATGTTGAATTGATCGAACTTCGACTAAATCACTCATGCTTAGCGCATTTTGTGTTGCAATTGCAATGATTTTAAAATAAAAATAATCTCATTAAAATTTTTGGTTTGTATATTGTACATAACAAATTTTCTGAAATAGGAAAGCAGAAACACAATCATCAAATCATTATCACCTTTTTGAATTCTTTCAAAATTTGTGCTAGACGAAATAGCTATGTCGGGGATTTAATTCGTGATCTACAGAATTTACGCCATTTGATGGTACTTCTATGATCCTATAAATTAATAAGGTAGGAGGTAACTATCCCTCTGTTCATGAAGCTCATTAACTCTCTGCTCATGAAGTTCACTAACTTGTAGTATGTCGATTCCTCCTCAGTTAACCGAGATGAAGAATAATTGGAGGGAATTTAATTTTTTGAATGAGAGACTAAACGATTCTTGCGTTGTGTAGCATATGTTTGTCGAAGTTGTTGATCTGAGATGCTTTCAAATCGATGGCGCAGACTTTCTCGCATATGAACAATTTTGATTCTTTCTGTAGTTTTTTCAGATCTCGCTTGCTAAATTCAACCGGCGAAATGTCTTTCTTTCATAGTGGTACTTATTTTTCCGGATGCTCATCTGATAATTCCTACAAGAAAATGGTTGTGGAAGACACACATTTCTGTGAATGTTACTCTTTAGATTTCATGCAGAAACACTGATTGTGAGAAATTGAAGAGTATGATTAAAAAGAGAAAAGGGAAAGTAACGTTGAGACGCGTCATGAAACGATGCGGCCCTTTTCTGCTGCATCCTTTTGGGTCATATAGACGCAGCGACGATGTACTTCAAGTTTACCTGTTAACTGAAATATACTGTACCTTTTTATTTCTCCTGAGAAAATATGTTTAGAATACAGTCAGACATTTAATACTTAATTTAGTTCTTGAGATACTGTAGATTTCTTCACTTCAAGTTTTTTGCATTCTTGTAGATTAATAAATCGTTAAGCATCCATAGATGTAAAACACATGAATGCTTTCTAACTTCTCTTGTGTGGGAAAATCTTTATGTTTTGTAATTGTTTTTTTTTTTTTTTTCAGGTTATAAGTCAAAACTGTTATACTAAGTCACAGCTTTTAGATGAATACCAAGTATTTTAACGGCATACAGGGGCTATGTACAGCGACCCTACATTGAATAGCAGATTTAATTGTAGGCACAATAAGAATTAAGGGAAAGAACAGAAAGTTACTTTTACCATTATTTTAACTGTCTATGAGATATCATGATTTTAACTCGTGATAAAGAAAATTAATTTTAGCTAATGTGTGGCAAGTAGAATGTGAATCGGAAATCGTTTCCAGAACCGTTGTATCAATGCTAAATATAATTTTTTATGTTCTACGAGATGAGCTTCAAAGATTAAATAAACGATCAAAATACTCTTAACGGATGTAGAGATCTCATCATAGCTCTAGAGAGTTAAATAAAATTATCACGTTTAAAGAGATATGAATTTAATTACATGTTTGATAAAACAGTGGCTTTCTAGACTTATGTGGGTAACTATTTTCCGCTTTCGCGTTTCGCTAGTCAGGTAGATCATCGTACTAATTGTTACAATATTCTCTGAAATGCTTTTCTGTTTTTTAACGTTTTTTTCTCGTGATTGTAAAGACTATGGACATGCCGTTCTGTGCGAAAACTGACTAATATTATATATATATATATATATATATATATATATATATATATATATATATATATATATATATATATCATCATCATCATTGTCAACCATTATCAATCCACTGCTGGACGAAGGTCTCCCCAAGTTTCCTCCACAACGGTCTGTCTTGTGCCAGTCTCCTCCATGTCACTCCCGCATACTTTCGAATTTCATCCACCCATCTTCCATGTGGTCTTCTTCTGGGTCTTTTCCTGTCCCTTGGAATCCAATCTAAAATTTCGGCTGTACATCGATGGTCTGTTCTTCTGGCAGTATGTCCAGCCCATTGCCATTTCAGGGATTTAACTCTGATCATGATGTCTTCCACTCTTGTCATTTTTCTGATCCACGAGTTCCTCTTCTTATCTCTCATGTTTACACCAACCATGCACCTTTCCATGCTGCTTTGAGTTGTCTGCAGCCTTTGTATGTCTCTTTTAGTTAAGGTCCACGTCTCTGCACCATACGTAAGCACTGGAAGGATGCATTGATCAAACACTTTTCTTTTAAGACATAATGGCATATTGCTCTTGAAAATTATGCTGTTTCTTTCAAAAGCTCTCCAGGCAAGTTTTGTAGGCCGATTAATTTTTTCACCAATGTGACCCTCACTTGATATCTGCTGTCCAAGATAAACGCATGTGTCTGTTATCTCCAGCTTTTCTCCATCAATCGATAAATCTTCATTTCTTGTAAAAGCATTGAACATCACTTTTGTCTTCTGAAAGTTCATTTTTAATCCCACTTCTTTACTCTTGTCAGCAAGTTCCTGGATCATACTCTGTAGCTCTGATGGGGTAGTTGCAAAAATGACTATGTCATCAGCAAAACGAAGGTGGGTTAGATAATCTCCATTAATCTTTATCCCTTTGTTTTCCCAGTTCACTGATTGAAAGACATTTTCCAATGTGGCATTAAAGAGCTTCGGAGATATGGTGTCACCTTGTCTCACTCCTTTTCCAATTTTTATGCGTGTTGTATTTTCAAACAGCCTAATCTTTGCACTTGCATTTTCATAGATGTTATTAATTATATTAATGTATGCATCTTCAATACCGCAGGATTTCAGAGCCATTGCAACTGCTGTTGGTTTCACCGAATCAAAGGCTTTTTCATAATCGGTAAAAGCCATGCACAATGGAAGTTCATATTCCCTCGCTCTTTCAATTAGTTCTCTCAGTACGTGGATATGATCTATTGTGCTGTAGCCACTCCTGAATCCAGCTTGTTCTCTCGGTTGAGCCATGTCCAGTGTCACCTTCAAGCGGTGTGAAAGAACTTTAGTGAAGATTTTATAAACCACTGATAGGAGGCTGATAGGTCTGTAGTTCCTGAGATCCTCAATGTCACCTTTTTTATGTATCATTGTAGCGTTGTTCCAATCCTCAGGAATTTTCCCTTCATTAAGGCATCGAGTGAAGATTTGGGCGAGTACTGTTTCGATTTCTCCACTTGCTTTTTGTATGATGTCTACAGTAATTCCATCTTCTCCTGGAGCTTTTCCCCCGCTTCATATTCTTGATTGCATGTGCAACTTCTGCTGGAAGGACTGGAAGAACTCTGCTACTGGTACCTTTCATGATGTCTGGAGTACATGTATCATCCCTTTCATATAATTTGGAGTAGAAATCTTTCACTCTTGTCAAAATTTCGCCTCTATTTCTTGTTACAGAACCATCTTCTTTTCTCAGTGCCATAATCTGTTTTTTTCCCTTACTGAGATGTCCCTTTGCTATCTTTAGGCTTTGGTTGTTTTCAATTGCTTTCCTTACTAGTTCACAGTTGAATTTCCTTACGTCTTCAGTGATACTTTTTCGTACTGTCTTGCATAGCTCTATATATTCCACTTTGGAAGTCACATCTTCTTTAGTTGTCCTCATCTCTCTTCTTTTTTGCATCAACATTTTTGTTTTTCCTGATAATTTGTTCACATACAATTTGTTTTTAGACTTAGCTAATTTTGTTGCTGTTTCCATAAGAGCTTTGGTTACTTTTCTGTTAACTTCAGAAATATCCACTTCTTCCAATGTTAGGCCTTCTAAAGCAGAGAATCTGTTCTTCAGTTCCAATTTGAAGCTATCATGGTGTTTTTTAAGGTTGGTTATGTCAATACATTTTGTTTGTCTTATGAGCTTGCTACGTTCGAGTTTAGTGTTGAGGTGCATCTTACATCTCACAAATCTATGGTCACTACCTGTGTTGAACTTGTTTAGCACACTGCAGTCTTCTATGACGAATTTTTTGTTACACATAATAAAATCAATTTCACTTGTCGTCCCATTTGGATGTCTCCATGTCCATTTCCTGTGTGGCTTTTTCTTGAAAAAGGAGTTCAAGATGAAAAACCCTTCTGCCTCTGCAAACTCTACGAGAGTATTTCCACGCTGGTTTCTGTTGCCGTGACCGAATTTACCTACTGAAGTTTCATTCTGTTGCCGTTGCCCTATTTTTGCATTGAAATCTCCCATAATTATCTTCAAGTGCTGCTTACCTTTATTATTTAGATCACGAATTTCCTCATAAAATTCTTCAATTTCTTCTTCAGCATGACTTGTGGTGGGTGCATAAGTTTGAATAATCTGAGCCTGGTGTCTTCTCGAGAGTTGGATAACGAGTCGTGCAGCTCTGTCAGAGGAACTTTCAACTTCTACCACTTTATCCTTCAGTTTCTTGTTTATTATAAATCCAACACCACTAGTTCTGCCAGTATCTGTCCCACGATAGTAGAAGAGATGTCCACTTTTCAGTTCAATGAGATCTTCTAATTTTCTCCTTCCCTCACTTAGCCCGACGATGTCCCACTTGATCCTTTGTAGTTCCTCTTCCAATTCAAGAAGCCTTGAATCAGAAGATAGGGAGAGTTCGTTATACGTAGCCAAGGTCAGCATCAGATGGCAGCCTAGTCCGGTCCTCCGGGGATTCTTAGCACCCTCTGCCTTCATGTCGCACTGGCCGCTGCCTTGACCAGGTACATTCCAGCTGCCGGAGACTGAGGGCCAAGATGTAAGTTGTGGAGTCATTTTGGAGGGGTTTGGCCATAACTCACCACGCTGGCCAAGCGGGTTGGTGAGTGTGGGATAGCATTTCCTCTAATCCCGATGGTATAGTTATACCGCTATTGGCGGTCGGTCGTCAGAGCCCCTTTAGTGGGAACAGGATGTACCACGAGAAGGCGGGGTTGACATTTGTCAAGGAGAGGCTGTGATGTTACGCATCACCTGACCTTACATCCCTATATATATATCATCATCATCATCATTGTCAACCATTATCAATCCACTGCTGGACGAAGGTCTCCCCAAGTTTCCTCCACAACGGTCTGTCTTGTGCCAGTCTCCTCCATGTCACCCCTGCATACTTTCGAATTTCATCCACCCATCTCCCATGTGGTCTTCCTCTGGGTCTTTTCCTGTCCCTTGGAATCCAATCTAAAATTTCGGCTGTCCATCGATGATCTGTCCTTCTGGCAGTATGTCCAGCCCATTGCCATTTCAGGGATTTAACTCTGATCATGATGTCTTCCACTCTTGTCATTTTTCGGATCCACGTGTTCCTCTTCTTATCTCTCCTGGTTACACCAAGCATGCACCTCTCCATGCTGCTTTGAGTTGTCTCCAGCCTTTGTATGTCTCTTTTAGTTAAGGTCCACGTCTCTGCACCATACGTAAGCACTGGAAGGATGCATTGATCAAACACTTTTCTTTTAAGACATAATGGCATATTGCTCTTGAAAATTATGCTGTTTCTTCCAAAAGCTCTCCAGGCAAGTTTTGTACGCCGATTAATTTCTTCATCAATGTGACCCTCACTTGATATCTGCTGTCCAAGATAAACGTATGTGTCTGTTATCTCCAGCTTTTCTCCATCAATCGATAAATCTTCATTTCTTGTAAAAGCATTGAACATCACTTTTGTCTTCTGAAAGTTCATTTTTAATCCCACTTCTTTACTCTTGTCAGCAAGTTCCTGGATCATACTCTGTAGCTCTGATGGGGTAGTTGCAAAAATGACTATGTCATCAGCAAAACGAAGATGGGTTAGATAATCTCCATTAATCTTTATCCCTTTGTTTTCCCAGTTCACTGATTGAAAGACATTTTCCAATGTGGCATTAAAGAGCTTCGGAGATATGGTGTCACCTTGTCTCACCCCCTTTCCAATTTTTATGTGTGTTGTATTTTCAAACAGCCTAATCTTTGCACTTGCATTTTCATAGATGTTATTAATAATATTAATGTATGCATCTTCAATACCGCAGGATTTCAGAGCCATTGCAACTGCTGTTGGTTTCACCGAATCAAAGGCTTTTTCATAATCGGTAAAAGCCATGCACAATGGAAGTTCATATTCCCTCGCTCTTTCAATTAGTTCTCTCAGTACGTGGATTTGATCTATTGTGCTGTAGCCACTCCTGAATCCAGCTTGTTCTCTCGGTTGAGCCATGTCCAGTGTCACCTTCAAGCGGTGTGAAAGAACTTTAGTGAAGATTTTATAAACCACTGATAGGAGGCTGATAGGTCTGTAGTTCCTGAGATCCTCAATGTCACCTTTTTTATGTATCATTGTAGCGTTGTTCCAATCCTCAATGTCACCTTTTTTATGTATCATTGTAGCGTTGTTCCAATCCTCAGGAATTTTCCCTTCATTAAGGCATCGAGTGAAGATTTGGGCGAGTACTGTTTCGATTTCTCCACTTGCTTCTTGTATGATGTCTACAGTAATTCCATCTTCTCCTGGAGCTTTTCCCCCGCTTCATATTCTTGATTGCATGTGCAACTTCTGCTGGAAGGACTGGAAGAACTCTGCTACTGGTACCTTTCATGATGTCTGGAGTACATGTATCATCCCTTTCATATAATTTGGAGTAGAAATCTTTCACTCTTGTCAAAATTTCGCCTCTATTTCTTGTTACAGAACCATCTTCTTTTCTCAGTGCCATAATCTGTTTTTTTCCCTTACTGAGATGTCCCTTTGCTATCTTTAGGCTTTGGTTGTTTTCAATTGCTTTCCTTACTAGTTCACAGTTGAATTTCCTTACGTCTTCAGTGATACTTTTTCGTACTGTCTTGCATAGCTCTATATATTCCACTTTGGAAGTCACATCTTCTTTAGTTGTCCTCATCTCTCTTCTTTTTTGCATCAACATTTTTGTTTTTCCTGATAATTTGTTCACATACAATTTGTTTTTAGACTTAGCTAATTTTGTTGCTGTTTCCATAAGAGCTTTGGTTACTTTTCTGTTAACTTCAGAAATATCCACTTCTTCCAATGTTAGGCCTTCTAAAGCAGAGAATCTGTTCTTCAGTTCCAATTTGAAGCTATCATGGTGTTTTTTAAGGTTGGTTATGTCAATACATTTTGTTTGTCTTATGAGCTTGCTACGTTCGAGTTTAGTGTTGAGGTGCATCTTACATCTCACAAATCTATGGTCACTACCTGTGTTGAACTTGTTTAGCACACTGCAGTCTTCTATGATGAATTTTTTGTTACACATAATAAAATCAATTTCACTTGTCGTCCCATTTGGATGTCTCCATGTCCATTTCCTGTGTGGCTTTTTCTTGAAAAAGGAGTTCAAGATGAAAAACCCTTCTGCCTCTGCAAACTCTACGAGAGTATTTCCACGCTGGTTTCTGTTGCCGTGACCGAATTTACCTACTGAAGTTTCATTCTGTTGCCGTTGCCCTATTTGTGCATTGAAATCTCCCATAATTATCTTCAAGTGCTGCTTACCTTTATTATTTAGATCACGAATTTCCTCATAAAATTCTTCAATTTCTTCTTCAGCATGACTTGTGGTGGGTGCATAAGTTTGAATAATCTGAGCCTGGTGTCTTCTCGAGAGTTGGATAACGAGTCGTGCAGCTCTGTCAGAGGAACTTTCAAATTCTACAACTTTATCCTTCAGTTTCTTGTTTATTATAAATCCAACACCACTAGTTCTGCCAGTATCTGTCCCACGATAGTAGAAGAGATGTCCACTTTTCAGTTCAATGGGATCTTCTAATTTTCTCCTTCCCTCACTTAGCCCGACGATGTCCCACTTGATCCTTTGTAGTTCCTCTTCCAATTCAAGAAGCCTTGAATCAGAAGATAGGGAGAGTCCGTTATACGTAGCCAAGGTCAGCATCAGATGGCCGCCTAGTCCGGTCCTCCGGGGATTCTTAGCACCCTCTGCCTTCATGTCGCACTGGCCGCTGCCTTGGCCAGGTACATTCCAGCTGCCGGAGACTGAGGGCCAAGATGTAAGTTGTGGAGTCATTTTGGAGGGGTTTGGCCATAACTCACCACGCTGGCCAAGCGGGTTGGTGAGTGTGGGATAGCATTTCCTCTAATCCCGATGGTATAGTTATACCGCTATTGGCGGTCGTCAGAGCCCCTTTAGTGGAAACAGGATGTACCACGAGAAGGCGGGGTTGACATTTGTCAAGGAGAGGCTGTGATGTTACGCATCACCTGACCTTACATCCCTATATATATATCATCATCATCATCATTGTCAACCATTATGAATCCACTGCTGGACGAAGGTCTCCCCAAGTTTCCTCCACAACGGTCTGTCTTGTGCCAGTCTGCTCCATGTCACCCCTGCATACTTTCAAATTTCATCCACCCATCTCCCATGTGGTCTTCTTCTGGGTCTTTTCCTGTCCCTTGGAATCCAATCTAAAATTTCGGCTGTCCATCGATGATCTGTCCTTCTGGCAGTATGTCCAGCCCATTGCCATTTCAGGGATTTAACTCTGATCATGATGTCTTCCACTCTTGTCATTTTTCGGATCCACGTGTTCCTCTTCTTATGTCTCCTGGTTACACCAAGCATGCACCTCTCCATGCTGCTTTGAGTTGTCTCCAGCATTTGTATGTCTCTTTTAGTTAAGGTCCACGTCTCTGCACCATACGTAAGCACTGGAAGGATGCATTGATCAAACACTTTTCTTTTAAGACATAATGGCATATTGCTCTTGAAAATTATGCTGTTTCTTCCAAAAGCTCTCCAGGCAAGTTTTGTACGCCGATTAATTTCTTCATCAATGTGACCCTCACTTGATATCTGCTGTCCAAGATAAACGTATGTGTCTGTTATCTCCAGCTTTTCTCCATCAATCGATAAATCTTCATTTCTTGTAAAAGCATTGAACATCACTTTTGTCTTCTGAAAGTTCATTTTTAATCCCACTTCTTTACTCTTGTCAGCAAGTTCCTGGATCATACTCTGCAGCTCTGATGGGCTAGTTGCAAAAATGACTACGTCATCAGCAAAACGAAGGTGGGTTAGATAATCTCCATTAATCTTTATCCCCTTGTTTTCCCAGCTCAGTGACTGAAAAACACCCTCCAATGTGGCATTAAAGAGCTTCGGAGATATGGTGTCACCTTGTCTCACTCCCTTTCCAATTTTTATGTGTGTTGTATTTTCAAACAGCCTAATCTTTGCACTTGCATTTTCATAGATGTTATTAATAATATTAATGTATGCATCTTCAATACCGCAGGTTTTCAGAGCCATTGTAACTGCTGATGGTTTCACCGAATCAAAGGCTTTTTCATAATCGATAAAAGCCATGCACAATGGAAGTTCATATTCCCTCGCTCTTTCAATTAGTTCTTTCAGCACATGGATATGATCTATTGTGCTGTAGCCACTCCTGAATCCAGCTTGTTCTCTCGGTTGAGCCATGTCCAGTTTTACCTTCAAGCGGTGTGAAAGAACTTTAGTGAAGATTTTATAAACTACTGATAGGAGGCTGATAGGTCTGTAGTTTCCGAGATCCTCAATGTCACCTTTCTTATGTAGCAGGATCATTATAGCGTTGTTCCAATCCTCAGGAATCTTTCCTTCATTAAGGCATCGAGTGAAAATTTGGGCGAGTACTGTTTCGATTTCTCCACTTGCTTCTTGTATGATGTCTACAGTAATTCCATCTTCTCCTGGAGCTTTTCCCCGCTTCATATATCTATTGTTGGTTGTTCAAGCCTTCTCACATTTTTTGTGAGTTTTTTGGCAACGTCTTTCTGTTTTTTGTGGGAGATGATGAGTATGGGTTGGGCCAGGAAAGTGATAGATGTATGCTAAAACTTTTGCTAAAATATTTTTTCCGCACCTTTGAGGGCGGTTATGTAAAATAAAATTTTTTGGAGGGGGACTTATACTTGCATCTATGACTTTGCAGAAACCCATTTTCAACTAGGTCTTTGTGGAAGTGAGAAAATGCAGAGTTTTGCTGGTCCTTGATAAAGCCAAGGCTCGGCATTCTCGACACTCTCTGCATTCTGGTTTTGTTATTTTTATTATTTTTTTTCTCTTGCCTGTTGGGTTTTGAGTTTTAATTTGTAATTTTTGTCATTGTTAAAAAACTTTTTGTTTTAATCTCTGCTTTGTAGATTGTTCTGATTTTTCGTCACTGCAGCGGTACGCGTCATGATCTTCAGAATGTAAGTTAAAAAAATTTGTTTTTAAATTCTGTCATTAACTCTGCTTTTGGATATATATATATATATATGCGTATATTGTGCGTATATTGTGTGGAATGGATTTACGAAAGATAAAAGCTTTATTTTATACATCCTGTTTCTCTGTACATAGGCATTTCATCATTCAGCAATTCCTTTCTATATGCTAACACTAAACTGTATTGTGTGTGTGTGTGTGTGTGTGTGTGTGTTTAAAGTATTAAAAACAACAACTGACCTATGATGAAAATGGATTCCATGATGACGTCAGTAATGATTGTCTTGCTTAATACGGGACTTTCGCTTGGGTCCCTGAAGGTGGCGCTGTAGGGAACGACTATCGCCACGTAGAATGTGCCGACGAGTATCAACCAGTCCCAGCAGGTCTTGAAAACGCCGTAATGTGACAGGATAAATCTCGATTTTTTTATTGCAGCTGCTTTGTATTCGGGAAGGGCGGAGGAATGGAGGAGGTTCTAAAAAAGACACATAAAAATGAGAAATAAAAATCTTATTCATTGTATATATACTTAAGATGAAAACAAAAGTTTCTCTGTAAAAAGTGTTTTATACTACCTCTTGTTTTGGCAGAATCCAAGAATGCACTAGTATTTTTGTACATTCAATCAACTATTGTAAAATTTATTTTTCGTGCGGTTTTTCAGACGTTCACATAAACAACTTTATTGCCGAAACAGGAGTTGGCTTTAAACACGAATTCATTTCTTGGCCCACTTGTAATAGTCAAAAGTACGTGCTCAGGTTGGATTAGCACTTGACAAATTTCTCTGGAACACCACATTTTATTTTATTTCGGTTTTTAACGACTGTCATGACCAGCTTTCCGGACTATAAGAAGTTGCCCTTCCCTGATTTGGGGAAGGGAGGGTGAGACACTCCTAAGACCGGGGTTGAGACACTCCTAAGACCGGGCGCCATCAGACAAACGCGCCATACATGCATTATTTGGTGCTTGAGCCTGGGCGCAGCTTGAGCAAATCGTCAGAAGCCAAAGCCTCAGACCATTCGGCTACTTGAGCGGCGCTAAAAATTTCAAGCTTTCAGTTAATTCAAAACATCAATACTTTCACAACCAATTACAATACCACTAAATTCAAAGTTACAAACTGCGTTTTCCACCTTACAGATAACCTTTCAAAATGTTTTAAAAGGAGAAACGAGTGTGTACGCCATTTCACAGACAATTAACGTGAAATGTTAATGCACGAAAAAAATAAATAAATGAGGCAGTTCGTAGCGCAAGGAGATAATAACTCCAACACTATCACCTGCCGGATGGAAATCCAACAATGTTTTCATGAGGTTGATTAAACTTATTAAATCAACCAATAAAAACAAAATACACTGCTGGCCACCTAAAATGCAACACCAAGAAGGACACGAGATAGCAAAGCCAGATTTTCTGGATACATAACAACATTTACAAAGATGAAACGATTGAGCTTACAGGCCCGTGAGACTTGCGGAACACGCAGACATCAATAGTTCGTGTGGCCCCCATGGCTGGCAATAACGGCCGCTACACGTCACGGCATCGAACGAAAGAAGCTTTGGATGTGAGCTTGGGGCATGTCGGTCCAGGCTGCTTCCACACGTTGCCACAGTTCATCAGGCGTAGCCACGGGTGGTGCTTTCCGGGCCACTCGGTTGCCGATCAGCGACCAAACGTTTTCGGTGGGCGACATATCGGGAGAACAGGCGGGCCACGGCAGCAGTGGCACCTAGTGGGCCGTGAAGAATTGTTGCACGATGCGTGCCACGTGCGGGCACGCATTGTCCTGTTGAAACGTGGCCGCTTGCAAGTCCTGCAGGTAAGGGAGGACTACAGGCTCCAAAACGACGGAGATGTAGCGGTGGCTGTTGAGTGTGCCGGCGATGCGTACCAGAGGGGTGTGCGGGTGTCATATCCAATTGTGCACCAAACCATAGCGCCAGGCGATGGATCGGTATGGCGATGCATAATGCAGGCGTCATACAGTCTCTCGCCGCGTTGCCGCCACACGCAGATCCGACCATCGTGGTGTTGCAGGCAGAAGCAGGATTCGTCGGAGAAGACAATGTCGTGCCATTCCGTAGTCCTGGTGCGGCGTTCAACGGCCCACTGCCGCCGCACTCGCCGGTGGTGTAACGTTAATGGTAATCGGAGCAATGGGCGCCGTGTGGCAAGTCCCTGCTCCTGCACACGACGTCGAACGGTACCTTCTGACACATGTTGTTGCGCAACACACCCTAATTCCTGCGCTAACGTTCGTGATGTGGCGGTGCGAGCCGTCAATATCCGCCGCACAACATGGCGGTCCTCTCGTTCGGTGATGCGCCGCGGCTGCGGCTATCACTCACTTCGGTCCGTCCGTCCCTCCTGCACCCACCGAATCCACACTCGCCTCACTGTGGCTGGATGTCGTCCCGCACGGGCGCCGATGTCTCGGTACGATAAACCGCTGTCGCGATAAGCCACTATTCGTCCTCTGTCGAATTGCGAAACGTGATGGAATGACTGCCATATTCTGCGACGAGGCATCAGGAAGCTTTCCACGTTCAGGTCCGGCAGCACAACAAACTTCCACTATTTACACCCCGCGTTCTGTGCACCCTTCTTATAGTGCTTCTCGGTGGCGTGCCGGGCGCACATGGTTTACATATGCCCTGCAATGCTAATCGTTTGCATGTCCTCTCGCGGGTGACGCATGCTGCGAATTTCAGGCCAATCGGATGCTTCCTTCTTGGTGTTGCATTTTGAGTGGCCAGCAGTGTTCATCGGAGAGAGTTGGCCGCTCGTTTCTGCTTTTCAAAAATTTCGAAAAGTTATCTGTGAGGAGGAACACGCAGCTTCTAACTTTGAACTTTTTGTTATTGCAATTGGTAATGAAAGTCTCGGTGCTTTAATTAACTTATGCTTAAAATTAAAGAATAGAATTGTTGAAATACCTTACTGTATTTCAACAATTTTATTTCTTTAAATCATGATTTCTCGCTGAGCCCCTAAAGATATTCTGCGGAACCATGGCTGGGAAGCACAGCCTTTCACACAACTGTTTGTGTGTGTGTGTGTGTGTGTGTTATCTTACGGCCACCGTGAGCAACTCTATGGACTTAAGCAGTCGTCCGCCCCCTAGTGTGTGTACTAGTTCCAGGGAAAGGAGAGACCCAGTGCGATAAGGCAAACATAACATCCATGCCTTACGAGGATTTGACGCGGGACCTATCTCGGACGGATGGTCATAGGCCTTCGCTACTTGGGCGGCCCTTGATTATTTAACTGTCAGAAAAAGATATTGTCCTGAACTGACCACGGATCATCAAATCCACATTTCATAGGTAAAACAGTCCTATTTATGACCACCATATGCAACTCTAAAAGGTATAAGCAGCCGCCTACCTCCAATTTGGTACCTCTGGTTCCATGGAAGGGCGACAACAGTAGGACAAACACACCAGCCATGCTACACACGAGACCAGTTGGAACAAATGGTCTGAAACCCACGATTATGACCACTCGATCACTGGTTGGGCATATAACTATGTCCCGAAAACAATGTTCAATCCACTTGAGCAATTTTAGTGCCAAGTTAGGTGTAATTATTTTTTCATAGTTCAGTGGATCTGATTTGCAGTACTAGAAAAATAAGTTTCATAGACTGAAGAATGCAAGATATAAAAGAAGTACTTTTTCAGGCCTTCAAATCAAGGAGTTCATTAGTGTGATTTCTAGGCAATGCCTTCAAGGAACTCCAAACAGCTGCCTATTCTGTGACCATTTCTTGGGCACAAATATAATATTTGCGCCCATTTAGTTAGGCACAAATACAGGGCCTTAGCCTTGGAGGGTTTTTGACGGTTTAAGCACTCCCCGAAATGTTTAAAATGACTCAAAAATAATATAATTATTTCATGAATTTTATAAATTTTTGTAACTTGCATAGCTTATAAGTCAATATTTGAAAAATGGGGATTATTAATTAGAAGAATTTCGCGTGCAAATAAAATGTGACAGAGAAAAACTTCAACGTATATATTACGTAGGGTGAAAATTAATTTCAAATTGAGAAACCCTTCCCGAAAATACTTTCTGGCTACGGCCCTGCACAAAAACGATAATTTCCAGGTGTAATAAGACATTTGTGAGAAAATACATTAAGATTTTAATTTGGATAAAATGAAGTCCCGTATAAATACCAGAAAAAATACTCTGAACTGAAATAACATTTTGTAATTCGAGTTTAAATAACTTCAGGAGCAGTCGTATTTTCAAAAGCAAATGCTGTTACGTATTTCGTTTTCCAAAGTAGAATAATTTGAATAACTTTTTAGCATAAAATTTCACTTCGGACCCAAAAAGTTAGGTCATTTTTCCATTATTTACGCCAATGAAGTAATATACGTTTTACTCGTAGGTAAATTTTTTTATTTTATTTCAAGTTTTCAGGTCACACTCGATTGCATTTCTATAACATCCGAAAGCTTATAATGTAAGGTGGCGACATCTGCCGTCAGATATGGGAACGACTGGTACCGATATATCTAAAAAAACTTATGGGCTTCAGCACAGACTTAAAATGACAATTATTTTTGTCCATAAATATATAACATGTTCAAAATAAATTATGACATCTTAATGATTATCCTTTTAATCTTCCCTAAATTTAAAGATGTGTTGAATGTAATGGAAAGGCCCGAAGAAACATCAAATTTCTCATTTTCCATTTTCACTTGCATTTTAGGCATTGGAACGATCAAAACCTGCTACAGTGCAATGCTGTACGTTAAAAATATCTTACGTGAAGAGGAACGTTAAATGATTGTATTGAGCCGTACGAAAGACGCATATCTGTCTAAATCCAGTTGTCTTAGATTTTGGGATCAGATAGCTTTTTTCTAACACCTAAGCAGCGGTGGAAATGGGTCGGAACGCAGCAGAATCCCGTTCCGGGAGCCAAATCCCACTTTCTGGGAACGATGCGACACCAAAAGAAAGGGAGAATTTAATTTGGATAAAACATTTCGTAATGAATTGTACACTTCAATTAATGACACCATCTTTTATGAATTGTTCATCTCGGAATAATGAAAACAGCTCTGACTTCAGCTAAATGTGAGTATTTCATTTTAAAGTTTAATAGCGAAATTTCCTTATATGGTTTTATATCCACTACGAATGGGTTAGTGCATATTATATTTTTATGGCATTCACTTGTACTTCGGGTTCCGGCAACGAATAATTTCCATTTCCACTACTGCCCCTATCTGTACCGAAACAGCTTTTACCTGGAGAGGTATGGACACTGCAAGATTTCTAAAGGTGTCTTGTGGTATCTGGCACCAACGCATTACCAGCAGGTTCTTTAACTCTTGCAAGATACGTTAATGAGCCTCAGCATATTGGATCTTCTGTTCCAACACAAACCATAGATGCTCGATTGGATTGATGTCTGGGGAATATGGAGGCCACGGAAATACCTGGAAGTCTTCTTCATGTTCCGAGAACCATTCTGAAACAATCCGAGGAAGGCGACATGACACATTATCCTGCTGAAAGATGGCACTACTAGAGGGGAATACCATTGCCAAGAAAGAATATACCTAGTTTGCAATGATGTCTAGGTAGGAGCTAGAAGAATAGCTTTCAACGGGTCTGATTCATTTGCCCGACGTTTACTTCACCGAAGGGTCACTTGAATGAAAATCACTTCACCGAAAAGATTGTTTCACCGAAAGATCACTTGATTGAAACGTTCATTTCACCGAAGGGTCACTTGATCGAAAGGTACATTTTACCGAAGGGTCACTTGATCGAAAAGTTCATTTCACCGAAAGATATCTTTACCTAAAAGTTCATTTCATCGAAAGGTCATTTCACCGAAGGGTCAGTTTATCGAAAACTTTGGATTTCATTACAGGATCTGTTGAAGCATGGTGCAAGTTAGCCAGACAGGCCACCGAAACGTTAGGGGATCATACTCAAATTGCACTTTTGATTTTCCCGTGTCACAGAGAACCCAAAGATTTAGTTTTAAGGCAAAAATAATTAATTTTAAGTTCCTAGGCCTCGGCTTAGGCCTTTTTAATAAATTTTAATCATGTTCATAAGGTTTACATAAAAGTCATGTTCAATGTTCATGTTCATAAAGTTTACATAAAAAGTTAAATTTATAATGTTGCACATTTTTTTAGACAAAAAGAGTCAACTTTAGGACCCTAGGCCTTGGCTTAGGCCTTTTTACCCAATTTTAATCGTACGAACTCATGTTCATGAGGTTTACATAAAAAAGTAAAGTTAATAATGTTGCACAATTTTTCAGGCAAAAAGAATCAATTTTAGGACCCCTATGTCTCGGCTTAGGCCTTTTTAGCAAATTTTAACCGTGCGTGCTTATGTTCATAAGGTTTACGTAAAAAGTTACTTTACATTTTATGTGATATGAGTGGGGTTAAAATCCGTTAAAATGGCCTGCATCTAGGCCTACGGCCAAAAAAATTTTTTGTGGTACAGTAAAAGTGAAACATTATTTACTTGATTTACTATGTAACCCTTATGAATATGAGCTCGGAGGATTAAAATTTGACAAAAAGGCACAGAATAATTAATGTTGTATTTCGAAAAACCTACTCATGTGGAGGTGTTTCATAGAAATCAAAAAGTGTATATTTTATACAATCCGATAATGTTTAGGTGGCCAGTATTTCAAAAACCCCACCACACTCCAACAGATCTCTAACAACAAAATTCTAAGTTTTCGATAAACTGACCGTTCGGTAAAATGATCATTCGATGTAATGAACTTTTAGGTAATCATTCGGTGAAATGAGCTTTTCGATCAAATGTCCTTTCGATGAAATGAACATTTAGGTGAAGTGACCTTTCGGTAAAATGTACCTTTCGATCAAGTGACTTTCGGCGAAGTGATTTTTGGTCAAGTGACATTTTGATCAAGTAAACGGTACGCGTTTTCAACATATAAATCACTGGACACAGGGTTTCCAAGCAGAGCATTGCCCGAAGCATTACACCTCCTCCACCAGCTTGTTTTCGTCCCATGATGCATCATGGTGCCAACACTTTTCCATGTAAACGATGCACAGGTATCCGGTACTCCTCATGGTGCAACGGGAAACAAAATTCATCAGCACAAAATAACTTCCTTCCAATCATTCAAGTCCTAGTTTTGATGCTCGCACCCCCAAGGTTTTGATGCTTGCGTGAATCGAAGTTAGCATGTGCACTGAGTGTGGCCTGCGCCTACGTAGCCTCATTTTCAGCAGGGTTCGATGTACTGTGTGTTGTGACACATTACTTCCTTCACCAGCATTCAAATTACAGGCGAGTTGTGCCACATCATCCTTTTTGTTGGCTCGTACCATACGGGATAGCCTTCGCTCACCTCTGGTATCGATGAGTCATTGTCGGCCCACACCATGCTGGAGGTTCGTGTTTTTTCCCTCCTCGGCCCACTTTTTCGTGCTTTTTCCCTCCTTGGACCATTTATAGGTGTGAAGAACAACATAAATTACCAAGTTTTCGCTTGTCAACAGACAGCTTTCTAAAGGTACCTTACAAACAGAATGCATAGAATTAAACAAACAGACAATAAATAAACAACGTTCATTCACGTGTTTTTTTCACATGCCATCATACTATAACGTGACTGATGTGTTAAACAGCATTCACTATATGCTCTACCTAGTATAATTTCATATGAAACCTTTCCATATTTGTGGGATATCGTATGAAACATTTTCATTGCATGCGTCCTCTCTTCCCATTATCTCCATAATTTAATTGGAAGAGAGGTGTCGCATCAGAAGAACGCTAGAGCACATCGCACGCTTACGTACTAGAAAAGTTATGACTCTGGAAGCTAAATGCTACAGAATGTACAATAGTCTTTCAGAAAAAATGGCTCCAATCTTGTTGAATATAGCGATGCTTCGAATCAGCATGGTTGTTGATAGACAACGGAACATTCTAATTATGAAGCACACAAATAAACTCAGCAAATTAATACAGTCGCAAGGACATAGACCTCCTGAGTACCAAGTACCTTTCATTACTAAATCTCAAGTAACCTTCAGTGTTAAAGAAAGGAGTATTCTGGAACCCTAAGTTCTGTTTACAGAAGATGTTAACGCCGAAAGACATTATCCACCCTGTGGAAGGTGCCTTATCGCAATTACCTATGGAAAGCAGAGATGAAATCCGGTTGTTAGCGGCAGCAAAATTAAAGAAAGTATTGACTAAACAAAATACCACGCGAAAGCAAAAAGCAGATTGGAGCATATTAAACAATATTAAAAAGAATGAATCACTACGGTTTACTATTACGAATAAAACAGGCCAAATAGCAATTATGGATAAAACAGAGTATGACAACAAAATATATAGTGTCAATATGGAATCAGAATCAACCCAGGTAACTGAAAACCCACTCAACTCGCTTGTACCAAAAATTATGCGAACCAAAAAGCTAGGGGAATTACCGGTGATATTGACCAAGGGAACTAGGGTACCACCCGGTACTGAGATTCCTGTTATACTTGGTAGATACAAGCACCACAAACCTGGCCAAACACTTAGGCCTATAGTGTGAAAAAGAAACTGCCCTACTTATTTTTTAGAGAAAGCAATGTCAAGTTTCGTAAAGGACTTCCTCCCTAGCTCAACAACAGTTATTGGATCTACAAAAGAATTTGTACGAAAAAGCAAAAGCTGGTTGCTTAGTGATGGAGATGTTATGGGAAGTGTGGACGTTGTTTCATTTCACCCATCTATGCCAATGAATGAGGCCTAAACCAACTTGATGATCTGGATACAAGAATCAAACCAGTTTTCTAGGACAGCGTTAAAGAGCATTGAAAGCGCTCTAAATGTGGTTACAAATATACAATAATTACTTCCATTTTAACGAGACTGTCTACAAGCAAAACAACGGGGCACCAATGGGGTTACCCTTGTCAGGGGTCCTAGCCGAGGCTATATTGAGACCTATGGAAGAAAAGATTAATGAATTTGTTCAAAAACCTACAATTTGGTTAGGATATGTGGTGACATTTATTTTATATGGCCACATGGAAAGAGGAGTATGGATGAGTTTTTTACAAAAATAAACGCACTGAATAATAATATAAAATTTGTAATGAAGTTAGAAAAAGGAAGCCCTTTACCATTTTTAGATGTGATGATCAAACGAACAGATAACGGAAAAGTGAGTACACCAGTGTATTATAAGCTTACAGCAGTAAATAATCATTTAAGCCCAAGGTCCCATGCACCGGAATCATATAAAACGGCTGGATTTCGATCACGTAATACAGAACTTACGTTGTTTGCTCAGACATAAGAGAAAGGGAAAACGAAATATCTCGGATAACAAAACAAGGCCTTGATGCTGGATACAGCTTCGAAAAGATGATGACCTCGGTACAAAACATAGAACACAAAATAAGAGGGAATGTAACAACTACGTACAAGAGCAACATAAAATTCGTAGGTAAGATACTTTACATTCCAAGTTTCTCTTATTATTTCAAAAACCTACTACGTAGTAAAGGACATGATGTGGGAATACAAACGACAAAAACAATTAGTAAAACGTTATCTGACTATAAGGAATCCGATGAGATGAACAAAGCAGGAGTATACTCCATCCCACTAAGATACGCTGATGGAACACAGAAGGTGTACGTTGGACTGACGAAAAGGTCTCTTAAGGCTAGAGTTAAGGAACATAGTAGAAATGCAAAAGATGCAATACTGTCCACACCTCTTGCTAGAGAGGTACTATATAATACAGCTATACTTGAATGGCCTGTTGCTAAATGCATTGATAGGTATACTACTCACAGAGAATCCTCAATTCGTGAGTCCATGGAGATAATGGGAAGAGAGGACGCATATAATAAAAATCTTTCATACGATATCCCGCAAATATGGAGAGGTGTCATATGAAATTATACTAGGTAGATCATATAGTGAATGCTGTTTAACACGCCAGTTACGTTATAATATGATGACATGGGAAAAAAACACGTGAATGAACGTTGTTTATTTATTGTTTGTTTGTTTAATTCTATGCATTCTGTTTGTAACGTACCTTGAGAAAGCTGTCTGTTGACAAGCGAAAGCTTGGTAATTAATGTTATGTTGTTCTTTACACCTATAAATATAAAGACGGAATAAAGCTTTCATAATTGTATTAAGTGTATTAATTGATATTCTATGACTTAGGTTAAAAATGTGAAGTACGAGAGAGACGTTTGTGGGTAAAGAAAAGCATGTTAATACGTTTGACTGATGAGTTGGACTTATTTTTGCCATTTGTATCAGTTATCAATGAATATATTCTCCAATACTTTCAGTAGTAAAGGATGCTCTGGATGGTCTGTAATTCCTAACATTATTTGCATGGGAAACTATTTTCTTTTCATCTCCAAAAGTAAAGAGTCTGTATTCAGATGAAGAAGCATCTGTTAGTTCAGAGTTATTTTCATGAAGGTATACACAACCAATCTACCAGACCCTCATCACAATCGGGAATCTATGCGTTTTGTGTTTTATTTCATTGCTACCGTTAGATGTCGACAGCCGCTTCGGGAACGTAGTGCTGTAAGTGATGGCTTCTGACTGTTCGCCCAAGACTGGGCCGGGTTCGCGCCCCATGTAAGCATGTAACTGTCTCGCCCAAGACTGGCCCGGGTTCGCGCCCCATGTAACCCTCCCTAGAATCAGTGACTGTAAATTAAGGACAAGCGACAGCTTATAGCCCTTAGAGTTCCTCCCGGTTGTGGTGAATGGTGAAATCGGCACCCACGAAACAGAAAAGAAGAGAAACAAGAAAGATGACACCGAATTCTTGGGTGTAATAAGCACGTCTTTTGAATACGTACTGACGCAAATTAAATTTATCATACCTATTCAAAATCAGTGGAACCGGTATGGAAAACAATAGATCTGACGAAAGAAAGAATATTTTCAGTCGGGTTTTTAATCCCTCAGATATTGCTGTAAACGGATTTCGTAAGCTTACGAACTCTTAGAAACAGAGATAGCGACAAAAATAAGATGTGACTTTACGTCCCCTGGTGGAAAAACCATGCATTATTTTAGGAAGAAAGTATTCTCAAAAGGTTTATCAATATAAGCGGTATCGGTCCGAGAAAAAAAATTAGTCGAGTTTTCAGGAGCCCAGATTTTTCTACAAATACTTCAGAAGTAGAAATTAACCCTTATGACCACTGGTGGCCAAACCGTTCTTTACCAAACATTAGAAATTATGTGAAAAATATTTTCCATCAGATCTTGTACGCGATACAGGAATAATTTTTCAAATCGGAGCTTTAGAAGCAGAAACAACGCAGAAAACGCAATTTACTTTTGTGCCCCTAACGGAAAGTCTATGATTTACTTGTAAATTTTGAATTTATAGAAAAAACATTTCGCATTGGAAACATTATCCAACAAAAAAGGAATTTTTCAAATCGGACTCTTACAAGTAGATATATTGACAAAAATACGACATACATCTACGCCCTCTGGCGTAGAAACCATGCATTATTTCAAGAAGAAAATGTTCCTAAAAGGTTTGTCGACATGAGTAGTATCGATCAACAAATGACTTTTTTCAGTCGAGATTTTAGAAGCCCATATTTTGCTGCACATACATCAGAAGCGGCAATTAAGACTTACGCCACCTGGTGGCCAAAACATTTTTTACAAAAATTAGAAATTATGTGCAAACGATTTCCCATCAGGGGTTGTATGCGGTGCTGAAAGAATTTTTGAAATCGGAGATTTAGAAGCAGAGATATAGGGGAAAACGCAATTTACATTTACGCCCCCTAGCGGAAAGTCTATGGATAACCTGAAAATTTTGAAATTATATGGAAAAACATTTCACACGGAAAACACTATCCAACAAAGAAGGAATTTTTCAAATCGGACTCCTAGAAGTAGAGATATTGACAAAAATAAGATATAAATCTACGCCTCCTGGCGTAGAAACCATGCATTATTTCAAGAAGAAAATGTTCCTAAAAGGTTTGTCGACATGAGTAGTATCGGTCAACAAACGACGTTTTTTTCAATCGAGATTTTAGAAGCTCATATTTTGCTGCAAATGCAACAGAAGCGGAAATTAAGACTTACGCCACCTGGTGGTCAAATCATTTCTTACAAAAATAAGTAATTATGTACAAACGATTTCCATCAGGAGATGTATGCGGTGCAGAAAGAATTTTTCAAATCGGAGATTTAGACGCAGAGATATAGGGGGAAATGCAATTTACGTTTACGGCCCCTAGCGGAAAGTCTATGAATTACTTAAAAATTTTGAAATTATATGAAACATATGTCACACTGGAAACACTATCCAACAAAGAAGGAATTTTTCAAAGGGGACTCCTAGAAGTAGAGATATTGACAAAAAACAAGATATACGTCTACGCCCCTGGCGTAGAAACCCTGAACTATTTTAAGAAGAAAATGTTTCTAAAAGGTTTGTCGACATGAGTAGTATCGGTCAACAAACGACGTTTTTTTCGATCGAGAATTTAGAAGCTCATATTTCTGCAAATGCATGAGAAGCGGAAATTAAGATTTACGCCACCTGGTGGCCAAACTATTTTAAAAAAAATGAGAAATTATGTGCAAACGATTTCCCATCAGGAGCTGTATCCGGTGGAGAAAGAATTTTTCAAATCGGAGATTTAGAAGCAGAGATATAGGGGGAAACGCAATTTATCGCTACGCCCCTAGCGGAAAGTCTATGAATAACCTGAAAATTTTGAAATTATATGAAAAACATTTCACACGGAAAACACTATCCAACAAAGAAGGAATTTTTCAAATCGGACTCCTAGAAGTAGAGATATTGACAAAAATAAGATGTACCTCTACGCCCATTGGCGGAGAAACTGTGGAATATTTTAAGAAGAAAATATTCCGAAAAGGTTTATCGATGTGAATGACATCAGTCCACGATAGAATTTTTTCAATCGATATTTTAGAAGCTCAGATTTTATGGCAAATACATCAGAAGCAAAAATTAACACTTACGCCCCCTGGTGGCCAAAGTATTCTTTACAAAAAATTTGAAATTATATGCAAAGGATTTTCCATCAGGAGATGTATCCGCTGAAGAAAACATTTTTCAAATCGGAGTTTTAGAAGAAGAGTTATCGGGGAAAATGTAATTAACTTTTACGACCCCTAGCGGAAAATCTATGCGTAATTTGAAAAAGTAACTATATCTAAAATATTCTTTGACATAAATGGAATCAAAAGATAAAATAATTTTTTCAATCGGATGTTTAGAAGCAAATATGTGGAATAAAACGTATTTTTGAATTCGACATCATCTACATTTACACCCTCTAGCGGCAAAATTGTACATCGGAAAAAAAAACAATTTGCAAAAGGAATTTTTCAAATCGGTTTAATAGTTGCAGAGATGTCGTGGGTACAGACGGACGGACACACCGATAACATAAGCACGATCTTTTTTTGCAAAAGACGTGCTGAAAAGGTGGTACTGAATATTCGAGTGTAATGCGCATGCCGTTTGAAACCTTTCCAACATGAAATAAATACTTCAAAGCAGACTTATAAAACCTAAAATTTCAGCTAAAAAGGATTGTGCTTACTTAAATACGAATACAAAGGAATAAACTCGCATAACTTGAAATACGCAATGTGAGTTGGGTTATTCGTAGTGAATGGAACCGAAAAACAAAAAGAGGAAAAATTAACCGCATTTCTGCAAAGATTATACATTCACAAGCCATTTATACAATCGATGAAAGCACAAAACGTTTCTCATAGTAGAAGATATCTGATGCAAAAGGGATTTTCAAGAAGAACAGATGAAGGGTATAGCGTGACATAACAACTTTGCCCGCTCTAGATGGAAAGCTGTGCGTTACTTTAAGCAGAAAATCGGTGCAAAATGCTCTTCATAATGAAGAGTATCCTAACCAAAAAAGGATTTTTCTATAGGAATTTTAGAATCAAATAAAGTACTTTACACAGAAATGTACACTGACGTCCCCTGGTGGCAGAAGTTTGAGTAATGGAAGAGTAGAAAATAGGTGAAAATTATTCTTCATCGCAAAAGCTATGATGAGGAAAAACATGACTTCTCGGAGCAGAGATGCGAGAAAAAACGTTTTGGCAGATACTCACCCTAATGGAAAAACTGTGCATTATTTAAAGTGGATAATGTTTCCAATATTTACTGCAGCGAATGGCATACATTAAAAAAATAAATTTTTCAATAGGAATTTTTAAAGCTCAGATATATTTGCAAACAGAAAAACGCATTAACACCACCTAGCGCCAGAACTGTGGACCACGAAATCCCACGAGTACATGCAAATGCTGCACAAGGTGAATGGTATCCGGTGTTCAAAGAGTTTTTAAACTTCCTCGAAACATAAATTTCCCAAATAGGGTGGATGCTGGAGTGTGAGGGAGAGACTGGATGTATGATAATTTTTCTTTTTTCAAAAAGAATATTCAATAACTTGGCATCTTTTTCTTCAGGATAGCTTTTGCATTTATTCCCAGATAAAAACCTTATTCGCTGAGTATACTGTTTCATCACATGAATTTCACGAAACACTATGGTGTTTCTTCAGTTTCATTCACATATTTGTTGTTTATAATTTAAATTGTCATTTGTCCTGCTGTACTAGATCGCAGACCAAATGAGAGTCCGGTCCCCAGGAATATATATTCCCCTTCTTGGTTGAGGACTGATCACAACATACAGACTGACAAATGAGAGCATCGTTTTCTTCTCATTTCTTTTGAGTCAATAAGGTGTTCTCTCGTTTGAACGCTGCAGGTTCCACGCTACACATTTTGTCTGATCATTTTACGCGAGTTTTGTGTTCTTCATGATATGCTGTCCACAGTTAAACGCACACGGCTGTTCTCTTTCTTCTATACATTCCAAGGTTCTTTTGAAAAGTTTGCATTTCAGCAATTCTTTTTTTTCTTTTCGATATCTTTTACCACGAATATGATTTTGCTCCCAGATTCTTCTTCATATCGCGCACGACCTTCCACTCTTTTTAAAAGGTATACTGTATTCCTCGCAACACCTGTTCTTCTAAAAGACCGATTTGAAAAAGATATCCTGACAGAAAATGCTCGTAGTAAAAAAATATTTTGCATATAATTTATAATTTTTCATAAGACACAATTGCAACTTGAGAGAGAAAGTGCATATTTCTCAACAGTATCTATGAGTCCGAAAGCTCGGAAACGTTTTTAGGTGAAATGCCACTCACCACAGAAAACATTTGACGCATATAAATTACTCAGAATCGTTCGTGGTTTTGTTTCTAGGGAGCGGAAACGTACAATGTATTTTTCTCGATACCTCAGTTTCTGAAAAACTGATTTGAAAAACTCTTTCTACGTAGGATAACATTCTCTGCGGGAAGCATTTTGCGCATATTTTGGGATGTTTTGTGATGCACATTCTGGCACTATGTTGTTCTGCTTGCAGTTGTATCTTTGCTTCTGAATATTAGATTGAAAAAAATCTATCTGTGCTGTACATAAATTTCTATGATAGAGATTGCGAAAATTACCTAATTTAAATAATACACGGCTTACGGTCTAGGAGCATACACATACTCTATATTGACAAAAGTCACCGGACACCTAGAAGAGAAACACAACATAGCATTTATTGACATGCATTAGTACGGTGTCGGTCCGCCTTTGGCCTAAGTCACGTTTTTCTGAGCTCCGTGTTGTGTGCCTATTTAGTGTGTTTTATCGTGTGGTTCGTCATTTTCCTTTCGTGTTCCTTCAAGCTGAAGGTTCGTGCTTTGTTTTGATACATCTCCCAAGTTGGTGAGTAGTTTATTTTTTCTGTTATCATCATTTGAATTGTCGACCTAGCTGGTCGATTTCTCAGGCAGCCCTCGTCATTAACAATGGCGGCGGCTGCTGCTGATAAGAGCGATGTCCACGCCCATATCAGCGAGGCATTTCCTGCCGCCTCCTCCTCCTCCTCGACACGAGACCAATCTCCTCCAATGCTTGTAGGTGACGTCACCCAACCACTAGAAGTGGAAAGTGACTCCTCAACTACAGCTCAAGCTTCTTGCCCTGCTTCGACCAGTGACGTCAGTGCAGCGCAACTCTCTGTTGCTTTACGTGAAGACATGGATGTGTCTGACAGCGCTGCTAATTTACCCTCTACTTCAACTCAGTTCAAACAGCCGGTTGCGTTGCAGCCCTCACGCTCGAGTCCTACTCCTAGGGCATACTCTGCCGCTCTTACTGGAACAAAAGCTCCTTCCAAGTTTGTTGCAGAAGTCTTACCAGACTCGTACGTCATTGTTGATGGCCTTACTGCCACCATAGATATTCCCGAAGATTCCCCAGCGGGAAAACAATTCTATTCTAGAATGGACTTCGGAGTGTGTTTTGATGCGCTCCCAGACACAAAGTTGAAAGAATATAGTATGGCTCTCAAGCAGATACTTCCAGCTGGAGCCAGTATTGATCACATGACTCGAAAACCTCGAGCTGTGTTGGTGTACTTTGCTCTTAAAGAGCATGCGGATCTTGTCTTGACAGAAGGTTTGTCAATCAAAGACGTCCATCTTCTACCAGAACCTGTCTCTCAGCGTCCAATCCAGGTTACATTTTATCCGGTTCCACCTGAGGTGTCAGACGTTGCGCTGTGCACTGTACTCAGTAAGTTCGGCCGAGTTGTTGGGCCAGTTACTACTCTTTCAGCCGCGCCGAGAGATCCAGACGATAAATCCATAGGAGGATTTCGCCGAAGTGCAAGAGTGATCTTTCCATCTGATGAACATTTGCTCGACTGCCCAAAGGTGCTCAACGTTCGTTGTGGACAGCAACGTAGGAGAATTGAAGTGACTACCTTTCTCCACTGCACTTTTTGCCACGGAGAGAATCATTTACGTGTGCATTGCCCACATCTAGCATCACAGGCTCCTAATAATTCTCCTACAACTTCTGGCCCTCTTCTGAGCCGAGCAACACCTTCTTCCACTGCACAGAAAGCTTCAGAATCGAAAATTTCACAAAAGTCGACTGCAGGAGTTGGTCAACGCGTGTCTACGGACCCTTTATCCTTCGACCAGCAACTGGATTTTCCCTCTCTTAATTGTTCGCTTCCCATGCGTTGTCATTCTGTAGCGGAGTCCCCTTCAGGGGTTTCTCCACTGCCCTTATCATTGATACTTCTAAATCTGCTGATGACGGATTTTCTGGCCACGAATCTCGAGTTGATGAGAGCTCAACTGAGCCTTCGCTGAAACGTCGTGGTTCTTCTCGCAGACGCCCACCGAAGAAGCCGACTGCCGCATCACCCCGCACCTCTCCCCGTACTGGTAGTACCTCTCGAAAGAATTCACCATCAAAGGCTGCTACCTCTTCTGTCCAGGCCGACGAAGAGCCTCCTCTTAAATTTGAGGATCTTGTCGAATACCTTAAGGATGGCTCGGTTCCTACTGGGCCGATTTCATTTGAAGATTTACATCAATACCTGTCACATAAGACAGACCACTCCACAACGCATGCTTTACTCTCAAAGTATGCATCGTTTCTCCCTCTAGTGCATGATCAGATCCAAGTCCTTAATCAATGTATCTCCCACCTTCGCAAGGAACATCCGTGGGCTAAAACCTATTTTAATCGACTCAAATCATTTCCTCCTGTTGTGAAGGCTCTTCAGCAAGCATTAATGGAAAAAAGTCTTCAAGATTGTATCTCTTAATTGCAGGGGATTTGCATCCCCATTTTCTAATGCCTTGGTACATGAAGACCTCACTCCGTTAGGAGCTGATCTTCTCTTACTACAAGAGACGAATTGCCAATCCACTACGATATTCTCACGATGGCGCCAGTGGAACTACACATTTCACCACGCCTACCAACTATCATCCCATAGTGGTCTAGCTATAGGTATCCGCCATACTTTCAACTCCATAATCACCTCTTTTTCGGTTCGAAACTTATGTCGAGACCTATTACAGTGTGCATCATTCACCATAGCTTCCACATCTTATCATATATTTAATATTTATATTCCAAGCTCTTCAACCCACTTGACAATACTTTTTACTCGCCTTCGTCGTGCCTTGTCTCGCATTCCTCCCATAGATCATGTTTTAATTGGAGGGGATTTCAATTGCACTCTGAATCCTACCCTGGACCGATCTCCTTCCACCAGAGAACGCCGTGTTAACTTGGTGAATCTTCTTCAGTCAGTGGTCTCCGACAACTCATTCATTGATGTTCACCGTCACTTCCATCCTTCATCGACTGTACATACTTGGCGCTCGCAGCATAATCAAAATCCGTACACAGCTCGCCTTGACAGATACTACGCCTCATCTACTCTGCTTACAGCTGTGACAGAATCTATTATCACTCCTACAGCTTCTTCTGACCATTGTGCCATCGTTCTTATTATTCAAGCAGTTCCAGCACAACCCCGTACAATTCGTCCATGGACTCTTGACGACACTCTTCTTACAGATCCAGACTTCTGTACTTCAGTACGCTCCTTCCTTGAGGACAAACGACCTCAACTTCAATCAGCTCCTTGTGGTCTGACTTTTTGGTTGGACATTAAACAGCAACTCGTTCTCCACGTTCGCAATCTTTCTTTTAAAGCAAAAATGCTTCAAAACATGCGTCTCAACCATGTCCGTTCCATGCTCTCCATCCTAAGCCTAAGTGATCCTCTCTTCTGCCACTATCAAGAAGAACTGCTATCAATCCTCCTTCCTCTGGCTCAACAAGCTCTACGACGTCTCCGGCTACAACATCTATCGCCAGACGCATCCAATTACGATTTCCTTACATCCATGGAAAAAACACGAACAGCATCGAATTCACTTCGGCACCTTCGCCTCGCATCTGGAGAGGTGTCTGATGATCCACTCACTCTATGTTCCCAGGTCCGAAAGTTCTATACAGAGAAGTTCTGTGAATCTCCTCCGCCATCCTCTTCAGCTTTGGCGTCACTTCTTTCTAACCTACCACAAGTTCCTCCCCATCTTGCCTCTTCCCTCCTCCTTCCTCCCACGTTCTCTGAACTATCCTCTACGTTTTCTTCTTTAAACTCTAGGGCCGCACAGGGTCCGGACGGCCTCACTTTCCTCTTCTATAAAACCTTTCTACCTCTCCTTCTACCATTTCTCTTTTCTGCACTTTCTGCTGCTTTCAATCACTCCCCTCTACCAAGGCGATTCACAGTAGCATATGTTGTACTATTCCCTAAGAAAGGTGATCTCCTTGACCTGGGGAATTGGCTCCTATCTCCCTCTTAAATCTAGATTATAAACTTTATACTAAACTTCTTTCCCAACGCCTTAACCCCATTCTCACTCACATTCTCTCCCCAAATCAAACTTACACAGTTCCCGGCCGTTCACTTTCTCATAACATCCATCTACTAAATGATCTAATCCATCTTGCCCGATCTCGCTCTGAACCCCTCGCCCTTCTCTCTCTTGACCAACAATCCGCTTTTGATAATATCTCACATTCCTATCTATCGGCTACACTCCTTCACTTCGGTTTTCCTCCTTCCTTCGTCTCTCTTCTTTTCTCACTCTATCAAGACGCCGTTCTCCAGGTCAAGCTGCCCACCTTTCTCACAGCGCCTATTCCCTTCCGCCGGGGAGTGCGGCAGGGTTGCCCACTCTCCGGACAGCTCTTTGCAATCGCAATTGAACCCTTCCTCCGCTCTGTACACCAATCCTTTAAAGCAGTTCTGCCACCACTCTCTGCCTGCACAAGACATCATGCCACTACCTCTGTTGCATACGCAGATGATGTCACCATCTGCATCCGTCATGACTCACAGTTTCCGTGTCTCCAACGTCTATTCGCAGCTTATGCCTCATGCTCCGGTGCAGCGCTCAACTCATCTAAAAGCACTGGTTTATGGTGCGGCTCATGGGCACATCGTGTAGACACCCCTTGGGGAGCAAGCTGGTCGTCCATCTCACAGCGCTTCCTTGGAGTTCATCTTGGTTCCTTGCAAGCTGCCCCCTCTACACGTGGAATGCTATTCACCCACGCTTGCTCAGGTCAACTGCCTCCTGGAGGAGAGCCCAGTTCTGCTCATCATTCTTCCAGAGAGCTCGCCTCTCTCGAACTTACCTGATTTCCTTGTGCACACACTCTTGGCTTGGTGTCAAGTCTCTACAACTCCGCCTTCATGAAATTACCCGATGTCTTACTTCTCTGATTTGGACCTGCCACCACTGGGTCAGTGCCACAAAGCTTTGCCTCTCTCCGGATCACGGCGGCATCGGACTCCTTGATACACAGGAGTACTACAAGGCCGTCAGAATTACTACTTTTCTCCGTCTCTTCACGTCGCCAGTACCAGATGCCGTTTTAGCTAGGGACGTCATCGCCTCCCCGAGCAACCCTAACTTTTCTTTTCTCTCCTTACTACTCATGGACCACCGACCCCTCACCCTCATTCGACTTCCCCCTGTTTACCGTGAAGCTCTAACTTTCCTTCGTTCCCTCCCTCTCTCGTTCTCCACCTGATTCCACAACTGAGCTCCTTGCTGAACCCCTCTTTATTCTTCGATTATTCACCCCTCTCATCTTCCGTACTTTGCCTATCCTACCTGGCTCCGAGCAGGTGTGGTAACAGTTAAAGATCTCACTAACCCTGACCTTTCTTGGCGACCCTTTGCCAGCCTCCCTCCCTCTCTTCTCCTCTCCTCCTCCTCTCGTGACATCTACGACTCTATTATTTCATCTATCATTTCTCAATTTCCTCATCTTGCTTCCCACTCAGGTCTTTCCTTTGTTCCTTCTGCTTCTCTCCCATTTCCTCTTTTCTTGCTTACTTCTGGCTCAGCTCATCCCATTTCTTCTCTCTCGGTGTCAGCTCTTTATCGGTTCCTCTCTATGTCCCATTCTTCTCCTCCTCTCCCCATTCCTGATGTTCCCCCTGCTGCCACTGCTACGGTGTGGTCAGCCGCCCTGTCTCCTCTTTCTGCTCCTCTAGAAATTAATACCCATTGGTTTTTCCTCCATCGCCGCCTTCCTGTTCCCTCCGTTCTTTTCCGAATGTCTCTCCTCGATTCCCCTCTTTGCCCTTTCTGTGCTCGGGAGGCTGATGTCTCCCATGTCTATCAACACTGTGTTATATTACTCCCAATGCTGAACTTGGCATTTACTATCGCCCAATGTTCCATTACAGCAGATCTTACATTTGATGCATATCGGACTCTTCTGCTACAGAACTATCCCCAGTCAAGCTCCCATCAGTCTGTGCCTATATTTTTTATTTTAGCGAAGCATGTAATCTACGTGTTTCATCAACGCTGCAGATATTTGACTACTCCTCTGACTGTGCATGAAGCTTCTACGGCATTATTATGCCATTTCCGCGACCGTCTGACATCTCGAATTCGGCTAGAGTATTCTGTTGCAGTTACTCAGCGTCGGGAGAGCCAGTTCCTTGCCACCTGGTCACCGGCTGCCTCATGGTTTACCAGCTCGCCAGCGTCATTGTACCTGACGGTCGGCAGATTTGGTATTTGACCTTTTTGAATCAGAAATGCGTATGTAAATATCAACAATCTGTTTTCAAGATCTTTGCACAGCTTGGAAATTTACCGCATGGGTTTTTTTTATAAAGGACTGTACGTGTTTACACAGCAAATTGTTTTTTGTGACACTCATCTTGTATTTTTTTTTTCTTACATTGACGTTCAAGTTAGTTCGTCTTTAGTTTACATTTTGAGTATAAATATTGCAGTTAGTCATTAGCATAGTGCTGTATAAACATAGAAATTGTTTCTGCAGTGTAGTTTTTTTGTAATTTTGTTCTATTTTGTTTCCCGAACATGTTTGCACTGTGCTGTATAATTGTACATAGTTTTCAAAATATTGCGGAACAAGTAATCCATCTTATTTGCATCAGAATGTCCAAGTTTAGTTATTTCCTGTTATTAAACATTCCAATGATTTGTCTGATAATCAGTTTTTTAAATTGCATAGTACTGTACATCCTTGTAAATATGTTGTGTTAAAACTCACTGTCATATCGTACCTTCTTTCAAGAGACATGTTGACTAATGATTCTTACTGTATTTATTTTTGCACAAGTTAGTCAATTGCATGGTGTTGTACTTGAGAAATATATTTTGAAAAACATTTTACCTATTTTGTTCTTTTGTGTGAGGTGATGCTTGGTACTATCATTCTTCTATTACTACATATGGATAGTGAGAATATGTTAAAGCTTTATTCATCGTGTGTTTTCCTATTATACTTACATTTTCTATCTGGTCAACAGAATAGTGTTACATTTCTGTATATGGTCCGATTTTGATTTGTAACATGTTGACACTGTGCTGTATATCTGTACATTGTTTTTGAATATTGCCGAACAGGTAATATATTATATTTACACCAGAAAGTCCAAGTTTGTTCTTCTCCTGATATTCATCATTTCATTGATTTGTCTTATGATCAGTTTGTCAATTGCTTTGTACTGTACATTCTTGTAACTATGATGTGTTACACCTTACTGTCTTATTGTATTTTTTTTTTTTTTTTTTTTCAAGAGAAATGTTGTCTCCTGAAGCTCTCAATATTTTCTTGAACAAGTTTGTTAATCGCACAGCAATGCACTTATGAGCAATTAGTTTTTTTTGTTAAAATCCTTCCTAAATGCCCAGACATGCTTGTCGCTGTTGATTTATCACGAGCTGTAATTTTGCTCCATTTTTCAACTTGTGCACTATGCTGCATATTTTTATATAGGTTTTAGTAGTTTAACGATCTTTGATCGTATTTTATTTGTATTTAGACGTCCTTATTAGTTCGTCTCCTGATTTCTACCTTGAATAAAGATATTTTGAAACCACCTTTGGCCTTAATGCATGCACTGACCCTTCGAGACATGCTTTCGACAAGGTTTTGGAACACAGCGATAGGTATGCGCTTCCATTCAGTACATAATGCTGCCGCAAACTGTTGCTTAGTAGTAGGCATTGGTTCCAAACTTCTTATGCGGCGCTCTAATTCATCCCATAGGTGCTCTATGAGATTAAGATCAGGGCTCCGTGCTGGCCAGTCCACACACGATAAGGAATTATCGTCAAACCATGCCGTAACAGTCCTTGCTTTATGGCTAGGTGCATTATCCTGCTGGTACCAACAAGGGTCGATTCCATAGTATTTCCAGAAAGCTGGTAGGGCATAATTGTCCAGAATATCGAGGTGGACGTGCTGGTTAACAGGTTTGTCCACGATAACCAATGGGCCGGGACCATGCCACAAAAAACACTCCCACACGAGTGAGTACACAGTCAGCTCCAAACTTGATTGTAGGAACAGTACACAGTGGGAAATAGCGTTCCCCGGGCTGCCGCCATACCAACACATACAACCATCAGACTGATGGATTGTGTATCTGGATTCATCAGTCCATAGGACCCATTTCCATTGATTTACGGTCCACGATAAATGGTCTTTACACCATGCTAAACGACGAGTAGCATTCCGAGTAGAGATGAAAGGGTTATGAGTAGCCGCACGACCACGGTAACACATGAAATGAAGTTCTCTGCGAATGGTACGTGTACATACAGAGGTACACTTAGTTCTTGTGCAGTACTCCGTCGATTAGCTGTAACGACTCTCCTGAGGCTTCGACGTCCTCTATCACTGATTTTATTTGGTCTGCCGGTACGTTTTGCTGCTTCAGGCACGCCATGTGTCTTCCACGTATTCAGTACATCCAAAACAATTGACTTGGCTATGTTTAAACGCCTCTCGGTTTTTCTTATGGACATCCCACTAATATAACACCCAACAATCTTTCCTTTCTCAAAGTCAGTTCTCTCCCACCGCGACATTTTCACTCGACCTCACAGTGCGATATGATTGCGGTCAGCTGCAGGCTTGCTTTTATACCGTTTGCAGCTGTACCGCACATCTTAACAACGCAGGGGATCCGTTCATTTGCTTTTGAAGGGGTGTACAGTGACTTTTGTGAATATAGTGTATATAACCATATCTAATTTTCTTTCTTGCTAACTCTACTTCTAAGAGTCGTTCAATCGCTTAGTAATATTTTGCTTATATTTTCTACTTTGTAATACAGCGTGCTGCAGCTTTGGAGCGTCCGTGCGTATTTCTATTCGTCTTTGCGTATCTCCAATTGTCAAAATTTCATTCAAAAGGCTTTGCTGGCAGGATGTCGTTCAAAAGACATTTCACATCATTTTCTATAAATAAGGTTATCTTTTCTCGCTTCGGGCATGAAGCTGCATCATGTTTTTCCCTCTCTACGTCTCTATTTCTTATTGCTCGATTTGAAAATTTTGTTTTGTTTTGAATATCATCTGTTATGAGGAAACAACAGTTTGTGTTATACGCCGTTATTTTTCTAAAAGAACATTTCTGCCGCCTGTGGGTTTAAGTATTCCTTCTTGCAGATTTTTACCAATTATAGAAATTCCGTAGAAAAATTATTTTCGTAACTCATTCCATCTGCTATGAGGAACATTTGCCACAGCGTGCGCAACCTTGTTCATAGCGAATGAATTACGCAGTTTCTCTTAAACGGATATGCATTTTCTTTTTCTCAGATTTTCGACGTTTTCAAAAATCAGCTTTGTAAAATAATTTTTATGTCATAAAGGATCCAAAATACGTGCTCATTACACCCTAAAATTGAAGTGTCGTCTTTTCTGTTTCCAGATAAATTCTCTTTTTTAATTAATTTTATTTTGAGCTTGGCTATCGAGCTCAAAATTTATTAAGTACCGAACATGAGAACCTTTTACTTGTCTTAAAAATTCTAAGTGTTGAAGTCTTTTTACATGCAGAAGTGTTTCCCAACTTTGCTTAAACTATTAGTGCATATTTCTACTCGATAATGAGTCACAAATGTGGAGTTTCTCTCCTTTTTCAACCGTTTCTATCATGAAACAGTTTCTACACATACAGGCATATCAACATAAACAAATGTTTTTAACTTTTATTTATACATATTAACTTTGGTTTTCTTTTTTGATGCCATGTGCAGTATACGCTGCCTATACATACATCAAGATATAGAGTAAAATGTCACATAGAGTAAACAAAAGCAGTCACATGCGTAGAGTAAGAAAAATAAAAATTCACAATATTAACCTACATTATTGAGTTTTAATTTTGATTTCATTTTGTCCTGCCTGTAATGGCCTGACAGTTGATATAACACAGCACGACTTCTCCGCCTTTGGTAGTGGTTGCTAGGTAAACACCCTTCTTCTAGCTCTAGACTACCATTGGCATCTGAAAGGCAGAAAAATAATAAGTCTATAACAGCTGAAGAAGTTAATTACATCATTATTTTTATATATATATATATATATATATATAATAAGTCATTATATTTATTATATTTTTATTATTATTATTAAGTCATTACATTTACTATATCTTCATTATTATTATTAAGTAATTACACTTATTATATTTTTATTATATATTTATTATTTGGAGATTTAACGACCACCGTGAGCAGCTCAATGGGCTATAAGCAGTTGCCCATTTCTAATTTAGGGTCACTAGTTCCAGGGAAGGGAGAGAGTCAGTACCGTAAGACAAGCACAACATCCATGCCTCACGGGACTCGAACCCGGACCCATCTCGGACGAATGGTCACAAGCCAACGCTTAGACCATTGCGCCACCAGGGCAGCCATCACCTTTCCAAGACATAATTTTAGAAAATGGAAATGTTCAGCATTTCACGCAGTTGTTTTGTTTACCACCGCTTCCTCATCAGGCGAATTTTTCTTCTTTCTTGAAGAGAAATTCCGTTTTCTTACTGTGTGCTTCAAAATCTACGACTTTATGCTAACCCAGTGCTTTTCTATGAACTGATACTCCATATATTATTTTTGTAATCTGAAAATCAAAGTTGTGAAATATTGTCCACAAAGAAGAGCCAAAAAATAAATGGATTATGTAACCTCTCGTGGAAGCAGCCCTTTTAACTGATTAAGTGGGACATACAGTTTTAAAAAGAGGGATATACAGTGTTTTGAAATTGGTCTAAAAGGAGCGATTTTTAAAAACATTGTTTATATATTGACGCATGATATTATTTCTGGTTTTTCTGAGATCAATGAGTGATGATTAAGCTCAGTCTTTATCTAAATACTGGTGATCATTGCTTAATAAATTTTGTTTTGTCGCTTTTGGCCAAAAGAAGGTAGAAATTGTTGATTACGGCTGCGCTCATTTATTCCTAAACATGGACTTGTAGACACGTGATAGAGTTCCTGATATCAACTTTTAGGAACTGCTGCGGGACTTACCTGGAGCGACATTTTATTGAGTGTACTAAAATGCAGCCATTTTATTTGATTGTGACCTCCTTGGTACAACTGATTGCTTTCTTCATAAAACATTTTCTCCCACTTGTATTTTCCATACGCTATGCCCTGGTCCGCCCAAGCCATAAACATACTGTTTTAAACATTTTCAGGAGTCAGTTAGTAGGCTGTGGTCACACTGTAGCCTTTATTCTGTGGAATATCTTTTTAAAAACAATTCAATATTTCTTATATGTATTGTCCAAATCGAGCTCATCATCATCAGAAAGAAAGTCGATTGATAACATGCGTTCAATATCAGGGTTCATTCTAAGATTATGGCAAGAAAGAATGCAATCCTTTAAATAGAAGGGTGCTTTTGAACTCAAAAAACCATTTGCTACAAAACAGAAATTTAGAGACTTTGAGAAGGACACTTCTTCTTAACTGAAAAAGAACATTTTTTTTAAAAGTAGGGCGCCAAATTTGACAAAAAAAAAAAAAAAATGCAGCTATTAGTGAACTTTAGCACCAGAATGCCCGGAGTAAGCAGTCTGGCGTACAACGCCTAGAACGAAAAAACCTACAACACCTAAAACCGAGGTAATTGTGCACAGTGTCTGCCATCTTGTTTAGGGATTTCACTAAAGTTCACGACAGTTACTCTGTCTATGGCTTCTTCCGCTGATTTTGCATGAAAATCAGTTGAGGAAGACATAGAATAAACATTCGTTGAACCACATATGTATAAAAAAGAGTTGCACTTATTTAATTAAGTTGTTCTTCTAAAAGAATTCCAAGTGTATATCAGAGTTTTTGCGAGTGGTCAGAAAGCTGGTTTCTATTTGGTCGTTAGAGCTCCGCCAAAGTTCTAATCCTAGATAAGGTACAGGTGGTGCGTTTATCTTACAGCGCTCGCTGTCTTCCTTCTCTGAAACCAGTGGCCCTAACTTAGCGACGAACGACTGATTGCAAACTTAGAAACTGGTGATGGTGGTCGTTAAACAACGGAAAAAAATTCAAACTTGTCTAACAGAATAAATCTTTTGTAACATGGTATATTTTCCAAAGTAGATAATATTATTACAGAGGAAACATTTAGCGTTATAAGATTGTTCTATGTATGTGTTAGTATTGCAAATTTAACTGGTATAGCGCACAGTTAACGTGAAAGGATGCACAGTTGAAATGGAGAGAGAGAGAGACAGTCCGAATGGCTGCTGTATTCCCTTGTTTGGAAACAAAAGGACAAACAGAAAGAAAGAGACAAAGTGGTTGAAAAACTAGTATGACAGTGGTAAGTATTCGTTCGAATAGTTTCGTGTATCGTCTGAAAGTTTGGGTTAAATATTTTTTGTGTGTGTTTGTTCTGAGAAATTAGGTGATCTGCAACAGATACCTTAGAAATCGCGAAGTTGCCGAAAGAAGTAAGATGAAAGGCATAGCTAACAGACAAATAGAAAAAAAAGGTTTTCTTTTACAACTAGTCAGCAATTCTGCTATGGAAGACAAACACCATAACACTTGTGCTAAAACCATTTCTTCATGAAATCATAATGGTTTCAGTTTCAAAATGTTCCGAGTTTATGTGCCGTATTTTCCGGAAAATGTGCTCAGCTGAAGAAATCATTACTGAAGTCTGCTAAAATTCTTGCAAATGAAGACATCATCTGTCTCATGACTGATTTTAGAAAAATAGAAATGCAAACAGAGCAAATATTTTGCATGCGAGTCTTAAGCAATTAAGCAGTATTTGTCTTTGCAATTTTTACACACATCCAAAGACACTTATTTAACACAGTTTTACAACCGAATTCAGCGTTATATGATTTCCCGTAGTTCACACATAAAGCAGGGTAAAAATTCGACTTCTTTATTATGAAATTCAGGAAGTTCGCATTCAAAATATTTATTTGTACGAAAATTGAAAGTTGATTACATTCCAAGCAGTAAAATGCACTTTTAGATATTGGACGTACAAAACAGTATTTATTATTTTTTATCTACTGTATGAGTGTCACAGACATATTAACGTTAATTAAAGCAGTCAATGAAGCGTTGATAAAATACCTTAGAACTCATTTTCAGGTGTTTCGTAGACTTTCGTATTTTGAGGGTATAACCACGGCCGTCTAAACAGTTATCAAGGCTGGTCAACTATTTCTTGACGTCAAAATGAGCTACCCTAATAGCAAATATGAAATTATTTTGCCCGTGTGTACCACAAACTTCCCTGGAGTCATCTTTTTTATCCTACACGTCTTTATATTCTTTCCGATTTCCGTGAAAGCAACATATTCCTGTAAAATTAATCCTAATAGGGCTATATAGAAAAGCTATCTTAGTTTTTAATTTGAAGAGCATTCTCTAACAGTTAAAGTCGCTTCATATTGCACTATTTAAGAAATCTGCCTAGCACGTGATGAATTACTGATCCCAATTCTGTCCGGCAAGGAATAACGTGTATAACGAAGTGAATTTCTCCGTCATTTTTATCCGCGCCAGGATTCGAACCCGGGTCCACTCATTCCGGAATAAGTTGCTCTACCATTTGAGCTACGCGGACATTAAATTCTGATTCCTATCTGCCTTTATGTCGTGTGCGTCCTTCTGGCAGGTACGTCACATCTCCTGGTACGTTACATCATCTCCCCCTTATTTTTTTTTTTTTTTTTTTTTTTTTTCGAAGTGCTGCTTTTATTTTTCCTATCTCGCGGTGTGGAAATAACATCACACCATTGCGAGATTGTGAACGGTCGGGTCATCCGGATAGTTCGAGCGCCATTATAACGAATTGAATTTCTTCGTCATTTTTATCCGCGCCAGGATTCGAACCCGGGTCCACTCATTCCGGAATAAGTTGCTCTACCATTTGAGCTACGCGGACATTTAATTCTGATTCCTATCTGCCTTTATGTCGTGTGCGTCCTTCTGGCAGGTACGTCACATCTCCTGGTACGTTACATGTGTTGAGTTACAATTTCACCGTGCTATATTCCCTGCCATTATAACTTCTTCTAAAAGGCTTGGTGAACCATTTTACAATAAACATGCGCTTTTCAATTTAACCCTAAGAAATGTGCGGTGCTTGAACACACCATTGTTACATAAACTTTGCTCTTCCAAAGCACAAAATTTTTCTGTGAAAATCTATGCCTCTCAGAAAACAACACATGTTTAACCATCTCGTGAGGTCTTTGCTTCGGAAACAAATCAAACGATCTGCAGGAGAAAGATTCAAGTGAGTTATCTTCCGCAGAAACGAAGCTGGGCTACTGTTGTCTAAGCGCGTGATCTTCGAAAGTGAGAAATTTTTTATTATTCTTTTGTGTCAAGATCTCGAAGGATTTGTTGGATTGAAGAAGTTGTTAGAGGAAACGAAGAAGTTGCAGGGAAACGCTATGCAGACAAAAGCATAATAAAAGACGAGAAATTGTGAGAACAAAAGCAATTTTTCTCTTCTCGGTCTTTTATTTTTTCTTACGTAGTAAAGCCTAAGAATGTATTGCAGATTTCATTTAACAACCGGACGAAGAAACATTCTTTTAACAGTTCAATTTTTCTTAAACTCGACAAAACTTTGAAAATATTGTATAGTGGCATGATTTGATTAATTATTCTTACACGCTCAACACATGAAAACGTATCAATTCCCAAACTAGGCACTCTTAAAATCTGTGCATCAATTAACTGTGTTTGGTTTTTATTCTGTGTTTCTATTTGAAAGTTTGTGTAGAAACTGAATGTCAAAAGAAAATGTTCTGTGCAGCGCAGTTTTTTTTTTTTTTTTTGAGGTTTAACGACCACCGTGAGCAACTCAATGGGTTATAAGCAGTCGCCCGTCCCTAATTTAGGGTCACTGGTTCCAGGGAAGGAAGAGAGCCAGTGCCGTAAGACAAACACAACATCCATGCCTCACCGGGATTCGAACCAGGACCCCTTACGGGCGAATGATCAGAGGCCAGTGCCTTAGACCACTGCG
Organism: Macrothele yani; assembly: GCA_039090855.1. Taxonomy (NCBI): domain Eukaryota; kingdom Metazoa; phylum Arthropoda; class Arachnida; order Araneae; family Macrothelidae; genus Macrothele; species Macrothele yani. Next base: position 79,355,994 of record CM077007.1, on the reverse strand, counting down.
CCACCGGGGCTGCACAGCGCAGTTTGCAAGCATCATTAAATTTCCGAAAAATTACACTGAAAGTTGAGGGAAGTTTGAAATAGGTAGTGTCTCAGATTATCATAGTTACTGGATATATACGACTAAGAGCACAAACAATCAAGGAAATTACCAGAAATGAAAGAAATGCAATTAGTTCCAATCGAAGCAGACAATGAAAGAGTAACAGAAATGATAATCAGACGAAACAGGAGATCGAAAGACTGAAGAAAATATAAAGCACAATGTAGAGGCTAAATCTAAAACTGGGAACAATATAACAAATGTAAATACTCAGCATCAGAAAATTTACGAGGTGTAGCCAAATAATTTTTGTTCTCGTTTTTGAAGACAATGACTTATGTGGGAAGAAAAGTATATGAACATGTTTATATGACAGGCTGTCTGTACATATGCCCACGCGCGCGTGTGTGTGTGTGTTTATAAGAATTCATACAAAATGTCGTGAAATGAGCAGGAAATACTGCTGTGAGCTCGTTCATTGACACCTCAGGGTCCGTGCACCAGAAACAGCTATTCCTGTAATGGGCTCGGTGTTCTAGAACTGCTTCTATAATGTTGAAAACTTGGAGTATTTTATGTTATAACCTTGATGATATCCTCATACATGTATAAAAATACACGGCGAGAGGTAAAGTTATCACTGTATTTCAACGTTAGTATAAGCCAAATTGAATGAAATGCCACTCACTTTTAAAAAGGTGACTGTCTTCTAATTCATGAATATCTTATCCTCTATATAAAACACATATAAATAGGGCGATAAGAACAAATGCATTTTGATAATTATTTTGCTCAATCGACGTATAACAAAATTATGGAGAAGTACATAACGTAAATTGTAGAGAAGTACTCTAATTTAAATTTCATTCTTAGTTTCTTTCTGTATGAAAAGAGGGTAAGTCAAAAGTTTTGAAATATTTGCATAAACGCATGTGCTGCGGCGGGTATGTCACGTGTTTAAACTAGTTCAAATAGCGCGTTGCCCTCAATTGAAAAAGATATAAATGTTATATATTAGTACTGCCATCCTTCGGTAACCAGGGCCAGCGCAGCATTCACGGAGAAAACGTATACAAGAAGATTCGAAAAATTACTCACCTCATGCTCGTATGTTGCAAAATGGAGCCTTTATTAAATAAACTTGTAGATTATTATGTATATATTTGGATCCATCTGAAACTTAAATTCAACTACTAAAACATTCCATAGTGACGGCATACAGGTAGTCATAGATTAAAGACTGTCTTTCTCCATTCGACATCATCAACAACAACTGCAACAAAAGTTCTGCTGTCTTACGTGGGCTCATCCATCTGACGTCACAACTCGTGTTTTTAGAACGTAGCACGTTGATTGGCGCCTGTCACTAATCACGTTCGGTCACGGTTTATTCCTGACAATAAAGTGATAGTCTTTGCTGCGAACAGCATTGCATGTCGTCGTTCTGTTTGTGGTTGGGACGCCAAAAAAAAAATGAACAGCCACAACTAGCTAATTAGGGAACCTTTGTTTTATGAGTTTGAACTCGGCCATAACGCTGTTCAAGCAACACGAAATATTTGTCATGCGGAAATGGAAGATTCCGTGGACCACAGCACCGCAACCAGATGGTTCAAGAAATTTCGCTCAGATGACAGAAACCTCGAGGATCAGCCAAGGTCAGGTAAGCCGTGAACCGTGGATTCGGGAGCCGTGCGCCGGGCCCTAGAGGCGAATCAGACAACCAGCGCTTGGAGATTATCAAGGAAGCTGAACATATCTCAAAACATCGTGGTTCATCACCTTCAGGACCTCCGCAAAGTCTACAGGAGCTGCCGCATTGTCCCTCAAGAAATGGCGGCAACCGAAGCAAACCGCGGAGTGGAAGTGTGCACTAAACTTCACGAAAACGAATGCGATGTACGCTTCATCAGAAGAATTGTTACGTGCGATGAAAAGTGGGTCTATTTCCGTAATCCTAACACACAACGGCAGTGGTTGAGCCCGGGTCAGCTTCTTGAACCTGTTGCCAAACGTGGGCGCTTCGAGCACAAGGTAATGCTATGCTTCTGGTGGAATTTCGAGGGGATAATCCATTACGAATTTGTTCCAGACAGTCGGACAATGAACGTAGACCTCTACTCTGAGCAGCTGGAGTGGATGTATGCCGTTTTGGAAGAGTCGTACCCGGCACTGGTGAAAAGAAAGCGCGCTCGCTTACAGCAGGATAACGCTCGGCTTCATACCGCGCGAACGATCCGTGCAAAACTTCAGGAACTTGAGAGCATCGAACTGATGACACACCCAGCATATAGTCCGGATCTTGCCTCGTCGGATTATTACTTGTTTCGATCCATGATCCACTTCTTTCGCGGGCGGAACTTCAACAACCAAGAGGAGGTGGCAGATGGGGTAAAGGAGTTTTTGCATCGAAGGACAAAAACCGTTACTCGCGGAATCGAAGAACTGGCAGACAGATGGCTAAAGACGGTGCAACACGATGGCCTATACTTTGAATGCTAGTCAGCTTTCGTAGTAAAGGTACGTATGAAGATATAAAGTGACCCAAATATAGCAAAATGTTCGACTCACCCTCTGTAAATTTTGAGTTTATTTCTCTTTTAGCGTTTCAATCTTAACGTTATATTTTCTCACTCAATGAATGCTTTGTGGCATCAGTCTTGAGGTCAGGGTCAATGACGAGTGAGTGTTGATATTGTAAGAACGAGCTGTATAGTGTACAAAGCAAGCAACGAAAAGCGTTGAGCTATTTGCTGTAATTGGTAGATTAGGTGTCAACACATCAAATCTAAGTTGATAGAGGTTCAGCGTTGTGAATTATGCTGATGTGATCGTTTTTTATGCTTTGTTAGTTTGAAGTGCCTTGAAGTTCTTACAATAAAGACCGTTTTCTTAAAAGTGGTTTCAATGACTTCTCTCTTCTGGCCGTTAGGTCGCCCAATTTAGCTCAGTGTATAATTAAGATTTTTATGTATTAGCTGTCCGAGGCTTAACACTAAAGAAGTTCAAGTGCTACGATAACAATCGACTGATGGTACGAAGGTAATGTTTAAATAGAATGGATCAAATAAACGAATAAACATTACAAGTATGGCATTCGCTATTTATTTTTTAGGGAGGACGAACATATTCTATTCCACCTCGATCGTTCATACTGAGTTCTTTCTGTTCTTTCTTTCTTTCTTCTTTTCTTCTGGTAAAAGTCGTATGGAGAGAGAATGCATCAGTACACTCACAAATGTTATTGGCTAACAGTGGTTCGCTGTTTTAACATGGACAGCTATGTACCTAAAAAGACAGACAAATCTGGAAGAACCATGCTTGCAGAAATTGTCAGTCAGCTGATCTCTGGAGAGGAACAACAGGTGTGCAACAGTGGACTTCGACTGCTGCTTCCTGACAAAACATAAATATTTTATGCGTTTCTCCAACAGAAACTACTTTTCTCGATATGTGGAGTCAACGTGCTGTCTTCTATTGAAGTTGCTCTGCTTTAAGTTTTAAAACAGCTCCCAAGCTCAAAGAATCATCAAAATGCTGACGACTTATCATCTTCAGCAATGACAAAGTGCCTAAACATCTAAGCGTGCAAAGGATTCGTTAGCGAAGCGATGCGATAAAATGTTGCACGAATTTCTGAGGTCGTAGATCCGGTTGACTGGATAATCCGAATGTGCTTTGTAATGCTATTGTTCTTGCGTCACTTCGCCAACGGGTACTTGGTTAAAATGCAGATATTAATGAAAAACACTTTTGCCGAATAGTGTACAGTACGTTGGAGCTTGAAGTCCGTCAAAATGATCATGAATAAATGTGGAAGCAGTTTGAACGGAAAGTATAAATGTACGAAATCCTCCAAATATTTTGTTTATTTACAAGGAGCTTAACAACAACATATATATTCACATGGAAAAGATGCTTCTTGAAACTAGAAACTGCTAATCGTAAGACATAAAAAAATTAAATGTTTCTTTCATTTTCAACAGATAGCTTTTTACATATTTTGTAAAATATTTTAAAAATGTAACAAGAGGAGGTTTTGAAACCTTTAACTATCAATTTAAAATTAGGTTCTGTAAAAAAAGTACAAAATTTTACCGTTCTCTTCGACTTCATTCATTTCAATCTCAGCAGTTTTGGATTTCGTGATGTCTTTGTGGGATGCTAGGAACAAAACCACTTCATGCTTCTCATTTTTAATGGGAACGATATCTAGTAAGCACCAGAAAGGACTCGTAGCTGAAAGAAATTATATAAAACACGTAGGTTAGGATGCATCAATACTGAATAATTGGGTAGCAACACAAAATGAGTGTAAGAATAATGATCACGAGATTTCTGATACAACGTTTTGCATTGCTATTTGTGGATGCTCTGGTGCATCTGAAAAATTTCCGATTAGGTTACATAGTTCTTTCGGGTACACATTAGTGTGCAGAATTATAAGGCTTGTTCAAATGAAAGTGAGAATGTTGCCGAAAAGCGGTTTGGTCGGTTCTCTATCGTGCTAATGTGAGAAAGGTATGAAAGAAAGCCTCTAGTCGGGCAATTAGCCGGCTAGCGGCCCAGTGGTTAAAGCAGTTGCTAATGTGAGAAAGGTATGAAAGGAAGTCTCCAGTCGGACATTTGGGTGGCTAGCGGCCCAGTGGTTAAATCAGTTGCTAATGTGAGATATGTATGAAAGGAAGTCTCCAGTCGGACATTTGGGCGGCTAGCGGCCCAGTGGTTAAAGCAGTAGCTAATGTGAGAAAGGTATGAAAGAAAGTCTCCAGCCGGACATTTGGGCGGCTAGCGGCCCAGTGGTTAAAGCAGTTGCTAATGTGAGAAAGGTATGAAAGGAAGTCTCCAGTCGGACATTTGGGTGGCTAGCGGCCCAGTGGTTAAAGCAGTTGCTAATGTGAGAAAGGTATGAAAGGAAGTATCCAGTCGGACATTAGGGCGGCTAGCGGCCCAGTGGTTAAAGCATTTGCTAATGTGAGAAAGGTATGAAAGGAAGTATCCAGTCGGACATTAGGGCGGCTAGCGGCCCAGTGGTTAAAGCATTTGCTAATGTGAGAAAGGTATGAAAGGAAGTCTCCAGTCGGACATTTGGGCGGCTAGTGGCCCAGTGGTTAAAGCAGTTGCTAATGTGAGAAAGGTATGAAAGGAAGTCTCCAGTCGGACATTTGGGCGGCTAGCGGCCCAGTGGTTAAAGCAGTTGCTAATGTGAGAAAGGTATGAAAGGAAGTCTCCAGTCGGACAGTTGGGCGGCTAGCGACCCAGTGGTTAAAGCAGTTGCTAATGTGAGAAAGGTATGAAAGGAAGTCTCGAGTCGGACATTTGGGCGGCTAGCTGCCTAGTGGTTAAAGCAGTTGCTTTGAACTACTGTACTCACTGTACGTCGGATGGACAACGTCAATCTCTGGTTTTGGACCGCCGCTGACGTTACAAATTAGGCCATCTAATCCTTTCCTCTGGAAGCGTTCCTTTTACATCATAGTCTGGCACCCTGAATCAGGTCAACTCAAAATTTTACTCTGGAACTGCTACATCTCTGATCTGTCTACCCTCTTCCGTATATGAGCCTCTAGGTTCAGTCTAATGTGACTCCTTTTTGATGTTCAAAGTCCCGTGAGACATAGGTAGGTGAGTCTAAACCTTTTCGAGGGTCCGATAAATTTCCGGGTGTGATCAGGCATTTTTGGTGCAGTGTGCCAACAGATTGCAAGCAGGAAAGTTGGGCAAACAAAATATAATTTTGCCCAAAGTAACTGAAAGAGCAATAATGCAGTTTTTGTTGAGGGAAAGCTTCGAATATTTTTCGCCATATAGAAAACATGCTTGGAGGTAATTGTTTGTCGCTGAGAGATATTGATCCACGGTGAAATAAGGTTTAGGGCGACCATTAAGTCGAATCTCCTCTCCCTGCAAATGGCGTAAGTGGCAAGGTTTTGTCAAAAAGGAAGTACACACAAATTTCACGAAAGTCAGCTGTAGTCTGAATTCTGTTGACAACTCAGCCAGCGTGAAGCCGCGTATAACCAAATGTATCGCGTCTTGAAAGCCACCGTTCCAAACTCAGAAAACAAAAAGCGGGAGATTTTATTTCCCAATTTTCGCAAAACCTGGCCTGATATTAAAAATCTTGCGTTGAAATTTCAAACCCGTAAAGTCCAGAAATTGACCCAAAACTGGTTTGTACAAAAAAGAAAGTTTTAACACTATGCGAGTTTAAAAACACTTACCTGAAGTCTAATGATTAATGTTTTCCAGCGGTTTTTAATAATTTGAACTAACGGAACAAAGAACTAAAACATATCCTATTCTATTTGCCGCATCTTCAAATTGAATTTAAATTCGACAGTTATATAGTTTACTGCAAACTTTGGTGACTAATCATTGTTAATTTTGTTTTAGATACTGAGGGGTTTTAAAGTAGTTTCCTTTGTTCTAATCCATAAAGATATTATTTTTGATTTGTTTTCAACCGATCGAGATGTCTTTTCCTAACAACACCTATTACGCACCGTACTTACTTTATATCAACGGCTTACAGGGTCAGAATATTTGGTTGTCCTGGTCTCTTACATTGTTTCAAATATTAATAACACCTCGTAATGCTGGCGGATAGAAAATTAATTATTTTTGTTTTCATTTTATTTTACCTACTTTTTATACGGTTTCAGAGACAAGCGATCTTGCACTTGATTTTAGCAACATGTTTATTCTACTCTTTAAATGTGAAATGATTCACATCAGTTTTCAGAAATCCTAGTTAGCTTATTCTATCTCTCTCTCTCTCTCTCTCTCTCTCTCTCTCTCTTTTCTGAAACTTTGATTAGACTGATAACGTGAGATGCAAAATATTTTTCCCTTGAAATATAGCAAACGCATTGAATTTTATGCTTAAACTTCACCTTAAAATTCAGAATGGGTCATTTCCTTTTCTTCAAGAAACTGCACGGCAAGCTATAACAATTGGACAAATCTAAGTATTAGGTGTGCAATTTAATTCTCGACCCCTAACCGCAAGCGATCATAGAACGCCGGCAAATGCAAATAGCTGTGTGCGATAATGGATAATTGCAGCGCCATCCAACAGCTTTCCAGGCAACCGTAACCGCTTACAGCTGTAGTGACAGAAGAGACGAAAGTTGACAGTCAAAGCAATGTCGTTCGAGAAGAAACATTTGAGGCACTGCCTCCTGTTTGCGTTTCAGCTGAAAAAAAGTGCCACGGAAGCCCAGAAAATGATCTGTGCTGCTTTGAGTGAGGCTGATGTGTCCTACAGTACGTGTAAGAAGTGGTTCCAGCGGTTTAAGCAGGGAAATTTCGATCTCCGTGATGCAGAACTTCCGGGACAGCCACAGAAAGTTGACGATGAGGAACTGGAACAACTGTTGGATGCGAATCCCTATCGCACACAGTCAGAGCTCGCCCAGGAACTCGGAGTAACACGGCAAGCCGTTCCAAAACGCCTTGACAAGCTTGGACGGATTCACAAAAAGGGCCGTTGGGTGCCCCACCAACTCACAGCTGCGAACAAGTTTAGTCGCTACGATGTTGCTGTGTTCTGGCTCTCCAGATTCATGAAGAAGGACTTCCCCCACAAGATTTTGACCTGTGATGAGAAGAGGATCCTCTACGATAATCCTAAGTGGCGCAAATCGTGGGTTTATCCTGGTCAGCCTACCACCAGTACCGCTAAACCGAATATCCATGCCAGAAAGTTGTTGCTGTGCATATGGTGGGATCAGCGCGGTGTCGTACACTATGAGTTGCTCAAACCTGGTGAAACGGTCAATGCTGAGCGTTATTGTCAGCAACTCATTCGTGTGAGTGACGCAATGGAGGCGAAATGGCCATACACCGGCAAGGGCAAAAGGTTGGTCCTGTTGCTTCAGGGTAACGCGCATCCTCACACCGCGAAAACGACTTTAAACACGATAACTGACCTGAGATGGGAGATTTTGTCCCACCCGGCGTATTCTCCAGACTTCGCCCAGTCAGATTATCACCTCTTTCGTTCCCTGTAGCATCACCTGAGTGATACGCACTTCACTTCTGTTGAGCAGGTCCACACAAGTATTGATGACTTTATCAACTCGAAACAGCCCTCTTTTTTCCTCAGTGGCATTCGGCAGCCCCCTGATCGATGGCTCAAATGTATTAAACACGACGGGGATTATTTTCCTGATTAGGTATTTATTCGATTTGCTATCCACGTGTCGTGCCTGTGGCCGAGAATTAAGTTGCACACCTAATAAAAACCTTAAGTTTTTACGTTCAACCATCTTGCACTGCGCGCAGAAAAGTGTGTCGATCTTTTTTTCCGAAACAGCTCTTCACAAAACTTGAATCGGAGATCAGTATTAGCACTGAGGATAATATGAAATTGAAAATTTCGAGAACCTCTTAAATGACACGTTCGTAACTGAAAAATGTGTCTCTTGTATATTCAAGGTAAACTATGATGCCTACAAGAAGACTTTTCGGAAGTTTCACATCACTTTCTGAGAGTCACAATGAACCAGATGTTGACTCTTATAGATTACAGGGAGTCAACATCAATAACATTAGTTGGATAGAACCAAATGTTCACTCACATTGTAGATGCTCCGTTTGTCACCAAGCAACGAATTTCTTAATTTTTAAAATACCAGTCTCTCTCTGTCTGATTTTCTTCTTTGAATGATTATTTTTATCGTGAAGGATAATACTTACTGATCCATGGCGAGTGGTTCTTACTCCTCGTATCATTTACACGCTCATGGGAGTCATGAAACTCTTAAAGAACAAAACTCTAAAGGAACATATTTAACGTCACAGGGGTCGTCTATTTTGTACTCCTGACTCTAAGATGGGGAAAAATCAGAGCTGAGAATAAATAAGATGTTAGTGTTGTTGTATTCCTCGAAGATCAAGTTTACCGCCCCAGTTACGCTGTGGTCTAAGCGATAGCTTCAGATCATTCATCCGAGATTAGTCATAGTTCGAATCCCGGTGAGGCATGGATGTTGTGTTTGTGTTTCTCCCTTCCCTGGAACCAGTATCCCTAAATTAGGGACGGGCGACTGCTTATAGCCAACTGAGTTGCTCACGGTGGTCGTTAAATCTCCAATAAAAGAAAAGATCAAGTTTGAATTTCGAATTAAGTCCTCATCAGCTTGAGAAGTAGTCTATGGTACTCTAGCAGTGGCAAAACAATTTTAATCAGTCAGTGGCTTCGATAGCTCCACCTTCGTAGCGAGGACTTCAGGCAACAGCTCCCTGAGATCAATGAAGTCGTACTCGCGGATGGATGATGTCCTACTCCCGGAAGGAGTTGGATCCTTGTCTAACATTTTCAGGTGATACGAAGCAAATACTGCGTAGTTGATGCACTGTTTTGAGTTCGAAATTTTGTTTTAATGTTTAAATGCCCAACAAGTGGTGCTTTAATTAGCTAACATGATACACATCAGATGCTACAGAACCATTTATCAAAATAATGGAAACACAGACTGCGTCTAGAGCACATGCAACGCGCAGTATGCAAATCACATGAACGACATCACCCGCGAAGTGAAGTAAATAAAAGGGTGCATTACGATGTCGGCTATCACGTAGCAGTCGCAGGTGAAACAGTTGTTGTGGAGTAATTGTCAACAATGTCGGATTCTAGTGACCTCAAAACAAAAAAATAAAAAAATTAAAAAGCATAATCGTTGGTGCGCGTCTTTCAAAAGTTTCATTAACTAGAACAACTGCAGAATTCGGTGTAGCACGAGGAACTGTATCAAAGCTTATGACCTATCTAAAAGAGCACAACGTTTCCTCCTCCAAAGGTGCAAATTTTGGAGTCCAATTTTTCGCTTATCCATGTCAGACAGGGATAAGCGAATGTTGGCACGGATTGTACAACAGCAGCACAAAACCAAGGTAACCGCAAGTAGCAGCCAAGTTGAACACCAATTAAAATGATCCCATTTATGTGCCGATATTTATGACCGTGCTGCAATCCTCAAACTTCTGATTACCAACATCAATGCAACAAAACCTGTAAGGTGGTGCAAAACGCATAAAATCTAGGACGCTAAAGACTAAACATGTTTTCGGGTTTGGTGAATCGTCTTTTACATTGTTTTCTACGACTGGTAGAGTGTATGTCAGCCTGCAGAAGCGTACCACCCAGACTGTATGGTTTCGATCTTGAAGCACGGAGGTGGATCCCTGTTGCTGTGGGGTGCCACACCCTGTCATTCCTTAGGGCTATTGGTTGCTATGCTGGGTTGTTTCACATCTGCAACTTACGAATCCATTTCTAAAGACTACTTGCACCGAATGTTGCAGACATTATCCCCTAATGACCGTTCCTGGTTTCGAGCACCCATGCATTGTGCGAAGCCTGTCAAGTTGGGTTTTGCCGAGCATGATTATGGACACCTCAGTGCTACGGAATATTTGTGGGAATATCTGGAGTGGTAGCTTAGATCACACTTTCCACCTACAACATCACTGGCCCAGAAGGGACATATTTTATAGGAAGAACTGTCTCAAATTATATTATCTTATATGTTCATGACTTGTACAAATCTATTCCAAGTCGAATTGCTTCCTTTCTGAAAGCTTTTCCCCGAATAGTGTTATCATTATTTTGATAAACCCCTGTATGTTATAGAAGGAGAAAAGGAATTATACAGAATTATAGTAAATGTGTTGTAGCATATAAGTCTGTAGAATCATGTTATTGAAAACTGAGAGGCGATCGGGGCCAATGAAGAGCGCGTAACATTTCGTTTCATGGAAATCCAAGAGCATGTAAATATTTTAACTGTGTGAAATTCTAAGATTCGCTTCACAAAGGAAATTAAAGTATTTTAAAGTAAACAGATTCTCTGATATACATAGCGAGAGATATATGAACACTTTAAAGGTAGCATTCTTAGAAATTGAGCAAGAAATCTGAAATACTCACAGCCAATTTTTCACGCATATTCCAGAAATTTATTGGTTACCACCGAGTTCTCCAGTTCTTTAAACAAAATGAATCAGCATACATTGTTTAAGAGCTCAACACAACCACTTGAGAGTGCTATTCCAGTATTCATACGCATTACGGAGATGCTAAAGTTAAATGCTATAATATGTGCAAACGTTCGTTATAACTCCGTATTTCGAGATTACCTTAAAAAAGTATATGCACTTTTTGTTAATTTTAAATACATATTGAAGCTATCTTGGCTGTTATGTTATGAGTTTCAAAGGTACTTTTAAACAAATGCAAAAAAATATAACAATATGCAGTAAGACATTTATTTTCAAGTAAATACACACTATGTCATTACTTCAGAGATTTAAACAATAAATGTAACCCAAATTATACAAGAGATCCGGAAGCTATGATGATTTTAACGGTAAAATATTTTATACATTAAATCAGTCAATGTATTTTTATTATATGTTATATTCTTCCCGAAAATACGAGAGTTGAACGCAGCGTGGAATTTCGAGACTTATTAAGCAGAATGTACACAACACATCCCTCATTTTATATTATTTTAAAATCAGGATGAACCTTCTAGAAAATTACGAGGCAGAATAGATTCAATGCTCATATATTAAAAGTATATTTCTTTACAGATCATTAGGCACTAGGGCTACATTGAGGGTAATTCTGTTCATATTCGTTACTGTAGGATACGAAAAAGAAATTTTCAAATATCCCTACCAGAAACGTAGATGCATTGAGAGATAGAAAGGTCACTTTTATTCTACATAACGGTAAAACTGTGTACTAAAAAGTTCTGGAAAATACCGTATGTAATATATACTACACGGTGGAGTCACATTATTGTGACCACCAGCTAATATCCAGAGCAACCGCCGTGTGCAGCGCGGACAGCTGCTTGACTGCCTGGGAGTGACTCAATAAGATGCTGGAAGGTGCTCACAGGCATGTAGAGCCATGCTTACTGCAGTGCATCTGACAGCTGCTGGAGGGTGCGTGGGAGGATCCATAGAGCGAGCAACACGATTGAGGTGGTCCCATAGTTGGGTTTAAGTCTGGGGTATTAGGGGACCGGGGAAGAACTTTGAAGTCTTCATCGTGCTCTTCCAACCACTTTCGGACATTTCTAGCTGTATGACACGTCGCACTGTTGTGCTGGAAGATTCCATCCGCCGCAAGGAAAACAATCAGTTCGTATGGGTATACGTGGTCTACAAGGATGGATTCACAACGAATACGGCCCATAGTGCCTTCCACAAGTATGAGTACACCCAGGGAATGCCACGAAAACACTCCCCAGACCATATCGCTGCCTCACCAGCTTGTGTTTTTCCAGCAATGGTTGAAAAGTGTTTGTTCTCCGATGTTTCTCGCCTTATACAACAACGTCCACTCGTTCGACGAAGAAGAAAACGCGACTCATCCGAGAAGGCAATATTTTGCTAATCAGCGGAGGTCCAATTTTGGTACTGCTGTGCAAATGTAAGCCTTTCCTGCCAATGCACCTTCGTTATCATAGGTACAGTGACCACCCGTCTGCATCGGAGCTCCATATGCAGCAGGGTTCGCTGAACTGTCGTTTAAGACGCACTTCAGGTAGCCTCCTGGCTCATTCGGCCAGTGAGTTACTCCACTGTAGCTAGCGTGTCGATCGGCCCCCATGCACCTTCGAAGCCGATGGTCACGTCTCACATCAATGGCACTTGGTGCTCCGTAGTTTTCACGTCGCTTATTCGCAATGGTGCCATTTCTCCAAACACGGTACACTTTAACCACAGCAGCACGCGAACAGTTCACAAACTGCGCTGTTTTAGATACACTGCCACCCTTCGTCCGAAAACCGATATTCATCCCTTTTTGCAAATCTGATAAATCGCTCCTTTTATCCATGACAGCAACGAGTGATATGTTTTCAGAATGCCTACAGCACACTTTATACGAGTATACCCTCCAAGTCAGCTCACGACACGTTCCTTCTTTCATTCGCTACGCGCTGTTGACGTCAAAAGTAGGAGGTGGTCACAATAATGTGACTCGACTGTGTATCTAGTGACAAGCTTACATCTGTCCAAAGCAAAAGGAAAATTTAATGTATACGATCTACATAAAAGATGCTCTTAACGAAAGAAGTGTGCTTGCGGTACAAAGTACTTACGCAGTTAGGAAGTAAGAAAGGCTTGTATTAATGCTTTGATCCATGATTCTCCAGATCTACTGCACTTGCACATGACCGTTTGACACGCAAGTTCTGTTCTCGGGTACAGCTTTATGATATCAAAGATGTGCTCGATCGAGGGTAGATCCGGCGATCCAGTCTGGCAGTATAGCTATGAAAAGATTTTCAGACAATGTTGAGCAACGCGTGTGGTATCTTGTCTTGCATTACTTCGCTGTAATGGAGCTTTTGGCATGATCTGAAGGAATACTCAGACCACAGCGGGGAGAATGGTGTCCATATGTCATTCGGAAGTAAAATTACCCTTGTTGACTGTAAGAGATGATTCCAGGATAGCAGCATAAGGTGTCTTGGCTTTTATTGGCACAGGGAGTGGAAGTATTTTTCTTGCACTCCGCCACAAGTGAATATGGACATCATTCTGTCCCCTACAGAAGCGGGTCGTATTGATTAAGACATTATTTCCCCATTTCTCACAGCATTCTGCTGGATTGTTACGCTACTGCAATTCGACATGTCAGTGTCTTCGAATGAGAAGTTTTCTGAGAAGGTTTTCCTATCTTGCATACTAACTTCATGCAGGCATCGATGGATTATACTGACAGGTACCTGCGGTACCCATCAGTTGTTCTGTTACGAGATATTGTAGCTAAGTTTCGTTTCTGAAAGTGACAGCCATCTGACGAATCTGCCAATCATCCAGATTCGTATTTATTCAAGAATGAGCAGATAATAAACGACGATATGAGGCACCTCTCCATATCTATTGCTGCCAGTAGCTTCCAATTATTTATTTATTTTTATTTTATTTTATTTTATTTTATTTTATAAAATTTCTGCTGTGCAATATTATAGAAACGTAAGATAATACTCAGTAACAACATAACATGTGCCACAATCATAAACTAATTGTAAAAATAAAGTAGACAAATTCGCCAATGAAACTCACAAAATAAGGCAAATAACCAAAACTTTCGCAATAAATACAAATTCTGCACAACAACAAAACTCATTCCATTGAAAATTGATATCAATTGTCAATATGAATCAAATATTATATGTTAGTAATAATTAAATGTACAGCAACGGGCCAAGAGAAAAGGCTGAAATACTGCCCGGCAAGCTCCCGATACCTTCTAAATAAAAACAAAATATTTCAGTCCAGTCAAGACAACGAAAGCAATTTTACAATACGTGTTTTTTTTTTACAAATCATGAAGCAATAAATTCCAATATTCAATTTCCCGTCAAAAAACTCCTTAGCACTGGCTTAAATACCTGATGACGTGCCCCTGATCTAAAAATCAACGGTAATCCATTCCACTCACGCAATCCCAACACATTGATATTATTAAACATTAAACCTGTACGAGCCCACGGGACAGAAAAACCGGACCCATCACGAGTATCATTGGAGTGAGCGGTACGCCGTAATGCAATCAAGTTGGAGTATCTTCCTGGAAAAATACGTTCATGGGCCATCAGCAGCAATCTGTATTTATGTAGTTGCTCAATAGTTAATCGACGAAAAAGAACCTCCGATCCAACCGAATAATTTAACAATCGGACAAACATGCTCGGAAACACATATAAACGAACTATGTTACGCCTTGTAATCGCACCCCATATTAAAATGCAGCACGACAATACAAGAAAAATAAAAGAATATAGTATAAAATTAACAGAATTTTAACTGACAGAAAACCAGAAATCCGCGAAATCATACCAATGCGAGATCTTAAACATAACGAAAGCTGATCCACCTAAGAATCACATCCGAGTGATTCATACAGAACTACACCCACAAATTTCACTGTGGTCTGGAACTGTAATGCCGTATTATTTAAGTAAACATAACTCAAGTCACAAGGACGAGGTCTGATGTTGGAAAACAACACGCACCCCGTCTTAATAACATTTAACGTTAAACCAATACATGCAAACCAACGAAGGTACTCCCTAATTTCGGGATTTACTCGAGGAATCAACTCGCTCAGGTTATTCCCCCTAAATAATAGGCCCACATCATCAGCAAACAATACCAAATGAGCACCAGATGGAGCCCGAAAAATATCATTTATTTAGATCAAAAACAAAATAGGACCCTACACTGAACCCCGAGGAACTCCAAATGAAACAGACTCAACTTTAGAACACTGAGCATTGATCTGAACAAACTGCTTCCTGCCCAATAAATAATTCTGAAACATGTTAAGTGCCACACCTCTAATCCCAATCCTCTCTAACTTAGTTAATAATATGTCACGGCATACAGCATCAAATGCTCTAGAGAGATCGCAAAAGAGTCCAACAACACTATTTCCAGAATCTAATCCGTCCTGTAAATAATTGATAACATCTATAACAGCAGTCTCGGTTAAAAATCTCTTACGGAAACCATGCTGATTGTGGCCCAGAATATCGTTACTATTCAGATATAAAATTAACCTATATAATGTAAGCCTCTCGCAGATTTTTGCAAACACCGAAATATTGCCAACTGGACGATAATCTGCCACATCAGTTACCAAACGTTTTTTAAAGATAACACTAATTCGACTAAGGGTCATAGGAAAGGGAACAATATCAGTTTGGAAAATATTATTAAAACTATGAGTTAATGGAACAATCAGACTCAGGGAAACAAATTTTATTGCTTTTGGATGGACACCATCAGGGCCAGGGCCCTTTGATGAGTCTAGTTCGTTTAGTACTTGCAAAAGATCATCCGCTACAGGTGTCAAAAAAAAAAAAGATGAAGAACCACGATCCGTTAAATAATCAGTATAGCAACCACCAGTCAAAGTAATGTTTGATATCAGTCTACCTGGCAGTTCCACAAAATAAGTATTAAATAAATCGACCACCCTCTGAGGATCCGACTCCCTAGCACCCTCATAAACAAGCTGAATCGAATGATCAGAAGTCCTGGATCTGCCCAATAGGTAGTTAATATACCACCAGGTTCTCCTACAATCCATAGTAGTACCAAACCTATTCAAATAAAAATTTCTCTTTGAATGCCAAACCTTTGAATTGAACCAATTTCGATATATCCTAAAAATTGGTAAACAAGCCATGTCTCTTGATCTCAAAAATACTTTAAATAATTTATTTTTCCTATGTAGACGCCTGAGAAGATTCCTAGAAAACCATGGCGTTTTACAACGAACAGAATGATTGACAGTAATAACAGGAAAATGAACCTCATAATATTCCCAGAAAATCGACCAAAAATCATCATACGCATCTCCAGGATCAGTGGGAACCAACACTGGTGCCCAATCCACTGCAGATAAAGCCAAACCAAATAACTTTAGATTTTCAAAACTAAAATTTCGCATAGTAAAAGGACGTACTTGCAAAAGATCAGCTCATTATCAGCGAATGACCCCGATAAACAAAAGATCGGCAAGTGATCGCTGATATGATAAGCAAGTACCCCAGAGCAGCCGGAGAAACTATTTGTTATACACACATGAGAGGCTGTGATGCGTAACATCACAGCCTCTCCTTGACAAATGTCAACCCCGCCTTCTCGTGGTGCATCCTGTTCCCACTAAAGGGGCTCTGACTACCGCCAATAGCGGTATAACTATACCATCGGGATCAGAGGAAATGCTATCCCACACTCACCAACCCGCTTGGCCAGCGTGGTGAGTTATGGCCAAACACCTCCAAAATGACTCTACAACTTAAATCTTGGCCCTCAGTCTCCGGCAGCTGGAATGTACCTGGCCAAGGCAGCGGCCAGTGCGACATGAAGGCAGAGGGTGCTAAGAATCCCCGGAGGACCGGACTAGGCTGCCATTTGATGCTGACCTTGGCTACCTATAACGGACGCTCCCTGTCTTCTGATTCAAGGCTTCTTGAATTGGAAGAGGAATTACAAAGGATCAAGTGGGACATCGTGGGGCTAAGTGAGGTAAGGAGAAAAGGAGAAGATCTCATTGAACTGAAAAGTGGACATCTCTTCTATTATCGTGGGACAGATACTGGCAGAACTAGTGGTGTTGGATTTATAATAAACAAGGAACTGAAGGATAAAGTGGTAGAAGTTGAAAGTTCCTCTGACAGAGCTGCACGACTCGTTATCCAACTATCGAGAAGATACCAGGCTCAGATTATTCAAACTTATGCACCCACCACAAGTCATCCTGAAGAAGAAATTGAAGAATTTTATGAGGAAATTCGTCATCTAAATAATAAAGGTAAGCAGCACTTGAAGATAATTATGGGAGATTTCAATGCAAAAATAGGGCAACGGCAACAGAATGAAACTTCAGTAGGTAAATTCGGTCACGGCAACAGAAATCAGGGTGGAAATACTCTCGTTGAGTTTGCAGAGGCAGAAGGATTTTTCATCTTGAACTCCTTTTTCAAGAAAAAGCCACACAGGAAATGGACATGGAGACATCCAATTGGAACGACAAGTGAAATTGATTTTATTATGTGTAACAAAAAATTCGTCATCGAAGACTGCAGTGTGCTGAACAAGTTCAACACAGGTAGTGACCATAGATTGGTGAGATGTAAGATGCACCTCAACACTAAACTGGAACGTGGCAAGCTCATAAGACAAACAAAATCTATTGACATAACCAACCTTAAAAAACACCATAATACTTTCAAGTTAGAACTGAAGAACAGATTCTCTGCTTTAGAAGGCCTAACATCGGAAGAAGTGGATATTTCGGAAGTTAACAGAAAAGTAACCAAAGCTCTAATGGAAACAGCAACAAAATTAGCTGGGTCTAAGAACAAGTTGCATGTGAACAAATTATCAGGAAAAACCAAAATGTTGATGCAAAAAAGAAGAGAGATGAGGACAACTAAAGAAGATGTGACTTCCAAAGTGGAATATATAGAGCTATGCAAGACAACACGAAAAAGTATCACTGAAGACGTAAGGAAATTCAACTGTGAGCTAGTGAGGAAAGCAATTGAAAACAACCAAAGCCTTAAGATAGCAAAGGGACATCTCAGTAAGGGAAGAAAACAGATTATGGCTCTGAGAAAAGAAGATGGTTCTATAACAAGAAATAGAGGCGAAATTTTGACAAGAGTGAAAGATTTCTACTCCAAATTATATGAAAGGGATGATACATGTACTCCAGACATCATGAAAGGTACCAGAGTTCTTCCAGTCCTCCCAGCAGAAGTTGCTCATGCAATCAAGAACATGAAGCGGGGGAAAGCTCCAGGAGAAGATGGAATTACTATAGACATCATACAAGAAGCAAGTGGAGAAATCGAAACAGTACTTGCCCAAATTTTCACTCGATGCCTTAATGAAGGGAAGATTCCTGAGGATTGGAACAATGCTACAATGATCCTGCTACATAAAAAAGGTGACATTGAGGATCTCAGGAACTACAGACCTATCAGCCTCCTATCAGTGGTTTATAAAATCTTCACTAAAGTTCTTTCACACCGCTTGAAGGTAACACTGGACATGGCTCAACCGAGAGAACAAGCTGGATTCAGGAGTGGCTACAGCACAATAGATCATATCCACGTACTGAGAGAACTAATTGAAAGAGCGAGGGAATATGAACTTCCATTGTGCATGGCTTTTATCGATTATGAAAAAGCCTTTGATTCGGTGAAACCATCAGCAGTTACCACGGCTCTGAAATCCTGCGGTATTGAAGATGCATACATTAATATTATTAATAACATCTATGAAAATGCAAGTGCAAAGATTCGGCTGTTTGAAAATACAACACACATAAAAATTGGAAAGGGAGTGAGACAAGGTGACACCATATCTCGAAGCTCTTTAATGCCACATTGGAAAATGTCTTTCAATCACTGAACTGGGAAAACAAAGGGATAAAGATTAATGGAGATTATCTAACCCACCTTCGTTTTGCTGATGACGTAGTCATTTTTGCAATTACCCCATCAGAGCTGCAGAGTATGATCCAGGAACTTGCTGACAAGAGTAAAGATGTGGGATTAAAAATGAACTTTCAGAAGACAAAAGTGATGTTCAATGCTTTTACAAGAAATGAAGATTTATCGATTGATGGAGAAAAACTGGAGATAACAGATACGTATGTTTATCTTGGACAGCAGATATCAAGTGAGGGTCACATTGATGAAGAAATTAATCGGCGTACAAAACTTGCCTGGAGAGCTTTTGGAAGAAACAGCATAATTTTCAAGAGCAATATGCCATTATGTCTTAAAAGAAAAGTGTTTGATCAATGCATCCTTCCAGTGCTTACGTATGGTGCAGAGACGTGGACCTTAACTAAAAGAGACATACAAAGGCTGCAGACAACTCAAAGAATCATGGAGAGGTGCATGCTTGGTATAACCAGGAGAGATAAGAAGAGAAACTCGTGGATCCGAAAAATGACGAGAGTGGAAGACATCATGATCAGGGTTAAATCCCTGAAATGGCAATGGGCTGGACATACTGCCAGAAGGACAGACCATAGATGGACAACCCGAAATTTTAGATTGGATTCCAAGGGACAGGGAAAAGACCCAGAAAAAGACCACATGGGAGATGGGTGGATGAAATTCGTAAATATGCGGGAGTGACATGGAGGAGACTGGCACAAGACAGACCGTTGTGGAGGAAACTTGGGGAGACCTTCGTCCAGCAGTGGATTGATAATGGTTGACAATGATGATGATGATGATACACACATCCAATATCGTAGCAGAAGCACAAGTTATTCTAGTTGGACTCTCTATTACATTCTCAAAACCAGAAACAGCAATAATATCCACAAATGTTTTTGTTACACCATCATTTGCACTGTAATCAATATTGAAGTCTCCAAGGCAATACAAAATACTCCCACGTTCGTTAACATCATCCAAAAAACCCGAGAAAAATTAAAAAAACTGTTCTAAACAACCATGTGGAGATCGATATATAGTAAAGATTACATACCGATGTAATTTAACAGCAATCATTTCATAATTGCGATCCATGACAGTAAATTTATCAATAGTCACCACACGAAGAGTATTTCTCACAAAAACAGCAACACCATCAGAACGTGAAGCAGTGAAAGCACGAAATCCAGGAATCTCACACAAATATGGGCAATTTTCCTCAAACCATGTTTCCGTAATACATAAAAAATATATCGAGGAGTTCAAAGCATCCATTAGTGCTAACATAACACCCATTTTCCCCAGTAAGCGGCGAACAAAAATATGTAAAAATTTAAATTCATAATTCCGTGTAGTAATCAATTTCCATAGATCTCGAATGAATACCAAATCAGTAAAACAGTTTATAATAATTTAACGAAACAATAAACAAATTAATTTCACATTTAAGGAAAAAACTAGTTGAAACGACAGAAATCAAGGTCTACCTTACTCTTGATAACAACCACTTTGGTTTCCTTAGAATTCCTACAATGTATACGACCATTTCTAAACCATCCAAATTTAATATTGTTTCTTCTCGAAAAATGTCTAACCTGTCAAAATAATTCCCTGTTTAAAGGCGTCAAATTTTCATTTATATAAATTCGATTGTTACACAAAGATCCAGGCACAACGTCCGACATCTTTATTACTGTCCTTCCTTTCTTTAAATAGGCATCACGAACTGTTTTTCTCCTGAACTGTACTATAATTGGAGGTATCCCCTCTGATCCCCTACTAGGTAATCTATGAATAGTCTCGATTTCACCAATCTCAAAATCATCCATATTCAACCTACCCGATATACGGCCCATGAGGTCACGCAAGACATCCTCAACCTCATTCTTTTCTTCCTTTACTCCATGAATTTCCAAATGTTTATTTCTGGTGTATTGCTCGATTAAACTAAACATCTGTCTGTGGGTCTGTCACGAAGTAGCTCAATATCAGCGGCCTGCATCCTTACTCTTGACTCCAGCTCCATAATCTTACCATGTGCTACATCAATATTACATAGTTTATCCAGAACTGCATCATATTTTGCCTACAAGAACTGTACACATTTTCTGAATTCTATAATCTCAGTCTTAATTTCTACAATCACATCAAGTTTCTTGTTTGCCACCCCCGGTGGCGCAGTGGTCTAAGGCGTTGTCCTCTGATCATTCGTCCGTAAGGGGTCCGGGTTCGAATCCCGGTCAGGCATGGATGTTGTGTTTGTCTTACGGTGCTGGCTCTCTCCCTTCCCTGGAACCAGTGACCCTAAATTAGGGACGGGCGACTGCTTATAGCCCATTGAGTTGCTCACGGTGGTCGTTAAACCTCCAATCAAAAAAAAAAAAAAAGTTTCTTGTTCACTGTATCGAATAATTTCTCATGAACAATACCACCACGAGTATCACTGCAGTCCATCATGGATGAATGTCCTCCGACTCCCGTATGCACTGAAAAAGAAGTGGGAACGGCAGAGGCAGGGACAACTCGACGTTTACAGTCGTCACAATGCCATTTTTCCTTGGACATCCTCCTATATGTAGTTTTAGGTAACGAGCAACATTCATAGCGAAGAATGCCTCCACAATATCCATAACATTTGACACCATTATTAAGTGATTGATCTTCACCACACTTTGGGCAGCTTACTCTTGTCATCGTAATCAAAATTCACCTCCAATTTAATCTATGAAGGCAAAATTGTAATATATTGCCATGGGTGACCAAGAAGTTGCTCTGAAACAAATCGCAGAGGCAGCACCACAGCCCAACAACGGTGCAAAATTCGACGAATTTTATCCACTGAGTGAATAAGCAGACGACACTACTTTCTCATCTATTAAGCAGACGACAATGCACAAGGAAGTATAAGCACAAGTCAAGTCAACATCAAAACGTCACCAAACATTCAATGCACAGCGCAACCGAAAGTACAAATTTTTCAATACATCAGATAAATACCTCTGCACACTCTATAACCAAACTGAACATATAAGAAGTTCACTGTAATCTTCACAACTCAGTACCCAATGAAATACGACCACAAACTCCGATTTTTTAACTAATTATCGGTATCTATTTTTAACAGTGAGCAAACGAGAATATGTTGCATAACGTTCCGAATGAGATGCACTACGTCCAGTAGATCATCTTTCTTCATATTGGGTTATGATATGACCTCCCTCTACATCACTGATTTAATTAAACATCTGTCTGTGGGTGCAAACGCCATTAAACTTCCATGCTAAACAGATTTACAGATTAGGTTTGTTTACTTTAATCTACAATGTCCATTATTCTCGTATGCCAACGTTTTATAAAATGAGCAGAATCCGCGTTGTCAGCCGCATTTTAAATTAAGACAGGCTCCGGATTCTCCTGCATTTCCGTACAAAACTGTCCTGCATTTTTTTACTAATTTGCACCAAAGTAGCAGCGTCCTTCCAGTGGGAAAAACTTTTTAATGTGAGTGTACTTCGTACGTATTAAATAAAGTGACCACAAACAAAAGGTCAAAGAGTGTTTGACGTGACTGCCCCGCAGGACGCACACGACATAAAGGCAGATAGCAGCAAGAACGAACGTCTGCGTAGCTCAGTTGGTAGAGCGACTTGTTCCGGAATAAGAGGACTCGGGTTCGATCCCGGTGTGGACCAAAATGACGGAGAAATTTACTTCGTTATAAATGATAAAACATGTTTTTATCTTCTTTCGAAAAGCATTTTTAAAAACGTTATTATTGATATGACTCGACATGGCCACGGAATTCGATGAGTACCCTCTTGTTTCCTACGAGTACTATTAAGATCATGGATTGCATTCGTTTTCCTTTCACCTCGTTCGTTAGTGACGGCACGAGACTGAATAACGTATTAGCATGCTAATTTAAACACATTATTTTTTATTCCAGTTATTCGTCTGTTTCTTTGAGCAAGACAGAGTTTTACTTTGCGAAAGCTTAGGAATTTCGTTAAAGTGTTGTTTATGCCACAACAATCTGATTCATTTAAGAGTTATGTCGAAACAATTTTCCCTTGCGTGCTGCGTGCAACTCAGTAGCATGCTATACACAACTTTTGCTCTGATAAGTACAAATAATTTATCTAGGTCCTTTTCGCATGAAAAGGGTGGAACATTTTCATTACCGTGGTCGTCAGCTAATTCCATTTTGCAAATATGCCTTTTAAGTGTCTAGTTCTGAAAAGAAATGAATGGACCATCAGCAGTTGCGTTCAAAATTTTACTGTTTCCTGGAAAAGGAAACTAATCCTTTTTTCAATTCTCTAGAACTGATTCTTTTAAATTTGCTTAGGGTAGTATCTTTTCCGAGTGTGGAGCTGGATTTCTGTCACACCAGTCACGCTAAACAGGGCAAGTTATATGCTGAATAACATCTTTTCAAGGTAATGTCACGAAGCAGCTGTGGTTCAGTTCACGAGACATCACTCTATCGTTCTCTCAGCTTATGCCGATGATCTAACAGTATTCATCCGTCAAAACTGGAAATTTCCATCTGTTCTCAACGCGTATCAAACCCATGCAGCATCATCTGGTACCTCCCTGAACCTGTCCAAGTGCACTGCTTAGTGGTGCGGCTCATGGACTGACCGCATCGACACTCCTTGGGGATCGCAGTGGCCCTCTACGTACCAAAACTCGTTGGTGTATTTTTTGGGACACCCTATTTCGTCATCAACAGCCACATGGAAGCCTTTGGTAAAAAAAACTCAAATGCACTGCTGCCTATTGGACTCGTCTTCAATTCTGCACTTCCGACTACGGCCGTGCAGCTGTTGCCAATGCTTATGTGTTCTCTTTGATAAAACATGTCTGGATTGTACGACCTCCACCTGCCTACGCACACTCTGATTTGTCTTCCACCATGCTCCGCGTCATATGGCCATCCACACACTGGCTGTCTTCCTCAGTGGTTTCCCTACCTCCTCAGTGTGGTGGCCTCAACCTGATTGATATCTCCATCCGTTACCGAGCTTTCAGAATCGCCAGATTTCACCGTTTACTCCACGAACCAGACTCTTCTGTTTCACAGCATATCTTAAACACGCTCACATTCCCTCTCAACTCTTTCCTCACCATCCATCTTCTTTTTAAGATGGATCATCACACTGTCACTCTCCCCCCATCGCCCCCCCGTTTACCAAGAAGCTATCCAGCTCCTTCGCGCTCTTCCACTTTTCCGGCAGCCCCCACTTTCTACCTTGGATTTTCTCTCTGAACCCCTTTTCTTCTCCTCCCATCTCCACCCTCCTAACTCTGATTTCTTCTATTTTCCTGCCTAGCTACTCGCTGGCGTAGTTTCTGTCTCCCAGCCCGTTCTTCCTGATCTTTCCCGGAAGCCGCTTTCCGATCTTTTCCCCTCCCTTCCGGCCTCTCCGTAGCTCGCAGATAAGCTCTTCCAATTTTACACTGCTCTCTAGACCCCTTTCTCCTCCCGTGTAGATCCCTCTGGCCTCCTTTCCGTTTCCTCTGCCACTCTTCCCCTCCCTTTCTTCCCATCAATTTCTTGGTACCCTGCATCCGCTCCACGCTCTCTCTACACGTTTACTCTATCGTTTCCTTCACTCTGTCTCTATCACACCCTGTCCCATTCCTTCTGTCCCCTCCGCAGCACTAACTTTAATCTGGTCCACCACTCATCATCCCCTTGCTCTTCCGGCAGAATACAACGTTCAAAGTCGCCTTCTTCATCAACGTCTACCTGTACTAACTACTCTCCTCCTTCGCAACATTTTCCACTTAGATTTATGTCCGTTCTGCGAAGTACCGGATGATGTACCACATGCGTACTTATATTGTCCAGTGCTTCTTCCTCTCTTTCACTACATGTTTCAACTCGCCAACCTCTCCAACCCGACCAAGTTGTGCCTCAACGATTATTGGTTTCCTCGACGTCAGACTCCTTGTTCTTCCCCCCTGCCATCTGTTTGCACCTACCTCTTCCTTACCGCAAAGTATGTCATCTTTTCACATCTTGTTGATTCTCCAACGCCTATTGTGTCCTCGTTCACCACCTCATCAGTCAACCATTTCCGTAACAGAGTTAAGAGCCGTCTCCAACTCGCTTACACCTTGGCTGTAAATTCCTCAACTACCCCCGAGTTCATGTCGACCTGGGCTCCTGCATCAACATGGTTCTACATCACCACCGACAATAGTGTACAACTCCTCTTCTAAATTCCCTCCGGTTTCACAGTCCTACCTAAATGTTTCGTGTCATGTCTCTCTGCAGCACTCGTCACATTCAATACCACTATCTCAAACTTTTTCATCTCTCCTAACTGTTCCGCTGCTCGTCTTACCTGTGCGCCCATTTTTTCACTCGTTCTGACTTTCTTTTTCCCTCTCTCCTGGCCTGCGTGGTGTCAGAATTGTTTTATTACCAAGAACTTTTTACAATTCACGAACTGCTCTTACTTTTGTTTTGTTTTGTTAGACATTCTTCACTGTCACAGTTTGATTTTGTTTTTGTCTCACCCTCAAACTGCATGTGTTACAGATGTAATGTTGTTTCTGTGTTACACTGTTACCGACCATTGTTACTTTATTATTTTTATTTTTATTTCCATTTTTTTTTCATCTTTTGTACATGTTGTATTACCAGCACTTTGTATTCTCTATGTACCAGAATAGACTTTCCTACACATTGTGGTTCAGAGACTTATCACCGCGTCATCTTCCTACATGTTTTAAACTATTCCTACCGTATCATGTCTCACGTTTCTATTCCCTCAAGCCACTGCTGTTTCTACAGCTTTCATTGTAAATTATTATCAACCTTTGTACATACTCCTCAATGTAAACACTATTTCATGTTTAATTTTCCGCCTTCTATCACTCTGCGTGTGTTGCTGGCGTGACTGTATCTCCGTGTATCATGTGTTTTTGTATTAAATAAAGCTCATTTTGAAAGAGGAAAACGAAGCCTAGAACTTCCAATTATGTAATCTCCTCTGTGAGTAGAACTGACTACTGAAAATGCATGTGGTTATGTTTTCGTTAGTTATATGCATGGGAAATATTAGTAAACTTTGGCAGCTAATGTAAAACTGGTATTTTATGAAATGCATGTTAATGCAAAACATGAGTAGCTGTAACTTAATTGGAGTGATGATTCACAACTAAAGCATACTATCGAATCATGGGCTGTGCTTGAACTCGCTTGTTTTACTTGAATTCAAGATTTTCACGAAGAGAAAATTAACAAATGGAATCTGTTAAATTCTTTGGAGGAATTTACTGCATAAAGTCTGGATGTATTTCACTACGAATCATGAATTACTCAACTAGACAATTTCTTGATAATCTTGGTTTATGTTTGAGATTCCTCAAATACGTTGGCGGAACCATCCTGAAGTGAATGAATTAAGTTGTGTTCGAGGGGATATGCAACTATTTATCAAGTCTTAACAACAAAACTGAGCTAACACAGAAGTTGACAATTTCATCAATCGTTCACTGTATAACGTTCCTTATGTAAATAAAAATAAAAATTCAGAAATGCCAAAAACACCTATAAGGTTTGAAAGAAACTTATCCTTACTTAAAAAAAACAGTATTTCAGATCCCAAACACGAATTGTATCATGTTTTTAGATGCAAAGAAGTTTACTGTAGAAGGTGCGGCTGGTTTTCTACGTTGTTGATACGATCTGCTGTTTAAGAAGAAAACAGTAACTAACCTTCTAGTTTTCTAGCACAGTTCATGACAAAGTATACGTTATCTCTAATAACTTAATCTGAATCCGCATCTGATGGACTTTAAACATCAAATGCCACTAAACCAACGTGTTCATTTAAATATCCAAAATTGTATCGCTTTGATTTTTCCACGCATTATAAAGGTTATGCCTTGTGACGTACCTGCCAGCAGGACGCACGCGACATAAAGGCAGATAGCAGTCAGAACGAACGTCCGCGTAGCTCAATTGGTAGAGTGACTTATTCCGGAATGAGGGGACCCGGGTTCGAGCCCTGGCTTGGATAAAAATGACGGAGAAATTTACTTCGTTATAACTTCACTTGAGAAAAGCAGAATATTTTCAGTTTTATAAAACACCAGTAAAGTACTGAATGGGATAAAGTTCTTAAGTTCAAACAATCTGAGTAACATTCGTCATTAAGTATCGCCCTGCCATTATTTTATGAGTTGAAAAAGCTAAAAACAGCGGCTATAATAACACCCGTTACATTCTACTACATTCTTTTTAGTATCATAGTAATTCATTCTGATTAGTGAAAAATTATGTAACACAGAATAACAAAGTGAACATTTCCTCTCATTGCTGGTGGAAAAGACATTACACCATTTTTAGGGTATCGATGTTTCAGAATTTGAGCAGATCAGAAAAATATTTGCTTACATGCATCTGGTGTATATATCTAAGTGTTACGTTTAAAAAGAAGGTAGCTTCCTAGATTTAAAGTAGGCGGCTACTCTTAAAAATTACAGCCTTTGTATTTGGTAAGTAACGTAGACTCTTTTCAATCATACGGTGGACAAAACTATTCTTAGAAACATAGTTTAGTAAGAGATTCATTTCACAAATCGTATAATTCATTGCAATAGATTTGTTTCATTTAATTATCTACTAGCTTTCCGGCCATTTTACTACTAAATGTGAACTGGGATTTCATCAGTATCAGTAATTAAAACCCCGAATAAATATCGAACAACAACCGCAACCGACAGTATCTGTCATCCGTAGTTCAGTAACTGCCCGATTATAAATAACAATTAGCAGGTACTTTATAGTGGCAACTGCTGTTAGAACGCTGACTCATTGCTTTCGTATTAGGTTAACTGCACTTAAATGATGTACTGCTTGCTCCACTACAATGGTGGCCGAGTTAGAAGGTCGCTTCTTTGCTTTAGTTCACTGGTGAATACGCCTAAAAATACAGCCTCTGTAAATAAATTTGACTCTTTCCAGCAATACAATGGACAGAACTTGTCTTAAAATCTAAGTTTAGAATGTAGCTTCCTTGTTTCAGTGTGTTGTTACTTTCCTGAAAACGAAGCACGCGCTTTTATCTTCTAACATAGCAAAACACTTTCACGAATATGGTCAGCCATAACTTTTTCAGTAAAAGACACTTTAGACAAATGCATAATTCTTTCAAAAACAACATGACAGGGAAGTTGAATTAAATAATTACCATTTTTCTTGTAAAACTGAACTTCCAATTTGAGCTCCATCTTGTTGTCAAGGGCGGTATCAATCTCTTGCTTATGCTCCTCTTTTGTTTCCGAGCCGTATAGGAAAGTGCAGGCACAACCTTTCTGCATTATTTGTGCTCTTGGGAAGCCAGTCAGTTCACAGAAGCCATCTGAACAATACACAATGGGGTAGATGTTGGGTACTTGCGCATTACCGAGGACGAAGTTGCTGTCTGTAATGTAAAGAAATCACGCTGTATACAAATCATGTAAAATCGCATCGAATCAGTAAAAATTCATTTAGCTTAAAAAGTGTGGAAGGAATACTAGGTTCGTTTTCCAGCATTGTCCTATTTTATATTATGCTACAAATCATGAATGAGAAATTAATCTGCATTAAGTACAGGAAAATAGATATATCTACTGCGTGACATAGAAAGTTTCATAATAGGTTTCCAGTTCTTAACACCAAGGGGCATTTTCTTAAAAGTAAACAGCCAGAAATTTCCAGAACACCGTCCTAATTTAACATAATTTCAGTAAAGCAATGTTTAGAGATTTGTACATCATCTCTGAAGCAAAAATAATTTTCGCAGTTTTAATATTTTCTAATGACTTTTGAGCTCGAATACAACACATTCATATACAGACAAGTACCTAAATATAAATATGGATAGCCAATCAAAAAAGTAGCGCTACTCTTCTTAAGAATAAATAAAATAGTGGAATTAAATTTCTTTTGAGATCCTCGTTTCTCAGAATTAACAAAGTAGTAGTCTCTTTCCTCATTTCCCTTAGAGTTTTCGTAAAGGATTTTCTTTTGGAGTCTTTGAGGTTAACAAAGAGAGAAGTGCTTTTCCCTCGTATTCGTATCTTTTGTTCTTTACATGAGAACATAGAATATTCCTTTACCAAAGGCATTTTGATGCAGACATTAGCAATAGCGAAAAGTTTCAACAAAAGGCAAAAAACAACAACAACAAAAAAAAAAAAAAAAAAAAAAAAAAAAACGAAAGAAAACCCCCCAAAAAACGACATCTTGTATTTATTGATACAAAGACCGAAGCACGTTAACAGCGTACCCATGGTAGTAAGCGTCATTATAGTTTCTAAGTAATGCACTGACAACAAGCGTGAAGCTGATAAGTTTTGTTTTTTTGGTAAATTACTTTTACAAATATGCGCTTAAACATAATTATTACAGCCCCTATTTTTGGTTCTATCCTAATTATTATGACCACTAAAACTATGGAATTTTGTAAAACGCTCTTGCTGATCATCATCAGCATCATTGTCAACCATTATCAATCCACTGCTGGAAGAAGGTCTCCCCAAGTTTCCTCCACAACAGTCTGTCTTATGCCAGTCTTCTCCATGTCACTCCCACATACTTTCGAATTTCATCCACCCACCTCCCATGTGATCTTCTTCTAGGCCTTTTCCTGTCCCTTAGAATCCAATCTAAAATTCCGGCTGGCCATCGATGGTCTGTCCTTCTGGCAGTATGTTCAGCCCATTGCCATTTCAGGGATTTAACTCTGATCATGATGTCTTCCACTCTTGTCATTTTTTGGACCCACGAGTTCCTCTTCTTATCTCTCCTGGTTACACCAAGCATGCACCTCTCCATGCTGCTTTGAGTTGTCTGCAGCCTTTGTATGTCTCTTTTAGTTAAGCTCCACGTCTCTGCACCATGCGTAAGCACTGGAAGGATGCATTGATCAAACACTTTTCTTTTAAGACATAATGGCATATTGCTCTTGAAAATTATGCTGTTTCTTCCAAAAGCTCTCCAGGCAAGTTTTGTACGCCGATTAATTTCTTCACCAATGTGACCCTCACTTGATATCTGCTGTCCAAGATAAACGTACGTGTCTGTTATCTCCAGCTTTTCTCCATCAATCGATAAATCTTCATTTCTTGTAAAAGCATTGAACATCACTTTTGTCTTTTGAAAGTTCATTTTTAATCCCACTTCTTTACTCTTGTCAGCAAGTTCCTGGATCCTACTCTGCAGCTCTGATGGGGTAGTTGCAAAAATGACTACGACATCAGCAAAACGAAGGTGGGCTAGATAATCTTCATTAATCTTTATCCCTTTGTTTTCCCAGTTCAGAGATTGAAAGACATTTTCGAATGTGGCATTAAAGAGCTTCGGAGATATGGTGTCACCTTGTCTCACTCCCTTTCCAATTTTTATGTGTGTTGTATTTTCAAATAGCCGAATCTTTGCACTTGCATTTTCATAGATGTTATTAATAATATTAATGTATGCATTTTCAATACCGCAGGATTTCAGAGCCATTGTAACTGCTGATGGTTTCACCGAATCAGAGGCTTTTTCATAATCGATAAAAGCCATGCACAATGGAAGTTTATATTCCTTCGCTCTTTCAATTAGTTCTCTCAGTACGTGGATATGATCTATAGTGCTGTAGCCACTCCTGAATCCAGCTTGTTCACTCGGTTGAGCCATGTGCAGTGTTACGTTTAAGCGGTGTGAAAGAACTTTAGTGAGGATTTTATAAACCACTGATAGGAGGCTGATAGGTCTGTCGTTCCTGAGATCCTCAATGTCCCCTTTTTTATGTAGCAGGATCATTGTAGAGTTGTTCCAATACTCAGGAATCTTCCCTTCATTAAGGTATTGAGTGAAAATTTGGGCGAGTACTATTTCGATTTCTCCACTTGCTTCTTGTATGTTGTCTGCAGCAATTCCATCTTCTCCTGGAGCTTTTCCCCGCTTCATGTTCTTGATTGCATGTGCAACTTCTTCTGGGAGGACTGGAAGAACTCTGGTACTAGTACCTTTCATGATGTCTGGAGTACACGTATCATCCCTTTCATATAATGTGGAGTAGAAATCTTTCACTCTTGTCAAAATTTCGCCTGTATTTCTTGTTACAGAACCATCTTCTTTTCTCAGTGCCATAATCTGTTTTCTTCCCTTACTGAGATGTTCCTTTGGCTTTGGTTGTTTTCAATTTATAATGAATTAGCTTTATTTTCTTTCCGCTAAGCTAATTAATATGAATGATGCTCCTCCTACTAGCTGGCTAATGATATACTTGTACTAAGCTTCAAAATAGTGAATTCCAAAAGGTTGTTGTTACTAGTTAATTGCGAAAAAGAATAAAGTCTTAACGCTTGTTATTTATGGTAATAAAACTAATGTTATAAACCTAACAGCCAGACAGAGGTCTGACAAAAACTATGAATTGAGAAAGACTAACTTACGGCAACTTTTTTATTATAAGACTCTTGGTCAACTAAAGCACACACACAACTTGTTTTACAATAATGAAGAATCTCTCCTCATAACAACACAATCTCTCCTCGTGTTACAAACGCTCTCCGTAAACAACAACGCTCTCTCATAACAACAACAAAAGCTCTCACTAAGTCTCGATGAACGCGCCTATATACTAGCTACCACCACGTCATGACTTACACTCATTGCCAGATCTCATTCAGCGGGTGAAATAATATTTCGTTCAGTAAGAAGATAATTTACATAGTAAAATAAAATAACCAGAGATAGTAAAATCAAAAGGAAAGTGAATATAGAGTATACGTTACAAATTGCTTTCCTCACTAGTTCACAGTTGAATTTCCTTACGTCTTCAGTGATACTTTTTCTTACTGTCTTGCTTAGCTCTATATATTCCACTTTGGAAGTCACATCTTCTTTAGTTGTCCTCATCTCTTCTTTTTGCATCAACATTTTGGTTTTTCCTGATAATTTGTTCACATGCAACTTGTTCTTAGACCCAGCTAATTTTGTTGCAGTTTCCATAAAAGCTTTGGTTACTTTTCTGTTAACTTCAGAAATATCCACTTCTTCCGATGTTAGGCCTTCTAATGCAGAGAATCTGTTCTTCAGTTCCAACTTGAAGGTATTATGGTGCTTTTTAAGGTTTGTTATGTCAATCTTGCCACGGTCAAGTTTAGTGTTGAGGTGCATCTTACATCTCACCAATCTATGGTCACTACCTGTGTTGAACTTGTTTAACACACTGCAGTCTTCTATGACGAAGTTTTTGTTACACATAATAAAATCAATTTCACTTGTCGTCCCATTTGGATGTCTCCATATCCATTTCCTGTGTGGCTTTTTCTTGAAAAACGAGTTCAAGATGAAAAACCATTTTGCCTCTGCAAACTCAACAAGAGTATTTCCATGCTGGTTTCTGTTGCCGTGACCAAATTTATCTACTGAAGTTTCATTCTGTTGCCGTTGCCCTATTTTTGCATTGAAATCTCCCATAATTATCTTCAAGTGCTGCTTGCCTTTATTATTTAGATGACGAAATTCCTCATAAAATTCTTCAATTTCTTCTTCAGCATGACTTGTGGTGGGTGCATAAGTTTGAATAATCTGATCCTTGTATCTTCTCGAGAGTTGGATAACAAGTCTTGCAGCTCTGTCAGAGGAACTTTCAACTTCTACAACTTTATCCTTCAGTTTCGTGTTTATTATAAATCCAACACCACTACTTCTGCCAGTATCTGCCCTACGATAGTAGAAGAGATGTCTACTTTTCAGTTCAATGAGATCTTCTCCTTTTCTCTTTACCTCACTTAGCCCGAGGATGTCCCACTTGATTCTTTGGAGTTCCTCTTCCAATTCAAGAAGCCTTGAATCAGAAGATAGGGAGCGTCCATTATACGTAGCCAAGGTCAGCATCAGATGGCAGCCTAGTCCGGTCTTCCGGGGATTCTTAGCACCCTCTGCCTTCATGTTGCACTGGCCCGTGCCTTGGCCAGATACATTCCAGCTGCCGGAGACTGAGGGCCAAGATTTAAGTTGTGGAGTCAGTTTTAAAGGGTTTGGCCATAACTCATCACTCTGGCCAAGAGGGTTGGTGAGTGTGGAATAGCATTTCCCCTAATCCCGATGGTATAGTTATACCGCTATTGGCGGTCGTCAGAGTCTCTTTAGGGGGAACAGGATGCACCACGAGAAGGCGGGGTTGACATTTGTCAAGGAGAGGCTGTGATGTTACGCATCACCTGAATTTACATCCCTTTTGCTGATATAGTACATGAAACCACGAACATTTTGCTCTATCGGAAGAAAGAAGGAATGGCAGCTTCTTGTACTGACACCCAATGCTAAAATGAAATCGATGTATCATGATAGGGCAATCAGGAGTTAAAGGGATTATGCATGCATACATATGAAACTGAAAACAACAGGTGACAGGAATTGGATTTAGTTTTATCCTGGGATATAACTGAAGGAAGGTCCGTTATTAACTTACAAGTGAGTCATTAAGCACTATGGCTTTAGTATGGTATACTTTGAATTTTAAAGACGCCTGAGCTCAGTGTTTCTTTGTTTATATGCGCAAAATTTCGAACTTCAGTGACTGAAATGGCTTAACCCGAGAAAGACGTTAAGGAAGACAATAGAAAAGATAACATCACTACTTACAACAAACTAACTGAGATTCAGCTCTATTTGAGCTCAAAGCAATCTTTACTACATATGACATTTTTGAACTTACTAACCCTGAAAGCGAGAGCAGACGAATTTCGACTGCCTCAAATTTGACGTTGTTAAAAGAAAAGTACAGGGTAACGTAGGTTTCTAGAGAGTAATAGAAAAGATTGCTATCTGTATATACACTGCTGGCCACCCAAAATACAACACCAAGAAGGAAGCATTCGATTGGCCTGAAATTCGCAACGTGCGTCGCCCGCGAGAGGACATGCAAACGATTAGCATTGCAGGGCATATGCAAATCATGTGCGCCCGGCACACCACCGAGGAGCACTATAAGAAGGGTGCACAGAAGGCGGGGTGTAAGTAGTGGAAGTGTGTTGTGCTGCCGGACCTGTGCGTGGGAAGCTTCCAGATGCCTCGTCGCAGAATACGGCAGTCCTTCCAGCACGTTTCAGAGTTCGACAGAGGACCAATAGTGGCTTACCGCGACAGCGGTTTATCGTACCGAGACATCGGCACCCGTGTGGGACGACATAAAGCCACAGTGAGGCGAGTATGGATTCAGTGCGTGCAGGAGGGACGGACGGACCGACGTGAGCGATTGACGCAGCCGCGGCACAACACCGAACGAGAGGACCGGCATTTTGAGCGGAGGGCATTGACGGCTCGCACCACCACATCACGAACGTTAGCGCAAGATGTACGGTGTGTTGCGCAACAACCTGTGTCAGCACGTATCGTTTGACGTCATCTGCAGGAGCCGGGACTTGTCGCACGGCGTCCATTGCTGCGATTACCATTGACGTTACGCCACCGGCAAGTGCGGCGGCAGTGGGCCATTGAACGCCGCACCTGGACTACGGAAGAACACGACATTATCTTCTCCGACGAATCCTGCTTCTGTCTTCTGTATCCACGTGTGACGGCACCGCGGCGAGAGGCTGTATGACGCCTGCAATAAGCATCGCCATACCGTTCCGTTGCCTGGCGCTATGGTTTGGGGCGCAACTGGATATGACACCCGCACCCCTCTGGTACGCATCGCCGGTACACTCAACAGCCACCGCTACATATCCGACGATTCGGAGCCTGTAGTCCTCCCTTACCTGTAGAACCTGCCAGCGGCCACGTTTCAACAGGACAATGCGTGACCTGCACGTGGCACGCATCGTGCAACAATTCTGCATGGACCACTAGGTGTCGCTGCTCTAGTGGCCCGCCTGTTCACCCGATATGTTGCCCATCGAACACGTCTGGTCGCTGATCGGCAACCGAGTGACCCGGTAAGCACCACCCGCTGACTACGCCTGATGAACTGTGGCAACGTGTGGAAGCAACCTCGACCGACATACTCCAAGCCTAAATCCAAAGCCTCTTTCGTTCGATGCCGCGGCGTGTAGCGGCCGTTATTGCCAGCCATGGAAGCTACACGAACTTTTGTTGTCTGCGTGTTCCGCAAGTCGCACGGGCTTGTAAACTCAATCGTTTCATCTTTGTATCTGTTGTTATGCGTCCAGTAAATCTGGCTTTGCTATCTCGTGTCCTTCTTGGTGTTGCATTTTAGGTGGCCAGCAGTGTAGTTGTTCGCTAATTCAGTTTGTACAGATTTGATCAAAGCGCTTCATGCAAATCACCTTGAACTCTTAAATGCAAAGTTAAATATGAAATATTTCACTTTCTCTCCAAAGTTACGAAGTCTGATGTTTGAACAGACAGGACATAATTGTATGGCGCCAGCCTGATGGAATGTAGGACAGTGAAATATGTGAGGCAAACGACCAAGAATAAACGAAATGTACAGGTGAGTAAACATGCTGGAGCCTCGGTATGTACACTAGACTTCAGTGTACAGGTGAGTAAACATGCTGGAGCCTCGGTATGTACACGTACCATTCGCAGAGAACTTCATTCCATGGGTTATCATGGTCGTGCTGCTGCTCATAAACCTTTCATCTCCACTCGAAATGCTACTCGTCGTTTGTCATGATGTAAAGAACATTTATCGTGGACCATAGATCAATGGAAACGGGTCCTATGGACTGATGAATCCAGATACACGATCCATCAGTCTGATCGCCGTGTGTGGATATGGCGGAATCCAAGGGAACGGTATTTACCACAGCGTACTGTTCCTACGGTCAAGTTTGGAGCTGGCAGTGTACACGTATGGGGGTGATTTTCGTGGTATGGTCCCGGCCCATTGGCTATCGTAGACAAATCTGTTAACCAGCACGTTCACTTCGATATTCTGGACAATTATGCCCTACCAACTCTGTGGCAATATTATGGAACCCAGCCTTGTTGGTACCAGTAGGAAAATGCACCGAGCCATAAAGCAAAGATTGTAAGGGCGTGGTTTGACGATAATTCCGTATCGTGTGTGAACTAGCCAGTACAGAGCCCTGTTCTTAATCCCATAGAGAAACTATGGGATGAATTAGAGCGCCGCATAAGAAGTTTGGGACCGAGGGCTACTACTAAGCAACAATTGGCGGCAGCATTATGTACTAAATGGAAGCGCATACCTATCGGTGTGTTCCAAATCCTTGTCGAAAGCATATCTCGAAGGATCAATGCATGCAATAAAGCCAAAGGTAGACCGACATCTTTCATGGATCTGACGGATATATACACTGCTGGCCACAAAAAATGCAACACCAAGAAGGACGCATCCGATGGGCTGAAATTCGCAGCATGCGTCTCCCGCGAGAGGACATGCAAATGATTAGCATTGCAGAGCATATGCAGATCATGTGCGCCCGGCACGCCACCGAGAAGCACTGTAAGAAGGGTGCACAGAAAGCGGGGTGTAAGTAGTGGAAGTGTGTTGTGCTGCCGGACCTGTGCGCGGGAAGCTTCCAGATGCCTCGTCGCAGAATACGGCAGTCCTTCCAGCACGTTTCGGAGTTCGACAGAGGACGAATAGTGGCTTACCGCGACAGCGGTTTATCGTACCGAGTTATCGGCACCCGTGTGGGACGACATAAAGACACAGTGAGGCGAGTATGGATTCAGTGCGTGCAGGAGGGACGGACGGACCGACGTGAGCGATTGACGCAGCCGCGGCACAACACCGAACGAGAGGACCGGCATGTTGTGCCGAGGGCATTGACGGCTCGCACCGCCAAATCACGAACGTTAGCGAAGGAAGTACGGTATGTTGCGCAACAACCTGTGTCAGCACGTATCGTTTGACGTCGTCTGCAGGAGCGGGGACTTGTCGCACGGCGTCCATTACTCCGATTACCATTGACGTTACGCCACCGGCGAGTGCGGCGGCAGTGGGCCTTTGAACGCCGCACCTGGACAACGGAATGACACGACATTATCTTCTCCGACGAATCCCGCTTCTGTCTTCTGTATCCGCGTGTGACGGCACCGCGGCGAAAGGCTGTATGACGCCTGCAATATGCATCGCCATACCGTTCCGTGACCTGGCGCTATGGTTTGGGGCGCAACTGGATATGACACCCGCACCCCTCTGGTACGCATCGACGGTACACTCAACAGCCACCGCTACATATCCGACGTTTCGGAGCCTGTAGTCCTCCCTTACCTGTAGGACCTGCCAGCGGCCACGTTTCAACAGGACAATGCGCGACCGCACGTCTCACGCATCGTGCAACCATTCTGCATGGCCCTCTAGGTGTCACTGCTCTAGTGGCCCGCCTGTTCACCCGATATGTTGCCCATCGAACACGTCTGGTCGCTGATAGGCAACCGAGTGCCCTGGCAAGCACAACCCGCGGCCACGCCTGATGAACTGTGGCAACGTGTGGAAGCAGCCTGGACCGACATACTCCAAGCCCACATCCAAAGCCTCTTTCATTCGATGTCACGGCGTTTAGCGGTCGTTATTGCCAGCTATGGAAGCCACACGAACTATTGATGTCTGTGTGTTCCGCAAGTCGCACGAGCCTGTAAGCTCAATTGTTTCATCTTTGTATCTGTTGTTATGTGTCCAGTAGATCTAGCTTTGCTATCTTGTGTCCTTCTTGGTGTTGTATTTTGGGTGGCCAGTGGTGTATATAAATATATCCCGTCCAGAAAAAATATCGCTCATCAGGAACAGCAAGAGATATACCGGAGAATCTTTATCACTAATGCAAAGTGTACTTTTTCGATGCGACTTACAAAAGTGAAAATATCACATTCACGGAGGGGAAGACAAGGTAATGTTGTAAGCGCATCATTATTTTTCATATCTACTTAGGCCTATGTCTAAAATGATATAAAACCACATCAAATCCATGAAAAAAAAAGCATTGTTGATTAAATAGTTTAGATATAAACTACAACATTGTTGCAGGAAATAATAATACTGTACTAGTGATTCGATTTATTGGCGTAGGAAATAGGCCCATAAGAGTTTCTAAGCTTTCGCACATCAACCAGATGGCCTTTTCAAGAAAGGTAGACAGAAACTGCCTAGTGACTGTTCCTACGATAACCAATGGGCCAGGGCCATGTTGGAAATACAAGGAACGGTATGACGCGCTTCGTAGTAGTCGAATGGTTAGAGTCTACGCAATAAAGGAGGAGAAAGAATTATTTCGAAATTCTCGGGCATCGAGCGCGTGTCCATCACGTGAACTCACAAACGCTAAGTTGAGACAGAACTTATAATGAAGTTGTTGTTTGTTCTTCATCAGCTGCCATAGTGCTTCTATTCTATTACGTTATTTTATTAAGTAGTTCGTCTTGTCTTCAACTCAGGATACAGTTATTCAAGGTGAGTTTCATTCATGCATGCATTAGTTCTTCTTTTCCGAAGTTATAAGTCTGCCATTGAGCGGTGCGCTAATTGCTTCCGGAAAGCCTTCAACGTTAAATTGCATATAGATAAACATTCCATTTTTCATATCACACATAATTATCAAACATCCAATAATTTTGATTGTAAGACTGAACTGTTCCATGGATGAGACGAAAAAGAACTCGGAATGAAATGTTAAATGCAATGCAATAACGATAAACGTTAACAAAGGGTTTCCGAAACCGAAAGTAAAAAGTTAAGCCTTTCATTGCATCAGCCATATTGCCCGCATAGTTGATAAAGTTGTTGTTCTTCAACAATAAATAATGGCGTTTTCTAGTCCAATAAATGCGACAATTCTTTCCATCGCAGAACTGAATAATGAAAATTATACACTTTGGAAATTTGAAATCCAGATGCTTCTCATTAAAGAAGATACTTAGAATGTCGTTTCCCAAGAGGAACCTACAGTTAAAACTGAGGACTGGATTTAGAAAAACGCACAAACAATGTCAATAATACGTATACTTTTGACTGATGATCAAATAATAAATGTCATAAATGAAACGACTGCACGAAATATGTGGTTAGCTTCGCAAAGAATTCATGAAAAAACAAACTTGAGCAGCAATCTCTATTTGCTTCGAAAATTGTACAGTAATAGATACAATGACTGCGAAAATGTGCAAGAACACATTAACCAGATATTATAGAACTTGCAAATAAACTAAAATCAATAAGTGAAGAAATTAAATATTCACACTTTGCAGCTATCATGTTGTGTGGTCTGCCATCCACATATGACACACTTGTAACAGCTCTTGAAGCAAAATGAGGATGAACTAACATTAGAATATGTTAAGAATAAACTCATCGACGAATATAATAGTCGAAGAGAGAAAGACCAAACAAACACAAATTCTACAACAGCATTTCAAGCAAGTGACAAATCTAACAGAAATGCAAAAGGAGCAAAATATTGCACGTATTGCAATAAGAAATGTCACACTAAAAATGAATTCTGGCATTGGGGAAAGTAAAAGGGAATAAAAATGAACAGAAGAACACAAATACACAGGCAAGAAGTCAGGCTAAAACTGACAGAAATAAACTTGAATCAAACAAGAACGATGAACTAAAATTCAAATATGAAACAGAAGAGTTCATATTTAAAACAACACTAGCCAAGGTTGAAAATACAAAATGGTCAATCGATTCTGGCGCCACTAGCCATATGACCAATAATGAAAAGTTTTACACAGAAATCGACCCAGAGGCTAAGGAGGATATTATAACCGCCAACGGAGCAGAAATGCAATCCGCCGGAAAGGGAACTGGATATTTGCATTGCATAAATGATAAAGGGGAAGTAAACAATATAAAAGTAGAAGAAGTACTTTACGTCCCAGAGTTAGAAACTAGCCTCCTATCAGTGAGAAAAATTGCTGAAAAGGGTTATGGTGTTACTTTCAGTGGAGATCAGTGCTTAATAAAGCGCTGTAAAATCACTGCAGCCATAGGCACTATTGATAACACAAATCTCTATAAGCTGAATACAGTGAGAGAAACTGAAAAAAACAATTTTGTTGAACACTGTGAAAAACAAAATTGTATAAACTTGTGACATAGGCGTTTGCAGCAGAGAGATCCCAACATCATCCGAGAGATGCAAAGAAAGGAAATGGTAAAAGGATTATAATTGTCTGATTGCAAAAGAAATATGAATTGTGAATGCTGCATAAAGGGCAAGCTAACACAAAAACCATACCCCAAGGAGAGTGTACATAAAGCATGAAAGCCACTAGAGCTGATTCATAGCAACCAACATATGTGGTCCTAGGGAATGTATGACTCCTGGAGGTCAAAGATACTTCATAACTTTCATGGATGACTTCAGCAGATTTACATGTGTTTATCTAATGAGCAATGAAAATGAAGCTACAGTGAAATTGAAGCAATATAATAGCAGTCACAAGCAACAATTTCAAAACCAAACCTGGTACAATCAGAACTGACAACGGAGGAGAATATGTTGGTTCAGAATTTGAAAGCTATGTTGCCGAGAATGGAATTGAACACCAAACGATTGTACCATATTCACCACAGCAAATCGGCGTGGCAGAAAGGAAAAACCGGTATCTCGTTGAAATGGCAAAGACAATTCTCCTGGATTCCAAAATAGAAAACAAGTTTTGGGGAGAAGCCCTCATCACTGCAACATAACTGTAAAATAGGTTACCAACCAGATCTACAGGAAGAACACCATTCGAACTATGGAAGGGCTACAAGCCTTACAAAGGACATATAAAGGTGTTTGGCTGCAAAGAATATGCTTATGTGCCAAAACATACCCAAAAGAAATTCGACAATCGTACTCAAGAAGGAAGATTGGTTGGATACAGTGAAAGAACCAAAGATATCGTATCCTAATACCAGGAACAAACAGATTGATAATAAGCCGTAGTGTGAAATGTGATGAAAATCCCAGTGTACGGGAAAATTGTAGGCCTATGTCAAAATCAGGCGAAAATAGGCAAGATATTGTTTTTGAAAGCAAAAAACTTTTGTTGGAATCAAATGGATCAACAGGTGAAAGCCCAAATACACAACCAAGAAAATCAGCTAGAACTACAAAAGGAAACCCGCTTGACAGGTTAGCATACATTGCCAAAGTGAAACCTAAGTCTGAGCCTACAAATTGGCACGAAATACAGAAATTACCAGAAAATAAAAGACAAAAATGGCTGGAAGCCACAAATGAAGAAATAAAATCTCCAAAGAAGAATAAAACCTGGGAAGTTACTGATTTGCCTAAAGAAAAGAAAGACATCGGTAGCAAATGGACATTTAAAATAAAATACCGTGCTAGATATAAAGCACGATTTAAAGCAAAGGGTTTTAATCAAAGGTCTGGTGAAGATTATGACCAAACATTTGCTCCCGTCGTAAAACACATTACAATTCGCACCCTACTTACAATGGCAGTATACAGAAAGATGCATGTACATCACTTTGATATAAAAACTGCATTTTTGTACTGCAATTTAGAAGAAGAAATCTATATGTCTCAAACAGCAGCATACATAGGAAAAGGCCAAGAAACGAAAGTATGTAAACTTAATAAATCAATGTATGGACTCAAGCAATCCTCCAGGGTATGGACTCAAACCATTGCAAATTTCTTATCTGAAACAGGTTACGTCCAAGAAAAAGCAGACCCATGCTGTTTCACACGCAAGGAAGGGGATTCCCTTGTATATATAATCGTGTATGTGGATGACATTTTAATTGCATCTGATCCATGGAAAATATCAACAAATCCAGAAAAATGTTTGAAACCGTGTTTGAAATAAAGATCTTGGGAAGGTGATAAATTATTTGGGCATACAGGTGGAAAGAGAAAATGATGGAAGTTACGAACTTCATTAAAGTGCAAAAATAATGCATGTCATCAACAAATATGATGAAGAGCAACTAAAGAAAAGTTATACACCGATGTTTACAGACTTTGGAAAACACGATCAAACAGAAGAAGAAACACTCGTGGATAATTCCGTATACCGCGAAGTAGTGGGAGCCTTGCTGTACATTTCTACAGTCACAAGACCGGATACAGCAACTGCAGTTGGTATTTTAAGTAGAAAAGTGGAAAATCCATCATCACAAGATTGGAAAGCCATACAGAAAATAATTAATTATCTGAAAACTACGATTGGCATACGACTTCACCTCAGTGCAAAACACCAACCCATTTTCAAGGTATACGCCGATGCAGATTGGCCAGGTGATGTCAAGTACCAAAACTCTACCAGCGGACATGTATTCCAACTTGGGAATAGCACCTTATCGTGGAACTCCAAGAAACAGAATTGCATCGCTCTTTCGTCAACAGAATCAGAATATGTCGCTGCAGCTAATGCTTGTCAAGAATTGATTTGGATCCTAACGTTACTATATGATTTGCATTATCCAGAAACAGAGCAAACAATATTGTTTGAAGACAATTTGTCATGCAAAAATCTCATCAAAAGTGAGAGAATAAGCGCTCCACAACTTAAATCTTGGCCCTCAGTCTCCGGCAGCTGGAATGTACCTGGCCAAGGCAGCGGCCAGTGCGACATGAAGGCAGAGGGTGCTAAGAATCCCCGGAGGACCGGACTAGGCTGAGATCTGATGCTGACCTTGGCAACGTACAATGGACGCTCCCTATCTTCTGATTCAAGGCTTCTTGAATTGGAAGAGGAACTACAAAGGATCAAGTGGGACATCGTGGGGCTAAGTGAGGTAAGGAGAAAAGGAGAAGATCTCATCGAACTGAAAAGTGGACATCTCTTCTACTATCGTGGGATAGATACTGGCAGAACTAGTGGTGTTGGATTTATAATAAACAAGAAACTGAAGGATAAAGTTGTAGAAGTTGAAAGTTCCTCTGACAGAGCTGCACGGCTTGTTATCCAACTCTCGAAAAGATACCAGGCTCAGATTATTCAAACTTATGCACCCACCACAAGTCATCCTGAAGAAGAAATTGAAGAATTTTATGAGGAAATTTGTCATCTAAATAATAAAGGTAAGCAGCACTTGAAAATAATTATGGGAGATTTCAATGCAAAAATAGGGCAACGGCAACAGAATGAAACTTCAGTAGGTAAATTCGGTCACGGCAACAGAAACCAGCGTGGAAATACTCTCGTTGAGTTTGCAGAGGCAAAAGGGTTTTTCATCTTGAACTCCTTCTTCAAGAAAAAGCCACACAGGAAATGGACATGGAGACATCCAAATGGGACGACAAGTGAAATTGATTTTATTATGTGTAACAAAAAATTCGTCATAGAAGACTGCAGTGTGCTAAACAAGTTCAACACAGGTAGTGACCATAGATTGGTGAGATGTAAGATGCACCTCAACACTAAACTTGAACGTGGCAAGCTCATAAGACAAACAAAATCTATTGACATAACCAACCTTAAAAAACACCATAATACCTTCAAGTTGGAACTGAAGAACAGGTTCTCTGCTTTAGAAGGACTAACATCGG
Source organism: Macrothele yani (assembly GCA_039090855.1). Taxonomy (NCBI): domain Eukaryota; kingdom Metazoa; phylum Arthropoda; class Arachnida; order Araneae; family Macrothelidae; genus Macrothele; species Macrothele yani. The sequence goes on along the minus strand of CM077007.1, from coordinate 79,312,492 downwards.
AAGAAGTGGACATCTCTGAAGTTAACAGAAAAAGTAACCAAAGCTCTTATGGAAACAGCAACAAAATTAGCTGGGTCTAAGAACAAGTTGCATGTAAATAAATTATCAGGAAAAACGAAAATGTTGATGCAAAAAGAAGAGATGAGGACAACTAAAGAAGATGTGACTTCCAAAGTGGAATATATAGAGCTATGCAAGACAGTACGAAAAAGTATCACTGAAGACGTAAGAAAATTCAACTGTGAACTAGTGAGGAAAGCAATTGAAAACAACCAAAGCCTAAAGATAGCAAAGGGACATCTCAGTAAGGGAAGAAAACAGATTATGGCACTGAGAAAAGAAGATGGTTCTGTAACAAGAAATAGAGACGAAATTTTGACAAGAGTGAAAGATTTCTACCCCAAATTATATGAAAGGGATGATACATGCACTCCAGACATCATGAAAGATACCAGTACCAGAGTTCCTCCAGTCCTTACAGCAGAAGTTGCACATGCAATCAAGAACATGAAGCGGGGAAAAGCTCCAGGAGAAGATGGAATTACTGTAGACATCATACAAGAAGCAAGTGGAGAAATCGAAACAGTACTCGCCCAAATTTTCACTCGATGCCTTAATGAAGGAAAGATTCCTGAGGATTGGAACACCGCTACAATGATCCTGCTACATAAGAAAGGTGACATTGAGGATCTCGGAAACTACAGACCTATCAGCCTCCTATCAGTAGTTTATAAAATCTTCACTAAAGTTCTTTCACACCGCTTGAAGGTAACACTGGACATGGCTCAACCGAGAGAACAAGCTGGATTCAGGAGTGGCTACAGCACAATAGATCATATCCATGTGCTGAAGAGAACTAATTGAAAGAGCGAGGGAATATGAACTTCCATTGTGCATGGCTTTTATCGATTATGAAAAAGCCTTTGATTCGGTGAAACCATCAGCAGTTACAATGGCTCTGAAAACCTGCGGTATTGAAGATGCATACATTAATATTATTAATAACATCTATGAAAATGCAAGTGCAAAGATTCGGCTGTTTGAAAATACAACACACATAAAAATTGGAAAGGGAGTGAGACAAGGTGACACCATATCTCCGAAGCTCTTTAATGCTTCATTGGAGGGTGTTTTTCAGTCACTGAGCTGGGAAAACAAGGGGATAAAGATTAATGGAGATTATCTAACCCACCTTCGTTTTGCTGATGACGTAGTCATTTTTGCAACTAGCCCATCAGAGCTGCAGAGTATGATCCAGGAACTTGCTGACAAGAGTAAAGAAGTGGGATTAAAAATGAACTTTCAGAAGACAAAAGTGATGTTCAATGCTTTTACAAGAAATGAAGATTTATCGATTGATGGAGAAAAGCTGGAGATAACAGACACGTACGTTTATCTTGGACAGCAGATATCAAGTGAGGGTCACATTGATGAAGAAATTAATCGGCGTACAAAACTTGCCTGGAGAGCTTTTGGAAGAAACAGCTTAATTTTCAAGAGCAATATGCCATTATGTCTTAAAAGAAAAGTGTTTGATCAATGCATCCTTCCAGTGCTTACGTATGGTGCAGAGACGTGGACCTTAACTAAAAGAGACATACAAAGGCTGCAGACAACTCAAAGCAGCATGGAGCGGTGCATACTTGGTGTAACCAGGAGAGATAAGAAGAGGAACTCGTGGATCCGAAAAATGACAAGAGTGGAAGACATCATGATCAGAGTTAAATCCCTGAAATGGCAATGGGCTGGACATACTGCCAGAAGGACAGATCATCGATGGACAGCCGAAATTTTAGATTGGATTCCAAGGGACAGGAAAAGACCCAGAAGAAGACCACATGGGAGATGGGTGGATGAAATTCGAAAGTATGCAGGGGTGACATGGAGGAGACTGGCACAAGACAGACCGTTGTGGAGGAAACTTGGGGAGACCTTCGTCCAGCAGTGGATTGATAATGGTTGACAATGATGATGATGATGAATACGAAAGACATGACAGCAGACAACACTAAAATTAGAGTACTGTAATACGAAAGACATGACAGCAGACAACACTAAAATTAGAGTACTGTAATACGAAAAACATGACAGCAGACAACACTAAAATTAGAGTACTGTAATACGAAAGACATGAAAGCAGACAACACTAAAATTAGAGTACTGTAATACGAAAGACATGACAGCAGACATCATGACAAAGCCACTACCTAGAGACCAGCATAAGAAGTTAAAGACTAAACTTGGAATGACATGCAACTTAAGCTCATCGAGTGGGAGATTCTTGGAAATACAAGAAATGGTATGACGCGCTTCGCAGTAGTCGAATGGTTAAAGTCCACCCAGTAGAGGAAGAGAAAGAAGTATTTTGAAATTTTCGTTGTATCGAGCGCGTGGTCCATCACATGAACTCACACACGCTAAAAGGAGACAGAATGTATGATGAAGTTGTTGCTTGTTCTTCATCAGCTGCCATGTTTGAAAGCTATAATAAGTGATCCTGTTAGTTCTGTGTATAGTGCTTCTATTACATTATTTTACTAAATAGTTCGTCTTGTCTTCAACTCAGGATGCAGTTATTCAAGGCGAGTTTCGTTCATGCATGCATTAGTTCTTTTTTTCCGAAGTTATAAGTCTGCCATTGAGCCGTGTGCTACTTGCTTCCGGAAAGGCTTCAACGTTAAAGTGTAGATAGATAAACATTCTATTTTTCACATCACACATAATTATCAAACATCCAATAATTTTTGGTATACAGACCATACCACGAAAAATAACCCTACAAGAATACGCTGCCAGCTCCTTATGTGCGTATTTTCTACGCCAATAAATCGGATCACTAGTATAGTATTACTATTTTCTACATAATTGGTGTACTGTTCCTCGTTATCAATCTTACAACTTTGTTCATTTGAACGGTTCACTGTAACCATACTGTACATATTTCTTTTTCGCTTAAATTTTGTGCTTTCCATTCCATAGAAAGAAAAGTTTTAGGAAAAGGGATACTTAAGATGCCATTCCCCCGAAGGGTAACTTTCTTAAGAAGTGTTCTTTCTTCACTTCTTAGCAGTTTCTAAGGATTAAGAAATCCATCATTTTGGACTTCCCCAGAATTTTCTTTGCTAATGCGTACTTCTTAGAAGGAGCATCTTTATTCCTTTCCACTCCACCTGAGAGAGAAAGAGAGAGCGAGAGAGAGAGAGAGAGAGAGAGAGAGAGCGAGAGAGAGAGAGAGAGAGAGAGAGAGAGAGAGAGAGAGAGAGAGAGAGAGAGAGAGAGAGAGAGAGAGAGAGAGAGAGAGAGAGAGAGAGAGAGAGAGAGGCGTTGCCAATGTGTATCCACGTTGACAGTTTCTACGTTTTTTTCGAAATGTAACGTCAATATCCATTCGCGTCTGAAAATTTTTCTATTTAAGCTACGTCATCCGGAGAAGAGACTTGCTATTTACATTTGTATTCACTTTCACTTTTAAAATTCTCCTTCGTCCATTATGCAACAAAGAGAAATATTCAAAGAAGACATAAGATACAAGTGAAAGTTCAAAAGTTAAGGAATGGCTCTAGTGTTGTCTTTATGTTAAGTAAAGTATAAAAACTTTATTCTTCTTTCTTCTTTTGAAAGGAGAGTAAATATTTTACAGAGCTATAATATATATATATATATACATAAACATTTCTTCAAAGGAATTTTTTACATCTCATAAGCCGTGAAAGTTGGATGAGAAATTATCGTAAATCCCCGTTTCTTTAAATTAATTATGAAAACACAAGTATAATCATAGTACGTGAAAGGAAATATCGGCAAGCAAAGATAAACAACAGCGAAAAGTGATTCAGTTACTTTTGTCATTATTTGCTTAGTTACAGAAAATGAGATTAATCTGACGTCATTATTAATCACAATCAGATTTGTTCCATTGGTCAACAGATATCATGCGTCGTACTCCAGCGATCGGCGAATTTACGTATTCAACTACAAGGAATTGGATTTTTTTCATGATTTCGGATAGCAGAGTTATCCTTTTTTTGAACATAGGTTGTTCGATCTCAATCTTTGTCCTGAAAGTTTCAAAACGTTGTCATATGGGTATGCGTATATACAACTATTTGAAATTAAGGCGAAATTCGTAAAATTACTTGTGTGGTTCGGAAATTCTTTCAATGAGGGATCATCGTGTTGTCGTTTAAAATTGTATGCCAGAATAAAGGCACACTGAGGGGCTGTATAAAGAGCGTTACAAAAGATAATATGAATCTTGAAGGTAAGACTAGTTCAGGGCAACATGGGACCAGTATGTGCAATAAAAATGCATGGAACATATAATTTTTGATTTATAATAATAAACGAATCACCAATGTTATATTAATGGCTGTAACGAAGTAAATTTCTCCGTCATTTCTGTCCACGCCAGGATTCGAACCCGGATCCCCTCATTCCGGAATAAGTTGCTCTACCAATTGAGCTACGCAGACGTTTTATTCTGATTCCTATCTGCCTTTATGTCGTGTGCGTCCTTCGGGAAGGTAAGTCACATCTCCTGGTACGTTATATCATCTCCCCCCCCCCCCCTTTTTTTTATCGAAGTGCTGGAGAAAGGATTCTCTTATTTTTCCTATCTCGCGGTGTGGAAATAACATCCCACCAATGCGAGATTTTGAACGGTCGGGTCATCCGGATAGTTCGGGCGCCATTATAACGAAGTGAATTTCTCCGTAATTTTTATCCGCGCCAGGATTCGAACCCGGGTCCCCTCATTCCGGAATAAGTTGCTCACCAATTGAGCTACGCGGACGTTTTATTCTGATTTCTATCTGCCTTTATGTCGTGTGCGTCCTTCTGGCAGGTACGTCACATCTCCTGGTACGTTACAGGGCTTCTGATTATATCTTAAAACGTCCTGAACACAAATTTTGGTTTCTTAATTCAAATGCTAAATCCTTCCATAAAAATATAGATAAAATCATCTGCACAGCGTTCAAAATCAGCAACAAAAAAGAGTTATTCTCCAACCCCATTGTAACATGTAATGCAACTCGGTGTTACCATTTAAATATGAAACCTCACGGAAATAGGTGAAACACAGATTCAAAGTTGCATGGATGAAATTTAAAACACAGTCCACCCCAGATGAGAAGAATGCTCCTTTTGTGCTTTGAAGCATCTTTATTTGCTGGATTCTCCAGCACACGGGACATTAAGACATTATCAGGTACCATAAAGAAAGAGCAAGTCAAAGGGGACTAATAAATAAATACATAAAATATGTACATAAAAATATACATATTTTAATCCTTTACATATTTGCATACATACGTTTATAAGTAATCTAATTACAATAAATACGATTTGTTTTTCTGATTTCGAATAGCATATATCTTCATGAAGATTCCTGAATAATTAGATAAGCTGAGATACGTGCAGATAAATAGATAGTCTGCAGGTCATAGACAGTCAATCGCTAAATAATTTAATTACTTAATTATTATTTATGATGAACAAAATTGTATTTAATTATTTGACGTAAATAAATAAATCACAGTGTACAACATTAGATAGAAGGAAAAGTTTTAGTAAAGATGCTTATGCCATCTGAACGGACTTTATAATTTATCCAAACCTACGCTAAATACCAAAACGCAGAAACACAGATTTAATCACACTTTTTTATTGTTTTTGGTTTGGAGGTTTAACGGTCACTGAACGCAAATCAACGGGCTATAAGCAGTCGCTCGTCCCTAACTTAGGACCACTGGTTCCTGCGAAGAGAGAGAATCAATATCGTAAGACAAACACACTTTCCATGCATCACCCCGGCTCAACTCCGGACCCATTGCGGACGAATTATTACTAAGCAAATGCTTCATGATCCTCGGCCACCAGGGCGGCACAATGGTAATTAATTACACATGCAGATAGAGCAATGTTGACATAGTGCTTTTCTTGGGAAACCTGAAAGGTCAATGGAAACAGAACCGAAATCTAATACCCGAAAGCGAGCCTGACGAGCTTACTACCGTCATCAACTTTAGAGATAGAACTCGGGATTTCATGGAGAATGGTGCTCAAAATTAAAGGGTAATCTACAAAACGTAAGCAGCTGCCATGCAACGAAACTTGGCGAGCATGCAAATTTCGCTATGCGGAAGACTATCTTGAATTTCCTTTTGTGACAGTTAAGCCTCAATATGCAAATTAGAATTGCTTTTAAAAGACGCGTAAGTCTACTCGCATCTTGTAGGTATTCCAGGCAACTGTTGCTTTCACTTCAGTGGCCAGTCAAACTGATCATGTCATGAAGACGTTGTATGGACGATTTTCACCGATGGAGAGCGATTGTTAGGATGGAAGTACGTCAGTTCCTGTTGGAAGTTTTCAGATCATTGAGTGTTCCACAAAATGACCTGTCAAGACCCTGGAGAAGTTTTAACAGACAGAATATGTTCGTCGTCGGCAATCGTTATATGAGTCTGACTGCTAGACGGAACAGAGAGATGTACGATAGGTGCTTGCAGCAGCAACAGGAATAAAGGCTTAAAGGCATACTGTTCGTGCTTAAGACTTTGAGAGCAATGTTTTTTATGTAAGGAGACCAGTTATCTATGACCCTCTCATTTCCGTCCCCAGGCGAATTCGTTTAACGTAGAGTCACCACTACCACACTTGTCTAGAGCAATAGGCGAATATCCTTTTCACAGATAAAACGGGATTCAGCTTAAGTAAGTACTGACTGGCGACGTATTATCATATATAAAGAACCAGGGACGCGCAACACTCCCTCTAACATCAGAGAAAGGAGGGGCTGTTCTGGTGACTCTGACGTAATTGGCTCGGAATGAATCATCACGAATGGGCATCATCAATCATCCTGCGCATCTTTCGGAGTCTCTCTGTTTCTTCGCTGAGGTACAGAGACGAGAGGCTCAACTCATACGTCAGGCCATTAGGAAGAGCCGTGGGTCCAGATTATACTTTTATGAACGATACTGCCAAACCACATCGAGCTCATTTCGTAGACGTATTTCCTTGAAGAGAAAGATTTTCGCCAAATGGAGCAGAAACCCTTATCTCATGACCTCAGTCCTATTGAACATGCACCGGATGCTTTAGGGAGACGCGCTGGAGCTCGCAAGCCCCCGGCCAGAACATTTCACAAACTCATAACAGCTGTTGTTGAGGAGTGATCATTATTCCCTCAAGGCCTCTTCAGTACCATCATAAACTGTATCAGGAGGCATTGCTTGAGCTGCATAGCTGCTTGGGGGTGGGGGGACCATGTTCCGCATTAAAATACCGCATGTCATAAGCAAAATGCTTTTAAAAAATGTTCCATGGACTGTTCTTTCGTGTAATTACAAGGTTATAATATTAACACATGAAAATTACATGATTAGAATTTCCCTCTGCTTGAGCTGCATAACTAATGTAATAACAAACAATTTCGTTGAATTTCCTCATAAATAATACACTTCGGTTTATGTACGAATTTATAAATTATCCTTTCATTTTGAGGACTAGTGTATTCTGTTACTGAGTAGGGAATTATTATTATACAGAAGTAAGGAAATATTTGGACATCAACCTAATAACCACTTAGTTCTCCCTCGGCGTTTTAAACATCGTCGATTCGATATGGCATGGATTCAATGAAGTGCTGATATTGATCTACAGGTATGTAGAGTTAAGCGAATGCCGTGGCGTCCAATTGTCAAAAGTTCGCTGAAGGAGTAACTCCGGGATCTTTATATAGAATGTTATACTGTATATACGAATGGCACTGTCAACCACTTTCCATAGGTGCTCAAGTGAGCGAAGATTTGAGAATTTTGGCGGCCATTTTAGCTCTTTGAAGTCCCTGTCGTGCTTCTGGAACCACTGTGTGACGAACTGAGCCTTGTGGTATCGTGCATTATCCTGCTGGAAGCAGGTCTCTCCGACAAGAAATACACTCACGGACAATGAAATTTGCGCACCTAGAATAACACATGCTACAGCCGCGGAACTTTGCAAATAGCTAAAGTGCGTGCTGGCATGCAAATGATTCACGTTTGGTGCGAGTGTGCATCACCGCACACTCTGTGGTGGCGCTGCAAACACGAACTGTCAGCCTTATAAACCGGCGTGTAGTCGATGCCCTATGAAAGCGAAAAGCACCGGTCGACGGAAGCAAGAGTACACAGTGACAAGAATACCGGATAGACGCCAGAGACGACGATTTACGCAACCTACGGACTTTGAGAGAGGCCTGATCATCGAGCTGAAAACCGCAGGGTGCTTGGCAAATCGTATAGCTCGCCTCGTGGATTCTTCTGACTATACCGTCCGAATGTGTTGGGAGCAGTGGACACGTGATGGCACTGCCACACGGCGGAGAGAGGATCGACGAATCGTACGCCAGACAGGAACGGATCCCACGGGGACCCGGTCCACTATGCAGGCAGATGTAGCGGCTTCTGTGTGCCCACGAACCTTTTCCCAACACGTCGCGGAAGCGAATCTGCGATCCCAGAGCCCCCTACGTCTTCTGCCATTAACACCAGAGCATCGCTGGCTTCGTGTGCAGTTGTTTCAGGCCAGAGCGACGTGAAACGCCAAAGACTAGCGACGTATGGTGTTTAGCGATGAGTGCCGCTTAGTTTTGGGGGCAGATGATCGTCGTTCCCGGGTGTGGAGGTCAACCTCGCTATCGAGCGCCACACCCATCCCCCACTGCAGGCATTATGGTCTAGGGAGCCATTGCCTAAGATAGCCAATCAGCTGTAGTAGTGGTACGTGGATCATTGACGGGCCAGCGGTATGTGGATGAGATCCTACGGCCCCATGTGCTCCCATTCCTGGCCGGGATTCCAGGTGCGCTATTCTAGCAGGGTAATGCCCGCCTGCACACTGCTCGGGTTGCCTAGGACTGCCTACGTTATGTCCAGACACTTTCATGGCCTGCCCGATCCCAGGACATGTCCTTTATTCAGCATGTGTGAGATCAGTTGAAATGACGGCTGCTACCGTTTCTAACTGTCCGGAATTTGGAGCACACCGTCCAACGTGTGTGGGCTAGTCTACCGTAGGATAACATCAGGCATTTGTTCGCCTCCATGCCGGACCGTATTCCAGCATGTATCGCCACACGAGGCGGTGCGACACGCTATTGAAAATGACCAGACTGCGTTCCCGAGATCCCTCTGCAATTGTCCTGCAGCTCTATTTTTGCTATCATGGGTATCATTAATCTGTATGGTTACGTCCATGAAATTTCAGTTCAACCCAATGCTTCCTTCTTGGTGCGCAAATTTCATTGTCCGTGAGTGTACTATGCACATGTACGGATATGCCTAGTCCGCAATAAGGTAAACGTGCTTCATCCAAAGGATGTTCTAGAGATATTAATGAACCTAATGTTCACTATAAAATCACACCCCAGACCACTACACCCCGTCCACCAACCAACTGGTACAGTTAACACTGAGCAGCCGGGATCCATCGATTTATGATGTTGACACCAAATTCAGGCCCGCCCATTGGCATGTTTTTACGCTGTTGGCACCATAGTCTGGCCCGTCCATCGGCATGTCTTTATGCTGTTTTCACTATATTCCGGCCCGTCGTGGCAGGTTTTTACACTGTTGGCACCATATTCTGGCCCGTCCATCGGCATGTTTGTTTGCTGTTGTCACCATAGTCTGTCTAGTCCATCGGAATGTTTTTATGCTGTTGGCTCCATAGTCTGGCCCGTCCATCGGCATGTTTGTTTGCTGTTCGCTCTATAGTCTGGCCCATCCATCGGCATGCTTCTATGCTGTCGGCACCGTATTCTGGCCCGTCCATCGGCATGTTTTTATTTTGTTGGCACCATAGTCTGGTCTGTCCATCGGCATGTTTTTACGCTGTTGGCACCATATTCTGGCCCGTTCATCGGCATGTTTTTATACCGTTGGCACCATAATCTAGCTCGCCCATCGGCATGTTTTTACGCTGTCGGCACTGTATTCTGGCCCGTCCATCGGCATGTTTTTATGCTGTTGGCACCATAGTCTGGTCCGTCCATCGGCATGTTTTTACGCTGTTGGCACCATATTCTGGCCCGTTCATCGGCATGTTTTTATGCAGTTGGCACCATAGTCTTTCTGTTCTATCGGACTGTTTTTACGCTGTTGGCTCCATTGTCTAATCCGTCCATCGGTATGTTGTTACGCTGTTGGCACCATATTCTGGCCCGTCCATCGGCGTGTTTTCATACTGTTGGCACTATAATCTGGCCCGTCCATCGGCATGTTTTTACGCTGTTGTCCCATAGTCTGGCCAGTACATCGGCATGTTTTTACGCTGTCGGCTCCATAGTCTGGCCCGTCCATCGGCATGTTTGTTTGTTATTGGTTCTACAGTATGGCCCTTCCATCGGCATGTTTTTACGCTGTTGGCACCATATTCTGGCACGTCCATCGGCATGTTTTTATGCTGTTGACACTATAGTCTGGCCCGTCCATCGGCATGTTTTTTACGCTGTTAGCACCATATTCTGGCCCGTCCATCTTTTTTTTATACTGTTGGTACCATAGTCTGGCCTGTCCATCGGCATGTTTTTACTGAAAGCGTGTTTCATCGGACCAGGCGATTTTTTCCAGTTCTTAAGGGTCCAGTTTTGGTGCTCCTGTCCCAACTTTGGACGAATATGTCGGATTTTTAGCAGAGATGTGTGAATCACAAAGAGAACTTGTAATATAATCCATTTGCGCAATATGTGGTGAGCGAGCTGTGTAAGCTGAAATTCTCCTCTCGGTACCGTAGTTGTACTACGCGGTTACTTGACGCAATGGAGCTTGTCTGTTACATCCTACAATTCTCTATAGCTACCGTTACCGCTGAACATCAAGGAAACGAGTAGTAAGAGGTTTCCAGTCGTTCCCTCTTTCAGGAAGACCGCTGACTAGTTGTTTTGTTCTTTCTGAACCACTCATTTTACTTTACTTTTATTTACATTTACTGAAATTCTCCTTTCGGTACCGTAGTTGTACTACGCGGTTACTTGACGCAATGGAGCTTGTCTGTTACATCCTACAATTCTCTATAGCTACCGTTACCCCTGAACATCAAGGAAACAAGTAGTCAGAGGTTTCCAGTCGTTCCCTCTTTCAGGAAGACCGCTGACTAGTTGTTTTGTTCTTTGTGCACCACTCATTTTACACTCTAGATACAGTTGCTTTTGCATTTCCGAGAAGGTTTGTTGTTTATGAGATGTTTAAATCTACCCACCCAGCATCCATTATGATGACTCTTCCACAGTCACTTAACCCACGAGTCTTTCCCATTTTGCCAACATCTGAGCTTCGTACACGTCTGAATCATTTGCACTGAGTTGCTTGCTAGCAAAGCTATCTCCTTCTCATAGTTGCTTACGTAAGTGAAGATGACACATGTCTCATTGCTATTGAGTGTTCCTAATGATTCACTACTTCCGTAATTATTCCCAGCCTATACTAGTACTTTGACGCATTTGGGTCCGCCAAGAGAGAGAGAAACAACTGCACTGACTGCCAAATAATTATTTCACCAATGCATTACATTGTTCAGATCAGTTTTACTTTTGGACTGGAACTTTGGCGGATCTTAAATTGAAATTAAAAAGTGCTGTTCAATTTTGTTTCGGGGTTTAAAAACCACCATCAGCAGTTTTAAGGGATAGATGCAGTGGATATTTCCTGGTTTTGGGCAACTTTTTCTAAGAAAAAGACAGAGCCAGAACCTCAGGACAAACAGAAAACTCATGCGCATGCTTCATCTGGGATTCGAACCTGGGTTCAACTCGTAGGGTTAGACTGAAACCTGTGTTTCTGACCACTCGGGCACCTGGTAACGAAGAGTACCGTTGTTTGGCAAAAATGCAGAAAGATTGAAATCATAATCGATTGACAGTTTGTTTGATTTTTGTTCAAATGACAACATTAATCCTTTTGCTTTGCCTGTGTCCAAAGAGCATCATCTTTTAAACGATTTTCACTTCACGTGTTGTCTGATTGACTTTAGAAAACTGTTATTCTGAGCATTTTGAACGAAGACGAGAAATATCATAACTAAATGTTTTTTTGTGTTTACAACACAAAAAAACATTTTAAAATAAAAAGAAAATGCTTTGGTCAAACCTTTCGGTCGCCCAGTGACCTACGCAATCTCGACGTAGGACAGAACTTCTGTTTCGTGAACTTGTCTTCCAAACGTACACTGGTGTGCAAAAATTAAGGAAGAAGAGGAGAAATTAGCATAACAGCGGGACAAGCAGGCAGAACGGACCGAAAGACCCCTCAGGAGATAAACTAGGATCCGGTACGGTGTGGCAAGCGCATATATGCAGCATGACGTAGGGAAGGGGAGTGTCGGAAGAGTATAAAGCACACGGGCGGTGTACGCTCAGCAATTCGGTGAAAGCTATTGCACGGTGTACATCGGTTTGAACGACGTCATGTTGCTGCCACCGTGTGATATGGCCAGCAGGCAATCCAGTAGACGACATCTGGATGAGTTTACCTGAGGGCGCGTCATTGGGAAGTTGCAAGAAGGTCGAAGTATGACTAGTGGAACTGAGGAGTTCGGGATCGCTCACAGCATCGTTTCACGAGCTTGGAGAGCATTTCCAACGAGAGGAACAGCTGTCCGAGAGTTTAGCAGTGGTCGTCCACGAGCAACCACGACGGCGGACGACATGTATATTGGCCTACAGGCGAGAGGAGACAGACGGCATACAGCGGGAGAAATCGCAAGGCACATGCAACAGACAACTGGACGTCCGTTATCGCGTTTCACCGTGGCCAGGAGGCTGCACAAAGGTGGTCTATTTGCACAACGACCAGTACGGTGTGTGCCGTTAACGCCTGCTCATCGGAGACAGCGGTTTCTGTGGTGCCAGGAACACAAGAACTGGACACATCAGCAATGGGGTCGAGTTCTCTTTACGGATGTGAGGCGATTTAGTCTGACGAGCGATTCTGGACGTATACACATCTGGAGAGAGCAGGGAACACGCAATCACACCTCCAACATCATCGAAAGGGACCGGTTTGGAGGTGGCGGAGTTCTCGTTTGGGGCGGTATCATGCTTGGTAGCCGTACTGACCTCCACATCTTCCAAGGAGGTTCAGTCACTAGTGTCCGCTATTGTACCGAGGTTCTCCTGCCTCACGTGCGTCTGTTTAGAGGTGCTGTGGGTCCTGAGTTCCTCTTCATGGACGACAACGCTACACCTCACCGTACAGTGGCTGTCGCAGAGCTGTTGGACAGTGAAGATATTCAACGCATGGATTGGCCCGCAAGGTCCCCGGACCTAAATCCAATCGAACACGTGTGGGACATTCTCGGGAGACGCTTGGCAGCACGTCACCAGCCTCTAGCAACGATTCCGCAGCTGCGATTGGTGCTACAAGAGGAATGGGCATCGATGCCTCAACAGCAACTTGACAACCTCGTCCTCAGCATGGACAGACGTTGTAAATCCTGCAACGCAGTCAGGGGTGATCATATCCCCGACTAAAGACTGGATTTTTTTATGGCAACCGCATGTCACATGGACGTTTCTGTCTTCTGTCCAGTTACCTTTTCAATAAAGTGCCTTTGTATCCTTTATATTCCTTGTTTGGACAGTTTTGCTCAATTGTCCCATATTCTTACCTCTTGGGGATCTTATGTTATGATTTGAGTCGATGTGGAGCACTTCTGTACGACGTTACATTAGAAAAACCGTCTCGTCCTGAATTTTTGCACGCGTATATATTTCTGTTTACCGATGAATTAAATATTCCTAGCCCATTTTAAAAGGTTTTGATCGGATTCCGGTGAAATTTTGAGGGACTCCTCTTATTACCAATTCATGGTGTTGATGCAAATTTCAGCCCGTTTCGTTAAGATTTCACAAAGTTCGTTTTTGAATTTTTTTATGCACAGTTCTCAGAGAATAGAAACACCTGTGGATGTGCCGCGGCGACGAATGCAGTCACGTGTTTTCAGATAACGATGACGCAGCAAATGACACTGACTTTATTGGTTAGGTTATTAATTAATTTATAACTCGCGAACGGCACAACGTAGAAATCTTAAAATAGTTGCGTTGACCTAGAAATTCCAGTATTAATAAGCTATGCAAATTTCACGATGCCATAGTTCGACGTTCGAGAGTTTTTGCTGTTGCAGATAAGACTAGCTTTACTACCTGGCTTTGCCCGGGATTTAGGCTTATTAATTTCATATTCCCTTATATGTCACTGAAAAAATTGATGCTTGCAAGAAAGAAAAAGCTGATTTCACAAATTCTGTCATTACAAATTATTTATTCAAAGTGTGATAATTTTAGCACTTGGCCGTACACAACATTTTTGGTGTTTACTTCATCGGTGACAATATATAATTTTTTTGGATCCTTTGCTCTTGACATTCCAAAATACAGCTGTCCAGGTGAGAAGCATTCCTCTGCCAAATCTAAGCCCGTAACTTTAAGGAATTGTTTGATAAGGCTCTTCAATGGCTCTGGTAATTCCGGAAGCTCTGGTAACGAAATCTTTCTTCCAGAACAGCACAATCCTGGTGTCTCGCCTTCAACCTTCAGCGCATCGCGAAAACTGCACTTCAAAGACATGCTACCAATGACAATCGGAGGATAGTTAGAATAATCCAATTCAGGATCATAATTGAATGCTTCGTCCTTCAAATGTAGCCACTTACTTGCCCGTGTGCTGCCTTGTTGAATTCTCTCCTGCTGGAGTCGATTTCTGCGAGCTTCAACAGTTTCAGGCAAAATTCATTTCAGGTGAACAACAGTAGCTCTCGAGTTTGAAGCTCGTTGGCTATCGGACGTTCGGCGCTCGTTCGTCTCTTCAGCAGTCTCATTGCTTCGTCTTGTAGCAGTTCGAAATCGTTGTTCAGCAAGTTGCGCCTCGGTTTCGTCAGCAGTTTCGTTGCTTCGTCGGACACCTTGTTGAGTTTTGTCCGCTTCACGTGCTTGTGATCTTCCTTCTTCCGATTGCTTGGTTCGTGATTTCTTTTGGCGTTTTGTGTTGATTCGTGTTTGATTAAAAATTGGTCTCTTCCTTTTGGGCATTGCTGTCACAAATATTTGTTGTACAGAATGCATGGAATCTGTAGAATCAAACGGACCAAAAGCGTTACGAATTATTTAACACGCGTGCAGGAGACACAGCATTAGAACACTAATTGAACAAAATTCGTTAACAATTTGTTATCGACGATCAAATGCATAACGTGCTTTCGGTTTCAGACGTCTTTGAGGGGCGAATCTCTGGGATAAAAAAGTAAAAAACGTGTCTTTGCCAATATTTTATGAAACTGGCTGAAATTTTAATGAACACCTTAAATCGTTAATAGGAACATGAGCTCAAAATTTCGCCTGAATCGGTAAATAACTTTTTATATTAGCGGTCAAAATTTTATTAACCGTTTCTGCGTATATATTTCTGTTTACCGATCAATTACAAATTCCATGCCTATTTTGTGAATATATAAGGTGAAATTTTGAGGGACTCCATTTATTACCAATTCATGGTGAAATTTTGAGGGACTCCATTTATTACCAATTCATGGTGAAATTTTGAGGGACTCCATTTATTACCAATTCATGGTGAAATTTTGAGGGACTCCATTTATTACCAATTCATGGTGCTGATACAAATTTCAGCCAGTTTCGTTAAGATTTCTCAAAGTTCGTTTCTGCGTTTTTTATGCACAGTTCTCAAAGAATAGAAACACCTATGAACGTGCCGCGGCGATGAATGCAGTCACGTGCTTTCAGATTTGGAACAGGAAACGATGGCGTAGCAAACGACGCTGACTTTATTGATTACCTTATTAATTAATTCATAACTCGCGAACGGAACAACGTAGAGATCTTAAAATAGTTGCGTTGGCCTAGAAATTCCAGTATTAATAAGCTATGCAAATTTCACGATGCCGCAGTTCGGCGTTCGAGAGTTTTTGTTGCTTCAGACAAACAGACTTTTTGTGTTTTATATATAAGAATTTGGGTTAAATGAAGTACATTTATAGGATGTATTTTGAAGTAATGGGATTCAGACCATGAAGCCAGCAATTTTTTTGCTGAATCGGAGTTAATTTATAACAACATTTTAATACCCTGCAGCAATAATATTAATTTGCCGAGCAGAAAGTGACAATGATTTTGAATGAGTGTAAAGGTTGAGAATTCCAATTAATTTGTTTACGAAACAACTGCCCCCAAAGTCATATTAGTTATTTAAAATTTAAGAGTTATGTGCTATAACAGGCAGTAGATTTCGGTTGATCTGGTGTAGTAAGTAACGGGCAGGGAAGTTTGATACGGAACCGTGCAACACAATAATCATATCAGAAGTCTTCCGCTAGCTGGACAAGATTATCTTTACAAGAAAACACTTTGGATGTTTACTAAGAAGGAAAAACTTTGCTCACACAATGTATCATTCAGATTTACTTCCGTTCATGGCACTGAGAGATGGATGCGAATTAATTATTTGCTTAGGTATAGTTAAGAGTGGCCGTTGTGTGGCTGGTGAGCGAATAACTGAATGATTCTATGGCATGATGAGATCTGCATGTAGATATTATGTCAGAGATGGAACTTTCTGCAGAAGACAAAATTTCGGATATATTGAGGTGGTTTGGACATGTGTGGAAGTACGCTCGTAAATATTTTATATTCAAACAATCACTTTTAAGGAGACCTAAAATAAGATGGCTTGAAAGCACAAAATTTGCCATTGCGATAGAAATAACAATATGCCAGAAACAGAAATTTCAACGGATAGGAAGAGTTAAAGAGGAAATATCCATTTGCGTTGAGATTTTGAAAACCTGAAAAGGATAGAAAGGGAGTTACAAGAATTTTCTTTCTCAATTTATGTAAGGTTTCTCAAGCTTCATCAACTGAAGAATCATTTTTGCATACAGATGTGAAACGAAAATAACGTAATTAGCATCAATGCCCAATTCGCGCAGCACTGAGTTTTGGGGAATATAAAATTTTAAAACACAAACTTTCTAAAGTTAACATATAGTGTTTAACTCTTTTCCGGCTCGTTGTCCCTTGCTGGACGTCCAAATTACCCTCACCTGTAGCGGAACCCTATATCTCATATCGAAGCTTGAAACTAAATCTTAGCAGAACGGAAGCTCATACCTGTTGGAAAGTTAGCCACAGCTCTGTTTAAGTAGTTATTTGTTGCACGTGAGAGAAAATTTTAGTTGACGTATTTTATTATTCTAAACGTTAGAGCAGTATGACATATTTTCTCTAAACAAACTCTCAAACGTTTTGCTGCAAAATCTCTAAATTTGATAACTGAGTTCTGTTTAGATTGATATCGTTTCTTCACAACTTGTCAGGAAACGTTGCATTTTCAGATAAATACAACTGGGAATATGGTTAATTCTTATCTTGGTTGACCGCAGAAGAAATTAACAAATGACACTTTTTATTTTTGGAGATTCAAGGGGACCAGGTGAAAGTACACTGCCGGCCGTTGATTGCTGATACACAGTCTACGGAAAGCCGAGATAAATATTTTTAGAATTTCAAAACTGCAAAGGTCGTTCAATAAATCAGCTAACAAAACGTCCAGCATAAAAAAATTAATGCGCCAATGAAGAGTCAAAGAGCAAGGGCACGAGAGCCATGAACATCACTTCATCGCCAGAGATCTGAATCCATTCGTTTGCTAAAAATAGCTGTTGAAATATGGCTGCGTTATGGTCAAAATGGTCACACGAGGAAATGCAAAGCGCAATTCGTTTCCTAAACGCAAAGGGTGTTGCTGCAGAGGAAATATATTGCTACTTAGTGGAGGTATACGACGAAGGTGTTATGTCGCGGAAGCAGATGTAGAGATGGTGCAAGCACTTTGTAAAGAATAGGACAGACGTTGCCGAATCACCATCATTCTATAAAACGTTATGTAATAAGCAGACGATCACATTCCTGAAAACAGGCATATTACAGAGCAAAACCTCGCCTGTGAACTGCAAATTTCAGTGCCCGCATTGTACCAGACTAATGGAATTATTGGAAAGTTGGGATGAGGTAGGTGCTAAGAATATCACAGAAGAACATAACGCAAGGCGAATGGGTATCTTTCTCACACATATGGTGCGCTCCGTCAAATCGAATTATCACTGCAACCGTATTTTGGAAATGTCAGAATGTGTTTCTGATTGAATAACTGGGCATAACCTCCTAGAAAAGCTGTCAATACGTTACAGTTTAATCGAATGGTCACGGAAACTGTTGTGATGTACCACAGAGGTGAAAACATATGTCAAGACGACAAATCTGCAGCGAAAAATTCTGTCCACGTAGCTCAGTTGGGAGAGTGACTTACTCCTAAGTAACGGGACACGGATTCGATGTGGACAAATTTGTGTTTTCACACTGTCTTTTGGGATTGTGAGTATATGCTTCTGATTGAATTACTGGATCGCGGTGAAAGTGTGACCGCCAAAATGTATTATAAGGCACTTCAGCTGTGGCGCCATGCGTTCACCATATAAGGTCTGGACTACTCAGTATAGGTGTTGTGCTGGTACATGGTAATCACAGACCGCACGCTGCCCAGAACAAGGGTTCAATGTTTTCGGCTATATGGTTGGAAAGTTTTGGAGCATCCTCCATAGAACCCTGATCTTGCATCCTGCGATTTCGATCTATTTATCCCCCTCAAGAAAGACTTGTCCTTCGAGCATTTTGTTACACATGCAGATAGGAGACAGGCAATAAGAACCTGGATGCACCAACTCGGTTTTGTTTTCTGCCGGAATACACGCCTTATCATCACGAGAGGACATTTGTTTAAATTTACACTGCTGGCCACCCAAAATGCAACATCAGGAAGGAAGCATCCGATTGGCCTGAAAGTCGCAGCATGCGTCGCCCTCGAGAGGACATGCAAACGATTAGCATTGCAGGGCATACGCAAATCATGTGCTCCCGGCACGCCACCGAGAAGCACTATAAGAAGGGTGCCCAGAAGGCGTGGTGTTAGTAGTGGAAGTGTGTTGTGCTGCCGGACCTGTGCGTGGGAAGCTTCCACATGCTTCGTTGCAGAATACGACAGTCATTCCAGAACGTTTCGGAGTTCGACAAAGGACGAATAGCGGTTTATCGCGACAGCGTTTTATCGTAAAGAGACATCGGCGCCCGTGTGGGACGACTCACAGCCACAGTGAGGCGAGTACGAATTCGGTGGGTGCAGGAGGGACGGACGGACCGACGTGAGCGATTGCCGCAGCCGCGGCACACCACCAAACAAGAAGACCGGCATGTTGTGCGGCGGGCATTGACGGTTCGCACCGCCACATCACGAACGTTAGCGCAGGAATTAGGGTGTGTTGTGCAACAACCTGTGTCAGCACGTACGGTTGGACGTCGTTAACAGGAGCGGGGACTTGTCGCACGGCACCCATTGCTCCGATTACCATTGGCGTTACACCACCGGTGAGTGCGGCGGCAGTGCGCCGTTAAACGCCTCACCGGGACTTCGGAATGGCACGACATTGTCTTCTCCGACGAATCCCGCTTCTGTCTGCAACACCACGATGTTCGGATCCGTTTGTGGCGGCACCGCGGCGAGAGACTGTATGACGCCTGCATTATGCATCGTCATACCGGTCCGTCGCCTGGCGTTATGGTTTGGGACGCAATTGGATATGACACCCGCACCTCTCTGGTACGCATCGCCGGTACACTCAACAGCCACCTCTACATCTCTGACGTTTTGGAGCCTGTAGTCCTCCCTTACCTGCAGGGCCTGCCAGCGGCCACGTTTCAACAGGACAATGCGCGCCCGCACGTGGCACGCATCGTGCAACAATTATTTACGGTTCTCCAGGTGTCACTGCTGCCGTGGCCCGCCTGTTATCCCGATATGTCGCCCATCGAACACGTTTGGTCGCTGATCGGTAACCAAGTGGCCTGGCAAGCACCAGCCGCCGCTACGCCTGATGAACTGTGGCAACGTGTGGAAGCAGCCTGGACCGACATACCCCAAGTTCATATCCAAAGCCTCTTTTGTTCGATGCCGCGGCGCGTAGCGGCCGTTACTGCCAGCCTTGTGGGCCACACGAACTATTGATGTCTGCGTGTTCCGCAAGTCGCCCCGGTCTGTAAGCTCAATCGTTTCATCTTTGTATCTGTTGTTATGTGTCCAGTAAATCTGGGTTTGCTCTCTCGTGTCCTTCTTGGTGTTGCATTTTGGGTGGCCACCAGTGTATATGGCGACTTTGCGGAAGGTTAAGGAGCGCATGGAGTGATCCTTGTGCCGTTTGTGCTTACCCTTCAATTCATAAATGTTGCTGAATGAGAAGGTTTGTTTTGTTGATTTTTTAAGCAAGCCTTGCATTTTTATAAGACATGACAAGAAGAGAATTTGAATTTCGCATTTTTTTTTTTGGATACTTTCCGGTTCAAAATCACGTAAGGGAACGAGAAAATTCTCCCACTGGTAAAAACTCTCTCTCGTCAACGCCATCAGTCATGATGGTTTCTGAGCATTTTACACAAATGAAGTGTGACTGCATTTTCCTGCCTAACACAAAAAACGCAGGAGAATGAGAGCGCTGCATCAGTTGAACTTTCTGGAATATATTTAGTTTACACGACAAGTTAAGATGGAAAACAGTTAAACTAAAAATTTAGTGTTATGCTGAGTCAGAGTTATTTCCTTGGCAGAGTAAGAAATTACAAAGAAATTTAAATCCGAAGGTGGTCTTGGAGTATAACTAAGAGAGTATTTTCTGTGATTTTATTGGCCATTACATCACTTTCACTGTTCCAGTGTTTTGGGAGTTATATGAATTCTGTGAATTGGTGACTGTAAACGTTCTTCCAGTTGCTGAACGTATTTTTTTGTTTGTGTGGAGTTTTCACGACCACCTTGAGCAACTCAATGGGATATAAACAGTCTCCTATCCCTAATTCAAGGTCACTAGTTCCAGGGAAGATAGAGAGACAGTGCCGTAAGACAAATACAACATGCATGCTTAACCGGGATTCGAACCCGTACCCATCTCCGACAAATGATCAGAAGTCAGCGCGTAGACCACTGCACTATACCGGGGCGGGAACGTGATCGTTGGAAACAGTTTTATCCAGTCCATCATTATGCTAATCATCTTAATTTCTGCTTGATAAAACGCACTTAATTGATAACGGTAAGACACGTAAATTATTCTATTCACTATAGTGCGCACTTTATTAGTAAAGACTTATTTTTAACAATCTTTAACACAACAGTGATACATACGCCAGCATCGTTAATGTTATACGCCTGAAATTAAGTTCACGCCAAGGAGGCGGAAAACAAGTAACATATTGAAGAAATTAATGGCAATAGGTTGAACATACACTGCTCGGCAAAACTAGGATGATCAAGGTTTTGACCCTTAGCGTCACACAGGAGCGGCCTGGATGTGTGAAATTCAGACCGTAGGAACTCCATTACTTACCAAACTGATGACGGAAACAATACAGATACATCTGCAGATACTGATGGATACAGTGGACTCTATAAATAAAATTCGCGCTGCAAATATTAGTATTAACCACTTCTCGCCTACTTGCACGATACGATAAGTTAAAACTAAATTGAATGTTAAAACTTTATTAAAAGCATTGACACACATTAGGCCTTTCGAGTATTATTATACGCCCATCTTCAGATGGGAAAATTAGAGCGTACATCCAAGTATATATAGCTAACAGGTAAGCGGCCAAAATTAAAAGAAATTTTAAATATCAGTCTTAACATAATGGTCACGGTTAAAAGTCTCCAGTTCCTAATTATGTAACTGGGTGGAAGAGATGTTGCCAGGGCACTGGAATTTGACGAGGGGAGCTGTCATTACAACAGGAGTCCCCCAAATGGTAAATGTACAGGCTCTCCAAAAATAACAAGTTGGTTTGAGTAGAAGCTGAAGAGTTAATTATTGCCTCGTCCCATTGTGGAACGTAGTTACCCAAGCTTACAGTTCTTGCTAGAGCTGTGGACAAGCTCCCCTGTTTCAAATCATTTTTATGTTCTATCAAACGTAACCATAGGTTTCTCCTGGTGGAGCGTATGTAGCAGGAAGGAGGCAATGACGGGGCCAGGATTTGTAGAGGTATCTTATAAACACCATGTTGTTGCCCTTATTGACTTTCTCACGGTCTGAACGTACAAGAGAAAAGATATTCCCGGGTCTGATCCCAATTCCCAATTGCAGTATTCTAAAAATGTTCCTAAGCATTGTGGTTACCGATGGATGAAAGTCCATTTAACCAATGTATCTTCTGGCAGAAGTCTCAGAAATTAGGGTGGTTTCATACGTTCTCATGGGTTTCCTAATTATTTTCGTGACTAGATAATCAGGATATCCAAAGTTCTTTGCCAGATTTGTTTGGAAGGAAAGTTCTTGAGTCCTTGCCTGTTGAGAAGAAGTACGGGTTTGAGCTCGTTTAACTAAAAAAGAAATTCCCGTCAGTTTGTAGTTCTGAGAGTGATGAGAATCAAGGGGATTAAGATAAGGGAGGTATAGGGTTTTCGAAATACAGAATATGAAATGGTATTACACAGAGGGTCCCTGCAAAGTTTGAAATCCAGAAATGGAAGAGGAAAATTAGTTTCCAGTTCTATAGTAAACGAAATAGAAGGTAAAATAGAATATAGATTGACAGCAAATGCTTCAAGTTCTGTCAAGGTGCGTGGCCAGAGGAGGAGTACATCGTTGATATACCTCATATAGAGGAGTGGAACCTTTGGATATTCTGCTAAAACCTTGTCCTCGATGTACTGGAGAAGAAATTCTGCCTCTATGCCCTCGATGTACTGGAGAAGAACTTTGATCCTCTATATAAGGCATGTCGACGATGTACTCCTCTTCTGGCCACACACCTTGACAGAACTTGAAGCATTTACTGTCCATCTATCTTCTATTTCTTTTACTATAGAACTTGAAACTACACTACTGGCCACCAAAAATGCAACACCAAGAAGGAATCATCTGATTGGCCTAAAATTCGCAGCATGCGACGCCCGCGAGAGGACATGCTAACAATTAGCATTGCAGGGCATGTGTAAATCATGTGCGCCCGGCACGCCACCAAGAAGCACTATAAAGAGAGTACATAGAAGGCGGGGTGTAAGTTGTGGAAGTGTGTTATGCTGCCGGACCTGTGCGTGGGAAGCTTCCTGATGCCTCGTCGCAGAATACGGCAGTCATTCCAGCACGTTTCGGAGTTCGACAGAGGACGAATAGTGGCTTATTGCGACAGCGGTTAATCGTACCGAGACATTGGCGCCCGTGTGGGACGACATCCCGCCACAGTGAGGCGAGTATGGATTCGGTGGGTACAGAAGGGACGGACGGACCGACGTGAGAGATTGCCGCAGCAGCGGCACACTACTGAACAAGAGTACCAGCATGTTGTGCAGCGGGCATTGACCGCTCGCCCCGCCACATCACGACCGTTAGCGCAGGAATTAGGGTGTGTTGCGCAACAACCTGTGTCAGCAAGTACCGTTCGACGTCGTCTGCAGGAGCGGGAACTTGTCGAACGGCGCGCATTGCTCCGATTACCATTGACGTTACACCACCGGCGAGTGCGGCGGCAGTGGGCCATTGAACGCCGCACCTGGACTACGGAATGACACGACATTGTCTTCTCCGACGAATCCCGCTTCTGCCTGCAACACCACGATGATCGGATCCGTGTGTGGCGGCACCGCGGCGAGAGACTGTATGACGCCTGCATTATGCATCCCCATACCCGTCCGTCGCCTGGCGTTTTGGTTTGGGGCACAATTGGATATGACACCTGCACCCCTCTGGTACGCATCGCCGGCACACTCAACAGCCACCGCTACATCTTCGACGTTTTGGAGCCTGATATCCTCTCTTACCTGCCAGACCTGCCAGCGGCCACGTTTCAACAGGACAATGCGCGCCCGCACGTGGCACGCATCGTGCAACAATTCTTCACGGTCCACCAAGTGTCACTGCTGCCGTGGCTCGCCTGTTCCCCCGATATGACACCCATCGAACATGTCTTGTCGCTGATCGGCAACCGAGTGGTCGGGAAGCACCACCCGCGGCTACGCCTGATGAACTGTGGCAACGTGAGGAAGCAGTCTAGACCTACATACCCCAAGCCCACATTTAAAGCCTCCTTCTTTCGATACCGCGGCGTGTAGCGGCCATTATTGCCAGCCATGTGGACCACACGAACTATTGATGTCTGCGTGTTCCGCAAGTCGCCCCGGTCTGTAAGCTCAATCGTTTCATCTTTGTATCTGTTGTTATGTGTCCAGTAAATCTGGGTTTGCTCTCTCGTGTCCTTCTTGGTGTTGCATTTTTGGTGGCCAGTAGTGTAATTTTTCTCTTCTATTTCTGGATTTCAAACTTTGCAGGGACCCTCTGTGTAATACTATTTCATATTCTGTATTTCGAAAACCCTCTACCCCCCTATCTTAATCCCTTTTGATTCTCATCATTCTCAGAACTACAAAATGACGGGAATTTCTTTTTTAGTTAAACGAGCTCAAACCCATACCTCTTTTCAACAGGCAAGGACTCAAGAACATTCCTTCATTAAAAATCTGACAAAGAACTTTGGATATCCTGATTATCTAGTCATGAGAATAATTAAGAAAACCATGAGAACGTATGGAACCACCTTAATTTCAGATACTTCTACCGTAAGATTCATTGGTTCAGTGGATTTTCATCCATCTCCAACCCCAATCCTAAGGAACATTTTTAGTAGACTGCAATTGGGAATTGGGATCCGAACCGGGAATATTTTTCTCTTGTACGTTCAGACCGTGAGAAAGTCAATAAGGATAACAACATGGTGTTTATAAGATACCTCTACAAAACCCTGGCCCCGTCATTGGCTCCTTCCTGCTACATGGGCTCCACCAGGAGAAACGTAGGGTTACGTTTGAAAGAACATAAAAATAATTTGAAACAGGGAGCTTGTCCAGGGCTCTAGCAAGGACTGTAAGCATGGGTAACTACGTTCCACAATGGGACGAGGCAATAATTAAATCTTCAGTCTCTACTCAAACCAACTTGTTATTCTTGGAGAGCCTGTACATTTACCATTTGGGTGGCTTCTGTTGTAAATACAGCTCCCCTCGTCAAATTCCAGGGCTCTGACAACATCTCTTCCACCCAGTTAGATAATTAGCAACAGGAGACTTTTAACCGTGACTATTATATAAATACTGATATTTAAATTTTCTTTTAATTTTGGCCGCTTACCTGTTACCTATATATACTTGGATGTAGGCTCTAATTTTCCCATCTGAAGGTGGGCGTATAGTAATGCCCGAAAGGCCAAATGTGTGTCAATGCCTTTAATAAATTTCAACTTTCAATGTAGTTTTAACTTATTTTATCGTGCAACTAGACGGAAGTCGTTAATACTAATAGGATACCGTGGAACTTTATTCAGAATAGGCTACATAGCACTGGGTGCCGTGATACAGATACATCACTGCCAAAGACGGTACGAAGGACAAAGGAGGCCCTCAGTAGGGGATATTATCACCCCTAACGTCGATGCATGATTTGCACTATCCTTTCTTACTTTGCACTAGATTGTTGATGAGTTCTTGCGGTAAGGTAACCTCGCACATTCTCCCGTCAGCGTCTTCTTCAGCTGTTGAGCAGTTTCCGTTGTGTGTTGACGTACCACAACAAGTCTCCCCAGAGAGTTCCACACGTGTTCTATGGGATTTAAGTCGGAGGAACGTGCTGGCCAATCCATCATCTGAATGTCTTCCCTTTCCAACAGCTCATCAAGGCCACCATATGATGGAGGCTGGGTTTATAGTCCATTAACACGAACTATGGGCCAATGGCACCTCAGAACAGATGAGCATGGAGAGGATTACCTTATTACAGTAGCGCGCACTGGTTACAGTACCTCCTTCCAGTATCGGGAATTTCGTACGTCCATCGATCAGAAAGATTCGCCATACGAAAACACCGCGTCGCCATATCCATCACTTTCGTCGATGTTTTCGGGGCGATACTGAGTTCCTACCTCACGCCAGATTAGCTGACGTCCAGAATCACTAGAGGGACTAAATCGACTCTCATCAGTAAAAAATACCGTACACCACAGTTCTGCTGTCCGGTCCTTATGTTCTCTGGACCACTGTCAGTTGTTAATGGAAGACAGCGTACTGGTCATTGGGTAAACACTCCACTTTGTGTAGTCGCGTGGCCACTGTTAATCACAATATTATGCATCCAATGTTCACGTTCAGTTGTTTTGCAAGATTACTTGCGGTTTGGTGCCTATCCCTCTTCGTCTGTGGAAGCAGGTAGCAATCCTCACTGGGGGGTGGTTTTTGGTGGACGAGCAACACCGGTCTTTCGCACAGCTGTACCTGTAATCCTGAAGGCTGACCACTCATGCGATATGACGCTATTAGCGATACCGTACTGTGAATGTTGTGCCACGCTCACAGTTCTCCCTCCTCGAGCCTCCCAATTATTCGACCAGGAGTAAAATCATCAAGATATTCTCAACAGGCTATTTCGTAGTCTCTAGCACACAACAAGCGCATTCGAACGTCTGCAATACTTACGCACACCATCCGATGATTCCCGTTTAACAGTCGCTATCGGACTGCGTGAGCATATTTAGTTCTCACGTCATGGAAACCATATATCATGCTCCACTATTACGCATGTGCTACTCTTGTTCCCAGACACGGTCCTAAGTTAATCTGTGTTTGGGTGCTGCTGCTATTTACAGTGTTATTTTACTTTTCCCACTTAATCCTTAAATTTCGCACAAAAGTGTATTACTAGAAGTGACCACCGCTGGACAGTCGAAATACTAGACTGGATTCCAAGAGATTGGAAAAGACCTAGATGAAGACCATGTGGAAGATGGGTGGATGAAATTTGAAGAAGTGTCGGAGGGAGATGAGGTAGAACAGCGGTCTCAAACTCGCTGCCCGCGGGCCACATGCGGCCCGCATGAATGACTATAAAATAAAAATAAAATAAATAACCCTTTTTTCAAGTATATTATAATATATAAAATATAATACAAACATAGTAATACTTAGCAAAGCCATCCTCTTTATAAGTGACAAGTATATTTACGAAGAATATAACTGTTATTAAGCATGCTTATTGTTACGTCAAAAGGAATGCGAAAACGGTACATGTGTCTTACCCCGATGTATTAACTGGATACTTAAACGATTTGAGTATCAAACTACAAGGCCAAAATAAGCTACTCACTGATATTATTGATAATGTTAACGTATTACAGAGGAAACTAAAGCTTTGGAAAGCTCAGTTCAGTGCAGGAAATCTTGCTCACTTTCCCACTTTAAAAGCTTCAGCTGAAGAAGAAGTAATTAATTTACTTTAGTGAATTTTCTACGAAGATAGCTAGGTTAAAAGAGAATTTCAACAGGCGGTTTGAATGTTTCAAAAACATGGAAAATATTTTCAGTATATTCAAGTCTCCATTTTCCTATAATGCTGACAACGCACCTGAAGAACTTTAGCTTGAATTAATAGACTTTCAGTGTGATTCTTTCCTAAAATTAAAATTCCACAGCTGCAATCTAACAGTTTTACTAGTTAGATTCAAAGGATAAGTACCTAAACATTCCTAACCTAGCAGCACAGGTTCTGTCTATGTTCGGAACAATATACTCATGTGAACAGTTGTTTTCAAGAATGAACTAAGTAAAATGTCCTGAAAGGAACAGGTTAAGTGACAGTCACTTATGCTGAATTTTAGAAGTAGCATGTTCAAAGGATATTATTCCAAATATCGATAAGTTAGTGACAGAAAAGTGAGCCCAGGCTTCTGGTCAGAACATGTAATATCTTCTGCACCTTGTACCGCGCTCAGTTGGTAAAATGTGTTTGTTTTAAGATTTAAGTGAAAATAATTGTTACGTGAAAGTGATTGTTTTCAGTGATTGATGAAACATCTGTTTTTACTATTTCCCGATAATTAGAAATAGTATTCTACTTTAGTGCCAAACCATTAATGTAGTTCTGTAAAGTCGATATTTGCAGCCCCGGTGGCGCAGGCCTCTGATCATTCGTCCGTAAGGAGTCCGGGTTCGAATCCCGGTCAGGCATGGATGTTGTGTTTGTCTTACGGCACTGGCTCTCTCCCTTCCCTGGAACCAGTGACCCTAAATTAGGGACGGGCGACTGTTTATAGCCCATTGAGTTGCTCACGGTGGTCGTTAAACCTTCAATAAAAAAAAAGTTGATATTTATTCATAAGAAATGTTTTAATATTCATGCTGGCCCCTAAGGTCCTTCAAAACTGTAAAGTGGTCCTTCCAAGGGTCTGAGTTTGAGACCACTGGACTAGAGTGACAAGAAGTTGTAAAAGAAGTTTTGGGAGATATCCATCCAGCAGTGGATTCACAATGGTTGATGATGGTGCTGATTAAGTTAATTAAAAAAGACCAATGCATTTGAATATTAGTTCATCACCCAACAAGGATGCCTAGTTAAAGGTAAGAAATCTGTTTTCCGCTGTACAAGATTTGTCCTTGAATTTCATCAAAATTTTGTACAGGAAGAGCACAGTTATTGTCCGGATGAATTCGCAAAAGCATAGATAGATCTTTCGTGTACGCCGAATCAATTCTCAGCGTATATGAACATAAAATCAAATAAAACTATCTACGTAGGAGATTAACTTCGTAAATTGGCGGATAAAGGCCATATGTGTTTGAGTAACCTAAATTTGGGATTTCTTGAGTGCAATTCTGTTAAAAATGCTTTTTAAGAGTTATTATTTTTTCCTTTGTTTCACCATCAATATGTAACATTAGGTTCAGAAATGAAGTGCTTTTACATGTCACTTTCCCTTTTTTAGAGATAGTATCTCATTCTGCGGAAAAATCGACACCGAGTGACCACGCTATTAAGTACACAATCATGGAGGTCAGTACACATAGTCAGTGCAAGGTTTTAAATTACAGTATGTGTAGAACGAAGGCCTTGAAGTCAAACTGAACTCGATGTATCCCATCCTAAACACAAAAATATGGCATTACTTATTCGTCAAATCGCTAGAACATGGGGCTTTGAGATAAATATGTAAACGATAGAATCATGAGACAGATGTCTAGAGGATAAAACATTTTCCACTGTACTTGAGTGAAGCTAAAAAATATCTTATGCGCACCACCCAAACATTCATATGTTTTGAATTCATAAAGATAAATAGTTGCCACCTTTTCTTTTCTTTGGAAAACAGTACGAGAATTTTTCTATAATAAAATTCCCAAGTTTGAGAAATGTGATAAGTGGTTTTAAATTTACAGTTTAAAAAGTTTTTAAAACCAGGTTTCTCATGCAACTATTATTTTGCCTCAGACACAGAGAAAATACTTAATGTTTTTCAGTTGCCATAGCTTTAGATAAATTAGCGAGAACAGATTTTAATATTTCGCAAAAAAAAAAAAAAAAAAATTCTGATATACACTGCTGGACACCCAAAATGCAACACCAAGAAGGACACGAGATAGCAAAGCCAGATTTACTGGATACATAACAACAGGTACAAAGATGAAACGATTGAGCTTACAGGCCCGTGCGACTTGTGGACACGCAGACATCAATAGTTCGTGTGGCTTCCATGGCTGGCAATAACGACCGCTACACGCCGCGGTATCCAACAAAAGAGGCTTTGGATGTAAGCTTGGGGTATGTCGGTCCAGGCTGCTTCCACACGTTGCCACAGTTCATCAGGCGTAGCCGCGGATGGTGCTTGCCGGGCCACTCGGTTGCCGATCAGCGACCAGACGTGTTCGATGTGCGACATATCTGGAGAACAGGCGGGCCACTGCAGCAGTGACACCTGGAGAACCGTGAAGAATTGTTGCACGATGCGTGCCACGTGCGGGCGCGCATTGTCCTGTTGAAACGTGGCCGCTGGCAGGTCCTGCAGGCACGGGAGGACTACAGGCTCCAAAACGTCGGAGATGTAGCGGTGGCTGTTGAGTGTACCGGCGATGCGTACCAGAGGGGTGCGGGTGTCATATCCACTTGCGCTCCAAACCATAACGCCAGGGGACGGACCGGTATGGCGAAGCATAATGCAGGCGTCATACAGTCTCTCGCCGCGGTGCTGCCACACACGGATCCGACAATCTTGGTGTTGCAGGCAGAATTGGGATTCGTCGGAGAAGACAATGTTGTGCCATTCCGTAGTCCAGGTGCGGCGTTCAACTGCCCACTGCCGCCGCACTCACCGGTGGTGTAAAGTCAACGGCAATCGGAGCAATGGGCGCCGTACGACAAGTCCCCGTTCCTGCAGACCACTTCATGCTGACACAGGTTGTTGGGCAAAACACCTTAATTCCTGCGCTAACGGTCGTGATGTGGCGGTGCGAGCCGTCAATGCCCGCCGCACAACATGCCGGTCCTCTCGTTCGGTGGTGTGCCCCGGCTGCGGCAATCGCTCACGTCAGTCCGTTCGTCCCTCTTGCACCCACCGAATCCATACTCACCTCACTGTGGCTGGATGTCGTCCCACACGGGCCCCGATGTCTCGATACGATAAACCGCTGTCGTGATAAGCCACTATTAGTCCTCTGTCGAACCCCGAAACGTGCTGCAATGACTGCCGCATTCTGCAACGATTCATCAGGAAGCTTCCCACGCACAGGTCCTGCCGCACTACACACTTCCACTACTTACACCCCGCCTTCTGTACACCCTTCTTATAGTGCTTCTCGGTGGCGTGCCCGGCGCAGATGATTTGCATATGCCGTGCAATGCTAATCGTTTGCATGTCCTCTCGCGGGCGACGCATGCTGCGAATTTCAGGCTAGTTGGATGCTTACTTCTTGGTGTTGCATTTTGGATGGCCAGCAGTGTATATTCTTTAAGTATAGTTCCGTCGTGCTACTGTAATTTTAATTATTATGCTACCTGTGAATGTTTTCCCCAGAAAGCACTACGATGCAACTTATAATGTAGCTACTCAGTGCATATCTGTATGAAAGACTCTTTAAATGTATATCGGGAGCGTACACTTCTGACTGACCTATATCCAGTACTCAGTGTATTTTGCTGTTGCATTTCTCGTTTTTCTGCTGACTAATCTTCAGCGTTTGTCAGCTGCAAAATACCCCCGAAGTTTTAAGATTTCCTTCTGAAATAATAGTCTGGTAAAGTAATTTCGCTGAACAAACTGTCTGATATTAGGTTTTGTAGGTAATATGTCGGAATATTGATGGAAACTTCAAAAACAAAAATACTGTGCAAAGCAAACTTTGTTAATCAAACTAATCACCACCAAAAGAAACATAATTTTGCCAACGAGACATTACTGGCTTCTGTGAACTGTCGTGAAAATTTGCTGAGCTTTCGGATACGACAAATTCATGAAATACAGTTTCAACTCATGTTCGATCGGAAAATGATTTATCCCGTAGAAAGGAGCCCGGGTGTTTGAAGAAGTGATACCTCGTAGAGGATAGATCAAGTAAATAAGGCAAATGTAGTAAGGTTTCGTACTTCAACAGTTACAACTTTTGTATCGTCAGGCGTGCAACATGGCATCTCGCGTTTTCATGCAGAGGTATAAGCCATGGCAACTAACACGCGCTGTCTGGTGACTATTTCCCAGTGCATAATGTCAAGTTCTATACAACACGTGTCCGCCGCGATGGCTTAACCTTTCTGTAAGAAGGAGAGTGGATCACTCTCATCTTTGGACCACAAAACACTGATCATCGTCTCCTTAGGTTGGGCTACCATCTTCGGGGTGCATTTCGGAACTTCACCGTTGTCGAACCATTGCACTTAACAGCGTAATACAGCTTCCATATTTCACCACGCGTAATGAGACACCTGAAAATGTCTTTCGCTTGGCTTGTGGACAAGTAGAGATGAGCAGACATCTTATAACCGTGGGCCGCTGATGGCCTAGTGATCAGCGTTCGTGACAGCCACGGCGGAATCTCAGGTTCAATCCCAGTCAGGTACGAACGCTCGAACTACTAAATATTCGCCGTGCGTCGGATGAGCACGTTAAGCCGTTGGGCCACGGGTACTGGCCCCCCGGTAATAAATAAGGGCGTCTTTCTTTCCCTTTCTACTTCACTTCTGCGTGACTTTTCCATCGGGAAATCTAGCCCAAATCTCCTAGCTTCCTATTTCTAAGGGTTGTTTAAGACCTAGGGTCAAACACTGCCTTCCTAAAATTCTCTACGTATGATCTGATCTTATCACCGTGCTTTGGGCTATTCCGTCAACTCATGTGAAACACATTTATCCAAGTTTTACACTTTGTCTATGGCCTTTAAATCCCAGAAATAATTTAATGCTGTAATCTGAGTTTCTCATCAAGTTCTCGTACAGTATGACATAGATTGGATTCGCTCAGGTCCTCCAACACGGTATCATCGATAGCTTCCCCTGGTCTACCGCTTAGTACGTTTTCCCGTGGCAAATCGCCGAATCGGAATTTAGCAAAGCAGCGTAGTGTATTTCGTTCACTAACGGTGACTTCCCCAAATGCTGTTATAATGTTGCCAACTGCCTCCGATACGAGGTTTTAAACACCAAAAGAAAATAAGAAAGATAACACCGAATTTTCGGGTGTAATAAGCACGTCCTTTGAATCCGTTCTGGCGCAAATTAAATTTATCAAAGGCATTTAAAGTCAATGAAACCGGTATGGAAAACAATAGTATCTGACGGAAGAGAGAAGTTTTTCAATCGGGTCCTTAATCCCTCAGATATTGCTGTAAACGGAATCGTGAGCTTACGCTCTCTGGTTGCAGACTTGTGCCTTAAGAAAATCGTAAATTTATATGAGAAACATTTCGCATCGGAAACGCTCTCCAACGCTGAAAGAATTTTTCAAATCTAACTCTTAGAAACAGAGATATCGACAAAAATAAGATGTGACTTTACGTCCCCTGGTGGAAAAACCATGCATTATTTTAGAAAGAAAGTATTCTCAAAAGGTTTTCCATATAAGCGGTATCGATCCAAGAAAAAAATTGAGTCGAGATTCAGGAGCCCAGATTTTGCAACAAATACTTCAGAAGCAGAAATTAATACTTATGCCCCCTGGTGGCCAAACCATTCTTTACCAAAACATTAGAAATTATGTGAAAAATATTTTCCATCAGGTCTTGTATGCGATACAGGAAAACTTTTCAAATTGGAGTTTTAGAAGCAGAAATAACGCAGAAAACGCAATTTACCTTTGTGCCCCCTTGCGGAAAGTCTATGATTTACTTGAACATTTTGAATTGATAGGAAAAGCATTTCACATCGGAAACACTATACAACAGAGAAGGGATTTTTCAAATCGGACTCCTAGAAGTAGATATAGTGACAAAAATAAGATATACATCTACGCCCCCTGGCATGGAAACCATGCATTATTTAAAAACATGTTTCGACATGAATAGTATCGGTCTACAAATGACGTTTTTTTCAATCGAGAATTTAGAAGCTCATATTTTGCTGCAAATACATCAAAAGCGGAAATTAAGATTTACGCCCCCTGGTGGCCAAACCATTTTTTACAAAAAATAGAAATTATGTGCAAACGATTTCCCATCAGGAGCTGTATCCGGTGCAGAAAGAAGTTTTCAAATCGGAGGTTTAGAAGCAGAGATATAGGGGGAAACGCAATTTACCTCTACGCCCCCTAGCGGAAAGTCTATGAACTATTTCAAAATTTTGAAATTATATGAAAAACATGTCACACTAGAAACACTATCCAACAAAGAATGAATTTTTCAAATCGGACTCCTAGAAGTAGAGATATTGACAAAAATATGATATACGTCTACGCCCCCTGGCGGGGAAACTGTTTAATATTTTAAGAAGAAAATATTCCGAAAAGGTTCATGGATGTGAGTGGCATCAGTTCGCGGAAGAATTTTTTCAATCGATATCTTAGAATTTCAGATTTTAGGGCAAATACATCAGAAGCAAAAATTAACACTTACGCCCCCTGGTGGCCAAAGTATTCTTTACCAAAAATTTGAAATTATATGCAAAAGATTTTCCATCAGTAGGGGTATCTGCGGAAGAAAACGTTTTCAAATCGGAGTTTCAGCAGAAGAGTTATCGGGGAAAATGTAATTTACTTTTACGCTCCCTAGCGGAAAATCTATGCGTCATTTGAAAAAGTAACTACATCTAAAATACTTTTCAACATAAATGGAATCGAAAGATAAAATATTTTTTTTTGAATCGGATGTTTAGAAGCAAATATGTGGAAAAAAAACTATTTTTGAATTCGACATCATCTGCATTTACGCCCTCTGTCGGCAAAATTGTGCATCGTAAAAAAAAAAACGAAACAAAGGATCATCATTCGTATATTTCAAGCTTCCCAATGCAAAAAGAATTTTTCAAATCGGACAAATAGTTGCAGAGATATCGTGGGTACAGGCGAATGGACGGACGGACGGACAAACCGGTAACATAAGCACGATCTTTGGTAACATAAGCACGAAGACGGGCTAAAAATGACGCGAATTTGGCTCTGATACATGGTCTTGTTTTCTGTTGCGCTTGACACTAATGCCACTGACGAAATGACTAGTGCTTTATGTTATGGACAATATCCTTCAGGCTTTAAATTTACATATCACATCGCGCGATGCATTAATTCCTAAATTGCAAGCCAACTGCACGCGTCTGCAAAATCCGACATTTCATCTGTAACAACATAAGGCATTTTTTTTATTTTCGTTTCAGGGTTCAACCACCACCGTGAACAACTCCAAGGGCTATAAAAAGTCGCGCCTCCCTAATGTAGGGCCACTATTTCCAGGAGAGGGAGGGGGCCAGCGTCATAAGGCAAACAGATCACTCGTGTGTCATTCGGTACTCGACCACAGGCAATCTCCGACGAACGGTCCGAATCCAGCGTTTAGACGGCTGAACGACCGGAATGGCTGCCAACTTTCATTACGTGTTTCCAATAATATGAATGTTTTGAAAATTTTGGACCACTTGCTTCATCGGAAAGATTTAAAATTTTTCTTCTGAATCTTAATGAATAAAAAAAAATGTGGCATAACGATACTATAATTTGATTTTATGCCTGCAGCATGTGGAATAATGCGCCATTTTGGTAGTGTACTTTCACCTTGATGTGACTCTCACACAAAGTAAATGGAACGTTTCAGCACTACATTTTCATCCTATTAGGCGCTAACTACTGGAAAATTGGAAAGCAACATGTCCTTAATAAATTGTAATGCTGCACCATGTTACAGAATGTGCAAGATCAATACCGGATTTTCGTCTCCGTACACACGTAAATTCAGTTACCGTGCTTCTCCGTCAATCTGTCCAAATTACGCTTCATGAACTGCAAATTTACTCTTCGATAGTTAATCATGTATAAACAATCAGCTACCATTTCCATCTTTGCCTCGTTTGAAGCTGCCGCATACCAAGCCAAGCGAGACTTCAGAGCCTGTGAAATTTTTTCTTTTGCTTCTCAGAAGATAATTATTCACAGAAAAGCACGTTTTTTTTTTCGGCCTTCTAAACAAGAGTTCGAAGACCATTAGCCAATATAGCGTTACAAACAAAACAAAGAATTATGCGAGCAATCAAGAGGCTTCTATGAGAAATAAAATGTTATTGCACGATGTTTGATGCTAATTAAAATCGTAATGCCATCCAAATCTGCCGTGGTGATTATCATATGTACGTCGGTTCTAAAAGATGAAGCACCTTCCAACTTCCAAAAGTTGCTTTCAGATGAATATCGCCAATGGAAAATTATGGAGAAAAGTCAAAAATATACTGCATTTAAAGGTTACTCTGAGAAAAGGGAAAGTTAAAAAGATTGAACGAAAGAAAGATAGAAATCGCTATTGACACAATATAAAAAAAGCGTTTTTCAATAGAAAAAAAGAAAGAAAATATTGGGAGAATAGCGAAAGAAAACAAAGTTATCCCCCGTTTGTTAATGATCTTTCGAAACTCCTGGCACAGAGAACTTTGGACTTCATGCTAAAGGTGAAGGAACTTGTCTGTTAGCGTCTGTATGTGCAGAGAAAATATGTTTCTGAGAACTACGAGTCTTTTCAGATGATGAAAATTACCTATCATGTTAGTTACTTTTCTTTCTTTTTCGAAGTAAATATTTAGTCATTGTTCTAGTTTCGCAGGTTAAATAGCTACACACGTAATTTCATCCACAAATTTCAGCTTAACTACTTATACACTGAAGAGCAATTAAATTAGAGTTATGCAAATGTGGCGCTGTGGGCAGCCCTGTAAACGGAAACGACATGACGTGTGCAGCGATCCGACAATATAAGGAGTCATGCGACGGGAATTAGTAAGAGTCGGACGTAGTATGGGTAAAACGAAGGATCTAATCGCATTTGGTCGTGGGCAAATTGCCAGGGCCTGACGAATGGACCACTCCATCTCGGAAGTCGTGCAAGCACTGGGATTTTCACGAGCCACTGTGTCACGGGATCACCGTGAGTATATCGAATCCGGTAAAACCATCCCTGCAAGGGCCAACTGCCGTGGACAACAGCGTGTGGATGAGCGGGGTCATCCTCGGCTAGCTCGCATTGTAACAGCGGAAAGACGGGCCACAGTGCAAGAAATCACTCGGCAATTTAACGATGGTGCACAAAAACGTGTAAGCATCCAGAACCATCTCCTCGCTATGGGGTACTGAAGCCATCGTCCCGCGAGGGTACCGCTGCTGACCACACATCACAGGGTGCAAAGATTAGCATGGGAGCGGGAACATCGCCACTGAACCATAAACATGTGGAAAAATGTTGCCTGGACTAATGAGTCGAGATTCACGTTGGTACATGCGGATGGCAGGATACGAGTACGGTGCAAACCATATGAAGCGATGGATCCTTCTTGCCAGCAGGATACTCTTCAAGCTGGTGGGGGTGGCATTCTCGTCTGGAGATTGTTTACGTGGACTGAAATGGGACTCCTGGTACGTGTGACATCGTTCCTCACAGGTCAACGTTACCGGTATACCCTGGACGACCATTTGCTCCCGTTTGTGCGTCTTCAACATCCCACTGGGGACTCATCCTGCAACAAGAAAATGCACCATGCCATCGCTCCCGAATTGTATCTGAATGGTTGGATGGACACTCCACCGACGTGACCTCACTTCCTTGGCCAGCTAGGTCACCTGACTTCAATCCCATCGAGCACATCTGGGATGCCATCGAGAGAGATGTTCCAGGCTTGACCCTCCTCCATCAAATCTTCGTGAACTGTGGGAGCTTGTTCAGGGGTCGTGGATCCGTATGGCTTCCCAACGCTTTCGGTGTCTTGTCGAGTCCATGCCGAGACGAATCGCCGCCGTCATCAGGGCGAAAGGTGAGCTACACGTTACTAGACAGGTATCTCTAATTCAATTGCTCTTCAGTGTATGTGTTATTTTATTTTGAAAGTGATACCGCCCGATGTCCACTTTTCGCTGAAACAGGCATCTGAAAGACATCGATGCCCCTGAAAATTCCTCTCTACAAGCAAATGAGATAATGAAACTTTTACCGTAATTTATTTCCATTGTTTGAAATATTTATACGTATCGAAGTACATGTAAAGTTTTGAAAAATCATATTGAAATTTTATGAAATAGATAAAATTAAATTTTTTTATAAGCATTGTATTCTGAATAATGATAGAAAGGACGACATTGCGCCAAGAATGAAATTTGCAGAAAATAAAATTCACCAGGATATACACTTGATAATGTATTCTTTTTATATTTTTGTACCTGAATTATGTATGAAGAACTGACCTTTTCTATAGCTAATTGCCATAAGTTCATTGTATAGATTACCTTTATCCAAATTGCATCACGAGTCCACCATTTAGAGTTGCTTATCCTGAAAAGTAATTTTCAATAAAGACCTGAAAAGGTACATGGGCATTTAGATCTTTCCTATGTTCTGAAATAATGACAGAATGACGTCTGATAGAAGTACCAGATATTCATCTTCTGAGGGTGATTTCGTATTACACTACCCAACCGTTGCCATCAACATCAACGTTTCCTGCTCCCATTTGAAATTTGGTTCATTGTTCAAGATATTTTATCTTGCACAGGTAGTTTCCAATAGGACTTAAAAGTACCGGTAATAAATACTGAAGCCTCGAAAGCATGCTACAATAAACATATTGAAAATTGTGAACTGTTGAAGAAACAAGATTCATTTCTTTTAGAAACTGAGTGATTTGGTGTGAACAAAGCATAACGTCATTGCAATGTTCGCAGCTAATGGGAACTTATTCATAAAGCCCTGATAAGTATATACACTAGTGGTTAAACTTATGGAAATATCTTGGAGAATTTGCATTTCTGAGGTTTAATGCTTCATAACAGCAGTCTTTTTCAGAATAATATCGTAAAATTATGTATCATTAGGAAGACAATTTAATACAGACTGTAATGCAGCGCACTTTATCGAAAACAACTACGTTTTAAAAGAGTTATACACAGAAAACCATGTGTAACGTACCAGGAGATGTGACGTACCTGCCAGAAGGACGCACACGACATAAAGGCAGATAGGAATCAGAATAAAACGTCCGCGTAGCTCAATTGGTAGAGTGACTTATTCCGGAATGAGGGGATCCGGGTTCGAGCCCCGGCGTGGATAAAATGACGGAGAAATTTACTTCGTTATGCATGATAAAGCACATTTCATAACGTCTCACTATTTCTCTTAGCACTTAATCTGGAAACCTTTTGTCGCAAATCGCAGCCTTACAACGGCGCCCCATGGAATGAACCAAGCGTTTTACTTCATCAGGTGTTATAGTGTGAAACCGAGATTGTATCATTGCTTCGATTTCTTTTTTGATTGGAGGTTTAACGACCACCGTGAACAACGTAATGGGCTATAAGCAGTCGCCCGTCCCTAATTTAGGGTCACTGGTTCCAGGGAAGGGAGAGAGCGAGTGCCGTAAGACAAACACAACATCCATGCCTCACCGGGATTCGAACCCGGACCCTTTAGGACGAATTATCAGAAATCATCGCTTAGACCACGGCGCCACAGGGGCGGCATTCTTCCATCAATTGTGGTTTATTCCTTGGTCGCTTCTGACTAACAAGTTACTTTAATCGACTCCACAGATTTTGTGTTGGATTTAGATCAGGGCTATATTAGAAATGTAATATGGCCAGTTGATTGATTTCAAATTCGTGCTAGAAGTACAAGCATTAAGTTATTATCCGTATTTGCACAATCTGGAGCTGTGGATGAAAAATATTAAAATCCATGATGCATTAAATGACTTTAATTCACATATCCTCAGTTATAAAAACGTATATTTACAAATTAAAACAATAGAGTGAGACCTTTTCCAATCCTACTGTAGGGCCATCATCAGGCATTAAAGTTAACACAGTCACGTGGAATAAAATAAATACTGTCTCGCCGGAGTTCAACTGACGTCATGTCATATGTCAGTACATGCTCAATAGACTCAATGTGAAACGAATTTAAAAATATTTGTTATAAACCACAGGGTGTTTCATTGATACCTTAACTCTAGGATATGGTAATTGTGCCATATGATAATAACAGTGGTACTACCACTCATAATTTCAATAATCCAGAACATGGTGAAGAATAGTGGGAAAATTATAACATTTGTTTCCAAGACTGCGGAATTAAGAACGGGATGTCATCATTACAAACAGTAATCACAAATTTATGTATGTACAAACTCTCAGCAAACAGTGTATGAAAGTTTGTGAATAGTGTTGATAAGGTCATAGTGTCTACCGGCTGTGGTTGGTGGGTTCCTCGACTTACCGTATGAGCAAGAGCTGTAGATTGAAAACCAATTTTTATTGTATATCCGTGCTCGGTCAGCCTTGTCCTGATTGATCTTATGGTGGAACCAATATATGCTTGATCAGGGAAAGATCCATCAATGGACTTTAAGGGGATGTGGTAAACCCCATAGTTATTATTTACGCTAACCCTGTCTCTGTCGTTCTTTATCATGGATAAAATCTTTCTTGTTCGGATTCCTATGTCTAGTTGGTTCTTGCGGCAACAGTTTTTTTAAAACATTAACGACTTCAGGTATGTAGTCCATGGAGCCCACATAGAGTATTTGCGTGTGCTCCTTTTATAGCTTGGTAAGTGCTTGTCTACGAATCTTATTAACTATTTTAGATATTGTAGATTTTGGGCAACCATATGTCCAAGCAAGTTCATAAATTCTGCGAATGAGTACGACGAATCATAAAATAAAATACCGATACTTTATGGTTTATGGTATGTGTAGAAGACATGGGTACTAATGTACAATTAGAAAAAAAAGGTATAGGACAATTTTGTTTTTGCACAAATGCAAAGTTTTGTCGTCTTGAGATTTCCAGAATTTATGAACTTCCTTGGAGATACGGTTACCCAAAATCTGCAATATCTAAAATAGTTAATGAGATTCGTAGACGAGCACTTACCAAACTGCAAAGGAAGCACACGCAAAAACGCTATGTTTGCTCCATGGACCACACAGCTGAAGTCATTTATGTTTTAAGAAACTGTTGCCGCAAGAACCAACTAGAAATAGGAATCCGGACAAGAAATATTGTATACATGGTAAAGAACGACAAAGATAGGGGTAGCGTGGATAATAACTATGGGGTTTACCCCATCCCTTTAAAGTTAATTGATGCATCTTTCCCTATTCAAGCATATACTGGTTCCACCGTAAGATCATTCATGACAAGGCTGTCCGGGCACGGATATGCAATAAAAACTAGTTCTCAATTTACAGCTTTTGCTCATACGGTAAGTCGAGGAACACACCAATCACAGTGGGAAGACACTATGATCTTATCAACACCATCCACAAAATTTCATACACTGTTTGCTGAGAGTTTGTACATACATAAATTTGTAAATACTGTTTGTAATGTATATTAGGACGAGGTCATCTATAATACTGTTACACACGTAGTATATGAGTTTCGAATAGACAAGTTGACTTCAATGATAATGAAATATTTATAGTTAAAATTAAGAATATTTATTTATGTACAGTATTTTAATGTTGAATCCTAACATAGGTTATATTTAGTGAGACATAAAAACGTCAATGAAGCAAATGGAGCAACAGGTATTGCGCTCACCTTACTCCGGTTTCAATCCTTCTGGCTTGCAATCGATCATGCTTCTCGTCTGGTGCTGTACCACGTCATTGAAGATATCCCGCGTTCAAACTTCGACACAAATACGAACATCTGCACAATTCTACAAGAAGGGGGTGATGAGTTAAAATAATTCTGAGATCACTGTCAAGACAAGATTACGTTGACGCGGCCAGAATTTTAGCAGTTGAAACATTTCGCTGTTCTATGCCAAGCTGCTATGAAGTATCCAAATTGAAAGATTTAAAACTTTAAAAAATGTTAAAAGAAGTCAACATGTTTCTGGCAATACTGTGCCCATCTTCAGCGGTCGGTTGTATAAGACATCCGTATGCTTTTATTGTGCTGATTACCTCCTTGTCACCAGTCGACTCATCGCTTATTGGTCCTGTATCCGTGCGTAGGTTAATCATGTGATTTACAACTTTTTGCTATTGTTGCACCATCTGGTGTTCTTTCCTGTAATTTCATTGTTAATCGTTGTTGGATGAGATATTTTAAACAAATTTAGTTTTTTATATACTTTTCTTCAGTTTCTTTTTCTTTTGTTATTATGTATCGCCAGGCAAACGGCAATTCAATTGGTGCTTGTTCATTGCAGTTAAATCCTCTGGTTTTTTCTATCACAACGGACTCAGAATACAATATCTTTCTATGTGTGTTGTGCGTAGTATATATTTTTGC
Source organism: Macrothele yani (assembly GCA_039090855.1). Classification (NCBI taxonomy): domain Eukaryota; kingdom Metazoa; phylum Arthropoda; class Arachnida; order Araneae; family Macrothelidae; genus Macrothele; species Macrothele yani. The sequence goes on along the minus strand of CM077007.1, from coordinate 79,270,614 downwards.
ATTTTCCCACACGGGGATAGAATTATTATTGATGCAATATGTAGTAAGAGATGTTCAATGCTCACCCTTTTTCCAATTTCTCTTGTGTTCTTCCATTCTTGTTTTTAGTCGTCTTTTAGAACTACCTATGTAGATATTATTAATATTACTGGTGTCGTTATTCATTGCCTACCTCCCACGTAATTTGGTATTCAGGTATATGTATGTATAGATTGAACTTCTACTAAAACTGTTTGTAATGATGACACCCACTTCTTAATTCCGCAACCTTGGAAACAAATGTTATTATTTTTCCCCTATTCTTCACCATGTTCTGTATTATTGTAATTATGAGTGGTAGTATTGTTGTTATTATCATATTGTATAATTACCGTCTCCTAGAGTTAAGGTATCAATGAAAAACACACTGTGGTTTATAACAAATATTTCTAAGCCGGTTTCACATCGAGTTATTGAGCATGTACTGATACATGACATGACGTCAGTTGAACTCTAACTAGGCAGTATTTATTTTGTTCCACGTGACTATGTTAAATTTAATGTCTGATGATGGCCCTACAGTAGGATTGCCGAAAGGTCTCACGTGTAATGTTTTAATTTGTAAATACGTGTTTTTATGACTGAGGATATGTGAATTAAAGTCATTTAATGCATCATGAATTTTAATATTTTTTAATCTACAGTTTCAAATCGTGCAATAACGGATAATAACTTAATGCTTGTAATATGGCCATTCTAGCAATGCAATGTGATTTAAAGCTACATTTTGCACACAGCAGCAACATAACAAGGAGCTGAATCCTGTTGAAATATATGTATATAGGCTAAGTTATCCTGGAAATGGTCACGTGCCGAAGGTTCGTTTCTGGCTCAAGTATATCAATGATGTATTTTTTTGCCATTTAAAGTACCATTTTCCCCACAAATTCTGTCTTCACCTTTTGCTGTCATAACCCCAGATCGTAACACTAACTGTATGCTTCAGGGTAGCTGTAATACAGTCAGGCAGAAAATCTCTGTTTCTTTTTCTTACATACTTTATTCCATTAATACCAGATATGGATTTTTGGATCTCACCACTCTAAATGACTCAGTCCTATTGTTCCTCGGGCCAATTAACATGTTTCTAGCGCGTTCTAATATTTTCCTTCTTTGTTTGGATGATAGAAATGTTTCTCTTCTTGGAATTATAGAATTTAAACCAGAATCTTTGAGTCTGCGTCTAACAGTCCTAACACTTATCTTCAAACCAAACTGAGACAATTCATTTTCAACTGAATCAGATCATTTTCTTCTGTCACTTTAACACAGTCATTGAGATAATTCATTTTTAATTGAATCAGATCATTTTATTTTGTCAATTCAACACAGTCTTTTAATTCTTCTATCACATTTTATTTTGTCAGTATTTTACTTCACTTTCTAGGCGACCAGTCAACTCTTTTCACTCTGTTTATCATCTTACAGGTTACACCGTTCACTAAATTCTCAAGGAGTATCCGTGAAAAAAGCAGTGGCCAACCTGATGACACTAACACAACTCAACAGGAGTTCTATTATTTGTTCTGATATCTAAAAATGAGAGCTGACTGCTACTAACACCTAACTGGTTCCAATGCTAACACCTGACTGGTTCTCAGAACAAGTCTCATTGGTCAGTTTTGAGTTAAGGAAATGCACTTCTTTTTGCATAAGGCAATTGTGTTTTCTTTTTCTGGTTATTTGGTTATATTCAACTTTTGACAGAATAAAGAGAATCCCACACAGCATTACATTCTGCATTAAATTTTCTTTCTAACGATATGTAATTTTATTGTATTATTCTAAAAAAGACTAATGTTATGAGTCATCAAACCATAGAAATAAAAAAATTCCAATGATTTCCACAATTTCGGCCACTAGCGTAAGTACAATTCTTCGGATGGGAAAGACTTACTCCTTTTTTATGAACATTATGATAAACAAAATTTCATGCTAAAACCTGAATCCCATATCTTTGCCCCTTATTGACTTGCAAGTAGTTTTCAACAGGACTTAAAAAATAATAATTCCGCCGATATAACACATATTCTCTCCTGAAACGTTAAAATTTGTTCAGATTATCAAGTAATTTCTGAACTTGAAGCTATTATATTTTCTCAAACCGTTGACAAAAGTCCGTGGTGATTTTGTATCCACTTCGGAAGTTCTCGTTCACGTGATGTGAGGGGCTAATCAACAGTAATGGGAAAACTCATGCATGCAGTTACAGGTAATGGAACTGCCTTTTCATGCTAAGTTATGTTTTTTGTGAACAACTTACTGTATAATGATCCGTTGAACACTTCCCAGACGAAATTGAATAGAAACGAAAGCAAAAACATTCGCGCTTTCTATTAAAAGTGACCTTAAAAAAAAACTGCATCAAGTTTTGTTTCTAATTTGATAAAATGGCCTCAGAAGAGCTCAGCAAGTCACGAACTACCGTTGTAGGAATTATTTGTTAAAGCATTAAACGCACAGAGCGCTTTTACGTTTGAAAGACGGGTAGGATTGCTGTAAACCTTTCCATTGTTATAGCTCTCAGTTGCCTCCAAAGTTCCGCAATGGAAATTTGGTTCCACAGCATTTCATAAAAATATTTCACTGCCAGACACCAAACGTTATTGAACCGACCTGTTCCTTGAAATTCACTTTACTTCATTGGTTGTAGTTGGGGTTTCAATGCATCTCTCGGTGCGTTTCTTTCTGGATAATATCTCGTATTTAACGCCTCAAAATTTCATATTAATATACTAAATAATCTGTACCCAGTTTAGTTACGAAAGGGTATTCTTAAGTAATCCAAATTTTACCTGGGGATAAGAACTTCCAGCCCTTCCACAATTTTATTCAAACTCCTATCTACCAACAATTTTGATCCTTTGGCCTCATCTGCATATTTTTGTATACTTTTTGCACTTACTGTTGATGATATCTCAAAGAAAGTATCCAATTTTAGCAGTTTATTTAACAATTTTTCTCTAAAATCCGTGTTTTCTTTCTAAGAACCGTGAGTTGAAATAAAAGATTCTGAGTAGATGTCACTGAAACGGTGAAAATGTTTTCAGGTAAAAATTTGTGAGCGTTTCTCATCACTGATGATATATTCAAAGCAATTCAAGTATTAAAATTATTTCAAAATCTTTATTAACCCAAATGTCCTTCTTTTAGCTAATGTTTCCTAAAACTCTTCGCCGTACCTATAGCGCAGTGATCTAAGCGCTGGCTCCATTCGCCCGAAATGGACCCGGATTCACATCTTCGTGACGCATGCATATTGTTATTGTTTTACAGTACTAGCTCTTTTAGTTCCCTGGAATCAGTGGCCCTAAATCACAGATCGGCGACTGTTTATAGTCGTTAGAGTTGCTCGAGTGGTTGTTAAAACCCTACAAGGATAAACATAAAAATTCGTCAATGGTAACATGATCAATGATGGGTTTTTACATCGTTTCTTCTCTAATATATAAGATATAACGAATTTTGAGCGCTTAAAATGTCAATAACTTTGAGTTCATTTTAACATCATCAGTCGACCTATCATTTGCAGCTCCTCCGCGCACTTGGTTCTTTGATCATGATACATTGACGAATTTTCATCATTGATCATGTTACCATTGACGAATTTTTATCCACTATAATTTTGATTTCCAGTTTGATTTATGTTACGGTGCAATTCAGATTGCAGACGACAATGACATTATTTTCCCTCCCTTTAATGTCAATAAATTCAAATTATCAGAAAGTGAATAAAAAAATCACTTGCTTGTAGATACAGTGACTTAGCAGTAATCCACAGAGGAGTCAGTTTTTAAATCTGTTTCATGAAGTAAAACACATGTAACAAAAATTTCTCATGCATATGTTACGTTTGGATAAACGTGGCAGCCCACGTATTATCGACATGAAAACAGTATGAATTCAAGATGTGTAATTGCTTTTATTCTTTAATAAATATGACACGATTACTTTTCCCCAATTCTTTTCTCGTCCTGGACACAGGCGTTGGTTTCTCAAATGCAAACGATACTTATGATGAAGTTTGATGTCTTATCTGCTTCTTATTTTTCTACCGCGTTGATCACCCAACTTCATTTTTTTCTCTACAGTGGCACACCTTAGTTCTACTTCAACTAGCTCTGTTTCACCTTGATTTCTACTACCTTATTGAATACTCCGCCATTTTTATGCCTAGAAGAAATTAGACTCCGTTCCACGGCATTTGACTCCGTTTCTAAGACATTTGTAAAACGCTAGTAGAGAATTCTCGAGTCTTAAACTAGTTCGAAATTTAGAATTATATTTTTTCACGGTTTTTAGTGAGAAGGAAATTTATGATTTTAGAGATGAAGAAGATTTGACATCCATTACGTAGAATTTTTCAAAAGATATTGATAAGTACAAGATGATTACCATTATACCTGTTTTTGTTTTTATTTTTATTTTGGGGTTTGATGACAACCGCGAGCAATTTGGAGGGCAATAAGCCGTCACCTGTGTCACTAATTTGGTGCCCTGGTTCAAAGGAAATGAAGGGGAGCAGCAGGTTAAAACTCACTCATATCTCATTCGGACACGAACGCGGGACCATATTGGAAGAACGGTCAGAAGCCAGCACTTTAAACCACTCTGTGCCACAATGTGCTTCAACTGCTGAATTATTGTTATTAGTAGTATTTTTATTATTGTTATTAGCAATATTTTCTTTTGCAGAGTTTGCATGTTTGCGTAAAAATTAGGCTCACTATCAATGTTTCTTTCCCTAATGAGACTATTGCCATTTCCTTCTAGCCGCCCCCGCCCCTCCGGTAGAGCAATGATCTAAACCCTTGCCTCTGACCGCTCGTTTGAGTAAGCCGGGTTCGGGTCGCGGATAAACCCTGGGTAGAGCATTAATCCTGCGGCCCTTGCTTTCTCCCCTTCCTGTTGGAACCAGTGCCCACAAATTAGGGGCGTGCGACTTTTCGTAGCTCTCAGAGTTGCTCATGGTATCCGTTAAAACCAGAAGTTAACAAAAAAGAAATTCTTCGGCTTATTTTTTTTTTTCTTTTTGATTGAAGGTTTAACGACTACAAATGGGCTATAAGCAGTCGCCATCCCTAATTTAGGGTCACTTGTTCCAGGAAATGGAGAGCCAGTTCCGTAAGACAAACACAACATCTACGCCTCATCGGGATTCGAACCCGGACTCATCCGGGGCGGCTTCCTCTGCTTAACGAGAGCACAGTTCACAGAAGAGAACTTACGAATACACGATCACCATCGCAACGGATTTTAATCGTTTTCAAGTTTTAATAGCTGTGACATGAGTGAAGTTAAACGAAAGAAAATTTCGGAAAATTCAGAAGAAATAGGTTTTCAATGGAATGGAAGCGTGTTGGGTACGTGAATGTAAATCCAGTGTAGATGGATATAAATAAATGGCACATGGATAGTAAATAAAAGATGGATGGGCGTAATAGATGAAGGATACATGGATGTAATCGGTAAAGGGTACATGGATGTAGATGCCGATGTGCTTTCCAGGTAGAAGTTCAGTATAATTAACGAGTTAACAGAAAAACAAAGCCCATAGAGAGATCTAAAATGAAAGGGCAGGAGTATGTAGATAATGTTATAAAGAAAAGAATTTAAAATGTGAACTGAAAAAACACCAAATTAAATGAAAAAAGAAGATCCGCAGCAGTTGCTCAACTTAATTATGGGACTAATAACACTAGGGAAAATGACATATGGTATACATTTAATACTATTCAGTGAAATTACTGACAGTGCTGGATATCTATTTTCTGTTATTACTTGATCATTTTTGTAGTTTGATATCGCAGAAGACGAAAACAACTCAGGGAACTGGAAGAGTAATTTTTTTTAATTCGATGTGTGTTTCACTTAGTTGCACGACCATAATTTATTTCTGATCACAGAAAATAAACGACATTTTGGTGATTTGTTGAGCAAACATACATGCAGATTGTAGGTATTGTTATTACCTTCTGAACTCATTAACACTACGGTTAAGGAGTTCATTTTTGCAGAAACAGTTAAGCGTAGAACATATTAGTACAGTTTTAATATATTATGAGCTAAATGATATTATATTACACTGAGGAGTTCGGCATCAAGATCTTTTTTTTTAAGTCTTTGATAAACATATTCGCTCCTTTGTTTCTTGTTAATGGATTTTGTTATATAAAACCCATCTTAAAACAGACCATTGCATCTATTAAGTAATTGTTAATTTGAAGACTCGGAGATGTCTCAGTTGTAACCTGAATTGAGGAGAGAGAAACAAAATATAAATCAAGAAAACGTACCACATAATTTATTAGAAGAAAAGGATTTCATTTTGTCCTTCTCAGATTGACTGAATGGCATTTTCCATAAATTTACTTTCGACCCTTACCGCAAGTCATCCTATAAGTGGAGTAATTTCCAGTTTGTGAGAGAAGACATCAGCTTGTTCATAATACAATTTATTTGTATTGACATATTAGTGGGCAGAGAAGAAATTCCTCCGTTGGCCCACCACCAGAGAGTCCTATGATGTGATTTTTAATCTGTTCAGTTATAACGCGTGATTCTGCTAAAGTTCCCATACAAGTTCTTCTCCAAGCCATTTGCCCCATTAGTTTCAGTAAACAATCGATTTGAAAAATGGGTATTGAGAAGATGTAATATTTGCGAAACACAAAATATTGCTGGCAGTTATGGTGTCCTAGTACGTGTATCAGAATTTCCGACTTCCACTCTATATTGGTGAAAACAGTTACCGGTGCGCTGCTTGCATAGACGATGGAAAATGCATTACATGTTGCTTTGATAGAAAAAAATGTGATATGCAAGAAATCGCAGAAAAATGCATAAACATCTGATCTAAAAAACTGTTTTTAATAATTATTTAATTTCTGACTAACGGGTAAAACGCGACACATTCATTTGTCATTATAGAAAATTTGTACAGCGTACCAGCTGAGTGTATATTAAGCGTACTTCAGCTGTTTCGATACAAAGTGTTCAATTGAATCAAACACTTCCGAAGAAAATTTGGCAGTGAACTGGACTGACAGCCGGGTAAAACAACGACCAGTAATTATGCCTGATTGTTCAGGAAGCTGCCACTGCGATGGAGTTGTCAAATACTCGGAATTGTAGATATTCGTCCTAGATGGGAACTGGTTCGAGTCCCATGTGAGGCATGGAGAAAATGCTGGTCATACAGCCCTGGCTTTGCCTTCCCCTCAAAACCAATAGCCTAAATCAGGAACAAGTGGCTCCTTATAGCCTTCGGCGCTCATGGAGGTATTTACACCCCGAAAAATGTGTTTCAGGAATGTTTCGTTGAGCTCATAGTACATCTGAACTAATCCAGTATAACTGTGGTTTAGGTGCAAATCGTCAGTTCTTGCAACTATCATTCCCTGAGCTGCAGAGAATAAATCGAGGCTGCCCCGGTGGCGCAGTGGTCTAAGCGGTGGCCTCTAATCATTCGTCCGAGATGTGTCCGGGTACGAATCCCGGTGAAGCATGGGTGTTGTGTTTGTCTTACAGCACTGGATCTCTCCCTTCCCTGGAACCAGTTGCCTTAAATTAGGGACGGGCGACTGCTTATAGCCCACTGAGTTACTCGCGGTGGTCGCTAAAATCCAAATAAAAAAAATCGAGCACTCGTACTACTAACCGGATGTTGCTGTTGTAATGCCTTGCGCTTGTATGACGAGAGCCAAGGCTTCTTGCGGATGCCTCTACCTTTCTGATTATTATGCACATCAAGCCCGGTGGGTTCTGAATGGATTTCGGTTTTGGCTCAGCGGCTCTTGTTCTTTGATATCTTCCTCAGTGCTAGACAAAGACAACATAGTTATGCATTTCAGTACGTGCGAAGCTGCTTGTCGCTACTGTTCGTTACGTACAAATATTAATTGTGTTTTTGTTGAAGAGAGATTGCCCGTAGCAACACGGTCAGTCAGTAAATGACTAATGACATGTGAACTACACCGTCATACCGTCATGTTCTACACAAAACAAGGTTGTTGGCTTATCGTCAGTAAAACAATCGCGTTTTTCTGACCCTTACGCCAAGTATGGCATTTGTTTCGTGAAGTAAGAAAAATATTTGCTGTTATGACAGAACACCTTTAACAGGCTTAGCATTTTATTACTTTTTGAATTGTATCTCCATTGAAAAGAAACTTTTTGAGCCGTTACTTGGCATTTCGCCCATATTGATCGAGAAACAGAAAACACAACACAAAAGCGAAACCAATATGGAAGTTAAAAACAATGGCTGCTGTATCAATGCAAAATCTTATTCACACAGCTCAGTAACATCTGAAGTAAGTCTGGAGAGAAAACGTCCAGAAAATACAGATACCGGATTTCGACGAACTTTGTTTGAAGTCACATCATTTGCTTTTAAACAAGATAAATTTAAACACAGAACAGCGGGAAATCTAGAGTTTAAGTCGCAGATTTTCCTTATAAATTTATTAAAAAGAGAAACAAGAAACCTTTTCATTGTTTGAGTGTTTTTTTTTTCCGTATTCAGGGGGTTTGCTTATATTATGCGTTTAATTCAAAAAGTAAAACTAAGCTCGATAATTCTACTAGTACTAATCTGATTTAATACACTCATGAAAGTTAATGACATTCTATATTTGATGCGCTTAGAGATTTTGTGAAGTTGATTTAACTTACAATGATTTTCCCCCGAAATTCCTACTCAAAATGTAATTAAATTGTGTTATTTATTTCGTAACCTTTCGAATCCCGACGACTTTATACTACCATAAGGAATAGCATGCAAAGAATGAAACACTTTTTCAGTAACACGTGCTCTTCTATGGATATGAAATTGTGTTAAATATTCGCACAGCTTTGTACACTGTTAAAAATTTGGTGAAAGGTTGTACCAAAATATGGAGTAAGTAAGGAAAAAATTTGCTGCAACCATAACTTGGGGCAACATAAAACCAAGTCATGGTGCAACCTTTTATACCAAGTTTTGGTTCAACATAACAACAAGTTGTTGTTCAACCTTTTGCACCAAGTTATGGTTCAACCTTCACCGAGTTTTGGTTCAGCCTTTACACCAAGTTATGGTTCAAACTTTAAACCAAATTACGGTTCATCTTAACGCCAAATTATGGTACGACATTACACCAAATTTTGGTTCAATTGATATGATCTTTACTTACAGCACATTTTATATAAATAAGGATCAGTACATGTTCAGGTTAACCTCACAACTTATTTATATAAAATGTGCTGTAAATAAAGATTATATCAAATGATTTATTAGAGTGCAAGTAAGCTACTGTCAAATATAAATCAAATACTATTATATTTAAAATAAATAGGTATATTTAAGTATAAGTAGCCAGCATTCATTTTTAGTGTGACCTTTCTTATTGCAATATGTGTAATGATTAGCAATTGAGCAATCATTGCACATAATTTTGATTTAGTTTTCATTGATAATTTCATTGCAATTATTTCAACTGAGCAATCGAAATATTAAAAAATCCGTAAAGAAAAGACCTGTGTCCATAAATCAGGAAAATCAAGCAGAAATCCATAAATTTTACAGATAAACCGTAAAAGTTGGTAAATATGTATTAGTATATTTTGTGCAATTTCTGGACCAGTAAAAAGGAGGGAACTAACAACTTTTGGTATACACTGGTCACATTTTGTTTTTAATTTACCCCACTGCGTACCATGTTTTGTTTTATTTATTAGAAATATCTTCATGTGTACGCGCACACATTGTTCTAAATTTGCGATATACTACTCCAATGAAAACGATACCTTATTTTCTACATATGCTGTAAATGTGTACTGTTTTTTTTCTTGGCGGACCAGTGATTTGGAAATTTGAGTGGTCCGCTGGGCCTGTAGAAGATTTATTTCTAATTTTAACACTGCAAATAGGTCATTGCTTGCCATTTTTTGAGGGGATGGGGGGTTCGCCAGATGGCAGTCGAAAAATTATGAAATACAGGTATTTGAGAAATTGTTCTAAAAAAATTATGTAATAAGTTTAGGCTATAAAATAATTATTACAATCATAAGATTTGAAAAAATAATAAAAATAAACAGTGGCCATACCTTTTCTAATAACAAATAAGGCTTAGGGTTTGTGATCTACCGTTCTGTATAAGTGCTTGAAATAAACTTAAAACATAACATTTTAAAACATGCACGGGTCACTTAAAAAATAACAAACAGTTTAACAAGTAAACTTACAATTACACACTGTTAAAAATTTCGCCTTTAGATTTCGAGCAGCACCCGGCAGCTAGGGGTCCTACCATCCCCCGTAAAATTACGGCTTGGCCCGTTTTTGTGAAAGCTTGTAAAATTAAGATCTCAACCTAAATACTAAGCCCGTAATTTGAAGGGCAATACTCTTAAAAATAAAATTTCACCGCTGTCACTTAAATCATAATTTGAAGGACAATGCCCGTAAAAATAAAATTTGGCCGTTTTTAGTTAAGCCGTAATTTGAAGAGCAATTCTTGGAAAATAGTTTGATCATATTCAGCTAAGACTGAATTTCACAGGCTTAATTAATTATTTGAATACAGTTTTCAGTTAAGCCGTAATCTGAAATTAAAAAGTTTGACCTTGCTCATTTGAATTTCAGAGCAATCCCTGTATTTATAAAGTTTGACCATATTCAGTTAAGCCTCATGGCAAGTAGCCACCCGACTTTTACAGTAAATGCACATTTTTGTGGAAGTGTGTGCAGGTAAATGTATGTTTTTTTGTGAAAGTGTGTGAGTGTGAAAGTGTTTGATTCTTGGTTTATTACCAATCAATTCAGTTTTAAATGTGAGTAATGATATTTTCATATCTTAAAATTAGGTTTATTACAATTTGATAAATAATGACATCAGTTACACACATATTTGTTTGACATTAGGCTTTACGAACTTTGTACACACAGTTGGTTGAACAATACACTGTTTCTTTTAAACATTTTAATTTGCACATGTACTAATTCAGTATTTGCATAAATGAATACAAAGGACTGTTATGTAGTAAAGACATATACAGGCATATTCTTATATTTACACGTTATATTAATGACAAACAGATCTAGGAACTGGTAACCAAGTACATTGTGTCTATAGGTTATTCAATCCAAGCTGGTTTTTCATTAAGGTTTTGGCTAGTACTACATTTCACATAGGGTTGAGTCATGCTTTTCTTGTTTTCACATTCACTACTTTGTGTTCTATTTTATTTTACATTCTACTAAGCACTGTGTTGTCAGTGTTTCCTCAACTTTTACGGTCGTTTCTTATTTCTAATTTTTGGATATTTACCTACTTTTCACATTTTTAGTAAAATTATGTCAAAAACTGGTAGTGCTGCTTTTGAAAGATCATACTGCTTCCCCATAATTAAGGTAACAGAAAGAAAAAAACAAACTTGAATAGAAGTGGAAGCTTGAACTTGATGGGGCATCATTTCAAATCTCAGACTCCCACCCAGAGAAGAAACACTTGCTTAGACCCTGATTCTGAACGAGTCATTCTAGAACATTAACGAATATCATCAATATTTCTAAAATATTAAACTTTCCTGTGTGGGATGTTTTAGAAATGACTTCAGTGATTAAGGTGGTCCTTCCCTTGGTGTGTTGCCACAAGGAAACCATTTCGAAACACCAAAACCTTTTAGAATGCTATTAAATAGTTGTATTTATAATATCTTCGGAAATACCTGAAGATAGGGAAACAATTTTTCATTGATGTACAAATCAGGTGTTTAGTGACAATGGGCAAAAAAAAAAACTTCATTGAAATTAACAGGGCAGAATCTCTCAATTTCTCAAATAACAATTTCATCGTATCATTTTGTACCAATTTGTGTACTATCATCTTAAAACAGAAATGCAAAACATGTAAACAAATTCATATCTTTTGCATTTTCATAGATGTTATTAATAATATTAAATTTTTTTGCATTTTCATAGATGTTATTAATAATATTAATTTTTTTTTTTGCATTTTCATAGATGTTATTAATAATATTAATGTATGCAACTTCAATACCGCAGGATTTCAGAGCCATTGTAACTGCTGATGGTTTCAACGAATCAAAGGCCTTTTCATAATCGATAAAAGCCATGCACAATGGAAGTTCATATTCCCTCGCTCTTTCAATTAGTTCTCTCAATACGTGGATATGATCTATTTTGCTGTAGCCACTCCTGAATCCAGCTTCTCTCGGTTGAGCCATGTCCAGTGTTACTTTCAAACGGAGTGAAAGAACTTTAGTGAAGAATTTATAAACCACTGATAGGAGGCTGATAGGTCTGTAGTTCCTGAGATCCTCAATGTTACCTTTTTTATGTAGCAGGATCATTGTAGTGTTGTTCCAATCCTCAGGAATCTTCCCTTCATTAAGGTATCGAGTGAAAATTTGGGCGAGTACTGTTTTGATTTCTCCACTTGCTTCTTGTATGATGTCTACAGTAATTCCATCTTCTCCTGGAGCTTTTCTCCGCTTCATGTTCTTGATTGCATGAGCAACTTCTGCTGAGAGGACTGGAAGAACTCTGGTACTGATACCTTTTATGAGGACTGGAGTACATGTATCATCCCTTTCATATAATTTGGGGTAGAAATTTTTCACTCTTGTCAAAATTTCGCCTCTATTTCTTGTTACAGAACCATCTTCTTTTCTCAGTGCCATAAACTGTTTTCTTCCCTTACTGAGATGTCCCTTTGCTATCTTTAGACTTTGGTTGTTTTCAATTGCTTTCCTCACTAGTTCACAGTTGAATTTTTTTACGTCTTCAGTGATACTTTTTCGTACTGTCTTGCATAGCTCTATATATTCCACTTTGGAAGTCACATCTTCTTTAGTTGTCCTCATCACTCTTCGTTTTTGCATCAACATTTTGGTTTTTCCTGATAATTTGTTCACATGCAACGTGTTCTTAGACCCAGCTAATTTTTTTGCTGTTTCTATAAGTGTTTTGGTTACTTTTCTGTTAACTTCAGAAATATCCACTTCTTCCGATGTTAGGCCTTCTAAAGCAGAGAATCTGTTCTTCAGTTCCAACTTGAAGGTATTATGGTGTTTTTTAGGGTTGGTTATGTCAATACATTTTGTTTGTCTTATGAGCTTGCCACGTTCGAGTTTAGTGCTGAGGTGCATCTTACATCTCACCAATCTATGGTCACTACCTGTGTTGAACTTGTTTAGCACACTGCAGTCTTCGATGACGAATTTTTTGTTACACATGACAAAATAAATTTCACTTGTCGTTCTATTTGGATGTCTCCATGTCCATTTCCTTTGAGGCTTTTTCTTGAAAAAGGAGTTCAAGATAGAAAAACCCTTCTGCCTCTGCAAACTCAACGAGAGTATTTCCACGCTGGTTTCTGTTGCCGCGACCGAATTTACCTACTGAAGTTTCATTCTGTTGCCGTTGCCCTATTTTTGCATGGAAATCTCCCATAATTATCTTCAAGTGCTGCTTACCTTTATTATTTAGAGGACAAATTTCTTCATAAAATTCTTCAAATTCTTCTTCAGGATGATTTGTGGTGGGTGCACAAGTTTGAATAATCTGAGCATGGTATCTTCTCGAGAGTTGGATAACGAGTCGTGCAGCATCTCTCAGAGGAACTTTCAACTTCTACAACTTTATCCTTCAGTTTCTTGTTTATTATAAATCCAACACCACTAGCTGTGCCAGTATATGTCCCACGATAGTAAAAGAGATGTCTACTTTTCAGTTCAATGAGATCTTCTCCTTTTCTCCTTACCTCACTTAGCCCGACGATGTCCCACTTGATCCTTTGTAGTTCCTCTTCCAATTCAAGAAGCCTTGAATCAGAAGATAGGGAGCGTCCATTATACGTAGCCAAGGTCAGCATCAGATGGCAGCTTAGTCCGGTCCTCCGGGGATTCTTAGCACCCTCTGCCTTCATGTCGCACTGGCCACTGCCTTGGTCAGATACATTCCAGCTGCCGGAGACTGAGGGCCAAGATATAAGTTGTGGAGTCATTTTTAGGGGTTTGGCCATAACTCACCACGCTGGCCAAGCGGGTTGGTGAGTGTGGCATAGCATTTCCTCTAATCTCGATGGTACAGTTATACCGCTATTGGCCGTCGTCAGAGCCCCTTTAGTGGGAACAGGATGCACCACGAGAAGACGGGGTTGACATTTGTTAAGGAGAGGCTGTGATGTTATGCATCACCTATCCTGGCCTCATACACAGGATGATTTAGCTAAGTGCGCCGACGCGTTTTCATCTGTTTTTCCTACTATCGGGCTCACGATAGAAACTGAATCAAACTATTCTCTACCATTCTTGGACTTTCAAAACACCCGTAACCCAGTAACATGCAACCCTACGTACTCTGTAAATCGAAAACCCACTGCCGGCAGTAGTCTAATCCCTTTTAACTCTTCACATACATTACCACATAAGCTATCCGCTATCAACTTTTTAATCAAAAGAGCCTTCTCGCACTCATCTGCTAACAGCTTGCTAAACTTGAAATTGATTTCATTTTTGATTTAGCCGCCAAACATGGTTATCCCAAATATATGATCAACCGAATCTATCGAAGAATCTTAAACGATAGATCTACATGTTTGACCAAAGAACAAAAACCAGCAAAGATTTTGTTGGTACAATAGAGCAGTACCCAAGCATTACTAATGTACTGACACGCGCATGTATGAAATATGATACTCATTTTGGCATTAGATCCAGAAATCTATTTTCACTTATCAAAAAAGATAGGGAACCACCTGATATTTTGTGTAAATGGTGTGTGTATAATATACCAATAATAGATGTCTCCAATGATGAACAACTAAGCAACTATGTAGGTTCTACAAAACGTAGCCTTGAAACTCGAATGCAGGAACATAAATATGACATTCCCGTTAATCATAGTAACACAGCGCTCGCCAGATATGTGGCACAAGGAACTGTCCAACCGGATTGGAAAAACATTAAGTTGCTACATACACTCGCCTCTGTATACTCGTTGCATATAACTGAAAGTTTATACATCGAGGCCTTCTAGGACGGATGCTGTAGCGATAATTCCCCAATTGAATTACACAGAATTTGGAAGAGACTCATTACAGCTATAAACTTACACAATATTTCTTGTTAAATATGTGAATTATAACAAATATATATATATTTTGCACCCTGTTTATCATATCGACCCTAAAGTACTAATGGGTTTTTAATCTTGTAAATATCTATCGTTTTTTTTAAATTGAACATGTCGTGCAAAGACGGTGTAAGCTCTTTAATGTATTGTATATGCACGACATCTCCATTAAGACTAAAGAGGAACAGATTCATATCTCGCTGCATTCATGTGGAGATTTCGGGGTTGGATTTTTTTATTTTTGCAGTCTTTTCTACATGGTATTTATCACCCAAATCTCCGTTTCTTGTATTTCAGGATGATTTCTATTTTAAGTAGAGCGATCGTGTTTTTTACCGCTTGCTTTATTTATTTTAGGCTTTTCCCTGCTCCGTGCTACCTCCAGGGGTTTTGGGGTGGGAGTTGATGAGGTTTTTCTTGGACAAAAAATGTAGTGTATGTCACCTTCACCTTTTAGCAGTGTTTAGGTATCCTTAGCTCTATTTGTTTTTATCATGAGATTTAGAACACACTAGCTCCTTGGACCACTTGATCTCATTTTAAAGGCTTTTCACCTCCAAAGGCCCCCTCAAGGAGTTTATTAGCGGGGGGGGGTTGAGGCTTTTCTTGCACAAAAAATATAGACTCTTTAGTCCTTTTTTTTTTTTTTCCAGGAGTGAGAGCATACCAGCACCTCGAATCATTTGATCTCAATCTCAAGGCTTTTCCCCCTCTGTGGGCTCCCTCCAGAAGTTTATTGGAGGGGGGGCATTTATTTTTTGGACCTAGGGAGCAGCGCATGATCTCTTTCACAAATTTTGTTAACCGAGCGAAATAGCATTCCAAGTTTGTCTCCACAACAAATCTGCCAAATAGCTTGCCACTGTAACACACTAGTGTGGAAACATACTTTATTCATCCATTTGGGTGTTTGACTCTGCTGATTGCATATGAAGCTGACAAATCCCCCCTTCTTATTCCTGTGCCGCTGGAAGAAGCATGAATCCCATGATTTAGTGGAAAATAATTTCTAAATTTAATGGCTTTACAACTGGGCCTGCCTCAAAAATTGATGAACTAGCAATGCTTTTGCTGCCAAGTTCTGCCAGCTCAGCTTATGGATTTATGCACTCTAAGCTCAGGAATCATTTAGGTGTCAACAAATGTGATACTGGATGCTACGAGGGAAAAATGAACCAGATTACTAGTTCTGCAATTCATTGGCATTTGCATAATTTTAGATCAATGAAATCAATTCTGTACAGATCAAAAATGTTTGTGATGGGAAGTTTTTGCTAAAGTAGTAATAAAATATGTAAGCTTTAATTAATCTATATGTATAAAATTATGAACTGTGTATAATTTTACTTATATGAATCAAGGCTTGAAATATACCATGGCCAAGATGCCCAGGGCATGTGAATCAGTGGCCTGGGCTGGTAAATAAAAAATCTAGTTACCCAGGCTGGGCAACAAGATTTACAAATAATGTTTGGAATAGAAGTTTCTACTGCAACAAAAAAGACAGTCATCGCATGTCATCTTGCTTTTCACTGCTGCTCATTGGAAGTTGTTATTGTTATAGAGTGTCAAGGATAGAAGAATATAACATATTTAATTATATGCTCTAAGTCCAGAAATCAGAAGTCTATGCAGTTCTGCTCCAAATCTTGCTTTCACCTTTTGTCAATAAACACAGAAGGCTAGTTCCATAAGAGGCTGAATGCATGCCTCTGATGGAACTAGCCTCCTGTGTTTATTGACAAAAGGTGAAAACTTCAACAAAAAGGCACATGGCAGAATCACTAAATTTCTCAAATACTAATTTCAGCCTCATCTTTAAACTTGAGATACATGCAGTGAACATTTTGAGCACAGACCCTTAAAACGAAAATGCATATCTTAAAAGATAAATTTTCCTGGGGCACACACACACAACTAGCTTTACTTATTTTTTAAGCCCTGATTATTAACAATTCCTAAGTGATTTCTGAAGTGCTTAGCCTTTAGGCCCATTGATATAAATAGCTCAGAATTTGAGAATCAACATATTAATCTTCCCCTTTCAGATATAATCTCTACTCTTAAAGAGATTTTTCAAAATTTACATCGCTATTTACAACGTAACGATTAAAACTAGGCTTTATATCAAATCCAAATGCTGCTTCAGCCATGTTTATTTTTAAGAGTGAAACTTTGCGATACATGTACACAGTTTTGTAATCCTAATATCTAACGTGTGTAACCGATGTCGTTATTTTTATCAAACTGTAATTAAACTTAATTTTAAAAAGTATCTACTCACATGTTTTCTGTCTATGATGCTGACACACATGCTTTCCACATGTGTGTGCATTCAAAAAATTCCATAATAAGGTAAATACTTTATTTGAATGAACGACACGACCGTTGAAGGAGCCTCTCTCTAACTCTGGTTACTCCGCCATTACATATGATTTCCAGCCGTGCTATTGGTTGAGAAGTTGAACCAAATTTTGCACTTGAATGACTGAATCGCTAGCAAATATGATTTCACCCAAGACCAGCTTGATTTCACCAAAAGTGTTTGCTTCCTTAATTTTGAAATAAACAATTTTTGGCGAAACTCATTCAATCCGACCATACAATGGTAAAACATTGAACAGAAATTTTTAACAGTGTACATTTGTACCTGAAATATCTCCCGGTTTTGGAAGTGTGTACTGTAGAATAATATCCAATCATCCTAAATATTTGCCCTTAGTCTTTTTTTTATTTTATTTCCGTTGCACTTAAAAGAATGAACTTGCAAACTGAAATCAATGCTGGTTCGGCATTTATTACGCCACGGGTTACTGACACCATTCTTTGGCGATATTTATACTCACTTCAACTTTAAATTTGGGAGAACTATAAACGGGTAAAATGAGCGGGTGGAGGAAATTTAAGAAAAGAAAAACAGCCCCAAAATGAATTTCTTTGATACTCGTGATAACATTTCAGCCATGAGCGTAAAGGGCGAAAGAACACTTTAATGCAAATAAAGGTTTCTTTTTCGAGTAAAATACTATTGTGAAATACTATCTTTCATCCTTCCAAAGACGCCTGATCTCTTTAGGGAGAAAACAGAAACCTCTGAATTTAATAATGACGGCAAGACCTTTCAATGACAGCTGGGTCAATTTTCATCCGTAATCCAAGAAAAATGAAGAACAAAATGTCACGAAACATTTAAAATATCAAGAAAGCTCTGCAGCCCAAAAGATGCAATCGGTATGATTGCATCTTTTGTGACTGTAACGGCTCTCTTTTGTTGTTGTGTCTGTTCCTTTTGTGCTAGCCAGATACTTTGACGAAGTGTGGTAAAGATTTAGAAAAAAAGTGCAATAATAAAATCACTAGGCGGGGGAAAATGCACACAAAGTTGTTTCCTGAGTATCATCTATCCGCCAGAAAACTTTTCGCAATTGCAATAATAAAAACAAAGAATGAAAGAAAAAGAAGAATAAACGATAGGAGAGGATCATGAAAGATGAAAATATACTTTCTATCGTTGGCTCACACACAAAAAAACCCCTCCCGGATGTAATAGGTAAATCAGTCTGGAGATCAGAATATCCACTATGCACCTCATGGCGTTTTACAATGTATATGCAAAGATGATAGGAATACAACAAGGCTCTGCTAATGAAGACCGCCTGGATTGTGGCTGCTAAAAGTAGCAGAGGTAAGTTAATCACTAAAAACAAATGTAAGTGAATTTGCATTTTATCGCCTGCTGAATAATTGACTAGCTTAAAAGTTAGGTCACCCTGTCCTTTATCCAGGGCTTCCATTGATGTTATGAAGCAGGAAAATTCTCGAGATGATACTGGACAAGCAAAATAACAAAATCACGGAATATATCCAGGTTGCTTCGGTGTCACAGAGGGGTCTGGTACGATTAGTACAACGACGATTGGTCCAATGCCGATTCGTCCAAAGGTACGATTCACCCAAGGGTACGGTTGGCCCAATGTCGATTCTTCCAATGGGATGATTGGCCCAATGCCAATTGGTCCAATGACACGATTAGTCCAGTTCCGTCTGATCTGTCCGAATTGCTACTCGTGCGAAAGAAATCTTAACCGTTCTGATACTTCTTCGATGTTTTATGTAAGTACCAGTAGTCCAAAGAATGTCCAAATTATGTTACATTTCATGCGTAATCATGTGGTTACAAATTATTATTATTTTTTTCGGAATCGCTGTTTTTTCTTGTTATACTGTCCTCTCTACCGTATGAAGTTACTGATGTACGAGCCGAAGTTCAATCATCATCGATGTTTCTCTCTTGCATTAAATAATAGAAAAAACTAGTTTCCCCTTTCTGTTTGTAGCATGCAGTGGGGTTCGGCTAAGCAGCCACTGGAAACCTGGACGGCGGCGTTCGAACCTAGGCCATTTTAACAGGTTTTATTCTATCGATGCCATATTCATAACTTTTGTATATCAAATCAAGTTATTTATAGCCGCCCCGGTGGCGCAGTGGTCTAAGGCGTTGGCCTCTGATCATTCGTCCGTAAGGGGTCCGGGTTCGAATCCCGGTCAGGCATGGATGTTGTGTTTGTCTTACGGCACTGGCTCTCTCCCTTCCCTGGAACCAGTGACCCTAAATTAGGGACGGGCGACTGCTTATAGCCCATTGAGTTGCTCACGGTGGTCGTTAAACCTCCAACCAAAAAAAAAAAAAAAAAAAAGTTATTTATATTGCACTTAGGCACTAAATATTAATTCATTGGCCCTAGGCCTTTTAAACAGTTTTTATTCTACCGATGTCATATTCACAAAGCTTACACATCAAGTTAAGTTAATAATACTGCACTTTTAGTTAGGCACTAAATATTAATTCACAGGCCCTAGGCCTTTCTAACATTTTTTATTTTATCGATGGCATATTGCCATCGTTTACACATCAAGTCAAGTTAATAATATTGCTTGCGCCTTTAATCAAGCGCTAAATATTAATTCATAGGCCCACGGCTTAGGTGTCTTGTAAAGAGTTGAGAGATTATCCGCTGAGTTCTTTTTATTAGGTTTTTAGGTTTTATAAAATGTCTACAAATACCAAATATTTGGGTTGTAACTTAAAAATCTTCTAAAACGACCCGCGACCTAGGTGCCTTGTAAAGAGGTGAGAAATAACCCGCTGAGTGCCTTTTATTAGGTTTCATAAAATGTTTACAAATACCAAATATCTAGGTTGTAACTTAAAATCTTCTAAAAATGCCCGCGGTCTAGGTGCCCCTTAAAGAGTTGAGAAATAATCCGTTGAGTGACTTTTATGAGGGTTGTAAAATGTTTTCAAATACCAAATCTATGGAAATCATATTTCAAAAGGATATAAAGAGGAGAATAACTGAAATTATTATTCCTTTCTTAAAAATAAAAAAAATGGCCGTTGGTTGGATAATACCATTGGATGAATCGGCATTGGAATAATTGTACATTGGACGAATAGTCCATTGGACCAAACAGCATTTGACCAATCGTCCCTTTGGAGGAATCGGCATTGGACTAATCGGCATTGGACCAATCGTCATTGGACGAATTGTCCGGGACCGAGCACAGGGATCTAAGCGCTGACTTCTGACCGTTCGGCCGAGATTGTTCGGGGTCGGATCTTAGTGAGGCTCAGATGATGTGTTTATCTTACGGCACTGGCTCTCTTCCTTCCCTGGAACGAGTGGTACTACATTAAGGAAGAGCGAATTCTTATAACCCATCGAGTTGCTCAGGAAAGTTGTTAAACCCCAGTGAAATGCTGAAACCATCTTATGAGATGGAATTGCAATGCAAAAAGCTCAAAGCAGAAAGGGAACTACACGTAGAAGATAGCCTGCAAGGCAAAGACCACACTGCTTACAAATGGAGGAAGTATTCATGTTATTCATTTGTCCGTTGCAAATCAATACCAGCAACTATAGAGTGCAGTTGAACTGATAACTGATTTGGGAAGCTCAGCAGAAAAATAACATGGTATCCACAGGAAAAACATTCCTCTTATGTCCAGGCGCAGACGACTTCATGATTTACATATGCAAACGGAGTTGTCTACGACCACCGTGAGCAACTCAAATAGGCTATAAGCAGTCGCCCGTCCCTAATTTAGAGTCACTGGTTAGAGAGCGAGTGCCGTTTAGAGAGAGCCAGTGCCGTAAGACAAACACAACATCCATGCCTCACCGTGATTCGAACCCCTTTCGGACGAATTATCAGAGGCCATCGCTTACAACACTGCGCCACTAGTTTTGACTTGCAACAATCCAGTCAGATCCGACCGCTGTTAGTGATTAACAAATTAAGTGCTTGATGTTCAACATTATATAGGGCACAATTCGGTCTACACGTTAAGAATGTTTGATGATCCACGACTACAACTTTAAAAGCTGTGCCAATACATCTTTCCTCTGATAATAACCATGTCACTCTAGTGTTCACATTTTCAATGCGTATTTACATAGGGATAAAACTATCCAGGGTCTAGCTTATTTCCGTATATTTTGTTGATGAAAGATATTTTTATTTGCTATGGAACGCCGTGTAAAAGTCCATTCTTAACCGAGAAGAATCATACCTAGCTCGAGAGACTAATTATAAGATACACTGG
This sequence comes from Macrothele yani, assembly GCA_039090855.1. Classification (NCBI taxonomy): domain Eukaryota; kingdom Metazoa; phylum Arthropoda; class Arachnida; order Araneae; family Macrothelidae; genus Macrothele; species Macrothele yani. The sequence continues at coordinate 79,248,826 of CM077007.1, read as the reverse complement.
GGTGCAGAAATTAAGGAATTTCCGGTTTTTACTGCTTTTTTTAAATAAAGCAGATTTTTCAGCTTCAGTTATCAAGCATATATGTGGTAACCAGTGAATAGTGAAACTGTGAAAATGCTTTGATGCGTCATCAGATATGCAAATTAAGGATAATTTTAAAATAAGTTCTCCTTGCGCCTGCGGTTAATTCCTAATATGGCGCCATCTTGATTGCTGCTGCTCACAAATTTTATTGCAAATATATTTACGACACAATTTGAATGAGAATTTGGGGTGGAAAACTTGTTAGACATGAAGAGGTGCCCAAATTTTTGAACGTGTGCAAGAGTGTCATATCAAAGCCATGGCGACCGATACAATATAAATACACTGGAAGGGCCTTCCAAGGTTGACCATGCCGCCCCAGTGGCGCAGTGGTCTAAGCGATGGTCTCTGATCATTCGTCCGAACGGGGTCCGGGTTCTAATCCCGGTCAGGCATGGATGTTGTGTTTGTCTTACGGCACTGGCTCTCTCCCTTCCCTGGAACCAGTGACTCTAAATTAGGGACGGGCGACTGCTTATATAGCCCATTGAGTTGCTCACGGTGGTCGTTAAACCTCCAATCAAAAAAAAAAAAAAAAAAAAAAAAAAAAAAAGGTTGACCATGGTCATCATGAGGGGTATGTAGCCCCAACCGAATAGCACAATCCACTAATAACATCCTATTTAATCTCCTTACAGCTTACCTTGCCAATAAGAGTATCATTATCTAGGTGGAATCCATGTAGTACAACCTTGCAATAAAATGTAGGCCTAACAATGAGATATCGTCTTCTATTCCTAAAAGACGGTGGCTCATTGTTGGAACTACGTTAAATTGCAAGACTCTGCTTTCTGGCTTGACGAAAGATGAGTGTATGTCGAGAAACCTAGGTTATGTGACTTCCTTACCCGTGGTCACAAAGGATCTGGGTTGTCATGGAGTAATCACCAATACAATTAGACACGTGAGCAGTGTAGACATGTACTCTTCAGAGATGAATCAACATCTTGGCGAACAAGTAATTTTCTATGCCACTACATCCGCAGAGATGTAGATGCCCGAAATAATTTCTCCTGTGCAATCGAAAAAAACACTTTTGGAGGTGAAGGGCTAATTATGTTTACAGGCATCACGATCGGTTGGCGTACTTCTATACATGTCTTCCACAGAAGAGATTCGACTTGCTATAGACGTCGAGAAGGGACCCTAGTACCTCATACACGAATATTTTGAAGTACTCTTGGTGTATAACCTACTTTATGGACGATAATGTTCGTCCATATAGGTTGAGACTTGTGTATGAATACCTGGCAAGTGAAGATACGCAAAAAACGGGTTGGTCAACCAAGTCCCCAAATATCGAGCACGCTTGGGTTTTTTTAGTATGGCTGGTTGCAAGTAGCCAAGTTACCCTCCCTCTTCCCTCCCAAAGCAACCTGTGTACTGAAAGCTGCTATTATAGAGGAAATGAAATGTTTCCGTATTGAGCTTCTGATCCGCTTTCTGGGAAACATAAGTGATTGTTGTGAGGCCTTCATAGTAATTAGAGATTATCACAGAACTTACTGGACCCAAGCTATCTCCGAAACACAAACTTCTAAAACTAGATGCACACAAGTGTACTTAGCCAGGTGGGTTCAATACAATTGTAAATCTCTCTTTTACTGCGGTAAAAATTGGAAAGGAAAGTTTTGAGTTTACTTTGCGTATGCAGAGCTTCAGGTCCAGATTTTGTTTCTAAATTATATGTCTAGAGTGTAGAATTTATTTTATTTGATGAAATAACTGGCACCAATTTTTGCCATGATACACAGATGATAACAACGTGGGAACATAAAGGCAACGAATGCCGATTTCTTCCCTCTAGAATATGACAGATATGCATGCTGGAATCTGGAGTTTTACTCCTGTTCACACTAACACACATATGAGAAAGTTTTCATTAGCGAACACTACAAATGGTATCTAACGAATATTTAACAGCTATATGAATCTTTGAGACCGTGAAGAAGAAAGTACCAGTAGAATTTTCATGGTTAGCACCTGATGTTTGGCACGGTTAAGTAGCAAAGACGACTGTGTGATCTCGCGCGGACAATGAGCGAGAAGTATGTTACGTAACTTATTATTAAGCATTTTAAAAAGCAAGAAGAAATTATCGTATTCATAATTATTTATAATCAAATTTACATAGTGAATGAATTTAGAGAACGTTGCAATGAAATTTGCCCAATTTCTTTTTATTTTCCCAGCAAAATTTTGCACACATTTTTCTTTTTTAACCAATATCATTTCACACTTAGGTGCAATTTTTGTTGCATATTTTTGGGCGTTTAAACCTTTCACAAGAGTTTTCATGGAATGTTGTTCCAGTTTGGATGAGCAAACATTGTCGCAAAATAAGTACGTTATTATAGAAACGTGTTTAAGCTGCTACTGAAGTACAAACTATAGTTTTCTCCTTTTCTAGCTGTTGTCACATAGCGAGTGACAGCTGTGCACAAGGTGTGTCAATAAAGCTCGGTGAATGCACGATAAAAATAAACAACTAACATTTAAAAAGCCTACTTTAATGACCTTTAAAATAATTTCCCGTAGGATACAGTACAGTTTGGGCATTGTTCGTATAACTGCTGGAAGCTATGCGAAAAATTATCCTGTGCTGTCGTATGCAACTGGATCGTCCTGTTCGCTTGTATGCCCGAAAAGTCAGGAAATATCTTCCCTTTAACACTAACTTTACTCTGGAAAAAAAGGTACCAGGTCAGGGAAATGTGGTGGAGGATTCAACACACTAACGGCCCAGTTTGAAGAAGAATTTAAAACTGGTTCTTCGCACTAATCCCCTCCCCCCCCTAAAAATATGCACCCACATCAGCTGCCGCAACACACTCTGTGTACCATTACTCTATCTCACCGCTACGAGACTGTTACGGACATGTTCGCTCATGCAATTGACCGTGTCGTGCAATTTACCGTACCCTTCACAATATTTCCTCTGACGCGTTTTGACAGAATTCATCGAACTTTATTTACAGTTTTTTATTATCAGATTTTCCATTGATTTCTTCTCACTGCAAATATTCATGAAATAATGGTTTGCTTCTGATTTAATGATAATTCCTCCAATAAAACGAGTGGATTAAGGCGATCAATAAATAGAATTGTCCTGACTCATATCAAGTAGAATAATTCTTCTGCGCCGTAGTAAGAGACCGTTTTCTTGATGATTACGCTATTGGAGATGGACGAAGCTCGTTCTACCCGAAATGATTTACAATACGACACAGTGAATTTTGAAGGCGACTGAGTGTAAATCTAACACCGTATTGAAGAAAGCGTTGTTACATTCGACTGCTTGCATTAGTTGACTGAATCCTAGAGAAGCGTATGACGTCAAAGCATCAAATAGACTAAACCTGCAACTCCTCAGAAGATTAATAACACAGATGTGAAGAACATTTAAAAATAAATTAATCCCTGTGAATCTACAAGCGTGAGAAGTACGGCTTTTGACAAAAGTCCAAAAGTTAGCATTTTAAGATATTTTAAGGAGTGCCCAATGTTCGTGTTTAGAAAAAAATCTAAACTTTTCTTTAAGGTTTCGTTCAAATGATATAATCTCGTGGAATGAAATTGGGCTGCAACGCAACTTAGCGGAAAAATTGTGCATTAATAAAATCGAAAAATATGTGTATTCTCGTTTCCACGGTGACAGCTGCAAGCTTCAAAAATATTTTCTGCTTCTTCCATTAGCAAAAGTTTTGACATTAAGGTGAAGTACACTGGAAAATGAGACAGTGTTTGCGTAACTTTGGTGATGTTCACGGCTTTTAGATATGCTGTAAAACGTGGACTATAGACGCTGACATATCGTATTAAAATATGCATGAGCTAACGGGAAAATTCTCTATCAGTAAAATGTGGAAAATTCATACGACATTTGGCGAGAGTTACAGCCTTCAAGTTTTTAAATTGGAATTTCGGAAGCGGTTATGTCATACCAAAGAGAAACGTGCGTTTTTTCCGACTTGCACAAAAATATATGCCATTCGAAGCAGAAAATGCGTGATTATTTTTGGTGATGTTACAGAGTTGGAAACGGGTCAAAAATTTGACCCCGGAACCGACCCAGATCTGTAACTGACCCGGACCCGACGCGGACAAATTTTCTTTGAACTATAATATATATACAGGGCCTTCACAAAATCTCTCCCCAGTGGGTACCTTAGGTTATATGGAAATCAAACAAATGTATTACAGGAACGTATAATTTACTCACTTAGTCGCGACTTTCGGAAAAGTTTAAACTTTTACTCACTTACTTAGATGGAAGTATTGCAACTGTCGTCATTCATTTGCAAAATATAACCAACTGTTTTACACATGTTTTCAAACACATTTGCGAGAGTCAAAAAGGTTCCTGCACAGTAATATTAAGTCTGTTCCACCTAATTTTGATGGCGATGCAGTCAAATGTTTTGAATTAAGCAACTTGTTTACGTTAAGCAACACGTACGTATGTTTAATTTCAGTCTTTGCTGTTTTCTTGATAACACATCAAGCTTCAGAATAACGTTTCTCGGTAACACCAATTTTCACAAGTTGAGTTGAAAGTTTCCAAAATGTGGATATTGTTTTCATCATCGCTACTCAGAAGGAAGGGGCTCTTTTCCTTCTGAGGACACTCTTCCTACATATTGCATGACAAATCCTTTTTCCAGTCCGCGGGCATCAGTATCTAGAACAAATATCCACATGCGCATTTTTTTTTTTGAAAAACAATTTGTTTTTTGCTTTTTAAAAATAAAACGGAAATATAACCGGGGCGGAATCCGGCCAGGAACACCTTAACCTGACCCGTTCGACCCGCTGGAAATTGTCGACCCGTTGACCCACTGACCTGTTGACACGTGACTCGATTCCATGTCTGGTTACAAATAAAGAAAAGTAGAATTTATTTTTCTAATCTCATATGTACTGACAAATGAAGTTCTGCCAAATATTAAAATAACTTCGCGTGATATTGCAGAAAACATGCTCCCTGTGGTTGCTACTCTCTCCTCTGAAAAAGAAAGGAAAAAGCCCACGTCCTTGTGTTCTGAATGTCTTTGTCACTGGCGTATTTTGATAGGACGAACTCTACTCAACAACTGACCACATGTGCGTATATACATACACTTTTTCTCCGAAAAGCTCTGGCGGTAAAATGATCGCAAGTTTTTCCCCTGGGCATTTTCCCCGTCTGATCATGGGTTAGGATCTCAGATAATGCATGACTTTTGCGCTTTTCTGATGGTGCTAGCTCTTCCCTCTTCCTGGAACCAGCGGCCCTAAATTAGGGATTGGTGACTGCTTCCAGTCCTAAGAGTTGCTCCAGGCGGACGCGCAATCCCCAAAAAATGTTTCTTGCTCTTAAGCTATTGGTAAAACATTAATTTGTTTTCTTTTTTAGCTTGCTACAGACCTGCTTTAAGCCCATTACAACTTATTTTTGATCTCATAAGAATTACTATCAGAAACGATGAAATGTTTTTCATCGAAATCTTACTTGCGAGAAATATATGGAAATCTAATCCCAGAGGATTTTATCGGAAGTTAGCACTGGGAGGAAGTATCTTTATTTCATAACATTTTTTAAAGATACGGAAGTGATCGATGAAATGAGATCCCTGCACGTTTATCTTACCTGTGTTAAGACATTACTTGAAATTTTCTACGAATGTAATTTCAGAAATCTCGGCTGATGAGGAAAAATAACATTGCGTCTCCGAGCATAAGATAAAATGTTCATTTAATCTCAAATACGAGTAAATTTGGTATCAGCACAGCTTTTCAAAATAGCGTGATTCCACAACACAAAATGTTTTAGTGATACTAAAGAACTGTAGCTTTGTTCGGTTGAATGCGATGACTGGACCCAAAGTTAGAGAATGTGAATTTTAGAAAGTTAATACGGGAATAACAGCTGATCTGACGCTCCGCAGAGCGAAGCAACGAACTGCTTTGTTGCTAGTAACGCTTAGAAACCTTCAGTGGCATTATGTACATGAAAGGTTTCGTGTTTAGTTGTCGCGATTCATCATGAATGCTAATGATGAACAGAGAGTGGGCATCAAGTTTTCCATAAAGCTGGCTAAAAGCTTCGGGTAAATGCTTTAGATATCGTACATAATAAATAGACTCTCTTCTCTCAGAAGATCGAAAGGTTTACAGGTGGCATATTCGGTTTTGAGAGGAATGATGGAATTTGTTGAATGCAGCGCATCAGCACATTGCATCTGCGAAATTTTGAATTACACAGGTTTTGTGGGAATTTCTCTCCATTCGCGATTCCCCTGTGATAGCGAAACCAAGTAACTGATGATGCTCTGTAAAACACTACTACGTATACATCTGCTGTCGTTTATGAGACATAAAAGGAGATGTGAAGATAACAGATTATAGGCCTATCCTATATATGAAAAGAGATAAGAACGTAACAGATTAACAGCAAACAGACTGATGGCATCTATAATAATAAAAGTACCTTGTCTAACTGTCAGTGGCCTACATGAGGAACTGAACGTAGAGGTTTGACAATCGGCAGAAACCTGGAGGGACATGTGGGGATGTGCACCTAGAGGACTATTACTTAGAAATCAAATTTACAAACAATTAATTAATTTAATTACTTTTTAAAGCTTTCAGACATTGTTGAAATTTGATTTGCGGTATGTTGTTTCATAAGCTCACGCAGCAATAGTTCGTTTCACTTTTGCGCAACAATATTTCCTTACATTTTGCATATACCCATCAATATTTAATTGCACTGTTGAGTAAACTGGGAGAACGTGACAGTAGCGACAATATTAATACTTTGGCCAAAATATTTGGGCTGAGCTTTCGAAGTGTTATGTGCGTCCTTCCGGCAGAGTTTATGTTTACTTTGTTCACGTGTTTTACAGCAGCTCTCCGTGTGCTACTACTCACTACACACTGAAGTGCCAAAAAACTGGGATCCCTCTGTAATACCGCGTTGGTCTTCCTTGTGATCCGATAACGACAGCAGCGCGATGGGGCATGGACTCCCCGATCAGTCTGTAGTACTGTGGAGACAGCGCACCCTATGCTTCCTGAATATTTATTTATTTATGCTGTTACATAACAATATTACATTAAATAAATTATGCATACAAAGGCTATTAATTGAACAGCAAAGGGAATAAGGGAAAAAGCCTCTTAGGAGTCCTGACGTAGCCCTTAGTTCCCTCAAGATTGTAAGACAAGTAAGTCTGGCCTTAGTAAATGAATTTAATACTTAATAATAAATTTAGGAATAAGTTTATATTTTTAAATAATTAGTATTAGTATTTGGAGTTAATTAAAGAAAGTATCTTTATTTTTTAACTCAGCAAATGTCTTTTAAGTGTTTTTTTAAGAGATCTTGGTCATTAATATTTGTTAAATCTAGAGGTAATGAATTCCAATAATCTGGCCGAGCATAATTCAAGCTTTGCTTTAATAGTTGGGTTTTTTAGGCTGTATTGGGAGAAGCGGTAATCTATTTCTTGTGTGGTAGTTGTGTCTGTTGCAATTATGCAAATTATTCTTGAGTCTTTGAAACATGATTTTATCTAGATTGTAACAGAAAAGTTGATCTATTGTTAATATTCGGAAATCATTAGGATGAACTGAAAGGTGTAGATGTGTATTGTCATAATAATCCTTCGTTTTGAAAGTAGGACAATTAGTCTAATGTACTTGTTTTGTAATATCTGTAATTTATTTAAATTTGTTTTAGTTGTTTGACCCCAGGATAAAAAGCAGTAGTTAATGTGAGTCTGAATTAATGTGTAATACACGATTATTAGTGTTTTAACTGAGAGAGTTGTTAATAATTTGCTAATGAAGCCAACATTTCTTGATAATTTATTCGAAAGTATTTCTATATGTTTAGTCCATTGTAAGTCAGGGGCAGAATTCACTCCCAAATAATTAAAATGTGGCACTACATCAATTATTTTACTTTCTAATAATAAATATATGGTATGGCCCCATTCAGATTTCTGTCTGGAGAAGACTATAGCCTTAGTTTTTATAAGTGTTAATTATCAGAACATTCGAAGTAAGCCAACTTGAGTATAGGTGAAAGTGTTAGTATTAGTAAAAATGTCACTTACATTATGTCCGCTGAAAAGTAATGTTGTGTCATCAACATATAGTATGACATCATTTTCTGAAGTTATGCTAAATACACGCTGGCCACCCAAAATGCAACACCAAGAAGGAAGCATCCGATTGGCCTGAAATTCGCAGCATGCGTTGCGCGCCAGAGGACATGCAAACGATTAGCATTGCAGGGCGTATGCAAATCATGTGCGCCCGTCACGCCACCGAGAAGCACTATAAGAAGGGTGCACAGAAGGCGGGGTATAAGTAGTGGAAGTGTGTTGTGCTTCCGGACCTGTGCGTGGGAAGCTTCCTGATACCTAGTCCCAGCACGTTTCGGAGTTCAACAGAGGACGAATAGTGGCTTATCGCGACAGCGGTTTATCGTACCGAGACATCGGCGCCCGTGTGGGACGACATCCAGCCACAGTGAGGCGAGTATGGATTTGGTCGGTGCAGGAGGGACGGACGGACCGACGTGAGCGATTGCCGCAGCCGCGGCACACCACCAAACGAGAGGACCGGCACGTTGTGCAGAGGGCATTGACGGCTCGCACCGCCACATCACGAACGTTAGCGCAGGAATTAGGGTGTGTTGCGCAACAACCTTTGTCAGCACGTACCGTTCGTCATCGTCTGCAGGAGCGGGGACTTATCGCACGACGCCCATAGCTCCGATTACCATTGACGTTACATCACCGGTGAGTGCGGCGGCAGTGGGCCGTTGAACGCCGCACCTGCACTACGGAATGGCACGACATTGTCTTCTCCGACGAATCCCGCTTCTGCCTGCAACACCACGATGGTCGTATCCACGTGTGGCGGCACCGCGGGGAGAGACTGTATGGCGCCTGCATTATGCATCGCCATACCGGTCCGTTGCCTGCGTTATGGTTTGGGGCGCAATTGGATATGACACCCGCCCCCTCTGGTACGCATCGCCGGTACACTCAACAGCCACCGCTACATCTCCGACTTTTAGGAACCCGTAGTCCTCCCTTACCTGCAGGATCTGCCAGCGGCCATGTTTCAACAGGACAATGCTCGCCTGCACGTGGCACGCATCGTACAACAATTCTTCACGGCCAACCAGGTGTCACTGCTGCCGTGGCTCACATGTTCTCCCGATATTTCGCCCATGGAACACCTCTGGTCACTGATCGGAAACCGAGTGGCCCGACAAGCACGACCCGCGGCTACGCGTGATAAACTGTGGTAACGTGTGGAAGCAGCCTGGAGCGACATACCCCAAGCCCATATCCAAAGCCTCTTTTGTTCGATGTCGCGGCGTGTAGCGGCCGTTATCGCCAGCCATGGGGGCCACACGAACTATTGGTGTGTGCGTGTTCCGCAAGTCGCACGGGCCTGTAAGCTCAATCGTTTCATCTTTGTATCTGTTGTTATGTGTCCAGTAAATCTGGCTTTGCTATCTCGTGTCCTTCTTGGTGCTGCATTTTGGGTGGCCAGCAGTGGGTATCATTAATATATAAATTGAATAACAAGGGCCTTAAAATCGATCCCTGTGGAACGCCATAGTGTGACTGTCCTACAGTGGAGTGCAATTGATTAATTTGTGTATATTGTTGTATTTTTGTTAAATACCTTTTAAGTAAGTTATGGGGCAATCCCCTTATTCTCAGAGTATGTAATTTTTGGAGAAGGATTTCATGATTTATTGTGTGAAATGCTTTTGTTAGATCTAAAAAGATAGGTAGTGTGATATTATTGAGTACCAAAGTTTTTTGAATAATATTTTGTAAATAAAGCACGGCAATTTCAGTAGCTTTATGGGGTTGGGAACCGAATTGATTTTTATTTAATATAAAATATAATATTTTAGGGTAAATGTAATTAATCTTTCGTATATTAGTTTTTCTAAATTTTTTTGCAAATATAGACAGGTTTGCAATAGGGCAATAATTATTAGCATCATTTTTTGAGCCTGATTTATATTTGGGAGTCATCTATAAGAGTGTCACACAATTCCTTAATATTCGATGGCGGATGCTTCCTGGCATTAAATGCACGTTGAATAACATCCCGAATGTGTTCGATGGGGTTTAAATCCGGCGAATGAGGGGGCCCATGTCAGAATGTTAAACTCTGTGGACTGTTCCTGCAGCCATAATCGGGTGACTGTGGGCGCAAGCGGTGGCGGAAAGTCGTGTTGAAAGACGTCGCACCCGTCGGAGTGGTTGCATGACATGAACAAGTGTAAATGATCCCCATTGATGGTTACGTAGCCTCCACTGGTCAGAGTGGTCTGCAGAAGTAGGATGTGTCCTAATGCGTGCCAGCTGAAAACACCCCACACCATAACAGAGCCACTGCCGTACCACAGTGTCCCTTGTAGGCATGCGGGATCTATTGCCTCGTGGAATTGTCGCCACATCCGGAGTCGACCGCCTGTCCGAAACAATTGGTACCGCGATTCGTCGGACCAGGCTACACTTTTCCAGTCATCAAAGGCTGTGTTCTCGAGTCCAGGAGAGCACAGCCTCGTGTCGTTGGATCAGCAATGTTTCCCGCGTGGGCCGTCGGCTTCTGAACCCCATAAAAGACAGGGAACCTTGTGCTATTCGAACACTGATGCTACTGTTGGCCCTAAGCATTGAATTGCGATGTGATTTGCGGCTAAGTTGCACGCTGGGCGGATATTACGAGGCGTGTAGACACCGCTTTCCAGCAACGTCCAGGGCTTCTCTACGGCCACACCCTATGGCTAAAAAATCAAAGAGAGGCGTTAAAGTGCTACAAATCAACCTGCACCATGAACGGGCTGCCACTGCACAGGCCCTAGTGACAGCCACAGAGCAAAAAGCACATCTCTTGCTATTGCCAGAACCTTTCGTTCAGGGGGAAGAGTGGTGGGCTTCCCTAACTCCTTCCGGATCTTCCACCCATTGGTGGAAAAACCCAGGGTAGCCACGGTCATCAAATACTCAACCCTAGCGGTTCTCCAGCTAAAATGCTCCGAGAACGTGGTCAACCTGGGAATAGAAAGTGGCGACGATAGGTTTTTAATGGTGAACGTGTACAGTCCCCCAGCGAGTGATCTGATAAATACGCTGAATGGCTCTACTAAGGAAATACCCGAGCCGTGAGACAATCGTAGTGGGTGACTTAAACACGAAAAGTCCTCTCTGGGGCTAGCAGGAAGAGGATGAGCGTGGTCAGCTACTGATTGACTTTCAAAATGTTGCAGATCTTACAATTCTGAACGATCTCGAGAGCCCCCAACCTTCCAAGGAGCGTGGGGCTCATAGCGGATCGACATGACCCTTGCCAGGGTCTCGCGGAGCAGCCTCGTCCAGGATTGGCAAGTAATGGACGATGAAAGCTGCAGTGACCACGTAGCGTTAACTTTCGTACTAGACTCGCAACGGCCCACCCGACCCAAGCGCAAAAGATACTCAGTGAAGGATCTTGACTGGCTGGCCTTTAAGGCCAAACTCGCTACCCTGTTGGGAGGTAGGAGGGCAGAAGAGATTGGAGAAGTTCCAAACCTAAACTCCCTCTTCGAGGAACTTACCAGTCAAGTCACAGCGCTATCCGAAAGTTTAAGGGGAAATAAAAGGGGAGCCAGGAATCCCTACCCCTGGCGGTCCGAGAAACTCAAAGCTATAAGCGCGAGAGCTAGGCGAAGCAGGAAAGCTCTTTAAAGAGTAAAATCGACCCCGCAAGATAAGGAAAACACAGAAGCGCATAAAAAAGCTCCATCAGCATATAGAAAAGAACTGAATCTCTCAAAAATATCTAATTGGAGGGGTCTGTGCGAGTTCAAATCACCGGCTGACCCTTTCGGTATCCCCTATAAGATCCCGAGGGGATCCATCACGGAATCGCTGAAGCTGGCAGAGATCGAAAGGGCAAATGGAAGCCTATCGACGACTCTTGATGGTACCATAGAGTCTCTTGGACTACCACTTCCAAGGAGACGAGAGAAAAGGGGGCTCCCCACAGCAAAAGAAAACGAGGGATGAATGTCGGATCCCACCGAACACTGATGAGGACCCCCATTCACGAGAGAGGAGGTAGAGCATGCCCTATCCAGTCTTAACACTGGCAAAGCACTGGGCAAGGATGGGTTGGACCTCAGAATAGCCAAAGAAATCTACTATGCGAATCCCGAGTACTTCGTGACGCTCCTGAACGAATGCCTCGAGAGGGATATCTTCCCAGACTTGTGTAAGACCGCGGTCCTTTTCAACAAGACCGAAAAGGACAAGGTTGATCCCGCAGCCTATAGGCCCTGTCCATCTGTCTTCTCTCTGTGTAGAGTAAGGTGCTGGACAAGCTCATTACGAACAGAGCGCTTGGCTTTCTCATGGAGCGGGGAAAGCTAAACAGGAAAAAATTTGGTTTCCTTCCAGAGCGTTGCGCCACGCAGGCAATCCACAGCCTCAGACAGAGGGCAGGTAGAAATAAAGCGGAGGGGCTCCACACCTGCTTCATCTCACTAGACGTGAAGGGGGTTTCAACAGTGTTTGGCCGCCAATGGTATTATACCGACTAAAAGAACTGGGCTATCCTAGGAACTTGTTCCGACTAGTCAGCAGCTACCTGTCTGATAGGGGGTAGAGTTCGAAGCGAGGAATGGGCAAGCCTTGCGTTCGTACGAGAGAGGGTGTCCGCAAGGATCCAAATCCGGGACGCTTTGGTGGAACATCGTTGCAGACGCAGCTTTGAACCTAGACCTGGAACCGACAGTGGAAATCCAGGCCTATGCGGACGATTTCGTACTCGTGGTCTCCACTTCAGGGAGACACGTGATCAAAAGATAGGCGCACAGTGCCCTAGCTGTGCTGGAAAATTGGAGCAGGGAAAGCAAGCTTTGCTTTGCCTCTGAAAAGACCACTAATTGTAAAGAGTGCGGTAATGAAAACACCACCTAATTGCAAATTTCTAGGGCGCACGATTAAGGCGGTGAGACAGATGAAATACTTGGGTGTGGTCCTTGACCAGAATCTGTCGGGGTTATCGTACTTAAGACAACTTCGCACAAGGTGCACGCTGATACTAAACAGATTGAATGGCATGAGGTTATCGGGCAAGACTAAAAAGGCCATCTATCAGCAAGGAATAGAAAGAATTCTGACGTACGCAAGTCGGACAAGGTGGACCCCCACAGTTAGAATGAGGAGGGGCATAAACCAAAACCAGAGGTTGGCCCTACTAGGGATAACAGGATGCTTCCGCACAACCTTATCCTTAGCACTACAAGTGCTGGCGGGATGTGAGCCCTTGGACATGGTAGTGGAAAGGGAGGCAGCAATGCACTGCCTAAGGTCAGGCGAGAATGCCTACCTTCTCGGTGTGCCACATCGAGCCTCCAACATGGAGTTGGAAAAGGTGGACTGGACCATCCACCCGGCTGAGGAAATTTTCCCTCCGTGGGACAAAGCTATGCCTTCGGGTGTTGGGCAGGAGATATTCACAGATGGCTCGAAACTAAAAGAACAAGTGGGAGCAGGCTTCTGCGCGCTATCGGATGGAAACGAGGCGACAGCAAAATGCATTAAATGATCGCAGAATGCTTCTGTCTTCCAAGCAGAACTTCTGGCGATAGAAAAGCCACTCACCTGGACTCTCCCCAGCCTGAGTGATAATGAAATAAAACTCTGCTCAGACAGTGAGGCAGCACTGCAGGCTCTGTGTAGATTCAGAGTGAGGAACCCCGTCGTCCAGAGAATTAAAACCCTCCTGAGGGCTGGGGGAGATGGGACAGTAAGTTTCCACTGGGTACGAAGACATGTCGGGAGCCAGTGGAATGAACGGGCGGACCAGCTGGCGAAGGCAGTCACGCTGAAAGAGACGGTCGACGTGCAATGCAGAACTCCACGCAGGAGCATCCGGGCAGCATTGGCACAACAGACCACAGCCGAATGGCAGGTAAGGTGGGACACGGGAGACACCAGACAAAGACACATCAAGTGTTTCTAAAGTTCTCGACCAAACGAGCGCATACAAACAAGTTCTTGAATCAAGTACTCAGCGGCCATGGCATCTGTCCTGGATACTTAAGCAGGTTTGCGATTAGGAACTGCACTTGTCCCTGCGGATCACTGACAGCAAGCATGGAACACTGCTTGTTAGAATGTAGTGGCTTCGCTTAATGAAGAAACGCTCTGATCCCAGGAGCGCAGACTAGGAGACTGGAGCTGCTCATCCAGTCTTCCGTAAACAGGAGAGGGATAATAGCCCTGGTGGAAAGGCTATTCCTCCAGCAGCACGTGTTGTTTCCCATCCAAGGGGGAAACGAGTCAACAGAGGTAAACGTGCACACCGAAAGCGACTCGTAACCTGAATGAAGACATAAAGAAGAGAAGATACCAGGTTAGGTACCCATGCAAATACCTTGTAAATTTCGCTTAACTGTGTAAATCCTAGCATGTGGACAGTGTGTAAATATGTGTGTTAGAATTTTGTTTAAAATAATAAAGGGACATGACTCCCTGAAAATAAAAAAGATAGTTCGAGGGTTAGACAATCTCCCAGTGAACCATCAAAATTTTACGATCTGTCTCGCCAGACAAAGTGGGAACCAGACCACGGGGCTCCAGGTTGTTGATCTGTAGAGACTTTGCGTTCTGGTCTCTGGACCATGGGGGTGGCCAAGATCTGAAGCTGCATCTCAAAGCATGAGAACTATTCCAACACTTTGTGACGTATCTGCCAGCAGGACGCACACGACATAAAGGTAGATAGCAGTCAGAACGAACGTCCGCGTAGCTCAATTGGTAGAGCCACTTCTTTCGGAATAAGTGGACTCGGGTTCCCCGGCGTGGACTAAAAATGACGGAGAAATTTACTTCGTTATAATGGCACCCAAACTTTCCGGATGACCCGGCCGTTCAAAATCTCGCAATGGTGTGATGTTCTTTCCACACCGCGAGAGAGGAAAAATAAGAGAATCCCTTCTCCAGCGCTTCAAAAAATAAATGTGTGTGACGTTGCATTCAACACACCAGATTGACTGGGAGTTCTAAGGTGCACGTTCTACAGCGTATTGCTGCCTGCAACGATTCATGGTAACGGCTGACCCGTGGGCCATGCTCCCGGCCCTCTTTCAGGGGGAGGGGAGATGTGCCGTACCTGCCAGCAGGACGCACACGACATAAAGGCATATAGCAGTCAGAACGAACGTCCGCGTAGCTCAATTGGTAGAGCAACTTGTTCCGGAATAAGTGGACTCGGGTTCCCCGGCGTGGACTAAAAATTACGGAGAAATTTACTTCGTTATAACTTCAATAAAGATCCTAGTGAGTTTCATTAATCCCCGTGGATGCAAGCATACTGGCGGAACGGGACAATGCTTTCAGTAACTTACGGCCACACCGTTCATTGGCCTTGCTACAGTTTGGGCATTTGAAATCATAAGGACAACTAAGACTGCACACCGAACACTCTAGTCTGGATCCGGATTGCCCGAGTTTGAAAAGGGAGCTGGAGAACAAAGAAACCGAGTGGAGTATGGCTGCTAACAACAGCTGAAGACGGGACTGCGTTCCCATAGAAACTAAAATGTCAAAATTAAAACCTTTGTGTCTTCTATGTCTTACGATCAATGTGAAACCTGTCTTAATGGGATTTTGATTGTCACTGTGATTGTGATTGAACCTTTGTTTTGTTGTTGGTTTAAAGGCTTTGTGCCCAGAAAAAAAAAAGAAAATTGTTCACGCGAACCAATCTCCCAGAGGCGCTCAATAACACGGCCCGTTGCGCACGACCCCCAGTTCACGCCATCCGTACACGGGTCCGAATGTGTGTATTCGTTGACCGGGGTTAGTATCGTAGCGTCTACGGAAGTAGACGGGTCAAGTGAGCTCATTTAATACCAGCAGAGTCAGCGAATTGACGGAGCAGGCTGATGTCACTCATACTTACGGCCACACCAGTCTCAAACTCTAGATTTCCCCCTTGAATTTGTGTAATCCAGGTAAATCCTTGA
Organism: Macrothele yani; assembly: GCA_039090855.1. NCBI lineage: Eukaryota > Metazoa > Arthropoda > Arachnida > Araneae > Macrothelidae > Macrothele > Macrothele yani. The sequence continues at coordinate 79,232,700 of CM077007.1, read as the reverse complement.
AATCGGTGGCCGTGTAAATCGAAATTTCGTGGTAATTCCCGAGATGGAGTGACCCATCTTCCAGGCGCCGATCACCATACCACCTTTGAAATCACTTAAAGCGTAATAAACTGTCAAACAATACAATACAATTATTTATTGCACACATTTAAAACTTACAGTTATATGAAAATGCAATACACCAGGAGGAATCTGAACACATTGGTTGTAAGGCGATTCCCCCTATCAGATGTAAGAAAAAGAATAAAACATATGGCATATATGAAAGCAAGTAAGATGGTTATAACAGAAGCACCACTGTTAGCAGCATGCTTGGAACTACAATTTAATGATTGGGTTGAAATTTGTTATGGAGATCAGGGTGATTTACAATGTAATTTCGCAGAGACAAGGAAAACTTTTTGATATTTTCCAGGGATCTGATGCTCTCTGGGAGATTATTCCATAGGATAATGGCTTTATACAGTATGCTATTTAAACCATAATTAAGTCTAACACACGGCTGACATAATTTGTTGTTATCAAGAGATCTGGTGAAGATAGAATAATCCAGATATTTGATGTCAGATTAAAAAATAGGCAGTTTAAGATGCATTATTTTAAAAAAACATGATACCTAGTTTCAAGGTAAAAATTTCATAAATTTTTAGAATATTTAATTTTAGAAATAATGGTTTTGAATGAGACATGTAATCTGTGTTCAGCATATAGCGAACAGATTTCTTCTGTAATTTGAGCAAGCATAACTTATTGTTTGCACTTATATTTGAATACCAAGATTATAGACAATAGGAGAGATGGGTATAAATAAAAGCATAGTAAAATGTTTTTAGGACATTGATAGGGAAGAGTTGCTTAATTTTAGCAAGCAGGCCAACCTGTAAGGAAACTTTTTTAAAACAAACTGAACATGCGTATTCCGGTTAAAGAATTCATCAAACCAAACACCAAGATACTGAACTTTGTCCACAATTTTAAGGGGGAGATCATTAATCCTGACTGGAAAGTTATTTATGTCCTCTCTTTTATGAACGTTTCGGAAATATACGGCGTTGGTTTTTAGAGTATTAAGTGATAATTTGTTAGAGCATAACCAATGAGATAAATTTGATAGATCATTATTGATCATTACTTGTAACTTATGCAAATCATGACATTTTTGAAAAATGAAGGTGTAATCAGCGTATAGCAAAGCATGAGTTGATTGCAGGCACAACGGAAGGTCATTAATATATAACAGGAACAGTAACGATCCCAATACCGAACCTTGAGGCAATCCACATGAAATATTAAGTAGATCGGAGTTTATTCTATTTACAGGGACATACTGTTTGCGATGAGAGAGGTAGCTCATTAAGAGAGAAAGAATTTTGCCACGAAAACCGTATTTGGGTAATTTATGTAACAGAATGTCGTGATTTACCATGTCGAAAGCTTTTTGGAAATCAATAAAAACACAAATAGTATAATAACTGTAAAAACTGTCATCTAGTGCTTTGGAAATGAAGTTTGACAACTTAGCAACAGCCATTTCAGTAAATCTGTTTCTTTGGAAACCGAACTGTTCAAAAGAGAGCATACCATGGGTGTGTAAAAAAATCAACCATTCTGCTGTGAATAGACCTTTCAAAAATCTTACTCAAAACGGGTAACAAAGATATCGGTCTGTAATTACAGGTAGATTCCCTATCTCCTATTTTAAAAATAGGAATAACCATAGCGATTTTCAGACTGTCAGGAAACTGACCTGAATAAAAACTCAGATTAATAATATGTGTTATAAGTGGTACTAAAATAGAAATCGAGTCTTTTATGAATCTGCTATTAATATTGTCTGAACCAGCACTTCTTTTTAGGTTCAATGAAGCGATAATATCATAGGTTTCAGTATCATCCAAAGGACGTAGAAACATTGAAATCTGAATCGCCATCTGAGCTGCGAATGCTCTACTTAAGCTGGCGGACATATCAGCCTATATATACGCATTTTGCGGACGATACCATTTACCGCATGAGTGTGGTGACACGTAATGGAAATGGTAGCGTCCTTTCCACTTTTTCTGGCACCTCAGTGCGAATGGTTCCTTATTATTTCTACTCGAAAATTTTGATTTGCCGTTGTTTCGAATTTAACATAACGCCCGAGATTAACAATTTGAAATTTCATCTTGCTGTTTATTGTATTATACTTCCAATGTGTAATTGCCGGCCGATTAGTTTGTGTTTCTTCCGACGGCTCTCTGTATGTTATCATCAACAACCGTGGGCAATAATCCCTTAGGTGTCTGATACTATGGGGGCATCAGATATCATTCGTTTTTCATTGGTTTACTACCTGCGCATTGACACTCAACTGGTAAGCTAAGGCATCCTAGCAAAGGGGGTTCAATGACAAAGCGCCTCCGGGGCCGACTTCAGAGGATCTACGCATTCGCATTCCGATCTGTATGTTATGAAGCTATAAATAGTTTAAATATTTTAAACAAAATAATAACGTGTTTCTTTTATGGAGAAAATATATTTAAATGAAATGCAAATAGAATTGAAGCAATGAAATGCGAAAAAAAATGTGAATTTCTTCTCATTTCATGTCTTCAAAGTTTACCATCACTATTCCTTCTTTCATGCATTCTCCAACCTAACCTTGACTATTTATTTGCTTTATCTTAACGTAATCTGGATCCACTAACGTCGGCAATTGAAAACGACTGGCTCTCAAGAAACTCATAACAAATTTCACCGAAGCCACCATCATGTCTGGAATGCTGCAGGAGACAATGTTTTCATTCCAGGCATTCCAATCCGGCTCATCTGATTTTCCATTTCAGTTTAAACGCCGTCTCAGTTTCGTCATGAGTATCAGCAGGTCTCAGGATCAAACATTAAAAGTTGTACGACTCGACGTGAAAACACATGCTTTTTCCATGGCCAGCTCTATGTTGGTTGATCTCTCATCACCATACCACTAAGCAGTTCTCTGAGATTCAGAGGTTAGCTCCACAAAGAAATACAAACCACCAGATAAATTTTCAATTGATTATTTTATTAGTGTTGCCGTATCCAACATCTCCCTTAACAACGATCTTGACACACATCTCGGACTTCAGTGACATCCATTGCACGATGCATACAAGACTTTCTAGACGTCATACTCATAATCTTTTTCTCATGCATACACTCCTGAATTTGATCCTCCTATGACATAATTGGCCTTCCTTTGCCTTTCTTTCCTGCCACTTGGCCTGGAGAAATTTTCTTAGTAGGCATCTCATCATTCGTTCCTTCAAAATGGCAAAACCCTCTAAACATATTAGTCTCCTCCTTATTAACAACATTTTGCCTCACATTACACAACTGCAGCACATCTTCATTCCTCACATGACCAGAGAGTGTCTGGCCACAAACTCCCCGTAAGTAACGTCTCTCTCCAGCACAAAAACGACTCCTATGTCTCTTCTGCCATACCCTGGTTTTACTGCCACACATCAGAGAAGGAGCATTTACACTTTCATATATACAGCCATTCGGAACATTCTTGAGAACCCATCATTCCTGTGAAAACCTCCTAAAGCAGCTATGGCTTTCAATGAAGAATTCACTCGCCTACAAATTTCACCATCTAATTTGTTCTCTCTGCCAGACATGCTTCCTAAATACACAAACTCATTCACGTGATCAATTACTGTGCCATTTAGACTTATCTTGCACTCAATGCTAACAGTTCCTCGCTCACAAATGATAACCTTGGGTTTTCCCTTATTTATACTTAGTTTGAATTTCATACAAACTTCGTACATCCCAGACAACATATCTGAAATTCACGTTTGCTGTAGGATTGTACTGTGTCCTCAGCATACAGAAATCTGCACACACGGATATTACCAAGACATGAACCAGTACTGTGTAGTTCTGCAGTCAGTCTGATCACTTTTTCCTTTATACAAGGGAACAATGATAGCATCCCTCCAATCCCGAGAGACCATGCCTAACTCCTAGCACAACTGGCAAATTTCAGTTAACCAGTCAATTACAAGTCAACACCATATTTCAACATCACAGCATTTATGCCATTTACTCCCGGAGCCTTACCATCTGAAGAGATTTTAGTTTTACACACCTCTTCTTTTGAGATTACTCCTGTACATCCATCTCTCACTATGACATCATCTGCTTCCGACTCAGAATCACCTTTGCTTTCATGATCTAATAACTCACACAAGTATTTACCTAATCTTTCACTTAACTCAGTGGGCTCACATATCATTTCCCCAATCCTATTCTTCACACAACTTGAAACATTATTTCCCGTATTTTTCCTGTGTCTCATGTCCTTTTAGAAAGCTTTTCTGTCTTTCCAAATATCCAATTCATGCCTTTCCACATTTTCCTTCCTTTCTTTTGCTTACTCTGGCTAAGCAGCTTAACTGCCTCACGCTTTTTACAGTGTTATTCATCCACAGAAACTCTACCTTGCAACATCCCCAAATATACTTCCTTCAAATATTCTTCCTTCTTTCTACTGCTTCTTCAATCTCACTATTCCACCAAGCATCACCTCTATTATTACCCACTATTGTGGTGCCACAGACGTCTTAAGCGGCAGGGACAACACAGTTCTTAAAACATTCCCACTTCTTTTCTACATCCTTCTCACGAGACTTCAGATCCTTCAGTCGTTCTCTGAGTAAGTCAGAATACCGCTGATGATCTTCAAGGAGCCTATCAACCTTTATTCTTTCTATCCTGGGTCTCTTCCTATTCCTTTTCCGTCAACCAACATTAAGTTTCACTCGTGACACTACCAAGTAATGATCAGAACCAACATCTGCACCTCTCATCACACGGGTGTCAACAACTAAGTGTTTCAGACACTGATCGTAAAGAACAAAATCCATTACACCTTTTTGTCCCAGAGTGCGATTTTTCGAAGTATCTGTGCGGATATACTTGTGGTTGAAAAACGTATTAGACACAAACAAACCATTCTCAATGCAGAGTTCAATTGATCTTTCACCATTATCATTCACACAAGGATCATTAAACTTACCCAGAACTTTATCAGGAATCGCATTCTGCACACCTACTCTAGCACTGAAATCCCCTGCTATCCTGCTATTAAGGTGCGTCGCATAAATATAGAGACAGTCGACTTTGCGCCTTCAACGCAATGCGAATATAGGTAGGAAGCTGAAGTGGTACCTAATTAGACATAACCCTACAACAAACGTTTCGATACGTCGAGATGACTGGATTGTGTGAAAAGCACACCACAAAGGGAAATGGTGTAATTTTAGGTGTCTCATAAATATAAAGTCAACTATGTAAAGTAGCCACATGCAAATGAGATGTACAAATTAGAATGTTGTACTCACGCGCATGGGTCGTCATTCGGTCCAGCCTACAAAAGACAGCGGACCTGCTGACAGACATTCATTTGCCGAAATGCCACGCAACAGTCAACTTCCTGGTGAGGAGGTGAAGAAGATTTGGAGACTGAGAGCAAATCGATTGCCTGTAGGGAAAATTTGTAAAGCCATGGGAAGGAGTAGGGCAGTCATTTATAAGACTTTATCGAAACGCTGTGCGTTAACTGCCAGAAAATGGCCTGGAAGGCCTCGAATAACAACCAAATGAGATGATCGTGCCCTCATGCGTTTAGTTTCACCCCAAAGGTTATCACCACGTCAAGTTTCTCGGACTGTTGGTGTCACCGTCTCAAAGGACACAGTACATGGACGAATCAAGGAAAGTTGCAACATTGTGCTCCGTAAAATGCGCCGTCTACCACACCTCAAGCGACGCCACAAGGAAGCTAGATTGTTATGAGCAAGCAGCCACATGCACTGGACGGACGAGTGGATCACAACTATTTTCTCTGATGAGAAAAAGTTCAACCTGGACGGCTCTGACGGTTGAAACTGCTATTAGCATGATTTACGACGCAAGCCAAGTACCATCTTCAGCAGACAGAAAGGAGGGGGATCTGTGATGGTCTGGGGAGCTTTTGCTTTCAATGGGACAACGGATATCGCTTTTCTGTAAGGCAGGCAAAACTCCGACACGTATCAGGACATACTCAGCAGCCACCTTCTACCGTTTGCTGAAACTCTAGCAGGTGTTGATTATCTGTTCCAGCAAGACAATGCCTCTATCCATCCACCTGCATCAACGAAAGGCTGGTTTAACACTCATCATGTGACCTTAATGGATTGGCCACCACTCAGTCCAGATCTGAACCTTATCGACAACATTTGGAGTATCCGAGCTCGTGATGTGTATGCGAATGGACGGCAGTTCTCAAGTGTGGTGGCATTAAAAGAGCAGAGTAAACGACGCTGGTACGCACACTGTCCAGAACACTTACATCACTTGGTGGACAGCATGCCCAATCGGGTTTTCAGTGTTATTCGGAACAACAGCTCCACTATTCGTGCCAGAGGTGCTCATAACTAGTAGTCTTTATATTTTTGAGACAGCGTATTTCTATTTTTTTTTCTTGTACTTGGCGTTGGAATTGTTATGTTTCCGTCAAACTATTGTGCAGCTGCGTGTCCTACGCTATTTTTGCTATAAATATGAGGTGTACATTTCAGCTCGTTGTTGTTTCTTTTTTATTCGAGAATTTTTTCTGTCTCTATAATTATGCGACGCACTATATAGCTTTCTTTTTAGCACCAAATTGGCCAAAAACAGCTTTTAGCTCATTCCAGAAATCTTCCGTCCAATCAAAAGGTTTTGAGTTACAAGAAGCATACACTGCGGCAATTACTATTCTCTGAAGTTTCACTTTCAAACGAATCCAAAGTTGGAGTTAGCAAAATTGAAAACCTCTTCATCTCGGCTTCAGATGGAAAAACATTCAATGTCATTGATCCATAGGCTCTTCAGGGGTAAATTACGTCACGATTCGGAAGAATTGCACTTTTTACTGACCACACCACTATAAGAAAATGTACATTTTCAAATATTTCGAATTTTCCCTGTTAACAGTCAATAAAGACTGTTGGTTTCATCCAATAGCATCGGTACAAGTGTAGATTTTATTCTTTTTTATTCTTAATTAATTTCTTTTAGTTACTAGAACATATGTATTTCATTAAATGTTTCTGCGCAATATAAGCTTTTTGTAATTTCAGAAAAACTCGGAAAACGTTGGCTTAGAAGCTAACTGTTGCTACTTTAGTTGAATAAGGGCAACGCCTGGTCCCTTTGCTATTATGAAGATCTAGCAAAGGGACTCATGACTAAGTTGTCTCACGAATAATATCCATTTTTTACACTGATTTCAAACTAAAAGCACAATTTAAACAATTTAAATTTTATCAAGTATACGTTTATCAAGTTGGAAACACATAGAATAATAAATATAGACATAAATCAAGCTGTTCTTTCCATGTAACGTAACCACATACATTTAAAAGTTTCATCGTCCTGGAACGGGAATCGGACCCGTATCCCGATTTTCGCTCGAGTCTGCTAACCGTTACACCACCCAGTACAATGAAATCCAAACAACTGAGAATTTTTCATTGAAAACATTTTATTTTACAATGAAATCCAAACAACTGAGTTGTTTGGATTTCATTGTCCCGGGTGATGTATCGGTTAGTAAACTCGAGCGCAAATCGGCAGATGCGGATCCGATTCCCGTTCCAGAACGATCAAAGTTTCCAATTTCTGTGGCTACGTTACATGGAAAGATCAGCTTGATTGATGTCTATATTAAGTATACGTTTACTAAGAAGTAGCCGTGTGACATGTCTTCTTGACTTTCCACAAGATTTTCAGTGCTGCGTTTATCAATTCCATTAATTTCAAATCAAAGAATTTGAAGAGTTCTTGTGCGACGGCCTGCAGTTTAAATTTTTTCAATGAAAATGGTTCATAAACCAGCATAAACGGTTGTCCCATAAGTGCAAACTTTGGTGGAACATGTTCTTAACAAGTATGTCATCTATTTTAGCAACTCTTGTACTAAGAGTATAGGCAACCGTTTATTGAGTTGTGCTGATGAAAAAACAACAACAACAACAACTTCGACTTATCAATCAGGGCAATTTCTTTCATTGCGTTACCCAAAATTTGAAGCTGGGAGCAATAAAAGATTGAGTTTTCTTTATTTCGATATCTCGCTTAAACTTTGTCTACAATTTGAATATTAAACACATAGCACAGCTAAATATTCGCCGCTCTTGGTGACCACATGTTCTAAGACGCGGGTTTCTTGTAAGTGGTATTATTTTTCCCGGGCTGGAATCTCAGATGATTCATGACTGGTATGTTTGAACCAGAGAGTTACAACCTCTTCCCTCCCTGGAACCCGTGGATCCAAATTAAGGACAGGCGACTGATAATAGCCCTCACAGCTTCTTAGTGTGGCCTTTAAACACCGAATAGCTGTCAGTGCCGGTGGACAAGCGGCATGAGGCATTGGCTGCTGACTACTCATCTGAGATGGGCCCGGAATTTGTGTCCCGCATGAGATATGATTGGTGTCAGTGGCTGGAAACAATGGACGTTAAGTTGGGACGGTCGACCGCTTACAGCCCTACAAGTTGATCACACTGGTCGTTTGATCCCCAAAACAAAGAAGAAAAAATCCGAATAAAAAACAGAAAACAAAACGGCAGAATATTCCTTGGTGCTCGTGTTCCTCTTGACAAACATGTGATCTAAGAATTTAAACATTATCTAGACTGTTTAACAACGTAAAGCAACCGTTCTATCCTTCTGTAACTACATGTATTATGTTGAAAAACTGTGCCTGAAGTTGAAGGAAATGTGGTTAAATGGAAAATGCCTAGTTTTCTCAAAGATTGTCCGCAGATAGCTGATATGGTAATACAGTAAGCGTTTCATTCGATTTTCTTCTTTTTAAATTATTAGGTGTACAACTTATTTCTCGGCCCCTAACCGCAAGCTATCACAGAACGTCGGCAAATGCAAATAGCTGTGTGCGATAATGGCTGATTGCACCGCAATCCAACAGCTTTCCAGGCAACCGTAACCGCTCACAGCTGTAGTGACAGAAGGGACGAAAGTTGACGATGAAAACAATGTCGTTCGAGAAGCAACATTTGAGGCACTGCCTCCTGTTCACGTTTCAGCTAAATAAGAAGTAGCGTGGAAGCCCAGAAAATGATCTGTGCTGCTTTCGATGAGGCTGCTGTGTCCTAAAGTACGTGTAACAAATGGTTCCAGCGGGTTAAACAGGTAAATTTCGATCTCCGTGATGTAGAACGTCTGGAACAGCCACAGAAAGTTGACGACGAGGAACTGGAACAACTGCTGGACGCGGATCCCTGTCGCACACAGTTAGAGCTCGCCCAGGAACTCGGAGAAACATGCAAAGCCATTGCAAAGCGTCTGCACAAGGTTGGACGGATTCACAAAAGGGCCGTTGGGTGCCCCACCAACTCACAGCTGCGAACAAGTCTAGGCGCTACGATGTTGCTGTGTCCTTGCTCTCCATATTCAAGAAGAAGGATTTCCTCCACAAGATTTTGACCTGTGATGAGAACTGGATCGTCTACAATAATCCTAAGCGGCGCAAATCGTGGGTTTATTCAGGTCAGCCTACTACCAGTACCGCCAAACTGTATATCCACGCCAGGAAGTTATTGCTGTGCATATGGTGGGATCAGAGCGGTGTCGTACACTATGAGTTGCTCAAACCTAGTGAAACGGTCAATGCTGAGCGTTATTGTCAGCAACTCATTTGTATGAGTGACGCAATGGAGGCGAAAAGGCCATACACCGGCAAGGGCAGAAGGTCGGTCCTATTACTTCAGGAAAATGCGCTTCGTCACACCGCGAAAACGACTTTAAACACGATCACCGACCTGGGATGCGAGAATTTATCCCACCCGGCATATTCTCCAGACTTCGTCCCGTCGGATTATCACTTCTTTTGTTCCCTGCAAAATCACCTGAGTGATACGTACTTCACTTCTGTCGAGGAGGTCCACACAAGAATTGCTGACTTTATAAACTCAAAACGGCCCTCCTTTTTCCGAAGTGGCATTCGGCAGCTCCCTGACCGATGGCTCAAATGTATCCAACACGACAGGGATTATATCCCTGATTAAGTACTTATTCGATTTGCTATAATTTGCTGTCAACGTGTCCTGCCTGTGGCCGAGAAATAAGTTGCACACCTAATATTTTAGCTGGCGATGGACAGTGCTTGAATTAGGAATGGTGGTCGATGAAGACAAATGAAGTTTCTGGGAAGGTTCGTGAACTATAATACTATACAAAGCTTCAGGTTTGCTGCATTTTCTACTTCCTCTTGTAAAAAGCGACAGATACTAAAAGCGACTTTTGGTAATAATTGTAATAGTTAGGCCTAGCGAATCCATTAAAGGCATGCTTTACTTATGTATGTGCAGAAAATAACGCCAGTCTTGAACAGAAACAACTGAAATCATTAAAAAAAGCTATGTACGATATACACAGTGTATATATATATCGAATAAATATACTTAACGTTCTTTAGCAAGGGAAATAAGTAAAATAGATGTTGAATAAGATATTCGTACAGGCATCTTTATTTTAAATACAGCAGAGTTGAATAATAATGAAACGCATATAGCGAATTCAATCCGTTTATTTTTGTGGTGTAGTCAGCACAAAGATTCGCCAAGCTTTTGCACTCTACTGGGAGGCTTTTTTAAGGCAATGGTAGACACAAAAAAGCACAGAATTGGAACATGTAAAGAACGAAGATGATTTTTGAAAATAAATAAGGTGACATCCCGAGCATATTACATGAATTTTTATCACGCAATTATACGGTGTGCCGTGATGTGTTTCCATCTTTTAATAACGCATGCCAAACCATTGGTAGTTCAGTAGAGACTATATATCATTTCATGCCCTTTGCTGGATAGGATTTCCACTGTTTCTCTGATGGTAGTCTCTTTGAAATTCGTGTAAGGGGCAATTCTTCTAATATTATTCCATACAGGAGCGGCCGAGCAATGCATGACTTCTCTGGCGAGGTCTGTATTCTGCATGTCCTGGTTCACACTTCGTACGTGTTCTTTATATCTAGTGTCCAAGGATCGCTTTGTCATTCCTATATATACAGTATCTTTTCCGTGTTGTCAGGATATACCAACGGTATAGCGTACACACCCGCCTTTTCTTTCTCACACTGTCTCTCCTTGCAACCTGGATATTATTATATGTGATAACGGGGTCGGGGACTTCATTGCTATTAGTATGTTGTATTTGTGTAATGAATTCTTTGCCTTGAAAAAGCCTCCCAGTGGAGTGCGAAAGATTGGCGAATCTTTGTGCTGACAACATCACAAAAATAAACGGATTTAATATGCTATATGTGTTTCATTATTATTCCTACAGGTATGGCTACCAGCATCTGGGAAAAACATGAAAAAATTAAAAAAGGAAACAGTCCGATAATTTCTTGTGAATGAGATGGAACATCCCCGCTTTACAGAAGTTACCTCTAACTGGAAACTCCTGAACTTCTGGAATGACTAAATCAATATTTGGAAAGATGAAAATCTTAAACGTATAAAATGACAACAGAGATGAATATTGAAGTTGCCTTACAGATAATAAACCAAACGAAATAAACAAGTAAAAGGCAAATATTTTGAGTACTTTTGCGTCTGAATTCCCAGTTTAAAGTGACAAAACGAAATTTAGAAGCTCTGGAAAAATGTGACAAGGAAATGCGGAACCAACGGGTTTGTAATAAAAACAAGAAAGATGTAACCTCATTTTCGGATGTAATGCGCACGTCTTTTGAATTCGTTCTGACGCAAATTAAATTTATCAAAGCTATTCAAAGTCAATGGAACCGGTATGGAAAACAATAGTATCTGACGGAACAAAGAAGTTTTTCATTCGGGTTTTCAATCCCGCAGGTATTGCTGTAAACGAAAACGTGAGCTTACGCTCTCTGGTTGCAGACTTGTGCGGTAAGAAAATTTTTAATTTATATGAGAAATATTTCACAGCGGAAACACTCTCCAACAAAGAAATAATATTTCAAATCGGACTCTTCGAAACATAGATATGGACAAATATAAGATATGCATCTACGTCACCTGGCGGGAAAACCATGCATTATTTTAGGAAGAAAGTATTCTCGAAAGGGTTTACGATGTGAGCAGTATTGGTCCAAGAAAACAAAAATTTAGTCGAGTTTTCAGGAGCTCAGATTTTGCTGCAAATACATTAGAAGCTGAAATTAATTAACAATTATGCCCCCTGGTGGCCAAACCATTCTTTACCAAATATCAGAAATCATATGAAAAACATTTTCCATCAGGAGCTGTATGCGATACAGGAAGAAGTTTTCGAATCGGAATTTTCGAAGCAGAAATAACGCAGAAAACGCAATTTACCATTGCGTCCCCCTAGTGGAAAGTCTATGAATTACTTGAAAATTTTGAAATTATATGAAAAACATGTCGCGCAGGAAACTCTATCCAATAAAGAAAGAATTTTTCAAATCGGACTATTAGAAGCAGAGATATTAACAAAAATAACATATGCATCTACGTTCCTGGCGGAGAAACCATGCAATATTTTAAGAAGAAAATTATCGACGTGAATGGCATCGGTCCACGAAAGAATGTTTTTAATCGAGATTTTAGAAGCTCAGACGTGATGGCAAATACATCAGAAGCAAAAAATTAACACTTACACCTCCTGGTGGCCAAAGTATTCTTTACCAAAAATTAGAAATTATATGCAAAAGATTTCTCATCGGGAGCTATATCCGCTGAAGAAAAAAAAATTGAAATCGGAGTTTTAGAAGAAGAGATATCGGGAAAAACGTAATTTACTTTACGCCCCCTGGAGGAAAATCTATGCGTAACTTGAAAAAGGAACTATACCTAAAATACTCTTCGACATAAATGGAATCGAAAGACAGAAGAATTTTTTCAATCCGATTTTTAGAAGCAAATATATGGAATAAAATGTATTTTGAATTCGACGTCATCTGCATTTACGCCCTCTAACGAGGTGGACGGACGGACGTACAAACCAATAACATAAGCACGATCTTTTTTTACAGAAGGCGTGCTAAAAACAAGCCAAATACGCTGAATGAACGTTCCAGTTCCGCTGAGATGAAAACAACTATTAATTTGAAAAAGTGAATAACTATTACCTCGCAAATGTTTTCACCTACGAAAGAAACAACTATCAAATTAAAGCAACTGTCGACTACGAGAAAAGCAAGTATTGACTCAAAGCGATTATTGACTACCAATCAAATAATTATTGACTCAAAACGGTGTACCACTGATGCTGAAGTCAAGCACACAATGTTAGTGAGAATAAACATTTCTTTGCTCAGGAAATTTACAGAAAATTTGCTGCTTTCGAAATTATTGACTCTCTAAAGATAATCAAAAACCCTAAGCTGGAAAAGAAATACGAATGGTCATTTAAATAGAAATTCGGTGAATAAATTACGACAAGAAATTAAAACAAAAGGCACTGAGTAGATAGTTTCATTCGGAAGTTTTTTGTGAAACATTTAATGCAGTCCAGCTTAATGCGTACATTTAGTACCAACCTGATAGCGTGAAGAGTGGCAGTGTGTGTGAGGAAAACATGAATATAATGAATTTTTGAAATTTTAATAGATATACTGTGAGATAAATTTTGAGAAAAAAACAGGTAAATTGGAAGTCTGAAAAGTCAAAGAGTAAATATCTTTGAACAAATTTCTGCAATCTTCTTGAAGTAAAGGTTCTTGGTTTTAGACATACACTGAAGAGCAATTAAATTAGAGACAGCTAGCGTTATGCAAATGTGGCGAGGTCGTCGGCCCTGTAAACGGAAACGACATGACGTATGCAGTGATCCGACAATAAAAGAAGTGATGCGACGGGAATCAGTAAAAGTCGGACACAGTATGGGTAAGATGAATGATCTAAGCACATTTGATCGTGAGCAAATTGTCGGGGCCCGACGAATTGGTCACTCCATCTCGGAAGTCGTGCAGGCACTGGGATTTTCACGAGCCACTGTGTCACGGGTGCACCGTGAGTACATCGAATCCAGTAAAACCATCCCTGCAAGGGCCAACTGCCGTGGACAACAGCGTCTGGATGAGCGGGGTCATCGTCGGCTAGCTCACATTGTAACAGCGGATAGACGGACCGCAGTTCAAGAAATCATTCGGCAATTTAATGCTGGTGCACAAAAACGTGTAACCAGCCACAACATCCAGAACCATCTAATCGCTATGGGGTACAGAAGCCATCGTTCCACGATGGTACCGCTGCTGACCGCACATCTTAGGGGGCAAAGATTAGCATGGGCGCGGGAACATCGCCACTGAACCTTAGACATGTGGAAAAATGTTTACTGGACTGATGAATCGAGATTCACGTTGGTACATGCGGATGGCAGGATACGAGTACGGTGCAAACCACATGAAGCGATGGATTCTTCTTGCCAGCAGGGTACTCTTCAAGCTGGTGGGGGTTGCATTCTCGTCTTGGGACTGTTTACGTGGACTGAAATGGGATCCCTGGTACGTGTGACATCGTCCCTCGCATGTCAATGTTACCGGGATATCCTGGACGACCATTTGCTCGCTTTGTGCGTCTTCAACATCCCACTGCGGACCTCATCCTGCAACAAGACAATGCACCGTACCATCGCTCCCGAATTGTATCTGAATGGCTAGGAGAACACTCACCGACGTGACCTCGCTTCCTTGGCCAGCTAGGTCACCTGACCTCTATCCCATCGAGCACATCTGCAAATGTGGCGAATTCGGCGGCCCTGTAAACGGAAACGACATGACGTATGCAGTGATCCGACAATATAAGGAGTGATGCTACGGGAATCAGTAAGAGTCGGAAGCAGTATGGGTAAGACGAAGGATCTAAGAGCATTTGATCGTGGACAAATTGTCGGGGCCCGACGAATGGGTCACTCCATCTCGGAAGTCGTGCAGGCACTGGGATTTTCACGAGCCACTATGTCACGGGTGCACCGTGAGTACATCGAATCCGGTAAAACCATCCTTGCAAAGGCCAACTGCCGTGGACAACAGCGTGTGGATGAGCGGGGTCATCGTCGGGTAGCTCACATTGTAACAGCGGATAGACGGACCGTAGTGCAAGAAATCATTCGGCAGTTTAACGCTGGTGCACAAAAACGTGTAAGCAGCCACAACATCCAGAACCATCTCCTAGCTATGGGGTACAGAAGCCATCGTTCCACGAGGGTACCGCTGCTGACCGCACATCTTAGGGGGCAAAGATTAGCATGGGCGCGGGAACATCGCTACTGGACCCTAGACATGTGGAAAAATGTTTACTGGACTGATGAGTGGAGATTCACGTTGGTACATGCGGATGGAAGGATACGAGCACGGCGCAAACCACATGAAGCGATGGATCCTTCTTGCCAGCAGGGTACTCTTCAAGCTGGTGGAGGTGGCATTCTCGTCTGGGAACTGTTTACGGGGATTGAAATGGGACCCTTGGTACGTGTGACATCGTTCCTCACAGGTCAACGTTACCGGGATATCCTGGACGACCATTTGCTCCCGTATGTGCGTCTTCAACATCCCACTGGGGACCTCATTTTGCAAAAAGACAATGCACCGTACCATCGCTCCCGAATTGTATCTGAATGGCTGGATGAACACTCCACCTTAATCCCATCGAGCACATCTGGGATGCCATTGAGAGAGATGTTCGAGGCTCTGACCCCCCTCCATCAAATCTTCGTGAACTGTGGGAACTTGTTCAGGGGTCGTGGATCCGTATGGCTTCCCAACTCTTCCGGTGTCTTATCGAGTCCATGCCGAGACGAATCGCCGCCGTCATCCGGCCGAAAGTTGGTGCTACACGTTGCTACGCAGGTATCTCTAATTCAATTGCTCTTCAGTGTATATTGTAATGAGTATAACAATATTACATATATAACATCCTAATATATAAAAGGCTAAGTAGCGATGACGTGGATCACTTTTTACGTCAAAGCAACAACCGAGAAACAAATGTTTCCGACGTCAGGCTTAGCTTTCCGTGTTCTCGTGCGGTGACGTCATCACCTACACGCGTGTATCACTTTGTTTTGTTGTCATAGCAACAAAGAATACAGCTGCTGGTGTGACGTCATCTCATCCAAATAATTCTCACATGACGTCAGAGATGCGTTATGTCACACGGTCAACTCTTTAGAAATAAGAAAAATTTACGTCTGGAAATTTGGTTCTACATTACATACCCTTGATATGCTTTATTACGCTGTTTAACAGAAAAAGACCAAAATGTATATTCCGGTGTTCACACCGTGCTATCCGTAACCATTCTTGTTCTATGTTTTGTTTACATCTTTTTCTTTCGTTCGAAATTAGAGGGGTTTTTTTTCAAGTGCGATAGAAGTGGAAGCATAGAGTTCTAGATTGTAAGATGTTTTACAAGACTATTATTTTTTCATGAATTTTCTTTCTAAAAATATTTAATGGCCGTTAATATTTATTGAATTTATTAATTTCAATTTGTACTTGCGACGACGTGGATCACTTTTATTTCTGTAAGACAAGGACAAACGTTAGGGTCCTTCGCGAACTTGACTGTTGTTTTAAACCTCACCTATGCCGCGTCAAAAAAGAAATTTACCTCTTTCATTAGATGAAAAGATTGAAGATAAACGCCGTAAAGCTGATTACGATCGAGCAAGGCGCGATCAACGCACTGCAGTCAAAAGACAAGAAGTTAATAGCCGGAATGCCGAATATGCCAGAAAAAACAAACAAAAATGCAGTGCTGTTGAAAGAAATTCTGAAATTCGGCGTTTGCGTGAACGTCGTACTAATATGACGTCGGAACATATTGAAGCTGAATCTCAGAGCATGAGAAATGTTCATATTGCAGAGGCACAAAATATGAACTCCGACCAAAGGAATGAACGCTGCGCTCGAGAGGTTCAGAGGAAATTAACGAACCTATAACAACAAACAAATGCTACACCTCATGTGGTTTTAAACGTTATGTACGATGACAAGACTATAGCGAGACACTCACGTGGCATTCTTGAGCAAATTTGTGTATTTTGTAAAGCCAAAAACTTTGCCAGAGAGAGAAATTCAGATGGTAAATTTTCTAAATGTTGCTCCAAAGGGGCAGTAAAATTAGATCCCATTCGCACTTACCCATTAATTGAACAACTTATGAAATCTCAGCATGAGCGTTCAAAAACCTTTATGGTTAACATACGGTCGATTATTAATCGACCGTATGCTAACCATAATTTTTTTGCATTTGCATCGATCGGAGCACAAAATGGCTCCTTCACCAGGTTATGAGCCTCATTGTTTTAGAATAAATGGATCAATCTATCATCGTGCAGGAGCATTGCATCCTGATAATGGTGAACAAGGGAAATACGCGCAATTGTACATATTGGATCCTGGTGAGGCTGCTGCCCAAAGAGTGCCAATGTGAGAAAATAGTGGGTGCAATAAAGATCTGTTACAAACACTGAGTACATTCATGACAGAAAATAATCCATTTATGGAAGCATGTAAAATGCTTTATGGAGTCAAACAAGAGAGTATTCAAGATGCTCAAATGAATAATGCTGTTCCTTCTAATGTATCAATAGCTATTATTCGAGATCGTAAAAATAATCAAAGGCGTTATAATGCTCCAAGATCTAATAAGGTTGCCATTATATTTGAAAATGCAGCTGGTGAACCTCCACTCGAACGTGATATGTTGATTCATTGCTGTGCAAGTACAAGCACCAACAGTAGAAAAACAGAAAGACTCAGCATTCTCGATCCAAATTTAGAGCCTTTGGTTTATCCTCTTCTCTTCCCATATGATGATCAAAGTTGGGCTATTGACAGTTAATTGCAACATAGACCAACGTCTTTACTAAGTGTTGTTAACCAATGTACAAAGCCAAAGTCAAGGGTTACACAAATGCAATGCTATCAACATCGTCTTTCGATCAGTGACGAATTCAATTTATTTTAAGCGCAGGAAAGCTTACGCAACAATACATTGTTGATGTGTATGTAAAAATGGAAGATAATAGACTGAATTCCATACAACAAAATCAGTCTCAGCTAAGGATCGAAAAGTATAAAAGTCTGGTGGACCAAATTCAGAATGCTGGAGATGATGAGTTTCTTCCTGGAAAAACTCTTATTTTGGCATCATCATTTCGAGATAGTCCACTAAATATAATGCAAGATTATCAGGATATAATGGCGATAGTTATAAAGTATAGCAAGCCTGATCTATTTCTTACTACGACTTGCAACCCGAAATGAAAAAATTACTAAAAACTTGAACGGTCAATCGGTCGAAAACCGTCCAGATTTAATTACAAGAGTCTTCCAACTAAAGTTGAAAGGATTAATTAATAAAAGCATATTTTTGGAGTTCTGGTGGTCAAAGTTCATGTAATGTATCAAAAAAGAGGGCTTCCCCATGCTCATGTGCTGTTGATTTTGCAAGAAGACGACAAAACAACATTACCTTAGAAAACTGATGAAAGTATCGGCAGAACTTCTAGATAAATTAGCATTTCCCAGTGTTACATGCAGCTGTTGCGAAACACATGGTTCATGGCCCGTGTAGCGAAAGTAATCAAAATTTACATTGTATGGAAGATGGCAAATGTACCAAGCAATTTCCGAAGTCTTTCCAAAATGAAACAGTAACTAACAAAGGCGGTTATCCTTTATATCACCGTAGAAAGAACGGTGCAACCACAACTGTACCTAGTAAAACTATTTATAACAGCTGGATTGCCACTTATAATCCGTATTGTTTGTTAAAGTACATTTACCACATTAATGTCAAGGTATGCGCTACTGTAAAAAGCGTGAAATACCTTTTCAAGAACGTACGCCGAGGTCATGAGCAAATGTGCATATAACAGACCACAACACCAAATACCACGAAGTAAAATGTCATGGTGATTCCCGATACGTTAGCGCACCTGAGGCAATGTTGCGAATATTTGGTTATGATATGCATCAGCATCTCATACAATAGTTGGATTACCTGTACACCTTCCTTAAGAACAGAACATTAACTTACGGAGCGTATAAACAATGATGCGGGCGGTCGTAGTGAGCGATGGGTTTGCCTCCTCGGGGCGCTCCGTGGTAACAATGGCACACACAACAGCAACTAGGGCCTCTGTGAATCGTGGAGAGGTGCAAGCTAGTTCTGTGTGACATTGGCAAAAAGACTCCAACTCACTCGGTTTTGTTCCAGAATCCTTAGGTTGAATGACCAACTGGAACCCTCAGCTGTGGGTTAATCCCCCACGCTGATGTACTTACCTGATTAAAAAGACAAAAAGAAATATTAAGAATGACTCAAGTGTGGGATATAGTGTACCTACCACACTTGAGAAGGAGGGTCCACCACGGAATCGACCTGGACTTTCTAAACGGCGTATGAGAAAGAGATCTCGGCTGAGTGAATGTAAGATTGGTGTATGGAATACTAGAGGTATAAATGGCAAGATGAGTGAGGTGATTGAGGAGATGAATGAGTTTAGACTGGATGTGCTGTGTGTAAGTGAAACCAAAAAGAAGGAAATTGGGGTAGAAGAAGTGAATGGCACGGTGAGTGTGTGGTCTGGAGTATTGGATAATATGAGAGGACAGGCTGGTGTAGGTGTGATTTTAAGTGAAAAGATGAAGAACAACTTGATTCACTATAGTTGCATAAGTGAGAGAATTCTCTGGATTCGTTTGAAAGTGAAACTTCAGAGAATTGAAATTGTTGTAGTGTATGCTCCTTGTGACTCGGAACCTTCTGATAAGAAAGAAGATTTCTGGAATGAGCTAAAAGCTGTTTTGAGCCAGTTTGGTGCTAAAGAAAAAGTTATAATAGCAGGGGATTTCAATGCTAGAGTAGGTGTGCAGAATGCAATTTCTGACAATGTTCTGGGTAAGTTTAATGATCCTTGTGTGAATGATAATGGTGAAAGATTAATTGAACTCTGCATTGAGAATGGTTTGTCTGTATCTAATACATTTTTCAACCACAAGTATATCCACACATATACTTGGGAAAATCGTACTCTTGGTCAAAAGAGTGTGATAGATTTTGTTGTCTACGATCAGCGTTTGAAACACTTAGTTGTTGACACCCGTGTGATGAGAGGTGCAGATGTTGGTTCTGATCATTACTTGGTAGTGTCACGAGTGAAGCTTAATGTTGGTTGGAGGAAAAGGAATAGGAAGAGACCCAGGATAGAAAGAATAAAAGTTGATAGGCTCCTTGAAGATCATCAGCGGTATTCTGACTTACTCAGAGAACGACTGAAGGATCTGAAGTCTGGTGAGAGGCATGTAGAAAAGAAGTGGGAATGTTTTAAGAACTGTGTTGTCACTGCTGCTAAAGAGGTATGTGGCACCACAATAGTGGGTAACAATAGAGGTGATGCTTGGTGGAATAGTGAGATTGAAGAGGCAGTAAAGAGAAAGAAGTAAGCCTATTTGGGGATGTTGCAAGGTAGAGTCTCTGTGAATGAATATCGCGGTAAGAAGCGTGAAGCTGCTAAGCTGGTTCGCCACAGTAAGGCAAAAGATAGGAAGGAGAAGGTGGAAAGGCATGAACTGGCTTTTTGGAAAGATAGAAAGTTCTTCTGGAAGTACATGAGACTCAGGAAAAATAAGGGAAACAAAGTTGTAAGTTGTGTGAAGAATGAGATTGGGAAAATGATTTGGGAGCCCAATGAGTTAAGTGACAGATGGGGTGAATACTTCTGTGAGTTATTAGATCAGAAAAGCAAAGATGATTCTGAGACAGGTGCAGATGATATCACAATGAGGGATGAAAGCACAGGAGGGATCTCAAGAGAAGAAGTGTGTAAAGCTGTAAAATCTCTTCAGAATGGTAAGGCTCCAGGAGTTGATGGTATAACTGCAGAGATGTTGAAATTTGGTGGTGACTTTATAATTGACTGGTTAACTGAAATTTGCCAGTTGTGCTGGGAGTTAGGAATGGTCCCTCGGGATTGGAAGGATGCTATTATTGTTCCCTTGTATAAGGGAAAAGGTGATCAGACTGAATGCAAAAACTATCGTGGTATTAGCCTACTGAGTGTGCCAGGGAAAGTGTTTGGTAAGGTTGTTATTGAAAAAGTACGGGGTCTTTCATCATTGAAAGTGTGGGATGTTCAGAGTGGTTTTATGCCTGGTAAAGGCTGCACTAACCAGATTTTTGCATTACACACGATGAGTGAAAAGTATCTGGCTGTTGGGAAGAAAGTTTTTACTGCCTTCATAGATTTAGAGAAAGCTTACGACCGAGTGAATAGGACACTTTTGTGGAAGGTATTGAATGAATATGGTGTTACTGGGAATCTACTTAATAGTGTAAAATCCATGTATGCTGGTAGTAGAGCTTGTGTACGAGTGAATGGTGTATTGTCAAAATGGTTTTCCATTGGTGCAGGAGTTAGACAAGGTTGTGTAATGTCACCATGGCTGTTTAATATATTTATGGACGTATGCATGCGTGATGCCAAAATAGATAATAGTGGTTTATGTCTTGGTGATATCCGTGTGTGCAGATTGCTGTATGCTGATGACACTCTCCTGTTGGCAGAGAGCAAAAGTGAGTTACAGATTATGTTGACTCGGATGCACAAAGTTTGCATGAAATTTAAACTGAGTATAAATAAGGGAAAAACCAAAGTTATGGTGTTTGAGAGAGGAACTGGCTCGCACTGAATGTAATATAAGTATAAATGGCACTGTGATTGACCAGGTGAGTGAGTTTGTGTATTTAGGAAGTATGTTTGACAGAGAGAACAAGTTGGATGGTGAAATCAGAAGGCGAGTGAATTCTTCTTTGAAAGTCATAGCTGCTCTGGGAGGTTTTCACAGGAATGATGGGTTCTCTAGAGAGTCCCGCATGGCTGTGTATGAAACTGTAATTGTTCCTACTCTGATGTATGGCAGTGAAACCTGGGTACTACAGAAGAAACATAGGAAGTCGTTTGTGTGCTGGAGAAATGCGTTACTTACGTGGGGTTTGTGGCAAGACACGATCTGATTGTGTGAGGAATGAAGATGTATTGCAGTTGTGTGATGTGAAGCAAAATGTTGTTAGCAAGGTGGAGACCAACATGCTTCGGTGGTTTGGCCATATTGAAAGAATGAGTGATAAAATGCTTAATAAGAAAATCTTTTCAGCCCAAGTGGCAGGAAGGAAAGGCAGAGGAAGGCCAAGGAAGACATGGGTGGATCAGATTCAGGAGTGTCTGCATGAGAAAAGGATTATGAGTATGAAGTATAAAAGATCTTGTGTGCGGCGTGTAATGGATATCAGTGAAGCACGAGTTGTGTGTCGAGATCGATGTAAATGGAGAAGTTTGATACGACAACAATAGGTAAAAATATCTGGAAGTTTGTATTTCTTTTTGGAGCTAACCTCTGAATCTCAGAGAACAGCTTAGTTATATGTATGTATGTAGAAACAATGATCGAAATGCAGTTGTTCATAATGCTCAAAGACATACCATGCTGACAGCATGGTTCAAACTAAATGAGGGCTATGAAGATGCGCGATCCATTTCATATAGAGACATGCTAAGGCATTATGTGTTCAACTAAAACAAAAGACAATGGGTCCAACGAAAATGTGGTGGAGATGTGATTGGAAGAATGTATTCAGTCAACCTTGGCTCTGATCCAGAAAGATATTGCTTGAGACTACTGCTACTTCTTGTGTCTGAAGCGAAAAGCTTTACAATTCTAAGAACAGTCAATGAAATTCAACATGATACCTTCCAAGAAGATGCATTGCAGAAATGTTTAATTAAGAATGATGAAATATGGGAGAAAACCTTAGATGAAGCATCAGTTTGCAGCATGCCTCGACAACTACGAGATTTATTTGCATACATTCTTATCTTTGTTTCACCACCCAATGCACAAGAATTGTTTGAAAAACCTAAATCCCATCTTTGGGAAGATTTTGCACACAGACATATAACATTTTACATACTGAGGTTTGTGAACATTGATTGAATTTGACCCTTTAAGAGATTAACGACACTCTCAAAGCTAACAACAGCTCATGCGATAAATATATTCTTCCAATTCCATCAAGTTCCATTCCTCAAAATCCGGATGTTTATTCCGAGAGTGCAGCAGAATGTCCAAAAACCTACAGAAATGGCAAGTAATTTAAATGCAGAGCAAAAAGCGGCGTATGACAGATTACGTCAGCAACCACTAATGATGATCTTCCTCATATATGTTTTTTCTTTGATGGCCCGGGGAGGTGAGGGGGAGGAAAAATCTATTTGTATAAAATCCTCCTCAGCACTATCCTTCGAGAAGAAAGCATAGCTTTTCCTGTTGCATCCACAGGAATCGCTGCTAATCTCTTATTAAAACATACTTTAACCAATTAAAGTTAGTGCCACCTTTAAATGAAACGTCTACGTTGAATATAAAGATTAATTCCACCGACGCAGAAATCATTCGATCTGCGAAAGCCATCATTTGGAACGAAGCTACAGTGGCCCCTGGTACTGCTTTACTTGGAGTTGACCGAATACTAAAAGATACACTGGCGGAAATTTAAAAAAGAACACCAAGAAGGAGACGTCTGATACCAACGAAATTTATGCAGCATAATAACGGAATACAGAGGATAACGTGATCAAAACATTATGGCAAAATACAGCTGTATTTGCTGGTAAACTGAAAAATAACATTTCCATGTAACTTGGCTAGTACGAGGTTGAACAGCCATGAACTGCGTAACACTGTGCAATTCTGGCATGGAGTCTGTCCTACAGATGTTGGTTGTAAGTTTGAGGTATTGAGTTCCAAGCATCCTCAACCTGGACGCGTAAATCGGGGATGGTCGTGGCTGGCCGTGGAGACCGGATAACTCGTTGTCCCATAAAATTCCACACGTGCTCAATGGGGGACAAATCCGGTGAACGTGCAGGCCATGGAAGTTGTCTCACACCCGGAAGTGCATGTTGCGTTGCACGTGCCGTGTGTGGGCGTGCGTTATCTTGCTGGAAAACAGCACGATGGACCGACCTTACAAGTGGCACAAAAACGGGCTGAATGATGTTGTTGATGTAGGAGGTGTTGTTTAACGTATCCGGTACAAACACTAGTTGTGTACGGCAGTGACAGCTGATCGCTTCCCACACCAGGAGACCAGGTGTAGGCCCTGTGTGTCGCTGGAGGATGCAAGAAGGGTGGAGACGCTTCCCTGTGCGTCTGCGAACACGCATACGGCCATCGGAGGCTCCCAAGCAGGATCTGCTTTCATCGCTGAACAGAATAGATCGTCATTGCGTTCTCCAGTGCAGACGTTGGCGACACCACAGCAGCTGTTCCTGACGGTGGGCTGGAGTCAGAGGTACACATGCCAGAGGCACACGTGCACGTAGTCCTGCATCCAGTAGACGGTTGCGGATTGTTTGCACAGTCACCTCAGGTGCAACGGCAGCTCGGATTTGCGTCTCAGTGGATGTTCTGCTTGACAACGCCGCTCTTCTTATGCGTCGATCGGTCCTCTCATCAGCCCGTCTGTGACTCCCGGTTCCACGTCTTCTCGGGTTTGAATGTTCCTCGGACGATCTACGCCACCATCGTACCACCACCGATACTTCCTGTCCAATTCGATCCGCAATACGACGATACGACCACCGGGCCTCGCGGAGTCCGACTAGACGACCTCGCTCAAAGTCCGATAACTGCTGAAATCGTACACGTCTTCCATGTCCAAGCATTGCAGCTTCTTCAGGGTCTTCGCAGGTGTCCGTACGCCGACGACTGATTACATTCACTTCGCCGTACTCCTTAAATACCACCGACGATAGTTTGCATATTATGCCGTGCTGTGGCGTAAGCGCTTACCGGTTGGTCCCGAAATTAACATCACACGTACGTAAATTCGACCCCATTAACATATGTAAATTTCATGATCGTCCGCCAATTCCTTCTCGCCGCCCCGGTGGCGCAGTGGTCTAAGGCGCTGGCCTCTGATCGTTCGTCCGTAAGGAGTCCGGGTTCGAATCCCGGTCAGGCATGGATGTTGTGTTTGTCTTACGGCACTGGCTCTCTCCCTTCCCTGGAACCAGTGACCCTAAATTAGGGACGGGCGACTGCTTATAGCCCATTGAGTTGCTCACGGTGGTCGTTAAACCTCCAATAAAAAAAAATTCCTTCTCGGTGTTCCTTTTTCACTTTCCGCCAAAGTCCTTTTACTTGGAGGAGACTTCAGACAAATTTTCCCTGTTGTCAAACATGGTGACAGGACCAAAATACTCGAAGCCAGCATTAAATTTAACCAATTATGGCAGAACTTTGAGATTTTAAGACTCAAAAGTAAGGTTCGATCTGTTGATTCATCTTTCAGTGAATGGCTTTTACGACTCGGTAATGGTGCCCATGAAACACCTGTTAGCCTACCAGAAGAAATGATGGAAACACCTCCACATATTTTATATGATGGTGATATAGCCAAAAAAATATTTGGTGAGAACTTGAAAATTTCAGAATTTAAACATTTTTTTTATTGGAGGTTTAACGATCACCGTGAGCAACTCAATGGGCTATAAGCAGTCGCCCGTCCCTAATTTAGGGCCACTTGTTCCAAGTAAGGGAGAGAGCCAGTGTCGTAAGACAAACACAACATCCATGCCTCGCTGGGATTCGAACCCGGACCCCTTTCGGACGAATGATCAGAGCTATCGCTTAGACCACTGCCTTCAAAATAAACCTTTATTAGTCTAAAAGCAAGGTACATGTGATACGCTTCAGTCACATGAGACTGTATTGAAAGAGACGAGGCCAAGAAGTCTCAACACAAAAGAAAGGAGGATAGAAAATTGGTAACATCAGAACAAGATTAAAATATATACAGATAAAAAAGGAACACAGAAAGCAAAAACAAAAAGCACACACATTACAAAACCCAAACCCCAGAGTGAGGGAAGAAAACACATTCCAAAGACTAGTACATAGCAGCGCGAACACAAAAGTGACAGGTAAAAAAACACAACAACAATACAACACAACACAAATTGACTGACACTGCAAGACAGCGACAGGAGAAACAAAATTGTACTTCTGAAAACATGCAGCAGCGGCCAAAACATTAGTAAAATAAGAACATAAAAAACAAAAAAAACCGTGCACATAAAGAGGGGTGTTAACCAACCGCTATAACTAAAAACGAAATACGAAGTGACGCATGTATGTCAGAAGGAACACTGTACATAAGAATACATGATAATAAGGGGAAAAACCGCTGCATCACACAAAATAAATGTAGCCAAAGAGGCACACGAGGTTCACAAAAAAAAAAACCGCACTCAATTCAAATTTTATACTCAAAACAAGAAGTCGCGCGTTGACAAACCCCGGAAGCCGACGTGGCGCTATAGAGAGAATCACGCGGAAACAAGATCGCATAGCATCATAACACATTGAAAACAACACAAAGTACGTCCAGTCGTGCACGGCAACAGAAGGCTGTGCCGAGAAAAAATACAATATTACAGGAAAACCCCAGACAGGAGAAAAACGAAGCACAACGTAGAACCCTAGCTTGAGTGCAAAGAAACACAAAAACGAAAACACAAAAAGTGCACTTAAAACATAATCAAAGACAAAACTTCCTCAACTGACTACTTCACTACAAATGTAGTCACATACAGTCAAGAAAAAAACACAAGAGGTACAGTAAAAAAATGAGCACATGGCAAAAAGTGCGTTGACCAACTCCTTGGGTCAACGTAACCCAATAGACAAGATACGCACGAGAAGCACACTGTATAGAAAACGAGAGATAAGGCTGAGTACTCAATGAAAAAAACACAACGAGACCAGCAGGGCCACACTAAGTAATTCAAAGTTCATAAAAAAAAACCAAAGCAAAACAAGTGAACATGAAACACAGGGCATGAGAAAAAAAGGCTCCCTAAACTGCGGAGCCAAATGAAACACGAAAGTAGAACATACACAAACAAGTAAAAAACAAGATTATCACATTAGCAGTATAGGTAAAATGCAATCACAGTATTAAAAAACTCACACAGGAGTAGAGCGAGTAGGACAGCCGCCATCCAAACAACTAAACAAAACACGTGCAAAAAGCAAGAGCAATTACAAATACACGGGAATACCACATACAGGAAACACAGTACAAAAAAGAAGATCAGGAACAACAACAAAGAAACAAGCCCAAAGAAACACAACACGCCAAAAAAACTTTGCAAAACTAGACAACACAGACTAGCCCAACGGAAAACAACAACACCCAACAAGCATCACACTATACCAAACAATAACACTGATCACAAACAATTGGTGGTCAACCAGTACAACAAAACACCACAACAAGAAATGCGTCGACCAACAACTGTGGCCGACGAAAACATAGAAAGCAAGCACACAATAATACATAGACAAACAACTCAACAAAAATACCGACACAAAAAAACAATAACCGATTGCACAGCACCACCAAGAACCAGAAAAAAATACACACAGAACACAGGAACACAAATGCCCACGGACTCCGGACAGAAAAAAGTCAAAGCAACTAGCTGTAAAACATCCAATCACAGCGCAAAACGGCAAGAAAATTCAGACAAAGAGGGCGAGGCCGCTAGTAAGAGGAAAAGTATAGAAAAACCCTATCCAAGAAAGAATATACCGACCAGTAGAATGAGCTAACAGAGCACAGGGGAAAAAACAACAAAAAGACCGGAATCTCAAGGAAGCAAAACAGTGCAACATTACCAAAGGGCCATCATAAAAACTAAAACGGAAAACGGTAAAAAATTAAAAGGAAAAACAACAGGATCAGAGGAAAAGAATGAATAAAAGGGAAAAAAAACCTGCAGCTCAATTAAAAAGAGAACAAGACAACAAACCGGAAAAGCAAAAACAAACAAAGTGAAGAAACCAGTACACCAAAACAAAAACAAGAAAAAAACTGATCAAACGAATTGAATCAACCCATGCTCAACCCGAAACCATGGGCAGTGAGGGGACCAGATCGAGAAGAAAGCAGGAACTGCCTGCCGGGCCAGAGCTACCTCGTACTCAAGTTGGATGACGGACTTGATCGAGGAACGAAGCCTACGGCACAGAAAAACTCTCGCAGGATGATATCGACGAAGAGCAGGCCGATCAACACTGGTATGATAGTATAAATAAATAGTCAGTTTGGCCTACAAAATTAAAAACACGCAAACTGGATTGTGAACAGCAGCGGAAGGATGATGACGGCGAAGAAAATAGTAATGTGAAACAGAGTGAAAGGAAGGACAGACCTTGGAGAGAAGAGCAAACATCAATGAAAAAAGAGGCTGTAAAACTAAACAGGAGTCATATGCGTGGTGAACATCGCCGAGCGTTGAACAGAAAAAACACAAGGGAGAAGACAGGCGACCAAAACGATGAAGAGTCCGTGGTGTGAGCAAGCGACAATGAAGATGGAGCCAATGAATATCAGTAGCTTTTGGGGAAGCCAGAGAAGTGTGAGAATCGATCCATGTCTGAGAGGTTTCATCAGGAGGCACAAAAGGAATAGCGAGAGGTGCTCTAAAATAAGTAAGAAAGTGGCGGTACAAGAGATTTGCAGTAACTTGATGCACCAGAAAGGGAACATCATTCAAATAAACCAGAAAAGGAAGGCAAGGGGACGCCGAAGAAGAAACAATTAACCCAAAAGAATTCACGAGTGACGGGTAAAGGCGTTGAAGCAGAAAATGAAGCAACCGGAGTTGGGCGCGATGTAAGGGAGTGTCAGTAAGAGGGGGGTCGATTTGGGAAAGAGACTTCCAGCTGAGAGAAGCATCTACAAGTTGGGATACCTGTACCACGCCACTGGCGAACCAGGTGGAGAAGCACAAGTACGGTGAAGAGGGAGAACGGAGTGCAGAAGAGTAAAAGAGAGGTTCCGCAAGCAGATCATTAGTTGAGGTAGGTGGGAGACGGACGGGACATAAGGAATGCCAGAGGGAAAAAACAGTGCGATAACTATCGGGAAAGTGATCTGGAATGAGGGGGAACAGTTCCATACGGAGGAAAGTAGCGAGAGTGAGAACCGGACTGCGAGGGAAAAGTAAAGTATCAACAATAGTAATCGATGAAATCTGAGGATGAGAAAAGGAACGGAGAAAGGTCTGAAGATGAATAGCATTAGATTTTTGAAAAAGATCTGGGAGGGCAAGACCTCCAAAGGACAGAGGAAGGACGAGAGTAGAAAGATGAACCCAGTGAACTTTATTCCAGATGAAATCAGTAATCAAACGTTGAGCGGATTGGAGAAAAATGGGCGAGGGAAAATAAGCGAACCACGAATGTGTCAGAATGGGAAGAAGAAAGGAAGAAACCCGATGTGCTCTGCTAAAAAAGGACAAAAAAGTTTTGAACCGGCAAAAATGAGCAAGACGGCGATTGAGCTGCTGAACCAAAGGAATCCATGTGGCATCAGCAACCTCCACGGGATTTCCAACGTACACACCAAGAAGTTTAATGACCAACGGGCACCCCAAGGGCGATCACCGTGTGCCACCCACGATCCGGCCCACAGACCGACAGATTTAGACATATTAAGTTCGGAACCGGAAATTGAAGCATACTCACGATAAGCAGAAAGGACAACACCGAAAGAACGTTCAGTGCGAAGAAAGAGAGTGAGGTCATCAGCATATGCAGACAACACTATGCGGTGGTGACGAGTAGGAGCAATACTGCCAGAAATCACAGAAAACAAACGAGAAAGCAGACAAATTAAGAGAGGTTCAAATGCAAGCGTAAAAAGTTGACCCGAAAGGGGACAACCCTGCCGGATCCCGTTGTCAAAGGGGATGGTAGCTGTCATGAATGTGGAAGTGCGAATACGGAAAGAAGAGTGAGAGTAAAGATTAATAAGAGCTTGAAAGAAAAGAGTAGGAAAGCCAAAATGACGAAGAACAGCAAAGAGATAAGAGTGATTAATGGAGTCAAAAGCTTGTTTCTGATCAATATTAAAAATTGCGAGAGGTTCTGAAAGTTGGGAAGCAAGAAAATATAAGTTGCGACTGGTGGAAATGTTGGTAGTAATCGAACGGGAGGGAATAGTGTAAGTTTGATCGGGGTGGATTAAATGCTGCAAGACGGGATTGAGGCGAAAAGCGGGAATTTTAGCAAAGGTTTTGTAGTCAGTATTAAGAATAGAGATAGGACGCCAGTTAGAAAAAAGACCAAGGTTTCCGGTTTTGGGGATGAGACGGAGAATAGCAAAAGTGAAATCAGAAGACTGAAAATTTGAAGAAGTAAAAACGGCATTAAAACAAGCAACCAGAAGCGGGAGGAGAGAAGGGAGAAACTTCTTATAAAATGAGAGCGGAAGACCGTCCGCGCCAGGGGAAGAACGGTCATTCAGACTGGAAATTGCAGAGCGGACTTCAGAAGGAGAGATAGGAGAAACAAGAGAATCAAAAAAACAATGTGGAACCGGAGGGAGGACATGAAGAAGAGGGGAGGTATCTGCAGGAGAAAGGAGTCGGTGTTGAAAACGATCAGAATAATGGGAAAAAGTAAGTTCACAGATACGATAAGGGTCGGTAACTGTAGATACGTCAGGTAGTGAAAGAAAGGAAATTGTGTTGCTTTTAACATGATACTCCTCAAGGGACTTGAAACTAGAAAAGGGGTCGTCGTGAAACCGCAAGTGAGTGAATTTCAGACGAGTAAGGGCTGATGAAGCAAAAGTAAACAGAATACGACGAAGTTGAGCTTGAAACACGGGAAAAGAAGGATCAGAAGGAGAAATAGTTTGCAATTTACGACGGCGAACATCAATATCTTGAAAGCGAGAAGTACGGGAAGAGAAAGAAAACTGACGTGTGAAAGAAATAATCGAAATTTTCGTGGAAAGCCACAGAGCCACTGGGTCGTCAGACGAAGAAAGTTGTTGCACAGAAGACGAGATCATAGAGCGAATTTCAGCACAGAAAACAGGATCAGTTAAAACTGAATCGTCGAGCGACCAGACTGGGGAAGGGGGGAACAGAGGAAGAATGCAAAAAAGTTTTTAAAGAACGGGGCGATGATCTGACGAAACGGAAGGATGATGAGCAATTTCAACTAGAGAGGAATGGAGAAAACTGGAAACATAGAATCTATCTAGGCGTGCTGCGACACAGCGTGAAGCAGCCGGGGGAACCAGGAAAATTCCTTGGACCGGGGATGGAGGGAACGCAATGCATCAATCAAATCAAAATTAACAACGAGTTGAGTGAGATTGGAAACAAGGTCGGAACGGCTTTCGGTTGAATCATCTCGGTCAAAACCGGGTTGCAAAGTGCAATTGAAATCGCCTGCAACAATGACTGTATCATTTGAATGGAGGGTCGAAAGGATAGAAGAAAGATGTTGGAGGAGAGTTTCTGCATCCGTAGCAGATTGCGGAATATGGATATTGAAAACATGAATACGTTTAGAACAAAAACAAAAAGAAATATGTTGAAAAGAACCCAGCAGACTCTGTGACTCAACAAAATCAGAAAGGGAAGAATGAAAACGCACATGAAACGCTATAGCGGTACCAGACCTGAGATGGGTCCGGTAATTATGATAAAAAATGTACGGCCAGCGACTCCAGCGGGAACACCCGGCATCCAAGGAACAGTTCGTCTCCTGGAGAAGGAGGATATTAGGCCCCCAGGTAACGAACGTCCTCGAAAACCAAAGCATTCGCCGCAGAAGACGCAAGCCCTCTACAATTAAAGCTAAGTAGTGTTAACAAGGACATCACTGGTAGGTTGCATCTAGCCTTCCAGTTCAGCCCTCAAAATCTTGAGTAAGTATCCCAGACGGCGAGCATATTGCTCAGTCCCGCCAGGCAAAGTAACATTAGTTATAAATGCATGGAACTGGTTTAGCTGTGCAATAATTTCAGGCAGCAAGTGAAGCTTACTCTTAATGCAAGGTAGTGTGATCAACTTTGCCTTACGCGGGCGAGTGGTCAATGCATACAGATCAGATAAGGTAAGAGGGTGCAAAGGCACCGCAAGTTCTTCAAACATAGTAGAAATGTCAAGAAGTGTAGGAGAAGGAGAATCATCGTCAGAGTCAACCATTGCATTGTCATCAGGATCAGGGGCGACCGTGTCCATAACATCATCATCCTGGAGACATGCGAATCGGTTCGAAACTAGTAATTCAGAATTTGGCTCATGATGGCTAGGTGCACCCGAGGTAGAATGGGCTGGTTTCTTGGACCGAAGACGTTGATACGAACGGGAAGAGCGAGTAGAAACACCAGGTGAGCTGGGGCGTTTACGTTGTGATTTAGGTGCAGACACTTCCAGCGATGGAAAATCCTCATTGAAGGGCTCCAAACCATCCAGTACGACGACAGGAACCGGGAGGGAAGGAACGACTGGAGAAACAGCAGGCAAAATTGATGAAGGTAGAATGTGAGCAGGTGCCTCAGCGGCCTGCACAACATCCGTAGGGGCAGCGGCCACCGGAACTGTTGTAGCTAATGAAGAATCAGATCTAGCACCAGGAGTGGCATGAGGACAAGCAGAAGCGAGATGACCTTCCCCTTTACAGCGGAAGCTCTTAACCCCTGCAAAAAGATTAAAAATGTACGTCCGGGTATCAGTGACTAATTCCAGAGTTGCAGGGCGTTCCGCAATTGACTGAGAAGTTGGAAAAATAACCCGGTACTGGCGGCGCCCACCCTGCACATGTTTCAGGGGGGAATCACGGGCTGTAGCTGGAAGAATCTTGGTCACTCCCACAACACGACCCATCGTGTTGAGGGCATCAATCAACAGAGAATCAGGAACAGCCGTTGGTACAGGAGAGAGGGTCACCGTAACTGGTCTTTGGGCTGCAGCGACAGGTTGTAGATGAAAGGACCCAATATCAACCCCATGGACTATAATTAAATCTACTGCTTGCTGGTGGGTGAAGTGAACAACCACCCCTCCACCCAAGCGAATAATGGACACAATGCTTTCGGCTGGAACGAACTTCGACACAGCATGCAGATACTGGGGGAGGGGGGTGTCACGCAAAGCAGGAATGAAAACACTTAATAATAAGGCAGACGACAATTGCTTACCTTGCGGTGAATCACTTGGAAGAATAATTTTCAACGCCGAAGCTACACGTTTGAAATGTGGTGCAGAATCACTAGAAATATATGAGGTACTTCCCACAGCTTGTGCGAACGACGTTGAAGTAGAACTAGCAGAACCAGGAATATTAGACGCAGCCGGCACACGGGTGGCCAGAAGCACAGTCTCTGGAAGTCCAGCAGCACTAGTCGACGCAACATTCCCCGAAGAAGACACAGAACTATGAAGCGAAGACATATCAGCAATCGAAGAAGCAGCTGTAGACGACAGTGACTTATTCACAGTGGTAGTGGACATTCTCGACCACTGGCCCACCAAAACTCATGCGTCGTAACTGACGACACACGGAAATTAAAAAAAACAAAAAATGAGCACCCACTCGGCACTCAGCCTCACTGCTCGTGAAGCGAGGGTACTAAACACTGCAACCAAAACACAAAACGACGAAATACCACCGAAAGAACAAGTAAACAAACGAACGTTGACTTCTACGCAGGAGCCGAAAAAAATGCGACTTGTGTGTTCAACGACCACTACGCCACCGGGGCGGCTTAAACATTTGCAAAGAAAGCCATTCTGTGTCCCAAAAACTCTGATAATAACAAATTAAATGAGAATGTTCATGATCTTTTAGAGGGAACAGCAAGCGCATACTTAAGCTCTAATTCAATTGATGCCGATGGCGAAGAAAATACTGAACAGTATTTTCCTGTAATTTTTAAATGAGCAAACTCCATCAGGAATGCCACTTCACAGACTGAAGTTGAAGATTGGAGCTATTATCATGCTCCTGAGAAACCTCAATACTCAACGAGGTTTATGCAATGGAACAAGACTGATAATTAAAGAACTAAAACCCAATTTGATCATTGCAGAAATACCCACAGGCTCAGCATGTGGTAAACCTGTTTTTATTCCGCGAATTGACCTCGCACTTACTGATACAGACCTCCCATTCACATTAAGACGACGACAATTTCCTGTAAAACTCGCCTTTGCTATGATCATTAATAAGTCTCAAGGTCAAACATTGGAGAAAGTAGGTATCTACCTTCCTGAACCAGTGTTTAGCCATGAACAACTTTATGTTGCATTGTTAAGAGTTCGGCATTTTGATGATGTCAGAGTTAAAGTAGTCCATGGGCCAGAAAAAGGGAAACTACTTCCAGATTACGAAAAGATATTTGCAAAAAATATCGTGCACAAAGATATTTTCCAACGTCATTAATAAACGCTTGAATAGCAATAAGTGATTTCTATAACCCGTTATATTCTTATATCAACGGGCTTTACTGCTAGTTATACGTAATAACCATATAGTTAAGTATTGCAAATACTCCGAAAAATCCAAGTTTTGCAGATAATCAGAACATTGCCCCAGCACAAGAAGACCTGAAAAAAATATGGGTATAAATTGTGGGCTAAGAGTGATACGAGAGAGAGTGTGAAATGTTATGGGTAAAGTTGACAAATTGCCAAGAATAAACGGCTATGTATGCATTTCGGTTATGAAGAGAATGAAAGCAAAAAGCTTCGTAAGTTCCGTGTAAATTTTCAAAGATCGGAAGGGAAGTTTTGTCAGTGTTTTCTTATTGAATTCCTGATAAAGCAGTTAAGAATCCAGAACACCGGTGTCAAAATTTTCGGCTACCGACATTACTACTTTTCTGCATAAAGAATAAACTTTCAAACTACCGACTAATAAAACTATTACGGCTGCTCTTTCTAAAGTTTATTAACACTGTGAAGTACTTTCGTAGTAGGAGATCGTTTCTACGAGCAACGTAGTAGGAGAGTGTTTCTACGAGCAACCACTAACTGATAAAGTAATACTAAAGCACACACACACACACACACACACAAAGGGTATGCAGCTATTACGCTAACTACCGCATCTTACAACAGACGCTGCCGTTACACACGAATGACTTCTTAAAGTAGTGAATAGCTTTGTAACTCATCGCAAATTCATTAAAGTTCCACCAGATCATATGATTAACAGTAAGCACAACCTGTTCTTGAACTAGATAAATATTGCAATCAATTTGCCACTTTATTCGCCACTTTAAGATTACGCATTAAGTCTTCAATGGTCTTAAATAAACATTCTTTGGTCTGTACCACTTTAAATTCCTTAACACCTTTACCGACTCAGATATTATGCATGGACATGTAACAATATGAGAAAGCCATCCCGTGGATTAGGGATCGGTCCAAGCGCTGGCTTCTGACCGTTCATCCGAGTGGGCATTGGCTCGAGACCCGGGTGAGGCATGGGTTGTTTGCTTGTTTTAGTCACTCACTCCCTTCCCTTCCTGTAACCAGTTGCCCTAAATTAGGAAAAGGTGACTGCTTATCCCTTGGAATTGCCCTCGGTTGTCATTAAGCTTCGAAACAAACAAACAAATAAAATATCAGGAAGCCTGAATGAAAAATTGTTCATCGACTTTACATAATTCATCTTAAATTACACGAAAACAGCATTATGGTATTGAAATTGCCGTCTGACTTTATTAGCGGAAATAGAAACTATTCAGTGGCTTTGACTACGTAGTTTGACTAAACCTAAGTTTTCAGTGGTTTTTACTTGGTAGCTTGATCAAAACGATCAAAGTTTTCAGTGGTGACTAGGCATGCAATTTGGCTGCTTCAAATGCATCGTAATGAACAAAATAAAAGAAAAGCAAACGGTTTTTATATATGCAGGTTCACTGTACTAAATAAAAAAGCAA
Source organism: Macrothele yani (assembly GCA_039090855.1). Lineage (NCBI taxonomy): Eukaryota > Metazoa > Arthropoda > Arachnida > Araneae > Macrothelidae > Macrothele > Macrothele yani. The sequence goes on along the minus strand of CM077007.1, from coordinate 79,196,842 downwards.
ACGAGCTTAAAAGCAATATATCAGGTTCACTGCAAAAGGGTAAAAGCAATATATCAGGTTCACTGCAAAAGGGTAAAAGCAATATATCAGGTTCACTGCAAATGGGTAAATCAATATATCAGGTTCACTGTACTAAAAAAAAGAAAAGCAAACGGTTTTCATATATGCAGGTTCACTCTGATACTTCACTTAATATCGAAGAAGAATTTACAAGTACCAGAGAATGCACAAAACCTTCTGGTTGACCACTGTAAGTTGAAAAAAAAATATTACCTTAGAACACATTATTTCGTTTAACTGAATTATAAATGTCAAATTAGGCTCTCCGTAATGCGTATTGTTCCGTTCAGAACGACAATGTTGTTTTCGGTATTAAGTTTGGATGATTTCGTGCTCATTTAGTATTTTAAATAAAAGAAAAGAAGTGACGGCACGTAGAATAAATTTCAGAGTTTTAATAGCTCTCATTAGGAATATAATCAGTACATCTCAGAAAATAATGCGCAAATAAAATTAACTGATATCTGTATCGTCTACGAAAAATGTAATTTCTTTTTGTTAGCTCGCGAGGCCATCACCAGACTTTAATCACCTAATTAGCTGACAAAGACAAGCAACGATCGTCTCGCTAATTGAAGGTCAAAATACTGAAGCAAAACAAAAAAATAGGTTAAATATCTTGATACACAGCTTCTGGAAATTTAGTCGCACTGACACATAAGATAAAGTTGAACGTAAATTGAAGCGCCTATTTATTTCACAGTCTGCTGAGCGAGAAAATAAGAGTTATGAGCCTGAAAGTTTTCTTAGTTCTATTTTTACATGAAGTGAACCATTTATCACATAAATAAAGCTCATCATAGTTTTCGCTGAGAACAATTTTATATGTGTAGATAACGCTAATGGAAAGAACAATATTTTATTTGTTCTAGCGGAGGCAACTGGTAAGAGCAAGGAAGAAGTGGAACCCGGAAGACACGAAACTACAAGAAAAACGACAAAAAGATGTGGTGTTGAATTAATGGTCAGCTTTTCTTTCTCTGCTTTTTAGAGACGTTTTGAGATATAAGCAGTCGTCGTACTTAATTTTGTGTAACTGACTCTAGGAAGAGAAGGGAAGGAGCCTGTGCCGTAAGACAAGCTCACCACTCATACTTCACTTGGGGCTACAGTCCTGCCCTCATCAGATGAATGGACAGAAACCAAAGCATCAGACCACTAACGCCCCGGGGCTGTGATGGTAAGCTTGATTGTAGCGTGTAAAACTCTTAAAATAATGAAATAGTTTTCTTCTTTCTGAAGGGAAGCATGAAACAAAGAGAGAGCCAGCAATAAACTATAATGTCATATAGAAACTGTTTTTCATTTATATAAAACACATAAAAAAGACCTGAATATTTAATTCAGATACGTTTTTTAGTTCCTTCGTTTATAGTTTCAGATAAATATAGGAAGGAAGTAACATAATAAAATATATATTTTTTAAAAATTCTTCATTCTTCCTAGGAAGCCGGGAAAATTTAAAAGCCCATTTTTGAAATATAATTTATCTTTTCTGGAGTTAAAATTTAGTACTTCAATCTAATTTCTTCACTCTCGAAGAAACCTAACTTCAAACATTATCATTGGAATGTTTTTTTGTTTCTCTTCTCCCTTTTCGCAAATGATTTGCAGGAGAAGTAACTGATCTGTTTCTGAGAATAAATTTTCATATTAATTTTAGTGATACAGAAGCTTGGCAATAATACAAGCGGAAAGACGGATAGCTTCTTTCAGGTGGTAGAGCATGCATTTCTTCTTGTGGAAAAATTTGCTAAGTTTCACATTCCACAAAACATTATTACTTTGGCTCAGATATTTTTTTCAATTCCCCAAAGATAAACTGCGATTCTTCGAAACAGTCATCAACAGCGCCGAATTTTGGAACAACAGAAGCGAGGCTCCTTCCAGCATCCGATGCTCAGGGCTGTATTCCTAAGAGAAGTGAGCGCATGCATGTCGAAAGGCCGCAGAATGAATGCATCGTGGATAAACGCAGCGAGTGTAAAGAAGATGTTATTGACCGTAGCGATTTCGGAGATCTCGGTTTTCTCCCTTACGTTCATTCGATTCTCTTGGCAATGTCTGGGAGATAAAAGAAACTTTGCGTGAAAAGGCTCTACTCATCTGGAAGCGATACATAACGCATTTTACTGCGCTGTTTCTTTTTGTCTGCGATCATTCTACGAAAACTATGCCCAGTCGATATGTTTGATATTCTGGAAGGTTATGAACAAACGTGTCATGGGAGACAGAAAGCTGTCGTGAAAAAGAATTTCCTCACAAAATGAGAAAGACAACTTGAGCATGTATTATACATGGCAGATGCAGTTACGCGAAGACAATTATTTGTTACGTCGTTTCTTTTCTGTGGGAAGGGAATCTTGACTCCTTTGTCACATTATTGGGAGGTCACGTCTTTTATGACAAACAAATTAAATTAAGAACAAGAAATCGAACAATGTAAAGACAGTAGTACTAAAACAATAATGTATATCAACATGATGTAACATTTAATATCCTCTAAATATGTAAAAAATGCCTTACGGGAAATTTATGAACGTAAAATTTCCTTATAGAATTTTTTTTCGACAAACTTCTAAAAAAATGGAAGTGTATGGCAATTAACGACTGCGAAGCATTTGTATATCTGGCAGATACCTCCACATACAACTGCTGTGGTCTTGAAACCAGCTTTTCAAACCCTAGTGATTTTTAGCTCTACACGATGCAACTTAGGTTTAGAATATCATTGATACAACCTTCTATTTCATCCTCATTTTTTGCTTCCTAAACAATTAATCTCCAGAATTTCTTCTTAGCAGAACTTTTGTAAAAAAGAAATCGTGCTAATATTATCGATTTGTTCATCCGTCCGTCCGTCAATCTGTAGATACGATATATCTGCAACTAATAGTCCGATTTGAAAAATTCTTTTTGCGTTAGGAAGCTTAAAATGTGCGAATGATGACTTTTTATTTTGATTTTTTACGATGCACAATCTCGCCGCTAGATGGCGTAAATGCAGGTCATATCGAATTAAAAATGCATTTTATTTCATACATTTGCTCCTTCGCGTTTTCCCAGATATCTCTGTTTCTAAAACTCCGACTTGAAGAATTATTTCTGTAGCGGATACAGCTCCTGGTGGCAAATATTTCGCATGTAATTTCTAAATTTTGGTATAAAACGGTTTGGTCACAAGGGGGCGTAAGTGTTAATTTTGGGCGTAAGTGCTTCTGATATATTTGCAACAAAATCTGAGCTTCTAAAATCTCGATTGAAAAATTCTTTCGTGGTCCGATACTACTCATATCGACAAACCATTTCGCAATATTTTCTTCTTAAAATAGTGCATGGTTTCTCCCCCAGAGGGGTAGATGTGAGTCATATTTTTGTCAATATCTCGGCTTCTAATAGCCCAATTAGAAAAATTTCTTCTTTGTTGGATAGTTTCCGGTGCGACATGTTTTTAAAATAGTTTCAAAATTTTCAAGTAAGTCATTGACTTTCCGCTAGGGGGAGTAAAGCTAAATTGCGCTTTCCCCGATATCTCTGCTTCTAAAACTCCGATTTGAAAAATTCTTCCTGCCTCCGGGTGGGAAATGTTTTAATTGTAATTTCTAATTTTTTATAAAATATGGTTTAGCCGCCAGGGGCGTAAGTGTTAATTTCTGCTTCATAGGTATTTCCATCAAAATCTGAGCTTCTAAAAATCTCGATTGAGAAAATTCTTTCGTGGACCGATAGCGCTCTATCGATAAGGTCGCAGATGTATATCCTATTTCTGTCAAAAGCTCTGCTTATATGAGTCAGATTTGAAAAATTCCTTCTTTGTTAGGTAGCGTTTCCGGTGTAAAATGCTTTCACATAATTTCAAAAATTTCAAATAATACACGGACTTTCCGCTAGGGGGAGTTAAAGTAAATTGCGTTTCCCCGATATCTCTTCTCATAAAATTCCGATTAGAAAACTTCTTTCTGCACCGGATACAGCTGCTGATAGGAAATGCTTTGCCTATAATTTCTAATATTTGATAAAGAATGGTTTAGCCACCAGAGGGTGCAAGTGTTAATTCTTGCGCCTGATGTATTTGTAGCAAAATATGAGCTCCTGAAAGTTCGATTGAAAAAACTATTTCGTTGACCGATACTGCTCACATCAAAAGACCTTTTGAGAATACTTTCTTCTAAAAATAATGCATGGTTTTTCCGCCAGGGGCGTAAAGGCATATCTTATTTTTGTTGATATCTCTGCTTCGAAGAGTCCGATTTAAAAAAATATTTCTTTGTTGGAGAGCGTTTCGGTATGGAAATGTTTCTCATATAATTTCAAATTTTTCGTAGCGCACAAGTCTGCCACCAGAGGGCGTAGGCTCACGTTTTTGTTTACAGCAATATCTGCGGGACTAAAAACCCGATTAAAAAACTTCTTTCTTCGGTCGGATACTATTAACTATGCAAACTGTGTGTGTATTTTCTTTCCAAAATAGTGAACAATTTCGCCGCTAGGGGTGTACATAATTATTCTGTTTTTCTCAATATTATTGCTTTTGCATGTGCGATTTAAAAATTTATTTCAACACCGGATGCCTTGTAGAACATTTAAGGCTAGTATATGAGGAATTTTGCAGTTCACAGTTCTGTCGATAGGTGGTGTTTGGGCGATTCAGTTTGCAGCTGTATCGCCGCTTCTAAAAACGCTTTTGAGAAATTTCATCTTCACTGTATGCTATTCACTACAACAGAGATGTGGAGCATTATCCTCTTTAAGTAACGTAAAGATTTCTTACTAGCTGCGTAAAGGTCGAACGCTTTTTCCGTGAAGAATAATTTTCACCTATTTTCAACTTTTCCGCCTGGAGGAGCTAAGTAGATGTTTCTATTTCTGGATGTTTTATCGATTGTTGTAACCAGTTGATTGTTTTCCAAACCGGTTCCATTGATTTTGAATAGCCTTGATAAATTTACTTCGCGTCAGAACGGTTTCAAAAGACGTGCTTTTTTACATCTGAAAATTCGGTCATCTTTCTTTTTATAGTATGTTCCAAACTGAATTTTCTTGTGTCAGTTTCTTTAAAATTTCATCATTCGCCTTTGTTAGTGGTTGTTACAAAAGGAATGAATTTGCTGTCGGCGATTTTGTCTTGATTGGGAAGTTATTAATTTTTCTTAGGTCATCTGTATGAGTAGAAAGACATCTACATGCAATTGTATTCTTTCTTCGCTTTTTTGTCGTGCCTTTTTGAATGCTTCAGTACAATCGACACTCTTACAGAATTACCTAGTTCGCTACTTAATCAATACGACTTATAATAGGACAGTTTTGTGACAATAGGTTACGTAGTTGTAGAAACGAAATATCTGCATCCATTTGTCAGGTACCCAGAATTACTTTTAAGTTAGCTACAAGAAACCGTGCGAATGACGATCTTGGCATTTCTCACTTTTTCTGATGCGCACGCAGTCTATCGATAGTTGGCGTAAATGTTCATTTCTCCGGAAGTGTATATTTAAATTAGGCTTAATCTGTCTTCTTTTAGTTGCCCCATTCAAAGAAAATATTTTTGCTTCATATATTCTTAACATCATCAATATTTTCGAGTTGTGTTGTACAAGTCATCACTTTTATTTTTTATGACATCTCAGTTTTTGAAAGACGGACTGGGAAACGGACTGCAACTCTCGATAAGCGTAACCGTAATCAGTATTGTCCATGCAACGTATGATTTAGATAGTACATAATTTTTTCGCTATGCTACGGAACAAAAAAATGTTGTATTTGATAGGGTGTGACACTTCAGAAAAAGTTCCCGTTGAAAAAAAATATTTTTGTAATGGTTAGATTATCTAATTTTTCAGAACGTTTTCGAGCTCTTCTTCAGAGAAACTTTTCCTTCTAGTTAGGCTAATGCGCAAATTTAAATTATGAGCGACTTCTCCGTTTAAACAAAACAGTTTCTCAAAAGCCATGTTTTGATCATATCGTTGTAATCATTACCAACATTTCCCATACATTTAAAAAAAAATTCCACATTCACAATATTTTCTCAAGGGGGCTGAATAGTAACTTTTTATTTGAGATATTTTCGGTTTTGAAAGTTTTATTAGAAGAAATTTCTTTTTACAGGAGTCGACTGTAAGCGTCATCAATATTTTTCATGCATGCCCTAGCTTGTTAAGAGTAGAAGTTCCACCACATGCAGACATATTTACATTATTCAAATATATTTTTAACTGCATAAAATAATTATTTACCTTAAGAAATACTGTGCAAAAAAAATATTAACCACCCAGAAGGAATCATGCAATCGAGATGAAAATCGGTATGTGCAAAGTACACGATGTATAGGAAAGGAAATGATTGCAATAAGAGAGCAGTTCGCCCCTTATTGAGATAAAACAGCTACACAAATAGAACAAGTTAGTATGTTGTAACGCCACCTCTAGCTCGGATACAGCTCGGACATAGACGCATGCAGTTCACAGATGATGTCCAAATTACCAGCCAGTTCACCGATATTTCCAAAGAGGCGCATAGTGGCCTCCCATAATGTCCGAAGCATGCTCGATCGGTAAGAAGTCCGGCTGTCGGGCCAGCCATCGAAGGGTCTCGACATTACGGAGGCAGGCATGGGAAAGCCGTGCCGTGTGTGGCCGGGCATTTTCCTGTTAAAAATTGCTTGGTGATGTTGCGACAGGAATAGCAACACAACAGCTCGTGGAATGTCGTCGACGTACAGTTGAGCCGTGAGGGTGGCAGGAGGGCTACCAAAAGTGTCCGGCTATAGTAAAAAATGTTCCGAGTCAGTCACACACGGTGTGCGAGCTGTGTGCCGTTCCACGGTAAAGGCAGGATCCGCGCTCTGGTCAGCTCGTCTCTAGACACGAGTGCGATGGTCATCGGTGCTAAGTGCAAGCCGTGACTCATAGACTCATCACTGAAGACAGCACGAGGACACTGAACACTATCCCACGCGGATCGGGCCCGACACCACTGCTATCTGTGCCACGATGCTCGCTGATCAGTGGTAGGCGGCGGAGTAGCCTCCTGGAATGTAGTTCTTCTGCCGCTAAACCGTCTGGTAACGGTCTGGAGGGTCACGGTCGTACCTGCAGTTGATGTATGTCGTTACGCTCGGCCGTCCACTGCTCGCGTGCCGCTGGGGTGTGCTCTCCTCGACTCATTGGCACCAACATCGTCCGATTGTCACGTCACACCAACATAAATGCCGGGCGATACGGCGACTTGACGAACCTCCTTCTCTCAAATTCGCTCAACTGCTCGTATTGTGCACGGGTCCGACGTCGAGGTGTCCTCACAGTCCGTGGAGGTTAATTCAACCGCAATCTGCTGTCATAACTGTCCTTTCGTGCGTACTTTGCTTTTGATATACCACCCTCCTTGATTTGCGATTCCCATGCGCTGTGGCAGGCCACTATTTAGACATTAGTCTTTATTTGTTAATAATTTGCATATTCGGTCTTGAGGTACTTGCATACGAAGTTTTATCAGGATCGAAATACTTTAAGGTGGTGCTTAATTTCCTTTTTTTTTTTTTTTTTTTTTTTTGACAAAGAGTTTATTTAATAATGGTTTCCGGGAATTAACTTTTCAAGATCTTCAGCAAGATTCGAGTTTACACTATCAGAAAATTTGGTATCTTTCCATTATCTTTTCATTCACAACCACTTGCACTGTATTTCTCTTTTTTTACAACATGTAAAAATACAGTATTTTAACGCAGCTCTTGTCTTCATGGTACATGAAATTTTAATGGCCATGTATATTATTCTAGATTTGTGTACATCAGCAGAAAGCAAGTTTTTTTTTCAACATATCGTTCATACGTTTAAAAGCAACGTAAATATTAGCAATCATTTTAAAATTTTAGTTTAGAAACGATCATATTCACAAAACGTTTAATATTACAAAAGCGTATTTTCCTGGAAACGTAAAATATATAAATTCGGAGAAGGTTCATAATTTCAGTACCCGGTAACACTACCTCTGTGTCGAAAAACGTCTTGACACTTACAAGGCGCACTTGCAATGGCATTATTGATGAATTTCTGGGAGCAGCTCGGCCCATATTACAAGCAACACCTTACTGAGGTCTGCCACAGTACAGGGGTACGGAATGTGGCTATCTAGACGTATAGCTGTATAGCATCCCAAATGTTCTCAATAGCAGTAAGGTCAGGAGACCTCGTAGGCAGCGTTAACGCTTTAATCCCATGATTGTTCAACTCCTAAATCACGCTCTAGTCACGGAGACTGGTTGCATTCGCATAAATAATGCAAGTGTTGTGCTTAAAATATCGTCGCGCATCTAAACGAGAAGCTTTGCTCATATATTTACTAACAATTATGGCAAAATATGTGAAAAAACGAGGTTGATTTTCATGATGAAGCAGTTAGGAAGACAGGTGGCAAGTTGAAAGGCCCCTCTGATTAATACAGTATGAAGCGTTGACTTCAGATCATTCGTCCAAGATGGGTCCATGGTTCAAATCCTGGCTGAGACAGGGATAGTGTGCTTGTCATACACTGGTTTCCACCTTTTTCTGGAACCAGTGGCATCAAATTAGGGACAGGCGACAGCTTATAGCCCACTGTGTCGCTAACGGTGGTCATTTAACCCCCTCCCCCAAAAGAACTTGAATGGAAACGAGTAAATAAATGTTAGACAAATCTGTTGTGAAGCGAATAATATCATATAGCGAAAAGAAACTGCATTCTGCGTTCTGATGTGTGGTCAACAAAACATTACAGCCTCCCCGGTAGGGCAGTGGCCTAAGCGCTGGTTTGTCACCATTCGTCCGCGATGGATCCAGGTTCGAATTCCGATGATGCATGGATGTTGTGTTTGCCTAACGGTACTAGCTCTCCCTTCCCTAGAACAAGTGGCCCCGAATTACGAACGAGCGATTGCTGGTATCCCATCGAGTTGCTCGCGGTGGTCGTTAAACCACCAAATAATATAAATGTATAAACAAGTTAGTAAAATCATGCAATGCATTGATTACGATACGTTTTCCAGCATACCAAAAATCATTAATGAAATTATTACTCAAGTTATGAGGATAATGGCCGTGGAATAAATCACGCTCCTGTGTCTTGACATTTTACCCCATTTCGATGATATTAAACAGAATTGGTTCAGTATACCTCCAGAATAACATACTAAAGTTTTGTCGCAATAGAAGCATTTTAGTCAAGTTATGAGGAAATTGGCTGGGGAATAAATCTCGCTCCTGTGCCCTGAAATTTGATTCCACTTCGATGATATTCGACAGAACTGGTTCAGTATATCTTCGGAACAACATACTAAAATTTTGTCGCAATAGAAGTATTTTTAGTCAAGTTACGAGGATAATGGCTGTGGAATAAATCTCGCTCCTGTGCCCTGACTTTTGACCCCATTTTGATTATATTAGACAGAACCGGATCAATACATCTTCGGAACAACCGGATGAAGTTTTGTCGCAATCAAAGCATTTTTACGTAAGTTATGATGCATAAGGGCGATGGAATGGAGCCCCTACTATGTCCTAAACTTTGACCCCATTCATTTCATTTTCAGTAGGGTTCCTTCCCAATTGTTCCCTACCACATACTAAAATTTCATCGAAATCGAACCATTTTTACGCGAGTTAGACGAACAAAGCTGGAGCATATACGCTTCTTGAACCTACGGTTGGAAAGCGTAAATAAAATGGCAGTACATTTACTTATGGATCCTAAAATGTGCTCATCCTCTCGTCAGCTGTATCAGATGCTGAAATGTAGGCGGAGATGGCTCACACACAATATTAGAAAGAAGGAGTGACATTAATGCAGTGATGTGGTTGTCCAAAACGTAGCGATCAAGTGCAAAGTTTAATCGACACTACTGTTTGAGAGAAATGCTACACGAAGAAAGAATATCGCTATTCAAGTGAAATTTACATCACAGATTACTAATGTTACAGGACATAACTCATTACATTTGTAAGAAATAAAATAATCACCATCGTGTGAAGCCATCTCGAGGGCAACAATAACAGCTCTACACGGCGTGGCAGTGAATGGAAGGAATTTTTGATATCGTCCAGGGGAATAGTCTGCCAAACTGCTTTTATGAGAGACCAGAGTTCATTTATCGTGACTGGCTGAGACGCTTGAAGTGCCAGTCACTTAGCTACCATGTCCCAGACATGTTCGATCGGAGACATAACTGGTGAACTTGCAGGTCAGGGAAGAAGCGGTGTCTGCCGTGCATGGAAGAGACCTTATACATTCCGGGCCACATGTGGCCGAGCATTGTTCTGCTGAAATATAGCACCAGGACAACTCTGAAGGAAGGGTATCACCTCTGCATCTAAAACATCCCTGATGTATCGCTGGCTGTCGAGGATTACCTCAATTTGTATCAGCCAAGATCACGAATTGAACCTAATGGCGCTGCATACCATGACGCCTGGCGTTGGGCCGGTATGACGATACAAAGTGCCGCTCACCACGATGTCGTCGAATACGTATGCGGCCATCACGGTGCATCAGGATGAGCCTTGACTCGTCAGAAAGCACGACCTGTTACCAATCAGCACGCCAATGTCTTTGTTCAAGACCCCAGTGCAGCCGGAGGCGTTTGTGGTTGAGAGTCAAAGGAACGCGCAGCAACGGACTGCTAGCGATCAGTCCTCTGTTAAGCAGACGACATCAATCTGTGCTGGAGGATAAAGCCTGACCTGTGACAGTGCTCCACGGCTGCGCTAACACCGTGGATGTCGCTGTGCGATCAGTCACTGCCATCTGGTAGAGCTGTCTGCTATGCCGTGCAGGTGTGCGATTTTGCGGTGTCTATTTCCCAGATTTCTGTGTGTTCGACTCTCATCCGTCCACTGACGTCACGCTTGCATCACTGTCGGCGTTTCGTCCCGCATGAGTGGCAATTTCGCGGTAGGAAAATCCACTTTCTCTCATCCCAACAATCCTTCCTCGCTCAAAGTCTGTCAGGTGTTCATAATGCGAACTTCTTCGGCAACGGGCCACAATGAAACACAAGAAACACCCTTTCGACGCAATGTCGGCACTTCACTGATTGCTATATCGCGATTGAGCCAGCTGTTAATACGAAACACCGGAACGTTCAAAGAACGCTGTTCCGAAACCGCATACGCATTTTCACAGACATTTTAATCATTTACATGTCCCAACCTGTTGTACATACGTATTATGTAAGTTTCAAGCTCATGTTAACAGTCCTTCATGGTGTTGCAAGATTCACAAACAGCAGTATAGTTTTCATCAGTTTCAGTGTATACTCTCATTTTCCTTAAGTACTCTCATCTATCAGATTTACTATTTTGAGCCAACACAGAAATTTACTACTCATTATAAACAATTCTAGGAGTCTATGCTGTAGAAGATATTTTTTGTTGTTTAGGGGTTTTAACTACCACCACAAGCAACTTTAATAAAGTCTGTAAGCAATCACCCATCCCCAGTTTTAAACCACTGGTACCAGGGAAGGCAGAGAGTCAAAGCCTTAAGAAATGCACACCACCCATGCCTCATCCAAGACTAAAGCCCGAGTCCGCTCGAATGAACAGTTAGGCGCCAGGGTATAAACCACTGTACCATTGGAGCGTCGCACTAGTATATACTATAGAGCAAACAAGACTAAAAACGTATACTAGACTGTATACAACATCCGGAAAAGCAACTAAAGAACACAGTGAAAACTGCAGTGACATGCGGTACGGTACGTAAGAAGAATTGACGAAGGGTGGAAAATATTGAAAATTAGGAAAAGCTACTGGTAAGGCTAGGAAGGAAACTACTCACGCTAAACAGAGGTCGAGAATTTTATTGTTGCTTGACAACAATGAAATTCTCGAACTATTGTTTTGTCAAAGGTCCTGTTTCATGTTGAACCTCTTTGAGGTTTGTCTGACTTTTAGACATGGTCAAAAGGGTAGAAAAGCTCAGAAGTTCAGGTGTGGCGTTAAGAACAGAAACATAATAAGAAGCAACAAAAACTTACATAAGTGTAAAAGGAAACTAATTGGGAAGTTAGAAGGGAATATGCTGCATCCGCCAAGTCGGAGATGTCAAATACTTGATTCAACTTGATTCATAATTTTTTTTTTTATTTGAAGTTTAACGACTACCGTGAACAACTTAATGGGCTATAAGCAGTCGCCCGTCCCTTATTTAGAGTCAATGGTTCCAGGGAAGGAAGAAAGACAGAGCGTAAGACAAACACAACATCCATGCCTCACAGATATTCGAACCCGGACCCTTCTCGGACGAATGATCATAAGCCATCGCTTAGACCACACGCCACCGGGACGGCTTCACGCATTTGGTGCTTGTGCTAATAATACACGTTCTCGAATTTCATGCATATGTTTTTTGAGTCACCTTCATACAACGTGCATATCTGTTTTAGTTTATCAGTTGCTTCATTAAATCGTTGCTTATTTGTTTGAATGATCAATACAGTCTATGACCTGGTTTTTTTTTAAATTGTAGAATAACGTCAATAAGAGGTGTCAGTACTCTTTCGCTATTACCAAAATATTTACGTAGTAATTTTGAAATTTTTTTAAAATTTTCTTACATCGCCTTGAACATTGATGAAATACTTTTTTTTATAAATTGATAATATTGTATGTAATAATCTAAATAAAATAATTATTTTACAAAACTGTATAAAAACCTTCATGTAAATGCATCTTTTTTTTTCATATTACTGGTAAGAATGTTCAATATTACCGGGTGATCCAAAAGTCGCTGAGTTTTGGGAGTAGGGCAACACGGTTTGTGTAGAAATAATCAGAATGACATCGTTTTTTTTATGAAATCACATAAATTTTTACTAATTTTACTTACATTTTTCATCGCCAGATGGCGCTATAGGCGAACAGGTCTGGGATAGTGGGTATAAAAGCAGCAGCTAGGAAGCAACCACAAGTCACGGGGCCGCGGGTGGCCAAGTGGTCAGCGTTCGTGACTGCCATGGAGATAACCTCAGGTTCGATCCTGGGCAGGTACGAACGCTTAAACCACTAAATGCCCGCCGTGCGTCGGATGGGCACGTTAAGCCGTCAGACTCCAGGTACTGCCGCCCCCGGTAATAAATAAGGGCGTCTTCCTCCCCTTTCTACATCGCTTCCGTGTCACTTTCCTATCGGACACTCTAGCCCAAATCTCCTAGCTTCCTATTTCTAAGGGTTGTTTAAGACCTGGGGTCAGACACTGCCTTCCTAAAATCTTCTACATATAAAAAAAACCAGAAGTCACAGCGGCCAGTGTCAGTAAGCTGTCATTACCGGACAAAGCGCTCTTGGTGAAATTGTTCTATTACAACACTGAATGTGTGAGTGCTGCGGAGAATGGTGAAAAAATTCGAGGAAACGAGATCTTTGGCAGCACGCCCACAAAGCGGTAGATCACGAACACGTGCTGAAGCAGCAGAGACGATTACGCAGGAAATGGATGTGATTGCAATGTCATCCGCACATGGCGACCCGTACAAACTGCAACGGCATAACGAACTGCAAGCTGGCGATTACGTGCAACGTTAGGAGTTCGCAGCATGGTTTTTTCGACAAATGGATGTCGACGAGAACTGGCTGATGAACGTTTTATGGACTGATGAGGCACACTTTTCCCTAAACGGAGCGGTAAACACGCACAACTTCCGCATCTGGGCCACGGAACATCCCCGAGCAGTCGTTGAAGCGCCACTTCATTAGCCGAAAGTGACCGTGTGGTGTGGATTCCTTCATTATCGGCCCTTTTTTTTTGAAGAGGTCCGCGGCACCTCCTTCGAAACCGTTTCAGTGACAGGTGCACGTTATGCGAACATGTTACGAACGTACATTATCCCTAGCTTTCAAGAGCGGGATCAGTGAATTTGTGTACATTAATGCAGGATGGAACAGCACCCCACATCGCACGTTCCGTTAAGCAACTGATGCAAGAGAAGTATGGCGCAAATCGTGTGTTGAGCCGACACTTTCCGAAGGCCTGGCCTCCTCGGTCGCCAGACCTGACACCCTGCGATTTCTGGCTCTGGGGTTACCTAAAATCACAAGTGTACAGATGTCTCCCTACTTCATTTCATTAGTCATGCTGAAAGATGCCATTCGAAACCATGTGGCAGCTATACCACTGGACATGCTCTTCAATGCCGTCCATGGTGTTTTCTCACGTCTGCAGGCAGTGCTGGAACAGGACGGCCATCACATTGAACACCTGGTACAATGAGATTTCTAACCTTGTAAAATCAGGTGTCTATTTTTCTCGACACTTTGAACCTGTGGTCGCTGCGCCATCTGTCGATGAAAAATGTAAGTAAAATGAGTAAAAATTTATGTGATTTCATAAAAAACCCGATGTCATTCTAATTATTTCTACGCAAACCGCGTTGCCCTACTCTCAAAACTCCGCTAGTTATTACGTTTTCAAAATATGCAAGACTTTTGGATCACCCGGTATATTGCTTTTAGACAGTTAATCTTATTTTCTTTTCCTAAAATTATTTGTTTTGTTCCTTATAGTTTTGCACTTTGCAATCTTTCCTGGATTTCCTTTTTCGTGTTAATTATATATTGTTTATTATTTTTGTACTAATCCAGAATTATGTTTTAAACTTATATATGAAATTCCGTCAAATTTTTAAATTTTAAGTACGTTATTTCGTTTCGGAGTAGAAACAAATTTTTTTATGTTAGATCTATGAGAATAAATACCTTACAGAAGAATAAGATACTTGCAACTTCATCTTTCTTTATCATTTTCAAATCAATTAGCGAGGAAAAAAAAAAGAAAAACTCGATGTGAAAGGTTCAAATTTTGTTAACCTTGTGTCTTTAAAACTCATGTTGATAAGTTGATCTCGAATTTTTGCACACATGTTAACACCTGATGGCATTTCTTTATTGTAATTAATTTCCCATTAAAACAGGTAATATGATTTGATTCTCTGCTCAAGTTTTGAAATACAAACGTGGAAAAAACTCACTGATTAAAGATACAGGCCACATTATTTCTGAAAGTGTCGTTTTTAAACAATAGTGCTAATTACAGTCTTTTCCAGAAAAGAACATTTAATGAACTTTATTTATTTTGTTTTTAATAATCAGAGGATAAAAATACAGGATGATTGGCACCATTTCTAAACAGGTAATGTTTTCATGAGATGGTTTGCAGAATATAGTGTATGCTAATTAGTGAAAAAACGCTCAACATTGGGATATATTTTTAACGTCAAAAGTTTCTTTAAATTCGCTTCGATAGGAAAATGGGAATAATGCTATGCTTAAATATGAAAAGTGTCTGCTTCTTTAAAAGAAAGATTTGTTATCACCCACGTACTGGCCATATGAATATTCAATAGTGAGCGGATCATGACAACCAACTTTCCGCATTTTCACGAATGTAGCATATTCGCAGTTATGATTTAAATATATGAGTGTGCCATAGATTCGCAGGTTTATAGCACATGTTTTGACAAGGAATGCGACACAAATATAAAAAAAAACATTATTCAGCTCAGTTTCATGGGCAAACATTTCTTCTGCGATGCACTCATCAACTGTAAAGGCAAGAGTGGTGTGTTTGTAACGAAGACTATTCTGAGTCTTCGTTACATAGTTTTACTAGTTCATCGCATCGCAATGCCGCTCACCCCGGTGACTCACCATTCGCCTAAGTGGGTTTGAGCTTGAACCCCGGTTAGGCAGAGTGGGGCGCTCGCCTTATGGCACCGCGATTACCTCATCTCGTGAGCCAGAATCTCCAAATTTTTGACGGGCGACTGTTTGTAACTTTCACGGCTGCCGACGGTGGCCGTTAAAACCCAATATAAAAAACAACAAAAAACGAACAAAATCTGAGCCGAAGATTTACAAATGCATTTGGGAATGTAAGGACACCACACGATTAGCATTTTTTAAAGAAATGAAGAAAGCTTACAAATGAATGCATTTACTGTACGGATGATCACAAAGTCTTCACCACTTTTCTAATCTAACAGGGAGATGATCGAAAAAAATATAGAACTGGAAAGGAATAAATTTATTTGTTTGTTTGCACCCGCCAGAACCTGAGACTGGGAAGGAGCCAAATAAAGGAAGCAGCAGGTGCATAGATTGCCCACGTAATTGAAGCCCAGGCTGTCAACGAACTAGTTTAAATTCCTACCAGCTGAATTAGAGCGCCTAATTCTAGTAACGTGTCTTTCTTACGAGTCTTTAGGTGACTTTTATTGACTTCAATGGAACTTTTTATCAAAACCCACTTGAAGTTCCGTGGTTTTCAATTTTCAACCCATTATTAGAAAATCAGTTAGAAGGATGACTGAAGGTTTATCAAAGTAATTTTTCTGGGCTTATTCAACACAAATTTAGATAACGATCTTAAAGCAGAAGTTCAATTAGTGTACCAAAGTTATAGTTGAATTAAGAGACTATACGATCACATTAGCACCACTCTTTTTAAAATCCGTGTTAAAGAGGTCTGTTGCATTTTGGTAATTTCAGTAACTTCACACATCACTTTGAATTTCTGGGAAAATCAACGATTATACAAGTTTCCAGTTTTGCAGAAAAGTTTCCATTTTAATCCTCAGATATGTTTCGAAACAGAGGGATTAAGATCTTGTAACGTACCAGGAGATGTGACGTACCTGCCAGAAGGACGCACACGACATAAAGGCAGATAGGAAGCAGAATAAAATGTCCGCGTAGCTTAATTGGTAGAGCAACTTATTCCGGAATGAGTGGACCCGGGTTCGAATCCTGGCGCGGATAAAAATGACGGAGAAATTCCCTTCGTTATAATGGCGCCCGAACCATCCGGATGACCCGACCGTTCACAATCTCGCAATGGTGTGATGTTATTTCCACACCGCGAGATAGGAAAAATAAGAGCAGCACTTCAAAAAAGAAAAAAAATCAGGGGGAGATGATGTAACGTACCAGGAGATGTGACGTACCTGCCAGAAGGACGCACACGACATAAAGGCAGATAGGAAGCAGAATAAAATGTCCGCGTAGCTTAATTGGTAGAGCAACTTATTCCGGAATGAGTGGACCCGGGTTCGAATCCTGGCGCGGATAAAAATGACGGAGAAATTCCCTTCGTTATAATGGTGCCCGAACTATCCGGATGACCCGACCGTTCACAATCTCGCAATGGTGTGATGTTATTTCCACACCGCGAGATAGGAAAAATAAGAGCAGCACTTCAAAAAAGAAAAAAATCAGGGGGAGATGATGTAACGTACCAGGAGATATGACGTACCTGCCAGAAGGACGCACACGACATAAAGGCAGATAGGAAGCAGAATAAAATGTCCGCGTAGCTTAATTGGTAGAGCAACTTATTCCGGAATGAGTGGACCCGGGTTCGAATCCTGGCGCGGATAAAAATGACGGAGAAATTCACTTCGTTATAATCTTTATGTACGTGCCGATCTGTGTTCAGTTAGGTTCTGAACTGAATCAGGATACTTGTCAAAGGTTTGAAAAGTAAAAACAATTACAAATTCCTCATGTCTTCCTTGTTCTTCTGCTGGACGAAATTACTATTATTCATAGTCACCTAACACGCGCTTAAGTAAAGCCGATTAAAAAAAGTTCTAGATCGAAAGCTTTTAAACAAGCTTAACTTACATGGTGGCACTGATTCTACTTCACAAATAACTTCCTTTTTGTTACTTTCTAATCATAGCATACAACAACAAAAAATGTTATTGCTGACATTGTTGTCTCTCAAGATTTCATGGCACGACTCAATTTCCATTAAGGAAGATACATGTCAGCAATCAGTAATGTCACCTGCTGTCTTATGCATGTCAATGATCTCTTTTCCATCTCAGCTGACCAAACTCCAGTCAGATTAACCACTGCACTCTTGAACGTCTAAGTATGTACTATTGCATTTTTTTAATTAATAGCATTAACTGTGCTGTCGTGTTAAATTTCTTAAATTATGACTTTGTGGTTTTAGCCGAGGATAAACGCTGAGTTTAATTCTTGCGAATCCGTGTGCTTTGTAAAGAGGATAGAAAACAGAAAAAATACCTATGAGTTATAAGCTTTGATAAGACTGCCAATACTGGTCTGATAAGTTTTTCCTATTTTTACAATCATACTGCTTTCAGTGTAAAATTTACTGCAAAGAAACCAAGATCTATTTTTCTAAGCAGGTGATTTTTTCTTTTAAACATCATCATCATCATCATCATCAGTCATTATCAACCATTATCAATCCACTGCTGGACGAAGGTCTCCCCAAGTTTCCTCCACAACGGTCTGTCTTGTGCCAGTCTCCTCCATGTCACTCCCGCATACTTTCGAATTTCATCCACCCATCTTCCATGTGGTCTTCTTCTGGGTGTTTTCCTGTCCCTTGGAATCCAATCTAAAATTTCGGCCGTCCATCGATGGTCTGTCCTTCTAGCAGTATGTCCAGCCCATTGCCATTTCAGGGATTTAACTCTGATCATGATGTCTTCCACTCTTGTCATTTTTCGGATCCACGTGTTCCTCTTCTTATCTCTCCTGGTTACACCAAGCATGCACCTCTCCATGCTGCTTTGAGTTGTCTGCAGCCTTTGTATGTCTCTTTTAGCTAAGGTCCACGTCTCTGCACCATACGTAAGCACTGGAAGGATGCATTGATCAAACACTTTTCTTTTAAGACATAATGGCACATTGCTCTTGAAAATTATGCTGTTTCTTCCAAAAGCTCTCCAGGCAAGTTTTGTACGCCGATTAATTTCTTCATCAATGTGACCCTCACTTGATATCTGCTGTCCAAGATAAATTTACGTGTCTGTTATCTCCAGCTTTTCTCCATCAATCGATAAATCTTCATTTCTTGTAAAAGCATTGTACATCACTTTTGTCTTCTGAAAGTTCATTTTTAATCCCACTTCTTTACTCTTGTCAGCAAGTTCCTGGATCATACTCTGTAGCTCTGATGGGGTAGTTGCAAAAATGACTATGTCATCAGCAAAACGAAGGTGGGTTAGATAATCTCCATTAATCTTTATCCCTTTGTTTTCCCAGTTCAGTGATTGAAAGACATTTTCCAATGTGGCATTAAAGAGCTTCGGAGATATGTTGTCACCTTGTCTCACTCCTTTTCCAATTTTTATGTGTGTTGTATTTTCAAACAGCCGAATCTTTGCACTTGCATTTTCATAGATGTTATTAATAATATTAATGTATGCATCTTCAATACCGCAGGATTTCAGAGCCATTGCAACTGCTGATGGTTTCACCGAATCAAAGGCTTTTTCATAATCGATAAAAGCCATGCACAATGGAAGTTTATATTCCCTCGCTCTTTCAATTAGTTCTCTCAGTACGTGGATATGATCTATTGTGCTGTAGCCACTCCTGAATCCAGCTTGTTCTCTCGGTTGAGCCATGTCCAGTGTCACCTTCAAGCGGTGTGAAAGAACTTTAGTGAAGATTTTATAAACCACTGATAGGAGGCTGATAGGTCTGTAGTTCCTGAGATCCTCAATGTCACCTTTTTTATGTAGCAAGATCATTGTAGCGTTGTTCCAATCCTCCGGAATTTTCCCTTCATTAAGGCATCGAGTGAAAATTTGGGCGAGTACTGTTTCGATTTCTCCACTTGCTTCTTGTATGATGTCTACAGTAATTCCATCTTCTCCTGGAGCTTTTCCCCGCTTCATGTTCTTGATTGCATGTGCAACTTCTGCTGGAAGGACTGGAACATATAATTTGGAGTAGAAATCTTTCACTCTTGTCAAAATTTCGCCTCTATTTTTTGTTACAGAACCATCTTCTTTTCTCAGTGCCATAATCTGTTTTTTTCCCTTACTGAGATGTCTCTTTGCTATCTTTAGGCTTTGGTTGTTTTCAATTGCTTTCCTTACTAGTTCACAGTTGAATTTCCTTACATCTTCAGTGATACTTTTTCGTACTGTCTTGCATAGCTCTATATATTCCACTTTGGAAGTAACATCTTCTTTAGTTGTCCACATCACTCTTCTTTTTTGCATCAACATTTTGGTTTTTCCTGATAATTTGTTCACATGCAATTTGTTCTTAGACCCAGCTAATTTTGTTGCTGTTTCAATAAGAGCTTTGGTTACTTTTCTGTTAACTTCAGAAATACCAACTTCTTCCGATGTTAGGCCTTCTAAAGCAGAGAACCTGTTCTTCAGTTCCAATTTAAAGGTATTATGATGTTTTTTAAGGTTGGTTATGTCAATACATTTTGTTTGTCTTATGAGCTTGCTACGTTCGAGTTTAGTGTTGAGGTGCATCTTACATCTCACCAATCTATGGTCACTGCCTGTGTTGAACTTGTTTAGCACACTGCAGTCTTCTATGACGAATTTTTTGTTACACATAATAAAATCAATTTCACTTGTCGTCCCTATTGGATGTCTCCATGTCCATTTCCTGTGTGGCTTTTTCTTGAAAAAGGAGTTCAAGATGAAAAACCCTTCTGCCTCTGCAAACTCTACGAGAGTATTTCCACGCTGGTTTCTGTTGCCGTGACCGAATTTACCTACTGAAGTTTCATTCTGTTGCCGTTGCCCTATTTTTGCATCGAAATCTCCAATAATTATCTTCAAGTGCTGCTTACCTTTATTATTTAGATCACGAATTTCCTCATAAAATTCTTCAATTTCTTCTTCAGCATGACTTGTGGTGGGTGCATAAGTTTGAATAATCTGAGCCTGGTATCTTCTCGAGAGTTGGATAACGAGTCGTGCAGCTCTGTCAGAGGAACTTTCAACTTCTGCAACTTTATCCTTCAGTTTCTTGTTTATTATAAATCCAACACCACTAGTTCTGCCAGTATCTGTCCCACGATAGTAGAAGAGATGTCCACTTTTCAGTTCAATGAGATCTTCTCCTTTTCTCCTTACCTCACTTAGCCCGACGATGTCCCACTTGATCCTTTGTAGTTCCTCTTCCAATTCAAGAAGCCTTGAACCAGAAGATAGGGAGCGTCCGTTATACGTAGCCAAGGTCAGCATCAGATGGCAGCCTAGTCGGGTCCTCCGGGGATTCTTAGCACCCTCTGCCTTCATGTCGCACTGGCCGCTGCCTTGGCCAGGTACATTCCAGCTGCCGGAGACTGAGGGCCAAGATTTAAGTTGTGGAGTCATTTTGGAAGGGTTTGGCCATAACTCACCACGCTGGCCAAGCGGGTTGGTGAGTGTGGGATAGCATTTCTTCTAATCCCGATGGTATAGTTATACCGCTATTAGCGGTCGTCAGAGCCCCTTTAGTGGGAACAGGATGTACCACGAGAAGGCGGGGTTGACATTTGTCAAGGAGGGGCTGTGATGTTACGCATCACCTGACCTTACATCCTTTAAACATAGGTTGGCTTATTCACAACCAAAATTTTTCAGACTGCAGAGTATTGTTCTTAATCAAGGGTATTCAACAAATCAGTACTAAAATTAAAGCGCACAGTGATAGCATTGCGTCGTTTTCAGGATCTTGCAACTGCTTTAAAATAAACCCGTTGCGCAGTGTCCCAACCTAGGGCATTTTTTCATTGCAGTACGGGAGATATAATTACGCGATATTTGTATTGTATCAAGTTGAAGAAATGTTTAGCAGATTACTTCCAACAATATTACGTGTTAACGCACTAAAACTTTGAAATTCCCTACCAGCTAAAATTTGGTTATCAACTTTAAAGCATCGACGCACATTGAAAAATAAAACGTTTTAGCAGTACCATCTGTATGCGACGGAATAAGAAATGTATCTCAGATCATTGAGTTAAGAGCGCTCCGTTTACTTTACATTCATATTTTTACTTTTTTCGAGTCAATTAAATCTGGATTGATAAAAATTACAATCTCTGCATAATTTCTTATGTAATATCATTTAGGTTCTCTCTTCCGGTGTTTCCTTTGCGAACAAGAGAGAATTCCCTGATGTTTCCAAATGGAAAATAAATATGATTACGTGAGTTTCAATACTAAACATATTGTTTGTACAAATTCTAAAATTGTGGATCCATTTAATATGGAACTTATAATTATGTTGCAACTGCTTTGTTTACAGATATTGCATAGATTGGTACTTTAGTGTAAACAGCTCGATTTCTTCAGCAGTTTCGTTACTAGAAACAACTTCGTTTTTCAGTCCAATGCAAGCTGCACTAAGTAATACATCTCAGACTTGCTTACAGGTCAATTATGTATCTCTACGTACAGTTCCTATACGTTAAATCAGTTTGACTAGGGTCAAGGCCAGGTACTATACTGTGCAAATTAATTGGGACAAAGTAAAAACTCACTCTTTTTTCCAAAACTATGCTTTATATCATTCTATGCCTTGATATACACTGATAAATACCTGTATCAGTATGAAGTATGTCCTCCTTTAGAAGAAATGACCTCTTGAATTCGTTTTAGCATTGACTCCATTAATTGAGTGCACATAATTTTGACTTCATAATCGTGGAACCACACTTTTATAGCATTCGTTATCATGCGTTCTTTGGTTGAACAGTCCATTTTACCTAAACGTCTCTTCAAAATATTCCGCAAGTTTTCTATGGGATTTAAATCTGGTGAATTTCCAGCCCAATCAAGCAAATGAATTTGATTTTCCAGCAAGAAATTCTTGACCAATTGCGAATTGTGACATGGGACCAAGTCATGTTAAAATGCCACGTCAAAAGTTTGTAAGAATTGAACAATCCTACGTTGTAATATTTCTAAATACTTGGCTGAATTCATCATACCTTGAACAGGAACTAAACTTCCAGTGCCATTTGATGTGAAAAAAACCCAAAATATCTGTTTCAGAGGGTGTTTTACAGTTTGTTTGACATGCTCAGGGTGGTTCACAGTTGCTTCGTCTAACGACATCTGCTTGGTAACCCTGCACAAATAAATGAGTTTCATCACTGAAACTTACCTCTTTCCAGTCGTCAGCAGTCCATAATTTATATTTTTTGGCCCATGCTAAATGTTTTTTCTTCATTTTCGCATTCAAATATTGTTTTTTTCGTTGGTCTTCTTGCCTTCCGGCCAACTTCCAGAAGCTTACGGCGTACAGTTGAATTACTAACATCACAACCACTAGCAGATAAATGTCTTTGAAGGTCAGTGCTTGTTTTTTTTTTGGATTTCTTTAACTATTTCTGATTAGATATTTATCGGTTCGTGGAGTTGTTTTTCGTTTTCTTCCACATTTACCTCTCCTTTTTGGAGACGATGATCCAGATGCAACGTATCGCGTAAGCAGTCTTGATACACTTGATTTGCCTACACCAACTGCAGAGCGATATCTCTCACTGTCATAGAAGTGTGATCCTTCACAGCAATTATTTTTACACGCTTCCTTGAGGAAATATCAATTTTTCAATACACGAAAGCAACATGCACTCACAGAGAGCAAAAACTAACATCCACCTGCCACACACGAAAGCTCACAACTGAAGCTGAAGTGCCTGTTTCCTGTTTAAAACCGGTCAAACCATATTCTTACTATCAAGTTCTAACAGTCACATCACCTCACATCTGATAAAACCGGTTTACGTGGGTTTCCGACATCAACTGGCGATCACATTACAATTTTGAGAACAAAATAGCTTTTCATAATTAATTTGCACGGTATAGTAAATTAAAAAATGGGAGTCAAGCCTCATACGAGTTAGAAGTTATTCACCTAACTCAATCTGTGTTATGACTTGTATCTTCTGTGATTTGTGATAATTACCCATATAAAAAGCTTTTATAATAAGCGTAGAACTTAAGAGAGCTTTCAGAGGCTTTTCCGAAATCCTCAACAGGCAACAATATAAGTGCATTTGTTGTGCATGTTTGAATACATTGTTATAAACAAAAAGACAACGTTATGAGCTGAAAGCATCTGCGTCGGGAATTAAGTTCTCTTTGCTCTGTTTTCTATCAATCCAGGAGCGAAGCATTTGTTTAGAAAGTCGATAGAAAGCAGGAAAAGCAGCCTGAAACTAGACTTAGGGAATTTGTCTAAAAGGCGAGTAAGTAATTTAAAAGATATGGTACAGCGGCCTTTTATCCGAAGCAAGAAAATAACATGAATTTAAATACTTTGGTTATTCATCGCAGAGTTCTTTAATTAGGTTGAATTAAAATATGGGAGAAATTAATTTTTATTGATTTTCTAAACACTTTCTCCTGGAGGAACTAACGATTTCAAAAGTGTTTCACGATTTCGCTTATAGCTTATTAAAATTTTAAGTTGAAGTTACCCAATCTGCGTAAGTAACATTTACCTGCGTATTACATGTGAAGTAAAATTAGTGCCAATTGCGTTACTTACCGTCTGGTTCTTTTCTTTTCATGTTCACAGTGCAGTAAATGCTTTTGAAAATTGCTAAGCATGAGAATTGCCGTGTGTGTTAATATATTCGCTTTGCAAAAAACGTTGAAAATTTCGCAAATTTACTATTTTCTTTTTTTAGGGAATTTTAGCAAATCAAATACAAAAATTAAGGACGATGTCGTCAAGTGTCAGAAAAAGAACTACAAGTGAAAAAATGTTTTACCAAACTCATTTGAAATTAAAATTTCCAAATACCCTGAAAGAATAGGCACCGACGAGCCAAAACATTATGACCACCTGTATAAAAAAATGCTGGCCCTACACGTGTCCCCAAAATAGCTCTTACCTGGTGAGGTAGAGACGCTACATGATTTCTAAAGATGTCTTGCGGTATCTGGTACGAACACGACACCAAAAAATCCTTTAACTCTTATAAGTGATAAATATGTGACTTGGTTGAGCAGCTGCAGGAAATACTCGCTGTTCAGACACTAAGCACATATGTCTGGTGACGCAGTGGTCTAAGCGATGGCCTCTGATCATTCGTCCGAAAGGGGTGCGGGTTCGAATCCCGTGAGGCATGGATGTTGTGTTTGTCTTACGGCACTGGCTCTCTCCCTTTCCTGGAACCAGTGACCCTAAACTAGGGACAGGCGACTGCTTATAGCCCATTGAGTTCCTCACGGTGGTCGTTAAACCTCGAATCAAAGAAAAAAAAAACCAAGAAAGATGACACCAAATTTTCGGGTGTAATAAGTAGGTCTTTTGATTCCGTTCTGACGTAAATTAAATTTATCAAAGCTATTCAAAGTCAGTGGAACCGGTATGGAAAACAATAGTATCTGACGGAAGAAAGAAGTTTTTCAATCGGGTTTTTAATCCCTCAGATATTGCTGAAAACGGAATCGTGAGCTTACGCCTTCTGGTTGCAGACTTGTGCGTTAAGAGAAACATGAATTTATATGAGAAACATTTCGCATTGGAAACGCTCTCCAACACCGAAATAATTTTTCAAATCGGACTCTTAGAAACAGCGATATCGAAAAAATAAGATGTGATTTTACGTCCCCTGGTGGGAAAACCATGCATTATTTTAGAAAGAAAGTATTCTCAAAAGGTTTTTCCATATGAGCAGTATCGGTCCAAGAAAAAGAATTTAGTCGAGTTTTCAGGAGCCCAGATTTTGCTGCAAATACGTACATCAGAAGCAGAAATTAACACTTTTGCCCCGTGGTGGCCAAACCATTCTTTACCAAAATTAGAAATTATGTGAAAACTACTGTATTTTCCATCAGGTTTTGTATGCGATACAGGAAGAATTTTTAAAATCGGAGTTTTAGAAGCAAAAATAACGCAGAAAACGCAATTTAACATTGTGCCCCCTCGGAAAGTCTAAGATTTACTTGAAAATTTTGAATTTATAGGAAAAACATTTCACATCGGAAACACTAGCCAACAAAGAAGGAAATTTTCAAATCGGACTACTAGAAGTAGATATATTGACCAAAATCAGATTTACATCTACGCCACTTGGCGTAGAGACCATGCATTATTTCAAGAAAAAATGTTCCTAAAAGGTTTGTCGACATGAATAGTATCTGTCAACAAACGACGATTTTTTCAATCGAGAATTTAGAAGCTCATATTTCGCTGCAAATACATCAGAAGCGGAAATTAAGTTTTACGCCTCCTGGTGGCCATACCATTTTTTTACAAACGTTAGAAATTATATGCAAACGATTTCCCATCAGGAGCTGTACCCGGTGCAGAAAGAAATTTTGAAATCGGAGATTTAGAAGCAGAGATACTGTATAAAGGGAAAGGCAATTTACCTCTACGCCCCCTAGCGGAAAGTCTTTGAATTACTTGAAAATTTTGATATTATATGAAAAACATGTCAAGTTGAAAACACTATCCAACGAAGAAGGAAATTTTCAAATCGGACTCCTAGAAGTAGAGATATTGACAAAAATAAAATATACGTCTACGCCCCCTGGCGGGGATACTGTGGAATATTTTAAGAAGAAACTATTCCGAAAAGGTTTATTGATGTGAGTGGCATCAGTACACAAAATATTTTTTTCAACTGATATTTTAAAAACTCAGAGTTTATGGCAAATACATCAGAAGCAAAAATTAAGACTTACGCCCCTGGTGGCCAAAGTGTTATTTACAAAAATTTGAAATTACATGCAAAAGATTTTCAATCAGGAGGTGTACCCGCTGAAAAAATATTTTTCAAATCGGAGTTTAAGAAGAAGAGTTATCGGAGAAAATGTAATTTATTTTTACGCCCCCTAGCGGACAATCTATGCGCAATTTGAAAAAGTAACTATATCTGAAATACTCTTCGACACAAATGGAATTGAAAGATAAAATAATTTTCTTAATCGGATGTTTATAGCAAATATGTGGAATAAAACGTATTTTTGAGTTCGACATCGTCTGCATTTACGCCCTCTAGCGGCGAAATTGTACATCGTAAAAAAAAACGAAATAGAGGATCATCGTTCACATGTTTCGAAATTTCCAATGCCGAAAGAGTTTTTCAAATCGGACTAATAGTTGCAGAGATAGCGTTGGTACAGATGGACGGACGGACGGACAAACCGGTAACATAAACACGATGTTTTTTTACAAAAGACGTGCTAACAAAAAAAAAATAAACAAGAAAGATGACACCGAATTTTCGGATGTCATAAGCACGTCTTTTGAATCCGTTCTGACGGAAATTAAATTTATCAAAGCTGTTCAAAGTCAATGGAACCGGTATGGAAAACAATAGAATCTGACGGAAGAAAGAAGTATTTCAATCGTGTTTTTAATCCCTTAGATATTGCTGTAAACGAAATCGTGAACTTACGCCCTATGGTCGTAAACTTGTGCGTTAAGAAAAACATGAATTTATATGAGAAACATTTTGCACCGGAAACGCTCTCCAACACAAAAGTAAAATTTTTCAAATCGGACTCTTAGAAACAGAGATATCGACAAAAATAAGATGTGACTTTATGTCCCCTTTTGGGAAAACCATGCATTATTTTAGGAAGAAAGTATTCTCAAAAGGTTTTTTCATATGAACAGTATCGGTCCAAGAAGAAAAAAATTTAGTCGAGTTTTCAGGAGCCCAGATTTTGCTACAAATGCATCAGAAGCAGAAATTAACACTTATGACCCCTGGGGCCAAACCATTCTTTACCAAACATTAGAAATTATGTGAAAAATATTTTCCATCAGGTCTTGTATGCGATACAGGAAGAATTTTTTAAATCGGAGTTTTAGCAGCAGAAATAACGCAGACAACGCAATTTACCTTTGTGTCCCCTAGCAAAAGTCTATGATTTACTTGAAAATTTTGAATTTATAGGAAAAACTTTTCACATGGAAAACACTATCTAACAAAGAAGGAATTTTTCAATTCGGGCTTCTAGAAGAAGAGATATTGACAAAAATAAGATATACATCTACGCCCCCTGGGGTAGAAACTATGCATTATTTCAAGAAGAAAATGTTCCTAAAAGGTTTGTCGGTATGAGTAGTATCGGTCAACAAACGAATTTGTTTTGCAATCAAGATTTTAGAAGCTCATATTTTGCTGGAAATTTACCAGAAGCGGAAATTAAGACTTACGCCAACTGGTGGCCAAACCATTTTTTTCAAAAATTAGAAATTACATGCAAAGGATTTCCCATCAGGAGCTGTATCCGGTGCAGAAAGAATTTTTCAAATCGGAGATTTAGAAGGAGAGATATAGGGGGAAAACCATTTACCTTTACGCCACCTAACAGAAAGTCTACGAATTACTTGAAAATTTTCAAATTATATGAAAAACATGTCACACTGGAAGCACTATCCAACAAAGAAGGAATTTTTCAAATCGGACACCTAGAAGTAGAGATATTGACAAAAATAAGATATACATCTACGCCCCTTGGCGTAGAAACCGTGCATTATTTCAAGAAGAAAATGTTCCTAAAAGGTTTGTCGACATGAGTACTATCGGTCTATAAACGACGCTTTTTCAATCAAGAATTTAAAAGCTCATATTTTGCTGCAAATACATCAGAAGCGGAAATTAAGGTTTACGCCCCCTGGTGGCCAAACTATTTTTTTTTACAAAAATTAGAAATTATGTGCAAACGATTTCCCATCAGGAGCTGTATCCGGCGCAGAAAGAATTTTTAAAATCGGAGATTTAGAAGCAGAGATATAGGGGGGAACTCAATTTACCTCTACGCCCCCTAGCGAAAAGTCTACGAATTACTTGAAAATTATTAAATTATATGAAAAACATGTCACACTAAAAACACTATCCAACAAAGAAGGAATTTTTCAAATCGGACTCCTGGGAGTAGGATATTGACAAAAATAAGATATACATCTACGCCCCCTGGCGGAGAAACTGTGGAATACTTTAAGAAGAAAATATTCCGAAAAGGTTTATCGATGTGAGTCGCATCAGTCAGCGAAAGAATTTTTTAATCGATATTTTAGAAGCTCAGATTTTATGGAAAATACATCAGACGCAAAAATTAAGACTTACGCCCCCTGGTGGCCAAAGTATTCTTTACCAAAAATTTGAAGTTATATGCAAAAGATTATCCATCAGGAGGTTTATAAGCTGAAGAATTTTTTTTTCAAATCGGTGTTTTAGAAGAAGAGTTATCGGGAAAAATGTAATTTACTTTTACGACCCCTACCGGAAATTCTATGCGTAATTTGAAAAATTAACGATAACTAAAATACTCTTCGACATAAATGGAATCGAAAGATAAAATAATTTTTTCAATCGGATGTTCAGGCAAATATGTGGAATAAAAGGTATTTTTGAATTCGACATCATCTGTATTTACGCCCTCTAGCGGCGAAATTGTTTATCGTAAAAAAAAAACCGAAATGAAGGATCATCATTCACATATTTCAAGCTTCCCAATGCAAAACTATTTTTTCAAATCGGACTAATAGTTGCAGAGATATCGTCGGTGCAGGCGGACGGACGGACGGGCAAACCGGTAACATAAGCACGATCTTTTTTTACAAAAGACGTGCTAAAAACAGATGCCTGAATGTATTGATATCTGGGGAATGTGAAGCCAGCTCAGAACCTTTAAGTATTCTTCGTGTTCCGCAAGCCATTCTCGAGCAATCCAGGCTATGGGGCATGGTGTATTATTCTTATGAAAGAAGGCAGTACTAAAGGAGAATATCGTTGCCATGAAAGGATGTACCTGTTCTGCAATGATATTTAAGTAAATAGACAAAGTCATTGCTCTATCCACGTTTTTCTTTTATTAACACACAGCACCCGAAAAATTGTATTTCGACACCGCGGGGATCGAACCCTAGATCTGTCGATAACTAACCGAGTGCGTTCGCTTTATGCTACGGTGCCAACAATCCACGGCGTTACGTGTGTTTAGCTGTCAGCATCTGACTACACAAATCCGTAAGGATGGACTCAGCAACTGAGACGTCTCCATCTGGTGGGGTTTATTGGCATAAGCTATTTAATTATAGCTAATAAATCCAAAGGGCGACAGAAATAGAGAAAATCTTTCAAATACATGGAGACAATGTAAATAGACAGTCATCGCTCTATCTACGTTTTTCTTTAATTACCACACAGCAACCGAAAAATTATATTTCGACACCGCTGGATCGAACTCCGGATCTCTCGATAACTAGCCGAGTGCGTTCGGTTTACGCTACGGTGACGTCTCAGCTTTCTAGTGGAAGAAACGGAAAAGCTGAAAATATTCAAAAATATTCTTCATGAAAAAAGCTATTATAAGGAAAAAGTACTTTTCAAATACGTGTCTTGGAACCAGAGAAAGCGAAAAAGAAAGGCACTGACCTTTACGCCCCTCAGGGGGAAAATCTGCGCATTATTTAAAAACGATAATGTTCCACATCTTTAATGTAACGAATGGCATACAGTAAAAAAGAAAAGTATATAACACAGAATTCTGAGTCCCATTTTTCCGAAAGTAAATGTTAGGTGAAGGTTTTATGATTTATTTATACTTTTGGTATCCAAAGTCTAAATTGTCCTGGGTGTTAAGGCCTTATTCTGTGAAACTTGGCTAATTCTCGCTCACTACAAATTCAAACAAACCTGTTTACTCTAAGCGAAAACGCAACTCCTACTTATTTAAATAATCGAAATACCTCTATTTTAATAGATGTATTTCGATTATTTAAATAAGTAGGAGTTGCGTTTTTGCTTATAATAAACAGGTTTATCGGTGTAAATATGACATGAATGTTAAGTCAGATAATATCCGAAAACTGGAAAATTTCGTCGTCCTGGAGCGGAAATCGAATAGCACCCTAGTATGCTAACCACTACAACACCCAGAACGAGCAAGTTTCAAGTTTCCGATTAATTTGAATATAACCATCACAGGAATCGGAAAATTAATCTGAAACTTGGTCGTTCTGAGTGGTGTAGTGGTTAGCATACTCGAGCGTTATCCGCGAGACGCGAATTCGATTCCCGCTCTATAGGTCGACGAAATTTTGAAGTTTTCGGATATTATCTGACTTACCATTCATGCCATATTTACACCAATACGCGGATTCACAACTTACAAATTTGTATTGTAGAAAGGTGTAATCCCGTATTTCAGTCATTTGTAAACATCCTTGTTTGTTTTTGTAGTGCGCGAGATTTCACCAAGTTCCACAGAAAAAGGCTTTAACACCCATGATAAGTGAGACCTCGGATACTTAAATGATAAATAAATCTGTCATAACAGCAGAATGCATACAACGTGTGAAGTCGCAGAATACCATGGTTTCTTTTTTTTCGGAGAAGGCGGCGAGTTAATGACCACCATGAGCTATTCGTAGAGCTATAAGCAGTCGCTCGTCCTTAATTGAAGGACACTGGTTCCAGGGAAGGGAAACGAATCAGTGGCGTAAAAGTTGCACACAATCTATGCCTCATCAGGGGCTCGAGCCCGAGCTCATTTCGAACGAATGGAACCAGAGCCTCAGATCATTCGGGAACCGGAGCGGCCATGTCAGAGTTCGGCAATTTCTGAAAGCAAAAGTAAACATTGAGATTTACCACTGCTTATTTTTAAACATGGGGAACATAAGGATTTGTGTACTTAGATTCGCGGTAAATGTTTTCTCAGAATCACCAATTTTGTCCTCATCTGTATTTCATATTTTCCGATGCTTTAAAGTTCGTTATATATTTCACAAATCTCATGAATTTCATCACAGTAAATGTGGCTGAAATTCATGAGAATGTCACCATTGAGAGAACATTGCGCCTATTGTTTTGGCAATGTCAATGTAATCTCGCCGTTGGGAAAACTTTGGCTGCTGAAATTTACTAATGCTCCGACAATATTTTCTTGAATATGGGAGTTACTGTCCTTCGGACATACGCAGAACCTAAAGTATTGAAAGATGTGGAATGCTAAGAATTGTAGAAGAGTTTAAGCATAAAAGAAAAAATCTGAACACATTCAAATCTTTTTATTTTCTTAAAAACACAAAAAATGTAGAGACTTACAGTTTCACTCAAATGTACTAATCAGTCGTGCTAATGTAAACTGAACCATACTCGAAGAACACGTGTTTTACGAAATTTTAAATAAAAAAATTTAGGGCAAACTTCGAAGCAAAGTAATTCAAAAACGTAAAATTTTGAACGCATTCTAAAGAAACTTTTGATGGAAGCCTATGCTGTTTTAAGACCTACTGAATCATTAATAAAGATGAGAAATCCTTCTTTTCGTGAAGAATTTAAAATTTTGGCACGAATTGTGTTTCTCAAAAAACATGGCTGTTGCGTAGCTTTTTCCAAAACTTTTTGCTCTTATAAAATCTCTGAATTTCGTAGAATGTTTAAGGAATAATTCATAATTCAAAATTAAACAGAATATAATGATATTCTAATTTTTCAAAGGAGGAATGATTAAGTACCCATGCTCATTGTATTAAATTATTTTTTTCAACAATGGCAAAAGTTATTTCATTTCAATTTAGATATTTCTGTGAATCGTAAAACTTTTGACATTGAATTCTATGAATAGAATGGCAAAGTAAGTACCAGTAAATAAAATGGAATTAAGGGAATTTCAAGAGTCGTGAAATACACTGCTGGCCACCCAAAATGCAACACCAAGAAGAAAGCATCCGATTGGCCTGGAATTAGCAGCATGCGTTTCCCGCGAGAGGTCATGCAAACGATTAGCATTGCAGGGCATATACAAATCAAATGCGCCCGGCACGCCACCGCGAAGCACTATAAGAAGGGTGCACAGAAGGCGGGGTGTAAGTAGTGGAAGTGTGTAGTGCGGCCGAACTTGTGAGTGGGAAGCTTGCTGATGCTTCGTCGTAGAATACGGCAGTCATTCCAGCACGCTTCGGAGTTCGACAGAGGACGAATAGTGGCTTATCGCGACAGCGGTTTATCGTACCGAGACATCGGTACGGGATGTCGTGCCCCACGGGCGCCGATGTCGCCCGTGGGGGACGACATCCTGCCACAGTGAGGCAAGTATGGATTCCGTGGGTGCAGGAGAGATGTACGGACCGACGTGAGCTATTGCCGCAGCCGCGGCACACCACCGGACGAGAGGAAGGCCATCTTGTGCGGCGGGCATTAACGGCTCTCAACGCCACATCACGAACGTTCGCGTAAGAATTACGGTGTGTTGCGCAACAACCTGTGTCAGTACGTACCTTTCGACGTCGTCTGCAGGAGCGGGGACTTGTCGCACGGCGCCCATTGCTACGATTACCATTGACGTTACACCACCGGCGAGCGCGGGGCAGTGGGCCGTTGAACGCCGCACCTGGACTACGGAATGGCACGACATTGTCTTTTCCAACAAATCCCGCTTCTGCCTGCAACACCACGATGGTTGGATCCGCGTGCGGCGGTACCGCGGCGAGAGACTGTATGGCGCCTGCATTATGCATCGCAATACCGGTCCAGTCGCCTGGCGTTATGATTTGGGGCGTAATTGGATATGACACCCGTATTGGCGGTACACTCAACAACCACCGCTACCTCTCCTCTGGTATGTATTGGCGGTACACTCAACAACCACCGCTACATCTCCGGCGTTTCGGAGCCTGTAGTCCTCCCTTACCTGCAGGACCTGCCAGCGGCCACATTTCACAGGACAATGCGCGCCCGCACGTGGCACGCATCGTGCAACAATTCTTCACGGCCCACCAGGTGTCACTGCTGCAGTGGCCGGCCTGATCTCCCGATATGTCTCCCATCGAACACGTCTGGTCGCTGATCGGTAACCGAGTGGCCCGGCGAGCATCACCCGCGGCCACGCTTGATGAACTGTGGCAACGTGTGGAAGCTGCCTGGACCGACATACCCCAAGCCCACATCCAAAGCCTCTTTCGTT
The DNA here is from genome assembly GCA_039090855.1 of Macrothele yani. Classification (NCBI taxonomy): domain Eukaryota; kingdom Metazoa; phylum Arthropoda; class Arachnida; order Araneae; family Macrothelidae; genus Macrothele; species Macrothele yani. Next base: position 79,163,082 of record CM077007.1, on the reverse strand, counting down.
CGATGCCGCGGCGTGTATCGGCCGTTATTGCCAGCCATGGGGGCCACACGAACTATTGATGTCTGCGTGTTCCGCAAGTCGCACGGGCCTGTAGGCTCAATCGTTTCATCTTTGTATTTGTTGTTATGTGTCCAGTAAATCTGGCTTTGCTATCTCATGTCCTTTTTGGTGTTGCATTTTGGGTGGCCAGCAGTGTAAAAAGAGACTTTTTCGTTGTATCATACAGTGTTTCTTTCAAATTTGTCAAATCAGTGTATACTCAGGAGCTAGCTTCTAATTATTCTGCCGTCTCAGGAGCTGAAGTCTCTCTCCTGATTGCTCTGCCATCTTTCGTGTGGGTTTGAAACTCGAACGAGAGATGGGTGTCGTGTTTATCTCATAGTACTGACTCTCTCCCTCCCCTAAAATCAGTGGCTGAAACCCCGAGACGAAAACAAATTCAGGCCTTTTGTTTTATTCTTCTGGCATCCAGGATATAAAAATAACAAATATAGCATACGTTTTACAAAATAACCAAGAGATTTAGAATTGGGAAAATTTGAATTCTTTAGCATCGGTTTGTCGTTCAATAATTTTCGGTAAAACAGAAATAAATACATTAAATCCTTTTGGGTCGACTGGCAGAGACGGACTTAAAACGGATTACATGAATGAAATATGTTTAGAAAACGCACTAAAATTGGATACAGATGGGCCTAAAAAAATTATTACACGAGTAAGATGTGTTTATAAAATATGCTAAAATTGATAAATTTCTGTTAATAAATCTTGACCATGTCTATCGCCCAACAAGGCAGTTCGATTTCCAATTAAAACTTGTAACTTATGCGACAGAGTACTTGTAGTTGGGTAAAACTACATCTCATATGAATCCAGAATGAAAGATCTAAAAGAGATACCTTGGTGTTCTTCCCTAAACTTAAACTAATACCGATGCTTAATAAAATATTTACTTGAATGCTCATTCACTATCACACTTTCAATGATATTTTCTCAAAATACTTTCGCCCAATTATCAAACGAGGAGTGTGTTAATGTGTTTTCGCACGATTTCACGAAGTACACTTTAAAACAGATCACGATCGGCAGAGCGGCACAACAACTCGCAATTTCTTGAGTTGAAGGAAAATTTCGAGCGGGTTAGTATTTATGTTAGGTTTCAAGTGGCCTGGAACACTCAAGAAAACTTCCTACTCTGCTGAATTAAATGGAAGTTGCACGGAATTCCTTCATCTTCCTCCTTCGTAACTCGCAAAGATCTCAGACGCGGAGGAAGTCGTTTCATTTCGAATTGGAATTTGTTAGGAGAGGGGCTCTTAAAATACTAAGGCATCTTATTAACCTAAAAAGGCACTCTAATTTACTAATGTTTCAAACCCTTCAGACAATAAAACTGCTCATAGCAAGTGCATTCTCAGAAGACTCTCCTGCTTGCAATAGTTCCGAAATACGCTGACTGCCACGTCTTAAATCTTTTCCCACTGGCTGAATACATTGGATTTCAGGAAAATTTCGCAGCATCGACTGCCGCCAAAATTTCGAATCTTTACCTTCATTTATGAAGTTTGACTGTCAAAACGAAGTAATAAGCATTTTATGAAGGTGAAATCAAAATTTTTGCCGCTTTGATTATTTCTTGGAAGCGTTGCAAAAGTGATGATATCGTTTACGTACACGTGCTGTCTCAACAACATCATTTGCTGAACTTCTCTAAGCGGTTGTTTAGCCGCCCAGAATCATAGTGCTTTTCGGGTGAGCTAAGTGTAAGTTTGTAACTCTCTTGCAACTTGTGTGGATCATAATCGATGCTTTCAGCCTTTAGAGAGGCACATGTCTAACAGAGCCATTTATCGCAATGATAACCAGAGTGTTCTGCAGAATAATCTGATTTAGTTCTGTGGTGACTATCAATTTTTTCAGAATAATTCTAAATGCTCGTTTGTTTGATTCACGAATCAAAATTATAAAGTCCTGCATAATTAACGATGGTTCGCGACTATAGTGATATGCCATCCATTGGTAGGAGGAGCTCGGGACCAGCAGAAATGGGGTAAATCTCCCCTTATGTAAAAACATGCATACGTGATAATATGTGCATACGTTTATATTGCATATCTATAATAATTAGATATACTTGAAATATTTAATTTATTAACTACAGTAGTACAAATTAAAATACAATAAGCACTTACAGCGAAATCAGTGAATGGCAGTGAAAACTGAAGCAGACATCATATGGAAACATTTAAAGTGTCTAACCTTGTATGCGTTATTTTGGCCGAATAACACTTAGTGCATTAAATACCTCATCATCGCTGTGTTCTGTTGCTTCAAAGAAACACTGAAGATCTTTTATGTTTGGGGGTTTAACGACCACTGTGAGCAACTCGATGTGCTATAAGCATTCACCCGTCCCTAAATAAAGGCAACTGGTTCCGGGAAAGTGACAGAGCTAATGCTGTAAGACAGGCACAATACCCATACCTCATTGGCACAATACCCATACCTCATTGGGATTCGAATCCGGATCCATCTTGGACGAATGGTCATAAACCAGCGCTTAGACCACCGCGCCACTGGCGCAGGGAATATTGTTCGAACAATCAAGGATGTTGCATACAACGGTGCCCTATTGTTCTTTCCACTTTCCTCACTCGCCTCAGCAGTTTCTAACACCTCAACTACCTCCACGATATCTTCCGCAGAAAGAATGGCAGCGTCATCTGCATTAACGAAGTCGTCAACTGCAGGAACATCTTCAAACTGTGTCATGTTTTGAAGTGGCAACCAATCAAAGATCATTATTTATTTCGTCATTCAAGTTGGCTGTGTTATCCAACCTAGATTTTCTGAATCAGTTTTGAATGCGAGATTGAGATATGCGTCACCTGTCAATCGAATAGCATCAAGGGAAGAAATTTTAATTTTCACCTCTTCCCCTATTTTTTTAATAGTGTTAGAATCAATTCCGGGCGGTAATGGCACCTAAGTCTTCGAATCGCTCCTTCAGCTATGAGTTGTACAATAGTACAGCAATGGAATTCAAAAGCAAGAAGTCAATCACGATGTTAGTCAGATTTTAAACGCGTGGATGCGTTGGAAAGCATAATTTTAGGAGTTTTCTTTCGAAGATCCTTGTTCCACTCCCAAACACAGACTGAAAATTATACGATGTGATCTGTGCTTTCGTGTCGGATCTGTAAGAAATAGGAACTATTTTGCATATTTTTCAAACACATTGGTTATACAGATTTTCTTATCACTAAAATTTTTCTTTTGCATATTAACACAGACGGTTTTTTAAAAGTTGCCCATTCTATATTTCTCACCTTTAAATTTCACAGGCTGATTAGGAGCCATGTTATAATACCCATCTGCTTCATTCTCATTGTAAACGTTATCGGTAATGTCCCAAAATAGCTAAGAATGTTTTTATAAAATATATACAATACTAAGTTCGACATTGGCGCGAGTTTCGAAAAAAAAACGGTATACATTGTAGTAACCATAGCAACTGGTCACACCTGTTTATCATGCATGCGTCGTCGGTAGAGCGCAGTTTAACAAGCGTTGTTTCATGAACCCCTAACAAGTATGCTCGCTCTGTGATTTTTCGAAAAAGTGGATGTGAAAGAGGAACAAAGGTGTGCCCTTAAATTTTACTGCCGACTTAAGTAGTCTGTCGGAGAGACTACTTAAGTCGGCAGCAAAATTTAATGTGTGCAAGAGATGAATGCCGTCCATAAAGATGAATGTCTAGGAAAGGAAATTCAGCAATTCACACATGATAAAAAAAAATTGTGGACGGCCGTGAGTCGGTGACTAATTGCACATGGAGGAAGACCTTCAACGAGTGCTACAGAGGTAAACATCAATACATAGGGGTTGTTACATGGGGAGACAGACACCAATCCATTAGAAATATCGAAGATATGGTTTACATTTCAAAATCATCAATTCACAGAATTTTGACATAGTATTTGGGCATGGAACGAGTTTGTTTAACTTGGGTTCATCATTTTGTTCCATGTGCTGCACGATACAAGGCCGCACATGAGCAGTTCTATCCTTTCCTATTTGAATAAAGCAAATATTAAGTCAATGTCCCAACCTGGATAGAGTCCAGACTTGTCACCATGCGACTTCTAGTTGTTCCTCATTTTAAAAAAGGACATTACGGGAAAGACTATTTGAGACTGATCAACAACTAATTACAGCTGCGCAGGGGTACTTCAACAGCATTTCAGAAGAATTCCAGAAGACATTAAAAAAATGGGAGGAACTTTAGAACACCTGTATTCGATGCAATGGACAGTATTTTGAAAATGATGACCATTTCCTTGATAATTAAGGTACACATTCTTTTATTAAAAACATTCTTAGTTGTTTCGGGAAAACCCTTTTAAGTATTTCGAATGTCAATATGCACTGAATTCAACCACGTTGTCGTTCCTTTAGTATCCACTGTTGATGTTACTCCACTATTTTTTGTTTTTTTTGTGTGCAGCTGTTTTGAAGCGGTGAAGCCACCCATTGGGATATGTAAAGTTTTCATAGCCAAGATAAACTGCGAATTTCTAGGCTTGAGCCAGACTTCCACTGAAAAATGAACCACTTGAATAACGCCTCATCCATATCAACGTTCTTGCATATCTTCAATGTTTTATCATCAGTAACATTGCGTTTGGAAACCTGCATCAATATTTCTGTATTCTTAAACAGTATGAAAACAGTCGAAGATGAGAATCCATATTTGTGAATATCGGAACATTTTTTTCATCATTTTCTAGCTTTCTAGTGATGGCTACTTTGCATAACACTTTTCTCATTGACATTTGTCACTTAAAAAAATTAGGGGTTTTTCACTTGTTGGCCACGTGAAACTGACCGCTGTTTAACTACACATATGAAGTAAAAGTAACACCAGTCCCTCCAATGCAATGGTTGTGACGTACTACAGAGGTGAAAACATGTGTCAAGACGATAAATTTTCAGCGAAACATTCTGTCCGCGTAACTCAGTTGGGAGAGCGACTTACTCCGGAGCGAGGGAACTCGGATTCGATGCCCGTGGTGGACAAACTTACGTTTTCACATTGGCACCCGATTGTGGAAAATGGATCCGCTGGAACAAACATCACACATTTTTCGAAGAAAAATGTGTGATGTTTGTACCACACATTTTTTGGAATTAATGAAAAATTCCTACTTCGCTTCAAAGAAAAAAATATTAAGAGGGAAATGATGTGACGTGCTACAGAGGTGAAAACGTTTGTCAAGATGACAAATTTTTAGCGAGACATTCTGTCCGTGTAGCTCAGCTGGGAGAGCGACTTACTCCGGATTGAGGGGATACGGACAAACTTATGTTTCACATGGTCACCTGAAGGAAGAAAAGGGCAATGTACACAGTTCCAGGAATTATTGTTATCTCCTGTTTGCCCTCTGGCGACATCCCCATTCTATTACACCCTATCCCTCTCTGCAATCATCACCCAGACATTCACTTATATGTGCGTGAACCCACCTATCCTACTTTTGCCTAGGATTAGGTCTCATGTTTACAACTTTGTTGACACGATGCTCCCAAGCTCTTTGGAGAAGATGGAAGAGAGAGTCTTTTGTGCACAACTTTTACAACAAGCGTGTATTTAACGAGCAACTGTGTTGCTCGTTAAATACACGCTCGTTGTAAAAAGGTTCTATACTGCTTTTGTAGCAATGAAAAGTTCGGGTCTAGTCATGATTAATTCTTGCAGTATTCGAACAATCGTCAATCTCAAGGTATCTGCTTCACTTAAGGTGCAATTTAAATATGTCACTTCTTTTGGAAATCGTAACAAAGGCTCCGTGAATCTTTAACAAGATGATGATGTATACGACAAATACGTTCTTTGTGCAAAACACAGAACAAAAACAACAACAAACCCGAAGCCCCCGGAAGAAATAATCCGATCGACATGAAAATTTGTATGTGTGTAGATAAGAAAATGATCACAATTTCAGAGCAGTTGGGCTATTTATTCGGATAAAACAGCTATACGAGTGAAACAAGTCAGTGCGTTGCAGCGCCATCTCTGGCTCGGATACAAGCGGTGACCCGGCGTGGCATAGACGCTTACAGTTCGCGAATACTGTCCTGAGGTTACAGCATGTCAGATGCTGTAACCTCAGGACACATTCCGAGATGTGCGTAGATGGTGTCCAATCATATCCCAGACATGTTCAATCTGTGAGAGGTCGGGCAATTGGACTGGCCATGGAAGGGTGTCGACATTACGGACACAGGCCTGGGATAGCCGTTCCGTGAGTGGCCGGGAATTATCCTGTACAAAAATTGCTCGGTGGTGCTGTGACAAAAATGGCAACACAACAGCTCGTAGAATGTCGTCGACGTACAGTTGAGTCGTGAGGGTGGTACGGGGAACAACACTATGTAGACAAAATTGATTCGACACCCCCACGCAGGCGCAGTAGTGTGCTCCCGCAGCAGACACGTGGTGGATAAGGTGCAAAGTTTTGTCTCATTTGTTTATATTTAATTCTGGTGAATCCTCAATATTTTATTCCAGCACATTTTATATACTTGTATTATAACATGTGTGGCTTTCGTAATGTAACAAAATAAAGACATTCATAACGTAAAGTCATCCTCCAGGATTAAGGGAAAAATCGGAAATGTGAAGAGGCTTATCAAAATCTTATAAAGATTTTGCAATAGCCTTCTTTCTTTTCTCCCCAAAAAGAATGCATTTCAAATCTTTTGGAATCATAGAACGACTGATTTTCTAGGTAAACGTGAAGAATTTTACTGAATCAGCTGGGATTTCAAAGAAATTAGTGAACTGTTGGTAAACTTAGGAGTTTTTATTTCTAAGGCAATTGATGACAAAATGTTTTGTGCTATCCATAAGTTTACCGATTTTTTATTTCCTTCTAATCGATAAATCATGAAGACCTGTTTAATAAAGCAAGTAAATGAGAATATTTAGGAATTTTTTTTCGGCGAGGAAGATGTAGTATCTCAAGGGAAACATTTTGTTTGCTTCAGCAATACATGGCATGATTTATTGAAAATCTCAAGCCTGAAGGCTCACAACTGCGCCTTTATAAAATTTATTATGTGTAAGCGATATGTTTTCTCACTAACTAGAGGAAGATTTCCCCCAAAAGTTTAAAGCAGAGGGGTTTTTTAGAATGCAAATAAAAAAAAATATCCTGATAGCGTTGGTACTGGTAAGGGAAAAAATATTTCCTTAAACTTTCTCAATAACAACATATCAACAGATTATCACCCAAAAAAAGAAAACACCTAATTCTCTACACAAATACAAAAAATAACATTTCGTCAAATTAATGATTTTCTTGGCGATGCAGCTTCTCTTTTCTAGGGCCAGCTTCATCAGTGCTATGCACAGCTGGGCCGTAGCGTAGGGAAACTGCGGCCAGAAAAAAGGACAAACAACAACAAAAAGAAAAGCATTGTACGTAAACGTTGATTTCCTTATGACAATGAGATGTTTATAAGCTTTGGATGATAATCTATTGATATTTTATTATTAGGGAGGTCAAAGGAAATCATTGTTTCAGTAAAAGAACAAAAGCTATCAGGATGAACTGGGCCACAACGGAGTTACGTTTAAAAAAAAAATTCAGTGTGACTAAATTTTAATTTCTTTACTCTTACACACGTTTAAAAAAAGTCAGTGTGACTAAATGTTAATTTCTTAACTCTTACATAAGTTTAAAAAATATTCAGTGTGACTAAATGTTAATTTCTTTACTCTTACATAAGTTTAAAAAAAAATTCAGTGACTAAATGTTAATTTCTTTACTCTTACATAAGTTTAAAAAAATTCAGTGACTAAATTTTAATTTCTTTACTCTTACATACGCTTAAAAAAATTCAGTGTGACTAAATGTTAATTTCTTTACTCTTACATAAGTTTAAAAAACTTCAGTGTGACGACTAAACGTTAATTTATTTACTCTTACATAAGTTTAAAAAAAAACAGTGTGACTAAATGTTAATTTCTTAACTCTTACATAAAGTTTAAAAAAAATTCAGTGACTAAATGTTAATTTCTTTACTCTTAGGTAAGTTTAAAAAAATTCAGTGTGACTAAATGTTAATATCTTTACTCTTACATAAGTTTATGATGCTTGTAGTCTATGATTTGCAACATCTTATTCTCCGATTTTATAAAATTGTACAAGAAAGATGAGATCATGTGGCCGAGTATTCTAAGGCGGATCCTTTATTCGAGGTAGGCCCGGGTTCGAGTTCCGGATGCGACATAGGTGTTGGGCTTTTATTACGGTGCTGGATCTGTTCCCCCATAGAAGCAGTGGCCATAAATATGAGACAGGCGACTGCTTATAGCCGAGCGAGTTTCTCATATTGATCGTGAAACCCACCCTCTCAAAAAGATTCCATTAGCATTTACGGATTCGTAATAAAGGAAGATTTATCATTGCCAACTGACTGCCTGCAGATGTTATGTTTGGTTTCTTTAATGAAGGCAAATATTAATATTATTAAAGAAAATGGCATCCTTATATTTCGGTACTTATTTGGCGTTAGGAAGCAATTTTCAATTTACGATGTGCTTCGTATTTACCTTGTAGTATTAATCCACATCAGTGTTTCAGTTTCAACTGTAATGTTATCTATGCACAGAGCGGCAATTTTGTGGTGATTTGTCGATAGGGTGAGAACAGTCTTGCAGAACTTAAGGGTATAAAAACCATGTCTGTATATTGTTTCAGACAGCGAAAGATAACAGATTTTCCTCCACATCAGGTAACGTTTGATTAGGAAACTTTTTCTGTTTCACTGTAAAAAATTGCAGGGTCAAATTACGGTAGATACACCGGCAGCTGAGCCAGACAATAAACCGTAATTTTACAGTACCATACCGTAATGTTCATTAACATGTCTAATGACCGGGAAATAAAAACGTTTAATGACCATAATGTTCATTAACATGTCTAATGACAAATAAATAATAACTCATGTTGTGTTCATTAACATGTCTAACGGGAAATAAAAATGTCTAATGCCGTAATGTTCATTAACATGTCTAATGACCGTGAATAATATGTCTACTGACCGGGAAATAAAAGCGTGTTGCCCACCGAGATGTTGCCAGTCGACCGATTGCTCATGAAAAAACAGGTATATAACCACTTTAAGAAGAATGTTGCCACATTGTCAAGAATAAAATACAGTGACAGTTCAAACAGTTTAAACACCGTGAACATGTAGTTTATCTACCGAAAATTCATGGTTGACCGCCAGGTGGCGTGCTTACGATCTGTAAACCGTCTTAATCCGGGTGAAACACTGACTATTCACGGCAATTCTTTACAGTGTTGTTCTTGGTCTGAAAACTTCCTCCAACGTATCTTGGCACACCGCATTTCTTCCATGGCTGAATTTACTTTAAAAAGGCAGGTATTTCTCTTTCGAAATAAACGATACCTTTCTTCTGTACAACTTATAAACCTCAAGATAGTCCATCTGACTATCTTGAAAAAGAGAAATTTATCGGATTATTAAACCGATGTTGACCAGTTCTCTTTTCATACTTTCTCACAGGATGTCAGTAAAAGAATCTCCGTCAATCTTCTGTACGTACTACGAGCACTGCTCACAAGAGATGTTAGCGTTTTCCCCACCTCCCAGCGATTGTTCCTTTTCATACCCATGAGAGGTATGATTTTTATATTTTTCTCAGTCAACACTCCTCATACGTCCATCTCACTCAGTGGTGCAGTGACCACTGTACCGCAAAGTTCTTTTCCTACTGCACCAAAACTTTGGATTTCTTTTTGTGGCTATGATTCCTCTCTTTTTATAAAGCTAACGTCTTTTTAAACGAACTGCTTTGGAGCTGTGTATTTACATGTACATTTTAATTTTCTATATTTTAAGAAAAGGAAAAAAAAAAAATCACGGTGCCATGCACCACGAGCTCCGGTTTTCGTGATCAACTCTTTATTAAAAAGTACAATTCATATTGCAAGACATTATTATGCCCTTGCTTACCCTCTTGTTTTGTTATTACGATATTTGGTTCCTTTACTTGTGCCTTTAATTTTGAAGCAATTCTAGTTGTTCAAGGCTTTATAGAATAGTAGAATGATGACTAACAATGCTGCAGCTCACATGAATGGCTATGCTCGTATTTGAAGATCTTTAATATTTACGAATATGATTTCTTTCATTCCTAGCGCCTTGACAGTTCCTTTTTCGGTGTATTAGGTGGACAAATAAGTTTAAAACCGTTTTTTGTGTGACGTATACCGCTAATTTACATATCCGACATTCCCTCATGTTGTTGTCATGTGACCGTAACTGGTCCAGAGTATAAAATGTGTCACGGAAGTTTGCCCAACAGTCAAACGCACTTGCACGTCGGTAGGTGAAAGATGGCAAGGGATACTACATTTATCCGACACTGCATTTGTTACAAATTTCATCAAGGAAAAAATACTGCAAAAGCATGTGCATCTATCTGTTCTGTTCTGGGGAGAATATTGTATCGAAAAGCACGTGTGAGTTTTGGTTTAGACGGCTTAAAGCAGTTGATTTTTTAGCTATCGAGAACGTAGAGGCGCCCCGCGGAAAGCTGCACATGAGGAACTGCAAGCATTGCTGGACAAAGATTCGTCTCAAAAGCAAAAAGAACTAGCTGAACAACTGGGAGTAACTCAACAAGCCATTTCCAATCGTTTACGCGCAATGCGAAAGTGCCACATGACCTGAGCCAAAGGAACAAGGATGAGCGTGTCATGAAGTGTTTGAATCTGTTGAATAAACAACACAAAAAGACTTTCCTGTGAAAAATCGTTACGGGTGATGAAAAGTGGATATAGTACGCTGGATAGACCCCGGGGAAGCAACGACGTCGACACCGAAAAGAAATATTCACTCCAAGAAAGTTCTACTGTGCATATGGTGGGATATGAAAGGTGTGCTTTAGTAGGAACTATTGAAACAGGGTCACAATGTTACTGTTGATCGCTGCAAGCAACAGTTGCTGCGATTGAACCAGGAAATCTGTCGGGAACGTCTATTCACAGGCAAAGGATTGCGTCTCGTGAAATTACTGCATGACAACGCTAGGCCGCATGTCACGAAATCTGTCAAGGAAACGTTATTGACGATTGGCTGGGAAGTTTTTGTGCACCCGGCGTATAGTCCCGACATAGCCCCTTCAGACTATCATTTGTTCCGATCGATGCAACATGGTTTGTCTGCTGTACGGTTCCGGACATGTGACGAAGTGCAAAAAATGGGTTGATGGCTTCATCGCGTCACACGACGAAGTATTCTTCATGGCTGGGATCTGTCAGCTGCCCGACCCACGGCGAGAGGTGATAGATAATGATGGCGCATATTTTGATTCGTAAGGGTATTGTTGTTTTCTCTCAAATGACTTGTTGCGTTGTCTTAAAACGCTTTAAAACTTATTTGTACACCTAATTCTTAAAATAAGATTGCTCCGTTCGCAGGAATAAATACCATTACATTGCGTTTATTTTTCGCTTATGTGTTTACTCTATTTCATACTGACATTGTGAGCTTTTGCAATCTGTGGATTGCATTATTCATTTTTTTACTGAGAATCAACTTAGATTTTGTAGTGTTTGGCTCATATCGTCTACATGGTCAAATAAGATTAAATAATTCTAGGATACGAATATAATATAATTCTTTATGCAATTAGATATATCAAATTGGGGAACTTACAATAGGTTTTATATTATTATATCTACTAACTTGCAAACAGTTTCTCATCTTCTTAGAATTATTTAGTCTTATTTGTCCAGCGGTACTTAAACAATCTGAACTGCCAGTTTGTCCAACTCATAGCAATTTATTTTTGAGCTGAAAAATCGTGTTCTTATTTATTTATTATTTGACTTTTTTGCTTCTTTTCAAATGATTTCTTGATATCAGGTGCCAGAACACACTGTTTCTGACAAACATTTCTATAAATGTATTTTATCATATCTAATGGGGGATGGGGAGGGGTGATATAGTTTCACAAACTTGTGTTTAGACTTTTTTCTAGCACTGAAACCAACGCTTTACGACTTTTTGTTTAGATTTATGTTGGTATTGAATTACGCGTTGTGATTAGCTTTGAAGCCTTGAGTTCAGATTCTTCCTACCACCGAATTGCAAATTGCGTTTTTTGCGTTCGCAATTTTCCTTTGTTAAATAAGCTAAAGTTATGCGAAAACCCATTTAAATTCCTAAACATAGCTGGCAAGGGAATTTAATATGATCCTGAGGCGTATAACTTACCTGGCTTTGTCATTGGTCATTATTTTAGAAACAGAAACCTGCGGTTAGAGTAACTGGGTTCGAATCCAATTAAATGTTATATTTCATCTGATTTTTATCCGCAACATTTGAAACGCGAATGCTTTGAGCTTATTTTTCTTTGAGGTATGATATTTTTAGTAGAATTTTTTAAGAAAACTACTCCTATTTCGATTAAAAAAAGCGAATCAGTTGTTATTGTTTCCAGCTCTTAATTTTTTTAATGTTTTCCTTGCTTTTCTTTCGGTAAAAGCTTCTGTGAGTTGTCAAATAGTTGGCAAGAAGAATAAGACAAAGCAAATGGAAAATTCAAGCGCAGAAGATTTATGGAGTTTTTCCTTCTGCCGACAGAAAATAATAGGTCATTTGGTGGTTCTGTCTAATGGAAAAGTATGATTCTGAAAAAGCTCTTCTCCTAAGGGATTTGAGTTTCCGAAGACAACGGAAAGGCTTGGAAGAGAAAATCTTCAGCGCCCAAACACTGACGAATATCAAACATCTGAGAGTTTTCCTACGAATTATCGATTCTTTTTCGCATTTCCGTTCATTATATTGGCCCTGCGTATTCCCAGAAGCCTTTCGGAACTAATCCTTGGGGCTTCTACATAATACATTTCGCGTATTTGTCTGTCTTTCTGGACATACAGATTAAAACTTCGGTAAGAAAATCTGAAAGCTGTGATGTGTGTATAGACATACTTTTACTCTGAAAGCAGACAGCTAATATAAGAGAGAGTACCAGTTATTTTGCCAACAAATTGCAGTATTCAAATGTTTGCTTACTCTTGCATAGTGCAATATGTTACTGTCTTAAACGTTTGGTTAAGAGCATCATCACTTGCAAAGTATTTTCTGCCTTTCTTTGAGATATGCCTACAAAGAAGGAGCAGAGAAATCCGCCGGGGAGGAAATAATTTAGTAGTCCTGATGAATGATTCGATGACACCTTAACTACTTTTTGTGGAAAGGAAACAACTTTGAGAAAAGTGTGAAAATTTTAAGTTTTGGAAATATACCTTGCAACAAGTACCGTAAATATTTATGCCCCTTCCTGTTTTTCTGTCCCTGTCTGACTTCTAGCCTAGCACTCAATCTTATTTCAAGAGTTTCCTAATCTGTTTATTTTTGATATTATATTAATTACATAATTACACTGAAATTCGTGAAACTGCTTTCTAAATCATTTTAATCTCTTTATTCAACAACAACTTGCTATTATTGATACTTTATCATAATGATTAGTTATCTTTTAACTTGTAACCACGTGCACAAACATTTAAAAGGAAAATGAGTGTCAGTAAATAAATGAGGGCAGTGATAGTATGACGGCAACAATGAACTTTAGATACTGTGAAAACTGCTTTCAATTTTACTCTGAATAGAAGAATAATTTAAATTTCTAATCTAAAGGTTTTAAATCTTTAATCGAAGCATTTCTAAAGTTCAGAGTTATCAAAATTTTGATTCTGTACGCTTTGATTGCTACACATTGACTAATCAATTGAAACAGGTTGAGGGAGACATTGGTGTTCGTCATTGCAAATCTTGGTCCATTTTCGTGTAGCATGGCAAATAACTGTAGTCTCATAGCTATTAACTGTTGTCTAGCTAAACGCAGGCATGTAAATGGAAGCTTAGTCAAACTTTATAGAAGGTCTTACTGATCCTTGCATTCGCAACAAATCACGGACGCCAGCCATTTATTGGATTTGGCGTCCCTGGTACCGTAATGCCTCACTGTTCGGAATGAATAACTGAACAGAAATGTTTATTAAAAATACTTCCAGGACAAAATGAAAGCTTTCCGCAACTCCTCAATCTCTGGAATTTCAAAAAAGTCTTGTGAAATTCAGTTCTGTGTATATAGAGTACGTACATACACAAATAAGGTGTGTCAATAAAGTTCGGCTAATGCCCAGTAAAAACGAACAGCAGGTTATATTTCAGAAAACATCTATACGTCCTACGTAAGTCTTGTATCCCTTCCATAGTTTGAATGGTATTTTTCCAGTTGATCTGGTGGGCAATATGTTTTGCATGTACGTAGCAGTGATAAGTGCTTCTTTCCAGAAATTTACTTCCAGCTTCCATTTTTGAGTCAACGCGCTTTGATTTCGCTATTTCAACGAGATATCGATTCTTCCTACCTGCTATGATATTTTAAATCAGCATTGATTTTGCCATTTCAACGAGATATCTATTCTTCCTACCTGCTACGATATTTAAGCTGTGTTGAACACTGGTTTTGTACATAAAATTCGGAATCAACATATTCTCCTCCGTTATCTGTTCTTACAGTGCCAGGCTTGGTTATATTAAATTTATTGCTAGTGACTGCAGCGTACTGCTTGAACTTTCTATGCTTTTTTTTTTATTTTTTTTTTTATTGAAAGATGAACGACCACTGTGAGCAACTCAATAAGCTATAAGTAGTTGCCCGTCCCTAATTTAGTCCCAATGGTTTCAGGGAAAGGAGAGAGCCAATGCCGTAAGAGAAACACAACATCCATGCCTCACCGGGATTCGAACCGGGACACTTCACGGACGAATGGTCATAAGCGAGCGCTAAGACCACTGCGCACCGGCTTTATTTTTAGAAGACACAACTGGTTGTTCGTACGGCAAAGTATAATAGTTTCACAAATGCTGTCTACGTACGATAAGTAAAATCATTAAAAATTTGCAGAATAAAACCAAATTTATTTACAAATTCAAATAATTTAAAAGCAAGAACTTTCGGGGCACCCATGGCCCCATCTTCAGGCTAAGTGTCGCACGAATACAGAGTCAATCATTATAAAGTACATGTAATTACCCACAATACATCTCACCATTCACTTCGAGAAGGTGCCAGGTTACAAAACTTAAAGTTCAAAAAAGAGAAATAAACTACGTAGGATCTTCATCAACACCTGGTTGTCCTGAGGGGGCCACCAGTAGTCTCCACTGGCTCGGAACATAAGCCGGGAGGTCAAAGTTACAGCAAGAGTCCCCACATTTAATGATATAAAGGCTTTCAGTGAAAAAGACAGAACCCTTGCTGATAGTTGAGTTTAAGATTTTAGCATTCTTCCAATCAGGTACATAACCCTCCTGATTAACAGCAACAGTGAAGGCCGTGTTAGATGATCTTGAGCGGAGGGCATATTTGTGTTCAGCCAACCGTGTGTTTAATGTCCAAAGAGTAGATCCTATGTAAAACATGTTAGTACCAGTGTTTACCTGTTGAATCAATGGTATGCAATAAACAACAGGTTTAACCAGTGGTGATACTTTATATCTATCATTTCGTACTAACGAAAAAATATTCCTTGTGGTCACTCCGAATGAAAAGTTATGTCGATTGCATGCTTTGTTCAGGATAGCCGCAATGGGAGGTAAAATTCAATAATGTCAATGTATTTGTTTGGGGTAACTGCAATTGACAAGGTTGTGAGGTTTGACCTCTGGTGCCTGAGGAATAATTTCCAGAAGAATTGGACAGAGAACCCAGAAGAGCGGGCTAAGGTTAAAACTCTGGACAATTCATCGGTTCTGGCCTTACGAGCAGAAGAATGTGTAAATGCACGTTTAATCAAAAAACGGATTGCAGCAGCCTCAGTGAGGGGGATGAAACGAAGAAAAAGGAATTATACAAGGGACAGAAGTCGGTTTACGATAAACAGAATAATGAATTTGATGTAAATTTATATCCCGAGTCAGCATAAAATCCAGAACGGGTAATTTCCCTCCTCTCTCAAGTTCCTTAATAAACCTAATAGTAGGAAGTTGTAAAGAAAGAAAATCGGTGAATTTATCCAAAAAGGAGCAAGGAGTGTGTCCAAAAGATCAACAAATCATCGACATATCTTAAAAGAAGCAATGGTTTATGAGGAAAAGCCTGTAAGACATTGTCCTCTAAGGTCTGTAAAATAATTTCTGCTAAGACGGGGTAGAGGGGGAACCCCACAGGGGCATCATCTGTCTGTTGAAAGAACCTGCTATCAAATTTAAAGTAGGAACGCTTGGAAACAAGTTTAAGGGCTGAAGTTATAGCCTCAATTTCGAGAGGGGAGGGGAGAATTGTCCTCTTGCAGTCTATTAGCAATGGTTGAATGGACTACATCCAGTTGGACGCTCGGAAATAACGTTTCAACGTCCAATAAAGCCATGATGAAACCAGTTCCATGTGAATCAAAGTCTTTAATCCTATTTAAGGCCTGTGTAGAGCTGGAAATAGAAACAGAAGAATTTAGGGTTAAAGATTTCAAGAAAGAAGCCAAAGTTTCCTCGAGTGGCCTAGTCGGGCTAGCATAACCTGAGACAAGTAATCTGAAAGGGTGGCCTAGTCGGGCTAGCATAACCTGAGACAAGTAATCTGAAAGGGTGGACAGGTTTAAAGGTTCTTCATTTTTACAAATCCCTCAGGGACCCTAGGGCCGACTGGGGGCTTCATTTTGGAAGAGATGGAAACTGGTAGAAAACCCTGAGTTCTCAGTGTACTCAATTCTGAGATAGTGGCTGAAGTAGGGTCAGACTTGAGAACCCGGTGTGGTACCAAGTTATTTGCTTGGTTCATTCTGTCGAGGTAGTCCGAACGGTCCATGATGATGACCTGATGAATCTTGTCTGGCCCCACTATTGAGAAGTTGGTGTTCTTAGCTAAGTATAGAAGCTGTTCTCTTTCGTATTTCAAGGTCGATTATTTATTACTGGTTGTCACTACAAGGTCGGTTGAAATCTTACTTGGCGTATTCTAATTTGACCCAGCTCACTCACAATATTATACTAGGTAAGCGTTTGATTGTTTTCTTCACTTTACTTCAAACCGAAGTGAATAACGTCTACCAGCGACATATCCATAAACTCTGTGACATGGTTTCTAAGCGCCCTCCCAAGACTCACGAAAAAAGGCCTTCTGGTGACCATTTCAATAATGTTTATTCACAAGAACCCTTTCTTAAGTATAGCTTGGTTCAGCTTTCAGACATTCAACGCTCTGTCCTCGGACGAGGGTTAAAATTCAGTTACCCGAATTCTTCAATAAATCCATTACATTTAATCCCACAAGTTGAGGGTACTATATTAATGCTCTACCGGAGGAAGAACGAGAATATATACGATACTCAGTAGCCAAAACCCTCTCAAAACCAGTTAAGAGACAAACGACCTGGTAATACGAAAGAGAACAGCTTCTAAACTTAGCCAAGAACCCCAACTTGTCAATAGTGGGGGCAGACAAGACTCCTCAGATCATCATCATGGACCGTTTTGACTACCTCGACAGAATGAATCAAGCGAATAACTTGGTACCCCATCGGGTTCCCAAGTCTGATCCTACTTCAGCCACTATCTCAGAATTGAGTAAACTGAGAACTCAAGGGTTTTCTACTAGTTTCCATCTCTTCCAAAATGAAACCCCCAGTCGGCCATAAGGTCCCTGAGGGATTTGGAAAAATGAAGACTCATAAACCTGGCCACCCTTTCAGATTACTTGTTTCAGGTTATGCTAGCCCGACTAGGCCACTCGAGACAACTTCGGCTTCTTTCTTGAAACCTTTAACCCTAAATTCTTCTGTTTCTATTTCCAGCTCTACTCAAGCCTTAAATAGGATTAAAGACTTTGATTCACATGGAACTGGTTTCATCATGGCTTCATTGGACGTTGAGTCGTTATTTCTGAACTTCCCACTGGATGTAATCCATTCAACCATGGATAATAGACTGTAAGAGAACAATTCTGTCTCCCCTCGAAATTGAGGCTATAACCACAGCCCTTAAACTTGTTTCCAAGCGTTCCTACTTTAAATTTGATGGCAGGTTCTTTCAACAGACAGACGGTGCCCCTATGGTGTCCCCCTCTCCCCCGTCTTAGCTGAAATTCTTTTATAGACCCTAAAAGACAATGTCTTATAGGCTTTTCCTCATAAACCTTTACTTTTTTAAGATATGTCGATGATTTGTTGATCTTTTGACCACATTCCTTGCCCTTTTTGTATATATTCATCGATTGACTTTCTTCACATCTTACTACTACAGTATTAGGTTTACTAAGGAACTTGAGAGCGGAGGGAAATTTCCCTTTCTGGATTTTATGTTGACTCGGGATTTAAATGTACATCAAATTCATTATTCTGTTTATCGTAAACCGACTTCTGTCCCTTGTATAATTCCATTTTCTTCGTTTCATTCCCTTCACTATAAGGCTACTGCAAACCGTTTTATGATTAAACGTGCATTTACACATTCTTCTACCCGTAAGACCAGAACCGATGAACTGTCCAGAGTTTTAACCTTAGCCCGCTCTTCTGGGTTCTCTGCCCAATTCTTCTGGAAATTATTCTTCAGGCACCAGAGGTTAAACCTAACAACCTTGTCGATTGCAACTACCCCAAACAAATCTATTGGCAAAATTTGAATTTTACCCTCCCATTGTGTCTATCCTGAAGAAAGCATACAATCGACATAACTTTTGATTCGGAGTGACCACAAGGAATTATTTTTCGTTAGTAAGAAATAATAGAGATAAAGTATCACCACTGGTTAAACCTGGTGTTTATTACATACCATTGATTCAACAGGTAAACATTGGTACTAACATGTTCTACATAGGATCTACTCTTTGGACATGAAACACACTGTTGGCTGAACACAAATATGCTCTCCGCCCAGGATCATCTAACACGACCTTCACTGTTGCTGTTAATCAGTAGGGTTATGTACCTGATTGGAAGAATTCTAAAATCTTAAACTCAACTATCAACAAGCGCTCTGCCTTTTCCACTGAAAGCCTTTATATCATTAAATTTGGGGGCTCGTACTGTAACTTTGACATCCTGGCTTATGTTCCGAGCCAGTGGAGACTATTGGTGGCCCCCTCCGGACAACCAGCTGTTGATGAAGATCCTACGTAGTTTATTTCTCTTTTTTGAACTTTAGCTTTTGTAACCTGGCACCTTCTCGAAACAAATGGTGAGATGTATTGTGGGTAATTACATGTACTTTATAATGATTGACTCTGTATTCGTGCGACACTTAGGCTGAAGATGGGGCCATGAGTGCCCCGAAAGTTCTTGCTTTTAAATTATTTGAATTTGTAAATGAATTGGGTTTTATTCTGCAAATTTTTAATGATTTTACTTATCGTATGCAGACACCATTTGTGAAACAATCAGGCTTTATTTTTATTGTTCATGAGATGAGCAAATGTAAACTTGTTGAAGTTGTCAATGAAAGCAATGATGCATCTGTTTCCTCCAGGAGTTGCTATTTCCAGGAAACCACATACGCCGCTATGAATTAGCTCTAGAGAATTTTGTGCTTTATGTACACATTCTTTTTTGTATGGTTTTAGCTTGTCCTCTATGCAACATTCAGTTTATATTTCTTTTGCATTCGGATAACTTTTTTTTTAACCATTTCCTTTCGTTCCACCTCTCTGGCAGTGTGCGATCTAAGTACCCCTAGGGCGTAGGGTTACGCAGTTTTGTTTTTGACAGAAATGTTTTCTTTCCAGTTTCTCTTACTGTTTTCATCTTATAGAATGTTTATTCAACAGTGCCTTCAACTGCGTTTTGTCCATGCTTTATTATGCATCGGTCTGCCCTGAAAGTCGTCAATTTTTCTCAATGATAAGAGGCTAGTTTCTAATTCTCGGAAATAAAGTATTTCTTCTTCAACTCTTATACTGTTGTTCACTTGACCTATATCTTTTCTACGCTGTAAATATCATTTTCCCTTTCCAGCGGATTTCACTTTTGTCCCGTTGGCTGTCGTAATGTTCTTCTTAGAATTTTGGTCAATTTCTGTGAAAATAATTTCATCATCGGTCGTGGCGTCTGGATCCGTTGACCATTTGGAATTTGCTTTAAATGTGAATTTTGTTCCATGTTTGATCTTTAGTTTATAACTTGTGTTTGATTTGAATTTATTTCTTGCAGTTTTAGCCCGATTGCTCATTTATGCGCTCGAGTTCGTGTGCTTGCTGGACTTTTCTGTATTTTTATTTCCTTTTACTTTTCTCCAGTGCCAGCATTCATATTTAGCGTAACCTTCCTATGAGGGACGTTTTGGTTCTTTTCTATTGCAATTTGATTTGTTACTGTTTTGCAATGCTTTGATGCAATTTACGTTTTTTTGCGATCAATCTTTTTGACTTTTGCAATCATCGATTAGTTTATTTTTAACGTATTTTAATATCAGTTCATCCTCGAGTTTTGCTTCAGGAGCTGTTGCAAGGGTATCATTTGTGGGTGGTAGAGAACACGATATTATAGCGGTTAGGTGTGTATTTTTTACTTCTTCACTTATATATGTGGTTCATGTGCTCTTGCATATTTTCACAGTCATTGTTTCTTTTGCTGCAAAGTTTTCTTAGCAAGTGAAGCGTACTGCTCATATTTGTTCTTTCATCGATTCTCTTCAGTTGTACCCACATATTTCGTAATGTCATTTTGCTTATGACATTTATTATTTGGTGGCCTGCCAAGAATAAACTTATTGTTGGCGTCGTCTGTACATTTTTCTTAATATCTATCTCAGTTTTAACTGTGAGTTCTTTTTGGGAAATAACATTCCGTGTATCTTTTTTGACAAGAAGCATTTGCACTTGAAATTTCCATATCTGATGGTTCTCACTATTTAATTTAGCAGTGGGAATGTTTCTCGAGTTTGCTGGACTAGAAAATGCCATTTTTATTATATTTCTTGTTTAAGAGCAAGAGCTTACTTATAGATTTTTTCCTTACTAATTGCGCATGCAACGCTGGCTTATGCAATGAAAAGCTTAACTTTCGGTTTGAAGGGGATTCACTTTTGGTTTCTGAACCACGTTGGCGTTTTTAACTATTTCATTCCAATATTTCAGCCCGAATTAATTTTTCATCCATGATACCAATTCAGCTCATAATCTCATTATTGTAAATGCCTGTGCATCATATAAGATTATCTTTGTCATTATTATATGTGATTATAACCTTCGGTAGCAAGTTCTAAATAGCAGCTGACCCAGTGGATGAAAGAGCATGACTTACAAAATTGAATAAACTCAAGTAAGAACTTTGACTCACTTTAATACACTGGTGTGCAAAAATTAAGGACGAAGAGGAGAAATTAGCATAACAGCGGAACGAGCAGGCAGAACGGACCGAAAGACCACTCAGGAGATAGACTAGGGTCCGGTACGGCAGGGCATGCGCATATATGCAGCATGACGTATGGGGGGGGGTCAGAAGGATATAAAGCACACGGGTGGTGTACGCTTAGCAATACGGTGAAAGCTATTGCACGGTGTTCATCGGTTTGAACGACGTCGAGTTGCTGCCACCGTGTGATATGGCCAACAGGCAATCCAATAGTCGACATCTGGATGACTTTACCCGAGGTCGCGTCATTGGGAAATTGGAAGAAGGTCGAAGTGTGACTAGTGTGGCCGAGGAGTTCGGAATCGCTCACAGCATCTTTTTACGAGCTTGGAGAGCATTTCAAACAGCAGGAACAGCTGTCCGAGAGTTTAGCAGTGGTCGTCCACGAGCAATCACGGCGGCGGACGACCGGTATATTGTCCTACAGGCGAGAAGAGACAGACGGCAGACAGCGGGAGAAATCGCAAAGCACATGCAACAGACAACTGCACTTCCGTTATCGCATTTTACCGTGGCCAGGAGGCTGCACAAAAGTAGCCTATTTGCACGACGACAGTACGGTGTGTGCCATTAACACCTGCTCATCGGAGACGGCGGTTTCTGTTGTGCCAGGAACACAAAAACTGGACACATTAGCACTGGGGTCGAGTTCTCTTTACGGATGAGAGCCGATTTAGCCTGACGAGCGATTCTGGATGTATACACATCTGAGAGAGCAGGGAACACGCAATCACACCTCCAATATCATCGAAAGGGACCGGTTTGGAATTGGCGGAGTTCTCGTTTAGGGCGGAGTTCTCGTTTAGGGCGGTATCATGCTTGGTAGGCGTACTGACCTCCACGTCTTCCAAGGAGGTTAAGTCACTGGTGTCCGCTATTGTACCGAGGTTCTCCTGCATCACGTGCGTCTGTTTATAGGTGCTGTGGGTCCCGAGTTCCTCTTCATGGACGACAACGCTTCACCTCATCGTACAGTGGCTGTCACAGAGCTGTTGGAAAGTGAAGATATTAAACTCATGGATTGGCCTGCAAGGTCTCCGGACCTACATCCAATCGAACACGTGTGAGACCTTCTTGGGAGACGCTTGGCAGCACGTCACCAGCCGCCAGCAACGATTCCGCAGTTGCGATTGGCGCTACAAAAAGAATGGGCCGCGATGCCTCAACAGTTCCTTGACAACTTCGCCCTCAGCATGGACAGACGTTGTAAATCCTGCAACGCAGTCAGGAGTGATCATATCCCCTACTAAAGATTGGATTTTTCTTGGCAGCCGCCTGTTACATGGACGTTTCTGTCTTCTGTCCAGTTGTGCTCGAAGCTACCTTTTCAATAAAGTGCCTTTGTATCCTTTGGATTCTTTGTTTGGATGGTTTTGCTCACTTGTCCCATATTCTTACATCTTGGAGATCTTATGGTATGATTTGAGTCGATGTGGAGCACTTCTGCACGACGTTACATTTGGAAAACCGTCTCGTCCTTAATTTTTGCACGCCAGTGTATATTAATAGGTTATTCGAACGGCAGATTTAATTGTGAATGAATCTTAGTTTCATGATAAATCGAAGTTACGAGATGGAGTTCACTGAACAAGAGCACGAATTGAGTTGTACACAGAACAAACGTCAAGTACAATCTGAGTTTCGCCTGCGCATAGATCCAGGAAGATGCGATTACGTATCTCGTGTCCGCTGTTATCGCTGAGACCGAAGTCTGAAAACTTCTACCCAGTACGTTTTCACTTCATGCAAATAAAAGAGACATACAGGAGTTTATCAAAATAATGGAAACACTTACTGTTTGTGGAGAACTTTTTAATATTAAGATGTAGGCCCACTTCAGGCTTTTAGAACACAAGCAATTGGATTTGGAATAGACTTATATTAATCATGCACATAAGATAATGGACTTTGTAACCATTCTTCCTGTAAAATATTCCCCAACTGTGCCAGTGATGTTGGAGGTGGAAAGTGTGATCTGACATTTCGCTTCAGATATTACCTCAAATATTCAATAATAATGAGGTCTGAAGATTAAGATTGCAAGTTCAGATGCTGTACTTCATCCTCATGCTTTACAAACCAAACCACAACTTGACACTTTTCGCACAATGCAAGGGTGCATTATCTGCTTGAAACTAGGGCGGTGATTAGAGGAAAATGCCAGAAACATTTGGTGCAAGTGGTTCCCGAGAATGGATTCGTACGTTGCAGATATGACATGAGCCTGCAGGATAACCAATGTCCTTAAGATATGACATAAGCCTGCAGAATAATCAGTGTCCTTAAGGAATACCATGATGCGCCACCCGAAAGCATCAGGAATCCGCCTCCATGCTTCAAAGTCGGAACCAAAAAGTCGGGGAGGTACGCTTCTGTAGATTTTTACTAGACGTACACTGTACTGGTGGTGGGAAACAATATGAAGCACAATTCATCAGACTAGATGGCACGTTGTCGGTCTTTATCTTACCAGTTGTTATGTGCTCTGAACCACCTTACACGTTTTGTTGCATTGATGTTAGTAATCATAAGTTTGTGGACCGCCCCGGTTGCACAGTGGGCTAGGTACTGGCTTCTGACTATTCGTACAAGAAGGGTCCGAGTTAGAATCGCGGTGAGGCATGGATGCTGTGTTCGTCTTACGGCACTGACTCTTTCCCTTTCATGGAGACAGTGGCCCTAAATTAGGAATAAACAACTGCTCAGAGCACACCGAGTTGCTCACTGTGGTCGAATAACCCTAAACAAAAAGAAAGTAAGTTTGTAGATTGTAGCAGGGCCATAAATACCGGCACGATTGAGTTCCCGAAGAACAGTTATGACAGAAACGGGATTATTCTGACTGGTGTTCAGTTCGGCTGCTATTTGTCAATATTCACCTATCCTTACGGACATCTTTGTATGGCGACCACAATTTGCACGTTTGGACGCAACACCGTATCCTTTTTGATAGGCAGTCATAATCTTTAATACAGTTCCTCGTGTTACACCTACTGTTTCTGCCATTCTTTTTTATATGTAATCCTAATCTTCGATGCAGTTCCTCGTGTTGCACCTACTGTTTCTGCCATTCTTTTTGATAGGTAGTCATAATCTTCGATACAGTTCCTCGTGTTACACCTACTGTTTCTGCCATTCGTTTTGATAGGTAGTCATAATCTTCGATACAGTTCCTCGTGCTACACCTACTGTTTCTGCCATTCTTTTTGATAGGTAGTCATAATCTTCGATGCAGTTCCTCGTGTTACACCTACTGTTTCTGCCATTCTTTTTGATAGGTAGTCATAATCTTTGAAACAGTTCCTCGTGTTACACCTACTGTTTCTGCCATTCTTTTTGATAGGTAATCATAATCTTTGATACAGTTCCTCGTGTTACACCTACTGTTTCTGCCATTCTTTTTGATAGGTAGTCATAATCGTCGATGCAGTTCCTCGTGTTACACCTACTGTTTCTGCCATTCTTTTTGATTTGTAGTCATAATCTTCGATGCAGTTCCTCGTGTTACACCTACTGTTTCTGCCATTCTTTTTGATAGGTGGTCATAATCTTCGATGCAGTTCCTCGTGTTACACCTACTGTTTCTGCCATTCTTTTTAATAGGTAGTCATAATCTTCGATACAGTTCCTCGTGTTACACCTGCTATTCTATTTACTGAAGCTTTTGTAAGATGCGAACCAATTATTTTGCCTTTCTTGAGGTCACTGAGATCTGTCATATATAAAAATACACTTCACATCGCCGGTAACGTTTTCTTGTGATTTTCATACGGCGCATTGCGTGTTCTCCAGTACAGTCGGCGTTTCCATGATTTTGATAAACCCTGCATTTTGATTATTTCTCCAACAGAATTTACTCCCTAAGTGTTGAAGTTAAGTATTGGAAGAAGACCGATAGGCATAGGCATGGATCACTCTTCTTACTGTTCAGGCTTCGATTTTTGAGTGAATTTTTCAGATCGAACTAAGATGTACAGAGATATGGTATTTCCTTATTTTTTTGTGTTGTTGTTCGACGTTCAGCTACCGCCACGGCGAACTATAACAGTTCTAAGTTGTTTCCCACCACTGGTTCCAGTGAAGTGAGAAAATCTGAGGCATAAGATAAACACACCAGCTGTGCTTAACCAGGGACTGAAACCCCATCCGAGCTGAGACGACTAGTAAGAAACCTACGCCTTTTATGACTGGGCACACAGATATGGTGTACACAGACGGATGGACAAACATCCTGAGACTATAAGCACGCTTTTGTTTTTAAAATGCTCACGCCAGAAATGTGGCAAACCAATTAGTCTAAGAGAAAATGAGAAGAATTCGCTCTTAAAAACATGTTTCGAAAGCTTTTCCTTATAGCTACCTGAAACCAGATAACTGCATAGATGGTCTGGTTCGATGTTCCTGGTCGGTGATACATCGCCTACTTCAGTTCTATCAGCTTTCCATCCTTAGAGACGGTAATCATAAATTAAGAATGAAGTATTCCTTCCATATTTCGATACTTTAAGCTTTTATAAGCAAGTTCTTATTCTCAGTTTCTCTCTTTTTCTCTCCCTCAGACCCTGTACTCTCTCACAGGATCATTGTCGAACAGACTACGTTGGTCGACAATGATTCTGTTAAATGGATCATTTTGGCTGATTGTTATATATTTTGGGTGCCAATTCCAAAATTATGGGCAGAATTTGTTCTACGGGGTCCATGTTTTTGTAACCGACATACTCGTACTTGTTTTTAAGCAACTTATACATCAAAACAGCCCGTTGTTTGGTTCGTTTTCTTAATTTTTTTAAATGATTGTTTTTTGTCTGAAGCCTTTTATAACGAGCAAAACATCATTTTAAATGCAGTAGCTGTTCATTATGAATCATTTATGTCTAAGCAGAAAAGCAAGTAGAGGAATTTGCTGTGTATAACTAACGAAAAGAGCGGCGTCACACCGGAAATTTGGCAAACCAATTAGTCACCATGCGTCATTTATGATAATACAATCTTGCATAGTGCGTTTACCTAGTTTCAGTTGAGTGCTGGTTTTCACATGAACAACATCTGCCATTTGTGAGTTCGTCTCGTGTTTTAATTATATTTCTTGGGCTATAAAAGGGTAGATAGTTTTTGTTTTGTGCATACATTCCTATGAGATATATGTGTAAACAAGTAATACATAGTTTTCATAAAAATGTCTCGTAATTGTACTATGTATAAAACATCGAAGAAAGTTTTGTTACGTTTGTGGTGAATTAACCTTTAAGTTTCAAAGAAGATACTTCTTTTGTGAAAAACTTGTATTAGCTCTACTTTGGGTGTAAAACTGGAGATATGGAAAAATCTTGGGCCCATCATATCTGTTGAGCTTCGTGTGTAACTTTGCTTAGTAGTTGGATAAATCGGAAATCTCATCACACGCCATTTACAGCTACTATGGTATGGAGAAAACCAAAGGATCACTCCACGGACTGCTATTTTTGTATCACAAAAATCAGCGGAATCACGAGCAAGTGTAAGAATTACTTAAATAGCTTAATTCCCTCTGCCATCAGGCCTGTTACTCAGAGTACACAGCTAAAAATTCCAGCACCACACCAGAAGTATGGAATTTCGATTCAAAAAATATGTTGGAGATGCAGAGTTCCAGACTAACCATGGAGCTGATGTAGCAGAAAAAGATATAGATTTCCTGGAAAATGCAACAGAACCTCACAAAATTAACCAGACAGAAATTAATGATCTAGTTCGTGATATAAATTTGCCTAAAATCATGGCAGAATTGTTGGCTTCAAGACTGAAAGGCTGGAATCTCTTTGACAAAGGAAGTAAAATATGTTATTTCCGTCAAAGGTAGCAAGAATTAGAACACCTGTTTTGTTTTTGTTTTTTTATTGGGAGTTAAGCGACCACCGTGAACAACTCAATGGGATATAAGCAGTTGCCCGTCCCTAATTTAGGGCCACTGGTTCCAGGGAAGGAAAAAAGTCAGTGCCGTAAGACAAACACAAATCCATGCCAAACCGGGATTCGAACTCGGACCCATCTCGGATGAATGATCGAAGCCATTGCTTAGACCACTACGTTACCGGGACGGCGAACACCTATTTTCCATGCAAAATGACTCAGTGTACTGCAATGATGTGGACTCCTTATTAGATGCATTAGGACAGCAACACAATCCCAAGAAATGGGGACTTGTTATAGATTCTTCAAAAATAAGTTTGAAAGACACCTTCTTTCTTAATATACTCCTGGCCACCCAAAATGCAACACCAAGAAGGAAGCATCCGATTGGCCTGAAATTCGTAGCATGTGTCTCCCGCGAGAGGACATGCAAATAATTAGCATTGCAGGGCATATGCAAATCATGTGCGTCCGGCACGCCACCGACAAGCACAATAAGAAGGGTGCACAGAAGACATGGAGTAAGTAGTGGAAGTGTGTTGTGCTGCCGGACCTGTGCGTGGTAAGCTTCCTGATGCCTCGTCGTAGTATGCGGCAGTCATTCCAGCACGTTTCGGAGTTCGACAGAGGACGAATAGTGGCTTATCGCGACAGCGGTTTATCGTACCCAGACATCGGCGCCCGTGTGGGACGTCATCCAGCCACAGTGAGGCGAGTATGGATTCGGTGGGTGCAGGAGAGACTGGCGGACCGACGTGAGCGATTGCCGCCGACGCGGCATACCACCAAACGAGAGGACCGGCATGTTGTGCGGCGGGCACTGACGGCTCGCACCGCTACATCACGAACGTTAGCGCAGGAATTAGGGTATGTTGCGCAACAACCTGTGTCAGCACGTACCGTTCTACGTCGTCTGCAAGAGCGGGGACTTGTCGCACGGCGCGCGTTACTCCGATTACCATTGACGTTACATCACCGGGGAGTGCGGCGGCAGTGGGCCATTGAATGCCGCACCTGGACTACGGAATGGAACGACATTGTCTTCTCCGACGAATCCCACTTCTGCCTGCAACACTACGATGGTCGGATCCGCGTGTGGCGGTACCGTGGCGACAGACTGTATGACGCCTGCATTATGCATCGCCATACCGGTCCGTCGCCTGGCGTTATGGTTTGGGGCGCAATTGGATATGACACCCGCACCACTCTAGTACGCATCGCCGTTACACGCAACAGCCACCGCTACATCTCCGACGTTTTACAGCCTGTAGTCCTCTCTTATCTGCAGGACCTGCCAGCGGCTACGTTTCAACAGGACAGTGCGCGCCCGCACGTGGCACGCATCGCGCAACAATTGTTCACGGCCCACCAGGTGTCACTGCTGCCGTGGCCTGCCTGTTCTCCCGATATGTCGCCCATCGAACACGTCTGGTCGCTGATCGGCAACCGAGTGGCCCGGCAAGCACCACCCGCGGCTACGCCTGATGAACTGTGGCAACGTGTGGAAGCACCCTGGACCGACATACCCCAAGCCCACATCCAAAGCCTCTTTCGTTCGATGCCGCGGCGTGTAGCGGTCATTATTGCCAGCCATGGGGTCCACATGAACTACTGATGCCTGCGTGTTCCGCAAGTTGCACGGACCTGTAAGCTCAATCTTTGTATCTGTTGTTATGTGTCCTGTAAATCTGGCTTTGCTATCTCGTGTCTTTCTTGGTGTTGCATTTTGCGTGGCCAGCAGTGTAGAAATGAGAATCCATCATTCCCCCTGCTTATACAGCACACATGAAGAAGTCGTATGACAAAATGAAATTGCTACTGAGAATGATATAATGTGAGAAGTATTCTTGGTACATTTGTTGAGATCCAAAGGTGATAATTCTTGTACTAGGACTTCAGCTTGGATACACAAGGTTATGTTGCTTTTTATGTGAGTAAAAGAGTAGGGATAGGAAAAACAACCTTATTAAAAAGCAGTGGCGAAAGAGAAAAATCTTAACACCGGTAAAGAAAACTGTCGTTTAAGTCCAAGAAAGTGCACCTTCCACTATTGTATATCAAATTGGTTTGATGAAGAACTTCGTCAAAGCAATAAATCGTAATGGCCAAAGTTTTCTTTTCCAAAAGAGCAAGTTTCCTAGAATAAGAGATGCAAAAATCAAAAAACGGTGTATTTCTTCAACCACAAATAAGGGAACTCAGGACGGATCCAGGGTTTGAGAGACGCTTGAATAAGTCTGAGACAGCTGCATGAGGATCATTTCAAAAAGTCGTGAGAAACTTCCTGGGAAACAAGCAGGCCAAGAACTACAAAGAACTGGTTAGTGAACTTCTTGGAAACTACAAAGTCTTGGGATGCACTATGTCTCGGCCAATCCATTGTTTTGTTGCATTCACATTTGGACTTTTTTCCACAAAATCTTGGACATGTACGTGACGAACATGGTGAATGCTTCCAGCAAGATATATCAACCATGGAAACTGACTACCAAGGATAATGTAACACAAAAATGCTTCCAAATTACTGATAAATACTAAAAAGGGATGTTTCTCAGGCTAAATACAGCAGGAAATCTCCTAAAAGTGCATTTTAGGTGAGTTAACTCTAGTAATATTATATTGTGTATATTATCGGAAAATATAAATTTAACAAATATTTAAATATATGTTACTCAAAACCCTACTTTCCTCAGAAATCTGGGAAACAGATTTGAAATCAGTGCAAAAAATACTAGAAAAAGCATACTATCAGATCAGTTTAACATAAGAAAAATAAAATTTTACCGACCAGTGTTATCACATTAAAACGAAAAGATCTCTACAGCAAGCTTGGTGAAAAATGAAATACCTCATTGCTTGTATTAAGAGCCTATTTGAAAACCTAGATTTAAAGAGAAAGTTTAAAAAATCTAGATTTAAAGAGAATGTTCGGAAACCTAGATTTAAAAAGAAGGTTTGTAAACCTAAATTGCTGGAGCAATTTGCCGTTCTTTCAAATCTATTTTAAAATTCAGATGAGAAACCATGACACCTTCAAGAGTGGAAAGCAAAAATAGCGTTCGAAAATTGCAAGGAAGTGCGCAAGTGCCGAAATCCTTTTGATTTCTCAATTACTACCAGTAATATGTAGTAGCCCTATGATTGAGCCGAACAATCGCAATGGAATCCTAGAATAGCCCCAAATGTTTAGATAGGAGCTTCGTAAAAATCTTTTTGTATTTGTAGTTTTTTGCATCCGTTATTTTGATGAGAACTATTGGAATTGAATGCTTGAGGGTGTCTGTAACGATTTTGAATGGAATGCTGTTTGAATTGAATGCTTAAGTATACAGTGATGTTTTCTCTTTGAGGTCAGTTTATCAATCATTCAAAACTTTGGTCAAAGATGAAAATATTTTTGACAAATACTGTAAAAACAGCTGCAGATGAAACAACTAACACAAGAGAAAGCAAGAAAATGCATGAAACCAAACATTTACTTATCTTTGGGTTCGGAAATGTCCTTGTTAATGATGTGGGTTTTAATCATGCCAACATTTTAAAGTTCTTAGCGTCATGCCAAGTTTTCTCACATAATAACCAGCGTATCACACACATTCGTGGAAATTTAATCTCTCTAGAAAGAAAAATATCTTTTTACTACTCTGTTGCAGAAGCTTGCTAGCGCTAAACAGTTTCTAACATCTAGTCGCTGAATAATCATTCAACGTCAGTATTGTTTTCTTTAATTTGTAGGTGGAGGCAGATTCCTTCGGAGAAAACGACACATGTTTCTAAAATTTTCCAGATGGGAAATTTAAACTGATGACAGGCTGAAAACGTACGCCATAACCATTTGGAAATCTGACAGGTGATGCTGAGGCCAACGCTAAATAAGTCCACTAATAACTCATGAAAGGTCTTCAGAGGGTAAAACACACATAATTTATTCTTTTGTAAAGAAAAGCGCAGGTAAAGCTCAAGAACGTTTCAACTTTATTGATACGTAGATCATGGTAAATTTTCTGGAATGGTTTAACTGTATAAGTGTGTGTGTACAATCATGGCACTTACTTCCTCGAGCATAACTGTTAATAATTTCCTTAAGTGCTTCCGGCCACACTATTAACTATGTGCTCCAATCACCGAGACTTTTGCCTTCAATGAGTGGAAATTCATTATAAACATTTCTACAAACGGGCATAAAAATTGACCAGAAGTCCGATGATTCAAGACAAAGACTTTTGATATATTTTGTAAGAATATCGGTGCGAATCAAACTTCCTCAAAAAATTTCTGGTTGTTGTTTTTCATTTTACAATTATTGATCTAACGTAAAGTGAACCTTAAAAAAGAGCTTAACAGAAACAAATCATTCGAGTTTGATAAGAGTGACTTAAATAACAAAATTAGTGTATATTGGAGAACTGTACGTACAAAACATTTTTTGGTAATATAATGGTTGCAGTACGTTTCGGAGGAGTAATAAGATAAAATCATTTATTGAAAATTGAACTGAGATAGGAAAATCTAGAAAGAAAAATTGCAGACATGTTCTTTGATTTCACGCAATTTATTGACGGTGATTAAATAACGAGAGTGGGAATGTGAACATTTATGTTCTTTTGTCATGTTTATTGACTGAACTTTTATGAGGAATACTTTCATGTCTACAAAAGGAAATTCACAAGTCAGTGATCCTATCAAAATTGAACAGAATAAGCTATTCTCCTTGTTCCCGAAAAAGGAAATAACTAATGGCTCCTCTGAGATCTTTCCGAAAATTAAAATTCACCCTATTTCTTGTACAGAAGATGAAATGGTCTGCAAACTGAGTGTGAAGAATTAATTAAGAAGAATACGGAACATTTACATCCTATTTGTTCCAAGTAGAAATATCAGCAACTGAGGTAATATGTAGAACATTATTGATAACCGACGCATGTATAATGTGATGCAAAAGCAGAAATTTCAAAACTGCAGTCAGCCCACGTCTCAAACCCATACATTTTCCGTAAATGTGTCATTAAAAACTGGTAGCTGATCAAAATGAATTAAATGTGTGTCCCTTAAATACATTCTTCGTCTCGTACACGAAGAGCAAGTAACATCAGTATGCATAAAGGTTACTATCCCATTTTGATACGGATGATGGCGAATTATTTTTTCTCTTATTGTTTCTAGTTAAATGAGAGTCATCTCGTGTATACGTTTAATATTATAATTATATTCAAAGACTGCGACATCACGAAGATATAGAAACTCTGCTTTAAGAAAATGAACTGCATCTATATTCTTTTTCCTAGGACAGAGTCACGTAACTTGTGTCGCAGAGGTTTTCGGAAATTTCTCATATTTTTCTGATGTAACGCATTTCGGAAAAAGTGCTGTGACGTGTCTATACCGCAGGACGCACATGAGATAAAGGCAGTAAGCAGTGAGGAGGGGACCCGGATTTGATGCCCGGCGCGGACAAACTTGTGCGTTGTAGTGCCCAAGATGGGTAAAGCCCTCATCCAGCTCATGAGTGTATCAAACATTTTAATAAAAGAATGAAGACCTTTTGTTCTGTGTTCTCGACTATTTTCACTTGAATTGCTGTCATTACCTTCATTCCTCCTTTTTATTGTTCCTAATAAAGGGCGTGAGGAAAACGTCCCCATGCATAAAATGCTTAACTATAGATCACTCTGAATGAATCGAAATATGCTTCTGTAGATAGTGCATTTTTCAGTCTAGCACCTTAACAATGAATATACGAGTACAAGAGTAAAACAAAGGGTAATCCTTAACAGCTGAGAAGGCTCACAGAACAAGACATCAGTTCAGGTAAAATGCATGGTGTATTAATTACGAAGGATGAACTGTGGATAGGATTAGTCCCTTCCAAATTGGTGGAACAGCAATGCAAAAAGTGTGGGATACTCACGTGTGCCATCAAACCTTGTGGCTATGGTATCGAGGAAAGTGTTCTGAGGGGCAAGCAACCCCTTCCTAGCCGGCATTTGTCGGGATGGTGGCTGGATAAGCTTGGGCGTCAGTTATGGCTTTAAAAGCCTGATAGTCCGTGTCTCGTCTCAAGGCATGGAGAAACACTTCCTCTTCCACTCGAATGACGACCATTCATATGCGACAACCCAAAGAACGTACTGATACTGATCGTTTCCGCTGTTCATCGCTATCAATAGTTCACCTACAACAAAAAAGAAAACTAGGTATATAAACTAGATACAAGAGCATAAAAACTTCACAAGTGTGCACTCGATAATAATAAACTTTGAAATAACTGAATTCACAGACACACATACACTCACACAAATAAAATACTGTTTTTAAGAGGAACGGTTTCACATAGCTATCTTTACAGCAGGAAATACGTACGAACACAACTATATCAGAGCAGAAAAAGTTTCTTAAGTGGGTTGTGGGAGATAATACAACCCAAACCTGAAGTAGTATTACGCGGCGCCTTATGTAAAAATTGGCTGATTCCTGAAGGATAAGATGATATAATTAATTCCATTTTATAGGGGATATAAGGACATAAAAGCTTCAAAATGAATTAATTAAATTTTTTTGATAGACTCCAGCTCATCTTCCGGATGTTATCAATGCGTTAGGTGCATGTACAACAGGCAAAACGACTATCTCTGCTGTCATTTCTTGCGGATCTCTTTCCCTTTGTCCGTAGACAGAGTTACCTTTGCAAAAAATAAGTCTATTTGTCACGATTATGACTTTCAGATTGTCTACTTTCATCGAAATTTGAATGCCTGTGCCTGGCTCTGTCTGTACACTATAACATAGATGGCAGTTTTTGACTCTGTCGAAAAGGTCGTTAATTGTCTCTGTGTTTCTATTAAGTGCACAATCCCACGCTGTTATTCTGCTCCGCAGAACAGTCCTTTCTGAAGAAAGATATCTTTATTTTGACCTGGATCAAGCTTCCCTTGAAACTTGCTGTTTATTATCCAGAGTTTCAAAAGAAAACTTTTAAGGTAGGAGATTTTCTTAGTGAACTTAAGTATACTGTTAGAATTCTAGCACGTTGCATTTTATTTCATAATATTTAATTCGAAGAAATGGGGAATTTTTTTCTCATAACTCTAACCTTAATTCTTCTTTATGGATATTTTTCATTCTCGTGTAGAATCTAATACGTTTATAATTTCCGAAAAGGGAAAACAAAAAGAAAACTTCGCAGCGAAAGTTTTCATGTACAACCTATGATTGGTATGAAAATATAGTATTTTTCATGTTTCGGTAGTTGTATATATATTGGCAGTATGGTTTTGAGGGGTTTTTTTTTCTCACTTGCAAGAAAAGTTCAATCTTACTTTGCATTTTATTACTTTCATGGTAAGATAGGACACTAGTTTTTTAGGTAATTTATCGACAAAAATGGAGTCATGGTTTTTCTACCATAAAGTTCTTACGGCATGCTGTATTACAATTAAACTAGTCGAAACCAGTCGGAATCGAAGGTTAGTTTTTTTTTTGAAAAGAATAAACTCATAAAAAACAACAAATTTTAACTTTATTTGATTGACAAATTCATTCAACCACTTCAGTAAAGACAATAGTCCAGGTTTGTGATTCTTTTTTTGACTGAAGGTTTAACGACCACCGTGAGCAACTCAATGGTTTCACGACTTTATTATCAAGGTAGGGTTCAGGAAGCGAACTAATTAGAACGTCCTGATACAAATACAGTAAAATAGGCAAAATTCTAAAAACTATGTACAGTTAAATACAACACGGTGCAATGAACTGCAAAGGAGTATCGTGGTAAAGGGTGCATTCATAGTTTGCACGAGAACATAAGAGACTGACGTAACAGTGCGTCTCAGAGTAAAGGTACAAATTCAGTGCTGACAGATAACAGTGCAGGTGTACAATAATTGAGCACTGTGCGAAAAGAAACTACTGAGGACAAAGAATACAAAAAAAATTTAATAATCTGAGACAGATTATTAAATCAGTATCAGTATCATGCATAGTAAAGACAAGAAATATTTACACATGTACAGCATTGTGCAATTGAGGAAAACATTGGTACTAAGGAATCAACGTTGTATTGTAGTTTGAGTTAGATGACAATCTGACTAGTATATCTGGATACAAGTGAAATACAGTAAAAAATGTAACAAGATTCTAAATTTTGTACAATTTATGTACAGCACGGTGCAATGGTCAAAATAATCAAAAGAATGATGAAGGCACTCATAGTGATAAACCGATACAAGATATGGACGAACATGACATTTCATGGTAACTGGCGCAGTAATGCGATAGCAAACAACAGAACGTATTTACAAGATATGTACTACTTTGTGCAATTCACAACTAAAACGATGATAGCGATAATGTGTAAACATGAGACTGACGTGACTTGATCGTCTCAACACATGAGCACATTACATAGACGTGGAAAAACTTGAGCCAAAACGGAACTAAAATATCTCGAGTCTGAGAGATCGCAATCAATAATAGTGAAGACGATAACTATTTACACATGTACAGCATTGCGCAGTTTAAAAATACATTCGGTATAAGAAAGCAACTTTGCATTAAAGTATGATTCAGGAAACAATTCGAAGAGTATTACTTAATACAATTAAAATGCGGTAAAGAAGTAACGATATTATAAACATTGTACAATTTATATACAGTACAGTGCAATGGCCAAATTAAACATAAGAGTGAAGAGGGCGTACATATCGATGAACAAATGAAAGAGACGGACAAACAGGACGTCTCAAAAGAAAGATGCAATATGGTGATAACAAACAACAGAACGTAATTATTATATATGTACAACATTGTGCAAATCACTATGAGAACAAAGAAAGCATTAATGTGAAAACATGAGATAGACGGGAGTTGTTCGTCCCAGCATATGAAAGATTCACGTGGATGATAGAGACTACAATAATTAAACACAAAAACGGTATTGCAAGAATTACATAAGATTCAAATTGAGGAGAAACAACACGAAAGGTCTAGTGCAATGGTGATCATGAAGATTTAAACAAAGCTCATCAAAAGCAAGTATAGTCGAAGTTATGGTCGGCCAACCGTCAGTTGCAGCGACATCGGCGAGCCAGCGAACAAGGAGGCAGCCGGAGACCATGTGGAGAGAAACGTACTCTCGCAGTGCTGAGTAACAGCTACTTGGTTCTCGAAGCGTAGACGAGAAAGAAAGTGACACAGTAACATCTCAGAAGCTTGAGGCACTGTATAAGGAGTGGTAATACCTCGGCAGCGTTGGTGAAACACGTAGATAACGTGCTTTACTAAAATAAAAATGTAGGAACAAACTAATGGTAGCTTGACTGGAGGAGAAACTTGAAGCAGGAATGTCTTATAGGCGTCGAAAGTGAGATCAGTTGTAACTGCGCGTTGGGCGATGGAAAATGCTAAATGCAAGAGTGGTAGTAAGATGACACAATGGAGGTATACATGAGAGGCATCAGCTTCCTGAACACGGAAGGAGCAAAGATGTGAATCAAGAAGTGTCATGCGGTGGAGAATGGAGGGGACGGGACGACGGCGGTGAAGAAAGAGTCAATGAATGTTGATATCTAGTGGAATGGAAAGAGGAGAGAGGACGGCGGACCACACGGCGGTGGTGGAAGATAGGGTGACGTCAGGAATGGGGATGGGGGAAGAGGGGTGGGACATGGAAAGGAAACGGTAAAGAGCCGACGTCGACAAGGAAGAGAGTGGAAGAGTTGTGCCGGCGACGGACAGAAAGAAGGGAACTGGAAGGGAAGCAGAAGGGACAAATTTAAGGACAGAGGGAGTGGCAAGGTGGGAGAACTCAGAGATAATAGTAGAAAGGGGGAGTTATAGACAGAGCGAGAGGAGGGGGATAGGAGAAGAGTGGGGGAAGACTGGCATAAGTCCGCCAGGAAAGGTCGGAAGTAGTGAGGTCTCTGACTGTTACGACTTCTGCACGGAGCCAGGAAGGATAGGTAAAGTACGACAGATGTGAAGGGTGGAGAAGAGACGAGAAAAGGAGGGGTTCGGCGAGAAGTTCCGTGGTAGAATCAGGCCGGGATCGAGAAAGAGAGAGAGCGGAGTAAAGTGAGAGCTTCTCGGTAGACAGGGGGACAACGGGAGAGAACAAGAGATCAACGGTCCATTAGTAGTAGGGAAAGGAAAGTAAAGCTGACGTTGCTCGGATTAGTGCTGACATCTCTTACAGAAATAGCATCAGATACAGGTGAT
Organism: Macrothele yani; assembly: GCA_039090855.1. Lineage (NCBI taxonomy): Eukaryota > Metazoa > Arthropoda > Arachnida > Araneae > Macrothelidae > Macrothele > Macrothele yani. The sequence goes on along the minus strand of CM077007.1, from coordinate 79,125,520 downwards.
GTGATAAGACGAAGGAACGTAGTAATCTTGAAAGCCTTGTAATACAAATGTGTGTCGACAAGGCCGATGCCACCGTGGTCTGGAGAAAGACAGAGCTTTGGGGCGCAAATCCAGTGATGGCCGGTCCAGATTACGGAAGTGAAGCAACGGGTGCTGTCTTGAAGGCGAAGGAGTAGAGTTGTAGAGTTTTGACTATATGACAGGAGTGAATACATAAAGAAAGTAGGTAAGTACGGGTGAGATGTGCTAGTTGGAAGTAGGATAAGCAGAACTGGGCTCTGCGCCAAAACGCAGTTAACCTGTGCAAGCGTGGATGAATGGTATTCCACGTGGTAAGGGAGGCATCGCCCGGGATACCACGATGAGCGCCAAGGAAGCGTTGTGATATGGAAGACCAGTTGGCTCCCCAAGGGGAATCCATACGATCAACCCAGGAGCCGCACCACAGGCCTGTGCTTTTGGAAGAATTAATCGCTGCGCTGGAATCTGTGAAGAGACTTTGCAGTTGAGTGAACTGTAAGTCGAGACGAACGCAAAAGATTACATCATCTGCATATGCAGCGGAGGTGATGCCATGATGTCTCGTGCTGCCGATGAGTGAGTGGTGGCAGAGTAGCTTGAAAGGAACGGTGCGCTGTGCGAAGAAATCGTTCGATTGCTGTTGCAAAGAGTTGGCCGGAGAGTGGGCAGCCTTGCCTCACTCCACGGCGGAAGGGAATAGGCGCTGTGAGAAAAGTGGGCAACTTAACCTGAAAACTGGCGTCCTGATAGAGGGAGGAAAGGAGGGAAACAAAAGAGGGAAGAAACCCAAAAGAAAGGAGTGTGTCAGAAAGATATGAATGGGAGATATTATCGAAGGCTGACTGTTGATCTAGTGAGAGGAGGGCGAGGGGTTCAGAGCGGGGTCGAGCAAGGTGGATCAGGTCGTTAAGGAGGTGTATGTTGTGAGAAAGAGAGCGGCCGGGGCCTGTGTAAGTTTGGTTGGGGGAGAGAATGTGAGTGAGGATGGGATTGAGTCGTTGAGAAGGAAGCTTAGTACAAAGTTTGTAATCAGTTCTGCAAGTCAAGGAGATCAGCTTTCTTGGGGAAAAGGACTACATATGCGGCTGTAAATCTCCTCGGGAGGGGGGAGACAGTAAAGGCAGCTGAAAAAGCAGAGAGGAGAAACGCAAGAAGCAGAGGTAGAAAAGTTTTGTAAAAGCCGAAATCCGCTCCAGGTCCGAACGGGACCTGGAGCGGCACTGGGATTCAGGGAAAGGAATGTGCAGGAGAGTTCGGAAAGTGTGGGGGAGAGAAGGAGAGTGGAAGCAAGATGGGGGAGGGACTTGTGTTAAATTAGAAAGGAGAGATGCCATAGCTGTGGGAGATGGCGGAGGAGGTTCACTGAACTTTTCAGTATATTGCTTACGGACATGAGAACAAAGAGTGATCGGGTCGTCTGACACCTCACCAGAAAAAAGGCGGAGGTGATTAAATCCATTCGATGCTTGTCGTGTGCGTTCCACTGATGTAAGAAACTCATAATTATGCGCTTCTGGCGTCAGATGTTGAAAGCGGAGTCGGCACAGAGCTTGTTGAACCAGTGGAAGGAGAAGAGATCAAAGTTCTGCTTGACAGGAGGAGAAGAGAGGATCACTTAGGCTAAGAAGAGAGAGCATTGAGCGAACATGGTCAAGACGCATGTTCTGAATCGTTTTTGCCGTGAAAGAAAGGGTGCGGACATGAAGAACAAGGTGTTGTTTGATCTCCATCCACAAAGTTAAACCACAGGAGGCAGATTGGAGTTGTGGTCGTCTTACCTCTAGGAATGATCGAACTGACGAGCAGAAATCTGGGTCTGAGAGAAGAGCATTATCAAAAGTCCAAGGACGAATTGTCCTGTGTTTTGTCGGAGCAGTATGGACGGCGAGAGCAGTAGCGCAGTGATCAGGAGAGGCTGAGGGATGAATACACGATTCAGTCACAGCTGGAAGAAGGGTACTTGAGGCATAAAACCTGTCAAGGCGGGATGTAGAAGGATTGTGGTCATGGGATGAGCGCCAGGTGTGAAGAGTCGTCGTCGGATGGAAGTGGCAGTGAACATCAGTGAATGAGTTGTTTGAAACAATTGACTGTGGAAAATTCACCTAGGCGACTCGGTGCTCTCTGATTGAAGGGGACCGATCAAGTTGAGGATTGAGGGTGCAGTTAAAATGACCTCCTATGAGAACGTGATCTGTAGGAGGGATGCGTGATAAAGCACGACGAAGACGGGTGAATAGTATTGACAGGAAGGTTGTAGAACATGGAATGTAGATATTGAAATCAAGTGGACTCAATGGTGAAAGTTGCAAGCTGTAGGAGATCTCGACACGGGTTGCGAACTGAAAAGGAGGGGACAGTAGAGTTGAAGGTGTTGCGGACGCCAATTGCGAGGCCACTATGAGGAGATAATCCAAATGCATAGTGAAACGTATAGTTCCACGGCCGCCATCTAGAGAAGAGAGTGGTAGATTTGCAATTCGTTTCCTGGAGTAGGAGAAGATCGGCCCCTAACGGGTTGAGGTCTTCATAAGCCAAGTCATTATTGAGGGGGAATGCGAATCCCCTGCAATTAAGTGATACGATATTGAATATGAGATTCAGTTAATGCTTGCTGAAGATCTTTCAGAACTGGAGGGAAAGACTTGAGTCGGTTGAAAAAGGTTTTCGCCCACGAGTGGGCAGGCATGTTCTGACAGCAAAAGTGTGACAGGTTACAGATCTGATCTGGTACGAGATGGAGAAGTGAAGTATTCTTCATGGCTAAGGCATGTGCGATGGTGTAGCCGGTCTTGTTCGTTAAATATGCATGGAGATCTTCATAGGAGAATGGTACGGAAGGTATATTGGCTTTCTGGAGAGATGCAGCAAAGTCTTAACCGTGGGGAAGGAGACTTCAGCTTTGGATGGGGAGGTATGGCGGGTAGAACTGCCGGATCGGCTTCTTCGCTGATCGCCGACGGGAGGAACTGCGGCGCTTCAACGGAGGCTCAGTCGAATCATCATCACCTTGAGACTCTCTGCCAATGGACTCTGTATCTGCTGCGACGGAGGTACCAGTAGTAAAAGTGGACTGAAACCCCCTTGAGGGGGATTCAGAGGCCGAGTGACGACGTTGGGGAAGTGTTGAGGCAACCGTTGGAAAATCCTCTTGCAAATCATAGGAAGAGGCCGTGGAAGCTTCTCGTTGACCAACGGCTGTAAGTCGACGAATTTTGTCAGATCTCAGCTCTAGGGCTTGATGTGCTGAGGTGGATGTTGGGGTTCACTTCGAAGGAGGAGCAGAAGCTGATGGGGAGCAAGTTGGAGCCGGTGGAACTTGATGGGGACAATGCACTCGAAGATGAGTTTCGCCATGACATAGTGTGCAGTGTATGGAGGTAATCACGTTGATTCTCCGACGCTGTTGTCCACAGCGCACATTGAGGGTCTTCGGGCACGCAAGCGGATGTTCATCCGACGGAAAGATGACGCGGGCACTACGACGAAACCCTCCAATGGTTTTGTCATCTGGATCTCTAGGCGCCGCTGAATGAGTCGTCACCGGTCCCACTTCTCGGCCAAATTTGCTAAGTAAGGTACACAGTGCAACATCAAAGACTTCAGGTGGAACTGGAAGAGCCGCCCCGGTGGCGCAGTGGTCTAAGGCGCTGGCCTCTGATCATTCGTCCGTCAGGGGTCCGGGTTCGAATCCCGGTGAGGCATGGATGTTGTGTTTGTCTAACGGCACTGGCTCTCTCCCTTCCCTGGAACCAGTGACCCTAAATTAGGGACGGGCGACTGCTTATAGCCCATTGAGTTGCTCACGGTGGTCGTTAAACCTCCAATAAAAAACAACAAAAAAAACTGGAAGAAAAGTAACCTGGATAGGCCGCTGCGCAACAGGCTCAGGTAGAAGATGAACATCTTTGATGGACAAGCCGTCAGTCATTACCAGATCGGCATGTTCTTTAAGAGCAAAATACACCAATAAGACCCGTGGTTTGCAGGCCATATGAGTGATGTGGGCTCCAGCGGGAAGCATTTGCTTAAGTGCAAGACTGTACTCTTTGAGCTTCGTGTCAGGGAGGGCATCGAAACAGACGCCGAATTCCATGGTAGACATAAATTGTTTTCCTACTGGGGAGTCCTCTGGGATGTCAATGGTAGCGGAATTGCAGTCAGCACTGACGTAGGAGTCTGGAAAGACTGTCGCCACAAACTTAGAAGAAGCTTTCGCTCCGGAGGTAACCTTGGAATATGTACGAGCAGGACAAATGACAGGAGGGGGCTGCGTCTCAGCGTTAGTTGCTGGAAGCGGTTTTTGGAACTGAGTGGAAGTGGAAGGCAACGGATTTGCGCCGTCAGTCACATCCATGGCCTCGTCTGAAGTACCAGAGACATGCGTCAAAGCGACGTCACTATCCTGGACAGGGCAAGCAGCTTGAGCCTTTACAGAGGAGTCGCGCGCCACATCCTGTGTGCACACTACGTCACTGACAAGCATAGGAGATGATTGGTCTCCAGAGGTTGAGGAGGAGGTTAAAGGAGCCGTACTGATAAGGGCGTGAACATCACTCTTATCAGTTGCCGCCATTGTTAATGGCGAGGGTTAGCGAAAGAATCGATCAGCTCGATCGAAAATATAAATGCTGATTACAGAAATAGTAAGTTACTCAACACCTTGTGAGACAAACCAAAAGAAAGCTCACACCTTTGTCTTGAAGGGACATACAACAGAAATGGACGACACACTCGGAAACACACTAGTTCAGGCACAAAACTGAAGCACAAACAACGAGCAACTCAATGGGCTATGAGCAGTCGCCCGTCCCTAGTTTAAGGTCAGTGGTTCCAGGGAATGGAGAGAGCCAGTGCCGTAAGACAAACACAACATCCTTGCCTCACTAGGGTTCGAACCCCGACTCTTCACGAAAAAATCATCATAAGCCAGCGTTTAGACCACTGCGCCACCTGGACGGCCAGGTTCGTAATGAGCATCTTGACTGTATCCTTTTTCAGTCGTAAAATGTGAGGCGGAAGGCCACTCATCTCGATCATGTGCAAAAATTTAACTGGATAGCGCACTCTTTCACTCGCATTTTCAGTCACAACAGTATTTGTAAGTGTCGTTGGAATGAGATTCGCGTTGCGAATACTCTTCACCCGTCGGAATCAACGGTTAGTTTTATTTTTGTTTTTTGGTTTTTTTTAAGAATTAACTCGTATGAAACAACAAATGTAAACTTTATTTGATTGACAAATTCATTCAACCACTTCAGTAAAGACAATAGTCCAGGTTCGTGATTTTTGTTGTTGTTGACTGAAGGTTTAACGACCACCGTGAGCAACACAATGGACTATAAGCAGTCGCCCGTAATAATTTCACTAACAATGGTCAACGTAATGTTTATTTACATGTTTACATAATGGAAAACGTCTTACCTACGTGAATAAGCTGGATCGAATGAATATTAAATTGTATATATACGTCACACAATCCAACGGCATAACGCGATCAGGTCTGCAAGAGTGTTCGATGTTCCGATGAGAAGAACTTTGATAGGAATGCTTCCTAGAGTTACTTTGCTTAACGGTTCGATCAGAAAAAATAAGACTTTTGACTTCGGACTATCTCAGTCCCTCCATGCTTTTGCATTCAACAGCGCGTGAGTCAACCGCATGCGATCAAATGTCAACCGCACGCTTCTCCCATAAACTTTACACGGGAGCTTTGCCGCTCCACAACGCTCAAACTGTTGCCCCAATCTCATTTTTTCTCTTCGACTGGCACATCTACATGGTAAGACCTCCTTTATTTTGATACCTCAACCATATCTTTAAGTTCAGCCGTTCTCTCAAAATAGGATTAAGATATTGATTCGCCCTGTTTCTCAGTTGAACTTCCTTCAACTTGTTTGCTGATCGCACACATCAAACAATTTGTCTTTTTAAGTTTCAGATTTTTCTTAGTTGACTTAAAGAACAAGAAGAAACAAATGCGACAGGTTCATCACATATGACATTTCAACAAGATTTTGTTCTGGTTGCGGCATGAAATTATTAGCTTACTCTACTAACAAGTCAGAACTCAACGACAGTCTTTCTTTCTTTCTTTTCTTTTTTTTTTGTTTTGTAACTGTCCGAAGACATGGAACAACATCTCTCAGACATGGCTCACGCATAAACGTCAGTAACTTTTCAGGAATAATTGTGTTGCAGTGCAATACCGCCTGCCGTTATTTATAAAACAGCGAATCAAATATTGATTAAAAAAATACTTAAAAACGACTTCTTTACGATATGAAAATATTAACATTAAATATTGAGTTTCACGAAACGGGTGTAGTATTTCAAAAATTACCCCGAAAATTACATATCCATATGTTGTCTGTTTAAACACACCCAGATTTGGGCTTGTAAATTTGCTTATTCCCAGAAAACGTTTTTTTTAATTCAAATTTTGTAAAATGTAAGCTCAGCAGTAAAAAGTACCAATCCCCACACCGAAACAACATAACAAGCAGAAATCGCGAAGCTTCTTTAGTGGATTTAAGTGAGTTTGAATACTGGAAGCTTCTTCAGTGGGTTTAAATACTGTAACTTGGATTTTCAATTGATCGGTTGTGACATTCGAGTTACTTGTTGTAAAAGAAAACAGCTGACAGACGTTCAGCCATTTCTTGAATAGACAGTCTTTTATATTTCGGCATGAAATTATTAGCTTATACTACTAACTCGTCATTGGGCATACCATGAGGAGAGCTCAGCAGGACACGTAATGTTAAACACAGAAGTTTAGCCTCTAATAACCGTAGAACGGGCGGATGATTCAATTTAAAATTTTGTTTACGATATGCCCTTCTACGCAATGGTACAAATACAAAACTGCATTTGAAAAGCTTCAGCGGGGGCTTGTCATACAGGTACCTTGTTTTGCTTCTTTACTGTTGATCGAGACAAGATGTAGGATGTAGGAATTCACGGAAAAGGTAGACGAACAACCAAAACAAGTACGCACAGGATCGTTGGAAAGGTCTCGGTCCAATATCAAGGGCTTTTGATTGATGCCAAAAGCTCAGCATTCTTGAAATTAGCGATAGCGCAGTCGAAAAAATAGCGAATTTTAGCCTTTTTCTTCCCTTTTTGTGTTTGGGGGTTTAACATCACCGTGAGTAACTCAATGGGATATAAGCAGAAGCCTATCCCTAATTTAGGGCCTCTGGTTCCAGGGGTTGGTGAAGAGGGCCAGTGCCGCATGGGGCAGGCCAATGTCTCTTCCTAGTCTCAGGGCCTAGCCCACTCTGACAAAAGGTCAGAGGTCAGGGCTTTGAGCACTGAGCCACAGGAACAGCCTCCGTTATTCACGAAAGGATTGCCTTGCAAAGTGTGCAACATCGAAGACTAAAACCTCCTAAATAAACTGACGTATGATAATAACAAACACAGAAATTTTAAGTCAAACAAGTTTGCAACGGATCAATAAATTATCTCCAAATTTTAAATACGAGATGTCCTACAGAGCTCTAAAGTGTATAAAATTTCCTTGTAAACGCTCTCGATACATATGCTCAGTTTGCCATTTATTTTGCGAAATATCTTATGGGTCTTGCTATTTATAGCGTAATGACTCCGGTTGTAATTGCCTACGCAAATGTTATTTCCAAAGCAACACGGCGGTTTGTTTATTTGTAAGATTACATGATATCAGCCGCCCAGGTGGCCGAGTGGTATGAAGCTTGGCCTCTAGTCATTCGTCCGAAAAGTGTCCGGGTCCGGATCCCAGGTGAAGCATGGACGACGAACCTGGTACTAGACTGGCACTGGTTCGGTCCCGTCCTTGGAACCATAGGCCCTAAATTAGGGACGGACAACTATTTATATCCTGCTGAGTTGCTCACGTTGGTCGTTAAAGTTCCAAGAAGACAAGGAAAAAACATGACATCATGCCTATGGTACGCTATACCTTCAAAACAGTCCTATCCTGGCATACTGAAGTACGTTTTGTTAACAGCCGCTTAAAAGACGTAAAGAAATATACAACGTCGTGTCTGTTCAACTCTCAGTTTTATCAAGATAAACGACAGTTTGTAAAAAAAAAACATTAATGGATTTATTAGTAACTAAAAGGGATATTTCCTTACATTTCTGGTGTAACGGTATACAGAGGTGGACGAGCTAAATAAATATGCAGAATTGCGTTACGCTCGTGATTTTAATAATGTTATTTTGAAAGTAAAACTGACTAACTCATGCAGTCTGCAGGCGTAGCCTTATACGTGATTTGAGACACGCCAACACAGCGCCTCCTTTATTTTTAGCACGTCTTTTGTAAAAAAAGATCGTGCTTCTGTTATTGGTTTGTCCGCCCATCCGTCCGACCGTCCGTCTGTACCCACGATATCTCTGCAACTATTGGTCCGATTTGAAAAAAATCTTTTTGCATTGGTAAGCTTGAAATACTTAAATGATGATCCTTTATTTCGTTTTTTTTAACGATGTACAATTTCGCCGGTAGAGGGCGTAAATGCAGATGATGCCGAATTCAGAAATACGTTTTATTCCACATATTTGCTTCTAAACATCCGATTGAATTTTTTTTTACCTTTCGATTCCATTTACGTCGAAGAGTATTTTAGATATAGTTACTTTTTCAATTGACGCATAGATTTTCCGCTAGGGGGCGCAAAAGTAAATTGCATTTTCCCCGATAACTCTTCTAAACCTCCAATTTGAAAATTTTTTTCTTCAGCTGATACATCTCCTGATGGAAAATATTTTGCATATAATTAAAAATTTTTGGTAAAGAATACTTTGGCCACCAGGGGGTGTAAGTGTTAATTTTTGTTTCTGATGTATTTGCCATAAAATCTGAGCTTCTAAAATATTGATTGAAAAAATTCTTTCGTGCACTAATGCCACTCACATCGATAAACCTTTTCAGAATATTTTCTTCTTAAAATTTTCGACAGTATCTCCGCCAGGGGGCGTAGATGTACATCTTATTTTTGTCAATATCTCTACTTCTAGGAGTAAGATTTGAAAAATTCCTTCTTTGTTGGATAGTGTTTTTCGTGTGACATGTTTTTCATAAAATTTCAAAATTTTCAAGTAATTCATAAACTTTCCGCTAGGGGGCGTAGCGGTAAGTTGCGTTTCCCCCTATATCTCTGCTTTTAAATCTCCGATTTGAAAAAATTCTTTCTGCACCGGATACAGCTCCTGATCGAAAATCGTTTGCACATAGTTTCTAATTTTTGTAAAAAAATAGTTTGGCCACCAGGAGACGTAAATCTTAATTTCCGCTTCTGTTGTATTTGCAGCAAAATATGAGCTTCTAAATTCTCGATTGAAAAAAACGACGTTTGTGGACCGATACTACTCATGTCGACAAACCTTTTAGAAACATTTTCTTCTTAAAATAGTGCATGATTTCTACGCCGGGGGGTTTGATGTATATCTTATTTTTGTTAATATCTCTACTTCTAAGAGTACGATTTGAAAAATTCCTTCTTTGTTGGATAGTGTTTCTAGTGTGATATGTGGTTCATATAATTGCAAAATTTTCAAGTAATTCATACACTTTCCGCTAGGGGGCGTAAATGTAAATTGCGTTTCCCCCTATATCTCTATTTCTAAATCTCCGATTTGAAAAATTCTTTCTGCACCGCATACAGCTCCTGATGGAAATCGTTTGTACACAATTTCTAATTTTTGTAAGAAATGATTTGACCACCAGGTGGCGTAAGTCTTAATTTCCGCTTCTGTTGGATTTGCAGCAAAATATGAGCTTCTAAAATCTCGATTGAAAAAAACGTCGTTTGTTGACCGATACTACTCATGTCGACAAACCTTTTAGGAAAACTTTCTTCTTGAAAAAATGCATGGTTTCTACGCCAGAGGGCGTAGATGTATATCTTATTTTTGTCAATATCTCTACTTCTAAGAGTACGATTTGAAAAATTCCATCTTTGTTAGATAGTGTTTCCGATGAGGGGCACAAAGTGAATCATAGACTTTCCGATAGGGGCACAAAGGTAAATTGCGTTTTCTGCGTTATTTCTGCTCCTAAATCTCCGATTTGAAAAATTCTTCCTCCATCGCATACACGACCTGATGGAAAATATTTTTCACGTAATTTCTAATGTTTGGTAAAGAATGGTTTAGCCAGCAGGGATCATAAGTGTTAATTTCTGCTTCTGAAATGTTTGTTGCAAAATCTGGGCTCCTGAAAACTCGAGTAATTCTTTTTTCTTGGACCGATACAGCTTATATGGATAAACCTTTTGATAATACTATGTCACATAATAATATGTGACTTTACGTCCCCTTGTGGTTTTCCCACAAGAGGACGTAAAGTCACATCTTATTTTTGTCGATATCTCTGTTTCTAAGATTTCGTAAGCTCACGATTCCGCTTACAGCAATATCTGAGGGATTAAAAACCCGATTGTAAAATCTTCTTTCTTTCGTCAGATCTATTGTTTTCCATACCGGTTCCATTGACTTTGAATAGCTTTGATAAATTTAATTTGCGTCAGAACGGATTTAAAAGACTTGCTTATTACACCCGAAAATTCGGTGTCATTTTTCTTGTTCATTTATGTGCGCATTAATTCCTTAAGAGACAGATGCAATTTCATAGCTGCGAAAGGTCTGCAATCTCACTATAAAAGTAATGAAACCAGAACAGATTGAATTGAGATCAATGGGATACGCTGAGTAATAGGCCATTTGTTATTTGTGTGTGTTTCACCGGGTGTTGAGTCTACTACAAAGAAGCACTTAGGACACACAGTAGTTATACACTGAGTGGCCACTTTATTATGACCATCTGACAGTTTTAAGCAAATGAGGTATGGCTTCGCGCTGTTGCCACCAGAGGGCGAGGCTAGCATAAAAAGGGAAAGCTTAGTGCTTGCGACAGTAGTAGAAGTGACTTTTTTGTTAATGAGAGGGGTAAAACATGCGATTTGACGGACTTTCAACGTGAGATGATTGTAGGAGCTTGGAGCCATGGAGCGAGTATCACCGAAACCGCCGCATTCGTGAAATGTTCCAGAGCAGCTGTTGTTAAAGTGTTTAAAGACTGGACCGTCAGTAAAAAAACTGGGTCTCTACGTGCAACGTGTGGTTGTAATCGACTTGTGACTGCTCGGAAGGAACGGAGAGTGTCCAGTCTGGTAACAGGCAACACAAGGGCAACAGTGCAGCAAATTACAGACCATCTTAATCAAGGATCCCCTCAAATAATCTCTGCACGCACTGTTCGCCGTACACTGCATCGGATGGGATATGGCAGCCGAAGGCCTGTTCGAACACATTTGCTGTCTGCAGTTAACAAGAGAAATCGTCTCCAGTTCGCACAGGAGCACAAGGATTGGACAGTCGATAATTGGAAAAAAATTATGTGGTCCGATGAATCTCGTTTTCAGTTGCACCATGCCGATGGCCGAGTGAGAATTTGGCGGAAACAGCATGAAAGCATGGACGCCAAATGCATTGCTACAACCCTTCAAGCTGGTGGAGGCAATGTTATGATTTGGGGAATGTTTTCCTGGCATGCTTTATGCCCTTTAATTCGTGTCTGACTGGCACATCATATCTAAGCATCGTTGCGGACCAAGTGCATCCTGTCATGTGGATGGTTTATCCCAATGGCGATGGCTGCTTTCAACAAGATAATGCGTCCTGCCATGGTGCTCGTATTGTACAGGATTGGTTTCAGGAACATACCGGGGAGTTTACTTTGCTTAGGTGCACCCCCCCCCGCCAATCTCCAGATCTCAACCAAATTGAGAATTTGTGGGATGAGGTTGAACGAGCCGTCAGACAGCTGGATCCACAACCCTGGAATCTCACACTCCTGGAAAGTGCTATTCATCAATCATGGTCTCAGATCCCACAAACCACCTATCAACATCTCGTGGAGTCCATGTCACGAAGAATCGACGCAGTATTAAAGGCAAAAGGTGGCCCAACGAAGTACTGAAGGGGTGGTCATAATAAAGTGGCCACTCAGTGTATATATGTGGCCACTCAGTGTATATATGTGGCCGCGGCCAGCATGGATTTCTTTGGAAGAGTTGGGCTCATAAGGACAACCAGTGGTGAATTTGTGCATGAGAGCTGTATGTCCTAAATGTTTCTTTGTAGAAAACACACCATTTGGCGAAAAAGCCACCAATAAGAAGTTACATAGAGTAAAGCTGAGCTTACCCCATTGAGCTAATAGCCAATATTTTCTCGTCTCTCCAGAGAACCCTCGGTAGACAAAACATTAGAGATACGGATGGTGTGATGTTGACATGGGAATCTTCGCGCTAAGAGGAACAGGTCCAAACCAAACGCGTGGAATAAATAAGCCACCAGCAGGGTTTCCCAACAGTGTATAACAATAGTAGAACATGGATAAATGTGGTGTTCTGAGGGACTTTGATCGTGGATGCATTGTCAACGCAAGACAGATGGGTCATTCAATCGTCCAAGTCGGGAAAATCCTGGACTTCCCGAAGGCAACCGTATCAAGGGGGTGCTGAGTTTATACCATCGACGGATGTACCATGGCCCAGAGAGCATGCGGTGGCTGACAACACGCCATTGATGACCGGGGTCGGCGTAGATTGCCCAGGCTCATACAGAACGACCGTTTGACATTTGCGGCGTAAATAACATCCAGATTAAATGTCGGAGTCTCAAGCGGCGTCAGATAGCGAACAGTACGGGGCGCACTGCATATCCTGGACTACGGGAGCCGACACCCTACTCGTGTGCCACTGTTGAGTGCTCGTCATCGGACATTACGACTTGCCTGGTGGCCGGAACATCAAAACCAGACCTCTGTAGCGTAGCGCCGCGTCGTGTGGTAAAATGAAACCGATTTTTAGTTGCACCAAGCTGACGGGTGGGCGCGGGTGGCGTCTACAGCATGAGGCCATAAGGCTTCACGCTAGATCGGCCCTGTTCAAGGAGGTGGTTTCTGTGTAATGGTTTGGAGTGCTTTCTCATGGGACACATTAGGTACCTTAGTGTGTCTGCAGAGGTTCTTAACCGCTGTGAGCTACCAGCATGTGCTGGATGATCACTCACAGGCTTTCATGGTCTTTGCGCTTCCTGCGGCCGATAGTTTGTTTCAGAAGGACAACGCATCTCCCAACCGGGCCGCAACCACCCAGGCATGGCTTGAGGATCACTCGTCTGAGTTTGGAACCATCCAGTAGACACCAGGGTTCCCGGATTAAAACCCTGTGTGATTTTGGGATGCCCTGGAGAGGAACATCAGATCAATTGATCCTGGACCGACGTCTCGATAGGAGTTGTGGACAATTCTGAAACAGGCATGACTGGCATTACCTCCAGAAACCGTCCGGCATCTGGTAGAGTCGATGCCTCGGCGTGTAAATAGGAGGACTAACGCGCTAGAGGAGGATCAGCACGCTATTAGGTAGGAATCTTTAATGTTTTGTCCATTGAGTATAAAATGATCTTCTTTCTTCGGGATTGTGGTCATCCGGACCGTTCCTGAAATTTGACAGAAGATTCTTACTCCTGAAGAAAAGTTACTACAAAATATGCAACTCTTTCACATGTTAGAACGGGTTCATTCAAGTGGCAGTTTTGAACCACTGTCGTTATCGAATATGCAGTATTCTATTCTATTAGTACTATATTTCTTTGCTCTTCTTGCAGAATGTTTGAATTTTTAGTAAATATTCTGCAGGCTAAAGAAAAAATTATTTAGTTTCAGTAGACTTAGTCCACAGCCCAGTTCCCGTTACTATGGTAATTTTACTCTTCACTCAAAGACTTTGACATTTTTGTTTAAATATTTTCGTGCGCTTCTGGTTTATTTAAAGTTTTGTCGACAGGGGCTTTGGCATTAAGACATCTCTTCTCTGAAGTTCTTAATGAATTAAGCTGCTAACACCTCTTTTGGTTTTGATTTCTATATTTTTTTAATTTTTAGTTGTAGCTTTGCACAATAGTCCTTTTGAGACATAAGAAAAAAAGTAACGCGTATTTTAAGTAAATCTAGCTTTTTGTAGAAAGTGCTATATTGTTCCTAGGGGTACTATGTTCACCATGTTAGAACAAAAGCATGGGTTTCACTTTTGACCTCGTGCTTGATAAGCTGTCAGAGAAGAATTATAAGCCCTTAAGGTGGGTCAAGCTATCTTAATTTTTCCTTCTCGCTTTAGGCAATGAATTTCTTTCTAGACGTCAAATTAATCCTGATAAACGACCTCAAAATCCTCTCGAAAGATAACTTTTTTACTCGCTTTGTGGTACAACGGAATCAAATGTTCTGAGGAATTAAGCTATTTTTCTAGATGGGGAAATTCATCTGCAGCCATCTAGCGAAATCTCTAGAAGTAACATTTTTACAAACATGCATTGTTTCGAAATAGTTGATCAGAAATCTGGTATTCATGGATGTCATATTTTGCTATGTAAAACTGCAAAGAAAAACATTAACCATTTAAGCTGAAAGATTATTCAAAATGTATATTACGTTCATTTCAAAATAACGACGAAAAGTCAGCTTGAAGTACTTTTCATTTATGTGAACAAAACTTTTAATTATAAGTCTTTTCTAGAAAGAAAATAAAGTACGTTAATTTCAATGAATCAGTTGGAATTGCTTCATTCCATCCTACGCACATGATTTCAAGTGCCAAATCAAAATCAGCAGTTCAATTAATTCATTCCAAAACAGGAAAATTTATTTTGCCACCTTATTTTAAAAACCGCAGAAAAATCCTTTAGTGTTTCTTGTTGCAGAAGATTAATTTAAGTAGTTATAAACACTTCCACGTTGCAAAACAATTTGAAAGTAAACCATTTTATTTTCGTATCTCGAGGTTTTAAAGTATTTTCTGCGTGCAAAAGACAACAAGAACATTTGAAGTCTTTTATAAAATTTGGTAACAATTTTTCTTAATACAATAGGTTGCACGGTGTCACTGAAGACCCGAACTGAGAGAAACAGGGGTTTTTGATAATGCTTTCCGGGGTATTACTAACTAATTTGACATTAATAATATATACAAATAAATTAGAAAACATATAAATCAAAAACTATTAAATAACTTTTAAATCCCATAACAAAGTAAATAGATCACTTCCTAAATTAAAATGTGAACATGGTTTTTAGCTCACAAAATAGTGTATTGGAATTTTATTGACATGAAAACAAAAATATTTTATTTATTGCCAAGAGCATAACATTCAATTTCATTTGTAGAAATTGTGGCGAATGATTAAGATGGATGACTATCTCGCCATCGATCTTTATCCTGATTTTTTTATTTGGGGATCAACGACCAACGTGAGCAACTAAGTGGGCTATAAGCAGTGGTCCATCTCTAATCTAGAGCAATTGGTTCCAGGGAAGGGAGAGAGCCAATGTCGTAAGACAAACACAATATAATACCTCACCTAGATAAGAACATACACACATCTGGGGAGAATGAGAATGGTAAGAAGCCAGCACGTAGAACACTACGCACCATGGCGGGCGTAATCCTGTTGATCCTGTCGAATATGTCGAAATTTCCCTGATGCTCATGTGAATACATGGCGGCCGCTCTTGTGGCCAATCGGTCTGAGGCACTGGCTTTTGATCCTTCACTGGAGATGGCTCTGGATGAGGCATGTTGTTTTTCGTCTTCGAGGTTTAACGACCGCAGTGAGCAACTCTAAGGGCTATAAGAAATATCCTGGTCCTCACTGAGGGCTGCTGGTTCCAGCAAAGAGAGTGGGCCAATGCCGTAAGATAAACACACAGCCAATGCCTCATCCGCGAATCAAACCTGCGTCCACTCGAACTGATGGTCCGAAGCCAGAGCATAGACTACTATGCTCTGGTTTAGGACCAGTGGGGCGGGAGGATGAGGCATGGGTAGTGTGGTTGTCTGATGGCGCTGGCTCTGTCCCTTTCCTGGAACGAGTTGCCATATTTTAGGGACAGAAGACTGCTTATAGCCCTCCAAGTTACTCACTGTGGTTGCTGTACCCCGAAACAAAAACAAACAAACAAAATATTAATACGTTGAGATATGCATATTCCGAAGCAGCTCTAAAGCTGCATGTACAGTTCTCATGCTGTTCGACTTTTAGTATATTATCATTTCCTTCTTTTTCAGAGCTTTAGTGTTTCGTATTATTTTTGGAGCTCCAACAAATTCTCATCAGCGATATCCTCTGCTTTTGTAATTGCGAAAGCAAAGGGGAGAGCGATCTGCTGATCTTTGTTTAATTTCTTTCCTTATAATTTTACGGAAGATGAACGCATTTCGGAGCATCTTATATAGAGCTCGAAACGTCCATTGAAAACATCTCATCAATGTAGTTTAGAGGGGCATTTCTTAACCCTTTAGGCTGCCGATGTGCCTGACTCAAATGGTGCATAAAATTGCCTGCTCTCTCTCTCCAAAGAGAAATGTTCAGATAAAAGCTTGATTTTACGAAAAGTACGACAAAACAATTCCTTGCCCTGTCTCTCATCTAAGCAGCACCGAACGTACTCCTACCACGGATTTATGGTCCGTAGTCCTTTATTAACTTAGAATAAAGGACTTGCCGATGGATTACTGCAGTTAGTCATTCGGGAAGTCCTTTGTTCTCGGTTCCATCAGTCAAGGCATGATTCCTTGACACTGACATCATGCCACTGGATAGAAAGTAAGACTTCAAAATCTCTCTCCTTTTTTGAGTTCGTAGCCATTGTTACTGCTCGTTTCAGCAGATAATTAGTGAGAAAAGATTAGAGGCAATCATTCCTCTAAATGACCACTTTGAATAACAAACCTAGGATGAAAGGAACGCTTTTTGATAAGCAGGTTCACTCAATCTAGTTGCGTTCGACCCACTACTTAGAAGGGAAATACATTCCTTTGGGCTAATTTCAGCCCATTTGAGCTAATTTCAGCCCATTTTTCAACCCTGAGTTAATTCGTTCCGCCGGGTTAAAGGGTTAAATAATTTAGCTCCATAAGCTCAAATGTTAAGTTTTTTTCTTTAGCACTTCGCCTGTTCAGTTTCGTTTTGTACTCAACACTATACCTTAAATGTCTTTTACATTTTCGGTAACTTATATTTATTGGTTTGATTCTTCTATAGCTTTGTGTGCAATCCAACTCAGTATAAATGCTCTATCAATAATATTAAATCAGTTTATTTGCAGCTAAACAGCAGTACCAAAGCCTGCAATAAGCAACTGGACGGTCAAAGTCGATAGCTTCTTGAAGACGGTCGACCTTTGCTCGGAAACCGGAAACGAGAAATGCACGACTCAATTGATATGAACTTAATGCGTTTTAGAAGTGAAATACAACACGATCATCTAAACACCTGTTCAATGGCCAGAAGTCCTAGGGTTCCGCTCCGATTGCTCAGAGTTAAGGAAATCCTACAATAGCGTCTCAATCCAAATTAAGGAAAACATTTTGAGAAAAAGCATGGTTACATTAAAAGAGAGATAAATTTTCCTAAGTGATTCTTTTTTAAGGGATTATAAACATTTACGGGAAACATATATTAGTGAAAGAGAAAGTGTCAAATTCGAAAAGTTTCATTTGAAACTGTTCGAATACCAAGCAAGTTTAGGAAATAGATAGTTTTACCATCAGGGAATGAAAAAAATAATGAACAATAGAGCAACCTTCAATTTATATTTAAGAAAATGTGAAGTTAACGAAACTTTCAGCAAAGACGATTCAATAATTTGATTTCAAACATCTGTGTCGATGGGAATACAGTATTTGTTTTGAAGGTCTCTTCTGCAATAAAATATGTATGTGTTTTTCAGCCAATATAACAGGTGATTCGGGTTGTTTCTACCGCTCTGATTATTTCTTGCATCTGTAAGAAATAGCTCAAAGTTAGGGATCGATAGCTCTCCATAGTCTTCCGCAATAATGAGAATCGTTGAACTATTTTGTTTGTTTCTTGAACAGAAAAGAAAGAAAGAAAGAAAATAAAGCTGCCAAATTCTTTGTCCAGTGCGGAATCCTTTGTATAGATGTCTAGCCTAATAGTAATTTTAAGTTCACTAAAATCCTGGAAAAAATCCATTCATTATAATAAAAAGTCCGTCGCTGAAGAAATTCATGGATAATTGCCACGGTTAAAAACAACCGTGCAACGCAAATTTTTTTTTGCTGTTTTGAATTAAGAAATGCCAAATGTCACTCCGGTGACCGAGTGATCAGAGACGTAGATTTCTGTCCAGGCGATCGAGTTCGGGTACGGGTGTGAGTCTCGGCCGAAGAATGGGTGGTGCGTTTTCCCTATGGCGCCGACTTTGTCCTTTTCCTGGAATCAGTGTTCCTAAATTAGAGTCAGACAGCTGTATATAGTTCCTAGAGTAGTTGCGCACGGTGGTTGTTAGAGTTCCAGCAGAAACAGAAAGAGTTGCTCATAATGGTCACATTGAATTTTGAAACAAAACTCTCGAAAATGTTAGTGCATCACTCCGCAGAACAATGGCATGCTAACCAAAACAGAAATTTAGATGAGAAACCTCAATATTTATTAGAAATAGCCAATTAAAAATACCAATTTGGTTTAAAAGCGAAAATATCTGTCAAATGCAAATAATCTTTTACGAAACTAGCGAGAAAGTTGTAAATCAGAAAATGTGAAAAGTCCAGGAAGTCCTTTTGGTAACCCCATTAGTAGACGCAAAAATATTATGCCCCAAAACAAAAGGTCATATTGGCAACACAATCATATTACTCCTTTAAAGTGGGTATTCTCACTCATTGTGTGATGTAATTATTCTGTGTGAGCAGATCCCTCACTTACAGGAAGCAAATACCGAAGATCTGAACTCAAAACAATCTAGCTCAGCCCAGTTCATTCTATTATTTCTTTTATTGGGGGTTTAAAGACCACTATGTGCAACTCAATGGGGTATAAGAACTCGCCCGTCCCTAGTTTAGGGCCACTGATTCAGAGGGAGAAAGTCAGTGCAGTGAGACAAACACACCATGAATGCCTCACTCGGAATTCGAAACCGGACCCATTTCGAAAGAATGGTCAGAAGCCAGCGCTTAGACCACAGAGCCACCAGGACTGTCATTCAACAATTCGTTGAGTCATTGAGTTGAAGAGACGTCTATTGACCTTCTACGGTACTGTCCAATATGTTTCCAGCACTTGGCTATGGAGGGAGGCCGCTGTCTTCGCTGAATGCGGGTGAATGCGGTGATGACGTCCAACCATGTCCCACACACTTTCTATTGGGAACAAATTATTTGATCGTTCTGGCCGTTCCAGGACGTTTACAAGCCGAAACATGCTTCAAGATGCTTCCTTACGGAAGGAATAGCGACAACATATAGGGCATTCTCTACACACCGCCGATCTTTCAAACTGCCTGTAAGACATGCTAGAGATTTTCGACTGTCATAGCCGACTGCTCCCCAGGTCATAAATCCTGCTGTTTCTGCCGACAGTCGCTGGAAATGACCCCTAAATCTGTGAACAGGTGCGTCCTCCCGTTGCCTTCATTCACGAACTTGGCGATCATCGGACAGCGACGAAAGCAAGATTCGTCGCTGAAAGTTACACAACGCCGTTCTACCTGCCAGCTCACTCTCGTGTGACACTACTGCTGACGCTGGTAGCAGTAATCATTGTACTGGGATAAGCGACACAATGGACATCATGTGAGAAATCCTGCCTCCGTCAATTTTCAAGATACGGTCTTTCTGGTGATGGGACGACTTAAAGCACATTTACCGCTCTTGTGATGAAATAGAAAGTGACTCTAGTGGTAGAAATAGCTTGTGTTCGGATAAAATGGCTTTCCCGTGGTGTGGTAACCCTGATTCCAACCCGACAAGCTGTTTCACCATCCCTCAAAAACTGCTGACAGCATCGATGCACTGTTGCGTTGTTACCATCCCAAATACTGCGCAATGTGATGAGTTTATCTTTCCCTCTCAAATGTACTCAGCTGGAAATTTGGTCGGCGAATGGAACGATGTCATTTTGTATGAAGTTCTCTTCCTCCCAGGTATGGTAGCTCAAAGAATATTACCCACGAGGAAACCAGTCTTATTTGCGGTTCTCGCTGATATCGACCATCGATGGATCGCATTGGTTCCACATTTTAATCATGCGCATATCTTGGCTCAAATTAACTGCCGACTGATTTACGTGCGGTTCTGCTTATTCCGACCGAGTGTTAAAATTCCAATATTATAAAGTGCACTTCTTACACTAAGTATTTAGCGTTGTTTCCGGCAGTGGGAGGAATGCTTGAAGTCTTAACACATTTTGATCACCAAAAAATTGATACTTCTTAATTTGTAAATAAGATTTTAAAGAATCAGTGCAAGTACTTTCATGGCAATGGAACAGGCATATCACTGATCTTCAGTTCAGCCGACGATTCGATTGGCTATGCATTCTTCTACTATGATTTTTTAGTCGCATGTTTACATTGTCTCTGATTGGAATCAACTAGGTACGCATTTTTCTACTATCATTCGTCATTGGCATGTTCACTTTGTCTGCAAATGCACGTGGTATTTGTAAAAATACCTTTGGTGCTCATGTGTTTTACAAAGAAAATGGGAGTATTACCTCTTTGTAAAACACGAATTCGTAATTTCTCAGAGTCTTAAATTTGGTGCAAATTCTTCATTTTGCAATAAATTATTTGCTTATAAATGGTATCCAAAGGTTCTTACACGAGTCACGGAAATGTTTTTAGAGGAGAAAGATAAACGCGACTAGCTTCTTTCAAAATGAAAACTATGAGATTTTTTAAATTTCCATTTGATACTTCAAAATAGAGAGATGTTTACCTACAAGAAAAACAAGATTTTCCTTCATAAGGACTATGTTTATTCTGTGAGTAATAATTCAAGAGGATTGGAAATGGGAGAACATAAGGGTGGAACCTAGAACGCATGTCTTCTTAATTTAACGAAATATCTTTTTATTGCAGTTTTAATCATCTCTCCTCCTCCTCCTCCTTCACCTCAAGAACTTGGAATTTGCCGATGATTCTGATTATTGTTTACCCAGAACGGAGTTGCCCACATGTCAAATAAACTCCTGAACTTTATATGGAGACATACGTTGAGGTATCGCCCCATTTTTATCGCTTTTTATTCTTCTTTCTACAACAGCAAGGGCCATGAAAGGGTACTTCAAGGGAGTATTTGTAAGGAAAACATCGGGAGAACGATAATTATTTTCCATTCTGCATACATTCTGAGACAGAATCTAGGAAAAGAAAATGCTTAATGTTCTCTCTCTCGCTCTCTCTATTGCACTCTTTCTCTCGCTCTCTCTATTGCACTCTTTCTCTCGCTTTATCTCTATTCTTTACATCTCTGTACTTCGCAACTGCAACCAAAAGATCAATGATTCAGTAACCAAGCAACGCTCAACTGATGCAATTAAGCGAACGCACTTGGTGTAGTCAGAAACCTTTAGTAAGTCCATTCTTTTCACGCTCAAGTTAGCAAGGGAGTTCAACACTTCCGCCGGAGGATGTTAAAATTACTCTGGCAGCTTCTGGAACACAACTGGTTTGATTATCTGCGGCCGATAGCGAAAAACAAAATTTTAATTGCATCTTTATGAATATATCTTTGCTTTCTTGATTGTTGGGCGATGTCAAAAGGTTCACCTTATTTCTGTGTAAAATCAGAGGACCATATTAATGAAAACGGCATTTTTTCACATCTTTAAAATCATTGTATTTCTTTCTGTTGTTAGTCAGTAGGTAACCCTGAAACGTGAGTTTTGATATTGTTTTTACGTAAATTCTCAAGACTGAGTTTAAGTGTTTCGATAAAGAACCGTAAAACTGTCTCAGAAGCATAAACGCATCCGAATCTCGAAACCAAAATTAGCACAAGAACTAGATGTTCCGAAAGCCAGCGTAGCGCTGCCAGATAAAGAAACATTTCAACAAACTGAACCACGAATTTCTTCATCATTTTCCCTTTAAATACTGCGTTGTAATCGCTAATTTAATAAGACCATTTTCTATCATACTTAGCGCTTTGATTGCAGTTAATAAGTAATTAATAAAGCATAAAGTGATATACAGTTAGTGCCAGTTAATATGATCACATTGGTGGCTAATATTTTGGCATCAGTAATGGAATGATGTTATTTATTGAAGATGACACCGAATTTTCGGTTGTATTGAATCCGTTCTGGCGTGAACTAAATTTTTCAAATTATTCAAAGTCAATGGAATCGGTTAGGCAAACAAACAACCGATTTGTACAATTGTTAAAACATCCAGGGAAGAAAGATCTACTTAATTCCACCAACGGCTAGAAAGCATGTTAGGAAAATTAACAAATCGCGCAAAAAGTTTCTCATAGCACAAAGGTACCAGAGTCAAAGAGATTTACAAATCGAACTGTTAAAAGAAGAATATAAAAGGAAACATGATATAAGTCTGCGTCTGCTAGCGGAAGAATTTTACATAATGGAAAAGTTGAAAATAGGCGAAAAATTCTCATCATCCAAAAAGCTATGCTGAGGAAAAATAATTTTTCAAATACATCTCCCGGAAGCAGAAATAGCGAAAAAAATAAAAAAATAAAAAGGTTTCGACCTCTACGTCCCTAGCAGGAAACCTTTGCATTACTTAAAGAGGATAATGATCCACATCTCTATTGTAGCAAATGGCATGACATTTTTCAATAGTGTTGCTAGAAGCGACGATACAGCTGCAAACTGAAGTACACAAACACACCTACCAGCAGAACTGCGAACTACAAAAATCCTCATATACTGGCCTTAAGTGTTCTACAAGGGAAATGGCATCCGGTGTTTAAAGAATTTGTTAAATCGCACATGTAGAAGCAGAGATATTAAGAGAAACAGATAAAGCATTTGCTCACCTTAGCGGCGAAATTGGGCATTACCTTAGGAAGCAAATACGCACAAAGAGCTTCGGAGTTAGTAGTATCTGATCGAAGAAAAAGTTTTTCAATCTGGTTTTTAGTCCTGCAAATATTGCTGAAACGGAATGTAACTTACGCCATCTGGTGGCAGGCTTGTGTTTTAAGAAGAATTTGAAATTATATGAGAAACATTTCGCAGCAGAAACGCTCTCCAACAAAGAAATTATTTTTCAAATCGGACTCTTAGAAGCAGAGATTTCAGCAAAAATAAGATATGCATCTACGCCCCTGGCGGGAAAACAGTGCATTATTTTAAGAAGAAAGTATTTTCAAAAGGTTGTTCGATGTAAGCGGTATCGGTCTACGAAATAATTTTTTCAATCGAGTTTTCAGGAGCTCAGATTTTGCTGCAAATACGTACATCAGAAGCAAAAAATTAAAACTTACGTTCCCTGGTACCCAAGCCATTCTTTACCAGATATTAGAAGTTATATGCAAAACATTTCCCATCAGAAGCTGTATGCGATAGAGAAAAAAATTTCAAATCGGAGTTAGGAGCAGAGAAATCGGGGAAAAACAATTTAACGCCCCCTGGCGAAAAATCTATGAATAACTTGAAAATCTTGAAATTACATGGAAACCATTTCCCACAGGAAACTCTATCCAACAAAGAAGATATTTTTCGAATCGGTCTCTTAGAAGCAAAGATATTGACAAAAATATCATATGAATCTACGCCCCCTGGCGGAGAAACCATGCAACATTTTAGGAAGAAAATATTCCGAAAAGGTTTATCGACGTGAGTGGTATCTGTCCAAGAACGAATTTTCTCACTCGAGATTTTAGAAGCTCAGATTTTGCTGCAAATACGTCAGAAGCAGAATAAACACTTACGCCCCCTGGTGGCCAAACCACTATTTACCAAAAATGAAAAATTACATGCAAAATATTTCCCATTATTAGCTGTATCTGCTGCAAAAAAATGTTTTCAAATCGCCTGACTTTTAGAAGCAGCGATATCGGGAAAAAATACAATTAAATTTTACCCCCCTTGCGGAAAATCTATGAGTAACTTGAAAAAGTTACTATGCCTAAAATAGTCTTCGACATAAATGGAATCGAAAGGTGAAATAATTTTTTTCAGTCGAATGATTAGAAGCAAATATATGAAATAAATATATTTTGAATTCGATATCATCTGAATTTATTAGCGGCGAAATTGCATCGTAAAAAACAAAACAAAAAACCGAAATGAAGGATCATCATTCGCACATTTGAAGCTTTACAATGCAGAACGAATTTTTGCAAATCGGACTAAAAGTTGCAGAGATATGGTGTCCACAGGCAGACGGACGAACAAACCGGTAAAATAAGCACGATCTTTTTCACAAAAGACGTGCTAAAAAGACTTACGGAAAGTTGGCGAACTAGATAAATGCTCTTATAGACGCACTTAAAATCGATGAACAAAAAATAACTTTAGTTTTAATGTCTACTCATTCTTTTGAGCAGTTCATTAACAAAATATTAATATGCATACTGTTTATGATATCCACCTGTTCTGTGCAGTATGCCAAGTAGCAAGATTCCAAGCATCTCTCTCATTTCATTTCTTTTTGAAGATTTGTGATAAGTTTCATTTTCACTATTTTATGTTCTTTTCAATGTAAACAAATTCCTATGCTTCTTTATCTTTCAAGAGTTACCTGGATCTTTATCTCGTTTCAAGACTACTCGTGGCTACAACAATTTAGAGCTATTTTTCCTGACGCAAGGTTCCATGATGTGGCTAAATGATGCTGGTTCTCTATAATTTTTTTTTAAGATCAATTATATGAAATCAGCTGCTGTGTGTCCTCCATGTTTACTAAAATACCAGTTCGTATATCTCGATGGTAATGGGACCTTTATGCTCGGGTAATTTCTTTAAAGACAGTCGTCTTTCAGCCAATTATTCCACTTCATAAGCCAATAAATAAATTAACCCCTCTAAGTTAAGCACTTCAGTTTGATCAGTAATTAAATGGTTCTTTACTTTTGCGTTCAAGACATCGAGAATTCTTTTAGTTTTCCGATCACTAAAAGTGTTTTTTATTTCCAGACTAATTCACATACCTTAGTATAGTCACATGTTCATTTGTAATTTTATAGTTTTTCGTTTCCTCATCTTTTTCAAAACAAAATGTTTCCAGGTAAGGCGCGTTACTAAATTCGAATATTGTCAGCGCTATGAAGTTTATATGCAAATGCATGGCCAAACCTTTGGGTTATTCTTGTTTATTTCGCCTTCCTGCAGCGGGAAAATTAACATTTTTCTATACAGAAAGATGCTAATATACTGTACATGGCTACTTGAAAAAAAACCAAAGTTTCCCGTTTCTTTTTCAAATATCAAAATATCAATCTGTTGCAGCAAAATGTTTCTTCGCTATCTCCATACCAAGCGCTTCTGCTTCCAGACACAGCATTAGGCCATTAACCAGAGCAACTGTGTAACGAACATCATTAAACAAAGTCTCAAAACTGATTCCACGTATTTCCATTGCGGTTTCGTTTGAAGGTTAAGGTTTCATTTGTTTTAATCTTGCTCCAAAGTTAGCAAGAATCTTTTAAAGTTTTACAAAAACAGAAAAAGTAGTGATTGAAAAAACTACTGATTTCACTGCAGTATTATTGTTGGTTTGTTGTTCTGTTTTTGGCAAATTCTTTAGCATTCTTAAAAGCGAATTTTCACTAAGAATTAGAATTTTACATTTTCCACGGATGTTGCGTTTTAAAGAATTTTAGAAATGTTTTAATTTCATACTACCACGTGGATGCTTTCCATGGCAGAACAGTATTAGTAGACTTCAAGAAGGTAATGCAAAGCCACATGTAGTGTTTTTCGTATTTTTCAGATTTTTTTACGTCCTTACTCCCAAACAGTTGTAGAACATATATGTGGCTAAGTGCAACTTTGAAATGACTACCAAAGTCCTAGAAGTAATCAACTTACATAACAATTCCATCTACTTATTCTACCAAAGTCATAGCAGTGGCACTGTTGTGGAACTTGACACAACATCAGTGAATTGCATATTGTATATATATATTTTTAAATTCTCAATGTCTTTGACGTATATTTATGCTTACTAGATGGCAGAAGATGTACACCACAATGCAGACGCTCTGTGTATGACGTAATAGCGTGACATTCTGTGATTTGCCTCGGACAGGAGAGGTCATGTAGAATTCAAAGCGAAGAGCTCATTATGTTTCATCTTCTGTTTTAATAATAAAGTTATGGTTTAGATTAGTGTTCTGTAAATCAAAAGGTAAAGTACTACTTAAGTGATGATATGACAAAACCACTGCGAAACTAAAAGGGAATTCACAGCATTGCAGCAGCACTTGTACTTTCACAGTATGCAACTAAGAATAGAAAGCAATAATTCATCTGACGATGGTATGAACCATCTATCAAATATTGAGTTCATGCATAAGTTCATGCCGTTTTATTTCTCGAGTGTTTCCCAGTTCTGTAGTGACGGTGCAGATGGACAGTTGTATATCATCATATTACGTTGTATCTGGATTATTTCGTTGTGTGATTGTCGCTAACGTTTTTTTTTTTTGGTTTTCAGGTTCGGAAGTATGGAGCGTCAAGTAGAGAGGAATGAACATTTTCGACATCTGTTCCACTATGAGTTTAACAGGGGATCCACAGCAGCCGAGGTCACTCGACAAATTTGTGCTGTGTATGAGGGAGATGCTATTGCTCCGAGGAGAGCCCGCAAACGGTTTGAGCGGTTCCGATTTGGCAATATTGACCTCAACGACTCTTCACGCTCAGGTCGTTCATCTCACTTTGATGAGGATCGTTTAAACCACCTCATTCACTTGGATCCGCGTCAAACCACACGCAAATTGGCCACTGAGATGGACTGTGATCTGACCACTGTGGTGCGACACCTGGAACGTATGGGAAAGGTCCAGAAATTAGAGTCTTGGGTGCGTCACGCTCTCATTGAGGACAACAAGAATCAGCGTGTTTCGATATGTGGTTCCTTGCTCGCGCGTTATCGCGAATGTGCTCAGCAGCACAAACCATTTCTTTCACGTATTGTTACTAGAGATGAAAAGTGGTGCCTGTACGTGAATTTCAGGCATCGGAGGGAATGGTTAAGCCCAAACAAGATGCCCACACCACGTCCAAAACATGAGCTTCATCCTGCGATGATCATGTTGTGTGTCTGGTGGGACATGGAAGGCATTAGTCACTGGAAAATGCTGCCGAGGAATGGGACCATCAACGATGCACTCTATTCTGAGCAACTCTGCCGTATGGAGGGAGCAATTAAGCAGAAACAGCCACATCGGCGCCATGGTGTCCTTCTCCAACATGATAACTCACGCCCTCACAGTACAAACATGACCAAAATGGTCATTCAGGACATGAAATGGGAGATCCTTCCGCATCAGGCCAATTCCCCAGACGTTGCCCCTTCAGACTATCACCTGTTCCGATCTCTGTCGAATACATTCCGTCGCAGAACTTTCAACCATGATGTTGATCTCCAGAATTCCCTTCATGATTTCTTCGTAGCAAAACTTGCACGTTTTTTCAAGAATGGCATAGCAAACTTATCCAGACGTTGGGACACAATCGTAAGCAATGGGGTGGGGGAATACATAGTTGATTGATTCTGTTTTCCCTTCTGATGTACTACATTCCTGTAGTGCGGTGAAAAAAACGGCATACACTTATGCATCAACCCAATATCTATGCTCTCGCTGCAATCTGTACGACATTCTAATAAAGTTTTTGCTTTCGATGAAGTTTTATTTACATTAACTCACTGTCAGCGTTGTCAAAACGTACAAGAAGGGTTGGAGAAGTCATGTGCCGTTCAGAAGGAAAACCTTAAAAAGAAATGACGAAATTTATACAGTTAAAAACAACTCAAAAGGAAGGTAAAATTAGAGCTATACGTCACGCATCTCTTTCTTCCAACTTTATACGACCTATCTGACTAACCACTTCAACCCACCTTTCATTCAGCGTTCTTGACACTGAAAATAAAACGTTTCAATAAGAACTAAAAGTATCGACTAACCACTTAAGTCCTCAAACGTAATTCTAATACGCTTAGCCAAGCGAAGACCGTGACTAGCAACTGCAGAAACCGGCAACATTTTTTGCAAAACATCGTTATTTGATTTTGACATTTGAGGTAAACAAAGTTAGGAAAGCGTTAACAACGAATCGCTGATTATGGCGTATCATTTTCCCTTGAAGTTTCATATGTTCAATCAGGTTTTAATAATTTTTATAACATGAAGAGAACGAAAACAATCGGTGATTGCATTTTGCTACGCTGACTGTGGTTATAGTTATCAAAACATTTTTATGTGGCCTGAGTCAAAGGTCGGCAAAATTTCCCATAACGTCGCCTAAGCATTGCCACTCCTTTTGTACTGATTTTGTACCGGGTATTACCTCGATTCAAAAAGTACTTGCCGAAAATATAATATCGGCTTCGGGATTAAAACAAGGAACATTCTTTCTACAACCAAAAAAAGAGACAGTTAAATGAGACCCAGTTGAAAATTGTGAATAAACACGGTGTCTACAGTGTTCCTTTAGCAGCTACAAGTCTGGAAGAAAATAATAAGATTTATATCGACTCCACACTTTGCACATTGAAAACCAGGCTCATGAAGCACAATCATAACTTAAAAACTGCATCGAGAGAGCAACATCCCTACCACGTTTAGCAATTAAGGGTACCCACTATCCCGTCTGGGATGAGGCCACTACATTGGCTGTCCCCCACTCTAAGAGTGGAACTCTGTTCACCGAGAGCCTCTTCATCTGTAATTATAAGGAACAATGTTTCAATGTTGAACTTCCATGCTATATGCCGTCAAAATGAAAAATAATAATGTCAAAAACTGATCAAAAGGGTCCTGAATGACTCATGAACAACATGTCTGTCAGCTTGTAAGGTTACTATGAAAACTGATAAATTGTAAACTAGAACGTTCATGTGTCTTGACACTTGACTTTATACTAAACGCTATATATATATATTACTTCACTCACGATGATCCAGTTCATTGTGTGCGCATCTGAGGATAATCCTGAGAGGGTCCGAAAGATCGAATGCTATCTTAAAGTAAACTTTTTAAATTAGTGATTTTTAAGTATATCATACGAGTTAATTCATTATATATAATTTTAATCATGCTAAGAGGGTTATATTACCGATATTGTTATTGGATTGCACGAAATTATTGCTTAACTAATTGTTACTGCTAACACATAGCTTCGCCACCGAGATCACTCTGATGGAATTTTCCACAAGGCCAGGTAAGGATGACTCAATTTAGCTACGTCGAGGGGTTATGCGTTTTTATCTATCCCACCTATCACCTCATTGGTTCGCAACTGCAACCATTTACAAAACAGAACTGTCGACAAATACCCAGAAATTTGCACGGCGCACCCACAAATACTTTCTTTTGTTGCATTTTTTATGTCGAGCAGTACACATGCCTTGAGTGTATTAAATGATTTCATACAAAAACTTACATGGATTCTTTTCATGAAATTTTATGCACTTTTTCTTCTTGAAAATACTTTCAGTTTGCATTTGTCAAATAGTTGTAACGTTGATCAGGGAGTCCGGTATTTTTTTCATGCAACATAGTAACCATGTTTCACTAAATTCCTGGACTATTCGACTTTGTTGCCTCTTAGATGAACCACAATACCTCAGTAACGACGTGAGTTTGTGGTGGAACTACCGTCTGAAAACGCAGACAACGGCTGACTTTGAGTTTAGCTTTGGTAAGCTCTTTCATATATGGTCTTCCACTTTTCTTTCTTTGAACACCAGGCATTGTTTTTGCTGTACTGAAAGTATTATTCCCTTTCATATATGGTTATATTTTTCTTTCATTGAAACCAAGCGTTTTTCCTGTACTGAAGGTATTATGCTTTGGCATTTGAAAGTAGAAAAGTATGTATTACGATTTATATAAAAGTATGCTTTTTTAACTGAAAGTATTGCATTTCTTATTAAGTGGAAGTATTGCGTGTTTCTTCTGGACCTAAAATATAACTTACCAATACTTAAGTAATATTCTTGATATGATGTCTACGATCAGATGTGATTCTTACATGCATACATATTACTAAGCTGTTCTCAAAGATTCAGATGTTAGCTCCACAAGGAAAGACAAAATACAACATAAATGTTTAACTGACGGAACTAGATTTTACTTACTGTTGGTGTATCAAACGTCTCTATTTACAGCGATCTAAGCACACAGCTCCAGCTTCACTGACATCCCTTACACTGCGCTCACAAGACCTTTTGTACTTCATACTCAAAATCTTTTTCTCATGCAAACATTCCTGAATCTGGTCTTCCCAGATCTTCCTGGGCCTTCCTCTACCTTTCTTTCCTGCTACTTAGGCTGAAAAAATTCTCTTAGTCAGCACCTCATCATTCATTATTTCAACGTGGCCAAACTACCTAAGAATATTCGTCTCCACCTTACTAACAACATTTTGCCTCACATTACTCGATTGCAACACATCTTCATTCCTCACATGATCAGACCAAGTCTTGCCATAAACTACCCATAATTAACACATTTCTCCAGCACACAACCGACTCCTCTCTTTTGCAGTACCCAGGTTTCACTGCCGTATATCACAGTAGGAACAATTACACTTTCATACACGGCCAATCTCGACTTCCTTGAGAATCCATCATACCTGTGAAATCCTCCCAAAGCAGTTATGACTTTCATTAAAGATTTCACTCGCCTACCAATTTCATCATCTAATTTGTTCTATCTGTCAAACATGCTTCTCAAATATACAAACTCGTTCACCTGGTCAATCACTGTGCCATTTAGACTTATCTGGCATTCAGTGCTAACAGTTCCTCGCTCAAAAATCAGAATTAAAAATTTGATTTTTTCCTTATTTATACTCAATTTGAATTTCATGCAAACCTCGTACATCCGGGACAACATACCCTGCAACTCACTTTTGCTCACTGCCAACAGGACTGTGTCATCAGCATACAGCAATCTGCACACACTGATATTACCAATACATACACCGGTATTGTAAATTTTGGAGTCACGCATCCATAAATACACTGACGGAAAAAAAAAATCCCACCACCAAGAAGGGGTTGTGTTAGATAAACGACAGTTGGTAGGCGGTGAGAGTACATCTGTAAGATGACGTCTATGCAAATTTCGCGCTCGGCGCATACGTGTGGCGCTAGTAGCGCCCCTCGGAACATGCAAAGTAGATTTGCTGTAAATACGCGCTGTAACGTTCGTGAGCGTTAGTTATCGTTTAGGTTCGACGTAGTGTGTTGATGTTAGTCAAGAATGCCTTTAAGAAGAAGAAGAAGCCATTATCAGCAGCTCACGGAGTTTGAATGAGGTCGTGTAATAGGGCTACGAGAAGGTGGATTTTCGTTCCGCAATATTGCAGAACGTCTTGGCAGGAATTTTGCCACTGTGCATGATTGTTGGCAGCGGTGGTCAAAGAAAGGTACTGCCTCAAGAAGACCGGGTTCCGGCCGGCCACGTGGCACTACTGAGAGGGAAGACCGCCATGTACGGCGTATGGCTGTGGCGCATAGTACCGCGTCTGCGGCAGCAATTCAAGCTGCAGTTGCCACCACAGTGAGACAACGAACTGTTACAAATCGGCTACTTGAAGGACAGCTCCGAGCCAGACGCCCTGTAGCGTGCATTCCTGAGGGAGGAGTGGGCCAAATTGCCCAGGAACTCCTGGATGACTTGGTGCTCAGCGTGCCACAACGTTGTGAGAGCTGCATCGCAGTTCGGAGTGGACATATTCCACTCCGAACTGCCGTCATTTCATTCCTCTACAACTATTTTTCGTGGTGTTGGGATTTTGTTTTCCATCAGTGTATATTAAACAGCAATGGTGATGTTACACAACCTTGTCTGACTCCTGCTTTAATATAAAACCCATTTCGATACAAGACTATTCACTCGTACACATGTACTACTGCCAGCATAAATGGCTTTTACACTATTAAGTAGATTCCCAGTAATACCATATTTATTCAGTATCTTCCACAGAAATATCCTATTTATTCTGCCATAAGCTTTCTTTAAATCTGCGAAGGAAGCAGAAACCTTCTTACCAACAGACAGACACTTTTCAATAATCATACGTAATGCAAAAATTTGGTTAGTGCAGCCGTTACCAGACATAAAGGTACTTTGTACATCCCACACTTTCTCTGATGTAAGACCTCGTATCTTATCAATAATTACCTTTCCAAACACTTTCCCTGGATCAATTAGCAAGCTAATACCACGATAATTCCTGCATTCAGCCTGATCACCTTTTCTTTATACAAAGGAACAATGATAGCATCCTTCCAATTCTGACGAACGGTGTGATTCTTGCGTCACTAGAACTCATCATATGCGGTTTTGTTCGTTTTTCACGAAATGTCTGAGTGTGATTCATCTTTACATATCTTAAAGCGAATAATCGTTCAGTCTCATTACACACTGTTCTTTACTTTTCATGTAAACTCTTGTCATAGCTGTCATTTCCACAATAAATGACGATTATTGAATTGTACTATGCAAGACGCTTAAGATGCCAACAATGGATATGACTGACCTCATGTAATTCACTACTAGTTTAACATGGCTGTTTCCGTTCAGTGCCGCAGTTTATTATGTCTAATGGCCGTCCAAGCGATGTCTTCTGATCATTCGTCCGAAATGGGCCTTGAGACTCCCTTCCCTGGAGTCAGTGGCCCTACATTAGGGACGGGCGACTTCTTATACCCCATTGAGTTGCTCATAGTGGTCATTAAACCCCCATTAAAAAAAACATGTCAGATGACTGTACTTCAGTCGTAGAAAACTGAAAAGTGTACTTTTCAGAAAGAGTGGTAGCCTTTCCAGTCTGAATCAATTCTTTTCTGCAACGCATAATGCATTTATTTTTCAGAAAGAACACAACAAATTCTGATTCATGCTTTTAAGTATTAAGTCACTCACATAAATGTCAGACTATGAGATCTTTAGTCCAAGATTTCATTTTTTATTAATGTCTTCCAATGACAGAAGAAAAGTATTCCGTCTTGATTTAGCTTTGGCCTTATTCACAAATTTAGCTCATAGCTTCATTCAATCGAGTAAGACAACTCGACGCCTCAGATTCCGACGCTTCAACAGTGTTTGTCTTGCAAAGTTCACTGACATAGGTGACATTTCCATTCCTTCATTCCTGAGTATTGAACATCTTTATCGATCGGTCAGTTAGTATCGAACTTTGCTTCACTGTTTCGGGCAAGTTTACTTCATTGGATTTTCCAACAGCGCTGCCTATATTTCAAATCTTTATCTGTCAATATAAGCTCCTGTCTCTTTGGAAAGTTTTACAGTATTGGCTCTTTTCTCACTGCTTCAGGTAGAATTTCTCCTTTTGTTCGTCCATCAAAAAAATAACGGCTTCTGCTTCATCGGATATTCATTCGGTTTTTCAAATATTCGTGAACGCATGAGGATCGTCTGAATAAAATCTGTACTGGACGCATTTTAGTTCTTGTGTTTCCACTAAGCTTAAGTCTGTTTTCTATTTGAAACTCTCACGGATTTATTGAAGTTCTTATCAAGCTTGCTTAATTTGAAGATTTTGGAGATGGGTTATATGAATTACATGAAATATGGGCTCTTTAAAATAACACATAATTTTTTACGCCTCATGAATGAATATTTATTTCATTAGAATCAGTTACACTATGAAACAAAGTGTAATTTATGTTGGTACGTTAAATGAAACGCATTTCTAATTAAGTCAAACTATTTCACAGGAAAAGAAACTAAAGGTGGGAAATATTCTATTGGGGTAAAATTATTGCGCCTGGAACTGTTTGCTCTTTTGAACCTTACTTTCGAAACATCCACTCTTATGCCGTACTGCACAGTTGCTTCTATTCAATTTTAATAAGTGATTAACTATACTCAGTGGAAATTAACTTTCACTTACTGAAAATGTTGAAGCGAATGTAACGAACACTCCGATGTTGAGAGTTAGCGTTTCATTCTCAGCAACCGTTTTAGACATTTTATTCCGAAACGAAGTACTTCCATGTTTTGTTGTAACATAATATAACTTCTGTCCAGAACCTAAACACGAACTCTCTTTCGAAAGGCCACAACAACAAAATCAGATGCAACAGCTTGTGAAAATTTGCACTACTGGGGGTATCCAGTAAAAAGCCGGTGCACATGCAAAATGTCGAATCGTGCTCATAGGGGTCGGTCACGTGGTGTCACTAAACATATACAAGGAAAATGGGCGTGGTAGGCGACATGTGTTTGAAGGAAAATCTAGACGGGAAGTTATATAGGCACGAACGTGTAATTTACGTTGTATCTCAAGGACATCATCTAGATGATTTTACGTGGGAAAGAATTATCGGTAAGCTGGAAAAAGGCCGCCAAATACGTAAGTGAAGAAAATGCGAGGGAGTTTGGAATCACGCATAGTGTGATATTCAGGCTCTGGGCAGCGTTTCAAGCCAATGAAATGCGCTCCAGACGCATGCTAGGAGATTGCCCTTAGTCTACTACAAGGCATGAAAACAGATCTTTAGTTGTAACAGCAAAATGTAATCGCCGCACCACGGCTGATCAGCTTGCAAGTCGCCTCCATTCCAGCACAGGTACGCGGATATCCCCACAAACTGTGGCAAGACGTCTGCGACATATAAAGCTTTATGCCCGAAGGCTTGTAGTTTGCGCCCCTTTATCCAAAGCTCAACGTAGCGCACGTTTCCAGTGGTGTCGCACCGACAGAAATTGGACACGTCATCAATGGCACAACGTGCTCTCCACAGATGAGAGTCATTTCAGCCTCTCCTTGGGTTCAAGACACGTCAGTTGATCTGGCGTCAAAGTGGTACTACGTACCAGGCCAAGAATGTGTAAGAAAGGGAAAGCTTTGGCGGTGCCGGGGTCATGGTGTGGTGCGGCATCATGATTAATGGACGCACCGAGCTACAAGTGCTGGAAAATGGGAGAGTGGTGGGCGAACGATATTGCAGCGAAGTTTTTCTACGTCATGTTTAATTATTTAATGGTGCTGCATGCGAAGACCTTCTGTTCGTGGATGACAACGCTACACGTCATCGTACGACAGCAGTGCAAACACTTCTGGAGACCAAGGACATTTATCGCATCGACTGGCCAGCATGCTCCCCAAATCTCAACCCCGTCGAATACGTCTGGGAAGCAATAGAGAGACGCATTTGTTCTCGAAACCCCGTCCTGAAAACAAGAAGGGCGTCATCCGTGCTCTGAGGAAGGAGTGGGCCAAATTGCCCCAGGAACTCCTGGATGACTTGGTGCTCAGCGTGCCACAACGTTGTGAGAGCTGCATCGCAGTTCGGAGTGGACATATTCCATACTGAAATGTCTCTTCGCCTGATTATGTGTACCACTGTACATCCGTTCTCCAACTATGTTCTATGCAAATTTGTAACTTTTGCGTAAACACTGATTACAATGCAATTTGTGCGCCATTCATAAACGATTTTTTGTGTCTTTCCGTGTGTTTGTAAGTTGGGAATATAATTATTTCCACATTTGAATGAGGTCATGTATTGTGTTTCTTATACAGATGAAAATGTAGTCCTTCCTCAGGTTTTTGACACCAGTGAATATTATGCAAGACAATACTGATGGTCTTAACACTATGAATAATAATCGTTCAACGTAACTTATGTTCACAGTAATGTTTCTGTTCTTCATTAAATAGCCAATATTTGTGAATCCTGAGAGACGTTTTCGTGATACGAATTTCGAAAAGTTTGACATTACGGCAAAGAAATGTTGAGAAAGTGATCGCTACAGTGTTTCTTTGTCGCAACGTAAGGGGAGGATTTCGAACCAGAAAGTATAATATATTTGATCCAAAACCATCCTGACGGCAACCACAGAAGCAAATAATAATAGTGATAAATGTCAGGTGCCCGCTGGTTAAAAGATACACTGCTGGTCACCCAAAATGCAACACCAAAAAGTACACGAGATAGCAAAGCCAGATTTACTGGACACATAACAACAGATACAAAGATGAAACGATTGAGCTTACAGGCCCGTGCAAAATGCGGAACACGCAGACATCAATAGTTCGTGTGGCCCCCATGGCTGGCAATAACGGCCGCTATGCGCCGCGGAATCGAACGAAAGAGGCTTTGGATGTGGGCTTGGGGTATGTTGGTCCAGACTGCTTCCACACGTTGCCACAGTTAATGATGCGTAGCCGCGGATGGTGCTTGCCGGGCCACTCGGTTACCGATCAGCGACCAGACGTGTTCGATGGGCGTCATATCTGGCGAACAGGCGGCCACGGCAGAAGTGACACCTGGTGGGCCGTGTAGAATTGTTGCACGATGCGTGCCACGTGCAGGTGCGCATTGTCCTGTTGAAACGTGGCCGCTGGCAGGTCCTGCAGATAAGGGAGGACTACAGGCTCCAAAACGTCAGAGATGTAGCGGTGCCTGGTGAGTGTACCGGCGATGCGTACCAGAGGGGTGCTGGTGTCATATCCAATTGCGCCCCAAACCATAACGCCAGGAGACGGACCGGTATGGCGATGCATAATGCAAGCGTCATACAGTCTCTCGCCGCGGTGCCGCCACACGCGGATCCGACCTTCGTGGTGTTACAGGCAGAAGCGGGATTCGTCGGGGAAGAACATGTCATGCCATTCCGTAATCCAAGGGCGGCGTTCAACGGCCCACTGCTGCCGCACTTGCAGGTGGTGTAACGTCAATGGTAATCGGGGCAATGGGTGCCGTGCGACAAGTCCCCGTTCCTGCAGACGACGTCGAACCGTACGTGCTGATACAGGTTGTTGCGCAACACACCCTAATTCCTGCGCTAACGTTCGTGATGTGGCGGTGCAAGCCGTCAATGCCCGCCGCACAACATGCCGGTTATCACGTTCGGTGGTGTGCCGCGGCTGCGGTAATCGCTCAAGTCAGTCTGTCCGTCCCTCCTGCACCCACCAAATACATACTCGCCTCACTGTGGCTTTATGTCGTCCCACACGGGCGCCGATGTCTCGGTACGATAAACCGCTGTCGCGATAAGCCACTATTCGTCCTCTGTCAAACTCCGAAACGTGCTGGAATGACTGTCGTCTTTTGCGACGAGGCATCAGGAAGCTTCCCACTCACAGGTCCGGCATCACACCACACTTTCACTACTTACACCCCGCGTTCTGTGCACCCTTCTTATAGTGCTTCTCGGTGGCGTGCCGGGCGCACATGATTTGCATATTCCCTGAAATGCTAATCGTTTGCATGTCCTCTCGCGGGCGGCGCATGCTGCGAATTTCAGGCCAATCGGATGCTTCCTTCTTGGTGTTGCATTTTGGGTGGCCAGTAGTGTATTTGACCCGGTTTGTGGGGTTTTAATTTCGAAATAAATTAAACTTTGCGTATACCAAAGCGGTAAATGTATATACATTTGATACTGCACAATTTCGCTTTTCACCAGAGCAGTAACTGCCCTGTCTGGAAAGGAAAAAGTGAAATCTATTCAGGTTTGTATGGAGATGCGAGACAGTGGCAAAAGTTAATGAAGGTAGAATCGCAGGTCTAGAAACAGTTAAAATGCGGCGGATGATACCTATGCCTTTAGTTGTACTGAAACTTGTCACTGGAGAAAAGTAGACAGTACAGGCCTAAGAAACTAAACCTGACCTATAAATGTGGTTATCATCGAAGGGCAATGCCGTTTTTATCTCGTAGCCAAAAGTTCAATGAATTCAGCGAGTTTGCCCTTGTAGCACCGAATCTATATGAATTCTATGTTATGTAAGTCTATATGAAGTTGTGTATGTGAGTTTGTGTAAAGCAGAATGATCTATGAGAATGACTTCAGAGAATTTTGGAAATGATGCGCTAACATTCGATGGCTGCTGGCAGGGGTGGACAAGAAAAAGGATTTCATATCCTGTTTGAGGATCAGGCTATCCTCGATTTAATATTGGTTGGGATGATCGGCAGATTCTCCAGGATGGTTGATAGTACCAGGGATGCCACTGTCGGACATATATCCAGCGACAGAACAAACGACAGGGGTTCTGCTGGTTTCTGTTACTACACTTCATCGATGCCTGCAAGAAGCAGGTATGCAATACCGATCACTCAAACCCACATATACGCTGGATTGCAGAAGTGCAAACATATGTGAAGCAAGTCTAGAGAACCCTAGACCAGAACATTATTAGGAACTTTCTTGCCGCCCCGGTGGCGCAGTGGTCTAAGCGATGACCTCTGATCATTCGTCCGAAAGAGGTCCAGTTTCGAATCCCGGTGAGGCATGTATGTTGTGTTTTGCTTACGGCTCTGGTTCTCTTCTTTCCCTGGAAACAGTGACCCTAAATTGGGGACGAGCGAGTGCTTATAACCCATTCAGTTGCTCACGGTGGTCGTTAAACCACCAATCAAAAAAAGAAAAGAACCTTCTTAACTCACTACATGACCATATTAGTGTTTGTATAGCCTTCAGACGATACTATACAACGTACTGATGTTACTTTTATATCCATGTATCCGCCTCATTAAACATGCTGTAAATGTGATAATTCGTTACTCACGAGTGTCGCTCACTTGACCAAAAGAATGTCTCAATGAAGATCACTTCGCGGAAACACACTTGATAGAAAGGTTCATTTTACCAAAGATTAGTTTCATCAAAAGGTTCATTTGACGAAGGATTGTTTTACCGAAAGGTTCGTTTATTTAACCCAGTGGTTTTTTCACAGAGTTCATTTCACCGAAAGAATTTTTCATCGAAGAATTGTTTTTACCGAACGCTCATTTTATCAAAATGATCATTTAACCTAAAGGTAATTTTTTTCGAACACTTTATTTCAACATAAAAAAATTGTACCGTGTTGTTCACGTGATACAAGCGTCATTTACTGAATATAATGCGGCGATGTTCCACATTTTGGAATGTTACTGAAACAAATGTCATGCTCCAGAAATAGAATCGGGGAGTTAGGTTCTGTTTCATTTCAGATTCAAGCTGGGTAACAGAACCTAGTTAAACAGGATATCCGGAATGCATACTAAAATTATAGCTCCAATTAATAATGCCATTACACCTGTTACGATTTGATTAACTTTGAAACAGTATGCTAATTTGGCCAAAACATTACGAAGCCTTTTGGTTCATTCATGATGTTCCAGAAATGCCATGTTTCGAATGTTTGCTATGCGATAGCACCTTTATATACTGCGTCATATCCGTCTGTCTGTTGCTGACGAAACTGTTTTTCATGAAATATTATTATTCAGGTGCTCCTACAATTTGTTCAAATTTCATTACCTCATATAACTTCAGTACATAGCGTTGCAATAGAACTGAGGAACGAGGGGAATATTTCACTCACTATTTAAACAAAATCAAATGTGAAGTTTTTGTCATGATTTGTAACTGACATTGATACGTTTTGACGATAAGCTGCAACCAGGTTTCGCCAGAGATTATTGGTACCTCCGTAAATGAAAAAAATGCAAACTTTTTTATAAAACATTTTCAATATGTTGTCTCCGTAAGAAAATAATGAACTGTTTGAAAAACTGTCCCTTCGGTAAACTGACATTTCGATGAAATGGAGTTTGAGGTGAAGTAACCCGTTAATGAAATGAATCGTTTGATTACTTGAAATGCTGGTGAAATGAACAATTTTTGCATATAAGATATACCAAAATATGCCCATTACTTAAATTACAGCACATTGTGTGAAAACACAAGTTTGTCCGCGACACGCATCGAAACCGTGTCCTCTCACTCCGGAGTAAGTCGCTCTCCCAACTGAGCTACGCGGTCAGAATGTCTCACTGCAGATTTGTCGTCTTCACACATGTTTTCACCTCTGTAGTACGTCACAATTGCTTTGCATCGAACGCCCGATATTCCTTCTAAGTGAAGAACATTTTTTCGAAGGGAACTGTATATATACACACTAATGTCCAATAGTTAAGTATATCAAAGTACCTGACACCTGTGATTACTTCAAGAACCAATTGTCGGAAAGGCACTAAACTCGGTATGCTTGTGTAATAAATATTTCAAGTACAACAACAGTCAAAACAAGTTATATAACAAAGTTTATGGCATTACTTATGCAAATTTACAAAAATTACCAAAACAGCGATTTTCGCGTTGAGTACGTAAAATTGAGAAAAGGCTGATGCACCGTGACTAATAAGGGGTCTGGTGACCCCTTGCAGCCACGCAAGCCTCGCATCGGTTTCTCATGCTGCTTATCAGATCTCTGTTGGCATCGAGTCCGACTACTGACGAACAGCATTTCGGAACTCCATAATTGTCCTTGGCAGTGGCTTACGGGATGCAATTTGCTTCTCTAGGGTATCCCATGCAATCTCTATCAGATTCATATCCAGAGACCTTGCTGGCCACTCCATGTGCTGGATATCTTCACTTGGAGAAAGTCATCCAACATCTGAGCTGGTTGAGGGCGTGCATTATTGTCCATGAATTTCAACTCTGGACCCACGGCACCTCTAAAAATTCTCACAACATGTTTCCGTATCTCGTCTTTGTACCTCAGAGCAGTAACGGAGCTGTGATATGGAGCTCTATGAGCCCATTCAACATGATGCCTGTCCATGCCATGACTTCGCCGCCACAAAACTGGTCCCTTTCCGTGATGTTATTGGATTGTAATGGGTTCTCCGTTCTTTCCAGAGTGACTCGACGAGAATGAGTCTTTAAACTGAATCTGGACTCATCAGTGAAGAGCACATTGCTCCACTGATTCAGTGCCCAGTTTCGATGCCCCCGACTCCAGTTTCGATTTGCCCTCCTGTTCGCAGGGCTGAGCGGGACACAGACTACTGGACAGCTGGATTGAAAACCAGTTACTCCGAGCCTATTATAAGCAGTTTGTATTGAAACTCGTGGTCCTGAGGCGGCCGCAAGCTCTGCAGAGAATTGGCTGGTAATCTTCGTCCTATAGCGTCTTGAAGTTAATTCAAGATACCGATCCTGTTGAGGGATTGTTACTCTTGGACGACCTTATATTGGTTGGAGTCGAACCTCTCCTGTGTCTTGGAACCTTCTCAAATCAGAACAGTCACAGGCTGCTTTCTCTAGATTACTGAATGTGCCGCAAAGTGTCACGTTAATTATTCTCCAAAGCATGTAGGTGAGCCTTTGCGCACATTTAGTGATCTAAAGACGGCAGTCTGGGACTGTTCTGATTCGAGCCTTCCGATTATTCTACCCTGCAAAACATGGTCAACCTGGCTGGCGTCTTTGTTCAATATTACGTTCCCGATCATCAAGGCAAATCTTCTCCTACGGATTGCAAGAAAATAGAAGACACTCACGGTTGGGTAAGATGTTTTTACGGAACTGCGAGATATTTGATTATCGAACGTCAGTAGACGTTGTTTGACTGTGCACTGCGATTGGTTTATGTGTGTGACTAATGTACATCCCAATGTTCGCTGTTCTATCGGTTTTAACTCTTTACTTTGTATGTTTTATCAATTCTGCTTAACTTTTGGACACCAGTGTGTCCAAATGTTTCGTATCAAAATAATATAACCACACCCGGAATCACAGCATACTTGCCCAGTCGTGTTGTAGAGTGCACAAGATAAGGTCGACCACACGGAGATATAAGCGGCCGGCCACGGCAAATCAGCCATAGTGCGTAACGTGAGCACAATGGGCAGAGGTAGTGATTTGACGGACGTTCAAAAAGGAATGATCATCGGCTACCACGCCAAGGGTGGAAGCATCTCAGACACAGCTGATTTCGTTGGCTGTTCGCGAGGCGCTCTAGTGCGGGTGTACCAAGAATGGATCGCTGGCTCATCGAGTTCCATCCCGACGTCAAAAATGCAGATCCCCGAAGGTCATCGACCCCAGAAGAGAACATCGCCTTCGTTGACTGGTAAAAAGCAATCGATGCGCAGCAGTGCAGCAATATACGACGCAAATGAGGGCTGGGGCACCCAGGTAAGTGTCCCTGATAACAGCAGAGCGAACCCTGTTACGCATGTGGTCTCCGGAGTCGACGCTGGGTCAAGGCGCCGATGTTTACGCAGGTCCATCATCAACGACGTCTGCAGTTCGCATGGAACTATCGCCATTGGACAGTGGAAGAGTGGGAAAAGGTTGCCTTTTCCGATGTATAGAAGTTTCTACTCTACTGAACTGACGAGCGGTGGCGAACACGGCGTCAGACACACGAGAACCAAACCCCGTTCACGTTTTTTGGTCAAGTAAATGCCGGCGGTGGCAGCGTGCATGTGTGTGGGATGCTTTCTTGGTATGACATGGGGCCGCTAGTACCATTGGATGGATCTCTGAACGGCAATGGCTACCTGTCCATCTTCGCTGACCACATGTATCCCTTCATGTTGGACGTTTACCCTGGTGGTGATGGTGTCTACCAACAGGACAATGCGTCCTGCCATATCGGTAAGGGGGTGGGTGCGTGACTGGTTTTAGGATCACGACAGCAATGTTTCCGTTCTCCCTGGGCCGGCGAAATCAACCGACGTCAATCCCATAGAGCACTTCTGGAACTATTTCGATCGACAGGTTCGACTTGCTGACCCACAACCTCATCATTTCCGGGACCTCCGTGCTCTGCTGCAGTCCGAATGGGCACGTGTGCCTCGGGCAACCTTCCAGGGCCTCATTGCACCCATGCCACGCCTTCTCAACGCTGTCATCCGTTCCAAAGGTAGTTATTCCCAATATTAGGTGTGGGGTCATATTATTCTGATACGACTGTATATATGTATAACAAAAATGTTATTCCTCCTAATACGAAAAAATACGTTTTTGTTTGGTCATTTCGATATTATTTAGCACGATGTTCATAAAAATGAAAATAAAATGGGGTAATTTCAGTATCAAGTCTTGAAATACCTCATAACCCATTTTGTTGACCGTATGATAATTCATAGCGTGTATTACTACTTGGGATGTAAGGTCAGGTGATGCGTAATATCACAGCCTCTCCTTGACAAATGTCAACCCCGCCTTCTCGTGGTACATCCTGTTCCCACTAAAGGGGCTCTGACGACCGCCAATAGCGGTATAACTATACCATCGGGATTAGAGGAAATGCTATCCCGCACTCACCAACCCGCTTGGCCAGCGTGATGAGTTATGGCCAAACCCCTCCAAAATGACTCCACAACTTAAATCTTGGCCCTCAGTCTCCGGCAGCTGGAATGTACCTGGCCAAGGCAGCGGCCAGTGCGACATGAAGGCAGAGGGTGCTAAGAATCCCCGGAGGACC
This sequence comes from Macrothele yani, assembly GCA_039090855.1. Classification (NCBI taxonomy): domain Eukaryota; kingdom Metazoa; phylum Arthropoda; class Arachnida; order Araneae; family Macrothelidae; genus Macrothele; species Macrothele yani. The sequence goes on along the minus strand of CM077007.1, from coordinate 79,082,245 downwards.
GGACTAGGCTGCCATCTGATGCTGACCTTGGCTACGTACAACGGACGCTCCCTATCTTCTGATTCAAGGCTTCTTGAATTGGAAGAGGAACTACAAAGGATCAAGTGGGACATCGTCTGGCTAAGTGAGGTAATTAGAAAAGGAGAAGATCTCATTGAACTGAAAAATGGACATCTCTTCCACTATCGTGGGACAGATACTGGCAGAACTAGTGGTGTTGGATTTATAATAAACAAGAAACTGAAGGATAAAGTTGTAGAAGTTGAAAGTTCCTCTGACAGAGCTGCACGACTCGTTATCCAACTCTCGAGAAGATACCAGGCTCAGATCATTCAAACTTATGCGCCCACCACAAGTCATGCTGAAGAAGAAATTGAAGAATTTTATGAGGAAATTCGTCATCTAAATAATAAAGGTAAGCAGCACTTGAAGATAATTATGGGAGATTTCAATGCAAAAATAGGGCAACGGCAACAGAATGAAACTTCAGTACGTAAATTCGGTCACGGCAACAGAAACCAGCGTGGAAATACTCTCGTAGAGTTTGCAGAGGCAGAAGGGTTTTTCATCTTGAACTCCTTTTTCAAGAAAAAGCCACACAGGAAATGGACATGGAGACATCCAAATGGGACGACAAGTGAAATTGATTTTATTATGTGTAACAAAAAATTCGTCATAGAAGACTGCAGTGTGCTAAACAAGTTCAACACAGGCAGTGACCATAGATTGGGGAGATGTAAGATGCACCTCAACACTAAACTCGAACGTAGCAAGCTCATAAGACAAACAAAATGTATTGACATAACCATCCTTAAAAAACACCATAATACCTTCAAATTGGAACTGAAGAACAGATTCTCTGCTTTAGAAGGCCTAACATCGGAAGAAGTGGATATTTCTGAAGTTAACAGAAAAGTAACCAAAGCTCTTATGGAAACAGCAACAAAATTAGCTGGGTCTAAGAACAAATTGCATGTGAACAAATTATCAGGAAAAACCAAAATGTTGATGCAAAAAAGAAGAGTGATGAGGACAACTAAAGAAGATGTGACTTCCAAAGTGGAATATATAGAGCTATGCAAGACAGTACGAAAAAGTATCACTGAAGACGTAAGGAAATTCAACTGTGAACTGGTAAGGAAAGCAATTGAAAACAACCAAAGCCTAAAGATAGCAAAGGGACATCTCAGTAAGGGGAAAAAACAGATTATGGCACTGAGAAAAGAAGATGGTTCTGTAACAAGAAATAGAGGCGAAATTTTGACAAGAGTGAAAGATTTCTACTCCAAATTATATGAAAGGGGTGATACATGTACTCCAGACATCATGAAAGGTACCAGTACCAGAGTTCTTCCAGTCCTTCCAGCAGAAGTTGCCCATGCAATCAAGAACATGAAGCGGGGAAAAGCTCCAGGAGAAGATGGAATTACTGTAGACATCATACAAGAAGCAAGTGGAGAAATCGAAACAGTACTCGCCCAAATTTTCACTCGATGCCTTAATGAAGGGAAAATTCCTGAGGATTGGAACAACGCTACAATGATCTTGCTACATAAAAAAGGTGACATTGAGGATCTCAGGAACTACAGACCTATCAGCCTCCTATCAGTGGTTTATAAAATCTTCACTAAAGTTCTTTCACACCGCTTGAAGGTGACACTGGACATGGCTCAACCGAGAGAACAAGCTGGATTCAGGAGTGGCTACAGCACAATAGATCATATCCACGTACTGAGAGAACTAATTGAAAGAGCGAGGGAATATGAACTTCCATTGTGCATGGCTTTTATCGATTATGAAAAAGCCTTTGATTCGGTGATACCATCAGCAGTTGCAATGGCTCTGAAATCCTGCGGTATTGAAGATGCATACATTAATATTATTAATAACATCTATGAAAATGCAAGTGCAAAGATTCGGCTGTTTGAAAATACAACACACATAAAAATTGGAAAAGGAGTGAGACAAGGTGACACCATATCTCCGAAGCTCTTTAATGCCACATTGGAAAATGTCTTTCAATCACTGAACTGGGAAAACAAAAGGATAAAGATTAATGGAGATTATCTAACCCACCTTCGTTTTGCTGATGACATAGTAATTTTTACAACTACCCCATCAGAGCTACAGAGTATGATGCAGGAACTTGCTGACAAGAGTAAAGAAGTGGGATTAAAAATGAACTTTCAGAAGACAAAAGTGATGTACAATGCTTTTACAAGAAATGAAGATTTATCGATTGATGGAGAAAAGCTGGAGATAACAGACACGTACGTTTATCTTGGACAGCAGATATCAAGTGAGGGTCACATTGGTGAAGAAATTAATCGGCGTACAAAACTTGCCTGGAGAGCTTTTGGAAGAAACAGCATAATTTTCAAGAGCAATATGCCATTATGTCTTAAAAGAAAAGTGTTTGATCAATGCATCCTTCCAGTGCTTACGTATGGTGCAGAGACGTTGACCTTGGCTAAAAGAGACATACAAAGGCTGCAGACAACTCAAAGCAGCATGGAGAGGTGCATGCTTGGTGTAACCAGGAGAGATAAGAAGAGGAACTCGTGGATCCGAAAAATGACAAGAGTGGAAGACATCATGATCAGAGTTAAATCCCTGAAATGGCAATGGGCTGGACATACTGCCAGAAGAACAGACCATCGATGGACAGCCGAAATTTTAGATTGGATTCCAAGGGACAGGAAAAGACCCAGAAGAAGACCACATGGAAGATGGGTGGATGAAATTCGAAAGTATGTGGGAGTTACATGGAGGAGACTGGCGCAAGACAGACCGTTGTGGAGGAAACTTGGGGAGACCTTCGTCCAGCAGTGGATTGATAATGGTTGACAATGATGATGATGATGATTACTACTTACTTGAACTAGTATGATATACTAATTTGATTTAGGCTTTAGTAGCCCTGCCACAATTAAAAAAGAGATAGCATTGCATTTTTGTTCAATAGAAGTTCTTGATATTGTGAAGTTATTTGTAATAAAATAAATATTCTACTCCAACGCATTAAGACAGTGAGCTGGTATATATGTAAGTAAATTACTTATTACATTCATAGTTCTAAAGAATATGGAGCACTTACGGGCGACTCAGAATAAGATAAAAGGTCCAGTCGTTAGCGTCATAAAATTCTGACCCAATTTCGTCTTCTGCTGTGATGATTACTGACTGGCTGTATTGATCAATACGTGTGACAATAGGTGAAAAAGATGCACATTGTTGCCACTGTCGTCTGTTCATGAAAAAGAAACTGGAGATAGTTTGTAACAACAGAATTACCAATCAGACAAACTGATTTTATCGTCGAGCTCTTGTTTTCGGGGGTACGGATTTCCTTGCTTTTAGGATATCATGTTACAGAACTTCTGCTCATTGTTATCTTTCTCGGAAACTTTCGCACAAACATCATCTAGCTCAAAAAGGAATTCCTGCCTTCAATGATACTCGCAGAAAGGCAACATATCGTTTTCTCACTAACCTCAAGATAGGAGTATAACTGAGACCACACAATCAAGTTTTCTAAATAAAGAAAGAGTTTGCACCAGTATCTTTTAATTTTAAAACAATTAATGCATAATTGATTAGCTAGGAACAACATGATGTTCTGTTAATTTATCCCCATTTAACAGTGTGGGACTTTCTCACGTTATTGTGTGCGAGCAGATTAGAAAACAAGTCCCAGACATGAACCTGGCGCATAGCTCATAAACTGATTTCTGTACTTTGAAGACGTTCTTCATTTGTGGAAAAACTCACTTTAAATTTGTAAACAGTATTGGAATATTATGAGTATACACTGTCCTACCATTTACATGCGTACACTCAACTATTGATAGTTAATTATGTCCTACTTGAACACCACGTCACAGACGGAATATGAATATGCTGATATCGCTATGATGAAACAATAACACAACCGTGAATTCTAAATGCCACGATAGACAGATTTACCTGATATCTGGCGCGGAATGATAATGGGTGCCATATAAGCAATCACTACGTAGTGACCTTTCAGCGGTACTGAACATCTCTATATAGACGCCTGGTATTGTGATATGAAAATGGAAGCTGACTGGGGCCGAATCTGCCAAGAAACGACCCGGTAAACTTATCAAGTTAACAGAATGTTACAGGGGAATTCTGTTAACTGTCCACTCAGAAAGCATATCACCATTGTCTCAAATCACGCAAACCTAACGTTAGACCATTGGAACTGATATTACTAATACATTCCGCAGGGCTGTTGTGAAAATATCAGTTCTAAGAGTCGATGTGGATAACCACTGTCAAACAGCCATCCAGAGGCCCCTAATCACTTTGAATAATGCCAAATGCCGATTTGCGTGATGTCAGAAACCGCGATTTTGAACTGTAGATTAATGGAAAACTATACTTTGGACTGACCAGTCACGGTACATAGTCTACCAAGTCGTTCCTGGGTGTGAAGGATGCCAGTAGAAAGGCATTTTCCTGACTGTATCGTCCCCACAAGAAAGTTTGGTAAAGGGACGTGATGGTATCGAGCAGAACTTCGGGATGTGGTGGGGAACCATTAGTCTTCTTGTGCGAAATCATGAATACTGAGCTCTGCATGATGTTCCGGACAATTACGCCCAATTAACGTTGAGGAAGTACTTTGAGAAAGGCACATAACGTCTCTCAACAGGACAACGCACCATGTTAAACTGATTGCGCTGTTACAGATCGATCTGCGTTCATGGGCGCCGAAAACTTGGACTGGTCAGGAACCCCATAGAGAATGTCTGGGACAATGTGGATCATACGGGCATGGAACTCAGCAAACAAAGCTGAACTGGTCACATTCTTGACGGTCGAAATGGTGAAATATATTCGTGGACATTTTCAAAAAACTAGTGTTGAGTTAGAGGTCGTCATAAGGGCCAAAGGTTTCAGCACACAATATTAGATTTTCTGTAAAATTAGATTATCTGTAGACATGCAGGTGTCCGAATATCAATGGCAAGGTATTGTACATTTCTCTTCATTCATTTTTATGTACACATACATATTAACATCACTTAACGTGAATCATCAAAGTAAGAAATTTTGACTGTGTGAGAGCTATCCACAGCAGTTTTCGAACCGAATACACACGCATCATCACCATGTATAATAATACATTCACGGACAGTGAAATTTGCACACCAAGAAGGAAGCATCGGATTGAAATGAAATTTTATGGGCGTAATGATACAAATGAATGACACATTATGGCAAAAACAGAACTACAGGACAATTACAGAGGGATCTGTAGCACGCAGTCCGCTCATCTTCAATAGCGCGTCGCACAGAGACGTCGGCATAGAGACGAAAAGACGGCTGATAGTGTCCTGCAGCAAACTAGTCCACACATGTTGGACGGTGTGCTCCAAATACCGGACAGTGCGGCACGGCGGCAGTCGGTGTTTCAACTGGTCCCACACATGCTCGATAGGGGACACGTCAGGGGAGCAAGCAGGCCACGGAAGTGTTTGGACATGACGTAGGCAATCCTGGACGACCTGAGCCGTGTGCGGGCGGGCATTATCCTGCTGGTATAGTGCACCTGCAATCCCGGCCAGGAATCGAAGCACATGGGTATGTAAGATCTCATCCACAGGCCGCTGGCAATGATCCACGTTCCACTACTAGAGCTGATCGGATATGGTAAGCAATGGCTCCCCAGATCATAATGCTTGCAGTGGGGTGCTCTATAGAGAGGTTGGGATTGTGCCGTTGACCCGGGGACTTCTACATCCGGACTCGATGATCATCTGTCTCCAAAACGAAGAGGCACTCATCGGTAAACATCATACGTTTGTGTCAGTCTGTGGCATTCCACGTCGCACTGGCCTGGTACCACTGTACACGGAAGCAGCGATGTTCCGGTGTTAATAGCAGTACACGTAAGGCGTGCTGGTATCGCAGATTCGCTTCCTCGAGGCGTCGGGTAATGGTTCGTAAGCACACAGGAGCCGCTACATCTGCCTGTATAGTGGACCTGGTCCCCGTGGGACCCGTTCGTGCCTGGCGCGCGATCTATCGATCCTTTCTACTGGTGGTTCTCCTGGTCCGTTCGGAGCTGCTCCGCCGTGCGGCAGTGCCATCACGGGTACCCTGTTTCCAACACAGTCAGACGGTATGGCCAGATCGATCCACGTGGTGCGCCACACTGCGCGCCGCCCATCCTGCGGGTTTCAGCCCGATGATCAGGCCTCTCTCAAAGGCCGTACGATGCGTAAATCGAGGTCTCTGGCATCTACCCGGCATTCTTCTCACTCTTTAATCTTGCTTGCGTCGGCCGGTGCTTTTCTCTTTCATGAGGCATCGACTACACGCCGGTTTATAAGGCTGCTGGTTCATGCTTTCAGCGCCACTACAGGGTGTGCGGTCAGGCGCACTCGCACCAAACGTGGATCCTTTGCATACCAGCACGCACTCTAGCTATTTGCAAAAATTTTGCGGTTGTAACATGTTTTTTTCTAGGTGCGCTAATTTCATTGTCCGAGAGTGTACTTAAATTTCCTTACTATACTTCCTTCTACATGTAAAGTAACCGTACTGTTTGTACGCTAATTAGCTGACAGTTTTAATTTTCTTATATGCGGTATCATTATTTAAAGGGAGTAGATCACCTGTGCGCCTCTTGCAGATTTGAGACATTTCTGTGATTGAAATATTGATAAGCTCTGAGCTTCCTACTCAATTACGCTTTAATTGCTTTTGGAGTAATGCTCTCTAAAGTTTTCCTTCGTGTCCTAATTTTAGAGACAGTGATAGCTATGGACATCTCCCTTATTTTCTTCTTTAAGGAATCAGTTTTTATGGTATGCTGATTATCAAAAGCCTTATTCTGTACTGTCGCTAGGTATGGGGACTTCTATGTATACAAGGCTCTCTTCTTTACCCCCACTAGTTTCTGTGAACATTACCTGCGCCACCGTTCAGTCTCCAGGCGCGCTCATTTATCTGGGTTGGGGGGGGTCATACTGTAATGTCTCATCGGTGTATGCCAAAGTTCTTTCGTTGCTACCCTATTCAATCCTCTGTTTGCAGTGATAATGGTGTTCTTGTAAAATCCAACTTCGCACTTAAAATGGCATTTAGCCGCCCCGGTGGCGCAGTGGTCTAAGGCGCTGGCCTCTGATCATTCGTCCGTAAGGGGTCCGGGTTCGAATCCCGGTCAGGCATGGATGTTGTGTTTGTCTTACGGCACTGGCTCTCTCCCTTCCCTGGAACCAGTGGCCCTGAATTAGGGACGGGCGACTGCGCATAGCCCATTGAGTTGCTCACGGTGGTCGTTAAACCTCCAATCAAAAAAAAAATGGCATTTATCATATATGCGATATCCTAAGCCCTGATTCTTTTCAAAAAATGGGACAAGATATGAAAAATATTTATCAAATCCAAGTGTTCTATAACTTAAAAGAATATATTAGTCGTGAATGGTACAATTGCTGGATTGTTCCAATACAGCCGACTGTTATTATAATAGAGAGATTTCCATTAACATTTTTGCTTCACATTTTCTGTCCCTTTTCTAAATACAATCTGTTCTTAACAGTTTCCTTTCCTTTACTATGTTTTTTATATCCACCCTTTCAATGCTTACCTTATTTTACAGTATTAACTTCAGCGCAAAAGATTTAAACTGCGTTAGAAGGTAAATGACATCCTGTAACTACTTTAGTTCCGCATTCTTCTTATTTGTTTAAAATCGTCAAAATCAACATTTCGTACTTCAAATTATTACTGGAATGACACAGCTGACTGACTGCTATATTATTTTGTGCAACGCGAAAACATTTTAACACGGTCTCTCTGATTATTTTTAATCTTTATTTACGCTTTAAACAATTTCGATAATAATAATAATAATAATAAATTCATAGAAAATAATGAAGTCAAGATCTTGTGGGATTTCAGAATTCAAACCGATCGACACATAGAACATAATACACCAGACATAACAGTCATAGAAATCGGAAAGTCTGCTTAATCGATATAACGATCCCCGGAGATGCCAGAGTCAATGAAAAAGAATTGGAAAAAATGACTAAATATTGAGACCTGGCCATAGAAGTTACCCAGTTATGGACTAAACAGATAGTCCCCATTGTCATCGGGGCACTTGGAACAATGTCAAAAAATTTTATGAATCATTTTGAAAAGTTGCAGCTTTCTGATATGCCACCTACAGAACTGCAGAAGACAGCTTCATTTGGGACATCATACACTGACAGAAAAAAAATCCCAACACCATAAACAGGTTGTGTTAGATAAACGACAGTTGGTAGGCGGTGAGAGTACATCTGTAAGATGACGTCTATGTAAATTTCGCGCTCAAAGCATACGTGTGGCGCTAGTAGCGCCCCTCGGATCATGCAAAGCAGGTTTGCTGTAAATACGCGCTGTAACGTTCGTGAGCGTTAGTTATCGTTGAGATTCGACGTAGGGTGTTGATGTTAGTCAAGAATGCCTTTAAGAATAAAAAGAAGTCATTATCAACAGCTCACGGAGTTTGAACGAGGTCGTGTAATATGGCTACGAGAAGGTGGATTTTCTTTCCGCAATATTGCAGAACGACTTGGCAGGAATGTAGCCACTGTGCATAATTGTTGGCAGCGGTGGTCAAAGAAAGGTACTGCCTCAAGAAGACCGGGTTCCGGCCGGCCACGTAGCACTACTGAGAGGGAAGACCGCCATGTACGGCGTATCGCTGTGACGCATAGTACCGCGTCTGCGGCAGCAATTCAAGCTGCAGTTGCCACCACAGTGAGACAACGAACTGTTACAAATCGGTTACTTGAAGGACAGCTCCGAGCCAGACGCCCTGTAGCGTGCATTCCACTTACTCCAAACCACTGCCGTTTGCAACGTCTGTGGTGTCCAGCTAGAGCTCATTGGAGAACGGAGTCGAGATCTGTTGTGTTTTCTGATGAAAGCCGGTTCTGCCTGGGTACCAGTGATGGCCGTGTGTTGGTTAGAAGGAGGCCAGGTGAGCGGCTGCAACCAACCTGTCTGCGGCCGAGACACACTGGAGTTATGGTCTGGGGAGCAATTTCCTATGACAGCAGGTGCAGTCTCGTGGTTATCCCACGCACCCTGACGGCACAGTTGTACGTCGGTCTGGTGATTCAACCTGTTGTGCCGCCATTCATGAACAGCATTCCAGGGGGTGTTTTACAAACAGGATAACGCTCGCCCGCATACCGCTGTTGTAACCCAACATGCTCTACAGAGTGTCGACATGTTGCCGTGGCCTGCTAGATCACCAGATCTTTCACCAATCGAGCACGTGTGGGACATCATTGGACGACAACTCCAGCGTCACCCCCAACCAGAATTAACCGTCCCTGTATTGACCGACCAAGGGCAACAGGCATGAAACTCCATCCCACAAACTGACATTCAGCACCTGTACGACACAATGCATGAACGTTTGCGTGCTTGCATTCAACAGTCTGGCGGTTACACCAGTTATTAATGTACCAGCAATTCACATTTAAAATAACTCTTCTCGCGCTTACATTAAGCTGTGATCTTGAAACCTTAATCGATTAAATATGTTACCTATACAAATGTATTGCCGCCATTTCATTCCTCTACAACTATTTTTTCGTGGTGTTGGGATTTTTTTCCGTCAGTGTATATTTTACGCCGATTCTTGACTGATACCTAAATCTCCGTTGGAAACTCGTATCAGTTCAACAATACCGGTCAATGATAATTTGCCGTTTATTTTGTTTGTCATAGGCTGTGATTCGTATATTTCGTGTAAAGAAGATAATAATAAAAATAATAATGATAATAATAATAATAATAATAATAATAACAATAATAAAACACTCTTTACATTTAAATAATAACAGGAATTGAATAGCAAAGAATTAATTTCTGGTTGCATAGAGGTACAAAATAATTTTTCCTTCTCTGCTTTCTCTAATTATGTATAATTTTTCTCTTCTCTCTCCGCTTTTTCATAAAGTACTTTATCTTTTGGTTTCAGTGTCCTTTCCAAGAAAGTACACATAGATTTGTTTCTTCGCGGTAGATATTTATTTACTTTTAAAATTAAATGTAACTAAAAATAGTTCAAATTCAAATCTTGGTCGAGGTGCTCTTAATTCCATCCATTCAATTAAAAAAAATAAAATTCTACACTGGTGTGCAAACATTAAGGACGAAAAGAATAAATTAGCATAACAGCGGAACGAGCAGGCAGAACGGACCGAAAGACCACTCAGGAGATAGACTAGGGTCCGGTACGGTTGGGCATGCGCATATATGCAGCATGACGTAGGGAGGGGGGTCGGACGGTTATAAGGCACACGGGCGGTGTACGCTCAGCAATTCGGTGTAAGCTATTGCACGGTGTACATCGGTCTGAACGACGTCGAGTTGCTGCCACCGTGTGCTATGGCCAACAGCCAATCCAGTAGACGACATCTGGATGACTTTACCTGAGGTCGCGTCATTGGGAAGTTGGAAGAAGGTCGAAGTGTGACTAGTGTGGCCGAGGAGTTCGGGATCGCTCACAGCATCGTTTCACGAGCTTGGAGAGCATTTCAAACGACAGAAACAGCTGTCCAAGAGTTTAGCAGTGGTCGTCCACGAGCAACCACGGCGGCGGACGACCGGTATATTGTCCTGCAGGGGAGAAGAGATAGACGGCAGACAGCGGGAGAAATCGCAAGGCACATGAAACAGACCACTGGACGTCCGTTATCGCGTTTTACCGTGGCCAGGAGGCTACACAAAGGTGGTCTATTTGCACGACGAACAGTACGGTGTGTGCCATTAACGCTTGCTCATCCGAGACGGTGGTTTCTGTGGTGGTGACAGAAACACAATAACTGGACACATCAGCAATGGGGTCGAGTTCTCTTTACGGATGAGAGCCGATTTAGTCTGACGAGCGATTCTGGACGTATACACATCTAGAGAGAGCAGGGAACACGCAATCACACCTCCAACATCATCGAAAGGGACCGGTTTTGAGGTGGCGGAGTTCTCGTTTGGGGCGGTATCATGCTTGATAGCCGTACTGACCTCCACATCTTCCAAGGAGGTTCAGTCACTGTTGTCCGCTATTGTATGGAGGTTCTCCTGCCTCACGTGCGTCTGTTTAGAGGTGCTGTGGGTCCTGAGTTCCTCTTCATGGACGACAAAGCTACACCTAATCGTACAGTCGCTGTCACAGAGCTGTAGGAGAGTGAAGATATTCAACGCATGGATTGGCCCGCAAGGTCTCAGGACCTAAATCCAATCGAACACGTGTGGGACCTTCTCGGGAGACGCTTGATAGCACGTCACCAGCCGCCAGCAACGATTCCGCAGCTACGATTGGAGCTACAAGAGGAATGAGCCGCGATGCGTCAACAGCTCTTTGACAACCTCGTCCTCAGCATGGACACACGTTGAAAATCCTGCAACGCAGTCAGGGGTGATCATATCCCCTACTAAAGACTAGATTTTAAACTACTAAAGACTGTCACATGGACGTTTCTGTCTTCTGTCCAGTTGTGCTCGAGGCTACCTTTTTCAATAAGATGCCTTTGTATCCTTTGGATTCCTTGTTTGGACGGTTTTGCTAACTTGTCCCATATTCTTACATCTTGGGGATCTTATGGTATGATTTGAGTCGATGTGGAGCACTTCTGCACGACGTAACATTCGAAAAACCGTCTCGTCCTTAATTTTTGCACACCAGTGTAATACATTTCCATCTCCAGACTAAAACGAATCCTTTAACATGGATAAAAACCCGTTGCTTCTTCTCACATCTGTTCAGAACCACTTCTTCTCTTGTGAACCGCAGATTACACGATTATTTATTAATAGTATGGAATTTTAAGTGTCATTCTTGTTTATAAGAACGAAGTAACAAAAGAAGTCAGGTTTTTAACTACCTGTCAGAATCTTTAAAAACTGTTAGAAAACTATAGTTTTCCAGAATCCAGAGTAATTCTTCTGATATGTAAGCTCCATTTGCCTATAATTATTAGTAATATACCAGTTTCAGTTTGGCAGCCCTGAACATTTGTATCGTTCCATGATCGTATATTACTGCATGTGCCCGTCCTTTCGTGTATTTGGCCTCATGATGAAGCTACGGTATCTTTGAAAGTGCCTGTCATTATGGGTGATTTTTTTCTGTAGCTTTAACTTGTAAATAAATCTCAATTTTAATTGCAAGTTCGTCATCAACTTTTTAATCGTGCATCTGGCAACTCTGATTTCTTGACTATATCATGTAGCACGGAGTTTTTATTTTACTTAACTATAAGGTGTAAAAACGTTTTTTCGTTATCTCTGCTTCTAGAAGTCGACTTTGCAAAAATACTTTTCCATTGCATAGCTGTTGCTACGCACAATGTTTTGCTCATGTTTTCTGTTTTTCCATCCCAGCAAAAACAGTCTTGCTGGGCCAGCACTGCCAGCGGCGGCCCAGCACTAAGTTTCCGCAGCCGAACTGTCAGTAACATGTCCGGGCGGCAACCACATTGGCCAGCAGTTTGGGCCAGCAGCGGGCCAACAGTGGCACCTCCATCAGTTGTCATATGCCAGAACAGGACCATTAGTTATCAATCACTGGCAGTGGCTGCCACAAGTGGCCATTCAGCGGCCTTGCAAGCACGTGCCATAAATGATGGCTAGCCTAATGTGGTCCGCTGGTGTCCCGGCAGTGGCAGCCGCCAATCACGTGACGTAACTGATGCTTGCCGAATCTTGTCCGCCAATTTCCCAGTAGTAGCCATTAAAAAATAAAGGATAACCGCAGTTTCCCAAAGCTGCAACTACTTTTTTCTTCGCCTTACGAAACGTCTGAATTACAGCACTGCGCTGTGGAAATTTCCTCAACAAGGCCTAAAAAACGCCCCTTTGGATCTAGGTAGAAACGAACCAAGCCTGCGCGGGAAGCGGGTGCTTTACCAGCGGCACTGATTTGTCACGCAAGAGCGTTTGCTTGAAGCTGGGCCTCTTTGCTGCGGAATGTGGAACGATGGTTCCCTCTTTAATTTTACAATATTGCGAGGTATTTTCCATAAATGTCAGTTTCATATATTTCATAAATTTATTTTTTCAACGTAACGATTGTTTTTTTGTTTTTTTTACCTTAAGGGAACTTCACTCATTTTCAACGAGTGTACCAAATTAAAGGCATTTCCAAGGTTTCGTGCTGTTCTTGTCGTCTTGAAAGGCGATTGTTGAATTAATATATTTACCCGTTGATATCACATTCTGTTACATTTTTAACCTTGTATCTTTACTTTCCTCTGTCCGAAGCTACATTTCTTTTAAAGAGGGAAGGTATTTTATTTTACTTCTCGTTATTTTTAAAAGTGAATTCCTGCAGTCTTGTGCATTCAGCCCATGGATCAGTACATTATATCCACATAGCATTGCTTTTTTCCCAAATAATTGATTAATTTTGTACACGTATAATTCTTTTTGTTTTCCCCAACATAACGTTTTTTAAATGTGTTTCCCAGGACTTTTGTTTCAAGCAGTTTAGTGTATGTTAAAACGAAAGATTACACAAATTATTTCTTGTTATTCATGGGAATGGAATGGGTGTATTTCATGGCTGTAATCCAGTATGTCATGGCTTAATCTGATATCTTCGTCGACGTGGCATTTTATTAGGAAATTAATTCGCCTCTCGACATAATTTTTTTTCTTAGCATCCACTAAATAACCCAATGGCGATAGCATCGTCTTCAACTAACTGGCACCACGAGAGACACAGCACGTGCTGCTTCTGATCATGCGCAGTCCCGTTGCATCCACCTGATGTTGGGGTTGCATGGGTTGCCAGCTACGGGTCACTAGTGGCACTTTCTTGGAGGACCGCAACTCACGGCAATGCTGCAGGGCCATCAATGGTTGCCAACTGATGGCGCTGCCACCAACAGACCGCTAGCGGCAGATTTCAGACAGCTGTGACCCATCACTGCCAGCTGGTGGCCAGCAGTGTCCCAACACTTGAGTTTTTTTCTGGGTATTATACCATGTTCTACAGCTAAGGGGCGCCAGCCTATATACTTCTACACTGCTGGCCACCCAAAATACAACACCAAGAAGGACACGAAATAGCAAAGCCAGATTTACTGGACACATAACAACAGATACAAAGATGAAACGATTGAGCTTACAGGCCCGTGCGACTTGCGGAACACGCAGACATCAATAGTTCGTGTGGCCCCCATGGCTGGCAATAACGGCCGCTACACGCCGCGGCATCAAACGAAAGAGGCTTTGGATGTGGGCTTGGAGTATGTCAGTCCAGGCTGCTCCCACACGTTGCCACAGTTCATCAGGCGTAGCCGCGTGTGGTGCTTGACGGGCCACTCGGTTGCCGATCAGCGACCAGACGTGTTTGATGGGCGACATATCGGGAGAACACGTGGGCCACGGCAGCAGTGACACCTGGTGGAGAGTGAAGAATTGTGGCACGATGAGTGCCACGTACGGGCGTGCATTGTCCTTTTGAAACGTGGCAGCTGGCAGGCATAGCAGGTAAGGGTGGACTACAGGCTCCAAAACGTCGGAGGTGTAGCGGTGGCTGTTGAGTGTACCGGCGATGCGTACCAGAGGGGTGCGGGTGTCATATCCAATTGCGCCCCAAACCATATCGCCAGGCGACGGACCGGTATGGCGAAGCATAATGCAGGCCTCATACAGTCTCTCGCCGTGGTACCGCCACACGTGGATTATACCATCGTGGTGTTGCAGGCAGAAGCGGGATTCGTCGGAGAAAATAATGTCATGCCATTCCGTAGTCCAGGTGCGGCGTTCAGCGGCCCACTGCCGCCGCGTTCGCCGGTGGTTGTAACGTCAATGGTAATCGGAGCAATGGGCCCCGTGCGACAAGTCCCCGCTCCTGCAGACGACGACAAACGGTACGTGCTGACACAGGTTGTTGCGCAACGCACCCTAATTCCTGCGCTAAAATTCGTGATGTGGCGGTGCGTGCCGTCAATGCCCGCCGCACAACATGCCGGTCCTCTCGTTCACTGGTGTGCCGCCGCTGCAGCAATCGCTCACGTCGGTCCGCCCGTCCCTCCTGCACCCATCGAATCCATACTCGCCTCAGTTTGGCTGGATGTCGTCCCACACGGGCGCCGATGTCTCGGTACGATAAACCGCTGTCGCGATAAGCCACTATTCGTCCTTATGTCGAACTGCCGTATTCTGCGACGAGGCATCAGGAAGCTTCCCACGCACAGGTTAGGCAACACAACACACTTCCACTACTTTCACCCCGCCTTCTGTGCACCTTTCTTATAGGGCTTCTAAGTGGCGTGCCGGGCGCACATGATTTGCATATGCCCTGCAATGCTAATCGTTTGCATGTCCTCTTGCGGGCGACGCATGCTGCGAATTTCAGGCCATTCGGATGCTTCCCTCTTGGTGTTGCATTTTGGGTGGCCAGCAGTATGTTTGAAAGAGTATCTCCGCTTCCATATTTCTGTGGAAAAATCTTTTCTTTGTAAGACACTTTTCGTTATGAGCAGTCGTAGTTACATCACATTTTCCTCCATATCTTTTCTTGTAATTGTTCGATTTGAAAATCGCTTTTCCTTCCGGATATCGGAAGATATTAGGTATGAGACACCTTTCTCTTTTTGCCTAATTTGAGATTTTTTTGACCAACATTTCGACCTATAGCGAGCGTATGTAGCTGTCTCGTTTTTTGAGAGTTTACAGATTGTAAAACCTTAAAGCTTAGTTGAATTTTTTTCTGCAACTGATTCCACTCACTATGAAGAACATTGATCACATTCTGTATTTAAATGTATATTCAATTTCCTGCTTTTTCTACCGTTGGGTGATACGTTTCTTTTTTGGCTGATTTTTTTTTCTTTTTCTAAAAGTCCGCTTTGAAATATACTTTTCGTGTCGGAAAGGATTCAAAGGAAAATACAAAAGATAATATACTTAATTTCTTCTTCGAGACCCAATATGACAGCCGTTTACGAAGAAAACATCGATAATTGTATCACTCATCGCAATCGAATCATTTGAACAGCCAAAATTTCGAGCGTCGTAAAGTTCAATGCGGCACAGTAACTACACCCGTGAGGGTCCGGTGCGGAAAACGCCAGTGAATAAAGTAACGCGATTGTCATATTTGGGAGGGAAAATCATATGTAAGTAAACATCTTACGCATCAGAGTTGAAACTTGTTAAGATATTAATCAGCTTAAATCCTGCTGTACGATGCCTTTCTCGCAATTTGACCTAAGAACTACGAACACGCCTGGCTAGAATACCAAGTAACACTTGAATACTATAAGTAACTTCTCTTTCTTTATACAAACTAGTTGTTCAAAGTAGAGAACTAGAAAGAAGAGATAGTGGAAAAATTGCTGAAGACAAGACGGAATGCCCTGCCAAGAATGGATTCACTTGTATAGCTTCGAAAGGTGAGCAGAGAGAGAAGTTTCATGGCGATACAAGTTACATGAAGAAAGAAAATCGAATAACTGTATTCCGCATCATCAGCACAGCAAAGCATAATTTAAGCACTAAACTACAGATACACATCGAAAGTTGGAACCAGAAATTGAAGTAAATTGCTTTGATTTATTGCAACACTAAGATCAAACACAACCACGTTGGAACATAGAGTACAGACCGTTGAACACAATAATGTTAAATGGCAAACAATGAAGTCCATAAGGTAGTACAACTATACTGATTATGGAGTAATATCCCCCAAAACTGGACAATAACATACAGTGCAGGCGCCGTGGTGTTCAGGCTAGCCGTACTAACTGGTTCAGGGTTTGCATTCCGAATGAGGCATCGGTAGTGTGTTTGTCCTACCACGCTGGCTCTCTACTTTTCCTGGAATCAGAGTCTCTAATTTAAGGAGCAGCGAATGCTCATAGCCCGAAGAGTTACTCATGGTGATCACTAAATCCCGAAACATAAAGCAAACGTACATTGTACGTTTCGTATATGTGAAAACAAGTGTTTAGCCATAACTAACTACGTGAAAAAAAAACGTTTTTGAAAAAACATAAAATAATACTGATCAAGACAGATAGTAATCATACAGCATAACAAATTCAAATTCGAAAAGCACGGAGTACGAAAATGATGCTGGCAAAGGTCTTAAATGTTGAGATTGAAATATATTCTTCTGAATATACACTGCATAAACAAAAGTCAACGGACACCTAGAAGAGAAACACAACATAGCATTTATTGACATATATTAGTACGGTGTCGGTCCATCTTTGGCTTTAATGCATGCAATGACCCTTCGAGACATGCTTTCGACAAGGTTTTGGAACACGGCGATAGATATGCGCATCCATTCAGTACATAATGCTGCAGCTACTTGTTGCTCAGTAGTATGACTTGATTCCAAACTTCTTATGCGGCGCTTTAATTCATCCCATAGGTGCTCTATGGAATTAAGCTTAGGGCTCTGTGCTGGCCAGTCCACACACGATACGGAATTATCGTCAAAATAGGCTGAAACAGTCCTTGCTTTATGGCTCGGTGAACTTTCCTGCTGATACCAAAAAATCTCGGTTCCATAGTATTGCCACAGAGTTCGTAAGGCATAATTGTTCAGAATATCCAGGTAGACGTGCTGGTTAACTGGTTTGTCCACGATAACCAATGGGCCGGGACCATACCACGAAAACCACCGCCACGTGAGCACACTGCCAGCTCCAAACTTGACCGTAGAAACCGTAGACTGTGGTAAATAGCGTTCCCAGGCTGCCGTCATACACACACACGGCCAATTTTCCCACTATCTCTTCTTTCTAGTTCTCTAATTTGACTGATGGATCGTGTATCTGGATTCATCAGTCCATAGGACGCCGTTTCCATTGATCTACGGTCCACGATAAATGTTCTTTACACCATGCTAAACGACGAGTAGCATTCCGAGTGGAGATGAAAGGCTTATGAGCAGCCGCACGACCATGGTAACCCATGGAATGAAATTCTCTACGAATGGTACGTGTACCTATCGAGGTTCCAGCAGTTTTACTCACCTGTACACTGAGGTCTTGTGTAATAGTACCCTGTTGAATAGCTGTAACGACTCTCCTGAGGCTTCGACGTTCTCTGTCATTGATTTTCTTTGGTCTGCCGGTACGCTTTGCTGTTTCAGGCACGCCATGTGTCTTTCACTTATTCAATACATCCAAAACAGTTGACTTGGGTATGTTTAAACGCCTCTCGGCTACTCTTATGCACAACCCACTAATATAACACCCAACAGTCTTTCCTTTTTCAAAGTCAGTTCTCTTACGCAGCGATATTTTCACTCAACGTCACAGTGCCACATGATCGCGGTCAGCTGCAGGGTTGTTTTTATTATTTTGCAGCTGTACCGCACATCTTAACAACGCAGAGGATCCGTTCATTTGCTTTTGAAGGGGTGTTCGGTGACTTTTGTCAATATAGTGTATTTCAATAATATATTCTTTTGTCTTTCCAGAATAATATATCATCGAAATATAACATAACTCCAGAGATATTCTTCTGTTAATAATTCTATATTCTTGTTTCTTTCCACATCTATTTGCCAGGGTAAAAATCTGTAAATATATATGCTACATCTGTTACGAATTCTGCACAATTAGCAAACATTCAAACGGTAAATTTTCTACTTTGAGACGGCATTAAGACATCCGGCGGCAGCAAATTTCTTGCAGCAAGAACCTAAGAATAACGTAGCAGAAAAGATACGCACACTGAAAGTGTGGATTAAGTCAACAAGCCCAAAGTGAACCACGAAATAATACTATATGCGAAGAACAAGCCGTAACTATTTTTTTATTGGGGGTTTGACGACCACCGTGAGCAACTCAATGAGCTATAAACAGTCGCCCGTCCCTAATTTACGACCACTGGTTCCATGGAAGGGAGAGAACCAGTGCCGTCAGGCAAACACATCCATGCCTCGCCGGGACCTGAACCCGGACCCATCTCGGACGAATGGTCATTAGTAGCCTCTTTGGTTAGAACATTATTATGTAGTGCCTTCACCACTTCCAGTTTTCTAAAAAAATCCTTGATTTGTTTTTCTCTCGTAATGATGCCTCTGGCAAATATAGGTATGTCTGAAGAAATACGCAGCATTCAGAAAAAGAATTGAACGTCACACTTATACAAACAAACTCAGACGAAAATGGGTACAACGGCGGATTCAATATCACCCAACACTAAAATTATCCTTAAAGTTTGGAAAACATGGCAAGAGTCACAGGTACAACTTCACTAATAATAACGGACATTTTTTATGCATCATACATAACCTTACAACAGGAAATAATTCCACAACTGCAAACAATCCCATAAAACCTAAGCACTACGAAAAGCAAAGAAGTCCAATAAAAAATGCTAAAGAAGTGTAAAGGTACTACAGTCGAACTCTGTTAAGACGAGCTGTTCGGGATCGAACAAATTGCTCGTTATAGCCGTTACTCGTATAATCCGGGAAAGACCCAAAATATCAAGGAAATCATTCAAAAAAATAAATTTGTCATGAAATATAGTACATACAATGTCTAATGTTGAGAAATACATAGTACTTACGTTTAGTTGAAATTACCGTACAATATTTCGGTTAGTTGTGGAATTCTTGAAAAATGCGTACGTACAGTGCTACATTCACACAGAACTATACGTACCATTATACATACTGTAGTACATACATATGTAAGTACGTACGATGTGATGCACATTAAGGTGAAATTCCTGAATAACGGACATGTAAACTACATATCATCATCATCATCATTGTCAACCATTATCAATCCACTGCTGGACGAAGGTCTCCCCAAGTTTCCTCCACAACGGTCTGTCTTGTGCCAGTCTCCACCATGTCACCCCTGCATACTTTCGAATTTCATCCACCCATCTCCCATGTGGTCTTCTTCTGGGTCTTTTCCTGTCCCTTGGAATCCAATTTAAAATTTCGGCTGTCCATCTATGATCTGTCCTTCGGGCAGTATGTCCAGCCCATTGCCATTTCAGGGATTTAACTCTGATCATGATGTCTTCCACTCTTGTCATTTTTCGGATCCACGAGTTCCTCTTCTTATCTCTCCTGGTTACACGAAGCATGCACCTCTCCATGCTTCTTTGAGTTGTCTGCAGTCTTTGTATATCTCTTTTAGTTAAGGTCCACGTCTCTGCACCATACGTAAGCACTGGAAGGATGCATTGATCAAACACTTTTCTTTTAAGACATAATGGCATATTGCTCTTGAAAATTATGCTGTTTCTTCCAAAAGCTCTCCAGGCAAGTTTTGTACGCCGATTAATTTCTTCATCAATGTGACCCTCACTTGATATCTGCTGTCCAAGATAAACGTGACTTCCAAAGTGGAATATATAGAGCTATGCAAGACAGTAAGAAAAAGTATCACTGAAGACGTAAGAAAATTCAACTGTGAACTAGTGAGGAAAGCAATTGAAAACAACCAAAGCCTAAAGATAGCAAAGGGACATCTCAGTAAGGGAAGAAAACAGATTATGGCACTGAGAAAAGAAGATGGTTCTGTAACAAGAAATAGAGGCGAAATTTTGACAAGAGTGAAAGATTTCTACTCCAAATTATATGAAAGGGATGATACATGCACTCCAGACATCATGAAAGATACCAGTACCAGAGTTCCTCCAGTCCTTCCAGCAGAAGTTGCACATGCAATCAAGAACATGAAGCGGGGAAAAGCTCCAGGAGAAGATGGAATTACTGTAGACATCATACAAGAAGCAAGTGGAGAAATTGAAACAGTACTCGCCCAAATTTTCACTCGATGCCTTAATGAAGGAAAGATTCCTGAAGATTGGAACACCGCTACAATGATCCTGCTACATAAGAAAGGTGACATTGAGGATCTCGGAAACTACAGACCTATCAGCCTCCTATCAGTAGTTTATAAAATCTTCACTAAAGTTCTTTCACACCGCTTGAAGGTAACACTGGACATGGCTCAACCGAGAGAACAAGCTGGATTCAGGAGTGGCTACAGCACAATAGATCATATCCACGTACTGAGAGAACTAATTGAAAGAGCGAGGGAATATGAACTTCCACTGTGCATGGCTTTTATCGATTATGAAAAAGCCTTTGATTCGGTGAAACCATCAGCAGTTACAATGGCTCTGAAATTCTGCGGTATTGAAGATGCATACATTAATATTATTAATAACATCTGTGAAAATGCAAGTGCAAAGATTCGGCTGTTTGAAAATACAACACACATAAAAATTGGAAAGGGAGTGAGACAAGGTGACACCATATCTCCGAAGCTCTTTAATGCCACATTGGAGGGTGTTTTTCAGTCGCTGAGCTGGGAAAACAAAGGGATAAAGATTAATGGAGATTATCTAACCCACCTTCGTTTTGCTGATGACGTAGTCATATTTGCAACTACCCCATCAGAGCTACAGAGTATGATCCAGGAACTTGCTGACAAGAGTAAAGAAGTGGGATTAAAAATGAACTTTCAGAAGACAAAAGTGATGTTCAATGCTTTTACAAGAAATGAAGATTTATTGATTAATGGAGAAAACTACATATATACTGTATGAAATACAATATGTACTACACAGTATTGTAATTTTTGTACCATACAGTACTATCTGCCTAAAGCACATATCCTTTTTATTTCGTATTAAAAATTTGGTTAATTGTAGCTGCGTTGTCCTTGACTTCAACCGAAAATCCATCAGATTACGCTTAACAACTGATAATGCACTGAACACACACTCATTGCCAGAATTAGTTTCATAAAATCTAGTCAAAACATCCAAGGCATCTTGTGCTTGATTGTAAGTCACAACTTGTTGTGTTTCTGTAATGTTTTCGCCTTCACTGTCGGTTTCAGTTTCTTAATTCACCGCAATTAATTCTTGCACAATTTGTTCCTCCGTTAAAATTTCAGTTGTTAGGACTGCAGCGTCAATGTCGATAAAATCATCAAGAGAATTGCAGTTGTTAAAGGTGCTTAAATCTCTACTTTTTAACCATTCTGATAAGGGGAGATCACCGTCATCAATCACTTCAGTGCTTTCTACTAAAGTCTCCTTTAGAAGACCAGCCTTCCTATAACAATTTTTAATGGTTGTCGGAGTGACACTATCCCAAGCTTCTCTCATAAGACGAACAGCATCCAATACGGAAATCTTAATTTCTAGCTTCTCCATTTTCTGGATTAATTGTACGGTTAGAAATTGCCGAAAATGGCACTTAAAGCTCCTAATTATCCCTTGGTCCATAGGCTGTACAGTTGATGTTGTGTTTGGTGGTAGGAACACAAGTTTGATATTTGTCAAGTTTTCTACTTTGGGAAGTGCTGGTCAATTGTCGATTAACAGCAAAATGTTTCTGTTGTTTTTTTCGTAGTTCACGATCCAATTTATGAAGTTCTCCAGTAAGGATATCTGATGTCATCCACGCCTTTCTGTTTGCTTTATAATCAACCGGGAGATGCTGAACATTATTAAAACATCGAGGCTTTAACGATTTGCCAATCACCAATAATTTTCTTTTTTCATTTCCTGCCATGTTCACACAAATTAGAACGGTTAGCCGATCCTTTGCCAATTTACCTCCAATGCATTTCTCGCCTTTAAAAGTTAGTCATGTCAGGGGTTACCTTGTAAAAAATGGCCGTTTCATCAGCATTGAATATGTTCTGCTCACTGAATTCAGAAATGAAGCTGGGCCAAATGGTTTTTAGCCATTGACTTACAGATTCCGTATCAGCAGACATTGATTCCCCTGACATTTTTGCGTAAACAATATTGTGTCTGTTCTTGAAGCGATCAAGCCACCCATTACTGCATATAAAATTCTCATGACCGAACTGTACTACAAATTTTTCCGCTTGCACTTTTAAAATCGGTCCATTGATAGGAAAACCAGCATCATGTTCAACTTTAAACCAACAAAGTAAAGCTTCATCAATATCATTTTTTTTACATTTTTTCATTTTTTTGCAATTTGTAAGATTGTTTTCAAACGCTGACAAAACTGCATCTTTGTGCTTCCACAATGTAGATACGATAGATAATGAAAGCCCATACTTTTTGCAAACAGCTGAATTTTTATTGCAGTTCCTGAATAATATCCATTTTCTCCCTGATGGAGATAGCCTTTCTTTTAACACCAACCGTTTTGCTAACAATATCATACTTAATAAAAAAGGGGGAGGGAAAGCATAAGTGATGTCGCAAGAGTAGGGCTGCGTGCGACTTTCTGATTAAAAAAATGTTACGATATGTCCCGTGCGAAGTTGAAGTACTGAATGCACTAAGAAAACATGCGTGGGGTTAGACCATAGCAGGCAATGAGAGAAAGCGAATTCCAGGAACCCTATCGTAAACAGTGGCTAAGGAAAGGCTGGGAAGCTTTCCCCAACAAAATGCCACCCCCACTTACCCTTGGCCTGAAATGCAAGACGTCATAAAACACTCCCCGCTTTTCTCTCGGTGTAGGTGACACACAGACGGCCACCTTTCAATGCTGCGCTATCTTTACTGGGTGTAAAAAAATCTGAATATCTTGCGAATTTGTGCCCTATAACAGAGTTGATACTCGTAACAAGCGGGATAACTTAACACTAATTGCATACGAAACCAAACTTCTTCTGGCATTTACTCGCTATAGCCGGGACCTCGTTATACCCGAGCTCGTCTTAACCAAGTTCGACTGTATTTACTGAAGGAATGGTACTGTCGTTGCCATCAGCAAACTAACATCATTTGAGCAAACCTACTGTAAGATACTCATATACAGGAGAATAAAAAATACTGCAGTTAAAAACCCTCATAAACCAGTGGTTTTTTTTTTCATTTTCTGAAGATCTTATTTTACATCTGTTGCATCTGCATTTATTTTACATATGTTTTCATCTGTTAAATTACTGCAAAATGCCACTGTCTGAAGAGCAAAGAAAAAAGGGCATTGCCAAGAAATTAATAACAAATTTATGCGCGAATAAGGTAGTTGTTGACTTTCCAGGAGAAAGCCAGTAAAATATCTTCTAACCTCTGTATATTACGATTTTGAAGACGAGAAAAATATATGTTGCGTTCTTCCTTCTTTCAGAAAAAGAAAGTTACAAGCTTATTAAGGCAGAAGAATGACGTCAAAAAACTTGTTTTGCAAATAAGGAAACATATTGCAGAGACTACATGAATGTTTTGGAAGAAGATGAGAAATAATAAGGGAGAATTATTTACGAGACCGAATGCTGCATTCAGCATAATCCGGATTTGCTTTCTAATCTTTGACCGGCCTGAATTTCACATGCAAAGCAAACAAATACATATATACTTTTCTCTAACATGGAAATATTTTTAAAGGAAAGAAAATGGGCTGCTTCTTGTGCAGCAAAAACCTGTTGTGCAAAAAAGAATATAATTTTGAGACGATTCTTATCAATAATAAAACTGCTCTAGAGACAAAAAGATTAATGTTATTTTCCCAAGCTACAAGTAAAAATTGTAGCTTGGAAAAATAACATACGAATTCAAATTCAAAACTGAACGATGACATTGTTGCATTAGTTTACTGGATTGAAGATTTCAGTTTCAGTCAGACTGAAGCTTAAATTCAAGAAGGAATGCTGATTCAATCTATTTACATATTTAACGTCATTGGGATGTACAAATATTTTACATTCCCGATTTTGTAACTTTAAAGTTAAGTTTGAATTCCTTTCTACTAAATTTGAAAAGGAGATTTTCTCACAGAATTAGCGGCAAAAAGTTTAGCATTCCCTTTACGTTTTCATTTATGTGGAATAATAAATTCAGGATCTACCATCTTTTCAAATGAAGTTTAAGGAAAAATAAACTCGAAGGGAAGTTTATACTTTCTGAAGTGTAAACCTACAAGGCCACAGTAGCAGTGAAAAACGTAGACGATAATAAAACTAATGACAGTTCTTCCACATCGTTCATATAGCTCCGTACAGATTTAATGTTTTATTTATAAAATCACAGAATGTGTATTTTTGAACACATATACCGGGTGATCCAAAAGTTTTGCACATTTTGAAAACGTAAAAATTCCCTGAGTTTTGAGAGTAGGGCAACGTTGTTTGCGTAGAAATGAACAGAATGACATCGGGTTTTTTATGAAATCACATACATTTTTACTCATTTTATTTACATTTTTCACCGCCAGATATCGCCATAGGCGAACAGGTCTGTGATAGTGGGTGTAAAAGCAGCAGCTCGGAAGGAACCACAAGACACAGCGGTCCGTGTTATTATGCTGTCATTACCGGACAAAGCGTTCTTGGTGAAATTGTCCTATTGCAAAGCTGAATGTGCGAGTGCTGAGTTGAGAGCCTACCGGTCACTGAAAGGTGATCGCAGTGAGAAAGGACCGATGAAAAGTGCTGCGCTGTGGCGAATGGTGACAAAATTCGAGCAAACGGGATCTTTAGCAGCACGCCCACGAAGCGGTAGACCACGAACACGTGCTTCTGCAACAGAGACGATTACGCAGGAAATGGATGCGATTGCAATGTCATCCGAACATGGCAACTGCAGTGCTCGCCATGTTTCTTGGCAAACAGGCATTCCTTACGGGACTGTATGGCGAACACTACCACGAATTCTGCCCAGATACCCGTACAAACTGCAACGGCATAACGAACTGCAAGCTGGCGATTACGTGCAGCGTCAGGAGTTCGCTGCAGGATTTTTCGACAAATGGATGTTGACGAGAACTGGCTGATGAACCTTTTATGGACAGATGAGGCACACCTTTCCCTAAACAGAGCGGCAAACACGCACAACTGCCGCATCTGGGCCACGGAACATCCCCGAGCAGTCGTTGAAGCGCCATTTCATCAGCCGAAAGTGACAGTGTGGTGTAGATTCACGGCTTTCTTCATTATCGGTCCTTTTGTTTTTGGAAGAGGTCCGCGGCACCTCCTTCGAAACCGTTTCAGTGACATGTGCACGTTATGCAAACATGTTACGAACGTACGTTATCTCTAGCTTGCAAGAGCGGGATGAAGTGAATCTCTGCACATTTATGCAGGATGGAGCACCACCCCACATCACACGTTCCGTTAAGTTACTGCTGCAAGAGACGTTTGGCGCAAATCGTGTGTTGAGCCGACGCTTTCCGAAAGCCTGGCCACCTCGGTCACCAGACCTGACACCCTGCGATTTCTGGCTCTGAGGTTACCTAAAATCACAAGTGTACAGATGTAACCCCACTTCATTGGCCATGCTGAAAGACACCATTCTACACCATGTGGCAGATATACCACTGGACATGCTCTTCAATGCCGTCCATGGTGTTTTCTCTCGTCTGCAGGCAGTGCTGGAACAGGACGGCCATAACATTGAACACCTAGTACAATGAGGTGTCTAACCTGGTACAATCAGGTGCTTATTTTTCTCGACACTTCCAACCTGTCGTCGCTGCGCCATCTGGCGATAAAAAATGTAAGTAAAATGAGTAAAAATGTATAAATTTCATAAAAAAGTCGATGTCATTCTGATTATTTCTACGCAAACCGCGTTGCCCTACTCTCAAAACTCCGCGAGTTATTACGTTTTCAAAATGTGCAAGACTTTTGAATCACCCGGTATTTTGAGTTCAAGAATTTTCTCCCATTAGTGCTTTTAATAGTAGTCTAGATATTTCTTAGTAAAAGTGACCTCAGAAACGTTTTCGCATTGAATGTTTTTAAACTTGTAAATTAAGTTACAAATACTGCCTGTAACTTCAGCAAGACACAGAACTCCAAGGTTTGGACGATTGTTTATTTTTGGTTAATTTTGTGTAATATCTTTTAGAAAGGAAGTTGCTTTGGTTATTCCAAAGTGGTCTAAGCAAATAATTTCAGTCTTCTCTTTATGTTTTACAGTTTCTGATCCGCAGTATTTCGTTTCCTTTTTCCTTTACGAAGAGATTGTATTCAGAAATGAAAGTTTCCAACCTTTAATTTTGAAATCTAGTTTACTGATAACTTACACGAGGGATATATTACAGTTTCGAATGAGAACAAAAATCGAATTTCCAACTGTCATCAAACATGAAAATATAAATGATTTTTCGCTTTGCAGTTGCATACATGTATGAAGCAATACTACGGTTTTCTGTCATGGCAATAACAAACCGAAGCAGAACAATCAGTTAACGCCATCGACATGGATATGTTACCTGAATGTTTTATAGAAATGTGTGAACATTTAATTCTCCGTAGTACAAGATTCACATATTTCTCACACCCGTGACACTGGCATTGCAGCGCCAAGAAGATGTGAAAGGAAGCGTATGCGAATTGGCAGACAGATGAATTATGCAGTAGTACGCAACTGATTGAGGAACGAAACCAATCGAATTGAAGCTTCTGCTGATATAAATGCTAACATAGGGGGCGTGTTGTTTAGAGAAACACGTATGCAAGGCACTTGATAGACTTCTTTGTTGCACGAACAGCTTTCAGAATGAAAGGAAATTATCAAGAATGTCACCGGCATTAGTGACTTTAATCGAGGGGCTAACCGATGTTGGAAACAGTGGCAGCAAATCTTTCAGACATGTCAGTCTGCAAAAAGCAGCAATGTATCACAACGGACGACGGAAGGACGATTTATCCGTCGACAAGTTCAGACAGCATTTACTGCTATCAAATGAGCTGCTGTGAGTTCTATCTTTCGTTACATCTACCATGGAATCCATTGCACGCCGACTGAAGGAAAGCATCTCCGTGCATATCAGCGATTACGTAAAATACCACTCACGGCAGTCCATCGTTTACAGCGTTGGAATGGTTCTACTTATTGGCCACCTGAGGCTCAGAATGGCATCGAGTAACCTTCAGTGATAAATATCGCTTCAGCTTGGGCGCCGATGATCGGATAATGCGCATGTGGCTATGATGTAGTGAAACCTGAGCCATTTTGCGATGCCCTGCTGGAGTTATAGTTATGGATAGACAAATCTGCACGCCCTGCTGGAGGTACAGCTATGGATAGGCAACAGTTAGGATCGCTGTTCGTGGTTGGCCTTTGTCAGCAGCAGTCTGCCTGCTCGCCGATATGTCGTCGAGACACTGGAATAATCACTCACCACTTTCTTATAAAGATGCCTGAAATCACTTTTCAGCACGATAACGCCTGCATACATACAGTAGTTTATAAATTTCCACTAAATGTCTTTGTGGTGTGGACGTACTGTCTAGGCCAACCAGGTCCCCGGATTTCTCTCCAGTCGTACTCGTGTGGGCCATGATTGGACGCCATCTAGAACCCCCCCCTTTGCATCCAGCTTGAACCATGACTATTCTGAGGGACAACGTGCAAAAGGCTTCGTTAGTAATAACGCAGGAGTCTGTGGAATATGTAAGACTCCATGCTACGACACTTAGCTCAATGCAATCATAACCAAGGTTGTTTTACTTTACATTTGTTTGTCCATAATGAGTATCGGTTTGTATCAATAAATGTGTTCATTAGCATCTGTAAGTTTTATCAATAGCTCCTTACCGCCTTATCTGTCATTACTGTAAGTTTCGTACCTTTTTCCCTGTTCCTTCTGGTCGCTATATTTCCAGTACCACTCAGGACAGGTACACATAAGCTAAGTATTTTATCAATTCACAGTGTAACTGAGGTTCAGAAACATTGCTCCACAAAAACTGTAGAATTTTGTCCTTAAATGGTTCATCTAATCTTTCATTTTCCCCTCCGTCTCATTTTCTGAAGATCAATAAAATCATTGAGCCATCTGCACCTTTGAAGCCATATGCTACAAGAAACTGTTTGTCTATCTACTGAGACCCACAGACAAAGACAAAAAAAAAGTTATAAGTAACGGAAATGTTTTGACTGCGAGAAATAAAATTGGAAATTCCATTATTCTGACTTCTCGTTTCTCAAATTGATTGTTTAATATAGAGCTGCATCAAAGATTTTTCAAGCTGAGACGAAACCACACGGGAAAATAAATAAAAAGCTTCAGAAATCATATCATTAAAACGACCCCGATCCACTCCATTCTCCCTGAAAACAAAGTGATATCAAATATGATCAGTTATAAGGCTCAACCAACCAACTCGGTATGATTCTACACAGTTGTCCTACATCTGTGAAAACTCACAGAGGTGAGGAGGTATGTGGTTCATTTATTACATCTAATGTTTTATATTTTTGAATTGGTAAGTTGACAAAGAGTTTTTGACGTGCCTGCACCGCAGGACGCATATGAGATAAGGACAGATTGCAGTGAGAGCATTATCAAGTCCGCGTAGCTCAGTTGGGAGAGCGAATTACTCCGGATTGAGGGGACACGAACAAACTTGTGTTTTCACATTGGCGCCCAATTGTGGAAAACAGATCCACTGACCGTTGGATTCTTCGAAAAATGTTTGATGTTTGTTCCACACATTGTTTGGAATAGATGAAAAATCGATACTTCGCTTCAAAGACAAAAAAAGATTAAGAGGGAGATCATGTGACGCACTACAGAAGTGAAAACATGTGTCGAGACGACAAATCTGCAGAGAGACATTCTGTCCGCGTAGCTCAGTTGGGAGTGCGACATACTCCGGAGTGAGTGGACATGGATTCGATGTCCATCGCGGACAAACTTGTGTTTTCACAAGTCCCTTTCATCTATTATAATTTAAGGTCTCATCGCCCCCTCCGCATCGAATACATTCGTTGCTTTTACAGCTGTTTTGGTCATATCAATTACAATCACGCTGTTCAAAATCTTACCCGACATCATAGTACTGCCTAACCTGTCTTTCCAGCATTTTATATTCTCGAAGAATTCAACGTATGTAATGTAGATTGGTTTCCTTATTCACCATGCTGATCTATAAGAAGAAATTTGTCATAGGCTGAAATTTAGCTCAGTTGGCTGACATTCCAGCAAGCATTTCCGATGTAGATTTCCATGAACCTCATATTAATTAGCGACCAAACAAGGATTTTTCCCCTTCACATTTGGGGTCATCAAATCATTCAGTTTTCAAAATTTATTCACCACATTTGGTGTCCACATTACGTTCTCTGGGCCACAATCCAGTTTAGCATTACCAACATGGTCAATGACTAAACCGTGGATAATTGTTTTGCAAACGAAGTTCGATTTTTCTCCACTGATCCATCCTCCTATAAGCAAAAAGTAATCGATGCGTTACCTGCTGGAAAGGATACCATTATTTTCGTCACCGACATTTCTGAAGCCCAGGAATACAACTTTATTTGCGAAAATAAAGCCTATCGTTAATGGATGCCTACTTTATCGTCAGAATCAAGGTTATTGTTTGTTGTATCTAGCAGTTAATAATGGTACGGAATTGTTCAAACAAAAATATACACCGCTGAGCCATTACATTATGACCACCTACCTAATAAGTTGTAGGGCCCCATTTAGCCCGCAAAACAGCGACCACTCGACGACGCATCGGTTCGATGAGGTAGCGATAGGTATCCTGGGGTATCTGGTACCATAATATCAACAGCAGGTCCTTCAGTTCCGGTACATTTCGGGGTGGCGGTGATTTAGCGCGAATCCGCTTTTCCAAGTCGAACCACAAATCTTCGATTCGGTTCACGTCAAGTGAATTTGGAAGCCAGGGCATTAACAGAAAGTTACCAGCATTACTTCTTGACAATATGGGCAGAAAGTTACCTCAAACCACTCCTTGAGAATATGGGCAGTGTAGCATGGCGCATTATCTTGTTGGGAATGGACATTACCAGCAGAGAACACAGTTGCTATGAATGGGTGAACTTGGTCCGCAACGATGTTCAGATACCTGACAGCTGTCAGGGATTGTGCTATTGAGATAATAGGGCCTAAAGTTTCCCAAAAAAAACATCGCCCACAGCGTAACACCGCCACCAACTGCCTGTTTCCGCCCAACAGTACATCTAGGTGCCATAGCCTACGTTGGTAATCAACGTATCCACGCTCTGCCGTCGACGTGATGCATCAGGAATTTTGATTCCTCAGATCAGGCCAGTTTCTTCCAATCATCCACGGTCCAATCTCGATGATCTTGGGCCCATTTCATGCGTTTTTGGCGATGACATGCAGTGAACATGGGAACCCGGCTGGGTCTTCGGCTACGCAGGCACATGCGCAGAAGGCTGCGACGAACTGTGTGCTGTGACACATTGCTCTGATCACCACTGTTGTAGCTGCGGGTGATTTGTCGCACTGTGGTCCAGCGGTTGCTGTGAACAATACGCGACAGTCTCCGCGGCCGACACATAGCTAGACGACGGTTGGTCATTTGGCCATATGTGCACCACTTTTGATATGCACTCACTACAATTGCACGTGAACAACACACAAGCCGCACCGTTTCCGAGATCGTAGTTCCGTGCCACCACAATTTGTCCTTTATCCGATAAATCTACAGCTTTCCCTATTATGTCTCCGAACACTCTACTAACCGAAAGCTGGTCCTCGGGTTGTATATATACTGCTCTGTGAACTTTACCTGCGCCACCATTCGGTTTCCTGGTGCGCTCATTGCTCTATGCTAGGGATGGTCATAATTCAATCATAATTCAATGGCTTTTTGGTGTTGTCTAACAGAAGGAAATAAGCGTTTGTGATGTTACTTCTAAAACATGCGGTAGTTCATTTTAAATCAGCAAAGAGGGTTGGTCCAAATTTTTTTTTTTAGTTCGTTTTCTCATCTTTCCGAATGGTATTTTGTTGAAAAAAAATCCTGTTATCAAAATAGAAGGAAAGGAAATCTGCTTTCGCTCCAAAAAAGAAAATTATAGTTTAAATTTATAATAAATAGAGGCTTTTGTCCTCAATGTACTCTTCAAACCAAACCACAGCGAACGTTCTGATATGAAATTTCACAGGCACTGGAAGCTCAGCGTATAAACGTACATTAAAATATTCTTTTCCATTTATGACAGCAGAGATCGATCCTTCAGTTCAGTTCCACATCTCTAAAACCTGTGAAATACAGTCATACTTTCACTACCATTATTTACAGTTGCGATAAGGCATTCTTTCTTGCAGGTTCGCCATGCTGTCTTCATACTTAAATTCTACTGTCATATGACAGCATATTGAAATCTTGTAGTGTTTTATGGGCAGCAACTAGCCATGGAAGCCTAGCATTGTTTACAGTCTCGGACTTTCTGGGTTTTACTTGTCAGCAACAGTTCTTCTTTTCGCGTCTGATTTGTAAAGTGTACCCCAATCCGCAAGTTCCTTCTCGCGTGAAAATATTTGGTTTCCTGAGCTGAGAGGTTATTTTAGAATTTTCACACAACGCATTGTCACGTTTCGTTAAGAAAGTAAGGAACGTTGGATTGGACAACTTGCATACGTTGAAAGTCGTTACATTATTTTCCTCTTGTCCTTTTAGTTGAAACTTAGCACGGTACTTTCTGTTTGCGCAACCTGTGTTTGCATGTTCGTTGCAACACAAGTGTTTTCGGAGGTTGTTCAGTGCTTTTGGTAATACTTGATGTATTACCAAAAGTATTGAACATACGTTGCCGTCGGTCCAAATACCAATCGATTGATAACATATGTCCACTTTATGCTGCTCCTGCTTAAATACGTATATTACAAACCGTCTACTGTTCAGCTGTACGTCCATCTATGAAGGAAGTCAAGTTGCTTTTATTTCCATTGCTTTATGTTAAATGAGCCGAATCTCTCATCTCGAACCCTATCTCGTCGATGTCTCGTGAGCCTAATTTTCTCTTATGCGAATTCATTTTGGCCAACAGACTTGGTTATTATATCTGATATTAAATTTCCTCTGTCTTGTGCCCGTCTGACTTCTACTGAATTTCCGCTGCAAGTGATAAATACACTAATTCTAATAAGCGCAAGACAATTTTTCTTCCCCTTTATTACCGCAGACTCTTTTTTCTGAAAAAAAATGTTTCTCATTCTTATCTTTCTAGAGTGTTTGCTTTTACAAAATTCAGAGTTCCTCAGTTAACGTCGAGCTGCTTCACAGAAAATGCGAGTGGTAAAAAATGGAATTATTAAAAACATTTAAACTTTGTGTCTTTAAATTATGGAAAATCATTTATCGCATCAATTTATCAGTACCTTTAGTACCTTTTTATCAGAGTTTTTCTAGCTGCAGCGATGACAGACGTGCGTTGTATGTCATCCGTACCGCTTGTTATTAAAACGCGCAAGCTACTTCGATCGGTCCGTGCTTGGAGTGTGGACACACTGAGTAACGAGGTAGTGTTGAAAGCTACTGATGAAGTAATAGATAGAGGTACTTTGTGTTCAGTACAACGCAAGGAAGTTAACTATTTTTCCCTTAAAATCGTGCTTGAGAACTTCATCGAGAAATTAGTGTAGGCAGAGTTTTCGTACTTTGCGTTGACACCTGATGTGGTTGGCCATATGGTGACGCAAAGTCTAAGCAAATAGTTTTTTCTCATGTTATGTGGCCTTGAAAACTCTTTCAGTTAAAACTTTTGTCTAAAGTGCATTTGTGTCCTATGGAGAAATTTGAGGTCGGCTGCGAAGAACTGTATTTCTGCCCACTAGTTTCTACACCTGGTATTTGACACTCGTAAAGAGAAAAACACTTCTTCACGGATATCGTGTAAAGCCGAGTGTAAAACAAGTTTCTATGTTCATTGCAAAAAAATGGACTAAGAAGCCTTGAGTGGTGAAAACTATGTAAAATGTCGTCTTTGTGAACGTTTTCGTGAACAAATCAAATAGCTCAGTAGAGCTGGAAACGGATTCTTTCGTGTCTGTTACCACAACTCTCATCGGTGGCCAAGAGGGAACAAAGAATGCTTGTGTAGAGACTGAATAGCATTGAGACAAAGAACACTTCGAAGGCTGTTTTAGAGTCTGAAATTATATCCTGCGGATGAATGATTAGTGGATTAGGAATTCGATAGAGGATTCTTCGAATTTTTAAGAAGTGAAGTACCATTTACGTTCCAATGAAAGGTTTTGGGACTTGCTCTTATTTTGAAAGCAAGGTGGCACTTTTTTTCTTAAGAAGTTTTGAAGTAGCATCAAGCGACATGTTCCTCCACAAGCCGTGAAGTATTGCAAAATTCTTGAAAATATTTTTTAAAAAGTGCCGTGGATTTTTGTAGTCTACTGGTTGAGTGGGTCTATTGGATTTTGTAGCCACTCTACTGGTTGTATGGTTAGAAGCACAGACGTCTGGCTAGTATGTTGAGGAGAGACCAGTTTGGATTCTTGGATGAAGCACATTATAAATTAGGGACTGGCGATTTCTTACAGCTTCATAGACTTACGGGATCATTAATAAATAATGAAAAAAAGTATATAAATTCTTTGAGCTTTCCTAACAAATTGCCATGGAATATTGTAGACCGTATTAAAATTTCTGACGAAGTTTCTTTAAATATTTAAAAATCTATAGTTTCTTTAAATTTTAGGGTCGGCTTCTCCAAGGTCGTATCTAACCTTATCATATGTGCTTATATGAAGCATTTTTAAACAAATATGGCTGGTTCTTTTCATCTGAACTGAATTATGTATCAGCATATTACAGGGTTTATTGCTTTTTACTGCAGTGATTTCATATCATGTTTTGCTATTTCTCAATTTACACACGCTTTGGAAAAAAATTGTGTATAAATTCGGGAACTCGGTGATTATGTGAAGCTTTCTGAAAGGTTCAAAACTTCAAAATTTCCTATTTCGTTTTTATTAGTTCAAACAGAAAATTGACATATTACAAGTCACCATGGGAGTGCGTGGAATACAGTTATAAGTTTCAATGATTTACGCTCTTTACTAAATGTTTCTTCGAGTTTTTATACATTTTCCAGTACCTCGCTACATCTTCTTACTGCAACTTCGTGGTTAAAAATACTTACTGGATCCAATGCAAATTACCTATAAAGGCTTTCGATTTTAGCTTTTTTTCGTAGAGTTTGAAATACCATGTCGCAGTTTGACAAATTTTTATTATTTTCAAAGATATTTATAACATGATGGCAACATTAAAAATCATTTGTGTGTTGCATTCACATGACTAGCTCTTTAATTCGTTAAAAAATTGAGCTCCCGGTGGTAATATTTTAACTGATAGAACGTGGTTCAAAGCACATTTATATCGGCTGATCGTCAATAACCCACTCTTTCAAAGCACTGCATTTTTAATGAAGAACATTGCTTAAACAATTTGCTCATTTATCTTAGTACCTTAACAACAACCAAGATCTAATGAGGCTCAAAGGAATGAAAAAGCCCATATTGAGGTCCTCTAATTCCACGAAAAATATACTGTATTATCAAATCCCAGGCAAAAGCACGAAGACCTCTGCTCACTGCGTTTTCATTATTTGTTTGATTCTGTTGACAGTTGCTTTGCTAATAGTACATTTTCATTTTCTGCTTCCACAGAAGCATCGACATGCTCCTAGATGCATCACGATTATCTAGCATTGCGTCTTCCTAAAAAAATCAAGATCCTAGTTTTAAGCTGCAGAGACTCAAGATCTTCTTAGTATGCGCAACAAGTTTTATGTTCGTAAAAAAAATTTAATCTCAGGTTTACAACTGTGCGACGAGGAGAATATTAAAAGCTTATACTTGCTTCATTCTTTAATTCCCCTGCACGTTGTTTAATTTCTACAGGATATTTTTAGCTTTTACGTAGAGAAAAAATATTGCTATTCAGTATTTTTCGCCACAATAACAAACGGGTTCAATTTGTATGCACTTATGTAGTTTCTGTTTGAAAGCACATTCTTCAGAAAGGAAGTGTAATTACTCTGTTGTGAAACTAATGTCTTGTTAAATACTTTCAGGGAGGCATTAATTGTTCTAATGCTCCGGTACGCTCTTAAGAAAAAGAAAAGGTGAAAGGGCTACATGTCGTAACAGCATCCACGGTCACTCAAGTGAAATTAATTCTCATGGGGTTTCCTTGTCGAGAGCTGATAGATTGCTTTCAGTGAGAGAGTTCAGAAGCAGAGGGCATTTTACCATGTTGACGGTGGATATCAAAACACTAGAACTTTTCTGCCCTGAGAGCACATGAATGCCGTGTTATTTTTGATATGAAATTCGCGTGGGTAAAGCACCGTCTCGCAGATGTACATCTCATTATTAAAACATATTTTCCTACTTAAGCTCGCCTGGCATCTGCAGGTTTCTCTAGACAGGACAACGCCCTACGACTGTCGCAATAATGTTTCGTAAGCATATGTTACGAGAAAAGTCAACGCAAACAAACTTAAGAGCAAGGAGCCTGGTCTTTTCTTCCGCCCATGTTTGAAAGACGGTTTATTTAAAAATGTCACCAAACGCTTTGCTCAAAATATTACGGAAGTTCTGATAATGAAAGCTTTCTAAGAATAATGCGAAGTATTCACTGAATACAGAATCGCAGATAATGAACACTTTCCAAGAATAATGCGAAGCTTTCACTGAATACAGAATCGAAGTAATTGCAATAAATTATACAAAATCAAAGCTGCCTTTTGATTCGTCTGAGAAGCGAAAATGCCGAGTTTGCTTACAAGATAATCACTACATTGTCATTAATTGGAGCACACCATTTCGTTTGATACAATTTAGCATACATCAAAATTCTAATTTGAGAAACACGACTATTTTAATAATAGTTATGAGGCTCCGATTCTCCAAAATCAGTAGCAAGATTCTGTAAAATAATATTTTTCTTTATTTCTCTTTTTTTCAGGTTGAAAGAGGAAAAATTAAGCTTCCGTCATGGAAAGTGGAATAATACAAAAGCGTTTTTGTATTTTGAAGTTTATTTTGGAAAGGAGTGCTCTCTGTACCACAGTGCGGACATTCCATAGAGGTCATGTTATCAATTTTGCTCTTCCTGAGCACGTTATCTCATGCAGATTGCCAAGATTTTGAGAAGATAGATACATCTAACCTGAACTGATTGTCATTTCTTTTGAATATGTATTCAGTTCGTCTTATGACATAGCATATAGTATACGTTTCTTGTAACACTTTGGCAGTACACATTTGAAACAACATGGCGCTCGCAAAAAAAAAGTTGATATACTTAAACATACCGGTTTTTGACATTTACTCACATATAAAAAATGGCTGGTTATAATATCAGTTCACCTACCTGTCTTTGAACACAATATCTCTGCATGGATCAATCGTATTAAAAAGTTTTACGTTTGTAATAAACATGTTTTACGTTCGTAGTCAAAACGTTTTGGAGCTACGAAAATTGTAGTCTCTTCGTTTTGCTTTCATCCGATGCGCACCATTTACTTTAAAGAGGGGATAACTGTTTCTATGTAAAGTACAATAACACAAATTATAAAGAATTGTATTGTGCAAATTCTTTTTTCTATGGGAAGTTGGATTCATGAAGGAAATCTTCACGTCTTATTTTATTTATTAATTTATTTATTTATTAATTTATTTATTTTTGGACAAAGTTCATGCATGTTATCTGGCACGTGGGGCACTTAGGCACCTTTAAGAAATGATAAATGTTTATTTGCATTTAACTCTGCACCTTTATTTTAAAAAAAGTATTTATAAAAATTGCTTTTTAGAAGAATTATTGAACTAATGGTTGAAACTTCAACTGCATTTTCTTTCTATTTCTGGCGAAAAGTATTTCATTAGGTGGCGCAAATCAGTACAACTACTTTACACGATATTTCGGTTTCTGCATATTGTATGGAAAAACATTTCTTGCTATTAAATACTTGTATCCATGATCGGTATAATTTATATACATTCTCTCGGATTAGAAAAATTATTTTTCCATATTCACAAATAATGATTAGAATGAAAGTCTAATGAACCAATGAAATCAGAGAAACTGAATCAACATTTTACATTTATTCTTTTATGTGGATTAAAACCAAATCTTTCAATTCTCTTGCAGTGAGACAATTTCATTTCTTATACTGAAGAGAGTAGTCAAAATATCTGGGAAAGAAAAAAAAACTTTGATTTATGAATGAAAATGCGCCTGGCAAATAACATGGGTTTCTAACTCTATGTTCTTCATAAAATGCTCAGGTAAATTCTGAAAGTTTTCTTATTTAACTCTTTAAGAAAGAACATCAAGGGTAATAAAATTTTGCTCAGATCCGCAAAATATTGTTTTTCCGAAGAATTAAAAGTTTTCGAACTTCAGAGGTTTAGAAACACTGCTTTAGAAATATTTTGCGCATTTAACTTTTACTCCGAAACGTTTTCAAAATAGTACCGTGTTTCAAAAGTTTCGGATAAGGGCATTCGAAGGTCTTCGCGCAGAAGACCTCCGGAGGATTACCAGAGCGTGCCGCATCTTCCAAACACTGTGCACCACTCACAAATTTCTAGGGTCATTCGAAAACTCTTCCATGGGACAAAGCATCTTCCTTATATACTGTTTCATTCATTTCGTGCGTTTCTGTGGTGGTTTATTCAAACGCACGCAAAATCTTACTGCTGCTCTTAGCTCCAATTTCAAATTCATACCGGATTACAGAAATGCACTGAACTCTACGCCGTCGGCTACAAGAATGAACTAGCGGAGCGCCGTAACAACGAGTCGTCACGTGATTAACCTTGCAGGTGTTCCGACACAGGCAGCTGCATTTTTTATTTTGTGTGAGTTTGTTTTGGCGCTGTGACTTCAGTCTCTTTACGTATTGAACAACCTACGTACCGTTTGTTACAGTGATTTTGTTTCCCAGAAGTATAGTCCTGAATTCATAGTCACACATAAGGAAGACTGGGAAGATAAAATCAAAATAAGGCAGAAAAAGGTTGTATCGTGGAGTAGTGGGTGCAGTTATCTATCATTTGACGAACTCTTAGTATTAGAAAGAAAAGGAGATTCAGTTAAAAAAGAACAAGATCTACACATAATTTTGGTGTCTTAAATTTCTCCAGAAACCGGAGGCGCTTTATGTAACGCACTACACAGAAACTACAGATTCAAAAAACGTCCGCTGATAGATGGGCGTGATATAGTAGTATTTATTGAAATTAAAAGTATGATGTATTCGTTCACAAGTGAAGAACAAAACAGTGAAGTCATCCAATAAAAATGCTCCCATAGATATTTGCTATACCATTTGAAATTATTTGAAAAATATGCATGCATGTCCTTCTTATTCA
The DNA here is from genome assembly GCA_039090855.1 of Macrothele yani. Taxonomy (NCBI): domain Eukaryota; kingdom Metazoa; phylum Arthropoda; class Arachnida; order Araneae; family Macrothelidae; genus Macrothele; species Macrothele yani. The sequence goes on along the minus strand of CM077007.1, from coordinate 79,043,127 downwards.
TAGTGAGCAAGAATGACATGCATATTTCAGACGCAGGGATCGATGAAACCGGTGGAGGATTGCGCGAAAATTACAGCCGCATAGGTCTGTATTTTCTTTAACCAACTCCTATCAAAGTCTTTGACTTGAAATGAAACAAATCTTATTCAGAATTAGTTTTTCTTCATTTCTGTATGGCATTTAATCATTTTGAGATATAAAAGGTAGATAAAAACAGCTGAAAATGTTGAAAAAGTTACATTTTGACTTGTTCAATTCCTCTATGAACCCTTAAATTTAAAAGACTAAACTCGTATGTTTTACACTTTTTGTGGCTACATGTGATAAGATCAGCCTCACCAAGTCTCCAGCAAAATGGTTTCTTCCTAAGAAAGGAATGTTGAATTTCGAAGTATTGCAAAATTGTCCGCAGTTTACCCCTGTGCATTTTTTAAAAAAGAGATTCATATATTTGTATGTTTGAAATCTTGCACGGTAAGTCTCACAAATCGCATTATCCCAAGGCAACCCCGGTGGCTGAGTGGTCTAAACAACATTCATCCGATATGGTGGCCAAGTGGCTTTACAACATTCGTCCGAAATGGGCCCGGGCTCAAATCCCGGATGAGGCAGAAATGGGGTGTTTTCCTGATGGTGCTGACTCTGCCCTTTCCTTGAGTATATCAATAACAGTGCATCAATGAGACCCGCAAAGAGAGGTTATGCAGTTCTCTTGTCTCACGAAATATTCCATTTCTGCAAAAAAGGGAAAATAATTGATTCTGAGAATGCTATCATGTCTTCTTCACCTCTTAAGCTGAATTGAGCAGGGAGTTCCAGTTGAATTGCCTTACCGTTTCAGATTTAACTGGAGGATGCTCACAACTTCAAACACTATCCCTTCTCTAGAAAAGCATGAGATAGACTATTGTAGTGAAAAAGTAATAGCATAAAATTTTCATTGCTCTAGATGGAGGAAGACTTCATCCAATTTCATTTTAATGCCATTTAGATGCATTTCGAAAGCAAAATTTATTATGCAATAGATTCCTGCTGGGGTTACAACTACACTGCTGGCCATCCAAAATGCAACACCAAGAAGGACACGAGATAGAAAAGCCAGATTTTCTGGACACATAACAACAGATACAAAGATGAAACGATTGAGCTTACAGGCTCGTGCGACTTACGGAACACGCAGACATCAATAGTTCGTGTGGCTTCCATAGCTGGCAATAACGGTCGCTACACGCCGCGGCATGGAACGAAACAGGCTTTGGATATGTCGGCCCAAGCTGCTTCCACACGTTGCCACAGGACATCAGGCGTAGCCGCGGGTGGTGCTTGCCGGGCCACTCGGTTGCCGATCAGCGACCAGACGTGTCCGATGGGCGACATATCGGAAGAACAGGCGAGCCACGACAGCAGTGACCCCTGGTGGGACGTGAAGAATTGTTGCACGATGCGTGCCACGTGTGGGCGCGCATTGTCCTGTTGAAACGTGGCGGCTGGCAGATCCTGCAGGTAAGGGAGGACTACAGGCTCCAAAACGTCGGAGATGCAGCGGTGGCTGTTGAGTGTACTGGCGATGCGTACCAAAGGGGTACGTGTGTCATATCCAATTGCGTCCCAAACCGACAAGTCCCCGTTCCTGCAGACGACGTCGAACGGTACGTGCTGACATAGGTTGTTGCGCAACACACCCTAATTCCTGCGGTAACGTTCGTGATGGGGCGGTGCGAGCCGTCAATGCCCGCCGCACTACATACCGGTCCTCTCGTTCGGTGGTGTGCCGCAGCTGAGGCAATCACTCACGTCGGTCCGTCCGTTCCTCCTGCCCCCACCGAATCCATACTCGCCTCACTGTGGTTGGATGTCGTCCCACACGGGCACCGATGTCTCGGTACGATAAACTGCTGTCGCGATAAGCTACTATTCCTACTCTGTCGAACTCCTAAACGTGCTGGAATGACTGCCGTATTCTGCGACGAGGCATCAGGAAGCTTCCTACGCACAGGTTCGGCAGCACAACACACTTCCACTACTTGTACTTCTGTGCACCCTTCTGTGCACCCTTCTTATAGTTCTTTTCGTTGGCGTGCCGGGCGCACATGATTTTCAGATGCCCTGCAATGCTAATGTTTTGCATGTTCTCTCGCGGGCGACGCATGCTGCGAATTTCAGGCCAATCGGATGCTTCCTTCTTGGTGTTGCATTTTGGGTGGCCAGGAGTGTATGTTAAAAATATGAAATGTGTTTGAGTAAAACATACACAGTGAGTTCAAAGCATACCTAGAGCAAAAAAAGGTTATTAAATTACATCTGGGAGACTAACACATTAAAGTTCTAGTTCTTGGATTGTGACGACAGTTAAATAAGTTTATAGTTCTATACTTCCTAAAATCAATTTCAGTAGAATACTTGATGCAATTTATAGAGAATACTGCAACATATCTAAATCAAACATTTGTCGTAAGGGCCAATATTTAATTAAAAAAACATCCCATTTAAAAGAAAAAAACATCACATTTAAAACTTTTAGGATGAGTGGGTGTAAAATTTGTTACATCTTATTTAATTTTTTGTTACATATTTATGCTATGAAGGACCAAGTAAACGGATTTTTGGCTTAAAATGATCGCATCGCACATGCCGAACAACAATATTAATTTACAAAGCTCTTCACCAGCAAAAAGAAGAAACTTAAAACCAAAATAGGAAACTCTTTTTTCTTCCTTAGTTGTTCGTCCATGTCTCTTAAATAATTATTTAAGGATGATTCCTGTCATTAAACGTGTGGATGCGTTCGGCGTTTCGTTGCTATAGCAACATCGATTGTAAATCGGTAAAATCCCCTTTACCACAGAAAATTATACTCTTACGATACTTTTTTTTTTCAGAGAGATTGTTCTTAAACGATATCCAGAACGACGTTCTGTTGAACTCGTTGCATAAAAGGTCACGTCTTGGAAATCATAATAGATCACGAAACAAGAAGTAGCAGTGAAATCAGCCTCCTATATACTATAGCAAAATTATTTGAATTGTTAATGAAATGATGGAAGCAATATTTTGATCCGAATTCGAACCGAAGGATTTATCATGTTTTATTAAATTAATTTTATTAATCTTCATAAGTCATCTAACTTAAAATTTTGGATTTTGTTTTATTTTTTATGATGGAGAATGCTTTCTTGAAGTAAAATCTTTGGTTTCTGATAACTTAAATTTTAAAATTTTCATGAATTCACTAAATAACAGCATGTTTTTAAGTTCATTTTCTTTGCTAGAAGATAATTAAGTTTTATTCACCTTCTGTAAACCCCAGGATGACAATTTGACGCAGAAATTTTGTTCTACTTAAAGCTCCACTTTGTGCCTGACTTACGACATTTGCATTTCTTTTTTCTCTTAGTCTTTTGATTAGTTACTAGTAGGTCAAACAAAACCTAATGGCGCTATACATAGGCATTCAATAAATTCTAAGCCTAACATACCAAAACAAAATTAAAAAAACAACACCGCATCTTTATTTTTCGACATAGTATCCCCTGACTTGGATACACTTGTTGTACTGATCATAGAGTTGGTGAATCCCCGCTGCGAAAAACGTTTTATCTTTCTTCTCAAACCAACACTTCATTGCCTTCTTCAGTTCAGAATCATCCGCAAAATGTCTGCCCCGCAGATCTTTTTCAGACGTTTGAAGAGGAAGAAGTCAATGCGGGCGAGATTAGGTGAGTAAGGTGGGTGAGGAGTAGCAGTTAGAAGCCACATTCTATCACAGCTTGCATGCAAACACCAGGGGTATGTACTAAAGCATTATCCTAGAGAAGCAGAATAATATTCCTCGCCGTTTACTCTTGATGGCTTCACGCAATTGTCGCAATAGTGCGGCGTAATAGGCAGCATTCATAGATAGTTCTTTTACTAGGCAAGAAATCAATTAACAGCAACACTTCTGAGTCCAAACAACTGGTGGCCATAATCTTCCTTGCAAATGGTTGTATTTTGAAATGTTTTGGTGGTGGAAATCCATGACGTTTCCACTGAATGCTCTGTTTCTTAGTATCAGGGTCCCAATAGTGAAGCTACGTCACATCAGCAATCACAATGCAGGAACAGAAGTCACCTGGATCGTGGTTAATGCGGTCAAGCTGAACCCGACTTGTTCAACACGATCGTTCTTCCTCTCAAGCGTCAACATTCGAGGAATCCATCTGGCACAGACTTTTGGCATCTCTAACCTAACTTCTCATGCAAGTGATTTGTCCAAACGTATCGATACTTAACTTCAGTTACTCAGCAATCTGTACGACGCGGATTCACCGTTCTTCTGTGGTCACCTCTACTGAGTGTCCCCCCGCGAGGGTCGTCCCTTCCCAGATTAAAGAGAGCAGCTCATCCTTTGACTGTGGCATGTTAAGGTGCACCATCAACGTACACACAAAACATCCTTTCATGAATACTGCGTAACGTACATTCCACCATGCTTCGTCAAAAATTCAATCGCTGCTCGGTTCCGCAATTTCATCTGTCGCTCATCCACAGTGACCTTATAAATTACGATGCACTGTGGCGCCGTCTCAAATGCTGACACAGCTAGGTGAGTTGGATATTATGTAACTGGAAGATGATGCAATAGTTTTCAATACTTACATCAATCATCAACCAGTACTTTCGAGGTCAGGCTTAGAATCTATTGAACACCCTACATATATTGATTGTTGATCTCCTAAGTAACTTGCTGTTATAATCGTAACAGGCCGGTAGTTACCATAAAAGATGTGTAACTATCTTTTAAGATACATCCTTTCAGGACAGATTTAGTGATTTAAATTTACATCAGTCACCTTTAGCTTATTACTAAAATTTAAAATTGGGATAGCTTATTATTAAAATTTAAAATTGGGAAAGCTTATTATTAAATTTAAAACTGAGATAGCTTATTATTAAAATTTTAAATTGAGATAGCTTATTATCAAAATTTAAAATTGAGATAGCTTATTATTAAAATTTAAAATTGGGATAGCTTATTACTGAAATTTTGAACAGGGATATACATATCCAAAATCATTTAATGGAAACATTTCTTTTGCAAAAGTCACAATTCTTGCTGAGAACCATCAAATCATGTTTCTTTAACATAAGGAAATGTAATGCTCCAAATGCTTTCTTCACTGAATCATTCTACGTAGTATTCATCTAGGTAGTATAAGTTTGTTGATTATATTTCTAAGAACTTTTGTAAATAAATCTATTTTTTCACACCTATTTAGTAAGCTATCATTGCTATATAAAATTCTTGCTTCAAACGTTTTTACTTTTCTTGGGCTTAGTCGTATATTTTTATTTTTAGCAATCTCATAAACTTCCGAAGAAAACTAAAAATGTGATAAATTTAGTATTCAAACCCATTGTATTCGTTACGGAAATTAAATGACAGAAGAAATATTTGTAAGACTATCATCTCAACGAACTAGCCTACATCAAACTAAGAGTAAAGCAACGTTTCCGGAGTTCACATTTAAAACATTCCCTTGTCAGTTGGCAAACCAGACTTCCAGCTTCGGAAATGTTTTGAAGTGCGGATATATTAAGACAGAATTAAAATTTAGAAATTTTTCCAAGCTTTCCAGATAGCAAACTACGGAGAAAGAGGCAGAACCTAGGGGAAGGTAAGTTTTTCATCTTTCTTTGTGCACGTCGTTTGTTAAAAACGTACGTGCTTATGTTATCACTTTTTCCGTCTTTTCGTCCGTGTGCACGTCAGTCCCTTTGTGGACACCATATCTTAGCAAGTATAACTCAGATTTGAAAATTCCTTTTTGCATTGGGAAGCTTGAACTGGGAGAACGACGATCATTCCATTTCGCTTTTATTACGAGGCATAACTTTGTCGCTAGCGGGCGTAAATTCAGGTACTGTAGAATTCAAAATGCCTTTTGTTCTATATAAATGTTTCTAAATGTCCGATTGAAAAATTCTGCCTTCCCTTCAGTACCATTTATGATGGAAACTATTTCAGTACAGTTTCCTTTTCAAGTAGTGTCCACTTTTTCCGCTAGAGCATGTAAAGTTAAATTGTGATTTTTCCATACCTCTGCTTCTAAAAGTCACATTTAAAACATTCCTCTTGCATCAAATAGAATTCCTACCGGGAATTGCTCTGCATAGAATTTCTAACTTTTGAGGAGAACGGCTTTCTACCATGCACCATACGTGTATATTTATATTTCCGACGTATTTGCAGCAATATCTACGTAACTGAACCCTCGATTGAAATATTTATTTGGTGATTGGGTACCACTCACCACGAAAAATCTCTTAACAATACCTTCTGTTTAAAATTGTGCGTAGGTTTTCCGCCAGAGGCGTAGTCATATATTTTTTACGCTATCTCTGGTTTGCTACAAGAAGGCATAAGTTCACGTTTCCTTTTACAGCATACATACAGCAATATCTGGATGTCAAAATCCCGATTGATAAAATCATTTCTAAGTCAGATAACACTAACTACGGGAAAACTTTTTGTGCATTTTGTGCCCCAAAAATATACTATATCGCCGCTAGGGGGCGTAAGAGTTTAATGCGTTTTTCTTTATAACACTATTTCTAAAAGTCCAATTTGAAAAAAGAATTAACGCTGGATATTATTCACCGCGTTGAACAACCTACACACACCGTGGGCTTTCTCGGTTCACAGTTCTGGCGCACAAGGAATTACTGTCCCCTGTACTGACTTTCAAGCTTCACAATTTTGGGAAATTAAAGTGGCGCGTTACGTTCAGTTTCAGGTACGCTAATTTCGTTCTTTTCAACTTGAAGTTTCACGGCCACTATCCAAGCGTTTAAAAATGATCTTTCATGCCAATAATAAAGGGGTCTTACTTAGAGTATATCTTCCTCTGGAATACAATAGTCCTTACACATCGATTATTCTTGGCTTGCACTGATTTTTCATATATACACACACACGTGGCTGAAGCATCCCTTAGATCTCACACTAGGGAGAAATGCTGTTCCCTCCCCTCACTTTCCTCCTTCCATCGGTTTCTCCCTTTCCAGTCGCGGCGTATGTCGCCAGATTGCAGTTACTTGTGGGAAGACCAAAAAATTGCAATCTAGTGATATTTACATGTTAAGATATTGGGAAGGGCTACTCTCAATCTTCAGCCTTCCCACTGATCGGGAACAATACTTCAATTTCTAATACGGGGAACACGCTGGTCCCCATTTCTAGTCAGATATTGCAGCTTATAGCGACAGCCGCAGGTCACACGCTTTCTTTGGCCTCGAGAAGATGTTTTGTGTAACTCTCAGGTCGCTATTTCAGTGACAGCTCAAATACGCAAGTAAGCTTAACACCAGCGAGTCCCTAGCCAGATGGCTCCAACCTTCCCAACCTTCTAACTCCGATTCTACAACAGGACTCCTCTCGTCTTCTCTGGTTGCTTAACTCAGGACTTTCTTTCTTGTTTCCACGACTCCTGCCTTCCATAAATTGTCATTTTAGTAGAAGAAAGCTTTAGAAGCGCGATCTGAGGATGATACAATTTAACATTCAGAATATCGCTGTAACATTCTTAGCGAACCCTGCTTAAATCTTGGTTTCCTAATTTTGAACTGTCATTTTTTTTTTTTTTTTTTTTTGATTGGTGGTTTAACGACCACCGTGAGCAACTCAATGGGCTATAAGCAGTCGCCCGTCCCTAATTTAGGGTCACTGGTTCCAGGGAAGGGAGAGAGCCAGTGCCGTAAGACAAACACAACATCCATGCCTCACCGGGATTCGAACCCGGACCCCTTACGGACGAACGATCAGAGGCCAGCGCCTTAGACCACTGCGCCACCGGGGCGGCTCATTTTTGGTTTCAAAAATCGCTATGAAGGGTCCTCCAAACCTTATGACTGAACAAAATCAATGACATCTCATATCGGGAAAAGTGTGATTCTGAAATCACAATTCACTGGTGGGCAGCGCAACGTGTCTGTCACATAGAACAGGTAAACTTTAGCCTGAGCTGTGTACCACCGCCTTCACTCCATAGCAACAAGCTGCTCTTAAGCTTATTTCACTCAATTTGGAGACGATCCGAGCCCTCTACAGTTTACAAAGATCAACGCTTCTCCATCACCTAGTAATCAAATTAATTAACACACCCAAATTCTGTAACATTATATTATACACTGAGTGGCCACTTTATTATGACCACCCCTCAGTACTTCGTTGGGCCACCTTTTGCCTTTCATACTGCGTCGATTCTTCGTGGCATGGACTTCACGAGATATTGATAGGTTGTTTGTGGAATCTGAGACCATGCTTGATGAATAGCACTTTCCAGGAGTGTGAGATTGTAGGGTTGTGGATCCAGCTGTCTGATGGCTCGTCGTACTTCATCCCACAAATTCTCAATGGGGTAGAGATCTGGAGATTGTGGGGGCCACCTAAGCAAAGTAAACTCACCGGTGTGATACTGAAACCAATCATGTACAATACGCGCACTATGGCAGAACACATTATCTTGTTGAAAGTAGCCATCGGCATTGGGATAAACCATCCACATGACAGGATGCACTTGGTCCGCAACGATGTTTAGATATGATGTGCCAGTCAGACGTTGATCAACACGAATTAAAAGGCCCAAAGCATGACAGGAAAACATTCCCCAAACCATAACGTTGCCCCCACCAGCTTGAAGGAGGGTTGTAGTAATACATTTGGGGTCCATGCTTTCGTGCTGTTTCCGCCTAATTCTCAGTGGGCCATCGGCATGGTGCAACTGAAAACGTGATTCATTGGACCACATAATTTGTTTCCAATTATCGACTGTCCAATACTTGTGCTTCTGTGCGATCTGGAGACGTTTTCTCTTGTTAACTGCAGACAGCAAAGGTGTTCGAACAGGCCTTCGGCTGCCATATCCCATCCGATGCAGTGTACGGCGAACAGTGCGTGCAGAGATCATTTGAAGGGATCCTTGATTAAGATGGTCTGTAATTTGCTGCACTGTTGCCCTTAGGTTGTCTGTTACCAGTCTGGAAACTCTCCGTTCCTCCCGAGCAGTCACTAGTCGATGACGACCACACGTTGCACGTAGAAACCGAGTTTTTTGGCTGACAGTCCAGTCTTTAAACACTTTAACGACAGCTGCTCTGGAACATTTCACGAATGCGGCGGTTTCGGTGATACTCGCTCCATGGCTCCGAGCTCCTGCAATCATCCCACGTTGAAAGTCCGTCAAATCGCATTTTTTACCCATCTCGTCACCCAAAACTCACTTCTACTACTGTCGCAAGCACTAAGCTTTCCCTTTTATACTAGCTTCGCCCTCTGGCGGCAATAGCGTGCAGCCATAGCTCATTTGCTTAAAACTGTCAGGTGATCATAATAAAGTGCCACTCAGTGTACACGTAATTTCATGTTGTTAGACTTTTAGCCATGAGGTATAAGAGCGAGGTATTTATGTGAGTGTGTATACTACGTACAGTATATGACACAACTTCATTATCATATACCCTTTCATATGAAATTATGCTTTGCTTGTGGTTTGTTCCATATTTTTCTTAGGTTTTGTGTGTTTAACGACCATTCTGAGCCACTCAATGGCTATAGGTGCTCGCCCATTTGTGGCCACTGGTTCGAGGAAAGGAAGAAAGCCAGTGCCGTAAGAGAAATGCACAACCCATTCCTCATCAGGAACTCGAACCCTGTCCCAGTTGGACGAAAGGTCAGAAGTCAGCTATTAGATCACTGTGCCACTGGAGTGGCCATATTTTTTGTTATAAACTTTATACCGTTTAGGGTTGAATAATCGCATGTTTGCGAATGAATAATTAGCAATACCATTTTAACTTTTTCATCATGATATTATCAAAAAGATTAGGTGAGACAGTATCTCAAATGAAGATATGCATATACATATGTATATGTTTAAATTCCGTTTTAGCTAATAAGAATTTAACAATTTAGCACAAAACATGAGGCACTTTAATATAGAATGTAAATATTCTCATCAGCTCCGGATCGTCCATAGTTTTGCACTTTTTTAAGGAATTGCAACATTCAGCAGCTGTTTTTTCTTTTTCTCCCCGTGTTTTACTCAGATCTTTCGGCTAAGGAATGCAATGGATTAATTTAATTCATTTTATCTCAAAACGTGTCAGCTGCAGACAAGAATATCGATTTCTCGAGATTTAATTTGTAAAATTAAGATCTTCTTCCAGGAGTCATGAATTATTCACAGCAGTTTGTTAACAATACTGAACTCTAAACAAAATATCTTCCACCCATGGCTTTTTTCCCAACTTTGCTTCCTTCATTTTTCTTGAACATTCCGGCTACCATAATCACAATACAACGCCTTACAAAATCTAAATTTCATATCGAAAATTCCCTGAAGAGTTGAATTTCTTTTTCTTTATCTTTAAGAAGTTTCACAAACTGAATCTTCAAACAGCTTGCTGTTGATTATAGAAAACATTCAAAAGTTTTATTTCAGCTACTGACTTGATGAAAACGCGATACCAGAAAACTTATTTTCCTCCCCAAAGAAACACACTAAATGCGGTCAAATAAGTTTGGAAGTTAAGTATTTTTCTTTCCTCTCCGCCTTGACTTCTTGAATTTTTCCTGTAATAACTCTCATTAGCTTCGCGAGCATGTATTTGAATCCAAAGTAAGACATGACTATACCGCAGTGAAGGTTCTCTTTTTTTTTTTCTTGAAACTAGTAAACTTAAAATAAGAATCAACATCTCATCCTAACCAAAAAATGCTGAAATTGCTCAACAATCTATTAACAAATCATCACACAAATTAGCGCTACATCACGACACAGGCAAGAACCGCAATGTTTTGTATCCGAAAGATAAATATTCATTAATATCTGTGGATATAGGGCTCTGTATCATGAAACTGTCTGTTTTGAGGGACATTCATGGAAGTAAATTTAACATTTAGTCACACAGTTCATTTGTTTTCACCGGAGAATTCATCGAGTCCCTAAGGTTTACAGAAATATCCGTCCAAGCATGACATACACATTTTCATACATGTCTTTAACTGAATAACAAAGAAAAACAGCAACTCTTTAATGTCATCGATATATTGGTTTCTAGATCTAAAGATACACTGGCGGAAAGTGAAAGAAGAACACCAAGAAGGAATTGGCGGACGATCATGAAATTTACATATGTTAATGGGTCGAGTTGACGTAGATGTGATGTTAATTTCGGGACCATCCGGTGAGCGCTTACGCCACAGCACGGCATAATATGCAAAATATCGTCGGTGGTATTTAAGGAGTACGGCGAAATGAATGTAATCAGTCGTCGGCGTACGGACACGAGCGAATACCCTGAAGAAGCTGCAATGCCTGGACATGGAAGACGTGTACGATTTCAGCAGTTATCGGACATTTAGTGAGGTCGTCTAGTCGGACTCCGCGAGGCCGGGTGGTCGTATCGTCGTATTGCGGAGCGAATTGGACGGGATGTACCGGTGGTGGTACGATGGTGGCGTAGATCGTCCGAGAAACATTCCCACAAGAGTAGACGTGGAACCGGAAGTCACAGACGGACTGAGAAGCGGACCGATCGACGCAAATCCGAGCTGCCGTTGCACCTGGGGTGACTGTGCGAACAATCCGCAACCGTCTACTGGATGCAGGACTACGTCCACGTGTGCCTTTGGCATGTGTACCTCTGACTCCAGCCCACCGTCAGGAACGGCTGCAGTGGTGTCGCCAACGTCTGCACTGGAGAACGCAATGGCGATCTGTCGTGTTGAGCGATGAAAGCAGATTCTGCTTGGGAGCCTCCGATGGCCGTATGCGTGTTCGCAGACGCACAGCGGAGCGTCCCCACCCTTCTTGCATCCGCCAGCGACACACAGGGCCTACACCTGGTCTCCTGGTGTGGGGAGCGATCAGCTATCGCTCTCGTACACAACTAGTGTTTGTACCTGGTACGTTAAACAGCACGTCCTACATCAACAACACCACTCAGCTCGTTGTTGTGCCATTTGTTAGGTAGGTCCATCGTGGTGTTTTTCAGCAAGATAACGCACGCCCACACACGGCACGTGCAACGCGACATGCACTTTAGGGTGTGAGAACATTCCATGGCATGCACGTTCACCAGATTTGTCCCCCCTTGAGCACGTGTGGGATTTTATGGGACAACGACTTATCCGGTCTCCACGGCTAGCCACGACCATCCCCGATTTACGCGTCCAGGTTGAGGATGCTTGGAACTCAATACCCCAAACTTACATCCAACATCTGTACGACAGACTCCATGCAAGATTTGCACAGTGTGACGCAGTTCATGGCGGTTCAACCTCGTACTAACCATGTTACATGGAAATGTTATCTTTCAGTTTACCAGGAAATACAGCTGTACTTTGCCATAATGTTTTGATCACGTTATCCTCTGTATTCTGTTATTATGCTGTATAAATTTCGTTTGTATCAGACGTCTCCTTCTTGGTGTTCTTTTTTCACTTTCCGCCAGTGTATATGGGCATCTCGCTGCTTAACATTCAAGTATTAATCTGAAAAATAAACACTTGAATATTTAATTACTGATACCTAGTGATTGTGAGATATTATTTTGAGAATAACTTCCATGCAACATGACAAAAAGGCTGTCCCTGTCATTCATAATGAAGCAACGTTTTCCCCGTTTCCTACGGATTTTTGGTTACTTCGCTCCTTTTAATTTTCTCATTTCCTCTAACTGTGGGATTCGTCTAACATAATGAGACCCAGGCCTGTAAATATAACTCAAAACAGTTACTGTGGAGCATCTGCTTATTTAATACAAGAAGCACTCAAGATTGTTTTTCCAAGAAGGAAATCATTTTTCCTTTTTAATCTCCAGAAAACTAGCCTTTCTACTTTCCTTTCTGCAAGGACGAAAACGAAAACTAGCCTTTCTGCTTTCCTTTCTGGAAGGACGAAATCTAAAACTACCCTTTCTGTAAAGGATGACATCAGAAATCTTTGCTTCTTTTGCAGTTCTTTTCACGTGACTAGCTTTGCTATTCAGTGCCTTATGTTCTGAGGAACCAAGTTATGGGAATCGTCACAAATAAACTATATATAATTTGGTACCGACATTGATTTTATCAAGTTTAGTTTATGTTCTCGTGAAATATTGCTCCACGCAAGTCGAATAGCATTCTTCAAATCACGCAGATTGGTTCGCAGGAAATGACGTTCGACCTAATCTCATATATGCTCCGTGATTTGAGTTGCCGGTGAAGTGCGGAAAAGACTCCAAAATCTTTATAAAACCACTCGAAGGAAATGGGTGCCTTGTGGTATGGGATATCGTACTTGTTGTAATAACCTTGTGTACAGTTGTGGAGAGCGACTGCGGTTGGATGAGCTCGACCAGCAACGTTTAAATAATCTTGGGCGTTCTGTTGTGGATCCACTTGAAACAAGAAGTCTAAAATCGTAATGGAAAACATAGTACACACCATTTCACTTCTTCCGCCAGAGTAGAGATTTATGAAACTACAGGCTGGGTTCCGTTCACATTCTTTTGTCATAAAATTATCGCCCTCCCACCGGCATATGGTAGTTGATAACGCTATTTATCAGATATCTCTTTCCTTTTACTTAAAGTCAACCTATATGGGTCAAGAGGTCATTGAAGAGGTTGTTTTGCTTCTGTGAGGTAGAAAAGGAAATGTTTGACGCAGCGTGCTCTAACATTCCCTTTGGCGTTGTCCCTTATTCAAATTCTCTCATTTGACTCACTATTGCACATCTTTAGTCCCTTACAAATCTAACTAGCCTCAGTTCACCTCGGGGTCAACCAGCCGGTTCTGATTTTGATCTCAGATCATGCACTCCCTATTGGCTTTTTGTTGAGTTATTCACTCTCCGCATCCTACAATGCTGGCCACCCAAAATGCAACACCAAGAAGGAAACATCCGATTGACCTGAAACTCGCAGCATGCGTGGCCCGCGAAAGGACATGCAAACGGTTAGAATTGCAGGGCATATGCAAATAATGTGCGCCCGGCACGCCACTGAGAAGCACTATAAGAAGGGTGCACAGAAGGCGGGGTGTAAGTAGTGGAAGTGCGTTGTGCTGCTGGATCTGTGCGTAGGAAGCTTCCTGATGCCTCGTCGCAGAATACGGCAGTCATTCCAGCACGTTTCGGAGTTCGACAGAGGACAAATAGTGGCTTATCGCGACAGCGGTTTATCGTACCGAGACATCGGCGCACGTGTGAGACGACATCCAGCCACAATGAGGTGAGTATGGATTCGGTGGGTGCAGAAGGGACGGACGGACCGACATGAGCGATTGCCGCAGCCGAGGCACACCACCGAACAAGAAGACCGGCATGATGTGTGGCGGGCATGGTCGGCTCGCACTGCCACATCACGAACGTTAGCGCAGGGATTAGGAAGTGTTGCGCAACAACCTGTATCAGCACGTACCGTTCGACGTCGTCTGCAGGAGCGGGGATTTGTCGGACGGCACCCGTTGCTCCGATTACCATTGACGTTACACCACCGGCGAGTGTGGCGGCAGTGGGCCGTTGAACGCCTCAAGAGGACTACAGAATGGCACGACATTGTTTTCTCCGACGAATCCCGCTACTGCCTCTCTGGTGTCTAGAAAACCGGCCACGTTTCAACAGGACAATGCGCGCCTCCACGTGGCACGCATCCTGCAACAATTCTTCACGACCCACCAGGTGTCACTGCTGCCTTGGCCCGCCTGTTCTCCCGATATGTCGTCCATCGAACACGTCTGGTTGCTGATCGGAAACCTAGTGGCCCGGCAAGCACCACCCACGGCTGCGCCTGATGAACTGTGGCAACGTGTGGGAGCAGCCTGGACCGACATACCCCAAGCCCACATCCAAAACCTCTTTCGTTCGATGCTGAGGCGTGTAGCGACCGTTATTGCCAGCCATGGGGGCCACACGAACTATTGATGTCTGCGTGTTCCGCAGGTTGCACGGGCCTGTAAGCTCAATCGTTTCATCTTTGTATCTGTTGTTATGTGTCGAGTAAATCTGGCTTTGCTATCTCGTGTCCTTCTTGGTGTTGCATTTTGGGTGGCCAGCAGTGTATTTTCAGTGCTGGTCGATGCGGATGTTTAGCTGATATTCGCACCTACTATCAAAGCGAGTTCAAAGACTTTTAGATAAATGTATTTCTCTATTAGACATTAAATAACATATTGCTAACTACTAGTGCGGTCGTTTCCGTTTGATTTATTATACAGTTGCAATTACATAACGACTGATGACGTATTACTCAATTTGCGTAAAATGATCTACTGCTCCTAATGAATTCCATTGCACACTAGCTGCATGTGAAGCTGATTATGCCCCTAATCATTTTTGTAGATTGAAGATACTTTTGGTACCATTGAATGAAGATATCGCTACAAAACGTGATAGGTAGCTTATTGAAGGCATCGGGAAACGATTTAATAGAAACAAAATATTAGTTCAAAGCTGCGGCATTAGGGAATCCATGGCGCTTGAAGAGCAAGAAAAGAACAGACATCTGGATGAGTTTACTGGTAATTGACAGCACAAATATTCAGGGCAAATACTGCTCAGTATGCTGACCATCAAATAGATTACATGTGATACACAACAGAAGCATCACTGCTAAAATCCGAGAAATTTCAGGTCTTTCGTACGCAATCGTTCACTTGCACAGTTAGTATGACGCATCTGTCAGGATAAAAGCGGCAATGATCAGGTTGCCGTAGTTAATACGGCTTTTTTTAAACAAGGAACGAGAACTAATTTCATCATCAAGATCAGAGTAATGCAAATAGTGCACTACTCCAGTATAGATGAATCAAACAAATAGGGAGAAGACCCGTACACCAGCGGAGTTTTGGAGAATGATACGGCAGTTCGAAGGCACTGGTGAATCATATATAGCTTCAGGCACAGAACGTTCGCTGCAAAAATGTTCTAGATGAAGTTGCGGTTGCCAGTGCCGACAAGGCAAGCCGAAACTCACTCTCCCACAGCAATGACAGAGGAATTGCTCAGCTATACATTCGGCAATGAACGCATAATTTCTCGAGGGTTTGCTAGTCCCGTCCCAAATATCAACGGACCTATCTTTTTATGATTTCCGGCTTTACATATACCTAAAAAGTGTTGTTTTTATTGCGAGGCTCTCTCTCAGATCTGGAAACAAGCATCAAAAGTGAAATGTCAAACTTCGACCGCGGCATTCTGCGAGCATCCGTGTCGTGCCGCATGCCGTTCTTCATTTGAAGCATGTCATCTTTTATGAGGGCCAGCATATTGAGTAGATTTTATCCTAAAGCATTTGTGTTGTCAACGACCAGTAAATTTGCAATATGTCTGTTCTCTTGCGTATGAAGCTTCATTGTTCCACCAACGTCGCAATTTTGAACAAATGTTTTCCCCCGCTAAATCGGTTTTCTAGACACCAGAGAATAAGGATACTTATTTTACAACCACCCGTTTTCTAAACTCACAGGTTCATCTGTGTTTTCACCCTTTTATTTAGCACTTCTCTACTTTAATACAGCAAACTCTTACGATATTATTTTTTATTAGGTATTTTTGCTGAAGAAAGCAGAAAAAATCACTCCATTAGCTACCAAAACTCAGAAGACAAAAGCGAGAAAATGAGAATATACATCCAACTTTGCCGCTGCCCATTTGTTTTTCTTTATTCGTGAAAGCGCGATCAATACGACAAAGCCCTGCGCCTCCTGCATATATAATGTATTATCTCAATCAGTTTATCTGCATATTGTGCTTCATTACTCAGTATTTTTGCGTAACATGATAGTAATTTATTCACAGCTTTTCTATGGTTCCAAAAGAACAAAAAGCATATTTACGCATTGAATGGCATAATCTCGGAAAAAAAGGAATTTAATACAGTTAAAGCTTTCTCCCTTTTCTTTTTCTATCTTTCTCTCCTTTTTTTAGAAGAATAAACATAAAGGCAACGATTGTGCAATCCATGATATCTAAGAATACAGTTACTGGCGCTTTCACACGTATTCACTTGAACTTCAAAAGAGAGAAATTTACTGACATAAATTTTCTGATACTTAATGGACTTTTTTTTTGTTACACAGAAAGACGATATTTCGTTACAAATGAAGGTTTGTAGGAATGTTTCACATTTGTGAAAAAGCATTATTCTGAAAATAATTAATTTACGAGCAGTAATTCATATTCTGAAAAAAAAATCATTTTAACTTTAATTTTCTACAGTAACTATGGTCTTTTATGTGCTAGCTGACTAAAAAGTAAAAACGTGGATGTATAATGTAATTAACTTTTGTTGTATGAATAAGGGAAAGGGCGTTAATGTGAATTGATTGACCGCAAGTTTCTAGAGAAGAGTGCGTGTTTATCTTCCGCAAAAGACGTATCGACAGCAATTCCCAGTATCGAATTTCCAGTAATGACTACTTCCAGTTCTCTTGTAACATTCCTAACTGACCAAATAATCGATATTTGCTCAAAATGCGTCACATTCGTCATCTGAAAGCGCGGTAACAATACCTCTGTTAAATATAAGCAACTGAAAAATGCATCGCTTGAAAAATTTCTCAGCTGCTAACGTTAATGACAAATGAAGGAACCATTTCCCAACTGACCAAATAGGGGAACCATATAGGAAAGGAACCATTTCTTTTTTAAAACACACCATAATAAATCGTGTTACGACACGGCTTTATCTACCGTTATCTGATCGGCGCGCAACCGAGGTGGTGTTCCCTCTTAAACCCTATGAGCTCAGAAGTGAACAGGCAGGAAGACGTTCACGAAGGCTGACAATGGTTCCTGTCGGACATGTCGAATCTCTCAACGAACTCTGTAGTGACACTGCTAAGCATTCCCAACGACAGAATTAAGCTGCCCCCGAAAGGCTACCTTGACAAATTTTGAACATGACAATCCGTTTTTTGGTGTAAATATGACAAGGATGGTAATATTTACACACAAAAAAAGGGACTTAAAAATGTCAAGTTCTTACCATCCTTGTCATATTTACACCAAACAAGTTAGTAAAATCATGCAATGCATTGATTATGATACGCTTTCCAACATACCAGAAATTATTACTCAAGTTATGAGGACAATGGCTGTGGAATAAATCTCGCTCCTGTGTCCTGACCTTTGACCCCATTTCGATGATATTCAACAGAACCGGTTCAGTATACCTCAAGAATAACATACTAACGTTTTGTCGCAATAGAAGCAGTTTTACGCAAGTTATGAGAATAATGGCTGTGGAATAATTCTTGCTTTTATGCAATGACCTTCGACCCCATTTCATTGATATTCAACATAACCGGTTCACTATACCTCAGAAACAACATGATAACGTTTTGTAGCAATCGAAACATTTTTAGGTAAGTTATGATGCACAAAGGCAATGGAATTGTTCCCACTCCAGTGTCCTGACCTTTGACCCCATTTCGCCCATTTTCAATAGCGTTTGTCCCCAGTGGCTCTCTACCACATCCTAAAATTTCATCGAAATCGAACCATTTTTACGCAAGTTATGACGCATAAGGGCAACGGAACAAATCCCGCTCTTATGTCCTGCCTGACCTTTGACCCCATTTCGCCAATTTTCAATACGGTTCGTGCCCAGGTGATTCCCTACCACATACTAAAAATTCATCCAAATCGAACCATATTTACGCATGTTATGACGCATAAAGGCAATGAAATGGATTCCGCTTTTATGTCCTGACCTTTGACCCCATTCTGCCCATTTTCAACAGGGTTCGTTCCCAAGTCGTTCCTTACCACATAACAAAATTCCATCGGATTTTTACGCAAGTTATGACGCATAAGAGCAATGGAATGGATCCCGCTCCCATGTCCTGACCTTTGACCCTGTTTCGCCCATTTTCAATAGGGTTCGTCCCAAGGTGGTTCCCTACCACATACTAAAATTTCGTCGAAATCGAACCATTTTCACGTGAGTTATCGTGCGGACGGACGGACGGAAGGACAAAGCTTGAGCATATACGCTTCTTCAACCTACGGTTGGAAAGCGTAAAAAACGGATTGTCATCTTCAAAATTTGTATTGTACGGTGTAATCCCGTATTCCATTCATGGCTACCTTGACATTTGGCAGCACTAGCATTGTTACGTTGTGCCAATAAGGGATATCTATCACATCTCCGACGCCTCTCAGGAGTTAGAATTCTTGCCAATAGCTTTATCATGGCGTCTGATAAGTTCCACTATTAAGAAAGGAGGATATTTCATCCCATGGACGCTGTTTGACCTATACTTCTGGTTTCTGGAGCGACAACACCAAACTGATAGTGCCACAAAGCTGATATACAACTTCCTGGTGACTACTTGATTTGCCGCGTCCACACATAACCTCAACTGCCACTTACACAGACGGTTGGGGATATGGCCTCGGTTGGGGATGGGCATGATAAATTCTCACTTTCAGTGGCCGTTAATTCCATCCCTCTGCAATCTAGGCTTCTTTTCCTCTTAAGTTTTCTTTTCAATATGAGATTCGTACATATCCCTATTGCTCTTTTTTGAGATTAAGAGGTTACCCCCAAAAAGGAAGATCAGTTGCCCAATCAAAATTATTGATGGTGTTAGATTTCAACAGGTGCTTGCGTTTCAGGAGCACAAACAGGGAAATAAATTCCGAAAGTTGATATGCGCATAAATATTCTGAACTTCATTTAAAGAACTTTAATTTTCTACAATAACTAGACATTGAAATAACTAAAACATCTCTGATACTCAGTACTGCGTTAAAGAACTTAATGTTATAAAAGCGCACGAAATTTGTCATTATTATAAAGAATGCGCATCCACCTTTATTTAAAGTTAGAAGAAAATCCTGTAAACTTTGTGAAAACCAACTTCTCATGAATCAGCAGTATGATTTGAGTCATCTAAATGTTAATTACGGTAGAATCATCACTGAAGCGAAATTAGTCCTCAGATTTTGTATATGAAACATGACATCATTTATAGAAAGAAAATGGGTCCTCTACATTTGACATGAAGAAAAGTGGCAATTCATTGCTGAATTTATTTGTTGAGATATAGAAACACATCCGGAGAAATGTCCAGCAAACCAGACTACAGTGTACTCCTTCAATGCAGCACTGCTGTACGTTGGGGGCAGCAGTACCAGAGAGTTCGTTCCAAATCGCCTAAAAGTTGATCCATGGGATTCAGGTCTGGCGAATAGAGCACAGGAATGTTGCTTCAGTCATGCCTGAATAAATCTGCAAGGAGCGGCGAGTTGTGGTGGAGTGGTAATTTTATATGTAGGTTATTACGGTTTATTATTCTGATGGACACCAACATAATGCTCAGTAATAGAAACTAATTATTATTTGGACACAAACATAATGCTCAGTAATAGAACATATCATAGAAGGTCACCAACATAAAGCTCAGTAATAGAAACTAATTATCCACAATCATATCGCTAAAGCTATCAGCATTCAGGAGTCTTCCGATGCTCACCGCAAGAGCAGCAGAACACTTTTCACAAAGTAGTATGACCGACACCTGCCTGGAAGCTCTGCTGAGGGCAGCAGAGCTTGATTCTTTCAGATGAAGTACCTGCCATCGTCAATATCTAGCACAGATATCTGGACTCACAAAACCAACGAACCCTTTGTCCACCATGAACTTCTCAGCCGGTGCTTGATAATGAACCAGCTGTAGCTGTTTGTGCAGTGTGGACCGGAGGACAACGGAAAAAAGACTTTTCTTCTGTAGCCGCTGAAAAGTACAACGTAGTGTCCAGAGAAAAACTAATCTAATGAATCCAACATTGTACTCGGTACTCATAGCGCTCACGCTGATATGTCTGTTAGTACGCAATGTGCAATGACCGCCTCATTGGCCTGACACTCCTTATGTCCACTGCCCGTTTTCGTTTGATTTCGAGTGTTGTTCTATTGGTTTTTTCAAAGATTCTAAGCTTCATTTTCTTCACCAAGCTAGGTGTACAGTCAGCGAGACAAGTTGGGTGTGCTTGTACAATGTAAAACTTCATGAAATGTTATTTCTTCTCATATTTTCCCTATAAAATTGCCTCGGTTCCCGACAAATTTACATTATCTACAGGTGTGAAGGAGACCAGTTGTGTTGCATTATTTCCGTGCATCATAAATTCTGATTAGAAAGGGGATTGTTTTCCCAATGTTTTGCTGTCTATATGTATTTTCCTAAGAACAAGTCAGATATAATATCTTCCTTTAGGGTTCAGTTTTTTCGCTTTCCAAAGTTATAATGTAGAAATAAAATGTGGCTGTATTATTAATTGTTTTCTCCTTTCGTTTTTTTCTAATATTTATACTTTTTTTATGATTTTTAACTTCTCCTGCCATCGTGACAAATACCGTAACCCATTTTCAAAATTCGAAATGAAAGTGTATATCAAAAAAATAAATAAAATTAATACACACTATTGACGTGGATTAGGAACGTCAAACAGAAGTCATCGCTCTTTCCACGTTTATAAGTGAGTCACGGAAACATTCTCATCGGCCGCCACCGTGAATCGAACACAGGGTCTTCCAGTTATGCGCCGGACATGCTACCACTGCACCAGAGTGACCTCGAATTTTCCAGACTCACATACGACTAAATGCCAAACCAAATAGCAGGTTGTTTCTTGGAGCCCCGCACAATGCTGGGAATTCACAAATTTTCAATTCTAGAAGTAAAAAAAGTTGTAACAAAAAACAGATTTTGAGAACTTTAAAAGCGCATCTTCAGAAAAGTAAGAAATGTCAAATACAAATGACAGATGAAAATAAATCCCGGAATACTGCAATATAACAGACTCTCTGGGGTGGTAATAAAGCTCGGGGAAACAGTTTAGCACTAAATTTTAAATTTAAAAAGAAACGACCCTTGAAGATCTTTTGGACGCAAAGCAAGCCGAATCTCATGGGGACACACTCCGACTTAATTTCAGCTAAAGTGTAAGAATATTTCCACTTGTGTTATTGATTTTGGATTATCTCACTTGGTTTACCACGTGACTTTAAAGGGACCATGAATACAACGGTGCAGGCATGAAGATATGGTCATAAAGTGTCCTGTGGCTTATACTAGTGTCAACTGTTTCCCCACAGGTGCATTCTGCTACTTATTACTAATTATGGCACCACTTTTCTTAACGTAAGCTTCAGACACTAAATTCTGAGCTTAAAGCAAAGAGATAAATACATACAAGTATTTCGAACTTAAAGCGGCACTCATGAATTATAGGTCATATTTTCTTTCTATAGCAGTTTGATACCGATAGAGGTAAATTTATCCTTAAGACATAATTCTTTTCAACGTCATAAAGTGTTTCAGTGTGTCCGCAAAGCACAATGAAGCGCACTAGAAAATTTAAAGATTTTTCGGCTTGTAAAGGCATTTTGAAACGTCATTTCAAAAATTATTTAAAAATATAATATATGAAAGTGCAAATGTTATGATGCATAAAATATTTGGGTTTTAATTCCTTTTCTTGTAGTATTGGAGTTTTGAAAAAGAAAACTAAAAATCTTGTCTTTTTATGAAAAAGATAATGCAACGCGTTGGATACTAATTATAAATTATCAAGCACTTCAAGTCATTAAAAATGAACGAATGATTTCTAATTCACCTAAAAGGCATGATTTCAATTTCAATTAAAAGTTCTGAAGATTTGAAATCACTAAGATTTTGAGTGCTGTTGTTTAGAAAGGAGAAGAAAATTTTAGCATTATGTTCGCTTCAGGGTGATTTTTTTATCTCTTTGCATTAGAAATTCTTGGAAATATAACAACAAGATTGTGTAAAATATTGAAATCAGATTCTCATGACGTTTTGTTTGAGGCACAGCATAGCAGAGAGATATTTTCAAGCACATTTGTTTCTTTAGTGTCTCAATTCTTTGAGAAAGATATAATTTTCTCAGAACTGTTAACAATTAAAGAGCGTCTATGAATAATTCATCAAAGAGCTGAAAACAATCAACTACAGACCCAAGATATTTGAAACTAAAGCATGTACAACAAAAACTCCTTTCCGTTTTATCTCGGGTAATATACCTACTAAACGACGGAATCCGCTTTATTGTTAATGAAAGTGACATCGATTAAGGGTATTTATTCCTCATGATATTGACTTCGATTTAAAAAGTCTTGTAATTTATCGTACACCAGTAGCGTTATTCGAATTCCAGAAAACAATTTATACGGTTTTTTTTTTATTTTGGGTGCAAAGCTTTCTTCCGCACATGACCTTTGAATTTTGATGACGTCAGATTCTATATGAAAAGTTGTTTCCTTCTCTGAATCTGCGCTACCCTGTGAGAGTTTTTATGCTTCGTTCTTTTCAAGACACTACAACAGAAAAGGACGGCAAGGTGTGTGTAACACGCAAATCAAAATTGATATTTTCATATTACAAAGTTATTTACGTTGCACTGGTGTGTTATTTTGCCTCCGTGAGCGTGGTTCTGGTTTCCCATTGAACGAAAATGTCGTGCAGAAAAGTAGATTATCAGTCACACATGATTTGATGTCAGTAATACTTTGGGATTGTTTTAACTCTTTAACGACCATGACCCCAAAATCTTTTATCACTCCAAATACCATAACGTCCGAAACTGTCTGTTGGTTCATTTCTTTGTTTAATAACAATAATTGTGAGTGAGGGTGACTTCTGGTGTTCCCTCATAGGTCGAGAAAATTTGATGAACAAATAAGGGTTGGAAATCTGACTCACCCTAGACAGGCGTTTCGGGCGGCTATGGCAGTTTGTATGCACGGGCGGTTTGGCCATTATGGTAGTTAAAGTGTTAAGAAAAGGAAGACTTCACATCCATTATACGACACATATCATGTTTATAAACGTGATTAGATTCGGATACTAAATTGGTCGTTCAGAGATCTAAGGAGTGGATTTTCACCTCTTCGTGGCTTTAGGATAAAACCTAGATATGATATCCTTCTTTCGGCATTGATTTTCTGACTACACACTTTGTAGCCAACAGCCCAAAATTCTTTCGAAACAAACTTGGATTTCAATGAAACAGCTGAACAGCGTTTGAAAAATGGCATATTGCAGAGCATGCACTGTTACTTTTATGCAGTTACGGGTAACCAATGCATACTAATATGCACACAATGCCCGCCAAAATTAAACTCGAAACGCAAAAGTGTAATTTGAAAACGAAGCAATAACAACTTATTCAAAATTCTCACTGTACTGCTGTGCAAAACCATGAGAAGGTCAAAACATATGCTGGGTGCTGATTTGCGCAATGAAAAGAGTATATGAAAGCTCCCTTATTAAAACAGCACATCCCATCGGAGGCTTTGTACTGATGGAGCCCGTGAAATGTCGGACCGTTAACCTGTAATAGCCATTTTCATCGTTAGTTCGCAAAGAAAACTTCTAGAAGATTCAGAACGACTTAGCTATTGTGAGGTAGATATCCATCAACCAACCCCGGAGGCAGGCCGATTTTTTTGTGTTGACCATAGTGTGACCTCAAGAGTTCAAGACCAATTTTAAGCAAAAGAATCAGTCTTTGGGCAATCCAGGGGAAAATAACTCTCCAGATAACCGCTACATCTCCATTTCGATCTATCGGAATAGGTGGAAATCAGCACCCGGTCTCCATTCGGACCTCATTGCAACTACAGTATGCCAGATATCCGTGTGTTCTGTAACTGGAGGATACTAACTACGGTTTGTACACCCGCAGACATGATATACACTGACGGAAAAAAATCCCAACAACAACAAAAAATAGTTGTAGAGGAATGAAATGGCGGCAATACATTTGTATAGGTAACATATTTAATCGATTAAGGTTTCAAGATCACAGCTTATTGTAAGCGCGAGAAGAGCCATTTTAAATGTGAAATGCTGGTACATTAATAACCGGTGTAACCGCCAGAATGTTGAATGCAAGCACGCAAACGTTCATGCATTGTGTCTTACGGTGCTGGATGTCAGTTTGTGGGATGGAGTTCCATGCCTGTTGCACTTGGTCAGTCAATACAGGGACGGTTAATGCTGGTTGGGGGTGACTCTGGAGTTGTCGTCCAATGATGTCCCATACGTGCTCGATTGGTGAAAGATCTGGT
The DNA here is from genome assembly GCA_039090855.1 of Macrothele yani. Lineage (NCBI taxonomy): Eukaryota > Metazoa > Arthropoda > Arachnida > Araneae > Macrothelidae > Macrothele > Macrothele yani. The sequence continues at coordinate 79,017,999 of CM077007.1, read as the reverse complement.
GATCTAGCAGGCCACGGCAGCATGTAGACACTCTGTAGAGCATGTTGGGTTACAACAGCTGTATGCGGGCGAGCGTTATCCTGTTGGAAAACACCTCCTGGAATGCTGTTCATGAATGGCAGCACAACAGGTTTAATCACCAGACCGACGTACATCTGTGCCGTGTTGGTGCGTGGGATAACCACGAGAGTGCTCCTGCTGTCATGGGAAATTGCTCCCCAGACCATAACTCCAGATGTAGGTCCAGTGTGTCTCGGCCGCAGACAGGTTGGTTGCAGGCGCTCACCTGGCCTCCTTCTAACCAACACACGGCCATCACTGGCACCCAGGCAGAACCGGCTTTCATCAGAAAACACAACAGATCTCCACTCCGTCCACCAATGAGCTCTAGCTTGACACCACTGACGTCGCAAACGGCATTGGTTTGGAGTAAGTGGAATGCACGCTACAGGGCGTCTAGCTCGAAGCTGTCCTTCAAGTAACCGATTTGTAACAGTTCGTTGTGTTGTGGTGGCAACTGCAGCTCGGATTGCTGCCGCAGACGCGGTACGATGCGCCACGGCCATACGCCGTACACGGCGGTCTTCCCTCTCAGTAGTGCCACGTGGCCGGCCGGAACCCGGTGTTCGTGAGGCAGTACCTTCCCTTGACCACCGCTGCCAACAATCATGCACAGTGGCTACATTCCTGCCAAGTCGTTCTGCAATATTGCGGAAAGAAAATCCACCTTCTCGTAGCCCTATTACACGATCTCGTTCAAACTGCGTGATCTGTTGATAATGGCTTCTTCGTCTTCTTAAAAGCATTCTTGACGAACATCAACACACTACGTCGAATCTCAACGATAACTAACGCTCACGAACGTTACAGCGCGTATTTACAGCAAACCTGCTTTGGATGTTCCGAGGGGCGCTACTAGCGCCACACGTATGCGCCGAGCGCGAAATATGCATAGACGTCATCTTACAGATGTACTCGCACCGCCTACCAACTGTCGTTTATCTAACACAACCCCTTCTTGGTGTTGGGATTTTTTTTCCATCAGTGTAGTTGTGCTGTTTCATCACAAGTGCATCTATTTAAGATGACGTCACGTTCATATTCATGGATGAGTTGTGCAACTCTCCGGAATAAGAAAGAAGCCGTGTACCGAGCGGCTTCAAATCGTACACATTTCGTAACGTGAACAACAGAAGTGCTTTTCGGGAGATTGTGTGACTTTATGGGCTGGTTTCCTCATAGGACGGTGGCACCACCCTTTACGTTTTTTTAAAGCTTCGTAGCTACCGTAAGTTATCGGGACGAGAATTTTCATTTCTATCAAAGAACGTATGCCGGTGCAGTTGACGTTCATTTTAGCTCAACGGATTTCAAAACGTATATCTCCATAGAGCTAACGTTTCGACGCATGCAGAACAAGTTTCACAAAGATTTTAATGGTCTGCATTTTCTCCAGACTGCAGTCTCAATGAACGTGTTCAAGTTGCCCTAATGATAGCTATTGCTCTCTCTCTCTCAGCTTCCCTTCTCTCTTCACCATCTAAGACTTGCAGACGGCCTCCATTCGCTAGTGTCAGTTAATTCGTTTTCCTTCGCTGAATCATCCTATTAAGATTGTGACTCGTCAGTGCCAAGTCAGTATTATTCCTACAGGGGTCATATTTTATATTGTCCGTACGTCTTGTATGTAGAACGGCTACCCAGTTTTAGGGTTGTATCTTCTTTTGATGCATACGCTAGTATATTCATGCATGTCTTTAAAGCTTCGTACATGCAAAGAACAAAACTTTGAACATGTAAGATACTGTACATAGCTTTATATATACAAAGCATATAGCTTTATACATGTAAGGCGTATAGGGTGTATAAAGCATATAGCTTTATACACCCTATACGCCATCGTGCAGTGCTATGAAGTTTGACATAAAGTGGTTGATCACTATTAAAATTGCACCCCATTTCTTTGTTTTGGGCTTAATTCTTTACGGGCAATGTATATATCTGGAAGGAATACAGAGTGTTCACAAACTCTTCCGATTTTTTTTTCGAACTTATAAATGTTGACTGAAATCTAAACTGCAGAAAATCACTACCTTCTGTTATGTTTCATGATTATTTTCTCAGGTTTTCGACTAAAAGACGATGTGTCCTAATGCTAAAAACAAACTACAAACTTTATTTGGAGATTCTTCAATAATGAGCGTAAAATGTACGCTCGCAGTTCGACTGCCGCATGGGCACGGACCACAACATATATACAGCTAACCGATATAGGTCACAATCTGTATTTGAGACATAAATGTTTGTGTGTACGTGGGTGTTTGTACACTGCTATTTCTTTTGTACATGTAGAAATTTGCTACTAAAGCGAAAGAGCAAAAAATCGTTGTTAAACTCAACACGCTCGAGAAAATGGCTAGAAACAGACATGTCACAGATTTTCATTTCTTTCATGAATAAGCATGTCACAGATTTTCTAGTTTCTTCAAGAATTTGTAGATCTACTACTAAGTGACGGAAGAGAGTTATGAAATTAAAAAAATATTGCGTGACAAAAAACAAAAACAAAAAAGAAACATCGTGTTTGTGACTGCTCCTTGGAAATCTGTAGTATGTTACGTGCGTTTATGAAATATGTTAGAACATTCACATATTGAATGACTTTTAACAACTTGCTGCCTCCCCTCGCCCAATGATCAATATAATGCGAATACTGATTTTCCAGGTATACTAAAAATTCTTTAGGAGCGTCTGTTATATTAAACTGCATTTCCCTCTCATATGGAACAACATCTCCCTTCTAAAACTTTCGATTCGGAATCATATCCTATTTATACAGTTGATATCGAACTGTCCCATGAGCTCTCCACCTATTTTTATGATAAATGTTCCCATTAGGTGGCGTAAATTTCGATTTTCACTTCGTCTGCACCAGAACTTTCAGTGATCGATTGGTAAAATTTATTTCGGTATTACCTGGTTCTCATCGAGATCATATGATACACATACTTCTAATTTTTAAGATGCACTGTATTCTCAACTGAGGTGCTTAACAATGTATTCCTCGTTTTCACTCCATATGCGCTTCTAAAATTTATCTATCTATACATAGTATAAAAAAAGTCCCCGGTAGGCGACTGTTTGTTTGTTCGGGCTAATCTCGAGAATCGGTGGACTGATTTTGATGCGGCTTTTACCATTCCATAGATCATTTGTCGAGGAAGATTTAGGTGTATGAAACATTAATCCATGACAAAAAGGACCACCAGAGAAGTAACGATTTTAGTGACAAGTCAACGAAAAAACCGCCGTTTGCATTCTTTCGTGGCTTCCACTGCCTGAACAAAGATGCGCGAAGACCGGTTTACGAAACTGTTTTGTTCATTGGGAAAAAGACGCGAGGCGCATGGGCGACGGCCGGTCTGACAGCATGTAAGGCCAGAGATTAAATGCGTAGTTACACCGGACGCTGAAAGTATTGATTCATCGGCGCTCCCACAAACTAAATGCGTAGTTACATCGGACGCTGAAAGAGAATTGGTTTATCTGCGCTCGCACAGATTAAATGCGTAGCTGTTTTCGTCCACATGTATGTATCTCTTTGAGTAGCTCCTTAATTAAAATTTAAATATTGTATTAACATTATGCCGAGACTAAAATCGAATATAGGTCGTAGTACATTGGACTCTAAAAGAATTTGTTTATCCAGCCATAATGAAACTTTCCAAGAAACAGAATTTCGATTGGCAAATGACAGACAAATAATGGTTTTACAAAGAGAAAGACAGTCGCCTGTTGAACGTAATAATCGTGTCTCTTCAGATTCGCCGTAAATTCTAAATTACTAACGTGCGAAGCCGGGCGGGGTCGATAGTATTTACACTGCTGGCCACCCAAAATGCAACACAAAGAAGGAAGCATCCGATTGGCCTGAAATTCGGTGCATGCGTCGCCCGCGAGAGGACATGCAAACGATTAGCGTTGCAGGGCATATGCAAATCATGTGCGCCCGGCACGCCACCGAGAGGCACTATAAGAAAGGTGCACAGAACGCGGGGTGTAAGTAGTGGAAGTGTGTTGTGCTGCCGGACCTGTGCGTGGGAAGCTTCCTGATGCCTCGTCGCAGAATACGGCAGTCATTCCAGCACGTTTCGGAGTTCGACAGAGGACGAATAGTGGCTTATTGCGACAGCGGTTTGTCGTACCGAAACATCGGCACCCGTGTGGGGCGACATCCAGCCACAGTGAGGGAAGTATGGATTCGGTGGGTGCAAGAGGGACGGACGGACCGACGATTTGGAGCCTGTAGTCCTCCCTTACCTGCAGGACCTGCCAGCGGCCAAGTTTAAACAGTACAGTGCGCGCTCGCACTTGGCATGCAACGTGCAACAATTCTTCATGGCTCACCAGGTGTCACTGCTGCCGTGGCCCGCCTGTTCTCCCGATATGTCGCCCATCGAACACGTCTGGTCGCTGATCGGCAACCGAGTGGTCCGGCAAGCACCACGCGCGGCTACGCCTGATGAACTGTGACAACGTGTGGAAGCAGTCTAGACCGACATACCCCAAGCCCACATCCAAAGCCTCTCTCGTTCGATGCCGCTGCGTGTAGCGGTCGTTATTGCCAGCCATGGGGGCCACACGAACTATTGATGCCTGCGTGTTCCGCAAGTCGCACGGGCCTGTAAGCTCAATCGTTTCATCTTTGTATTTATTGTTATGTGTCCAGTAAATCTGACTTTGCTATTTCGGGTCCATCTTGGTGTTGCATTTTGGGTGGCCAGCAGTGTCTATGGTAATTCTAAAAGGATTTTTACTCTAAGACCAGTTGTGAGAGAACGGCTGAACGTAAACATATGGTTGAGGTATCAAAATAAAGGTCTGATCATATAGATACGCCAGTCGAAGAGAAAAATGAGACTGGGCATCGGTTCAGGCGTTGCGGGGCGGCACATTTCCCATGGAAAATCAATGGGAGAAGCGTGCGGTTGACATCCGATCGCCTGCGGTTGACTAACGCGCTGTTGAAGGCGGGATTAAGGAGGGACTCAGATAGTTCAAAGTTTCTCTTCTCAGCGAACCGTTGTGCAAAACAACGCTAGCAGGAATTTGTTTGAAAATTCTTATCGGAACAGCGAACACTCGAAGACCTGATTGCGTTGTGCCATTGGACTGTGTGGTGTATATATGTTACCGCTAAAGCTCGAAAGCCGTTAATGTGCACATTACCTAGCTAATCTGCACATTAACTGATTTGCTCCGTTAACGTGCGGAATCAAGAGTTTTCCGCATTTTACCTAGGTAATGAGCACATTAACGGATTCTGTATCGTTAAAGTTCAAAAGTTTGTTTCTCTCATTTCCTTTAACTACACCTTCCCCCTCTCTCTCCACTTTTAGTTTGGTTTCGCTTGTTTCTCACATTTTTATTCCCTACACCTTCCCCTCTTCCTTCACTTTTAGTTTGGTTTCGCTTGTTTCTCTCATTTCCTTTCCCTACACCTTCCCCCTCTCCCTCCACTTTTAGTTTCGTTTCGCCAGCGTCTAGTCGTCGCCGGTTGTTTTTATTTCTCATAATTGGCGTCGGCTGCCAGTGCGTAGCATAGCTAATTCTGTTTTCAAATTCATTTCTGCCTGTTAGCGCGTGAATTTGTGTCGTGATTTTTTAAAGCAGATAAATTTAACTCCTAGTATGCAAGCAAGCACCGAATTGGTGGGTAAAATGAAGAAAAGATTCTTCGAAAATGTCCCTACTGTAGAAATATCTTTACGTCAAACAGCAATAAAACAATCCCTTGGTACTGGGCAGGGTTTCAGAAAATGTGACTACAAATTTAAATGTACCACAAATAGGTGTGCTTGTCGCAAAAACCAAATGCTATGTATTTCAAAGTGTCACCAATCTTTAGATTGCACTAATAAGTAAGCATAATTTTATCATACGTTTTGCAAATTAATTTCCTTAATTATAATAATATTTTAAACCGTTTGATTTTTTCTATTATAGTTTCTGAATTGATTGTTGATTGATTCTATCAACTAATTTGTTGATTGTTTGATTGTACTAAGTTGATTCTTTATATATCGAAAAATAAATAAATAACATTATGTTAATTTAAGCGTACAGAAACGTTGCTGTTGTTCCAGCAAAGATCTTATTTTCACTTTAACGAGTGCCTGGTAGGTAATTTGAGCAATGAAAAAATTTTCGGCACTTTAACGGATCACCCTAGTTAATCTGCACATTACCTCGATAATCTGTAGAATAACTAATTTCTGCACTTTAGCGATAACATATATACAATTTACCATTCATTCGATTCAGTTTATTCATGTAGGTAAGACGTTTACTATTAGGTAAAGATGTAAATAAACGTTTCATATGAGTTTAATCTTTACAAAAAAAAAAAAAAAAAAAAGGAAAAAAAAAACTAATCGTCGATTCCGACGGGTTTCGTCTACCGGGGGAAAAAACTATTCGTCGATTCCGACCGGTTTTGTCTACCGGGTTCGAATCTCGGTGAGGCATGGATGTTGTGCTTGTCTTACGGCACTGGTTCTCTCCCTTCCCTGAAACCAGTGACCCTAAATTAGGGACGGGCGACTGCTTATATCCCAAGCGTTGCTTTATTATCGATCGTTCGTGAAAGGTCCGGGTTCAAATCCCGGTGGGGCATGGATAAGGTGTTTGTCTTACGCCACTGGTTTCCTCCCTTCCCTGCAACCAGTGACCCAAAAATAGGTATGGGCGGCTGCTTATAGCCCATTGAGTTTTTCACTGTAGTCGTTAAATCTTCAGTCACAAACAAAAAAATCACGAACCTAGACTATTGTCTTTCCTGAAGTGGTTGAATTAATTTGTCAATTAAATAAAATTTACATATGTTGTTTTATATGAGTTCATTATTTAAAAAATTTTTTTTTACCGTCGATTCCGACGGCTTTCGTCTTTTACTATCTGCTACAGTTAGTATTCACAGCTGACCAAATAACTCAGTGATATTATACACGGGAAGTTGAGGAATAAATTTTGTTATCGAGATAGGCTTGCGCATGAAAAAATATGAAGTATCCCAGTCATAAACTTGGACCCGATTACACTTCAGTTTCTTGCCGTTTAAAATATTAACTCACACACATACTACCCTATAGAGAATTTGCACTGAAGAGCAATTGAATTGGAGATACCTGTCTAGTAACGTGTAGCACCACCTTTCGACCAGATGACGGCGGCGATTCGACTCGGCATGAACTCGACAAGACACCGGAAGCGTTGGGAAGCCATACGGATTCACGACCCATGAACAAGCTCCCACAGTTCACGACGATTTGATGGACGGGGTCAGATCCTCGAACATCTCTCTCGACGGCATCCCAGATGTGCTCGATGGGATTGAGGTCAGGGGACCTTGCTGGCCAAGGAAACGAGGTCACGTCGGTGGAGTGCTCATCCAACCATTCGGATAAAATTCGGTAGCGACGGTATGGTGCATTGTCTTGTTGCAGGATGAGGTACCCAGTGGGATTTTGAAGACGCACAAACGGGAGCAAATGGTCGTCCAGGATATCCCGGTAACGTTGACCTGTAAAGGACGATGTCACATGTATCAGGGGTCCCATTTCAGTCCACGTAAACAGTCCCCAGACGGGAATGCTACCCCCACTAGCTTGAAGAGTACCCTGCTGGCAAGAAGGATCCATAGCTTCATGTGGTTTGCACCGTACTCGTATCCTGCCATCCGCATGTACCAGCGTGAATCTCGACTTATCAGTCCAGGCAACATTTTCCCACATGTCTAGGGTCCAGTGGCGATGTTCCCGCGCCCGTGCTAATGTTTGCACCCTGTGATGTGCTGTCAGCAGCGGAACCCTGGTGTGACGATGGCTTCTGTACCCCATAGCTAGGAGATGGTTCTGGATGGTGTGGCTGCTTACACGTTTTTGTGCACCAGCGTAAATTGCCGAGTAATTTCTTGCACTGTGGCCCGTCTATCCGCTGTTACAATGCGAACTAGCCGACGATGACCCCGCTCAGCCACACGCTGTTGTCCACGGCAGTTGGCCCTTGCAGGAATGGTTTTACCGGATTCGATGTACTCACGGTGCACCCGTGACACAATGGCTCGTGAAAATCCCAGTGCCTGCACGACTTTCGAGATGGAGTGACCCATTCGTCGGGCCCCGATATTTTGCCCACGATCAAATGCGCTTAGATCCTTAATGATTTCCGTCGTATCACTCTTTATATTGTCGGATCGCTGCATACGTCATGTCGTTTCCGTTTACATGGTAGCCCACAGCGCCACATTTGCATAACGTCAGCTGTCTCTAATTTAATTGCTCTTCAGTGTATAATATCTGACATTTTGTATATAGAGATTTTTAATTTCAACATTTGTAAGTCTTGATTTTAGAGTACGTGTCCTGTGTTTTTGGAAAAAGGCCCAATACAAATATTTCGGCAAAGACGAGAATACTTTTGCTAGCAAGTCAATGCAACGCACACTGAAAAACTTGTCCGGCGAGTGGATGTCAAGGAAAGGCACATGCTAAACTAAAAATATACCCATAAAGCAGAGACAAAAATGACATTTATATCACACAAAAAAATAAAAACATAAATAGGCAGTAAAATGATATTTGCTTATGTCGATTTTATCAGCTGTCAATACCGTCCATAGGCTGCATTTTTCTTTGATTTCCATTAATTTTCTAATCCATTATTTTTCAGAAGGTATTTTCACGCTTATGTTGCATACTTTGTTGTCCTTTCTGGTTGCGACTATGAGTTCCCAGATTTTCTGTATTCAGCTTAAACATAACTAATCTGCTTACCGAATAATTATAATTTAATTTACTTTCTAAGTAACGTAGTATCCAAAAAGAATTGAAATTTCATCAATATGTATCACGATAAGTGTCGAATCCAACTTATTTCTCAACAGAGCATTTTGGGTCTGGATATGCATTTTGTGTGTTTCGGGATTTCATGACAACCGTGAAGAAATATAAATGTTAGAAGCAGTTGTCTGTCCCTAATTTCGGGCAGCTGGTTCGAGAGAAGTGAGAGACAGCCAGAGCCGTAAGACAAGAACCCCACCATGCCGAATCCGGAACTCGAATCCAGCCCCCTCGGACGAAAAATCGGAATCCAGTGATTGGAACACTGTGACTAGGTGTACTTCTTCCATCTTTCGGAGTCAGAAATAAAGATTAAAGCTCTTCTAAACACAGTCCCATTTTTCCTTTTGCATTTACTGTCAGAATCACTTAGTGAGAAACAATTGCCCCCTTTTTCGGCTTTCAGTTCAGCTGGGATTCTGGTGATTCCTTAAGTGAAAAATGTTTGAGCTTTGTTTTCTGTGATAAAATCACTCGGTCTTTAGTTAAACAGCATTTAACATTAAATTTTCCGTTGCGTTCCGACTATGTTTGTATAATGGGTAGTATCTGAAGCAATAAAATTGACTTCTTTGATCGCTATCTGGCATCTTTACCTACTCTCGTTTTAGTGACGTGAAGTTATTCCTCTTTCATGCTGTCTTCGTAAGACCAGCACTTATATTCAACCCTATTTCTTTGTTACTAACACATACTGAGTATTTTCAAACACTTGAAAATCGTTATTATTTTCAAGAACATATTCAACAGAATATTCTGTGTTAGTCACTTGAGGAAAACCTGATGCTTTGATTGCTTCCAGTGTAGAGTTTTACTCTTTTTTTTACCAAAATAAAGGACAAGAAAATATTCTCATACGGTATCGATTATATCGGCTGTGATATAATCGATACCGTATGAGTCAGAGGAACCGACTGCCAACCCGGTGGCTGCAAACCTCAAACTCACTGCTGCTATAGCGAGCCTTGAACATGCCAAACCGATCGATCTGAAGAAAGGACTGTCGGCGAAAACAAGGCCAACTACCGCACTTACCCCATACCCGACAGAAAGAGGCCTTTTCAGACCAAGGAATCCAGATCTAAATCCAGCCATGGATTATCCTATGATAATCCTGGATAATCCTTACGAGAAGCAATGTGATGTGACGTGTTAATTAAATGAGATTCGATATAATGATTAAACAGAACTGCCACCCCAGCACAGTAGTTTAAGCGCGAACTTCTGACCATTCGTCCGGAGATGGGCCTGGTTGGAATTCCAGTGAGGCGTGGATGTTGTGTTTCCTTACGGCACTTTCTCTCCCCCTTATCTGGAGCCAGTGACCCCAAATTAGTGACGGGCGACTGCGTATAGTCCATTGAGTTGGTCACGGTTATTTTTAACCCCCAGTAAAAAATAGCCTACAGATTATGTGAGTAAGGAGGAAGATAGGTGAGAATTCTCTTTCATTCTTGTAGATCGCTTTTACTAAGAGAACGATGATCCAAGCCTTTTAGCCTTTTTCCTATGCACGACGTTACTGAAAGGAACGGTCATAGTGTCGATGCATATTTTATTTCACATATTTGCTTCCGAAAATCGGACTAATAAAACATATTGTGACCCTTCTTACCATAAAAAATACATCCCAGCAGTTTTCCTACTTCAAATAATCCCGATGGTTTCTATTTTTCTGCTAGGAGACGTAAACATATATTATTTTTTCCTTCGCAATCTCTGTTTCTGAAACTTCGATTGGAAATATTCTTTTGACACCGCATAGGTTTTAAAATTGGAAACATTCTTTAGTTTATTTTCTGCTTTTTCATAACGCCTCGTTCTATCTGTAGGTAAGATAAACGCGTGTTTCTATTTCCAACAGTGCCTCTTCTGCTCTAAATCCAATTGATATTCTTTTATGGATTTCCCTCGGTATGAAGGAATTTTGAGCACCTTTTCTGCTTCAAAGAATGCGTAGTTTCACTACTAGAGGTCGTGAATTTATATTTAGTCATATTATGCTCTCATGTTCTCTGCTTAAATAAATCAGATTTGAAACATTCTTTTTATATCAGATGTCTTTTAGTGTAAAGAACATTTTGTGTACATTTTCATAAAGAATAGTTCTAGGGCTAGGGTAATAAAATATGTTAGTCTATGTGCATCGTAAAAATTTGATTGAAAACATTATTTCTACATCATTGGCATTCGTACGAAGAACAGTGCGTGCATTGTTTCTTACCGGAAAACATTCACTCTGAAGAATAATATTTTATATATATTGTCTGCTTCAATCTCTGAGGTATGCATAGACGTACACAGCAGACATATTGTCGAAGCTGACACATTTTCCTGCTGCTTGTGATTACAATTATGACTCAAAACGTGAGACTTTACTTTCAATTTTTCATATGTTGCTATCACTCGTACTTTCTAACTGCTTGTTTTGTATTAACGGTATATTCCTTATTATGAATATTCCAAACGGTCCCTCAGCAGGGCAATTTTTCCGATTCCGATTTAGCCCGTTCTGAGCAGTTCGTAGACCAAGACTCAGCCGAAACAAAAGTGCAAGAGGGAATCGTATACACAGCAAGAAACGGGATGATTGCGGTAGAGTAATCAAAAAAACGGACTTGATAAAGTAATTAATTCAGCACTGGCGATATAGAATCCTATATCTCTAGTGGAAGGAGCAGTACAATTTTCAAGAGCAATTCACCATTATATTTTAAAAGAAAAGGGTTTAATCTCAACGCATTGTTTTAGTTTTTAAGGATCAAAGTCACGAACCTTAACAAAAAAGTCATGAACATCATCAGTGGAATAAGAATGGTTCTCAAAAAGAGGCTGATGACAACACTAATTGACAGAGATAAGTGCATGCTTGGTGTAACCATGAAAGTTAGGAAGTCATCCATTAGGAATATGACAAGAATATTTAACATCATAATAAAGTAAAAACTCTCAAGTGGAGAGCAATTGAATTAGAGATACCTGCCTAGTAACGAGCACCACCTTTTGCCCTGATGACGGCGGCGATTTGTCTCGGCATGGACTCGACAAGACATCGGAAGCGTTGGAAAGCCATACGGATTCACGACCATTGAACAAGCTCCCACAGTTCACGAAGGTTCGATGGAGAGGGGTCAGAGTCTCGAACATCTCTCTCGATGGCATCACAGATGTCCTCGATGGGATTGAGGTCAAGTGACCTAGCTGGCCAAGGAAGCTAGGTTACGTCGGTGGAGCTTTCATTCAACCATTAGGATACAATTCGGAAGCGATGGCACAGTGTATCGCTTTGTTGCAGGATGAGGTCCCCAGTGGGATGTTGAAGACGCACAAGCGGGAGCAAATGGTCGTCCAGGATATCCCGGTAACGTTGACCTGTGAGGGACGATGTCACACGTACCCGGGGCCCCATTTCAGTCCACGTAAACAGTCGTCAGACGAGAATGCCACCCCCACCAGCTTAAAGAGTACCCTGCTGGAAAGAAGGATCCATTGCTTCATGTGGTTTGCGCCGTACTCGTATCCTGCCATCCGCATGTGCCAACGTGAATCTGGACTCAACAGTCCAGGAAACATTTTCCCACATGTCTAGGGTCCAGTGGGGATGTTCCCGCCCCCATGCTAATGTTTGCACCCTGTGATGTGCGATCAGCAGCGGTACCCTCGTGGGACGATGGCTTCTGTACCCCATAGCGAGGAGATGGTTCTGGATGGTGTGGCTGCTTACACGTTTTTGTGCATAAGCGTTAAATTGCCGAGTGATTTCTTGCACTGTGACCCGTCTATCCACTGTTACAATGCGAACAAGCCTACGATGACCCCGCTCATCCACACGCTGTTGTCTACGGCAGTTGGCCCTTGCAGGAATGGTTTTACCGGATTCGATGTACTCACGGTTCACCCGTGACACAGTGGCTCGTGAAAATCCCAGTGCCTGCATGACTTCCGAGATGGAGTGACCCATTCGTCGGGCCCCGACAATTTGCCCACGATCAAATGCGCTTGGATCCTTCGTCTTACGCATACTGCGTCCGACTCTTACTGATTCCCGTCGCATCACTCCTTATATTGTCGGATCGCTGCATACGTCATGTCGTTTCCGTTTACAGGGCCGCCCACAGCTCCATATTTGCATACCGCAAGCTGTCTCTAATTCAGTTGCTCTCCAGTGTATAGTACGAAGAAGAAAAATTGATTCGTCTCCTTTCGATGACTAATATGGCTAAGGTTTTCCTAATAATATGGCATCAGTTTTTATTCATATGAGATTCTTTCACACATACATTTCCGAATCCCCCCCAAACACACAGACACTCGCTCGCGCGCATAGTGAAAGACGCGAATTTGAGTCGTTTGTGTGTTTCTGACAAACCGATCTAGATCTGCTACTACGGTGTTAGCCAAGAGTTTATGTTAGATTTTGTATGTATACGGAGGGGTCTCCTTGCATACAAATAATCATTTCTTGGCCACTGTGTCAAATTCGTGAAACGAATTAACGAGTCCCGTAGGCTGCTGGAATCTTAAATGTCTATTAATAAGCTGTGTGGCTGAAACGCCATGCTATAGAAAGCAGGAGAGTAAAATAGAAGTTTTGAAATCAACCAGAACAAAATTAATGTTAATGAAATATAGAAGAAAATGTAAAGCATTTTTTCTAATATAAGTTGGTGCATTTTTATTAAATTAAGTCATTTTTTTAATGAAAGTAGCATTTTAACTTAAAACTTTAAAAAATGAAACACTCTCGGGAGGGGGGAGAGCCCAGGCTCTATAGGCCTCGCCTCTTAATACGCCCTTGATAGAAAGTGTTAGAGGTATGCAAAAGTTTCCGCCGTTTTAAAGAGAAAGGAGACGGGAACAACCACAAAACCAGTACATATTTACACAACGAAATATTGGCCAATAGCATCAATGACCTTTTGCCATTTTTCAGGCAACAAAATGAATGCCCCTGTGATAGAAGATCTGGTGTTTTGAGCTGAAGAACGCAGTGAAGAAACTTTCCACCTCTGGAACTGTGGTGAACCGCTGTTGGGCTAAGGCATGCTGGATAGAGTAAAACAGATGAAAGACTGAGGGTGCAATGTCCGGGATGTAAGCCGAGTGAGGTAAATCCTCCCAGTGTAACTGTTCAAGGATTGATTTCGTGGTGGCACCAACATGTAGTTTGTCATTATCATGTAACAGGATGACTGGAGGGCGTACTTTACCTCTTCATGGGCGTTTTTGCTCGATTGAGGCATTCAGTTTCATCAACTGATCGATACATCGTTGTGCAGTGAGTGTTTCGCCCGGTTTCAGCAGTTCGAATTACAGCACTTCATGTATATCCCAACACACACACACACACACACACACACACACACAACAGCACCATTTCCGCGTGGATATCCTGTTTGCAGTGGATGTTGATGGCTGGCATGTGTCGACCCAGGATCGCTTGCGTACGGGGTTGTCGCAATAGACCCATTAAGCATCCCCGGTGACAACCTTCCACAAGAAATTGTTCCCTTGAAACCTCTTCAGCAACGACATGTAGAGGCCCAATCGTTGACCAATATTACGCTCCGTTAAAATATTAAGAAGCCACTTACCAAACTTTTGGAACTTCCCCAAGGCCTGCAGATGCCGTACCACCGTCTATTGAATCACTTTCAAACGTTTCGCCAGTTGAGTGGTCGATTGTGTGGCATCCTCCTGCAAGAGCGATTCCAGCTCCTGATCTGCGAGTTCCTGCGGTCAACCTGCACGTTGCTTCTCTGGTAAACTTAGATCACCTTTCTTAAAACTGGCAAACCATTCTCGACGCGTCAACTCACCCATAACCGTTTCGCCATGCGCCGACATATCGAACCGTATGTTTCACTCGCACTTTTCGCTAAATTACTATACCGTGCAAATTAATTAGGACAAGCTATTTTATTCTCAGAATTGTAATGTGATCGCCAGTTGATGTCGGAAACTCACGTAAACCGGTTTTATCAGCTGTGAGGTGGTGTGACTGTTATACGTGATAGTAAGAATGTGGTTTGACCGGTTTTAAACAGGAAATAGGCCCTTCAGCTTCAGTTGTGAGTTTTCGTGTGTGACAGATGAATGTTAGTTTTTGATCTCTGTGAGTACGTGTTGCTTTCGTGTATTGAAAAAAGGATATTTCCCCAAGGAAGCGTGCAAAAATAATTGCTCTGAAGGATCACACTTCTATGACAGGGAGAGATATCGCCTCTGCAGTTGGTGTAGGCAAATCAAGTGTATTAAGACTGCTTACGTGATACAATGCATCTGGATTACCGTCTCCAAAGAGGAGAGATAAATGTGGAAGAAAACGAAAAACAACTCCACGAACCGATAAATATCTAATCAGAAATAGTAAAAGAAATCCAAAAAAACAAAAAAAAAACAAGCACCGACCTTCAAAGAGATTTATTGGCTAGTGGTTGTGATATTTTAGTGATTCAACTGTACGCCATAGGCTTCTGGAAGCTGGCTGGAAGCCAAGAAGACCAAAGAAAAAACAATATTTGAATGCGAAAATGAAGATAAAACGTTTAGCATGGGCCAAAAAATATAAATCATAGACTGCTGACGACTGGAAAAAGGTAATTTTCAGTGATGAAACCCATTTATTTGTGCCGGGTTACCAAGCAAATGTCGTTAGACGAAGCAACTGTGAACCCTTAAGACCTGAGCATGTCAAACAAGCTGTAAAACATCCCTCTGAAACAGATGTTTTGGGTTTTTTTCACATCAAATGGCACTGGAAGCTTAGTTTCTGTTCAAGGTATGATGAATTCAGCCAAGTACGTATAAATCTTACAACGTAGGATTGTTCGATTCTAGCAAACTTTTGACGGGGCATTTTCAGATGACTTGGCTCCATGTCACCATTCGAAATTGGTCAAGAATTTCATACTGGAAAAACAAATTCATTTGCTTGATTGGCCTGGAAATTCACCAGACGTAAATCCCATAGAAAACTTGTGGAATATTTCCAAGAGACGTTCAGGTAAAATGGACTGTACAACCAAAGAACGCATAATAACGAATGTTATAAAAAAGTGTGGTTCCACGATTATGAAGTCAAAAATATGTGAACTCAATTAGTGGAGTCAATGCCAAAGCGAATTCAAAAGTTCATTTCTGCTAAAGAAGGACGTACTTCATACTAATACAGGTATTTATCAGTGTATATCAAGGCATAGAATGATATAAAGGCATAGTTTTGGAAAAAGAGTGATTTTTAACTTTGTCAGTTGAATCACTAAAACATCACTGCACAGTATAGTAGACATGAATAACAAACAGTGACGCAAATGAATTTTATCGACCGCCATGCTTGACTTCATGTACGAACTGACAGCACGGTTCGCCGGGGGTTAGACCCCTACAGCGTCCGCTAGTGGGGGCGGTAGAAACTTTAGCATACCCCTAATAATTGAATTCTAAGTAGACTGTGATATCACAGTATTATTAATTTATAATTCCATTGGTCATAAATTTTTATGTAAACTGTCAATGTGGTAACGAACTCGATAAACAATTGTTGTACTTGGTTTATAAGTGTCGATTGTTTAGTGAAGTAGGAGTACAGTTTTTTTCACACATGTATTTCTGATCTTCCTTGCCGGATTGCGAAATTTATTTATAAAGCTGCAGTAGATTTCATTTGTCCGTGTAGGCAATAGTGGTGAATTTTAATCGAGTCTTTAAATGGACTACTTTGATCAGCACATACGGTGTGAACTGAGACAATTTTAATTGTTTAGATCACTGGAACTGGAACTTAATTCGTATAACCGTATCCACAAGTCGTGTAGTGTTCGAGTGGTACGAAGAGGGTTCGGGGCCAAATACCAGTAAGGCATTCTCCCAAAGAGAGTTCGGGCCCAAATACCAGCGAGGCATTCTCCCAAAGAGGGTTCCGGCCCAAATTCCTAGTGAGGCATGAATGGTACGCTTACTTTACGGCAACGGCTCGTTCTGTTCCCAGAAACCACGTACCAAAAATTTGGAAAAGCCAGCTTCTTATAGCCCGCTTAATTTCTCTCGGGGTTCGTCAGACCCCAAAACAAACGAAAACAAGAAAGATGACACCTATTTTTTTTTTTTTTTTTTTTTTTTTGATTGGAGGTTTAACGACCACCGTGAGCAACTCAATGGGCTATAAGCAGTCGCCCGTCCCTAATTTGGGGTCACTGGTTCCAGGGAAGGGAGAGAACCAGTGCCGTAAGACAAACACAACATCCATGCCTCACCGGGATTCGAACCCGGACCCCTTACGGACGAATGATAAGAGACCACTGCGCCACCGGGGCAGCACCGAATTTTCGGGTGTAATAAGCACGTCTTTTGAATCCGTTCTGACGCAAATTAAATTTATCAAAGCTATTCAAAGTCACTGGAACCGGTATCGAAAGCAATAGTATCTGACGGAAGAAAGAAGTTTTTCAATCGGGTTTTTAATTTCTCAGATATTGCTGTAAACGGAATCGTGAGCTTACGCCCTATGGTTGCAGACTTGTGCGTTAAGAAAAGCATGAATTTATATGAGAAACATTTCACACCGGAAACGCTCTCCAACGCAGAAAGAATTTTTCAAATCGGACTCTTAGAAACAGAGATATCGACAAAAATAAGGTGTGACTTTACATCCCCTGGTGGGAAAACCATGCATTATTTTAAGAAGAAAGTATTCCAAAAGTTTTTCCTATACGAGCGGCATCGGTCCAAGAAAAAAAAATTTAGTCGAGTTTTTAGGAGCCCAGATTTTGCTACAAATACATCAGAAGCAGAAATTAACACTTATGCCACCCTGGTGGCCAAACCATTCTTTACCAAACATTAGAAATTATGCGAAAAATATTTTCCATCAAGTCTTGTATGCGATACAGGAAAAATTTTTCTAATCGGAGTTTTAGAAGCAGAAATAACGCAGAAAACGCACTTTACCTTTGTGCCCCCTAGCTGAAAGTCTATGATTTACTTGAAAATTTTGAATTTATAGGGAAAACATTTCGCATCAGAAACACCATCCAACAAAGAAGGAATTTTTCAAATCCGTCTCCTAGAAGTAGAGATATTGACAAAAATATGATATACATCTACGCGCCTGGCGTAGAAACCATGCATTATTTCAAGAAGAAAATGTTACTAAAACGTTTGTCGACATGAGTAGTCAGTCAGCAAACGACTTTTTTTGAATCGATATTTTCGAAGCTCATATTTTGCTGCAAATACATCAGAAGCGGAAATTAAGACTTACGCCACCTGGTGGCCAAACTATTTTTTACAAAAATTGTAAATCATTTGCAAAGGATTTCTCATCAAGAGCTGTATCCGCTGCAGGAAGAATTTTTCAAATAGAAGATTTAGAAGCAGAGATGTAGGGGGAAAGCAATTTACCTTTACGCCCCCTAGCGGAAAGTCTACGAATTACTTGAAAATTCTGAAATTATATGAAAAACATGTCACACTGGAAACACTATTCATCAAAGAAGGAATTTTTCAAATCGGACTGCTAGAAGTAGAGATATTGACAAAAATAAGATATACATCTACGCCCTCTGGCGTAGAAACCATGCATTATTTTAAGAAGAAAAAGTTTCTAAAAGGTTTGTTGACATGAGTACCATCGGTCTACAAACAACGTTTTTTTCAATCGAAAATTTAAAAGCTCATATTTTGCTGCAAATACATCAGAAGCGGAAATTAAGGTCTACGCCCCCGTGACGGCCAAACTATTTTTTTACAAAAATTAGAAATTATGTGCAAACGATTTCCCATCAGGAGCTGTATCCGGTGCAGAAAGAATTTTTCAAATCGGAGATTTAGAAGCAGAGATATAGGGGGAAACGCAATTTACCTCTACGCCGCCAAGAGGAAAGTCTACGAATTACTTGAAAATTTTGAAATCATATGATAAACATGTCACACTGAAAACACTATCCAACAAAGAAGGAATTTTTCAAATCGGACTTCTAGAAGTAGAGATATTGGCAAAAATAAAATATTCATCTACACACCCTGGCGGAGACACTGTGAAATATTTTACGAAGAAAATATTCCAAAAAGGTTTACCGATGTGTGTGGCATCGGTCCACGAAAGAAATTTTTTAATCGATATTTTAGAAGCTCAGATTTTATGGCAAATACATCAGAAGCAAAAATTAACATTTACGCCTTCTGGTGGTTGAAGTATTCTGTACCAAAAATTTTAAATTATATGCAAAAGAGTTTGCATCGCTAGGTGCATCCGCTGAAGCAAACATTTTCCAAATCGGAGTTTTAGAAGAAGAGTTATCGGGGAAAATGTAATTTACTTTTACTCCCCCTAGCGTAAAATTTGTGCGTAATTTGTAAAAGTAACTATATCTGAAATACTCTTCGACATAAATGGAATCGAAAGATAAACAAACTTTTTCAATTGGATGTTTAGAAGCAAATATGTGGAATAAAACGTATTTTTGAATTTGACATCATCTGCATTTACGCCCTCTAGCGGCGAAATTGTACATCATAAAAAATATATAAAGGATCATCATTCGCATATTTCAAGCTTTCCAATGGAAAAAGAATTTTTCAAATCGGAAAAATAGTTGCAGAGATAGCGTGGGTACAGACGGACGGACGGACAAACCGGTAACATAAGAACGCTCTTTTTTTACAAAAGACGTGCTAAAAACAATAAAAATAATAAGCGTTTGCAGATCATATTCAGCAAAACATCATTCAAGAAAGGTGTGATGACTTTTGTTTAACGTGTTACTGTCGAGTTTTATATTTTTAGGATATCTTTTTCTACGAAACTTCATTAAAATTAAGAAAAGTGTTTTAATATGGTTGCTTTCTGACATCAACCTAGGCTTCTTTGCATTTTTCACAATTACATCAGCCCAGGCTTCTTTGCATTTTTCACAATTACATCAACCCAGGCTTCTTTACAGATTTTCTTTCTTTCTTTCTTTAATTAATGTTTTCTTTTTTCTCTTAGTCAGGATGCCAAAAAATTCAGCACCGGATGCAAAATGAGAAAAAGTACTAATGAGATTATACTAATAATGAAGTAGATTGTAACTGCTGCGTAAAGAACGAAGGGTCGAAAAAAGCTTCCACGATGCCACACAGATAATCATGCCGCGTCTTTAAAAATTACATTACTCGAAGAAATATGATATAAATTGCTTGATAAGTGCAATTTTTAATCCAGAAGTAATGCTTCTCACTTTTTTAATCTCATTACTTTAAATATTATGGTCTAGCCAGATCTTCCGAAGAGCTTAACAAAAGGATTAGATCGCATTTTTTCTGGTTGCTTTCCTTAGTGAACTAAATATTCGATGTTTTGAATCCGCAACGCCGTTTCAACTGTTTTGCGACGCTTAAGAGCTTTCACATACTACTTACTAAATATTTGCTATATCTGCAATTACAGAAAAGCTTCAATCAATTTGTATCAGCATGAAAAGGTTCCCATTGTCCGTACAATGTCATCATCCGATGATTTCTCCCTCGAACAATGCTTTATATATCATGCGATCTGTGTGACGATATACCAATCCCTTAATCACCATTTCCAACACGCAAGGTGGTTCATCCATAGCTTTCATCTTCCTCCTAGTCTTCATCCCTCCCCTGTATCGCTGGAGATGGCTGGGAGTCTTCGTCAGCATCCGTTGCCATGACGACCGTAATGGTTCACACTTGGACTTCACTTACGCTAACCGCAGTCAGCTGCTTTGGGCCTGAGGTAAATCATCTTCTCAGGCTAACGAAAAGGACTGCATTACTCCATAAATTGATCTCTTCTTTCGGATTTGTCTCTCTTTTCCAACCCCTCCCTTTCTTCTTCTTTTTTCACTGATGCCTTTGCTCGTGACTTCTTTCTGGATTTTTTCTTACATTTTTCTCTTCCTTTTTTCCCATTTTATGATTTTTCAGCAGATTTATGTCAATGCAATTCAACACCGGAATAAAAATGGATTTCTTGCTCCATTTGGTGCCTACATTCAAACATTTACTTTCCTTGCCTTTGAGGAAAAAACGCAAACGGGTGAATACTTTGTTCCTGCCAGGAAAACTGAAAAAAAAGTAGTCGCAGAAGAAACCATTGTTAAAAAATGAATTTAATAACTATGATACCGAAGTTTGTTTTTAACGAAGTGAAAGAAACTACGTTTCTTTGTGATATTCACTACGACTAGACTTTCGACAGGCTACTCAGGAGAGTTTGCAGGTCTCAAACTCCATTCCCAAGAACAGGGTTTGATTCTAATAATTTGATTGGATTACGGAGCCTCTACTTCAAGAACTTATTGTATAGTAAATCCGTAAGTCTCATCGCCTTTTGAATTTCTTTTACAAATCAGAAGGAAGGAAGCCTGCTCTTCTATGTTTATTTGTTAGCCCAAAGCTGTGAACAATACATCACGTTTTTTAGACTTCATAGCTACTCTCTACGATATTTACAACTGACGAAAGTTTTCCCTTCTTTCAAACGATTTACGAAAATAAAGTGAAAAGTATTTGCAAACACTTCTTGATTGTTAAGGACATTTCAGGAAACAATAGATGATGCATTTTAGACATATTTTGAAGATTCTTTTCTGGCTAGGGACTGCACTGAGCTTAACCGTGCTCCATTTTCAAAGATAGCATATCGCGGTCAGAGGATACTCAATGAGCTGTGGTGGTTTCCATCCGTTTAATTTCACCACTTAACCGAATGAAAGCACAAAATTACACAGCAATTCGCTATTCATGTGTGTTTGGCAAAGACAAATGAAATGCCATGTTTGGAATTCTATGATGGCAAATCCATTGCAGCTAATAAGAAAACGCTTGTGCCACACATTCAAGATTCGCCTTCTTTTCATACCATCTAAAGCATTCTCAATATGTTAAATTAATATATTTGAAGCAGATTTCTAAACTTCTGGTTCACGCTTTTTTCTTTGCTATGAAACATTTACCCATCAGCGCTTAGTAGGTTTGAAAACGAAATTTCGAGAAGTGCGTAAATGTTCTTTTTGATGCAAAATCTTTCTCCAATAGAAATTCATTGGGAAATTTTTATACAAAATGATTTTATATTACCCGCGTGCTTCCGGGTAATCTAAAATCATTTTGTATGAATTCAGATGAAGTATAACAATATGGCACCACCTAGCTAAATTTCCAGTCGTGAGTAGATGTTATGTAAGTATAGGTGTTCCTGTTTTATGGACATGCGTTTACATCTCATGATGCGTTGTTCTTTTTTTTTTTTTTTTTTTTTGGACATGAATACATGATTTGTAGCCAAGGTGGCCCAGTGATCTGACGCATTGAATTGGGATCATTCGTCCGAGCTGAGCCTAGATTCGAGTGCTGGATAATTTATTGGTGCTATGGTTACCTTATGGTATTACCTTGGAATCATTGGCTCCGAATTAGAGACGAGAAACTGCTTACGGCCCTTAGAGTTGTTCATGGTGTTTATTGAATCACGAAACAAATAACAGAAAAAAGAAGAAGAAACAACTTCAGGCGAGTACTGCAATCTGGATTCATATTCGGTGAACGGCTGTTGAAACTGATAGAGCCCAAAACATTACACTAAGCAGAGGAACCGTTTGACGCACTCGGATGGTAGCAGGATCCCGGTGACGCCATCGTTTCGGAATTATCAATAGGCGATCGTTGGCAATGAGAAAGAAGCGGAACTTGTCTCAAAACAGGGCATGGTACAGGTCGTGGTTCCACCCATGTCTAGTACGGCACTACTAGACTCTTGCGCGACGGTGTGCTGTGGTGAGTGGCCGTCGTCACAACTGCTGTCGAGAGTGCCAAAAGGTCTTAGCCAATTGCGATCCATTGTGTGGATTTTGTGGCTACTGCGGAATGATGGTTAATGCAGCTACCGAGGCACTCGAACGTCCACCTAAGTGCACCAGTCTCACTACGATGACACTCGTTAAGTTCTTCTAACCACTGTCGCCACATTTGGCCGACAGTTACTGAATTGCTATCCGTTTCCGCCGCGATGAGACGGGTGGACCAGTGAGCTGTACATACCTACGATGAAGTCTCTAATAAAGGTTTCCATGTGATGGTAGGATTGCCGATGACGTCGCTCAGGCATTCTCACTCGTCACGTGTTCATTCGTTAAAACGATTACCCCGATAATAGAGTCCATACGCCAAGGAGTCAAGAGATAGGACCAAACTTAGCCCAGCCTAACCGTTTTGCTTTTTTATCTCCATCAGCTATCAGGTGATTGGTTCGCAACTGCAATCATTCACCTAACTTAACTGTCGACACGTAGTCACCAATCTGCATAGATCTCCGACAAATACTTCCTTCTATGACATTATCTATGTCTAATAGTGTATTAAATATACGATGTCATCGCTCTGTCCACGTTATTTTTATAAACAACGAATAACAACTGAAAAATTGTACATCCGACACCGCTGGGAAAAAAAGAAACATATATATATATATATATATATATATATATTTACCATTTCTAATAGTGTATTTTCGAAGACCAAGTGCAACCGAGGACTTGACAGTATTCGTACAAGTGGGACCAGTTCAACTCTAAACTACGTATATCTGTATTATATAGAGAACGTTTTATTACTTCAGAGCTTAACGACCACTACGCATATTTGGAGCCACTGGTTCCAGGGAGAGGAGAAAACCAGCGCCGTAATATGGGGGCACCACCAATGTCTCATTCGGGAATCAAGCTTAGGACTAGCTGGGACGATTAATTAGAAACGTAAAACCCTGACCACCCAGCCACCGGAAAGGCCCTACGAAAATTTACGATATTAACCATCAAAGCCACAAGGACTTCCGAGAAGCAAGCCTAGAAATGTTGCAGTTGATGAGGAAATTCACCCACATATATTCCAAAGTGATAGATACGTCACCTTCCGTAGAATATCAAAATAACATTTGCTGTTCTGGCAATAGTAGAAATTTATTGATATATAATTAGCAAGAAAGTAATTATTTTATTTATTTAAGCTATCCTGTTGCTCAAAAAGCTACATTACATCATTTCTGAGCTAATAAAAATGATGAAAATATTCATACGATTAAGCCAGGACCATTCCATTTCATAAGCATGATCGCAACAGGTTAACTAACACCGATATTACATTATCACATTTTTGTCAGTCTGGGGCAAATATTTCAATAATTAGCTATAGTTATATGAGGCAAATATTTTAATAATTAGCTATAGTTCTTCGATGCTTTACTGCAGACGTAGTCCAGAATGTTAACTACTACCGATATTACACTATCAAACTTATTAATTATGTATTGTTAAAAATCATAACCTTAGTAGAAATCTATTTTGAAAATTGTAATTGCTCTTTTTCTCATGCATTATATATCAGCACGGTGCAAATAGATTTGCTGCTTTCCTGAAAGATTCCTGTCTTACAGACTGTGTTTTGTTTTGTTTGTGAGTTTAACGACTGTCGTGCAAATCGTGGGGCTATAAGCAGTCTCCCGTTCCTAATGTAGGGCTACTGTTTCCAGGAAAGGGAGAGAACTAGTGCTGTAAGACAAACACAGCATCCATGCTAAACCAGACATCAAACTAGAACTCATCCCGGACGAATGGTCAGAATTCCACTGCGTCACCGGAGTCGCCTTCAAGACTTCCAACAGATTCTTTAGAATTTTGTTTTAGATATAGCATGACTATGCAAATTTGAACGTTCTTCATTGATTTAGAAATTTTCCTTTACCCTGTGTATACTGTACATACAAGATTATGCATGCAATGAATATGTACTAACAGGAAACCTTCTGTTTATTGTTGCAACAAGCGTCCAGCACAAAAAGAATGTGTAAAGTGTCTGAAAATTTCTTGTGCGGAATATTAATGATTACACCTGATATGTCATAAATTCTATCCTGCGTTATCCTTTCTGATAAGCGTACCTCTCGAAAAAGAATTTCTTTTCTGACAAGGAAAGTACGCGACTTTACCCCTCCAAAATTCGATGAAAATTTAACAAAACGTTCCGAATTGGGTGAAATGAACCTGCGTGAAGTGGGATATTTTCAAATCGCTCCAATGAAGATAATCTATGTTAAAAGTTTCGTGCTGTCCATTGGCATATAGACTGCTCCGTAAACAACTGCAAGGAAACGACTTCAGAACTGTTAATTAGCACAGTTACTCGAGAATTTCAGTGGTGCGCGTCTTTTATATAAAGGCATGAGCGCGGGAAGAAGTCTAGTAAGCTACTGGCCGGAGAGCAGAGTGCATGTGCTAGCGTAGGATAGAAAGTATATAGTCAGAACGCCGTCGTAAATATCGTGAAAACGAAGTTGGAGTAAAATTTTCTGTTCCGTGGTAATCAGCCGAATAATGAGAACCGATGAATTGCCCAAGAAATTCATGACGACCTTCGGACGTTTGGTATTAATAGCAAGCACTATGATGGTAGAGCCAAACGATTTGGTGCTGGAGAAACACATCTTCCGATAATGACACACCAGATATAGATGGTACATCGGGAGTGGAGGACATCGGTAGGAAACGACGAGAGCAACTCGACTTCATATAAGCTAATTCCGCAGAAAAAATTGCACCGAGGCATTGAAAGTCAGTTTTCTGAAGAACCGACGGGAAACATTTACAGGAATGTCAATGAAGAGAGAAGCAGTATTGCTGCAACAGCCTGGAAATACAGTATAAAACTTCTCCTGATAAGGTATTTAGGATTATTACCTGTTTAGACATTGGTGGAACTCGGCCTCTGTGTGTGAAATTACACAGAATACGAGCATTTGCGTTTAGCAAATTTATGCACGCCCGACAGAAAGGTAGTTCGTTGTATTACTGGCATTTAAAACAATAATTTGCAAGTGGTAGAATTAAGAAGAAAGATGACACCTAATCTTCGGTTACAATGAGCGCGTCTTTTGAATCCTTTCCGATGTGAATAAAATTTATCAAAGTTGTTCATAGTCAATCGAATAACTTAGCAAAAAAAAAAAAAAAAAAAAAAAAAAAAACCGAATTTCTGCAATCGATAAAATATCCAGAAATACAAACTGCTACTTGCTCCCACCAACAGCTAAAAAGCATGTCACAAAAATTAACAAATGATGCACAAAACGTTTCTCATAACAGAAGGAAGGTTTCAAAGACAAGGGATTTTCAAATCGAACTGTTGAAAGAAGAAATGTGGAAGGAAACATGATATAACTCTAGGCCACCTAACGGAAGAATTTTACATAAAGGAAAAGTTGAAAATGGGCGAAAAGTATTCTTCACGGCAAAAGCTATAATAAGGGAAAAGAACGTTTTGAAAACGTATCTCGGAAGCAGAGATAATATGAAAAAGGGTTTGACCTTTATGTCACTTAGCGAGAAAGCTCTGCATTATTTAATCAGGATAATATTCTCCATATTTATGGTAGCAAATGACATATAGTAAAAAAAAGAAATTTTTGAATAGGGTTTTTAGAATCGGTGACACAGCTGCAAACAGAAGTACACAATAACCACCTAGCGACAGATGTGTGAACTACAAAAGCTCCTCAAGTTCCAACTTAAAGTGTTCCACAAAGTAAATGCTACCCGGTGTTAAAAGATGTTTTTAAATCGAACATTTAGAAGCAGAGATATCAAGATAAACAGATTAAATACTTGCGCCACCTAGCGGCGAAACTGTGCATTATTTTGGGAGGAAAATACGCACTAAACGTTTTCAGAATTAGCAGCATATGACCGCAATTTTCTTTTCAATCGGTTTTTCGTCCAGCAGATATTGTTGCAAACATGCTGTGAACGAATACGTGAGCTTACGCCCTCTAGTGACACACTTGTACGTTAAGAAAAATTTGAAATTATATGAGAAACATTCTCCACCAGAAACTCTGCGATAAAGAAAGAATTTTTCAAATGAGACTCTTAGAAGCAGAGATGCACATCTACGCCCTAGCGGAAAAACTATGAACTACTTTAAGCAGAAGGTATTCTCAAAAGGTTTTCCGAGATGAGCAGTGTCGGTCCACGAAAAAATAATTTTTAAATCGAGTTTTCAGAAGTGCAGATTTTGCTGCAAATAAATCAGAAACAGAAGTAAAAACTTACGCCTCCTGTTGGCCAAATTATTTTCTACCAAAAATTCGAAATTATATGTAAAACATTTCACACCAGGAGCTGTATCCCATGCAGAATGAATGTTTTAATATAACTTTTAGAAGCAGAGGTATCGTAGAAATTGCAAGTTTCCTTTACACCCCTAGCGGGAAATCTATTGATTACTTGAAATAGAAACTATACCTAAAATAGTCTTCGTTATAAATGTTATTGAAAGGAATGAAGAACTTTTAGTCCGATATTTGGAAGCAAATATATGGAATAATATGTATTTTGAATTGTATAACATCTGCTTTAACGCCCTCTAGCGGCGAAGTTGTCTATCCTAAAGAAAGCAGAAACCAAGAATCACCGTTCTCACATTTTAATCTTTCCGATGCAAGAATTTTTCTAACCGGACAAACAGTTGCAGAGATATGGTGTCCACAGATGGACGGAGAAGCCGACGGACAAAGTGATACTATAAGCATGTACTTTTTTTTTCAAAAGACATGCTAAAAATAAGCGCAGCAATTTGCAGTCGACGCACGTTGGCATTGAGCATTACAAAGCCTGTCATACATTTACAGAATGTTTTAAACGTCGCAGTAAGATATTATCGCGGAAGAATGCGAAATTCGTGTCAGAGTGAAAAGTCGCAGACGAAGCAGTTATACAGGAAAGAGTTCAAGGATTTGTATAGGTGGGGACAGAACATATTGAACATAATAACATCGAAGACGCTATGGCTATTCACAGACGAGACCCATTTTTAATATGATCTCACCGCTAATTGAATGTTAACGCTACTGGTGAGAAGACAATAGAAGGAGTGGTACAATCTTTTGAGTCCGGCATCCTTTCTCATACTGTGCAAGCCCTTCTTTCATCATACGTAAAACTTGGAAACAAAGTGCATATCTGTTTGTAAGGAGCCTGTGGCAAACTTGGGGAACATTATCTATTAGCTATTATATTTGGCGGTATATATAGACTGGCGTGCAAAAATTAAGGACGAGACGGTTTTTCGAATGTAACGTTGTACAGAAACGCTCCACATGGACTCAAATCATACCATAAAATCCCCAAGATGTAAGAATATGGAACAAGTGAGCAAAACCGTCCAAACAAAGAATCCAAAGGATACAAAGACACTCTATTGAAAAGGTAGCTTCGAGCACAACTGGACAGAAGACAGAAACGTCCATGTGACAGGCGGCTGCCAAGAAATATCCATTCTTTAGTAGAGGATATGATCACCCCTGACTACGTTGTAGGATTTACAACCTCTGTCCATGCCGAGGACGAGGTTGTCAAGGAGCCGTTGAGGCATCGCGGCCCATTCCTCTTGTAGCGCCAATCGCAGCTGCGGAATCGTTGCTGGCTGCTAGTGACGTGCACCCAAGCATCTCCCAAGAAGATCCCACACGTGTTCGATTGGATTTAGGTCCGGGAACCTTGTGGGCCAATCCATGCGTCGAATATCTTCACTCTCCAACAGCTCTGCGACAGCCACTGTACGATGAGGTGTAGCGTTGTCGTCCATGAAGAGGAACTCAGGACCCACAGCACCTCTAAACAGACGCACTTGAGGCAGGAGAACCTCGGTACAATAGCGGACACCAGTAACTGAATCTCCTTGGAAGATGTGGAGGTCAGTACCGCTACCACGCATGATACCGCCCCCCAAACGAGAACTCTGCCACCTCCAAACCGGTCCCTTTCGGTGATGTTGTAGGTGTGATTGCATGTTCCCTGCTCTCTCCAGATGTGTATACGTCCAGAATCGCTCGTTAGAATGAATCGGCTCTCATCCGTAAAGAGAACTCGACCCCATTGCTGATGTGTCCAGTTCTTGTGTTCTTGGCACCACAGAAACCGCCGTCTCCGGTGAGCAGGCGTTCATGGCACACACCGTACTGGTCGTCGTGCAAATAGACCACCTTTGTGCAGCCTCCTGGTCACGGTAAACCGCGATAACGGACGTCCAGTTGTCTGTTGCATGTGCCTTGCGATTTCTCCCGCTGTCTGCCGTCTGTCTCTTCTCGCCTGTAGGACAATATACCGGTCGTCCGCCGCCGTGGTTGCTCGTGGACGACCATTGCTAAACCCTCGGACAGCTGTACCTGTCGTTTGAAATGCTCTCCAAGCTCGTGAAACGACGTGGTGAGCGATCGCGAACTATGCGGCCACACTAGTCACACTTCGACCGTCTTCCAACTTCCCAATGACGCGACCTCGGGTAAAGTCATCCAGATGTCGTCTACTGGATTGCCTGTTGGGCATATCACACGGTAGTAGCAACTCGACGTCATTCAATACGATGTAAACCGTGCAATAGCTTTCCCCGAACTGCTGAGCGTACACCGCCCGTGTGCTTTATACCCTTCCGGCACCCCCCCCTACGTCATGCTGCATATATGCACATGCCTTACCGTACCGGACCCTAGCCTATCTCCTGAGTGGTCTTGCAGTCCGTATTGCCTGCTCGTTCCGCTGTTATGCTAATTTCTCCTCTTTGTCCAAATATAATAGCTGAATGCGGTTCCAGCGCAATTACCATTTACAACGCAATTTCCCGGATTCAAAAGATTTTGTAACCGAAACTACTGGGACCGTTTCTTCTCCGTAATTTGTGGTCAGAACAACAAACAGACGCCCATCTACCAAAAATAACTTTTCTGAAAACGACGTGGACCTCTTAATAAAAGTGACGACAACCAAAAACATTAGATGTTTACTTCTTTCGACAGTATAAATTATTTGATGGGCGGCTTGAGGAGTGAATCAGTTGTAAGGAGGAGGGTGTCCGGAACCTACACGATAGAATTTGTAGTATGCGGATGCAGTCTCTTATTTATAATCAGCTAGCTTCGTCTGAATATCAACTTGTGCTGTGATACGCCTGGCAAGAAGCTGGTAATTTTCATAAAATTTTGTACTTATTGCCTTTCAAATTGTTTTGGATGTAAAATTTTAAGCATGTATGGGGTAAGACGAAACATTTGGATGTAAAGAACATGTTTCTGGTATGAAACCCAATATTGTATTGGTAATGTGTTCAATGTTTCAGAATTTTTCTTTGACCCTGATAAAGTTCCTAAAAGGCATCCATCTAACTAGGAAATAAATAACGATGATATTCAATGACTGTTGTCATAACTGTTTGACATAGTAATCGAAGTGTGTTAAGGAAATGGGTATTTTTGTTAAGTTTTGTGATGCACGTAACACTTGTATAACAGTTTCGTAAAAGGGTATTAATGGTTACAAAAATGAATGTGTGTATTTCTACCCATGTGCTAATAAATTCTACATTGATTCCAATCCTGTTATTGCCGTTTATCACGCATCCAAGGATATTCTAAATACTTTTTACGTCGAGTTCGCTTACGGGTATTTATTTCTGATCAGTGGAAGGCACTGTGTTCGAAATAATCGTTTAGAAATTTCCTTTTTCTGTTATGCACAGAACTGGAGCTATGAGAAGAATATCTCATATAGCTTTTTCTGGATTTTTTTCCTACATGTCAAAAATATAAATTTAAGGATACCAGACAAATACCCGTGATTAAGAATACCAGAAAATACCCGTGAGTAAGAATACCAGACAAATACCATGAATAATATTAGAAAAATACCTGTGAGTAAGAATATCAGAAAAATACCTGTGAGTAAGAATACTAGACAAATACCGCGAAGAATATCACACAAATACCTGTGAGTATACCATACAAAAACTGTGAAGAATACCAGAGAAATACCTGTGAGTAAGAATGCCAGACAAATACCGCGAAGAACATCAGACAAATACCTGTGAGTAAGAATACCAGACAAATACCGTGAAGAATATCAGACAAATACCGTGAAGAATATCAGACAAATACCGTGAAGAATATCAGACAAATACCTTTAAGTAAGAATATCAGACAAATACCTGTGAGTAAGAATATCAGACAAATACCGTGTAGAACATCAGACAAAATACTTGTGAGTAAGAATACTAGACAAATACCGTGAAGAATATCAAACAAAGATCTGTGAATAAGAATACCACACAAATACCGTAAAGAATATCAGACAAATACCTGTGAGTAAGAATACCAGACAAATACTGTGAAGAATATCTGACAACTGCCTGTGAGTAAGAATATAAGACAAATGCCTGTGGGTAAGAAAACCAGACAAAGCCTTTGAGTAAGAATACCAGACAAATACCGTGAATAATATAAGACAAATTCCTGTGAGACAGAATGCCAGACAAATACCTGTGAGTAAGAATACCAGGCAATTACCTGTGAGTAAGAATATCAAAAAAATATCGTGAAGAATTTCACGCAAATACCTGTCAGTAAGTATACCAAGCAAATACCGGAAATAATATCTGATAAATACCTGTGAGTAAGAATACCAGACAAATACCTGTGAGGAAGATTACCAGACAAATACCGTGCAGAATATCAGACAAATATCTGTGAGTAAGAATATCCGACAAATATCGTTAAGAATGTCACACAAATACCTGTGAATAAGATTACCCGACAAATACCTTGAAGAATATCAGAGAAATACCTGTGAGTAAGAGTACCAGACAAATACCGTGAAGAATATTAGACAAATACCTGTGAGTAAGAATACCACACAAATACCGTGAAGAATATCAGACAAATACTTGTGAGTAAGAATACCACACAAATACTTGTGAGTAAGAATACCAGATAAATACGGTTAAGAATATCATACAAATACCCGTGAGTAACAATGCCAGACAAATACCCTGAAGAATATCAGAAAAATACATGTGAGAAAGAATATCAGACAAATACCTTGAATGATAGAGAGAGAGAAAGTAAGAAGACCATATCGCAAATTCCGTTGACTGGCTTCTGGGAATCTCATTGATTTGAGATTTTCGTTTTTGATGTACATGGCAGAGGCAGAAAGGGGTCACAGATCACGAATGAGCGGGAAAAGAAAAAACTCGCAGAAGAATTCCGTCGTCGACTACGTGGTTTTTCCTGCTGAGTACTCAGCTGCCTAGAATCAAAGTCCTGAGAATTTTTCTTCCACACTGATAGAGTTCCTTAAGGCATCCATCTAACTAAGACATTATTTACTAAGGGAATGCTATTAAAAGATTCTCACAAGTCTTTAAAAACCTCTTACATTCAATAAAAGTAATGGCATTAAAGCATATTTATTCTCTTGCCATAAAAACTCGAAATCATCGTAGAAAGGTCGCGACAGAATGATCATTTAAACATTTTCGACGTGTTGCTTAATAAATATACGCACGCACTTCATGTGATACAGAAAAAGCGCAGTCATTTGAATGAAGTTTATTTTTAATATTAGAATCATCTTGTGAACCGCAAAACATTTCTGTCTTTCATCTTGTAACACCATTAAAGTGCTGAAATGATAGCAGGGTGACAACATTATGAACCTCTTTTGCCCCAAAACATCACATTGCCCAAATTTTACATTATTTAGTAAACAAAGGATGAAAAACTGATTAATTATATTCACGTAAGGTTAAAATTCCAGAAAAGCACACCCCCTGCACATACAGACAAACGTTTTAATTCGATAATACGGAATTAACACTTCATTTAGCAAATCATCGGACATCCTCTAAAGATGACGGCAATTCAGAAACACTGCGCTCTCAGTTTCAATGTTTTTTATTGAAACAATGCATTCACTTAAAAACAAACTATCATTTCAGAATAGACAAAGGGAATACATATTTTTGATCTGATATTCATCTATTTTTCTTTCATTGACTTTTGATACGATTATAATACTTCACTTAAAACATTAAAGTTTGTTTATTCATAAGTTGCATGATACCGTATATATGGCATTTCTACTCTTAGAATCCAAACCAAACTAATAAAGCATACTGCGTATATACATTATATTGACAAAAGTCACCGGACACCTAGAATAGAAACACATGCATAGCATTTATTGATATACATTAGTACGGTGTCGGCCCACCTTTATCCTTAATGCATGCATTGACCCTTCGAGACATGCTGTAGACAAGGTTTTGGAACACGGCGATAGGTATGCGCTTCCATTAAGTACATAATGCTGCCGCCAAGTGTTGCTCAGTAGTAGGCCTTGGTTCCAAACTTCTTCTGCGGCGCTCAAATTTATCCCATAGGTGCTTTAGGGATTAAGATTTGGGATCTGTGCTGGCATTTCCACACGATATGGAAATATCGTCAAACCACGCTGTAACAGTCCTTGTATTACGGTTCGGTGCATTATCTTGATGGTACCAACAAGGCTTGGTTCCATAGTATTGCCACAGTACCAACAAGGCTCGGTTCCATAGTATTATAGGGCATAATTGCCCAGAATATCGAGGTAGACGTGCTGGTTAACAGGTTTGTCCACGATAACCATTGGGCCGGAACAATACCACGAAAAACACCACCACACGAGTACACTGCCAGCTCCAAACGTGACCGTAGGAACAGTACACTGTGGTAAATAGGGTTTCCTCGACTGCCACCATACCCACACACGGCCATCAGACTGATGGATCTTGTATCTGGATTCTTCAGTCTATAGAACCTGTTTCCAATTATCTATGGTCTACGATAAATGTTCTTTACACCATGCTAAACGACAAATAACATTCGAGTGGAGACGAAAGGCTTATGAGCAGCCGCACTACTACGGTAACCTATGGAATGAAGTTCTCTGCGAATGATACGTGTATATACCGAGGTTCCAGTATTGTTACAGTTCTGTACACTGAGGTTTTGTGCAATACTCCGTCGATTAGATATAACAATTATTCTGAGGCTTAGATGTCCTCTATCACTGATTTTCTTTTGTCTGCCGGTACGTTTTGCTGCTTCAGGTACGCCATGTGTCTTCCACTTATTCAGTACATTCAATACAGTTGAATTGGGTATGTTTAAGCGCCTCTCGGTTTCTGTTATGGCAACCCACTAATATAACACGCAACAATCTTTCCTTTCTCAAAGTCAGTTCTCTCCCGCCACGACATTTTCACTCAACCTCACAGTGCGATATGATCGCGGTCAGCTGTAGGCTTGTTTTTATACCGTTTGCAGCTGTACCGCGCATCTTAAAAACACAGTGGATCTGTTCATTTGCTTTTGAAGAGGTGTCCACTGACTTTTGTCAATATATAATGTATGTGGTATTGTAATCACAAAAAGTAATTTCTCGATCGGAAAGTTCCTGAATTCACCACTTTGTCTATTTAAATTAATAAACAGAATAGTTTAGCACGTAAAAGACTGTTTTTAAATTAATTATTGACACAATGGTGAATGAAAATTACCTTCACTTACTTCAGAAACACGTGGATTGCAGATATTGGGATTTCTTTTCAGCGTAGAAACTTTAGAAATATCCGTTTAGTAAAAATCCTGGCTCTGAATAAACTTTTAACGTCTGCAGAATTTACAAGAAATATTCAACAGACTTGTTATTAAAATAAATACCGTACTCAGCCAATCCTGGAAAAATATGTTTGATTTTGAAAGCGTTGTTACCAAACCGAAATAATGTTTTTCTACCAGGCGAAATGATTTAAGCAGAAATATTTAGTCTTCGATATTTGCATTACTTGATGAATACCTTTAACCAAATTTAAATGTTTTGAAGAATGTACTTGACTTCGACTCTTTAAATCGGATGCATTTTTTAAGAAAATGTTTTTACTTTATTTCAGAAATTGAATGACAGTGATATCCGCTAATTAACTTTGTCAATATAATTTCTGATTACGCAGCATAAAATCCAAAAAGCCTACAGTATTATGTTTGTTTTCAGATAATTATTTTCACATCTTCACGACGGTTACGTGTACACTATGTAGTCTACTCGAAGTAGCAGAAGGAATATCGCTAACTTTGGATGCCAACGATCTACAGAAGAATTAATTTGTAAGATAACTTTTTGCTTCATTGCAAATTATTACTATTATTTGATTGCAAAAAATATTTCATTTTAATTGTACTGAATGATGATTTAGTATGTTGAAAAAGAACCTAACATAATTACTGCTTATGCGAAAGAATGTGAATGTGAGAGGGAGCTTCAAGCTGTGTCTGACTTTTTTAGAAGTGATTTCACGACCATCGCATTTTTGCTTGCAATCAGTATTTAAGTGTTATTACAGGACTATAGTATATACAATAACAGTACGTTTCCATATACTCTTCTTTACCACGGCGAAATTTCGAGATGCTTACCTGACACCGCAAAATTCCTCCATTCCTCCTTATTTACAACAAAAATAAACACTTTTCTACATTCAGCTCTGTTAAATCTCTTTCCACTTCGTTTCTCCTTCTTCGTGGTCACACTCTTGGATGTTTTCTAGTAGATCTCGCATGCAACATCTCTCTCTGTCTTGGTTTTCCATCTACACCCATTTTTCATTGTTTCCAAAGCACCATAATATTGGGGCCTTGAACACATTATCAGGTAGATCAATGTCAATCGTAAGATACCGTTTCTGGTTACGTCTTCTCCATTCTCTTAATTCTACATCTTTCATGGGTCCATATATTGTGCTTAAAAGCTTATTTCCGAAACATTGAAATAGTTTTGTCCCCTCTGTCTGTATGGCTTCAAATTTTGGCACCACATAAAATGATACGATATAGAATAGTTTCATAAATATTGAATTTGATTTCGTGTGATAAAATTCTAGAAGAAAGCAGATTCTGTAAGTAATAAAAAACCTTTTGGATTGCTTGAATTTCAGCATTTATTTAATTATTTATTATTATCAGCGTTCTAGGATATTTAAATGATAAACCATGTCTCGATATCGGATTATCTGTGGAAAAATATTCTGAATAATGATATTCACTGCAACTTTGAAATAGTAAATTTTTGCTTGAATAAATAGTAAGCCCAATTTTTCGAGTTCAATTTCAGGCTTTTAAGTGTTATGACAAGGTAAATTTCTCTATCATTTTTATGTCAGGGGCAGGAATCGAACCCCCAAATCCCGGCTCCGGAGCTCCGAGTGTTAGCCACTATACTACACTGGCATGTGCTTCACTGCTATCTGCCTTTATCTCATGTGGCATGCATCATCATCATCATCATCATTGTCAACCATTATCAATCCACTGCTGCATGAAGGTCTCCCCAAGTTTCCTAAACAACGGTCTGTCTTGTGCCAGTCTCCTCCATGTCACTCCCGCATACTTTCGAATTTCATCCACCCATCTTCCATGTGGTCTTCTTCTGGGTCTTTTCCTGTCCCTTGGAATCCAATCTAAAATTTCGGCTGTCCATCTATGGTCTGTTCTTCTGGCAGTATGTCCAGCCCATTGCCATTTCAGGGATTTAACTCTGATCATGATGTCTTCCACTCTTGTCATTTTTCGGATCCACGTGTTCCTCTTCTTATCTCTCCTGGTTGCACCAAGCATGCACCTCTCCATGCTGCTTTGAGTTGTCTGCAGCCTTTGTATGTCTCTTTTAGCTAAGGTCCACGTCTCTGCACCATACGTAAGCACTGGAAGGATGCATTGATCAAACACTTTTCTTTTAAGACATAATGGCATTTTGCTCTTGAAAATTATGCTGTTTCTTCCAAAAGCTCTGCAGGCAAGTTTTGCACGCCGATTAATTTCTTCATCAATGTGACCCTCACTTGATATCTGCTGTCCAAGATAAACGTACGTGTCTGTTATCTCCAGCTTTTCTCCATCAATCGATAAATCTTCATTTCTTGTAAAAGCATTGAACATCACTTTTGTCTTCTGAAAGTTCATTCTTAATCCCACTTCTTTACTCTTGTCAGCAAGTTCCTGGATCATACTCTGTAGCTCTGATGGGGTAGTTGCAAAAAGGATTATGTCATCAGCAAAACGAAGGTGGGTTAGATAATCTCCATTAATCTTTATCCCTTTGTTTTCCCAGTTCAGTGATTGAAAGACATTTTCCAATGTGGCATTAAAGAGCTTCGGAGATATGGTGTCACCTTGTCTCACTCCTTTTCCAATTTTTATGTGTGTTGTATTTTCAAACAGCCGAATCTTTGCACTTGCATTTTCATAGATGTTATTAATAATATTAATGTATGCATCTTCAATACCGCAGGATTTCAGATCCATTGCAACTGCTGATGGTTTCACCGAATCAAAGGCTTTTTCATAATCGATAAAAGCCATGCACAATGGAAGTTCATATTCCCTCGCTCTTTCAATTAGTTCTCTCAGTACGTGGATATGATCTATTGTGCTGTAGCCACTCCTGAATACAGCTTGTTCTCTCGGTTGAACCATGTCCAGTGTCACCTTCAAGCGGTGTGAAAAAACTTTAGTGAAGATTTTATAAACCACTGATAGGAGGCTGATAGGTCTGTAGTTCCTGAGATCCTCAATGTCACCTTTTTTATGTAACAAGATCATTGTAGCGTTGTTCCAATCCTCAGGAATTTTCCCTTCATCGAGTGAAAATTTGGGCGAGTACTGTTTCGATTTCTCCACTTGCTTCTTGTATGATGTCTACAGTAATTCCATCTTCTCCTGGAGCTTTACCCCGCTTCATGTTCTTCGTTGCATGTGCAACTTCTGCTGGAAGGACTGGAAGAACTCTGGTACCTTTCATGATGTCTGGAGTACATGTATCATCCCTTTCATATAATTTGGAGTAGAAATCTTTCACTCTTGTCAGAATTTCGCCTCTATTTCTTGTTACAGAACCATCTTCTTTTCTCAGTGCCATAATCTGTTTTTCCCCTTACTGAGATGCCCCTTTGCTATGTTTAGGCTTTGGTTGTTTTCAATTGCTTTCCTTACCAGTTCACAGTTGAATTTCCTTACGTCTTCAGTGATACTTTTTCGTACTGTCTTGCATAGCTCTATATATCCCACTTTGGAAGTCACATCTTCTTTAGTTGTCGTCATCACTCTTCTTTTTTGCATCAACATTTTGGTTTTTCCTGATAATTTGTTCACATGCAATTTGTTCTTAGACCCAGCTAATTTTGTTGCTGTTTCCATAAGAGCTTTGGTTACTTTTCTGTTAACTTCAGAAATATCCACTTCTTCCGATGTTAGGCCTTCTAAAGCAGAGAATCTGTTCTTCAGTTCCAATTTGAAGGTATTATGGTGTTTTTTAAGGTTGGTTATGTCAATACATTTTGTTTGTCTTATGAGCTTGCTACGTTCGAGTTTAGTGTTGAGGTGCATCTTACATCTCACCAATCTATGGTCACTGCCTGTGTTGAACTTGTTTAGCACACTGCAGTCTTCTATGACGAATTTTTTGTTACACATAATAAAATCAATTTCACTTGTCGTCCCATTTGGATGTCTCCATGTCCATTTCCTGTGTGGCTTTTTCTTGAAAAAGGAGTTTAAGAAGAAAAACCCTTCTGCCTCTGCAAACTCTACGAGAGTATTTCCACGCTGGTTTCTGTTGCCGTGACCGAACTTACCTACTGAAGTTTCATTCTGTTGCTGTTTCCCTATTTTTGCATTGAAATCTCCCATAATTATCTTCAAGTGCTGCTTACCTTTATTATTTAGATCACGAATTTCCTCATAAAATTCTTCAATTTCTTCTTCAGCATGACTTGTGGTGGGTGCATAAGTTTGAATAATCTGAGCCTGGTATCTTCTCGAGAGTTAGATAACGAGCCGTGCAGCTCTGTCAGAGGAACTTTCAACTTCTACAACTTTATCCTTAAGTTTCTTGTTTATTATAAATCCAACAACACCACTAGTTTTGCCAGTATCTGTCCCACGATAGTAGAAGAGATGTCCACTTTTCAGTTCAATGAGATCTTCTCCTTTTCTCCTTACCTCACTTAGCCCGACGATGTCCCACTTGATCCTTTGTAGTTCCTCTTCCAATTCAAGAAGCTTTGAATCAGAAGATAGGGAGCGTCCGTTATACGTAGCCAAGGTCAGCATCAGATGGCAGCCTAGTCCGGTCCTCCGGGGATTCTTAGCACCCTCTGCCTTCATGTCGCACTAAGAAATATAAAATCAACGTCTGTGGGACCAGATGACACACATCCAAGAGTTGTTAAAAGGTTCTCCAAAATAATTTCTAAACCTCGAAGTCATATATTTAATGAGATTACTGAATTTGGCAAAATACCTGGAGAATTAAAAATAACAAAAATATCTCCAAAACATAAGACTGGGTCCAGGGATAATATAAATAATTACAGACCAATTTCTAACTTCTCTTTTTTTGCCAAGAAATAGCCATTTTAACATTTCAGAATATCATATTAAATGATAGAGAAAGGGGATTAGTAACCATTGAGATATTCCTGGACCTTACAAAGGCATATGATACGGTCGATCATGGAATACTTTTGGATAAGCTCTATGATAATGGAATAAGAAATCAATATTGCAATTTATTAGAGGGCTACTTACATAGCAGGAAACAGTATGCACAGATTAATAAAGTAAAATCGCACAAGTTAATTAATGAAATAGTAGTACCGCAGGGTTCAGTCCTGGGACCATTACTTTTTTTAAATTATATAAATGACATTTT
The DNA here is from genome assembly GCA_039090855.1 of Macrothele yani. Lineage (NCBI taxonomy): Eukaryota > Metazoa > Arthropoda > Arachnida > Araneae > Macrothelidae > Macrothele > Macrothele yani. The sequence goes on along the minus strand of CM077007.1, from coordinate 78,978,461 downwards.
TAACATTGAACCTAATGAGGATTTTATTTTATTTGCGGATGATGCCACGGTTCTAATTGCCGGCGCAGATATAAATGAGGCAAAAATAAAATGTAATAAATTTATTGAAAAAATGATGAATGGAATGGCTGGATACAAAATTTCTGTGTTTAAATATTGAAAAAACTAAAATTATGATTTTAAAGAGGGAGATAAACAGATTATTGAGTTTCCATGTATTTCTGTGGAGAATTGTACCCTTGAAATAGTAAATAATATTAAATATTTGGGAATAATAATTGAAGATAATTGAAAATGGAATATAAATATTCAAAATATTGTAAACAAAATTGAAAATGGAATATAAATATTCAAAATATTGTAAACAAAATTTCGGGGGTAATGGGCTTAAATATGAGAATTTCAAATAATTTAACAACTAAAACATCAAAAATGCTGTATTACAGTGTGATTTATCCATATTTGACTTATTGTTTATTAGTATGGGGGCAAACTACTAAGACTAATTTATATAAATTACAATCATTACAGAATAGGATGGTCAAATTTTTAAATAATTTTAGGGGAATTAACTTGAATGTGGGGGTACGGATAAATTCTTATGGACTTTTAGATATCGAGAAATTATGGCGATTTAGATTATTAGAATTCATGTGTAAAAGAATAAATGAGAATAGGTACCAACATTTAATTCAGCTGAACACTGTGGTCACGACTACCAAACAAGAGGCAGAAATGCAGTTTTGTTACCAATGCCTAACACTTTAACCCAAAAAAGATTTATTGATTACCAGGGATTGATGTTATGGAATAACCCTACCTTGTCAATTAACACATATTAATAATTATAATTATTTTCGAAAGCAACAAAAAAATATATTTGCTAACAAACAAAAATATCTAAAATTCTACGGTAAAATTTATTAATCAGACCACGTATGCGTAAATTTCATATGTGCAGGACGTTTGAGTTTACTACGTACTTTAGGGGAATTGAATTCACTTAGGCTATATATACATAGCCTTTTACACAATTTCCTGTTCTGTGGTTACCCTGCACATAAGTATTCACATTATATTTGTTTTTCTGAATACTATATGTTATAAAATTAATTTTGAAATGTAACAGGATCAAATGTAACTCCATAACGAAATAAATGAAATGAAATGTGCAGCCTGCGGGGCAGTCACGTCATAGTGTTGACAGCGTGTTCTGGATCATATGCGTTGGTCAGCATAAATGGAATACCATAGGATCTTATGCATTTATCTAATGCTTTCCCACTACTGAATATGATATTCAGATTATTTATCTTTCTATGAGTGATACTAATCATGCCTGGCTTATCGCATGAAGTTCAATTAGAAACAATAGAATGTTGTGAAATCCTTAAGGTATGAAAACATGATGCCCTCAGAACCGATTGAAAAACATGCAAGGGACAATGCAATTGAAAGCTACGCACAGCTTCCCATTCGTCGATCGGCCTGTGTAGCAGTTGTATATGCAAGTCTTTTGCATAATTTCCTTCACAATAAAGGCCCCTCTGCTTTAACAAAACCACGTTTGAGAAGATAAGCAGCACTACTTGTACAACAAACATTTGACTGAAAGAGTCTATAACTCTCTTTCTGCCCCTAAGTGCTCCAAGAACAAAGCAATTCAGATAAACAGAGAGCTCGTGCAGTCGTGCAGTGAAGACAAATCCCTCCAGTCGACCGGCGAGACGTACGATAACTTCCACATCAGCTGGGCGTTCAAGAAGAAACTCCAATGTTACTCTTGAAATTTTGTGAGGTAGTGGGTACAGTTATAACTGTTAGGCGCATGTAGATATGTACAACACTATTAGTTTCAGAAACCGTGGGGTTACAGTTAACTCATTTCACTCGCAAACGGAAATTGTTTGATAACATATGGACTTTCCAAACTTCTTATGATTGTTTCATTCTAGTGTTTTTACTTTAAAATCAGAAAGGTTTTTTTAAATATTTTAACTTCAGGTACTATCACCTAGTCAATATAAATGGCTACCAGGGATTTATTTTTTGGTGTGTTTTATAAAACAGCAAAAATACATTACCCTATATTAACAAAAAGATTAGGCTCATGAAGTCTGTGAATTTGTATTAACCTATCGATCGGTCTCAACTTGATAAACACACGTTGCTGTGTATACATACATACCTTTATATCTGCATACATACTTACATACGTACATACATACATACATGCATGCATACACATATGCATGTACACACACACACACACACACACACACACACACACACACACACACACACACACACACATGAAAAAAAGAGTTTTCCCAATGACGTGCGTGGTCTATTTTTCATTTGGCCCACTGGGCCTCTGCATTAACTTCGTGAAGTGTGTCGATGAGATGTCGGAGCATAAAAGAATTTAGGAGAGGTATATTGTCTTTGAGACCATACAGAACCTCATAATATAGTACCACCGAAAGACAAGCACTCGCATTGGATGAGGAGTTCTTTTAAGTAGTCCCAAGGATATTTAAAGCTACAGAACTCCAGCGAGTACGGTGGCGGAATCAGGATACGGAATCACTGAAATGCTAGTTTAGCTTCTACACACCAGGCGTTATTGTAGGTTACACTGTCCTATTGGAACATTTCATTACCTACCAGAAAAAAATGACGCAAAGAAATAACTCCTAACCTTTTCTTCAAACTGTTTCCAGCAGATACTGGAGGATCCAAATAAAACTCACCATTCAGTAACGTGACAGTTGCCTGCTTAGAAGATCTGTACTAGACACGTGGGGTCAGAGCTTTCGTCTATTTAGAGAAAAAATGTTAGAGCTTCGTCTATTAGAGAGAAATGTTTCAGACCTAAGTATCATGACAGGTCCAGATAGGGTTTTTGTTTTATTCCGAGGCTTGACGACCACCTTGAACAACTCGATGGGCTATAAGCAGTATCCCGTCCCTAATTTAGGGTCACTGGTTCCAGAGAAGGGAGAGAGCCACAGCCATAAGACAAACACAACATTCATGCCTCGCTAAGATTCGAACCCAACCCTTTTCGGACGAAGGGTCAGAAACCAGCGCTTAGACCATTGCACCCTCGGGTCGGCGTCCGGACAGTATGATAACACTGAGTCACTAAAGTTCGGACCGAGAAAGGTCACATAGTGACTGGTAACAATGAAACATCGGCTGACCAGGCCGCGAGGAGCCAGTGGTCAAGGTTATTATGTTTCGGCATATCTCGCGCCGCGTAAACACGGTCATATAGCGCAACATTATGCTGTGACCCTATAATAAAGGTGTTAAATTTCCTTGCAAATGTAGAGCCAGAATAATAATAAACGGTATCTTATTTTCTTAAATTTGGGCGATTTATTAATATCGTACATGTCTAACTTCAAATCGAACTACGTAGAAAAAATAATGATATAAATGTATACGACTTTTAATACAGTGGCAGAAGTGTGGCCAGCGGCAAAAAATCAAACGAAAGGAATATATAACTCACGTAAAAATAATTTGGTGTGACTTAGATGTATAAATGAAGTCACCGTTGACATAGTCAGAGTCACAGGAATCTCCGAACCGACGGAGATTCCTGTGACTCTGACTATGAATATTGGCTTAATTGACTGACCATCAAAATTATCATGTTAATCCTATATTTATTATCCTGGCTAATATGAAAACTTTTAAGAATCCGAGTCCTCTTAAGCCCGATCCGAAAGTGCAATCCCTTGATGTAAGTGTCAGGCGGCTTGTATATTTTAATTGCCAATATGAATGGATCCGATAAACTTAGGCTAACAGCGATGCTACAGCAGTTGATTTAATTGCCATCGATCGACTCCTTTAAATCTCAGTTTAAACTAGCAATTGAATAGTGTGGTAACTTGCCTCAGCAAATGTTCAGTTCCGTTAAGACAGATAGTTCTGGAGATGTTTGAGAAGCAAAACATTTTTCTCAGTGCAAGAGATGACGGCCTCGAAGAATCGCCTCACATCGCTTTTGGCAAAAAAATGTATCTGGAGAAAAATGTTACAGCCCTATGACAGGATATATGTGACTTTTAAAATTCTTCTCTTCCTGGAAAATGAGAATATTAATGTTATGCTTCTGTCACCAAATACGTCACTGTCCAGCCTGTACGTCGGAGTGTCGTTGCAACTTTGAAAAAAACTATTTATTTAGAGGGTTAAGGACATCGTGGGGAATATCAACTTTCTGTGAATGATTCTGTGTGGTACTTCAACACAGAACAGACGATTTATGGTACTTGAGATGCATAGATAAAATTTTAACAGTGTCTTAGGGAGGGAAGGTTGGTTCTGATGCCATTGATTGCCACAAGTTTAGTTCTGATGCCATTGATTGCCACAAGTTTAGTTCTGATGCCATTGATTGCCACAAGTTTAGTTCTGATGCCATTGATTGCCACAATTTTAGTCCTGAGCTCTTCGTTTCCAGTTTACATCGATCACATTGCAAGGTCAATTAGATTATTTGCTTCCATCCCAGACAGGAGAGCTTCTCGAACTGGAGGAAGACTGAAGAGAAGATGATGAGAAACCCTCTGTTATTAAACACGTTAAACATCTTTCAACAAATCAATCGCTGATATTTTTCAGCACATTGACACTGTCGTTAGTATCAATGAAAAGGATGATGCTAACAGAGTGAGAAACGCCAAAATTGCTAGAGAGATTCTCTGCCCTTTGCCTTCTTATAAAAAACTGTACAAGAAAACAAAAATTCTCCCTGCTAGCTCTTTCTTGACCATTTCTTCAAAAGTACTAAAAATCCTAGTCTATAAATCCAGGGCCTTTCAGGGAGAGTGATTATAATGATCCAGACTTACCTGCATCATTTGATTCATAATCCAACGAAATAAATTACTGTATCAGTATAAATTACTCATACATGAGACCGACCAAGGGACAAAAAAGCTGAACTGTTTAACCGGGTGAAAAAACAGAACATGCGAGAAGTAAGTGTGAATATTACACAGCACGAGCAAGATGGAATTGTTCACTGTAATTTACCTATGTAAATACATATTTAGAGCACAACACTGTATTCCCAATATAAGATTACTGAATTCAAATTAAAATAAAATTGCTTTATAAGTATTGCTTCAAACACAGCTTCTTTTTATTTACTTGCTAGAAGAACATGAGCTCAATTTTCCACTTGTGTTGCTTTCTTCTCACCAAGTTCCATGATCATATTTGCCTTTTGGTGTCTCTGCAGCTCCACAGTAATTTTTGCTTAGGTTTTCTGTCTCTCTCTCTCTCTCGCTCTCTCTCTCTCTCTCTCTCTCTCTCTCTCTCTCTCTCTGTTGATATTCCCCTCCCATCTTTTCGTCACTTTTTTTTTCTTTTATTCCCTCAGATGATAATTTATCCATCATGCTGAAGAGACTTTCAGCTTGAGGACCATGAATGCATGATATCAAAGCTTTTACTGCTTTAGATATATAGCATAACTTTCAGAATATAAATACCTTTGAACACCAGTCATCAATTCTAATAAATTCCCAAACTTCATCACTTCCGTTTATGAAAAATGTAAGCTTAAGTGCAAACATTTAAGGGGGAAAATGATGTTTACAAAAACATAAGATAATGAGAGCATCGCGGGAAGAAAAAACACGATTACGGAAGAAATCTTAGCTTCGACCGACTTCCGTTTTCCAAAACGTTTTGCTCCATTTTTAAGCTTAAATGCAGTCTTTGTGGAATAAAAGGGATACTGTAAAAAAAGATCGCAAGAAAAAAATTACTATTACGGGAGAAATCTTCAGTCCGTCTAACTTCCGTTTTCGAAAGTTTTGAAGGACGGAACTCCACCCTCAAACAGAAAACGAATCCTTCCTCTCCCACCACCATCCCAATATTTTTTTCAGTTGTGCATTGATCTCTAGGATGCCCAAACTAATAACGGAAATAGCAGATTTCTTCAAATACACGAAAGAACGTCATGCCTGAGGACTACGGGAAAATCTTCGCGCCATCTGAACTTCCGTTTTCAGAAATAATTGCCTACAGTTTCCTGCTGAAATACAAACATTTATACAATAAAATGTTATTAAAAACAAATACTATACACAGGCAACATCGTGAGAAAAAAAATACGATTACGGATAATGTTTTCACTCCGTTGAACTTCTGTTTTAGAAAGTTTCGAAAGACGAAATTCCATCCGACGGAAAACGATCCCTACCTACGCACCATAAATTTCTCTTCAGTTCTGAATCTATCTCGAGAATAATCTAAATGATCAGGAAAAAGCGGAATTCCGCGAATCCGCGGAATAATCTCATGAATGAAATTACTAAATGAAGAAAAAAATAAACATTTCCCCCTCAGTTCGTATTAACATTTTTCTTCGGAAAAAAAACTGAAGAAAAAAAATAATGCGTTTATTTAGAAACTTTAGATAGGTAGTTATTTTTTTCTCTGCCTGTTTGGAAGATATCTTTATTTTACTGACGACGAAAGCAGATCACTCTACGCTATGTCACTTCATTCAGCGAATTCTCGGAAAAAAATATTCGCGTACTACGAAGGATACTTATATTCCTTTAAAATTTCGCTATAGTGAATTTTACACATATTCATTTCGTTCACTATATTACTCCAATTTTCTTACGAAAATTAAGCTCATGCTGTGAGGTGAGAAAATTTACCACAGCAAATGAATGCATAAATGAAATTCGTAAATTTAGTTTTGCGTATCGCTGGATCATACGCTATGAATAAAAATAATAAGTACATATATTTTACATACAGTGCAAGATTCCGATGAAATTCTGTAAGTGAGAGTGACATCTGAGAACCAGTTAAAAATGGAAATGCAAGCCGTTTCAAACCGAATACGTTACCTGCATAATAAACAAATTGCAGAATTCGACAGTTCATATCCCATAAGTGGAGAAAGCTGCAAGTATGTTAAGATATATTGCTTGAAATCCCTTTCCTTAAAAGTTTCCAATAAAGTTCTTGTTATACGTGGTGTGTCAAAATATTTATAGGCAGTCATTTACTTACAAAAAACAACGGTACAGCAAAATACAGCCACAATTTTTTGTCTGTTTCTCAACATAAGGACCTTTAACCCGTAGGATGTGTCCCACCGTTACAGAAATGTTTGAATGTTTCTACGAAGAAAGTCATTCTTTACCCACTAGAGAAACTGTGCATAGTTGCCTCAAACTCTGCATTGCATCTTAAACGCTGATCCTCTTTGATCAATTCAAATCATGCTCTTTGGTATCTGTTTTTTTTAGCAGAAGGGCGACCAACTCGCTCTTCAAAATACCCTCTCGTTCGTTCGTAGCTGAACACTGTGTACGCACTGTTTGTTTCGATATCACATCTTCGCTAATCTGGCGTGAATATCACTTCCAGATAAGCCATTGTTCCTCTCTTAAAGAGCAACGGCACTTTCCACAACTCTGAAATTCACCTTCCTCACGATGTTTGATCACCTTCTGAGCTGGGTATGCTGAACACCGCAGTCACATTGTTTCATCGGTTGTTACGCATGCGCAACAGCTCGCAGCACCACACAACCTTTATAACACGTAGAGGAAAGCTGACGTTAGATTTCACACTGGTGCTTAAAATTAAAGAATAGTTTACAAATTCGTATAAAGCTCGAAGTATTTATGAGGAAATTCAATGAAATTTGGTAAAGAGGTTTATTATTGCATCACGTATGCAACTCAAGCAGAAGAAAATCATAATCTTATAATTTACACGAATTTAAATCCCAGTCTTGTAATATGCATGAAAGAGCAGTCCATCGAACAATATATAGTCTTTTGCTTAAGATATTTTGTATTTATGATCAGCCCTGCGAGCCATGTAGCTCAAGTACCAACTCCCCATACCGTTTATGGGCTGTCGATGAGGTCTTCAGGGATTAATGACCACTCCCCAACAAGAGTTGTTTTTAGTTTTTAAAGTGTTTTGGTAAGGAGCTGGCGAGCTCCAATGCTTCTCCGTAAAGTATCCCGTACATGGACAATGGAACTGAAGTCAGGGGATTTGGGTGGCAACTTCATTCTGCGGATGCCTTCCTCTTCGAGAAAATCGTTGACCGAAGGAGCTCAATCAGGTTGCAAAGTATTCATACGAATAAAATCTGAAACGACAGCTCCTTTCAATGGCATGAGATATGTGACCAGGGTCTCATCTCTGTACCTCAGAGCAGTAGCAGACAGACTCTGAAACATGTGCAGGTCTGTGCGCCAGTTCTTCATGATTCCTGCCCAGACCATCTCGGCACCACTATTAGAGCAGTTCCTTTTTCTAACGTCAGAGAGGCTGTTGCGGATCTTTGTTTCTCTCCAGATGAGAATGCGTTACGAATAAGTACATAAACTGAATTGTAATGCATCTGGGAAAAGAACATTCGACTACTGGTTTAGATTCCAGGTGTGATGTTAGCAACCCCAGTGTTTATGCCAAACACATATAAATATGCCTAATATTTAAAATATACATTTCGGTTTTTTCAATACAGTATTTCCTTGCTGGGTAGCACAAATTTACTTTGTTCTTGATCTTAGGATGCGGATTATAAAAGTTTGGGTGTGGATGGGTAGTAACAATCATGTCGGAAAGATTTCCATGTTCTCTCAAGATTATCTTTTGTCATAATTTTATAACCAGGTAGCGCAAGTATTTACTTTGACAAAGACAACAACAATAAAATTCCGTCACGGACAAATTTGTGTTTTCACCACTTTTTCTTCATTGTGATATTCCTGTTTCTTGGAGATGATCTGAAATCATATGAGAAGTGTCTAACGAAAGGTTTTTATTCTTTTTAACAGGATTTCCCTGTACTTAGCAATTATACAATGCATTGAAAGAGATTGGCATAGTATTGACAGCAGTGAACAACACATATTTGTTTTCCTGACGTTTTTAGAACGTTTCACGTGAACCTAGGTTGTTGTGAAACATTTCAAGTTAGAGTTTTCTTCTCTCGGCGTTTTTAGAAAGAAATACTCCTGATATCTCAGTGTTCTTTTTTTAATTTACCTGTTTTAGCCAAATTTCAGAAAAAACAAAAATAGTTTTATTTCTTTATGGTTCATAACTTTATAAATGAAAGTTTTTATAAATTACTTCAGCTACAGTGGACTCTGGATTTGTGCACTTGCAAGAAATTTTACTCATTCTTGAAACTTTTATTTAGGGCAGTATTTCCAGAAAGTCATGCTATTAAAATCTGTCAATTTAATTTTCACATCATAACTCCGATTCGTAATAATCATGACTTATGTTTTTTAAATCGTATACAATGAGAAAAATATCACGGTTTATTCATCGAGTATCTTTGTATACCGACCTGCGAATTCGCTCTTTTACACACCTTTTAATGTAAGTTACATAATTCTATTAATAATGATGACGAAATTTGCACAGTGTCTCCAGTTCAAGATTCATAACTGCCCTTCACTTTCCCGATAACGCAAACGCTAATGTTAGTTCTTAATTTTGCACTTACTCCTATTAAATGCCGCAGCAATTTAAGTATGCCTGCTTTGTTGTGTCTTCCATATTGCTCAGTGCGTTCTTTGTGTTAATATGAAATGGGTCATTAGGCAGTATGGGATGTAATCGAACGGTCCACTAAGCAAATCATATTAGCACTGGCAAGACGCGTCGATCGCCCGAACTGTGGACTGGTTATGTCGAAGGTAAAGCATCCGTGTAAATGACAGCGCGTTAAACTGTTCTGCCATCTGCTGCCTATCGATTGTGAGGCCTCAAGAAAGGCTCTCCTTACTAGACTTTCCTTCTTCGTCATTTTTCCTCTCCTGGGACTTCGTGACTCAACCCCAAAAAAATTTCATTTTTTGACTTCCGAGCATTTTAGTTACTCGAAAACCCTGAAGAAAAAACTGTCTATAAAATAACACGAGGCTTTTGTTACGAATAAGGTTTCTGTAAAAAATCAGAAACAAATGTTCGACGCAGAATATATAGAGCTTCTTAAAGATGTCTATGAATCAAACAGTTCTCATTTGTTGGGCCAATGGCTTATTTCTTATCACAATTATTCTGAATAATATAAAATTCTATACAGCTTAATCATAGCTTCATGACTACGATTGTAAAGAGGCTGAGACAAGTTCTGAACTTAATTGATGTGAAACTTATTGATACTCTTTTCACGGTTCTTCTATGATTAATAATAATTGAATCCTCCGTCAGACTTTCGTTGTGCCATGCGTACCGTAATGATTAACGTAGTGCTGCATTCTTAACTACTACTCTTGTCAACTATGTGACGGCAATTTTGTAACAATTTTTACATTACGTTAGTTTCTCTGATCTTTATTTTTTATTAATTACTGAAGTAATTTGTTGCTTTGCAATAAAGCTGCGTTCCTGGAAATCAGTTTAACCCTGGTGCTACATTTTGGAATCCTCTTCCAGTTAATCAATGTTATGGCAAACTGGTGCGTCGAGACGCACACATCACATGTTTGCTGTATATGCATATAAAACATTTTGAATATACTAGGTGAAGAATGATTTCAAAAACTGTAATTCGTGTTAAAAATAATTAAATCAAATCTAAAATTGCATTGCTCAAAACGGATCTCGATTATTATTTTACTTGAGAACGCAGGTTGGCCATTAAGAATACCCAGTCCATGTAATTAGGAAATAAAAATGATTTTCCTACTTTTCTCGATATCATCTATTTGCATTTGATTTACAAGTTTCATTTACAGCCATAGTTTTGTTTTTATCATTCGCTACTTTATTTATAATAATCACCCCTCCTCGAAAAGCTTCTATGATGAACACATATGCTCTGAAGAAAATATTTTAAACTTTTAAACACTCGTGTCCTTTTTACTGAGCAGTGAAAGTAAAAAAAATATTGTTTCTTTCAGTATATCTAATGATTAAAGATTCATGACCAGCTTTAGAAAACGTCAACAGATTTTTAACGAGCAGGATAAAAAGCATAGGAATTCAGAGCAAAGACAAGCGATGCCGCTCGCAATTATTTCAAATAAACAGAAAGAGCAAAGTTTTCTACTCTCGAACAGACAAAGATTAACTAAGGACTCTTTATTAATATAAAATATTGTTACCTTGTTTTTACGCGAACTAGTTGACGAAGATAATACCATACCATGAATAAGGCTTTTCATTTTGGCAAAAGAAGAAGTAACTAAGACTCTCTTCGATAGGATTAACGTTTCTATTTAGGGTGAAAAATATTTCAAGAGCTTCCAATGCTGAAGTTGCCGAACTGAAGTTTTTATTTATTTGTTAGGGCGAATTACATTTTTAACTTCAGAAATTTTCAATGTTTGTGAGGGAAAAAGGCATTGGTAACAGCTATACTTATTTTTAAAATTTTGTTTGCAATCATGTTTATTGAAACGGCATGTCGATTGATTCTTCTTACGTTTGTTGGCTTAGAACAGTTGTTCTCAAACTTTCCTTTACCACGGACCACTAGGTGTAGACTGTCAACCTAACACGGACCACCTACCTCGGCTCCTCTTCCATTTAAATACCAAAATGTAGGAATAAGGATTTAACATCTCAGCAAAATAAAATGCATTATCATCATAAAAACTTGATGTTGAAGTTATTTCATTGTAATAGTTATTCATTGGCATTTCATTGTTGCTGTTCTTTATTATATTTTAAAACACAAAAGAACATGGCAAATTACTAAAAACAACATTAAACAAAAAAGAACAAACCGCATTATCAATATTTAGAAATAGGTATCACAAATCAATGGAAATACTTGATGGCACAAAAGTCTGTACAAAATGTAATGCAAAAGAATCAACACCGAACAACATCTTTCAATATATAGACGTCAATAAGAAAATAATTCAAGATGATGAACAAAAATTAATAAGTGAATTAAAAATATATAACCTCATGGAACTGTTTAAGACCTAGGGATAAGAAATAATGACATCATAATTATTTTTAGGATTAAAATGGTATTAGCACATTTCAAGAAAGTAAATAAACGAATAAATTTTTATTCTCCATTTCAATGTGAAGAATGGTATTGCTTGTAATCTTTGATCAGTTTGGTTACATCAGGTGCAATCAAAGATAGTTTCAATCTTAAGTCAGCCTCAACATTAAGTTACTTTTCACACTGTTTAGTCCCACTAGGACAGAAAGTCCTATTTCACAATTGTACATTGCGGAAAATGGTAGCAGGTGCTTGATGGCACTGTTGACGAGTTTCGGGTACTCTGTTTTTCATGGATCCAGAAATTTGTGGGAGATTTCTCATTAAACGTGATTTTTAGTGCTCCATCGGACGCCAATTCAATAAGCTGATAACACATACGAGTTGAAAGGCCGAAGAACTCAATCACAGATGTAGCACGGAAAGGATTCCTAATCCATTTCTTACTTTCATCAGGCTCTGGAAAATATTTTTTGTGCTATCTTGCAAAATTGTTATATGGTTTTGGAATAATTGCATTAATTCATCATTGATTAGTTCTCCTGAAGACGGAAAAATATCATTAATTGCAGAAAATGAATTATACACCCCACGACTAAGCCGTTTCTCCAAAGTTCACATTTCTGTAAAAATGCTTTTATTTTATCTTGCACTTTAAAAATGGTCACATCGCACCCATGAAGTGACAGATTTAGAATGTTCAGGATGCTGAAAATATCGCTGAAATATGCCACCTGAGCTAGCCACTTGAAATCGTGGAAAAGAGATTTACTTACTTCATCAGTGTCAAGAAACTCTTGATCTCAACCCTTAACTCGAAAACTCTTGAAAGCACTTTCCCCTTGACAACCACTGTACTTCGGTGTGGAAAAGTAAGTTTTTGTGCACAGTTTCCATTTCTTCGCACAATACACTAAAAAGGCGAGAGTTCAGTGACGTGATTTATTTAAATTAACTACTTTAACTACTTGTTTCAGTACAAGATCCAGTTCAGAAGACATTCCTTTTACTGCTAACTGTTCTCTGTGGATAAAACAGTGAATTGAACTACATTCAAGCACTAACTTTATTACCTTTGCTGTGAAACCCCTTTTTTCCCACACAAAGCTGGCGCACCGTCAGTTCTGACTCCGACGCATTTTTCCCAATTCAAATTGTGTGTTATGAAATAATCATTAACCATACCAAAAATATCATCTCCTGTGATTTTTTAACGATAAACAAAACAAAAAGTCATCTTGAACTTCATTTTCGTAAATGTATCTTACATATGCTGAAAGTTGACACAAATTTTCTACGTCCGTGCTTTCGTCCAATTGAAAAGCAAAATAACTACTACCACGCACTCGTGTGATTAATTGTTCCTCCATATTAGATGCCAAAGATGTTATGCGACGCTGAATTGTATCATTCGACAAAGGAATCTTGTATATCGGTCGTCCTGCCTTTTTCCCAAGCATAATATTCGCCATCAATTTAGCGGCTGGCTTTACAAGTGTTTCAGCGACGGTATAGCATTAACCAGTTTTTGCGACAAGTAAGGCCACTTGAAATGATGCTTCTGTAGTTTTACTCTCTTCCACACCCATAGCAACAGAAGTCATTGATTTCTGTGATGGCAGCATCAATTTACGTTTGTTTTGAAAATATTCAACAGGTTTATGGGTTAAATTTGCATATTTTGTTTGAAAATGCAGTAAACGTTTCGAAGGTTTCATCGCGTCGTTAGACAAAGTGCCATAGCTCACAACACAAGGAGGGTTAGGTGCAAATTTGTCACCGGTTCAATAAAATCCCATTTTCGGGTAATCTTCATGATATTTTCTGCCTACACATTTCTTTTGTTTTTCGGTGATAACAGAACAACTGGTTTGGAAACTATCGTCAATGATTTTAGTCTTAGCAGGCCCATGTGGAGTCGTATCGATTTCAATTATATTCCGTTTTAATGAACCACTGTTAAGTCACCGATCCATTCTGAATATAAATTACAAATAACACAATAATAATGTCAATGGTATACAATATTTCGGTAAACCCCACACACAAAACGCATAAGAATAACTAACTGCCAAACGCAAAGTGCTACTCAGTACTACAGATGTGTCGGAAATCGCGTCACTGGTATTTTGTCACTGATAAGATTATGTCGCCGTCACCGGCCGAAACCTCCAGCTCTGAAGTTCCTGCTCTTTGGAGACGGGGTTGGCGTCACTGTGCTGTGACAGTGATCTCCGTAGAGGATCCTTGTTTGCGTCACCGTAACTTTGTTCTGCAGCTACTGGGATTACAACATTACGGCAAGAAAGCGTCGTTGACAGCGCATTTTACCTTGACGGCTTCAGCCGCATGGTGGTGGAGTAGGTACACCCCCATCTTAGTGCGATAGACCACTGCACACGCCGCTTATCTTAAAGTTGCATTACTTGCGTGCTACAAATACAGATTTTCTATAGAAAATTTCGCGGACAACTTAGGACATAGCCACGAACCACCAGTGGTCCGAGGACCACAGTTTGAGAACTACTGGCTTAGAAAATCAACAGTTTTAACATTCGCTTTGTGACACCTCATGTACGATCTCTTCAGTTTTGGTCTGAGACAGTTTAGTTTCCACAGGTCAGTTTTTCGATATATTTCGATAAATGTTTGTATTTTATCCAATGAAAAGAACACCAAAAGTTTGTAATAAGTTGTTTTCTAATGGGTAATGATTTTGTTACACCACATCGTTTCTTTTCAAAATCACCGAAGAATAAGATACTAATAACGAACACATTTTACAAAATGCATGTACATTAGGACTTTAATATAAGTTAATTGCATAAATTATCACATTCTCAATTAAATACTGCACTTATAGAGAAACCATATTAAATATATATGACAAAGTCAAAGTGCAATTTTCAATTCTTGCGATACACGAAAAAATTAGCACCTGAAAGGCACCTTTCTAACAGAATACGTATTGAAGTTCTTGGCACGTCAACGATATTCATTAAGACAGTGAGGATCGTACTAATGAATGTGTAAGCTGTGGGATAAACAGTATTGAAACACTTTCTGTGGAAATCGTGGAAGGCTAGACAGCAGATAATCGTTTTATAATCTCTTTCTTGTAAAAAGGAAAATATGTAGATGCTGTTGAAACAGTAATAAACAATAAATCGTAACGTCCACTAAAAAAGCATTAGTTAAAAAAACCCCTTCAGGGCGTGATAGTGTTTTTCAGAAAAAAAGTATGGGTTCTGTTTTGTTTGATAACATAATAAATGATTTGATTAAATTTTAAAACAATGAAGATTTAGATAATTGTTTCATTTACATTGTTAAACGTTAGCACAAATAATGTGAAGATTGTTTAATCATTTGCGTCAATGTTTTTATTTATATTGTATTTCAGAATCTGCCAAATATAATAAAATATAGTGTTATGTACTGATATCCTTTACACTGCAACGACGGAAAAAATGTGTTTTTGTTTTCGATGTTGCTGCCTTTCAAAATGTTTGAAAGAATATTCAAAATAAGAGTTTACTCCGTATTAATAAAAGTTACAGTTTACAACTTTTTCCGAACAAAATCCCGAACCTTTTTCTGTGAATAGATAGATAGGGAGATTGATAGATCATCCGTGTTTTCTTAATATTGCAACATTGTAATCACACTTACGGTATTAGAATTTCAGGTGCATCCACAGATTGGTTCTCCAAAAACAGAAAATGACCTGAAAATAGATTAAAAGTTATGATATAAGTTTTGTAAATGTGGAGCTTTAAATCAAAGGTAATTATAAACTTTCATTTCATAATTAACACTCATTGAGTGTATTTCGGAAAGAAACATTCATCAATGTACATGTTACACTGAGACGTCACTTCTGCCCTCGCCACACGTTTGACTCATTCCAACGCATAAGACGCACGTGAGAACAATGCGCGGTATACGTCATGCAGACCAGCCTGTCAAGTATCAGGTGGAGTTCGTTTAAAAGTCGGAATAGTCGAAATCAGTGATCTGAGCTACTCTGAACGTGGTATTATAGCTGATGCCTCCAAAAACGGCTGTTCTGATATTTTCACGCACAACTGTAGCAAGGGATTATCGTGAACGTGCTATACGCTAAAAGCTTCCAGCAGTCGGCCATGCTGTGAACGAGAACAACTGATGGATCTGAGAATTAAGAGAAAAATGGTGAGAATCATGTAAGCGACCAGACGGGCCACAACCAGATAAATCCCTGTAGAACTCAACATTTGCACGCCTGGTGCCAACTTTCGTGGCACATTCAAAATTCCTCGGGGCACTTGTTTTCCGCATCCGTCCCTCAAGCGAACACTAGCTGATGCTTCCAAGAACTGAAAGCCAAGGCGCAGTGGTCTAAGCAATCGATTCTGATCATTCTTGCGAGAGGGGTCCGGGTTCGAATCCCGTGAGGCATGGATGTTGTGTTTGTCTTACGGCGCTGGCTCTCTCCCATCCCTGGAACCAGTGGCTCTAACTTAGGGACGGGAGACTGCTTACAGCCCACTGAGTTGCTCACGGTGGTCGTTAAACCTCAAATAATAAAGAAAAAAGAAAAGAAAAGAATTTTCATCAGAAGAGTTCATAGTTTTCCATGTTGAGTTGTATAAATGAGTATTCGTTATCATGACGCTTTCACACCCTCCCAAAACCACAGGTGAGTCGAGGGCTGTGCCTTCATTCAGCAAACACTTTTTCCGCCGAAATTCATTGGGAAAATATAGTGTTTCTTATTGCATGCATCACATAAAAAACTGCAAAACACATGTTATATGCACAAATGCCCAATCAGATTTGAAAATACTGAATAAGGATATATCTTCCCAGGACACAATAAAGGGGTAGCACTGATTAAAAACGGGAGAACAGATGGCAAAAGAAAATGTGTGTTTTTTTGATCAATATAACCGCAAACACCACAAACCAATAATGCAAGTTTCATATTTACTCTACAAGGGGCATGCTTTAAAAGACTATTACTCTCAAAGACATTATTTTCATTTATCGAATTCGATATTGTCCCAACACTTGATTATACATGGGGAAAATCAAATATGAATGCAGGTGATTCTAATCAGTAAGGTTCATCTTTTCATACGATGTTGTCTGTTGGCTTTGATACTGCAAATACTTAGTTAAGTTTTCCTGACGAGGATGTTGAGACCTAAATAACAGCTTGGAGAGACGCCTTTCGTTTTACTTAATAAACGTTTTTCCGATTTATTTCCCGCACTTTAGCATTTGATTGAATTCATTGCACTCTACTGCTTAAAGATTTTCTTATTTGTGTTCGTATGTTGAAGCAAACACCCTTCAGTATACAGCCGGAAATAAAATTTTAGTTAAGAGCCATGTTCTTACATTCCGAGACTTTCTGCAGGAGTACCATCAGTTACAATACTATTTGGAAATCAAAAAGGTACTACGTTCTCACTTGAAAATGTCTTGAATTTAATTTTTAGAAATATCTGGTACACTGAAGTCTCAGAACATTTCTAGAAAGATCAGATATACATACAGCTTAAACACACTGGTTTTCATAAATTGAGGTAAAAATCATGCAAGCGAAAAAACAAAACAGAAAAAAATAGCGATTATTTGAGGAAGAAGAGGTAGAAATATCAAATGTTTAGTCAGGGTACGGTATGTCTTGACATCTATTTAAACAAATGAGCAGCAGCATAAAAGGGACTGTTGGGGAATGTGCGTCACATTGTTCGCGGAGTGTGAAGAAAGGCTATTTTGAGATAGCCAATTTGCTCTAATGGCTGCGAAATATTTGACCGATGAATTAAGGTGGAAAGTGATCGGAGAACAAGACGCAGGCCAAAGTCAGGTACAAGTTGCAAGATGGCTGCCTGTCAGTCCTTCTGTGGTCCACAGACTGAAAACAATTGTAAAATACGCAATCAGCTTCCCGAAGGTACAGGGGAGGAAGGTTTAGGGCTACAACATTCGTGGATGGCAAACTTTTCGTCGACGACAACATTCAGACGGCTATTCCGGCACAAATGCAATCTGCCCTTGCTGCGGCTACAGGAACCGTGGTATTTGCTTTCACTGTGCTCAGATGGCGTTACGAAGACCTTAACGACATAGAGGTCTTTGTGCTTGGACCCACACTCTGCTTTCCCTTTACCTTCGTCACAGAGCGGAACGTTTGGATTCGGCAAGATGTCAAGTCAAATAAACTGAAAAACAATATAGTGGGTCAATACTCTTCACAGATTTGTTCAGATCTGCTTTGCTGAGGAAATCCATGCGTCATGTGACCTGGAGAGAAGGAGGGATACTCTATCATCTCTGTATGACCCTTGAAAGGAAAATTTATGGTGTGGGTTACGTGATGGTTTGAGGAGGTATCTCGTTAGGCAGACGTACAGACCTCTATGTGCTTCCAAGAGGAACCATGCATGTTCGACACTTTAAGAATGATGTCCAGGACCCTATGTTCGCCCTTTTGCAGGTGCTGTAGGAGATGCATTTCTCCTACAAGACAATAATGCTCGTCCCAACAGAGCAAGGCTTTTAGAACGATATCTTCAAGATAATGCCGTTGTCCGTATGGATTGGTCAGCCAAGCCTCTAGTCTGATCGAACATGTCTGGGATGCTGTAGGGAGACGTAGAATGCTGTCCTTCACTCCCTCAGCATTATCTGGAGGGGCTTAGACAAGCTTTGCCCTAATAATGGTTGTTGCTACCTACTGAACTCCTGGACACCCTCATCAACAGCATGAAGCATCACAGTGAGGCCTGAATTGCTGTGAGGAGTGGCCACACATTCTATTGAGGTATTTTTGGATATTTCATTTTGACACCTCATTTCTCATCTTGTTCTGTATGTGGTCATATTTCTCAGAATTAAGTGTTTTTTCTGAAATGTTTTAGCCTTTTTCCAACTTACAACGTGATACAGGTTTTCTTTAATTTATGGAAACCAGTGTAATAGGTTGCGTTGGGCTATTTCTCAGGTATTGCGTTTCTAGAACGGAAGTAGCTTCAAAATGTCCAAGCTACCATGCTGAAAGTCACCCGATCACTCAATAGCTACCAAAAACAGGAAGAACTGCTCCGTTTGGCCTCATTTCTAAATCACTTCATTTCTCCAGATACAGTCCAGTAACCGTGATTAGTTATTGAGACTTCTGCGTTTGGCAAAAAATCAGGACATCAGATTTTTAATTATACTTCTGTCTCTCTGCGTACAAATCAGTGAATTTCATCCTGCACTTCTCCCTCTTGTTCTGGGTGGTCATTGAGGTCTAGTTGGTTCTCTCTCTGAAAGAAAGAAGGAAAATGTCATAGATTGTGGTTAAAAAATCTTCGTTGTTGTCCAGCGAACAAATTGTAGCTTTCCTCTCCGAAGCAGATGAATTAATGATGCAGCTGCAATAAGTTATTGTGCAGTCTAAGTATATTTTCTTTCATATTTTGGTTCTGTGATTATTTGGTTATATTGAATTTTTTGTTGATACACAGCCATCAATTGATCGAATGTCTATGATTTCAAGCACGGTGTCCATACACTTCGTCCAGTGACTTTGTTCTACTCCCGTTACACTGCTTTTTCTTTTCTCTATTCGGATCTTTAGTTTTGCTTTATTATTACTTTCTTTTGGCCACTCTGCATTTTTTCATGTCTTCTGTTGTTTGACCTACCTGCTTATTCCCGCATGTTTCTTTGCCTGCCTATTTTACTTTGTTCTACTGTTGCTGCGCGGTTCTTGATGCCATGCAATTTTCATACGTTATTTGTCTTCCGTTTATCTTGTATTTTTATTAATTTTAAACATCTGGTTTTCCTGTTCGTGGCTTTTGAATAACCTATGTTTGGATGATCTTTTGAATAACCTTTCCAGTAACGTTTGTCTCCGGTTTACTATCCCAAGACGTGTCGTCAAGATCTTCCATGGTTTTACATAATTATTGCATGTTACGTTTCATGAAAGTCAACTAAATCACCTGATAACTGAGCTGCTACATCTCCTCCTTCTAAACTGAATACTAACTCGTTCTTTTATTTTAGCACGTATTAAGGGGAAAATAAATCAAGAGCTGGTCTTACAAAGATTATTTTGCAATCATTTCACCATAAAAAATTACAACAATCAGTTTTAGTGTATGCTTTTGTGGTAGAGTCTCTGCGTTCAAACTGCAGCGTTTCCCTATATTCTCGTGAAATCACCGGATGATAGCATATGATCTCAGAGTACAATTCTACAAGTATTACAAGAATCACTTCGAAACTCAATGAATAAGTGATTTGTTACATGTGATTTTATCGAAATCCGCTTTCCTGAGCTCTGGCAACACTTTTGAACGATGGACCAATGAACAGATCAACGCGACTTTCACATACACTATATCGTTCTTTCGGCACACTTCATGTTGCACCCTTAAAATGCATTGTCTGTTTGCCTTATGTCCTCGAGGTGCATAGCTATAGGATATTATTGGGGACAGACTAATGTTTACGCAAAAGAAAACGCACAGCTACATTTTCAGAACATAGCATTCCATTATATTTGGCTTGTTACCCCTCAAAATTTCAATTAATGTCATTAAACTTTTTTGTGTCTTTCATATCAAGTTATCGAAACTAGCAAATTGCATCCATGTAACGCATCTTTGTACAAAAACGAGATCCTCATTTTAGCGGCTTTGTTGTTAACAAGGACCAATGTAGCGACAGAAATGGTTGCTTTTGGCATGCTTTGTATTCTGATCTCTACAAAGCAAGAGGAAATACGAGTTTCTCATAGCAATTCTTTTACGCCTGTGGAAAAAGATAATTCAGCACTAAAGAGGTATATCATCTCTTCAAGTGGTAGATGAATTCCCTACGAGGCCAGATGTACCAGGATATTCCTTTGGCCTCATGTATGGTGTTTGCTTTTTTTCGATTGAAGGTTTAACGACCACTTTGAGCAAATCAATGGGCTATAAGCAGTCATCCGTCCCCAATTTAGGGGTACTGACTCCAGGAAAAGGAGAGATCCAGTGCCGTAAGATAAACGCAACAGCATGCTTTACAGGAATCCGAACCCGGACCCATCTCTGAGGAATGATCAGAAGCCGTCGCTTAGACCAATGTGCCACCGCGTCTGCTAGCCTCATGTATATCCGTTTCTCTTTCAAGGGGCAGATGAACCTCCGAGTGAGCCATAAGTACTCGGAGATTTTGGCTTAACGGAGGAAAAGCTAGATGTATCTTCTTCTGCTCCTAGTCTAGGAGATTGCAAAGTGGCGAAACTTGAAGACAACTGGTGTTAATAAAATAATTTCATGGGAATGACTCTTACAGCATAGTAAACCTAATCCTTGAAAGGTCTGTCGACTCAATGCCTTGTGTAAACGCTCCCTTCTGTTAAAAGGCAAATTACTCTTTCTTCTGCACTCCCCACAAAACGGAGAATAATGGCTCATACGATATTTAATTTTATGTTTTGATATTCGTCATTAAAACTAAAGTCTCTCTATAAAGTCCACAATTTATTGTAGCTACAGCTTTAATATCTCTCTTACTGTGCTGAACTCAATGAACTATATATTATGAAATATTTTTTAATCGTTGTTTATCCTGCTTTTCAAAACACTTAATAGAAAACGTATTTTGAAAAGCAGGACAAACAACATGGGAAAGTGTTTCTAAAAATCCTTCACCTGTTCATAGCTGTCTGTGTCGGACAGTTCGGGCTGTAAAACGAATGATCCGAGGGTTAGACTTCGTGAGCTGATCTATTGCTCCTGGCCTTAATTGCAAAATATTCGGCCCTTACAGCTGAGAAAATCCCTGTGCCAACTGATGGTGGCATGTAACAATAAGCGGATAAAAATAAGTTGACACATTTATACAAAACGATGAGTTTTAGAATCAGCAGTTGCATAATTTTACCAGAATATTATGCGGATGGAATATAACTGAAGACGATTGAAAAAAAAAGTAAAACAAAACTCGGTAATATTTTAAAACGAAAGACGATTAGGAGACTGTCTGTCGTTCGTAACGTATTATTATATGTGCTTCCTTACAAAATACTGCGCAAGAGTTAGCGCTAATTTCTCTGCAACGACGAAACTGACTACATTTCCTTGGACTAACCTTGCTTTCAAGCTGAATATTGCATTCTGTTGTGCATTTTCTCCGAACATGCAATGCAAAAAAAACAATGATCCTCTCATTGAAAATGAACAGTCTAGTGAAGGAGAAAACAAGACTACAAAAAAGATTTTATAGACAAAACTATGCTCTAAGCGAGAGTGAATATTAAAATTGCAAATGCGGCATATATTTCAAATAAGTAAGTTTCGTGTAGTAAATCTTCATTTGTAAGTGAATAAATTTTACATACAGCGGAGTCGGCCCAAACATGAGAAAGTTTTGCTGATATTTTTTACGTAATCCATTTAGCGAAATTTTCTCGTAACGCTCTTTGCATTTGGTTGTGAAAGGCATAATTGCAATTTGCATTCATTTGCTCTTGCAGGCTTGACTTGATTTTAACTTCTTTTAGAGTGTTTAATGGATTGTATTTCAGTTTATTTTATTAGAATTCATGAGATGGTACTTTTTTCTCCATAAAAAAGGATTACTGAAAAAGGTAAAAAAGGTTTCGAAGTAAATGGTGCGAATAAAAAGAATAAAAGTGAACACTATTATAAAAGTTTCCTCTTGGACGAAACTACTTCCCTTTCTCCCACTACTTCCTTTTTTTCCCCTTTTCCGGCCGCCTTGCATCTCCTTAGTTTCTGGTTAAATCCTTTTCCTTTAATATCACGTCTTTACGCTCCAGGTGAAAACAAATCAGAGCGGGCCACCCAAACATTTTAACTAAGCCAATTCCGTGCTGTTTGCTGAAAAGGCGGTCTTAAGGCTTTTACGATTTGGTCGCCTTGGAGACATGGATCTTTAAATTTCACTGCCGTAAGCCGCGTTCCTCGATTGCACTGCTGAATGAATTGAAGGAAGAGTTCCCTTTTGCACTTTACAAAAGATTTTGGTTGTTTACTTACATATCATCTCTTAGGAATAGGAGAACGAATGTAAAAACTCTCGAACGGTCATTTATCATAAATTTCAAGGAAGCAAGTATTGGGGAGCAAGTGTCTGAAAAAGCAACGAATTTTTATTCAGTGGACAAAAGTAAAAAAAAAGAAAAATATCTAAGGTCAGCTTCATTTGAAAGTCAGTGAGTTTCATAACTCAAAATTGTTTCGATACCTAAAACTCTAATCAGAAGGAGTGCAATTCATCGATGTGTAGCTCTGTTGTGGCTACTACAGATCATCGGTGATAGAATATGTGATCAAAATTCACTAAGCATTATGAGCTTTTCATAAAATGGTTGTTTCATTTCAATCTTAATAACACCTAGCTGTTTGGTGCAAAGTTTGACAATTCTTGGTTCTTCTTATCTTTCGGTATCAGTCTTCAGGGATGATATTCTCGTAAGGACGACTTGAAGTAATCCCAGAAATACAGAGAAGTACTCTTCTTAGTTTCAACATTCATTTATATCAGAAAAGCCTGGACATTAAAATTACTCTGGTTTACCAAGAAAATTCATCTACATGTTTTATCTACATGTTGTGTCGAATGATTCAAGAGCAGTTTGCCTAGTAGGTGTAATATTGGCAAAGAATCGTCAGTTTATAACCACCTAGAACATATCCAAATAGACATGAGTCGGAAGAGTCCTGGATAGAGCCAGAGATCGACAGGGTTCAAAACACTGTCGATGGAAACTAAGTAGTTTTCATATTTCCTTTCAAACTGCTATCGTACGGGGGTGGTAACAAGTCGCACTTTTATTTGTCTACAACAGGGAAGCAATTCAAATATGCAAATCACGAAAACACGAGCGAACCTTGCAAAATTACAAAATTGCTGCCGATTTTCGGGCTGTGACTGGCTAGTA
Source organism: Macrothele yani (assembly GCA_039090855.1). Classification (NCBI taxonomy): domain Eukaryota; kingdom Metazoa; phylum Arthropoda; class Arachnida; order Araneae; family Macrothelidae; genus Macrothele; species Macrothele yani. Next base: position 78,954,519 of record CM077007.1, on the reverse strand, counting down.
GCAAAAATCTCTATTTGAAGTTAGAGATTTCAAGAAATGAAAAAGAAAATGACCTTAGAAGTAGTGTTAAGTGTGTATTATTTGAGTGCAGTCTTGTGACCTATACTCTAAACTGACCTTCCTTTTTAATTCCTGTCTTCTTATGTAAATTTAGTTTATTCTCGTTAAACGTTTTCTAAGTTTAATGTCACTGATTCCTGTCCAATGAATATGAGTTTGGCAATTCTGACAACATATTAAAGTGCAGTTATGTAATTGAAAGCTAGAGATGAGAACTGGTGTGTTCAGTCTTCGAGGAGCACTCTTACTTCAGTTATCGGAAAGCAATCTTATTACAGGCTGTTTGTCATCAACCAATCTATTAGGCCATGCATTTCGAGCAATATTAATTAAGAACTGTTTATACTATGATGTCAAGAACGAGCTTATTTTATTGGCGTGTGAGTCAACCTTTGACGTTTGTTCAATGTTAATATACGACTAATCAGCAAGTCAACATGCTTACGCTCAAGTTCTTTAGAGGATAAGTGTTCTTGAATGTGGATTAAACCATGTATCTTGGTGAATTTGAATTAAAGCCAATTTGTGCGTTCTGTAAAGTGTGTGCTTGATGACGTGCCATTCCAGTAAAAGATTGGGCTATTAACATAAGTCATCTCCTTCCTTGCTGACCTTTGATCATACTCTATATTGCAGTTGACTGCATTCCTAGTTAAGGACTTTTCAGCTATTACGGTTCAAGCTATCAGGGTCAACGAAAAATACAGTACGATAAAACTAACGATCTTTAACCCTGTTGTGCTCTTCATTAAAGCTAACGTAATATTATCATATCGTTGAAGCTATTGTTTATGTAACAGTTTACGACGTTAATCATTTACACAAAAATATTATAAGCTTTAAAAGTGAAACTTACAAACTCCGAATTCAAGCATCAGAAAAACTTGTTATAAATCTATGTTGTTCACAACACTATAACAGCAAAATTTTATTGTTTGCAGGAAAGCAGAGGTGAGAAGTACTAGGGTTTACTCTTCTTTTATGTTGCTGTCTTCACTATTTGCATCTGTTGAATGAACATTTCTATTTTCCATACGGTTGGGCTATGCATCTCGTGTTAAGAAGATTCATGAAGAGATATCCTTTAAAAAAACTCTTTATATTTACGTATCACACATTTGGAAGAAAGGACGTTAAAATAGGTTAAATGATAAAACCAGCCAAAAGATCATGCTTATAAAACTTATCTTGGGCCACGGTGTATAATGAAGCCTATGATAAATTTTATTTCCACTTTGAGCTTCCATTCCAGGGCGTTGGGCCATTACGTCAAAAGCAGAAACATCCCAGTGAGGCACGAGTGTAAATAACATTAGAGCCTCACACGGAACTGGGACACATACACAGGGGTAAGCCAAAATCCATTGCCATTAACAATTGATTGTCGAGGACGTTCGCAGACCAAAACTGGCACTTTGTCAGCTGTTTTCATTGAGACAGGTGAGAGTTCAATAAATTTTGTTTTCTTCATTTGCTTCTCCATGGCACTATATTTTCCAAAATCATAAGAGATGGAATCCTGATTTGCCAGAAATAAGCGAATACTCAGCAATTTTCCAGAATTTGAGCTTCAAAATATTTTCAGTATTAAACATCGGGCGCTTATGACAAGCACAATTTAATCAAATTGTTCCTTTATTTAAAAAATAAGTTATTGGCTCTGTATTTATGTCGCAGGAATCTGACAATTTTTCACATATCAGCTCATCTCTGATGGTGACGCGAAATCAAAAGGTCCTAAATTCTTCAGCCGTGAATTCTGTCCTCCACCAATGGAATTAAGATTTCTCCAAAATTGCCTTTTCCGTAAATTTCTCATGTCTTCTCCGCAAAATTAGGTTATCAATAAATTGTTTCCATTCTTAGAACTTTGTATGTAGTCAACAACATATGTCCAACTGTTTATACTAGAGTCACCCGAGCGTACATCTGGCACTAAGATAAGCTCATATATAATTTTACCCACATTGATCAAAATCACGGTGATGCAGTCTACAATTGTGTCTTACCAAAACTAATCTCAAACCACTTGTCAATACCTTTTCTCAGTCCTCATTTTCAAACTGGGTTTTTGACGGTTTGTCTTATAATTTGTTTGCTTTTGTCCGCACTGAAATGAATGTTTCTGAGTACCCGATCAAAATATCTTCATACATTCTGTGACGTTGAAATTGCAGCACTTAGATGGATTAATAAGGAAGTTGTGTCAAGTGGATCAGTTTTTGTTTGCTATACAAATGTTTATATTACAAGCTCAAATGGGTTGAAGCTTTGACATATATAAATATAGACGTAGAGAAAGAGTACAAACCAGCGCACGTGTGTGAGGAAGTTAATATGATTCTGTCTCCCAAGTACCGACTTCAGAGTGCAAGGAAATATTCAAGACCGTCAAGACGTCATGTTCCACACCGCTATGAGCCCATCAGCGATTTCGAAATTTGGTGAATTATTAGCATTCGAGAAGCGGAATGGTCACTTTGTCATATTGAGAAATATGTGAGCCGTGACAATAATACCATCCACCCCTATCGTGTAGCAGTCTAAACGCTGGCTTCTGACCATTCTTCCGAAATGGATCCGGATTCAAATCCCGGTGAGCCATGGATACCGTATTTGTCTTACTGCACTGGTTCTCTCCCTTCCCTGGAACCAGTGGCCCTAAATTGGAGACGAGAGACTGTTTACAGCCCATTGAGTTGCTCACGGTGGTCGTTAAACCCCCAAACAAACAAAAAACACATCGTACTGTTAGCAGGAATGACTTAACGAAATTCAGAATACTCGTTGATTAAGTAGTAGAGCACGACAGACGATTACGGAATGGGAGGATCGTCTTATCCAACAACAGATTGATACCACACCTACAAGCTGGCCAGCAACCACCCAACGAGAATTGACTTCCGCTGGTTGTCAACCCAACTCTGGTCAAACTATTGAACGCCAAGTGGTGGGGGGGGGGGTCACTTTGCACACCAACCATTGCGTTGATTCCAACTGACAGCTGTTGTCATTAATAGCGTTTGGAACGATGCAGAGAACTGACGATCTGCTGGTACAAAATGACATCCAGAGGCTTCAGTGGTAAACTCCTCTGCTACCTGGACCGCAAAATCGGAGCTACACGTGTGACGACGAAGTGGAACCACGTTCTGGTGTTGTTCGTGTATGACTATCGTACATCATTTTACTGCTCGTCGATATGTCGCAGAGATTCCAGAACCTGTCACTCTCCCCTTTCTTACTTGGGTAACTAACACCATTTTCAGCCTGATACATTGTCAGGCTGAAAATGGCGTCAGCTACCCAAGTAAGAAAGGGGAGGGATTTCTTCTGAAGGTTCTCTGATTTCTGCCGGTGAAGCACATGTTGACCATAATTGGTCCATTTACAGACCCATCAGCAGCCATCCTGGACCACAGCCATCTTGGACCACAGCTATTCTGTTGGATTAGGAACAAAAGACTTGGTAAGAAATGCATCTAGAAGCTGTTCGACAGCTGTACGATTCCATGCAATGATGCTCACTGTATTCGCAACCAAGGTGGTTTTGCCTTATATTTATCTCTCTACAGTACTCAGCGTTTTGTTTCGTATTCTAGTTATTTCTAGATGATGTAATTTCAATGCCACAGAGTGTAGTCAATTAACACAATGGTCTTGATTCGCCTTCCAAATCTTTTCAGAGAGCATTTAAAATAATATTGGTTCAAGTATTGGATGCCGAACATCCCCATAATGTTGCTGTTCATAGCATATGCACTGTATATGTGAGTACGCTTCATATCCTGCATTTTTATGTCATATCAATACAGTTTTTTTTTCGTCTAGGAGAATCAGATGGTTCTGAGCTGTTCTAATAAAGGCACTGCATGGACTGTATACGTAAGTTTCGTAGCTTTACATGCACATTTGAATTTCATCTAGCCGCCCCATTCGCAGATTGGCTAGAGGCGCTGGCTTTCTTGTTAATCATCTCACTTGGGTGTGGGGTTGAGTTCCAGACGAGGTATGAACGGTGTACGTGTCGTACGACGCAGATTGTGCTCCTTTCCTGTAACAAGTGGCCGTAAATTAGGCAGTACACTCCTTATAGTAGCCTTCAATGCTCTTAGAAATCGTTATTGTATGAAATAATAGAAATACATTTTATTTCTTATAATAGTTTTTTCATTTCGTCTTCGCCCCTTTTCTTTGCAAATTGTCAATAGATAAGCGGCTAAATCTACAGTGTTTAGTTTTGTCTACAGTAAGAAAGTTTCGCCATCTAATCGGTAATAAGTTATCTTAATAGAGCTTTTCTGTAGTTCGTGCCATCATTTTTACGGATTCTTTTTCATAGAGAAGCAAACGCTCAGAATCTTTAATATATTTTATGCATTTTTCCTGAAGTTTGTACGATATCTATTTCATAGATTCTGTGGTGATGTTTCTTAACTAACTGCAACGTATTCGATGCATGTGTATCCAATTTGCAACTTCGTCTCCTTCAGGGGATCAGTTTTTCTCGTATGCAGTGCAGTTGAAGTCAGGATAATCATGCCCTCCGTGAGCCACCAAATCGGTATTGGCTCGATCGAACATTGGATGCCAACCATCCGCAAAATGTTGCTGTTCTTAACCTATATGTTAACATGCTTCCTAGCGTTCACTTTTTGATGTCAGATCAATACAGTTTTTCCGTCTGTTTCTCAGTGTTATGATAACTATTCGTTTCGTTGAATAGTTACCATAGCCGGTACGTATACACATCGTACACTCAGAAAATACATTTAAGACGTACGTATAGACATCGTAATACTCGTTTACCTCGCTGATCAGCATTTCTCGAACGTTAACTCGAGTAATAATCGTTTCACTCATTAAAATTAGTTATGTGTTTATTCAAACGGCAAATCATTTTGGCAAAATAGGAATCAGGAGTGCTTTAATGACATCTGAAATAAACATTTGCGCTTCAAATTCGGTAATAATTAATTTCCACTTTGAGTGAACTACTAATATCTAAAAGGTTATAATAATTTAACTTTTGTTTCCGGTTATTCCGATGTTTTAGCATGTCTTCATGTGTCCACCATTCCGAATAAGACAGACGCTGACATTGCCACTTGGGTGCCCTTTGACTGTAATCTGATGCTCAGCTGCTGAGTAGCAAGACCCAGAAGTTTAAGTTCATTCAACTCCAGCAATGCGTTTATGTACGGGTGAGTGGTCGTCCTCGTTCTGTTGCAGCACTGGTAAACGTAATGGTAGTGCTCGGATAATGGTGAAGTGCAACATATCTTTACGAGCTTCACGGCTCAGCAGTAATTCTAGAATAATGGAAAGGAAGAGGCTGTATTTTCGTGCTTCACATGACTCTTCTTTATCAAAAGAATGGAGTTTTAGAATTTGTGGTGGTGTATTGGGAAACTTTCATCCTCGTTTTTCTCAAATGTGTTATATATTATATATATTATCACCATAAAATATTCATGCTATGAAACACTTTTTGTAATATACCATATACTTTCATCTGAAGAAATTAATGGAACTAATATTCATTGATAAATCAAAATGTCCTCAACTGAAAAGCATTGTGAACATTACAGAGCATACAAATGAAATATAAATATCTGTTTCCCGATAATGCCTTGTCAGATGGAAACACTGTTATTGCTGTTACAACTTTCCGAATATTGTGCCTTGAATGGCAAAAAATAAACTAATAGCTTACTTTAAACAAGTGTTCTAATCCAGATATTATTTTATTTGCATGTGTACTACAGACAGTGCACCATACACAAGTTGGGTCGACATGGTCGGGACACCTCCGAAGAATGCCATTGTCATTTATTCAGCAAATGAAGGAAGCAAATGATGTTCTTTTGAAATACCTTACTCCAAATACTACTAAATAAAAAAATATCTTTCTGCTCATATTTTAATAATTTTAATATTTTCGTAACTACAAAATATTTTTCTGCATGCCTTAGTTGCATTTTTCGCAATGATCGTTAGTTTGCTGTACGTCTTACAGTCTAATAATAAATTTTAATGCACATATTTATGCAAATTTATCTTACTTATCCAAAAGAGGTTTTCTATGCATAAAAAACATGCGCTAAGTTTGTTCAGGTCTCCCCATGTTTCTTGCACAACTATCTGTCTTGAGCCTGTCTCCTCCATGTCACTCCGGCAGGGTTTCGAATTTCATCCATCCATCTCCCATGTGATCTTCTTCTGGGTCTTTCCCTGTCCTTTGAAATTCAGTATAAAATTCCGGTTGCCCATCGGTGGTCCGTTCTTCTAGCAACATGTACAGTCCATTGCGATTTCACTGATTTCACTGTGGTCATAATGTCGCCCACTCTTCTCATTTTCCTTATCCACCAATTCCGCTTATTATCTCTCCTGGTTACACCAAAAATGCATCTCTTCATGCTTTTGTGAGTTGTCTGCATTCTTTGTATGTCTCTTTTAGTAAAGGTCCATGTCTCTGCTTCATACGTAAGCGCTGACAAGATGCATTGACTAAACATTTTTCTTTCAAGACATAATGGCATACTGATCTTAAAAATTGTACTGTTTCTTCCAAAAGCTCTCCACTCAAGTTCCATACGCTGATCAAGTTCTTCAGCAATGTGATCATTGCTTGATATCTGTTGTCCAAGGAAAATGTAGAATTCGGTTACCTGCAGCTTTTCTCCATTAATCGATAAATCTTCGTTTCTTGTAAAAGCATTGTATATCACTTTTGTCTTTTGAAAATTCATTTTCAATCCTACTTCTTTACTATTGTCAGCAAGTTCTTGGATCATACTCTGCAGCTCTGAAGGGGGAGTTGCGAAAAACACTACGTCATCAGCAAAACGAAGGTGAGTTAAATAATCTCCATTAATCTTTATCCCTTTGTATTCCCATTTCAATGATTAAAAGACCCTTTGCAATGCGGCATTAAAGATCTTGGGAGATATGGTGTCGCCTTGCCTCACTCTCTTTCCAATTTTTATTTGTGCTGTATCCTCAAATATCCGAATCTTTGCACATGCATTTTCATAGATGTTATTAACAATGCTAATGTATGCATCTTCAATACCGCAGGATTTCAAAGCAGTTGTTACGGCTAATGGTTTCACGGAATCGAAGGCTTTTTCATAATCAATAAAAGCCATGCATAATGGGAGTTCATATTCTCTTATTCTTTTAATTACACTGCTGGCCACCCAAAACGCAACATCAAGAAGGAAGCATCCGATTGGCCTGAAATTCGCAGCATGCGTCGCCCGCGAGAGACATGCAAACGATTAGCATTGCAGCCATGTGCGCCCGGCACGCCACCGAGAAGCACTATAAGAAGGGTGCACAGAAGGCTGTGTGTAAGTAGTGGAAGTGTGTTGTGCTTCCGGACCTGTGCGTGGGAAGCTTCCTGATGCCTCGTCGCAGAATACGGCAGTCATTCCAGCACGTTTCGGAGTTCGACAGAGGACGAATTGTGGCTTATCGCGACAGCGGTTTAACGTACCGAGACATCGAGCACGTGTGGGACGACATCCAGCCACAGTGAGGATGGATTCGATGGGTGCAGGAGGGACAGATGGACTGACGTGAGCGATTGCCGCAGCCGCGGCACACCAACTAACGACAGGACCGGCATGTTGTGCAGCGGTTATTGACGGCTCGCACTGCCACGTCACGAACGTTAGCGCAGGAATAAGGGTGTGTTGCGCAACAATCTGTGTCAGCATGTACCGTTTGACGTCGTCTGCAGGAGCGGGGACTTGTCGCACGGCGCCCATTGCTCCGATTACCATTGACGTTATACCACCGGCGAGTGCGGCGGCAGTGGGCCATTGAACGCCGCACCTGGACTACGGAATGGCACGACATTGTCTTCTCCGACGAATCCCGCTTCTGCCTGCAACACTACGATGGTCGGATCCGCGTGTGGGGGCACCTCGGCGAGAGACTGTATGACGCTTGCATTATACTTCGCCATACCGTTTGGTCGTCTGGCGGTATGGTTTTGGGCGCAATTGGATATGACAACCGCCCCCTCTGGTACGCATCTCAAGTACACTCAACAGCCACCGCTACATCTCCGATGTTTTGGAGCTTGTAATTCTCCCTTACCTGCAGGACCTGCTAGCGGGCACGTTTCAACAGGGCAATGCGCGCCTGCACGTGGCACGCATCGTGCAACAATTCTTCACGGCCCACCAGGTGTCACTGCCATCGCGGCCCGCCTGTTCTCCCGATATTTCGCCCATCGAACACGTGTCGTCGCTGATCGGCAACCGAGTGGCCCGGCAAGCAACATCCGCGGCTACGGCTGATGAACTGTGGAAACGTGTGGAAGCAGCCTGGACCAACATACCCCAAGCCCACATCCAAAATCTCTTTCGTTCGATGCCGTGGCGTGTAACGGCCGTTATTGCCAGCCATGGAGGCCACATGAACTATTGATGTCTGCGTGTTTCGCAAGTCGCACGGGCCTGTAAGCTCAATCGGTTCATCTTTGTATCTGTTGTTATGTGTCCAGTAAATCTGTCTTTGCTATCTCGTGCCCTTCTTGGTGTTGCATTTTGGGTGGCCAGCAGTGTAGTTCTCTCAGTACATGGATATGATCTGCAGTGCTGTAACACTCCTGAATCCAGCTTATTCTCTCGGTTGAACCATGTCCAGCGTAACCTTCAATCGATGTGAAAGAACCTTACTGAAGATTTTATAAACCACTGATAGGAGGCTAATGGGCCCGTATTTCCTGAAATTCGCCATGTCGCCTTTTTTTATATTGCAGGATCATTGTAGCATTGTTCTAATCCTCAGGAATCTTCCCTTCATTGAAACACTTAGTGAAAACTTGGGCGAGTGTAGTTTCAATTTCTCCTCTTGCTTCTTGTATAATGTCCACGGTAATTCCATCTTCTCCTAGAGCTATTTCCCGTTTCATGTTTAATTGCATGTGTAACTAATGCAGGGAAGACTGGAGAAACTTTGATATTGGTACCTGTCGTAATGTTTGGAATAGATGTATCATCCCTTTCATACAGTTTTGAGTAGAAATCTTTCACCCTTGTCGAAATTTCGCTTTTATTTCTTGTTACAGTACCATAATATTTTCTCAATGCCATAATCTGTTTTCTTCCCTTATTGAGATGAGCCTTTGCTCTCTTCAGGCTTTAGTTGTTTTCAATTGCTTTTCTCCCTAGTTCACAATTGAATTTTCTTATATCTTCAGTGAAACTTTTCCGTACTGTCTTGCATAGCTGTCTATATATATTGCACTTTGGAAGTTACGTCTCCTTTATTTGTCCTCATCTCCCTTTTTACCACGTCATTTGTAAAAAAAGATCGTGCTTATGTTATCGGTTTGTTCGTCTGTACCCACGGTATCTCTGTAACTATTAATCCGATTTGAAAAATTCTTTTGCATTCCGAAGCTTGAAATATGCAAATGATGATTCTTCATGTCGTTTTTTTTTACGACGTTCAATTTCGCCGCTAGAGAGCGTAAATGCTGATGATGTCGAATTCAGAATTACGTTTTATTCCACATATTTGCTTCTAAACATCCGATTGAAAAAAATCTTTTATCTTCTGATTCCATTTAAGTCGAAGAGTATTTTAGATATACACTGCCGGAAAGTGAAAAAAAAACACCAAGAGGGAATTGGCGGACGATCATGAAATTTACATATAATAATGAGGTCGAGTTTACGTAGGTGTGATGTTAATTTCGAGACCAACCGGTGAGCGCTTACGCCACAGCACGGCATAATATGAAAATTATCGTCGGTAGTACTTAAGAAGTACGGCGAAGTAAATGTAATCAGCAGTCGGCGTACGGACACTTCCGAAGACCCTGAAGAAGCTGCAATGCCTGGACATGGAAGACGTGTATGATTTCTGCAGTTATCGGACTTTGAGCGAGGTCGTCTAGTCGGACTCCGCGAGGCCGGGTGGTCGTACCGTCGTATTGCAGAGCGAATTGGACGGGAAGTATCGGTGATGGTACGATGGTGGCGTAGATGGTCCGAGGAACATTGCCATACGAGAAGACGTGAAACCGGGAATTACAGGAGGACTGATGAGCGGACCGATCGACGCATAAGAAGAGCGGCGTTGTCAAGCAGCACATCCACTTCGACGCAAATCCAAGATGCCGTTGCACCTGAGGTGACTGTGCGAACAATCCGCAACCGTCTACTGGATGCAGGACTACGTGCACATGTGCCTCTGGCATGTTTACCTCTGACTCCAGCCCACCGTCAGGAACGGCTGCAGTGGTGTCGCCAACGTCTGTACTGGAGAACGCAATGCCGATCTGTCGTGTTGAGCGATGAAAGCAGATTCTGCTTGGGAGCCTCCGATGGCCGTATGCGTGTTCGCAGACGCACAGGAGAGCGTTTCCACCCTTCCTGCATCCGCCAGCGACACACAGGGCCTACACCTGGTCTCCTGGTGTGGGGAGCGATCAGCTATCACTCCCGTACCCAACTAGTGTTTGTACCAGGTACGTTAAACAGCACCTCCTACATCAACAACATCATTCAGCCCGTTGTTGTGCCATTTGTAAGGTCGGTCCATTGTGGTGTTTTCCAGCAAGATAACGCACGCCCACACACGGCACGTGGAACGCAACATGCACTTCAGGGTGTGAGACAACTTCCATGGCATGCACGTTCACCGGATTTGTCCCCTATTGAGCACGTGAGAGATTTTATGGGACAACGACTTATCCGGTCTCCACGGCCAGCCACGACCATCCCCGATTTACGCGTCCAGGTTGAGGATGCTTGGAACTCAATACCCCAAACGTACATCCAACATCTGTACGACAGACTCCATGCCAGAATTGCACAGTGTGACGCAGTTCATGGCGGTTCAACCTCGTACTAACCATGTTACATGGAAATTTTATTTTTCAGTTTACCAGCAAATACAGCTGTATTTTGCCATAATGTTTTGGTCACGTTATCCTTTGTATTCCGTTATTATGCTGTATAAATTTCGTTGGTATCAGACGTCTCCTTCTTGGTGTTCTTTTTCACTTTCCGGTAGTGTAGTTTCTTTTTCCAAAGCATGCTGGAGTAACATGGAGGAGACTTGCTAGAGACAGACCGTTGTGGAAGAAACTTGGGAATACATTCCTTCAGCAGTAGATTGATAATAGTTGACAATGATGATGATATAATATATATAAATATATAGGCAAAAAAAAAATAGCAGGTATAACAACCAAAAAAAAAATAGCAGGTATAACAACCAAAAAAAAAAAACCATGAGCTTGTAGGAAAATAAGCACGAAAAGAATGCATTCTTACTTGCATTATTTTCCTGCTTATTTGCCTACTATCTTATGGTTTTATTTTGGTTGTTATACCTGCTGTTTTTTTGGCCTATTCAACCTGATTATTCTTATCAGCTGCTTTTGCGCGATGAGATTTGCTTGGATTTACAAGTGTTCTGTGGGATCCTTGACAAATGTCTACCCCGCCTTCTGGTGGTGCATCCTGTTTACACTAAAATGGTTCTGGCGACCGCCAAATAGCGGTATAACTATGCCATCGGGATTAGAGAAAATGCTATCCAACACTCACCAACCCGCTTGGCCAGCGTGGTGAGTTATGGCCAAACACCCTCAAAATGACTCCTCAACTTAAGAGCAATATGTCATTATGTCTTAAAAGAAAAGTGTTTGATCAATGCATCCTTCCAGTGCTTACATATGGCGCAGAGACGTGGACCTTAACTAACGGAGACATGCAAAAACTGCAGACAACTCAAAGAAGCATGGAGAGATGCATGCTTGGTGTAACCAGGAGAGATAAGAAGAGTAACTCGTGGATCAGAAAAATGACAAGAGTAGAAGACATCATGATCACAGTAAAATCCCTGAAATGGCAATGGGCTGGACATATTGCCAGATAGACAGACCATCGACGGACAGCCAAAATTTTAGACTGGATTTCAAGGGACAGGAAAAGACCCAGAAGAAGACCACATGGGAGATGAGTGGATGAAATTCGAAAGTATGTGGGAGTAACATGGAGGAGACTGGCACAAGGCAGACCGTTGAGGAAGAAACTTGGGGAGATCTTCGTCCAGCAGTGGATTGATAATGGTTGACAATGTTGATAATGATTTACAGTATATATATATATATATAGAGAGAGAGAGAGAGAGAGAGAGAGAGAGAGAGAGAGAGCTTCTAAACGGCAAATTAGGACATACAGACAGCTTGTCAAGATTTATGCCAGTGTTTTTATTAGTGTTTTATATCAATTGATATCTTCATCGCTTTGTTAAAATAACAGATGCACATGTCAGCAACTATCAAATACCTTGTATTATTAGAGGTATATCCATGTCGTTGTCATGCACTCGCTTAAAATGTCATCAGCAATAGTGCTTTACAAAACTTGCTCAGAAGTAAGCCCTGCTCAGCAGAGTCATTATACTGTGTGTAATACAGGTCAACAGAACTAAACTGAACTGTAACATAGCGCATCAGTAGACTCATCTGTTATGAAAATTAAAACGCATAACGTACATCGTTTTCTTCATTTGTCGCTTCTTAAATGGAGCAGAGTAGCCTATAAACTCTTTATGCTTCTAAAGTTGTGAATAATTTTTACTGTGTTTAAACTATTGAAGTTCATTCTTTAAGCCTTCCGCTCTTTGACCTCTTTTTTATTTAACGTGCACTCTAAAATTAATTGAGGTATCATGTATTTTCCACATCTCAAGTTGCGTCGAAATTAATTGGATTTTATTGGCTATATTGCCCTTCGAAGATGCCGTTAGGGTTGATATCCAGCTGTTTGTGAAATTGTTTATCTGCGGTACAGTACGATGTTTTCGCAGTCACGTGCATAGGTCAGCAAACCAAATCCCCTCTTGATATCTGTGGCGCAATATCTGGAAAATTGACGAGAGTATGGGTCGGCAATTGATTGCACATGCATTTTTATACAAGACTGCTCAATGCTCATTCATCATACACATTAAGATATTGTTTCGCCAAAATTAGATGAGTGCCAATCGACTGTGTGTTCCTCTCTCCCAAGCGTGTAAACAAGCGTCCTTTCAGGGCAGTTGCGTCTTTGCCTTCATATTTTGTGGGATACATTTCGTAATACATGCAAAGTGAAATATTTTTTGACAAACATTTTGACATATTACACCATAAGCATCGCGACATGTCCACCATACATCCTTGATTACCCTCGTAACCAAATGGTCATGCGATATTCAATTTTCAATTATTTGAAATACTTTTGAGTACAATTGGATGCTTTGCCTTTGATGGATTGGTCATCAGCTTTCTTTGCGAGGAGGCCATAGGTTTCAATTTTCACTTTGAACTATCACTAATTTCTTCTTAGTAGCCTCATTATTATCAGTAGGGACAAATGCAGAATCCCACCTTTTCATAATTTTCAAAGCCAGGGATCAACGAATAATTAAAGAAGTATTTATCACTCTTTTAGTAATAATTTTAGGTTAAGTTTGTAACTTATTAAAAGCAAATGTAATTTTTGGGTAAACATTGAAAGGAAACAAAGAATCCTTATAATTGGGTTTTGATATTCCATATACATTGCCGGACAATTGCTAAGGACGGATGACAATAGCAACGATAGCAACCATAAAATGGAAGGCAGGAAAATGTGGAAATTAGCATAAGTACGGGATACAGTAAGATGTGTTGTGCGTATGCAAATTTTGGATTGTCGAACTTGTTCGTGACGTCATAGCGCTGATCAGAGATATAAAGGATTTGACGCGTATTGACCGTTGTTGTTCAAACGCAAAACTGAAAGGGAAAGAATCAATTGACGAACTTGCAATTTTCAGTATGTCTTCCCAACATCACCTAGATGATTTTACGCGTGGCCGTATTATTGGCAAGATTGAAGAAGGGCGAAAAATAACAAATGTTGCCAGGGAGCTCGACGTCAGCCACAGTGTTGTTTCAAGGCTTAGGAAATCATTTCAAACAAATGGAGAGTGTAGCAAACGTCACGGGGGAGGTCGTGTTCGCAGTACGACACCTGCAGAAGATCGGTACATAGTGCTATCAACAAAAAGACACCGGCGCAGCACAGCTAGTGAGGTAGCAAATCAGTTTATGGCTGCTACTGGCAAGCGGATCTCCCGAAAAACTGTCGCCAGACGTTTGCATGAAGGAGGACTATACGCCCTCCGTCCTGTTGTGTGCATCCCATTGTCCAGACGTCACCGTACCGCCCGTTTGCAATGGTGCCATCAACATCGCAATTGGACTGATAACGACTGGTCTGCTGTCCTCTTCTCAGATGAGAGTAGATACGGTCTATCGTCTGATTGTCGACGACAACTGATCTGACGTGATAGTGGTACTGCACATTGTCCAGCAAACATACAGGAAAGGGACAGATATCCGACATGTAGTGTCATGGTATGGGCTGGCATCATGATCAATGGCCGTACGTCTCTCTATATGCTTCCAACTGGGACTAAGACTGGCCAACGTAGCATTAATGATGTTCTGCTACCTCATGTTCGCATGTTCCGTGGTGCTGTCGGTGATACATTTATTTTCATGGACGACAACGCAACATGTAATCGAACAGTCGCTGTCCAGGAGTGTCTTGAGAGCGAGGATATTCAACGCCTCGTATGGCCAGCACGTTCTTCAGATCTGAATTACATTGAAAATGTGTGGTATGCTTTGTGGAGGAGTCTTGCTGGTCGCCAATGCCTTCCAATAAACAAGGACACCCTCATCCGTGCACTGACAGAGGAATGGGATAAATTACCCCAACAGCTGCTTGATAATGTTGTGCAAAGCATTACACGACCTGTGGAATCTTGCATCGCCCTCAATGGTGGCCATATCCCGTATTGACATCTTACGCCGGAACGCCTGCGGACGGTAATTGCATTTTTTTCACGTTTACGTATTCTGCACAAAAAGGCCTTTTGTCCCTTGAACACGTTCCAAAGCCTTCTGGATTTCAGAGCACAATAAATCAATAAATTGTCTTTCTTGTAATGTCCTGGCATTCTGACATCATTTTATGTCACTTGGCATCCAACCACACTTACTTTTTTATGCACTATATAGCCGTTTTTGATCCATCCTTAGCAATTGTCCAGCAGTGTAGAATACACAGGCAGAAAATACGGTTCGTTTTTCACATGTATTTTCTCACAACTTCTATTATAAAGTAGTGATTTGGTTTGATATTCAACTCTCAAGATTTTGACCCATTTATATTGGTCTGGAAAAAGAGAAAACGTCTTAGTTTTCATAAAATGAGTTGGCTGTTGGGCTGTCTTTCCTACTGAAAAATTAAGAGTCCGTCCGTTTTTGGTCCTGAATGATGTACCTTAACCGAAATTTATGTACGGACAAAGAAAAGGTATTCACAATAAAATCATGACCAATGGAATATTATGTTAAACCAGCTTTGGAGCACTTAATTTTAGTTTTCAGAATTCAACTCAAAAATAAACTCTGATCTACAAGCTGCAATTGTTGAACTTCCACATGTTTGCAATTTTTAAATAACATTTTGTTTTATCAAACATCGAGCAGAACTAATGTTTCCACACAGGATCGCATACGCGAAAGGAATTCACTCTGTACTGTACATTCAGCCTACTTTCTTTGTCTAAGTCTCGTTGTCATAATTTTTCTTCTGAATAGAAGAAGTTGCAGGTATTTCCCTTTCGGTTACGCGAAATCCTCAGTAGGAGACATCCCCCACCCACGCAATACACATTTGGGGCCATTGTGTAATGCTTAGCAATAAGTGGTTTTGGAGCTCTTGGTGTAATTTGTTCCACTCCTGCTGGAGAGACCTGATAAATGCGGGAATAACTTCTGGTGGAAGATTCTTTTGCGCAACATATCTCCCCAATACGTCCCATGCATGCTAGATTGGATTGAGATCAGGGTAGCCAGTTCCTTACCCAGAGTTTCTGTGAGGTAAGAATGGACGTTATAATCCATAATAATCAAATCTGGGCCCACAGCACCACGGAATAGACAAACGTGGTGAATAATCCCATCATTGCAGTACCGATGCTCTTTGCTTGTCCCTTGATCAATCACCTGTAATTCTGTAAGTCCATTGACCCTGATACCGGGACCCAGTATGACGTCGCGAGAGCCATATCTCTTCCGTCGAACGATGTTTCTTGTTTCATACGCAGACCCACATTTTAGATGTCTTGATACTGTTTGGTGGAGAAACGGACGTTTGTGCTTGCTTGAAGACGAGTAATGATTGACCCGCAGTGCTTTTCTTATTTCGTTTAGCAGTTATGGCTAAATAATCGTTATCCCGCTGGCTCGTACAGAAGTGAAGACCTCCACTAAAGCCCGCTGGGCTGTCCTTACTGTGTCTTCGGAAAGCTGACCGAAGCCTCAGCACTACCCTGTGTGATACTCTAAACTCATTGGAAATATGTATCACGGTCCCGCCTTCTTCGAGCTTGCCGATAATTCGGTCCCTGATTAAATCCTTTATATGATGTCTGAGGGACATTCTTTTGTTACCTCAGTCTCAGAAACACATGAAAAACAGAATAAACTCATATGGGAGACGACCCGGCGTCCTGTCTGTATACACCTCCGCAGCTGTCACGTACTCAGCATATTTGCCTGCTGGGCGCGAACCATTGAAAGTCTTCATACATTACATCGCACTTGTGTCCATATATTAGCAAGTTCGTTTAGCCCCGTGACCATCTGTAATCGTCAGATTTGATGTTTGTTCTTAAGTTTTGAACAGCAGAGTATATTAGTCAAGGTTTAAAAAATATCTACGAAGTAAAAATGTTCTTATTCCAATCAAATTTTATCAAACCTCTAATGCCATTCGAAGACTAACTTGTTCGCATTTACTGTAAAAAGTGACAGGGAAATGGGAGATCTTTTTAAAATGTGGTTCAGTGCAAGTGAACTCTGGTCTCGCACCGTGACACGTAGTTCTATCAAAGTTCTATCGTAGTTCTATCAAAGTTCTATCAGTTTTACGTAGTTCTATCGTAGTTCTATATAACCACTGATCTCGCACGGTGACACGTAGTTCTATCAAAGTTCTATCGTAGTTTTACGTAGTTCTATCGCAGTTCTATATAACCACTGATCTAACACCGTGACACGTAGTTCTATCAAAGTTCTATCGTAGTTCCATCGTAGTTTTACGTAGTTCTATCGTAGTTCTATATAACCACTGATCTCGCACCGTGACACGTAGATCTATCAAAGTTATATCGTAGCTTTACGTAGTTCTATATAACAACTGATCTGGCACCGTGACACGTAGTTCTATCAAAGTTCTATATTAGTTTTACGTAGTTCTATCGTAGTTCTATAAAACCACTGATCTCGCACCGTGACACGTAGTTCTATCAAAGTTCTATCGTACTCTTATCAAAGTTCTATCGTAGTTTTACGTAGTTCTATCGTAGTTCTATGTAACCACTGATCTCGCACCGTGACACGTAGTTCTATCAAAGTTCTATCGTAGTTTTACGTAGTTCTATCGTAGTTCTATCAAAGTTCTATCGTAGTTTTACGTAGTTCTATCGTAGTTCTATATACCCACTGATCTCGCACCGTGACACGTAGATCTGTCTCAGTGATGAAGAAGTGAAACCGAAATAATTTGTATCACACAATCGTACGAACTGTAGAATAATTAATTTCCGCAAGTATGGTTGAACATCGCTCTATCATTCTTACATGGACGAACATGCGTACATTTAAAAAAATATTTTTTACACATCGACGAAACATGCGTACATTACAAAAAAGTATTTGTTATCTATTTATCTTCTGGATTGAAACAACAATACCAAATACTGAGCGAAATGCAAAATTAAAAAGAAAATAACTGCGTTACGAAATCTTTACGAAAACTGTTACGAAATCCAGCTGTTATACGTTACAGAAATTTTAAAGAAAACCCATGCATAAATTAAAGCAATTACAAGTAGCTATGTTACAAGGAGTTTTTGTTGATTTTCGAAGTTCACAAGTACCAATGTGCTTCGGAGACGTGAAGGTATGCGTTTTGAATTTCCAGACAGTGGTTCCACAGACAGAATAATAGAAACACCATGTCTTACCAAATACTCCAACTTAACTCTGCACACAAAGAAACACAGAGAGCAATAAGGAAGACTAATTCTGTTGTATAAGGCAAAATAACATGGAAAATTAAATTCTAATTCAAATTAATATTTATTACTGAAAAAATAAAACAACTGACATAGGGACAAGATTGAGTAGCAAAAATATGGAGAACATACAGGGGTTGTCCAAATTATGGAAACACCTTGAAACAATATGTGTTACGCACCTTATATGGAGTGGGAGCACCCTTGGCATTTAAAACTGCTTGGATCCTCCTTGGAATGGACACATACAAGTTCTGGATGGTGGTAAGTGGTATATTGTTCCATTCTTCCTGCAAAAACTGCTCCAATTCCTTGAGAGACGCCGGAGGAGGATAACGGGATCGCACTCTGTTTTCCAACACAGACCACAGGGGCTCAATAATATTTAACTCCGATGATTGTGCAGGCCAGGGAAGGTATGCAAATTCATCTTCATGCTCCTCAAACCATGATTGAACAGTTCGACTTCTGTGGATCGGGGCATTATCATCTTGAAAGGTGCAATTTCCTGACGGAAACAATGTCTGCGCCATTGAATGCACATAGTCGGCCAAATCACCGCAAGTGATCCATCCGTGTAAGGGGATAATGGGACCTCCTGCAAACCACGAGATCGTAGCCCAAACAATTACGGAACCGTTCCCATGCTTCACTGTAGGAAGGAGGCAGTCTGGATTGTAGGCTTCTGCGGAGGTTCTCCACACGTAAACACGTCCTGTGGTGGGGAATTGTAAGAAACTTGATTCATCGGAAAACAAGACATGTTTCCACTGATCCGCAGTCTACGTTTTATGTTCCTGGCACCGCTGTAGTCTCCGTTTCATATTCACCTGTGACACCAGGAGTTTTGCAATCGCAGTTCTGCCATAAATATTGTGCTTATGCAATTCCCTTCGCACGGTATGGGTCGACACTGAGTTTTGGAGATGTACATTAAGTTCAGCAATAACTTTTGTCGCCGTGGTCTTCCTCCTTGCGGTCACAATCCTCTTTAATATCCTCCTCTCTCTCACAGTGAGTTTAGTTTTCCTTGCACAATTGTGTATCGCAGATGTTGTTGTGCCGTGAACATTGTATGCTGTTATGACCTTCGACACGATACCTATTGATACCCCCAATACCTGTGCTACTGTGGTTTCCGACGCACCAAACAGACGGGCTACTACAATCTGCCTTCTTTGGAATTCTGACAGGTCACTCATTGTGCCTTCACCTGGAACGAAATTATGCAAACACCGATTTATAATGCAATCACAGAGACCCTTGAGACTATAAGCGACACTTTTTTACAAACGTAATTGTTGCTACATGTTCGTTTTGCTCAAAAAGAAGCACATACCAAAGTCACTGTTTTCAGCAAGGTGTTTTCGTTATTTTGGACAACCCCTGTACCTCTTCGTAGTATATTAAGATTGTGGCTTGCTCCAAAAGAAATTTTGGTAATGTAATGTAATAGTCATCGAACATCTGTTTGATGTGAAATCTTTTTATTTAGGATTTTGTGACTTCTGGAAGTAGCAATATGGTATGAAATAAGAATATACAGTAACTCCGCCTAGCAAAAATAAAAAAAAACACATGAATGGGAAGTCAAAAATATACGTAAGTACTTGTCACAGTAAGAAGTATCTGGAACAAAAATAATATTTTGAATGGCACTAAAACAAAAATGTAACTTCAACAAAGTTAAGCGTTTTTGCCCGCAAGAGACAAAATACGCTAGATGTGGAACTGTGAATTTTGGGAAATTGAAAAATTACCGCGAAATGTTTCTTACAGTAGACGCTATTCGACATTAAAATCGGAGTTCTAGAAGTGAGCATAATATACACAATTTGATATATATTTTCGCTCCAAATTAGAAAATGACTATTTTTGGAAATAGAAAATCTATTAAAATTGGTCCTCATAATAAAATCCATCCGACGAAAGAATTAACTTTCATGATAATATTTTTATAATTGGTGATGTAAAATAAATTACATATCGAAACAAATTGCCGTGAGGCACAAAAAAAGGAAAGGAAATAATTTACATATTTAATATAATTTACATATTTCATATTGGACAAAAAAAAAGAAAGAAAAATTATTTGCATATTTAAAGCGACCCAACAGGAAAAAATATTTCAAATTCCAACAGTAAACAAGTGCACAAATGAACTACCTACACACGGATCGACGTACCGATAAGGTACGTACTCGTAGCACGAAATTTTCCACTTAGCCTGTCTTTTGACGTAATAACAGTAACGATTGCTGTGGCTTAAGTGTAATATTTAAGAGCTCCATAATTACGTTTTTTTATTTGGGAGTTTAACGACCACCGTGAACAACCCGATTGGCTATAGGCAGTCGTCCATCCCTAGTTTAGGGCCACTGGTTCCAGGGAAGGAAGAGAGCCAGTGCCGTAAGACAAACACAACATTCCTGCCTCACCGGGATTCGAACGCGGACTCATTTCGGAAGAATGGTCAGGAGCCAGCGCTTAGACCACTGCGCCACCGGGCGGGCCCCATATTTATACTAATATGAAGAAAAATCCATCAGCGTTTTTTAATGTCTTACATTTTCACTCACGAGTTCTTTTATAAATTCGGAATATACACTGGTCACAAAAAGTTAGTGCTATTGCGGTTGCGAAGGGAAAACGTGGTCATATGCAAGTTTAGCGACTACTAGAAATCGGTTAATAGCACGAGTACGTCATATGTAAATTAGCATCATGACAACACAGCAAGTGGTATGCGAGCTCCAACCAAAGTGCCCGACGAGAAGTGGAAAACAGGTCGTTTCACCGCTGGGTCTAGAAGTTTGCTCAATGTATTGCCTTCAGTGTGGGGTTGATAGAGATGATGTTTAGACGACGTTTCAGCATTGACAACTCAAATAAGGATGTTGGCATGTTATAGGTAGCTGTAAGGCTGATCGATGTGGCTGCTGCTTTAGGAGTTTCGCAAAGTGTAGTACGTCGGCTACACCCTAGATTTCTACGGCATGGAAACTCTGCAGATCGACTAAGGAGTGGTCGCCCGAGGATAACCACCAGGAGGCATGGAAACGCTGAAGATCGACTCAGGAGTGGTCACCCGAGGATAACTACCAGGAGGCAAGATTTGTCGCCCAAGGATAACCACCAGGATGCATGGAAACGCTGCAACTCGACTCAGGAGTGGCCACCCGAGGATAACCACCAGATGGCAAGATTGCTGCACTGATATTAAGTGCTCGGAGAAGTCCTAATAACACCAGTATCCAACTCCGGGAGTTACTTCGAGCTGCTTCCGGTGTCACAGTATTGTACTCAAACGGTGCTAAAATGTCTACACGAGTACCAGTGCAAGGACGCCACTAAGATACATAGTCTTGACATCAGCTCACCGTTGTCAAAGATGTACCTGGGTCCGACAGTACATGTCATGGAATACAGTGTGGCACCATGCACTTTCCACAGACGAATCCCGTTTTGATCTTTATCTTGATATTCGACGAAGAAACGTGTGGAGGAGATCCGGCACACGAATGAAAGCGCAGTATGTGCAGTTTGTCCACCCTTATCAACGGCAGTCAGTTCTGGTCTAGGTAGGAATGTGTTTTAATGGCCGTACATTCTTGTATGTTTGTGAAGGCAACATGAATGTCTCAGTGTATCCAAACTAGATCACTGTTACATTACAGTGCTACTTTGTTGCGTGCAGGAATTGCATAATAAATTGTTTTTGTAAACGCACTCTTTATCGTTTGTGTTACGAAGCCTCACTGATGGTATTTCAATGCGTTTTCCTTGAGTCAGATACGTACATCCTTCATTTCATGCAATATCCCCAACTTTTTTGTGACCAGTGCATAGCATCACAGCATCAATCTGTAAGTAAAAACAACACTCTGTTGACGAAGGCAAGTGTATTTTCCTTTGTTCACCGAGAACATCACAGAAACATTTTAGGGCTGCTGTGTTTCTTTTCTCCCGCTTTTTCTATTTTTCTATTTTTGTAACATCGGCGCGGATCGTTTGGAAAGAGAGTTGTGTTTAATTTGTATTAATACGCTGTCATCACCAGATTTCTGAGAGTGTTCTTCACTGTCAACCTCAATTTCCTTCAGTGGCTGTATTCTGGAAGTTTAGATTTTTTCTGTCTTATTTGTTTTATATTGAAACAGACAAGAGCTACGAACCTGATAAGCCACATTCTTATTACACACGTTTCAAATCTCACCGCAGCTTTCTCAGTCTTTTCCTAATACGAATAGAGATAAATGTTGTTCCGTGTCTTTAGATGATAGATAGTTTTCCTCTCATAGGTTTTGAACATAAGTATGCCCAAGAAAACAGTACTAAAACGATAGCTGGAATAAAAAAAAATAGTTTGGTCATTTACTTCAAAATTGTTTATATCCGTGATCATATTTAAAAGAGCGTTGACACTCTTACAGAGAGGTATACAAGCGTTATATTTTATTTTCATTCATTTGCTCAATGTGAAAGATGTATAAGCCAGCTTTTAAATGAGCGTTTTCCGGAAACCAAGCGCGCAGCAAAAGAATATAAGCTGATCACATATCAACTGTTCTTCGGGTTACATTGCTACGAAGCTTCGGCGTCAAAAAAGTAGTTTTACTATCAGAAATTCGTTCATCTTTCTTCTTGATTTCACCTCGTAAAGTGGACTAAAATAAAGTCATTTCATAGGCGAATTATTTTAAAATTTAGCCCTAAATTTTCATACTATATTGTACTTTTTATATTTTTTACTTTCATTTAATTTAGATGAATGTATAATTTGTTTTATGCACCGTTAAACATACAGAAGTTTACACATGATGCATAAGCAATTATGATACATGTCCATCGGTCTGAAAAATGACAAGATATGCATAGTGGTTTCAAAATTTTAGGAAATTTTTATTGGAATGAGAGTAAAAGCTGTCATTCTTTTTGACAGCTACTGCGTCAGAGATCACTTTTTACAAAAATATAAAATTACAAGTCCTATGGCTGTGCGGCCGTGTTTTCGAAGTCTATCTGCGAAATATTCCAGAAATCCTAAACAGAAGCAAACTTTTGGTGATTTTCCAGACATATGTATATGCATGTCTCTTGCTTCACAATTTCTGGTTTCATGTTCTTCGGCTCTCTAAGCCTTATTGAAAGCATCTTACTTGTGAATAGACAAAGCCATCGCTCTTTCTATGTTTTCTTTAATTAACACACAGCAACCAAAAGATTGTCATCCGGTCACCGCTGGAATCGTACCCCAGATTTCTCGATAACTTGCCGAGTGCGTTCGCCTTACGCTACAGTGGCCAACAATCCACGATTACAGCGGTGTCTGGATAACAATCTTTCGGTTGTTGTGTGTTAATTAAAAAGAAGCGTGGAAAGAGCGATGACTTTGTCTATTCACATTGTCTCCACGTATTTGGAAGATTTTCACTATCACTTTCGCCCTTTGGATTTATTAGCTATAATTTAATATCTTGTGCCGCTAAGCCCCACCAGATGGATACGTGTCAGTGGCTGAGCCGATCTCTACGGATTTGTGAAGTCAGATGCTGACAGATAAACACACATAGCGGCGTGGATTTTTGGCACCATAGCGTAAGGCGAACGCACTCGGCAAGTGTTCGAGATATCTGGGGTACGATACCAGCGGTGTCCGGATAACAATTTTTCAGTTGCTGTGTGCTAATTAAAGAAAACGTGGGAAAAGCGCTGACTTTGTCTATCCACATTGTCTCCACATATTTGGAAGATTTTCAGCATTTTACTTATAAAAATGAAAACGTTTTGCCTAATGTCATGCATGAAAAAGCAATGGTTAAGCTGTTTTCATATATAGAAAGGTCAGTAAAATATGTTGCTCAATAACTATCAAAATAGCATGTTCGTTGGAAAACCCATTTCGAGGAGAAATTTACCTGTACGAATTCTTAGCATCATGAATAAGTATCAATTCACCATATATATATTTAACGCTTAACAAGATAGGGAGAATGCAAAATTTTCATGCACATGGGGATAAATGTATCGCTTAAACAAAAAGCAAAAGCTTGCTATCCATATTTTCAGTATCATTTTGTACACTGCTTTTTTTACCAAACGCCCGTGCATTAATAAAAAGCTAAGGAACGCCGTGTGTCTAAATCGACAAATGTTTGCACCCACCCGGCAAGTGCATGCAGTATTTTGAAGCTATATCTGTTGTTATTTTCTTGTAAAAAAGTATGTGAACAACTATACTTGGAACACAACACTAACGACCGGGATATACAAACGGCTAAACAAATTACTTCCACTTTTATTCTCCCCTACCTTGCAGCTTATAAGTCCGCTTGTCAAACACGACTTTTAAAATGTTAGTCGTGAACAACTTGAACAATATTATCAACTGAAACAATCACAAGCGTTTCAATGATAAATACACAGTTGACGTGGACCAGGAACATAATATAATAGAAGACATCGCTCTTTCCACATTTATAAGTAAGTCACAGAAAAATTCTTATCGGCCGCCACCGAGAATCGAACCCAGGGTTTCGCAGTTACGCGCCGGATATGCTTCCACTGCACCACAGCGGCCTTGAAATTCTCCAGACTCACAAACGACAAACTGCCAAACCACATGACAGGTTGTTTCCTTGGAGCCCCGCAAAATGCCGGGGATTCACCAAAGATGAACAGTAGCAACTGAACAAATAAGTAGAAGGCGAATGAACGATAAATACACAGTTAACGTGGACCAGGAACATCAAATAGAAGTCATCGCTCTTTCCACGCGCCGGATATGCTTCCACAAGCGTATCATTATAACAGGAGATATAACAGCTCGTCGTGTAATAATAGG
Organism: Macrothele yani; assembly: GCA_039090855.1. Classification (NCBI taxonomy): domain Eukaryota; kingdom Metazoa; phylum Arthropoda; class Arachnida; order Araneae; family Macrothelidae; genus Macrothele; species Macrothele yani. The sequence goes on along the minus strand of CM077007.1, from coordinate 78,929,453 downwards.
CACACTCTTTTTTTTTTCAAATTATATCACTGCTGACGCGCTTTAATATTCTATACTGTTGTATTCACTCTTAACTCCAACAGTGTCACCTTGTAACGTATACTCTCGATTCACTTTCCTTTTGATTTTTACTATCTCTGGTTATTTTATTTTCCTATGTAAATTATCTTCTTACTGAACGAGATGTTATTTCACCCGCTGAATGAGATCTGGCAATGAGTGTAAGTCATGACGTGGTGGTAGCCAGTATAAATAGGCGCGTTCAACGATACGTAGGGAGAGCGTTTGTTTATGAGGAGAGCTTTTGTTGATGTGCGTAGTGTGAGCTGTTGTTTATGTGTCAGAGAGCTGTTGTTGTATAGAGAGAGCGGTTGTTTATGTGCGTGAGAGCTTTGTTTCGTGTGTAAAGAGATCTTCGTTTATGTGAGAGCCAGAAGTTTACCAAATAAAAGATTGTTTTCGTAAGTACGTCTTTCTCAGTTCATAGTTTTGTCAGATCTCTGTCTGGCTGTTAGGTTTATTTCATTAGTTGATTATTATTAACAACCAGCATAAGACTTTATTCATCTTAATTACTACTAAAACATTACTAGCAGTTAAAAGCTTGTTTATTATTATTACTACACTACTAGCAGGAAAGTTTATTCATGATATAATTAATAACACAACAACCATTAGTAGTAGAAGAAGCTGATATTCATTATAATTAGCTTTGCGAAAGCATTATATTCATTATAACCTTTATTTACAATCTCATTAGCTTCCAGTCGTTGCCAAAACATACAGAGACACTTGGAGGTGCCGATATGTCGCTCAGAATGAAAATACAACTAAAGGGTAATATAACTTGCATAAGGGGGAAAAAACTGAAAAGGGGATGTTAAAATAATTAAATACGTCACAGACATGGAACATATGTTCAGTCTTATTTCGTTGTTGAAAAAGAAGCCGAATACAGAGATTAGTAACGAGCTGTTTCTAGGGCTTGGAAACAGTTTTGAACGCATGAACAGTTTCCTTTTAGTTTTCCAGCAAAGATTTCCTGTGAAATCTTGAAGCTGTAGCAATCTCAAAACGGGAATAGTGAGAGCAAATCAGAATAGAGTTAAAAAAATTAAACCACGTGTACTTAAAAATTCAGAGCTCCAATAAGTTTCTAAAACGGAGATTCTAAGTCCCACCACGCCCCTTAAAATTTAGGAAGTGGTCATTCTTTAACATATTTAGATACCATTGGGACCACATCTGGCTTTAATGCACCCGTTCACGTAAGCATATTTTCTTAAAAATTTTATAGCAATCGGAAGAAATAATTTGCCTCTCTTCAAAACCCTCACTAGCAGCATCAGAGCTGTGAGACTGACTGCTTTGTTTAACCCACACGCTGCATCTCCGTTTCTTTAAATTGATAAGTAGAACTGAGATCGAATCCTGTTATGCGCTTTACTTTAACCAGTATAATCGTTTCACGCACGTGGCCAAATGTAACACTTTTGGTGTTATTTTACTGAAGTTGGTTTGTTCAATTTTCAGTTTTCCAATAATGCACGATGATGATGGCCGAAGTTCTCTGGGCATCGGTATCTAGAGAACGAATTTCCATTGTCCATATACCAAAAAAGGTTATAAATAACTACATGTATTTATATAAATTCGCACCGTGCTAAACGAAAACGGCTGTCGTGTTAAACTACAGATACCGGAAGTGCTGTTGTCGCACTTACAGTTTGGTACATACAAAAGCAATTTCACTCAGGTAATTGCCGAATGGAATGGTTGTGATTGCTAATCGTCGCAGACACTTTATCAAGGTTTCCTGTTTGTTCACTTGTCAGTAACAACTGAGATCGAAACATCGAAGATAAGAAGTTTTAAGTTAGTTTCTGAAGAGTTTTAGCAATAGCGTTTTTCCCCAAAAGTACTGTTGCCACCAATACTCCAGGTAAATATTACGCAAAGGAATGCTAACATTTCATGCTTTACACAGTACTGAGTTTAGGCTCGAAATCTTATTTAATTCATAGCGAACCGCTGCATAAGTCTGAAGCTTCAGTTTTATTTCACCTACTATTATTTCATTTCAGCATAACATACTTAAGTAGTAGTCATTTGTTTCATACGACTCGTTTCTTCCTCCTTACTCTTTATCTGTCACTGTTTTGTCAGTAGTAGAAATTTGATACTCGCTACAGGAAACAAAAATTTCAAAATACCTTAAATACACTGAAAAAAATTTGACTTCCTTATCTCATATGGAAATAGTTTCATAAAATCAGACCTTTGTCAAAATCATGAATTCCGAAATGTTTTTATCTCTTTAGCCTAATATCTATCCAAAACCTGATATCTGAAATATGGAGATTTCAAAGTATGCTGTCTCAGTATATGAAAGTTGTTTATATAAAGAACTCTGCAAAAAAGATTAAACAGCTGTTTTGGTACCACTTCAAAAAATCTACAGGTGCAGTGCTTCGTAAATTGCATCTAACAACGCAACATCTGTTTAAAACGGACCATTATTTTGCTCAACGTAACGAAATTTATCTTGAGTAACATAAATTACATTAGGTAAACTGAGTTAATAAGCTCCTTTACGATAATGTCTGCTTCCTTTTCCATCTTTTAGTAGCATAACAAATCTATGTTAAACTAAAGCTAAGAGGGACCCTGAAAGGAACAGCAGTTGCTGGCTTCAATGAGGGAAGCGAACTGCAGTCAATAAAGAAACAAAATAAACCCATGTATGTGTTAGGATTCTAACCTAGCTAGCATAGTTACCACTCATTCTGCAAGCGGCATTGATTTCCTTTATAAATAAAATAAATCCGTCAGAGATTACTACCAGCATTTTTGAGAGAACAAAAATGACAACTTGTTTCATGGGTTATCAAAAAGTCATCAACCATAGAGTGTTTAATAGCGTTAGCAGTCCTCACTAGAGATGACCACTAAGCAACACCAGATAACACGTGGCAGAGGAGAAGTGTAATGCTAATCTGTGGCATCAAATGTTACATTGCGTTGGAGATTGAAGCAAAATACAGATGTTTCTTTGAAGAACACTCTCTTTTATAAAAACATTATCTCAACCAGGATACACGCCGTGCCTTCTAGCACGCCAAATGCAGCCAACCGAAATTCATCGCTTTTTCAGATACTCAAAATTTGTGGTCCTGAAGACATGAGACATCAATGCTGGGAACGTGTCAAAATGGTACACGATATTTGATCTGTTTGCTCTGCACTGGCTGGAGGAAAATCGGCAAACTTTTGATTGCTGCTAAGGATACAGGTTTTAGAAAAACTAGTAGCTTTGGATTTTTAATTAAACATTCCCTGAAGAAAAATAATTCTAGAGTTCGAAAGTTCCTCAGAGAGAGGGAGGAGGGCATGCTGAAGGATTCTTCGTTATCCAGTTCTCAGAACGGCACCAGTTTAAGATCTTAGAGTCTACACGCCTGCCACAAGTCATACTGATAAAGAAATCGAATAGTTTTATGAGGAAATTCAACATCTAAATGACCAGTGTAAGCATAACTTGAAGATCATCCTGGGTTATATCAATGCAGAAATGACAAAACACCAACAGAATGAAACTTCAGTATGTAAATTTGGTCACGGAACAGAAAGGAGCGTGAAATACTGCTGTAGAGTTAGCAGAGGCAGAAAGGTTTTTCATCAGGAACTTTTTCAAGAAAAAGCCGCACAGGAATCGGACATGGTAGCACTCAGACGGGGCGACAAGTGAATTGATATTATGTGTAAAAAGAATTTTTCCATCGAAAACTGAAAGTTCAACATACGAATTGACCATAGAATTGTGAGATGTAAGGTGCACGTTCTCTCGAAATTTGAACGATGTGCGCTCATATAGCAAACAAAACGTGTTGACTAACAAAACATTACCAAGATCCTTATGAAACACCGACAAGAATTTGTGGTACTTAGAATATAAACCTCATCAAAAATATCAAAAGAAACAAATATTTGATGCAAAAATAGCGAGATAAACATACACTGCTGGCCACCCAGAATGCAACACCAAGAACGACACGAGATAGCAAAGCCAGATTTACTGGACACATAACAACAGATACAAAGATGAAACGATTGAGCTTATAGGCCCGTGCGACTTGCGGAACACGCAGACATCAATAGTTCGTGTGGCCCCCATGGCTGGCAATAATGGCCGCTACACACCGCGGCATCGAACGAAAGAGGCTTTCGATGTGGGCTTGGGGTATATCGGTACAGGCTGCTTCCACACGTTGCCACAGTTCATCAGGCGTAACCGCGGATGGTGCTTGCCCGGCCACTTGGTTGCCGATCAGCGACCAGACGTGTCCGATGGGTGACATATCGGGAGAACAGGCGGGCCACGGCAGCAGTGACACCTGGTAGGCAGTGAATAATTGTTGCACAATGCTTGCCACGTGCGGGCGCGCATTGTCCTGCTCAAACGTGGCCGCTGGAAGGTCATGCAAGTAAGGGAGGACTACAAGCTCCAAAACGTCGGAGATGTAGCGGTGGCTGTTGAGTGTACCGGCGATGCGTACCAAAGGGGTGCGGGTGTAATTTCCAATTGCGACCCAAACCATAACGCCAGGTGACGAATCGGTATGGCGATGCATAATGCAGGCGTCATACAGTCTGTCGCCGCGGTGCCGCCACACGCGGATCTGACCATCGTGGTATTGCAGGCAGAAGCGGGATTCGTCGAAGAAGACAATGTCGTACCATTCCGTAGTCCAAGTGCGGCGTTCAATGGACCACTTCCGCCGCACTCGCCGGTGGTGTAACGTCAAAGGTAATCGGAGCAATGAACGCCGTGCGACAAGTCCCCGCTCCTGCAGACGACGTCGAACGGTACGTGCTAACACAGGTTGTTGAGCAACACACCCTAATTCCAACGCTAACGTTCGTGATGTGGCGGTGCGAGCCGTTAATGCCCGCCGGCACACCACCGAACGAGAGGACCGGTCCGTCCGTCCCTCCTGCACCGTCTTCCTGCCGGTCCGACCCTCCTGCACCCTCCTCACGTCGGTCCGTCCGTCCCTCTCGCACCCACCGAATCCATACTCGCCTCACTGTGGCTAGATGTCGTCCCACACGGGCGCCGATGTCTCGGTACGATAAACCGCTATCGCGATAAGCCACTATTCGTCCTCTATCAAACTCCGAAACGTGCTGGAATGACTGCCGTATTCTGCGACGAGGCATCAGGAAGCTTCCCACGCACAGGTCTGGCAGCACAACACACTTCCACTACTTACACCCCGCCTTCTGTGCAGCCTTCTTATAGTGCTTCTCGGTGGCGTGCCGGGCGCACATGATTTGCATATGCCCTGCAATGCTAATCGTTTGCATGTCCTCTCGCGGGCGACGCATGCTGCGAATTTCAGGCCAATCGGATGCTTCCTTCTTGGTGTTGCATTTTGGGTGGCCAGCAGTGTATATAAATAAAATTTAGCTTCTAAAGTAGAATATACTGATCAATGTAAGACAGAGCGGAAAAGTATCAGTGAAGACATAAGTAAATGCAACCGCGAACTAGTAAAGAAAGCAATTCAGAAATACCAAAGTCTGAAGAACTGAAAGGGTAATCTCTGTAATAGAAGGAAACAGATTATTGCTCTCAGAAAAAGAGGGTGCGTAACATGAAATAAACGCGAAATGTTGAGGAAAGTTCTACATGTATACAAAATATGCGAAAGAGATAATGCATTTATTACAGACATAAAGAAATACCCACACAGTTAAAAACATGAAACGGGGAAGAGCTCCACAGGCGAAGATAGAATTACCGTGGACATTTTATAGGAAGCAGTAAAGAAATAGAAGCTACACTCCCTAAGTTTTCAGTACATTCTTCCATAAAGGGACGATTCCTTATGACTGGAAAAATGCTGCACTGATCCTGCTACACAAAAGATGGGACCTCGAAGATGTCAGGAATTACAGACCCATAAATCTTCTACCAGTTGTTTACAAATCTTTCGTTAAGGTACATGACTTGAAGAAAATACTGGACGAAGACAGAAAGCTGGATTCAGGAATGCAATAACTATACAGAAAATATACGCCCATTATGTGTGACTTTTATTGATTCTGAATGGTCGTTTGGTTCCGTGAAACCATCAGCAGTTGTTATGTTTTAGAAATCTTATGAAACGGAGATGTATATTTTTATATTATTAAAAATATCTACGAAAATACAAATGCAAGAAAGCAGTTGAGAATAACCAAAGCCTGAAGTAAAGGAAGGGTCTTCTCTGTAACGAAAGAAACCGTTATGGCATTTAGAAAAGATGGTAGGTAACATGAAATGAACGAAACATTCTTAGGGGAAGACATATCATTCAAGAATATATCGCGTAAAAAAGTTGTAAATAAAGAAGAAATGTAACACCATATCTCCTAATCTCTTCCGTGTTACATTGCACAATATTTTTCAGTCGTCGAAGTGGAAAGACAAAGCAGTAAGAAACAATGAAAATAATTTAAATCACTATTGTTTGGCTGACGATACAGTCATTTTTGCCAGCACGCTATCAGTGCTTTGCTGATTAAAATGTGTGATTACTACTGTTATGCCATTTTCCTTTTAAAGCACTCTGAAATAATACTTTGCCTTGTATATTCATATATTAGGCGCCAGTTTGCTGCGTTATCTTTACCAAATGAGAGCCAGAAGCTTTTGTTCAGCAGAATAAAGATAACAATTAATTTCCAAATTTTACTTATTGGTCTTCTAGAAAGAACGTATTTCGCATAACAGACATAAAAAATATTGATATTTCATCAGACATCAAAGTAAACATGCTCATTTGAAAATTTGGAAGTAATCTTCGTTCAGTGAAAATGATTTCACATCCTCTACGAAAGTCTCTTGCATTCTGGTATCTTATTTTTCCCCTTCGTGAGCCGAGAAATATCGTTGAAAGTGTTATTGCGAGCCACTAAAGTAGTTGGTCTCACACGGTGCGTTACCAAAATGCTGTTTAATGTTCAAAAGGCATTCCTGATTGTTGACGCAAACACGGTCCATTAATTTAGACGCATAATTATTCTGCCATGTTCAAATTTCATTATCGCAAATCATAAGGGGAATCTATAAAATTTCCGCACCATAAATCAGCGACAGAAGCATACCTTATTGCAATTAAAACTGTTTGAAGTTTACAAGGTGATAAATCAGTGTTCCTCACAGAAAGTGAAATTTTCCCGAAATACCATTTGCACTTGTTGCCTATAATGTATTGATACGTTTTCGAAAAGAGCTGTTAATGCTTTTTCAGAATTCCACTCGCCATTGCTCTAATGAAGCCCACATAATCAGAATGAAGAACCAAGTTCAACCGTGACGCCTGACATGAATGCTATGGATGCTATTACATTTTATGTAATTAAAAAGTACGGCATTGTTCTTGATACGTATTGTACCCAAATTTAGCACATAGAAATCAATCATAGTTGTAGAAACCTACTTCACTGACACCTAATTCTTTTTAATTCATAATAATACTGCGGTACATAATCATTCCAAGTTTACGAATTCGTATTATCATCCTCTTCAGTTATCAAGAAGTATTATAGTTTTACAGAGTCAGACCAAGTACTATTAATGCATCAAGTGTTAACTGTATTAGAAACACCATTCTTCTTCCAGTAATTGTTTAATGGGTGGCATGGTAAAACGATGTCGTTCTAGTTCCAACATTGAAAATAGAATGCTAAACACTATTACAAATTTGTTGAATATAATAACAACTCTCTAAAACAGGCAGGTGTCTTTAAACCGTAGACGGAATGGGAAGGGCGAAGGATGCCACCACAGAGACTGGGATCAAATTACGTGGTCATAACGAAAAAAATGTTCAAATCTCGGATTTTTCCCAACATTCCAAAATCACGTAGACCACCTCAAGTAAGAAGATATCCTATCCGTTGAGCGGAAGAGCAGTATGGTATGGCTACTAAAAACTTTGCTGTACCTTACCACCGCACCAGAGAAAACTTTTGCGTGGGATACAGCTAGAAAACATAAAATACACTGACGGAAAAAAAAATCCCAACACCACGAAAAAATAGTTGTAGAGGAATGAAATGGCGGCAATACATTTGTATAGGTAACATATTTATTCGATTAAAGTTTCAAGATCACAGCTTATTGTAAGCGCGAGAAGAGCCATTTTAAATGTGAAATGCTGTTACATTAATAACCGGTGTAAGCGCCAGAATGTTGAATGCAAGCACGCAAACGTTCATGCATTGTGTCGTACAGGTGCTGGATGTCAGTTTGTAGAATGGAGTTCCATGCCTCTTGCACTTGGTCGGTCAATATAAGGACGGTTAATGCTGGTTGGGGGTGACGCTGGAGTTGTCGTCCAATGATGTCCCATACGTGCTCGATTGGTGAAAGATCTGGTGATTTAGCAGGCCACGGCAACATGTCGACACTCTGTAGAGCATGTTGGGTTACAACAGCGGTATGCGGGCGAGAGTTTTCCTGTTGAAAAACACCCCTGGAATGCTGTTCATGAATGGCAGCACAGCTGGTTGAACCACCAGACCGACGTACAACTGTGCCGTCAGGGTGAGTGGGATAACCACGAGAGTGCTCCTGCTGTCATAGGAAATTGCTCCCCAGACCATAACTCCAGGTGTAGGTCCAGTGTGTCTCGGCCGCAGACAGGTTGGTTGCAGGCGCTCACCTGGCCTCCTTCTAACCAACACACGGCCATCACTGGCACGCAGGCAGAACCGGCTTTCATCAGAAAACACAACAGATCTCCACTCCGTCCTCCAATGAGCTCTAGCTTGACACCACTGACGTCGCAAACGGCGATGGTTAGGAGTAAGTGGAATGCACGCTACAGGGCGTCTGGCTCGGAGCTGTCCTTCAAGTAACCGATTTGTAACAGTTCGTTGTGTCACTGTGGTGGCAACTGCAGCTCGAATTGCTGCCGCAGACGCGGTACGATGCGTCACTGCCGTACGCCGTACACGGCGATCTTCCCTCTCAGTAGTGCCACGTGGCCTGCCGGAACCCGGTCTTCTTGAAGCAGAACCTTCCGTTGACCACCGCTGCCAACAATCATGCACAGTAGCTACATTCCTGCCAAGTCGTTCTGCAATATTGCGGAAAGAAAATCCACCTTCTCGCAGCCCTACTACACGACCACATTCAAACCCCGTGAGTTGTTGATAATGGCTTCTTCGTGTTCTTAAAGGCATTCTTGACTAACATCAACACACTACGTCGAATCTCAACGATAACTAACGCTCACGAACGTTACAGCGCGTATTTACAGCAAACCTGCTTTGCATGTTCCGAGGAGTGCTACTGGCGCCACACGTATGCGCCGAGCGCGAAATTTGCATAGACGTCATCTTACAGATGTACTCTCACCGCCTACCAACTATCCTTTATCTAACACAACCCCTTCTTGGTGTTGGGATTTTTTTCCGTCAGTGTATGTTTCATTCAAAAATTGCTTTCGAACCCGTCTTTCAGAAAGCGAAAAAAATTAGCAGGGACGTACATGGTTATTTCAAATGAAATACTGTAGGTAGTTTCGACACTTTCTAAAACCAAAACTTTGAAAGACATCGACACTCACGATGTACCGTTCTATCATCAATAGTAACGATTTTATTCTATAGATGGCGTCACTAAAAGATTGTACGTTTTCACCGTAACCTGACCAGTCAGGTAAGATGGTCGCAAATGTTGTGGAAAAGACGTCCTGTGTGTTTGAATTAACAGAAACGATTTTCTGTTACTGTTGTGCGTCGGCGTTTTAGAACACGTCGCAAGAAATCGAGGCCCAATAGTCAACCCACCTACGACTGGCACTAGAAATTCGAATCAACAGAATATTTGTGCAAAGGTAAAAGTCCAGGGAGACCACGGGTATCTGATAAACGGAGAGTATTTTCTTTTTGAGGGTTTAACGACCATCGTGAGCAACTCAATGGGCTATAAGCAGTCGCCCGTCCCTAATTCAGGGTCACTGGTTCCAGGGAAGGGTGAGAGCCAGTGCCGTAAGACAAACACAACATCCATGCCTCACCGGGATTAGAACCCGGGCCCCTTTCGGATGAATGATCAGAGGCCATCGCTTAGACCACTGCGTCACCGGGACTGCAAAGAGTTTTCGTACTACACTGGTGTTCAAAATTAAGGGAATTTGCACATTTTGTCGATTTTCACAAAAAATACGGAACCAAAGGTACAAGTTGTGCCGCCGAATAAGAATGAGAATTTACAGTGTCGAATACGTAAGCGTACACGTGCTTGTGGGTTTATCTGTGACAGCGGAATACATCAAAAGCACATGTGGCTTTTTCCGCGATTAGTTCGCTAGTACTCCTCGACAACATTCGTTGTGTCTCTTGCAGGAGTTGGTTCAATTTCATAACCAGTAAGGTAAAATGAGTTGCCACGAACGAATTGATGACGGAATGAGGTGGAGAATCGTCGATAGATTGGAGGTAGGGCAATCGTAAGTGCAGGTTGCTACAGAGCTCAATGTAACGCCCAGTGTTGTATGCAATTTACGGAAACAGTTTAAGGACACTGGATCTTTATCGAGAAGGCCTGGGCAAGGTCGTGCAAGAGCCACGACGGCCAATAAAGATCGTTATTTGGCGCTTTCAGCGAGGCGCCACAGGACTGCTACAGCTGCACAACTATCTCGTGAGCTGCATTCCGCCTCTGGAACCCGAGTTTCAAGGGTTAGTGTTTCCTGAAGGCTTCATAAGAGAAGGATTTTTGCCAGAAGGCCTGCTGTTTGCGTCCCGTTCACTTCAGCACAAAAGAGGGCGCGTTTAGCATGGTGCAGACAATATCAGCCTTGTACCAGACTTCAGTGGGGTAACGTTCTCTTCACAGACGAGTCGCGATTCAGCCTGGACTCTGATTCTCTACGTACCTTCATCTGTAGAGAACCTGGGACCTGATACCTTTCCACCAACATCCGAGAAAGGGACCGCTATGGCAGCGGAGGTGTCATGGTCTGGGCAGGCATGTTGGACGGCCGCACACTCCTCCGTGTGTTTGACAGAGGTTCCCTGACTGTTGAAAGCTATAGGATGAGATCTTACAGCCCTATTTCGACTTTTCAGGGGAGCAGTTGGCCCTCGGTTTCTTTTTATGGACGACAACGTTCGTCCGCATAGGACTCACCTGGTCGACGATTATCTTGAAAGAGAGGATATTCGCCGAATGGATTGGCCAGCCAGATCGCAAGACTTAAACCCTATCGAACATGTCTGGGGCGCTCTTGGGAGAGAAATTGCAGCTCGCCATGCCCCTCCGAGAACCATCCAGGAGATTAAAACTGCTTTGCTGCATGAGTGGGAACGACTGGCACAGGGACTCATCAACTGCCTCGTTTCTAGTATGACGTCACTCTGGGAGAGCTGTATGACTGTGAGAGTGGACCATACCCCATATTACAGTCATTTTATGCTCGATCTTGCAACGTGGATTTTGGACATTCCTGCACTGATGAGCATTACTGACGATCATGAATGCGTACCATGACTATTGTATGGTATAATGTTTTCTCTTATATAACTGTGTATCCATACCAAATTTCATTAAAATGTGTCCATTAGTTTTTCAGAAATTCGACAAAATATGCAAATTCTCTTAATTTTGAACATCAGTGTATTTACTAACGTAACCCAAAGAAATCCACAACGATGGCGGGTCGGGAGTTGCCAATTCCACAACCGGCTGTTTGGAAATGTTTGAAGAAGCAGCTGAAAATGACTCCCTACAAACTACAGTTATTGCAAAGTGACAATGATAGAACCGCACGTCACGATTTCTGAACAGAAATGCAGGAGTATATATTTTAAAGAAGACGGTTTTAGTCAGCGTCTAATTTCAGCGACGAATCGGCATTCAACATAAGTGGGAAAGTTTACAAACATAACATTCGCATATGGGTAAGCTCAAAATCCTAGAGCAACATTGGCGCATGTACGGGGCTCCCCAAAGTTTAATGTGTTCCGTGCTTAATTACATAAAAAGAGTATGGGGCTCCTTCTTTTTCCAAAAAATCACTGTAACGGGAATTTCTTATTGTGATATGCTAATTATTTGGTTGTTACCTCAACTGCACGAAGACAGTAGCAACTTCATTTTTAAACGGAATGGAGCACCACCCCACTGACATTAGAAAATTAGAAATTACATCGATGAAAATCTTCCTCAGCGCTGGATTGATCCCAAAACAGGGAAAAACATGTCCCTTATACGTTGGCCAAAACGAATTCGGATCTAGCACCATGTGACTTTTTATGGGGCTATAGACAAGGTCTTCTTTCCTCACCTTTATATTAATTTAGCTGTTCTGAAACAACGTATCACATCAGGTATTGCTGGAGTTGATAAAGATATGCTAACGTGTATTTGGCAAGAATTCGACTACCGCGTTCTTATATGCCGTGTGTTGGGACTTCACGGACAGAGGGCGCAGCGGAGGCGGCCAACGTCAGATGTGAGAAGATGGCGGACATGTGAGGACGTGTGAAAAGGGCGGAACAGATAATACGGCAGATGTCGTAATGTAAGAACTGATATTAAGACTTATAACGCGAAAGAAAAAGAACGAAATCTTCAGTGTGTGTGAGTGTTTGTGTAATTACATCTAATTCGTATAAAATGATCTGCAATAAATTAGTAGTATACCTTTGATGTGGGACTGTCTTGGAATATGATGTTCTTGTGTATTCGACCGTGTGCATAGATGTTGGATAAAGAAGTTCCTGACTGCAGGAGGGCCCTTCTACGGACTCACGGAAGAGGTAAGAAGTTAAATATAAATACCTCTAATTACTGAAATTGAAGTGGAACGTGAATGGAACGCGAAAAGTAAGAACATTAATGGCGCCCAACGTGGGGCTCTCTTTCAAATACAAACTGAAGGCAATATTATCACCTATATTGAGTTTGAAGCGTGAAACTGAAATTGTATAAAATACGTAATGGCGGATGATTTAGACAAACTAAAAAAGAAAAGAGCGGTTAATCGCAGATTAACTACCATTGTTATTAATAAACTAAAGGAAGCTCTTGAAGAGGATCCCATTGAAAGGGAAGTTATCGAGAATAATTTAGCTCAGTTATTGATTAAAGAAGAAAATTTGATTTCTGTTGGTGAACAAATTGAGCGAGGTATTCCTGTAGAAGAATTTGAAGACGATTATTGTGCTAGTCAGGAATACTACGAAAACGTGCTGTTATGGAAAACCAAAGCGCAGCGCTGTTTAACTATGATCGGAAACACTGAAGAAAGCGGCACAAACGAAACAGAGAATAGAACATCGCGGTCAAACAATATACCCATTGGAGTGGCGATAAGATTACCGAAATTAGAGCTTGCAAAATTCTTTGGAGATCCATCGCATTGGTTGGAATTTTGGGGTTAGTTTGATACTACCATACACTCAAATAAGGGTTTAAATAATTTGAACAAGTTTAGTTACATAAAATCTTATTTAGGCGGAGCAGCTGCTATTGCAATAACTGGATTATCTATCACCGAAGCAAATTGTCCTGTTGCTCAGTCCTGGAAACACATAAATCTGGCCAATTTATGTGAATTTTCATTCAGGACTGACAACAGTCCAACGCATTTTCTATAAAAGAAAATGAGAAAATGTGTGATCATAATTTTTTTAGGTGGTCTCTCACTTTTCTTGGCATTGTGCAGGTGGTGGATATATATATCCATATATATGTCCTCTCAAGAAAAAAAAAGGTTGAGAAAAAGTCAGAAATCTTGTCTCGGAAATTTCTCTTTCAAAATTAATCTATCTTTCTGGTGAGTGTGCTCTGTGTGTGTGTGTACTTTAGGTAACTGTAGTTCTTTTTTTATGCTGTCAGTAGGTCGGAGTGAGGATATTGTATTTTAGGTGAATCGTTGTAACGTCATTTCATAAATTTGTTTTCCTCTTTTATTTTTCTGGGAGAAGAAGAGAAAAAAAGAGAAATATATATATATATAGGTATATGTGTGTGTATAGTAATTATGGTGTTGATCGACCATCTACTTGTATTTATGTAACCACCATTATAAAGAAAATTCTGTGTCGATTACAAATATAATTAGGAAATAAGTATTTGTTGTATGGAACAGTCTGTCCCGCGTAGAATTATGGATATATATGTATAAAGGTGCCATATAAATGTACATGATAACTTTGAGATTTATTTTTTTTTCTTTTATTCCTCCCCCGTCTTCTGTCTTGAAGTGAAGCTACCACGTAGAGATGGTTAACCAGAAAGGTTCCTTGCTTCCCCCCCCTCTTTCTTACGGGATGGTGTGAAAGAAAAGCTCAGCTTGCTTCCGGCCCCAGTAACAGGGAAAAGCTTTACGCGTACTCGGGTTTACCAAGTGTTGCTGGTACGCAGAGGGGGTGGTTTGCAGCATCTCTCTCTTTATTTATGGGATGACCAGAAGTTGGTCAAGCATTTCCGGCCAGCAGTGCACCTGCGTTCCCAGGAGAAGAGAAAGTCGTTGAAGGCAGAGTGGTATCAGATTACACATTTTGGAATGCGTTCACTCTTTTGCAAATGGTGATAAATTTGGCATCTGGAATCGCCCTTTCCATGTTATGTCATAAGACGCAAGCGTTAGTCAGGCGGTGTGGGGGGCGACCGCGTTTTTCATGCAACAGCTGGATGGGGGCAATCTTATTGGAGGAAAGTAGCGTCGGTGCAGAGGGCGCTGGCGTACTCTCTCATCCTTCGGAGAAGACGTGTGAGTTGAAATTTTTTTTTTTTTGACACTCTTCGATTACTTTTTTTGGCTGCTAAGACCGAGTCCTCTCCGGAAGATGAAGAAAATTTCGTGGTCCCCGAGATATCCCAAATTCTCGGGAAGTCCTTTATAGCCTGCCCGGTAAATGAAAGATGAACGACGGCAAAAAGGAAACCGAAAACTAAGAGCAGCATAGGATTAACAAAAAAGGGATTTGCTCCCTGTCTCCATGTGCGGGTTTGTAACCGGAGCGTCGGCTCTTGGAAGAGCCTGCTTACCTCAGCGACCGGGCAAGTTCGCTAATCAACCCGTCACATCGACTCATCATTAAAAAAACAAAAAACAAAGGGTTATCATCCTGGGATGTGTCCTAAGGAGCTGCTCGGAAGGAGAACTGCTGCTGTACTACCAGTCCCATGGTAGATGTAATTAGAACATCAACAGGAAAAAAAATTTCACATGGCAGTCCTAAGGACTAAATTCCTGGACTTCTGCTAGTGCCACTCCTGTACACTGGAGGTACCCATTTCTTCAGAGACTAGAGGTGAAACAAAACGTGGAGAGGTATGCTGTATTCCGGAAGCGGTAAGCAGAAATTTTTAAATCATCCTCGTCACACCGAACGTCTAACCTACTAGCCGTCATGTTGGTCCTTCAGAAGTTGACTCTTTTCTCACTACGAGACTTTCTTTTTTTTTTCACCTTCCTATTTGAAAACAACAAACAAACAACTAAACTAAATACAAAAGAAAAAATCTACTCTGTTCTGGGAGTTACTCCCCAAGGTAATATTTCTGTCAGTTTAGAAAATGTGGTGACGTAAAATAAAAAAAAAACAAAAAACAAACAAACTAGATTTTAGAATCTTGGCCAACACCTCCCATGTAAGAGTAAAATTGCCTGAAAATATATATATATATTGAATAACGCTAGAAAGTATACAACATTTTTTCTCAAAGTTGTCCTTAAGGAATCGAAAAAAAAAATTGCTGTGTAGAAATATAAACAAAAATGTAAAATTTATGTAACCTTCCTGGGTGTTTGTGGAAAGCAAAGCAGAAATTCAAATTACAAAAAGAAAGGGAATTTAAAATCACTGATTAAATTGTTTACAAATAAATGCAGACCGACTGGTCTTTTACAAAATTGATTTCTTGAGTTTGTCATGTGTTGTGTGATTAATATATGTTAGTCAATAGCATGTATCCACATTAGCTTAGACTAGTGGGTGGATCGGATTTGGGGCTCTGCCCATTTATTTTGCACGTCACAGACAGCAAAAGTCCTTGAATAACACAAATTGTTTTTTTTTGTTGTTGTTGTTTGTTTTTTCGGCCATAAAAGTGGAATAACTGTCATGTACTGCAACAACTAATTTCCTATTATTGTCATCAGTTGTGGGAATAAATTGGGTCTTCATATAGAAATACCCGTAAGTTTTGCTTGTCTACTTTAATATCCATACTCTGAGGGAAAGGGTGGAATTTTAAATTTAAATTTGCATATGCCAACTTCATTTTAATTTAGTATCCTCCCACCCCCACAACATAAATGGTGCCGTGACCACAGGATATCATGCTGTTGACTTTACATATGTTATTATATTCTACCAAATAAGATTTTAAAGTTGAAAGTGTGTAAGGCTATGAAAAGCCTTCGGCATATTGTAAGGGCAGACTGTTCAAATGATTCAACACCAGTTTAAGCAATTTACAGTAAAGGTTCTGAATTTATTTCTCAGAGGCATTTAGGCAGGTTTTCAGGTTACACCAACTCCCATTGACCTTTTTCTGTTTTGCATGCTGAAATTTTTGATAAATGCTTTTATTGTGTTGTGCTACAATTAGAGTGATTGAAAACAGCTGTGTACTACACCTGACACTTATCAATATTGTTTACATGTGTGACACAAAGTTTATATATATATAACATCCTCTCATCGGCATAAGTGATACATAGTGTTTACACGTATAGCATGGTTACAGTGTTTACATACCTGATAGTTTCAAGGTTATACATCCTAAACACAAACACATTGTGGACATATATATATGTATATATATACAACAATTCTGAATTAGTAGTTTCATATGTAGTACTGTTATAGGAGTACATTAATAACAATTCTCACATTGTGTGCATATGATGCTGGTTTGCCTTGTTTACATATATGACACTTGTTCACCTTGTTTACATATGATACTTGCTTGCATTGTTAACATATATGACACTTATTCACCTTGTTTACATAGATACTTGTTTGCATTGATTGCATTTATGACACTTGTTCACTGCGTTTTACATGAGTGATACACCCACCACAAGAGTGCACAGAAATAGTACACATACTTTAAATTGCAGAATTGCATTGGGTTTGTTGTTGTTGTGTTTTGTCATTAGGTGTCATAAGAAAGTTCAGTTTTTTCTCTTCTCCCAGTGTAGTGTGCATGTGCAGTGTTCTGTTATTTTTGCTTCCTTTACTTTTCTTTGGCACATGTATAAGGATAGCTTCTCACTAGTCAACTTCATGATTTAGTGAATAGAGGGCATAATTTAATTTGAGACAGACTTGAATTTCATGCAGTAGTTGGTGTTGAAGATCAGAGTGCAATTTTGGGTAATTGTAGTTAGTTGTAGGGCTTTAGCATTGATATTTAGTTTATGTGAGGTGAAGCAGCCTATTTTTGAGTGAACAAGGTTAGAGAAGGAACTTTTGAACTTCTCGGATACTTAATTTTTTTATTGCCTCTTCCTTCTCTCTTACTATATATTTTTGGTAAGAGTGTTGCATGTGTAGGAGTGTAGTTTCTTGTTCGTCTTGTATATGTGTGTCAGTTTGATATTTGATAGAATATGTAGTAAATTTTGTCATAGTGTATTTTGGGTTATGCACTTAGGAAATACAGTGTTAGGGTTGATTTTTATGTTCTGAGTTCTGCTATGTACTAATTATTAGGAAGAAGTGTAGGATTTGCTATAGTGCATAGGAGGCATAGTGGTTAGATAGTGGGTGTGTAGTATATTAATACAGTGCTTTTCTTGTGTTTCATAATTAGTAAGGAGATAATTTGGTTAACAATATGAGTCAGGAACGTCGACAGAGGGAGCTAGAGCTGCAGTCGAGGGAAGATGCAGCCGAACTTCCACCAGGGGCTAATGCAGCCGAGATTCAGTCAAGGGAAAATGTAGCCGAGCTTTAGCCAGGGGTAAATGCAGCCTGGAGCATTCCCCCTCTTTTGCCAATGGTGATGGAATTTTCAGGAAGCTCCGATCAGGTTTCCGTCAATGATTTCTTAGAATCACTGGAAAATGCTAGTCGAATGGGAAACTGGCGCGATGCTGACAAGCTCGTAGTAATGAAGTGTAAGTGCAAAGGTGAAGCGAGGCAGCTTATAAGGGATAAGGAAGCTAGAGGCAGGAGCGTAACCTATGCTGCAGTAAAGGAGGCATTTTTAGATAGGTTTTTGTCCTCGGTTCCTCTGGCAGTCAAAATGAGTAGGTTTCACACATGTAAGCAGCGGCAGGGAGAATCTGTGAGACAATTTGCTGCTCGGGTAGAACGATATGCATACGGATATCTAGAGGATAACTCAGACTCCGAAGCAGTGAGGAATATAAGGGACAGAAATCTCTTGTCCAAGTTTGTTGAGGGTTTGTGCCCCAAGTTGAAGAGGTTAGTTATCTCACACAATCCTCAAACCTATGGTGCAGCTAGGGAAAAAGCCATCTTGGAGGAAAACAATGAGGCCTACATGGCAAAGAGTGATAGGCTTGTGTCGTTTGTGGATGTAGACAGTGGGGAGGTTG
Organism: Macrothele yani; assembly: GCA_039090855.1. Taxonomy (NCBI): domain Eukaryota; kingdom Metazoa; phylum Arthropoda; class Arachnida; order Araneae; family Macrothelidae; genus Macrothele; species Macrothele yani. The sequence continues at coordinate 78,910,866 of CM077007.1, read as the reverse complement.
ATGGTGCAATGGCTCAGGTAGATGAGCCTGGGTCCTTCGCCACAGTAGTCAGTGCATTAGTGGCTAGAGTGAACGAGTTGGAGGGACAGTTAAAACAAGTAAATATAGGAAGTTCTCAGAGTAACGCAGTTTCACCCGCCAGGGAATATATACCCAATTTTTCACCCTCAAGGGGGCTTCTAGATATTCCCCTGCCAGAAGAGAATTTGTTTCCCCTTCCAGAGAGGCAGGACAGGGGTATGCCTATGCAAGGGAAACTAGAACCTATGATAGGAACAGATCTCCCAGCCATAATCCGAGAGACAATTACCGGAGAGAGGATAGACTTGCGGTGACCTGTTACCGGTGCAGGCGGCTCGGGCATTATGCCAATGAATGTCCCGATAGTGACCTAGACTCTTACAGGAGGGGAGTGGAGGATAGAAATAGGGATTTCCGAAACAGAAATCCTAACTCAAGGGGTAATGATCCTCAAAGCTACAACCCTAGCACCGCCAGGCGGGAAAGGCAACCTAGGCCTAGTGAGAGGAGTACAAGGAGCCACAGGCAGGCTGACACAGCTAGGCGAAGCAATAGAGGCCCTGCCAGGCCTTTAAACTGAAGGTGGGGAGAAGTTTAGTAGAGTCGGCTTCTGTTGACACCCCTTAGTTGTAGAGGCTCCAATTGACTCATGTCAATCCCATTCATTCGCCATGCCCGTTTTGTCAGGTATTGTAAGCGGGAGACCTTTGAGGTTGCTTGTAGACACAGGTGCTTCTGTGTGTCTGATTCCTCAGAGGTGTCTCAGCACTTTACCTGGGCACAAAAGAGAAATTAACTATCCACCAATTGTAGTCAAAGGAGTTTCAGGTAAGCCACTTAATGTAGTTTCATGTGTGGAATTGAAGTTCTCATTAGCTGGGGAGAAATTCAAACACCATGTATTTGTTACCAAAACTGAATTGTCGCCGGCATATGATGCCATTGTTGGGTTTGACCTCTTGAAAGCCCAGCATTTTGTTTTCAGTGCTGCTGATAGCACACTGTGGAGGGGGAAGTGTAGGCCAGCTAAGGTTTCATGGCAAAACAGGGATTGCCGGTTAACCAGGAGGTACAGTAAGGAACGAGAACAGGCCATTGCCCTGGTTAGAGGAATTTTTAAAATTCCTATCTCTGACTCTGAAAAGGTGAGTAGAACATGCAGTGTTGAGGAAGTGGTGAGTGATAGGGAATCAGTTATTTCTATTTCCAGTGCAAGTGAAATTCAGGGTCCTACAACTGGAAATGAAATTACGGTGTGTAAAGAGCTCCTCACTTCCAAAGATAAACAAACCCTCCCAGGTAAGGAGTCGGGAAAAAGTCGTGGAACTTTCTCTCTCTCTGACCCGACCATGGACCCGAGTCTTCCATCTCAGGTCAGGGAAACCTCCCCTGTGTTTGGCAGAACCATCAGGAAAGAGAAAATACCCCCAGGTCAGAAAAGATAATTTCGGTTAGTATACCGGGTTGCTCTCAATTAGGAGAGATCATGCTGTTGCAGCCCATTGAGACAGTGAGGATAAAATCACTGTGGATTGGCCGTTCGGTCAATGACACTAAGGAGGAGGTTGCCTTAGTTAAGGTTGTGAACACATCGGATAGCATGGTTTACATCAATAAAAGCTCCAAACTTGTTGTTGCTGAACCCATTAAGGTTACCACCGTGGCTACTGTAGATAGCCAGATTGATGATTGCTCGACTTGGGTGGATGAATTTGATTTATCCCACTTGCCCTCTGAGCAACAGGAGATATTGTCGGATTTCCTACACAAGAATGGGAATACCTTTGCCAAGAACGTAGCGGAGTTGGGTGAGTGTGATACCCTGCTACACCAGGTGCATCTTACCGATGACATTCCTGTCAGGCAAAGAGCTTACCGGGTTCCTTATGCTCTGAGAGATGAACTTGATAGGCAAATTAACGAGCTCCTTGAGGCAGGTATTATTCGTCCGAGTGGTAGTCCTTACTCGGCACCTGTCCTCCTGGTCAGAAAGGCTGACGGCAGTTTCCGTTTATGTACAGATTTCAGGCGGCTTAACGCCAAGACTGTACCGGATTCTTTTCCTATCCCAAATTTGGTCGAAATGGTGGATGCCCTTGCAGGAGCCACTTATTTCAGCTCGCTCGACTTGACCTCTGGCTTCTACCAGATGAAAGTACACCCTGAGGATGTCTACAAAACTGCTTTTGTCACCGACCAGGGTTTGTATGAGTGGTTGCGAGTACCCTTCGGGATGAGGAACAGCCCAAATAGCTTTCAGCGACTAATGGAAATAGTACTTTCAGGTCTTAAACCCCTCCAGATTGGCATCTACATAGATGACATTGTCATAGCTAGCAGAACTTTTGAGGAGCATCTCGACAAGCTAGAAATAGTATTCCAGAGGTTGCGCAAGCACAGCCTCAAGCTCAAACCCGATAAATGCCATTTTTTGAAATCCAGCATTCGCTACTTAGGTTTTGTGGTCAGCAAGGAAGGTGTAACCCCTGATCCCAGGAATGTGGAAGCAGTCAAAAATTTTAAGATCCCTAAATCTGTGAAACAAGTGAGAGCATTCTTGGGACTCACTGGGTTCTATAGGAGGTTTATAGTAAACTATGCTCATTTAGCTCTGCCTCTGACAAACTTAATCCGAAAGGATGAGGCATTCCACTGGACTCCCGAAGCTCAGAAGGCCTTCGAAGACCTACAACAAGCTCTATTAAAGGAGCCATGTTTAAAATTACCCGACCTGAGAAAGGAATTTGTTTTGGCCTGTGACGCCTCGAAATTTGCAATTGGAGCCGCCCTACAGCAAGAGGTCGATGGGAAACTACAACCTGTGGCATATGTCAGCAGGAAGTTAAAGGGAGCCGAGCTCAATTATTCAGTGGTTGAGAAGGAGATGCTGAGTGTAGTTTTCTCTGTGAACTACTTCCGCCAATACCTCTACGCCAGGCATTTCCTGGTCATTACGGATCAAGCTAGTCTGTCATACGTTTTTAAGTTGAGGGACCCCACGTCAAGGATAGCTAGGTGGTGTATGTCACTACAGCAATTTGACTACACTATCCAACATAGGCCTGGCAAATCAAATGTAGTTGCCGATTACCTGTCAAGAAATGTACAGGCTACGGAAGTATTTGAACAGACAGCAGAGGATAGAGCTCAAGAACAGGCCAGAGTTAGAGGGTTACAGAGGCAGGATGATCGCTGGGCTAAACAGATTGAGATTTTAGAGGGGAAAGGGGAACTAGGAAAATGTAAGGTATCAGATGAGTTTTTCTTCAAGATGGACTTCTATGGCATTACTCTATACCTAAGTCCGGAGACACCCGAAGTCAGCCTTACGAACAGTTGGTGATTCCCGAAACTATGGTGGAGGAAATTTTGATGCAGTGTCACGATTCAGAAACTGTGGCGCACCCAGGTTTTAAAAAACCTTGGAAAGGATTCGTTCGAAGTTTTACTTCCACAACATGTATTCAGTTGTAAAAGCCTATGTAGAGAGTTGCCACAGTTGTCTGAGTAAGAGAGCATACCAGCCGGGAAGAAAGGCACCCTTAGTTAGGGCTGAGCTACCTAGCCGTCCATTTGAGAAGATCGCAATGGATGTGGTAGGGCCTTTGGTAACCACAAGGTCGGGAAACAAATTTATCCTTGTCATTACCGATTTTTTCACCCGCTGGCCAGAAGCTTATGCTCTGCCTGACACTAAAAGTGAAACGATTGCACGAGTACTGGTGGAGGAATTTATAGCCACTCATGGCTTGCCGTCTAAGATTTTAACAGACAGGGGGACCAACTTCTTGTCTAAGGCTATGATGCAAGTGTACAATAGACTTGGCATAAAGAAACTGAATTGCAGCCCGTATCACCCTTCTGCCAATGGTCAGTGCGAGAAGTTGAACGCCAGCCTCATTCAGTCAATCAGTCACCTGGTCTCGGAGAGTCAGGATGATTGGGATCAATGTCTGCCTATGGCGCTCCTGTCTTTTCGGACATCAGTGCATTCCAGCACCGGTGAGACTCCAGCTTATCTCACCTATGGTAGGGACTTGGTGCTACCCTATCACTTGATTGGGAGCCCTACCACCCGTACTTACTCTTCTCAGAGGGAATACTGTGATGAAGTAACTGATCGCCTAAATAGAGCTTTTGAGGTGGTCAGAAGTAACCTGGAAAAGGCTGCGGAGAATCAAGAGAAGCATCGTGCCAAGGTTGCAGTGGACAAACACATCACCCTGAATGACAAGGTCTATCTGTACACACCTGCTGTTAAGCCAGGAAAAAGCAAGAAATTAAGTAAGTTGTGTACAGGGCCTTATAGGGTGACCAAGGTCCTTCCACCAGTAAACTATGAGATTACCTTCATACCTGATCCCCGGCGTAGAGAGTTGGTTCATGTAGACAGGCTCACCAAGGTGAGAGATCGACCTATGTTTCCCAGAGTAAATAGGGAAAGTGATAATTCACACAGTCCTGAGAGGCACAGTGAACCTCAGGAGGCTGGTTCTTCCCGAACACAGCCAACGACATCATCAGAAGGAGCAAACACCTATTTCATGCCCTGGTTGGTAAGGCGGCCCACAGAGCCGAATATGTCAGTACCAGTGAGAGATAGTACTCCCTTTATGAGTCAAGAACCTGTGAGAAGGCAAACTCCTACGAGTACTCCCAGGAGGGAGGTAGTTGCACCCCAGGTTAGAGAGACACCCCGGCGAGGGGAGGTCCCAAATTCCTCCAGATATGGCCTGCGTCCAAGGGACAGCAGGGGTTTTGTGGCTCGGCTAAACGCCTAGCTTATGGTATCAAGGCAACGTTGCTTGTAAATAGTATTTGTACATACCTCTGGTGCACCAGTAAAATATTGTATTATGCCATGTGTTGTTGTGCTAGTGATTTTATTTTCTCCTTCAGTAGTAGTGGGGAACTTTAGTGTTGACAGAAATATGAAGGATAAATTTGCCTTATTTCTCCATTTATTGATATAATTTTTTTTTTCTCTCCTTTCAAGTACTAGGAGATTCTGGGAAGTAGGGAAGGTATTTGTGGTATGGTGGGTTGAGGTGAAATTGATAATATTTTGTGTTTTTTTTTGTTTCGTTATGAAGAGTTTCTTCAAGTTCGGCAGGACAGTGATTTGATACATTTATATGAAGGCGAGTTGCAGAAATTGATAAATGATAGTTTCAGGAAAAGATATAGTGGGTTGGTTATTGAGTGTGATACTATAGTTGTTTCCTGAATAATGTAAATATGAGGGAAAAATTTGATTTTCTTTCCAATTCTGGTTTTCTGTCCTCATGTTGGGGTCTACTTATCTAAGAAGGCCAGTAGAGATGAGTATGCTAAGGGCAAACTATTCTAATGAGGTAATGTGTGGTGCCTTGAAGAAATTTTGGGGCAGGAAAGTGAATTTTTCCTTGGTAAAGTACCCAAGAACGTTGAGGAAAACTGAGATCTGCAAGTTATAGTGTGACAATTTTAAGTGATTATGGAATTTTGGTAGTATAAAGATTGTGTAAAGGTTCTTGATATGTAATTTAATGTTTTGGGGCTTGTGGTTTTTCAATTGTGATTCTCGGGAAATTGATCCTGGGCAAAGAGTCACGACTTAGAGTTACAAATGTAAGGTGAGATTGTGACAATAAACGAGCTGGTATGTGATGCACTAGTAGGGGTGGCCATATAAAGCCCATGGTCAATTCTGAAAAGAAAATAAATAGCAAAGTTCAGGGTAAAAGAGAAAAAAATTTTTTTTTCAGTGGTCTAGCAATATAAGTTAAGCTTTGTTCCGTGTAGTGTTTTTGTTATCAGTGTATTTTGGGTGTGGGTTGTGAGAAAAGAGGTAATCCAAATTCGGATTCACAGTCTAGTGGTCTGAGTGTCTGATGATGTGACGGTGTTTGCCTTTGGGTGCAACGTAGGTGTATGATGTGCTTGAGATTTCGTATTTCGCCATTTCATTAGATTGCATTCGTAAGGTCAGCTTAGTCCAACAGCAGTGCATTCATGCCTTTTGACTGTTGTAGGGTTTGCTTACCAATGGGTTTTTTTTTTGTGTGTGTGTTAGCTGTACGTCGTTAGGTACACAGAATGCCTGACAGTAAGTTCAGATTTCGAGTTTTTTTTGTGCTTCCTGCACTCACCTCTGGGAATCTTTGCCTTTTATTCCCGGGGAAAGAATGTATTGTCCTGTTGCTCAGTCCTGGAAACACATAAATCTGGCCAATTTATGTGAATTTTCATTCAGGACTGACAACAGTCCAACGCATTTTCTATAAAAGAAAATGAGAAAATGTGTGATCATAATTTTTTTAGGTGGTCTCTCACTTTTCTTGGCATTGTGCAGGTGGTGGATATATATATCCATATATATGTCCTCTTAAGAAAAAAAAAAGGTTGAGAAAAAGTCAGAAATCTTGTCTCGGAAATTTCTCTTTCAAAATTAATCTATCTTTCTGGTGAGTGTGCTCTGTGTGTGTGTGTACTTTAGGTAACTGTAGTTCTTTTTTTTTATGCTGTCAGTAGGTCGGAGTGAGGATATTGTATTTTAGGTGAATCGTTGTAACGTCATTTCATAAATTTGTTTTCCTCTTTTATTTTTCTGGGAGAAGAAGAGAAAAAAAAAGAGAAATATATATATATATAGGTATATGTGTGTGTATAGTAATTATGGTGTTGATCGACCATCTACTTGTATTTATGTAACCACCATTATAAAGAAAATTCTGTGTCGATTACAAATATAATTAGGAAATAAGTATTTGTTGTATGGAACAGTCTGTCCCGCGTAGAATTATGGATATATATGTATAAAGGTGCCATATAAATGTACATGATAACTTTGAGATTTATTTTTTTTTCTTTTATTCCTCCCCCGTCTTCTGTCTTGAAGTGAAGCTACCACGTAGAGATGGTTAACCAGAAAGGTTCCTTGCTTCCCCCCTCTTTCTTACGGGATGGTGTGAAAGAAAAGCTCAGCTTGCTTCCGGCCCCAGTAACAGGGAAAAGCTTTACGCGTACTCGGGTTTACCAAGTGTTGCTGGTACGCAGAGGGGGGTGGTTTGCAGCATCTCTCTCTTTATTTATGGGATGACCAGAAGTTGGTCAAGCATTTCCGGCCAGCAGTGCACCTGCGTTCCCAGGAGAAGAGAAAGTCGTTGAAGGCAGAGTGGTATCAGATTACACATTTTGGAATGCGTTCACTCTTTTGCAAATGGTGATAAATTTCGCATCTGGAATCGCCCTTTCCATGTTATGTCATAAGACGCAAGCGTTAGTCAGGCGGTGTGGGGGGCGACCGCGTTTTTCATGCAACAGCTGGATGGGGGCAATCTTATTGGAGGAAAGTAGCGTCGGTGCAGAGGGCGCTGGCGTACTCTCTCATCCTTCGGAGAAGACGTGTGAGTTGAAATTTTTTTTTTTGACACTCTTCGATTACTTTTTTTGGCTGCTAAGACCGAGTCCTCTCCGGAAGATGAAGAAAATTTCGTGGTCCCCGAGATATCCCAAATTCTCGGGAAGTCCTTTATAGCCTGCCCGGTAAATGAAAGATGAACGACGGCAAAAAGGAAACCGAAAACTAAGAGCAGCATAGGATTAACAAAAAAGGGATTTGCTCCCTGTCTCCATGTGCGGGTTTGTAACCGGAGCGTCGGCTCTTGGAAGAGCCTGCTTACCTCAGCGACCGGGCAAGTTCGCTAATCAACCCGTCACATCGACTCATCATTAAAAAAACAAAAACAAAGGGTTATCATCCTGGGATGTGTGCTAAGGGCTGCTCGGAAGGAGAACTGCTGCTGTACTACCAGTCCCATGGTAGATGTAATTAGAACATCAACAGGAAAAAAAAAATTTCACATGGCAGTCCTAAGGACTAAATTCCTGGACTTCTGCTAGTGCCACTCCTGTACACTGGAGGTACCCATTTCTTCAGAGACTAGAGGTGAAACAAAACGTGGAGAGGTATGCTGTATTCCGGAAGCGGTAAGCAGAAATTTTTAAATCATCCTCGTCACACCGAACGTCTAACCTACTAGCCGTCATGTTGGTCCTTCAGAAGTTGACTCTTTTCTCACTACGAGACTTTCTTTTTTTTTTTTTCACCTTCCTATTTGAAAACAACAAACAAACAACTAAACTAAATACAAAAGAAAAAATCTACTCTGTTCTGGGAGTTACTCCCCAAGGTAATATTTCTGTCAGTTTAGAAAATGTGGTGACGTAAAATAAAAAAAACAAAAAACAAACAAACTAGATTTTAGAATCTTGGCCAACACCTCCCATGTAAGAGTAAAATTGCCTGAAAATATATATATATATTGAATAACGCTAGAAAGTATACAACATTTTTTTTCTCAAAGTTGTCCTTAAGGAATCGAAAAAAAAAAAATTGCTGTGTAGAAATATAAACAAAAATGTAAAATTTATGTAACCTTCCTGGGTGTTTGTGGAAAGCAAAGCAGAAATTCAAATTACAAAAAGAAAGGGAATTTAAAATCACTGATTAAATTGTTTACAAATAAATGCAGACCGACTGGTCTTTTACAAAATTGATTTCTTGAGTTTGTCATGTGTTGTGTGATTAATATATGTTAGTCAATAGCATGTATCCACATTAGCTTAGACTAGTGGGTGGATCGGATTTGGGGCTCTGCCCATTTATTTTGCACGTCACAGACAGCAAAAGTCCTTGAATAACACAAATTGTTTTTTTTTGTTGTTGTTGTTTGTTTTTTCGGCCATAAAAGTGGAATAACTGTCATGTACTGCAACAACTAATTTCCTATTATTGTCATCAGTTGTGGGAATAAATTGGGTCTTCATATAGAAATACCCGTAAGTTTTGCTTGTCTACTTTAATATCCATACTCTGAGGGAAAGGGTGGAATTTTAAATTTAAATTTGCATATGCCAACTTCATTTTAATTTAGTATCCTCCCACCCCCACAACAAAATTATGACAAGGCCATACAAATTTTGAAGAATAGGTTCGGAAAAAAAGATGTTGTTATAAGTTCACATATGAATACGTTACTGTCTCTACCACCTATTAAGAGGTTAACAGACACGTTTGGTCTGCGGAAGCTGTATGAAAATTGCGAAGTCCAATTAAGAAGCCTCGAATCGCTGGGAGTAATCTCCGACACTTATGGAAGATTGTTGTGTCCCATGATATTGAAATTAGTTCCCAGTGAATTAGTACTAGAATTCAACAGACTTTGGGAAGCTGATGAGATTCGGAATGTAGAAGAAGTTATGGAATTTATAAGAAAAAAATTGAAAGTCGTGAGCGCACCCAGGCAATTTGCGGAAACACAGAATTAAAACCGAATCTTTCTCAGAGTGTTAAGGCAGTAAACAATATGCCCATCAGATCTGATCACACGCGCGCAAAAGAATTCATGAAGCAAAATAAAACGCTTCCTTCAGCCGCCTAACTGAATGCTACTGTAGAAAATAACCCAGAGTACTGTGTAAAACGCGTTAAAGACAGATTGACTGCGGTCAACGTTCAAAGAAATAACGAGCATTGTGTTAGAGATAGTTGTTTATTTTGTTGGTCGGATCATGATTTAGACAGATGTCCTTTAACAATAGGCGAAAAAAGACGTAATTTATTGCCACAAGGAAGATGCTTTAACTGTTTCAAAAAATATCACTTGGCGAAGTTTTGTTTATCAAAAGATCGGTGTCAACTTTGTCATCGAAAGCACAATACCTTCATGTGCGATGCCGAAAGAAGCACCTCAACTGTAAAACATATTGCACATGCATTTCAGCAAGAGGACGGTGTTTTGTTACAGACCATGACCCTAAAGGCAGTGGGAAAAACTAGTCGTAGCGTGCGAATTCTTCTGGACGGAGGCTCGCAACGGACATTTGTTATGGAAACTGTTTCTAAAGAGCTCAAGTTACAAGTGACAGGAGAAGAACAATTAACGATATTTTCATTTGCCGCGAATTCACCAGTAACAAAGAAAAGAAAAAGAGTTCGCTTGGATTTAAAAGATGCAAGAACTGGACGCAGGATCGAGATTCAGGCTTTGGAAACAAATAACATTAGCGGTGCTTTGATAAGTACTCCAGGGAAAGAAATACGAAGTTATTGTGAAAAAGAAAAATGTTGTTAGCAGATGGAGCGGAAAACTGTAACAACTTAGAATTATCAGTTTTGATCGGAGCTGACTATTATTGGAAGGTTGTAGCTCTATTATTCGAAGGTTGTAACCGGAAGAGTGCGTAGGATAACGCCATCCTTGGTCGCTTCACAAACTATTTTTGGGTGGACATCTTGTGGCACCTCAGCGCTGTCAAATGCGTCGGCGTCACAGTCTGTCATTAATGTTATGAAAAGTGCCACAAGTACAAGTAAAACTGACTTTGAAATGAACGAAATGTTGAAGAACTTTTGGGATTTTGAAACGCTAGGAATCGCTAGGAATAAGGGAAAGTATCGACCAAACTGATAAAACAGAAGATAATCGCATTTATGAGGAATTTCGAGAAAATCTGAAAAAGGAAGATGATAGATACGTGACACGGTTTCCGTGGAATCAACAAATAGAAGATTTGAAGGATAATTACAACTTGGCTGAAAAACGATTGAGATCGCTTGTTCGGAAGTTCAATAAGGAACCACAGTTCTACGAAGAATATAAGAAGGTTATAAAAAATATTTAAAAGAAGGAATTGCATAGGAAACAAAGGATGATAGTAGCAATGTAATATATTGCATGCCACATCAGGCTGTAATCAGGGATAACAAGGATACCACTAAATTACGCGTAGTATTTGATGCGTCATCTCATGCCGAGAACTGTTCATCTTTAAATGATTGTTTACTCGCAGGGCCGAACCTAAATCCCGATGTGCTGGATTTGTTGATCAGATTCCGTAACAATAAGGTCGCATTTACAGCTGACATTCAACAGTCATTTTTACAGAATGATCTTGCCAAAGAAGACCAAGATGCAGTTAGATTTTTGTGGATTGATGAGGAAATAGATGACAGTGACTCCCTCAAAGTAAAAATACTACGAATGACTAGAGTCATATTTGGTGCGAAGTCAAGCCCATTTATGCTGGCTGCCACGCTAAGAGTTCACATAGAGAAATATAAACAACAGTATGAGGATGCATACAAGCTACTGAGGAATTGTCTATATGTGGATGATTTAATTGGAGGAGCAACAGATGAAAATGAAGCAATGATACTATCAAGAGACGTTAGATGTATTTTTGAATGAGGGGAACTTTAACATGAGAAAATGGAGAACAAACAGCGAATCCCTTCAGCAATAGTGGAATAATGAAGAAAATGATATTCAATGCGCTACAAGCAATAAAGTTTTGGGATACCTATGGGATAGAGAGAAGGATATTATAAGAATAGACGTTTCTGAAGTGATTGCATATATGAGAAAGAGAAAGGACAAGGTATGCAAAAGAGAAGTTCTGAAGACTGTTAGTCGTCTATATGACCCGATTGGTTTTTTAAGTCCATTTACAATCAGAGGCAGAATTATCTTGCAAAATGTTTGGAAATCGGGTGCAAATTGGGATGCAGAATTGTCCATAGAACTAGAGAAAAATTGGAAAGATTGGTGCACAGAGTTATCACAGATGGAAAATGCTGACATACCAAGATATTATTTCGGAGACATCGAAGAAGGAGAATTGAGAAATATCAAGTTGCATTGTTTCACAGAGGCAAGTCAAAAGGCTTATGGTGCAGTGATATATTTGAGATATGAAACCAAAGATGAAATAAATTCAAGAAATGTGATTTCAAAGGCAAGAGTAGCACCCTTAAGGAAACTATCCTTACCTAGGCTAGAATTGATGGCGGCGTTAATAGGAGCTAGACTAGCTGAATCTGTTGAAAGGCAACTGAAGCAGAAGTTTGATTTAACCTTACACTTTTAGACAGATTCCAGTACAGTATTGCATTGGATAAAAGGAAATGCCGAAAAATGGGAGCCGTTTGTGCAAAATAGGATAAAAGAAATACAAGGGAAATCCGATCCTTTACCATGGGCATACAGCCCAAGAAAAGATAATCCTGCAGACTTACTCACCAGAGGAGAGAAGATTGAAACCATCAAAAGTAATAGTCATTGGTGGCATGGACCAGAATGGTTAATTAGAGAGGAAACATCATGGTCAAAATTACCAGCTGACTTGTCCACAGACGACAGTGCAAGGGAAGAAAGAAAACGAAAGAGAAAAGAGACCCTTAAAGTAAGCCGTGTAACGGAAGAAGGGAGGACCCCTATTTTTGATATTAGAAGAAACAGTGAATTGAGAACTGTTCTTCGTGTGACAGCATGGACTCTAAGATTCGTACATAATGTTCGAAATAAAGACTCAAAAAGAACAGGAGTTCTGACAGTTGAAGAATTAAACTCAGCGGAAATTTATTGGGTTAAACAATCCCAGAGAGAGTGTTTTCCAAACGAAGTAAATGCTTTGAACTGTGAACACGACATTTCTTCCTATTCGAAAATCTACACGTTTAATCCATTTCTGGACGACGACGGTATAATGAGAGTTGGAGGAAGACTACAGAATGCAGACTTGAACTATGACCAAGTTCATCCAGTAATTTTGACAACCAATAGTTATTTGTCAGACCTATTAATAAAGCGAAGTCATATAAGGGTAGGACATGGTGGAGTTGCCGAGACTTTAGCACAAATCAGAGAAATGTACTGGATTCTACGGGGACGGCAAAGAGTGAAAAGCGTTATACATAGTTGTTTTAACTGTCGGAAATTTAAAACAAAACCTTTCGACCAAGATATGGCACCCTTACCACCGGACAGATTAATGGAAGTTTCTCCTTTTGAAATATGTGGAGTGGACTTTGCAGGACCATTATTCACAAAGAATGAAAATAAGGTTTACATCGCTTTATTCACTTGTGCAGTTACTCGTGCTGTACATCTGGAATTGGTATCTGATTTAACAGCTTGCAACTTTCTGTTGGCATTTAGAAGATTTTTAGCAAGAAGAGGAATTTGTAAGACACTCTACTCAGATAACGTAAAAACATTTAAAAGGGTAAACCGAGATTTAACCAAACTGTGGAGCATGGTTACCGATTCAGAAAATTTAAAGTTTTATGGAGAAACCGGATTAAAATGGAAGTACATTGTTGAAAGAGCTGCATGGTGGGGTGGTTTTGGGAGAGGCTCGTTCGCTCGATCAAAACATGCCTAAAGAGAATACTGGGAAAAGCTTCTTTAACATATGAAGAATTGGAAACTACACTTGTTGAAGAAGAAGCGATCCTGAATTCCCGTCCTTTGACATTTGTATATAGCGAACCAGGAGAGCCTGAATCACTCTCGCCAGGGCATTTCTTAATTGGAAGAAGATTGACAACAATTCCTGATGGGAAACCAAGTTCTGAGGAATCAAAAAGAAGCGACCTTACAAGGAAATACAAACACAGAGTACTAGTTATGGAGAGACTGTGGAGAAGATCGCGACAAGAATATCTTCTGGAATTGAAATCAGCCCACCAGTTGAAGATTGCAAAAAGGGGTTTAGAGGAGAAAAAGGATTCCATAATTCATGTAAAAGATGAAAGATTACCTAAACTGATGTGGAAAACCGGTATCATTAGCCAAGTTCATGTGGGACGTGACGGAAAGATACGTTCATGTACAGTGAGACTGCCTAATGGAACATTGATCAAAAGACCAGTACAACACCTTTACCCTCTAGAGCTGGACTTAGAAAAGACTGAACCCAATTCTTTGGGGCCGGAGGATGTTGGGACTTCACGGACAGAGGACGCAGCGGAGGCGGCCAACGTCAGATGTGAGAAGATGGCGGACATGTGAGGACGTGTGAAAAGGGCGGAACAGATAATACGGCAGAGGTCGTAAAGCAAGAACTGATATTAAGACTTATAACGCGAAAGAAAAAGAACGAAATCTTCAGTGTGTGTGAGTGTTTGTGTAATTACATCTAATTCGTATAAAATGATCTGCAATAAATTAGTAGTATACCTTTGATGTGGAACTGTCTTGGAATATGATGTTCTTGTGTATTCGACCGTGTGCATAGATGTTGGATAAAGAAGTTCCTGACTGCAGGAGGGCAAGAAGTTAAATATATATATCTCTAATTACTGAAATTGAAATGGAACGCGAATGGAACGCGAAAAGTAAGAATACCGTGTGCCTCACCAGGATTCAAACCCGGATTCCTTTCGGACGAATGATCAGAGTCCATAGCTTAGACCACTGAGCCACCAGAGCGGCGATTATGCCTCTGTATCAGCACGCTTACCAGGACGAAGAAATTTCAAATTTCGGATATTATCTTCATGTCATATTTACACCAATAAACGGATTCACAACTTCAAAACATGAAGTCTGTTTAATTTATTTTCTCAGTTTGAGTAAGTATGTAAAGTTTGATAAGTCAGTGAAACAGTAATATTGCATTTCAGTAAGAATTACTGTCAAGATACAATTTTAAAAGGAAACAATAATTGTTTAAAGAATAGTAATTTTCTGGTTGGCTGAGTGTAATTTGATAATTTCTCGAAATTCAAAAGGATACAAGCAAAGAAAAAAAAAACATTTACAATGTCGAAACAAAGTGCTTAAGGCTGAGTATTTATTTTTTCTGAAGGTGGGTACTGGAAAAATTTGTAAGCCTGAAATTTTTGTAGTGTGTGAATTTAAATTTAGGCCCAGCTGGGTATATTTGTAGAAGATTAACTAACTTAACTTAAAGAGATAAGTTGTTTTATTGCAGTGCGGAAATCTCCTGACTCTTAAGTAAATTTAAAATCAATGCGAATTGAATCAAAAATGTCTTCTTGATATCTTGTGAAAGAGATGAATTATTTTTTATGAAATTTTAAAAAGTTAAACGGAACTCATATAAAGCCCACAGGTAATAAATTCCTCTCAATAGTTGTTAACATGTTGTTCTTATGTTGTAGTCAGGTGCAGTGTTTTAATCAAAAAGCCTAAAATTGTTAGCGTGAAATTCTGCACAACTTCTTTTTCATTAATTTATTAGCAGTTGTTATTGTAAATAGATACCGGCAATAGCCTTTCAAAAACCTAATTAATGCTTTGGTAAATAAATAGAGTATGTGTTTTTCATAAATTCTGAACACAGCTCACATCCGCCAAAGCTCTGACTGTGGTCTTTAGATAGAGTTTGGGGTTTTCGTGCATACATAGCACCAGTGTCATATTAACTGGCTATCATTGGCCATAATAATATTACACGTGAACCATGAATATTATTTGTGTGAGACAGTTTAACACATTGTATACACATGTCCCACTAAAGACTAGTGTTTATAATTTATGCTGCAATGCTGCAAATACACAAGGGTCAATATTACAATATTACAAGTGTTGAAAAAATTATATCTATTACCACAAGATAAAGAAAACAGAATTCAATACTGAAGCCTACTTACATCCCACCACAACAGTTATGTGTCCAAGTGTTCTTTTGTTCCAGGCCCATTAATCCTTTAAGCGCCCAATGTACCTAAACCAAATGGTACCAAAGTCTTCTTAGCTCCCTAAACAGAAATGTTCGCATAGCCTCCGGGTTTTACGAAAGATACGGCAAGACAATTACTTTCCTCTTCTCATTTCAGTAGCACCAACACCTGTGACTGGTGCTAAAACAGCGCATAACTTTAAACCTGTCAAAGCAATGCTTTATGATGCTCAGGCTCAACTATTTCAGCCGCTTTCGGCTGAAACAAGTGAACCTGAGCGTCATGAAAACAGCGAATATATTCGTTCAAGCTAATTTCTTCCTAAATTGCTAACGCGGAGTTAATTCGTTCCAGAACGAAGAGACCGAGCAGAGCTGAATGGAGTAAAATGAACTCTACTCAGCTTCATTTCTTATTGGTTCCTTTTTCATCAGGGGCCGTGTCTTCTACAAAGGAACTCTTGGGACACACTGCCTTCATGTACCATTCGCCGTGGTCAGCATGCGATTTCATAGAATGGGTTGGAATCTAAAAATGGGTTGGGATCATAGAATGGGTTGGGAAGCATGCGATTTCATAGAATGGGGGATAATGTTTTTAATGACGACAATTTGTCAAAAGTACTCCTGTTTTCCATGCCCATTAAAATACTTGTCAATCCTGAAAAGACTAAGTGAGATCAATGGAGTAAGCTGCGATCTACTCGGCGTCATTTGTTATTGGTTCCTCTTCCATCAGGGACTGAGTCTTCTACAAAGGAGCACTTAGGAGACACAACCGTCGTACGACTTTTCAGCAGCGGACAGCATGCGGTTTCTTTGGACAGGTTGAGCTCTGAATGTTACCTAAAAATGATTTCGTGAGAGACAGCTATCTGTATCAAATGTTGTTTTGTAGAAGACCAATATCTGGGAGTAATTTCTTATTGGGGAACGATGTATCGGTAACACATTGGCCTAAGTAAAACGCAGCCTACCCTATAGAGCTCTACGTAGTCTTTTCTGGTTTCAAACAGGTTTCGCAGGCGTTTTTCTGTTTTGGAATTTTGACTGTTCCTAATGAATTAATAAGCAGATAAATAAATAAACTGATAAGCTATGAGGTTGGCATGTTTCAGATCAAATTTAAGAATGCATTTGCGAGATGTGTCAGTCAGTCGGTTGTACCCTCAAAATAAGGTTATTAAGAGCTCCAGAGTAATATGATTCTGAGTATTAACTCGCCCCACCCACTCCTGTGTGCAGTTACACAAGGAATGAAGAAAGTATTTCGTTTAATTATTCATAAATTTATTTATTTGTTTTCAAATGATTGGCGGTTATGATCAAAAACCGAGGAACTGAAGAACCTTGACGTCACGTTCTTCTTTCCGGGTATTTTAAAATGTTAAAATGACGCATTTCTGAAAGACAGGATGAGATTGCTTTGGACGTGTGACGTGATATAACTCTGATGCCATACAAGCTTACAGATAGACAAACCACTTTTATGTTATGGAAGCACAAGGTTTGAAAATGCTATTATAATGGAAATAATTAGGTTAGAATAATTTCGCAGTTAGGAAAATTTTCTGTAGCCCTTTTGCTTGATTAATTAAAAACCGTGTTTAAATTATGGCGTGATGTTTTCACATACGCAGTGTGGAAAGTGAAGATGGCATATATTATAATAATGTGGAAAGGGAAGGGCGGAATTTAAATAATATACGTTTTACCTGGGTACAACTTCATAAGATCATAGCAAAGAAGATTTAGAAACTTTTAGACTGTGATGTGGCACACTCATTAACAGCAACGTCGTAAATCGTCGTGATAAATATTGTTTTAATTGAAAAATTCGTTCTTGAAAAATGAAGGTGGAAACGACAAAATGGGCTGTTTTTCCGGCTGTAAAATCCCACATTTTAAGAACTTTTCACTTTCGGCATAGAAGTTTGCAAAAACTCATCCAAGAGCTTTCGAGTGAGCCATTAACAATGTCTGTATTTTATCTGGGGGCCGCCAATCCCTTGCTTTGCTAAATCTTGCCATCACCTACTAAAACGTGGCAAAATTGGGCCACTGTATCTCATAACCCCATAACAAACAATAGTGTTGCGAATGAAATTTTGCATACTTACTAAGGCGTGGTGATCATATCGTATATAAAATTTGATGTTGATTTATTCGCACGTTCTAGACTTATTAAAGGCCAAAGTCCTGTGTTTAGTAATATTCGTCTTGCTGAGCTGCTGTTGTACCGAAAGAAATATCTTAGAAATTTAACAATTTCGAAAAAAATCTTTCCAAATGAGAAATGAATATTTCACTCCCTCAGTGTGTTTTTTAATGTATCAGTAGGTGTCCATCTAATCAAGATATGAATTTTATTTGATCGGTCACAATGGTTTGTTTTAAAACCTGAACACGGAATCCTTTACACAAGTATATGAAGCCACAAGGTCGTTGAACTCTTGCCAGTTCCTGCAACCTAATGTGATTCGAATTAAGAAAGAGATCAGCAGGGGACAAAAGTCGTTATTGCTGATTGAAGTGGTCAACAAAAATGCACGTCAGGTTAAAATATGTAAAAAGGTCAAACGTCTAGGACTTTTCTTAATAATACTTTTCGCATTGTGCGTAACAGTGTCATTTCGAATGCAGTTTCAGAACATTAATCTCTGAAGTTTTGATGATCATCATCCGTTACAAAAGGAAATGAATAAAATTAAATAAGGAGAAAGAATATCAGAAAAGTCGATGAGTTCACGTTTTGTGCCATTCGCTCATTCATCAATTTCTTGTGCTTAAATATTGTCCGATTAGATATTTCAAAAGACGAAAAGGAAAAGTATACTTTTCCTTTCCTTCCTTTTGATTTCGAGCTCCATGACTGCAGAAATGCAATCGATATTTGAAAGCATGTAGCATCAGCTTTTGTCGGGATGAGACAGCGTCTTGCAGTTGCTGCTGACATATCTGTGTTGGTTTTATTTCTATTTAATCTATGTTCGTCTTTTGTTTCCTACATCTGATAAATTCTACAGTACTTGGAAAATATACTCGTAAAGGAATAAGAAAAGCGTGTAACTCCGGGCCAAGTCAGTTTTATTTCGGTACACATTTTCGAAAGCTACATTTTAAGGATATAAACTTTATGTAGATTTTTCCCCTTTTGAACGAAATAAATGATTCTCTGATTGTTGTTTTTATCAGGAATACTTTTAAAGAAATACAAGCGGGTGTATTCGCGAGGTAAATTATCCGATTTATATATTTTCGTGTCTAGAAATGAGTAATTTTCAATTAAAATTGAGAAAGTAAACTGATTAAAATGTAACTTCATTATATGAGACACCTATATGCTGTCTCATATAATGAAGTTACATTTTGAGACAAAATGTAACTTCATTATATATGAGACACCTATATGCTGCAACGTTTTCTATGACGAGCCATTGAGAAGACATCAGCTCATAATTACTGTCATTAGTATTACGACAGAGAAGAAAAAAAAACATCGCTTACTTTCGGTGAATAACATGTAGGAGACACCTGGTATCAGTGGTCGTTATTCGTGCTCAAGGAGTGGCCGATTTGGGATGTATAGCAAGTTTCGAAAGATTAAACAAACTGTTTAGGAACACTCCGCATACAACGTACAACACATACTTTCAGTGAAAAGAAATGTATGAACTAAACATACATTTCTTTTCGGAAATGTATGTCTAAGAGAAATGTTTATTATATAGTAAAAGGAAACATGCAGTTGGAACCAAGAGTGATTCATGACATCTTTCCAACAACTGACGCGACATGTGTGTAAGTGACGGTAATGGAAGTGATAAATAAAAATAACCGAAGCTTATACCATCAGTGAAGGAACTGAAAACATCTGACAGTTTGAATCAGGCCAAAATACGTTAAAAAAAAGCATGCACGACTGATTCACTACAGCTGTTTTAAAGGAATGTTTAGCGACTTCTTTATAATAATCTGTTTATTAATGTTGCGCAGGAAATTTACTTCGATATAACGGATATGAATTGCAGTTCCACATTATCGTACGTTCTCGGTGTGCTGAACACATTGCAAACGTGGAACGCGAAGGGTAGCTTTTACTGCCACAATTGTTTGAGAATTATGGCAAAATGCAACACTTTTCTCTACCAAGAAGCTACATGTAGACCGGCTATTCAGGATCACGAAAATTAATCATTTTCTGTCTCGACGCACGTTGCAATTCTCACGGTGCAACCATTTTATTACTTGAGGCGGGATTGTTTGTGTAATGAGTCAGTAAGCATTTTCTACGTGAAATCTTACACAACAAAAGTTCCAAACGATCGGCGTAGAAGATTTTAATAACAGCCGAATGTTCAGCAGGCTCATTTAAATAGCGGTAAGTATCAGAGGTTTAACGGAATAAGTTCTTGGATATTTCGTTAAATCTGTGACACTTACTACTGAAAATAAAAATTCCTTCCTTTGCGTACATACATAAATGAAGAACTTTTTCTTTTGAGTATATGCGCGTGCGCTCGACAAGATTTAATGTTTCACGAAAGATGTTGTAAGTCAGGTGAACAAACATTCATCCTTTAGAGAACAATTGGATCTTCTTAGCTTGAATTCTTATCCTATATTAGCCAAAATACAGGAATATGGTTGAGGAAAATTCTATTTAAATAAAAACTTGGAGGTATTCGTGAGGTGTCAAAATATATTCAAATTTAAAAATCATTCATTGAAAGAGCTTAATGGTCCAAGATTCTGTTGCTACAGAAAGGGTTACTTTCAGATATTAAGAGCTGTACTTACGAGACGCAGTTTTGTGACATCACATATTCACACTATTTAAGTACTTCTTAGCAACACTTTCAGTATTACTCCATAGAATACGAGGGATCATATGGTTTATTGGTTTCCTTGGTATAGATAAAAGATAAAAGAAAAATGTGCTTCTCACTCTAAGGCTTATCTTCTCACTCTATGTATTCTTGTTTTCTATGTTTTATTGTGGGGTTGTACATTATCTTTTCTGATGAACAGGTATACAATGGAGTCAAAGCAGTATTTATAGTAATTTAGAATAATACAAGAACTCTATGTCGGAAAGGGTTTTCAGGTAAATTCAAATTTGATCTACGGTTTCAAGTATGACTTTGAAATGTGTAAACACTCGTGAATTTACCGGGGGTGAGTCGACAGTTTTGCAATATTTGCATAAATGCATGTGCTGCGGCGGGTATGTCACGTGTTTAAACTAGTTAAATTCGCGCACTGAAGTCAGCCGAAAGGATTAAAAAGTGGTAGTCGTTGCTGTGAAGAGCATTTCATGTCGTCGTTCTGTCTGTGGTTGGGACGCCTAAAAGATGAACAGCCACATCCTGCTAATTCGAGAACCTTTGCTTTACGAGTTTGAACTCGGCCATAACGCTGCTCAAGCAACAGAAAACATTTGTCATGTCAAAGGGGAAGGTTCTGTGGACCACAGCGCCGAAACCAGGTGGTTCAAGAAATTTCGCTCAGGTGACAGAAACCTCGACGATCAGCCAAGATCAGGTAGGCCACGCACCGTGGATTCGGAGGCCGCGCGCCAGGCCGTAGAGGCAAATCTGACAACCAGCACTGGGAGATTATCAGGCGAACTGGACATATTACAAACCACCGTAGTTCATCACCTTCAGGACCTCGGCAAGGTCTACAGGAGCTGCAGCATTGTCCCGCACGAACTAACACCAGCTGAAGCTAACCGCCGAGTAGAAGTGTGCACGAAACTCTTAGAAAACCCGCGCGATGTACGGTTCATCAAGATAATTGTTACGTGCAATGAAAAGTAGGTCTATTTCCTTAATCCTAACGCACTATGTCAGTGGTTGCGCTCTGGCCAGTTTCTTGAACCTGTTCGCAAACGTTGGCACTTCGAGTACAAGGTGATGCTCTGCGTCTGGTGAAATTTCGAGGGGATAATCCTTAGCAAACTTGTCCCAAACGGTCGGACTATCAACGCTTAACTCTAC
This sequence comes from Macrothele yani, assembly GCA_039090855.1. NCBI lineage: Eukaryota > Metazoa > Arthropoda > Arachnida > Araneae > Macrothelidae > Macrothele > Macrothele yani. The sequence goes on along the minus strand of CM077007.1, from coordinate 78,889,369 downwards.
TCTGAACAGCTGGAGCAAATGTATGCCGGTTTGGAGAGGTACCCGGCACTGGTTAACAGAAAGTTCGCTCTTCTACAGCAGGACAACGCTCGGTATCATACCGCGCGAACGACCCGGGCAAAACTCCAGGAACTTTAGGGCATCGAACTGATGCCACACCCAGCATATAGTACGGGTCTTTCTCCGTCGGATGATTACCTATTCCGGTCTATAGCAAACTTCCTTCGCGGGCGGCACTTCAACAACCAGGAGGAGGTGGCAGTTGGGGTGAAGCAGTTCTTCGCCTCGAAGGACAAGAACTGGTGCCGCTGCTGAATCGAAGAACTAGCAGACAGATGGCTAAAGACGGTGCAACACGATGGCCTATACTTTGAATGCTAGTAAGCTTTGGTCGTAAAGATACATATGAAGACATAAAGTGATCCAAATATTGCAAAACCTTCGACTCACCCTCGTATTATGTTATTCACAGCGGAATATGGGAACTCAAGAAGGAAAAAAGAGCGTGCGCTTCTCTGTATTTGTAATGAAATCTGCTCATTCGAAATGCATTCTTGAGATATGTTTTATTGCCCACGTTGTTTGATTATGTATTATAGGTTTTGGCAAAATCTCTACTCCTCCAGAAAGTTTCGATATTTGGTCGAGTGCCTTCACTGTGTTTGTTCATAGAAAGTGTATCTAGGTTTTCTATCAACAAACATTCATGCTCAATGGCGTTTTGTCTGGAAAACGATAAGCACCGATACCGTTCTTAGGACATCTTTGAAGTCCAGGTAATGTCTTCAGCTGTATGGTAGTGATGCTATCATCCAAAAGCAAGTATACCCGATGAAAGACTCTCATTTAAGTTATGCGCCATTTGTACATGTCGTACGCATCTGTACATCCAGCGAACTACCACTAAGCGCACGCTTCGATGATGTGAAGCCATTTCCATACTTGACTCACCTCAAACTCTTGAGGCTGAAACATAAGCATCAGCAATGTTCGGCGAGAACGTAAAAATAATTGAGATCACCCTTCCGGTAGTACATGAACTTGAGAGTTACTGAGATAAAACCATATCTCCCGTTAGAATAATATGCACAGTGTCTCGTATTACAGTCACACATGAACGCTATCGCCCCAGACATGTGGCAATAGCGTTTACAGTTACACTGGACGCTATTTCCTCAGACATAATATGCACAGTGTCTCGTATTACAGTCACACTTGAACGCTATTGCCCCACAAATGTTCAGAGGCCATTCTGTCTTGCCAGGGAGTTTTGTCTACATTGAAACGGGAACTTTTTTCTGTCTGAGGGTTTAACGGCTGCCGTGAGCAACTCAGTGTGCTAAAAGTAGTCGTTGCTCCCTACTTTGGAACCACTGGTTCTACGAAAAGGAGAAATCCAATGCCGCTAGACAAGCATGCTATCCATTCCTCAACCAGGATTCGAACCTGGACCCATTTCGGACAATTGACTAGAAGCCAACGCTTGGTACCAACGCTTGGTTTCGACCACCGTGACGTCACAGTGGTAATTGTACAATGCTATACGGCATGAGCTAACATATACGCAAAAGTATACATTCTTTCACTCTAGGGTTTTTCGATTTCCTGATGGAAAGCTCTGCTATTTCGACCAAAAATTTAGGTGTAAAACCAATATAATTTAGTTGCTTTGTTTTCATGAAGTATAAAATTCCAAAAAATTTACAGTATTATCCTTCCGAAAATAGAACAATAATACTCAACATGCGACTAGTGTACCAGGAATTTCTGAAGGAAAAAGATAAAAAATCGGAAGAAACCTCTGTCTCTTGTGCAAAGATATCTGGCCAAAAAATAAGGTGATTAAACTAAATGTATTAGGAATAATTTCTCACTTTAGAAGGAAAAGCTGTAAATATTTGAAATCATTTCAGGAAACATTAGCAGCTTATATTTGCGACTAGAAATTGAAGTGATGAAGAAAAATGTATTGAAAATAACCGCTACATTTCGTGTGCATCGTTAGAAATGCATACAGAAACAACTGTCATTAGCAAATATTTGCATGCTTGTTATGGAATATCAGTGATATAATTGTGTACTCATCATCATTATCATGATTGTCAACCATTATCAATCCAATGCTGGACGAAGGTCTCCCCAAGTTTCCTCCACAACGGTCTGTCTTGTGCCAGTCTCCTCCATGTCACTCCCGCATACTTTCGAATTTCATCCACCCATCTTCCATGTGGTCTTCTTCTGGGTCTTTTCCTGTCCCTTGGAATCTAATCTAAAATTTCGGCTGTCCATCGATGGTCTGTCCTCCTGGCAATATGTCCAGCCCATTGCCATTTCAGAGATTTTACTCTGATCTTGATGTCTACCACTCTTGTCATTTTCTGATCCACGAGTTCCTCTTTTTATCTCTCCTGGTTACACCAAGCATGCACCTCTCGATGGTTCCTTGAGTTACCTGCAGCCCTTGTATGTCTCTTTTAGTTAAGGTCCACGTCTCTGCACCATACGTAAGCACTGGAAGGATGACTTGATCAAACACTTTTCTTTTAAGACATAATGGCATATTGCTCTTGAAAATTATGCTGTTTCTTCCAAAAGCTCTCAAGGCAAGTTTTGTACGCCGATTAATTTCTTCATCAATGTGACCCTCACTTGATATCTGCTGTCCAAGATAAACGTACGTGTCTGTTATCTCCAGCTTTTCTCCATCAATCGATAAATCTTCATTTCGTGTAAAAGTATTGAACATCACTTTTGTCTTCTGAAAGTTCATTTTTAATCCCACTTCTTTACTCTTGTCAGCAAGTTCCTGGATCATACTCTGAAGCTCTGATGGGGTAGTTGCAAAAATGACTACGTCATCAGCAAAACGAAGGTGGGTTAGATAATCTCCATTAATCTTTATCCCCTTTGTTTTCCAGCTCAGCGACTGAAAGACACCCTTCAATGTGGAATTAAAAAGCTTCGGAGATATGGTGTCACCTTGTCTCACTCCTTTTCCAATTTTTATGTGTGTTGTATTTTCAAACAGCCGAATCTTTGCACTTGCAATTTCATATATGTTATTAATAATATTAATATATGCATCTTCAATACCGCAGGATTTCAGAGCCATTGTAACTGCTGATGGTTTCACCGAATCAAAGGCTTTTTCATAATCGATAAAAGCCACGCACAATGGAAGTTCATATTCCCTCGCTCTTTCAATTAGTTCTCTCAGTACGTGGATATCAACTATTGTCCTATAGCCACTCCTGAATCCAGCTTGTTCTCTCGGTTGAGCCATGTCCAGTGATACCTTCAAACGGTGTAAAAGAACTTTAGTGAACATTTTATAAACCACTGATAGGAGGCTGATAGGTCTGGAGTTCCTGAGATCCTCAATGTCACCTTTTTTATGTAGCAAGATCATTGTAGCGTTGTTCCAATCCTCAGGAATCTTCCCTTCATTAAGGCATCGAGTAAACATTTGGGCGAGTACTGTTTCGATTTCTCCACTTGCTTCTTGTATGATGTCTACAGTAATTCCATCTTCTCCTGGAGTTTTCCCCCGCTTCATGTTCTTGATTGCATGTGCAACTTCTGCTAGGAGGACTGGAAGAACTCTGGTACTGGTACCTTTCATGATGTCTGGAGTATATGTATCATCTCTTTCATATAATTTGGAGTAGAAATCTTTCACTCTTGTCAAAATTTCGCCTCTATTTCTTGTTACAGAACCATCTTCTGTTCTCAGTGCCATAATCTGTTTTCTTTCCTTACTGAGATGTCCCTTTGCTATCTTTAGGCTTTCGTTGTTTTCAATTGCTTTCCTCACTAGTTCGCAGTTGAATTTCCTTACGTCTTTAGTGATAATTTTTCGTACTGTCTTGCCTAGCTATATATTCCACTTTGGAAGTCACATCTTCTTTAGTTGTCCTCATTTCTCTTCTTTTTTGCATCAACATTTTGTTTTTTCCTGATAATTTGTTCACATGCAACTTGTTCTTAGACCCAGCTAATTTTGTTGCTGCTTCCATAAGAGCTTTGGTTACTTTTCTGTTAACTTCAGAAATATCCATTTCTTCCGATGTTAGACCTTCTAAAGCAGAGAATCTGTTCTTCTGTTCCAACTTGAAGGTATTATGATGTTTTTAAGGTTGGTTATGTCAATACATTTTGTTTGTCTTATGAGCTTGCCACGTTCAAGTTTAGTGTTGAGGTGCATCTTACATCTCGCCAATCTATGGTCACTACCTGTGTTGAACTCGTTTAGAACACTGCAGTCTTCTATGAGGAATATTTTGTTACACATAATAAAATCAATTTCACTTGTCGTCCCATTTGGATGTATCCATGTCCATTTCCTGTGTGACCTTTTCCTAAAAATGGAGTTCAAGATGAAAAACCGTTCTGCCTCTGCAAACTCAACGAGAGTATTTCCACGCTGGTTTCTGTTGCTGTGACCGAATTTACCTACTGAAGTTTTATTCTGTTGCCGTTGCCCTATTTTTGCATTGAAATCTCCCATAATTATCTTCAAGTGCTGCTTACCTTTATTATTTAGATTACGACTTTCCTCATAAAATTCTTCAATTTCTTCTTCAGGATGACTTGTAGTGGGTGTATAAGTTTGAATAATCTGAGCCTGGTATCTTCTCGAGATTTGGATAACGAGTCGTGCAGCTCTGTCAGAGGAACTTTCAACTTCTACAACTTTATCTTTCAGTTTCTTGTTTATTATAAATCCAACACCGCTAGTTCTGCCAGTATCTGCCCCACGATAGTAGAAGAGATGTCCACTTTTTAGTTAAATGAGATCTTCTCCTTTTCTCCTTACCTCACTTAGCCCGACGATGTCCCACTTGATCCTTTGTAGTTCCTCTTCCAATTCAAGAAGCCTTGTATCAGAAGATAGGGAGCGTCAATTATACCTAGCCAAGGTCAGCATCATATGGCAGCTTACTCCGGTCCTCCGAGGATTCTTAGCACCCTCTGCCTTCATGTCGCACTGGCCGCTGCCTTGGCCAGGTACATTCCAGCTGCAGGAGACTGAGGGCCAAGATTTAAGTTGTGGAGTCATTTTGGAGGGGTTCGGCCATAACTCACCACGCTGGCCAAGCGAGTTGGTGAGTGTGGTATGGCATTTCCTCTAATCCCGATGATATAATTATACCGCTATTGGCGGTCGTCAGAGCCCCTTTAGTGGGAACAGGATGCACCACGAGAAGGCGGGGTTGACATTTGTCAAGGAGAAGTTGTGATGTTACGTATCACCTGCCAAAGTGTCTACAAATTTGCAGTAAAAATGAGAAGAGTGTGTAGTAGCGAATGCTGAATTCAATTCTACGTAGCACAAAATCTCACGGAAAATAGGCGGTTGGATGTAATCCTTCACTGTGAGTTTAAACTTAGAAGAAATTTCTGGGTGAAGGTGGTGATTAAACTCAGGAATTCAATTCAATTCAATTCTTACTGAATTGAATTCAACTGAGGAATTCGATTCAATGAGAATTGAATTCAGTGATTCTGCAGTAGTAATTGCAAAAAAGATTTCGACATCACCCAACATTAATTTATTATACCACGTAAGTGCTACTATAATTGTATCGTTTCCAGTTTACGCCATTTTTAAAAAACACACTGCTCTACTTTCAGTTATATTCCCAAGACAAATGTGGAAGCTATAACAAAACGTATTGGGTATGTAAGCCATTGTTCTTGATAATAAATTTGGAGAAATGGCTGGAATAATTTTATGCAGAGGCACGCATAAAACATTTTCAGCCATTTCTGCAAATTTGTTATTAATTGCAGTAGTGATTTTGCGTATTGAAGTCAATTTATAAAACTTTATCTGATTATTCAAATATCTCAGCTTTCATGAAAGTAATCATTGGCTATCCTTTGGCTGCGTGCTGTTGAGAAGTGAAAAGTCCGAATAAAGATGGATCAATACAAAGTACCGGAAATATTTCAGTGCCCATTATTGAGGAGACGTAACGCTGAAATGGAATGCTGCACTACACAATTATAATACTGATCAAACGATGCATTCATTCAGTGTACTTTAGAATGACTTTTAGAATTTCACATAAAATTAATTGCCAAGCGTGGTACAACACTGGTGTAAACCGCTCACACCATCTCGATAATAAGCTTAACGGTGTATAATGGCAGCATTTTAGATAAATTTAGATGTCACAATGCACTGAAAAGAGACCATAGGAACATGTCCCCTAGTGTTATCGGTATTTTCAATTCAGATATACTCTCGATATCTAAGAGCATTTGTAATTGACACTGCCTGCAGGATATTATCGGTTACGGCTCAGTAATTGCTCAGTGCGCAATAAAACTTCCCCGTGCTTTAATTCAACACTAGTAAATTGATTGGCCAAACTTCATTTCACAAATGCCACATTTTAAAATGGTTATTGAAAGCACGATGGTGCAAGTAACTTCCTTTATTATCTTCTGTATGTATGTCAATGTTGTTTTAATTCAATTCAATTCAATTCATTTATTTTTCTGAGCTAAGAACTAGTGTTCCATAAATATCTATTAAAACACTGCACAGCAAGGAAGCAGGGGAGAAAGGCCAGCCAGGCCTGGCAAGGTCAGCCAGGCCCCTAGGCTCGTTTTAAATTGAGATCGGTAGTTGTAGTTACAAACAAAAGTTTCGCAGTAAGAATGAAAACAACAAAAATGACACCGAATTTTCGAGTGTAATAAGCACGTGTTTTGAATCCGTTCTGACGCAAATTAAATTTATCAAAGCTATTCAAAGTCAATGGAACCGGTATGGAAAACAATAGTATCTGACGGAAGAAAGAAGATTTTCAATCGGGTTTTTAATCCCTCAGATATTGCTGTAAACGGAATCGTGAGCTTACGAACTCTTAGAAACAGAGATATCGACACAAATAAGATGTGACTTTACGTCCCCGGGTGAGAAAACCGTGAATTATTTTAGGAAGAAAGAATTCTCAAAAGGTTTATCCATATAAGCGGTATCGGTCCAAGAAAAAAAATTAGTCGAGTTTTCAGGAGATTTTGCAACAAATACTTCAGAAGCAGTAATTAACACTTATGCCCCCTGTTGACCAAACCATTCTTTACCAAACATTAGAAATTATGTGAAAAATAGTTTCCATCAGGTCTTGTATGTGATACAGGAAGAATTTTTCAAATCGGAGCTTTAGGAGAAGAAATAACGCAGAAAACGCAATTTACCTTTGTGGCCCCTGGCGGAAAGTCTATGATTTACTTAAAAATTTTGAATTTATAGGAAAAACATTTCGCATCGGAAACACTATCCAACAAAGAAACAATTTTCCAAATCGTACTCTTAGCAGTAGAGATATTGACAAAAATAAGATATACATCTACGCCCCATGGCGTAGAAACCATGCATTTTTTCAAGAAGAAAATTTTCCTAAAAGGTTTGTCGACATGAGTAGTATCGGTCAACAAACGACTTTTTTTTTTCAATCGAGATTTTAGAAGCTCATATTTTGCTGCAAATGCAACAGAAACGGAAATTAAGACTTACGCCACCTGGTGGACAAACCATTTCTTACAAAAATTAGAAATTATGTGCAAACGATTTTCCATCAGGAGCTGTATCCGGTTCAGAAAGAATTTTCCAAATCGGAGATTTAGAAGCAGAGATATAGGGAGAAACGCAATTTTCCGCTACGCCCTCTAGCGGAAAGTCTATGAAATACTTGGAAATTTTGAAATTATATAAAAACCTGTCACACGGAAAACACTATGCAACCAAAAAGAAATTTTTCAAATCGGACTCCTAGAAGTAGAGATATTACAAAAATAAGATGTACATCTACTCCCCCTGGCGGAGAAACTGTGTAATATTTTAAGAAGAAAATATTCCGAAAAGGTTCATCGATGTGAGTAACATCAGTCCACGAAAGAATGTTTTCAATCGAGATTTTAGAAGCTCAGATTTTATGGCCATCAGGAGATGTATCCGCTGAAGAATTTTATTTTCAAATCGGAGTTTTAGAAGAAGAGTTATCGGGAAAAATGTAATTTACTTTTACGTCCCCTAGCGGAAAATCTATGCGTAATTTGAAGAAGTAACTAAATCTAAAATACTCTTCGACATAAATGGAATCGAAAGATAAATTATTTTTTTCAATCGGATGTTTAGAAGCAAATATGTAGAATAAAACGTATTTTTGAATTCGACATCATCTGCATTTACGCCCTCTAGCGGCGAAATTGTACATCGTAAACAAAAACGAAATAAAGGATCATCATTTGCATATTTCAAGCTTCCGAATGCAAAAAGAATTTTTCAAATCGGACTAATGGTTGCAGAGATATCGTGGGTAAAAACGGACGGGTGGACGGACAGACGGACAAACCGACGACACAAGCACGATCTTTTTTTACAAAAGACGTGCTAAAAAAGGTAATGATATATGAAAAGATAATAAATATTAACATTACATTGAAAAAACAATTTACATCATGATATACAAGTCATAGTATTAGTCATAGTTTCCATCCACTGCAACCATTAATTTGAGGAGCTGCAATTCATTATGAAATTTTTTAGTTTTCTTTTAAAAGGGTTAAAATTATTTAAACAAGTTAGTTACGTCGGTAATGAGTTACAATAGTGTGGGCCAATGTAATTTATACTTTGCTTCATAGTCTCAGTTTTCGGATGAATAGGACGAATATGTGATTTAGTGCGTGTGTCATGTGTGTATCTAGGGTATAATTTGTATGATGTCGGCGTGTAAATTGTCCTTAATGCGTCTGAACATAATTTTCTCGATATTGAAGTAATATAATTGGTTAATCGTAAGAATGTTGTATTTGTTTGGGAAAACTCTTGTGTTACTATATAGTGTTAGTTGTGTATTTCAATCAAATTCTGGATCTATTAATCTTATATATTTGTTCTGAAGAATTTGAAATTTATTGAAATTATATTTAGTCGTCTGTCCGCACGATAAGATAGAATAATTAATATGAGTCTGAAACATGGTATAGTACTAATGAATTAGTGTTTTATAGGTAAGGTTTGTGAATACCAAACTGATAACTCCAATGTTTTTGGAGAGTTTGAGAAGAAGAGAGTCCATATGTTGGTTCCGTCTAAGGTTTCTATGTAAGGTTATCCCCAAATAAAGTAAGGAGGTAACCTATTCTATATTTGTATCATTGATTTATAATGTGATAGAAGGAGGTTGTGAAATACTTTGTTTTGAGAAAATTAAAGATTTTGTTTTGGTAATATTTATTATTAATTCATTGGAATTTAGCCAGTCTGAGATGTTATTATGTTCAGTATTAACAATAATAATAGTGTCAGTCTTTGAATTTAATGAAATAAGAATGGTTATGTCGTCTGCATAGAGGGGTAAATCAATATCACTTATTGAAATAAAGATGTTGTTAATATATATACTGAAAAGTATAGATCCCAAGACCATCGATGGACAGCCGAAATTTTAGATTGGATTCCAAGGGACAGGAAAAGACCCAGAAGAAGACCTCATGGAAGATGGGTGGATGAAATTCGAAAGTATGCGGGAGTGACATGGAGGAGACTGGCACAAGACAGACCGTTGTGGAAGAAACTTGGGGAGACCTTCGTCTAGCAGTGGATTGATAATGGTTGACAATGATGATGATGATGATAGATCCCAAAATTGAACCCTGTGGAACACTAGTTGGTATGAATTGAAGAGTGGATTGTTGTTTGTTAATTTGTGTATGTTGTTGCCTACCTGATAAATAACTTGTAAAAATAGAATGTTTATTGTTCCTTATTCCTATATCGTGTAATTTGTGTAGTAAGATATTGTGATTTATGGCATCAAAAGCTTTGGATAGGTCTAAAAATAAAGCGATTTTATATAAGTTAAGTTCAAAATTATGTTGGACTGTTTGTTGTAGGTATAATAAGGCTGTTTCGGTTGACTCTCCGGATTGAGAACCATGTTGATTTGGATGGATAATTTTCAGATTATGAATGTACGAGATCAATCTGTTGTAAATCAGTCTCTCCAACATTTTAGCAAAAATTAATAAATTAGCTACAGGGCGGTAGTTGTTTGCATCGTTTATTGATCCAGATTTGCACTTTGGGATAATATTTGTGATTTTAAGTAGATAAGGAAATTCCCCAGATTGGAATACATTATTAAATATAAACAATAGGGGATCAAGAATAAGATTAGCGACATTTTTTACGACAAATGGTTGAAGATCATCATACCCAGGGCCAGACCTGGGATTTATGGGGTTACATTTTTTCCAATAGTTCCGTTTCTGTAATTTCAGTAAGATAAAAATTATTAGAGCTGTGTGTGCTCACTAAGTAATTAGTGAATGGAATTTTTGGGGCAATTAAATTATTTTTTTAGTGTTTATGCAAATAAGGTAAAATGTTCATTTAATGCATTTGTAATATCTCATTTGTCTGGAACCATCAAGTTTTTAGAATCCGTTAAGTACTGAGGAAACGTTAGATCTGTATCTTTAGCCATTATCAAGTTTAGATGTTTCAATGTTAACTTTGGAGAGAGATGTGAAAAAATGCCGAGATAGTAATTTGGCTTAGTATACCGAATATCACAGTTTAGTTTATTACGAAAATTTTTAAAATTTTGGAAGTCCTGTGGTAGTTTACTTTTTATAAATTTCGAAAAGAGGTTATTATTTTTATTTATTGTTTTTAAAAGAGCATTAGTAATCCATGGCTAACAAAAAATTGTTTTCAGTTTATTTTGTTTTAGAATTTTTGGAAAAGATTGATTATAAATTTGTTTAATAGTTGTGATGAACGACCCATAATTCTTGTTTGCAGAGCCGTAAACCAAAATAGTGCTCCAGTTAATATTTTCTAATTGTATTTTAAAACTTTCCATATTTAAATTATTGATTTGTCTGAAAATGTAGTAGTCTTCTGGTGTAGAAGTTTGTTGTTTGAGAGGGTAAATTGTAAATATAGGGAGGCGATCACTAAAATCATATTCCAAGGCCCCTGAAATAGTAGTATCAATTAATACATTTGTGATAGAGAGATCAATCAATGTCTGTGAGGTGGTGGTTATACGAGTTGGGACTGAAATCATGTTTTTGAGTCCAGAAGCATTAAGTGATTGTAAAAGTTGAAAAGAGTTATTGGTGTTTTGCAGTAAGTCGACATTCAGATCCCCCATAAGAAACTTTTTTTTTCTTTGAAAGGTTAGAGTAGTTAAATAATTCAGTAAGTAATGATAGAAAAGCTGTGAGGTCTGAGTTGGGTGGCCTATAGCAAACAATAATTATATAAAATTGGTTATGAGTAGTTAGAATTTCGGCATTTTGATTCGATACTGTGAAATTTGGAATAATTGAAAAATCATTATAAGTATCTTTTACAAAAATTGCAGCCCCTTCACCAGTTGAGTAAGTTCTGTTTAAGTGGAAAATTTTGTAGTTAGTAATATTTCATGTGCGTGAAGATGACGACTATTGGGCCGCCCCAGTGGCAGAGTGTTGTGAGGCGCTTACGTCTGATCATTCGCCCTAGATGGGGCATGGCTCGAGGTTCGAATGAGTCATGGAGGGTGCGTTTGTCCAATGGTGTTGGACTTCTGCCTTCCCTGGAGCTAGTGGGCCCAAATTATGGACTACTGCTTAGTTTCTTTCAAACCGTTATTGAGATTTCGGGCCATACACTTACATACACTGTATGGAGAGTGGAAGCTCTGAATATTTACAAAATATAAAGCGGTGTTTCTGCATGATACAACTGACCAGATAACAAAAAGTTCGAAACCTTAAATTCTAGAATGTCTTGCATAGTATATTTATGATGATAAAATACATTATAAAGTAATCTGGTTTAGCTGACAAGTAAATTACTAGTAGTGTGTAACTGCCGTTATTACACGATCGGAATATTCAATATACAAACGCGCATTAAAATTACAAGTATTTGATTTTTAAGGTGGACGTCAAGTAATTTTGCTTCCTATACTTCCAATGGAAAAACTTTTGCACACTTTTCCTTCACAATTATTGTATCCCCAAAGATGAAAATTTGAACATCGATTAAACTAACTTCATAATAGAACTTGGATTACTTAATATTTTCTAAAACATAACCATAATTACATAAAAAATCAATAACTTTTCCTTTGGAGGTGTTGCAACCAGAAAAAAGATGGCGCGACTTGTACTTTGATGACGTCAAACAAATGTTGGATTGCATAATTATGGTTATGTTTTAAAAAATTTTAAGTATTCCAAGTTATAAAATGAAGCTAGTTTAATCGGTGTATAATTTTTAATCCTTGGGAACGCATTAATTGTGAAGAAAATGTGTACAAAAGTTTTTCCATTGGAAGTATGGGAAGCAAAATTACTTCACGTCCACCTTAATACCAAGTAATACGTAAAGGTACAAGATCTTTCGAAGTGCCGAACAGTTCATCGTCATGTATAACGTTCTAACTGCGGCATTAGAAGCTAAACTTTAAACAAATATATATGCATGAGCTGCAAGACAGTTGATACAATGAGCATGCGTCCGCGTGCGATATTCTAGGGTGGATGGTACTACTAACACGTTTCACACGTTATATAAAAAAAAAGCAGGTTTTATTATTATTAGCATTTATCGTAATTAATTTGGTTAAGAATTAGGCGCGTGCGTGTGTGTGTGGCAAGCTGATCCATATACGTTTGTTGTTGCCGAAGTAAGGTAGCCCATGATGCGGGGATGTTCAGAGGGGTATGTCCGTTGCAGCATTTAAAATCGTAGGTGTGAATAAAAAGACTTTCGGTCTTCCTCGTTCGTGTTGTTCCTAAGATTTTTACCTGTGTCTATTCCGGTTTATGTGCTCTATCACTATGAAGACGATCCAAAGTTGTGGCTTCGGAATGGTTCATTATAGCATACTTGTGTTCATAGATTCCAGTGCGTAACTGGCGTGAGGTGGACCTAATGTAGACAGTGTCCTCATGTTGATTGACCACAGACTTTAACGGTATGCAGTATGCACCGTGCCTGCAAGCAAATTTTTCACTGTTCCGAGCAGTATTAATTGAAGTAGCAGTGAAAATAGGAATATTTTTTTATTGTAGGTTTAACGACCACCGTGAGCAATTCAAATGGGCTATAAGCAGTCGCTCGTCCCGAATTTAGGAGCACTTGCTCCTAGGATGGAAGAGAGCCAGGGTCGTAAGACAAACATCGTGATATCCATGCGTTACCGGGATCCGGACCCTTCTCGGACGCTTAGACCACTGCGCCACCACGGCGGCAAACTAAAATATAATTCTGGAATAATGTTAAAACTAATTTCATTTTGTTTACTTAATTTCATGATATGATATTTTTCGGACAACTGATCACCAGCTGACAAAGAAGTTAAAGAGTTGTTGTATTTATGAAATTTTATGTTTAATTCCATGATGTTCTCACTTTATCAGCGAATTTTACCAAGGCGCTGCTTATTCCAATTCTTTATTTGAATTGATTTGGTTATGAATCACAGAAAATTCAGGCTTCTTCACTGGCTTTCAAATGTTCAGCCTTGCCCATTTCTTCCTTAAATTGCGTATTTTAGAACTACAGAGTAATAGTTTCATTTTCTAGACAAGCGGGCATCCAAAGCATTTTTATAACTGACATTCTCATAGTTTAAAAGGACAGAACATCTTTGAAACTCCTGCGGAGTTTACCATCGTTAATTGCATCAATTGACAAGTTTTTATTTACAGATTTCCTCGCAAAGCACAAATATGCACGCTACTTTCCATACCCACAAACATGAATAAATCTAATTGCTACGGAAATAGTTTGAATTTTAAGCGGATCATGAATGTCTGAACCAATACGAGATCAAACGTTCCTGGTCGTATCGTAAACTATCACTTTATGCCCACTGAAACTATAACTCCTTTTATGTGTTTTATCTTCATTTTGTTGTAATCGGATCAACAAATTTCATAGAATGAACTGTTACTGAAAATTCATTAAATCTGCTGACCTCTGTGTTTCGAGTTTTACTGGATTAAACTAAAACTAAATAATCCTACACAGATGTGTTATTTTTTTATTGCAGTTTCACAGAAATTGTTTTGATGAATTATCGACCCTTAAAACTAATGCAGAAGGATCCTTAAGATTTATGAAGGATTTCACGGTTTAGCTCGTGAATCAGTTGGAGTTCGAATACAAATATTCAATGGAATTGTAATAAATATTAACTCTGTAGTACTTGGAACACAGTATCCAAATTAATTCAAAAAATGCATTTCTTCCGAATAGTTTCGGCTGATTAGTAATGATATAAAAGAGAAAGAAAGAAGAAATTCAGGCTCTTTGGCATTGTGGCCTCCTAAAGATTTGTTACGAACCGAAAAAACATTCCTACCCAATCTTAACACAGTACATGTACTCTTCATAAGCCATTTTGGAGATATTCCTCGCTTATTGTGCCGAACGATACTAAAACAAATTGACCTTTATTTTGTTTATTATTGAAAGCAGCTACAACCTTCGTCAACCTTGTGCGGCGGCCAATCGCATTCGACAACGGAAATGACAGATCCTCGTCTCTCCCGTTTTCTTAGGCACCCAAGTGTTAGCCTACGAAGCACCTACGATCTACTATGTCGTAAATACCCTACAAATATTGCTTCCTTATTGTGTTCAATGACACTATCACAGAATGACGCCTTTGGTGCCTAGACGAAACAAATCTGGATGACAGTTGGGAAAAAGTATCTTCGGTTACTCTCTCCTTGTGATTATTTCGTCCATATTATAAAGAACAGTTTCTTCTCTGGCTCATATTTTTTAACAAAGTAGTGGCTGCGATTTCTTCCAATTATGCAAAATTACTGGAACGAATTATTTCTAATAGAAATTGGTGTTTGGCGAAACTCATTTCGCCTCCCTCTAAAGTTTCCAAAAACGTATTTATCCCATTAGCTAAGGCAGAGGATATAGAGAATTTATAGTTAAGTAGCGTACCAGCCTCTTCACAGACGAAAGGAAGCTCTTAACAGTGTGGAGCTAATATAATAGATATTGCAGTACCTGTGTGCCAATTGCTTTCAACCCGATATGATCATTCCTCCAAAAACGGAGCTCCCGAACTCCAAGAGTATTATAGGTAGTACCAAAATGCCAATTGCAAATTTGATATTATTCATTTACTACGAAACGGTCACAGAATTTGGGTTCAGTGCACGAATTAAAGGTGTACACTGAGGAAACCAGTGTAGAAAAGTGTCTTTATTTGAGACCTGTGAAACCTCATAAGCGATGAAAAATAGCGCTATTATGGGAATTTGATAGGAAACAAAGTGTGTAATTAGTCGTTGACTTTTAAAACCCTCATCGTACAATCGACATAAGCAAAGCACTATCTTCTACCAAGTGTGTCTAATACAGAACTGCTAGTTTGTGTTCTACAAGTAAGAAACATTCCTGTACCAGTTCAGCATATTGCACATGTCCAGCTTCGGCTAGCAAGCGTAGATGCGTAGGTTATTCCGAACATCTTCGGCTAGCAAGCGTAAATGCGTAGGTTATTCCGAACATCAGCCAAAACAGCCCTGGTAACAGTGCTGCAAACTTAAAGAAGCTTCCCTTGCAAATCCTACAGCGCAGTTCCTGGTGCTATGGTGTCGTAGAATGAAGATTTAAGGTAACTCCAATGTTTGATCTTGGTTGCTGGTTCACCGGACCTACGTAGCTGACGACTGTTGGCGGAATGTAGTGGTGAGGAAATCGCTAACGCGTGCTGTGCAGTGTGTAAGTGTGCTGTCATATTGAAACCACATGCGTGATCGTAAATGTGAAGAGGCAGGTCATCCAAAAAATTCAGCACAGTATCACGTAAAAACTGCAGATACTGTTGTCCACTGATAACACGTCGTACCTTGGAGGAGTACAGGTTCAATTACTTTTCTAAACTGTCATTCAAATTTATTTTCGTTTAAGAGTTATTCCAGATAACACAAAAAATGATAACCGAGCAACGTTCTTGATGAGAGACTTCCTCTAGCCGTCGTGGATTACCTGTGTTCAAGTAATCGTAATTGTATCTGTTTTGCCCGCCGTCAGGTGTAAAAGTTGATTCATCCGTCTACAACATGTTCTCTAAGAAACAAGGTTCTTCATTTAATTTGTTGAAGGCAAAGTTTCACAAGTCCACATAGCGTTGATGATTATAAGATTACATTGCTGACTCGGTGACTATACCATATGAATGAAGCTCGTGCACTTGCAGTACTTGCAGATTAGACCACACACCACACTTAGTTCTCGAACGCTGCCTTGAGAGTTGGCAAGTGAATAGGTCCGACATCCACAACAGTCACCCAATTCAAGGGTTAACGTGGGGTACCGGGACATTTCTGAGCCATCGTTTGAAGAAGCTATTGTATGAGGAGAATGATCACAGAAATGCTGTGCTCAAAGCCGAGCAGCTGCAGGTGCATTCTTCTGACACTCTCTGTATGTCAACACCATTTCACATCGCTGTTCAGAAGTGTACTTCATTGCACGTACAGTTGTCATTTGATGAAGTCGTGTTATTTTGTTTCGGCAAGCTGTGAAATCTTAAATATCATGTGAGCACCATGTGCGGTCGCTATATTAGTATATCATGTGCGCATCACTTTGCATGCATTTCTATATATTTCCCATGAGATTTGTTAAGTATGTTCTTTCTCTTGGTTGCACATCGAACATTGTTTTCCCATTCCACTTACCGCCGATAGGAATTGAATGTGTACGAAATGTTTGTGGTTGATACATATCAAACAGATTACTAACACTTAGCCCTGTGATCCAGGGGGAGCCCAAATAGCGCAGTGGTCTAAGCGCTGACTTCTGACAATTCGCCCGAGATGTGTCTGGTTTGCAATTCCGTTGAGGCATGGATGCTATGCGTGTCTTATGGCACTGGCTTTCTCTCCTCCCTGAAACCAGTGGCACTAAATTGGGAACTGGTGACTGCTTATAGCCCACTGAGTTGCTCACGGTGATCATTTAACCGCCAAACAAAAAAAACTGTCATCTTGGGAGATGGAACCATGTGTAGTATTTTTTTTTCTTTCGCTGTGTAAAGCCGCATTTCATAGTTTCATAGAACTTCTACTCTTGTTTCAATGACATACGAACAGTTGGTGTCCAGCTGACGAAAACTGCAACCCAGCAATGCGGCAGCAACGTATGAACAGAGGGAGAAGGTAAAGCAATGCGCACTACTTTTACCACATTAGTGAACAACTTAAATTCGCTTGTTTGCTGCTATTTTTTTATGACAGATTTATAGCAAGCGGATGATGCTCACTTACTTTGCAATTTACATTTTCGTGATATGTATGATACCAGCAATGTGTAAAAAACAGGCGTTGTACAGAAAGCCTATAGGAAATCTATAGAATGCGTGACTTTTTTACGCAAAACATGACGACTTATTTACGTTATTTTAATATGATTTGCACTTTTTATAGGCATTTTATATTACTCCTATGCATTATATAAAACGACCAAAACTAATTAGGCAAAGTATGAAAATAGAATCATGAAAAGACCTTTATAAATATATATATATATAAGAACAAGAGAAAAACATTAGCACTGACCTACTTGCAACAAAGAAGGCTAGAATGGCATTTTCATTTACGTTTAATTATCTTTTTTCAGTTGGCGATTATACTAAATACTCTCTGTTTGAACTGAACGTTGAACGTCACGTGCTTCGGCAAGTGAAAAAAAAACTCGTTATAGACAGCGCTTTGGCGGCGCTTAACGCCATCATTGAAAGTCACGTGCCTTGCCACGTGAAAAAAGTCACTGGCGGGAGTATATTATACTTTGCAGATCTGCCTTTTGGCATTGCATAGAATGCCTAGGAAATCGGTGAAATGTTAAGCGTTTCATACTTTGACGTCCCATTTTTGGCACTCTACTTATTTCCTGGGCATTCTGTACAATAAATAATTTCAGATATTGCTGGTAACATATAAAATATTACCGGAGTTCTGGGGTTACGTTTGAGAATTCGGTTCTAGAAGCATTGATATCTAGCTGATGGGACAAGCTCTTTAGCTCTTGCACCGATCCCATTGTTTTCATACCATTAGCAGCGTAGGTTCGCTTGTGAAGCGGCTGTTGCGTGATTTTACTATACATCCTGTATATGCATATGTACTGCCCAACGAAAATATCATAGGAACTATGTAGCTCCACCATTTGTGAGAAACACAGCAGGAATTCAACATGGCACGTTTTTTTTTTTTTACGAAATGCGTACAAGTATCTTTGTTAAGCCTGCTCTACTCCTCTAGAAGAAATCACTTTTGCTGTTATATTCCTTAGTTGTATAAGATCAAGAATGGTTCATTACGAGTGACATCAATTATTTTTGGTATGGATTCATCTACAGGCACCGGAACGCCATAGAAGATAATAATATCACCTGAATGATTAATTAACTATGGCTACGCAATCTCCTCTCAGTGAGATGTTGTTTTATCATCTGGTTCTAGTACCTTTCTGCTAGTGTACAACAACATCATTGCCAAATGACCACAATGCGCTATAATGCTTACATACATTCTCTAATTGATCATACCACCCAAGAACTGCTGTTGCAAAATATTATTACCCAGACGAGCACACCACTTCCTTCAACTTTCGGAGACTCACGACGCCGTCCTGGTTCAATCTTTTGAGATGTTTCCTCCACGCTCTCGTACGTACAACGATATTTAATAATATTTATGCTTCACTGTCCTTGGTCCTCGTTTGCGACAGCATACGAATTAAGAAGTCTGTGCCGTTCCGGTAGCGCAGTGGTCTAAGCGATGGCTTCTGATCATTCGTCCGAAAGGGGTCCAGGTTCAAATCCCGATGAGGTACGGATGTTGTGTTTGTCTTACGGCATTGGCTGTCTCCTTTCCTGGAACCAGTGACCCCTAACGGGCGACTGCTTATAGCCCATTGAGTTGCTCACGGTGGTCGTTAAACCTCAAATCAAAAACCAAAAAAAAAGAAGTCTGTTTTACTCATAACCCAAAAGTTTAATGATGGATACACAGCTGCTTTAGCTAATTAACTTCATTCCTTGCTGAGCTGGTGGTTATGGTTTCTTTTGTACAGAAAGTAAAAATGTAAATCGTCTGCAGTGTCGCTTTCCAATTATTGCGTATACGTTATGTTGTACATATTTTTGCAATTTACACCTAGGGATTATTCAACCGCTCACCACTAGTGTGTTGCGACGACCCTGCGACGTTTTCATGCAAATTAAATGATAGCACAAATGGACAAGCTTAGGTCACAGGGCGCCATAAAGCTGTCATCACAGCCGCGAAAGCTGTGATGACAGCACGCATTTACTTAAATCAAATTTTACAATAATAAGCCTAAATCAGCTTCCACAAATTAGATGCGATATTTTCTGGTACAAAAAAAAAACACACCTTTAATTTAGAAACAGCTGGTATTTACGTAATTTATGATATTTAGCTCACAGGTTGTTACGGCCAACATTCGGGTTCCAAACAGATCGAACTGTTCAATCCTTTATTGTGAGACAGTCAATCAACGTCCTGTCACAGGTGAGTTTAAATTCAGTCTCCGTCCTGGCTGGATAACAGTCACTAAGGAGTATGCAAGCTTTAGTATTTACTGGTATGTGCTGATTAGGCGCTGTAATCATTTTTATTGAAGCGCCTAACCAACATGAACTGCTGGGGATGTTTACTTGCGTCCTCCGGTTATTTTCGTATACCACTTCTTTCGCATGCAACGCAAATTCACCACAAGTCTTCCGTGGCTTAACGCGCGTGGATGTTTCCGTCACTCTCGCACTTTGAAAATATGTGGGGGTTTCTTTCAACAGCGTGAACACATGCTGATACTCGGTGTAGTTTGTCAGCGAGAAGCCACTGATTGGACAATTGCACCACAGACCCCCAAATGGTATTATCCTCCGTAGAAATATGTTGCAGGTCCGGAGAAAGCCGGACGTAGACTGGACGATGCTCTTCGTAGATAGTTATGTCACCAGGGCATTTTTCCATCGTCGTTGATTTTCAACTTTTCCATCGTCGTTGAATTTCGCACAATTTTTCTTCGTCTTCGGTTTTTTTAGAGCACTATGCTTACCTAGATTTTTTTAGGTAGGAATACCGGGAAGCAACTGATTCCTATTATTATGTCCATTCCAAAACACACAAAATCTTAAGATGCATTCTCCCCCATGCACACCAGACACAGAGGTACTTTAGTCTCCCCTACGTTCATGGCTTTTTGTGAGGCAAACTACGATCATATTTGTCCCTTGCTGCTTCTAGAGCCCTTGTGTAGTCTACTGCCTCTCACATCCGACTGATCTATGATTCTACTGTCGCCCTCGAACCTCACACAGAGAATACAGTATTTTATTTGGCGGGGGATCTCTTTTTTATCCTAAAACTCAAACAGAGCCGGCGAATTAGTCAAACTATTAATTAATCGGCTTGATTAGACACGCCTGTTAGACTTAAAATAATTAGGCCAAATTCCTAACAATATTATTGAATGTCGTCTTTCGACCACCGTATCCTAAGGGTTCCTAGTTTTTTTTCTGCTGTAACCACTAAACATACAGCCGATATACTGTCTATATCGATACATGGATCAACTCTGCAGTGGATTATAAATGCTGCTCTGCTGAATCCCTCTATTGAAATAGTTAATACTATCTACCTTTGGCACTGTACGCTTACAATTATCCCACGGAAAGAATACAGCTAACTAATGTAGGTTTAATGGACATTGTGCCTGGGGAAACATTTCATTTACATACCAAAGGCTGCGGGTGGGTGTCGGAAGGCGGATTTCCCTTACATTTTTATGGGACAGTGCATGTTGTTTTAGTGATAAATACATTTTGTTCGCATCATTCAATTTTTATTTCTGAACAACAAGCAGTTAATAGAAAAATAACTTCTGGAAGTCTTAGAATTTAACAAGAACATGCCCTTAAATAGATTTTCCAACCTATTTAAAAATTATTCCTTCTAAGCCATTGCAGCATACAGAATGTTATATCTGTATAAATGTCCATAAATGCTATTTACAATAACTAAAAGGAAGAAATTCTTTCCGAAGCCTTTCATTCTAAGCAAAAAAGCTGTGTCTATAACTTTCTCTGAAGCTATCTTTTGTGTGTTTTATGTCCGCAGGAGTTTATTTCGAAAAGATCTCTTTACTTGCCACTATAAAAATGGTAGGGGAAAAGCCAATTTTATTATTTTCGTTGAATGATAGAAGCGCAGGTTATCTTCAAAATCTCCTGGATGCGTTGACACTAAAACTACAGCTGAAATTTCGGGATTTCTTTTGCATCTGAAAACTGCCCTGACTTCATCATTAGCCAATACTTTGAACACACAAAAAAGAGGAAAGCCATCGTGATATAACAAAGTCTGATAATTTTCATTATTGTGACTTAAAGAAGAACAGATTTTTCTTTCTCCAGGAATACTGCTAAATCGTGAAACTGTGTATAACATTCACTCGGTATTAAAAGGTTTTATCGTTATCAATAAATGTGTATCTGGAATGAAAACAAGAACTGCAACAAGGGCTAAGTTCATCATACTTTCAAATACTTTCAGGGCTATTTAGTATGCAGGAAATACAACAAGCAGCGATAAATCATAAACGCATTTCAAAGATATAAAAGATGAACAGTTTAAGGCTGCTACATTTTGCATTCGCAGGAGGTTACAGATCAACTAAAAACATAATTATACTCTAACTGGGTTTACAATTTGAACCCATTTATATGAAAAAATAAAAATGTGAAGTTGAGAGGTTTATTCAGTAAGCAGGCTGTGCCGCATGTTGTCATAAATCCAGGATATCAGAATCGCTGCTCAGTAGTTCCAGTTGCGCTGTTTTTGGCATCTTCAAAAAAGTCGGAATCATGGCAACCGCTGGCGACTTCTTAATTTCAATATCATCGTCGTTGAAATCATCTGATGCTACATACCAATGTCGTATTAGGCACTAACCGCTCTTAAAAATGTAACGCTTTTTTCAAAGATATCAAAATATTTTCCTGTGAACAAGAAGCCCACAGGAAAATATTGCTGTCACCATGGGCAATGTACAAAGCCAAACAGAAAGCTGCTGTCACCATGAACTGAAACTGGCTGTTGTCACCAATCAAAGCTGCTGTCACCATGAACTGAAACTGGCTGTTGTCACCAATCAAAGCTGCTGTCACCATGAACTGAAACTGGCTGTTGTCATCGATCAAAGCTGCTGAAACTGCTGCTGTCACCATGGGCAATGTACGAAGCCAAACAGAAAGAGAAACTTTGTCACCAAATGCACGGTAGCACGTACCGTGACAACACGCGAAAGTCAAGTGGGATTATTTGCCAAATTTGAAGATATAATATAAACGGTATTATAATTCTTTAATCAGACACAAAATGCGCTTTTTTTCTCATGTCTCGTAATTTATCCAGTTTTACAAGTGCGGTAAGTCAATAATAAGTCACGTGAAAAGTTAATGTACTGAAGTTCAAAGCCTCTCTGCATCGGTTAAAAACAAATACTCAACACGATTCAGCCTTTATAACATAGTCCGGAATTTTACTACTACTGTTTTATTCTAATTTAAAAGGCGAAAAAAAATAAATCCGAAAAACGATACCTTCATATGAAGTACCAAAAAGTGGCATGCAGCATGATGACTTTGAAAAGAAAACTTTCTCACAGTACATTCTTCTATTGGTTACATCACAATATAAAACAATATTAATCCTATGGCTACGATGAATTATAAAGTTGACATCCAGTTTTTGTTTTTAAGAGCGAATATCACAAAAAAATTTAATATTGTATTTGTCATTACCTTCCGCTTTACGGACAGCAAGGTAGAAAAGGTATTTATCTTTTTAACAGAAAGGGAGTGTATGACACCTCCAACCGACAGACCTTCCAAAGATGTGATTTACTAAGATTTACTGCATAAAAACATTCCCGAGGAAGAATTTTAATATCACCATTTGGTCGTAGATCTCTCCATTCGTGTTTATCAACTTATGACATTTTGCCTTCTCTCACTCCAGATAGGGAAGAAGATTCACCCAGCACGCACTGTGTTGAGCCCAGGCATACAGGTACTCATGACTAAATATCTGACCTACTGGGTAGCTATACAAAACTCTGGAAATAGAAAAATCCCAGAAGGCGCAGCTAAAGTCATATCCGGCCTAAAATTGTCCTGCCCAAACATAATAGCCCAGCCTGAATTGGGACTAGTGCCATTAAAAACGAGAAAAAACTGCCTTACGAATAAATGCATATTCAAAATGTGCAGTTGAAATAAAAACCACGAAATGCCCACCTTCCTCAATAACTGAAAAGGGAAACAAAGACTGAAAAACGATAGCTTCTATAAAGCAAACAGAATCTCATGATGATCAAAAATATTAAAGAAATCATATCATTCAAATGAAATCAACTCTGTGACAAATCTAACTGACGTCAGCTTCAGTAAAATGTTGAATAAGATCGAACAACAACAAAGAATAAGATCTTTTTTAAGACATGAAAGTTTTAGCTTTAGGGAGAAAAAAATCCAGCAGAAGAAATAGATATACCGCATATACGAATGGCAGCAAAGATAAGGACAGGGAATTATGCGGAAGTGGAGCCATAATATCTCAATCAAATACAAATACAAAAATATCACATAATGGAAATGCGACCAACAGTTTTTTAGAGCAATACTAGATGCCATTTTATCGCAATTATAAACAAAAGAAACAGCACACTTAGAAGTAAGTATCGATAATGACAGACATCCTCAGTGTCTTTCAGCACCTTGAAAATCACCTTGACCTTAAGGACCAAATTTCAATTAAAATACTTAATGAACTTGAAAATTTAAATAACCAATTTAAACCAACTAAATAACCAATTTTACAACCAAGTTTACACTTTAAACATACAATGGATACTATATCGCAAAATCCGATAATGCGAAAGCCAAATTAACAAACTAAGGACGAAGGCACCCCAGAACCCAATAAACTGACATCCAAAGAAATCGACCCCATTTTTAGAAAAGCATCCAATGAAGTTTAAAAAAATCCGATGAATGAAATCCGGCCTACCACACACTATTGATGTGAAGGGAAAAACTCCTCTGGTGGCCTAGTGGTCTGAGGACTGCAACTGCTTATAGCCCTGCGAGTTGCTCACTTTGGTAGCTACCCCTCCCTTCCCCCAAAAAACCGGGAAATAAAGGGGAAAAAAGAGCCAATTAATCGAAATACGTTTTGCCGTATTCAAGCGGAGCGGAAAAGAGGAGAGTAGAAGTTTTCAGACTTTGGACACAGCAATAAGAGCGGACACGGGAGACACGATCGCAGTTTCTCTCACACTGTGTAAAGGAAGCACTCCGTTAGCTTATGCGCTGGGTTTTTTCTGTAAAGTACACAGAAATCTCTCTTGTGTGCATCATTTGTTACTTGAATTTACCATACAGCTACAATTCGTTCACGATTAAAAGTCGTCAGTTCAGATAACCTATAAAAGGTAAGTCAAACTTCTTAATTGCTTAAATTTTCATTTCGAAGTGACAGTCTTTCGTCCATTGGGACAAGCGCAATTTAAAACTTGCTATTAAATGTTATCATAGAATATAATTATAACAAAGCATATTTTTTATGGTACACAAATATTTACTACAATTAGATTATGAGACTGAATTGATATTATGGATGGAAAATTAATTCGGAATGAAATATTGGAATGCAATAGCTAAAAGCGCTAATGTCGGTCCCGAAACCGAAAGTAAATCACTGCGAACTCAAAGTTAAGTTTTCGTGGCATAAACCAGTGTTTTATGCGGGATTAGTAAAGAAGAGAATGCCGCCCCAGTGGCGCTGTGGTCTAAGGCGCTGGCCTCTGAGCATTCGTCCGTAAGGGGTCCGGGTTCGAATCCCGGTCAGGCATGGATGTTGTGTTTGTCTTATGGCACTGGTTCTCTCCATTCCCTGGAACCAGTGACCCTAAATTAGGGACGGGCGACTGCTTATAGCCCCTTGAGTTGCTCACGGTGGTCGTTAAACCTCCAATCAAAAAAAAAAAAAGAAGAGAATCTATAAGCAAAAATATAATAAACAAGAAATATAATAAAAATGGCATTTTGTAATCCAAGAAACGCGACTAACTTTTTCATTGTTAAATTACATAGTGAAAACTATCAGGTATGGAAATTTAAAATCCTAATGCTTCTTGTGAAAGAAGACTCATGTAATGTTGTTTCCCAAGAGGAGCCTACAGTCAAAAAAAAAAAAAAAAAAACAGAGGAGAAAGCTGTACGAAATGTACAGGCGATGTCAACAATAAATTTATTGGCAGATTAACAAATGATTAATGTCGTAAAGGAAATGTCGGAACGAATCCATGAAAGAACAAGTTTGAAGAGTGAGCTCTACCTCCTGAGAAAACTCTATAGATAAAGATAAAAAGACTCACAAAGTATAGAAGAGCACGTCAACCAAATATTAGAAAATATCTGAAATCAATAAGTGAAGAAATAAAAGTTTCACACCTAGCAGCTATGATGTTGTGTGTTCTGCCATCCAGAAATGACAACACCGTGTAACAGCTCTTGTAGCACAAAACACGAGAGTGAACTGACATTAATACACATTAAAGAGAAACTTATCGATGAGTGCAACAGTCGAAAAGAGAGATCACAAACAAACGCCAATCCCACTACAACATTTTAAAGGAGTGTCAAATCAAATAGAAAGGGAAAAGAAGCAAAACACATTGCTCATACTGCCATAAGAAATGCCACAGTAAAAATGAATGCTGATATTGGTGAAAAGCAAAAGGGATAAAAAAATACAGAAAAGTCCCAAAAGAACTAAACCGCACAAATGAGAAATCGGGCTAAAACTGCCAGAAATAAATTAAAATCAAACACAAATAATAAACTAAAGATCAAACACAAAAAAGCAGAATTTCCATTCAAAGCAAAGCTACCATGGGTACAAATTCCAAACTGTCAACAGATTCAGACGCCACGAACCATATGACCAATAATGAAATTATTTTCACAGATATTGACCAAGATTCTGAGGACATTACGACAGCCAACGGGGCAAAAGTGAAATCCGCCGGAAAGTGAAAAGGATATTTATAATGCAGAAACGATAAAGGGAAGTAAACAATATGAAAGCAGAAAAAGTACTTTACATCCCAGAATTAGAAATTAGCTTCGTATCAGGAAGAAAAATTGTCGAAAAGGGAAACAGCCTTACTTTCAGTGGTGACCAATGCATAATGCATAATGTAATATATAAATCACCGAACCTGTGGGAAGTGTTGAACAAACACTCTATAATGAGTAAATCGTTGGTAGTCTACACCAAGGCAATAACGAATAAATATAACTCCGTGTTTATTGGCGTAGGAAAAACAATATAATGTTTCGCAAGCTTTCCCCGTCAACGGACGGCTTTATCAGGCGGTTACAAAGGAAACAGAAACAAACTGAAATAGACGAATTCGCATACACAAAATTAAACATGATATGCAGAACACACGCGCGCATGCTAAACACGCGGTAACAAATGAAATGTAGCAGTATATGATATATGATCAAAACCTAATAAGACATTAATGTATACAAATTATTGCATCTAGCTAATGCCAAGCAGATGCCTCCAACCTACAGGGAGCTCAATAGAAACTTCTATATTGAGCACATCATGGCGTGTCAATATCTCAATAATCCTCCGAAACGAGCATCCTTGCTGATGTTCTGTCATTGCGGCTGTGCTCCTTGTACGGCAACTTCTCGTGTAAGTGCTATGGCAAGTTTATTTATCCTTACGTCCCTTTTATGTTCTGCCATTCTCACATTGAAAGACCTTTTTGTGAGTCCCACATAATGTGAAACTGACGAGTCTGGGTACAGTATAGAAACACTATAGATACCGGCATCCGTAAGGCTTGTGGTGTCATTACTTTCAGTGCTGAGTATGGCCGCCATTGATTTAGGAGGTATCAAACCTACAACTAGGCCTCTCCTTCGAAAAAGGTTCTTGATGAAATATGAAAACCTGGGTATGTAGGGAATGGCCCCTACAAATTTCAATGTAGCCTTTTAACGTACCTTATTATGTTTGCATGCCGCTGTTTTTGCAATGATGCTTTCAACTCTGGAAGTGTCAAATCCTCCCGCTCTGGCGAGATCTTTCAGAGCTCTAATTTTTGCTTCACAGTCCACTCTCTCAGCAGCACATCTCCCTGGCCCTTCTAGTTCTCTATTTGAAAAGCGCGTATTTATGGTCTGTTGGGTTGGCTGAGGTTGGTAGAAGAGGGTTATTCACGTGCGTGGGGTTATAATACACTCTGGTACTAATTGCAACCGATGAAAGCCTCCTCACTAGCACATCCAAGAAAGGCAATTCTCCTTGGTTTTCAATTTCAAAATTAAACTTTGTGTCGCCATGCACTTTGTTCATATCAATGACAAAGTTTCGCAAGTACTGTTCACCATGCTCCCAAACAAAAAAAGATATTATCTGCATAGCGTAACCATAGTTTCGGGGTTCTGGGTAGGGTATTGAGTATGTATTCCTCAAGAGGTCTCATCACAGCCCCTGCGAATATAGGAGACAATGCTGATCGCATCGGTACCCCTTTGGATTGCTTGTAGGCATGCGCGTCATAGGAAAAGTAACTCAAAGTTCGTTGCAATATCTATAGACATGAAAATATCTTTCAGAGTTTTTTGGCAGCAGTATAGGTTGGAATCAGATATCCATTGCTTGATAATTCTTGCAGCCTCTGCTACCAGTACTGAGGGTTATAGAGATATGACATCGAAACTCCCAATTAAATCTTCCGGACCTATGTTGACGCTTTTCATTTTGGAAACAAATTCTTCTAAGGAGCGTAATACTTTTTCTGTGTCGGGAAAGAACGGTAATAGGAAACATGAGAGGGCCTTCTCAGGCGCCTGTTTCCTGAACGCAATTGGCCTGATCGATTTGACTTCTTTATGGTAATTTAATCTCCCGAATAACTTAGTTATAGCTGTT
This sequence comes from Macrothele yani, assembly GCA_039090855.1. Lineage (NCBI taxonomy): Eukaryota > Metazoa > Arthropoda > Arachnida > Araneae > Macrothelidae > Macrothele > Macrothele yani. The sequence continues at coordinate 78,861,256 of CM077007.1, read as the reverse complement.
CCATGTAGAAGCCTCGCTCCTTTTCTTATGGCATCCGGAAGCATCTTCAAAAGCGCTGCTTTCTTGATTTGCCCTACCCATCTGTTGAGAGGGCTCGCTGCTTGTTGCACCAAGTTCGTTTCAGCAATGAATGCCTTAAGCTTCGTGTCATAATCATTTCTGTCCATAATGACTATTTGCCCTGATTTGTCCGTTAGAATAAAAACGACGCTGTGGTCCGTACTAAGGCATTGGATTTCAGATGGGCTCACAGGTTTGTTGTTCCTTTCTTGTCTACTATTTCTCTTCGCAAGCATAGCCGCACATTGGTATCTAATGGGGTCACGCTCTCCAACAGGTATGTGCAGCAGTATATTTTCAATTTTCGGAACCAGCTCCTTGTGTCTAACGGGCTATTTGAATGCAAATTTAGGACCCTTTTGTAGAAACATCAGCTCAGTAGGCGTAAGAGCTCTGGAGGAAACGTTAACAGCACGTATCAAAAACTGCTGCTTCGTGTTTGTCCTGGGATGCTGTTCTGCTAAGAGCTTTACTATCTTCTTTCGGTGAGTGGTGGTGTGAAACCTATGTTGCTGGCTGGTCAACATGTCAATCCTTTTAAGCATCGCATCAAGCTCAAGCGGAGTCATTTCGCTTGCTAACCTAATGTGGATGCAAATGGACTTGTATTCGAGTTCCATAATTAGAACCCTGTTTTCACGAATGAGGTGCCGTAGCGTCTGCTGCGGAAACCTTATCTTTTTCGCCGAAACCATGGATTGTCTACCGCTGACTTAAACTTCAAAAAATTTGGAATTAGACCATTCGTTCTACAATCATGAAGGAAATTAAGGTGGTATCTCTCCGCCTCCAGTCTGACTCTAAGCTTCCTAATTACAAGATACATACCCATATTAATGCCTGGAAACAGCTCTAACGATGAATAAATCGTGGGTAGTCAACACCAAAGCAATAACGAATAAATATAACTCCGTGTTTATCGGTGTAGGAGAAACGATATAATGTTCCGCAAGCTTTCCCCGTCAACGGACGGCTTCATCAGGCGGTTACAAAGAAAACAGAATCAAACTAAAATAGACGAATTCGCATACACAAAATTAAACATGATATGTAGAACACACGCGTGCATGCTAAACACGCGGTAACAAATGAGATGTAGCAGTATATGATACATGATCAAAACCTAATAAGACATTAATGTATACAAATGATTGCATCCTACTTATGCCAAGCAGATGCCTCCAAGCTACAGGGAGCTCAATAGAAACTTCTGTATTGCACACTTCATGGCGAGTCAATATCTCAATAGTTTCCCTAATAGCCGCCGTTCTGGGACCTCCGTAACGAGCAATCTTACTGATGTTCTGCCATTGCGGCTGTGCTCCTAGTACGGCAACTTCTCGTGTAAGTGCTATGGCAAGTTTATTTAACCTTACGTCCCTTTTATGTTCTGCCATTCTCACATTGAAAGACCTTTTTGTGAGTCCCAGATAGTGTGAAACCTGACGAGTCTGGGTACAGTAGAGGAACACTATAGATACCGGCATCCGTAAGGCTTGTGGTGTCATTACTTTGAGTGCTGAGTATGGCCGCCATTGATGTAGGAGGTTTCAAACCTACACCTAGGCCTCTCCTTCAAAAAAGGTTCTTGATGAAATATGAAAACCTGGGTATGTAGGGAATGGCCCCTACAAATTTCAATGGAGTCTTTTCACGTACCTTAATATGTTTGCATGCCGCTGTTTTCGCTATGATGCTTTCAACTGTGGAAGTGTAAAATCCTCCCCTCTGCGAGATCTTTCAGAGCTCTAATTTCTGCTTCATAGTCCATTTTCCCAGCGCTCAGCTCCCTGGCCCTTCTAGCTCTGTATTTGAAAAGCGCGTATTTATGGTCTGTTGGGTTGGCTGAGGTTGGTAGAAGAGGGTGAATCACGTGCGTGGGCTTATAATACACTCTGGTACTAATTGCACCCGATGAAAGCCTCCTCACTAGCACGTCCAAGAAAGGCAATTCTCCTTGGTTTTCAATTTCAAAATTAAACTTTATGTCACCATGTACTTTGTTCAAATCAATGATAAAGTCTTGCAAGTACTGTTCACCATGCTCCGAAACAAAAAAGATATCATCTGCATAGCGTAACTATAGTTTCGGGGTTCTGGTTAGGGTATTGAGTATGTCTTCGTCAAGAGGTCTCATCACAGCCTCTGCGAGTACAGGAGACAGTGCTGATCCCATCGGTACCCCTTTGGATTGCCTGTAGACATGCGCATTTGAAGATGCTTCCGGATGCCATAAGAAAAGGAGCGAGGCTTCCACCTGACCCAGCTATACCTAAGTTATTCGGGAGATTAAAGCACCATAAAAGAGGCAACCAGATCAGGCCAATTGCGTCCAGGAAACAGGAGTCTTCGAGGCATCTTGAGAAGGCCCTCTCATGTTTCCTATTACCGTTCCTTCTCGACACAGATAAAGTATTACGCTCCTCAGAAGAATTTGTTTCCAAAATGAGAAGCGTCAACCTAGGCCCGGAAGATTTAATTTGTAATTTCGGTGTCATATCTCTATATCCCTCAGAACCGGTAGCAGAACCGACAAGAAATATCGAGCAATGGATATCTGACTCCAACCTATACTGCTGCCAAGAAACTCTGAAAGATATTTTCACGTCTGTAGACATTCTCACGAATTTGATTTACTTTTCCTATGACGCGCATGTCTGCAGGCAATCCAAAGAGGTACCGATGGTATCAGCATTGTCTCCTATACTCGGAGAGGCTGTGATGAGACATCTTGAGGAATACATACTCAATACCCTACCCAGAACCCCGAAACTATAGTTACGCTATGCAGAGGATATCTTTTTTGTTTGGGAGCATGGTGAATAGTACTTGCAAGACTTTGTCATTGATATGAACAAAGTACATGGCGACATAAAGTTTAATTTTGAAATTGAAAACAAAGGAGAATTGCCTTTCTTGGATGTGCTAGTAAGGAGGCTTTCATCGCGTGCAATTAGTACGAGAATGTATTATAAGCCCACGCATGTGAATAACCCTCTTCTACCAACCTCAGCCAACCCAACAGACCATAAGTACGCGCTTTTCAAATACAGAGCTAGAATGGCCAGGGAGATGTGCGCTTAGAGAGTTGACTATGAAGCAGAAATTAGAGCTCTGAAAGATCTCGCCAGAGCGGGAGGATTTGACACTTCCAGAGTTGAAAGTATTATAGCGAAAACAGCGGCATGCAAACATATTAAGGTACGTGAAAAGACTCCATTGAAATTTGTAGGGGCCATTCCCTGCATACCCAGGTTTTCATATTTCATCAAGAACCTTTTTCGAAGGAGAGGCCTAGGTGTAGGTTTAAAACCTCCTAAATCAAAGGCTGCCATATTCAGCACTCAAAGTAATGACACCACAAGCCGGACGGATGCCTACATCTATAATGTTCCTCTACTGTACCCAGACTCGCCAGTGTCACATTATGTGGGACTCACAAAAAGGTCTTTCAATGTGAGAATGGCAGAACATAAAAGGGACGTAAGGCTAAATAAACTTACCATAGCACTTACACGAGAAGTTGCCGTACAAGAAGCACAGCCGCAATGGCAGAACATCAACAAGATTGCTCGTTATGTAACGTACCAGGAGATGTGACGTACCTGCCAGAAGGACGCACACGACATAAAGGCAGATAGGAATCAGAATTAAAAAAAAACGTCTGCGTAGCTCAATTGGTAGAGCAACTTATTCCGGAATGAGGGGACTCGGGTTCGAATCCTGGCGCGGATAAAAATGACGGAGAAATTTTCTTCGTTATAATGGCGCCCGAACTATCCGGATGACTCGACCGTTCAAAATCTCGCATTGGTGTGATGTTATTTCCACACCGCGAGATAGGAAAAATAAGAGAATCCCTTCTCCAGCACTTCGACAAAAAAAAAAAAAAAATAACGGGGAGATGATGTAACGTACCAGGACATGTGACATACCTGCCAGAAGGACGCACACGACATAAAGGCAGATAGAAATCAGAATAAAAAAACGTCCGCGTAGCTCAATTGGTAGAGCAACTTTTTCCGGAATGAGGGTACCCGGGTTCGAATCCTGACGCGGATAAAAATGACGGAGAAATTTACTTCGTTATAGTTACGGAGGTCCCAGAACGGCGGCTATTAGGGAAACTATTGAGATATTGACTCGCCATGAAGTGTGCAATACAGAAGTTTCTATTGAGCTCCCTGTAGCTTGGAGGCATCTGCTTGGCATAAGTAGGATGCAATAATTTGTATACATTAATGTCTTATTAGGTTTTGATCATACACTGCTGGACAATTGCTAAGTACAGATCATAAACGGCTATATAGCGCATAAAAAAGTAAGTGTGGTTGGATGCCAAGTGAAATAAAATAATGTCAGAATGCCAGGACATTACAAGAAAGACAATTTATTGTGCTCTGAAATCCGGAAGGCTTTGGAACGTGTTCAAGGGACAAACAGGCCATTTTGTGCAGAATACGTAAACGTGAAAAAATGCAATTACCGTCCGCAGGCGTTCCGGCGTAAGATGTCAATACGGGATATGGCCACCATGGAGGGCGATGCAAGATTCCACACGTCGTGTCATGCTTTGCACAACATTATCAAGCACCTGTTGGGGTAATTTATCCCATTCCTCTGTCAGTGCACGGATGAGGGTGTCCTTGTTTATTGGAGGGAATTTGCGACCAGCAAGACTCCTCCCCAAAGCATCCCACACATTTTCAATGGGATTCGGATCTGGAGAACGTGCTGGCCATACGAGGCGTTGAATATCCTCGCTCTCAAGACACTCCTGGACAGCGACTGTTCGAAGACATGTTGCGTTGTCGTCCATGAAAATGGATCTATCACGGACAGCACCACGGAACATGCGAACATGAGGTAGCAGAACATCATTAATGTATCGTTGGCCAGTCATAGTCCCAGTTGGAAGCACATAGAGGGACGTACGGTCATTGATCATGATGCCAGCACATACCATGACACTACATGTCGGATATCGGTCCCTTTCCTGCATGTTTGCTGGACAATATGCAGTACCACTATCACGCCAGATCAGTTGTCGTCGACAATCAGACGATAGACTGTATCTACTCTTATCTGGGAAGAGGACAGCAGACTAGTCGTTATCAGTCCAATTGCGATGTTGATGGCACCATTGCAAACGGGTGGTACGGTGACGTCTGTACAATGGAATGCACACAACAGGACGGCGGGCGTATAGTCCTCCTTCATGCAAACGTCTGGCGACAGTTTTTCGGGAGATTCGCTTGCCAGTAGCAGCCATAAACTGATTTGCTACCCCACTAGCTGTGCTGCGCCGGTGTCTTTTTGTTGATAGCACTATGTACCGATCTTCTGTAGGGGTCGTACTGCGAACACGACCTCCCCCGTGACGTTTGCTATGCTTGCCTTACTAGAAGTGAAACAACGCTTACCTTACTAGAAGTGAAACAACACTGTGGCTGACGTCGAACTCCCTGGCAACATCTGTTATTTTTCGCCCTTCTTCAATCTTGCCAATAATACGGCCACGCGTAAAATCATCTAGGTGATGTCGGGAAGACATACTGAAACTTGCAAGTTCGTCAATTGATTCTTTCCCTTTCAACTTTGCGTTTGAACAACAACAGTCAATACGTGTCAAATCCTTTATATCTCTTATCAGCGCTATGACGTCACGAACAAGTTCGGCAATCCAAAATTTACATACGCACAACATGTCTTACTGTATTCCGCACTTATGCTAATATCCACATTTTCCTGCCTTCCATTTTATGGTTGCTATCGTTTCTATTGTCATCCGTCCTTAGCAATTGTCCGGCAGTGTATATCATATACTGCTACATCTCATTTCTTACCGCGTGTTTAGCGTGCACGCGTGTGTTCTACATATCATGTTTAATTTTGTGTATGCGAATTCGTCTATTCTAGTTTGATTCTGTTTCCTTTGTAACCGCCTGATGAAGCCGTCCGTTGACGGGGACAGCTTGCGGAACATTATATTGTTTTTCTTACACCAATAAACACGGAGTTATATTTATTCCTTAAACACTCTGTAAGCTGAAATCAGTGGAAGAAACTGAAAACGTCGTTTTTTTTTCAATCGCTGTGTAATACAGAATTGTATATACTTCTGACATAGCAACACTGACATCCCAAAACTATCAGAGAGATGGATAAAAGTAAATAGTGAAAAGATTAAATTTGTTCGAATGCAAAAGAAATATAAATTGTGAATGCTGCATAAACGGCAAGCTAACACAAAGATATCCCAAGGAGAGTGTACATAAAGCTTAAAAACCACTAGAGCTAATTCATAGCGACATGTGTGGTGCCATGGAAAGAGTAACTTTTGGAGGGAAAAGACTCCAGAACTTGCACTGACGACTTAGAAAAGTTACATATGTTTGTCTCATGAGCAATAAAAATGAAGCCATAGAAACTTTGAAGCAATACGTTGCAGTCACAAGCAACACCTTCAAAACCAAGCATGACATAATAAAGCAGATAATGGAGAAGAACATGTTGGTTCGGAATTTGAAAATTATATTTTGCGAGAATGAGATTCAACACCAAACCAGTGTACCGTTATCACCATAACAATTTGGAGTAGCAGAAAGGAAGAATTTATATCTCGCAAAAACAAATCTTCTTGACTCAAAAATAGAAGAAGCATTCTTGGACAAAGCACTTATCTCTGTTATGTACCTGCAAAGCAGATTTCCCACCGGATCAACAGGAAAAACACCATTCAAACTATGGAAGGGAACTACAAGCTTTACGTAGGATGCATAAAGGTGTTGGGCTGCAAAGCATTAGTTTACGTACCGAAACAAGCCATAAAGAAGTTGTATAATCACACTCAAAATGCGAAATTGGTTGAATACCGTGATAGAGTAAAAGGATATCGTACTGTAATACCAGAAAGAAGAGGAATGATAACAGTCCGAAAGTACACGAAACATTTTGGGTCAATATGAAGACCAGCGAAACAACACAGAATATTCGAAGTCAAGTCATGACATTGTAGACATTGTATTTGTGCTGCTCCTCGCTGTCAAATTTCATTGTTTACTAGTTATTCGGTACTTGTTTCCTTGGTTTGTTGAGCCTCCGGTATAGGATTACCATTGTAAAAAGGTAAATTAGTTCAATAATATTCGCTTTAGCTGAACTCAAGTTAAAACTAAAATGTTTGGTGCACACCTCACCACTCTTGAACGTGGGGGAACGAGCACTGATACACAGGGTGTTCGTAAACTATTTTGGAAAAAGAAAAGGGGGATAGTACCCATCAGGACGAACAATATTTACAGTGAAACCTAGGACCGCATTCCACTCTGAGTGTCAGAAAAGAGTAAAGTTAGATGTCCAAGTTGAACTTTCAACAGTGCAAAGAAAGAGAATTAACGACATCATAAGTTGCACAATCAGATTTATGGAGATCAGGGACAGACTCAAAGTAGATGCTGAAAGTGGCGGCCACTGGTGCCGTTGCACAATTCACACCGGCGAATGAAAGACTGGCGCACCCTCTCGACGACTCCTGGTGTCGTGTTTATCCTGTCCGCTGCAACAACGATTCTCGCGACGAGATCGTCCACGGAGTCCACGGGCGTCTCGTACCCCAATGATTTCATGTGCCCCCAGAAGAAGGAGTCCGGTGGGTTTAAGTCCGGTGAGCGTGGAGGCCACGCCACAGGTCTGCCACGTCCAATCCATCGTGCGGGATATGTGGCATTCAGGAAGTGTCTACTGCACCTTGATAAGCCAATCAACTGCAACTGTCGATGCTGAGTCTTTTCTCTGGCAATTTGCATACGATAAATGCTTGACGGTGATGTTCTGACGATGTGCTACTTCTCCGGCACGAAAGAAATGACGTCTAAAGTGACGACTTGTGTTTGTTGGACGTATTTCGAAGTTACTCTTTCCTGACACTTAGAGTTGAATGCGACCCTAGGTTCCATTGTAAATATTGTTCGTCTTGATGGGTACTATCACCCCTCTTCTTTTGTCAAAACCGTTTACGAACACCCTGTATAGTGTGGAGTTTCTACACTTGTACTAAACAAATGATTTTTACGTTCAATATTATATTGGCATGTAGCTGCTGAGTACTTTTGTTGACTGCTTCATCTTTTCTGATTATATGGTAATTGAACGGAACTTTAACCTGGGTTTTAATATACTCAATGGTGTATAGCGACAACTGTGCGGCTATCTACTGACCACTCCATTAACTACTTACTAAAAACTATTTTTTTGCTTAGTGAGTGTGATTTGAACTTAGTTTAAGCTATTCTGGCTAACAGAAAAGGAACCGCAAGCAATAATAAATCAGGGGTAGCGACGCCGTCTTCCAGTGTTGTGTCGAATTTAAATATGGATCTTATTATGCAATCTCTTAATGGCATAAACTTGAAAATTCAGCACTCTCATTCTGAAATTCAGTTGGAGCTGAAGTAATCACTAGATGAAATTAACTCAAAACTTTACTCCATTCCTGTTTTAAAATAGGAACTGTCTGAATGTGAGCAAAAAGTTGACTTTGTTGCTGGTAAACATGATTAAATTTTTTTAAATGCACAGAACTTGAACTTGATAATGCTGCATTGCAAAAAACTCTTGATAATGTTATCAGACAAGATGACATTAAGCAAAGAAAAATCCCGACCTTGACCTGTGAAATTAATGAATTAAATCAGTACTACCGAAATAAAAATTTAGAGATTCATGGTATGGACTTGACATCAGTAAGCAATGCTACTGAACTGAAATATCAAATAGACAGACTTGCAACTAAGATTCAAATCCCCAACTTTCAGCATTTGTATATTGATGTTGTTCATCCACTAAAATCTAACTCGTATAACACTCAAAATGCCACTGTGATTGTACAGTTTAAATTCAGATCCACAATAGATAATTGGTTGACAAGGAAACAATCTACAGTGCTCAACTCAGATTTGGATTTTAATCTACCTGGTACTAAAATATATCTGAATGAAAACCTTATTCCTTCCTATAAGCAGTTATTTTGGTAAGCAAGGAAGCTTCTTCAGCAGGGCAAAATTCTATTTGCCTGGGTGAGTAATGGTAATGTGTTTATCAGGCGAAATGAACATGAAGTTAAAAAAATAGTTATTATGTTAGAAGACTTTTTTTTTATTGGAGATTTTTTTTTTGATTGGAGGTTTAACGACCACCGTGAGCAACTCAATGGGCTATAAGCAGTCGCCCGTCCCTAATTTAGGGTCACTGGCTCCAGGGAAAGGAGAAGAGCCACTGCCGTAAGACAAACACAACATCCATGCCTGACCGGGATTCGAACCCAGACCCCTTACGGACGACTGATCAGAGGCCAGCGCCTTAGACCACTGCGACACCAGGGTGGCTTAGAAGACTTGATCGAATTGGTTTTGAGGCTCAACATACTGTTTGACGCAATATAATTTTGTAACATTCCGTTTAGCACAATATATGTTACGTGTCCTGTACAACTTATGAAACAACAATGTGGCCAAAAAACAAAAACAAAAAAAAACCGTACTTACTAAATTAAAATGGACAGTGGAGGTAGCGTGTGACTTAATATTTTAGAGGGGTAACAGAAGGGGAAGCTGACTTTCAACAGGATATATATTTACATAATCTGAGTTTTTTTCCTTCATCTCAATGCAACCAAATTCTTATTTACTTCAACAAATTAACCATATCTTATCCACTAACCCAGGTAAGTCATTAAAACTTTTACATGTTAATGCTAGGTAGGTCACTTTACAATAAAGTAACTTTAGTGGACTCATTAATTCAATCAATTGACTCTATAATTGATATTATATGTGTAACTGAAACTTGGTTTCCTACACCTGACTATTATATTCATCTAAACCATTATAATATTTTTTTTTTAATAGATCATACTCTAAGGGGGTGGTATTGCTATTTATGTACATGAACAATGCCATGATTCCTCTGTAAACAATGGTATTACTTTACTTAACCACAATATAAAAAAATTAACGATTGAAAACCAATTTTATATTATTATTGTCTGTTATCGTCCGCCTAAATTTAATATCAATGAATTTTTTTCCTCCCTAAATGAAGTTTTTAATTATGCAAACTTAACTAATAAGAAAGCATATTTACTTGGAGATTTAAATATCGATATTTCTTGTGACAATCCTGCAACTAAGCAATTAAATCAATCTTTAAATATGTCTGGATTTACCAACACTATACTAACCCCAACTGGGATCACTATGCAGTCGGAAACGACCCTTGACCTATCACTTACTAATGCATCTCCTGATGTGATAATCTCGGGTATTATACAATATAACGTTAGTGACCATCTCCTTATTTTTACATTCTATTACCCTAATTTCCCAACAAAAAGAAATACTGTACATTATAAAACAAGACAAATTAACAACATTAATTTAGAAATATTGCGTAATACATTGTATACCATTAACTGGAACAAAATACTCTCACTCGATAACCCAAATGCTGTATACAATGCATTTTTAAAATTTTTAAAGGAATTATACGATCAAACTTTCTTAATTTCCTGGAGGAGTAACAATCCGAGAAAGAAATATCGTAAGCCCTGGATAACGAATCAGCTTCTGAATCATATAAATGAAAAAAAAATAAGTTGTATACCAAATTCCTCAAAGGCAAATCAGTAATAGATTTTAATAACATCAAAACTTATAGAAATAAATAAAATTCAGATATACGAATGCTCAAACGTAATTAGTATTTACAGATTTTCTCTCCTAATGTACCACAATTAATGTGGAAACACTTAAATGTATTACTCGGAAATAATAATACTCCAATAACGCCTGAACATTTAACAAACTCAGATGACCAAAACAGTACATACAAAGATGAAATGGCCACTATTTTCAATGATTATTTTATGTCAATCCCACAATGTATCAAACAAAATTAGAATATGTCTAGCACCCACTTTACTCAATATTTATCCGGTACATACAGATCAAATCCATTTTATATGCAGGAAATTACAAGAACTGAACTTTTACGTATACTCAAACAAATTAACATCAACTCAGGACCCGGTTATGATGATTTTCACTCCAAGGTTATTAAGTTTGTTGCAGACGTCGTTGTTGAGCCATTACTAACAATTTACAACTCTATACTTCATTCAGGAATTTTTCCAGATGCTTTAAAAGTAACCAAAATCACTCCTAAATTTAAAAATGCTTCAAAAAATGAAGCTAATAATTATCGTCCTATAGCAAATCTTTCAATTTTTGCCAAGATTTTGGAAAAATTAATTTATACTTGACTAATTTCCTACCTTCAAAATATAAGATGATTGGTCAGTACCAATTTGGATTTTTAGCAGACAAATCTACAGAATTAGCACTGCTATATCCTCTTCTATATCTTCAAAATACTATACAAAATAATTTTGCGCAAACATATACAACAATAGCTTTATTTCCTGATTTATCAAAGGCATTTGATACTTTAAATCATGATATTCTTCTTTCTAAATTACAAAATAGAGTAATCAGGGGTAATACTTATTCACTTTTTAAAAATTACTTGACTAACAGACAACAATATAGGCAAATTGAGCATTATCACTCCTCATTTCAAATTATGAGATCGGGAGAACCTCAGGGTTCTGTCCTTGGCCCTTTATTGTTTAATATATTTATTAATGATTTATTTTCGCTATCAACTGATATGGATCTTTTTCTGTATGCTGATGATACAGCTGTTCTTATAAAAGGAAAAAACTTAGGTGAAATACTAACACAATGTAATAAACAGTTGCTAACTATATCTGACTGGTTAAATTCTAATGAATTAATAATTAATATTAACAAAACTAAAGCACTGATTTTGTCTAATACATTATATCCTTTAACACCAAATGCACAAATATCCCTTAATAATAAAATAATTTAAAAATAAATTTTAATAATAAAATAATAATAAAATAATTAACATAGTGTCTTCATTCAACTACCTGGGAACTACAATAAATTTTAACCTCAAATGGAATAAACATATAGATTTTCTTTTAATTAAACTGTCTAGAAACTGATCTAACAACTAAAACATTGATCTCATTGTATTACACTTTATTTCAAACTCATATTAATTACTGCATGGTATCATGGGGATAAAGGACACAATACAATATTAATAAATTACAATTTCTACAAAATAAATTTATTAGACTAACTGATCTCAAATCTCATCCTAATATTCGAAATTCAATAAATTTTAGAACAAAAATATATCCTAATAAATATAATATACTTACTGTTTTCTCAACTATATTATTTTAATCTTGGTAAAATTATGTTAAAACGAATTAAATATAATTTATATTCAGATCTCATATTTATTAACACACATACACATTCATATTAAAACAGGGAATAAACTACAATTACAACCTATTTTTCCAAGTACGGAATGAATTAAACTTACTTAAAATTACAGAGGCCCTCTCTATACTGGAATTCTTTACCTAGTACCCTGACTAATTTAAATAATTTTAATTTATTTAAAAAAAAATTCAAACTCTATCTTCTCCAATAATTAAAAAAAAGGAAAGGATTGGCAAAACTTCTTCTGATTGTCTGACTTGATGTGTCTATCTGTTGTTTCATTTGTTTTTTTCTACGGGAAGTATAGGGCTACGTCAGGCCATTTTGGCCTTTTCCCTTGTCTTCCCTGTTGTTACAGTTTATGCTCATCATTTATGAATTGTCAATTTTTTTCCCACTCGTTTTTTTTAAGAGCATGTAACAACAAATATAAATAAATAAATAAATAAATAAATAAACAAATAAATAAAATGTTGTATCTGAAAGTTAAAATCCTGTGCTAGTACGTATCAAGCGCGTCAACAGACGAAAGTACAAGTCAATAACCGAGGAGATCTACCAGAACGACCAAAGGGGAACAACCAGATAAGTTATCATATATGTATTGCAATAGTGCAACCTAAACTCGAGCCAACGGCAGTTCATGTTAATTTGTTGACTCCGGTTTAGGTGTAAAAATGCTAGAAGGAGAAGACTACAAATAACTGAAAGCCACAAAGAAAGTGATTAAATCTCTAAAGAAGAATACAACCTAGGGACACTCACCGATTTGCACAAAGATAAGACAACCATCGGTTGAAAATAGACCTATAAGATCAAATACCATGTTAATAGGGACATTGATGGATACAAACCAAGACTTGTGGGCAAAAGCTTTACTTCGAAACATTCGCTCCTGTCGTAAAACATATTGCAATACACCAGGTCTAGACTTCGACTAAATATTCGTGCCTGTCGTAAAACATACCACAATACGCACCCTACTTACTATTGCAGCATAGAGAAAAACGCATTTTACATTTTTGAAATAAAAACTGCAATTTTATATCGGAATCTAGAAGAAGAAATTCATATGTGTCAACCAGAAGGATACATAGGAAAGGGAAAAAGAGAGAAAAAGTATATATACTTAAAAGTCTACCTATTGACTGAAGCCAGATTATGATGGAATCAAATCATAGCAAAATTCCTATGTGAGAAGTGTTGCACCCCCAAGGTAAAGCAGATCCACACTACTTCACATGCAAAGAAGGGGTCTCCTACACATGAGACGACATATTAAATACATCTGATATAATAGAAGACAACAAGAAAACGAGAAAATTGTTTGAATTCATACTTGAAATAAAAGGTCTTGGCAAAGTAAAAAATTATTGGGGCACACAGGTGGAAAGAAATAATGATGGTAGTCTAGTGCTTTATCAAATCTCAAAAGCAAATGACATCATTCATAAGCAAATATGATGAGAAGCCACTAAAGAAGGGTTACACACCCAGATTTTGAAAAACACGAACAAGAAAAAGAAGCATTCATGGGAAACTCCGCCTACCGTGAAGAAGAGGGAGACTTGTAAATTAAGTCAAACAGACTTGCGGAAGGAAAGAAGGCTCCAAAATCACTGTTACTGCGTGAAACGAAATCATCATGATTACAATTTAAAAAGCTGCTACTGAAAAGCAAAAGTGTTTATCAGAAAATGATGAAGTGAACCAAATAGCTTTTAGTGATCATAAACTCTCCGGATAGGCCACGAACATCACTTGAAACAGTGCTAGAAATTATCCAGGGCTACTATTGTAGCTTACGAAACTCTGTTCATATTACAGCAACTCACAAACCTTCGAGTGGTAAATTATAATAGTTGAACAAGACGATACTTCGTCACAGTTGTCCTTTATGTTTTATTGATAGACCGATAAACCATTTCTGATAGAAAGGCAGAGAGAGCTGGCCCAACTATTTGCCTTCCGAAATATCGGATGCCCCTCATTTTTCTGCTGTGAAGTAGCTTTCGCAACGATAAAAAATTAGGTATTTAATAGTTTGTTTTCTTTCATAGATTGGTTATTTTTATGTTCTTGGTCTAGTCAAGGATTTTCGTTTTAAAATCAATTATGATATTGATCGTGACTGGTTTTAATCTGCAAAGCATAAGCTTGAAGTATTTCTCCAAACCTCTTGCACAGTACACTTTTCAGGAACATAAAACTTAGTTCCTAATCTTGATTATGAAGAACTCACTATCTGCTGCCATCAACCGTTTTTCGAAGCTGAGGATAAAGAAGTTCAGATTACTGAACCACTTAAACTTCTTGCTTCGATGTAAGAGATACCAGATATCACCAAATTTTATATCTGTGAAATGCAACTTACGAACTCCCCATAACGTCAAGAAAGCCATATATAATGCTTTATTTGCACTATTACGAGCTATTATTAAGGACACGAGAAAAAATATTGCAAACGTTGAGGTCGAACTGTATGACCTACATCTTTTACTGGTTAAAGTGTTACCAGATTTTTCTGACCTGGACGGCAAAACTTGGTCTACAAGTTACTCATAAAATGACATAAAAACGAAAATTTGAAAAACTATCGAATAACAACAACAATAAAGAAAATTCTGCTGTGCAAAGTCAGGACGCCTTTACGGATAATGAAGTAATATCTAACCTTTCTGATTTTAAGTCCAGCGGAATTTAAAAACCTATTTCACGTTACAATTCGAATTTTGTGATTTCGAAAAAGGTACCAGTATCCAATGTCGTGGCGTCGGTTGAGGAGTCCCTTATAAAAAGTGATCTAAACATTGGTCAAAAAGAAACAATTACACATTGTGTCAGCCAGATAATAACGTCAAAGTCCTTTCCACCATTTAAACCCAATCTCAACAAGGAAAAACATAATGCTCTAAAAGAATTACAGTCAAATCGTGATATTATCATTACTAAAGCAGATAAAGGAATACAAGTTGTTATTCTGGAGAAAAAACATTATGAGGCGGAAGTCGAAAACCTTATTTCCGAAGGACCCTATAAAGAAATGAAAAATGATCCATCGGAGAAACAATTAAAAGAAGTTCCGAAATTGATATCAAGTTGCGTAACTCTTGACCAAAGCTTAAAACGTCATCTACAGCCTTCATATGCCCGTTGTCCGCGTTTTTATGCACTTCCGAAGATACATAAGATTGGTAACCCTTTCCGTCCCATAGTCAGCAATATCGGCTCAGCTACACATAAGTTGGCCAAGTTTCTATCTTCAAAACTTCCACCTTAACGGCTTCTTCGAACTAAAACTTCTGTAAAAACTTCCATTCAGTTTGTCAGTCGACTAAAACGACATCCATACAAGGATCAGTTCATGTTATCCTTCGATGTGAAATCCATGTTCACAAGTATCCCACTGAATGGAGACCTCGAATCATTGAAAGCTAGTCTCACTGAACATCATTTCAGCCAACCGGAAGCAGAAGATATTTTGAGACTAATGGAAATTTGTACCAGACAAAACAGTTTCCTTTTTCGTGGAAGACTTTTCCAACAGACGGAAGACCTGTCGCCTATTTTATGCGAAGTCTATATTCGTCACTTTGAGGACAAACTCTTTCAGCTAGTTACATTTGACCTATAGATTCGATATGTAGATGATACCTTTGTTCTCTGGAACGGCATGAATTCGGAAATACACTGGCGGAAAGTGAACAAGGAACACCAAGAAGGAATTGGCGGACGATCATGAAATTTACATTTGTTAATTGGGTCAAGTTTACGTAGGTGTGATGTTAATTTCGGGACCAACTGGTGAGCGCTTACGCCACAGCACGGCATAATATGTAACTTATCGGCGATGGTATTTAAGGAGTACGGCGAAGTGAATGTAATCAGTGAGTGTAATCAGGCCGGGTGTTCGTATCGTCGTATTGCGGAGCGAATTGGACGGGAAGTATCGGTGGTGGTACGATGGTGGCGTAGATGGTCCGAGAAACATTCCCACACGAGAAGACGTTTAACCGGGAGTCACAGACGAACAGATGAGCTGACCAATCGACGCATAAGAAGTGCGGCGTTGTCAAGCAGAACATCCACTGCGACGCAAATCCGAGCTGCCGTTGCACCTGAGGTGACTGTGCGAACAATCCGCAACCGTCTACTGGATGCAGGACTACGTGCACGTGTGCATCTGTCATATGTACCTCTGACTCCAGCCCACCGTCAGGAACGGCTGCAGTGATGTCGCCAACGTCTGCACTGGAGAACGCAATGGCGATCTGTCGTGTTCAGCGATGAAAGCAGATTCTACTTGGGAGCCTCTGATGGCCGTATGCGTGTTTGCAGACGCACAGGGGAGCGTCTACACCATTCTTGCATCCGCCAGCGACACACAGGGCCTACACCTGGTCTCCTGGTGTGGGGAGCGATCAGCTATCGCTCCCGTACAAAACTAGTGCTTGTACCGGGTGCGTTAAACAGCACCTTCTACATCAACAGCATCAATCAGTCCGTTGTTGTGCCATTTGTAAGGTCGGTTCATCGTGGTGTTTTCCAGCAAGATAACGCACGCCCACACACGGCACGTGCTACGCAACATACACTTCAGGGTGTGAGACAACTTCCATGGCCTGCACGTTCACCGGATTCGTCCCCCATTGAGCAAGTGTGGGATTTTATGGGACAACGACTTATCCGGTCTCCAAGGCCAGCCACGACCATCTCCGATTTACGCGTCCAGGTTGAGGATGCTTGGAACTCAATACCCCAAACTTACATCCAACATCTGTACGACAGACTCCATGCCAGAATTGCACAGTGTGACGCAGTTCATGGCAGTTCCACCTCGTACTAACCATGTTACATAGAAATGTTATTTTTCAGTTTACCAGCAAATACAGCTGTATTTTGCCATAATGTTTTGATCACGTTATCCTCTGTATTCCGTTATTATGCTGTATTAATTTCGTTGGTATCAGGCTTCTCCTTCTTGGTGTTCTTTTTACACTTTCCGCCAGTGTACTTAAATTAATTGAACCTATCAATTCAATTGATCTTCATATACAGTTTACATATTAGACTGAAAATAATGGCTGCTTATCATTCCTTGACGTCCTTGTGTCACGCTCTGAAGGATCCTTTATAGCAACAGTTTATCGAAAACCATTTGCTGTTTCCTTATCCCCACATGCAAAATCAAATCACCCATGGAAACAGAAAGTCTCTGCCTTCTACGCATACGTATATCGTGCAATACATATATGCTCAACTGAGGATTCCTTTGAGAAAAAACTTGATTTTGTTAAACAAATTGCTGTACACAGAGGATATACCCATTCCATTATAGACAAATCTGTCCAAAAATTTAGGAAACCGAAGCCTGTCTGCTCACTTACGGCAATAGACAACCCAATTCGACAGGATTCGGTGGTTACCCCATTTGCTCCACACATTTGCTTCAGAATTTCAAAAATCCTCAAGAGTATTAATTTCAAAGTAATTTTCAAACCCATAAACAAGATAAATTTTTACGGATCAAAAGACTACGTCGAAGACATAAATTCATGGAGAATTTATCAGATACCTTGTGAATGTGTACTTTCATATATAGGACAGACTCGCAAGGCTTTAAATTTCCGTGTGAAGGAACACAAGACCTACGTACGGAACTGTTAACTAAAAAAGTCGTCTACAGCCCAACATTGTCACGAAAATAACCACACATTTTTGTTTGAAAACGCTACGCTCATTAATAAACCTGGTTCGACTATTAAGCTTAATGTATTAGAAGCTTTTCACATATACCGGAACTCTTCGCAGCTTGTCAACGACATGACCTTGACTCCATTTATTTCAAGCGCGTGGAAACAACTCACCAAAAGCTATGACCGTCAGAACTCTGATGATGTCACAATGATTAGAATGTTTACGCTCCACTCGTCCTGATGATGCCGAGCCAATAGCTCTGAAAAACTATAGTCGATATACAATAAACCTTTGATTGTGGTAAACGTTGGTATTTTTATTTTATTTTAACTCTTCAACACCTGAAGTGTCAATTTCGAAGTTCAAGCTCAACACCATTTCTACAACTTCCTGGATGATTTGTTTTTCAGTTTCGTCTGAATCCTGTGGATCAGAAACAAATTGTGGGCACAGTTTCCTTCAACAACGATTCATTGCTGTAGGTATTTATTTCTTTCCAGGAATTTCCTTCACGAGTCGTAAAACATCGGTGAACTTCCGCAAAATGCTCGTAAAGGAGGAGTTCGGTGTTTGTTAAATGAATTAGTAAACGAAATTCACAAGCCCGTACAATGTTCGTCAATGCGAATTGTTCGCTTCTCGAAAGTTCGTAAGTAGATATTTGCCTGTAGGTCATTGAGAAAATATATTCCATCTTTTCAATAATCTACGACGTCCTGAATCTGAGTTATTTATTTCTCTGATGCTATAAGGAAAACAGAATTTTTTAAATCGCAAAATCTTTGCCACTCGAAGATTTGAGAAACTTTTGAATACACATATAAATGGATATGATTGCGCAGTTAACAGATTGTTCTTTGTGTGTAAATTTGGGTACTTCGCATGCGAGTGGGAATCAGGCAAACGGTGTTTCTGAGAAACATCATGCAGACAAAAACAATATTTCTTTTCCAGTTGAACCAAGTCCATGTCACTCGCTCACAGGCTCACCTGTTTACAAGCGAGCGCGATGTTACAATGTCAAAGACTTTATGTCATAACAAATCAGGATAAAGAAAGCAAAATGAGTTTAAACAAAACTAGTTTGGTACTTCAACATATAATTCAAAAGGTACGTATTCGAAAAATCATGTATCACAAAGTAGAGAGAGTGAGAGAGAGAGAGAGCTACTGTGAGTAGAAAATTTACAAGATAACGACTTGTTTCAGTTAATGAATGCCTTATTTCACTGGCAATGTGTCATTTAGTAAATACTTCGAGAAAGTCACAATTAATCCTGAATGAAAACCACAGTTTTTACGAGTTTGTTAATATCTCATTTCTATGCCAGTTTATGGTATATTAAACAGAGAACAAATATCCCTGAGTAAAAATTGCCAGATAAAGAATTTTTTGAATCTATTTACATTTGATTTTCTATGACGTTTCATCATGTATTTAATATGCACCACTCGACGTGGAAACTGGCTGCACTCCAGAAATAATGAGCCAAAACCCACCAGAGGCATAGATAATGAGGTGGGTAGTACATGATTTAAATTCCAAGGTAGTGTGCATCAGTTTGACATGCTAAAAGAACAGGATCACGTAACGGCAATTAATACGTTATGAAACTACAATGTGGTGCGATGCAATCATACACATGACTGAACGGGTGGCGCAGTGGTCTCAGCGATGGCCTCTGATCATTCGTCCGAAAGGGGTCCGGGTTCGAATCCCGGTGAGGCGTGGATGTTGTGTTTGTCTTACGGTACTGGCTCTCTCCCTTTCCTGGAACCAGTGACCTTAAATTAGGGACGGGCGACTGCTTATAGCCCATTGAGTTGATCCCGGTTGTCGTTAAACCTCCAATCAAAAAACAATGGCTAAATGATGATTGATACTTCACTTTGTCGTTTACCTTGTCCTATTATTCAGCAGCATTCTGGAGTCGTCAAGGAGAGACTTGTACGCGCCGTCCAAAGAAGTTCCATACGTGCTCGATGGGTGGTAGGTTTGGACAACTACTGGCTATTGAAGAATATGAATCGCTTGTAGGCACTCTCGGGTGATATCAACGGTCTCCATGACACTAATCATAAATGCTAACAGCACAGGCTGTAAAACGTAATCCTTTTACAGCCGGGCTGCCACCTTGTGCGTTATGTGTACCAGGGTTGACCGGCTATCGTAACTAATGGCACTTCATACCCGGATGCCTGGTTGGCCAGCAGTGTGCTGCTCGCAGGAAAAATCTGGATCCTCCCTACGGGAATATCGTCGCCAAAAGCAAACTCGGCAATCGTCGGCCCCGAGGCAGAATTGGGATTCATCGTTAAACACGACATAGTGTGATCCCCATCGCCACAGCTCTACTACGATACCAGGCCAATCGAGCTAGGAGATGCCCTATGATCAATGGCAGTCGACTAAATGTCTGTCGGGTGCGTAAAAATTTCTCCCCCAATCTTCGGCTCACCATCTGAGACGTATCGCGGACGTCCACAGTCGCTGCAATAGCACGTCGAACGCTATCTCAATAGCTTGTTGCTTCGTAATTGCTAGGCGACAAATACAACGATAGATGCGTGCTGATGTCCGCGTGACTGCACCGCTGCCGCTTCGGCAACTTGGCAATGCGTTCTTGCACCCACTGTTGTCTAACTCTTGTGACATCCCAAAGCATATGGGCCGCGATTTGTCGAATAGTAATAGCTTCACCGAGATATACGATCCTTCTCCTCTCAAACGCGTCTAAAGTGGGGATATGTTTGGTGACAAAGTCTACGACACCTCTTCGGCTCTTGGATATTCTGCAGCAGCCCTCAACACTCCAGTGCTTTGTTCCGTGGAAGTTGAGCACGAGACGCCGCGCGTTATGCGTACGGTGGCTAGTGTTTAACCTTTTATCTCTTGCACAACACACACATCGGCTGCATTATCGAATGAATTGCGTATCCTTCCTACTTGCACACACCGACCAATTTGTTTGCCAACACACCGAATACTTGTGCGCGTGGCAATTTCAGTATCGAGCAATGTGTTTCAAAGATTACAATTATTTCTAAATAACCCTTACAAGATAAAGATTTCTGTGAATTTATCAAAATCGTGGTAAAATGGCATTCCACCATGCATTTAGTTTTTTTAAACGAACATAAGTATTTCTGAATAAAAGTTACAAAATAAAGAACTGTGTGAGTTTACTGATGTCCCATTTCTACTGTTATTC
Source organism: Macrothele yani (assembly GCA_039090855.1). NCBI lineage: Eukaryota > Metazoa > Arthropoda > Arachnida > Araneae > Macrothelidae > Macrothele > Macrothele yani. Next base: position 78,839,904 of record CM077007.1, on the reverse strand, counting down.
CTTTTTCCAGCAGCTAATTACAAGGGTTGTATCGTGCAAAAAGAGGAAAACATGATGAATAAATTAGTTTATTACAACGAGCTGTAGGTCTACACACAGACAAGGAAAGCTTTGATCAGAGAGACGTCTGTTGACGCATCAACCGTATTTTGTAAACATAATTCCTTTCCTCCAATTTGCCCCAGGACAATATGCTTCACGATAAGAATGCTGATCACGAAAACTTTGGAATAAAAGCCATGTCGTAGCCATTATTTTCCTATCTCGCAACAATAAACTTTTCTTGGAAGTTTCATGAAAGCAATAACCGAGATGACGGTTTGTTAGCATCAAACTAAAATTGAATAAAGTCCCTATTGGGACATGAAAACCTGATCAGAAAGCGTTTAGTGTGAATTCCAGCCTTCGACGGATGCAGTTGTTAGAAAACGCTCATTCAAGAATCCAATTCTGGCATGTTTCTTCATTTCCTTAAGTGATTATAATGCATTTCAGATATTCAGATGCTTATGATTCTCTTTAAGATTCAAAATGATGTATTTAGCTTGCTCAAAGAAAATGGAATGTCGCATACTAAAATTATTGTACAGTTAAATCTGAAGGTTAGGACAGAAATTTACCTATTGAACACATTGCTTTTTTCCTTCTTTTTTTAAACGGGAAAACGCAGTACTGAAAAAATCAATGCATAATGTGTCAGCATTGCAAAAATCCTGTTTGCTAAGGCAGAAAGGTAAGTGGTGCACTTTTTGAGGACATTTTATTATGTTTCCTATGTTCGACTAAGAAAAAGACGCATAAGTCATTAGAGTCAGATATTCAAAACTAATCGCTTTCAAGCAAAGAAATTTTTTTCACCTATTCCGAAATTACCACTAAAACGGAGAGGTGGAATTTGCTTCCACATTTGTTTTCATAAGTAATACTGCTTATTCACGGAGCAAAATATTAAGTAACGCCGTTTAAAGTGCCTATTTAAACGAATGAAATGTTCCTGCTTACCCGTTATAGGGACAATCTAAAATTTATTTTTTGCGCTTATATGGAATTCCGAAGGAGTGTGCCATTTATTTTATTTATTATTTTGTTTTCCAATTTTGTGGGCCAATTTTTTGCCGTTAACGGTACTTCGTTACTTATTTCAAAGTAAGCTTCCTGCTGTTTAACAACAACTTCACAGCGTTGCTACTGATCAAGTAGTACCATTCTTGTCTGAACAAAAAAAAAGATGACATTCTCGTGTTTTAGGGGACGGGATATCTAAATTAACTGATTCAATATATTTTGTTCGAATATATTAGAAATACCACAGTGTGATGTTTTGTTTACCTTTTGACAGTACTTTGTAATTTAGTTTCAGAGTACTAAAGCTTCATTTTCTATTTACTTTCAAGCAAGTCTGTTTAATAAAAAAAATTAAATTGCTGGCGTTTTTAGTGATGTAAGTATTTCATTTTTGTTTTCTAAGAAAAACCTAATCACAATCCTGAAAGAATCTAAACCACAAGTTCTTTTAAGAAATTTTTACGAAAAGCCTGTAAACCGTCGGAATTGAAAAAATATATATACATTTATGATGTTGCTTCGCATGTTCATAACTTCCAAATTTAGTTCAACAACATGCTGTTCTGTAAATTTGATTTTAAATAAAATGATTGACTATTCGACAACCACTTTCATATAAACAGAGGGACGATTGTCAGCTCCATCGAACATCCAAATACTGGTCTAAAAATCACAAAACTTCTGATCTAATGTTGAAGATCATTTTTGCTGGAACAAGAAGGTTAATCGTCAAGTCGTTTGGGTTCCTCAACAGCTGTCGACAGATAACGAAGTACTATGCTTGGAAACTTGCTTTTCTTCAATTCTTCAATTATAAGAACACGCAAAAAAAATGACTTTCTCTTATCGAATTTGAACTGGTTTCTTATTCCTAACACCAAGAAAAAGAGCCAACTTTCCCTGTCCAAGGCAAAATTAAGCCTTCATCATTTATATGCCAAAATATTTTACGTAATTTAAAATAAGAGAATGGACTGTCAATTTTAGGTACAGGATGCGTACTAGGTGTTAGTTAGATACTTAAACAGATGGGAACGTTCGTTTGTACCAAACTCTTATAGAAAAACATTTGACAATAGCCAAAGCAATGGTTTTATAGCATATTAACAGGAGACTGAAATCCATAAACATTTGCTCTTTTGGCCGTAGTGATTGAGCAGAAAATGCGCATTTTTGAGAAGTGAAACTTTAATTGAAATCTACTCCATCACGTTAGGAACAATCATTCTTCTAAACCATTCCGTTGGTGACTATTTACAGACAAATACTGATGTCACCCAATCAAAATTTGCTTTCTGGGAATTCTTCTTTCAGAACTGATAACGAAGTAAATTACTCCGTCATTTTTGGTCTACGCCGGGATTCGAACCCGAGTCCGCTTATTCCGGAACAAGTCGCTCTACCAACTGAGCTACGCAGACGTTCATTCTGACTCCTATCTGCCTTTATGTCGTGTGCGTCCTGCTGGCAGGTACGTCGCAAACTGTGAACTTTTCAGAGACACGGAAATAAATCCTACTAATTGAAGGTCGCGATGCCCGTGATAAATATGGCACAGAGTTGAGGAAACCTTGTAATGAAAAAAAAATGCGCATTATAATGAAAACTGCATTTCGCTTCTTAAATATCGACATAACAAGATAGTGCGTCAATATACAATAAAATGACATTAAAAGTGGAATGATTAAACAAGAATATTTCTGGTCTGCGAATTCGTCTCAAAAAAGAGCTCAGTATTTGATGCGAGAGATTGCTTTCTCTTTGTTTTTAAAAATCTGAAGAAGGAAAACCCCTGCTTTGAGATATAAAAGGATCGGTAGGACTTTGCAGCACAGAATTTGATATTCGAAAATTTGGTTTCTCTTTCAAATGATATCATATCCGGGCTGTTGAAAACATGAGCACTGATACCTCCCCTTATAAGTAATTTCCATTGCTTTACGAATAGTTTTTGCAGATATGAATGTGTTTTGGATTGGTGAAAAATCCTGGCTTTATAACTGAGTCGCATTCTGATAAACCATTTTAATTGTTCTTCAAAGAGATTATCCCTAATACTGAGGCAGCCTGAGGTACATCACACACATACATTTCAGAAAACCTCGAAGCGTTAGCATTGTCTATGCTCTGTTCTCGACAGGAAACAGGAAACAGAAGTGTGTATGTCGATTTGTTGCATGATATGCAGGCAAGAATGCGTGATTAAAAGTTACATTATCTACGCGTTCGCGTTCTAATAGGGAACATGCGTAAATTGAAATCGATCTGCTGTAATTATGTAATAGATTAACACCCAGCAAAAACACAAGTGTTGGGAAACTGCTGGCTACCAGCTGACAGTGATGGGTCACTGCTGGCTAAAATGTGCCACTCACTGTACGGTATCAATCCATTGGTGGCAGCGCCATCAGTTGGTAGCCATGGATGACTCTGCAGCATCGCCGTGAACTACAGGCCTCCACGCAAGTGCCACTAGTGGCACGTAGCTGGTAACCGAAGCAACCCCATCAGGAGGTAGAAGCAGCGGGACTGCTCATGCGCTGAAGCAACACGTGCGCAGTCGTTCGTGGTACCAGTTAGTTGAAGACGACGCCCTCGCCATCGTGTTGCTTTAGTGGATGTTAAAAAAAACCTTATGTAGAGAGACCGATTAATTTGCTAATGAAATGCCGCGTCGACGAAGATTACCGTCGGTGGAAAATTATATAAATAATACTTAATGAACTGTAAGAAATAGTCAATTAATATCATGTATTTATAGAGACTCATTTCGTAGCAAAATCTTTGCACTAACACACGAAAAATCGAGAATACAAACAGCCATGAAACACACTCACCCCATTCCCATGAATAACAAGGAATAATTTATGTAGTCTTCATATACTAAACCGCTTCAAACAGAAGTTCCGGAAAGACATTAAAAAAATCGTTGTGTTGGAAAAAAATAAGAATTATACGAGTACAGAATCGATATTTTTGTTACAAAATTATCCAGAATTTGAAAAAAAAGCAACGTCAGTTCTAAATAGGAATATCATTCCTATTTAGAACTAATGTAGCTTCAGACCGTGGAAAAAAAGATACAACATTAAAAATGTAACAGAATGGGACATGAATGTGTAAGAATGTGTAAATATATTAATTAAACAATCGCCTTCCAAGACCAAAAGGACATTCCAAAACTTTAGGAAACGTCTTTAAGTTGGTATACTTGTTGAAAGTGAGTGAACTTCCCTTAAAGTAAATAAAAAATCGTTACGTTGAAAAAATGAATTAATGAATTATATGAAACGTACATTTACGAAAACGAACTCGCAATATTGCGAAATTAAAAAGAGAACCCTTTGTTTCACATCACGTAGAACAGAGGCTTAATTCCAAGCGGACGGTCACACGTGGCAAAATAGTCTAGTGCTTACAGCATCCGCTTCGCAAACGAGCAGTCATTGGTTTGATGCCAGTGATATCCATCGGGGCGATTTTTCGGACATGAGGAAATTTCCTCAGTGCCCTGACATCATGTAGGAGTTTCGCTGGCGGAAAAAGCAGTTCTGTGTGTGCCTTTAGTGAACTACAATTAACTTTACTTTTTTTACTGCTACTGGGAAATTGACAAGAATCGGCAAGCTATCAGTTACGTCACGTGATTGCAGGCTGCCACTGCCAGGACACTGACGGACCTCAGCAGGCTAGCTATTATTTATTGCACGTACTTTCAGGGCCTCCTCTTAATAGCCGCTTGTGGCAGTCACAGCCTGTGATGGATAACTGATGGCCCTGTTCTGACGTATGACAACTCATGGGATTCCAACTGTTGGCCAGCAGCTGGCCCATCTGGTAGCCGTCGAGGCATTTTATTGACGGTTCACGTCACAACAACATAGTGCTGGGCCAGCAAGAATCTTTGCTGGGCAGTGACGTGTACACCAGCTTAAATATTTCAGCTGTATGCTTGAGTGAACCAACGGACGATAAAATACAGGTTCATTAACATCTTACATATCGAACCCGTAGAGATTAACCAAAAAGCTGCGGTAATCCAAGGAAACTAAACGACGTAGATCTTCGCTCACTTAGGATAGTCCCTATCTGCTGATAATCATCTGTTTAAAAACTGCCATCAGAATTACAGAGCTCTGTACTTATGAACTAAAGTGATTCTACTGTTCGTGGAGAATTTTGATAAGAGACAAAAGTGTCTACGTAGATTCGTTGTATACAGTGTCCCATCATGTTTCCAGGAAGCCGTCGTTCCACAATTTCATCTTGGAATTTAAATGGAAAAATGAAGCAAAAGGCAACACAAATCCCTCGACTGGAAAACTTCCTCTGGCACAAGTTGTTGCTCATAAGGATGCTGTTTCACAGAATGGAAGTGATTGCTCAGACTACTAGAAGGTCCTTGTGCTGATATATGAAATAGTAAAAAATAAACAATACGTCCACTTGCCATCTTGTGTTTTGGCTATGAAGTTCGGAGAGGGAATTACCATGTTGTTTTACCAAAACAATCTGAAACTCATCAACTACTGACAGATGGCATTACACCCAAAGAGCTGAAAGATCTTTGTCAGCGAAGAAACATGACATCTAAAACCGATGGCACAGTGGTCTAAGCGATGGCTTCTGATCATTCGTCCGAAAGGGGTCCGGGTTCGAATCTCGGTGAGGCATGGATGTTGTGTTTGCCTTACGGACCTGGCTCTCTACCTTCCCTGGAACCAGCGGTCCGAAATTAGGGACGGGCGACTGCTTATTGCCCATTGAGTTGCTCACTGCGGTCGTTAAACCTCCAACCCCCCCCCCCCCCAAAAAAAAACAAGAAAAAAAAACCGATGAGACGGCGAAAGAGACTCCAGAGATAGTAAAGAACTGTGCAGGACTTTACCACAGATGGATTAAGCTACAACGGAAAAAATAAAAATAAAAATAAAAACCCTTCACCTAAAAGTGGTTGAACTTAGCTTGTTCAGACTGCTTGGGGTTAATTTTTTAACGTATATCGTCTCTAAATTATTTAATGTCTTTCACGAGGTCAACACAATAACGTATCATTTAAAACCGCACCCAAAAACATGAAATCAGGTGAGGAGCCGTATGACTCACGGATGGCAGCAAGATCATCCCGGTTATTACGTGGTCCTAGACTCTAATCGACAATGGAAGGCATTGAAACAAAAGCAAGACTGATCGCTGAATACGACATGATTCCATTCGTCCTGTCACGCATGTCTGTTACGGCATCACTCTAACCTTATATGACGATCTGCTTTTGTGAGTGCAGACGTCGTTATGCGCCAAATCTGCCTCATAGAAGCAGTGATTCATACTTCCGGTCGATACGGGGATGTCCATATCTTCGTGCAAACCTCATCGAATGCCGCACAAAATGAATTGAAGAACTGCTATGGCTTGCCGTCGAATGCGGCGATCGAGGCGTTCGGTCGTCCACCTACGTTTACCAGTCCCACTACACCGACGCACATTACCTTCCTCCAACCACTGTCGAATATTTTTCCATATAACATTCACCCGACAGCTTTTGCATCCAGATACGTTTCCGCAGCGATGCGAAGTAATGATCAACCAGCCGTCCGTAGCCCTATGATGAAGCCTATGGTAAAGGCGTCCGTGTCATGATACGATTCCCGATGACGTCGTTCAAGCAATCTCACTTTTATAGGCGTTTACGTCACCTAGATCACTTCGATGCAGTAGTTCGCACACACAGATGAGGACAATCAAACTCAGCTAGGTCGGGCAGTTTTGCACTTTTATCCTTCCACCTAACGCGTGATTGATTCGTAACTGAAATCATTTACATAAACCAACTTTTGACATACACACATGTGTATACTCACAAATTTGCTAGGTGCTCCGACTAGTACTTCCTGGTGTGGCATTTTCCATGTCGAGCAGTGTAATTTCCGCGTTACCACTTTCAGCCGAAAACCAAACAGCAAGTCAAAGGAAATGTAAATAACGAATGCGTGGTAGTCTAGGCAACCATCGGAATCAGATAAAAAGAATGCCAAAAAAAATTGTCACTGCCATAGAAACAAAACAAGTTTATTCGATTAAAGTTTAACACACTGCGAATTCACTGATACAAGAACAGGCATAAGCTTCTTTCATCGCCAGTTGTTTTTTCAATAGCTCAACAATTATGGATAAATTATTAAAATTCCTTTTGTTTTATGTATTTCTTTGGAATCAATGTACTGATTCTAAAATTGAAGAAAAAAATAAATTGATAGAAAAAAAAAAAAAAAAAGAATGTACCAACACGCTGAGCACACGAAGTTCGAAATTTTGTGTAGAAGTTTGCTTTCACTGCAAACTGAAGAGAGTAGCAAAGTAAACCTATTGTACAGACCTTAAAAAAAACAAAGAAATAAACGAGCCACCCCCTTAACTTTCGAACCGTTTGTCGCATGTAAACAAGCAAGATACCGTTCGAAAGCACTTGAAAGGGAACTATCATGTGATGTGAAGAAACATAACATGCTAATTAGCTCTCTATCGATATCTCCGAATTTTTCCATATAAGAGGTATGTTATTTCACGCGCATTCTATTCAGCACGTAATAAAACCCTTGAACTCCAAATTTCATAGGAATCGACCAATAAATACGTGTACAGTGAGCTACGGAAAAAAGATGCCGCTAATGTTAAAATGCAAAAGTTTTTTTTGACTTGTATCACTTAATTGAGAACAGATACAGCGATTCGGTTTTGTAATAGTAAAACACAAAGAGGCCCAAATAATATGAGCCGCTGTACAAGAACAGATCGGGTATATTAATGGAATTATAAATTATGAAATATGATCATGAAAAAAAATGAATTATGACCATATCTAGTTAATAGTCCATTTAATGCGAAATATTATTATGGATCTAAATCCATATTTTCAGCGTGGTAGCATAAAACCTTGCTGAGATATAAGCGAAAACTCAAGCATACATCGATTAAGGGCCGTGCATAAAAACACATATTTTCCTCTTCTTACTGTAAAACGGTTTACCTCGCAATGTTTAGAAACACTTAGGTGAAAGTGTTTCTACGTGAAGTTGGTTGAAGGAAACAGTAATAATGTTATACGCCTAAATTCAAAATTGCAACTTTTAATGATGCACATCATAAGTTTATTAGTTTTGCACAAAAATAACTTAACTTACGACATAGTTTGTGTAATTACGTATTTAATTTTTTCCTATTGGTTAAATAGCTTGCTCTTGTATTTTGTTTAGTTCAAAAACGTAAAAAAACAGTACGTTCCACAAAACGAAAGTTTCGTATGTATTTTTTGTATATTTTTTTACATAAATACCTTTATAGCTTCGTTGAATTATGAAATGGTGGTCATGAAAATGAAAACTGCAAATTGTTTCCCGCGCGAGTGAACCCGTGTGCCTGACTTTTTCTCATATTGTAGATTTGCTCTTGTGTCCATTCCGTCTAAAATTATGGTATAATACGCATGTAATTGCATATGGTTTCAATTCATTGGTATTTTCCATTGTATTTATACTGCTTAAAATATACAAAACGGAGCTGCCTTTCGCTGCAATACAAAAGCTGAATCTACGTGTGTAGCTTTGATCTGCACGAAAATCGCAACTTCGGCATTAGTCGTTTTCGACTACCGGTTAAGAAAATAACAGTAACCAGTAGCGTTTGGAACATTAAGCTAAGTTCGTGTAGTTTAAAACGGATCTAATTGCATTTTCTTTTCTTTTTCCTTTCTTTTTCATTTCTTATACAAACATAAATAAAATAATAACTGGTTATATATATTCTGCGAAAAAAGAAATAGTTATATTCTGAAAACTTCGTAGCTTACGGAAAAAGAAAGTTCCCAAATCCTGTTTCTTCAGCATGCGTATGAAATAATAAAAACACACTGTTACCTACTTTATTCGAACTCTAAATTTTTAGACTTAAATGAGAAAAGAAACTGGTTTGGCAATCTAAAATAAACATTTTAAGTTCGCAAGGGAAATCTTAAAGCGGCCCACTGTGGCGCAGTTGTCTAAGCGAGGCATGGATGTTGTCTCGTGAGGCATGGATGTTGTGTTTGTCTTGCGGCACTAGCTCTCTCCCTTCCCTGGAACCAGTAACCCGAAATTAAGGACGGGCGACTTCTTACAGCCCATTGAGTTGCTCACGGTGGTCGTCAAACCTCCAATAAAAAAATCTTAAAATCAAATTTCATACGACAGAATTCTTTTCGGGTGTTTGAATCTTGGACCTGCCGGCCATGTAGTCTGCAGTTTTTCCTGGGTTGTCCTCAGCCTCCCTGGGCTTGGGAACGCCAATGTGTAGATGGTTCTCTGTCAAATCGGTCCCGGGTGCACTTTGTTTCCTTCGTGCTGGCAGTTTCAGAAAAATGTATTTCCCGAGTCAACGTAGGAAATTAGACAATTTCCCTCCCGAATAAAGAATTGGGAGATACTTATAGCCAGAAGTGGCTATGAAAAGGGTTACCATGCAGGCAGACAGACGAATCGATTCTAATTTAAAAATTTTGTATGTCATTTATGAACGACAAAGTAGAACTAAAATTCCTGACCTAACGTTTTTCTGTTTGAAAAGTGCATGTCTGACGTCATGTCAGAATCGTTTAGATGAAATGGTGTCACCCCAGCAGCTGTTGAAAATCAGTTCTTGTTCCTATAACAACAAAGCAAAGTGGCATACGCGTCCGCCGTGGGCGACAAAATGCGACAAACGTTCATACTTTCGAATAAAGAAAATTATATTGTTTTGATTTGACACGTGGAATTAATATATGAGAGGTGGACATTTAAATTACAAGACATAACTGTTCCCATTAATTCGTATGTTAAGCACGGTAACTATGAAAGAAAATTGAGTTTTTGAGTTGGAAAATAACAAATCATTTGGAATAGATCGCACACTTTTGTAGCATTTAGCGAACGCCATTTACAAAATTTAGGTGATCATTCCGTTCCTTATATGTTGCCAAAGTGTTCCGAATGTGTATCAACCTGTTCCGCATGTGTTATGAAAGCTCTCTCCACCATAAAATGTTTTATGATAGAAGATACTAGTAATTTTACGTAACACACTCGGGACACTTCGTGGCAAAAGCATGGAACACTGTCGTAGCACACTGCGAATGTAATTTCAGGAATTACTTTCTCGATGTGTTCCGAATGAGTTGTCAACCTTTTCTCAATGTGTTCCACTTGGAACACATTGATGTGTTATATATTCCTAAATGCCACAGTAGTATATAGGGGATACTATGGCACACCCCAAAATCACATAAAAACCTCAAAACCAGACGTTTTTTGATTTTTCAGACCTCAATAATCACGAACATTTTAAGGCTTTTTATGATCAAAAACACCATATTTTCATTAAAAATCATTGATTTTTGAGCATAAAATAGTCAAAAACGTCAGATTTTTGAAAATTGAAGTTTTTACTCTGTTTTTTCATAAAAACAGACATCGTAAAAACACGCATTTTTGATGATATTTGAAGACTTTTTTGAACAATTGCAATCATTTTGAGCTTTGAATGGCTTTGATTTTAAAAGTGATGAAATGATGGATTTAGTGATGAAAATCAATAGAAAAGTTGTAAAACAAACTACTTTGAATTGGTACTTTGCAAAGTCCTTTTTAAAAATGCATAAAAAAAGGGAGTACCCAAAATAGATACCCCTTATAGAAAGATTAAAAATTTAGGAAGATAAAAATATAGGAAGATTAAAATATATTTAAATTTTATGACATATCTTTGCAAGTAAATACACAACAAGTTTTTTATAGTTTACATTTATAAAATCATCAGAGAATTTTCTGTTGATAACAATATCACACCAGTTAATTTTATCTTTATATTTCATAATGAAATCTTCTGTTAATTCTTGGTTTCTTGTAACTTCTTTCCAGTCAATAAAATCACTAAGAAAATCTATAGTTTTCTCACTTAATTTTTGTTTTATTGGAATTATTGGCATGTCTAAGAATCGAAAGTTTTCTTTTATAAAATCATTACTTAATTTTTGATACATAGAAATTCTTCTCATATCTCATTTATCAATATTCATTAATATAAAACAGTCAGAAAGTGTTTGATATTGAGAAATCAAAGACCAGTTTCATTCATTGTTATTCATAAAATATTCAGAAAGAATCTGATATTGAGAAATTTTATCCCAGTTCATTTTATCACGAAATTCTGAAATAAAATCTTCAGATAATTTTTGATATTCTGATATTAAATCCCAATTTACTGCATCTTTTACAATTCTAATTATATCTTCTGAAAGTTCATTATCTTTAGAAAATGAATCCCAATTAATATTACTCCTAATTAACCTATCCATTTATATAGAATGTATTTTTATAAAAGGAATGTTATTTTTTCAATTTCTAAGTAAGGTTTAAAAATGTTTAATTCTAAATAAGACATGACTTGTATGCTTAATTCATCATTCTTTTTTCCTGATGCAAAGAGTATTAAAGGTTTATCTGTGTAGGCATCACCATTAAATAATATATTCTCCCCAAGTGTAATTAAAACTTCTGATTTCCCATTAGTATAATTAAGACGTAAATAAAATGTAATTTTCATATCCATATTTTCACTCAGTTTCATATTTCTGTCAAGGAGAATGCTACTAAATTTCATAAAAACGACTGTTTCCCAGTAACGCATAGCACCAAGGGTATTATATGCTTTTTTATCTTCTTGAATTGTTGCATAAAATTTTTGATTATCCACATAAATTTTATTAACTGCGTCATACGTATCCTGAGGAGATGGAATATTCACTAGTCTTTTATTTTGAACATCAAACTTTTCATCTTTTAACATTAAAACATTATTTTCTAAATACCTCTTATTTACTGCATTCTTTTTTTTTTTTTTTTTTTTTTGCTTAGGGGCCGTATTCCCCTTGCCGGGCTTCGCTCGAGCCGCTTCGGCATATGTTTTTGGAGCCGCGCTAGCGTGCTCACTTCTTTCCTGGAGTCTCCCTTGGATGAGACTCATCTCTATCATTTGCTTGGTGCAAGCTGCTTGTAGCGAGTTCGCTACTTTCCTTATCTTGGTTCTGGTGTTAACCAGAACCTTGTTTGAAGGATTCTCTAGAATCCTCTCCAACTCTTGGAAGAAGGAGTTGACTGCGCTTGCGAATTCCGACGGAATTTCTAAGCCGCAGTCTGCCTCAACGGGCTCAATTGGACCGGGGGTTTGAGCCCCTGCGTCCTCTGCCATCTCTCTACTCGGGTTGCTAACCGAGTGCAAGCCCTGGGACCTGTGTCCCTGGTCGGTTAGACTTGGTACGTTCGACAGTCAAGTGCTCAGCGGTACCCTAGGGTTCTTCCGCTGTAACCTGCACTTGACCCTGGTTGAGTGCGGGATTTGGCCTGATCCGTAGATCAGGGTGACCGGCACGACGACGACGTACCCGCTCGTGTGTCAGAGTTGCGCACCGTGCTTTGACCGCAGCCCGGACTTTGCCCTTACAAGGACAGTTTTTCTAAGTCCGAACTGACTGCACCGAAACACTTTTTTCAAATTAATGAAAAAAAAAAAAATTTCTTCCCTTCGTTTTGAGAAACGAAAGAGAAGAAAAATCAAGTTTTTGAGGGGAGAAACAACTCCCCTCGCTCTGCTAACAGAGTCTTATTGGAACAGCAGTCGATTTGATTCGCAATCAATCACACAGTACTCACTCAACCAGCCTCTGACGGCACCCAAGAGGGTCGAGAAGAGGCACGTGCTTCTCGTTTACCCCGCAACAGACAAGGGTTCTCCCTCGTCAGAAGACGTTAAGGCGGTTCTGCAAACACAGATTTGCCCCGCCAAACTCCAGATTGGAGTTAAGGGAGTTAGAAAGGTCAATGGGGGAGGAGTAATGGTGGAATGCTCCTCCGCCAAAGAAATAGAGAAACTGGATTCGGAGCTAAAGAGCAATGCAGTGACGAAGGAGAACCTTCGGTCCAGATTGCCAGCTAAGAGGAATCCAAGGTTTATCGTCTACGGGATAGACGGAAACCTGTCAAGGGAAGAGGTCGAGCAATGTCTCGCGAAACAGAACCCAGAGTTGGAGGAGAGCAGCCTCCAGCTCAAGTTCTCATTGAAGGTGAAGGGTGGGAAACGCCACTGGGTAGCAGAGGCGGACCCACTGACCTTCAAAAGAGTAATGAAGCGAGGCAAACTCGGAGTGGGATGGACCGTCCACTCAGTAAGGGAATATCTGAGGGAGGTCCGTTGCTACAGGTGTAACGGGTTCGGGCACTTTAGGTCAAGGTGCACCGAAGAGCAGGATAGATGTGCCCGGTGTGGGGAAACCGGGCACAAGCGCCAAGAGTGCAGCAATAGCCCGGTCTGCACTAACTGCTTGGCAAACAACAAGAGATTCAGGCGTCGAGTGGATGTAGGCCACTCGAGTCTAGACAAGGAATGCCCAAGCCTTGTCAGAGAACTGGCTCTGCTAAAAGAACGCACTCATTATGGATAATAAACCAAAGAGAGGCGTTAAGGTGCTTCAAATCAATCTGCACCACGCACGGGCAGCAACAACACAGGCCCTGGTGACAGCCACTGAGCAAAAAGCTCATATTCTGCTATTGCAGGAACCATTCGAACAGGGGGAAGAGTGGTGGGCTTCCCTAACTACTACCGGATCTACCACCCTAGGGTGGCAAAGCCCAGGGTGGCCACGGTCGTGAAAGACCCGTCCCTAGCGGTTCTCGAGATAAAATGCTCCGAGAACGTGGTCGCCCTGGGCGTGGAATGTGGTGATGCAAAATTTTTAATGGTGAACGTATACAGTTCTCCAGCAGGCAATTTGAGAGAAACGCTGAATGAGCTAATGGCTCTATTAGGGGAATTCCCCAGTCATGAGATAATAATAGCAGGCGACTTCAACGCGAAGAGTCCTCTCTGGGGCAATCAGAACGAGGACGAACGCGGCCAGCTACTAGTGGACTTTGCCAACGCGGCAGACCTGAGTTTCTTGAACGATCCAGAGAGCACCCCGACCTTCCAAGGGGCGAGGGGCTCCTCTTGGATCGACGTGACTCTCGTCAGAGTCTCAAAGCGCAGCCTTGTCCAGGATTGGCAAGTACTGGACGACGAGAGCTGCAGTGACCACCTAGCGCTATCTTTCGTTTTGGGATCGGAAAAGCCCATCCGACCCAAGCGCAAAAGATTCTTAATAAAGAATCTAGACTGGTGGGCTTTTAAAGCCAAGTTAACTACCTTGTTGGGGGTAGGAGGGAAGAAGAGGCCGCAGAAGTGTCGGACCTCAACTCCCTCTTTGAAGAACTTACCAGTCAAATAACAACGCTATGCGAGAGTAGTAGGGGAAATAAAAGGGGAGCCAAGGACCCCCACCCCTGGTGGTCGGAGAAACTAAAAGCTCTAAGGGCGAGAGCTAGGCGGAGTAGGAAAGCTCTGCAAAGAGCAAAAGCTACTCCGCAAGACAGGGAGTGCACAGAAGTGCATAAAAAGGCTCGTTCAGCATACAGGAGAGAACTGAATCTCTCGAAAATCTCCTACTGGAGAAAACTGTGTGAGTTTCAAACTCCGGCTGACCCTTTCGGGATCCCCTATAAGATCTCGAGGGGATCCATAACCGAACCACTAAAACTAGCAGCGGTAGAAAGGGCAGACGGTAGCCTATCAAAGACTTTTGATAGTACCGTAGAAAGTCTCTTGGATTACCACTTCCAAGGAGACGAGGGAGAAGGGGACTCCCCTCAACAAAAAGAAATAAGGGAAGAAAGTCGGATCCCGTCGGACACTGGTGAGGACCCCCCTTCACGAGAGACGAAGTGGAGAATGCCCTCTCCAGTCTAAATACGGGCAAAGCACCAGGCAAGGATGGGTTCGACCTCAGCATAGTCAGAGAAATCTACTATGCAAATCCCGGGTATTTTGTGGCGCTCCTAAACGAATGCCTCGGGAGGGGAATCTTCCCAGACTTGTGGAAAACAGCGGTGCTAGTTCTTTTCAACAAGACCGGAAATAACAAAAATGACCCCGCAGCCTATAGGCCCATCTGCCTCCTCTCGGCGTGGAGCAAGGTGCTGGACAAGCTCATAACGAACAGAGCGCTTGGCTTCCTCATGGAGCAGGGAAAGCTAAACAGGAACCAATTTGGTTTCCTTCCGGGGCGTTGCGCAACGCAGGCAATTCGCAGCCTCCGAGAGAGGGCAGAGAGGAACAAAGCGGAGGGGCTCCATACCTGCTTCATCTCACTAGACGTGAGGGGGGCATTCAACAGTGTCTGGTGGCCAATGGTTTTAACCAGACTTAAAGAACTTGGCTGTCCAAGGAACCTGTTCAAACTGATCAGCAGCTACCTGTCTGATAGAAGAGTCGAGTTCGAAGCGGGGAATGGGCAATCCTCGCGTTCGTACCATAGAGGGTGTCCGCAAGGATCCAACTCCGGGCCGCTCTGGTGGAATATAGTTGCTGATTCAGCACTGAACCTAGACCTGGGGCCCGCAGTGGAGATTCAAGCCTATGCGAACGATTTCGTTCTCGTGGTCTCCGCCTCAGGGAGACACGTGATCGAAAGAGAAGCACATAGGGCCTTGGATGTGCTAGAAAATTGGAGCAGAGAAAGCAAACTGTGCTTCGCTCCTGAGAAGACCACTCTGCTAGCAATAGCTAAGAGAGGAGTAATGAAAACACCACCCCAGTGCAGATTCCAAGGGTGCACTATCAAGGCGGTGCGTGAAATGAAATACTTGGGTGTGGTCCTGGATCAGAGTCTATCAGGGCTGCCACACCTGAGGCACCTTAGAACAAGGTGCACGATGATTCTCAATAGATTGAATGGCATGAGGTTAACGGGCAAAACCAAGAAGGCCATCTATCAGAGAGGAATTGAAATAATTCTGACGTATGCAAGTGGGGCATGGTGGAATCCCACAGTCAGAATGAAGAAGGGGATAAACCAAATCCAAAGGTTGGCCCTACTAGGGATAACCGGTTGTTTTCGCACAACGTCAACCCTAGCACTCCAAGTGCTGGCGGGGTGCGAGCCGGCAGACCTAGTAGTGGAAAGGGAGGCAGCAATGCACTGCCTAAGGTCAGGCGAGGACGCCTACCTTCTCGGTGCGCCGCATCGAGCCTCCGACATGGAGATGGAAAGTGTGGACTGGCAGATCCACCCTGCCGAGGAAATTTGCCCACCATGGGACAAGGAGAAACCCACGGGAGTTGGGCATGAGCTGTTCACGGACGGCTCAAAGTTGAAGGGACAAGTGGGGGCAGGCTTCTGTGCGTTCTCGGACGGGAACGAAGCCATGCAGGAAGCGTGAAATTATCGCAGAACGCTTCTGTCTTCCAGGCAGAACTGCTGGCGATAGAGATGGCACTCACCTGGGCACTCCCCAGGCGTAGTGAAGAAAGAATAAAACTCTACTCGGACAGTGAGGCAGCACTGCAGGCTCTGAGTAGATTCAGGGGAAGAAACCCCATCGTCCAGAGGATCAAAACCCTCTTGAGGGCAGAGGGAGATGGGGCAGTTAGTTTCCACTGGGTACGAAGCCATGTCGGAATCCTAGGAAACGAAAGGGCAGATCAGCTGGCGAAGGCAGCCACGCTGAAAGAGACGGTCGACGTGCAATGCAGAACGCCGCGAAGGTGTACTCGCGCAGCATTAGCACGTCGGACCATGACCGAATGGCAGGTCAGATGGGACACGGGAGAGACAGGGCGGAAGACACACAGAGTGTTTCCGAAAGTCTCGACCAAACGAGCACAGACAAACAAGTTCCTGAATCAAGTACTCAGTGGCCATGGCATCAGCCCTGAATACCTAGGCAGATTTGCCATCAGGAACTGCACTTGTCCCTGTGGAAAGAGAACGGCAAGCATAGAACACTGCGTACTTGAATGCAGTGGCTTCGCCGAATGGAGAAACACACTGATCCCAGGTGTGCAAAGAACGCGAAGATTGGATCTGCTCATCCAATCTTCCGTTAACAGGAGGGGGATAATAGCCTTTGTAGAAAGGCTAACCCTCCAGCAACATACCATCTTCCCCAATCAAACGGGGACCGAAACGCAGGAGGTGAACGTGCACACCGAAAGCGAATCGGAAGATGAATGAGGGTAGAAGTCTGTGGGAAAGCAGACGAAGAGACCACCAATGTAAATATTCTGTAAATAAATTTTGCTATCTCTTGATGTTGTAAGTCCTAAGCATGAGGACAGTGTATACATGTGTGTAGGTGTTTGAAAAAGAAAATAAAGGGAAATTATTCCCCAAAAAAAGTTCGGGGGCAAGGAATCTTCCAGTCAGCGAAAAAGTAAGAAACGACCTATCCCGCCAGACAGAGCGGGAACCCAGACAAGGTATTCTAGGTCGCCTGCCAGCACGTCACCACGGGCTGGTCTCTGGGCCATTGGGGTGGCCAGGGTCCGAACCGCGTCTCAAGGCAGGATAATTGTCGCAACATTTCAAAATAACATCCAAGGTGCTCAACAAGTCCCCGTGGAGCCAAGACAGATTGGCGGAACGGGACAATGAAATCAGTATAGTATATTACTGCATTCTTATCTGCTGTAGGATCAGCAACATTTCCTATTATTTTACCTTTTGGATTAATTACATTCCCATCTTGAATATGTAAATATTTTTGATCCAAATTACTTAATTCACCTTTAAGTACAGCATCTAAATCTCTTATTCTTACAGCAATTTCTTGAACAAAATCTGAAAAACTACCATTAATATTTTTTTCTATTTCACTTTTAACTTCCAGATTATTCTCTCTTATTTGTTTTAAAACATATTCTCTTGTAGTAACATCATGTTCATCTACAGGTTCTTTACAATATTTTTAATTTTTTCATCCACATCATAATTATCATCATCTGTTAATTTAAATCCATTTCCAGGAGGTCCAGGTGGTCCAATTCCAAATTCTTCATAAGGTGAACCAAAAGGGTACCAATTCATTTATTTAATCTAAAGTTTTTAAAGTTTTAAATTCCTTATTAGCCATTTTAAGTGATCCTCTTTTTCTTTCATTCACGATGAAATAAAATCTATATGATTTACCTGGATTTGATCCTAATCTCCAGTTAAATTCTAATCTTAAATTCGAAATATTAGTATATTCTGGATGATTAGATAAATTAAAATAAAAGGTTGGATACAATCTCGCATAATTTACATAACTTATAAGACATCCACTTTCAGTATTATGAGTATTTAATCCAGCTGCTAATAATTCAGAATAACATCTATTATAATCTAACTGCCCATCATTAAAATTCGTTTTATAAATTTCTTCTGGAACTTTTTTATTATTACATAATATCCAGCATTCAATGAGATCTAAATTATCAAAAATCATATTATTCTGATTTTGATTGTTTTCTTATTCTACATACTGTGGAATGACAAGAACACTTAACACGTCATCAGATGTAGTTCTTATATGACATGCACCACTTGATGTTGTTTGTTGATTACTTTTCTCAATTGAAGCAGAACACCAAGTAATTTCAATAGGTGTAGAATTCAAAGCTATACTTTTAAATTCAGCCTCAATGGATGGGTACAACTCTACATAAGGTAACCATAATTGAAAATCAGATATAATAACTTTATAATTAGGATTTGCAACATCCGTGTATAACATATCATTATGACTATTTCTTTGAAATTCAAATGTAACTTTTACATCAGAAATTAATCTTCTAAAATCGTTGAGAAACCCAAACAGTTGTCTTAAAGGAATCCACAATTTTATTACATTGCTGTTTTTTGTTAAAAGCCATCTCTGTCTAAATCCTTTATTATAAGAGGCATTTTCTTTTAATTTGATATCTGATCCTTTCTTTACATCTCTATTAGGATCATCTACTACTATTTTATCTTTATCAGCTGATTCTGATGTATCAACATAATACATCATATTTGTAGCCTCTGAAGTGGAATAATCTTTTGTGAAATTTATAAGTCCGTTAATTTGATGAATTAATGAAGCACATTCAATACTGGAATCAGTTTATTCTTTTCCTATAGTTAATGAAGCGGATCTAAACAGATTCCCACCATTTACAAATGTAACATTATCAGTTCCTATAGTATCATTATTATTTTTTACTATTTTACTTTCTAAGCATATATAACCGTTACTATATAATATAGGTGAATTTTTATCTTTAATAGTAAACTTATATTGATCAGATTCTTTTACATTAGTACTATCTTCATTATGTTTTATATATTCATACTTAGCAATTTTATTACTATAATAATCTGGAATAGCTTTTAAGTCCCAAAGTTTTTCCATTTATCAGGATAAAAAACTCATTTATACCATTTCAAACCAGATCCATCCTGAATTTTCTTTTTAGCTAATATATCATTAACAGTTACATGTGGTTTAGATAATATATTTTCAAGTTTATTTTGAATAACCTTTTTAGCTTTATCTTCAATTGCTGTTTTTGCTGATTTACCTAAAACTTCTAACATTTTTTTCCAAAAGTTTTAATTCCTTCAGTGAAGATATTACCACCATATCGTTTTGCATATAATCTATGTTTGTTATAATTCATTTATTAGTTTAAAATTAATCTATATAAAACTCTCATATTATTCAAGTTTATCAGTTCATTATCTTGATTCGTGATATACATTCGAATTCTATGAATATAATTTCTTCTATTAACAGGTAAAAATAAAGGATTTATTTCATCAATTTTTATTAAACTACCAGGGGGATTAGATGGTGTAAAAGAATATAAAATATCTGAATTAATATTATTATATAGAGCTCCTGTAATTACATCACAATGAATGTGTATGTCATCAACTCCTCTAGAAATGTTTGCCATATATTTTCCTTCTTGATGATTATCTTCATATATTTCTGATTCAAATCCTAAAATTTCATGTAATTTACTTTCTCTAAGATCAATTTTATATTCATCTTTTAATTCAATTATAAAGCGCAGTGTAGCGAAATTAGCTTTAAATTTAATTGGTGGTTCATCTCCAAATCGTTTTATTAAAAAGTTATTTAATTCCCTTAATGTGTAATTTCCATTATCTAAAGTTATTTCATGCCATAAACTACCATCAAAATACTTAAATGTATTATTTTCATATTCTTCATCAATATTGTTCCATGAAACTCACATAGACATAGATTTTAAAGACATTTTTGAATTTTCATTAACAGGAATAGGTGGGACATATTCAATTGTAAAATCTTCTGATTTCTCAAAATTTTTTGAATCTAAAATTAACATTTATTAAGCACAAAATCTTCATTATAACTACTTGGTTCTTGGGTAAAAGAATATAAAACTTCAACAGGTGATTTACCTTTATTCCTTTCAGTTATGTATTTCATACAATAAAAACCACATTTAACAGATGTTGGCTCTTGTAAAAAACTCGAATTATATTTAATTCCTTTAATAGTTGTTTCAAGATATTTTACAATATTTTAGGTATGAAAATATTATTTAGTTTAATGTTTTTATATTTATATTCTCCAAATGGATCAAAATATTCCACAAAATTATATTTAGGATCACTATAATAACAGACCCAATGAGTCCCAGGTCCTGTAGATACATCTAAATTAATAATTCCACTTTCAAATTTCTTAATCTTTTTAGGTAATAAATCTGATGTAAATACACCCCTGAATCCTTTCACATCTTTCATATTTTGTTCTATCGTTTTATTGGATATACCTCGTAATTCTGAAGAACTCCCTTTCCAGAATGTTTTTTTTACAACCTGATCCAGTTACTTTACTTAAAGCTTTATTCACACCAAAACTAGCAGCACCAGATAGAGCACCAGTACCAAGAGCTGCTAAGATAGGGATCAAAAAGGGTAAAATACCTCCGTTTTTCTTTAATGGTGTCTTACTTATAGTTATTCGTTTACCATTTTTAATTTGAGTTTTTGTTAAATACATATCATGATTAGCACTTTTAGTTTTATCAATTTGCAATGTAATTTCTTCAACTTTCTTAACTGCTGATTTTAATTTATTTTTCTGACCTTCACTCAAATAAATTTTTGATACAATATAATTACTCATTTATTAAGATAGAAACTTTGAATAATATTGTTTTACTTGCTCATTAGTAATTTTACCCTCTTTCAATAATATATCTAGTATTTGAACTACTTGGTTATATACTTTCTTATTTTTAGTTGCCTTACATATTTTATCTGTTAATTTATCTAAAATATTAAGACCCTCACCCATATAGTAATTCCCCATTTCGAGAGCTTCTAATGCTCTAATATATTTTCGCACCTCAGCCATTTTATAATCGAAACGATCAATTTTTTTTTGAAATTTTTTCTTTTTTTCTTCATCTTTAGCATTATTAAGTGATTTTACTTGAGGACCTTCTAGACGTCCGATTTCACGTTTTTTTTCATTTGCTTGATTTATTTTTTTCATCAATCTCTTCATCAGATTTATTAACTAATTCTGAAGGTAAATCAAATTCCAACATTTTTTAATAAGTGATATATTCAAGTTTTTGTTTAAGTTAATTTTATGAATTCCTGCTTCTCTCTCATACATTTCTTTAGCATCTGAAATAGGTTCTTCAGCATCTTCTAAGGCAGGAATTCTTGAAGATTCTGCAATTGGTTGAAATGAAAGTTCTTCAATTGCATCTTGAATAGCTTTTAAATTTTCTTTTCTAGATACATCTTGATATTCTAATTTTTCAACTATAGGTTTATGAAATTTTGTGATTGCCTCTTCATATCCTAAATCTTCTAATTGCTTTTCCTTATTTCGTTTTCTTAGTTCAGCATATACTTTTGCTAATTTTAATAAATCTTGTATCACTTTACTCATTTATTTAACTGAAAATTTGCTTCCAAGCAAATTATTTTGCTTCCAAGCAAATTATTTTGCTTCCAAGCAAATTACTTTGCTTCCAAGCAAATTATTTTACTTCCAAGCAAATTATTTTACTTCCAAGCAAATTAATTTACTACCAAGTAAATTATTTTACTTATATAAATGGAAGATTTTGAACAACTTGAGGAATATTTATCTTTTGCTGAAATGGCTTTAGATCTAGCTGAATATTATTTATCTCAAGGACTACCAGCTAAAGACTTATTATTTGAAGCTAAAATGTTTATTGAAGATGTTGAATTTCTATTAAATAATTATGATTAAGCAGAAAGCTTGCAGCATTAAACTAAAAGATTATTCAGAACCTGAAGAATTTATAGATCCAAATCAAAATCCAATATTACCTATTCATCCTTTTTAACTTTTAATAACAGGATCTTCAGGATGTGGAAAAACAAATTTACTATTAAATTTAATATATGATCATTTAAATTTTGATGCATTATTCATATGTGCAAAAGATATTAACGAACCTAAATACTCTAAATTACAAGAAAATTACTCAATGTTTGATGATATAGAAGAGGAAGACATTTTAAAAATACAGGGAAAGAATAAAAATAAGTTATTAAAATTATTTAAAAAGTTTAAGAAAGAAACATTATTTAGTTCAGACATAAATGAATTTATTACTGTAGATGACTTAGATCCTTCATTAAAAAATCTAGTTATTTTTGATGACTGTGTAAAAGAAAAAGATCAAAACGAAATTGAAAAATTTTTCATAAGAGGAAGGAAGAAAAATGCATCCGTTATTTATTTATCACAGACCTATTATTCAACACCTATTGATATAAAAAAAAACTGTGATTACTTTATATTTTTTAAACTTCAGCACAGAGAAATTAAACAAATTATTAGAGAAATTGATGGTGATTTTAATATAGATCCTTATCAAAAAGGTATTAAAAACCTTATGATTTCTTCATGTTAGATTTGAAAAATCCTCATATGAGATACAGACATAACTTTGATCCTATATAAATGGAAGAATATTTAGAATGTAATTGAATTACCTTCAGGAGGTAAACATATAAAGATAATTAATGATGAAACAATTGAAAACAAAAGAAGTATCTGTCAGATAAAAAATGATGGTAATATATGTTTAGCTAGATCAATTGTAACTGCTCTATCTTTTCAAAATCCTAAGCTATTATGTGATAAATTTAATCATAATGAATTATCAAAAAATGATATTAGATACATCAAAATGGGTAGAGTTTTACAAAAATCATTCGCTGTAAAATTACATGAACTATGCAATATTCCATTAGAAATATGTTGCTTAGAAGAGGTTAAAATATTTGAAGAATTCTTAGATATCCAGATAAATATATTTTGCAGAGATAATAATTAATGAACGTTTATATAGTGGTAAATATAAATCTACATGTATTTACATATTGAAAAATAGAAATCATTTCGATGTAATTACTTCTGTTAAAGGATTTTTAGGAAAAGAGAATTACTGTGATTATTGTCAAATAAGCTATAAAAGATCAGATCAACACAGATGTCCTCTCAAATGTGATAGATGTTTTAAAACAGATAGTAACTGTAATGGTGAAGAGATATTTTGGAAAAAAATGTACTCGATTATTTAAAGGTGAGGAGTGTTTTGATAACCACAAAATAACAAATAAGAAAGGTGTTAGTGTATGTAAATGTCAATGGAAATGTTTAAAATGTAAAAGAATTATTAATCGATGTGAGAGAAAACCCAAAGAGCATGTATGTGGTGAAAGAGATGTAAAAATTGCTTGAAATATGTATTACGTGATCATAAATGCTATATGAACTGTAAAGATGCTAAAGGTGGTAAATGTGAAAATGATTGTCCTAAGTTAACAAGAAATCGAAAAGATTGGTGTGAAAAATGTAAATATGAATATACTGAGAAATATATATTCTTTGATGTTGAAACTAAACATGAAACAGGAACTCATGAAGTTAATCTAGTTGTATGTCAAATGTATGATGGTAGTGAAAAGATATTTGAAAATGAAAATGATTTTTGTAATTGCTTATTTCAACAAAAACATTTTGGATATACTGTACTAGCTCATTATGGTAAAGGCTTTGATTTTCAATTCTTAGCTAAATACTGTTTTAAAAACAAAATAGAAGTGTTTACTATATATAATGGAAATAAACTCAATTACATGCAGGCATCTGGAAATAATATAAGATTCATAGATTCAATCAATTTCACTATGATTCCGTTAAGAGATTTTCCAAAAACATTTGGATTAGAAGAGATGGCAAAAGGTTATTTTCCTCATTATTTTAATAAAGAATGTAATCAAAATTATATATGTAAATACCCTGAAAAACATTACCATGGATGTGATTCTATGAAATCTAAAGAGAGAAATGAATTGTTAAAATGGCATGAAACTGTTAAAAACGATACGTTTGATTTTGAAAAAGAATTTGTTAAATACTGTAGATCAGATGTAGAATTTTAAGAAGAGGATGTTTAGAATTGAGAAGATTATTCATAGAAATCGCAAATATCGATCTATTTAAATATGTAACTCTAGCAGGTGTATGCATGAGTATTTATAGAGATAAATTGAAAAAAAAGGTACAATTGCAATAAATGATGATACAATTCAAAAAGACAAATATAGTAAAAAATCAATTGCTTGGTTAGATTATCTGTCTAAAAAGAATAATATCAATATTCAACATGCATTAAATGGTGGAGAGAAAAAATTAAAATTAGGTAAGAAAATTTATAAAGTAGATGGATTTTATGAAAACACAGTGTTTCAATTTCATGGATGTCACTGGCATGGATGTAATAGATGTTATAGAGAATCAATTATAAATGAACAGAATCAGATATGTATGAAAGACTTATATAAAAGAACTAAGAGGATTCAAAAGAAGATTTTAAAAGCTGGATATGAATTAATTGTTATATGGGAATGTGATTTTAATAATAATGAAGAAATTAAAAAATATATAAAAAATGAATGGAATAGAGATTTCGTGGAACCTTTAAATCCTAGAGATGCATTTTATGAGGGTAGGTGTGAGCCTACTAAATTGAAATATGAATTTAAAAATAATGAAAAAGGTGATTGATGTATGTTCACTATATCCAACTGTAAATTACTTTGATAAATATCCAATTGGTCCTCCTGTTAAGATATTTAATCCTGAAAAATTTGATAAAGAATGGTATGGTTTCATCAAATGTAAGGTCTTACCACCTAGAAATTTATATCATCTAGTGTTGCCAATTAAAGATGAAAAATTGATGTTTGCTCTTTGTAAATCATGTTCTAAAACTATCAAATGTAATTACTTTGAAACTGTTGTAGATAAAAAGAAATGTAAAGAATGCTTTGAAATTAGAAATAAGGAGTGTAATCATAAAAGAGATGAAAGATGTTTCACTAGTACATGGACTATTGATGAAATGAATTTAGCAATTCAAAAAAGATATAAAATTTTAAGAATATATGAGGTTTGGAATTTCGAAAATAAAACTGATGAACTATTTAGAGATAATGTTAAAATGTTTTTGAAAATCAAATTAGAAACAGATGATAAATGGTCTGAAAACTTTAAAAGTGAAAAAGAATATAAGAAGACAGTTTACAAGAAATTAGATATAAAATTAGAAAAAATAGAAAAAAAATCCAGGAATGAGATTTATAAGTATGATATGTTTGAACTCATTATGGGGTAAGTTTAGACAGAGAAAAAATATGAAACAGACTAAATACGTAATGGATTTAGATGAATTTTATAAAATTATATTAGATGATAATCTCAAAGAATTAAATATGATATTTATGAATGATGACTGTGTAGAAATGACTTATAAAATGAAAGATGAATATGTTAAAAATAACTTTAATACTAACGTTTATATAGCAGCTTTCACCACTAGTTCTGCTAGAATTAGATTATATAAAATGCTTGATAAATTACGTGAAAAAGTGATTTATAAAGACACAGATAGTGTTGTGTATATAGATGATAGAACTAATAAAATCAAAACAGGATGCATGTTAGGAGAATGGACAGATGAATTGGGAGAGAATAAATATATGAAATCCTGGATAGCTGGTGCACCAAAAGACTATGGATACATACTAAATGATGGAACTGTAAAAGGTAAAGTTAACGGATTTAAAATGAGCTATGAGAATGAAAATATTTTGAATTTCAATGATAGAATGAAAGTAATAACAGGTGAAACAGATTGTTTAGAAATATCAAATAATCAGTTTAAGATACAAAAAGATAGCAATATAGCTATAGATACACTGAACAAGAAATACATGTTTGGATTTGATAAAAGAAGACTTCTAGATGATTTGAATACTGTACCTTTTGGATATGTATTTAAAAAAAGTGATTAAATATAAACAATGAATGATGTACTTGTGATTATAAATATTCAAGGATTTGTCCTCCTAAATCGTAAGATAGCAAGAGAGATAAGTTGGGTACACTCAAAACTGAATATTGGTGAAACAATATCAGTGTTCACACCTGACTGCAAATTAGATGAACAAGAATTGAATATCGTACGTAAGTATGTTTTAGATGTGCATGGACTGAGATTTAAAAGATATCCAAATAGCAAAGAACTATGAATTAATAATTGTGAGGAAAGAACTATTTTAAAAACCTGTATCATATTTATTATGGTACATTTGCATATAAAGGAGGAGTAATGGAAAAAGAGATGCTTGAAGATATTCCATCTGTTGATTTAGATATACCTAAATGTCCAAGAGTTTTAGGCCCCGGATGCTCTATGTATAGATGTATGCACTATAAGAATTATATTTCAAAAAATGAAAACTTATAAATGGATTTAATGGGTGACCTTAGAGCTCTATACTGTTTTTCAGATAAAAAATATAGTAACGAAATATCTCAAATCGCTCATTTTTGTGATGACTTGATTCATATGTATAGAGATAATTACAAGTTTTCAGATATTCTAACCATAGTTTATAAATATTTAAAAACGATAAAAAGAATAATTGATAAAAAAGAAAAAAACGAGGAAATTAAAAACAAAGGAGTAGAAATTTTAAATGAGTTTGTAAGTTATTGTAATTTACAGTTCTCATCACATGTATTCAAAAGCCTTTAAAAAAATATAATCTTATAAATGGATGAGTTCAATAGCATCAGATTATTTACAGAAACACAGAAATTAAAAGTTTGTATCCTCGAGATTATAAATTGATGTCACTGAAAAAAATCCAAACGAAATTTGGAGATGCAACTATTGCAAAAATAGAAGTCAATGATGTAGAAAGAGAATATTATCTTAGAAAATGTCACAGAAAGCTATATGACAGTGCAATTAAAAAATTAATAAAGGTAATTATATATGCAGATTCAGAGG
Source organism: Macrothele yani (assembly GCA_039090855.1). Lineage (NCBI taxonomy): Eukaryota > Metazoa > Arthropoda > Arachnida > Araneae > Macrothelidae > Macrothele > Macrothele yani. The sequence goes on along the minus strand of CM077007.1, from coordinate 78,812,517 downwards.
TAAAATTGATGATCTATATTATAATTATGAAGTAGTAAAAACTTAAAAAAACGAATTCTATTAAAATGAAAGTTCACTTCGATCCTAATGCTGTTGTCATATATATAGGAAATGAAAATCAAAAAGGTATATGGGAAACATATGCAGTTGATCGAGAGAGGTTCAAAAGAAGAATTACTGAAACAGAAAATAAAATAGGACAAATCTTTAAAGAGAAACACAGAAATGAAGTGTTACATAACAAAAACTTATATTATTGAATTCGTTTAAATCTTTAATATTTTTGATCTTCCTATATTTTTAATCTTCCAACAATTTTTAATCTTTTATAAGGGGTATCCATTTTGGGTACCCCTTTTTTTAATGCATTTTTAAAAAGGACTTTGCAAAGTACCAATTCAAAGTAGTTTGTTTTACAACTTTTCTATTGATTTTCATCACTAAATCCATCATTTCATCACTTTTAAAATCAAAGCTATTCAAAGCTCAAAATGATCGCAATTGTTCAAAAAGTCTTCAAATACCATAAAAAATGCGTGTTTTTATGATGACTGTTTTTATGAAAAAACAGATTAAAAACTTCAATTTTCAAAAATCTGACGTTTTTGCCTATTTTAGGCTCAAAAATCAATGATTTTTAATGAAAATATGGTGTTTTTGATCATAAAAAGCCTTAAAATGTTCGTGATTATTGAGGTCTGAAAAATCAAAAAACGCCTGATTTTGAGGTTTTTATGTGATTTTGGGGTGTGCCATAGCACCCCGTATATACTACTTGCCACGGACGGCTAGAAAAGAAATTCTCGAAATACGGCATGGCTCAAACATCTGCATCATTTTACCTGTACGAATGCCCTAATTACTGAAATAGTGGGTTTTGGGTAAGTGAAACTCGACTTCAAACATGCTATAAGTATTTTGGCACACATAGACATTAATCTGTATCCATTCAGTTCGTTAACAGAAGCGTCAGTCCTTATACACTACCTACCAACAAGTAATTGGACATCTGTGATAGCAAAGGAAAACGAAGTTTATTCACCTTCAATAGTTGGTGGAGCCTCCACGAGCGGCGATTACAGCTGCGACCTTCCGGGAATTTCTCTCAACCAGGCGTTGTACGACGGCTAGCGGTATTTTTTCCACTCGGCTTGGAGAAGACAGGTCAGTTCCTTCACCGATTTCGGACGGTGGGGGCACCCCTTAAGTCAACGCTCCAACTCGTCATAGAGGTGCTCTATAGGGTTAAGGTCCGGGCTCTGCGCACGCCCGTCCATTCCATTAACCCCATTGTCACCATACCAAGCCATGGTGGACCTCGCAACATGACAGGTGGCATTGTCATCCTGAAAGAAACATGGGTCAACCCCGTAAAACTGCCACAACGTAGGAAGCGCATGGTCATCCAAAATGGTGCAGTAGGTCTCGGCGTTGAGTCTACCAGGAATTGCGACCAAGGGTCCCGTGCCATACCAGGAGAAACACCCCCATTGCATAATTCCACCGCCGCCGAACTTCACAGTTGGCACAATACATTCCGGCAAGAGGTGTTTTTCAGGCAGACGCCAAACCCAGACCCTGCCAACCGAACGGTAGAGGGTGAACCTTAATTCGGCGCTCCAGAGAACCTGTTTCCACTGTTCAACGGTCCACTGTCAACGTTCTGTGCACCACGTTAACCGAGCAGCGCTTTTGGACTTGGTGATCAAAGGCTTGTGGGCGGCGGCACGTCCCTGATAACCGAGAAATGGGCTTCCTTAAGGATAGTATTCATCGAAAGAACACTCCCGGATGCCTGTTGGAACTACTCGCGGATGTGACCCATCGATTTGGTGCGGTTCTTCCGAATTTCTCTGGCCAGCACCCGTCGGTCTCTAACTCCCAGTTTTGTGGGTCTGCCGGGTCGGGGCACATTCCGACATTCACCTCTCATTTTCAACTTGCCAATCACGTAGGCCACTGTCAATTTTGGGTACTTCAACTCGTTGGATATATCACGTATGAATCGGCCATTTCTGTGATACCCGACGATTACACCTTTCTCGAAATCAGAGAGCTCCGTACTGCGTGGCATCTTGCATGCGACTGGTTGCGTTGTTGTTTCCCACACGATATTTAACCAAAGAATATCTAACGAGAAGAAGTTAAGGCTCAGCGAGACGTAACTAGCGCAGCCGTATCTTTAGGGAAAACATGCAGTGCACAGAAGCCAACATACAGGCTGATGCCGGAGCAGACTGAGTTGGACTGAGCATGCGCGTTTGTGTTTGTTGACTTTCTTCAATTCTCTCTTCTAGCTCTGCGATATATGCTATAGTCGTTTCAGTGATCTGCAATTGTTCAAGTGGACTTACAATTTTATTTTGGTAGTCTGTATCAAGCAAGACATGTCTTTGATGGAAGAAAATGATAAATCTACTAGGTGAGTAATTACGGGTTTTTTTCCCATTCCTTTTTAAGTGTTATTAAAGGAAACATTTTGAGCCTTACATTGTTCAATTGTATGCATGTTGACATGGAGGTTAATCATTTTTCCCGCCTTTACGTAGAATCATTCTCAGCATTATGTTTTCTTAGGATTCACAGCCATTAAGTAAAGAATATAACTAAGGTTACATACCTAACTTATACGTTTTGTGGAAACCCATTCATGTGCTTCTGAGAATTCCACGAAAACAATTTTTAATACTTCAGGGTAACACGAACAAAACCCATTGAAATTCAAAAATGGCCTCAGCACATTTGACATTTAAGGTATATTGTTAATATGAAATTCGTGGCAAGCAACCAGGTATTACTATAAAGTAGTTATCTGTAGGTATTTCTGTGCAAATTGCACATGTGTGTGATTTCCCCTGATCATGTGGCCTTGCTGATGCACCTGCAATGCAAAATAATATTTATAATGGTTCCATATAAACCAAACACCCCTAAAATAGGGTTAAATAAAAATTAGGTATAGTATATTTTAGTTAATACTAAAAATTGGAAATTTGTGTCAGCTGTTTAATGAAATAGAACTTCCTCTTCATACCTCCCAAATCAAGCAGGGCATTTTTTTATTTTTTTACTTTAAGGTACTTTTCTACAATCGCCATGTTGGTGTTGTGGTGGAAACTAAGCAAAGTGTAAGAATGTATATGCCGCCCCGGTGGCGCAGTGGTCTAGGCGATGGCCTCTGATCATTCGTCCGAACGGGGTCCGGGTTCGGTTGAGGCATGGATGTTGTTTTTGTCTTACGGGCACTGGCTCTATCCCTTCCCTGGAACCAGTGACCCTAAATTAGGGACGGGCGACTGCTTATAGCCCATTGAGTTGCTCACGGCGGTCGTTAAACCTTCAATAAAAAAAGAATATATTTAATGTGTACACAGCTTATTAAATTTTTTCTTGTTTGTGGTTTTGTTTGTTGCTGCACACACTTGCACCTGGTAGTACTTAAAGTATTTGTGTTACATGTGTAACTTATGTGTTACACAATATTTATTTTACCTGTGTATTAGTTCTGTGGCCAATATAGATCAATAGCAGGACAAAATGGTTATACAATATGTATTTTCCCAGGTTCCCAAATCCTTAGACCAAAGCCACAGTCAGAGCTGTGACATGCTATGTTCCGAAATTATGAGTGCCAAATAAATTTTTCAGTAGTTTTATTTATTTGCAAACACAACATTCAGGGCGGGCAGTTGAAAAAAACGAAAAAACAAATACAAAGTTAACTCTGGTTTGATGACCTTTTTGGCCTTCCTGAGCATAAGAGTAACACAATTTAGGAAAATTCAATTTCTGGACTTAACATTAGTTGACATAATTTCATACCCATTCAGTAATAATAATATAGCAAACACCTCTTTCACAAGGTAATAAGATATTGGGATTTCATATGTAACTTTTTGTTATGCTCACTCCAGAGTCAGAGGTGCAACACTATCCCACACAATTATTTCTTTTAAGACTCTCTCACGCAATATTTCAGCTGTTAGAAGGGAGTTATCTGAACGTATGAGTCAGAAGGGCAACACTATTCCACCCAACAGCCTCTGATCATTCGTACGAAAGGGTCCGGGTTTGAATCCCGGTGAGGCATGTATGTTGTGTTTGTCTTACGGCACTGGCTATCTCTCTTCCCTGGAACCAGTTACCCTAAATTACAGACAGGCAACTGCTTGCTCGCCGTGGTCGTTACACCTGCAATCAAAGAAAGAAAAATATCACACACAACTATTCTTTTAGTTTTAGACTTCCGCAGTATTTCAACTGAACACAGAGTCATCTGAGCATATTAGAGAGTACTACAGACATGCTATGTTTATAATTATAGCTTGAAAGATGAGAGAGATATTCCTTGTCAGTTTACAAAATAAAATTCTTAAACTGCCTTATGGCAGCAAAAAAGGAGAAAACTATGTAAGGTAAATTTGCCAGGAAATCGTAACCTGCCATAGAGATTTGTATCCATGGTTCCCATACGACTTATGTTGAATACATACTATGTACAGTAAGCACCTGAAAATTTTTTTTTCTCCAGTACCCACCTTCAGACAAAGTTACTACTTAGCCTTAAGGGCTGCACGTTACAATTTAAGCATTTTATTTCCCTTTTTAAGGGTTTCTAGAATTTTCTAAAATACTTTTGAATAGCTAGCCACTTAAACAAAAAATTTCTTCTTTATACAAGGGCTCCTTTGCTACATCACTCAAATGGCAAACATATAACTCTTCCTCTGATCTTACATAACTGACTCAGTGGCTCAACTAGAATGAAACTATTTCAAGTTATTACACTGTTCCAATATCCTCCGACTCACTGGTCAGAAAACATATTTATTTTTTATGACGCTTAGCCACTATGAGATATTAATCTTTAGGTAATTTTATGTGCAAACTTCACATGTGCATGATTACCACTGGTCATGTGGTTGGTACACCTTCTGTGGCATTATTAATCTTGCGCGCCACAATTCGGAGAATGCTAATCACTGAATCACAACTATCCCTACTATGGAATGGAGAGGTGATTTACGATTCCCGTTGCAAGTAACTGTATCCACAATTGTTGTTTTTTTGTATAGACGTGAATGTGGAATTTGTATCCTTTTAGTGTGGCTTGTCCCTAAGCAAAGTTTGTTCATAATCATGTGTAGTAAGGTAGCACTGCTTACACTACTACATGTGTGCAGCCTGCTAAGTTCAAATTCTGCGTTACAGCTTATGCCTACATGTAGAAATTACAATTTTCATTTAATTATTTAAGGTATTATATTATGATTCATTAGAGATGTCAAAAATTAAATTGAAATGAAATACTAGAAATAACAAATGAAATCTTTTTATATTTCAGGAGGAAAAAGAATCGTCATGTGATTTGTGTAATCTGCAAATCAGAAAACAGATCTCACCCTGACCGCAGGTTTTTCTCTTTTCCCAAAGAGTCAAGTAGGTGAGTCTCCTTTATTTTGCTACTTTCTCAGGATAATGTTTTAATTTTTGGCAAAAATTGCGTTCGTTATTCTTAAATTATGTTCATTTATCTAAGTTGTAGGTTATTTGGTTATTTACCTAAAATAGAGCATTGTTAACATTTAGCTGCATGTTTTGCATAGCTAGTGCAATGTAATATTTAAAAAAGGTAACTTGTGTTTAAAAATTTAGTTGCTTAACAAACACATGTCAGTTGTCAATGTTTTAATGCAATGTGCAACAAAGTGCTAATGTAATGAAAAATATGAAAAATGCAATTTCTTAAGATTACAGCAAAATTTCTTTATGGAATTCACTTTGAGCTGTAAATTATTTTGCTCATTACTCTTGTTTAATTTCTTGTTGTCCTAAGCACCAAATTTATATTGTGTCATCACACAAATGCCAGTTGTGTGATGACACAATATATATTATGGGGAACTTGTTTTTTTGTAGATTTTCACTACTTAATACCATTTGAAATGGTATGTTTCTAAATGTATTGATTACAAAGTGTGTAATACATTGTTCTTTCTTAGATTTTCATCCTGGATTTCGGCATGCCGTGAACACATGTGTCCCAAAACTGTTAGGGCTGTGGAAGCAAAATATCCAAACTCTTTATACATTTCCCATTATAAAGTATGCTCCCTGCATTTCCAGGATCATGATTATGCTTCAACAAAAAGACACTTCCTCCACAAGTCTGCCATTCCTACAATTTTTAAAAATCCAGGTATGTTACTTTGCAGTTTAGACTAACAATAAGACATGTGAAATTGTGGGAATTAAAATAATATTCAATTATGTTTCTTATGTGAATTTAGTTTTAAACTACCTGTTCATTTCAGTATATTGCAAAGGTGGCCCTATGATCTATAGAGCCACCTTTGGTATGTACTAGGTCTACGCAAAGGAAAGAAAGAGATCCATTCATATTTTGGGTTTTGCAGCTGTCATGTCAAAATATAGCTTTCCCGAATGTTATTCGACAGTTATAATGATGAGCCTGAAAGCAAAAGAAAAGAAATTATATTAAGGATAAACCTAAGTTCCAGAAAAACCACATGTGGAACCATATACATTTAACTGGCTTAATATATGTACTTTCGCATGAATCCATGTTTACTGTTGATTTCTTTAAGGGTAAAACCTTACTGTTTTTATTGATGTAAAAAGAAATATCAGGACACACCAGGAAGTTCAACAAAAACCTTTGACATCTATTACAACTGATACAAAAATTACTAAACAAAACACATTATTTTAACGTACTTTTACCTAAAACATGCATAATATCTAAAATTTTCAGGTTCTTTCCCTTTTATTAGAGGACTAAGTGGAAAATTTTTAAGATTAATGAAGAAACACAACATTATTTTTGGACATTCAGTTCAAAATATTGGTGACTTAATTATAAAGAAAAAAAGTAACAATAATATACTACAATCAGCAGGCATGTATGAAATTCCTATTGTTTCACAGAGTTCTGAAGACCACATATACATTGGCTGCAAAAAAATAGATTAATAAAAAGCTTACATCAACATATAAAATCTGGAACAAAAAAGAAGAAAAAACTGCACTTATCCAACACTATGTTAAACATAAACAATACCCTGATTTTGAAAATATTCAATTACTAACCACCCACACAAACGAAAAAGAATTAAGAATTTCCGAAAGCGTTATAATTGAACAAAAAAAAAAGGTAAAATATGCAACTTACAAGTCCCCACCACACTAGACACAGCCTAGAAATCACTTATATATAAAAAAATCCATAAAAAAAGGCAAAAAAAAAAGAACATTACAAAAAATCACAAATTAACAAAGAAGAAAAAAATTGCACCTGTTTCTACGAACAAATAATAATAGCCCAAAAATTTCTACACAAAAGAATTATGCTTACGACTGATACCCACCAACTCATCCAATCGATGGCAACGCATTAAAAACAAATCACCTAACACATACAGACACACATTAGAATTATACTTACAACTGATACCTACCAACTCGTCCAATAGTGGCGACACATTGGAAACAAATCACCTAACACATACAGGCAGCAAACCTTCCCATCAATTCCCGGCATGCAACTCCAAAACTACACACATACGAGGAACCCTCATGTAGAAATAGTGGCCCGAAGATGGCGGTTAAGTACCGCAGAAAGCGCTCGCTGTCTCCTGATCCGATGAGTATAACTCTTTCTACAAAAATCTTTTAATTAATAGTAAATTTTAAATGTTTGATTGTGCAAGTGAATGAATGTGGAACTGAAAATATATAACCTAACTGTTTTATTTCTGCAAAAAAAAATTTCTTTTGCAGAAATAAATTTTTTTTGCAGAAATAAAAGGCAGAAGTAGTCAGAAATAACTGGAATCACATGATACGCGTGGCTGAAGGTCGTTGCTGCGTCATTCCGCCGGTTTTATAGAGATATCGCCATCTGTACGTTTTTACGAGCGGGAGTCTTGGAACTTTTTGAATGCACTGTGTATTTCACTTCAAATTGTATGGAAAAACAAGATTCCGATGAATTTGTAAACATTGTTACTTCAAAAATTATGATTCAGTGAGTAAAATATTTAAATCAATGTTTACAGACCTGAAAATTATATCCAAAGAACTTGAATGAGATTTCTTTATATTTGTGCATATATCTGAAGCCAAGTTGTGTTGTTAGTTCAAAGATTAAATTGCTAATAAAATTAATCTTTCCACTGTGCAGAAAAGGCAAACCTGCATCCGGGTAACTTAGCAAGCAATCATCATGTTCGTAGCACAAATAAACCTCCAACTAAAAGAAACCCGTCGAAATCGACGTTGTTGTTTGTTTTGTTTTTTCAGAGAATAAACTCATATAAAACAACAAATGTGAACTTTATTTGATTGACAAATTCATTCAACCAGACAATAGTCTAGGTTCGTGGTTTTTTTTTTTTTTTTTTGACTGAAGGTTTAACTACCACTGTGAGCAACTCAATGGGCTATAAGCAGTCGCCCGTAATATTTTCACTAACAATGGTCAACGGAATGTTTATTTACATAATGGGAAACGTCTTACCTACGTGAATAAACTGGATTGAATGAATATTAAATTGTATATATACATCATTCAGTCCAACAGCATAACGCAATCAGGTATTCGAGAGTGTTCGCTGTTCCGATGAGAACTTTGATACCAATGCCTGCTAGCATTGTATCGCGCAACGGTTTGCTCAGAAAAGACTTTGGACTATCTCAGTCCCTCCATGCTTCTGCCTTCAACAGCACACGAGTCTACAGCAGGCGACCGAATGTCAACTGCACCCTTCTCCCATAGACTTTACATGGGAACTTTGCCTCCCCACAACCCGAACGGTTGCCCCCAATCTCATTTTTTCTCTTCGACTAACACATCTAAATGGTAAGACCTTTATTTTGATACCTCAACCATATCTTTACGCAGGGCTGCTTGTGTTCCGGGTCTTACCCAGATTTCCGGGTTTGGGTGATCTTTCATACCCGGAATTCCAGATGTTTAACTTTGATTAATGTGCCTTGCAAACACCTCTGTTTACATTCAGCCGTTTTCTCAAAATAGGACTCGCAGTAAAAAAAAACCTTATAGAATTAATATATAGATTTTTTTTATTGTTCCTGTATTTGTTGTTTTTATTTGACCCTTTTTCTTCAAGTCGTTTTGCTGTAGTGTAGCATTTCCTGAGATTTTTTTACTTTTGGCCAAACCATCATGACATTAGGTCTGGGTTCATGAAATCTACTTAGGATATCCCCCATAGAATTGGGGTTCAGTTTGGCAATTTATAAAGCTATTCAGGGGTGTGAAAGAAAGACAGTTCCCTTGTCCCTGGTGTGTTACATTATTTGCGTATTCGTAGAATGGGTTCTTCAACTTATGCTTCATGTATGCTTTCTGTTGTACTGTACAAGTCAAGTATTGTTACATTTTTTGTTTTAGAAAAAAAGTGTTGTTTTTTCATATAATTGAAAATGTGAGGTTTTATTCTCTTGTGTTCTTTCAGCTAATACTTCAGTTCTGGCAGGGGTCCTGAGCCTACCAAGTATGAGAGAGGCCATGATGAAAAAGCTGCAACATGAATCAGAGAATGCCGACATTTTTGAAGATTTGCCAGCTTCTGTTTCTGCAGTGAGCAGGAGCCCAGATCCAGCAGTCCCTATGGCTACTCCTGTAGCCCCAAACACTCCTGATATTGTGCATATGCCAAGAAGGCAGTTATTTTGTCAGCATAGAATGATAACGCCTAAAACGGCAAAAATTAAATCTTTATCTTCTAAGCTTTATTATCTTAAGAGAAAATATGCAAAGAAGAACATTAAGTGCAGTATCAAAAGTGTTCTGGAAATAATTCAGCCTCTAGTGTCTCAAAATGTATTCAAATTCATCAAATGTCAAATCTCTGCTGGTAGTGTTTCCCGCTATGGGCGTAGGTGGTCTCTAGATGACAAATTTTTATGTCTTCAGCTCTACCTTGCTAGTCCTAAAGCATATTGCACACTCAAGAGTTTTTTACATTTACCAAGTAAACAAACTCTCTTGAAATGTGTATCAGGTATTGCAATGGAGCCAGGATTTTCAGCTGCTGTGCTGGATTCCATCCGTTTAGTAGCCAGCAAGTTGAAACCACATGACAAGAAATGTATTATATCATTTGATGAAATGAGGCTAAAAAAAGGTTTAGTGTACAATAGGAAAAAAGATTCTGTAGATGGTTTTGAGGATTATGGTTCCCACATTATTGATACTCCTCGTATTGCAACACACGTGCTTGCTATTATGGTTCGTGGGCTTTGCAAAAAGTGGAAACAGGTTGTTGGGTACTTTTTCTCAGCCGATACCACACCAGCAGCAATTCTGAAGGTGTTAGTCCTGGAAGCACTCGGAAAATTGTTTGCTTCCGGGTTAACACCCATCGCAATTGTCTGTGACCAAGGGTCCAACAACCAAAGGTTGTATGGTGTGGAATTTGGTGTTAATGAGGAGAGACCTTTTTTCATATTTGAAGGTCAAAAGATCTTCACATTGTGTGATGTTCCACATTTGATAAAATGTGTAAGGAACAACTTCAGGAGATACAATGTTAAGTTTTCAGGTAGCAAAATTGCTTCCTGGGACCATATTGTTGCCTTGTATGAATTTGATTCCAAGCAGAAACACAGAGTTGTTCCTAAATTATCAAGACGGCACGTAGAGGTGGATGGGCTAAGTGCCATGAATGTCAAGCTTGCCACTCAGGTGCTAAGCCAGTCAGTGGCATCAGCTTTGTGTTTGCTGACTGCACTGAGTTATCTACCTTCTTCTGCCGCCCACACAGCTGACTTTTGTTCATCTGTCAATGATCTCTTTGACAGTTTGAACAGTCGAGTTTTGAAAGATAAAACTCGGCCTTTGTTGTCTGCTGTTACAAAAAATTCTTCTCACATAGAATTCTGGAAGAAACAGTTGCAATTTGTGAAATCATTATCCTTTGACACCAAAGGTAGAAAAATCTCATTTCCATGCATATTAGGCCTCAAAATTACTTTGTCTGCCTTTCTGCATATGATCCCTACACTTTTAATTGATGTTCCTTTCATTTTAATGTGCAGGTTTAACCAAGATGCCTTGGAAAGTTTTTTTCTGTTGTCAGACGCAAAGGAGGTAATAATGACCATCCTACTGCATATGACTTTCAACAAAGAGTAAGGCTAATCATGGCACAGAGTATCATTAGCACTTGTGGAATGGCAAATTGTGAGCCTGATGATGACACAATTTTAATTCCCATGCATACATTAAATGTGTCTGAAAACCCTGAGCTGATAAACAGCAGTGATGTGGACAATCCAGACAGTTCATTAAACAGTTTGATTGCTTCAGATAGGATATTTTCAAACTTAGAAACAAATTCAGCTGCATATGTAGCAGGGTTTGTCGCCAAAAATGTAGCAGGCAAATTTTTGTGTAAAGTTTGCACTGCTGATTTAATTGGTGACAAAACCTTAACTGAGAATTCATTGTTCTTGCATTTCAAAGAATTCGATGATGTCAAAAAGGTTTGACTTATCCTACTGAAGCATTGTTACAGACTGTCTGTAAACTTGGTGAACTGTTTACTTCACAGTTTCATGAGATTTGCCACCACAGACACATAAAAAAAAATTGGTTGGCAAACTTAGTGAAGTAGACCACAATTGGTTATCCTGCAGCATTCATAAGGTAAAAATGTGGGAATACCTTGTTGGGTATTATGTTCATTTGATGGTTACATACAAAGTTAAAGAAATGTGTAGGGATCTGAAAAACAGAAAAAAACCACTGAAAAAAATGCAAAAATTGTCATAAAAATTGAAAAACATGTTTAGCACTTTATTTTGAAAACAAGCATTTTATCTTTATTCAGGGGCACACCTAGGGCCTTTGCAGCCTGGGTGCAAGCCCAGATTTCTTGCCCCTTGTAGGAGAATATTTTTTAATTATTTTTACATGAAGTAGGAGAATATTTTGTAATTATTTTTAGCGAAAACAAAAAAATTTTTCAGTGTTTTTTTTCTGTTCTTCTAATGGAAATTACAAAAATTCTTGATGATGGAGATACTCCTCCAGTATATCTCTCTCCATCCATGAGATAATTTTGGAGTGACATGTCACTATGCTCTCTGTGATGCATTGATATCACAATTCACCTGAAGGAAAGTTTCATATGAAAATATTGTAGTCAAAGTTTCTTTTATAATAAACTGTGAAACAAATGAAGCTTCTTGTAAAGGAGCATTATAATGATTTTGCTGAAAGATATCAGCAGTGTTTGCTCATTAAACAGAAACCTCAAAATATTATAGACACTTAGCAAAATTTACGTAAACTAAATATGAGAACATTTCCTAATGTTGAGGCAACTTTGAAAATATTTCTAACTTTACCAATTAGCAACTGTACAAGTGAATGTTGTTTTTCTTTTTTGAAAAGACTGAAATCTTTAAGAACAACGCTGTCAAAAAAACTTTCTGCATTGGCAATACATTATTTTGAAAATGACAAATTCTATTTCAAATTTTAATGATGTAATTTCTGAATTTCAAGCTCAAAAGGTAAGAAAGAAGTCATTTTAAAGATATAAAGATAACACAGGGGACAGGCTAACCAAAAAAAAAAAAAAAAAAAAAAAATCTCTTGCCACAGATGCTTAAACTATTTTAGGGTATTTCTAGGGTTATGGATACATCCTTTGTAGGTTTTTTATAATAGGGTGTTATACAGATCCTTAGTGTTTACATTCCATCAAATTTGTATTTCATGAAGTCCACAGTTGGATATGAAATCATATTTTGACAAAGTCAATTTCATTTTTAATTCACTTTGGAGAAAAATATATTGAACTGTTTTATTTACTGCAAACAGCCTTGACCAGGAGAATATCAAATTTACTGTGGTCATTGACTGTTCCTTCTCATAAGGGTTAAGTGGTGGTGTTTCAAGTAAATATTTTCTTCAGTGTCTTTGTCCAGAATACTTTATTTGAATCCCATAGATATCTGTGTGCATAGAAATCTGTATTGGAAAATGAAGAATGCGTAAATTAAAAATGTTATTAGGTGTGCAACTCAATTGTCGGTCCCTAACCACAAGCGATCGTAGAACGTAGGCAAGCCGTCCCGGTGGTGCAGTGGTCTAAGCGATGGCCTCTGATCATTCGTCCGTAAGGGGTCCGGGTTTGAATCCCGGTCAGGCATGGATGTTGTGTTTGTCTTATGGCACTGGCTCTCTCCCTTCCCTGGAACCATTGACCCTAAATTAGGGACGGGCGACTGCTTATAGCCCATTGAGTTGCTCACGGTGGTCGTTAAACCTCCAATCAAAAAAAAAAAAAAAAAAAACTTAGGCAAATGCAAATAGCTGTGTGCAATAATGGCTGATTGCAGTGCCATCCAAGTTATCCAGGCAACCATAACCGCTCACAGCTGTAGTGGCAGAAGGGACAAAAGTTGATGGTGAAAGAAATGTCGTTTGGAAAGCAACATTTGAGGCACTACCTCCTGTTCATGTTTCAGCTGGAAAATAGTGCCGCAGAAGCCGAGCAAATGATCTGTGCTGCTTTGGGTGAGGCTGCTGTGTCCTACAATATGTGTAAGAAGTCATTCCAGCAGTTTAAGCAGAGAAATTTCGATCTCCGTGATGTAGAACGTCCGGGACAGCCACAGAAAGTTGACGACGAGGAACTGGAACAACTGTTGGGTGCAAATCCCTGTCGCACACAAATAGAACTTGCTTAGGAACTCTGAGTAACATGGCAAGCCATTGCAAAGTGCCTGCACAAGCTTGGATGGATTCACAAGGAGGACCGTTGGGTAGCCCACCTACTCACAGCTGCAAACAAGTCTTGGCGCTACGATGTTGCTGTGTCCTTGCTCTCCAGATTCAAAAAGAAGGATTTCCTGCACAAGATTTTGACCTGTGATGAGAAGTGGATCCTCGACGATAATCCTAAGCTGCGCAAATCGTGTGTTCATCCAGGTCAGCCTACCCCCAGTACCGCCAAACCAAAAATCCATGCCAGGAAGTTGTTGCTGTACAGCACGGTGTCTTACACTCTGAGTTGCTCAAACCTAGTAAAACGGTCACTGCTGAGCATTATTGTCAGCAACTTTTTCGTGTGAGTGACGCAATGGAGGCAAAAAGGCCATACACACCAGCAAGGGTAGAAGTTCGGTCCTGTTGCTTCAGCATAACGCACATCCTCACATCGTGAAAACAACTTTAAACATAATCACCGACCTGGGATGGGAGATTATTCCACCCGGCGTATTCTCCACACTTCACCCCGTTGGATTATCACCTCTTTCGCTCCCAGCAACAACACCTGAACGGTACGAACTTCACTTCTGTCAAAGGTACACACAAGTATTGATGACTTTATCAACTCAAAACAGCCCTCTTTTTTCCACAGTGGCATTCGGCAGCTTCCTGACCAATGGCTCAAATGTATCCAACACGATGGGGATTATTTCCCCCATTAGGTACATATTCAATTTGCTATAATTTGTTGTTAATGTGTCGTCCCTGTGGCCGAGAATTAAGTTGCACACCTAATAATTTGCAGTGTATGTATTGTCTGTACTTATTATTGAACAAATGTATACTTTATTTGTATGGGAAAAAGAAGCACATGTGTCACAAGTGTTTAGTCAGAGTAATGTGTTGGAAAATGCATAATTTACCTACCAGCAGCTGATTTTTTTTTTTTTTTTCACTTTACGATGTATCTGTTATCTGTACTTATTATTGACGCCATGTGTACTTTTTTTGTACGGGAAAAAGAAGTGCATGTGTCACAAGTGTTTGGTCGGAGTAATGTGTTGGAAAATGCATAATTTACCTACCAGCAGCTGATTTTTTTTTTTTTCATTTTGCGATGTATGTATTATCTGGACTTATAATTGATGCCGTGTATACTTTATTTGTATGGAAGAAAGAAGCTCATGTGTCACAAGTATTTAGTCAGAGTAATGTGTTGGAAAATGCATAATTTACCTACCAGCAGCTGATTTTTTTTTTTTTTTTTTCATTTTGCGATGTATGTATTATCTGGACTTATAATTGATGCCATGTATACTTTATTTGTATGGAAGAAAGAAGCTCATGTGTCACAAGTTTTTAGTCAGAGTAATGTGTTGGAAAAGGCATAATTTACCTACCAGCAGCTGATTTTTTTTAATTTCAATTTGTGGTGCATGTATTGTGTGTACTTTTATTATTGAACACATGTATACTTTATTTGTATGGAAGAAAGAAGCTCATGTGTCACAAGTGTTTAGTCAGAGTAATGTGTTGGAAAAGGCATAATTTACCTACCAGCAGCTGATTTTTTTTTTTTTATTTCATTTTGCGATGTGTCTATTATCTCTACTTATAATTGACGCCATGTGCACTTTTTTTGTACGGGAAAAAGAAGCGCATGTGTCACAAGTGTTTAGTCAGAGTAATGTGTTGGAAAAGGCATAATTTACCTACCAGCAGCTGATTTTTTTAAATTTCAGTTTGTGGTGCATGTATTGTGTGTACTTATTATTGAACACATGTATACTTTATTTGTATGGAAGAAAGAAGCTCATGTGTCACAAGTGTTTAGTCAGAGTAATGTGTTGGAAAAGGCATAATTTACCTACCAGCAGCTGATTTTTTTAAATTTCAGTTTGTGGTGCATGTATTGTGTGTACTTATTATTGAACACATGTATACTTTATTTGTATGGAAGAAAGAAGCTCATGTGTCACAAGTGTTTGGTCGGAGTAATGTGTTGGAAAAATGCATAATTTACCTACCAGCAGCTGATTTTTTTTTTTCATTTTGCGATGTATGTATTATCTGGACTTATAATTGATGCCGTGTATACTTTATTTGTATGGAAGAAAGAAGCTCATGTGTCACAAGTATTTAGTCAGAGTAATGTGTTGGAAAATGCATAATTTACCTACCAGCAGCTGATTTTTTTTTTTTTTTCATTTTGCGATGTATGTATTATCTGGACTTATAATTGATGCCATGTATACTTTATTTGTATGGAAGAAAGAAGCTCATGTGTCACAAGTGTTTAGTCAGAGTAATGTGTTGGAAAATGCATAATTTACCTACCTGCAGCTGATTTTTTTTTAATTTCAGTTTGTGGTGCATGTATTGTGTGTACTTATTATTGAACACATGTATACTTTATTTGTATGGCGAAAAGAAGCGCATGTGTCACAAGTGTTTAGTCAGAGTTTGGTCAGAGTAATGTGTTGGTAAATGCATAATTTACCTACCAGCAGCTGATTTTTTTTTAAAATTTCATTTTGCAGTGCATGTATTGTGTGTACTTATTATTGAACACATGTGTACTTTATTTGTATGGGGAAAAGAAGTGCATGTGTCACAAGTGTTTAGTCAGAGTAATGTGTTGGAAAATGCATAATTTACCTACCAGCAGCTGATTTTTTTTTTATTTCACTTTACGATGTATCTATTATCTGTACTTATAATTGACGCCATGTATACTTTATTTGTACGGGAAAAAGAAGTGCATGTGTCACAAGTGTTTAGTCAGAGTAATCATAAAATTATTTCATGGTTTTGCATTACTAGTTGTGTTGAAAGATGCATAATTTAACACCAGCTGATTCTCGAAAAATGTTATTTTGCAGTGTATCTATTATCGATACTTATTGTTGACGCCCTGTATTCTTTATTGGTGTGTAAAATTGCAGCACATGTAACATCTATGATCAATGAAGTAATAAAATTATTTAATAGTAAATATGCATCCGTTTTATTTTAGAAATAATTTAAGAGCATTGTCTTTTTTTTCGATCTTCTTTTCTGACTTAACCTTTTTTCTTTACCAATAATTGAAAAATATTCACAAGATGATCGGAAATGCAAGGTAAGTTATTGCATCATTTTACTTTGGGATCTAAAGCCTAATGGTGTATGTGCAGAATAAATAGAAACTGGGTACCGGATGAAATTGAAATCGCCTGACATCATTGGAGCCTCAAGCTGTATTTCTGAAGTCTGTTTT
Source organism: Macrothele yani (assembly GCA_039090855.1). Taxonomy (NCBI): domain Eukaryota; kingdom Metazoa; phylum Arthropoda; class Arachnida; order Araneae; family Macrothelidae; genus Macrothele; species Macrothele yani. The sequence continues at coordinate 78,795,487 of CM077007.1, read as the reverse complement.
AAATCATTTTTGATAAGTAAAAAGTTGTTTGCAGCTTAAAAAAATCTTCCCAAAAAAGTGGATTTTTTATTTAAAATCGTTCGGACAGGGCGCGTTTTATGCTTCACTTTATTACAAATTTTTTTTTCGCTAATATGTTAAGCTGCAGCTACATTTCGTTTTGCATGTTTTACGTGAAGTTGTGAAGTTCGTGTCATTTTTTTTTTAGAGTTAGTATGATTTCTTGATTTTCACAAAAATACAATATGTTTCTTTGTTTAAAACAGCTTCCAGTTCGGAATTTAAGAGAATTAAAAAATTGTAAGCAATTTTATTTTCCCATGACATTAATTTTGAGGCATTTTGGTACCTATGTATTCAATATCAAGACTGAAAAAGTTGGTGCTTAGAGTGAGAATAAAACTGCTAATATTTCGTTAAAATAATATTAATTGCTATTGTATATATTTGTTTCACCAAAAGAAGGGACGGGAGGGATACTCAGGAAAAAAAGAACTGCTTTAGTCTCAGACCCAAGGAAACGATCGCCGATCAAAGCTTCGCTTCCGTTCTGTCTAAAGAATAGGCTTCGCTTCCCGTCGTCCCCTGCGCTTTTTTCGCCTGAATGTTAGCTTTCCCGCAGAGCATGTCATCTCTCGTGGTGCGGCGGCGCTGCTGTTGCCTGTCTTACATTATCTCTACGAGAGCTGGGCTTCTTCACGCGAAGCGTTCATATTCTTTGATTTAACTGCGGCGGCCGTGACATGTATCAGGACCGCAGATATTGTCAATTGCATGGGTGTCCAATTACTTGTTGGTAGATAGTGTATATTCCATGACGTATATACACTGGCGGAAAGAGAAAAAAGAACACTAAGAAGGAGACATCTGATACCAACGAAATTAATACAGCATGATAACGTAATACAGAGGATAACGTGATCAAAACATTATGGCAAAATACAGCTGTTATTGCTGGCAAACTGAAAAATAACATTTCCATGTAACATGGATAGTACGAGGTTGAACCGCCATGAACTACGTCACACTGTGCAATTCTGGCATGGAGTCTGTCGAACAGATGTTGGATGTAAGTTTGGGGTATTGAGTTCCAAGCATCCTCAACCTGGACGCGTAAATCGGGAATGGTCGTGGCTGGCCGTGGACACCGGATAAGTCGTTGTTCCATAAAATCCCACACGTAATCAATGGGGGACAAATCCGGTGAACGTGCAGGCCATGGAAGTTGTCTCACACCCTGAAGTGCATGTTGCGTTTCACGTGCCGTGTGTGGGCGTGCGTTATCTTGCTGGAAAACACCACGACGGACCGACCTTACAAATGGCACAACAACGGGCTGAATGATGTTGTTGATATAGGAGGTGCTGTTTAACGTACCCGGTACAAACACTAGTTGTGTACGGTAGTGATAGCTGATCGCTCCCCATACCAGGAGACCAGGTGTAGGCCCTGTGTGTCGCTGGCAGATGCAAGAGGGTGGAGACGCTCCCCTGTGCGTCTGCGAACACTTATACGGCCATGGGAGGCTCCCAAGCAAAATTTGCTTTCATCGCTGAACACGACAGGTCGCCATTGCGTTCTCCAGTGCAGACGTTGGCGACACCACTGCAGCCGTTCCTGACGGTGGGCTGGAGTCAGAGGTACACATGTCAGAGTAACACGTGCACGTAGTCTTGCATTCAGTTGACGGTTGCGTATTGTTCGCACAGTCACCTCAGGTGCAACGGCAGCTCGGATTTGCGTCGCAGTGGATGTTCTACTTGACAACGCCGCTCTTCTTATGCGTCGATCGGTCCGCTCATCATTCCGTCTGTGACTTCCGGTTCCACGTCTTCTCGTGTGGGAATGTTCCTCGGACCATCTACGCCACCATCGTACCACCACCGATACTTCCCATCCAATTCACTCCGCAATACGACGATACGACCACCCGGCCTTGCGGAATCCGACTAAACGGCCTCGCTCAAAGTCCGATAACTGCTGAAATCATACACGTCTTCCATGTCCAGGCATTGCAGGTTCTTCAAGGCCTTCGCACGTGTCCGTACGCCGACGACTGATTACATTCACTTCGCCGTACTCCTCAAATACCAACAACGATAATTTGCATATTATGACGTGCTGTGGCGTAAGCTCTCACTGGTTGGTCCTGAAATTAACATCACACGTACGTAAACTCGACCTCATTAACATATGTAAATTTCATGATCGTCCGCCAATTCCTTTTTGGTGTTCTTTTTCACTTTCCGCCAGTGTATAAGAGTTGACGACCTTAATCATTGTGAAAAAGAACCTTTTCACGGTTCGGTATATCACAGTGGAGCATAAACTATATTTGCGGTGCAAATTTTGAAGATGACAATCCGATTTTTGCGTAAATGTGACAAGGATGGTAAGTCTTGTGCGTCGATTGGTCCGGTCATCAGTCCATCAGTAGAAACAGCTACATTTCTTCTAACACAGTTTCTTTCATGATATATTTGCGGGTTTATTTCATTAGGTCCAACTATCCCTCGCCCTAATTTGGACTATTTGGACTCCGTGTTCATGTGTGGCTATGTGTGCCCGGCTTGACTGCGGACTTCTCAGCTGGTTCTCGTAATACGAGACCAATGACAAGCAGCATAAGCATAGAGATTTATACGTATTTCCAGTTATATTTGTAATTTGCATCCTCGTTTTCTATATTCGTACGTTCCAAATATCTGAAATAAAAAGGATGATGCTACCGAATTTACTGTTGTAATGAGCACATCGTTTGAACCGTTTCTGATGCGAATTAAATTTTTCAAATTTATTCAAAGTCAACGCAACCAGTTAGAAAATATCAACCGGATTTTTACAATAAATGAAAAAAACAGAAATAGAAACTGCTACATTTCTTCTAACACAGTCTAAAACTTACGTTACAAAAATTAAAAGATGGCGTCCAAAAATTTCTCATAGAAGAAGGATATCGGAGACAAACCGATTTTCAAATCGAACACTTAAAAGAACAAATATAAAGAGAAACATGATATAACTCTACGCCTTCTAACTCAAGAATTTTACCTAATAGAATAGTTGAAAGTAGGCTTACAATATTCTTCATGGAAAAAGCTATCCTAAGGAAAAAGAACTTTTCAAATTTTTAAATATATCTCCCAAAAACAGAGGCAGCGAAAAGAAAAAAGAATTGATTTTTACACTACCTAGCGAAAAATTTGTGCATTATTTAAACAGGATAATGTTTCACATCTCTATTGTCGTGAATGGCATACAGTAAAAAAAGCAATTTCTCAATAGGGCTTTCAGAAGCAAAGATACAGCTGCTAACAGAAGTACACAAGCACCAACCACCTAGCGACAGAACTGTGATCTATAAAATTCCTCAGATACTAACCTAAAGTGTTTCACTAGAAAAATAGCATCCGATGTTGAACGAATTTTTTAAATCGCACATTCAAAAGCAAAGATCTTAGGGAAAATTGTGGCGTGACCTGGCGGCAAAATTTTTCATTATTTTGGTAAGAAAATACGCTCACAGAATTTGTACATTTATTAGTATCTGACCGAAGAAAGAAGTTTTCAATCGGGATTTTAGTGCCTCAGATATTGCTGTACACGGAAATGTGAACTTACTCTCTCTCGTGGCAGGCTTCTGCGTTAAGAAAAATTTCAAATTACATGAGAAACATTTCGCAGCGGATACGCTCTCGAACAAAGAAATAATTTTTAAAATCGGACTCTTAGCAGTTTTTAGGAGTAGAGATATCAATAAAAATAAGATATGCATCTACGCTCGAAGGAGGAAAAGCTGTACATAGTTGTAAGAAGAGAGTATTCTGAAAATGTTTCTCAAAGAGAGCGAAAGGGGTCCACGAAAGAATTTTTTCAATCGAATTTTCACGAGCTCAGATTTAGATGCAAATACATCGGAAGCAGAAATAAACACTTACGCCCCCTGGTGGCCAAAATGTCTTTACCAAATATAATAAATTATATGCAAAACATTTCCCATCAGTAGCTGTATGTGATACAGGAAGAATTTTTCAAATCGGGGTTTTAGAAGCAAAGATATCTTGGAAAATGCAATTTGCCTTTACACCCCTTAGCGGAAAGTCTATGAATTACTTCAAAATTTTAGAATTATATGAAAAAAATTCGCATCACGAATTATATGCAACAAGAAAGGAATTTTTCAATTCAGGCTCTTAGAAGCACAGATATTAATATTAACAAAAATATGATATACATTTACGCTCCCTGGCGGAGAAACCATGCAATATTTTAAGAAAAAAATTCCGAAAACATTTATCGACGTGAGGGGTATCGTTCCACGTACGATTTTTTCAATCCAGATTTTAAAAGCTCAGATTTTGCTGCAAATACATCAAAAGCAGAAATTAACATTTTACGCCTCGTGGTGGCCAAACCGTTCTTTACCAAAAATTGGAAAATATATGCAAAAGATTTCTCATCAGGATCTGTATCCACTGAAGAAAGAATTTCTCAAATTGGAGTTTTAGAAGTATAGATATCGGGGAAAACGCAATTTAATTTTACGCACCCTAGCTTAAAATCTGTGCGTAACTTGAAAAAGTGACTATACCTGAAATGCTTTCCGACATAAATGGAATCGAAAGGTAAAATAATTCTTTCAATCGGATGTTTAGAAGCAAATATATGTAATAAAACTCGTTTCGAATTCGATATCATCTGCGTTACGCTCCCTAGCGGTGAAATTGCACATCGTATAAGAAAAAAAAACGAAATAAAGGATCGTCATTCTCACATTTCAAACTTCCGAATGCAAAAAAAAAAGGTTTTCTAATCGGACTAATAGTTGCAAAGGTATGGTGTCTACAGACGGACATACGAACAAACCGATAACACAAATACTATCTTTTTTTACAAAAGACGTTCTAAAAAATCGAATTTCGTGGTTCTGCTTCAATTTTCTATTATGAAACAACCTTTCAGTGATACGCGAATACCCAGTGCCTTGAGAAAGTGTAATGATCGGCAACAAGAATATTCAAAACAAATTTCAGGTTGCATAAATTCGAGGTTTTCATTATGAAAAAAATACATACTGTTTATTCTAACATTAATTCAAGTCCTTAGCACGAATAAATGAAGTTGTTATAAAGGAAACGGCAAGAGTACATGAACTCTGCCCCTGGGCCTTTGCTCGTCTGTTCTCTGCATTCAATTTGTCGAGGATTCGCGCAAGACACAGGCTTTCCAGCATTATCACTCTTCTTGCAGGTAAGGAAACATTCCAGGTGTGTTTCCCAGATGTAGATATAATTTTATTTGCAAATATCTTCGCTATTAATCATCCGATTTGGACGATATTTAAAATTTAAAAGTTTTTTCCATGTGCTAAATAGAATGCTCATAAAATAACATACCCCTCTTATGGAAAAATTCGGAGATCGTGAGCTAATTAACATGTTAATTAGCTTAATTAGCATTTCCCTTCACATCACGTGATAGTTCCCTTCGAGTGCTTTCCAACTGTACCTTATTGGTTTATCTGCGGTAAATGGTTCGAAAGTTAAGGGGGTGTTTTTTTTTTTTTTTGAGGTCTGTACATGCAAAACATATATGCCCTGCGGAAAGCTCTCAGTAGATGATTTTCGCAGAATACTGTCTTTACCAGGGATCAGGTTTGAGAAAATACGCCCAGACAATGTTTATGTTAACATCATGTTCCCTACTGCATGTAGAACCGAACTTTGTACAGGAAAATAACTTTGTGAAATTTTATTTCGTATAGATTAATAAAGAAATAAAAGTAAATAGTAAATAGTAATTCCCAACTAATTTTATTACAAAGTCTACAACCTCATATAACCCATGCCCCTTTTGAGTTGAAAAATGCCTTTCGTTTTAATTGTCTGAGCCCTATCCTTTGATAGTCTTAGAATGAACCTGGAACTGTGTTTTATTTGTCACTGTGTTTTCTTTCACGAAACTGTGACAAGGTAAATAGAGTACATAAGCGTTTTATCACGAGCCACTCTTTGTTTTCACCGCGGAAAACATACTTTTCAGGTTCATTTCAATCAGCTAGAAATAATTCTGTTTGGATCACTGTAGTGAACAAACACATTCGCCGTAAGCAATTTAAGCCAAACATGAAATATCGAGATGAACTGCTATGTTTACCCATAGATTTGTTTTTCTCCTTTATTCACAGAACGGATTATCTGGGAATTCACAATTGAAATCCTTTACTTAATGTAAATAGTGGCGCTCACGTTGTAATACAGTTGCTGATTTGATATCAGGATTAAGAAATCGCAAAACTTCAATAAGGTGACATGTAAGCGAGGAATATCCGACATCTTTGATGTCTTGGATTACCAGTTCTATTTAGTATTAAGATGACATTTTTCTTTTAAGGACAAGTACCAGTAATTAAATCTATTTCACTTGAGCGATGTTGTAATCAGACTTTTTTGTTCCGTTTCTCCACATATGTTTTCTGGAGAACTTTTGTAGAATAGCGATATACCCTTTGGAGCCACTTTAGTTGTCGTTAAAGATTACGTAAGAGAAACTGACTGCTCCTTGAAAACTCCTGGAGAAAAGTAGTCAAAACAAGAAATTAAAAGAACACACCTGCTATTCCTATTTTTATACATTACTACAAGGACAGAAAAATCGTAGATTAAAATTCCAAGAAAAAAATTTGTTTTTTCTTCAGCTGTTTCGGTATAAGTAAAACTCTTAAAGATGAAACAGGCATCAATATCTCCTTCTCAGAATATTTAGCAGTTTCTGGTTGATGTATCATATCATGCAAATTTCAAACGAAGGCTGTCCTGTGTCTGTTGCTGGTCAGAGCATTTATTTCAGTGAATTATGTCATAGACATTTACTAATTTCTCTTTTCTATTATAAACTTCTCATGAGCAACTAAATCTAAGGGAAGCTACCGGTCTTCTATTTAGTGTAAACGGTTCTGAGAAATAGCAGAAGCAGTGCAATTTGAAAAAGCAGCCACTGTACTCGAGCAGCCAGAAGTGTGGGCTTTGGGCTTATTGTTTGGGTTAGGCATAGTGTCTAATTTTAGGTGAGACATGGGGGAGGAGAGCTGTGTTTGTCCTACGGCGCCTGCTCTGTCGCTTTCCTGCAACTAGTTATCCCAAATGAGGGACAACAGATTTCTCATAGCTTTAGAGGATCGTGGAGGTCGTAAAGTGTGAAATAAACTAAAATATGAACAGAGCAAATATTCGTGTGTTACTTTGCAAGATTGGCTCGATTGACAGAGTTAACTGGTTTCAATCATGGATTAGTAAGAGAGTGCCACATAAGCAGTCGCTTATGTAACATTTAGGTCCATAGGGCAGTTATGCAGCAATTATGGTCCGTAGGTCTATGTTTGGTGATGTGATACGCAAATGGGAGCGTAATGAGGCGGAATTTGCAAACAAACGACTCAGTAAAAATTCGAAACTAACAGAACGTGACAGAATCGCTCGACGAACGAATGTCCGCTCAGAATGTAAATTGGCGCTGTTTCAAATAATGCAAATCCTATGTGAGATTGTTGTGGTTGATGTTAGAACCAGTGTGGGGTAGAGGACTGTACACGACACATTACAGCTACCGTCCGCAAGCCGCTAATCCCTTCTACTAATGCCACATGCCGATCAGCGTAGTGTAAGGAACGTCCATCTTAGACTGTAGATCAGTGGAAAACTGTGCTTTGGCCTGACGAGCCACGGTGCACAATCTGCCACTTTGATGGTCGTTTCTGGGTGGGATGGACGTCTAGATGCAGACACCTTATTAACTGGACAGTCCATAAAATGAAGTTTGGTGGAGGTAGCGTGAGGGTATGGAGCAGTTTTTTTCTTTTCGGTTTGGATCTATCAGTCGTTTTAGACAAAACCCTAAATGGTGATATTTAACTGGAAGTCCTCCCCAATTATGCACTTCCAAAGTTGTGGCATTACCTCCTGGGAGCCCAAACCTCTATGAGCTCGAAAACGCATGATGTTGCACTGCATGCGTTGTTACAGACTGCATTCTGGATATGAACGTCGAAAAGTTGGACTGGCCAGTCCTGTGATCTGATCTGAACTCTATGGAAAACCTATGGAATGAAATGGATCCTGTCGGGTGCGTGAAAAAAGAGGTCACCCGACAAATGAAACTGAACTGGTCACGGTTTTGAAGGCCAAATGGCGAAACACGACCACGGACATTTACAAAAAAAAATGGTGGACTGTATCCACGAAAAGGCTATCATAAGATATAAAGATTTCAACACACAACATAAAATGTATTGTAAGTAAAATTTATTTGTAGGTATGCAGATATTCGGATATTAATGATAGGCAGTGTATTTTTAAAGCACTTTAGTTTCTTAGCAATCCAAATTCAAATACCGATTATGTCTCTTAAATCGTTCCATTTCTCAGGAAATTTTACATATTTCTTTGGTTTAAAAATGAACTTCCTGATGTTGCTCAATCGCTCAGACTTCGAGGAATGATAAAACGACTATTAATATTTATGCAGAAGCAAACTACAGACATTTAATGTCATTGATCAACGTGAAGTACAGATCTCATATAATGTTGATTTAAAAGTTATTGAAACAATATAGCAGTGCACTTAAGGTAGACGATATATCCCAATAATTATGAAACTATGAGCTGCGATGTAAAAACTGCTAATATACATAACTGGAAATATTTTTTCATTCAAATATATATTTTATTTGCAATTTCTAACCTGTGGGTCCATAGGTTTAGTGATAATATCCCACTGAATCCCAATTTCGTATCAGTCCTAGGCTGTACCCGTCTCAGCACATTGAGAATGATGCTTCCAAATTAGCACAGAAAGTTCTTTATTGACTCAGAAGTAATAATTCTGCGATGATGAATCACAATTTATCCTACTTATCTGAAATGATGTGGAAGCTCCATAAAATATGTTTTATAACTAAAGAACATGGTTCGGTTTTCAGGGATGATACTCCTTAGATTATCGGAGGAACAGAAACCCATACTATCCGGTATCCAGACAGTTGGTGCCTCGCTTTTAACTCCCGCAGATCATTAATATTCTGGTGTAGAAGTGTTGAAATTCATTAGTAGTAGAGCAATTTTCGTTATAAAGGCTCTTCAGTCATACAAATTATAGCAAATAATTCTCACTGAAGTCTACATCAAAAGAATTTAGCATGACTTTACTTTTATCATACGTTTTTAATCAAATATCAAAAACTAAATTAATGCCAATAGCAGCTAATTAGTCATACCAAAAGTTAGTATCTTTAATATTTAACGTTCAAACAAAGCGATGACCGTGCAGCGTGTATATGCTTTGGGTTAAAATACTAAATACATTGCTTGACATAGAAAACGACACACTTTGTAGAATGTGTCGGAGCGCCATACAAATTCGTGGGTATGTGTAGATAGTTTGATTATGTAAGTGATTGTAGTTGCAAACCAATCACGTTACAGGTGTGGGAGATAAAAGAACAAAACGGCTCAAAGTAACTAAATTTGGTCTTCTACACCACTGCATCTGAGTAATCTTGATGGAGAGAACACTTGCTAGGAGTGGGAATGCTTGGCCGACCTCAGCGGAAATCTTACAATCACACGGACAGCTTTACCAGACTCTTCATCATTGGACAACGGATGGCTGGTTGGTTCGAGCATTGCATCGAGGTGGAAATGCATCAGGATGGAACAACTGTCGGCTGTATGAGGGAACACTGGTTGGAAGAAGATAACGTAGTGGGACAACTGCGCGTTGACGGACCTCCGAACACCTTGTCGCAGCTCTCGGTGCCAAGTTGTAGTAGCCCACAATCCACAGAAGACGATACTCAACGAGGTGTGAAGGAAAACAAGGACGTATCCGTGTAGTCACGGACTGTGAATCGCAGATTGGCTGTGGCAAGTTTGCATTTTTGCCAGCCACTGCGACGACTGTCACTCACCGCAGAACGTAGTCGTTCAAGGTTGCAGTGGTGCTGTACCAGACATGCGTTTCAAAAGAATGAAACCATGTCGTTTTAAGCGAAATGTTTATCTTCTGTCTCAGCGCCGACTATAGACCACTGAGAGACTGATGACGACGTTGTTACCGGGATGATGATGCTGTAATTCTTCAACCTGGTGACATGGTTTGGGATGCCATCAGTTTCAACTGCTGTTCACCGTTCCTTCGTATCGTGGGTACGATGATAGCATGGCGATACGTTGATGAGGTATTGCAGTCCGTTATGATACCGTCACTGTGTGGTATCCTTGATTGCTGTTTCAGCGAGGTAACACTCGCCCTCACACTGCGAACAAGAGCAAACTGTGTTGCATGGTGCTCCAGGTGCTGTTATGGCCAATGCGATTGCCAAGCTACTCCCCAATAGAGAAATTGTGAGACTTCATCACTGGCAGAGGACTTGACGCCTCGGAACGACTACATCGTAAAGTCGATGAATTGTCGGCAGACGTCAACGGCGCCTTGTCAGTGATATCTCAGGATAACCTCCGGGGACTGTTCTAATCGATGCCACGAAGTATTGCCCAATGTATTGCCCAGCATAGCGATCATACGACCTCAGGTCACGTTATACAGTTTTCTCGCCCATGACAGTGATGCAATCCTTCGGAAATTACTAGGGTAAGTCAAAGGTTAATCCATTTTGCAGCTAAACAGTTTAATGATACAAGAAAACCATACAATCTGACCTCATTCTGCAAACTATAGGCGGTTGTTTTCTATATTTTGCCAACGTTCCATCTGAGCCACGATCCTATGGAGGTACCAGTCGGTAGGTTTCGATGGGAGAAACACTCTGAAGCCAGATTCCATATCTACCACTGAAGCAAAATGCCGTCTTTGTAGGAAATGGGCCATGGAAGGATATTTGTGGTATTCTTATGTGGCCTAGTCCGGAACGTAAAGAGAATGGGGTAGGATCTCAACCCCTTCCAATTCCTGTAGATTTCGGCTTATTTGGGGCATTATCCACCTGCATCAACGCCAGCTCTGGATAGAGTTAGCGAAGAGCATCACTGACCCGCTGCAGTCATTCGGTACTAAGGTTCCAGTCAACAGTCTGATCACCTGGCACGATCTCCTTGTGCACAGGACCCCCGCAATTCCACGAAAGGCACAGCATAAGTTCCCTTTCAAACTTCCTTTTTTGCACAACTGGCTGTGCTTCCTTGGGTGGCCTAATGTCACTGGTTCTCAGTGGTAGGATAACGCAGGAATATCCACTTTTCATCATCTGTGACGGTACGACTCTAAAACCTATCGTCCCATGGATTTCACAGCAATATGTGACAGAGAGTCACGTTGTTTGCACCTGTTGGGGTGTCAATCCATGAGGAACCATTCGATGCCACCTGGAAGAGAAACCGTCTGGCGCAGGTGGCGAACAATGTTATATTGGGAAGCTGAGCTGCCAATTGTCGTGTACTGGTACATGAACTCACTGTCACACCTTTGATCAGGGTGTTGGTGTTGGTGCTCACTGGACTTCCTGACCTCGACTTGTCTTCGAGACTGGTGTCTCCAGCATTAAAAGGCCAGAATTATTTTCGTGCAGTGTTACTGTCCGTTGCCTCGTTCCCTTCAAATGCACAAATCTCTTTAGCTGCTTCTACCGAGTTTAACAATGTTTTTAAATAAAGGTGAAGTAGCACCTTAAGAACACGTTTATAGGCCTCTGCTTTCTGCTCACCAGATAACGCTGTGTGGAAGTGTGCCAAATGCATGCCATCAGCATCATTTATTCCACGCCCTCGCGGTATCCAGTTGAAGCAGGCTTGTTTCGCACAGTAATGGAGGTCTACCATCATGTGTAAATCAAAATGGGATCAACCTTTGTCTCACTTTGGTGTTTCCTTTTCATCTGCTTGTGCGCATGAATGGTAAATGTCGTCACATCTCGTGCAATCCTTCATGGTGTGACGATTTCTATGCTGAGCAGTGTAGTTTGATGCTTTTTATATGCTCCAAAGGCTAAAAGAAGTTGCCTATCTCTATTTTATGCCGACTAATGTACAAGCGAACAGATTCTTTCGACTAGATAATCACTAAATTTTATCACAAGCGGATTTCTAGCACGTAGTGAGATATGAGCATCTACGACTACAAGTAGACTTATTTCATTTAGACCTTCCACACGCAACTAGTTTCTTCCTGCTGAATGGCTTCTGTTCTCAATCGATCTTTCCTGCGATGTGTGGTTATCTGACATCCAATGAAAAGCTTTATCAAAGTCTCATTTCAAGAAGGTAAAAATATTGCACGCGGAAAGACATGCTGGTAGGACGTTTAATGCTTTCAAAGCATGTGCAATCCAGGAATTAGCTACTGAAAAAATCACAACAGCTTTAAGGCTCATATCACTCCGATATTGGCGACGACATCACCTCCCAGATTTTGCGAAAATAGCTAAGACGTTCTTTCTGGTTTCTTTCTTTCATTTTTATCGATAAAGTAAAACTCTCCCTCCCAGCTTGTAAAAATACGCGTGTGTGTAATTGACCCTGGAGTTAGACGTACAAGACAAGCATAACACTCACTGGAAAGGTGAATACTCTGTTTGGCGGTGCTCTCTACTTATATATTTTTATTTTTAGGATTACTTCTCATAGAACATCGATGAACTCTGTTACCGTCGTTCTCACTACATAAGCAGAATGGCAAATCCCTCAGGTAATCTAAGATGGAAAATTTCGAATTGAAAGAAGTTTTATCCTATTTATCTTCTTTGCTTCTTCGTATCGTCTTCTGCGAACACTGATGTGAGCACAAAATCTTTCCCTAGAAAGAAAGATTTTATTCATGGTTGTAAAATTCCACGATTTATGTAGTTTGGAAGCTATTACCGCAGTTTTGAAAATCAAAGTCTTCGATCGGAAAAATACCTTTGGAGATCTTTGATTACCTGTACTTCCGAATCTTCGGAAGTAGGTATGCTTCAGAATTTTACTTTATTTCCATATCAGAAGTTATTGCGAAAGGTTGAAGAGACACGAGCAGAGACATAGTTGGTTCGTTTTCCTATTTACTCCCTCAGTTATTTTTTGTTATTTTATCACTTTTTCAGCCCGGCTTATTACTTGAATACGAAGTTTTTTCTCATTCTGTTCCAGGGTCATTATTACGCAGCACTGTCCATAATGAAATGAATAAAACCTCAATGTAACCAAAACTCAGGCCTTCCTTTGAGAGGGATTTCTGACGGAGCCGAAATTATTGGCTTTTCGTTTTAGTCTGGGGTTTTAACGACAGTCGTGAGCAACTTAACATGCAGTCGCTTGTCCCTAATTTCGGCAACTTATTCCTGGGGAAAGAAGAGAGTTAGTTCTGTAAGATAAACACACCATCTATGTCTCACAAGTGATTCGAACCTGAACACACCTCGGACAAATTATTAAATTATTAGGACCCAGCGTTACGTACCACTCAGCCATCTGGGTGGTTGGAGTTATAGACTTGACCAAGAGAGCGTGCACATAGCTTTCTTGACCAAACTAAAGCAACGAGTGTGTACAATGTTTAGAATACTTACATTCAAAATGCGAATTGTTTTGTTTTTATTTCTAAATTTTACGACTCAAATCTAAGGGATCACTAATCACTAACTTGGAACCATTGGCTTCAAGGAGAGCGGAGAACCAACGCCATAAGACAAACCTAATGTCCATGCTTTATCGAGAACGGAATCTGGAACGGACCTTGGCCCATTCTTGTGTACCCTCGGCTACCAGAGCACTCACAATGTGAATGCCAAAATATAAATATTTGTAGCCCCCAAACTGCGTTTCATAAAGTTCGAGTTTGCTTTTTGAAAACAAATTTTCCCTCCGCGAAGCTGGAACGATAGTTTGTTTTTGAAAACTATAAACTGAGGCACATTCAGCTACTTATCGCAATCTTTCTTGTTGTACAGTTATAAAAACGGGCAGATTTTTGGTACAGGTCCTGACTCTGAAATTCAGAAGCAAACTCACGACCTGGAAAAGCTGGCATTCATTCAATCAAGAAAGGAGTTGTTTTTTTATCTTACACATACCAGCATGTAACGCTTAGAAGATTGGCCTACCTGCACACAATTTAGAGACACTCATTTCGGAGAAGAAAGAGATGGGTCAGAGCCTCTAGTACAAGCACATTTCTCATATCATGACGGGATTTGATCCAAGTTCCATGAGGAGAAGCCACAAGATTTTCCTCCTACATTACTCAGTGTCAGGCTACAACTTCAGGAGAAAAATCGGTCCTTGCGGAAGAGGGTTCAACGCGCCGAAGTGACTAACTGCTGTAATATTTTACAATGCTATTCGAAAACCGAATTACTTAACAAAATGTAAAAAAAAAAAAAAATATCTTTAGACTGCAAAAATATTTAAATCACGTTTCACTGGGAAGGCGAATCAGATGCTCTTTGAGTTTAAAATAGTATTTTCAAGAAAAGGTACCAAAAACCCGGGACTCAATTTGAGAAATATCAAAACATGCACATTCGGCAGCCGTAACTTCTGAATTATTAAATTAAAAGCTCAGACACATACATGAGGGAATGTTTACTTTTCAGGATGCGTTTCACTTAATATTTGAAACGGTACTTATGTCCACACCAATCAAAAGCATTCAATCAAAAACAGAATGTCTCCAGATGTTCAAATTGTTGAAGCATTCTGTTACTAAGTTTGCTGTCTACCTTCCTTGAAAAAGCCATCTGGTTGATGTGCGAAAGCTTGGAAACTGGATTTCTAATTTACACCAAGAAATTTCGGATTACTAGTATAGTTATACTATTTAAGAATGTCTCTTTTCTGCTTCATTCAGTTTCAGCACGCCTTGTGGGTAAATCGCTTCGTGAAGCTGTAATTTCCAAATGTACTGCACTCGGTAAATTGAAAAACCAGGGTTTCCTTGCACAAAACAGTTCCACTTGTATGCATCCACCCAATGGCCCTAGGATCCCTGAATTATTTGGCAATGTTAATTTACATAAAGAGGGCCACCCTGTTCGCCCATTGGTTTCGGGTTATGCCAACCCTACATGGCCCTTGGAAAAAGCGTTAACTACCTTTCTAAAACCATTAATTGCTAATTCTGACTTTTCCATTCACAGTTCTACCCAAGTCCTTGCCAAAATTAAGTCATTTGCTTCTTGGGATTCCCCTTTTATCCTAGCGTCATTGGATGCTGTTTCTTTATTTCCCAGTGTCCCTCTGGATCTTGCCCATATGCTCATCGAAGAAAAACTACCAGGTTTAGGGGTCACCCCTCTGAAGCTATAGCCACTGTTGATGTCTTGAAATTAATAGCCCGACGCACCTACTTTCGTTTTGATAATTATAATATAATTTATCGACAAAAAGCTGACACGCCCATGGGATCTCCACTTTCGGGTTTTTTGGCTGATATAGTACTACAACAGTTGGAAAACAAAGTCCTCGGGCAGTGCCCGCATAAACTTTTATTATTTTTAAGGTATGTCGATGATATTGTAGTCTTTTGGCCCCATTATGTAAATTCAGTTCTTGAGTTTGTTGACTTACTATCCACTTTATTTCCATTTATCAGATTCACTATTGAAATTGAAACCCATTGACCACTTCCTTTTCTTGATTTTTATTTAACCCGTAACTCTTCTAACCGTTCTTTTTCATTTAGGGTTAATCGAAAACCAACAGCTCCTCCCACATTGTTTCCATTCTCCTCCTCCAGCCCGAATCAATATAAGACTGCTTGACATTTTATTAGTTCAATGGTAATACTATTGAACTTTATTCAATAGGTATTCAATAGGTATTACCATTGAACTTTTATTAGTTCAATGGTAGTACCTATTGAACTTTAATCAATAGGTATTACCTATTGAACTTTAATCAATAGGTATTACCTATTGAACTTTAATCAATAGGTATTACCTATTGAACTTTAATCAATAGGTATTACCTATTGAACTTTAATCAATAGGTATTACCTATTGAACTTTAATTTACTTTAAATGGCATCACTTGTGCTTGTGGCGGGGTGCATTGTTGGTTTTTGTCATTCAATATGTACTGGTTGCATCTTTGTGACTTGTGGTACTTGGCCTCAAGATGGGGCCATGAGGCCTTGAAAGATTTTGCATCTGTTAACCTATTTTTTACTTGTAAATAAAGAGGTTTTTAATTTGCAGTTTGAAAACGTGTTTTAGTATATCGTACTTAAATAGCTTTATGAGTATTGTTAGTGAGGTATCGGGAAGTTTGTATTGCCATGAATATATGTTTTAGCCCAACCGCGAAATAGGGTTTCTTCTTTATGGTAAACCATATGGGCATGTATGAAAAGAAAATAGATGAAACTATTTGCTTTAATTCAACTGACGGCGTTTCTACGGATATACATATAAACGAAGAACTTTGTTAGATGCTGTTAACCATCCGAAATGGGAAAGCCTCCTGAATCACGAATAGCGAGATAATCTGAACACGTGCATAATTTTATAGCTACTGATATGTCGAAAAAATATCTCTGGTCGTTGCTCAGGTCTTTAGAGTCAACATCGGGACATGTACCATCAATGGTCTCAAAGTAGATACTCATAGTGTTTTAAAACCACTAAGCTGTTGGCCAATCGAACCACAAAATATAAATTCGGATTGCTTGTATAGTTACATAATTTTTTTACATAGTTGTTGTATAGTTCCTCGTTATTAATTTGATTTAGACCCCACTGAATCTCCATTTAGGTGTTTAAATAAATGCCTAAATGACTCTTCATTGAAACGTAGGAGACAAACACTCCATTGTAGTATTCTTCCTACGTGTAATTCTAGAAGGTAGTTTACGCCATTCTTCCAGCCGATGTTGGTCACAGTTACATCATATCCAATCAGCATTAATGTCTCTGCTGAGATACCTTGTTCAGACAGTTAAGTTCTTATACAAGATGCTATACTTTGAGAAGAACCTGTAGCGGGTGGACATATGGACAATATAATTTTAACCTGGCTATACAGAAATGTGTTTTTCCTTCTGGGTTCTATGATAACACTTTGAATGTGTTGTTTGAACAGTTAAAGTGTTATCTTTCTGATCATCAAAATAAAGGCCGTAGAGTAGTGAATATTGGTTATGCTGCAAATCACTTTGGTTCCAAGCCATTTCCTTCTAATCTTGCTTTTATCAATGAGACGGGAGGTATCAGCTCTGTTATAATGCCTACATCATTCAG
Organism: Macrothele yani; assembly: GCA_039090855.1. Classification (NCBI taxonomy): domain Eukaryota; kingdom Metazoa; phylum Arthropoda; class Arachnida; order Araneae; family Macrothelidae; genus Macrothele; species Macrothele yani. The sequence continues at coordinate 78,778,263 of CM077007.1, read as the reverse complement.
GATACTTGTCATTTTTCCTGGAGATCTGATTTTTGTCATTGTCTTGGAGATCTGTATCTTTTATTTATTTTTATTTATTTTATCTATTATTTTTTTTTATTGAAAAAAAATGCCTACACCATTTAGGATACTTGAGGCGATTGCAGCCGTTGCGCGGTTAGATACTGCTTAACAGCCGCTAGCTAATGAATTCTCATCTGCTATGGCGATGTTTAAGTTTTACAATTGTATGTGCTTGGTCAAGATCTTCTTAAAAATAATCTCTTTCAGTTATAATTAATAAAATTGCGTAAATTAAAAAAATTCTATAATTTCGATCGTCATGCGCGAGCAGTAAATATCATCTGATTTAATTTTTTTCCACATTATTTTTAGCTATACCAGGGGCAACTTTTCCGCACTACAGCCATTCGATCAAAAACATTTTAGTATTTTCGACCCACCATACTGCATGTGTTTAATTGGTATTCTTAATAATGTGTTGCTTCGGCGTAGAATGCATCTTTCATAACAATATTTGCATTCCGTCATTGGGAGAGAAATTTAAGAAACACAGAAGCATGTTGTTCGGCGAAAGACGATTGTTATCTAGTGAACTTTCCTAAAATCACAGACAAAAGCCAACAGGATTTCAAAGGCTCTGACATAAAATTCGTAGGTCTTCCTTGTCTATTACAAAGCTGCAGGTTATAAACAAAGTAGTATATTTAGCCTGCAGCTTTGAAACACAAAGCCACTCATAAGAGTTGAAGTATTCACTGAATTGAATCGCTCGTTTTCAATTTGGAGCCAATGGTTACAGGGAAGGGGAGAAGCTATGCCAGAAGGACAAACAAAAGATACGAACGCTGAGTCAGTATTCTCAAATATTAGAAGCCTGCGCCTTAGACAACTGTGGCAATGGCCCACAAGAAACAGGCTACAGCTAATGTTCGTTTGATATGCATTAAATATCCGGAAAATTTATTAAGGAATGAGTGCGGAAGATCTTACAACAGACATGGTTAACTGTGAAGGCTCTACTGGATCTAACAAAGATGTGCAGTAATTATCTGCTATTAAAATTTCGTCTCAGGGCGAGGCATCTATATATTAATTCTATAAGATTTTTACTGTGAGTCCTATTTTGGGAAAACGGCTGAACGAAAAGATATGGTTGAGGTATCGAAATAAATTTCTTATCATGCAGATGTGCCAGTCGAAGAGAAAAATTAGATTTGGGCAACAGTTCGGGCGTTGTGGGGGCGACAAATTTCCCATGAAAAGTCTATAGGAGAAGCGTGCGGTTGACTCTTGCGTTGTTGAAGGCGGCAGCATGGTGGGACTGAGATAGTCCGAAGTCGCTTTTCTGCGCGAACCGTTGCGCAAAACAACCCTAGCAGGCATTGGTATCAAAGCTGTTCTCATTGGAACAGCGAACACTCTCGAACACCTGATTGCGTTATGCCGTTGGACTGTGTGATGTATATATACAATTTAATATTCATTCGATCCAGTTTATTCACGTAGGTAACACGTTTCCCATTATGTAAAGATGTGTATGAACATTCCGTTGACCATTGTTAGTGAAAATATTACGGGCGACTACTTATAGCCCATTGAGTTGCTCACGGTGATCGTTAAACCTTCAGTCAAAAGAAAAAAATCACGAACCTGGACTATTGTCTTTATTGAAGTGGTTGAATGGATTTGTCAATCAAATAAAGTTTACATTTGTTGTTTCATATGAGTTTATTCTTTAAAAACAGATCTAAGCTATCCGTTGATTCCGACGGGTGAAGAACATTGGCAACGCGAATCTCATTCCAACAACATTTACAAACACAGGTGTGACTGAAGATGAGAGTGAAAGAGTGCGCTATCCAGTTGAATTTTTTCACACGATCGGGATGACTGGACTTCCGTTTCACACTTTACGACTGAAAAAGGGGGCAGTCGTGATGCTCATCACGAACCTGGCCGCCCGCCCCGGTGGCGCAGTGGTCTAAGCGATGGCTTATGATCATTCGTTCGTGAAGGGTACGGGTTCGAATCCCGGTGAGACATGGATTTTGTGTATGTCTTACGGTATTGGCTCTCTCCCTTCCCTGGAACCTGTGATCATAAATTAGGGACAGGCGACTGCTTATAACCCATTGAGTTCCTGACGGTGGTCGTAAAACCTTTAGTCAAACGACTATTGTCTTTACTGAAGTGGTTGAATAAATTTGTCAATGAAATAAAGTTTACATTTGTTGTTTCATATGAGTTTATCCTTTTCAAAAAAAATAAAATAATAACTGTCGTTTGCGACGGATTTCGTCTAGTTAATAAATAATCCCGAAACTAAGAGACGCCGAAAATTAGTTTCGATTACTAAACTACTTGGAAAGTTGCTCTCGTCTTTTATGAAATTATTACATCATCGTTTCAATGTCACATCATCGGTTTCAACCTTATTGGAATTTTGTGTTTTTCAAAATGAAGTGCGTATTTTTTTTATTGGAGGTTTAACGACCACCGTGAGCAACTCAATGGGCTATCAGCAGTCGTCCGTCCCTAATTTAGGGTCTCCAGTGAAGGGAGAGAGCCAACACCGTAAGACAAACACTACATCCATACCTCAAGGGATTCTAACCCGAACCCCTTTCGGACTAATGATCAGAAGCCATCGCTTAGACCACTGCGCCACCGGGGCGGGCTGCGTATTTTCATAAGGTGACATGAAAATTAGAGGTTGTTTTGATTAATTCTTGGTTACTACAATTATTGCTTCCTAATCAGCCCTTTATTTCTTTCAAGAATTTGAAATAAACTTTAGCATCGTAACGAAAATATATTGTTGAAAGTAAAGTTGTGGGGCTGACTATATTGTTCAGTTTGTTTTTTACTTGGAAATTTAGTCTTACTTGCTAATGTTCGAATAATATAGTAGAAATACTACTATGTTTTAATACCATCTATGTGTGAATGGTGCAGCATTACGTCATAATCTTAATCGAACAGAAATCTTTCTGATTTGATTATACCAAGTTAAAAAATTAGCACATTTAGAAAATATAAATTCGAACAGCTCTAATGTTATTTTCTATTGATCGGTATTTATTCCAGGGATTTTTGAGAATACTTAGAGCACACTGAAAGTAAATGTGATATTAATCACTGCGAAAACGTCAGCCCTTAGGATCTCATTAAGAACACAATGCATTTTTGTATAACTTGTAAATTGTAAATTGGTGATTTGTATAACTTCTAAATTGTAAATTGGTGATAATGATAGGATGTTACTACAAGAAATGTTTAATCCTGAATGTTTAATTTTTACTGAACATTTTGGCTCTTGTCATAAGTTAACGTCAGTTACATTCCCTTTTCATCAATTTTATAAGTACGAGTATGCATGAAACTACCATCCCACGGAATTGCATGCAAAGTTTTCTATTGAAGAAAGTAACACCACCATGAGACCTGCACTAGTGGATACTCCTTCATGATAGTCGACAGCAGAGACTAGGTTCCTTTTCTTGACAGAAAAATCCATAGTTTAAACGCACATGATAAATTTGGTTTTTCTAATATAATACATGGAATTTATCAAAAATAGTTTTACGCCTTTTACGTTGGTGCTCAAAATTAAAGTAGTTTCATTTATATATTCTCACATAACACTAGGCATTTATGAGGAAATTAAATAAGATTTGTTAAATAGGTTTATAATTATATTACTTATGTAACTCAAGCAGAAGTAAATATCATTTTCATGTGTTGATATAACCATCTTCTAATTTGCAAGAAAGAGCAGTCCATGGAACAATATTTAAAGTACTTTGCTAAAGACATGTGGTATTTTAATATGGATTATGACCCCCCCCCCCGATGTTTCTCAAACAACAATTCCTCATACTGTTTTTGAGGGTACTGACGAAGTCTTAAAAGATTAATGATCACTGCTCAAGAATATCTGTTCCGAGTTTCCGAGTTCTTGGAGTTTTGGAGTTTTCTTTCTGACAGTGGACTGGTGAGTTCCACTGCGTCTCTTTATAGCATCCCATATACATGCACAATGGGATAAAGGTCAAGAGATCTGGATGGCCACTCCATTCGGCGAATATCTTCCTTTTCTAGAAAATCGTCTACCAAATGAGCTCAGTGGGTTGCACATTATCGTTCATACGAATAAAAACTTGAACGACGGATCCAAAGATGGTGTGACATATGCGTTCACGATGTCTCTGTACCTCGGTGCAGTGATAGAGAGATTCTGAAAGATATGCAGATCTGCGCGCCAGTTCTTCATGATTCCCGCCCAGGCCATCACAGCACCACCACTAGAGTATTCTCTTTCTCTAACGTTAGACGGACTGCTGGGGGTTCCCTGGTTCTCTCCAGATGAGAATACGTTGCGAATTAGTACTTAAGCAAAATCGCGATTCATGTGTGAAAAGAACATTTGCTCACTGGTCTGAACTGCAAGCATGATGTTGACGATTTCACGTTAAACGAGCTTTCATGTCCTTAAAAATTAGAGGGACACGAAGAACTGGCCTCCTTGCAAAAGAGCATTGCTCACCTTACATTCTTCTACAAAGGGTATCCCATAAAAGTATCATTGTAGTGGCTGCCGCAAGCTCCAAAGAGAGTTGCACAGCGGACATCTCTCACTTCCATGACAGTCAGACACACATAGCGATCATCTGCAACAGTTCTGTTCCCATAACTGTCTGTCCTGGTCGGTAATGAATATCCTCTGTCTGTTGAAACTGTCTCCAGAGTCTTGAGTGGACATTTTGTGGAGCATTCAATGCTCTGGAAATTTCCGTCAGGGACTGACGTGCTTCCATCCTACCAATCACTCCCCGTCGCTGAAAACCATCCGTATGATGTCTTCGTGATACAATCAGATCGATGTGCCCCCGAGTTGCCTTGAACAGCTACTATATGCGTGTAGACTCGCGCGTCTTTTAAGCACAGTCCTAATTTGCACATTCCGGCTTACTTGCTGCAAAAGTAAATGTGCAATAGCTTAGCAAAATTTGCAAATTTCGGGAATTTATAGTACATTATTTACATACATTAGCCGCTGTATACGTTTTTGTAGATTTTCTTTTAATGTTTAGCACCATTTTAGTCAAAAGCTGTTAAATTCTGGAAAACGAAAACAAGTATTGTAGTTTCAATGTATCTGAAAGGAATGAAACGGAAATACAACTGGTGAATTGTTTGCGTGGTCTAGCAGTTTGAGTAAAAGCTGCGTTAGGTGGAACAATGTCTGAAAGCTCTTGAGTAAAATGCCCGTGATACAAATACACACTCATCTGGTTCAGTCAGCTCGGTAAAACAGTACTGAAGAGAATCCCCAAATGCCTCTTTACCAATTACACGACCTGCGCTTTTATTCACCCACACACATGCAATGGGGGTCTTCAGGCTCAAAATAAGAGGTGGCGATGTTTATTCGCAATAATTAACTTTATCGTATTAAATATTAATGCGAAGATAATCTATTGAAATGTTATGGTGGGCGCAGGAATGAATTTCAAACGAATCCGATATGTGTTCATCTATCGTTATTTTTGTTACAGCTTGGAACTTTAAAAGCAGAGATCGTGGATTAGTTGGAATTTCCAATCCCCCTCGAAACCCGAACCGCTGTTTGTTACTAAAAATACTTCTTTTTCTATTTTAAAATCATTTCAATGATTTCGTTAATCCCGCAAGGAAATGATGAAGATGTCTTCGCATTAATAACTAATTTAGCGCGCTGTATGTTGAAAACATTACCGGCTAATGGCATGTGCTTGTATTTAACGGATTATTAATTACTAGCTGTGCGAAAGACTTCTGGAAAAAAAGAGAGTGAACGCTGAAATTTAAGCTGTTGATATTTCTTACCTGTACACGGTTCATGCTATTTCCATCACACAACAATGTACGCTGTTACTTAAGGATTAAAAACTATCGGGTTCGGCGGAAATCTTTCTGAAGAGAAAGACAACAAATATTGAATTTTTAAGTAGTTAATTTTATTTTCCCGAAGACACTACATGGATTGTACTATTTTTATCATAATCATTACCATGTGTGTTAACAGCATTCAGGTTTACTTTCAATCGTTGTCTGGTGTTCAGTATTAGGAAATTCTGCTAAAGATTTAGAAACCATAAGTTGAGAACGGCTTAGTTTTAATCTAATTTGGCTTACTGTCTGTTAAGACAGAAGGAAATTAAGTCAAAATCTTTTGACACTAACCTATGCTGGATTTCCTATATGATTGATTTAAATTAGAAGTGCAGTTCTTTAAGTACGTTATAGCAGCTATGCAAATAGATTATGAAGACTTACGAAACCTGCGCATAACAGCTGCAAAATTCTGTATTTCATTGGCCAGCAGACGACGTTTTACCACTCGAGCAACTCACCACTGACTATATCGATCGACTGCAACCCCGTAATACTTCTCAACTGAAACCTTAAAGATTTGACTGCCATCGCAACCCCTACTTAACAATACCAAGTGGTTTTCCGGAACACATTAATTTACCATATTTACGAATACATAGTAAATAAGAATACCTCTGTCAGTGGGGTTTGGAGAATTAGATAAATTACTATTTCTCCGATATCCCGAAATCTTATATTCAGAATACAAATAGCAGAGATGCTTTTATATAAAAAACACAGTTCCGTTGATGTAACGCTATTTCTCTCTATTTCTTAATTTAAATTCAACATAGCTAAACTTCCTGACGAAAGTTTTATGATTAAATGATATAAACTTCTTCGTTATACCTATTGTCAGGCAATAAACTAATACTCGTTTTTGCGACATCGAATAGACTTTTATCGAAACAATACATTTTATTTAAAAGATTTATTTGCCAACGTGGTTCACCACGTTGGCAAAAACTCATTTAAAGGAACGCCTTCAAAATCAGCTGAAGATGTTCGGTGTACTCGAAAATCAGGTCTCATGAGACTTGCACGTTATTCTTCGTTTCTTGTAATGAATTCCTTAATGCAAGACACACTGCAATCTGTATAGGGAATCAGAAAAAAAAGTTTGTAAAATGGCCACGATAACTAAGGGTTATACAACATTTTTGTACGACATTATTTCTTTGTTTATTATCAGGCCAGATTCCTTGCACGCGTGCGTTTCTGTCTGTTTGTTGGGGAGGGGAAGAATTAGGCGAAAATAAATTACACTTGAGGTTAAACTGATAGAGCACATTTTAAATCATCCTGGAGAAAAAAATCTGAATAACGATGCTTACAATTCAGTCGTTAAAAATGTCAACCTCGGCTTTAAAGTCGATCAACACTTTACTTTTTCTTTCAGTTTTTATCATTTGTCATATAAATCCTGGAAAATTTAGCTTAAAATATTACTCCTAAAGCTGTCTGTCCAATCAGAAGACGCCACACCGGTGGCGCAGTGGTCTAAGCGATAGCCTCTGATCATTCGTCCGAAAGGGGTCCGGTTCGAATCCCGGTGAGGCATGGATGTTGCGTTTGTCTTACTGCACTGGCTTTCTCCCTTCCCTGGAACCAGTGGCCCTAAATTAGGGACGGGCGAATACTTATAGCCTATTGAGTTATACTCACGGTGATCGTTAAACCTCAAATAAAAAAATGAAAAAACAGCATAAAGACGCTACCGAGTTCGTTGGACCGTCGGTCTTTTGCAAGCTCGATCGACAGAACGGTGTTTTTTCCTAGAAGTTGAGTCAGCGAATTGCAGTCTCTGGACCAAGGACTGATCCGAGAACACACAAATCCAGTAAAGTGGTTTAGGTAAAATTTTTAAAATCCATCGAGAAACAGAAAAATTGCACCTTGCCATTCGTTTTTTAAACAACGTGGAGAAAAGCAATAAAAATAAAAAAAATAAAATAAAAGACTCTTATGAACGGCCTTTATCAGGCAGTGCATTTTCTTTTTCTCTTTTTTACACAACAGGCAACCAATGCTCTTCACAACGATGCTGATATGCTCCACATCAAGTGACTGAACAGACTGCCTCAGAGTTCCGTCGAACAGCATTTACATGAATAAATTCGCAAGTAAACGAAAACCAGTACCGCCCCGATGGCGCAGGCTTCTGGCCATTCATCCGTGGTGGGTCCGGGTTTGAATCCCGGTGAGGCATGAATGTTGTGTTTGTCTCACGGCACTGGCTCTCTCCCTTCCCTGGAATCAGTACCTCTGAATTAGGGACGGCTGGTTCCTCATAGCCCATGGAGTTGCTCACTGTGGTTGTTAAACCGTCAAACAAGAAGCAAAAACAAAAGAAAAAAAAGGAAGAAAGAAAGAAAGAAAGAAAAAGAAATTTTGCCGACAGACCCACGAAGGGGTTTCTGAAATTGTCCAAGAAATGAAACTTTCTGGACAAAATACTGTTAAGTTAAAGTGCAAAGGAAGAAAAATAAAAGAGAAAAACACAACAGAATTTTCCCCATGCAAAAAAAGTCTTGGAAGTTTTGAAAAGGGTATTGAGACTTTATGGTTCAACGTTTTCTCCCCCGATTTGTAATTCAACGTTTTCTTCTCCTCTAAAATGCCCTGATATCAAATCTTCGGCGTCTCGGTGACCGAATATTCAGAAGCGAGACCTACCTGATTCGTGCTTCGAATGGGACCACGATTATGCTCAGGTGGATCGCCTACACCATGTAAAAATCAAAAGCCCCAAATTAGAGACATTCCCCCAAATCAAAAGCCCCAAATTAGAGGCAAGTGACATCTCATAGCCCTAGATGCTCACAACAATAATTTAACCCCCGAAACAGACAACAGAAAAAGTATGCTTACATCGGACCTTAAAAAGGCATGTTGATCTTCAGAACGAAAGCAAACGAAAACTGTGAATTTCTTTGCACCGTCATTAACAATAAAGCACAGCCGTCCCGGAAAGTTTGTGCTGCTATATTGAAATTGTGTTCGTAACTAAACTGTAATTCAGCCACCCTGGTGAAAAAAAGGTCAGAGGCGTAAGTTTCTGACTACGCGTCCCAGCTAGGTCCAATAAAGAAATTGGTACTGCGTTTGTCTTGCAGCGCTGGCTGTCTTCCAGTTAGTGATGGGTGACTAGCCCCTAGAATTGCTCAGGTGGTCTTTAAAACCCGAAACAAAACGGAAAACTGCAATTCAGTTTTCAAATTAAGAGTAAAAATCATTATACTTTTAACCCGTGAACTTGCTCGGAGAGTTTTTAATCAAACAAATTCAGCACCTTACTCGCAAATTTACCCATTTTTAAGAAAACTTTAGCGGCCTTTTATCGTGTTTTAAAGTGATCTGCAGATTATTTTTAGCTCTACACTTTTACCTGACAGTGTGCGAGTTACAGCGTGTTGTAAAAGGGAAAACCAGTGTCTTCTTTAAATCCAACAACTTTCTAACAGTTTTCTGCGCACATCTGCAAGAGTGATGCAGGATAACCAATAACAAAATGTGTTTGTATTACTTAATAACGCGTTGTAATTGACATATACTTCTCTGAAATTAATCTTCGCAGTCATGATCCTTGCTTGGAAATTTAAGTCACTTCCTCTAAAATATGAATGAACAGAATCAAATTGGAAGGGATACTTTGAGGATCAGAGTCCGTCGTTAAATGTTATTTACACTTGGGCGTAATTGCTAATACCTGCAAAGTATTCAAAGGATCATTATCTTTGAACTGTTTTCCTTGATAAGCTGTTGCAAATAAAGGCTCAACCACGGGATTTACAATGCACATAACTTACTTAGTCAAATATATGTTGTAGGCGCCAAAGAACGAGTAGTCAGAGACGCGTATTCCAAATTAATCATCTGAATTGAGCCCGTGTTCTACTGCTGCTCGCCCCATGTCTTTGGTTCTGTGTCCTCTCTGAAACACATCTCATTTTTAAAGTCAGAGCAAGCAAACTGTTTTAGCATTGGATGCTCATGAGAGTCGTGCAATTAAGAAAAGAAAAGGAGATATGCTCTCTGATTAGCTGGCAACTGCAGCAAACAAAATATAAGATACAGGAGATTCAGAAATAAAAAGGGAATCAACGGAGCTGCGTTATATCAAAGCATCTCTTCAGTTTGTATTCTGAATATACTATTCCTCAATTCCCGAATAATACCTTCTATCAACAGCTTTGACAAAAGGAAAGAAAAAATATGAACAAACTTGGACATGCTAATTTTATAAATTCATTGCACTTTCCACCTGAAACATGTACGAAAATTAACGAGAAAATTTATTTTAGAATTAGAGAGTGAAAGTTATTCCAAAATTAATTTAAAAGCAAAAGAAAACAGTTGACCGTTGTGAATTTGCAATAAGAGGACAAGACATTTCAAGGATCAGTAAAAGATAAAAGATATCAACTGCTCAACTTATATAGATTAGACAAAAATACCACCGAATCAGTGTTACTAACTTTGATGCCAAATGGCAGAGATCTTCCTACCAAGAACAATTTGTTAATTGCTAAGGATTCAATTTGTTAAATATTTCTAAACAATTAAAATCTATAATTCCTTTAAGTAACGCAGTAAGCCACTTACCAGCTGCAGGAAGATCTACCCTTAGTAATCACACATAAAAACGCTTCAAATGACAAGACACTAATATTTATTGTACATCTCCACAAAAAGGTAATAACTCACTATTCCAACCCGCACACCCTCTACATATTACCGACATTGTTGTTGTTCAGTCAAAAGATCTACCACTTAGATTACTAACCGACGTGAGCACCAGAAGGGGATCTTCTTCTCAGGCAACGCTCGCTAGAGTAAACAAATAAAAACGTTTCAAGCAGCGCCACCTGCAATTCTGTTAAATGTTCTCTGAGGAGTCTGGTTCGAAAAACTCTGACAGCCATATTTCTTAAAATTATTTCTAACAGTCTCCCACTTGGCGGAGGAGTTCATTTTATCATGCCTAGTGTTAGTCTAAGTTTTTCAAACTGGGGTCCAGCCAATGGCTTGGCGAAAATGTCCGCAACCATTTGAGAAGTATTACAGTAGTTTAACTGAAGAACAGTTCCACTCAATTCTTTCACAAACTGATACCGCACCATAATGTGTTTAGATCTGGAATTGATCTTTTGATTTTCTATAAGATGTATAGTTGATTTGTTATCCTGAAATATTGTAGTGGTTTCAGTCTGTTCGCAATTAAAATCCTGGAGTAACTCTCGCAACCCCAATAGTTCTTTGCTTGCTTCTGTAGTGGCGATGAACTCTGCTTCGGTTGTTGATAAGGCTGTTGTTGACTGCTTACGGCTGGTCCAACATATGGCACTCTTTCCGAGCATGAAAACAAATCCAGATGTTGATTTCCAGTCAGTCCAGTCTCCTGCCCAGTCAGCGTCTGCATAGCCCTTTAAAGTTAGTGGGTCTTGTAAAGATAGTCTTAATTTAAGGTTTACTGTTGATTTCAAATAATAAAAAATAACTTCATAATGGCTAACCAATCTTGTTTACTTGGTTTTTCTACTTTTCTGCTTAAGATGCCTATGGCAGTTGAAATGTCTGGTCTGGTTACTGTAGATAAATACATGACAGCTCCCACTATTTCTCTATAAAGTCCGTTATCTTTTAGAAGTTCTTCTTCTTCTTGAATGTTCTTTCTGTAGTCTGTACTAATTGGAGTTTTACTTTCCTTATTTTGATCTGAAGCATAACTTTGTATACTTTCCTTTATTTCATTATTTTGACTCAGAAGAAAACTTCCATCTTCTTCTCTTTCTATTTGAATTCCAAGATAATATGTCATGTGGCCTAAATGTTTGACTTCAAATTGATTTTTTAACAAATTTGCAGTTTTCTTCATATTTCTGTGTTATTCGATGCAATTAATATATCATCTACATAAATAGCTAAATAAGTTGTTTGTTTTCCATCCTTTAGTGATAGTAAGCAAGGATCTGTTGTACTTTGTTTGAAGCCCTTGTAGAACAAATATTCTGTTATTGTTTTATTCCAATTTCTGGCACTTTGTTTGAGACCATATATGCTCTTATGCAATTTACAAACTTTTTCTTCTTTTCCTGATTTTCTGGAACCTTCTGGTTGTTCCATAAATACATCTTCTTCTAATTTTCCATACAGGAAAGCAGATTTTATATCAAGATGATGAACATTCCATTTTCTATTTGCTGCAACTGTTAAAAGAGTTCTTAAAGTGATATGTTTTACTACGGGTGAAAATGTTTCTTCAAAGTCTAATCTCGGTTGTTGTGTATACCCCTTTGCAACAAGTCTTGATTTATAGCTTTCGACTTTTCCACTTGCATTGTATTTTGTTTTGAAAATCCATTTATTTTTAATGGCTTTCTTTCCTTCTGGAAGATCTACCAAAGTCCATGTTTCATTTTCCTTCAATGCATCTAGTTCTTCCTTTATGGAATTCAACCAGTTTCCTTTTTCTACGTCGTTCATGTCCTGGATTTCTTTTAAATTTTGAGGATCCTTTTTATACTGAACTTTTGCAACATATGCTAATCTTTCTGGTGGTTTTCCTTTGTTTATTCTTGAAGACTTTCTTTGAACATTTTCAGGTTCTTCTCTATCATTATTTTCTTCCACAGTTTCTGATGACATTACTTCATTTTGTACGAAAATTTCTTGTTCATCTTCTTTCCTTTCAGCAGGTTTACTTTTTATTATAGCTTGCTGACGTTCATCAAATTTTACTGATCTGGTAATGATTATTTTGTTTGTTTCATTATTTAATACTCTGTATCCATTAGATCTTTGATCATATCCTAATAAGATTCCCTCTTGTGCTCTATTGCCAAATTTTCTTCTTTGTTGCTTTGGTACATATACATAAGCTTTTGATCCAAATACTTTAATATGACCAAGATATGGTTTAAATCCGTTCCATAATTCAAAAGGAGTTTTTCCTGTTGCTTGTGTTGGAACTCTATTTTGTATGTAAGCTGCTGCTATTACAGCTTCTGCCCAGTATGTACCTTCCATATTTGCATCTAACATCATAGTTTTTGTCATTTCTGTCAAAAATCTGTTTTTTCTTTCAGCAATTCCATTCATCTGAGGACAGTATGGAACAGTTGTTTTATGTTCTATTCCTTGCTCCACTAAATAATTTTCAAAATCTCTTCCACAATACTCTCCTCCATTATCTGTTTTTATTGATTTTGGCATTTTTCCAAATTTGGTTTTCACTGAAGCTACATATTGCTTAAATTTTACTAATGCTTCATCTTTACTTTTAGGCAAATAGATGTAACAGTATCTGCTATAGTCATCTATAAATGTGATAAAATACTTGTAACCACTAGGACTAGCCTCAACCATGGGACCACAAATATCTGTGTGTACTAATTCTAATACAGCTTTGGCCTTAAAACTACTTTGTTTGGAGAATGGCTTCTGTGTAAGTTTGCCTTTTATGCAAAACTCACAATTTTCTTCTTTTTTACAATTGGAAAGAGTTATTCCTCTTGCTAACTCCTTTTTCTCTATTTATTTTATCATTTCAATATCCCTATGACCTAGCCTTCTGTGCCATAAATTCAAACAATTCTTATTTTCACATGTAGTGGCCAAATTTGCCTTTTCATCTAATATTTGTAGTTTGTACAAATTATCTGTGGGATCTATTAATCCTATAGCTACAATAGTATCCCCATACTTAATTGTGCATTTTTTATTCTTGAATAAAACTTCAAATCCTTTTTCTGTGGCTTTTCTAACAGATAACAAATTAGTGTCTAAATCTGGAACATATAACACATCCTTTACTTCCACTTTTCGAACTTTTCCTTTTTCGATTTTGCAGTTTAAGGTTATATTTCCCTTGCCTTCTGATTTTATCTGAGAACCGTCGGCAGTAGTGATCAGCTCTGATTCACCTTTTGAAAGTTCTTTAAACAGTGTTGCATCATTTGTCATGTGACACGTTGCACCGGAATCAATTGACCAACCTTTGGATATTTTGTTGGGTTTTGACTTCGTTTCTAATGAGAAATTTTCATTTTATCTTTTTATGTCATTTTGTTCACAATCTAATTTTGCTTTTCTTGTCTTCACGGCAATATTACTGTGAGACTCTGTATGTAGGTTTATTTTGTGAAACTTACCAGTGTTACCTTTATTTTGATTTCTTTTGTAATGCCAACAGTCATCCTTGACATGATTCTTTCTTTTACAAAAAGTGCAAAATCTTTCTTGTTTGGAGCTGTAATTTTTCTTTTTATAACTTGTTTTCAAAACAGTTGTGTGATTGATGTGTGTCTGTGAGTTTTCTTTCCTTCTATTAGATTCATCTATCAATTTACATTTGATAAACTCAAGTGTTAAATCTTCTTCCTGTCTTGCTTCTAATGCAGTAACTAAAATTTCATAAGTACTTGGTAAACTATTTAGCAAGATGGCCCCCAAATGTGTGTCTTTGAATTCCTCTCCATGTGCTTTAAGCTTGTGAACTATTTCCAGCATTCTATTTACATGCTCTTGCATAGTTGATCCATTTTCTTGAAAACGTAAACTATACAGTTTTCTAAGCAAATACAATTTACTACTCAAACTTTCTCTTTCGTAAACCATTTTCAAAGCATTCCACATTTCAGAACTTGTTCTTTTATCGCGTACGTGAATAATTTGATCATCAGACACGCAAAGTGTTATTGTAGCTTTAGCCAGTTCGTCATTTCTCAGCCATGCATCTCTCTTTTCTTCTGGAATTGGCTCTGAAACAACCTTCCATAAATTATCTTTAATAAGAATCATTTCCATTCTTACTTTCCACATTTGATAATTAAAATTATCTAATTTTGTTATGCTGTGTATGCCGCTTCCTATGAATGACGCCATTTTGTTCCGCTTTCGATTTTCGAATAAGGAACTACGCAGTAACAAATACGCCTTCAATCCACTCGACTCAAATGCTTGATGAATTTGACGAACTTTGCTTTTAATCTTCCTGACAGCAGTGAGATTTCAGTCTCATAATCAAGATTGTTAAATATTTCTAAACAATTAAAATCTATAATACCTTTAAGTAACGCAGTAAGCCACTTACCAGCTGCAGGAAGATTTATCCTTAGTAATCACACATAAAATCGCTTCAAATGACAAGACACTAATATTTATTGTACATCTCCACAAAAAGGTAATAACTCACTATTCCAACACGCACACCCTCTACATATCACCGACATTGTTGTTGTTCAGTCAAAAGATCAACCACTTAGCTTACTAACCGACGTGAGCAGCAGAAGGGGATCTTCTTCTCAGGCAACGCTCGCTAGAGTAAACAAATAAAAACGTTTCGAGCAGCGCCACCTGCAATTCTGTTAAATGTTCTCTGAGGAGCCTGGTTCGAAAAATTCTGACAGCCATATTTCTTATAATAATTTCTAACACAGTTAACTTCATAGTACAAAGATTTGTACATCCTTAAAGGAACTGACAGAAAGGTACCGCATGAAATTCAAATTTGGTGCAACTGAAAAACAATATAGACTTCTCACTTCTTGTTTGCATCAAGAAATGATAAAGTTTTAAGGGAAGTTGCAAAATAGAAAATTCTTCAGAGCACCAATTGAAGTAAAATGTGTGTTTTAGACATTCCGCAAGTAGCGATAAGTAATATGCTTAAAAGAGCATTTAACGATATATCGAAGTAAAATGAAATTAAGGTAAGCCAAACAGGAAGAAAGGTTTAGTTACATTCTCAAAGTTAAATGTTTGATGCCACATATTTGTAGTTTTACTATGATCATAGGCAAAACAGCAAATATGGTGAAATAAAACTGCATTTTGTACTGCAGTTTTACTATGGTCACAGCCGCCCTTAGGTTCCTGTGTGATGGTGAAATGAAAAGAGATATGAAATCGTGCTGCAAAATAAAGAACGTAGAATATCATCCATGAACTATGCAAGTCTAAAATGCAGTGTTAAAATAATTTCATTTATATATTTGTGTATTGAAACTTCAGAGTAATTCACATTAAATACGATGACATTCTATTCTAATTCAAAATAAATGAAGTGCATGGCTCCCCTTTATGTTTCGGATGGCTTGATTTTCCTTAGAAAAAATTCAGTTCCTCCCGGAGGATCTTAGTTAACTCTTGTGGAGTCCTTTCCACTCATACACACTACCTCGAAGCAGAGTAAGTTACATTCGGGACCTCGCTGCTTTTCAGAAAGAACACTTGTGAGGCGTATCAGCTACCGAACTAGGAAACTCCCAGTTGTTGGAAATGTACAAAACGTATATCGTCAAAATCTTGCAAACAGCACTGTATTGTCAGTCACAGCATTTGCTGCATAAATTCGTCGCTATGTTGGAGATGTACTTGTTCTTTGAATTACAGAATGCAAAAATACACAGGAAACAGGATTGACCACAGTGAAGGATTAAAACTTCCAATTGTCGAAGATTCCGCCTGATGGTGTTAAAGGATCGCTTCTCTCAGAAAGTCCTACACAAGATTCAGGGTTGACTATCAGGTACATCAGTAAAGAAATGACTAAAGGATTCGACATCTTTCACATGAAATCACTTTTCAGGATGTAGAAATTCCAGGCGAATGCAGTAGATCACTGTTGTTGCAGATGTTGTAATTGATAAATTTTGCGACATCATAAAAGGCATGAACACAGCTGAAGGCGAGCGTATGACTGCATTGTTGAACGAAAATGTATTTAATCTAAAAACATATCATCCCGCATTACAAAGATGTGGATTGACATATACAGAAGGCACTAGTAGAACATAATTTTGGCTGCAGTCTGCGTAGCCAAAGTTGACTACAGAGACCACCGTAGGCTGATCTTATGGTCAATAGGCTGCTCTAGCAGTAATTTTCACATCATGAACATAATTAAGTTCATGAACAAAATTCTTTCTTACACATTCCTGTTCCTCGCAATGTGTAAGAAAGAATTTTGTCAAAACAATGCTTTTCCATACACTACACGTATTTACAGTGACGAGAACAGGCTCAGTATCTCGATCGAAGGATGTACGTATATCCCTTACTTATCACATCTCCGTCTCAGTAGGATGACCAAAGAGTAACTATCTACACACTTGTTTTCACTTCACAAGACCTTCAAGTGCGATTGACTTCGCTTGAGAATACATCTCAGGGATCGCAGCTGATAGACCGACGCGTCGTACCTCCGACTTAAACAGTTGATGCAAAATATCAAAAAACAAATGACACCGTTTGAATCCAAATTCAGTCATTTGCGTCTAACTGTGTCTGTACCTTTATTCCAAATTGTGGGAATCTCCATTTCACATCAAAGCATCATTTACGTAAATCCAAGATACAAGAGTAAATTTGAAAAATTAACAGTTTTTAAACACTACATATTATTGTGCTATTCCAAAGACGGTGTCCGTTATGTCGATGTCGCATTTAGCTAAAAAAATACTGACCTGTGAAATCTTTGAAGTTCCAGTATATAACTTCTTGCTCTTGTATCTTTTCATCTTCTGAATGTCTACTGATGAACTAAAGTCTTCACATTTCTTCCTCTCACTGTAATATGTTTATCTCCATTTAAGTCTTTTTTTAATGAGTCACTGCTCAGATCTCTGTCTGACATTTCTCTGATAGATCTTTCCTCTCCTAGACTTACTCGTTGCTATTTCATTAACCTCATGGGTACTAATGCATTTTTATTTTTATTTATTTATTTCTCTGTCTTGTTTTCCTGTTTTTATCAGTCTGTAATCTACGTATTTCTTTATAATTCTTTCATGGAAATGTCTGGCATGGTCGCTTTCAATTTTTTCTGCGACGCACGAAATGAATAATTTGTCAATGGATGAATCTCTGTAGGAGCCCCATCAAATGTCACATTCTGAACATACAAAACACTTCGCTGTTCAAGTTCGCAAAACCATTACAAACAGAAGAAATTTCACATTGTAGTGTCGCAAGAATTAAAGTAGTGATGCAGTGATGCACATTTTGAGATATATATATACACTATATTGACAAAAGTCACCGGACACCTGGAAGAGAAATACAAAATGGCATTTATTGACATACATTAGTAAGAAACTGTCCACCTTTGGCGTCAATGCATGCACTGACCCTTCGAGACATGCTTTAGACAAGGTTTTGGAACACAGCGATAGGTATGCGCTTCCATTCAGTACATAACGCTGCCACTGACCCTTCGAGACATGCTTTAGACAAGGTTTTGGAGCACAGCGATAGGTATGCGCTTCCAATCAGTATATAATGCTGCCACTAACTGTTGCTTAGTAGTAGGTCTTGGCTCCAAACTTCTTATGCGGCACTCTAATTCATGCCATAGGTGCCCTACGGGATTAAGATCAGGGCTCTGTGTTAGCTAGTCCACACACGATAGGGAATAATCGTTAAACCACACCGTAACAGTCATTGCTTTATAGCTTGGTGCATTATCCTGCTGGCACCAACAAGGCTGGGTTCCATAGTATTGCCACAGAGTTGGTAGGGTATAATTGTCCAGAATATCGAGGTAGACATGCTGGTTAACAGGTTTGTCCACGACAACCGATAGGCCGGGAACATTCCACGAAAAACACCCTCACACGAGTACACTGCCAGCTCCAAACTTGACCGTAGGAACAGTACACTGTGGTAAATAGCGTTCCCCGGCTGTCGCCATACCTACTCACAGCCATCAGACCGATGGATCGTGTATTTGGATTCATCAGTCCATAGGACTCGTTGCCATTGATCTACGGTCGTCGATAAATGTTCTTTACACCATTCTAAACGACAAGTAGCACTCCGAGTAGAGATGAAAGGCTTATGAGCAGCCGCACGACCACTTTAACCCATGTAATGAAGTCCTCAGCGAATGGTACGTGTACATACCGAGGTTCCAACATTTTCACTCACCTGTACACTAAGGTCTTGTGTAGTACTCCGTCGATTAGCTGTAACGACTCTCCTGAGGCTTCGGCGATTTTCATTGGTCTGCCTGATTAGCTGTTACGACTCTCCTATCACTGATTGTCTTTGGTCTGTCGGTAGGTTTTGCTACTTCAGACACGCCATGTGTCTTCCATTTATTCAGTACATCCGAAACAGTTGACTTGGGTATGTTTAAACGCCTCTCGGTTTCTCTTATGAGCAACCCACTAATATAACACCCAACAATATTTCCTTTCTCAAAGTCAGTTCTCTCCCGCCGCGACATCTTCACTAAACCTCACAGTGCGATATGATCGCGTTCAGCTGCAGGCTTGTTTTTATACCGTTTGCAGCTGTACAGCGCATCTTAACACCGCAGCGGATCCGTTTATTTGCTTTTGAAGGGGTGTCCGGTGACTCTTGTCAATATAGTATATGTACATATATACTATATTGTCAATATAGTATATGTACAGGGGTGTCCGGTGACTCTTGTCAATATAGTATATGTACATATATATATATATCATATATGAAAAACTTATTTCTCTAAAAGGTTGAGCAGAATGCTTTGAAAGATTTCTGAGAGAAATCTCAAAGACCAGTGATTTTCTGTAATTGCTAATCCATTTGCGTCATCATTTCGAAAACGGGAACAATTTTCGTATTTTCATGTTCTTCCAGGAAAGATGTTAGGCTCTAAAGAGAGATTAATGACTAGCTAAAGTTTTAGCGTAAAAATCGTTATATTCTTTTAGGAAGGAAAAATTTAGTTCATCGAACTCAACTGACGAACTGAGTAAGATTTCCACAGCCAGGTTTTGAAATTCCCTGGGAATTTCTGTGTTCAGTGAGAAACGATCTGAACACAATATAAGCTGTAAAGAAGAAGAATCTTAATTTCCTCCGGAGAGTAACTTACTTCAGAGCTAGTAAAAAAGCTTGTTGAGTACCCGTTCTCAATATTACTCATTCAGTCACAAGTTCGTCCTACAGTGTACTTTTCCTTTTTGCGCTTTATATGGTTTATTTCTCAAATAATGTTTCTATGTTTCAGAACTGCTTCGTCTTCCATTAAAACGTGCATCTTCAAAACTACAGATGACTAACGTTCTTAAAGATTTTAGGGATTGAAGCTTTTCTTACCCGTAATTATCTCGAAATTTGAATCGCATGGAGAACTGAGTAAATAAGTAAATTCTAATAGATACTCGGAGCTTCTTTATTTAGTAAAAGTTACACTTTCTTTCTCTACGTTAAACAAAGTACACATTCAAATTAAGATTAATATTTACCCATTTCTGCCTGATTTAGGAATAATTCTAAGGCGCACAACATAATTATTTTAGTAGTGCATATCCTAAAAGTATGAAGTTCACTTCATCAGGAACGTAATAAATTATTTAAGTGTACGAACCTTAACGGTCAGTTCTTTTCAGCAATTTGTCTGCTACGTGTGGCTGAAAATACAAAAACCTAGCCTGTTTTCCTGATATTTATATGTTCCTCCACGAGTTTAGGTCTGTATCGCTCGGTTTTTTTTCTGAACTGAATAACCAGTTACTGTATGTTTAGCCGTGGTACAGTGCTCTTTCCACATTCACTGCTTCAATATATTCTAAAGAGGTGCATTTCCCCCATAATTTCACAATAATTCGCCTTTGGAAACTGGCACCAATTTGGATCCTCAAAGGTAACATGGAATACCAGATTGCGCATACAGGTATCGTATTAGTGTATGCACACATACAAACTACTGCTCAAACAACCTACATCACCCCAAGAAAATTCATATCCGCTGTATTCCGCAGGCCTATTTATTTGCTTTTGTTTGGCTTCAACGTCGACCGTGAGTAATACAACTGGCTATAAGCATTCAGGTGTTTTTAATTCTCGGCCACTGGTTCCAGGAAAGGGAAAGAGCTGATATCACATGCAATAGAATCACACCATCCTTGCTTTAAGTTCATAAATCTGCTTAAATTTCAGCTTTGACCCCCTTTTCTCAGAACGTTTTCGCACAAGCCAGTAGTTACAAACACTGTTCCACAAAAAAATTAAAATTTATTTTTTGTAGGTAAGAATGTTGTGTTTCTTACAGATATTTGCATGCAGAGGTCAGATCTGTGCTTAGATTTCTCTATCAGGGATAGTTTTCGAGTTATCTGATGCTTTATTATCTGTAATTTCTCGTTTTATTCCTTAATGTTTCTTACCTCAATTTCTCGTTTTATTCCTAGATGCACAATGAATATTAGGAAAAACTATTAGTATCCTTAGTTGCCGTAGTACTAATATATATATATATATATTGATACTGAAGGATAAAGTTGTAGAAGTTGAAAGTTCCTCGGACAGAGCTGCACGACTCGTTATCCAACTCTCGAGAAGATACAAGGCTCAGATTATTCAAACTTATGCACCCACCACAAGTCATCTTGAAGAAGAAATTGAAGAATTTTATGAGGAAATTCGTCATCTAAATAATAAAGGTAAGCAGCACTTAAAGATAATTATGGGAGATTTCAATGCAAAAATAGGGCAACGGCAACAGAATGAAACTTCAGTAGGTAAATTCGGTCACGGCAACAGAAACCAGCGTGGAAATACTCTCGTTGAGTTTGCAGAGGCAGAAGGGTTTTTCATCTTGAACTCCTTTTTCAAGAAAAAGCCACACAGGAAAAAGACATGGAGACATCCAAATGGGATGACAAGTGAAATTGATTTTATTGTGTAACAAAAAAATCGTCATAGAAGACTGCAGTGTGCTAAACAAGTTCAACACAGGTAGTGACCATAGATTGGTGAGATGTAAGATGCACCTCAACACTAAACTCGAACGTAGCAAACTCATAAGACAAACAAAATGTATTGACATAACCAACCTTAAAAAACATCATAATACCTTCAAGTTGGAACTGAAGAACAGATTCTCTGCTTTAGAAGGCCTAACATCGGAAAAAGTGGATATTTCTGAAGTTATCAGAAAAGTAACCAAAGCTCTTATGGAAACAGCAACAAAATTAGCTGGGTCTAAGAACAAGTTGCATGTGAACAAATTATCAGGAAAAACCAAAATGTTGATGCAAAAAAGAAGAGAGATGAGGACAACTAAAGAAGATGTGACTTTCCAAAGTGGAATTTATAGAGCTAAGCAAGACAGTACGAAAAAGTATCACTGAAGACGTAAGGAAATTCAACTGTGAAGTAGTAAGGAATGCAATTGAAAACAACCAAAGCCTAAAGATAGCAAAGGGACATCTCAGTAAGGGAAGAAAACAGATAATGG
Source organism: Macrothele yani (assembly GCA_039090855.1). Classification (NCBI taxonomy): domain Eukaryota; kingdom Metazoa; phylum Arthropoda; class Arachnida; order Araneae; family Macrothelidae; genus Macrothele; species Macrothele yani. Next base: position 78,756,110 of record CM077007.1, on the reverse strand, counting down.
CTCTGAAAAAAGAATATGGTTCTGTAACAAGAAATAGAGGCAAAATCTTGACAAAAGTAAAAGATTTCTACTCCAAATTATATGAAAGGGATGATACATGTACTCCAGACATCATAAGAGGTACGAGTACCAGAGTTCTTCCAGTCCTCCCAGCAGAAGTTGCAGATGCAATCAAGAACATGAAGCGGGGAAAAGCTCCAGGAGAAGATAGAATTACTGTAGACATCATACAAGAAGCAAGTGGAGAAATCGAAACAGTACTCGCCCAAATTATCACTCGATGCCTTAATGAAGGGAGGATTCCCGAAGATTGGAACAACGCTACAATGATCCTGCTACATGAAAAAGGTGACATTGAGGATTTCAGGAACTACAGACCTATCAGCCTCCTATCAGTGGTTTATAAAATCTTCACTAAACTTCTTTCACACCGTTAGAAGGTAACACTGGACATGGCTCAACCAAGAGAACAAGCTAGATTCAGGAGTGGCTACTGCACAATAGATCATATCCCCGTACTGAGAGAACTAATTGAAAGAGCGAGAGAATATGAACTTCCATTGTGCGTCTCTTTTATCGACTATAAAAAGGCTTTGATTCGGTAAAACCATTAGCAGTTACAATGGCTCTGAAATCCTGCGGTATTGAAGATGCATACATTAATATTATTAATAACATCTATGAAAATGCAAGTGCAAAGATTCGGCTGTTTGAAAATACAACACACATAAAATTGGAAAGGGAGTAAGACAAGGTGACACCATATCTCAGAAGCGCTTTAATGCCACATTGGAAAATGTCTTTCAATCACTGAACTCGGAAAACAAAGGGAAGGGATAAAGATTAATGGAGATTATCTAACCCACCTTCGTTTTGCTGATGACGTAGTCATTTTTGCAACTACCCAATCAGAGCTGCAGAGTATGATCCAGGAACTTGCTGACAAGAGTAAAGAAGTGGGATTAAAAATGAACTTTCAGAAGACAAAAGTGATGTTCGATGCTTTGACAAGAAATGAAAATTTATCGATTGACGGAAAAAAGCTGGAGATAACAGAGACGTACGTTTATCTTGGACAACAGATATCAAGTGAGGGTCACGTTGATGAAGAAATTAATCTGCGTACAAAACTTGCCTGGAGAGCGTTTGGAAGAAATAGCTTAATTTTCAAGAGCAATATGCCATTATGTCTTAAAAGAAAAGTGTTCGATCAATGCATCCTTCCAGTGCTTACGTATGGTGCAGAGACGTGGACCTTAGCTAAAAAAGACATACAAAGGCTGCAGACAACTCAAAGAAGCATGGAGAGGTGCATGCTTGGTGTAACCAGGAGAGATAAAAAGAGGAACATGTGGATCCGAAAAATGACAAGAGGGGAAGACATCATGATCAGAGTTAAATCCCTGAAATGGCAATGGGCTGGACATACTGCCAGAAGGACAGACCATCGATGGGCAGTCGAAATTTTAGATTGGATTACAAACGGATAGAAAAAGATCCAGAAGAAGACTTCATGGGAGATGGGTGGATGCAATTCGAAAGTATGCAGGGGTGACATGGAAGCGACTGGCACAAGACAGACCGTTGTGGAGGAAACTTGGGGAGACCTTCATTTAGCAGTGGATTGATAATGGTTGACAATGATGATGATGATATTGATACAAAACATCTTACAGAATATTCAACAGAAAAATAATGAATAAAGAATAATTGAATAACAAAAATGCAAAACGTAAAAAATGACATGCAAACGTAAATATGTTTTTTTCCTTTTATGTATATCTGTGTTGTATCTTTAGATATTCCAATTAAAATCAGTTAACATTGTAGGCATCCATTTCCCTTCATATCGCTTTTCAATTGTCGAAATATCTTTGTGAAACCTTTCACCGTGGTAATCGGAGACGTCACTGCAGCTTTCGGAAAAGTAGTCCAGATGTGAATGCAGGAAGTGCACTTTCAAAAACATATTACATCCTAAATCCCTATATGCATTTAGTATCTGGTTTACTATTTCTTTAAAATCTTTAGACCCCTTTTTACCAAAAGAATTCATTTGACTTTCTTAAATCATGTCCAAGTAAGTTTTTCTTTCGCTTTTAGAGATTCGTCGAAATTCACATCCTTCTTCAGCTGTCTATTTCAGGGTCAACAAATACGCCCTCTTTTTTTCTTTGCTTCTGAAAGACGGAGAATTTTATTTATTAGGTAGGCAAATTTTCTACCATTTTGATCCATTGCCTTGACAAATCGCTTTGTATGTCCTAGTTTTATATGAAAGAGAGGAAGGATCACGTTCTCATATGCTCCTGTATATTTTTTTCTTCCACTTTCCATTTCGTGTTGACCAAGTTTTCTTCAAGTAATAGTAGGCTCTGTCACGACTGTCACATTCACAAAGTAAACGCTGAAATCTTGTATAAAAACTGTACAATTATAACAGCACAAGCATTAATTATCATTTTCACGATTCATACAAAACGATATGAAATCTTATATTCCATTGTTGCATTCCCAATATCATGGCAATGTTTTTTAAATCCCCACATGTTTTCAATTGAATTCTGTATATTTGATGGATTTGAGCATTATAACTACTAGAATCACATATGATTCCTTTGCTGTACTAGCATAGGAAGCCCGAACACAAGGTATTAAATTACCATTATGTAGTAAAACTGCTTTCAAGCTAGGTTTTCAATTTTCTTTGGCAGGAATAAAGTTTTGCAATTTTCTGGGGCAGGAATAAAGTTTTCTAATTTTCTGGGCAGGAATAAAGCTTAAAGCTATCATCAAACTAACAACTTCATTTCAGAAAGTCAATCGGCCATCATGTGAGAAATATGTAACAAATTTATATTCTCTATTTCTATATACAATTATAATTGTACTATGTTGGACAAAATTTTGTTCTTGCAACGTAAAGCCCAGAGTTCAGCATTTTGTTTACGTAGTCCAAGATCACGAGCTAATTCATTCAGATCTCAGATCTCCCGGCGATTTGGAACGTTACTGAAGTACACAAAGGTTTTGTCGCTTATACGTTTTTAAAATAAACTTGGCTGAAGCAGACTAGTTGGTTACCTAAGCAGACTAGTTGGTTACCTAAGCAGACTAGTTGGTTACCTAAGCAGACTAGTTGTTTACCTGACTAGAATAACATTATAGCCAACAGGCGACTATAAAGTATTATAAACAAGTCAGTGTTGCCAACTTTGTAATGTGAAATTTCCTGATTTTTCATTCCCCAAGTAACTAACATGTTATATCTCTACAACTCTAAAACTAGTCCCGATAGGCCAATTCTAACATCAGATTTAAATTTCACACACCGAAATGCTTTAGGAACACATCAGTTAACCAAGCAGATGTTTCCTTATAGAACAGTATAATTCAATAAATAAGAGTAATAAGATCATTGGACGGTGATGTTTTGAACACACAGCTCACTAAATTAGTTATAAATAGGAAGATAACGTCTTTTCCTTGCAGGATTAAAAATCATTGAAATGTTTTTAAAATGGAAAAAGTGGCATTTTTAGTAAAAAACAGCGGTTCGGGTTTGGGGAGGTACCCGAAGTTCCAGGTAATCCATGATTTTTAAAAATTTCGATTCCAGATCCTTCTCGGAAGAATGATTAGGAAATCAACGCTTCGTACCCCTCGACAACCGGGGCTACTGCAGATAATGGTACTTCTAAATGGTAGCTGTATCTGTGTATGGTATTACATACCCTTCTCTGAGTGAAAATACTCCAAATACGTGGCGTCAGTGAATAAACAAAGACATCGCTCTCTCCACGTTTAGCAATGCAGAGACGTAAGGCTAACGCGCTCAGCTAGATATCGAGAGATCCGGGATTCGATTCCTCGACGGCTACCGAATACACAATTTCTCGGTTGCTGTGCGTTGCTAAACGTGGAGAGAGCGATGTGTTTGTTTATTCCCTTCTCTGAGTTCCGTCGATAAAAGAGCTGCATGTAAATTAGTAATCCACTTTGGAGGGTAACAAAGGCAGACCAAATGAGCTGGTGGTCAGTATTAAGATTACTGAGTGAAAGTTTTAATGCAAAATGCGAGCAATTAACACCAAACCAGAAGTATGTGGCAGCTACTTTGTGTGAAAAAGGGTTATCTGCCCGTCAGATAGTTTCTCATCTGCACTGGAATCTATACACTATGTCTGGTTTACCGTCGAAACTCTCCACAATAGGCTTTGTGGAAAGTGGGCGAAGAAGAGTATCTTCTGCAGCTCAAGACAGAGCTCTGAAACGCTTCAACCTTAAAAACCGACGTGTCACATTCATAGACTTGAAGGCAGGAGGGCAAGAACATATAAGTGTAAATCCAAGTGCTGTAACAATTCGAAGACGATTATTTCAAGATGAAATGATGACTTATCATCCCAGTAAGAAGCCACTTCTGCCCAAGAAAATGAGAATGTATAAGCTGGAATGGACCAAGGTGTAAGTAAAGCGGACTGCAGAACAATAGAAGTAGGATGTTCTCTTGGTTGAGTAGAAATTTAAAGTGAGCTGTTCATACGTTTACCATCGTGAGAAGGCAAGAAGAGGAATTCCTCCTGACTGTGTAATGCCCGCGGTGAATTTTTCTCAAATTGATATGATTTGGAGCTGCATTTTTCTTTTCATGGAATTGACAGGCTACATTGCGTAAACTCGTCAGTAAATACACAAACGTATAGGGTCATTCTGCAGACCCAACTTCACGTTAGGAAGACAAGCGGGTGCATTTTTCAAGATGATTCCGCACCTTTCCACAGAGTTGAAATGGTAGGTACTACTCATGTTCTGCTGTTATGTCATCTAATGTATCATAATGTCACTACGTATGTTGTTTATTTACAGTTTTGTAATGCTATTTTTTAAATAGGCTACAAATTCTCCGTGCGAGAAGTTCATTAACGCCATGTCATGACCGGGAAACAAAAACAGAGCTCAAGCTTATTGAAAAATGTTTGAACCACATAGGCAAGGCTTTTACGTATAAGTCGCAAACACTTCGTGAGCTTTAGGATACACTCATCCGTGTCTGGTACCATACTCTCTCACCATATTTTATCAAAAGTCAAATTCTGTCCCTGCCTTCTCGTTGTATTGCAGTCATTAAGGCAAAGGGAGAAAAATTTAACATTAACTGGTAGTGACTTTCTTCGATGCTGTTCTCCTTGCTTAGGTATGCATCAAGTGTTATGAGTACTCAAAAATTTGCCTTCAAAACGAATTTTCTTTCTTTCTGGGAATACTCATATGGTTGAACTTTTCATTTCTTTTCCACAAATAAACATTTCAAAGAGTTTGCTTTTGCAAAATGTTGATGAATTTCTTTTATAAGAACATATTTTTGATACTAAACTCTTATTTCAACAGTTTCTCTCCACAGAATAGGTGTCACGTGTTGACAATAAGTGCACATTGCAGGTGATGCGGCTTCTTTAAACAGGATATAAAAACACTCACGGACAATGACATTTGCGCACCTAGAAGAAAACATGCTACAACCACGAAACTTTGCAAATAGCTAGAGTACGAGCTGGTATGCAAATGATCCACGTTTGGTGCTAGTGCGCATGACCGCACACCCTGTGGTGGCGCTGCAAGCACGAACCGGCAGCCTTAGAAACCGGCGTGTATTCGATGCTTCATGAAAACGAAAAGTACTGGCCGATGCAAGAAAGAGTACAGAGTGACAAGGATGCCGGGTAGACGCCAGAGACGTCAATTTACGCAACGTCTGGACTTTGAGAAAGGCCTGATCATCGGGCTAAAAACCGCAGGGTGGTCGGCGTGCCGTATAGCCTGCCACATGGATCGTTCTAACCATACCGTCCGACTGTGTTGGAAGCAGGGGACACGTGACGGCACTGCCACACGGTGGAACGGATTCGGATGAACCAGGAGGACCACCGGTAGAGAGGATCGACGCATCGTGCATCCCGCACGAAACGGATCCCATGGGGACCCGGTCCACTGTACAGGCAGATGTAGCGGCTCCTGTGTGCCCACGAACCATTTCCCGAAGCCTCACGGAAGCGATTCTGCGATCCCAGCGCCCCTTACGTGTGCTGTCATTAACACCGGAACATCGCCGGCTCCATGTGCAGTGGTGCCAGGAGAGAGCGACGTGTGGTGTTTAGCGATGAGTGCCACTTCGTTTCGGGGACAGATGATCATCGGGTCCGGGTGTGGAGGTCCCCGGGTCAACTGCACAACCCCAACCTTGCAATCGAACGCCACATATCCCCACTGTATGCATTATGGTCTGGGGAGCCATTGCCTACAATAGCCGATCAGCTATAGTAGTGGTATGTGGATCATTGACGGGCCAGCAGTATGTGGATGAGATCCTACGGCCCCATGTGCTCCCATTCCTGGCCGAGATTCCCGGTGCGCTATACCCGCAGAATAATGCCTGCCCGCACATGACTCGGGTTGCCCACGACTGCCTACGTTATGTCCAGACCCTTTATGGCTTTCCCGCTCCGTGGACATGTCCGCTATCGAGCATGTGTAGGGCCATTTGAAACGCCAGCTGCTGCCATGCCGCACTATCCGGGATTTGGAGCACATGGTGCACCACGTGTCGGTCAGTCTACCGCAGGACAACATCAGGCGTCTGTTCGCCCCCATGCCGGACCGTATTGTAGCATGTATCGTCGCACGATGCGGTGCGACGCGCTATTGAAGGTGACCCGACTATGTGCCATAGATCCCTCCGTAATTGATCTGCAGCTCTGTTTTTGTCATCATATATATCATTCATCTGAATCATTACGTCTGTAAAATTTCAGTTCAATCCGATGCTTCCTTCTTGGTGGGCAAACTTCATTGTCCGTGAGTGTACTGTATATACGAGCCCACCAAAGCCACTTTCTTGGATCTCGCTATGTCGTGTTGTGTCTATGCATTGTACAATTAGCTGAAGGGCTTATCCTTCTGCTACAGAATGCGAAAAGACGGGGAAAACATTCATATGTTATCCAGATTTGAATCGAGATCCACGGAACGAAAACCACTTGATCGCACCGACTCACACGGGACTCATACACGAATACCCTCCGAATGCGATTATGTGTGCATTCTTTTCGTGGAACCGACAACTAATGTACAATTTTGAAGAAGCATCTTTTCCTTGCCTTCGATACCCATGTCGATCATTAGGTCATTAGACAAGAAAACAAATGCTTAGCAGTAAAGGTGTGTTCACCAGCCCACATGCGTATACATACATTCATGCGCATAAATACTTGGTGTTTTGTAACATTAAACACACAAGACTAAATTTTTCACGTTCGGAATTTTTCTTATTGTGAATTTACAAACTTACTGATTCAAAGTTTTTGCTCGTCAAAAGATTTTACATAATAAATATTAATATACACTGAAATTCTGTTGACGGAAATACCCGAGGAAACATGCGCATCATGGTAATAATCATAACGAAATTTCTTCAAAGTCATGTGAGAAACAGTGAATGAAGGAACCTGAAGTTCAGAGCTAATAAACGACGCCTCTCGACTTTCATTCATAGACAGATGATTATCTACTAATAAATCATCGACGGCTTTAATCGATCTCATTGTTTTTCATGGAAGAATGAGGAGCATAATTGAGAAAAGGAATTTATGAGTTACGTTTTTAAGTACTGAAAAAAATTATGACTATGCGTGCCTACCATACATTTGCTAACATTAAGTTTTCACTAATTTCTAGGATGGTATCTGAAGAAGTTGTTATTCTTTGCAATGTATCTGAAGAAATTATTATTCTTGGCCTGGTATTTAAAGAAACGATTATTCTTGGTCTGGTATCTAAAGAAATGATTATTCTTGGCCGGTATCTAGAGAAATTATTATTCTTGGCCTGGTTTCTGAAGAAATGATTATTCTTGGCCTGCCTGGTATCTAAAGAAATGATTATTCTTGGCATGGTATCTAAAAAATTTAAAGAAATTATTATTCTTGCTCTGGTATCTGAAGAAATTATTATTCTTGCTCTGGTATCTGAAGAAATTATTAATCTTGGCCTGGTATCTAAAGAAATGGTATCTTACTCTTGGCTGGGTATCTGAAGAAATAATTATTCTTGGTCTGGTATCTGAAGAAATGATTATTCTTGGCCTGGTTTCTGCAAACATGATTATTCTTGGCCTGGTTTCTGAAGAAATGATTATTCTTGGTCTGGTATCTGAAGAAATGATTATTCTTGGCCTGGTATCTGAAGAAATGATTACTCTTGGCCTGGTATTTGAAGAAATTATTATTCTTGTTCTGGTATCTGAAGAAATGCTTATTCTTGGCTTCGTATCTAAGAAATTATTATTCTTGGCCTGGTATCTAAAGAAAATATTTTTCTTCGCCTGGTATCTAAAGAAATGCCTACTCTTGGCTTGGTATCTGAAGAAATGATTATTCCTGCCCTGGTATCTGAAGAAATGATTATTCTTGGCCTGGTATCTAAAGAAATGATCCTTCTTTAATTAGCATTTAAATAAATGCTTATTCTTGGCCTGGTATCTAAAGAAATAATTATTCATGGTCTGGTACCTGAAGAAATGATAAATTCTTGGCCTGGTATCTGAAGAAAAGATTAATCTTGGCCTGGTAATTACAGAAATTATTATTCTTGGCCTGGTATCTAAAGAAATGCTTGTTCTTGGCTTGGTATCTGAAGAATGATTATTCTTGGTCTGGTATCTGAAGAAATTATTATTTTTGGCGTGGTATCTGAAAAAAGTGATTATTCGTGGCCTGGTATCTGGAGAAATGATTATTCTTGGCTTGTTATCTGAAGAAATGATTATTCTTTGCCAAGTATCTGAAGAAATTATTATTCTTCACCTGGTTTCTAAAGAAATTATTATTCTTGGCATGGTATAAGAAGAAATTATTATTCTTTGCCTGATATCTAAAGAAATTATTATTCTTGGTTTGGTATCTGAAGACATGGTTATTCTTACCCTGGTGTATGAAGAAATAATTATTCTTGGCCTGGTATCCGAAGAAAATGATAATTCTTAGCCTGGTATCTGAAGAAATGATAATTCTTGGCCTGGTATCTAAAGAAATGATTATTCTTGGCCTGATATCTAAAGAAATGCTTACTCTTGGCTTGGTATGTAAAGAAATTATTATTCTTGGCCTGGTACCTAAAGAACTGCTTATTCTTGGCTTGGTATCTGAAGAAATGATTATTCTTGGCCTGTTATCTGAAGAAATGATTATTCTTGGCCTGGTATTTCAATAAATGCTTATTCTTGGCCTGGTATCTAAAGAAATGCTTAGTCTTGACTTGCTATCTGAAGAAATGATTATTCTTTGCCTGGTATTTCAATAAATGCTTATTCTTGGCCTGGTATCTAAAGAAATGCTTAGTCTTGACTTGCTATCTGAAGAAATGATTATTCTTGGTCTGGTATCTGAAGAATTGTTCTTCGAAATTATTATTCTTGGCCTGGTATTTGAAGATTGTTCTTCGAAATGATTATTTTTGGCCTGGTATTTGAAGATTGTTCTTGGCCTGGTATCTGAAAAAATGATTATTCTTGGCCTGGTATCTGCAGAAACGATTGTTCTTGGCCTCGTATCTGAAGAAATGAATATTCTTGGCCTGGTATCTGCAGAAATGATTATTCTTGACCTGGTATCTGAAGAAATTAATATTCTTGGCCTGGTATCTGAAGAAATGTTTATTGAAATGATTATTTTTGTCCTGGTATTTGGACATTGCTCTTGGCCTGGTATTTGAATATTGTTCTTGGCCTGGTATTTGAATATTGTTCTTGGCCTGGTATCTGAAGAAATGATTATTCTTGGCCTGGTATCTGAAGAAATGTTTATTGAAATGATTATTTTTGTCCTGGTATTTGGAGATTGCTCTTGGCCTGGTATTTGAATATTGTTCTTGGCCTGGTATCTGAAGAAATGATTATTCCTGGCCTGGTATCTAAAGAAATGATTATTATTGGCCTGGTATCTGAAGAAATTATTATTCTTGGTCTGGTATCTGAAGAAATGATTATTCTCGGCCTGGTATCTGAAGAAAAGAGTATTCTTGGCCTGGTATCTAAAGAATTATTATCCTTAGTCTGGTATCTGTAGATATTATTATTCTTGATCTGGTATCTGAAAAAAGTGATTATCCATGGCCTGGTATCTGAAGAAATGATTATTCTTGGCTTGTTATCTGAAGAAATGATATTTATTGGCCCGGTATCGGAAGAAGTTGTTATTCTTGGCCTGTTTCCTAAAAAAAGTATTATTTTTGGCATGGTATCTGAAGAAATTATTATTCTTGGCATGGTATCTGAAGAAATTATTATTCTTTGCCTGATATCTAAAGAAATTATTATTCTTGGCTTGGTATCTGAAGAAATGATTATTCTTGGCCTGGTGTCTGAAGAAATATTTATTCTTGGCCTGGTGTCTGAAGAAATATTTATTCTTGGCCTGATATCTAAAGAAATGCTTACTCTTGGCTTGGTATGTGAAGAAATGATTATTCTTGGCTTGGTATGTGAAGAAATGATTAATCTTGGCTTGTTATCTGAAGAAATGATTATTCTTGGCATGGCATCTGAAGAAATTATTTTTCTTGGCCTAGTATCTGAAGAAATTATTATTCTTGGCCTGGTATCTAAAGAAATAACTATTCTTGGTCGGGTATCTGAAGAAATGATTATTCTTGGCATGGTATCTGAAGAAATTATTATTCTTGGCCTGGTATTTAAAGAAATTATTATTCTTGCTCTGGTATCTAAAGAAATTATTATTCTTGGCATGGTGTCCAAAGAAATGATGATTCTGTGCCTGGTATCTAAAGAAATGATTATTATTTGCCTGGTATCTGAAGAAATGATTGTTCTTGGCTTGTTATCTGAATAAATTATTATTCTAGGCGTGGTACCTGAATAAATTATTATTCTTGGCCTGGTATCTAAAGAAATGTTCTTTGAAATGATTATTTTTAGCCTGGTATTTGAAGATTGTTCTTGTCCTGGTATCTGAAGGAAATTATTATTCCTGGCCTGGTATTTAAAGAAATGATTATTCTTGGCCTGGTATCTGAAGAAATGATTATTCTTGGCCTGGTATCTGAAGAAATTATTTTTATTGGCCTAATATCTAAAGAAATAATTGTTCTTGGTCTGGTATCTGAAGAAATTATTATTCTTGGCCTAGTAAAATCATTTCAAAGAACATTTCTTCAGAAATGTTCTTTGGAATTAAGAAAAGAATAATCTTGGCCTCGTATCTAAAGGAATTACTATTCTTGGTCTGGTATCTAAAGAAATGCTTATTCTTGGCTTGGTATCTAAAGAAATCATTATTCTTAACCTGTTATCTGAGAAATTTGATTATTCGTGACCTGGTGTCTGAAGAAATGATTATTCTTTGCTTGTTATCCGAAGAAATGATTATTCTTGGCCCGGTATATGAAGAAATGATTATTGTTGGCCTGGTTTCTAAAGAAATGATTATTCTTGGCATGTTATCTGAAGAAATTATTATTCTTGGCCAGGTATCTAAAGAAATGATTATTCTTGGTCTGGTATCTGAAGAAATGATTATTCTTGGCCTGGTATCTGAAGAAATGCTTATTCTTGGCCTGGTATCTACAAAAATGCTTATTTTTGGCCTGATATCTAAAGAAATGCTTACTCTTGGCTTGGTATGTAAAGAAATGATTGCCGCCCCGGTGGCGCAGTGGTCTAAGGCGTTGACCTCTGATCATTCGTCCGTAAGGGGTCCGGGTTCGAATCCCGGTCAGGCATGGATGTTGTGTTTGTCTTACGGCACTAGCTCTCTCCCTTCCCTGGAACCAGTGACCCTAAATTAGAGACGGGCGACTGCTTCTAGCCCATTGAGTTGCTCACGGTGGTCGTTAAACCTCCAATAAAAAAAAAAAGAAATGATTATTCTTGGCCTGGTATCTAAAGAACTGCTTATTCTTGGCTTGGTATCTGAAGAAATGATTATTCTTGGCCTGGTATCTGAAGAAATGATTATTTTTGGCCTGGCCTCTGTAAAAATTGATTGTTTGTGGACAGTTATCTGAAGAAATGATTATTCTTGGCTTGTTATCTGAAGAAATGATTATTCTTTGCCTGGTATTTAAATAAATGCTCATTCTTGGCCTGGTATCTAAAGAAATGCTTATTCTTGACTTGTTATCTGAAGAAAAGATTAATCTTGGCCTGGTATCTAAAGAAATTACTATTCTTGGCCTGGTATCTAAAGAAATGCTTATTCTTGGCTTGGTATCTGAAGAAATCATTATTCTTAACCTGTTATCTGAGAAATTTGATTACTCGTGACTTGGTGTCTGAAGAAATTATTATTCTTTGCTTGTTATCCGAAGAAATTATTATTCTTGGCCTGGTATCTATAGAAATGCTTATTCTTGGCTTGCTATCTGAAGAAATGATTATTCTTGGCCTGGTATGTGAAGAAATGATTGTTCTTGGCCTGGTATCGGAAAAAAAATGTTCTTTGAAATGATTGTTCTTGGCCTGGTATCGGAAAAAAAATGTTCTTTGAAATGATTTTTCTTGGTATGGTATTTGAAAATTGTTCTTGACATGGTATCTTGCGAAATTATTATTTTTGGCCTGATTCCGTTTCTCAGCGAGGGAGTGGCCTTTGCTTCGAAGAAATATCGTGAGAAATATAGTGTGGCTTGATTAGCTGAGTCTGATGTTTGCTCAGTTTCTTGTTCTTCAGTTTCTTGGGAAAACATTATGTTGGGTACTATATATAAAAATAACATTACATTATGTTGGGTACTATATATAAAAATAACATTACATTATGTTGGGTACTATATATAAAAATAACATTACATTATGTTGGGTACTATATATAAAAATAACATTACATTATGTTGGGTACTATATATAAAAATAACATTACATTATGTTGGGTACTATATATAAAAATAACATTACATTATGTTGGGCACTGTGTAGCATTCTTTAGTGGAAATCAGCCGGTGCGAGGTCGGCTACCGATCGAAGACAATACGATTCTCCAGTTTTCTAGAAAGTTAATACCTACCTGGAATAAGTTAATATCGTATTGTTATCCCATATACATTGAATTTATGTTTTTGAAGAATAACTCTCCGTTAATTTCTACGAGCTTAATCTTTTTGCTGTGTTTAATAAAATTATTTCCTATACAGAGAAAATCATTCGGTCATGAAGAAAGGTCGTCAGTTTTTCATTTCTTATCCATCCGCATTAAGTACTTTAGTTCTGATTTATATTCGATCGACCCTTCGGAGAGATTTCAGCAAAGTTTAACGAAGTGCTTCCTTGCGGATATCTGGCCCTAAGCTAATGAAGCGTAACAACCCTGAATATTTTGTCGAAATGATATTTTGTTTATTTTTACACTAAAAATATCGCCTTTGAATAGATATGAACATATGCAACGATGCTGCGCTATTCATTAAAACCTCCGACGATTGCTTCCGAATCAGCTCGTCTAGAAGTCTGCTACTTGTTATCGATGTTCTTTGCGATTTAGAAAGCATTTTTGCGATATAACCTCTTTGTTTCTCCCAGAACGCCATTGTCGAAAAGCGATGCAACATATTTATCTTTTAAAAAAGACATAGAAAAGAACTTTGTAAAACATTCCATTTTTTCTTGTGAAGGAATTATTTTTTCATGAAACGTGTGTGCGTCTAAGAAGTTTCGTACTTCAAAATGTTAAAAGCAGTGACGATTCTTGTTGTCAAACCGATGAGAAATTTATTATTGGCAGCCATGGTAGCTTACCGTCTGGTCAACATGAATTTAGTTGTGAATGTTCAGGTACTTTGTCCCCTCGAAAGTATCTAAACAACATTACCACAATCGAATAGTCATAAAATTTTCTGTGGAGGTTGCGATCTCTCGGTACTTCATTCCTCATTTAAACTGGAATATCCCTTTTCGAAATACAACTGTATGAAGAAAATCGTAATGTTACCTATAGAAAATCTGTATTAATTTGTGGTAAAAGATCTGGAACTAGAAATCTACACTGCTGGCTATTAAAAGTGCAGAGCCACAAGAGACAAGATATATCAAATCCATATTTTTTGTACAGAAAGAAGATGATACAAGGGTGAGTCGATTACAAAGACAGCACTGTGAGATGAGGGGACATATAAAAATCAGTACCTGGTGTAACCACATGGACGTGTGACATATATTCTAATTAACTTTCCTTTTTAGTTTCTTTTTCCAATGTAAATTTGAGTTTGTTCTCTTTTGCACTTTCTAAACTTAACATGATATCTTCTCTCTCACATGAATGAGATTGGCAACACTTTTGAGGTCAGAGAGAGTGACGTATGAATGTGATAAGAACGTTAGATAAAAAGACTGTACTGCAGTTGCTTAGTGTGTGTGTGGAGATGTTCGATCGTTGTTAAGCTAGATTATACGACAGATAATGAAGGTATTATGTGTGAAGTGCAAAACTTGCAGTGCTATATTTTGGATTTTATCTACTGTGCTGGACCAATAAAAGGTTAAATGTAAGTTGGACTTTCGTATATGTTTCGTCTGGACGTAAAACCTTAATCCCGTGCAACTATCGCATGGTATTCTCATTTAGTTCAACATTTTCTTTGTCATTGTTTTAGACATAGGGTAACACCAATCTCGCACACGAAAAAGGGTCACGTTATAGGCGGCAATTATAATTGTTACACGGCCCGGCATTCAGAGAAACAGACGTCAGCTGTGTGTTTGGAAAATGTCCGTCCGCGCAGCTTCGAAACGATGCAATAATTCCTCAGTTGTAGCCAAGGGTGGTCGCTGTCGTACCAGTCGTCCGACGACCATAGACCACAAGTTTTCAATAGGCGACCTATCTGGGGGCCTCGCGGGCCAAAGATGACGTGGCACATGGGGGAGATCCAGGAAGTCCTGGACGTTGCTTGCCACATGCGGTCGCTCATTATCCTGTTGGTAAACAGCATAATGCAGGACTGACTCATTCCATCGCCGCGGTACCGCCAGACACAGATTTGGCCATTATGGTGCTGCAAACTGAACCTGGATTCGTCGAAAAACACGATGCCTTGCAATTCAGTCCTGCATGCGGAACGTTCTTGGCACCATTGCAGTTGCAGCCGGCAGTGTTATACAGTCAAAGCTAGCCGAAGCAATGGGCGCCGTGCACAAATGCCCCGCTGCTGCAGACGACGTCCAACCGTCAATGCGGAGACTGCGTTCTTTGCCACACATCCGAACTGTTGAGATACAGTAGTTGATGTGGCGATGTGATCCGTCAGAGCCATGTGCATCAGATGTCGGTCTTCTCGTTCGGTCGTTTGACGATGCCGTTGGGATCCCTCACGTCGGTGTGTTCGTTCCTCCAATACCCACTGACTCCATATTCTCCCCACCATGTCCAGATGCCATCCCACACGAGCACCGATGTCTCGGAGCAATCCCGTTATGCCACTATTCTTCAACGATCGAAGTCGGATACCTGCTGGCAGGACTGCCGTTGTCTTCGACGGGTCACGTGCAGCTGTCCATGGCCAGGAACGGCGAGAAAACACACTTCGAATGCTTAACACCGGCTCCTTATTCACCACTCTTATACGCGTTCTAGGGAACGTTACTGTCCCACATGATTTCCATATGTGCTGCCCAGTTAATCATTTACATGTGCGCCCGTGTTCTCCCCTTCTGCCAACTTTCGAGCCCCTGGTATGCGATCTTCCGGGTGTTACACGTTTAATGGCCAGCAGTGTAGTATTCTCTGAAATTCTTTGCATCATGTTGCGCAAAGAAGAATCTTTATATTTATCAGTTAGCTTTACTGAATAACCTGGTTTTTTTCCAGAACCTCCAGAACACGACAATTCATTATTGTACGTATATATCTTTATAAGTTTTAGAGTAGCATACCAAAAAAGAGAAAAATACCAAAAATTAAAAAGGATGCTCCCAAATTTTATGTATTTTGCTGAATGCTTATAGTTTCGCGATATCTGTGGCGATTGAAATCAAGGTAGAGTAATCAGTTCCTAATTTAAGGTTACTAGCACCATAAAAGTGACAAACCAAAGTACATATCACCGTGTCGGTTGTGCAGTGGTCTAAGCGCTGGCTTCTGACCATTCGTCCGAGATGGGTCCATATTTGAATCCCAGTGAGCCATAGATGTTATGCATCAATCATATCACTGCTGTCTATACATGATAATAAAAAACAGAGATAGTTGCAAACTAAAAGATGAACTTTATTCACAGCTAAAAGCAAATTAAAAAACATGCGAGATCTTTCAAACCCACTATGAGTCCATCATCGGGCACCGCATGAGTAGAATTCCGATTTTTTAAACTCGGAGATCCATATCACAATGCATCAGCATGCAGGCACTGCTCCTAAATTCACGCATGCGCATTCGACATAATACACATGACATGCAAATAATCTGAAACTACAAATAAAAACGGTTATGGATTACAATGGTAAATACTGTGGTTTAAAATCTAGTGTTTCCAAGATGAAGGCAATGTACATGGTGTGTCGTCATTAGAACATTGAGTAGAAAGCATAGTAATGTATATGCTTTCTGTGAATAACAAACTTGGTTTTGTTGTGGTCGTTGCTAAGCAAGTGATGTTATTCCGTAGTTAAGTTTGGTAAGAGCTCAGCATACACACACTCTTGTCTCACGACTTACTTCGAAGAATATGTGTTAAACACTATCTACCAACAAGTAATTGGACACCTGTGATAGCAAAGGAAAACGAAGTTTATTCACATTCAATAGTTGATGGAGCCTCCACGAGCGGCGATTACAGCTGCGGCCTTCGGGGCATACTCTCAACCAGGCGTTGTACGACGGCTAGCGGTATTTTCTTCCACTCGGCTTGGAGAAGACAGGTCAGTTCCTTCACCGATTTCGGACGTTGGGGCACCCCTTAAGTCGACGCTCCAACTCGTCCCAGAGGTGCTCGATAGGGTTAAGGTCCGGGGTCTGCGCATGCCAGCCCATTCGATTAACCGCATTGTCACCATGATAAGCCATGGTGGACCTCGCAACATGACAGGTGGCATTCTCATCCTGAAAGTAACATGGGTCCACCCCATAAAACTGCCACAACGTAGGAAGCGCATGGTCACCCAAAATGGTGCAGTAGGTCTCGGCGTTGAGTCTACCAGGAATTGCGACCAAGGGTCCCTTGCCATACCAGGAGAAAAACCCCCATAGCCTAATTCCACCGCCACCGAACTTCACAGTTGGCACAATACATTCCGGCAGGAGGCGTTCTCCAGGAAGACGCAAAGCCCAGACCCTGCCATCCGAACGGTAAAGGGTGAACCTTGATTCGTCGCTCCAGACAATCTGTTTCCACTGTTCAACGGTCCACTGTCGACGTTCTTTGCACCACGTTAGCCGAGCAGCACTATTGGACTTGGTGATCAAAGGCTTGTGGGCGGCAGCACGCCCATGATAACCGAGCAGATGGGCTTCCGAACGGATGGTATTCATCAAAAGAATATTCCCGGATGCCTGTTAAAACTCCTCGCGGATGTAGCCCATCGATTTGCAGTGGTTCTTCCGAATTTCTCTGGCTAGCACCCGTCGGTCTGTAACTCCCAGTTTTGTGGGTCTGCCGGGTCGGGGCACATTCCGACAATCACCTCTCATCTTCCACTTGCCAATCACGTAGGCCACTGTCGATTTTGGGTACTTCAACTAGCTGGGTATGTCATGTATGAATCGGCCATTTCTGTGATACCCGACGATTACACCTTTCTCGAAATCAGAGAGCTCCGAACTGCGTGGCATCTTGCATGCGACTGGTTGCGTTGTTGTTTCCCACACGATATTTAACGGCGGCGGCCGTGACGTGTATCAGGACCACAGATATCGTTGATTACAGGGGTGTCCAATTACTTGTTGGTAGATAGTGTATTTGCCTAACGGCACTGGCTCTGTTTCTTCCCTAGAACCAGTGACAATAAATTAGGGATGCCAGACGGCTTATAGCTATTTGAATTGTTCGCGGTAGTCGTTAAACACCCAAAAAAGGCATGTCTGCTAAATCCTTGTATTATCCGTTTCTTTTTTTTTTTTTTTTTTTTTTGGACCCTAATCTTCAGCGTGAGATGTCTACTTCATACCAGATTCTTCTCGACTGCAATTATGAGTTGATAAGTTACAAATCGCATCTGGTCTAACGCGCAGTTCCAGTGCTTCATCTGATAAAATTTAGTCCCACGCGTATATTCCGCTCCACTTTAGCTCCAAGCTTGGGGGTGGTGTGAGATGGCATGGCGTCATTACGTTTGATGTCTGTATTTAACTATTGTTATCAATCATATTATTTATCATTCATGATTAAGTTTGGTAAGAGCTAATACACACACTCTTGACACATGACTTACTTCGAAGGTTTGGTCTCTCTTGGGCATTTGTACTTAAGTTTATCTGTTACATCGAGTATTACATAGAAATTATGCAAATACCCTAGCTTACACGGTCTGTATACACAGTCGTATCAGAATAATATGACAACCCCCGGAATCACTGTGTACCCACCAGGCGCACATAGTGCACGTGACAAGGTCGACCACACGGATATACACTGAGTGGCCACTTTATTATGACCACCCCTCAGTACTTCGTTAGGCCACATTTTGTCTTTAATACTGCGTCGATTTTTCGTGGCATGGACTCCACGAGATGTTGATAGGTAGTTTGTGGAATCTGAGACCATGCTTGGTGAATAGCACTTTCCAGGAGTGTGAGATTGCAGGGTTGTGGATCCAGCTGTCTGATGGATCGTTCAACTTCATCCCACAAATTCTCAATAGGGTTGAGATCTGGAGATTGTGGGGGCTACCTAAGCAAAGTAAACTCACCAGCATGTTCCTGAAACCAATCCTGTACAATACGAGCACTATGGCAGGACGCATTATCTTGTTGAAAGTAGCCATCGCCAATGGGATAAACCATCCACATCACAGGATGCACTTGGTCCGCAACGATGTTTAGATATGATGTGCCAATCAAACGTTGATCAACACGAATTAAAGGGCATAAAGCATACCAAGAAAACATTCCCCAAACAATAACGTTGCTTCCATCAGCTCAAAGGGTTGTAGCAATGCATTTGGGGTTCATGCTTTCTTGCTGTTTTCGCCAAATTCTCACTCGGCCATTGACATGGTGCAACTGAAAACGTGATTCACCGGACCACATAATTTGTTTCCAATTATCGACTGTCCAATCCTTGTGCTCCTGTGCGAATTGGAGACGTTTTCTCTTCTTAACTGCAGACAGCAAAGGTTTTCGAACAGGCGTTCGGCTGCCATATCCCATCCGATGCAGTGTACGGTGAACAGTGCGTGCAGAGAGCATTTGCGGGGATCCTTGATTAAAATGGTCTGTAATTTTCTGCACTGTTGCCATTTTGTTGTCTGTTACCAGTCTGGACCCTCTACATTTCGCCCGAGGAGTCACTAGTCCATGACGACCACACGTTGCACGTAGAGACCCAGAGTTTTGGCTGACAGTCCAGTCTTTAAACACTTTAACAACAGCTGCTCTGGGACACTTCCCGAATGCGGCGGTTTCGGTGACACTCGCTGCATGGCTCCGAGCTCCTACAATCATCCCAAGTCCGTCAAATCACATTTTTACCCATTGAAAGTCCGTCAAATCACATTTTTTACCCACGTGGTCACCCAAAAATCACTTCTACTACTGTCGCAAGCACTAAGCTTTCCCTTTTTATACTAGCCTCGCCTTCTGGCGACAATAGCGTGAAGCCAGCTGGTCATAATAAATTGGCTACTCAGTGTATAAGTGGTCGGCCAGGACAGATGAATCATAGTTCGTAAAGTGAGCAGAATGTGCATAGGTAGTGATTTAGCTGACGTTCAAAAAGGAATTATCATCGGCTACCACGCCAAGGGTGAAAGCATCTTAGAAACAGCAGACTTCGTGGACTGAACGCGAGGTGCTGTAGTAAGTGTGTCACAAGAATGGACTGCTGGCACACCGAGTACCACCCGACGTCATAACTGTGGAGCCCTAAAAGCCATTGACCACAAAAGACGTCGGCTTCGTCGACTGGTAAAGAGCAAGGGACGTGCAACACTGCAGCAATTGAACACTCAAATGAACGCTAGGACACACAGGTACATGCCCCCGATAACAGTAGAGCAAACCCTGTTACGCATGTGTCTCCGGAGTCGACGCTGCGTCTAGGCGCCCATGATTACTCAGGTCCATCGGCAACGACGCCTGGAGTTCGTATGGGACTACCGTCACTGGACAACGGAAGAATGGAAAAAGGTTGCTTTCACCGACGAATCGAGGTTTCTACTCCACAGAAGTGACGGGTGGTGGCAGATACGGCGTTCGACCCACAAGAACCAACACCCGGATACGCTTGTAAGTGAAGTACAGGCCGGCGGTGGCAGTGCACATGTCTGGGGGATATTTTCCTGGTTTGAACTGGAACAGCTGGTACCACTGAATGGGTCCCTGAGTGCTAATGGCTACCTGTCCATCCTCGCAGACCGCATGCATCCCTTATGTTGGACGTTAACCCTGGTGGTGATGGTTCAACCAACAGGACAATGCGCCGTGTCACGTCGCTAAGGGGGTGCGTGACTGGTTTCAGGAACACGACAGTGATTACTCCGTTCTCCCTTTGCCGGCAATATTCCCCACCTTAATTCTATAGAGCACGTGTGGGACTATTTGGATCGTCAAGTTCGACGTGCCTACCCACAACCACGTCACCTCCGTGCCCTGCTGCAGTCTGAACGGGCACGTGTGACTCGGACAACCTTTTAGGGCTTCATTGCGTCCATGCTACTCCGTCTCGCCGCTGTGAATCGGGCCAAGGGTTGTAATTCCCATTATTAGGTAGGTGGTCATATTATTCTGATACGACCGTGTATTTCATTTGAGCATGCAAGGTAACTTCTCAGAAATACTTTCTCCGTGTATATGCACTCATTTGGAATTGCATTCTTACCTTGCCCAATGTGAGGAACTTTATTCAATCGTGCTTTGTTTTAAGGAGCGTAAGATGATTTCCAGTATCTTCACAGCAAGCCACTTCATAAAACTTAGTTTGTGCCACTCCGAATGTTTTCGCTTAAGACTTTCGTAAGTACAGATCATGAAAAAGCTCCCAACTGAGAAATAAAAGAAATTGAGAATGCTGGTACACTTTTTTCTGTGAAAAAGTGCGAAAGTCCATACGAAGAGAAGAGAATAGAAAGCAATGTCACGGAAAACATATTACTTTTTACAACATCACCAAGAAAAACGCATTTTTCTAGATTACTTCAAAGTATTTTTACAATAATGATTACATCCGGCGATTTGTTTTATATATCTTGCCCAGAACTTCTGAGATACTATTTCATGATAAAAGTGATGGGAATTTTATTTTTGATCCATGATGGGGCAGATCCATCTTTTATTCAATTTATTTTATGAATTTTGTCAAGCTCTCAAGAAGATTGTTCACTGAAAGGATTTGTTGGAGTTCGGTGAAGTGTGCAATCTGAAATGTTGGATAGTGCCTACATGCCACGGAAAGGAGAAAAACAGACTTATGTATATTTCTCTTCCTTTGAATTATTATGATAGAAAATTAACTGTAGGCATCACTTTTAACTATAGTTGTCGAACGACGAAAGAAATTTGAGGGCAGGCTAATCAATCATGTGAGCGTCCGACATGTGGTTAATTTTCCACGATTACAGGATTTTAGAATACCGGGATGTTCGTAAAAATAAAAGTCTTAAGATTTGCGAGCCTTTTAACTACCTTAAATCTAGGAAAGTAATTCTTGTCTGCATATGAGACAGGGAAAAGACTCATATGAACATGCGAATCACAACCTCAGATTAATTATGAAACATTGTGGAAGAATTCAAGAAGGAAAGTAAAAGTTATCTCAGCCAACACTTTTCTAATAATTTGTCTATAAATTAAACTGCTTATGTAAATTTTGGTTTATTCTCGATAAGTGTTTGCAGTCTTAATGCTACATTTTCTCTCTCGACGAATTTGTGTTTTGGCAATCCTGGAAGCAGGTCAAAGGGCAATTAGGTAGTCGAAAGCAAAAGATAAGAACGAATGTCATCAGTCTTCGAGAGGCAATATGACTATCGGTCTTCAAGGCAATGTTATCTTAATGATCGGGAAGCAAAATTAACTTAGATAGAGTTTGTTATCAACAAATGTGTTAGTAGATGTTTTGTTAGGCATGTTTCAGTAGTCATGTTGATTATCTGATGTCCAGAAAGGCTTCTGAGCATAACCTGTGTTAGTCATTCTTTCATACTGTGTCAACATCCATACATGATTAGTGAAAATCTTTCAAATACGAGGAAACAATGTATTATATAGACAAATTCATCGCTCTTTAAACGTGTTTCTTTAACCAACGCACAGCGAAGGCACTCGGCTTGTTATCGAGAGATTTGGGATTCGATCCCAGCGGTGTCGAATAACAGTTATTCGGCTGCTGTGTGTTAGTTAAGGAAAAACCGTAGAAAGAGCGATTACTTTGTCTATTTACATATATGATTAATCAACGAGTGACTTTCCTATGTTTAAGTATTCAGAGGATTAAGTTTAATTTGCGGTATAGTGTTACCAAGCTATTTGGTTGTGTTGTGCCATACTACTCCTTCTTGACGAACGTGAAAGAAAAGGCTAAAACCTGTAAGATTTCTTTGAAGTTCTTCTGGCCGTTATGGTTTCTAGTGTCTAATCATTTGATTCATGCTAATTAAGTACAAACTGTGACGAAGTGAATCTATTCGGGATCAAGTAAAGTGATTCAGCTAAGGGAATTAATTGAGCTTTACAGTGACGTCATTTACTTCAGAAGGTTTTAAAGCTTTAGCCTGAAATCAGATTAGTTCTTTACAGTGAAGTTAATGTTGCGATACTAGTTTGAAACATAAGCAATTATCAAATGAAACAAATATTACTCCATAATCAACAATTATCCGATATTTGTCGAAATTGTATTGAGTATAATAACATAGAAGTTGAGCAGTTTTTGGCATACACTTTACTTTAAAGTTGTAAATGGGTTCCGCGGTGGCTTCTGACCATTCGTCGAAGATGTGTCCAGGTGGGAAACCCGGTGAGGCATTGATGTTGTGTTTTTAATACGACACTGACTCTCTAAGTTCCTGGGAAACTCCACTAAAAATAAAAGAAAAAGGAAAGAAAGAAAGAGAGAAAAACGAAACTGTTCTAAACTGGAAACCGTTAACTCTACCCACAAACTACACAAGCATTTCTTGTGTAATTGGCTTCTGTGCTTAGTAGGCTGAGATAAATATAGCGTAGATGAATTCATTGGTGCTGTCACCAAGTGGCACAGAGAGGTATGAAACAATCACCTTAAGCATTACTGTCAGGCTCCGACTTCTCGCTATCTAAGGACAGTGCCGCCTAACCGTTTTATCTCCTGAACGTTAAATTATGGAAGTACTGAATTTATGCGTGTGAGCTGTAGAAACCATAAAGAGCAATTAAATATTGACAGCTGATATCGCAACAGCTATTCAAACAATTTTTTAATCTTTGGTGATAAATTCGTTGCCGCACTAGAAACGCCGCACCATCTTTTTAATCTCTGGTGATAACTTCGTGCCACACTTGAAAGGTAGGTAAAATAAACCGCAGAAAAAATCTTCTGTGAAGGATATCACAACACGCTCGGATGAGAGGGCAATCGCAGAATTTCGGTCAGTTCTGAGGTCACGTGAATCCAGATCATAAAGTCTTTTGCCGAAAATTTGCAGATATGACATACGTACCATATAACAACAAAAGATCTCACATGATTGATTCTGTAGTACCTTTCTAAAGAAATGTCAATTTCATGTAGGGGATTTCTGGTTGAGCACAAGCATCATCATTAATGGAAGACTTAAAGAAAACTGTTATTTGTCAATCTCAAGCACGTGATTTCCTCTTTGTCTCAAGCAATCGATTTCGTGCTTGCTACAGGCAGAGGTGATCCGTGCTGATAGCGATGTGGAAAAGCAAATTGCGTAGAACAAACCAGTCGATACTTTAATTACTCTGCATTAGAAAACTCTTACTATCAGCAGTTTTATTTGAACTATATATTTTAAAAATGTCTACAGCACATGAATGCAATTACATGCATATCACTAAGCTGCTCCCTGAGATTCAGATGATAGCTCCACAAAGAAATACAGTACAAACTACCAGGTAATTTTTACTTACTGCTGCCGTATCAAACTTCTCCATTTACAGCGATCTTGGCATGCAGCTCGGGTTTCACTGACATCCATCACACGCAATACACAAGATCTTCTATACTTCTTACTCATAATCTTTTTCTCATGCAGACACTCCTGAATCTGATCTTCCCATGACTTCCTTGGCCTTCCTCTGCCTTTCCTTCCTGCCACTTGTGCTAAAAAAAATTCTTAGTAAGTATCTCATCACTCATTCCTTCAACATGGCCAAACCACCGAAGCATATTAGTCTCCACTGTGCTAACAACATTTTCCTTCACATTACACAACTGCAACACATCTTCATTCCTCACACAATCAGAACGTGTCTTGCCACATACCCCTCGTAAGTAACGCATTTCTCCAGCAAACAAACGACGCCTATGTTTGTTCTGTAGTACCCAGGTTTCACTGCCATACATCAAAGTAGGAACAATTACACTTTCATACACAGCCATGCGGGACTCTCTTGAGAACCCATCATTCCTGTGAAAACCTCCCAGAGCAGCCATGACTTTCAATGAAGAATTGACTCGCTTTCTAATTTCACCATCCAATTTGTTCTCCCTGTCAAACTTGCTTCTTAGATACACAAACTCATTCACCCGGTCAATCACTGTGCCATGCAGACATATATTACATTCAGTACTACCAGTTCCTCTCTCAGAAACCATGACTGGTTTTTCCTTTATTTATACTCAGTTTGAATTTCATGCAAACTTCGTACATCCGGGACAACATACTGTGCAACTCACTTTTGCTCTCTGCCAACAGGACAGCGTCATCAGCATACAGCATTCTGCACACACGGACAACACCAAGACATAACTTTCTGGCATCACGCATACACGCATCCATAAAGGCAATTAGCTGGCATTAAATAATAGGTACATAAACTGAAATACCAAATTCTTTGGAACACATACCTAGTGAGTGTTTGGTTCCCCTTGGCCTTTATATCACCATCCATTCGATGTGAGATGGGGTCAACGATGCCATCACAGGTATGTTCAGCAAAGTAGATGTGATAGCAAACCTCAAGATTGCCGAATGTTTGCTGGAGGAGGATTTCTGTCACGAATCGCCTCTCATTCTCGTCCCACAGATGTCCAATTAGGTTACGTTCTGCGGAATGTGCTGCCATTTCAGCCCTCTGAAGTCACTGTCTGGAATCATCGTGTAATGATCCGTGCCTTGTGGCATGGCGTATTATCTTGCTGAAAGTAGCCCTCTCCGCCAGAAAACACCATGTACATGTAGGGGTGCAGCTGGTCCTCAGTGATGTAATGATAATTCGTCGCATCCCAGTGCTGTTCCATAGGTATTAAGCAACCCAATGCACATGATGAGAAGAGACCCAATACGATTACACTGATCCCACGAGCTTGCATAGTTAACGCTTGGCAGCTAGGGTCCACCGACTCGTGATGCTACGCAATATTCTGTCACTTTTATCTGCGAATATTAACTGAAAACGTGATTCATCGTACCAGGTGTCTTTTTCCAGTCCTCAAGGTCCAAATTCAGTGCTCTAGTTCCCACTGCAAACGAATTTCAGCGGTCATGTCACTCGAACCTTTACTAGTCGTTTCCGTCCACTGACTGCTTATTTTGGTTTTTGTGCACCACTCCCTGCACACTCTCGATAGAGTTATTTTTGCACAGCCGAGAAGGTTTGCCATTTCTGATATGTTTGCATCGACCCACCTTACGCCAGCTATCATGCCTCGATTAAATCACGTATCTTTATCAGAGTACCGCTCTCTACGCCTTATAAATACACGAATCCATTGTAGTGAACTTTTTATTAAGCAAACTTAACGTCATAGAACTTAACGTCATAGTTGCGTATGTAATGGGGATGGACATGTCTAATTACTATTGGGTGTTCTTATTTATTTACTACTTCAGTGTAAATATTATCCATTTCTTTGGATTCCACACATGGTTCTATAATACAGAAATTGTTGGCATTTCCCGAGAAGCCCTGTTGTTTTTAACTAGCTGTAAAGCCCATTGGGATAAGAATACAACGAGTTCTTGAAATCACTTATTGCTATTCAAGCGTTTAGTATTATCTTTTGCGGAATCATCCTAATTAATGAGTGTGCATTGAAACATACCCTTGATATGCTTCATTATCCATGCATAAAAACACAAAATATGGAAGCGTTTGCTGGATGTTAATCATCCTTTGGTAAGGGACGTGGATTCCTTTTCGAGTGCTACCGCATGCTTTTTTTTTCTGTATTACTTGTGTTCTTGTGATTTTCTTTAGCATTTATAAATTAAGTCAATGACGTTGGAAAATATCTTTGCACACGATATTTTTTGTAAATATCTTTTCGGGATCTGGAAGTATTTTTTCGTGATCTGGCCCATGGACTACTTTAACTGTGACATCATCAAACCGTTAAAATCTTGACAATGCAACATAAAGTTGTCCACGGATAAAATTTGTTTCAGGAAGATATATACTTACTTTCTCGAATGTTTGACCTGGAGACTTATTAATGGTCATAGCAAAAGCGAGTTTTACAGGAAATTGTCGTCGTCTTTATATGAATGAGAGGTCTATATGAGTAGGTGCAAGGTCAATTCGTGGAATAAAAACATTCTTACCACATGCTGAGCCTGTGAGTACTGCTGCAAATTGGGGTTTAGTTCTTCAACTATCAGTCTTGCTCCATTGCATAAACCTCGTCTGTCATGAATGTACTGAGTGTTTGTAACAGACCTTCATTCATCCACTATTTTCTCGCAATTGCATTCTTTGGGCAGCAGTATCATCAGGATCCAATATGTACAACTGAGCGTATTTCCGCTGTTCACTATTATCAGGATGCAATGATAGATTGATCTATTTATTCTAAAACAATAAGGCCCATAATCTGGTGGAGGAATATTTGTGCTTCCATCGATGCAAGTGCAAGAGAACTATTAATTGATCGTATGTTAACCATTAAGTTTTTTGAGTGCTCATGCTGACAGTTTATATATTGTTCAATTAATGGGGAAGTGCGAATGGGATCTAATTTTATTGCTCCTTTTGAGCAACATTTAGAAAATTTACCATCTGAAGGTCTCTCTCCGAGAAAGTGTTTGGCTTTACAAAATTCACAATTTCGCTGAAAAGTGCCACACGAGTGTCTCGCTACAGTCTTTTCATCGTCTATAACGTGTAAAGCTACATGACTTGTAGCATTTCTTTGTTGTTGTCGGTTCGTTAATTGCGTCTGAACCTCTCGAACGCAGCGTTTTTTCTTTTATTCGGGGATCATTCTGTGACTCTGCAATATCAACATTTCTCATGCGCTGAGATTCAGCTTCACTATGTTACGGCGTCATATTACTTCGACGATCACGCAAACGTCGAATATCAGCCTTTTTATTCAACTGCACTGCATTTTTGTCTCTTTTTTGAGGCATGTTCTGCATTGCGGCGGTTAACCTCTTATCTTTCGATTGCAGTGCGTTGTGTCCGCCTTGCTTGATCGCAATCGGCTTTGAAGGCGTTTAACTTCAATCACTGCATCTAATGAAAGAGGAAACTTTCTTTTTTGACATGACATAGACGAGGTTTAAAACAACAGTCACCTTCGCGAAGGACAGTAACGTTCGTCCTTGTCATACTTACAACTTACAACTGTGATATCTTACAACTTACAACTGTGTGCTTCCACATCCATCGCACTCGAAAAAAAACTCTAACTTCGAAAAAAAAAGGTGTAAGTAAAAGATTAAACAGGAACGGTTACGGATAACCCGGTGTAAACACCGGAATGTAAATGTTCGTCTTCTTCTGTTAAACAGCGTTCGTAGTTGTTCGTTTATGGTTAAAATGTGATCCACGTCGTAGCAAATCTTGCCTTTTATATAGAAAGATTTATCACTTTTTCATGCATACTCGCTTTAAATAAATTAAGTAAATTTTTTATCTTTTTTTTTTTTTTTAAGTTAAATAAATTTGAGAGTCAGTGAAGGAAGTTTTTGAGTTTCATATGTAACCCAGAGCATGCAAACGGCATGTGACGAAAACCAACGCAAGCAATTCACATAAGCATTGCATATGAAACAATGTCTGGAGTCTAAGTCCAGTTTATCGACACTCTTTATTTATCTCAAATGTAAATACTAGTACCAGAATGTTTAAAAGTTTAAATCTAACGTTTCGAAAAAATGAATAAACAGCGAACCAAAATAGAAACAAAATGATACTAGTAAATGCTTGGGGTAATAAGAGTTATTTCGATAAAGTTTGCATATGGAAAAAATGAAAAATGCATTCAAGACTTTAATCTTGTCTACAGCATTCGGATGCAAAAGGCATTTTTCATATCGAAATTTAAATAACAAGATATAATATCAAAACCAAAGGAATTGATATGCCAGCTAACACAAAAAAACGTGCATGTATGAATGTTTTCTGATTCCCCATCATTTGAAGAATGTACTGTGAGTTGTCACTTTGAAGAGCCAAACAGAAAATGAGCGTTTACGCCATCTAGTGGAAAATTTCAGCATTGGATCAAGAAAGCTGAAAAACTCATAGAAGATTTAGTCGTATTAATATAAATTAGGATGCAACGAGGTGTGTTCAAGTGGGATTTCTTGAAGCGGAGTTATCGAGAGAAATGTAAATACACCACTACACAGAAATACATATTAGCACCACCTAGTAATAAAACTGTGCATCTTGTAAATCAAAAAATAGATGGAACACTCTGTTCATTGATCAAGGTGATTAGTGGGCAAAGAATTATTAGAATAGAAGTAGTACAAAACACATATATATATTTTCTATTCCTAAGGGCTACATCGAGGTAATAAAAAAAATTGGGATTAGAAAAATATGTAGAGGACACTACCATATCGGTTACTCCTTTAGAACGTAAAATAGTTTTTTGATGCCGCTTGTGGAGATATATCATATTTATGCGGAAAGGGCCAAAACGAAAGGGAGTAGCAAAGATCAAAGCTTTTATTGAGGAAAAATACAGTGTGCTTCCATAATAAACCATATATTTTCGGTTATACAGCCTTATGCCAGAAAAGCTTCATAACTGTTATGTCTTAAATAAAACAAGTTATAAGGCATTTTCTAATGCAAAAGTAAAAAAAGTAAATTTTCTTTTCGTTAGTAAGAATTTCATAGTTTATGTATGTATCATATACGTGCTCTTCTTGCTATGTATCTAATCTACGATATTTTGAAACGCACGTCGTTTGTTTCTCGGCAAAATAATTTAAGAGAGGAATCATAATTATCTCAAAAAACACTGTAACCGTGACCGAGGTCAGAACACGTTGCAGTCTATTCAAGGAAAATACGATGCAATCTTTAAACATTAACGAAGAGAAAGCGGCAGAAAATTTCCAGAGAAAAATTTATCATAAGGTACATAAATTACAAAGCGCTCGCTAACAAACAGACAATTCCCCTCGCTACAGAAACTAACATTTTAGACGTATCTACTACATCGATCCGGTTCGTTCAGTGAAAAGTTAGTTCTGACAAGAGAATCTCCGGCTAATGAAGCAGAGGAATTTCCTCGGAGACCGCGCCGGAAAGGGATAGCCGTTCTTCCCACTGTGTTGAATATAACAATTGACTAGGGCGTGACAAATGCATTGTCAGGAAATGGAAGGCCTCCCTTTTAATTATATTTGCAAGTGCCGAAAGGCGCAAACCTCACGCAACCTTTTCTGGAAGAGCCAAAAGGTCTTTATAGAAGTAGTCTGTCGTCGTCGATCTTTAGCTGAATCATGTAAATTTTAGCGAAAGAATCTTATAGCAGCTCAAAGTTAGCTCTGTTGGATTTTTTTATCAATGACAAAAAGTTCTGAAAGATCCGTAACAGTCAGAACTACCATATTCAGGGCATGATTATCATAACTTTCGGAAATAGCATACTAAAAATGGTCAGTGGTATTTTAGTTTTTATTAATGGGAAAATCAACAGTTTTATAAGTACTGAAGATTTTCCGATCTCTTTCTTTTTCTTAGGGAGAGGGGAAAAGGATATGGTATCGCACCAAATGCAAACATGCAAACACGCACTTGCGCTACCTATCGAAAAGTTTTTTTACAGCAACATAAAAAAAAATATGGATAATTTCATGTTTACAGTTATTCAGTGCGAAAGAAATTTTCCCAAGCCTCTTATGGTCTCATTCATACTAGCCGGCTTGTAGAGTAACTATTTATAGGAGCTTAGATACAGTACCAAATACAAATGCACATTTCAGTCACTTATTTAGAAACTGCGAAATAAACAAAGTGAAAATTGTTTATACCATCTTTCTAGTGGCCGCTGCTCTTCGAAGAGATGTTCTTCCTTTTAATTTATACAATACATCCAGAAATGTATATGCTTAAATAGCATATTTTTTAAAACGTATTTCCTACTGGAATATTTCTTTCTGCTTTAAATTGCATTTTCTGTGTCTTACATTTTTATAGCCGTAATCACGGAGGGCGCTCAATAATATCTAAACCTGAGGTTCGATTCAACAATAAATAAATGTTGAGAGGGCTTTCAGCAATAAATCTGTCTTTTGAGGCATGAAAGCGATGAAGCAGACACTCGATGTTAGTCTTTTTATTAACCGTAATTACGGAAGGACTTCAATAAGCTCTATGTTTGACTGCGTTTTACCAATGTATAAATGTTGAGAGAGGTTTCAACATTAAATCATTCTTCTGGGTATAAAAGAGTCAAAACAGATATTAGGAGACAGTTCCTGAAATTCAGCAAGTTGACCTTTAGTTAGAAACGACGGGAATGTTTCAAATATAAAAACCTGAGTAGAGATTTAATTTTTAACGAATGAAAAAAACCTCTTCCAGTATTCAGAAATGTATTCCATCCTATGTCATATGGAAATTCTTCGCCGGCCCTGAAAACACAAAGAAACTCTCAGGGACCAAAAACTCCTGAGACGGCACAGATAAGCGGTTTCCTGAAAATATTTCGTTACCAAAGAATAACTCAGCTGGAATAAAGATGTACTATGTCCAGAGAATTTATGAAGACTACATCGAAAATAGTGAATAAATACGACAGAATAACCACACAGATACAGTGAAAGGACAATTTACGATACATACCCACCTAATAAGTAGCATGTGGGCCCACCTCTCGCGCTCACAACAGCAGCAACAAAGTTTTGCAAAGGACTCTACCAGACGTCGGAAACGTGTGTTGAGTATTGCAGGCCTTAATTTCAAAGCAGATGCCCGCCAGGAATCGAAAGTTGCATGTAGTGCATTTCCGGAGCGTATACATCGTTCCACTTGTCCTCACATGTACTCAGTGGATTTAAATCTGGAGAGTGTGAAGGCCATTCGAGGGATGCGAACTCACTGGATGCTGCTCTACCTAGTCCTTCGCTAAACGGGAGCGATGGGACGGGGTGTCGTCTTGGTGAAAGAACGCCTATCCTGCTGTGAAAATTGATAGTCATCAATGTGTGTAGGTAGTCAGCAAATACGCCAACACAGCCTTCTACGGTGATGGTGGACTCAGTAGGGACAACGGGCCCGCACCAGAACATTAGATCACTATGTAAACACGCACCCGAACATTACATCACTATGTAAACTTGCACCAGAATATTACATCACTATGTAAACACGCACCCGAACATTACATCACTATATAAACACGCACCCAAACATTACATCACTATGTAAACACCCACGAGAACATTACATCGCTTCCACCGGCCTGTAACACCCGACTTGACAGCAGGGTCCAAAGCCTCGTGCAATCTATGTCATATACGCACCCTTACGTTGGTGGGTTGTATAATAGTTTGAACATCGATTCGTTGGATCACGCTACCCGTGTTCAGTCTTCAATGGTTCAGTGGCTATGTTTCTTCACCCAATGTAGCCTCACAGTTTTGTAAACATGCTGTTAACAAAAGTACTTCATGCAGGAGTCGAATGTCATAGCCGAGTCGGCCCATATGTCTAGCTCTCATTCCAGCTACCTCTACACACTGTATTAAATCATCTCCCATACCACATACCACGGAAGGAACGGCTGGTGCATTGGAAAATTCTTCATGGTAGAAATGATATTTCGGCGACGCTTCATCGTTTCGTCATACTATTCTCTCCCAACTGTAGTTTTTGTAAAGTCCCTGCCGAAGATCTTCACGGTTTCCTGCGTTGTGGGATACGAAAAACGTTATATCTAAAAATAAATCCGTGTAGAAAATACTTGGAGCCGTATGTACGTCTTTGCACACCTTGTATGATTTTGTTACTTTATACACTGAGTGGCCACTTTATATAACCACCTCACAGTTTTAAGAAATGAGCTATGGCTGCACACCGTTGCCGCCAGAGGGCGAGGCTAGTATAAAAAGGGAAAGCTCAGTTCTTGCGACAGTAGTAGATGTGATTTTCGGGTGACGAGATGCGTAAAAATGCGATTTGACGGACTTTCAACGTGGGATTATTGTAGGAGCTCGAAGCCATGGAGCGAGTATCACCGAAACCGCCGCATTCGTGAAATGTTCCAGAGCAACTTTTGTTAAAGTGTTTAAAAACTGGACTGTCAGCCACAAAACTGGGTCTCTACGTGCAACGTGTGGTCGTCATCGACTAGTGACTGCTCGTGCGGAACGGAGAGTGTCCATACTGGTAACAGACAACAGAAGGGCAACAGTGCAGCAAATTACAGACCATCTTAATCCAGGATCCCCTCAAATGATCTCTGCACGCATTGTTCGCCGTATACTGCATCGGATGTGATATAGCAGCCGAAGATTTGTTCGAACACCTAAGCTGTCTGCAGTTAACAAGAGAAAACGCATCCAGTTCGCGCCGGAGCACAATGATTGGACAGTCGATAATTGGAAACAAATTATGTGGTCCGATGAATCACGTTTTCAGTTGCACCATGCTGATGGCCGAGTGAGAATTTGGCGGAAACAGCACGAAAGCATGGACCCGAAATGCATTGCTACAATCCTTCAAGCTGGTGGAGACAACGTTATGGTTTGGGGAATGTTTTCATCTAAACATCGTTGCGGACTAAGTGCAGCCTGTGATGTGGATGGTTTATCCCATTGGCGATGGCTACTTTCAACAAGATAATGCGTCCTTCCATAGTGCTCGTATTGTACAAGATTGGTTTCAGGAACATGCCGGTGAGTTTACTTTGCTAAGGTGGCCCCCACAATCTCCAGATTTCAACCCCATTGAGAAATTGTGGGATGAAGTTGGACGAGCCATCAGACAGCTGGATCCACAGCCCTGCAATCTCACACTGCTGGAAAGTGCTATTCATCAAGCATGGTCTCAGATTCCACAAACCACTTATCAACATCTCGTGGAGTCCATGCTACGATGAATCGACGCAGTATTAAAGGCAAAAGGTGGTCCAACGAAGTACTGGGGGGAGGAGGTCATGATAAAGTGGCCACTCACTGTATTTAGAGTTCAAGGCACCCACATACCATTATAAGCACACCGGTTAAAAAATTAGTCACCCCTGGTAGAACTTACCTCTTGCCTTCATAACAGCATGAATCCTGTGTGGTAGAAACTCTACGAGCTTGTGGATGTATTGCGCATCGATTTGCAACACTTCGTGCGCCAATTGGTCCCGAAGTTTCTCCAGAGTACGCGAGTTTCTGTTCCGGCGTTTCGCTTTCTGTTCCAAATGATCCCACAGATTTTCAATAGGGTTTAAATCTGGGGATTTGGCGAGCCAGTCGAGGTGACACAGTGTTGCCTATTGTTCGTGGTGGCACTCACACACAGTTTTAGCTCTGTGCACACAGAAATTGTTTTCTTGAAAAACTGGAGTGGCAATGTGATGCTGCACTTGGACATGTAGGGTAAAGGGCGACACTTCGTCATTCAGAATGCGGGTGCGCATGATGGTTTAAATTCATCGTCATCCCCAAAACTTCACAGAACCCCTCGAGCTTGAACAACACATTCGACACAATCACAGGCACAAGGAAGCCTTGGTCCTAGGCTTCATTGTGCCTGTAATGAACTCGTCGCCTCCCCTCATTGGAGAACGAACAGAAACGAGACTCATCTGACCAAATTACTCGTTTCTAGTCCTCCACAGTAAAGATGTGGTGCCTCTGAGCCCACTAATAACGTGCGACTTAGTGACTTGCTGTTAAAAGAGGATTCTTCTGTGGTACTAGGCTCCATATGTCCATCGCATGCAGTTCTCGTCGCAATGTCCTTTCGGAAATTGGTTAAAGTGTACTTTCATTGACTGTTCGGACCAATTGTTGCCTGCTTTGAAACCGATTTGCAATTACTAAGCGTGAAACCTGGCTTCGGTCCCTGTTGGTGAGAATCGTTTTCCGGCCACAGTTACGTCACCAATTTTGAGTTGACTGCGAACTACACCATTGTTTATAGACCCGCTGAACAGTACGCTTCGACACGCCAACAAATTGGGCGACTCCATTCACTTTGTGTACGTGGGCACGGCCAAACACGATGGCTCCTTTTTGCCACTCAATAAAGTCTGTCTTACGACCCATATTGCAGACTAAATTCAACACTTCCGTTACTCTTCACCACTGCACGAGACAGAAATGATCCTGTAGACCATGTCAGTCCTATTTATCTCCCACCAATGCTGTCACGGCGCAATCTGTGCAAACCGTAACTTTCTACTGTGATTTCTCTTAGGGGTGACTAATTTTTTATCAGGTGTGCTTATATTAAGTCCCATATTTTTGTCATAGTAAAGGATGTGACTTACATCCATCAGCGATTCATTGCGAATGACCGAATACGATAGTTGCTTCATCACACACATTCTGCGCTTGAAAACCAACCTATCCTTTGGATGCTATCTCGAATCCAAGAGGAAATAAGACGAAGTCAATTGTTTAATTCCACTTCCCAAATGATTGAACAATGGAACGCTTAAGCGCTGTTATTCTATGTTGTTGAAGATCAAGTGGTTCTCATTCAGTCTGGCATGTAATCTCAGAGCTTACTTTTCCATTTTATTGGTTTAAAAGATAGGATAAACAACTATGTAATTGTGTTTTTGACTGAATGTACGATTGAGCACTCAAATAATGAGGATGGCTTGATTAATCTTTCCTCGAATTTACCCATTAAACTTTTGTAAGTTCATACAAATGTTTTTATATCCTCTCTTGTGATACATTTATCTTTTGGTTGTAAGTGTACTTATAAATTTCATTTGTATCTTTTTAACATTATAACCAATTAAAGAATACTTAACCGCGTATCAAAATGGTCTTTGCACAATTCCCCCATATGTGTCCCATAGTTGAATGTCGATGTCATCCTCTCCATTGTGACCCACCATTCTGACGTTACGATAGGGAAAGACCAGCTCTCACCTCGAACATCAACTGCCCGTATAAGCCGCCATTTTTTGTAATGTCTGATGGTGTTCATTTTGTCCTGGTCCATATGTATGACAGCCGCCATTTTCTGTAATGTCTGCTGGTGTTCATTTTGTCCTGGTCCATATGTATGACAGCCGCCAGCATAACTCTTAGGCACCCACAGTTACGAAGATAGAAAGCTCTATTTTCCTGTCACAAACTATCTGCATACGTTGGAATTAGTTCTGATCACTGTGTTTCGCAACAACAGAGGTACAATATACACTATATTGGCAAAAGTCACCGGACACCCCTTCAAAAACGAATGAACGAATCCGCTGCGCTGTTAAGATGAGCGGTATAGATGCAAAAGGTTTAAAAGCAAGTCGCGATCACATCGCACATATCGGGATCATATCACAGTGTGATATGATCACTAACCGCGATCATATCGCACTGTGAGGCTGTGTGAAAATGTCGCGGCGAGAAAGAACTGACTTTGAGAAAGGAAAGATTGTTCGGTGTTATATTAGTGGGTTGTCCATAACAGAAACCGAGAGGCGTTTAAACATACTCAAGTCAACTCTTTTGGCTGTACTGAATAAGTGGAAGACACATGGCGTGCCTGAAGCAGCGAAACGTACCGGCAGACCAAAGAAAATAAGTGCTAAAGCACGTCGAAGCCTCAGGAGAGTCATTTTCCAGTTTTATTTTAAAATTTTGCTTGAATCAAATAAAGCAAAGTACGATTGAGAATTTCCTGCTTTTTGAGTAAACTACGACGAACTATGGCACATCGGCTTACAATAATAAAACAATTTAGAATCAGTTATAATATATTAGTTTCTGGAACACAGATGGAAAAACTTACTGTTGGATATAATGCTGATTAAGTGTCATCGGCGTTTTTTTTAAATTTTTTTTTTTTTTTTTTGTGGTTTCATCAACATTTTCTGATTTCCTGCATGGGTGATATGAGTGTGTATTTCAAATTGTTAAGTGCCAAATATTTCTTTTGTTTCGTTATGTGTATGAGTCAGCGTGACGATGACTTTTTCCACATTTTTAGCTTTATTTTCTACGTGAATGTCGTACTGGACGGCATATGCGCATATTTACCTCATGTTCAGGAGTTTCTGTTCACATGCGTATGTGAGTAAGAATATATACCACTGACACTTAATGTAAACTTTGCAGTTATCTTTATTATAAATCTGGAGAAATGTTAGCTATTTTAATTCCAGTTAAAAATAAAATTTTACTTAGTTTAGCATATCCTTTGTTGCCTAAATTACGTACTATAGCTGAAATAACCCTCCTCAAATACTGAATTATCCAGCTCTCGGACAAAGTGTGCTCTAGTCTATGATAACAAAATTTTCTTTACTAATTTTAATTACAATCAAGACGAATTTGGCTCAGGTATAAATAAATGAATGCTTCATTTCGTAATTATTTAGTCATACCGGACAAAATCAAAAAAGCTGTTTGATGTCTAAAATCAGAAAGCTGTTTATAAGCTGTTTGATGTCTTGGATAAAACTTCACCAAGCCATTTGTGAAATACATTCAGGGCAAAAATATTTCATAAAAAAAGACGCTAATTAGTGGTTTCAGAAATTAAATGCTTTTGTTCATCCAGTGTACATCTAAGTGATGTGAAGATGTTAACCCAGCTGAAAATTTTGTTTCTGTGAATTTTTAAAGACACGGATCGTGGATTTAATTATCCCTTAAGTGAAAAGAAAGTTTTACCATCGTATTCTTTCAAAATTAAGGTAAAAGGAAAACCTTTAAATTAAGTTTATCATTTAATTCCTATTAGAAGAGAGTAAAAGTGGGTGTTATGTGTTTACGTTAATCAAAGAGACAGAATTTGTCTGACCAAGGAAGTATACATACTTGGAAACTATCTTTTCGTCGACTAAGCGTGTCACATCTCCCTTACAAAGAGTAGTAAAAACGTTTAGATTCATGTAATAATAACCGTGAAAATGCACACAAAATTGCACGAGATGATGATTCAGAAGCATAGAAACCTAGGTAAACGGATTTCAAAAGATCGTGTTTTGAAATCCGTAAAGTGAGTCGACCTGTCATGGAATTTTCCCACAAGAACATTAAATAGAATTCCTAAATATGCATTTGAAATGCCAAAGTACACGCACATTGAAATTTCATAAACGCGTAATAGATAAATGGGCAGTTTACCTAAATTGCTGGTAAAGAACTGTGAGAAAATCTAACAGAGATTAAAGTTCGAGATACCAGGGAAATTTTAATGCGACATTTCTTGCTTATAACTTCAAAAGGCATGTAAATCGCTACGTTTCTTAAATGCGGTATCGAAAACGGACTAGGCTACAAAACAAACTTATTAATCACAATTGATAATGTGAATGAAATCACAAAATCTTTGATCGAAGTATGTTTCAGGATATGCTTTTAATTTTTGGGAAACGGGTGAAGATCAGAATTTAAGTCGTGGGTGAAAGGATATACTTTTTAAGTCTCATAATCTTTCTGGAAGGAATATTGTGATTAACCAATGAAAAAGTGAGATGTGGTTGTGGTGAGCACGTCTGATTGGATGGATAATTTGCAGAACTTTATAGGCAATCTCTGCCGGGTTGCAGATGTAAAGGAAACAGATACCCTCCCCCCCCCACACACACACACCTATTTGTGCGTACGTGATTTTGAAGATTTTGAATGGGAGCGTCAGCAGCAGTACTTTTTGCGGTGGCAGAATGTGACACAACTCAAATTTTACTGTCCCTCCATTAAAAAACAGAAAGGCATTCCGAAATGTAAATATACATTTTTTATTATTTTATGAAAGATTCTTTCTCCAGGAAATCCGGAAATTAAAGACAGAATCACAGAGGAGTGCGTCTCTACTGAACAAAAGAAAATATTTTGTGTCTGTCTTGTAACAGCCAAGGCATCGTGACCATAGAAAGGGGAACCGACATAGATGGAAGAATAAACAGATAGTCAAAGTGATATGTTCATCCGAAAAATCTGAAACATGTATCGAAAAACTAGGCCAAGCTTACCTATATTTGATCCAAGAAGTATCAGGTGCGCGCATAAGAAAAAAACCCGTGCATTTTAGAGTCAAAAAAGTCATGGAATGCCGTTTTCACATCGTCCACATCATCGACGTTTTGAAGAGCAAAGGAGTTCTGTAATGATGGGAAAAGGTGGTAGTCCGTAAGTGCCAGGTCAGGGGAATACGCCGGATGAGGTAACACTTCCCAATCAAGGTCCAGTAATTTTTGCCGGGTGATTAAAACAGCAAGAGGTCCGGCGTTATCATGATGAAGGATCACGCATTTGCGATTGGCAAGTGCTGGCCGCTTCGATAACGGTTGTTCTCGCAATAAGTCCAAATAATGGCAGTAGAGGTTAGCATTTATCGTTCGGTAAAATGCCAACACCTCCCAGCGGATTATATCCTGGGCATCCCACCAAACACTCAACAAATCCTTTTGGGATGCAGTGCTCCTTTTCAGGTCGATGGTGCTGGCTCCGTACCTTCGCAAACAATCCATCGACGCTTTATATTACGGTACAGTGCTCATTTCTCATCACCCGTTACAATTCGTCCCCAAAACGGTTAATTTCTGTGACGAGAAAGCAAAGAAACACAGGTACGCATTATCTCCTCTCGTTGCTTTACAGAAAGCTGATGCGGATCCCAGTTATTGAACTTGGTGATGAACCCAAGCTCATGCATCAGTATTTCGACTGTTGTTCTGCGTATCGACAATGTTTCCGCTAATTCCTGAATGGTTGGATGCGGGTCATTTGTTATGGCTTGGTCCACGTCCTCGTCAGAAACCACGGATGGACGTCCAGAACGTGGTTGAACTTTGCAGCTTCTTTCTCCGTTCCGGAATTTCCGAACCCAACTGCGACATGTGGCACCATCAACTGCATTATCCTCATACAATTTACAGATGTTGCGGCAAGCCGCGGCTGCAGTACTGCCTTTAACTAAATCGTACAGTAAACAAATTCTAATGTGCTTCTTATCGTATGCAATGTCACACCGTCTGTGATTTCCATTACGAATGGCTTAACTCGGACAAACCTAGTGCCTCTATATGCTTTACACCTGCGCGCTTTATTGGCCGAAAATCATCGCCGTGTCATCTGTGACGTAAGTACTACGATCGCAATTTGCATCTAATACAAAAACAGGTAGAACTTTTGCACACGCCCAATACTTATTCCGTCTGTCTTAAGAAACAATTATATTAAAACAATGCAGATATGTTTTTTGTATTGGAGGTTTAACGACCACCGTGAGCAACTCAATGGGCTATAAGCAGTCGCCCGTCCCTAATTTAGGGTCACTGGTTCCAGGGAAGGGAGAGAGCCAGTGCCGTAAGACAAACACAACATCCATGCCTCACCGGGATTCGAACCCGGGCCCCTTTTTTTTTTTTTTTTTTTTTTTGATTGGAGGTTTAACGACCACCGTGAGCAACTCAATGGGCTATAAGCAGTCGCCCGTCCCTAATTTAGGGTCACTGGTTCCAGGGAAGGGACAGAACCAGTGCCGTAAGACAAACACAACATCCATGCCTCACCGGGATTCGAACCCGGACCCTTACTGACGAATGATCAGAGGCCATCGCTTAGACCACTGCGCTACCGGGGCGGCAATGCAGATATGTACTCATACAAGGTAACTGTGAAAATTGTGAAAAAGTCCGATAGTGACTATAATATGGTGTTTAGCAATGTCATATTATAGTTGCAATCGGACTTTTTGCAATGCATAGCCGCTGAACACCTGAGACCAAACAACTTGCGGAATTACGGTGGTATGCGAACCAAAACGACCTCTGGACGAATGTATGTGAGTAATTGCTCTTGCTTTCTTTTAGTCTTTATTTTTTCAATAATAAACGTCATAAATAACTGCACCACCATAATCACATGTTCGTATTTTAACGTGCGTAATAGCAATTCTAAAAGAGATACTGAATCACTATGTATTATGTATTTTAACCACGTATAACTTGTGACTTATACGGAAGATATACATGAAGTATCTAAAAAAGAGCGGTGTTTAATTAGAAATAACGCCACTTAGTTCAACAGAAACACTTACAGACAAGACAAGAAAACACAAACAAAGCATCAAATGACCGGCTGCTAGCACGCGACAGCAACAGAAAAGTGGTTACGTGGTATAACACGTAGTTATGCTAATTTCAAATTTGACGTAAAATGACGTCAGACAGCCGAAGGGCTATAAATGATGGGTGGGAATTGAGAGTGAATCAGAGTACAAGGTTGGCAGGTAGATGGCTATCTTCACGAATGACGAGTACTGGGATATGGTCTTGCTGTATGGAGAATGTCAGCAGAATGCTAAAAAGGCTGCGAGGCTGTAAATAGTACGGTTTCCCATATCGTCAGCATCCAGCTGCACAGACAATTGTCGAAATTGTCCGGCGCCTGCGAGAAACAGGAAGCGTTACTGAACATCATCGCTCCGCTCTTCCTATTGGGGCCGATGTGCAAGTACATCCTGCGGATACTTTGTGCTATGTTCTTGCAAATCCCCGAAGGAATACGACGGCAGTGAGCTGTGCGTGTGGATTATCGGCATCACGGGTGTGGTAGATCTTGAACGAACATGGTGCGCATCCCTACCGTGATGCGGTCGTGCAAAACCTGATGCCTGGAGACCTTCAACTTTTGTAACTTCGTCTTGAACACCTAACAGGAAAAGCCGTGGTTTGTGGGCAACATTCTATGGACTGACGAGTCAACATTTACAAGGAGCGGGATCATCAATAACCAGAACTCCCGCTACTGGGATGTAAGAAATCCACACATGACGGGACAAGCACGCCATAGTATACGCTGGTCACTTAATGCGTGATGTGAAATGTGGCAAACATCCGTAATTGGACCTGTGTCCGTTGAGGGAAATTTAACAGGTCAGCGTTACTTGCAGCTGTTATGTAGTCCATTAAGCGATTGGTTGGATGATGTTTCTTTGAATACGTTATCACGCATGTGGTTTTAACATGACGGCTGTCATATAAAACCTTTCCAGTTCGCTCGTTCTTATCTCACACGTTCGTGAAAAATATTGTTGGGTACGGTGATTGTACTGAATGGCCGTCACGGTCACACTGATGGACTTCTTCTTTTGTGGATATCTGAAGGGTCACGTGTACTCTACGGAACCTTCCAGCGTGGCAGATTTAAAGGAATGCATTGTCAGGGCTTGTAATTCTGTAACCCCTCTGATGCTACATGCTGTTCGAGATGCATTTCTGTTCCGATTCGAGATGTGCATCGTCGCTGACGGTGCACACTTCGAACAATGTGTATGGTAGACTACTCGCCAGGTTAGTTGCACCTGTGCTACACGAACTGTGTGTTGCGTGTATTTCGTTTTGTGTATAATTTAAAGTTTACTACTTTAACATATATGTTTTTTTTTCTGTTAGTGTTTCTGTTGAACCAGGTATCATTTTGTACTAATTAAACACCGATCTTTCATTTTGTAAATGAATATTTTTGCGTATCTCTCTTGGTTTCTGAGTTAGTTTTACTAAGTTCTGTATTTCGCCACTAGGGGCGCTACAAACACGTCCAGTCGATTGAGCATGGTCACTTTCCTATAGGTACACGTTACTTTCGTGGCGGTACGATACGCGGTTTTAAAGTGAGAAGGGGTAAACAGACCAAGATGCGATGTGATAGCGGGTTCCCCTAAACGGACCAAGATGCAATGTGATAGGGGGTTCCCCTAAACGGACCAACATGCAAACAGTATGTTGACTACCTCCATCTGTCGAAAAGGTAATTTTAACAGCAGGAATTCTTTAACTGGAAATATGCCCACAGGCAGTCACAGAGAAACACTGTCAATATATACGCATAATTTCATATGTATATGCGCATATGCCTCTGTGATCTTCAGATATATAAACACGAGTTTCAGGTTGCAGGGCTCAAATAGTTGCAGGGAACTGCTAAGGGATCGAGATGAAAATTGATATGTGCAATGCAAATGCACAGAAAAAGGAAATGATTGCAATTCCAGAGAAGTTAGGCCATTTATTCTGACAAAACAGCTACATGAGTTGAACAAGTCAGTATGTTGTAGCACCACCTATGGCTCGAATGCACGCGGTTACCTTGCATGGCATAGACACACACATGTCACAGATACTGTCCTGAGATATAGCATGCCAGATGGTGTCAAAATTGCAGGCCAGTTCGCCGGCATTCCGGGATGGGCGTAAGTGGCGTTCCGTCACTTTCCAAACAGTTTCGATCGGTAAGAGTTCGGGTGATCAGGCTGGCTATGAGAGGGTGTCGATATTATGGAAACAGACCTAAGAGATCCATGCCGTGTGTGGCCAGGCATTATCCTAGTAAAAATGCTCGGTGATGCAGCGACAGGAAGGGCAACACAACGCGCCGTAGAATGTCGTCGACGAGCATTTGAGCCGTGAAGATAGTACGGAGGACTACCAAGAGTGTCTGTCTCATATAAGAAATGGCTCAACAAACAGTCACTTCCGGGTGCAAGCCATGTGCCGTTCCACGGTAAAGTTGGCTCGTCCCCAGACACCTATAAGCTGGTCATCAGCACTAAGTGAAAACCGTGACTCATCACGGAAGACAACACATAGCCACTGGACACTATCCCACGTTAAGCGTGCCTGACACTACTGCCGGTGATTGTCGCTGGTCAGTTGCAGCCAGCAGGGTGGCCTCCTCAAATGTAGTTCCTTTCGGCAAGTCGTCTGGCTTACATTTACCTTGGACAACAGATATCAAGAAAAGGTCACATTTTTGAAGAAATTAATCTACGTATAAACTTGGTTGGAGAGCTTTTGGAAGAAACAGTACAATTTTTAAGAGCAATATGTCATCATTTCTTTAAAGAAAAGTGTTTAATCAATGCATCTTTCCAGTGCTTATGTACGGAGCAAACACGTGGGCCTCACTAAAAGAGACATACAAAGGCTGCAGACCTCTTATTTGTTTATATTTCATGCTGAGCTTTTCTCTAGCGTTGTTGTTATCCAACTGATTCCGCCTCTGTTGATACCGATGTCGTTGCGCCCTGGTAATGTGCTATTTATATTTGCTCTCCAGTTTGTGTTGCTTTGTGGATATACCTGTATTTTCCTCTTTATATATTTTCTGTACTGCAATATTCGGCGACATCTCTTATGTTTGTATCCCATTATAGCAATACATTGAGTACCGCTTTGGTACCACAGATACCAAAACCGAAAACCATTGCCGGTTCTGTGATTTTACTCTCATCATGATGTCTTCCACACTTGTTATTTCCCTTATCCACGAGTTACTCCTCTTATCTTTCCTAGTTACACCAAGCATGCAAGTTTTCAGGCTCCTTTCAGTTGTCTGAAGATTTTGGATGTCTTTTTTAGCTAAGGTTCATGTCTCTGCTCCATATGTAAGAACCGGAAGGATGTTTTGAATAAACCCTTTTCTTTTAAGTCATAATGACATATTGCTCTTGAAAATTGTACTGTTTCTCCCTAAAGCTCTCCAACCAAGTTTTATACGGCAATTAATTTTTTCATCAAAGTGGCCTTTAGCTGATATCTGCTGTAGGTATCGGTTATCTCCAGCTTTTTCCCATCAACCAATAATACTTCGTTTCTTGTAAAAGCATTGTACATCAGTTGTGTTTTCTGAAAGTTTATATTTAATCCCAGTTCTTTACTCTTGTCAGCAAGTTCCTGGATCATATTCAGCAGTGCTGTAGGATCTGTTGCAAAAATAGCATCGTTATCATCAAAACGAAAGTGAGTTAAATATACTCCATTAATCTTTATTCCTT
Organism: Macrothele yani; assembly: GCA_039090855.1. Classification (NCBI taxonomy): domain Eukaryota; kingdom Metazoa; phylum Arthropoda; class Arachnida; order Araneae; family Macrothelidae; genus Macrothele; species Macrothele yani. Next base: position 78,711,582 of record CM077007.1, on the reverse strand, counting down.
TGTTTTGCCAATTCAATGATTGAAAGACATTTTGCAGTGTGGCGTTAACGAGTTTGGGTGATATGGCGTCACTTTGTCTCACTCCCTTTCCAATGTTTATTGGTACTGTATCCTACCAAAAAAAATGACTTTGCACTTGCATTTTCGTAGAAGTTATTAATAATTCTAATGTATGCATTTTCAATACGGCAGAATTTCAAAGTCATTGTAACTGCTGATGGTTTCACGGAATTAATGGCCTGTTCATAAACAATAAAAGCTATACATAATGTGAGTCCTTATTCCCTCGTTCTTTCAATTAGTTCTCTCAGTACATGTATATGATATATAATGCTGTAGCTATTCTTGAATCCAGCTTGTTCTCTCGGTTGAGCCAGGTTCAGTGTTACTCTCAAGTGATGTGAAAGAATCTTAGTGAAGATTTTGCAGACCACTTGTAGGAGGCTGATTGGCCTGTAGTTCCTGAGATTCTCAGTGTCACCTTTTTATGCAGCAGAATAATTGTAGCGTATTCCCAATCTTCATGAATCCTTCCTTCATTGAGACATCCGGTTAAAACTTGGGCCAAGTAGTTCCTATTTCTCTACTTGCTTCTTGTATAATACCCACAGTCATTTCATCTTCTCCTGGAACTCTTACCTGTTTCCTGTTCTTAATTTCATGTGTAATTTCTGCTTGCAGGACAGAAGGGACTTTAGTATTAATACCTTTCGTAATGTCTGAAGGAGATGTATCATACCTTTCATATAGGTTTGAGTTGAAATCTTTTACTATTGTCACAATTGTGCTTCTATTCATTGTTACAGTACAATCTTTTCTCAGTCCATAATCTGTTTTCTTCCCTTACTGAGATGCCTCTTTGTTTTCTTCAGGCTTTGGTTATTTCTAATTGCTTTTCTCACTAGTTAACAATTGAATTTCTTTAAGTCTGCAGTGATGCATTTTCGTGCTGTCTTGCATAGCTCTATATATTACACTTTGTCAGTTACATCTTTATTTGTACCCATCTTTCTTCTCTTTTGCATCAGCATTTTTGTTTTTCCTGATGTTTTCTTTATATACAACTTGTTATTGGTACCATATATTTTTGTTGCTGTTCCCAAAAGAGCCTTGGTTAGTTTTCTGTTAACTTCAGAAATGCCCACTTCTTTCCATGTTTGGCCTTCTAAAGCGGAGAATGTGTTCCTCAGTTCCAATTTAAAGTTAACATGATGCTTTTTAAGGTATGTCATGTCAATACATTTTGTTTGTTTTATGAGCTTGCCAAGTTCGAGTTCAGTTTCAGGTGCATCTTACATCTCACCACTCTATAGTCACTCCTTGTGTTTAACAAGTTCAGCACATTACAGTCTTCAATATCAAATCAATTGTTACACTTAATAAAATAAATTTCATTTGTCATTTCATTGGGATGCCTCTATGTACATTTCCTATGTGACTTTTTCTTGAAAAACGTGTTCATGATGAACCACTGCCTGTGAAAACTCTATGAGAGTATTTCCACGTTGATTTCTGTTTCCGTAACCGAATTTACTTTCCGAAGCTTCATTCTGTTGCTGTTGCCTTATTTCCCTTCGTGCGCACAGGGGTCACTTAAATGGATAAAAGAAATAAGGGCGAAGTAGGCTAATGTCTGAAGGAAACTCTGGACGTGAAGGCATGAAGGTACGGACGTGCAATTTATTTTATATCTGAAAAACATCATCCGATAGATTTAGCGCGGAGAAGAATTATAGGGAAGGTAGATGAAAGCCACCGAGTGGGTGATGTTGCCAAGGAGTCTGGAATCGCGCAGAGTGTGATATCCAGACCCTAAGCAGTGTTTCAAACCAATAGAATGTGTTTCTGACGCATGCTAGGTCACCCTTGCTTTACTACGACGCATGAAGACTGAACTTCAGTTGTAACAGCAACACGTAATCGCCGCACCACCGCTGGTGAGCTTGCGAGTTGCCTCCATTCCAGCACAGAAATGCAGATATCCAGACAAACCGCGGCAAGACGTCTGCGACATATAGGGCTATATGCCCGAAGGCCTTTGGTATGATCCTTCTAACCAGAGCTCAACGTAGTGCACGTTTTCAGATGTGTCATATCCGCAGAAATTGGACATGTAACAATGGGCAATGTACTGTTCACAGGTGAGAGTCGTTTCCATCTGTCCTCGGATTCTAGACGTCAGTTGATCTGGCGTGAAAGTGTTACTGCGAAGTAGAATAAGAATGTGCAGGAAAGGGATAGATACGGTGGTGCCGGGTTCTTGGGGTGCAGCAGCATCGTGATTAATGGGCGCACTGAGCTACAAGCGCTGCGTCATGTTCGATTATTCCGTGGTTCTGTAGGCGAAGAATTTCTGTTTACGAATGGCAACGCTACAGCATGAAATCGGTGCAAACACTTCTGGAGACCGAGGTTATTCATCGCATCGAGTGGCCACCGCGCTCCCCAGACCTCAACCCCATCGAACACGTCTGGGAAGGAATGGATAGACGCATTGGTGCTCGAAATCTCCCTCCAGAAAACAGGCAGGATTTCATTCGTACTCTGAGGGAGGAGTCGGCCAGTTTGTCTCAGGAACTCAGGGATCACTTGATGCTCAGTATGCCACGACGTTGTGAGAGCTGCATCGGAGTTCGTGGTGGACATATTCCATACTGAAATGTCTATTCGTCTGATTATCGGTAAGTCTATAAGTCTTATGTCCTTCGGAAATTTGCAACTTTTGCGTAAAAATTGATTACAACGTAATTTGTGCGTCATTTATGAATATTTTTTTGTGTCTTTTCATGTTTTCGTATGCTGGCAATATAACTATTTCCCCTTTCGTCTACGGTCATGTATTGGTTTTCTAATACAGGTAAAAATGTAGTCCGTCCTTAGATTTTGGACACCAATGTGTGTGTGAGCGCTTGTGTTGGTTTTGTTACTTAAGTCGCCCTGTTTTCCCTCCTATACGTGGTCTCACTGGTTGAATGGAGGTTAATGGACTCCTGCCGTTCTCTATGACCAATCATCTTCTTCACACTGTGTGCTGAAGCCTGGCGGTTTCAACAAGGAAAACTTCGAAACCAACCTACACGTAGCTAATCACATCAAAGCTTATGAAATCTTTGAAATGTTGGCTTAATTTGAAAATTTCCCATCACTGTCAATTTACAAAGCCTCTTTGTTACTTATTAATGTCTGTTTGTATGTCTGCTTGAAAATCAAATTACCTCTTTTGTTGAAAATTTAATCGACCGGAAAAACAAATTGTTTTTATAACGCTTGGAATAAAATTATTTCTGAATCAGATTTTTTATAAAACCCGGAACGAAAATACTTTGTTTACACAAAGTAATCGCCTTCGGATACTATTTCCCCTTTCGATAGCTTGTCTCTTTCTATCGATCCCCTATTGGCTTATCATTTCTCTGAAAACTGACTAAATATACAGATCTCTCTGTTACCCTCTCCCTTTTCAACATCCTGCTTAAAGACGCGGTTTGCTCGGAACTGGTCTGCAAATGCAAAGCATGAGAAGAAGGTGAAAACATTTGTTCAAAGAAAATTTTTAATGTACTACACACCTTTCTTCCATCATTAAATATTTCCTGTACTTGTTACTTGTTACGAAATAAATGCTGTTTTCTTTTATTCTCGTTTCTTTTTTTTCTGAGCTTTCCGACGCAGCGGAGTGGAAAATTATTTCCCGTAATTATTTCCCGTAATTCTAATTAAAGCTGCATTCTACAAACGAAATAAAAGTTTCGTGGTGACCTTTTTTCTTTCTCTGCATGAAGGAACTTACTTGAACAAAACCCTTTGAATAACGTTTTCCTTCAAAGTGTGTATCTTTGAGTGAAAGTAACAACATTCTCGCTAAATGTAATTGCGGTCAGAGAATGCTATTCTCCGAAAGATGAATTAAATATAGTGAAGTAACGACAAAAGAAGCATGTTTGTGAAAACCATCAAACAAAACGCGTTATTCATATTACGAGGAAATGTTTTCCCGTCTTCCGGTTTTCACTGAAAGTTGAAAATTCAGAAAGCTCAGTTATTCTATGGCAACTCACATATTCCTTTATACTAATTAACAAATCTATTTTATTAATTGCGAAGTCGAAGTAAAGTGAAATCACATTTTCAAATTTGACTACTTTCATACTGATATCACCTGCGAGAAACAAAACCACATTCACATGTCATTTAGTAAATAAATTTTATGCTCCTCTTCTTATAATCAATTCATTGCCTGTATTGCTTTACATCACAGTTGCGCTTAATACAGTAGAAGACATTTTAGTAAGCCGGGCTAGAGATAGCAACAGAAAATGGTAAAACCACATGCATACATGAATAAAACAAAACAAAACAACAACAAAAACAAGAAAAATGACACCGAATTTTTTATTGTAATAAGCACGTCTTTTGAATCCTTTAGGACCCGAATAAAAATTTTCAAAATTATTTCTAGTCAGAGGATCAGATTTGGAAAAATATTAACGGATTTCTATAATATTTAAAACTTCCAGAAATAGAAGCAGGCATTTACTCCCACCAGCGGCTAAAACGTATATTACAAAAATTAAACAAGACAGATGGCACCGAATTTTTGGGTGTAATAAGCACGTCTGTTTAATCCGTTCTGACGCGCATTAAATTTATCAAAACTATTCATGGAACCTGTATGGAAAACAGTAGTACCTGGCAGAAGACGAAAGTTTTTCTATCGGGCTTTTTAATCTCGCAGGTATTTGCTGTAAACGAAATCGTGAACTTATGCATTTTGGTTGCAGACTTGTGCGTTAAGAAAAATTTGAAATTATATGACAACCATTCCGCAGCAGGAACGCTCTCCGAAAAAGAAAGCATTTTTCAAATCGGACTCTTAGACGCCGGGATATCGAGAAATATAAGATATGCATTTACGCCTCCTGGGAGGAAAAACTTGCCTTATTATAAGAAGAAAGTATTGTCAAAAGGTTTTTCGTAGTGAGCAGTATCTGTCCAGGAAATATGTTTTTCAGTCGAGTTTTCAGGAGCTCAGTTTTGCTGTAAATACATAAAAAGCAGAAATTAAAACTTATGACCCCTGCTAGCTTTACCAAATATTAGAAATTATACGAAAAACATTTTCCATCAGGAGCTGTATGCGATACAGGAAGAATTTTTTTAAATCGGAGTTTTAGAATCAGAAATATCGGGGGAAACGCAATTTATGTTAACGCCCCCTAGCGGAAAGTCTATGAGTTACTTGAAAATTTTGAAATTATATGAAAATCATGTGGCACCGGAAAAGCTATCAACCAAAGAGTGAATTTTTCAGTAGAGATATTGACAAAAGTAAAATATATATCTACGTCCTCTAGTGGAGAAACCATGCATTATTTTAAGAAGAAAATATTCTGAAAAGGTTTGTCGACGTGAGGTTTCAGTTGAGATTTTAGAAGCTCAGATTTTGCAACAAATAAATCAGAAGGGGAGTTAAGACTTACGCCCCTTGGTGGCCAAACCATTTTTACCAAAAATTAAAAAATGAATTTCAAATCGGAGTTTTAAAAGCAGAGATATAGGGGAAAAAGCAATTTACCTTTACGCCTCCTAGCGGAAATTCTATAAATTGCTTAAAAAATATGAAATTATATGGCAAGCATGTCGCACCGGAAACTATCCAATAAAGAAGGAACTTTTCAAATCGGACCGTTAGAAGCAGAGATATTGACTAAAATGAGATATACATCTACTCTCCCTGGCGGAGAAACCATGTAATATTTTGAGAAGAAAATATTCCGAAAAGGTTTATAGACGTGAGCGGTATCGGTTCACGAAATAATTTTTTCAATCCAGAATTTAGGACCTCAGATTTTCTTTCAAATACATCTGACGCAAAAATTAACATTTACGCTCCATGGTGGTGAAACCGTTCTTTACCAAAAATTAGAAAGTATATGCAAATGATTTCCCATAAGGAGCTGCATCCTCAGAATAAAAACGTGTTTCAAATCGGTGGTTTAGAAGCAGAGATATCGGGTGAAGCGCAATTTAATTTTACGCTCCCTAGCGGAAATTCTATGTGCAACTTGAAAACGTGACTATACCTAAAATACTCCTGGACATGAGTAGAATCGAAAGACAAAATAATTTTTCAATCAGAAGTTTAGAAGTAAATACATGGAATAAAATGCATCTTCAATTCGATATCATCTGCATTTACGCCCTTTAGCGGCGAAATTGTACATCGTAAAAGAAACGAAATGAAGGATCATCATTCGCATATTTTAAGCTTCCCAATGGAAAAAGAAATTTTCAAATCGGACTAATAGTTGCATAGATATGGTGTCTACAGACGGACGGACAGACCGATAACATAAGCACGATCCCTTTTTACAAAAGACGTGCCAAAAATAGTGCACAAAAAGTGTCTTATAGCAGAAAAAAAAACATCAGAGACAAATGGAATTTCAAATTGAACAGTTAAAAGCAGAAACATAGAAAGAAACGTGATATAACTCTACGCCCCTAGGGGAAGAATTTTGTATTGTACATAACGGAAAAGTTCGAAATATGCCAAAAAATTTTCATAGCAAAAGCTATACTAAGGAAACAGAATTTTTCAAATATGTCTCCCGGAATTAGAGACAGTTAAAAAAATGGTTTTATCCTTACGCTCACCCCTTAGATGGAAAGCTGTGCATTACTTAAAGAATACTTTTCCCATCTTTATTGTAGTGAATTGCATACAGTAGGAAATTAAATTCTTAAAAAGGATTTTTAGAAGTGGAGATAGAACAGTAAACAAATACATTTTATTCTTAACACACTTGTGCGTTAAGAAAAATTTAAAATTATATGAAAGTAAACAAATACCACTTAGCGACTGGACAGCGAATTGCAAAAAAATCCCCAGTTACATGCCCAAGAATATGTACCACAAGGTAATGCTGTCCGGTGTGAAAAGTTGTTTTATAAATCGGACATGTAGAAGCAGAGATACCGAGAAAAACATATTAACTGTTTGCGCCCAGAGCGGCGAAATTGTGTGTCATTATGGGAACAAAGTGCACACAAAATGTTTTCGTAGTTGGTAGTGTCTAACCGAATAAGATGTTTTTTTCAATCGGGTTTTTTTTCAAGCAGATGTTGCTGCAAACATGCTGTCAACGGAAACGTAAACTTACGCTCTCTAGTGGCATACTTGTGCGAGTTGAAATTATATGAATAAGAATATAATAATTTTTCAGATCGGACACTTAGAAGCAGAGATACAGACAAATATAAGATATGCATCTACAACACACACTGCAGGAAAAACTGTGAACAATTTTACAAAATGATAAAAAAAGGTTTTCCGATGTGAGCCCACGAAAGAATGTTTTCAATCTAATCTTCAGAAGCGCAGATTTTGCTGCAAATATTCATCAGAAACAAAAAGAAACACTTACGCTTCGGGTAGCCAAAAGTATTCTGTATAAAACTTCGCAATTATGTGTAGAACATTTTCCATCAGGGCTTGTATCCGATAAAGAAATAATTTTTGAAATCGGACTTTTAGAAACAGAGATATCGGGGAAATCCCAATTAATCTTTACGCCCCCTAGCGGGAAATATATACATTACTTTGAAAAGAAACTGTACCCAAAATAGTCTTCGTCATAAGTGGCATCGAATGGAAGTAAAAAAATTCTAATTCGATATTTAGAAGCAAATATATGGGACGAAATGTTTCAACTCAATAGCATCTGCATTTACGCCCTCTAGTGGCGAAGGTATGCATCAAAAGCAAAACGGAGCGCAACGATTATCGTTATCACACTTCAACTTTCCAATAAAAAAATATATTTTTCAAATCGGACTAATAGCTGCAGGGATACGGTGTACACAGGCGGAGGGACGGACAGACGAAAGGACAAAGTGATTAAAAAACGTGCTTAAAAAACTTAATGTTTTATATTTATAAACAAGGGTTAGTCAAGAATATCTTTACACAGGATTTTATGCTTTATTTTAGCACGTCTCTTGCAAAACAAGAACGTGCTTATAAGCATCGTTTTGTCCGTCCGTCCGTCTGCTGACACCATATCTCTTCAGTATGGTGGATCGAAAATGCCGAAATGTTTCTGATAGAATCGCTATTGTGCAGAAAAGTTGCCCCTGGTATGGGTAAAGATAATATGGAAAATTTTTAATTGGACAATATTTTCCGTTCACACGTGGAGAACGAAATTATAGAAATTTCCAAAATTTACGCAATTTCACTGATTTTTCTAAGTACCAAATAAATTAAAATAGAATCGCTTTAGCGCGTAAAAATTGCCGTCTACTATAGCTAAATATAATGTAAAAAGGTTTTTGAATTAAGACAATATTTTCTGTTCGCGCATGACGATCGACATTATAAAAATCCTACAAATTTAGGCAATTTTTCAGTTTCAATTTTACTTCCTTCAACACTCTTTTTTTTTGGGGGGGGGATCACTTTAAACGCAGCCTTATATGAGAATTCAGGCATGATCGATTTTGATAGCATTGTTAAACTGATGTATCCTTTTATGGCCGGAGAACCACAAACCTTGTTTGATTCTTAGTCTCTCCTCTAGAAGGGAACTCAGAGTTAGAAGTGCCAGCGATCGACACATAGTGGAGTCTACGCCCTTTTCTTCGTTTCATCTTTATTTTTTGGGTTTCCTGTATATCTACTTTTCCAATTCTTCCTATCCCGTGCTGTCTTTTGGGATATAAAAACTTCAGCTCAGTCGAAGGGACTTTTTTCGATTTTTCACAGCTGCATGTGATTGATACTGGGCAAATACAAGAATCAATTTTTTTTACACACGCAATCCAGCGTCATAAAACACTTGCGTGCAGAAACATTAAAAAAGTACCTTAGATTCTTTTTTAAAAGTGTCAAGCTTGTTTTGAAAGTTAGGTTTGTTTTCGACTGGGTTGTAACACTTCCACAATTCATAATATTTATCATATTAGGCCTTAATGAGCTACACTATTCTATACTCTGATACTGTAGGTTTGCATGCTTTCTTAAATACAGATTTTATATTGTTTCCCCGATCTTATTATTACATTCCAATGTCAGGTTATATTTCTCTTCAAAACAGCTCCGTATTACATCCTCATGTGCAGGCAGTTTGCTTGGAACAAGATATCTTGGATGACTTAATAAAGGGCAAACAAATTCTTGTCTCTTTATGTACCAGGGTTGTCCAACCTTTTTGTGTAAAGGGCCATTTAAACATTTTTCATGGAACTCGTGGGTTAACGGTTCCTGATCATTCCGTAAAATATATATATACATTAAGAATTAAAAGCAAAAACATCAGAAAGGGACCATAAAATTAGACTTTAAAAATTTCAAAACATTTTACATTAAACGTAATTTATTACCTTTTCTTTCGCTGTTATACCAAACTCTCACTTAATGTAAGGTATGACATTGAGTTTGCTTACACAGGTAGTCAGTGTCCACCGTGCGTTTGATGTAGCGATGCACAGAATTCCGGTAAGATGTTCATCTGTCAGATAGGACCTTGAATTTGTTTTTATGGCTTTCATTCTTGAAAATAGCTGTTCGCAGTAATATGCGCTACCAAACAGTGCAATGCATCAAAGGGCGTGTTTTGAGATTTTTGAATAAGAATCTGAGGGCACATATTTTTATAAAATGTTAACAGATCATGCTGTACGAATTCTCTCTTCATGGCACTGTCATTTTTGATTTCGACAAGTTCCATCTGCAGCGTATCAGGAGCATCATTGATATCGGTTCCAAATGGATCTGAAAACAACTTCATTTCACCATCGTGTTCTCTGAAATACGAAAATCTTTCTGTGAATTCATCACTCAGTTTTTCAATCAGTTCGGAGTACTTTTTATGTTTCACTGTCTCAGGCGGCCTTGTTGATAACCTAATGAAATGAACAACTTTTTTCACGATCAACTGTTGCTGAAACAGTACTAATTTCTGCATGAACGCTCGGATATTATCGTACAGTTTATGGACAAGTTGACCCTTTCCTTGTAATTTAATCACGTTAAAGTCTGCACTATACATATTTAGTGATATCTACTAGGAATGTAAGGTCAGATGATGTGTACCATCACAGCCTCTCCTTGACAAATGTCAACCCCGCCTTCTAGTGGTGCATCCCGTTCCCACTAAAGGGGCTCTGACGACCGCCAATACCGGTATAACTATATCATCGGGATTAGAGGAAATGCTATCCCAGACTATCCCCAACCCGCTTGGCCAGCGTGGTGAGTTATGGCCAAACCCCTCCAAAATGACTCCACAACTTAAATCTTGGCCCTCAGTCTCCGGAACCTGGAATGTACCTGGCCAAGGCAGCGGCCAGTGCGACATGAAGGCAGAGGGTGCTACGAATTCCCCGGAGGACCGGACTAGGCTGCCATCTGATGCTGACCTTGGCTACGTATAATGGACGCTCCCTATCTTCTGATTCAAAGCTTCTTGAATTGGAAGAGGAACTACAAAGGATCAAGTGGGACATCGTCGGGCTAAGTGAGGTAAGGAGAAAAGGAGCAGATCTCATTGAACTGAAAAGAAGACATCTCTTCTACTAACGTGGGGCAGATACTGGCAGAACTAGTGGTGTTGGATTTATCATAAACAAGAAACTGAAGGATAAAGTTGTAGAAGTTGAAAGTTCCTCTGACAGAGATGCACGACTCGTTATCCAACTCTCGAGAAGATACAACGCTCAGATTATTCAAACTTATGCACCAACCACAAGTCATCCTGAAGAAGAAATTGAAGAATTTTATGAGGAAATTCGTCATCTAAATAATAAAGGTAAGCAGCCCTTGAAGATAATTATGGGAGATTTCAATGCAAAAATAAGGCAACGGCAACAGAATACAACGTCAGTAGGTAAATTCGGTCACGGCAACAGAAACCAGCGTGGAAATACTCTCGTTGAGTTTGCAGAGGCACATGGGTTTTTCATCTTGAACTCCTTTTTCAAGAAAAAGCCACGCAGGAAAATGGACATGGAGACATCCAAATGGGACGACAAGTGAAATTGATTTTATTATGTGTAACAAAACATTTGTCATAGAAGACTGCAGTGTGCTAAACAAGTTCAACACTGGTAGTGACCATAGATTGGTGAGATGTAAGATGCACCTCAACACTAAACTTGAACGTGGCAAGCTCATAAGACAAACAAAATGTATTGACATAACGAATATTAAAAATAAAAACAATAATACCTTTAAGTTGGAATTGAAGAACATATTATCTGCTTTAGAAGGCCTAACATCGGAAGAAGTGGATATTTCTGAAGTTAACAGAAAAGTAACCAAAGCTCTTATGGAAACAGCTACAAAATTAGCTGCGGCTAAGAACAAGCTGCATGTGAACAAATTATCAGGAAAAACCAAAATGTTGATGCAAAAAAGAAGAGAGATGAGGACAACTAAAGAAGATGTGACTTCCAAAGTGGAATATGTAGAGGTATGCAAGACAGTACGAAAAAGTATCACTGAAGACGTAAAGAAATTGAACTGTGAACTAGTAAGGAAAGCAATTGAAAACAACCAAAGCCTAAAGATAGCAAAGGGACATCTCAGTAAGGGAAGAAAACAGATTATGGCACTGAGAAAAGAAGATGGTTCTGTAACAAGAAATAGGGAGAAAATTTTGACAAGAGTGAAAGATTTCTGCTCCAAATTATATGAAAGGGATGATACATGTACTCCAGACATCATGAAAGGTACCAGTACCAGAGTTCTTTCAGTCCTCCCAGCAGACGTTGCACATGCAATCAAGAACATGAAGCGGGGAAAAGCTCCAGGTGAAGATGGAATTACTGTAGACATCATACAAGAAGCAAGTGGAGAAATCGAAATAGTACTCGCCCAAATTTTCACTCGATGCCTTAATGAAGGGAAGATTCCTGAGGATGGGAACAACGCTACAATGATCCTGCTACATAAAAAAGGTAACATTGAGGATCTCAGGAACTACATACCTATCAGCCTCCTATCAGTGGTTTATAAAACCTTCACTAAAGTTCTTTCACACCGCTTGAAGGTAACACTGGACATGGCTCAACCGAGAGAACAAGCTGGATTCAGGAGTGGCTACAGCACAATAGATCATATCCACGTACTGAGAGAACTAATTGAAAGAGCGGTGGAATATAAACTTCCATTGTGCATGGTTTTATCGATTATTAAAAAGCCTTTGATTCGGTGAAACCATCAGCAGTTACAATGGCTCTGAAATCCCGAGGTATTAAAGAGGCATACATTAATATTATTAATAACATCTATGAAAATGCAAGTGCAAAGATTCGGCTGTTTGAAAATACAACACACATGAAAATTGAAAAGGTAGTGAGACAAGGTGACACCATATTTCCGAAGCTCTTTAATGCCACATTGGAAAATGTCTTTCAATCACTGAAGTGGGACAACTAAGAGATAAAGATTAATGGAGATTAACTGACCATTACCGTCGTTTAATCAGCTCTGATGACGTAGTCATTTCTGCAACTACACCATCAGAGCTGCAGAGTATGATCCAGGAACTTGCTGGCAAGAATAAATAAGTGGGATTAAAAATGATCTTTCAGAAGACAAAAGTGATGTTCAATGCTTTTACAAGAAATGAAGATTTATCGATTGATGGAGAAAAGCTGGAGATAACGGACACGTACGTGTATCTTGGACAGCAGATATCAAGTGAGGGTCACATTGATGAAGAAATTAATGGGCGTACAAAACTTGCCTGGAGAGCTTTTGGAAGAAACAGCATAATTTTTAAGAACAATATGCCATTATGTCCTAAAAGAAAAGTGTTTGATCAATGCATCCTTCTAGTGCTTACGTATGGTGCAGAGACGTGGACCTTAACTAAAAGAGACATACAAAGGCTGCAGACAGCTCAAAGAAGCATGGAGAGGTACATGCTTGGTGTAACCAGGAGAGATAAGAAGAGGAAGTCGTGGATCCGAAAAATGACGAGAGTGGAAGACATGATGATCAGAGTTAAATCTTTGACATGGCAATGGGCTGGACGTACTGCCAGAAGGACAGATAATCGATGGACAGCCGAAATCTTAGATTGGATTCCAAGGGACAGGAAAAGACCCAGAAGAAGACCACATGCGAGATGGGTGGATGAAATTCGAAAGTATGCGGGAGTGACATGGAGGAGACTGGCACAAGACAGACCGTTGTAGAGGAAACTTGGGGAGACCTTCGTCTAGCGGTGGATTGATATTGGTTGACAATGATGATGATGATGACTAGGAATGTCAAGACATTCAACCACTCATCTTCATTCATAAAACTTCCATTTTTCCTTTTTTTTTTTTTTTTTTTTTTTTTGCAATGAAGGTCTATATTTATTCCTTCAAGCAGTGTTCGGAATCTGGCCAATGTCACCGCCCTTTTGAGCCAGGGAACATGGTTGAAGTAAATTACATTACCACTGGATGATTCTAATTCTGCAAGAAAGTTTTAAACTGTCTGTGATTGAGCCCCTTGGACCTTATAAAATTGATTGTTGAAACAAACGTTTCCTTTACGTGTTGCATATCTATGGTTTTTGCACACAGTTACTCTTAGTGAATGTGCAGTGGCGTGTGATGACATCATTAGGCACGGATCTCATTAGATTTGCAAATCCAGTTTGCTTTCCTCTCATCTCCGGCTCCATCTTCTGAAATTCCAGAAACTTTATCCTTCGGAAGATTGAATTTCACCAACACGCGTTTTGCCTAATCAAAAATACCTTTTCCAGTCATTATACCTTTCAGTGGCGCCTATGGGCTCCCTACTGTCACAAATCCTTGCTGAAATTATCATGCAACATCTCGAAGAAAAATTGCTGTCATAATTACTAAGGGTACCAAGTTTTTATGTGAGGTATGTGGGTGACATTTTGTTGTTCTGGGCATTTAGTTTGGAAAAACTCCACTCATTCACGGAATATATGTCATCGGTGTTCCACTCCATAAAATTTACCTTGGAATGTGAAAAAAATTACTGCATCTCATTTCCGGATTTCACCTTAGTGAGAAACCCGACAACTCAGTGTTTGCAAACTTCGGTATACCGAAAACCGACCTCCACTAATGACATTATCCCGGCCAAGTCGTTTCATCCAATTTCACATAAATTAGCTGCCATAAGATTCCTTGTGCGTAGGGCAATTAATCACTCGTCAAATACCAAAATCAGGAAATTGAAACTTTTTATGGTGATGTGTATGGTGACTGGCTATGATGACTGCCTTGTACATAGCATTTTTCTTCAATATTTGCATGTACAAGACATTACTTTATCGAGAGAGCCCAGAAAAAGTATATATGTGGGATCAATTGGTTTTGTACCATGTTTGGTCAACATTTTAAAGAATGTGAGTAAAACGCATGGAATCGGTTTTGGTGTCAAAACAAGAAAAAATTTTTAGAGCATTAGGAAAGATCGAGACTCAGTGCATAAGAACAATAAATTTGGTGTGTATAGCATCCCACTCAAAGCGACAGATTCGTCTGGGGTTAACCAAGAGTACATCGGTTCCACTTCAAGATATTTGAATACCAGGGTGAAGGAACACATGTACACTGTCCGAGTGGGTGCCAAAACAACCGCTCTGTCCCGATTAGTTGACTCTGGAACCCATGTACCAATCTGGACAGAAGCGGAGTTCCTCGCCACACCAAGTAAGAAGTCTCAATTAACATTTACTGAAAGTCTATTTATTGCATTAAAAGGGCATATGTGTTATAATGACTCTGTTCCATATGTCATACCTACACCTTGGACATTTTTGTTTACTGATTACAGTGCACATGGCCGTGCAATTTAATATGTTGCTGCTTGACTTTATCATTATCGCATTGTAATCGATTTGTTTCGTTTATACACCAGATGGCAGTTCGCAAATTGCGTCACATGTGAAATTATAAATTGTCTGTATCCAGCCCATACTACCTCTTTTTTATGTATCTGATGAAGGATCCCGGTGCAGGGTATCCGAAAGATCTTATACGTTTCTTATATACTCAGTGTATTTTAATTAAACGTAACCGGAGGTTCCACGGTGAGCCCTGGTTTATATCGTGCACAGACGGCCTTCAGTTTATTAGTAAATTTACTTTGCACGAAGATTGTTTTCTTAATCCAATAGTTATTCAAATATTTCAAAAGTTGCGGTGACTCCTCGTACACAAATTACAAGTTGTGCTGTATCGCTTACATCCGTCTTTCATCGAACGTTAAGCTGTACAATTAGCAAGATTTGAGTCTTTTAATGAGAGCGTTTTCAATGTTGGTTGCTAAATCTTCTACTTTTCTAGTAACTATCTGATGTTTCGAAAGACTCGTTTTTTCTACCATCGACTTTTTACCAGGACATGCTACAGAAGTAAATATGTACCAGCAATCTTTCACAAATCCCCCATCCTATAGCGGTTTACCTCTCTTGGCTGTTTCTTCGGCTATCAAATGATCGATCTTGGTAGCCGCCTGAGAACTTTGTTTTGCAACTTTAAAGAAAGACTGTTAATCGATAATATTGTTTTTTTTTAAAGTTCATTAGATCAATTCTTTCTTGACCTGTTAGATTGTCAAATTTGTTGGCATGCTTCGTAGAATAATGTCTCTTGATATTATATTATTTTACAACACCACAATATGGCATATCAGACACAATATGCCCCCGTTATGCTCATTAACAACAAAAAAAAATAAGCCATCCGTCCAAATACCTTCAAAAGCTCTACATCCAGAATCGATTGCTCTTTTCTTGCGTGTATTCACTGGAGCCGGCATGTTTGGGGCGATGTATTTTAACAAGTGTTTTGCTGGATACTTAACTAATAAAAAAACAATATGCTTAACTAGCACAAACTTTCAATTGAAAAGACGATTTCCTAATGAAAAGCTAAGGCGACAGTCGTCACGTGGTGCTAAACTCTGCGTGAACAGGTAGATAGTCGACACCTGATTGGCTGGAGAAAACAACGCTTCCAGTGCTTGTGCTGACCTTTTCTTCTCACTTCAACTTTTCTCTGGGATATTTGTTTGCTCACCTGTGATAGGTGAAAGGGTTCCATACTGTACCCACGGTTTTGCCTTATTTATGAAGAATTTGTTTTTCTACAATCTTTGTTTTTATTTCTTAAAAAAAACTTGGATGTTTTTAAGATTCCGAACAGTAGCAGGCCGGCAGGACTAAAAGGAACGGCGGGTTTGTCAAAGTCCGCACGCGTCTCAGCAGCATACGACGTGTTTGTAAAAGTCAAGATCGACGGGTCTCAGCCGCAATTGCGTGAAAAAGAAGGATTTGGTAGATAGAATGAATCTTTAGAAATGTTTAAAATGCTAAATTTCTATAATTTTGATCGTCATGAGCGAACGGAAAACATTGTCTTAATTCAAAAAAACATATTTTCGTTATATTTAGCTATACTAGAGGCAATCTTTTTGCAGTATAGATATTCCATTTTAATTTATTTGGTATCTAAAAAAATAAATACAATGGCGCAAATTTTGGAAATTTCTATAATTTCGACCGTCATGCGCGAACGGAAAATATTGTCTATTTAATTTATCATTTTTTACATTATCTTTAGTTATACCAGGCGAAACGTTTCGGCATTCAACGGATTCGATCCAAAACATTTCGAGAATTTGAACTCACTCTACTGTGTAGTTATTAATCCAATCTGAATTTTTTTTTCTGCATATGAAAGCTTGAAATGCGAGAACAATGCTCCTTGTTTTCTGTTCTTCTGATGCATAACATGCCCATTAGAGGGCGTAAATGCGATGCTATCGAATTCAAAATATATTTGTTTGATCAATGCATCCTTCCAGTGCTTACGTATGGTGCAGAGACGTGGACCTTTACTAAAAGGGACATACACAGGCTGCAGACAACTCAAAGCAGCATGGAGAGGTGCATGCTTGGTGTAACCAGGAGAGATAAGAAGAGGAACTCGTGGATCCGAAAAATGACAAGAGTGGAAGACATCATGATTAGAGTTAAATCTCTGAAATAGCAATGGGCTGGACATACTGCCAGAAGGACAGACCATCGATGGACAACCGAAATTTTAGATTGGATTCCAAGGGACAGGAAAAGACCCAGAAGAACACCACATGGAAGATGGTTGGATGAAATTCTAAAGTATGCGGGAGTGACGTGGAGGAGACTGGTGCAAGACAGACCGTTGTGGAGGAAACTTGGGGAGTTTCCTCCACAACGGTCTGTCAGTGGATTGATAATGGTTGACAATGATGATGATGATGATGATGATATATCCGATTCAAAAATATTTTCTTCCTACAGATGTACATATATACATTTATTCGTGCAGGTAAGTATCGATGAACACACACATTGCCGTCTTATACACTATTTAAAATAAAAAACAATAGTTTTAACATCATTGTGTTTTAGTTGTGTATAGTATTCATATTTTAAATCATGTATAAGATGGCAGTGTGTGTGTTCATCGATTATTTCTTCCTTTCGATGCCATTTATAACGAAAACTATTATGGATACATTTTGTTTTTCAAGTAACGTATATACACTGCTGGCCAACCAAAATGCAACACCAAGAAGGAAATTCCGATTGGCCGGAAATTCGCAGCATGCGTCGCCCGCGATGGAACATGCAAACGATTAGCATTGCAGGGCATATGCAAATCATGTGCGCCCAGCAAGCCACCGAGAAGCACTATAAGAAGGGTGCACGGAAGGCGGGGTGTAAGTAGCGGAAGTGTGTTGTGCTGCCGGACCTGTGCGTGGCAAGTTTCCTGATGCTTCGTCGCAAAATACGGCAGTCATTCCAGCACGTTTCAGAGTTCGACAGAGGACGAATAGTGGCTTATCGCGACAGCGGTTTGTCGTACCGAGACATCGGCGCCCGTGTGGAACGACATCCAGCCACAGTGAAGCGAGTATGGATTTGGTTGGTGCATAAGAGAATAACGGACCGACGTGAGCGATTGCCGCAGCCGCGGCACACCATCGAATGAGAGGACCGCCATGTTGTGCGGCGGGCATTGACGGCTCGCACCGCTACATCACGAACGTTAGCGCAGGAATTAGGGTTTGTTGCTCAACAACCTGTATCAGCACGTATCGTTCGGCATCGTCTAAAGGAGTGGGGAATTATCGCACGGCACACATTGCTCCGATTACCATTGACGTTACACCACCGGCGAGTGCGGTGGCAGTGGGCCGTTGAACGCCGCACCTGGACTACGGAATGGCACGACATTGTCTTCTCCAACGAATCCCGCTTCTGCCTGCAACACCACGATGTTCGGATTCGAGTGCGGTGGCACTGCGGCGAGAGACTGTATGACGCCTGCATTATGCATCACCATACCGGTCCGTCTCCTGGTGTTATGGCTTGGGGCGCAATTGGATATGACACCCGTACCCCGACTCCCGTACTACCCCTGCATCTCCGACGTTTTGGAGCTTGTAGTCCTCCCTTACCTGCAGGACCTGCCAGCGGCCACGTTTCAACAGGACAATGCGCATCCGCACGTGGCACGCATCGTGCAACAACTCTTCACGGCCCACCAGGTATCACTGCTGCCGTGGTCCGCCTGTTCTCCCGATATGTAGCCCATCGAACACGTCTGGTCGCTGATCGGCAACCGAGTGGCCCGGCAAGCAGCACCTGCGGCTATTCCCGATGAACTGTGGCAACGTGTGAAGCCTCCTGGACCGACATACCACAAGCCCACATCTAAAGCCTCTTTCTTTCAATGCCGCGGCGTGTAGGGGCCGTTATTGCCAGCCATGGGGGCCACAGGAACTATTTATGTCTGCGTGTTCCGCAAGTCGCACGGGCCTGTAAGCTCAATCGTTTCATCTTTGTATCTGTTGTTATGTGTCCAGTAAATCTGGCTTTGCTATCTCGTGTCCTTCTTGGTGTTGCATTTTGGTTGGCCAGTAGTGTATTTACCTCTAAGAGGCGTAAAGGTAAATTGGATTTTCCCCGTATCTCTGCTTCAAAAAGTCCGATTTTAAAATTTTTTATGTGCACCCGATATAGTTCCTGATAGGAAATGTTCCGCGTATGATTCCCGATTTTTGGCGGAGAATAGTTTGGTCACCAGAAGCATAGGCGTTTATTTCTGATTCGGATTTATTTTCAGTAAAATCTTGATTGAAACCCTTCTTTCGTTGACCGCTACCGCTCACTTCCCAAAACATTATGAGGATATCTCGTGCTTAAAGTAATGCATAGTTTTTCCACCAGCAGGCGTAGATATATATCATACTTTTGTCGATATCTTTGCTGCAAATAGCACGATTTGAATTTTTGTTTTCTTTATCGGAGAGCGTTTCCTGAGCAAAATTTTCTCTGTATAATTAGAATTTTTTCTTAAAGCACAAATGTACCACTAGAGGGCGTAAATTCACGTTTCCGTTCACAGCATGTTTGCAGCAATGTAAAAGTAGCTGTTCCTATTTTTGGATGTTTCATCAATTGCAGAAATCCGAGCCGTCCCGGAGGCACAGTGGTGTAAGCGCTGGCTGATGTCCATTCTTCCGAGAAACGGTCCGGTTTCGAATCCCGGTGAAGCATGGTTGTTTGTTTGTCTAAATGCCTTCCCTGGAACTAGTGGCCCTACATTGGGGGCGGGCGAACTGCTTACAGCCCACTGAGTTGCTCACGGCGGTCATTAAACCAATAAAAATAAATCTTGTTAATTTTTTTTCTAACCGGTTCTATTGACAATGAACAACTCTTAAAACTTTATCCGCATCGGGAGTGAATAAAAAAGTGCTTATTATAACAGAAAATTTGGTGTTGTCCATCTTGTCTATGTTGTAGGGATCCATTCCTGATGAGTAACGAAATGTTGAGTTCTTTGCGGTTCCCATTTGTTTAGTCTTCAAAAGCTACGAAAATCTCCCGAAGATAATATATTTCCGTTATGAACAAAAAATTATCGAAAAGACAACAAAGATCTGTCTTCCATATTCACATCCTTAGAAAACCATCTCAGCGCAATATATGAAATAAAACATTTTTACAAACCCATTTTTACTTTTACAAAAGGCTTACGTAAACTAAATTCGTAAATGTAACACGGGAAATTCCAAAACATCATGAAACGGTTGGCCATAAAGTTATATAGGTATCATGTCAGTTCAACTGATCACATGTTTTAATGCATTTTTCTACTGAACTGTGAAAACTGCAGCATTTTACGTGACTAGTGCTTTATAAATTGCTTTTTATTAGTAAAGAAAAAGTAACTATTGTTGGATCTTACCTTTACAGGCTGATGTGGCCGCGGCACCAGGTGAAGTATCGCCTGCAGTGAAGCACCCGATATCTCCACCGAAAAAAATAAATAAAAAAGAAAGTAAAAGAAACTAAAGAAAATTTTGTCAAAAATTTTGCCCTCCTCCTCTGCTGCTAGAGGCTAGCAAGGAGTCCTCCTACTTGCGTTGACAACCGAAAATTATGCAACAACAAATTAATTAT
Source organism: Macrothele yani (assembly GCA_039090855.1). Classification (NCBI taxonomy): domain Eukaryota; kingdom Metazoa; phylum Arthropoda; class Arachnida; order Araneae; family Macrothelidae; genus Macrothele; species Macrothele yani. Next base: position 78,691,081 of record CM077007.1, on the reverse strand, counting down.
TTGATTCCAATAATTAATAATGACCTCCCATAATTAATTATAACAAATTAATTATTAACTTCCCGCAAAACCCGTACAGCGATTGGGCGTGGATGCCTGGATTTAACTCTAGCACGTCCCAATCTACCGAAAAGTCACAGCAACGCACACACACACTCAAAAAGATACCCAACGCTCATTTCACGTACGCTTGACATTTAATATCCAACGTTATATTATATACACTGCCACCTTTATCCATGAAGTGGCACAAAAATCTGCTGAGATGAATGTATGGTGGGCTGCTCTATCGGCAGCTTAATTATGCATAATGATTTAAACACTTTATCACTGATTAAACGATAACACTGATTTATCTAACTCTGATTTAACAATTAACACTGATTCAAACACTGTTCACTGATTAAATTCTAGCATGCATAATAAACAAATAGAGCGAAGGAAACATATGTGAGAGATTACCCAAAACATTTAAATACACACTTTAGAAAACGATAATTGAGTACGAGCGTGGGTACCAGCAATTAAAATGATACAGTAATTATCATGACTGCCGCAGTTTAATTATAAGCTACTAGGGGTGTTCAAATGAAAAGGTACGAAACGTCATAAGAACGTAACCGTTAACATATTTGCCTATGCCTCTATGGGAGAACGTAGCGACACATCTAGGGATGCGATTGGAGTCACCGGCGTGGATCGGAGCATGCGCGGGCGGCCGCATGCGCAGGAGAGAGCAGAGGCTCTTATAAAGAGCGCCGTCCAATTGACGCGGCAGTGCGTGTGAGGACAGGATGGCGTTCACATTGCAAAATTCGACGATTGAGGAGCAGCGAGGCGTTATCCGATTTCTGACAGCGGAAGGTGTTAAACCGGCCGCTATTCATCGCGGAGGGTGTGGTTCTGCTCCATGATAACGCGCGTCACCACGTCTCCAGGGTCACACACGCGGAACTGGCCAAGTTCCAGTGAGAGCAGCTTGACCATCCGCCCTACAGCCCGGACATGTCGCCCTGCGATTTCCATGTATTTGGTCCCCTGAAAAAACATCTGAAAGGGAAGCGCTTACACTCGGACGACGAACTCAAGGACGCTGTGCAAGACTGGGTCTCGTCACGGCCACAGGAATTCTGGGAACAAGGAATCCTTCGGCTCGTTAATCAATGGGATCGTTGTGCTACGGCCTATGGTGTATACTTTGAATAAAGTTTTCATTTATACCCACAGTGTCGTTTCGTACCTTTTCATTTGAACACTCCTTGTATATATATATCTATACCATTACACACACCTGCATAGGCTTGATGCCAAATTAGCAGGCAAGAGCTCTTAAGACTTATGTCCATAACACAAATAAAAATCACGAATAAAATGTGTTGGAGGCCTCTGCTGTCGTGCGTACTCCCTTTCACAGGGGACAGAGTTCTATGCGCTGTTCACTGTCCGACGGCACTTGTAAGTCGTGAGCAAATGTTCATATAAAGACCCCATACCTTGGCAACCGTTGTCTGAGGTCCTCAGCGCAGAGAAGTGGCCAGAAATATCCTGCCTGTTTTCGTGTATAGACAGCCTAGGCGAAAGTGCACTAATGTCGACCTAGTATCGGTCGAGAAGTCCAAGGGACTGAGATGTCCTCGTTTTAAGAGGGGATCATTCATAGCCCTCCTTACTTGCTTCTCTGCTTCTTTCTCCGAGGCTCTCCCAGCGGTCAGCTCTCTGGCCTTGGTTCCATGCACCTCGCTGGTGCTGTTCTCGTGCGTGTCTTTGCCTTCAAATCCCGCCCTCCGAATGACTCGCCGCTTATTTTTCTCTTCTCCTCGGTTCTCTCCTCTTTGTCCTGTCACAGGGCTTCTCTTAGCCACTTGAAAAGGGATTTATCACCTTGTTTTCAACTGTGGGTGGTAGTCGGTTCTCCCTTATCCCGTTCAGTTCGGAGAAAAATGCAACCACCAGAATGTCTCTTGGCTTCCAGAGGGAATTTTGGGGGTGAGTTTTGCAGACTTTCGTTAGAGTTGAAAATGCACAAGACTGTTGCTATGAGTTCGAAATAGAGATGGTCTGTCGTCATGTGGCCCTTCACAATTCTCGTTTGCCAGAAGGCTACGAATTATGCACTTATCAAATAATGAACACATTTTAACAATGGCAGTGATGAACAAATTAGAGGATCAATTACCGTAATTAATTATAGCTATGAGAGCCGCCTTGCAGTTACATCGAAACACAAATTTACCGCATAAATGAAATATAAAAATTTTCCACAAGTTAGGCTGCACCCTATAACAATCCTTCTACTTTCCAAAAGAAAAAAAAAATATGAATGTATTTTTTTTTCATTGAAGAATGGAAAATTTTGAATATGTATATCTCCCTCTTTCTTTCTTTCCCATATTCCATAACATGTCTAATTCCGGATTTTATACATATCAACGGTAATGGGAAAGTCTCGATAACATCTCTGATCCATTCATCATTGCCCATAACAAGAAAAGAATATAAACATAAGTTACACAGGTGAGAGCCAATGTGCGTCCGACCAAAACCCTTTTGGACTCAACGTGCCTTTCCTCTTATCTAGGTCTGCACTTCTGCGCGGTCCTGAGTTTGGCTCGCGAAATCTTCTTCCTCCTCACAACTGTATATTTCTGTGCTATCACTGTCCTCTTCGTCTGCAACCATTTCTTCGCTGGATTTTTCCTCTTCAGCCTGATGTCCAAAGCTGAGAGGTTTCCCCACTCTCCCGTGCTCGTCTCGGGGTCTCAACGACGCTCTCGTTATGATGGGGGGACTTTTTTCTTTGCTCCCATCTGCGTCTCCTCCGTGAGCTGCTGCGTTCTCCAACATGGGAGCAGGCTGGGCCGCCGTCCCGGTCTCTTCCAACCCCTGACGTGTTTCCGATTCATGCGGCTGAAAACAGCGCATATCCCTTGCGATCACCGGCCAACCGGGTGTCACCCAGTCATCATCCTGCTCTGTGAACTCTTCTTCATGATGCCTTTCGTCTGCGGTTGGCATACCTATGCTCGACGAAATTTCCTCATCCCCCTTTTCATCTTGGAATTGCCCTGTGTCAAACACCCTTCTTTGTGGTGGTTTGAAAATCCTGTCTACGTGTGTGAGTCGAGTTCGTCTCATATCATTTACTGGGGCGATTTTAAAGTTCACTGGGGATGTTTTCTCAATTACTCTGAAAGGTCCTAATGCCGTACGTGTGTTCTTGTACTTCCCGTTTACTCCACACACGTATCCGTGGTAATTCGAATACCTGGTCTGCTAAAAGGAAAGTTTTTACCGTGTTCTTATAAAGCCTGATGCCTCTGTTACAAATAATAACAGAAATCAACGCTTTGTTTTTATCTGCTCTAAATGTACAAATCAAACATAAAGCAAGCATTTGTTACATCTAAAGGGGCTGTATTTGCGTAAAATAACAAGAGTAACTGTGATCCATAAATTTTCAGGTCCTCCCACGAAGTTAAGGACTGGCTGACACATGAAGATCATTTCGAGAAACATACACGAAGGACACACAAAAAAGTTTCATTTAGTTTATCTGAACTCTGCTTCTGACACTTATACTGACTATGGGAAGTTAATATTATCGTCAGAGAGTTTTATTTGTTCCAGCTGATAGAACAGATAGAGGCAATTAAAATATCATAAGACTTTGATGTAAATACTTGGCAACGGTCTTTTACCGAGTTACATTTTCTCGATCGTGTTCATGCACTTTGTCGATAGTGTTCACAGTCGTTTACCAATATTTCTATCAAAGCACGTAGCGACATACTGGTATGAACAGAGGGTATATAGCAGCTGGAAAATGACTGTGATCAAATAATAATGTCTTAAGCACGGAGATCTATGACAATAATGTATAACATCTGAAGAAAAAGTGAATAGCAAAACCATTACGATAGTCGATTAAAAATTAATAAATATGTTAAATGTGATGGGTAGGCAAAAGAGCCACTCAAATATCTCCTCACAATTTTGTCTTCAGTGATCTTCGCAAGATCTGAGTCAGAAAGTAAAGCCTCGTCCATTCGAGCAAAAGAAAAGTAATAGGACAAGTGGCAGTAGGGCCGCTACTGATTTGCGACACAGGCTCGTGACTTTTGGAATTTGTTCATTTAACTACCTCGAGAACATTACGGATATGGTCGGTGCAGATGACAGTAAAAACATGATTTCCAGTAATACAGGGTAACTTAGACCATGTTTGGACTGTATGACCGTATTCTCTCTTGAATTAAAGGTTAATTTGCTGCTTTAGTGGTTGCTGCGATATCAGTCTGTTTGATAATCAGTCTTGTTTTTCGCTCTCTCTGACAAAACTTGTGCTTTGAGGAATAACACCAGACGTTTGCTCACTGAAGAAGGTGCACAAATAAAGAGAGTGAATTAACTAAAAGTCGGGAAAATTGGAAAAATGCGCCTTTGCAGAATATTTTTAATAAAAAATGGCACCCTTGCTTTCGGGAGCCACTCTGGTATGTGAAAAAAGGAAAAGGAAAAAGGTTTTGACTTCGTTGTAGATCCTGTCGGTTAAATTTGCAACCCTCTCGAGAGTGAATGCTCGAAGAATTTCTCATTTCAATACACCTCTTTGATGCTCGTTTCTCCAACTTGTGCTGCAGTATTTACGGTATTTTTTCTTACGTTATGTTTGTGCCAGATATGTCAGTTACTGAGTTCCGAAAAATTTTAAATTTGTAGTGATAAAAAAAAACAGCAGTAGAACTGGTAAACGCATCAGATTCGAACAAAACATGAAATAACAAAATCATTCTTCATGGAGGTTTTACTTGCAGGATGTTTTTACTATGACGCATCGTCACAGCTGACAACATTCAAGTTTTAAAATTTTATTTCAGACTTCTCGACCAGTGGCGTGCCCAATGACGGGGTTTGAGGTGCTAATCCCCCTCAAAAGCAGAAAACTTTAGAATGTTTCGATATTTCAAAAGCACCATTTTAAAAGGCAAAATTTTGTTAGTATTTGAGATTGTTTTTATGACTCATTGCAAGAACTGAACGTATTTTCTACATTAAGACGAGGAAGTGGTCAGGAGCCAAGGAACAGGATGTCCCGTTGCAATGAAGAGCCAGCAAATTATTATACTGAAACTTTTTTGTGGCGACGAGGCAATGCCAAACTTGAGTTCTATGAATTATTTCAGATTACTCTAAAGCACGCTGAAAAGCAAGGAGTTTTGATTAAAATACCAAGAATGACATCAGAACGTAGCCAACGCTGTAATATAAACACAGACAACCCAGAAGACTATCTATTACAGGATTTCAATTTATGAATAATTTTTAAGCATGTTTATTAGTGCCTTAGAAAATAAATTTCTCTTATCAGGATCCCAGTCACTTTTTCCAATATATCCCAAGGCGCCACTATATTCTCAAGATACTGATGGTTTTAAAACTTTAACTCAATTTTATACAGGTGACTTGATTGTCTCGCAAGAAGAACTAATCGCAGAATGGAAACTGTGGTACCGTAGGATCGCCCGCAAAGTAAAGGAGCACTGGCCAAAAGATGCATTAAGTGCTTTAAAACAGAGCTACAGTGAGGTGTTACTCACTACAAAAGCATTGTTTTACATACTAGGTACTCTACCAGTGACAACTTCAGAAAGTGAGCGTTCGGTTTGAACATTGTGTCTCTTAAAGTCACATCTACGTAACATCATCAGAACTGAGACTTAATGGGTTAGCATTACTTCACATTCATCAAGAATACAGAATTGAGACTGAATGGGTTAGCATTACTTGACATTCATCGAGAATACAGAATTGAGACTGAATGGATTAGCATTACTTCACATTCATCGAGAATACAGAACTGAGACTGAATGGGTTAGCATTACTTCACATTCATCGAGAATACATACCGGAAGTTGAAGAAGTTTTAGATGAACTAGCAAAAAACCCCGGAAGACGGCTGGAAATACGACTCAAGTAATAGTAAGTTGTGACGTACCTGCCTAGCAGGACGCACATGACATAAAGGCAGATAGGAATTAGAATACATGTCTGCGTAGCTCAGTTGGTAGAGCTGCTTGTTCCGGAATAAGCGTACTCGGGTTCGAATCCCGGCGTAGACCAGAAATGACGGAGAAATTTAATTCATTATAATTGGCGCCCGAACTTTTCTCGAACACGAGATCCTGACTATTATTATCCATGTCTTCCTTACCTGAGACAACTTCAAATTTCCACCATCCGGCAAGTCTCGAGGGTAATGGTGTTTTTGTGGACAATTTTGCACGAAGCCCGTGGCTCTGACTTTGATATGAATGATCTACACGTACCCAGGCATTCTTCACCATTTCGTAATGCACCGGCTTCCTATCACTCTGAGTCGCGGGTCGTACCTGAGGGAGTTCAATCCTCTCAGCGAAGCAGAATGCTTGCCCATTTCGTGCCGCATGCAGGAACAATTCATTTCAATGGTTTGGAGGGGTCCTTAAAGTTCCTCGAAGATCTGGAAGATCATTTTGATCTATATAATATTCCTGAAGACTGCAAGGTCCAAATTGCCGGCACTTGCTTGAGGGATACCGCTAAGACCTGGTATCGGCAGTGGAGAGGGTCGAACCCGGATTCTCATTATGAGAATTTCCGTGCAGAATTCTTGGAGGTCTTTCCTTTTCGGCCTCAGTCGAGCTAGCCTTGCTCAACAGCTTTTTTCACGTCAGCAAGGTCCCAATGATAGCCCTGTTGCATTTGCGTTGGAAACTACACGCCTATATAACCTATGGGATCCACATGCCAGTCATGTTGGATACCCTCTTGCAGCAGCTCTACCAACTGAGCTACGCAGACATGTATTCTAATTCCTATCTGCCTTTATGTCATGTGCGTCCTGCTGGCAGGTACGTCACAACTTACTATTACTTGAGTCGTATTTCCAGCCGTCTTCCGGGGTTTTTTGCTAGTTCATCTAAAACTTCTTCAACTTCCGGTATGTACAAGATACGTGTCAATAAATAATTAAGATACGTGTCAATAATTTTGGTCGTTGTTACATCAAAGTCGTTAGGAAAATAAATTAGCTGATCAGACTTAGAGGAATAAGAGTATCACACAAAATATACTCTGACGCCCCACCCTCTAGCGGTAAAATGAGCTTTAGGAAAAGTGGGGAACGCATGTATATCCCTTCTAATGGTTACCGAGATGGAACTCAAAAAAAAAAAAAAAAAATCCCCAAACCAATTTATGCATAAAGTGGTCTCTTATCAACAGATAGATGGGTTTCACTTTGTTTTCATAAACTCTTATATTTTCAACTTACATTTAAATGGTTAATCCTCTTTATTTCCTTTCCCCTGTGTCTTTCATGATGACACAATAGTTTTTATTTTTTAACATTTCAGAGGGAGATGAACAGAGAAATTTTGCCGCATTACGTACTTCTTTTTGGGCAAGCATTTTAATATGATCGTGGCGCCGAAAGATATCTTTAAGAAGATTGTTGCAGCGCTCCGCGGATTCTAAGTATCCTGACAGCCGTCTTTCTCGAAAACGTTCGCTTCTAAGAAATGCTTGAGGCAATAAAATTAAATGCTACCTTGAATGAAGTATACATGTGAGGATAATAAAACCTTCTTATTCTTCTTTTTCTGAAGGACTGAAATATATGCGCAGTACTTAAAGCTTTTTTCAAAATTTTCGGACTGAAAAATCTGCGAAAAGGAGTTTCTTTTAAGTAAACACTGCATGTAGACTAAAATCGTACATAAATGCACCCAAAACATGTAAACTGAACTCTGTATTGGCATTATTACATAATACAACGAATTCTGTACTTCAAAATAATTATCAACGCTTCTCCAGATGTCTGGTGGCTAATGCATGGCTTTAGCCATATAGTGCTTTATTTTATATATAGCATATACTGTATACTGTATTAGTCATTATATTACACTGGTCGGCATGAAAATTGGCCCTGACATCATTCCTGCTGATTCTTATGTAAAACGACCTCCTGAATCCGAATATTACCCCCGTTTTCCCCCATCATCCACCGTTTTCGGTGAAGCCCCCCCCCAATGTTATCACTTTCCGATAATTTGGAGGGATGAAAAGGATTATTTCAGCTGCTACATTTCTTCTGAGAGGCTACAGAGGTGAAAAGTTATGAAACATGTACATCTGTATCAAGGAGGTAGATTTGGGGGTTGACCCCCCGCCCCCAAATTGTAAAGAAATCATTACAAATGATTGATTTTTCCGATTTTTTGGCAATTTTTTCACTTATTTGCTACATATTCCAGCTTCCAGCCCCTCTCATCCTCCCCCAAAAAACCCGCGAATAATAAAAATATATAGCAACAGTAATAAAAATATATAGCAACAGTTCGGAACATTCACTCTACCACGCTGGCTCTCTCAATACCTCGCGCGAACAGGTTTCCGCGGGAATCGCGCACAGGTTTGCACGGCTTTGACAAGGTCAAACTTGCATTGTTCTTATCACGATAACCCTGCACTCACTGTAAGCATTATCTTCCCTCAGTTGATCTGTAGCGATCGTTGAGTCCACTTGTTGGTGTTCTAGGCGGGGATTCTGTTTCTCCAAGTTGTTTAAATTGTGTCAAACGGTAAAAATTTGTTTACACCGGCCCTTTCCAAGTAAATTACAGTACGTGAGCGTAATTTGTGATTAATATAGACAATTTATTTACTGTTTAATTATGCCACGCGAGTGTATAAATCATCCCGATAGATTCTGCAATAGTTGCGGGGAATTGACTTTTAAAGCGCAACGAAAACCCCTTTCTCCGCTTCTTAAAACTGCTTATAAATTTTACTTTGATTGCAAAGTTGGCGATCAGGACAAGAATTGGGTTCCCACAGTTTTCTGCACTACTTGTTGCAGTAGCTTGACCAAATGGCTCAAAGGTACCCGTAAATCAATGCCATTTGCTGTGCCCATGGTTTGGCGCGAACCTCGCTGTCATCTCATAGATTGTTACTTTTGTATGACTTCCACCGTTGGGTTATCTAGCAACAAAAGTAAGTATACAATTCAGTATCCGAATATCTCTTCAGCTCTAAGATCGGTTCCTCACAACAAATCATTGCCAATCCCAGTGCCCCCAAAAACCTGTACTTTAGAGCCAGAAACGGATGTGACATACTTTGAGCCATAGCTTGGACCATCACATGATACGCCCACCGATGAAGAAGAGTGTTCTGCTGATTCAGCTCATCGAAAACCTCACCTCGTTACTCAGTCGGAATTGAATGATCTCGTCAGGGATTTGGAGTTACCTAAGACTAAATCTCAACTTCTTGGATCTCGACTTCAGCAGTGGAATCTCTTAGAAAAGGGCATAAAAATCTCTTCTTACAGGACCAGACAGTCAACCCTACAATTACTTTTTTCGGAAGATGAAGGCTTAGTGTTCTGCCCTAATTCAAATGCATTGATGATAGAACTGAAGATGACATGTGACCCAGACAAATGGCGACTGTTTATAGACTCATCAAAGACAAGCTTGAAAGTTGTCCTGTTGGCCAATGGGAATGAGTTACTATCAGTCCCGGTTGCATATTCTGTGGATATGAAGGAGACGTACGAAAACATCAGCCAAATCCTTGATAAAATCTGTTATCATGATTATAATTGGAAACTTTGCGCTGACTTAAAAGTTGTTGCTGTACTCGCAGGCCTGCAATCATGCTTCCACAAACTACTGCTGCTTACTATGCGAATAGGACAGCCGAGCACGAGACAAAAATTACATCGTACGGAACTGGCCTCTGCAAGAAAGTTTTGCTCCCGGTCAGAAAAATGTCGTTCATGATCCTCTGGTCCCGAAGGAAAATATTTACTTGCCGCCTTTGCACATCAAACTGGGATTGATCAAACAGTTTGTGAAAGCAGTAGACAAGACAGGAGATGCATTTCAATTTTTGAAAAATAAATTTCCTCGTCTTAGTGAGACTAAAATCAAGGAAGGAGTTTTCGTGGGCCCCCAGATTAGACAACTTTTCAAAGATTCGACGTTTATTGAACACCTGAATCGAAAAGAAAAAAGAGCTTGTCTTGCATTCCAAAACGTGTGTAAGAACTTTTTGGGTAACAACAAAAGTGATGATTATGCCGCTCATGTCGAGAAATTGCTGTCAGCGTACAAGGCCATGGGGTGTAACATGTCTCTTAAAGTGCATTTCCTGCACTCACACCTGGACTTCTTACCTGAAAATTTAGGAGCAGTTTCCGATGAACACGGGGAACGATTCCATCAAGACATCAATAAGATCGAGAGGAGATTTTCAGGGAAGTTGTTGTTGTTGTTGATTGAAGGTTTAACGACCACCCTGAGCAACTCAATGTGCTATAAGCAGTCGCCCGTTCCTAATCTAGGGTCACTGGTTCCAGGGAAGGGAGAGAGCCAGTGCCGTAAGACAAACACAACATCCATGCCTCATTGGGATTTGAACCCGGACCTCTTTCGGACGAATGATCAGAGGCCATCGCTTAGACCACTGCGCCACCGGAGTGGCCAGGGAAGTGGAATACGGGCATGTTAGCAGAGTACTGCTGGTGTTTGGCACGAGAAACCTCTACCTCAGGGTACAAAAGGAAAGCAAGCACCAAATGAAGGTACTTATCCTATTTATTTATTATACTTTACATTTGTATTTTACTTTTTATATATTATTCTTTACAGCTAAAATAAATAATCCTTTTCACCCCTCCAAATAAAATTCATGTCCATAACATATTACCGAAAATTGATAAAAAAAATCATAAAAAATCGATCATTTTTAATGATTTCTTTACAATTAGGGGGGGGGGGACAAATCCTCCCAAATCTATATCCTTGCTACAGATGTTCATATTTCATAACTTTTCACCTCTGTAGCCCCTCAGAAGAAATGTTAAGGCTGAAATAATCCTTTTCATCCCTCCAAATTATCGGAAAGTGATAAAATTAGGTGGGGGGCTCCCCCGAAAACGGTGGGTGATGGGGGAAAACGGGGGTCATATTCGGCTTCAGGAGGTCGTTTTACATAAGAATCAGCAGGAATGGTGTCAGGGCTCGAAAAAAAATTTGTCTTTTTGCCGACCGGTTTTATCAGCAGCAGCAGCATTGTCAACAATTATCGATTCATTGCTGGATGAAGGTATCACCTAAGTTTCTTCCACAACTGTCTGTTTTGAGCCTGCCTCCTCCATGTTACTCCGGCATGCTTTCGAATTTTATCCATCCATCTCCCATGTGGTCTTGTTCTGGGTCTTCGTCTGTCCCTTTGAATCCGGTCTAAAATTTCGGTTGTGCATCGGTGGTCCATCCTTCTGGCAATATGCCCAGGCCATTGCTCGTTCTTGACAGACGTTGTGTTGGTGGCTCCTACATTTTATGCGTTCTAGTGTGATATACATCATTCTAAACTCACCTGTTGCGTGCCCCGCCTGTTTAAAGGTACCGCGTACGTTTTGGGGTACTTTTCTGGCAATACCGTCCTTGTATTTCTCCATATTCCTCCGCTGTCATATCGTCAGCTCGTTTGTTTACGTTTGGAAGCTGCCAACATGGCGGCTTCCGGTATCTCATTATCATCTCTGGGCGTGGCGGATGCACGTCTCGTCGCACTTTCACGTCCATGGAAGTTGACATACTCTTGTCCTCATATATGTTTGCTCAGGTGACTTCCCAGCTTTCTGGTGATCCTGCTCCGGTGCAGTCACTGGACTTGGCTGCGCCTCCTTCTTTAGATTCTGCCTATGTCTCGGTGCCCTCCCTAGGTACTACTGCCACTGCCTTGCCTTCTGCCTGTGCTCCTCTTCCCTCACTGCTTTCTGTGCCTGCACAGTCACCACAGACTTCTTTTTTTTGAGGTTTAACGACCACCGTGAGCAACTCAATGGGCCATAAGCAGTAGCCCGTCCCTAATTTAGGGTCACTGGTTCCAGGGAAGGGAGAGAGCCAGTGCCGTAAGACAAACACAACATCCATGCCTGACCGGGATTCGAGCCCGGACCCCTTACGGACGAATGATCAGAGGCCAACGCCTTAGACCACTGCGCCACCGGGGCGGCACACCACAGACTTCTCTTCCGAGGATGTAATTTGCCTCGACAGTGCAGCGAGACGCTGCTTCTAGTTGAGCTTCTTCTCAACCTGATGGTCTTTTGCAATCAACACATGGCCGCCCCGGTGGCGCAGTGGTCTAAGGCGCTGACCTCTAATCATTCGTCCGTAAGAGGTCCGGGTTCGAATCCCGGTCAGGCATGGATGTTGTGTTTGTCTTACGGCACTGGCTCTCTCCCTTCCCTGGAACCAGTGACCCTAAATTAGGGACGGGCGACTGCTTATAGCCCATTGAGTTGCTCACGGTGGTCGTTAAACCTCCAATCAAAAAAAATCAACACCTGTTATTCAGGTATCCAACCACAAGGTGAAGGTAACGATTGATGGATATTTGCACATTGTCCGTGAGTTCCAAAACACTCTGGATAGCGGTGTGCTCTTTCATGTCTTACCAAATACTCCTTTGCCACGCTAAATAGAAGCTCTCTCAGACCATGTGTCGTCTGCATCTATTGCCGGAACTTCTCGTACCCCTCGGGGTATCTAAGTGCAGTTCCAGTACAAGGAGGATGCTGACTTTTTTTCCTGCACACGGACTTTCGATTGGAACAAATCATCTCGTCCCTTCGCCTCTTTCCGAGCGTTCGGTGCGCATCACGTTCATCTTGATCTACAAGAAGTGCCTAATACTGCGCTTCCTCTCCTAGTCAATCATGTTTGCAAAATTGTTGGCAAGGCCCGTTGCCTTTCTAATGCTCCACGACGAGGAACTCGATTTGTACATGCTACAAGACGTCACCGTCAGTGTTTGGTCGTCTTTCCCTCTGAGAACTCCTTGGCGGATTGTCCTAGAGACGCTACTGTTAAAATTCGCTTACACATGTACAGTTTCAAGGTTTTCACCACTCACGATTGTACCCACTGCCTTACACAGGATCCCACTACTGCCTCCTGTGTGCGCATACACCGTGGTCTTTCTTATAGCTCGCGTCTCAATACCGATCACACTGGTGTTCCTACAATCCCTTCTTCCAGTGTTTTGCCAGACGCGACCTCTCCTTCTCTCCGTCAGACGCACCTTCCAGTCAAGGACAATGATCCCTTTCCTGCTCTTACGCACCGTAAGGTAGTGAATCCTCCTTCGGAGTTAACAAAGATGTCTTCCACTACTGATGTGTCTCCGCCAGAGTATTTAGATTCAAATGTGTTGAGTTGTGCTTCGGCACCACGGCCGACTGGCTCTCATCCGTGTCCCTCGCATTTCGGATCTCTAACTCCGACCATGTCTGCTGTACCCCTGTTGCCTCACCTTCCTGCTGTCTTGGCTGATGTTCCAGTATCCACCGATGCCGATCGGGTACATACGGATTCCTCGGCGCAACTTGTGTTCTTGTCTGCCGTTTCGGGTGTTCTTCCAGATCCTCCAAAGGATTCATCCACCTCAACTTCGTTATCGAAGCGGACTGGAACTTCCGAAGGCTCTGTCAAACAAAAAAACGTAAAACATCTTTCCGTTACTCCTTCTGTGGCCTCATTTACTGTTCCCGATGTTTCCTGTTCATATGTTTTTCTGCTTCATGACCCTTCGAACAGTATGCATCTCCGGCATGGTCCAGTCAATCCTTTCTCAGATGATGAGGTTATACGTGCCATTGATATGTTTCCTCTAGTTCGTGGACCACTGTCCAGACAGCAACTTTTACGCCTTTTCCAGTCCGCTCGTACGGTTGTCTGTACTGAAAAATTTCTCCATTCACCTAATCTTGATTTGTGTGCAGCGGTGATGCAATTTGAAGCTTGTGTGTTCTATTGCAAATCCAGGAGTGTCACGGATCCTAGGTACCAGGTTTTCATGAGATTATACACTTGCAGTCCCTCTTCCTTGGAAGACCTCGCTTAGAAACAAATTTGTGATACCTTACTTCCTCAAGCCAATTAACTTTAGCGCTCCTTCATCACCTAACACTTTTCGTTCTCTCCGGCGATGTTTTACACCTTGTGGTCGCCTGGAATTTTCTAGTTTCGCGTTTCTTCATGAACTCTTTCGCTAATTGTGTGCTGTTCCCTTCATGTTACCCACAGCAACTCTAAACAGACGCACGTGATTCAGGAGAACCTCGGTACAATAGCGGACACCAGGGAATGTACCTCCTTGGAAGATGTGGAGGTAAGTACGGCTACCAAGCATGATACCCCCCAAACGAGAACTCCGCCAACTCCAAACCGGTCCCTTTCGAAGATGTTTGGAGGTGTGATTGAGTGTTCCCTGGTCTCACCAGATGTATATACGTCCAGAATCGCTCGTCAGACTAAGTCGGCTCTCATCCGTAAAGAGAACTCGACCCCATTGCTGATGTGTCCAGTTATTGTGTTCCTGGCACCACAGAAATGGCCGTCTCCGATGAGCAGGCGTTAATGGCACACACTGTACTGGTCGTCGTGCAAATAGGCCACCTTTGTCTGCCTCCTGGCTACGGTAAAACGCGATATCGGACGTCCATTTGTCTGTTGCGTGTGCCTTGCGATTTATCCCGCTGTCTGCCGTCTGTCTCTTCTCGCCTGTAGGACAATATAACGGTCGTCCGCCGTCGTGGTTGCTCGTGGACAACCACTGCTAAACTCTCGGACAGCTGTTCCTGTCGTTTGAAATGCTCTCCAAGCTCGTGAAGCGATGCTGTGAGCGATCCCGTACTCCTCGGCCACACTAGTCACACTTCGACCTTCTTCCAACTTCCCAATGACGCGACCTCGGGTAAAGTTATCCAGAAGAAGTCTACTGGATTGCCTGTTGGCCATATCAGACGGTGGCTGCAACTCGACGTCGTTCAAACCGATGTACAGCGTGCAATAGCTTTCACAGAATTGCTGAGCATACACCGCCCGTGTGCTTTATACCCTTCCGACCCCCCCCTACGTCATGCTGAATATATGCGCATGCCCTACTGTACTAGTCTATCTCGAGAGTAGTCTTTCGGTCCGTTCTGTCTGCACTTTCCGCTGTTATGCTAATTTCTCCTCTTTGTCCTTAATTTTTGCATACCAGTGTATTATCCAACTGATTCCGCCTCTGTTGATACCGATGTCACTGCGCCGTGTTAATGTGCCCTTTATGTTTGCTGTCCAAATTGTGTTGCATTTTGGATATACCTGTATTTTCTTCTTTATATTTTATGTACTGCATTATTCAGCGACATCTCCTATGTTTGTCATCCCATTATAGCTATAAATTGGATACCTCTTTGGTACCCACAGTTACCAATACCAATTGCCATTTCAGGGATTTTACTCTGATCACGATGTCTTCCATTCCTGTCAATTCCCTAATCCATGAATTCTTCCTCTTGTCTTTCCTATTTACAACAAGCATACATCTCTTCATGCTTCTTTCAAATTGTCTGCAGTCTTTGAATGTCTTTTTTAGCTAAGGTCCACGTCTTTGCTCCGTACGTAAGCACTGAAAGGATGCGTTGATTAAACACCTTTCTTTTAAGACATAATGGCATATTGCTCTTAAAAATTCTATTGTTTCTTCCAAAAGCTCTCCATCCAAGTTTTATACGCGGATTAAATCCTTCATGAATGTGACTATTTCTTGATTTATGTTGTCCAAGGTAAATATATATTTCCGTTATCACCAGCTTTTCTCAATCAATCGATAAATCCTCATTTCTTGTAAAAGCAATGTACACCAGTTTTGTCTTCTGAAAGCTCATTTTTAGTCTTACTTCTTTACTCTTGTCAGCAAGTTCCTGGATCTTACTTTGTAGTCCTGAAGGGGTAGTTGCAAAAATGACAACGTCATCAGGAACATGAAGATGAGTCATATAATCTCCATTAATTATTATCCTTTGTTTTCCAGTCCAGTTCCTGAAAGACATAAAGACATTTTGCAACAAGGCATTGAAAGGTTTGGGAAACATGGCATCACCTTGTCTCACTCCCTTTCCAAATTTTATTGGTGCAGTAACCTGAAAAAGCCGAACCTTTGCACTTCCATTTTCATATATGTTATCATTAATGCTAATGTATTCCTCTTCAATACCGCAGGATTTCATACCCATTTTAATGCTGATGGTTTCATGGAATCAAAGGCCTTTTCATAATCGATAAAAGCCATACATAATAGTACTTCATATTTCTTCATTCTTTCAGTTAGTTCTCTCAGTACATGGATATGATGTATAGTGTTGTAGCCACTCCTGAATCCAGCTTGTTCTCTTAGTTGAGCCAAGTCCAGTGTTACCTTCAAGCGATGTGAAAGAACCTTAGTGAAGATTTTATAAACTACTGATAGGAGGCTGATGGACCTAAAGTTTCTGTGATCCACAGTGTCACCGTTTCATGTAGCCGGATCATTGTAGCATTGTTCCAATCCTCAGGAATCTTACCTTCATTGATACATCTAGTGAAAACTTGGGCGAGTCTAGTTTCAATTTTTCCTCTTGCTTCTTGTATAATGTCCACGGTAATTCCATCTTTTGCTGGAGCTTTTTCCCCGTGTCATGTTCTTTATTATACGTGTAACTTTTGCCTGTAGGACTGGAAGGACTCTGGTATTGAAACCTTCTGTAATGTCTGGAGCAGATTTATCATCCTTTTCATATAGTTTTGAGTAGAAATATTTCACTCTTGTCATAATTTCGCCTGTATTTCTTATTACCGTACCATCTTCTATTTTCAGTGCCATAATCTGATTTCTTCCGTTAGTAAGATGTCCCTTTGCTGTTTTAAGACTTTGGTTGTTTCCAATTGCTTTCCTCGGTGTCGAGTCAATTCATAGCCAGCGTCAATTCGTCGACCACGACGATACGTCAGTTCGTCCCGGTCAAATTCGTCGCGTTTACAAATTTTGGTTACATACAAATCGCATGTAGGAAAACGTAGGATTTCGGCTATCTTCCGCCATGATCATATTTATAAGGTTTGGACGCCCAGACAGGTTAGTAATATTACGCCTTTTCTGTGGCAATAAAAATAAATTAATATGCTTAGGCCTACGCTTAGGCCTTTTTAACAGTTTTTATTCCATCGTGCTCGTATTGATAAAGTTTAGACACCAAGTCAAGTTAGTATTATTGCGCTTTTACTTACATTGTTAGGCATTAAATATTAATACCTTGGCCTAGATCTAGGTCTTTTTAACAATTTTTATTCCATCGTGTTCATTTTAATAAGGTTTAGACACTATGTGAAGTTCGTATTATTGCGCTTTTACTTAGGCATTAAATATTAATACCATGGCCTAGGCCTTTTTAACAGTTTTTTATTCCATCGTGTTCACTTTTGTATATGAATACATAAAGTTTAGACACCAAGTCAAGTTAGTATTATTGCGTTTTTACTTAAGCATTAAATATTAAGAAATAGGCTCTAGGCCTTTTTATCAGTTTTTATTCGATTGTGCTCATATTTCTTAGGTTTAGACACAAGGTCAAATTAGTAATATTGCGCTTTTACTTAGGCATTAAATATTAATACATAGACCTAGGCTTAAGGTCTTTTTAACAGTTTTTATTCAATTGTGCTCATATTCATAAGGGTTAGACACAAGGTCTAGTTAGTATTATTGCGCCTTTACTTAGGCATTAAATATTAATACCTTGGCTTAGGCATTTTTAGCAGTTTTATTCCGTCGTGCTCATATTTATAAGCTTTGCATCAAGTCAAGTTAATAATGTTGCGCTTTTACTTAAGAATAAATATTTCATAACCTTAAACAAAATATGTCAGAAAGGCCTCGACCAAAGACCTATTGATTAATATTTAATGCCTAGGTAAAAGCGCAATATTACTAACTACACTTCATGTCCGAACCTTACGAATATGAGAACTACGGAATATATTGTGTCAAAAAGTCCAAGGCCTATTTATTAATATTTAATGCCTAAGTGAAGGTGCAATAATAACTTGACTTAGTTTCCAAACGTTATGAATACTAGCACAACAGAATAAAAACTGTTAAATAGGCTTAGGCCTAAGGCCTACTTAATAATATTTACTGCTTAAGTAAAAGAGCAGTATTACTTAAATGACTTGGTGTCTAAATCTTATGAATATGAGCATGATGGAATAAAAACTGTTGAAAAGACCCAGGACTAGGGCCTATTTATTAATATTTGATGCTTAAGTAAAAGCGCAATAATACTAATTTGACATGGTGTCTAAACCTCATAAATATGAACACGATGGAATAAAAACTGTTAAAAAGGCCTAGGTATTAATATTTAATGCCTAAGTAAAAGCGCAATAATATTAACTTGGCATTGTGTCTAAATCATATAAATATGAACACGATGAAATAAAAATTGTTAAAAAGGCCTAGGCCTGTTTATTAATATTTACTGCCTAAGTAAAAGCGCAATATTACTTAAATGACTTGGTGTTTAAATCTTATGAATATGAGCATGATGGAATAATAACTGTTAAAAAAGGCTAGGGTCTATTTACTAATATTTAATGCTTAAGTTAAAGCGCTATAATACTAACTTGGCATGTTGTCTAAACCTTATAGAAATGAACACGATGGAATGCAAACTGTTAAAAAGGCCAATGCTTAAGTCAAGGTATTAATATTTAATGTCTAAGTAAAAGCGAATAATACTAACTTCACATGGTGTCCTAACCTTATAAATATGAACACGATGGAATAAAAACTGTTAAAAAGGCCTATGCATGTCAGTATTAATATTAAATGCCTAAGTAAAAGCGCAATAATACTAACTTGGCATTGTATCTAAACCTTATAAATATGAACACGATGGAATAAAAACTGTTAAAAAAGGCCTAGGCCTCAGGCCTATTTATTAGTATTTACTGCTTAAGTAAAAGCGTAATATTACTTAAACAACTGGATATCTAAATATTATGAATATGAGCACGATGGAATAATAACTGTTAAAAAGGCCTAGGCCTGAGGTGTATTTACTAATATTTAATGCCTAAGTAAAAGCGTAATAATACTAACTTGATATGTATGGTGTCTAAACCTTATAAAAATGAACACGATGAAATACAAACTGTTAAAAATTCCTAGGCGTAAGCCATGGTATTAATATTTAATGTCTAAGTAAAAGCGCAATAATACTAACTTGACTTGGTGAAACTTTATAAATATGAGCACGATGGAATAAAAACTGTTAAAAAGGCCTAGGCTTAGCCTAAGCATATTAATTTATTTTTAGTGCCAAAAAGAACAGCGTAATATTACTAACCTGTCTGGGTGTCCAAATCTTATAAATATGATCACGGCGGAAGACTTTCGAAATCGTACGTATTCCTGCATGCAATTTGTATGTAACCAAATTCGTAAACGCGACGAACTTGACCGTGACGAAGCGACGTATAACCGCTTTCTTCAGTAGTTCACAACTGAAGCCCTCAGAGATACTTTTCCGTACTGTCTTTCATAGCTACATATTCCACTTTGGAAGTGATATCTTTATTTGTCCTCATATCTCTTCTGTTTTGCATCAGCATTTTTGTTTTTTCCTGATATTTTCTTCATAAGCAACTTGTTCTTAGGACCTCCTATTTTTGTTGCTGTTTCTATATGAGCCTTGGTTAGCTTTCTGTTAAATTCAGGGATGTCCACTTCTTCCGATGTTAGACCTTCTAGAGCAGAGAATATGTTCCTCATTTCCAGTTTGAAGGTATTATGATGCTTTTAAGGTTGGTCAAGTCAATACATTTTGTTTGTTTTATGAGCTTGCTACGCTGTAGTTTAGTGTTGAGGTACATGTTTCACCTCACCATTCCATTGTCACTCAATATCTGTATTGAACATGTGTTTAGCACACTAAAGTCTTCGATGAAAAATTTCTTGTTACACATAATAAAATCAATTTCACTTGTCATCCCATTTGGAAGCCTTGATGCCCACTTCCTTTGTGGCTTTTAGGCTAGAAATGTTTACTCTGCGGTCTGCTTTCCGCTTTACCGAGTCAGTTAAGAAATATTTGTATACTGTACATATATATACCATCATCATCATCATTGTCAACCATTATCAATCCACTGCTGGACGAAGGTCTCCCCAAGTTTCCTCCACAACGGTCTGTCTTGTGCCAGTCTCCTCCATGTCACTCCCGCATATTTACGAATTTCATCCACCCATCTCCCATGTGGTCTTTTTCTGGGTCTTTTCCTGTCCCTTGGAATCCAATCTAAAATTTCGGCTGTCCATCTATGGTCTGTCCTTCTGGCAGTATGTTCAGCCCATTGCCATTTCAGGGATTTAACTCTGATCATGATGTCTTCCACTCTCGTCATTTTTCGGATCCACGAGTGCCTCTTCTTATCTCTCCTGGTTATACCAAGCATGCACCTCTCCATGCTTCTTTGAGTTGTCTGCAGCCTTTGTATGTCTCTTTTAGTTAAGGTCCACGTCTCTGCACCATACGTAAGCACTGGAAGGATGCATTGATCAAACACTTTTCTTTTAAGACATAACGGCATATTGCTCTTGAAAATTATGCTGTTTCTTCCAAAAGCTCTCCAGGCAAGTTTTGTACGCCGATTAATTTCTTCATCAATGTGACCCTCACTTGATATCTGCTGTCCAAGATAAACATACGTATCTGTTATCTCCAGTTTTTCTCCATCAATCGATAAATCTTCATTTCTTGTAAAAGCATTGAACATCACTTTTGTCTTCTGAAAGTTCATTTTTAATCCCACTTCTTTACTCTTGTCAGCAAGTTCCTGGATCATACTCTGCAGCTCTGATGGGGTAGTTGCAAAAATGACTACGTCATCAGCAAAACGAAGGTGGGTTAGATAATCTCCATTAATCTTTATCCCTTTGTTTTCCCAGTTCAGTGATTGAAAGACATTTTCCAATGTGGCATTAAAGAGCTTCGGAGATATGGTGTCACCTTGTCTCACTCCCTTTCCAATTTTTATGTGTGTTGTATTTTCAAATGTATATATATATATATATATATATAGGGTTTTCCAAAATAATGGAAACACCTCGCTAAAAACAGTGACTTTGGTATGTGCTGCTTTCTGAGCAAAACGAACACGTAGCTACAAATTTATTTTTAAATAGGTGTTGCTTATAGTCTCAGGGGTCTATGTGATTGCATTGTATATCGATGTCTGCATAATTTTGTTCCAGGTGAAGCCACCATGAGTGACCTGTCGGAGTTCCAAAGAGGGCAGATTGTAGGAGCCCGTCTGGTTGGAGCGTCGGTAACCACAGTGGTACAGATATTGGGGGTATCGAGAGGTACCGTGTCGAAGGTCATGACAGCATACAATGTTCTCGGTACAACATCATCTGCGAGACACAACTGTGGAAGGAAAACCAAACACACTGCGAGAGACAGGAGGACATTAAAGAGGATTGTGACCTCAAGAAGGAAGGCCACGGCGACGAAAGTGACTGCTGAGCTTAATGCACATTTCCGAAACCCAATGTCGACACATACCGTGCAAAGGGAGTTGCATAAGCACAATATTTACGGCAGAGCTGCGATTGCAAAGCCCCTGGTGTCACAGGTGAATATGAAATGGAGACTACAATGGTGCCAGGAACATTAGACGTAAGCTGCATATCAATGAAAACATGTCTTGTTTTCCGGTGAATCAAGTTTCACACTATTCCCTACCAAAGGACGGGTTATGTGGAGAGAACCCCCGCAGCAGCCTACAACCCGGACTGTCTCCTTCCTGCAGTAAAGCATGAGGGCGGTTCCTTAATGGTTTGGGCCATGATCTCTTGGTTTGCAGCAGGTCTCATTATCACCTTACATGGACGGGTCACTAGCGGTGACTGTGTCACTCTTTTGGCTGACCATGTGCATTCAATGGTGCAGACATTGTTTCCGTCAGGGGTCTGCACCGTTCAAGATGATAATGCACCGATTCACAGGTCGAAATGTTCAATCATGGTTTGGGGAACATGAAGATGACGTTGAACACCTTCCCTGGCCTGCACAATCACCGGACTTAAACATCATTGAGCCCCTGTGGTCTGTGTTGGAAAACAGAGTGCGATCCCGTTATCTTCCTTCGGCGTCTATAATGAATATAACTTCTTCTAAATTAACATGAATACAACTTCTTCTAATGCTTGTTGTTTGTTAATTATATCATGAATAAACTTTCCTGCTAGTAGTGTAGTAATAATAATAATGAACAAGCTTTTAACTGCTACTAATGTTGTAGTAGTAATTAAGATGAATAAAGTCTTATGCTGGTTGATAATAATAATAACAACTAATGAAATAAACCTAACAGCCAGACAGAGGTCTGACAAAACTATGAACTGAGAAAGACGTACTTACTAAGACAATCTTTTATTAGGTAAACTTCTGTTATTTATCCACATTCACTTCATCGGTCACACAACTACTCGATATCTGGCTCTCACATATAACGAAATTCCTCTCACATAAACGAAGATCTCTTTACACACGAAACAAAGCTCTCACCATACAACAACTGCTCTTCCTACGCACATCAACAAAAAGCTCTCACCATACAACAACAGCTCTCCCTACGCACATCAACAAAAAGCTCTCACCATACAACAACAGCTCTCTCTGGTATCGTTGAACGCGCCTATTTATACTGGCTACCACCACGTCATGACTTACACTCATTGCCAGATCTCATTCAGAGGGAGAAATAACATCTCGTTCAGTAAGAAGATAATTTACATAGTAAAATAAAATAACCAGAGATGGTAAAAATCAAAAGGAAAGTGAATCTAGAGTATACGTTACTTCATCTACCCATTAATTTTTTTTTTTTTTTTCGAAAAACCTATCAAATTTGGAGTGTAAGTCTTACACTTCGTTGATTAACGTTTATCAACCTCTTCTTTGTTTTTGTTTTGGTGGCAGCAGTATGTATAATCTCAAACTTGGCATGACAAAATCAAGAAATCTGTATTAGTCTGTGAAACACTTTGTATACTTGAACAAAACAAACCTGCATCGGCATACCTTCCTTTTATTCTGCCTAGCAGGAATCACTTTTTTAATTTCAAATTACGTTCTCATATTATCGTTGAATACAAACCAACTGTATCAGCAGCGAAGATTGCCTGTAGCTGCCTAACAGTAACAATTTTCATTATTTTACCCCTAAGCACATAGATATATATAAAAAAATTTGGATTAGTAGATGGACATAGAAGAAATATAAAAAAAAAACATATATACACAAAAAGAATGCATAGGCCCACACGAAAAAAAGAAATTCTGACACGCCAACTGGTCGTGCAGGAAAAACAACAAACGGAGAAAAGAACCTGTCCACGAGAACTTACTTATCTCGAGGACGCATAAAAAACTCTAGTACGATAACGTTTTCCAGGCCTAATCGGACTGGTAAATTCAGGTGGCGTAGATCTCTTTAAGGACGTGACTGGATCATCTGTAGTCTGTCGGTCAAGAAATCCCGGCGGCTGACAGGAACGGTCAGGAACGGCTGACGTCCGTCGGTCAGGAACGGCTGAAGTCTGTCGGTCCGGAAATCCCTGCAACTGACAGGAACGGTCAGGAACGGCTGAAGTCTGTCGGTCCGGAAATCCCTGCGGCTGACAGGAACGGTCAGGAATGGCTGAAGTCCGTCGGTCCGGAAATCCCTGTGGCTGACAGGAACAGTCTGGAACGGCTGAAGTCCGTCGATCCGGAAATCCCTGCGGCTGACAGGAACGGCCAGGAACGGTTGAAGTCCGTCGATCAGGAACGGCAGAAGTCTGTCGGTCAGGAAATCCCTGCGGCTGACAGGAACGGGCTCTCCCAGACTTTTGATATGTAGTCCCTTTGTGCTGGGGCCCGTGGTGTCCTTCCAGCATTCTTTTGGACGGACGTGGCTCCGGCCACATCGTTTGTTTTCGCTTTCTCCCTCGTGGCATGAGAGTAGAAGCAGGCATCGGCCCTGTTTGCCCTGAGCGTAGGTTCCAGGGGCGAAACCCGGGAGGATGCAAGGATCTCTGCCTTCGTCGCTGTTGCGGCGAAGCAGATTGGGGAGACAAGTTACGTTTTCGACCAGCCTTTGGTGTTACTGGACGGTTTGTAATTGGTGTTTGACGTTTAGGAATCGTCAAACTATTGTCCATAACTGATAAATCAGAAATATCTGAAGACTCTGAGTCACTGCTGTAATTTAGTGGTCGTGCAGGGCGATGTTTATTTCTGCCTGTAGGAATACTCTCTGACGAGGTATTCAAGGAAGTAGGAGCTTGTGTTGGTGCAGAGTTATCAGGAAACGGTGCAGCAATAGTCTTGGCAATGGTTGGAGGGAAAGGAACGATACTAGTATTTGAAGAACTTGATTCGAGCCTTCGTCTCATGGGAGAATCAGGTTGCGTGTTTGGAAGCCCGTCTTGAGGAGGGGAGGGTGAAGAAAAAATCACTGGAGATTCTTCAAAAATGTTTGTCGATTCGTCCAAAATTTCTGGAGGTTGATCGTGACACATAGACTTTTGAGTCTGTGGAACAGAAGGTTGAGTAGGGTTGATGATAAAATCTATATTCCGTTCATGATACTTGCGACACTGAGCAACGTGTACGTATTGAAATTGATTGTCAGGTTTTTCAAGAACAATGTTATTTTCAAACACATTTGCCACCCGATATGGGCCTTCGTAGCTGGGTGCAAATTTCTTCACTAAAGTATGAGAAACAGAAGACTGGAAGTGCGTTTCCACGAGAGTGAGATCTCCAACGACAAGATCTGGTTCCCTACGCCTAGTATTATAGTAACTTGATTGAGGCGCTTGTGCTCCTAGCATTGCAACACGAGCTTTTTCTGCCATGATTCGTACTGATTGCGGAGTTGGTCGCTGGATTAGTTCGTCGATAATCCCCGATAAATTTTCAAAAGGGGTCTTAATTTTGCCACCCAGAAAAAGTTCTGCAGGAGTAATTTTAGTAGATTCGTGAACAGACGAGCGGAGGGCGAACGAAAGAAAGCTCAAGATATTCATCCCATCGCTCGTGATGATCCATGACAAATGTAGCAATCATTTTCACTAGCGTGCGGTTTACTCGTTCCACAGGATTACTCTGGGGATGATACGGGGAAATGAATTTATGCTTTATGTGTAGTCTCGATCACATTCTTTCGAAAATGTCAGAAATAAATTGGGGACCATTATCCGAAACTACTTTATTAGGTGCACCATATCTAGAGAATACTTCATTAATTAATACATTACAAATAACTTCTGCCGTAGCGGCTTTAATGGGAAAAACTTCAACCCATTTAGGAAAAATTATCAGTTAATACTAACACGTAACGAGCTTTGTTTTTAACAGATAAAGGATAAGGTTCAAATAAATCTATTGAAATAATATCGAAAACATAAGAACTTGAACTAGATTTAAAGTAACCGACCGGTCTTACATTACGGTAATTATTAATCTGACACAAGTGACATGATTGAACTTATGCAAGCACACTTTGGTACATGTCAGGCCAATAGGCAACATCCCGCATATTACAACGGATCTTGGCCTGCAAGAGGTTTGTCATGAAATTCGATTAAAAGGGCCATTCTAAGGGTTCGCGGAATACATGGGCGAAACTCTGCCCTAGTAGTCCTAGATTTCGTATAGTAAAGAAGACCCTCTATGACTTCAAAATGCTGTGACCTCCCATCCAGAGAAGGATCACTTTGTAGGTGCGAACCCGCAAGCAAAAAATTATAGATATCCCCAAAATCTGGATCATTTATTAATTCTGCCATTATCTGTTCTCTGGATGTTATATCAGCTATTAGAAGTAAAGGCTGACATCCAGGAGTAATTTCTGTGGGGACTCCACTAATCGGAACGCGAGACAATGCGTCCGGTAATTGATTCTTATGACCTGGCTAATACGAAATTTTGATATTTCTCTCTTGTAACTTCAGAGCCCACTTCATAAGTCTTTGAGATAGGTGCTTAGCAGAATTCAAATACTGAAAGGGCAGAATGATCCGTAATTATGTTAACTGTCAATTCGTTAAGATAACATTGAAATTTATCAAGAGCATACACTACAGCAAGACATTCGCGTTCCGTAGCTGAATAATTGCGTTCAGCTTTGGCCAAAGTACGGGACGCAAAAGCTATTGGATGCCCAGCTTGTGACAAAACGCAACCGAGACCAACTCCGGATGCGTCAGTATAAATATCAAATTCCTTAGTATGATCCGGGAAAGCCAACACAGGAGGCTGAGTCAACGCAGACTTCAGTGTTTCAAATGCAGCGTTAGCCTCAGGTGTCCAAACAAACTTCTTGTATTTACGTTTCAAAGCATACAATGGCTCACAGATTGTAGCATAAGTGGGGACGAACTGCTGATACCATCCGGTCATTTCCCAGAAAGCGTGATGGTTCTTTTGCTGTTTTAGGCCGAGGAAAGTCAACAATAGGCCTAATTTTTTCATTATCCGTAAATAAGCCATGGGGAGTGATTTTCAACCCCAGATATACGATCTCGTACCTCGCTATCTGGCATTTATTAGGTTTTAACGTCAAGCCAGCATTGTATATGAGTTGGAACACCTGTTTGAGCAGAGAAAGGTGCTCGTCAAAAGTCTCGGATGTAATAATAATGTCATCCAAATATACATGCACATGGGAACCCAGAACAGGTCTGAGAACCGTATCCATAAGCTTTTGGAAAGTAGCAGGTGCAGAGGCTAGTCCAAAGGGCATACGCAGGTATTCATAAGCCCTAAAAGTAGTCACAAAGCCTGTTTTATCGACGGAGTCCGGATGTACCGCCACCTGCCAATATCCACTCGCCAAATCCAAAGTTGACATCCATTTAGTTGATGACAGGTCATGCAAAATATGCGACATGACAGGTAGTGGATAATTGATCGTTCTCGTGACTTGGTTGAGCTTGCGGAAATCTGTCACAAAACGAAATTCATTGGGTTGTTTCTTTGGAACCAAAAAGGCAGGAGCAGCCCAGGCGCTTGTTGATTCTGTAACGTACCAGGAGATGTGACGTACCTGCCAGAAGGACGCAAACGACATAAAGGCAGATAGGAATCAGAATAAAATGTCCGCGTAGCTCAATTGGTAGAGCAATTTATTCCGGAATGAGTCGATCCGGGTTCGAGTCCTGGCACGGATAAAAATGACGGAGAAATTCACTTCGTTATAATGGCGCCCGAACTATCCGGATGACCCGACCGTTCACAATCTCGCAATGGTGTGATGTTATTTCCACACCGCGAGATAGGAAAAATAAAAGCAGCACTTCGAAAAAAAAAATAAGGGGGAGATGATGTAACGTACCAGGAGATGTGACGTACCTGCCAGAAGGACGCACACGACATAAAGGCAGATAGGAATCAGAATAAAATGTCCGCGTAGCTCAATTGGTAGAGCAACTTATTCCGGAATGAGTGGACCCGGGTTCGAATCCTGGCGCGGATAAAAATGACGAAGAAATTCACTTCGTTATAATTCCCTTACTATGCCCTGTTTAATCATCTCAGAAACTTGACGTTGCATTTCCTGTTTCTTATGGGGAGCACAAGGGTAAGGTTTCGTCGCTATCGGTTTCGAACCCTCAGTGTCAATGACATGATAAACCACCTGTGTGAAACCAGGTTGATCAGAAAATAAACCAGGGCTTTCCTGCAAAAGTAGAGAAAGCTGGTTTCGTTGCCTCTCATTCAATTGGTTACTCAGTAACAAACTCGTTATATCTATAGGATCTGTAGGAATCACTTCGATAGGTTTCGGGAAGGAAATCACATGTTGTACGAAATTCAGAGTAACTTGAAACGTATTAATAAAGTCCATTCCCATTAGACATTTAACAGGTAGTTCGTCTATGAGCAGGAAAGAATGCGTAAAACGAGCCTTTCCCAGCCCTAGAGATAATGTGACAGTTCCTGTGATACTGAAGATTTCGTTATTTGCACCTCGCAAATACTGCGTCGCAGGCTGAACGTGTATTGCAGGAAAATTGTCAGTGCAAAACTTCGTATTTAGGGCTGATATTTCAGAACCAGTGTCGAACTTTGTCTCGACAATAATATCTTCAATTGTCAAGAACACATCAGGCAACTGAGGAGTTTGCACAGTCACTAATACTGTTTTAGGGTCAGAATGCTTGGTATCAGGATGCAGGACCGACCCTTGGTCTACTTCCTTTGGAAGTTTAAAGGATTCCTGGTTGTATTATCATGCGGTCTGAAACCTCGGCCCTGCCGGGTATCGGGAAAATTTTCACGATGAGGAAAACTGCATGAAAACTGCATGAAAACTGCTGCGGGAACTCCGCATATCTTTTGAAATTTTCATTTCTATTACTTCCCTCAGCACGGGCAGAAAAATCATCATTGCCCTGAGCATGAAAACGTTCCGAATGCTGCGGATTGGAACGGGGTCGAGCATACTGTGCATTTGTACGGTATCCAGAAGATTGTTCAGAAACTCGCGGTTGGTTTGCCACTCTTCTATGTGGTGGGACGTATGAAGCTTGGGCGTGCACCTATGTACGCTCGCGTTGAAAGTTATTAGGCCTATTATGCCGCTGAGGATATTCGTAATAAGCCTCGCGGGGTGCCCGAGCATGGTGAGTTAAACCATGTTTGCCGTGTCGCTCTTCATACGTTCGTATGAGGCAAAGGCATTCATGAATTGTAGCAGGGTGTCGAACCTCAAGAACATCCTGTAGAAATGGATCGAGCTGCTGCAATAGGGTGTCCAACATGTCGACATGACTGGCATGTGGATCCCATAAGTTATACAAGCGTGTTGTTTCCAACGCAAATGCAACAGGGCTATCGTTGGGTCCTTGCTGACGAGAAAAAGTTGTTGTGCACGGCTAGCTCGACTGAGGCCGAAAGGAAAGACCTCCGAAAATTCTGCTCGGAAATTCTCATAATGAGAATCCGGGTTCGACACTCTCCACTGCCGATACTAGGTCTTAGCGGTATCCTTCAAGCAAGTGCCTGCGATTTGCACTTTGCAGTCTTGAGGAGGAATATTGTAGAGATCAAAATGATCTTCCAAATCTTCGAGGAACTTTAAGGATCCCTCCAAACCATTGAAATTAATTGTTCCTGCATGCGGCACGAAATGGGCAAGCATTCTGCTTCGCTGAGAGGATTGAACTCCCTCAGGTACGACGCGCGACTCAGAGTAATAGGAAGCTGGTGAATTACGAAATTGTGAAGAATGCCTGGGGACTTGTAAATCATTTATATCAAAGTGAGCCCCACAGGCTTCTTGCAGATGGTCGAAATTAATCCCATCACCACCGAAACTTGTCTTAGGGTGAAACATTGAAGTTGTCTCAGGTAGTGAAGACATGGGTAATAATTGTCAAGACCTCGTGTTCGAGAAAAGTTCGAGGCGCCAATTATAATGAATATAACTTCTTCTAAATTATAATGAATACAACTTCTTCTAATGCTTGTTGTTTGTTAAATATATCATGAATAAACTTTCCTGCTAGTAGTGTAGCAATAATAATAATGAACAAGCTTTTAACTGCTACTAATGTTGTAGTAGTAATTAAGATGAATAAAGTCTTATGCTGGTTGTTAATAATAACAACTAATGAAATAAACCTAACAGCCAGACAGAGGTCTGACAAAACTATGAACTGAGAAAGACGTACTTACTAAGACAATCTTTTATTAGGTAAACTTCTGTTATTTATCCACATTCACTTCATCGGTCACACAACTACTCGATATCTGGCTCTCACATATAATGAAATTCCTCTCACATAAACGAAGATCTCTTTACACACGAAACAAAGCTCTCACTATACAACAACAGCTCTCCCTACGCACATCAACAAAAAGCTCTCACCATACAACAACAGCTCTCTCTGGTATCGTTGAACGCGCCTATTTATACTGGCTACCACCACGTCATGACTTACACTCATTGCCAGATCTCATTCAGCGGGAGAAATAACATCTAGTTCAGTAAGAAGGTAATTTACATAGTAAAATAAAATAACCAGAGATAGTAAAAATCAAAAGGAAAGTGAATCTAGAGTATACGTTACACGTCTTTTAAGGAATTGGAGCAGTTTGTGCAGAAAAAATGGTACAACATACCACTTACCACGATCCAGAACTTATATGCGTCCATTTCCAAGGAATATTCATGCAGTTTTGAATGCCAAGGGTGCTCCCACACCATTTTGGGTGCGTAACACCTATTGTGGTAAGGTGTTTCAATTATTTTGGACAACCCCTGTATATATATATATATATATATATTCTATTAAATATACAGGCTCAGATTATCCAAACTTATGCACCCACCACAAGTCATGCTGAAGAAGAAATTGAGGAATTTTATGAGGAAATGCGTGATCTAAATAATAAAGGTAAGCAGCACTTGAAGATAATTATGGGAGATTTCAATGCAAAAATAGGGCAACGGCAACAGAATGAAACTTCAGTAGGTAAATTCGGTCACGGCAACAGAAACCAGCGTGGAAATACTCTCGTAGAGTTTGCAGAGGCAGAAGGGTTTTTCATCTTGAACTCCTTTTTCAAGAAAAAAACACACAGGAAATGGACATGGAGACATCCAGATGGGACGACAAGTGAAATTGATTTTATTATGTGTAACAAAAAATTCGTCATAGAAGACTGCAGTGTGCTAAACAAGTTCAACACAGGCAGTGACCATAGATTGGTGAGATGTTAGGTGCACCTCAACACTAAACTCGAACGTAGCAAGCTCATAAGACAAACAAAATGTATTGACATAACCAACCTTAAAAACACCATAATACCTTCAAATTGGAACTGAAGAACAGGTTCTCTGCTTTAGAAGGCCTAACATCGGAAGAAGTGGATATTTCTGAAGTTAACAGAAAAGTAACCAAAGCTCTTATGGAAACAGCAACAAAATTAGCTGGGTCTAAGAACAAATTGCATGTGAACAAATTATCAGGAAAAACCAAAATGTTGATGCAAAAATGAAGAGTGATGAGGACAACTAAAGAAGATGTGACTTCCAAAGTGGAATATTTAGAGCTATGCAAGACAGTACGAAAAAGTATCACTGAAGACGTAAGGAAATTAAACTGTGAACTAGTAAGAAAAGCAATTGAAAACAACCAAAGCCTAAAGATAGCAAAGGGACATCTCAGTAAAGGAAAAAACAGATTATGGCACTGAGAAAAGAAGATGGTTCTGTAACAAGAAATAGAGAGGAAATTTTGACAAGAGTGAAAGATTTCTACTCCAAATTATATGAAAGGGATGATACATGTACTCCAGACATCATGAAAGGTACCAGTACCAGAGTTCTTCCAGTCCTTCCAGCAGAAGTTGCACATACAATCAAGAACATGAAGCGGGGAAAAGCTCCAGGAGAAGATGGAATTACTGTAGACATCATACAAGAAGCAAGTGAAGAAATCGAAACAGTACTCGCCCAAATTTTCACTCGATGCCTTAATGAAGGGAAAATTCCTGAGGATTGGAACAACGCTACAATGATCTTGCTACATAAAAAAGGTGACATTGAGGATCTCAGGAACTACAGACCTATCAGCCTCCTATCAGTGGTTTATAAAATCTTCACTAAAGTTCTTTCACACCGCTTGAAGGTGACACTGGACATGGCTCAACCGAGAGAACAAGCTGGATTCAGGAGTGGCTACAGCACAATAGATCATATCCACGTACTGAGAGAACTAATTGAAAGAGCGAGGGAATATGAACTTCCATTGTGCATGGCTTTTATCGATTATGAAAAAGCCTTTGATTCGGTGAAACCATCAGCAGTTGCAATGGCTCTGAAATCCTGCGGTATTGAAGATGCATACATTAATATTATTAATAACATCTATGAAAATACAAGTGCAAAGATTCGGCTGTTTGAAAATACAACACACATAAAAATTGGAAAAGGAGTGAGTCAAGGTGACACCATATCTCCGAAGCTCTTTAATGCCACATTGGAAAATGTCTTTCAATCACTGAACTGGGAAAACAAAGGGATAAAGATTAATGGAGATTATCGAACATACCTTCGTTTTGCTGATGACATAGTCATTTTTGCAACTACCCCATCAGAGCTACAGATCATGATCCAGGAACTTGCTGACAAGAGTAAAGAAGTGGGATTAAAAATGAACTTTCAGAAGACAAAAGGGATGTACAATGCTTACAAGAAATGAATATTTATCGATTGATGGAGAAAAGCTGGAGATAACAGACACGTACGTTTATCTTGGACAGCAGATATCAAGTGAGGGTCACATTGATGAAGAAACTAATCGGCGTACAAAACTTGCCTGGAGAGCTTTTGGAAGAAACAGCATAATTTTCATGAGCAATATGCCATTATGTCTTAAAAGAAAAGTGTTTGATCAATGCATCCTTCCAGTGCTTACGTATGGTGCAGAGACGTGGACCTTAGCTAAAAGAGACATACAAAGGCTGCAGACAACTCAAAGAAGCATGCAGAGGTGCATGCTTGGTGTAACCAGGAGAGATAAGAAGAGGAACTCGTGGATCCGAAAAATGACAAGAGTGGAAGACATCATGATCAGAGTTAAATCCCTGAAATGGCAATGGGCTGGACATACTGCCAGAAGGACAGACCATCGATGGACAGCCGAAATTTTAGATTAGATTCCAAGGGACAGGAAAAGACCCAGAAGAAGACCACATGGGAGATGGGTGGATGAAATTCGAAAGTATGCGGGAGTGGCATGGAGGAGACTGGCACAAGACAGACCGTTGTGGAGGAAACTTGGGGAGACCTTCGTCCAGCAGTGGATTGATAATGGTTGACAATGATGATGATGATGATGATATTCTATTAAGAAGAGACTGAAGCAAAAAAAATGTTTGACTCACACCAAGTACAACATAGAAAAGGTTATACATTGACCAGTTCTGTAAAAACGACCAAGCATAACTATAGGAAAACCTTTGCGTCATGTTGACAGCAGAAATATTGAAATAAACAGAAATTTTGCAAAACTTTCCGAAACGAATCACGCTGTTCTTTGAACCAGCGAAGAGAGTCCCGTTTACTGACAAAATAGTTTTTTTAGACCTTTTCCAAAGAAAAGCTGGAAATCGTTGCCATCAATGGGTCAGTAATGGTAACAGATTTTTTATGAAGGCGTTGTCATTGCGCATATCTAAGACTACAGGATACAGAGTAAATTATAAGTTACTTCAACTTGCATTTTCATACTTTCGTCTCCTAAGAATGCAGATCTAATACCAGAATGCTCACGAGTACACTACGAACAGCAGACATTTTGAACTTGACATCGCCGTTACCACTGCCAAAATAATCTACAAATCCAAATTTTAATTGATACGTATACAGCATTATCGGTACATTTCGCGCAAGTTCTTACTCTCCTCGTTTGTTTCGTGAATACGGCACGCATAGGGATAACAAAGTATAACACTTCCCAGTTCCATTTCATTGCTCTTGGTAGTGGGTAGGAAAGACGACATTTTCCGTGTTAATAGTGTTGCATTCATCAACCTGTTCTGCAACCGCGTTGAACTTTTGTTTGATACTTTCGCCGGGCTCTCAAACAGTAAATTAATTTTCTGCTTTCTGTCTCCACTGCACATGAGTAATGCTGCTTATGTAACATAGCCATACTCTACATGCCGCAACTGTGGAAAAGAAGAAATATGCTTCAGGTCAATATTCATCCTCCGAAGCGGTGTGAACGGTAGAGATTAACAGTATTTTCAGAAAGGCTAAAATGAGTTTAGACACAGAATTTTAATGACAGGTCATTTTCATCAATGTTCTAAAATAGATTGCAAAGCCTTTAGGATATGTCAATTGAATTGCATATTTACATATTCGTCAGAAAAACTGTATTATTTACTTTATAATGAGAATCTCCGATACAGAGCTGCTTAGAGTAATCTGCAGACGCGTATTTTTCTGTGTGTGTATGCGTGTGTGTGTGTATGTGTGTGTGTGTGTGTGTGTGTGTGTGTGCCTGTTGGATTTATAAAACAGCAGTAAAATTGTTTATAAACTCATTAAAGTGGGCAGAAATTACACCGTGACTCAAAGTTAATTTCCATGAGGCTGATAATGACAGAACATTGAGTAATTATTTATCCTTTTTGCCGGATTCCTGGTCAGTCATGAAAAGGATTCAGCATTCGTGGAGAGCATAAGAACAATAAACAAGTGGAACTACATACACGATCTTTTCAGATAATGCTGTGCAAAATTTTAACAGACTTATACTGGCAGATTAAGTAAAATAAGTAAAAATCTTACCGTTATGTGATTCAAATATTTTGAAATGTTTCTTTTAGAGTGTCGTAAAAGAATTTGTCTCTCATCTCACTAAGGTTATCCAAATGGAATGATATTTTAATTCCACAGGGCTTTTCTATTTTTCCGGCCGATACATACTGACACCAAACAAAAAATAAAAATGACTAACAAAGAATAATAAAAATTGCATAAGAAAAAGAAATCACATCGTCATTTTTCGAAAGCAATAGCTACTCCGAATGCAGGTTTCATTCTTTTTATTATAATTATTGTTCCTAAAAATACCCATAAATTCGCACGCTATAATGTAGATGTACAGCGTGTTGGCAGGTGAAAAAAGCAGGTCATCATCATCATGCAGTTGATTCTGCGGGTGATTATTCTTTCTTCTTTTTATTTCTCCCCCTTCTTTTTTTATCATTGTTCATCATCAGCTGAGACCAGTGCCAAGATTGCGCAGAATTCGATGGTGTGTGTGTGGCTTGCGCTACTGCAGTTTGGGATCTGCTGGCATTGTGCTTCAAGACAAACGAGGGATTAATTCGAGATGAAGATTTATTTATCTTTATGCTTTTCACAGAATGTTTCTGATGTGATATATTTCAGTGATTCCACTTTGAGTTCCTTTTCCTGAGGGAATTCCTCTAGAAATACCTAGGCATTTCCAAATTAGTTTCTTTTGATAACAGGAGAAAAACATTCCCGGCGAAGCAGCATTTATTTTGTGCCCAATTAATTTTGCGAGTTCTCCGTCTTATTTATGGATTACAAATGTTTCTCAGTGTTGCCGTAAAGCTAACACTTTCTTTCGAGAAAAAAGCATTTAGATAGGCGAAATGAATCTCCAAATCCTCTCCCTTTCAGTAATGGGTTTTCAAATGATTACTTTTCTCAAATTTATGATATCTATTGAGGTTTTCTTGCAAGTCAAGTACGTTTTTAATGCCAAAATAAGGATTATTTTTCTTTGTCCGAATTTGCATTTAAAATGCATCGGGTTTTCAACTTACATTAAACATGAATTTGCTCATTCAATAAAGTAACGATAGATAATTTTATTTTATAATCATTCTGAAAGTTTTATTTTGCATAAATCTATGTTCAGATATGCATGAGGACGTCAAACCGTATCCGTAGCCAAAATGTAAAGAAAAGAGATATGAAAAATTCAAGTTTTGAGGGATTAATGATGTCTACAATTTTACATTTACGCAAGAAAGCTGTGAAAAATATTTGTGACAAGCCTTGAATGCTAGTTAACGTTTAAGAAATTCTTCTGAACACAACTGCATTCATATTACGAAAGCGCAAAATACCGAGAACAATTCTTGAAACAAAAACCAAATTTTTGGTGGCTCCAGTATGAAGTTTCGTAAGCCTTTTACTTGCAGTAATCCTAACAAAAAATTCAGTTTAAGTAAACTTCAGTATCAGTCCTACATTCTTAAATATTTTAGCTCTTATATTTCTCAGCGGAATTTGTAGGATAGTAAGAAAATGTCTTTATTTTCTGATTTAAAAACAAAACAAAAATAATCTTTAAAAATATTAGGGTATGCAACGGTTTCCGCCGTTTTAATAATATAGGAGACAGGAGGAATCAGGAAATGAATACACATTTATTTAACGAAATATTGGCCGTTAGTAACAATGATCTTTTGTCATTTTTCAGGCAAAAAATGAATGCCCCTGTGATATAGAAGGACTCGGGTTTGGATCTGAAGAAAGCAGTGACGAAATTTTTCACCTCTGGAACTGTGGTGAACCGCTGTTGGGTTAGGGCATGTTGCATAGATTGAAACAGATGAACGTCTCAGGGTGCAATGAACGAGGAGTAAGCCGCACGCGGTAAATCCTTCCAGTGTAAGTGTTTAAGGGTTGCTTTCCTGGTGGCACCGACATGTGGTCTGGCGTTATCGTGTAACAGGATGCCTCGGCGGCGTCCTTTACCTGTCCATGGCGTTTTTGCTCGATTGCGGTGTTTAGTTTCATCAACCGATC
Source organism: Macrothele yani (assembly GCA_039090855.1). Lineage (NCBI taxonomy): Eukaryota > Metazoa > Arthropoda > Arachnida > Araneae > Macrothelidae > Macrothele > Macrothele yani. The sequence goes on along the minus strand of CM077007.1, from coordinate 78,654,788 downwards.
GCTATATCGTCGTGCAGTGAGTGTTTCGCCCTGTTTTTAACAGTTTGAAGTACAGCACTCCATGCATATCCCTCAACACACACAACAGCACCTTTTTACCGTGGATATCCTGTTTTGCTGTGGATGTTGATGGCTGGCCTGGGTCGACATAGGGTCGCTTGCGTACGGGGTTGTCGCAATAGACCCCTTTCTAACCCCAGGTGGGGCAACCTTCCAAAAACATTCTTCCTTTGAAACCTCTTCTGCAACGAAATGCAGATGCCCAATCGTTGACCAATCGTAACGATAAAAGAATGACTTCGCACAATACATCAAATGAAATGAATGTACGATATTTAATAAAATATGAAAGATATTTACAGTTAATGTACCCCACTAGCACTTTCGGGGTAACATTTACCCCATCATCGGGTGGAACAGAGGCAATGCAGTACTCTTTTATATAGTACTGCAACGATGCATTATGGATATAAGTCATCAAACGTCGCATGGGTCGTAACCGTTGCCATTATAACAGCGTAACGGGTATGATTTCACAAGTTATTAGTTTAATATTTCAATACAAGGATTCGTTACAAATACAAAGTTATGATAAATTTTTATGTATTGTTGGAATTGTAAATATACACTGAAGAGCAATTGAATTAGAGATACCTGTCTATTAAGGTGTAGCACCAGCTTTCGCCTTGATGACGGCGGCGATTCGTCTCGGTATGGACTCGACAAGACACCGGAAGAGTTGGGAAGCCATACCGATCCACGACCCCTGAACAAGCTCCCACAGTTCACGAAGATTTGATGGAGGGGGTCAGAGTCTCAAACATCTCTTTCGATGGCATCCCAGATGTGCTCGACGGGATTGAGATCAGGTGACATAGCTGGCCAAGGAAACGAGGTCACGTCGGTGGAGTGTTCATCCAACCATTCGGATACAATTCGGGAGCGATGGCACATTGCATTGTCTTGTTACAAAATGAGGTCCCCAGTGGGATGTTTAAAACGCACAAACGGGAGCAAATGGTCGTCCAGGATATCCGGCTAACGTTGACCTGTAAGGGACGATGTCACACGTACCAGGAGTCCCATTTCAGTCCACGTAAACAGTCCCCAGACGAGAATGAATGCCAGCCCCACCAGCTTGAAGAGTACCCTGCTGGCAAGAAGGATCCATCGCTTCATGTGGTTTGCGCCGTACTCGTATCCTGCCATCCGCATGTACCAGCGTGAATGAATCTCGACTCATCAGTCCAGGCAACAATTTTCCACATGTCTAGGGTCCAGTGGCGATGTTCCCGCGCCCATGCTAATCTTTGCACGCTGTGATGTGCGGTCAGCAGCGGTACCCTCGTGGGACGATGGCTTTTGTACCCCATAGCGAGGAGATGGTTCTGGATGGTGAGGCTGCTTACACGTTTTTGTGCACCAGCATTAAATTTCCGAGTGATTTCTTGCACTGTGGCTCGTCTATCCGCTGTAACAAAGCGAGCTAGCCGACGATGACCCCGCTCATCCACACGCTGTTAACCACGGCAGTTGGCCCTTGAAGGGATGGTTTTACCGGATTCGATGTACTCACGGTGCACCCGTGACTCAGTAGCTCGTGAAAATCCTACTGCCTGCACGACTTCCGAGATGGAGTGACCCATTTGTCGGGCCCCGACAATTTGCCCACGATAAAATGCGCTTAAATCCTTCGTCTTACCCATACTGCGTCCAACTCTCACTGATTCCCGTCATATCACTCCTTATATTGTCGGATCGCTGCATACGTCATGTCGTGTCCGTTTACAGGGCCGCCTACAGCGCCACATTTGCATAACGCCAGCTGTCTCTAATTCAATTGCTCTTCAGTGTATATTACTATAATTTAAAGTTTAGGTCGGTAATACGTTCTTTCCAAATTCTTGATATGTCCACAGGCCAGTAGTCATTACAGCATTTGTCCCCTAAAGCTTCGATATACATACTTTCAACAAAATGCAGTGAATGCATATATGCTGGAGTGTCCAGTAGTCTAATGTTTTCCCAGTCTAGTTGTAGAATTCCGTTCACCACATTCCTTGATAAAGCTGTATTATTGCTGTTAGTTCGGATATCGTATTTGTGTTCCTGGACACGGATACCCAAACTTCTTCGTGTCGAGCCTACGTAGTTGTTAACATGTTCATCTGTTGAGGGCTCAAGCAGTGGAATATTATACACACCCCATTTGTTCATAATATCTGTTGTTGCTCGATCCTTTTTAACTGATGATAGGAGGTTTTTCGAGCGGGTGCAGAATTGTATGATATGTTCTGAACAGATACGATATAGTGTGTTAGTGATATGGGGGCTGGTCCCAATGCTCCCAAGAATCGTTTATTAGGCCTTGTATCTGGCTTCAGATTAATAGTGCGTTCACTTGATATTCTAGTTTATAATCTATTAACCATCGTCCTGGGGTATCCATGGTTATCCGCTAATTTGAAAATGAACTGTATCTCAGACTGGAAATTATTATCATTTGAAGAATGCATGAAGGCTCTTCTAAATAGAAAATTGATAGCAGAAAATGTTTGTGGAGTTGGATGTGAGGAGTTAAACGGGATAAGGCTGTTGCAATCGGTAGGCTTTCGATAGACACAAAAGAACAGTGAGTTAGTATTTGAATTACGAAATAAATGAAAATCCAAAAAAGGCAAAGAGAAATTAGATTCAAGTTCTATCGTTAGCCCGATAGTAGGAAATACTGACGATAGTGCCTCGGCAAATTGTTTTAAATCATCCTTTGAGTGAAGCCAGAACACAAGGATGTCGTCGACGTACCTAAGGTATAAACTGGGAACTAAAGGGAATTCAATACATTGAGAACTTTGTTCTCAATGTATTGTAGCAGGATTTCTGCTAAAACTGAGGAAAGTGGGGATCCCATGGGGGAACCCTTGGTTTGTAAGTAGATTCTGTCAAGAAATTTGAAACACGAACGCAGTTTAACTAAACGAAGTGTTTTCATAATAACAGAAATTTCAGTGGTGAGAACATTAATTTCAGCAAGTTTGACCTCTATGATATGATGAGTGGCGTCCACAGGTACATTAGGGTACAGTGAAACCACATCTAGAGAGGCTAATATGAAAGGGCCAGCATGTGGCTGAATCATTCTGTTCCTTTCTGTTGCTCTGCTAACTTAGCCAAATATAGGGCAAGAGCTTTTTCAAGTGGTCGGGTGGGGCTAACATAGCCCGCGACCAAAGCTCTAATAGGTAGCCCTCTTTATGTAGTTTGACACGCCCAAAAATATCGGGAACACGACAACCAGGTAGGGGAATAAAAACTTTAGAAAAACCTTCAGGGAAGTTGTAAGAATCCTTCAATCGGGTTAACGCTGCACATGTTGTTTTTGTTGGTTCACGCTCAACTACTTTGTGCGAAATAGAAGATATGGCTTCAAGTATTTTATCCCTATACCATGAGCTATCCAATATGACCGTCTGATACGTCTTGTCCGCGGCCAAAATTGAAATTTCGTTATTATTTCTAAGCGCAGCTAGCTGCTGTTTTTTTTAATTATATATCAATGATAGTGTAGGTTATTGCTGTGGTTTGCCTCTTCGTAGTAGTCTATCAATATGCAAGCGTGCAACATCATGTTAGGCTTCAGGGAAGTTTTTGATAATATGTTCTACTTGTGGAACTGTCTGAAAGCCTCGGATATGCGAATTTGGTTCCTCTCTCCAAAGCTCGACGCTGTATTTCATTTAATTCGTAATTACTGAGATTAACAACATTCGATTTTAAGTCCTCACTTTCGCGATGTCTATGGCTGCGAACTTGTCTATTACTGACTTCACGGTAAACTAGGAGACGAAGTATATGTATATGGGTGTTAACCAATGATTTGACAGAGTTTTCAATCAAAGTCGAAGTAATAGCAAGTGCACGGTCCAAAATAATTCGATGTTCACATCCCGACAGTTCTTCATATACGATGTGTAGCACTTTCTACTGAGGATATCAATAAAAGATCTCTTACTTCTAATGGCACTTATTAGTCGCTTCTTCTCAGCATTTTGAAGTATACATTTGTATTACGGTCCGTTAAAGTACGCGGGACCCACTTACTAATCTTCTGGATCTTCCCCAAGGCCTGTAGCCGCCGTACCACCATCGATTGGGCCACTTTCAAATGTTTCGCCAGTTGCGTGGTCGATTGTGTGGCAATTCCTTGCAACAGCAATTCCTGCTCCTTGTCTGCAAATTCCGGCGTTCTACCTGCACGTGGCTTGTCTTCCAAGCTTAGATTACCTTTCTTAAACCCGGCAAACCATTCTCGACACGTCCGCTCACCCAAAACCGTTTCGCATACGCCTGACATATTGAACCGTATGCTTCACTCGCAATTTTTCCTAAATTAAACATGGATAACAAACAGGGCCGCAAATGAATTTTATCGATCGCTATGCTTGACTTCATGTACGGACTGAAAGCACAGGTCGCCGGCCGGTTAGACCCTTACAGCGCCCGCTAGCGTGGGCGGCGGAAACTTTTGCATACCCCTAATACTAATTTTGCACAGTGGTTCAGAATTACCTTGTACCTTTCAAAAACAGTTAATCTAAGGAAACATGGAGATATCCTGCCAAATGCGAATATGTATTCAAACCCTAATTCGAGATGAAATTTAAGTACTAACACTGCCAGATAGATAATAAAGCTTGATCAAGGTTACGTCTGTTTGACCTAAAAATAATTCTTGTCCACAAGATAAACAGGAAAAGTGACACCGAATCTTCGGTTGAAATGCGCACGTCTTTTGAATCTTTTTTGGCACGAAAATTATATTTCAAAGCAGATTTTTAGAAAATCTAAAAATTCAGAAAAATAGAAAATACATTTACATCCACATAGGAAAAAAACTGGCATATTTTAAAATACGTAATGTGAGCAGGATTATTCAGAGTCAATGGAATTGGTAAAAAATTCTAATCAACCGAATTTCTACAATCGATAAAACATCCTGAAGTAGAAATAGCTAATTATATACCTCAAGCGACTGAAAAGTATTTTACGAAAATCAACAAATTGTAAACGGAAAGTTTCTCATAGCGGATGAAAGATATCAAAGACAAGATGATTTTCAAATCCAACAGTTAGAAGAAGAGATACAGAGGAAAGCATGATATAACTTTACGCTCTCTATAGGGAAAGCTTTGTGTTACTTAAATAAGAAAATCGGTTCAAAATATTCTTCATTTTGAATAGTATGCTATCTAATTCGGATTTTTTCTAAGGGACTTTTAGAATCGAATAAACTTTCTCAAGCAGAAACATACGCTGACGCCAAAAGAGGAAAAAATATTAAATAACGGAAAAGTTGAAAATATGCTTAAAGTATCCTTCATGGCAAAAGCTATGCTAAGAAAAAAGAATTCACACACGTCTTTAGGAAGCAGAGATAGCGAAAAAAAGTGTTGGCGTTTATGCCCCTAGCGGAGAAACTAACTGTGTTTTATTAAAAGAGGATAAAGTTTCCCATCTTTACTGTAGTGAATGAAATGCAATAAAAAGTAAATTTTTCAATAGGGTATTTCGAAGCGATGATACAGTTCCAAACGTAAATACAAACTAACACCACCTAGTGCCAAAATCGTGAACTACAAAAAAAGAACGAGTACATGCAAAGTGTTCCACATTACGAAGGGCACCCAGTATTATAACAATTTTATAAGTCAGACTTTTAGAATCAGGGATATCGAGAAAAACATATTAAATATTTGCGCCCCTAGCGAGAAAGTTGTGCGTAATTTTGGGCAAGAAATGCACTCAAGATGTTTTCGTACTGAGTAGTATCTTTCATAAAAAAGGAATTTTTCAATCGGGTATTTAGACACGCAGGTATGGCTATAAATTTGCTGTAGACGGAAACGAAAACTTATGCCCTCTAGTGGCAAGCTTGTGGGTTAAGAACACTTTGAAATTATGTACAAAACATTTCGCAGCAAAAGCACTCACCGAAAAAGAAAAAAGTTCGAAATCGATTTTACAAAAGAAGAGATATCGAGAAAAACAGGATATAAAGCTGCGCCCCTGGGAGAAAAACTATTCATTATTTTAAGTAAACGGTATTTTTAAAAGGTTTTTCGTGGCAAGAGGTATGTGATCACAAGAGAATTCTTTCAGTCGAGTTTTAAGAAATGCAAATATTTTTGCAAATGCATCAGAAATAAAAATATACTCTTACGTCCCCTGGTGGCGAAATCGTTCTTTACCAAAATTTAGAAATTATATGCAAACCATTTCCCACCAAGAACTCTATCTCATGCAAAAATAATTCTTTAAATCGAGCTTTTAGAAGCAGATATGTTGTGGAAATCCAAATTTTATTTACGCCTCTAGCGGAAAAACTGAAAAGCACATTGCACCTAAAATAATCTTCGTTATAAATGGTATCAAAGAAGGAAATAATTTTTTAAATCGGATATTTAGAAACAATGATATGGAATAAAATTCATTTTGAATTCGATAGCATCTGCATTTACGTCCTCTGGCGGTGGAGTTATGCATCGGGAATAATCGGAAGCAGGGATCGTCGCTTTCGCATTTGAAGCTTTCTACTGGAAAAATAGATGTTCAGATTGGATTAATAGTTACAGAGGTGTGTGTCCACAGACACCATTTCTCTGCAGCTATTATTACAGACGGACAGGAGGACAAGGATATAAGCATATACCCTTTTTACAAAAGACGTACTAAAAAGTGACACATACAAAGTTTGAAATTAAACAGCAATAGGAAAATTGCGACATAGATAAAATCTCTACGGAAGAGCATGGTTATACTTGCATCTACTTGTTGTGAAAATATTTTTTCCATATGAGTAGTGTCGCGTACACAGGCTTGCAAATTGGATTATCCTCATTCTGGAACTGGAAAACATTTCATAATATTTTGTTGCATGATCTATTTACTTGTAGTATACCAGAAACCATTATTTCCTTTGTGGTCTTAAAGAGCGCCTTCTTAAAAGTCATCACCTCTGTTTTGCTAAGCATGCATACGGAAAACCGTGGTAAAACATGGGTAATAAAGACAAGCAGCAAAATTTAAATCACATGGTATGAACTCATTGTATAACAAAAGTAATGCCCTTCGCTATATACAAGAAGTCTTGAAAGGCAACAGCTTGATGTTTTTCATTTCTGTTTGAAGAAACTTGGGCCATTCATAAGTTGTTACTTTTTAAGACTTAATCTCGTATTTGTAATGTCGCTGGTCTGCTAACGAAAAAGAATGCATTCATTTATCCTTGGTACGCCATAACGTTTTATTCACTAAATCATTTGCATCTATATTAAGGCAGTGTTTGTCGCAGAAGTAATCTCTATGGAAATCTCACATTGAGTACTAAATAGGCGAACATTTAAATATGCTACTTCCGTCCATGCAATTTTTTTTTCAGTAAGCACCATTTCGATATTATAATTTCTTTTGCTTATAGGTAGTTTCTTAAAAATTCTGCACTGTGGCACGAGTAAGTTTTAATAAATGTTTGTGAAGCATCCCGGTTGATAAGTAACTTTTACATAATAGGAAGACGCACTTTAAAAGAAATTATCGTCTTTGTTTCACAGAAGGCAACGCTAAAACTTATCTATTACTAATACTACACGATACTTAACCTTATCGAATATATCTCTGTATCTGGTCAAAATGGATGCTATATAGCATTTCAGCGTACATGTTATCTACTGTACAACATATGATCTATGGCACATAACATCATTCTGCACACCATCGAAAGAAAACAGCATATCATATTACAACCCAGCAAAAACAGTCTTGCTGGCCCAGCACTATGTTGCCGCTGCCGATCCGTCAATAAAATGTCCGGGCGGCCAATAGAAGGGCCAGCAGTTCAGGCCAACAGCTGGCCAACAGTTGGCACCCCATCAGTTGTTATATGCCACAACAGGGCCATCAGTGGTCCATCACAGGGAGTAGCTGCCACAAGTGGCCCTTCAGTGGCCCTGCAAGCACGTGCCAGAAATGATGGCTAGCCTAATGTGGTCCACTAGTGGGCCGTTAGTGGCAGCCAGCAACCAGGTGACGTAACTGGTGGCTTGCCGAATCTTGTCCGTCAATTTCCCAGTAGTAGCCATAATAATAAAAAAAAGAAAGCAAGGATAACCGCAGTTTCCTAAAGCTACAATTTTTTTCTACCCACGAAGCTTGTGAATCAACGCACTGCGCAGGGGAAATTTTCTCGACAGACCGGAAAAACGTCGTTTGCATCTGACTAGATTCGATCCTGAGCCGTTTGCATGGAAGCCGCGCTCGCTACCGACCGGACTAATTCACTAGACTCGGATACGTGCTGGAAGCTATCTGTTTGGTATGCAATTTGTAATCGAATGCTTTTCTCTTTCATTTTATAATATTGCGAGGTATGTTTCATAAAAGTCAGTTTCATATATTTGATAAATTAATTTTTTCAACGTAACGACAGTTTTTTTTTTTACCTTAAGGGAACTTCACTCATTTTCAAGGCGTGTACATACTAGTCGCTTTCCAAAGTTTTGTACTGTCCTTGCCGTCTTGAAAAGAGATTGTTGAATAAATATATATTTACCCGGGTTCATGTCACATTCTGTTACATTTTTAACGTTGTGTCTTTCCTTTCCGTTGTCCGAAGCTACATTTGTTTTAAAGAGTAAAAGATATTTTATTTTACTTCTCGTTATTTTTAGAAGCGAATTCCTCCCAGTCTTGTGTATTCAACCCATGGATGAGTACACCACATAGCGTTGCTTTTTTTTTCTTTCAAATAATTAACAAATTTTGTACGCGTATAATTCTTTTTTTTCCCCAACAAACGCTATTTTTAATGGTTTTCCAGGATATGTGTTTCAAGCGGTTTCAAATTTTTATTTGTTATTCATCCACTCCATTCCATGAATTGTGTTATTCATGGGAATGGAGTGGGTGTATTTCATGGCTGTAATCTAGTATTTCACGGCTTAATCTGATATCTTCGTCGACGTAAAATTTCATTAGGAAATTAATTCGCCTCTCCATATATGGATTTTTTTCCTAACATCCACTAAAATAACACGATGGCGATAGCGTCGTCTTCAACTAACTGGTACCATGAGAGACACAGCAAGTGTTGCTTCTGCGCATGCGCAGTCCCGATGCTTCCACCTGCTGTTGGGGGTTGCATTGGTTGCCAGCAGTGGGCCACTAGTGGCACTTGCTTGGAGGCCCACAATTCACGGCGATGCTGCAGGGCCATCAATGGCTCGCCAACTGATAGCGCTGCCACCAGCGGACCACTACCGGGCCGTGAGCGGCAGATTTCAGCCAACAGTGACCCATCACTTCCAGCTGGTGGCCAGCAGTTTCCCAGCACTTGTGTTTTTGCTGGGAAATTACACTCATCGTCAACAAAATAGCTGCTCCCAGAAGAAGAAAGCAACCGACAGTAATGAAACTTGGTGGGTAGGTTTGACATCCTGAGACATGTAAATGATTCAAGTATCACGCTCGGCCGAGTATATGACGCAAGCCAGGAAGGGTCGTAGCGCTGTGTCTAACCGTCAATATAAGGTCATCCTGTTGGGCGTGCTTACCATTCTGACTCGTGCTGTTGTGTTGTTTGCATCCTTTGCAAGTAAAGTATTCCTCGAAGAAAAGTTCGGAAGCAATTTGAGTAGTTGGAGGAGTTCGAGAGGGGTCGCATCGTCTGGCTCCTGGAAGCGGGATGGTCATATCGCCGTATTGCGCGCCATACCGGTCTCACGGATATCACCATAGCACGCTATTTCCGGCAATGGATCGAACAAGGCGCGAAGCGGCTACAGGAAGGGTCTGGGGGACCTAGACGAACCACAGAGAGAGAGGACCAACGGGTTGTCCGACATTGACTCAACAGCCGCGATTGCGGATATTCAGCGAGCAGTGGCGCCCTCCATACAACGTCCGATTAGTGACAACATCATTGGCAGACGGCTGCACGACGTAGGACTACACGGACGCAGATCGTTACGACGACTGCCCTTAACGTCAGTGCATCGTCACCAAAGACTGCAATGGTGTCGCGCCAGACTGTCATGAAGCCACGTAGAATGGCCGCGAGTGAACATCTGTAACGAATCTCGCTTTTGTCTTGGAGGAGACTACCGAATCCGTGTGTGGAAGTACCGTGGTCAGCGCCAAGAGGAACGGTTTGTTGTCGAGCGTCACATGTCCGGATGGCCTGGTGTCATGGTGTGGGGTGCAATTGTCTACGATGCCAGATCACCTTTGATGTTCATTACATTCACTTTGACAGCCTAACGGTACGTTAATGAGGTCCTGCAGCCAGTGACCCAACCTTTTCTGAACACTCCCTCCGATGCGAGTTTCCAACATGACAACGCTCGTCCGCATACTGCTGCTGTCTCGAGAGCTTGCCTTCAAGGCGCCGACACTCTGCCATTGCCAGTCGCATCGCCAGACCTATCGCCGATTAAAAATGTGTGGGAAGCTATTAAACGCGCTATCCACACTCCACCCCTACCGCACAATCTGCAGGAACTGTGTGAGAAGATTCAAGCTACATGGGATGGCTTATCGCAGGACACCATTAGGAATCTGTACATCTCCATCACGAGACATCTGGCACGCTGTGTAATCAAACATGGCGGCCCGACCCATACTGAGAGACACTACTTATTGGCCTGTTTCTCAATAAATATTGCCCATATCAGTCATTTATTGTTCCTGGTAACCTTTACCTTCCTCCCGAATAGCATTGCAATTCGACACGTCCTTCTGGGTGCAACTATTTTTTTGACGATGAATGTATATCGCTCAACTTGATTAAAACTTATTATACACAACATATATTTATTGTTTTATAGAATTCATCTAATGTTCCAGCACAAGTGAATAAGGCCTCTTAGGTTTCGTTTGAACTCAGAAGAAAAGTACAGCTGTAGTAGAAATTAATGCAGTATACTTCAGGTCTCCTATTCTTGCAAATTTAATTAGAGCAAACACGAATTTCACATGGGACCTTTATAATTCTACAGAACCTTTATTTCAATAATAACAGCGCGCCCGTTTTTCAACCACAGTTTGAGGGAAGTACCCTACAAATTTTGCTCTTCGCCGCCTCGATGGTGTAGTGGTCTAAACGCTAGCTTCTGATCATTCGTCATATACTAAGCCCTGACCAGGGTCCCGGGCTTACTGTATATTACGAATATCATATAAGCTGAGCTATAACCGGTGTGCCTGTCTTACGGCACGAGGTCTCCCTCTTCACCGAAACCAGTGGCTCCAAATTAGGGACGGGACTCTGTTTTAGCTATTAGACATGGTTGCCTTAAACCCCGAAATACGAGTAAGGAAGAAGGCAAATTTTGTTGTGCGAATGTCATTTTTATCCTGTCTAAAAGGCTAATTTTGCTGTGCGTATGTCATTTTTATCCTGTCTAGAAGGAAAATTTGTTGTGCGTATGTCATTTTATCCTGTCTAGAAGGCACATTTTGTTGTGCGTATGTCATTTTTATCCTGTCTAGAAGGCAAATTTGTTGTGCGTATGTCATTTTTATCCTGTCTAGAAGGAAAATTTTGTTGTGCGTATGTCATATTTAGCCTACCTGTTGATGAATTCCTTTTAAACAGAATAATCGGCTGCTTATGATCTGCTGTGCTTTTTTGATTTGTGTCTTACATGTAAGGAACTGGGGATAATTTTACAGCAGTGTAATTTGCAAAACTAATTTCTTCATTTTATTGTGCATGCTTAAGTCTTTTGATGATGTAGCCAGATCTCACCGCTTTTTGTAAGACTTTCATACCACCATGAACAAATCTAATGGTTATAAGTAGTCGTCGTAAGCTATACAAGCCAATCCGATTTTTTAAGTTACTTTCAACTACTGTATTTGACAATGACCTCCAACGTCTTGTAGGCAAATCTTTTATGCTGTATTTTTTCGTTTTTTATGTGTTTGTAAATAATACAGAGATACATTTTCTGTGTTCATAATATCTTCAAAAACATGACGAGAATGTGGAAGGTACTTCAGCAGACCCGGTAACGCAATGGTCCAAGCGCTGGTTTCTGACCGCTCGTCCGAATGGCCCCGTGTGAGACCGGGTTCGAGTCATTAAGGAGTCACGAGCGTTGTTTTTGTCTAACATCACTGGCTCTCCTACGTCTCTGGATCGAGTGGCCCTAAATTGAGAATGGGACACTGCTTATCTTCCTGTAGAGTTGCTCATGGTTATCGTTAAACTCTGAAACCAACAAGAAACTCGTATTTATTTCACAATTAAAAATTATCGATAATTGAAAAATCAGACACATCTCTTGCTAACAAGCGCCAAAAGATGATTCATTCGTTGAGTGAGAAGTAATGTCAGGAATTTCGTGTTTCTAAATACATTGTTTCGTATAAAAGGCAAGGCAAAGCAATTTTGTTATTAAAAGAGTCCATTAAATGAAAGCAAAAAATCTGGTAAGAGGGTTTATAGGTGTTGTGTACAGCACGAATTCAGTAGATATGTTCTGATGAACTTCGGAGCTGGTCTCAAAGACTCGCAAAACAGGAATATTGAAAATTTTGTTACAAATTATGGTTGGATGAACAGAACCAAAAATATTTATATGTAAAATCGTCAACTCAGGTACCACTACACATATAATAGTTCCGTGGCTTATGTTTTTGCAATTCTTTTTATCAGCAGAATTGAACCAGCATAGCAGCAGGAGGTTTCAATTCTCTGGTTATCTTCCTTATTTTAATCTTAATTACCCTACCATAGCTCTATTATAGTTGCGTCCTTGTTGGCGAACCAATAAATACTCTAACTTCTGTTTGTCCTTCTTATGTTATTACATTATGCAGTTTTTCCTCGGACTATAACTTATTTCTTAATAAGGGCCTCCTCTTCTTTCATGCCGTCCCATGAAATAGAAATTTTATTGTATTGAGTATTTTTTAGAACTTACAGTCTCATTACAGATTTTTTTAAGTGATATTGAAAATTGCAGTAGCAGGGTAGAAAACCTTTGTCGGAGTTTAAAAAATAACCTCGCAGTATACTTCAGTTTGCATTAAATACATTAAACACATTAAAACCAGGAATTGAAATTTGTTTTACTAATTATGGTTGGATGAACCGAACTAAAAGACTTAAGTTCGTCAACTCAAATACCACCACACATGCGATACTTACACGGGTTATGTTTTGCCATTCTTTATATCAGAAGAACTGAACCAGGTTGACAGCAGGAGGTTTCAATTCTCTCGCTATCTTCTTTATTTTAATCTGAATTACATTACCATAACTTCATTATAATTGCTTTCTAGCTGGCACAACAGTAAATACTCTAATTCTGTTTGTCTTTCTTACGTGATTAGATTATGTGTCTTTCTCTTGAGACTATGAGTTATTTTTTAATATGGGGTTCCTTTACCTGCATGCTGTGCCATGGAATAGGGATTTTATTGTATTAAGGAATGTTTAGTACCTACAGCCTCATTAAGTTTTTTAAGTGATAATTAAATTTTTTAGTAGTAGCACGGTAAAAACCTTTTGTGGGAGTTAAAAATAATCTCGCAGTATATTTCAGTTTGTTTAAATGCATTAAACACATTGACGAAAGAAAAGCATGAAAAAAAGAGAACGGGAAGAAAAACCTTTTCACTACCCCTTTTAGGAAGCGGAAAAGCAGAATTTTTTTCCTAGACACCTCCTCCGTACGTGTCACAATCACTACATCGACGAAGTTTTGCTCATATAAAAGGAAGTGCATTCAAAGATTCTTTTTGCTTGTTTTTCTTGTGTTCCGTAGCCGAAGCCGAAGTGAATCTCGCAGCGATTCGATTGTGTGACAAAAGGGAAGTACGTCTCGAGAGCAAGAAAATGCAAATTAGGTTCATTTCGAGAGCGACATCTGGTGGTGAAATCTGCACACCAGATCGAATTTCCATATTGCTGCTAGATGTTCCTGCAAAGAATAGAAAAGCTAACAAGAACCAACAGATGATTCATTCGCTGAGTGAGAAGTAAATATCCACCGTAACACGATTGCAACTTCTTTCCGAAGAGCCGTGCTGTGTTTTCTACAATGCTGGTAAATGTTAACTCTGAATGGTTCCTCGTACGTATATTTTTCGTAGTGATGCCTCCAAAACAAATGGTTCAACGTGCTCTTTCAACATCGTGATGAAGTGTGCCAAACTCTACTGGTAATGCGAATCTTAAAGCTGTGTAATAAATTTCTGATTACAAAACACAACTTTGACAAACTTTAAATCTCGCTGACTTACACGGAGAAGTTAATATTTAAAGTAAAACACATTATTTAAACACTAATTTTCCCCATTTGTTTTTGAAATGCTTGGGGAAACTTATATTGCCAATAGAAATTCTCGAAGATCTCAGTAAAGCATACATCATCATCATCATCATTGTCAACCATTATCAATCCACTGCTGGACGAAGGTCTCCCCAAGTTTCCTCCACAACGGTCTGTCTTGTGCCAGTCTCCTCCATGTCACTCCCGCATATTTACGAATTTCATCCACCCATCTCCCATGTGGTCTTTTTCTGGGTCTTTTCCTGTCCCTTGGAATCTAATCTAAAATTTCGGCTGTCCATCTATGGTCTGTCCTTCTGGCAGTATGTCCAGCCCATTGCCATTTCAGGGATTTAACTCTGATCATGATGTCTTCCACTCTCGTCATTTTTCGGATCCACGAGTTCCTCTTCTTATCTCTCCTGGTTATACCAAGCATGCACCTCTCCATGCTTCTTTGAGTTGTCTGCAGCCTTTGTATGTCTCTTTTAGTTAAGGTCCACGTCTCTGCACCATACGTAAGCACTGGAAGGATGCATTGATCAAACACTTTTCTTTTAAGACATAATGGCATATTGCTCTTGAAAAGTATGCTGTTTCTTCCAAAAGCTCTCCAGGCAAGTTTTGTACGCCGATTAATTTCTTCATCAATGTGACCCTCACTTGATATCTGCTGTCCAAGATAAACATACGTATCTGTTATCTCCAGTTTTTCTCCATCAATCGATAAATCTTCATTTCTTGTAAAAGCATTGAACATCACTTTTGTCTTCTGAAAGTTCATTTTTAATCCCACTTCTTTACTCTTGTCAGCAAGTTCCTGGATCATACTCTGCAGCTCTGATGGGGTAGTTGCAAAAATGACTACGTCATCAGCAAAACGAAGGTGGGTTAGATAATCTCCATTAATCTTTATCCCTTTGTTTTCCCAGTTCAGTGATTGAAAGACATTTTCCAATGTGGCATTAAAGAGCTTCGGAGATATGGTGTCACCTTGTCTCACTCCCTTTCCAATTTTTATGTGTGTTGTATTTTCAAACAGCCGAATCTTTGCACTTGCATTTTCATAGATGTTATTAATAATATTAATGTATGCATCTTCAATACCGCAGGATTTCAGAGCCGTGGTAACTGCTGATGGTTTCACCGAATCAAAGGCTTTTTCATAATCGATAAAAGCCATGCACAATGGAAGTTCATATTCCCTCGCTCTTTCAATTAGTTCTCTCAGTACGTGGATATGATCTATTGTGCTGTAGCCACTCCTGAATCCAGCTTGTTCTCTCGGTTGAGCCATGTCCAGTGTTACCTTCAAGCGGTGTGAAAGAACTTTAGTGAAGATTTTATAAACCACTGATAGGAGGCTGATAGGTCTGTAGTTCCTGAGATCCTCAATGTCACCTTTTTTATGTAGCAGGATCATTGTAGCATTGTTCCAATCCTCAGGAATTTTCCCTTCATTAAGGCATCGAGTGAAAATTTGGGCGAGTACTGTTTCGATTTCTCCACTTGCTTCTTGTATGATGTCTACAGTAATTCCATCTTCTCCTGGAGCTTTTCCCCTCTTCATGTTCTTGATTGCATGTGCAACTTCTGCTGGAAGGACTGGAAGAACTCTGGTACTGGTACCTTTCATGGTGTCTGGAGTACATGTACTCCAGAAAGCATACATACTATTTGTTAAATTTACTCGTTTGAACAGTGAGCACCATCAAGACTGAGCAATTCATTATGCAAACCATGAAGAAAATAAATTCCGGATAAGCCCTCTCCCAACAGATTTATAAAATAATCTCAGAATTTTAACTCTTATCACCTAAACTGTTTTAAGTGCTTTGGAATATTCCTAAAAATGTTCTATAGTTATTGAATAACAACATTTTTTTTTATTTCACATTTCAGTTCTACGGAATGGTTGCTTGCATGAATTTTGACGGATCTAAATTCTAGCTTTAAACGCTAGTTCCTTAAGAAAAATGTACGTGTAAAAGGAAAACGCATTCTCATTTTAAAACACTAATCCTCCGTGAAAAATTATTAACCATATTGTCAGGGGCAGAGGTACGAACCAAGAGAACACAAGCACTGCTTTAAGAAACAAGGGCTTCAAGTTTGGTTATATTACACATATAGATAATACTGAGTGCTTTGTGGCGTATATTATAAATTAACTTTCCTTTTTAGTTTCTTTCTCTATGTAAATCTTGAGTTTGTTTTCAGTTATACTTCATACTTAACGTGATATCTTTTCTCTCAAAAAATACTGTTGGCAACATAATTGAGGTAGAATGAACGTGACGTATGCCTGTTATGAGATAAGAACGAGAGATATAAACTACGATACAACAGTTGCTTGTGGTGTGGTGGAGTGTGGAATGTGGAATGTTGATTTGTGCTATGTGATTTCTATACTATCCTGAAGTGCTATAAACTGAGCTGGAGAAATAAAGCCTTTTAAATGTTTCGTCTGGCCGTTAAGGTTTAATATAGGAACTATTTCATCGCATGGTTATGTTTTTAAAATAAGGTATCATTACGAAAACACGTTTACGTTATAGCTTCCATTCACATACTGCAGGTAGTTTACTATTGTAGGAGGTTCAGTTGACACTGTTATTAACGGCAACCGTGTTAAGAACGACGCATTCAAACGTACTTTTAGGGCTTTTCCCGGAACAAATGCACCGCATTGTCGTAAAACTCAGGCATAAAAGTTGACTTATTCGTCACAGAGAATCGCAAACTGGGAAACGTAAATAAGGGCATGATCTTTCACTTCAGCCAACACGTACAGACGCATGAACAGATCGATCACACAGTGCAAAACGAGACTCTTACCAAAGTGACTGTGTACCTGTGCGCCAGGAGCTACACCCACACATACTCCATACGTACCACGTTTGTTTGCTATGACTTTTGTACTCCTGACGAAAGCCACCTGTTTGAAGTGTCGCTGGGCAGCGTCATACTTGTGGCTACACGTTAGTTATAGTAGCCGGTAAATCCCTTTTAACCTTGGGTTATCCCTTATTAGTGTCTCGAGGATTGAAGTTTTTGTCGCCCTCGACAAATGTAGAGATAAATATATTTAGTCACTTGTAACGATGCATGTAAGAATGTAAGAAAGTATAAAGCTGAAAATTTACTAAACAGTAAAACGTATTATGCAGAATACTTCATATCCATTGTTTGACTCGCCGCCTTCGAATAAATCAGGCGGAATTCTTTGCTGCCTTTTAATAAAAAAGAGCGTAACCGTTTCAGTTTCTGCAAACGCTTTTATCCTGGACATGATTTTCGGAATATTGGCTGACTTTAATAACGACGAGCCAAAGCCGCTTTGGTTTCTGCAAACACTTTTATCCTGAACAGTATTTTGGGAATCTTTGCTGCCTTCAAGTTACAAGTACCCTAACCTGCTTCAGTTTCTGCAAACGATTTTATCTTGCCCAGGGTTTGGAGAAAATAGCGCAGAAACTGAAGATTACAGCACGCCCTTTCTCCTCCTAAGAAGCGTTTTGCTAAAGCACTAGCTACCGAAAATTTGAAAGGTTTGGTTCTGGCATTTTCCATAAAAATGTACTCATGGAAAACGCCAGAATCCAAAGATCTTCTTATTTACTGGATACAGTGGTACGAGTAAAAAATTCCATTTCTGAATTATAACGTTTTCTATGAATACGATTTTCTCTTTTTTCCAGAGAAGCTCAAAATAAGTACAATCCAACCCTAATTATACGTTTTTCAAAGTATCAAGTAAAATTAAGATATAATTAAAACAATAAGTGTAAATGAAACATGAAACGTTTCCGTGCCTATATGGCAGCACATTATCCTGTTAGAACGTATAGAGTAGCCGTTAATGTTATTATACTAGGTTCTACGCGCCATGTAGTCTTTTAATATTTTAACGTACCCAAAATTTCTGCAATCATTTTGTTAACAGTTTTTTTTTGCTTATAACTTTGGTGATTTCCATCACACTGCAAAGAGTTATAGTACTTGTATATACAGCATGCTGTATATATAGTGCATGTGCAGAACTCAGAAAACTTTTCTGCTGATTCATTTATGATAGATATGTTTTACAGAAGATGATATGATGTAGTACATTTAAAATATGTATGTTTTAACACGGTTAAAAATCCTTATTTTTTTATTGTTGTATATTTCTAAGTCGAAACATTGCTTTTTCAAGGTTACTGGGAGCCTGTATTGTTTTATCATCAGTATTATGGATATAAAATAAGTCCCTTAAGACGCCGAATGATTTCAGTGCATTGCTAGGTTTGGGTGCTGATGCACTTACCTGGGAATCATCATCAGTCTCGTCACTAGAGACATTCTCATTGCCCGTTTTGTTCTCAATAACGTCGTCTACATTCATACGTGATATCGTTGCCAAATCATTTTAGCAACTGACGTAAACTCGGAAGCTAAATTCGTCTTCCTCTTCAATTATAGCATTCCAGTCAGTTAACGTAATGATGTCTCCTTGAAATATAGAATCGTAGAGAAGCCAGCATGCTAATGTTAAATATGGAAATCAAGCTTTTGCGAAATAAAACAACTTCCTTGGTTTTTCCAATTGTTTCCGATGCAACATGCTTTCTTGCCGTTGACAAAATGCCATTGCTTCTAACACGTTCAGTGTAAATATTTTGATATCAGAAACATTTCCGAGCCTGAGCTGCAACAATCGTTGTCAGTAATAATCCTTAACACGCTTGCCTATCCCTAAATCCGTTAGATAAATACAACTCCAGCAACTGAGGGAGACGGTTCTAAAATGCAATTTTTGATGTTTTTCACAAAATTTTCTACATTTTGTGGATGCGCAAGACAACAATCGACAAGCAGAAGAATCTTCCGTTTCTTCCTCTTCATTTTTTCATCAATTTCTTGTATCCAATCTATGAAAAGTGCAGCCGACATTAATGACTTGGTGTTGGCGGCGTGAATCGTCTGCAGACTTTTCACGTTTCTGAAACACCAGAGTCTTACAGGTTTCCCAATGATGAAAGGTGTTAATTTTTCATTTCCATCAGACTTACACCACTACAGGATACTCAGTTGGTAATTGTTACCCTTTTTCCCATCACAGCGGTCCTTTTCTAAAGCTAATGTTTGCGATGGCAGCAAATTAAGAAGAGTCCCATGCAATCTGCGTTGAAAATGTTTTTGCGCTTATATCCTTTGGTAACTTTTGATAAACTCCACTTCGATTCGATCACAATATGAGAAGAAACTACAGAAGATTCACCGCTGAGAATTTTCCTAACTATTTCATTACGCTTTTGAAATCGATGCAGTCATGCAACTGAAGAATCGGCATCTTCGTTTACGTTCATTTTTTTCGACTTTCTTTGGCCTTTCAAGGAGTATTGGACCGACTATGGGAATGTTCGTGACACAACACTGATCGGAAAATTGAAAAACAATCTCTCGGACTTCAGCAAACTTTCCGGTTTGGATGCGTAATTCTATTCGTTGCAGGTGGTCCAGAAGACGTTGCGTTGTCTTTGATCTCTTTACGCATGTAGATTAACGCCGTTAGAGTAAAAACTGGGGTTTTTAAATTTGCAGCTGAAGGCGTTTTTGTTGGCATTAGATTTTCATGAACTTCTTACAAAATATCCATTTTACCTTTTCAAGACAAGACTTAATGAGATCATGAAGCCATGACCCCAGTTCAAGAAAGTGAATGCAAACGAAGATCTCAAGGAAAGAGTCCGACATGACAACTTCAAGCATGCGTAGATGTCTACTGCAGGTCCCAATGGCTGCTCAGGAGAAGCGCGCACACTCCGCAGAGTAAGCCACAGAGCAGGTTGATGAGACGAGTAGGACAGAGAAAGGCGGAGTGGTGAAAGAATGACTGTAAAATGAAAAACGGTATTTGCGGCGATAGAAGAAGTGAGAAGAGGGTTTAGTAAACGGAATTCGCCTGGTTTGAAATTTTAAAACAAGATACCACGCATAAATGAGAAGAAGATAAATTCGAATAATGTATACTTGGTAAAATTAAATATTACTGGTAATTCAGGATTTTTGGACACTTGTGTACATTTGAGAAAACGTATACGTGAGAAACGCATAAATGGGGCTCTGTTGAAATAGTTTTATCTCCGATGACTCTGTTGTCCTTTGACAAGAAAAGCTTAAATTTAGGATATTTCATAGCATTGCCCACTTCTTGAAATCTCAACAACAGAGGTGTCTTATTTACACACTATATACTGTGCGCCTTTTCCAAACACATTAAGATTTTGTAATAATTTTCATCTCGAACTGAAAATGCCTATGAAAAAAACACAGAAGATCCTTCCCATGTCATGCTTTTTCGATCCACCTTTGTGCAGATATAATTTAATGGGAAAATACACATATAGGTTCATACCCATTGAGCAAAAATAAAATGTCAATATGATCTCGGAAAACAATAGAAAAACAAATTGATACCTTGGTTATGATTGAACCTGTCTCATGCAAAAAAAAAATTGTCCTGTTTGACATCCAGAAGTAGAAGCCTCCGGTTTAATCTGAGGAGCAGACAACCAAATGTGTAACACGATACCATCATTGTCAGAATACGTGTGTACATTAAAATAAATTTTCAAACCAGGAAGAATTTCCAGGGTTTTCCTATTATGCCTTCAGAGTAAATAAGAAAAAATCATCTGCATGAACTTACACCGATGAACCATTACATTATGACCACCCCCAGCCTAGAGAAATGAGCGAGCCTGGAGACCGAACGGTCGTACAGGTGAAATTCACAGAGCAGTATACTGTATATACAACCCGAGAACCGGCTTTCGGTTAGTAGTGTTTGGTGTCAGAACGGGAAAAGCTGCCGATTTATCGGAGTTTGATAAGGGACAAATTGTGATGACACGGCGCCTCAGAACTATCATCTCGGAAACGGCGAAGCTTGTGGGTTTTTCACGTGCCTCTGTAATGCGTACGTATCAAAAGTGGGGCACAGATAGCAAACGACGAACCGTCGTCCAGCCAAGTGTCGTCAGCAGCTCATTGATACCTGAGGGGAGCGGAGATCCTAGCACATTGTTCACAGCGACCGCAGGGCCACAGTGTGATAAATCATCCGCAGCTACAGCAGGGGTGATGAGGGCAATATGTCACAGCACACAGTTTATCGTAGTCTTCTG
The DNA here is from genome assembly GCA_039090855.1 of Macrothele yani. Taxonomy (NCBI): domain Eukaryota; kingdom Metazoa; phylum Arthropoda; class Arachnida; order Araneae; family Macrothelidae; genus Macrothele; species Macrothele yani. The sequence continues at coordinate 78,633,280 of CM077007.1, read as the reverse complement.
CGAATGGGCCTGCGTAATGGAAGACCCATCCGGGTATACATGCTCACTGCACGTCATCGCCAACAACGCATGAAATGTACCCAAGATCATCGAGATTGGACAGTGGATGATTGGAAGAAAGTGGCCTAGTCTGACGAATCAAGATTCCTGGTGCATCACGTAGACGGCCGAGCGTAGATACGCCGATTATCAACGGAGGCTATGGCACCTGGATGCACCTTTGGGCAAAAACAGACCGGCGGCGGTAATGTTATGCTGTGGGAGATGTTTTCTTGAAACACTTTAGGCCTCATTATCCCAATAGCACAATCCCTGACAGCTTTCAGTTATCTGAACATCGTTGCGTACCAAGTTAACTCGTTCATGGCAACTGTGTTCCTTTCTGGTGATGGCCATTACCGGCACGATAATGCGCCATGCCACACTCCCAGAGTTGTTCAGGAGTGGTTTGATGACTTTCTGTTAATGCCATGGCTTCCCAATTCACCTGACATGAACCTAATCGTAAATTTGTGGTTCAAATTAGAAAATCAGGTTCGCGCTAAATCACCACCACCCCGAAATGTACGGGAACTGGAGGAGTTCAACAATTTATTCATAAAATTATGATACAAGCGCACTTCGGGCGATGAAAACATAAAAAAGAACAATGAATGACAATATCTACAGATGAATGCATATAACAAGAGAAAACCACTGATGCAGATATAGAACAGAAAATGGCATACGTACAAAAATGGCCTGGAGACGATCCGGGATAGAATACATACAATGACATACTATAAAGTCCGATAAGGAAGGAAAGGAAAGTTCAGAGAAGCTGTAAAAACGCATGACTAGTCCAAGAGCAAGTAATAAGTCAAGAACAGTCCCACACATCAGCAGGGGAATGACGAAGAAAAGAAGCAGAAAGTTGAGCGGTGTCCTCCATTTCACAGAGCCGTTGATAACAAGAAAGGAACGTACAGTAAGTCTTGCAAAGAGCCTCAAGGTCAGCTCTTATACACGTCAGCCGACGATAAACATCATCCGGAGGAAAAGTGAAGTGAGAAAGGTCATATCAAACGATGGATCCCGGAAGAGCGAAAATAGGCGAAACAGTTGTCTATGGTTAAAGGGTTGAGTGAGCACAACGGTATCTTGACAAAACTGTTCAAATTGCGCTTGGAGCGCAACCTCTGCGAGTTCCTCTGGATTTTCCGTAAGGCTACACCCCCTGGGGGACGATGGAGGAGAACGAGTGCTGGAAGATGAACGAGAGCGATTCAGTCATTGACGTCCACGTTTAGCTGGAGCACTAGAAGCTTTGAAGACGGTGCGTTTTGCGTATCGGCCACTGGAATCAACAACAGTCTTATCAGTAATGGCTAAGTCATCCACACTGTGTGGATCTTCAGTAGGAGTAATAGGAAGGTGAAACAGTCCAGGAGTGTCCGGAGCAGTCATTAAAGCATTGCGGAAATCATCAAGATCAGTTGCCGATGAATCATTGGTAACCATGGCCACTTCCTTAGAGGGAGCCTCACCAGAAGTAGAAAGCATCACCTGAGCAGAAGCGTCCTGCTCAGAAATCGAGCAAGGAGGTGAAAATGGTTCAGGTGAAGTTGAAGAACCAAGGAGAGGAAAAAAGTGAGCTTCAGTAAAATCAGGAGCACGCAAGTCAGGCTCTGCACGAGAACCAGACGGGGGCGTATCAACAGGTACTGATGTAGACAACAATCCAGAAGAGGGTCCAGAAGAAGAGGAAGGTCCAGGACACTCTTTATAAACATGCCATAGGCCTTTACACTTGCTGCAGTGGAACTCAGTTAAGAGATCGATGTGTTTCCGTTGACCGTGACAATGGACAGTAAGTTGTGTAGGTAAAGTTGCAATATCGTCCTGAGAAGAAAAAATGACAGGCACCATGCGACGAGCACCATAAATAGGGCGATCCGCAAAGACGTTGGGTACTGCCGAGTAGGTTACGACGTCCCCGGCAACGCGACCAAGAGATGAGATAACTGAAAGGAGCATAACATTTGTGACTTCAGGTGGCACCGGGTAAAACGACACGGTAACTGGGCGCTGTATCACAGGTTTGGGCATCAAGAGGTTATTAATAATAGTAATACCTTTCTGCAATAGTCCGAGCCAGACGATAGAGATGAGTAATAGCAGACGGAGATAAAAGCTGCTTAACTGCCGTAGCATAAACTTTCAACTTGGTATCGGGAAGGGCTTTAAAAAAATTCCTAAAGTCATATGTGAGGAGAACTTTTGAGCTTGAACAGATGACGCCGGAATATGAAGATGTATAGAGTTGCCGGTGCGACGAACATGAGGTTTCAATGCATCGACTTGCTGTAACACAATCGAGGATTGGCGATCAGATGCAGAGGTCTCCGCAGCTGAATAAGATTATGGCAATCGAGCTGCTGTGGAAGATGGAGGAGTGACGTCGATGTGAGTATGCATTGCATCAGGAAAAGTCACAGTAGAAGCTGAAGCAGAGGAGCTGCCTGACTGGGCAGCAGCAGGAGAAGAGGTGCCAAATGACGCACCGATGAGGGCAGTAGAACAGCGCCATGAGAAGAAATCAGCGTAGCGGCTCCAGCAGCAGCGTCGCCGGTTCCTTTTTTTTTTTTTTTTTTTTTTTTTTTTTTGATTGGAGGTTTAACGACCACCGTGAGCAACTCAATGGGCTATAAGCAGTCGCCCGTCCCTACTTTAGGGTCACTGGTTCCAGGGAAGGGAGAGAGCCAGTGCCGTAAGACAAACACAACATCCATGCCTGACCGGGATTCGAACCCGGACCCCTTACGGACGAATGATCAGAGGCCAGCGCCTTAGACCACTGCGCCACCGGGGCGGCCGTCGCCGGCTACAGCAAGAGTGGAAGTAGGGCTACCGAACATGACATCTCCACCGGAAGCCGTCATTACTAATGGCGGCGCCTCAGCTCGACCAGGTAAATAAAGCTTGGAATGAAGAAAATATCGTACTTACGAATCGGAAAGTAGAACAAAACAATGCACTAGACCTTTGGATACACAAAAAACACAAAATTAGAACTGGGAGGGTACTATAAACGGAACTTTAGACTTGAAAATATAAGAGCTGATGCCGAACACGGGAGGACCTGCTGTTGAAATTATGGTACCATATATGCTAGGATACCTATAGCCATCTCAACGAATCGATGCCTCGCCGAGTGGCGTCTCTTTTGCGGCCTAAAGGGGGCCCTACATCTTATTAGGTAGGTGGTCATAATGGCTCATTGTTATAAGTTCAGACTCCTATGAAAGCAACTAATCGTACTTCAACATTCTTACTAGAAAAGTATGACATACTAAATGAAAGATCTTTATCAACTGCGGCGTCGCTGAGTAAGTATATAAGCACAGTGGTATGAATGAGAGAAAGAAGAGAGAATATACATGACAGAGAGAGAGGAGAACATATGAGAGATGCATGAAAGAAGGATGAGAGAATACGAGGGATGCATGAGAAAAACAAAAGAACATGAGATATTCATGAGAAAAAGATGAGAGAAAATTAGAGATGCGTGAGAGAAGATCCATTAAGGTTAAGGCATTAAGATAGTAAAAACAGTATAGAGGGCAGAACGTACAAAGACCAGGACATGGATGTTTTATTTCTTTAATGTTGTTACATGCAATGATTTTTACACTGGACTCTGAGGATCAGAATGGAAGCCAGCTTACACTTAAGTGAATTTAAAACAGTCGAATTCTAGAGTATTATCAGTATTTATTATGACAAAAGAGTCCCAAACTTAGGACACTGATGAAATTACAAGGAATGTTTAGGGAACCTAGTGGTCTAGAAAATGGAAGACTCTCTGGATCTTTAGTTCTTTTGCATAAGAGGCAAAAGAACGTGGGATTAACTCGAGGTGGATAAAGTGCCGTAGCATGTCAAAACTGAAATACTCAGAAAATTTAACTTAATACGAATAGTGATTCAAGAAACTCGAAAGATAAGTGGATAAAATTTTGTATAGCTGCGTTAATGCGATGCACAGGGAATTTCCTATGTATTTCTTCATGTCACCTAATAGAAAAGTAGCATATTAAGGAAAATGGAAAGTACAGTATGAGGGAAATCCTGGTTATCACTGAAAATATCAGATACGAAAAAACCTTGCAATCAGACTTGTATAAAAGCAAACATTTTGTGTCAGATGAATATATTCACTTGTGTCACCTAAGTGGTACGATTCTCGATCAAGTGTAATGAAAAAATTATGAATTACCATTCTCACGTTCACGACTATCCTATGCAAAAAAGCAATTACAAAATAAAGATAACAAAAATCTTTGATTTCTGAGAATAAATATGCAGTTTTTACGAAATGAAGGACTGACGGAAAAGCGAGTATTTTCAACAAACCATTTGTATCCGATTAAAAAAGGTGCGTATGATAATTTGTTCTAAAAGCTGAGGGAAAAATTCTCTGCAAGATTTCATAAGTCGCTTGTTACTGGGACTTCAAAGCTAATAATTTAGATGTTAAAGTTATTGTACCTCGAGTTGTGTTGGTTGCCTACTGCTAAATCGCATCTTGTTTGTTTTAAGAAGTAATATTTCGTTATTTTAAAACATATGGTTCTAATTAAACAAACATACGTATATCCGTTCACTCACAAAAAATCAATGAATCACTTGTCACAAGAATTATTGTATTCTTTGTGCTCATGAAATAAACATAATTTAATTTTCAAAATCTGTGAGAAAATAATCAGCTGAAATGTTTCGGGTAGAACGGATCGAATGACTCGTGTAGAACTGGAATAACCTTGTTACTAACATCTCAGTTAAAGAGAAAAATTAATTATTAAGTAAACATGAGGAACTCTTGCATAGATATTAAGCCGCCCTGTTGGAGCGGTGGTTTCTTACCATTCGTCCGAGATGGGTCCGGGTTCGAATCCAGTGATTCATGGATGGTTTGCTTGTCTTACGACACTGGCCCTCTCCCCTCATTGGAAACAGTAAGTTAGGAACGGGCGATTGCTTATGGCCCACTGAACTGCTCATTGTGGTCGTTCAAGTACTAACCACAAAAGGAAAAAAGGGTATTACGGCTCGAACAAAGGCAAGTAAATCACTAGGTATCACAAACAATGTCATGACTACTGGAGAAGTGCATTATCCGACTTCTTCAACAGTAAGTCTGTGCCGAAAAACTGTAGATGATTCAAAAGAAAACGTCCTAATATAAGACTACAAATCATATAGCTGAAACCAAGAAATGTAACTCTGTAATATTTCACAAAGGCCGAGAAATTTTCATTTTCTCACACAATAATTTTAATACGAATGAATCCCTTGGTCTACACTGGTGTGCAAAAATTAATACGAAGAGGAGAAATTAGCATAACAGCGGAACAAGCAGGCAGAACGGACCGAAAGACCACTAGGGTCCGGTACGGTAGGGCATGCGCATATATGCAGCATGACGTAGAGGGGGAGTGTGGTGTCATAAGGGTATAAAGCACACGGGCGGTGTATGCTGAGCAATTCGGTGAAAGTTACAGCACGGTGTACATCGGCTTGAACGACGTCAAGTTGCTGCCACCTTGTGATATGGCCAACAGGCAATCCAGCAGACGACATCTGGATGACTTTACCCGAGGTCGCATCATTGGAAAGTTGGAAGAAGCTCGAAGTGCGACCAGTGTGGCCGAAGAGTACGGGATCGCTCACAGCATCGTTTCATGTGCTTGGAGAGCATTTCAAACGACAGGAACAGCTGTCAGAGAGTTTAGCAGTGGTTGTCCACGAGTAACCACGGCCGCGGACGACCGGTATATTGTCCCACAGCCGAGAAGAGACAGACGGCAGACAGCGCGAGAAATTGCAAGGCACATGCAACAGACAACTGGAAGTCCGTTATCGCGTTTTACCGTGGCCAGCAGGCTGCCCAAAGGTGGTCTATTTGCACGACGACCACTACGGAGTGTGCCATTAACGCCTGATCACCGGAGACGGCGGTTTCTGTGGTGCCAGGAACACAAGAACTGGACACATCAGCAATGGGGTCGAGTTCTCTTTATGGATGAGAGCCGATTTAGTCTGACGAGCGGTTCTGGACGTATACACATCTGGAGAGAGCAGGGAACACGCAATCACCCCTCCAACATCATTAAATGGGACCGGTTTGGAGGTGGCGGAGATCTCGTTTGGGGCGGTATCATACTTGGTAGCCATACTGACCTCCACATCTTCCAAGGAGGTTCAGTCACTGGTGTCCGCTATTGTACCGAGGTTCTCCTGTCTCACGTGCGTCTGTTTAGAGGTGCTGTGGGTCACGAGTTCCTCTTCATGGACGACAACGGTACACCTCATCGTACAGTGGCTGTCGCAGAGTTGTTGGAGACTGAAGATATTCAACGCATAGATTGGCCCGCAAGGTCCCCGGACCTAAATCTAATCGAACACGTGTGGGACCTTTTCGGGAGACGCTTGGCAGCACGTCACCAGCAGCCAGCAACGATTCCGCAGCTGCGATTGGCGCTACAACAGGAATGGGCCGCGATGCCTCATCAGCTCCTTGACGACCTCGTCCTCAGCATGGACAGACGTTGTAAATCCTGCAACGCAGTCAATGGTGGTCATATCCCCTACTAAAGACTGGATTTTTCTTTGGCAGCCGTTTGTCACATGGCCGTTTCTGTCTTCTGTCCAGTTGTGCTCGAAGCTACCTTTTCAATAAAGTGCCTTTGTATCATTTGGATTCCTTGTTTGGACGGTTTTGCTCACTTGTCCCATATTCTTACATCTTGGGGATCTTATGGTAGGATTTGAGTAGATGTGGAGCACTTCTGCACGACGTTACATTCGAAAAACCATCTCGTCCTTAATTTTTGCATGCCAGTGTATTTCCTGGGTTTTGAAATCCTTAAATGATGCTTCAATTTATCACTCAGAACAGCTTCCATTATCAGTTTTCCGCATGCAGAATAACGATTCTTTACATTATGAATAGGCTCAAGTTGTTTTTTTATTACTCGAGTTGTTTTGCCCAAAATTCCACATGTGCAAAAAAAAATTATAATCTGAGTTGCCAACTCCATAGAATTACTTTTTCAAAATTAAATGTTACTGAATATTACACAGAGAATGACCGAGAGTGCGTTTCTCCAACATTTCGTACGACAGAATGTCCCCTGTTATCGAATGTTATTAATAGTTCATCAGTTCAAACGCACAGTTAATCACGATTTGTTCATTATGTTTCTAATGTAGACACAAAGATCGGGGAATTTAGTACAAACTGTGTTCAGTGGGATCGGCTGCCTAATGGTCATGCGCGTCACTAAAGGACAGGGGCTCCCAAATGCCTGTTCTTTTGCCGCTGAACACCTGTCTTTTTCACACTTCTCGTTATGAAACATTTCGCATTCTGATTTTTCCTTTGAAGTATGCTTTGTAATTTATTGCTCAATGTATCAACTTTTTTATAACCATTGGGTCTATTTTTCCTATGGGGAATATACCCCAATAACACCACATTTTTTGAGGAACGGGGTTATTCCCTATATTTTCCCCATGGGGAATAACCCCATTCCTTAAAAAACATAGATAAATGACAGCACATTCATTCTCAACTACAATGGTGCACAGATAAGAAACTAAGTTATAAAATATAGGCAGGTGATTCAATGTGGTATTGCAAAGCTTAATATGATTAGAATTTCTTAGGCGTTAAATTTCCGAAGCTCAGCTATTGTAGAACATTGTACAAAAATAGACTTTTGGTGGAAACATAGAAAGAAACATTTCCTAGAGGACAACATAGTTTTGCAGAAAAGGGTTCATAAACTGTAACATCTGTGTAAAGTGATAGAATCCAGCCCCCGATATTTATTGTCATGTAGTAATGTTTTCTGTAATTATTTCTCATTTCAAATGCAATGTAATGTACGTTTCAACACACGTGTAGACACGCGGCACATTTCCTTTGTATACCGGATTGAGGAGCGCCGAACGAGGCATATGACTAGCGGTATCCGTTGACCTTGACCTGGTCGACGTGGTCTGATGTATAGGTCAAAGGTCACCACTTCCAGATAGCGGCTAACTCCACACCAATTGGAATCTAGAGGCAGAAAAAGGGGGAAATAAGAATAAAGATATAAAAGCCAGCGGCACGTGTGCTCGGGACGCTTTTCGTGTTTCACCTTTCCACGGAGTAGGACGTCGTGTTTTAAGCAGAGAGTGTCGGTTAGATCTCTCGGGGTTTTACGTTTTTACCGACGGAATAGTCAGGGTTTTTCGGCGATAAGAGATCGGCCGAGTTTTAGACGGAACGACTCAAGTCAACGTGGTGGTGGGTCCTCCGGGATGTCGGTGAGATAGTGAAGTGTTAGCTATCTGCAAACCTGTTGGCACGTGGAGATAGCCAATCGAACGGAACTTATTCTTTCATCTATTAAATGTTTTTACGTCTAACCAAGGATTTGTTATTGGAGTTACTCATTGTCGTAGATTTTTCGTAATTGCTGAATACACGTTCCAGTATTTCAGCGATCGAGTTCAACTCGACGGCACTCAAAAGAACCTATGTCAGGCCCGTTTGAGAGATTCGGATTCCGTAAGGTCTAGAGGCAGATCGAACACTGCGGGACCTGACAAAGTGTTGTCAAAAAATTCAGTAAAAACGCTACAGTACGACGACCGAGGAGATTTTTTTTGTTTGGAGGTTTAACAACTGAGCTACTCGATGGGCTATAAGCACTCGTCCGTCTCTAATTTAGGATCGCTGGTTCCAGGCAAGAGAAAGAGCCAGTATGGTAAGACAAACATATCATCCATGCCTCACCGGGATTCCAACCTGGACCCATCTCGAACGAGTTACCAAGCCATCACTTAGACCACTGTGTCACCGGAGCTACAAGCAAGGATATCCAGCAACGTACAGAAGTGAGCCCCAGCTCCCGGAAAGTACAAAGAATTTCAAAGAGACACTGAATGTCTACTGGTACGTTGCAGTCTGTATATCCTTGAAAGAAGTTCATGGTAAAGCGTGATTGCAAGGATGCTTAGACCACAAAAACTGGACTGTAAAAAAATAGAAAATGAATTCTATAGCTACGAATCTCGCTACAATCTGCTTTCATTGATGGTAGGACATACATGTGGCTGTAGTCAGGCTCACGAAACAAGTAGTACAGCACTGTCCCCTGGGTAAAACATGGTGTTAAAAATGTGATGGTAGGAATTTTTTTTCTGTAATAAGGACTTGGTCTGCTGGTTTTATCGTTATTGAGATCATAAACGAATACATATAATTCGTCGTTCGGATAACGTTACTCCTCTATTATAAATTCTAAAGTTATGAATTCTATGAAAAGAGGCCATGTCTGCTCTGAAAAGACAGGAGCTCCTGTCATATACAGGACTACTATTTAGTCGTCGGTTGCTATTTTTTAATCATTTGTATATTTGGCCGTGAGTACTTACATGTGGAGCTTCATCAGGATTGAACGACTTTCTGAGGGTGCTTGTAGTATCGCGACTTGATTTGAAGCTGTAATGATAAAGTTCTTTTGAGGAATTGGATATCTCAGCTTCCGAATAAAACCGCCAGAGCCCTTGTGGCATAAAATGGAAACAATTTAGAAAATATCCATGAATACCTACCACGTTGATAGAAATCAGATATTCCTGCTTGAGGAATTGAGGCAAATTTAACGTAAAATTTGCAATAATTATACTGACAGTTTATTATTTAGTCCGCACGCTATGATTGCTTTCTTGTTTACAATAGGTAGCAAGAGCTCTGTTGGGCCAAACAAGGCCATGCCGTAATACACTGCTTCGGTCGTGCGGCCACCAACTGACCTATCAACCTAAAGGGTCCGGCTCCGTGTGTTTTGATGCCCGTCAAATGTAGGCTTACGTCAGTTTAGGTAGACAGTGCTTTGACCTTTTTCTGTATTTCTTTGTTTTTCTAATAGCTTTGTTGCCATGGTAATCTACGAGTACTTTTGGAAATACTTTCATACAAGAACTGCATCACTGTATATCATGCAACTGCATTATTAGAATACGTATAACTACATCACCACATCCCTTTTTAACAACTGAAAGATCAAATAATCGTAGGAACACAAATTAAAATTTTAATAATGGTTTCTTAATCTTTCCTGATTGTCTTCAAGGAAGAAAAAATGTAAAAACATATAAATCGAAACATTTTACTTTCATTGTTCAATCTTCAGCACTTGGGTACATATCTGTGAACTTAAAAAAACATTCTCAAAGAAATATCTACAGAAAAAAAATCATGCTTTTACAAAACATAGTCAGTAAATAAAAAACTACGGAGCAAAAAGCGGAAATCGATAAGTGAAAAAGGCATTTTAAGTGCTGCGCTATCTATTGCCCATCTAAAAATTATAGCCGCACTGATGAAAAAGCAGGTTTACAAATTTGAATTAGATCGCTCACAAACACAGCTTTGCTTTATCCGAAAAACAGGTTTTGTTTTTCATAAGTAACAAGCCAAGATATTACGATATAGGCTCAAGCCTTGTAAAATATTAACGAGAAGGATAATCGACTTCCCGAGAAGACTTTTTCCTCTGAAAAGATTTTGAAAGGGCGGTTTCAAACTAGACAAGCTGCTTTCTTCGAAAGCAGCTTGACGACATCAAAAATTTCATGACACACTTGCTTACTTTCATTCCACATTTCTTTCTAAAAGGAATAAGCTTTAAAAATTCAAAACGTGGGGTTCTTAAACATAAATACAAAATTTTTCCGATCATTTTTACAGCTCCTAGCTTTGGAACGTTCGTTCGTCAGGCGCTTTTAAGAACGCAGTCCCTGGTTTCTGAGTTGTTCGGAATCAGAAAGGCATAGTAATAATCTCAAACAAAATATTATTTGCTTTTCCACGATTTTGTGCTGTGAGGAATTTTGATGATCTTCATTCTGGATTTTTCTCAGATGCTCCCAGTTTGATTAGGTTCAATACTGCGAAATCACCTTCCACTTAAATTTTAAAGCCCTCTATACAGAAGTGATTTACGTACCTACTCCATTTCTTCAGCATTCGTCACACTGAAAGTCGGTTACAAATTGCGATCTCAGTGGTCTTGTCTTGGATAGCAATAAGTCACACTAAGAAAGACTACTTGTGTTCAATGCTGCTGTGGAAAAGGTCTTCGCCTTTTTTTTTTTTTTTTGCAGTTGGAAGATAAGACATACCAGCTTTGCGGGAGACAAAGTTCTTGCGTATAAACGTCCACCGTTTTTTCACCTTCCTCTGTTGGACGAGTCGTTTTAAAATAACCTGTACTAAAACACTGAGCATCTTTGAAAAGGCTCTGTAACTATCTCAGTAAAAACTGGAATTTTTCTCTGTTTTACATCGACAGGCAACGCCTTCGGCACTAAAATCTCTTCACTATGATTACCTTTGCACAATAGTTTTCTGCACTCTACTTGTGTGTAATCTATTATCCAATGAGCCGCTTCTAAATAGGCATAATTTGCAGATGTCACTTTAAATGACTAAAAAAATGAAAATGAAAGCTTTTCAGAAACACCCACTTTACAAATAACATTTCGAACAGCCGTTTTCTCACGTCTTTCACCATTTTCCTTTCTATACTTCTGATTTCAAAAATTAAGGCCTCAGTCATCGCTCATGTTTCCTTTGAGCCAAGCACCGTATGGTGCTTGGCAGAAAATATTCCCCCGTTCATCAGCTCAACAGCAGATTTTATGATGAACACATTCTTATGCACCCTCAGCTTGTTCACACTTCACTTATACAGTATGTCCCAGTTGGAGGAAATCTTGGCTTTTCATTTGTACGCACCGATGATGTCCCTGCTGAGAGAAACCCATGTGATTCAACTGTGCATGTACAGGGTATGAAGGCTATGTCAAGCACATTAGAGAATACATCGCTGTGTTAAGGAATATTAGGATCTGGTTATGTATAATGCACACCTCTCTCGTTTACAGGTGAGGTGACTATCTCGTCCTGGCTTCGTGTAACGTATATTTCGGAACTGGAACGGTAATGGGCTATTCATCCCTTTTTAAATGAATTTCCAGTCACATAAAGATGCAGGGATACGAATCAGCTGGTGTTACTGAGAACTCCTTCTCAATAGTCATTGTCTTAGTACTGTAATAGTGGAACCTTCGATCCTTCAACCGGGTGAAAGCCAAGCTTGTTTTAGAACAATAGTTTCCACAGAGGTCTTTTTTTAAAAGGTCGTAGCTTTATCACTGAATTAAAAACCTTCTTATCAGTACAGCAACAGTATTCACTTATCAGCATCGTTCGCAATGGAATCTTCGTCCAGAAATTAATAAGATATGCCGGTGTATGTAAAAATTCAAGGGTTCAATCTTCTTTGCTGGAACAGCTTTTAATTTTGCATCATTTAGAATCAAATCAATTTAAATCGATGAGCCATTACATTATGACCACCTACCTGATAAGCTGTAGGACTTTCTTCATGCTGCAGAACAGCCGCCACTGGGCGAGGCATCGATTCGATGACGAGACGATATGTTTTCTGGGGTATGTAAATAAAACATTAACTGACATTGCACAATGGTAATCAATTGAAAATCAAGCCACTGACGAATTAAAAACTTTAATTATCAGTCACTCGGTTAGAGCATGATGCGCAGAAATCCTGCTCTGTTCCTGTTCTTCGCTGTACTCGCACCAAAAACCATAGAAGCACATCACCCCTTCCCTTCTTCTTCAGAGTCTACCCCCACAACAATTCAACAAATCCCCCCTACACACACACACACACACGCACACACACAGGCCAACAAGTACACAAGGACTAAATCCAAAAGAAAAGCCTGGACAAATGAAAGTGTAAAATTACAGAAGAAAGCAAACAAAGTTCACTTACTAATCCGGCTTCAGAACCTGTCTTCAGAGGAGCGGGATAACATGCGGTAAGTCATCATTGCAGCACTGAGGTTCCAAGCTGTAAATGTATAGGCTGTCCATGAACCGGATGTTACATCCTGTCTGTGGCGCCGCAGTTATTGTGGTCCACGGCCACTCTGGATACTGTGTTCCCTAATTCATCAAGGGCCGTTGTTTTGGCTCCCGTTTTGACATCGTATTTATGTTCTTTAACACGGGTGTTCAATGTCCTCTTGGTAGAACCCACATAAATCTTCTGATTCTGTGTAGTATCCAGTGAGCACAATGAAATCTCGTGCACCCCACATTTACTAACCTCTGGCGTAGGATCTCTGTCACGTTTTACCACACTCAATATGTTAGTTGTTCTGATACCGCTACCCAAATGATTTCTGTTGCATAAGTTCTTAATGGCATTGATGAGGTCCGGAACAAACTCCATGGACCCTACGAACTTGCGTTGCTGATTAACACACTGCAATGTAAAACAAGTTGCTCTCAGTAGTTTCTGTAACAATCTGTCGATAATTGATTTGCAGTACACATGTGCCATGGCCAGATCATAAATCCTTGTTAACTCCTCCCTTCGCATTTCTTTAGACGATGAGTGGGTGAATGCCCGTTTTAAGGAAAAAAGCACAGCCGACTGTTTTTGTTTCATGCGGTGCGATGATGCCATGGGTATCACAACAGTATTACTAGTGGGTTTTCCATATACTGAAAAGGAAATGCTTCTGGACGTTTGGTTATGGTGCGAAACGAAATCCAAAAAGGGGAGTTTGTATTCACTTTCTAATTCGTAGGTAATTTTTTTCCAACTATTAAATTTACCTGCGAATTAGAATGTGAATGCAAACTCCCTCTTTTGGGTTTCGTTTGGCACCCTAACCCGACGTCCAGAAACATTTCGTTTTCAGTATATGGAAAACCCACTAGTAATACTGTTAGAATACCCATGGTCTCATCGCACCGCATGAGCCAAAAACTGTCGGCTGTGCTTTTTTCTTAAAACGGGCATTCACCCACTCATCGTCTAAAGAACTGCGAAGGGAGGAGTTAGCAAGAATTTATGATCTGGCCATGACGCATGGGTACTGCGAATCAATTATCGTCATATTGCTACAGCGACTACTGAGCAACTTGTTTTTTATTGCAGTGTTTTAACCAGCAACGCAAGTTTGTAGGGTCTATGGAGTTTGTTTCGGACCTCATCAATACCATTAAGAACTTATGCAACAGAAATCATTTGGACAGCGGTACCAGAACGACTAACATATTGACTGTGGTAAAAAAGGAACAGAGATCCTACGCCAGAGGGTGATAAATATGTTATGTACAAGATTTCATTGCGCTCACTGGATACTACACAGGATCAGAAGATTTATATGGGCTCTAACCAAGAAGACATTGAATACCCGTGTTAAAGAACATAAGTACGATGTCGAAAGAGTAGCCAAAACAATGGCCCTGGACAGATTGATGAAAAAGGAAACACATTATCCAGAGTGGTCGCGCGCCGCTATAATTGTGGCGCTAATTACAGGATGTAACATCCGGTTCATGGAGAACCTATACATTTATAACTTGGGACCTGAGTGCTGCAATGATGGCTTACCGTGTGTTATCTCGCTCCCCTGGAGACAGGTTGTGAAGAAGGATTAGTGTAGTTTGTCAGCTTTCTTTTGTAATTCTACAGTTTCATTTGTCCAGGCTATTCTTTGGGATTTAGTCCTTGGGTACTTGTTTGTGTGGGAGGAGTGAGGGGGGGCTTTGATCAATTGTGTTGGCGGGTAGACTCTGAAGAAGAAGGCAGGGGTGGTGTGCTTCTACAGTCCTTGGTACAATTATGGCATTGAACAAGCACAGCGCAGAATTTTTGAGGACCTTGCACCATTGAGGTCTGGAATATAACTAAGGACAGTGGCCATGACTTAGTTTTTAATGTGATCACATCTGAAGATGGGATCCGTTGCGGATCCCAAAAGTCTCGTGTATTTTAATTTGGAAGAGTTCTAACTGAGTGATTGATAATCAAAGTTTCTAATTTGTCGGTGGCTTGATTTTCACTTGATTACCATCGCGCAATGCGAGTTAATATTTTATTTAAATAGTGTTTCTGCACGATATAAGCATTTGAAATGACTTATCTTGGGGTATCTGGTACCATAATGGCAACAGCAGGTCCTCCAGTTCCCGTACATTTCAGGGTGGTGGAGATTTAGCGCGAACCTCCTTTTTCAAGTCGAACCACAAATGTTCGATTGGGTTCATGTCAGGTGAATTTGGAGGCGTGGGCATTTGGAGGCCAGGGCATTTCCAGGGCATTGACAGAAAGCCACAAGCATGTTCCTTGAACCACTCCTTGACGATTCTCGCAGTATGGCATGGCCCATTATCCTGTTGGTAATGGCCATCACCAGCAGAGAACACAGTTGCAATGAATGGGTGATATTGGTCCGGAACGATGTTCAGATACCTGACAGCTGTCAGGGATTGTGCTATTGGAAAAATATGGCCTAAAGTGTCACAAGAAAACATCGCCCACGGCATAACACCGCCACCGCCGGCCTGTTTCCGCCCAACAGTGCATCCAGGTGCCATAGCCTCTGTTGGTAATCGGCGTATCTGCGCTCGGCCGTCTACGAGATGGGCCAGGAATCTTGACTCGTCATACCAGGCCACTTTCTTCCAATCATCCACGGTCCAATGTTGATGATCTTGGTCCCACTTCATGCGTTGTTGGCGATAACGTGAAGGGATCATGGGACCCGGATTAGTCTTCGGCTACGCAGGCCCATGCGTAGAAGGCTGCGATGAACTGTGTCTTGTGACACATTGCCCTGATCACCACTGTTGTAGCGTCGAGGGATTTGTCGCACTGTAGTCCTGCGGTCGCTGTGAACAATGCGCGACAGTCTCCGTTCCCCTCTGATATCCATGAGCTGCGAACGACACACGTCTGGACGACGGTTCATCGTTTGGCCATCTGTGCACCACTTTTGATACGTACTCATTACAGCGGCACGTGAACAACCCACAAGCCGCACCGTTTCCGATATTGTAATTCTTAGGTGTCGTGCATCACAATTTGTCTTTTATCAAACTCCGATAAATCGGCAACTTTTCTCATTCTGACTCCGGACATTTCTAACCGAAAGCCAGTCCTCGGGTTGTATATATATACTGCTCTGTGAACTTCATCTGCGCCGCCGTTCAGTTTCCAGGCGAGCTCATTTCTCTAGGTTGGGAGTGGTCATAATATAACACCTCATCTGTATAGGTCTGTTGCTAAGACATGATTATGAGAAGTGATTGTGCGTCTTTATTAATTGAAATTTCTGATCTTCGTATTTTAATTTAAAACACACAACCCCTACAGAACACATAAATATAAACACGAATTTCTTTATCTCCTTTCTTTCTCTCTCTCTCTCTTTCAGTTCACCAAGACTACGATCCCATATTCGTACTCACTTTGTTATCGCAAATATTTTCACTGTATTTTTGCTAAAGCACACTAGCTTCCGTAACTATACTTAAGCTATCTTAATATTTTTATGTTATGTCACGAATATCAGAAAAAACATAATCACTGCGGGATACCAGTCCATGTCTTATGGCTAGCGAAGGAAACTGCAGGTAACCGTCGTGGAACGAAGCCTGTTATTGCCTTCCTTGTTATTGCTTCGTTTTAGTGAACAGCTAACGAAACTAACCGACACAACAACTACTTAATTACTGATTATCTATCAGTTTCGTAGTGTGTCTTCCAAGTTAAAATACCGCATATACAACTAGGAATACAGGCAATTTTTTGAAGGGGGATTCACAGCCCCTACACCCTCATGAGGACCCTATGATTTATACACAGTCGCCCTTCCCAAATTTAGGGCCACACTTCCCTGGAAAGAAGATATCCAGTGTAGAAAGACAAACACAAAAATAATTTGAACCCGGATATATCTCGGAAGAATGGTCAGAATCCAGTGCCTAGACCACAGCGCTATAAGGACGATAAACGCAAATCATGCCGTCATGTTTTCTAGATTGCGAACCTCGAAGTTAAGAGTCAAGATAAATAATTTTCATTTATTAAATTTTTGCTGCCTTCACTTGAACTGCTTAAGTAAAATGTACATACATCGCGTCCTGAGTTTTTCTTTTATTCACTACATCAGTAAGTTGTGGTATCCTTCTTTTCTGCGTTTGTTAAGCGCTAAAGAATTTGTTTGTAGAGTGTCCCGGAGTTCGTAAGAAACTAATATTCATATAGAATAGAACAGATGAAGACTGTAATTTCCTTTGGAGGGCAAAATATGTATTTCGTTTAGTATTCAAAGCTTAAAGCGAACTCTGAATCAGATACTCAGATGCATCTTATAACGTGATGAGTAGTGGTTATGTATAAAAGTAGGCATGACAGACAAAGTATTATACAGTACAAAAATTAATGAACTCAAGAAATTCTCCAGAAACGCATTGCGTGTGAAATGTGTTCTTGACATTAATCATGCATGTTTGCTAATCTACTGGGTGAAATGAAATATCCTTTACGAGACGAAGGAAATTCTGAAACAAAATTGAAAGTAACATCCTTTGATCTGGAACATGGCGGGCGTTCTCGGGTCTCTTCTAATTAGATTCTGCCAGGATCATACAAGGGCAGGTGATGCGGAAAAAGCAGATTTACGTCCTTCATTGGGATAGATTTCCGTTGCCTTGGTCGCATGCAACACATGCTTTAATTAAGTTCCAGTAATGCTTCTAAATTATGTAAACTAAACACTGTTCCAAATAAATGATCTGCCACACTCGGTGTATAGTTGGTGTATATTTTTCTTCCCATTCTTGTGCCAAATGACATTCCTCAACGGAAATCTTCGAAAGGAAAGTCGAAGATCAAGAAACCTCCTGTACGTATATCAAGAGAACAAAAAATTACGTGAGCTCAGAAAGGCTTACTGTGTGTCGGGTATTACTGAGTTTGTTTTCAGTTGCCATAATTAAATGGATTGCAGCTCTAACTTTTTACGTTTTCCATATCACGTAGAAGTAAACACGAAAATTTTAGAACCAAAAGAACTTATTTCTTCCTGACTTTTTTTAGTCATGGAGATTTGTTATTTGTAGTGACAAAAGTATAATTCTAAATTCCTGCTAGGTTACAATCATATTTTAATGATAAGGAAAAAGAAGCTGAGTATTTGATGTCGTCAGATATTTGGTTTCTATGTATCAGTAACAGAAGAATAATCTCTCTACTTTCTCTTTTTCTCAGTTTACCGTTTTGTTATAGCCCTTGTGAGGGTGAAATATTGCTAGTGTAGGGATACCTCACAGCTGGGATCGTTTAAGTTCAAACATTTTTGGTAATGCAGACAATTTTGTTTTAGTATTGTATCGTGGTGTGATACCAATGTTTATCTGGAATTTTTTCATTCAATTAAACTACAAGATTTTTTTCGTTTTAATATGAACGACTTTAAAAATGAAAAAAAAAAAAACAAAAAAAAACACGTGTAACCGAGACATATATAGAAAACTGTCACTAATTCGGGCTGATCTGTCCCTAATAAAGGATTGGAACAACATCCATTTGAATACAAATTTTGAAGATGACAATCCGATTTTTGGCGTAAATGTGACAAGGATGGTAAGTCAGATAATTTTTGAAAACTTGAAAATTTTTTCATCGTCCTGGAGCGGGACTCGAACCCGCGTCTCCCAGAAAACGCCTAGGTATGCTAACCACTGATGAAAATTTTCAAGTTTTCAAAAATTATTTGACTTACCATCCTTGTCACATTTACGCCAAAAATCGGATTGTCATCTTCAAAATTTGTATTATATGGCGTAATCCCGTATTTCTTTCATGATCCATTTGAATATTTGACTCTGATACTTAGTTACCCTCAACCCAAAGAAGGAGATCGGCACTATTTGAAACTGGGCGGCAAGTTGGGATACAGTATTAAGGATATGAAAAAAATTAATTAGGTGATGCCGATATTCTTAATTTAAGTAAACTCGGTGGTTAAAAATTCTAAAAATTACTGCATAACCATGGGAAAACTGGTGTTGCCTTTGGAAAAAGGAAAAAAAAAACATGGCCGGAATGCGATTAACACGATAGTGAATGAAATAATATGATAACTGAAGAAGCAAGAACGCCGGATCGAAGCGATAGATCCGAAGATGAAACCGAAAGTGAAGGACATAAAAAGAAGGAAATCTTAGATTACATGCTGCCAAAAGCTGCCTCGATAACTGGTGGTACATACGGTGCCTCTAATCAAAATTCTAAAAATATATTTACGTTCTCAGGTAAATGGAAAACTGAAAATTATATTTTCTGTCGCTATGAAACAACGAAACAGTAAAATTTTTCCAAAGTGGAGAAACTATGAGTTTAAGAAATAATATTTAATTGAACTACCGTAAAAATTAAATTTTAATTTTCAATAAATGATTGAAGTTCATTATATTCATTATACGTAAAACTATTTTTCTTCTTGTGCACCTTGATTTTAACTTATTTGCATTTTATTAATATATTACAAGGATTTGCTCAAACTAACAGTTACAAATGACTGGAACAAATATCAAATGTAAATAATTTTGGATGAGATCATGTGATTAAAAATGCCTCTTTTACTATTAAGTATATTCAACTCCACATGACGTCATGACGACATATTGCATAATGAACATGACTAACCCTCGATGATGTCTAAACATCGTTGCATATTTTCCCTTTCGGTCATATTCGTGACCTCATGGCACCGAAAATAATACATATAACTTTATTGCTGTTTATTATTTTTATGAATTACTACATGAAAACGCATAACTGCATTCTGTTATTCAAATATTTTATTACTTGGATTACTCTTCACCTTCAATACGAAATTAGAAACTTTTATTAGAATTCATGTAAATTATTTGGGCATATGTAGTGTCTCTCTCATCAAGATACGTCTCTGGTGCTACACATGATAAGAATGTTCTACAAATATGATAGGCTTCATATGCTGATTAAAAACTACGTACCTCTGGTAGGGTTATTTCAAGTGTTTTTCCTTTAAGATTAATTTTTATTTAAAACAGTTTGGCACCTCGTTTGAAAGCAATTGCTAAGTTTCAAGCTTATCTCATAATCTTCAATCAATTTCTAATGGCTTTCTTGTGTATGAGGCCACTATTTCAAACACGCCGGAGCTGATGATTCTCTTGCATTTCGTTCTTCATTATTTCTAGAAGAGTAACTTCAATAAACCTAAATAAACTCTTTGCAAAAAAAAAAAAAAAAAAAAAAAAAAAAAAAAAAGAAAAGAAAACAAGACACCCAGAAGGAATCATCTAATCGAGAAGATAATTAGTGTGCATGTATAGCAAAGGAAATGATTGCAATGACAGAGCAGTTGGGCCATTTATTCGAATAAAACAGCTACACGGGTGAAACACGTCAGTACGTTGTAGCACCACCTCTGGCTCGAATACAAGCGCTTACCCAGGTGGCATGGACATACACAGTACACGGATACTCTCCTGAGGTATAGCATGCCAGATGGTATCCACTTTGCTGGCTAGTTCGCCGACATTCCGGGATTGGCGTAGGTGGTGTCGCATCATGTCCCAAACATGTCCGGTCGGCGAGTGGTCGAACGATCGGGCTTGTATTACGGAGGCAGGCCTGGGAGAGCCCTTCCGTGTGTGGCCGGGCATTATCCTGTTGAAAAACTGCTCGGTGATGATGCGACTGTAGTGACAACACAACAGATCGTAGAATATCGTAGACGTACCGTTGAGCCGTGAGGGCGGTACTGACGATTACCAAGGGTGTCCGACTATCGTAGAAAATTGCTCCGCAGACAGTCACTCCTGGTTTGCGAGCTGTTTGCCATTTCATGGTAAAGGCAGGATCGGCGCGCTCGCCGGCTAGTCTCCAGACATGTATGCGCTGCTCATCGGGTCCAAGTGCAAGCCCTGTATCATCACTGAAGATAACACGACGCCATGGACACCATCCCACGTTGATCGGGCCCGACACCACTGCAACCGGTGCCGGCGATGCTCGCTGCTCAGTGGTAAACGGCGGAGTGGTCTCCTCGAATCTCGTTCCCGTGCCGCAAGTTGTCTGTCAACGGTCCGGATGGCCACTTCCGTACCTGCAGACGACGCAAGGTGGCCACGGATGGTTGACAGAGTCGGATTCGGTTCTGTTCGTGTGGTTCTCACAATGGCTCGACCCTCGAGATCTGTCGTTAACCTCTGACTTCCACTGCCTACGTGTTGCTGGGTTGTGCCCTATACGAGCCGTTGGCGCCAACATCGTCCGATTGCCGCGTAAGCTCGACCCAAATGCCGGGAGATACGGCTGCTTGACCAACCGGCCTCTCTCAGCCCAATTATTTGTACACTCTCAAACTTGTTCAACTGCTCGTATTGTGTATGGGTCCGACGTCGATGCATTCTTAGCAGTCTGTAGACATTACTGCAACCACAATCCTTTGTCACAATTGTTCTTGCGTGCTAGCTTTGCGCTCTTCATATACCCTCCTCGATGCCCGGTTCTCATGTGCTGTTGCGGGCCACTATTTCGTCATTAGTCATTATTTTTTAATAATTTATATATTCGGCCCAGAGGTACAGGGTGATTCAAAAGTCCCCGAACTATGAAATCAAACATTTCTAACTCGAATATAGGGATGTATAACTATTTTTACATACTGTTGTATTGACACTCATATTTACAGGTAATGAATATCACTTTACAAAAGATGCTGGAATTGTCCACTATTCTGTTGAAGACACAAATTCACCCGACGACACATGTTGGCGGACACTCTTTTCAGCGTGTTGGCTGGTATGTCCCTCACGGCTGTAATGATGTTGTTCGGCAGGTCCTGTACCGTCTTAGGGTTGTTGTGGTAAACTGTGTCTTTCAGATAGCCCCACAAATAAAAGACTGGAAGACTCAAGTCTAGTGAGTGAGGTGGCCAAAGTTTTTTCGAGATTTATCGACCGTGGAAGAACTCACGGAGCATCTCCATTGTGTCGTTTGATGTGCGGCACGTTGCTCCATCTTGTTGAAACCCACAGTAACGTCCGTGTTCTTCCTGCATCGCTACAAATTGATGGGCGATGTCTGCATACACAGCGGAATTTACAGTTGTGCCGAAACAAATGGCCCTACAATTCGCCGTCTAGACATGGCGCATCACACTCGAACTTTCTGACAATGAAGTCCAACCTCATGCAATGCGTGTGGATTCTCCGCCGCACATATGCGAGTGTTTTGGCGATTGACATCTCCATTCAAATGAAACTATGCCTCGTCACTGAAAAACGTGTTGTTAAGCTGGTTAGTCACATTGTTGTGCGTGGAACTCTTAAACCATTGGCAGTAGGCAATGCGCTTTTCCGAGTCCAAAGGACGTACCTCTTGTACTACTCGAATTATGTACGGCCGTAGCTTTAGACGTTTAGTAGCCCTCTGGCAGGCTGAATACGATGCTCCAAACTCTTGAGACAGCCAACGAGGTAATTTTCGGGGAGAGCGCTGCAGGGAAACGTGAATTTTCTCCAGAAACGTTCGTCACCACGGACGGCAGGCCGCTTTTAGGCTTATCATGAACACTTGCTATCTCACGAAACCAGTTCACAAGGTCATACACAGTTGTTTTCCCTGGTATAGGAGCATCAGGAAACTTCCTTTGAAAGAGCTGGATGCAACGTTAGTAAGATTTTTCTGCAAAATAAACTTCTAACAAAGCGACTCTCTGTTCTTGCGTGAGACTCGTGGCTGACTGAACGTTACTGCTTGCTAGCGCCAGCGTAAGCATAGTGTCACGTGGTGCTATCACGTGGCGCAGCTCATTATCCAAGGGCACACATAACAGCCACAAACAGCAATACTCACATATCTTTTATGGTTTTACAGCAAATACGTTTTAAAATATAGTGTTAGGGGACTTTTGAATCACCCTGTACTTGCACGCGGAACTTCATCAGGATCGAACGACTTTCTCGGGGTGCTTCGTTTTCTTTTTGGCAAAAGTGTATTCTGCTGTGTTTTTGTATCTCACAGCTGTTTGAATAAACTGTTTCTCTTAACTATAGCTGAATTTTTTTCAGTTCAGAATTCAAGATGAAGTGCTTCGTTCGAACAATTAATGAATTTGAAAATCCTTTCTTTTTATGGTAATGGATGCACGCTTGTTCGTTCTCCTCTTTATCGGTATGTACCTATGCATTGTGTTTTAATAGCTTGCTGTGTTGTGGCTTGCCTTAGTATTTTTTTCCACTGCGAACGCCCTTAAGAAGAATACGTGCTGAAACGGAGCAATATCGCTGAAACATAAACGTGTTGTTCAATGACTGCAGAACTTCTGTTTCTTACGCAAAATTACTGCACAGTGATGAAACAGCGGGATTACAAATTTGAACAACATCGCTCATAAACCCAACTTTGCTTTATACAAAGAACATATATTGTTTTTCCATAAGTAGAAAGTTTCGATATTACGAAATGAACTCAAATAAAAAAAGAGAAATATGTTTTGTACATCCGTATTCTTCCTTGTTAACATAACAACAATATACTCGTAACAAAAACAATAAAAACGACATAAACTCTCCAATTTGTTTTCAAGTAAAGTTTTCTCAAATGGATTTAAAACAGAACGTTAACCATCATCAGACCCACTGTGATGTACGAACAGAACCTTGCAGTATAGCATGTGTCTGTTACTTTTTTTTTTTAAGTTTTGAAAACATTTGAGTTCGTTAAAAAAAATATTGCCAAGTTTTGAAAACATTTGAACTCTTAAGAAGAAACGGGAGAATGGAAGCCAGGACATAAAATTAAAATTTGTGACATGCGTGTGAATAATTAACAACTGGAATTTAATCATGCTAATGAAAATGACGCGGGTCCTTTGAGCGTATGTGGAATGCCGGTCTGCTAAATAGAAGTTAAATTAGTGACACTTAGAATAGAATTGAAATTAAACTAACGCCACTTAGCCGCTCCTATGGCCGAGTGGTCATAGGAGCTGTGGCCATAAGCGTCCGAGCTGGGCCCGGGCTCGAGTCTCTGATGAAGCAGGGGTGCGGTTATTTTACGGTGCTAGCTCTCCCCCTCCCCAGTAGCAGCCTCCCCAAATTAGTAACAAGCGATTTCTTATAGCCCTCCTTGGAGATGCTCATGGTGGTCATCAAACCAAACGAAAAAAAATTTGGAAGACGATCGATTTCCTTCCTACTGAAACTTTGGGAAGGAAATATTAAAAAAGGCTTGGAATAATTAGATAGATACATTGTACTGAAGGAAGAATGCGCAAGATTTAGTTGAGCCTTGAAGGCTCAAATACTAATGAAGAAGAATCTTTGAAAAGTGCTGAATTTCTTTCAAAAATTTACAATGCTAGTAGAAATTCTAGTATCATACTGTATATTTGCTGCTTGATAAATATCATTATTTTACTTAAGATGAATTTTATCTGTTCAACATTAATAACGATTTTAATCTGCGGGCTTCTTTTTGGCGCTTTCATTGAGGATATCAACACATCTGGATTTTAGTTTTATAGGTTTATACTTCTTCCTTAATTGGCAACTCAGTCTTAATTATGTTTTACTCATTATTTTCTTCACACAGTCTATCGCAATATTTTTTATGCTTATTTGACAATCTTTTGCACTTAGATTGAGATCCATTGAAATATTATATTCTGTTGAACAATAGTTTTCCCAAAAAGGACAGACTTCCCTCGAAATGTCATACAAATTTAAATTCAGACTCATGATATGACTACGTGAAAACAGTCTTTCGGCAACTTTCGTTTTTTCTAGTCGCTTTTTACTTCAATATCTGGTTTACTTCAATCGCACAAATAGAATGATACCGTCTTTTTGTCGGTTGCCTACAGAGCAAACTACTGAACACAGAGTTGGAAAATTTGGTGAGTACGTAGGGTTTAAGGGCGTAATGCACTTTGAAGCCTTTCATTTATTTTTCCAGATTGCTAATTTTTAATCAATTTATTAGATTTTAAAGAGTTTAAACATTGCTGCAATCTGATCGAGTAGTTTACTGTATCATGAAGTGACGCAACAGTAGTTGTTTCCATCGTTACGCAAAAGCATATTTCATTAAACTATCTCCTGCAGTATTTCATCACGTTTTACTTCAACGTAACAATAACTCATTGCAATCTTCCGTAAATTACGAGAACATGATGCTACATGCGATAGAAGCCATTGCAAAAAATACGCTTCTTATTGGCGTAGAAACTTCTATGTGCCAAACTTTCACACATTTACGGATGGCTTTACCGGGACAGACATCTACTACAAACCTATGCAGGAGAATAGAAAGGACGATATTAATAGGTTGCGCCGAAATATTTTGCGTTGCACTTCCGACATCTAACGTGTATGATTTTGCTGCAGTTGCAGGCGGATTTGTTTACTTTTTTTGACTGCGGCTCTCAGTGTGTTATTACGCTCTATAGGAAATTCTAAGCTTTTTTAAAGGGAAGATTTTGACTAAGTTTCTTCAACCACTGTTTTGAATTGCTCATAACGCGCGAGATGTACAATTTGAGAATTTGTCTTGATGTTTACTGTGTTTGACTTCCGAAGTGAGTCCTTCCATCGAAGTGGTCCGCGAGTTTGTTTTCGTTGCAGATCGATCTCTGAAACGTAAACTATTGAACGTTCAGATCGCTGTTCCGATTGTGTTACTACACACTATATACAGTTCCAAGATATTTTTAGGGGAAGAGTTTGACAAGGTTGCTTCAACCATTGTTTAAAATTTGACATTGCGTGAGGGATTTACAAATTGAACTTTCATCTTGCTGTTTACTACGTTAGATTTACGAAATGTGTCCTTCCTTCGCAATTATCCCCGCTTTGTTTACGTTACAGACCCCCCCCCCTTCTTGTAATTTTACGCATTAAATACAGTTCCAAGCTATTTGATTCCGATCAGGTTTCTTCAAACATTGTTTTTGAATTTGACATAACGCACGCTATTTACCATTAGAAATTTGGTGTTTCTTCTTACTCCGTTAGATTTCTAAAGTATCACGTGTATCCTTCCACCCCAGTTGCCTATCAGTTTCTTTATGTTTCAGGCCACGGCTTTTCGTGTGTTTCTACTCGCTATAAATAGTTCCAAGTTATTTCGACAGGAAGATTTTGATTAGATTTCTTCAATCATTGTTTCGAGTTTGACATAACACGCACGATTTACAATTTGCAACTTGATTTTGTTGTTTACTGTCATGGACTTTCCAAACCTCACTGTATCCTTTCTATGTGTTTCTACGCGCTATGAATGGTTTCACTATTTATAAAAACAGCAGCTCCGCGATATTTTAGGCAGATACTGTATTTCAATAAAATGCAAATTAAATGTATGAAATAAAATGAAAGTAAAATGTTATTTTTCCACATTTCATTTTTCAAAGCTGTTACTGTTCCGTTCGCGCATTCTCCCTCATCAGTTCAGGTTATACTGATTTTATCGTAATGCAGTGTGGATTCTCCTGCATTCTACAATGGAACACGACTAACTATCAAGAAATTCATGTAAAATGTCATCGGGGCTACTGTCATGTCTGGCCGTGGTGGGGGAGACCATGATTTTATTCCACGCATTCCATTCTTCCCATCTGACCTTCCATTTCAGTTTAAACACCTACAGTTTCTTGTTATTCTCAGTTTTTCCCCGAGAATCAACAAGAGATAGGTTCAATATTTAAAAGCTCTTGTACTCAATCTGAAAAATTAATGGATTTCTCATGGCCAGATTTATGTTCGTTGCTCCCGAGTTGGTAAAAACAAAAACCTCTTCACTTTGGTTCCGAATAAATGAAAATTCAACGTCGTTGATCCAGAAACTTTTCAAGCATAACTTTACTTAAGCTTCGAATTAACTGCACATTACTCTGATCGCAACACGACAGAAAAATGTAGATGTTTCAAATATTTCAAATTTCCTATATTCGCAGTCAATAAAGACTTGGTTTAAGCAAAACTCCTACAACATCTCATGCAAACATGTACTTTTAGCATTTGACCCCATATTGAAAAGCAACACCAATTCTAAACATAATAAATAGTGCATCATTTTAAAGATTATTTCATAAGTAATTCAAAACCTTTAACATATTTAACATATCTGCATTACTTTTACAATTATGACAAAAAGAATGACCATTGAGAAACACAAGGGACCAATAAAAAGTGAAATAGGAGTATTTTAGCTCAATCCACTACAGCTCTTTCTAACATCCGATTTCCGCGTATATAGCGGGTGCCTGGCACGTGTTATTGTCAGTTCGTAGTTGAGAGTCCTGTACATAGGCTCTGTTATGCTTCTGAGGGGTTAGTTTAAAGTATTGCCTGCTGAAAAAATTCTTACAGGTGCTAAGATTATTGCCTTGCATGATGAAGATACCTTGCATGATACTCTGTCGCCAAATTGCCATTAAATGTGGCTATCACCACTCGGCGGTTAGTAAGTGCATTAGTCATTTCAATATGACTAACAGTTCAGAAGAGCGACACAGAAAGGGAAGACCAAGAAAAAGTACCATGAGAAATGACCGCAGTTTTATTCGGTTGAGTATGCAAGACTGCTTTGTAGCTGTGCGAAATTGAGCTGAAGTGGCAGCTATGCAGTTCAGTTCTCAGACTGAATGAAAATGGCTTAGGAGTCCACAAGCCTGCGAACAAGTCTTTCATTAATAACAGAAGTCTTTCATTAATAACAGAAGTCTTTCATTAATAACAAACAGAGAGCAAAGCGTCTACAGTGGGCACGCAATCATAAAGGATGGACTGTGGATCAGTGGTGTAAGGGCATCTGGAGTGACGAAACAATTTCTTTGACACCCGACAAAGGAAGGATATTTGTTCAACGCCGACAATATGAAGGATTCAAACCCAATGGAGATTGCATAGACTTCCACAATCGCCGGATCTCAATCCGATCGACCTTTTTTGGGTGAAACTGAAACAGAATGTGAGTGCAAAAAATCCTACAAATAAAGTACAGTTAACTGAAGCTATCATTTTATGCTGGCATCATCTAACATCAAAGGATGAACTTGAACATCTTGGGAGCAGCAGTACGCCCTCCAGATATGATTAAAAACATAGGCTTCCCAATTAATTACTATTTGTCTGTATGTCTTGAAACATATTTAACATTCATTGACTAAAAATGAAAAAGCTTTAATCAGTTTCAATTTTTATATTTCGTGACTGAAGCATTTTTATATTTCGGTCTTGTAGTTTACCAGAAATAAAAAAAAACTTTTATGTTAGCTTTACAGTTTCTTTCTGTTTTCTTATCTATTGCGTGTACAACAATACAGATATGCTAAATCTATAAAACGTTTTGAATTCCTTATGAAATTATGTTTAAAATGATGTACTATTTATTATGTTTGGAATTGGCGTTACTTTTCAAAATGCGGTCAAATGAGTAAAATACATGTTTACAAGAGGTGTTACAGGACTTTTGCACCAAGCTGTGTAGATTTTGTTCGGTTTTTTTGTGTTTTTCTTTCCATTACCGGAACACATTTCAGTGAAATGTGTCAGTGCAATATATCCTATTCATAAATTCCAGAAAGCTCGGAAAACGCTAGTCCAGTAGCTGATTCATGTATTTTTTTTTTTTTTTTTTTTTTTTGTTAAACCAAGGCACCGCCGGATGCCACCGCCAGTGTATTATAAATGAAAGTAAATGACTTCGAAATGAAAAATATCTTGTGTCCTTTTTTTCGCAGATACTCGTGAAGGAAATTATATATGTTTGTAGGAATATCCATATCCTTCCTTGTTAACACAAGAAATGTATAGTCTTAGATTATTCTGATGTGTGTGAGAATCGGACCAAGTTTACACATAACGCTTCTATGATTAATCTTCAGAAATGTACTAGTGTTAAAGGTTACTGCCAGTGTCTTCCTATGGTTCGATACACAACATGTTGATTTCATTGTAATGTGCAGTAAAAGAACCCACGTGACAATAGTTGCGCAACCTGCAGTGGGTCGCGCGCGGGTCCAGTAGTCTGGGGAGCAGACTTCTGCCTTCTCGTACTGATGCGTCTGTGTTCGGATCCTTGGGTAACACGCAAGTGTTATGTTTGCTCTTCAGGGGCTGGCTTTGGTCCTTTCTTGGAATCAGTGGCTCGAAATTAGGAATGACCTAATGAGCACTTCTTAGAGCCTTAGATGCTCATCTGGGTTATCAAACCCCAAAACCAAAGTCATGTAATAATAAGTTTGTGAAAGCATCGTTAAGTAATTCAGCCAACGGGAAATGAATCAGTGTTAAAGTCTCTATGCGCGTAAAATAATTTTTATGGCTGTTTTTAAATTTCGAACTGTATTGCTTCTCTAGAATTCAGTTTTTAAACTGATTTGCTCATTGAGCTTCGTGTATCATGGGGACACATCATTATAACTTCGCCACTTTCCACGAATGGGCACATCCCATAACAAATAGAACAGATGCCATCTACCAACTCGGAACATATAGCCTACATACGGCACGGAGAGGGTGTGGCAGTCGAGTAGATCTCTGAAGGGGGAGAAAAAAAGCGAATACTCTGGAGAGGTATCCTATGTATCAACAAAGTATTCGAGCGTGGGTGGTACGATGGTTTGCTACACAAGCTCCAGCAACAACATTGCGCACGTTCACTTTTTGAGCTGATAAAATTCTACCTCAGAGACAAAAAATTCAATGTTAAGATCAACAGTGGATTACAGAACTGTCTCCAAGGAATAACTGAGCTAGCGCTCCACGGGACTCAGTCCTTGGATCAACGCTGTAATTTATATACTTACCCAAACCATCTCAGGATCAAGTAATCATATTAGGTGTGCAAACTTAATTATCGGCCCCTAAACGCAAGCGATCATAGAACGTCGGCAAATGCAAATAGCTGTGTGCGATAACGGCTGATTTCAGCGCCATCCAACAGCTTTCCAGGCAACCGTAACCGCTCACAGTTGTAGTGACAGAAGGGACGAAAGTTGACCGTGAACGCAATGTCGTTCGAGAAGCAACATTGGCGGTACTGCCACCTGTACGCGTTTCAGCTGAAAAAAAGTGCCGCGGAAACCCAGCATATTATCTGCGTTGCTTTGCGTGAGGCTGCTGTGTCCTACAGTACGTGTAACAAGTGGTTCCAGCGGTTTAAGCAGGGAAATTTCGATCTCCGTGATGCAGAACGTCCGGGACATCCACAGAAAGTTGACGATGAGGAACTGGAGCAACTGTTGGACGCGGATCTTTGTCCCACACAGTCAGATCTCACCCAGGAATTCGGAGTAACACGGCAAGCCATTGCAAAGCGCCTGCACAAGCTTGAACGGATTCACAAGGAGGGCCGTTGGGTTCCCCACCAACTCACATCTGCAAACAAGTCTAGGCGCTACGATGTCGCTGTGTCCTTGCTCTCCAGATTCAAGAAGACGGATTTCCTCCACAAGATTTTGACCTGTGATGAGAAGTGGATCATCTACGATAATGCTAAGCGGCGCAAATCGTGGGTTTATCCAGGTCAGCTTACCATCAGTACCGCCAAACCGAATATCCATGCCAGGAAGTTGTTCCTGTGCATACGTTGGGATCAGCACAGTGTCGTACATTATGAGTTGCTCAAACCTGGTGAAACGGTCAGTGCTGAACGTTATTGTCAGCACCTCATTCGTGTGAGTGACACAGTGGTGGAGAAAAAGCCATACTTCTGCAAGGGCAGAAGGTAGGTCCTATTGCTTCAGGATAACGCGCGCC
Organism: Macrothele yani; assembly: GCA_039090855.1. NCBI lineage: Eukaryota > Metazoa > Arthropoda > Arachnida > Araneae > Macrothelidae > Macrothele > Macrothele yani. The sequence goes on along the minus strand of CM077007.1, from coordinate 78,602,523 downwards.
CTTACACCGTGAAAACGACTTTAAATACGATCACCTACCTGGAATGGGAGATTTTGTCCAAACCGGCGTATTCTCCAGACTTCGCCCCGTCGGATTATCACCTCTTTCGCTCCCTGCAACATCATCTGAGTGATACGCACTTCACTTCTGCCGAGGAGGTCCACACAAGTATTGGTGACTTTATCAACTCGAAACAGCCCTCTTTTTCCGCAGTGGCATTCGGCAGCTCCCTGACCAATGGCCCAAATGTATCCAACACGACGGGTATTATTTCCCTGATTAGGTACGTATTCGAGGTGCTGTAATTTGCTGTCAACGTGTCGTGCCTGTGGCCGAGAATTAAGTTGCACACCTAATATATGCAGATGACACAGTGGTAGTCGCCAGTTTCATGAGCAGTCACGACTGTGAACCTCTAATATTTTTTTAGCTTGGAAACCTACTGCACCGCCTGGAGGATAATGATATACCCGCTTAGCAGTAGTGCAATGCTGTTCTCCTCCAGTCTGCTAGAGGTTAATGAACTGATAATGTTCCTGCAAGTTATCTCCAGCGTTTTCCCACGAAGTATTGTAGCTAAAGTCAGCTTTCGTCAGATGTCGCGGGTAGCCAACACCAACTACCTTAAGAGAAAAACAAGACCAAGTCCCGGGCAGATGGCAATTTCTTCTTTCCTGAAGGAATTGCTTTACAACACATCACAAAGTGGTGCATAAGCAAATAGTCATACAAATTTTCACATACGCTGTGCCGATGTGTGAGGTGCAGCACGTGAGTTCATAAAGATGAAAATCGCGGTGGTGTTGAACGGAGACCTTAAAACGATTACTAGAGCTTCCAGATGAACTCCTACCAGAGATCTAAGGAACTGCCCTAAATACGGAAAGCTAAGCAATTTTTCATTTATATTTTCTCAAAGAAATTTAGCAGCAATAAAACACCCAAATAGACTAATCAGGAAAGCAGCGGACTACAATGCGAATACCGTCTTTTAGCATCCAAGAATAAAGCAGCAGTCCATGTCCATCGTGAGACGAAACCCGAGATGGTGGTACCTTCTAAACAAGTCTTTTAATAATTGGACATGTTCCGAAGTGAGTATTAATAACGTATTAGTAGATGGTAAATACTGAAAAGATCCGGACATGGTTACACAGTTTGTCAGAGAGTGGTGATAGATGTACCACAAAACTGGATAGACAGCATGTTACTGGTAGCTCCAGTCATACCACTTATATTGTGGAGTGCCTCTCCATTTTTGCGAGCTCCAATGCCTATAGAATTCCCTTTTCTCATCATCTACACACTTATAACAAAAACTCTGGTAAGCAGTCTCCATATGCCTGCGTTCGTTAACTTCCTTCTGGGATCAGTGATGACATTTAATTTCAAACAGGTATTGCGACGGAGACGTGATGGATCAGGGGAGCCCTTGATGGGCCATGTTCTGCCTTTCTTTCCTGCCATCTGGATGGAAACAGAACTGACTGAGATTTAGTGTTTCTAACCTCACATCCACCTATCTTTCGTAGCTAGTAACCTAGCCTAAATTTCTTTGCTTCCTACTTCTAAATGCTGTTCAGACGTGGAGTAGAACACTTCCTTCCTAAAATCCTTTTCACATTATTGCCAACGATATTTGGTGTGTCAGTTTGTCAGTACGATGCCCGTGCAGGAAAGAAAGAGAAGGACTTAAAGTTTGAGCGGGGAATGACTAATGGCGCTGGAATGCTGGAGCCAGCATCTCAGCAATTGCAAGCGTTGTTAGCTGTTTGAGGACAGCCGTACAAAAGATGCAGGGGGAATGGTCCGAAGAGAAATTAATATCCGCACAACATGCCAGAAAGTGTAGACTGGTTGAAATCGAGGTTAAAGTCGATTGGCACGCAGTATGCAGAAATGAATAGGGCTAACGATCTTCTTCGTTGAATGACAGATTTACAACCAGGAAACGCAAAGAAATGTTTCGGAACACACAATTTAACGGACCTCTTTGCGGATGGGCTTAAGTAGTCGGCTGCCCATTCGTACGCCCATGTCAATAGATCGTCATTGACAGCTTCACCAACAGTTAGCACAAGAGTACTGTATCTGGACATTGCACGACTGGTGAACATCATTCTGCTCTGATAAGACCATGTTCCAGCTCCGGCATACTGTTGATCGGGTCTATATTCATCGCAGCACGGGTACACAGTTGAAACTATATTATACAGTTGCACAGAAACATGCCTGCAGAAGCAGTACCGTGATACGGGGATTATTCTTATGTATATCACTAGATCCTCATATCACCATTGAACACCACTAGATCTCCATATCTCACGTCGGATGTCACAAAATGTCCCAGAGGTGATATGGAGATTACGGACATCACTAGATCCCCATCACACCATTGAACACATGCTCATGACAAGATCTTACCCAGGCGTCCTTTGGAATCAGATGTTGCCCTAAATGGGGACACTGTATCAGGGAGGCACTGAACTCCTCCAGCAAGACAGTATCTAGTTTCCAAAGACCAGCATTTTGTGGGAATGGTCGGAGAATAAAGTCCATGTATTTCCATGGACACAAAATTCTCTCGACGTAAATCTCACTGATCATTTACGAGTTTAGTTGAACTTAGCATTCGCCAGTATACGTCAATGTGTCTTTCGGTCGCCAAGCTGGGTTGCGTTCTGTCCAGCAGGCATAGAATAACTGAAGTTCTGTGAAGTCGATGACAGGCCGGGTGCAATCAATTATCGAAAAGAAAGAAAGGATGAACACAATGTTAGATAAATGGTCAGGGTTTTACGGCTCATGAGTATATGTCACTGACTGAAGAACAAATCCCGTACCAGGTTATTTGTAGGACGGTTATAGCTTTCTGCTTCGAGGCACTTTTAAACATATACAAACCCTACATTCTTTATGGTTCATATGAACTGTGGGTTTTGATTTTTCTGTCTCATAGGATCCGGCAAATTTTCTATTTAGCTTTATAATTTTTACTGCTGAGTGCACAGGCTGCGATGGGCTCTCGCTTCTTCACACTCTCATTTTATTTCGTTCATTTTTTCAATAATTGCATGTGTACAGACATGTATTACAATCATCGTTTTTATGTATTTTTACATTATAAGACTAAACAAAATTTTGTTTAAACGCAGAGTATCGATGAATGAGGTTCCCTGGAAAGTTGTGTTAGACTACGATGGATTGACTTAACTGAAGTATTAGGTAAAGAACAGGAACATAAGGATTAAAGAAGTACATATATGGCCACCAATTACGGGCGAAAATAGTTATTAGTGATACTTGGGGAAGACAAAAAAAAACTGGTGGTGGTGTCTTATGTTCTTAGATTGAAGGAAAGGGAAACTGCAAAGACAGAGAGAGAGAGAGAGAGATTATTTTTTCGCTATATCGCAAATCGGCAGGGAAACTGCAAAGAGAGAAAAGAGAGAGAGATTATTTTTTCGCTATATCACAAATCGGTAGGGAAACTGCAAAGACAGAGAGAGAGAGATAGAGAGATTATTTTTTTTCTCTATATCATAAATCGGTAGGGAAACTGCAAAGACAGAGAGAGAGAGAGATTATTTTTTCGCTATATCATAAATCGGTTCTGTGCATCGTGTAAAAACTTTGTGCTTCAAATCACTTGATGATACGCTGATTTAAACAGTTCTGTATAAGTTACAGTCATATCTGAAATACCAAAGTAGTACGCATAATTAAGGTGAGATATGTATCCCCTTACATATCTCACCTTAATTATAAGAAGAGGAATATATATCTCTCCTTAATTATATACACCTTAATTATAAGAAGAGGAACACGTGGATCCGAAAAATGACAAGAGTGGAAGACATCATGATCAGAGTTAAATCTCTGAAATGGCAATGGGCTGGACATACTGCCAGAAGAACAGACCATCGATGGACAGCCGAAATTTTAGATTGGATTCCAAGGGACAAGAAAAGACCCAGAAGAAGACCGCATGGAAGATGGGTGGATGAAATTCGAAAGTATGCGGGAGTGACATGGAGGAGACTGGCACAAGACAGACCGTTGTGGAGGAAACTTGGGGAGACCTTCGTCCAGCAGTGGATTGATAATGGTTGACAATGATGATGATGATGATGATGATGTATCCCCCATAAAAACAAAACGCATTATGCAGGCAGAGACGCGTCTCTCGAGCATTTTACTACATATCGTTTTCTTGCGGAAGCAATCGTATATTTACGACGACACCTTTTAAAAGTATTCTATTGATTTACCCATTAACGCCATAAAACATTTCCCTTAACAAAACTTGTATTTCTCTTTCTTTCGGTATTTGAATAAACATTCCATTTGCTTAAAAAAAAAAAAGAAAACTCTTGACTTGGCTTCATAAAGAGTCCTGACTCCTCTTGCTTTAGATTCAGATAAAGGGAATAATACGGTATGTATTTTTTTGAAAAGTTTTTATTGTACTTGGCTATTTAATGTCCTTCTCCATCTTGTAAAATTTACGCATGGCTGTGTTGTTAAGCACTTCCCTTGTCAACTGCCAAGTCACAAACGCGGAACTCTTGGTAAGAGATGTCTGTGTTTTCCAAGCCAGCTCCATAGCAACTTTCCTGGACTTTAATAACGTAATTGCAGAGACAGAAATATCCGATTCTTGACTCTTGATTCGGTGTCAGATGGCGCTCAACTCAAAATCGTGAGCCAAATGAATTTTGTATGCGTTCGTGACGACAGGCGCGATCACGTGATATTCGTCCACTGCCGTTTTGACCTGATTTCCAGAAATGACCTATACGAACTTTTACTAATCAAGAGAATCGTCACAATGCAGAATATCGAGAAGAATGTTTCGTACAATTTGCAACATGATTGGTATTTGTATTTATATGAAACAAACTTGTACAGCACTATAAATAGCAAATGAATAGAATAAGAATACCCAGGTTATTGACTCTTGTCTTAACTTCAGATGGTGCCCAATTCAAGAATTGAATACATTCCTATGAAGTTATTGAATTGTCGTTTAAAAGAAATTTAATCGAACATGTTCTTACACATTACACTGTAAACAGCATTGCTAATTCATTTCGTCAAATAAGTTAGTAATAAATTTACAAATAATTTTCATTGTTTCATAATCATTCATTTGTTCCGATAGCTTCAAATTGTGTATAAACATCGTTTCCATGGAACAAAAATAATAAATATTTTAAGGAAAATGTAGTTGAAGAGAAATTCAAACAGAACTAAGTAGTCTTGTAAAGCATGCAAATTTGACAGAAATTACCTTTGATATTATTAGAAAACTATAACTTTATATACTAATATGTTTTATTTCATCAACGTGTTCATTACTCATTTCCTACAGTTCCGCTCAATGTGTATTACCTGGGTTTTAATTGTTGGCCCTTTGAACTGCCAAATTTGCAGACAGTTGAAAGAACTGCCGAAATTTTTAAATGTGTTGCAAAAATGTTATACAGTGCTCCACAGAAATATAGATCCACCATGTTTTGTCTATTAGTGAGATCGTACAATATTCTCATATGAAAGATATTCGCATATGCAAGAGCACTCATTGCTAGACGCACCAGACTATGCAATTCTCACCTGTTGGACGTCATGCGTGTTGACTGCCATTGAACACCACGCGCCCCAGCCACCGCATAAATATAGGTCCAGATGTCAGGTAGCTGTTGGAATGGCACTGCGCACATTTCAATGTCAGCTTCCTTTAAAGTTGAACTATGCCGCGCGTTGTGCAATTGTCTGAACGCGAAAACGGTTTATTCGAAGCTTATCGTCGGTATAGAAAAGGTGTTAGAGAAATTGCAGGAGCTATTGGGAGATCTCATAACGTTGTTGGCAATTTACTGCGTAACAGGGCATCAGATTGGACGGTTAAACGTCCTGGGCGTCCTTCAATCCTATTTGCAAGGGATAAACGCAACATTGTCAGAGCAGCATCGAATTCTTTGCTATCTACGACGGAGATACGGAGGAGGTGTAACCTCAAAGTCACCTCGGAAACATTCGGCGGTTTACAAAGTCGAACCTTCACATTGTTCGAGCAAATTTTAGAAAGCACCGTATTTGAAACCCATTCACAAACAGAGACGATTGGAATTTGCTTGTAAAAACATGGACAGAGATTGAAGCAAGGTAAAACAGTTTTCTCTTGTTTTCATTAAATTGATTTAGTTTGTTTGTTGCGGACCCCAGTGTCTAATAATTGCTATATTTATCTCTAAGTCGTGTTCAGTGATGAGAAAAAGTTCAAACTAGACGGTCCGGCTGGATTTAATTTCTACTGACACGATTTGCGGAAAGAGACGAAGTTCTTGTATAAGAAAAATTTTGGAGAAGGGAGTTGCATGGTTTGGAGAGCCTTCAGTGCTCGTGGAACTGTTTCCTTGGAGTCTGTGTCAACCAAAATGAACTGCGCTTCATGTCAAACTCTTCTTTAAAAAATCCTTTTACCGTATTTACGTAGGTTTCGACGAAATCGTCCCATTTATCAGCAAGACAACGCAGCGATCCACTTCAGTAGAAGCACTAAACAATGGTTAGCGGCGCAGAACGTGGAGAAACTGTACTGTCTAGCTTGTTCGTCCGACTGTAACCCTATGGGTAATCTAAGGGGACTCCTCGTTAGCGAAATCTTTGCGAATAACGTGACTAACGGTTCTGTTGCAGAATTACTGCGAACTATTCAGAATGCATGGAATAATACTCAAGAGACGCAAATAGCGTACTAAATCCGTTTATTTTTGCGGCGTAGTAAGTACAAAAATTCGCCAAGCTTTCGCACTCTACTGGGAGACTTTCTCAAGGCAATGGTAGACATAAAAATGCAGAAAATTGGAACACGTAAGGAACAAAGATGATTTTTGAAAATAACGCGAGTGACATCACGAGCGTATTACACGAATTTTCATTACGCAACTATACGGTTTGTCGCGATGGGTTTCCATCTTTTAATAACGCACGCCAAGCTCTTGGTAGTTCAGTAGAAACTATATCATTGCACGCTAGTTTCCTGGATAGGATTCCGACTGTTTCCCTGATGGCAGCCTCTTTAAAGTTCGTGTATGGGGCAATTCTACTAATACTATTCCGTAGAGGAGCGACCGATGAATGCATGACTTCTCTGGCGAGGGCTGTATTCTGTATGTCCTGTTTGACACTTCGCACGTGCACTTGGCATCTAGTGTCCAAAGATCGCTTTGTTATTCCAATATATAACTTTTCCGTGTTGTTAGGATATACCAACGGTATACGATGTGGAACCATCGAGCACGACAGGCTATATTTCGAAAATTAAACTTTTACGTGTATGCATTTATACATAATTTCATCATGGATTACGCAAAATAGTGGCACTAAAAATGGCACTAATATTTAGCAAGTAGCCAAATTTTATTATTAAAAAAGGATTTTATAGTGTACACACCTGCCTCTTCTTTCTCGCACTGTCTCTCCTTGCAACTTGATATCATATGTGATAACTGAGTCGGAGACTTCAGTGCTATCAATATGTTGTATTTACGTAATAAATTCTTTAACCAATATGTCTAGATGGATCCTGCGAATCTCATCTAGTAAGACGGTGAGATTCGCAAGATCCATCACGTATGTTCCAGGCTTTACATATCGGTTAAATAATTTATTAAGTAAATACAACATATTGATAGCACTGACTCAGTTATCACATATGATATCAAGTTGCAAGGAGAGACAGTGCTAGACAGAAAAGGCAGGTGTGTACGCTATACCGTTGGTATATCCTAACAACACGGAAAAGTTATATATCGGAATAACAAAGCGATCTTTGAACACTAGATGTCAAGTGCACGTGCGAAGTGTCAAACAGGACATGCAGAATACAGCCCTCGCCAGAGAAGTCAGGCATTCATTGGTCGCTCCTCTACGGAATAGTATTAGAAGAATTGCCCCATACACGAACTTTAAAGAGACTGCCATCAGGGAAACAGTCGGAATCCTGTCCAGCAAACTAGCGTGCAATGATATAGCTTCTACTGAACTACCAAGAGCTTGGCATGCGTTATTAAAAGATGGAAACACATCGCGACAAACCGTACAATTGCATAATGAAAATTCGTGCAATACGCTCGTGATGTCACCCGCGTTATTTTCAAAAACAATCTTTTTTATTTACTTGTTCCGATTCTCAGCATTTTTATGTCTAGCCTCCCAGGGGAGTGCGAAATCTTGGCGAATCTTTGTACTTACTACGCCGCAAAAAGAAGCAGATTTAATACACTGTTTGGGTCTCTTGAGTATTCACAGTGTGGTGTATTTATAATTACGTTACAGGGACAAATTTTGACCGTACTACCCTCAAAAACCTTGCTGACGGTATGAAACACAGAATTTTCAGTTTCATTAAAAAAATGGTGGTCCCATTAATTATTAGTGTGCATGGATCTACACTACTGGCCACCCAAAATGCAAAACCAAGAAGGAAGCATCCGATTGGCCTGAAATTCGCAGCATGCGTCGCCCGCGAGAGGACATGCAAACGATTACCATTGCAGGGCATATGCAAATCATGTGCGCCCTGCATGCTGCCGAGAATCACTATAAGAAGGGTGCATAGAAGGCGGGGTGAAAGAAGCGAAAGTGTGTTGTGCTGCCGGACTGATGTCTCGTCGCAGAACACTGCAGTTATTCCAGCACGTTTCGGAGTTCGACAGAGGACGAATAGTGGCTTATCGCGACAGCGGTTTATCGTACCGAGACATCGGCGCCCGTGTTGGACGGCATCCAGCCACAGTGAGGCGAGTATGGATTCGGTGGGTGCAAGAGGTATTGGCGAACCGACGTGAGTGATTGCCGCAGCCGCGGCACACCAACGAACGAGAGGACCGACATGTTGTGCGGCGGGCATAAACGGCTCGCACAGCCACATCACGAACGTTAGCTTAGGAATTAGGGTGTGCTGCGCAAACAACCTGTGGCAGCATGTACCGTTCGACGTCGTCTGCAGGAGCGGGGACTTGTCGCACAGCGCCTATTGCTCCGATTATCATTAACGTCACACCACCGGCGAGTGAGGCGGCAATGGGCCGTTGAACGCCGCACCTGGACTACGGAATGGCACGACATTGTCCTCTCCGACGAATTCCCGCTTCTGCCTGCAACACCACGATGGTAGGATCCGCGTGTGGCGGCACTGCGGCGAGAGAATGTATGACGCCTGCATCATGCATCGCCATACCGGTCCGTCGCCTGGCGTTATTGTTTGGGGCGCAATTGGAAATGACACCCGCGCCCCTCTGGTACGCATCGCCGGTACACTTAACAGCCACCGCTATATCTCCGACGTTTTGGAGCCTGTAGTCCTCCCTTACAGGCAGGACCTGCCAGCGGCCACGTTTCAACAGGACAATGCGCGCCCGCACGTAGAACGTATCGTGCAACAATTCTTCACGGCCCACCAGGTGTCACTGCTGCCGTGGTCTTACTGTTCTCCCGATATGTTGCCCATCGAACACGTCTGGTCGTCGATCGGCAACCGAGTGGACCGGCAAGCACCACCCGGCTGCGCCTGATGAACTGTGGCAACGTGTGGAAGCCTCCTGGATCGACATACCCCAAGCCCACATCCGAAGCCTCTTTCTTTCGATACCGCGGCGTGTAGCGGCCGTTATTGCCAACCATGGGAGACACGCGAACTATTGATGTCTGCGTGTTCCGCAAGTCGCACGAGCCTGTAAGCTTAATCGTTTCGTCTTTGTATTTGTTGTTATGTGTCCAGTAAATCTGGCTTCGCTATGTCGTGTCCTTCTTGGTGTTGCATTTTGGGTGTCCAGCAGTGTATATTTATGTGTAAGACCACATATGGCCTTATTTTCATTTTTCGTTCATAAAACAGTAAAGCAATATTGCTTTTTGTAGTTGTTGCATTTTGTTGCAGTTTATGCGTGTGTGTGATGGACAAAACTAGAAATTATATTAAAAACGTTATCCGTGTGCCCGGTTTCAGGTGAATTATGGTGTACCTATACTTCTGTGAAACACTTTATATGGATCGTCTGGAAGATTTTCTGTGACAGTAAATAAACGCATGACTGACAGATCCAGAAAAATGATTACACTTCAATCCGGAAACGAGTTCCAATCAGCAATCAAGTTCAGTAGGTTACTCGCATAAGTAAAAACTTGCAAAATCGACAATAAAAGTTCATCATCAGACCGCTCCTTTTCCTTATATAAGGCCTGAACATCAGTACAATATTTCATAACTGATATATCTCGATTGCCGAAGTGCTAGTGTCACTACAGAAGCAATTCCTCATGACAAAATGTTCTGTCACAGAAAAGAATAAAAATATTCACATTTGTTACAAAACATTTTATCCTGTTTTTTTTTCCTTCACATTCTCTTTATTTTTTTCCTCTTGCGCTGTTAAAATTATTTATGCATAGAATTACATTGTAAATCCTTCACTTCTATAAACTGATAGAAGGTACTGAAGACACAGGTTCTGTTTCTACAGATTCGCTGAACAGTCACATCTTCATTGCATCCTTCTGAATTAGAAACATTACGAACGTTGCACACGTAATTAGAACATTACCAAAGCAGCTGCAGCATTACTTCTAATACGCTTTGCCTCACGTCTTTAGGATGACTCTCCACTTCTGTAGGTTCAGCCTAGAGCTTATCTGAGGCATGAAAGGGCACAAAGGTGGTATTTAAACTCATGTTTTGTAAAAACTGTTTTCGTCATTTTTAAACAATGGCTTTAATCCACATCAATTAACACACATTTTCGTGGGCCACTACCGCGATACAATAATTATCATGTGATCTTCAAACACAGCACTGACACTATGTAATAAACAAGGCGAAAAGTACACGGGAGCAGCAACGGGGAGGGTCCTAGTGGTTTTTCACCTGCTGTAATTTTTATTGTTTTCGCAAAGGCATTTCAAGCCATGTACCTTTTATGACATACATAGAGTTTGTGCATCGTTTATCTCTTCAAATTTATAATGTCATGATGGCTCTAGTTATTACAAATGTGTACAATTGAATGTGAAATTCAATATATTACAGGTTGAACATTTTTTTCTGATCACTATCCTTTTTATAAGATACTGGTCAAAACGCCGACAATCATAACACCGTGTTTCGACCTGTCGGTGTTTTGATTATCGGTTTTATGACGCGTTGGTGTTTTTTCTCAGTATGGTGCCCTTTTTGGATATTATAGTTTTCTGTTCAATCACTACAGGTATGTGGAGCTCCTTTTAACTGGTCAAGAATGTCTTTTTCACCAATCCAGTTCACCAGCAAGTTGAATTAAAAACAAACGTACTCATCCTGTGATGAAACAAAAGCGGCGAAGTTTTTTCTGCTGCATTTACCGGCATTGGAGTTTTAAATATTCAACTAATTTCATCAAAATTACTTCATTAAAGTTAGCATTATGTTTTATAAATAAAATATATTCGAAGATTTCAGCACAAAATCTAATACTATTTACCAGCAAAGTTTAATAAAAAGAACTGCGAGACACAAACAAAATGAGAACTACGCAAATTATCAGAACACAGATTACAGAAAATATATTTTCTTAAATATTCTTCTTCTTCTTTCGTGCCCTATATAACGATTAAATACTCAAACAAATAGCAAGGATGGGTTGTACGCTATTCCACGATAGAAATATACAACAGAACGTGTGTCTCGGCTTTCCAGTATCCTTTGAATTCTTTTTGCCCATATAATACATTCTTTCTTTGGAGATATGAAAACTTCACCTCGATGTATGGCTTCTATATCATGTTGGACAGCATTGTGTTCTTACCGTAGTTCTGTTATGAAATGGAATATATCAACGTGAGGACATCTGGCTAAATTTTTCCTTCGATAATGCAAAGTCTCGATTTTGTTTTCTGTTCGGGGGATGTCACTTTCGTGAACTGACCAGATGTTTGAGGGAAACGGTGGCTCTTACCGTTCAATTTCACCGTTACGTAATCTTTGCCGATTCGGTGCACAAACATAATAGTCTTCGAACCACTGGAGCAAGTCTTTCGACTGCTCATCAAACAATGTTTTGATTTCAGAAAACACTGCAGGAATTCGATCAAAAGACATGAAAGCCAGAGCAGCGATGTGACGAACCGAAATATTGCATTCCCCACTATCTCCGTATCTGGTTTGAAGTCCTGGAGGGCTTTGAAGTTTACGATATACACTCATTGTCATAAAAAACCTTGCACCAAGAAAAAAAACCGTGCGATTAACACGAAACTTGGCGAATAGCTACGGGGAAGGCAGACATGCAAATGATTAAAGTTTCGTGCGATTCCGCATGCCCACGCGGCCAAGACCGGCGCTGCAATTGCAATCCTTAGGGCTTATAAGGCGGCGCGCAGGGGACTCCACATTCGTGCAGAAGTACACGGTAAAAGTCAGGTGAGATCCCTGAGCGATAGACATGCCGAGGAGCCGTCGTAGATGTGCGTACGAGAAACTAACGGAGTTTGAACGACGCCGTATCGTCGGGATGAGAGAGGCAGGGTGGCCGGCGCGCCGAATCGGCCACCATTTGGGCCGGTCGGACAGTGCGGTGCGATCGTGTTAGGTGCAGTGGACAACGGAAGGCACCCAGACACGGCGGATTGGCTCTGGATGACCCAGACACACCACCAGCAGAGAGGCCCGTGCGATCGTGAGAGCAGCAAGCACAGGTGCAACGACGTCCTTGTCCAATATCCAGAGACACGTGGCGGCTGTACAAGGGACTCCTGTGTCCGCCATAACCATTTCCAGATGCCTGATGGAGGCGAATCTACACTCTCTACGGCCCTTACGTTTTCTGCCATTAACATCTGCCCATAGTCGGTGTCGATTGCAGTGGTGTCAGCAGCGAGCAACGTGGAATCCTACGGACTGGTGACGTATAGGGTTCAGCGACGAATCCCGCTTATGTATGGGAATGGACGACCACCCTGTCAGAGTGTGGAGGATCGCAGGTGAGCGCTATGATCCCAACCTCGCTGTTCAGCGGCACACGTCCCGAACTGCAGACGTGATGGTCTAGAGAGCCATCGCGTATAGAAACCGGACTTCCACCGCAGTGATTCGAGAGACGTTGACAGCCCAGCGCTACGTAGAAAAGATCATGCAGCCTCATGTGCTGCCTTTCCTGGTGGGGCCACACGGAGCCATTTTTCAAAGAAAATAACGACCGTCCGCACACGGCTCGGGTTTTTCATGACTGTATCGGTCATGCTTCGACGCTTCAGGAACCTGCCAGATCGCCTGATCTCTGGCCCATCGAATACGTGTGGGACCAAACGGGACGCCAGCTTTCTCCGTTTCCCAGTGTTCGTGACTTAGAGCGTCAGTTGCAAGAAGTGTAGGCCAATCTGTCCGAGGACATCATACGGTGTCTCTTTGACTCCATGCCCGACCGCATCACACAGCATGTATCCGAGCACGAGGCGGTCGGACGAGGTACTAACACTGACCGGAATGTGTACCGTATGTCCGCTGGAAATCGTTCTGCTGCTGTGCTATTGTAATCACTTCTGCCCATGGTATGTACCATCTCACTACTAAAATCTTATTTCAATCCGACGCCTCCTTCTTGGTGCGCGGATTTTTATGGCAATGAGTGTATGTTTTGCCCTAAGTGGAAAAAGCAGCGGTGATATTGAGCCTGAGGGAAATCATTCTTGACAGCGTTTATAACCCTTTTTAAAGTCAGTTACAGTGTAATCTGGCTGAGATTGTAAATTGTTTCTGCCGTAGAACTAAAAAATCTTGAAATAGTCTTGTGCAGCTGTCTTCCTGCCTTCTAGACATCAAGGCACAAGCTAAGGGATACTTGACAGTTATTTTCTGGTCCAACTGGGTTATGAATAGAATATAGCTGATGGAAAACAGTTGGCACTGTCTTAAATGTTCCATCCATAATCCAGTACTTGGCTTCGTTAAGCTTTTTAATGTCAGCAGTTGTCGAGAAGACCGATATTTTGTCCTCGCCAAGAATGGATTCCTTAACCGCAAATAAATCATCTGTTATTATATGCTTCAATTTTTTGGGAAAATTTAAATTTTCAAGTGATGTTGTTTCTTGAGGTGTGTCTTAGCGTTGGTCTCACTTTAATTCGTTGTCTCAGGACATCTTTTGATGACATGCTTTGGGAAGTGACTAAACTCACCCCTGTGATTTTTCAGTGAACCAGATGAATTGGTAAATCGCTAGATGAGCGAGCATTTTCTTTTACTTGTACCATGTCGTTTACCTAATTGATATTTCAAGGCATCTGGTGCGTGGGTGTGCTAGGTGATGTCTTTAAGATGGTGCTCATTATCACATAAAATTGTTACGGCTATGCCTTCGCATCCATTCCCTTTCTGATCACAAATCCAGTAGAAAAGGTCATTGCGTTTAGTTCTTTTAAACAGAGATGCCTTTTAATTCTCAGTTTTTTCTACTTTCTGTGATGGTACTAATTCACGTACAAATTTCACGCATAATTCTTTCAATACATTAATTGTCCAGACAAACTTTATCAGAGATAAAAATAAAATTTTTCACGAACTATCTTTCACGGCAGACAGTCCTCGATAGAGCTTCGGAACTAATATGAAGAGTGCAGTGTTTGTGCAACCGTATAAGATTGGACAGAGGAAATGTCTACTTTTGTTTCCGTCCGCTTTCACAGATAACGAATCAGTAAGTTTCCCGGTCTCATCTCCTGAAGGACACAAGTGTATGCATGGTGTACGAAGTAGGGTTGGACACATCGGTGAAAATTATCGATGGCTTAGTGGTTAGCGAGTCAGACTAACAATGCAAGGTCCTCAGGTTTTAGCGTGGGCTGAGCTTTCAGAGATGGTGTGATTTACTAACAATCGCTGAATATCCGCCGTGCATCGGACGAGCACGTTAAGTGACGGCCCCCAGGCTGGACCCACTGGTTAAATGGCTATCCTTTCCTATGCCTCCCCCCGAAATTCTCTCACCCCTCTCTGTGCAATATCGTACTTGTTCGGTGGCGCCATCTACTATAATCTAATCTCACTTCAAACTGTTCTGTCCAAGTCGCTAGACTTGCTCTCATTCCTTCCGTTTCTGTGTCCTGCCCAAAAGGCGATCTCACTGTAGGTGGCTGGGACCTAAACTCTACTCACTGTGGACGGAAGTCCTGCAAGAAAATGACAAATACTGTAGGGTCTACCTCGTTTCCGTCCGCTTTCACAAATAACAAATCAGTAAGTTTCCCGGTCTCATCTGCTGAAGGACGCAAGTGTATGCATGGTGTGCGAAGTAGGGTTAGACACATCGGTAAAAATTATCGATGTTTAACATCTGTCATCACACATTGACACAACATCAATTATTCGACGTTATCGGTGCACATTTCCGATGTATTGATGAAAACATCGATGATTTTGCCAAAAATGCAAGTCAAGAGCGAAATAAGAATATATGACAGGGGGGGGGGTTACACACAACACATACAACCATGCCTTTTTTTTTTTTTCAGACAACCAATTATTTTTTTCTTGCAAGAAATAAAATATAGAATTTATTCTACCCAAATGTAGGAAAAGAAAGAAACAATCCAAAGAAATACAGGTTGGTCCAAACACAAAAGTGCCTGGAAAAGGGTTTTTTTTTTCTGAGTGAGGAATAAATCTAAATATAAGGGTTGATCAAATGAAACAGTTTTGATGCACCTCGCGTTTAAAATAGTAGTAACCGGTTGGAACTGGTTTGCGGCACATATTTCTTACACATTTTTTTCCTTATTTTTTTCCCCGTAAGAAAAAAACGAGCGTATGGTGTGAAAGTGTGCTTTTGAAATTTCCTTCAAAGATGAACTTTATAGCGAAACATTCGTCCGAAACGGACTAACGAGCGATAACTCCACCGGCGTGTTGACTACACTGCAATGCACCATTCTATGAGGAAAGGCAGAATCCAAATAAACTAACATATCATAAGCGGAAAGTATACGATGTCTTATATTGCAGTGAAAATCGTCATCAATACTTTCACTGCCCGATTTGAATTGCGACCTATATACCATGTATGCACTTTAGGATTGATGTGTATTATTGCCCTTATTATTTTCCGTTAGCACTTTAAACATACCAACTATTAAATTTGTAACTTCAAATCTGCTAAAAAGGCCAAAGGCCTGTAGGCCTTTTGGGAACCTGAGGATTGATATGTGGTACTCCCGTTGCTATAATCTTGTTACTTATTTACATGTACCAAATATTAAGCTTCTAACTCCAAATCGGCTAAAAAGGCCGGCGTGTTATGCCATACAGTGTAGTTGTTGGTGTTATGATTTGTCGGTTTCACGATTGTCAGCGTTTTGAAGTGTAGGTGCTTTGATTGCAGATGTTATGACATGTCGGTGTTACGATTGTCAGTTTTATGATCGTCGGTGTTATTATTTCTCGATGTTTCGCCCTGTCGGCGTTGTGAACTCTCTCTCATAACGAAGCGTATGACTTAGGGAATGTACAGTATTATCGGAACAAAGTTAATTTACAGCATCACTGAAACCTTAATTTTGAAATTCTGTGATTCGTACAATAGTAAAATCATATCTTATTTGGTGTGAGAAATGGACACATAAAACAACATGTTAAATTTAGAAGTCGTTAAGGTCTTGACATCATATCGTTTAAGCAGAAACTGGATGTGAAGCTTAATGGGTCTCTATTTTACAGGAAACGTCCTAGAACAACAATTAAAACACTTTATAACCCTTGTATGCATACTCTTTGTATCATTCTGGTGAGTTATCACTATACTTCTGGAAAACATATGCACATCCTCGTATTTTGGTTTCTGCTACTGTCGATGAAATTGATTCTGTTTTCTTTAAATGATAGAATAATCAGGACAGTTCATTTATTTCCAAGTACGGATAGTTTTTTGCACAAATCTGTTTATTTGAAAATAAATATAAGAATCACAGTGCCACGTGGATCTGTTTTTTACATTCATTGATTGCTTATTCGTGAAGTTCATCTCCTTGTACAAAAATATAGGAGTACAGACATTTTCAAAATTTCGGACACTATAGGTCTGCCGACGTTATTACTTTCTCTGTGTTTCTGCTAATTTTCCTACTTAATTTCCTTAAGCTGAGAAATTAAAAATCTTAACCATTGGTCATTTACAGCTCTCTCATTGGGTTGGAGGGGGAAAGAGAGAGAGAGAGAGAGAGAGAGAGAGAAACAGAGAGAAGGAAACGGGTGAGAACCTTACTATAACTCACTCTCCACTATCCATAAACGTGACGTAAGTCAAAGATCAGGGACCGAATGATTACGGGGATATTAGAGCTAACGGTCATTAATAATCAGTATTGATCCTTAGCAGAAGGGTGAAACGGGATTTCCTGACATTTCCAAAGGAGCTCCTCTGATCTAAAGGCAAAGAAGTGAGTGCTGTGTAAACATGCTTCATCTCACTGCGACTGTCTAATGCGCTTCACGCATTCATTAATGCCTTCTTTCCTCCAGTGAATAAAAATGCTCTGATTTACCACATTCTTTTCGACATAGAAAATATTTGTTTTGCTGCATTATTTAGTTTACAAATTGTAAATATTATTTATACATACTACGCATGTGCATTAGTTTTTAAATTAATCGTTTTTCTGATTTTCAGCGAACGATTTCGCTTCTATTCCGCTTAGAGAAATTTCATTTTATTCCTCTACTTCTGTTCATGTTATTTTCGCAATATACGCAGCTTCTACTCATTGTACTTCCATTGCTGAAGCTCTTGTTAAATGTACAAAAACATTCGACAGTGTTTCCATTTCGTAGCTATCAATAATTTAACTGGATTGCTTTATTATTCTAGTTTCTGATCTTATTTTTCTTGAATGAGACTACGCTGAACGAAAATTACTCGTGTTACAAGGTGTATCAATAAAGTTCGATGAATGCACGATTAAGGCGAGCCAACAGCTGATAGTTAACAAAACTTACTTTACTGGATTTCTAAATAAATGCCCTTTGGATGTAATACATTTTCAGCATCGTTCGTTCATTATCTGGAGGCTATGGGAAAAGTCCTTCATGGATATTGTTAACAGTGGGGGTCATCACGTTCACTTAAAGTTCTTAAATGTTAGTAAATTTCCTCCATTTTAGCGCTAATTTCAGGCTGGGTAACAAAAGGCAGTCAGTTAGGACCAGATCAAGGAAATGCGCAGCTATGGCTCGTAGGTAGAAGGGTTGCTGCAAATCTTGTACATACTATGCGCTCTCCCAAATCCTCGTTTAAAATCGTACGGACTATTTCATGATTTATACCCAGTTCCTCAGGGATCATTCGAACAGTCATTCGACCATCATTCGTCATGAACTCACGCACTTTTTCAATGTTGTCAGGACTTTTTCAGGTCGCGCCTTTGACTCCTAAGAGCGCATAAAGACTGTCTTCAACGGAGTCTTTTCCTTCATGAAAATGTCAAACCAGTCGAAAACCCACTTTAAAAGTTACTGCATCATCCCCGTTAACATATATCTGCATTGCATCCGTTTACGATTCGCATTTCCCCGATTTGAAACAGAATTTGATATTGGTTCTTTGATCTATCTAACAACGTGCACCCAGATCAGCTGACGCGACAGGCTGTCTGCGCCACACCCTCATAGCTTCGTGAAAGTAATAGACATGTTCGCTCATGTACTTGGCTGTGTTGTGCAAGTTACGAAGCCTTTCACAATTTTTCCTTTTACGCGTTAACGACAGCAATCACTGAACTTTATTGACAAATCTGTTATTTAAACTAACTCCATTAACTGATGGTAGTGTCAAGCTATACTCATTTCACTAATTAAACAGATAACCACTACGAATTGAAATGTATCGAAATGCAAATATGATCTAATGCAACACATGACTCTCTCATTTTTAAGTTATTTCACGAGGCACCTGCGCTAGCTCAAGGCCCTGCAATCGTTGTCATATTTGCACCACTTTAAAATCAGAATAGATTGACAAATGGCATAAACTCGTTGACATAAAACATTATCTAGATTCTAAGTAATTTCGTCTTAGAATGGAATTTGAGAATGACGGATATTAGATACTGAGCAATTTTATGTCATGCATTGAGTAATTCTTAGAATTCTTAGTGTTTATGTATCCATCGCTTTGGTGAAGTAAGAATCCTATACAAATTGACTTTGTCAATGATACTGAGGATCGCAGCACAGAGAAACACTGATATTTACTTTATATCAGCTGCTAATGGCTAAACTCTTTCACTAATATTTCTTGCTTACAAAATATTTGTGACCAGTAATAAAAGCATGACCCAACAATGATAATTACTGATCTTGTATATGCAGAGTACCTCTAAATTCCACAGATTCGTCATCTGAACTCATAGTGCTAAAATTTTCATTCAGATGCAGTTGTGTTTTGCGGTTTTCTACCTAAAACGTATTAGAAACCCCTTTTGTAGGTTACTGCATAATCGGAATAATAGTTGCGACGAATATTATCTGTTTTCACTTTCCCGTTTGGATTCCTTTTCTTATGTAGATTTTGGTAACCTATTGTTACAATATTTTATTAAATTAACAGCATATCAGAACTCTCAAGTTTTTATATTCTTTGTGACAACCATGGTAGTCAGTCAGATCAGGAAATGAAAATAAAACGAGATGACGAGATTCAAAATGTGAGAAGCGTTTTAGGTGCTAGGTTTCGTGATTTCGTCTGTTCAGCTTTATCAACTTATATGCGATTTATTTCATCTTTCACGTAACTTAGTCTACCACATTGTATTTGTTAAAAGTATTATCGTTAATAGACTAATCAAGTTCTTTCGTTGTTTCAAATCAAAGTGTTAGTTCTTCGTATTTGTGAATGAATGATGCTTTTATATTGCTATTATACACATGTGTACAAGTCAATTAACAGTTACTTTGGACATTTCTTGTAAATCGTAGTTGTTCGTCTTTGGTATCAAGCTTAGGTCCTTAGGACATAATCTTACACAATATTAGTAATAATAATTACATTACTTGATATAGAAAATTCCACACAAGGAAGTATTTGTCGGGTGCCATGCAAATTGGTGGGTTTGTGTTGCCAGTTTGGTTATGTAACTGATTGTAGTTGCGAAAAGAATCACGTCACAGGTGCCGAAGATAAAAAGGCAAAGCTGCTGCCCGTAGCAAAGTTTGGCAGTCCTCAAATGGATGTCCTTTACTGCATCGGAGAAATCTCGGTAAAGAAAGCAGGTGTAAGGAGCATGAATCCCTAAGAGACCTCATCGGGAATTCTACCATGACACGTATACCTTTATCAGGAGCTTTGTCATAGGGCTAAGTACGGGGGTTTGTCCCTGCGTCGCATCGCGACAAAAAGGCATCGTCATTCAACAGCTATCGATCGAATATGGCGACAACGGATGGAGGGGGTAACGTGCGTCATCGTAGAGGTACAGGTGCAGGTAGTCGGACGTGCGAAGCCTCGATCGCCTTATTCTACTGCAAAATGTATCAGTTCCACAATCCAGAGAAGACGACACTCGACGAGATATACGGTCAGCTAGAGACCACCGTATCGACACAGACTGTGAAACTCACATTGGCTTATGTGGGTCTGAGCTCGCCAGGCATTGCGAAAATCACCACTTACCGCAGCACATCGTCGCGCAAGGTTGCAGTGGTACCGTATCAAACATGCTTGACGAGACGAATGGAACCGCATCGTAATCAGGACGCTTCTATCTCTGCGCGGACGGTCGTCGATCGAAAACCTTAAGACAACGTGGTCATTGGACTGATCTTGTTACCACCCGTGGGCGTCATACGGCTCCTCATACGGCTCCTGGTATGGGGCGCTGTCACTTTCAATAGCCGTTTACCGTACGTATGCATATTAGATACAATGACATCGCTATGGTACGTTGGTGAGGGGCTGCAGCCCGCTAATTATTGCCGTACCTCTGTGGTATCTACGATTCCAGTTTCAACAAGATAACGACTTCCTGCAGGTTGCCAACATCAGCCGACAGTGCCTGCGAAGTTTCCACGTGCTGCCCTGCCCAAAGCGATCCACTTACTTCTCCCGAACAGAGAACGATAGCAAATGACTTCATGTCTTTGCATGAACTCCTCACAATGCGAATAATTGCTGGCACAGATAAGCGATACCTCACGACACCATCTGGGGACTTTTCCACTCGATGTCACGCAATGTTACGGAATGGGTATCCCAGCATGGTGATCATACACCTTCCTGACTCAGGCTGCACTGTACTGACCCTTTGCACATCGAATTCGTGTAATCCCTTAGAAATTGTCCCACTTCCTTCCCACCTACATGTATGTCTACAAGTGTGGTAAGTTCCCTCCCATTTCGTGCATTCGTTCTTTCATAGTGTGGCATTTTCTGTGTCGGCCAGCGCAGCTCATGCGTCAGTTACAGTTCAAACAGAGGCAATACAGGAAACATTCCATCAAAGTTCGACATTAGGACATAAATGGCATTTATCTTCTCTAAAAAACTGATGGGGTAATAAACCTGACAATCCTAATTTAAAAACTTAAAATTTTATGGGATTTTAAAATCTAAATAAACAAAAATTAGGTGATGATGCAGCTGATGGAATTTTTTTTTTTTGAATAATACATGAGTCCATCCCAAAGATATGGTAGATTTGAAGAAAAAGAGCTAGAAAATATTGCATTAAGAAGTATTGATATTTGCGGATTGAAATTCTCTGTCTCCCGGATAAAAGCTTCAGGAGTGGTTGGTACTATATTAGGAGCTATTACGAGTAAACGAAAAAACTTTTGAAGAAATTAGAACCGGTTTGTTAACAATTTCTGTTCTGCATAGTCTCGCAAAGGTAGTGCGGACAGAACAAGATGCAACTGGAAGTGCAGCTTGGAGAAAACCGCATATACTAAAAGCTTTACAAGCAGTTTTTGGTAATCTTTGATCTCCGTTGGATAACGATTTCATAAGGAAGGTCGTTGAACTCTTGGTGCACAATATTCTTGGAGTGTTAGGTATGATGACAAGCACAGAAAGGATAAGGGTGGCCAGAAATAATTTCTCCACGACAGAGAAAGAAGCTTCCTGTTCCGCACTGTCATGCGGAATAGAATAGCTCCAGTTCAGTATCTATTTGGAATGCATGCTGGATATTCCTGTACATCAACATCAAGAAGAACATTGCTTCTGTAACATAGTGTATGAAGTTTGAGAAAAGTGTAATGAATTAAACTTTCACCTTTCAACATAGCCAAACAAAGCAACGCGGATGGTTCAAGGAACGGTTAAGGTAGAAGTTAAACGTATTCTGTTGGCCCGTTAATCGTATTGTAGGGTAGTATAACATTATCGGCCGAAAAGATTTTCGTTGTATTCCCTGAATCCATCGTTCATGATGTGTGCTTTTCTGGGGTGGGTTTACATAACCTGAACTGAGTCATCTTATTCCTCAGCACGTACTCCTCACTTGTCAAGAATGCGGAGGTCACCCAGACGACAAAGTGTTTTAGTTAATGCATAACGTATTCCATTTTGGTAGATTTTGCATGTTCAAAGGTGACAATGCTACCACCCTCTGCTCTGAACATGTGTTGTGAGTTCAGACAACAGGAAACAGTCTTACTTAGTTTTCAAAAGACGTGTATAAAACGTGCAGCCCAGGTTGGCATTGCACTTTACTAGAACTCAGCGTATTAATCAAAAACTGGCAATGAAACACACGTGGAGAGGCCTGAAAAGCATGTTTCCGAAATTTTGAAGGAATTTCTTTGCTTCAGAACCCTTAAAAGAATTTAAACAAAATTCAGTGGACAAGTTCCCCTTGAGGATGCAGGAACGGTATAAAAGTTTTCCATATGTGATCCAGTCTGAAATGATCATACTCTTCCTGCATTTTCTACTTTTCCATTATTAAAATTTCTTCCGCCAAGGCTCGTCAGCTTTTTTTCCATTTGAGTGAAAGATTTAATTCAATTCTACAAATCCTTAAAATAGTACTTTTTTAGTAAGATATTCTTCCTTATGAAGAGCATTTTGCACTCGTTTTCTCTTTAATGTCACAGCTTTTCTGACTTACATCACATTTTTTCTATTTCTATTCTGATAGGGGCGTAAAGTTATATCACGTTTTCTACTATATCTCCTCCTCTAATTGTTCAATTTGAAAATACCTTTTTTCCTATACTGATCCTCTATGAGAAATGTTTTTTGCACAATTCGTTAACTTTCGTAACATACTTTTCAACCAATAGGGAGACTAAGTCGCTATTTCTTTTTGTGGATGTTTTTTTCGATTGTAGAAATCTGGTTGATTTTTTTGTTCTGGTAAACGGTTCCGTTCACTATGTATAACTCCGATCGCATTGCGAATTTTAAATCACACATATGTCTTTCCATAAGACGCGTGTTAGTGTATTTATTCTCTTTTTTGCTGAATTTTTATATTTTCTAAAATTCTCCTTTGAAATATTTTTTCGTGTCGGAAAGAATTACAAACAAATATTCGGTGTCATCTTTTTTGTTTTTCTTGTCAGAAAGTTTCGGAAAGATTTGAAATCCAGAGTGAAAATGCCTCAATGAAATTTTTGCGAAAATTAGTTTTTACGTGGTTTTAAACCGTTTTGATTTACCCCGGTTGAAGACAATGATTTGCATTTTTTTTGGCAAAAGGTTTTCATGCGTGCAGCAGCTATATTTTCACCAAGCTTTCGTCCAGAAATGGAATTTGTCAATGTTCCTTTACAATAGAAGTTTCCTCCCTGTGTCGCATTAATCCTTTCACCTAGCTGATAATCTCGTTTTCATCCACACACATTTGTATAGCAAAGGATTTTGTTAATGCAGTAAATATACTAAGTCTAACATGGACAGAAACATAGGCAACAAAGACATGGACAGAAACATAGGCAAGGAAACATGGACAGAGACATAGGCAACAAAACATGGACAGAAACATAGGCAACAAAAACATGGACAGAAACATAGGCAACAAAAACATGGGTAGAAACATAGGCAACCAAAAACATGGACAGAAACATAGGCAACAAAAACATGGACAGACACATAGGCAACAAAAACATGGACAGACACATAGGCAACAAAAACATGGATAGAAACATAGGCAACAAAAACATGGACAGAAACATAGGCAACAAAAACATGGGTAGAAACATAGGCAACAAAAACATGGACAGAAGCATAGGCAACAAAAACATGGACAGAAACATAGGCAACAAAAACATGGACAGAAACATAGGCAACAAAAACATGGATAGAAACATAGGCAACAAAAACATGGACAGAAACATAGGCAACAAAAACATGGGTAGAAACATAGGCAACAAAAACATGGACAGAAACATAGGCAACAAAAACATGGACAGAAACATAGGCAACAAAAACATGGATAGAAACATAGGCAACCAAAACATGGACAGAAACATAGGCAACAAAAACATGGACAGACACATAGGCAACAAAAACATGGACAGAAACATAGGCAACAAAAACATGGATAGAAACATAGGCAACAAAAACATGGGTAGAAACATAGGCAACAAAAACATGGACAGAAACATAGGCAACAAAAACATGGACAGACACATAGGCAACAAAAACATGGACAGACACATAGGCAACAAAAACATGGACAGAAACATAGGCAACAAAAACATGGACAGAAACATAGGCAACAAAAACATGGACAGAAACATAGGCAACAAAAACATGGACAGAAACATAGGCAACAAAAACATGGACAGAGACATAGGCAACCCTAACAAAGGTTTGTGATAGGTATCCTTGCCTACGTATTTAATTTCAGTCTCAGCTTGTGATGCAGTAGAAGAAAACCTGGTTTCATTTTCTCTCTAATTATGTTTTAATGATTCCATTCTGTTTTCATATTGACACCGAGAATTATTCCCTTTGTTTCCTGGGAGACAGATACGACCTCCTTCAGGTGAGGGTGTTGATTCAAACGTTTACTTGCATGTGAAGGAAACCACTGCACGATTTTTTACCTTAGGAGCAATCAATGTTTAACCACCAGCTACAATTCCAAAACGAAACTCAATCCGTTTTCGGCTTATATCGCCAACAATTTATTAGCAGTATCCTTCAATAAAAGTTCGAATTTTAATGTTAGATGGCCAGGAACAAACCTCACAGATGTCTTCCCATAACGCTGTTGTCCGAGTTCAAGTTTCCATTACTAACTGAGTTACAGCCTCAACAAACTCGCTGCGGTAATTTTCTTTGGTATCTCTTCCTCACACTGCACGTTTTGAATGTCATAGCAGAGTTTCCGATGTCGTTGCAGATTGTTAAGAAAGCAAAATTTTTCTAGAAACCTCATGCACGGTTTGTTTGATTCTATGCTATTCCTTCACGAAGAAGGAGCTTATTGACGAACATGAGTTACACTTTCAGTAGACTTTTACTTTTTTTTGCTACTAAAAGATCTGTAATTTTTGTCAGAGATCATTTCGAGAACTTATGTTTTAAGTAAGGAACGACAGACTCCTCGTAGCCTTGGATTCTCAGGATGTACGATAAAAATGTAAAATATGAACACACACATACACGGTCATATCAGAATAATATGGCCAACTACCTAATAATGGGAATAACCGCCATTGGCCTGGATGACAGCGGCAAAAAGGCGAGGCATGAAGGCAATGAAGCCACAGAAGGTTGCTTGAGGCACACGTGCCCATTCAGACTGCAGCACAGCACGGAAGTCCCTGAGATGACGTGCTTGTTGGTCGGCACGTCAAACCTGTCGATCCAAATAGTCCCACAACTGCTCTATAGGATTGAGTTAGGGAGATTTCGCCGGCCATGGGAGAACGCAGATATCCCTCTCGTGTTCCTGAAACCAGTAACGTACCCCCTTAGCGACGTCGCAGGGAGCATTGTCCTGTTGGTAAACACCATCATCACCAGGGTAAACGTCCAAGATGAAGGGATGTATGTGGTCAGCCGGCCTGTACCTGACAGATAAGCGCGTCCGGGTGCTGGCTCCTTTGTCTCTAAAGCCGTATCCGCCACCGCCCGTCCCATCTGTGGAGTAGAAACTTCGATTCGTCGAAGAAGGCAACGTTTTCCACTCTTCCACTGTCCAACGACGGTAGTCCCATGCGAACTGCTGGCGTCGTTGCCGATTGCCGATGGATTTTGGTTAACATGGGCGCCTTGACGCAGCGTCAATTCCGGAAGCTCATGCATAACAGGGTTTTCTCTACTGTTATCGAATAAACGTACCTGGGTGCCCCAGTTGCCATTTGCATGGTTGATTGCTACACTGTTGCGAGTTGATTGCCCTTTACCAGTAGAGGGAGGTGACGTTCTCCTCTGGAGTCGATGGCCTTTGGGACTCCACAGTGATGACGTCATGAGGTACTCGGTGCGCAAGCGGTCCATTCTTGGTACACTCTTACTACAGCACCTCGCGAACAGCCCACGAAGTCTGCGGCATCTGAGATGATTCCACCCTTGGCGAGGCAGCCAATGACCATTCCTCTTTGAACGTTCGTTAAAACACTACTTCTGCCCATTGTGCTCACTTTACGCGCTATGGCTCATTTGTGCTGGCTGGCCACTTATATCTCCGTGTCGTTGACCTTGACACGTGCACTGTGTGACGCGTCTGGGCGCGTACTCTGTGATTCCAGGGATAGTCATATTATTCTGATACGACTGTGTATATGCCAAAAATGATTGCACGCTCACAGTATATGCTTTTGTCCGACACCCGTGGAACACAATATTCCTGCATTTTTATGTCGGATTGTAAAAATTCCATTTAACATCTCATAACTACTGTCATGAGAAAGGCGATCTTTGCATTTGCGGATTTCTTAGACAACGCAGCGTCCTTCTGTGAGACGTAAATGTACTGGTGCTCAAATTTAAAGGATAACACTATTCGGCATGAAAATTGGCCCTGACACCATTCCTGCTGATTCTCATGTAAAACGACCTCCTGAATCCAAATATGACCCCCGTTTTCCACCATCACCCACCGTTTTCGGGGTAGGCCCCCCACCTAATTTTATCACTTTCCGATAATTTGGAGGGATGAAAAGGATTATTTCAGCCATTACATTTCTTCTGAGGGGCTACAGAGGTGAAAAGTTATAAAACATGAACATCTGTATGAAGGAGGTAGAATTGGGGGATTTGCCCCCCCCCATTGTAAAGAAATCATTACGAATGATTGATTTTTCCGGGGGTTTTTTTGGCAATTTTTTCACTTATTTGCTACATATTCCAGCTTCCAGCGCCTCTCATCCTCCCCCCAAAAAAACCGCAAATAATAAAAATATATAGTAACAGTAATAAAAATATAAAAATATATAGCAACAGTTCGGAACATTCACTCTACCACGCTGGCTCTCTCAATACCTCGCGCGAACAGGTTTGCACGGGCTTTGACAATGTCAAACTTGCATTGCTCTTATCACGATAACCCTGCACTGTAAGCATTATCTTCCCTCAGTTGATCTGTAGCGATCGTTGAGTCTACTTGTCGGTGTTCTAGGCGGGGATTCTGTGTTTCCAAGTTGTTTAAATTGTGTCAAACGGTAAAAATTTGTTTACACCGGCCCTTTCCAAGTGAATTACAGTACGTGAGTGTAATTTGTGATTAATATAGACAATTTATTTACTGTTTAATTATGCCACGCGAGTGTATAAATCATCCCGATAGATTCTGCAATGTTTGCGGGGAATTGACTTTTAAAGCGCAACGAAAACCCCTTTCTCCGCTTCTTAAAACTGCTTATAAATTTTACTTTGATTGCAAAGTTGGCGATCAGGACACGAATTGGGCTCCCACAGTTTTCTGCACTACTTGTTGCAGTAGCTTGACCAAATGGCTCACAGGTTCCCGTAAATCAATGCCATTTGCTGTGCCCATGGTTTGGCTCGAACCTCGCTGTCATCTCACAGATTGTTACTTTTGTATGATTTTCACCGTCGGGTTATCTAGCAAAACAAGTAAGCATACAATTCAGCATCCTAATATCCCTTCAGCTCTAAGACCAGTTCCTCACAACGAATCATTGCCAAACCCAGTGCACCCAAAACCCTATACTCTAGAACCAGAAACGGATGTGACATACTTTGAGCCACAGCTTGAACCATCACATGATACGCCCACCGATGATGAAGAGTGTTCTGCTCATTCAGCTCATCGAAAACCTCACCTCGTTACTCAGTCGGAATTTAATAATCTCGTCAGGGATTTGGAGTTACCTAAGACTAAATCTCCACTTCTTGGATAGCGACTTCAGCAGTTGAATCTCTTAGAAAAGGGCGTAAAAATCTTTTCTTACAGGACCAGACAGTCAACCCTGCAATTACGTCTTTCGAAAGATGAAGGCTTAGTGTTCTGCCCTAATTCAAATGCATTGATGATAGAACTGAAGATGACATGTGACCCAGACAAATAACGACTGTTTATAGACTCATCAAAGACAAGCTTGAAAGTTGTCGTGTTGGCCAATGGGAATGAGTTACCATCAGTCCTGGCTGCATACTCTGCGGATATGAAGGAGACGTACGAAAACATCAGCCGAATCCTTCATAAAATATGTTATCATGATTATAATTGGAAACTTTTGGGCTGACTTAAAAGTTGTTGCTGTACTCGCGGGCCTGCAATCAGGCCTCACAAAATACTACTGCTTCCTATGCGAATGGGAAAGCCGAGCACGAGACAAACATTACATCGTACGGAACTGGCCTCTGCGAGAAAGTTTTGCTCCTGGTCAGAAAAATGTCGTTCATGATCCTCTGGTCCCGAAGGAAAATATTTACTTGCCGCCTTTGCACATCAAACTGGGATTGATCAAACAGTTTGTGAAAGCAATGGACAAGACAGGTGATGCATTTAAATTTTTGAAAAATAGATTTCTTCGTCTTAGTGAGACTAAAATCAAGGAAGGAGTTTTCGTGGGCCCCCAAATTAGACAACTTCTCAAAGATTCGAAGTTTATTGAAAACCTGAATCGAAAAGAAAAAAGAGCTTGGCTTGCATTCCAAAACGTGTGTAAGAACTTTTTGGGTAACAACAAAAGTGATGATTATGCCGCTCATGTCGAGGAATTGCTGTCAGCATACAAGGCCATGGGGTGTAACATGTCTCTTAAAGTGCATTTCCAGCACTCACACCTGGACTTCTTCCCTGAAATTTAGGAGCAGTTTCCGATGAACACGGGGAAAGATTCCATCAAGACATCAATAAGATCGAGAGGAGATTATCAGGGAAGTGGAATACGAGCATGTTAGCAGAGTACTGCTGGTGTTGGGGTTGGCACGAGAAACTTCTACCTCAGGGTACAAAAGTAAAGCAAGCACCAAATTAAGGTACTTATTTTATTTATTTATTATACGTTACATTTCTATTTTACTTTTTATATACATGTATTATTCTTTGGGATGTAAGGTCAGGTGATGCGTAACATCACAGCCTCTCCTTAACAAATGTCAACCCCGCCTTCTCGTGGTACATCCTGTTCCCACTAAAGGGGCTCTGACGACCGCCAATAGCGGTATAACTATACCATCGGGATTAGAGGAAATGCTATCCCACACTCACCAACCCGCTTGGCCAGCGTGGTGAGTTATGGCCAAACCCCTCCAAAATGACTCCACAACTTAAATCTTGGCTCTCAGTCTCCGGCAGCTGGAATGTACCTGGCCAAGGCAGCGGCCAGTGCGACATGAAGGCAGAGGGTGCTAAGAATCACCGGAGGACCGGAGTAGGCTGCCATCTGATGCTGACCTTGGCTACGTATAACGGACGCTCCCTATCTTCTGATTCAAGGCTTCTTGAATTGGAAGAGGAACTACAAAGGATCAAGTGGGACATCGTCGGGATAAGTGAGGTAAGGAGAAAAGGAGAAGATCTCATTGAACTGAAAAGTGGACATCTCTTCTACTATCGTGGGACAGATACTGGCAGAACTAGTGGTGTTGGATTTATAATAAACAAGAAACTGAAGGATAAAGTTGTAAAAGTTGAAAGTTCCTCTGACAGAGCTGCACGACTCGTTATCCAACTCTCGAGAAGATACCAGGCTCAGATTATTCAAACTTATGCACCCACCACAAGTCATGCTGAAGAAGAAATTGAAGAATTTTATGAGGAAATTCGTGATCTAAATAATAAAGGTAAGCAGCACTTGAAGATAATTATGGGAGATTTCAATGCAAAAATAGGGCAACGGCAACAGAATGAAACTTCAGTAGGTAAATTCGGTCACGGCAACAGAAACCAGCGTGGAAATACTCTCGTAGAGTTTGCAGAGGCAGAAGGGTTTTTCATCTTGAACTCCTTTTTCAAGAAAAAGCCACACAGGAAATGGACATGGAGACATCCAAATGGGACGACAAGTGAAATTGATTTTATTATGTGTAACAAAAAATTCGTCATAGAAGACTGCAGTGTGCTAAACAAGTTCAACACAGGTAGTGACCATAGATTGGTGAGATGTAAGATGCACCTCAACACTAAACTCGAACGTAGCAAGCTCATAAGACAAACAAAATGTATTGACATAACCAACCTTAAAAAACACCATAATACCTTCAAATTGGAACTGAAGAACAGATTCTCTGCTTTAGAAGGCCTAACATCGGAAGAAGTTGATATTTCTGAAGTTAACAGAAAAGTAACCAAAGCTATTATGGAAACAGCAACAAAATTAGCTGGGTCTAAGAACAAATTGCATGTGAACAAATTATTAGGAAAAACCAAAATTTTGATGCAAAAAAGAAGAGAGATGAGGACAACTAAAGAAGATGTGACTTCCAAAGTGGAATATATAGAGCTATGCAAGACAGTACGAAAAAGTATCACTGAAGACGTAAGGAAATTCAACTGTGAACTAGTAAGGAAAGCAATTGAAAACAACCAAAGCCTAAAGATAGCAAAGGGACATCTCAGTAAGGGAAAAAAACAGATTATGGCACTGAGAAAAGAAGATGGTTCTGTAACAAGAAATAGAGGCGAAATTTTGACAAGAGTGAAAGATTTCTACTCCAAATTATATGAAAGGGATGATACATGTACTCCAGACATCATGAAAGGTACCAGAGTTCTTCCAGTCCTTCCAGCAGAAGTTGCACATGCAATCAAGAACATGAAGCGGGGAAAAGCTCCAGGAGAAGATGGAATTACTGTAGACATCATACAAGAAACAAGTGGAGAAATCGAAACAGTACTCGCCCAAATTTTCACTTGATGCCTTAATGAAGGGAAAATTCCTGAGGATTGGAACAACGCTACAATGATCTTGCTACATAAAAAAGGTGAAATTGAGGATCTCAGGAACTACAGACCTATCAGCCTCCTATCAGTGGTTTATAAAATCTTCACTAAAGTTCTTTCACACCGCTTGAAGGTAACACTCGACATGGCTCAACCGAGAGAACAAGCTGGATTCAGGAGTGGCTACAGCACAATAGATAATATCCACGTACTGAGAGAACTAATTGAAAGAGCGAGGGAACATGAACTTCCATTGTGCATTTCTTTTATCGATTATGAAAAAGCCTTTGATTCGGTGAAACCATCAGCAGTTGCAATGGCTCTGAAATCCTGCGGTATTGAAGATGCATACATTAATATTATTAATAACATCTATGAAAATGCAAGTGCAAAGATTCTGCTATTTGAAAATACAACACACATAAAAATTGGAAAAGGAGTGAGACAAGGTGACACCATATCTCCGAAGCTCTTTAATGCCACATTGGAAAATGTCTTTCAATCACTGAACTGGGAAAACAAAGGCATAAAGTTTAATGGAGATTATCTAACCTACCTTCGTTTTGCTGTTGACATAGTCATTTTTGCAACTACCCCATCAGAGCTACAGAGTATGATGCAGGAACTTGCTGACAAGAGTAAAGAAGTGGAATTAAAAATGAACTTTCAGAAGACAAAAGTGATGTTTAATGCTTTTACAAGAAATGAAGATTTATCGATTGATGGAGAAAAGCTGGAGATAACAGCCACGTACGTTTATCTTGGACAGCAGATATCAAGTGAGGGTCACATTGGTGAAGAAATTAATCGGCGTACAAAACTTGTCTGGAGAGCTTTTGGAAGACACAGCATAACTTTCAAGAGCAATATGCCATTATGTCTTAAAAGAAAAGTGTTTGATCAATGCATCCTGCCAATGCTTACATATGGTGCAGAGACGTGGACCTTAGCTAAAAGAGATATACAAAGGCTGCAGACAACTCAAAGCAGCATGGAGAGGTGCATGTTTGGTGTAACCAGGAGAGATAAGAAGAGGAACACGTGGATCCGAAAAATGACAAGAGTGGAAGACATCATGATCAGATTTAAATCCCTGAAATGGCAATGGGCTGGACATACTGCCAGATGAACAGACCATCGATGGACAGCCGAAATTTTAGATTGGATTCCAAGGGACAGGAAAAGACCCAGAAGAAGACCACATGGAAGATGGGTGGATGAAATTCGAAAGTATGCGGGAGTGACATGGAGGAGACTGGCACAAGACAGACCGTTGTGGAGGAAACTTGGGGAGACCTTCGTCCAGCAGTGGATTGATAATGGTTGACAATGATGATGATGATGATTATTCTTTACAGCTAAGATAAATAATCCTTTTCACCCCCCCAAATAAAATTCATATCCATAACATATTACCGAAAATTGATAAAAAATCATAAAAAATCGATCATTTTTAATGATTTCTTTACAATTGGGGGGGGCAATTCCCCCCAAATCTACATCCTTGCTTCAGATGTTCATGTTTTATAACTTTTCACCTCTGTAGCTCCTCAGAAGAAATGTAAAGGCTGAAATAATCCTTTTCATCCCTCCTAATTATCGGAAAGTGATAAAATTAGGTGGGGGGCTCCCCCGAAAACGGTGTGTGATGGGTTAAAACGGGAGTCATATTCGGCTTCAGGAGGTCGTTTTACATAAAAATCAGCAGGAATGGTGTCAGGGCTCGAATTTTTTTTTTTTTTTTTTTGGGCCGACCAGTGTAATTTGTAAAAAAAAGCTACCGATATACGTAAAAGAATGCACTGACAGTTGGCGAATATGAAAATTTTGCTACGCGGGAAGCTCTCCCGTATTTGCTTTTACTTCAGGTAAGCCGGATTATGCAAATTAGGATTGAGTTAAAAAACGCTGGAAACTACTCGCACCTTGTAGCTCTTCTTAGCAACTCTTGGTTTCACTTCAGTGGCACATCGATCTTGTAACGTATACTCTAGATTCACTTTCCTTTTGATGTTTACTATCTCTGGTTATTTTATTTTACTATGTAAATTATCTTCTTACTGAACGAGATGTTATTTCTCCCGCTGAATGAGATCTGGCAATGAGTGTAAGTCATGACGTGGTGGTAGCCAGTATAAATAGGCGCGTTCAACGATGCGAAAGGAGAGCGTTTGTTGTTGTACGGAGAGAGCGTTTGTTGTTGTACGAAAAGAGCGTTTGTTGTTGTATAGGAAGAGCGTTTGTTTATGTGGAGAGCTGTTGTTTATGAGTATAGAGCTTTGTTCATGTGCAAGGAGCTACGTGTTATTTGAGTAGCTGTGTGTGAAGATACCAGTAGAAGTTCATAATAAAAGGGTTTTACGTAAGTACGTCTTTCTCAGTTCATAGTACTGTCAGACCTCTGTCTGGCTGTTAGGTTTATTTCATTTAGTGTTATTAGTAACAACCAGCATAAGACTTTATTAATCTTAATTACTACTACAACATTACTACCAGTTATAAGTTTGTTCATTACTATTACTACACTACTAGCAGGAGACTTCATTCAGGATCTTAATTAACTAGTAACAACAACTATTTGAATTCACTATTAGAAGCTTAGTACCAGCATTGAATTCATTATAATATTAGTAGCAAAAGCGTTATTCATTATAATCTGATTGTATCAGGAAGACATTGTATGGATGATTTTCAGCTGTGGAGATAGATTAGTAGGATGTAGCTCAGTCCCAGGAGCTAAGTTTCCTAATCACTGAATATGCAGTGTAAACATTCACTCAAAATACCCTGTCAAGACTCTAGAGACAGTGCTGACATGCAGAAAATATCTGTCGTCGACCAAGAAAAGGCCATTCCTGAGCCACAACTGCTTCAAATCATCGTTATTGAAGTCTGACTGCCAAGCTGAACAGAGAGATTTCCCTGGGGCTTGGAACAGACACAAAAATGAGGGTTTCATGGCATACTGTTTGCAGGAGACTTCAAGAGCAAGAAGACTATTTATTTGTGTCCCACTGACTTTTGCCTTCCGGCGAGCTCGTTTAACGTGGAGTCGCCAACATCAAAGTTGGATCATGCAAGTGATCATAAAAATTGAGAATTACTTCGTCCTGAAACGGAAATCGAACCCGTATCTCCCGATTTACGTTTCAGTACGTTGCCGTTACATCACCCCGAAGGTATAATCGGGAGATGTGGGTTCGATTTCTGTTCTAGGGCGATGTAATTTTCAGGTTTTCTGATGCATGTCTACTTACATGATTAATTTGGCATTCATCTGCCCGTAACATCCATTTGACTATCATCAAAATTAGTCCAGCCAAGTGAGCAAATGTTCTTTTCGCTGATGAATGGCGATTCTCCGATTCATCCGTGAAAAGAAAAATATGGAAAACGACGTATTCTCATCTGGAGAAAACTAGGGACCTCAACAGTCCCTTTGGCAAGAGAGAAAGAGACTTCTCTCTTGGCGGTGTAAAGATCTGAGCATGAATAAAGGAGAACGGGAGCAAAACCCTGCACAACTTTCATAGTCTCTCTCTCTCTCTTACCACCCTGAGGTACAGAGACAAGATCCTGAAACCACATCTCAGGCCGTTCAGATTAATCGTCTGTCCAGATTTTATTGTTATGGAAGATAATGCCCAAACTTCTCGAGCTCATTTGGTCGACGATTTTTTCAATGAGAAAGATGTTCGCAGAATGAAGTGGTCTCCCAGATTCTTTGCCTTCAGTGCCATTACGTATGTATGCGATGCCGCAGGGAGACGCATTGGAGCTCGCCGTCCCCCGGGATAACACTCCTAGAACTCAGAACAGTTCTTGTTGAGAAATGGTAATTAATTCCTCAAGATCTCATCAATACCCACGTAAACAGGATAAGTAGTCGTTGTTTGAGCTTTATGGCTGTCAGAGGTGATCACAGTTCATATTAAAATGCCACATGTCTTAATCAAAATGTTTTAAATCTTGTTCCATGAACTATTATTTCATGCAAATTAAACGATTATGATATTAACACATCAAATTTAAAAATTATGATCTCTTCTTTCTGCGTCACAGGAGTAACGCTATGATAAACCTCTTCACTAAATGTTTTTGAATTTCCTCTTAAATACTTTGAGTTATGTATGAATTTATGATTTATCCTTTATTTTTGAGCACCAGTACATATTATGTGCCAGGCAAAATATATAATTTCTGTAAGTGTAATTGAAAATTTCTCTCCGTTAGCGTGGTACATTTTCCCAAGCATTTACTAATTTTTTTATTGATATTATCCCAGTGGTGGACGTACAATGAAGTAGCAAATTATTAGGAAGGCCCAACAGCAATCGGACACGTGCGATTCTTACTTCGTAAGCAACAATGACGTTACGATGGTTTTATATAGATAGTGAAAATATGGGAAAGGCTGTTGATTTAAGAGACCTGGAGAGAGGTATGATGGTGAGCACTTAGCGGGAAAAAAGCATCTCGGAAACGGCACGCAAGAGCAACAGCATCCAGGGTGTTCAATGATTTCTGCACAAGTAGCAAAACAAATTGTCAGCGGTCTTCTTGCGGGGAAAAACGATTAGTCAATGTTTAAGAACAACGGCGGATGGAGATAATTTTACAAGGTAACAGACGGGCTCCAATGCGTCAAGTAGCAATGTAGTACATCAGCGGTTTTGACAGCAAAATAACGTACACTGTCTGCCGTACAATGCCCACCGTACATTGGCGCGAATGATTTATAACAGACTTCCCACTCGGCGTTTTTTGTCTTTGCTAAAAAACCCTAAATTCATCTGAAATAGGCATGGAGACACCAAAACAGGACCCGAGAGGTCTGGAAATTCGTACATCGCCAGATTTTATGAATCTCGTTCATAGTTAATACAAGCCGATGGACAGGATAAAATATGGTGCAGATGTATTATGGCTGCCTCGCGTTAACTGTTCAATCTAGTGGAGCATGTGGGTGATTTCATGGCTGGAATTGGGCTCCCTAATACGTGAGGAACAGAATTTGGATGCCACAAGGTATCTTAACAAAATTGCGGACCAGGCACACTCGTACACGTGCATGTGTTTCCTGTGCTTTGCGTCTGGTAGTTTTGCAAATCTTTTAACTTCCCAGTAGGATAATGCGACAAGCTACGTATAAGGCTGGGGTCATCACACAGTGGTTGATTGTGTGACGATCAGTGGTTAATTCTGTGAATTGCTACCACGGTCCCCAGAACGTAACCTTATTGAACACCTATGAGATGAGACTGAGAGAGCCATTCATAGCGGAGATCCTCCTTCAGAGAACGTTCGGTAATTGACGGACACCATCACATCCTCTGGCGGAACATACAGTATCTGTAGAACGATAACATCCCCATGCAACATCAAGCTGAAACTGTTTTGAAGGCCATGGGCATCTCAATACATTATTAGGAAAGTGTTCCTAATAATTTGCTACACTTCACGGCATTTCTCTCTAGGAAATTGATTTGAAACAACTGGATAACTATAACCATGACTAAGGCCATCCAAATGTTTTTTTTTTGTTTTTTTTTTCGTTTCCTTGAAATATAAAATTTCTCGCCGATCGTGTGAATGTCTGTTTGCGCATGATATAATGACTGAAAGTAAAATGAAAAACAGGTATGATAAATTCACAGTTTTGTTATAACTGATTACAAAACTTGAAATAACTTTTGATATTTGAATAAAGCCTGTTATCGAAGGACCTTTGGACAATATGATGGTATCCTCTTGTTGTCTTTTTCTTCTTGGTGAGGCAGTATTAAAACAGAAGAAAATATCGTTGCACGACGTGGAAATACCCTGTGCTTAGCCTTTGGGAGTTTCGAAAACTTTTCAAATTTGGCAAATAGTTTTCTGGTAAATTTGGCCTCCTGTGATTAATACAAAACATAACATTTTTTCTGTGCTCTTTTAGTAATACCAATGTTTTAAAAACTGGATCAGAATTTTTGGTAGTGAAATGCACTTTCTCTCCGAGAAGGGGAATAGCACTTTCAGTACCTAAAACAAGGATCCGGATTTCTTAACGTTGCTCTAAGGTTATCACTTTTTTCATGCTTTAGGCATCTTTCTATGAAAAATGTATACATTACAGTCGACAAAGATGACTTCTGTAAAATAATATTGGGTCATAAAAGCACAGCAGATAATGGGCTACTTTTGCATGCCAAATCATTACTATAGAGATGAAATTTCCATCTCTATAAGATTTTCCCCTCTCCATCTAAAAGGTGCTACTCAAATTTAAGTTTGAAAGGTAATATATTGTATGTTCTTGAAAATGCGCTACAAAATGACAGTGTTAAATTTACTGATTTTTCTTTTGTAATAATACCATGAATTTAAGTCCAATGTTTAGAGTTACAGAACATCCTTTTTGTTCATTGCCCATTTATATTCTTTCAGGACTTATGTACAAAATATGCACAGTCTTATCAGAATAATATGACCATCCAGGAAACCACAGTATACCCTCCCTGGCGCGTCACAGAGTGCACGTGACAAGGTCGGCCACACAGAGATATAAGTGGCTGGCCAGGACAGATGAGCCATAGTGTGTTATGTGAGCACAGTGGGCAGAGATAGTGATTTGACGGACGTTCAAAAAGGAATGATCATCGGCTACTGCGCATAGGGTGGAAGCATCTCAGAAACAGTAGACTTCGTAGGATGTTCGCCAGGTGCTGCCGTAAGGGTGTACCAAGAATGGACCGCTGGCACACTGAGTACCACCCGATGTCATAATTGTGGAGCCCTGAAGGCCATCGACCCCAGAGGAGAACGTCGCCTCCGTCGACTCGTGAAAGGCAATCGATGCGCAACAGCGCAGCAATTGACCACGCAAATGAACGTTGGGTCACCCAGGTACATGTCCGCCGATAACAGTAGAGATAATCCTGTTACCCATGGGTCTCCGGAACCCATGCTGCGTCAAGGCGTCCATGTTAACCCAGGTCCATCGGCAACGACGCCAGCAGCTCGAACGGAACTACCGTCATTGGACGGTGGAAGAGTGGAAAAAGGTTGCCTTATCCAACGAATCGAGTTTTCTACTCCACATCAGGGACAGGCGGGGGCGGATACGGCTTTAGAGACAATAGAACCAACACCCGGACACGCTTGTCAGTCAAGAACAGGCTGGTGGTGGTAGTGGTCATGTCTGTGATATGTTTTCCCGGTATGACCTGGAACTGCTGTTACTACTGAATGGGTCCCTGAACGCCAATGACTACCTGTCCGTCCTTACTGACCACATGGATCCCTTCATGTTGGACATTTACCCTTTTGGTGATGGTGTCTGCCAAAAGGACAATGCACGCTACCACGTCGCTAAGGGGATGCGCGACTGGTTCCAGGGACACGAGAGCGATGTCTCCGTTCTCCTTTGGCCGGCGAAATTGCCCGACCTCAATCCCATGAGCACTTGTGGAATTTCTTTGATCAACAGGTTCGACGTACCGGCCTACAACCACGTCATCTTCGGGACTTCCGTGCTTTGCTGCTGTCCGAATGGGCATGTGTTCCTCGATCAACCTTCCAGGTCTTCATTGTGTCCATGCCACGCCATGTCGCCGCTGTCATCCGGACCAAGGGTGGGTATTCCCATTATTAGGTATGTGCTCATATTATTCTGATATGATCGTGTATTTATCCGCTAGAAACACACAGACACACACAATAAAATCAGCAGTTCTACTGCATTTCATTACAAGTTAGCTTTCTATTTCTGTACAGTTTTCTTTTCTTCAATGCGTTGAGCCTGTCTACAAATCTCGTGTAAGATATGGACGCTATGTTTTTTCCCCATTCGCATTCTGCTTTCCTTGGACACAGCCGCTCGAGAAGTTTGTGAACGCCGCCCCGGTGGCGCATTGGTCTAAGCGATGGCTTCTGATCATTCGTCCAAAAAGGGTCCGGGTTCGAATCCCGGTAAGGCATGGATGATGTGTTTGTCTTACGGCACTGGCTCTTTCCCTTCTCTGAAACCAGTGGCCCTAAATTAGGGGACGCTGTCGGTTTTTCCTGCTGCCTATAGCCCATTGAGTTGTTCACGGTGGTCGTTAAACCTCCAATAAAAAAAAGTATGTGAAGGG
Organism: Macrothele yani; assembly: GCA_039090855.1. Classification (NCBI taxonomy): domain Eukaryota; kingdom Metazoa; phylum Arthropoda; class Arachnida; order Araneae; family Macrothelidae; genus Macrothele; species Macrothele yani. The sequence goes on along the minus strand of CM077007.1, from coordinate 78,563,071 downwards.
AAACTTCTAGCGTAAGATGTTTACGGGTTTCATTAAACTCCTGAAAAAAAAAATAAACGGAAGACATATCATTGTGAATAGTGTAACAGACTGAAAGTATTTGCGCTTTTCTTTAAAAAAAAATTTATTTCTTCATGTACCACCGGTAGTTACCATATCCGAGAGGCGCATGAGCATACAAATTTCATTGTACTGAACGAATATTATATGTCACTCCATTTCTTAGAATCAAACTGTGTATTTAGCATGGAAAAACAACTCAGTGATGTATCAAAATAAAGTTGAGGTATCGTTTTGTTTTTCGTCTATTTGCTTATGAAACGTAACGTCTGGTTTTGCAATAATTGCAGCCAAAGAAATGTTTGTTTTTCCTTCGGGACTCTTGTTTAGTATAATAAGAGACCTTATCTTGAAAAACTGCGAAAGTCATGTGCTCTGAAGATTTATTTTCAGATATCTTAAGAAACGTGAAAAAATATTCAATGAATACTTTTTTTAAATGAATAATTCAGGATACATGAAAAAAATTCGAAACGAAGCACAATATTTCTGTAACAGGCTGTGATGAGAACAATGAACGTATGCTCCTTCTCAGGCAAAATTTGAAGATCTTTAAACAAAGTTCTCTATTGGAAATTGAATAATTAAGAAGGGACATGAATGATTCATCATAAGACAAATAAAATTCCAGCAACAATCATTTGACTGCTCCCGAATTTATGTAAACGGTAAGAAATTTCATTTCGTTTGGTGCGCCGAAAATCCCACGCACTTGGGTTCAAAAATCCTATTGTGACCTTCAAGGGTTACTTATCTCGCATCAAACGGCGCTGTCGGTTTTTCCTGCTGCCATGGAGTTTGATGCCCCTGAACTTCAAATAGGAGAATTTAATCTGATTTATCTTTCTATGTTGCAGCGAAACTAACATTCGCGAACTCGTATAAGAGAATACACGTACTTGTACCATCGATAGCTCCGGCTTAAAGCTTCGGCATCTACTCGTTTCAAATCTGATATATCTATTATTTTCTCTCTTCTGTCCTATCGAATCGTCCATTTTACAACGTTTAACCTACGCTTTTATAGCATTCCTAGTTGCCATGGCACATTATATTTCTTAATTGCCATAGGTACAGTTGAACTAAACCTACTTGAGGGGTTTTATTTTTTTTACTGTTAATAGTGTAAGAGGTAATGCACATACTTAACTCAATCCACTCAGAGAAACAAACATAATTGAACTTAACATTGCATACGCACACGCAGGCCGACTGCCGTACACACGCGCACCTGTAAACTTCCCTCATACTGTATTAAGGCACCAATATACAGCACCTATGGAAAGAACATTCACTGCTAGTGAAACATTTTGAAAATTAGTTTCGTGAAGCATGCATCGAAGACAAGCGCAACTTAACATTACTATGTAATGCACATTACTATACAACTTGGTATTACTATGTAGCCCACTATGCAATTTCACAGTACTATGTAACGTATATTACTATACACCTTAATATTTCCATACAAAGTATTGTGTCAGTTATTTGTTAGTTGCAAGAATGTGGCAACTCAACTTACGAAACTAATATCACCAGAACAGGGGTTTGTTTTCTTCATTCTCCTTATTTAGGATAAAACTTTTTAAAATAATTTTTTTTTCATAGCATGATGGAGCAATTGTTTTCCCCATATCGCTACCTCTTCTTAACTTGAAAATCAGCTTGTCCAGTAGCGCAAATGGATCCGGTTTGTCCTGATTTCTGTTTGAGCGTATTACTGGTTCACCATCCTGTAAAGGGGCGCTAGCGAATGACACCTCCATAGAGAAATCAGAATGCGCTTTCTGACCATGGTAAACGCGATGCACGTTGAACATCAACAGTTCAAAGTTCTGTGGCTATTCTCAAACTTTTGCAATATAAGAATCCGAACTCCTTTACTTTTAGTATTTACAAATATAATAAGTAAGTGACGATAAATTTGACTGACTGTTTATCGGTAGATTTCGTTCATTTCAATTTTGCTTCTTACTGGCAAAGCTACTTCAATAATCCCACCGTTTGGAATGCTATTTTTGACGTCAAATCATGAGGGTTTTACAAATAAGGTATCCATGAACTGTATTTGTCTTAGATTCAAAAATGCAGAAGCCTAAACGAAGGCAATCTTAGTGTTTAAAGTTTTCAAACTGTTTTTTGGTTTATCGAAATTAAATGGATACTTTTCTTTCACATCTTAGTGCAACTGGTCCAAAAAAATTATTGATAAATTAGTTATCACCAAACACTGAATAATAATAGTCTTGGTGATGATAGTCATTATTCATGGATACAGACGCCGAACTTAAAATTAGTCATCTCCAGGAATTTACTTTTAATACTTAGTTACATCAATACGTGCTGAAATCACAGTATTAATTCTTGCTGGAAGAGATATAACGACAGGATTTAAATCATTTTTGACCAATTCAAGAACAGTTTGTCTCTCAGTTCATTGAAATTCCTGGGATGCCGAAGTTTAGATTTTTCATTTCGTTCAAGATGGTGCCTTAAATTTTCGATGGAATTCAAATCTGGTGATGTAGCTGGCCAGTCCATGTGTCCCAAGGTTGTATCATGCTCTTCACACCAATCCATTATGGTTTTTGTTCTATGAATCCAACAGTTGTCATCCTGGTAAATCGGATAAGTTACTTGATGAGAATCCTGCAAATGTTGTGCAAAAGGAAATATATGATTGTCTAAAATTTCTCTAGAAACATACTGATTCATCGTATTCTCCACCTCTACTAATGGACCTAATTTACAACAATTAAAACAACCGCACAGAATTACACTCAGGATTGAATCCTTTGGCAAGAACTATTTGAACACACTCAGGATTGAATGTTTCTTTAGACTCACTGTTGACACTACGCCTTGCGTCATTTGAGTATAGGCAAAATTCGGAGTCATCAAACCGTGTCAGCCTTCCACTGATCAACGGTCCACGACCGTTGACCTTTGGTCCAAGCTAATCGAGCTTTTATGTGAACTGAGGTTAACGCTTGTGAGCTGAAGTCATGCAACTCTACTCCAGAGACCCATTTGATCAAGCATTTTACTCAGTTTTCGTTCAGATAAAGAAATGTGAGGTGCATTATTAATAGATTGGAGAAGTTCCTGACTTATTAGAAATGTGTTTCCGTTGACCAGGGGAGAAATTCTGCTCCGGTCACGACTTGACAAAATGCATTTTTGTCCACAGCTTTTATTTTTATTTTCAGTCTAATTTGGCATACACCAATCCTTATAAATACGTAGAATTGTTACTTTGCTATCACCTGCAAATTTAGCAACTTTCTTGGTGCTGTGTCCTTTTGACCGGCCCAAAGCTCTGACACCTTTTTGCTCGACCCTTACATCTGCCTTTCGACCCACTGAATTTTTCAAAATATTTAGTTTAAACTTTTATTATTACATAACCCAGAAATAATTAAGTAAAAAAATTTCCAATTATAACCACAGAAACATGTTACATTAACGATTACATATATTGCTACAGGTGACTAATTTTTTGTCCGATGTTTGTACTTGGTTTTATGTTTTACTCTTAAACACTTTGAAACACTGGGCAGAACTTGTTTTAATGTATTTACGGGTAAAACCTAAAACAAGTATTTTTTTCTTATTATCATTACGCACGAAAAGAAATTAGAAATTTAGGAATGTAATTTCATTTCCATGGTGAATCATTATTTACGTTTTTCTGTAATCAAGCGTCAGATGCATTTTTCATATGGTAATTCTGCAACTGAAACTGTTAACAGAAACTAATTTCCAGTTAATCACAGACTTCTCGCACTTTATTAATTAAAGAAATTGAACAATTTAGATGGAACTTTTCTTTTCGAGGACATTGATGCTAAAATGAAATAAAATTAGACATAGTAAAAAAGAAGAACACAAAAGAGATGCAAATCAAACTCCTTTCCTTCATGTTTTCCATGTACAGTGTCCGTAAGTTTTTTCTCTACGAAAAAGTTGGGATAGAAAAAAAAAGTATTAAACTGGGCGTTCTTTCTGCACATCACTCAGAAAAGAATAAATGTAGTTCGGAAAAGACTCTGGCAGTTGGAGAGCGACATAAAATAAAATCAGTCTGGCAGCTTTGACGAATGACGTCTAATGAACGGAATGACAGGAAGAGTTCATCAAACATTTACCATCATGATGAATGAATCCAATTAATTTTTTAGTGAATCAATAAAAAAGAGAACTAAACGTAAAGCAAAATCATTCAGTCAGTTTTGCTGCTACCTAAAAATTCAAATCAAACGCTTTGAAATCGGAATTAAGCTGAATTTATTCAAACTGAACATTCTTAAGTTAAGAATTGAATTGGAACTATTTAAAGCACGCATTTTCAGTTTAACAATTAAGCTAGGAACTTTCACACTCACTAAGTTAGTATTTCAAACAAAAGATTATATTAAAGTGCTTTTACAGTATATTATCTTTATTTTATGTACAAGATTTTATTTATTTTATGCTAAATTTTATTTATTTTATATTAAAGTGCATTATACTTCTCTTTAAGTTAAAATATTTAATACCTGTGCTTGAATAAAGACTTTTGAAAGACAGGATTAAACTTTTTCTTTTTTTTATTTCCAGTATACTCACCACTGTGAGCAAGTAATGGACTAGGAAAAGTCGTTCGTCCTGGCGCCCCTGGTTCGAGGGAGGGGGAAGAGAAAGCGCCATCAGGCAAATGCATCACCCATGTCTCATGGGAAACTGGAGCCCAGGTCCATCTCGAACGAATGAATGATCAGAAGCCATCGCCTCAGACCACTCACCCTCCGGCGCGGTAAATTAGACACTTCTAAACGAATATTACATTACAAGCTGGACTAAATAACAGAACTGATTAAATTTAAATTTAGTATTAGTTTATAATCTCTACTTTCAGAAATTAGTTAAATCATTTTATATTCAGGACCAATAAGATAATTATATAATCACAATTAAAACACTAGAGTGTTTAAAATTTAGGACTAAAGAGAGAGCTTTTAATCTCATGATTGAGATAAAATAATTCACTAAATCCGAAGCTTTTGATCATGGGATAAGCATTCAAATTCCAGATTAATCTAGTGCGCTTTAAACACAAGATTAAGCACTCACTTTCAAGATTGGCTAAAACTGTTTTAAGGCAGGGACTTTTAAATCCATTGTTAAACTAAATGTGGTTGAATAATAACGTTTTACATAATTTTTATAAAAAAGAAGACACATAATGAAAATCTTGATAGTATCGGTGTCATAGGATTCAATTTCAGACGAAATCTGAGAATTAGACTTTGAATGTTTTATGTCTCCACACATGAATAATTCGAGAAAATGTTTAGATTTCCATATTTGCCGATGCAACAACAAACACACTGACATACTATAAATTCAGATAACAATGATTTGATAGAGGAAAAGAGGTTCAACTGCGTGAATTCTTAAATGTTTTACTGAAATACTTAAATTAACATTCATGATTTCTAATTTGGTTTTCACATCTACGCTGATTACAGAGTGTGAATAATATCAGAAAAATATCTTCTTTAGAAAGGAAAAAGGGGACATATTTTTGTTAAATGCTTGAACGAATTGTTTCATGCATTGATCTGCACATATGTGCTCTAGATGTTACAAAAATTCTAGATCACACACAACGTTTGTTGCAGGACATTTAATTTTATCAGGATTGGGAATTTACTCATATTAAAAACCGAGAGTTTACTGAAATCTGAGCGTAACGTGTCAAGTTCTTGAATTTGAATTTTTTTTTACCATTTCCTTTAAAAACGGCCAATAATTACCCAGAGATATTAAAGACAAACAAAATTACCACATTAAAGGCGGCAAGAAACCTTATAAATACATTAGAACCTAGAACAAATCCAGGAAAACGAACACAACGTTTTTTCAACTTATGTATGCTTCAATGTTATGATACAATCATTAAAGGCCTACTGGAAAACGTTTCATCCGAAGCTGCAGTAAATTGTTCTAAACAAGTGAAAGCTTCTGTAACAGCCGCTTCCTATAATTTAAAAGACTTTGGCAAATTGAAGCAATATTTTTATGTCTATGCTAGAGTTGAGGTTCTTCCAAGAATGAAAAATTTACCATAAAAGAGACATCTTTTGGTTCGTTTAAGAAAATATTGAATTCTGAAACAACCGTTTCAGAAACATAATCCATAGTGCTCTAAATGTAATGTTTATTTGTGCAGCGCATATATTTACTATGTTAGAAACAAATTTCTGAGAGTGAAAAAGGCACTATCAAAATAAATGAAAATTCGTGTTTCAGCATTTATTTGGCAGTTTCCATATTTAATTAAAGATTATGGCTTTCTTTTCTAGAAGCTTGTCTGCGCAGCAAATCCATTGTTTTTTGACAAATGAATGAGAAAAGATGTAAAAGATTTACGGATATGAAAAATGCGTCAAGTTTATCGGATATCAGTAAATGCTGGTCAAAAATGAGTTTATAACACATTCCGTATCCAAATCTATAACATTTCCTAAATTTCAAAATGTAGGTTAACCTAATTTTTGCACGAACTTATATTAACAGTTTAAACGAAAAGTAATTCAGGTACAATCAGGAAATTATAGGGGAAAATATTAAATTTCACTCCAGCATATATAAGCACTTCCGCGATTTAAATATAACTACAATTTACTGAGAGGTTTATGTTTTTCCTTTCGAGAAATTCATTTTCTTAGACGGCATGGTTCCGTACACGTGAAAAAATAAATCTATATAAATGCATTTTGATTTGAGGATTTTATCTGCAGTGTTTACTCTATATTACTACACTCAGAAGTAATGTGCGTATAATGAAGGTTTATATGTAATGAGTTCTGAAATGATTATATTCCTCTCAGTTTGATAAAGCCTACTTCATCTTTTTTTCACTGTTCTTTGTTTCATTTTTCTGTGTTTGTGTTTTCTTTTTTATTTTTGTATATTTTCTTTCATTTCTTGGTTTTTCAAAATTCCGATCGCGGATTGTGTTTAAATACTCAATTGCATCCTCACAAACAACAGCAACAAAAAAAAAATAAAAAAACTCAAGTTAACCTGAAGAACTGCTGTGTATTTCAGTTCCATTCTGAAATTTACATTTCCCGTCCATAATCCGCTTTCGCTTGTTTTTAGTTCAGTTACTGCGTAATCACCTCCTTAAATGACACATAATACCAAAAAAATATTTTTCCTTCGCATTTTTCTGGATTATTTCTAATGACAAAACTGTCCTTCAGACTGAAAATAACATCAAATTGCAATATGGATTTTACATATTTTGGGCACATCCTTTTACTTAATATTGTCTAAAGTAAAATTGTTCATATCTAACAACACTTGTTTTTAAAAAGTTATTCCAAACATTGCTCTTAAAACCTTTGCAAAAGCTAAAAGAGACGCATTAATTTTGAGTAGTGCTTTTACCTGAATTTCCTTTTGCTTAAAAACTTTAAATTGAACTTCTCTAATTTAATCAATGCTTACCTCAAAGCGAATTACCACAAAGCGAAAAAAACTTATCTCTATTTTTCAGAGATGAAATATTAAACACAAACAGAGAAACTTTGTGAAAGTTCTTATGTCGAGTCGAATCTGAAATGGTTTGAAGTCGTAATTCCCAGGATAACACGATTGAAATGAAATTATAATCCCGTACTTTTAAATCTGCAGATTCATGTGGAACGACGCAAAAAAAATTCTGAATTGTCTGATGTCTATCTATCATGATTCTTCTTAGTAGGGATGATTCCTGAATCGAAGAGTTTCAAACAACGCAAAATGCTCACTCAGTTAGCTGCTACGAAAAAAAGAATTGTGTTTTACAAAAGTTCCTATTCCCCTTTAAAAAATGCTAGGTTCATTTCGCTTATGTTATCAGCTTTGAAGTTTCAACTGAATACTGACTCTTGGGTTCACGCCGTCATGAGGTCCTTTTAAGTTTCGTTTCTAGGAAACTTCTTATGCTATATTAAATTATAAACGAAACTGTGTTTCGTTTCTACACTGAAATTTTAGACATATACTGTTCTAATAATTTTATGTACACCCCTTTTCGGAACTTTTTGTTTTCTGTATAATATCCAATGAAAAGTGTTACCTGCACCATATGGGAGATCAATAAATGTACTCACCACTGAATCAAAAAAGAACCCTCACTGTTCTCTAGAAGGGTTCTGTTTCGGTAGGGTTATTATCCAGAGAAGAATTTCCAGTCGTGCACGGAACAAGTGAAACAGTTTCTAAAGGCACATCCCTGCTCTGAAGCTGAGCGTCATGACATCCGTGTAAAATCTGTACCACCAGCAAACAGCAGCACTGACAAAAGCGGAACCAATCACACCTCCAACACTGGCTCACTTCTGTCTTCTTCTTCCTGAGCTCCCCTTTTCTCTTGCTCTCTTTCTCTTGCTGTTCCGCCAGTGCAACTGCGCACGCTCAGGCCCCCTCCAGATGATGCATCTCGAGTTGCTACGGCAACCACCAATACAAACACCCGTAGGCACTGAGTCACAAGTCCGTCCTCCACCTCCCACGAACGAACCGGGGATATATGTCCCTGAAGGCAAGCTCCTTCTTACCTGGGCTACGGGGCGCTCTCTCCTACAGAATTCCGTTGGAAAGGAATTCAACATTCATGCGCTTTACATTATATAATTGCTAAAGTATTATTAAAACAGACACTTTGTTTCGGGGTGTGGGTAGTGGTTTGGTTTGAAATTCAACCACAGTACATATTAAAATCTGAAATCGTTCAAAAATGCATAGTCTACCCAAGGTCATCTACCCTACTCAAATTTATTCAAAACAGTCCTCAAATACGTTGGAAGAAATTAAATTCATAGATATATACGGAGTTTAGTACATCACGCTGATTGTGAAATATAACTGCGAATTTCACATCAATTTGAAGCTGCATGTGGGTAGAGCACCAGGAACTGCAGTTTATTTTCGCAGAGCTCAGTGCAAAGTGTTGTGATGCTCAATAAAACACATCGAAAGTATTTCAACTCGATACCACTTAACCTAATTATAAATATGTTGCAGCTCATTTATGTACATATGATTTTTATCGACATAAAGAGAGAAAAACCGTCTTTGAAATTTCATTATTGTGATTATTAGCGAGAAGCAAAAGTTTTGTATGCAGCTTCCCGTATTGAAAAATTTTATTGGAATATCCGATTTTTTGCTGGAGGTTAACGACTGCCATGAGCTTAAAACTTCGGCGAGTCGCTAGTCATTAGCTCATAGCTTCTCTTTCCTAGTAAGGGACAGAACTTGCTCCGAACTGACAGACATAATAATACCCGTTACTTGCCCGCGGAATTAGAACCCAAACTCAAGATTACGAGCAGTTCTCCCCTCCCTGAACGTCCTGGAAATGCCGAGAGTCTGCGGCAGATAAAGCCTTGAAAGTGGAATAGTGTTCGTTGCCTGCCATACTGTTTGAAACAGTGACTGCGAACTTGGATATGCTGAAATAGTTGTACGGGAATGTTTTTCATAAGACTAATGGTGGTGTGCTGTGCAGAACTACAGTACTTCAGCTGCTGCAGTTGTATTCCTCAGGGCCCAATTTGTGGAATGTTCAAACTGGAACAATGGATTTTCATTTTTTCTATATGGTTTGTTTTGTTATAGCTGGTGATGTTTTTCATTTCTTTCTAGTTTCTCATACATGAAATTTACATTCATTGCTATTAAGGTTTACTTGCGGAACATTTCAAGCATGAAAGTTTCTTGTGTCAAAAGTTATTTAGTGAAACCATAATTTTACATGAGCGATATTAACCCTATGCTTAGCTTTAGGAACTTCGTCTTTAAAACAAATTTGAAATTAATTTAAAAAGGACCACCACATTTAAACTTATGAGATAAGTGTTAAGTTTTGCAGATACAACACTGGGTTCTTGGTTTTATGTATATTTTTATTATATCATATACATTGCTCGACATAAGCGGTGATATACAAAAGAGCAATGCAATAAATGAAAAGAAACTTGTCAAACAAGTGCATGGGAAAGAAGTGATTTAATTTCAGCGGGATAACATGAGTGCGATGGGCAAGGAGACCGTATGATGTCTTCTCACTCAGTAGTTTACAAGCCCACACTCCTGAACAATATATTTGGCAAAACGGCTTGGTATCGAAAGGAAAATTACCCGGATGATGCCCTAATGTATCGTTAACACCGCGTCGTTCACCTGTGCCACAATTTTCCCATCGTGAGGGGATCATGCAGAGGCATTTAATCGTCTGTCAATAACGACCCACACATGTTCTCCGTTGGGGACAAGTCTGGGGATCCCGCTCACCATGGCAGCATTTGGGCACCTCGTAAGCACTGCCTGCTGATGTTGGCATTGTGCGAGCGGGCGTTACGTTGTTGAAATTGGAAAGCAGGGATAACATAGAAATACGGACACAAAAGGGCAGCAGCACCTCATCCACGTATTGTCGTGCTGTTATTGCATTCACTGTGCGTACGAGTGATGAAAGGCTGTTGAAACTGATAGCGACACAAACCATGACACCAGGCCGATGAGCCGTTTGACGGTCATGGATGGCAGCAAGATCAGTCCGATACCCACTTTATCTATAAAATCACAAACGGCAATCTTCGGCGATCAGGTCGAAGTGAGCTCTGTTGTTAAATACAACATGGTTCCCATTCTTCCCGCCATGCATGCGCGTTATGGCATCACTGCAACTTTGTGCAACGGCGTGATGCGGTGAGTAGCAGTCGGCGAAATGGCAGCGAGAGCGCAAACCTGCCTCATTCAATCTGTGACTCACAGTTTGTGTCCAAATTAGTATGCATAGCTGCCTGTACACCTCGTTGAATGTTTTCCGCTGTGGATTATGGGGCTACCACGACTTGAGAAATGGAAGCATTCATAATTTAAATGTCACTGAAAGAAAGCGAACGTAGCTGCTTACGTATTCTATTATGAACACTAGCCTAATTTGAATGTTTCATTCGAAAGGCTTCCTCTATTTACCGAATTCCGCGATTTTACGTACAGAACTGTTGGCCCCTTGAAGTTCGTTAAATCGAGGTTTGACTGTAACATCTGCAATGTGTATTCTGGGTTGTGAAGAAAACTGGAAATCAGAATTATAATTATACAGCAGCTGTTTTAATAATCTGCAAACGAATAGGAAGAGATAATTGTTGGAACGTAGTAATTTGTAAACATCTCTAAGTACCGAGATCAGATTAGTTGGCATCGACTTCACCAGATGCCCGAGGGTTTCTTGAGGTAAAGTCTGCCATGTCTGTTGTAGCATTGTCCACAACTCCGCCCGAAATGTCGGTCCGGGATCCATGGATCTGATGTTCCGCTCCACAGCATCAAAAAGAGGTTCGACAGGGTTGTAATCCGGGGATTGTTCCAAACTCACATGAGTTTTCCTCTAGCCATGCCTGAGGGATTGTGGCTCGGTGGGCCGTACATTGTCCTTCTAAAACAGACCATCGGCCACAGGATGCGCTAAGACTATTGGAACGTTTAGGTAATCAGTCAGCAATGCCGGTAGCACGCAAGGGTTAAGAACCACTCCAGACACACTAAGGTGTCTAATGTGTCCCATGATAAGACTCCCCAAATCATCACATAACCACCGCTGCCTTGAACAGAGCCGACCTCAACGCCACACCGGCACACTTCCTCCAGTTCGGTACAGCTGAAAATGGTATTAATCTGACCACACGACGCGGCGCCACTTTGCAAAGGTCCAGTTTTGATGTTCGCGGCACAAGGAGAGGTGTAATGTCGGCTCATTGACGCTGTTTGGGCTTCTAACTTTAAACCTGGATGTAATTTATGTTGCAGTTGTCAAGCGTTTGGTCTGTACGAGCATGGATATTCTACGTCGACCCCGGTGATCAATGGCGTTTGGCCAGGCACCTCTTGCTTTTTGGGCTGTGGTAAGACCGTCGATGGTATACTCGTGGGACACCCTTAATACGGTTGCCCTAGGCAGTCGTAGGGTTCTTACCACTTGAGCGATAGAATGACACATCTGTCTTGCGGCGACAATGGGTCCTCTATCAAAGTCGTTCAGATCACCACGCTTATCCATGTTTGTCGATTGCGATACGCTGTGGAGAAGCCCTGCTGCCCACCTGTTTATCGCTTGATTTTGGTTTGGGTCTGTTCCACTTTGCGCGGGGAATGCCCATGTCAACTTCTGATCACCCTTATCTCTAATGTTTTGTCTATCGAGCTTATATTGTTGAGTATGAATGTCACTCGGTGGAACAGCATAATGCACGATCTTGAAGCCTACGATCGCATGTTTCGCTAGCTCCTGGCTCGTGCTTAGGCTGATCTGAAGTCATTTGTGTACTTCGTTTTATGTTTCCGGGCCAAGTGTACCCACATTACTGTATTTTAGGTTTTAACACATCAAGTTTGTTTTAGTTATTATATTGTTCAACGTTGTATGTGTTTGTGTTAATTTCCAGGTGTTGCGAGCTGCAACGCTTGGACTTCTGTCATCGAATAGACACTAATGGCGGCGGCCGACAGCGTGAAGCATCTCAACAATAATGCTGAATCCCGTGTAAAAGCTATGCAACCTACCTCATCTCTTGCGTTATTTTTGTTCAACGATAGGCGATATCAACCACTTCTATTAATCTTGTCTAGTGATAGAACCGCTATTCCCATTAATGTTTCATCTTCTACAAAAGGTGTGTCTCTCCTCCCATACGATGTTCAATTACCGATATTTACAGCGGCATCACCCAACTCCAAATCATAATGCAGTTTGTACATGAATAGTCCTGCAAGTCAAGCATGCGATCTCACTTTTTTTATCACAGCAGCGTTGATCACCCAACTCTCCGTACATATTCTGTAGCACGGAGTTTCCTTTGCTCCCGACTCAAGAAATTGCTCTGCGCACTCCTCCAAGTGAAGTACGATGTTACTGTTACCAAGAATGCTACCCATGACTCTAATAACAAATGGACTCCGGGCGTCCCTTGGTACAGAGTCGACAATAGCTTCGGTGGAACTTCTTCCTTAACAATTTGTGTATCCTATTGTGCAGAAGTATGTATTTTTTCTTAATAGAATACTAATGAAGATAATTAGTTTTATCACCTGATTTGTCGCTGACGACATTCACGTCGTGATTCATTTGCGTTGAGTTGCGTTATTTCCCATCTCTTACCAGGTAAGGTGAGAATTTTTTTGTACCATTTATTTTTATCTATTTGTTCACTTTTTATCTGTAAATTGTATCTGAATTGTATCCATTCACGGTCTTACAGACCCACTGCAAAGTGAATGCGTAAAGACGCTGATAAACTTTTATATTACTCATTCGTACACTTTTTTGTTGATCAGCAAAGACTCCACGTGAACTCAAATCAAGCCAAGTGGCTTCATCATTTATTTGCTGTTGACAACGTTAATGATATTCCACTTTCCGCAAGGAAATGTGTTATCTTCTTGGTGGGCTTTTGTTACGCTTCAATTGTAAATATTGTAAATATTTGAACGAGTTTTTATGTAATTTACCTTATCAAATCATTAAAGAACTGAAAACGATCAGATTTCAACAATGATTTTGATAATGACGCACCGTTACCTATTCTCGTTACATCGATTGTTTTTTACTTCGTATTTGTTCGGATTTTCTTTACTACTATCGGGAAAGATGTATAGCATCAAAATGTTTAGCGGTTATTTAATTTAAGGCAGCACAAAGCGACTGTTACTTAAATAATCTCTCGTTAGATATAAGCTACTTGTAACGATGAAGAAATCACGGTGTTAAGTGCACTTTGTCAGTAATCATTAATATAAGCTTAACACTGAAACTGTAAATTAGTTTTACTCTGATGCAGTTTCGCCTTGCGCGATTTCTTGATTTCTTCTGCGGAGATTGAGGAAAACCTAACATCTCGACGGAATGACTCTAATAATCTCAGTTAAATTCCTTTTTTGGGTAATTTCTCCAATTCGCAATAAAATACATTTTTACCGAAATACCTCTTTCTACTCACCATTCTCACTTAAACCATCGAAAACAGTGCTGCGTGCAAATAATTGTTCTATTCTGTGCATTCTGCCTATTTGCATTGATTTTCTTCGTGTCTTTCATATTTTTTTCACATCTGTTTCTTGGTCTTCCTACTTCCCTTTATTTCCTTGCACCCCCATTTTCATTGCCCTCCGCGACACTGCGGTTTCTTCCTCTCTTTTCCACACACATCCGGCTCATCTTGGACAAACGTTTCTTACATTTCAACTGATTTTAAAATTTTAAACTCTTTTTTTGTCTTCGTTCCTTCCGTGTTCTTTTCTTGATATCTTAATGTCTTCAAAACATCCTTATTTTGTTCTTTCCACTGCTGTTGTTTTTTACATGGTAGCACAAGTCTAGGATCCTCATGAAAAGCAGGTATCTTACAATTGTTAAGTATATCTTTGATTTTCCTTTGATTGGGGCTTTCCTGTTACAAATTATCCCTGATATCTCTTTGCATTTATCTTGTTCTTTCCTCATGTGTTCTCAAACTGGGTTCTCACAGCTGCTACCCTTTTGAATGGGTAAAGCTTTGCCATGGTTTAAGCACATGTTTTTGTGTATTGCTTTTATATCACTTCATATGGTGTCTTGCCATATGCTTTTTCAGATCTCTACAAGTATATGATATAAGTTTCCGTTCTTTTCCTAATATTGTTCTTGTAATTGTCTCTCTTGATATTGCATTATGGAAAAATAATCCAACCTGAATATCGTTAATATTTTTACTGTTTTTCTCAATCTCCTGTTTATTATTCTTTCAAATGTCTTCAGAAGATGTACTGACAACTTTATACCGGTGAAATCATCCCATTCCAAGATGTCTCCTTTGTGTTTGACCGTGAGCAACACTATATTTTTTTCCAGTCTTTTGGAATTTCTTCCTGTCTCCAAACCCCTATAATAATTTTCACTGCCATTTTATTCCTTCGTCTTTTAAAGGCTTTTTCATCTCAATGACCAGTCCAGATCGTTCTGCTACCTTGTTTGGTTCCATGGAAGGAATACACATCGAATATAAGTCAAAGCGTATCATCTACGCCCCACTGGACTCGAACATGCCCTCAGCTCACAGGACTAATCAGGAATCTATGCCTCTGATAACTCGCTCACCCGGGCGGTCTGCTTTGCATTATGTTAACTGACGTTCCCTTTTTCCCTCTCTGTTGCCCATGTTCAGCATTTTCATGTATTTCTTGCCAGCCTTTTTGTTTGCCGTACTTCGTTTCATCTGGCATCTGTAGTGTTTTATTGGGGTAACGTTGCTTTTTAATTGAAGTTAATTAGTGTCTTTTACTAAACTTGCTGATGAATGAATAAATGAATGTCCTCAACTGTTTTGTTGAACACATAGATATCTCACATCCTAGAATAAAATACGTGAATAACAAAGCCAGAGTGCAAGAATCAGTCAAAACTTACGTAACGTGAACTGTTCATTCTCCATGCACTGGAAGTTCAGGTGACGAATACACTATAATGATCAAGTTATACCACTGACTCTTAATAACAAGATCTGTTATCAATATATAGATCTCAGTCAGATAGCTACAAAACTTATTCGTCGATTCACTTAAATCTGTAATAAATTTCAACCTCTCTTATTATTTCAAGTGTATCATCAACATACCCACTATGTTCACAAACGCACGATTTTTCATTTGACCTAGTCTATTAATTTTCTTCTGACTCACTGTCAGAGTTGCCAAAATGTACAAGCTGTTCGGAGAAATAATGTGCTATTCAGGCGGAAAATCTCTAAGGAGAAGTAACGAAATTCTCAGCAGAAAACAGAAACTCAAATGGCAGGTTAGTTAGAGGTGCACGCCACACATCACATTACTTCTCTTTATACTTTTCCCATGTGCCTCTATCCCCATGTCCTAGAGGCTTTCGTGTGTTTTCCATTTATGGCCTCCTGCATTGCTACAATCCACCTCCAATTTTCTTATCCTTTGTTGGTCTATTCTGTTTGTTGTCTGCATATTTCTTCTTTGAAATTTATTATTTCCTTCGTCTCATTCTAAGCATTATTGAAACTTTGTTTCGCAGTGAGTTTTAATTTTTTCTTTCAGGGTTTTTTCTTTAAAATTATTTTTTTAGTTCACCTCCTAAATTAAAGTATTTCCTTCTTTCCTTTTGCTAAGTTCCCATTTATAGAATGCATACAACCATTTTGTGTGGTATTGTTATGTGTTCGTTTGGAATGATTTGACAGCAATGTAATGCTTTCTTACTGAACTCTTTACTAAGATATAGTCAACCTGAGATCTCATTTCCACTTCATATCTTATAAAACAATTTACTTCTTATTAACTCCATATTTCCCTACCAAATGTTTAATATCTTCCAAAAACTCTATCATATACATTCCTAAATTTCTCATTTGCTGAAATTGTATGAGTATTTAGATCAGCTCGAATAACAAGTGTTTCACTTTTTTTGAGCTTTTACGACCACCGTGAGCCATGCAATGGGATATAAGCAGTCCCCTGTCCCTAACATAGAGCTGCGGGTTCTAGGAAAGGGAGAGAGCCAGTGATGTAAGAAAAGCACATCATCATGTAGGAAATCGAATCCCGGCTCGCTCGTATGAGTAGACAGAAGTCAGTGTTAGCCGTCTCACATCAGAAACCCGAACCCGGGCTTCCTCCGACGAATTTATCGGAAGTCAATGCTGTAAGACAAGCACATCACCCATGCCTCACCAGGTACTCAAACTCTGGCGCTTTCGGAAAAATGTTCAGAAGGCAGCGCTTTAACCACCGAGCTACGGGTGCGGGTACCATCGCTTTACACATGACTGAGTGTTTAAAACCAAGTTTTATAAAAATTGCCAAAACTGATGATTTTCTGAATTTTTTCGTCCTACTTATGACGCATATTTGAAGATAAGGTTTAGATTATTTTCCTCTTCCTGGACTATTTTTTGTTTGCTTTGGACGACCATCGATTCTATGTATTTCTAGATATCAGAGCTTAAGGTTTTTATCGACTACGATGCCTATGCCATTTTTTTCTTTAGTTTCCACAGTAAACCATTTCGTAGCCTTTCAATAATGACGCTACCTTATTTACCCTTCATCTTGTTTCCTGTACACAGGACACCTTTATTTTCCTCTACTTCAGTACAACAACGAGTTATCTTTGTTTCCCGATACGTGTGCTAATACTCCAGGGCTCAATACGGAAGTTCGTCAGGAACTTCTTGAATGACAGTTTCCGATCATTCTACGGTTCATTTTTCACAACAGTAGAGGTTTCTAGCCCTTGGATGACGTTACTTACATAGCTTGACCCAAAACAAGTGAAAATGTTTTTATAAAAATGTGCAATACTGCGTTCTACCTTGGAACGAGTCTCGAACACACCTGTTATCACGCATGCGTTGTCGGTACTGCTTAGTTAACTCCGCAAACGGCCACACCTGTTTATCACACAAGCGTTGTCGGTATTGCGTAATTTAATAAGCGTTGTTTCGTGAACCCCTAACAAGCATTTTAGCGCTGTGATTTTTCGAAAAAATGGATGTGAAAGAGGAACAAAGATGTGCCATTAAATTTTTCTGCCGACTTAAGAAGTCTGTCGGAGACTTTCCGTCTTATGCAAGAGTCTTATAAATATGAATGTCAAAAAAAAAATCAACAATTTACAGATGGCATAAGAAACGTATGGATAGTCGTGAATCGGCGACTTTAATCGCGCATCCAAAAAGACCTTCAACGAGTGTTACAGAGGTAAACATCAATACAATAGGTATTATTATACTGGAAGACAAACACCTATCAATTAGAAACATCGAAGATATGGCTAACATTTAAAAATTATCAATTCACAGAATTTTAACGATCATTTGGGCATGAAACGAGTTTGTTCAACTTAAGTTCCCCATTTCTTTTCAAGTGCGGACCAATTCAAGACAGCACATGGCCAGTTCTGTCTTTTCTTATTTCGAGGAAATGAATATTACGTTGATGCCTCAACATGCATATTATAAGTTATATACACTGACGGAAAAAAATCCCAACACCGAGAAGGGGTTGTGTTAGATAAACGACAGTTCGTAGGCGGTGAGAGTACATCTGTAAGATGACGTCTATGAAAATTTCGCGCTCGGCGCATACGTGTGGCGCTAGTAGCGCCCCTCGGAACATGCAAAGCAGGATTGCTGTAAATACGCGCTGTAACGTTCGGGAGCGTTAGTTATCGTTGAGATTCGACGTAATGTGTTGATGTTAGTCAAGAATGCCTTTAAGAAGACGAAGAAGCCATTATCAACAGCTCACGGAGTTTGAACGAGGTCGTGTAATAGGGCTGCGTGGAGGTGGATTTTCTTTCCGCAATATTGCAGAACGACTTGGCAGGAATGTAGCCACTGTGCATGATTGTTGGCAGCGGTGGTCAAGGGAAGGTACTGCCTCAAGAAGACCGGGTTCCGGCCGGCCACGTGGCACTACTGAGAGGGAAGACCACCGTGTACGGCGTATGGCCTTGGCGCATCGTACCGCGTCTGCGGCAGCAATCCGAGTTGCAGTTGCCACCACAGTGACACAACGAACTATTACAAATCGGTTACTTGAAGAACAGCTCCAAGCCAGACGCCCTGTAGCGTGCATTCCACTTACTCCAGACCACTGCCGTTTGCGACGTCAGTGGTGTCAAGCTAGAGCTCATTGGAGGACGGAGTGGAGATCTGTTGTGTTTTCTGATGAAAGCCGGTTCTGCCTGGGTGCCACTGATGGCCGTGTGTTGGTTAGAAAGAGGCGAGGTGAGCGCCTGCAACCAACCTGTCTGCGGCCGAGACACACTGGACCTACACCTGGAGTTATGGTCTGGGGAGCAATTTCCTATGACAGCAGGAGCACTCTCGTGGTTATCCCACGCACCCTGACGACACAGTTGTACGTCGGTCTGGTGATTCAACCTGTGGTGCTGCCATTCATGAACAGCATTCCAGGGGGTGTTTTCCAACAGGATAACGCTCGCCCGCATACCGCTGTTGTAACCCAACATGCTCTACAGAGTGTCGACATGTTGCCGTGGCCTGCTAGATCACCAGATCTTTCGCCAATCGAGCACGTATGGGACATCATTGAACGACAACTCCAGCGTCACCCCCAACCAGCATTAACCGTCCCTGTATTGACCGACCAAGTGCAACAGGCATGGAACTCCATACCACAAACTGACATCCAGCACCTGTACGACACAATGCATGAACGTTTGCGTGCTTGCATTCAACATTCTGGCGGTTACACCGGTTATTAATGTACCAGCATTTCACATTTAAAATGGCTCTTCTCGCGCTTACAATAAGCTGCGATCTTGAAACCTTAATCGATTAAATATGTTACCTATACAAATGTATTGCCGCCATTTCTTTCCTCTACAACTATTTTTTCGTGGTGTTGGGATTTTTTTCCTTCAGTGTATTACGTTGATGCCTCAAAATGAATATTACGTTGATGCCTCACTATAGTCCAGACTTGTCACCACGTAACTTCTGGTTGTTCCCCATTTTAAAAAAGACATTATGGGTAGGACAATTTGTGACTGATCAACAACTTATTACAGATGCGCAGGGGTGCTTCAACAGTATTTCAGAAGAAGAATTCCAGAAGACATTCGAAAAGTGGGAGAAACGTTGGGACACCTGTATTCGATGCAATGGACAGTATTTCGAAAATGATGACCACTTCCTTGATAATTAAGGTACGCATATTTTTTTATATAAACATTCTCAGTTATTCTGGGACAATCGTTGTACACTACTCGACAAAGAAAATGCCAATTATGCAGAATACACGAAATGAGATTAAACTTACCATATATATATATGGACAAATACGTGGGAAACAAATGATTTAATTTCTGAGGGATTGCATTAATTCGATGTGCGAGGCTACATTATAATGTCGTTTGAGTCATTATGTTGTATGATCGCCGAGCTGGGATTTAATTTCCGGAACACGGCGTCGCATCGATTGGAAAAGTCCCTGAAAGGTGCCCCGAGGTATTTCTAACTTTGCTACGTTGACTTGTTTCCACAGTTCTCAACATTTCAAGGAGATCGTTCAGAGGCATTATGTTGTCTGCCAATGACATCGACGTTCTCTTTTGGGGAGGGGGTCTGGGGATCGCTACGGCTAGGGAAGCACCTGGACACTTTACAGGCACTGTCTACTGATTTACCTTATTGAAACTGGGAATCAGGTGAATCATGGAGATACGGCAAAAAACGGGTTGCAGCACCTTATCGATGTCGCGCAGTCACTGCATGTCACTATGCATATCAGCGGTGAACGACTGTTGAAACTGATAGCGTCCCAAAGCATGACATTAGGTCTGAGGAGCCGTATGATGCTCAAAGATGGCAGAAGATCATCACAGTGGCCGCGTCGTCTCCAGATCCTTCTGGTTACCGTCGGAGCTCAGCAAAGGAAGCGAGACTCGTCTCTAAATTTGACAAGGTTCCAATCGTCAAGCCATGCATGCCTGGTATGGCACCACTCTAACAGTGTACACCGATGTGTTACTGTGTGTATCAGTCGTCAAAATGACTGGCGAGAGCGCAAAACTTTCTCAGCTACTCTACGATTCACCAACCGTGACGATGTGGGGATGTCCATAGCTGCCTGTACACCTCATCGTATGCCATCTACTGTAGATTGTGAGGCTGCTACCGCTTGCCATTCGGGTGCGGCGATCGATGCGTTAGGACGTCCGCCTACGAACAACAGTCACACTACTGCGAATGCGAAGCACGTTATCTTTGTCTAAAAGCTGTCTCCACATGTGGCCGACAGTTGTTGCATTCCGATGTATTACCACAGCGATGTGTCGCAGAGATCAATAAGCCATACGTAGCCCTATGATGGAACTTCTAATAAAGGTGTCCGTGTGATGCCACGATTCCCGATGATGTGGCCCAGGCATTGTCTTACCTTAACACATGCTTTTGCCAGCGAAATTACTATTACGCAGAGGTCTACACGTGCAAGCCTGGACGAGCAAATTTAGTTATGACGAGCCGGTTTGGTTTTTTATTTCTTCCGCCACTTTGCAGATTGGTTTGTAACTGCTGTCGTTTTCATAACCCAACTGTTAACACATACTCAAATTTCCATGGTGCTCTCACAAATACTGTCTGGCTTAGAATTTTCTTTCTCGAGCAGTGTAATTTGATTTAGTGTGTTCATATGCAGGTGTATACTTGTCTGAAAGGGAGGTACCTGATAATAAAATTTTGATCCAACTCTGTTAATGACGTAGTCTGCTATGTACAAAAAGTCAAATGGTGCGGAGTTTTTTTTTTTTGTTTTTTTTGCGACCTTTCCATTAAAGACGAAGATACTTTTAATTTCATTTTTAAGCGCAATATGAAAAGTCAACTAAAGTGTTTAGGCCTTTTTAAAGAAGTCTGCGTTTCAACTGTATAGTAAGTAATAAGATAACTAGACTAGATTTTGTTCGATGCATCATTTGAAATCAGGAATGTGCGGTTTTATTGTGTTCCACAAATATACTTACTGCTACTTCAAATAATGTATTAATGTTTGAGCCCTAACTATCATTTTCACTAATATCAGTCTCGTTAGTAACTTGATATTTACTACTCTGTCTGGATTGGATTGGATTGGAGGTTTAACGACCACCGTGAGCACTCAATAAGCTATAAGCAGTCGCCCGTTCCTAATTTAGGGTCACTGGTTCCAGGTAAGAGAGAGAGCCAGTGCCGTAAGACAAACACAACATCCATGCCTCACAGGATTCGAACCCGGACCCCTTTCGGACGAACGATCAGAGGCCATGCTTAGACCACTGCGCCACTGGGGCAGCCTACTCTGTCTGGTTGGAAGCAACTATACAACGATTAAATTCTTCATATCAGTTCTCGTTGCAGTGATTGGGAGCCTTTACGAGGCTGATTAATTGAATGTTGTTTACGCTTAAACAAAAGCCCATTTTGTTTGTGAAAGATGTTTTTCGCTGCGGTGAATAAATGAAGAAACTCCATTAGGTTATTTAATGCTACTTGGTTCATGCCTTGGGTATACGTTGCACGTGTGCACTGTGATATTCCGATAGCGTGAAGGGCAACCACAACTCCGGGGAATTCCCATTAGTTTGATAAAATGAAGTTCATCTCCCACGCACCAGACGACACCAGTGTCCCTGGAGGCAACAATGCATTTATTTCTGACTCCTGCCTTTGTTATAAGTTGCGACCGCGATAACAACTACTTGATAATCCTCAAGATACGAAGTTGTGAAATGCGTTCTCGTAGAAATTTATTTCCAGGAGTCGTAGGATTGTGGACATGGGGAGGAAGTAAACCCGAGAAATATCAAACTGAGCAAGCGCTTGAATTGATTGCAATTCTTCAGAGATTATTTACCCACGCAACTGAGTTGATTTGAGCAGAACTGCTCGACTGCAACAGTTCCATTTTCTGTCGTTTTGAAGTAATTGCTTTCTCTGCTTACTGAAAATTAACCACTGAATTTTTGTCTTTTCACGTTTTTATCATTAATGGAGTATTCCCACTAACACGCATTACAAGTTAGACTAATAATTAATAATCCCTCTAAAGTTACTGCTGAATAGAAATTCAGATTTCTGAAAAATCTCTTCTATTGCATTTCATGAAACCCAGTGTAGTTCAAAAATGTACGGAATTATGATAAAAAACATAACTTTTCAGATGACTGTCCTGTTACGTTATGCTCCAAACATACGATAAAAACAAAGTTGCACTTCAGTTAAGCACATTGGCGTGAATTCGACATTTTATATGCGTACGATTTTAAGTCTGCTTGTCTAGTACACCTTATTTAGGGATTATTTTTTATCAGCAAAACAGTTTTCGTTAGTCCATTAGTGCGTAGCAGTTCTTTGATAGTGTAAATAATTCCTTTGCATTTTACACCTTGCTGGTTAGTATAATCCATTCAATCAAAGAGAAAAATCTACGTGCTACATAAAGCTTGTAACATTGGTCATTGTGAACTCTCAAATCCAGTGTGTAAACCACAAAATGCGCTGACAATAGGTTAGCACTATGAGTGTCATTTGTTATGCATTTATCAAATTTCGTCAAGAAAATAAGAAATCCTGTTTGAGCTACTTTTTCTTCTTTGTAAGACACATCGCATATTAAACATGTACAGTTTGCTTCATGCTCTACATTCTATTCTCGTGAGTCCGTTCACCTCAAGAACAAGGTCTACGGCATGTTTCGATGAAAACGCTGAAGTTAATTACAGTCTGATATTTGACTATAGTACTTCCATGAAGTACTGTAGTTAAATATCCGGTTGTGAAGAAGGTATCCGGAAACTAGAGAAGCATGTATGTATTTCAAGATTAAAAAATCGTACAAAACACTTAACCTAATCGTTCAGATTGTCCTCATTGGAACTGGTGATCTTGTTTCACCGACATACGAGTTGAAATATCCCATTGCAATAGAAGTCTGGCGAGGGGAAGTTAAAGGAGTCATCCATACAACGTTTCACATCATCGTCATTAGCAAGGGATTTCTCAGCGAGAAAATTTGTCAAAAACCGCAAGGGATGAAATTCGGACGGTGCAAGGTCCGGAGAATAAGGAGGTGCGACAATATTTCTCATTCCAGCTCGCGCAATTTTTCTGGATCCGTAAAGCAACATGTGGACGAGCGTTTTCTTGGTGAAAAACAACTCCATGGCAATTAATCAACGCTGAGCGTTTTTGTTGCAGTGCTGCATGGAGACGGTCCAACCATTGGATATAAGCATCCGTTGTGATGGTATTTGTAGGAGTTCATAGTGAATCACATCGCGACAATACCAGCAGCAACTCAGCATCCCCTTCTGTCCATAAAGGGATGGCTTAGTGACCTTCTATGGGGGACGTCCCTGCTTGGTACATGATCTTTGTCGCGTAACATTCACGTATATGTCCCACTTTTCGTCACCCTTGACCAGCCGATGCAAAATGCTCTCCCGTTTTTCTCTTTCACCGCGAACAACAGCAATGGAGTAGCGTCGCATACGATTTTGGTCCGACAAAGCATGAGGTACCCATTTGCGGAGTATACATAAATATCCCAACTTCCGAAGTCGGATGTTGATGACCGTATGGGAGGTCTTCAGTTCCTATGCCAGTTCCCGTAGTGTTAATCTCAATCTTGGTCGATAGCACGTATTTCAATGTATCATCTTCAACCTCACTGGGTCTGCCATTTCTGAGCGCATCAGACAGATCCCGTACACCACTGTCTAATTTCTTGTACCAGTCAGAGTAAGAACTCTGTCCGAGAACATCGTCACCAAACGCGTTTCACAATATTCCAATTACTTCTGTAATTTTCACGCCATTCAAATATTCATACAGCAATATTACACGCACACCTTCTTTTGATATTACCATCGTATCGCCGCCACGTACAACTAATGTTCACAACAACAGCGTACGTTCTGTTCGTAGAATCTATTCATTCGCGCATAGCACTCTGGGATGTTTTCGTCACCGTAGGCCCGCAGTACCTTGGGTTACATACGCCGCATACGATTTATTCCGGAAACTTTCTTTACAACCTGATCCTAACGAATAAATAATTTATATATGAATAACACATCTCGTATTTTATATTTAATTTCACTCACATTTTCAAAATAAATTTCAACCCACAATTAAATTGCTGACCGTGATGCAGATACTTTTAAATATTATTACAAAATGCTTGCTTTTGTTGCTCGAAGAGTCGTGTACCTCCAACCATATGGCTTTGATGTCGGGTGGTAACACTTCAACTTATGCCATTGCACTAATCCAGTAAAATTACCAACTAGCACGCAGTTAACTAGAACAGTACTGCAGTAGATTGTAAAAAAAATAAATCAAAATCCAATAAAAATGTGACCTAGCAGTTTCTGTAAATTTTATTTCAGATGAATTATACTGGGCGGTTAAAACACGAGGCTATTTAGTCGTGTACAGAACAAGCTGGATACAACGACTCCTAAAGTTGTGTCATGCTGTAAAGAATTTCTCCTTTCCAAAAATAAAATGAAATGATTGCCAGCTTTGTATTTAATCAGATACCTTATGCCAAGCAACTTATTCAAACTGTGATTTCTTCTGTAAATTCCCAACCTTCCTATGCATATAAGATTGAATACTCTTAAATCTATAATTTGGGATTACTGGTTCAAAGGAATTACTTGTCCATAATGCGGAGACTGAAAATAATTATGACAGAAATAGAGTATCATCGTTCAGTTTTGGATAGTGTGTGCATGTGTGTATCACTGTTGTGTGTCCCAGGTAATTTAACTTGCCTCGTGATACGGATATAAAGTAGCATTTCTCAGTAAAAATAATAAATTCCTCGATGAAGCATTAATATGAGCTTGTTTATAACATACGAAAGTATGCGTTGTAGTTTATTTTACTTCCAGTTCCTATGTATTTATGACTTGAGCCGCCCCGGTGGCGCAGTGGTCTAAGCGGTAGCTTCTGATCATTCGTCCGAGAGGGGTCCGGGTTCGAATCCTAGTGAGGCATGAATGTTGTGTTTGTCTTACGGCGCTGGCTCTCTCCCTCCCCTGGAACCAGTGACCCTAAATTAGGGACCGGCGACTGTTTATAGCCCACTGAGTTGCTCATGGTGGACTTTAAACCTCCAATAAAAAAATGACTTGAACTCGTTTGTCAAACTACTGCAGCAACGCTTCGGCTGAGGGAATCAGGTCTGCTTATCTATTTTGTTGATGAAAAAAGCGGAACTGGAACAGTTCCGCTTTTTATTCTGCTTTCGTTTCGTTAACATTGAATTATTTATTCTGCAAAATTCTGCTTTCGTTTCGTTAACATTGAATTATTTAATTCAAATTTGTCCAAAACCCATTTGTCCAGTCACGTTTCGGCCAATACAGATTTGTTCAACAGTATGATTATTAGTCCAATGGAATGATCCATTCGATGTTCATTCTTCCAACAAAAAGTTTCGTTCAATACTGATTCGTAGCATGACACGAGTTCTCCAACTGAATGACTAGTCTAAAGCTTCTAAAGCTGATGAATATAGAAGAGTTTTCTAATGCAACATTTTGGCCAGTGTCAAAGGTGCAAATAAATCGCTCAGTAACGGGCTTTCCTAGGCATTTATGCAGGTTGTAAGAAATGTTATTAAATTGTTAAGACATTTCGAAAAATATGACACCTTAAGGAAAAGCCACAGTTTTCATCTACTGTATCACCATCAAGGTCCGGAAAAACTTTACGGCTTCTAGAGAAGTTTTCATGTTAAATTTCAGTTGCACTTGGCTTTTAAAATTAGTAATATGCTAATGTATTATCCTCTTTACAGCACATCTAGAAAACAGTTAGATACCCTGAATTCACGATATAATTAATTTAATGGAAAGGTATAAGAATTAACAGATTATTAATGTTGCACCAGTATTTTCTGTAACAAAGTGTATTTCCAAAAACAAGTAGTTCCCATAATAAAATAAAAAATCCTATTAATTCTTATAATTAAAGTAATAGAAATAAAACGTTAAAATTATTAACATTTACAAAATATAAATTTCATCAACATTAAAATGTCACTTGGATAATATTATTATCATCTTCAATAAATATATAAACATTTGTTGCAGTGATGTTTTTCACTTTAAACACTGTTGAAGTGTTTTTTATGACACTGCATAAAACTGAGCTGTTTTAACTGAAAATAATTTGTAAGGTAAAAAAAACTTAAATCTAGGGTTGTTTTTCAGGTTATTGGGATCGCCGAACTTATCTGTTGCTTAAGTTCCGTCATTTTTTCATTTCTGTAATTTATCTTTTTCGAAACAACCAGGCTTCCGATACAAAACGTCAGAGCCAAAGGTGGGAAAGGGAAATCGTGGGAGGGAATTCCTGTTGCAGTGGATTTTAACGGCAATATATTATGTTGCTATATTTTCCGGTAATATTGCAAAATGGTTTGGGAATGGGGCGAGTAAATATAAACCTTTAAGTTTTCCTGGATCAGACACTGGTTTTCAGCAGGAAACCTAAAGACCAAAATATAAACTTCAAACACAATTACAATTGCTTTCGAACAAATCATACGACTGGATGAATGAATATTGGACGGATCATGCGGTTGAGAAATACGTAGAAGAGCGAATGAGCCATTTGATGAAACGTGCTGTCGAACAAAAAATCAGTTGGACCAATCGGCATCGGGCGCTTTGCTCGTTTTGGGATAAATCGGAATTAAACAGTCATCGAGGATCTATTGGTAACTGACGCAGTATTTACTGAACACAATTTCCCAAAAATAAAGAAATGTAAAGAGTCTTTGGCAGACGAGAAAAATTCTAAGAAATTGATGCCTTGTTAAATTACCGTTACCGTGCAAAAATTATTTACATGGGATCACTGCTCCAAAATTGAGAACACTTTCTTCTTAAAAAACGAAACGGCTAAGCAAAACGTATTATATTCATATACACGGTGTTTCCTGAATAAGAATAACATGAGAAATAATTTCAAAAGTTATTTTGCATTCAAAGGATAAATTAGGAAAGATGATTGAAATATATACCTGTACTTATTTAATCACTCGCAACTACACAAAACACATAAAACATTTAGCAAACACAAGTGAAATCTGCCATAATTTCACGTTTTGTTACGGAAATCTTCAAATCACACTAGCGGAATATATATGAAACGTTCGGTTTCCTCCAAATCGGGAAAGTATGCATTTCCAAAAGTCGGAGTAATAAATAAAGAATTCCCATTTGCATTACCCTTTATTTCTAAAGAGATATTTACTCAATTCTGAGATATTCTGCTGAAAACGTCGCTCAAGATTGTGACTCTTATTTGTTCAAAAATAATTTACGTGAAAAGTTTTGTGACCTTAACGGCATGTGGGCTTCTGTTTTCCTGAACAATTTGTTTTTGACAATATTAAAATTATTTGCATTGAAGAGCTCTGATGTATTCTGTGTGTTTGAGCATTAGGCTTAATTTTGATCATGTAGTTATTTCGTTGAGAAGCAACCGATTGAATTCAATTAGTATTTGACAACGTGAAATGCAACTGTTCTTTGCTTATTTTCCATTCTTTTATACCCATTTTCAAAAGATGCGTCTTTGATAATAGGCGAAATCTGACTGCGTACGATTTTGGTTTAATTTTATAAACAATTTTCGCTGATTCGTTGGTAACTCTCCTTCTGTTTCAATGGCATTCTAAGTATCTTGTGAATTGTAGGCCGTTCATCTCTCCTATAAAACGACAAGCGCTGGAGGATAGGTTTCTCCAATTCCCGCAAGAACACCTTCTCCTCACATTTTCCTTGTGACCTTCCATAAACAACACGCGAAACAGCGTCGAAATTCCCAGAGGCCTAGGAAGTGGCCGCCAACAACAATGAGCGGAGAAACAATCCATGCCGAAAATGCTGTTATGTTGTCATCAACACTTACCGTATCTTGCGATTCAATCCCATGAACGAAGCGGATGCTTTGTGGATTGGTAACGTAACGTAAAAGCATTGGCTTGTAATGAGAGCAGTGAGGGCTAACGACCATTTCTCATAATTCTTAAATAACGTAAATGTTCGATAAACACAAGCTACTGTAAAATGAATATTTCCACAAGTTTCACATGCGAAGCCCTTTGTGTTCACAATTGAATTAATCGAGAGGTATAAGAATTAACAGATTTCCTCACGACGTTTCATTTTCATATTCTTTCAAACGTAACGATCTCCACAAATTAACTCCTCAGCGGAACTGTAGGATGTTCTCCAATTTTTAGCGTCGCAATGACATCAGACTCCCTTTGCTAGAGGGATATCGTGTCGAAAAGTGCTGAAAAATAAATTTTCTTTCAGTTTCTATACCATACTTCTCCAACGCACTTTTTGAAATATATTTGGGAATTACACTGCTTTCTTTCACGTATTCGGATGAAACATCTCCTAAAATGGAAAATGAGTTTTGATTAGTCACAACGTAGACTGAGAGAGTGGAAAGAGGAACTTCCCACAATTTTTGGTGAGGGAGGATAGGGGATTAACGACCGCCGTGGGCAACTTAATGTGGTATTAGCGTCACTAATTCAGGGATACCTGTCACTAATTCAGGGATACCTGTCACTAATTCAGGGATACCTGTCACTAATTCAGGAATACTGGTTCCAGGTAGAGAGGAAGGACAGTGCCATAAGGCAAGCACACCATCCATGCATTACCCAGGATTCAAACCAGGGTTCATCTCTGACGAATGGTTAAAAGCCAGCTTTTCGCACTTATAACGAAGTAAATTTCTCCATCATTTTTGTTCCACGCCGGGGATCGGACCCGAGTCTACTTATATCGGAACAAGTCGCTCTACCAACTGAGCTACGCAGACGTTCGTCTCGCTGCTATCTGCCTTTATGCCAAGTGCGTCCTGCGGGGCAAGCACGTCACATCTCCCCCCGAAAGAGGGCGGGCATGGCCCACGGGTCAGCCGTGACCATGAATTGCCATAGGCAGTCATCCGCTGAAGAACGTGCACTTGAGAACTCCCAGTTAATCTGGTGTGTGGAATGCAACGTCACACACATTTATTTTTCGAAGCGCTGAAGAAGGTATTCTCTTTTTTTCTTGTCTTGCGGTGTGGAGAGAACATCACACCATTGCGAGATTTTTAACGGCCGGGTCATCCGGAAAGTTCGCGCGCCATTATAACGAAGTAAATTTCTCCGTCATCTTCGGTCCACGCCGGGGATCGAACCCGAGTCCACTTATTCCGGAACAAGTCTCTCTACCAACTGAGCTACGCAGACGTTCGTTCTCGCTGCTATCCGCTTTTATGTCGTGTGCGTCCTGCGGGGCAGGCACGTCACACGCTACTCCCTCTTCTTCTCTCGACAACTGAGGTGGTTACTTCCCACATGTAACCTCACTTGTGGAACCTTCAGAGATTTTGAAGATAGCCTGAGTTCACTCCATTTTTATTTCTTAATTAACAAGGAAAATGACACTAAATATTCGGTTGTAATAAGCACGTCTTTTGAGTCCTTCCAGACACGAAAAGAATAACTCAAAGCAGATTTTTATAAAACCTAAAAGGGCCAGCTAAACAAATACACTTACACAACCTGGGAAAAAATTCGCATCACTTAAAACATTAAGTATTTAAAATAACCGGCTTTTGGAAAACTGATAAAGCATCCGCAAATAGAAATCGTTACTTACTCCCTCTAACAGTTAAAAGGAATGCTACGAAAGTTAACAAATTGACCACAAAATATATCTCATAACAGAAGAAATCAGAGGCAAAAGGGATTTTTTAAAGTGACCAGTTAGAAGAACAGATGTAGAATAAAATGTGGTATAACTTTAGTGGAAAAGCTGTGCGCCACTTAAAGTAGAAAATGGATACAGAATATTCTTCATAATAAAAAGTAACCTACCAAAAAAGAATTTTTCTAAAGGACTTTTGGAATAGCGTAAAATCTTTCACATAGAAACACCGCTGACGTCCCCTGACGACAGAAATTTCAGTAATGAGAAACTAGAATAGTATAACTATATTATTAATCCGAATTTCTTGGTGTAGAATACAAATCAAGGTTTCCAAGCTTTCGCACATCAACCAGATGGCTTTTTCAAGGAAGTTAGACATCAACCAGAGAAAGCGATCTGATTGATGTGCGAAAGCTTGAAAACCTTGATTTGTATTCTACACCAAGAAATTCTGATTAATAAATAGTTTTACTATTTTAAGTGTGATTGGTGTACAGTTCCTCGTTGTTATTTAGAGAAACTAGAAAATTTGCGAAAATTATTCATCGTAGCAAAACCTATGTTAAGGAAAAATAATTTTTCAAATCGGTCTTTTCGCAACACAGATAGCGACAAAAATGTTTTTACATTTACGCCCTCTAATGGGAAAAACTGTGCATTATTTAAAAAAGTTTAATGTTCCCAATATTCACTGAAGAGAGAGGCATACATTAAAAAAAGAAATCCTTCAATATTAGCGGTAATCTCGAGTCGCAAACATTAAAAAAGAAATTCTTCAATATTAGCGGTTATAGCGATAATCTAGAGTTGCAAACATTAAAAAAAGAAATTCTTCAATATTAGCGGTTATAGAGTTGCAAACAGAAATGCACACTAACACCACCCACCACCAAAACTTTAAGCGACAAATAACTCACAAATACATGGATGTTGAAAGAATTTTTAAATCAGACTTTTGGAATCGAAGATAACGAGGAAAACAGGTTAAACATTTGCGCTCCCTGGCCAGAAAATTGTGTAACATTTCAAGCATAAAATGCTTTCGTAGTTAGTAGTATCTGGTCGAAAACAAATTTTTCCGATCAGGTTTGTAGGCACGTTGATATTGCTACAAATATGCTGTAAATGGGAAAGTGACTGATACCTGTACTTTCCCATTGTGCGTTAAGAAATTTTGGAAATCATGTGCAATACATTCCGCATGAGATACGCTCTCCGAGAAATAATTTTTCAAATCGGACTGATATCAAGAAAAATAAGCACAGATATCAAGAAAAATAATGTATATTATATCTACGCCCCTGGCGGAAAAATCACGCATTATTTTAAACAGAAAATATGTGCAAAAGATTTTCCGTGCTGGGTTGCATCTGACCACAAAGGAACTTTTTCAATCCAGTTTTCAGAATCGCGGATATTGCTGACATTGGATATTTAACTATACACTTACGCCAGTAACAAAACAGTTTTACTTAGTAGCAAAACAGTTCTTCACCAAATTTAGAAACTACAGTACATGCCGAACGTTTCACATCAGAAACTCTATCTGACGTGAAAAATATTTTTCAAACAGGACTTTTAGAAGCGGGAATATGGGAAAAATCGCAATTTAACTTTACGTTCCTAGCGGGAAAACTGCGCATTACTTAGAAAAGAAATGCTGCTCGAGACAGTCTTGGTAATGAATGGTATTGAAGGGTAAAATAATTTTTTCAACCGGATGTTTAAAAGCAAAAATATGGAATAAAATATATTTTGAATTGGATAGCACCTGTATTCACGCCCTCTAGTGGCAAAGTTAGGCTTCGGAAAAGCGCCAAAAAGCAAACATCACCGTTCTCACTTTTTGGGATTCCCAACAGAAAAATAATTTTTCAAATCGGATTAATGTTTGCAGAGATATTGTGTCTACAGACGGACGGACAAAGTGATACTATAAGCAAATATTTTTTCTTACAAAGGACGTG
This sequence comes from Macrothele yani, assembly GCA_039090855.1. Lineage (NCBI taxonomy): Eukaryota > Metazoa > Arthropoda > Arachnida > Araneae > Macrothelidae > Macrothele > Macrothele yani. The sequence continues at coordinate 78,530,692 of CM077007.1, read as the reverse complement.
CTAAAAAGACAATAAAGTGCTGCAAAAATAAGTGTTATACTTACAAAAATCATGAAAATGACTTAATTTAGAAGTAAAGGATATCTACGGTAGGGTGACTGCACTTTAAAAACAAGAGAGATGCAGTCACGTGACAAACCGTAGAATTCAAATTATATTTGTTTAGAAATAATAACTGAGCACAGAAGTTACAAATATTTTTTAAAAAGAAAGGTACGCCGAATTTTCGGTTGTAATGAGCACGTCGTTTAAATCCTTTCTGACGCGAATTAACTTTATCAAAGTTATTCAAAGGCAAAGGAACCGGTTAGAAAAATAATTGACTGGGTTCCTATAAACAATAAAACATCAGAAATAAAAACAGCTACATACTTTCACCAGCGGCTAAAAAGTATGTTACGAAGATTAACATATGGTGCACAAAAAGTTTTTCATAGTACAAGAAAGTTATCAGAGACAAAGAGATCTTCAAATCGAAAAATTAAGAGAAGTATACATGTAGAAGGAAACATCATTTAACTCTACGCCTTCTTGCAGAGGAATTTTGCTTAATGTAAAAGTTGAAAATAAGCGAAAAATATTCTTCATGCGAAAAGTTATACTGAGGAAAAAAATACGTCTTCCGAAAGCAGAAATAGCGGAAAAAAGATGTTGACCTGTACGCCATATAGCGGAAAATATGTGCATTATTTAACCAGGATTATTAATGCTCCACATCTCTATTGCAGCGAATTGCGTAAAGTAAAGAAGAAATTCTCAATAGTGTTGTTAGAAGCTGAGATACAGCTGCATAATGAAGTACACAAACACTACCTAGCGACACAACTGTGGACTATAAAACTCCTCATAGTAACCTAGGGTGTTCTACAAGGTTGGTGGCATCCAGTGTTGAAATATTTTTAAATCGCACATGTAGAAGCAGACATATTGAGAAAAGCAGATTCAGCGTTTGCGCGACCTAGCGGCGAAACTGAACATTATTTTGGGAGGACAATATGCACACAAAATTTGCATAGTTAGTTATATCTGATCAAATAAGATTTTCAATCAGAAATTGCTGTAAACAGAAATTTGAGCTTACGCCCTCTGGTAGCAGACGTTAAGAAACATTTGAAATTATGTGAGAAACATTTGAAATATATGAGAAACACTGGAAAGTAACAATTTTTCGATCAAGAAAGAATTTTTCAAATCGGACTCTTACAAGCACAGATACGGATAAAAATATGATATACATCTATGGCTTCTGGCGGAAATATCATGCATTATTTTTAGAAGAAAGTAGTTTCAAAAAGTTTTCCGAGATGAGCGGTATCGGTCCTCGAAATAATTTTGTCAGTCGAGTCTTCGGAAGCTCAGATTTGGCTGCAAATACACCAGAAGCAGAAATAAATACTTACGTCCCGTGGTAGTCGAACCATTCTTTACCAAAAGATCGAAAATATATGCAAAACATTTCCCATCAGGAGTTGCATCCGACACAGGAAGAATTTTTCAAATCGGAGTTTTAGAAGCAGAGATATCTTGGAAACTGCAATTTACCTTTACGTCCCCTAGCGGAAAGTCTATGCATTACTTGAAAATTTTGAAGTCATACGAGAAACGTTTCGCACAAGGAATTTTTTAAGTCGGACGCTCAGAAGCAAAGATATTGTGACGATCCCCCCCTCGCATCATTAATTGGCGAGAGGCGTGGCTAATGAACTGTAATTGAAACATAATTGGGGGTTTTAATTAACAAAGAGTTATAATTTAAACACTTGCGAGGGGCGGTATATTAAGAAAAGATCTTCTAGCACTTTGAATTCAAGTGGCGAGTTGCAGGTGTTTGCCACGAGAACAAAGAGCCCATAAACGGAAATGGGACGGGTCAGAGTTTAAAAGCTATTTCCCATGACTCAAAAGTGTTTGGACGGCAAAAGCGTTTGAAGCTTTTGTCTGTGCCGCGCGCTAAACAATGGGAAAGCTCTTGGACTTGAAGAGCGGTTTATAATAAATATGTCGCGGTTTCAAGTGTTAGAATTCACCGCTTACCAATTTCTGGGAGACGGGAGATTGTTGTTGAGAGTCACAGAGTCCGATTGAGCACCGAGAGAATGAGGAGGGATTTTTCCTCGCCCTAGAGCAAATGCTAACCGTCTGTGTGCTCTTGCAATTCTGAGCATAAGAAGCGAAGCCAGCTGAAAGCATAAGCTGATGAATAATAAGCACCAGATCTGCCGGGGAACTTTCTTCTCCTCGCTGGACGACGGATACCTGTCGTAAGGAGCCATTTCAGGTGAAATGCAGACAGAGACTTAATAACCAACGAAATATCCCAGCTCATCCAGTTAGAGAGAGAGAGAGAGAGAGAGAGAGAGAAGAAACGCCAGCCGCAGGAACCACGGAGGAGCCCCCTGCAGAGAGCTCTGAAGCAACCGCTAGCTTCTTCGCGTTCAAAACGGGGAGAAAAATCTTGTGTGTGTGTCTGATTACGTACCTCCAGAGACAGGGGAACGACATCGTTTTAGCCACAGCAAAGAATGAGTGGTTATGGAAGTTAAGATCAAACTACCCGTAGTGCCAACATATTAGTGAATGTGAGTGAGTGTTGTTTTTTTTTTTGGGTGTCATCCATACTGTGGATACTCAAGGACCTATGTAAGTACTTTTTACCAATACTTTTATTTGCAACCCATTGTGAACGAAGACTTTTCGTTAGGACATATTTTCTGAAACACCGAAGAGGGCCAAAGCTGTCCGGAAATTATAGCTTTGTAATTAGATGAAGAATCCGGTGTAATTTATACATGTATCTATTAAATCCCTGTTTTAACTGTTATACTGTGCCTCCATTGGTTTATTGGTGTACTGTGTCGGCTAATTGGCTAACGAGGTATTGGCGGATCCAGTGATTCGAATCGCAGTCCGGAAAATAATTGGGCATCCTGACATCTAAGGCCCAAAGGACGCAACAATATTGACAAAAATATGATAAACATCTACGCCTCGGGGCGGAGAAAGCATGCATTATTTTCAGAAAGCAATAATTTCTAAAAGGTTTATCGACATGAGCGGTATCAGTCCACGAAAGTATTTTTCAAATCGAGCTTTTCGGAGTTCAGATTTTGCTGTAAAAACACCAGAAGCAAAAATTAAACCATATGTCTCTTGGTGGCCAAACCATTTTGTACCAAAAATTAGAAATTACATAGAGACATGTCCCATCAGGACCTGTATCCGATGCAGGAAGAATATATCAAATCGGAGTTATAGAAGCAGTGATCTTGGGGAAAACACAATTTACTTTTCCGCCTTCTAGAGGGACATTTATGCGTAACTTGAAAAAGTGACTGAACCTATGATAGTCTTCGATATAAATGTGGAATCGAATGGTGAACGGATTTTTTCGATCGGATATTTAGAAGCAAATGCAGTATATGGAATAAAATGTATTTTGAATTCGACGTCATCTTCGTTTACGCCCTCTAGCGGCGAGATTGTGCATCGTAAAACAAAGAAGAAACGGAATGCAAGTATCATCATTCTCAAATTTCAAGCTTCCCAATGCAAACAGAAGTTTTTCAAATCGGACTGATAATTGCAGAGATATGGAACAATAGTTTCGCAGGCAGACGGACAGACGGGCCAACGAACGGACGGAGAAACCGGTAACATAAGCGCGATATGGTTTACAAAAGACGTGCTAAAAAAGCTGTTTGATAATGGAACCTAGATTTGTATTTACTGAAGAAACCTTACTGCATCAACTTGTTTCCATGGAAAAATAAATATTTAAAAGCATTTTAATATTTTTGTGATGAAGACAACCCTAACTGTTATTTCTAGAAAATTTAATAACACTTGAGTAGGGTTACCTACATACCGAGAGAAAACCTGATGTTCTGTACATCAGGATATAGCTTAACATTCTTTTAAAACGGAAAAGTTTGAAAGCTATTAAGTCTTTTATTCCTCATTTTGAGTTCAGATACTCGGACGAAGTGAGTAAAAGATGAAAACTAAAGCAGCAAAAGCTGGAACTAATTGAATGATGTTTTAAGATGAAATATGAAACTAACAGAAGTTACCAGAAAAGATTGTCATATCCGCCCATCGTCAGGCTTTTGATGTTTCCGAAATCTCATGGAGGAAATGGGATTAGAAGAAAAACATGATATAATTAGGATTACTTTCTTCCCTGATGGCTCCGTGACACCATGGGAAAAAGTGGATTAAAAATGGCCTGCACATGTCGTCTGCAAATCTTGTTTAAAAAACGAAAGTGGAGTTCTCCACATTTCGTTCTGAAAATGTCAAATTGTTGTGAAGTTAAAAGCATAGTTCCCCAAGGATCGGCATATTATTCCTGTTTTTTTAGCAATTACCGTAGGTAGCTTAAAAACAGAAAATGAAAGAAACTGACTGAAAGGAAGTAACGTGACATTTAGGAGGGCACAGTATAACGTAAAATTAACAGCTAAAGCGGGCAGATGCTAAGCTGCATGGGACCGAATTACCCACTATATCCCCAAGAAAACAGATTAAGTGTTATCACAAAAGGAAAAAAAGAACAGGACATAATATGGTTGCATGTTGTTAAATGTTAAAATTTGAAAGACAAGTTTTAAGTCAAACATAAATACTGAAATAGATGAAAATAGGAAAATTCCTGCTAATCAATTAGACGAGAGTGCTTGCTAAAATTTCAGCTGTTGGCTTTAGTTTTCTCTTAGTGTACCATACTCGAACCTAAAGAATTTTCAAATCACAGATTTGTTAAACGGTTAGGAGGTAATGAAATTCAGATTAAATTTAATGAGGAAGCTAAAATAAAATTCACGTAAGCGAAAATATAATAAGTTTGAAAGCCCTCATTTTCACAGCAATGCATTTAATGTTGTACTCACACGAATTAGAAATTCCATTCCTACACTACCTTTAAACATTGCCAGCTAAAAATGTTTAAGCACGTGTCACTATGTTTAACGAGCTTAGTTATTCTGTTCGCACAAAATTCTTCCTGTTGTTGTATCCATGCTTCGGTAGAAATGTTCATATCCTTCATCTGTGAAAGGCTGCTATTATTGTCATATTTTCTCTGTATTCCATGTAACCACTTCCTTCAGAAAACTTGAAAATTATCATTGTCCTGGAGCGGAAAAACGAACCCGCACTTACCGATTTCCGGTCTAGATTCGCACCATCGAAATCGCAACTCCCGATTTCCGGTCTGACATGTTTGACCAGAAATCGGGAGTTGCGGCTTCCGCTCCAGAACAATGATAATTTTCAAGTTTTCTGAAGGAAGTGGTTGCTCCATGTAACTACTTCATTCAGAAAACTTGAAAATTCAGTGAAAATATGGCAACAATCGCATTATAACGCCCACCATGTATTTATGAAGAATTATTTGTTCCGGGAAATTCCTTTCCCAACTGTATATGTGGAAAGCCTACCTTTCAGGTAAATTTTTAAAACTGAGAACAGACGAAAACCCGCTATGAGTGATACCTAAGCTGAATAGAGCTTCTCATTGAAACTATTGCAAAAAGCATTTATTTGGCTTTCCAAATGTGGTCGAGCGTTGCCATTCTTTATAAACTTATTTATTTTGGTTCGGGGTTTTAACGACCATCGTGAACTAGTCGATGGACCCAAATTCAGCAGTCGTCCGTCTCTAATTTGCGACCACTGGCTCCAGGAAAGGAGAGAGCCAGTGCCGTAAGATGTATAGAACATCCATGTCTCCCAGGAATTTGAACCCAACACATCACAGGTGAGTGATCAGCAGCCATGAAGCAAAATTATTGTCATGGAGTAAAATTATTCCCTGGATGAGAATAATGGCCTTTCACACACTTTTCAGCTCACAGTAATTGATAGAAATGCAGTTGACCTTCCTGTCCAAATATTTACCTGAAACACATTAAAACAGTCATACAAGATCATTGCGAGTATTTTTCCAGTTGAAGGTGACATTTTATATTACTCCCCTTGGAAGAAGTAGTGTTATTTCTTATTTTTTTCACTCCGTTGATTGATTATTTAGTGGTGGAAGAGCTATGGCAGACCCTGTAACAACTTGGAAAAGAAACTGGCTTACACCTTCAACATAATGTTGCAGTAAAGTAAAACAGGTTATTACAAGCATTCTTTTGTTTCCTTCTGTTAATGCACGTGGAATCACTTCTAACATACGGTGCTGTACTATAAGATTTCACGGACAATAAACAGCTAGCTGCAGTATCACATACTACTATGAAATGCAATGCACTGCAAAGTCACACAGATCTGTCAACCTGAATCACATTTGCAATTGTTATTCTACTAATTTTCGTTGACAAGCTTTTTGGACGACCGCTGTTAACACCATCACTCAAGTACCGCTACAAGAGACAAATTTTCGACACCATTCGGTGACATGTTCACGCGACATCATTAGATGTTTCCCATACTCTGCGATAACTTGCAAACGGACGTCAGTCACTGAAACTTTATTTGCCCACAAAAATCGTATCGCACCTCAGATTTTCTTGCGAGATCAACTTCCCATCCTAATTACAATTTTTACCTTCCACAACAAAGCTGCAGTGGTGCTTACGTCTTCAGACTGAGCATTCAGGTATATTACACTTCTGGCCACCCAAAATGCAACACCAAGAAGGAAGCATCCGATTGGCCTGAAATTCGCAACATGCGTCGCCCGCGAGAGGATATGCAAACGATTAGCATTGCAGTATATGCAAATCATGTGCGCCCGGCACGCTACCGAGAAGAACTATAAGAAGGGTGCACAGAAGACAGGGTGTATGTTGTGGAAGTGTGTTGTGCTGCCACACCTGTGCGTGGGAAACTTCCTGATGCCTCGTCGCAGAATACGGCAGTCATTCCAGCACGTTTTGGACTTCGACAGAGGACGAATAGTGGCTTATCGCGACAGCAGTTTATCATACCGAGACATCGGCGCCCGTGTCGGACGACATCCAGTCACAGTGAGGCGAGTATGGATTCGGTGGGTGCAGGAGGGACGGATGGATCGAAGTGAGCGATTGCCACAGCCGCGGCACACCACCCAGCGAGAGGACCGGCATGTTGTGCGGCGGGCATTGACGGCTCGCACCGCTACATCACGAACGTTAGCGCAGGAATTAGGATGTGTTGCGCAACAACCTGTGTCAGCACGTACCGTTCGACGTCGTCTGCAAGAGCGGGGACTTGTCGCACGGCGCCCATTGCTCCGATTCCCATTGACGTTACACCACCGGCGAGTGCGGCGGCAGTGGGCCGTTGAATGCCCCACCTGGACTACGGAATGGCACGACACTGTCAGCTCCGACGAATTCCGCTTCTGCCTGCAACACCACGATGGTCGGCTGCGTGTGGGGCGGCACCGCGGCGGAGAGACTGTATGACGCCTGCATTATGCATCGCCATACCGGTCTGTCACCTGGCATTATGGTTTGGGGAGCAATTGGATATGACACCTGCACCTCTCTGGTACGCATCGCCGGTGCACTCAGCAGCCACAGCTACATATCCGACGTTTTGAAGCATGTAGTCCTCCCTTACCTGCAGGACCTGCCAGCGGCCACGTTTCAACAGGACAATCCGCACCCGCACGTGGCACGCATCGTGCAACAATTCTTCACGGCCCACCAGGTGTCACTGCTGCCGTGGCCCGCCTGTTCTGCCGATATGTCGCCCATCGAACACGTCTGGTCGCTGATCGGCAACAGAGTGGCCCGTCAAGCACCACCCGCGGCTACGCCTGAGGAACTGTGGCAACGTTTGGAAGCAGCCTGGATCGACATACCCCAAGCCCACATCCAAAGCGTCTTTCGTTCGATGCTTTGGCGTGTAGCGGCCGTTATTGCCAGCCATGGGGGCCACACGAACTATTGATGTCTGCGTGTTCCGCAAGTCGCGCGGACCTGTAAACTCAATCGTTTTATCTTTGTATCTGTTGTTATGTGCCCAGTAAATCTAGCTTTCCTATCTCGTGTCTTTCTTGGTGTTGCATTTTGGGTGGCCAGCAGTGTAATACACACTCTATGACACTGAAAGCGCAGCACCTAGAAGGAGTGATACGAAATGCATACATATAAACACGCGAATAGTTGTGCCTACTCATGAAAATGATTAAAATAAGAGACAAATCGAACAAAAGATTTAAACATGCACGCAGAAAGCGTGGAGTTCAATGCAAAACACGTGCGAAGATTCTTATTAACAGTGAATGATTTCAGAGTACTAGAAGGTTATGGATAATGCAAAAACGTTACGTTCGCCACCGAAATAATCAGCTTCAACTGATGGCGGTTTATTGGCCTTCTATATACGTGATCATCCCTTCGTCGTTTAGCGTAACGTGTGGACCGTGCAAATAGCACAGTATATAGATGCTGGCAAAAGTGCCTACAAGAAATTCAGGGCATTCCTTCAATTGCTGGTGGTATAGAACGGATCGCTACAGGATAGGAGAATCACCTTTTCCATCGACATCCTCATACCACACCTACAGTCACGATAGGGACTACTCCGAAAGCTGTGATTTTCGCTGACTATCATCTCATACCTTCATCGAATCACTGCGCTAAATAGCTGGTTACCTCCGCTGATACCGACCAATACCATTCTGTGGATTACCGCCTGACAGCTGCTTATCAACAACTACGTCTGAAATAGTGCCGCGCGCGGACCATTTGTGGTATAGTATGACATCAAGTATGCATCACAGCAATGAAGCCCGCTTCAGCTTTGAGGCCCTATGAACGGGTATATACATGTGGCAATAACGTGGTAGGTGAAATAAGTCAAAGACGATTGTTGGTCTTCATACTTCACGCCCTTCTAGTGTTAAAATGTAGTGAATGATAAGTGACGATCGGTGTTCGCCGTTGGTCTTCTTCAACGGCAATCTGACGACTTGCCCTTTTGGCAGAGATTCTGAAAGTAGTCGCTCTTCCTTTTCTTCTTTTTCTACTACTATGTGTCGCCATTTTTCAGCAAGATAACACTCGCATACATACTGAAAATACTCCTCCTGAATGTCTTAATGGTGTACATGTATTACCTTGAAAATCCAGGTCTTCTTATTTTCTCTAAGGGAGCACTTGTAGACCACGACGCCATCTTTAAACCAACTCACGAGCATCAGGCACACACGGCCGTTCTACGTCAGGTGCAAGAGAAGCAAGTACACATGCATGCCTCAGAAAACTTGAAAATTATATCGTCTTGGAGCGGAAATAGAATCCGCAACTCCCGATTTACGTTCAGGTATGTTACCGTTACACCACCCAGAACGAAGAACCTCCAAGCAATTGAGAATGTCTTTCAAGACTCAGACGAAACGCTGCGCCGTAGCTCTCCGGAGCACGGCAGAGACATGCATCCCAGTAAGAAAGGGAACAGCCCCTTCGGACAATACCGGAGCTCCGCCGAAGCATGGCAGAGACATGCATCCCAGTAAGAAAGGGAACAGCCTCTTCGGACGATACCGGGGCTCCGCCGAAGCACGGCAGAGACATGCATCCCAGTAAGAAAGGGAACAGCCCCTTCGGACGATACCGGGGCTCCGCCGAAGCACGGCAAGGCGTTTCAGCTGAGTCTTCAAACACATTCTCAGTTGTTTAAAGGTTCTTCCTTCTGAATGGTGTAGCGGTGCGAAACCTGAACGTAAATTGATAGTTGCGGGTTCGACTCCCGTTCCAGAAAAATGTAATTCTCAAATTTTATGAGGCATGCATGTGCACTTTCCTGATTAATTCGGCATACATCTGCCTCCACATTTATTTGATTATCAAGTGCAAGAGACATGGTGTTTATTAGCATGCTGTACAATCTCGTGTCGAGGCGTTTAGCTCAATATATCCATGACGTAGATGATCTTAGATTATATTGATCCGTCCAAAATAAACATTGTTTTGTGCTAATAAATGTGTCCATTAGAATCTGCAAATTTTATCATGTGTTCCTTACGTTATTGGGATGTCCTTACTCAGAGAATTCTACCTTTATACCTATTTCTTCAAAGTGCTGCAATTTCAGTGTCGCAGAGCAGCACGGTTGTTGCGCTTCCTACGGGTGTTGTCGTGAAATCACTGTCCTTGTTACCTTGTTTTCGTATTAATTCACGTGTATACAAATATACACTATCCGCGGTACAATGTAAAACTCTGATACGATTTTTTTCCTTTTTTTATTTCGAGGTTTAACGGCCTTCGTGAGCTACTGTGAGGATCATAAGCATTCGCCTATCCTTAATTTAGAACTACTGGTTCCAGGGAGAGACAGAACCAGCGCCACGAGACAAACTTACTACATATGCCTCATCCAGGACTCAAACTCTATACAGAAACGAACTGCTCAAATCATTCGACCCGGTTTGATAAATTTACGAGATAAAACAAAAAAACATACCTTATGAAAACAGTTCGCCAAATTCGAAACCACTTTTGGAAGTGTGTCGCTATTGCTCTCTTTTCTTAAAACTATTCGAGGAACACCAAGCTACAATACAAATCATGATATTTGAAGCACGAATACGTAGTGTGCAATGCTCTATATAGCTCTGACCGTTTCGAGCTTGGTTTCCCTCCTTTGGGAATTCTTAACTTCCTTGTTCTTTTCGCTTTCGTGCTTATAAATTTAGCCTTATTATCTACACGGTCGAGTCACATTATTGTGACCACCACCTAATATCCCGAGTAACCACCCCGTGTGCAGCGTGGACAGCAGCGGGACGGGCTGGGAGTGACTCAATAATGGGCTGGAAGGCGTTTCATAAGTATGTGGATCCACACTGACTGCAGTGCATCTGACAGCTGCTGGAGGGTGCGTGGTGGAGGATCCATAGAGCGAAAAACGCGATCGAGGTGGTCGAACAGATGACCAATTGGGTTTAAGTCTGGGGAATTAGGGAGCCAAGGAAGTACTTTGAAGTCTTCATCGTGCTCTTCCAACCACTCTCGGACATTTTTAGCTGTGTGACACGTCGCATTGTTCTATGGAAAAATTCCCATCCGCTCCAGGGAAGACAATCAGCATGTATGGGTGTACATGGTCTGCAAGGATGAATTCATAACGAATTCGGTCCGTAGCGCCTTCCACAGGTATGAGTGGACCCAGGGAATGCCACAAAAAACATTGCCCAGACCATAACGCTTCCCCCACCAGCTTGTGTTCTTCCAGCAGTGGTTGAAGAGTGTTTGTTCTCCTGTTTCTCGCCTTATATGCCAATGTCCATCCGTTCGATGAAGCAGAAGACGTGATTCATCGGAAAAGGCAATCATTTGCCAATCAGCAGAGGTCCAATTCCGATACTGCCGCGCCAATGTAAGACTTTTCTGCCGATGCACTTTCGTTAGCATAGGTGCAATGACCATCCCTCTGCATCAGAGCCCCATATGCAGCAGGGTTCGCTGAACTGCCATTTTAGAAACACTTCCGGAAGCCCCCTTGGTTCATTGGGACAGTGAGTTGCTCCACTGTAGCGTGTCGATCGTCCCTCGCGTACCTTAGCAGCCGACGTTCACCTCTCACATCAATGAGACGTGGTGCTCCGCTGTTTCCACGTTGCTTATTCGCAATGGTGCCATTTCTCCAATCACGATATACTTTAACCACAGAAGCACGAGAACAGTTCACAAACTGCGCTGTTTCAGAAATACTGCCACCCTTGGCCCGAAAGCTGATAATCATCCCTTTTTGCAAATCTAATAAATCGCTCCTTTTATCCATGACAGTAACGATTGATATGCTTTCAGAATGTCTGCAGCACACATTATACACTCTCGAAGGCAGCTCACGACACGTGCTTTCTTTCATTGGTTACGCGCTGTTGACGTCAAAAGTAGTAGGTAGTCACATTAATTTGACTCAACTGAGTAAATCATTACATGTTTTTTTTTTTACTTTCCGCAATGACACACAAATGCAGTGGAACGGGGATTACAATTCTCCCAGGGGACCAAAATAAATAAAACAGTATGATTTAGAAAAGCATATGTACAGTGTGCTTCTTCTTGCAACATCAAAAACACATATTTTGTGCTGAACTTAACGACCGTTTTAATGGTACTATATTTTGATGCATTAAGAATTTTAGAACGCATTAAAGCTAATATAGCATATATTAATCTTGTTCAGTTATTAATAATTATTCGCATTCAAAGTAAATAATCTGTTTAATGATACAGGCATACGAGTTTACTGATTGTTATGTGCCTATTATCGAGAGGTAGATGAGATGAAAAAAAGAAATTAATGTTTTTTAAAATATTTTTGTTTTTGCTTGTGTGCTGTTTTAATTTAACTTAAGAATCTTTACTTAGAATAAAGCCATTTGATAAATTAAAATAAAAGAATAATAGAATAAAGAAATTTTACAGAAGAATCTAATCGGTATCTTTACAAGAAATCGAAATGCAATTAGTAAGATTGTATTCATGCTCATCAGGAAACTGGGGTGTAATTAGGTTGTACATTTTTATTCGCTTTTCAGAATAAATATATTATTATCTGTAATTCTTTAAATTCAGGTCTGCGTAGCCAAATTACTTCATTATGCACAAAACCTATCGTTTCCTTGGTCTCTTATCTAATTTGACAGCCAACGGATTCGAATGCCGCCAAAGCTTGCTGATGATATTTGAACTTCGTTTCTTTCATCGTCTCTGCTCCTGAAAGAGTTTTCATTACAGTGTCATTTATTTCATCAGCCGTTGAAACTGGTACAGTTGAAAGCTCTGTATCTCACAGGTCAATACAGTTTTTACCAATAACAAAGAAAAAAAAAAAAAACGAAGCACCCAGAAAGAATTATCCAACCAAAATACCAAAATGAAAATTGGTACGCGTAGTGTTCATGTACAATAGAAGAAATGGCTGAAATTCCAGAGCAGCTGGCCCATTTATTCTGATAAAACAGCTACACGAGTGGAACAAGTCAGCAGATTGTAGCACGATCTCTGGCTAGGATACAACGGCTTACCCGGCGCGACATAGATGCATACAGTTCACTGATACTATCTTGAGCTATAGTATGCAACGTGGTTCCGAATTGCGGGCCATATCGCCGATATTCCGGGATGGGCATAAGAGGCGTCCCATCATTTTCCAAACATATTCAATCGGTGAGAGATCGGGTGATCAGGATGGCATGGAAAGGTGTCGGCGTTACGAAGTCAAACCAGAGAAAGCCGTGTTATGTCTGTGCTAACATTACCCTTTAAAAATTGCTCGGTGATGCAACAGGTCGTAGAATGTCGTCGACGTACCGTTGAGCTGTAAGGGCGATACGGAGGACTACCAACGGTTTCCGCATATCGACGGAAATAGATCCCGAGACTGTCACTCCTGGTGGGGAGTTCCATGGTAAAGGCAAGATCCGTGCGCTTCCCGGCTCGTCTCCAGACACGTATGTGCTGGTCATGGGCTCCAAGTACAAGCCGTGAATCATCACTGAGGATAACACGACGTCATGGGCACTAACCCACGTTCATCGGGCTCGACACCACTGGAACCGGTGCCGGCGATGCTTGCTGGTCAGCAGTAAGCGGCAGAATGGACTCCTCGAATATATTCCCGGAATGCCGCAAGTCGTCTGGTAACGGCCCACACTGACACTTCCGTACCTGTAGACGATGCAACATGTCCACAGATGTTTGAGAGCGACGAATTCGGGTCTGTTCGTGCGACTAGTGCAATCGCTCGATCCTCGCGTTCTGTTGTTGCCCTCGGCCGTCCACTACCAGCGTGCCGCTGGGTTGTGCCCTCTTTGACCCATTGGCAGCAACATCGTCCGATTGCCGCGTCTCTTCCACCGGAATGCGGCAATATGGTGACTTGACCAATCCGTCTCTCTCAGTCCATTATACATCCTCTCTCACTCTCTCACCTGCTCATATTGTCTACGGGTCCGACGTCGAGGTACCATCATAGTCTGTGAAGGTTAATGCAACCTCGATCTGCTGTCATAACCGTCCCTGTGAGAGAGCTTTACCCTTGATATACCCTCTTCGATGCGCAGTTCCCATGCGCTGTGACAGGCTACTATTTAGTCATCGACTGTTATTTTTTATTTATTTGAATATTGGTCCTGAGATACTTGCATGTGGAGTTTCATCAGGATCGAACAACTTTCTCGGTGTGATTAGTTTTTTTTTCTGTTTTTTTTTTCAAAGAGTGTATATTATCAGCAGGGTCAGTCCATTTTTCTGCTAATACTTCGCTTTCTAGAGGCACTGTATCAGCTCCAGATGAATAAAATTTGTTTTGTTGAAATATGTTTGATAGTATCAGGCAAAATATTATATCTAAAAACTGAAACCAAGTGGCTCGATTGCAGTACATTATTTTTCATTTTATCCGACTGCGTCTGAAACTAGTGTTCTACAGGTGTTTAGCAATCAGATATGCCTAAATCGTCAGTTTTACTGTTCTATGTGTGCCATCATGACATCAAAAAACTTGAAAATTACATCGCCACCCCGGTGGCGCGGTATTCTACTCATCGAGAGTGCTGCTGTGTTTTTTGCTCCACGATTTTCGTTCAGTAAGCGCTCTTGCCGGCGTTTCAAGTTTTTGTAATTGTGAGGGTGTGTTCCTTGAAGGTTCCAATTTTCAGTTTGTGAATCTACCAAGTTGGTAAGTGTTTGGTTTATTTGGTAATCTTCATTTTTGTCTTGGCCGAGTCGGCCAACACGTGAGCGCTTCTTCGCCATTGCAAATGGCGACCTCCGGTGGGATCAGCATCCCAGCTCTCAACTCCGGAGATGGCTTTCCCTTTCTCGCATCTACTTTACGTCCCACCACTAATGAGGAGTCTGCCTCGGCAAGCCCCTGCTCTCCTCAGCGTTGTTCTACTGCCGTATGTCATGATGCTTCTTCCTTTTTTTTTTTTTTTTTTTTTGATTGGAGGTTTAACGACCACCGTGAGCAACTCAATGGGCTATAAGCAGTCGCCCGTTCCTAATTTAGGGTCACTGGTTCCAGGGAAGGGAGAGAGCCAGTGCCGTAAGACAAACACAACATCCATGCCTCACCGGGATTCAAACCCGGACCCCTTTCAGACGAATGATCAGAGGCCATCGCTTAGACCACTGCGCCACCGGGGCAGCATGATGCTGCTTCTAAGTCAATGTTGAAGAGTGATGACCAGTTGTCTTCCCAAGCACCTCTAGTTGAATCGATGGACGTCACACCTGCGTCCGAGGCTACAACGTCACCACAACATCCAACTACCATTCCCTATGCTACTATCCTCTCGAAGTCGACCGGCGCATCTACTCGACCTTCCCCTATAGTCAGCCTTTATCCCTTACAGTCTAATGCAGATTCAAATTTTTTCGTTCATCTTCCGACGTCTTCCCCAGCTGGTCAACAGTTCATGGAAAAGTTGCTTCTTGGTGTAGCTTTCCCTAGTCTTCCGAACACAAAAGTTCTGCCTATAGTGCCGCCCTTCGGAAGAAGTTTCAGAAGTCAGCTGTTACACACATGGGCTGCAACGAACGTAAGGTTGTCGTGTATTTCTCGTCCTCAGAGTTTGCCCTGAGGGTCATCAACGATGGACTTTGATCGGTGATCGTCATATCATGGCTGATCCCCTTGCTCACGCGCAGACTGTGCTCAGTTTCTCCCCAGTTCCACCGGAAATATCTGATGAAGTACTGTTATCGATTGCTCAAAACTTTGTACAGATTGTTGGCTCTGTCACCACTTTTTCCTCGTTTCCTACTACACCTGAAGATCGTTAATTTATTAGGTTTGAGACGCAACGTACGTGTGATCTTCCCATCTGATCAAGCCAAACAGTGTATTCCTATTCATATTAGCGTGCGATGTGACACACATGTCCGTACTATCAGTATCTCTGTGGGTACCATGTGCACTCGTTGCAGAGGTTATGGCCACTCAAGTGATCACTGCCCTCATCGTCCATCTGCAGGCCCCGGATCGACAGTACAGCCTACGCAGTCTCCATCTACGATCCCGGCACCTTCCGCTTCCACTCCAGTTCAGCAGAAGCCAACCATTGCTGACCGTCGTGTTACAGGCATTGGTTAACGCGTGTCTTCAGTATAACCTTCAACTTCTCAGCTCCTTTCTGCAACATCTTCGCATCCTTCAGTGAATTCTTCAATAGCAGAAGCTTCCCTGCCTCCTACCTGGCAAAAGGCCAGTGCTCAACTTCCTATATCAATACCTGTTAATGCAATTGAAGCTCCAGACACTTTTAAAGTGCCGAACTCTCCTGATTCAGGTTCAATACCATTCCGAGGACGCGGGAAGCGCCGCAGAACTCATAACACTCGACCCAAGAAAAATCGCCCAGGAACGGCACGTTTAGGCCGGAGTGACCTTTCAGGTAGTTGCATATCTTCTGAAGATGTCTCCTTGTCTGATGTAGATGTCGGCTCTAAGGAACCGATCTCGTCTACCAAATGTCTTAAGTTTCTAGAAGATAATTCACTACCTCAAACTCCGATTCCAGGAGAATTTTTATACAACTTACTGATTAGTCCTCGGATCAATAAATTGTGAAGGAAATTCCTCGACTCATATGCAGCTACTCTTTCTGAAGTTTTACCGCAAGTGCTGGCCATACGATCCCATCTTACGGAGGTGCCTCCAGAGTCTCTTGGTGATCCAGATTGTATCAAGCGATTTGCTAGTCGCCTGGA
Organism: Macrothele yani; assembly: GCA_039090855.1. Classification (NCBI taxonomy): domain Eukaryota; kingdom Metazoa; phylum Arthropoda; class Arachnida; order Araneae; family Macrothelidae; genus Macrothele; species Macrothele yani. Next base: position 78,514,025 of record CM077007.1, on the reverse strand, counting down.
AAATTTACGGCATGCCGCTGATCGGCTTCTCCAGCCAGCATCCGATCTATCTTTTCAAGATAACGGCGATGAATTGTAGGGGCTTTAGCTCCCCGTTAGCCCACGTGTTGGTCACGGAAGATGTAACGCACTTGAATACTGACATTATTCTCCTCGAAAAGACCAATTGCCTTGCTTCCACGCCTTTCAATCGTTGTTGTAGGTGGGATTTCTAATTCCACCACGCCTTCCGCCTATCTCAACAAGGTGGACTGGCAATCGGAATCCGCTCTCGACTTTGTCAGCTTGCATACTCCATCCAGGTACAGAATCTTTGTCAATATTTAGTACAGCGTCTTACCTTCTCAATGAATGGCCAAAGATATCTGGTTTTCAACATCTAATGTTCCCAATTCACCCACACACCTTACATTGCTGTTCACCGCGTTGCGCACCGCACTTCAGTCTGCCTTACCATCCGATCACATAATAAAAGGTGAAGACTTCAATTGTACCCTCCAACCTACTCTCGATCGCACCTCGTCCAATAACGAATATCGTACTCGTCTCGCAGATCTGCTTCGCTCTATCGTGGCGGATTTCGACCTATTTGACGTTTTCCGGCAACTGCATCCGACGTCCATCTCCCATACGTGGAAAGCAGCGATTACTTCTTCTTCCTCATCTGCACGTTTGGATCAGATTTATGTTACCTCACAGCTCTTGCTCATTGTGATGGATTGTATGCATTCTTCTACGGCTTCCTCTCACCACTGCGCAATCTTTGTTACACTGGGACCCTCGTTCCGCAAGTGTTCGGGATACTGGGCGTGGACTCTCGACTCTTTTCTCCTAGAAGATCCTACATTTTGCTCTGGGGTTCGGGAACTTTTCCACAGTTTCCATCCAGCCATATGCACTTCTACATGCACCCTTGAATACTGGCTTGGTGTTAAATCTCATCTGCTGTACTTCCTGAAATGTTTTTCCTTCAGGGTGCGCACATTACGCAATATGGAGGAAAATAATCTTCTACGAGTTCTTTTTCATACTGGTGTCATCCATCCATTATATGCTATATATCAGGCTGATCTGCGTGTATTACTTGAACCGAGAGCTCGACAAGCCATTCTCCGACTTCGTCTTCAGCATCTTACACCAGAGAAATGCTCCTATGAGTTTCTTTCATCTCTTGAATATAAGCATCGATCTTCTAATCACATTCGACTTCTCCGACAACCGAATGGACAGGTTTCTTCTGATCCTGACACACTGTGCTCACAAGTTCGTCAGTTTTTCACTGCAAAATATAGTGAAACTCCTCCTCCGTCTTCTTCTGCTATTGCCTCTTCGCTTTCCTCCCTCCCTCAGGCTCCCTCTCACTTGTCTGCTTCTCTACTGCAACCTCCATCTTCTTCCGAACTTGGGTGAGCTCTCCGCTCTCAGAACTCCAATGCCGTCCCCGGTCCGGACGGTTTTCATCTTTCTTTCTATCTCTCTTTCTTTCTTTCTCACTTTCTTCCCCACTCTTCTTCCTTTCTTACTCCCAGTTTTCACTGCTGCTCTTTGTTCTACATCTCTTCCGAAGACATTCACTATGGCTCATATGGTGCTATTTCCTAAGAAAGGCGACCTGCTAGACCTGGGCAACTGGCGTCCTATCTCTTTACTCAATCTGGACTATAAACTCTTCACTAAGCTCCTTTCCCGTCGACTTAACCTAGTTCTTCCGTTTCTCCTTTCCCCCGACCAGACCTACATGGTCCCTGGTTAGTCTATTACTTCCAACCGCCATCTTCTCCGTGATCTAATTCATCTTGCCCGTATTCACTCTGAACCACTCGGCCTTTTCAATCTTGACCAAAAAGCCGCTTTTGACAATATCTCTCACACATGCTTATTTTCTGTTCTTCTTGCCCTTGGCTTTCCTTCACCTTTTGTTACTTCTATCCTTGTCCTCTATCGGGATGCCGTCTTCCATGTCAAGTCGGCTGCCTTTCTTACTGCACCCATTTTCTTTTGACGAGGCATCTGGCAGGGCTGTTCACTTTCTGGACAGCTCTTTGCCCTTGCTTTTGAGCCGTTTCTTCGATCCGTACATAGAGCCTTTCTCACTGCTCTTCATCCGCCAACAGCAAGCACCCGGGATTTTTCCATTACATATTCCGCGTATGCTGATGACGCAAAGTACTGTATCAGGGAAGAATCCCAATTCGACATCCTAGCTCAGTGTTTTGATCTTTACTCTGCTGCCTCTCTTAACACGTCCAAGAGTGCTGGCCTGTGGAATGGCTTCTGGACATCCAGGACTGACACCCCCTGGGTTGCCTCATGGACTGCATCTACCCAAAAGTTCCTTGGTGTGCATCTTGGTGTACCCCTTTCAGCTCAGAATGCCACATGGACCGTACTTCGTTCTCGGCTCACACGGACTGCCGCCTTCTGGCGTAACTCACAGTTTTGCACCTCCTACGTCTTGCGAGCACGGATCGTCAGAACGTACCTTCTTCCGTCGTGTCTTTACGTGTAGTCTGTTCCTAGGATGCCGGTCTACAATCTGACAGAAATTATCCGTCTCATTTCCCACGGTGATCTGGTCCGGACATCAATGGGTCCAAGTTTCCACTCTTCATCGTACACGTTTACAAGGTGGAATTTCTCTCTTGGATATTCGAACCTACTACACAGCATACAGGGTGATTTCTTTCGTCCGGTTCCTTTGCTCTTCTACATCACCAGTCACTATTGTCTTAGATGTAATACTCTCACCACGTAACCCACGCTTCACGTTCACTACGTATTTACTCATGGATCAATGTCCTTTCTTTCGTACTCGACTATCTCCCTTCTATAAAGAGGTTCTTTCCTTTTTCCGCTCGCTCCCTCTTATTCGTGCACCTCCTACTTCCACGTCTGCGCTATTAGTTGAGACCCTCTTCTTTTCTTCAGTCCTCCGTGCTCCTAATGCCCCCTGCTTTTCTAACCCATCCTGGCTCCCAGCCGGGATTGTAACTGTTCGAAACCTCCTTTCCTTAGATCTAACCTGGAAACCTTTCTCTAACTTCTCTCTCTCTCTTCCTCCCTCCCCAACAGCCCTTGCTTTTTACGACTCCATCCGCTCTGTCATTATTACTCTCTTTCTCACCCTTGCCTCCTCTATTGGTTTACTTCTTGTTCCTTCGGCCTCACTTCCTTTTCCTTTCTTCCTCTCAGTTCGGGGCTCTTTTCTCCCTATTTCTAGCTTTTCAGTCTCCACTCTTTATAGGCTTCTTCTTGATACATTGCATCCTTCGCCGGTACAGATCCCAGATGTTCCAGCTGCAGCACTTCGATTTGTTTGGTCAGCCACCACCTCACCGCTCTCCTCTCCGATGGAACGAAATATTCGTTGGCTTTTTCGTCATCGCCGTCTACCTTTTCCAGCAATTCTTCATCGGAGGACGCTCCTGGATTCGCCGCTCTGTTACTTCTGCTCATCTCATGCAAACATGAATAATGTATACCTGTGTTGCGCGGTGTTACTTCCTCTCCTGCATATCGTCTTCACTATTGCACAGCGCCTCAGTGTTAGTGATCTTCCGTTCTCAGCCTACAGCACGCTATTACAATCCAGCTCTCCACCCATTCCAGTTTCAGACCCGTGTGCGTATGTCTTCATATTAGCTCGCAATGTGATATATAGCTACCACCTCCAACTTCGCTCAGGTTCTGGCATGCTTACCATCTTTCAGGCGGGGGATGCAATGTGCAGTATTTTTCGTAACCGACTAATCTTACATTTACGGTTGGCCTTTACGACCGCTGAAGTGTCGAATCGGCTTCAACAATTCCACAACGTCTGGTCAACTTATTACCGATGGTTTACTGGACCATCAGCCGACCTACGAATTCTGTTCTGGCGCCTTAGATAGTGTTTCGACTAACCTCGTGGCTGCAATCTTGTTGCCTAGTCCCGCATCCATCACACCTGCAAGTCACTCCTTGGACTTAATTACAGTACTTATTGTCCTTCACTTTAGCACAACCTACAACTTGTATATAAGACTTTTCTTCGCACAAATTGTATTGTATTTTTTTGCTCAGACTGTAGAGCCCATGTTATTGATTATTTCATTAATTCGCACAATGTCTAGGTTTTTCTCTTTCTCAACGTATCTTAAATCATTGGTTATTCTAGTATTTTCTTCACTATTCTGTTTGCACTAGTACTTTTCTTCCTTGTAAACGTTCGTGTTCTTGGGTAACATGTTGATTGTACCTCATTTCTGCTTGAACTTATATGCATATCATGTTGTACCATGACCTGATATAATTGCTGCTCGTCCACAAAAGCTGTACATAGTGATATGTCTTTGTATACCTTTCTATGTTGTTCAGCAACCTGTGTAATTGCGCATGAGTGTCATCTGTTGCTTTTGTCGCAAGGTATTATACCTTATCATGTATTTGTTCTCTTTTGACTTTCTTTGTATTTATATGACACTGCCTGCTGCCTATGCGCCTGTTGTACATATATTACTATTTTGCTCTTCTGATACAAATCTGTTTCACTTGCACTTATCACAATATAACTTGTCTGTCGTGTGTCACGTATATACTTTTTGTCTAGGTTGCACTATATTTCATGGTACTGCATATTTTGTTTAATTTTACGGAGTGTTTGCATATACTGTTTCACCTGTCTTTGTTGTATTCACTTAAGTCTGTGAAACAATCCCTCGAATATGAATTTGTTATCACTGTACATAGTACATTTTTCATTTGTACATATATCATCCTCGCTGTACATATGTTGTCATTTAATTTTTCTGTTTGGCGCTGTAAATCCATGCCTTATGTATTTGCTTATCTTAATTTGTTCAATAAAGTGAAAGCAGTGGTCTAAGCGATGGCTTCTGATCATTCGTCCGAGATGGGTCCGGCGTCGAAGCCCGGTGAGGCATAGACGTCGTGTTTGTCTTACGGCGCTGGCTCTCTCCCTTCCCTTGAATTAGTGGCCCTAAATTAGGGACGGACGACTGCTTATAGCACACTGAGTTGCTCACGGTGATCGTTAAACCCCAATAAAAAAAACAACAACCCTGGAGCGGAAAAGGAATCCGCATCTTTCGATTTTCGTTCAAGTTTCCGTTTCTCTTTCATCTTCTCGAACGGAAATCGGGAGATGCGGGTTCCTTTCCGCAGTCATTTTCAAGTTTTCTGATGGGGTGATGGTACACATTGAACAGTAAAACTGACGATTCAGGAAAATCTTATTTCTTAAGTCCTGACATTGTTCTACGTAATAAGTGAAGAACATTTCTTCCATAGAATCCATATTTGGTGTTCTACAGTTCCATGAAAATTTGTTTGTCCGCCCCGGTGGCTCAGTGGTCTAAGCGCTAGATTCTAGCCGCTCGTCTACGGAGGGACCGGGTTCAAATCCCGGTTAGGCATGGATGCTATGCATGTGTTACTTTGCTGACTATCGCCAGTTTTTTTTCTTTTTTTTTTTTTTTGATTGAAGGTTTAACGACCGCCGTGAGCACCTCAATGGGCTATAAGCAGTCGCCCGTCCCTAATTTAGGGTCACTGGTTCCAGGGAAGGGAGAGAGCCAGTGCCGTAAGACAAACACAACATCCATGCCTCACCGGGATTTGAACCCGGACCCCGTTCGGACGAATGATCAAAGGCCATCGCTTAGACCACTGCGCCACCGGAGTGGCTCTCGCCCTTTTGTGGAACAAGTTGCCTAAAATCAGGGATAGCCGGTTGCTTATGGAGTTGCTCGTGGTGGTAGACTCGCAAAAGACAACAACAAAAAACATTTGTTCATGGTCATTTTTTTAAGTTTTAAGCGCACTAAAATAGCGACTTGCTTAAGCATTTGTCAAGAAAAGTATTTACTTCAGATAATTTCAAAGACTTTAGTTACGGGAATGAACACATAGATCACAAGCTCTCACTTTTGCCGAACTACGTCCTCAAATGTGACAAAAAAAATGTTCATTCATGCACATTGAGTTATTGGATACTTAGCTTAGTAGACAACCATTTTACTTGTTCAATGCAGCGGAGATTTAGGGATTTCTCCGTAACTGACGGAGTCAGATTTTCCGATCGCTCGCCTTTCACATAGAGTAAAACTGCCCGTCGTTGATAACATTTTGTTACACCTAGGCTCTGATCATTCCATCTTGCCGGAATTTTGAATGGAAGTAAATTATAAAAATAGTGATATTTTATCCACATTAGGCATAATTTTTTATTCATAACCAGCGATTAATTTGCTAGCTGATTACGTGTCTAATCTTTCAAAATGCAGATTAGTCACACGACATTTTTTCGCGTATCCCTTGTCTTTTCCGGAACTTTTACAGCAACTCATAGACAACGACGACTGTATTGAGAAGTTTAACTTACTCTCGACTTCCCTCGCATTTTTCTCCAGGAATGCGATTACTGGTTCGAAAAATACTGCGAGATGTGGGTTTAAAAATGTATAGCTGCATTTTATCGACCTCAGAGTATTTTTCTTGCATACATACATTTTGTTCAATTGTGATGGTTTACATGCTTTTACGTTATCTTTGATATGTCCCTTGTAAATGGTTATAAACAGCGCCAAGACTGGCACATCCAATGCCTTAGAAATTTCTGCTTTACTCAAGTAGGAATTACTTAGCCCACTTGCTTTAAAATCGATAACTTGTCTCTTTGAAAAAGTGTGTTTCGCTCCCGACACATAGCCTTGTATAGTAAATCTCGCAACGACAAGCGCATAACGAACGGAGTCAGCTATTTATATAAGCAGAAAAGGAGTTTCTGCCAACGGTTAACATGATTTGAACACAAAAAAGAATGCGTGTTAAAGAAAAGAGAAGATGAAATTCCTTCACTGAGACGATGGGCACTCCGGAATTGCACACTTATGCTTCAACTAATGTAAGCAACTTAACAAATTGTATTAGGGCTAGCAATGACCGAAAGTGTTTTGATTGCTTGAGCACTTCAGAGTTGAAACATCTTTGGTTTCATTCCATTCATTATTTCCTAAGGTGCCTGAAAGACTGCGACTGCGATTTAGGTTTAGGTGCTGTAAAACTTGGAAGTGACCAATAAGTGAGGTCGAACTTTCAAATTATTGCATATATCTAAAGAATTGTTAAAGTTTACCCAAAATCTTTCATCTAGCAAAGGCTATATTTTGTTCTTCATCTATTTATAGGTTAGGTGCCTGATGCATAAACGTTTTCACGTGGTTCAAAGTCAAACAACGCTTATGGACCAGCCACGTTAACTTATAAGTACATATTTTGCATGAGGAAACCATGTTTACTTTTCTAACTTTTAAATTTTGATAGCGTTGTGTAATTTATATGTGAAAGTTGTGCTTAATATTGGGAATGTCTCACCTTTCAATTTCTTGGTTTTCAACTATAGATCTAACCGACACCGTTAGCACACATAATAGCAAGCTGGAAGGAGAGACAGTGTGAGAATGAAAAGGCGGGTATGTACACTATACCGTTAGTGTATGCTGACAACATAGAAAAGATGTATATCGGAATGACAAAGCGGTCCTTGGATACTAGATGTAAAGAACAAGTGCGAAGTGTCAAACAGGACATGCAGAATACAGCCCTGAAACTCATGCTATGCTCGGCAGATAACTCCTGCATTGCTCGGCCGTTCCTTTATAAAATATTATCATAAGAATAGCCCCTTACACGAACTTTAAAAAGACTGCCATCAGGGAAACAGTCGAAATCCTTTCCAGCAAACAAGCATCCAATACATGGTCTCTATCGAACTAGCAATGGTTTGGCATGCGTGTTTAAAAGATGGAAACATATCGCAGCACACTGTATAATTGCGTGATATAAAAAAACTCACGTAATACTGTTCGTGATGTCACCTACATTATTTTCAAAAAATCATCTTTGCTTTTTACGTGTTCTAAATCCACGCATTTCATGTCTACCATTGCTTTGAAAAAGCCTCTCAGTGAAGAGCGAAAGCTTGGTGAATCTTTAGGCATATCATACCACGAAATAAGCGCATAAGCGTCTCTTGAGTATTAACTATAGATATGTTGTACGACATTTCATTCTGCATATACTCGCTGATTTTCCATTGCAAATCAGTTCGACAGCAAGTATATGTGGTTTTCAAATCAGAGGCAAAAACATCCGAGTTTTTCGATCAACATTTCTTGAATAAACGGTATCAAGTCGCCCCTAAGAAGACTAAGCAGTTTCCCAAAACTTAAGCAGCTGCTCCTGTTAATTTACTTTACAAGTCCGAATACACTGCTGGCCACCCAAAATGCAACACCTAGAAGGACACCAGATAGCAAAGCCAGATTTACTGGATACATAAAAACAGATACAGAGATGAAACGATTGAGCTTACAGGCCCGTGCGACTTGCGGAACACGCAGACATCCATAGTTCGTGTGGCCTCCATGGCTGGCAATAACGGCCGCTACACGCCACGGCATCGAACGAGAGTGGCTTTAGATATGGGCTTGAGGTATGCCGGTCCAGGCTGCTTCCACACGTTGCCACAGTTCATCACGCGTAGCCACGGGTGTTGTTTGCCGGGCCACTCGGTTGCCGATCAGCGACCAGACGTGTTTGATGGACGACATATCGGGAGAACCAGCAAACCACGGCAGCAGTTACACCTGGTGGGCCGTGAAGAATTGTTGCACGATGCGTGCCACGTGCGGGTGCGCATTGTCCTGTTGAAACATGGCCGCTGGCAGGTCCTGCAGGTAAGGGAGGACTACATGCTTCAAAACATCGGATATGTAGCGGTGGCTGCTGAGTGCACCGGCGATGCGTACCAGAGGGGTGCGGGGGTCATATCCAATTGCTCCCCAAACCATAACGCCAGGTGACAGACCGGTATGGCGATGCATAATGCTGGCGTCATCAGTCTCTCGCCGCGGTGCCGCCACACGCGGATCCGACCATCGTGGTTTTGCAGGCAGAAGCGGGATTCGTCGGAGACGACAATGTCGTGCCATTCCGTAGTCCAGGTGCGGCGTTCAACGGCCCACTGCCGCCGCACTCGCCGGTGGTGTAACGTCAATGGTAATCGGAGCAATGGGCGCCGTGCGACAAGTCCCCGCTCCTGCAGACGACGTTAAACGGTACGTGTTGACACAGGTTGTTGCGCAACACACCCTAATTCCTTCGCTGACGTTTGTGATGTGGCGGTGCGAGCCGTCAATGCCCGCCGCACAACATGCCGGTCCTCTCGTTCGGTGGTGTGCCGCGGCTGCGGCAATCGCTCAAGTCTATCCGTCCGTCCCTCCTGCACCCACCGAAACCATACTCGCCGCACTGTGGCTGGATATCGTCCCACACGGGCGCCGATGTCTCGGTACGATAAACCGCTGTCGCTATAAGCCACTATTCGTCTTCTGTCGAACTCCAAAACGTGCTGGAATGACTGCCGTATTCTGAGACGAGGCATCAGGAAACTTCCCACGCACATGTCCGGCAGCACAACACACTTCCACTACTTACACCCCGTCTTCTGTGCACCCTTCTTATAGTTCTTCTCGGTGGCGTGCCGGGCGCACATGATTTGCATATACCCTGCAATGCTAATCGTTTGCATGTCCTCTCGCGGGCGACGCATGCTGCGAATTTTAGGCCAATCGGATGCTTCCTTCTTGGTGTTGCATTTTGGGTGGCCAGCAGTGTAGATTAACTCTGAATAGATTTAATTCATATTTGAATTTACCTTTCGAAGTCTAAATATATTAAAACACGGTTGCTGCGCAAATTCAAATACAATAGCATACAAGTACAATAAAATAAAAGGTAAAGGAGGTATAAATATTTCATCCGCAGAATGTTTGCCTTGGATTTTAATGCCATAGATGAAGAGTTGAAGCTAGAACGAATTTCCTTCAAACCTTTACTTGTGACAGCCAGGTAGCTGGGCGGTTCTTCGAGATACATGTAAAACTTGCGTCAGTGACACCAGATATCAGATTCCCTGCTTCTTCAATGACACTATAGCTTCACATGACCTGAGCCAGGATTCGAGTCATTAAAAATATTTGAACGATATTTTCCTTATGTGCCTTCCGTTGCTTTCCTTCCGGAAGCTAGCAACCATAACTGAAAGCCCTGACGACTCATTGTGACTTCCTATGCTCATGGAAGTCGGCGGTATAACAAACATTTCTGAGTACGTGCGACTTGTCTACGTCTCCTATGCTCGCAAAGATCGCCGTCGAAAAGCAAGCTACCGTAACTGATGGCTAGGTTACTCGTATTCGTCTTCAGTGGTCGTGGAGATTGTCAGTCCAAAAGTTAACGAACATAACAGAGGGCCGGGAGACTCTTCCAGGCATTCTATGTCCGCGGAGGTAGTTATCGAAAAGCTAGGGGGAAAAAACTCGGTGATGGGCGATTTGTTCAGGTATTTAGGGGTAAAGGATTTCGCCACTCTAAATACAGCAACAACATAACTGATTACTGGGCTGCTCGTCCAAAACTTATATGTTCGCGGAAGTAGTCATCGAAAATCTAGCAAAGGCAATTGAAGTCTTGAGGACTTAATTCAATGTTGCGAATGGCCGATATCATTAAAAGCACACGGAATTCCGATAGCTAAGAATGGCCGTTAAGTTACCTCGACAGCAATTTAGCCAATAATTTCGAGAACAGTTATCACATGTCGCTCAAACTACCGCCAGTGGCGTTGGCCAGACGGCGACATGAATAGAAGTGCATCATTGCTTCCAGTTCAGTGAATGCGTGTGCAGCAATGGTGATACATGATGGTTTGTTCGGTGTGGGAATATCTTCCTCAGTGTTTTAAGGTAAGATTACGTGCGTGAACATTTACTTATACCTATACAGTTGTGCAAAATATCGTATTTTAAAGAAAGCGTGTTCACATTGTGACAAAACAGTTATTGTCGCATTATAACGAACATTTTAAGACATTATTCCGTGTTGTTCAGCGTTATTCATGCAACCAGATTAAAGCTAGACGTCTACACTATTGAACTGAAAAGGGAAATCTTGCGCAAATTCGCGCATTTACACCCTGTCGTTATTTGTGTCAAAATGACTCCTCAAATATCTGGTCTTGCAATTTTTGAAAAATGGTATCAACATATTTCAAACTAACGTACAGACGCAATATTGGCGTATATCTTGGACGAATGGGGAAGGCCATATTTGACAAATGATGCCTTAAACAGAGTGAAAGCAACACTTAGGCATTTTAAATGTAAAGTCGAACAGAGGTGGTTGAAAGCGCAAAGACATCGGGAAAGATTCCTCGCGGACAACACATCGTGGATTCAAAAGAACATCAATTTTGCAGACATTGCAAGTCTAGCCCTGCGTACTTGCTCGAACAGCGACTCCTGTAAAAGGGGGTAGACCCCATAAGTCTTTCCAAGGCTGTTCCGAAAGTCCAAACCAGAAAAATCGTAGCACTTGTTGAGTCATCAAGTCAAGAAGAACTGTCAAAGGCGACTGAACTTAAACTGCGAAAGGCCAGAAAACGCGACTCAGCTTCAATCGTAAAAGAGCTGTGTTCCGCCTCTCCTACGACAGCCACCAAATTCAAGAAAGCTCGGAAATCTTCCGAGTGCAATGTAGCAAATTTATCTTGGAAACAAGCATTCGCTCTAATGGTTGATGCTAAGCTTTCGACAAATATTATATTATTGCACGTGATCAAGCTGTGGAGCGTAGGTGTAAATTGTATCTCCCGTATTATAGAGTAAAAGAAGCTAAACAAATGTGTTACCCTTCCGATATAGCTATATCAGAAACGTCAGCCGAAATACCAGTGCAGTCGGTTATTGATCATACTGTAACACGGTTATTATGCAAAGTCCAGGAAGAATTCCTTCGAACGTTGGGCGAGGATAAGAATTTAAAGATGGTTATTATATGGGGCTGTGACGGTGCCGAGCAAAGTATGTATCAACAGAAATTTTCTCATGAGCATTGTACAGACGACAGTTTATTTAGTATTACTATGGTACCCATTCAAATGTACGGTGTAACTAAGGCCCGTAAAACCGTAATTTTGCAAAATCCTGTATCCTCTTCCACACGATATTGTTGGCCCATTAAGTTCATTTTTGCAAAGGAATCCATGGAGGGAGGTTGGGAACATTGAGAAGCAAATAGGTAGCTTTTCTCCTACAAAAGCTGTAGTAGATGATAATGAACTTTTTGTTAAAGCCACAATGATCTTTTGCATGATCGATGGAAGAATATACAATGCTGTGTCGACATGTGTATCATGCCAAGCGTGCTCTTTGTGTGGAGCGAAACCGCGTGAGATGAACAATCTCAGTATTCTCTCACATAAGGATGTAGACAGGAATTTGTTATCTTTTGGACTGTCTGCTATCCATTCCTGGATTCGTTTTTTGAATGTGTACTGCACATTTTGTAGAGACTTGAGATTCAATCGTGGCAAGTCCGTGGTGTAGCCAGTAAGAAGAAATTCGCGGTGAAGAAAAAGCTTGTGCAAGAACGATTTCGACAGGAGCTCGGTTTACTCGTAGATATACCAAAACAGCAAACGGGGAACACGAATGACGGTAATACCGCAAGAACGTTTTTCAGAAATGCAGAAATATCTGCTGAAATACCTGATGTCAATGTAGAGTTGATCAAGCGATTTTGCGTGATATGCTTGAATTGTGGGTTTACGGTAGATTTAGAAAAGTTTGAGGACTACACTACCAACACTTTGGACTTATAATTGAAGGAGTATCCGTGGTATTCTATGCCCGTAAGCGTACATAAAATACTTATCCATGGCAGAGATATTACAGGTACAGTCATACTGCCAGTCGGTCAGTTTTGCGGGGAAGCCCAAGATGCAAGAAATGAAGACAGCAGAAAATACCGTGAACTGATTGCTAGAAAGACTTCTAGAATCGACACCAACACGGACTTATTGCATCGATTGCTTATCACCTCTGAGCCTGCGTGCTTCGCCTAAAACGGTACATGTAAACATCATGCCCGAGGTTTACTCAAAGACTCTTCTTTCAATGATTTTCGGACGTCAGACTTTTCGAACAGTGATTGTGATTAGTTTTGCCGGCTGAGTCTTCTATATTTTCCATTACAATCGTACACAGATGCGGTCGTTGTATTTACAATACATGTATACGTACATATTACAAGCTTATGCGTAACATGTATGGTTCTCCTTTTTGCTACACGGAACTGACCTATGACTCGTACTTAAGTCGAAGTATGGAAAAATGCCACATAAGTGTAAATATTAATAATGGCAAAATAGGTACTTAATGCCAAATGTAATATGTAAATCATGCCAAATGAAATGTAGAAATAGGTAAGTTCTTATTAGTTTTGCTTGCATTACCTTCTAAATCCACAACCTCAAGTATACTTAGCCACAGGAATAAAATTCCCCTAGATTGCTAAAATTTCACACTGTGCGCCAGTCTAAAAACTAGCAAACATAACTCAGGGCCATGCAATCAGCCTTTCTAGCAACCATTCTGTTCTTCTATGCTGACAAAGACCGTCAGTCTGAAAGAAATGGAACTGGGAACTATGCAGAAAAGAGCATCAGACTTTTTACAGTAATAACTTCCCTAACTGGGAAGTAAAACATCATCGAAGTTAAGACAAGGAATTATACTTAAGTATTTTATTAAATTACGATATTCCGAGCAGCCGAGAAAAACTGCTGGAGTTCTTTGCAATATATCGACACTTATAAGATGTATTTTTTGACGGGTGTTGTGGAATTAAAGTCATTAACGCAACATAACGCTTGTACGAAAGTAAGCGCATGTTCAAAGAGGCATTTGTGTGATCCGTTTGTTTTGTTGATTGGGGGTTTAACTACCACCGTGAGCAACTCAGTGGGCTATAAGCAGTCTCTCGTCCCTAATTTAGAACCACTGGTTCCAGGAAAAGGAGACATTCAGTGCCGTATGACAAACACAATATCCATGCTTCATCGGGATTCGAACCTGAACCCATTTGGGACGACCGTTCAGAAGCCATCGCTTAGATCACTGCGCTCCATCGGAATGGCTCTGTGATACCTTTGCAAGTGGTGCTTGTAATATCGTACCCTGTTTACCAACACATCCACTGCGACGGATGATTTATGAAATCATTTCATAACAAGGATATATTCACTGCTCGGGTTAAGCAGAAATCAACCAAAGCAAACAGAGAGAAGCTTAGAAAATCTGGCAATAGATGTGACACATGAACTAAAAGAATGAACTCTCGCATTAATTATCACACTAGTCTGATCATTTAACTCTGAACAGAAGACGCGACGGATTTTTTCAATGTTTCTGTTAACTTTTCCCATTTCAGCCACTTCACCTTACTTTCTTTCATTATGTGTTCTGTAACCTGATATCAAAATGTCTCTAATACGATATTTCCTAAAATCGATGAGAGCTAGTCACAGTTAACATGCACACAATTTCAAGAGAGCCGCTCTCTCGATAATAATAATAATTATTATTATTATTATAAATAATAATTTTTCATTATTATTTCAAAATATTCACATAACATTCTATTCAAACAATTGGTGGACGCCCTGTGTCGCGGTGGTCTAATCGTAGGCTTCTGACCATTCGTTCGAGATGGGGTTCGAATCCCGGTGAGGCATGAATGTTGTACGTGTCTTACAGCACTGGCTCTCTGCCTTCCTGGAAGCAGTGACCCTAAATTATTGACGGGAGACTGCTTATTACACATAGAATTTCTCGCGGTGGTCGTCAAACCCTCAAACCAAAAACATAGCTGGTGTATATCTGTCCTTTAAAATTTGCCTTTTCTTTAAATATGACATTGTAATTTAATAATAAAAACTGTACTGCACATGCATATGCAATTGCAATAGTATGTGAGATAAGAACATACAAGGTATATCATTTGCCTAAAGTTTAAAGATTTAAACATTTTAAAATTGACGTTTAAAATGTTTGAATCGTTAAACTTTATTCAAAAGTAATGTCAACAACCTATGTCGCGGTAGTCTAATCGTAGGCTTCTGACCATAGGATCCCGCTCAACAGGTTGCTAGAGAAATATTTTCCATGAAGAAAGAAAAATGAAATTTACTAGATAAACCTTTTTGGAACCACGGTAATGCGTTTTGATGATAATTTCACCAGTAAAGCCAGTATTCTTTGCACCGGAAAATGATAAAGCTCATTATTATCTTAATCGAAGTGCAGAGATTGTTTTGCAAATGCATTCATAGATGCATGCAGATATGAATGTAAAGCGATTGCCAAAGAGTACTGGGATCCCTTGAATGAAGCAGTATAGGACAAGTGTACATACACTCGTGAATAAAAAAACAAGTTAGTAAAATAATGCAATGCATTGATTATGATACGCTTTCCAACATACCAGAAATATTTACTCAAGTTATGAGGATGCATATGAAATGTATCTCGCTCCTGTGTCCTGACATTTAATCCCATTTTGATGATCTTAAACAGAACCGGTTCTGTATATCTCCGGAACAAAATACTAAAGTTTTGTCATAATCGAAGCATTTTTACGTAAGTTATGGCGCATAAGGGCAATGGAATGGATCCCGCTCCTATGTCCTGACCTTTGACCTATTTCGCCCATTTTCAAATGGTTTCGTTCCCAGTTCGTCCCCTACCACATACTAAAACTTCATTGAAATCGAACCATTTTCACGAGAGTTATCGTGCGGACGTGCAGACGGAAAGACGGACGGACAAAGCTGGAGCATATACGCTTCTTGAACCTACGATTGGAAAGCGTAAAAAATGCAATACTCCATTTACACAACTGATGCGACGGGAAACATCATAAGAGTCGCTCATTTCTTATGCAGTACTACTGGTTTCAGAGAAAGGACAGTACGAATGGCATAGGACAAATACTGTATACCACCCATCTCTCACACTGTATACGAGCCCGGAAAATCTCGGAACATTATCTAGGAAACTTCGCTGAAGACCACTGTGCTACCGAGGCGCATGAAGTACGACATACCTAGACTTTCCATAAATGCTGTTACAAAGTATTCAATGAAGTAACAAAAGAAATGTAAAGATATTTTAATATACCTGTGGTATGACGTAAGTAGTACACTTGTAAATACATGGCACCAATCACTTTTCAAAATGGAATCCTTTTGCCTTCAACAATCCTTCAGTCTCTGTAACCGCTCTTCAGTAGCTTTGCGCAGGGTCTTCACAGGGAAAGCTGCTACTGCCCGCACCAAAGAGCGTTTGGGACTGTCAATACAGGGGTGTCTTTTTTCTGCAAGCCAAGTCCCCCAGTGTGGTCCACAACTTGTAGTCCAATGGGTTGAGGTATGGGCTGCTTGAAGGTCATTCAGCTGAAGAAATGAAGTCTGGCAAATTCGCCTGAAGCCACTCCTGGTTTGACTTGGCCTTGTGGGCAGGTGAGGAATCCTGTTGAAAGCGCCAATGTCGGTTTTAGAAGAGGGTGTGACTCACATTTTTGACCACTGGCTCCATAACTCTGACCAGGTAGACTTTGGCTCATGTTTTCACTCCTTTCTCACAGAAATGGAGCTCCGTGGTACCCTCATAGGAGATTTCCCACGAAATCATAACAGAAGTAGGATGATGGCCCCTCTTGATCCTTAGAGCATTCTCCTGAGCTTCTCGTAAAGTTGAAGCATACACCCTGTCATTTTAGCGGTTGAAAGCCTCTTTAATACTGAAATTCTTTTCATCAGAATAAAGGATCTTTCAGTGACTGACGATTGTCTGAATAACGCTGCAGCAAAGTTTTTGCTTTTAGTATCCTCTGCTGCTTCTGTTGTAGGGTGAGGAAGTTCCCCATATGCCGCCGGTAAGCTTTTAGCTTTAGGCCACTCCGCAGCACGTGTGACATCGACATTCTTGAAATGTTCAGGTCACGAGCCATCACTGATTGTTTTCTGACAGGATTTCGTCGAATACGGGATGCCACTGCTTTCTCCAGGCGAGCAGTTCTCATGGTATGCGGCCAACCCTTTTTGTGGCTGTCAGCGACGGTCCCAGTCTCAAGGAACCATTTTATGATCCGGTAGACAAAACTTCGGCTGATTTTCAGCTTCTTCAGCATGTTAACAATCTCGGAAACTGATTTTCCAACTTTGTGCAGAGCTATTACAGCAACATGATTCTCATAATTGCCCCACTCCATGGCAAGTACTTCACGAAACACGTTATCTCCTCTGTGACTGAACGCATAAGGATTCACTAGCTGCTTCATGCCTCCTGGCTGGTCGGTGACGCGAATGTCTTACCTATCATATACATACCTACAGTATGATTATACATACATGCAGTATGTATAATCGTGGCAAATCACAGATAAAACCAAAGTTTATACAGTAATTTTTGCAGAATTTGTTCTGTGTATAATGTGCATTTTGCCTGCACCACCCTGTATTTATCAAGGAAGCAGTTACGTTACGTTGAGGTACAAAGCTATTGCAGGAAATGCTTAGAGAGCACACACCATTCACAGTTTGACAAAAAGAAAATGCTGTTGCTTGTACAAAATGGCAATTCTTGCTCTGATTTTCTGTCCATGAAGTCTCGCTGGACGGACATACATTTTTATAAGTAACAGTTCGCATTTCACTCAAGGATTCTTTCATGTTACTATAAGAAAGAAGTTTGGAAATCTGGAACACATGAAGATAGATCTATAGCACACGACTGAAATTTGTTTCAGGAAATTTAGGTATGAAACTGTCAAAAGTATTTGAAAAGGGAAATGCAGCTGCATGAGTTTCAGAAAATATTCATTCCAATCATGTTCCGGGAACGATTAACACAGAAGAAGCTCTACCGGTTCATCAAACCCAAATTCATTTGATGGCAAGTGAGTTACAAAGATCCCAGTTAAAAGGGCAGTTAGTTCTTAAAACCTTTTGAGCCGCCGATGTACCTGAACCAAATGGCTCCCAATTTTTTGTGGGCTTCCCAAATAGAAATGTTTACATAGCAGTTGAGATCTACGGAAGCCACTTCAAAACAGTTCAGTTGCTCCTCTCATCTCAACAGTACCGACCATAAATCATTCAAAGTTATTACATAGCCCATTTATCAGGTAATCAGTCCGAAAGGATAATTGTCAATCCTCCTTCTAACTCATCATTTTTAATAATAAAATTATGGACAAAGCAATGCTTTCCCACGCGCAGGTGAATCGTTCCAGCCGCGTTGGGTTCACTTTTTAGACAGCAAATATATTCGTCCGAGCTTATTTCAGTCCATTTTGCTAACCCAGAGTTAATTTGTTCCTTGAGGTTAAAAGGTTAAAGGTATTTTCTGCTGCCTTGTACACAATTCGTTGTTATTAAAGGATTACCATATTCATCAAATATTTTTAAACGTCTCTTTCGAAGTCAACAGTTTTCTGACCAAATTACTTAACATGTAAAGAAGGCAGGAAGTATCATATGAAGTAGATAAGATCGAGCGAGATATTAGTTGCTTAGTGGAATATATCATAACAGTACATTGTATGCCATCTGAACAAGTCCCAAAATTCTGAAGAATACTACATACAGTATGTTACCTGGTGGGGCACAGCTGAGGGCAAGAATTAGGCGAAATAGTGGATAGCCAATTTAAACAAAGTTTTTAACAAAATATTGATCATCTGCTTTCTTGTTAGTGATTTTTACGATAAACAACAACAACATGTAAAGCTTTCATGAAGGAAATAAGGTATTACACCATATAATACAAATTTTGAAGATGACAGTCCGTTTTTTATTGTAAATATGACAAGGATAATAAGTCAGATAATATCCAAAAAACTCGAAAATTTCGTCGTCCTGGAGCGGGAATCGAATCCGCGTCTCCCAGATAGCGAGCGCCCGGGTATGCTAACCCCTGCACCACCCAGAACGACCAAGTCTCAAGACTTTAGTGCGTGTATATAAAATTGTTCTAGAGCAGATGAAGTATCCATTGTTAGTTATATTAACTTCACTTTAACGATGAGAGAGAACCTTTAGTGAAAATGATTCGCGCAAGACATGTGAATACATTTATAATACATGGATGAGTACTTTTTTACTGAACAGCATAAATTGTATGGAAATCTTTAACAGTTACTTATTTCACTATCCCAACATACCAAGACACATTTTCAAGTTCCTGATTCAATATAATTTCTCATCTGGCGCTGTTGTTTCGCAGTTCTATAATTTCTGTTATCATGTCGAGAGTATTCATGTTCGTAGTATGACTTAGAAGATACTCACTTAAATTTTGCATTAAGGTATAGTCCTTTCAGTTACAGGAAGATGACAGATTCTGCCAGGCATTACGCAGTGAGTGAGTTGCGAGCCATCGAGGTTAATTGCCGCCTTAGCACACACTTGATATCCGTCGATCGCCTCTGATGCGCACAGATGGCATTTATCGATTGCACTTCAAAGGCACAAGCTGGGACACCACGACATGCGCGGCTCTCAAACTTCGCAGTAAGGATAACTTCAGAAATCCTGTTCGAAAGCATGCACTTTATCCCATAAAACCTTTTATTCAAATCATAGGATAAGAGTGGCTTTATGCACCTTGCTTATTGCATAAAGTATGAGAGCGTTATTATCGTCACAAAAGGTAGATAGTTAAACAGCTGTGTGCACTGGTTCACTTTAGAAATCTTTTCGTGCATAGAATGCAAATGTCTAATAAATGCCATGCATAGGATGGATAGAACACAAAAGGGTAAACATAGTGCATGTTAGTCATGCCATAAATACTGTAATAAAGTACCCCATTTCTCCAGCAATGGACTGCACATCGTTTTGAATATTCATTATTTTCAGCAGATATATTTTTCTCTACCAAACTGAATGAAACAGGAATGTCGTGAGTAATATACTGTAAATTTACACCATTTACTGGAAAACTGTCATGAGTAATACATTGTACTTTTATCTCATTTAGGGTAAAACTGCGCACTAAGGAATATATGGAATGTACGTAAAACGCTATAATATGAAACCTTGATCGGCTTCCCTCAATTACTTGAAAGAAAAATTTCCCGAACCATTTATCCAAAAACTGGTATGTCACACCAAATATACCCTTACTCTCTTCCTCCAGTTTTCAACCTGGGATCGGCTGATCTGGTCTTGTGGTTCGTCATACTTCTAAGGCTGTGTTCGAATCCTGGATAACATACGCGTGTTATATTCGTTCTTTAGGCTTTTGTTCTATTTCGTTTTCTGAGTCAAATATGGGAAAGGTAGTTTCTTTTATCCACAGTTACTTACAAGGCTCTTTAAAGTTTGGAAAGTAAAAAAATGGCGTACTTCAGAAAGATGGAAAGTATCCTTGATTCGACTTACATCAGCTTATTCCAGAAAACAAATATTTTCCTATTGGTCTTGCGAAACCTGATATTGTATCATCTACAATTAGGATATTCAGAAAGCAAATGATTGTTCAGGTAGACAGGGAAAAAAATATCAATCTTAATAAGGATTGCATCAGTCCGACGAAGAAAAGAAGATATTCTAACAAATGGAAGCTTGAGCTTATTTTATACATCGGAAACGTAGGGCCCGTAAAGTCGATGCACAGAAAATCTTAAGTTTATCCAGTGCTCCCTTCCTTGCAAAAAAAAAAAAAAAAAAAATGCGAAACCGCCTTATCTTTGTAGAGGATCGTAAAAATTACCTTCGTACTCCACTTTGTAATACGGGAAGTGTTTGCCTCAAGATGAAAAAATGTGCAAATAATCTTCATCCCAAATACACCTATTCAATGCAAAGAAAGCATTTCCCAACCTAATTTGCAGGAGCTCAGAAAATATGTTCGGAGATCCACAAAGAACTTCATTTTTCAACGTACAAGTACACTTATGTTCATAAAAAAGAGAACACCTGAATGGAGTGCAGTTACGATTTTGATTTTCAGAGAATATGTTCATTAGGCGATATAGAACAAATGATAAACATCTTGGTGTCATAGGTACCAGGTGCGTTGATGTAGATTAAAAAATATCTAATTGCATCGGTGTGGTCCCCTATGGCTTGTATCCCTTGCTGTATGTGCTGAGACATGGAATTAAATAATGTGTGAATGGTGTCCTGGGGAATAGCCATCCAGGCTCTATTAACCCGCGTCCAAAGTTTATTAAGAGTTAATGACGGACAGTTTTACAGCTGTACCTGTCTTTTGAACTTGTCCCAGAAATTATCCATGGGTGATAAATCCGGCAATCCAGCTGGCCACGCAGAAGTGGAAGGTTTTTATTCCCGAAGAAGGCATGTATTGTTGCTGCAAAATGCGGTGTGGCATTGTATTGCTGAAATATGCACCGGGAGACGTCCTGTAGGTACAGAAGGGTGACCGACCATTAAATGTCATTGCCGTAACGGGCACTCGTTTTTTTGGTACGAACTCTGGCGAGAGGTAATCTACTTTCGTACTCGATAGCACCCCTAGACCATAATGCCTCATGTTGGTGCGGTATGTCTGGTGCGAATACATTCTTTCCAATGTCTCACCCCCTGTCATCGGCAGCCGCCATCGTTTTCGCCTAAACAGAAGCGCGACTAGTCCGAGAACACGATGCTTTGCCATTAGTCACGTTACTCCCTTCGTTTAATGCATCATTGCAGCTTAGCAGTCTGTTGCTGCGGTGTCAAAGGTAGCCTGACGAGGAACCGACGAGCATGCAGTCCAAACTGTAATAAGCGGCGACGTACTGATACATCTCACATAGAAGAATGCGTCACAGTTCGCCACTGCTGCGCCAACGCCATTGAGGATGCAGAACAATCACTCAAAGACATCCTCATGAGATGATGGTTTTCAACATGTTCATTGAAAAACTAGGATGGAAGAAAACAGAGGGCCTGTATTTACAGTGCCAACAGAAACATAATTGAGGACATATGTATAATGGCGATGAAAATTTACAGATGCAGATGTGCTATATACAATGACGATAAAAACAAAGGAAAAATGACAACATGGAAAAGTTGAGCAACAAAGTGAGCGGGAACAATGATTTATGAGTAATGCTCAAGAGATACACAGTGAAAGAATCAAAATGAACAATTCTAGTAATGGGTACAGAGATGAATGTGTGGTTAAAATGTTATGTACATTGCAGTACTGACACGAAAGGTTAAAAGAAAATATGTAGTGCAACAAATTAAAAATAATATGTACAATTGCATTCAAAAGCATTAACAAAATACTTTGATGGGGAAAACGCTCTTCTCAGAGAGCGGGTGTGAAGATCAATGTACGTCACAAAGACGTGGATGAAAGTACCTGGAGAACTTCAGTCCCCGTTCTGTAGAGGTACAGAAAGTTTGTTCAGACAGTCAGTAGAGTAAGATTTAGAAGAACAGTTCTCAAAGAAGGAGTTGTAGATGAACTGTAGGATCAGTAAACCAGGTTCGATACGGAGACGAAACCTGGAAAAAGCGACGTTTCTGAGAGTCAGTTAAGGCAGACGCATATGCAAGGCGCAGTCGGGACAGTAGGCTGTTGCGAAAGATACTACACATCGCATCCCCTGCCTGGAAGATGGTGGGTGTTACTGGAACAGATCGAAGCTGTTGATGATAAAGTTATGTGACGTGACGGGCCACGATGATGGTAGTTCCTCGGCACATTATGTGTACGACGTCCGAAACCTTCTTTTCGTATCCTATATTCTTCTTTGTACCATTCCATGCACATTCTTGCCACGACAAACACACAGCGCCCCACACATCCGGCAGTCTCCCAGAGGGAAACATTGCAGTCTCTCATGCCAATAACGCGACTCTGTCGAACTCGCTGATGTGACTGTACGATTGTTTTACACACCGACGAGGCATCCTTACCCATTGCTGATCAAACACCGACGTGCCGACCGAGCCACACTCCGTTTATCATAAAGAAAGAAAACAAAAAAACAAAAAGACAGGTTTGCGCTCTGTGACGTGGCGCGATCTGATTTGCCTAAACCCGTTACGCATACACCTGTGATGGAGAAATGCTAATAATTTCTGCGATGTTGCCTTATTAGCATATCCTGTAAATACCAAAGTCGTAGCTCGTCTTCTTTCAGGCGTTCTGTTTGACTGCTGATGACATGAAAACAATTAGCATTGCAGGGCATATGCAAATCATGTGCGCCCGGAGAGACGGACGGACCGATGTGAGCGATTGCCGCAGCCGCGACACACCACCGAACCATAGGACCGGCATGTTGTGCGGCGGGCATTCACGGCTCGCACCGCCACATCACTAACGTTAGCGCAGAAATTAGGTGTGTTGCGCAACAACATGTGTCAGCACGTACCGTTCGATGTCCTCTGCAGGAGCGGGGACTTGTTGCTCATCGCCCATTGCTCCGATTACCATAGACGTTACACCACCAGTGAGTGCGGCGTCAATGGGCTATTGAACGCCGCACCTGGACTACGGAATGGAACGACATTGTCTTATCCGACGAATCCCGCTTCTGCCTGCAACACCACGATGATAGGTTCCGCGTGTTGCGGCACCGCGGCGATAGACTGTATGACGCCTGCATTATGCATCACCATACCGGTCCGTTGCCTGCGTTATGGTTTGAGGCGCAATTAGATATGACACCCGCATGCCTCTGGTACGCATCACCGGTACATTCATCAGCCACCACTACGTCTCCGACGTTTTGGAGCCTGTAGTCATCCTTTACCTGCAGGACCTGCCAGCGGCCACGTTTCAACAGGACAATGCGCGCCCGCACGTGACACGCAACGTGCAACACTTCTGTACGGCCCACCAGGTGTCACTGCTGCCCAGAACAGCCTGTTCTCCCGATATGTTGCCCATCGAACACGTCTGGTAGCGAATCGGTAACCGAGTTGCCCGGCAAGCACTACCCGCGGCTACGCCTGATGAACTGTGGCAACGTGTGGAAGCAGATTGGACCGACATACCCCAAGCCCACATCCAAAGCCTCTTTCGTTCGATGCCGCGGCGTGTAGTGGCCGTTATTGCCAGCCAATGGGGCCACACGAACTATTGATGTCTGCGTGTTCCGCAAGTCGCAGGGGCCTGTAAGCTCAATCGTTTCATCTTTGTATGTGTTGTTATGTGTTCAGTAAATCTGGCTTTGCCATCTCGTGTCCTTCTTGGTGTTGCATTTTGGGTGGACGGCAGTGTATTTCAAATTATTTTTGAAGAAGTGAAATAGTTCCAGAATATCTTTCTTCTTATTTTATTTTATTTCCTGCTGTATTCCCTGTGCTTTCGATATAAAGTGTAAATATTAACGTTACGTAGGAGTATTTCGGATCTGTAATTTACTGCATCATGGAAGACAAATTTGTTTGTATGTAAAACATTTATAGGGAATTCCTAATCTTTATAGTAACGAGAAACTAGGAACCACGACGAAAAGGAAAGACTTTTGCTGCTTCAGAATTTGTTCACAGAGGGCGAATGTCATTTGAGCTCATAATGTTTTTCGTTTAAGAATGTCATGGTTATCAGTCCATTTTAGACCTATCTAAACAAAGCAATATCTTCAGTGAACAAATAAATTTTTCTTCTGCGTCTTATTTTCTTTTCGGTCTGTTTCAATATAGCGCGATGTAACTTTTTATTAGAAACAGGTCTTATTTTTCTCTTAAGGGGAAGTGTGCCACTCCGATGGCGCAGTTGTCTAAGCTCTCTCTGGCTTTTGATTATACATCCGCAATGGGTCCGGGTTCAAATCTGGGTGTCGCATGGATGTTATGTTTGTCTTACGGCACTGGCTCTCACCCTGCCCTGGAGCCAAAGGTCCTAAATTAGTGACGGGTGACTGCTTATAGCCCGTCGAGTTGCTCATGGTGGTCGTTAAATTCCCAAACAAACAAAGGGCATTCTTCATTTATTAAAAATAACTTGACGAGTCATAGGTACTGCTTATCTGTAAAAAAAATATTATGTACACTATTATTACAACAAACACTCCGTTTTTTCTTGGTGTAAATATTTCATTTTTAATTTACTCCACAAATCTTTCGCTCCTTCCTGGACCGCTTTTTCGAGGTGCATTATAACTAAACACAAATAAGTAGAATTCAATCAAAACTGACAATGCGCATGATGTCACATTCCATACGTGCTCTGCGCGTTATTTCATACTCACCTTCATGAGCCTGTCACATACATTTTGTTTTTACATATCAGCAGTCCTTTATGAAACTTTTCCAAACTTGCGAAATCTCATATGAAATGTTTTCATTACACGCATCCACCCTTGTCATTATTTCCATGGACTCCCTAATTGATTATTCTTTTGGGGTCGTATATTTTGCTATACATCTTGCTTTTTGCCACTCCAGTTTTGCCGCATTGTTAATTACCTCCCTAGCTAGTGCTGTAGGTGGATTTCCTGCTCTTACCGTTTTTTCATGTTCTTTAATTCTGGTACCTATTGATCTCTTGGTTAGTCCTGCGTACACTTTTTCTGTTCAGTCTTCATATCGCAGTGGTATATCATACACACGAGTTGTTTCCATATCATCTGATTTCTTATAACGTGTTAATGCTCTACCAATAGGTTGTGGTATTCTGATTCCTACATCATTCCCGTCGTAACGCAACAGGTTCTCGAAATAAAATGTGAACCTTTATATAACCTACAAACTTGATATTACTTTTCCTACTTGTCTTTCTGTTCTCATTTACTGAGCGTCTTATCAGTCTTAATATATTTTTCATTATTCTGTGGCTATATCCTGCTTCCAAGCTTTTTTACCGTACGTTGGATATCTCTTCTTCCCGTGACGACTTGTCTGAGCATATAACAAATGCACGTCTTACTCTCGTCCGGAACTCTGCAGTCTTATACATGGTTGGAGCATACGACTCTGGAGCTATATAATTACTAATGTCTGTAGGTTTGTAGTACACTGTCGTTTTAACTCCACCATCATGCGTCCTTTTCACCATCACATCTACGAACGGCAATTTTTCTTCTTTTTCCAATTCCATTTCAAATTTTATGTTCCCATTCAGGTAATTTAGCCTGGCTAAAAAACCTTCTATACTATCTTTTCCGTGCGGACATACAAAAAACATGTCATCAACGTACAGTATGCAAATTGATGGTTTTTTATCCATCCCACCAAATATTTTATCCTCCATTGGTCTGGTTATAGCTTCCGCCACTATTCCTGATATCGGCGAACCCATCGGTGCACCACAAGTTTGCTTGAAGACCAAACCATTAAAACTGATACAATTATAATTTGTCACTGCATTTAGGACACTCTCAATGCTCCTTCGCGCCGCTATGGTGAGCCGGTTTGATTCTTTTATTCACTCCATTAGGTTGGCTTTCGCTTCTCTCCTCATAAAGGACTGCTGATATGTAAAAACAAGTTAGTAAAATCATGCAATGCATTGATTATGATACGCTTTCCAACATACCAGAAATTATTACTTAAGTTATGAGGAGATTGGCTGTGGAATAAATCTCGCTCTTGTGTCCTGACTTTTTACCTTATTTCGACAGAACCGGTTCAGCCTACCTCAAGAATAACATACTAAAGTTTTGTCGCAATAGAAGTAGTTTTACGGAAGTTATCAGAATAATGGCTGTGAAATAAATCTTGCTTTTGTGCAATGACCTTTGACCCCATTTCGTTTATATTCAAGAGAACCGGTTCACTATAACCTCCGGAACAACATGATAACGTTTTGTCGCAATCGAAACATTTTTAGGTAAGTTATGATGCACAAGAGCAATGGAATGGATCCCGCTCCAGTGTCCTAACCTTTGACCCCATTTCATCCATTTTCAACAGGGTTTGTGCCCAGGTTGTTCCCTACCACATACTAAAGTTTCATCGAAATCGAACCAAATTTACGCATGTTATGACGCATAAAGGCAATGGAATGGATCCCGCTTTTATGCCCTGACCTTTGACCCCATTTCGCCCATTTTCAATAGGGTTCGTCCCCAGTGATTCCCTACCACATACTAAACTTTCATCGAAATCGAACCATTTTTACGCAAGTTATGACGCATAAGAGCAATGGATGGATACCGCTCCTATGTCCTGACCTTTGACCCTGTTTCGCCCATTTTCAACAGGGTTCGTCCCCAGGTGGTCCCCTACCAGATACTAAAATTTTGTCACAATCGAACCATTTTCACGTGAGTTATCGTGCGGACGGGCAGACAAAGTGGGAGCATATACGCTTCTTCAACCTACGGTTGGAAAGCGTAAAAAAGAACACCAAGAAGGAGACGTCTGATACCAACGAAATTTATACAGCATAATAACGGAATACAGAGGATAACGTGATCAAAACATTATAACAAAATACAGCTGTATTTGCTGGTAAACTGAAAAATAACATTTCCATGTAACACGGTTAGTACGAGGCTGAACCGCCATGAGCTGCGTCACACTGTGCAATTCTGGCATGGAGTCTGTCGTAAAGATTTTGGATGTACGTTTGGGGTATTGAGTTCCAAGCATCCTCAACCTGGACGCGTAAATCGGGGATGGTCGGGGCTGGCCGTGGAGACCGGATAAATCGTTGTCCCATAAAATCCCACACGTGCTCAATGGAGGACAAATCCGGTGAACGTGCAGGCCATGGAAGTTGTCTCACACCCTGAAGTGCATGTTGCGTTGCACGTGCCATGTGTATGCATGCGTTATTTTGCTGGGAAACACCACGATGGACCGACCTTACAAATGGCACAACAACGGGCTGAATGATGTTGTTGATGTAGGATGCGCTGTTTAACGTACCCGGTACAAACACTAGTTGTGCACGGGAATGATAGTTGATCGCTCCCCACACCAGAAGACCAGGTGTAGGCCCTGTGTGTCGCTGGCGGATGCAAGAAGGGAGGAGACGCTCCTCTGTGCGTCTAGGAACACGCATACGGCGATCGGAGGCTCCCAAGCAGAATCTGTTTTCATCGCTGAACACGACAGATCGCCATTGCGTTCTCTAGTGCAGACGTTGGCGACACCACTGCAGCCGTTTCTGACGGTGGGCTGGAGTCAGAGGTACACATGCCAGAGGCACACGTGCACGTAGTCCTGCATCCAGTAGACGGTAGCGTATTGTTCGCACAGTCACCTCAGGTGCAACAGCAGCTCGGATTTGCGTCGCAGTGGATGTTCTGCTTGACAACGCCGCTCTTCTTATGCGTCGATCGGTCCGCTCATCAGTCCGTCTGTGACTCCCGGTTCCACGTCTTCTCGTGTGGGAATGTTCCTCGGACCATCTACGCCACCATCGTACCACCACCGATATTTCCCGTCCAATTCGCTCCGCAATAGGACGATACGACCACCCGGCATCGCGGAGTCCGACTAGACGACCTCGATCAAAGTCCGATAATTGCTGAAATCGTACACGTCTTCTATGTCCAGGCATTGCAGCTTCTTCAGGGTCTTCGCACGTGTCCGTACGCCGACGACTGATATATTCACTTCGCCGTACTCCTTAAATACCACCGACGATAATTTGCATATTATGCCGTGCTGTGGCGTAAGCGCTCACCGGTTGGTCCCGAAATCAACATCACACCTGCGTAAACTCGATCCCATTAATATATGTAAATTTCATGATCGTCCGCCAATTCCTTCTTGGTGTTCTTTTTTAACTTTCCGCCAGTGTATATATATGGCCAACTGACCACCGATGGACAACTGAAATTTTAGACTGAATTCCGAGGGATAGGAAAAGACCCAGAAGAATATGGGAAATGGAAGGATGAAATTCGAAAGTATGCTGGAGTGACGTGGAGGAGACATGCCCAAAACAGACAATTGTGGAAGAAATTTGGGGAGACCTTCATCCAGCAGTGGATTGATAATGGTTGATGATGATGATGATTCGAAGTTAAGTTGATTTGATAAGGTTTTCTCTCGGTGGAAACGTGTGTGTGCGTGGATAATCAAAGAGAAATCTGAAAGCAGTCATATATATTTGTACAAATACAAACTGTGAAAAATTATATTTTGGAAATTTGAAAAACTATGGCTATCGCCTTCAACCGAAGTTAATGACTTTAGTGTGAGGTAACGTGCAGAACTTTCTAATCCAATTATTTAACAAGAAATGTGACACCAATTTCTCTGGTTCCGTGAGCACGTCTATTGAATCTCTTGCGACATGCAAAAACATTATTTGAAAGCAGGGTTTTCTGAAATATTCAGCAAAAAAGTTAATGCATTCATGTCCCGTGGGAAAAAGACGAAACTAAGCGTAATTGGTATCACAAATGCTGTCTGTGTACGATAAATGAAATCATTAAAAGTTTGCAAAATAAAAACAAATATTTACAAATTCAAATAATTTAAAAGCAAGAACTTTCGGGGCTCTCATGTCCCCATCATCAAGATAAGTGTCATAGGAATGCAGAGTCAATCATTATAAAATACAAGTACCCATCATTCATTTCACCAGTTCGTCTCAAGGAGATGCCAGATAACAAAAGTTAAAGTTACAGTTAAAAAAAGGAACTACGTAGGTTCTCCATCATCTGGTTTTCCGCGACCAGCCGTCTCCACTGGCTCGGAACATAGGCCGGGAGATCAAAATTACAGCGGGAGTCACCAAATTTAATAATATAGAGGTTTTCAGTGAAAAAGGCAGTCCGTTTGTTAATAGTTGAATTTAAGATTTTTGCGTTATTCGAATCAGGTACGTAACCCTCTTGGTTAACAGCTGCTGTTAGGGCCGTGTTAGATGATCCTGATCGGTGTGCATATTTGTGTTCAGCCAGACGAATGTTTAATGTCCGAAGTGTTGATCCAATGTAGAACATGTTGGTACCATTGTTTACCTGTTGAATCAATGGTACACAATAAACACAAGGTTTAACCAATGGTAATGCCTTATCTCTATCATTTCTTATTAACGAAAAAATATTCCTAGTGGTTACACCGAATGGAAGATTGTGTCGATTGCATGCTTTCTTCAGAATAAACAATAGGAGGGTAAAATTCGATCTTGCCAATGCACTTGGTTGGAGTAGTTGTAATTGACAAAATTGTAAGGTTTAATCTCTGGTGTTTAAGTAATAATCTCCGGAAAAATTGGTCCGAGAACCCAAAAGAGCGGGCTAAGGTTAACATTCTATCCAGTTCATCAGATCTTGCTTTTCGGATAGAGGAATGTGTGAACGCTCGTTTTATCAAAAAAACGTAGTGCGGCCGCTTTGTGGTCAGAGGGATGAAACGAGGAAAAAGGTATCATACAGGGGACAGAGGTCGGTTTGCGGTAAACAGAATAATGAAGTTGGTGAGAGTTTAAATCTAGAATCAGATTGAAATCCAAGAAGGGCAATTCACCTTCTCTCTCAAGTTCCTTGGTAAACTTGATGGTAGGAAGTTGTGAAGAAAGGCATTCAGTAAATTTATCCAAATGGGCCAAAGAGCGTTGGCCAGAATATCAACAAATCATCAACATATCTTAAAAGAAGTAATGGTTTATGCGGAAATATCCGTAATATATTATCCTCTAAGATATGTAATAAAATTTCGGCTAAAACAGGGGAGAGGGGGACCCCATTGCGGCACCCTCTGTCTGTTGAAAACACTTGCCATCAAATTTAAAGTAGGAGCGTTTAGAAACTAATTTAAGGGATAAAAGTATGGCTTCAATTTCAACGGGGGAAACGAAGTTGTCCTCTTGCAGTCTGTTAACAATGGTTGAATGGACTACATCCAAAAGGACATTCGGAAAGAGAAACTTGACGTCCAAAGAAGCCATAATGAAACCAGTTCTGGGTGAATCAAAGTTTTTAATCCTGTTTAAGGCCTGAGTGGAGCTAGAAATAGAAACTGAGGAATTTAGGGTTAAAGGTTTTAAGTATGAAGCCAACGCCCTCTCAAGGGGCCTAGTCGGGTTATCATCACCAGAAGCGAGTAATATAAAAGGGTTGCCCGGTTTGTGGGTTTTCATCTTTCCAAATCCCTCGGGTACCCTAAGGCCGACAGGGGGTTTCATTCTGGATGAAATGGAAGCTGGAAGAAAACCCTGAATTCTGAGCCTACTCAATTCAGACATTGTGGCTGAAGTAGGATCAGATTTGAGAACCCGGTGTGGAACCGAGGTAATGGCTTGGTTCATTCTGTTAAGGTAGTCAGAGCGGTCCATGATGATGACTTGATTAATCTTATCTGCCCCTACTATTGGCAAGTTGGGGTTCTTAGCCAAGTTTAAAAGCTGTCCTCTTTCATATTTCAAAGTAGGTAGCACTTTATTTTGTTTGGAGAGTGTTTTGGCCACGGCATATCTAAGGACAAATAACACCCTCAACGGGAGGGGGGGGATTAAGTGTAGTGGATTTAATGAAGACACTGGGTAGCTGTATTTGAATCCTCTTCCAAGTGCAGAACGTTGAACGTCTGAGAGCTGAACCGAGCTATAGTTAATAAACGGTTCTTGTGAAGAAACAAAATTAAAGTGATCACCAGAATGTCTCGTTTCATGATTCCTGGAAGGCCATCTAGATACCAGGTCGCATAGCTTATGGATGTGTCGCTGGTAGATGTTATTCACTTCAGTTTGCAATGTAGTGAAGAAAATAATTAAACGCTTACCTAGTATAATATTGTGGGTAAGTCGTGTCAAGATTGAATACGCCAAGTAGGATTTCCGGTTAAGAAGGTCTAAGAAACTCCTCTTTCTTCGGATTTCTGCTGTCAACCTTCCATCTTCGGCATTAGTGATGACTTGGGTATCTCGTTGTGAAATGGTATAACAACGTATTCTCAAACAATTAGGCACAACTCCGAACGGCAGTTTATGAGGAAGCTAAGGTGGGCTTTATTAATCGTAAGCTTGCGGTGATACTTGCAGAATGTCTTGATTGCCCTCTCCATTCCCGCGCACAACGGATAGGCTAGCTTTCAAAGAAAGCGCCTAATAAAACAGTATTCGCAGCTGAGAAGACGAATTGAAGACAAAAGTAATTATTCGTACGACACGGTAATAGGTATCACAAATGCTGTCTGCATAATTTAGAACACTCAACGGGACCAGCGTTCTTCTCCCTTAATATAACCGGTTGCAAAAAAATCAACCGAACCGAATTCCTACACTCCGTAAAACATTCACATATACCTATATAAAACTTTCGGCCTGTAATGGCTGAAATACGTGCTGCGTAAAATCACAAACTGTTTACAAAACATTTGTCATAGCTGAAGATGTCCGAGACAAAAGGGATTTTTCAAACTGAACAACGAGAAAAATAGATATGGAGAAAAACGTGATACATCTTCACGCCTGGCATCAAGGAAGTTGTGCGTTGCATAAAAAAGAAAATAAATACAAAATAGTTTTCATAATAAAGAATGTCCTACCAAGAGAAGATTTTTCCAACGGATTTTTAGAATTTAGAGACAACACTGAACAACAATGGTTTTGTTACAAAGAAAACTTTCACGGTTTTGTATGTACACTGGCGGAAAGTGAAAAAGAACACCAAGAAGGAATTTGCGGACGATCATGAAATTTACATATGTCAATGGGGTCGAGTTTACGTAGGTGTGATGTTACTTTCCGAACCAACCGGTGAGCGCTTCCGCCACAGCACGGCATAATATGCAAATTATCGTCGGTGGTATTTAAGGAGTATCAGTCGTCGTAATGTAATCAGTCGTCGGCGTACGGACACGTGCGAAGACCCTGAAAAAGCTGCAATGCCTGGAAAATGGAAGACGTGTACGATTTCAGCAGTTATCGGACTTTGAGCGAGGTCGTCTAGTCGGACTCCGCGAGACCGGGTGGTCGTATCGTCGTGTTGCGGAGCGAATTGAACGGGAAGTATCGGTGGTGGAACGATGGTGGCGCAGATGGCCCGAGGAACATTCCCACACGAGAAGACGTGGAACCGGGAGTTACAGACGGACTGATGAAGGACCGATCGACGCATGAGAAGAGCGGCGTTGTCAAGCAGAACATCCACTGCGACGAAAATCCGAGCTGTCGTTGCACCTGAGGTGACTGTGCGAACAATCCGCAACCGTCTACTGGATGCAGGACTACGTGCACGTGTGCCTCTGGCATGTGTATCTCTGACACCAGCTCACCGTCAGGAACGGCTGCAGTGGTGTCACCAACGTCTGCACTGGAGAACGCAGTGGCGATCTGTCGTGTTCAGCGATGAAAGCAGATTCTGCTTTGGAGCCTCCGATGGCCGTATGCGTGATCGCAGACGCACAGGTGAGCGTCCCCACCCTTCTTGCATCCGCCAGCGACACACAGGGCCTACACCTGGTCTCCTGGTGTGGGGAGCGATCAGCTATCGCTCCCGTACACAACTAGTGTTTGTACCGGGTACGTTAAGCAGCACCTCCTACATCAACAACATCATTCAGCCCGTTGTTGCGCCATTTGTAAGGTCGGTCCATCGTGGTGTTTTCCAGCAAGATAACGCACGCCTACACACGGCACGTGCAACGCAACAGGCACTTCAGGGTGTGAGACAACTTCCATGCCTGCACGTTCACCGGATTTGTCCCCCATATAACACGTGTGGGAGTTTATGGGACAACGACTTATCCGTTCTCCACGGCCAGCCACGACCATCTCCGATTAACACGTCCAGGTTGAGGATGCTTGGAACTCAATACGCCAAACTTACATCCAACATCTGTACGACAGACCATGCCAGAGTTGCACAGTGTGACGCAGTTCATGGCGGTTCAACCTCGTACTAACCATGTTACATGGAAATGTTATTTTTCAGTTTACCAGCAAATACAGCTGTATTTTGCCATAATGTTTTGATCACGTTATCCTCTGTATTCCGTTATTATGCTCTATAAATTTCGTTGGTATCAGACGTCTCCTTCTTGGTCTTCTTTTTTCACTTTCCGCCATTGTATTCACGGGTGGTGAAACCAAATATGAAGTCACAATTGCTCCACTGGGCTCCAATTTCTTGTAATGGAACTCTTTATTGGGGTGAGTGTTGTGTTACTTAAAGGAATTTCCATATGTTTCCCAGCGGAGACATCTGTCTGCAGTCAGGATAGCTGTGTCTCTGAGGGTAGACATACTGGCCCCATTACTTCCTGTAGTGCAATTCATCTGGGAAGGAGGAACAAAGCAGAATTTTTGCCATTCGAATGCATTTAATCGGTATTAAAGAACGTGCATTTTTTCGTGGTTTTATAAAGTAGTGTGGATTGTGCAAAGTGTACGTTAAATAATGCCGCCTACTTGTGTGAACCATCCAAACAGTTTCTGCTACATTTGTGGACAATTTAATTTAAATTATCAAAGGCGATATTTCACACCGTTGATTAGAAAATCGTATGCATTTTATTTCCCGTGCAAAGTGGGTGATGAAGATAAATATTGGGCGACTCACATTTGTAGTAATTCATGTGTAACTTTGTTGACTGGCTGGTTGAAGGGATCACGTGAAATACCATTTGCGATACCAATCGTTTGGAGAGAACAAAAAGACCACTCAACAAACTTTTACTTCTGCGTCACTAAGATATCTGGAATTACAGCTAAGACCAAAGACACGATTCAGTATCCCAGTATTCCTTCGGCCATAAGACCTGTTCTTCATGGTCCAGATCTTCCTGTTCCTGTACGTCCACAGTCATGGAGTTTAGATGATAGTGATATTGAATAAATAAATCCTCACAGCGAAGAAGATATTGAAGTACAGTAAAACCCTGATTTCTCGAAAGAATCTGTGCCTCACCTTGTAAGTCAGGAAGAATTAAATGATCTGGTTGGTGACCTTCATTTAGCATAAAGTCAGGCCAAAATATTGGTTTCAAGATTGAAGGGACGGAATCTTTTACAACCAGGTACGAAAGCATGTAGTTTTCGTCGACGACGGCAAGAGTTGGAACCTTAGTTTTCGAAAAGGGGTGATCTTGTGTACTGCAATGATATGGACTTATTTCTTGAAACCTTAGGACAGCAACACAAACCTGAAGGATAGAGACTTTTTATAGATTCCTCGAAAATAAGCTTAAAGGCTGTCCTTCTTCATTTCCGGAAATACGTATTCATCAGTACCTCGTGCATATGCTGCATAAGTGGAAGAAAGATATGCACATTTGAAACTGTTGCTTCAAAGTATAGTATACAAAAAACATTCATGGAGTATTTGTGGCGATCTTAAAGTGACAGCTTTACTCCTTGGTCTACAACTTGGATACACAAAATACTGCTGTTTCCTCTGTGAATGGAACAGTAGGGACATAAATTCCATTACATTAAAATGACCTGGCCTAAAAGAGAGTCCTTAATTCCAGGTAATAAAAATGTCCTCACAACTCGTACTTACCACCGCGTCACATCAAATTGGGTTTGATAAAACGTTTTGTAAAGGCATTGAATAAAGATGGAGAAGCCTTTCGTTTTCTAATGAACAAGTTCCTTAAAATATCTGAAGCCAAAATTAAACGAGGCATTTTTATTGGTCCAAAAATAAGGGAACTTTTGCGTGATCTTGCATTTGAAGGCACTTTGAAGGTGACTGAGGCTACTGCATGGAAGTCCTTTAAAAACGTGCTGCTGGACTTTTAAGGTAACCGAAAGGCAGAAAGTTATAACGCACTTCTTACTGAGCCTTTAAAAAACTATAAGTCCATGGTACGCAATATGTCTCTTAAAATACATTTCCACCACTCGCATCTGGACTTTTTCCCACATAACTTAGGAGCTGTAAGCGATGAGCACGGAGAACGTTTTCATCAGGACATATGTGCCATAGAAAACCGGTATAAAGGAAAATGGAGCCCTAAAATGCTAGCTGATTCCTGTTGGACTCTAAAAAGGGATGTAGTACAACCAAAGTACAGAAGAAAATCTAAAATAACTACTTTTTAAGGTAAGTGTAATTAATTGCTTGTAGCGAAATATACATGCCAAAATGAAGGCTTATTTTACACTAAAACAACAGGTTAATCGAGAACTATGCCCGATAGCACAATTTAGCAAGCAGATTTGTAATCAGCATGACAAATACTGTATGATTCGGAATATGCAGTCTTGGTAACAAACTAAAAGTTAATTTTTGTTGTTCAGTGTATTTTTTCAAACAGCGAAAAATGCTCTGATGTTTCCCCGCGGAAAAAGTGTGAGCAACAGAAAAGTAGAAAATATGCAAAAACTATTCTTTATAGCAAAAGCTAAACGAAGGAAAATGAATTTTTCAAATACGACTTCTGCAAGGAGTGATAACGAGAAAAACGTTTTCACATATATGCTCCCTGGCGTGAAATCTGTGCATTATTTAAAGAGGGTAATGTTCTCAATATTTACCGTAGCGAATTTCATACTGCACAAAACGCATTTTTTCAGTTGAATTTTAGAAGTAGAGATTAAGTTGCAAAGATAAATACACACATACACCATCTAACGGTAGAACTGAACATTATTAGAAATGCAAAGGTAAATATTAAAAAATGTAAAGGAAATGTTCCACGAAGTAATATCTTGTGTAGAAAGAATGTTTCAAATCGGACTTTTGGGAATAGAGATATCAATAAAAAAAATTATACATTTCCTCACCTAAACGGGTCAATTGGGTATTATTTTGGGCAGGAAATCTGCATATATTTGTTTTCGTGATTAATTTGACCTGACCAAAAGAAAATTTATCAGTCGAGTTTTTAGACCCGCAGATAGTGCTGTAAACCTATCGTAAACAAAAACATGAACTTACACTCTCTAACGGCATAATTTTACCTTACGAAACATAAGGAATTATATTCAAAAACGTGATATACTTCTACGCTCCCTTCTCTGAAAAACTGTACACTATTGAGCAGAAATATACACTGCATTGATGAGGGGTATCTCACAGGAAAAACATTCTTTCAATAAGTTCTTCAGGATCGCAGATACTGCTGCGAATACATTTGAAACAGAATTATACACTTACTTTCTCTAGTGACAGAAGTGTTCTATATAAAAATTAGGAATTATTTCCAAAGAATTCCACACTACGAAATTTATTCGACGCTAAAAGAATGTATTTTTAATTGGACTTTTAGAAGCACGAATATGCAGAAAACGAAATTTACATTCAAACTCCCCAGCAGGAAAACTGTGCGTTATTTGAAAAAGAAACTTTACCCTAGTAGTCTTCGTTGTGAATAGTATCGAAGAAAGTAAAGAATTTTAAAAGCGCATATTTAGAGCCAATAATGTGGTATAAATTGTAATTGGGATTCAATGGTATCAGCATTTATGCCTTGTATCGGCGAAATCATCATCGAAATAAGACCGATATGCAAGGACTATCTTTCTTATGGCTTCCCAATGTAAAAAAAACATATTTTTAAATGGGACTGACAGGAGGAGGGTTATGATCCTCAGAGAGAGCAGAGACTTACAGAAGGACCGACGGTCGTAGTGATTTCATGAACACGTACCTTCTTTCTCAAAAGACTAAAATAACATTAGCAAAATTTTGCATAGCAGAACTCTGAGGTCTGCTAAAGCACCTAAACCTTACAACAGGGTTCCCAGTTTATATTAAACTTCGAATTAAAATCTGGAATTCACTACTTATATAGTTCCAAACATTTGCCCATTTTACAGTGAAAAAAAATGAAAAAAATAATAATTTTACACCACAAGAAAAGTTGGGTTTTTTCCCGTTAATTGCATGTTTCCCGTGGAAAATAAATTTTCGCCCTTGGACTCCGTGGATCCTATGTATAAGGGTCACCCAAAAGTGAGACTCGTGTAATAGCGTCGTTGTATAATTACACAGAGCCGTACATTTACGCTGGTAGATGACGTGTCATATCAGGAAGCACGCTGTTATCGACGGCATGTTTTAGTGTGCTGCATGCACGTGCGGAGGCAAGTTGACTACGTAGGGTCGTGACATGGATTCGTCTAAACAGGCCCAGTAAGCAGTTATGCAATTTTTAACAACAGAAGGTGTTAGTTGAGCCGAGATTTATCGTCGTATGAAGGATGTGTATGGGAATCAGTGTCAGTCACCGTGTACAGTGACTGACACTGATTGGTGTAGTGAATTTCGTAAAGGACGTGTGAGCACGGAGGACATGTCGAGACCTGGGCAAGCACACGTGGCCATCACCATGGAATCGATTGCTGCCGTGGACAACCTTATGAAAGAGAATCACTGAATTACCCGCCGCGAGCTTGCGACAATATTGTCCGTGAGTAAGGGAACTGTTAACACCATTCTCCGTCGCCTATTGGGATACCGCAAGGTTTGCGCACAATGGGTCCCCAAACATCTCCAGGAGGAGTAGAAGACTCGGCGAATGGGTGATTGCCTGTAGCATCTGCATCGTTACCACGCAGAGGGGGGACAGTTTCTTTTCAAGATTGTGGCCGCAGATAAAACTTAGTGCCACCACTTCCATCCGGCCACAATACGGATGAGTATAGAATGGCGGCATCCCAACTGTCCACTTCCCCCAAAAAAATCAGTCTTCTTTAAGAGCTGGAAAAGCTATGCTCACGGTTTTCTTCGATGAGAATGGCCCATTGCTCTTGGATTGGCTGGACACAGGCAGTACGGTCAAGTCAACCACATACTGTAATACGTCACGCAACCTCAAATAGGGCCATCAAGCGTAAGCTACCCGGTATGTTGTCAAATGGGGCTATTCAGCTGCACCACCTCGCCCGCCGCATGTGGCAACAGTGCGTCGTCAAGATTTGATACGGAGATTTCGCTGGGGGTCCTCGACCATCCCCGCTATAGCCCAGATCTGTCGCCCTGTGATTACCACATCTTCGGGCAACTGAAAAAATCTCTCAAGAGCCGCCAGTTTGTTTACGACGCTGAGGTCCGGGACGCCGTTGAAGTCTGTTTCCACAGCCAACCACGGGCGTTCTTCGCTCAGGGTATCCACAACCTCGTCCCGCGCTGGGACACTTACTTGAACAGACAAGGCGACTATGTTTAGCCAGTCAAATTGGGAACCATTAATGCAGGAAACAATTGAGCTGTTTTTCCACACATTTTTAAAACTAAATAATAAAACTTATCTAAAAGTAGAAGAATCCTTCTCGAATGACTGAGTCCTTATATTTTTTATAATTCGATAAAAGAATTGAGGCCAAGTTCTTCTTTTAGATAAAAATTGAAAATTCAATTTTATCTACATGTAAAATATAGACCTTTGTCATGGAAATCAGTTACTCTTAGTGAACCATTATGCAACACGTGAAAGAAGTGACATAGTTTCATCCCTTTTCCTATTTTCCTTCCTTTTGATGCCATGCATCTTTCCTGAGAACAGTAAACGAAATCCCAGGCATAAAATTTTGATGAAACCAAAATGGGTAACGGAAGTAGCCAAAACCATTATTGAAATCTGATTTTTGAATGTTGTTCCAAGAAGTGACGCGGAAATAATTAATTTCATTGCTACTTAACAATCTTACTGAACTATCGCCAAACGTTTTGTCATCACGTTTTACGTAAACGTCAAATGATGTACAACACCACGGGGAAATGTAAATATCCTAGACAAAATACCGGTCTCCCTTACTAACATTTGCTATTCAGATTTTCTTTCTATCTTGAGATCAGACTCTAGTTATCGCATCGGCAGATGAATTTTCTTTGCTTGCCACGTCGCATTTTGTCAGTTACGTTCGTCTAAATCTGAATAATAATAATAATGAATTGTTTTTAAAAAACTGAACAGCTGAAATGCTTACTATTGCTACCGCCAAAGTTTAGTAAATACTTATATTTAGGACTCACATACATTCTTTCATTGGTTTACAACAATAGCATTCATTAATCCACCTATCTATAAGTAAACTTTACTGTTTGTTGTTATGATTTATTTCCACTTCGTATGTACTAGACTGTGGCTCGGAGTGATCGTGAGTGACGCAAATAAATACAATGTGTTGTACGCAAATAAATGCATCCTCTCGAATCTCTCGTTTTATTTCGCACCCACAATGAGCATGCAAAAGATGCAATGCATAAATTATCTACAAAGAGCACCAGGATACTCTCTCGAATTTTTGTTTCTCTAACCGACCAGAGATAGGAACTAATGCAGTCAACAGGTATGACGATCTTCCTGATGGTTTTTATTGAAGAACTACTTTTCAAGAAAATTAGATCTTAATGTATAAACATGAAATTTTGTTTATAAATTCATGCACAGTATTCTCTGAAAACCTGCCTTCCAACGATCTTTGCATCGCCAGAAACTTACTCTTTACGACTCACATAATCCAGTGTCTCATCCGGCACTTACACCCGGCCCAACCCCGGCGACAAGCCAGAGACCTGTCTTCCAACGATCTTTGCGGTGCCAGAAACTTACTCTTTACTACTCACATAATCCAGTGTCTCATCCGGCACTTACACCCGGCCCAACCCCGGCGACAAGCCAGAGACCTGTCTTCCAACGATCTTTGCGTTGCCAGAAACTTACTCTTTACTACTCACATAATCCAGTGTCTCATCCGGCACTTACACCCGGCCCAACCCCGGCGACAAGCCATAGACCTGTCTTCCAACGATATTTGCGGTGCCTGAAACTCAGTCTTTATTACTCACATAATCAATGTCTCATCCGGTACGTGAATCCGGCTCAACCCGGGCGACAAGCCAGAGACCTGTCTTCTAACTATCTTTACGGTGCCAGAAACTTACTCTTTACTACTCACATAATCCATGTCGCATCTGGAACTTAAACTGGGTCCAACCCGGTCGACAAGTCAGTGACCTGTCTTCCAACTATCTTTGCGGTGCCAGAAACTTACTCTTTACTACTCACATAATCTATGTCTCATCCGGCACTTGAATCCGGCCCAACCCGGGCGACAAGCCAGAGACCTGTCTTCCAACGATCTTTGTGGTGCCAGAAACTTACTCTTTACTACTCACATAATCCATGTCTCATCCGGCACTTGATTCCAGCCCAACCCGGGCGACAAGCCAGAGATCTGTCTTCCAACGATCTTTGCGGTGCCAGAAACTTACTCTTTACTACTCACATAATCCATGTCTCATCCGGCACTTGAATCCGGCCCAACGCAGGCGACAAGCCAGAGATCTTTCTTCCAACGATCTTTGCGGTGCCAGAAACGTACTCTTTATTACTCACATAATCCATGTCTGATCCGGCACTTGAATCCGGCCCAACACGGGCGACAAGCCAGAGACCTCTCTTTCAACGATCTTTGCATTGCCAGAAACTTACTGTATACTACTCACATAATCCATGTCTCATCCGGCACTTGAACCCAGCCCAACCCGGCGACAAGCCAGAGACCTGTCTTCCAACGATCTTTGCGGTGCCAGAAACCTACTCTTTACTACTCAGATAATCCCTGTCTTGTCCGGCACTTGAACCCGGTCCAAGCCGGTCGACAAGCCAGAGACCTGTCTTCCAACGATCTTTGCATTACCAGAAACTTACTGTTTACTACTCACATAATCCATGTCTCCTCCGGCACTTGAACCCGGCCCAATCCAGGCGACAAGCCAGAGACCTGTTCCACTGACTACTCGCCAATGGAAACGTCGCTTTGTTACCTGAACTGTAATTCGCACAAGCTCTCATTTCTGATTCCACCATATGCCACTCACTACCTGCATTTGGGCAAATGTTAGGGCATTCTCCACGTCTCCTTTTTTGCCAAGTCTCTGTACTGTAAATTTTTGCTGATCTTCCAACAGTCTTCAGCGCTGTCCGTTAAGTTTCCATCATAAAGCATGCCTACCATTCATTGTTCTGCAATCATTCAGTTACGATTCGACTGTTTTTTTCTTATTTTGTTTTTTATATCTGCACCTAGTTTTTGGTTCCAGATACATATTTTGATTTCATTACATTTTGTAATTGTTTTTCTTCTGTATGTAAGCACAAAAGTTTGATTCTCACTATTCATTATAGTTGCAGCACATGCATTCTACCACTATTGGGCTTAATTTCAATTCACTAGCAATTTTATTACTCTTGCCCGATTTTCTAGCTTTCTCCTACTTATTTTTACCCTAGTACAGAGCACTTCGTGATTTGAAATTTTCATTGTGCTACTCCCCGTACTGTTGCTGTTGTTATCACATCCATAAATATGTCAAAACTAAAAATTGACTTGATGCGCCTGCTCAGTACAGGACAACTTTCACACCAAATTTCTCTCCTCGCTATCCTCCACATGAAACACGTCCATATTTCTTTCCCTTTAAGTTCTGTCTTTCACAGGCCCTTTTTCCACCTCCTTCTATTTCTCATCTATATACTGAGTGCCAGCATTTATCCAGATCTATAACTATTATGTGCGACAGTTGTTTTTGTTTTTTTTCGTTCTTAGATTGTGTACACGAGTTGTTTCGCGGCAAGGTTAGCATCCCTTCATAACTACGAACGGTTTATCTGCTGTTATTGCTTTCATCCCCAATCGCGTTTTCGTTCCCATATCTTCATGTAAGAGAAATTTATTTTATGCTCCTTGAGTTATTGCAGTCCAATACATGAACTTTTATTTTTATAAAAGGATATCAAGTCATCGCTCCTTCAGTCATCTGGAGTTACTTTCTGTTTAAATAACTTTCCCAGAATAATAATCTTGTACCTAAAGCTTCACACTCTTCCACAGGTACATTGTCTGCTGACACAACTGCCCATTTTTCTTTCCTTTTGAGACAAGTAATTACACAATCTTTACACATAACTTTGGAAGCATTCTTTCCTCCTGGTCCTGATATCCGGATCAATGTTTTCTGTACAATATGAGTGATATCCTTCACTTCTTGTATCTAATTTTTCCGTTCTTATATTTTCCCTCTTTTGTGTCCAGTTCTTCACAGACTCCATTCATAAAACAAACTTTGAAAAGCCTTTCTGAGTTCCTTCCAAGTTGTTTTCTTCTCTCCTATGTTTCTAGATGAAAACAAAAATTCCTCTTTCTCTTTTTTGTTCTGCTGCACTTGACTCTACTGGGTATCATTTTATTTTCGGGATTCCTGAAGTAGCAGGAGAACCTCAGCTTTATATTTTATCATTCCCTTCAACCATTCTTCCAAACCTTTTATTTACTCATCTTGTACGCACTGGAATCAGTCTGTTCTTAAAATTCCATTTTCTTCCTCTGTTGTCTGTCTCCACCAATTAATTTTAATTCCCTTCTTATGATTTATTTTTCCTTCTTCCCATTACTTTATCTGTTATTTTAGTGTCCATAATAAGCATTCGGTATTGTGATATAATCTGGTCTCCCTGAGGGATCTACTTTAGAACTTCTGACTTCCTGCTGTTCTGATACTCTGCACAAAGAAACATCCATCTGTCACGTTGCGTTATAAGTGATAATCATTTCAATAGATTGGACAGTGCCATATCATGTGTCATGGTGAAGTGAGTTTTTTTTTCTCAACATGTTGATTCCTATCTGTCAAGTCTCATCGAATTGGGAGCCATGGGTCTTCGGCAGCACAAAAGGGTGATGATCGTTGAATCCTATTTCCTACACACTTTTCTAAGAAAGCAAAGTAATGTCATAGATGGATGTGCCACTGTGATGTACCACAGTGGCACATCCATCTATGACGTTCCTTTTTTTTTTTACCTGAAAACAATGTTTTCAGAAAGAATTTCCAAAGTAAAGGGAAAATCTTTGATGAAGGAATATGTTTTTTCTTATTGAGTATACATACGTGTATGTTATTGAACTCCCTTGCTTTCGTGGAATTTTACACACTTTTATACGTTTTTAAAACAAAAAGGTTGAATTCAATATGTTTATGGTGCGAAAAGTTTCAATTTTGTGTTTTGTTTTTTAGATCATTAATTAAGCTAACAGTGTCGAGGCTTCCTGAAATTGTGATTACGAAATATTTAGCTGAAACCTTTAATTTGAATACGTACCAGAAGGAGAAAGGAAAGGTATAAACAACGAACAAAATTTATCAGTAAAGACTGACTTGAACCAGCGGTCTTTACTGACTGTGAATATAAGAAATCTGTAATATCTGAAATACCAACATTTTTCTATCGTCTTGTGATCCGCGTAATGTTCAGTTAATTCGAAGCCCAAGTAATTTTATCCTTGCAGAGAATCTGTGTCAGTGACGTTGACTATTCTCTTATTTGGAACCAAGATAAAGAGGTTTTTATTTTTACCAACTCGGGAACAACCAACATCGAGCTGGCCATGGGAAAAGCATGGGTTTTCCAGGTTGAGTAACAACTTTTAACGATCGATCCTGTGCTTGTCGATACTCATAGCGAAACTGAGACGAACACGCAGCTGTAGGCTTAAACTGAAATGGGGGTCCAATGAGATGATTGGAATGCGTGGTATAAAAATCTTGATTTCTGCAGCATGCTATCCATGATGATAGTAGCTTCGAAGACATTTTACATGACTTTTCTTGTTCCATTGCATGCCAATCGTGTTCGATTGGCATGCAATGGAACAAGAAAAGTCATGTAAAATGTCTTCGAAGCTACTACGTCAAGATAAAATAAATAGTCCCATATTACGTCAAGATAAAATAAATAGTCAAGATGAGGTGGTTGAATGCGCCAACGGAGGAATGGAAATGTTAGGCTTTGAAAAAATGAAATGCAAGAAAATTCACATTTTTCTAACAATTCATTTTTATGTCTTGTTTGCATTTCACTGAAATTTACGTCCGCTCTAAACGAATTCTGGAACTTGTGACGTGCCTGCGCCGCAGGACGCACTTGACATAAAGTCAGATAGCAGTGAGAGCACATGTCCGTGAAGCTTAGTTCGGAGAACGACGTACTCCGGAGTGTGGGGACCCGATTTTGATGCCCGGCGCGGACAAACTTATACGTTATATTGGCGCCCGAACTTCCAGGATGACCCGG
Source organism: Macrothele yani (assembly GCA_039090855.1). Classification (NCBI taxonomy): domain Eukaryota; kingdom Metazoa; phylum Arthropoda; class Arachnida; order Araneae; family Macrothelidae; genus Macrothele; species Macrothele yani. Next base: position 78,469,207 of record CM077007.1, on the reverse strand, counting down.
CTGTTAAGTTTCTCGCAATGATGTAATTTTTTTTTGCACTCGGCGAGGCAGGGAAAATGAGAATCCCTTCTTCAGTGATTCGAAAAAATAAATCAGTGTGATGTTACGTTCCACACACCAAATTGTCTGGGATTTTTCAAATGCACGTTCTTCATGGGATGACTGCCTACAACGACGCGTGGCCCCGGCCCTCTTTTTTTTTTGGGGGGGGGGGGGGATATGACGTATCTGCACCGCAGGACGCACATGAGATAAAGGCAGATAGCAGCGAGATATTCTGTCCGCGTAGCTGAGAGTGACTTACTCCGGACAAACTTGTACGTTATAAGCTATTTAACAAAAATAATTTCTCGGCCCTTTAGCGGAAATCTAACACAGCAAACAGAAAAATCAAATTCAATTTGTTAATTAATTGCGCGCGTTATGCCAAATTCGAAATAATGATTAAAGAAACTGGGTCAAAATCTTCTCGTAAAAATAGCTTGCAACTATAATATTTATAGCGTATTTATACACGATGTGCTGTATTTTGAAATGTAAGTAAACCCGCCAGCAACTGCAGAGAAATGATACCCGTGACACTTCGGAAGAAAAACCAGAAAACTTTGGCACAAACTATCAGTGTTGTCGCTTCTATTCTTCCGCATAAGTTTATTGTATTAGACTGTCTCTATAAAGCCATCCGTAGGAATGTGAAAGATTGGCACATTTAAATTGTTACGTCTACTAATATCGGATCTTTGTAATAGTTTTATTTCGTGGGACGTTCTTGTTGCTTGCCCACAGTAGTTCAATAAAATATAATTTCATTTATGATATATTTTTACATAACATACTTTTGCGCGAAAGTGCAATGAAAAAGTGTTAGGTAAAAATGAAATAAATTATTATTGCGTGAGTTTTTTGCACACCATACAGCAAGATAATATTTCAACAATGAGTTCTTTAACAACTATTGAAAGCTTTAGAAATTAAATAAATCAAAATTTGGTAAATTCGAATTCCAATAAAGGGCACGAGGTGAACACTCCTATGTTATTCTGAAGATTCGTGCCAAATTTCAAGTTCCTATGTTTAGTAGTTTCTTATGCACGCGACTGACAGACACAGACGGTAATATTATTGTTACACCGTATTGTTACATAACACTTTATTCAGGCTCCCTTGGTATGCACTGTTTTTTTTATGATTTTTCTCATGGTATGTACTGATCTTTTTAACTGAACATCAACTATTTTCTGAGACCACTTGTAAAGGCATTTACTGCAATTTACCTGTTAAGCTACTTGGCCCTTTCATCTAATGTTTTACACTTTTGCAAATAATTCAATTTATGTTATTTTCAAATAATCCATTTTCTTAGAAACCAAACAGAATTTTATTTTTTTTAACTCTAAATTGCGACAAAAAAAATTTTTGAATCGCTTTAAAATAAAGGCTGCTTTTTTTTTTCGTAAATTGAAAAAAGATTAAGGAACTTAGTTATCATACTTTACGAACAATGTTTTCATGTTTGTTGCTCTTGATGGCCGTTCCACCAAGAAATGAAAAATGTTTGCAAACCAACTATGCATTTAATGTAAAGTTAAAAGCCTGGAATTTAAGTTATCTTTAACAGGGAAATATGCATAATTAATGTATTTATACGCCGTAATAGAATTCGCTACTGTACTGAATTTATGTGTGCTACGTGAGAAGCTTCATATTCTGAAAAGAAATGGCCACAGAACGCTAGAGTTCTCCACAAAAACAGTAAGCCTACACGCTCTCTCTCTCTCTCTCACACACACACACACACACACACATTTATTTATTTAGAATTATTACTCTATTCATGATACTTTTATATCAATGCAGAATGTAGAATGGCCTGGTTTGCTGGTTTGGGTAGGATCTTATTTGAATAATGTATCCTATGAGTTTGGATGCCCCCCCCCCCTGTAGCGCGGCTTCTGACCATTCGTCCAAGATGTGTTCGAGTCCCAGTGAGGCATGGACGTAGTGTTTGTCTACTTGTCTAACGACACTGGCTCTCTCTCCCTTTTCCTGGAACCAGTGGCCCTAAATTAGGGACGGGCGACTGCTTATCGTCCACTCAGTTGTTTACGGCCGTCGTTTAAACTCCAATAAAATAAAAAAAGAAAATGAAGGTCGGATACGCATCACAAAACCGCCAGATTTCATTTCTGAAAGACATACCACGCGGACTGGTTTCTTATCCCTTTTTAAAGAGAAACGCTGCACCAGTTAATGAATTTATTCATTTGAATATGAATTAATGCCGGAAACAGACTTACCTGAAAAGGAAAAATGGATTTAAGTTGTACTTATTAAATGTGTGACTCAGGAAATGGAAGTGCCATGGTTGAAGCCTGGGGTTATTTTTATCTTCATTTGTTTTGCGCTTATACTTAACAGAGTAATTTCAAATTTCGATGTTTTTAAGCTTTTGCACTATCTAACTTTACTTATTTTTCCTCCTTCGCTAAATTTTAATATTCTTCTTTTCATAACATTATTCACACATGTTTTCCGACGGAGTAAGAGAGTTAAAAGTTTGCAAAAAAATGCCCTTTTGTTCCTGCATAGAATGGTTCAAAATTAAATTTTAAATTCGAATTAGTGGAAAATACGCAGAGCATTTCTCCCCTTTACCTAAGAAACTAGTGGAAAGTTAATTATGAACCAAAAGCCGGAGCACTAGATTGTTAAATTGCAGGAAAAATTCATTTCTGAACCTCAAAAGATTGTCTCTGTTAAACGAATTGAAATAAGGAAGAATATGAAGGAACCTCGGAGTAACAAGGTTACCTTTAAAATGCTACGCAGAATTTTCATTTACTGCAATAGAACACAGTGTTATTCCTATAAGAAGATGAAGGGAATGACGTCTGACTGATATTGCTTTGAGACATATTCAAAAAATTTAAGAAGAGAAAAAAAAACACATTGACTTTATGATTATTTTTGAGTATAAATCGTATTTTCGTCATGAAATTGGGTTTTGCTTCTTTGGAGTATGAATTCTGCGTCAATTCTTTACGGAAATGTAGTTACTAATAATACGCCTCGAAATACACAAAACAAAAAAAGGGGAAATCTATTGGGAAAAATTACACTGACATGTCGTTTAGCGTTACGTGAACGTGAGAGAGCTGGAGTTCTTGCGGGAAAATTAAAAGTATTCCGAAAAATCATTTTCGAATATTTGCAATATATATGGCTGCATTATAAAAGCTGTTTGAGGAAGTCTTGTGCCGTTCAGTGAGAAAACATTTAACCCAAAAGTAACTAAATTTACATGACAACACAAAACCTCAAAAGGACGAAATAGAGGTATCCGTCAAGACAGTTTGGATTGCGTAATTTAATATATTTCTTTTTAAAAAATGAACATTTGCGACCCTTTTCTCTATCTCACTTTCAGACGCATTAAACGCTTATTTATTATCCAATTTTGTATATAACGGTGAAACGTTATCAAGAAATTTATCGAAGTTTCTCGCCGTTGTATTATCTACCTGATGCAAAAGAATCATGTGCCGAGTCCAACCAAAAGAAACGGAGATATAGCAAAAGAAAAGCGGGAAATACAGGGATACAGTTATTGGGAGAGAAAGGTTTTGGTTTTGAACCACTCAACTTCCAGATGTAAAGATATTGCACTTGTGCTATGAGCTCAAAGATTTACACTTTTTTCCACCTAGCACAAAAATGTTATCGGGAAAATCGTAAAAGGTGTAGATAATCCTTTTTACGGTTACAGCTATACGGCGCAAAACAAAGTTTTCCCGTACAAAGTCTAGGAGCTCATATAATAGACCCATAAACATATATAAACTTACAGTACCGTAAGAGAAAACTGGGGGTCAGGGAAGCGGAAAATGTGTGAATCATTTCTCATTTTGATGATCACAGTTATTAAACGCAAAACAAATACTTCCAAGCAAATTTAGAGATCCGGAAATATCGGTCCCACTCTCATGCGGACAAAGTGCCACGTTCTTACGCAGGTGCATAAAGATGCCAGCCTATTGCAAAAATAATTGAAAGGAAAAATGAAATGCTTCACGGTCGATATGAGCAGCTTCCCATGCCAGAATATGTGAGTGAAATGACAGCATAGCAAGTTATGTCGCTTATTAAAAGAATTTTTCCACAGAAAAATATAATTAAAATAACCAAATGGAAATCTCCAAAACTTAAAGTGAGTACGGAAATATGCAGAGAAATCCCTTCCGCCTGCCAATTTTCATCGCTTTATACATTTCTGATGGTGTTTTCATAACTTATAAGCTTTATTATACATTGGTGTCCAAAATAAATGTGACAAATACAAAATCCACTCGGCAGAGTTTAATGACAGTTGGAACGGACATATATCATATCGATAACGCAGCAATACAGAATAGAAAGGGAATGCCATCAACGCATCCCAGCAAAAACAGTCTTGCTGGGCCAGCACTGGGCCATTGCTGGCAGCCAGCACTGCCAGCAATGGCCCAGCACTATGTTGCCGCTGCCGAACCGTCAATAAAATGTCCGGGAAGCCAACAGAAGGGCCAGCAGTTCAGGCCAACAGTTGGCACCCCATCAGTTGTCATATGCCACAACAGGGCCATCAGTGGTCCATCACAGGCAGTTGCTGCCACAAGTGGCCCTTCAGTGGCCCAGCAAGCACGTGCCAGAAATGATGGCTAGCCTAATGTGGTCCGCTAGTGGGCGCCAGCAACCACGTGACGTAACTGGTGGCTTGCCGAATCTTCTCCGCCAATTTTCCAGTATTAGCCATAATAATAATAATAAAAAAAAAAAAAGCAAGGATAACCGCAGTTTCCTAACGCGACAATTTTTTTTCTACCCTTACGAAGCTTCTGAACGAACGCACTGCACTGAGGAAATTTCCTCGACAGACCGGCAAAACGCCGTTTGCATCTGACTAGATTCGATCCAGGGCCGTTTACGTGGAAGCCGCGCTCGCTACCGACCGGTCTAATTCACGACGTTCGGATACGTGCTGGAAGCTATCTGTTTGATATGAAATTTGTAATCAAATGCTTCCCTCTTTCATTTTATAGTATTGCGAGGTATTTCTCATAAAAGTCAGTTTCATATAATTGATAAATTAGTTTTTTCAACGTAACGATAGTTTTTTTTTTTTTTTTGTTTCCCAGCACTTGTGTTTTTGCTGGGATAAGAAGGAAGCATGCGTATGACAGCATGGAAGTCCAAAAGTGATGCAATACGTGGTGTGAATTTCGAGGGGCAAATAGGGAGTGATTAACACGCACACTCAGCAAAAACACAAGTGCTGGGAAACTGCTGGCCACCAGCTGGCAGTAATGGGTCACTGCTGGCTGAAATCTGCCGCTCACGGCCCGGTAGTGGTCCGTTGGTAATAGCGCTATCTGTTGGCGAGCCACTGATGGCCCTGCAGCATCGCCGTGAATTGTGAGCCTCCAAGCAAGTGCCACTAGTGGCCCGTTGCTGGCAACCAATGCAACCCCCAACAGCAGGTGGAAGCATCGGGACTGCGCATGCGCAGAAGCAACACTTGCTGTGTCTCTCATGGTACCAGTTAGTTGAAGACGACGCTATCGCCATCGCGTTATTTTAGTGGATGCTAAGAAAAAAATCAATATGTGGAGAGGCGAATTAATTTCCTAATGAAATTTTACGTCGACGAAGATATCAGATTAAGCCGTGAAATACTAGATTACAGCCATGAAATACACCCACTCCATTCCCGTGAATAACAATTCATGGAATGGAGTGGATGAATAACAAGAAAAAATTTGAAACCGCTTGAAACACATATCCTGGAAAACAATTAAAACAGCGTTTGTTGGGAGAAAAAAGAATTATACGCGTACAAAATTTATTAATTATTTGAAAGAAAAAATATATGTGGTGTACTCATCCATGGGTTGAATACACAAGACTGGGAGGAATTCGCTTCTAAAAATGACGAGAAGTAAAATAAAATATCTTTTACTCTTTAAAACAAATGTAGCTTCGGACAACGGAAAGGAAAGACACAACGTTAAAAATGTAACAGAATGTGACATGAACCCGGGTAAATATATATTTATTTAACAATCTCTTTTCAAGACGGCAAGGACAGTACAAAACTTTGGAAAGCGACTCTAAGTATGTACACGCCTTGAAAATGAGTGAAGTTCCCTTAAGGTAAAAAAAAAAAAACTATCGTTACGTTGAAAAAATTAATTTATCAATTATATGAAACTGACTTTTATGAAAAATACCTCTCAATATTGTAAAATGAAAGAGGGAAGCATTCGATTACAAGTTGCATACCAAACAGACATCTTCCAGCACATGTCCGAGCGTAGTGAATTAGTCCAATCGGTAGCGAGCGCGGCTTCCACGCAAACGGCCAAGGATCAAATCTAGTCAGATACAAACTGGCGTTTTTCCGGTCTTTTGAGAAAATTTCCCCAGCGCAGTGCGTTAATTCTTAAGGGTGGATAAAAAAATAGTAGCTTTGGGAAACTGCGGTCCTTGCTTTATTTTTTTTTTTATTATTATGGCTACTACTGAGAAATTGGCGGACAAGATTCGGCAAGCCACCAGTTACGTCACGTGGTTGCTGGCTGCCACTAACGGACCACATTAGGCTAGCCATCTTTTGTGGCATGTGCTTACAGGGCCACTGAAGGGTCACTTGTGGCAGCTACTGCATGTGATGGACCACTGATGGCCCTGTTGTGGCATATGACAACTGATGGGGTGCCAACTGTTGGCCAGCTGTTGGCCTGAACTGCTGACCCTTCTGTTGGCCGCCCGGACATTTTATTGACGGTTCGGCAGCGGCAACATAGTGCTGTGCCAGCAAGACTGTTTTTGCTGGGCAGCGATATGCCTCGCACTCCAATCCCTCATGCTGTTTATAAGGCTGTAAATGAGAGTTTGGGGAAATAGGTGTTATTCTTGAACCAAAGCACACCAGAGTCCTGGGATGATTCTGGGAAGAGGCTGCCGGCTTACAATCCCCAGGGCATCCCAGACACGCTCTATCGGATTCTGATCAGGAGATCTCGGGCGCCACTCCATCCTGTGAATATTTTCACTCTCCAGATATTCGTCGGCCCGCCGATCCTTATGGGGACGGACGTTGCGATCCATACAAAGGAACTGAAGCTAACAGCTCCCCTGAAAAGCCATACATACGGCTCTAGGATCACATCCCTGCAGCATGCAGCAGTCAGGGTGCCTCCTGCAGACAACTGAAGCGACGTGCGTCCATCCAATATGATGACCGCTCAAGCCAGAAGTCTTCAACCACCGTAGTGCTAAAAATCCCTAATAATCGAGAGAAGTTTTTGGCTTCTGGCCTCTCACCAATTGTACACACGTCGAGACTCCGTGTTAGGGCTTTGCCGGGACTCGTCATTGAAGAGAATACAGGTCTATTGATTAGGGGTTCAGGGGTGAAGTTGCCGGACCCAATTCAGACGGACCCTTCTTTGCGATGCGGCGAGCAGGATACATAACTTTAGCCTACTTGCATACAGAACTTTCTCGTGGTGTCTTCTGTAAACCGTTTGCCTCGTTATCTCGGTTCTCGTAGCAGAGGAGAGCTTCTGCGACAGTTTCCTGGCTGTGGACTTATGTCGTCGAGCTGTTAGAGAAAAATACCGGTCATCTTGACTTGTTGCGCTCGTGGGTGTCTTTTTGTCCCGGCCTTCTGATTATTGCTCCGGTTTCATGGAACAATAACCGTAATCCTTAAAGTGGGTCAAGGGGCAAGCAACGTAGATAAAGACTTTTGAGATAAGAGTTCAATATGCAGTATTCGAGTGCAATGTGTATGATCGATGAGCAATCACGACAGTTCAATATTGACCGAGCTGTATTCACTTAGAGCAGGGGTAGCGACTCTATGGCACGCGTGCCCAGATTGGCACGCGAAAGAATTTTTTTGGCACACAGTAGCCAGTGCCGGCCCTTCGGGTTTTTTTTTTACTCCAGGAATATATGACGATTATCATGACTGGGAAATACAGTAGAAAACAATTTATTTATACACATGAAGCAGCGAGTACCTGTTATAAACATCTGATTTCTTGAAACACTCTAAATATGAAGATCATCATTACTTTGAAATAGAGCAGCTAATGATTTCTGTACACCGGAAGCAGTGAGAAATGTGTCGGAAAAGATTACCACGTCAGCCTGGCGCCAGGTAAGCTGTTGCGACATCATGTGACGTCGGACGGCACACGGTGTGAAATCTTTGTAGATCCAGCGGTCTTGCCAGGACTGTGCATATTGTGTTCAAAAATACATCTAAAATTTACACGAGAAAAGCAAAGAATTTTGAAAATAAAACGTGAGACGCTTGCGGGTGCTATTTTCGAGATGAACTACAAATCCGCCGTTCCTGCATCGACTTCCTTTTTTCCTACATATAAATGCGCGGGCTATTCCACATCAATTGCTCCATCCCCTCACTCTCAAAAAAGGCAGGGTGATTTTGTGCTTTAAAATTAAATTAAACATGGTCAAAAAACTGTTTTGAAACTGTCAGGTAGAAAATTTTCTCATCGGTTCACCAACAGGAGAAGAAGAAGACAAAAGAAGATAGTAATTAACGATATTTTTTCACCTGAAATTTCCACGGGCACGCCCGAAAATATTTTACGCGATTATCGACAATTTCGGCACGCGGTCTCATAAAGGTTTGCCGTCCCTGATCTAGAGAGAGCGATTCACGAAAGTGCAGATGTTAAACGATCTTTGTACGAGCTACTTGTAGACGACTAGTTTTTTGTAACAACGTATACTGTAGGAAGTTGTTGATTAATGTTTGATTCAGTGTGTTGTTTCGTGTAAAGTGCTTCAATTCTATTGGTGACGAGCTTCGATGATGATGAAAAGGAACTGGGTATAATAAATTGAATCCTGTAGTTCTTTGAACTTTGGCCGTAATTTGAACTGATATTTACTGTATATGTAAAACAAAGAGCAAATGGAAATAATCCGGGTTTAACAGTGAAGCTAAATTCACTAAACTAAGCTTCACATCAAGTTAAAATTAAGCCTAAAGTTAAGTTCAAATCTACAACCCATTCCAATTTTTATATTATAGCTGCGTTGCGATTGTTATTCATTAACAGATTTGAGCAATTGTGCTTCGTGCACTAGATAGAGTTTGAAACACGGCGGAGTAGGTAGATGGCCACAATCATATTTCGTTGAATGTTCACAAATTTATATTACATCTGGTGACACTCTGATCACAGAGAACTCTTACAAGAAATAAGTATGTTACCATACACTGTCCTGCCAAATTTAAGACCTGATTCGTCTATTGGCAAGAATGAAGTCTTTCTCTCCGTTTCCTTGCAAACAGATTTTAACATTATTAATTACAATTAGGTCAAGCATTAAAGTTTGCGATAAAGTACACCACTGTAGTTATTGGGCTAGCAGGTATGGGCTTCGGAATTTATGCCATAAATCTTAAATTCTGTTAGTTGAGTTTCAAGGCAAATGACCTGCACACAATGGCTAATAAAACCTCAAATAGAAGTCATCGCTCTTTTCACGTTTATAAATGAGTCACGGAAAAATTTCTCATCAGCCGCCAAAAGGAATCGAACCCAAGGTCTTCCAGTTACGTGCCGGATATGCTTCCACTGCACCACAACGGCCTCGAAATTATCCCGACTCACAAACGACCAACTGCCAAACCACATGGCAGAGTTGCTTCTTTGGAGCCCCGCACATTGCTGGGGATTCAGCACAGATGAACAGCAGCAATTGAACAAATAACTAGAAGCCGAATGAATGATAAATACACAGTTCACGCGTACCAGGAACATCAAATAGAAGTCATCGCTCTTTCCACGTTTATAAGTGAGTCACGGAAAATTTCTCATCGGCCGCCACCGGGAATGGAACCCAGGGTTTTCCAGTAACGCGCCGAACATGTTTCCACTGCATCATGTTTGTCTCAGAGACACACAACGAATATGCTTATAAAAAAAAATAGATTTCTTTTCCTTAGGTTTTAGTTTCATTATTTCGTGATTTGAAATTCTGGAACAAAGAGAGATGAAATAAACTAATCAGAATGAAGAACTTGATATCTCTCTTTCTCACACACACACACACACACACACACACACACACACACACACACACACACACAGAGTGTTTCTTACATAAGAGAAATATAGATTAAATTTTAAAAGCAAAACATTCCAAGTACTGATATATATTTTTGCCTCAAAGACACACAAATGAATTATATTATTCACCAAGAGCTTCTGACGCGAAACAGCACATTTTAAAATGTGACAGTTCTCTGGTCCTCTGTGTAACCACCCAAATCCTCATATTTTTATGAAATAATTATCATGCTTTTAACATTTTGTTTTATTTTTGCGCTATGCTATATCTTACACTTAGTCTATGCAATTTTTTCCATTATTTTTTATAAAAACCTTTAAAAAGTTCGTCACATATAATTCCTGCTGACATCAAATTTTTTCCACTTTAATAATTTATACAATACTACCGAAGATAAAGTACCATTAAAATGCATAAAATTTATGAATTGCGAAGAGCATATTAAAACAAGAAGTTCATGAAACGTAGTAATGTTACTTCAGTAGTATTGTATAAAATAATTAAAGCGAAAAAAATTTGATGTCAGCAAGAATGATATGTGACGAACTTTTTAAAGATTTCTTATAAAGAAGTTTTAATGAAAAATGCATAGACTAAGTGTGAGATATAGCACAGTGTCTAAAATAAAACTAATGTTAAAAGCATGATAATTATTTCAAAAAAAAAAAATGAGAATTTGGGTGATTTCACAGAGGACTCCAGAGAATTGTCACACTTTAAAATGTGTTGTTTTTTTATCAGAAACTCTTAGTGAATACTATAATTCCTTTGTGTTTCTCTGAGGCAAAAATATACATTAGTATTGTACAAGTGTGTTGCATAGGAGGTTATAACTAGTCGGGATTATAATATTCTGATATTTACTTTAACAGATTCCAAGTGTTTCTGAATAATTAAGTAGCTGCATTATCCTATGTTTATCTGATTCATGCAGCTTTTCAACTGGAATTTTCCATTTGCTTTGCCAGCATTTCAATTGAATTTTCATAGCTTAGTTGAGAGGTTCTCGGAATAAAACAATGTTAAGATATAAAGAATTTTCAAGTCTTGAAACTTTTATTTAGTTTTTGCCTCTAGTAATTGTACTGAATGCTGAGAAGACTTTGCTTTAAGATTTAAGATGTTAGGTTTCTTTATCACGGCCGATCTACAATACAAGACAAAAAACAAAAGCCTAGCATTTAATTAGAAATAAGTAATAAATACGTGTTCCAATAAAACGAGCAGTGAATCCCTATCTTAAATGATAAAAAGCAATGTCTCATAAAAAAAGACATTTTTGAAGCAATATCATTTTAGACATGCATTAGAATGTCAGAAAAAATACTGTTTAGGAAATAATAAGTTGAGTCAGAAAATTTAATTAATTTCAGCAAAACATTGTCATTGTTTAAAAAAGCTTCGCTTTTGTAACAGATTACAATTTCGTAGAATGCTATAAATTCTTTGTTATGAATCGGCGCCAACAAAAAAGAAAATGTTCTTGACGCGACGAATGTAAAACTAAGAAATGAAGAACAAATACAGCACCTGTCTTTCACCTGGAATTAAATCGCAGCGACTAGTAGTTCATATTCCAACCGCTCTGCATGTCTTTTATGATTTATGTCCAAATTACTGAAATGTTATAAAAAGAGATTGTTTCACTTTGACGTGAATTAGTATGATGTCTATAATTCAAGACTACACGCTTGTGATATTGATTAAGAATAAATCATCAACGTTTATTCACAATTGAAAGCTTTATTAGCATCGACAATAGTTTTGCAAAACTTCTGGCTCGGCTTCATCAAGACGAATGGAGCGTAAACATTCAAATCATTGTGACATCATCAGAGTTCTGACGGTCATGGTTTTTGGTGAGTTGTTTCCACGCGCTTGAAAGAAATGGAGTCGACGTCATGTCGTTGACAAGCAGTGAAGAGTTCCGGTATATGTGAAAAGCTTCTAATACATTAAGCTTGATCGTTGAATCAGGTTTATCAATGAGCGTAGCGTTTCCAAACAGAAATGTATGGTTCTTTTCGTGACAATGCTTGGTTATTGACGACTTCTTCAGTTCACAAGACCTACGTACGGAATTGTGAACTGAAGAAGTCGTCTATAGCCAAGCATTGTCACGAAAAGAACCATACACTTCTGTTTGGAAATGCTACGCTCATTGATAAACCTGATTCAACGATCAAGCTTAATGTATTAGAAGCTTTTCACATATACCGGAACTCTTCACTGCTTGTCAACGACATGACGTCGACTCCATTTCTTTCAAGCGCGTGGAAACAACTCACCAAAAACCGTGACCGTCAGAACTCTCATGATGTCACAATGATTTGAATGTTTACGCTCCATTCGTCCTGATGAAGCCGAGCCAGAAGCTCTGCGAAACTATAGTCGATGCTAATAAAGCTTTTAATTGTGAATAAAAGTTGATAATTTATTCTTATTCTTAGTATGATGTCGTTTTTCGCCGACAGTTTTATTCAGGACTTGAAAATATGAAGATCTTAATTAAAGAGCTAGTAAAGTATCAGCACAGTACCGTTGGAGACCCTTTCAATGCACTAATAATAAACAGTCGAAACGCAAAATTAACATATAGCATAACGTTTTGTATAAATGTCAAGTCCCAATATTAATATACAGCGGACTCTCAGTTATATGGGGTAGAACTGAAAGAAGTGAAAACTAACTGAGGGAAACACAGAAGAAATGGCTGAGAAAAAAAGATATGGCAAACCGTTAATTGTTTGATTAAAATTAATATAGAAAATGTGATACATATTGTTTGGGTTAATCAGAATCCTCTCTGATCGTTTTCTTAGGTTTATTGTGTATAATTGATATAAAAAGTACGTTCCCCTTCTATACGTTTTCCATTGAAGTCTTAACTCTGTGTTCTTCTGTTTTTTTATTTGCACTCATTCGCAGAAACAGAGCTGTACAACACAAGTGGCTGTGTCACTTACAGCAGTACCTTAGCCTGTACCGGTAGAAAACTGAGCCATAACTTATTACGTGGCTAAAACGCTTCGTAACAAGAGACTTCCCAAGAGTGGTAGGTATTCTATAGTTGCAAAAAGCATTTCTATTAAACTCGAGCCTTAGCACGCCTAAACGACCCTAAGGCCTTTTTTTAATGCTTGGTAGGCCTAAGGCAGTCTTGTGATAGTCTTAGCGCACTAAGGCACTTTTCGTGGCTAGCACGGCAGATCAAAGGAATTTGCTCTAGACGATCATGTACGCAAGTTAGGAAATACTGTTTTTTATGTGAAAGCATACTCGTATCTTAACCAAATGTTCGTATTGCAAGGATAAGACTTAACACTCAGATAACGGATTTGGGCTTCTTAGGAATCACAAGGTTTACAGTTTAAAGAGAATGGGAACCCTTTATCGAGATGGCAGTCCTTAAAATGAAGTTATAGAGGGTGGATTCTCTTTTGGTTAAAACTGAACATCTATGAGGCAAATTAACACAGAATAATTAAACAGACATTTTTACTGAGAGGTGTTCTATAGTTGCGAAAAGCATTTCTATTAAATTCTCCACCAGCTCTAACAAAGCAATCTTCTAAACCCATTTTCTGATTCCGTATAGGTATCGAAGGCGTTGGCTTCAAGCCAATCGCTCGTGCTGGTCCCAAGCCCCGGATAAGGCATAGTGGCCCCAAATAAGGAATGGGAAACTGCGTACGGCATAAGATGCTCAAGGTGGCTTAAACTCTGATACAAATAAAAAAAAAATACAAAAAGATGTTTTCCACCTCTAAATGATAGGGAAAACGGGGTATAAGTCTCGTGTATTCAGTGTGACTGATCCGTATTATTCACACTGAATATCTGGAATAGTAAAGAACGGCACAGCAGCATTTAGCAAAAAACTTTATTAGCATCAGTTCCTAACATAACGTTGTTTCTTTTATTTAAAATTACAACTTTGATGAAAATTGATAAAACTAATTGGTAATAAAAATTCAATAAAAACGATCAATCAAGTTTTAATTCGCATTTGAAAATTTTGAGGGTGTTCTTTCCGAGTTGCTTTTATTTAACCTATTTATCGATGAGGCAGTTTTTTTCCTTAGAACTACAAACTAGAGTACGCTAATATGATTTAAGCCGACAAGCCTCCATATGACCGCAACACAAGATGTTACAGCAAGCGCGACATGAGGATTATGAGGCTGTTTAGACAAACCTTGAACAAAACCTTGTCCTCGAAACTCGCCTGAAGGAGTCTAACAAAAATGTACCACATGAAAACGAGCTCAGAAAGCATTAGCAGCGAGATATACACAAATAAAACAAGAGCACAACAGGTATAGCAGTGGACTTCCCAGAGCCGGCACGGAGAACAGAACTGCTGCAATTGAATTTGAGTGCCTTTTGGTCCAGTGATCTGTAATATCACGGAATTTAACTGCATGCAGCTAAAATTAAAAGTTTTTTTTATCAACAGAAAAAAGCCGCCGACAGACCTAGAAATATTAGCCTGTAAAGGATAGAAAACTTGTATTATCCTGTGAATCGCGTTATCTGCTGTTCAGTATCATGGACGTGAGCCTTAGTTACTGGCGTCATCCTTGTAAAGGAGTTGGTTGCCTCGTTGTGCAACTCAGTGTTCGTGGTGACAGATGCAGTGTGATGATCAGAGTGTTTTTGCCCACAATGACAGAAACCCTTGATGTCACCGCATTAACTAACGCCTTAGTGCTAAAATCACGTACGTCTGCTCGATTAATGGTGCTCCTGATGATGCATCTTAGCTTAGTTTTCACGCTACCGGCTATCACACTCAAGTTGTGCTCAGGAAGGGCCTCGAGTATACGCCAGCAAGCTGCAGCCTAGAGACGCTATTTCTAGTAGCCGCGGATTTTAATCGTGTGTTGATTCCTTTATATATATCATTTTTAAACAAAAGAAATGAGCAATATCATTAAAAACGGCAAACAGTTATTTATGCTTTTTTTATTTAAGATTCATATGTGATGTTAAATTGAGTTTCTTTGAGGAAAAACGATTAAAAATTGATATTTCAATGTCTGAAAAAACCATGAATGTTTTTCACTCAAAAATGCTGCCAAGTCAATCTTTACCAAGTACTTCCGAAGTACTAAGGCCGATGCAGGTTGTGCGCTATAGATGAGTTCGGGCTCAATTTTAAGAGCCCGGGCCCGTTTTTTTTTTATCACATTTGTTTGCTGAGCCCGGGCCCGGATTCTTGGAAAATTTTGCTTATCATGGCTTGCATTTATGCATTATACACTGGCCAAAGATATGGCCCAAGTAAGGATTATTTTAAAAATCATTAGTTTAAAATGTTCAGTTCAGTTAATCCACTTCACAATATTAATATGTTTTTGGAAATACTACGCATGAAGCAAAATGTTCTAAAATGTGGATTTGAAAATAAATAAATAACAACGTGCCTTTCGACCGTATCAGGGGAATCAGTAATTTTGGTAAAAGCTGAAGAAAAGAAAATCGTTTAGAAGCAAAAATTTCCATTCGTTATTTCTCTTTGATTTCTAAATTTACTTTTATTTTGAATAAATTACATTATAAAACGTACAACGCTGTACAGACAGTTGCAAGTGTTTGAAATTTATACTCTAGAAAACTAATCTTTGCAATATAATTTACATATATGCTAATTGGTAGTTTAGAGTGATGTAGTAGAATATAAAAAAAAGCATGTAGGGAAATTTCCAAAATTAAAAAAAAAAAAGAACGTAAAAGCATTCCAGACCAGATTATTCCGCATTTTATAACATTAACAAAGTTTTGCGCTTAATAGTATAATAATCACAATATTATCAAATGTGTGTGCAGTTTCCAAATCAAGTTCAACATGAAAAAAGAGAGAGAGAAAGAATTGCATCTAATGCCTCAGCACTTCAACTTGATCTTCTTTTCTCTAAAACTAGACCTGCTGCACTAAAAACCAACGTCACCCCAAAAATTGCGGGAAAGAGGAAATTTAAAAAAATAAATAACAATACTTCTAACTGCACAATTTTGGAAATTATTACATCATTTTAAAGATAAGATTCTTGATTTTTAATAAAATACAAAAAATGGGAATGTGATTGTTTTCAGGTTTTTCGATACTAGACCTCCTTAAACTAATCCTTGCTTGGGCCGTAGCTTTGGACAATGCATAATGCAAGTCTTGCTAAGCAAAATTTGTCTTGCAATGGCAGCTAGCTTAGGAAATTGAAAATCCTTCTACCATGGTAACAAATCCACAACGAAATTTAACACGTGTATTTCAACTGTGCTGGGAATTACACGTGTTGAATTAATTACAGTAATGAAATTCAAGACGTGTAATTCCGAGCCCGAGCCCAGCGAAGGCCCGGGTTTTTGGGGTAGTTAATGAATTCTGAGCCCGTCCGAGCTCTGGTCGGGCCCGAGCTCATCTCTATTGTGCGCTACTTGCTCATGCTCCAGAAGTTCCAGAACTTACTAGGACTCAGGTATTTAGGACATCATCGGGCGTTAAGACGAGCCCACTCATTCATGCTGGCTTCATTGTGTGAACTATACAACCTCGTGTTAGACGACTGAACCACGTACAATTCCAACATGCACAAAAAGTATAAGGAAAGCATCCTACGCCGTTAGCTAAATATGACCTTCGGTAGTAGGAACCAGACAAAATATTAATCAAGTACTCCCAATAAATTAGCCGGATACTGTAAATCGAGCAAATTCATTCATAAAGAACCACAGTCCATTCCCATTACGCATTTGAATTTCAAAACAAAACGAAATACGCTGGGTTTTTTTTTTTTTTACATATTTTACATAGGAATGCTAGAATTCCTGGCAAAAAGAAAATGCAATGGAACTATAAAAGTGTGCTGCTTTTGGAAAATCTTAAAATACTGCGATACGTTTTCTTCTCATTTGAATGCCAGAGTTCTTAAACGAATATGTGTATCATCGCGATAAAACAATCAACTAATTCTTTACTCCAGCGATCCGCCAAAATTAATTTCGCCGTCTTATGCTTGAGGAGGCAACAATTTTAAAACCTTACAATTCATACATTTCATCTTTTAACGTAAATTAAAGGGGTGATACCAAACACATTTGCAATTGCGAGTGGCGTATTAAAATTAAGATCTCTTAATTTTCTTCCTTTTTTTATGTTTAGTTGCATTTTAATTACTCTGTTCGTATAAAAGTGCAAGGAATTAAATTGCTTTGCGGCTTTTTAGATTCCAACGAAACGATGAGCAAGGAGCAGAAACTTAAAGGAAGGTCCAATTAAGTTTCTTTGTTGTGATTCTGAGAAACAGAAAATTAAATTTAAAATTAAATTAGCATAAATAATTGTAACTTTTTAAATTAAGATCACCACAAGAAAATTAATTGCAAACGTGCAAAAAAAAAAAAAAAAAAAAATGTGCATGGAGATCCACCAACGAAATTCTGGAAATGTGAAGACCCTGTGCAGTTTGTGGCCATTACTTTCTAAAAGCATTCGCTTGTAGAACATTTTAATATCACTTTTTTTCTTTAATAACTAAAAAAGGCGACAAATCTTTAGAAAGTCCAGAGAAACTTTTCATGGTTTTCGGCGAAGTGAGAGCAGAAGAGAAGTAGAAAACAAATCAGCCAGAAAACATAAATGAAATTCTCAATTCAAACTGTTTCTTGAACTTTAAGATTAGTTCTTTGAGTTCATTTTCTGCAGTACACACACACACACACAAACACACAATTTACTTCCTGAAGTCATTTGAAATGGTTCGGTTTAGTAGTCGTACATTTATTTCCCAACATGCAGTTGCAGCATCATAGTACCTGAAGTTTGCATACAGCTGTGCAAACAGCTGCTTATTTTCTTACAGACATATGATAATAAGAATATAGAATCTTCCAATTAGAAACTGGCAAATGCTAATCAACAGCTTTCTTTTGTAAAAATAAAAAGTGAAAATCTTCCAAACACGCCAGTGAACGAACAAAGACATCGCTCCCTCCACGTTTAGCAACGCACAGCGTTTTTTGTTTAGGTTTCTTTTGTAAACAAAATAGAACAATTTTATAACGAACTGCAAAAAGAGTAACAAATATTATGATGATGAGCGTTGTTAAAGGAGTAATATATGAGCCATGACTATTAACGATTTATGATAAAAGGTAAACTTATATCCTTTGAACGTCGTTGTTCCATTTCACAGTCCTACAAGCAGGCACAAAGTGAAAAGTGAATGTAATTATTCGGCACTTTGCACCACAAAACATTTCCTAGGAGAAAACTTCACATTAAGTCACTTCATTGAGAATACAGACTATTTGTCTTACATTCAAAAACACAAGATTTCTTTAAAACCGGGTCGACTACTGCGAATACGAAGGATAAAGAAGACCAAATCTTGGAGCACTGAAAAAAAAAACACTTCCACCGCTTCCGCAAAAGCACGAAGACAACAACAGCCAATATATTTGCTGTTTTCTTAGCTTTCAAAGGTCGCCAAGGTAACACAGTTCACAATTGAACTTCTGACGTATACGAAGTCAGTTACTTGGCTTGATATACTTTTCTTGTGTTTTTTTTTTTTTCGGCAGACGGAAGATGGCGGGTAAACACATCATTGTATAACACACACTTTTCAGTAAATCCCAAAGTCTTCGTGAGAAACCGACGAAAGACTTTTTTAATTCATTTGCTTTCTAAATGACGATGATTATATGATCAAATCAATGCGAAGGAATTGCCAAATCCAGTGCCGGTTGGAACATTCCAGGTTTAACGTTGTTTAATTTCATGAACGCAAAAAAGCCCTCATATTTTGCAGCATTTCCGCAGCAGATGATTCGTTAACCAAGCTGCTTCCTTTAAAGGCAGAACTTCCATGGAACGTCAATCGATCAGATGGATGCCACCAAACTGTTAACCTCACTGCTACTCTTCCTCAGTTTCTGATTTTTTTCTTTTGCTAGTCAGTTCAATGCTACATGCCCTGCGTCAATACAAAGCCCTTGGCCTTAACAGTGATTCCACACAATGCTTTAATCTCTGTATATATTGAATTTATTGGTATTACACGGTTATAGAATGTTTCTGCGCGAAAATTTAACATAAGATCAAGTGGAAATAGCAAGTTATTTCAGATGAGATGAACTTTTGAGCACAGAATGACAGAAAGATATAGCACAACTTTTGGTTGCTTTGGTAACGTCGTCATGCTTCGCTGTCTAAATGTGGAATGTCGTAAGAGACCAGAGACAATGTTTTGCTTTCAAGTTTGAATACAAA
Organism: Macrothele yani; assembly: GCA_039090855.1. Classification (NCBI taxonomy): domain Eukaryota; kingdom Metazoa; phylum Arthropoda; class Arachnida; order Araneae; family Macrothelidae; genus Macrothele; species Macrothele yani. The sequence continues at coordinate 78,449,775 of CM077007.1, read as the reverse complement.
TATTCGTGAGACATCCTAGTTGCTTTCAACAGGCTCTTCAGCTCAAGTTTTCAGTTAAATTTAAGTCAGTTATTAAGGCATTTTTAATAACGAACTCAGATACTGCAGAAAACATCTTATGCTTTGTGGCAAAAAATTAAATGCGTGTTTTTCAAAGTACATAGAAACAATACTTGCAGCAAGCGCAGGGAATGAATCCTTTGATAGGCAGATAACACGTGAGGGAAGCATTTGTTAACTTCTTTTTGCTGAATTCTATGTTTGCAGGCAAGGTTACGAAGAAAATTTCGTTTGGCCACAGTCTTATACTAGTGGCGCAGGCTTATGAGTGTTCATCCTAGAAGGGTTGGGATTCGAATCCCGGTGAGGCATGAATGTTGTGTTTGTCTCACGGCCATGGTTCTCTCCATTCCCCGGAACCAGTGGCCCTAAATTAGAGACGGGCGACTGCTTGTTGCCCATTAAGTTGCTCACGGTGGTCGTTAAAGTTTCAATAAAAAATATCGTTTATTTTCTGACTCGTATGGCAAAATGTAATTCGTTTGCATCAGTTAGAACGTTAGCATAACGAAATGACAAACACACTAAGAGAATTGCTATCTACGTGTTTCTTGTTATTCTGCCGAGAATTACCTATGCTTTCCTTGCATGATGATCATATTTCATTGAAAGCCTGAAATATCTTCAGAATTGTAGGTGGCGCCGTAAAATTTTAGTCCGAAATAAAACTTCGTCGCATCATAATTTTTGATTGAATTTACTGCAGAAATCACAACGATTATAATGCAAAGGTTTTTGCAAAATTTGTACGCGTGTGAATGTGCCCCCATCATGTAACATGATGATGACGGTATTTAAATAAAATTACGTATTTTACATGCTGTGCAATCTCAAGAAAATGAAAAATATGTTTAAAGATTTTCAGAAGCAGTTCACTAACAACCTTCACAAACTATGAGGACTGATTAATAAGTAACTTCTGATACCAAGTTAGAAAGATTCTATTATAATCTACATAAAAATGAGCTGGGGAGATGAATACTTAACATAAATCTTACTTTTTCATATAATCGCCGAATCGTTTAAGAATTTGTCACACCAATACATCAACTTTTGGAAACCCTACGCAAAGAATTCAGATTCAAATGTCTGCAGTTCAGCACTTCAGCTTAGCTACTACTACGGAGTCAGTTCGGAAATGTTTTACTTCAAGGTCTTTCTTAAGACAGCCGAAGGGGTAGAATTTCGAATGTGCAAGTTTCTGGCTGTACAGGACCAGCCGAATCTCCCAGCGAGGAGCGTTTTCAGGCTTGCGGAATGGGGACGAGCGCAAGCCTGAAAACGCTCCTCTGGCTTGCGGTATGCCAGGGTGTTTGTTGTCTATGGTTTGCTTCCTTCAAAGGCAGTAAAGTGGCGCAAATACTGATCGGAAGTAAAATCAATACGTACTCAATTTACTTTGAAACATGTTTATTCCTTTTCAAAACTGCGAAGGCATAACCCATCAGAAGTATCAACAAAAGATCCAAGAATGTCAACACTTTTGTTGTCATTTTTAATATCATTCATTTCGGCAACATTTTAAAGCATTGTCAATTTGTGAATGAGACGTGCTCCTCCAAAAATATAAGGAAAAACCCTGAGTGAAAGCTCATTACTCGTGTTAAGTGAGTCCTCAAAATGCAAATCTTTTGCATTACTTTATCAACATGCAGTTTCTCCGAGTTTACAGTTTAAATTATTCGCACAGTTTAGTGCACGAATATTTCTCAAAAATCAGATACCACAAAAATCTCTCTATTCTAAAAAAAGTAACTGCCGCCGCTGTTTTAGAAATTTCGCGACACTCTTGCTTTCCTAGCTCGCAGCGCAAAACGTATTAAACACAAAAAATATGAAATTTATATCGCTTGTAGATAATTGTTTGGAGAGCACCCTGAAATAAATCATTTTTCGATTCTGGTGATACTTTAGGAGTTATTGTATTTCAAAGTTAAGTTAAGCAAAAAAGTGCTATCAGGTCGCGTTCCGGACACACTAACAGCAACAGAACCATGAAACTTTGTAGGCATGTAGTACCATGACCGAATTTTTGCACCTCGTCGCCATTTTTTTTTAATTTCGATTTAGATCACGAGAAATTAAATTTTTAAATTTCACAAAATTCTCTATTTCGCGATGGGATCCATTTAAAAAAACGGATATATGGCAAACTGTAAACCATAACGCACTGCAATTTTTACGGCATAAACTCACAATTATCTTGCCTCTTTTACAAATAAAAAATTAGGAAAAAGTCATTTTCTGATTTTTAAGCATTTTTTAAAGCCCCAAAGGAACAAAATGAACGGCTTGTCTGTCTTCACGATAACCACACAGGAACGTTCTGGTCCCGTGACCTGCTGCCATATTGGCGCAGCGAATTTGTTTAACGGTTTAGCATAACGGTTTATGGAAATGCTTTTTGGACCGCTTTTATTTTCCTTAGTGGTAAATTTAGTAAGTGCAATAAGTTAAAACGACAAAAGTCTGCCCCTCCAAAAAATAACGGCAGAAAAAAAACTCGGAAATTTTGGAATGGCGGCGGAGCAAAGCCCTTCAATAAAAACAGAAAAAAATTGAAAACAGTTCCGCAAATATCCAACAGGGAGTTCACCAGGAGAGAAACAAAAACTGTACACAAGCCGCCATTTTGGAATCGACACAGCGCAAGAAGTATTGAACAATTGGGATAACATTTTCATTTCGTTGTGATATACTTGAAGATTGGGCTGCAGGGCCTGAGCGCTGCTCTGGAAGCGAGCGAAGCGAGCCTAGAGGCGCAGCCCTAGTGTTTTAAAACAATGTAAAAGAACCAAGATACGTGATCCTTGTTTTTGCTGTATGCGCGTGTCTAAGTTTTACGGTTTTTTCGAAGTTTCGCATTCCAAACCGGAATAGGGCAAAATTAAACGTTTTTGGTCAAAAAGCGTAAATACAAACGAAAATATTTTTTACATTTAAAACTGTGAGCAAACAGCCATGAAAACCTGAGCCATATGCATTTTGATGAGTTTTTCTCATAATTTTAACCTTTCTAATTTTACGTTTAAAAAAATGCTTTGCCAATCAGCATAGGAATTGGACCTATGCTGATTGGCAAAGCATTGCTTTCTCCGATGAGATACGTTTTCTGATTCATCGAACGGATGGACATTGGCATATATGGCGAGAAACATCGGAGAGCAAACACTCTTCAACTATTGCTGGAAGAACTCAAGCTGGTGGGGGCAGCGTTATGGTCTGGGGAATGTCTTTGTGGCATTCCCTGGGACCACTAACACCTATAGAAAGCACTATGGACCGAATTTGTTACGAATCCATCCTTGCAGACCACGTACACCCATACATGATGATTGTCTTTCCTGGGGCAGATGGGATCTTTCAGAATGACAATGCGATGTGTCCCACAGCTAGAATTGTCCGAGAGTGGTTGGAAGAGCACGATGAAGACTTCGAAGTACTTCCCTGTCTTCCTAATTCCCCAGATTGAGCATCTGTGGGACCATTACCTAATTGAGCATCTGTGGGACCGTTACCTAACTGAGCATCTGTGGGACCATTACCTAATTGAGCATCTGTGGGACCACATCGAACGTGTTGCCAGCTCTATGGATCCTCCACCACGCACCCTCCAGCAGCTGTCAGATGCACTGCAGTCAGCATGGCTCCACATACCTGTGAACACCTTCCAGCACCTTACTGAGTACTCCCAGCCCATCTAGCTGCTGTCCACGCTGCACACGGCTGTTACTCTGGATATCAGCTGGAGGTCATAATAATGTGACTCGACCGTGTATATTGTGCTACTGTAAGAAATCGGGTACTTAACGTATGTACAGATGATTATACGATGTCTGTGTATCAGTCTTTGGGCAACTTAAGAGAAAAGTTATTATAGCTATCAAGCGTAAATTTTATATTTAGGAAGTGTTTTGTTTGTTTTTTTCTTGGTGAAATAATACTATACAAAAGTACATTACACATAACTGAAAGTCATTGTCAGTTTAAAGAAATCAAATTGCAGAACATATTGTTGCTTCGAAAAATCACGATGAAAAATGCTTGATTGGTGAAAAGTCCTTTTACAGAAAAAAAATTATTACAAACCTATTCAAAAAACTCCAACAGAAAATTAAATGACTAAATCACTCGTATTAATCACAAAACAAAAATTTCATTGTCTCGCAGTTTGTTTCACGATGTACGTAACTCGACCGGCTGAGTGTCAGTGGTTAAGTGGTTAAAGGCGTACTTTATCCGTTCAAGGGCCCGGTTTCAATACTAATTGGAGCGAAAGGCTCCTCTGAGGAAAGGCCTTAAAAATCGTCGGTTTTGTGGAATTTTAGTTTAAATACGGAAAATTCTGAAATGGATTTTTTTTAAATAAACGGAATTTCTGACTACGGAAAATATGTGAAAATACGGTAGTTAAAATAAACAGGCACTTTTAAAAACGGAAATTTATTGAAAACACGGACACCTACTGGCAACTTTCCTGCACGTTATTTTCAGAAATTTTCCGTGAATTCAGACCACTTATTTTTTACAGTGTGGTCTTAGTTGACACACAGAAGTAGCTCTGCAGGGTAAGCACACTACCATGCTTCATTCGGGACTCGAGCAAGGGCTCATTTCTGATAATTAACCGAAAGCCCGTGCCTCTGAACATTCGGTGATCGGAGCGGCAGTTTGAATGTGACCCACGGAAGAAAGGGAAAGGTAGTCCTTAATAAAAAATATGAGTCAATATTTATTGTATGTTTACAAATGCACCTCGGTACAGCAAAAGTATACAGAAGAAGAAACACCTCTCTCTCTCTCTTTCTGCAAAAGGAGATCGACCCTATATATTTCTAAGTTATGTATGCATCTTCTTCCAGTTGTAACAACGAATTATTTCATTCTAAATGTGCATTCGTCATAATCTAGGTTTAGATGTCACCATTGATATTAAACAATAACGAAAAAGGGAAAAGATGTTTTTACTGGTTTCTCAATTGTTTTTGGAAATACAACTATTTAAGTGACTGTTCGTTTATTGAAAGAATACAACTGTACGTTCATCGAAGGTGTAAAATTACCTGAATCGTTTAAAAAATTACAAACCGTAATGCAAGAAAGCATAGCAAAAACCCTGACCTATAAGGCATTATTATAAAATATGTAAGCTGCATCACCTAATGCAAAAGACAAAGAATTTAAAAACAATCAGCAATGAAGTATAATGCCAGTAATGCATTAAACGCCGGGATTTTTTCTTTTGAATATTCTCTGAAAATTCTAGTACCATCTTTTGTTTACTGAAATAATATTTTGAGTTAGAATCCGAAAACCTCTAAGAATGTACTACTGTATGTCGGCAAGTCAGTTATGTTTCTTTGGGATTAAACTTCGTGAATGCAAAATAAATCCCTGCAACGAAAGAGCGCGCATTTGTTACACGAAAAATTTGCGTATTGCTCTTACGGAATAGATGAAACGTACGGGAATAAAAAAACGCTCACTCAGTCTTTTATATAAATAATTGAGTTTTCTCGGAGCTTTGCAAGAAAGTGCTTCATCCGTCAGTAACCGACGTCCCTCTAAAAGGGCTAAAGCCATATCCCAGTTCTTGTCAGAAATATTTTATGTTGGCACTCAACATCTCAACCATCTCGTGCTCAATAACGCAGCATCCCGTGCTTTAATAGCGCAGTCTGGTTTCCTTCCGGTTTGTTTTGTCTCCTTAATTCGTTTAATTACCAAAATTATATGATATTTTTCTCTCCTTTCATGATCTCGCATGAGCATTATTTATCACATTTGTTCAAAATTCTGTAGTTTGGTGGTGTTAATAAGATAAAAAGCACATATGAAACGAAGTATTTTTACTGCAAAACTTTCCAGACTGCTGGAACATTAATATGCAAGGAAAATAAGTACTTCTCACTTACGTAGCAGCTGAGCAAGTTCTGTATACCGGTGCGGCTCATTGCTGGTAAGAATTAGTGTTTGTCAATCTGCCTGTCGTCACCTACAGAAAAAACCTATTAAACGAAGAGGTTCAAAGTTTCGTAAGAACTCGCAGAAGCATCTGACGATATGCATGCTGACGCCTATATTTCTTTACACTGCTTCACTTAGAAAATGCTACGCTGTAAAAAATAATTGGTGTGAATTCACGGAAAATTTCTGAAAACAAACGTGCAGCAAAGTTGCTGGTAGGTATCCGTGCTTTTCAGAAATTTCTGTTTTTAAAAGTGCCCGTTAATTTTAACCCGTATTTTCACAGATTTTCCGTAGTCAGAAATTCCGTTTATTTCAGAAAAATCCATTTCAGGTTTTTCCGTATTTAAAGTGAAATTCCGCAAAATCGACTGCCCGGCATTTTTCAGCCTTTGCCTCAGCTTATCCTTCCGCCGCTTGGGTCAACAAACAACGTACGCCGTTTACCACTGAGTTACAAACGCTCGGAAATCCGAGTCATGTATAACATAAAACAAACTGCGCGACGATGACATTTTTTTCTTGTGATTAATGCAAGTGATTTAGTAATTTTATTTTCTGTTGGAGCTTATTATTTTTCTGAATAGTTTTCTAATATGTTTTTTTTTTCCTGTAGGAGGACTTTTCACAAATAAAGAATTTTTCATCGTGATATTTCGAAGCAACAACATACTTTGCAACTTGATTTTTTCTTAAACAGATAATGACTTTCAGTTATCTTTAAAAAAAGGTGAAATGTACGTTTTATAGCATTACTTCACACACACACACACACACATACACACACAAACTCCGAAATATAAAATTTACTTTTGATGCCCAAATACTGATACATAGACATCGTATAACCATCTGTATGATAAGTTAAGTACCCGATTTCTTACAGTAACACAATACATATAATAAATAGCTGGTGAACAAAATAAAGTAAAGGAGAAGAAATATGCTGTGCCACAATAAACAAAATTCATGCGATATGCTATCCACAATATCCGATCTCGCAACAGAATTTCAAAATTCGACAGACGATTGAAATTAAAAAGTTAATCCAACCTCAAGTATTCTCACCAATCGCCTATTACTGGTAATGTTTCGTCACACGGATACGAAAAAAGTGAGAACGGAATTCTTTCGTTAATATAAGAAAGATTTTGCGGAAAGGTTTCTGAAAATTCAGAATTCTCTGTTAGCATATCTCTAAAATGGTAATTTACCGTGAATATAAGAAAGAAACTGCGAAAAGATTTCTGAAAATTCAGAATTTCCCTGTGGTTCAAAACATCCGTGAAATTCAGGTTCCTTTTCGTCATTTCACGGAAAAGGTTGTATCAGAAATATGCTTCGTTAATTCACGAAAGAAATGACGGAAAGTGCTTTGTCAATTTCTAGAATTTTTTGCAGTGTATACCATGAACGAATGAACGAATGCACGAAATAAGATGAAATTTATTACACATGTAGACAAGTAAGTGGAAAAGAAGTAATTTCGTTTCTAGTAGATTATATGAATGCGTTGAGCGAGAATACAGTATAATGTTGTAGGCCATATGATCGCACAGTAAGTCAGTAAGTACTGTCACCGCTATGCTGGGCTATACATTTGGCAACATGGGGAGATATCGGGATGGAAAACTCTCGGATGGTGTCCTGAGTTATCTCGGACCATGTGTCTTTGGCCTGTGTCCACAATTCATTGACTGTGCCAGCAGAAAGTGCAGAGGCATTCAGTCCTCTGCCAATGACGTCCTGCAAGTTCTTTATTGGAAAGAAGTCTGGGATTCGCGCTGGCCAAGGCAGCACTTGGACACCTCGTTTCTCTTTCTTTCTTTTTTTTTTTTTTTTTGTTTGCTTGTGTGTTTGGGGATTTAACGACCACTTTGAGCAACTCCATGGAATATAAACAGTCTCCTGTCCCTAATTTAGGGTCACTGATTCCAGGGAAGGGCTGGAGCCAGTGCCTCACTGGAATTCGAACCGGGACGAACCGGGAGTTTTAAAGTTTTATTTATTTTCTTCGCCAAAACATTCGGATCAATTAGTATAGTTATACTATTTTGAATTTGTTGCTGTGTCATCTCAGAAGAGCATTGCATTGTTAATTGACGGGCAACGCTCTTCTGATATTACTCATTGTTAATTGACGCTCACTAAATGCGGATAAAATACCACTGAACATTTTGGCACTATGCCAAACTTATGCTCTCTGAGAAGAAACCCACTCAGTATTTGCATCTTTGTAAACAATATTCAGTGCGAGTACCCGACGTAAACAAAGCTGTAAAAAGATAAACGTCATTGCACTTGACATGAATGGTAAACTGAATCATGTTATATCTGGGGAATTCCTGGTCCCTTTGCTAGCATTTTATGAAAAATACCGTTTTTATTTAAATTTGTACTTACTTATATTTGTCAAAATTTGGTTTAACTTCAACCTTTTATATTGCATTATTTTTACTCACTGAATGTCCTGAGAATTAATTATCACATGTTAGCAAATCTTATGCATGAGTTTAGTTCGACATGTACGGGTAGTTTCTTCCGTAATAAGAATGAAAGTACTTGTACTGACTGAAACTAAAGGGAGAAACCAACAATTGAAAGAATTTCAATGTGCGACTTATCTTCTACCGTGAGCCTGAATTTCCCAGGCAGATCTTTGAACTTTCAAAAAATATAAAAAATTTAATCCCATTTGTTTGAAGTCAAGCAAAAGCAAGATTAAACTGACAGATGAAGGAAAACTAATTCTTTGTGATCAAGAAATACAGCATATTCTGAATAAAAATTTGCTTCATACTTCAAGAAGAAATGTCAGTAAATTTCTCCATGGCGGCGGGAATGACGTCATCGAGAACTCAGCTGCGGAAGGTCATGACACTGTGTTTGGTACGCTTCTCGTCGATGACGAACTGATTTTTGGGAAAGGATTTTGGAATCAAAAACAAGAAAAAATAATAGTACCGCTGTGTCAGCCCAGCCATCTATTGACACCCTGGCTCTGCTGCTATCAGATCGATTTGAAGTATTCGTTTTGAATTGGGAAGCCGGAACTGTGAAAACGATTCTCCATATCTATTGGTCTCCTTCCTTCGCCTCAACGGGCTGTAAGTAAGGGCAAGTAATTTTAATTCAAAACACACTATATTGACAAAAGTCACCGGACACCCCTTCAAAAGAAAAAGAACGGATCCACTGCGCTGTTAAGATGCGCGGTACAGCTGCAAACGGTGTAAAACCAAGCCTGAAGCTGAACGCGATCATATCGCATTGTGAGGTTCAGTGAACATGTCGCGGCGGGAAATGACTGACTTTGAGAAAGGAAAGATTGTTGAGTGTTATATTAGTGGGTTGTCCATAAGAGAAACAGAGAGGCGTTTAAACATACCCAAGTCAACTGTTTTGGATGTACTGAATAAGTGGAAGACGTATGGCGTGCCTGAACAGCTAAAAAGCGATAGAGTGATAGAAGACGTCGAAGCCTCAGGCTCAGCGGTCACGTTCATGCGAGTTCCGTATATATTGGTTTGTGTTGTGTGATATTAGTGTTTCTTCCTTACCTGTTTGTCGTCGTCGATTCGTGAAAGTCCACTGATTATTTTAAGTCTACTCCCGAGCGGGTGAGTTTTTTTCTTTTGCTATTATCAGTTTATTTACGTTCGACCTTGCAGGTCGGCGATGCACACTTCATCAAATATGCAAATGGCGACTTCCGGCGGAGAGAGGCGGAGCCCAGCCCTCGCTTCCCGTGGTCCATCATCATCATCATCATCATCATTTCCGACTGATGTCAGCGTCCCTGCGCTATCTTCCCTAGCTAGCACTGATGCACTACCCTATCCGAGTGGTGCGTTCGGTAGCCTTTCGGGTGTCAATCCGTTGACTTCCCCAGCTACGTCAAACCTTTCAGCTTCTGCTCCAGTTGATGAAGCCATGGATATTACTGGTGGTGAAGCCTCTTTCAGTTCCTTTTTTTTTTTTTTTTTTTTTTGATTGGAGGTTTAACGACCACCGTGAGCAACTCAATGGGCTATAAGCAGTCGCCCGTCCCTAATTTAGGGTCACTGGTTCCAGGGAAGGGAGAGAGCCAGTGCCGTAAGACAAACACAACATCCATGCCTCACCGGGATTCGAACCCGGACCCCTTTCGGACGAATGATCACAGGCCATCGCTTAGACCACTGCGCCACCGGGGCGGCCTTCCAGTTCTTCTGTGCCCGTTCAGTCGCCTGCCACGTATTCTAAGGTTGCAGCCTCTTCTACTCCTCGACAGCTTTCCAAGGATCTGTATGCAAGCGCTCAAGGCCGCCCCGGTGGCGCAGTGGTCTAAGGCGTTGGCCTCTGATCATTCGTCCGTATGGGGTCCGGGTTCGAATCCCGGTCAGGCATGGATGTTGTGTTTGTCTTACGGCACTGGCTCTCTCCCTTCTCTGGAACCAGTGACCCTAAATTAGGGACGGGCGACTGCTTATAGCCCATTTGAGTTGCTCACGGTGGTCGTTAAACATCCAATCAAAAAAAAAGCGCTCAAGCTTTGCACAATTATATTTATCGTGCTGGAAACAACATTCTTCTTGAAATTCCAGCAGGCTCGCCAGCCGCGACTGCTGTTTTTGAAAACCTGGCTAAGGGAGTTAGTTTTGAGGCTCTCCCAGATACACCGATGCGGATCTATGCCGATGCCCTTCAAAGCCTGTTTCCCCCAGACGCCATTTCGCATATGTTCCGGCGGGGCCGAACGGTTGTCGTTTATCTTGCCAAAGTTGAATATGCCAAGTCTGTCCTGACGACAGGCCTAACCATTGGAGATCGCCAACTTACTCCAGAACCAGTGGCCCAACGTCCAGTAAATGTTTCCTTTTACCCTGTATCCCCAGAGGTGACTGACGTCATGTTATATGCCGTGCTTTCATCTCTGGGGCGAGTCGTTGGAGGGATTCAAACACACTTAGCTGCAAAGAACGACCCGATGCATGATACCATCAGTGGAGCCCGTCGAGTTGCACGTGTCGTTTTTCCTTCTCAAGAAGCTATTGCTCAGCTCCCAACTCACTTCACAGTTAAGTGTGATGGTCAGACTCTCCAAATTGATCTATTGACTGAATTCCATTGCAGTCAGTGCAAGGAAGTTGGACATTTCTATAAAGAGTGTCCTATTTCACGGCCATCAACTGGTTCTTCTGCACCACGGATGGATACTCACTACACCCCTGTTGGTGCCTCATCACTATCTTCGGCACCTGCTGATCCTCTTCACATAGAGATCTCTCCTAAGTCGACTGCCTTACCACCACCTGCTTCTGTAGAGCATTATCCTGAATTACCACCGACATCGCCTTTCCTTGCTCCTGCACCACCTGGCGACATTACTGATGCTGATGGAGGGCTGTTGTCTGATACTGAAACTTCCAATGCGGACACCGACACAGCTTACCTGAGCGTCAGTGACCACACCTTAAGTGATGGGTCGGACGCGACCTCTAGGTCTCGCACTGACAAAAGAGAAGCCCCAAAGGCCCCCGACGATTCCTCCAAGCGGCGGAAGCCTCAAGGTAAATCGCCACTTTCTACTCGATCCCGTACGTCGGCTTCTCGCCTGAGAAACTGTGATTTGTCTTCGAACCCTGAAGACTTTATCTTACCTTATGAGGATTTTCTTGCAAAACTGCAACAACATGTATTTCCGTCGACTCCTTTATCATCATCATCATCATCATCATTGTCAACCATTATCAATCCACTGCTGGATGAAGGTCTCCCCAAGTTTCCTCCACAACGGTCTGTCTTGTGCCAGTCTCCTCCATGTCACTCTCGCATATTTACGAATTTCATCCACCCATCTCCCATGTGGTCTTTTTCTGGGTCTTTTCCTGTCCCTTGGAATCCAAACTAAAATTTCGGCTGTCCATCTATGGTCTGTCCTTCTGGCAGTATGTCCAGCCCATTGCCATTTCAGGGATTTAACTCTGATCATGATGTCTTCCACTCTCGTCATTTTTCGGATCCACGAGTTCCTCTTCTTATCTCTCTTGGTTATACCAAGTATGCACCTCTCCATGCTTCTTTGAGTTGTCTGCAGCCTTTGTATGTCTCTTTTAGTTAAGGTCCACGTCTCTGCACCATACGTAAGCACTGGAAGGATGCATTGATCAAACACTTTTCTTTTAAGACATAATGACATATTGCTCTTGAAAATTATGCTGTTTCTTCCAAAAGCTCTCCAGGCAAGTTTTGTACGCCGATTAATTTCTTCATCAATGTGACCCTCACTTGATATCTGCTGTCCAAGATAAACGTACGTATCTGTTATCTCCAGTTTTTCTCCATCAATCGATAAATCTTCATTTCTTGTAAAAGCATTGAACATCACTTTTGTCTTCTGAAAGTTCATTTTTAATCCCACTTCTTTACTCTTGTCAGCAAGTTCCTGGATCATACTCTGCAGCTCTGATGGGGTAGTTGCAAAAATGACTATGTCATCAGCAAAACGAAGGTGGGTTAGATAATCTCCATTAATCTTTATCCCTTTGTTTTCCCAGTTCAGTGATTGAAAGACACTTTCCAATGTGGCATTAAAGAGCTTCGGAGATATGGTGTCACCTTGTCTCACTCCCTTTCCAATTTTTATGTGTGTTGTATTTTCAAACAGCCGAATCTTTGCACTTGCATTTTCATAGATGTTATTCATCATCATCATCATTGTCAACCATTATCAATCCACTGCTGGACGAAGGTCTCCCCAAGTTTCCTCCACAACGGTCTGTCTTGTGCCAGTCTCCTCCATGTCACTCCCGCATATTTACGAATTTCATCCACCCATCTCCCATGTGGTCTTTTTCTGGGTCTTTTCCTGTCCATTGGAATCCAATCTAAAATTTCGGCTGTCCATCTATGGTCTGTCCTTCTGGCAGTATGTCCAGCCCATTGCCATTTCAGGGATTTAACTCTGATCATGATGTCTTCCACTCTCGTCATTTTTCGGATCCACGAGTTCCTCTTCTTATCTCTCCTGGTTATACCAAGCATGCACCTCTCCATGCTTCTTTGAGTTGTCTGCAGCTTTTGTATGTCTCTTTTAGTTAAGGTCCACGTCTCTGCACCATACGTAAGCACTGGAAGGATGCATTGATCAAACACTTTTCTTTTAAGACATAATGGCATATTGCTCTTGAAAATTATGCTGTTTCTTCCAAAAGCTCTCCAGGCAAGTTTTGTACGCCGATTAATTTCTTCATCAATGTGACCCTCACTTGATATCTGCTGTCCAAGATAAACATACGTATCTGTTATCTCCAGTTTTTCTCCATCAATCGATAAATCTTCATTTCTTGTAAAAGCATTGAACATCACTTTTGTCTTCTGAAAGTTCATTTTTAATCCCACTTCTTTACTCTTGTCAGCAAGTTCCTGGATCATACTCTGCAGCTCTGATGGGGTAGTTGCAAAAATGACTACGTCATCAGCAAAACGAAGGTGGGTTAGATAATCTCCATTAATCTTTATCCCTTTGTTTTCCCAGTTCAGTGATTGAAAGACATTTTCCAATGTGGCATTAAAGAGCTTCGGAGATATGGTGTCACCTTGTCTCACTCCCTTTCCAATTTTTATGTGTGTTGTATTTTCAAACAGCCGAATCTTTGCACTTGCATTTTCATAGATGTTATTAATAATATTAATGTATGCATCTTCAATACCGCAGGATTTCAGAGCCGTGGTAACTGCTGATGGTTTCACCGAATCAAAGGCTTTTTCATAATCGATAAAAGCCATGCACAATGGAAGTTCATATTCCCTCGCTCTTTCAATCAGTTCTCTCAGTACGTGGATATGATCTATTGTGCTGTAGCCACTCCTGAATCCAGCTTGTTCTCTCGGTTGAGCCATGTCCAGTGTTACCTTCAAGCGGTGTGAAAGAACTTTAGTGAAGATTTTATAAACCACTGATAGGAGGCTGATAGGTCTGTAGTTCCTAAGATCCTCAATGTCACCTTTTTTATGTAGCAGGATCATTGTAGCATTGTTCCAATCCTCAGGAATCTTCCCTTCATTAAGGCATCGAGTGAAAATTTGGGCGAGTACTGTTTCAATTTCTCCACTTGCTTCTTGTATGATGTCTATAGTAATTCCATCTTCTCCTGGAGCTTTCCCTCGCTTCATGTTCTTGATTGCATGAGCAACTTCTGCTGGGAGGACTGGAAGAACTCTGGTACCTTTCATGATGTCTGGAGTACATGTATCATCCCTTTCATATAATTTGGAGTAGAAATCTTTCACTCTTGTCAAAATTTCGCCTCTATTTCTTGTTATAGAACCATCTTCTTTTCTCAGAGCCATAATCTGTTTTCTTCCCTTACTGAGATGTCCCTTTGCTATCTTAAGGCTTTGGTTGTTTTCAATTGCTTTCCTCACTAGCTCACAGTTGAATTTCCTTACGTCTTCAGTGATACTTTTTCGTGTTGTCTTGCATAGCTCTATATATTCCACTTTGGAAGTCACATCTTCTTTAGTTGTCCTCATCTCTCTTCTTTTTTGCATCAACATTTTGGTTTTTCCTGATAATTTGTTCACATGCAACTTGTTCTTAGACCCAGCTAATTTTGTTGCTGTTTCTATCAGAGCTTTGGTTACTTTTCTGTTAACTTCCGAAATATCCACTTCTTCCGAGGCCTAACATCGGAAGAAGTGGATATTTCTGAAGAACAGATTCTCTGCTTTAGAAGATGTTATTAATAATATTAATGTATGCATCTTCAATACCGCAGGATTTCAGAGCCGTGGTAACTGCTGATGGTTTCACCGAATCAAAGGCTTTTTCATAATCGATAAAAGCCATGCACAATGGAAGTTCATATTCCCTCGCTCTTTCAATTAGTATCCGGAGTTATATGACGTTTTCTGTCGGAAATCGTTGCCTGGGGGATTCCCTCCTTTTGTCCAGGCACATACGGCTCAGCTTCCTGCTGTGACTGCGCAGTTGACGGAGTTGGACTGCATCTATCAAGCGTTTCGTAGTCCGTCTTCTAATGATGCTGCTGCTGTGAAAATGATGCATCGTCGATACACTAATCTTCGAGACCACTTGCGTAAAATGCTCACTCCACCTTCTGATTTGGCGCTTTCACGGTGACGACCTTCAACTGTCGCGGATTTGCGACCTCTGATGTGAATGCCCTTGTCTATGAGGACCTCGCGGCGGATGCCAGTGATGTCCTCCTCCTTCAAGAGACTCGATGTTCAACTGATACGCCGACACACAGATGGCGGTCGTGGCCTTACACATTCTACCATGCGTACCGCCAATCTAGGTCTGGTGGCATTGCCGTCGGTGTACACCGTCGTTTAATGCAACGTATATCTTCTATTTCTGTCAATAACTTATATTCAGAATTATTGCAATGCCTTACTTTCTGTGTTGATACTGTAACTTTTCATGTGTTTAATGTGTATATACCAACTGAAGAATCATTTGTTGATCCACTTTTTCGGAGTCTACGTGCAGCGATTGCTGCGATTCCCTCCGGGGATTTTTTCATCATTGGAGGGGATTTTAACTGCACGGTGCAGCCCTCTGTCGACCGCTATTTGTCGCACGGAGAACACCGTGCGAATCTTGTCTCCAAGTTAACACAGTTTATTGCTGATTTTCAGCTTGTTGACTCTTTTCGCCAGCTAAATCCTCAAACCATTTCATTTACTTGGTGCAATTCCCCGACGCAGTTTTCTGCTGCCGCTCGATTGGACCGTATTTATGTTGTCTCTTCTTTGATTCCCACTATTACTTCGGCACGGCACCTCCCTACAGTGTCCTCCGATCATAGCGCCGTGTCTCTATCTGTTTGTGTCTCCCCATCACCACCTTCGGCTCGTCGTGGATGGAGTTTCGATGATACAATTTTACAAGATCAGTATTTCTGCGATACAGTTGAGCAGTTCCTTGCTGCTAGGAAACCTCTGCTAGCTACTACTCCGAGTGCCCTGCGCCTGTGGCTCGACATTAAACAAGACCTTCTATTATTGGTACGACGCCTTTCATTTTCCATCACTACTACTCGTGCGATGGCGATCAGCAATCTTCGGGGTTTACTTTCTTCGTTACAAATGTCGGATCCACAGTACTCAGTAGTTCACGATGAACTACACGCTCACCTACAACCGCTTGCCCAACAAGCTGTGCGTCGACTTCGACTTCTGCATCTATCTCCATCGACACAAGCCTTTGAAGTTCTTTCCAAGATGGAATCTTCGAGACGAGCGTCAACCTCACTTCGACATCTTCGCCTTCCTAATGGTTCCACCACGTTCGACACATCTCTTATTTGCTCCCAAGTCCGTCACTTCTTTCAGGAGAAGTTCCGAGCCGTCGCGCAGGTTACTGATCTTTCTTCTTCTCCCCTTCTCTCTTCTCTCCCTCAGGTCCCGCCTTCTCTCTGTGCACCCCTCACTGCTGAGTTTTCTTTGCCTGAACTTCGAGAGGCGTTTTTCTCCCTGAACTCCCATGCCTCCCCGGGACCTGATGGTCTCCCGCTGTCCTTCTACCGTGCTTTTCTTCCGTCCCTTCTACCTTTTCTTTCTGCTGGTTTTTCTTGTGCTCTTTCTTCTTCTGCGCTTCCGCCGGAATTTACAGTTGCTCATGTCATCCTCCTGCCAAAGAAGGGGGACCTCCTGAATCTGACAAATTGGCGCCCTATCTCCATCCTTAATATTGATTATAAATTTTTCACGAAACTCCTTTCTCGACGTCTTAACTCTGTCCTTTCGTTTCTTGTTTCTCCCGACCAGTCATACACTGTGCCTGGTCGGTCTATCGCTAACAACATTTCTTTTCTTCTTAATCTCAATTTTCTTGCTCGCAAACATTCAGAACCCCTAGCTCTATTTAACATTGATCAACAGTCTGCTTTTGATAACGTTTCCCATGAGTATCTCTCTGCTGTTCTAACCCATTTTGGCTTTCCTTCTGCTTTTGTCTCTCTCCTTCTCAGTCTTTATCGGGGCGCACATTTTCATGTTCGGGCGGCCTCATTTTTGACGGCCCCCATCCCTTTCCAACGAGGAATCCGGCAGGGTTGCCCCTTCTCAGGGCAACTCTTTGCCGTCGCATTCGAACCTTTCTTGATTGCCAGCCGTTCATCTCTTCTTTCTGCATTGCCGTTGACCGTTTCTAGCACCAGGCATCACCGTTTCGTTGTTTCAGCCTATGCAGATGACGCCACTTTCTGTCTCCGACGAGATGAACAGTTTGATATTCTACACTCCACGTATCAACAGTATGCAGCTCTCTCTGGTGCGTCCTTGAATGTGCTCAAGAGCACCGGGTTGTGGTGTGGGTCTTGGATAGGTCGCACCGATGCTCCATGGGGTGCGGTGTGGTCCTCCTCAACCCAGAAAATTCTTGGCGCCCAGATTGGACATCCATTCACTTCTGGAATTATTACCTGGAATGGACTCCTTCCTCGATTACAACGCTCAGCTGCGTTTTGGCGATTCACGCATTCTTTCGCATCTTACATTCAGAGAGCGCAAATTGTCCAGCGATACCTTATATCCCAATGCTTGTTTTCTTGGAACTCATCGGTGTTTACCTCGGCTCGTCTCTCTACTGTCAACAGCATCTTTACTTCCGTGATTTGGTCAGCAAAGCATTGGGTTGCTGCTACAACTCTCACTCTTCCAGCTTCTTTGGGAGGAATTCGCCTACCGGATGTACGCCTTTACTACCGAGCCTTTCGCATCGTTTCATTCCTTCGCCTTCTTCTCACTCCTTCTCCATCACTCTGCTCTACTTTTGATATTCTTATCTCTCTCCGAGATCCATCCTTTTCTTTTCTTTTATATCTTCGGATGGACTCTTATCCTTCTTATTTTAATCAATTTCCACCCCTCATTACTCAAGCTCTAGCGTTCTTCCGCTCACTTCCACTTCTTCGCGCAACTCCCTCTACTACTCGTGATCTTCTTGCCGAACCACTTTTCTTTTCGACTATGATTCACCCTCCTGATCAACCCTACTTCATCTTCCCTCCTTGGGTCCGCTCTGGAATCTTAACTGTTCAAGCTTTAGTTACTGCTGACCTTTCCTGGAAGCCCCTTTCCTCTCTTCCCCGCTTCTACTCCCCTACTGGAGGAAGATTATGATCTCCTTCGTTCTACTCTCTGTTCTCTCTTCCCTTCCCTTGTTTCTGATTCTGGTCTCATCTCTGTTTCTGGTCCTAGCCTCTCTATTCCTTTCTTCCTTCCTCTTCGTGCCTCTGTTGCCCCCATTTCTTCTTTTTCCACTGGTTCTATATATACTCTTCTTACCACACCCCTCGCTATTCCCCACCCACTCCCGGATGTTTCTTCTTTGCTTTCTTTGACAATCTGGTCTGCATCTTCTTCGCCGCTCTCCTCCCCGCTGGAGCTTAACCTTCAATGGCGGTTTCTCCACCGTCGCCTTCCCGTTCCTTCCTCTCTCTTTCGTATGTCTATTTCTTCTACTTCACTCTGTATTTTTTGTGGTTCTGAAGGCGATGTTCCACACGTTTATTGTCACTGTCCCATTCTGCTACCTCTGCTTCATACTGCTTTTCGTCTTGCTTGCATTATTTGTTCCAGGGATCTTCCTTTCCAATCATATCCATGGCTACTTCTAACTAAGCATCCTCCAACTAAACTTCCGGATGCTTCTGCCTACCTATTCGTCCTTGTGAAGCATGTTATTCATCTTTACCGCCTTTCTATACGATCACGTTCTGCCACACCTAGCATCCTTTCTGCAGGTGCAGCTCTGCGGAAGATTTTTCGGAATCGCATCTTGGCTCGTCTCCGGCTGGAGTACTTTGCAGCGTCCACCCCCCAATCTCTGGTTTCCTTCCGGTCTGCCTGGGCGCAGGAAACCGGGTGGTTCCGAGTTGACGGGTAGACGCTGTATCTTTCGTGTTAATTGCGTTGTGCTATCTCCTCTTACTTTTCCATGTGCCTTTTGGGACACAGTGTATATTTGTAATTATATTTTGTTATTTTGTCGGATCTGCATTTCTTTGTGTTTGTTCTCTCAAATGGCAGGTTATGTAGTTGTCTACCGTGGCGTGCCTTTCTTGGCATAGGTTTTGCGAATTGTTAACTAATGTGACTCGTTTTCTTTTGTTTCG
Organism: Macrothele yani; assembly: GCA_039090855.1. NCBI lineage: Eukaryota > Metazoa > Arthropoda > Arachnida > Araneae > Macrothelidae > Macrothele > Macrothele yani. The sequence continues at coordinate 78,430,618 of CM077007.1, read as the reverse complement.
GTACAGGTTTGTACCCGAGTCTAAGCTGCATGTACCACTTTCTATTTTTTTTTATTTTCTTCCTGGTGTTTTATGATATATATGTACCATATCTTATGGTCACCTTATTGCTGTCAATTGGCGTGGTATTGTTGGTTGCCTGTAATTGTATGCTGTTGTAACCTATCTTCATTGTACATAATTTCTGATATTGTCACTTTTTTTCGTACCTTGGTTTGCCATGTACCCTGTTTATTGTAAATTGTTCGTCCCTTGCTTCTTTTTCCCTACTGTTATCTGAGACAGCGAAGTTCTGTTCTCTATGCTTGTAATTTATATGGCACGCACATTGTGTATACTGAAGTTTTACATCGTTCCTGTTCACTGGACCATTGTACTGTGTATTATGTATTGTTATGCAACGAGGAACAGCGTTTGCTGGTTCGTACCTCTCACTCGAATGTTCTGTTTCCCTGTGAACCCAGTGTGCTTATTCCTTGTTTTTCTTTCCAGTCATGTAATGTTTGGATTATCACAGGGTTTATGTTCGAGTCCGAAGTTCCCGGACTCTCGTTCCCCTGTTGTATTTGTGTTTTGTTAACGTGACCTCGCTGCACACTTTTCACGCTCTTCGTTCTGTTTAAGTTGGTGAAAGTTCATTGACCTGTAAATACTGTATCATTTTATACGATTTTCTTTTTCATGCTTTTGCCAGTTAACGCGAGCGTTGTGCTTCTTTTTTCGCACTCGCTTACGGTGTTCATCACGGATAAGCTGATAATGTTTACCGTGTTGTTCATGCCTTGTTCTTGTTATTGTGTTTCTTGAATTTGTACAATTTTTTTCAGTTTTCTTGTATGTATACAGTGTACATTTTTTCGGCATTTCTGTTGGTACTAGTTCCTTTGTGATCCTTTGATCCTTGGTCGAGTCCAGGGTCACTATAAATTTTGTATCAATGTTGATTTTTGTGAATTGAGCTTACCATCAAGTGTGAGTTGTAATTTTTATTGTTCTGTTTTTGTTTAGTTGGCGCTTGCCATACACCTGTAGTGCGTATTATGTAACTTACCGTAATCTGTATTATTTCTCTGGTACTGTGATTGCTGTCATTATCAACTATCTCTCACGCGTATTTTTCCTGTTCACAGTGTTCCGTGCTGTTTGTATTTCTTGTTTGTTTTGTATCCCCGTTGTGCCCCGGGGGTTTTGCACTTGCGTTTTTGGCGTTCTGTATTGTATCTCCAAACCTCGTGCGATTTCTGTTCGAGTCGGTGTCATTGGGCTCACATTTATTTGTACCGTTTTTCAAATTGTGCATGATGCTTTGTTGTTCCTTTATGTTTTCCCCTCTATGTTCTTGAGTGATGATGCCCGTTCACTTGTAGATCTGTTTTCTCATCGTTTAGCGTCGCTCAGTGTGGCACGCCTTAATCTTGTCTTCAGAATCACTCACTTGAATGGTATTCGTGTGAATTTTACTGGGTTTGTTGCGCACTGTTGGTGTACAGTGTTTACTGTATTTATGGTTTCTATTTCCGGTTTTCCTGATTGTTAATAGAGTGCCGTGTTGGATGTCCTTTTCTGTTGTTAGGCGTTCCTCGATTACATCCTGGCTATTGCCAGTGCCAATTGTAATTGCTTTCGTGTACTTTGCTGTCTCTGTGTATCGTGTATTTTACCACCTTGTTGTAGTTTTTTAGCATTTTTCATATTATCTTGACCGGCGTAGCCGCATTCATCTGTTGATAATGTCATTACTTTCATTCATTGTTTAATTATTGTTTTTCCCACTTTGTGGTGCGCCTGTATTATTTTATGCCTAAAAGTTCAATAAAATTTGTTAATACTCAGGAGAGACGTTACAGCTAATCTACGGAGCACTGCACAAGACCTCAGTGTACAATTGAGTAACAATGTTGGAACCTCGGTATGTACATGCCCCATTTGCAGAGAACTTCATTCCATGGGCTACCGTGGTCGTGCGGCTGCCCATAAGACTTTCCTCTCCACTCGGAATGCTACTCGTCGTTTAGCATGGCGTGAATAACATTAATCGTGGACCGTAGATCAATGGAAACGGGTCCCATGGACTGATGAATCCAGATACACGATCCATCAGTCTGATGGCCGTGTGTGGGTATGGCGGCATTCGGGGGAACGCTATTTACCACAGTGTACTGTTCCTACGGTCAAGTTTTGAGCTGGCAGTGTACACGTGTGGAGGTGTTTTTCGTGGTATGGTCCCAGCCCATTGATTATCGTGGACAAACCTGTTAACCAGTATGTCTACCACGATATTCTGGACAATTATGTCCTACCAACTCAGTGGTAATACTATGGAACCGAGTCTTTTTGGTACCAGCAGGATAATGCACCAAGCCATAAAGCAAGGACTGTTACGACGTTGCTTGACGATAATTCCGTATTGTGTTTGGATTTGCCAGCATAAAGCCTTGATCTTAATCCCATAGAGGACCTATGGGATGAATTAGGGCGCCGCATAAGAAGTTTGGAAACAAGGTCTACTACTAAGCAACAGTTAGCAGCAGCATTATGTACTGAATGGAAGCGCATACCTGTCGCTGTGTTCCAAAACCTTGTCGAAAGGATGTCTCGAACGGTTAGTGCATATATTAAGGCCAAAGGTGGTTTCAGAATCGCTTTAATGTAACAAAACAGAGGAGACGAGCAACATGGAATCGTCTCAAACGAAAAAAGAACAGGAATGATACAAACTGATAAAAGCGATGATATGTACATGGAATGAGTAATGACAAATTTACAACGTGATGCAAACAGAGCAATGCTTGAGGAAGAACAAATTGATCACAGGCTAGGCCCGCAGTGCGAAAGAACATCAAAAAGTTAATGCAGAGACTTAACTCACCGTGAGATGTAACGTACTTGGTGTAACAGCGAACCACGGGGTCACTGGTGACCACGTAGCATAGAAGGAGCTTTCACGGCATGCGGAGATGGCAGACTGATACTCCTGCTGTACCATCGTGCACAGAGTAACAGAAAGCATGGTGAAAGGTGAAGTCTCAAGTGCGCCATCTATGAAAAAGTGTCGAGGAGTGGCAGTTCGTCTCTTACAGAAGGAGTAAGTCGGCCCCAAGAGGCGAGGGATCTTCCAGTACGAGAGCGTTAGCGAGGGGGTTAGCAAACTCCCTACAATTCAGAGGGGCAATCTTGAATGGGTAAGTCCGACGTCGGATGAAGGGCAGCTACGGCAGCTTTCTGGAATGTGTCGAGTTGTTTGATGATGCCACGACACCGCAAGACGTGGTCCGGTTGCTTGGCATTATGCAGGAGGAATTTGAGGATGGAGGTTGCTTGATCGAAGGCCTCGGGAAGAACTGCTTCAAACTGCTGTAAAAAGATGAAAGAGGCCTCCCGATTTGTTTTATGAGTGAGAAACTCGTAAAGATATTCAAAGAAGACAGGTTCTGAAGGAAAAGAGGTATTGGTAAGCAGAGTCGAGAAATCTTCAAACGTCGGCAGAGGAGCCCTTGGACTTTCAAGACGAATAGCTAGAACGTGACAGGGGAGACTTGGAGCCTGCTAGACGGTTGGAACGATGTGAGCGGCCAGTCGGAGAAGGTGACTTCTTTTTTTCCTCCGGGCCTCGGTAAAGGTAGTAGAGCGACGTTTGCCGTGGATCGATGACACACGAGATGTGGAATCAGAGGAAAGGTCCACCTCATCGCCGGGAGCAAAAGTGCCGACGGTGAATGAAATTTGAAGATCAGACGTGGTGTCCTCTGATGGAGATAGAACACGGGAAGGCCAGGAGGAGTCAAGCGAAGGAAAATCTGACAGAGTGGAAAAAGCAACATCGGAAGACGCGTGTTGATCGAAGTCTTTAATCATATTTTCGGCAGAACTGGGTCCAGGAGGTGCAGACGCAGGAGGAGGCATGGCAGCAAAAACGGAGGAAGAGGTAGAATGCTGCCTTGAAGCTGCAGGAGTCAGTGGCTCTGCATGAGGGCAAAGAGCCTGCTTATGGCCGTAAGCCTTGCAGCGTGAGCAAATAGCAGAGGTGAGGAGCTCAATCCGGCGGCGCTCGTTACCGCAACGAACATCGAGGAACCGTGGAAACTTTATGAGATGCTCTTCCGCCGGGAAAATGATGCAAGCAGTTCTACGGAAGCCACAGATATGTTTATCATCGGTGTCAGAGGGGGAAGAGGAGAGAGTCTTCACTTGGCCGACTACTCTACCGCATCGACTAAGTGCAGCACACATCATATCATCAGAGACCTCCGGGGGTACCGGATGTAGAGAGATCAGAACAGGACGTTGGGTGATGAATTCGACTAAGAGGTGACGATCGCCAATTGATAGGCCCCGAGACAAGACAAGCTCGGCATATTCTTTCTTCGAAAAATAAACAATCACAGTTCGTGGTTTTCGGGTGAGGTGGGTGATGGCACCAGAAGGAAGGAACTTCTTGAGAGCGGAGCTGCACTGCTTCAAAGGAGTGTCGGGCAGCGCATCAAAACAAACCCCCAACTCGAGGGTCGAATGAAGACGTTGACCAGCAGGAGAGTTCTCGGGAATGTCTAATGAGATTGTGTTACCGTTGAGAGTAACATAAGAATCCATAGGGGGCAGATGAGACGAAGAGGAAGCCGGTGGAATACCAGAGGCAGCCGCAGAATACGGACGTGCAGAAGCGCCTCCTCTGGAAGGCATTGACACAGCATGAGACAATGTACTGGAAGCAGAGGCGGTAGAAACTGTAGAGGGCAGATTAGCGACGCTATCAGAGACGTCCATGAATTCATCATCGTCAGCAGAGGCCAGGGACGTCACATCCACGTTCTCAATTGCAGAGTCGGAGACCTGAGCAGTAGAAGACGTGAAAATGACAGGAGGAAAATTAAGAGGCTTTCTACTAGCAAGCGAAGATGATTGATCGGCTGCGTCTGTCGTTGAAGAGGCGACGCGAGGAGCTGCAGCGATACGGGCGGGAACAGCGCCCTCATCGGCAGAAGCCATAATCAGTGGCAAGGGTTAACGAAGAAAAACGACCAGCTCGATTTGTAAATTAAAACACTGATAATGAAAAAAAAATGAGCACTCACCCACTCGTAAGGGATCTTAAATGAAAGCACAGACCTATAACTTTGGCAAACACACAGAAGAAAATGATGGGACACACAAAACACGTACGTGAAGCACTCAAATACGGAGCTCATGAAAATACGTGTAGGCAAAAGGTGGACCGACACCGTACTCATATATGTCAATAAATGCTATGTCGTGTTTCTCTTCTAGGTGTTCGGTGACTTTCGTCAATATAATGTATATTTCATTCCATATTAATGGTCATATAAATCCGACTGAAACAACTCTATCATTCTCCAATTTCTTTTATCGGGAAAGCGATTTTTTGCAAGGTTTCTTCCTACAAACATTGGGTTGTCAGATAAATTAGTTCGCTTTTTTTATTGGAATCCTTATTTTTCATGAAAAAGTTTTCACAAATCAATCAATAATATATTCTCCTTGATTGCTCACGACTTCTTTCCAATGTTCCACTAGGTTGTCAATGCTCCGACGGTAAAAATACCCTGGTTTTGACTCGAAGAAATCATCAAGCCACCATTTCAGCTCGGCGTCGTTTTTAAACGATACGCCTCGCAGACTGTTGTACAGCGATGAGAAAAGGTGATAATCTGAGGACGCTAGATCAGCAGAATACGGTGGGTGTGGTAGAACTTCCTAACCGAGATCATGAATAGCAGTTTTGGTCAGATTAGCGACGCGGGTGCGAGCGTTGTCGTGTTGACGAAACACACCGTGCAGCCGGTTGGGTCGTTTCAGCTGAATTGCCTCGTTGCACCGGTGCATTTTCTGAACGTAAAGTTGTGCATTGATCGTAGTGTTCTTTTCAAACAATTCGTAGTGGATCACACCTTCCCAATCCCCCCAAACGCAGATCATGGTCTTGCGTGGAAGCAGCTCGGCCTTGGCTCGAGGTGTTGCTTGCTTGTGAGGACTCAGCCATTCTTTCCTCTGCTTCATATTGACATAGAGACCTCATTTTTCATCGGCGGTGACGACGCGGTAAAGAAGTCTCTGTTTTCATCCACGAGTAGCCTGGTGTCGAGCGAGAAAACTGGCGGCGATAGTAAAGCGCTGGATTTTGTCTCTTGCGTTCAGAGAATGTGGCACCCTTGCACCACGTTTTTGGACCTTACCCATCGAGTGAAGGTGACGGGAGACGGCACCATGAGAGCATTCCATCTGCTGGGCCAATTCCCTAGCAAATTGACGCGAGTCTTCGTGGATGAGCTCATTAAATTCATCTTCACTGAACTGAACAGGTCCGCCGCAACGTGGAGATTCTGTGAGGTCGAATTTCCCCTTCTTGAAGCGCAAATACAATTTCTGCGCAGTTCTGTCAGTAATAGAGCCTTCTCCGTACACAGCACAAATGTCTCGAACAGCTTTGGAACCTTGATTAAAAGCGAAGAGAAGCAGGTGTCGAAAATGCTCATTTCTGTCTACTTGGCACTCCATCTTCATATGGCTAAAGATAGTGTTAAGTTTTTCCTTACTTTTTAACCACTTCTTAAGTTTTAGCTTCTTGCTGTGCTGTAGCCACCATTTAATTAACACCCCCCCCCCATTTTTTACCTATAAGCCATCAATATATATATATATATATATATATATATATGCACTCCGGTAGAATTCTTTTAACTCGTATAGAGAGTATTTTTACCAGAGTTAGTCGCTGCCATCAGTCCAGAATTTGTAAAGCTTGGACGACTTATTTCATACACCATTACTCACCTCAGAGGCGTGGCGAAGGATCAAGCAGTGATGACACAGAGCTGGCATCCTTACAAACACACATTTTCATTTACATTCCGTTACAGTTGCGTCAATATGTACAAAGTTGGTCGAGGATATTTTCAAACTGAGTTCAGATGATTTAGGTATTTCACCCGCACGGTGCAATTTTACAAATCTAGGTCAGACATGCAGCAGTGAGTACATAATGCCCACAGTCAGTTATATAAGTCGCGTTGATATTACATACGTGTCAGTCTCAGCACAGTTCGTGATCAGAACCACTCAGGCTACCGTATACACAGCATATCAGCTACTTAAAACACGGGGAGTTCTCTACTGGACGTACATTTTATCTACATGTACTTATCTTAGATTTTTAGACCGCATCCTATTACCTCAGTAATTCACAAAAATCGACCACTAACCTCGGCTAGTGATGACGTATACTGGTGACCCAACCGCAGCTGTGCGCTCAGACTTTTTAGGTCTCAAACTTCATCCTGAGATATGACCTATCATCCGCTCCTCTTGTTAGCTGAACGAGAAGTCCTGCCAAACTCTTCTCCTGCCTCACTGAACTTTTTCCCTTGACCCTGGACGGCACACAACCAATCATAGGCTTGCATTTTGACCACTAGTCCTGAGGCATCTCGCTTCCAGGAGTCCTGTCGCCTTCCCATGGCGTACTCTAACATCCCCTGCTGCAACTGCTTTGGTTTCTGGGAATTCCACTCTCCAAAATTCTAGAAGTTGCAACCTCCATGTGACACTTGTGACTTTGTCACAAAAATGGCGGTTGTTTCTTCCTCCCTTCGTTCTTCTCGATATAATGGCGTCCCATTACCCATTTCTGATTTTTCCACATTTACTTTTTTTAAATTCAGTACTTCCCATATTCCTGTGCACCACTGGCATTTTTTCCACTTCTTTTTTTTTTCTCTAACAAGTTTTCATATCATCACAAAGAGTTAAACTAAATATAATATCAAAACCAATTAATAAAAATTGTACAGAAAGAATAGAGCTACAAAACAAAACTATGATCAAAATATTATTCGTGTTCGTTCAAATAACATTGGAAAAAACCGAACGAACTTGTCTGACAACCCAATAACTCACAGCTTTCCCTCTATTAGGCGTAAATGGATATATTGAGTTTTCCACGATATCTTTGCTTCAGAAACGTTGATTGAAACACTTTTTGCATACCCAGGCCTCGTATCATTCACCACGAAGATAACAGTAGTAATAAAATTTACAGTCCCTATAACTGAAGAAGCCCCCGCCAAATGCAAAGAGTACGACCTGAACAATATTTTGCCTATGCAATTTCTAATCTTTCATATAGCACAATTTTGGCACTAGGAGGCACAAGAGTATATTTGTTTGCCATGTATTTGCAGCCACATATACGATTTAAAAACTGCAATTGAAAACATTCTTTCCTTGTTAGGTGCCATTCACCAAGAAGAATATTTTATGTGTATTTCCTCCTAGAAATAACGCGCAGTTTTCCAGCCAAGAGACGTAAGTCCATGCTTTATATTTCTGGATATCACTCATTTTAAAAGACCTATTTGAAACATTCTTCTTGCGGTAGATAGCGTTCATGTGAGGAATATTTCCCATGATACTTACAGATTTTAATTACTATCCCGGTTCCCGCCTGGTCTGAGGGACTGGACTGTCTTCTAAAGATTTGTCGGAGACCGGCACGGGTTCGCGTCCCAGATAAAGCGTTTGCAGTGTGTTTGTTTGTTGGCGCTGCTCTCACCCCTCTCGGGAACCACTGGCCCTAACTTAGAGACGGGCGACCGGTTATAGATGGATACGTTGCGCATGGTTTTCGTAAAACTCCAAAACAAAAGAAGAAAATGAAAGATGACATCGAATTTTTTGGTGTAATAATCACACAGGAAGAATTTTTCAAATCGGACCGTTCTGACGCAAATTAAATTCATCAAAGCTATTCAAAGTCAGTGGAACCGGCATGGAAAACAATAGAAACTGACGGAAGAAACAAGTTTTTCAATCGGATTTTTAATCCCTCAGATATTTCTGTGAACGGCATCGTGAGCTTACGCCCTCTGATTACAGACTTGTGCGTTAAGAAAAACATGAATTTATATGAGAAACATTTCTCACCGGAAAGGCTCTCCAACACAGGAAGAATTTTTCAAATCGGACTCTTTGAAACAGAGATATCGGCAAAAATAAGATGTAACTTTACGTCCCCTTATGAGAAAACCATGCATTATTTTAGGAAGAAAGTATTCTCAAAAGGTTTTTCCATATGAGCGGTATCGGTCCAAATAAAAAAATTTAGTCGAGTTTTCAGGAGCCCAGATTTTGCTATCAGAAGCAGAACTAACATTTATGTCCCCTGGTGGCCAATCCTTTTTTACCAAACATTAGAAATTATGTGAAAAATATTTTCCATCAGGTCTTGTATTTGGTACAGGAAGAATTTTTCAAATCGCAGTTTTAGAAGCAGAAATAACGCAGAAATCGAAATTTACCTTTGTGCCCCCTAGCAAAAAGTCTATGATTTACTTGAAAATTTTGAATTTATAGCAAAACCATTTCGCATCGGAAACACTATCCAACAAAGGAGGAATTTTTCAAATCAGAGTCCTAGAAGTAGAGATATTGACAAAAAATGAGATATACATCTACGCCCCCTGGCGTAGAAACCATGCATTATTTCAAGAAGAAAATGTTCCTAAAACGTTTGTCGAAATGAGTAGTATCGGTCAATAAATGACTTTTTCTGCAGTCGAGATTTTAGAAGCTCATATTTTGCTGCAAATACATCAGAAGCGGAAATTAAGACTTACGCCACCTGGTGGCCAAACCATTTTTTGCAAAAATTAAAAATTACGTGCAAACGATTTCCCATCAGGAGCTGTATCCGGTGCAGAAAGAATTTTTCAAATCGGAGATTTAGAAGCAGAGATATAGAGGGAAACGCAATTCACCTCTACCCCGTAGCGGAAAGTCTATGAATTACTTAAAAATTTTGAAAATATATGAAAAACATGTCACACTGAAAGCACTATCCAAAAAAGAAGGAATTTTTCAAATTGGAGATTTTTCATCAGGAGGTGTTTCCGCTGAAGAAAAAAAATTTCAATTCGGAGTTTTAGAAGAAGAGTTATCGGGAAAAATGTAATTTACTTTTACGCCCCCTAGCGGAAAACCTATGGGTAATTTTAAAAAGTAACTATATCTTAAATATTTTCCGACATAAATGGAATCGAAAGATAAAATAATATTTTCAATCGGATGTTTAGAAGCAAATATGTGGAATAAAACGTATTTTTGAATTCGACGTCATCTGCATTTACGCCCTCTAGCGGCGAAATTGCACATTGTAAAACAAAACGATATAAAGGATCATCATTCGCATATTTCAAGATTCCCAATGCAAAAAGAATTTTTCAAATCGGACTAATAGTTGCAGAGATATCGTGGGTACAGACGGACGGACAAACCGGTAACATAAGCACGATCTGTTTTTACAAAAACGTGCTGAAAATTATCATAACGTACAATTTTGCCACTAGGAGGCGTAAGTAAATATTTCTCTTCAGCAACATATTTTCAGCGTCTGAACACCAGACAGAAAAGTTATTTCCGTGTCTGAACAGCCCGACAGGAAAAGCTTTTTTCTAGTAGGATACAGCCCACAACATTAAACTTTTTATACATATTTTCTACTTAAAATAACGCAGTTTCCCACTTAGGATAGTGCACCAAAATCAACTCCGACATTCCTTCGCACTGTGTAGAAAAAGGCAGATAGCCTGATTAATAGCCCTTCACTCTTGCTTGTTCGCGGTTCGTATACCAGAAACGAGCAGTAGTAACTCGTTGTTGTATTTTATCCTTAATGGTATGAGAACTGATTTGCAGAGCTGCTAGACTTTATTCACCTATCGCCGAGAAACAAAGAAGTAATCCAACAAAGTTGCTGCTTCCGGCTTACAGTGTCTGTAGGGGTGAGCCTATAGCCCTTCTGCTAAGTCCCGCCTCCGCTCAGGAGGTCGTCCGTTGAAATTATTAAGCAGTCACCCACTCACAGCAAATCAACTGAGGTTCTCTCACACATAATTTATTTAATATAAATTTAAGGCCCAGGCTCTCTCTTTCCTCCGCTTTACTTGGGATATCTGCGAACCAAGAAAGGGATTGAAGGTTTTAAAATAAGGCACAAAACTCAAAGTTGCAGTAACTACGCCGTAATAGAGAATAAAGAAATTTAATTATAAGAAATTAAATACCGAGAGTCTGATTTCTCTCGAAAAGTCCACGTAGAGAGAATGCCTAACGTATTTCGGGTCCGTATCGAAACAACCCGAATCCGATTACTGATCTCTGCCAGCTAATAATCTCCGGCTACGAAGAACGTCTCCGGTTGAGTATTTCTTACTCCAACCCTTCTCCTGTTGAATAATTCGGTGCCTTCGTACACCGCCTACACTCGAGTCATCTTGACTCTACGCTTTCCTACGGAAGCACTCGGCTTCTCTCCAACGCGCGATATATTTTCCCGGGAGCTCCTGCTCCCCACTTCTGCAAACTTCCACAACGTACTTCGAACTCTTTTTCACGCTTTTCCTCCGCGTGACCTCCTCGCCCTTCTTCCGATAATTCTATCATTCCACTTGCTCCGTTGCTCCGAGGCATCGACCTCTGACCTCTCAGGTAAAGGATAGAACCGGACTCAAGCCGCCAGGCTATCAGGCTTCTCCCTAGGAAACGTAGACCTCCTGATCCTCCTAATCTGCCCCTCGGTCATCCTTATCGTGTTCCGCGATCAACTTGTGGCATTCCTCTACTGGCCCCTCCGCTTGAAAACTAGATTCCATACAGATACATGAATGCATTAAACAATATCAGCATACTTTCTATATAAAGGAAGTTTACCTAGCACCAGACCTACTGGCGCCCTTTTGACATAGAGTATTGTCTGGGTCTGTTTTGAAACTCTCTAAAAGCAAGATTTCTTGTGTAAGGTATTGTCGCTCTGAACACTGTGTTTCCGTTGTCGAGGTTCACCTTGCATTCCTTTTGGCGCCGTTAATTGAAGGCCAGATATCTTCATTTTACAACCACACTGTGAACGAAAGAAAGTTATCCACTCAGGGAAAAAAAAGTCCTTCTCGAGGTGACACTTCGTCGTCCATCGAAACACGTGGCATAGTATTTTTTTTTCACACACATAAATTAACATGAATTTATACAGTAAATTACATTCGTAGCATTTTGTAGTCTTCGCCCTTACAGTGTTGTTTTAATCTATTTCCCAACTACTTCATTCCTGGTGCATCAACACACCCAAATTCCTTACTCCTTATTCAATTTTCTTTGCAAATTATGATTTTCAGAACTATTTCAGTCGAGTTTTGTCGTTCCAATATTGTAAAAAAGAAAGCAAAATGGTCGTGGTGCTGTACACTACTGGTATCGTCTTTTCTGACCCGTTCTCCATATTTTAATTTATCGGGATATTACGGACTGCATTTTAGTCAGACCAAAATCCCCATGGAAGAAGATGCAGATCTCCAATTCTTGGAGACAGTAAATTTCTATGTGAAAAGTTAATGAGCATGATTCTTACGAATTCGTACGCCATTCTTTTACAATTCTGTTCTAAAGGTACACACTGGGCATATTTGAAGCATTTTGCCGCCACTGAGCGCAGCGTCAATATTTTTCAGTTTGGACAACCCTCTGTGCCAGGAAATGCGGTTCAGTTTCTTGTAAAATGTAAAAATGGCGTCATTGTGCATTTTCGTTAACGTATTTGAAAATGTTTATGGACTTCTATAGTCATTTTAGTGTTATATTTAGCAATGCGTAAGGCTTTTTTTTTATAAATGAAATATGAAAATATTTTCATATCCTTTCCCATTCTTTTTCTAGTCTCCTTCAACTCACAAATCTAATAGAGATGCATCAACATCGCCGTACAATATCATCTCTCTGTCTGTTACCATATATATTATTTCAATGTTTGGATCATACATGTGATGGAAGGGATGTATTGTTTTGTGGGGTAAATGTTGAAACAACAGAAGCCTAGGAACTTAAACAGTCGTTTAATATGACTATTAACAGATAAAAAGAAAATGAACTATATCCTACTCAATTGCGATAAGTGAAAGGAAATGAGTAGTAAAAGATATATGTATTTTTCATCTCACTACGTGAAAAAAAAAACGCTTTCGTTCCTCCCACTAAAATCATGGAGAATGTTCGTTTCGCATCGAAAGTAGAAGTGTATATTTATTCCCTCCTCCTCTTTCTGAGAAATAAATCACATTTCTCAGATCTTCTGCCAGACAAAACACTGTTCGTGATGTCAGCAGTGTGTTGCGTAAGACCGATGACAGTTCTGAAGCAGGACATGTTTTCATTCCTAAAAAAGAAGACACTCCATTCGTTATGCGACGCGATGCCGCGCAAGATTACCAGATAATCAGACCTAGTTTGATGTGTATCTTCTGTAACAGCAGCGCATGTGATGATAGGCCAGCGCGTTTGTGTCGGGAAAGTGTGATTCATAATGGTGCTTTTCCGACAGGAATGCAGAAACGGGACACCTCTTCGACTCCAAACTATCGGACAATAAATCGTCTGCACGCGGCCCGTGTTTCAACCGGGCGCAAACATTTCCTCTTCATATCTAAATGTACTAGACTTTCCTACGGCTCACCCACAAGTTATTGATGATGTTTGTAACTCTGTACTTCATTGCTTTGTTCTCAGCTATCCAACGGTACTAAGCTCAAGTCAGAAAAATTACAAACGTAACAGACTATAATAACGTCAGAACAAACTCAAGGCTTCAAGAATAATAATTAGGCATGAATGCCAGTTCATGTAACACCAGTAACACCAGGATTTAATACTTATAGTAATTTTCTTTCTTTTGAAAAAGTATACATTTTAGGGGTTGTAATAACATATTTCACTTTTCTTTTTCTTAATGCGCACTAATTTAACTTACAGCTATAATGTAATTTAATATGTCAATTTAACAAAGCTATATCGATGCTTTATCGATACTTTATCGAAATTCAATAACTACAGTTTTATAATGTTTAATTGCTCAAAAGTCCTTTATTTTCTCATAATTTAAGGTATTATAATTTTCTGAGAAAATGTAACCTAGAAAAGAATTCTAAACTTTCAGAGCAACAGTACAGAACTTTAACAAGTGCACACAAATGGGTGTCATGTGACCGATCTACTGACAAAAAACGATGGGAAGCTACTGGTTGTAGGACGAGTGCTCACAGCTCTTGTGAACAACGTCTCCTGTGTTGTTGATAAAATATTCACAGAAGTAGCAATACTTCCTGCCTTGGGAAAGGAACTAAACAGAAACGGTAAATGCCGGGTTGTTAATCAAACAAACACCTCTTTTTTTAACAGCGTCGAGAACTTTTATGGTTGAATTGAGCGCACCATTCCCAATGTGAGAACAATTCCTTAGTGTTGCTCAAACAATGACTTATGTACAACGTTGGCTTCGAAATAAACGAATAGTCTTGCTCAAAAAGGAAATCCCAATTCTTCAGACACAGATTTCTATGAGGAACGGAAACGGAGAAGTAATTTTGACTTCATTTGATGTGTAAAACAAGAGATAGTGGTTTGAAAGAGCAAATTTCACGACATTGCTTCCACAACCAAAACAGTTGGTTTCAATGTCGCTGCTCAAGAAGGTGGCATGCAACATAAATGCTGATGTTCATCAGCAGAATGCGAACAAACTGCGGTAGAAGATGTAAAATAAATTGAGAACTAGGCTTCTTGCAATCACAAGAAGGTCACTGATACGTAAAATACAGAGATAAGGTGTCAGAATTTATCAGTGATGCATTCCTGCATTGAAAACATATGCCACTGTGCAAGTAAATCACATTTCTCAGATCTGGTTGTAGGACGAGTGTATTCACTAGCAACACGCATGCTACTACCAGAGAAGAAAGGTAAGGAGACAATGACACAGTGAAGGATGTAGACAAAACGATACGGTTTATTTTCAGTTTCAATGCCCGCCGTTTATCAAAAGCTTTTGCAACATGAATTTGCACAACTTGAGTTTTATTAAACCTATTTACTGTCGTATTTCATGCATGATTAAAGCTGGCAGAGAAATCATCTATTGATTCATTTGAACAAAGGTTATGCTGTCAGTCACTGACGAGCAAAGGAGACTCCAAGTAAACATTCACTTCTTTTTAAATGCGAAGTCGAACTAGATGTCGGAGATATACAGCGCTAGTCAACGGGCAAAACGAGTCACCGCTTTTAAAGTATGTTGAACTTACGTGAGTTTTCAATTTACTGAACAGATTTCTGTTGAAAACAACTAAAGTGCAGAATATAAAGAGATATGGCTTCTGGTGGACGCGATTCAAAAGAATTAGATGGTACGTCATTTGGATAAAGCCTTTACTTTGTTATTCTCAAGTTTGCCGTAATGAATGTAATTTTTGAATTCATATCACTGCTAAAAGCATGGTGATAGAAGAATATGAGAGTGAAGAGACAGATGCACCTACGAGTATCTGTATAAAGTTCACAGCCAAACTATTCGGAACATTTAAGAGAAAAACTCTTCTAATTTCGCCCAACATCTTGTTAAGAGTCGAAGGAAAACAATCCCGTTCGTATAAAACATAAGATTTTCGTTTCCTCTTATCCAAGTTTTTCTTCTTTGTTTGATAGTATTTGTTAGTTTTGTTAGCTGTTATTACGTACTTCAATAAACTCTGATCTTGATTCAGTCGATAGAATAGATGTTCAGTTTTTAAAGCCTTGTATTTCGAGATCCACGGCCTGAAAGGAGATTTGTTCATGGTCTTAGTAGAGCTGCCACAGATAAAATGCGAGCCTCTATTTCTGTAAGGTACTACACACACACACACACACACAATGTGTCCTTCGAACTCAACATTTAACGAGCTCGTATAGTATGAAGCTCCGCATAAACTGATGTTTTTATAGATTACTTAAGCTTTGTAATATTCTTCCTTGTTATTTTTACCGTAAATTAAGAAGAGCATGTTTTGAAAAGCCCCGTATGTATCGAACTTCACCATTATCATCGAATAAAATAAGTCTCATTTACCCAGTTTTTACCCCCTACCTGCTTTTGGCATTACAGACAAGTCAGTTTGCTTGAGGACAAAACTGTTTCAGTTGCTTTTATATTTTACAATATTTCCGGAGAGACCCCACCCCCTCTCCCCGGTCTCCGCTTGCCACATATACATTTCATGTGCAAATCTTTTCTTTCATATTCTCCCTTGCCAACCTCCAGTTATTCAATCTCTTTTTAGAAAACCTTGGGGTTATTTTGCATCTAGAAACATCTTAACCACCGCCTCAGAGGTCTGAAAACATTTAAATCATCTATCATAACGAGCACAAAACAAAAAATAATTTACTCCTGTTTCGGAAGTAACGAGTGAACAGTAGATCAAATGTATCAGGTGAATTTTCACATTGTTAGCAGTTACATGATTTTTAAAGTTTTTAAATGTTTTGCTTCCTGCAGATCTCTCACATTTCTTGCTAGCCATATATTTTTTATTAACTGTTTGCAAATTCCCTTCGATTAATTGAAAACAAATTATGATCGACTAGTTTTAACCTGGCATAATGTAGTATGCCAAAAATAATCCATTTCTTATCTGTCCGGTTACAACGAAGTTCGCATACCGTATATCGAATGTTTTAACACTCCTTCAACTTCATTATAGATCTGATCAGATCGTATGTAGAGGATTTTAGGAATGGAGTGTCTGACTCCAGGTCTTAAACAACCTTTAGGAGTAGGAAGCTGCGAGATTTGAGCTATACTGCCCGACAGGAAAGTCACACGAAACGAGGTAGATAGGGGGAGGAAGACGCCCTTATCCACAGCCTTAGGAGCTAGTACCCGGGGTAAGAAGGCTTAATGTGCCCATCCGACTCATGGTGGATATTTGGGGTTTCTAGCGTTCGTACCTGCTGGAATCGAACCTGAAATCTCTCAGCAGCAGCTACGAATGTTGACCTTGAGGCCATCCGCGGCCCGAACTTCATTATATACGGGTCGACTGTATATATATATCTGTATATACTGCACTGCGATTGGTATCCGGACATCAATCGCAGTGATAGTGATAAGATAATCTATTGATAGTGAAATGGGTTCTACGCAAATGCACCTTCACAAACAGACCTAGTTATACAGTATATATGCTCGTACTATAACGAGACAGCAGCACGAATATAAAACCAAATTGCCAGATTGACCGGTTAACTGATTAATTTCCAGCGCGAATTGACAACAAGATGCCCACGTACACACATACACACGCAACACACGAGCACATATACACTATATTGACAAAAGTCACCGGACATTTAGAAGAGAAATACAACATAGCATTTATTGACATATATTAGTACGATGTCGGTTCACCTTTGGCCTTAATGCATGCACTGAGCCTTCGAGACATGCTTTCGACAAGGTTTTGGAACACAGCGATAGGTATACGCTTCCATTCAGTATATAATGCTGCCGCTAACTGTTGCTTAGTAGTAGCCTTGGTTCCAAACTTCTTATGCGGCGCTCTAATTCATCCCATAGGTGCTTTGTGGGATA
Organism: Macrothele yani; assembly: GCA_039090855.1. Classification (NCBI taxonomy): domain Eukaryota; kingdom Metazoa; phylum Arthropoda; class Arachnida; order Araneae; family Macrothelidae; genus Macrothele; species Macrothele yani. The sequence goes on along the minus strand of CM077007.1, from coordinate 78,413,154 downwards.
AAGATCAGGGCTTTGTACTGGCCAGTCCACACACGATACGGAATTATCATCAAACCATGCCATGCCGTAACAGTCCTTGTTTTATGGCTCGGTGCATTATCCTGCTGGTACCAACAAGACTCGTTTCCATAGTATTGTTGCCGCGAAAATTCTTCAAATTTCGGGCACATTGCTTTCGGTATAGAAATGCTCAAATTCGAGATTAAAATACCAAATTAATTGTTTTAATTATGTTAATTAATTAACGTAATTAATTAAGCAACTGCTTAACTGGAGTAATTTGTAATTAGGTGCACGAACTATTATCCCAACCTAGGCCGCATAGGGAATCGCTGGGTTCTTTTCTTCTCTTTTCTTCATTTTCCCTTCCGCAGGGAAAAGGAGATCTAATTTGCAAACACCAGGCCAGGTGCAAAAAATTTCGTAAGCAAGGTGGAACGTATTTTCTTCCATTCCCGGCATGTGAGAAGCAACAGCATTGCAAATTGCATAATACTTCCGTAACAACAATAGCGCAGGGCGGCTATACGGCGGAAATTTAAGAAAGAAATCTTCAAGCTGGTAAGAAGATAAGGCGAGGCAATAAATGTCACCCGAGAGCGTTGTCGAAGAACACATTTCAGTCGGGCATACGTGCCTTCGAGTAGTCTTCAAGTTTTAAAAAGGGTTTGCTCGGACACTACGATAATAGAACCCAACAACGGGGTGACAGTTACGGCCAAATAAATTTTTAAAGAGCTTAGCTCAGCAGATGGTCAGCAGGCCCAGGGAAATTTTGGTCGGAGTGGTGTGTGGAAATTTTGGTCGGAAGAGTCAGTGGTAGGCAAGAAATGCCTAACTATGCGGGGTTCCAGAAGTCAGCCGTAAGCGAACCCGGACGCTTCGACACTCCTGAAATTTAAAGGAAAAATCTTAGATAACTATCGGCTGTGTTTTTCCCCACGGAGGATACCAGTCAAAGCCTACGGTAACCAGACAACCAGCGCCTTCCACAACCGCCGGATCGGTGCAGCCCAGCAGAAGTTCTATTTAGGGTAAGACATCATTCAATTATTTCAATCCCTTGCATGCTGAGTATTCAGCGAAGATTTAGAAATGAAATATTATTGCTCACCTCGTACAGGTTGGATTGTTAGGGACATTGGTAGTTTTACAATTCTCAAGTTAAACCATAACTTCTTTTTGTAGAGATGTCGTAGTATAATTTAAACTAGTCCCACCATTAAATTGTTCTTAAATTAAGAAATATACCCAAAATAAATTTTATATTTGTTTCTTTAAACAACGTGTTTTTCTTCTCGCTGCTCTGCAAATGAGTACGAGTGTCTGTGTACTGGTTTAATTTAAAGTAACAGTTTTCCTTCTTCACAGATACCCCTATTCAAACATGAAACCGATATGTTAGTTTTTTTAAATTCAATTTCTTTGCGGCATATGAGTTCTTGCGACAACATCGTACGAGCTCATATGAAACACAACGCTTTTATGTCCCAACGATGAGACTGGGTCGCCTATACTAGGAAACCCAATGTCATTGTTGCCAATTTAGATGATCGAAAATCGTTAACAACATTTATGCCCCTCAAGTTCCCACCGGGATATGGCGTGGTGACAGTATTGCCACAAAGTTGGTAGAATATAATTGCTCAGAATATTGAGGTAGACGTGCTGGTTAACAGGTTTGTCCACGATAACCAATGGGCCGGGACCATAAAACAAAAGTCACGCCCACACGAGTATACTGCCAGCTCCAAACGTGACCGCAGGAACAGTAGTACACGTGGTAAATAGCGTTCCCCTGGCTACCGCCATACCCACACACGGCCATCGGACTGATGATCGTGTATCTGGATTCACTAGTCCATAGGACCCGTTTTCATTGATCTACGGTCCACGATAAATGTTCTTTACACCATGCTAAACGACGAGTAGTATTCCAAGTGGAGATGAAAGGCTTATGAGCAGCCGCATGACCACACAACCCATGGAATGAAGTTATCTGTGAGTGATACGTGTGCATACTAAGGTTCCAGTATTTTACTCACCTGTACACTGAGATCTTGTGTAGTACTCCGTCGATTAGCTGTAACGACTCTCCTGAGGCTTTGACGTCCTCTATCACTGATTTTCTTTGATCTTCTGGTACGTTTTGCTGCTTCAGACACGCCATGAGTCTTCCACGTAGTCAGTACATCCAAAACAGTTGAATTGGGTATGTTTAAACGCCTCTCTATTTCTCTTATGGACAACCCATTAATTTAACACCCAACAATCTTTCCTTTCGCAAAGTCAGTTCTCTTCCGCCGCGACCTTTTTACTCAACCTCACAGTGCGATATGATCGCGGTCAGCTGCAGGCTTGTTTTTATACCTTTTGCAGCTGTACCGCGCATTTTAACAACGCAGTGAGTCCGTTTATATATATATTTATATATATTTATTTTTTATTGAAGGGGTGTCCGGTGACTTGATAAGGGAATCGCTCTGTATGTGACATTGCAACGGCATTGAAGATTCATTGTCGACGGCTGGTGATGTAATATGCAGATAGAATCGGTACTGGGCTGAATCTGCCGAGAAACCACCTGATAAACCTTCGGAATTAACAGAATGTATCAGGAGAGCTCAGAAAAGAACTGTTCGCTCAGAAAACACATCAGATAAACCTTATGTGAAACCACTGGGCCGCCCCGGTGGCGCAGTGGTCTAAGCGATGGCCTCTGATCATTCGTCCGAACGGGGTCCGGGTTCGAATCCCGGTGAGGCATGGATGTTGTGTTTGTCTTACGGCACTGGCTCTCTCTATTCCCTGGAACCAGTGACCCTAAATTAGGGACGGGCGACTGCTTATAGCCCATTGAGTTGCTCACGGTGGTCGTTAAACCTCCAATAAAAAAAAACCCATTGGCGCTGAATTAGCGCAAGTACAGTGCTCAGGACGCTGCATGACATGGGATGCTACTTCGACTATTGCCACTCACAAATCTGCGTGATGTAATGAACGTCGATTTGAGGTTTAATGACAACCATTTTTGATTGGAGGTTTAACGACTACCATAAGCAACTCAATGGGTTATAAGCAGTCGCCAGTCCCTAATTTGGGGTCACTGGTTCCAGGAAAGGGAGAGAGTTAGTGCCGTTAGACAAACACAACATCGATGCCTCACCGGGATTCGAACCCGGACCCATTTCGGACGAATGCTCAGAGGCCATCGCATAGACCACTGCGCCACCGGGGCGGCCCACGGAGACTATAGGTCGTCGTAACGGCCAAAGGTTTCAGTACAAAATATTAGGTTTTCTGTAAATAAAGATTACTTTTAGGCATGCAGGTATCGGGTATTAATGGTAGAGTAATGTATTGGTAATTTTTTGGACATTGTTGGATGTGAATAAATAGAAGAAAAGAAAATGTTAGTCTACGATCATGTTTCATAATATATTTTAAGTTCATCCCACTCGATAGGTTTGAAGTACTGCACATGACGTTGTCCAACATCATGCTATTTACATTAACGTTTTCCGACATCGTATAATTGTTTTTTTTTATTGAAGGTTTAACGACCACCATGAGCAACTCAATGGGCTATAAGCAGTCGCCCGTCCCTAATTCAGGGTCACTGGTTCCAGGGAAGGGAGAGAGCCAGTGCCATAAGACAAACACAACATCCATGCCTCACCGGTACTCAAACCCGGACCCCGTTCGGACGAATGATCAGAGGCCATCGCTTAGACCACTGCGCCACTGGGGAGGCCGTATGATTTATGACGAAGTGGTCTGGAGTCCCGGATGTGATATAAATGGTACGCATGTGCCACGACGTTGTTTCTGCCGCGGATGGCTTAGTGGTTAGCGAGTCAGACTTCCAATGCAAGGTCCTCAGGTTCGATCCTGGGCTGATCTTTCAGAGATGGTGTGACTTACTAACAATCGCTGACGCCGTGCATCGGACGAGCACGTTAAGTGACGGCCCATAGGCTGGACCCACTAGTTAAATGGGTATCCTTTCCTATGCCCCCCCCCCCTGAAATTCTCTCACCCCTGTATGTGCAACATCATACTTGTATGGTGGAGCCATCTACTGTACTCTAATCTCACTACAAACTGTTTGGTCAAAGTCGCTAGACTTGCTCTCATTCCTTCCGTTTTTGTGTCCTGCCCAAAAGGTGAACTCGCTGTAGGTGGCTGGGATTTAAACTCTACTCACTGTGGACGGAAGTCCTACAAGAAAATGACAAATGACAACTACTTACAGTAACGACCTTGTCTCTTCTTCTCAAAGGAACCAGTCTTCTCACATTAGGTTGGGGCAACTGCCTTAGATGCTCACGGTGATCTTCAAACTTTGAAAAATAAAAACAAATCTTTCTTCAAGCTCATTTTTAAACCCTAGGGTTCTTACCAGTAGGACGATAGAATGACGCAACTCTCTTGCACCGACAATGCGCCACGATCAAAGACGCTGATATCACCCCGTTTACATATGTTCGTCAGTTGCGGGACACTGGTGGGAATCCCTGTTGTCCTTCTATTTATCACGTGCGTTCGGTTTGAGTCTGTTCTACTCTACGCGGGGAATGCCCGTGTAACTACTCCTCACCCCTATCTCTGATGTTTTGTCTGCTGAGTGTACAACATAAAACTACGTGCACCATTATAATAAAATGATTTCATTCATAAACTTCAGTTTCGTTAACATTTGCACATTTTGTTTTCCTAATATTTCAACATAGATATTTCCACACTTAATTTCAAAATCGCAATATCAGAATTAAAAAATAGTCAAATGAAGATAAATAGAACTAAAACAAAGCTCATGTGCTACAAAAACCAAACTGATGGTGCTAATATTCAGGAACTAGGGATGAAAACCGTGAGAATATTTTAACAACTGGGGTCAGGTTCTGAAAGATTTAATAACCGGATTTACATAATGCCAGATGGAGAAGAAGATTTGAAAAAAAAAAAAAGGAAGTTCATCCTGTGATGGAAGGCTGAAAATGAAGATGAAATACAAAGTTTTCAATTAATCATTGAAGAAATGCAGATATGAAAGCATACTGGAAATAGTTTTCGTAACTTAGGATCTAAAAAGCTCTGAGAAGCAACATTTGGCAGATATGTGCATGCTAGGACAAGGTATGAAGGGTTCACAGGACGTAAAATTTTGAGTAAAGCGTTACCAGAAAACCGTAGTGAAAAGAAACGCAAAATGTGATGGAAGGGCTATTTGAAAATTACGTGATATAGTAGAGCATTCAATTTGTGAGTTGACGCAACTCAAAACTGAAGGAAGACCTACAACAGCAACTCCACCTCGCTACTGTACTATTCCTGCTGCAGGAGAAATAGATTTGCAAATGTATATTTAATTCTGCAATTTTTAAGCAAAAGTCGCAGCCGACCATTACCTGTATTAAATTTATTCAGTCTTGCATTTACAGGACCCAGAAACTCAATTTCATCGATTTATGACTAACAGAAATATTTTGAAGTTCCTTTTGTAATATGAGAAGTTACTTACTCCTCAAAAGCAATTAACTTCACTTTCTTTTTTTCTTTTTTATCTCCTCTTTGTTCGAGATTCGTGAGCAATAATCGTTCGTGCTTGTTATTACCTTTTCCGCACGAACACTTGCACATGCCTTCACAATTTTCAAATACCTGGAACACGATACATGAAGAAAATGTAAAAACAAAAACAAAAAAATCTGGGCAGTCGTGCCTGCTTCGAAATAATAAACTTCCCATTTATTTCACTTTTCTTTTCTTTTCCTCAGCTTCGCGCTTTCATTTCATTTACACCCCGAAAGTATTTCATCACAGAGAAGGGAAGGGAAAAAATTAAATAAAATACCAAAAGAAGTTTTCTGATGGCATTATTCACAGCCTCAAGAATGACTATAGAACTGATGAAAAACTAAATGACCTTTTTCGTTTTAACGGAAGACGGATGTGTGCCCACATGAGTAGACAAGATTAGATTGGGTGTTAATACCATTGAGTACTAACGAGTTGCTCCCAGCCCTTAGGCGTCTTACCCACCATCACACACACACACACACACACACAGATGCACGTCTCTCTAGAGGGTAGTAGCATGCGTTTTCAGGAAAATAAAAGTCCTCCTTGCATCTGCGTGATGAGACAATAAAGCACGCAGCAAGTACATTACCGGTTTGCGTTAAAAATACATGAGAAAGAGGGTTCCATGTAATAAGGAATTATTTATTTCATGAAACGTTGCAGTTGCGTTTTATTAAACTGAACGCCTCAGAGGAAAATAATGTTGTCAGTGGGAACGAAGTTTCAGAACTTTCAACTCATTATTAAACCTGACGCTACTTATTAATACTTTTACTTCTGTATTTACGGTTTGGTATTTTTACTCATCTATATTATTGCTGATGCATTTAATGCCTTTTTTCATAAGCCGTATTTTTTTTTTGCTCCAATTGATTCATTGCATTCAACATTTCATAATATGCATGTGAGATATATTTATATATCTATAGACCCACACACAGGATATTTATTGGCAAGCAATCTGCTGAGGGAAACATTTGTGTCTTTATGTATATAAAGTCTTACGACGGTGAAATAATTTATAGACACTAGAAAATTAATCAGTTGAAGCATATTTATATGTTTAACTGTTTCTGATATTGAACAGAACGTTTTATCCATGCTAGACGTTGTCTTTATATCATTGAGAGCTTATCAGAAAACGCAAAGTGTATAAATGAATTGTAATATATATATAACTCGTTTTCCAGAATATGAATCCCTTGAAAGGTTGCTTCTTTTTTCCTTCATTTAAATACCTAAATGTAGCGTTTACCCGAGTTCTTAGCTTTCTACGAAATTCCAAAAGCGTTGACGTAGTAGGAACGAAAGATATGTAAAAATACTTGCTTCGATGTATTTTTAGTATGGGTGATTCTGTTTCCTTTAATGCTATGGAAACCCGCAGAACCAGTCACTTTGGGAAAAGTATTGACTGCTATGTAGAATAGTGTTTCTCAACTTTGTCAGCTGGAAATAATTCGAGGCTGTAGCTATTCGCGAAGAATTTCTGACAAAAATGCTTAGCAAAACAATTGGTTATATACAGACTATCATGTCCTATATTGCATCACTGTGGAAACAATTACAGAAACTATAATAGATCCGGAGACCTTATTGTGTAGGCAGAATAGGATGGAGGAGAGAATGGAAAACTGAGAAAGATAAAGTAGAAATAACTCACATGAGAATGTTAAAAGATGAGGAACAATAAATTGAGAGTGTTTGTGGTAATGTCAATCTTTGCATATGTGTGCATCTGTTTTTGCAGTATCTTTCGCTCATAATAGTAAATTCATTTTGCATAATAATTTTACTTCATATGTTGCAAAGTGCACATTGAATTTAAACCACTAATAACAGAACTGTGAATATTTTCCTAGACTGAGGCAGTTGACTGAGGTTTCAATAAAAGAAATCGTAAAACCCTTTTGATAGCTAAAAACAAAAAGCTCAACCCTCCCTCCTTCAACTTGCCGTCTGTATTCTGTCTCTGGTGTCTGGTGTATCGTAAAAGCACCACATTCAGCAATTTTCTGCAGCATAACTTGAATTTTTGAGGGATTTCTTTCAGAAATGAAACTCGTATGACATATGCGAGCTATAGTTCCGGCAATCTGACTTGTTGATATGGTTCCGCAAAATAAAAGCTTTCCAAGTGTTTTGAAACCAGAACACCCTTGTTAAAGTTCAGTTTTGTAGTTTTTATAACTTAAGAACCAGCACGACGACCTTTTCAGTTCACTAGGATGAAATATTTCTCCGTATATGACAGACAATAGTTTATTTTTAAGCATCTGTAACTGCTGCTTATGAGTTAATAATGAAATTATGGTGTACTTTGCAAAATTCATGCACACTTGCTCAAACCTAGATGTTTTTGCGGTGGATACGGATATCTTGTGGATGAAATGTATTCAAAACTTTTGGACACGATATATTTTGTTCACATTTGTTAGTAATTTTATTATTTCGGAACTATTTTATAAAATTTTTGGACAGCATTGATTTTGTAAGCACGTATAGTACTTGATAAGAGCTGCCTCACAAGGAAGTAAAAGTTTCAACAAAAACACTCAGAGCTACACTACTCATTTTCAAGCAATCGACTAATTAGTAGATTTTGGAGCGTATTTATAGTCATTCTGGGCATGAGAGATATTAATAAGTTTCTTTGGAGTTCCAGTTCTTTTGAACACGTGACGTCAAAGCTACTCGTAAAAATTATTCTTATACGTTATCACGCAGTTCAGTGGTCCAAGTCGTGAGCTGCTGGGTATTATTATTCCCTTACTGGATCTGGATTCAAAACCCGAGGCAAAACAAGATGTTATGTTTACATTTCTGAAGCTAGCGACCCTCAATTAGAGATGGTCTACTCTTTTCAACTCTAAAAGCTCATCCCCGTCAGTGATCCCCGAAAGAAGGAAATATATGTTATCTTCCTCTGCGTTTCTTGTACTCCATGCAAATTTTGCTCAGTCTCTTATTCCGTGTTATTTTTATTTATTTTTTTCCATTTCCTAGAAAGACGTTCCAGAAAAAAAGTTATTTTTAATTTTTTTTTTCCATTTCCCTAATGAAGTTCCAGAAACCACTGAGAAAGGGTAATCTGAACATTCCGTACATGAAAACGAAAAACCCACGTGTCTCTCCTTTTTATTTCAATTGAAGAATTTACTGGATATATGATTTGAGACTTCTCCATCTGGTGGGCATTAACGGCACTGGCTATATATTAATTATAACATTAAATCCAAAGGGTGAGATCCAGAGTGAAAATCCTCCAAATCTGTGGCGTCAGTGAATAAACAAAGACATCGCTCTTTTCATGTTTTAGCAACACACAGCAACCGAAATATTTTTATTCGGTCACCGCTGGGGAATTGGACCCCGGATCTCTCGATATATAGCCGAGCGCGTTAGCCTTACACCACGGTGGCCAACAATTCACGGCGCTATGTGTGTTTATCTGTCAGCTTCTGACATCATAAATCCGTAAGATGGGCTCAGCTACTGAGACGTCTCCATCTGGTGGGCATTAACGGCACTGGCTATATAATAGTTACAGCATTAAATCCAAAGGCCGAGATCCAACGTGAAAGTCCTCAAATACGTGGCGTCAGTGAATAAACAAAGATATATTTCTTTCCACGCTTTAGCAACACACAGCAACCGATAAATGGTTATTCGGTCACCGCCGGGGAATTTAATCCCGGATCTCTCGATATATATCCGAGCGCGTTTGCCTCACACCACGGTGACCAACAATCCACGGCGATATGTGTGTTCTTCTGTCAGCATCTGACATCATAAATCCGTAAGATGGGCTCAGCTACTGAGACGTCTCCATCTGGTGGGCATCAACGGCACTGGCTATATATTAATTATAATATTAAATTAAAAGGGTGAGATCCAGAGTGAAAATCCTCCAAATACGTGGTGTCAGTAAATAAACAAAGACATCGCTCTTACCACGTTTTAGAAACACACGGCAACCGAAGAATTGTTATTCGGTCACTACCGGGGAATTGATTCCCGGTTCTCTCGATACCAGCCGAGCACGTTAGCCTTACACAAAGGTGGCCAACGATCCACATCGCTATGTGTGTCATTCTGTCTGCTTCTGACATCACGAATCCGTACGATGGGCTCAGCTACTAAAACGTTTCCATCTGGTAGGCATTAACGGCACTGGCTATATATTAATTACAGCATTAAATCCAAAGGGAAAATCCTCCAGAGTGAAAATCCTCCAAATACGTGGCGTCAGTGAATAAACAAAGACATCGCTCTTTCCACTTTCCAGCAACACATAGCAACCGAAAAATTGCTATTCGGTCACCGCTGGGGAATTGAAACCTGGATATCTCGATATCCAGCCAAGCGCGTTAGTCTTACACCACGGTGGCCAACAATCTACGGCGCTATGTGTGATTTTCTGTCAGCTTCTGACATCATAAATCCGAAAAATGGGCTCAGCTACTGAGACGGCTCCATCTGGTGGACATTAACGGCACTGGCTATATATTAATTAGAGCATTTAATTTCAAAGGGCGAGATTCAAAGTGAAAATTCTCCAAATACGTGGCGTCAGTGAATATACAAAGACATTGCTCTTTCAACGTTTTAGCAACACACAGCAACCGAAAAATTGTTAGTCGGTCACCGCCTGGGAATTGAACCCCGGATCGTTAATGACCATTAATGCCCACCAGATGGAGACGTCTCAGTTGCTGAACCCATCTTAGGGATTTATGATGTCAGAAGCACACCTATCGACGGAAGTGATGATACATCCTCAGCAGCAGAAGTGTTGCAGCACTCGGGAGCGAGTGTGCACCTTTTCCTGTATTGGAAATTGAGAAGTAATCGGAAAAGCGGAAAAGAAATGGAAAAAAAAAAAATAATCAAATGAATGGGAGAGATTTTGGGGAGCTGGTGTAAGAATTATTAAAATAAGGATTTTATAAACTTCACGCTCTTCAGACGCTCTGCATTTCACAATTTAATTTTCCCCTTAGATTTCTTCCGTGGGTTCGCGCCTAGGAAGGTCAGGAAAGTACCGCTCTTCCCCTTCACCCCCACCCCACCCTCTCTCTTTCTCTCAGAGTCGAAGGGCTTCCAGCAGTCCGCTTGCTGTGGCATGGGACCGGGTGGGGCATCCTTTCCCTAACTGCTACGAGCCAGCAATATTGGGTAAGGCGAAGTAATGCAAGTCCGAAAAATAGCGGGTAGACATTTTATTGGAGCTCGGCGCCAGTCGTCTTGAGATTTGATGCACCAAGTCTGGAAGAAAAGAATAGCTTGACGCCAGGCCAAGGAAAACTATAGCAGTTTTATGATAGTAAGATTTACGACCTCAGAGATCCGTAGGCAACGAAGTTCCTAGAATTTGAGGGCGGACACAGATTTTGGACGGGGCGAAGGATGGCAAGTCAGAGAAATGGCGGGAAACCCAGAGCAAATCAGATCGGGAAATGATAATTGTTTGACCAATCTGTAAATTGGTAGGAGGATCCGGGAAGAAAATTTTTGGTAGACGGGAAGAGGAGCGAGAGAATTATATCAGTCGGCATGAATACTTCGAAAGAGGGATGACAGAATTATATCAGTCGGCATGAATACTTCGAAAGAGGGATGAGAGAATTATATCAGTCGGCATGAATACTTCGAAAGAGGGATGACAGAATTATATCAGTCGGCATGAATACTTCGAAAGAGGGATGAGAGAATTATAACAGTCGGCATGAATACTTCGAAAGAAGGATGACAGAAGTCAGAGTCGGCATGAATACGTCAGGAAGAGAGGAGATAGCATAAAGACTTCGCTAGAATGATATTCCAGCCCTCATCGTGGGACAGAAGGTAGGATAATCCGACATTCATGTTTCCTCTTGTTTACATAATTGGTATGTTGAACCGAAAATTTAAGAAGAGCATAGTAGACTAAGTTAAGGTTGAAAGTAAAACCAGCTCTAAATTAATGCTGAGAAAAGTAGGGCAGAAATAGACTAAGTTAAGGTTGAAAGTAAAACCAGCTCCAAAACTAATGCTGAGAAAAGTAGGGCAGAAATAGAAGAATAATGAAATGGTTGAGTAAAGTAAATACCATTGATCAGAGCAGGAAATTGTGTAATATAGGGAATCATTTTTTTAGTAAATTATATTTCGAAATATTTCAGAATTATATTAAATGAAAATGAGAAATTAAAGTTAACCTTTAAACAAATAATTTTGCTAAAAGGGTCTTCAAACATTTTCATATGAATGAGTGTATATTTTAATAGATTTCAAGCCTTCATCAGGCAAAATAAACATATTTTATTTTCCCGTTATTATGAGTCGGCTACATTTCATTTGAGTGTACAATTTTGTAAAGTAAAGAAAAAGGTTAATAACGATTGAGTATTGGATGTGTGAATAAATGATTTGGGATGAATGTTCAGAAAAATCCTCCAGTGCAATACTGAGTAACTTACGCATCAGTGCTAGTAAACAAATCAAAATTTGTAAGTTAACGACTTATTCAAAAAGAAATGAAAAGCTAGACGATTACTTTAAAACATTGCGGCACTCAGCGGACCCCGATACACGGAACTTCGGCTGGGTGAAACACAACGCCCATCCTCGAATAGCGAGCCTGTGTTTTCTCTAATACTGGGAAACCATAGTTTTTGAGATTCGAGTGATTACCCTTATTACTAATAATGACGCGGGGCAATCCAAAAGCCCCCACCAACATTAAATGGTGCCGTGTCACCAGGATTTTTTGAACCATGACTTATAGCGGACTGGAAAGGAAATATTAGAAGTTAAAAGTAAAAAATAAAAATTTGTTTGTTGGTTGATATTAGTGATGAGAATACAGTTCACGATAATAGTTCGGAATAATCAACATAGGAATAATAAATGAAGATTAAATGGAAATATATAGGCGACGAGTTAACGAGAAGAGAAAAATTCATTTTTTCATTCAGTTGATAAGTGTATGTATATAATTTGTATTTCTGTATAGTGTGTAAAGTGCAGTACTTCATGATAAGTATAGGGAATTTTCCCCAGATGTCGAATTGGGTTAGGGGTGACCTAAGAGCTATGTTTTGATCCTCAGGTAAGTATTGAGAAAAATAATTGGGTACTAGTAAGCAAGACAAGAAGTTAGTTGGGTAGTAACTGCGGAGTATTTATATGCGTAGCAAATGTGGTAGTGAGTAGCAAGGAATTTTGTTATTGGATAAAGTTGTCAGTGGAACAGTAAGAATTCTAATTGTATCAAGATGGGGGATAGTGATGGTGAGGAAAATTCAAACGAAGCTAGGGGAGCAGAAAGTAACGAGATTCAAGAAGACAGCAATAGACAAGTAGACGCAACTAGAAACACTCAAAGAACCATCCAATCAATGGCGGGAATGCTATCTTATTTGCCAAATTTTTCAGGAAATACCGATGAGGGAATCAATGCAAAACAATTTTTCGAGATGATTGATAGTGTGGCTGAAGTAGCAGGATGGACGGACGCCGTTAAAATTCTGGCGGCGAAAGCAAAATGCAGGGCAGCGGCGAGCCAATTTCTGACAGACGTAGCTGATATCAGAGGGAGACCAGTTATAAGAAGTTCAAAGAAGCCATTATTGAAAGATTCGAATCCCAGCAACCGGTGATGGTCCGTATGCATAAGTTTACAACGTGCCGTCAAAGAGCAGGAGAAAAAGTTTCGGAATACGTGACCAGATTGAGGGGCTAGCTCACCAATACCTAGGGCAGGTAGATCAGTCGAACCGTGAGGTAAGAGAAATGGCAGACCAGGCAAAAATGTCCCAATTCCTTAACGGGCTAGACCCGAAGTTAAAAAGATCGGTACTATCATTTGCCCCGAACACTTTCGCTGAAGCAGTCAAGCGGGCGACCTTAGAGGAGCAGAATAATGAACTGATTGCCTCTAGTGTAAACGTAACAGACACCGAAGAGTGGAACCAAGATAGAGTTCGGAGAGGAGTACCGAAAGATAACACAGATAGTGCGGTATCTGAATTATGCAACTTGCTTGCCCGTCAGATGGCCGACCACGAATCACAGGTCAATACGTTGAGAAATGAAGCAACGGAGTTAAACAGGAGGTTAGAACAAGCGGAGAGGACACACCGGGAGCATGTGCAAAGAATTAGAAGGCTAGAGGAAAACAATAATCAGCAAAGAGTAGATAGAAGGGATCCGAACCAAATTTGTTTTAGGGGTGGAAGCCCAAACCACTTTTTAAAGGAATGTTCTCTTAGCAATCCAACATCTTTTGGTAATAGATACGTAGGAAATAATTCAAGGAGATATGGATATGCCGGAGACAATAATTTTAGGGAGCAAGGTTTTTCCGGGGAAAGGCGAACGGCTAACCCATTAAGCCAAGGCAGCCATCGGGAGCAGGATTTCCCTACGGGAGGGCGCTCGGTGCATTCGCCTCCTCCGCCAGATGTAAGAGGAACTCGAGGACGCAGCAGCTATCCTAGCGGGCGCAGGGCGAATTACGATAGAGGAGCAGAACACGAAAATTTCCGGGATAGAGGATACGATTCAAGGAGAAATGATGTGGAAAGATATAGTAGGCAGAATCAGCAGGTGCACTTCCAGGATAATTATTCTGGCAGAGCAAATGATAGGAGGCAAGGACAGAGGAATTTAAACTAGGTGGAGGTCGGGATAACGGGACCGTTCTCGGCCGGAGAAATAGAAAGAAAAAGGTCTCTGTAGTGTTAACCACTTGTTCAATTCAGGAGCACGAAGCTTTGCCACTGATTGAAGTAAAAATTGCAGGACATCGATATCGCAGTTTACTGGATTCTGGGGCAGGTGTCAATTTTGTGTCTTACAGCGTTGCAGGAGATTTGTAAGAGAATGCAGTGCAGGCCTCAGGAATCATTAATGAAAATCTCAGGAATAACTGGAACCCCTTTAGAAATAGCAGCCTGTTATGAGTTACCAATACAGATAGGGAAGGATGTTGTTAAACATACCTATCACGTTACTCGAAGAAGTTGCACCCAGATTATTCGCTTATCTTGGGGTGGGATTTTCTAAAGGCCCACGGTTTTGCATTTGATGCAGGGTCAGGGATTTTAGAGAGAAGAACGCCGGTATCGAAGAGGAGGGCCCGTAAGCAGCGTAGAGAAGAGAAGCGTAGGGCAGCTCGTGTGAATAAGATTGCACCAGTGGTGAGAAGAGAAGAGCAGATAAAGAGGAAAGAGATTACTTATCCTCCGGATGAAAGCAAAACAGGAAGGTTAGTTAGGAAAGAGGTAATTCCCCCGAAAGCAGAGAAAATAGTTTGGGGTAGAATTCCATCTTTTTCTGGAAATTTTAAAGGGCAAGTTTCAGTACAACCTTTAGATAAATATACTCATGGGCGCGTCAGAGTTAAGTCTTCGATAAATGAAATTGACGCTTCTGGAAAGATACCAATTTTGATATCGAACTTAACCAAGCGACCGTACTATTTGCCCAGGCGCACGAGGGTGGTGTGCGTGAAACCATCGGTGATTATGAATGAACCTGTTCATGGAAATCTGCAGGAGGCTGCAGCAAAGCAGGAAAAGTATGCAGACAGGTTTGCCAGAGAAAAGGACCTGAGAATTGGTGACAGAGTATTTTTGCATACGCCTTATATCGACCGTGCTCTTTCTGATAAAATTGCCAGAAAAAACAGCGGTGAGTGGAAAATTGTGTCTTTTCCATCAGCCGTCAATGTGCGACTAGTATCTTTGAAGGACGAGAGGAAACAACAGGTAGTGCATAAGAACCGCGTATTCAAAGCACCTCTACGGAGACATCACCTAGAGAATAACTCACCGGAGCGAGAGCACGTCGAAGAAGCAGAAAACGATAATGAGGAGTTAGAAGATTTAACAGCTCATTCGGATTCGACAGAAGAGTACGAATTTATTCCTCAATTTGATTTGGAGGTTACACCGACAGCGGTGGCAGTGCAGAGCACGCCTCAGCAAGCTAGCAATCCGATCGCCGAAAAGGTGAGAAGGACGCCGTTCCTCAGAGAACCGTACATGCTGAGAAACCGTAACTCGCAACCAGAGCCGACCGTGAATCATGTTACGAAGCCTAAAACGGTGTATACTCCAGTATATAGCAATATACAGGAAGGTGTGAGTGTCACAAAACCAGAGCAGCAGGAGATGGCTAAAAGGAATCAAAAGTTTGGAGCCACGGACAAGGCTGATTTAATAGGGAAATTTATTGCTCAACTGAAGCTAGCACCTAAATCATCGGGAGAATCGTGGATCGAGCAGGCGGAAAATTGCTTACAGGATATTCAGAACGTAAGCGAGAACTCGACAGCAGAAAATTCGAATGATGATACTGTACGGTATGTGTATCCGAAGTATGCTGAGGTACGACGAACATCCCAGGAATCTTGGGTATAGCATGGAGAGCTAGGCAGAAGCGGAGAGCCGGAAGAAAAAAAAAAAAAAAACTTGAGTGCTCAATTTTGGTTGTGAACGCTGAAAATCAAAATCAGTAGAAGCCTACATTTTTAATCGCACTCAGTATTGGCAATTCAGCAGGTTTAGCACAGCAGAGTATTATTGATAACCAGCGTATGGTATCAAATTTCATTGTATTTAAAAACCTGTGTGTCAGAGTTATTTTGTCTTCACGGACGCATTCGTAAAGGTTGGGTAACTTGTGGGATAAAAATTAGAGAAAATATTTTTTTTTTCCTCTGAAAACATTTTTGCAAGTAATGTTAATGATTTGTTCACACTTTACGATAATTGTCACTTTACTTCAGGTATATTTCTTCTAATTCACTGTGTATATCACTTGTAATTGTTAATTCTCATGCGATAAATTGGGAAGGTGTAACTTTGAATAGCCTACAGTTCTATCAGTGCATATATTGATTACGTGAAAGGCAAGTACTCATCAGCCAGGAATAGTTTAGGTACTTTAGTTGCAGGAGAAAAATGATTGAGTTCAGTGCTTTCAGGTTAAAATTATGTTCGCTACGTTGATTATTGATTAACATAATCGTCCAAATAGGTTAAGTAGTATCAACTTATTTATGCGTAAATTTCAGTTACCTAGATAAGAATAAAGGTAATAGCAGTAATTTGCATCAGAGTAGTATCCGTAGTGTTCGGAATTTTGTTAGATGGACATTCTGCTGTGGGAGGCACTTATATAATATAATAATAATTATCACCAATACTTATTAAAAGTTAGCACATTCAGTTGCATATCAATTTTGAGTAGTAAAGATAGTAAGAATAGTTAGCGATGTCAACTCTCGACAGCATTTCGCAGTTTACAGTAGCGAATGAATAATTCATCGCTGATTCTTCAATCAGTTCAGTAATGATATATTCTCGGTATTGTAGAGCAAATTAGTAATTTTCTTGACAAGCACGTGAGTAGAGGATATCAGGAGAGTATTACCTTTTGGGAGATTTGCTTAGGGCAGTTAAGCAGAAAATAGCGGTTTCACTAGGCTAAGAATAATGAATGGGAGAGATAATAATTCGGAGCACGCCTGGGATACCCTACGAAAAATAAAGGTTCACTTACCTTGTGTGTATCCAGTGTAATCCAAATAATGTAGCTGAAAAAAAAAACATGTGTAAGGGAAATAAGGTAGAAAGAAAAAAATATATATATTGGGTGACATTATGGTCAAGGCACTTCGGCAAAGGGTATCTGACCATAACGTACAAGAGCGTAAGACCATGCGGCGTGTCTTTTAGAAGAATGAAGAAAAAAAAAGCGTGGCAGAGTCAACGGGGCTTCCTTTCTGGAAGAAGGAGTAAAACAGGAAACGGCGACAGGAAGTAATTCCTATCGTTCCTACCCCCCAAGCCCAATGGACCAGAAAAGGCAAGCAGGAAACGGGTTGTAATAACCTTGGGTGGAAAGGTCAAGATTGACTCCCAGCTTTTGGCGTGAGTACCTGAGCGAAAGGGGTGACTTCATATGACCCCCCGAACGCAAGCAAGGGGTTTCTCTCAGACCCAGCTAAAGAAAAGGGTGTTTAGAGCGAAATCGATGTAGAGGGCTAAAACACTTAAGCAGTTAGTAGAACAAATAAGGGAGAATATTTTAAAGTAAAAGTATAAATCACAAAAGGGGAAAGTAGTTAAATGGAAGAAATAGTGTCTTATGCGAAAATTCAGTGTTGATTAGGAAGCATGGTCGTGTACATTCTGCGCGCCGACGATGGGAGTTTCAGGAATAAAATTTTGTTTAGGTGAAGGTGAGGTGTGAAATGGATGTGTGTGTGTGAATGATTGAGTGATTTTGGCTTAATTATAGAGCATCGAAATTTCTTGTCATTTCCTTGTAATCGTAATCGCAAAAATGCACACTTACATGAAAGGATAAAAGAAAAATAAAATACAATATAATAATAATAATAATAATAAAAAGAAATAAGTGAATAAAATAAAATAGAAGCAAAGAGAAAAGGAGAGCCGAGTCAAAACGAGGAGATTAGTGGCCGTGCGCCAAGGTAATGTTAAGAATCCACGGATTCACGAAAAAAAAAAAAGATATGTGTTAGTTTGATATAAGCTTGTTCTACTATGCTCATACTGATTTCCAGAAGGAAAGGTTAAACAGATTAGGCATAATTCTAACAATAATCGAAAAAAAAAAAAAAAAGAGGAACCGAATGGCGGAGTGTCCTATTTCTATGCTGAAGTTTTTTTTTTACAGGGCTAGGTCAGCAATAACCAGAGTAGTGGCTACATGCAAAGCAGAGACTATGTGCAGACACATATAGCAGCTTCATCCCAATAGCTGTCCGTGTCGAGGTATTCGGACTGCTGCTGTGAAAAAAAAAAAGGAAAAGAACACTAAATATACATTCCTGTGGGACAATGCCCTTTGACAGACATTGCTTATGAATGAAAGAATCCATTCTCCAGAGTGTGAGCGTTCCTACCACTATTGTGGGGACAGTGGAAGCGCCACAGAGAGATGACAAAGGGACTTGTGAAAGTGAGTGATCTCATCCTCTCAGTGGAATTTGCGTACAAAGCGCAGTGAGTCTGCCAGGACTCTGGACGCAGCGAAAAGAAAAGAGGAAAATTTTCTTTCCTCTGACAGTCAATATCCGAGGACGGAAAAGCGTCGAAAGAAGGAGCTTCCAGTAGAAATATTACGATAATAGTGTTGTGCAAGCCGTTCGGAATCAACAGTGCATGAACTATGTAGTGTTGGCAGCATCAGTTCGCGTTGTTACTGCTATTTATGGAGGTATAAAGGACCTCTATGTCATTGGTGTAGACGATATACTGTCTGCGGGTTTCGTAAATAAGGCTTCGCCTGAAGGAGCGAGTGCTATAAATTTGTGCAAATAACATTAACCAGGAACTTCAGCGGCACTTGAAGTTACCGACGCTTCATTCGAACTGAACAACCGTCGCTGCATTCAAACTGATCAACGAACTGCGGGAAGGTACGGACGGAATACGGCAAATGTTACTCAGAGTGACTGGAGCGGACAATTTCGTGTATCCTGTGTGGAACTGAGCAACGGAGATGACGTTACCTTCGGACCACTCAATGTGGTGGTCTTGGACATTGTATTATAAAACTGTGAAGTACACTTATCCTGGAATTTATGGAATAGGTGGTGTGACATTCCAAGTGTGACCATAGTGTCCACTGATTTCGAATTCTGTGCTGAATCTGAGCACCAGATAAAGTGAAAGAAAAAAAAACACTACTCTAATTGTTGTGCGATGCTGATAAGCGCATGGTGCGTTCACGAAAAAAAAAACACTTTTTTAGATGATTCATACCTAAGCAGTGTGTTACTTGTCATCGTCAATTACTAATGGAAAGAAAAAAAAAAGTGACTACCTGTACATATATTTCAATTATTTATGCAAGACCCTAATAACCATTCTTTATAGTCGTTTAACTCTAAAAATTGTGCATTTATGTATTGCAGTGTGATGTATGTGATTATGTTATTTACTTGCTCTGATCAACGTAGGGCATCGGCAGAAATAATGAAGACGGGATATTCTAACTCAGGGTCTTCTTGCCCTGATTTCAGTCTTTCAATTCTGCGAAGGGAGATAATGCTGCAGCACTCGGGAGCGAGTGTGCACCTTTTCCCTGTATTGGAAATTGAGAAGTAATCGGAAAAGCGGAAAAGAAATGGAAAAAAAAAAAAATAATCAAATGAATGGGAGAGATTTTGGGGAGCTGGTGTAAGAATTATTAAAATAAGGATTTTATAAACTTCACGCTCTTCAGACGCTCTGCATTTCACAATTTAATTTTCCCTTAGATTTCTTCCGTGGGTTCGCGCCTAGGAAGGTCAGGAAAGTACCGCTCTTCCCCTTCACCCCCACCCCACCCTCTCTCTCTT
The DNA here is from genome assembly GCA_039090855.1 of Macrothele yani. Classification (NCBI taxonomy): domain Eukaryota; kingdom Metazoa; phylum Arthropoda; class Arachnida; order Araneae; family Macrothelidae; genus Macrothele; species Macrothele yani. The sequence continues at coordinate 78,393,203 of CM077007.1, read as the reverse complement.
TCTCTCAGAGTCGAAGGGCTTCCAGCAGTCCGCTTGCTGTGGCATGGGACCGCGGGGCATCCTTTCCCTAACTGCTACGAGCCAGCAATATTGGGTAAGGCGAAGTAATGCAAGTCCGAAAAATAGCGGGTAGACATTTTATTGGAGCTCGGCGCCAGTCGTCTTGAGATTTGATGCACCAAGTCTGGAAGAAAAGAATAGCTTTGACGCCAGGCCAAGGAAAACTATAGCAGTTTTATGATAGTAAGATTTACGACCTCAGAGATCCGTAGGCAACGAAGTTCCTAGAATTTGAGGGCGGACACAGATTTTGGACGGGGCGAAGGATGGCAAGTCAGAGAAATGGCGGGAAACCCAGAGCAAATCAGATCGGGAAATGATAATTGTTTGACCAATCTGTAAATTGGTAGGAGGATCCGGGAAGAAAATTTTTGGTAGGACGGGAAGAGGAGCGAGAGAATTATATCAGTCGGCATGAATACTTCGAAAGAGGGATGACAGAATTATATCAGTCGGCATGAATACTTCGAAAGAGGGATGAGAGAATTATATCAGTCGGCATGAATACTTCGAAAGAGGGATGACAGAATTATATCAGTCGGCATGAATACTTCGAAAGAGGGATGAGAGAATTATAACAGTCGGCATGAATACTTCGAAAGAAGGATGACAGAAGTCAGAGTCGGCATGAATACGTCAGGAAGAGAGGAGATAGCATAAAGACTTCGCTAGAATGATATTCCAGCCCTCATCGTGGGACAGAAGGTAGGATAATCCGACATTCATGTTTCCTCTTGTTTACATAATTGGTATGTTGAACTGAAAATTTAAGAAGAGCATAGTAGACTAAGTTAAGGTTGAAAGTAAAACCAGCTCTAAATTAATGCTGAGAAAAGTAGGGCAGAAATAGACTAAGTTAAGGTTGAAAGTAAAACCAGCTCCAAACTAATGCTGAGAAAAGTAGGGCAGAAATAGAAGAATAATGAAATGGTTGAGTAAAGTAAATACCATTGATCAGAGCAGGAAATTGTGTAATATAGGGAATCATTTTTTTAGTAAATTATATTTCGAAATATTTCAGAATTATATTAAATGAAAATGAGAAATTAAAGTTAACCTTTAAACAAATAATTTTGCTAAAAGGGTCTTCAAACATTTTCATATGAATGAGTGTATATTTTAATAGATTTCAAGCCTTCATCAGGCAAAATAAACATATTTTATTTTCCCGTTATTATGAGTCGGCTACATTTCATTTGAGTGTACAATTTTGTAAAGTAAAGAAAAAGGTTAATAACGATTGAGTATTGGATGTGTGAATAAATGATTTGGGATGAATGTTCAGAAAAATCCTCCAGTGCAATACTGAGTAACTTACGCATCAGTGCTAGTAAACAAATCAAAATTTGTAAGTTAACGACTTATTCAAAAAGAAATGAAAAGCTAGACGATTACTTTAAAACATTGCGGCACTCAGCGGACCCCGATACACGGAACTTCGGCTGGGTGAAACACAACGCCCATCCTCGAATAGCGAGCCTGTGTTTTCTCTAATACTGGGAAACCATAGTTTTTGAGATTCGAGTGATTACCCTTATTACTAATAATGACGCGGGGCAATCCAAAAGCCCCCCACCAACAGAAGCGCCAAATACGATTATACGTTTGCGCCTATAGAGAAGAAAGAAAATTTCTGAAAATGTTTTTTCGATTCTGTTGATGGCTATCCTATGCAAGAATAATTCTCTCAGTTCGATTTGTGGCAGTTCAAATTTCGTGTGAAACTCAAACATGTATGTACGCCACCCAAAGGAAACATTAAGATAAAGAAATACGAAAAACTATAAATATGGTTTAAAAAAAATAAGAAACAGACTGGAGAACTGTTATAACTCAAAAAACACGTAACCACTTTGAATGAAATTTGGTGAAAATCTTTTTTCACACTACCTCAGCTATGTTACAGAAAATCGTAAAAAAATTTACAAAGCATTTACATTCTGTATTTGTTATAAAAATAAAAACAAACGTAAATCAATATTCCAAAAATTAAATTAAAAAGTGTCTCAATATGAAATGTGGTAGCCCGAGCTGCATTACAGACCTAACAGCGAAGATATGCTGTTAATAATGGTGTCTGTGATACCCGTAGGTAGCAATACCCATTGTTGTAACAAAGTGATTTGAAGCCTCTGAACGGTTCGGATGGGGGTGATTGAGGGCAGCGAAACGCCTACCTAGAGTGTCACACACATGCTCGATTGGGTTAAGGTCAGGAGAGCGTGCTGGCCACTCCATGCGGAAAATAATCTCCTTTTCAAGATATTGCTGTGTCTAGGCGAGTATTATCGGCTTGCAGTATGAATGTGTCGCCAATTGCACCCGCATATGGCCGAACAAAGGGGTCCAGCATATCACCTCTATACTTTCGAGCGTTCAAGTCGTCACCTGGCTGCACATACAGGTCGGTACATCCGCCTAAAGAGATGTCTCTCCATACAAGAACACTACCTCAGCCATACGTGTCCCTTTCTCGGATATGAGAGGAATGATATCTAGTCCCTGACTCTCTCCAGATGAAAATTCGCCGGAAATCACTCTGCAAAGCATACCTTGACTCGTCCGTGAACAGTACAGATCTCCATTAATTTGACCTCCAATTCGCATGCATGCGTTCCTAATTTAAAACGTTCCCTCCTGTGGCGAGTGGTTAGGGGAATGCAGGTTACGGGCGTCTAGCATAGAGCCCACCTTCATGTAGCCTTCTTCGTACCGTAGAAGCTGATACCGTCCTTCCGGTAGTTGAAGCCAGCACAGATCGAAGATGGGTCTGCGTAGCAGTCCTGTATCGGCGCGTAGATAGCCGCAAATATCGATCTTGTGAGGAAGTTGTTACACCAGGCCTGCTTTGGCTGTACCTGTGAGAAAATGACTCTGTGGTTTGAAAGTGGCTCCACAGCCTCTGGACCACAGAACGACTTAAGTTCAGCCATCTGGTTACTTTCGCCTGATTTTGGCTTGCTTCGAGTCTGCCTGTAGCTCTGTGGTGTAATTTCACTGGTAAATGACGCCTGGAAGTCAGCACACCATAATCTCTGTCACGAAATCATTTCTTCAGTCCCTGCGGGTGAATTAAGAAACAACCAGTTTTATGCTGTTGTTCATTTGCATAAAACTGTGCCAGCGCTACTCATTTGCATATCATTCACAGATGCTGTAGTATTTTGCCTGTAACATATGCAAATTCCGTGCATATTTAACGATAATTAGCCAACTTACCGCGATTTTTCATTTTGTTCCTTAATTTATGGAAACCCGTGTGTAGCCACCTCGGTGGCGCAGTGGTTTATGCGATGGCCTATGATCATTCGTCCAAAAGGGGCCCGGATTCGAATCCCGATGAGGCATGGATGTTGTGTTTGTCTTACGGCACTGGCTCTCTCCCTTCCCTGGAACCAGTGACCCTAAATTAGGGACGGGCGACTGCTTATAGCCCATTGAGTTGCTCACGTGGTCGTTAAACCTCCAATCAAAAAAAAAAATGAAAACCGTGTGTATGCATAATTTTTTTATGATGTCTGCTACTTAATGACAAAACAATTAATTTTTTCAATTCTACTTTCTGGAAGAGCAGATATCATGCACAAGACAAATATACTCTTACGCCACGTAATAAGATAACACGGCACCTGAAAAATTGGAAAACATCTAAATAATTAATAACAAGGAAAAATACACCAACTGTACTTAAATAGTATAACTATACTAGTGATCCGAAATTTCTTGGCGTAGAATGGAAATCAAAGTTTCCAAGCTTTCACACATCAACCAGATGGCTTTTTCAAGGAAGGTAGACAGCAAACTACAAACTGAATAATAAAACGGTTCAACTGTTTTTGTTCAACTGGAATAGTTCAATTATTCAGTTTGTAGTTTGCTGTCTACCTTCCTTGAAAAAGCAATCTGGTGATGTGCGAAAGCTTGGAAACTTTGATTTCTATGCTACGCCAAAAAATTTCAGATCACTAGTATAGTTATACTATCTAAATAATATTAATCAGGATTGGAAGGTATCACCGTCTTTTTGCAATTCTACTTCTTAGCTCTGAATATCGTACGAAACACAAATTAGGATTTATTGCATTTACTGAAAATAGTTTGTTTAAGTAGAGCGTGATAATGCTTGGAAAACATTCTTAAATATTACAGTTATTCGATGGAAATAGAAAATATCTTCCGTCCTGTAAGCATAGAAAAGCGGCCTCATTGCAAAAAAGAAAGTTCAGGTCAATTAGCAAGAAAAGTTATCATCGAAGAACTTGTAAATATGAAAAACAAATTTAACTATTGTATCAGATATCGCATAGAGAAAAAATTTACTAGTGCATCTAATGGAAGAAGTAATCGTGCCAAATGCATATGTATCGTTTTGAAGGGAATTATGGACCTGGCAAACTAGAAGGTACGGAGGGGGATCTTTGTTGCATTTATTTGACGACTATTTTTTCAAGCCGATTGTAGAATCCGAGAAATCGATATATTAATTTACGTCTACTGAACAAATTTCGTAACTAAAACGATAAAACGTGCATGTGAAATTTTCGTCATTGTTACAGCTCTCTGGTGAAAATGAGTTTTCACTTCGGGCTGTTAGAAACAAAAACGTGAAAATATATACGTATATTACATCTGCGAGAAACCCATCTAAATAAGGTTGGTCTCACCAAGGGTGTCAATACGTGGTATTTCAACTATGATATAGTAACAAATCTGTTACATATATTCTGTTCAACACGTTGTTACGCCATTGCCAAAGGTGCAGTTCCGAATTATTATTGCTATAATTCCATGTTGTTATTTAATAAATAAAAATATTATTTTACCTTGACTCTTGTTGTTTGATTCGCTCGCTGCTGCATCCGTGATAAGTGTTTAATAATCCCCAAAGTGGTACATATATTCAAAATATATTAAGTTCTGAATATATTCAAAATGAATTAAAGCATTTGAATATATTCAGAACTTAATATATTTTGAATATATTTCGTAATGCCAAACTTAAAACCAACTGGTTTTAAGTTTGGCATTACGCAGAAAGAAGAAAATTATGTATGAAGAAAAATGCAAGAACCTTTGACTTCATGGTTCTTCCATTTTCACGACTCCTCCTCTTGAAATGTGAAAACACTTCAATTCGACCTGACGGTCAAAGACATTGTGCTCACATATAGAGCACGTCATCGTTTTCCAACATTCATCCGGTAAGTCCAGAAACTTAAAGACGTGTATGCTTTTTTAAAATTGCAGGACAAATTATGTTTCCTGTGCACGTTGCAAAAACTTGTGCACTATAACGACAAAAAATCAGGTTAAAAATTTAAAAAATAAATAAATCCTATTCATTTTCTAAATTTTACGAAACAGATATTTCAGTTAGGATATGAAAAGTTAGGTGTTTTGTTTGAAGATTTGAATACATTTTCTATAACTTTGGTCCACAATGCGGATTAGGTACCTGCATTTTTTGATTTTCAAGAAAAACTATTTCGTTGTTTTGTATTGTATACTATATTTATACTTTCACTACATTAGAGTTTTTAGTGCCTCACTTGAAAAAAGGATTCCCTAAATATCGTTGATACCATGATTAAAATTATCACAAATTCTCAGTATAAATATTTTACGCAAAGTAGCTATCTGAATCAAAGTGCACACTTGAATTTCGCGGTATATCCTTTGGAAATAAAGGAATTAGAAATGTTTTTAGATAGGTATGATGCGTTACAGTGTGTATGTATTTAAAATCATACCAAAACTTCCAGGTCGAATTCCAAATTCATTTCGAACAGGTCGAATGACAAATTCATTTTATTTCCAGAAATATCCACGCTTCTGTGAACCGAATTGAAAAAATTATCTTGAAGTCAGATACCGCTCACTACGAAATGGTTTTTCAAATATGTTCATCTTAACATAATGCACAGGTTTTCTGTCAGGAGGCGTAGATGTCCATCCTTCTTTTCTCGATATCTCTGCTTTTAAAAGTTCGATTTGTAAAATTCGTTCTTTGTGGGACAACGTTTCTGGTGTAAATGTTGTGCATGTGATTCGAATTTTTCATGACGCATAAGATTGCAAATAGAGAGCTTAAATTCACGTTTCCGTTCACAGCAACATTTACGCATCTAAAACCTCTACTGAAAAATTCCTTTTTTGGTCAAATACTTCTTTATCTAGAAAGCATTTTGTGAGCCTTTCCTCCCCACCAGAATAATGAACAATCCGCCACCTCACCCCCTTCCACTGTGAGGCGCAAATAGTTAATATGTTTTTTCTCTATGCTTGTGTTTCTATAAGTTCGATTAGAAAATTCCTTTAATACCGGATACCATTCACAGTGTGGAACACTCTAAACTACAAAACACTCGTGGTGTTTTGTAGTTTAGAGTTCTAACCCTAGATGGCGTTAGTGTGTTACAACTGTATCTCCGCTTCTAAAATTTCTACCGATTTTTTTTTACTGTATGCTATTCGTTACAGTAAAGACGGAAAACAATAAAACAATATCCTCTTAAGTAATCGCGCAATGCTCCCGCTAGGTGGCGTAAGTGTCTGCTTTAAGTAAGGACACGCATTTGAAAATTGAAGAAAACTTTTCATACATTTTCTACTTTTCCATTATTCAAAATTATTCCGCCAAGGGGCATCAGTGTATATTACTATTTGAAAGAATTTATTTGATTCTAAAAATTTCTTAGAAAAGTTTTTTTTTTTTTTTTTTTTTGGTAGAATACTCTTTATTTTCAGTATTATTTTGCCCCCATTTTCTTCTTTAAGTGACTCACAGCTTTTTCGCTACGGAGCGTAAAGTTGTATCATGTTTGCCTCCACGTCTCTTCTTTTTGCTGCTCGATTTGGAAATAACTTTTTCTTTGATATCTTCCTTCCGCCATGGTAACCTTTTCGTGCGAAATTTGCTAGTTCTCGTAACATATTTTCAGCCGCTAGTAAGTATTTCTATTTCTTGATGTGTTTTATCCATTGAAGAAATTCAGTTGCCTTTTTTTTCGCACCCGGTTCCATTGGCTATATGAATTAACTCGTTCACAATCGTATTTTAAATTATGCGCAATTGTTTCGTAAGTGGTGTGCGTGTTCTCCTTTTTTGGTGAATTTTTTGGTTTCTCGAAAAATCTGATTTGAATCTTTTTTTTTTTTTTGCTGTCGGAAGAAATTTAAAGATTTGCTCATTACAACCGGGAATTCGGTGCCATCTATTTTGTTATTATATGCTGCCACAACTACCGACGAAATTCTGAGCTCCAGAAAAAAAAGAAAAATAATTTCCTTAAAACTATATTGGTCAAACTTCTGACAATTCATTTTCAAAAGAGAATATTTTGCTAATTACATTCCGGAAAAAATATATCGTGACGAACACAAATTGACAATGGACCTTCTGAAAGAAAAGCATATGGAAATGTCAGTCTTGCATGTATTATGCCTGCTATTTTTTATTTATTTATTTTTTTTTTGCTGTCCATTCTCTGAAAATCAAAAATATTACAAAAAGAGCCTCCTGAATGAAAAGACTCGCTTTAGCGAAATAGAAACTGTACGAAAATTTGTAGGCATCAGATCAGAGTGAAATTTTTCTGATCCGTCTTCCGGAAAAAGAAATCCCGATTATTAAGGCAACAGATTGGTACGACACAAGAGCTGAATTATGCATGAAGACAAGCGAAAATATCAAGGGGATCTTGATAAAAATTAACTCTACCCTAAGCAAAATGAATTTTTCTGATATGAAATTTAAATGAGATACAAAGTCCCCAAACATATCTACAAATGGTACGTTGTTTTTCCACATGCATATGCACTATATTGACAAACGTCACCTGACACCTAGAAGAGAAACACAACATAGCATTTATTGACATACATTAGTACGGTGTCGATCCCCTTTTGGCCTTAATGCATGCACTGACCCTTCGAGACATGCTTTCGGCAAGGTTTTGGAACACAACGATATGTATGCGCTTCCATTCAGTACATAATTCTGGCGCTAACTGTTGCTTAGTAGTAGCCTTGGTTCCAAACTTCTTGTGCGGCGCTCTAATTCATCCCATGGGTGCTTTATGGGATTAAGATCAGGGCTTTGTACTGGCCAGTCCACACACGATACGGAATTATCATCAAACCATGCCGTAACCGTCCTTGCTTTGTGTTTCGGTGCATTGTCATCCTGGTATCAACAAGGCTCGGTTCCATAGTATTGCAGCAGAGTTGGTAAAGTATAATTGTCCAGAATATCGAGGTAGACGTGTTGGTTAACAGGTTTGTCCACAATAACCAATGGGCCGGTACCATACCACGAAAGACACACCCCCACACGAGTACACTGCCAGCTCTAAACCTGACCGAAGGAAGAGCACACTGTGTTAAACAGAGTTGCCACGGCTGCAGCCATACCCACACACTGCCATCAGACTGATGGATCATGTATCTGGATTCATTAAGCCATAGCACCCGTTTCCATTGATCTGCGGTCCACGATAAATTTTCGTTACACCATGCTAAACGACGAGTAGCATTCCGAGTGGAGATGAAAGGCTTATGAGCAGCCGCACGACCACGGTAACCCCTGGAATGAAGTTCTCTGCAAATGGTACGTAACATACCGAGGCTCCAGGATTTTTACTCGCCTGCACACTGAGATCTTGTACAGTACTCCGTCGATTAGCTGTAACGACTCTCCTGAGGCTTCGATGTCCTCTATCACTGTCTTGCTGCTTCAGGCAAGCTATGTGTCTTCCACTTATTCAGTACATCGAAAACAGTTGACTTAGGTATCTTTAAACGCCTCTCGGTTTCTCTTATGGACAACCCACTAATATAAACACCTTTCTCAAAGGCAGTTTCCTTTCTCAAAGGCTGTTCTATCCCGCCGCGACATTTTCACTTAACCTCGCAGTGCGATATGATCGCGGTCAGCAGCGGATTTGTTTTTATACCATTTGCAGCTGTACCGCGCATCTTAACAACGCAGAGGATTCGTTCATTTAATTTTGAAGGGGTGTCCGGTGACATTTGTCAATATAGTGTATGTACATTCTTATTTTAGCTGAATAAATGTATGTGTATTTTAGTATTTTAAAGCACATGTGTGCTTTAAAATACTTGTACACATGTGCATCCTATAATCGTGGCAGTTCCTCAACTGAAGTGTAAAATTCATGGAGAGCCCTAACAAAACGAATATCTTCTATTGATTGCTTGAATCAAATTTATAATATTGAAATTGCGTGTCTTAATCAGTATTCAAAATTATATGTCTTGCTTGTGTCTTTACCTGTACTCAAAAATAAAATTTTGATCATCAGTTTCCTTGACATCGATCCTTTTTTTTTAGTATCAGTTTCCTTGACATCGATCCTTTTTTTTTAGTATCAGTTTCCTTGACATCGATCCTTTTTTTTTTTAGTTCTTTCTTGCAAAGAACTAGAAATTTATCGCGGTGCTGCTCTTGAAAATAGAGCGACAGCCAAAATTTAACATTTTATTTCACTCTGTTACCATGTCAAAAAATATTTTCTGCTGATAAAAATATGTCTCTCTGTCATTATGTCGAGAAAATATGGAGTCTTTCCTTGTGTTGATGGTCTGTTCATGTTACATGATGATTGCTCGGTGACCCCACTAGAAGATGGATAGAGCATTAGACCGTCAATAGAATGGAAGCGAAAAACGAACCGCCTCTTTTGTCTCTGCCAGTAACAAACCATAGTTGTGATGGGCCAGAGCCATTCTGACGATCGGGCTTCATTTTCCATCATTCGATCGACCTCTGGGGAAATCCGACGTTGATCAAGAGAGACAGGTGCGTGACATTCAAAACGAACAAAACACACCGCGTTTGTGATGCTCCATCATGTCCTCCTAAAATGTACAGGCCTTCCACGCTTGGGTGTTATATTTCACATGCAATTTTTTCCGTAAATTAAATCATTCGTATCTCTTAAAATTTTAAAATTTGTCATTGTTATTATCCATGGAAGTACAAAAGAACAACATATAACACAAAGATAGAAAGGCCAAAGAAAGTTGTCATAAACAGCAGAAAATTGCAATCGTAATTGAATACGAGGCTGTATATATCTGTACACAAATACCTCACGGGGAGAAATGGTTTCAACCTTACGTTTCATGAGGGAAAACAGATAGATATCAAGGATAACATTGAATAAAATTCCTTACTTACGACATATAACGCCGTCAGAGAGTGTACAAAATACTGTAAACACCTGCAGTTAAAATGCTACTTTTGTAATGGCTCACTTACTTATTTACGAACTTGCAATGATAAAAGTTTCTATGTTTTTGACAGATAGTACTATAAAAAAATGAGGATACGACAGTAGCGTTATTACAGGTAACAAAAATCGCATATGAGACAAGATTTGGTTTCCAATGAGAGCAACTCGATGGAGCCAGTTTAGCGTGGACATCAGTGATTGAAAATGTGGATTTGTTAGATTTATCTAGTATAACGACATCGAAAGTTATGACTTCATTAACTAAACACGTCTGGAAAAACAACATTTGATTGGACGAATTGTTGCAGAAAATATTGGGTTGTCGGAAAAGTCATGACGTATTTTGGCACCCGATGGCGGTTGGGCGGTTTTCGAAGTACTAGAGGCATGCAGCTCTGTTATCGCTATGGCATTTGACGTGTGCCTGTTCTAGCTGCAGTCTAAAAGGAATATTGAGCGATTTGGTTGATTTGTGGAGATTTGACATCAAGTTGGAGATAGAAGACCAAACTGTGCATTTTCGCCATATTTTACTGTTTTACTTACGTAAAGGGAAGAACGCGCGTCAAGCTTGTGAAAAGTTGCGTAAAGTGTACGGTTATAATGCTCTACAAGAACGTCAGTGCCAGCGGTGGTTCGCAAAATTCCGTGCTGGTGATTTTGAACTCAACGAAGCTCTTCGGTCCGGGAGGCCCACCGAGGTTGATGACGACCAAATCAAGGCATTGATCGAGTCAAACACACGTTACACGACACGAGAGATTGCAGACACATTGCACATCCATCATTCAAGCGTTCACGACAACTTGAAGAAGCTGGGATACGTAAGCAAGCTCGATGTGTGGGTTCCTCATGAACTCAAAGAAGCTCAATTTATGGCACCTATAAACATCTGCGATATGCTCATTAAATGTGAGGAAAACGATACTTTTCTGAAGCGACTGATAACTGGTGACGAAAAGTGGATTATGTACAACAATGTGCTGCTAAACCGGTTTTGGTCCTAACATGCTGCTTCGCTTCAAACGACATCCAAAGCAGACATTCATCAGCGAAAGGTTCTGGTCTCAGTGTGGTGGGATTTTAAAGGTGTCGTGTTTTTCGAGTTCTTACCACGGAACCAAACAATCAATTCGAAGGTGTACTGTCGGCAATTGGACAGTTTGAACGAATCCATTATCAAGAAACGCTCAGAGCTTGTTCATCGTAAAGGTGTTGTGTTCCATCCCGACAACGCGAGACCACACACAAGTTTGATCACCCGCCAAACATTTTGGAGCTGGGATGGTGTGTGTTGCCACACCCAGCATACTCGCATGACCTTGCGCCGTCAGACTTCCACTTGTTTTGCTCTCTTCAACAGTCCTTGTGTGGTATAACGTTCAATTCAGATGAGGCTGTAAATTAGCACCTTGATCAGTTTTTCTACGAACGAGGCATTCTGCAGCTCACTGAAAGATGGAAAAAGGTTATCCAACAAAACGGGCATTATATCATTGATTGGTCTTTGTTCTTTCTTTCAATAAATGATCTTTGCAAAACATGACTAAAATACGTCATGACTTTTCCGACAACCAAATAGAATCTGACTGAAAGAGTCTGTGGGCGGAGGGGGCCATAAAGGTACTGAGGCAAACAGAAAGTGCAGCAGTTAATACGAGTCTCAGCAATCTGTTACATAACAACAAAAGTGTGCTAGGAACCACATAAATCTGAAATTTATGGCAGAATCACCATTGCTAAGCTACTTCTTACTGATGCCAACGCAAAAAGGCGGAACGGATATCATTGTGTCCGATCATACAACCAAGATAACCGATAACTGGAAACATGTGGTTTCGTCAGACGAATCATCCCTTACATTTTTTCAAACATCGGGAAGAGTACTACTGTTCGGCTGATACTGAAGGAAGCGCATAATCCCGACTGTGCTGTACCAACCGTCAAATCTGGTGGGATATCGGTAACGGTTTGGCAGTGATCTTCTGGTATTAGACCAGACTCATCCCATGGCACAAACAATGGCATCTTTCAAGATTAAATTGCCTTTGTACACAAATAGATAATCTTGGTTTCAGCAACATGAAACCGAAGTTAAACGTCTCCCGTGTCCTACACAATCATCGGATTTAAACAGTGTTGAGTCCCTGTTGGCAAAATTCTAGAAAAGCATGAGAAGCAAATTTCCGACACCATCCTCACCCATGGAGCATGAGAATTTTCCTCGTGATGAATGATTCGATTTTCTTCTGAAGAGTTTATTCAAATCTATTCCACGTCGCATTCAAGCTGTTGTAAAAGCACTGTGAGGACAAACACCCTCTATTGAAACTTACCTGAAGCTGTTCTCACAGGCTTTTTCATTATTTTTCTATTCCCTGTGTCTATGCATAGCTCCCTGTCTTTATGCATTAGAGGTACATCTGAGACCCTGCACAAATTTCATTTCCTCATGAGAAGTTTTCATTTCACAATATTCATGTCATCACATACCATTTAGATACCTTTTTTTCAACGAGAAGCCCGTTGTGTTATAGAATGAACTCACTCCTCGTTCAGGGAAGACGCGTCGGATACATCGGATGCAGCCGTGACAGGATTATTTTTAGAAAACAATATTAAGTATCCGTGCATCCATTTATTTGACGAACGAGAGAAACGGCGAAATTGTAAAAATTTTGCAAATGTCCATTTATGAATGTTTACAACAGATCTGAGGGATTTTGAGGTCCGTAATTGAAAAAGAAAAATTCTGAATAAGGTAAAAATGTACGTGATGACAGCACATTTCTATCAAAAATTTTTAATCGAAAAAGAATTATCTTTAATGCGCTAAAATTACTACTCGCTAGGTAAGACTTCGAAATAAGTTTTTGTGGCATTTTATATGAAATATAGGATTTAGAGGAAATAAGTTATTATTATTTTTTCATAATCCCAAATTATGACTCTTACGCGTCAATGTTAATTCAGATACGTCGTTAAAACGAATCAGAGAAATATATTATGCTATTGCGTGTTGGAAAAATCGCTTCTATGAGTAACAAAATTCATGTTGTTTCAGTTTTTAGCACGTCTTTTGTAAAAAAAGATTGTGCATATGTTACCGGTTTGTCCGTCGGTCCGTCTGTACACACCATATCTCTGCAACTATTAGTCCTATTTGAAAACTTATTTTTCCATTGGGAAACTTGAAATATGCGAATACCGATCCTTTATTTCGTTTGTTTTTTACGATGTACAATTTCGCCGCTAGAGGGCGTAAATGCAGATTATGTCGATTTTTTTTTTTTTTTTTTTTGATTGGAGGTTTAACGACCACCGTGAGCAACTCAATGGGCTATAAGCAGTCGCCCGTCCCTAATTTAGGGTCACTGGTTCCAGGGAAGGGTGAAGGCCAGTGCCGTAACACAAAAACATCATCCATGCCTCACCGGGATTCCAACCCGGACCCCTTTCGGACGAATGGTCAGAAGCCATCGCTTAGACCACTGCGCCACCGGAGAGGCGATGTCGAATTCAAAAATGCGTTTTATTACATATATCTGCTTCTAAACATCCGATTGAAAAAGTTTGTTTATTTTTCATTCTATTTACGTCGAAGAGTATTTTAGATATGGTGACTTTTTCAAATTACGCATAGATTTCCCGCTAGGGGCGTAAAAGTAAATCACTTTTTTTCCCGATAACTCTTCTTCTAAAACTCCGATTTGAAATTTTTTTCAGCGCATACACCTCCTGATGGAAAATCTTTTGCATATAATTTCAAATTTTTGGTAAAAAATACTTTGGCGTAAGCGTTAATTTTTGCTTATGATGTATTTGCCATAAAATCTTAGCTTCTAAAATATCGATGGAAAAATTCTTTCGTGGACTGATGCCACTCACATCGATAAGCCTTTTCGTAATATTTTCTTCTTAAAATATTCCACAGTTTCTCCGCCAGGGGGCGTAGATGTATATCTTATTTTTGTCAATATCTTTACTTCTAGGAGTCCGAATTGAAAAATTTCTTCTTTGTTGGATAGTGTTTCCAGTGTGACATGTTTTTCACATAATTGCAAAATTTTCAAGTAATTCATAGACTTTCCGCTAGCGGGCGTATAGGTAAATGGCGTTTTCTCCTATATCTCTGCTTCTAAATCTCCGATTTGAAAAATTCTTTCTGCACCGGATACAGCTCCTGTTCGGATCTGATTATTTGCAGCAAAATATGAACTTCTAAATTCTCGATTGAAAAAAAGTCGTTTGTTGACCAATACTACTCATGTCGACAAACCTTTTAGGAAGATTTTCTTCTTGAAATAAGCCATGGTTTCTACGCCAGGAGGCGTAGATGCATATCTTATTTTTCTCAATATCTCTACTTCTAGGTGTCCGATTTGAAAAATTCCTTCTTTGTTGGATAGTGTTTCCGATGCGAAATGTTTTTCTTATAATTTTAACTTTTTCAAGTAAATCATGGACTTTTCGCTAGGGGCGCAAAGGTAAATTGCGTTTCCTGCGTTATTTGTGCTCCTAAAACTCCGATTTGAAAAATTCTTCCTGTATCGCATACAAGACCTGATGGAAAATATTTTTCACATAATTTCTAATGTTTGGTAAAGAATGGTTTGGCCACCAGGGGGCATACGTGTTAATTTCTGTTTATCATTTATTTGTAGTAAAATCTGGGCTGAAAACTCGACTATTTTTTTTCTTGGGCCGATACCGCTCATATCATGTGGAAAAACCTTTTGAGAATACTTTCTTCCTAAAATAATGCATGGTTTTCCCACCAGGGTACGTAAAGTCACATCTTATTTTTGTCGATATCTCTGTTTCTAAGAGTCCGATTTGAAAAATTCTTTCTGTGTTGGAGAGAGTTTCGAGTGCGAAATGTTTCTCATATAAATTCATGTTTTTCTTAACGCACAAGTCTGCAACCAGAGGGCGTAAGCTCACGGTACCATTTATAGCAATATCTGAGGGATTAAAACCCCGATTGAAAAACTTCTTTCTTCCGTCAGATACTATTATTTTCCATACCGGTTCCATTGACTTTGAATAGCTTTGATAAATTTAATTTGCGTGAGGACAGATTCAAAAGACGTGCTTATTACATCCGAAAAGTCGGTGTCATCTTTCTTGTTTATATCTTTAGTCACAAATTCCTGAAGCCGTGCAGATTTTGTGGTATTTTCTCGTTACAGATCGATAAACATCACGAAATATATACTTTTTATCCAACCGATTGAATAATTGAATTAAAAATAGGTCTTTTTATGACCCAAGGATTCGGGTACAAGGTAATTTCAACATTTCAACTATAATTGGCTAATCCACATTATGTACTTTTTTGTGATTACTTCGAAATTCTGCACAGAAGAAATTACTTCGTCAGTAGAAAAGTGCAGTTTATCTCTATCAATTACCTGGTAGTCAATGTTTTTTTCAGTTATTTTTCCAGAGGTGAATTTCTGTGTGTGGGGGTGCCCTTGTGCTTTAGAGGTACTTAACAGTTGTCACTGCACTTTTAGTACAACCACTTACTACCGCTTACTACAATTTTAGTACCCTGAAAGAAACTCCATTAACAGACACTTATTTGCCCAGCTGAGAAGCACTGTACGAATTACTTTGCTAATATGTTAGTTCGTGGTACATCGAAGGTTGCCAATTTATACAATGCTCGACACAGAAAATGCCACATTATAAAAGAACACACGAAATGAGACGAAACTAAGCATATATGTAGGCAAGTAAGGGTGGGAAAGAAGTGACTTAATTTCTAATGGATTGCATCAATACGATGGGTGAGGAAACAGTAATATCGCCAGAATCAGTAGTTTATGTGATAGCCATGCTGAGCTATACATTCGACAACACGACGAGATACTGAGCGGTAAAAAACCCGGGGTCCTGAGATATCACTGACAATGTCTCGTTGGCATGTGTCCAAAATTCATCGAGACGGCCAGGGTTCGTCTGCCAGTGACGCCGCACGCGTTCTTTGTTGGGAAGAAGTCTGATGATCGGTCTGGCCAGGGTAGCACCTGAACACCCTGTAGACACAGTCTCCTGAAGTTAGCACTGTGGACACTGGCATTATCTTGTTGAAATTGGGAATCAAGGATACTCATTGATATCACAAAAAACGGGCTGCAGCATCTGGTAGGTGCATCGTTGAGCTGCCATCATACTCAGTATGCGTGCGAGCAATGAACAGCTGTTGAAACTGATAGCTGTCCGAGCCATGACGTCACGCTGAGGAGCCGTATGACGTTCACGAATGGCAGTGAGATCATTCTGGAGGCCACGTCGTGGTCCCCTGAATGATCTCTGGTTTGGCATCACTGCGAGCTAGCGCGACGATGCACCAGTCATCGTAATTGCTGGCGAGAGCGTTAATTTGCCTCATCCAATCTTCGATTCACTGTCTGTGTGGATACCGGGTTGTTCATAGTTGCCTACACACTTCGTCGCATGTTGTCCGCAGCGAATTATATAGCTGATACGGCTTATCATCGAATGCCGAGATGAAGGCGTTCAAATGTCCTTTTACGTGCATCCGTCCCACTACGTCGACGCCCGTTACCTTCCTTCAAACGCTGTTATCACACTCGGCAGATACTTGTTGTTTACACCGCGATGCGACGTTTGATGTTTACGCCGACGATGCGTTTACACCGCGATGTGACGTTGGGACCAACCAGTCGTACGTATGATGAAACTTCTGGTAAAGGTATCCCTGTGATGGTATGATTCCAGATGACATCGCCCTGGCATTCTTGCTCGCTGAACGTGCTTTCGCCACAGAGGTCACTCCGATGCAGTGGTCTACATGTCCAGGTGAGGCTGACCAAATCTAGCTACGCCAAGCCGTTTTTCCTTTTTATCTTCTATCACGTGATTGGTTTGCAACTGCAATCATTTATATAACCCAACACTCTACACAAACCCTCCAATTTACATACTCCCTGGTGTGGTATTTTCTATGTCCAGCAGTGTACGTATATTAGTGTACATTTCCAGAGTATCACAACCCTTAAATAATTTTATTTAAATCTGGGGTAAAAGATACTTCAACAACTATCGCAACATTGAAGCTAAAACTGATAAACCGCTGATGGCGGGGCGCCCCACAATGTTCACATATTTTGTATTTTATTAAAGACACTTCATTCGCAGTTACGTCGTAGAAAAAAACAAGTGCAAAAACCAAAGGTTTTGAAATGCTCGCTATCTTCCTTCCTATAATGATTGTATCTGCTCTGTATTGAACGATATGAATTTCACCTAAGTGCATATTATGCTAGAAAGGTATTTTTGCACCCTGATTAGTTTCGTCTAATAAATAGGGCAAAACTTGCGAAAACCAAATGCTCTTGCGCTTATTTAATCAAAAAAAAAACTGTTCAGTTCTGAAATAAACTATAACCGCACATCCAAGACTTTTAGAAAACTGAAATTTTCCTTACTGATTATTCACAAATTCATTGCATATGAATACTTGCAGAAAATGGTAGGTGTTTAAGTTTCTCTGAGAAACACTTATATTTTTCCTTCTAAAACACAACAAGAGCTCTTTCTCGTCTAACGAGAATTGTTTCCTCTATCTGTATAAATTAGGAATATGGCATTTTGGATGCTGCTTTTGCATTGGCAAGTAAAGAAAGGAAATGTTAAGAAAATTCATTGTTTTTGCGTTGGAGTCTTTCACAACTGCGTTTGTCGCCTGTGTTAAGATCTAGAAATTAAACAAGTTAGTAAAATCATGTAATAGATCCCGCTCCTGTGTCCTAACCTTTGACCCCATATCGCCCATTTTCAATAGAATTCGTCCCCAGGCTTACAACATACATTTCATCCAAATCGAAGCATTTTTACGTAAGTTATGACGCATAATGGTGATGGAAGTGATTCCACTTCTATGTCCTGACCTTTGACCCCATTTCACCCATTTTCAATAAGGTTTGTCGCCAGGTGTTTTTTTAACCACATAGTAAAATTTCATCGAAATAGAACCTTTTTTACGGTAGTTATGACGCATAACAACAGTGGAATGGATCCCGCTCCTATGTACTGACCTGTAACCCCATTTCGTTCACTTTAAATAGGGTAGCTTCCCAGGTGATCCCCTACCAGATACTAAAATTTAATCGAAATCGAACGATTGTTACGCGAGTTATTGTGCGGACGGACACAATCACACAACGCGTGACGTAAGGAGGCAGATGGGGATCGCGACCATCGCTCGCCGCAAAAGTGTGACGTCATAAAATTTAGTAGGATCCACACACAACGCGTGACGTAATGAGACAGATGGCGTGACCACGCGCCAACATTCGCAAACGCGGCGAGGTGTGACGACATAAGATTTCTAAGCATTGGTAACATTAATGGAATAATGGAACAACGCCATCACTATAAACATTATAATTCGGGGTGGTTATTTAACCCACGGAACGAATTCTCCTAAAGTCGAGATCAAGCTAAATCGATTGCTGATGCCAGAAAACGGTAGGTTAACGACTTTCATCAAAATTCTTAGAGCCGTTTTCAAAATAAAATGTACATACATACATGCATACATACAAGAATTGCTACTTTAAGGTGGACGTCAAGTAATTTTGCTTCCTATACTTCTAATGGAAAAACTTCTGTACACATTTTCTTCACAATTAATGCGTTCACAAGGATGAAAATTTGAACATTGATTAAAATAGCTTCATTTCATAACTTGGAATACTTAATATTTTCTAAACCATAACCGTAATTATGCAATCCAACATTTTTTTGCCCACTGACGTCATCAAAGTACAGGTCGCACCATCTTTTCTCTGGTTTCAACACAACCAAAGGAAAAGTTATTGATTTTTAATATGATTACGGTTATGTTTTAGAACATATTAAGTTTTCCAAGTTATAATATGAAGTTATTTTACTCGATGTTCAAATTTTCATCCTTGGTAACACATTAATTGTGAAGGAAATGTGTACAAAACTTTTTCCATTGGAAGTGTAGGAAGCAAAATTACTTGACGTCCACCTTAATAATATGGGATAAGGGCAATGGAAAGGATCGCAATCCTATGTCCTGACCTTTGACCACATTTCGTCCATTTTCAATAGGGTTCGTCGCCGGGTGGGCCCCTACTACATGCTGAAATTTCATCGAGATCGAACCATTTTTACGCAGGTTATGACGCATAAGGGCAATGGAATGCATCCCGATCTTATGTCCTGACCTTTGACCCCACTTCACCCATTTTGAATAGGATTTGTCCCCAGGCGCTCTCCTACCACATAGTAAACTTTCATTGAAATCGAACCATATTTACGCAAGTTATGATGCATAAGGGCAATGGCCGCCCCGGTGGCGCAGTGGTCTAAGCGATGGCTTCTGATCATTCGTCTCAAAGGGGTCCGGGTTCGAATCCCGTGAGGCATGGGTGTTGTGTTTGTCTTACGGCACTGGCTCTCTCCCTTCCCTGGAACCAGTGACCCTAAATTAGGGACGGGCGACTGCTTATAGCCCATTGAGTTGCTCACGGTGGTCGTTAAACCTACAATCAAAAAAAAAAAAAAAAGGGCAATGGAATGATCCCGCTTCTACGTCTTGACCTTTGACCCCATTTATCCCATTTTCAATAGGGTTCGTCCCTAAGTGGTCCCCTACCACATAGTAAAGTTTCATTGAAATCGAACCATATTTACGCAAGTTATGGTGCATAAGGGCAATGGAATGATTCCGCTCCTACGTCGTGACCTTTAACCCCATTTGTCCCATTTTCAATAGGGTTCGTCCCTAGGTAGTCCCCTACCACATACTAAAATTTCATTGAAATCGAACCATTTTTACGCCAGTTATCGTGAGGACGGACGGGCAAAGCTGGAGCATATACGCTTCTTCAACCTACGGTTGGAAAGCGTAAAAAATGGCTGATGAAACCTAAAAAATCTTCCTTGTGTTTGTTTTAAAAGTCTTCAAACCTTTATATTCAGCATTGTATCATTCGCTTTTCTTCATCCTTTTGAGAAGCATCATAAACGTGTCGTCGTTGAGGCTGCATGTTTTGATAAATTTCCCCTTAATGCTAGTGTATCTGATGTATTTTCCTTAAATCTAGTGTATCTGGTGCATTTTTCTTTAATGCTAGGGTATTTAATGCATTTTCCTTAATGCTAGTATATTTGATGCATTTCCCTTAATGTTAGAGTATCTGATGCATCTTTCCTTAATGCTGGTGTATCTGATTCATTTGTCCTTAAAGTCAGTGCATCTGATGAATTTTCCTTAATGCTAATGTACCTGAGTGATCGGTTTCACATCGCCCTCCTTTTTTTTAACATGGTAACGGTTTTTTTCTGCGTTACATATAAACAAAAATAGGTTCAGTAATTATTCATATGGTACTAGTAAACATCAGAAACTTTGTCGCAATGGCAATGTTGCCAAACGGTTCAGACCAATTTTCTCGAGTGTAGCTGTCACGTAAACCAAGTTCTTTATAAAAAGTGGCAAAAGAAATAAAATTTCTTATCCTCTTTCCTTTGCAGACAACTCTTTGACAAGAACCACTTCTCTGTTTGTTCTTGGCCAGTGCATTTTCTCCATCTGCCTAAGCATTCTGACTTTTTTACATTGTTAAATTCAGCAAATGCTAGAATTCCCGTTTCAAGTTGTGTTCAGGCAGATGATGCTTTTAATTTCAAACCCTATGTTTTCCGCAGGTTTATCCAAAATTGGTGCACTATTATCACATCTGAGGTACTGCACCCATCGCTGTGACTTCTTGATGGTGTGAAGTAAAACGTTCAGTGCGCTTGAAATCCCGAAGCGCGCGCAAATTCCTCCCCCTTTCTTTTTAGGAGTTTAACGACCACATTGCGCAACTCAGTGCACAATTAGTAGTTACCCGTCTCTAAATTGGAGCCTCTTGTTACAGTGAGGGAAGAGAGGCAGCGCCGCAAAACAAACACACCATCCATACCTCACTGGAATTCGAACCCATAGCCATTCGGACAAACGGTCAGAAGCCAGCTCTTAGACAACTGCTCCACAAATTCTTTTCAGTATCTTTTCCACAGATGCGCAGTAGATGTCGGATGCATTTTTTACAGGTGCTCAGGGGTATCCTTCAATGGCTGTTCCCCGTGACCCATCTAAATTTTCCACTGCAGCCCAACTATCAAGCACCTGTTTTGCATCCATCCGAGTAAATGACATACCAACTGCCTTGCCGACACCTCAAAACCTTCTGTTCCAGAAATAAGCAAATCTTAAGTACCTGTCTTTTGACTGAAAACTGCAACATGCGCTTATTGAAATCTAAAGCAAACAGACTATTTTTGAATAGTTTCATGTCTCAATAAAGACACTTGAAGCTGGTCGTGGTACCATCATCAACATCGTTTTCGCTCGTTGGTTATGTGTTCTACCTTTCCGTAATGAAATCTTGCTAGAAAAAAAGGTTTCAGAAAATGCGCTGCACATAAAAACGTAGTTGACTGTTTGAGATGTAAGAACCTGATTTTATGGTGATAGATTGAAAAACAAACACACGTACATATGCTTGTTCTCTGACTAAATGTTGAAGTGCTGGGAGTATCTGGTATCACTAAAGCAGTGGGCGAGAATGGCCACTTTATCCGCTTAACGTCATTCTTGAAGTGACGTAAATATCTTAACAAAAAAGCAAATATGTCGTCAGGAAAAGACTGTAATATGAAACTTATAAAGAGGACCCTGCAGCACCTAGGAAGTTGAGGCTAATTTTAGTGACTGCGAGAAATAACGGGAACTTCACTTAAATAGCTTTGTTTGGTTGGAAAAATAGTTCGCATCACATTGTAAATTTCTGGAGACACAGTGGCCGTCCACTTCCAGTTGCTGCCACAATTAACATCATTATATTAGCAAAAACTGAAATACGTCTCACAGAGGGGAATGCTACAAACATAAGTCTCGGAATTATTCTGTGTGCAGACTACGTCAGAGGAAGAGTAATGAGCGACAGAGTTTAATATCAAAGTGCTGATTTCAACATTATTGGATTATGCTGACGTCTAATCCACCATCCTTTAATGCAGAACAAAGTAAACAGCAGTGGAAAGAAGCACTCGTGGAATTATTTGTTCACGTCCTTCGCATTCCTAAAATTAGCTGCCAATAAGATCCTAATGCTGGCTCAGAATCATCCTGCCCCGAATAAAGCAGTTACTTTAATAAAGGAAATTCCTTTGATTGCAAATTCAAGGATTCTCGCATGCTACATGAAGTCTGATTTGTCTGTGCTTTTAAGCTGCATTATAAAAACTCGGAAGAAAATATTCGTTATATTGTTTGCACAATTTTGAAGTTTTTTAAGACGGAACAACAAAAAATGGAAATGATCGCATTCACTACATCTTCCTCTTTAACTATGTTTAAGGAACTAATGAAGCGAAGACAGTTCTCATGGTAAAACGCATAGTAGTAATGCATGGTTAGACAAACTCTGAAGGTCATAGTGTTTCTCCTTCCACTTGTAATCCTGGTTCACTGCAGTTTTAAATGGATGCCTCCCTTATTTCCTTCCCGTTATCTCTTCCCTGGATTTTTAATCTCCATGTTTTTCCTAAAGTTCTTTCTCACCTTAATTAACCGTATTCGTCTGGATCTTCCTTTCTCCCAGTTCAGGACTCCATACAGTCATTTTTTGGGCCCCGTCTGTTTTACATCCCAGTCAGGTGACTTGCCCACTTCCATTTCATTAGTTCTGCGAAAAATGAATGCAGCTTCTGTTTTATGTGTTGTCTTACTCAGGCATTTCTTTCTCTGACTTTCAGAATTATACGCAACATTATGTGTTCATCTTTTGTTAAGTAACTAGTATTTTTTTATATCGCTTCGCATTTATTACCTGTATTTCTCCATTAGACTTTCTATGGACTGAAAGCAGCGTACAGGTGTCTTTCTAATTGCAACTGCTCACTTGATCTCGTGCAGATACTCGATAATATGTTGTCCCTTCCCGCCTCAGGTTCCCTTAATGAGCAACATGCCATCACCATATAGTGCATTTGTGAACAGACGAGGCAAGACGTCGGAGATTTTTAGAAAAGTATTAGCATTACCCATTAAAAAGTGTATTGAAAAATAATTAATGAATGAGTGGTGAAAATATTAACAGAGGGATAACAGCTTCGCTTGACAAAGAAGCACTAATGGTAGGATATAGAGATTTTGTAATAGTTTTTTCAAAGGGATCATGAAGAAGCGGGGCGGTTGATATCGCTCCAAGGACATCTTATGCGAAACAAAACGCGGAGGCAGTTTAACGAGCCAGCAAGCCAGCAGCAAAGCAATACGTACTGGAAAATCAGCGTCATTCTAACAAACAGAACCTCCACGAAATCTTGATGTCGATCCATGCTGTAAACTGAGTTATTCTGGAACGTTATTAGAATGCGAGACTTACGAATGAGGCAAAATATGGTGTCGCATCTGAATAGAATCTGAAACCTGTTGGTTTCAATAAGGACAAGAGATTACTGCCAAAACGTATTTCACTCAGTCATGATAACGCTCAGACTCTATCAGCTGTTGCAAATAATAAAACAATTCAAAACGCACCAATTGTTTCAGTACAACTGAAATTCTTTCATAAACACCTCAAAAGCACAGATCTCCCCGAAAATAATTCTTATCTTTTCGGTTTCCTGAAAAATATTTCGTTGAACATTTATTTTCACATGTTGACAAGTCAAATAAATTCATACTTTGTAGCAGAGGCAAGAAGAGCAACAATTCCTTTTCCAGTGGTGTTAAAGAATTTACGTCGAGATTTAATAAATAATTGAAAAAAAAGTATTACACTAAAAATGTTTGTCGTGTATTTTAGTATGTGACCTTTTAATAATTTTTTCTCCCAGTTGTAATAAAATTAAACGTCTTTCAACTTATCATTAATATTCTTATTTTAATTTTTGTTTAGTTTAAAATACCTCACTAAATTATTGAATGCTTTTCATTTTGAAAAACTTTTCTGAGTGTTAAAAATCTTAAAATTTTGCTTTCAAGTAGTTGTCGTAGTAACCCCCGAATTCAACATCGTTATATAATATTTCACGTTTAATTTTGTTACCCCTTCCTTCCCAAGTAAATCTGAAGGCTAATTTTTTTTCGTTTTTTGCAATATTAGCTGGCAATGGCGTAGTTCTTAAATAATGACAACATTTTTAAAATATTTAGTAAATTTATTATTTTAGCTTTTGAAAATAAAGAAAACATTTTATTTTCTAACTTATTATTATATTTTCCCATGTCTGTCAAACATTCTTGCCATTTTTGAGAGAGGTTTGGTCCAGCAGTTTCAAATGGGATTTCCAAAATTTGAAACTGGAAAATTGTAATTTAAAAAAATTGTTTTAAATTTTTCCAATTTCCAAATAAAAAAAACCTTAGCTTTTGTTTACATTTAATTTAGAGCTAAAAATGGAACTACAATTTTCATATACTTCTTCAATTTTGTTTTATTGACATTTCATCTTTTGCAAACAAAACCACATCATCCACAAAGAAGAGCGATTTTACCGAGTTAATCTGTCCTGGCATTACAATTCCAGTTATGTTCTTTTCCTTATTTAAACCAACGAGAAAATTATTTATGACTAAATTATGACGTGTGACTTTAATCACTTTCGAAAATCCACCATTTATAGTTAATTGTGTATTTATATTTTGATAAATATTTTCGATTACGTTTATGAATTTTATAGAAAAACTATAAGCAGATAATAATTTAAATATTTGCTCTCTTTTAATCAGGTCAAAAGCTTTTTTACCTAATGATATTAAAACCATTTTAAATTTTTCGTTGTCTGTACATTGAAAACTTTCTTTTAGCTAATACATTGAACTGTATATCACGACTGGAACCGAACACATCTTTCCTACATCTATTAAATGTGTTAAAACTGAACGAATTCGATTTTAAAGAATATTTTTGGAAATCTTATCATCTACATTTAGTATTGCAACAGGACGCTACTTCTGTGGATCCCCAGAAATACTACCCTTAAACAGTAATTTTGTAAGGCCTCTTTGCATTGAACTAGGTATATTTTTCCGATTAAAAATTTTATTCTGGATAAAAAGTAATTTAGGTATTAACTCAGTTGTTCAACCACCTGTACCGGGAGAGGCACCATTTGGCATGGAAAACAAGTCATTTCTTACTTCTGTATAGGTTGTTGGTTTTAAAAACTCATCCTTTTAAATACTGCAGAGAGTTTTCTATTTATTTATTTATTTCAATTGCTTCTGAACCTTGTGAAATGGATGGACTAAATAAAGTGTTATAATAATTGAAAAAACGTTTCTATTTGTTGTTTTTTTTCTGTCTCTGATTTATGTAATGCATTGATTTATTACATTTCTAATCTTTTTTTAAACAGATTTTTCTCACCTACTAATTCTGTATCATAAACATCTATCAGAACACCTTGTGCCCTGGCTTGTAATGCAAAATCCAATTCATGCGTAAAAGATAAGATAAGGTTTTGTATAAATGGGTAATTTTGACTTTGACTTTTAAAGTAATTAAATTTTGATATCTCTGTATATTATTTTTTCGGAATTTACACAATTTTCTTCTAGTGCTTATGGCTTTATTTTTTATTTTTAATTTAAATTCATCCCATTTTTCACTTGAAATTTGAGTGTTTTGAATAGCCGCTCTTAAAAACCCTATTGAGAAATTTCTTCTGTACTGTATGCCGCTCTCTACAATAAAAAAGTGGGGCATTAACCTCTTTAAATACTGCAAAGAGTTCCCGCAAGGGGTGTAAATAACGAAACTTTCTTTCACTATCTCTTCTTCCTGTAGACGTATTTAAAAGTTCTTTTTTTATTAGCATTAGTTTTTCCGGGAACAATATATTTGGTCTAATTTCAACTTTTCCATTATGCAAAATTCTTTTGTTGTAAGGCATTGAGTTATAACATGTTTCCTTCTGTATTTCATCTTCTAACTGTTTGATTTGAAAATCTCTTTTTCTCTGATATCTTCCTTGTGCTATGCGGAATTTTTTGTGCGCCATTTGTTAATCTTCGTAACATACTATTTAGCCTCTAGTGGAAGTAAATAGCTGTTCCTATTTCTGGATATCTTGACTGAAGAAACTGATTGTTTTCCTAACCGGTTGCATTGACTTTGAATAGCTTTGATAAATTCAATCCGCGTCAGAACGGATTCAAAAGACGTGCTGAAAGTTCGGTGCCATCGTTCTTGTTTATTACTGATATGACCATTTTCTACACATGTTTACCTATTCTAGTGTACAGGGTGAATTTTCCACTACATTCCTCATACTTTCTGCAGAAAGGTTGTCATTTATTAATTCATTTCAATACAAATATGTGTACACATACCTAATATTTAGTAAAACAGGACTCTTTTGCATAATGTGCTGAAACTAGTGACCCCCGTCATTCAATAGCAACTGCTCATGAAGCTTCATATTTGCGAATTCTTTCGATAAAGTGTCCTGAATAATGGCTGAAATTTATTGGTGTATAATTTGTTTGAGCTCTATTGCTGTAGTATTTTCCATGTGCAAATTTCTCTTCAATACGCTCCGTAGAATGTAGTACTCTTGGGGAACTTAATTTTGGGTGATATTTCCAATTAAAGAAATTTTGAGATAACTCAGTTTTCAAACAATATTTCAATTTTCCTCATGTCTGCATTTGATGCAACGACGCTACATCGTCTGGTTAAAAATTTCCGGTGGATAGTTCTTCATCTTTCGACTGGTATAAAATTTCACTAAACGTTATGTGGCAAACTTCTGTGAACTCATTGCGCTCAAAGGCAACACAGCTGATAATTCGTCTATACATAGTACTGTAGAACACAAGACGGTTTTCTCCGAATGCAAATATTTCGTGCGAATGCATTGCATGTCGATTTTTTTTCAGGTATCCACGCGCACGTGTGCTGTACGAGTTCATATAACGGTTAAAATATCCTATCCTATTAAAGAAGCAATTCTTGTATATACGTAAATTTTATTTTCAAAACGGCTCTAAGGATTTTGATGAAAGTGGTTTACCTACCGTTTTCTGCTACTAGAAATCGATTCAGCATTATCTTGACTTTGGAAAAATTCGTTTAGTGGGTTAAATAACCATCCCGAGTTACCACGTTTTTAGTGTCATGGCGTCGTTCTATTAATGTTTCCCATGCTTAGAAATTTTATGACGTCTCACTCTCGCGATTGAGATGTTGGCGCGCGGTCACGCCATCTGCCTCATTACGTCACGCGTTGTATATGGATCGTATTAAAGTTTTATGACGTCACACTCTCGCAATCATCCGCCTCATTACGCCACGCGTTGTGTGCGTATTACATATGTTACGCATTACTTCTATTTTCTTCTAGAACAAAAAGTGCGTTGTGCCAGCTGCTTGGAGTTGATGCGTAGTACAGTATAAGCAGCGGAACGCTGATTTCATGTTTTTCTTCCTTCAAAACGTAAACTGTTAATACAGCATTTTTTTTGTTACATTTTTGAATAATCACTTGATGACGAGCGTATCTGCTGTGCTAATATATGATTAGTTCATTTTTATTAATTACTATTAGCTGAGTGTAAGGTGGATGGTAAAACAATATAAAAAAATATGGCTGGTCGACCCCTAAGAAACGTCGACGCTTCAACTTTAATAAGAAGAATACGGCACTGTTGGAACAAGAACAAGCGGAAGAATTAAATATGGAACAGCTTGGACATTCAAAAGCCGATGGTTTCCAATCACATTCCAGTCTTGAAACATATGACCTCCCATTGGAAGAAGATCAGCCTACAAAAAGACTATTCCGAGCAGCTAAGGCGAGGAGCATGAAAATAACGTCCGACGTTATTATAACCCTCAACTTATCTATATCGGAAGAAAACCTAGCTCAAATGCGGCGAATAAATAGACAGCGAATCGCAGCTGAATCATCCGAAGTACGCAACCAGCGCTTGGAAACACTACGAAGTGTTCATCACAGCGAATCGCAACCGAAACCGCGGATGTAGGAACACTTCATCCGCGGTTTCACAGCGACTGGAACACTTGCGACAACGTGCAACTGAACGACTAGCCAACGAAGCCAATGAACGACGTAACCAGCGGTTGGAAGAAGAGCGACGTCGTACATCACAGCGTATCGCAGGCGAAACCGCAGGTGAACGTGGTAAGCGACTGGAAGGCATGCGAGAACATGCAACTGAACTTCTAGCCAACGAAACCAAAGAACGACGTGACCAGCGCTTGGAAGAACAACGCCGTCGTAATTCTAGACGCCGAAGAGCATTGAAACAGAATAGACTGACGAAGTGCAAGTGCGCTGTTAACGTCGATGTGACCTACCAAAGCTTGGGACCTTTCAACGTCGCGTGCATTCACTGCGGAGTTGTCCATTTCGCCGACGAACGTGTATCCAACCAAATTAACCGCGACTCCTTTGGAGACTGCTGCTTGTATGGCCGAATTCAGCTGGAACCACCGCAATTTCCGAATGAATTGGTGTGCCTCTTTTACCGATGTCATCCACTCGCCGAAGAATTCCATAAAATGATCCGAAATTTGAACGCATGCTTCGCTCTAGCTTCATTCAACGTGGACGACGATCGAACCATCAACAGCCATGGTACCTATAGCTTCATCGCTGGCGGACAAGTTTACCACAAAATGAATATGGCAGCTCATCCGACGTAGGACACCACAGGTGAATTCTAACGACCTCAATATGGCCAAATGTACTTCCTGGACTCCGATGATAGTGTTGCCGAGCGACTCGAACATCCTCTCAACTATGGAATCAGCCGAGCTCTAATGGAATTGCCGGAGAAAATTTTACGAACACAGAACGATTTCGCGCAATCTTTCATGAGAAGTGGAAGAAGTGAACCAGCGTGCAGCTGCAGGAGGAATGGCGCCTCCGCATGTTCGGCTCCTGTTTACAATGCTAGAAGGTGCCGACTACAGAAGATTCAACGTTTCTTTTTCCAATGAAGTACGTGTCGTCCTCAGGCTTAACGCCGATCAAAGCTTTCCGAATAATGAAATTGTGGTGCATCAACGAGGCAAAAAGGTCGTCACTTTGAGGAATACCGACAAACACGTTGAGCCTTTCACCTACCCGCTGTTCTACCCAAAAGGAATGTTCGGCTACTCCGTGGATCTGAAAGTATGATTATGTGAGCCGTCGGCACCACACGCGACTTGAATTGGTGCAATACCGAATCGCTTTTTTTTTTTTTTTTTTTTTTTTTTTTGAGGTTTAACGACCACCGTGAGCAACTCAATGGGCTATAAGTAGTCGCCCGTCCCTAATTTAGGGTCACTGGTTCCAGGGAAGGGAGAGAGCCAGTGCCGTAAGACAAACACAACATCAATGCCTCAGCGGGATTCGAACCCGGACCCCTTACGGACGAATGATCAGAGACCAGCGCCTTAGACCACTGCGCCACCGGGGCGGCCCGAATCGCTTTTCAACCCGGACTCGCCAAGCGCATTCCTCCAGAAACTGCTATAATGGATCCCGATTTCCGTCAAACCAACTTCAACGCCTTGCATTTTGGTGGTTGACTTTTCCAGCAGTATCTCGTCGATGCTTACATTCGAGTGGAACGCGATCGCATCCAATGGATCAAGGCTAACCAAAAGAAGATTATCACCGATCAATACACCGGAGTTACCAGCTTTATCAACGAGCTCGCGGAAAAGAAGGATTCCGCAGTTTCTGGTAAAACCAGCGTTCGCTATGACCGTGCACAAAGCTCAAGGCCAAATTTTCGAGTTCGTTGGCTTCGATCTCCGGATATCCGTCTTCATGCATGGAATGCTGTACGTTGCCTTTTCCCGCGTCAAGAAGCGAAACAGTTTGAAAGTGCTGCTACCACCAGAGAATCCATGTCACACCCGTAATGTTGTATGGAAAGAAGTGTTTCACATCATGGAAGTTCATTCGAATGTAACGCCTATGGAACTTGACTATGAAGAAAGCTGTGGAAGCTAACCCGACAACATGGAGGACTTTAAACACCTCAGCCAAATATCTACAAAATATAATTCGATGAAGAACCCCATGTTAACATTTATTGTTTGGTGTTAATGTTCGGAAATAATAAAAACAATTTTTAAAAATTTCTTACCGTAACACAAATAAAAAATTATTATTCATCTTTGTTTTGATGTTTATTTTAAATTAATTTGTCTCTAATTCATCTATCATTATTAATCTTGATGGTTTAGACTTAGCATTACAATACTTGGAAATAACCTATCAAAATATAAATGTTTTTGTGCCCTCATCCCCCCTTTAACCGAACGATGCTCAGTGTTCCTGATATTAACGGTTTAAATGAAAACCTGCTTCATCTTTGAACCAGATGAAGTCCAAAACCCAATGATTTTCAGTCACAAATTATTGAAAAGTTACACAAAAACGGATGAGTCTTACTTAATCGAGCAGGATCAATTCTTGGAACACTGACAAAATGTAAGACAGCAGTTTTGTATTTTGGCAGCTCTATGATAATTGGAATACAGTCAGTAAAACTTTCCATAGAGTCTATTAATTATGTGCATGGTGAAGCCTGCAAAAGCTCCTTTACATTCCGGATTCTCTATTCAGAGAGCTTTTAACGTTCCAGATGTCTATTGATGAGTTTTCCGGTTGCCTACAATTTTGTTTAGAATTTCTAAAGACAGTTTTACGACGGTACGCATCATCCGTCTTACGCACTTGCAAAGGTTTTTTTGAGTAGCCTTCATTGACCAGTTTTTGCGGACCAGGAACGGACGCTGAATGACTCTGTACATGTTTATGATGAAACGATCAGGATAAAATACATACGCGCGCGCAACAGAAGCATTTCAAGGCCACTTGGAAGCGTACAACGAAATATGTGACGTAAATCTCTACTTAATCTTCCTTTACATTTTCTTCCTTATATGTGAATTATGTTACTTCTCAGTTGTATTTCTTTGTCTACACCACATGAGAGCACAAAGTTTTTAGGTAAGTTTTGGCAACATACAGCTAGTCAAAACGTATATCAAAAGAAGTAACCTCTCACAGTGAAAGAGAGTCGACGATTTGACGATTAGTTACACATATTTAATGAAATGTGGTATCTTGCTAGTATATGTTTCTTAACGGATAGTGTTCATTAATCTGTACGACGAGCAGTGTATCGACGACCGACGACGAATAAATCAGAGCTTTGAAGTTCTCAGTAGTTTGTTTCTATGTCGAAAGAGCCTTGTCTCTTAGCGTATTTATAGCTTTCGTATTTAAGTGTTCTTCGGAACTGTATATTATAAAAGAGGAAGGAATTTAATAATGGACTTGGAAAGAGTATTACATTTTGTGTAAACCAAGATTTACAGTCAATTGGCGGTTATGACGTGGGAATGCAATACGTGGGGGAAGTGAAGAGGATATATTGACACCTTCCTGAATGGGCAACATACTGGATCCTCAATATACCTCCCCTAACGGCAGGAACTAGTGAGAATCACTTTCATTCCTCAACCAGAAGAAAGCAGTATCTGTCAATGCACAATGAAAAACTTGTTACAATTAAAAATCATGACAAATAAAATCTTTAATCATTAAAATTACACAAATACATGTTAAAAACATGATATCTTTCGATCCTGCTACAGGATCATCTTCAGACAAAATACAGTAGCAATAACTTAACACAAGAGAGAGTTTATATGTCGGGTCATACATCAACCATGACGTAGTAAATACACACTGTTCATGCTCAGTTCAAATGTCACAAAATGTCAGACCGTCGGCATCAAAGAGGCAAACGTTCCAGTTAAAATTCTGTTCTTAGTAGTCAGATGTTTCAATTGGTTCGCGATAAGATATGGCATCTCATCGTTATAACATTTGTCTGAAAGACTTAGATTATAAGCTTTCAGAAAGTAAGGAGGAAAACTTTGTATGTGGTGTGGTAAGCAGAGACACATCATTCCAAACAAGATAGTGTGTACCCTCACTTAATAGTCGTGATAGGGCTGTTGACCTAGATCCTGTTCTAACATCATATTTGTGTTCCGAGATCTGAGTTTTTAATGATTTTAAAATGGAGACTATGTGACTATGTATATTTGATTGATACCATCGGGTTCGACTGCCTTCATGGGCACACAGTAGACACCATGTCTATTGTCCAAAGTAATAGGATTTCTGTCTTTCCTAACAAGTGAAAGAATGTTACGGGTTTTAATTCCTAAATCCAATTTATTTCTTCAGCAAGCATTTTTCAGGATCGGAATAATACTTAGTATGAAAGTCAAGCTACCAACAAATTTGTATTCCTGGCGTTCACGATGTAATGCCGTACGTGTCGACCTTGATTTTTTGGAGAATATGGTTGACATTGTGTCTGGAATATTCATAAACCATGGCAATGTCAATAATCTTCTTTCCTTTCTATACAAGTTATGGGAAGAGGAATGTGCTATTGCACGACGTAATAGAAAACACAGAGATGAAAATTATTTAACGGATGAGCGAAATTCATGGGAATCAAATCGAGACAGATAGTAGGTTTTCTATATTTCATTCCTGAATTTTGACACGTGTGGATCATCTTCTTAACTTATAAAGTGTCCGACAAGATATCTAAGATAAGTGAAGATTTAAGATTAATGAAGAATTTCCTCCGTTTAAACTTGTAAAACCAAAACCTCTACACTACCTCGTGGATTCACTCCCTCAGCTATATACCAGCTTCGAAATATGAGGAGTGTTTTTGGAGAATGCGCTCCTCATATTTAGAATACATTTTCGTCGAATAAATATCGTCTTCGGAAAATTCACATTGCAGTTAAGTATTAACTTCCTTAGGGTATGCATTGCAGCTTTGAATATGAAATATGAATCTCCACCATGTACTCACCAGATCCGTAAGATATGCATTCAACAAAGCACACATCTGCATAGAATATACATCCCTACAAAAAATTATATCATCTATAAGGAAATGTTCCCATAGAAATTATGAGGACATAAATACACACATCACACACATTTAGCATTCAACCCATAAAACTTTGAGCGGCACATCTCTGGAAAGTGCACCTCGGACAAAGACATCCTCCTACAGTTCTCTGTGAAAGGAAAATGGCCAAATTTCAAGTTTATTAGAATGTGGAAATATCATCTAAAATGTTTGGGTCTTCCCTGTAACGAAGTGAAAACTCTGTTCTACGCAGTACCGCAAATGTGCTTTCCTCACCGATCTTTCTGGAAGATTCGGAACGGCAGAAGGAAACCTTTGAATTATTTTAAGCATTTGGTAGCTTTATGGTGTAGAACACTTGCTGGAATTTTTACAGAATGTGCATTCTCCTACTGAAGACTTCCGACATTTGTTTTAGCTTCCGTTCTCCTTACACCTGATGGGTTTATTTTAAGATCAAACACAAGCCCTGAAAATAGATTCAGTTGTTCTTGCAATAATCGGCCTGAGATGTTGCGAAACAGGAAGCTAGTCACCTTTTTCCAGAACTGCTGCAATTGGAAAGAAGCTTTACAAATTATCAGTTTTTCAGTCCTCTGTTCTGAATTTATTTTAATATCAGCTATTTCGAATGGAACGTGTGCATTTTTAAGTTTTCTTAAATACTCCTTTTATTGGTTGTTTTTCCCAGAAGTGTTGCAGTTTTAAGTAACAATATAACTAACAACCGAATTTTCATTTCATTTCATTCGTTTGTACTTTTATTGAAACAAATACGTAGGAGGCATGGGGATTTTTTATTTTTTTTGCATCGTATAAATAGGAACATGATTATGATTTTTAATAATTTATTGCATCTTCAGTTGGGTTCCAAATTTCTGATTAGATAAAGGCAGTTAATTTGTTTTTGTCAGGACATCTCTGCTGTTATGAAACATACAGCAAAAATATGCTTAAATCAGAGAAAAGCAAGCATCCCTAGAATTTTCGACGTACGCTTAAAAACGTGCGGGAGCACAATTTCCTCCCTAATTGTAAAATTTGAGGAACATTCATGATTTTATCCAAGTCTACACAAATCGGTTTGGAAACATTCTTTCTGAATCGAATAGATGCGAATGTGGTGCATAATCTTTCATGTTTTACATACGGTCCTGGTTGATAATAAACCACTGAACGGTTATCAGAAAGAATCGCGCTATTCAAATGAACGTTATTGTATATGACAGATTCCTCATGTTACAGGAGATAAGTGTAAAGCTATACGAGATTTTTCGCTCAAAACGCCGTATCGTGTGAAGCCACCTGGAGCAAAAATAATATCCTTTGCACGGCGTGTCATTGAATGGAACCGGTTTTTGATGAACCACATGAAGTCTTGTCTCGCATAGAAGCAACCTGGAGAATAGCCTGCCAGGTTGCTTCTATGCGAGACAAGACTTTATGTGTAGTGACTGGCGGAGGCGCTTGACGGGTCAGTCGCTAAGCTATTATGTCCCAAACATGTTCAATTGGGGACATATCCGGCGAAAGTGCTGGCCATGGAAGAAGCGTTCTGCTAGAATATAGCACCAGAACAACTCTGAAGGAAGGGTATCACCTATGGCTTTAAACCATCCCTCTGGCTTTGTCCTCCAACAATGCTGTTAAACGTTCTTTCAATTTATATCAGGCGAGATCGTGAATTGAACCCAATGGGGCCCTAAACCATGACACTTGGCATTGGGCCGGCATGACGCAGCAAGGTGCCCTTCACCACGATGTCTTTGAACATGTATGCGACCATCATTGTGCATCAAGTTGAATTGTGACTCCTCAGAAAACGTGACCTGTTCTCAATTAGCACGCAAATGACTGTGTTCGATGCCCCATTCCAGCCGGAGGCGTCTTTGGTTGAGGTTAAAGAAATGCGCAGCAATAGCCGGCTAGCGATCAGTCCTCTGTTAAGCAGACGACGTCGAGCTGTGCTGGAGGACAAAGCCAGACCTGTGACATTGCCTTAGTGCTGCGCTAATATCGTGGATGTCGCTGTGCGATCGGTCACTGCCATGTGGTAGAGGTGTCTTTCACCCAGTGCAGTTGCGCGATTTTGCTGTCCATTTCCCGGATTTCTGTCGCCCGAGCCTCGTGTGTCCACTAACGCCACGTTCTCATCACTCGATTGGAGTTTCGTCCCATACGAGTAACAATTTCGACGGTAGGAAAATCCAGCTTCTCTCATCCCAACAATCCTTCCTCGCTCAAAGTCCGTCAGGTGTTCACAATGCTTCGGCGACGGGCCATAGGGAAACACAAGAAACACCATTTTAACTCAAGGACGGCTCTCCAGTGATTGATACACCTCGTTTAAGCCAACTGTTTATACCCAAGACCGGACAATTCAGAGAGCGCTGCTCAGAAACCGCATACGCATTGTTACTGACATTTTATTAATTTACATTTCCCAACTTGTTGAACGTATCGTGCAAGTTTCAAGCTACTATACCGTGCCAATTAATTGGGACAAGCTATTTTATTCTCAGAATTGTAATGTGATCTCCAGTTGATGTCGGAAACCGACGTAAACCGGTTTTATCAGCTGTGAGGTGGTGTGACTGTTAAAACTTGATAGTAAGAATGCGGTTTGGTCGGGTTTAAACTGGAAATAGGCACTTCAGTTTCAGTTGTGAGCTTTCGTGTGTGACAGGTGGATGTTAGTTTTTACTCTCTGTGAGTGCGTGTTGCTTTCGTGTATTGAAAAAAGGATATTTCCCCAAGGAAGCGTGCAAAAATAATTGCTCTGAAGGATCACACTTCTATGACAGTGAGAGATATCGCTTCTGCAGTTGGTGTAGGCAAATCAAGTGTATAAGACTGCTTACGCGATACAATGCCTCTGGATCATCGTCTCCAAAAAAGTGAGGAAAATGTGGAAGAAAACGAAAAACTACTCCACGAACCGATAAATATCTAATCAGAAATAGTAAAATGAATCCGAAACAAACACCGACCTTCAAAGAGATTTATTGGCTAGTGGTTGTGATGTTAGTGATTCAACTGTACGCCGTAGGCTTCTGGAAGTTGGCCGGAAGGCAAAAAGACCAACGAAAAAACAATATTTGAATGCGGAAATGAAGATAAAACGTTTAGCATGGGCCAAAAAATATAAATCATGGACTGCTGACGCCTGAAAAAAGGTAATTTTCAGTGATGAAACTCATTTATTTGTGCAGGGTTACCAAGCAAGTGTCGTTAGACGAAGCAACTGTGAACCCTTAAGACCTGAGCATGTCAAACAAACTGTAAAACACCCTCTGGAACAGATGTTTTGGGGTTTTTTCACATTAAATGGCACTGGAAGCTTAGTTCCTGTTCAAGGCATGATGAATTCAGCCAAGTACGTAGAAATATTCCAACGTAGAATTGTTCCATTCTTGCAAACTTTTGACGGGACATTTCAACATGACTTGGCCCCATGTATGTGTGACATTTCAACATGACTTGACGGGACATTTCAACATGACTTGGCCACTAATTGAGTGCACATATATTTGACTTGGCCGTCAAATATATGTGCACTCAATTAGTGGAGTCAATGCCAAAACGAATTCAAGAGGTCATTTCTGCTAAAGGAGTACATACTTCATTCTAATACAGGTATTTATAAGTGTATATCAAGGCATAGAATGCTATAAAGCCACAGTTTTGGAAAAAAGAGTGATTTTTTACTTTGTCCCAATTAATTTGCACAGTATAGTAATACCAGCAGTCTTTTGTGCTACAATTTTTACAAACAATAGTGTGTATAGAGTAGAGTCCGCTTGTAACGAGCCCGTATTTAACGACGGATGGAAAATCTTAAATGTTCACTTTCAACAGACGAAGTAACGGAATTCAATGAAATCCTGTATTTAACGAGACAGAGAAAATCTGCTGCGCACTGTTCTGTAATGAAGGAATAGAAATTGTGGCGTATTGGAAGAAACTGCAATGGCACAGGTGAATTGTTCCTTGCCAGTGGAAGAATGTTGAGAGAAAATCAATGCGGACGAAGTACATGAAATGCTGAACATGTGAGTTGTGCAAGAGACCGTCTCAGTCACTCACTCTAAGAAGAGTATCTTTTTTTTAGCTTTAGGATTCCCTGCTACTATGTATTCATGTAAATGCTTGTTTTATTTTAATTTGTGCTACTGCCGTAAATTAAATCATTCAAGTTATTTATTACCTATGCATCTTTCTACATAATGGGATTTTCTCCTTAAAACGGATTTAGCAATCTATATATCTATCTATATATATGTGTGTGTGTGGCACAGCATCAAATTCAAACAAAACAAAGCTCAGAATTTCTACTTTAATTTGCATATTTTATTTTTCTACGTAGTCTCTCTCACGCTCGAAACAGATAACCCAACCTTTAAGAAGTTTTTTTAACCCGTCTCTGTAAAAATCTTCAGACTGTTCTCGGAACCATTTCCTCGTAGCGTCTTGAATATCTTCGTCACAGGTGAAATGGATTCCTTTCAGATGTCACGTGAGAGCAGAAAACAACCAGAAGTCGGAAGGCGCCAAATTTGGGCTGTAGGTTGTGTGTTCAAGAACTTTAAACCCGCTTTTCTGTATTGTGTCTGAAGTAAAAGAACTGGTGTGGGTTTTGTCGTTATCGTGTTGCAGAACCTTTGGCTTGTTTTCCCCGCGCACGGTTTATACTTTGCTTTAACTTTCTTAAGGTACGCACGTAGGTCTCAGAGTTGAGATTCATACTTTTGACTAGATACTCTTGAAGAATAATGCCTCTGTAGTCTAGAACACAAATTTGAGTTTTGAAATTTTTTTTCGCTCGATGAGAAGATGGGTGTCAGTATTCCAGTGATTACAAATTTTGAAGACGACAATCCGATTTTTGGTGTAAATGTGACAATTATGATAAGTCAGATAATATCCGAAAACTTGAAAATTTTATCATCCTGGAGTGGGACTCGAATCCGCGTCTCCCAGATAACGCCCGGGTATGCTAACCACTACACCACCCACAACAACCAAGTCTCAAGTTTCCGATTAATTTGAATAAAACCATCACAGGATTCGCTAGTCGAAGCAACCGGCATTCATGTTTAGCGAATTCCAGTGATTGATTTTTTTCATTTTTAGGTTATAATGGTAAACCGAATACTTATCACCAGTCACAATACTCTTGAGAAAATCCCTTCCACATTTTTCATAGCGAGCAAGCAATCTTTGGCTTTGATTTCTTCATTTCAGTCGTTAGGTGACGTAGTACCCAACGAGTACACATTTTGTTGTATCCTGAAACAATAACAATGTCATTGACACTACCTAAACTAATGTTCAGCTTACCTGCCATCGTTCTCTGAATTATTCCTTGATTTTCCATGATGTACTCATCGACTATTTGCCTGTTTGAATTTCAAGTTGCGATTACGGGCTTCCCACTCCGCAGCTGATCCTTTACGGCAAACATTCCTCCACTGCCCTTTGATTTTCTTACCCAAAGACGAAAAACACTTATGTCCAAAGTTCCAGAACAATAAACTGCCACAAATCTAGAGTGAATTTCATTGTGACTTATGTTTTCATAAGTTAAAAACTCTATCGCTGATCGTTTTTTAACATCCGTCGATACAGTTGAAAAAGAGTCATCTTTTTTAAACACAATTAAATACAAACAAATAGATGTACATACTTCTGTTACGCAGTAAAATAAAGTTAATCGCACAAAGAATCGTTTACCGTCTGACTGGTTGCTAGGCAACAAGCATGCGCGAAACACTCGCGCGAAGGCATTACTTGTTAAACACTTCTCTCAGTAGAGTAACAAATGCGAAAATGAGTTAACATTTCTGTGGAGTCTCACAGGATTATTAGGATCTTTAAATTTCTTTTCGACATGGGCAATTCTTGTAACAGCAGTTCCAGGAAAAAGAATTAGATATGTTTCTCTAAATAACGTGTAATTTTCATCAGCTTTTGGCCTGGCATGCAAAGTACTGTGTGCCATTCCTTTTCATCTCTTCCAAGAAGGCAGGACTGAATTCTGAAGATATGGTACATGCAAACAAAACAAATCTTCTCTGGTAGGGTAGTATGCTGTCCGAAACTGTCGAGAACACTAGTTGAATACAATCGTTAATGGTAATTTTGGTATCAGCCACGACAGTGTGGCAGAATGTTTGCCAAAAAGATTTACAGTCGTAGTTTAGCTGAGAGCTAACGGCTAAACTTAAACACGAGGTCTTCGACGTAAACGAAGGGTATTTCTGTAATTCTAACCGAAACATTTTTAATCTTCGGCCTTAGAATTTCCGAGGCGGTAGTAATGAACTCACTGCTGATTAAATTTTACCGTTGCGCAATTCTGTACAATCGAAAATGTTTGAGAAATGATTCCTGAAATAATATATTAAATACGGCGGCACTGAATACTTTCGTGGAATGGGATTTTAGCTTTTTGGAAATATAACATAAATTTAAACCTAAAAATGAACGTCATGATCTGTATTCGTGCTTGCTTAAAGTCTCAAGATTTCGTACAGTTTTTTTCTACCTCTGCTTCAAGTGCATCACATGTATTGTATTTCGTGCCAGGCATAAGTATATATTCGCGCCGTCTAAGGAAAACTTGTTGCTGTATCATTTTCGGATTTTATCTTCTAAAAGCGACGTTATGGTGCCAGATAAACACGGTCAGGCAAATAATTTGTGAATATAAAAAGCTAGAAAGTGCATGGGAAACTTTGGTACGCCTACAACTTTTCAATGGGAAAAACATTCTTTTATACTCGACTACTAATAAAAGTTTGCCTAGTTTTCAGGATTTCTAGCATTAAAGTTTCATGAGCAACATCAAAATACATGAAAACAGATAGGTGCTCTGCTGTGTCTTGCAAGGTATGGAAAGCAGTGGTATACAAATTACCTGAGTGCCATGGGTTTTCCTTATGACTTTCTCTACTTTGACTCTTAATTTCAATATTATTATTATTGTTTTCTTCCGCATACGATATATATTGATGTTGCAACATTAATTGAAAAAAAAAATACTTATAATACAGCTCTTAACAGAAGCCCAACTCGAAAAGACCTATTTATTTACTCGCAAATCAAAAGTGAGCCACTCATCGAATTACTGTAGTGTGGTACTTTCGTACACCAAATTTCTGGTATTAAATTAGTGATTACCGATTTAAGAACAGGTAAGTCTTTGTTCTGATTAAACTGCACTCCTCTGTTTTACAAATAATTTCAAATAAAATATTTTATTTTGAGTCCGGTAGCTAAGATTTCAGGAAACAAAAAAAATCCAATTAAAAGTGTGCCTACTTCAGTTACAGAGACAGCATAAACAAAAGAAAGAACAAATAAAGTTTGTATTTAAAACTTTATTTAGAGAGCAACGTCGTGAGCTTAAACACAATGCAGGGTAGGGTGTCTACAAATGATTGGAGCGGTTTCGTGATTTTTTGTGGCTGTAATATTGGCGATATACTGCTCGAGTTGGATGTTGCCAGACACGCATTGATCAAAGTTTATTTTGAGCGCCGCGAGAGGGCAGTACTTGTCTTATAGTCGGTAAGGTGGCTTCAAACAGCGACAAAGTGTTTGCTATCCTCGAATTTGATGCTAGACAATCTGTGACAACAGTGCAACGACACTTTCGAACGAAATTTAGGGAAACTCCACCCAGTGCCATTTCCATTTGGGGATGGTGAACAGTTTAAAGCGACAGGATGCCTGTGTAAAGGGAAATCCACGGGTCGTCCATCAGTGCCTGCAGAAACCATTGAACTCGTGCGGTTAAGTTTCGTGCGTAGCCCAGCGAGAAGAGAACTGGATATTCCACGATCGACCGTTTGAACGAACGTACGCAAACGATTGAAGCAGAATCCGTACCGATTGCAATTGCTACAAGCCCTGACGCCCGATGACAACGTGAGTCGCTTTGAGTTTTGTTCGTGATTTCAAAGTTTTATGGAAGAAGACGATGCGTTTCTGATAAACTTGTCTTCAGTGATGAAGCTATTTTTTTTGTTAGTGGCAAAGTGAATAGGCACAATGTGCGAATCTGGGGCAAAGAAAACCACCACGCCTTCGCGGAGCACATTCGGAATTCTCAAAAAATCAGTGTTTTCTGTGCGATCTCAAATTTTAAAGTTTACGGCCCCTTTTTCTTCTGCGAAAAAACTGTTACTGGACACGTGTATCTGGACATTTTGGAACATTGGCTCATGCCGCAGTTAGAGACCGACAGTGTGGACTTCATCTACCAACAGGATGGCGCTCCGCCCCATTTCCATCGCGATGTTCGCGAATTCTTGAACGCCAGATTGCGAAAGCGATGGATCGGTCG
Organism: Macrothele yani; assembly: GCA_039090855.1. Lineage (NCBI taxonomy): Eukaryota > Metazoa > Arthropoda > Arachnida > Araneae > Macrothelidae > Macrothele > Macrothele yani. Next base: position 78,351,529 of record CM077007.1, on the reverse strand, counting down.
TGCTGGGAATGATGATCACCAACTACTGTTATGGCCTCTACGCTCCCCCACTTAACCCCCTGCGATTTTTTCGAGCGGGGTTATGTGGAAGAACTCGGTGTTTGTATCGCCTTTACCAGCGGATCTACCAGAACTGCGGACTCGCATCATCAATGCCTTTGCTCACATTGATAGAGATATGCTAACTGGCGTGTGGGAGGAACTTGATTACAGAGTTGATGTTTGCAGAATCACTCAAGAGGCGCATATCGAGCCCCTGTAATATGCCCCAAAAACACTTTCTGCATTGTTATACACTGGCGTGCAAAAATTAAGGACGAGACGGTTTTTCGAATGTTACGTCGTGCAGTAGTGCTCCACATCGACTCAAATCATACCATAAGATCCCCAAGATATAAGAATATGGGACAAGTGAGCAAAACCGTTCAAACAAGGAATCCAAAGGATACGAAGGCGCTTTATTGAAAAGGTAGCTTCGAGCACAACTGAACAAAAGACAAGAACGTCCATGTGACAGGCGGCTGCCAAGAAAAATCCAATCTTTAGTAGGGGATATGATCACCCCTGACTGCGCTGCAGGATTTACAACGTCTGTCTATGCTGAGGACGAGGTTGTCAAGGAGCTGTTGAGGCATAGCGGCCCATTCCTCTTGTAGCGCCAATCGCAGCTGCGGAATTGTTGCTGGTGGCTGGTGACGTGCTGCCAAGCGTCTTCCGACAAGGTCCATGCGTTGAATATCTTCATTCTCCAACAGCTCTGTGACAGCCACTGTACGATGATGTGTAGCGTTATCGTCCACGAAGAGAAACTCAGGACCCACAACACCTCTAAACAGACGCACGTGAGGCAGGAGAACCTCGGTGCAATAGCGTACACCAGTGACTGAACCTCCTTGGGAGATGTGGATGTCATACGGCTACCAAGCATGATACCGCCCTAAACGAGAACTCCGCCACCTCCAAACCGGTACCTTTCGATGATGTTGGAGGTGTGATTGCGTGTTCCCTGCTTTCTCTAGATGTGTATACGCCCAGAATCGCTCGTCAGTCTAAATCGGCTCTCATCCGTAAAGAGAACTCGACCCCATTGCTGATGTGTCCAGTTCTTGTGTTCCTGTCACCACAGATACCGCCGTCTCCGATGAGCAGGCGTTAATGGCACACACCGCATTGGTCATCGTGCAAATAGACCACCTTTGTGCAGCCTCCTGGCCACGGTAAAACGCGATAACGGACGTCCAGTTGTCTGTTGCATGTGCCTTGCAATTTCTCCCGCTGTCTGCCGTATGTCTCTTCTCGCCTGTAGGACAATATACCAGTCGTCCGCCGCCGTAATTGCTCGTGGACGACCACTGCTAAACTCTCGGATAGATGTTCCTGTCCTTTGAAATGCTCTCTAAGCTCGTGGATCGATGCCTATGAGCGATCCCGAACTCCTCGGCCACACGAGTCACACTTCGACCTTCTTCCAACTTCCCAAAGATGCGACCTCGGGTAAAGTTATCCAGATGTCGTTCACTGGATTGCCTGTTGGCCATATCACACGGTGGCAGCAACTCGACGTCGTTCAAACCGATGTACACCGTGCAATAGCTTTCACACCGAATTGCTGAGCGTACACCACCCGTATGCTTTGTACCCTTCTGACACCCCCTCCTTACGTCATGCTGCATATATGCGCATTCCCTACCGTACCGGACCCTAGTCTATCTCCTGAGTGGTCTTTCAGTTCGTTCTGCCTGCTCGTTCCGCTGTTATGCTAATTTGTCCTCTCCGTCCTTAATTTTTGCACACCAGTGTATGTAGTTGTAAAGTTTCGTGATCATATTTCAAATAATATACCTACAATAAAATCGTGAAACCGCTCTAATCATTTGTAGACACGCTGTATTTCTTGATTTATGAACGTGAATATTAGCTATTAAATGAAAAAATAATTTTACTGTATACACTTAGCTTGGGTTACTGTTTATCATCGAAACAGAATATATGTTCAAGAAATTCATAAATGTTGTATAACAGAGCCGGATTTCCCATTAGGCGCAATAAGCGCAAGCTGGAGGAGGAGGGTGCTCAAACTGAAGTTTAAATGTGTGCTTCGCGAGTACCTTTCTCAGAATGTCGCGGTGGGTTCCCGGCTCGCGAAGAAAAGATTACTTCCGGATTACAGCATTCTATACCGTGCGGTTAGTATGAGAGAAAATCTGACGTTTGTATTGGCTGCCACGTCACGCTTTCAACTGCCTTCCTTCATCACACCGTCAAAGCCTTCCTTAATCGACTCGATTATGCGATCCCATTATCCCAATGTGCGTCCGTTGGATACTAGTTTGTGTTATGTTTTTGCTTGGTGATGCTGATATTTTGTAAATTAAACGAAGACAAAAAACTTTAATCCGGTGCGTCTAAACGTAAACAATTCAAAGTAACAGCTCATCAAGCCCAAGAAAATTCTATTGAGGCGCTTTTGCGACGACCTACGCATCCACATCGAGAAAAGAAAGAAGCGGAGTCAACAGCAACGGAGGTGGACTTATTAGAAGGGCATGAGAAACTACTTGCGGAAGGCAGGGAAGAAAACAAATTGGATTACCAAAGAGAAAATGTAGAAACAATTTGTGCCTCGACTAAATCTGGAAATACAAGGGAAATGGAAATCGAAGTAAGTACTTATCTAAGTATCAGATATGATACGCAAGTACGGGCGCATACGCAAATAATATTGCATTATGGCCAAAAGATATAGGTTATATAGGTTCGAATACCAAAATGATTGAATTTTATTTGATTAATAAACCGCAAAACGTCGGTAATATTGAATGTCTGAAAGCCGTGTATAAAGACGGCGACTGGGAATAGTGTAGAAACTTTAACGAATCGCTCTTCTATAGTACCAAAAGTAATGGAACCAAACAGAAACGGGAGCGGTTAAATTTCTCGGACACAAGCAAATCAGTATATCGCTTTTTTCGCAAACTTTTCACGAAAGACATAGTATGTAATGAAATTAAAACGGAGAAATAGTTCTAAAATGTTAACTGAGAATGAGCGTAGTTGCGACCTTATGTGTTTATATATAATAACAAGAAAGATTACACCGAATTTTTGGGTGTAATAAGCATGTCTTTTGAATCCGTTCTGACGCAAATTAAATTTATGAAAACAATCCAAAGTCAATGGAATCGGTATGGAGAATCTGACGAAAGAAAGAAGTTTTTTAATCGGGTTTTTAATCCCTCAGATATTGCTGTATACGGAATCGTGAACTTACGCCCTCTGGTTACGGACTTGTGCGTTAACAAAAACATGAATATATATGAGAAACATTTCCAAACGGAAACGCCCTCCAACATAGAAAGAATTTTTCAAATCGGACTCTTAGAAACAGAGATATCGACAAAAATAAGATCTGACTTTCTGTCCCCTGGTGGGAAAACCATGCATTATTTTAGAAAGAAAGTATTCCCAAAACGTTTTTCCATGCGAGCGGTATCGGTAAAAGAAAAAAAAAATTTAGTCGAGTTTTCAGGAGCCCAGATTTTGCTACAAATACATCAGAAGCAGAAATTAACCGTTATGCCCCTTGGTGGCCAAACCATTCTTTACCAAACATTAGAAATTATGTGAAAAATATTTTCCATCAGGTGTTGTATGCCGTACAGGAAGAATTTTTCAAATCGGAGTTTTAGAAGAAGAAATAACGCCGAAATCGGAATTTACGATTGTACCCCTTAGCGGAAAGTTTATGATCTACTTGAAAATTTCGAATTTATAGGGAAAACATTTCGCATTGGAAACACGATTACGATTCAGCAAAGAAGGAATATTTCAAATCGGACTCATAGAAGTAGAGATATTTACAAAAGTAGGATATATATCTACGTCCCCTGGCGTAGAAACCATGCATTATTTTAAGAAGAAAATGTTCCTAAAAAGTTTGTCGACATGAGTAGTATCGGTCTACAAAGGTCATTTTTCCAATCAAGATTTTAGAAGCTCATATTTTGCTACAAATACATCAGAAGCGGAAATTAAGACTTACGCCCCTGTTGAGCAAACCATTTTTTACAAAAATTAGAAATTACGTGCAAACGATTTTCCATCAGGAGCTGTATCCGGTGCGGAAAGAATTTTTCAAATCGGAGATTTAGAAGCGGAGATATAGGGAAGGGGGAAGCAATTTACCTTTACGGCTCCTAGCGGAAAATCTATGAATTACTTGAAAATTTTGGTATTACATGAAAGACTAGTCACACTGAAGACACTACCCAACAAAGAAGGCATTTTTCAAATCGGACTCCTAGAAGTAGAGATATTGGCAAAAATAAGATATACATCTACGCCCCCTGACGGAGAAGCGGAGAAACTGGAATATTTTAAGAAGAAAATATTCCGAAAACGTTTAGCGACGGAGTGGCATCAGTCCACGAAAGCCATTTCTCAGGCGATATTTTAGAAGCTCAGATGTTATGGCAAATACACCAGAAGCAAAATTGAACCCTTACACCCCCTGTTGGGCAAAGTATTCTTTACCAAAAATTCGAAATTATATGCAAAAGATTTTCCATTAGGAGCTGTATCCGCTGAAGAAAAAAAATTTAAAATCGGAGATTTAGAAGAAGAGTTATCAGGGGAAACGTAATGTACTTTTACACCCCTAGCGGAACATCTGTGCGTAATTGGAAAAGTAACTATATCTAAAATACTCTTCGACATAAATGGAATCGAAAGATAAAATAATTTTTTGAATCGGATGCTTAGAAGCAAATATATGGAATAAAATGTATTTTGAATTCGATATCATCTGCATTTACGCCCTCTAGCGGCGAAATTGTACATCGTAATAAAAAATGAAATAAATGAACAGCATTCGCATATTTCAAGCTTTCCAATGCAAAAAGAATGTTTCAAATCGGACTAATAGATGCAGAGATATGGTGTCTACAGACGGATGGACGGACGGGCGAACCATAACATAAGCACGATCTTTTTTTACAAAAGACGTGCATGGGGCGCATCGACAGCGAACTGGCAAAGCAAATATGTGATTGAACAAAACCCTTGGAAAGAAGTTTTGAAAAGGATCAGTGCAACGGTGAAATTATTGAGTAAATTAGGATTGGCGTTCAGGGGAAGCAGCGATCATATTCAGTCGGAAAACAAGAGAATCTTCTTGACCTGCTCAGAATATCTGAGTGAATTTGATAATTTTCTGAAGAGTCATTTACAAACGCACGGAAACTGTGGGCAAGATAAAACTAATTATTCATCGCATCATATCTGTGGCGAGTTCATTCATTCAATGAGAGATAAATTGAGACATTAAATTGCTGAAGAAGTGAAATATTTCAAATAACTTTCGATTGTAGTGGATTTGATACCGGGCATATCGCACGCGGATCAGCTTGTCTTTATTTACGCTTTCCAACCTTAGGTTGAAGAAGCGTATATGCTCCAGCTTTGTCCGTCTGTCTGTCCGTCCGTCCGTCCGCACGATAACTCACGTGAAAATGGTTCAATTTTGATGAAATTTTAGTATGTGGTAGGGAACCACCTGGGGACGAACCCTATTGAAAATAGACGAAGCAAAGTCAAAGGTCAGAACATAGGAGCGGGATCCATTCCATTGCTCTTATGCGTCATAACTTGCGTAAACATTGTTTGATTTCGATGAAATTTTAGTATGTGGTAGGGACCCACCTCGGGACGATCCCTATTGAAAATATGTGAAATTGAGTCAAAGGTCAGGACATAGGAGCTGGATTTATTTCATTGCCTTTATGCGTCATAACTTGCGTACAATTAGTTCGATTTCGATGTAATTTTAGTATGGTGGTAGGAAACCACCTGGGCATGAACTCTATTGAAAATTGGCGAAATCTGGTCAAAGGTCAGGCAGGACATAAGAGCGGGATATATTCCATTGCCCTTATGCGTCATAACTTGCGTAAAAATGGTTCGATTTCGATGCAATTTTAGTATGTGGTAAGGACCCACTTGGGGACGAACCCTATTCAAAATGGGCGGAATGGGGTTAAAGATCAGGACATAAAAGCGGGATCCATTCCATTGCCCTTATGCCTCATAACTTGCGTAAAAATGGTTCGATTTCGATCAAATTTTAGTATGTGGTAGCGAACCACCTGGGCACGAACCCTATTGAAAATGGGCGGAATGGGGTCAAAGGTCAGGCAGGGCATAAGAACGGGATTTATTCCATTGCCCTTTAGTTATGCGTCATAACTTGCGTAAAAATGGTTCGATTTCGATGAAATTTTAGTATGTGGTAAGGAGCCACTGGGGACGAACCCTATTGAAAATGGGCGAAATGGGATCAAAGGTCAGGACACTGGAGTGGAATCCATTCCATTGCCTTTGTGCATCATAACTTACCTTAAATGCTTGGGTTGCGACAAAACTTTATCATGTTGTTCCGGAGGTATAGTGAACCGGTTCTGTTGAATATCATCGAAATGGGTTCAAAGGTCAGGACACAGGAGCGAGATTTATTCCACAGCCATTATCGACATAAATTCAGTAATACTTTCTGGTATGTTGGAAAGCGTATCATAATCAATGCATTGCATGATTTTACTAACTTGTATTAAGGTATGTCGGAGCGAACGGAGAAATCAAAGAAAGATTTCTTGTTTATTTTTGCAATCGACGAGCATAAACCTGCATACATAAAAGAAATTGTTCTAAAGGAATTAGACAATTTATCTCTTGACATTAAAAAGTGAAGGGAACAAGCGTACGGCAACGCAGCAAATACGTCAGACAAATATACAGTGCTATAGACCTGAATAAGAAGCCATAGCCTCACTGCATTTTACATTATTTGGGCAAGTCGCTCACTAAACGTAATTTTAAGCTCGGCAACCGATTTCTGCCCAAATGTAGTGAGATATTTCTACTTTGTGGACACATTGTGTACCTTCTTTTCAAAGTCATAACGACGCTGGGACATTCTAGATGTTTGTTTGATATCTGACAAAAGTTAAGTCACACAAGGTGGGCAGGTAGAGCTGATGCTACATTGGCATTCAAAAACAGTTTTGTGAACGTACAAAATGTGTTAGCGGAAATTAAATCATGCAAAGATGAAAAACCAGAATGTCGATTAGGGGTAAAACGGCTGCTGAAAACATTACAGGAGTATGAAGCAGCTCTGTTAACCATATTTTGGAATACGGTGTTGCAGAGATTAGATGCAAGGAGCAAATATTTGTAGGATCCTAAAATTAATCTTTTGAAAGCTATGAATTCTCTAAAACCATTAAAAGCATTCATCATAAGTTTGGGAAGTTATTTTCAATCCATAGAAGATGACGCCAAAACTTTGACCGACAACCACAAATTTAAAGATGAAAAACGTCGACAGAAGAAAAGGAAAGAGGTTTTTGAAGAGACTACAGAAAACGAAGTTGTTCTGCAGAGCAGAGAACATTTCATCACAGAAACCGCTTACATTTTGTGTGACACGTTAACTTCGGAAATTCACCGAAGAGTAGAAGTCTATGGAGAATTATTAGCCTTGCTTGCTGTGTTTTTCAACATTCAGATGACAAGTGACGAAGTGTGGCTATCTGCTTTAAAACTGATGAAGATATACAAAGAGCATATTGATATGGATCAGTTTCAAGACGGAAAAAGGCGATTGTTTTTAAAATTCATTAAGGAAGGTTTTAACAATCCCACGGATATGTATCGATGCCTTAACGATGGACTGCGATCAACATTTCCAAATGTTGAAACTATTGAAAAACTTTTTAACAATGCCAGTGACGAATGCCAGCGGCGAAAGATCCTTTTTTATTTTGAAGAGGATAAAAATTACTCAGGAAATTCATTTGGGCAAGAAAGGTTGTTTCATCTATCAGTGATAGAATCAGACTTAACAAATTCTCTCAATTATGATGACATAATGGGACACTTTTCCAAACCGAGAGCGCGAAATAAAGTAGCTGTACTGTGACCATACTATTAAGGTGTTTATTTTATCACATTCCGATATGCATTCCCGCTAGTTTGATATCTCTAATAAAAGGGGTCTCCACTTCACACTGCGCTTAGAGCCACAGAATGTCTTAATCCGGTTGTGTTCTATATGAATGTTAACTATGATTTATTCGGAATAGTAAAATACTTGTTAGTATCATAACTAAATTCGTTGTTGAGAATTGTATAACAATTTTAGAATAACAATTGAGGCCTCTGTTTAGAATGGTGTTATACACTGAAGTGCCAAAAGTCATGGGATAGCAGTATGCAAATTTTTAACTGGCACTGCCGTCGTATAAAGGCTTTGACGCACGCCACCATTTTTATCAGTTGCGAGGTGAAATCTCGTGAGTCAGGTTGAACAACCGCTAGTAGGATTATGGCAAGCCGACGTGAATTGTCGGAGTTTGAACGAGGCATTGCAGTGGGAACCAGACGAATGGGACATTCGATTTCCGAAGTTGTACGAACATTCAACATTCCTCGATCCACGGTGGCACGTGTGTGTTTATAGAGAATACATCATAAAAAGTATTACCACCCACCGTGGACAACGCAGTTGCCGACCGCGGATGCTGAAATACCGTGACCAGCGGCATCTGACTAGGATTGAAAAGACAAGTCACACTTGATCAAATAACAGCCACATTCAATGCAGGAGGTACCAGAGACATATCCATAAGGTCTGTGTAGCGTAATTTAACGTCCATGGGATATGGAAACAGAAGACCCACCAGAGTGCCTTTGTTAACACCACGACATCGGACACCGAGCCTCACCTGGACTCGTGAACACGGCTTTGGACCCTGGAAGACTGGCAACATGTGGCGTAGTCCAATGAGTCCCACTACCGGTTGTTACGAGCGCAGATCTCATGAGGCCATGGACCCAAGCTGTCAATAAGGCACTGTGAAAGTTGGTGGTGATTCCATACATGCGCTGGGTGTCTTTACGTGGCAAAATTTGGGTCCTGTGGTGCTTGTAAACACATCATTAACCGATAATCGCTTTGTTGCTCTGCTGGGTGACCATTTGCAGCCTTTCATGGACTTCACGTACCCCACAACGATGGGATTTTCCAAGCAAACAATGCATCATGCGCATCGGGCACAAGTTTTCCAAAATTCGTTCGAGGAGCATTCTGGACAGTTCCGATTGATGGTGTGGCCAACCCATTCGCCCGGCGTGAACCCAACAGATCACTTATAAGACGTGGTGGAAAGGTCCATTCGCACCCAAGATCCTGCACCTAGAAATACCGGGGAACTGTGGGCGGTTGTTCAAATGACATGACTCAACATCTCTCCAGAAGACTTCCAGCCACTTGCGGAATCAATGTTATGTCGAGTTGCTGCACTTTGTCGATCTTGAGGATGTTCTACACGATACTAGGTACGTATCATATGACTTTTGGCACTTCAGGGTAATTGCCAATGTGATAATTGATTCATTTGGCATCACAGTAGTGTAGAGGAGCCAGAATAAAAGTTTTATGACATTCAGTGTCTTCTTAAAAAGTTTTTATGTGTATCCACACATGCTTAAGGTCGGCTAAGTACTGTAGTTGATTTTAAAGAACCAAACTTTATTGGTTTTAGATAAACGGCGACTTCACACACACCACGTTTCTTTATTGAAAGCGCACAGGTTCGTAATTGCGTATTGATCAAGATTGTCAAGTTGTTTCTCATGTTTAAGCTCTTATATTACACTTGCGGAAAGTGAAAAAAGAACACCAAGAAGGAATTGGCGGACGATCATGAAATTTACATATGTTAATGGGGTTGAGTTGACGTAGGTGTAATGTTAATTTCTTGACCAACCGCTGAGCGCTTACGCCACAGCACGGCATAATATGCAAGTTATCGTCGGTGGTATTTAAGGTGTACGGCGAAGTGAATGTAATCAGTCGTCGGCTTACGGACACGTGCGAAGACCCTGAAGAAGCTGCAATGCCTGGACATGGAAGACGTGTACGATTTCAGCAGTTATCGGACTTTGAGCGAGGTCGTCTAGTCGGACTCCGCGAGGCCGGGTGGTCGTATCGTCGTATTGCGGAGCGAATTAGACGGGAACTATCGGTGGTGGTATGATGGTGGCGTAGATGGTCCGAGGAACATTCCCACTCGAGAAGACGTGGAACCGAGAGTCACAGACGGACTGATGAGCGGACCGATCGACGCATAAGAAGAGCGGCGTTGCCAAGCAGAACATCCACTGCGACGCAAATCCGAGCTGCCGTTGTACCTGAGGTGACTGTGCGAACAATCCGCAACCGTCTACTGGATACAGGACTACGTGCACGTGTGCCTCTGGCATGTGTACCTCTGACTCCAGCCCACCGTCAGGAACGGCTACAGTGGTGTCGCCAACGTCTGCACAGGAGAACGCAATGGCGATCTGTCATGTTCAGCGATGAAAGCAGATTCTGCTTGGGAGCCTCCGATGGCCGTATGCGTGTTCGTAGACGCACAGCGGAGCGTCTCTACCCTTCCATCCGCCAGCGGCACACAGGGCCTACACCTGGTCTCCTGGTGTGGGGAGAGATCAGCCATCGCTCCCGCACACAACTAGTGTTTGTACCGGGTACGTTAAACAGCACCTCCTACATCAACAACATCATTCAGCCTGTTGTTGTACCATTTGTAAGGTCGGTCCATCGTGGTGTTTTCCAGCAAGATAACGCACGCCCACACACGGTACGTGCAACGCAACATGCACTTCATGGTGTGAGACATCTTCAATGGCCTGCACGTTCACCGGATTTGTCCCCCTTTTAGCACGTGTGGGATTTTATGGGACAACGATTTATCCGGTCTCCACGGCCTGCCACGACCATCTCTGATTTACGCGTCCAGGTTGAGTATCCTTGGAACTGAATAACCCAAACTTACATCCAACATCAGTACGACAGACTCCATGCCCGAATTGCACAGTGTGACGCAGTTCATGGCGGTTCAACCTCGTACTAACCATGTTACATTGAAATGTTATTTTTCAGTTTACCAGCAAATGCAGCGGTATTTTGCCATAATGTTTTGATCACGTTATCCTCTGTATCCCGTTATTATGCTGTATAAATTTCGTTGGTATCAGACGTCTCCTTCTTGGTGTTTTTTTTTCACTTTCCGCCAGTGTATTTTACTTCCGTAAATAACTGCATAAAGTTCGAGTGTTTCAGAAAAAATTTTAAGACTTACAGTTTTTCTTAGGTGATCTAATATATTAGTAATGGTCTGCTTGCAGGCCATTACTAATATATTTAAACAGCAAACATTTGCTCTATGGAATGCGAGGCCAGCGCGGTTTCTGCTTTTAAAAGCTAATCCGTCTTGAAGATTTCACGTACTCACAGTGATGTCGTGCATACGTGTATCTACCAAACACACGCTGATCCTGAACCATAAAACACATGAGCGGACCCAATCTTGGTGCATTTTAAAGATCTTTTCGAAACTTTCGACAAAGTTAAGTAAGTAGTAGCTTATTAACTTTCGTTGATATAAGTGTTCTGTCTTATAAAAATAGGTATTTAATTATAAACACAAATATAAAAACCTTGTGAAGGACAACTTTCCTGGCGTGATATCAAAACTTTCAGCCTGAGTTATCCACTTATTTAAATGTTTTATCTAGGAAATTTCTCCTATCGGTTCAATAAGTTTTCTCACCGGTTTTTATTTTGATACATAAATACAATGCATTTAATCGTAACTTCTATCAAATGACGAATATCAGACTCGTACACAAACTGCAATCTGCACTTACAAAGTTGGAAACCCATTTCCATAAGTGGAAAACTAAAATTAAGCCCACCAAGTCAAATGCAATAGAATTCTTGCGACAAAGATTTTGTAGTAGGTACGACTACCTCCCAGCACTCCAAATAAGTGTTCAAGCAATTCCGTGGGTTCAGGAAACCAAATACCTAGGTATTTTTGTTGACCAAAATTTAAATTTGACAGCACACATCAACCAAACGTTGTCCAAGCTGCGGGGGATGAAAGGGGAGTTGTACCCCCTCATAGGACCAAAAAGCAAGCTGAGCCCTAAATTAAAATTGCTGATTTACAAAACCTACTTCTGGCCTGTGCTACGATATGCTTGCCAGTCTAGTGCCTGACATCAAATACGTCCTGGAATAAATTGGAAGCTTTTCAGAGAATTTTTGCCAAGATGATCACAGGAGATCGTCCCAAACCTACAGCCCTGAAATGCTCAGGAAACTATCCCTCACAACGCTGACGGAGATGACATACTATCTCATAGTCAAATTCTTCGAAAAGCTGGATGAATTCCCTAATGAATTGGTAGCAAAAGCAATTTTTATGACTTGCGCTCTTCACCACGTTACAAACGCCCTCGTCATTTTCTACTTAACTGCCAGTAGAAGCGGGGCATAACAGTGCCTCTTCCTACGCAGAAAGGAGCTTTTATGTGAGTGTTTTTTTCTAACAAGGAAAGGAAAAGCACTTCCATAAGCAGTTGTGCATTTTTAAACTGTACTTTTTTCAAAATGTGCCCAAAATAAGACAAAATCCTAAGTTGCTCTGTCTTCGTGTCGAAGCCAGCTATCAGTTCTAGTTTGAACCGAACAATCAAAGAATATCTTTTTTCCTATTGGCTGTTGGCACTTACCTGCGCTAATGGAGAATTATTATTGGTTCCCACAACCAGCACCTCAATCCAGTCACCTAATGGGATCGTTTCCCAGCATAAGCAGCGCTGTTATACAAAGGTGAGTATTCCGAGAATAATTATTCCACTATATTTGACAAGGATGACCTGCTATCATCCTGGCATCCTATGAAAAATCAAGGAAAGGAGACCATTCTTTTCCTTTGAAGCGCTCACCAATGATCGCACACACATATCGCCTCGCTGGACACCTCCTGTGTTGTAGGGGGGGGGGGACTCCGTTCCACTATTTCAAATACCTCTGTCTCTTTTGGCATTATTATGTCCCCGTTCGAAATTGGATAAGAGGAATTTTATCACGTTTTTGATTTGGCCTTTCCACTTTAATTATTTGAGACACTCTCCGTTCACCCTTAATATTCTTTTTCTCTCGGGAATAGAGCTTTATCATAGTCTGATCTTAGCCCCCTGAATTAAACTGTATTCATTTATGGGGAGGGTAAGGCCCGTGTTAATTTATTTTCTTTTTAGGTGTTTTACTCATTTTAATAACTTAATTTGGCAAAGTCCTGGCTATCATATCATATCATATCATGCACGCACAAATGGCAAACGTGTTTCAAGTATATATGTACATCATCAGAAATCAAAATGTTTAGATAATCTATTGACAAAATAATTTCATTACACAGAATCAGTTTTGTATTTTACAAATTAAGAAATGTTCCTACGAAATAAAGTGAAATTATCTGGTAATTATATTAGGGCCAACGTTCGGAAAAGATATAATGAAATTTACCAATATGTAAAGGTGCAATTCTACTCACTTATTTAACATTATTTCCGATTCATGTTATTCTTATAATGAGACCCAATACAAAATACATTTTTCAGATGGTTTACTTGCTATCACAAATTCACGTCCTCTGAAGCAGTCAACAACCATGTATGCATGACTAAGGCATTTTCAAAACTAAAAAAATGTTGTTAATTGCCTTCATCTGCAAGACAAACGCATACGAAAAAGGGTTACCTGCAGACATTCATAGCTCCTTTAAAAGGTTTATAAGCAGCCTGTAAACAGAAGATGAACACTCCCGCTGTGAATGAAATGGACTGTGAGAAGTGAAAATGACCGAAAGGTTACGTAAAAGAGTTTCTTTATTTTCTGCTAGCTAGCATTGCATGGTCCAATTGAGCATTAAGTTGTTTCAGGAATGTGAGGTCTGTTGGAGTGATTTGGAGCAAAAGAGGACGGCGTGCCATCGATCGAAAGCAGTCTCACCTTGTTAACTGTCTCTCTCACCGCCTTCTCCTATCACCTGCCCGGAGAAGCTGCAGCAATAGCATCCGCATCCAGAGCAATCGAAAAGACCCGGAGTCCGAAAGTGCATCACGTTCAAAATCCTTTGATTGGGAGAGCCAAGAGGAGGAGAAAGAGGAGGAAGAGAAGCAGGCTACCAACCAATCTTCTATATTGTGAAGTCAGCAGATTTTAGAAGAGGCTGCATTTCAACTTCAATAACGTTCATTAACTGCTTGCATAGATTTGCGACCGGAAGAAAATCGACGTGAATAACAGGATTAATAAGAGCCAGAATACTAAAAATAGTTGTCCCTCTTTACTCTGCCGTAAATAGTTCTGACAATACGGTAGCTGAAACACTCGATGGAATCTCATGACTAATGCAACATGGCTGATGAACTCATCACATTCTACTCCGCATTTGCTGGATAAAGAGTTATGTAAATCATCAGTCTGTTGTTGTGTTTCGAATTCCGAAAACATTAGCACGGATCACCGCATTAGAGGTACCTAAAAATATTCGATATTTTATCAGAATGTGTTCGTTATTATATTGTCTGGACTTCCGATCATCTGACATTTTTAATTTTTCCAGAATGTGTTCATCGGAATTTCACGTTTCCGCGATTTCGACACGAAACCGTGTCCACTTTTGTTGCATGTAAGATGCAATTTTTTGTACGCTATTACACGGAAATTGCGGTAAAACATATTTGTCTACCGCAAGAAAGATCAGCATAATTAAGTTTCTTATCATGTTCCGACTTTTGAAACGAGGTATACACTCCTTCTTTTTTCATTTGTGACCGTATCTGTAGTCCGGGCTCCAGTAACAGGAATACTTTTGTAAACGACGAGAACTTTGTCGGAGTACATATCTGTCACTGAGACACATAAGCGCTGTCTGTGTGTGTGTGTGTGTGTGGTGTGTGATTCGCGATGTCAAGCGTTGGCTGTTGTTATTATTATGTGTTACTTTTGATGCGCATGCGTGCTTTATCACTCTTAGAAAGGTAAAAGTAAATTGGATGAAATGTATACTTATAACATGAAATATAAAAGAAAAAGAAAGCACAATATGTTGTTTCTTTGATAAAACCCGTAATATTAGAAGACTTGAAATCATAAAAAGGGCAAATTTAGTGTTTTCAAGACAACGGATTATCTTATTTTTGTCAATGATCTCGTTCGCCCCTATACGTGATTGATTGCTGGTGGTGGTCTAGTAGCAGCAATACGGTTTGCACCTGCAATCTGCAAGTTACTAACAAATGGGACCAAACGTAATTCAGCAAATTAAAAAGGATCATCGTGAGAAACTGTTGCCAAATATTGCAGCCAAGAAAAGTACTATGGGAAGAAAAGTAGTGTGAATTTTGCTGTATTCGTTTTAGCGGGAGCATGGGATGCAATATCATCTTGCATATCATCCAAAGTTACGTATCAGATTTAAATTTTCACGACGTGTTTGCAATGATGGCAGAATAATTCAAGGTGATTTCCTTTTATTCTACGAAAAGTGACTTACTGTCACTAAGAATGTGTGAGAGAAGTACAGTTGAAGGCAAATGTTAAACGAGCGAGATGGACAAGGTTACTATCACTCCTTAGAATATAATTCTTTAGCCGAGTAGGACAGCAGATTTTTCAAATCTTGGAATATGAAACATCTGCTGTCCTACTCAGCTAAAGAATTATATTCTAAGGAGTGATAGTAACCTTTTCATAACATGAACAACTAAGACCATTTCGCGTTCTTTGATTATATCTGCTTTAGTCATGTTTTCTTTCAAAGTTTATCAACTGTAAGAAACTGTGAAAATAAGTGGAATCCATACTATCAAGTCCAACAACTATGTTTGGTGTTATGAGTTCCTTTGAATCCTTTTTTTCCTTTCCAGAATTATTTTATGACATGAATGATTTTAGCCTCTCCAAAAGACTTTGTGAAAATATTTTTCAAAAAGAAATAATCGGTAAACTTATTCAAAAAGGAATTCCAAATAATTTTCTTCCTTCAGAAACTTCTGATACCAAACTGGTCGGGTTGACGGCTTGTAATTCCCTCAGTGTAATTCCCTCAGATTTGCTTTATAGGATTGCTACATTCCTAAAAGAAACATATGCGAAAGGCAATATGGAAAGTAAACTTATTTATGAAAAAGGAAGTTCCGTTACTCATTAACTACGAATGGCCACTGTCAAATTCCTAACCTTCTAACTTTACGCAAACATCACACATATTCCTGTCATAACTGAAAATAATGCTAAAAATTAATGATTCCTTCATGGTTCTTTTCAGTGTTTCCAATGGATTCATGATAAGGTGCTTTGAAGAAAATATGCACTTTTGAAATTATGAAAGTTTTCTACGCTGCAAAGTCAAAGAAGTAGTTTTCAACACCAATATTTGCTATTTGCTTTGCTTTATTACAAAAAATAGTTACACCAGGTGAGCTTTGCATGTAAATGCGAATAATCATAATTTCTGCTACCGTGCTTTCTTCTTGCTCATATTTTAGTTGTAATCACAGTTTTTCTGTTTTGTAATTTTCTGTTAATCTTTTTTTTTTTTTTTTTTTTTTGATTGGGTGTTTGACGACCACGGTGATCAACTCAGTGGGCTGCAAGCAGTCACCCGTTCCCAATTGGGCCACTGGTTCCTGGGAAGGAAGAGAGCTAGTGCCGTAAGACAAACCCAACATCCATGCCTCATTGGGATTCGAAACAAGACCTACCTCGGACGAATGATCAGAAGCCATCGCTTAGACCACTACGACTGCACCACCGGGGCGGCCTGTTAATGTTCGCTTCCTCCAATTTTTGAATTCTTATCCACCCCAGCTATCACATCGAGAAATTTCAGGTAATTTTTTTCATTTGACGTTATTTTAAATACACGAGACCGTGTATACTCAAGAAGCACTTATAGTGTAGTAAATCCGTTTTTATTCGTGGTGTAATACGTATTACACCCCAAAAATAAACGAATTTACTGCGACGCTATAAGCGTTTCTTGGGTTTTTAATTTGACTTATTTCTGCTGGAGCGGAGGTTCGTTATTTATCTCATCTTCCGTATGTTTTTTCTTGAAATCTCTTAACCTTTACAGATTCTTACGCTATTCACTTTATTCCAAGACTCTTCGTTGCAGCATCTCGCAAACAACCACATTTGTTCTCTTTTTCACTGAATGTTTTCCCTCTTTTCTCATTTCACTCGTTTCTTGACAGGGACCCAAAATACTGACTCAGTAAAGTATACAGTTTCTGTACAGCCATGACAAAGCAAATTCATATGACTACATCACAGATTCATGCAGAACTCAACTTCAACCTATTTCGCCTCATCAGTGCTTCCAAATCGCCAGTGTTAGACAAAAATCATTTGAATTGCTTTATCGTCTGAAATTATCGACACTTGAAAACTTTTCATTCTTGGAGATGTAACATTGTGATTTTTTTGCAGCATTGGTATTATGGCAGTTTATTGAAACTGAAGATATGACACAACAGATCTTTTACTGTTAAGTTGCCCATTTACCAATAAACACTGTCAACACTTCATGGAACACAATTCAGACGCCATTCACTCTGCAGCAATGCTTTCCATTACTGCTTCACGACGTCTTTGGGTACACTTAGTTTAGGTTCACAGTTGTTGCAAACTTGCATCTGCATGCCAAATGCAACGTGGTAGGTTATTTTGATCGTGGTGTGATTCATAGGGTGTTAATTTTCTTTAGTGCAAGCAAAAAGCGATGACGCCTTCAACTTGAGAAAAAAAAAACACAAATCCTAAACTCTCCGCCTTTGCTTTTTGTGTTCCCTTAACATAATGACCATAGAAATGCGAATGGAATTTTTCCTTAGGTGACTAGCGTAATATGTGGACATCATGTTCGGCATGATTTATGGCAAAATAGTTACATGGCTTCTGTTTTTACTCAATTCCTTCCTCAAAAGTAGAATACGAAAAATCTGAATCATTAACGAATACCTGAAAAACTCAAAAGGAAGGTCAGTGTTCTTCAACTACCTGTTCTGGGACAGGGTCTGTTCACCGTCTTTCCCAAAAATATTTAGTCTTCCATCTATATTCGTTTTCCTACTCTGCCAAGAAGCTGTTGATCTGCAAGTCAACAGCTTCTTCACGAAGAATTACTTTCCACAGCACTGTGTACAGGTTCGTGAAAATTAAAAACAAACAACAAAATTTAATTTCCGAATGATGTATCCAAATTTAATATACATATCACAAACTGTAAATAAACTGAAAACAACTAAGGCAAATAGATTTTATAATAATTGCAAGTCCATTAGAAATCAGCGGAAAGTCAGCATATTTAAAGATTCAAAGTATTAGGTAGCACATCATATATACAATTGCTGATCATCAATCAAACTTCTAAAAGCCAAAGCTATGGCTGTAAACCCCGTCATATAAAAAAGAAGTGAACTGAGCTTCCTCAAAAAATTGTGTACACGAATATTTAAGCATTTACATTGCTCTATACCTGTTCAGAAGGGCATTTCAAGATACTAAAATGATTACATAAGAGAATCGGAATATCCTACCAGAACGCTAAAAATACTATCTCAGTAATTTCGTTCAGGTGTAATTGCCGCCCCGGTGGCGTAGTGGTCTGATATATTGATTCTAAGACCTGTCTAAGACAGTGACTCTAAAACCTGGCTTCTGACTATTCTTCGGAGATGGGTCCGAGTTCGAATTCCAGTGAGGCATGGTTGTGTGTTTGTTTTAAGGCACTGGCTCTCTCACTTCCCTGAAACCAGCGTCCCTAAATTATAGACGGGAGATTGCTTATAGTCCATCGAGTTGCTCACGATGGTCGTTAAACCCTCAAAATAAAAGAAAAAGATGTAATGTTCCCTTGCATCTCCACCCGTTAGCGGAACAGCATGTTACTCGCAAGTTTTGTTAGGTGAGCAGGCGCTTCATATAACTCTATATGACATACCTGCACACATCTCACACTCTCGAGAAAATGCCACGCCCTTAACTACGTCTAAAAAAACAAACTGAGAGAATTCAAAATTAGTGTTTCCCCCCTTTCAAATTTTCTTTGAAAAGCGCTGTTATTGTCAATCAAACAACGCATTCCTTTCAACATTGTATATCTGATACTAATAAGGCTCATATTGCGCTTATGAACAATGTACAAGGTCTGTTGGAATCAAACAAATGAAACGGTAACCAAATAATTTTTAAATACTCGTATTTTAAAGAATGTCATGCGATAAACTAATTTTCGTAAATGACGGATAAAGTTGAAGAGCACGTTCATTATGTGGTGCCATCGCTCGATTTCTTCAAATAAAATTTCACCAGACGTCGTTCTGGATTCGATCCTTAATGATTTTACGCTTGTTTGCGGGAACTCACAATGGGATACTATGTTTTCCTGTCCAGGTTAAATCAATGAAAAAAAAAACTTTGCGTATGAACACGAATGTGCAGAAAATAGTGAAAGTGCTCACCAATTTTTCTCGGTGTAAAAGTTTGAATTGGACGATAGAAGATTGTCCGATAATTTACGATATGTACTCCATTCTGCCGATAGTGGAGTCCATATTTGGCGTCTGCAGTATAAGACTATGGATTCCTCATGCCCTGCATCGACAGCCCAGCCCATGAGGGTGGTCGTGGGATATGGAATACGTTTAGTTGGCTTGAACAGGGAACTCTAGTGCTTGTGGGCCAACATACGGACGCCGGATACTACCAAGAAATGCTTTCAGGGTGTGTGAACTTTTCAGTGGTGTACCTTCACCCCGTTGGGGATGGGCTTCTCCAAGACAATAATACCTCATAACATCGAGTAAGCCTCGTTCAAGAATGGTTCGATGAACACAGTGCTAATATGAGATATCTGCAATGTCTCTCAAACTGACCTAATCTGAACCCAACTGAGCACCTCTAAGATATTGTGGAACACCAGGTGTGGCAACTGGACACTTCAACCGGCTCTATATCGGAATTGTGGAAGCAATGCGAACAGCTTTGTTGCAGGCTTCCACGTAAGTCTACAGACACCTCGTAGGGGCGATGGCAAGCCAGGCGGCGGCCGTTTTCCGGGCGAAATGAGGGTTCACGCAGTATTAAAGCATGTGGTTATAATGCAGTGTACTTGTCCCCATCAAAATATATCACACTCAAATGCTTGAACGTTAGGAAGTCTCTTCGGGTTAAAAACTCTTATCTTTTCACTTTCCATCTTAAAAGTTTAATCCTAAAAATGTCAAACAGATAAAAGGAAAACATGATAGAAAAACATCGAAGCAAAAGACAAAAAGAAGAAGCATCAAGTTAAAAGACGTAATCGAGGACAAATCAAAGGAAACAATGAAAAGAAGGATAAACCAAAGGACAAAAGGAAATGAACAGCAGATTAAAGGAAAATGCACAAGGATAAAAATGAGAAGAGTAAAATCATCTTTCTACTGTATTCTTGTGCTACCCTAAGTGTATAAACAACAATAAAGATACTAATTTTCATATCCCTAAAGCGTAGTTTGCTAATAATTCATCTTCGTAAAAATATTATTTCCAGTTCTTCTGTTTCGAAAGTGCTTTCCGAATGCGTAAAGTAAGGATGATCTGAATGCAAAATTTATGTAACACAGCAGTTTCCTCCCTTTTTGTCAAATGAAGGGCATATGTAAACATGAAATATTTGTTGATGTTTATGTTAGGCAGGAAAGAAGGAAATTGCAAAGTTATTCGTCTCTTGTTCCATAATGGTAAATAGGTAAATAAATTTTTGTGGCGCAAGGGCCATAGTTGGCCAAAGAGCGCCAGTGTTCCATAATGAATCATATTCTCAGGAAAGTTGTGAGTCTGCAATGACGGAGGATTACGGAAAACGTTGCGCGACAACATTTAGCTTGATGTAGGAGTAAATAAGGAGCAGGAAGAGCTCTCATTATTCTTGGCTTCATTAAATTTAGCGTTACCGTTTTTGGAAAATAATTTGAAGTGATAATTTACAACCTTTTTCCACAGCAATGTGTAAAGCGCACAAAAATATTTTGCTGACCTTAAATATGGGGTGGAAAAACAGAAATGAATATACTTCTCGTCAGAGCACAAACACGTTTTACAGATGATCTTAAAAGCATTGCAATAAACCTAATGACGCTTGTATACTGCAGTCCAAGATTAACATCTATTCAGGATCGAGAATCGTTCAAAATAAAAACAAATTATGGATATTTGAAAAGGAAATATGATTATAATACTGCATAATCCGAATAGTGAAAGTCTACTTCTGTGGCCGAGTGGTCTAATGCACTGGCATCTGACCATTCGTTCAAGATGGGCTCAGACTCCAGTTCCCGATGAGTCACGAATGGTGTTTGTTTAATGGCACTGGTTTTTGTCCCTTCCGTGGAACCAATAATGGCAAATTACGGAAGGGCCAAAGATTTGACCGGAGTGTTTCTAAAGATTTGACCAAGTTTCGCCTGGTAAGAGCAAGAAGCTTATAGCCCTAAAAGTTGCTCAGAATAGTCGTTAAACTCTGGAACAAAAATAAACATGGATATACTAATATAACCATACGAGATAGAAACTTTTAAGAGCAAGAAAAACATACGCTGCTGGCCACCCAAAATGCAGCACCAAGAAGGAAGCATCCGATTGACCTGAAATTCGCAGCATGAGTTGCCCGCGAGAGGACATGCAAACGATTAGCATTGCAGGGCATATGCAAATCATGTGCGCCCGGCATGCCACCGAGAAGCACTATAAGAAGGGGGCACAGCAGGCGGGGTTTAAGTAGTGTAAGTGTGTTATGCTGCCGGGCCTGTGCGTGGGAAGCTTCCTGATGCCTCGTCGCAGAATACGGCAGTCATTCCAGCACATTTCGGAGTTCGACAGAGGACGAATAGTGGCTTATCGCGACAGCGGTTTATCGTACCGAGACATCGGCGCCCGTGTGGGACGATATCCAGTCACAGTGAAGCGAGTATGGATTCGGTCGGTGCAGGAAGGACGGACGGACCGACGTGAGCGATTGCCGCAGTCGCGGCACACCACCGAACGAGAGAACCGGCATTTTGTGCGGCGGGCATTGACGGCTCGCACCACCACATCACGAACGCTAGCGCAGGAATTAGGGTGTGTTGCGCAACAACCTGTGTCAGCACGTACCGTTCGACGTCGTCTACAGAAGCGGATACTTGTGGCACGGTGCCCATTGCTCCGATTACCATTGACGTTACACCACCAGCGAGTGCGGCGGCAGTGGGCCGTTGAACGCCCCACCTGGACTACGGAATGGCACGACACTGTCGTCTCCGACGAATCCCGCTTCTGCCTGCCACACCACGATGGTCGAATCTGCGTGTGGCGGCACCGCGGCGACAGATTGTATGACGCCTGCATTATGCATCGCCATACCGGTCCGTCGCCTGGCGTTATGGTTTGGGGCGCATTTGGATATGATACCCGCACCCCTCTCTTACGCATCGCCGGTACACTCAACAGCCACCACTACATCTCCGACGTTTTGGAGCCTGCAGTCCTTCCTTACCTGCAGGACCTGCAAGCGGCCACGTTTCAACAGGACAATGCGCGCCCGCACGTGGCACGCATGGTGCAACAATTCTTTACGGCCCACCAGGTGTCATCGCTGCCGTGGCCCGCCTGTTCTCCCAATATGTCGCCCATCGAACGCGTCTGGTAGCTGATCGGCAAGAGAGTGGTCCGGCCAGCACCACCCGTGGCTACGCCTGATGAACTGTGGCAACGTGTGGAAGCAGACTGGACCGACATACCCCAAGCCCACATCCAAAGCCTCTTTCGTTCGATTCCGCTGCGTATAGCGGCCGTTATTGCCAGCCATGGGGGCCACACGAACTATTGATGTCTGCGTGTTCCGCATGTCGCACGGGCCTGTAATCTCAATCGTTTCATCTTTGTATCTGTTGTTATGTGTCCAGTAAATCTGGCTTTGCTATCTCGTGTCCTTTTTGGTGTTGCATTTTGGGTGGCCAGCAGTGTATTTTACGTTTCATCAAATTTATTTTATTTTCAAATGGTTTCTTAATGTCACGAAATACTCCTTTTAAAATGAAAATAAGGTATGAAGATAATACTTATTAAATAAAAAATAAGATATTTTTTCCTTCTAGCTCTCAGATAATGTAATTATTTTCTTTTATTCCTGAGAATCCCTTATACGCTTTTAATTTTAAATGTATTTTCACATTTTAGTCATTATCTGATGCTTACCGGATGTAAATAATAAAATCATTGTAAAACGACGAAACAGGAAGTAAAATAATGAAAAAGAAATTATACATTGATGAATTGCGATTGTATGATTTCTGATGCAGGCCTTTCTCATTTTGCGCAATTCGTAGAATGTTATGTGTAGAATATCCTTTTTGTTCTTCTGTTTCAGGCACACACAAAAAAAGAAAAAATTCTTGCAAAAGTATGGTGGTCATTTTTGAGCATCGTAAACTTTTTGAAACTTACTCAAGTGCTAGAGTCGTTGTGTCTTTCAACTGTGGGTGGGCGATCTCTAGAAATCATGAAATTCTAAGGGATCGATGAATTCACACTGCTATGCTGTACGTGGTGCTTATCCAGTCAGTATTTCGCTTCCCAGCAAGTGCGAACAAGTCATCTTCGAACTCGTACCCGTTAAGAATGTGTTCATTTCTTCTTGCTCTTACCAGGCGAAATTTTTTCAAATCCTTGGAAACACTCCGAACAAGAATTTTGCGGTTTCTAGCCTCAAGCAAAAAAATGGGGGAAGATGCTTTTTGGTATTCAATTAAATTAACAGAAA
Source organism: Macrothele yani (assembly GCA_039090855.1). Classification (NCBI taxonomy): domain Eukaryota; kingdom Metazoa; phylum Arthropoda; class Arachnida; order Araneae; family Macrothelidae; genus Macrothele; species Macrothele yani. Next base: position 78,327,758 of record CM077007.1, on the reverse strand, counting down.
ACCAAAAGAGAGGCAAAATTTAGTTTCGAGATGATAAGACGGAGACATCTAACCCGAATTCTGAAAACCGTGTTCTTCAACTAAATATTATCCTAAAAGCAAACGGAACTCTCAGGGGTTGTAGATATGTAAAAGCATCTTTACAAAGCAGTACGCTTTAATTACAATTTCATCTTCTCAAAGTAACAGTAATTTTAATAACCCAGGCGTTAAATACCTTTTGGTTATCGCGAGATAATTATAAATACCAAAGAAGCATGCATACCTGAATAAAACGCCAAATACTTCCTAACATTATGCAGGTGATTTTCCGAGAAAAAAACTTCCCCTCTGGTCTTTCTAACATAATAGACTTCCAGAAAAAATTCTTTGCATTCCAATTTTTCCATATTGCAAAAGGATTTTGAACAAAACTGTACTTGCTCAGTAGATATTATTTTCATTTAACTAATTATCAGTATATATCATCAACGATTCATATTTCACTTTAAAAGCAATCAGTGAGCTACAGGACCTAGAGAAAACATTTTTTCATTCATTTTTATTTGTTTCATGATCATTGATGGCAATAATATCCTTATATTGCAAAACAAAATCTGAGAATTGTTAAGTAGGGGCACCGAGACCGAACAGAAGAAATTTGTTTCTTCTTTAAATGAACTTAGGGTAAATATCTTTCATGTCCTTGAAGTGCTACCTGCAATTCCTTATTAAGAGAATTGTGTGCTCCGGCTTCGAACGTTCTGTCAGTGCGAAAACCCAACTGAAGGAAACGGTGGTCAACTGTTTGATTTTTAGTGACCTTCAGCGTTATTTTCTTGTTGGGTTGAAGTTAAATTGCCGTGATTGTTTCTTCCACGAGTGAGTGCTTATCCTCTTTCCATCAGTCTCGGTTTCTGTAGATATCCTCATTGTGATTACATGCACACATAATATTTATTATGTGTGCATGTAATCACAATGAGGATATCTACAGGAAACGAGACTCTTTGCTATTTCACTTCATATTAATATTCCTTATTATTTATTAATGTCATCCATAAATTATGTCACTCTTGTAGGAAAGAGAAGATTTCAATTAAAAACAAAACAATTTAAAGTAGCCATATTGTTGAAATGTTTGAAATGAAAAAAGAACTGTTTTAAGGATATACCAATTTTCTAATTACATTATTTTTCAGCTTATAGGTCGATATGGAGTATAAGTCGAATGGGTTAGATTTCTCTCAATTTCCTTATCTTCATTCATAAATAAGTCGAATCTAAGACGAGGATAAAACAAATATAATAACTGTTCCGAAATTCTGTAGCTGTATTTTTAATGTTTCAGTGAATATTTAAACGAACAGAAAATAATGTAACCCGCATTTTTCTTTTCTGCAAAGAGTTTAATTTTGTAATTTTTTTTTCTACTGGTATTCCGTTTTTCCTATCGACCAGTTGGAGAACCGCCGAGTAAAGTGAAAAAAAAAAAAAAAAAGTCCCACAAATGTGCCAAATCAGACTGATGCTTGCGGCGTGAGTTATCATTTGTTGCTTTTTCGCAGTTAGTCCGACTAAAATCAGAAACCAAAAGAGCTTTTTTTATTTTAATCAAAAACATGAAAATAAATTAAGGTAAGCATAATAACTGGTGACAAAGGTTGATTTTAATTCACTTCAGCAACACAATTGCGAGACAGACATAGCGAAAAATAATATATCTTGTCTAGTCCTTGGTCATTGCTGTTTTTAAAGCAAACGCCGCCGGCTGTCGACATGATTGTCACCAGCCAATCAACTGCGTGGCAGCAACATGTCTCAGGAGTTTAATCATTTCGAGATAAATGCGGAGTAGTCATTGTAGCGCTGGCGGCTTAGCAATACCAGGGGTGAATGCTACCCACTGGGTCTTTGCGTGGTCGCGATTAGGATACTATTAACATACTCCAGCTGTCATTGCAAATTGGCCACGGCGATTTTAATTGTTTCTCTCGAACGGAAATACACGTTATAGCAGCTCTTAAACACAAATTCTTAATGACGGAATAACATGTTTCGTATGCTTTCGGAAAGATTTTATATAAATGTAATTTGCATTTCTGATGTTCAAATCACGAATGAATTTACGGCACAATATATATAAATATTTTCTTCCCTCACCGAGAAAATTTCAGATAAATCGATGTGGCATATAAGTCGAGGCATGGACTTCTGAAAAAAAATGCTCGTCTTATACGCCGAAAAATACTGCAATTAGCAATTCTTAGAAAAATGTTGCACATTCTGATAATACTTATGTGTGCACTTTTCTCACTTAATTAAATTTAATTCGACTATTATCAAATGAATATCATGCGAAACGAAAATAGTTCTAATTTTTACTGAGCTTAATTTCCATGTCTGCCGCCAGTAATTCCAGCGGTCAAGGTTCCATAAGAATCAGTGGTTGAAAATGAAAGGGATAAAAGAAATTGTGAATGGCTTGTTAAAGTGCTAATCTGGAGAACAAGCAAATTAAATGCAGAGCTCCGAAATAGGTGGACATCTGTTGAAAATACCCTTAACTACGACGGCAATTGAAAACCACCCACGTAACTATGCATACCAGTCAGTGAGGTTGTTTTCAGGATTTCAAAAAATTTAATGAACAGTAAAACATTTTTGCCGGAAACTGCTGCCAGTAATGGCAATTCAAAGAAAGAGGAATCCATGGAGCAGTTTTTCTAAGCGTAAAAGCCGCGCACTATAGGAAAAGATTTTATGTTGCGAACACCGAAAGAATTTGTTACAATTTTCGTATAGAAAGAGCTTGCAAGGTACTAAATGCTGTCTCACCCTCGAGTATAATATGATTAGAGTGAAAACTGAAAAGATAATCAAAAATTCAAACGAACATTTGATAGGAGGAATACGCAACAGTCGTTTCTATGAATGTGCTGGCATTTCAAGCTTGTCCAATATCGACGTATTTTGTTAGGTATTAATGCAAAGGAAATAACATTGAATTCCCTCTCGTTTAAATGCACTTTCGTTGGGTGATGCAAATGTCCACAGCACTGAAATTAAAGCAGCGACATATGACAAGGCTAACGCTTTGACTGACCAGTGACCTAAAATTTTAATTTCTGTGAAAACTGTTTAGCCGAAAGGAACATTTATTAAATGTTTCTTTCGTAGAAACCATTAAAAATGCAGAAGAAAAAAGGAGGTAATAGAAAAAATTCCCGTCGGTATGAATCTGTGAGAAAAAAACACTATGGTCGATGCTTTCAGACTTAGAGATCCGTCCTCAAAATTCAAGAATATTTCTGGCTGTCTGTAATCAGGCGCGTAGAGAACATGGTTAAATGCTTTTACACACATATCGAAATAATTTCATTCGCATTTTCAAATTCCCAACTTTATTCAGATTTTTAATTTTCACATGGCTTCCGTAATTTCTCTTAGTTAGGAAAATGGACTGACTTAGGTCCTCCCTTTTTCCCACTTTAATCCGATTTTTTGTGACACCCTGTCTTTAGGAAAAACCCATAAATACCATCTAAGTTCGGTTAAAAACAAAACAAGAAAGATGACACCAAATTTTTCGTTCTGATGCAAATTAAATTTATCAAAGCTATTCAAACTCAATGGAACCGGTATGGAAAACAATAGTATCTGAAGGAAGAAAGAAGTTTTTCAATCGGGTTTTTAATTCCTCAGATATTGCTGTAAAAGGAATCGTGAGCTTACGGACTCTTAGAAACAGAGATATCGACAAAAATTAAATGTGACTTTACGTCCCCTGGTGGGAAAACCATGCATTATTTTAGGAAGAAAGTATTCTCAAAAGGTCTATAAATATGAGCGGTATCGGTCTAAAAAAAATTTAATCGAGTTTTCAGGAGCCCAGATTTTGCTACAAATACATCAGAAGCAGAAATTAGCACTTATGATCATTGGTGGCCAAACTATTCTTTACCAAACATTAGAAATTATGTGAAAAATAATTTCCATCAGGTCTTGTATGCGATACAGGAAGGATTTTTCAAATCGGAGTTTTAGGAGCAGAAATAACGCAGAAAACGAAATTTACCTTTGTGCCCCCCCCCCCCTAGCGGAAAGTCTATGATTTACTTGAAAATTTGGAATTTTCAAGTAAATCATAGACTTTTTTCAATCGAGATTTTAGAAGCTCACATTTTACTGCAAATACACTGAATAGCAACTGAATTAGAGATACCTGTCCAGTAACGTGTAGCACCACCTTTCGCCCTGATGACGGCGGCGGTTCGTCTCGGCACGGACTCGACAAGACACCGGAAGCGTGGGGAAGCCATACGGATCCACGACCCCTGAACAAGCTCCCACAGTTCAAGAAGATTTGATGGAAGGGGGTCAGAGCCTCGAACATCTCTCTCGATGGCATCCCAAATGTGCTCAATGGGATTGAGGTCAGGTGACATAGTTGGCCAAGGAAGCGAGGTCACGTCGGTGGATTGTACATCCAACCATTCGAATACAATTCGGGATCGATGGCACGGTGCATTGTCTTGTTGCAGGATGAGGTCCCCAGTGGGATGTTGAAGACGCACAAACGGGAGCAAATGGTCGTCCAGGATATCCCGGTAACGATGACCTGTGAGGGACGATGTCATGGTCCCATTTAGGTCCACGTAAACAGTTTCTAGACGAGAATGCCACCCCCACCAGCTTGAAGAGTACCCTGCTGGCAAGAAGGATCCATCGCTTCATGTGGTTTGCGCCGTACTCGTATCCTACCAACCGCATATACCAACGGGAATCTCGACTCATCTGTCCACGCAACATTTTTCCATATGTCTAGGGTCCAGTGGCGATGTTCCCGCGCCCATGTTAATCTTTGCACCCTATGATGTGCGGTCAGCAGCGGTACCCTCGTGGGACGATGGCTTCGGTACCCCATAGCGAGGAGATGGTTCTGGATGGTGTGGCTGCTTACACGTTTTTGTGCGCCAGCGTTAAATTGCCGAGTGATTTCTTGCACTGTGACCCGTCTATCCGCTGTTACAATGCGTGCTAGACGACGATGACCCCGCTCATCCACACGCTGTTGTCCACTGCAGTTGGCCCTTGCAGGAATGGATTTACCGGATTCGATGTACTCACGGTGCACCCGTGACACAGTTGCTCGTGAAAATCCCAGTGCCTGCACGACTTTCGACATAGAGTGACCCATTTGTCGGGACACGACAATTTGCCCACGATCAAATGCGCTTAGATCCTTCGTCTTACCCAAACTGCGTCCGACTCTTACTGATTCCCGTCGCATCACTCCTTATATTGTCGGATCACTGCATACGGCATGTCTTTTCCGTTTACAGAGCCGCCCACCGCGCACATTTGCATAACGCCCGCTGTCTCTAATTCAATTGCTCTTCAGTGTACATCAGAAGCGAAAATTAAGAATTACGCCTCCTGGTGGCCACACCATTTTTTACAAAAATTAGAAGTTATGTGCGAAGGATTTCGCATCAGGAGCTGTATCCGGTGCAGAAAGAATTTTTCAAATAGGAGATTTAGAAGCAGAGATGTAGGGGTAAACGCAATTTACCATTACGCCCCCTAGCGGAAAGTCTATTAATTACTTGAAAATTTTAAAATTATATGAAACACATGTCACACTGAAAACACTATCCAACAAAGAAGGAATATTTCCAATTGGACTCCTAGAAGAAGAGATATTTACAAAAGATAAGATATACAGCTACGCCCCTGGCCTAGAAACCATGCAATATTTTAAGAAGAAATGTTTCTAAAAGGTTTGCCGACATGAGTAGTATCGCTCTACAAACGACGTTCTTTTTCAATCAAGAATTTAGAAGCTCATATTTTGCTGGAAATACATCGGAAGCGGAAATTAAGAATTATGCCACCTGGTGGCCAAATCATTTTTTTTTTAATTAGAAATTATGTGCGAAGGATTTTCCATCAGGAGTTGTATCCGGTGCAGAAAGAATTTTTCAAATCGGAGATTTAGAAGTAGAGATATAGACGGAAGCACATTTTGCCGCTACGCCTCCTAGCGGAAAGCCTATGAATTACTTGAAAATTTTGAAATTATATGAAAAACATATCACACGAAAAACACTATCCAACAAAGAAGGAATTTTTCAAATCGGACTCCTAGAAGTAGAATTATTGACAAAAATAAAATATACGTCTACGCCCCCTGGCAGAGAAACTGTTGAATATTTTATAAAGAAAGTATTCCGAACAGGTTTATCGATGTGAGTGGCATCAGTCCACGAAAGAATTTTTTCAATCGATATTTTAGAAGCTCAAATTTTATGGCAAATACACTGCTGGCCACACAAAAGCCTACACCAAGAAGGAAGCACCCGATTGTCCTGAAACTTGCAGCATGCGTCGTCTGATGCTTCCCGAAGCTTCCTGATGCGTCGTAGCAGAATACGGCAGTCATTCTAGCAAGTTTCGGAGTTCGACAGAAAACGAATAGTGGCTTATCGCGACAGCGGTTTATCGTACCGAGACATCGCCGCCCGTGTGGGACGATATCCAGCCACAGTGAGGCGAGTATGGATTCGGTGGGTGCAGGAGTGACGGGCGGAACGACGTGAGCGATTGCGGCAGCCGCGGCACATCACCGAACGAGAGGACCGGCATGTTGTGCGGCGGGCATTGACGGCTCGCACCGCCACATCACGAACGTTAGCGCAGGAATTAGGGTGTGTTGCGCAACAACCTGTATCAGCACGTACCGTTCGACGTCGTCCACAGGAGCGGATACTTGTCGCACAGCGCCCATTGCTCCGAATACCATTGACGTTACACCACCGGCGAGTGCGGCGGCAGTGGGCCGTTGAACGCCGCACCTGGACTACGGAATGGCACGATATTGTCTTCTCCGACGAATCCCGCTTCTGCTTGCAACACCTCGACGGTCGAATCCGCGTGTGGCGGCACCGCGGCGAGAGGCTGTATGACGCCTGCATTATGCATCGCCATACCGGTCCGTCGCCTGGCGTTATGGTTTGGGGCGCATTTGGATATGACACCCGCACCCCTCTGGTACGCATAGCCGGTACACTAAACAGCCACAACTACATCTCCGACGTTTTTCAGCCTGTAGTCCTCCCTTACCTGCAGGACCTGCCAGCGGCCACGCTTCAACAGGAAAATGCGCGCCCACACGTGGCACGCATCGTGCAACAATTCTTTACGGCCCACCAGGTGTCTTTGCTGCCGTGGCCCGCCTGCTCTCCCGATATGTTGCCCATCGAACACGTCTGGTCGCTGATCGGCAATCGATCGGTCCGGCAAGCCCCACCCGCGGCTACGCCTGATGAACTGTGGCAACGTGTGGAAGAAGGATGGACCGACATACCCCAAGCCCACATCCAAAGCCTCTTTCGTTCGATGCCGCGCCGTGTAGCGGCCGTTGTTGCCAACCATTGGGGCCACACGAACTATTGATGTCTGTGTGTTCCGCAAGTCGCACGGGCCTCTAAGCCCAACCGTTACATCTTTGTATCTGTTGTTATGTGTCCAATAAATCTGGCTTTGCTATCTCGTGGGCTCCTTGGTGTTGCATTTTGGTTGGCCAGCAGTGTACATCAGAAGCAAAAATTAACACTTACGCCCCCTGGTAGTCAAAGTATTTTTTACCAAAAATTCGAAATTATATGCAAAAGATTTTCTATCAGAAGATATATCCGCTGAAGAAAAAAATTTTCAAATCGGAGTTTTAGAAGAAGAGTTATCGGGGGAAATGTAATTTACTTTTACACCCCCTAGCGGAAAATCTATGCGTTATTTGAAAACGCAACTCTATCTAAAATACTCGTCGACATAAATGGAATTGAAATAAAAGATTTTTTTCCAATTGGATGTTTTAAAACAAATATGTGGAATAAAACGTATTTTTTGAATTCGACATCATCTGCATTTTCGCCCTCTAACAGGAAAATTGTGCACCGTAAAAAAAAACGAAAAACCAAATAAAGGATCATCATTCGCTTCTTTCAAGCTTCCTAATGCAAAAAGAGATTTTCAAATCGGACTAATAATTGCTGAGATATCGTGGGTACAGGCGGACGGACGGACAAACCGACAACATAAGCACGAAGTTTTTTTACAAAAGACGTTCTAAAAACTGTAATTAAAACATTGGGTCTACTAAATGAAACCAAAGCTATGATCAGTTACCTCATCACTCATAGTGAATCAGTCCATATATAAATCGTTTTCAATATACACTGACGGAAAAAAAATCCCAACACCACGAAAAAATAGTTGTAGAGGAATGAAATGGCGGCAATACATTTGTATAGGTAACATATTTAATCGATTAAGGTTTCAAGCTCACAGCTGAATGTAAGCGCGAGAAGAGCCATTTTAAATGTGAAATGCTGGTACATTAATAACCGGTGTAACCGCCATAATGTTGAATGCAAGCACGAAAACGTTCAAGCATTGTGTCGTACAGGTGCTGGATGTCAGTTTGTGGGATGGAGTTCCATGCCTGTTGCACTTGGTCGGTCAATACAGGTACGGTTAATGCTGGTTGGGGGTGATGCTGGAGTTGTCGTCCAATGACGTCCCATACGTGCTCGATTGGTGAAAGATCTGGTGATCTAGCAGGCCACGGCAACATGTCGACACTCTGAAGAGCATGTTGGATTACAACAGTGGTATGCGGGCGAGCGTTATCCTGTTGGAAAACACCCCCTGGAATGCTATTCATGAATGGCAGCACAACAGGTTGAATCACCAGACCGACGTACAACTGTGCCGTCAGGGTGCGTGGGATAACCACGAGACTGCTCCTGCTGTCATAGGAAATTGCTCCCCAGACCATAACTCCAGGTGTAAGTCCAGTGTGTCTCGGCCGCAGACAGGTTGGTTGCAGGCGCTCACCTAGCCTCCTTCTAACCAACACACGGCTATCACTGGCACCCAGGCAGAACCGGCTTTCATCAGAAAACACAGCAGATCTCCACTCCGTCTTCCAATGAGCTCTAGCTTGACACCACTGACGTCGCAAACGGCAGTGGTTTGGAGTAAGTGGAATGCACGCTACAGGGCGTCTGGCTCGGAGCTGTCCTTCAAGTAACCGATTTGTAACAGTTCGTTGTGTCACTGTGGTGGCAACTGCAGCTCGAATTGCTGCCGCAGACGCGGTACGATGCGCCACGGCCATACGCCGTGCACGGCGGTCTTTCTTCTTATTAGTGCCACGTGGCTTGCCGGAACACGGTCTTCTTGAGGCAGTACCTTCCCTTGACCACCGCTGCCAACAATCATGCACAGTGCCTACATTCCTGCCAAGTCGTTCTGCAATATTGCGGAAAGAAAATTCACCTTCTCGTAGCCCTATTACACGACCTCGTTCAAACTCCGTGAGCTGTTGATAATGGCTTCTTCGTCTTCTTAAAGGTATTCTTGACTAACATCAACATCCAACGTCGAATCTCAACGATAACTAACGCTCACGAACGTTACAGCGCGTATTTACAGCAAACCTGCTTTGCATGTTCCTAGGTGGCGCTACTAGCACCACACGTATGCGCCGAGCGCGAAATTTGCATAGACTGCATCTTACAGATGTACTCTCACCGCTTACCAACTGTCGTTTATCTAACACAACCCCTTCTTGGTGTTGGGATTTTTTTTTCCGTCAGTGTATTTAAGACTTTTTAAAAAATTATAAGTTCTACTTTAGGATAAATTAAAATACTCCATAACTGAACACTTACAAACTATCAAAAACTGCCGTGTACTTTCTTCTGAGGGCCAAACTACTCGTATATTTGGGTTAGAGACCCGTGTTTGAATGTTACATAACAGGAACGTTGTTTTCTGCATTTTGTTTAAAGTACCTGTGTCGTAGAAGAAATGTTTTTATTCTCTCATTGCGATATACTGTATATATACAGTGTGATCAGAATCGACCGCACAATAAACCTACCGGACGATTCCTGGTAGAGAAAGAAGCCCAAAACCGTTGTCCGTTGTCCGATCGGTCGTCGCATTCTGGATGTATATGCGCACAAAGTTGCGGAGGTCACATCCGGTAGGAAATACAGACATTAGAAATAACTTACCCAATCGTTTTGACAGAAAACATGCAATTTATTGATGTGTACCACTACAACACAAATGATAAAACACGTTGATTTGCGTCAGATTATAACATGTGTTCAAACTGACCACCTTGTAGCGCGGAACAGACGGCGGCCTGCCGAGGAATAGACATCTGCACGCGTTGCAGCATGGCAGGGGTTACAGTTGTGAGGGCCGCGTGTAAGGTGGCCACTAGGTCGTGCAGGCTGTTGACAGGCCGTCGATATACCAGTTTCTTTAGATGACCCCCAGAGGAAGACGTCCAATGGGTTTAGATCTGGCGATCTAGCGGGCCATGCGACAGGAACACCACGGCCAAACCTTCGACCGGAATATTTCGTATCCAGCCACTGGCGAACATTTTCAGTGTAATGCGCTGGTGCTCCATTATGCTGGAACTATAGATTGCGGAGAACATCCAATGATACGTTTTCCAGTAAATCCGACAGAACTTCACGTAGGAACACCATGTAGTTAGCAGCTGTGACACGTTCGGGAAGAAGATAAGGTCCCACTAGGATATCGCACACAATACCACACCATATATTAACACCTCACCGGACCTGGTGAGCGTGTTCACGTGTTGTGTGCGGATTGTCCAATGCCCAAACATGACTATTATGGGTGTTGCAGATACCCTGCTGTGTAAACCTTGTTTCATCAGACCACAAGATCCTGCGGATGAAACTATTATTAGCAGCATGTTGCTGTAGCAGCCACTCACAGTATGCCTGTCTTCGAGGATAATCCTGTGGCAATAGGCCTTGCACCCATGTGATGTGATATGGATGCAGGTCTTCATCGTTCAAAACAGCAAGTACGGTACTTTGGTGCACACCGAACTGTCGTGCGATCACACTGCTGCTGGTCCTTGGCTCCTCCTCTATTAACTCTAGTATGGCGTCCTTGAGGGATGGTGTTCTCACAGAGACTCCAGCGCCACTGTCTACACTTGGACGTGGTGCGACATTGCCTGTATCGCGCATTCAAGCGTCAAGCCGCCGTATGACCTGACCTGGGCGTCACGGTGCCGTCGTGCTGGGTATCGCTCGCTGTAGGCCCTTGCTGCACGCAATGCTGAACCATGGCATTCCCCCAGTAGGAGATACATGTCACAATACTCTCTCAAACTGTACGACATATCGCTACCCGCACAACTGTCAAATGTACCTTCTGCAGTATGAGCTGACCTGCTACCGTCGCCAACCCTTTTTATCCCTACCTGCCGTATCGCGCCGGCATACAACTGATGGTTTCACGCCACCAAGTCTTTCTAATTTGCATACCTACCCCGTGCCAAATTTTTAAATGTTGATTGCCTTTTTTTATTTATTTTTATTTAATATGCCTTTTTTTTTTTTTTAAATTGCAGGTTTAACGACCACCGTGAGCAACTCAGTGGGCTATAAGTAGTTGCCCGTCCTGAATTTAAGACCACTGGTTCCAGAGAAGGGAGAGGGTCAGTGCCGTAGGACAAACACAACATCCATGCTTCACCGGGATTCGAACCGGACCCCTTTCGGGCAAATGATCAGAAGCCATCGCCTTAGACCACTGCGCCACCGGGGCTGCTTGATTGCCTTGTGATACGTGAGTCTGTATAACTATCCACGTCGCTCTTCAACAAGCATGTGCGGTACCGGTTGTGACGTCACGAAACTTTCGGCGCGTATATCTTCGGAATGCGACGTCTGATCGGACAACGGACAACGGTTTTCGGCTTCTTTCTCCACGAGGAATCGTTCGGTAGGTTTATTGTGCGGTCGATTCTGATCACCCTGTATAAAAAATATGAACGTCCAGGAAATCTCGTATATATATAACGTCATGCAAAAAATTGGGCAGTGTTAAGCAGCATTATTCACCGGACAGAAGCGGGAATCGAACGCCTATTTCTTCATTTCCGCTTTAGCGTGCTATCGTTGTAATACACAGATCACCGATATTCCATCTAGCCGAAGCATATTGAGTGGAAATGTGAACGAATTTTCGGAATGTACTAGTCGGATAGCATGCTTTATCTTAGAAGTGACTGGTTTGTTTTGTTTTGCTTTAAACTAGTAGATCTTTTTGTTGATCCCCGCACCAGGGAATCTTTCATTTCCAATTTGCAGCCAATAAATCCAAGGAAGGGAGCGATCCGTCGCTAGAAGCACAAAAATCATCTGTCTTGCCAGGTATTCGAGCATTTATTCAGCAGCACGAGAACTAAGAAGCCTGTGCCCTGGATAACACAAGATCACTGGACGCAACCAGCATATATCACATATGAACGTCTAAGAAATCTGTGAAGTAATAACGCGGTGCACAAAGGAGGAACGTGTGATTTTGTGATTTCTGTTTCAGATGACGGAGTCTCTTGTAAAGAAAGATAAACTCTTGGACTGGGGCGATTGGAATTTGTTCGGATTCTTTCAGAACATGTATTCATTTCTCTTAACGACAACATACTGGTGCGAGAATCGGCTGTTGCGGTCCGTGCGACTCCCGATCCAAAAGACTCGATTTCCAAGTGTTCTGAAAAGAGAATATCTAGCACCAGTGCAAGATATTTCTTCAAACATAATATATTCCCTCGATTTTCAATTCTAAAAATCGAACTTTTTACATCTAAGAGAGGCTGAAAGTATTTTAGAATTCTGTTTGTGGTACTTGTGTCTTAGGAAAAAGTATGTGTTTCTGATATTATGGTGACGTTAAAGAAAATACTGTGCAGCATTTGGAAATACAATTTTAGTGAACGGTTCAACAATTACTGTTTTCCTTAGTTTGCTTCTGTCACAACAGGAAAATTTTAGTTTTAGTTTCATTCGTCTGAATTCTGGCATTTAGAATACTACGTTTTTTACAGACTATTTTATGGTCTATTAATTTTGTTGTTATGCTTATGACCTTACCATATATATGATTGAATTAACTGATAAAGTTTTCGAACTGTGGGAAGAGAAAATCGAAAAATATTTTCTTCAAAGTTATTTTCTTCTTACCTCCTGTGTGTCGGTTAATTTCGATTTGGAAGTAACATTACCACTTCGTATACACTGTTTTAAAAAAAAACCCAAAAAAACGAAGCACACAGAGAAACATGTTCGATCCTGATGAAACTCCGCATGCAAGTTCATTAGGACCAACTATGCAATTTATTAAAAAATAACGACCAATGACTAAATAGTTTCCTGCCACAGGCCCTGGGAACCGCGCATCGAGGAGGGTATATCAAGACCAAAGCTCGCACGCAGAGGCAATTATGACAGCAAATTGTGGAAGCATTAACCACCATGGACTGTGAGGATGCCTCGACGTCGGATCCGCCCCCAATACGAACAGTTAGGTGAGTTTGAGAGAGGATGTATAATTGGGATTAGAGAGGCCGGTTGGTCAAATCGCCGTATCGACAGGCAGTTCAGTTGGAACAACGCGGTAATCGGACGATGTTGGTGCCACTGCGTCGAGGAGGGCATAATTCAATGGCACGCGGGAAGTAGACGGCAGAGACAGCCGTCGTCTACCACTGACAAGCGAGCATCACCGGCACTGATTGCAGTGGTGTTGAACCCGATCAACAGGGGATAATGTTCAGTGGCGTTGTGTTACCATCGGTGGTGATTCACGCTTTGTATTTGGTGCTGATGACCAGCGCATACATGTATGGAGACAAGCCCGCCAGCGCACGGATCCTGCCTTTACCGTGGGACGGCACCCAGCTCGCACACCGGGAGTGAGTGTCTGAGAAAGCCCTTTCCTACAATAGCCGGATACTCTTGGTATTCCTCCATACTACCCTCACGGCTCAACGGTACGTCGACGTGAGGGTAGTAGGAATTGAACAGTACGTCGTGGTGAGGGCAGTCGGGTCGTTGAAAGGTCACAGAGCAATCTTTCAACGGGATAATGCCCGGTCACACACTGCATGACTCTCCCAGGCCTGCTTTCGTAATGTCGACACTCTTCCATGGCCAGCCCGATAGCCCGATCTTTCACCTGTTGAACATGTTTTGGACATGATGGGATGCCACCAACGCCCATCCCAGAATGTCGACGAACTGGAACGCAATTTGGACACCATCTGGCATACTATACCTCAGGACAGTATTCGTGAACTGTGTGAGTCTACGTCACGTCCGCGTAACCGTTTGTATGCGAGTCAGATCGGGGCCACAACTTACCTACATGTTCCACTCGTGTAGCTATATTATTTCGAATAAATGGCTAACTGCTCTGGAATTGCAACTATTTCTTTTCGTATACATTTGCATTGTATAATACATACCAAGTTTGATCTCGATTGGATGATTCCTTCTGGTTTTTTTTTTTTTTTTTTTTTTTGCAAAGAGTGTATATAAGATTATTGGGTTAGCGTCCTTTTATGAGTATTGCACATCTACTCATAGATGTGAAATGTGAAAATTTTTAGCTCCAAGCTGCAGACTTGCAAAGTAGACCCCGAATTGCTGATCAATTTCATCTCACGTGAAAGGCGCATCGATAATCAGCCAAAGGTCAAAGAACCGGCTTTGAACTTTTCTCTGTGTGTGAGCAATTCTCAGCTTCCAATATTAAAGGATGTAATTATTTGTTCTGCAGCGTGACGTTGAAAAAACCGTTAGCTATATTTTTGCCATAACGTAGAAATTTATATTTATTGAAATATTGCTTTTAATGTAATGAAAATATTAGTTTTTAAACAATATTCAAAGATCATTCATTTAAATTTGGGAACTGTTTCCCGTAAGTCAAACACCCCATGCTCTGAATTACTGTTACTTTACGTCCATTTATTTTTTCTTCAGGTGCGCCTTTAGTTTTGACCGTTGTCAAATCATACTGATGAATAAATTGTCCGTATTAAAGCGATTGAAATATATTTTTTCTGTGCTCTCTTGATTATGAAGACCCATATACCCGGATTTTGTTCATCGGTCCTTCAAAACCCACAATAATTTGAAATTATACATTTTTAATAAAACTGGTAAATATAATAACAAGAAAGATGACACCGCATTTTCGGTTGTAATAAGCATGTCTTTTGAATCCGTTCTGAAGCAAATTAATCTTATCAAAGCTACTCAAAGTCAATGAAACCAGTTTGGAAAACAATCAACCGGTTTCTACAATCGTCCAGAAAAAACAATATCTACTTAGTTCCACCAGCGGCTAAAACGTATGTTACGGAAATTAACAAATGGGGCACAAAAAGTTTCTCAAAGCACAAGGAAGGTATCAGGGACAAAGAGATTTTCAAACTGGGCAGTTAAAAGGAGAAATATAGGAAGAAACATGTTATAACTCAATGACTTCTAGCGGGAGAATTTTGCATAATGGAAAAATTAGAAACAAGCGAAACATATTCTTCATGGAAAAAGCTATGCAAAGGAGAAAAAAACTTTTCAAATTCATCTCCCGGAAGCAGAGATAACGGATAAAAAGGTTTCGACCTATACGCCCCTCGCGGGAAATCTTTGCATTATTTGAAGAGGATAATGCCCCATATCTTTATTGTAGCGAACGGCAAACAGTAAAAAAGAAATTTCTCAATAGTGTTTTTAGAAGCGGCGATACAGCTGCAAATTGAAGTACACAAACAACACTTACCGACAGAACTGTGAACTACAAAATTCCTCATATACACGCCTAAAGTGTTCTACACAGTAAATGGCATGCAGTGTTGAAAGAACTTTTCAAATCGCACATGTAGGAACGGAGATATTGAGAAAAACAGATTAAGAATTTGCGCCCCCTAGCGACGAAATTGTGCATTACTTTGGGAAGAAAGTATGCACACAGAATTAACGTAGTTGGTAGTATCTGACGGAAGAAATAATATTGTTAGTCGGCTTTTAGTACCGTAAATATGGATGTAAACGGGAACCTGATCTTCCTCCTTGGTTGCAGGCTTGTGCGTTAAGAAAATTTGAAATTATATGAAAAACATTTCCCAGCGGAAACGCTCTCCAACAAAGAAAGAATTAATAACACAAGGGACTGTACACCAACTATACGTAAGATAGTATAACTATAGTAGTTATCCGAATTTATTGGCGTAGATAAAATCAAAGGTTCCAAGCTTTCCCACATCAACCAGATGGCTTTTTCAAGGAAGGTAGACAGCAAACGGCAAATTGGATAATAGAACGCTTCAACAATTTGAACGCGGTGACTGGACTTGACAATAAACGAAAAGATGCGAATGTAATTATTCAATAAAAACACGAGGCATCATGTTCGTTTTGCACGCCGAATCCTTGGAAGAAAACAAAAGGTATTCACTATTTGAAGAATTGGTTAAGGAGACGCTGTCCTTGCAGGCCTCATTGTTGGTAGTGATCTCCAATGTTTCCCACATGGCAGTAGATTTAGGAGTAGAGTAAGAAGCTAATTTCTTTATGTCGTCCCATATAAGATCAGCGGACTTGAACTGGACTTTCCTGGATAGGGCCGTGGTTAATTTACAGTTCTTTATGCCCCTCTTATGCTCGTTGACTCTAATTCTAAATGAACGTTTGGTCATCCCAATGTAGTATCGCTTGGAGCCATCCGGATATTGTAGAGCGATGGCATAATCACCTGCTTCGTTGGAAAGTGGAAGCTTGCCAGTATTTCGCTTAAGCATAGCGTATAAAGATGTCGGAGATCTTATGCCGACATCGAGATTCATCTTCCTGAGCACGTTCATGAGTTTATAGGAAACATTTGATACGTAAGAAATAGAGCCCAGATAGCGTAGCTGCGGCTTAGAAAGATTGGTATGCCTCTTTCTGTTTTTTTCGATATATCTATGTACCATGTTCGGATCGTATCCTGCCTCAGTGGCCAACTCGATAACGCTTTTTAATTCGCTTAGTCTAGAAGGAACATCGGAGGAGATTGTGAAGGATATTCTGATTCGAGAGCGGAACAAAGCTGTCTTGCAATCAGTGGGGCAGAATGAGCTGCGGAGCATCAGGTTGGGAACGGAAGTGGGTTTATAATAGACTTGTGTACGGAAGTGATTTTCAGGCGATTTACGCAGTAAAACATCCAGATAAGGCAATGCATTGTTGTGTTCCAACTGCATAGTGAAACTGATCGCGCGGTGTATATATTTAATTTCATCCAGGAAAAGCGGGAGAGTCCCCTTTCCATAAGGTCATATGAAAAATATACGTCGGCAGCATATCGCAGCCAAGTGGTAGGTCTTTTTCAAATCTGGTGAAAATTGCCTCAAAATCGCTTCTGTACGCATTTCTGTTCCGAACCTGATGCCCCGCATTTCATTCTGCCCCGCTGATTACAAGACAAATTATTACTGACAAGCTCCCACTTTCCAACGAAGCAGGTGTTCATCCCATCCCTCTACAATAATCGGATGGCTCCAAGCGTTACTACTCTGGGACGACCAAACGTTCATTTAGAATTATAGTCTACGAGTATAAAAGAGACACAAAGAACGGTAAAGTAACCACGGCCCTATCCAGGGAAGTCCTGTTCAAGTCCGCTGATCCTATGTGGGATGACATAAAGAAATTAGCTTCTTACTCTACTCCTAAATCCACTGCCATTCGGGAAACATTGGAGATCATTACCAGCAATGAGGCCTGCAACGACAGCGTCTCCCTAGAATTACCACGAATTTGGAACCAATTCTTCAAATAGTGGATGCCTATTGTTTTCCTCCAAGGATTCGGCGTGCAAACCGAACAAGATGCCTCGTGTTTTTATTGAATAACTACATTCGCATCTCTTCGTTTATTGTCAGGTCCAGTCACCGCATTCAAATTCTTGAAGCGTTCTATTATCCGGCCTGCAGTTTGTTGTCTACCTTCCTTGAAAAAGACATCTGATTGATGTGCGAAAACTTGGGACCTTTGATTTTATCTACGCCGATAAATTCCGATAACTAGTATAACTATGCTATCTTATATTAAAGAAATAATTTTTCAAATCGAACTCTTAGCAGTCGAGGTATCGACAAAAATAAGATATGCATCTACGACCCCTATAGAAAACGCAATTTATCTTAACGCCCCCTAGCGGAAAGTCTATGAACTACATAAAAAATTTGAAATCTCCCTAGAATTTCCACGAATTTGGAACCAATTCTTCCAATAGTGAATGCCTTTTGTTTTCCTCCAGGGATTCGGCGTGCAAAACGATAATGATGCCTCGTGTTTTTATTGAATAATTACATTCGCATCATTGAATAGTTTTATTGAGTAATTACGTTTTTATTGAATAATTACATTCGCATCATTGAATAGTTTTATTGAATAATTACGTTTTTATTGAATAATTACATTCACATGAAAAAAAATTCGCACCGGAAACGCTATATAGGAAAGAAGGAATTTTTCAAATTGGATTCTTAGGAGCAGAGTTTGCGACAAAAATATGATATACATCTATGTCTCTTGGTGGAGAAACCATGCATTATTTTAAGAAAAAATAATCCGAAAAGGTTTATCCATGTGAATGGTATCCGTCTACGAAAGAATTTTTTTCAATCGAGATTTTAGAAGCTCTGATTTTGCTGCAAATACATCAGAAGCAGAAATTAACGCTTACGTATATATGTAAAACCTTATGGCCAAATATGTTTTACCAAAATTAGAAATTGTATGCAAAATATTTCCCATCAAGCTCTGTGTCCGCCGCAGAAAGAATTTTTCAAATCGAAGTTTTAGAAGCATAGATATCAAGAAAAACGCAGTTTACCTTTATGCCCCTAGCGAAAAATCTATACGTAAATTGAAAAAGTGACTATACCCAAAATAGTCTTCGACATAAATGGAATTGAAAGATAAAAAAAGAATTCAATCCGATGTTTAGAAGCAAATACTCGTATATGGAATAAAATGTACTTTGAATTCGATATCATCTGCGTTTAACACTCTGGCGGCGAAATTGTGCATCGCCAAAACAAACGAAATGAATAATTATTTTTCGCACATTTCAACTTTCCCAATATAAAAATAATTTTTCAAATTGGACTAATAGTTGCAGAGATAGGGTGTCCACAGGTGGACGGACAGAGGGACAAACGGACAAACCGGTAACATAAGCACAATCATTTTTACAAAAGACCGGCTAAAAATGTGTTCCAATTTTTTTTTATTTGAAATTCACACAGGCTCCGTTGTACAAGGGAAGAAAACCAAGACTGTCATATCAAAATTAAAATCTAAACCTGTAAATGGACAGGAAGAAGATAACCACGAAAGCAGTGAAGCTGAAAAAGAAGAAATATTTAAAATCACCTGGGGAAAAAATCACCAATGGTGATATTGGTAACTATTTCCATGTTAATTCTCTTCATAAATATCATACTGCATCTCTTTTATTCCTTGTAATAACTTAAAGTTTCAATAAACGATGCTTTACATTATGACAAAGTTGTGTTACATGAGAACAGTGTGTTATTCTTAACAACGAATTGGATGTCCACTAATTTCATCAGGCTTTTTCTTCACTTTGGGGTTTAACGAGCCCCATGAGCTACCTTGAGAGCTATAATCAGTCGCTATTACCCAATTTAGGGCCACTGGTTCCATGGAATGGACAGAGCCAGCTTATTAGCTAACACAACATCCATAACTCATCCGGGACTCGAGCTCGGGCCCCGCCTCGCACAAATGGGCCGAAGTCAGGACCTCAGACAACTCGGCTACCGGGTTGGCTGAGGACTTTGAGTCCCGAGTGAGTTTATGACGTCAATATTAAGTGCAGCTCATCCGTCTAAATTGGATGGAATTGCGGTGCGGTAAAATGTAAAGCAAGTTAATCGGAGTAACTTCCTTTAGTGGAAAAAATTCATTATGAAAGACATGCATTAAAAATTCAGTAGGCAACGGAAACTGAATCATCCTTCTATCGTATTGTAATGTCATATAGAGTGACATAAAATACGATAGAAGGATGGTTCATTCCGGTATCTTCGGTGGACACGTTTCAAAACTTCCAGTGGATGCCTGAAACCGGTGGACACGTTTCAAGACTTCTAGTGGATGCTTGAATCCATCTAACGCAAAAGTTTTTCGTTAAGCCAAGACGCATTGTAATACAGAAAGCGCTGTCTATGCCTTCCTATTTTTTTCCCATTTGCTACTAACTATTAGGCAGAATTTTTTTTTTATTTGTAAGCACTTGAAAGTAGTTTCCGAGGTCGCTAGATTCTCTAGTTCTTGCAAAACATATGTCATCACAGCATCGAACTCGAACTCTTTCAGATTTTCATCCCACATCACGAACAGCGCCCTCCGAGAAATCGAACGTGTCATTCTGTGAAGCATGCAAAAACAAATCCGTTCGCAAATGTTCTTTCACGATTTAGATTCCCAGATGATCGAGCTTTAATACCTACCGAGTCACAAAGCGGAACTCGGTGAAACTCTACTCTCAAACCTTCGATACACTTACGACATGGCTTTTACATTGAATATAAAATCCTCGCCTTTTCAAGAGACTTCTACCAACCGACACCAGCTACCTGTGAGATACTACCGGCACTAGTAACTACTAATAACCATAAGACTTACACTTTTGATGTTCGGTAAAGCTTTACATGTGGCTGGGGACGCACACAGGTAAAGCGAACTCGCTTAAATGAGATGACGGAGTCATAGCTTTGTAGAGCACGTGCACGTCGCTGCCTGTTTCGACGCGCACTACCGCTACCTCTGGCGATCTTTGGGGAAACTTTCATGTCCTGTAGACATCCTACTATCAAAATCTACAACGGGCTCGAACGTCTGGCAACGGTTACCAAATTGCATTTTGTCCACCTAGATTGCCAAAATTCCACATTGTGAGACAGAGTGAGATATCATCACACTACTCAGAACGACCTGCAATTTAAAACACATGAATTGTTAATTTCTTGAATTTTCCATTTAATATTTTCGGACCGCGGATAAGGGGGACTATTGTATTACATTTTCTTGCTGTATGTTCTTTATAATCCATGCTTCTTTAATGAGGGTACGTTTCCTCTTCTCTCCTGATGGTTAGCTGATGCCTTAATGCTTACGTAAAGCAAGAAGTTAAAGTTTCTTACAAATGGAAGGCAGAGTAAATTTAAAAAACCTTTCGATTTATTTGTATTCGAAATATCTCTAATATTTCGAATACAAATAAATCGAAAAAAGCATTTTGTTTCGTTTTCTGTTTTGTTTTTTGTTAGTTTGTTTGATATTAACGATTTTTCTTCTAATATTTTCTCATTGTCCTCTTTCATTCGGTTCAATTGCTCACAAGCTATCCGCAGGTTTTTCCCCTTCTTGGTCATCATACGCTCTTCACTTGTTATATGCAAATTGTCGCGAAAGGTTTTCTTCTGCCACTATATTCTATAAAATGTGGTGTCATATAGAGAAAATCCTTAAACACCGCTAACCAAACCAACCAAGGCATTAGGAGAACTCGTTAGTTAGAATCCTGCCTTTATTAAAGAGATTATCACATTAACAATCGTTGCATGTTCTTGCACCTTGGAGATTGCCAGATGCGGGAAGTGAAAATGAGAAGTCACTGGGGATCAATTATGAAAAAGAATCCACTGTAGAAAGAAAGATTAATCGCATATCGAGTGCTAATAAACGCAGAATGGGAAAATGCACTTTTTGTAACATATACTTACAACCTGTGTTGTTACTGTTTATGATACTCGTATATACATAAAAATAACGATGAAGTAAGACGTGCAATAAAATATACTAAATTACCATTTTTGACTATTGCATTTCAAACTTTCCAAACGTAAGCACAACATAACATGAAAATACATTGAAATAACAACAAAAATAAGTAGAACGCCAGCAAAATTTGGATTGTTCGAAGCTTCCATAATTAAAATATTTCATTTTTCTACATATTTTGTAATTATTCTGCATTTATGTAATGGACATTAAGAGAAACTGATATATTTATTTTGCTGTGCATCCACATGGACTTTATGACGCATTCTATTAAAATTTCTGTTCGACAACATCCCATAGTGCATTCTAATGGAAAATGCAGATTTTTATGGCGTTCTAAGTAATAAAATCCTGATTTCTGTCAAACTATATTATCGTTACGACTTCCAATATAGAGTTGTACTTTGGTTTCCCATAAAAAAAAAAAAAAGTTGTTTAACGTTGTTCTTTTGCATCATACATTTTTAACAATCCTTACCGAACTGATTCTCATTTTTTGTATGTTGAGTCTGCAGTGCATCATTCCACATAAAGCATCTCTTTTACGTAATATCCATTCCTTTAAATATTTAACAAAGCATTAAGCGATAAGGAGCTTTTTCGATTTCGCTGCGAATATTGCCTATTTTCTTCGACGGCTTGTTTTTCGCAAGAGGAATTTATTGATCCTTGCATCTGAAATATATACACACCATCAGCTATCTCTTTTCTAACAGAGCTTTTTTGAAAGCCATTTACCATGGCAGAAAAATGCTGAAAAAAAAACATGTCGATGTCAGAGGCTAAAAAATAACCTTTCTGTTCCATTAACGTACACGGTGTTTACAAAATATCGCACAGCTAATCAATGGATCCTGAACTTTTTCAGCATTACATACAAATAAACTGCAATTGAACTCAAGAAGGGGAAGTTTCACATAATGAAGGTACTTAAACACATGAAAATCCTGTAATGAACCACTTTATCATGATTCTCTATTGTCAGAACTTTCACGCGTGAGCTTGTTCAATCTCTAATAATGAAAGTAACCAAAAACACTAGCCCGATGGTTTTCATGACTTCATATTTCATATTAATAGTGTGTAATAATTAGATTTTAACAGTTAAACTAAAAATCTTCTATCTTAAATACCGCAATTTCAAGAATGCAAGTACGAGACTACTTGTCGAAGTTAATTCCACATTTTCTTAACCCATGTACAGACTTTTTCAAAATGTTGTAAGAAACTAAATTGATTTTTAGTAGCAAGAGATTGATTGATTTTTAGTAGCCAAGGAGGAAAAAGCATTGTTTCTGTTCCAAACAAATGCGGTTATCCCGGTTGCAGAGTACGACGCGGTTCTATGTGACCACAGGTTTCAAAGGATTCATCCGTGATGGGTCCAAGTTCGAATCCCTTGTGACGCATGGATGGTGTGTTTGTCTTACGGAAATGGTTCTCTCTCTTTTCTGAAATAATAGGCCCCAAGTTAGGGAACCAAGTTAGGGAGTGGCGACTGCATATAGACTATTGAGTTGCTGACGGCGGTCGTTAAAGCACCGAACAGAAAAAAGGAAGCTTCGTCAATAATATCTGCAAACCAAAAGGAACTAAATATGTTTAATGCCAGAACTGTTGCTGAAAAATTACTGTAGTATTTTGGAAAAATTACTGAAAAATTACTGTAGTATTTTATAAGTATTTTGGTGCTATGAGCAACAGTGAAACTGAGCTTCTGATGGATGCCATCAGAAGCTCAGTTTCACTGTTGCTCATAGCACCAAAATACTTATGTACAACTGCCGTTCCATAAAATCTGAAAGTAAAATCACACAAAATGAAGAAGTATAGGCACAGCAAAATATATGCTATTCTTTTTCAAAGTATCTTCCCTCGAATTATATGCAACAGTCCCATCGTTCAGTCCCCTGTTCAAAGCATGTGGCGAAGACATTTTGCGGGAGCTGCTTTAGCGTCCCCTTTACAGCCTGAATAACGTCAGCATCTGTGTTGAATGTTGCGCCTCGGAACTTCTCATTCATTGTTGGAAACAACCAGAAATCACACGGGGAAAAGTCAGGACTTGATGATTTCAATACTGTATTTCGTAAGATACAATTAAACACAAGCATCCACATGTGGGTGGGCATTATCATGGGGTAGGGACCACTTGCCCACCAGTTCCGGTCGCTTAATCGATATGTGTCGTCGCAGACGCTTCAACACTGAAGTGCAATATTCAGCATTGACAGTATTTTGTGAAGGAATGGCATGCTGCTAATTACATCTTAATGATAAAAGAAAATTATCACCATCCTCTTCTCAGCTGATTTGGTTTGGCGGACTTTTTTCGGAGGAGGCAAGCCTGTGTGTTTCCACACACTTGTTGCGCGCTTCGTGAGGGTGTCAAAACAGCGGACCCATGTTTCATCGGCAGTTATTACTGTGTTTAGAAAATTTGAATCCTTTGCAATCATTTGTTTCCATTCATGACACACCTGAACTCTGGCTGACAATTGTTCTCTCGTCAGGTGATGGGGTACATATCTGGAACACACACGATGCAGCAGTAATTTGTCGCGTAGAATGTGGAATGTCGACGTTTTTGAAATGTTAGTTGACGCCGCTATGTCTTCACACGTCAATCGTCGATGTTTTTGCAGGATTTTCCGAACAGTGTTAACAATACGCTCCGTAGCAACACTTTCAAGTCGACCAGGCATAGGAGCGAGTTCTGCCGACAAACGCCCTTTTTGAAATCATGGTTCAGTCTAAAAATCGTTGACTCACCCAAGCATTTATCTTTGTAAGCTTTTTTCACTAAATCAACTGTTTCTGGAGCCGTTTTACTCAAACGATAATAAAATTTTATCGCACAACTCATTTCATTTCTTATCTCTGAATCACTCACCTCCATAGCTGTATGGCGAAATGCAGAGGTACCTTAGACAACTGCGCAATAACAAAACCAGAATCGTCTGCCACGGCTAATAACTGTTGCCATAGGCATTTCCTTAATTCGTTTAGTTGTCTGCGTGGTTATTTTTCCTTTTCGCGCTGTTGCCGACTCACAAAAGCTACTCTCAGTTTTTATGGAACGGCCTTTGTAATTCAACAGTCATTGTCTTAGTAGATGTTACAAGATGTTTATCACATGCAACGTAACAAAAAGAAAACAAACATGTTGGTCATTCTATTCAGAATGAACTTTGTGTTTTTCACAGAATTTGGGTGACTTATCTGTTGAAAAAACGTCTTTCTAAAGCAAATAGCGGCAGTGATTTCAGTAGCAAGCGCTACTGATGAAGACATAATCGTATTGTTAATGTTTAATTTTGGTGGATTTTTATTGGCATCCTATCGCTACAAATAGCGAATCCGTGGTCAAAGGATTTGTTCGAACGCACAACCAAAGTCCGAAAAGTTTCAGAACCGACTGTCTAAGCATTTCGTACCATTTTTAAAAAGTGCAAAGATCCTGTTGTGAACTTAAGAAACAGGGCGACCTACCTACCTACCTAATATTATGACAGTCACAAGGGCGGAACGACATTGGGTTTGGACAAAATATTGACCATTCTAGAGAAAAACGTTTCCGCTGGCAAAGGTGAAGTGAATGAACTGCGCTCTTTTTTAGTAGTTAATCAAGTGATTTGAAGGATTGATTATTTTTTCCTGCGAAATCTCGAATTATAAAGGTACCATGGAGGTTTCGGATACAACATTATCTGCTGGTAAATCATTATGGCCTCATAAACTAAACATGGTTTCACGAATGGATCTTTAACTGTCAAAGTGCGGATCATAGATTTGTTAACTTAAACTGATGTAATTTGCCATAAAAGGTACGGATATTTTCAGGAAAGTGTGGTAAATCTCTTCATCACTATAGACTTCCTTCATGGAGAAAAGTAAAGTAATAAGCAAAGCCACGACGCCATTTCTCAAAGTTTAATTCCCATCACTTTTTTAAACGTTTTCCATTTTAATACCTTCCGACTAGAAAGTGGGACCCAGGATTTCATTGATCATGGGATTAGAAGCAGAAGAATACAGAGAGTAATAATCCCTTATGAGTTACAGACATTTCAGCATAACACAATCCCCTCCCTCTCAACTCATGTTTCCCGTCAGAAATACCAGAGTGAAACACATCGTAACTTATCTCCAGCAACTCATATAATTAGGTAATCGTTCAGAATCGATAAGAGGACGTTTATGGCTACTGCGAATATTATTATTTTGAAGGAACAAAGCATACGAATAAGACTGTGTTTCTTCTATATACTCTTTAGTGCAAAAATGAAGAAAAACTTCTGACATCAAGAAAATCTTTTCAGCAAATTTTATCACGTATGTTTTAATTCCGTTTGGTAACATTCTGAAATCCTGGAGGATATTTCAATTTTCAAGACAGAGCCTACTAAGATGTCTGAATACATGTTCCCTAAAACAGTACAATATTGTCTGCAAAAAATTAAAGAATAAAGTTTTGGAATCAGAGTTCACATATGAAAAGCTATTGATAAAGTTTTAATGTATGCGATATCATTTTCCTATGTTCCTGGAACGATATTTAAGAGCTATTGAAATTGAAGTAAAATTGCCTTACCCAGTTAAGAAAAATATCGCTTTAAGTGTGCTAATACAAAATTTGAAAATACTGTATAACATGCTCTTTCTTAAATATTTGCTATTAAATTAAAAAATAAGAAGTTCGTATCTTTAGCACAATGATTTGCGTTTGTGCCTGATATGCATTTACTACGCCAAGATTACATTTCTATATGTGCATCTAAGGCGTATATTAGCTGCAGTTATTTCAGCCATGCGCGATTCAACACCGATAGAAAACGGAAGTTTTATTTGCAGTGGGAATCCCCCAGCTTTAGGCATCACGCCTTACTTCTCACAGACATGTGAAAGAATTTCATCCACAAATTTTCATATTTTCCGAATAATTATACACTGCTGGCCATCCAAAATGCAACACCAAGAAGAAAGCATCCGATTGGCCTAAAATTCGCAGCATGCGTCGCCCGCGAGAGGACATGCAAACGATTAATATTGCAGGGCATATGCAAATCATGTGCGCCCGGCACGCCACCGAGAAGCACTATAAGAAGGGTGCACAGAAGGCGGGGTGTAAGTAGTGGAAGTGTGTTGTGCTGTCGGACCTGTGCATGGAAAGCTTCCTGATGCCTCGTCGAAGAATACGGCAATCATTCCAGCACGTTTCGTAGTTCGACAGAGGACAAATAGCGGCTTATCGCGACATCGGTTTATCGTACCGAGACATCGGCGCCCGTGTGGGACGACATCCAGACACAGTGAGGTGAGTAGGGATTCGGTGGTGCAGGAGGGACGGACGGACCGACGCGAACGATTGCCGCTACCTCGGCACACCACCGAACGAGAGGACTGGCATGTCGTGCGGCGGGCATTGACGGCTCGCATCGCCACATCACGAATGTTAGCGCAGGAATTAGGGTGTGTTGCGCAACAACCTGTGTCAGCACGTACCGTTCGACGTCGTCTGCAGGAGCGGGGACTTGTTGCATGGCGCCCATTGCTCTGATTACCATTGACGTTACACAACTGGCGAGTGCGGCGGCAGTGGGCCGTTGAACGTCGTACCTGGACTACGGAATGGAACAACATTGTCTTCTCCGACGAATCCCGCTTCTGCCTGCAACACCACGATGGTTGGATCCGCGTGTGGCGGCACCGCGGCGAGAGACTGCATGACGCCTACATTACGAACCGACATACCGGTTCGCCGCTTGGCGATATGGTTTGGAGCGCAATTGAATATGACACCCGGACCCTTCTGGTACGCATCGCCGATACACTTAACAGCCACCGCTACATCTACGACGTTTTGGAGCCTGTAGTCCTCTCTTACCTGCAGGACCTGCCGGCGGCCACGTTTCAACAGGACGATGCGCGCCCGCACGTGGCACGCATCGTACAACAATTCTTTACGGCCCACCAGGTGTCATTGCTGCCGTTCTCCCGATATGTCGCCCATCGAACACGTCTGGTCGCTGATCGGCAACCGAATGGCCCGGCAAGCACCACCCGCTGCTACGCCTCATAAAGTGTGGCATCTTGGGGAAGCAGCCTGGATCGACATACCCCAAGCCCACATCCAAAGCATCTTTCGTTTAATGCCGAGGCGTGTAGCGGCCGTTATTGCCACCCATGTGGGCCACGCGGACTATTGATGTCTGCGTGTTCTGCAAGCCGCACAGGCCAGCAAACTCAATCGTTTCATCTTTGTATCTGTTGTTAAGTGTCCAGTAAATCTGGCTTTGCTATCTCGTGTCCTTCTTGGTGTTGCATTTTGTGTGGCCAGCAGTGTAGAATATTTTTTTCATTAAACTGCATGAAACCGGTGTCCCTTTACCTAATGCAAAACAGCAAAATGCCAAGTCGGCAGCAGGATCAACTCTTCCGGAGAGTGCAAGTGGAATGTTCAAACTGAGAAATAAAGTCTCTCTCTCTCTCTCTCTCTCTCTCTCTCTCTCTCTCTCTCTCTCTCTCTCTCTCTCTCTATCAATTTATCTATCTCCCAGGAGAAAAAGAAAATAATTGAAGTGCATGCAAAAACAAGAACACTACTGCTTGTGAAATTCGCATCACCATCAAGAACTGCTGGTATTATCTTAAAACTTACAGGATATGTAAAACAGGTTGGGACATGCAAACGATTAAAGTGTCAGGGAAAATGCGCATGAGCTTTCGGAGCAGCACCCCCTGAACTGTCTGGTCTTGGATGTAAAGAACTGCCTCCAACGAGATGTTGCTGTCAGTGAAGGGCCGCTATTGAGTAGAAAGGGTATTTCTTGTGCCTTGCTATGTATGCCTTGTCGCCGAAGTTCGCATTATGAACACCTGACGGACTTTGAATGAGAAGGATGAGAGAAGCTGGAAATTCCTACCGCAAAATTGCCACTCGTACTGCAGGAAACGTCCATTCACGTGGCGTCGGTGGACAGGTAAGGTTCGGACGCACAGAAATCCGCAAAATGGACCGCAAAATCTCAAGACAGAATAGGATGACAGACACCTTTACCGCATGGCAGTGACCGATCGCACAACGGCATCCACGATGTTAGCGCAGTAGTAGAGCCATGTCACAGGTCAGACTTTCTCCTTCAGCACCGTTTGACGTGTTCAGCTTAACAGAGGACTGGCTTATAGCTGGCCATAGCTGCGCACTCCTTTGACCCTCAACCGCAAACGCCTCACGCAGCAACGATGTCTCACACACAATCATCAGCGCGCTGATTGGGAACAGGTCGTGTTTTCTGTCGAGTCACGATTCAACTTGATGCACCATGATGGTCACATACATGCTCGGAGAAATGGTGGTAAACGGCACCTTGCAGCGTCCTACCGGCCGAACGCTTGGGGCGCCATTAGACTCAATTCCGTTTGGGGCGCCATTAGACTCAATTCCCGATCATCTTGCAGCGTCCTACCGGCTGAACGATAATCGTCATGTTTTGGGGTGCCATTAGATCCAATTCCCGATCATTTTGCAGCGTCTTACCGGCCGAACGCTAAGCGTCATGGTTTGAAGCGCCATTATATTCAATTTCCGATCATTTTGCAGCGTCCTACCACCCGAACGCTAAGCGTCATGGTTTGGGGCGCCATTAGATTCAATTCGCGATAATTTTGCAACGTCCTACCGGCCGAACGTTAAGCGTCATGGTTTGTGGAGCCATTAGGTTCAATTTCCGATCATTTTGCAGTGTCCTACCGGCCGAACTAAGCGTCATGGTTTGGGGCGCCATTAGATTCAATTCGCTCCGATTTTTGCGTCATGGTGTCCATTATACCGGCCGAAGCGTGTATAAGCGTTTGGCTGAACGCTAGCGCCATTTAGATTTCGATCATTTTGCAGCGTCCTACCGGCCGAACGTTAAGCGTCATGGTTTGAGGCGCCATTAGACTCAATTCACGATCATTTTGCAGCGTCCTACCGGCTGAACGATAACCGTCATGGTTTGGGGCGCCATTAGATCCAATTCCCGATCATTTTGCAGCGTCTTACCGGCCGAACGCTAAGCGTCATGGTTTGGGGCGCCATTAGATTCAATTTCCGATCATTTTGCAGCGTCCTACCGGCCGAACGCTAAGCGTCATGGTTTGGGGCGCCATTAGATTCAATTCGCGATCATTTCGCAGCGTCCTACTGGCCGAACGCTAAGCGTCATGGTTTGGGGCGCCATTAGATTCAATTCGCGATCATTTTGCAACGTCCTGCCGGCCGAACGCTGAGCGTCATGGTTTGGGGAGCCATTAGATTCAATTTCGGATCATTTTGCAGTTCTACCGGCCGAACGCTAAGCGTCATAGTTTGGGGCGCCATTAGATTCAATTCGCAATCATTTTGCAGCGTCCTACCGGCCGAACGTTAAGCGTCATGGTTTGGGGCGCCATCAGATTCAATTCGCGATCATTTTGCAGCATCCTACCGGCCGACGCTAAGCGTCATGGTTTTGGGCGCCATTAGATTCAATTCACGATCGCGCCTGATACGAGTTGAGGGAATCCTCAGCAGCCAGCGATACATCAGGGATGTTTCAGAGCCAGAGGTGGTACTCTTCCTTCAGAGTTGTCCTTTGACTATATAGCAGGGCAATGCTTGGCTCATGTGGCCCAGAATGTCCAAGCCCCGTTCCATGAACAGCATACACCGCTTTTTCCCTAGCCTGCACGTTCGCCGGATATGTTCTCGATCGAACACGTCTGGAACAGGGTAGCTAAGCAAATGGCACGTCAAGCGCCTTCGCCAGTCACTACACATGAACTCTGTTCTCGCATAGAAGCAGCCTAGATTGCAGTTTTCAAAAATATTTGTGTACGTCAGCAATAATCATCCTAAATTTCACCTTAAGAATACATCATCTAGCATTAAGAGAATTTTTTAAGGATAATATAATTAACAAACTCGACATACATTCTGACGAAGGTCTGGCAATACAGTGTGGCAGTAGATAATGGAGATAACAAAATAAATCATTCTATACCACATACGTATATGATATATTTAGAATTCTACTTCCTTATTACCTCATATTAATGATATCGGAAAAAATTGCAAACTTTTTCTTATAAGAGGTCTGACTAGAGTAACTATTAAAACGATGTAAATCAGTAGACCTAAAATGAGAATTTCACATGTTACAGAAGCAGCACACGTTCTATGAAGTTACGATTTTATTGTACAGCGGAATAGGCGCGAAAGTTCTCAAATTCATCTGCGACTTTTGAAAACCAGAAGTAATTGCAAACAACGAAAAAGTTGTTTCAGATAACAGAGTTGTTTCACACATTTGTCACTGCTTGCTATTGCCGTATATGAGAAGCATCACATATACCATTTTAATTGTTAAGTGTTACAAATCGCCTAGAAATATAATACTTTCCGCCACCGATTTCTTCTTCCAGGAACAGATCGTTTCACGAAAATTATGAAGATAATTTTAAGATCATCATCCGATAATTTTCATGATTACCAGGAATGCAAAGTTCTCTGCCAAATGTCAACTTCCCTTTATTTAGACGATGTGAAATAGAAGAAAAGAACGATAACATTCTAGTATCACAATACGGTATAAAACACGACATGGTCGTTCTGATTCAATGAATCTTGTTCAAGTAACCCGCACTGGTGCATATCAAATCGAGTTTAATGTAACATATACTTCTATCCAGGGTACAGCTGCTTTAATTTAATTTATGTTATAATAAAGCATATTTATATGACTAATCAAAAGAAAATCTTATATTGATAATACTGTCTCTGAAATCTTGCTTTGTTTGAGATTTTGATGCTACTATGGTAGTTCTCTTTCCATATGTGTTTGTCCGTCTAACCAAATAATATCAGATTAGCAATCTTTGAATCAGAAATCAAACAACATTATAGCTATGCACACATGTTCTATAGGAGCTTGAGAATTTTCAGTTATTTGGAGACTAACTGGACGCCATTTTGAATATTCAATAGTATTAGAAATTCATGAAAGAAATCATGAAAGAAATACGAGATTACGCCATATAATACAAATTTTGAAGATGACAATCCGATTTTTGGCGTAAATGTGACAAGGATGACTTACCATTCTTGTCACATTTACGCCAAAAATCGGATTGTCATCTTCAAAATTTGTATTAGAAATTACCAACGTGACAGCAAACTAATTTGCATGGCCTATGATCATTACAAAACATTTCCAACAATATGGGCCAACATGAATATGAAATTTCGTTTAAACATGCCAGCTTTGTTTAAAAAGTTGCTGTGAATTTTTGCCAGATTTCCGTGCAAAAATTCTTTCAAAAAACCTGTTTTATACTTCTTAAAGCATTCGATCTGCTGAAATTGATTCTATGAATATACTCTGCAGATGGTTTTGCTTAATTCGTGCATTTATTTATTTATTGAATATTAAAACGCATGAAACATTGCGTGATACGCAGCCGATTTTCAATCCCTTGAATCATTTAAAATAAAAGAAATCTAATTAATTGATGAGTATCTAGTGAAATTAAAAATTATTTCCTTTATATGGCTTACCGAGGAATGATACTTATATCAAAACTTCTAGCTGAGATCACTGGTTCACGTATTAGTTATATTTTATCTACAAGAAAACGTTTTACTTGGAATTGATCCGAAATCTGTATTTTTTTTACAGGCACTCGTTAGAACTATAAGCCAATGGGTTTGCGGCTAGTTATATGAAATCGCCTGACCATTTTGACCTGCAATTATCACAAATGCGGATAATGTTTTCCTTTATTAGAAACGCACATAAACGTTTTGGTAGCAGACAAATATTTGGTTGTCACTTTTCAGAAATACATAAAATTTCTTTAGCTGCATCTCTTTCGGAAAATGCATAGATTACTCCTAAAATATCGATTGAAAAAATTCTTTCGTAGACAGATGTCACTCACATCGATAAACCTTTTCGGAATATTTTTTTCTCAAAATATTACACAGTTTCTCCACCAGGAGGCGTAGATGTATATCCTATTTTTGTCAATATCTCTACTTCTAGGAGTCAGATTTGAAAAATGCCTTCTTTGTTGGATAGTGTTTTCAGTTTGACATGTTTTTCATATAATTTCAAAATTTTCAAGTAATTCCTAAACTTTCCGCAAGGGGGCGTAGAGGTAAATTACGTTTCCCCCTATATCTCTGCTTCTAAATCTCCGATTTGAAAAATTCTTTCTGCACAAGATAAAGCTCCTGGTAGGAAATCGTTTGCTCATAATTTTTAATTTTTGTAAAAAAATGGTTTGGCTACCAGGTGGCGTAAATCTTAATTTCCCCTTCTGTGGTATTTGCAGCAAAATATGAGCTTCTAAATTCTTGATTGAAAAAAACGTCGTTTGTAGACCGATACTACTCATGTCATCAAACCTTTTAGAAAATTTTTCTTCTTAAAATAATGCATGGTTTCTACGCCAGGGGGCGTGGGTGTATATCTTATTTTCATCTATATCTTTACTTCTAGGAATCTATTTGAAAAATTCCTTCTTTGTTGGATAATTAATGTCTTCTAGTGTGACATGTTTTTCATATAATTTTAAAGTTTTCGAGTAATTCATAGACTTTCCGCTAGGGGGCGTAAAGGTAAATTGCTTTTTCCCGTATATCTCTGCTTCTAAATCTCCGAAATTCTTTCTGCACCGGATACAGCTCCTAATGGGAAATCCTTTGCACATAATTTCTAATTTTTGTAAAAAATGGTTTGGCCATCAGGTGGCGTAAGTCTTAATTTCCGCTTCTGATGTATTTGCAGCAAAATATGAACTTCTAAAATCTCGAGTGCAAAAAAAGCCATTTGTTGACCGATACCACTCATGTCGACAAACCTTTTAGGAACATTTTGTTCTTGAAATAATGCATGGTTTCTACGCCAGGGGCGTAGATGTATATCTTATTTTTGTCAATGTCTCTACTTCTAGCAGTCCGATTTGGAAAATTCTTCCTGTATCGCATACAAGACCTAATGGAAAATAGTTTTCACATAATTTCTAATGTTTAATAAAGAATGGTTTGCTGAATGTATTGATGATGTATTTGTAGCAAAATCTTGGCTCCTGAACAGTCGACTAAGTTTGTTTTTTTTTATTCTTGCACCGATACCACTCTTATGGATAAACCTTTTGATAATACTTTCTTCCTAAAATAATGCATGGTTTTCCCACCAGGGGACGTAAAGTCATGTCTTATTTTTGTCGGTCTCTGTTTCTGAGAGTCCGATTTGAAAAATTATCTCTGTGTTCGAGAACGTTTCCGGTGCGAAATGTTTCTCATATAAATTCATGTTTTTCTTAACACACAAGTCTGCAACCAGAGGGCGTAAACTCACGATTCCGTTTACAGCAATATCTGCGGGATTAAAAACCCGATTGAAAAACTTCTTTCCTCCGTCAGATACTATTGTTTTCCATACCGGCTCCATGGACTTTGAATAGCTTTGATAAATTTAATTTGCGTCAGAACGGATTCAAAAGACGTTCTTATTACACCCGAAAATTCGGTGTCATACTTCTTGTTCTCATTAAAAAGGAAACGACTAAAATGGTCTATAATTTATTATACTCACCCTTTTTGATAAATTCCCTTAAATGCGAATTTTAAAGTTAGATGCAAAATCTATGTCTCGAGAAATTTTCTATGAAAACAACAATATATAAATCATAAAAGAAATACAGGATTACACCACATAACAAAAATTTTTAAGATGACAATCGCCGCCACGGTGGCGCAGTGGTCTAAGAGATGGCCTCTGATCCTTCGTCCGAAAGGTTCGAATCCCGGTGAGGCATGGATGTTGTGTTTTTCTTACCGCACTGGCTCTCTCCTATCCCTGATACCAGTGAACCTAAATTATGTACGGGCGACTGCTTAGAGCACATTCAGTTGCTCATGGTGGTCGTTAAACCTGCAATAAAAAGAAACACAAGAAAGATGACACTGAATTTTCGGGTGTAATAAGCTCGTCTTTTGAATCCGTTCTGACGCAAAATAAATGTATCAGAGCTAATCAAAGTCACTGGAGCTGGTATGGAAAACAATAGTATCTGACGGAAGAAAGAAGTTTTTCAATGGGTTTTTTATTCCCTCAGATATTGCTGTAAACCGAATCGTGAACTGACGTCCTCTGGTTGCAGACTTGTGTATTAAGAAAAATATGAATATATATGAGAAACGTTTCGCACCGGAAAGGCTCTCCAACACCGAAATAAATTTTCAAATCGGACTCTTAAAAACAGAGATATCTCAAAAATAAAATGTGACTTTACGTCCCCTGGTGGGAAAACCATGCATTATTTCAGGAAGAAAGTATTCTCAAAAGGTTTTTCCATATAAGCGGTATCGGTCCAAGAAAAAAAAAAAAATTAGTCGAGTGTTCAGGAGCCCAGATTTTGCTAGAAATTCATCAGAAGCAGAAATTAACACTTATGCCCCTTGTTGGCCAAACCATTTTTTACCAAACATTAGAAATTATGTGAAAAATGTTTTCCATAATGTATTGTATACGATACAGAAATAATTTTTCAAATCGGAGTTTTAGATGCAGAGATAACGCACAAAACGCAATTTGCCTTTGTGCCCCTAGCGGAAAGTCTACGATTTGCTTGAAAATTTTGAATTTATAAGGAAAACATTTCGCATCGGAAACACTATCCAACAAAGAAGGAATTTTTCCAATCGGACTTCTAGAAGTAGAGTTATAGAAGAAAACAAGGAATACATCTATGCCCCCTGGCGTAGAAACCATGCATTATTTGAAGAAGATAATGTTTTTAAAAGGTTTGTCAACATGAGTAGTATCGGTCAACAAATGACTTTTTTGCACTCGAGATTTTAGAAGCTCATATTTTGATGCAAATATATCAGAAGCGGAAATTAAGACTTACGCCACCTGATGGACAAACCATTTTTTACAAAAATTAGAAATTATGTGCAAAGGATTTCCCATTAGGAGCTGTATCCGGTGCAGAAAGAATTTCGGAGATTTAGAAGCAGAGATATACGGGAAAAAGCAAATTTACCTTTACGCCCTCTAGCGGAAAGTCTACGAATTACTTGAAAATTTTGAAATTATATGAAAAGCATGTCACACTGGAAACGCTATCTAACAAAGAAGGAATTTTTAAAATCGGACTCCCAGAAGTAGAGATATTGACAAAAATAAGATATACATTTACGCCCCCAGGCGTAGAAACCATGCATTATTTTAAGAAGAAAATATTTATAAAAGGTTTGTCGACATGAGTAGTATCGGTCTACAAACGACGTTTTTTTCAGTCGAGAATTTAGAAGCTCATATTTTGCTGCAAATACATCAGAAACGGAAATTAAGATGTTCGCCCCCTGGTGGCCAAACCATTCTTTACCAAACATTAGAAATTATGTGAAAAATATTTTTTATCATGTCTTGTATGCGATACAGGAAGAATTTTTCAAATCGGAGTTCTAGAAGCAGAAATAACGCAGAAAACGCAATTTACCTTTGTGCTCCCTAGCGGAAATTCTATGATATACTTGAAAATTTTGAATTTATAGTAAACACATTTCGCATCGGAAACACTATCCAACAAAGAAGGCAGTTTTCAAATCGGACTCTTAAAAGTAGAGATATTGACAAAAATAAGATATACATCTACGGCCACTTGCGGAGAAACTGTGGAATATTTTAAGAAGAAAATATTCCGAAAAGGTTCATCGATGTGAGTGGCATCAGTCCTCGAAATCATTTTTTTCAATCGATATTTTAGAAACTCAGATTTTATGGCAAATACATCAGAAGCAAAAATTAACACTTTCGCCCCCTGATGGCCAAAGTATTCTTAACAAAATTTTGAAATTATATGCAAACGATTTTCCATCAAGCGGTGTATCCGCTGAAGAAAAAAAATTTCAAATCGGAGTTTTAGAAGAAGAGTTATCGGCGAAAATGTAATGTACTTTTACGCACCGTAGCGGAAAATCTACGCTTAATTTGAAAAAGTAACTATATCTAAAATACTCTTCGACATAAATGGAATTGAAAGATAAAGGATTTTTTTCAATCGGATGTTTAGAAGCAAATATGTGGAATAAAACGTATTTTTGAATTCGACATCATCTGCATTTACGCCCTCTAGCGGCGAAATTTTACATCGTAAAAGAAACGACAAAAATGATCATCATTCGCATTGTTCAAGCCTCCCAATGCAAAAAGAATTTTTCAAATCAGATTAATAGTTGCAGCGATATTGCGGGTACAGTCGGACGGACGGACAAATCGGTAACATAAGCACGATCTTTTTTTACAAAAGACGCGCTAAAACAAAGATGACAATCCGATTTTTGATGTAAATAATGTAACAAGGATGGTAGATTTCAGTGGTGGGAACATTAATTTCAGCAAGTTTGGCCTCTATGATATGATGAGTGGCGTCCACAGGTATATTTGGGTACAGTGAAACTACATCTAGAGAGGCTAAAATGAAAGGGCCAGCTTGTGGCTGAATCATTCTGATCCTTTCTATTGCCTAGTGGAGCTTTTAATAGAATACGGGGAGCTATCTGCTAACTTAGCCAAATATAGGGCAAGAGCTTTTTCAAGCGGTCGGGTAGGGCGAACATAGCCCGCGACCAAAGGTCTAATAGGTAGCCCCTCTTTATGTAGTTTAACACGCCCAAAGATATCGGGTACACGACAACCAGGTGGGGGAATAAATGCTTTAGAAAAACTTTCAGTGAAGTTATAAGAAATCTTCAATCGAGTTAATGCTGCACATGATGCTTTCGCTGGTTCACACTCAACCATAAAAAAAATTGAAATTGTATTATTATTTCTAAGCTCGGCTAGCTGCTGTTTTTCTTCATTATATAATAATGACAGTTTAGGTTTGTTACTGTGGTTTGCCTCTTCGTAGTGGTCTATCAATATGTATGCGTATTAAAATCATGTTCGGCTTCAGGTAAGTTTTTGATAATATGCTCTGATTGTAGAACTGTCTGAAAGACGTTAAGTTTGCGCCTCGGATATGCGAATTTCGTTCCTCTCTCCAAAGCTCGACTCTGTAATTCATTTAATTCGTAATTGCTGAGATTAACAACATTATATTTTAAGTCCTCACTTTCGCGATGTCTAGGGCTTCGAAGTTTGAAATACGGCGTTCGTATTTCAAATTTCTTGACAGAATCCACTTACAAACCGAAGGTTCTCCCATGGGATCCCCACTTTCCGCTGTTTTAGCAGAAATCCTGCTACAATACATTGAGAACAAAGCTCTCAATGAATTCCCTTTAGTTCCCAGTTTATACCTTAGGTACGTCGACGACTTCCTTGTGTTCTGGCCTCACTCAAAGGATGATTTAAAACAATTCGCCGACGCACTCCTACTATCGGGCTCACGATAGAACTTGAATCTAATTTCTCTCTGCCTTTTTCGGATTTTTGTTTATTTCGTAATTCAAATACTAACTCACTGTCCTTTTGTGTCTATCGAAAGCCTACCGATTGTAACAGCCTTATCCCGTTTAACTCTTCACATCCAACTCCACAAACATTTTCTATTATCAGTTTTCTTTTAGAAGAGCCTTTACGCATTCCACAAATGATAGTCATTTCCAGTCTAAGATACATTTCATTTTCAAATTAGCGGATAACCATGGATACCCCAGCACGATGGTTAATAGATTATACACTAGAATATCAAGTGAACGAACTATTAAACTGCAGCCAGATACAAGGTCTAATAAACGATTCGTGGGAGCATTGGACCTGCACCCCCATATCACTAACACACTATCTCGTATCTGTTCAGAACATAATATACAATTCGGCACCCGCTCGAAAAACCTCCTATCATCAGTTAAAAAGGATCGAGCAACAACAGATATTATGAACAAATTGGGTGTGTGTAATATTCCACTGCTTGACCACTCAACAGATGAACATGTTAACAACTACGCAGGCTCGACACGAAGAAGTTTGGGTATCGTGTCCAGGAACACAAACACGATATCCGAACCAACAGCAATAATACAGCTTTATCAAGTAATGTGGTAAATGGAATCCTACAACCAGACTCGAAAAACATTAGACTACTGGACACTCCAGCATATATACATTCGCTGCATTTTGTTGAAAGTATGTATATCGAAGCTTTACGGGACAAATGCTTTAATGACTACTTGCCTGTGGACATATCAAAAATTTTGGGAAGAGCGTATTACTAACCTGAACTTGAAATTATAGTAATATATATTAACAATTCCAACAATATATGAAATTGATCGTAACTTTGTATTTGTAGCGAATCCTTGTATTTATATGTTAAACTGATAACTTGTGAAATTATACCCTTTACACTGTTATAATGGCAACGGTCACGACCCATGCGACGTTTGATGACTTATACCCATAATGCATCGTTGCACTACTAGTATATAAAGGAGCACTACATCGCCTCTGTTCCATCTATTGATGGAGTAAATGTTACCCCGAAAGTGCTAGTGGGGTATTTTAACTGTAAATATTGATACGAACTCGGCCGCTCAACCAATTGTTGCGGTCTCATGGATCATTATCCCACCGTTGACCACCAATTTTTTTTTTTTTTTATTGGAGGTTTAACGACCGCCGTGAGCAACTCAATGGGCTATAAGCAGTCGCCCGTCCCTAATTTAGGGTCACTGGTTCCAGGGAAGGGAGAGAGCCAGTGCCGTAAGACAAACACAACATCCATGCCTGACCGGGATTCGAACCCGGACCCCTTACGGACGAATGATCAGAGGCCAACGCCTTAGACCACTGCGCCACCGGGGCGGCGACCACCAATTGATAAGAACGTGCCGAGCGATATAACTTATACGAACGAAACTTGTAGGTTCTTGTAATTCGGGAGCTGGTATAAATGGGCGAGAACGTTATGCTCGCAGAAACACTGGGATTTAATACACCAGAGCCTAAAAGAACAGAGAGCAAATAATCAGTTAACACCAATCAATTTAATCACGGAACATCCGGTTGGCTAGGATGTAAATTCCGTACATTAGGTAGGCATATAAAAAAAAGGAAGAGAAATGGGAGGGAACTCCCTCCTAGTTCAGTCTTTACTCTTTTGTAATTACCTCTTGAGAGAATTTCAGTTCACCATAGCGGGAATATTTAAAGTTCTGGATAACCAGTGTATGGCTAGTAAGTTCAAGTGGCAGTCTATGCCCTAGAGCACGGGTTAGAATCCCATTCCAAAAATGAGCTTTGCAAACGGATAATCGAAAGTCAGTACTTACGAATGGCTGGACGATGTTGGACAATCCAGGTGTTTAGTACACTCTTTCGGTATCACTTGCACACACACACATGCCCTCTGTAGTAGTCGAAGGGGGGCTTTTCTCCTGTGTGTCACAGAGGGTCTTTGCTAATTTGTAGGTTTTCCTCTCTTTCTTTCGATTCAGCAGAGAGAGAATTCCTCCGTGTTTTTCCCCGACCACTCTTGGTAGGGGGAAAAGTAACACCCAGCGCTGACTCCTCTTCGCACAGCAGACCGGGGCAGTAGGATGGTCAGGGGCAGCTCTCTTTTACCCTGTGGATAGAGATGCGTAATTTGCTGGGAGCGCGGACCCGTTGACGCTTTCCCAGAGGTCAGCGTTAATGATTCGTTTTAAGTATGCTTTCTCAATTTGGCATTTTTGGTGGTCTTACCCAGCCGCCTAATTATTGTTAAGCTCTCCCTTTTTTCATCGTACTAGGCGGCTTACAGCTGCGCTAGAAGTACCGTGGCAATCTTAGGTAAGCGTCGGACGTCAGGTTTCACTCATAGCAGGCTAGCTACGTCTGACAACTGCGTAGAGCCGCACAGCGTATTCTCCTCGTAGCAATCTCTCGGTTTGACTTACAACAGCGTACCGAGTCAACTGACTGTCTCTTCTTCTGCCACTTTTCTGGCTATCCTCTGTCACGTGATTGCATCTGCTTCTTTTCAGTCGACACTTGAGATTTCTCTCTTGTCTTTTGTACAGAGCAGCGTCGCTTCTACAGGTAAAGTTCAGCCTCCGGCCCTCGCTCCTCAAAAATCGTAATTTTCAGCGTTCCCTACAGATTTTTGGCACTAATGGCACACTTGAAATCGTATTTATGAGAGTCTTTGTGCCTCTCAGTTGCCGACTGGGTGGTCCCCTGTTGCTAAGGTGACCCCCCCCCAGAGGCTATTCCTTAATTCCTTTGTTCCCACCCAGACAAAGAGAATTATTGCACGACTTCCCCAATTAAAATGAGTTAGTTTTCCAATTAATTTGCAATAGGCCAAATATTTAATTTAATCATCAACATAATTTAACCATGCCTATGAAGTCCGTCCCCCATTTTAACAGTAATTAATTTAGTCCCAATTTTCGCATCAATATCTTTCGTATTTTATTAAATATCGTACATAGACGGTGAGGTTCTCATTTCATATAAACTGAATCTCCCGATTTTCAGACCGAACTTCGGATATCAAGGCTTTAACTCTTCGTAGATTTTCACAACCACGCCATTAGTACGTTAACGTCTTTTGTACGAAATGGTGTTTGCTTTAAGTCATCATCATCAGCGTCAACTATTACTAATCCACTGTCGATGTAGGTATTTCCAAGTTTCTTCTACAACTGTCTATCTTCAGCTAGTCTCCTCCATGTCACTTCAACATGTTAACGAATATCATCCAACTGTTTCCCACAACGTCTTCTTCTGGGTCTTTTTCTGCCCATTGATATTCAGTCTAATAAATACTTCAGATTCCCATTGGCGGTCAGTCGTTAGCGTTCCCGGTGGCGCTGTGGTCTAAGCGCTGGCTTCTGACCATTCGTCCAGAATGGGTCCGGGTTCGAATACCCGTGAGGCATGGATATTGTGTTTGTCTTACGTCACTGGTTGTCTCCCTTCCCTGGAGGCAGTGGCCCTAAATTAGGGACGGGCGACTGTGCCCATCGAGTTGTTCACGGTAGCTGTCAACCCCTCTCCCCAAATAGAAATAGTCAATTCTTCTAGATATATGTCCAGCATATTGCCTTTCCAGCGATTTAACTTTGATCACGATGCATTCCACTCTTATCCTTTTTCTTGTCTACGAAATCTTATCTTTCCTGATTACACTAAGCATGGATTTCTCCTAAGTATTTACTGCATTCAAAGTATTAATTGAATATCATAATTATGTCTTTCACAGCACCTGTCCAGAGTGAAAATGCATTTTTCTTGGAAAATTAAAAATATTGTTTCATATATTATATTATTATAACTAGATGGAAGCCCGTCAATGTTGACTGGGGAAAATAAGATATCTGCAGTAATATCTTAATAATCAAGTTTTTTTTTTTTTTTTTTTTTTTTGTGATGTCTAAATGTGAAGGTTTGTTTCGTAAACAATGAACATTACAACAGCAACAAAAAAGTATATTGATTGAAGCAGGATTTCGACAACTGAGACAGGCAAGCGCTCTTTCCACTACGATACCAAAGTGGAACAAACGTTCAAGCTTTCAGGCAAAGGAAATTATATTGTTTGTGATTTATATATTCATCGAAATTTTGCAGCACATTTGTAGTCCTTTCATATATTGCGACACTGCACGCCGAATTCATCGATTTCACATTTCACAGGAATTACTTGAACTTGAGAAAAATTCTATGGTAATTAAAACTGAAAGAGAAGGACCACATTTTTGTGCGTGGAAGCTACTCGTGTAAAATCTACAACTTTCTCTGCCCGTTCGTCTCCTAAAAACACAGGCATCGTGATAAATATAAAACCATATCAATGATTCCCAGGGGAAACGATCTGGGCCAGGAAAAGCTTTATAATATACAGAAAACCTTGCGTAGGTTTCTCTGAGTTCCGTATTAACAGACTTTTTTTAATCCAAATTCTAAGAAATGAGACATCATGTTCACAAATTGATATACAGAAGGAAAAATATAGGCATATTATTTTTCGAAAAGAATCTTTCTGAAAAGAAATAAGATCGGCTTTGTAATATACATAGATTACCTTTCAGGGATAAGAACTATACTTAAACTTCAAAGATAAGAACCATACTTCATTTTCATTCGCATTTTACAGATGTAACACACAGGCAGATGGCTAAAGTGTTGCAAAATCCGAGGTTTGATCAAAGGTCTGGGGATTTCGCATGAAATCATGTATTCACAGGATATAAGTGATCATAATCGAAACTGGTTCACTATAGTATTTGCGAGCTCTATGATATTGGGTTGGTGGGTTTGTCCCAATGAAAGGAATTTGTTTTGAATATAGCTTTATCTTACGAAATTTTATTCTCCGCCCTAAGAACAGCAATAAGAATTTTTGCACTATGAGCAATAATAATTTTTTTTGCACTATGAGATTTCTTTATATTTACATTATATTAACTTAGCTTCTCCGATAAAATATTTCAGAAGCGCTGTGCCTATATATTTCACCTCGTCTCTTTATTCAAGTTTGTTCTTCCGTTATGATTATTCAAGTTTGATTAGCAGTCACAACAAACAGTGTTTCTACGTCGCGTCGTTTCTATAAATCTGCTTTACGAAACAACTTTTTTTATCCTAAGTCAAAGCATGGGATCATTTAAGAGAATGTCTGGTAGGAAAATCCAAAAACTGACAGCTACATTTTCACAAAGATCTTTTAGTGATGAATTTCCCTTTAAAAAATGTGTGTACTTAAACTGATTAGTTTAAAAACCGTCGGCACTACAAAGTTCATATTTAACGCTGGCAATCAGTAATATGTAATTTATCTTTAAAGTTTTGTATCGGATTCCTTAGTTAGACAGAAAACTTCATCGCTATATCACTAATGTATAATGATTTTCATCTTTTACTGCCAGTTTTTATGTGCAGTGCACATTATTCCTCGTCACATTTTCTTTTCTTTCTTGGATCTGAAACTGCAGAAAAACTTCCAACTTCAGTGAAATTTAAAACACAGTACTGCATTTTGAGAAATCAGGTCATACTTCTCATATTTTTATGCCAACTATTGTATCATATGGCAATTTACTACAATAGTTTTAGAAAAATTTCAGTCCTTAAGTTTTTTTGTTTTTTTATTGGAGGTTTAACGACCACCGTGAGCAACTCAATGGGCTATAAGCAGTCGTCCGTCCCTTTTTTATGGTCACTGGTAACAGGGAAGGGAGAGAGCCAGCAGTGCCGTAAGACAAACACAACATCTCTGCCTCACCGGGATTCGAACCTGGACCACTTCTTAACGAATGATTAGAGGCCATCGCTTAGACCACTGCGCCACCAGGGCGGCGTCCTTAAGTCTACATATATATTTATCAATTTTGTCAGAGTAAAAACATCAGACATTATCAATTTTTGTAGCTGGGGCGCTTTCATTCAAAATATTTTTCTCTTTCTATTTGTTCATATAATATTTCACATATTTTAAGCCAATATACATATTTCTAATTCAGCGCTTAATTTTTATAGTTTGGCTATTTTGTCGACGTAACAAGCTTCAAAGAAAATACGTTTCACTGCACGTAATTGCGGTGTGAAATTCGAAATGTTCCTTTCCCCACGTTTAGAGACCTTTCTTTGATACGAAGAAGAAATTTAATTAAATTCGAGACCCACAATACCAAAAAAAATCTTACTTCCTTTTTCTAGGTTGAATTTGGCATAGTAACGTCGTAGAATACGCTGTTTTCATTCGCGCGCCTCAAGCTGAGTTTTCAATTTCCGGGATCTTGCTG
This sequence comes from Macrothele yani, assembly GCA_039090855.1. Classification (NCBI taxonomy): domain Eukaryota; kingdom Metazoa; phylum Arthropoda; class Arachnida; order Araneae; family Macrothelidae; genus Macrothele; species Macrothele yani. The sequence continues at coordinate 78,283,232 of CM077007.1, read as the reverse complement.
AGCTGCAGTCTGCGGTCAAGAGGTAGCTGTAATAGCGATTGACTTATTACGGCCGCATTCTTGTTGCCATCTATTAATGGAGTTTGAATACGATTTAATTTCCTGCGAAGCTGACTACAACAGAGCGCTCGTACTTATGCTAACTAGGATGATTCCTAACAGTGTGAGTTAAGGACGTGTACCATGAGGACTACGATGACGCAAATACTATCATTAACGACGGGCTTTTGAATCTTTTATGTTTACCCTTGCTCAGACGAACCCCAGTGTTTACAGACTTTATATCCTTAGGAACTTTGATCGATGTCCAATGCTTTATCACCAGCGAGATCTAATTGCTTGTGTCTCTCGTTGTCTTTATCCACGAAGATCTTATGTGAGTAATAGATAAATTCATTTGCCGATCGTGCTGATTTCCCTCCCTACAACTCCCTGAGAAAAGAAAGGGAAGTGCATTTTAGAGACAGCAAACTTTCTGTTTCGCAGGCAATAAACTCATGTTTCATAGACACACATACCCCACTAGGAATTTGATTACTTATAATTACGCGAGTTACCCGTTCTCTATACAGCTCATATTTCTTTCTATTTGGGGAATTTAATGACTACCGTGAGCTACTTAGTGAGCTATAAGTGGTCATTCGTCTCAAATGTCCGGCCGTGGGTTCCAGGAAAGGGACAAAGCAAGTGTAGCAGTAATACAAGTACCCCATTCATGTCTCACCGGGATTCGAACCCTGACCTATCTCGGAGGAATCATTGGAAACCAACGCTCCGTACAACTGTGCTACCGGGAAAAAGCAGCTCATATAACGAGTACAAAATCTGTAATTTAGGAGCATTTGAGGACTTCGCTGAACTGTATGCCTATCGGGAGTACCTCAGTATAAAATTTTCAGTATTTAGAAAATTCTGATTTTTAAGTAGTGACTTTCAAATCGATGTTACGAAACAGAGTGTTCCAGATAAATAGAAGAACTGCTTTCCTACGACCTCCAACACACTGCTTTTATGGAATGACACTGGAACTCTACGAATAACAATTGCACTTCCGCTGGAATATATCCACAGCTTAGCCAGAGATGTCTGCCTAAACCAATTTATCCTAATGTACGTTAAGTGACCGTTTCTACTCAGTCAGAGATGAAAAGGGTCACGGATCTTCAGGGAAGCAAGTCAAACTAGTCTACCTATTCAGGTTACAAATTCAAGTGCTGCCTATCCTGTTCTTATTGATGTATCCATTTTTCAAGTGAATAAAAGTTATATTGAGAAAGAAGCAATTCCCTGTATCATTTCTAGGATAGTAGTGTTTCAGGTATTTTCTTCCGAAGCTTCCTTTCTAAAGCATATGCACACGTTTATTCCCTGATTAACTTATGAAATCATAAAGGTAGTTTGACATTTGCATATAAATAAATTGGAGTGTTCTTTTCGTTCACATGGTTCATAAGTAAAACTGGGTAATTTTTACTGAGTATTGTGGAATTCTGTACTAACATTTTTTTGTAATAAACTAACAACATAAGCGAAAGTTTCTACTATATGTCTATCTCAATAGTACCCCACCTACAATCAGAAACGGTCTTCAATGCACATGCTCGCACACACGTCTACGTACGAAGATGAGAGAATTATATGAAAATAAATCCTGGATTGCCTCCAGGGAAGTATCAGACTATTCTTCATAAAGCGAGGTTTAAAGATCCATGAGCGAAAAAGGTGAAGGGATCCGTTTGTCATTGTACTTGCAAGAACTGACTACAGTGGTTTGATAATATTTAAATGAAGCAGCTGCCAGGCCCTGGATGGTATGAAACCTTCGGGCACACTGTCTTTATGCATTGTGACGATGGCGTAATGTTCGGGTAATAATGTCTGAATCATGAAATGCATCAAAACACCCAAATGTTTTACTTAGCCATAGCTGTTATCCTGCCATGCAGCGTAAAAATGTACCCTAAGGAATTGCTATCCAAGCAAGTACTGATTTTCCTCTACTATTTTCCTTTAGTGTGAGACAATCGGGACTATACGCTTCAGTTTGGTTCTTCCAAATATAAATACCGCCGAATGTTGGAAGATGTGTAAAGAAAACTATAACAGGCGTTTCCAAACATTCAAACATTCGATTATCGTCATAAGATCAGTACATTTCTTCCGGTTCCGAACATCAGTGTTTGTAAAAAGTGAGGTAGCAATCGCAATTGTGAATTTTATAACCCGAAGACGGTTTTGCCTGAAAATGTATCGCCAGAGGAAATGTATCACTAGTTTAATGCTTATCACCCGCCGACCCTGTGGCGCAGTGGTCTAAGCGCTGCCTTCTGACCATTTGTTCGAGATAGATCTGGGTTCGAATCCCGGTGAGGCATGGATGTTGTGTTTGTCATACGGCATCGGTTCTCTCCCTTCTTAGGGACCAGTGGCCCTAATTTAGGGACGAGCGGCTGCTTATAGCCCACTAAGTTGCTCACGGTTGTAGTTAAACCTCCAATAAAAAAAAAAAAAAAGATAAATGTTTATCGCTTACAGCCGTTGTGTTTTGCTCCAGGTGAGTTCAATCCTTACAGATGCTGTCTCTATGCTTTGAAATCATGGCTTTGGAAAGAGGTCTGCTGGAGACTATACAAATTAACAGGTTCGAAGGCGACTGACTTTGCTAAATGGGCAAAAATTGTTTTCCTTCTTCGGAAGATAGACAGGCATGGATAGTTTTGAGTGATTTTGTTACATGTATGGAAAATGTACTGTATATCTTTATGAATATAGAAGTACACTCTGAAAAACATATTTTTATCAGTTTAGCCACTTATACACCGATCAGCTGTTACATTATTACCACCCCCAGCATAGAGAAGCGAGTGCGCCTGGAGACCGAACAGTGGCGCAGGTGAAGTTCACAGAGCAGTATATATATACAACCTGACGACTGGCTCTTCGGAATCAGAATGGGAAAAGCTGCCGATTTATCGGAGTTTGATAAAGGACAAATTGTGGATGGCACGGCGCATCGGAACTACGATCTCGGAAACGGCGCGGTTTGTGGGATGTTTCCGTGCCGCTGTAGTGAGTACGTATCAAAAGTGGTGCACATATAGCCAAACGACAAACCGTCGTCCAGCCCTGTGTCCGCAGCTCATTGATGCCATAGAGGAGCGGAGATTGCCGCGCATTGTTCACAGCAAACGCTGGGACACAGTGCGACAAATCATTCGCAGCTACAACAGTGGTGATCAGGGCAATGTGTCACAGCGCACAGTTCATCGCAGCCTTCTGCGCGTGGGCCTGCGCAGCCGAAGATCCAGCCGTGTCCCTATGCTCACTGCATGTCATCGCCAACAACGCATAAAATGGGCCCAAGATTGTCGAGATTGGACCGTGCATGATTGGAAGAAGTCTGCCGAATCAAGATTCCTGGTGCGTCACGCAGACGGTCGAGCGCGGATACGCCGATTACCGAGGGAGGCTACGACACCTGGGTGCACTGTTGAGTGGCCACAGGCCACCGGTGGCGGTGTTATGCTGTGGGTTATGTTTTCTTGGGACACTTTAGGCCCCATTATCCCAATAGCACAATCCCTGACAATGGTCAGTTATCTGAACACCGTTGAGAACCAAGTTTACCCATTCATGGCTTGTTCCCTGCTGGTGATGGCCACTATAAGCAGCATAATGTGCCATGCCACACCGCCAGAATCGTCAAGGAGTGGTTGGAGGAACATGCTGGTGACTTTCTGTTAATGCCCTGGCCTCCAAATTCACGTGATATGAACCCAATCGGGCATTTGTGTTTCGACTTGGAAAAGCTGGTTCGCGCTAAATCACTACCCCCCCCCCAAATGTGCGGGAACTGGAGGGCCTGCTGTTGACATTATGGTAGCAGATACCCCTGGATACCTATCACCACCTCATGGAATCTATGCTTTGCTGAGTGACCACTGTTTTTCGGGCTAAAGGGACTACTGCAGCTTATTAGGCAGGTGGTCATAATATAATGGCTCATCGGTATATACGCAGCAGGAGTAAAACATTATAACCCCATTATTTGACATTTGAATAGTTTTCGGCGCTGCAGTGCACACATGTGAAGGTGAAGGACATATTGACTTCTACCTGTGACACGTGTAGACGTGCAGTGTCAGTCGGAGCTGAAAAGGTGGTTGCAATGGGTAAGTGACGAAATATGACCCCCTTGAAAGTGGGCATAATGTATGTCAACATCACCGTCACTAGCCCTTTAACGACCATAACGCCCAAGACGCCCGTATCTACAAACGGCCATAGCCGTCTGAAAAGCCTGTCTAGAATGAGTGTCTTCAAATTTACTCGATCTACTATAAGGGATCAGCAGGAGTCACCCTCAGTCACTATTGTTTTATTAAACAAAGAAGTTAAACAAGAGACAGTTTCGGGCGTTATGGTATATAGAGTGGTACAAGATTTTGGGGTCATGGTCGTTAAAGGCCTAGGGCACGTCATCGACGACAACGACTGAAGTTTGTGAGAAAACACCGCGGGTGGACTTTTTGGTAGATGATTACCTTCTGTGATGAATCACGTGTATTACTACATGGAGTAGGTGGTCTTTTTTTTCAACCTAGCGAGTAAGTTTCATGAACAAGTGATTAAGAGCCAAAAACAAAATCACTATATAAAAGCGAAAAAACATACACTGACGGGGCAAAAAATCCTACCACCAAGAAGGGGTTGTGTTAGATAAACGACAGTTGGTAGGCGGTGAGAGTACATCTGTAAGATAACGTCTATGCAAATTTCTCGCTTTGCGCATTCGTGTGGCGCTAGTAGCGCCCCTCGGAACATGCAAAGCAGGTTTGCTGTAAATACGCGCTGTAACGTTCGTGAGCGTTAGTTATCGTTGAGATTTGACGTAATGTGTTGATGTTAGTCAAGAATACCTTTAAGAAGACGAAGAAGACATTATCAACAGCTCACAGAGTTTGAACGAGGTCGTGTATTGGGCTACGAGAAGGTGAATTTTCTTTCCGCAATATTGCAGAACGACTTGGCAGGAATGTAGGCACTGTGCATGATTGTTGGCAGCGGTGGTAAAGGGAAGGTACTGCCTCAAGAAGACCGGGTTCGCGTCGGCCACGTGGCACTACTGAGAGGGAAGACCGCCGTGTACGGCGTATGGCCGTGGCGCATCGCACCGCGCCTGCGACAACAATTCGAGCTAGAGTTGCCACCACAGTGACACAACGAACTGTTACAAATCGGTTACTTGAAGGACAGCTCCGAGCCAGACGCCCTGTAGCGTGCATTCCACTTACTCCAAACCACTGCCGTTTGCGACGTCAGTGATATCAAGCTAGAGCTCATTGGAAGACGGAGTGGAGATGTGTTGTGTTTTCTGATGAAAGCCGGTTCTTGTGGCGCAGTGGTCTAAGGCGCTGGCCACTGATCATTCGTCCGTAAGGGGTCCGGGTTCGAATCCCGGTCACGCATGGATGTTGTGTTTGTCTTACGGCACTGGCTCTCTCCTTTCCCTGGAGCCAGTGACCCTAAATTAGGGACGGGCGACTGCTTATAGCCCATTGAGTTGCTCGCGGTGGTCGTTAAACCTCCAATAAAAAAAAAGCCGGTTCTGCCTGGGTGACAGTGATGGCAGTTATAACGAAGTAAATTTCTCCGTCATTTCTGTCCACGCCAGGATTCGAACCCGGATCCCCTCACTCCGGAATAAGTCACTCTACCAATTGAGCTACGCGGACGTTTTATTCTGATTCCTATCTGCCTTTATGTCGTGTGCGTCCTTCGGGCAGGTACGTCACATCTCCTGGTACGTTACACAGTGTGTTGGTTAGAAAGAGGCCAGGTGAGCGCCTGCAAGCAACCTGTCTGCTGCCGAGACACACTGGACCTACACCTGGAGTTATGGTCTGGGGAGCAATTTCCTATGACAGCAGGAGCACTCTCGTGTGGTTATCCCACGCACCCTGACGGCACAGTTGTACGTCGGTCTGTTGATTCAACCAGTTGTGCTGCCATTCATGAACAGCATTCCAGGGGGTGTTTTCCAACAGGATAACGCTCGCCCGCATACTGCTGTTGTAACTCAACATGCTCTACAGAGTGTCGACATGTTGCCGTGGCCTGCTAGATCACCAGATCTTTCACCAATCGAGCACTTATGGGACATCATTGGACGACAAATCCAGCGTCACCCCCAACCAGCATTAACCGTCCCTGTATTGACCGACCAAGTGCAACAGGCATAGAACTCCATCCCACAAACTGACATCCAGCACCTGTCCGACACAATGCATGAACGTTTTCGTGCTTGCATTCAACATTCTGGCGGTTACACCGGTTATTAATGTACCAGCATTTCACATTTTAAATGGCTCTTCTCGCGTTTACAATAAGCTGTGATCTTGAAACCTTAATCGATTAAATATGTTACCTATACAAATGTATTGCCGCCATTTTATTCCTCTACAGCTATTTTTTCGTGGTGTTAGGATTTTTTTCCCTCAGTGTATATGCAAACCAATGCACACAGTACACATAGGGACAATTCAGGTGCCGCCCCGGTGGCGCAGTGGTCTACGCGATGGTCTCTGATCATTCGTCCGAACGGGGTCCGGGTTCGAATCCCGTTGAGGCATGGATGCGGTGTTTGTCTTACGGCACTGGCTCTCACCCTTCCCTGGTACCTGTGGCCCTAAATTAGGGACGGGCGACTACTTATAGCCCATTGAGTTGTTCACCGTGGTCGTTAAACCTCCAATAAAAAAATCAATCAATTCAGGCAAACTTTCCCTGCCTTAAAGTTATATGATGTGAACAAACAGGTACAGAAACTACACGATAACTACATTTGCATGGCAACTTACTAAACACAAAATGCAAAATAAAGCGGCAGTCCGTCGAGAGGGAAGAACAACTCAGTAAATTGTCATAAAACACGTGAGACAGATGATATACAAGATGCTATCTTTACGACGAACAATAAACATGAAAATAGGGCTCTAGACATAAATGACGTACTTGCATTCAGCGTATGGAACGCAAGTACAAATTGTCAAAATGAACACAATGACTCTCGGAGATATCGGTAGCAATTAACAAAGGTGACAACAATTACAGTTCGTGGATTGTCAAGGGTTGACTGAGAAGGAATGTTCTCAGCTCTTTGGTTTATTCTCTTTTGTTACGTACCTAAGATATCAAAGATTTTTTAGAGCTTTCCTTGGTGACGAACTAGTAACACACAAGGATTGGACCTTGTTTAATTGTGTAATAAAGCCTTATATATATAGTTTGTAATGTTTACATGTACTCCATATTATCTTTAAAATTATTGAAGAAACAGATATACTGAATCAGCTCGCTCACTGAGAGGCGAAAGAGCACTCACCGAAGAAATATCGATGGCTCTGTCATCAATGAACGGGCTTTCCAAGGGAACATCGCCGCCTCGGTGGCGCAGATGTCTAAGCGATGACCTCTGATCATTCGTCCGAACGGGGTTAGGGTTCGAATCCCGGTGAAGCATGGATGTTGTGTTTGTCTTACGGCACTGGCTCTCTCCCTTCCCTGGAACCAGTGACTCAAAATTAGGGACGGGCGACTGCTTATAACCCATTGAGTTTCTCACGGGGGTTATTTTACTGGAAAGTAGTTAAAATTCCAATAAAAATAAATAAAAAGAAAAGAAAAAAAAAGGGAACATCGGCATCAGTGTCATCTTCTGAAAGTAAAGGCATTGTAATACCTAAATCCATGTAAACGTAACATTAGCTATAGCACTGAACTTACGTTTTTTCAGTGCAGAAATATAACGGGTGGCAATTTGCAAGTGGGCATAACCTATATACTTTACAGAAAATCTCACATTGGTTTCCAACCATACCAGTTATCATTTTCTGTGATTTAAATTTGTCGAACCATTAGTAACTGGAAAAGTTAATCAATTCTACAAAAAATAAGAATGATGCAGAATTCTAGAATGCAATTAACACGCCATTTTCAATGCAAAAGGAATTTTTAAAATCGTATTTTTTGAAACGGGGATCATCAGCAACTAAAACAATTCATTTACGCGCCCAGGCAAATATCTAGATATAATTAAAAATACAGAACTGTGTGATCTACTTCTTAGTGACAATACGAAATTACAAAACGAATTATTTTACTGGAAAGTAGAGGGAAATGACGAGTTCTGGCTCACCATGGAATGTCATGCGATGTGGATGATTAAGGCTGCAATCACCGGATAGCATGGAAGACTTCGGCGGCAACCGCTATTTATTCCTCCTCTTGGTTTGCGTTTTTCTGCTGGATGGCGTCATGGCTTTCTACGTGTCCTGGTGGCTTTACATACAATGTCATTCTTACAGATGCCTTACAAGTCGAGGATGTGATGCCAGTCCTTCGCACGTGTTCAGATCAACAACATTCTTTCGTATCTATGGAAACCCGTGATCTCCTCAAGTTTGGTGGACTTAGATAATTTTGCGGATTGACGTCAGTACACGGAGAAGTATTCGCTGTCAAATGGAAAACTTCCTAAACAGGTCTGAAAAAAATGCTGTGATTATCAAGGTAGGGTTGACCTCACGACGATAAGGGGAGAGGCCACAACGGCTAAGCAAATCTGGCTCGTATGGGAATCTGCTCTTGGGTAACCCTCTTTCCTGACTCTGAGCGATGTAAGACGAAGACGTGCGTTTTTAATTTTACAAGATATCAATTTTTTTTTTCATAAATGTACTTTTTATATAATTCAAAAATAAATTTTCCTTTATAACGGTTTTGTTTCAAAAATGTCTTTCGAGGTCTTTTTTGAAGCTGTTGAACGAATGTTAAACAAGAAATTATTCATCGATGGATTTACTTACTTTTTTAGCACGTCTTTTGTAAACAAAGATCGTGCTTCTGTTATCGGTTTGTCCGTCCGTCTGTACCCACGGTATCTCTGCAACTATTAGTCCGATTTGAAAAATTCTATTTCCATTCGGAAGCTTGAAATATCCGAATGATGATCCTTTATTTCCTTTTTTTTACAATGCACAATTTTGCCGCTAGGGGCGTAAATGCACATGATGTTGAATTCAAAATTACGTTTTTATCCACATATTTGATTCTAAACATCCGATTGAAAAAATCTTTTTATCTTTCGATTCCATTTATGTCGAAGAGTGTTTTAGATATAGTTTCATTTTCAAATTACGCATAGATTTTCCGCTAGAGGGCGTAAAATTAAATTACATTTTTCCCAATAACTCTTCTCCTAAAACTCCGATTTGAAAAATCTTTTTTCAGCGGATACATCTCCTAATGGAAAATCTTTTGCATATAATTTCGAACTTTTGGTTAAGAATACTGTGGCCACCAGGGGGCGTAAGTGTTAATTTTTGCTTCTGATGTATTTTCCATAAAATCTGAGCTTCTAAATTATCAATTGAAAAAATTATTTCGTGGACTGATGCCACTCACATCGATAACCCTTTTCGGAATATTTTCTTCCTAAAATATCCCACAGTTTCTCTGCCAGTGGGCGTAGATGTATATCTTTTTTTTTGTCAATATCTCGACTTCTAGGAGTCCGATTTGAAAAATTTCTTCTTTGTTGGATAGTGTTTTCCGTGTGACATGTTTTTCATATAATTTCAAAATTTTCAAGTAATTCTTGGACTTTCCGCTAGGGGGCGTAAAGGTAAATTGCGTTTCGCCCTATATCTCTGCTTCTAAATCTCCGTTTGAAAAAAATTTTCTGCACCGGATACAGATTCTGATGGGAAATCGTTTGCACATAATTTCTAATTTTTGTAAAAAAAAAATGGTTTGGCCACCAGGGAGCGTAAACCTTAATTTCCGCTTCTGATGTATTTGCAGCAAAATATGAGCTTCTAAATTCTCGATTGAAAAAACGTCGTTTGTAGACCGAACTACTCGTGTCGACAAACCTTTTAGAAACATTTTCTTCTTAAAATAGTGCATGGTTTCTGCGCCAGGGGGCGTAGACGTATATCTTATTTTTGTCAATATCTCGACTTCTAGGAGTCCGATTTTAAAAATTCCTTCTTTGTTGGATAGTGTTTCTAGTGTGACATGTTTTTTTCCTAAAAACTCAAATTTTTCAAGTAATTTACAGACTTTTGCTGACCGATGCTACTCATGTCGACAAACCTTTTAGGAACACTTTCTCCTTGAAATAATGCATGGTTTCTACGCCAGGGGGCGTAGATGTATATCTTATTTCTGTCAATATCTCTACTTATAAAAGTCCAATTTGAAAATTTCCTTCGTTCTTGGATAGTGTTTCCGATGCGAAATGTTTTTCCTATAAATTCAAAAATTTCAGGTAAACCATTTAAGACTTTCTGCAGGGGCGCATGAAGGTAAATTGCGTTTTCTGCTCCTAAAACTCCGATTTTAAAAATTTTCCTGTATCGCATACAAGACCTGATGGAAAATATTTTTCACATAAATTCTAATGTTTTGTAAAGAATGGTTTGGCCACCAGGGTTCATAAGTGTTAATTTCTGCTTCTGATGTATTTGTAGCAAAATCTGGGATCCTGAAAACTCGACTAAATTTTTTTTTTCTTGGACCGATACCGCCCATATGGATAAATCTTTTGAGAATACTTTCTTCCTAAAATAATGTATGGTTTTCCCACCAGGAGACGTAAATTCACTTCTTATTTTTGTCGATAACTCTGTTTCTAAGAGTTCGTAAGCTGAAGATTTCGTTTACACCCTTATCTGGGGGATTAAAGACCCGATTGAAAAACTTCTTTCTTCCGTCAGATACTATTGTTTTCCATACCGCTTCCATTGCATTTGAATAGCTTTGATAAATTTAATTTGCGTCAGAACAGATTCAAAAGACGTGCTAATTACACCCGAAAATTCGGTGTCATCTTTCTTGTTTTTCCTAATAGGGAAACCATTTCTTCTCGCCAGCTCACGGGAGCACAAAGGGTGTTTGTTTGGTAGTGGTTAGGAGTTGTTTGTTTATATTCGCTACTCAGACATGTGCTGTTCTGTTACAACTCCTCACCCTGTCCCCAGATAGGTTAGTTTTTGCGATTCCTTTTTCTGAACATGTATATTGAGGGCCGAAACTTCGTTTCGGAATATGTTGAGTTGTTTGAAATGATTATCAATTTTCTCCAGTCCTGTGTAAAATGCATTCACCCCATGGATGATATTCATATAGCGATGCTTAATTTATTTATTTAACGACCTGGTAATTTTTATAATGAATGTATTCTTTCATGTTGAATTAAAAGAATCGAGACAAGTAATGCTGAAACTCAAATTATTTCTTCGCCCGATGAAGATGGGTCAAAAGCAGGGTGCAAGAAACCGAAGGTCGTCTGATGCACACCATTCTAGCGCATGCAAGAACATTCTGTGGGGGGTTTATTCGAAAATTCAGTTTCCAAATTGTGAATTCAGTTACCCAGAGTGTAAAAAATTAATAATATTAGTGCTTTACATACTGTTATTTAACACATTCTCTGAGACTTAATTGAAATGTCTCTATTAAATCCTTCGAGAACATATTTTCTAAAATAAAATCTGTCCCAGAAGAAATTATATGTGATTTTGATAGCACATTGTACGCTGAATTCAAATATGATATTAGTATTTTTTCTATCACTCCAGGGTTTTTGGTGACACACGTTTAAGTTTGAATAAATCGTATACTTACATACACTTGTAAACCATAAATAAATTGCCTAAAACGTAACAATTGATGACTCTCTGGTTTATTTCGCTTGCTAAACATTTCTCTCAAGTGTCACGAAGTAGTCAGTCAGCGTACTGGGACTCCATTTTCCCTAGTACCGCTTGTTTTTCTATTCTCGAAATATCTTGTAAAATCACTCACCTCGTGCAACTCTGGTAGTGCCTAGATTCTCAGGAAAGAAATCCAAGCCAGAGTCCAGGAAATAGATTTTCAGTGACATATTGTATCCCATAGCTTTGTATGAATACATGAGTTCATGCACTAAGCCACGACAGTTTGTTTTCCGCTTTATAATTTCTCAAAAAAGTTTCGTGACACTTTTGAAAGATTTCCAAGCTACTTTTTCAAATTGGCTCCACTTCTCACATTTTTCATTCTGCATCAACTCCCTTATTTGAGGGCCTACAAAAATTCCTTCCTCCATTTTGGCATCACCAATTCTGGGGAAATTTTCTTTAAATATGTGAATCCAGCACTATTTTGGTTTCTTGCCTTGTCAAAGTTTTTCATATGTCCCAGTTTAATGTATAAGAGGGTAAGTAAACGTTTTCGGGGTTGACCAGTATCGGACTTACGACATATTCCTTCCCTCATGTTAGCGACTCACGTTTCGGCCAGTCTTTTTTGATATAATGACTTCTGTCGTAAATGAAACAAAACTTCTTCGCATATGAAACAAACTTTTGTGTGTCCAAACTGTAAACCAAGTAAAAGGACAATGGCTTTCAAATCGCCACAGGTGTTCCAAGCACATGTTGCACAACAGATATAAGGAGCTGACTCTTACCTTAGTGACTCACTTTAGAACCAAAAGAAAACTCATAACACTCTTTAATTAATAGGGATAAAGTTTGATCTATAATCTTTCAAGGTTGCTTCATCGGACACGTAACAGAAAACGTCAGGGTGATACTGACACTTCATTGACAGAGTGACACGATTTGAAACGCAGCACTATTGCGCAAGTTATTATTCACTTCGAAATGAAAATACAACACTCGCAATACCTACACCGTGAAGACCAGCTCTCCACTGGCAGAACAAAGGCTTCTCAGATGTTGTCGCAATGTGTCAGTGCAGAAATCATTCCTGACTGAGACTAACATATACACTGGTTCCTTCATAATAATCGAAGGATTTTTTTCTCATACCATATGTGAAATAAGATACAACAAACCACAAGTAGAAACACGTTGCATGTACACTATTTTTGTTGATGTAATACCTAAAAATTCAATAACAAATACTGGGGAAAACATTGTCACACAAAAAATGTGGGTGGTAGAAACATTCTGATTACATTTCTGAATTCAACGTAAAAAGTTACGTTAGAAACATAATCCAGTTACGTTAGAAGCATATTCCACGGACAAAAATTGTGTTTACCTGTGTTATTCTTAAACAACGCACTTTCAAAAATGATACTATAAATCTTTCTATCTGGGTCTGTTCCTTGAAACTTCTCCCTACACCTTCTTTCAACAGCAATCTCATAAAAGAATATTTCCGATTTCATGTAAATTTACCGAAATGTTGCTTTTATTTCCTTTCATTTCATTTCGAGCGATGTGTGTGTGTGTGTGTGTGTGTGTGTGTGTGTGCGTTGTTTAGTGTTGAATGTATATGTCTGTTGACACAAATCCTAAACAGAACTCGTTTATTTCTCTCTGACCAGTATATTTTTCTTAAGCTCCATTATACCTGAACAAACCACTGTGTGAACTTTTATCATATTTAACACGTCATATTTTAGGAAACCTAAACGGAGAATTGGCATCTTTATGTTTAATAACAAAATAATCTTCGAAGATTATTAACAGAACATACTGTCGTTTATAACGAGACATTTTATCAAACCAAGAGTCGAATAAAGTCCACGAATGAATCGATTTTTTATAAGTTTCTCGTCCTTCCACTCTTTACGACTAGCAGATCATCAACCATACAATCTAGTAAATATTTTCTTAAGAACAGAGAAAATGCTTAAAGAAAAGCATACATCACATCGCAAAATCATTATGTTCCGCACGCTGATTTTATGCAAATTTATTTTCTGAAAAGTTCATGTTTGCATCAAGGCGAACTATGTTTCGTACGAATATTTAGAAGTTATAGTTTTTGGCGAACATGAAGGCGAAATACTTGTTGAATAATGTAGTAAAGTCTTTTTAGTTAAAGGATTAATTTCAATCATCACAGAAATAAAAAGAATGAATGTGATTCATCTAAGAGGATACTAATCCTTATTTGGAAAGTTCATTATTGTGAAAGCTTTATTTTTCCAACTTTATCTCACATAACGTCATTTTCTGAAAACATTTGCATTAAAAATAAAGTTTGCATCTCAAATTATATTCGTAATGCATTGTTGAATGAAAATGTTAGTTTTGGATAAATACGATTTTAGAAAAACAGCGGACTTCCCATATAATAAGATGGTAAGGCCTTTTTACTTAAAAGACTGTTTTCAAACATCATACAGAAATAAACGAAAGACTGAAAATGATCCACTAAAACGATATAGGCCATTTTTCAAGAGTTCATTCTTATAAAAATATTATTATTTTCAATTTACATTTGTAAGAGGTTAGTATTCAAATGTTCATTATTGTCTCAGCTATATTTCGTTTTAAAGAAAGATAGCTTCGAGTAACGAAAAAAATCCTGAATTTAAATAATTGATCATGGATCAACATCCCACTTGCTGTGGGTCCCTCATGCGGTTTACGAACCAGTGCTCGTGTTAATTGGGTGTCAAGAACGCAACTTCCCTCACTGTTTCCAAATTGTCAAGAAGCAAAACATGGTTCCGTAACATTGCCAAAAGCATAAAATGAAATCAAATAAAAGCACGTTCAAGTATACGGAGCAGTTAAGTCTACGCCAGTAGTCCTGAAAACGTTTTCTCATCCAGTCATCAGTTTCCTCCAACCTAAGATATGAAGTATTGATCTTTCTCCAGTATTTTCTGCACATTTGGGTTCTCAATAAAGTGATATAGAGGTGAATTCTCTTCTGACAATCAAAACTAAAATATTTTCCTAGAGTCTTGGGATCGAAGCAGCCATTCCACTTGTTTTCTCTCGTTACGTAAGCAACAGTAATATCAGCACTGATTATTTGGCTTAGGTGGGGAGGTAAATGAGATTCCACACAGTAGCATACTTCGATGTTTTTCAGGAAAGCATGCATGAAACCATAAGCAAAAGTAATAGTAGTACATATTTCGTACGATCATGAGAAAAATATGCTTGTTCCTCTTCAGCAGAGTCACAAAAGGCAGATTCACATTGCAACTGAAGAACCCTGTCCTATGGCTGTCCACTCGCTTCTCTGAGACTGTTGAATTTTTTACACGGAATCACGATTCAACAAGGGAGCGCCATAACAGTTAGTGACGAGTTGCTGAAAGGTCCAGTAGATGAAGGTGATCGGTTCATCAAAATTTCCTTGTTGATTACTTTGATTATTCAAAGCTTCGTAGGTATGGAAACGTATCATGAACACCTTTAACATTGTGGCCGACGTAGTGATCTCATTCTATTCGGTCTCCTTCTATTTGTTGGGAAACAGTTCATTACCCTTCACAGTGCAAACACGGATGTGCTGCTCCGCAAAAGAATAGTCATTTTAGCAACTTCGAAAGGGAACATGATGAAGAGGTGGGCTTTCTAATAAAATGCCGTGCGAGGGAAAGGCAGCAAGAGAATCAGGTAATCTAACTTGAAAAACGTCCATCTGGTCTCTTCTTTGAGAAATTTAGCATCACTATCAATTCGTTTGTTCGTGTTGTCAGTTATAGCACCCAGAGCAATTTCACATACCGTTTCCCTTACGGAAACGTCAGTTGTCGAATTATAAGGATTCACAACGACACTCGGCAAACAAACAGGGCAAGCTTCCTAACCACAAACAAAGGCAGTGGCAACTCTACCTTGGTTGACTGAACAGCTAGAAAAATGAAAATAAAATGAACGCTCCCCGTTTTGTGGGACGGCACTCCTATGTGATATCGCATGATAAGGGACGCTCATCTTTCTGAACAACAAGTTTAATGGGACTCTTACTGTATGTTTTCTTCAGGGCAGACCATAAGACAATGCCTCATTTGACAATGGTTGCATTTGAAGGAGGTAGACGGAATCTGTTGAAATGGTGACTGAATCCGCATTCTTCGAAAAATTCATGTATCTGGCCAAGCGTTAGGGAGGCATTTTTTAACAATTTCCTATTCATTTTTATGAAATTACATACTGTCATTCCCATTTCTGAAGTTATTTGATTAACACAAAATTAAATTCAAAGTAGTATAACTATATAATAATCCAAAATTTTTTGGAGTAGAATAGAAATAAAACTTTCCAAGCTTTCGCACATCAACCAGATGGCGTTTTCAAGGAAGGTAGACAGCTAACTGCAAACTGAATAATAAAACGTTTCAACATTTTGAACGCGGTGACGACTAGACGATAAATGAATAGGCGCAAACGTGATAATTCGAAGAAACGAGGTCACGTTGGTTGGGCACGCGGTACCATGGCAGAAAACGCAGCATTATTTGAAGAATTGTTTCCAAATACGTGGCAACTGCAGAAAGATGTTATCATTGCATGGCTTGCAGCTGGTCAAGATTTCCAATGTTTCGTAAATGACAGTAGATTTGGGTGTGGAGTATGAAGATAATTTCTTTACATCAGTATATATAGAATCGGCGAACTTGAACTTGACTTCTCTTGATAGGGCAGTGGTTATTTTTCCGTCTTTTGTATCCCTTTTATGTTCGCTGATTCTAATCCCAAACGAACGCTTGGTTATTGCGATGTAGTATCACGTGGATGGCATAAACACCTGCCTCATTGAGAAGAAGGGGCTTGCCAATATTTCTCTTAAGCATCGTATATAAAGATGCCGGAGACCTTATGCTGACACTGAAGTTCATCCTCCTGAGCGCATTTTTGAGTTGATATAGGAAACATTTGGTATGTAGGGAATAGGGCCCAGGTAGCGAAGTTGCGGCATAGAAATATTAGCACGGCTGGTTCTGGCTTTCTCGATAAAGTTATGTAGTTATGTATCCTGATCGACGTATATCCTGCCTCAGTAGCCAATTCGAGGATGTTTTTTAGTTCGGATTGTCTAGAACGGACATCGGATGAGACAGCGAAGGCTCTTCTAATTCGAGAACGGAAGAAGGCCGTCTTGTAATCATCAGAGCAGAATGAACTGCGGAGCATCTGGTTGGGAACGGAAATGGGTTTGTAATAGACCCGTATGAGGGTGGCTGTCATGCGATTTGCTCATTGAGACGTCGAGATACGGTAAGGTATCATTGTGTTCAAGCTCCATGGTGAAATTGATCGTAGCGTGTATATAATTTATTTCATTGAGGAAAAACGGGAGCGTCTCTTTTCCGTGTGGCCATATGAAAAATACGTCGTCGGCATATCGTAGCCAGGTGGTAGGCCTTGGGGTGATGTTATGAATTAAATGTTTCGCTACACATGGTCTCAAACCCACTCTTGATTTCATTAAGTAAGGGATTCGGTATTATAAATTTTGTATCCTGACAAGTACTGTTTGTTTTATTTTTTGATTTACTTCACTTAATCCATATCACTCTGTTACATTTCTGTTTTGATGAAATTGAAAATCTCTTGTAGTTTTATGGAGCTGAGGAAAGCCTCATTTGCTAGTTTCATCAGATCTCTTCTTTCAAACTTTATACAAAATTTTCAACAATTTAAGGAAATCTGCCGCTAAAATGGCCGTGTAAAAATATTCATCTTCACCCACTATTTTGGAGAAACTGAGGGACTTTAGCCCTGATGTTTCTGCTAAGTACGACATAATGCCATTCATAAGAATTTGCTTTAAGTTATTTTGCCATTTGTGATTACTTTGTGAAGATGAATTTTGTATATCTCTTCTATTTCTTTTGCCTCTATATATTCATCCGCTATAGTTTTACCTTTAAATGCTAATACACTAAAACCTCCTCAACGGAAACTCACGAATAGCGGATACCTCAATTTAGCGGACAGTTTTGTGATCCCCCAATCCTGAAGAATATACGGTTCTGTATATTCACCTCCAAATAGCGGATCCTCCGAATTACGTTCAATGATCTTAGTCACAAGACAATCAAAATCACGAAAGTTTAAGGGCAAAAAATCGGCGAATTTTTGTCCCAAAGATTTTGTTTAACTTTGTTAGACTAAAATAGGGTACGTTTTTGCCCTCCAGATCCTCTTTACAAAATTTGCTAGTTTGAGGTTTTAATATGGTCGATCTTTTCTTAGGAATGAGCAAAACAACGTCTTTCAAATAAAATGGAGTATTCGTTGTCAATCCAGAAGAAGAGGATTTAGACCCATTTTCGAATTAATTACGTCTCTAATCAGTGAAGGAAATGTGAAAGGCTACACTGCGGTGGATGGAGACCTGTGTATCGAAGAGGCAACGAACAATGTGCTCGAGTTTGTTCCTTTGAAAGCACTGGAAAAAAATGTTTAGATTGAGGAAGCGTTTGATGCAATTGTATAAGAGATGTGAGATTTTTTTAAAGACACTGTAAAGTGTAGTATATAGTTGAAAATGTTTTTTTTTTGTAAACAAGTAAGATACGGGGGGGATCAGCACTATTGAAAATTAAAAAAAAAACATTTTGAAAAACAGGCTACGAATTGCCAAAAAAAGAGGAAAGCAAATTTATTAAATTTCTTGCAGTTAAAAATTGCTAACTGGTCTAACCAAATTATAATGAGCGGATAAGTACGTACGCTTAAAAATTTATGGTGTAGCATATTTTATTATTACATTCGTATGTTTAAACATGCATCAAAATACGTACGTTGTGCGAACAGTATTTTCAGATGGAAATACTGTACGTGTACTGTGTATATCCACACGTATTGTACTGTTTCTAACTGTAAAATTACAATAAAAAATATAATGCAGCATAAAAAAATTCATGTTAATTAGATATTGTAAGTACGTATTTAGTCTAAAGTTTATTGTGTATTGTGAGCTAGTTGAGCTCACAAGTCAACCTCCCATATAGCGAATACCTCCCAATAGCACAAAAATGTTAAAGTTCCAGGGTGTCTGTTATTCAGAAGTTTTAATGTTCATCTGTATACATGTCGCTAATGGAGATGGCTTTGAAAAATTCAACTACTTGATTTAATATTTTTGAGGAGTTGCAAATTAACTCTCACATTTTCCCCTCAGTGTTTCAGTAATTTTTTTAATATGAATGGAGACTTCATTGTTTTGTTGACGGACACGCACTTCTAGAAAGTGAGTGTGAATGGGAAATCAACTGACGAAAAACCCTCAACCAAGATGACGAAAATTGTTATCCTTTTCACGCATGAGCTCACTCCACTGATGTGTGAACATGGAAATTCTAATTTTTATAGGGGGACATTTTTCCATTTGTCTTGAATTTGCTCATATGAGCGTGTACGTAACAGTCAAATGAAAACACATAACTGAAATTGTTATAATCAAGATGAAAACAGGCGTCCGGCAAATCATCATTGGTGAACTTTCTTTGGAGGTGGACGCAGTCGGTTTAAAATACGGGAGCAGCTAAGAAATAACAAATAAAATGAGAGATGTTGACAACACATACACGTTACTGTGCATGAACCGCAGCAAACGGCGTCCAATGCAGAGGAGGCACACGGAGAAATGGATAACGTTACCTTCTGGTAATGAATAAAAGTGGCGTACAAGCATGCATCTATTTATGGAGAAACATGAACAGCACTTCAGTACATCAACTCCATTGCATCGGGCACAGCAATCCACTGGCGTCACCCTCAAATAAACACTTTGTAAACCTCTGCAACTCGATGCTTCATTGCCACTGCAAAACGTTTCTTCGTGAAACAAAATACATATTGTTGCCGCCCACAGGAAGTATTTACCCATATTCACTTTCATGGTTTAATGACCGACATAAGCATCTTAGCGGGTTATAAGTACCATCCCAAACCTCCTGTTCGGTCGTTGGCTACAGGGATGGGGTATTGCTAGAATTAATAATAACACACACTGAGAAAAAGAAAGAAATCCTTTACTGAAGGGATAAAATGCTTGGTTGCCAAATTCACGATTTGTAAATATAAAGTAAATACATTTAAACAAATATATAAAATTACAAAGACTTCAGCCAGAATCTGGTCATATAAATAAAATTGTTTATATACAGAGGAGCAAAATAAATGAAGAAAGAATAAATCAAAGACATTAGACGAGAATCGAGTGGCAAAAAGTATGCTACTTCCGGCATACACTGAAAGCCGCCATTGTGGATAAAAACTAGTGTGTTCATGTGTTTGTGCGGGTATTTGAGTACTGAATCTTTAAGATTTTAGTGTATGTAGCTCGAAATTTTCCCATTTAGTACTTTTCTTTCTTTTAGCATTTCTCTGCTTTGTGTATATGGCGGGCCCGATGTGGCTTGGTATTTCCTTGTGTGAAAGCGAAAGTACTGGTCACATACCGTGGCCCCGCCTCCTACTCATGCTTCTGAGGCGTTCACGTTATAGGTGCTACTCACAGAAACACAAGGGAGCGTTTCTGTTTCTCCGAAACACTCCCTAAACTCTATTCGGGCGAACAAACGAAGCCTTCCCCACTTTGTTATGAAATCTGTGATCCAGGAAGGCGGATCGAAACAGCTGAACGAACAGAATAATAATCACCACTAAGATATAAGGATCTCAAGAGGATTTACTAATACAACACAAACATTTATTAAATAATCAGTTAGGTTCCGACGGCGGTGGATTAATCTTCTTCTAGCCTAGTGTTTCCCTAAGGCGTAGATCTGCCATTCGTGTAGATATGAAATCTAGGAGAATCACTTCCGAAGAAAAGTATCTAAGTCCTAGCTGTCGACGTTGGCGTTCTAGAGAGAATCTACCTACTATTAGGTAGATCTGTATCTCTGAGAATACTAGTATAAGCCTATTCGTGCTTCCCTATCGTTGCGAATTCAATCTTAGCCTCTACTAATAATTGACTTGCTGTAGAGGAATATCTATTATGCAAGCGGGATTCCCGGACTGGGACCTGTACCGCTGCAACCGAACACAATCTCCAAAGACAGTGCGCTGGCTAATTTCATCCAGAGCCTCGGACCTCCGTAACTGGAGCGTCCGTCTGCTCACAAAAAAAGTAAAACGCTTCGCGTCTCCTTACCGGAGAACTACTCTCTCCGCTGGACGAAAGCAGACTAACTAACAGGTTCTTTCTAAGAAACCTGCTCTCCTCGCATCCTCCGCGCTACGCATGCGCCAAGCCCTGGCGCCGACCTGCTGACGTGGCACTCTGTCCCTTGCCACGTGTACCTCCTTTGATGTCCCGTGCGGACTAAATCCCCCGGCGTCGGCGAGGTGTACTTAACTGATGGGTTTTAATCCCCCCTTTCGTGTTTCTGCAGTCCGTCAGATCTATCCATTAAGAAGTGCCCCTTTGAGAAAGTAATCCTACCGCCGAAGTACATTCTTACAATAACACAATATACATTGTTGTATCTACACAAAGGTGGATGGCTGGTTTTCCAGACTTTTAGGCGTCTGTGCAACGATGACAATGTACAGCGATGGTCGCGGTATCATTGAAGATGTTATCAGTTCGTTGGAAAGGCCTCTCCCTTTCTAAGGCGTGAGAAAACTTAGGTTCTTTGTCTGTAGCTCTTGACAACAGAAAATATGTTCTCAAACCTTCTATTGCCTTCTGAGGCATTGTACTGTCTTACTTTTTTTCTTTGTGAAAAAGTAACATAATGTCCAGTTCATTATACTTTAACATAATTAATATGTCCGTTCTTACACCCTGCTTACGAGTTTTATTTTGCTTTCTTTCGGACATGAGAACTTGCTAATTATAATCTGATCTAGAAAGTTCTAGGGTCGTACGAGAACATTCTTTCTGTATAATTTCTGCAGTACTATTTGAATTGTATCAAACACTCTTGGTTTCCACATAATAGGTTTCGATTCACTGCTAACTGCCCCCATTCATAGATGGCACTGCACGTACAATTGATCCTCGTCGTTTGAGAACCACTAGCATTTTGTTTGCCACGGTCTACGCTACTCTAATGCCTTTGGAATAAACTAACATATTAATAGAAAATTCTCGTGAAAGAAAAATACCATTACTCATCTGTGACAGTCGGAAAACTAAACGCGTAATATTTGGCCTGTTCTTTACTTTAAATATATTTAACAGCAGCACAAAAAAGCTAGTTGAAACGAACTAATCTGCTTTCTAAGTAACTGTATTTCATTGAATCTTCTATAAAATTGCTTCTTCTTTGGAAATTCATTATTATGATTGTAGCAGGGAAATTCTTAATGCTTAATTGACTGTAGTGCATTTGAAACATTGAAAAGTATCCGTGAAAAATTTGTCAGTTTTTCACGGATACCTTTCTTACCCTTGTATGAAAATACTAAGTACCAAACAATACCTAGAAAACTGCATTATTATGCAACATGAGTAACTGACCATTGTGCGAACTGTTTTAAAATTTTACTTTCAAACATCTCGCTTGTGTTAACCAGTGTGTGTTCAAAAATATGCTGCTATAAATAGCTAAAATCTATAAAAAATAAATATTGAAATTATTGACGAGCAGTTAAAGGTGACAACATCATCGAAAAAAACACACAGAAAGTTCCAAAAGGTCAGCTGTTCAAAGGTAAGTACTTTTTTTCATTGAAAATAATTGACAGGTTTAAATTTTCCCTCACTTTCCCTCATTTTAATCTTCATTATTAAAATTTTGTTTTTCCTCCTTGAAAAATATTTCTGAACTGAGTAAACACGATTATGATTTCTTCATATGCTGCGTTTAAAGAATGAAACTAGAAGTTATCTTTCTTACTTGTCTGTTCATCTAATAGTATCACAGATTATGCTCAGTATCAGAAATTTTTCGTCCTCAATAACACTTCTATTCATAACATACAAAGCCGTCCCTGGTGCCTGATAACTCATTTTATATGTAAAATATACTTCTGTTTCCTTGACTTTTAAGAACATGTGTAACATAGATAATAAAAAAAAATACCAGTCGTGAGGTCGAATGAGAGAGAATTTGCATTCGAAAGTGACTTTTGTTCCAAATGGTGTTGGAAATAAATATCATCAGTCTTTTGTTTCAAAAGGTGTTGGAAATAAAATGGAAAAAGAAAGACTTGAAGAAACTATCCTGATGATATGTAAGACATTTTCACTCTCAATGTTTCTTGAAATAAAAGAAAGGCCACAGTGGCGCAGCGGTCTAAGCGATGGCTCATGACCATTCATCTGAGAGGGGTCCTGGTTCAAATCCCGGTGTGGCATGGATGTTGTGTTTGTCTTACGGCACTGGCTCTCTCCCTTCCTTGGAACCAATGGCCCTAAATTAGGGGCAGGTGACTACTTATAACCCACTGAGTTGCTCACGGTGGTCGTTAAACCTTCAATTTTTTTTTAAATGTCCATTCTTGGTAGACATTGGTAACTACGTCTAAGTGAATCAACAGAACAGTTTCATTTCGTAACACATTGTCGAAAAAGCATAATTCCCTGGAAGTCAAATCATCTGCAAAGTTAAGCTTTTACGTGACATGAAAATCACACTAGTGTCTCCGTTTAATACATGTAACTCGAGGCACCAGGTATACAAATGATAAGCTTCTGTCGCGTGAATGAAAACCCATTCTTTTTATTTTCAGAATTCTAAGGATAAATGGCCACTGAAACATGAAAAAACCCACTTGAGAAGAACTTGTTGACTTAGAAATACTAGTGGAACCAGTGGCACTACGAAATAGTAATAAAAGAACATTATTCTGACGTAGAGTATGTTTTCAGAAACTAATTTCACTGTTGTTATCGATACTGCAGTGCAGAGACGAATGCGATATGGTACTTCACGGCTGAGCTTAAAACGTGAAAGCACAGGATAAATGTTAAAACAGAGGTATTATGAAAAATTACATTAAAAATATACAAAGCTATGAATCTTTATGAACTACGAGAATTAAGTTTTCGAATGAGCGCGATAGTTATTGATATAAAGTTTCTAAACTCTTCTCCGAGTTCCATGTAGTGCTGTAGTTGGAAGACGATGCTGGGATTTCTGTTCTGAAAGTACATCTAATAAATCTTGATGTCCCGATAGCAAATTTCAAAATTTACTTTTTAAATGAAAATGCTAAAACATTTGCTACCAGATCTTACAATTTTCCCTTGCCTTAGTAAAAGCAAACACTTTTGTTTCTGAGGAAGGCACACTTTCACTATCTGATTCCAGATTATCTGATATCTTCTTAAGTGCAAACATTTCATAAAATACTCCCCTTACATTTTTCTCGAAGTTCTCACCTTGTACATGTTCATGAATCGCTCACATTACAAAAACGTATGTGTTTGTATTTATTTAATTACCAGCCATATCGAACATTTTGCACCTGTCTTCTTAAAACTGACACTTTTGTTCCCAGTAACATAAATTTTAATCATATGATCCAAACAGCTTAGGGTTATCTGCACTTTAAGTTTGAAAATTTCATGAAATACTCACCTTATATTTTTCTTGAAGTTCTCACCCTGCACTTGTTTGTGAAAGTCTGACATTACAGAAATACATTTATTTACTTGATTACGAATAATGATTTACATACTAAATAATGCAATTTTAGTCTTTTTTAAACTAACATTTTTATTCTCAGTAACTCAGACTTTAAAACCAGATCTACATTCTCAGGGTCAGAAATCTTTTACATTCAAGAAGATGAAGTTCTCACTTTACTTTTGGTTATAAAGAATTCACCTTACAAAAATGCATTTGCTTATTCAACTTAATTATGAACCCTTAGTTGTGTACTAGATCACCCAATTCCCACCTGTGTTATTAAAATAGGCACTTTTGTTTCCAGTGACACAAATTTCAGCTATCTGTTTCTCGATTCTTCTTGTTACCTATCTTGCCCGTTCAAACATTTCATGAAATACTCACCTTACATTTTTGCTTAAGTTCTTATTTCGTGCATTATCAGGAAGGGCTCACGTTACAAAAATGCATTCGTTTCTTTTATTCAATTGCCATGCCTGATTTGCATACCAGATTCCATCTGTCTTCTTAAAACACGCATTTTTCTTTCCAGTAAAGCAAGTCAACTTTTCAATTAATTGTGTTAGCTACCATTCAGTTTAGAAACTCAGTGAAGTACTCACGTTACATTTTTCTGCAAGGTCTGACTTTTTTTTTTTTTTTTTGGTTGGAGGTTTAACGACCACCGTGAGCAACTCAATGGGCTATAAGCAGTCACCCGTCCCTAATTAAGGGTCACTGGTTCCAGGGAAGGTAGAGAGCCAGTGCCGTAAGACAAACACAACATCCATGCCTCACCGGGATTCGAACCCGGACCCCTTTCGGACGAATGATCAGAGGCCATCGCCTTAGACCACTGCGCCACCGGGGCGGCAAGGTCTGACTTTACATTTGTCCATGAAGAATTCATCTTATCGAAACGCATTTATTTATTTTATTTTATTACGAACCCTGCTTAACATACTAGATCAGCTAATGTTCGTGTGTCTTATCGAAACAAGCACTTTTGTTCTCAGCAACACAAATTTTAACCCTCTGATTCAAGAAGCTCAGGGTTAGCCAACTGTCAATTTTTCAAGTTTCATCAAGTACTCACCTTGTTTCTTAAAGCTCTCACTTCGTACATGTTCATGAAGGTCTCACATTACAGAAGTTCATTCGTTTATTTTATTTAGTTACGAGCCCTGATTTGCATACCAATTCAGCCAATTTTCGTCTGCCTTATTAAAACAGACACTTTTGTTCCCAATAAATTAAATTACAACTATTTGATTCAGGAATTTTAGTGTTAGCTATCTTTTCTGTTCAAAAACTCTGTGAAGGACTCACGTTACATTTTTCTTGATGATCTCACCTGGAAGTATTTGTCTTACAGAAACGTATTTATTTATTTTATTTTATTATGAACCCTGATTTTCATGCCATATCAACCAATTTTCGTCTGTTTTCTTAAAACAGGTACATTTGTTGCCAGTAACATAGATTTTAACAATGTGATTCACGAATGTTAGGGTTAGCTATCTTGAAAGTTGAAAAATTTCATAAAGTACTCACCTTACATTTTTCTTGGAGTTCTAACCTTGCACTTGTTCACAAAGTACTCACTTTTCAGAAAAACGCTTATTTCTTCAATTTAACTACGAATCCTGGCGATGAACAACCAATACGTTGAACTGCTTGAAGAAGATGTTTTAATAAAACTCGTATTACACAGACACAAAAGGTATGAACGTCTCTTTCATAGAACAGGCACAACGTTCGCCTCACTGGTGCTTATTGCTTCTCCGTTCGGAAACATGCTGAGTCAGTTTCATGTCGTCATCTCATGACTTGACTACAGCTGTCAAAAATTTGGATCTGACTGTTCACTACTGGACTACCGGGTGTGATGACGTACTGCTACCCGCGTATATTTGTTTTGTTTTTTTACTGGATTTTTTTTTGATTGGAGGTTTAACGACCACCGTGAGCAACTCAATGGGCCATAAGCAGTCGCTCGTCCCTAATTTAGGGTAACTGGTTCCAGAGAAGGGAGAGAGCCAGTGCCATAAGACAAACACAATATCCATACCTCACCGGGATTCGAACCCGGACCCCGTTCGGACGAATGATCAGAGGCCATCGCTTAGACCACTGCGCCACCGGGGCGGCGACTAGCGGGTGTGATGACGTACTGCTACATGCGTATATTTGTTGTTTTTTTTATTGGATTTATTTTTTTGATGGGAGGTTTAACGACCACCGTAAGCAACTCAATGGGCTATAAGCAGTCGCCCATCCCTAATTTAGGGTCACTGGTTCCAGGGAAGGGAGAGAGCCAGTGCCGTAAGACAAACACAACATCCATGCCTCACGGGATTCGAACCCGGACCCCTTTTGGACGAATGATCAGAGGCCATCGCTTAGACCACTGCGCCACCGGGGCGGCGACTAGCGGGTGTGATGACGTACTGCTACACGCGTATATTTGTTTTTTTTTTTTATTGGATTTTTTTTTTTTGATGGGAGGTTTAACGACCACCGTAAGCAACTCAATGGGCTATAAGCAGTCGCCCATCCCTAATTTAGGGTCACTGGTTCCAGGGTAGGGAGAGAGCCAGTGCCGTAAGACAAACACAACATCCATGCCTCACGGGATTCGAACCCGGACTCCTTTTGGACGAATGATCAGAGGCCATCGCTTAAACCACTGCGCCACCGGGGCGGCCTATACGCGTTCATTTTCATTAACTTAAGGCATCTGTTCTGAACAATGATTGCCTGAAATGTGATCTGTGTAAAGTTTCATTCTGAATGATATGCATCTAAGAAATGTTATTTTGAAAACTACAGTTTGTGTTCGAAAAGATGTATCTTACAAGTGGTGCTAAAAGTTTCGTCGTATTAATATGAAAGTTACGTTGTTCCGAATTCGAAATTGCACGCTTGAAAAAGGTTGGGCCGACCCGGTGGCCCAGTGAACAGAGATACTGCTTTCTGGTTAGCTATGCGAGCTGGGTCTGGGTTCGCGTCGCGGATGCGGCATGGGTGATGGTGTGCTTGTCTTGCTGCACCGGCGGATGCGGCATGGGTGATGGTGTGCTTGTCTTGCTGCACCCTGGAGCCAGTGGTTCCAAATTAAGAATTAGCTACCGCTTTTAGTCCTAAGTGTTACTCATGGTGGTCGTTAACCCCCCAAAACAAATAAAAAATTACTTGGTGGGTATGTTTCTAAGCCATGTTTACGATTTTGAATCCCTAGTAAAATCTGTAGTTCTTTCTTTTGTCTAGACCCAGCAGAGCTGTATCAGAGATAAGTGACTCTGCCTTGGTTTTTTTGCAATTTGAGTCGCGAGGCTTCGTTTAAAACGCAGAACTGGGAGAATTACTTAAGTTCCCTACAGACCAGTAAATAAATCAGATGTTACGGTCAAGATCCCGTCTACAAAATGCTGGAGACTTGGTATCAGAAAAGAATATTCTCTAGAGATCTAACAAAGTACACGGCGGTGATGAATTCTGTAGTACCTTCGAAGGAATTTCTGTGACGACTTTCTGATGGTAAATTTTAGAAATTGCTGAAAAATAATTGTTATAACACAAATAGACAAAATTAACCGATAAATCACAATTGCAATTAGTTAAGTCTTCGCAGAGGGTGGAGTTATATTCTTAGAAAGCTCTCTGTAAAACGAAATGGAAACCCTAACCAATAAGACGGAAAACTCATAGACTCTAAACTTAATACTTCTTCATTATATTGTTTGAAGGATATCTTATGTCGGAAGAGAAAAGTGGAAACTATGTGTGTATGTGTGTGTGTGTACGTGTGCGCTCAAGCGTGTATGCACCATAAAGATGATGATATAAAATAAAACTTCGTAAAATTCATGTGGGTAAAAGGTACTGAAATTCACTTTACGTGTGGCTTGAAGAAGCCCAAGAGAAGTGTTCATGGTCCTTCCTAGTCAAAACTTATCTAAAATGTCAACTCAAACTTTTTCCAAGTTCACCACGTCAATCGTAGCTTGTGATGAAAGATGAAAGTGTATTAATTTCTGTTGCTCGAAAGTTCTGGGCTCACTTCCTGTGGGAGAATTCTGTTGGACGATATTTACGCAGCTTCAATACCTCGGACTGAGTTTTTTACAGAACTGGTTGGCTTTAACCGAGGCAACAGTGTTGTTTATATGCCTTCTCATTTTCCAGACATATCATTTCTTCACTAAGTGTACTAACAATATACGAGCATGTCCGGTTGGTAGCACATCTGAGGTTCTAAAAATCAATTTTATTTTTAGTAATTTTTGCTTCTAAATACTGTAACTATGAATACAATTTTTCATGTATTTCCCAGTACTTCTGAAGCAACGTTTTTCCGGGAGGTGGCTAACTGCACATTAACCATGGTCCTTGCTAGACAAGAAATATCTCAAAATTTCTTTCCTTTCTGCTTTTGGGAATTTTCTCAAAAGACATGCATAATCATTACGATAAATACAGTTTGGTGGAATTTTCTGACTTTTTATTGGACTAGAAAGACTTCATGTTAGTTCTCCGTTTCACAAACACATTTTTTGCTCGTTCGTGCTTTTCCGAGATCTCTACGTATATTTGTGCATCTGTCGGTACCCCCCTTTCTCTCTCTCTCTCTCTCTCTCTCTCTCTCTCTCTCTCTCTGTCTTTCTGTATCTTTTTGTACTATGAGCACCTATGAAGAAATAGTAACGGGGAATTACTAAGATTCAAGTATACCCGGGTATGAGGAGAATAACGAATTCAGATTTTAAAATCCAGGTACAAGTACAAAATATTTACATGCACTGTTTTAAAGCTATGTGTGGAAAAGTATGGCTGGTATTTCTTGTAATACAGGAGGACTACATTTTAAACAAATAAAAGGTATAGACTCACGCACTTTTTTAAAGACAAACATATTATTTTTCTTAATCGATACTTCCATTTTGAACTGCGTTTTGAAGTATAATTCATAGTGACACACACTTTTTTTAGAGACAAACAACATAATTTTCTATGCGAAAACTTATTTCTGAACTGCGTTTTCTAGTATATTTTACAGTAACAACTGTGTTTTCTAGTATATTTTACAGTAACACACAATTATTTTTAAAGACAACTATGTGAACATTAATTTTTCGAACTGTGTTTTCTAGTATACGTCATAGTAAAACACTATACAGTTGGCAATCTTCACATAAATTGTAATGGTATTAATTTTCTAATTAAATCTGAAAGGTATAAAGATATTTCAGAGTTTAAGGAGAATGGGGCAAGCGGCAAATTATTGCACTGTTAGAATTAGAGCGGTGAAAGAGGAAACTAAGATATAAGCATATATACCCGCTATTTTTTCCTGATTGGAAGTATTTATTTTGTATATAATCAATAAATATTCTTTCAATACTTTCTTTTCTCCTCCTCTCAAAAGGGATAGGTCAGACAACAAATTTCTGCATAAGTAACAAAAAGCATGTAAAATATAAAAGTTACATAAAATAAAAATCTTTGAATACGGAAGTTATATAAAATTAAGATCTTTGAATTTAAAGTTATATAAAATTAAAATATTTCTATCAAGATATTTTTTTTAATATAAAATTGTTAGATGGCTACCGAATTCTATGCCCTTCAGTATGAGTCGCTTGGACCAGCAGGCTTATCAGATCAGATACTACCAAGTGATCAGCGTCTACGAACAGAGCACTACTAATACGTCGAAAACAGTCTTGCTGGCCCAGCACTATGTTGCCGCTGCCGAACCGTCAATAAAATGTCCGGGCGGCCAACAGAAGGGCCAGCAGTTCAGGCCAACAGCTGGCCAGCAGTTGGCACCCCATCATTTGTCATATGCCACAACAGGGCCATCAGTGGTCCATCGCAGGCAGTAGCTGCCACAAGTGGCCCTGCAGTGGCCCTGCAAGCACGTGCCAGAAATGATGGCTAGCATAATGTGGCCCGCTAGTGTTCCGTTAGTGGCAGCCGGCAACCACGTGACGTAACTGGTGGGTTGCCGAATCTTGTCCGCCAATTTCCCAGTAGTAACCATAATAATAAAAAAAAAAGCAAAAATATAACCGCAGCTTCCCAAAGCTGCATTTTTTTCTACCCTTACGAAACTTGTAAATTAACGCACTGCGCTTGAGAAATTTTCTCAACAGATCGGAAAAACACCCGTTTGTATCTGAGTAGATTTGAACCTGGGCCGTTCGTGTGATAGCTCAGCTCTACCGACCGAACTAATTTGCCACGTTTTAGCATGTGCTTAAAGCTGTCTATTTGGTATGCAATGTGTAATCGAATGTTTCCCTCTTTCATTTTACAATATTGCTAGGTATTTTTCATAAAAGTCAGTTTCATATAATTGATAAGTTAATTTTTTCAACGTAACAATAGTTTTTTTTTTTTTTTTTTTTTTTTTTACGTTCAGGGAACTTTACTCATTTTCAAGGGGTGTACATACTTAGAGTCGCTTTCCAAAGTTTTGTACTGTCCTTGCCGTCTTGAAAAGAGATTGTTGAATAAATATATATTTACCCGGGTTCATGACACATTCTGTTACATTTTTAACGTTGTGTCTTTCCTTTCCGTTGTCCGAAGCTACATTTGTTTTAAAGAGCAAAAGATATTTTATTTTACTTCTGGTTATTTTTAGAAGCGAATTCCTCCCAGTCTTGTGTATTCAACCCATGGATGAGTACACCACATAGCGTTGCTTTTTTTTCTTTCAAATAATTAATAAATTTTGTACGTGTATAATTCTTTTTTTTTTTCCAACAAACGTTGTTTTAATGGTTTTCCAGAATATTTGTTTCAAGCGGTTTCAAATTTTTTCTTGTTAGTCATCCACTCCATTCCATGAATTGTTATTCATGGGAATGGAGTGGGTGTATTTCATGGCTGTAATAGTATTTCACAGCTTAATTTGATATCTTCGTCGACGTAAAATTTCATTAGGAAATTAATTCGCCTCTCCACATATGGATTTTTTTCTTAACATCCACTAAAATAACACGATGGCGATAGCGTCGTCTTCAACTAACTGGTACCATGAGAGACACAGCAAGTGTTGCTTCTGCGCATGCGCAGTCCCGTTGCTTTCTCCTGTTGTTGGGGGTTGCATTGGTTGCCAGCAACGGGCCACTAGTGGCACTTGCTTGGAGGCCCACAATTCACGCCGATGCTGCAGATCAATGGCTCGCCAAGAGATAGCGCTGCCACCAACGGACCACTAACGGGCCATGAGCGGCAGATTTTAGCCAGCAGTGACCCATCACTGCCAGCTGGTGGCCAGCAGTTTCCCAGCACTTGTGTTTTTGCTGGGACACTAAGCGGAAAACTTTTTAAGTTTTCTCAAAATATTTATATTATACTATGTAAAAACGTTTGTGATGTTCTGTTAATTATAACTTATGAACTCAAAATTCTAAGATTTTTAGGTTTTATGAGGAATTTTCATAATATTATTAAATATGATGTTTGAGAAATGTGGGCTTGTGCAGTAAGCAAACTTACGATATACAAGATAGAACAAAATTCTGTACTGTAAAAATGTATCGCCAATGTTTATACACACGTTTCTTCAAGAAGATTAATCTAACGGAAAGAGAGCATCATGTATATATTATACGTATATTTTTGGAATTAAATGGATGCAATTCTGAACTTATATAAGCACACTATTTTTTGTTTTACTTTAAGTAAACATTGCGATGGCGGCTGGAGGATGTGTGAATTTCCACACACACACATGAAATTACCTGATTAATCTTGTCTGTTGTTCTTTCTTTCTTTTTCTACCATTCTTCTTGCGCCATACTACTTTTTCTTCTTTTTTTCTTCTCTACTGCGAGGTATGTTCCCGTTCGTGAGCTTTTTCTTGTTTTTATACTCTTGCTGCTGTTTCTGTTTGTTCTCCGTCTCTGTACTTCTTCGGCCATACATTATCATGTAATTTTTCAGTCTCCTTCTCGTAATATTCTCGTTTTCTTTCTTTGCTTGCTTTGCAGTCTCATTCGTTTTCGTCGCTTTTTTCTATAATCCGATTTTCGTTCCTTTCTAAATTCCCGTCTCTTTTTTTCCTACTGATAAGGATATCCTGCAGTGTTTTTTTTTACTTCGTGTTGTGCTCCCATTTGTTTATTTTCTGCAAGCTGATCTTGTAGATTTTCATTCTCTGTCTGTTTTTCTTGCTCATCCTTTTCTTTCCTTTTCTCTCTATCCTACCAGTATTACATCCCATTCGTTTCCGATCTCTCTCTCTTTCTTGGGCTAACACTTTCTCTTGCTTTCTCATTCTGCTCATTTTCGTTTTTCCTTTTTCTTATTTGTTTTGCATTGGTCCGCTTTTTTTCCATTCGTTTCATTCACTCTTACATTTCTTGATTGTTTTCACCTTCTCTCTCTCTCTCTCTCTCTCTCTCTCTCTCTCTCTCTCTCTCTCTCTCTCTCTCTCTCTCTCTTTCAATTGTCCTCATCTTTACTTGTTCTTTTCTATTCTTGTAATAGTTCTCTGTTCATTCTATAATTCACCGTTTCTCACTGATTTTCTTCCTTTTCCGTCTTTTTTCAATTACTGTTCTTCTTTTTCTGTATTTTTCAATTACTGTTTGCTCATTGCTCTGCTACGTTTTCCTTCTGTCTCCCTACATGGTTAATGATTATTTTCGTTCTTTCTGTCGCTCGTATCACGTCCTATCCCTTGATTTAGCTTTTCTCTCAACTGTTGTGTTTATTTTCCCTTCTTTGCTTTGCTCTATGTTATACACTTTTAATTCTTTATACTTACGTTATATTAAGCGTTAAAAATGTTTTCTTTTTACATTATACTCATCTTACTCCTTCCGTTTTAAAGTAATTTAGATTTGCGTTTCAAACCTTAATGTTTTCCTTGGTTGTTTTTTTTTTCAACTTGACACTGACTGCAGAAATAGTCGCCTGAGATGTGTATAAATTCTCACAGATTGATGAAATTTAAGAATTGTTTATATGTATCAGCATCAACCGTTAGAAGATATTTTTCACGCGAACTCCTACGTTTATTCCTTCGCGCTTTCGCATCTTCTTTAACTTTAATACATCAAAAATGCCAAGTTAATACTAAACTGATTTGCCGCGCTTCTTAATTGACTTGATACTTTCATTCATAAAAAAATTTTTGTTGTTACGGATCAAAGTATTTCATTCAAACCTTTATAAAGAAAAGTTCCTTTCGCCAAGTAATTAATTCAACTGGAAGATCACAAAATAAATTAACTGTCCCATTACAGACCTATAATTAGGGAACAATGAAAGAACTTTCTTTCCTTTGAGTAGCAGCTATGTCTGAGAATTCCAGAGGTTAGCTGGAGTAGTGAGCGTTCAATACTCTCTCTCTCTCTCTCTCTCTTTCTCCAGAGCATCTTCCTGGAGTGGCTCTCGAAACATGCTCAGAGGATGCCATTGATCCGTCACTCCAGTGTTTCTCCGTGCCAAGGACGACTTTCTTTGACACACACGCACTCAGAGCAGTGTTCTCCTCGTCTCTCTGTCTTCCATTGTATTTTCAACCGGAGGTTGCGGAGCATACCCATTAAGTGTATGACATCCGAGCACACTCTTACGCTGCATGATACAAAGACTGTGTTTACTCAGCCTCGATGAAAAGATTTGCAAATATTTTGGAAGCATGACTCACTGACATTTCCCCCGTGCTGTTCGCTATTTCAGTTGCTTCCTTCCGTAGCACTGCATGGGAGAACCCCTTTCTGCAGATTATGAAAAGATGGATGGAGTGCCACTGCAGAAAACGTTTTCATGAACAAGCTGAATTGTTGAGAAATGACGAATGAAACTGTTTACAGAGTCTTGCTCTCAAATGGGATAAAAAGTAGTCTGTAATTCATCTTAATTTGAAACTTTTCATTCTAACTTTCCCAAACTTACGTTTATAGAATGTGAAGGAACGCAAAAGAAAAAAACCCTTAAACATCTGCATTTTTGTGCTAAAGCAAGAAGAAAACAAAAATGGATTGGGCATTCACCCTAAAATTGTACGAAGAATACGGACCAACTACATATCACGATGTACAAGAGAAAGGATTCTTGGAATTCTAAGGTACCAGTGATGAGAGAAATGTATTTTAATTAGAAAAAGTGCTAAGAAATTGGCTTTCGAATGCATGTTTTTCAAGGTACTTAGTCTTCGGCTTTCGAATGCATGTTTTGCAAGGTACTTAGTCTTCGGCTTTCGAATGCTTGTTTTTCAAGGTACTTAGTCAATGGCTTTCGAATGCATGTTTTCCAAGGTACTTGGTCTTTGGCTTTCGAATGCATGTTGTTCTTGAGAATGTGGGAGAAAGTCAAATAAGACATATGTTATAAAAGGGGAAATTTCGTTCCAAGTGCTTGAAAATGAATAAAACTTCCTGCACAAAAACGAAAGAGTTGTACAAATATAAAGCAATGGCCGCCGGAGCTCACACTTTATGAGAAGCTAGCACCTCATCACCATGCAAATCATACTTTCCGACCTTTTTCTTCAAAGCACAGTGGCTACATCATCCGAAGAAAGTGGGTTATGCTTACCACTTTCTTATACAAAAATAATTTTTATAGTACAACTTCAGAAAATACAGTTAAGGAACTAAAACATAAATGTACGTATATTGTTATTTTTTCTGGTTAGGGAGTTCAACGACCACCGTGAGCAACTCGATGGGTTACGGGTAATCGCCCGTCCCTAATTTAGGGCCACTGGTTCAGGGAAGAGAAAAAGCCAGTGCTGTAAGACAAACACAACATCCATGCTTCACCGGGATCTGAACCCGGACCTGTCTCAAACGAATGGTCAAAAGCCAACGCTTAGACCACTACGCCACCGGGGCGATAATGTATGTTTCATTTCATGTCTTTGGAGGAATTTACAGAGATAAAATGTGGGCAGTGTAAGAGGAAAATCTTGGTTGCGTTTATTTCTGTTTTTGCAAAAAGAATTTTCCGAATCCATCTTTTGAAACAGAGATATCGCTACGAAGATAAGCTTGTTTTTACCACCTAAAGAAAAATTAGTGTGTAGAGAGAGAAAAAAAGCAACTGAAATCTTGATTACATCGAAATCTTTACTCCTGCTTTTCCTTCTTGGTAGTTTCAGTTACAAACTGTCTTAGGATCTACGGTCGGACAAGCTTTATCCATTTAGTTCTGTCCTACCGTTTTCTTATTTTGTCGTGAGTTCTTTCGACTATTATATTTCTCGATCTTCGCAATCCTACCTTTTCACTGCTTTTCGAATCATACATGTATTTCTTTCTCTCTTCTCAACAGGCTATCTTACGCTCTCTCTCTCTCTCTCTCTCTCTCTCTCTCTCTCTCTCTCTCTCTCTCTCTCTCTCTCTCTCTCTCTCTCTCTCTCTCTCTCTCAGCAATTTTTCTCACTTCAAACTCTTTTTGTATATCTTGGTTTCTTCTAAATTCTTTCTTTGACATTCCTTTCATTACTTGTTTTCCTATCCTATAGTAAATATATCTTTTTTAGTATTGCTCGGGGATTTTTTTCTTGTTTCTCTTGATACGAACGATAAAGCATTGGATCCAAATACTCTCGACATACGCTAAATATGCCTTCCTTTTTGTCCACAGTTTAGTGTGCAATTATTCATTGGCATTTGTTGGAACTTTATTCTAGACGTAAGTCGCCGTCTCAAGGGCTTCATTCTAGCATGTATCATCTTAATTAGAATACCACAGCAAGTTTTCAGTTTTAGCAGAAATAGTTTTTTTTTCTTTTCGTTACCTCATTCCTTTCTGGGCAGTATGGAACTGTCGTTTGGTATTGAAGTACATTTATAGATAAATATTTTTTCAAACTTACTACTATAGTTTATTCACTGCCACTATCGGTTCCTAGGACTGCAGGCTTTCTCTTTAATTCTTTAATTGATTTATGGCTCTGTCCTTTGAAATTTTTCTGATGTTTCACTCTTGCAAGATGTGATATACGTATACGTAAACCTCCAGTTATCATCTATGAAAGTTACGCAGTCTTGTTTGTTATTGTAAACAACAGAAGAAACTGATTCATAGATGCATTGTGTACTAGATGTAGAACTTTTATGGATCTGAATGTGTTTTCCTTGGAAAACGGTTTGTGACGTACACTCCTCGAAATATTAGAAGATATTGCGGTAGCGACCGTTCACGAACAGACACATCATGGATTGGTATCGAAACCATGAAGAGATATAGTCGGAGCATGAAACATGATACAATAGGCAACACGTGAATCATTGGAGCAAATTGACAGCAATATTGTGGCAAGACTCTACGCGTGGTAATAAAGTTACATATGAACAAACGAAGAAAAGAGGTGCGTGCTGACATCTAGTATGGTGTATCATTACCAGCAACTGCTAAAACACCAGCACCTAGGTGAGACATCAAAAGAATGGATTATCCAGCAGTTCTTGGGATATTCTCGGTCACTCTTCGTTGAGGGCATACTGCGATTGTTTGAGCGCCTGAGAGAAGATGTGAGAGCTGCATCATGCCTGCTCAGAGTGTCCGACACATGCTGAGTGACACTCAGATCAGGAGATCTCGAAGGCCGATTCATACGGTTGATGACATCTTCCTGAGCGCGTTATCGTTCACAAAACGAAAGGTATCCTCAGCTTCTGCGGCATAGGTACAATTATAGGTAGTAAAATCTAATCTCGATATCTGACCTCCTTCAGGGGTCCATTCCTGCCGATGAAGAGGTCTGTACGACCGCCAACACTAATACCGTTTTATATGAGGATTCTACAACCACAGAAAGCAGTGGCGGACTGGAACAAAATGGCCCGGGTTGCTGCTTAGTACTGGGGGCTCGGATTGTGTTTGTGTGTGTGTCTGTGTGTGTGTGCTTGCCGAAATGTGAAAGGTTAGGAATTTACGGAAATACGAGGATTTCCTTTCAAATCGGCGCTGTACGTATACCCCCCCCTCCCAATACCTTGGGGATAATGTCCGGATGTTTTACTTGGGCTAAAATGGCCAGTTGGGTTTCAACACCAACGCCACACACTGTGAAAAGAATCTGTAACAAATACATTATGGTGTACTCAGGGAAATATGGAATTTACCTCTACTGCTGATCTTTCTGTAAAATGTAATCTTTCCACCAGTGGCGGACTGGATATTAAATAGTCAAAAATCAAAATATTCACCAATTGTTTACCACTAAAATTATTATTATTATTCATTATTCTAGTTAGCATAATAATAAATTCAATGCCTTGAAATACTGAACATCAAGCAGGCTACAGTTTATAGCGCTATGCCATCGATTCACATTTTTATTATTTGCATAATTTTGGTGAATTATTGGTCCCTTTGGAACGCATTTTAGAGAAGTCGAGACAAAAAAGTAGAACTTCCGGCGATTGCATCAATTATTTTTTCTCTATCTGGAAGGTAGTCACTTTCTATGCTGAGAAGGAGTTGAGCTGCCAGAAGACCTTGCTCCATAACTGATTGTAATCTGTTTTTAATAATTTTCAGTTTTGTAAATGTTCTTTCATTTATAAATCGTAAACAAGTTTGAGTAGGCCGTAGAGTGTGAACTATACTTCTGCTGAAATTTAGAAACACGCGGTATATGCAATCCACACATTTTTTTCTTTCTTTTTCGTGTAGTTTGGCTTTAGTTATTGGACGTATGTATTCGTCATCATCGTTAGATTGTTAGATTGATCAATATCAGATTCACTTGTCTTTTTACTTTGCGGAGAGGTGATAGAGTAAGGTCTTTTCTTACACTTTTATATAAACGTGCAAAATGACGAAGCTCTTTCTGTAGCTCCCCATAATTTACATGAGCTTTTTTAGACAAATATGAATGAGTCTTATCAACAATCTTTAATTTCAAAGGAATTTAGTTAAAACGTCGAGTATCTAAATAGGCAAGAGGATTAATGAACGTTTCTTTTTTAATAAATCTTTCTTTCATTGCCGTTTGAGATAGCCATCACAGATTTTACGAAACACTTTTATTCGGAAACTTTGTTTCAGGCGATAAATTTGCAGCTGAATCAGATACACTTTCGCTAGACATTTTCTTTACTCCCTTAATCCGAGTTACTCGAAAATCTTCTTCCATAAAAATATTTTCAAATTTTTCGGGTTTCTCAATCATGCCTGCGATGAAAGTAGAATCTCTTACTTTAAGAGCAAAATAGTGTTTTTCTTCGTAAAGTTCCTTCAATCTATCCATCAGATTACTTAGTCGAGGCAGCAATATAATGCAGTCCCTTTGTTTGAAAGTATTTTGACAAAGGAGTTGTTTCACTGAACAGCTGAAGTAAAATAAACGCTGTACATATGGTTTCATACGAGGTCCAATTTGTAACATTTGTCTCAGTTGCTGTTTTAGAGTCCGTTTCTTCAGCATAAGCGATTGTAAGAAGTGTGTCTAATGCATAATAATTATTATCTTGGGAAATTTCATCTTCTTTTTTGTAGGACCACGAGTTGAAAATACTTCTCAACGCCGCATCGCACTGTTCCATTTAGTAGCGCCAATGTTTTTGCAGTTTTCGCAATTTATGCTTCGTTTTCACTGACAACAGTTGTCCAAACATTTGCTCGTTTGCATGATTCCGAAAAAGAAAACAGCGGTTTTTTAAATCAAACCGAATAGGTTTAGCGCACTAACACAGCACTGCACGCAATACTAAATGATTAAGTTGAAACGTACCAGGAGATGTGACGTACCTGCCAGAAGGACGCTCACGACATAAAGGCAGATAGGAATCAGAATAAAACGTCCGCGTAGCTCAATTGGTGGAGCAACTTATTCCGGAATGAGGGGATCCGGGTTCGAATCCGGGCGTGGATAGAAATGACAGAGAAATTTACTTCGTTATAATGGCGCCCGAACTATCCGGATGACTCGACCGTTCAAAGTCTCGCATTGGTGTGATGTTCTTTCCACACCGCGAGGTAGGAAAAATAAGAGAATCCCTTCTCCAGCACTTCGAAAAAAAAAAAATAATAATAATAAGGGGGAGATGATGTAACGTACCAGGAGATGTGACGTACCTGCCAGAAGGACACTCACGACATAAAGGCAGATAGGAATCAGAATAAAACGTCCGCGTAGCTCCATAGGTAGAGCAACTTATTCCGGAATGAGGGGACCCGGGTTCGAATCCTGGCGCGGATACAGAAATGACGGAGAAATTTACTTCGTTATAAAGTTTAATACATGCGTGTGACAATTAGTAAAAATGGAATTGGGCTCATCTGTTTTCAATAAATTTTACACACCCTTATATTTGCCTCTCATATGAAAAGCTCCGTCAAAGGTATCTCTAAGCAACATATTTAAATCGATGCTCAAATCATTCAATTCTTGCTTAACAGTTTTATACTGAGCTTTGCCAGTTGCAAACACAAGAGCCACTATTTTCAAAGTTGTTCCACTGCTTTTTCACTGTTTACATTAACGAATCACACGCAAATGCACATTTGATCTTTCACATTAATATCTTGGGTTGAGTCCACCTGTAATGAGAATTGCCGGGCAGAAACAACATGCGCTGAAATAGATTTTTGAATATATAATATTTCCCATTAAAATGATCTTACGAACAGTCGTTTTCGATAAGAAAGTAATTAATGTACCTCTTCTGTGTTTCTGGGTCGCACTATCTTATCTTGCTTTTCTGGCAAGAGTGCTTTGTTTTGAGACTCTTTCAACATGAATCCTCATAACAGGATGGTATAAGCACAAAAAAGTTGACAGCCTACAAAATAATTCCATGTTTGTTTTGTAAATTTATTAAATCGTAAGCAGCTTCGTTTCGCTTACCTCAAAAAGGTGCATTTTGTTTCACGAGCATACGTATGATATTAATTACCCAATATAATATTTCGCGGTTTTTTAACGACTTTCTCAATCTCTGTGTTGAGGAGATGCGCAAAGATAACATGAGAAGAATTTATTAAATAAAAGAAAATTGCGTTCACGTCATTTGCCAACATCTCGCGCTTTCGGAGTTTTTCATAAAAAGTTTTAATGTTAACAGTTGAACCTATGCAAAATGACGAGCTCCTGTCTTCTGAAAACACAAATCGCACGTTGCAGAAGACATTCGATTTTCCTTACAGTATGATAACAACCTCCTTTGAATAAGTTCGCCTGAATGTAGTACACGAAAATACGCTTTACGCGGATCAAAGGGATCAATTCAGACGGCTCTACTGGATGGTGCTTTACAAATTCTACCTTAACGCCAATGGAAAAACACCGGTAGTGTGGGGGAATAAGTAAGTTCAAATTACCTGCTTCTTCGGCATTAATACAAGTCTCAGGATTTAAATTGGAAACCACATTATCCGGTTTGTCTTGGGAATATATTTCTGTATTTGAAGTGCTTAATATTTCCGAGTCTATGACGTAGAAGTCTTTTCGTACTTCTACGTTATTTTAAAAACATAACCATAAGATGAAATAGTTCCTAAATTAAACCTTAACAGCCAGACGAAACATATAAACAACAGTAGTCAAACTTACGGAAAAGATGCTTTATTCAGGATGTAGCCAACACATCGTAACATAGCATAGCATATTGCATTAAACTCTCCACACACCACACAGCTCTTAACACAACGCTCTACAACACAACGCTCAACTTGCAACACCTCTTCAAGCAACGCTCTCTTTAACAACGCTCGCCAAGCAACAGTTTAATCGTCCTTTTTATCTCTCGTTCTTATCTTATATCAGGCATACGTCACGCTCATTCAACCTCAATTATGTTGCCAACAGTATTCGTTTGAGAGAAAAGATATCACATTAAGAGTGAAGTATAACTGAGAATAAACTCAAGATTTACATAGGGAAAGAAACTAAAAAGGAAAGTTAATTTAGAATATACGTCACATCTTCTCCCTCGTAATTTTTTTTTTTTTTTGCCAAGAACCTATCAATTTTGTAGAGCTATCCTTTCAAACAATCTGATCATTCATTCAACTCTTTCAGATAAGAACTTACAAAATGGATGAAGAGATTTGTTTATCAGTTGCTGTAGCCGACTTTATATCAGTACACATAGTCTCTAGACATCAATAGTTCAATATCACGAACATTTATAGAAAAAAAAGAAACTTTCTGTACATCAAATCTTTATCATAAGTCGTGATAAATATTTTGTCACATATGTGCGGAGAACTCCCATCAATATGCATATAAGAAGTAGCATAGTAGTAAAAAAAAAAAACTGCGTATGGCAGGAAAAAAACCAACAACATTTGTAAC
This sequence comes from Macrothele yani, assembly GCA_039090855.1. Taxonomy (NCBI): domain Eukaryota; kingdom Metazoa; phylum Arthropoda; class Arachnida; order Araneae; family Macrothelidae; genus Macrothele; species Macrothele yani. The sequence goes on along the minus strand of CM077007.1, from coordinate 78,241,602 downwards.
GAAGTTAATTTACACGTTCGTCCACTCCTGATAACTTATCAGGGAAAACAAAACATTCAAATTGAGTTAATTGAATAGTCGAACATTGTAACATGGTGTACATTTAGTTAGTTAAAAATAAAACAGCACTAGCAGAAAAAAATTCAACACCAAACGCAACAAGTGTCAAGCATACAAAAAGGTTATTTATAGAATTATAACACAAAAAAACCTTTAAGTGAACACTTGGCAACCAGGACCGACTTCGAACTACTCCCATGCATTCGCACATCAATTTTTACATGAGTTAGGGGAAACCCTGGAAAACTCTATCCTGGAAGTGAAACATCTTTATAGATATCAACAAAGGCAATGTCTGATATTTATGTTATGCCGAAAAGACAACATGCACAAAATGAGTTGACAAGCATTTTAGTACTAAAAAAATATTAATGTGGCGCAAATACCAAAAAAAAAAAACATTACATAGTGACAAGGAGATAATGTATGCGATATTTTGTCCTCAAAGTCTGTCAAAAAAGTTCTGTGATACTGAGTACAGAGAAAAGTTCAAGTAAATAGCCTTTATAAAGCAAGTTCTGTGATATTTATTTGTCCTCACATTCCGTCACAAAGGTTTTGCGATAGTTTTTGAGGACAGAAAAGTTCAAATAAATAGTTTTTTGATATCAAAGTTCTGTGATACATTTTGAGTATAAGGAAAGATTCAAATAGCCTTTACAGAGCAAGGCTCTATGTAATAAAAAGTTCCTTTGAGCTTGAAGGTCAATTGTAATAAAAAGCAAAAATTGTTTTAACAGTACCTTTCTCTAGCAAACAATACCCGTGTGCGGACATTTTTACTTTGCTGTCGGGGTGACAACGGTACTCTTGAAGCTTCCCGCTTCACAGGCTGAGGTTGCAGGTTCCTGGATCGCCGGGGTGTGTCAGGATTTCTCGCGGACAAAGCAAGTTGACCAGAAGAAGCAGGGTCATCAGACTGTCGCAAGGAAGTCCCAGGCTGGAGCAAGGAAGTCTCAGGTTGGAGCAAGTAAGTCTCAGGCTGGAGCAAGTAAGTCCCAGGCTAGCTTGGAGACGAACCCGGAATCTGAGAAGGGTGAAGATCCGGTCGATTCTTTGGCGGTCGAAGAAACGGTGTAAAACTAGAAGTGCGCTTCCGTGAACGACGAGGAACGGTGGAGGAAGGTATAGGCTCCGTCCGTCTCGAGCGAAGATTTCAAGGACGAAATCCTAGAGGATGTAAATGCAGGACTTTATGTCTGGATTGTAGCCCAAAACTAGAAGTTGCACTAGGAGACTGTGGAACAAGAGGGGGAATACAGGCGGCGGACGCTTGGTAGGTTTAGATGGCACAGATGGCGAAAGAGGACTTTTTTGCCCTACTGCAGATTGATTAAATGTTCCTAAAGTAGGCAGCTGCTCAGTAGAAACAGAAGTAGGGATTTTTTACTTGGAGATTGAAGCACCTCAACAATATTGTCCGATGATTCAGATTCAGCAAGAGGTACGACTCTTTTAGGCACAGGAGATAGGCACAGGAGAGATGGAACTACCTAAAGATGAAATGTCAGTTCTTGTTCTTTTGAACTTTTTTGATTTAAAACCAAAGGGGGGCACTATGCGTGAAAAAGTAAATGGAGCGATTATAGTATGAGAAGCAGATGAAAAAGAACCTCGTTGCACATGACAAGAATCTCCAGAGGAACTGGAAGTACTAGAACTCTTGTTTTTTGAAAAGGCAGGAGACGGAGGAGTTGAAATAATTGCAGTACCCCGAGTGAATGGAATAATGTCAGAATGAGAATCGTTAAAAGTGGAAGCAAAGACCCGTTCAGACGAAAGTAGAGAATCGTACAGGACATGGGTGGGGTCAATAAATTCATCATCAATTATACATACTTGTGAAGAAGTCCCACCCTCTTCCTGAGGATTCCTACTAGATTTAGGGTTAATAATTGCATCATCACTTCTAAAAACCCATTTCCTACATTGCTGCACATGGGCAGAATGTAGGGAGCCATCTGGCTTTTTTAATACGACATTATTATTGTACAATTCTACCAATTCAAAGGTGCCTTCATATAAAGGTTCAAATTTTTTCATGAAAGTGTGTGCAACGGAGGATTGAAAATGAGTTTTTAATAAGACCAGATCTCCAACTGCGAGATCTGGTTCCCTCCGTTTCGCATTATAGTGCCTAGCTTGGCTTAATTGAGCTCGACTGATAGCAGTCCGTGCCTTTTGCGCAAGTAGTTTTACAGATTCAGGTGTTGGTCTTTGGTTGATTTAATCGATAATGCCAGTTAAATTCTCAAAGGGGGTGCGGATTTTGCGCCCTAGAAAAGTTCAGCGGGCGTAAGCCGCGTTGATTCATGAAATGATGAGCAAAGGGCGAAGTAAAGCATTTCAATGTGTTCGTCCCAACGCTTATGATTATTGCCAATGAAAGTTGAGATCATCTTTAGTAAAATTCTATTTACACGCTCAGCCAGATTGGCTTGAGGGTGATATGGACTGATAAATTTGTGTTTTATTTGAAGCCTCGCACACATTCGCTCAAATAACTCCGAAATGAAATGAACCCCGTGGTCCGAGGCTACGGTACGGGGACAGCCAAAACGAGAAAAAACGTTATGTATTAAAGTATGACATATTACATCAGCCGTAGCTGCTTTAATGGGGAATGCTTCCACACATTTAAAAAAATTATCTGTAACAGCTAAAATATAACGAGACTTAGTTTTAGTTCATAATGGATAAGGGCCCAATAAATCTATAGAGATGGTTTCAAATACATAATTATTTGAACTACAAATAAGGTGACCGGCCGGTCGTTTATTATCATAATTTTACTTTTGACAGTAATCACATGAGCGAATGTATGCGAGTATACTATTGTACATGCCCGGCCAGTTGGCTACGTCTCGAGGTTTAGTACGACTTTTCCGTATGGCCGGCAAGAGGAATATCATGGAACTCGTGGAGTAAGGCCATGCGGAGAGACTGAGGTATCACAGGGCGGTACTCAGCTCTCGAATTTACAAATTTTGTATAACACAAAATACCATCGATGATCTCATAATTTTGACTACGACCAGCTGAAGAAGGTTCACTTGGGGCAGAAGAACCAGCGAGTAAGAAATTATAAATTTCCCCAAAATCTGGATCATTCGGCAGTTCAGAAATTATTTGCTCCCTTGAAGTGATTTCCGAAATGAGAAATAGGGAGGAGGTTCAGTATCCGCCTGGCCACCAGAACCGACCGGACAGCGAGACAGTGCGTCAGGCAGTTGGTTTGATTTACCAGGGCGATACTGAATTTCTACATAATATTCTTGAAGTCGAAGTGACCATTTTAACAATCTTCGAGACAGATTCTTTGCAGTGGTTAAATATTGTAGAGCCGAATGATCCGTAATGACCTTGACAGTTAAATGATTGAGATAGCATTTAAATTTGGTGACAGCAAATAGAATAGCTAAGCATTCTCGTTCAGTAGCAGAGTAATTACGTTCTGCTTTGTTAAGAATTCGAGAGGCATATGCAATAGGATGCCCTCGTTGAGATAGAACAGCTCCTAGGCCAACACCTGATGCATCGGTAAAAATGTTGAACATTTCTGCATGGTTAGGAAAGGCTAACACAGGTGGCGAAACCAAGGCATGTTTAAGAACATTAAAAGCAGTTTCTGCCTCCGTGGACCAAACAAAGAGTCTATACTTTCGTTTTAACAGAAATAAAGGTTCGCATGAAGTAGCGTACCCCGGAACGAACTGTTGGTACCACCCGGTCATGCCTAGGAATCTAGACAATTCTTTTGCCGACTTAGGCCTCGGGAAGTCCGAAATTGGCTTGGCCTTTGAGTCGTCAGTTAGAAGACCCTTAGGGGTAATTTTCAATCAGGGATATACTAGTTCGTTCCGTCCAATTTGACATTTGACAGGTTTAAAGTCAAACCTGCATAATGTAATAGTTCGTAAACTTGGTCCAACAGAGACAGATGCTCTACAAAAGTCTCAGAAGAGACAATTATATCGTCCAGATAGACATAGACATTAGGTCCGAGCACAGGACGTAAGACACAGTCCATTAGGCGTTTAAACCTTGCAGGAGCATATGCCAAACCAAAGGGCATTTGTAGAAACTCATATGCTCCAAACAGGGTAATAAATCCAGTTTTTTCTACAGAATCTGGGTGGACAGCAACCTGCCAATAGCCACTAGTTAAATCCAAAGTTGACAGCCAGTTTGTTGACGATAAGTCCTGGAGAATATCGCTAATTATAGGCAATGGATAATTGATAGCTTTAGTCACCGCATTGAGTTTACGATAGTCTATCACAAAGCGATACTCTCCGGATTGTTTTTTTTTTTTTTTGGAACAAGAAAAGCAGGTGCTGCCCAAGGACTAAGTGATTTTTTAATTATTCCCGAATGGAGCATGTTCTGAATTTGTTTTTGGAACTCAGCTTTTTCTGGTTCGGACATGGATAAGGCTTACATGCAATGGGATTAGCCCCTTCCGTATCAATAGTATGACACACCACCTGTGTAAACCCTGGCTTATCAGAAAATAACCCTGGTCTGCTGTGTAAAATCTGACCAAGTTGACTCTTGTGTTAAGGCAATAATCTCTCCCTCGCAAGAACTGCCGAAAAATCAATACGCTCTTCTGGGGTGGGAGGACTAATCTCAGGCATTAAGATTAGGCCATGCTCGAAATCAAGTGTAAGCTTAAACATTTTAATAAAATCTACCCCCAAAAGGCAATCCACGGGTAACTCTTGAATCAAAAAAAGTATAAGAAACTTGAACTTTGCCAATCTTGACAAGTAAATGAACTGATCCAGAGATTGAAAAAGCATTATTGTCGGCACCTCGCAGACATTGCTGGGAGGGCTCGACACAAGCATTTGAAAAGGTAGAAACACAGAAATCAAAGTTCTATGCAGAAGTGTCAGATCCAGAATCAATTTCAGCCGACACTACTACTTTACCCAAGGTCACAAGAATATCAGGCAAAAGCGGAACTTGAATAGTTAAAAAAAGAGATTTGAGGTCTTCAGAAAAACGAGGAGATAGACTCGACCCATCTACCTCCTGCTGGTTTAAATTGTCGTGAAACTGATGAGAATATCTTGATTGATTTTGGAAATTTGGCAAAGCACCAGAACGTGCTGAATTGTAGTAACGTGAAGGAGAGGCAGCATTAATATCTTTAGGCTTGCCTTGCCTGGTGTACCGTCAAAATAACCCGGGAAAAATAAACCGCTTCGTAATAACCCAGTCAAAACAACCAGGCGTCTAAATAACCCGGAGTCTAAATAACCCAGCGTCACAATAACCCCGCGTTAAAATAACCCGTAACAGAAACAACCCAACGTCACATTAACCCAGCGTGCAAAAAAAACGTTACAAAATAACCCTGGGACACGATAACCCCAGGTCACAATTATTGTACGTCGGAATAACCCGCGTCATAATAACCGACGACTTAATAACCTATCTCATGAAACTAACTTATTCCATAGACGCTTTTTGGAAGGAATCGGCGTCCGGGGTCAAGGGTCTCCCCATACAAATTTTTCGCAAAATCTAGTTTTCAATTTAGAACCACCAAATTTGGTATACAATTTAATGGTACTCTAACTTAGACGGTAGATGGTTTTGGGAACGGCTCGGGGTCCATTCAAAATTTTAGTAAAATCTACAGTTTTCAATTTAGAACCATTAAATCTGGTATACAATCTCATGGTACTCTAACTTAGATATTACATGGTTGTGGGACCGAATCGGGGCACGGTGTCAAGGGGGCCCCATACAAAATTTTTGTAAAACCTACAGTTTTCAATTTAGAATCAACAAATTTGGTATACAATCTCATGGTACTCTAACTTAGACGGTAGATGGTTTTTTGGAACGGGTCGAGTCAAGAGGCCTCCCCCCATACAAAATTTTCGTAAAATCTACAGTTTCCAATGTAGAACCAATAAATTTGGTATACTACCGAATGGTACTCTAACTTAGACGGTAGATGAATTTTGGAACAAAGTGGCGCCCGGGACAAGGGGCCCCCCATACAAAATTTTCGTAAATTCTACAGTTTTCAATTTCGAACCACCAAATTTAATATACATCTCATGGAACTCTAACTTAGACGGCAGAGGGTTTTTGGAACTGGTCGGGGCCCAGGGTCAAGGGTCCCCCGATACAAAATGTTCGTAAAATGTACAGTTTTCAATTTAGAACCACCAAATTCGGTATACTATCTCATGATACACTAACTTAGACGGTAGATGGATTTTGGAACAAATAAGGGCCCGGGGTCAAAGGGCCCCACCCAAAATTTTCGTAAAATCTACTGTTTTCAATTAAGAACCTCCAAATTTGGTATATATCTCATGGTACTCTAACTTAGACGGTAGATGGTTTTTGATACCGGTTGGGGCCAGGGGTCAAGGGGTCTCCGACGCAAAATACTAGTAAAATCTACAGTTTTCAATTTAGAATCAATAAATTTGGTATACAGTCTCATGGCACTCTAACTTAGACGGTAGATGGTTTTGGGAACGGGTCAGGCCCGTGGTCAAGGGGGCCCCCATACAAAACTTTCGTCAAATCTACAGTTTCCAATTTAGAACCAATAAATTTGGTATACTACCTAATGGTATTCCAACTTAGACGGTAGATGAATTTTGGAACAAGTTAAGGCCAGGGGTCAAGGGGCCCCAAATTCAAAATTTTCGTAAAATCTACAATTTTCAATTTAGAACCACCATACTTGGTATACCTACTCATGATGCTCTAACTTAGACGGTAGATGGATGTTGGAATAAGTAGAGGCCCGAGGTCAAGGGGCCTACATACAAAATTTTCGTAAAATCTACAGTTTTCAATTTCGAACCTCCAAATTTATTATACATCTCATGGAACTCCAACTTAGTCGGTAGATGGTTTTTGGAACCGGTCGGGGCCCAGGGTCAAGGGTCCCCCGATACAAAAATTTTCGTAAAATCTACAGTTTTCAATTTAGAACCACCAAATTTGGTATACTATCTCATGATGCTCTAACTTAGACGGTAGATGGATTTTGGAACAAATAGGGGCATCCATACAAAATTTTCGTAAAATCTACAGTTTTCAATTTAGAACCTCCAAATTTGGTATACATCTCATGGTACTCTAACTTAGACGGTAGATGATTTTTGGAACCGGTTGAGGCCAGGGGTTAAGGGGCACCCAACACAAAATTTTCGTAAAATCTACAGTTTTCAATTTAGAACCATTACATTTGCTATACAAACTCATGGTACTATAACTTAGACGGCAGATAGTTTTTGGAACGGATCGGGGTCAAGCCTCCCCCATACAAAATTTTCGTAAAATCTACAGTTTTCAATTTAGAACTACAAAATTTGGTATACTCTCTAATGAAGCTCTAACGTAGACTGTAGAGGGATTTTGAAACAAGTAGGGGCCCGGAGACAAGGGGCCCCCAACAAAATTTTCGTAAAATCTACAGTTTTCAACTTAGAACCACCAAATTTGGTATAGTATGTCATTGTACTAGAACTTAGGCGGTAGATAGTTTTTGGAACGGTCGCGGTCAAGCGCCCCCCCCCATACAAAATTTTCGCAAAATCTACAGTTTTCAATTTAGAACCACCAAATTTGGTCTACTATCTCATGATGCTCTAACTTAGACGGTAGATGGATTTTGGAACAAATAGGGGCCGGGGTCAAGGGGCCCCATACAAAATTTTCGTAAAATCTACAGTTTTCCAGTTTTCAATTAAGAACCTACAAATTTGGTATACATCTCATGGTACGCTAACTTAGACAGTAGGTGGTTTTTGATACAGGCTGGGGCCGGGGGTCAAGGGGCCCTCGACGCAAAATTTTAGTAAAATCTACAGTTTTCAATTTAGAATCAACAAATTTGGTATACAATCTCATGGTACTACAACTGAGACGGTAGATTGTTTTGGGAACGGGTCGTGGTCAATCCTTCCCCATACAAAATTTTTGTGAAATCTACAGTTTTCAATTTAGAACCACCAAATTTGGTATAATCTCTAATGAAACTCTAACTTAGACGGTAGTGGATTTTGGAACAAGTTGGGACCTGGGGTCAAAGGGCCCCTTCCCCCCATACACTATTTTCGTAAAATCTGCAATTTAAAATTTCGAACCACCAAATTTGGTATACCATCTCATGATGCTCTAACTTACACGGTAGATGGATTTTGGAACAAGTAGGCGCCCGGGGTCAAGGGGCCCCCATACCAAATTTTCGTAAAATCTACAGTTTTATACATCTCATGGAACTCTAACTTAGACGGTAGATGGTTTTGGAACCGGTCGGGGCCCAGGGTAAAGGGTCCCCCGATACAAAATTTTCGTAAAATCTACTGTTTTCAATTTAGAACCACCAAACGTGGTATACAATCTCATGGTACTATAACTTAGACGATAGATAGCTTTTGGAACGGGTCGGGGTCAAGCTCCCCCCCTCTCCATACAAGATTTTCGTAAAATCTACTGTTTTCAATTTAGAACCACCAAATTTGGTATACAATCTCATGGTACTATAACTTAAACGATAGATAGTTTTTAAAACGGGTCTCGGTCAAGCCCTCCCCCCCCCCCCCCACTACAAAATTTTCGTAAAATCTACAGTTTTCAATTTAGAACCACCAAATTTGGTATACTATCTCATGGTGCTCTAACTTAGATGGTAGATGGATTTTGGAACAAATAGGGGCCCGGGATCAAGGGGCCCCCATACAAAATTTTCGTAAAATCTACAGTTTTCAATTTAGAACCTCCGAATTTGGTATACATCTCATGGTACTCTAACTTAGACGGTAGATGGTTTTTGGAACCGTTTGGGGCACGGGGGTTTAGGGGCCCCGACGCAAAATTTTCGTAAAATCTACAGTTTTCAATTTAGAACCACCACATTTTCTGTACAATCTCATGGTACTATAACTTAGACGGCTGATAGTTTTTGGAACGGGTCGGGGTCAAACCTCCCCCATACAAAATTTTCGTAAAATCTACAGTTTTCAATATAGAACCACCAAATTTGGTATACCATCTCATCCCAGCAAAAACACTAGTGTGCTGGGAAACTGCTGGCCACCAGCTGGCAGTGATGGGTCACTGCTGGCTGAAATCTGCCGCTCACGGCCCGGTAGTGGTCCGTTGGTGGTAGCGCTATGTCTTGGCGAGCCATTGATGGCCCTGCAGCATCGCCGTGAATTGTGGGCCTCAAAGCAAGTGCCACTAGTGGCCTGTTGCTGGCAACCAATGCAACCCCCAACAGCAGGTGGAAGCATCGGGACTGCGCATACGCAGAAGCAACACTTGCTGTGTCTCTCATGGTACCAGTTAGTTGAAGACGACGCTATCGTCATCGTGTTATTTTAGTGGATGTTAAGAAAAAAACCCATATGTGGAGAGGCGAATTAATTTCCTAATGAAATTTTACGTCGACGAAGATATCAGATTAAGCCGTGAAATACTAAATACAGCCATGAAATACACCCACTCCATTCCCATGATTAACAATTCATGGAATGGAGTGGATGAATAACAAGAAAAAATTTGAAACCGCTTGAAACACATATCCTGGAAAACCATTAAAATAGCGTTTGTTGGGAAAAAAAGAATTATACGCGTACAAAATTTATTAATTATTTGAAAGAAAAAAAAGCAACGCTATGTGGTGTACTCATCCATGGGTTGAATACACAAGACTGGGAGGATATCGCTTCTAAAAATAACGAGAAGTAAAATAAAATATCTTTTACTCTTTAAAACAAATGTAGCTTCGGACAACGGAAAGGAAAGACACAACGTTAAAAATGTAACGGAATGTGACATGAACCCGGGTAAATATATATTTATTCAACAACCTCTTTTCAAGACGGCAAGGACAGTACAAAACTTTGGAAAGCGACTCTAAGTATGTACACGCCTTGAAAATGAGTGAAGTTCCCTTAACGTAAAAAAAAAAAAAAACTATCGGTTACGTTGAAAAAATTAATTTATCAATTATATGAAACTGACTTTTATGAAAAATACCTCGCAATATTATAAAATGAAAGAGGGAAGCATTCGATTACAAATTGTATACCAAACAGATAGCTTCCAGCACGTGTCCGAGGGTCGTGAATTAGTCCGGTCGGTAGCGAGCGCGGTTTCCATGTAAACGGCCCTGCATCGAATCTAGTCAGATGCAAACGGCATTTTTCCGGTCTGTTGAGAAAATTTCACCAGCGCAGTGCGTTAAATCACAAGCTTCGTAAGGGTAGAAAAAAATGTAGCTTTAGGTAACTGCGGTTATCCTTGCTTTTTTATTATTATTATGGCTAATACTGGGAAATTGGCGGACAAGATTCGGCATGCCACCAGTTACGTCACGTTGTTGCTGGTTGCCACTAACGGCCCACTAGCGGACCACATTAGGCTAGCTATTATTTCTGGTACGTGCTTGCAGGGCCACTGAAGGGCCACTTGTGGCAGCTACTGCCTGTGATGGACCACTGATGGCCCTGTTGTGGCATATGACAACTGATGGGGTGCCAACTGTTGGCCAGCTGTTGGCCTGAACTGCTGGCCCTTCTGTTGGCCGCCCGGACATTTTATTGACGGTTCGGCAGCGGCAACATAGTGCTGGGCCATTGCTGGCAGTGCTGGCTGCCAGCAATGGCCCACTGCTGGCCCAGCAAGACTGTTTTTGCAGGGATGGTACTATAACTTAGACGGTAGATAGTTTTGGAACGGGTCGTGGTCAAGCCCCCCCCCATACAAAATGTTCGTAAAATCTACAGTTTTCAATTTAGAATCAACAAATTTTGTATACTATGTAATGATGCTCTAACTTAGACGGTAGTGGATTTTGGAACAAATAGGGGCCCGGGGTCAAGTGGCCCCCATATAAAATTTTCGTAAAATCTACAGTTTTCAATTTAGAACCACCAAATTTGGTATACAATCTCATGGTACTATAACTTAGACGGTAGATGGATTGATTTTGAACAAGTATGGGCCCTCATACAAAATTTTCGTAAAATCAGCAGTTTTGAATTTAGAACCACCAAATTTGGTATACAATCTCATGATACTATAACTTAGACGGTAGATAGTTTTGGGAACGTGTCGGGGTCAAGGGCCCTGATACAAAATTTTCGTAAAATCTACAGTTTTCAATTTAAAACTACCAAATTTGGTATACTACCTCATGGTAGATGGTTTCTGACTTAGAAGGTAGATGGTTTTTGGAACAGGTGGGGCCAGATATCCAGGGGGCCCCCATACAAAATTTCGTAAAATCTACAGTTTTAATTTAGTTCTACAGTTTTAACTTAGTTTCAACAATTTTGGTTCACTATTTCATGGTACTCTAATATAGAGGGTAGATTGTTTTTTGAAGAGGTCGGCGCCCGGAGTCGAAGGGCTCTCACACAAAATTTTCCTAAAATCTATCGTTTTCAATTTAGAACCACCAAATTTGGTATACTACCCCATGGTACTCTAACTTAGACGGTAGATGTTTTGGGAAGGTGTCGGTGCCAGGGGTCTATTGGCCCCTATACACATTTTCGTAAAATCTATAGTTTCCAATTTAGAACGACCAAATTTTGGTATACTACCTCAACGTATTCTAACTTAGAGCGCAGAAGGAAAGGGTCTGGTGCCGGGGTGAAAATGAATCCAAAAATTACATTTCTTACTCCTAAAAACTACAACCCAATTCAGCACTTCAGTACCCCACCTACGGTCTAAGTTTGATTCCATAGATAACAATAAAGTGCAAAAATATCCGGTTAATGGTGTATTAAAAACACAAATTATTAAACCTTTGCTTTCACCACCAACGGGTACCTTATCAGGCAGAAAAAACAATGTAATGTAAATAATGTAAATTATTTTGTGTTTCGTATAATTAAATTAACTAAATCAAAAAATTTTAATAAGTTTACTGGAAATTTACGGAAATATTTTTTCATTCATTAACGTTCACCCGCTGAACTTGGTGATTCTACAAATAGTAATATTTACCCGTGAAATACCGGGTACTCCTGCTAGTAGGAACTAAAGATAATGTTACACTTTTAGTCAGGCACAAAACAATAATTATAAAGCCCTAGGCCTGGGCCTTATTAGCAATTTTCAGTCCGCCGTACTAATTTTCATAAGGTTTGCATAGAACTCCAAGATTTTAGCAATGCGCTTTACTGAGGTTGAAACTATTAAGCAGGCCCTAGGCTTAGGGCTTTCTGATAATTGTCAATCCTCCGAGCTGATATTTATATAGTTTTCAAAGAAAATCAAATTAATTCTGTTGAAATTTTACTCGAGCCCAAGACATTAATAGATACGCCCGATGCCTAGGCATATGCATTTTTAGTAATTTTATAATGCCGTGATCATATTAGCTTTTCATGATAAAGCAATTAAAGAGTGTTACGCTTATTAAACATTTTAAAAGGCTTAGGCCTAGCGGCCGATAACTAATATTTGGTGCCTAAGTGAAAGCGCAACATTATTAATTTGATTTATTATGCAAACCTTATAAATATGAGCACAACGATTAAAAGTTACTAAAGAGTCCTTGTAAGTAATATTTTTTGACCGAGTTCAAGTGCAATTTACGAAATATCGACAGGTTAAAATATCTAAAGTAACAATGAAATTTAGAATAATTATTTTTTCTTTTTATTTCAGTTTTGACACTTGTATTGAGTTCTGAAAACATGTATTTTACCTATTTTTTATCTTCATTGTGCTTTTAACCGACTTTCTTACCAATGTTTTGGGCATTTCATTTTGAGTGGTTACTTGTGTTTATGTTTTGGGCATTTTACTTTGTATGGGTATTTTTGTTATGTTTTGGTTATTTTATTTTCCGTGGTGGTTGTAATTTCCACAGGATGAAAAGGGGAAACTGTTAACACTCACGATGCCTACTTGCTTACATTTTTTTAAAATACAGCACATGTTTTTGTTTTGGTTTATACCACTTACTCCTTAAGCAACTTCAGGTTTCTTTAAATAATAACTTTTTCTCAGGGCTTACTCCTTAAGCAACTTCGGGTTTCTTTAAATAATAACTTTTTCTCAGAGCCTTCTGTTTCCTCTACCCAGGTTTTTCGGCTCCGCAATTTTATTTCTTGGTTTTAGAATATTTTCCTTATTATTACTCTATTTTCTCTTGTAAATTCTTTATGTAAGATATGTCTATTGCATCGAAGGATTTCGCAATTATATATGAAGCCCTGTTGCTGAAATTAAACAATATTTCCAACTAAAACAGTGCAGTTCAGATATTTTCCTGCTGTTAACTGAAAAAATGAAAACAAAAACAACAAATCTGGGCAATTAGTTGAGGCATCAGACAGTACTTACTAGTAACCAGTCAAAGTTTTGAGGAAGAATGAGCTTAGGAATTTCTAACTCCAACAAAAAAGAATAACCGCACTGTATCCCTCCCCATTCCCTGGTGCAGGCCTTTGGACGTCTTGAAAGAGAAGTTCTGAGGACACATCTGTATCGTAGTTGCTTGAGAATCCGTGACAAGCTCCTGGTGTCGTAGTAAAAAAACACACTTCCTACTTCGCGTAAATTGCTTGGATGGTAATGCCAACGAACAAAGTTCTGCTCTGGCATTGGATTTCTGTTGCTTTTGATGGAATATATACTTTTCCTCTGGGGTTCACCGCTCTCTGTATAGTCTTCACACGGGAATACGCCCCAAGGTAAAACACCAGTTTCATGGCAATTAACAACAATTAGCGAAGGCGAGGTGGGTACAGGAAATAAGTTAAGCGAGACGGATCTGAACTTAGAAAGTCGGGGGAAGGTGTTGTACGAAAAACTGTGTTTGGCTTACTGGCCATTCGGCACGTAGGGACGTGGGTCTTCTTTTTAATACGTCACGGGGTAAACAAATTGTCTTTTCAGTATATACAGTTTTCTTTCATATGCATGGTGCAGCACAGAAAACAATTTGAATTTATTTTTTAGAGTTAGCATTGTGCCTACTGGCCCAGAGTACAGCGGCCCAGTCCGCCCCTGGTACTTGGCGCCCGGATGCTTGGCATCCGTTGATCACCCGCTTGGAGCGTCCTTGCTGTAAAATACATGTACTTCCGTTTTGGAAAAACAAAAGATAAGATGCCGATCCCTAAACTTAAACTCTTCTTGTGACCGCAGGTACCAAAATCTTGAAATTCGCCTAAACCCTAACTGGAGGAACAGGCCTCACGTGATCGTCTGTATTCTGAGTGTTTTATTGAATGGTTGCTCATCAGTTCGTAGTTGATTGGCGAACAGAGAACTTGCTTGTTGAAACCTTTGTTGTGCGTTGTCAAGTGATAATAGTGGATATGTCATTCTAAATATTTTGGAAAGAGAAAGAAAGCATGGTTTTCCGAAGGCATTATGTAGGTGAAGTATGCAACATAGTTAACTCACAACAAGGAAATGATTTGCCGAAATGGCAAGGTTATTTATTTTGCCATAACAGAGTGCGGGGTGATTTATGGCATTGACACTGTAGTGAAAGAAATTATAGAAACTGTACTGGCTTTTCTAGTACTATTTTTATTTTAGATGAACACAGCAGGCGCAATGAGAAATCACATAATCATGCTCCAAGACCGGAGAAACGTGATGTTGCTGTTGCAAGAGCGCAAGTAAAAGAACAAGCGAGAAATATGGACAAAGCCCCTGCACAAATTAATCAAACCGTGAAAACTTCAATGGCTACAGTAAATGCAGGTTGCATGCCTAATATTGATGCACTAAGGCAAGTTGTAAAACCAATACGAAGAGAAGACATGCCTGCAGAGCCTACGACTTTAGAAGGGATCGATGCCCCAACAGATTTACAGGAAAGAGATGGTGCAAAATTTCTTGGCAGAGACAGCGCATTTGGAGATTAAATAATAATTTTATTTTTAACAGAAAATAATTTACGAAAGCTTAAAGAAGCACACCTCTGGATTTTTGAAACTTGTCCAACCCTATTTAGGCAATTATATACCATTCATGCTATGTTTGGAACGAATCCAGAAAGGCAAAGATTTGTCGCACTAGTTTATGGGTTACCTTCCAATAAGAATGTAGAATATTATATTATACAAGATTTTTGCAGGATTTACATGACTGTGCATCAGATTATGATATTCAGCTTGCAGCACAATACGTATAATGATAGATTTTAAAATAGCTATCATTATAATGCTGCCAAAAAGGAATTTTTGAAGCACTCAAAAATGTTGTTGGTTTCATCTCGGAAAAAATGTGCGGAGGAATATCCATCCTCTGGCATAGCCTCGGAATATGGGGAAAACAGTGAGTTAGCTCCCAAAGTCAAACATTTGCAAGCACTCGCATTTCTTTCATCTGATGAAATTCCAGCTGCTTTTGAAGAAGTGAAATCAATTTCACTAGAATCTGCAAATTCTGTAGTTCAGTGGTTTGAGGAAAATTATGTTCTTGGAAAATTTCGTGGAAGCAGAAGAAACAATCCAAGCAGAAGCCCTCCGCTTTTCTCACCAACAATTCGGTCAGTAAGAGAAAACAATTTACTTGTCTTTCCCAGAACACAAAACAAACTTGAAGGATGAGACAGACGCTGGAATACAATTCTGGGGAGAAAAAACTAGGACTTTATAAAATAATCACTGAAATTGCGAAAGAGCAGAGAACAACTATGGCTAAAATCGAAAGAGTGATATCACAGATTCCAACAAATCCACCTAGAAGAGAAACGCTGACAAGATAAAAAGGAATTCGAACTTCTTTGGCGCACAGAGACAATGTTAATGTGCTAGACTTTTTAAGAAGAATTTCTTATACTTCTACCCTTTCCTAAAATGTGCTGGTAGTTTTCACTAATTGAATTATACCTTTTACTAACTTGTATTTAAAATTTTCAAGAATGTAGTTCTGCCGAAGATGCAAGAATGTAAAACACAGCGCAAAATTTAAAAATACAAGATTTTCAAAATAGCATGTCCAAAACATAAAATATCAAAAAGTAATCCAAAAGGTGAAACAAATAAAAATTTAAAATGCAATCACAAGTCACAAGCATAAGAAAAATGCGAAACGTTATGTAACAAGCACAACACAAAATAAAACAAATGCCAAATCATAAAAATGAAATGCACACGCTATGTAAAATGTACAAAATAAAATAAATGTCATATTCATAAGGATTGCATGACAAGTCAAGTTAATAATGAGCGTTTACTTAGGCTTCAAACAATAATTATTAGCCTACATCCCTTTTTAAAAATCTTTAATAAGTGCAACATTATTAACCTGACTTGTCATCACAGATAATCAATATGACCATGTCATACAATTACTTAAAAGACTTGTGCCTAAGCCTAATGGTTGTTTATAGTTTTGTACTCGAGTAAAAACGCAACACAATAAACTTGACTTTCTATGGCAATTTTATGTATATGAGCACGGCTGATTGAAAACTGATCAAAGCTCTGTACCATAACTTTCGCATGTTATCGAAACCTTATGAATACGTCGGACTAAAAATTCCTAAAAAAAGTTTACGCCTAAGGTCTTGTAATTAACGTTTTGTGACAGAGTGAAACTGCAACATTGATAACTTGACATGTTGTGTTAACGTTGTCAATATGAGCACGGCGTATTAAAGATTTCAAGAAATAGCCTTTGGGATTAATGTGTTGTAACTGTGTAAAAGTGTAACATTATGTTTATTTTCTATATAAACCAAACTACGTGCTGAAATGGCCCATCTATGTATACGTATACTTCAACCATATACCGAAGCGCTTACAAGGAGAAAACAAAAGTGCAATTTTGTACACTCCCCAAACATTTTACGGCCAGCCTACATGGAAGTGGACAGGTTGATATAAAAAACGTACTTTTCATACGGCTCCATAACAAATAGCAATGGACACGTGGCAATTTATTTTTTTTTAGTTGGGGATTTACCGACCACCGTGATCAATTCAGTGGGCTATAAGCAGTCGGCCGTTCCTAATTTTGTGCCACTGATTCCTGGAAAGGGGGACAGCCAGTGCCAGAAGTCAATCACAAAGTCCATGACTCACAGGGATTCGAACCAGGATCCTTCTCGACGAGTGGTCAGAAGCCAGCGCTTAGATCACTGCGACACCGTAGCGACTCACGTTGAAATGCATTCTTCATACGGCCCCAAACGCTCTTAGGGACATATTAGATTGAACTGGACGCAAAGAAATCATTAATATAATTTGTACTAGCAGGGATACCAGGTATACGCCAGGTACATATTACTATTTGTGGAATGACCAAGTTCAGCGGGCGAAAGTTAATGAATGAAAAAGATATGCCTGTAATTTTTCTGTAAACTTATTTTAAATGTTTTGATTTAGTTAATTTAATTTTACGAAACAAAAAAGAAAGGAAAAGGAATGGAAATAGTTACCTTCGAGGAGACATCAATAGAATTGCCGTACATTTGGCATGTGCTTCTGAGAATCCCGCCACACAGAAATGCAATATACCTATGTGATGTCGCATGCATACAACTTGACATTGGCATTGATCATCTTTTTCTTACCGTTTTGAATTTTGATTATCTGGAACTCTCTATTTACTTTACATCATGTTTCTGCTTGAAAAGCCGCCCGTTGATAGTGAAAGCTAAACTATTTTAATTTGTGTTTTTAATACACCAATAACCGCATATTTTTGCACATTATTGTTATCTACGGTCTCCAACTTAGACCGTAGGTTGGGTAGTTGGTGGTTTACGGCGTAAGGGCCTCAAAGGGCCAAAGAGCGCCTTAGACTGTAGATAAGGGTATTGGAGTGCTGAATTGTGTTGCAGATCTTAACAGTAAAAAATGAAATTTTCACGAAAATTTAGTTGACCCCGGACCCCGACCCCTTCCAAAAACCGTGTACCGTCTATGTCAAAGTACCATGAGATAGTATACAAAATTTAGTGGTTCTAAATTGGAAACTGTAGATTTTACGATACTTTTGTATAGGGGCCCTTTGGCCCTGGGCCCCGACCTCTTCTAAACACCGCATAGGGTCTAAGTTAGGGTTTCATGAGATAGTATACCAAATTTGGTTGTTATAAATTGGAAACTGTAGATTTTATGAAAACTTTGCATGGATGGGGGGCTCTGACCGCCCTGGTACTGCCTCCTTCCAAAAACCATCTGCAGTCTAAGTTAGAGTTTTATGAGATAGTATACCACATTTGGTGGTTCTAAATTGAAAGCTTTAGATTTCAAGAAAATTTTGTATGGGGTACCTTGACCCCGGGCCCCGACCCCTTACAGAAAACACATATGGTCTAAGTTAGAGTTCCGTGAGATAGTATACTAAATTTAGTGGTTCTAAATTAAAAACTGTAGATTTTACAAAAACTTTTGTGTGGTGGCCTCATGACCCCGGGTCCCGACCCCTTCCAAAATCCGTCTACTGTCTACGTTAGGGTACCATGAGATAGTATACCAAATTTGGTAGTTCTTAATTCAAAACAGTTGATTTTACGAAAATTTTGTGTGTGTGAAGGGAGGGGGAAACCAGGCTGTTCTTAGACCCCAGGCTCCGGCCCGTTCCAAATACCCTCTACAGTCTAAGTTAGAGTTTCATGAGATAGTATACCAAATTTGGTAGTTCTTTATTCAAAACAGTTGATTTTACGAAAATTTTGTGTGTGTGAAGGGAGGGGAAACCAGGCTGTTCTTAGACCCCAGGCTCCGGCCCGTTCCAAATACCCTCTACAGTCTAAGCTAGAGTTTCATGAGATAGTATACCAAATTTGGTAGTTCTTTATTCAAAACAGTTGATTTTACGAAAATTTTGTGTGTGTGAAGGGAGGGGGAAACCAGGCTGTTCTTAGACCCCAGGCTCCGGCCCGTTCCAAATACCCTCTACAGTCTAAGCTAGAGTTTCATGAGATAGTATACCAAATTTGGTAGTTCTTTATTCAAAACAGTTGATTTTACGAAAATTTTGTGTGTGTGAAGGGAGGGGGAAACCAGACTGTTCTTAGACCCCAGGCTCCGGCCCGTTCCAAATACCCTCTACAGTCTAAGTTAGAGTTTCATGAGATAGTATACCAAATTTGGTGGTTCTAAATTGAAAACTGTAGATTTTAGGAAAATGTTGTATGGGGGGGGGGGGGTCTGACTCCTTCCGAAAACCGTCTAAGTTATCGCACCATGAGATAATACACCAAATTTTGTTGTTTTAAATTGGGAACTCTAGATTTTACGAAAATTTGGTAAGGGGGCCACTTGTCTCCGGGCTCCGACCCCTTCCAAAAAGCATCTACAGTCTAAGTTAGAGTACCATGCTATAGTATATCGAATTCGGTGGTTCGAAATTAAAAACTGTAGATCTTACGCAAATTTTGCATGGGGGCTCCTGTCCCAGGGCGCCTACCCTTTCCAATAGCCATCTACGGACTAAATTAGAGTACCATGAGATAGTATACCAAAATTGGTGGCACTAAATTCAAAGCTGTAGATTTTACGAAAATTTTGTATGGGTGCACCTTGACCCCGGGCCCCGACCCCTTACAAAAGCCACATACGGTCTAAGTTAGAGTTCCATGGATAGTATACCGAATTTCGTGGTTCTAAATTAAAAAACTGTAGATTTTACAAAAATATTGTATGGGGGCCCTTTGACCCCGGGTCCCGGCCCCTTCCAATAGCCGTCTACTGCCAAATTTGGTGGTTCTAAATTCAAAACTGTAGATTTTACGAAAACTTTGTGTAGGGGGCAGCTTGATCTCGGGCCTCGATCCCTTCCAATAGCCGTCTACTGTCTAAGTTAGAGTACAATGAGTTAGTATACCAAATTTGGTTGCTCTAAATTGAAAACTGTAGATTTTACGAAAATTTTGTATGGCTGCCACTGGACCCAGACCCCCTTCCAAAATCCCTCTACAGTTTAAGTTAGAATTTTATGAGATAGTATACCAAATTTTGTGGTTCTAAATTGAAAACCGTAGATTTTACGAAAATTGTGCATGCGGGGTGTGGGGCTCCGACCCCTTCCGAAAACCGTCTGTGGTCTAAATGGGGACATTTTCTGGACCATGTCGACATTATGACCATGTCGACATTTTGGCTGTCGACATTATGTCCGTGTCGACATTATGATCCTGCCGACATTGTGACCGTCGACATTATGACCGCCACCGCACAAGCAAATTTAATAGACAGAAATGTTTGCTCACCCCACGTACCTCGTAGCGAAAGTATAGGTCCCTTACGTAGTGACGTCACTGTAAAGGACGGATAGACCGTCGATACTTGGTCGATACAACTGAAACACTTGCGGGAGAATTGTTGTGAACAATTTTAAATTCAAATTCGTTTTGAATTTGAAAACTTACAGCCAAGATGGAATGTAAAAAAACAAAAACAAAAAACCAGCGTCAACAATACACGCAGGAAAAACTAACATCCATGTGAATATTTTATTTATTGTAAACCAAGATTTTAAAGAAAATAAGTATAATTTTTTCAAATCTATTTAATCTAAACAGGATATTTACTGGCTTAAGAAAATGTGCAAGGATAGCGATCATAGCTTTTAAATTAAATTATATGCAACTGTAGCACTGTCTTCTTTAAATAAATTCGAGAGAAAGAAAAACCCCATAACATTATGTTAGTAGCACCTCATAAAGAAATCCCTTTATGCCGAACAAATCAAAACTTCAGCAACATTAAAGGAACTCGCTTAATTAAAAAGCTGGAAATTAATTCTATTAAATGTTCCGTTGTTATTTGTAATTAATCGCTTAATAGAAAAGTTAAAATTATATATTTTCAAATTCTTTTCCTTTCTTTTCGTCATATTTTACTTGCTAAATTTTGAGAACTTTAAAAATCGGCACCTTGTTTAATGCAAAGAAATGCTTCCCTCACTCACTTTGCCATGATCCTTAAGTAACTACACTGCTGGACAATTGCTAAGGACGGATCATAAACGGCTATATAGCGCATAAAAAAGTAAGTGTGGTTGGATGCCAAGTGAAATAAAATAATGTCAGAATGCCAGGACATTACAAGAAAGACAATTTATTGTGCTCTGAAATCCAGAAGGCTTTAAAACGTGTTCAAAGGACAAACAGGCCATTTTGTGCAGAATACGTAAACGTGAAAATAATGCAATTACCGTCTGCAGGCGTTCCGGCGTAAGATGTCAATACGGGATATGGCCACCATGGAGGGCGATGCAAGATTCCACACGTCGTGTCATGCTTTGCACAACATTATCAAGCAGCTGTTGGGGTAATTTATCCCATTCCTCTGTAAGTGCACGGATGAGGGTGTCCTTGTTTATTGGAGGGCATTGGCGACCAGCAAGACTCCTCCCCAAAGCACCCCACACATTTTCAATGGGATTCAGATCTGGAGAACGTGCTGGCCATACGAGGCGTTGAATATCCTCGCTCTCAAGACACCCCTGAACAGCGACTGTTCGATGACATGTTGCGTTGTCGTCCATGAAAATGAATCTATCACCGACAGCACCACGGAACATGCGAACATGAGGTAGCAAAACATCATTAATGCATCGTTGGCCAGTCATGATCCCAGTTGGAAGCACATAGAGGGACGTACGGCCATTGATCATGATGCCAGCCCATACCATGACACTACATGTCGGATATCGGTCCCTTTCCTGCATGTTTGCTGGACAATATGCAGTACCACTATCACGCCAGATCAGTTGTCGTCGACAATCAGACGATAGACTATATCTACTCTCATCTGAGAAGAGGACAGCAGACCAGTCGTTATCAGTCCAATTGCGATGTTGATGGCACCATTGCAAACGGACGGTACGGTGACGTCTGGACAATGGGATGCACACAACAGGACGGCTGGCGTATAGTCCTCCTTCATGCAAACGTCTGGCGACAGTTTTTTGGGAGATCCGCTTGCCAGTAGCAGCCATAAACTGATTTGCTACCTCACAAGCTGTGCTGCGCCGGTGTCTTTTTGTTGATAGCACTATGTACCGATCTTCTGCAGGTGTCGTACTGCGAACACGACCTCCCACGTGACGTTTGCTACACTCTCCATTTGTTTGAAATGATTTCCAAAGCCTTGAAACCACACTGTGGCTGACGTCGAACTCCCTGGCAACATCTATTATTTTTCGCCCTTCTTTAATCTTGCCAATAATACGGCCACGCGTAAAATCATCTAGGTGATGTCGGGAAGACATACTGAAAATTGCAAGTTTGTCAATTGATTCTTTCCCCATCAATTTTGCGTTTAAACAACTACGGTCAATACGCGTCAAATCCTTTATATCTCTTATCAGCGCTATGACGTCACGAACAAGTTCGGCAATCCAAAATTTGCATACGCACAACACGTCTTACTGTATCCCGCACTTATGCTAATTTCCACATTTTCCTGCCTTTCATTTTATGGTTGCTATCGTTGCTATTGTCATCCGTCCTTAGCAATTGTCCGTCAGTGTAGTTTAACCGGTATTCTCTTCTTGGATTGGTAAGACATTCTTTCCTGAGGATTTGGAATGTAGTCCAATACTAAAGTGGAAAACAAACGTCTCAAGTGGAAAATAAATTCATTTTGCTTTTCGTTGCTATTAGAAGAAAAAAAAACGAGTTTTTCCAGATTTTAACTATGGGTTATTTTGACGTCGGGTTATTTTTGCCTCGGGTTATTTTGCTAACGGGTTATTTACGTTAGGTTATTTTGACGCCGGGTTATTTTGAAGCCGGGTTATTTTGACGCGGGTTATTATTTCCTGGTACTTAGTTATCCTGGTTCCCATAATGGTCAGGATGTCGCACCTCTGGTGCCCGACGATGCGGCGGCAGGTATCTAGACTGCTGATAGGCGTTTTTCACCCTTGACTGACAAGCAGCCTGCCTAGGCTGTTTGAAAAATTGTCCTTGACGAATGTTCTGTTTTGGCTGCTGATACCTAGTAGTTTGAATATGAGGTTCATGGTACTGCGTAGGTTGTCGGTACTCTTGGACCTGTGAAGATTGCCCTTTGCTGTGGCGTTCTTCATAGACTCGAACGAGTTTTAGGCACTCGTGAATGGAGACAGGACGTCG
This sequence comes from Macrothele yani, assembly GCA_039090855.1. Taxonomy (NCBI): domain Eukaryota; kingdom Metazoa; phylum Arthropoda; class Arachnida; order Araneae; family Macrothelidae; genus Macrothele; species Macrothele yani. Next base: position 78,218,471 of record CM077007.1, on the reverse strand, counting down.
AACTTCCAAAAATCCTGCAGGAAGGGATCCAGCTGCTGTAGCAAGGTATCGCAAATGTCAGACTCGACTGCAGCGGGATCCCATAATTTGTAAAATCGAACTGTTTCCAGCGCAAACGAGACTGGACTATCTGACGCTCGCTGTCGCCTGGAAAACAGTTGTTATGCAAGGTCGGCCTTATTGGTGCCAAAAGGAAAGACATCCAAAACGTCAGCTGGAAATTGCTGATAGGAGCCCTCTGGGTTCATTCGATGCCACTGTCTGTACCAGACCTTTTCCGTATCTTGCAAACATCTGCCAGCAATAGGTATCTGACAATCTTCAGGAACATCATATAGATCAAAATGATTATCAAGATCCTCCAGGAACCTAAGCGATCCGCCGTTTTCCCTGAATACAATAGAACCCGCATGGAATACGTAATGAGCAAGAATTTTGCTCCTTCTCACGGGGGGGGTTGGGTAAATTATTGTTGAGGCACTGCAGTCGAAGTACGCGGCACTGCAGTCGAAGTACGCGGCACATAAGCTTCGTACCTCGCGTATTCGCTGTCTGGTGAGTCGGAACCGCAGGCCTCGTACACAGCACTAGGTGAATTATTTGGAACTTTATAACACTGAGTGCGTAAATTGTCTGTTGTAGAATTATGATCCTCATGATCCTGTCTATAACAGTCATAGAAGAGACCTATAGGATCCGTTAGGTTAGCCATTTTCCGTGACTTCTACTGTGAATCTGTTCGAGTAAAGTTCGGGCGCCAATATGACTTAGAAGTCTTTTCGTACTTCTACGTTATTTTAAAAAACATATCCATAAGATGAAATAGTTCCTAAATTAAACCTTAACGGCCAGACGAAACATGTAAACAACAGAAGTCAAACTTACGGAAAAGATGCTTTATTCAGGATGTAGCCAACATATCGTAACATAGCATAGCATATTGCATCAAACTCTCCACACACCACACAGCTCTTAACACAATCCTCTACACACAACGCTCAACTTGTAACACTTCTTCAAGCAAAGCTCTCTTTAACAACGCTCGCCAAGCAACAGTTTAGTCGTCCTTGTTATCTCTCGTTCTTATCTTATATCAGGCATACGTCACGTTCATTCAACCTCAATTATGTTGCCAACAGTATTCGTTTGAGAGAAAAGATATTACGTTAAGAGTGAAGTATAACTGAGAATAAACTCAAGATTTACATAGGGAAAGAAACTGAAAAGGAAAGTTAATCTAGAATATACGTCACAAGTCTTTATCAAAGGAAGTTTGATGGACCGGTCCGTAAATTTCAGTCAGAATTGGAGTTTCATTATCGTCAGGATCGGTTTCAGCAGGATGACTAATTTTCGAAAACAAACTCTATTTTTTTCTGTTTGGGATCACTTCATACTGCCACAAAGTATTTCTGTATTTGAACTTTACGCTTTTCTACCTCACTTTTATGCTTATATTTAACTTTTTATTTGTCAACCATCTTACAGTGAATATTGATAACTAAACGTGCTAAAAACATGCACCGTTTCAGTCGATTTACTCAGCTTACAGCTTTCTTGAACAGCAAATTAGTTTATAACAAGACCGCTAAGGCCCTTGTCTTTCCCTGAGAACATTAGTTGGAACAAGAACACCTGAACGCGAGGCGACGTCTCATCTGGAGACTCGGTGTCCGCTCGCGGTGTAATTTGAGAAGGGGGTTTTAATGGGCTGCTGGCTAGAGGTGAGGTGGAGAAAGCAAAGAGAATGAGGGCTAGTCTTGGTTGAGAGGAGTTACATTTCGCAAACTAGATGCGAGTGAGATCACGAGATGCAAAGGCGATATATGGACGGACACGAGATGAAATCATACCTAGTACATACGCACCTGGTAGGGGAGGAGACAAAAATAGGCCACTTATTTCGGTCAGTTCAAGTCGCTGTGCATTTTATCAGTTTTCCAGATACTTTTTACCCATATAAACTTACCGATTACGTATTTTAGGTGTTTATTTTGGGGTGTTTTTATTCTAGAGCCCGTGGACATAAAGGCCCGGAGTGCGATCCCATCCTAGCATCCCAGGCCAGTCCGCCCCGGGTAGAAGACATCTCTTTATTGCTCGAAGACTAAATTACTCTTTGTTTCTCGTTCACGCTAGACACGGATTTGCCAATTATAGGACTGCTGACTGAACCGCGGCTTATCCGTAGAAAGAACGGAATGTCACTTTTTATGGTCCGAAATAGGACAGTTTTATGGTCCGAACAGACCCGCTCTATGCGGGATATCCGGTGATTTGCAGAGAAAGGCACGCACACTATCAGTCGACGTAAATACAGTCCTCTTTGGTGGATCCGTTTGCGAGTTGTCTATGTCGATTTGTGTCTTCCGATGGCTACATTAAAAGGCGTTGCAGTTCAGTTGCGTTACGTCGATGGTTCCTTCGAGCCAGAAACTCAAATACCGGTAGCTGTGTTCCGTCGTTTGGGTTGGTCGAATCTGCTGTTGTCTTCTTCGTACTGTTCCGATGTTCTGGAAACGCATCCACAGTCTATTAACGACTCTTTGATACACTCCAATCACTTTTGCCACTATCTCCTGTATCTGGCCAACTTCCATCCTTCGCAGTGCATTTCAAGTTGTCGATTTTGGTAAATCGAGTTGTTGAGAACAACTGAAAAACATCTGTATCTGCATCTTCCTATTAAATGATAACGACTAAGAGAGCGTGATACTTACAGTCTACATGCTTTGCACTTTACTAAACTGAGATAGTATTGGTCACTGACCATCAGTATTGTTCACTGCATGTTCTGTTCCCCTTCTTATTTTTGACATAGTCCCCTCACAGGTTAGCCGTTCATAACTGACTTGCAGCTCGTCAATCGTCAATTTTTTGTCACTTCATGCTGGCATCGCAATATCCTCTAACTTTTTTGTGCAGCGTAATGTAATTTCTTAGAATGTATACTTTTAGGAGTTAGACAATACCACTGTCAACATACATTTTGTGAAGGTTGTGACAACTGATTCTTACTGTGTCTCATGGGTGGATTCAGAAGTGACTTTTGAAAATCGCCTATCACGTCTAAATTTTTTATTAATCTCCGTTAATTAAGAAACTAGAACTAACACTTGAGCAATATTTTGCCGGGGTGATATTTCACAACCGAAATTACATTTCCAAAAAGTTAAGCAACGTGCTACTCATTAGTTTTGAGAAGTTTTGGACGCAGATCATTGCAGCTCTAAAAATTTAGCGGAGTTTCCAGATGGCGCACCACGCAACGTGGGGAGTAATAGTAGCTGAGGAGTTGTTCTCCTACTCATGTTCATGTTGCCTAGATAGTTTTATTTTTGCCTCTGTTTCTGTTATACTCTTTGATAGCCTTACACTTCAAAAATTAGGGTATTAAACTGGCATCAGTATGGTCTCAAGCGTTGCAACTTGAGTGCCAAATTTAGAAGACACGCTGTAACGTACCAGGAGATGTGACGTACCTGCCCGAAGGACGCACACGACATAAAGGCAGATAGGAATCAGAATAAAACGTCCGCGTAGCTCAATTGGTAGAGTGACTTATTCCGGAATGAGGGGATCCGGGTTCGAATCCTGCCGTGGACAGAAATGACGGAGAAATTTACTTCGTTATAATGGCGCCCGAACTATCCGGATGACCAGACCGTTCAAAATCTCTCATTGGTGTGATGTTATTTCCACACCGCGAGATAGGAAAAATAAGAGAATCCCTTCTCCAGCACTTCGAAAAAAAAAATAATAAGGGGGAGATGATGTAACGTACCAGGAGATGTGACGTACCTGCCCGAAGGACGCACATGACATAAAGGCAGATAGGAATCAAAATAAAACGTCCGCGTAGCTCAATTGGTAAAGTGACTTATTCCGGAATGAGGGGATCCGGGTTCGAATCCTGCGTGGACAGAAATGACGGAGAAATTTACTTCGTTATAACGCAGCAAACGCACATGGATTTTAATTTTGCGGCTAACTCTGAGATTTTTTTAATGTGCTCTTGTACTATTCTTCCTTCAATGAATCGAAAACTGAAAACTTAGCATATGAAGTCAACTTACTCCTTAACCTTTTTGTTTTACACAAATCATTTAGAACATGTCCGGCATCTATGATGATACCACAATTAAATACGTGCAATATTTCATCGTGGTCTCACAAAAGACAAATATTGGCTTTAGCAACGTATCTTTTCTGATACATTCTTCTTTCATTTCTCCAGGCTTGTCACTGAGAACAATATTCCAAACATCAACTTTTGCGAGAAACGTTTCTATTTTAAACTTTCAGGTGCCATAACTGTGAGAATTTAACTTGGCAACTTCAAACTGCATAGCAGAAACTGCCGTCATTTTCGAACTTCCTTTAAGTACCATTAAACAGCTTGATTCCTTTGCTCATCTTCATCAGAGATGATAACTTTTTGTGCAAATAGTTCTCCAAAGGAAGTTCTAAGATGACAAAAATTGGCAAAAACTGAAAAAAATTGCGCAGGAGTTCATGGCGATTACCGCATCAGATTTTTTTTTCGTTTTAAAAGGACTTCTGACTTAAAATGTTAAATTACTCATCTGTACACCCATTACCCGTAACCGGAATAAACTTTAGTAAACTTCTTACAGGATGACAAAGAACAGAGTAACAAAATCAGTATACTAGTCCAACGACACCAAAACATAATGCAGACGGACTACACATAAACTTTTGCAGAAAACATTAATTCCGTCATAAAAATACGAGCTTAAAATGTGCTTCTGCTTCCATATTTTCTTTTATTTACAGACAAAACCTCACAAGCAAAAATAGCATTTTAGACGGACACACGGTTTTTTTTTTCAGAACTCCCACACGTACAAACCTATTTACAGTTGCAATGGAACTAACTGAAAAAGAAATTATGAAGTTTGATTGAAACTCACTCTAGTGGAGCAATTGCAGATCATGTTTCGTCACAAGGTTGCATCACCCTACGTCATTCACATATTTCAAAGCTAATGGTTGTGAACCATGTATCAACAAGTACAATGCCAAGTTCTTTTATGGATCCTAGACTACCAACTAATAGTCCTATATTGTCTAAAATAATAGCGTGTGCTAGTTTCCAGAATAGCTTTATGCTGAGTGGATCTTTCTTATTTATAATTTATCTAAAAAAGCCATGTGTTTATTCTCAAAATATACAATGCACTTTAGTCACACGCACATAGGTTTCACATCATTAGTAATCGATAATGATAACAAAAACTTCTGACTTTTCACATTTGCTTTCGACACTCTCTTTCTGACGACAGTGTAAAAAGTTATGCGTAGAGTTTGTTTTATCCTTTTCTCTGTAGCAATTTAATTTATTTGAGTTCAACGAAAGGATCATAATAAATCTAGGAGTTCTTGCACCAGATTATTTGACGAGAAAAGAAATATTTGCTCTTTCGATCTGTCGATTCAGTGACTCCTTTCCATCTGTGTCTGCATCATGCGTGAACGTTCTTCTCTGTTTTTTGTTCTACACTCTTTAAAAATTTTTATTAAGATCAAAAGTGAACAAATTGACTGATTTGGTTGTTAAGTTTGTTCCGTATTGAAAGTCAGCCTGTCGCTTTATTTGCATGGCAATGGTTTTTTCGGTCTCAGGGTTTGGCATATCATGTATGAGCAGCGCGTCGAGAATGTAGATTTCTATAGTAAGCCAAAAATCTGCCTTTGAGCATTCTGTTTATGCAAATATAGGAAATTCTTTATTCTTTTATTAAATCTCGTTATATCGAAAATTATGAAAAACACCTAATTTTCTCTTAGTCAGGTGAACAGGCACCTCACTCACAATTTTCCGCTATCTGGCATGCTATGGTCATCTATAACAACGCAGAACAAAGGTAAAAATGTTTGGAAATCAAGTTTGATGCCTATTGCAATACGTCTTTAAATACAGTGTCTCTATACAAGAGTCAGAGGTACATATCCGCACTAACAACACCCTTGCTTTCAAGAAGCCTATGATTCTGACGTGTTAAAAACGATGCTATCATTAGTCTTTTTATTCGCGGCTCAGTAAAAAATCATTTCACTAGAAAAGCCTACATCAAAAAACAGAAAATTAACGAAAAGAAAAAGTTACTATTCACCCGAATGTTCCAATTCAGAGCGCTCATAAAATAATCGAATCTAAATTGGATGAGATTGGTACTTCCACCCCTACTAAGATTCAGGCAGTTCTAGAAGCGTTAAGATTAATTGCTCGTCGCACTTATTTCCGATTCAATGATATTATATGCATACAGGAGAGTGGCACTCCTATGGGCTCACCACTGTCCGCGATCTTGGCGGGGATTGTTATGCCGGTCCTTGAAGATAAGGATCTCACTCAATGTGTCTTACGGCCCTTGATTTATATAAGATACATAGACGATATACTTCTTTTTTGGCCGCAATCTATCAAGGACTTGCACCAATTTAACAGTGTTATGTCAACCCAATTTGATTCTATTAAATTCACTGTCGAATTTGAAGCCTCCCTCTCTCTACCATTCTTGGATCTCCTGATTCAACGTCATCCTATTACCCAGGACTTAAAGTTCTCAATATGCCGTAAATCTTCTCACGTTCCTGTTTTAATTTCCATGTGCTCAGCACACTCGATGATCTACAGGTTAACTGCTTTATACCACTTAATACCACGTGCTTATACACATTCTTCTACTGATAGAGCACGCCGAATTAAACTACAGAAAATAGAAGTCATCGCTGAAGAACATGGTTTCTCAAAGAACTGCGTATTTAAAGTCTACCGTGATGTAACCCATTTGACTAGCACAACCTTAGTACGTGAAACTAGGAAAGATCAGTTTGTTGGATCTATTCAGTACCTACCACAAATCACCAACATTCTGAGAAATGCGTGTCGTAACTTTTGGCGAAATGAAGAATAACTTATCCTCCATTGTCAAAAAAGATCGAGACCCAATTTCCATCATACATAAATCCGGTGTCTACTGCATTCCTTTAAGATGTAATGAATTTGACTTTGAAAATCAAATGTATATCGGATCCACACTACGTACACTGGGAGTCCGTCTATCGGAACATAAGTATAACATCAGGTGCCACTCCCCTGCCACCGCACTTTCGCAGTTAGTGGGAAGTGGAAAATTTATCCCAATTTGGGAAAATGCTTACGTACTGCTGACTTTGAGGTCTAAAAGATCAATACACCTGGCTGAAAGCTTGGTCATTTCCCGATTTGGAGACAAGTGTTGTAACGAAAATCTGCCCACTAACCTACCTAAGCCATGGATACAACTTGTGTTGCAATTCAGATACAAACCGGTTGTTACTTAATTTATGTCATAATTTTGCTAAGTGAACTATTCTGAACCTTTTCCAAGTTCGTGAGCATGTACTATACTTGTTTGCTTACGTCATACAGCTTCGACTCTCTTAATATTGGTACGATGTCTTGCGTCCGCGCTCAGTGTAATACCTAAAGATGGGTTGAGGCCGCCCACCCGAAAGATCTAGTTTCTACAGATTTAATTGTTTGCTGCACAAATTGTATATTGGGTTTAAGAGAAAGTGATTTCCCAAACCAAGCAAAATATTTTAGCAGGCTCCTTGACACTCTGAATTAGTAAAACATCGATGACGAAAAGAAATGCTTAGTATAGATTTCATGAATCCAAAGTGCATGAAAGCTTAATATAGGAAAGTTCATAAGAGTCATACGACAACTTGACATTAGAGCTCAATAATTTATGAAAATACTTATTCTCTTTATTTGTTTTCTTTATCATTATTCAACTAAATCGATGCATAACAATCCTGCATACCAGTTTTTGCCCTTTCCTTCAAAGACTTCTGTCACTTCCCATTAATTCTTTGCCTCTCCGGTGGCCGAGTGCGGCAAAGCTCTGGGACCGAGTTCGAATCACGGATAAGGTATGAAGCGTGACATTCTCTTACGGCATTGGCTGTCTACCTTCCCTGGCCTTAAATTAGGGACGGGCGACTGCTTATAGCCCATCGAGTTTCTCACCGTGGTTAAACACCCCAAACAAAAAAAAACACTGCTGACCACTATGACAAAGTAAATTTCTCCGTCATTTTTGGTCCACGCCGGGAAGCGGACCCGAGTTCACTTATTCCGGAACAAGTAGCTCTACCAACTGAGCTACGCGGATGTTCGTTCTAGCTGCTATCTGCCTTTATCTCGTGTGCGTCCTGCGGGGCGAGGCACATCACACCACCCAAGATGCAGCACCAAGAAGGACACGCAATAGCAAAGCCAGATTTACTGGACACATAACAACAAATACAAAGATGAAACGATTGAGCTTACAGGCCCGTGCGACTTGCGGAACACGCAGACATCAAGAGTTCGTGTGGCCCCCATGGCTGGAAATAACGGCCGCTACACGCCGCGGCATCGAACGAAAGAGGCTTTGGATGTGGGCTTGGTGTATGTCGGTCCAGGCTGCTTCCACACGTTGCCACAGTTAATCAGGCGTAGCCGCGGGTGGTTCCTGCCGGGTCACTCGGTTGCCGATCAGCGAATAGACGTGCTCGATGCTCGACATATCGGGAGAACAGGCGGGCCACGGCAGCAGTGACACCTCGTGGGCCGTGAAGAATTGTTGCACGATGCGTGCCACGTGCGGGCGCGCATTGTCCTGTTGAAACGTGGCCGATGGTAGGTCCTGCAAGAAAGGGAGGACCACAGGCTCCGAAACGCCGGAGATGTAGCGGTGGCTGTTGAGTGTACCGGCGATGCGTACCAGACGGCTGCGGGTGGTCATATCCAATTGCGCCCCAAACCATAACGCCAGGCGACGGTCTTGTATGGCGATGCATAATGCTGGCGTCATACAGTCTCTCGCAGCGGTGCCGCCACACGCGAATCCGACCTTCGTGGTGTTGCAGGCAGAAGCGGAATTCGTCGGAGAAGACAATATCGTGCCATTCCGTAGTCCAGGTGCGGCGTTCAACGGCCCACTGCTGCCGCACTCGCCGGTGGTGTAAATTCAAAGGTAATCAGAGCAACGTGCGCCGTGTGACAAGTCCCCGCTCCTACAGACGACGTCGAACGGTACGTGCCGACACAGGCTATTTCGCAACACACCCTAATTCCTGCGCTAACGTTCGTGATATGGCGGTACGAGCCGTCAATGCCCGCCGCACAACATGCCGGTCCTCTCGTTCGGCGGTGTGCCTCAGCTGCGACAATCGCTCACGTTGGTCCGTCCGTACCTCCTGCACCCACCGAATCCATACTCGCCTCACTGTGACTGGATGTCGTTACACACGGGCGCCGATGTCTCGGTACGATAAACCGCTGTCGCGATAAGCCACTATTCGTCCTCTGTCGAACTCCGAAACGTGCTGGAATGACTGCCGTATTCTGCCACAAGGCATCAGGAAGCTTCCTACGCACAGGTCCGGCAGCACAACACACTTCCACTACTTACACCCCGCCTTCTGTGCACCCTTCTTATAGTGTTTCTCCGTGGCGTGCCGGGCGCACATGATTTGCATATGCCCTGCAATGCTAATCGTTTGCATGTACTCTCGCGGGCGACGCATGCTGCGAATTTCAGGCCAATCGGATGCTTCTTTCTTGATGTTGCATTTTGGGAGGCCAGCAGTGTATATAATAATTCTATACTTATACCCAAAGTAACGTCATAGAACGCGATAAACAATAATGTCACTACCGATAAAGTAAAATATTTGTTTTCATTTTTTCACGTACTGTTACAACAGAGAGCTTGATTTTGATGTAAATATTATTACCCTTATTGACGGAAGCAGAGCTCGGTATCCTGATCGGAACGACGTGTTAATTAAACTGAATTATTTGCATTCCAGGTGAAAAGGATTGTTTAACAGATGCGATGTGGTTATCGCAACAGTACGTCATCAATTATTGATGATTAAAGCGGCTTTTTGGCATTCCATTCGTCACGTACTGGCTCCCAGAGTATTCTTCTTCCAGTTCTTCCTCTGTCCTTCCGCGGCAGCGTTATATGAGGAAAAGGCGTTGGTTTTCGTTTCTATTTTTATATAGCACGGAGAACATGCGTCGTTTTTTGTGTATTTTTGTTTTTTCTTTGGTTACATTTTATTTTCAAATTCCTGCACTGAAGTCTTTGCGATAATTGAAGCTCATGATTGAGCTGGAATGTGGAGTTTTTAAATCGCCCATTATTGTTTCATCACGCGTGCGAGAATCAATAATACAAACGATTAGATGTAGCTGCATTCAGCCGGACATATTGCTTTTAAATTGAAATGCTCCAAGGTAAATTAAAACTTTTCAAATGTACGTGGTTTATATAGTCAGTAATTACAGTACGAAAACAGAAAACTGGAAATCAAAAGAAAATTAAATGATCTGCACAGACAGTAGCTGCACCTTCTCTGATTTACATTTGGCATCCCTTCGGCCTGAATTCGCAGGTATACTAATACGCCTTTTTGTGGTATCGCTCATTTGTCTGGAAGATCATTTCTTTGCAGATAACTATGTCAAAGGCCATTTTACAGAAAGATTCATTTCCCGGAAAGTTTCTTTTTCTGAAAGGCTGATTTTGCTGAAGAGTAACCGAAAAGTTACATTTCGCTAAAGGTTCTATATCGAAAAAGTTACTTCAGGATGCACCGCGGGACGAAATCAAGGTAGTAGAGGAAGTGTAATTGTGCTTTGGGTAATGTTCTGCTGAGAAAACCTGGGTCCAAATTTTTCATGAGCCGAAAACTATGACGCCTACGACCTACCTAAACATCATTGCAGACAAGGAAACATCCATTCATGGCAAAGGTATTCCCTTCTAATAGTGCCTTCTTTTACAGGATGATGCGCCATGTTACACTGCTCGGAGTACTCGAAAATAGTTCGCGGAACATCAGAATGACTTCCAGATATCGCCCTAGCCTCCAAACTCTCCAGACGTCAATCCAATCGAGCATCTGTGGTTTGTATTGGAACAGCAAATAAAATTTTCGACGGCTGAACCACGTAACTTACAAGAGTTAAAGGTTATACCGGTGACGTGTTGGTACCAGCCTATTTTCTTAAATATAATTTGTTGAAAACCAGGAACTAGAAGACATCTTTTGAACTCTTATAGCATCCATGCCCCTCCTGGCAAAAACAATTTTCTTTGCATGTCGAGGACCAACATTATATTACGCAATGGCCATAATGGTTTCACTCTTCCGCGCGCGCGCGCGCGTGTGTGTGTGTGTGTGTGTGTGTGTCGTACTATTCGGATGTCGCAGCGTTGAGCTTCGTAATTTTCGTCTCGTTTCCGAGGATATAGTTAGAATTGTTTCTGATGTTGTGGTTATAAATAGCCGTGCAGGTATTGTGAATCTTTTGAGATAAGTCAGTGTATGTGGGAGTTGTTAATTTGGTTCATAAGTGTGTTTCCCGTGTGTTCAGCCTGCGTGTTTTCAGTTGCTAAAATTGCAAATGGCGACTGCCCACGGTGGCGCAGTGGTCTAAGTGATGGCTTCTGATCATTCGTCCGAAAGGGATCCGATTTCGGATCTCGATGAGGCATGGGTGTTGTGTTCGTCTTACGGCACTAACTCTCTCCCTTTCCTGGAACCAGTGACCCTGAAATTAAGGATAGGCGACTGCTTATAGCCCATTGAGTTGCTCACGGTGGTCGTTAAACCTCCAATAAAAAAATGGCGACTTCCGCCAGCCATGTTTCTCAGCACGCTCCACCGGAAACCCGCCAGAGTGCTCCCATCACAGCGCACCTGCACTTGGCCATGAGACAACGAGCTGATAACTCTACTGATGAAAACGTTTCCATGGGAACGGAAGATCGCTCTGCGAGAAAAACCGGATTACCAGGGAAAGAGTACTGTGGTTTCGTCACAAGGTTCTGCGCAAGGTGTGTCCACTGGAGTTTTAGCGTTGGATTCTCCGACCGTCAACTTGGCCTCATTACATCAAGAGACATGTTCTGCAAAAAGAGTTCCCGTCCATTACTGGTTTATAAAAGCAGCAAAACTGGGCATCAGTTGCTTCAGACGATCCCGTGATAGAACATCTTGGTCAAAAAGTGAAACTCACGTTTCCCGAAAACTCCAAGGTAAATTCTGATTATAAAATACTCCTAGATGGAATAATACTTTTACCAGCACTCTCGAATACACCACTAACAGCGTATATGGAAGTTTAAAAGCTGTTATCTCTAAGTCAGAGAATAAAGGTATTGCTCGCACTCCTCGGGGTATTGAAATTTGGTTAGTGTCACGTGATTTGTGTTAAAGTCGTATTTAGAATGGTCTCGAAGTGCGACAAAAAGTGTTATATCCTGTTTCAATTAGCGAATATCTAGTGAATGTCACCTTTTACCGGGTTCCGTTGGAAGTCCTAAATACAGCGTTGCCGTATTTGTTGCCTCAGAATTTTTGACTTGCCGGTCCTGCTGTCCGAGTTGCACACGCTCCTATGAATTCCCCATGCAATTACGTTGCAGGAACAAAGCGACAGGCACGAGTAGTGTTTGACAACGACTCTGCGCTACAGAACTGCCCCAAAGAGGCAGAGGTTGTGTTGAACCATCAGTCTTTTAGGTTCCAGATCTATACAGGAATATTTTGCTACGCTTGTGGAGTCGGAGGTCATAAACGAGCAAATTGTTTAACCCGGAAGGGAGCAAATTCTGTCACATGTCTCTGTTGTACAGAACTCATATGTACCAGCGGAAGGGGTACAAATTGACACATCTTCTATACAAAATATTGCATCCAGGTCTGGTGTGGAACCAGAATTAATAACCCCAAAGTAGTTTGTACTAAATCCATTGGAGCTTATTGTGTCGATTGAGCCAAAAGAGACAAACTGGGCCCATGGATCGCCCATTAAAAGATATCGCTAGGAGTGGGGTTCATCATGCTAGTTGGGAGTATATTACACAGGAGAACACAAAGAGTGTTTCAGATATTGGTGATTCCCCGGCAGAAGAATTCATGGGAAGTGATTCTCAGAGGGATGTTTCCGGAACACTTCAAAAACGCTCCGAAGTAGTGGAGGCTCAGATACATATTAAGCGCATTAAGGTGATGGAACCTGATAAGAATAGTTTAAAAGATCAGCAAACAGCGGGAGGAAACTACATACTCTCAGTTTGAAGCTCCAGCCTTTCCTCGGCGGTGTTTGGCTGTAGTGAGGAGCGTATATCTGAATGATCTGTTAGATTCTTATCCTGAGACATGTATACCATTCGATAAGCAAACTGTTAGCAAGATTTTCACGCCGGCCGAGATTGTCCGACCTGTAACGTCTGTTTTTCTTAGAGATCACCGTAACATTTTGAATACGATTGTGTTTCAGTTAAATAAACTATTGAGTTGGATTATAAAAACAGACTCACAGCCGGACTTACTGCAAGCATATTATGATCTTTTTCAGGAACGAATAAAAGTGATCCAACTCCATGTCAAAGAACATCGGTTACATAAGACTTGATCAGGAGTTGGTAGATTCCAAGTTTTGATTATATGTTTAACTGTTCTATAGTGTATATTGAACTGTAATGGTAAGTGACATGTGGGCTTATACAGAGCGTTGTTAACCAGAAGCTAATTTGTTCCCAGAATGTTATAATTCATTTCACCATTTAATCTTATCAATGTTCTTATAGTTTTAGTATTTATTTTTCTCATGTTATGAAATTCAATAAATCAGGTGTGCGTGTCACGCATGTAGGTTTCTACAGTGTGTGTGCGTGCGTGTGTGTGTGCGTGTGTGTGCGTGTGCGAACATTATTATATAGAGAGTCTACGAAGAAAGAGCAGCAGACGTTGCGCGATCATTGATCTTAACATTTCAGAATCAATCGACACTTACCTGGTATTCTCCGCAGTATATATTCATTTTCCCCTGTTACAAATCAGCTGGTGCTATTAGCTATTTCAGTGTTGCCACTGGAGTGGAAAATATTGAAAATGTTAAAAAAAATCCATGTTAAATTTCTACGGAAGCATTCATAATGAAAAATACAGCGAATGAAATATGTTGACAGACATTCTGATTTATCAGTGTACATATTGATTAATCATCCTCATTTTGATTTTTCATTACGAAAGGATCATTATGTTGCAGTATCCTAAAGGAAAGGAATATCAATAATTATTCCCATTCTTTAACCGCTTTACTAAACTTTCTTTCCACCCAGAAATCAGGAATAAGTTTAAACTAATGAAATAATGATATGCTGAAAACGTAAATCTGTATAAATCAGCATTTCACCCATGAATTCTGTATTAAGTATCATTCTTTGAATGAATTTGTTAAATTTCTGGATCCGGATGTGATTAACAAATATTCTCGCGTAGTATCACTAAAGCCAAATAAATTCGCCCTCGTTCGTTAAGATTAGTTCCTCTTTTTACTCAAGAAAATCTGACACATTTAAATGTAAATCAGTGTTTCTCGCATTATGTGGAAAATAAAAATATCTGTTTAGCATAACAAAGACCTGGAGGAATTTTCTGGAAATACGTTTCGCGAAAATATTTACTGCAAAGCATTTAAATTTCACGATGTTTGCGCTTTACGCTTTGTATCAATTACAGAATAAAGCCCCATTTAAAATTTCATGGCTGTTAAAAATTAATCAGTCTGAAATCCAAAGCCAAGGATTTCCAGCAGACAATCGGCAGTGTTTGAATGCCATCGTATAATTCCCTGTGGGATTCCAAACTTACAGCACATCGACTGCATACTGCACGTGACTTGAAGCAGCTGTTTAGTCACGAATTCGTTGCATTTCTTTCTTTATCGCCTTTAATGCTGGTTGTGAGGAAACAACCAATGTCTGCTATTTGCTGCTGACAGCACAAGTAGTAAAGCTTCTTACTGCAATGTTGCGATTTCGTAATGTATAGAACGAGATTTAGAATGCCATTAATTTAAACTGAGAACGCTCACTCGCAACAGCGAAAACAACAGTTTTTGAAAAGCTTCCTTCTCTTTTCAACATTTTCTTTTCTGCGTTTGTTTTGCTAATCCTGTTCCAAGCATTAAAATAACAGTGGATCTCCTTTGAAAAGTTGCTAATGTAAAACAGTTTCTTTGCAGACAATGATCTATAATGCAAAATCTGACCATCAGGAATTTCAACCCTCTGAGCACGATAAAACTTCTAGATTACCACAAGATATTTACCGAAATTAAAAACTGGAGCGCTCATCATACAAAGGGCATTCTGAAACTAATGCCTCGTCCTTCATAAGATTTTTATTTGTAGCAGCAAAAATGTGAAACTTGGTGGCAAACAGTGACGTATCTTGAGACTGTTGCTAACATAAATTATGAGGATTAGGATTTGAAATGAATAATTATGTGGATTAGGATTTGAAATGAATAATTATGTGGATTAGAATTTGAAAACTTATTTGTGCATGAACTCCATTCTTCTTCTGAATACTTTATTTGCACATAAACTCTATTCTCCTTTCCTTTTTTGTGAACTTGAGTGTTACATTTTCATAAAAAGTTTGTTCCGAGTACTTTTTAATATTTAAAAAGAATGCTTTTCTCTATTGACAAAACAACAAAGTTTCTCGAATGTACATGTCTTTGTGTGGCTCTAAGATATATCTTGATTCTTTTTAATGCAGAAAAACTTCTTTCGACAGTTGCAGTTGTTGATGGAAATTTTAATATTAGGTCTGCTAATTTGTACACCTCACTGAGCACTATGTCCAATTTATTCAACTTTATGTAACAAGTAATGTCTCTTACTGATTTATTTTTGTATCCATCAAGGGAATAAAACACCTTCAGTTCATTTTTACTCGAGCTGTATCAAAATGTGAAGCACAGACTTTTTAAGTTCTGAAAGTAGATGTTCAGGGAAGCTTTCACAAAAATTATCAAAGCGGTTCGAATTTAACCAAGCCACAAATTTAAGATATAATATTACTGATTTTAATTCATTGTCCCTGCATACAACTGAAAAAACTCTCCTGAAACACGTGCTCTTACGGGAGGGAGCATGCGAGTGACTGAGGTAGTCTAAGTCTTCTCTTTTCTGAGCGAACCGTTGCCGAAAGCAGTGGCCCGTTCCTCTCCACCCGCTGATTCATGGAAACGCTTGCAGGCAATCGTATGGAAGGTCTTCGAATCAGAACAACGAAGACTCTGGAAGAGCTGGCTGGTTTATGCGGTTGGTCTTCTCTCGACAGACTGAGTCAAAGAAGCGAATCCGCATGTGTTTTTTTCGCAGCGAAAGCATTGACATACCTTAATACCGTTGATAATTTACTTTTATTTGTGCATTCTCTGAGTTTCGCAGCTAGCCTAGCTAGCCTAGAATATACGCCACTGGAGGAAAAATACTTGGACATATTGTTACTAAAGCTAGCCTATTCAACGTATTGTCCATCACTTTCTATACATTTCCGCCATCTCTGAGCTCATTGGTAAAATCCATTTTGAAAAAATTCCTGAGGCTGTCGTCTCACCCATGAGTTCACAGCCAGTTTGACGTCTGTCTCATCGTCGAAACACTCTCCACGAAGAGTGTTTAATAAAGCTGAAAACAGGAAAAACTCTGTGGAACTCAAATCAGGATTGTAGGGGTGGGGCATCACCGTCCACCCCATTTTGGCAATAGTATGTGAAGTCTCCATTGATGTGTGGGGGCGTGCGTTATCGTGGTGTAAAAAAACACTATGAAGTGGAATTTCACGTCATTTCCTTCTTATAGCTTCCGTTAGCTTCTTCAGTGTCTGCACACAGTAAGAACTGTTTATTGTTGCACCCCGTTCAAGGAAATCAGGCAAAATGACACCACGTTTGTCGCAGAAAACTGTCACCAACCCTTTCCCAGCGGAACGAGTTGTTTTTACCTTTTTCTGTCGGATGAAGATCTAGAATGCCATTGCATTGACGCACGTGTTGTTTCAGGGTCATGAAAGAACACCAATGTTTTACCCCCATCCGTCACAACACTAGAGGAAAACCTCACCCTCCCTCTCGTAGCAGTCCAAGAGGTTCCGGCACATGTCCACCCTTTGCTCACATTGTTCACGGGTTAGGTTTCTGGGGATCCACTTTGAACAAATTTTTCAGTAGCCCGGATCCAAATTAGTGTTTTCATAGCACTATCACCACAATGAATAGCATCACACAACTTCTGGATGGTGACACGGCAATCAACTGTAATGTGGTCTTTCACTTGTTGCCTGTTGGCATCTGTCACAGCAGTTGCGGGTCTTCCACACTGTTGTTTTTCAGACACTGAACTTTCTCCTTCTCGAAACCACTTCATCCATCTTCGGACATTACTGATATCAATTATGGCAGCTCCATACACCATCAGGAGTCTTCTGCGAATTTCTGGAGCCTCATGTCCCTTTTTTCCAGGAATTCAATTACGGGTCGCTGCTTTTCTCTGTCATTCATAATCTTTAATTCCGATTCTGAAAAAAATTTGTTCTCACATTGGTAACATATCATAGTGCATGTCAGTGCAGTTTTATTAAAATCACTTTAAAATTTCAAACACTATTAAAGAAGGGGCATTACTTTCAGGACGCTCCTAATATATCTGGGAAACTGAAATCCACCGAATCGATGTAAAGCCACTACAATGGTCATTAGAATCGTTTCGTTTCTAAATTCCAACCACTGTGATTACAGATCACATAAAACGGCAGAAGGTGTTGATTCAATCAAGTTATTGGATTTTCTTTTTCAATTTAAGAGGCTTCATTTTGGCGGCCAGCAAGAATGTAGCTCGTATGTGTCCATAATCCGAAAGATGAAGTTTTTCTTGTCTTTTTTTTTTTTTTTTTTTTTGACCTACGAAATAATTTTTTTGAGCACTATTAACCTTTAGTACTCTGCGTGAAAGGAACATTACATATTTTAGTTCCACATATTACGGAAATCAATTCTGCATATAGCGTATCTTTACTTCTCAGTAATATGAAGTCAAAATAGCATTTCATTAAAATGTTTTATTTTAATCAGTAAATAGAATTAATTCAAATGCAAATAAGGTACTTATTTGTTATGAGTGATTTTTATAAAATATTTACTTTTCCTCATACGACAAATATTTAAAACAGTGGTCATTGCGAAAAAAAAAAGACTGCAAACAATTCTACTTTTTAGAGTTGCTCCACTTCAACACAAAATACGTGAAACTGAATAAGACTTTTTTTTTGTCCAGATGAAATTCTATTTCTTACAGTATCAAAACGAAATGCGCCTTGTATGCTGGCAGTAGAGCTTGTGTACGAGTGAATGGTGTTTTATCAAAATGGTTTTCTATTGGTGCAGGAGTCAGACAATGTTGTGTAACGTCACCATGGCTGTTTAATATATTTATGGATGCATGCATGCGTGGTGCCAATATACAGGGGGATTCAGAATAACTGTTCAATAATTTGCAGGGAGGTCAGGAACACAAAACCAAGCAATAATAACATCGGAACATGGGGTCGCAAATGCAAAACAGAGGCACGGTCACAAAGACAGAGACAGTTATCACAACGTTGGATGAGCAAAATTATTTAATTCTAAGGCTACAAAAAATAAGACATGATTTTAACAGACTTTTGGACAGCAATTAACATTTCACAGTACCTTTACAGGAAGTGTTCGAAGTTGCGGCCTTTCGCAGTAACACACGCTTCACAGCTACGGCGCATCGACCGGCGAACGTGGGCGAACATGCCTGGTGTATCACTAACAACTCCAGATGCTGCAACGATTCGTGCCACCAGGTCCATGTAGGAATCAACAGGAGTATCATACGCCATACCTTTCAAATAACTCCACAAAAAGAAAGTCAATGGGGGACAGATCAGATGAACGGGGTGGCCATGGAACGGGTCCACCGCGCCCAATCCATTGCCCGGAAATTTTGTGTCCAGATACTGGCGAACATTGCTGGAGAAATGCGCAGGAGATCCGTCGTGTTGAAACCACATGCGCTATCTCACTTGGACGGGTACATCACTCAGCAATTCCGGCAGGACCTCTTGCAGGAAGATGAGGTAATTGTGTCCATCCAGTCCCGATTGCAATACGTAGGGCCCGATCAGACAGTCGGCAACCATACCTGCCCATATGTTGACGCTGCAGAAACGTTGCACGGCATGCTGCCGTATGGCTCGGGGATTTTCATGTGCCTACACGTGCACATTGGGCAAATTAGAGATGCCCTCCAGTGTGAAAGTCGCTTCATCAGAGAAGAGGACGTGGGACGTGAAGTTCGGCTCCTCGGCAATCTGCTATGAAAACCAACGTGCGAAAGCCAAACGCTCCGTGTAATCACTGGCATTCAGAGACTGCACACGTTGTACATGGAATAGGTGTAAATTATCCTCGTGTGCGACGCGGCATACGGTGGATTGCGACACATGTAAGCGAACAGAAATAGCCCGGGTACTGGTCCCCTGATTGCGTGCGATTTCATCCAAGACAGCTTCTTCCAAGTTATTTGTCCGCGTCGTTCTGTCAGCTCCAACATCGCGCCGTCACATATTGAAACTTCCCGTTTCACACAATCGGGTATGCAGCCGTCCGAACATCGCATGAGCCGCAATGTGTCTGTCGGAAAACTGTTCCAGATACAATTGCCTGCCAGCGGGTCTACTGCAGTTCGCTGCACCATACATGAGATGCATATCCGCCATCTCACTTTTCGTGTAGCGATATATCTTTCTTCACAATCCTGACACAACTGACAACCTCCGTGATTCCTCCTGCCAGAAGCACCGACCGACACACTGCGCCCACCTGTGACTCTGTTTTGATACACCAGTCATATTTTCCCACGTCCGCCGGTCGATGAGCCGTCTCTGTGAAGCGTGTGTTACTGCGCAAGGCCGCAACTTCGAACACTTCCTGTAAAGGTACTGTGAAATGTTAATTGCTGTCCAAAAGTCTGTTAAAATCATGTCTTATTTTTTGTAGCCTTAGAATTAAATAATTTTGCTCATCCAACGTTGTGATAACTGTCTCTGTCTTTGTGACCGTTCCTCTGTTTTGCATTTGCGACCCCATGTTCCTATGTTATTATTGCTTGGTTTTGTGTTCCTGACCTCCCTGCAAATTATTGAACAGTTATTCTGAATCACCCTGTAGATACTACTGGTTTATGTCTTGGTGATATCCATACGTGCAGATTGCTGTATGCTAATGATACTGTCCTGTTGACAGAGAGCAAAAGTGAGTTGCAGAGTATGTTGTCCCGGATGTATGAAGTTTGCATAAAATTCAAACTGAGTATAAATAAGAGAAAAGCCAGAGTTATGGTTTTTGAGAGAGGAACTGGTAGTACTGAATGTAATATAAGTCTAAACGGCACACTGATTGACCAGGTGAATGAGTTTGTGTATTTAGGAAGCGTGTTTGACAGAGAGAACAAATTGGATGGTGAAATTAGTAGGCGAGTCAATTTTTCAATGAAAGTCATGGCTGCTTTGGGAGGTTTTCACAGGAATGACGGCTTCTTAAGAGAGTCCCGCATGGTTGTGTTTGAAAGTGTAATTGTTCCTACTCTGATGTATGGTAGTAAAACCTGGGTACTACAGAAGAAACATAGGAGTCGTTTGTGTGATGGAAAAATGCGTTACTTACGGGGAGTTTGTGGAAAGACATATTCTGATTGTGTGAGGAGTGAAGATGTGTTGCAATTGTGTAATGTAAAGCAAAATGTTGTTAGCAAGGTGGAGATGCTTCGGTGGTTTGGCCATGTTGAAAGAATCAGTGATGAGATGCTTACTAAGAAAATCTTTTAGCCCACGTTGCAGGAAGGAAAGGCAGATGGCCAAGGAAGTCATGGGAGGATCAGATTCAGACGTGTTTGCATCAGAAAAAGATTATGAGTATGAAGTATAGAAGATCTTGTGTACGGCGTGTGATTGATGTCAGTGAAGCCCGAGTTTTATTTCAAGATTGCTGTAAATGAAGAAGTTTGATACGGCAATAGTAAGTAAATATTATCTGGAAGTTTGTATTTCTTTGTGGAGCTAACCTTTTAATCTCAGAGAACATCTTAGTGATATGTATGTATCAAAACGAATATGAATGTTGAGAAATATACTTTACATGTCTTACTATTTCAGTACGTGCTTCGTTCAAAAATAAATTTAATGAAAGATTTCGGTTTTTAAGAAGTGATTCCTGAATTTAAAATTGTACTCTTAAATTAAAATACCGAACCATTCTATTTCTTAAACCCACTTTTTCTGGAGTACATTGTCTAGAATATATACAAAAACAAGCATGCGCCAGCCGTTGATCTGTCATCTTCTATTTGCAGACGTACAGTATATATCCACGATCTAGTTGTTGAGTAATTTTGGAGGGGTTTGGCCATAACTCACCACGCTGGCCAAGCGGGTTGGTGAGTGTGGGATAGTATTTCCTCTAATTCCGATGGTATAGTTATACCGCTATTGGCGGTCGTCAGAGCCCCTTTATTGGGAACAGGATGCACCATGAGAAGGCGGGGTTGACATTTGTCAAGGTGAGACTGTGATGTTGCGCATCACCTGACATTAAACTTTATCCTTTTGTTTTCCCAGTTCAGTGATGGAAAATGTCTTTCAGTCACTGAACTGGGAAAACAAAGGAATAAAGGTTAATGGAGATATGCCATTATGTCTTAAAAGAAAAGTGTTCGATCAATTTATCCTTCCAGTGCTTACGTATGGTGCAGAGACGTTGACCTTAACTGAAAGAGACATACAAAGGCTGCAGACAATTCAAAGAAGCATGGAGAGGTGCATGCTTGCTGTAACCAGGAGAGATAAAAAGGGGAACTCGAGGATCAGAAAAATGACAAGTGTGGAAGACATCATGATCAGAATAAAATCCCTGAAATTGCAATGGGCTGGACATACTGCCAGAAGAACAGACCATCGATGGACGGTCGAAATTTTAGATTGGATTCCAAGGGACAGGAAAAGACCCAGAAGAAGACCACATGAGAGATGGGTGGATGAAATTCGAAAATATGCGAGAGTAACATGGAGGAGACTGGTACAAGACAGACCGTTGTGGAAGAGGCTTTGAGAGACCTTCGCCCAGCAGTGGATAGATAATGATTGACAATGATGATGATGATGATATCCACGATCATTTCTTTGTCATTCTAATTTGGAGACTTTAATCCCTTAGTGTCACATCTATTACAAAAACCGAGTTCTGCTAATCTGAACTATTTTGCTAATTTTAAACAAAATAAGCCAACAGAGTGACACCTCTCCGGATGCATTTCAGGAATTTGGATGCGTATCGAATTCGAAGTATAAAATGCTCGCCCCACTGGATACTATAATGTCATTGGACAGAGTGAACAAAAAATCTTTACCGCATTAAGAAAAATTTTATTTAAAAACTACGATAAGTAGAAACAAGCGGTTTATGACATGATGCGTATAAAATGAAAAAATTTTCCTTTACTACCTTGGGTGTACTCCTCCACATCAGCGCCCTTCGTGGCCTGGAGAACATCTAGTCGGTATTCAGTTTCTCGTCATGTTTTGACTAACACCTCTTTGGAGACTGTGGCACTAGCATCTGTTATCCTCCTCAGCATATTTTTAATATCAGACACTGGTGCTGAATAGACCTTGATATAACCTCAAAAAGTCTAGGGATGTTATGTCGGATGGCAGTGGCGACAATGATGTTGGACCGTCCATCCTAGTCCATTTATTGGGAAATGTGATACTGAGAATTTTTCGAACAATTAATCCCCAATGTGGTGGGTATCATTTCGCTGGAAAATTACCCAATAAAAATATCCATTATGTCCAGGTACACATTTGCTGTGGTGCGTTCACAGAAAAAAGGAATGGTCCGTTTAGTCTGATGTGCATGAAATCACACCAAACATTCACTTTTAGGTGTCTCGCTGTTTTACAAAGGCAACATGGGAATTTTTTAACGCTCACATACGCGCACTGTGTCTGTTTACTTTACCAGAGGTGTGAAAAGTAGTCTTATCCGAAAATGCACACGATCCAGGTATCTTTCATTCGAACGCTGTACAATCTCAGCTGCAAAGGCAGCACGACATGAGCGGTCTTCCACCTGCAAGGCTTGAACAATCTGTTTTTTGTGCGCATGAAAACGAAGCATCTTGTGTAAAATGTTCTTCAGTGTGGTGCAGGGGATTTGAAGTTCACACGAAGCTCGGCGAATGGATTTCGAGGGACAGTGTACGAAAGCTCTCAGCCCTGCGTCAACAGTGTTTTCATTAACACCCGGTCTACCCGCTCATTTTCGGTCAATACTTACTGTCTCCTTAAACTTTATATCCCAAGCTGTTATACCTTTATGATCAAGTGGTGGACGTCCATTTGCTCTTCTGAAATTACGCTGAACAATTATCGGTGATTTGGTCTCGTGGTACCACAGTACACATTACGTCTCTTCCTGCAAAGATACTGTTTTTACTTCTTGCGCTGGTAGCATCACCCAGTTATTTCGTATGAACCAACACTGCTGGCCACCCAAAATGCAGCACCAAGAAGAAAGCATCCGATTGGCCAGAATTTCGCAGCAAGCGTCGTCCGCGAGAGAACATGCAAACGAGGACATGCATTGCAGGGTACATGCAAATCATGTGCGCCCGGCACGCCACCGAGAAGCACGATAAGAAGGGTGCACAGAAGACGGGGTGTAAGTAGTGGAAATGTCTTGTGCTGCCGGACCTGCGAGTAAGAAGCTTCCTGATGCCTCGTCGCAGAATACGGCAGTCATTCCAGCGCGTTTCAGGGTTCGACAGAGGACGAATAGTGGCTTATCGTGACAGCGGTTTATCGTATCGAGACAGCGGTGCCCGTGTGGGACGACATCCACCCACAGTGAGGCGAGTATGGATTCGGTGGGTGCAGGAGGGACGGACGGACCGACATGAGCAATTGCCGAGGGCCGCGGCACACCACCGAACGAGAAGACCGGCATGTTGTGCGGCGAGCATTGACGGCTCGCACCGCCACATCACGAACGTTAGCGCAGGAATTAGGGTGTGTTGCGCAACAACCTGTGTCAGCACGTACCCGTCGACGTAGTCTGCAGGAGGGGACTTGTCGCACGGCGCCCATTGCTCCGATTACCATTGACGTTACACCACTGGCAAGTGCGGCGGCAGTGGACCATTGAACGCCGCACCTGGACTACGGAGTGGCACGACATTGTCGGATCCGCGTGTGGCGGCACCGCGATGAGAGACTGTATGACGCTTGCATTATGCATCGCCATACCCGTCCGTCGCCTGGCGTTATGGTTTGGGGCGCAATTGGATATGACACCCGCACCCCTCTGGTACGCATCGCCGGTTCACTCAACAGCCACCCCTACATCTCCGACGTTTTGGAGCTTGTAGTCCTCTCTTATCTGCAGGACCTGCCAGCGGCCGCGTTGCAACGGGACAATGCACTCCCGCACGTGGCACGCATCGTTCAACAATTGTTCACGGCCCACCAGGTGTCGCTGCTGCCGTGGCCCACCTGTTCTCCCGATATGTCGCCCATCGAACACGTCTGGTCGTTGATCGGCAACCGAGTGGCACGGCAAGCACCACCCGCGGCTACGCCTGATGAACTGTGGAAACGTGTGGAAGCAGCCTGGACCGACATACCCCAAGCCTACATCCAAAACCTCTTTCGTTCGATGCTGCGGCCGTTATTTCCAGCCATGGGGGTCACACGAACTATTGATGTCTGCGTGTTCCGCAAGTTGCACAGGCCTGTAAGCTCAATCGTTTCATCTTTGTATCTGTTATTATGTGTCCAGGAAATCTGACTTTGCTATCTCGTGTCCTTCTTGGTGTAGCATTTTGGGTGGCCAGCAGTGCAAAACAATAACAAAAAAAAAATATGAGTCTGCATGCATTATGCCAAAATCCGCCTGTTTCTATCATATTTTTTTAAATCAAAATTTTCTTAGTGAGGAACGTACTTTATGTACATCCTCTATATCACCAGTTGACGCTCACTGTTAACGCTGTGAAGCTTTGATCGTGATTTGTAACCAAAGTTGCAGAATATCCTATTCGTACAATTTCAGCTCCTATCGCCCTTTAAGTGTACTTATTTTCTCACTCGATCCAAAGGGGTTGGATAAAATTGGAAATCGAAGGTAAAACAATTTATTGAAACAAATAAAAAAACAATGTAAAATACATTCCGAAATTAAAATAATACCTTCCCCCGGGCAATAAATGTACGCGCACCCCAAGCGTGTTTGTTATAAACGATAAGAAAAGCAGTCTCGTTCGCGTTTGTAAGGAAACCTGTTTAATAAACAAAATATTCAACTTAAGTTATGATTTACAACAAAAATCGGTACAGAAACTATAACAGCCATTTCGAGATATGCCTGGAAGCATTAATCCTCGCAAAAGTCGGAGGCAATGCGTTTACGCCCACATAGCTCTCGTCAGACGTTGCTCAGTTGAACTTGCAAATATTTGCTGCTTTGTAACTTGAGCAGTCAGCAATATGGAAACGAAGGCCAGCATAAAATCTAGTGCAATCTCTGTGTTGCTCGAAACTCAAAAAATAAACTGCAAGTACGCAATAAGAACCTCCAGAAACGGCTAATTGGATCAACCATGCGGTAGATTGATCGGGAATTGTGTTTAAACAAGTCTATTGTCAGAACGTTCCTCAGACACTACAAGGAAATCGGTTCCATCGCGTCTGGATGCAAAAAAGGTAGACTGTCAACGACTACTGCCCGGGAAGATCGAACATTGCATCGCCCTGTCATGAAATACCGACCAGGGCCGTTCTTGACAGCTGCAGAACTGTGGAGCAAACGCATAAACCAACCTGTATATCGACGAAATGCGAGAAACAGGCTACATGACATGAGCTACAATGCCCATGATGACGCCAGTTCAGAGGAAGATGCTGTTTGCATGCCAGAGACAACCTGTCCTGGACGGAGGCTCAATGGCGGAGGGAAAATTAGTCTGACAAAGCACCCTTGCTACTCCAATACGGAAATATCGGAAGGAGAGTTATCCGCCGGCCGAATGAAGGATTCGCCCAAAAGTGTGTTAAGCAAGAAGTCAAGTTCCCAGGCACTGTGCAAGTGTGAGGGATGTTTTGGGTATTGTGGCATTGGTGATTTGGTTCCGTATGATGAAACTGCCAATGCACAACACTACCAGGCAATTTTGCAACAGCATTTCCTGCCTTCCGTGGCCCGCCTTCGACCGCAGGGAGATGCGATCATCCAGCAAGGTCTTGCCAAGCCGCATACGTAACGCTCCACCACTGCTTTGACTCGCCAAAATCGGGTTCAAGTCCTGGATTAGGTGCCAAATTCACCCGATCTCAACACAACCGAATATCTGTGGTTTATCCTCAAAAAAGAGGTGCGAAAACGTAAGCCCCGGGGAAAAATATTGAATACGGCTCTTCCGAAAGCGTGGGCCAGCATTCCACAAGACGTTTGTCGTGCCTACGTCAAATCGATACTCAGGCCAACTGCTGACATGTATGCTTCAAAAGAAGGACCCACGAAGTGGTGATTGTATATGAGAGCTGGGTGCGCGTGCATTTATTGCCATCGAGTTTTGGGAGGAGTCCAGGCATATCTTCTCGAGATGCCTGTCATAGTTTTCACACCGATTTTTTTTTTTTTGTAAACCATAGCGCAAGTGGTGGTGTAAACCAGAACTTTGTTTATTTAACAGGTTTTCTTACGCACACGAACAAATCCGCTTCCTTTACCATTGTTAACAACCAAGCTCGGGGTGCGCGTACATTTATTGCCACGGGGAAGGTAAAATGTAAATAAATAATATATTTCTGACATCCACTGCATTGAATAAACTACACTGCTGGCCACCCAAAATGCAACACCAAGAAGGACACGAGATAGCAAAGCCAGATTTACTGGGCACTTAACAACAGATACAAAGCTGAAACGATCGAGCTTACTGGCCCATGCGACTTACGGAACACGCAGACATCAGTAGTTCGTGTGGCCCCAATAGCTGGTAATAACGGCCGCTACACGCCGCGGCATCGAACGAAAGAGGCTTTAGATGTGGGATTGGGGTATGTCGGTCCAGGCTGCTTCCACACGTTTCCACAGTTCATCAGGCGTAGCTGCGGGTGGTGCTTGCCAGGCCACTCGGTTGCCGATCAGCGACCAGACGTGTTCGATGGGCTACATATCGGGAGAACACGTGGGCCACGGCAGCAGAGACACCTGGTGGGCCGTGAAGAATTGTTGCACGATGCGTGCAACGTGCGGGCGCGCATTGTCCTGTTGAAACGTGGCCGTTGGCAGGTCCTGCAGGTAAGGGAGGGCTACAGGCTCCAAAACGCCGGAGATGTAGCGGTGGCTGTTGAGTGTATCGGCGATGCGTACCAGAGGCGTGCGGGTGTCATATCCAATTGCAACCCAAACCATAACGCCAGGCGACGGACCGGAATGGCGATGCATAATTCAGACGTCATACAGGCTCTTGCCGCGCTGCCGAAAAACGCGGATCCAACCATCTTGGTGCTGCAGGCGGGAGTGGGATTCGTCGGAGAAGACAATGTCGTGCCATTCCGTAGTCCAGGTGCGGCGTTCAACAACCTACTGCCGCCGTACTCGCCGGTGGTGTAACCTCAATGGTAATCGGAGCAATGGGCGCCGTGCGACAAGTCCCCGCTCCTGCAGACGACGTCGAACGGTACGTGCTGATACGGGTTGTTGCGCAACACACTCTAATTCCTGCGCTAACGTTCATGATCTGGCGGTGCGAGCCGTCAATGTCCGCCGCACAACATGCCGGTCCTCTCGTTCGGTGATGTGCCGCGGCTGCAGCAATCGCTCACGTCCGTCCGTCCGTCCGTCCCTTCTGCACCCACCGAATCCATACTCGCCTCACTGTGGCTGGATGCCGTCCTACACGGGCGCTGATGTCTCGTTACGATAAACCGCTGTTGCGATAAGCCACTATTCGTCCACTGTCGAACTCCGAAACGTGCTGGAATGACTGCCGTATTCTGCGACGAGGCATCAGGAAGCTTCCCACGCACAGGTCCGGTAGCACAACACACTTCCACTACTTACACCCCGTCTTCTGTGCACCCTTCTTATAGTGCTACTCGGTAGCGTGCCGGGCACACATGATTTGCATATGCCCTGCAATGCTAATCGTTTGCATGTTCTCTCGCGGGCGACGCATGCTGCGAATTTCAAGCCAATCGGATGCTTCCTTCTTGGTGTTGCATTTTGGGCGGCCAGCAGTGTAGTTATACTTACGTGTACATATCATTATTGCGAAATATACTGGCCAACTAATTAAAATTAAACAATGACCATGAATCTAAAAATCAGTAGCTCCTTTGGGCCTATTTTGCGGAGCAAAGCTTTACATAAGATGGTGATATATTGGAAATTGGCACCCTTAGTTATCTTTCTATATTTAGCTGAGATCTGTATTTTGTTTTTAGGGCAGCCACTGCAGAAAACCCGATTTCTCAAAGATGAGATGTTGGAAATGGCAAAGGTACTCAAAAAGCTCTTCACTTCATTTAGTGCAGAAAATTCATTATCAACGCCGGCCCAAATTCGAAGAGTGATTTAGAAGCAAATTGTCTTTTGATTTCGCCGCTTGACGTCAAGTCTATAAATTGTTCCTCTTCTTTAATTGAGAGACCTTCAGGCTCATTTTGAAATGGGTTTCTCACCCACTCATATGTGGCTACTGTTGTCGTCGGTTTTAAAATCGTTTCTAAAATTATTCCTCAAAACTGTTAAATGATTTCCAATAGTTGCAAACAAAACTTTGATGTTTTGCTCTTCTGCCTTGTAGGTTTATTCAAATTCAACCACATTTGTAAATAATTCTAATTGTTTTTTTTTTTGTTTTTTTTTTTGCTTTACTTTTGTGTTTCATGATTCTAGTTTTCTACAAAAGCATTTACTTTGTCACTCCTCCCTAAGACCCTAAGATATGAGCATTTGTTCCTTGGAGTTGAAGGTTTAATATATTTAGTTTCTTGAATACATGTCTACCAAGTAGCTCAATTTCACCACAAATACGTGGTGTCGAAACTTCTTTGCTTTCTCGCAATTTTCCTTTTCCAATAATATTGCTATTTCGTCTCTTAATTGGTAAGCACGTTGTAAAAATTTACCACGTGATAACCATCTTGTGTCACAGTAAAATGGTAATGCTGAATGTTCCTCTTCCATGTCTTTGCAAAGTACAGAAAACAGTCTTGATCTTAAGGGTCTCATTTTTGTATAATTCACCACAGTTACAACTGTTGTTAATACAATATTTAGGCCAAAACTCATTTCCTTTGTAGCAAGAGATTCTCTTTCAATCATGCAATGTGTCCAGATACATTGAGGAAATTTTCCCTCACTAGAGCTCATAAACTTTTGACCCTTCCAGACATTGCTCGAGCAGCATCGGGGCAAATTCCGACACAATTTTTCCACTATATGTTAACTTCGTATATAAAATCGTCCTATATTTTGAACAATTCAGGTGCTGTGGCTCTTATTTCTATTGGTTTTCAAAACAATAAATCTTCAACTGCTGATAATCCATCCCAAAATCGAACATAAGCAATTAAATGACAATCTTTTTTGCCATATGCTGCTTTTTCAAGCTGAATTCAGAAAGATTTGTCACAAAGCTTCGACAAGAGCTCTTGCTGTCTTCAGAGATATCGTCAATTTGACAAGCAACGGTATCATTTGATAGAGGTATGCACTCTATCAAATGATACCGTTGATAGAAAAACAGCATGAAATGATGAAAATGAATCTCACTGCCTCTCATTCTCATACCTATGCCAAATGAACACAAATGAAGGGATAACCCCAAACTTCCTTTATACAGACGGGAAAAATCTCAGTTATCGATCGGAATATATATATACATATGTGTGTGTAGGAATTATCGTTGCTCCTTTGTTTACGCTTTCCAACCGTTGGTTGAAGAAGCGTATATGATTCAGCTTTGTTCGTCTGTCTGTCTGTCCGTACGATTACTCTCGTAAACATGGTTCGATTTCGACGAAATTTTAGTATATGGTCGGGGATAACCTGGGGACGAACTCTATTGAAAATGGGCGGAATGGGGTCGAAGGTCAGAACATAGCAGCGGGATCCATTTCATCGCTCTTATGCGACATAACTTACGTAAAAATGATTCGATTGCAACAAAACTTTATCATGTTGTCCCGGAGGTATATTGAACCGGTTCTGTTTAATATCATCGAAATGGGATCAAAGGTCAGGGCAGAGAAGCGAGATTTATTCCACAGCCATTATCCTCACAACTTGATTAAAAATGCTTCTCTTGCGACGAAACTTTGTCATGTTGTTCCGGAGGTACACTGAACTGATTCTGTTGAATATCATTGAAATGGGGTCAAAGGTCAGAGCACAGGAGCGAAATTTATTTCACAGCCATTATCCCCATAACTTGATTAAAATGCTTCTATTACGACAAAACTTTATCATGTTGTTCCGGAGGTACACTGAACCGGTTCTGTTGAATATCATCAAAATGGGGTCAAAGGTCAGAGCACAGGAGCAAAATTTATTCCACAGCCATTATCCCCATACATTGATTAAAAATGCTTCTGTTGCGACAAAACTTTATCATGTTGTTCCGGAGGTACACTGAACCGGTTCTGTTGAATATCATTGAAATGGGGTCAAAGGTAAGGGCACAGCAGCGAGATTTATTCCACAGCCATTATCCCCATAACTTGATTAAAATGCTTCTATTGCGAAACACTTTAGTATGTTGTTCAGGAGGTATACTGAACCAATGCTGTTTAATATCATCGAAATGGGATCAAAGGTCAGGGCACAGGAGCGAGATTTATTGCACAGCTACTATCCTCACAACTTGAGTAATAACTTGAGTAAAAGTGCTTCTATTGCAACAAAACTTTAGCATGTTGTTCCGGAGGTATACTGAACGAATCAGTATTCAGGGTAGGGATGAGGGTTTGTCTGCGCGCGATTTCTGGTATGGTGGAAAGCATATCATAATCAATGCACTGCATGATATTACTATCTTGTGTTCATTGCGTTTTGCTATTCGCGGAATCGAGAATCTCTGTTTGTAGCATAAGCCCGATTACGTCACACCTGGCAATACCAAGTTGGATTCAATCCAATGATATCAGCACGTGCTAACAACAAAATGCCGTCAGTCGCCTTGAGAGCATGAGGGTGCGCAATGAGTTAGTTGTGGTCCATTCCCCGACGTAGAAGCAAGATGTTTTGTAATGTATCTACATTTATTTAATCATTTTTATATTTTATTGTAAATAAATCAATTTTAGTTTTAAAATGATGAGACTAGGGAAAGATTGTTGCTTTGTTATTAATATCAAGAAGAGTCTGCAAATCTGGGGGCTCGCAGCAGGGATGTGAATTAGAAGAAATTAATTGAAAGGTAGCCACATTTCTTTTTTCGAACATGACGACAACGAAAAACGATGGCTGACATTTTTTGGGCTGTTACCTTGATAATGACGGCGGTGTATGACGAATGGTGAAATTTTATTGAACTGTGGAATAAGTGAACCAAAGACGCGTTTTTTTACTTTTGAAGTGTGAAATTCAAACTGTTAACTATTCCGCATTGTTCTTATAATGTCATCGTTAAACGAAATACCGCACATACGTGAAAAGCTCAGAAAGTCGAATTCGAAGGCAGTAAAAGCTCTGCATAAATTTTTGTTTGAAGCAGATGGTGATCGTAATAACAGAAAGCGGCTCCAAAGTTTTGAAGGACTCCAATGTAATTTAGTTTCAACAACATATATCAAAATGATAGAATACGGTATGTAGAATTTATCTGAAGCCGACGTCACAGCCATATGCATTATTTTGGGTATAGATTATAGTAAATCTAAGGAACATATTCTTCGTAACATTTGTGCCGGTTGACTTTAGTTTGTTTATGCCAGATACCGAAAGTGGTGATGAATCAGATGACGATGTTAAACTTTGATGATGTAAATAAAAAAGCAGAGAATGAAAATAATCCTACAGAAGAAATTAAAAATACTTTGGATAATGAAGTCAGGAGTTTAATTATTCGAGGCGATAGTATGGAAAATCGATCAAACGTTTTTTCACGGCAAGAGCAGGTTCCTTTTGCAATGGGTTTTCGTGATATTTTGGAGATTCCATTACTATTTTTGATGGTAGTGGATCTTACCCTGTTAAACAATGAATATGTGACTTTGATGACACTGCTATTTTAATCGGTTGAAATGAAATGCAGAAGGCTATTTACGAGAAACGGTCACTCACAGGATTAGCAAAGCTGATTATTAATAGTGACAGAATAATCAAGAGTTACAGTGAATTGAAGGAGTTACTTATCGAAGAAATTCATAAGAAAATATCATCATGAAACGTTAAGTAATAGGAAAATGAAAAGAGGGGAAACGGTGCAAGAATATTTTTTAGAACATTAGCACACATTGATGATGATGCGTTAATGACCTACGTCATTAACATTATTAAAGATGAAGTGAGAAATAAAGCTATGTTATATGGCGCTAAGAATATTCGTGAATTTAAAGAACAGTTGCGAACATATGAAACTATTTATAAAAATTCCAACTCAGAAAACAAAGCCAAAAGTCAAGTAAGCGAAATGATGTTGTCAAAACGAATTCAGCTGGGGAACTTGGGAAACCACCAATACTTTTTTTTTTTTTTTTTTTTGAGGTTTAACGACCACCGTGAGCAACTCAATGGGCTATAAGCAGTCGCCCGTCCCTAATTTAGGGTCACTGGCTCCAGGGAAGGGAGAGAGCCAGTGCCGTAAGACAAACACAACATCCATGCCTCACCGGGATTCGAACCCGGACCCCTTACGGACGAATGATCAGAGGCCAACGCCTTAGACCACTGCGCCACCGGGGCGGCGAAACCACCAATACCTAAATTTAGATGTTACAACTGTGATGATTTTAATCATATATCAGCTGAATGTAAACATAAAAGTAAAGGGCTAAAATGTTACAACTGTGATGATTTTAATCATATATCAGCTGAATGTAAACATAAAAGTAAAGGGCTAAAATGTTTCAAATGTAATGAATTTGGACATCGCGCCGTTGAATTTTTGTCTAGTGATAACAAAAAGGAGGAGACTGAAAGGAAGACTCTTAACATGATTTCTGCCAAACCATTTCGTGATATGCATAAGTTGGCATTGATTAAGGGCGTTGAAATCAAAGCACTGGTTGATACAGGAAGTGAAAAGTACTGTAATAAGAGAAGATATTTACAGAAACATAGGATCTCCTAAAATTTACAATGCTAATATTGTACTAGTTGGTTACGGCAACAACAAAATAAAACCTATAGAACCTATAGGTCATTTTCAAGGGCTGATTCAAATTGATGAATGGGAATTTCCGTTTAACAATTATGTGGTTTCAAAGCATGCAATTCAGAAAGATACAATTATCGGAAATGAATTGCTGAGACATGCTGAAGTAGTTATCAATCAGGAAGGTATATCAGTTAAACAAATTGATCAGGAAGCAACCCTTATGCAAATAGATACATCCGAAGATAAACGTATCATAGATGTTAATTTCAATGTGAGTGAAACTCACAGAAATGAAATAAAAAGCTCGTCGAGAACTATGGACCCTGTAAAGCTGAGACTACAAATATAGAAATGAGGATCACAGTAAAAGAAGAACAACCTATTTTTCATAGGCCTAGACATCTTCCATTTCCTGAAAGGGAGATTGTTGATAAACAAGTTGAAGAATGGATAGAACAAAAAATTGTTGAGCCATCTTCCTCAGAATATTCCAGTCAGGTAGTAGTGGCATGAAAAATATGTGGATCGCCTAGGGTGTGCATGGATTTCAGAAAAATAAATCGGATCATAGCGAAATATTGTTATCCTCTCCCATTGATTGAAGACATATTACATAGGTTAAAAGATTTCCATGTCTTTAGCACCACTGGCCTGAAAAATGGGTTTTTCCGTGTGGAAGTACATAAAGACAGTAGACGCTACACAGCATTTGGGACGCACAACTTACAGTTTCAATTTCTAAGAGTTCCGTTTGTATTGTGTAACTCACCTTCAGTACTCCAGCGTGTCATAAATACAGTCTTTCGGCCTTTGATGAATGAGGGAATAATAGTTCTGCCATACATGGATGACGTGATAATTCCATCGTTCAACGAAGCTGAAGGAATTGAAAAACTGAAGTGATTCTTTGAATTTGCGAGTAAGTACGGACTAGAAATTAATTTCAGAAAATCTTAGTATTTAAAGAGAAAAGTTGAACTTCTAGGCTATGTGATTGAAAATGGTTACATCCCACCGTCTACTCTGAAGACGAAAGCAGTTGATAAATTTCCAGTACCTAAAAATTTGAAACAAGTGCAAAGTTTTCTGGGATTGACCGGATATTTCAGGAAGTTCATACCTTCTTATTCAGTTATTGCAAAGCCTTTAAGTGATCTTTTAAAAAAGAATGAGTTCAAATTTGATGCAGAAGAAATGGATGCCTTATGTCAACTTAAAAAGTTATTATCAAGTACACCAATACTAGGGATATATGATCAGAGTAGTAAGACCGAGATACACACAGATGTAAGCATAGATGGTTTTGGAGCCGTTTTGTTGCAAAAATCACAGTGTGATGACTGTTTTCACTCAATCTACTATATGAGTAAGAAGACAACTGAAGCAGAAAGAAAGTACACAAGTTCCGAATTAGGGGTTTTAGCCGTTATTGAAGCCCTTAAAAAGTTCAGAGTTTATTTGTTGTGTATTCACTTCAAGATAGTAACTGACTGTTCTGTTTTTCAGAAGACAATAGATAAAAAAGATCTTGCAACGCAAGCGGCGAGATGGGCTCTCCTGTTAGAAGAATTTGTCTAAACAATTAAGCATAGATCAGGTTCTAAATAAATTGCCCCACGTAGATGCTCTGAGCAGATTCCGTGTTATGACAATTTCTGCTGAAAGCGCATTATCAAATATACAAGCAGCTGAGGAAGACGATAGTGAGATAAGGGCAATAAAAGAGCTTCTGAAAGTCAGAGAGTATGAAGATTACTCTAATCATGGTGGTATTATTTGTAAGTTTGTGGATGGAAGAGAAGTTTCATTTGTACCGGAAGTAATGCAGACCGAAGTAATTCGAAATGCTCACGAGGAAGGATATTTGCTAGTAAACGCACTGAGGAAATAATTAAGAAAGATTTCTACATTCCAAACGTAGAACAAAAAATTGACAAGTTTATTGCGAATTGTATGCCCTGTATTTTGGTAAACAGCAAAAGTGAAAAGCAAGAGGGGTACTTGCACCCTTTGCACAAAGATGACGTCCCTTTGCATACTTATCACATCTATCATTCAGGCACAATTGAAAGTACTAACAAAAACTACAATCATAGTTTTGCGGTTATAGACGGATTTACAAAATTTATCTGGCTATGTCCAGTTAAATGTACAACTACAGCAGAAGTTACAGCAAAGTTGAATATGCAGCAAACTGTGTTTGGAAATCTGACACAAATATTTTCTGACCGAGCAGCTGCTTTTACTTCAGAAGAATGTGAGAAGTACTGCCCAGAAGAGAATATTAAACATTCTTTAATTACTACTTGTTTACCTAGATCTAATGGACAAATCGAGAGGCAAAACCGTACCATAGTGCCAATCTTGGCAAAACTGACTTTGGATGTTCCTTCGAAGTGGTACAAGTATGTTAGTACACTGCAGCAAATTATTAATTTCACTTACCAGAGGAGTATTGCCACAACACCTTTTGAACTACTTGTTGTTACAAACATGAACTGTAAAGATGATATCAAAATTAGAGAATTATTAGAAGCCGTGTTGCGAGTTATGTTCCAAGAATCCAGAGACGAAGCTAAAAAGGAGGCGAAAAAACAAATCATGCAGGTTCAAGCGGAAAACCGAATGATGTATAATCTTTGCAAACGTGCTCCTCAGAAATACAAGTTCAGTGACAGCTATGAAAAGAACTCAACTGGGACCAGGACTAAAATTTAAGCCGAAGTTCCTAGGACCGTATAGGATCACCAAATTAAAAGAAAATGACATGTATGATGTTGTTAAAGAAGGACATCAGGAATATATGAAAGACTTACCTTTAAAATTGGTGTCAGGGACATGTATGATGTTGTTAAAGAAGGACATGTGCGGAATATATGAAAGACTGGATTGTGCCATAATTTCAAATATTTGTGTCAGCGTGAACAATGATTGTATTAAACTTTCATTTTTATGTGCTTTTAATTTTGACTTTCTTGTTGGCTTTGACTATTTTATGCCATTTGAGGACAAATGACTGTCAGGAAGGCCGAATGTGTAGAATTTATCGTTGCTCCTTCGCGGAATAGAGAATCTCTATTTGTACGATAAGCACAAGGCGTAGTCAGGCAGATGACGTCACACCTGGCAACACCAAGACGGATTGAATCCAATGACGTCAGCGCGTGTTAACAACAAGATGACGTCAGTCGCCTTGAGGGTGCGCAGTGTGTTAGTTGTGGTCCAGTCCCCGACGTAGAAGCAAGATGTTTTGTAATGTATCTACATTTATTTAATCATTTCTATATTCTATTGTAAATAAATCAATTTCAGATTGATAATTGATAACGAGGAACAGCACACCAATTAAGTAGTAAATAGTAACACTATACTAGTGATCCGATTTATTGGCGTAGGAAACAGACACAAGCTTTTCCAAGCTTTCGCGCATCAACCAGATGGCTTTTTCATGGAAGTTAGACGGAAACTGCAAACTCAATAATTAAACGCATTAACAATTTGAACGCGGGAACTTGACTTTACAATAAATAGATACGACTTTATATTCATTTGAAGATACGAGGCATCATGTTGGTTGCGGGGGCGGTATTCTGTTAGGGAGAAGGCGTTACTTGAAGAATTGGTTCCAATTCGTAGCAACTCGAGTGAGAAGCTATCATTGCAAGTATCGCTGTTGGTAGTAATCTCCAAGGTTTCCCGAATGGCTGTACATTTAGGGGTAGAGTAGGCAGCTAATTTCTTTATATCACTAATATAGGTAGCTAATTTCTTTATATCATGATATAAAGAAATTCGCTACCTACTTTACCACTAAATGTACTAAATGTATTTATATACGTAGGCAGCTGATTTCGTTATATCATGATATAAAGAAATTAGCTACCTACTCTACCCCTAAATGTACAGCTATTCGGGAAACCTTGGAGATCATTACCAACAGCGTGGCGCAGTGGTCTAAGGCGATGGCCTCTGATCATTCGTCCGAAAGGACTCCGGGTTCGAATCCTGGTGAGGTATGGATGTTGTTTTTGTCTTACGGCGCTGGCTCTCTCCCTTCCCTGGAACCATTGACCTTAAATTTGGGACGGGCGACTGCTTATAGCCCATTGAGTTGCTCACGGTGGTCGTTAAACCTCCAATAAAAAAAAAAAAAAAAAACAGCGATACTTGCAATGAAAGCATCACGCTAGAGTTGCCACGAATTTGAACCAATTCTTCAAGTAATGCCTTCTCCCTACCAGAATACCGCGCGCGCAACCAACGTGATGCCTCGTATCTTGAAATGAATATAACGTCGTATGTATTTATTGTAAAGTCAAGTTCCCGCGTTCTAATTGTTAATGCGTTCTATTATTCAGTTTGCAGTTTCTGTCTAACTTCCTTGAAAAAGCCATCTGGTTGATGTGCGAAAGCTTGGAAACGCTTATGTGTGTATTTCCTACTCTAATAAATTGGATCACCAGCATAGTGTTACTATTTACTAAATCAGTTTTAGTTTCAAAATGATGAGACTCGGGAAAGATTGTTGCTTGGTTATTTAATGTCAAGAAGAGTCTACATATATGTTATGTCCTTGCAATGCAAATTTACCATTAAAATTGGTGACAGGGACGTTTGTCGCTTCAATGCGAAGATACTTCTTCCACAACCCAATACAATTTTACTATCTAACAGAAATACTAAGTACGAGAGAAAACTTAAAAGTGCATACCCATTTTCTGGATCCAACATTTAACAAAAAAATTATTTTACTACGATACATATGAGTAAAGACCTCTTGTCAACAGACATACCTAGAAAGAACGACAAGAAAACACTGCCCAATTTCTTGAAATGAACATTGTAACGAAAGTAAATCTAAAGTCAGTTTTAGTAAGTTTCCAACTTCTTTCCTTCCAGCAGTGGAGGTAAAATGAATCTGTTTTGTTGTGCAACGTTTTTGTGTTAAGCAGATCTTGATTAAGTTTTCATCTTTATTGAACTGTATAACTCCAAAAAGATGAGAAAATCTTATATTTCCCGTGGTGACATAGGTTCAGATCATTGATATTCCCCTTCGGCTTCTTAAGGAATAGGACAAGATGTGGGGAAGTAACTAGATGCATGGTCCAAAGCCTTTTACTCAGAATCGCTACCAACAAGCTTCACTGCTAACTGAAATAACTTTCTTCTTTTATAAATTCCGATCACAGAGTGGGAACGTGATGGCACCCAAATAACTGCTGCTGTCGTGAGTAAAAGATACTCGTTATCAGACGACAACCACAACACTTTTTTTCATTTGCTGTCAAAGTTTCCGATTTCGCCTTTTCTTAGAAAAACAATGAACCCCCCTTAAAGAGATCCTCTGAATCAATTTTTTGTGCGTCACGCTTAATTCAGAGTCAAATTCCCTAAATCATAGATAAATTTCAATGTTTTCGTATAGAGCCAACAAAATCGAACCTTATGAGAAATAAGCAGGACAGCACAGCTTAATACACTGCATGTAAGGATACAAAGATAAATGAACAACACCAGTCTGCAAACTGCTCCCAGTATTCATTGATGTCAGTGTTCTTTTTGAAGTAGTTTTTCAAACGTATATTACATTCGGAATGGGAAATTTGCAATTTAAAATATGTTGTCGAAATGCGAAAAAGGAACCACGTACTTCAATCCTTAACATGCTTCAGAATGTTTCCTATTACGTGTTCTTCACGCTATTATTTGCCTAGTTATTTCCCTTTAGTGTATTAGGAAATTTTGTAATCCGTTTTGCCATGTCTCTCATTTTCAAGCAATACATTACAATCTCTCTTTCCCTCTTTGCTATAAATTTCACTGTTCCGCTGTCATACGCAAATGTGAGCACAGACACGAGCATGTGTACGTGTTTCTTTCCGAAAGTGTAAATTCTTCGAGAAAAGCATCTAAAATCATTTTTACGTGATATACGGCTAAAGTAACAAAACGCACGCACTTTGTACGATCCTGTGCTGAAATAACGTGTGTGATAAAATAAAATAATTTTAAGGCTCAATAACGCTAAATACAGTGCAAACTGGTAGTCTCTACCCCGGTGGCCGAGTTGTGCAAAGTGCTGGTTTATGGTTATTTGGCCGAGATGAGTCTAGGTTCAAATCCTAGGTGAGACATAGATAGTGTGCTTGTCCTGCGGCACTGGATTTCTTCTTTCTGGAGACAGTGACCCCAAATTAGGGATGGGTGACTTCCTGTAGCCGATTGAGTTGCTCACGGTGGTAGTTACCACCTCCCCTAAAAATGGTATTCAATTCACATGTAAGTCGGTTATGTTACAGTAACATACAGTATCAACAAATCTTATCCTGCGCGAATGCTGAAATTTAACGATTATTAATGAACAGTTTCAAAATATAAAAAACTGAAATCGTAAGTTTTCAAACACTTCCTTCTGTGTGATATTTAATGTTTTTCCTTCAATGCCATAAACAAATAAATGTTCTTAGCTTCCTATTTTTGATGCCGCATTATAAAATTGACAGCGACCGAAACACGGATTTTGGAAATTGGCTACTGCAAACTTAGCGATTTTTCTCGCAATTTATTGAGGTTGTCATCCTACAGGTAAATTTAACTGCTAATTGCAATCGTCTAAAATCGGACGTCATATCTAATGGAATAAGTAGATTCGAAGAATGGAAACGTATTACTTTTTTTTCTTTCTTTGGGGGTAAAAAAATAGAGGTTAAACGACTACTGTGAGCAACCCTAAGTGCTTTAACTAGTTGCCGTCCCAAATTTAGGGCTACTGTTTCTTGGGAAAGAAAGAAGGCAGCGCCGTAAGACAAACACGCCACCCGTGCCTCATGTGGGGCTCGAACCTGGGCCTACTCGCTAAAATGGTCAAAAGCTAGTGCTTACCCCCACGCCCAACCGGGGCGACTAAAATGTAATCTCTTTTTGGACATCCTGCTAAAATTGTTATTTCAATAACTTGGGCATCAAATTTTTAACGTCCAGCCACACATTTTTGGCACATCGAAAATTTCTTAGCAGCATGATTGGAGCTTCTTTTTTTAAAAAACACAGTTTGTATGGTGGTATTCCAAGTGGCAGAAGGAAATTCAGGAATTTAGTTAAATAATACGTTGAATCTCCTTCACTTATTCATACAACATTTACCTCGTTATATTACCTAGAAATCTGAAAATTAATTGAGCTAAAAATTATTTGGTTCTTTGTTTCCAGGACTACCTTCTCCCAATACCAACTGTGGGTGTGATTTTGTTGTTGTTGTTGATGTTGTTTTAATTAGAGAAACCCTGTTTGAAGACTGACAGCACATTCACTAAATTGGCAGGAAATTGAAATTCAAAGTGTTTCTGAATATTTTTTGCTTAAACCTCACTAATACCAATCTTAAGCACTGTTTCGAAAATTTGTAGTGGCGCGGTTGTCTGACAGTTGGTTTCTAACCATTTTTCTGAGAAGGGTCGGGGTTCAAATCTCGGTGAGGAATGCATAATGTGTTTGTCATACGGCATTGGCTATCTCACTTCCTTGCAGTTAGTGGCCTAAAATTAAAGACGAGCGACTGCTTACATTCCACTGAGTTGTTCACGGCGCGGCGGTCCTTAAATCCCCGATAAAAAATTTAGGATGGTATGTGAGAATTCAGGATTGTATGTGAGAATTCAGGATTGTATGTGAGAATTCAGGATTGTATGTGAGAATTCAGGATTGTATGTGAGAATTCTGGATTGTATGTGAGAATTCAGGATTGTATGTTGTATGTGAGTATGAAGATGCACTCTCTTGTTTGATCTTAACTTGAGTGTGCAAACTTGGCGCCATAAAAACGATGATTTAAGACAGGCTTTGATTTCATCTTCATACGTGCCTTTGGGTATTATTGGAAGAGTTTGTCTGAAATCACCATCTAGCATTAAAAATACTCCACCCATAGTGTTGTGATTTCTGCGAAGGTCCTTCGTGTCCTCTCCAAAACTTCAGTGCATAATTGTGCAAGATTCTGCATTCATCCCAGACTATTAATACGCAGTCATTTATCAGTCTCTTGTGATCATTCTTCCGAGATGAGTCTGGATTAGAATCCCGGTGAGGCATGGATGTTGTTTTTGTGTTACGGCACTTGCTCTCTCACTTCCCTGGAGCCAGTAGCCCTAAATTAGGAACGAGCGAGAGCTTATGGCCGATTGAGTTACTCACGGTTATCGTTAAACCCCCAAACAAAAAGAAAGCACTTATTAATTTGCTTATTCTGTTCCGTTGCAGATATTGTACAGTGCTCTGTCATTGTGTAATAAATTTGGGCTACCTTTACTGACATATTTCCAAATCTATTGGATTAAAGTAGAAAGCAAATAGTCATATGGAATAAGAAGTTGTTATTGTCATGAGATGCTAGCGATTGTGCAAACATCTTTAATCTAACACATCAGGAATTGGTGTATTTCAGTAATTGCTTCTAAAGACTGATCATGCACAACAAAGAAATCACCAGTATTAGGAATTTCTGCATAAAAATGTCTTGAACGCTCTAGAAAAGCATTCCAATGCACAGAGTGTTGCCTTAAAGATTAACAAAGCTAATGGAAAGGTTTCATAATTCCCACATTAAAAAAAACTAGATTGCACGAAAGGAGGGACGGATTTCTTCCTGTAAAATCAAGAGATAAATAAGGATTAAACGTCACAGATTTCTTCTAATCTATAATTGCATCACAACAGGTAGCAGTGGGAAGTGCAACAATGAAATGCAGTGTCATTTAGCGGCAAATAAAACCTTCGATATTCGTTACGTTGATCAAAAATGGGTGGCCGTACAATACTAAGCACGAGCTGGACTACCGATACACGGATTCGCTGAATGCATTCTGGTGCTGAACACGATATCTCTTACAGCCATCTGAAAAAATGGAAAGAATAAATTAGAGTTACCTACAGAACAGACGTAGCACAATATAGAACTGAGTACAAGTTCTACCATACGGGGTTGAATTTTCTGTTAGCTCTTCAAACAGGGCTAGTCAAGA
This sequence comes from Macrothele yani, assembly GCA_039090855.1. Lineage (NCBI taxonomy): Eukaryota > Metazoa > Arthropoda > Arachnida > Araneae > Macrothelidae > Macrothele > Macrothele yani. Next base: position 78,176,101 of record CM077007.1, on the reverse strand, counting down.
TAACATGAAACATGCCCTTCCTTTTTTTTCTTTGAGCCCGGGGATTTAACGATCACAGTTTGCAACTTAATGGGCTATAAGTAGTCACCCATCCCCAATTTATAGCCACTGGTTGCAAGGAGCAGAGGGAGCCGGTGCAGACAGAACACAACATCCACTCTTCAGCAGTATTCGAAACCGCACCATCTTGGACGAATGGTCAGGAGCCTGCGCTTACACTACTGCGCTACCCCTTACGACTTTGTGCCACCGCGGTGACAAAATATGTAATTCATATTGATTGAAGCAGTGTCTGTACCGTCATGGAGTGGGATACTACTGTACTTCCGTCGTGATTGATGGAAATCAAACAAAAATAAAAATTCTGTTGTAATGTTCTTTAAGTTGTGTAACTGCTTCTTAAGTCCATTTCCCACTTCAGATATGTAATGTGTCGAAGAGAAAAGCTCAGCTAATGTACTTTTGACAAGGGGCAAAATATTACAGTTAAGTAAATTATGATAAAATACGCCTCTTAGAAACATCCTCGTACGAGCATTTTCTTCTGAGTTAAAACTTACGATTTATGCTTGTCTGTTTATTATCATACATCCGTAACAAGATAGCTTTTTGCACTTCTTACATCGGTTTGTAAAGCCAACATTTTTAACACAGCATAAAACTGGAAGTCGTAAATAAAAAAAGGAAAATAATATGTAGATATAAATAATATAATATAGGGATAAAATAAAGTAAAATATACTATAATATAATATAATATAATATAATATAATATAGAGGTAAATAATACAGAGATAAAATATAATATGAAACAGAGGTAAAGAATACAGAGATAAAATAAGATAAAATACTATATAGAGATAAATAATAAATAGATAAAATAAGATAAAATACTATATAGAGATAAATAATAAATAGATAAAATAAGATAAAATACTATATAGAGATAAATAATAAATAGATAAAATATGATATAAGGATAAACAATATATAGATAAAATTTTATATTTAGGTAAAGTGTTATACACAATAGATAAATAACAAAGAGATTGATACACAAGTTCTGCCGTTCAACTGTTGGTTATACAGTGTGTTTCACGAAGAGTGTCCGAAGGCAATAGTAAAGTAACGGTTCGTCGTTGCAGTAAAGTAAAAAATACAAAGTACGCAGCAAACAGTGGACAATTCAGCTGTGATAGTTGCACCCTCTGGAATGGATAATTTCCGAAAAATACGGAAATTAAATATTTATACGGTTGACCGCGGAAATCAAAGCCAATTAGTACAAAAAATTCGCGCCTAATTAGGGGTGAAGAAATTTACCCCGACGTTTTAGGGGAATATTTCGCTGAGATATCGATACTTGAAATTCTGGACGTGTGCCAGCTCACCTGCAGTAAGCATGCGCGGCATAATACGTGTATTGTCAAATGTAATGCATAACATGTGCAGTGTCTGTCTCAGAATCACATGGAACGCTTCTGATGTCTGAACAGACAACATGTCCGTTGTCTTTTTTTAAATGGCTTTGCCGATGTATCCCGTACGTACTATTCGCAGACGTTCACTGCAGGCAATCTGGCATACGTCCAGAATTTTAAGTATCGACATCTCAGCGAAATATTCCTCTAAAGTGTCTGAGTAAATTTCTTTCTCCCTAATTCAGCGAGGCGTGTTTTTACTAATTGACTTTGGTTTTGCTGAACAGCCGAATAAATATTTAATTTTCGTAGTTTTCAGAAATTATCCTTTGCGGGAGGTGCAACAATAATAGTTGAATTGCCCCCTGTTTTCTGTGTATTTTTCATTTTTCACTTTACTGGTACGACTAACCGTTACTTTCCCATTTCTTTCGGACACTCTTCGTGAAACACCCTGTATATAACAGCAAGTGTCAAATTTCTACAGCAAAAACGATTTCTTCGGTAACAGTGAAACATGTATTTCATACATCAAACAGAAGTCATAGCTCTTTCCACGTTTTCCCGGTGGCGGTCGATGAGAATTTTTCTGTGACTGACTTATAAAACGTGAAGAGCGATAACTTCTGTTTGATGTTCCTAGTCCACGTCAATTGTGTGTATGTATTTCATACATTGTTGTACATAATGTCATTGTAACGATTTCTTAATTAGAAGATTAAATTTACGCACTTATTAAAAGTCTGGCTGTGCAATAAAACTAATTTTATCATTAATGGAAAACGACGGAAGTTCTGGAAACTAAAACATGGCTACTTAAAAGGTCAAAAAAGCAGCAACTGACTACGTCATTGTGTCTTTTCCGGAAAAGAGGCGACAGTTTAAAGTAAACAACCAGTTTGATATCCGCGAGTTAGTCTCAGAAGTTCTTTTACGATCTTTATGGGGGGGGGGTCCCAGTACCGACGCAACGGCGCTTTGTTTCTTTAACTTTTATCAAAATACTTTGTAGTTACTTAAGTGACTCACTTATATTAGCCGTCTGGAAATTTAATAATTCAAAATCTTTACAATCCGCAAATATGAACAATCTGAAATATCTAAGAAAGAACCTTAGAAATAAAAAGTGCAGAACACTACACAAAATAATGTTTTTATTCAGGTTCACTGAAAATTCCCTAAGTAAATCATTATTTCTTAAAAATCGAGAAAGATAATGATGCATAGACAAATTGCCTACCAGAAAGAAAATTTCATTTTAAGTTTACTCCACTTAAAACTCTGCAAAAGTGCTCGAACACCCACTGTACCAGTCAATTTTCTGTTATTTCTGATATAGTTGTCTTGATATCGATCCCAAAATCGCTATGGACTTAATGATTTGGTTTTAACTCTTAAATATTCTCATAAGGGACTTACTTGCTGTCTGGTCACAACTGAATTGCGAAGCATGCTATTTGGAGAACGAGGCGGCCTAGTGGCTACGACGCAGGAGTATGACTCGTCGTCGAAACTAGGCCCGTGCTCGAGTCCTAGATGAGGCATAGATGGTATGATTGCCCTACAACGCCGCCGTCTCTATCTCTTCAATTGCTAACGGCAATCGCTAAATGTAGAAAAAAATTATTCCAAAGGTCTATCAACTTTTGTTTTGCTATAAGAGAAACATTTAGAATAGTACAGTTTTTTCATAACCATTGGGTACATATTTTATAATAGTACAGTTTTTTCATAACCATTGGGTACATATTTTATAATAGTACAGTTTTTTTCATAACCATTGGGTACATATTTTCTAATAGTACAGTTTTTTCATAACCATTGGATACATATTTAAGGCTACTCATCGATCAGCTCGAGTTTCTAAGCACTGTGCATTAGCGGCCTTTGTTCCGTTACAATGCATTACACTAGACAGCGTACTGAAAAATTACTTTTAAACAATGCTGAAGAGAAGCCTAATGTTAGGTAAGATCCCAGATAACACTCTACATCCTTGTGCAAATAAATTGAAACAAGCACATCAAAATGAGAAACACTTATTTATTTCAATTTCTACAAAACATCCCATTTAAACTTGGCTCATTAATACATGATATGACCACTTCTTTCTCTCAGTAGCGTCCTGGTATGGAGTCCACTAAATTTGAGCAGTTAGTGTTGATCTCTGGGTCCCTATACCACACAATATTCAGAGCTGCACGAGCTTAGTCATGGTAGTACATTCCATTTCACGAAGAAGGCTCTTGCAAACCAACCAGGCAGCCCCGATGGCGCAGTGGTCTAAGGCGCTGTCTTATGACCATTCGCCCTAGTTGGATCCAGGTTTGAATTCCGGTGAGCTATGGATGCTTGTGTTTGTCTTTCGGCAGTGGCTCTCAATGTATTACTTGTCCAACACTGGCTCTCTGTGTACATTGGTCATTTATCATACTGTAAAAACCATGCTTGATATGTACTTGTTGATGTGAAACATCTGTCTGCCTATTTGCCATGTCTCTGTACCACCAGGTCCAATATATCTTCTTTTTTTGAAAAACTTCCAATAAAAAAAAAAACGTACCAAAGATTTTCGATCGGATTTATATCCAGTGAGTTTCCAGGTCAGTCAAGTACATTTATACGCTATTGGTGTATGAAGTTCTTTACCATTTTTGACGTGTGATCCATCAGGAAACCTCTTAGCCATCTCAGAAACAGCTCTCCTTTGAAGAACATTGACGTACTGTGGCGAGGCATTACAGCGTCGACCGGATGAAAATTGCAGACGCCGAAGCAGCTGAAGCATGCCCAAAACGTCTGCTTTTGCGTATATTTCCCAGTCTGGTTGATGTGGGAATCCCGAAGCTTCTTTCTCTCGGTGATATCCGAACGTGCTGACTCCACTGGCCCTAGAAAACGGAATGAATTTCATTGCTGAACAAAACTTTCCCTCGTTGTTCATCGGTCTAGTGTTTGAATTTCAGCACCCACTTGCATCTTTTTTTTTTTTTTTTTTTTGGCGCAGTGGTCTAAGCGATAGCCTCTGATCATTCGTCCGAACGGGGTCCGGGTTCGAATCCCGGTGAGGCATGGATGTTGTGTTTGTCTTCCGGCACTGTCTCTCTCCCTTCCCTGGAACCAGTGACCCTGAATTAGGGACGGGCGACTGCTTATAGCCCATTGAGTTGCTCATGGTGGTCGTTAAACCTTCAATCCAAAAAAAAAAAAAAAAACTTGCATGTTTTCTCTTTCATCAATTTCGTCAGTTGGTTTTTCACAGGTCGTCGGGCCTTACGACCGCGTGCCAGATGTCGTCTGCGTACAGTTGAAGAGCGAACTTCTATTCCCTTTCCCTTTGAAATCTCCGTTGAGCGCATCACTAGTCTTCCGAGGGTCTTTTTTACTTTCCCGAATCAAGTAGGCGTTGTCTCTTGGCATTTTGTAACACATGTTTTGTAGAAAAAAGGATCGTGCTCATGTTATCGGTTTGTCCGTCCGTCCTCTGTCTGTAGACACCATATCTCTGCAACTATTAGTCCGATTTGAAAAATTATTTTTGCATTGGGAAGCTTGAAATATGCCAATGATGATCCTTTATTTCGTATTTTTAACGATGAATAATTTCGCCGCTACAGAGCGTAAGGAAGGTGATATCGAATTCAAAATACATTTTATTCCATATTTTAAAATAACTCATAGACTTTCCGCTAGGGAGCGTAAAGGTAATTGCCTTTCCTCATGTATCTCTGCTTCTAAAACTCCGACTTGAAAAATTGTTTCTGCAGTGGATACAGCTCCTGATGGGAAACATAATGCTTATAATTTCAAATTTTTGGTGAAAAACGGTTTGGTCACCAGTGGGCGTAAGTCTTATTTTCCGCTTCTGAAGTGTTTGCTGCAAAACCTGAACTTCTAAAATCTTGTTTGAAAAAAAATCTTCCGTGGACCGATACTACTCACGTCGATAAACCTTTTCGGAATATCTTCTTCTTGAAATAATGCATGGTTTCTCCGTCAGGATATGTAGATATATATCTTATTTTTTTCAATATCTCTACTTCCAAGTCTGATTTGAAAAATCCTTCTTTGTTGGATAGCCTTTCTGGTGCAAAATGTTTTTGATATAATTTCAAAATATTCGAGTAACTCATAGACTTTCCGATAGGGAGCGTTATGGTGAATTGCGTTTTCCGCGATATTTCTACTTCTAAAACACCGAATTGAAAAATTCTTCCTGTATCGCATACAGCTCCTGATAGAAAATGTTTTTCATACATCTAATAATTACTAATATTTGGTAAAAAATAGTTTGGCCACCAGGGGACATAAGTGTTAATTTTTGCTTCTGATGTATTTGCAGCAGAATCTGAGCTCTTGAAACCTGGACTGAAAAAAATTCTTTTCTGGACCGATAGCGCTCACATCGAAAACCCAATTGAGAATACTTTCTTCTTAAAATAATGCATGACTTTTCCACTATATATAAAAATATACAGATATCGAAAAATATAAGATGCGTATCTTATATTTGTCGATATCTGTGCTTCTAAGAGTCAGATTTAAAAAATATTTCTTTGTTGGAGAGGGTTTCCGCTGCGAAATGTTTCTCACATAATTTCAAATGTTTCTTAACGCACAAGTCTGTGACCAGAGAACGTAAGTTCACGTTTCTATTTACAGTAATATCTGCGGGATTAAGAACCCGATTGAAGAACTTGTTTCTTCGGTCAGATACAACTGTTTTCCATACCGGCTCCATTAACTTTGAATAGCTTTGATAAATTTAATTACACCGAAAAATCCGGTGTCAACTTTCTTGTTTCTTCTTTCGTCCACATTTTGCATTTCGATTTGTTGGTCTTACGGCACTTGTTCTCTCCCTTCACTGGAACCAGTGACCCTAAATCAGGCATGGGCGATATATCCCATCAAGTTGCTCACGATGGTCGTTAACCCCCCCCAGTATCCCCCAGTTCATCAATATATACAGTATATCATCATCATCATCATCATCGTCGTCAACCATTATCAATCCACTGCTGGACGAAGGTCTCCCCAAGTTTCCTCCACAACGGTCTGTCTTGTGCCAGTCTCCTACATGTCACTCCTGCATACTTTCGAATTTCATCCACCCATCTCCCATGTGGTCTTCTTCTGGGTCTTTTGCTGTCCCTTCGAATGCAATCTAAAATTTCGGCTGTCCATCGATGATCTGTCCTTCTGGCAGTATGTCCAGCCCATTGCCATTTCAGGGATTTAACTCTGATCATGATGTCTTCCACTCTTGTCATTTTTCGGATCCACGAGTTCCTCTTCTTACCTCTCCTGGTTACACCAAGAATGCACCTCTCCATGCTTCTTTGAGTTGTCTGCAGCCTTTGTACGTCTCTTTTAGTTAAGGTCCACGTCTCTGCACCATACGTAATCACTGGAAGAATGCATTGATCAAACACTTTTCTTTTAAGACATAATGGCATATTGCTCTTGAAAATTATGCTGTTTCTTCCAAAAGCTCTCCAAGCAAGTTTTATACACCGATTAATTTCTTCATCAATGTGACCCTCACTTGATATCTGCTGTCCAAGACAAACGTACGTGTCTGTTATCTCCAGCTTTTCTCCATCAATCGATAAATCTTCATTTCTTGTAAAAGCATTGAACATCACTTTTGTCTTCTGAAAGTTCATTTTTAATCCCACTTCTTTACTCTTGTCAGCAAGTTCAGTATATATATATATATATCATCATCATCATCATTGTCAACCATTATCAATCCACTGCTGGACGAAGGTCTCCCCAAGTTTCCTCCACAACGGTCTGTCTTGTGCCAGTCTCCTCCATGTCACCCCTGCATACTTTCGAATTTCATCCACCCATCTCCCATGTGGTCTTCTTCTGGGTCTTTTCCTGTCCCTTGGAATCCAATCTAAAATTTCAGCTGTCCATCGATGATCTGTCCTTCTGGCAGTATATCCAGCCCATTGCCATTTCAGGGATTTAACTCTGATCATGATGTCTTCCACTCTTGTCATTTTTCGGATCCACGAGTTCCTCTTCTTATCTCTCCTGGTTACACCAAGCATGCACCTCTCCATGCTTCTTTGAGTTGTCTGCAGCCTTTGTATGTCTCTTTTAGTTAAGGTCCACGTCTCCGCACCATACGTAAGCACTGGAAGGATGCATTGATCAAACACTTTTCTTTTAAGACATAATGGCATATTGCTCTTGAAAATTATGCTGTTTCTTCCAAAAGCTCTCCAGGCAAGTTTTGTACGCCGATTAATTTCTTCATCAATGTGACCCTCACTTGATATCTGCTGTCCAAGATAAACGTACGTGTCTGTTATCTCCAGCTTTTCTCCATCAATCGATAAATCTTCATTTCTTGTAAAAGCATTGAACATCACTTTTGTCTTCTGAAAGTTCATTTTTAATCCCACTTCTTTACTCTTGTCAGCAAGTTCCTGGATCATACTCTGCAGCTCTGATGGGGTAGTTGCAAAAATGACTACGTCATCAGCAAAACGAAGGTGGGTTAGATAATCTCCATTAATCTTTATCCCCTTGTTTTCCCAGCTCAGTGACTGAAAAACACCCTCCACTGTGGCATTAAAGAGCTTCGGAGATATGGTGTCACCTTGTCTCACTCCCTTTCCAATTTTTACGTGTGTTGTATTTTCAAACAGCCTAATCTTTGCACTTGCATTTTCATAGATGTTATTAATAATATTAATGTATGCATCTTCAATACCGCAGGTTTTCAGAGCCATTGTAACTGCTGATGGTTTCACCGAATCAAAGGCTTTTTCATAATCGATAAAAGCCATGCACAATGGAAGTTCATATTCCCTCGCTCTTTCAATTAGTTCTCTCAGCACGTGGATATGATCTATTGTGCTGTAGCCACTCCTGAATCCAGCTTGTTCTCTCGGTTGAGCCATGTCCAGTGTTACCTTCAAGCGGTGTGAAAGAACTTTAGTGAAGATTTTATAAACTACTGATAGGAGGCTGATAGGTCTGTAGTTTTCGAGATCCTCAATGTCACCTTTCTTATGTAGCAGGATCATTGTAGCGGTGTTCCAATCCTCAGGAATCTTTCCTTCATTAAGGCATCGAGTGAAAATTTGGGCGAGTACTGTTTCGATTTCTCCACTTGCTTCTTGTATGATGTCTACAGTAATTCCATCTTCTCCTGGAGCTTTTCTTCGCTTCATGTTCTTGATTGCATGTGCAACTTCTGCTGGAAGGACTGGAGGAACTCTGGTACTGGTATCTTTCATGATGTCTGGAGTGCATGTATCATCCCTTTCATATAATTTGGAGTAGAAATCTTTCACTCTTGTCAAAATTTCGCCTCTATTTCTTGTTACAGAACCATCTTCTTTTCTCAGTGCCATAATCTGTTTTCTTCCCTTACTGAGATGTCCCTTTGCTATCTTTAGGCTTTGGTTGTTTTCAATTGCTTTCCTCACTAGTTCACAGTTGAATTTCCTTACGTCTTCAGTGATACTTTTTCTTACTGTCTTGCATAGCTCTATATATTCCACTTTGGAAGTCACATCTTCTTTAGTTGTCCTCATCTCTCTTCTTTTTTGCATCAACATTTTGGTTTTTCCTGATAATTTGTTCACATGCAATTTGTTCTTAGACCCAGCTAATTTTGTTGCTGTTTCCATAAGAGCTTTGGTTACTTTTCTGTTAACTTCAGAGATGTCCACTTCTTCCGATGTTAGGCCTTCTAAAGCAGAGAACCTGTTCTTCAGTTCTAACTTGAAGGTATTATGGTGTTTTTTAAGGTTGGTTATGTCAATAGATTTTGTTTGTCCTATGAGCTTGCCACGTTCAAGTTTAGTGTTGAGGTGCATCTTACATCTCACCAATCTATGGTCACTACCTGTGTTGAACTTGTTTAGCACACTGCAGACTTCTATGACGAATTTTTTGTTACACATAATACAATCAATTTCACTTGTCGTCCCATTTGGATGTCTCCATGTCCATTTCTTGTGTGGCTTTTTCTTGAAGAAGGAGTTCAAGATGAAAAACCCTTCTGCCTCTGCAAACTCAACGAGAGTATTTCCACGCTGGTTTCTGTTGCCATGACCGTATTTACCTACTGAAGTTTCATTCTGTTGCCGTTGCCCTATTTTTGCATTGAAATCTCCCATAATTATTTTCAAGTGCTGCTTACCTTTATTATTTAGATGACAAATTTCCTCATAAAATTCTTCAATTTCTTCTTCAGGATGACTTGTGGTGGGTGCAAAAGTTTGAATAATCTGAGCCTGGTATCTTTTCGAGAGTTGGATAACAAGTCGTGCAGCTCTGTCAGAGGAACTTTCAACTTCTACAACTTTATCCTTCAGTTTCTTGTTTATTATAAATCCAACACCACTAGTTCTGCCAGTATCTGTCCCACGATAGTAGAAGAGATGTCCACTTTTCAGTTCGATGAGATCTTCTCCTTTTCTCCTTACCTCACTTAGCCCCACGATGTCCCACTTGATCCTTTGTAATTCCTCTTCCAATTCAAGAAGCCTTGAATCAGAAGATAGGGAGCGTCCGTTATACGTAGCCAAGGTCAGCATCAGATGGCAGCCTAGTCCGGTCCTCCGGGGATTCTTAGCACCCTCTGCCTTCATGTCGCACTGGCCGCTGCCTTGGCCAGGCACATTCCAGCTGCCGGAGACTGAGGGCCAAGATTTAAGTTGTGGAATCATTTTGGATGGGTTTGGCCATAACTCACCACGCTGGCCAAGCGGGTTGGTGAGTGTGGGATAGCATTTCCTCTGATCCCGATGGTATAGTTATACCGCTATGGGCGGTCGTCAGAGCCCCTTTAGTGGGAACAGGATGCACCACGAGAAGGCGGGGTTGACATTTGTCAAGGAGAGGCTGTGATGTTACGCATCACCTGACCTTACATCCCATATATATATATATATATATATATATATATATATATATAACGTTTAGGGTTTGGCTATTCAAAATGGTTTGGGCTTCGGAAAGTGCATTACTGGGTTATTGTTCCTAAAAAAGTTTCTTTTTAGAAGATTCAACGATTTCTAAATCTTTTTTATTCATTCAGAGAATATAAAAATATGACTTAGGCAAAACATATTCTATTGTTGTAACTTTGCATTTAACTGTACTAATCTCTGACCCATATGTAAAAACGTGTTCAAAATTTCCTAGCTGTTTTCGAAAGAAATATTTTGTACTGCTACGGGTAATGCTCCAAGAAATTTGCTCTGCTGGAAGAACATGAACATTGTTTTTCTCCAATCATTAAATACTCTCAAATAGAAAAATTTGGTTTTAACAAATAAGTTTTGCAATAAGATTAGAATCGCAATGCTAAATTTATTTCATCCGTTTTCTAAATCGGAGTCCTGACGTTAAAAGTTGTAGCTGCATTGAGCAGCAAACGCAAATTTTTTCATAAAACTGCGTTGGAAAGATTCATTCAACTTTTGAAACAATTTCTGCCGTTTTGTCTGTTTATGAAGAAAGAATTTCATTTAAATACTGATTCAGCACATACAATGAGTAAGTTTGTTCTTTTTTTTCTTTTTCGGTAAACTTTGGAATTCTTTCAAAACTAAGGACTATTTTCGGCACATATCAACGAGCTTCTTGGGGAACTGCAATAAAACGTTTATACTGAAAGCTAGTAAAGAATTTGCTTTGAAATAAGATTTACATTTAGCCTTCTTTCAAAGCATTGCACGATTTGCGTGCACTTCAGATGCGATAACTTGCGTTTCATCTCTGAGAAGTGCATTTTCACCGAAGCGTGAGAAACCTGAAAACGTCCCTTTTATTCTGCTTTTCTCACTAGCTCTTAGTATTAATATCAACAAATCGAGGCATTATTCCGTTGAAAGGTTTTCTACCCCTGAAGATGAATAGTAAAAAGAGTATTTTATTCACTTAACTTCGGCTACACTTTGAGTCATGGCTTGGATAACACGAAATATTTTCGATGCTTGCCATTAACTTTTTTTTTACTCTATTTATTTTTTTTTTTTTTTGCAATTCATTATTTTTAGAGCACAATTGTTTCACTGCACAGCACAATGCTCTGACCAATGTGATACCATCTCGACACCAAAATACATCGTACTTTTTTAAGCAGCCACGCACCTTTCATACAGCATTGTTATTATAGCTTCCCCTAATTAATTATTTTAAATCAAAATTCATGAATTTAGCTCTTACAGTTTTCCTCAGTTGTAACGTAAACTATAATTTAACTGTCCTTTCCGGTTACTCTTATGTGAATTTTGGTTCATGTTCTTTAAGCAGTTTTTAATCTCATAGCTACATTTTCTCCCTCGCCTTATGTTGGCTTGGCAACGTGACGCTATGCCAAAAGTTAACGATGTATGTGGCTGAGGCTCATAAGAGTGCTATTTACGATTGCTTCAGAGAGTGTGAGAAGTTGAGAGAACTTGCAGATAATTGTTACGAAAAGATTGGTTGTGAAAGATTTGTTACGAGAAATATTATTTGAGCTTGTTTGAGCTTTATTTACAATTGCAGCGTAAATAAATAGTAATTCCTTAACTACCATTCACTAAAACCCTACATAGCACTTTATAAAAATAAATTAAAACAGTGATAGAGCTCACGAAGAAACTGCGACATAAAATACAAATGCAGAATCCAAGAGCTGGTCAAAAGCTGTGAAGTTTTATTGAATACACAAAATGTTTTCGCATTTTGCCTAAGTATGTCTCTTTCGAAACAGTTTCTTAAGACGTTGATATTCCAAACCCAAGAATTTTAATAAATGTTTTCTGTTTTCTTATGTAAATTTCGTTACTTCTTGGTGAAGGATTTTCTCAATGAACCACACATTACTTTCCAAAAATATGGTACAAAGGTGGCAACGATGAAAGTGAGTCAGAGAAAAATAAATTAACGACACTGGGTGCGACAAGAGAACGGATATCGCGATTAGGCTGTGGAGAGTTGGAATAGTGAAAGAGATTGAAGCTTGTTGGATATCTATGTGAATCGACTAATACTATTGTTTTTATATGGTTGATACTACCTATATGTTGATACAAGAGCTATTTTGTGTCAACGAATAAATTGCAACGTGACGATTATGTTGTGTTGACTTCCACTACATGGAAAATAAAGAACAAGCTGATTCCACTCGTCATCAGTGCTGATTCCTTTAATCTGGCCGTTATTGTTCACTTAGTTATTTCAGAAGTGAGATTTGCGTTTAACAAGTTGTCTACGAACATTTGTTAAATACTGTACTTAAACAACTACTTCGAAACTTGAAAACACTACACTGCTTCACTTTTCGCGTAAACTTAATGGCCACTGTAAAAAAATGTTTCTCTTCAATTTTAAGAACTCATACTAAGTGGAGAAAAATAGTCATTACAGTAAAGCAGTTTTCAAAGGAAGATGCAATATCAACTACTACTGATTTTTGAACTGAATTTTCTTGATACTGCAGCGATAAAGAGTGGCCACACAAAAATTACAACTCTCTCAGAACCGTTTCCACAACAGTTTGCCCATTTTCAGTTGTGAAAAACAGGCGCATTTGTGCTCCTGGTAAAGCGGTTTCTCCAAACTCAGCTCTTAACATGCCCCGAGTCTTTTTAAGCTGTTTTTATCAAACTTCAAACAAAAAAACTGATATAAATGCTTTGTTCTTTACATCAGTGTTTCAAAAATCTCAGATCTCGTCATAAATTTTTGTGCTCAACACTCTCTGGAAAGTAACTGATGTAGCAGGAAATTCTTGGAGATTCTACTATTTGCTCATGAAAATTTCGCTGACAGTATTTGGATTGTGTTCGGATGCTATTACAGGCAGAAGCACTACCCGTGTTAATTCCCGTATCAAAAAAGACCACAACACTTTCTTAGAACATAACGAATATTTACTAGGATAAACATGAAAAACGTATAGACCATTTTAAATTGCACAAAATCAAATAGCCAGTTGATAGTTCTTGCATTAGGCACGACCAAAAACAGCAGCTCCTTCTCGCACAATGACGTTCGAGCTTCTGTTTTTTAAAGTCAAAAAAAGGCACGAGGTCTCTCTCTCTCTCTCTCTCGTGGAGCGCAGAGCTCGCGCTTCGCAATGTCATCTGCTGGCACTAAAGTTCTTTGCTTGCAACATCTGTCGGGGGATAATACTCTTCGTCCGCTCCGTGTTCTTTCGAGAGATTTAGTAACTCCCAATGCATTTTGGTTTCTCTCTCTTGTTAAACGTATAGCTTCCATATAGTTGAGCACCTTCTTTTCTCTTATCTCGAGTGGAAACAAATGCTGTATCGGTCGAACAAGTTCTCCAGATTTTATCCTTATTTTGGCAACTCTAGCAAGTCCATCTTTTCCAGGATACAATTCAAGAACTCTTGCCACCGTTCAATCAACACGTTTCGATTTTGGACCGTCAACTTCCATTAACACAACATTTCCCTAACGTATCGACATATGCCTTTCTCCAGGAGTCCTTGGATGTCGTAACTGTCCCATATACTCAGATCGGAATCTCAACCGAAGATTTTCTCGTGCCTTTTGTTTATATCTTGTCCTCTTATTCAGGGCTGAATGATCTAGTTCATCAATATCGACAACACCAGATGTTGGTGTTTCTTGAAGAAACATCATAAGCGTAAGCGGGATTAGGTCATTTTCATCTTCCAGCACGTACATGATGACTTGTTCACAAACACCTGATATAGTAACTAGTTCTTCAAAGCTCAGTATACCTCGTCCTAAAACTTTTCGTAGAATGTCTAACACCATTCGAAGAAGACGATCCCACCAACCACCCCACGAACAGCCGTTGGAGGGTTAAACTTCCAATCTATTCTCTGGAGCGCGGTCCCAGCTTTTATAGAATTTTTGTCTAAACTGGAGAGCTTCAGTAAAATTTGGGCCATTGCCTGTGTAGATAATTGAGGGTCTACCTCTTCTTGCTATGAATCTTCGCAATGACTGAAGGAAAGCTTCTGTTGACAACGATGTCACCAGCTCCAAATGTATGTCTTTGTCAAAAACATACGGCACACGTAGATAAATGATATCGCCGTGGTGCAATTAGTTCAGACGCCTTTTTTCTGAGAAAAAACGAAGATCGACTCATTTTTGACTAACTATTCTGGATCCTCGATTTTTTTAACATTATCTTCTCCTCCGTGAATGTTTTTGACAACTCATGATGCATAGCGGCTACAAACAAGTAGACATTTTTGCCTGACTAGTAGGCATGCAGATCATCAGTTTTCAGTATGTCTTTTGAAAAAAGGTACGTGCTTAAGCAGTCGAGCACACATATGACGAGCTCGCATAATACGGAGTTCCGCATAAACCAAAGTTTTAAGATTCTTTGAACTTCAAAATATTTCCCTTTGTTATTTTAACGGCATATGAAGAACAACATTTCTTGGAGCTATTAACATCTAAATTCTCGACAATGTGCTATTGGGGCGACATCTGTTTTTAGATGCTATTTTGCTCACTTTTACATCTCAAGATTTCAATTTTTATTGTAGGTTACAGCGTTTGGATAGATCGATACTTTTTAAAATGTATAAAATAATCAGCACTGAACTCGGAAAGTTGGTTAAATTAAAAAGTAAAAAATAATTAAAGCGTACAAATTAATATTCGAATTGTGCTTAATTAAAGTTATATACAAACGTAATTTGCCGTGATATTAAGATTTTTATCTGAATTTTGTAGATCGGATAAATAAAACTAAAGTCTTTGATAATCCAATGTTTTTAAATTAGCACGCGATCACCTTGACATCTAAAAGTTATCTCGTACTATTATATAGCAGGCAATCATTTTAACATCGCGAGAGCACACACGAAATTTTTCGATAAGTGATGGCGCAATAATGCAGACGTTGCTGTGACGTCAAGCGTTCCAGAGAGACAGACTGATCTGGATGTTTATATACATTATGACATTACATGAGCATTTGCGCTACTTTCCAATATCATGATACTCTTTGATGTCCTCTAACGAGAAAACTGCAGATGGGGAAAAACGAAAAGCAGAGAAAATACTGGCGGCTTCTAGGGACATTTATTTATCTGAGGCAAAACTAGATTTTTTCTACGACAGTTAGTTACAGATATCCTGTGTACATATAAAACGAAAAAAAGCTGCCCATCTATACACGATATGTATTGATACATATATAAAGATATCAAAAGGAAAAGTACTTCTCTTTTATATATCATTTGATACACACTTTTTATAGTTGCACGTACACCCAAAATTTGTTATGTATTTCCCTTACTGGTTGTTCTGGTGCTTCAGGCATATAGTTCCTTTCTGTTTTTTTAGATAGTTCTTCAAACTGGTCACGCGAAAGTTTCCTGCAACGTGCACACAAATCTTATCTGAATCTTAGTGAGCAAAGACAAATACGTAGTTAGCCGAATGACGCGGGAATAAAATTTATCAGTATATTTAATGTATTAAATAGTTATATCTAATTGTATTACGATGTAACAATAAAATATGAAAATTTCATTTGAAAGAATCTACCGAACACGTAAATTACTAACTCCAGTAATTAACAAAAAGGGAGGAAAAGAAAGGGAGTTAAATAATATTGTTCTTAAACGTATTAGTAATATTCGCCGATGTATTGCATCCCAGTATTTGACAAATCCGTTAAGGAAAAATGTCCAGGTGAGTTCGTATTCATATACAAACGATCTTTTATATAAATAAAGCTTTACCATCTGCTTTTGTAACATTTTCGCAGAACACTGTAATCACGTTTACGTGTCATTCTTTTTCAGAATCATGAGGGTATTATGACAAAAACTGACTTCTTTTTGTTTTAATACTTCACATATTTTTAACACAGTCATATAGTCTGCAAAGCGGCATATATATTTCAGAGATTGATGACAAGTACTACATGCTTTCACTTTCTCGGTTCCGTTTCAAAAGAAATGAGTAAATGATATAAAAATTACTACTGGAAAAACAATAAAAGCAGAAAACATGCACGCAAACAGAAACGGAATGATAATTGGGAAACTGGAATTCGATCTAGTACTGCGTGGTAAAAAGGATTTCAATGGAAATGTGTTTTATGATGTCATAGCTTCGCGGTAGGAACAACGCTTCAAATGAAAGCATTAGCGTTCCTTTCACCGAACACGTAATGCAATTTTAAGAATTATTCTCTTTCTCTCTCTCTCTCTCTCTCTCTCTGTCTCTCTCTCGGTGGCGTGATGATTAAGACATGATTCAAGCCTATGGCCGATACTCCCACTAGAGTTTTTTACAGGGCTTTCGGAGAAAATATTCACCAGCATCCCTCCGAAGACAGCGGTGGAGATATTTCCCGGAAAGAAAGTGTTGTCTTGGTTTCTTCGGAGAAAAATCGGGATAGGGAGATTGCTCATAAGCTTAATACAGCTCATGGAGCTGGGATGTTCTGA
The DNA here is from genome assembly GCA_039090855.1 of Macrothele yani. Taxonomy (NCBI): domain Eukaryota; kingdom Metazoa; phylum Arthropoda; class Arachnida; order Araneae; family Macrothelidae; genus Macrothele; species Macrothele yani. Next base: position 78,159,234 of record CM077007.1, on the reverse strand, counting down.
AAAAACTTGACATTGAATTACTCGGGTCATCTACAATGTGACAAAGAACTGCCGTTCTCTCGAGACGTATATCTGCAATGTTCTTGTTAAATGAAAATTGGAAGAAAATCATGGAAAATACTTAGATTATGTGCTTCAGCCATTTGGTACTGAAAAACGTTAGAGCAGAGCAATCAGACACAACTGACCTATCAAAGTTAACAATTGATGGCAGGTCATCAAGAGAAAGAAAGAAAACAACATATTTTGCTTCACACATGAACGGAGAACTTCTAATAGCTTGATGCAAATGCTGCTTCAGTAGCAATGACATAAGGAGTTTTCAAGATTTGCCTTGAGAAGACAGTTTGCGAACTTTCATTTTCAATGCATTAACAAAAACCAACCGAAAGCATCCACCATTATCTGATGCTTAGCCGACAGAGCTTTGTAGCTCACTTTCATTTCCGCATGTGACAAATTTTTACATGTCCTTAGTCGGGTTATACGTATATATATCAAAGACGCACACTTCCTTTGAAAGAATGTTCTCTTATACATTACTTATGCTTTTGTTTTTCCAATTCGTTTGTTAAAAATTCGCACTTTACCAAAAATTATATGAAAGCATGGGGAGCTCTGAGACTGACCAAAACGCAAGTCCATATCTCAAGAAGATCTCCAGTCCTGAAAATTGGGTTTCTGTGCTGGAAGGGGGCTCAGGTTAATCATCGAAGAATCAAGAGTGTAGCTGCTATCAGTCAAGCGTTGTTACGCGAAGACTACCGTCCACAGGATCCTGCACTTAGAGAAGGTTGGCTGACAAAGAACAGAACCCGCGACTTCTGAAAACACGAATCGCGATCATGGCATTCACTGACAAATGTTACATGACACGTGATTGGAGGTGTATTCATTCGATACTGTAAAGGGTGCATAGTTCAAAGATATGGCGTACCCCCGGTACATCAAAAAAATCATAGGGTACTACAAGGTCACAATCCTGGGCACCCATTCCGACGTCTACTACATCCCGAGAGTGCACAGAACTTGTACAACGCACACGCATGTATTCTCTTCAGGACATCCGCGGTCCCTGGGTAGTCAAAGGAGCATGTTTACGAGCAGTCGTCCCAACTGGGAGCGCGCCTGATCGCCGTATGCGATATCTGTGGTATGCTAGCCTTCCTACGCTAGGTCTTTATGCTCCTGCGGAGAAAATAAACCAAAAATAAGAATGGATGACGCATCATAGCCTTAAAAACACGCTGACACCAAATGTATTTTACAAATCAATATCAGTTATGTAAAGCCACATATCAGAAATACTTAATACCTGTCATTTCAATGGTCATGTTGCTATGACGTAAATTGATCAGGAGACTGGGTCGAGGTTTAAATTTCTAATAGATAATATAGAGGGTGAGTCGAAAGTTTTGCAATATTTGTATAAACGCATGTGCTGTGGCGGGTAAGTCACCTGTTTAAACTAGTTCAAGTCAACAGCATTGCATGTCGTCTTTCTGTATGTGATTGGGATGCCTGAAAGACAGACAGTCGCCACAACCGGCTAATGAGGGAATTTTTGTTTTACGACTTTGAACTCGGACATAATGCTGCTCAAGCAACACGAAGCATTTGGCATGTGAAAAGGGAAGGTTCCGTGGACCACAGCCCCGCAACCAAATGGTTCAAGAAATTTTGCTCTGGTGACAGAAACCTCGACGATCAGCCAAGGCTGCGAACCGTGGATTCGGAGGCCGTGCGCCAGCCCGTAGAGGCAAATCTGACAACCAGCACTCGGAGATTATCAGGTGAGCTGAGCATATCACAGACCACCGAGGTTCGTCACCTTCTAAACCTCGGCAAAGTCTACAGGAGCTGCCACATTGTCCCTCACGAACTGACGCCAGCTGAAGCAAACCGCTGGTGCAAGTGTGCGCGAAACTCCTAGAAAACCCGCGCGATGTACGTTTCATCAAGAAAATTTTAACTTGAGATGAAAAATGGGTCTATTTCCGTATTCCTAACACACAACGGCAGTGGTGTAGTCCTGGCCAGCTTCCTGAACCTGTTTCTAAACCTGGGCAAATCAGCATTTGCGAATAGCAGTTATGCCCAGCAAGGTCATGCTCTGCGTCTGGTGGAATTTCGAGGGGATAATTTCTTACGAATTTGTTCCAGACCGTCGGACCATCAACGCCAACCTCTACTCTGAACAGCTGGAGCGGATGTATGACGCTTTGGAGGAGAAGTACCAGGCACTGGTGTACAGAAGCGCGCTCTCCTACAGAAGGACAACGCTCGGCCTCATGCCGCGCGAGCGACGAGGATAAAACTCCAGCAACTTCAGGGCATCGAATTGATGCTACACCCAACACATAGTCCGGATCTTGCCCCGTCGGATTATTACCTGTTCGGATCCATGGCCCACTTCTTTCGCGGGCGGCACTTCAACAAGCAGGAGGAGGTGGAAGCTGGGGTGAAAAAGTTCTTCGCCTCGAAGATCAAGAACTGGTATCGCCGCGGAATCGAAGAACTGGCAGACAGATGGCTAAAGACTGTGCAATGCGATGTCCAATACTTTGAATACTACTCAGATTTCGCCCTAAAGGTACGTATGAAGACATAAAGTGATCCAAATATTGCAAAACTTTCCACTCACCCTCTGTACAATTCTTCTCCTGGTCTTAATAGGAGACCCGTAGGTATTGATTTCGACTATATGTGCATGCTCATGTCGTACAAAAGAAATTCACTTTGAAACATTGAAATGGCAACACCCAGACGAGGTAGGAAAATTCAACTGATGTTCATGGATGAAGCATTATGGGAAACAAGAAAGTGATGATTAAGTTTCAAAACTAATGAACAATTTTATTATCTGAAAAATGAGGTACACAATATGAGATGCCACCTCTATTGGCAACGCATTCAGCAATGCGTCTTGGTATTGAGTCATAGAGACGTCTGATTACCTCCATGCTTCCTGCCCCTGGACTTGCAATGTGACTCTTATCAGTGATAATTGCGAGTGGGTTTTTAGATTCCGTCCACCTATGTCTGAAATGCCGGTATGTTCTGTTGGGGACCGATTCTGAGACATTATTGGTTACTCCAGGACGCAGACAGCTAAATAAATGTTCCCTGGAGATGTTTAAATACTGCCGAGCATTCAAACTGCCTGTGAGGAATACTCGAAAAGTTCGGTTATCATAACTGACTGCTCCGAAAACCATGAACCCCGCAGTTCGCGGTGCATGCTGACAAGCAATTACTCTAGAATTCGTCTGATATCCTTCTCAACTCCTCGTGTGAACGCGGAGAACATTGGACGCTAGACAAAGCAAGACTCGTATCTGAAGATCACGCGAATGCATTGTCACCCAGTTTACTCAAGCTCGAAATCATTCTACACGCTGGCGAAGATGATTCATGTATTTGGGTAAGCGACGCGGTGGACACTCTGTATGAAATCCTACCTCTGTCTGTCTTCAATATAGGGCCTTTCTAGTGACGGGACTACTTAAAGTAACATTCACCGTTCTCCTGATGGTAGCGAGAGTGGTTGTAGGGACGGCGGAATCTTGTTGCCAGATACAACAGTTTTTCCGTGGTGCAGGCTTCCCGCTGCTCCAAGCAGACCAGAAGTCATAACTTCTCTCAAAGACCGCCGCTATCACTGCCGAAATGCTGCTCAGTACGTCGATTCTACCATTCGTCGTCAAGGAGACCAGTAATTTCTCTCCTCTCAAATGCACTCAGCTGACCATATGGTCGGTGAATTTGGTACACTGGCATTCTGCAAGAAGTTTGTTTCTTCCTAGAACGTGCAGCTCGGAACCTGAAGACTCTTCTCACGAGAAAACGTAGCTTAATTGAAACGTTACGGTAGAGGTGGGCATAACGCTCTGAAACTTAACCTCCAACTGATTTACATGCCAGGCGCAAATTTTCCATGTGAAAGCTTACGTGCGTCTGTATGTGAGAGAGGGTATCAGTGTAAGACCAATTTGTTATACACACAGAACTAATAACGTGTGGGCCCACCATTTGCCTTCACTGCAGCTGTAATACATCGTACAATCAGCAATACTGGATGTTGGAAGCGTTTGGACGGTATTGTGGCCCAGCATTACAGGACAGCCATCTGTAAAGCAACGAAAGCTGCAAGTGGTGAGTTTCTGGAATGGATGAATAGCCCCACTTAGCCCCACAAATGCTGCATTGTGTTTATATCCAAAGAGCGACAGGGCCATTAGAAGGTTGCGTACTCATGTGAATGCTTCTCCAAGTTTCCTTCCTCGAACGGGAGCGATAAAACGGGACACTGTCTCATTGAAACATGGCCTCATGATGTGGGAAATCGACAGCAATGAGCGGGTGCAGGTGGTAGGCGGGTATATCAACATGGCCTTGATCAATTATTGTGGTTTCGATAAGTACAAGAGTCCAAGGTGGCCGCTTAAACGAAGTTCTAGAACTTATTCTTCACCGTCGGCACGTAACATTGGGATTCTCGATCTTGTGTAATATACGCCCCTCTCACCCTCCCATAGGCGTGTCGTACTTGGAACCTCGTTTCGTCGGACCTAAGTACCTTTGTCTTCAGTCTTCCGCGGTCCAGTGGTGATGTTCCATCACCCACTGCAGCCTCATTGCCTCGTGACGTGCTGTTAACAAGAGCATTCGGTACGGTTGTTTGCTTCCATAACCTTTTTCGTGCCGTCATACGTCGAAGGGTCTTTACACATTCCTTTGTAGGTGCCCTATTGTTGAATGCTAACATTATCTTCTCAACTGTGGTCCCACGTCTCGATAGAGGAAGGGCTGCGATCAACTAGAACATCAACGTCCCATTTACGGCCACATTTACCCCCTTTTCTCTGTCTGCAGGTGTTGATGTAGTAATCTTGTTCACATGTGAGACACTCGGACACAGAAATCCCAGATTTTCAATCGCCGAGATGGATCACTTCTCTTTCCTCGCGACGATTATCTGCCCACAATCCAACTTTCTCAGGCCACCGTGTTTACCTATCACCACAGTCCAAAGACATTAGAAGCGAATAAACTGGCAAAGAGCATGCTACTTCCGACATACATTAAAAACCGCCATGCTATTTGAGTTATAAATCTTTAATATATTTCTTAATATCTTCAAACTTTTGGTGTATATGAAGCGGAAATTTACCTATTTATTAGGGTTTTTTTTTTTTTTTTTTTTTCTGTATTCTCTGTATATATCACGTGCCCTGGTATGACCTGGTATTTTCTTGTTTACTAGTTACTATCTCCCTTTCCTGGAGAGAGCCAGTGTCTTAAGACAAACACAGCACCCAGCTTCAGGAAAAAGTTCGTCAACAATTTTGTTTAGATATAAAAGAAAAGGGAGCCCCAGTGGGCGAGTGTCAGAGGCCACAAACTACCGACCCGGATCCGACGATTGGCCAGTGACAAGTGGTTCAAGATGAGTCCGAGATGGACCCGGTCGCGATTCCCAGATGAGGTATACATACCCTCTCCCTTTCCGGGAACCACTAATACTAATTGTTTGAAGCGCGATTACTTGTAGTTCTTTAAGACTGCTTAGTGCTTATACACTGACGGGAAAAAAATCCCAACACCACGAAAAAATAGTTGTATAGGAATGAAATGGCGGCAATACATTTGTATAGGTAACATATTTAATCGATTAAGGTTTCAAGATCACAGCAGTATGTAAGCGCGAGAAGAGCCATTTTAAATGTGAAATGCTGGTACATTAATAACCGGTGTAACCGCCAGAATGTTGAATGCAAGCACGCAAACGTGCATGCATTGTGTTGTACAGGTGCTGGATGTCAGTTTGTGGGATGGAGTTCCTTGCCTGTTGCACTTGGTCGGTCAATACAGGGACGGTTAATGCTGGTTGGGGTGACGCTGGAGTTGTCGTCCAATGATGTCCCATACATGCTCGATTGGTGAAAGATCTGGTGATCTAGCAGGCCACGGCAACATGTCGACACTCTGTAGAGCATGTTGGGTTACAACAGCGGTATGCGCGCGAGCGTTATCCTGTTGGGAAACACCCCTGGAATGCTGTTCATGAATGGCAGCACAACAGGTTGAATCACCAGACCGACGTACAACTCTGCCGTCAGGGTGCGTGGGATAACCACGAGAGTGCTCCTGCTGTCGTAGGAAATTGATCCCCAGACCATAACTCCAGGTGTAGGTCCAGTGTGTCTCGGCCGCAGACAGGTTGGTTGCAGGCGCTCACCTGGCCTCCTTCTAACCAACACACGGCCATCACTGGCACCCAGGCAGAACCGGCTTTCATCAGAAAACACATTAGATCTCCACTCCGTCCTGCAATGAGCTCTAGCTTGACACCACTGACGTCGCAAACGGCAGTGGTTTGGAGTAAGTGGAATGCACGCTACAGGGCGTCTGGCTCGGAGCTGTCCTTCAAGTAACCGATTTGTAACAGTTCGTTGTGTCACTGTGGTGGCAACTGCAGCTCGAATTGCTGCCGCAGACGCGGTACGATGCGCCACGGCCATACGCCGTACACGACGGTCTTCCCTCTCAGTAGTGCCACGTGGCCGGCCGGAACCCGGTCTTCTTGAGGCAGTACCTTCCCTTGACCACCGCTGCCAACAATCATGCATAGTGGCTACATTCCTGCCAAGTCGTTCGGCAATATTGCGGAATGAAAATCCACCTTCTCGTAGCCCTATTACACGACCTCGTTCAAACTCCGTGAGCTGTTGATAATGGCTTCTTCGTCTTCTTAAAGGCATTCTTGACTAACATCAACACACTACGTCGAATCTCAACGATAAATAACGCTCACGAACGTTACAGCGCGTATTTACAGCAAACCTGTTTTGCATGTTCCGAGGGGCGCTACTAGCGCCACACGTATGCGCCGAGCGCGAAATTTGCATAGACGTCATCTTACAGATGTACTCTCACCACCTACCAACTGTCGTTTATCTAACACAACCCCTTCTTGGTGTTGGGAATTTTTTTCCGTCAGTGTATGATGTTGAGCGTATTTTTATCACTACCTCCGAACTTCGGTGTTTACTTTCGACAACGGCTATTCTTTATCTCGTTGTTCGTGTACACTGCGTAGCTCGTCATGAAGGTAGCCTGTTTCTTTCTTCAAAGTTCTTTATCATACATCTACCATATCATCTTATCGTATTTCTTTATAACATGGGCATCTCCAGAAACGTTTCTCAGCAGTCAATGATACTCAATACCGTTTCATTTGTAGCTGCTGAGCGTTGTGCAACAGCTGACAATAGGCAACCCTCTTCTCTTTGGCGAAATTTGCAGAAAACGTTTCGTCCAAAATAAGAAATTTTAAAAGAATTTCTGAAATCCGGCTTTTCGAATCCCGAATAGCAATGTTGTTTTCTATTAATGTACCCTTAAAAGAACATAGAGATGTATCGCTCAACTTGCTTCGAAAAAATGAAAAAAGAAAAACACTTCCGCCTTTCACGGTGTTCACAAATAAAATATTGGAATAGTTTAACCAAATATTTATCTTGTGCACTCATAGTATTTTGTGTTCATTAAAATATTTTCCTAATGCTTGATGTATTGAATAAGTCACCACTTCATTCTCAGTTTCACGGATGGAAGCACACCATAAAATTTCTTACAAGAAATTATTTAATTTAAATTCAAGCACCTACAGAATTTTTTCTAAATGGCCCTTGCTTTTTTTCTAATTTTCAAATACATTATGTTTCATGTCTCAGTTTCTCCCATGACTCCATTAGCAAGTGGATCCGTCTAATCTCATGCCTACAAATATGAACTGCTAACACTCACTACCTATGTGCTCGCCAACTCAAACCCATATCATTATTTTGAGACAAAATTCGCGGAACTCTGTCGCTCGCCAACTTTTGGTATCGGATGAGATCGTGATCTGCTCTCGTCCTGCAAAGTGGTACTTTACTTAATTTTCTCCCCTACAGATTTCGGATAGTGACGTCACCCAGAAGACGTTTAAAATAAAAGTTCACTTGTTTTTAAAATATAGACTCCACCTCTGCTGGATTCCTTCCCCCCCCCTCTCTCGCTCGCACGAACACACACACACACACACAGATAAATTGTATTGTTTCATTTGTAAGTTGTAAATCATATGAGAGAATACAAAGAAAATAGTTTTATATGCTTACCTTGACTGAATTTATCAGCTCGTTGCACTCCTTTTTGCGGAAAGTGAATTTGTCATTTTCTATAAGTTGCCAGATCTAATTTTTCTCATAACAAAAACATCTTATTTTCTGGAAAAAAATATGAACAGCATTCCACACTAAATTTCAGCTGATTTCTAAAACATTTTTCAAGAAACTTGTTTTTTTAATGTTCTTTGTATCGGAGTTTAAAGACCACCACCTGCAATTCTGTATTTAAGACTGCTCCTCGTCAATAATCGTCGATATAAACAGTTGTCCGTCACTAATACCTCAATTATAAAAGTTCACTTGTTTTTTAAAACAAGTGATCTCTCTGCAGAATAAGTTTCTTATCTCCCTGCAGAATTAATACTTCAGATTAATTTTTCTCGTGGTGAAATCATTGAAGCTAGGACAGCTGCTTTCGCTACAGAGGTGTATACAGATCGCTCAGTCCCTTTACGCAGAATGCACCTTATCAAAGCAGAAACATTTGTTTTTAAAAGTGAAAACTGCTGTCACTCTTCTCCCTCCGGAATACCATGTCTCAGCAAAGGCACAAGCAAAGAATCTTCTATACAGATAAATATTAATGCCTTCATTTTTCTTTCCACACGGTCCAGTGATACGTCTTAAATGGCCACACCAAGGTTATGTTCTGTTACATTGCAGTAAAAGAGCTGTTTGTGAATAATTTGAAAAGTCTAGTATATTATACAAACAGTTTGAGAACAGGAAGATAGGTAGAGAGAAACTTCTCTTCATTCTTGGAATTTGGGAGAAACGTAAACTACCGTACTCACACCGGCCACTGAATTAGGAACCTTTACACAGATCTACGCAAACGTCTCCTACGCAGGGTACGTATATGCAAAATACGTGCTCATGTTCATCACCACGTGATCTAATCAATTACTGTATTTAAGACTGCCCCTCGTCAATAATTGTCAGTAGTGTTGATCACAATGGGAAAAACAAAAGATTTTTTCCAGTTCGATAAAGATTAATCGTGGGTGCCCGTCTGGCTGGAGCGACGAATTTGAAAACAGACTAGTTTCTCAAAGGTGAGATATCCGGATCTTTATTTTCCCACTTGATGTCCGGGTCTTTAGAAAAGAGATCGCCGTCGTATAAGAAATATTGTACGGAGAAAAAGGACATCCGTGTGCAACAATTGAGAGAAGCATTAAATGAAGCTTGTTCTTTACCCATGTTTCAGCGAACTCTGAGCAGGAAATTGCAAAGGAAACGGTATTGGTAGTCGTATGCCTATAATGAAAGAAAAGGAAAGTTCTTCTACATTGCTGCGAAGAACCTGAAAGTTCGTCTACATTGCTGCGAAGAACCGGAAAGTTCGTCTACAATGATATCAGGGACACCGTCACCGGACACTAGAAGAAAAACGCCATTTTAAAAAGTCAAAACAGTTTGAAAGTCCTATGAATCAATGGACGAGCTTGCCTTGTAAATACAACTCAAGGTTCTGGAGGTGGTATTCAGGTGTCGGGCACGGTCTGTTGGTACGGAACGGGTCCATTGATTTACCGGAAAGTCGAGTGACCTCAAGGATTTTCTGAACGTTGTTGCAGATCAAGTCCATCCTGCAGTGTTTACTTTTTATCCAGCAGGTGACAGCTCGCGCAAATATGTTCAGCAGTGGTTCAGCAAGCGTAGCAGCAACTTCTACCATTGCTCACAACAAAGAACTGACCTGAACCCCATTAAAAATGTCTGGGACATGTTTAAAAACTAGATCCGGGACCAAAGTTCTCTGGCCGCGCCGGTGACTCAGTGGTTTAAGCGCTGGCTTTGTAACGTACCAGGAGATGTGACGTACCTGCCAGAAGGACGCACACGACATAAAGGCAGATAGCAATCAGAATAAAAGTCCGCGTAGCTCAGTTGGTAGAGCAACTTATTCCGGAATGAGGGGACCCGGGTTCAAATCCTGGCGCGGATAAAAATGACGGAGAAATTTACTTCGTTATAATGGCGCCCGAACTATCCGGATGACCCGACCGTTCAAAATCTCGCAATGGTGTGATGTTACTTCCACACCGCGAGATAGGAAAAATCAGAGAATCCCTTCTGCAGCGATTCGAAAAAAAAATTGACTGGGTTCTCAAGTGTACGTTCTACAGTGGATGGCTGTCTGCAACGATTCATGGTCCCGGCTGACCCGTGGGCCATGCCCCCGGCCCTCTTTCGGGGTGGGGGTGGGAGATGTGACGTACCTGCCAGCAGGACGCACACGACATAAAGCCAGATAGCAATCAGAATAAACGTCCGCGTAGCTCAATTGGTAGAGCGACTTATTCCGGAATGAGGGGACCCGGTTTCGAGCCCCGGCGTGGATAAAAATGACGGAGAAATTTACTTCGTTATAGCTTCTGACAGTTCGTCCGAGAAGCTCTGGGTTCGAATTCCGGTGAGGCATGGATGTTGCGTTTTTCTTACGACACTGATTCTCTTCCTTCGCTGGAACCAGTGGCCCTAAATTAGGGACTGATGACTGCTTATAACCCATCGAAATGCTCACTGTGGTCTCTAAATCCCCCCCCAAGTCCTTTTGTCCTCTTCCATCAAATCGAGCCAGGTAAAGGACTGTCTGATGAAGGCGTTGCGTGTTGTAGACGTAGATGCATTCCAACACCCTGTGAAATCTATGCCAAACCACATACGTGCCATAATTCGGGCAAAAGGGGATCCACCCGGTATTGAGTAAAAGTTTCTTATTCAGTGGCCGATGTGTGTAATAGGTTCATAGTAAGAATCTTGCATTTCTAAGAAAGAAATAGTTATTTGGCTATATTTTTTTTAAATTGAAATTTGGGAGAAATAAAATCCTAATAAAATAAATCAAAGCTCTCATCAAATTTAACTAAACAGTGCTCTCTTCTCTTTCAGTCTCATGATTCAACAGACCGCTACGATTTGAGGTGGATTTTGAATTGGTATGTAATATATACAAATATATGAACTTTCATGTTAAGGAATCAGGAAACGGAAGAACATTAATTTATTCAATGTCTTTTTCAATAACATATTGCCACGTATTGCTGGAAGTAGTTGCATTTCCCAATACGTTTAGAAATGGGAGCAATTTGAAATTTGTAAGGACATTTTGAACAAACGTTTACGCTCAAAACACGTTCAGTGTGAAATGAGAATGGAAGTTTACTCAGAGTCGTAAAATTATCCTGTTACTCAGGCTTTAAGAACATCGATTAGTTTGATCAATACATTCAACTAAATGTCTGTTTTTTTTTGTTTTTTTTTTAGCTGAACACTTTACATCTCAGGGGATTTTCTAGAAGTCTTTCTGGAACACTCCTCTAAATTCTTTAATTTGAAAGACGGTAAAATAAGAAAGCACATTGATACGGTTACCCAAGCAAAAATTTCATATTTTGAAAAACTTCGAGAAATCTGTTCTGCAGTTGTATCCTATATCGCTGAAATAGGATACAAACTGCAACCAGTTTGTGGTATCTAATTTTTGTGTAGTCCAGTCTGTGAAAAGATGAAAGCATCTCATTCATTTTACCCGATGCGTACTTTTTCTGAAGGTTTCAAGACGTAACGTGGATCTTAAAATACACAGACAGGATCCAGTTCTTCTGAAATGCAAAGAATTCCTTCACTGTTGACGTGAAGGGTCATGCTGCATTGTTCTTCATCTGCGTTTTTTTTCTGTCCTTTGGTATCCAGTCTAATAATTCAGTTGTACAGTGGTGGTGAGTTCTTCCAGCAGCAGTATGTCCAGCCCAATACAATTTCAGTGATTTCGTACTTTGATCACGATGTCTTCTACTTCCTCATTTTCTTGATCCATTAGTTCCTCTTCCTATATTTCCTAGTTACACCAAGCCAGCAGCTCTCCGTGCTTCTTTCAGTTGTCTGCAGCTTCCATATATTTATTTGTTACCTACGACCAGAGAACCAGGACTGGAAGTATGCATTTATTAAACACTTTTCTTTGAAGACATAACATGTAGCAAATTGCTCTTGAAAATTGTAGTTTCTTCCAAATGCGCTCCAACTAAGTTCTGTAAGCCAATATCCAAGGTAGATGCAGGCATCAATTTCTTCTAATTTTCTCCACCGACTTTTAAATATTTATTTCTTGAAAAGAATATTGTACATCAATTTTGTTTCTTGTTAATTTCATTTTTAATCTGACTACTGTGTGCTCGAAGCACGATGTGTTCCTAGTGTACCTCTTTGTAGCCATGACCTGTAATTTGCAGTGCCATTCTACAGGACTGATGCTGGGGAAAATTCTCCGTTATGCAAAATGTATAAACTTCACAACTCACTTAAAGGATGTCAGTATATTTTAATGTAACTTATGATTTCTTATGTCCAAATTTTTTCAATGTAAGTAATGATTTCTTGCGTAAAGCATGTTTTGCAAGATTTTAATTATCACTTTTAATGCACTACGATGTTAATGCACAATGATGAGCAATTCCTGTAACTAAACCTACTGTGTGTAGGGATGTGATTACAAAAATAAATAAATAAAAATAAGACCGCTAATGAAGTAACCTTATTTACTTATTAATAAATCCTCATAAGGTCGACGCGAACTGCTTATTTTGCATTACATTCAATATCTTCACATATTTTCCGAAGTAGCTAGAAAATGTTTTAGGAACGCGAAGTGAAACCTTTCATAAAGGAGTCCCGATTTGTTTCTTAAGTATAACAAACAATGCTTGCCCTTAACATGGTAACTACCAATATTTGAAAAAAATATTCGATATTTTATTTAAAACCGAAGTATTTTTGTACTGTTTGGCTCTACGTAGCTTGGCATAAGCTATTTATGCTCCCACGCCAAAAACAGCTCATTGACCTTCCTAAGGTAAATATATTAAATTTAGATTGCTGCCGAGAAATGAGATGAAACTGTGGGAAGCACAAAAAATCTCTTTGGAGAAGATACGATATGAAATTATAATAATGTTAGCGTGAAATTCCACGCATTTCTCATACATACATACATATCAGTAAGCTGTTCTCTGATATTCAGAGGTTAGCTCCACAGAGAAATACAAATTACCAGATAATTTTTACTTTCTGTTGCCGTATCAAACTTCTCCATTTACAGCGATCTTGACATACAACTCGGGCTTCACTCACGTCCATCACATGTCGTACACAAGGTCTTCTGTGCTTCATACTCATAATCTTTTTCTCATGCAGGCACTCCTGAATCTGATTCTCCCATGACTTCCTTGGCCTTCCTCTACCTTTCCTTCCTGCCACTTGGACTAAAAAGATTTTCTTAATAAGCATCTCATCATTCATTCTTTCAACATGGCCAAGCCACCGAAGTCTCCACCTTGCTTCACATTACCCCCACTTTGCTTCACATCACGCAACTGCAACACATCTTCATTCCTCACACAATCAGAACGTGTCTTGCCACAAACCGGGGGTAAGTACCGCATTTCTCCAACACAAAGTTTTCACTGCCATAAATCAGAGTAGGGACTATTACTCTTTCATACACAACCATGCGGGACTCTCTTCAGAACCCATCATTCCTGTGAAAACCTTCCAAAGCAACTATGCTTTCAATAAAGAATTCACTCGCCTACTAATTTCACCATCCAATTTGTTCTCTTTGTCAAGCATGCTTTAAATACACAATCTCATTCACCTGGTCAATCGCTGTGCCATTTATACAGGTGAATGAGTTTGTGTATTGTGACGTATTTTCTAAATTAACTATCCTTTTTAGTTTCTTTTCCTATGTAAATCTTGAGTTTATTCTCAGTTATTCTTCACTCTTAACGTAATATCTTTTCTCTCAAACGAATACGTTTGGCAACAATTGAGGTTGAATGCACGTGACGTATGCCTGAGATAAGATAAGAACGAGAAATAAAAACGACTACTAAACTGTTACTTGGCGATCGTTGGGTTGTAAACTGATTATTGAAAGGAGCGTTGTGTTAAGAGTTGTGTGGTGTGTGGAGAATGTAGTGCAATATGCTAGGCTACGATGTGTTTGCTACATCCTGAATAAAGCATCTTTTCCGTAAGTTTGACTTCTGTTGTTTACATGTTTCGTCTGGCCGTTAAGGTTTAATTTTAGGAACTATTTCTTCGTATAGTGATGTTTTAAATTAACGTAGAAGTACGAAAGACTTCTACGTTATAGTATTTAGGAAGCATGTCCACGCATTTTGCGCAATATTTGAAATTGTTCTTGTTTTATTGATTTTTTTATTTAAATTACGAATTATCCAGTTCATTGCGCTGGTTAATTAACCGCATTAAAGTTCACTCATTTGCAGATTTGCTCGAAATATTTATCTGGCCTAACAAAGAGCAAAGTTGAAGGCAATCTAAGATTAATATCCCCCCTCACCCCCGTTTTTTCCTTCCCTAGCTTCGAAAAGTAAAGAAACACATACTTGCTGCAAAGAAGTTTCAGGTGTTCAAAACCCTATTCTTCATTCAACTTTCTTTTGAGAAAGTCTCAAACCAACAGAGGTTGGACGTTTTTCCACTGAGGACCTAAAGGTAAAATAACTTAACTTCGCCCCTTGGCTTTACAGAAGCCAAAAAAACCATGAGAAGCATAAACTTCTACTCTACGTCTTGCAAAAGTAGTTTTTAAACTGACCATCCGTTCAGAAAATTCCCAGTGTAACCACCCGCCCGGTGTTCAAAATTGATCGTAGCCGTTATCTGTAAGAAACCCCTTCAACATAAACCTTGCTGGCCCGGACACAGCAGTTTATCACGCCAGATTTGGATTGCACTGCACTGAAAGCTTCATATTTACGGGAAGTTGTAAGTGCCCTATTTGCTATTTTTGTAGTTGTACTTAATATTAGAACATGAGAAGCACATCGGTGGTCAAGAACAAATCAAGCCATACAGTTTTGGATCAAAGTGTCAGCCGTGTGGAAATGTTGATAGTGACAAACAAAAACCTCTGAAATCATATGGTCCGCCTCATAACGGGGTAAGACCCTTGTGGAGCCGAATGCATGAAAAATAAAATACTAAACAGTTGAGGAGGTAATGTATAAACTAATATGAAGTTGAAATCGAGAATTTGATAACGGAGATCAACATGAGTTTATGTAATCCACAGAGAAGTTAGGAATTGTAAAGACGGTATGGCATGGTAGAACATCTGGAGAGAAAAACAGGAACACCCTTTCCCCATGGAACACGTACTTCACTGAGGAAGGAGTGTATAAGAGGTTTTGTTTTCTAACACTTCATAGCTGTGCACTTGCTATTCAAGGTTAAATCACCAGATATATCAGTGTTTTTTTTTGTATTTTTTTTTTGGAAAGGATGTTAAAGGCAGCTATGGGCAGTTTTAAGGATTATAGCCAATCTCCCGTCCCTAATCTGGAGCCAATGGTTCCTGAGAAAGGAGTGAGCGATCATCGTATGATAAAGCACACTACCAATGCCAAACCCAGGCCAAGTTCAGGAAACTAACAAGAAACCAGAGCATTTGATCACTAGACAATCCAGCTCTCGGTGGCTTAGTTGCTTCTTAAGTACAACGCAGTTCCCGTGAATGTTTTATTTTCCCCTCTTCTCAAAGCCAGTTTGACAGAAGCTTAGAAATTTAAGAAATACAGTGGAACCTGGTTAAGTGACCACCTTGGTAAATTAACCACTTGCATACAGTGACCACTTTTTATAAGAACCAAGAACCGCTAGTTTCCATATCTTGCTAATGTTTAAATTTTCCCCTAAAGTGACCACCTGTCTATTGTGTAAAGTGACCTTGTTTTGACAAAATTCAAGTAAATCCCACCTGTTAAAGTGACCAGTTCTAAAAGCAAAAGGAATTTAAAGTCATGCAGAGGCAAGAGAGTTGGAGCATGGGTTTTACGTAAAACTATTGTTCCTTTGTTCAAAAGCTTGTTTCCCAGTGTCATTCTTTGCCGATGGGCTACAAGGGAACTCTGCTCCACTCCCCCTCCCCTTCTCATTCTTAGAAATGGGATGCAAGAGGATTTTCTGGTCCCTTAAAGCACCATTTACAGGGTAGAAGGACAATAAGCATTATCAGAGGTTTCACAGGCACCTGCTCCATCTTAGGGGCAACAGATATCATATCATGGGCATCATATGTCACAAGTCATTGCCTAGCCAAAGCTTGTTCAGGACGTTTCTTAGTGCTAAAACGTTTTCCATCCTAGTTTTTAAAAGATTGTTTTTGCATTTAAATTTCAAGTAGAAATTTTTATCAAAATGCCCCCTGTGAATTCCAAGCCTTACAAAGAATTAACTTTAAAAGAGAAAATAGATCTCCTGAATTTTTTGTAACATAACAGCCAGCGAAAACCCGTTCAAAATTTTCAAGTCAGCAAAACCTCTGTGTGTAACATTAGTAAACGTAAGGCCGAATACTTAAAACGGTATAAAGAAGATAATGAAAATGGATTATGCAGCAAGAAAGTGCGAAAGACTGACAAATTTGATGTAAACCAAACAATTTTTACGTGGTTTCAGAGAATGCGTGGAATGAATGCACGAATGTCAGGCCCAATGCTGCAAGAAGCTGCATTAGATTTCTCAAAAAACCTTGGTGTTAACCAGTTTACTGATTCTAAAGGCAGGCTTAAATCATTCAAAAAGCGGCATAACATTTCACAAAAAATTTTATGCGGAGAATCTAATGATGTGGATTGCAAAACTGTTGCAATTTTCAAAAAGAGAATGTCGCAATTTATAACAGAATTTACCATGGATGATATTTTTAGCGCTGATGAATGTGGTTTATTTTTCGGGCATTGCAACCAGAACTTTGGCAATAGTTGGTGATAAATGCAAAGACTGAAATATTTCCAAGTAAAGACTTACTGTCTTGTTTCCTTGCAGTGCTACTGGAGAAAAGTTAAAACCGCTTGTTATTGGCAAAGCAAAAAAAAAACATGCTGTTTTAAAAATGTGAACCCTGATAGTTTACCTGTACTTTGGCGTGCAAATCGGAAAGCTTGGATGACTGGTGATATCTTTAAAGAATGGGTAGCTACTGTGAACAGACAAATGAAATGCCATAAACGAATCAATCTCTTGATTATAGATAACTGCCCAGCACATCCTCCTGATTTATCATTTTCAGATGTAACCATAAAATTTCTTCCTGCAAACACAACTTTACATCACCAGCCACTTGACCAAGGTATAATCCAATCCTTTAAACTGATGTACAAAAACCCTGTTGAAAGCAGTGATATCGAGGTAGGAACAAGCAAATTCGGCTTATCAGATTGCCAACTCCATCAATGTTCTTGATGCTATAATGTGAATCAAAAACTCGTGGGAACACGTGTCAGCGACCACAATTACGAAATGTTTTGCAAATGCTGGAATTTTTAAATGCTTTAACTTTTTTGGATTGGATTGAAGGTTTAACGACCACCGTGAGCAACTCAATGGGCTATAAGCAGTCGCCCGTCCCTAATTTAGGGTCAATGGTTCCAGGGAAGGGAGAGAGCCAGTGCCGTAAGACAAACACAACATCCATGCCTCACCGGGATTCGAACCCGGACCCCTTTCGGACGAATGATCAGAGGCCATCGCTTAGACCACTGCGCTACCGGGGCGGCGCTTTAACTTCACCTACTGCCACACTACTTGTGAAGGACAACATTTCTATGCTGCAAGAGCTCATTGATCAATTGCCTACAGGTAATGGGATGCTTCCTGCAGAAGAATTGTTGAATGCTGACAAAAATGTCAAGCTCCATAGTTTATCTGATCCAGAAACTCTGAAAGAGGAAATTGTAAATGAAGTTCAAAAACAAGGACAACACAAATGAAGAAATTTCTGACAATGAAGAAGAATGTGAAACAGAGGTGGAAACTGATGTGCCGTCAGACAACGATATTTTAAAAATGTGCAAAAAAATGAGATCATATGCATTAGCCAATTGTTCTACTATGCTAGATCATTTAACGCAAATTGAAAAACTTGCTGAAAGTTCAATCATGAAGAAGAAAGCAAGTTTGAAACAAGGAAAACTTGAAATATTTTTTCCTAAAGAAAAGCAAACCAAGTAAAATGGTATGTTCAACTATGATAAATTTTCAATTACTGTACTGTAAAAACACACTTAACTCAGATTTTGTTTACACGAAGTTTAAATTTTACTGTATGTAGTACTACATGTCGATCTTTTTTCTTTTAAGTGCTAGGCAGAAGCTTCGCCCTTTTAAAAAGAATGATTTTTGCTCAGTACATGTACATACGTACATTAAAAAAGCTTTATAAAAAACCATCTTTAAAAAGTTTTTTTTATTTCATTGATTTTTTAATGCATGTCTTTATACTGTATTACTCGTATGTTCAAAAATCAAGAATTGGTAGGGACTTAATCATGCCTATACGAAAGTCCTTGTGTATAGTGACCACCTGTCTGTGGTGACCAGCCAGGTTCAGTCCCAGAGGTGGTCACTTTAGGCAGGTTTTACTGTATGTAAATAAAATTGATTTAAAAAAGCTATTCTCCAACGACAGTTATGTACATATCCTTAAATTCATTAAAGAATGAATCTGTTATCCTTGTCATTTAACCTACGTCACTCGGTTACTTCTTCTAGGTATGTTTGTAGCGTTTGCTTTACCAACGGCTTGAGTGTTTGTTGTGTGCTTCCAATTTTTTTCTTATGCTACATGAGGAAGGGCGTAGTTATCCCATAGCAATCACAAGGTAATGTTTGTTCAACGCAGTGCTCAGAGACTCTGGAACAGAACGCCCAACCTCATCATTTTCATCAGTGGACAAATTTGGGTGGTATTACCAACATACCACCAACAAATCGCAGTTGGTTAAGTCCCTGTGCACTGTATGGGAGGTGGACGTTTTTGACAGGTGTTCGAATCCCGGTCCTGCAGGCTATCTAGTCTGCGGTTTTTTTGCGGTTTTCCGCAGACTCCCCCGTGTTTGAGAACGCGAATGCGTGGATGGTTCCCTCACTAGTTCGCTCCTGGCGCACTTTGTCCTTGGACCGCTTTTCCTAGGCTGCCTGGGTTCACCAGATGAGTGTCGCTGCGCTGGTAGTAAAACAATAAAACACAATTTCAATCTGATGCTTCATGGCACCAGACACCTGGGGCAATCTTCCCATCGTTGATAATGATAATGACCAATGTGGCTCCTAAGTCCCTCGACACCTAATAAGATCTAGTATCGGTTTGGGAACTCATGTGGAGCCCGGTATTAATGTTTTTACAGAAAAACGTGGGGAAAGTTTCGGTTGTTTGTCAGACTGCATGTAACTTAGTACAGATATGAGAATGGTCATCTGTAGAAAATTTGCAAAGTAATCTAAAGCACATGGAAAATAGAAAATTTTAATAAATGACTTTAATTTAAATTTGACAAATGATTTGAACTTTTCTAATTCGTCAAACTTAACAGGTTTCTCCCTTTTACTCAAATAAATATTATTATAAAAAAGCAGTAATATTGGAAACGCGTGTCATTCACGTTTAGACATAAGCACATTCATACAGATATCTCCCGCTGAATCACATTGAGTTGCATTCATCTGTGAATTACAAACATGATTCAGGCGTCTCGTTTAGTCAGTGTGTCGTCATTGTGTTTGCAGCATTTATCAATGTTTTCATTTCAAAGATGACTATGATTTTAGCTAGGGCTCAACAGGAGTGTGACTAATACAAAAGGTGATTTTATGCATATTTTCATCTCCGAAAAGGAGTGAAAAATAATAGCATAGGAAGGAAGACATGATTTTATAAAGATGTCAGGTAGAAATGAAGTGATAAATGGTACTGTGCGTGCTATAGAGCTCAGCAAATCAATACTGACCCTTGTAATACATTTAATTTTATAATTCCTTCACCTCTACAGTCTTGCTCATATTTCAAGAATCTCCGCACCGCTGATGAAAGATTGAAAGTTGTTTTGTAGAAAGCATGTCGCTTTTGTACGTTTGCTACACAGTAACTTATACATAAATACGTGTACAGTGTGGTTATAAACTTATTTAATCAAATCAAAGCTCTCCAGATTCATATTCGACACACAGATACCGTTCGCCATGAGAATTAGGTATACGAAATAGAAAGTATGATACGTCTCATGATTTCGTTTAACCGTACCATGCGTCAAACATTTGTAGAGTCATCATTAACATTTAGTTATGAAGAAATGCAAATCATAGTATACGGCTTTGAAACGGAGTCTCAAGAACTTAAAAAATCGGAGATATCGCGGAAGGTATAAGAAAAAAGAACTTACCAAAGTGACTGATAAAACCGACAAACGTTTGATGAAAACACGCTTAGTACATTATGACACATGGCTCTCTTTGATCCATTGAGCTTCTTACTCCAGTAAGTCATTACCAACCAACACTGCATGATTTGCAAACTTTACTTTTTTGGAGGTTTTGTGCCAATGGCAGTTGGCCGTCAGGAATTCTATGGTAAGATCCGATGCATTTCAACTTTAATGAGGAAGTAAACGCTAAGAACGGCCCACGCTAGTCGGAGGTCAACCCTCATGAACTGTAATCGGTGCCTCCGCTGGCGGTGAAGGTACTGTGTTGGGTCATTAGCGTTTTCCAATAAGGATTATTCCTTTTGCATGAAACTACACTAACGGAATTACAAAGACATAGCGTAACATCCGTGTGCTATGCTGCCATACTGAACTCCCATGTCATCGCACAGTTACAAGAACGCAATGTACTAGCCAGCACCTTCTCGATGTTGAATGGTTCCCTACAACAAGTAGCCAGGAGCTTGAACAGAGCGCCTCTTCGGTGATCGCATCATGTACCGACACTTTTGTTTGGTATGAACTGTTTAGTCTCCCGATTTGGGCGCACTTTATTTCTGCTTCTGGGGATATCAGAAGTCCAAAGGGTACCGTACCCATCCCATTACACTACCTCAACTGAAAGAAGCCATAATGTGCGAGGCAGTAATATTCCGGCTATTAAAAACCATGCTGCTTTGAAGTCAGTCCCTTGTTGTGAACAGGGTGTCTTACATAGTGACAGAAGATGTATTGAACATTCTTAAACTCATTCAGTGGTGGACTAAATATGTTCTCATCAACTGCCTGTACTTTTTACGGCCCTTTTCTTGCATCTTCCATTATATTTTCATCTATCGACCCCTGTCTAATTCCAAATGTTGTCTTTCGCATTCCTTATCATCCTCACATCCTAAGATGCGGGTTCTTCCATTCAAAATGCTTGAGATATGGAAAGGGTAGATATATTTGAGATATATTCACTTTACATTTTGTTCCGGTGGCAAGCACTGTACCGAATTGGAACCATAGCCATCCATTCCTGTGTTTCCTGGAGTTCTTTGAGTTCGTCAATTTACCTTTAACTACCCTGTATATCGCGCCTGTTTGATCCCGATGAGGAAAGAACATATTTATATACTTACTTACACTTAAAAAATTTAATTAATAAAATAAGGAAAAGCAAAAAAAAAAAAAAAACACAAAACATAAACGCGTCCTTCTCTACCCATAAATGAATAAAATTAAATTAGCCGGTCAAGAATGGACTAGTATATTCCGAGAAAATAGAAAAATAGGGGTGAGCTCAGGAAGACTCAAATCAGTAAATGAGAAAGCCTGGATAACTTTAAAAAGACTGTCTAACAAGTTTTGAACGGGGGAAATCTGCCAAAAGAGAGAGAGAGAGAAAAAAATAATTTTGAAGAGGGGCACCACCTACCCTGGAAGGCACAGATGATGCAGGCTGAAGAGGAGTTTAATGTCTCCTTGAGTAAGAGCCATGTAGTTTCTTTAGGTTACGAATCTACCCAGGATCAAGCTTTCCATCCGACAAGTAAGAAGATCTCGTTTGAGGTTCCTTGGAACGGGAATTGGATGAAGATTTAGGAAGTTAGGAAGCCTTGCAAAGTGCCTCTCCCAGGCCACCTAAACAAATTTCTGAATTGCTACGGAATGACACTAAATTATCACTGAATTATGACCATTTACCTAATACTTCGTAGGTCCTCCTTTCGCCCTCAGTACAGCAGCTATCTGACGTGGGATCGATTCAGTAAAATGCAGGGAGCAGTTGGGAGTATAGCCAACCAGGCTGTGTGTAATGTAGCCTTCAGTGCAGATATGGAGGTGATTGGTGTTTTCAGATGCCTGATATGCTGTCCCATAGTGTCCCAGAAGGGATCTATGAGACTGATATCGGGGGAGTTTGGAGGCCATTTGGAAGTCTGAAGTGCGTTTCTCACACCCTTCCTGCACAGCAATGGACCTGCGGCTTAGTGCATTATCATCGTGGAAGGCATTGTTGCCATTCGGGAAAAAGTGCCACATTGCTGGGTGTACATAGTCAGCAAACAATTCACGATAGTTGGCAACAGTCATACGTTGTTCCACCTGCACCAGGGGTTCCAAGTCGTTTGGGAAATCGAGGCACCTGCTCTCCGAGCTCCCAAAATCTGTCCTTTCTCAAAGTCCGATAAATCCTTCCGTTTACCCATCACGCTCCGAATTTTACTACGTACGTCTCCACTCACACCTTATATATGCTCCGTCGGTCGGCTTATTTTTCTCTCTCGGAAATCACGTAATCAACTGCTCGCATCTACGTTTGATAGGGGTAGTCAAAATTCACTGATCACTCAGTGTATTAGCCTCCCTTTGGTAGCTTTATATCACAAACACCAGATCCAGGAAACTTAGATACTCACTTTGAGGAAATTTATCACATGTACAGAGAATTCAACTTCAGTAAGTTTCGTAGGTCGCATCTGGTTCTTAAATTGAAAGTGTAGCGAAAGACAGAGAAGCGGAAAGTGACTTCGTAAGAACAAGCACGAACATTCGAAATTTTGCCCAATCAATCATTCGCCGGATATTTTTATTTTATGTTTTTTGGGGTTTAACGACCACCATGGCTTACTCATTGGATTACAAGCAGTGGCTAGTCTCTAATTTAGAACCACCGGTTCCAGCAAAGCGACAAAATCAGAGACATCAGACAAAAAAATTCACCCATACCTCATCCTTAACCCGAACTCGTGCCTATCTCGGACAAACAGGGAGAAACCTACTCCTCAGACCACTCGGTCATCGGGACAGAGAGATTTTTTTCCTTTTTCCACTTTGCGTTATTTACTTCACTCACTTTTCTGCATTTCTTCTTTTGGAAACCAACTTGATTGACCTTTCTTTTAATGATGATGGTCTCATTTCTAAGAATGAGATTCTTTGTAAAGAACAATTCTAAGTTTGGTTGTGTTCGAACATTTTTCTTCATGTGCCTCAACAGTTGTTGCTGTTTTAATTTTCTCTACAAAAGGTTGCGCAGTTTAAGTTGCGACATCGTAACTAAAAGTACGATGCAATGCTTTACCTTTACACTGAAAAATGCAGTCATTCTCAAGACCATGTCAAAATGTAGAACGGACGCTCTGCAGGTTTCACCGTTTCTAACTGGATTATTTTGCATGAGTTTCCTTTTGACACTCAAGAATGCACTTTATTATGTATTTCATTACAGGTCCAAGATATTTGGGCGATTAACATCCCTAGGGATTTGGAAAATGTCAAAATTTCATTAAATATGTCTAAACGTTCTTACATGGGTGCATTTGGCTCTCATGCGAGTGTGTGGTTTACCTTGGGTGTGCGCATGGGCTTTGTTTGCATACAAGAATTGATATCTTGAGTTATTTCTAACGATGAGTGCTGCTTAACATTTTATTTCCCCCTATTTGTTCTATTGCGTGAGAAAGAGTTGGAAATTACCCGCTTTTCTTACTTCATTTCTGCTTTTTCAGGAACCGTTACTAACACCTTTCTCTCTATCATTTATTTTGCAGAAACCTACAGCACTGCCAAAGCAATATTTTGGTACGGACCTTACAAATATTTCCGTTTTTGTTTTTGGTTTTTTATTGAAGGCTTAACGACCACCGTGAGCAACTCGATGGGCTATAAGCAGTGAAATATTTCCGATATACCGCTTCATGTTACCTGTTTTAGTAAACACAAACAATTAAAATAACGAAGGAGGAGAAGCATGACAGCTTCATCTCTGCAAAAATGTCTTAGAATAGGTTTGTATCCGTCATATAGCGAAAATGTAGTGACTTCGGTGCCCGTTTTCTATTGATTAACTAAAAAATGTATGGAATCCATATTCCTTCGACATAAGTCTAATTTCGAAAGAAGAGCGATACTGAGTATTATGCAGATAAAGATCCATAGTTAGCGAAATACTTCAGGCTTCCCCAATGGCTCAGTGGTCTAAGAGCTGGCTTCTGACCATTCGTCCAAAATGAGTCCATGTTCGAATCCCGGTGAGGCGTGGATGTTGTGTTAGTTTTACGGCACTGGCTTTGTCCCATCCCTGAAACCTGTGCCTCTAAATTAGGGACGGGCGACTTGTTATAGCCCATTGAGTTGCTCACGTTAAACCCTAATTAAATAAAAACTTCCGCGTTAATGAACAAAGAAAAACCCCGTCTAACACTAAGAAAACAGGAGTAAATTCTGATGTAAAAATTTAATATCTACCAAACATTATTTTTACCCCATTGCATTAAGGAGATATGAAATAAGAAGCAGAAAACAGACGGATAAATATTATTTGATGTAGAAAGCTTCATCTTAGTAATATCGTTGAGCGTCAAAGAAATCTGAAGAAAAAATATCTGAATGTAGTGGGTGAATTTTGAAAAAGCAACTTCAAATTTTGATGTCGAAAGTTTATCGAACTTCAATCCAAATAATATGTGCTTTCCTGCTGTGGTTTAAACGTAATAAAAGGAGGATCTAATATGAAGGATAAGTATGAAATTTTTGTAATGTATAATTCAT
Organism: Macrothele yani; assembly: GCA_039090855.1. Taxonomy (NCBI): domain Eukaryota; kingdom Metazoa; phylum Arthropoda; class Arachnida; order Araneae; family Macrothelidae; genus Macrothele; species Macrothele yani. Next base: position 78,134,219 of record CM077007.1, on the reverse strand, counting down.
CTAATTACAGTATGGAAGGATGATTCAACTTTGGTACAATATGAAGAAGAAAACGAAGTTACAATGACGAAGAAACAATATTAAATTTTGATATCGAACTGTACGAATGAAAATACCTTTTATTTCCTGAATATGATACTTTAGAAAAGCTGTAACACTGGTTTTAGCTGTGTGCCACTAAATAAAGTATTTTCAACAACAAAATAATTTTCACAAAACAGAAACATGATTAGGAAAGAGAATCCACGATGCTTTACGATGTTCCAAACATAGAAGTCAAGCACAGAAATTAAATTTTGTTCTTATTGAAAGGTGTTATGGCAACCAAATTACCATTTTTACAGCAGCATCATTTGTAATCAAGCTCACTGAATCCAACCCTTCGTTGAAGACTTTAATAATGCATCAGACTTAATTCAATACGTAATAGAATTTTTGGTACCTAAATATCCAAACAAATAGTTTTTTACATAAAAAAATAAAATTGACTCACGTTAATTAAAGTCGGTTCACCTTGGCTAATGATTCTGAAAATTAGATGAAAAAGCTTTCGGAAAAAAATTGCCCGCGAGCTTTTAATTACATTTTCATCTGGAACAGCAACGCAGAATGTTAACTTCTAAGCTGCAGAAATGACAGATGAGAAAACATCAATTATTAATTGGGTAGAAAAATGCTGAACATTCTGTTTAATTTTGTGTCCCTTTTGAGATATTTTAAAGAATGCGTGATGAGAATCTCAGCTCTTGTTGCTTCAGAAAATGTTTCAATCTCCGGAGGTCACGGCGAAGGGTCAAGCTTTTCCCCGCCCCAAAAGGTTGATCAGTTCTCTTTAAGAAAAAGGGAGTGGACTATTTTATAAACCACATGAAAAGTGAAAAGACTTTTATGCCAAAATGTGTAAAATAAAGAACATTATTGTTTTCTGCTGAATGTTCAAGATTTCTGTCGCTAAGGAAACAATTACGAAGTTAGCAGAAGTAATATACTGTGTCTATAACAGTACACGGATACAGAGAAAGAAGCAGTAGAACAAAGAATTTGCTTTTGTTCTGAAAACATTTCAGCTCTAAATGCTGAAGCTCCTTGACGCTGTTCAAAAAATGATGAAAAAATAATAAGTAATGTTAGCAGAAGTAATATACTATGTCTATAACAGTAATAAACTCGTTTTCTTCCCTGTCAAAACTATAGCGTTCTGGACCTACTTTTGGCACGAAGAACTGTGCCTGAATCATTGACTGTCATCCGTCATTAAATGCTCTTGTATATTACACACCGTCATACGAATAATGAATTCCTTTTTTATCATAACACAGGGTCTGTTAGCACAGGAGTATTGGAAACCTATCACTTCTGATAGCACAGAGTTACTGAAAGTTGGTTCTTGGTTTAAAACTGCCATCAAACAAAATGATCGTTTGAAAGGAAATCGACAAAACGGTTGTATTTCGTTGTTTTTGTTCAAATATCAAAATGATGTGGACAAAGTTAAGTAGAATCTGAAATGCTTGTGATTCCACTCAATCAGTCTAAGGTCAATGAATTTAAAAAGATCATTTTTGCTAAGCAAATTATTTAATATACACCACGCTAATCTGCAGCAAAGGCGTTTATCTTTCACTTCTGTCCATGCACTTCAGGCTTGACTTATTTCACATGAGCTTCAAATACACACAATGCAACGAATTCAAACAGATACAGTAGTATGTGGAAATATGGCTGTCACATTGCTTTAATCGTCCAATAGATTTCCCATGAAATCTGATCCTCTGGAAACGATGATGATAGAGCAGGTTAGGCTAAATATTTTTTACCCTCCAGATAGCCACAAACTGATCCATAGCATACACAGAAACTTCGTCAAAAATTAAACATAAACATGTGAAAGTGCATAAATGTTAACTTCGAAAGCAAAACTTGGTTTTTGATCATAGATCCTTGATCATTTCAGTTCATTTGACAATACTGTGCGTTATGCTCTTCATTTCTTACCACGACGGCTTTATGTCATGTTGCTTTCTGGTTGGTTAATATGCATGCACTCTGTCAACAGTAGCACCAACTACAGTAGAAGAAGCCCTCAGATTTTTATGCAGTGCGGTACGTAAACACAACACACGGCTGGGAATTTTTTATTTATTTCGAGGTTTGACGACTACTGTAAGAATATCTGAGGACTACAAGCAGTCGCCTGTCTCTACTTTAGGGCCACTGTTTCCCGGGAAGAGAGATAGGCAGCATGCTGAAAAAAATGCAAGATAGTATCAATGACTTGTTGACGCTCTTCTGTGGCCATCCAGATCACCGAAATTCACCACCAATCAGGTATTGTTCAGACTTGATGGAATTTCATCTGAAGCTAGATGATACACGTTCATCTGCAACCAGCGCAGTCTGTAGTTGTCCCGAAATGCACAACTTCTTTTTTTTTTTTTTTATTGGAGTTTTAACGACCACTGTGAGCAACTCAGTGGGCTATAAGCAGTCGTCCGCCCCAATTTAGGGCCGCTGGTTCCAGGGAAGGCAGAGAACTAGCACCGTAAGGCAAACACAACATCCATGCCTCGCCGCGATTCGAACCCGGACCCATGTCGTACGCATTATCAGAATCCATCGCTAAGACCACTGCGCCACCCGGGCGGCAAAGCATAACTTCAAAAGGCATTGTCATCCGTACCTAAGAACGGCATGTGACACCTATACGACTGGTTTTTGCATCTTGTAACTGAGTCGTGAACCATTAAAGATTCTTGAAAAAGTATCTCCGATTCTAAAAATTGCCTGGAAAACTCCTTTCTTGACATGCTGCCTTTCACTATAAAAATATTTTGAGCCCATTTTCTTGAGCAAATAACGCACAACTTTTCCCTTAGGAGCGCAAAGTCATATAACGTTTTTCTCAAATATTATGTTCCTTCAATTGTTCGATACAAAAATTCCTTTTATCTCGGATATCTTCTGTTAAGAAGAACATTTACATTTTGCGTACATTTGTGATTTTTCGTAAAGCAAATTTCTGCCGCTAATGGGTAGGCAGCTTTTTCGCCCGATTATAGAAATCCGATGTGTATATTTTTTTCTGTTTACATCTGCTTTTGTTTATTGCGAGAAACATTGCACAAATAGAGTAATCAGCAGTTTTTTCCACTAAGAAGCACAAATCAGTTCACATTTTCATTGATTTCTTTTGTCTAAATTTCTGCTTGCTTCAAAAAATGTGTTTCGTTTCCAAAAGGATTCAAACGACGTGCTCATTACACCCAGAATGCTGTGTTATATTTCGTATTTATTTCTCGTTAAGTTCGTTCCAAACGTTATTGCATTCTACCTTTGTAATCCTTTTTGTGTAGATCAACAATCTGTCCATCCATCTCGGCTAAAGTGGTGATTGGGTTCGTATTGTATTTTATGTAGCTCTTTGAGGAAATTAAATTCTTCACATTTTAATTGATCCTGGGTGAAGAGCTGGCATCTAAATTTACTCACTAACTCTGCATGACCATCTGTTTTTGTCAATATTAAGATCACTTTTAAACAAATATTCTTCAACTAACGCAGCTAACGGCAAACTTTTGTTTCGAGCTTTCTAAAGTTCTTCAGTCTTTTAATTAAGATTTTTAGACTGAAACGCGCTATTTAAGCCCAAATTTAAGCAATATCGACATAGAAACATGAAGTTAGCCAAAATCTTATCACTAAAATCCACTTTGGGGATCTCGAAAAAAAAACCACTGAAAATTCCCTTTCAGTTCATCAATCACATGCTCCAAGACCTTATTATTTTAAGGATTCTAGAGGTCCACTCAATGGATCTAAAAGGTCTTTAACAACAGGTGACATGAAACATCAGGGCAGTCAACCTGAGGGAGAATAATTGTTTACACCTGTCGAAATTTTTGTCAAACAAAATAGTTTTGTTTTTCATGAAACACTTTACAAGTGACTAGCCACAAGAAGCTACCTGAAGTTAACTGGCAGGTGACAGCGAAATTCCGCTGTCATCCATCAAAGGGAGAGCTCTATGCGGCATTTTGAAAAGAAATTATTTCAGCTCCTGATATTCGACTTGACTGCACTATATAAAAATGACGCCTTTCTTTCTTTCTTTTTCTGAAAGGCAAAACATTTTGAAATTCTCAAATCCAATGAAGTTATTAATCAAATGATCTTCAGGACCAGTTCATTTCGGAGTTCCTTTTACACTTCTGAGTGTCCTGGTATCACACTCTGAGGTACACTGAAGAGACCAAAACATTATGACCCGCGCGTCGTCACGCAGATATTAGGGTATGCAAAAGTTTCCGCCGCCCCCGTTAGCGGGCGCTATATGAGTGTAACCGACAAGCGACCCGTGCTGTCAGTTCATACATGAAGCCAAGCATGGCGGTCGATAAAGTTTTTTTGCGGCACTGTTTGTTATTCATGTTTAATTTAGGGAAACGTGCGAGTGAAGCATACGGTTCAATATGTCAGGCGTATGGCGAAACGGTTATGGGTGAGCGGAAGTGTCGAGAATGGTTTGCCAGGTTTAAGAAAGGCGATCTAAGCTTGGAAGGCAAGTCACGTGAAGGTAGACCGCAGGAACAGGCAGATGAGGAACTGGAATCGCTGTTGAAAGAGGATGCCACACAATCGACCACGCAACTGGCGAAACGTTTGAAAGTTGCTCAATCAACTGTGTTACGGCGTCTACAGGCCTTGGGGAAGATCCAGAAGATTAGTAAGTGGGTTCCGCATATTTTAACGGAGCGTAATATTGGTCAACGATTGGGCATCTTCATGTCGTTGCTGAAGAGGTTGCAAGGGAAGAATTGTTTGTGGAAGGTTGTCACCGAGGAGGAAAAATGGGTCAATTGCGAAAACCCCGTACCCAAGCGATCCTGGGTCGATCCAGGCCAGCCATCAACATCCACTGCAAAACAAGATATCCACGGGGAAAAGGTGCTGTTGAGTGTGTGTGTGGTGGGATGTGAATGGAGTGCTGTAATTCGAACTGTTGAAACCTGGCGAAACAATCACTGCACAACAATAGAGCGATCAGATGATGAAATTGAACGCCGCAAACGAGCAAAACCGCCCGTTGACAGGTAAAGACGCCGCCCAATCATCCTGTTACACTATAATGCCAGACCACATGTTGGTGCCACCACTAAATCAACCCTTGGACAGTTACACTGGGAGGTTTTACCGCACCCGGCTTACTACCCGGACATTGACCCTCAGACTTTCATATGTTTCGCTCTATGCATCATGCCCTAGCCCAACAGCGGTTCACGACAGTTCCAGGAGTGGAACATTTCGTTACTGCGTTCTTCAGCTCAAAACCCGAGTCCTTCTATCACATAAACGTTCATTTGCTGCCTGAAAATGGCAAAATGTCATTGATGCTAACGGCCAATATTTCGTTGAATAAATGTGTACTAGTTACATGACTGTTCCTGTCTCCTTCCTCCTTAAACCGGCGAAATCCTTTGCATACCCGTAATAGAAGCTAAATACAGCTAAAGGACGGCGCATGTGAAGGTCATGAAGCGGTACAAATAATACCTGATGCTAAGCTCTGTTTATCAACGTTATTCTTGTTCTTAAGGTGGAAAAGGCAGCGCACTTAAGCGAATTTAATAAAAGCCAAATTATAATGGCCAGACGATTGGGTCGGAGCATTTCCGAGGAGGCAAGGCTTGTGAAGTGCTCAATGTCATCCGTGGTTAATACCTTCAAAAAGTGGTCAGAGGATGGGAAAAACCACGAATCGCCGGCAGGTTTTGGACCGACCACGGTTCATCGATGCTAGAGGTGAGCGAAGGCTATCCGTATGGTACGAGCTAACAGAAGGAATACTGCGGCCCAAGTCGCCGGTAATTTGAATGCTGTTGAGTAATGTGTCTCAACACACAGTACATCAAAGCCTGCTGAAAATGTGATTGCGTAGCCTCAGTCTGCTCTAAGTGCTCATGCTAACCTCAGTTCACCGTCGAAAGCGCTTGCAATGGCAATGCGAGCATCAAGACTAGACCATGAATGATTGAAAGAAGATAGTCTGGTAATGAATGAAGAAGATAATCTCGTTTCCTGTTGCCATGAATGATTGAAAGATGATAGTCCATGAATGATTGAAGAAGATAATCTCGTTTCCTGTTGCCATGAATTAATTAAAGAAGATAGTCTGGTAATGAATGAAGAAGATAATCTCGTTTCCTGTTGCCATGAATGATTGAAAGAAGATAGTCCATGTATGATTGAAGAAGATAATCTCGTTTCCTGTTGCCATGAATGAATGAAAGAAGATAGTCCATGAATGATTGAAGAAGAAAATCTCGTTTCCTGTTGCATAGTGTGGATGGCCGGGTGCGTGTGAGTTATTTACCTGGAGACGTGTTGACAACAAGATGCATTGTGGGACGAAATCAAACCGTTGGAGGAAGCGTAATGCTTCGCACAACGTCCTACTGGAAAAAAACCCTGGGTCCAGTCATTCATACGCAGGAAACTATGACGTCTGCCACCTACATAAATATCTTTGCAGATCAGGTACATGCTTCCATGGCAACGGTATTTCCCTCAAGTAATGCTGTATTTCAGGAGGATAAAACGCCATGCCACACACACCGAATTTTTTAAGACTGGTTCGAGGAACATGAGGAAGACTTCCAGGTACCGCCATGGCCTCAAAATTCCCCAGACATCTATCCAATCGAACATCTGTGGGTTGTGTTAGAACAACAAATCCAAATTGCAGCAGATCAACCACGTGATTTACAAGAGTTAAAGGATCTGCTGTTTACGTGTTGCTATCAGATACCACAAGATACCTTTAGAAATCATGTTGCGTCCATGCCTCGCAGGGTAAGAGCTGTTTCGGTGGTAGTTAGAGGACCAGCATCATATTAGGCAAGCGGTCATAACGTTTTGGCTCTTCGATATACCTCTCACTAGTACAGCTCTTCATAAACCTTCGGCTATTTTTCTTGCCCCTTCATGCGAAGTCCACTCATCCAATCAACAGATTTTAATGACTCTATACTATTGAATATCATGCAATGTATTTATGTTAAACATGGCAACTGTTAAAAGAAGATGCATGGTTTTCGCAAGAGCAGTGCAGCACACGGAGTTTCCAATCTTTCATTTATAAATACTGTCCAAATAATTATTTAAGGATCCAAGGCCTGCCTGCCTGCCTGCGCACTGACTGCTGTTGCCTCAAATGTACCAAAATTTTTAAAACGACTTCTAATAAATTTAAAGATATATTTAAAAAAATGGGTTCCTTTAGAACTAAAGACAAAGATTAAGATTTAAATTCTCCGGGAACGAACCAAATTCCATAGAAGTGTTGTCTTTCCTGTACAAAACAGATTTCGCAGATCGTTACATGTCTGGTTAAAAGGACTTTTTACTTATAACGTTCATGTGATGGAAGGACTCGGGTTTTGAGCTGAAGAAAGCAAGTAACTCTGAACTAAAAATGGCTTCTGTAACACATCGCCATCACGAAAATAATAATATCTGTAGAGAGAAACTAAATAGATTAATCAGTCTTACTCGCCTATGAAGCAGAGTATTTTATGGGCTTTTCATATATTTCAAAATTACTCTAATATAGCAATGGTTTCATTTAACCAGTCTCCGAAGGGGAGTATGAGGGGTGTAATGTTGGTAGCCAGACATAGATGACTTACGCAAATAGGTCTCTGCACATCAAACTGTTGTAAGGAAGCACTGAAATCATCCACAAGTCTAAAGTACTGCTTTTTCCGAGACGTTTGGGTGTGTTTTCGATTCTTCGAGCAACAACAAAATTTTTAAATCGTGTATTTGTTTTCGCAATTTCTACAACGGGATTTCAGTAACACTTTTTACTTATAAGCATGACAATCCTCAGAGGAATTTTGTTTTATGTGGGTGCCACTGAGTTCCACAATACTCCATTTCCATCAGACTACTACGGATCACTGCTTGAAACCTTCAAAAATCTAGCACTAAGAGAATTCTTAATTGATATATGACGATCGCGCCCCTCGTCTGTAACTTGAGGGATTCTTAAAACGACAAGTCGTTTACATACGTCTATGTCAGGCATTACTATTTTATAACCATGGATTAGAGAAGAATTTGTCTCAATAAAGTCAGGTTCTTTAACGTGGCATTTGAAAATAATGATTCCAGTTCAATTAGATTTATGGAAAAAAATAATTAAAAAGTTTTAAACTACATCGCTTGCGTGAAAATACATATATTATTCAATTCACTGTTTCCTGATTTTGCTTCCAATACACATGTATATTATGCTTTCTGTAGTTTCACTGATAGGATCTATATACATACATATATATACAGTATATCTCCTCGACTACAATAATGAATCCTTCTTCCAGGCGCAGATATCAGTACCATTTGAAGTAATCATCTCAATTAGGTATTTTCTTTTGAAATAATAAAAAAATGGTAATTTCTGTCAGTTTTTTATTGTAGATAAACACATACATAACGCTGAGTTTCGCGCATCTACCCTACGGCTTTCAAAAGGCTGCAAACTAAATTGCATGATGAAAAATGGTAATTAATATTAGTAATTTAGTTGGTAGTCTTGAAAAAGTATCCGGTAGCGCGCGAAATCTTGGCGTTATGTATATGTTTATCTACACCAATAAAAGGGCTGATTGAAATTACCAGTTCATGAGAGATTTCTTATACCGTACATTTTCTCTTTGAGCTAGATTGTATTTTGTTCATCCATAGTAACTACACGCAAGACAGTTCAGTCAGTTTTTAGTTCACTAAGATTCAGTAGCGGCTAGCGGCTTCTTTATCATCCGAAATTAGGCAGTTCCCGTTTTTGTCGGTTTAAATGAGATTCATGCTATTTGTAGAGTCGTTGTAAGGCTTATGATTACAAAAGATATTGCGCTTTCCCACACTGGAACGAAATCATTTCAGGAAATGCCTACTTTATAAGAACATTAGCAACCATACATACCGCCTATCTTTCGACTGAAGACATTTGTAAAATAAGTTACATATTTTGAAAAAAAACTGTGTATTATTAGTATTACTACAAAACTTGATAATTAGCATTCGATTATCAACAACAAATTTTCTCAGTCCAAGGTTCCCCAAAACAAAACACTGTCTGAAAGAGAAATTAAAGTACATAAACTGTGAACATATAGCCTTTTAATATAATTTTGATATATTGACATATAATCAAGCAACACATGTATCCAGTGTAACTTCCTCAAACTTCATTCGTAGCGTGCCACAGCGGTCATTGTCAGAAAGTCTGCATAATAGATACCACAAATGCCAAAATTAGAAACCTTCATCTGCACGTTGCGATAGCAAATTGTAGTGACACTCAATATTCCTTCCTAATGCACCATTTTGCTAAAGAGCAGTTTGGTGGCCAGAGAGGAAGGTAGTTTACCGGAATATTATTTAACATTCCACTGATGAGAGCAACTATATCAACAACTATGTCACTGATGAGAGCAACTATATCAACAACTACGTCACTGATGAGAGCAACTATATCAACAACTATGTCACTGATGAGAGAAACTATATCAGTGCAACTCATATCAGTAATTATTGGTGTTAGCATTTATTTATTTCACTAGTATGGTGATGGATTGCAGCAAACAGACAAATCTGGCTTTCATATTTTTTTCTTCAGCATCAAAGATTCTTTCCTCCTAACACCTCATGCTTTCAATCTAAATTCCTCATATTAGCGCACTAATATTTGTAGCGTTAACTAAAACAAGAAAGATGACACCGAATTTTCGGGTGTAATAAGCACGTCTTTTGAATCCGTTCTGACGCAAATTAAATTTATTAAAGCTATTCATTGTCAATGGAACCGGTATGGAAAACAATAGATCTGACGAAAGAAAGAAGATTTTCAATCGGGTTTTTAATCCCTCAGATATTGCTGTAAACGGAATCGCGAGCTTACGAACACTCAGAAACAGAGATAGTGACAAAAATAAGATGTGACTTTACGTCCCCTGGTGGGAAAACCATGCATTATTTTAGGAAGAAAGTATTCTCAAAAGGATTAACCATATAAGTGGTATCGGTCCAAGAAAAAAAAAAAAAAAAAAAGACGAGATTTCAGGAGCCCAGATGTTGCTACAAATACATCAGAAGCAGAAATTAACACTTATGACTCCTGGTGGCCAAACCATTCTTTACCAAACATTAGAAATTATGTGAAAAATATTTTCCATCAGGTCTTGTATGCGATACACGAAGAATTTTTCAAATCGGAGTTTTAGGAGCAGAAATAACGCAGAAAACGCAATTTACTTTTGTGTCCCCTAGCGGAAAGTCTATGATTTACTTGTAAATTTTGAATTTGTAAGAAAATCATTTCGCTTCCGAAACACTACCCAACAAAGAAGGAATTTTTCAAATCGGACTCTTAGAAGCAGAGATATGGAAAAAAATAAGATAAATATCTACGCCCTCTGGCGTAGAAACCATGCATTATTTGAAGAAGAAAGTGTTCCTAAAAGGTTTGTCGACATGAGTAGCATCGGTCAACAAAAAACTTTTTTTCAATCGAGATTTTAGAAGCTCATATTTTGCTGCAAATACATCAGAAGCGGAAATTATCGCTTACGCCACCTGGTGGCCAAACCATTTTTTACAAAATTTAGAAATTATATGCAAAGGATTTCCCATCAGGAGCTGTATCCGGTGCACAAAAGGATTTTTCAAATCGGAGATTTAGAAGCAGAGATATAGGGGGAAACACAATTTACATTTACGCCCCCTAGCGGAAAGTCTATAAATAACTTGAAAATTTTGAAATTATACGAATCACATGTCACACTATAAACACTATCCAACAAAGAAGGAATTTTTTCAAATCGGACTCCTAGAAGTACAGATAATGACAAAAATAAGATATACATCTACGCTCCCTGGCGTAGAAACTATGCCCTATTTTAAGAAGAAAATATTTCTAAAATGTTTGTCGACATGAGAAGTATCGGTCAACAAACGACGTTTTTTTTCAATCGAGAATTTAGAAGCTGATATTTTGCTCAAATACATCAGAAACGGAAATTAAGATTTACGCCCCCTGGTGGCCAAACCATTTTTTTTAAAATTAGAAATTATGTGCAAACGATTTCCCAACAGGAGCTGTATCCGGTGCAGAAAGAATTTTTCAAATCGGAGATTCAGAAGCAGAGATATAGGGGGAAACCCAATTTACCACTACGCCCCTAGCGGAAAGTCTATGATTTATTTAAAAATTTTGAAATTATATGAAAAACATGTCACACGGAAAACACTATCCAACAAAGAAGGATTTTTTTCGAATCGGATTCCTAGAAGTAGAGATATCGACAAAAATGAGATGCACATCTACGCCCCTGGCGGAGAAACTGTAGAATATTTTAGGAAGAAAATATTCCAAAAAGGTTTATCGATGTGAGTGGCATCAGTCCGCGAAAGAATTTTTTCAATCGATTATTTAGAAGCTCAGATTTTATGGCAAATACATCAGAAGCAAAAATTAACACTTACGCCCCTGGTGGCCAAAGTATTCTTTAACAAAAATTTGAAATTATATGCAAAAGATTTTCCATCAAGAGATGTATCCGCTGAAGAAAAAAGTTTTCAAATCGGAGTTTTAGAAGAAGAATTATCGGGGAGAATGTAATTTACTTTTACACTCCCTAGCGGAAAATCTATACGTAATTTGAAAAAGTAACTATATCTAAAATACTCTTCGACATAAATGGAATCGAAAGATAAAATAATTTTTTCAATCGGATGTATAGAAGCAAATATGTGGAATAAAACGTATTTTTGAATTCGACATCATCTGCATTTACGTCCTCTAGCGGCGAAATTGTACATCGTTAAAAAACGAAATAAAGGATCATCATTCGCATATTTCAAGCTTCCCAATGCAAAAGGAATTTTTCAAATCGGACTAATAGTTGCAGAGATACCGTGGGTACAGACGGACGGACGGACGGACAAACTGATAACATAAGCACGATCTTTTTTTACAAAAGACTTTCTAAAAAGCCGGAATAGTGCCTTAATAGCTTAACATAACCAAAGCATGGTGTAAATGATGGAGTGGCTTCGTCGAGTTTTCTTCTTCGTGGAGGCTTACAAGATGAATTTTTGGCCACTTCGCCTCGTTTGCTACGTTCTGAACTAAAAAGGGATTGGATAATATCGAATACTGTGCGTTATACAGTCTTTAGAATGCTCCTGTGCTGAAATATCTCGACTAACATGATATTACCTTGAACTATGAATCGAATTTGCTATGAATCATGTTGCGTAGAGTACGCGTTTAGTAGAGACACTGACTATCAGAGCATGCATTGCGTGTGTAGAATTCATTCCCCAAATTGTTCAAGTATCACTAAGCACCTACTTAAATTTCCTTACGTATGTGTCATAAAGTGTCAGCCTCCAGAACAAGCCCCCTCCCCCCCCTCCCCAGCACATAACACCTAGCATAATATCAGTCTGATTCTATTAAACTAATCTGTGCAAAATCCTCATATATACACTGCCGGACAATTGCTAAGGACGGATGACAATAGCAACGATAGCAACCATAAAATGGAAGGCAGGAAAATGTGGAAATTAGCATAAGTGCTGGATACAGTAAGACGTGTTGTGCGTATGCAAATTTTGGATTGCCGAACTTGTTCGTGACGTCATAGCGCTGATAAGAGATATAAAGGATTTGACGCGTATTGACCGTTGTTCTTCAAACGCAAAGTTGAAAGGGAAAGAATCAATTGACGAACTTGCAAGTTTCAGTATATCTTCCCGACATCACCTAGATGATTTTACGCGTGGCCGAATTATTGCCAAGATTGAAGAAGGGCGAAAAATAACAGATGTTGCCAGGAGTTCGACGTCAGCCACAGTGTTGTTTCAAGGCTTTGGAAATCATTTCAAACAAATGGAGAGTGTAGCAAACGTCACGGGGAGGTCGTGTTCTCAGTACGACACCTGCAGAAGATCGGTACAGAGTGCTATCAACAAAAAGACACCGGCGCAGCACAGCTAGTGAGGTAACAAATCAGTTTATGGCTGCTACTGGCAAGCGGATCTCCGAAAAACTGTCGCCAGACGTTTGCATGAAGGAGGACTATACGCCCGTCGTCCTGTTCTGTGCACCGTACCGCCCGTTTGTAATGGTGCCCTCAACATCGCAATTGAACTGATAACGACTGGTCTGCTGTCCTCTTCTCAGATGAGAGTAGATACAGTCTATCGTCTGATTGTCAACGACAACTGATCTGGCGTGATAGTGGTACTGCATATTGTCCAGCAAACATACAGGAAAGGGACCGATATCTGACATGTAGTGTCCTGGTATGGGCTGGCATCATGATCAATGGCCGTACGTCCCTCTATGTGCTTCCAACTGGGACTATGACTGGCCAACAATACATTAATGATGTTCTGCTACCTCATGTTCGCATGTTCCGTGGTGCTGTCGGTGATAGATTCATTTTCATGGACGACAACGCAACATGTCATCGAACAGTCGCTGTCCAGGAGTGTCTTGAGAGCGAGGATATTCAACGCCTCGTATGGCCAGTACGTTCTCCAGATCTGAATCCCATTGAAAATGTGTGGGATGCTTTGGGGAGGAGTCTTGCTGGTCGCCAATGCCCTCCAATAAACAAGGACACCCTCATCCGTGCACTGACAGAGGAATGGGATAAATTACCCCAACAGCTGCTTGATAATGTTGTGCAAAGCATGACACGACGTGTGGAATCTTGCATCGCCCTCCATGGTGGCCATATCCCGTATTGACATCTTACGCCGGAACACCTGCGGACGGTAATTGCATTTTTTCAGGTTTACGTATTCTGCACAAAATGGCCTGTTTGTCCCTTGAACACGTTCCAAAGCCTTCTGTATTTCAGATCACAATAAATTGTCTTTCTTGTAATGTCCTGGCATTTTGACATTATTTTATTTCACTTGGCATCCAACCACACTTACTTTTTTATGCGCTATATAGCCGTTTATGATCCGTCCTTAGCAATTGTCCAGCAGTGTATATCACGTTTTCCTTCGCTTCGAATGCCACGTTCACTAAAGTAATGGCAACGCTGAAAATCCTTTTTCATCACGATTCTGGATTCACTGTGAATTCCAGAAAACAGACAAGCCCCGTTCGTCGAATACGGGTGAAAAAATGGTAGTGAACGTACTGGGAAAACATCATAGGAGGCTGCAACTTCAGTTGGGTTTTCCGGAATCTCACAAGTTCTGTGAGTTGCCTGTTTTTGTTCATCTCTCGGGAGCGTTCATGGAACGTGGGATTCCAAGTGAATTCCTATGGGAAAATGAATATCCGCTTTCTCTTGACAGGCTCATTCAGCTCCATGAGCATTTTTTGTAGCATCTAGATTTTCCAGCAGCTACACCATTTGTTTCTGAGACTTTTTTCCCCTCCATTTTCTTTTTTTTTTTTTTTTCTTTTCCTTGCTTTCTCGCCGCAGAGTAGTTTGACTGTTATCGAATCGCAGGATGAAAATGTGATTATTTTTAAAATAAATTTTTATTTTAGTGATGAACAACTAAAATTTGTGTAGATCTCGAAATATAAATACCTGGAAACATTATTCTGGATGAACTGAAAAATATAAAGAGGAATCAAAATAATATGCACTATTTCAAGGATGATTTTACTGAGTGATCCACTTGTTCTCCTGTGTTCATTTTAATTAACATAATTATGTTAGTAAAAAGGAAATTTTGAGCTGTTTATCAGTAGTATCTATCCATATTCCCACGCTGTTTACAGCGTGAATGTGATAGATACATTTCCACGCTGTTTACGGTCAAGACGGGATCGAGTTCCAGCTGAGGCATGGGGTGTGTGTTTGTGTTACAGTGTTGGCTCTTTGCCTTTCCTGGATTCAGTGACCCGAAATGAGATACGAGAGAGGAGACTGCTTATATCCTTTACAGTAAGTTGGACATCTGACGCAGTCGCCCACAGTGTCTCTTTCAGGAATTTTGGACCGGGGGGGGGGGCAAATGGAACCTTAGAGGGGGCAAGTTTTCCATTTGACCTATGTATATATATATAATGTTTAACTACTATATTTATATATATATAGAAATAATTATTTTATATCTCATACAGGGGGCCTTGGCCCCCGGAAAGTGGTTTCATTTTTTTGTTTTTCGTTAAAATGCGACTTTCATTACAAAAAAAATGCCTCAATTTAATAAGAATGTATCAACTTACATTAGAAAAAATGCTTCAATTTTTCTTCTATTTTCATTAATTTTAATTTTGTTCTGGTGGATTCCCCAAAACTCCCATTTTTCGTTGCCCCCACCCCACCCCACCCACCCCCCGAAGAAAAATTATGTATACACCCCTCATATAGTACATACGTTTTCAAACATTTCAAGAATAACAAACGTTTTTCAGCTAAACGAGAAGAGGTTCGGGGGAGGGGGAAGGGGCAGGCTTGAAATTTTCATCTAATAAAATACATTTAACACACTCTTGATCCTGAATCACGATTCCCAGACAATTAGGTATGATTAGTTTACTAATTATATTTTGAAGAATAGCATGCGTCGTAAATACTTTTTAGCAAAATAAACTATAATACTAGAACAAATATTAAAAATAATATAATTGGAGAAACATTTGTAGCATAAAAAAAGAAACGAAAATTTCTTTTTCATCACAGCCTGAATTTATTAACATTTGGCTCGGTAACCTAAAATGTCTCCGGAAAGGGGGGGGGTGCATGGTCGTTTCCGGAACCCCCTTCCTCCGAATGTATGTCTGAAAGAAACACTGGTCTCCCAGACTGTCCTGAACGTCCTGTTTGACACATATTAGCTTTGTGAATATTCGTTTTGTGTGTATTTGTGAAACAACAGTTCAATTTTTGGTCTCACTGGAAAACAAATACCAAGTTACCAGATCAAACATATTCAGAAGATAACGACGATGGTATTAATGCGTTCTTTTACAGTAATGGAAGATAACCCATTGAAGCTCACAGTGGATTTTGACCACCTGTCAAGACTTGAGTATGAGACATAGGTGGAGCGCTCGTTTAATAGCTCTGACCCTGTATCTCCCCCAAAGCAGTGGCCACAATTTAGCGCCGGGAAGATGTCCATAACCCCATAAATGTTAAATCACGAAAAGAACAACTGCACTGAAGCAGGTAAACAGTTCCGTTTGGATTCCCAGGCCAAATGAGCATAGCTGTATATGGATAAGGGAATTCACTAAAAAACCACCGCATTGGGTACATCACGTCCAAAATGTGTCTAAACAAATGATTTTTTTTAATTTAAGTAAAAAAGCCAGAAAATCTGATGTATCTGATAATACTGTACTAAGCAAAATTCTGAACTGATGAAATATGTAGTACATTTCCGTTGCCAAAGATGTAAGTAAGATCATGACATTACATATTTGTTTCATCATTTCTTACAGTTGTTTAAGTGTATTTTCAGAACTCTGTATGCTTTCAAAATTTGAGAACACATTAATATGTGTAGCTTAGTTTCTGTGACTTCAAGACTAAAAAGAATAGTGCTCTATTTTGTGCTGTATGCTGATATCAATTTCTTTAATTTTATAGCTTAATTTCATGATTTATAGCTAAATCAAAAATTGAGACAGGAAAAAAGAAAATCTTTCAAAAATCAGTGGTAATCATCAT
This sequence comes from Macrothele yani, assembly GCA_039090855.1. Taxonomy (NCBI): domain Eukaryota; kingdom Metazoa; phylum Arthropoda; class Arachnida; order Araneae; family Macrothelidae; genus Macrothele; species Macrothele yani. Next base: position 78,117,498 of record CM077007.1, on the reverse strand, counting down.
ACCTCATTTTATTTTGAAGTGGCCACATTTGGTCAAAAAAAAAAAAAAAAAAAAAAAGGGTAAATTTTTTGTCTGAATTTTTTGGAAGTAGCCAACATTTAGAGTCCGTAATTTCAAAAAATTATCTGGAATGACTGAATTGCCGTTTCGTGCTGCCCTCTGTAGGGGGCATTTTGCGATATAATTAATTAGGATTGTGTCGGAATCAGATTTCACGAATTACCTACACAGAGAAAGAAAATAAAAAAAAATCCTACTGGCAGAAGAACTGAGTAAATTGACATTTACATGTAATACATGAAAATAATCATGAACGGCTCTTTTAACGCAGTATGCAGATAATTTTAAATATACTGAGTCAGGGTTTCTCCAGGGATTTCAAATTTCTGGGGGTGCTGCAAAATTTAGGGGTGTTGAAAATAATTCGAGGTGTCTTCGAACAAACCAAATTTTCCGAAGGCTGAAAATTTTTAAAGTGGATTTTTTAGGTTTTCAACCTAGGATTAAAAGTGGAGAAAACTTCAAAAGTGGAGAGCAGCGAACATTTTTATAGTGAAGAATGATTAAAACGTAGTTATTTGTTTTGCCTCTCATAAAATAAATGCTTCCCTAAATAAGAAAAAAGCAACTAAGTATTAACATGGTTGTCTGAAATAGTAGATATTGAAATTTTCACAGATCTTTGGGATTGCTAAAATGATCCTGGAGTAGCGAGATTTGTACACACACACACACCCAACATCCGTCCAACACGCCCTAAATTTTTTAAGCCATCCTCCTTAAAAAAAATCTCAACACCCATCCATTTGAAGGTGTGTAACACACGCTGACACCTTTAAATTTTTAGGTATTAGGCCTTTCTGTTATCATATAGCACAGTTGTCAATAGCAGTTAGCATTTACATGGTTTACAGCTTCACCTTGGATAATCTTCTACAATAATGCAAAGCATATGTTTATTATTTTCGAGTCCATGTACATGTATATAGCAACCTAATGTTTCTTTTTTGGGTTTGGTTACAGCATATAACTTCAAGTAAGTCATCGCAACCATAGAACGTATCACTTCAATTTAGTCTACCACAAATTTTGCACATATATCTCAGAATCATTTCAGCATGCACAAAGATTTGCGAAAATATAAATATGTACTACTGTACTTCAGAAAATCATGTTAATACTCACTTGCTTTTGCTTTATTTCGGAAAGCGTTTATACATGAGAGGTAAATAAATAACTGTTATTTTTTTCTTTGGAGGTTTAACGACCACAGTTAGCCATAACCGTTTCCAGTTGTGTAAAGAATATCCCAGTTTTAATCATTCTTGAACAACAAAATTTCCATTATTCCCCATTTTTAATGTTTTCTCCATTTTTAATCCTAGGTTCAAAACTTAAATATTTCACTTAAAAAATTTTCAACTTAAAAAAAAATAATTTTGTTTCTCATGTAAAAATGCTTCCCGAAACACAGCAAAAGCAAATAAATATGTCAGTAATATGTTTTTCGGTAATAATAAACATATATAATTTATGACTATAAAGCTTGCGGTGTTAAGATAGAATAATAATAACAACGTTTCGCACAATAAAATGTTTATTGTACATCGACTATAGTTTCGCAAAGCGTTTGGCTTTGCTTCCTCAGGACGAATGAAGCGTAAACATTCAAATCATTGTGACATCATCAGAATTCTGGCGGTCACGGGTTTGGGTGAGTTGTTTCCACGCGCTTGAAAGAAATGGAGTCGACGTCATGTCGTTGACAAGCCATGACGAGTTCCGGTATATGTGGAAAGCTTCTAATATATTAAGTTTGATAGTCGAGTCCGGTTTATCAATAAGTGTAGCGTTTCCAAACAAAAATTTATGGTTATTTTCGTGACAATGTTGAGCTATAGGCGACTTCTTCAGTTCACAGTTCCGTACATAGGTCTTGTGTTCCTTCACACGGAAACTTAAAACCCTGCTGGTTTGTCCTATATATGAAAGTCCACATTCACAAGGTATCTGATAAATTCCCCAGCAGTTTAAGTCTTCGACGTAGTCTTTAGATCCGCAAAAATTCATCTTGTTTATGGGTTTGAAAATAACTTTGAAATTAAAACTTTTAAGGATTTTTGAAATTCCGAAGCAAATCTGAGGAACAAATGGGATAACTGCCCAATTCTTTCGTATTGGGAGGTCTACAGGCATGAGCGTGCAGACAGGCTTTGGTTTCCTAAATTTGTGGACAGCTTTGTCTATAACGGAAGGGCTGTATCCTCCGTGTGCTGCAATTCGTTTAAGAAAATCAAGCTCTTTCTGTAAGGAATACTCAGTTGAGCAGATATGTATTGCACGATATACGTATGTAAAGAAGGCAGATATCTTTTGTTTCCATGGATGATTTGATTTTGCATGAGGGGGTAAGGAAACAGCAAATTGTTTTCGATAAACTGTTGTACGCCGTCCCGGTGGCGCAGTGGTCTAAGCGATGGCTTCTGATCATTCGTCCGAAAGAGGTCTGGGTTCAAATCCTGGTGAGGCATGGATGTTGTGTTTGTCTTACGGCACTGGCTCTTTCCCTTCCCTGAAACCAGTGACCCTAAATTAGGGACGGGCGACTGCTTATAGCCCATTGAGTTGCTCACGGTGGTCGTTAAACCTTCATTCAAAATAAATAAATAAATAAACTGTTGTACTAAAGGATCCTTGAGAGCGTGACACAAGGACATCAAGGAATGGTAAGCAGCCATCATTTTCAGTCTAATATGTGAACTGTATATGAGGATCAATTGAATTGATAAGTTCAACTAATTTAGGTATTTCCGAGTTCATGCCATTCCAGAGAACAAAAGTATCATCTACATATCGAATCCACAGGTCAAATGTAACAAGCTGAAATAGTTGATCTTCAAAGTGGCGCATGTAGACTTCGCATAAAATAGGTGACAGCGGGCTAATTGCAAGGCCTTCTGTCTGTTGGAAAAATCTTCCACGAAAAAGGAAACTGTTTTGTCTTATACAAATTTCCACTAGCCTCAAAATTTCTTCTATTTCCGGTTGGCTGAAATGATGTTCTTTGAGACTTGCTTTCAATGCTTGGAGAGCTCTATTCACTAGGATGCTTGTGAACATGGATTTCACATCGAAGGATAACATGAACTGATCGTCGAATGCATGTCGCTTTAGCCGATTGACAAAATCAATGGAATTTTTTACAGATGTTGCTTCGGAATTTCAAAAATCCTTAAAAGTTTTAATTTCAAAGTTATTTACAAACCCATAAACAAGATGAATTTTTGCGGATCAAAAGACTACGTCGAAGACTTAAACTACTGGGGAATTTATCAGATACCTTGTGAATGTGGACTTTCATATATAGGACAGAGCCGCAGGGTTTTAAGTTTCCGTGTGAAGGAACACAAGACCTATGTACGGAACTGTGAACTGAAGAAGTCGCCTATAGCTCAACATTGTCACGAAAATAACCATAAATTTTTGTTTGGAAACGCTACACTTATTGATAAACCGGACTCGACTATCAAACTTAATATATTAGAAGCTTTCCACATATACCGGAACTCGTCACGGCTTGTCAACGACATGACGTCGACTCCATTACTTTCAAGCGCGTGGAAACAACTCACCCAAACCCGTGACCGTCAGAATTCTGACGATGTCACAATGATTTGAATGTTTACGCTCCATTCGTCCTGAGGAAGCAAAGCCAAACGCTTTGCGAAACTATAGTCGATGTATAATAAACATTTTATTGTGCGAAACGTTGTTATTATTATTCTACAATAATAAACATATTTTTTTCGGAAATTGTAAACAAGAAAAACTAAAAACGAAACATTATATTGCTATATACACAGACTTCAAATTAAAAGAAGTGTTTTACGTTATCGTAGAAGATACTTCGAAGCTGACGAACCATATAAATGCTAACTGCTGTTGACAACTGTGCTATATGATAACAAGTTAGTAAAATCATGCAATGCATTGATTATGATACGCTTTCCAACATACCAGAAATCATTACTCAAGTTATGGGGATGATGACTGTAGAATAAATCTCGCTCCTTTGACCCCATGACCGGACCTTTGACCCGACCTTAGACCCCATTTCGATGATATTCAACAGAACCGGTAAAATATACTTCCGGAACAACATGAAAAGTTTTGTCTCAATCGAAGCATTTTTACGTAAGTTACAACGCATAAGGGCAATGGAATGGATCCCGATCCTATGTCCTGACCTTTGACCCCATTTCACCCATTTTCAATACGGTTCGTCCCCAGATGGTCCCCTACCACATACTAAATTTTTTTCATCGAAATCGAACCATTTTTACGCAAGTTAGGACGCATAAGGGCAAATATCAGGAACACAGAGCATCGCTCGGGTAAAGCGGGGATGAGGGCACAAAAAAATTTATATTTTGATGTTATTTCCAAGTATTGTAATGCTAAGTCTAAACCATCAAGCATCAAGATTAATAGTGATAGACGAATTAGAGACAAATTAATTTAGAATAAGCATCAAAACAAAGATGAATGATAATTTGTTATTTGTGTTAGAGTAAGAAGTTTTTTAAAATTGTTTTTATTATTTCCGAACATGATACACCAAACAATAAACGTTAACATGGGGTTCTTCATCGAACCCCATGGTAACATTGGTTCTTCATCGCTGTCTATTTATTCGCCGCATTTGATCGAGGTTTTCTTCCGATATAGATTCATTGAGGGTTATAGTAACGTAGGACATTATTTCCATGCTCCTCGCCTTAGCTGCTCGGAATGGTCTTTTTGTAGGCTGATCTTTTTCCAATGGAAGGTCATGTATTTCGAGACTGGAATGTGATCGGAAACTATCGGCTCTTGAATGTCCAAGCTGTTCTATATTTACTTCTTCCGCTTGTTCTTGTTCCAACAGTGCCGTATTCTTCTTATTCTTCTTATTAAAGTTGAAACGTGCAAGTTTCGTAGGGGGTCGACCAGCCATATTTTTTATATTGTTTTATCATCCCCGTGACACTCTGTTAATAGTAATTAATAAAAATGAACTAATCATATTTAGCACAGCGGATACGCACGGCATTAAGTGACTATTCAAAAATGTTACAAAACAAATGCTGTATTAAGTTTAAATTTTGAAAGGAAAAACATGCGAAATCAGCGTCATTGTACTACGCATCAACTCCAAGCAACTAGCACAACTAACTTTTTGTTCTAGAAGAAAATAGAAATGAAGCGTAATACGCACACAGCGCGTGACGTAATGAGGCAGATGGTCGCGAGAGTGTGACGTCATGAAACTTTAATAGGATCCACAAACAACGCGTGACGTAATAAGACAAATGGCCTGACCGTGCTCCAACATCTCAATCGAGAGTCGATCGCGACAGTGTGACGTCATAAGATTTCTAAGAATGGGAAACATTAATAGGACGACGCCATGGCACTAAAAACGTGGTAAGTCGAGATGGTTATTTAACCCACTAAACGAATTTTTCCGAAGTCGAGATCAAGCTAAATCGATTTCTAGTACCAGAAAACGGTAGGTTAGCCACTTTCATCAAGCAATTTAGAGCCGTTTTCAAAATAAAATTTGCATGTATACGAGAACTGCATCCCGCTCCTATGTCTTGACCTTTGACCCCACTTCACGCATTTTCAATAGGGTTCGTCCCCAGGTGGTCCTCTACGACATACTAAAATTTTATCGAACTCGAACCATATTTACACAAGTTATGACGCATATGGGCAATGGAATGCATCTCGCTCCTATGTCGTGACCTTGACTCCATTTGTCCCATTTTCAAAAGGGTTTGTCCCCAGGTGGTCGCCTACCACATGCTGAAATTTCATCGATATCGGACCATTTTTAGAGTCATCGTGCGGACAGACAGACGGACAAGCTTTTGTTTACGCTTCTTCAACCTACGGTTGGAAACCGTAAACAAAAAGGGCTGGCACTTAAAAATTAAAAGGTGTCCGTGTGTGTTCCACACTTTCAAATTGAGGGGTGTTTAGATTTTTGTATGGGGGGAGGCTGAGAAAATATAGGCGTGTTGGAGGTGTGTGTGGAAATCCCTGTACTGACTTCGTAATCCTAAAAGTACCGCTATTCTTGCATTGCCAACGAACGTGTTTCCTCCCTTACAAAATATTACTGAAATAGAAAACAATGTGCACTTTTATGTAAGCAAAAGAAACATTTTAAGCCGTCTCTTTCAATTTATGAAGATTAAAGAATGCTGACATTAACTGCAAAAATCACACGACTAACTGCTATGTGCTGTCCTCTACGTTTTTTACACTTTCCAACCGTAGGCTGAAGAAGCGTATATGCTCCAGCTTTGTCCGTCTGTCTGTCCGCACCATAACTCGCGCAAAAATGGTTCGATTTCGATCAAATTTTAGTATGTGGCAGGGGAGCACCTGGGGACGAACCCTATTGAAAATGGGTGAAGTGGATTCAAAGGTCAGGACATAGAAGCGGGATGCATTCCATTGCCCTTATGCGTCATAACTTGCGTAAATATGGTTCGATTTCGTTGAAATTTTAGTATGTCGTAGGGGACCACCTAGGAATGATCCCTATTGAAAATGGGTGAAGTTGGGTCAAAGATCAGGGAATAGGATCGGGATTCATTCCATCGCCCTTATCCCATATAATTAAAGGAGCAATTCTTGTATGTATGTAAATTTTATTTTGAAAACGGCTCTAAGGATTTTGATGAACGTCGTTAACCTACCGATGTCTGTGTGGTGATGCGAACAGTCATCGAAAAAGGAAAAAGAAAGACAGCGAGGGAGAGAGCTATGTGTCCTGTTTGTAAGCAACCCGGCATGGGAGGTGGATTATGATGTTTTCTGCGGACACGTGCAACTGAGGAGTGAACGGAGAAGCCAGAAGAAAAGGGGGTGGCTTTCTTAGAAGGACAACAGCCAGAGGAATGTCACTTGCGCGTCCAGGGCAGTTGCTCGTTTCTTTTGTGAACGAAGGAAGCATTATGATGCGATGTTAAATGTTTTCTGTTTATGTATTGTACCGTTTCTGTGTGTTCGTCTGATTTTATTAAAAGCCATTTATTTTAACTTCCTGCATTTTTTAATTGGAGCAATGCTTATGTTAATTTGCACCGACCTGCGATGATGAGGAACGGCTGATCATAACAAGTGCCAAATATGTTGGCCAACGCTACCACAGAGAATAGCATGTGAATGGAATCAACACCACCACATGTAGTAAAACGTTTCGGACAAGCAGGGGAGATTTACCCCCACAACCAACAAAAACGAAATACAACAAAAGTTTTGGTACCAGCGGTTGGGATGAAGATGAAGGTGCAATTTTAGCTAAGTGAAAAAAAAAAATAGCGGGAGCAGAATAAGAGACGGTATGAATTTGAATTATCGTATTCTGCAGACGAACGAAAATGAGATGATGACGGAGTGGCCATCTGCAATGAAAGCTGTAACATGAGAAGCCGATGGAAGAGGATTGAGGATATGCGTAAAGCCGAATCCAGTATGAGGTGACGGAAGTAGCAGATCTGCACTGGAAGGTACCATAGTGAGTATTGAAGAGTCGTGGAAGAGAAGCAAGTCCAGTTCCATTGCCAGTTCAAGTCATCACTACCAGTTCCAGAAGGCAGTGTTCGTGAAAATCTATCCGTTGTGCTTATAGTGAACGTGTTGTGCTTATAGTGAACGTGTTGTGCCTACAGTGTGCAAATTGTGTGTATGGTGTGCCAAGAATTGGATATAAAATATATTTGGAGGTAAGAGATTAACAGTAAGAAAAACAAAAGCATCAGTCGAAGGAGAATAGGAAAGAAACAGAAAGAAAATTATTAGTTTGTGATATATGATATATTAAGAAATATATATTAGAAAGTATATCCATATAGTGAGATAAGCATATTCAGTGGTATATTTTTTGGCATATATGGTATTAAGATTTTCTGCATTAATTAAAAGTGTAGGTTTAGTAGTAAAGTTAACAGTCAGAATTAATTATGTCTTCAAAGTACAGTGCATTGTCAAAAAAGATTTGCTAATTAAATGTAACGATAGAAATTTGGATAGTAAGAAAAAGTCTAAGAAGGAGTTAATTGAAATGTTGGTAGAATATGATGATCAACAGAGTAGTGGGGAGGAAGAAATGATTACTGAAAGAGAAATACAGAGATACTCTAAAAATAAAGAAACAATGGGTGACAGGGAATTTCAGTTACAACTTAGAAAGTTGGAACTGGAAGAAAAAAGCGGAGCAAGAACTTGAGTTAGAAAAATGAGGTTAAACTTAGCTATGCAAAATTCAAATACAGAGCAACAACCCAGTTCCGTGTTGTAGGGTGAGCAATTTGTTCATAATAAATATGGAGATATAATAAGAAAATTCACAGAAGAGGATAACATGGATTCATATTTAACAGAATTTGAGAAACATTGTGTAGTTTTGGGTATTCCTAAAGTAAAATGGAATCAGCTTATACTGCCTAGGTTAAACGTTAGAGCTGCAGGTGTAATTAATTCCATGAGTGCAGATGATTTGAAAAGTTTTGATAAACTTAAAGAAAATTTGTTACGTGAGTACAGAGTGACACCGGAAAAATACAGGGTGATGTTTCGAAGTCTTTACAAGAAAAAGAATCAAACATATCAACAGTGGGGAGTGAGAATGAGGGAACTTCTTGATAAATGGTTACATGGAGCAAGCGTAGATGAACATTATGATAAGTTGGTAGAGGTCTTTTAAATAGAACAAATGTATGATATGTTAAGTGAACCAGTGAAAGTGTATCTTTGTACCAAGTAATTTTGTACCAAGTAATTTTATTCATGTACCAAGTAATTTTGCAGAAGCTATGGAATTAGCAGACAGGTATTTGGAAGCTAGGGAGAAACAAAATGTGCAGTCATATCATAAGTCTCAGCAGAGTTCTGAGGGCCGAATGTTCCAGAGAGAGCAAAGAAAACAGACACCCAAGGATGTAGGACAGCATCAAGGGAAATCGTTTCAGTTTGTTCATCAGGGAAAAGGTCCAGAGATCAAGGTCAGATGTTTTGTTTGTGGAAGAATTGGGCATAGGGCTCATGAATGCAGAGAGAAAGGTCAAAGGAGTAAGCAGAGTTATGGGAAAAGTAGTGAGATAGGAGAAACTTCTCAGGGAAGCAAGAGTAGTCATGCAAATAAACAAGGAGGAAGCGATCGTAGAGGAAGCTCACCTTCAATGTTGTGTTCTACTAAATCAATATGGTCTACAAAAGAATCCATATTTGCACCATATATGGGCATAGCTAAGGTAAGTGGAGAAATAATGTCAACCCTTAGAGACACAGGGTCAAGTGTTAGTTTGATAAGGGAAGCGATTGTGCCTAAAGGTACAAAAACTGGTAAAAAGATAACCGTCTTTCCAGTTACAGGAGAAAACCATGAGCTTGAGATGGCGAATGTGTTGGTTGACATAAATGGAAAAGTCAGAAATCATGAGTTTGCTATAGTGAAGCATGTACCATGGGATATTATATTAGGGAATGATTGAGAAATTGAGGAGAACATACATGGAGACAGAGATATCATGCTTCGTCATGATGTGGAGATGGAGGGAAGTAGTATTGGATGCAATGAGATTGTACAAAGAACTAGTGATACCCAAGAGCAAGAATGCGGGATACTGACGCGTAGTATGACCAAGAGCCAGAAAGAACAAGAGAATAACGATAACAGTAAAGAAAGTTTCGTGGAAATTTAGGACAGTATTGTTAGAACAGAAGAACAGAGTGATGAAATAGAAAATATCAATCAGGGATTACAGAACCAGGAAGAGATACAGGAGAGTGTTGAGAACATATCACAACATTTTACATCCGACGAATTTAAGAGATTGCAGAAAAATGATAAAACATTAAATAATGTGTGGAAGAAGCTGAAGGAAAAATCTCAGAACGAAGATATTTGTTCACATTTTGTGCTGCAAAACGATTTGTTGAAAAGGGTTTATAAAAGAAAAGGAAAAGTGGGAAGTGATACAGTACAATCAGTAGTACCACAGGTGTGCAGAGAGAAAATTCTAAAGGTGGCCCATGATTTTCCATTAGCGGGACATCTAGGAGTAACGAAGACAGTGGATCGTGTGTTAAAGAATTTTGACTGGCCTGGAGTGTACAAAGATGTGTCCAACTATGTAAATTCATGCTCAGCCTGTCAGTTTGTAAAGAAAAGAGGTGACCATGCACCTAGTAAATTGCAACCATTACCAATTATAGAAGAGCCATTCTCGAGGGTGAGTGTTGATCTTCTGGGTCCACTTAATGTCACAGAAAGCGAGAAGAAATATATTGTAGTTGTGATTGACCATGCAAGTAGGTATCCAGATGCTAGAGCCCTAGAGACAATAGAAGCAGAGGAGGTAGTTACAGCACTTATTGACATTTTCTCACATGTAGGATTTCCGAGATAAATTCTGTCCGACCAAGGAAAACAATTCACATGCAAACTAACAACAGAACTTTGGAAACATTTGGGATTTGGGAGTTCAACACATATTTTCTAGTCCGTATCATCCCCAGTGTAATGGACTGGCAGAAAAATTCGTAGGAACTTTGAAATCACTTCTAAAAAGGGTTTGTCAGGGAAATCCAGATGATTGGGATTTAATGTTACCTTACATATTATTTAGTTGTAGGGAAGTACCACAAGCGAGCACAGGTTTATCACCTTTTGAATTAATTTTTGGTCACAATGTTAGAGGTCCATTAGATCTTCTCAGAGAGAGAATTGATCACACGGAAGAAGAAAAATCAGAAGTCTTAGAATATATAAACAGAGTGCACGAAAATTTTAATAGGGCTACAACCCTTGCTCAGGAAAACTTAACATTAGCAAAGGAGAAACAGGCTAAGTGGTTTGATAAGAAGGCTAGGTTGAGGGAGTTTGAAATAGGTGATGAAGTTCTTTTACTTACACCTAACAAAAGGAGAGCGATGCAGGTAGAGTGGAAAGGTAGTCCGAAAGAAAGCACAGAATACCTATGTTATTGATATTGGAGAAGATGAGCCATGTCATTGGACATACCATGTTAACATGCTAAAGAAATACCATCACAGACCTGATCATGTCAGCAATGCTTGTTATACACGGGAGGACATAGGAAATGAAATTGTAGAGGATTTACATTTTCCTCCGAAGGATGAAAGTAATGAAAATCAAGGAGAATTGAAGGTTTCGGGGAAACTTTCATTGGAACAACAAAAGGAGCTTACCACAGTATTATCAAAATTTCGAGATATTTTTACTGAAAGACCAGGAAGAACTACCATAATTGAACATGACATAGAGTTAACAGATGACAAACCAATAAAGTGTAAGCCATATAGAGTGAACATAGAGAAAAAGCGGATCATTGATGAGGAAATTGAAAAAATGTTGGGAAATGGGAATTATCTAAGAAAGTAAAAGTCCATATGCTTCACCAGTAGTATTGACCCCAACAAAATGTGGATCCATGAGATTTTGTACTGACTATAGGAAATTAAATTCAATTACTAAGGGAGATGCATTTCCGACTCCAAACATAGAGGAACTAATTAATGGATTACACTCTTGTAACTATCTGACAAAATTAGATTTATCAAAAGGGTATTGGCAGGTAAATTTAACAGAGAGAGCACGAGAACGAAGTGCATTTGTAACAACTGATTAATTATATGAGTTTAAAGTAATGCCGTTTGGATTAAAGAATAGCCCAGCAACTTTTCTAAGATTGATGTTAAAGGTTCTTAAGGGAACCAACAATTTTGCAAAGTGCTATGTAGACGACGTAGTAATTTTTAGTGCTACGAAGGAAGATAACGTGAAACATATTAAGGAAGTTTTAGATAAAATCAAAACAGTAGGTTTAACGATAAATCCAAAAAGAGTGAATTTGCAAATGCAAGCATCAGTTATTTGGGATTTTATGTAGGATCCTTTGGGATTAGGCCAGAAATTGCTAAGGTGAATACCATCAAATCGTGGCCCCGTCCACTGTCAAAAAAGGATGTAAGAGCATTTTTGGGAGTAACGGGTTACTACAGGAAGTTTATTCCAAATTATGCAGACATAGCAAGCCCATTAACAGACACACTTAAAAAGAAATGTACGGATACTATTAATTGGACAGAATCATGTCAAGAATCTTTTGATAATTTAAAATCACAGCTACGCCAAGAAACAGTTTTAAAATGTTTTGATAATACTAAAGATACATTTGTACAGACAGATGCTAGTGATTTAGGAATAGGTGCTATACTCAGCGAGATTCAGATGGGAAAGAGTGCCCAGTAGCCTACCTCAGCAGAAAGCTTTCAGACACGGAAAAACGGTACTCAACCATTGAAAAAGAAACATTAGCAGTAGTGTGGGCTGTAGATAACTTCCAATTATACTTGAGTTCAAAATCATTTACTATAGTGAGCGACCACACCCCACTGGTATGGTTAGACCATTTAAAGGATAAAAACAAGAAACTCATGAGATGGGCACTTTATTTGCAAGAATATAATTTTAAAATTGAATACAAACCAGGGAATAAACATGGTAATGCTGATGGTTTCTCTAGCAGAAATTAAATATATGTATAAGTTGAACTGGTGGAGACAGTTTAAATAATGTGTATATCAGTTAAGAATACTTGTTATTTCATAGATAATATATTATTTTATCTTTCGTATTAGCTCTCCACACATATAAACATGTATTAATAATCATCATCATCATCATCATTGTCAACCATTATCAATCCACTGCTGGACGAAGGTCTCCCCAAGTTTCCTCCACAACGGTCTGTCTTGTGCCAGTCTCCTCCATGTCACTCCCGCATATTTATGAATTTCATCCACCCATCTCCCATGTGGTCTTTTTCTGGGTCTTTTCCTGTCCCTTGGAATCCAATCTAAAATTTCGGCTGTCCATCTATGGTCTGTCCTTCTGGCAGTATGTCCAGCCCATTGCCATTTCAGGGATTTAACTCTGATCATGATGTCTTCCACTCTCGTCATTTTTCGGATCCACGAGTTCCTCTTCTTATCTCTCCTGGTTATACCAAGCATGCACCTCTCCAGGCTGCTTTGAGTTGTCTGCAGCCTTTGTATGTCTCTTTTAGTTAAGGTCCACGTCTCTGCACCATACGTAAGCACTGGAAGGATGCATTGATCAAACACTTTTCTTTTAAGACATAATGGCATATTGCTCTTGAAAATTATGCTGTTTCTTCCAAAAGCTCTCCAGGCAAGTTTTGTACGCCGATTAATTTCTTCATCAATGTGACCCTCACTTGATATCTGCTGTCCAAGATAAACATATGTATCTGTTATCTCCAGTTTTTCTCCATCAATCGATAAATCTTCATTTCTTGTAAAAGCATTGAACATCACTTTTGTCTTCTGAAAGTTCATTTTTAATCCCACTTCTTTACTCTTGTCAGCAAGTTCCTGGATCATACTCTGCAGCTCTGATGGGGTAGTTGCAAAAATGACTACGTCATCAGCAAAACGAAGGTGGGTTAGATAATCTCCATTAATCTTTATCCCTTTGTTTTCCCAGTTCAGTGATTGAAAGACATTTTCCAATGTGGCATTAAAGAGCTTCGGAGATATGGTGTCACCTTGTCTCACTCCCTTTCCAATTTTTATGTGTGTTGTATTTTCAAACAGCCGAATCTTTGCACTTGCATTTTCATAGATGTTATTAATAATATTAATGTATGCATCTTCAATACCGCAGGATTTCAGAGCCGTGGTAACTGCTGATGGTTTCACCGAATCAAAGGCTTTTTCATAATCGATAAAAGCCATGCACAATGGAAGTTCATATTCCCTCGCTCTTTCAATTAGTTCTCTCAGTACGTGGATATGATCTATTGTGCTGTAGCCACTCCTGAATCCAGCTTGTTCTCTCGGTTGAGCCATGTCCAGTGTTACCTTCAAGCGGTGTGAAAGAACTTTAGTGAAGATTTTATAAACCACTGATAGGAGGCTGATAGGTCTGTAGTTCCTGAGATCCTCAATGTCACCTTTTTTATGTAGCAGGATCATTGTAGCGTTGTTCCAATCCTCAGGAATCTTCCCTTCATTAAGGCATCGAGTGAAAATTTGGGCGAGTACTGTTTCAATTTCTCCACTTGCTTCTTGTATGATGTCTATAGTAATTCCATCTTCTCCTGGAGCTTTCCCCCGCTTCATGTTCTTGATTGCATGAGCAACTTCTGCTGGGAGGACTGGAAGAACTCTGGTACCTTTCATGATGTCTGGAGTACATGTATCATCCCTTTCATATAATTTGGAGTAGAAATCTTTCACTCTTGTCAAAATTTCGCCTCTATTTCTTGTTATAGAACCATCTTCTTTTCTCAGAGCCATAATCTGTTTTCTTCCCTTACTGAGATGTCCCTTTGCTATCTTAAGGCTTTGGTTGTTTTCAATTGCTTTCCTCACTAGCTCACAGTTGAATTTCCTTACGTCTTCAGTGATACTTTTTCGTGTTGTCTTGCATAGCTCTATATATTCCACTTTGGAAGTCACATCTTCTTTAGTTGTCCTCATCTCTCTTCTGTATTAATAATATCTATGTATAAATAGTGTACGAACTGGGATGTATTGTGTAAATTAAGCTTACATTTATAAATATTTACAAGATAGTGAATTTCAAGCTGAACTCTTATAAAATGATGGACTGGATCGAACTGATACGAACTGATGCACAAAGCTCACAACCTATATGGAACAGTTTAAGAAAAACGGAACTCTTGGTGAAAACTGATATTATTACATGAACGATATATCATCATCATTGTCAACCATTATCAATCCACTGCTGGACAAAGGTCTCCCCAAGTTTCCTCCACAACGGTCTGTCTTGTGCCAGTCTCCTCCATGTCACTCCCGCATAATTTCGAATTTCATCCACCCATCTTCCATGTGGTCTTCTTCTGGGTCTTTTCCTGTCCCTTGGAATCCAATCTAAAATTTCGGCTGTCCATCGATGGTCTGTTCTTCTGGCACTATGTCCAGCCCATTGCCATTTCAGGGATTTAACTCTGATCATGATGTCTTCCACTCTTGTCATTTTTCGGATCCACGTGTTCCTCTTCTTATCTCTCCTGGTTACACCAAGCATGCACCTCTCCAGGCTGCTTTGAGTTGTCTGCAGCCTTTGTATGTCTCTTTTAGCTAAGGTCCACGTCTCTGCACCATACGTAAGCACTGGAAGGAGGCATTGATCAAACACTTTTCTTTTAAGACATAATGGCATATTGCTCTTGAAAATTATGCTGTTTCTTCCAAAAGCTCTCCAGGCAAGTTTTGTACGCCAATTAATTTCTTCACCAATGTGACCCTGACTTGATATCTGCTGTCCAAGATAAACGTACGTGTCTGTTATCTCCAGCTTTTCTCCATCAATCGATAAATCTTCATTTCTTGTAAAAGCATTGAACATCACTTTTGTCTTCTGAAAGTTCATTTTTAATCCCACTTCTTTACTCTTGTCAGCAAGTTCCTGGATCATACGCTGTAGCTCTGATGGGGTAGTTGCAAAAATGACTATGCCATCAGCAAAACGAAGGTGGGTTAGATAATCTCCATTAATCTTTATCCCTTTGTTTTCCCAGTTCAGTGATTGAAAGACATTTTCCAATGTGGCATTAAAGAGCTTCGGAGATATGGTGTCACCTTGTCTCACTCCTTTTCCAATTTTTTATGTGTGTTGTATTTTCAAACAGCCGAATCTTTGCACTTGCATTTTCATAGATGTTATTAATAATATTAATGTGTGCATCTTCAATACCGCAGGATTTCAGAGCCATTGCAACTGCTGATGGTTTCACCGAATCAAAGGTTTTTTCATAATCGATAAAAGCCATGCACAATGGAAGTTCATATTCCTTCGCTCTTTCAATTAGTTCTCTCAGTACGTGGATATGATCTATTGTGCTGTAGCCACTCCTGAATCCAGCTTGTTCTCTCGGTTGAGCCATGTCCAGTGTCACCTTCAAGCGGTGTGAAGGAACTTTAGTGAAGATTTTATAAACCACTGATAGGAGGCTGATAGGTCTGTAGTTCCCGAGATCCTCAATGTCACCTTTTTTATGTAGCAAGATCATTGTAGCGTTGTTCCAATCCTCAGGAATTTTCCCTTCATTAAGGCATCGAGTGAAAATTTGGGCGAGTACTGTTTCGATTTCTCCACTTGCTTCTTGTATGATGTCTACAGTAATTCCATCTTCTCCTGGAGCTTTTCCCCGCTTCATGTTCTTGATTGCATGTGCAACTTCTGCTGGAAGGACTGGAAGAACTCTGCTACTGGTACCTTTCATGATGTCTGGAGTACATGTATCATCCCTTTCATATAATTTGGAGTAGAAATCTTTCACTCTTGTCAAAATTTCGCCTCTATTTCTTGTTACAGAACCATCTTCTTTTCTCAGTGCCATAATCTGTGTTTTTCCCTTACTGAGATGTCCCTTTGCTATCTTTAGGCTTTGGTTGTTTTCAATTGCTTTCCTCACTAGTTCACAGTTGAATTTCTTTACGTCTTCAGTGATACTTTTTCGTACTGTCTTGCATAGCTCTATATATTACACTTTGGAAGTCACATCTTCTTTAGTTGTCCTCATCTCTCTTCTTTTTTGCATCAACATTTTGGTTTTTCCTGATAATTTGTTCACATACAATTTGTTCTTAGACCCAGCTAATTTTGTTGCTGTTTCCATAAGAGCTTTGGTTACTTTTCTGTTAACTTCAGAAATATCCACTTCTTCCAATGTTAGGCCTTCTAAAGCAGAGAATCTGTTCTTCAGTTCCAATTTGAAGGTATTATGGTGTTTTTTAAGGTTGGTTATGCCAATACATTTTGTTTGTCTTATGAGCTTGCTACGTTCGAGTTTAGTGTTGAGGTGCATCTTACATCTCACCAATCTATGGTCACTGCCTGTGTTGAACTTGTTTAGCACACTGCAGTCTTCTATGACGAATTTTTTGTTACACATAATAAAATCAATTTCACTTGTCGTCCCATTTGGATGTCTCCATGTCCATTTCCTGTGTGGCTTTTTCTTGAAAAAGGAGTTCAAGATGAAAAACCCTTCTGCCTCTGCAAACTCTACGAGAGTATTTCCACGCTGGTTTCTGTTGCCGTGACCGAATTTACCTACTGAAGTTTCATTCTGTTGCCGTTGCCCTATTTTTGCATTGAAATCTCCCATAATTATCTTCTAGTGCTGCTTACCTTTATTATTTAGATCACGAATTTCCTCATAAAATTCTTCAATTTCTTCTTCAGCATGACTTGTGGTGGGTGCATAAGTTTGAATAATCTGAGCCTGGTATCTTCTCGAGAGTTGGATAACGAGTCGTGCAGCTCTGTCAGAGGAACTTTCAACTTCTACAACTTTATCCTTCAGTTTCTTGTTTATTATAAATCCAACACCACTAGTTCTGCCAGT
The DNA here is from genome assembly GCA_039090855.1 of Macrothele yani. Taxonomy (NCBI): domain Eukaryota; kingdom Metazoa; phylum Arthropoda; class Arachnida; order Araneae; family Macrothelidae; genus Macrothele; species Macrothele yani. The sequence goes on along the minus strand of CM077007.1, from coordinate 78,100,012 downwards.
ATCTGTCCCACGATAGTAGAAGAGATGTCCACTTTTCAGTTCAATGAGATCTTCTCCTTTTCTCCTTACCTCACTTAGCCCGACGATGTCCCACGTAATCCTTTGTAATTCCTCTTCCAATTCAAGAAGCCTTGAATCAGAAGATAGGGAGCGTCCGTTATACGTAGCCAAGGTCAGCATCAGATGGCAGCCTAGTCCGGTCCTCCGGGGATTCTTAGCACCCTGTGCCTTCATGTCGCACTGGCCGCTGCCTTGGCCAGGCACATTCCAGCTGCCGGAGACTGAGGGCCAAGATTTAAGTTGTGGAGTCATTTTGGAGGGGTTTGGCCATAACTCACCACGCTGGCCAAGCGGGTTGGTGAGTGTGGGATAGCATTTCCTCTAATCCCGATGGTATAGTTATACCGCTATTGGCGGTCGTCAGAGCCCCTTTAGTGGGAACAGGATGTACCACGAGAAGGCGGGGTTGACATTTGTCAAGGGAGGCTGTAATGTTACGCATCACCTGACCTTACATCCCGAACGATATATATATATATATATATAGTGTGTAGCCATAGTCGCCTACCTAACTGATTGCTGGCAAAGACGCCATTTACCAGAAACAGTTGTAAACTTAGGGGGAGGACTGTGGTGATGCGAACAGTCATCGAAAGAGAAAAAAGAAAAACAGCGAGCGAGAGAGCTATGTGTCCTGTTTGTAAGCCCTCCCCCCCCCGCACGGGAGGTGGTTTATGATGTTTTCTGCGGACACGTGCAACACTGGGGTGAACGGAGAAGCCAGAAGAAAAGGGGGTGGCTTTCTTGGAAGGACACCAGCCAGAGGGATGTCACTTCTGCGTCCAGGGCAGTTGCTCGTTTCTTTTGTGAACGAAGGAAGCATTATGATGCGATGTTAAATGTTTTCTGTTTATGTATTGTACCGTTTCTGTGTGTTCGTCTGGTTTTATTAAAAACCATTTATTTTAACTTCCTGCATTTTTTAATTGGAACAATGCTTATGTTAATTTGCACCGACTTGCGATGATGAGGAACGGCTGATCATAACAAGTGCCAAATATGTTGGCCAACGCTACCACAGAGAATAGCATGTGAATGGAATCAACACCACCACATGTAGTTAAAACGTTTCGGACAAGCAGTGGAGATTTACCCCCACAACCAACAAAAACGAAATACAACAGTCTGGTACTAGAAATCGATTTAACTTGATCTCAACTTTAGGAAAATTCGTTTAGTGGGTTAAATAACCACCCCGAATTACCACGTTTTTAGTGTCATGGCCTCGTCCCATTAATGTTACCCATGCTTAGATATCTTATGACGTCACACTCTCGCAATTGAGATGTTGACGCACAATCACGCCATCTGTCTCATTACGTCACGCGTTGTGTGCGGATCCTATTAAAGTTTTATGACGTCACACTCTTGCGAGCAGATGGTCGCGATTCCCATCTGCCTCAGTACGTCACGCGTTCGTATGTCCGTCCGCACGATAACTCGCGTAAAAATCGTTCGATTTCGATGAAATTTTAGTATTTGGTAGGGGACACCTGGGAAGGAACCCTGTTGAAAGTGAACGAAATGGGGACAAAGGTCAGGAAATAAGAGTTTGATCCATTCTACTGCTCTTATGCGTCATAACTAACGTAAAAAAGGTTCAATTTCGATGAAATATTAGTATGTGGTAGGGGACTACCTCGGGACAAACCCTATTGAAACTGGGCGAAATGGGGTCAAAAAGGACATAGGAGAGGAATCACTTCCATCGCCATTATGCGTCATAACTTACGTAAAAATGCTTCTATTTGGATGAAATGTTAGTATATTGTAGGGGCCTACCTGGGGTCGAATCCTGTTGAAAATGGGCGAAATGGGCTCAAAGATTAGGACACAGGAGCGGGATCTGTTCCATAGCCCTTATGCATCATAAGTTACGTAAAAATGCTTCGATTGCGACAAAACTTTATCATGTCATTTCGGAGGTATACTGAACCGGTTCTGTTAAATATCATCAAAATGGAATCAAAAGTCAGGGCACAGGACCAAGATTTATTCCACAGCTACTATCCTCATAACTTGAGTGATAATTTGAGTAATGATTTCTGGTATGTTGGAAAGCGTATCATTATCAATGGGATGCATGATTTTACTAACTTGTTTAATTTATTACTAGTCCGTAACCCGTACCACGGATGGATGAAAAAGCTGGCACTGAAATTCGTTCTTGTCATATAACACGAATCGTTATAAAATGCATAAGTATAATAAACGGCTCAATTATTAATGGAAAGTCTATGAGATGGGCCACCATAAACAAATTTTCGTAATGTTCCCATTAATTTTTAATTTTTCCAACTCCACGTTTACGAATTTAACGATGACGTTCCTCATTGTTGTATAAAATAAGTATTGAAGCATTCTTTCAGTGACCGAAATGATATCGTGTCTAGATACCTACGCAATGGGGTTAAAAGTACTTTTCATTTTGCCAGTTTGGTTTTAACATTTTTTTTTTACTTTTATTTTTTTTGGTATCATTATATAATCCATATTAATATATAAAAAGAAAAATGTTTTTGTGTGTTTGAGGTAATCTCGAAAACTACTGAAACGATTTGGATAATTATTTCACTGTTGGGTAGCTTACTTCTTTCCGGTGGACATAGGCTACTTCCTTTTTTTTTATTATTATTTTTGGATGTACTACCAAATCAGAACGCTTTCAAGTAGCTCCCGATTTCCTGTGTATCGTTTCGCTTACGGCGGATTGTACAAAGAAAACGCCATGGTAACATAAAAAGAATTACTTATGACAATAAAAATTAGCGATGACAAATGCCAGTAGCTTTCATTTAAAAAAGATCATGAAAATCGTTCCAGTGGGTGGCGCTGGCTGATTGTAGAAAGAAACGGCCTTGTGTTTCAAATATATACGTTGCTGGCCACCCAAAATGCAACACCAAGAAGGACACGAGATAGCAAACCCAGATTTACTGGACACATAACAACAGATACAAAGATGAAACGCTTGAGCTTACAGGCCCGTGTGACTTGCGGAACACGCAGACATCAATAGTTCGTGTGGCCCCCATGGCTGGCAATAACGGCCGCTACACGCCGCGGCATCGAACGAAAGAGGCTTTGGATGTGGGCTTGGGGTATGTCGGTCCAGGCTGCTTCCACACATTACCACAGTTCATAAACCGTAGTCGCGGGTGGTGGTTGCCGCGCCACTCGGTTGCCGATCAGCGATCAGACGTGTTCGATGGGCGACATATCGGGAGAACATGCGAGCCACGTACCAGTGACCCTGGTGGGCCAGGAAGAATTATTGCACGACGCGTGCCACGTGCGGGCACGCATTGTCCTGTTGAAACGAGGCCGCTGGCAGGTCCTGCAGGTAAGGGAGGACTTTAGGCTCCAAAACGTCGGAGATGTAGCGGTGGCTGTTGAGTGTACCGGCGATACGTACCAGAGGGGTGCGTGTGTCATATCAAATTGCGTCCCGAACCATAATGCCAGGTGACGGATCGGTATGGCGATGCATAATGCAGGCGTCATACAGTCTCTCGCCGCGGTGCCGCCACACGTGGATCCGACCATCGTGGTGTTGCAGGCAGAAGTGGGATTCGTCGGAGAAGACAATGTCGTGCCATTCCGTAGTCCAGGTGCGGCGTTCAACGGCACACTGCCGCCGCACTCGCCGGTGGTCCCCGCTCCTGCAGACGACGTCGAACGGTACGTGCTGACACAGGTTGTTGCGCAACACACCCTAATTCCTCCACTAACGTTCGTGATGTGGCGGTGCGAGCCGTCAATGCCCGCCGCACTTCATGCCGGTTCTCCCGTTTGGTGGTGTGCCACGGCTGCTGCAATCGCTCACGTTGGTCCGTCCGTCCCACCTGCACCCACCGAATTCCTACTCGCCTCAATGTGGCTGGATGTCGTTCCACAGGGGCGCCGATGTCTCGGTACGATAAACCGCTGTCGCGATAAGCCACTATTTGTCCTCTGTCGAACTCCGAAACGTGCTGGTATGACTGCCGTATTCTGTAACGAGGCATCAGGAAGCTTTCCACGCACGGGTCCGATAGCACAACTCACTTCCACTATACGCCCCGCCTTCTGTGCACCCTTCTTATAGTGCTTCTCGGCGGCATGCCGGGCGCACATGATTTGCATAAGCCCTGCAATGCTAATCGTTTGCATGTTCTCTCGCGGGCGACGCATGCTGCGAATTTCAGGCCAATCGGATGCTTTCTTCTTGGTGTTGCATTTTGGGTGGCCAGCAGTGTAAATTAGGTAATTGTAGGGCACTGACTAAATCAAAAATTTTACAAGCTACCTGGGGAAAACGAAATTATTTTTATAGAAAAAGCATTAACTCTAGGCATTATCATAGCAATTTAAAATAATAAGTCTGGAAGTTCGCATTCACTGAATGTAATAACAACACGGTTCTAAGTGAAATGCCCTGATAGAAAGAAAATTCTGAGTAAGAGATATCGTGTCCTCCAAAACCCTCTCATTCACTTCATCATATGTTCAAACCAGTAAAAAAGATTAAATAAAAATAAATATGTATTATCCATAATCAGTTTCTAAACTTTTCTTTGAATTTGAACTCATACGACAGCTGAAATTTACTTGTTAATTTAATTCTGACGAGTAACTGACTTGTTTCCACCTGAAAACTCTCTTAACGGCATTATGAGAAAGTATAATCCCGTTTTCTTTTATTTTGCTAATATTGAGTAAGTACAAAAGCTTTCGTCGTTTAGGGTTGTCTGGCAAAGAAACTTTATACCAGTATTAGGCTTTCAAAGCATAGAGCAAGTGGCAGCCCGTGCTGTTAAACATCTCGGACTTCGTTGCGATACCAACAGCAGCTTTGGTAAAAATAAATTGACTACCAAACCAACAGAAGCCCTTTCGTTCTTTAGCAACTCAGCTAGTGCGTAGCTTTTGAAGTGTTAGCTTGATTTTTGATTAAACGCATATTTTTCTCCCTTTGATGTTTGTCTGTAATAAAAAACGTGCAACAGCCAAGGACATGCTTAAGGGCGGACGCTGTATGTGGGACGGACGCTGCAAGTGAATGTTTTGTATGGAATTGAAAGCACGTTCAGTTGACTACTAGAAAGATTCAAGGTCTTTGAAAATACCCATAAATAAAATGACAGAGCAGCCTAATCTTTCGAGATTTTGTATCTGTGCATTTAGTGGAGAAATTCTGTTTTCGAAGCAACCGTCTTTGCACACCGATCCACTTCGACCTCACATTCTTAGTTACATAAATTGACTTAAAACAACTTACGTAGCTTGTAATGGCGAAAATTATGGTCAGCACCCTTTAAGACACCTATAAAACGCATGTTAATAATAATGGCCATAGTTAGCTTTGAACAAAAACTATAAGAGCTGTGTCTCTAGAATAGACGGAATTCATCGTAGTGGATGCCCCTTGTCAGATTTCACATTGACATGAGAGTGGTCGCAATTGAACAGTGTATTACTGAAGGCAGATTCTTGATGGATGATTATGCAGATGCTAAATGTATTATTATGGCTCCTTCCTTACTCTTATCAAAACCAGAAGGCAGATTCAGTGTATTACTGAAGGCAGATGCTTAGTTAACGGAATATTTGTCTGCGTTGAGAGTACTTCGAATTTTACGATGTTACTTAAAATCACTCAATGTCATTTCTTTTAAATAAGGTACAACAATAATGACCAATGAGACGTGTAAAAAAATTGGAACAATTTCATTGCGAAAAGTGTTCTACATCTACTCTCATTACGAAACCAGAAGTTTCACCGAAATTCGTCCAACAAAAAGTTGATAATTGTTTTGGCGTGCGTCGTCAGCGATGTTCTTTTGTGCCACTCGGTCTGTTAGATCTATGTTTTGTACTTGAGGAGAAATGTACTAAACTGGATGGATACCAATGCCATCATTCTTCACGATACCATAGGATGGTAAATATCAGACAACTGGCACTGTGAAGCAATATCTCTGGCACTGGGGGCGAGACATATTACCCCACTTTCCCTATTCTCTTTACTCAGTACGTGTAATTACAATCTGATTCCAAATGTTACACCTTACTAAGTTCACAATTCTTAAAGAGCAATAAAGTTTATTTTCCTCTGAGGAAGGACATCAGCACACTTACCACACTCTAATGGTAAAAACAGAAGCATATGAAAAATATTTTTCCACACTTAATTACTGGCATTTTCACATTTTTGCCAAAACAACATAGTTCCCATGATTCATGGAGTGACCATTGTGCGTTAGCAAGTGCTTGTGTTATTCGTTTTGTTGGAAAGTATATTTCAAAAAAGCAAATAAAGAAACTTGAAAAACTAAATACAAATTATAATTAGCGAGGAAATGTAGCTTGTAAAAATTAACAACACAAATACTTCAATTTAGCAAAGTAGAAGTTGAACTTCAAGAATTCTTAAGACTCGCAAGATAACCATACGATTGAAATAAAACACTCTATACTTGAAATATGATTGAAATAACACCCTACAGTCCTTTTGAAATTGCGAATATTTAGCTTTACATTTTTCTATAAAACAGCAAGCAAACCGACCCGGCACACTGGAAGAAGGGAATGTTGCAAAGTCCGACTGTTTTTTTTTTTTTCTTTTTTTTGAAAGCACGTGACGATTATGTGATATGTTTTTCACCGGTTATAGCTACCTTCACGGAGCGCGAAAGGTGATTCCACAGCATTAGATTCTCAATTATGATAGGCTTATTCTTGAAAAATCCGTAACTCTAATATATTATTTCAGCTGCTTTTCTGCATTGTTGAAACAACATCTATACTGTAGTCCCCTCCTTATCCGCGGTTTCGCTTTCCGCAAAACAATTACCCTCTGTCAACGGCACTCCGAAAATATTAAATGGCAAATTCCAGAAATATAAACAATTCATAAGTTTTAAATTGCGCGCCGTTCTGAGTAGCGTGATGAAATATCGAGCCGTCTTGATCCGTTCCGCCCGGGATGTGAGTCATCCCTTTGTCCAGAATATCCACGCTGTATATGCCACCCGCCCGTAGTCATCTAGCCGTCTCGGTTATCAGATCGACTGTCGCGGTATCGCAGTGCTTGTGTTCAAGTAACCGTTATTTTACGTAACAATGGCCCCAAAGCGAGAGAGTAGTGATGCTAGCAATTCCGATATGCCAAACAGAAGCTGTAAAGTGCTTCTTTTATGTGAAAAGGTGAAAGTTCTTGACGTAATAAGGGCAGAAAAAATTCGTATGCTGGGGTTGATAAGACCGGTACGAAGGAATCTTCTGTCCGTGAAATTGTGAAGGAAAAAGAAATACGTGCTAGTTTTGCTGTTGCAGCTCAAACTGCAAAAGTTATGGCCAGAGTCAAGATGGAAAAGGCATTATTAAATTTGTGGGTGGAAGGCATGAACAGAAAACGTGTACCGATTGACGACAACGTGTCGCGGCGGAAAGCATTGAGCATATACATACGAAGACTTCACCAAGAGGCGCCCTGAAACGAGTGATACCAATTCATTTACTGCAACTAAGGGTTGGTTACACAGATTCAGGAATAGGATTGGACTGAAAAATATGAAAATTATTGGAGAGGCGTCTGCCGATGAACAAGCAGCTGCCACATTTGCTGCTGAGTTGAAGAAGATTAAAAAACATGATACCATCCTAAGCAAGTCTTCAATTCCGATGAAACCTGGCTGTTCTGGGAGAACATGCCCAATTGAACATACATTCATGAAAGTGCAATGGAGGCACCAGGGCATGAAACATGGAAGGACAGATTTGCCTCGGGAACTATGTGGCTACGCTGCAGGGCATGCGATAAAGCCAAGCATAGTGTAAAGAGCGAAGAACCCACGCGCTCTCAAAAACAAAAATGATATGCCCGTGTTCTGGCAACATAATTAGAAAGCATGGGTTGTAGTCATCTTGTTTATGAACGGTTCCACCAATACTTCATCCCAGAAGTGAAAAAATCCTTGGGAAGGGTTGGAAGCAATAACGTGCGGTCGTGGGAAATACAACAAATGCATTTCATGTCGTAAATACGCGAACAAATTTGCTCCATGAAAAAAAAAAAGAACTACACGAAAAAAAGTTTGTGCTGCAGTTTTTTTACTGGAAAGTTTAAATGCTATACCTGGTTTCAGAAGGTTTTTATTTCAAACGAAATTCACGTATTTGCATGCATTTTTAGTAATTCAGAGCTAATGCGAAAACTATAATACTTTCGCATCATCTTTAAGCCCGTAGTCATGTTGAGATTGTGCCGTGTGAAAGAGCCGATCCTAGACAGCGAACTATCAACATCACGAAGAAAGCATTGTGTCCTAGACAGCGAACTATCAACATCACGAAGAAAGCATTGTGTGCGAAGTTTGTCGTTGCATTTACTTTTGGGACCTCGCCCAATTAGATCCTATTTTTCTCTCGCTCCTCTGCTTATACCCACGTATGATGCGCCTATGTTTAACACTAAAACAATCATTGTATGATCATGAAAAAAATCAATTGTTCCATCACCGGAGAAGCCGCTGAAAAACTCGCCCAAATGAGAAAAAACGCATTTCATTAACAACCAATGGAAAGCAGAATTTCTTTCGACGGTGACCTTTTCTGAGGTTTACGATCCTGTGCGTAATTTCTATGAGATGTTTTCTGATACAGTTGAAAAAATGCAAGCGTACTTTTTTGTATATTCCTTGACTTTTTGAAGCTCAATAATGATTCAAGATAATTTGATCAAATTGCAAAAGGAATAGAAGGAATCGATGATGCAAAATTAATAAGTCTTCCGATTCCCTAAGTTTTACAGAAAAGTCCAAATGTGTAAACAACGAAAGACCAGCCTCAAACGTGACTGGCTTAACATCGTCTTTAAAGTATGCAGGAAAAACATATGAACTTATTACATATTTTCACGTTTCTATTTACCAAAGAATTTGGATTTATAGTGTTAAAACTCCATTATTTTTGTAATGAAATTATGAAAAACTGCGCACCCTTTTCTAGAGAAAAAATGTTAAAAAATAGTAAAAATTCATGTACTATTCATTTTTCCTGCACTTACTTTAAAGTGTACTTCGAAATTCAGTGTTCTGTAACTCACCTATTCTTTTTTCGTGTTCTTTACCCTCCCAGAGGGTAAACCTCCCCGTTAGTTCCCAAAGTATAATCATACTCTACAAATATCCTTTATGGAAAGCTTACGGTCTCTAAAAATTACAATACAAAAATCATCGAGTTTTCCGAAGAGAACCTAAATTTACTCAAAGAAGCATAGCTCACTCTGACTTTGCTAAGTTAAAAAGCGATTTTTTAAACTCTCCTCTCTGGATTAAGGAGTGAAACATTCTGCAAATTATTCATAGCTTCACACGGAACTTGGTTTGGATAAATACTTTAGCGAAATAACACGTTGCTGAATTAAACTGAGTGAATAAAAACCTGTTAAAGCAATATACACAAAGCTAAAACAGATTACCTGTAAACTTTTTTAATGACAACTGAAAACGTTTTACTGGGAATTTTGACGCGAAATCCTATATTTTAAGACAAAGTAAAAGAATAATGGAAAAACAATCTCAAGATGGAATTTTCTTAAGAATCGGGTATGTTTTCCTTTTTTTTTTTTTTTTTTTTTTTTTTTTTTTTTGCTTGCCTACTCATAACTTTCACAGCACTCCACTGGAAAGTTGAAGTCCTATTAATAATAGACAATGCACCTGGTTATCCTGAATCTGTGTGCTATGAAAATGAAGATGTCGAGGTTGTATTTTTACCTTTAAATGCAACCACTTTGCTTCAGTTCCTCGAGCATGGCATTATTCGGTTTGTCAAGGCCACATACACTCGCCTGGTATTTGATCGCATTCAGTCAGCAATTGATGCAAACTTTAATCTGGACATAACGCAATGCTGTAAATAATTCACTATTGCCGCCGCAATAACATTCATCAAAGCTGCAATGGATAAATTAAAACCAGAAACTATAAATACCTGCTGGAAGAACTTATGAATCATTTTAAAGGCTTCCCGCACATCGATGGGGAAGTTAAGAAAATCCTTCACGCAGCAAGACAAATGGTAGCGAAGGATTTGTGGACATGCTTGATGAAAAAGTGGAAGAACATATTGAAGGTCATCGAGAAGTGTTAACACATGAGGAATTGGAAGAACTTGTTGAGTCATCTACAGAGGAAGAGGGAAAATGAAGAAGAAACTGAAGCAGAGCCAACAATGTGGACATTACCCAAATTGCACACCCATTAAAGGATAAAATTATGGAACAGGATCCTCGGATGAAAAGCCGCATTACACTCACTCGTATAATCACCGAAGGATCTGAAGCAACACTTTGATGAATTAAAGAGAATGAGACACGACTTCCGATTACAATGTTCTTCCAAAAGGTTTCGGCAATAAAACCTTCAACCGTCGAGCATTCCGAACCATCGACGTCGTCATGGCTCGATAATTCATTATCACCCGAAGAAGACGATCCTCCTTCTGACGTATCGTCAGAAGGTCCATAGTAGCCTAACGCTATGTCACAATGCCTACGTCATTCACCTCACTTCATCTTATCCCGTAGGCATTTTACAGTATTATCTCACATTATCGCAAGAAGAAGAGAGGTCAGTACAGTAGGATAAGATATTTTGGCAGAGAGAAAATGACCACATATTCACATAACTTTTATTAGAGTATATTCTTATAATTATTCATTTTATTATTAGTTATTATTAATAATATCTTACTGTGCCTAATTTATAAATTACACTTTATCATAGGCATGTAGGTGTGTGTAGGAAGAAACATAGTATACTGTATATAGAATTACCAACCTTAAAAAACACCATAATACCTTCAAGTTGGAACTGAAGAACAGGTTCTCTGCTTTAGAAGGCCTAACATCGGAAGAAGTGGACATCTCTGAAGTTAACAGAAAAGTAACCAAAGCTCTTATGGAAACAGCAACAAAATTAGCTGGGTCTAAGAACAAGTTGCATGTAAATAAATTATCAGGAAAAACGAAAATGTTGATGCAAAAAAGAAGAGAGATGAGGACAACTAAAGAAGATGTGACTTCCAAAGTGGAATATATAGAGCTATGCAAGACAGTACGAAAAAGTATCACTGAAGACGTAAGAAAATTCAACTGTGAACTAGTGAGAAAAGCAATTGAAAACAACCAAAGCCTAAAGATAGCAAAGGGACATCTCAGTAAGGGAAGAAAACAGATTATGGCACTGAGAAAAGAAGATGGTTCTGTAACAAGAAATAGAGGCGAAATTTTGACAAGAGTGAAAGATTTCTACTCCAAATTATATGAAAGGGATGATACATGCACTCCAGACATCATGAAAGATACCAGTACCAGAGTTCCTCCAGTCCTTCCAGCAGAAGTTGCACATGCAATCAAGAACATGAAGCGGGGAAAAGCTCCAGGAGAAGATGGAATTACTGTAGACATCATACAAGAAGCAAGTGGAGAAATCGAAACAGTACTCGCCCAAATTTTCACTCGATGCCTTAATGAAGGAAAGATTCCTGAGGATTGAAACACCGCTACAATGATCCTGCTACATAAGAAAGGTGATATTGAGGATCTCGGGAACTACAGACCTATCAGCCTCCTATCAGTAGTTTATAAAATCTTCACTAAAGTTCTTTCACACCGCTTGAAGGTGACACTGGACATGGCTCAACCGAGAGAACAAGCTGGATTCAGGAGTGGCTACAGCACAATAGATCATATCCACGTGCTGAGAGAACTAATTGAAAGAGCGAGGGAATATGAACTTCCATTGTGCATGGCTTTTGTCGATTATGGAAAAGCCTTTGATTCGGTGAAACCATCAGCAGTTACAATGGCTCTGAAAACCTGCGGTATTGAAGATGCATACATTAATATTATTAATAACATCTATGAAAATGCAAGTGCAAAGATTAGGCTGTTTGAAAATACAACACACATAAAAATTGGAAAGGGAGTGAGACAAGGTGACACCATATCTCCGAAGCTCTTTAATGCCACATTGGAGGGTGTTTTTCAGTCACTGAGCTGGGAAAACAAGGGGATAAAGATTAATGGAGATTATCTAACCCACCTTCGTTTTGCTGATGACGTAGTCATTTTTGCAACTAGCCCATCAGAGCTGCAGAGTATGATCCAGGAACTTGCTGACAAGAGTAAAGAAGTGGGATTAAAAATGAACTTTCAGAAGACAAAAGTGATGTTCAATGCTTTTACAAGAAATGAAGATTTATCGATTGATGGAGAAAAGCTGGAGATAACAGACACGTACGTTTATCTTGGACAGCAGATATCAAGTGAGGGTCACATTGATGAAGAAATTAATCGGCGTACAAAACTTGCCTGGAGAGCTTTTGGAAGAAACAGCATAATTTTCAAGAGCAATATGCCATTATGTCTTAAAAGAAAAGTGTTTGATCAATGCATCCTTCCAGTGCTTACGTATGGTGCAGAGACGTGGACCTTAACTAAAAGAGACATACAAAGGCTGCAGACAACTCAAAGCAGCCTGGAGAGGTGCATGCTTGGTGTAACCAGGAGAGATAAGAAGAGGAACTTGTGGATCCGAAAAATGACAAGAGTGGAAGACATCATGATCAGAGTTAAATCCCTGAAATGGCAATGGGCTGGACATACTGCCAGAAGGACAGATCATCGATGGACAGCCGAAATTTTAGATTGGATTCCAAGGGACAGGAAAAGACCCAGAAGAAGACCACATGGGAGATGGGTGGATGAAATTCGAAAGTATGCAGGGGTGACATGGAGGAGACTGGCACAAGACAGACCGTTGTGGAGGAAACTTGGGGAGACCTTCGTCCAGCAGTGGATTGATAATGGTTGACAATGATGATGGTGATGATATAGAATTCGGTACTATACCGCGGTTTCAGGCATCCTTTGGGATTTTGGAACGTATCTTCCGTTCCAAGACCCCAAGTGTGCCGTATAATACATACAAATCTCTGTTATGTACAGTTCCTAAAACATTATATGGTAATGGTTCAAAGAACTAGTATCAAAGTACATAGGAAATGCACGTTTTCATCCACAGCACGGTGCAGCGTGATCTTTACTTTCAGTAATATAACAGAGATCTTCAGTTATCCTTCAGGCGCAGATTCTAAAGATTAGTGTTCGGTTTGTTTTAATTTCACATCACGTAGATGTTTCTAGATACAGATCCTCAAAGGATGGTATAGTATTTTTTTCAAGTATCTGGAAATACAGGCCTGTTCAGACCCCTTATACCTTGGTCTTAGGGACAACATTGAAATTATGGGGTGCGTGTATTCATGACAAAATTTGGGTCCCCAAGTGTGCCGTATAATTTACATCACCAATCTCAGGATAGAGTAACTCGAAACTTAAAGTTTGACTTTTGCTGTTCCTAAGATGCCGGAAGAATTAAAATTCGGCTGCAATGCTTGCTATTTCTTTATAACAAAAACACCTGGCATATACAGAGAGAAGGCAAGCACTGTATTACATATTCGAATGAATCCTATTTTCTCTCCTTATTCACACTTAACTGTGAGAAAATAGGAGCTGTCCAGACACGTAGCTTTTGTTTTCATCTGATATCTTATTTTCATAGCGGCCTTACTTTTTAGAATGTTTAGTTTATGTGATTGACATTTTTCTTACAAAAACACAAACTCCTCAAGTGTACTGAATTTGTTTTTCCCGAAGAGCGGTATCTTTCTTTTTTCCGCCGAATGATATGTTCTGATACTTTTAATACACTTTAACACCTGGAATGATATGTTCTGGTACTTTTAATACACCTTAACACCTGTGAACTTTGTGAAAACACAAGTTTCCCTGTGACGGACATGGAACTCATGTCATCTCATTCCGGCGTAAGTCGCTCTCCCAACTGAGCAACGCGGACAGAATGTTTTGCTGCAGATTTGTCGTTTTCACACATGGTTTCACCTCCGTAGTACGTCACAACTTTAGAAATGGCTCTCCGGAAATGAAAGGTAGAGAAATTATTTTTTTAGCATTATCACTTTGAATTCAATTAATCAATTATTCTGATATCAGTGCTTATAACATGACGAAATTCCATTGATTGGATAAAACTTCCAGTAAGAAAGGGTAAAGAATATTTATTTTTCCTATATAATTCGTTTCATCCTCATTTCCTAGGGAAAATGTCAAACGTCAAAGGTATATTTTAGACACCTCTATTGTAAAAAGTTGATTATATAACGCAACATGATTTGCGCTTAGGCAGTGCAATGAAAAACCTACTTGTATAGGAGGTATCCAAATGAGTGGATGATGGAAGTGAAGATTTGCCGCCCCGCTGGCGCAGTGGTCTAAACGATGGCTTTGTAAAGGTTGTGTTGACCTGTGCTCCGTGTTTGACCTGCGTTTATTGGTGTTCTTTTGTGGGTGTGCCGTCATTTTGTGTATCTCCTGTATTGTGAACGTCTCCTGTGTCGATTGAGTCCGACCTTGACGTCCTGTAAGTAAAACTTTACTTGTACTAACTCTTTTTCCATCCTGGCTTTGCCCAGTGTCGGGTTTAGCACGCCAGCCATTGCAAATGGCGGCGACCGCATCTGATAGGCCAAATATGAAGCTTGATAGCAAAGCTTCGCTCCCGCCTGGCCACGTTCGGTCATCGTCACTACCACACGCAGCTGGTTTCCAAGCCGCGTTATCTGATGTTACCACCTCTTCTTCCAACTGTATGGAAGTTGATTTCCCGACATTGTCCACCACAGTGACGTCATTAACTTCTTCAGTATCCGTTGCCTCTGGTACTTCATTTGCTGGTACTTCGACCTTCCCCATCTCCGCCCATTCCTACGGCAACTCTACCTTATGCTTCCGTTGTAAAGGGTACCAGCTCATCTTCCTCTACAGCGAAAAATCCATGTACAATGCCTCTTGAAATGATTGTCACTAGAGACAACGAGAAATTACGCATCGAAATTCCGGAAACTTCAGCTGCTGGGCAAGAGGTTTTACGCACACAGAAACTTGGCATATGTTTTGATGTCCTCCCGGACACCAGCCTTAAGAAATACTCCTTAGCCGTCCTCCAAATCCTCCCTAAGGGAGCGATCACCCATATGGCGAGGAAACCTAGGACTGTTCTCATCTATTTTGCGAAGCCAGAGTTTGTGGAGCGCGTCTTATCTGACGGACTGCATGTTGGGGATCATACCTTACTGGGAATCCCGCTCACGCAGCGCCCCGTACTTGTTACGTGCTATCCCGTACCACCAGAAATCAAGGACCATTACTTAATGGCGGCCCTTTCCCGTTGTGGAAAAGTAGTTGGTTCCATTTTCACTCTGTCTTCCGCGCAAACAGACCCAGATGACAGGATCATCTTAGGTCTGCATCGCCAAGCAAGGATCCTGTTCCCTACTGAAGATGCCATTGCTGACTGCCCTACTGACCTCACTGTGGTTGTAGGGAAGCAGATTTTCCGGATCGATATCGTTACTGCCTTGCATTGTTTTATATGCAAGGCATATGGCCACATCCAATCACGTTGTCCACATGCATCTGCCAAGCCACCTATTTCCATACCGCCCGAAATCAACACCCCACCCTCAACATCAGTTTCTCTGGCCACACCAAGTTCGGCTCCACAGACGTCCTTGATCCCTGCTACTGTTGTTCCAGAGGCTTCTCCCCCAGCAGATGATGATTCGTCAGCAGTCTCCAAGTCTTCGATCTCTACTACGGGAACTTTGGCCACCTCTCCATCGTTGGACCCACTTGCTGTACCTCTACGTTCATCGGAGGGTATTATTTCCGAAAAGGAATGGCAACCCCTCCCTCGTGTTGCTTCATCTACTTCCCTTGGATCCCCTAATGTGGAGTCAGATCTAACTGTCCTACACCCACCAGCTTCTCCCGGGGTTCCCACGTTGAAATGTACTAGGCAGAGTTCAATCTCGCCGGTGACGTCTTCTCCACGCTGCTCTCGTTCCCGTTCAGCAATTCGACAGTCTTTCTCTCCAACTGCAGTTTCTTCATCTCTTAAGTCCCCAGCTGTTCCAAAATTGTTGGATCAAACAGCTTTTGCAGAATATCTGGAAACCTTCCCTGCATTAGACTGGCACCGTCTGATCTTGCTCTCATCATACTCAATCAACCGTCACGTCCTCTCAAGCAGCTAGACTGCGTTCAACCACGTAATGCTCAGCTTCCTACTATTATCACCCAACTTCAGAATCTACTTGCTCTTTTGCCGAAAATTGACAGTCACTAATGCGCAGACATCTAACTTAAAGAAACGTGTAACCAGTCTTCACAGAAGTGCTGATAGTAATGTTCAACCACTAAAACCTCTTTCAAGTTAAAATTTTTTTCTTTCAACTGTAAGGGATGCTCCGTCCCTCCTACCAATGCGTTAGTGTTTGAATACATTACACCGCATGATGCGGATATATTATTGCTACAGGAGACTAACTGTCATCCCAACACCCCATACCACCGGTGGCGAACCTGGCCATTTCAATTCTACCATGTCCATCGACTTAGTCTTCACGCAAGACTTGCGGTGGCCATCCATTTTTGTCTTCGATCCTTCATTACTGATATCACGGTCAAACCGATTTATCGTGACCTTCTGCAGCTTCTGTCCTTCCGACTTCACAACTTCCGATACCATGTCTTCAACATCTATGTTTCCGGCAATCAACAGTATACAGACTGTCTTTTTGAACATTTTGTTTCCTGTGTTCAAGGTCTTCCAGCCACTGATATTGTCATCTTAGGTGGTGATTTTAACTGCACCCTTGACCCATCCCTCGACAGATCGGACGGTTCCACCGATACCAGGTATTTCCTTACCCGAGCACTTTCTACAGCCATCAACCAGCTACAACTCCAAGATTCTTTTCGGCATCTGCACCCATTTCTTCGTTCGTACACCTGGCGCTCCTACTTCACTTCCTCCCCTACAACTGCGCGACTTGACCGGTTTTATGTTTCTTCAAGTCTTCTTCCTTCAGTTATCTCCCTTTCTCACACACCGACAGTTTCTTCCGACCACAGCTGTGTCGTAATGTGTCTTTACACCGGTCCATCTCCTCGGCAATACTACCGTACTTGGACACTTGATAATGATCTTTTACTTGATTCAACCTACGTGAATTCCATCCAATCGCAGCTCCAACAAGCCTTATATATGCTCCCTTTTGCTTCTTGTGCCTTGCAACACTGGTTAAATGTCAAATCCCAAATTCTTCTTTATACCAAACAATATTCCCACGAAAAACGTACTACCGCCTTTATGAAGATTGATGCTGCACGCTCGATTTTTTCCACCCTAGATCTTGATTTTCCGCTGTTTTCTCATTACCAAGCTGAACTTCGTGCCTTGCTACTTCCTGCCTCCCAACAAGCTCTTCACCGCCTCAAGCTCCTTTATCTCCAGCCAAATGACTATCTATGTGAACAGGTTCAACAACTGGAATTCCACAAACGTTCTGCTCATCACCTCCGTAATCTGACGTTATCCGATGGAACTGTTACTAATGACCCCACTCTCATTTGCTCCGGTGTTAGAACATATTTCCAGTCATGTTTTGCTCAGTTCCAGTCAAGTTTTCCGCAAGCTGATTCGATTCTTCGTGCCTTACCACATATTCCATCGCATCTTGTTACATCTCTTTCTATGCCTATCACCCCAGCAGAAGTAGTACAGTCACTTGCCTTACTTAACTGTCACTCGTCACCTGGTCCTGACGGGTTGACAGTTAATTTCGTTCGTACGTTTTCCTCTTTTCTACACCCTCTCCTATTGTCTTGCTTTACAGCTGCTTTTTTTTAACTGTTCTTCCCCCCGCTTTTACTCTAGCTCACATCATTCTTCTTCCAAAGAAGGGGTGTCTGCTGGAGTTGGATAACTGGCGTCCTATATCAATCCTTAATGTTGACTACAAGATTTATACTGAAATACTCTCTCTTCGATTGAACCCTGTCCTTCCCACCGTCATACATCCCAACCAAACGTACACCATCCCTGGCCGAAGCATTCATACTAATATTAATCTCCTCCGTGACTCATATTGCCTTGCCCACCTTTCCTCCGGACCTTTAGCCTTCCTCAATCTTGATCAGAGGCAGGCCTTTGATAACGTGAGTCATCAGTGGCTTGCCTCTGTGCTCTCTGCCTTCGGTTTCCCATCTGTCTTCATCACAGCCCTCCTTGCCCTGTACCAGGACTCAGTTGTCCATATCCGGACGGCCTCCTTCCTTACAGCCCCCATTCCGTTTCGTAAGGGCATCCGCCAAGGATGTCCTCTTTCCGGACAACTTTTCTCTCTAGTCTTTGAGCCTTTTCTTTGCTCTATCCGTTCTCTTCTACAACCTCCCCCTCCACCATTCCGCATAGCACCAGGCACCATTCTATCGTTCTTACTGCCTACGCCGATGATCTCACAGTTCTCATCCGAGAAGAATGGCAATTCACAATTGTTCTTGCATGGTACCAAGTGTATGCTGCGGCTTCCGGCGCTTCATTAAACCTTTCAAAGTGTACAGGCTTGTGGTGTGGCTCCTGGAGACATCGCCCCGATGCACCGTGGGGCGCTCATTGGACTTCCACCAGTCAAAAGATACTTGAAGTGCACATTGGCAGCCGGGTCTCAGCAGCGACTGCCACCTGGAGACCCCTCGTCAGGAAACTAAGTCACACCGCTGCTTACTGGTCCATGCTGAAGTACTGTTTGACCTACCACAGTCGTGCACGGCTTGCTGGCACCCACATTCTCTCGTTAGTTTATCATTCCTGGATTGCACAACCGCCACTAGCCTACGTTCAAATTGCAACAACATCAGCAATGCTCAGCATTGTTTGGTCATCTACTCATTGGTTATCTTCCTCAGTATTGTCTCTACCTTCGACTTGTGGTGGCCTCAATATGCCAGAGATTACCATACGTTATAAAGCTGTAAACATTTTCAATTTCCTCCGTTTGACAGTTCAACCAGACTCTTCCGCTTCCATTCTTCTGCTTAATGTTCTGTCTTCCCCCCTTAATCCTTGCCTCATCGTCCATCTTCTTCTCAAGATGGATATTCACACTGTCATTCCCCCCGTTTTCCTCTAATCTACCATGAAGCTGTTCAGTTCCTTCGTTCTTTACCGCTCATTCGTCAACCCCACATCTTCCACTCTTGATCTTCTTTCCGAGCCTCTTTTTTTCTCCTCCGTCCTCCATCCCCCTACTGCCAACTTTTTCTTTTCCCCCGCATGGCTACACGCTGGTGTAGTCTCCGTTTCCCAACTGGTCCTCCCCGATTTTTCATGGAAACCCGTTTCAGACCTTTTTCCCACCCTCCCACCCTCGCCCGAAATCTTTGATAACTTCCTCCAACTTAAGCATGCTCTTCAATCACTTTTTCCTTCCCTAGTCGATTCCTCTGGCCTCCTTTCCGTTTCCTCTGCCTCTCTCCCTTTTCTGTTCTTCCTTCCCTTTTCCGGTGATCTCCTCCCTCTCCACAGTCTTTCCACCCGCACCCTGTACCGTTTTCTCCGTACTTCTTCTGCGGTACCTTGTCCTATTCCCTCTGTTCCTTCTTTTGCTCTAACCTCGGTCTGGTCTACTGCCCAATATTCACCGGCCCGCTCCTCAGAACTTAATATGCACTGGAGGTTTTTGCACAATCGACTGCCTGTCCCTTCGACTTTGTTCCGGAGAAATATAGTATCATCAGATCTCTGTCCTTTTTGTAACGTCGTTGGAGACGTCTTACACATGTTTGTTTACTGTCCGACGCTGCTCCCACTATTTCACAGTATGTTTCAACTTGCACATCCTTCTTGTACCAGTGATTTCACCCTAGAAGATTATCGTTTCCTCGGCCACAGTTCTACAAGTTTCACCTCTATTTTACCAGTTTGTTCGTATTTATTTATTTATCCTAGCTAAATATATTATTTTCTCTCACCTGCTACAGTTACAAGATCCAGATCTTATCACATTCTCTACCTCTTTAGTTGCACAATATCGCAACAGGGTTAAAGCCAGACTCACCGTGGAATACTCCTTGGCGAAAGACACGGCACGGTTACCTTCCTTCTTCAAAACATGGTCGCCGTGTCGTCCCTGGTTTCGTTTTTCTAGTGCCCAGACTGTTCATCTGCTGTTTTAATAAACCTACTTCGGAACTTTCAATTTTTACTATTCCCTCACCATGTTTCCTCCTGGAACTGGATTGTGTTTGCTTCCTGCTGATGTCACCTTTTGTACACAGTTCTCTTCATCCTCACAGTGACTCTCTGCCACCAGTGATTCCCATGTCACTAGAACTGCACGGAATTTTTTTTTTCTGTAACATGTTTCGCTCCAGTGATGTTCCAAGACTTCAATGAACAATTATCCCAGAGCTACTGCTGTTTACAGCAAATAATGCAATGCCTGTCATTGCTCATTTGTACAATTATCATTTCATTGTAAATATCTACATTTTGTTTTATTTCTCCCCTTCTCTCATACTGCGTGTGAGGTTGGAGATGTTCTGTTGTAATTCTTTTAAGTGAATAAAAGCGAATATTGAAACTAAGCGATTGCCTCTAATCATTCGTCCAAAAGGGGTCCGGGTTCGAATCCCGGTGAGGCATGGATGTTGTGTTTGTCTTACCACACTGGCTCTCACCTTTCCGTTTAACCAGTGACCCTAAATTAGGGACGGGCGACTGCTTATAGCCCATTGAGTTGCTCACAGTGGTCGTTAAACCTCCAATCAAAAAGAAAAAGTGAAGGTTTTTGTATTGTAGTCTCCACAGAGCCATCAAACACAAACGATTTCGACAACTAACCGGTAAGTAACAACTTGGTTCACGTAATACCATGAGATGCACGAAATTAAGCAAGAAGAGTTGGATGACGCGGCTCAAGACTTAAAACCAACTGAGGTCATATAAAGATCATTTCCTTGATTTCTCCGGGTGTTATAATAATTCCTTTTTACACTCAAATGTAAATACAAATTTGATGAAGGTATAATGTAACAGCTAAAACAATAAATTTATAATATTATTAGAATACAGTGAAGTGTTTCCAAGACATTTTCTTAAGGTAGTATTACTTTGTAAAGATATTTTTGATCTTTTGAAAGAATCGTCATTGAACACAATCTAATGAAATAGGATTTGTTTCTGGAATTTTCAGAACTAAATTTCAAAGCAAATTTTGATTTCCATTGAAAATGCATTTCTATTGAAATGCCTTTACTTCATGAAGTATGACGAAACTTACTAATTATACTTGGAATACATACTTGCATTGATCTAAAAGGAATTGATTTGTAGGGGTCTTTCACGAGGTAACATCTAGCTTTGTGCAATAGCAGTTAAAAATAAATACAATGTATTGACATTAATGAGAAAATGAGAAGAAATGTATACCAGAAGCAACTTACGTAAACACGCTTCATTGGGCAAACTTACGGTGACTCTTCTTCCGCCTGATGAAGAATTTTGTGAAGATACTGGATAAGGACGGCGGTGGATAAATAGGGTATACTTTGAAGCACATTTAGAATTTCTGTCTTTAGTTTTGTGTCTTTTAAATTGGAAATACTTAAAGGGGTGTTTTCCAATTTAAAAGACACAAAACTAAAGACAAAAATTCTCAATGTGCACTACACTATTTGACATAAAAAATGCCCCACGATGAAGGAAAGCCCAAAATGTTACAAAATTTGCCACACATGCAGGCAAGTAAATGGGGGACACAAGTGATTTAATTTCTAAGTGGTTACATGAATGTAATGGACGAGTAGACAGTATATTAATGTGGCCTGAGTCGTACCATCGGTTAAAAAGGGGGGGGGGCAGTCTAACGAGGCTATAGCTTAGGGGCCCAGGAGGCATACCTCTACACCGCAAATAATGCACGACTTATATATCACACAGAGAAGTAGTAAAAGATTTTTAGTTTTGTCTCGTATAATTTCCATTTTATCCCAAGCAGAGGTTAAAAGACGAACAGATTTCAAGGCAGTATCTCACTAAGGGTAATAAACGTTTCATGTCGCTGTCTACAGCGGGGTCGACGAACAGTTTCAGCTTTTTCACTAGCATCCATTCACACCTCCCTGCTTGCACTTGATGTAGTTAATGGCCAAAATCCACTATGACTCACATTGCATAACAAAGGGGGGAAGCAAGAAAAGTACACAACGCCAAATTATTAAAAATTTCGAGACAAAATCTAGGAATCTTAAGCTTTTATCTCATGTTCTTCTGAGAATGGCGGAAAACGCTGTGGCTTTTTTATGAAAACTCTGCAGGTAATTTATTAGATTGAAGAATGCACTACATATTAATTATCACCAGCATATTGCTACAGTTTCGCGTTTAACGGAATTTTTATGACTTTATAATAATTTCTTCGTTGCTGGTGTACTCAGATGTGGTAGTCTTGGTTGCTCACACAGATGTCTTAGTCTACGGGCCCACGAAGGCCTAAATCCGGCCTTGTAAAGACCCCGTACTTTAAAAAAACATATCTCCTCTACAGTACTGAATTACCTCAGTAGTAAAGGAAATGTAACGCGAAGAGATGTGACATTTCTCCTAGGAATTTCTCTCCGAGATGAATGTTAGGCCCGACTACATACTTCTGTTACAAATGTAAACGCGTCTCCTCTTCTACACTTAAGTATAAACAAGGTAATTTCGATCCCCAAATAAGTAAACAAATGCTTCGAACTTCCTCATCTCCGTTGTAGCAAAGAATCACGCCAGCAGCTCGTTTTGATTTTGGTTCCGTGAAACTTGAAACTCTATTTATGTAAACATTTCTCGCAAAAGAGAAAAAAGCCACTTGTTTCAGTCGCTAAAGTCAACGTGAAAACCGAATTTCATATCAACCTTTAAAGAAGTAAACAAGCCGTCATATTTCAGACTTCCATCTTACAGCCGGTTTATTGAATTCAACACATCTGATGGTGGATAGGGTCATTTGTTTCAGTCAGTAATTGTTATCATCTGACTATTTAACAAATCATTCTTCGTTCGTGAGACCAATAGCGTTTCCTATAATTCTGGAGCAGAATGCTAAAGCTTCCAGCACAGTGCCGGATTTAAGGCTTTTGGGGCCCTAAGCCAAATTTTCTATGCGCCCCCCCCCCCCCGGCCACCCATATTTGAATTTGCTCCTATAAGATTTCCTAATAAACTTATCTTTAAGTTCAGAATATAATAATTGCTAGTATAATTTTTTTGTTATACACATATAAGTATTATTTAAATAAAAACTATTTTGATTTAACTTGTTTTTAAATTAAAGGTTATTAAAAAAATATTTGTAAACATAGTCAAAGAGGTTCATGCTTATGTTTTGAATGCGCTGTCTATCGCACTTGTACGAACACGGGCGTGCTCGCAATAGAGCTATTATTACGTTTTTATTTCTTAAATTATCATTCAAGATAAAATACAAAATTACCACTACTTTATTTATTCAAGTAAATTAAAATAACGGTGCCTCCCTTTTCTAAGTTTTTCTGAGCCGCGGGTGGCCTAGTGGTCAACGTTCGTGACTGCCACGGAAAGGACCTCAGGTTCGATCCCAGGCAGGTACGAACGCTCGATCCACTAAATATCCGCCGTGCGTCGGATGGGCACGTTAAGCCGTCTGACCCCGGGTACTGGCCTCCCGGTAATAAATAAGGGCGTCTTTCTCCCCCTTTCTACTTCGCTTCCGTGTCACTTTCCTATCGGGCACTCTAGCCCAAATCTTCTAGCTTCCTATTTCTAAGGGTTGTCTGGGGTCAGACACTCCCTTCCTATAATCCTCTACATATGATCTATGATCTATCTAAGCTTTTCTGTTCCATGCTCTCCGTTTTTCTGGATTCTACACCTGGGGCCCTCTCGAGTCTGGGGCCCCTAGGCCGCGGCCTAGTTGGCCCAGTGGTAAATCCGCCGCTGGTCCAGCCCGAGGACCCGCCCTCTAGAATAAACACAGCTGTTGTATTATTTTAGACCTATAGATGGCAGCACATAAAGATCTGAAAAACACTCTTCCCGGTTCTTAAAAATATGGATGGGCAATAATCTTGTTCAGCCTAAAGATGGCAGCACCACATGCTGTTTCCAACATTTCACAGAATTAAGAATAAATTTCCTTTACTAAGGAGCAATTTTTAGGCACATAGAAATTGCGAGATATTGTTTCCAAAACATATTTACTATATGTAAACGCATCTTAAGGTGACGAAAAGAATATTGCACAGTTTTCATATTTGGTGTCCATGACAATTATTTGTTAACTTCAAGGAAACCACGATGATTTGATAGACAAGTTAATATTCTTTATTACGCCTTTAAAACATTTTTAACCCACTACAATTGGCGGAAAAAAATTTAAATGCCTGTGTCAATACTTGTTTTTGGTCTAGCCACAAAATATAATTAATGTTAAAAAACTGCTAGTGAAGTTCGGAAGTGCTCAGCAGCTGCTGCGACGTGAATGAATTTAAACATGGATTATGCCGTTTAAAACTTACCTACATTTAATAAAAAGTGTTGTCCAATACAAGGTAGTTTGTGTAACATCAAAGAATCATCTATCAGTTAATCGTACTGCATTTCTTCAACGATTCCTCACGTTGCAATTATACATATACAGTATATGCACGAGTATATACTGTTTAAAACGCCGGCCCCAGTTCGCTCCTTCCGATACAATCGCGACCGCCCTGAGTTAAAAGACACTGCATATTTTACATTTTGTGCTTTGAAATACTCTCAGTTCTTCCATTTATTGGTTCGACAAAGAAATTAGTACTTCTGACGTACTACAGAGGGTAAGCAGGTGTCAAGACGACAGATCTGCAGCGATATATTTAGTCTGTTAGAACAACTGGTTCTGGAGCGAGGAGCCACGATTTCATCTGCGTCTCCGACAAATAATTGAATTTCATATAATGCAGTTGCAAAAGAACCATACTCATTCAGATTTTGTTTGTGTGCACAATAAAGTCACAATGGGGTAGCCGCTGCTTGGTGCCATATCTCCCAAGCTCTTCCATGTCAGTTACATTGCAGACTGTCTTTCAATCACTAAACTGGATAGACATTGGTGTAAAGATTAATGGTCATTGCTAAATCCACCTTCGTTTTTGCTGACGATATAGTCGCTTTTTCAAGTATCCCTCCGAGCTGCAAAGTTTGATCCGGAAACTTGCTGACGAGAGTGAAGAAGTGGAATTAGATATGGACTTAAGAAAACAAAACTGATGCAAAACATTTTTCTTTTTTACGAGAGCAGAAGATTAAGCGGTTTCTGGGGCAAATGTAAAGGTACCCGATGCCTACATTTACCTTGAGCAAGAGTTATCAAGCGCTAGCCGCATCAAGGAAGAAATTAGTCATATAAAACTTGGTTGGAAAGCATTTGGAAGAAACGGTGAAATTTTAACATTAAAAAGACAACGCAGCTGAACTTGATGCACGATTATAAAACTTCCAACCACTAATGACAAGTCTAAAACCGTCGTCGGATGCTAAAAGCATTTATTGATGGTAAAAGTGAAACATTAAAATCATTAGATCTTTCGGGCTTCCTAGAATCATATGACATAAAGAGATAGCCCTGATGGAAGCAACATATATGTTTTTTTTTTTGTTTTTTTTTATTGGAGGTTTAATGACCACCGTGAGCAACTCAATGGGCTATAAGCAGTCGCCCGTCCCTAATTTAGGGTCACTGGTTCCAGGGAAGGGAGAGAGCCAGTGCCGTAAGACAAACACAGCATCCATGCCTCACCGGGATTCGAACCCGGACCCCTTCGGACGAATGATCAGAGGCCAACGCCTTAGACCACTGCGCCACCGGGGCGGCCAACAACATATATGTAGTCAACGCCGTCAGTAACAATGACTCACTTATAAACGTGGAAAGAGCGAAGATCTTTGTTTGATGTTCAACAATGACTCACTTATAAACGTGGAAAGAGCGAAGATCTTTGTTTGATGTTCCTGGTCCACGTTAAATGCCTGTATTAATTATTCAAATAATACAGATATACAAGAAACACAATTAAAAGCTAAATCCGTCGTAATTATCCATAGCATACGCTGGTTGTTGTAGAAATGGAAAGCAATGAAAAATATCCTAAAAAAGCATCAAGGAGTATAAAAAGACGGTGATAAAGGGCAAAATAAAACATATAAAATGTTCCTATTGAGTTGATAAAAGTCATTAAATTCCAAACAGCATATAGTATGGTAGTTTGTGTGCATACCTTGTGAAGTCACTTATTTTCCCAGTATGAAGACATAGAAGCATGGGTCACTTTTTAATAGTTTACTTGAAAGAGTCATGTCCTTTGCGATTCTTGGTAAAAACTCATGGTTGGTTTGGTACCAGTAGCTCTTTCCACGGGAGTAGGACATAGGTTGGTGTGCTATCATTGCAACAAAGATCTCCTATGTCGAGGATAACCAAACATTCAGTAAGCAATAAAGAAGAGTTGGTATTTGGGGTTATCAATATAGTTGCTTCATCACAGATGTGGGAATGGGGTTATCAATGTAGTTGGGGTTCTCAATATAGTTGCTTCGTTCCTTCGTCCCTTGCCTACCAAACGTGCTAGTGAAGTCTTGAGTAACACATTTTTAAAGTCGTATTGGTGCTCCTTCAATCGTGAAAGTAAATTATGCTGAGTAGTACTAATATAGCCGCCCCGGTGGCGCAGTGGTCTAAGGCGTTGGCCTCTGATCATTCGTTCGTAAGGGGTACGGGTTCGAATCCCGGTCAGGCATGGATGTTGTGTTTGTCTTACGGCACTGGCTCTCTCCCTTCCCTGGAACCAGTGACCCTAAATTAGGGACGGGCGACTGCTTATAGCCCATTGAGTTGCTCACGGTGGTCGTTAAACCTCCAATTAAAAAAAAAAAAAGGTACCAATATAAACACTGTTAAGCACCTCAATCATACTTCTGAGGGGGATACTATACACTCCTGATCTAAATGAATTTTGCACATGGTCGCGATCATTCTTACGCAATGCCGCCAGATTAGTTGTGCGGATGCGAAAGTCAATTCCAAATCGCCAGCACAATTTTTTTAAAAGGGGCGTAATGGTTGGATGATAAGTCATTGAGCTCACGAATTTGCGTTGATGTATTTCCCTCGTAAGGGTCGTTGAAGAATTCCTTTGAATTTTTCTGAAGATTTTATTTACGGTAGACCTAGAAAAACCATGATCCATAGCAATGCTAAAAATCCTTGAAACCTAGCTATTACGTCTTTGGGTGTTTGACAAATGGGTGTAAGCTCGTCTTATCATAATGTTAATTAAAGCAAGTTTGTAGTTGGTAGGGTGTGCGGACGACGCTGGTATAATGGCTGGAATGGCTGCGGGTTTTCGATACACAGAATAAGGTATTTTGGTAATGCTGATATATATTTCAATCTTGAAGTCCAAATAAGGGAGGGTACCATTTTGTTCAAGTTCAACAGTGAACGTTACAGTAGGGAACTGCGATGACAAGTATTAAGCAAAAACATTCAGTTCTGCAGGGTCGTGGCCCCAGAATAGCAGGACATTGTCCACGTATCTAATAAAAAACATGGACGTGGTTCAAAATCACAAAGTACCTTATCCTCAATGTGTTGAAGTAGGATCTCAGATAAGGTAGCAAATAGGGGGACCCATTGGGGCCCCCTCCGTCTGCCTATAAATCATGTTATCGAACCTAAGCACAGCCGCCACAGGAACGTTTGGAAATAATAAAATGACATCCAGCGACGCTAAAATATAAGGTCGGCTACTTTCATTTTTAAATGATTTGATCTCATTGATTGCTTCTACAGTCTCCTCAACCGAATAGCAAGACTCACTAGTCAGGGGCGGTGGGCTAAGAAATGCAGCAAGAGCCTTCTCTAGAGGTCTCTTTGGTGAGGCAAACCCAGAAAGTAATGGGCGCATATGGTGTCCGGTTTGTGAATCTAAGCCTTCCCAAATAATTCCGGCACTCGAGGGCCACAGGTAGGTCGCAAACTCTTCTTGATAACGTCAGGTAAGGCGGAATGTTTTTTCAGTCGGCTGATGGCTGTCAGGGTTGCATTCGTGGGATCACTTTTTACAGTAACGTGTGGAATATTTTCGATAGCCTCCTTCATTTTGATGAACTCAGATCTGTTCAGAATAATGACCTATGAGGTTTTGTTAGCTAACACAATTGGTAGTTGTGGGTTGTTACGTAGTAATTTTAATTAACTTTCTTAGGCCTTAAATTTGCGATAGTCTGGATGATGGTAATGAGTATTGAACTTTCATATAGCCTTCCTAATTTGATGTCTGGCTGCATCTTGCTCGTTAAGTGGTAGGGTAGAAATTATGCCCTCTACCTAAAGAATTAAGTGCAGGTAATTAATCTTATGGTTTGGATAGGCGAACTTTGGTCTCCTGTTTAATGCCACAACTTGGGTATGATTTAAATGGTAATTGCTGTAGTTAATAAAGTAATTAGTAGGTTGATGGGTTGGAGCCAAAGGACATCCGTGAAGATATTGCTAGAGGAGGATGCTTCGTCATGCAATAATGCAAAGAGAAAGTGGAGAGCTAAATTCAAGCGTCGGAGAACTAGAATTTAATAAGACACTAGATCAGGCAAACCCTCTGAGGCCTTAACGCAAAACAAAACTGCGAACAAAGTGCAGAACACAGTAAAGCAAGATAAGCGTTTCACACACAAGTAGATTAGTGAAACAATGCACATGTTAAAAACTCATTAGTTGATCGCATTAAGACAGAACATCTGGCAATGACGAAGGTTAATGACCACTGGGACCCAAAACTCCTAACACTTTAGCAAAAACTGATGAGATGGAACACGTCATTAGGCAATGTTACACTGTTTGAAGCCGATCCAGAATAATTGCTGCAACGATTTGTAACACTGGATGAAACGTGGGTATACCTCTATTTTCCACATTCAAACGCAATGGAAGCATGGTGTCTCACCCACTGAAAGTCACTTCTGGTGGAATGGTGATGAAAACAGTTGTCTGGGATGCGGATGATGCGGTGATGATGGATTTCCTTGCAAAAGGCCAAACCATCCCGGCAGTATTCTATGCCAACCTACTGAAGAAACTTAGAGTTTGGAGGACAAACGGCGAGAACAGTTAAAAAGGGGCGTAATGTTTCATCACGGTAACGCTCCACACCAGAAGTAGACAGTTGCCATCACTGCCATCCATGAATGTTGGATGGCAGCGATGCAGCACCCTCCCTTTTCACCGACATTTGCACCATGAGACTAAAGTCTGTTCTCTAATTTCAAAACGAAGGTGTCTAGTGTGTATTTTGGAATGGACGGATACATTATTGATGCTGTGAAATCTTAGTTTAGCGCCTTTGACAAATAATTTTATTTGGAGAGAATAACAACCTGGGAGCACCGCTCGAAAAGGTTCTGGGACCTTCAAAGAGACCATGTAGGAAAATATTCCCACCATACTTTTCCATGACTTTTTTGACACCAGTCCTATTCATAACGCAGTTTCGCTCTGCTTTATCATGTAGGCGAGACATAATTAGCATTAAATAGTACAAAGAAATATTGATTTCATTACACCTTTCTTAGGTCCTTCAGTAAGCAGGACTTGAGCGTCCACGTTTGAAGCTTTAATTGAAGCTTGTTCTTTGTTGCAGCCGGACCAGCCTGCGAAACGTGAAGTTCTGACATTAATGACGTTTGTCTTACCAAGAATTCCTGTGCAATTGTGCTTAGTAAAGGGTGCATAAATTGTTGTTTAGTCCACCACTGCAAGGATTGAATAAGGAGATTTCACGGGTATCGGCGCGTATTCCACATTTGCCTTAGGGTGTAACAAATGGATCATGGTTGCTAGACAGCAGCTCAGATCCACTTTAGCATCTTCAGCTTCAGAAAGCGTCCACTTCGGAGATGATGAAGAGATTTAATTTCATCAAAGTTTGGTACTCGAGAAAAAACAAATGGGCCTTTGACTGTGGACCGTGGAGAATAACTTAATCTTCTGAATTCTGATTCTAACTGTACCTTCCAGTGTGAAGTGATTCTTCGGAAGCGTTCGTGTTATCAAGTACACTTTCTGCGTAATTACGTAGACAGTTACGTGCTGATCAATACAAGCGTGCGTTCACTTCTGTTTGTCTCAGACATAAATTTGAACGCGTTGATACTTGGATAGAGTAACTTTGCAAATTAATGAATAGCATTCGTAGAACTGTCTTTTCTCATCCAGCTGCTTAACTGAATCTTTCTTCATTCTGCGAATTTCGAAAGAATCGCTTCCGCTCTTTGGGTCCCATGTATTTCATAGTACAAAGTAAGTAGGTGTTGTACTTTACAAGATTGGGAGGTCAGCGAATTCCAGCATGTCATACTGACTGGTGTAATTAGTTAACCATATCCTTTAGTAGATTTGTATTTATCATGTCGAGAGGGTACTCCTTTTCTCTCTCACGAAGGAAGTGTAGCTTACTATCTGGTTTATGATTTGCCAGTATTTAATTAATACATGTATTTTCTGGACAGATTGCCACGGCTGGACCTATCCACTATGTTTCAGTGAGATGTCCAATTCCCGTTCAACACTATTGTTTTTTTGTCTTTTTAAACATAACCAAACTGTACAAACTTTGATCAAATTTTTCCATTCCCTTTAAATTTTCGTACGTTGTGGAAACTAATCCGTTTAACTTGTGACATCAGAAAATAGTGTGAATATTTTATTCCGTTGCTGCTGCGATGTTTGATCCTTTGTCTGTAGTAACAGGGGCATCATTCTCATTACATCCCACTTCTTTTAAGCGTTGCATTCATGTGTCGTATACTCTAAATTAACTTTCATTTTTAGTTGCTTTCTCTATGTAAATTTGAGTTCATTCTCTTTTGACGTTTTCAAACTTAACATTATATCTTCTCGCTCGCAGAATGACGTTGACAACAATTCTGAGGTCAGAGAGCGTGACGTATACGTGTGACAGATAAGAACGAGAGATACATAATGTCGAAGCGGCAGCCAAAGTTTGGTGTGGTGATGTTATAATTCTAAAAGCTGCGTGACGTTGAAGTCTGATTTACTGCGTGTTGCGTTGCACTGTGTTGTTATACAGTATACTATACTGAATCTTTGGAGTTATTTTTTTGTTTTGTACATTAATTAGCTACAAACGATTGGTGCTGTTATAAATCAAGTTCTGCATGAATAGAGCTTATGAGATGTTGACAGAATAAAGGGAAGCACTGCAAGTAATTATTACTTGAACCTTATTTGAGTGACTCCTGTTTTACTTAAAATGAATCGATAAGAGGAACTAACGGTATGTAATGGTCTCCAGGATACAAATACACTGCTGGCCACCCAAAATGCAACACCAAGAAAGACACGAGATAGCAAATCCAAGATTTACTGGACACATAACAACAGATACAAAGATGAAACGATTGAACTTACAGGCCCGTGCGACTTGCGGAACACGCAGACATCAATAGTTCGTGTGGCCCCCATGGCTGGCACGAACGGCCGCTACACGCCGCGGCATCGAACGAAAGAGGCTTTGCATGTGGCCTTGGGGTATGTTGGTCCAGACTGCTTCCATACGTTGGCACAGTTCATCAGGCGTAGCAGCGGGTGGTGCTTGCCGGGCCACTGGGTTGCCGATCAGCGACCAGACGTGTTCGATGGGCGACATATCGGGAGAACAGGCGGGCCGCGGCAGCAGTGACACCTGGTGGGCCATGAAGAATTGTTGCACGATGCGTGCCACGTGCGGGTGCGCATTGTCCTGTTGAAACATGGCCGATGGCAAGTCGTGCAGCTAAGGGAGGCTCCAAATCGTCGGAGATGTCCAAATCGTCGGAGAATCGTCTACAGGCTCCAAATCGTCGGAGATGTAGCGGTGGCTGTTGAGTGTGCCGTACCAGAGGGGTGCGGGTGTCATATCCAATTGCGCCCCAAACCATAACGCCAGGCGACTGACCGGTATGGCGATGCATAATGCAGGCGTTATACACTCTTTCGCCACGGTGCCGCCACACGCAGATCCGACCAGCGTGGTGTTGCAGGCAGAAGCGGGATTCGTCGGAGAAGACAATGTTGTGCCATTCCGTAGTGCAGGTGCGGCGTTCAACGGCCCACTGCCGCCGTACTCGCAGGTGGTGTAACGTCAATGGTAATCGGAGCAATGGGTGCCGTGCGGCAAGTCCCCGCTCCTGCAGACGACGTCGAACGTTACGTGCTGACACAGGCAGTTGCACAACACAACCTAATTCCTGCGCTGACGTTTGCGATGTGGCGGTGCGAGCCGTCAATGCCCGCCGCACAACATGCCGGTCCCCTCGTTTGGTGGTGTGCCGCGGCTGCGGCAATCGCTCACGTCTGCCCATCCGTCCATTATGCACCCACCGATATCATACTCGCCTCACTGTGGCTGGATGTCGTCCCACCCGGGCGCCGATGTCTCGGTACGATAAACCAAGGTACTTAGAAAGAGGAGAGGTAAATCCAATCGCCTTTGTTTCCGTGCCGCCGGCGAGCTGTCACTCTACGAGCTGTAGTGTGACGTCACATGGCCATAAACGATCTCTTGAGCATTCGGAGCTTGTGCTGTAGTGTCGATTACTCGCTGCATTTCTTTGTCAATTTTAGACCTGCTTTGTCGTTTTATTCATTTTTTTCTTCATTTGTTTTCTGTGTACAACTATCCCGAAAATACCTGTATACGCTGTTGCACTTGGTCGTAATAACAGTTCAAAGGAAAGGAAGTTAGATGTTACATACCATGTTTTCCCATCGGATAGAGATTTCTTGAAGCAATGGGTAGCGAAAAGCTGTCGAAAGGATGTATTCGATGCAAAGAAAGCGCGAATGTGTTCAGAACACTTTGATGTCTCGAAGTAAGAGCGAGATCTTAGAAATGAATTGCTGAACTTGCCTCCCAGGAAAAAACTGAGAAAAAATGCCGTGCCTACAAAAAATTAGCAGATGGAGAAGCAAACTTCTATTCGAAGTGAACGGTTTAAGATCGGAGAGGTCAGAAAAAAAATCGGCATTAAATCGAATTGAAAGTATATCTCCAATTAAACGTCAAATCACAGGTCACAATGAAAGTGACATCATTCCTGACCAACATTTATCATACCGTCAACGTTATGTGAGAAGTGCGATGTCTGAAAAAATATAATGCAACTGAAGAGTGAAAATAATTCACTACGGGAAGAATTATCAAAAGTAAGAAAACAGTTGGTAATGGTAAAACAATGCTTTTGCCTCGAGAAAAGAAGCCTGAAAACGGAAATTAATATTATGAAACGCTTGCAGAAATTTGCTGAACAACAGTTAAAGGTGGCCAGCTATCATAAATTTGCTTGGCCATTGTTTCACTGAAGTGCAAATTCAAACTCTTGTGTAAAACTCTTGTGTCAAAAAAGAGACCAGCAAAATGGAATGAAGAAGATATAAGTCAAGCACTTGGTTTGCATGCTATTTCTCGAAAAGCATATATTTTCATCAAAAATAAAATGCACATACTGCTTTCCTCTCTGAAACGGTGGTGTGGTAAATTTGTGTTACCGATGGTTTAATTGAGCCCGTTTTAAAGGTGATGAAAATGAATCCTATACACCTAACCGAATTCGACAAAGTTTCAGGTATATCTTTTGGTGAAATGAGCGTTGATTGCCGGTATTGTTATGATGCTGCCGCAGATAACATTTTAGGACTGCATAGTAACGTTTTAGTAGTTATGCTGAGAGGCTTCTGGAAAGCTTGAAAAAAACATATACTGTATTATTCCTTTGATAAGGAGATGGATCAAAAGCTGCTAACTGACATAATTCGAGCCGTTGAGCAATCGGGTTATTTAGTACCTGATCTTTGGGGGGAGGGGGGATATCAAGGTTTGGAGGCAGCTTGAAATAACCCCAATATTATCTTCTTTTCCAAATCCAGTAAATGAAAATCAAAAAATATGGATGTTTGCCGATGTGCCCCATCTAATTAAACTTCTCCGAAATCATACATTTGATCGCGGAACAAGCTGTAGTGCGGAACCATCACTCGCCTGATATTTGACCTTTTGCTGGAACGCATTAACTCAGAATTAAAAGTGTTTCATAAAATAAAATGAATCCACACAAATGTAAGAGGCCCCATGAGACAGAGAATTCGTTTTAGCGTCCCAGATGCAATCTAACAACGTAAGCAAAGCTGCAGAGTATTTTTTCCTGAAAGAAAACAAATTGCTAATTTTATGAAATTGGTAAATGATTGATTCGACGTAATGAAATGTAGATTTCCCAGCTCCAAAGAGCCATTGCACTGAGCTTTTGGAAAAGAAAAAAATATTCAGCAAAAAAGCATCGAACAGTATTCATGTCATATTCCCGTTTTTTCCCAGTATATATATATATATATATTTTTTTTACTCTATTTTGAAAAATAGTTGGATGTTTGCACAATTTTTACTTTAAAATTATTTACTCAAAACTAGCTCCGTTATTTCGATTGAAAATTCAGAGCACACGGCACTTTCTCGGTATGGCTACGTGCGCGTTACAGCTTCGCTTATGGCCACCGTGACGTCACAGCGCAGCGAAGAGAAGCGGGAAGACGGTGCCGTTACGATGGACCTACCTCTAATCCTTCTAAGTACCTTGCGATAAACCGCTGTCGCGATAAGCCACTATTCGTCCTCTGTCGAACTCCGAAACGTTCTGGAATGACTGCCGTATTCTGCCACGAGGCATCAGGAAGTTTCCCACGCACAGGTCCGGCAGCACAACACACTTCCACTACTTACACCCCGCCTTCTGTGCACCCTTCCTATAGTTCTTCTCGGTGTCGTGCTGGGCGCACATGATTTGCATATGCCCTGCAATGGTAATCATTTGCATGTCCTCTCATGGGCGACGCATGCTGCCTATTTCAGGCCAATCGGATGCTTCCTTCTTGGTGTTGCATTTTGGGTAGCCAGCAGTGTAGTAAAGAACGCCACATACACCCATATGCAATTTTCTAAGCCGTCTTTTTGCCTAGAAAATGAACGCAAGAATGTACTATGACAGGATTTAGTCTCCGAGGAAATTTATTTGTGCCTCGTTCTGCAACCCAGGGGAATATAATATTCAAATAGGTTCTCTTTACAATATTGCCTGTCCACAGGTCAGTCGTGAACGACATAGCTTTTTCCCGTATTAGTAGCAGTGAACATTCTTTGGTGTAATTTTATATATCTATAGACATTTTTGAAGTCAAAACTTACTGGCCTTCTTCTCAATTTGTACAATGCTTAAATTAACATTTCTGTACGCTGTTCCTAGTTTCAGTATTTACTGCACAAAATTGCGAATGTGACATTATCTACTACAATAAAAGTTAAATGCGCTGGGAAAATATCCCCCAAGAAGTTATGAAGGTATTTGTCATTCTTACCTAAAAAGATTCAAATAAACCCTTCCACACACACACACACACACACACACACACACACACACACACACACACACACAAAATTTAGTACCGGGTCAAGAGCTTTTGATCCGAGGGATTCGTTGACGCAAAAACTCTCGACCCGTTTCCATGTAAGGTTATAATTCCTTTGATGAGAACCACGAATTCCAGCTCTCAATGATTTCATGTGTTGAATGACCAACGTGATGTGTGCATTAATGTGCCATATAGGTCTCAGAAAAACATTATCGCAGTCAAGAATTAATTAGATAAAATCATTTAATGCAACGAAAAATTCAAACTTCATCTAAGAAAAAGATTTCACATCCTACAATTTGAAGTGCTCCTGTAAGAAGAGCATTTGTCGATAAGCGTGTAATACTAAGTACACTGCTGCCCATGAAAATTGCAACACCAGGAAGATCGCATCCGAATTGATTGAAAGTTGGCAGAAGGGTAGAACACGAGCGAACATGTAAATGATTGACTTGGCAGCACATATGGAAATCATATGGGACAGTAACGCCCCCTGGAACGTATGAAAGGAGGTGCACAAGGAGCTGGTGTTAAGCACTCGAAGTGTGTTTGCTCGCCGTTCCTGGCCACGGACAGCTGCCGCATGTCCCGTTGAAGATAACGGCAGCGCTACCAACAGGTTTCCGACTTCGAACTCGGGAGAATTGTGGCATATTGGGATTAATGATTATCACTCCGAGGCATCGGGGCTCTTGTGGGACGGCATGCGGCCAGTGTGGGGATAACATGGCGGCATTGGGTAACGGAGGAACGAACACACCGACGTGCGGGATCCCAGCGGCCCCATCACACCACCAAACGAGAGCACCGACATCTGGTGCGCATGACTCTGACGGATCGCACAACCACATTGACCACCATAGCTGAACAGTTCGGGTGTGTGGCACAACACTCAGTCTCCGTACAGACGGTTGGACGTCGTCTGCACCTGCGGGGCGTTATTGCACGGCGCCCGTTGCTTCGGCTACCTTTGACTGTACAACACCGCCGTTTGCGACTGCTATGGCTCCAAGAACGTCGCACATGAAGGAGCGAATCACAATACATTGTTTTACCAACGAATCTCGCTTCAGTTTGCAGCACCACGATGGACCAATCTATGTCTGGTCGTACTGCAGTGACTGGCTGAGTGAGTCTTGCATTATACTGCGCCATACCGGCCCAACACCCAGCGTTATGGTATGGACTCCCATTGGATTCCCGTCCCGCATTACCGATACGATGGGCAGCCATCTTTGCATTACTGCGGTGTTGGAGCCTGTTGTTGTATCATATTTTCAGGG
Source organism: Macrothele yani (assembly GCA_039090855.1). NCBI lineage: Eukaryota > Metazoa > Arthropoda > Arachnida > Araneae > Macrothelidae > Macrothele > Macrothele yani. The sequence continues at coordinate 78,063,167 of CM077007.1, read as the reverse complement.
ACTGTCTGATGACATTTACCAACAAGATAATGCGCAACCGCCTATGGCACGCAGTGTCCAAGACATCCTAAATCGCCACCATGTGACACGTTTTCTTTGGCCCGCTCGGTCCTCCAGATATATCGCCTATTGAACACGTTCGGTCCATGATCATCGGACGACTGGAACGCCAGCGACCACCCCTGGCTACAACGGAGGAACTGTGGCATCGTATCGAAGCTGAGTGGACGGAAATTCCCCAAGCACACATCCAACGTCTCTTCCTCAAGATGCGAAGCCGCGTAGCAGCTGTAATTGCCGCCCATGGTGGCTACACCAGATATTGATTGTTATGTGTTCCCCTCGTCTCACTGTGCCGTATTTGTAATCGATTGACCCTTGTATCATTTGCTTCCTGTACAATAACTGTGGCTTTGATAGCTTTTGTCTTTCGTGGTGCTGCACTTTTAATGGCAAACAGTGTATTTCAAGAAAGTAAATTCAGTGGAACACCTCTAATAACTAGTCGGTTTCTAGCGAGATTTCAGATTTAACGAGCAAAACAGGAAATTTTTTTTCGGGTATAATGTTAATTCAAAGCTATTGCGATCGTTTGTAATAAACAAAATTTAATGAAGTCCCTGGACTTAGTGAAGGAGAACTAAGATTGGCACTTTTAGCAAGCAAAGTAACAAAATTTAATGAAATTGGATATTTAACGTAGCAGAGAAAACCTGCTGGGCACTGTCCTGGACTGTAATGTAGGAATGGTATAGAGGGCGAAATTGCAGCTGCACAGGGGAATCCTTGTGTTCTAGTCGAAGAATGTTTATAGAAAGCAATGAGGATGTAGTACGTCAAATGCTGAACTAGAGAATTGTGCAAGAGATTCTCTTCGCCACCCACTCCTTGGAGGTATCTCGTCAGCAGAGTTAAAAACACGATACCTACCTACTCCTTGGAAAATAGGTGGATAGGAAATTTCTTCTTTTACCCTCCTGGTGGGCGTTGCATTGGGAGGATCGGTGCGGCTTTTGTTTCATGTGTGTTGTGCTGTTGAACATCGGCCAGTTTCATATGGCCGTCATGTTAAATATATTTGAAAGATTTAATTAATGAACTATATAGTGCTAATGTAGTTAATTAAATATTTGAAGTATATCCAGTTGTTATGTATGTATAATATAAACGCATATGCGTATTATACTGTTAAACATTTTGCGGTAGGTTGCACCAAAAAGTGGTGCTACACCAGCTGCACCACTTTTTGGGGAGAAATACACCATTCTGTGGTGCAAACAAAACCCAAACACATGGTGCAAGGAGATGTGGTACTACCTTGTGCCACAGCGTGGGGCAAAGTTGCATCATGTTGTTGGGTTTTGTTTACATTACACAATGGTGTATTTGTCCTCAAAAAGTGGTGCAGCTGGTGTAGCACCACTTTTTGACGCAACCTACCTCAAAATTTTTATTAGTGTATCACTTATACATATTTTTGCATGGTAAGAATTTTCACCCGAAAACAGATTTAGTGAGCGCCCGGATTTAATGAGGGCTTAAGTCGTTTATGACGTAAAAGTCTTTTCGTACTTCTACGTTATTTTAAAAACATAACCATAAGATGAAATAGTTCCTAAATTAAACCTTAACGGCCAGACGAAACATGTAAACAACAGACGTTAAACTTACGGAAAATATGCTTTATTCAAGATGTTTTCTCCAACACATCGTAACATAACATAGCACTTCGCATTAATCGCTCCACACACCACACAGCTCCTCAACACAACGCTCTAAGCAACAGTTTACTCGTAGTTTATATCTCTCGTTCTTATCAAATAACAGACATACGTCACGTTCATTCAACCTCAATTATATTGCCAAACGTATTCGTTTGAGAGAAAAGATAGCACGTTAAGTGTGAAGTATAACTGAGAATAAACTCAAGATTTACATAGGGAAAGAAACTAAAAAGGAAAGTTAATTTAGAATATACGTCACACGGTCTCGAGCTTTTAGTCATAGGCGCGTTCTACTGTATGACTGGACCAACCTGTTTTGTAACTTCATGTTGAAGTATTCGTTGGAAATTGCAAATTCTTTGTTCTTTTTGCCTTCCTTTGAGCTGAGCTTCCTCACTAGGACAACCTCCCGTACAAGTGACTCATCATTGCTAGGGAGTTTCAGCGCTTTGAATACTAGGCAGCCATTTAATGAATAAGAGTTTTTGTGTGTTCCTTATTATTCTCAAACATTTTCCTTATCATAGATGTTTGCGGTCTTTATCATCAAAGAATGATTTTCTACTAGGGCCATCCAGAATGTAAGAACCATTTGCGCGTCACTCCGGCTCACGTATTCGCTTCAGAGTCGCGCATGTGCAGTTGTGTTATCTCATCCATTAGCCTTGCCCTGAAGCCATTTTGTGAGTCTGTGCTTATGGTAAAGGTTTGTGCTGTGCGTTAATAGTGTTTAAGTTAATAGAACGGCCCGCCGACCGCAAAATCCTGTCTTTGTTAAGGTTTGTGAATGCGAGAAATGTCAGACCAAGTTAAAAACTTTAGGAAGAACCGACATTTCACAATTTCTGATCTTTCAGAACATTTCCCTGAAGTTTTGAGATCATTACTGCACAAAGTCATTACAGAAAAGCTGCAGTACCACAAAGTGTCTGCTCGATGTGTACCAAAGTTGTTGATAGAAGAGCGCAAAAGGAAAAGCATAGGATCTGCTTTGGAACTTTTGGAGCGGTACGCGGAGGAACCCGATAATGTTTTAAGCCATATAGTGAAGGGAGACTTGAGTCTTTCAAAACACACCTGAGTCGAAACGGCAGTTTCTGCAATTGAAACATATAGGCTCGCCTACGGCCGAAGAATTCAAACAGACGATGTCAACGTGGAGGTCATGTGCACTGTCTTTTGACAGGAAAGGAATTTTCTTAGTGCAATTCCTGCCTATAAGCATAACAACAAACGCAGTTGTTTATTGCGAGACACTGAGAAAGTTCCGTCGTGCAATTCAAAACAAACGGCGCGGCATGCTGAGCAAGGAAGTTGCTCTTCTCCACAACAACGCAAGACCTCATGTCGCAAAATGTTCCGCAAAACCTGGTCACCAAATTTGAATGGGAACAGCTGGTTCATCCTCCCTAGCGCCCAGACTTGGCGCCCAGTGATTATCATTTGTTTCTCCTCTTGAAAGGATTTCTTGCTGAGCAGCGGTTCGATGACAACTATTGAGCAGTGCTAAAAATAACACCAGGTGGCAGACTTATTTGAAGAGCGTATCCCGAAACTTGTGCCACGATATGACAAATGCCTTAACAGCCGCGGGAAATATGTTGAAAAGTAGATTGAGGTATGTAGAATTCATGGCGCATTAAAAATTAGCGATCAATACTTTTTCTGTTAATCTTCAAACCGTACAACATTTTTAACTTTTCCTTTTCCCTCATAGTTCGCCTTATACTTCCTGATATGAATCCATGTCAGTAAATATTACAAAGTGTGGATTACAAACGAAAAACTCCGTAAAGTTTGATAAAGAATAAAACATCTATAATCCTGTTCGTGTATTCATTACAGTTTGTAATGCTAACTTCGGCTACGATGGAATAATATGTTGCAAGGAACGAAAATATGTATTGAAATAAGAAGTACTGTTAAATAAGCACAATTTACGATTTCTTGTTTATCCGGATTCGACGTATTACTTTCAATTCCGAGTTCTTTCCTGAATTTGGTTGGAAACAAAGAAATTAAAAGCATGATTTATTTGAAACAGAATAACGAAAAGCTTATTTTTATGAAATGATGTGATACTTAGTAAATTAAAATATCATCACAAAAAACGCTCTTGCGACGATATGCACATGTAAAGCATGCTTTTGCGACGATATCCAGGAGCAAAAACCCTTGGCAGATTTCATTTTTCGTTCAAGAGTGTTCCATTTGTTCAAAATTTTCGAATTAAATTGTATCAATTTTTCTGAGTGAGCCGTAAGTCAAGAACAAGACAGCACAGAGAGTGTGCTGAAAATTTATATTTGAAATGGTGGTATTTCTGTAAATCGGCAATAGCACTCTTTTACGACTCGCAAATCCTCCAGATTATGTTAATTTGAAGCTACCGTACCAGAGCTTCTTATCTGAATCGAGGTAAATGAGTTCTGGAAGTGTACAAATAATCACGAAACGCAAAGTAAACGTATTCGAGTACTGAAGACCAGCTACGTTGTTCTTCTGTGAGAATTCACTGAGAAATATTTCTGAGCCCATAACGTTATGCACAGCTACTTCTCTTACATTTGAACTCAGTGGCATAAGGAATGTGTGCCCAGTTTCAAGTATATGTGAAATCTAATGTTTAGTTGTAGCTGAATACAAAACGGACGTCGCCTAGTGGTGACACCCACGATTGGAAGAAGTTGCTTTACATGCAGATCTATCCTAAGACAGACTATAATACATAATTTGCCATTATTAAAGACATTGTCAGATTCGCTTTTCTGGTTTCCATAAAAGCTCGTAACGTTGCAGCAGTTTGAATGTACTGCTAACACAATTACAAGATTAAGAAAAAGAACTTCTCTTCTGATGTGGTGCAAATGTTTGCTCGCCGGCCTCGTGTCAGTGTGAGTTTAACCTACAACTAAGAGACAGTTCTAGGTTAAAAACTCCCCTTTGCTGCCCATGCAATTCGTAGTTTTCTATGGATTTTGCCGAAAGTAACGTGAATGCGTAGATGGGTCCCCGAAAATTGGTCCTTGGCGTTTCAGTCGTTTATAGGTGCGATTTGCATTCTCCCCAGCACTTTGGACTGGGACACCCCCTGCTAAAAATCCTAATATAGGCTGCGGTTTCATTCTGCGGAAAAGGGATTTTGACTATCTGTACTGCCATACGAAGCTCACTTTTTCTTGCAACATTCAAAATGTGCAGCACATATCAGAATTCTTTTGAATAGCATCATTTTAAAAATCAGAATATAAAAGAAGTTTCACGTTTGGGTAAGAGAACTTTTTCCAATCACTATCTTCTTTCAACCATAACAGAGTAGATACGCTTCCGTGAAAAAGAGGAATGTATAACTGATTGTGTTATCATTCAAGAAGAAGTAGCATAGTGAGAAAATGTATGTGTCTTCGAGCAATATGGTGTGTAATATAGAGATTTGAAGAGAAAAATCAACAGGCAGATTGTCTGTGTGTAAGTGTGTAAGTGTGTGGAGTAACTATGCGAACACATCCGATGCTATCTGCAGAAGGATGCCAATGAGACTGATATGCAAACTGTTCATTGTTCTTGTACGGTGTTAAAACTTGACACAAGACAAGATGTATGAAAAGTAAGCCTAACTGGTGAAGCCGGTCCCGGACGATTCGTCCAACAACGATTGGTCCAATGCCGATTCGTCCAAAGGGACGATTGGTCCAATGCCGATTGGTCCCATGTCCGATTCGTCCAATGTCCGATTCCTCCAATGCCGATTCGTCCAATGGTACGATTGGTCCAACGCCGATTCGTCCAATGGTATCATCTTACCAACGGTAAACTTTTTTATTTTCCAGAAAGGAATAATAATTTAAATTATACTCCTCTTTATATCCTTTTGAAAGGTAATTTCCGTATATTTGGTAATTGCAAACATTTTACATAAACCTGTTAAAAGGCACTCAATGGAGCATTTCTCAGCTGTTTGCAAAGCACTTAGGCCGCAGGCATTTTTAGAAGATTTTAATTTACAACCTAGATATTTAGTATTTGTAAATATGTTATAAAACCTAATAAAAGGCACTCAAATCCTATCATTTATAAGGTCTTTACGAGGCACCTAGGCACCGGGCCTTTTTAGAAGATTTTGAGTTATTTGGTATTTGTAAACATTCTATAAAACCTTATAAAAGGCACTCATGGAATCATTTCCCAGGTCTTTACAAGGCACCTAGGCCGCGGGCTTTTCTAGAAGATTTTAAGTTACAACCTAGATATTTGGTATTTGTAAACATTTTATAAAACTTTATGAAAGGCACTCATCGTATCATTTCTGAGGTCTTTGCAAAACACCTAGACCGCAGGCCTATGAATTAATATTTCGTGCTTAAGTGAAAGTGCAATATTATTAACTTGATTTAATATGTAAACGTTATGAATATGACATCGGTAGAATAAAGAGTCCTAAAAAGGCCTTGACCTATAGTCTATGAATTAATATTTCGTGCCTAAGTAAAAGCTCAATATTATTAACTTGATTTTATATGTAAACGTTATGAATATGATATCGCTGGAATAAAAACTGTTGAAAAGGCCTAGGCCTAGGGCCTATGAATTAATATTTCGTGTTTAAGTAAAAGCGCAATATTATTAACTTTATTTGATTATTTGATATGTAAACGTTATGAATATGACATCACTCTAATAAAAACTGTTCAAAAGGCCTCTGTCCAAAGCCCGACGAGTTGTTTTCATTGGGCAGTTGGCGGAACCCCACTGCATTCTACAAACAGAAACGGAAAACTAGAATTTTTTATTATTTCATGCAAAAGAGAAACATTGAAGTTGACTGAACGGCTCGTACATCAGTAACTTCATACGGCAGCAAGGACAGTATAACAAAAAAACAAAAAAAAGGGATTCCAAAAAAAAAAAAAAAAAAAAAAAGATATCTGTAACCACAATTTTACGTATGAAATGTAACATTATTTTACATTCTTTGGACTACCGGTACTTTCGTATAACATCGGAGATTGAATCAGAACAGATGAGACTTTTATAGCACGAGTAGCACTTCGGACAGATAGGACGGAATTGGACCAATCGTCCATTGGACGAATCGGCATCGGACCAATCGTACCATTAGACGAATCGTCCCTTTGGACCAATCGGCATTGGACCAATCGTCGTTGGTCGAATCGTACCAGACCCGGTGAAGCACTGAAGTGGGCATGCGCTGTAACGAAACGTATAGAATCAAGAATGAGAGTGGCGCGGCTGTACAAACGGGACTTCTGACTATTTCTGGACTTATGATAATGAACAAGAGGAAGATTGTGCTGTTGTTGACTTGTACTGAAAAGGGATGATAATTAGGTAGAACGTACGGTTATAAAGAATGCAGTTTTCATGAAATAGAGGTAGAGGAAGATATATGATGAGATTAAAGGACTGTTGAAACAGTAATTTGTGAGAGAAATATGCATCGAGGTGACACTGAGTGGAGCAAAAACACCCTCAGAAGGGACCTGGGTAACTATGGAGATTTAATGTGGTCCGCGTTTTAGTCCTGGTGATCTCTTCTGTTACGAGCGCATGCATACAAGACCCTTAAACTGCTTCAAAAATGAACTACGAAGTTTCCGAGAAGTGGAGTCTTTCTGGCAGGTCTTCTTTTAAATCAATTATTATTCATATTATATCATCAATATACACTGGCGTGCGAAACTTAAGGGCCGTTCGGTTTTTTCGCCGTAGCTTCGCAATGAAGCAGCCTAGGTAGATGAATGTCATACCACAGAGACCAAACGGGGGAATGAACAAACACATGCCCACCAAACGGGGGAATGAACAAACACATGCCCAAAAATGAATGCAAAAGTGTAAACTGGGACTTTACTAAGAAATGACCGTAAAGCAGTTTTAACGAAGTAAATTTCTCCGTCATTTTTGGTCCACGCCGTGAATCGAACCCAAGTCCACTTATTCCGGAACAAGTCGCTCTACCAACTGAGCTACGCAGACGTTCCTTCTTGCTGCTATCTGCCTTTATGTCGTGTGCGTTCTGCGGGGCAGACACGTCACACAGTACACACCATGGTACAGAGCCATCGTTTCCACAGATGGATTACAGCAAAGAGGTGGTTGTCAGTAAGTAATATGATGTTCCCTAACAGTAATGGCTGCGTCGCAGCGTCTGGCCATACTTAACACGAGGCTGTCGATGAATTATTCGGGCAACTTTGCCCATTCTTTTCGTGCTGCACGTTTCAACTGATGAACATTTTTTAGTACACGTGTTCTATGGGATTTAGATCCGGGGAGTAGGCAGGCCAATCCATACGAGTAATATCCGCACTTTCCAACAGCTCATCTACTACACGTGTACGATGGGGTCTCCAGTTATCATCCATAAAAAGGAACTCGCAACCAATGGCGCCTCGGAATAGGCGTACATGTGGAAAGACCATCTCTTCGCAGTAACGGTTTACGGTTACGGAACCTATTTCGAAAATGTGGAGCTCAGTACGACCATTCAGCGTAATGCCTCTTCAGACGAGCACAGCAACACCGCCATACGGATATCTTTCGTTAATGTTAGCCTGTCGATAAAGTGTTTCCACCTCTCTCCAGATCAGCTGACGTCGAGAATCGCTCGTGGTACTGCAACGACTCTCATCCGTGAAGAGTACCGTACCCCATTGCTCTATGGCTCACTTGTGGTCCTTACACCATTGTAATTGATGTATCCGATGGAAAGGCTTTAATGAGATGCAACGTTTAGGTCGTCGGGCAAATAGTCCACTTATATGTAGACGTCTGGCAACGGTAAACCGGCATGCGACGCGTCCTGGGGTCATCTGCAGTTGCTTCGCGATATTGTCCGCTGTCTGGCGTCGATCACGTTTGGCCTGTAGGACCATATATCGGTCATCTCTTGCTGTTGTTTTCCGTGGCCGACCACCACCGACCTTTCTAACAGTTGTTCCTGTCGTTTGGAAGGTCTTCTACGCACGTCAAGCAATGCTATGGGTCACGCCGAACTCGTTGGCGACACTCGTTACGGTTTACCCCTCTTCCAGCTTTCCGATTATCGACCACGTGTAAAGTTATCTAAATGTCTCCGCGTGGACATTTTCTCGACTGCGACACACTAACAAACCACTCGAACCTCTTTACAACGCCGCACACTTTGGCTTTCCGTTTCCTGCTTTGCTGCGAGATGATCCATATATCCATTTCAGCGCTGTCATGTGACCTGCGACATCACATTTCGGAAATTTGCATACGCTTCATCTTTCTACTGATCCGCTTGCGTTATGCAAATCGCCTCAAGCTTATGTGTTTCACTGTGCGGCTATAATCTGCAGCACTAGTGCCCGTCCTGAAGTTTTGCACGCCAGTATAATATGCATACTGGTTTATTTACCAGCTAGGAGATTTCACGATAATTCAATAATTCGAACTCCATCTATTCTTCTAAAATTCCAATTAGAAAAGTTGTTTTTCATCCTAATTCTGTAGATGCGGGTGAAATTTGGCGCGGCTTTTTTTGTTTTGTTTTTTTATATAAAGTTTCCAGTTACGTGACGTAAATAATGATTTTTCCAAGTTATCTCAGTTTGTACAACTTCGGACTAAAACATTCTATAAAGTTCCATAAAAAAACATGATGTAGGTAATATCACTTGTAGTAGACATATGGCGGCAAATGTAAACATAATGTTTCTCTCCCTAATGGAGAAACGCATGTCGGGAATCCCTTCCGAATCTCCAGAGTCATTTTTTTGTTCCCGGATGTACCGACTGCCAAGAGCAACTCAAAGGTCTGTGAGCAAGAGCCCGTCCTTAATTTAGAGCCATTGACCCCAGGGAAGGGACTGAATCAGCGTCTGGCAAACACTCCCGCCAAGAGTCCTCCGAGACTCAAACCCGAGCTCATTCAGGTAAATGCTCAGAAGGCAGCACGGGAGACCACTCGATAGTGGGAAGAATTCTTATTTTCCACTTGAGATGTAGCAATGTGTTTGCATTTGCCAGTGTGCCTTCACTTTACTCGAGTGCAGAAATTTGCTTTAATTATCTCTGTATTTGAGTGCTCTTGCCCCAATCAAGATTTTCCGTGAATTTCTTAGTTTTTCTGATTTACGATTTTCTTGTTGGGTTATACGTATGATTTTTATATCTCACATTTCATATTTTAAAAAAGCCTTGAAGTACCGTAGCAGGCTTGAGATTTTAGTGAGAAAACGTGCGGACCATTTATAAAAGTAATTTAGCTCCGATAAACTGGTTGTGCGTTCTTAATTAGTTGTCTGTCAAAATGTTCAATCACCAGTCGCTTTTCGTAAATCTGTAAACATAAAATTGTGTGCATTCGACCCTAAGTATAAGTATCTACAGACTGTTTCAGTTTTCAGAATATTCGATGAGTATCAGTCTTCTACTGTGTTTTAGCCACTTACAAACACCGGCCACTGAATTAGAAAACTTCATCCAGATATATGTAAATGTCACTTATGCAGCGTATACGCAAAAATACCTGGTCGCGTGTGTCACAATCAAACCTGAGAAACTCCTTTCGTCACTAGTGTTGACCCCAATGGGAAAAACAAAGGATCTTTCGGAGTTCGATAAAGGGCTTATTGTGGGTGCTCGTCTCGTTTGAGAGACGATTTTGAAAACAGAAGAGTTGATTGGTTTCTCAAATGGTGATACATTCCGGGTCTTTATTTAGTAGAAAAATAATCCGCATTGCTTGTCTGAGAACCGTTACTGTAGCACGACAACAATCTGTCAAGAATGAGATCGCCGTCGTCTGAGAAAGCTTGTACGGAGAAACAGGACTTCCTGTGTGCAGCAATTCATCGAAACATTCGATGAAGGCTGTTTCGCACCCATATCTCAGCGAACTATGCGCAGGGAATTGAAGAGAATCGGTAGTGGCAGTCACATGCTTATACGAAACTTCTGATTTCTGCGAAAAACTGGAAACTTCGTCTACAGTTGTGTCAGGAACACCTGAAAGGCTGGGAAAAAGTCATGTGGTCCGACGAGTAGCGGTCCACCTTGTTCTGTACTGGCGGAAGCTTCGTGAAGCAATCCCAGCTTAACTCGTAAACACAGTTCTATTTTCTGGAGGTGGTGTCATAGTGTGGGGCACATTCTGTTGGTTCAGAATGGGCTCCTGGTATTACTACAGTAGAAGGTCGTGCGTCCTCCAAGAATTATCTGAACATTATTACCGATTGAGTCTTTTCTGCAATCTTGAGTTTTTATCCATCGCGCAAGATGTGTTCAGCAGTGGTTGAGAGAGCATGTCAGCGACTTGAACCATCTTCTCTGGTCACCACAATCCCAGATCTGAACCCCGTTTAGAATGTATGGGACATGTCTGTAAAACAAATCCTGGAGAAAAATTCTCTTCTATCAAATCTGAACCAGTTAAAGTACTTTCTGGTAAACACCTGGCATTTTGCAGACGTATATGCACTCCAAAATCTTGCGCAATCTATCCCATAACACATGCGTGCTGTACTTCGAACTAAAGGAGGTCTACTCGAGTCTCAGCCGTAAGCGGAAATCGCAGGTGCACGTTTCCAATAAGTTTCCTGGGTAACGTTTACGAAAATACCAAAAACTTACAGTATGTGATCTTAACCTTCTCGGTTACGAGATAAAAATTAGAGCATGTTAATGTCAACATCTTAGTCAAACACTTGAAATTTAACACACGCATACACAGAAACTGGCGCTCGGGTGCAGCTCATGCATGTATACATACAATACAATTCACCCTTTGAAAAAGAAAACCATGATTTGCAACAGGAAGCGGAAATTAAAACTGCTGATATAAGAAAATCTAAAAAACTTAAAATGAAATAAAACGTTAACATTTCGTGAATTCAACAGATTCATGACATTCTTTCTGGAATTAGTAAATGAAGGCCGACATACCGTTATAAGGTATGCTGTGTAGCTACGCCCTTTAAAAGAAGCTAGTAGGACTTTGTTCGGAAATCACAAGGGAAATGTTTTGGAAAATATCCCTATACTTTTCGGACGGACTTCACAAGTTCATCTCGGTATTGCAACTGTTACACTGGGGAACAATTTTTTTCTTATTTTCTGTTGCGTGAGATTTTTCAACTGATTCTAAGTATTTTTTCAACGCCGATTTCAAATCTGAAATCGGTTTTCTTCTACATGCTCTAGTTTTCATGCAATCTGAAATTTGTGATTTCCTCAAAAAAAGGACACCCATTGCTATTTACACTAGGGAGAGCTTGAGAACAAGGTTTACAGTAATTATTACCCTAACATTAAACTAATTAGGCTAATGTTTTTACAAACATCAATATTCTTTATCTTTATTGTTAATTTTGGATTCTAGAGATTTATCTGTTTACACAAAAAGTAACACCTGTTTTTCTTTGTTTCAGATCTGATCATGACTTCTTCAAGTAGATATAAATGTTAAATAATCCTGATGTATTCTGTTATGTATGTGGCTGCTACACACTTTATAACGAAGTAAATTTCTCCGTCATTTTTTATCCGCGCCGGGGTTCGAACCCGGATCCCCTCATTCCGGAATAAGTCACTCTACCAATTGAGCTACGCGGACGCTTTATTCTGATTCCTATCTGCCTTTATGTCGTGTGCGTCCTTCTGGCAGGTACGTCACATCTCCTGGTACGTTACAACTTCTTCGTTAAAGGTGCAATATAACTTCGTTTGTGAGACGTGTCTATAAAGCCTATTTTAAAGTTCCCCTTGGCGACCAAGGAACGGGTTCCTCATATTGGGTGTCATAACGGTGAGGAAATGCTTCGTGACTGGACAAAGGGAAAACGAAACAGTCTGCCTTTTAGAGTTCCCATGGTTTGGCGAGAACCCAAGGACCACATAACTGACTGTTATTTTTGCCTGATCAGCACGAAGGTTGTCCGTAGGGAAAACCGGCATAAGATCTCCTATTCCAGTATTTTCTCAGCAATTTGACCTACTCCGAACTCTCAGGAACTCCCGGTTCCAGTTTCTAATGGCATTGCCTCATCTTGAGATGAAGGCAGTGAACATAATCAGGAAGAGCACTAGTGTTGTGATAAGGAGCTTCAAGAAATGTTTTCAGAATCCGAAAACTCCTCATTTGACACCAAACAGTCATCAGCTCCTCAGCAGTATGGCCAACCGGAATTGAATGACTTAGTGCGTGATTTGGAGCTCTCCAAGAACTGAGGTATTAGCCTCCAGGCTGGAAGAAAAAACCTGTTTGACCGCTGTGCAAAGGTTTCTTATTTCCGAAAGCGGGACCAGATAAGACAAGCAGTTTGTTTATTACCACGATATCCCAGGTCTTCTGAGGAAATTAGGTGTTACCTCTTATAGTCCAACAAAATGGCGATTATTTCTGGACAGCTCCAAGCGCAACCTCAAGTGTGTTCTCTTGAACAATGGCAATGTTTATGGAGCGATTCCAGTTGGTCACTCAGTGCATTTGCGAGAACATAATGACATAAAAATGGCCAGTGACTTACTCAAATATCACGAGCACAACTGGATCATTTGTGTGGACGTGAAAATGGTCAACGTCCTCCTTGGTCGATAGAAAGGCTCCACAAAGTTTCCATGCTATCTCTGCATGAGGAACAGCCAATCTCTAGAGAAACACTGGACCCAGAAGGAGGTGCCCATCCGTGAAACTCCAAAAGCAGGCATGCCAAACATTGTGAATGACCCAATCGTCAGCTGAGAGAAAATTATTTCTCCCCACTTCATATCAAGCTCGGCTTGATAAAACAATTCGTGAAGACATTAAGTGCTGATGGTGAACGTTTTCAACATATAGTTTTTGCTTTTCCTGGTTTGTCTTTCGAGAAGATCAAAGCAGGTGTTTTCGATGGACCTCAAATTCGTGCCCTTATACGTGGTGAGGAATTTGTCAGGAAGATGAATGGCAAGGAGAAGGCAGCATGGCTGTCTTTCGTAGCAGTTATACAAAATTTTCTTGGTAACGAAAAGGCAGATAACTATGAGGTTCTCGTTACTAGAATGCTGTTGGCTTTTCGCGATATTGGGTGCAACATGAGTGTAAGCTATGTTGCACTCAAGATCACGGGGAATTGATCAAGGTAACTATTCAGGAAATATAGCGGAAGCTCCGTTTCCTGAATAGTCACATTGATCAATTCCCCGGGAATCTTGGGGCTGTTAGGGATGAACAGGGAGAGCGCTGGCATCAATACATCATGACGGTGGAACAGCGCTATTGAGGGCGACGCTACAAAAATATGCTGACAGACTACTGCTGGAGCATCAAACGAGATTGCCCTGAGAAAGTCCACAAACGCCACAGCTACAAGCGGAAATTCTTGCCTTAATAGGACATATTTGAATTTTACATCCCACCCTTATCAGTTGTTCTGAATCACCTATCATCTTTATGTCGAAATATACACTGAAGTGCCAGAAAAACTGGTACAGACGAGCTTATGCAAAATAAATAGCAACGTCCCCTATGCCCGTACTCGGGTGCGCCCGCCAGGGCATACATAAAGTGATAGGCATCCTTGCCAGCTGTAAGAGCTGTTTTCGGCATGAGAAGAACAAGTAATAACGATTTCAGCGATTTTCAACGCGGTGTCATTGTTGGTGCTCGTGAGATGGGCCATAGTATTTCGGAGGTAGAAACAAAGTTCGGATTTTCACGGACGACCATTGCAAGGGTGTTCCGTGACTACAAGAATTCCGGAAAAACCTCCAACCTACGATACCAGTGTGGCCGTAAAAAGACATTGTGTGAACGTGACCATCGTCGGCTGTCAAGAACCGTTTCACGCGATGGGTGTGCAACAAGCACGCAGGTATCATCGGAGTTCAATGATGGAGCCTCACCAAACACCAGCGTCCGGACTGTGCAACGTACCCTGCACTATATGGGCTATAGGAGCCGACGCCCAACTCGAGTTCCTTTGATGGGTGCACGACACAGAGCTATGCTCCTCGCTTGGGCACGGCAACACTGCCACTGGACACTTGATGACTGGAAACAAGTAGCCTGGTCTGACGAGTCGCATTTCCAACTGTATCGGGCAGATGGAAGGATTTATGTGTGGCGCAAGCTCCGTGAAACCATGGATCCCGCCTGTCAACAGGGAAACTGTACCGGCTGGTGAGGTGTCCGTAATGGTATGTGATGTGTTTAGCTGGACTTCACTAGGACTCCTGGTACGTCTACAAACGTCTGTGACCGGCCAACGCTATGTGCGCATCCTTTCTGACGAGGTACACCCGTTCATATCCTGCATTCATGTTGATGGGCTGGGCCTGTTCCAACAGGACAATTCGCCTCCACACAAGTGCCGGGACATCACATTATAGTTAGAGAAGCATTCATCTGAGTTTGGGGTTTTGCCTTTCTCACCCAAGTCCCCAGATCTGAATGTGATAGAACACATTTTGGATGCCATGCAACGCGCTATCGAACACAGGAATCTGAGACCTCGGAATATACCCGAATTGTGGAACGCTCTGCAGGAAGTATTATGTCCATTGCCAACAGCATATTTCCAGAAGCTAGTGGAGTCCATGCCCCGTCGTATTTCTGCAGTACTGCGCTCCCGTGGGGGACCTACCAAGTATTAGACTGGTGTACAAGTTTTTCTGGCACTTCAGTGTATGTTAATTTAAAGTAAAAGGCATTCGTGAATACTCATATTTGACTATAATGGATAAATATTTCAGATTTGGCTAGTGGTAATACATAGATAACTCCGCACAAGTTATTTTTTTTACTTTTTTCAACCTTAAATGCATATTGTGATGAATCTACACGCTTTTATGAATACATAAAGAATGTCTTTGCCAAGACGGTTGTTTAAGCCTAATTTTAAGGCTGCGTGAACATATATTCCTCAGATGAAAATGCTGAATTGCAAAATATCTAGAGCTTACAGAGAAAAACTAACTTCAGATCTGAATTCAGCACACTCAAATTAGGTGCTCCTATCAATGCAACAAAACTCCCCAGTGTTATTCATGAATACTTGGAAACTCTTTCTCAAAGAAAAAGAGGTCCGTTCGGAAAATTTACAGATGATTTACACATTTGTGAAAGATCAAATCACCAACTACTAACATTGCAAATAAATAAATAAAACTTAATTAATGGTATTTAGGTTTATTTTCAGTTCGGAATTAAATTCGATTTTTCCACGATTGTGTTGATAAAATTAATGCCAGAATAACCTGTTCCCCGATGAAGAAGTAGTAAAAATGGTATTAAATTTTTAAATTTCAAACGACGACAGCAATAAAGTCGAAAGCTAAGTCCCTTGATATATGTTATAAATCTTAAATTTCTTTCATCAGGTTTTTGAATTGGAAAATCAATTATAAGTTAGAAAAATAATAAGAATGACACCGATTCCATCTCTGATTCCTAAATTCTTAGTATTCCTCTTCGGTATCAGATATATGTATTCGTTTTTAAGTATAATTTCTTAACAGATTTCATCTGTTTAAGGGTAAAAAACGCAAATGAAAGCAAAGGATAGCTTAAATCAAAAAGCTCGACTTATATTTTGTTCTTCAATTAAACATATTACGGTTTTAGAGAACACAGGCTTATTTTTCCATTCGGAAAGTGAAACGGTGTTTCACACTGTCCCAAAAAATGGCAGCAGCAACGTGAATGTCAGGACTGTGATAATGTCAACGTATTTCCAAGCACAAAGAATAATCCATCGAATGTTATTACCTCATCTAAAATGCTGCAGTCCCGCAGAGTGATGGTATACTAAGCGATCACTGCCATTCCTTCCGAAGATATTTAGTAAACTTTGTGTACATCTTCTTAGCTAAGAAAACATTGGTGGACACATTTTCTGATTTTCTCTTTCACTCGAGTTTGTCGTCATAAATACATTTGTTGACAATTTTGATGCAAATAAACTGTGACTGATCGTCTTAGTTAGACTATAACGAAGTAAATTTCTCCGTCATTTCTGTCCACGCCAGGATTCGAACCCGGATCCCCTCATTCCGGAATAAGTCACTCTACCAATTGAGCTACGCGGACGTTTGTTCTGACTACTATCTGCCTTTATGTCGTGTGCGTCCAGCTGGCAGGTACGTCACATACCCCCCCCCCCGAAAGAGGGCCGGGGGCATGGCCCACGGATCAGCCGTGACCATGAATCGTTGCAGGCAGCCATCCACTGTAGAACGTGCACTTGAGAACTCCCAGGCAATCTGGTGTGTGGAATGCAACGTCACACACATTTATTTTTCGAAGCGCTGGAGATGGGATTCTCTGATTTCTCCTATCTCGCGGTGTGGAAAGAACATCACACCAATGCGAGATTTTGAACGGTCGGGTCACCCGGAAAGTTCGGGCGCCATTATAACGAAGTAAATTTCCCCGTCATTTCTGTCCACGCCAGGATGCGAACCCGGATCCCCTCATTCCGGAATAAGTCACTCTATCAATTGAGCTACGCGGACGTTTGTTCTGACTACTATCTGCCTTTATGTCGTGTGCGTCCTGCTGGTAGGTACGTCACAAGACACTGTGTCTTTTGGCCAGTTTTCTTAACCTTCTGTAAAGGTAAATGCAGCTCCCCTAAAGCTGCTCCATTGATTGTTTTTTATTTGTTTTCGTTTGGGGGTTTCGATGGCTATAAGCAGTTACCAGTACCTAATTTATGGAAGTTCTAGGGAAGGGAGAGAGCCGGTGCCGTAAGACAAACACGACTTCCATGTTTCATCACTATTCGAGCCCGGACCCATCTTGGACGAACGTTCAGAAGCCAGCACTTGGACCACTGCGTAACCGGGGCAGCTCTCGCTTGACTGAGTAGCCAACGACAGTTGTTTGTCCAACATATTAGCGAGCTGTTCTAAATAGGGCAATAGATATCACCTCTCTTCCCCCCAAAAATGTGCAACAGTCATCATGGTTACTATTTATGACAAACGATATGTGCGCTTGTACGTATTTCCTTTGAAAAAGCAAATACAGAAAAATTGAAACAAGCAAACCGACACAGCTATTAAAATCAATAGCAGTCTTGTATGACCATTGACAGCATAGTGCACTTTACACTGCATATAGTGTGTTTTCCAAAGATTATGAATTTCAGGTTGACATGGTTTTGATAGATCTCACAAGAAAATAATTTTAAAAGACTAGCCACCACTGACAAGGATATCTATCTGACTGGTTTAAGAGTTTAAGAAAGCATTCATTCTGCTGTTTCTGTTAAGTTTGTGTCAAGCGATAAGACATGGACATCGTGGTTTTCCTTTTTGAACTTGTTCTTCCCCTTCCCTTGAACTGACTCGAAATTATAGATCTGCTATCCGTTCTGACCCTAAAATTTCATGAGGGGTCTTCAAACTCCGAAGCTAAAGTAAAGCAAGAAAAATGCCAGCGAATATTCGGTTGTAGTGAACACGTCTTTCGCATGTTTTCCAACACGAAATAAATATTTCAAAGCAGATTTATATAAAACCTAAAAATTCAGCAAAAAACAAGAATATGCTCACACCACGTAGGAAGAAACTCGCATAATTTAAAATACGCATTATGACAGGGATTACTTATAACAAATAAAACCGGTTACAAAAAAAATTAACTGCTAAATACGAAAACACATCCACTGCTTACTCCAACTAGCAGCTCAAAAATGTATTACGAAAATGTACAAATGTGCGCAAGAAATTTCTCACAGTAGAAGATATCGGAGGCAAAAAGGATTTTCAAATTAAACAATTAGGAAAAGACATATAGAGTACAAAGCGGTAAAACTTTGTAGAACCTAGCGGAAAGGTTGTGCGCTACTTAAAACATTTAAAATTCTTTTAATTATTAAGAGCACAATGCTCTTATTAATTAAGAGTGTCCTACCAAAAAAAGGATTTTTCTATGGAATTTTTGGAATCGAATAAAGTCGTTCAAGTAGAAAGAGACGCTAACGTTCCCTGGCGGCAGAATTTCAATAATGAAAAAGTAGAAAATTTGAGAAAATTATTCTCCATAGCAAACCCTACGCTAAGAAAAAATAATAATTTTTCAAGTACATCTCCTGGGAGCAGAGATAGCGAAAAAAAAAGTTTTGACATTCACTCCTCCTAGCGGAAAAACTGTACATTATTTTAAAAAAAATAATGTTCCAAATATTCACTGTAGCGAATGGCATGCATTAATAATAGAAATTCTTCAATTGTGTTCTTATAAGGGAAAGGCAGTCGCAAACAGAAATACACCCTAGCACCACCTTGCGCCAGAACTGTGGACGACAAACAATCCAAGAGTACATGCGAAATGTTTCATAAGGTGAATGATATCCGATGTTGAAATAGTTTTCTAAATCGGACTTTCAGAAATAGATATGTCGAGAAAAAAGAAAACGTTTGCGCCTCCTAACGGAAAAATTTTGTTTTATCTGGGTCAGGAGGTAAACATAAAATATTTTCGTAGTTAGTAGTATATGACCGAAAATCTAAATTTCCGATCAGGGATTTAGAAGCGTAGGTATTGCTGCAAATATTCTGTAAACGAAGAAGCGACTTATGCTGTCTACTGGAAAACCTGTGCATTAAGAAAAATTTGAAGTTATATGCAAAACATTCCGAATGAGATACGCTGTCGGACAAGGAAAGAATTCTTCAAATCGGATTGTTACTCGTAGAAGCACAGATATCAAGAAAAATAAGATATACATCTACGCCACCTGGAGGGAAAATTGTACAATATTTTAAACACAGAAGAGTCGCAAACAGTTTTCCGTTGTGAGCGGTATCTGATCGCAAAAGAACTATTTTAATCGTGGTTTCAGAAGTGCAGTATTGCTGCAAATATATCGGAAACAGAAGGGGAACACATAAGACAATGCTGGCAAAACAGTTCTTCACTAAAATTATAAATTATATTCACAACATCAGAAATTTTATCCTACGCAAAAAAGCATTTTTCAAATGGGATTTTTAAACACAGCGATATGGGAGAAATGACAATTTAGCCGCCACGGTGGCGCAGTGGTCTAAACGATGGCATCTGATCATTCGTTCGAGATGGGTCCGGGTTCGAATCCCGGTGAGGCATGGATGTTGTGTGTGTCTTACGGTCCTGGCTCTCCCCTTCGCTGGAGCTAGTGGCCCAACATTAGGGACTGCTTATAGCCCACTGAGTTGCTGACGGTGGTTGTTATACCTCCAATAAAAAAAATGCCATTTACTTTAATGCCCCACAGCGGAAAAACTGAGCGCCGCCCCGGTGGCGCAGTGGTCTAAGCGATGACCTCTGATCATTCGTCCCAAAAGGGGTCCGGGTTCGAATCCCGGTGAGGCATGGATGTTGTGTTTGTCTTACGGCACTGGCTCTCTCCCTTCCTTGGAACCAGTGACCCTAAATTATGGACGGGCGACTGCTTATAGCCCAATGAGTTGCTCACAGTGGTCGTTAAACCTTTAATAAAAAAAAAAAACAAAAAAAACTGAGCATTACTTGGAGAAGAAATGTTGCCCAAAATATTCTCCGTAATAAATGGTATAGAAGGGGGAGAAAAAATATGTTCAACCAAATATTGAGAAGCAAAAATCTGGAATGAAATATATTTCAAATTCCATAGCATCTACATTAACGCCCTCTAGCGGCGAAGTTATGCGTCAAAAAAGAGACTCGGATTCAAGGATCATCATTCTCACATTTCGGGGAAATTTTCAAATCGGAAGAATAGTTGCAGTGATATGATGTTCAGAGACAGGATGACAAACGGACAAAGTGATACTATTAGTGCGTACTTTTCGGAGCACCGTACACAAATTTAAGATTATAGGTAATTGTAATTAAATATCTCAGATCCAAAATGATCTGCCCAGAGCCTGTTGAAATTCGATAGTTGGGAAGTTTGAAAGTCGAGAGCATATTAAGAGAATAATTTTCATAATGAAAGCTTTCAGAAATCCTGAAAATTCTTGGGTGTGTGAGTAGCAATCCAGACTCACTTCAGTAATTCGTAAAACAGCTGCAATAGTCGTGGAACTGCCGTGGAGGCTTCTGGATGCTGAGTGGAATGCACGAAGGTGAAAGAAGCTTTTTCACATTCATGTTCTTCTGTAACTGCAGAGAACCAAATAACACTTAAGTTCATTTCAGAAACTAGAACAAAGATTTACGACATTAGAATCATATAGGCCCAAATGTTTTGAACAATAATTACTTTGTACGCTTTTGAAGAAGTGCTACACTAAAATGAAACTTACATGTCTGACATAACAGCACGATGAAAATTCATCATAGGCATTTGTCTGAGCTGCCATGATTAAGGATCTCCAAATCCCAAATCAAAAGTTTGATTACCCTTTCGCAGGGCCCACGCAGATGGCATTTTTTCACGCTGAATTAAAAAAATCTGCGCTGCAGCTCAACGATAAACGAACAAGCAATTTTACCAATTGTTCGTATTAAATTTAATCACTACGTTAGTCACAAAAAATTCTGTGCAGTTTAGTTATACAGCCCAGATTCTTAACACTAAAAATTCATTCCTCATTTCTACTTAAGTAGCTGCATACACTAGTATCCAAAATTAAAGAGACAAACATAAAATCTCGAATAACGCAATATCCACACGAGAGAGTTTAATGACAGTTGGTGCGGACATACATATATCAATAACGCAACAATACGCAACAGAAAAGGAATGACATCACTGCATGAGGGAGTAGTATGTGCATGACAGCATATCAGTCCAAAAGGGATGCAGTAAGCGGTGTAGATTTGGAGGAGCAAATAGGGAATTACCCCGAACAGGAATACAGCCCTCATAACGAGCCCTCATGCTGTTTACAGGGCTACGAATGAGAGTTTAGGGCAAAAAGTGCCTCTCCTTCACCAAGGCGCGTCGGAGTCCCAGGAGCATTCAGGGAGATGGGTGCCGGCATGCAATTGCTCTTCTGAGGATATATCAGACATGTTCTACGGGTTGAGGTCGGAGATCTCGCAGGCTTCTCCGTCCTATGAATACCCTCACTTTCCGGATATTCGTCGACTAGCAGAGCCCTCTGGGATCGGATGTTATGGTCCATAAGAATTAACTGGGGGAACAATAGCTTTCTTGAAAAGCCGTACGTAGGACTCTGAGATGCCATCCCTGTAGTGTTCCGCAGTCAGAGTGCATCTTGGAAACACCTGCAGCGGCGTGCTTCCATTCAACATGATGACAACCAAAGCAAGTGTCCTCCACTGCAGAAGTCAGTTTCCATAACGTTGGACAGAAGATTTCGGCTTCCCGCCTATCTTTCAATGTACACACATCGAGAATCGGTGTTTAGCCTGTACTGCGACTCGTCACTGACAAGAACACAGGTTCTTGGCCAGGTGTTCAGTGGTGATGTTGTCGGGCCGAATTCAAACGGACCTTTCCATAAGATGCGATGAGTGGGATACAGACCATTGGTTTTCTTACATATGGACCTCTCTCGTGGAGTCTTCTGTAAACTATTTGCCTCGATATCGTGGTTCCCGTAGCAGGCTAGAGCTTCTGTTAAAGTTGCCTGGCTGTTGATTTCCTATGGCGGCGAACTACCGGTAGTCTTGACTTGTAGTTATTCCTAGTGGTCCTTGTCCCGGCCTCCTGGTTATTGTTCCCGTTTCCTGGAACTGTCTCCAGAGATTGGAGACTATTTGCCATCTTTCTACCTTAACTTGCGATTGCCCTGCTTCCAACCTACCGATCTTTCTCCACCATAAACAATCTTCTAAGTGATGGTGTGAAGTAATTATTCCACTAGAAGTCCAACTCAAGCTTTTATAACCACTCCCAGCGCAGAACAACGTTTATCAAGGTCGCGTGACTGCCAGCTCGATTATTAACGGTCGTCATTTGCATATTTCCATGGGTGGTGGCACATTGTTGCTTGGGTACGACGACTTAGTGTTTCCCTTTGCTCATATGTCTGAAAATTATTTACAATCAGTCATCTCGTTTCGGACATATTCCCGAATTTGTATATGCCACTAGTTTATTTAACAGAAAAATATATTACTGCACTGAGAAAAGAAAACGGTACTATAACAAGAAAGAGAGGCAAACTATTTACTAGTGTAAAAGAGTGCTACACAAAACTGTATGAAATGGCTGATACGTCTATTCCAGACAGAAAGAAATGCACTTGCACATTTTCTGTTCAAAACAATGCGTAGTTTATCCTCCATGGAGCGTGGTACATATATTATTTTTCTCGTATCTCTGCTTTTAACAGTCCGATTTGAAAAATTATTTCTTTGTCGGACAGCGTTCGAAGTGCAAAATGCTTTGTATATATTCTGAAATGTTTCTTGACGCACAAGTTTGCCAGTGGAAGCCATAAGTTCACATTTCCGTTTAAAGCATATTTGCAGAAATATCTGCGAGAATAAAATCCCAATCGAAAAAATCTTGACAATCGGCCGTCTCGTTTTTCACATATTGTATTTGCCACTCTACGTGCATGCCTTGCCCAAAATATTGAACAGTTTCCCCTCTAAGATGCGCAGATATTTAACCTGTTTTCTCGATAGCTGTGCTTCTAGAAGTCCGCTTTTGAAATTTCCGTTTTAGCAGTGGATAACATTCAGCTTGTGGAACATTTTGCATGTACTCTTGGATTTTCTGTAGTTTACAGTTCCGGCGCGCTGAGTTGTATTTCCGTTAGTGTATCTGCGCTTCTAAAACTATTGAAAACATGTTTTTTACTGTGTGCCACTGACTACTGTAAAGATTTTGAACATTGGTCTCTTTAAATAATGCAGTTTTCCTGCCAGAGGCATAATGCCAAAACTTTTTGCTCGCTATCTTTTCTTCCAGAAGACGTATTTGAAAAATGTTTTCTCCTTAGCAAAGCTAATGCTATGAAGATACTTTTCGTTTTTCTGTGCTTTTTTTATCATTCAAAATTTTTCTCCCAGTAAAGTCAGCTTATAATTTTTATTTGGAAGAGTTTATTCGATTCTAAATATCCCTTAGAAAATTATTTTTTGGTAAGATACTCTTTATTATGAATGTTATTCTGAATCCATTTTCTTTTTTAAGTAAATCACAGCTTTTCCGCTGGGAGAATAAAGTTATAGCACGTTTCCTTCGATGTCTCTTCTTCTAATTGTTCGATTTGAAATTCCATTTTACGTCTGATGTCTCCGCTATGAGGACATTTTCGTGCACATTTTTTTAATTTTTGCAACACACTTGTTGATAGTGGGAATAAGTAGCTATTTCCAATTATAGATGGGTTTATCGATTGTTGAAATATGGTTGATTTTTTTTGTAGCCACTTCCATTCACTATGAATAGCCCGGCTCACACTACGCATTTTACGTTACACACCCTTTTTCCATAGGTGAGGTATAAGCGTATTCTCTTTTTACTGAATTTCTGGATTTTCTAAAAATTTGCTTTGAAACATTTTTTTCGTGCCAGAAACACGTGCATTGCCACCAAAAATTCGGCTTAATCGTTTTGTTGTTTTTTTTTCTTTTGACGATCGTTCATGACGACTTTTTTCTTCCCACTCGTCGATGTGGGTCCACGCGTCGGGCACTCCAAGCCAATTTTTGATGTACTCACATAGACGCATGTTCATTTTCACGCTGTCCGTATTTTTCTGCTGTCTTTTGTTTCTAGTACTCTCGCGTTTAATATTTGTCCCTAAAAACTCGAAATTTACTTCATATTTCCATTTTATCGTGTTTATAAGAGCAATCGTTAAATCTTTGCACGAACTTTCCCCAGATTAAATATTTTTAAGGGTCTTTGAGATTCTTTCTTTATGTGAAAGTGAGCCACAGAATTATTTCTTTTTCTTCTTTTATGTAATTTTACGGATTTCTGTTTTTAACTCTTTAAGTTTTTTGCTGGCAGCTGAAACCTGCAGCACTCTCTTTCAGTACGGGAATTACGTGTTTCGTAAGCGGTCGTACAGATCTGGCTGGAAGGAAAAATGTAGTACACAAAATGGTAAACAAAAGTACGAACCTCTACTTACTATCGATCTGAGCCACATTTTTTGCGAATGAAATTACTGGACGAGCTTAGCCACATTTCTTAGTATCGAGCTGAGTCACATTTCTTAGTATCGAGCTGAGTCACATTTCTTAGTATCGAGCTGAGTCACATTTTTTTGCGAATGAAAGAAAGTAATAGAGATACTTGAGTTCGTTTTGGTTCAAAGGCAGTCATTTCTGCAGAAAATTCTTGCGCAATTCTATCGGTGTTAGCAGATGGACGCCTTTCCGACGAATCCCCACATTTAATAAGTATGAGTTCAGAGGTTTGTGGAGGCCATGGAAGCTGATGGAAGTTCTACTCTTGCTCATCAGACCATTCTTGTACGACTCTGGCACGATGTGCTCTTGTATTATCAGTTATAAAGATGTCAGCACATGCAGGTAGAAAGTGCAACTTTTCAGAGTATGTGAGCAAACGTTTTTATCCAACAGAGATTTTAGAAAGAGGGGAAAGACAGTTTTCAAATTCAGCATTACTCTACACATTGTGGAAAGCGATCGTCATTGCGCTGGTAATGCAATTGCGTGAAGTGGCATGAACTGAAGACGACGTGTTAGTAGTATAAAAGGGCGGGTTTTGCGTCAAGGAGCAAAACCCGCTCTTTTATACTACTAACAGGAGGGGCGTGGCACGGATGGAAGGGGCAGGGGCGTGGCTTGTGGCAGGATGATGTGGGGGCGTGGCAGGTGGCACTAGTGTGTTGGGTCGATACTGATGTGCTGCCCCATAGCGGTGCTTCTTGGATCTTTCGATGGATCTTTGAGGGATGGCAAGGACCGAGTGGGGGAAAGGAAATGTCAACTTGATGTGCTGCCCTCAGCGGTGCTTTTTGGAACTTTCAATGGATCTTTGAGGGATGGCAACGACCGAGTGGGGGTAGACATAGGGGGATGTCAACTCGATGTGCTGCCTCCTAGCGGTTCTTCTAGGAACTTTCGATGGATCTTTGAGGGATTTATTGGACTTTGTCAAATTTTTGGAGGAAGTTGTTTTTGTCCTTTCCAATATTTTTTGCTGCCCTTCTTGGGACTTTATGCTTTCGATGGATCTTTGAGGAACGGCAACGACCGAGTGGGGGAAAGGGGATGTATACACGATGTGCTGCCACCTAGTGGTGGTTCTTGGAACTTTATTATTTTCTTGGGATATTTACTGAACTTTTTAGGGAAAGTCTTTCCAATATTTTTTTTACTCGTAATTTTTTTTCGTGTCCTATTTATTCTCCCTAATTTATTTTATGAAACTTTTATTTTTTAGGAATTACCTGAAGTGTTAGGAATTTTTATAGGCGTCCCAATATTTTTTTTTGCTCATAATTTTTTCGTTTTCGTATCCTATTTATTCTCTTTAATTTATTTTAAAAAATTATATTTTTATTTATTTATTTTTATTTGCTTGGGAGATTTATTGGATTTTGGCAAATTTTGGAGGAAGTGAAGCAGAAATGTGATTTCTGAGTTTTTTCCCTTACATTTTTTTACGCCGATGCTGCTGCCCTTCTTGGGACTTTATTAATTCGATGGATCTTTGATTTTGACTGATAGCAACGATCGAGCGGGGAAAAGGCGCTGCTTAGGTGTTAGATATGTTGGTGCTTATGTGTTTCTTGGAACTTTATTATTTCGATGGATCTTTGATGTTGAGGGACGGCAATGGCAGAGTGAGGTCCGTTGGAAATTTTTTTTATTTATTCCTGTGGTTTTCAAGTGGGATTTTTCTCCTCTTCGATGCTATTTTTCCCAGGCGGAAATTTTTTCGTCACGACGCTGGGGAATTTTCTTTCCAAGGGAATAGAAAAAGGCTCTAGTGGTCTCAGCTAGGCTCGAACTCACGATGATTTGGTTTTAAAAAATGGTCAAATGGTTTTCCTGTACTACGTATACACTCTATTTTTTTTTATTACTTTTACGTTATTTCTTCATGTATTTTCATATTTTTTGTATGTTTTGATGTAGTATTTTCGCGTAGATGTAATGTATTTTCTGAGGAACTTTTCTTTTTCCGCCATTCAATTTTATTCCAGACCATGAGACGAGGAAATGCTTCTTTAGAAACGATTTTGTTCCTGTTCGCAGTAATTATTGGACTTCGACAACATTTTTGGGAATTCAAACAGAAATGTAGACATGCTAATTCTAAATCTTTCTCCCTTTCCAATATTATTTTCTCGTAATTTCTTCGTGTGTTCAAGAACTCTACAGATCTTTCGCAGTTGAAATTCTGTTGAAACAATATTTCATTTCTTTGTTTTGCATGTCGTTCTAGCACACGTTTTCATTGCAATTTCCTCTATTTAACTTAATTTATGTTTAAAAATTTCGTTAAACTTCTCAATATGTCAGTATTTTTTTCTTACTTTAACAAACTTACGACTACTTTTATTCAGACCATTTATTTTTCATTTCTTTCTAACAAACGTTTTAGTATTCCTCAATGCTTGCATGTATGTCAAATATGCATTTTTTTTATTCTTTCCTAGTTTGCTATTATTTTTGTTGACTGATCTACCAGAAAAGCATTCATTGTCAAGATACCAGAATTTTTTTCTGATATAGCAGTATTTATTGTCCTTTAACAAATTTTTGGGGAAATCTTTTCGTCAAGAAGCATTCTTATATTAAAATTCGTATTCATTATTTTCGCCCTCATTTTACTAACTCACCAGAGAAGCAGTTATTACCCACTCCCATAGCGAAAATAAAGAATCCCTTACTTCTTTTCCCTACATGTCGACTCAATCCATTTCTTTTCGAAATGCTATTCATGACATTTCAACTAAAATTTCATACTTTCATCAAAAATCATGTTCTTAAACGAGCTATTTTTTACTTTATTTCATAATAACTAAATATTTATTGTTTACTCACCTCTTCAAAGTCAGTATGAACTCACCTAATCTCATTCCTTTTCCCAATTTAGTTCACTTTACATAGAGATGTTTCAAAACTTCGCTTATATTTCATTCACTCAATGTCCAGTTCTCCTGTTTCTGCCCCTTCATTTCTAACTTCTGTGCCTGCTGCATTTTCCCTTTAGACGTTCAGTTTCATTGACCCTTTCTTTCGTTTTAATTAGGTTTTCATTATCGTATTTTTTATTCATTGTCTCAGCTGAAAAAACTTTCATTCTGGAGACATAGCGACTAAGTCCGTACTTTCTCTAAACACTTTTTTGTAACGTTTTACTAATTCGTCAGAAAAGTAGTTATTTCCAAACTCCCATAGTGAAAATATCGTATTACCCTACTCAAAAGTATTCTTTTAAAAATATTTACTTCTTTCCCCGTATTTTACTTCTTATATTTTTCCTTCTGTTCAGTGTTTTATGGATTCTTCAAACTTTGCCTTTTTTTTTTATGAAACTTCTTTTTTTTTCTTACTTTTTTTCTGATTCAACCTATCAATCTTTTCCTATCTATTTAATTACTCTAATTTTTCCATTCGACTTTGCTTTTGAACAGAAATGTTTCAAAATACTTCAGATGTATTTTAGTCTCTAAAGCCGATTATACTCTATTTCACATAAAGTCATTGTAGGATTCAATTTTCCAAACTTCTGCTCTGTTATAATTCATTAAAACATGAAAGAAGAGTGTTTTACGCTCTCTCCAGTGTGTATGTTTTCTCCAAGAAATTAACTTTGGAATCGCCCCTTTCTGCTGGAAACTGACTATCTTCTGCGACTGTTTTCGCACGCCTACTGCTTGCTGAAAAACCTCATATGACATGAAATCATTTTGCTTTGGAGATTAAACTTAATTCTGGTTTTAACTTTGAACGCAAACTCAAGCTCGCAAAACCATAGTTTACTGAGCGAACTTAAATTGTCTAAGATGACAAAATCTAAAACTGATGACTCAGCAACTCAATGGGACAGAGCGTTTGAACTTTACCGCTCATTCCCCATTTAAGAGATAAGACTTCTGCCGTGAACCATTCGAAGGGAAATAAGCAGACCCTAGACCCTGATTTAAACACTTAAAGTGCTTCAAGTCAAAATTTGCATTTCTTATGGTCAATATTTTTTATCTTAAAAACTTCTAAAGGGTTGATTTTTGAAAAAACGCATTCTTACAAAAACGTAAAATTATCCCAGAATTGCATGAGGAACAAAAAAATGTTGAAGCTTGAATGTTAAGCCTTCCAAATCCATTCCTTTCTCTTCATGTTTCATTCCATAAACTTTCTCCAAATTCCTATATCTCCAAGAATTTTGTTCAGTGTTCAAGTTCCATTTCCCCCAGAAATTTTCTGAAAATGTTAGTTTCTCTTTTAAAAAATCCCCGAATAAGAATTCCTTCACTGAAACAAGAAACTCCTATTCAAATCATTATCTGCCTCTTTTTACTTCCAATAATATATTTGTACGTCTAAGAAACTGTTTTTTTTTTTTATTTTTTATATATTCATATTTTTTTTCTGTAACTTTAGAAGATGTTTTCCCAAAATGTATGTACATATTACGATAATAAAACAACTTGATGTTCAATTCACTTCACACCGTCTTAAAGAAATTCTTTCATTTTCTCATAACATAGACATATCATTTTTCTTCCCATTCTCTTCAAAGACTTGAGATCAACTTAATAGAGTCCTTTGAGAAAAAATTTCACAGGGAAGCATAATATGTAAAAATCTCCACTCTGTTCGATGGATTCCCTATTAAACATTTAGTTGAAAAGAAAAGAGAAGTGTCATTTTTTTTATTTTTTTCTCTCTCTTTTTAAATTCATTCATTTTCTAAAAGTTCATTTTGAGAAGGGGGTTACATTTTGTTTGATAGATTCTTGCAAAGATCGGTTTCGAAAAAGTTGAAAATAGATCAGGTAGAAAATGGAATGCATGAAAAAGTACAAAGTCCATTTTCGGAAAAGTTAAGTCTTTCGTATTGTTAAAAATAGAACACTTCATTTTTCTTACAGTATGGTTTTGAGAAAACACGTTTTAGTAAAAACAGGGAAATTCCCATCGAATAACATGGGAAAACTAGCATGCGCAAAAAAGACTGTTTTGAAACGAGTAAAATTATACAAACGATCGATTTCGAAAAAGTTGAAAATAGATCAGGTAGAAAATGGAATGTACTAAAAACAGTCCCAGTAAGTTTATGAAAATAGAACAGGAGGAAAATTGGAAAGAAAAAAATGCTCTTCATGGAAATTCAATAGATTCCTGGAAACCTTATCGAAAAATTCCCCGAGATTTGTTGACTGATACACTGGCTTATTAGTTGTTTTTAAATTCCGAGAACAAACATCAAATTCCTCTGGATCATCGGATTTAGGCTTTTTAAAAGCTGCCTACAAAATTGCATTCACTTTAATGGATGGGTGGGCTGCCAGTGCTTATTCTAGAATGCTTACAGAAGAATTTTGGACTCCATTAAAAAATGTGGA
Organism: Macrothele yani; assembly: GCA_039090855.1. NCBI lineage: Eukaryota > Metazoa > Arthropoda > Arachnida > Araneae > Macrothelidae > Macrothele > Macrothele yani. Next base: position 78,033,024 of record CM077007.1, on the reverse strand, counting down.
GAGACAGTCCGCTGTTTTACCCTTCCAGAACGATTTTAAATGTTTGCAGTCGGTTCTGAGCCACCGACTGCACTTGAATGTAAGCTCCCATATTCAATGGAGGAACAATGGGAGCTTCGGGACTGGGGTCCGCAACAACGTGGCTGGGGCCAGCAACAACTTCATGACTAGGGCCTGCTGCATTGTAGGAGCCTGCTGTATATGAAGGGTCTACAGCATTGGTGGGGCCCGCTGCATTTGAAGAGCCTACAGCATTGGAGGGGCCTGCCGAAGACGCATTCAACTGGTTCTCTCCCACCTGCATTCTCGAATGGCATTTAAGAATATACATCTGCAAGTACGCGTTTCTAGAAAAACTCTTCCTACAAAACATACACGGAAAAGGTACCCCAGAATGAATTTTTGCATGTCTCTGCAAATTCTGTTTCAAAGTGAAGACCTTCTGCCAGATCTTACAAGTGAAAGGGGTAGGGGATACGTCAGGCACAAATGAGGAAAGCAGGTCTTGTGGCATGGAATTTCCCTGAAACACTTCTGAATTTTGCAAAAACAGCTGTTCATCTTCCAACCAGCATTCCTTCTATGAAAGAATCAAAAGAAATTAACCCTCTCCCCTATCAAAGCACTTTTCATGAAATAAACATTTAAAATGGGAAATTCCTACATTGAGAATAAACTTCTTACATTTTTATGGGAAAGGTGAGCTATCGTAAAGGAATGACGTTATGAAAAACAAAATGTTTTAAAGAAATAAACGATTCCACCAACATAAATTTTCCTTCCTTAAAATCTAACTTTAATCACATACAAAAGAACACACATACTGTTCCTAATACGCTAACATGTTTTAAATCCCTATCAACGCATTTTCATGGAATATACATTAAAATGGAAAATTCCTACAATGGGAATAAACTTCTTAAATTTTTATGGGAAAGGTGAGCTATCGTAAAAGAATGACGTTATGAAAAACAAAATGTTTTAAAGAAATAAACGATTCCACCAACATAAATTTTCGTTCCTTAAAATCTAACTTTAATCGTATGCAAAAAAAAAACACATACTGTTCCTAATACGTAAATAAACGGACGCTTACCTCTTCCATTGCAGAAACTGGTGAAAAACCGGCAGACATTTCAATAAATCCAAAAGCCGTTTACAACACAAATTTCAGACAGTAAGGGAACACGGAACAACAGCACACGTGTTGACAACAGAACAAGAAGAAAAAAAGTGATAGGGAGGAATGGACGCAGCCAGTTTTATAGCGAATAGGATGCCTTTTTAACCCCCGGCATTGGATGAAACGTCACACGAGGGGGATTTCAAATGGGGGTAATTAAACTATGCGCTTGTTCACAAGGAAACAATGCATGATCACCTCATCGTTTCCTGCCAATCAACCCCCCCACCTCCACCCCCACACGCTTACAAGGAAATAAGTTTGGGACGCTTCAACGCTTCAAAACACTAAACACCCGAGGTCGATACAAACAAGCCGCTGAGTGACTAAATTCACATACGTCTTTTGGAATTTCAAGAACAAACATGAAATGTCGGCATACATCAAAAGACAAACAAGCAGCTGACTTCCGGAGATTAAATTCGCTGACGCCTTTTAGAATTTCAAAACAAACAGGAATGTCGGCGTACATCAAAAGACAAACAAGCAGCTTAGTTTGCGGAGATTAAATTCGCTGACGCCTTTTAGAATTTCAGAACAAACATGAATGTCGGCGTACATCAAAAGACAAACAAGCAGCTGATTTCCGGAGATTAAATTCGCTGACGCCTCTTAGAATTTCAGAACAAACACGAATGTCGGCGTACATCAAAAGACAAACAAGCAGCTGATTTCTGGAGATTAAATTCACTGACGCATTTTTGAATTTCAGAACAAACATGAATGTCGGCGTACATCAAAAGACAAACAAGCAGCTGATTTCCGGAGATGAAATTCGCTGACGCCTCTTAGAATTTCAGAACAAACACGAATGTCGGCGTACATCAAAAGACAAACAAGCAGCTGATTTCTGGAGATTAAATTCACTGACGCATTTTTGAATTTCAGAACAAACATGAATGTCGGCGTACATCAAAAGACAAACAAGCAGCTGATTTCCGGAGATTGAGTGTCTAAATTGTAAAAGTTGTTTGCGGGATAACAATAACTGAGCTCGCGGTTTCTGTGTGAACCTCTTTCAAGAGGAGATGTCATCCTCAAGCGTCTTTGTGAACCTTATCATGACTCATTCAAAGTGGCGCTGTTCGGGAAACGTCCAGTAAACCATTCAAACGGTGACGTCATGATTGAACACGTGTGAGAAGGGACAACTAAATATGGAACTTTGAAAGAAAACGTTTAAAAACTACATCAAGAACAAAAATGAATCAGAGAAGAAGGAATAATACACGAACGATCATGCGTTTTACATATCCCACTCTGCCGTTGTCATCCCTCCAATTCAAAAATCCATCGAAATAATAATGTTCCAAGAAACAAATAAGCGCCAACATATCTAACACCTATGCAGCGCGTTTTCCCCACTCGGTCGTTGCCATCACTCAAAGTCAAAGATCTACCGAATTAATAAAGTCCCAAGAAGAAGGGCAGCAGCATCGGCGTAAAAAATTGTAAGGGAGAAAAACTGAGAATTCACATGTCTGCTTCATTTCCTCCAAAATTTGTCAAAGTCCAATAAATCTCCCGAGAAAATAAAAAAAAAATAATGCAACGTCTATAAAAATTCCTAACACTTCAGGAATTCCTAAAAATTATAAGTTTTATAAAATAAATTAGAGAGAATAAATAGGACACGAAAAAAATATTAGAAAGACTTCCTTTCCACCAAAAAATTCAATAAATCTCCCAAGAAAATAATAAAGTTCCAAGAGGCACCGCTAGGGGGTAACACATCGAGTACACATCCCCCTATTACCCCACTCGGTCGTTGCCATCACTCAAAGATCCATCGAAAGTTCCAAGAAGCACGGCTGGGTGGCAGCACATCGAGTACACATACCCTTTCCCCCACTCGCTCGTTGCCATCCTTCAAAGATCCATCGAAAGTTCCAAAAAGCACCATTAGGGGCCAGCACATCGAGTTGACATCCCATTTCCTCCGCTCGGTCGTTGCCATCCCTCAGAAATCCATCGAAAGTTCCAAAAGGCACCGCTAGGAGGCAGCATATCAGCATCGACCCAACACACTAGCGCCACCTGCCACGCACCCTCATCCTCCTGCTGCAAGCCATGCCCCCTGCTCCTTCTGCCGCAAGCCACATCCCCCCATCTTTCTTTTAGAAAGAGCTGCTCCTTGACGCAGAACCCGCCCTTTTATACTACTCGTGTTCTATCATGTGTCTTTGACTTCAGAACAGTCGTTTTCCTGAAGCATGGATATGGCGTTCTGGATTCAAACAGTCGTCTCTTCAAAGGTGTTGTCCCATTGAACTGACCTACACCGACACATGGAATCCAAGAATCAACAGACTTTTAATGATATCTATCCTGTTTTGGGGTTATTAAAAGAACGGCTGAGCGCAAACGTTAAAAAATTAAACACGCGAAAGCAAAAATCTCTCAGTTACAAAAATTTAACATGTAAAATGGACGAATTAATGAAAAAAATGTGCAATACATATTTGCTTCCAGGCCCAACAGTACTCGAACTGATTTTAAGCACTTGTGGAATCTTTCCTTCTGGAGAACGTATTAGGCATCATAAATTAACACAAGAACGGATCGCAAAGCAAACAAGGATGGAATACGTTTCGTATGACTTCACTTCATGTTTCGTACCGAATTCGAGTTTCAACCTTAGGTGTTCGTGTCACTAAGTCATAAATGACGTTCGTTCAAAGTCGCTGGCTCTATTCTTTACCAGGAACTACCAATCTTATACAATCATTGTCATGAAAATCCGCGCATCAAGAAAAAAACCGTACGATTAACGAGAAAACTTGGCGAATGGCTACGGGGAAGGTAGACATGCAAATGATTAAAGTTTTGTGCGATTCCGCAAGCCCACGCGTCCAAGACCGGCTCTGCAATCGCAATCCTTGGAGCTCATAAGGCGCCGCGCGGGGAACTCCACAGTCGTGCCGAAGTGCGCGGTCAGGTGAGATCCCTGAGCGATAGACATGCCGAGGAGCCGCCGTATATGTGCGTACGGGCAACTCACGTAGTTTGAATGAGGCCTTATCGTCGGGATGAGAGAGGCAGGGTGGCCGGCGCGCCAAATCCGCCGCAATTTGGGCCGGTAGGACAGTACGGTGCGATCGTGCTAGGAGCAATGGACACGGAATGGCACCAGGCACCCAGACACGACGGACTAGCTCTGAAAGACCCCGACACACACCAGTAGAGAAATCCGTGGGATCGTGAGAGCGGCGTGCACAGGTGCAACGACGTCCTTGTCCAATATCCAAAGACATGTGGCAGCTGGACAAGAGACTCCTGTGTCCTCCAAAACCATTTCCAGACACCTGGCAGAGGCAAATTCGTACTCTTGACGGCCCTTACGTTTTCTGTTATTAACACCTGACCACCGTTGGCGGCGTTGATTGCAGTGGTGTCAGCAGTGAGCAACGTGGAATGCTACGGACTGGCGACGTATAGTGTTTAGTGACGAATCCAGCTTCTGTATGGGAACGGACGACCACCGTGTCAGAGTTTGTGAAGGACGGAAGGTGAGCGCTACAATTCCAACTTCACTGTACAGCGGCACACGTCCCGAACTGCAGGCTTGATGTTCTGAGGGCCATCGCGCATGACAACCGGACTTCCCTCGCAATGATCCGAGGGATGTTGACAGCCCAGCGCTACGTACAGGAGTTTCTGTGGCTCCATGTGCCGTCTTTCCTGGCGGGGCTGCCCGGAACCATTTTCCAACAAGATAACACTCGTTCGCACACGGCTCGGGTTTTCCAGGACTGTCTACGTCATGCTTCGACGCTTCCGTGGCCTTTCAGATCGCCTGATCTTTCGCCCGTCGAGCACGTGTGGGACCATATGAAACGCCAGCTTCCTCCGTGTGCCAGTGTTCATGATTTAGAGCGTCAGTTGCAAGAAGTGTGGGCCAATCTGTCCCAGGATAACATACGATATCTCTTTGACTCCATGCCAAACCGTTGCACCACATGTATTCGAGCACGAGGTGGTCCGACGCGGTACTAACGCTGACCGGAATGTGTACCGTATGTCCACGGTAAATCGTCCTGCTGCTGTGATATTGTAATCACTTCTGTCTTTGGTATGCACCATCTCACTACTAACTTCTCATTTCAATCCGGCGCCTCCTTCTTGGTGCGCGGATTTTTATGACAATGAGTGTATTAAGCATGAATGACTCCTCGTAGATAGTATGTCGATTAACAACCGATCTGATGTCTAGTAGTAACGCAACATATGTCTTTAAACTGTCAAACACATACATACCGCTATTCCTAGTCGAACAAGCGCCTGTTTGGTTGCTTCATAGGTAAAACTGGCAGCAGTAAAACTTCCTATTCGCAACATAACATCAGCTAAGGCGGTCTAAGTGGTAGGAGGCGCAATCTGCGGCAAGGTAGAAACACGTGCTACTGAGGACTTGATAATTGCCTTTGATTCCAGACCAGTACTATTAATAAAACAACTTACTAACGAAAGCCTTTTAAACTGAGCTTAACTAACGATTAGACTTTTGTCCAACGGGAAAGTTTCTGCGGCCGACCACAGGTGGAGTGCAAAAGCAAGGGCGGAAGGGCTAAACCAATAGTGTACGTCATAACAGCAAGAGATTATGGCTATCCGTTTAGATTTGTAAAATCTGTTTTGACTAAAAGAGTAACACTCCGCTAGCAGGTCACAAAATTTCAGTGCCAGTGTAGGCCACTCAAATCGGAGTTACTCTCTTATTCATCGGGATTTTAAAACTGGATTAATTCATCTCATTAATCAACAAATGCGAATATTTCTGAAGAAAGCTGAAATTAGGAACTCCAAAGCAATGCACTTGTAAAAAAGCAGTGCAGATGGAAATTATTGAAAAATAATACAGCTAAAACATTTATCTGAGTGAATAAAAAAAAACTCGGGTTTTATCATGAAAGAACAAAAACTACTTCAGGAAAAAAGTAATATTTTTTCGTCAAGTTTCTTCTTTCTGTCCGTTAATATATCGAAAATAAATAAATTAAATTTAATAAACAAAAACAGGCCTTAAAATGAACAAAAATGCAAAAATGCAAATAAACAAAATTTGCCTTAAATAAACAAAAATAGGGCATAAAATTTCAGTCAAATCGTCACTAAACCAGCAGAGCCATGTAAGTGATCATTTGCTTTAACTCTATCAAATTCATTATCTTCGTTCAGAACTCCTTCATTCAACATTTCAGCTGCTTTAAAGCTGATCATATAGAACAAACAACATGTAGTAATATGCTTGATGTGGATTCTGTTTGTAAGTAATTTCTTCGACCTTTGTTCCCCTTTATTTTTTTACTTGTAAATCATGCACAATTACCTTTTTTGCTTTTGTGGTATTCCCACAGTATGCTCAAAATACTTTTAATGTTAATATCAGGAGTTTTTTGATCATTTTGTTTTCTAATAGTGACTTTTCCCCCTCGTTATATTTTTTATTTGTGTTTCACCGAAATTTCTTGAAAATATTTTATATCTATACTCACAAGAAATAGAAATATGGCAGTACCTTTGACCATATATGCCTGTTTTTTAAAAAAAGTACTTTCGGGAAATTTCAGTCTCTGATGCACATAGAATACATAGTAGCAGATATAGAGGCTAACACTTAACTTAGTGACAGAAAACAAGTTATTATTATAACTTCATCCCCGAACAAAGCACACGTTCTTGCTTCAAAACCGAATGAATCGAACTGATTTTTTCACTTTGAGGCCAATTTCAGGAAATTTAACATTTCTTCTGCTTTGTTGAAAATTATATCGAAAGGTAGTCTGAACCTTGGTCTAATATAATCTCTTCTTTAAAAGAAAAGAAAATATCCAGAAATAATAAAAAAGCGAGAATGTGGAAGTGCTGTATCTCTTAGGGTAGTTAATTGCTGTGCTTGGTGTTAAGTTGTTCAGTTACTTATTTATTTTTCCAAATCTTGAAAACACTCGGAAGAAAATTTAGTTTTCTGGCTACTTGGTGCTTCAACATTGTTAATATTTTTCCTCTCTAATACATATAATGAAACCCGAAATAAGATAAATGAAACGTATTCCCTGTTGCTTTTCTATGATTTTTCAGCTTCTTCAGTTTCATTCTCTTCTGTGTGGCAGCCGTTTTAAATGATGGTTCTTTTTCAAAATAAAACATTCCACAATCGGTAGGAATCTGTCTTCTTACTTGACTGTTTGGAAATGTTCCATGGAAATTTTTAAGTAAATGTTTTGGAAATTCTTAGGCAAATATTTGCATTAAAAAAACAAACTCGCTACGCAAAGATGCAACTCCGGTTTCTGCAATTGCCTTTCTCTCTTAAAAAATAGCCAAATGTACTTTTCAAAGCAAATCAGAGTTAGAGATGATATGCAATATGTTTCATTATTAAAAAAGTTCTTTATAACCTACAGCTATAAACCCGATTTTCAGTGTTTTTGTGTAAAACTTTTCCCTAACTTCTGAATTCGAGACAGTGACTACAAAACTGGCCTATAGAAAATTACGGATATTATTCATATAAATTTTTCGCAGCAAATTTTATGACGAATCCTAAGATTTTTTATAGGCAGTGAATGGTCACTGCAAATGAATGGTCACTGCAAATGTTCATGTGATGAGTAATTACATGCTCTTGAATGAAGTAAAGGATCAGTTGGGCTTGTGGGAATACACTGAAGTGCCAGAAAAACTGGTACACCAGTCTAATACTTGGTAGGTCCCCCACGGGAGCGCAGGACTGCAGAAATACGCCGGGGCATGCACTCCACTAGCTTCTGGAAATATGCTGAAGGCAATGGACACCATACTTCCTTCAGAGCGTTCCACAATTCGGGTGTATTCCGAGGTCTCGGATTCCTGTGTTCGATAGCGCGTTGCATGGCATCCAAACGCGTTCTATCATGTTCAGATCTGGGGACTTGTTTGGGTATGGCAACACCCCAAACTCATATGATTGCTGCTCTAACCATAATGTGGCGTCCCGACACTTGTGTGGAGGTGCATTGTTCTGTTGGAACAGGCCCAACCCACCAGCATGAATGAAGGACATGAACGGGTGTTCCTCGTCAGAAAGGATGCGCACATAGTGTTAGCCGATCACAGACGTTTACAGACGTACCAGGGGTCCCTGTGAAGTCCAGCTAAACACACCCCATATCATTACGGACCCCCCACCAGCCGGTACAGTTCCCTGTTGACAGGCGGGATCCATGGCTTCATGGGGTTTGCGCCACACACGAATCCTTCCATTTGTAAAATACAGTTGGAAACGCAACTCGTCGGACCAGGCTAATTGTTTGCTGTTATCAACTGTCCAGTGGAGGTGTTGCTGTGTCCAAGCAAGGCGCATAGCTCTGTGTCGTGCACCCGTCAAGGGGACTTGAGTTGGGCGTCGGCTGCCAAAGCCCATATCGTGCAGAATACGTCGCACAGTCCGGACGCTGATGCTTGTTGAGGCTCCAGCATTGAATTACGATTATACCTGTAAGATTGTTGCACGCCTATCGCGTGAAAGGATTCTTGACAGCCGACGATGGTCACGTTCACCCAATGTCTTTTTACGGTCACACTGGTATCGTAGGTTGGAGGTTTTGCCGAAATCCTTGTAGTCACGGTACACCCTTGCAATGGTCATTCGTGAAAATTCGAACTTCGTTTCTACCTCCGAAATAGTATGGCCCATCTCACGAGCGCCAACTATGACACCACGTTGAAAATCTCTTAAATCGTTTATACTTGTTCTTCTCATGCCGAAAACAGCTCTGACAGCTGGCAAGTATATCTATCGCTTTATATACGCACTGGCGGACGCAACCGAGTACGCGCCTAGGTAACGTTGCTATGTATTTTGCATAAGCTCGTATGAACCAGTTTGCCTGGCATTTCAGTGTATGTGGGACTCAGGCATGCTGCAAACTAGTACATCATAGTTATCCTTCCCTAGATCCTCTCTGGGATTTTTCAGCTTTTAGTAGTATGCGACCTGAATTGTTTTGAAAAGAAGATGCATTTTCCGCTGCACAAATTTGGAAGATTGGGATTCTACAACCTAACATTTATTTCAATTAAATAGATACTATATTCTCCTGTTGCCTGATTTAGATCATTCTTCCCAATAATAAATACCAGGAAAGTTTTCCACTAATTTATAAGTGGAAATTTTGTAGAACAACTGAAAACAATCTTGCACTTACTGGTCACTGCTATAGCATTTTCAGTATCCCGCATTTGTGGTACAGCCCTTTGCTAAATCCGAGTGTGAACGAGAACTTTTAAGACAGCATCAAACAGAACGAGCACAGCAAACGTAGTTCTCAATTGCCAAAGCAAGATGCGTTGAGAAATTACTGAGCATTCAAAATAAGGTTGACACGTAATTACCTCTTTTTTAAAAGATCAACATTTAATCAGAATATCCTCTCTACGTTCTCTGAGTTCTGTGGTTTTAAAAATTGGTGTTCACAAACAGACTATGTACCGAATTCCCATCTATATAAGATGGAACAAAGATCTGTTCTCATTTAAACACTCGACGTGGATCAGGAACACCAAAGAGAAACGTGGAAAGAGCGATGATTTCTGTTTGGTATTTGATCTCCTATTCTGTTTATTATTATTTACTTAGTGACCATTTAATCTTGAAAGAGGCTATCTCAGAAACAACTAACTGTTTATCTAAATAATAAAGCGATTTTACTCATGGCTTCTTTTCGAAAGTGTCTGTCAGAAGGAAAAACGCAAGATCAATTCAATTTCTTCTAATTTCGTTCAGTGATTGATTAATGTTGTACTTCATCAGCTCTGGTGCGCCAGCCAGCAGAGAAGATTGGTCCGGCAAATCAGGTAGCAAAAATTTGCAATGACACGTAAGAAAAGCATGAAATTTATACCGGGTAATGTACCGCACAGATAAAACATCTTGCCTCTTTCGTGTGACGAACCAAAGTCTGATACAGAAAACATAGCAAGAGAAATATTACTAGTAGCGATTCCTCAAGGTGTAAGACAGTAAGTAAATAGTTACTGGAACATTTAGCAAACACAAACAAAAAAATCTGATAGGCTTATGTAAAGGAAATGAATAAATAATTACTAACATTACTTTAAGGCACTAAAATATTCATATTTTTACTTCGTGAGAAGCTAAAAACAGAAAAAAATATAATTGATTATATCCTTGTGGATTAGAGTTTTTATTATTGTTATTTATATTGTGAGAACAAGAGGTTTGTAAAGACTTTGAGATAAGCGGTAATCACTTTCTGCAGGGATATGCTTTCAGGATCAGTTTTCCATGAAATCGGGAAGACATCTGAAATAATAAGGTGCCCTGAGAAACTGAGTAGTATCAAAAACATGCAGAATTTTTAGAAAATAATTAAAGAAGGCTAATTAACATTGAATCCTCAGCTTGAGAAACATTTAATTTGCATGGATTAAATATAAAAGGTATTTATTTGAGGCAGCAAAAAATCGTGTGGAGTGTTACATGTAAAAACATAAAGCCTAAAACCCAGTACATAAATGAGTAAAGTTATTAAACACAGAAAGAAACAAAAAGAATAATACTAAGTTTTTAAGCTGTCACACACAGTACGGCTTGTCTGTTTGCAAAAATACTTTACTGAGAAAAATATTTTGTGTTCGAAACGTTTAAATTAAGTCACGAGAAGCTTTCGGACAGTACGTGGAAGAGAATTCCCAAAATGCCCATAAAGTATTTTTGTAGATTGGACAAACGTCCGAGAAAAGGGCGTAAAGTCTGTAGTTTAAGGTTTACTTTATAAAGAGAGTCTACCTCTGGGGTATTTCAGAAAGTCACACTAACCAGATGAATGAAATTTTTAAAAACTTTGTCGAAAAAAACCCCACGAACAAATGGACAGAAATAGCTATTGATGATTTGGGTATAAATGTTGAACTTGAGGACTAGGCAACCATCAATTCCTTCATTATTTCAAATTAGTGTATACTGGTGTCGCATTCCAAGATTTCATTTTTTCCACGCGTACAAGGATCTGTGAAGTGCATATTGTTGGTAACTAAATCTAATTGAACGACACATTCCTTCGTTTACTGGACACCATTTGAACTCATTACATAAGGAATCTTATACTACATCTGACGAGTGATAGAGATTTAGGTTTTGATGAAATAAACCGAGAAGTTAAACACAATGGACTACAAGGTTTTGTACGTTTCTTTTCACTCATGATAAATAATTTAGCATGAGAAACAAAGTTGGTACTTATTGGCTGGCAAAAGCCAGTCAATCATCGTGCCAATATACAAGGAACAGAAAAAGAACTGCAAATACTATCGCGGAATCTCATTTAGCGTCCTCCTAAAGCTTATGCAAACATGTTAAATGTGGAACTCAGAAAAATGGTGAAAAGTCACTGCAACAAGCAGTTTAGCATTTTTACACTGAGTGGCCACTTTATTATGACCACATGACAGTTTAAAGCAAATGAGCTATGGCTGCACGCTGTTGCCGCCAGAGAGCGAGGCTAGTATAAAAAGGGAAAGGCTTAGTGCTTGTGACAGTAGTAGAAGCGATGTTTGGGTGGCGAGATGAGTAAAATGCGATTTGATGGACTTTCAACGTGGGATGATTGCAGGATCTCGGAGCCATGGAGCGAGTATCGCCGAAACCACCGCATTCGTGAAATATTCCAGAGCGGATGTTGTTAAATTGTTTAAAGACTGGACTGTCAGCCAAAAAACTGGGTCTCTACGTGCAACGTCTGGTCGTCATCGACTAGTGACTGCTCGGGCGGAACGGAGAGTGTCCAGACTGGTAACAAACAACAGAAGGGCAACAGTGCTGCAAATTACAGACCATCTTAATCAAGGATCCCCTCAAATGATCTCTGCATGCACTGTTTGCCGTACACTGCATCGGATGGGATATGGCAGCCGAAGGCTTGTTCAAACACCTTTGCTGTCTGCAGTCAACAAGAGAAAACGTCTCCAGTACGCACAGGAGCAAACGGATTGGACAGTCGATAATTGGAAACAAATTATGTGGTCCGATGGATCACGTTTTCAGTTGCACCACGCCGATGGCCGAGTGAGAATTTGGCGGAAACAGTACGAAAGCATGGACCCCAAATGCATTACTACAAACCTTCAAGCTGGTGGAGGCAACGTTACGGTTTGGGGAATGTTTTCCTGGCATGCTTTAGGCCCTTTAATTCGCGTTGATCAACGTCTGACTGGCACATCATATCTAAACATCGTTGCGGACCAAGTGCATCCTGTCATGTGAATGGTTTATTCCCAATGTCGATGGCTACTTTCAACAAGATAATGCGTCCTGCCATAGTGCTCGTATTGTACAGGATTGGTTTCAGGAACGTGCCAGTGAGAGTACTTTCCTTAAGTGGCTCCCACAATCTCCAGATCTCTACCCCATTGAGAATTTGTGGGATGAAGTTGAACGAGCCATCAGACAGCTGAATACACAACCCTGCAATCTCACACTCCTGGAAAGTGCTATTCATCAAGCAAGGTCTCAGAATCCACAAACCACCTATCAACATGTCGTGGAGTCCATGCCACGAAGAATCGACGCAGTATTAAAAGCAAAAGATGTCCCAACGAAATACTGAAGGGGTGGTCATAATAAAGTGGCCACTCAGTGTATATAAATAATATGTATTAGGTGTGCAACTTAAGTATCGGCCCCTGACCGCAAGCGATCATAGAACGTCGGCAAATGCAAATAGCTGTGCGCGATAATGGCTGATTACAGCACCATCCAACAGCTTTCTAGACAACCGTAACCGCTCAGAGATGTAGTGACAGAAAGGACGAAAGTTGACCGTGAAAGCAATGTCGTTCGAAAGCAACATTATGGTCACTGCCTCCTGTTCGCGTTTCAGCTGAAAATACGTGCTGCGAAAGCCCAGCAAATGATCTGTGCTGCTTTGGGTGAGGCTTCTGTGTCTCACAGTACATGTAAGAAGTGGTTCTAGCGGTTTAAGCCGGGAAATTTGTATCTCCGTGATGCAAAACGTCCGGGACAGCCACAGAAAGTTGACGATAAGGAACTGCAACAACTGTTGGACGCGGATCCCTGTCGCACACAGTCAGAGCTCGCCCAGGAACTCTGAGTAGCACGGCAAGCCATTGTAAAGCGCCTGCACAAGCTTGGACGGATTCACAAGGGGGCCGTTGGGTGCCCCACCAACTCACAGCTGCGAACAAGTCTAGGCGCTACGATGTTGCTGTGTCCTTGCTCTCCAGATTCAAGAAGAAGGACTTCCTCTAAAAGATTTTTACCTGTGATGAGAATTGGATCCTCTACGATAATCCTAAGCGGCGCAAATCGTGGGTTTATCCAGGTCAGCTTACCACCAGTACCTCCAAACCGAATATCCATGCCAGGAAGTTTTAGGTGTGTATATGGTGGGATCAGCGCGGTGTCGTACACTATGAGTTGATGAAACCTGGTGTTATTGTCAGCAACTCATTCGTGTGAGTGACGCAATGGAGGCGAAAAGGCCAAACACCGGCAAGGGCAGAAGGTCGGTCTTGTTGCTTCAGGATAACGCGCGTCCTCACACCACAAAAATGACTTTAAACACGATCACCGACCTGGGATGGGAGATTTTGTCCCAACCGGCATATTCTCCAGACTTCGCCCAGCCGGATTATAACCTCTTTCGCTCCCTGCAACATCACCTGAGTGATACACACTTCACTTCTATCGAGGAGGTCCACACAAGTATTGATGACTTTATCAACTCGAAACAGCCCTCTCTTTTCCGCAGTGGCATTTGGCAGCTCCCTGGTCGATGGCTCAAATGTATGCAACACGACGGGGATTATTTCCCTGATTAGGTACGTATTTAGATTTGCTATAATTTGCTGTCAACGTGTCGTGCCTGTGGCCGAGAATTAAGTTGCATACCTAATATATATGAATAATACGTTATATATGAATAATGTATAGCATTAGAAGCGGTATGTATGAATAATACACTTATTGTCAAAACAATAGTTGCACCCAAAAGGAAGCAACCAACAGGAATGAAACTTGGTGGGTAGGTTTGGCATCGTAAATCATGCAAATGATTCAAGTATCACACTCGGGCGCGCATGAGACGCATACAAGGAGGGGTCGTAGCGCTGTGCCTGACCTGCTCTATAAGGTCATCCAGTTGCGCGTGCTTGCCATTCTGACTAGTGCTGTTGTGTTGGCTGCATCGTTTGAAAGTGAAATATGCCTCGGAGAAAAATTCTAAAGCAAATCGAGCAGTTAGAGGAGTTTGAGAGGGGCCGAATCTTCCGGCTCCGGCAAGCGGGGTGGTCTTATCGCCGTATTGCGCGCTATACTGGTCTTGCAAGGCACGCAGTAGCGACAGGGAAGGTCTGGCAGACCTAGACGAACGTAGGAGACAGAAGAGCTACGGGCTGTCCGACATGCGCGGAGTGACCCAACAGGCACGATTGCGGATATTCAGCGAGCAGTGGTGCCCTCCATGCATCGTCCAATTAGTGCCAGCACCACTGCGAGACGGCTGCACGACGTAGGACTACACGCACGCAGACCGTTACGACGACTGCCTTTAACACCGAATTATTACGTCACTGTGTTTAGTTATTTATTTACTTTTGAATTTTCTGTTCAAAATAATACTAACGAAAAAGTGTTTTATGATATGCCACAGTAATAGGATTTCATGGATAATATCATATATAAAATACCACGAACTATAAAGTAAAATCATGGGCAATGCGGTCTATCCTTTTGCTTCGTGATCCATTTTTGTATTAGTTTCTGATGTCTAATGCTTTCTGCTAATGTTAAGATATTTTAAGTATTGTGAACAGAAGAATTTGGAATCCTATCACTTCATTCAAATACAGGGAAACCACAGTTGTACGTTTTTCTAGGGCGTGGCCTTAAAAAACATATAAATGTAAAAGAAGTAGAAAATAAATTCCAAAATGTTAAATATTACGACAAAATTCTGAATGTCCTCAAAAAGGAAAAACCGGGGAGGACTCGTTATTTTTAGGTACGATAATTTATAATGTATGACATACATTCTTATAGGAATACTTTGTTTGCTACCTTAAGCCTACCTCTATTTTGATTTTTGAATTAATTTTTTATACTACGTTCCATGTGAAAACTAGGTTAACAGATTCTGTACGATTTCTAATTTTCGTACATTAAAAAAATACCCGACAAAAGCTTTTTAACTTTGTAATACTAGATAGCATTCATTTTGTCTTATGGTTAATTCCATATCACACATTCTTTACTTATAAGCATTGCTATTTTCAAAGTAGTTTGTCCATTGGCTGATTTAGTACATATTAGTGCGGAGTAAAATATTCACTAATCTTTGCTTATTCCAATTTTTTTTAATTCAAGAAAAAGGAGAACTGTGAACGTTATTCAATAAATTTTCAGTTGCATCGTCTGACTTCATAGCTGAAAAAAAAACCCTGCCTCATTTTTCTCAAAGTTGTAACACACCGGGTTGCGTATAAAAGAATCAAGGAACTGTGTATTGTTGATAATTTGAAATTCAAAATTTAACGTATAATCGCAAAAAGGGTATAAAGGAATTACGTATAACCGAATTGAAAAAGGCTATAGGAACTACAGTAAAATGTCAGGACTAGTGCAGAATTACGTATAAAGGTAAAAAATTTATAAACACGGTTTCACTGTATTTAACTTTGCACTCATCTTTTAATTTATTTGGTCAGGCTAAATCTATTAACTTATTTCGAATAACGTTTCTCAAAAATGATGAAATTGACGAAATCATAAAAGTATAATTTCAATCACGTTCGTTACACGTTAATTCAAGTGATAAATCCTGAGTGCTTATGTTTGATGATGAATTAGATAGCCATGGCTGCAATTACAGCTAGAAATCAAAATTTTGACTGAAAGAGAAAATTTCGAAAATACTTTCTTAAGGAGGAGATAAAGGCATATCCAATGCAGCCTTCTGCTCATAGATGAAGCTGAAAATCGTGCTATTTTTGCGACTCCTTGTGGGAGTCTTAATTTTGTGAATGAATTTTGTGGTCTTTTCCTTATCAGATGGGGATTTTTGAAAAAGCTTCTGTCTGCATGTTAGATTACCTGCATCTGATTTCTGATTTACATAAGTTTGCTGGTAGGAAAGCCAGGAAACTGTAATGTAAGTAATTTAAATAGTTACAGACATCCTAAACAAAAGTCTATAAACGCTCAGTTATTATTGTTTGTATGAAAACTTTTATTATTCAAGAAAAAGGTAAGGAAGTGCCACGTTTCCAGTACTTGACGCACGAAGAGCGCCACCTATTAACGATATGCAACAGTACTCCCACACGTGGAAATTTAATTTTAAAATATACCCTACAATTGTTTTCTTAATTTTGCAAGCGACTGACTATTGTTCAGTGTCTTCTTCATCCGTGTGGCAATTTTCACGAGTCAGGAAGCATTTCTTGTATGTGAACTTATGTAACTCAATATCCACCATTGCACATATAGCGGCGTATTTTCACTTAACGTCCACCTTAAATGTTCTATGCTGCGCGTAATGCATATGCAATTCCATGAAGCGTGAAGCTGAATCAAGAAAAAAGAAAATCCATCAATTAACTTAATTTAAATCTCTGATGTTCTGTATTCTATATTTCCCTCTCTAGCAGGAGAGAAATCTTGAAAGTGCTTAATTACCTCAGTATGTATTTTATTATTTCGGCATTTATTGGTCTATTTCTTAATTTAATATCTACTCTGTGATTTGATTTGATTTTTCACTTTTACGATCATATAGAGATTATTTTATGGTGCGTCTTTTTTTGTAAGATGAAGTGAAAGTATTTCAGTATTTCTAACGTATTTAACCATCAAGCGTCAACTTGATTCCCATCGCTGTGGGGACCATTAAAGGTTAGTCCTTTCTTTAAAAGGGAAGATTCTGTTTTTGAGTAATGTAGTTGTTCTTTTACGCACATGCACTTGATTAGCTGATCATGGGAATTCCTTACTTCAAGAAGAGGGCAAGTGAGAGAGAATAGAATGAAGAAAACATTCATGTGGAGATCATTTAGTGAGATCCACAGCCAGGTGACGTCATGTCGCAGGGCAAATGCTGCCAAAATGTTCAACTCCCGAAGGGCTGGAGTAAGAATCCGCGTGGCGGTTTGTTCTGCGTTTTGGCATGACCAAAGAGTCCGTTGGCAAATGCAGACACCTCCCTGCCTTCCCTGCTCGTAGAAACGACTTCTCCTCTACAGCTTCCGATGATGCCAACGAGGATTCGTTGCCTCTTCTTCAACTCCTCGTGCTTCCTCATTTCAGAGCGGATGTAATTTGCGTCGGATGCCTGTCTGTGGAATAATCTTCAAATCTCACAGTGCTCACTCTCCAGAGGATTAGAGATTCCGGAAAAGTGAAGCTAAACTGACAAAAAAACACTCCTTCATTTTTCTAAAGAAAACGGAGTTCTGTTTTTGTGTTTGAGAAAATCTCTGCATTTTCCCCCCGATTTTTCCTGTTTCTCTCCCCTGGAATGAAAGTTTCGTGAGACCATCTCTCAAAACTACGAAGTACAAAGCTTGTCAGCTCACTGTGGATTTATATCGCTGCATGTTCAAGTGACGCCAGTTTCAAGTGCACGAATATCCCCTGTCGGGATACACAGGATTTCGCTTTTCTTCGCATGAGGAGCTTAAAGCTAGCAACAGTTTTCATCGATATGGTGTAGGAGAATAATTTGAAATCTCTGTAAGTGTTTTGTTTTAATTGTACGGATACATTTCAACGAGGAAATATGAATCGTTTCTTGCAACAGTGATAAGTGCCACACAAAGTCTATTTATATTCTTTATACGTTGATAAATCATAAAACAGTTTTTCATCATTTAGTAGCTTGTCACCGCGAAATATCTAGCTGTAATAAGCAACATAATGCAAAAGCCAATTTTTGTCTTCTTTGAAGAAAAATTTTAACATCTGAAACTCTACTTTGTTGTTATCGCATTTTGGAATAAATGAAGCCCAGGTTATTTTAAAAACTCTGGGAACAGCTTTAGAAACACTCTTCAGCCAACTGCATTCTTCTCCTTGGATTAAATTCTGCATAAATTACCTGTATCGAAGAATTTCTTTTATACTGTTTGCGCATTAAAACATCCTAAGTTGATGTTTCAAACTAAGAAAAGTATATTAATTAAGAATTTTTGAAAGTTCCTAATAAAGTCGTGAGTATTGTTTCTCACTTTCGCACTTTTGATTTAAAAAAATTCTTAGATCAGTAAATATCAATTGGATTTATCAAGAGGATATGAAGTAAATATCAAAAATATAATTTGATTCCGATAAGTTGTGTAAATTTTGCACTAAGCCGCTAGCTGCTGTTTCATTAGGTAAGAAGTTGATTTAGAGTGAAATAGCAGTCAGTAGAATTTCACCTTTAGTACTACTGAAGCACAAGAAAACAGTATATCAGTCACGATTCTACATGAATTAAAACATTTCTATCGTATTGAAGCTATTAGTTTTTTTAACATTTTCATAAAACATATTACTGAAGAGTAAATGTTATCCCAAAAGAGAATGAATGGTTTCTCATTATAAAAGGGATATCGAGAAAATATCACGCAGTAAGAGAAAAGGTACTGCAAATTTAATGTACTCCTGTCGATATTGTTCCTTAAGACCTCCAATTTGGAATATATCTGTGTTCTTTTCTCCGTGGTGATCCCACAGTCAATATTTATCTTGCAATTTTTCTTCCACCAGTTGACAAAAGTTCCGAGGCAGTCTTGTGGAAAAAGACATAAATTCAAATATTGTGCAATTCTCGGAGTTTAGTAATCGTGCGAAAGCCTGCTCACGCAATTTTCTACAGTATTAATCAAAAATTGTTTCTTCAAAGACATCTCTGGGAATTTCTACGGTCTTCATTTCAGTTTAAACAAGGATAAAGAAAGAAGAAAGGAAAATCTGTTTCCAGCTTCATTAAGATCACGATGTGTGCATTTTGAAGAGAGGAAATCATTATGGTAAAGCTCGTGCCGATATTTACATCGAGTGTGGGTGGATTTGCAGTTTAGTAACATCTTGTAGCGACCTTTTTCTTCGACCACGGGGGTGAACTTCATATTTTTAAGTCTCTAAGGATTAAATAAATCCCAAGCGTCCTGCGTCACGTGATCCAAGATGCGGAGTCGGAGAGATCCGTATCGACCCATGATGTACCACCGCAAAGTAAGTCCAAATTAATTAATTCATTAATCCACTTTCTTTTCTTTTCTTTTCTGTGATCGTACTTTTTCAAAGTATGCTTGGAATATATTTTTCTCCTCAGCATGATTTGAGAGCGCGACAGATGAAAGAAGAGAATGATGGGACTAGATTGGATGGGGGGGGGGCAGAAGCGGCTGAGTAACTGGTGGGTGAAATGGCATTCGTTTGCTTCTCAGCAGGGGGTCTGTTGGTTTGGCTCCTCACCCTCTTGGCAAACCACGAGATTGGGATATGGAGTGGGGGGAGGGGGACGAAGTACGAGAACTTGAACTATTCGTAGCTACTTTGCGCTGAGAACAATGCAGCTGGCAGAACGTTTCTTTGGCTAATGGAATCTACGTACACTGGTCAGAAAAAACCTTCGGTTTCCTTTTTTTTTTTTTTTGCTCTTGTTTTTATTCAATCGAAGATGCTTCTTAGCTTTTGATTCCACAGAAATGCCTGTACCTTTGCATCCTTCATCCCTATCTAAGGAACTAATTTATCTGCAAATTAAGAGGTTACACAGTTCACTGTGGTGCTTCACTATTTTTTTTTTTTTTTTACCAGATTTTTGGCAAAAACTGAAGCTACGCAAAAACTCGTATTTGACTGAAGTCACATTATTTTAAGGTTAGAGGTATTTTCCTTGAAATTTCTTTTCTCACGCCTTTATATATATATATATATAATGGAAGTTCAGTTGAGAGGAAACTAAGTGCTGATAATAAATCGAACCAAGAACCATACAATCACGTGTT
This sequence comes from Macrothele yani, assembly GCA_039090855.1. Lineage (NCBI taxonomy): Eukaryota > Metazoa > Arthropoda > Arachnida > Araneae > Macrothelidae > Macrothele > Macrothele yani. The sequence goes on along the minus strand of CM077007.1, from coordinate 78,012,827 downwards.
TCATTTGCGTAACCAAGGAAATCAAGATGTAAGAAATTCAGAATAGATGACCTTTGAATCACAGGACATCTGATTTTCTTCGACGTAGAGGAAGAGATTAAAGGTAAACTACAAAAATGCATATATATTTTTAAATAATTAGCGTTATGCAAAGTCATTACAGATAGCCAAACGAAGTAGAATTTCAAAAGGCTAATATTACTATTCTGTCAGACTTGATAAACTGCGGAAAATATCAGAATTCAGTCGTCAAAACTGTTCTTAGTCATGTAATTTGAAAATTAATTGAAATGTACAGATCGGAAAAAGGTAGAAAAATATTTGCGAAAATCACGCCCAAAAACTTATGAATATTGCGAAAATTGAAATAAAAGTTTCGTATTTAATAATGTTCAGTAATATTACCTGTCCTTTGAGGCGAATTTCAGATTCTATAAGTATGAGGGAGGAGTGTCGCCACTACCCAAAATACAAGTTTTCCTGAAATATTTTGTTCATGGGGCTCTGGGACCAAACCTGACCCTTGTGACTTACTGCTTCAAAGTTCCGACTTGTACGTTTTCCTGAATTGTTTTACTCATATTGAATTTCATTAGTTTACGTACGACGAACTATTCGACCATTTCATTCCCTTAACATTTTGCAAACGAATACGGGTAAACCATTTAAGGTTTTAATCGTCCTACACGGACCACCACAATTTTCTCGATAACCACCTCAAATTTCTCGATACCGAAAGAGTGACCTACTTATTGGGAAAGTAACTGTTACATGTTATCAAGTGGGTGGATGAAATGCAGAGTTGTCTGAAGGCGATAAGGCCCATGTGTGGGCGTAAATCAACAAATACATTTGCAATGTAAGCTCGGCATGTGATAGAGCAGTACCAAAAGCAGTACTTTAACCCGCTATCACATAAGATGCGATAGATCTTAAATGTTTCAATTTGTTGCTATTATTTCAAGTATATCTAGATATCCGTAAAAGACTCTTAGTTGATATTTTGATTTGTGGTACATTATTTATTTTTTTTAGGCAGCAAAGAGATGATTTATTGTTGCGTAAAAATAGCCTGTTTTGGAGACTGTTGCCTCGGCTTTAAATGAACCATTTGCCATATCCTTCGCGAATTTCAAGCCAATGATTTTGCTCTTCTTTGTCCGGTCCTGAGGACTTTCTTTTTCTCTCTGTATTTGCTTTGGATGTGGTTTCTTTGTATTTCGTTCTGGTCTTTTCTTTTCTTTTCCTTTTCTTTGCTCTGATCTTCTTGAGCAGTTCTTTTCGTTCTGCGAGTTCAACTGGATCTTCAGTAAACTCATGGACTGAGTCATTCCCCGAAAATCTAACTTTCTTCTGTTTTGCTGGAATACATTTTAAAGTATTAGAACACACTCTTTGTAACTTGAGAATTCCTTTCAGACCTAACGGCTTCTGATCTTCTACTTCACTGCGAGAAGTAGATAACGCTAAGCAGATATCATCGCTGCTCAGAGAGAGATTTTCTTCAGAAAAATTTTGTGCTGTCTGATCCACTGAATGGTACGAAACCTGATTTCCAGAAAGCAAAAAACTGTTTGGATCATACGGTTTTTTCAAAAGTCCTTCTTTAATCTGATCATCCCGTATGAATGGCGAAACATTCTGCACGGCAAATCCCTTCGATGGGCTATGTGGGAAACTCTTTTCAAGGTAATTATCTCCTGAGGTCACCGTTTCTTTGCTAGGATCATCTTTAGCGTAGCCCTGTACGGAAAGCAGTGAATTAAACGAACAGTCGAGATATTCACCCCAGCGCTTCCCGAAAAATCCAGGTGTTTTTGTATTGGTATGATAATTTTCGAAGTCATACGGCGGACTTAAATTCTGACCTAGTAAATTTTGCATAGTGTTGTCGAATGACGCAGATGGTGCTTGATGATAGGCTTTGCGTTTAATGATTTCCGAAGGTTCGCCTTTCACATTCCAGTCAAGAAAACTAACAGCACCCTTGCAACGACTCTCCTTGTCTTCTGTCCTGCAATTAGATCCGCATTTGTTTGAAGTATTGTCTTCAGCTAATAATTTCTTAGATTCATGAATATAACTATTTACATGAGATAATAAAGAAGCTGGCTTTCTGCGTGACAGAGTCCTAGATTTTTTATTTCGCTCTATCGAATCTTTTTTCTTTTTACTGTTAGCTTCTTTTCTGCCTTTCCAGAGTTTACGGGGTTTTCGCGTTTCTGTGGAACTATTTTGAGAACAACTCTCTTTTGCGGACGGATGTACATTACTCACCTGCAAATATTTTGCCATGGTAGACATAAGCGCCTGAGGCCATTTTGCTGCTGGCACCTCCAAAGAACTGGGGGGTTTGTTGGAAATCCAATCCATACCTACTTCTCAATAACCTAACATTGTTCTTCTAAACCCCTAAGCCAAATAAAGTAAAATACACGAGAAAATTAAACAGCTATAAAGCTGCTATGGAAAAATGAAAAAATTTAGAATTGCATATTCCAAACAATAAAAACGTAATTATTGGGCAGCAACTACATTCTCATGATTCACAGTAAGAAAGGAGAGCAAAATCACTTATTCCAGTTGTTCCTATTTGCTTGACGAAGTCTTTTGATCTAACTTACATAGCTTTCATAGACCAGGATGGGCAGTTCATTATCGTAGTCCAGTGGAGTCCACAGAAATGTGAATATGCATCATTAAAATACAACCCGAAGAAGATATGTATCTGACAAAAGCCTTGGGCATGCTGTCTACCTTCCTTGAGAAAAACCGTCTGGTTGATGTGCGAAAGCTTGGAAACTGTGATTTTCTATTCTACGCCAATAAATTCGGATCACTAGTATAGTTATACTATTTTGAGTCTTGGGCATTATAAAAAATATGCATGAACTCTATCGGTGAAGTAGAAAGCTAGTGAAAGATAGAGACGACGTGTCAACGGCTTTTCAAATCATGAAGCTTTTCATTGTGTACCCATTCTTCAGCGGTTTCTGGTGCCTATTATTGTTTGTTGTTTGCATTATCAAACAATAATTGTATTTAGTCATACCATTTGATCTATTCGCATGTCTCTCCCTACCTCTTCCGCTGCTTAGATCAGAAGTAAAGTGATTCACATGTAGCCATTTTCCCTTTTGAGGCTATGAAACAAATAAAATATCGAAGGATGCGCTTTGCTTGTAATAAAGTTTATACTTAAGGAGACGAGGTATTTTTGCTGTCCCTGTAGAAATATGCTAAACTATGAAGGTGAGTAGCCTATGAAGGTGAATAGCCTTGGTGGAAGAATGAAATTAAAGGAGCTGCAGAGAAAAAGAGTGAAGCATGGCTGGTGATGTTTCAAGGTAAATTTCATGAAAATGCGTGCCGTTTCAAAGGGTTTGAAAAAGTTAGGCTGGTTCGCTAGAGTAGTGTAGAAGCAATAAGATGAACAGGGAAAAACTGGCTTTTTGTGAAGATAGTAAAATCGTTCTCGAAGTATATTAGACATGAAAAAATGAAGATAGTAAAGCTTTAAGTGTGCACAAACAGGATTGAAGAAATGATCTGGGAGCCTAATGTGTAAAATAAATAATTAGATGAATATTTCTGGGAGTTATTAGAACATAAAGGGAAACGTGAATCTGGAGCAGAAGCGGATGGTACCACGGAAATAGAAGAACACACATTGGAAATCTCAAAAGAAGGGTTTAAAAACTTATGCAGCGTCTGCAAAACTGTAAGCCCTATAGTAGATAGCATAAAACCTGAGATGCTGAAGCATGATGACATTCATTGGTGATATTAATTGGTTGATAATAACTGATTAGCAGAGATTCGTTAGTTGTTCTTCTGAACGACGGATGATATCATTGCCCTCTTCTAATGCAAGGGAATAATTTCATCGTTATAGTCATTGTCGATGATTATCAATCCACTGCTGGATGAATGTCCCTCTAAATTTCTTCCACAACGATCTATCTTGAGCCAGTCTAGTCCATGTCACTCCTTCATAATTTCGGATTTCATCTACCTATCTCCCACGTGGTCTTCTTCTGGGTCTTTTCCTGTACCTTGGAATCCAGTCTAAAATTTCGGTTGTCCATAGGTAGTCCGTCCTTCTGGCAATATATCCAGCCTATTGCCACTTCTGGGATTTTACTCTGTTCATGATGTCTTCCACTCTTGTTATTTTCTTTATCCACGAGTTTCTCTTCTTATCTTTCCTGGTTACACCAAGCCTGCAACTTTCCACGCTTCTTTCAGTTATCTTCAGTCTTTGTATGTCTTAAGGTCCACGTCTCTGCTCCATACGTAAGCACTGGAAGGGTGCATTCATTAAACACTTTTGTTTTATGACATAATGGCATATTGCTCTTAAAACTTGTACAGTTTCTTCCAAAAGCTCGCCAACCAAGTTTTATACGCCGATTAATTTCTTCATCAATGCGACGCTCACTTGATATCTGCTGTCCAAGGTAAAAATGCCTTGATATCTGCTGTCCAATAAATGTAAGTATCGGTTATCTCCAGCTTTCCCCATCAATTGATAAATCTTTATTTCTTATAAAAGCATTGTACATCAGTTTTGTCTTCTGAAAGTTCATTTTTAATCTCACTTGTTTACACTTGTCATACTCCGCAGTTGTGAAGGAACAGTTGCAAAAATGACTACGCCATCAGCAAACCGAACGAGATTTAAATAATTTCCATTAATCTTTATCACTTTGATTTTCCAGTTCAATGATTGAAAGACATTTTTGGAATGTGGCATTAAAGAGTTTGGGAGATATGGTGCCATCTTATCTCACTCTACAATTTTTATTGCTGCTGTATCCTCAAATAGCCGAATCTTTGCAGCTGCATTTTCATAGATGTTATTAATAATGGAAATGTATGACAATTCTTCCTGTAAAATGAGTCCCAACTGTAACAGCGATGTTGCAAGTGGAAAGTGTGATTTGTCCTTTCACTCCAGAAATCCGCACAAATGTTCAATAATATTGAGGTCTAGAGATTGGGGTGGCCAGGGTAGCTGCTATACCTCATGTTCTGCAAACCACAATTTGACATGTATCGCGCAGTGTTGTAAGGGTGCACTTTGGGAACAATGCCTGCAACATTGGGTACAGGTGGTCCCCAAAAATATATTCGTTCGTTGTAGATGGGACACGACCTTGCAAAATAACCAATAGCCCTAAGGAATGGCATGATATGGCACCCCACAGCATCAGAGATCCACCTCCATGCTTCATAGTCGGAACCAAACAGTCGGGGTGGTGCGCTTTTGCAGGTTTTCGGCAAACGTACAGTCTAACAGTGGTAGCAAACAATGTGAAGCACGATTCACCAGACCAGATGACACGTTTCCACTCTTTAGAATCTTAGGTTGTATGGTTTCTCACCACCACCTTATATGTTTTATTAAATTGATATTGGTAATCACATGTTTTTTTATTGCAGCACGGCCATAAATACGAGAACGATGGAGTTCTCAACAAACTGTTATGACAGAAACGGGAGCATTCCGACTGGTACTCAAATCTGCTGCTATTTCCGGTGCCGTGACCTTGCGCTTCCGTTGTAAAATCCGTGCCAACGTTCGCCTATCCGTATCGGACATCTTCGTATGGCGTCCATAATTTGCACGTATGGAGGTAACACCCTATTCTCTGATACGTTGTCGTAATCGTCGATGCAGTTCCTCGCATTACTACGAGTATATTACTATTGACATTACTTCGCATTACTATATTACTATTTCTTCCGTTCTAGTTACTGAAGCTCCTGCAAGACGAGCACCAATGATCATGTTTTTTGAGGTCACTGAGATCTGGCATTGTCGACAATTACTCCACAACTGATTCACCTGCAACTGTGGTGCTGTTAAGTGATAGCCGACATCGTGCTGTTTCCCTTTATATGCTTCACATTGCCGGGTAACGTCGTCCCTATGATTTGCATACGGCGCATTGTGTGTTCTTCAGCCACAGTCGATGTTTCCATTATTTCGATTAAACCCCGTGTGATCAGGGCAAATGTAAGAATCGTCTTGTGTATGTGTTAGATAAAGTGTTTGGGAAGATTAGCATTAATAAGGTACGAGTCTTGATGTCAAACAGAGCGTGATATGAACGGAATGGTTTTATGTTTGGCAGAAGCTCAGCTGTTCTAAAAAAGTCCTTGCATTATGTATACTGATTGAAAGTACTCTCCTCTAGCAAGAGAGTTTTGCTTCATTTGTAAATACTGTAGATGCCTTACAATGGAGTAAATAGAAGGTTTCTCTAGAAGGTCTTGAAAAATTCCAGTATTAATGCTAATTTACTAGTGCGTCTGATTTACTGCCATCACATCTAATAATGGAATTTACTAGATGCGCTGGCAGTAAATCATATGTGCAAAAAACTCCTTTTGATTATATTTAATCAGATGAAGTAAAAACATGAACTTTGTCAGCTTAGAAGTCTAATGATGGCGACGGGAAAAAGAAAGAAAGAGACAATACTTTAAAAAAAGCTGATAGTAGAATGAAACTTTTTAGTTTGAGTAAATAACATTCTATACAATAAGTTTTCTATCGGGAAGAGTCAGACAAGGTTTTATAATTTCTCCGTGGATATTCAGTATATTTGTGAATTAATACATGCGTTATGCTAAAATAAATAGCATTCGTTTACGCCTTTAAAATTTCATAATGATTGAGGTTGCTAATATGTGGGTAAGAGTTAGTATTTTACAAGTTATCTCTATTTCGTGAGGAATTCCTGCAAAAGTTCTTTATGGGTCTCTTCAAAATATACAACAATATTTCCCCCTGTAATCTAAATCCTACAAAAGATGTCCAAGATTGATTCTTCGCTTGAACAAAAAAATCTTGGCTTAAATTCTAATTTGAAGTTAAATTTAGCTACGAGAAGTGTAAATTTTTGTATCAACTTAAACAATGAATTAGGAAAGTTCTCACCCATTGAAATACCGAGTGCAGTACAGTAGTACACCCCTATTTAAGTGCAATTGCATTACGCTATTATTTCAGGAATACATCAATTTTAAAAAGAACTGTAGACACGGCTGAGGAACGTGTCTTTTTATGCTTTCTGGGTCTCGTATAGCGCACGTTCGAGTCACAGTGCAGTAAACAAGTAGGTATAATCTGCATGAGTTGCACAGGAGAATGTATAAAAAGACTCGTCCATTGGAGAATCATCGAATCCCATATAAGATATTGATTAAGTAGATGCTGATGCTGTGGGACAGAAAGGAACTGGACCTACCTAGTTCTTTAAAGAACTAGGTAGGTACAGGCGTAGCAGCAATCATTATGAAACCCGTGTAGCTGTAAGCCACATAGTACTTGTTGCATTTCGCGTACCACTGATGTGCATCATTGGCTTCTAATGCACCCAGAGACTTTGCGATGGAAAAGATCCATGACGTAGGCATGTTGCAATTTTTGTTATGAGTGACAATCGGTGCTCTTTGGTTTTCATTACGTTCCTCTTCCACTTCTTACACTGTAGTCTATTCTCTTTCGTTCTTCTGTCTCTTTATCTGCTAGCAAGCACTTTGCAACTTTGCAACTGTAGAACGTTAATTTGCAACTGTAGAAAGTTAATAGAAATTAGTTCAACGAATGAAATGGCGCCTTATATTTAGAACCCCCACGTGAAAAATTGAATATCAGTTTCCTTTTTGTGACAAAAGGGACAACAACATCACGTGTGTTTATCGTATTAAAACAGCTTTATTTTTCAGCATGTTTGTGTAGAACAGTTGCACATCAGTGGTACGCGAAATTAATTTCAGGGAGTAACCTGATTGAGAAAAATAACCGATCTTACGTAAAACAGTGCAAGAGTAATAATGTAAAAAACAATTTGCAGGAAATTCTAGCGTTCATATCTGCTAATGCAGGTACTAGACGGACAACTGTCGTGAGTCATTCATTGAAACATCATTTATTTTAGTAATTCTTTCATACGTAACGACCGGGTGCCGGATTACCTGGGAGAAAACAATTTTAATCTATAACTCTCCGGCCAGTAATTTTTAGTAACAAGTACTGTCCAACCAAGATACAGTACAATTCACACAACATCTATCAAATACACGGGTATGCATAAAACGGATACTGGTGCTCAAGTTTTCCTTATATCTGTATGTACCAGTTTTCGGTGAATAAGGGTACCATGTTTCCTCAATCGATTAAATCGATGAAAGAGTTTATCACTCTTCATTTACTTAGGCTTTTGATAGCCTAAAGATAACAGTGAGTATCCATCTGTTGTGCTGTTAGCTGTTTATTCCTCATCCAGATGAATTCTATAGGAAAAGCAGAGAACTCAAAACATTGAACCAGCAAGTCATACGCGTTGTACCAAGGATCAAAACAGGAAGGCGTTATGGATAATAGACAGCGCTGCACCGTAGTGTTGTTATATTTTTGATCTCGACCATATAGCCGCTAGACGATGAACAGATAGATTCTGTTTTAAATGGGATAGTGTTGTCTTGGGCACATACTTCTCGGGCTAGTAACTGTACCTGAGGCGAATCCAGGTGAGGTTTATATACTCACTTTGCTGAGTTGTTATGTCCCTATATCTGTCTTTCTCAGAACCAATTTCCATACATTTGGAATGAACGACTCCTAGCCTTCGATATTTTCTGTAGTAATGAAACATAAAATATAATTCTGGAACTTATCCAGAAATCTTATATTATATAGCATGTGATGTTATTATATTATATAGCATATTATATATCATGTGATGTTGTATTACAACTCTCACAAAACGCATCGCCAGCGCGTTTTTGTAAGATTTGTAATGAAATGTTGATTAATGAAACATAATTAAATACTATGGTATGTATGCTGCTACATGTTGAAAATTCAGACTTCATAGATAATAGATCAATGAAGGCTGAACTTTAGCCTCTGTGTGTGACATGCTCGTACAAATGCTTTGCATTGCTACAGCGTATAAGTTATAGGTCAAAGGAATTTGTTTTATTGATTTTATTGGGGAAAATAACATTCTCTTTGCAATACCGACCTCGGAAGTAAAATTTATTATCTTTCTTGAAATTGCCGTTTGATTATCATCAGAAACGTGACATGGTTGAGGAAACATACTGCTTCATTATTAACAAATGTCCGACTTCTACTTACAGCTCCGATAAAGCACTCGTTCTCTGAAAAATAAGAAAAATGTTAAAAGTGTTGGAGAAAGCTCCTTTTCGTTTAGGAAAGAAACGAAAAGTTTTTGCAATTCTTGTCATACAGACAACACAACATTACTATGACGTAGCTGCGTATGTATTATGCCCAATAGAAAAAATCAGTATCAAACAAAATAGCTAGCGAGCTTCAGATGAAAATCACAAATAATAATCTAGTTCGTGGCATACTTAAAATAGTGTGATGAACTGTAGGACTATGATTTATTTTCCGAATGAAAAGATTTTCTTCGTTAAAATTATTTTTTACATTACCCAGTAAAGCTATATGAAATCAAATATCGTGTAATAAGATGACATTTTTGTAAGGCCGCGGAATACAATGACATCATTGTTGTGAAAAAAACTTCCAGTTTATTAATTTATCACCCTCGCTTCACTCGCTCACAGAAGACGAAACTGTCCGAATAGTGACATCGGAGTTCATCATGCAGAGTACATGAACTGTGCGGCTTATGAAGTCCCAAACTGATTTCTGTTTCCAGTGCATGATGAACTCCGTTGTTAAGATTTTAATGTTCTTGGAAGAAGGCGAAAGACTATATGATGAGCAACGTTTGAGGCATTATTAGAGAAAATTATGCTTTTCCATGTTACAAATGGAATAGCTTCGGCTGCACTTTTGAAGCGGGACAGAAGTTCCCCTTCTGGAATTACCAGTTCCATTTCTGTAGACTTTTAACTGCAATCACACTCTCATCCTATGAGTCTAACATTCTAAAAGAAATGAAACTGATTAGCATCGCTGACACCACAGTTATGTCAAAACAAGCTTCGCTTTCTGCTGCGTTCATTATCGTCGAAAGAAATTATGTATAGGATGGTTGCACTCTGGGTTTACAGGTGACGCTCCGCGCATAGGATTTCAGACAAATTTTCCCACTCGTACCCAAAAGCACTCGGACACAGCTTTCGTATGAGGAAATAAAAACAGAAAAAATGATGGCCAGTAAGCAGCCCCTCTTCAACAAGAAGCATCTCACCCGAATACGAGGAGTGAGGAGCGTGTCGATTTTAATGAATATGCGAAGAAATTGCCGTGGATAAAATCCTGAGGAGGATGATTTGTTAGAAATTCCCAAAGCGATGTGAGCCAAACATCTTTACAAACCTAATGTGATCACCCATAAAGGAAAAGACGGATGATTCTAACACTGTACTGCAGTACAGTGATTTTACCAACCAAAGATAAAAACGGACTCAAGCTGAAAAAGCATTCTTACCCCATTGTCAAGAGAGAAAGATGTTCACATTATCATCGATTATGTTTTCCATGATGTTCCTACCAGTTCCAACAACTGTCCAAATGAATTTTCAAATTCCACGTGACTGCCACTTCATCTTTCAGCATGCATCCGTAGAAACTTGGCATCCGAACCCGAAAGACTTTGATTCCCATAATTCGAAAATAATTAGGTGTGTGCAAAAGTTCTACCCGTTTTTTATTAGAAAAAAGACATTTTTAATAAAAATAACATTTTTACTCTTTTATATAATTGCCATTATTACCCATGACCTCCTGCCATCTTTCTGGTAGTTATTGAATTTCTGTCCTGTAGAACTGCTCCATTTCGGAGTCACAAAACTCTTGTAATGTAGTTTCAACATCTTGAACATCATCGAAGGTTTTTCCAGCTAAGTTGTTCTCAAGAGATCAAAAGATGTGGTAGTCCGTAAGTGCAAGGTCTGGAAAATACGGCGGGTGAGGTAACACTCACTATCCAATGTCCAGTAATTTCCTTTGAGTGGCTAAAGCTTCATGGGGTTTTGCGTTGTCATGTTGCAAGATGACGCCTTTCCGATTAATCAGTGCTGGGGGCTTAGATTTCAATTTTGTTTTCTTTCAACCTTTCCAACTTATACAGGTCAGCATTTATCGTTTGGTTATGTACAAGCAGCCCCTAGTAGATTACCAACCTGACATCCCACCATACACTTAACAAGACTTTTCTAGTGTGTAGTCCTCCTCCTGAAATCAATGGAGACTTTAACTCGGCATACAATCCTTTGACGATTAACATTTTGTAAAGAACCCACATTTCATCACTCGTAACTAATCGTTCCAAGAAAGGTTTGTTTCGGTGACGTGCAAGCAAAGAAAGACAGGAGATTATTCTGTCCGATCGATTTCTTGCGTATAGGTCCTGTGGTACTCACTGGTTGAACTTTGTCATAAACACAAGCGCATGCATCCTTCTTCTGTTATTCTGTGTACAGAAAACCTTTCTGATAATTCTTCAACGCTTAGATTTTGATCATTTGATATGGCTTGGCTGAGATCCTCTTCAGAAACCTCTAATGGATGTTTGGAACGTAGTTGATCTCTGCATCTTCTGTTTCCTTCACGGAATTTCTGTAAACAACGGTGACATGTGCTTTCGTCTGCGTCATCCTTAGCATACACATGGCAACTGTTGCCACAGGCTTCAGCTGCATTTTTGCCTTTGTCGAACTTACAAAGCAAACAGTGCCTAATGTGAACCTTATTGCTTGACATGTTAATCCTTGCGTGACTTGTTTACGAATGAAATGCACCTGTATATTTGGTGACATTCTACAGCCTACTCCTTGAAGCATTTTGACCGTCACACGCGCCATCTGTTATCGCACTTGTTACTTAAATTTTTTTCTTGGAATTGCATCATAAGTAATGTGTAGAACTTTTACACGCATATAATAGGATTCCATCTCCTTGTGTGTTAATAAATCATTGTTGCCAAGACTGAAAATCTCGAAAACGGTGCTTCGTAGCAAAATTTGGCTTCCCCTCGGCCCAGTCCCAAAGAGTGCTTAACTGGTTTTCGCCAAAGCTTTAAATGATTATAACGAAGTGAATTTCTCCGTCATTTTTATCCGCGCCAGGATTCGAACCCGGATCCCCTCATTCCGGAATAAGTTGCTCTACCAATTGAGCTACGCGGACATTTTATTCTGATTCCTATCTGCCTTTATGTCGTGTGCGTCCTTCTGGCAGGTACGTCACATCTCCTGGTACGTTACATGATGAATGCCACGATGCATCTTGTAGATTGTAGAAACTAAAGACCAAAAATTGTGAATCCCCGTCACTAACACACTTGCGATTCAGCTTTTCTTTCCATCTTGATCAGATTTTAGCTTGCTCATGCGCAAATGGACTTTCGTAGCTACATCACATTTCATCGGTGTCAGGGTTGTTTCTTACGTTCGTCTAAATCTTATTAATATATAATAATATTAATAAAAATAAACCTTATATTTGAAAAACCAAACAGTCGAAATATTTACTATTTCTGCTACCTTATTTCAGAAAATATTTACTTTTACGACTCTATGTCCTTTCATTGGTCCTACGACTATAACATTCATTAATCCACCTACCTAAGTATAGCTCATTGTCAGGAATTAGTAAACCTTATTGTTTGTTGTCATGATTTAATTCTACGTAGTTTAAGATGCACCGAACTGTGGCTCGGTGTAGTCATGAGTGACGCGAGTAAATGCGATGTGTTGTACGTAAACCCATGTATGCTCTCGAATTGTTCTTTTTATTTCACACCCACAAAGATCTTGGCACGCGAAAGATGCATAACATAAATTATCTACGAAGAGTAGATAATTTAGAAAAAAATCGGGTACTCTCCCGATTTTTTTCTGGATGTTTCGCTTCATCTGCTACCTCCATCCGCTTGATGGACACAAAAGTGCAGCACAAGATCAACACACCGGAAAATCTGCTCTTGCGGAACATTCAACTTATCCAAATCGTATTAAATGGGAAGATGCGAAATTACTAAGTCTTTCGTTTCTCATCTCAACAGAAGAGAGTCATTGGAGATCTTCAAGAACAACAATCATGTTTTAAAATGAAACTTAGGCTCTGCTGCTAACATTCTGAACTTATAAAATCTGTCCTTGAAAAGCGGAATGATGAACGCACCAGATCGAAATTACGCTACTATGAGTCTATTTCTACCGTTTCCTTTTCAAAATGTCTTTTCGCTAACTGAACGTTTTATCTAACTGAAATTTAGCTAAATAAAGACCTGATCCTGACGAAGACATAACTGTAGTTATGTCGAAACGCCTTATAGTTTTGTAAGTTTTCTAAGTTACTGATGCCGTTTGTGTGTAAAAATAATAATCGTTGTTTCCAACCAACGTTCTCTTGATATTACGCTCCGAAGTTTTACGAATATAAGACTTTATTTTCATTTCTCCCTATGTTTCCTTTTCTAAGGAATGAATTCAACGAATTCTTTTTGAACAGGATATCTAAATTCAGTTGAAGGTAAGCAATTCCGCAGTTCTGCGTAAGTTCATATCTTTGACTGTATTTTATCTTGTAGTTGGAAACTAATTATCTATCGCTAAATGCATAGAAGCTAATTTTCTATCGAATCGGAAACTAATTTTCTGTCGAATCGGAAACTAATTTTCTATCGCTAACTTAATTCTACTATTTTTTTCTTTCTTCAAACAAAACCTGCGTGGTGTAATAATGTTATCTTTAGCAAGTCTTTGAGGAGCTGTAGTGCTTTATATTATAGCTATGCCCACCCTTCAGATTGTGGACACAACGTCTGTAGGCATATGGATTTGTAGAATTATTTTTGTTTGGAAAACCTGAACTGTGGGAACGATTGGCCTTTTTCTGATTAATAACTTTGTCTGTCTGGTGGGGCAGTGGTCTAAGAGCTGGCTTCTGACAATTCGTTTGTGATGGGACTGCTTATAGCACTTCGAGTTGCTCACGATGGTTGTTAAACTTCCAAAAGAAAAACAATACATAACTTTACCACTAGGGGGCGTTAATGCATATGCTGATAAATTTTAAATATATTTGATTCCATATTAATGCTTCTAAATCTCTGATTTAAACAATTCTTTTTTCCTGAAATATCTTTTGCCTCAGAAACCATACTGAGTACAGTTTCTATTTGAAATAATGTGCTGCTTTCCCGCTACAGCTTGTAAATATTTGCTACATTTTTCTCCATGGCTGCATCTAAAACTCCAATTTGGAAAATTGTTTTTGTGTTTTATAATATTCATAGTGGAAAATGCTTTATATATATTTTATTTTTCGTAACACTCAATATTGCCATTTGAGGGCTTGAGTTCATATTTCTGTTCGCAGTATATCCGCACCAACATCTTTGAATCCAGTTGAAAAACAAAATTGGTGATCAGATAGATATCATGCGCCACGGAAAACATTTTAGAACATAATAGAAAACATTTTATACATAACGTAATTATGCATAAAATGTTATGCATGTTCAAAATAATATAAATTTTCTTACTAGGAAGAGTAAAGTATATCTTAGTTTTCTCGATATCCTTTCTTTTAATAGGCCGATTTCAATTTCTTTTTTCTTTCTTTTTCACGCTCTTGATAGCGCTCATATTGTGGAATTTTAGCTCAACTGCAGCTGGCGGGAACATGATATTTTTTGCGGGAAACAACGCTAGATGACGGCACTGTGTTCTGGGTAGCTGTATCATTGGCTGCTATGAAAAGAAGTGTTCTCCGATACAGCCAATGAAGGTCTGGAAACTACTGCGCCGAAGTGCACGCATAGTCTCCCTTGTGTCTTCTGAGTCTCAGAGAATTTCGACGTGTTATTTGATTTATTTTCGCACCGTGGTATGATTTGCCTAAAATCTGCAGTTTTTGTGGAGATGATTTTATTTCATTGCATGGTGTGAAAATGGAATTTCTTCTTGCTACCAGTTCGTTGTTTTGCGGACCATGAAACGAGACTAGAGGTAGAGCTCAGAAGAGAATTTTGGCAGGGTCTGGCGCCGTCAGGCCACTTCTTTTTTTCGAGGGCTGGAGGCGCCGGGCTGACCAAACTGAATTAGACTTTTAAAAATGTATTTATTCAATCGTCGCCCATCGAATCAACATTTTTAACACAAAAATCTTAATCGAGTTCTTTCCTTTCTTTCGTCTTCTTCTTTTTCTTTCTCTCTCTCTTTATTTTTTTTTCATGGTGACTATGCACAAATTCGCAAACCTTTTTGTTTACCAAAACCACCTCAGTTATAGCCAGTGAAGTGGGTACCAGAATTTATATATATTCGATTTCAAAGGGTTTGTTGCCCCTACCGCCTTGGCATACCTGTTGGGGTCGATAACGCCTGGACCGGACTTTGGAGCGCCAGGCCACATTTTTTTCAGGACTGCACCACTGCATTTTGGCAGTTTATTTGTAACAAGATCGATACGATATCTTCCCGATACATGATATCAGGAATTAAGTTGTCTACCCGACGTGTCGACACACAGTTTTAGAAGGCTAATGCGGCTGTGTCGCTTGCATTCTGTTTAACAGAAAGCTCCTCATACTACCACCATTATTATTACTAACAACTGATCTATAATTAAAATCAGAAGTAATAATAAGAGATAAAGGTCATTCTCGACATGAAATTATATAGAGTAGTTTGAGAAATGCAGAAAGTAATATCGCCACCATTACTAGCACTAATAAATTGGCAGCATCTAATAACAGTATTAAACCATTCATCACTAGATGGGTCCAGGTTCGGATCCCGGTGAGGCACGGATGTTTGTTTGTCTTATGGCACTGGCTAACCCCCTTTCCTGAAACTATTGGCTCTAAATTAGTGACGACGCGCGACTGCTTGCAGCCCATTGAATCGCTCACTGTGGTTTTAACCCCCCCAGAACAGTAGCAATATTAAAGGGATGCACATATCTCCTTCGTCATGTTATCACACGGAACCATTTGAAAATACGAAAAATTCCCTCGCCATGAAATTATACAAAGCGATTCGAAAAATACAGAAAATGTCAGCGCCATTATTAGTACTAACAGGATCGTAAGAAATTAAAGAATATATGCTCCTTTTCTCACCATACCGTTATGCGGAGCTATTTGGAAAATATAACAAATAAAATAGGCTTAAGGCTCGATTGTTTTTTTTAATTTCCAAACATAAAAATCCTATACTAGGCGGAGTACCGACGAAGGCCAAGGGGTGAAGCCTCGGTTAAGACAGAACACAGGCGAAGCTTCGGTAAGACATGAACGATAAAACTGACGTGGGGACATCTAGCATCTTCAACCGCAAATAAACGCCCGTTCCCAACAGCTAAATATCTCCTAAATAATTTGCGTATTATTTCTAATTCATGATTCATAATTTTTCTACCAGGGAACGTGGCTGAAAATTACTCTCTACGGCACATTTGATAAGGTAACTGCGGATCTAAAACCACAAGTAGGAAGGAAAATTCTTTCTTAATTTGTACCATTCATCATGAAAAATATCTTATGCTTATTTTTAGCTCAAAGTAACATATAGTTTTTCCAATAGCGTACCCAAATATTTTTTGTAATATATTTACTCACCATTTTTTACTCTTATTTCCTTCTTCTAAAACTCCGATTGGAAAAAATATTTTAATTACAGATACCGTTCACTGCGAAGACTGTTTTGCATATGTATTTTGAATTTTTCGTAATGCAGTCTGCTGCCAGTTGGTATAACAATTTATTTCGGCATGGAACTGTCTCTCCACTTTTAAAAACTCAAAAGACAGCAGCCGTTATGCGTTGTATACGATTCGCAACGAAAAACAATGCGAGCATTATCCACTTTGAAAAAAGCATAATTTTCCTGTTGGACGCGTGCACATCTATAAACTGTTTTCTTACCATCACTATTGTAAAAGTGGCATTTGAAATATTATTTTTTCATTATTTTACTCTCTTTGCGAAGGATATTTTGTGCATATTCTCAGCTTTTCAAAAGGCACAGTTGTTCAGCTAGTGAGATCAGCGTGTATTGCTATATACAAAAGTATACTTGAACAAAGTAGACCTTTCACTGCAGAAACCTTTTCGCTCATTTTCTTCTTGAAATAATGCACAGTGTTCCCATTATAAAGTTAAATTACACTGTCCTCAATATCTAATTGTTCGATTTCAAATATACCTGCAGCCCCGGTGGCTGAGGGCACTGAGTTCTGGCTTCTAACCATTCGCCCAAGATAGGTCCGGATTCTAGTCCTGGTGGAAGAATAGTTAGCTTATTTGTCATACGGCACAGGCTCTCTCTCTTTCCTGGAACCAGAGGCGCGAACTTGGGGATCGGTGACTGCTTATAGACTTAAGAGATGCTTATGGAGGTCGAAAACAAAAAACAAAACAAAAAACATCCTGCACTTAGGATAAACATCCTGCACTTAGGATGATATTGCTCACAATTTGAAATTTTTCTGCACAAATATTTCAGCAGCATTTGGTCGTAAATAATTACTTGTTCTAGCGATCTTTTTTCTCGATTCTAGAAATCCGGTTAAAAAATTCTCTTGAAATTTAATCAGCTCTATTGGCTGCGTAGAACACTGTGTACAGTGTAAATTTTAAATAATGGTAATTTTCCCTCTAGAAGACATAAATTCCCCCCCCCCCTCTGATTTTCTCCTTTTCTTACTAAACACTCCACTCTGAAAATGATTCAAAAGGCATGCCTCATTACCCCCGATAATCCAATGTCCTATTTTTTTGTTCTTTTTTTGGAATTTAATAATCCCCGTAAGCAACGAAGACTATAGTGAGCCTTTCTTCCCTAATTCAGGATATGTAGGAAAGAGACAGATTCAGTATCTCAGGACAAATACATTATCTACCATATATCATCTCATGCAGAATTGGAACCTAAACTCAGCTGAGATGGTTTGTCAGAATGCCATACATCTGAGAACTAGCCCGCCGGAAAAAGCAGCGTAACTAATGAATAAGATCATTTTATTAGATGCAAAATCATGGTCAGCACTTCTGACTTTTTGAACGCTCCGTCCAGGAAACTGAGGCTATTTACTGGACAGCTCACAACCATTTACCAGAGAGCACATGCTATTCCTAAAATCTACGCATTGTACGCTTTAAAAATGTTCCATTTTTAAGGGACTCAACAAGCCACACGGTATTTAAAGTTTAGATCCAGAAGTCTTTTTAATAACATGCAAAGTTCTTGCCGAGAGACAGGTTTTCATATTCCATATGTCTGTGTTTAAAAAGAGGCACACTTCAGGGAAAACTCAGTCAGTTAAGTAACGTATTTTCTTACCCTTGGATCTGGTAGCCCACAATTAATAAGCTGTTTCATTATCCACTCCACACGGATACTCTTTCGTTTTGCCAGATCTTCTAGAAACACTATGTAGGTGTGAATTGTGAGAACCAAGCTTCTCCTGTAAAATTGAAGAAACGAAATTCAAGACAAACAAACAAAACTCAAGAAATTTGGCACGATGTGAAATGAGTCAGAGCAATTTGATACCAACATTCAGTTAGCTAAATATGTTTTCAAACGAAATCGCCTGCAGGGTAGGGTGACTGTGGCTTTTAACGCGGTGCATAATGATGTTTCCCTTTTACGTTTTCAACTATAGAGAATATTCATATCGATTAATTAACGTAGAAAATTTATTTTTCCACCCCAGTTTTTAAACTCGGAGATAGATTTAAACCATGATTAAAGATTTAGCCAGAATATTTAAACTGGCAGTTCTCACTAAATATTTAATTGTAGTTAAAAGCATTTGAGTATAACTTCAATTTGGTAAACAAGTGGAGTTCTTAAGTGTTTTAATCCACCACGTTTTCACCTTCCGATTGAACATAAACACATTTACCCTAATTGCATGAATATAGAACTATATTTGGCACTTTTATTGTCCCACGGTCTAGTGTAGATATATAGCCAATCACTTAAATCGGCAATTCCCGACAACGCCTTTATGATAACTTCGTACATTTACAATACTCCTTAAGTACATACATTATGTCGAAAAAAGTATTCGGACACCTCCGAATATGCAAATAAACGTGCATTTGCAGAACGATAGATGCACGTGCGGTGTGTGTCAGACTGCATTTGCCAAACTGCAGGTGCACGCGAGGCTGTGGGAGCAGTTGTCACACCTCTAAGGGAGAACTGGATGCGAAAATGCCGCACAGAGCGGAACTGATAGATTTTGAAAGGGACATGGTGGTTGGATGCCACCTCAGTAAGCAATCAGAGAGTCGCATTAGCGCTCTTCTGGGTTTCCGAAAATCTACTGTCGCTGATATCCTTCAGTGATAGAAAGCACATGGTGCCACAAAATAGAAGCTGCGCTGTAGGAGACGGCACAAACCGAGAGATCGTGCCAAACGAACTTTACTTCGGAATGTGAAGAAGGCATGCATGTCTTCCGCCATATATCTGACCTGCGACGTAGTACAAGTCTTTGGAACAGGTATTTGCATAAGAAGAGAGCGTCAGAAACTGTGTGTCCAAGGTTGCCATGCAAGATCAGCTGCCCTGCAGTACTGCAATGGTGCCTCGCTTTTGTGTAAAACAGAAGAGTGGAATAGAATAGTGTGAAGTGACAAATATCACTACTCCCTCTTTCGCTCGGATGGACGTGTTTGGATGTGGGGTTCGCCGGTGAATACTGTCAAGCGGAAAGCATTATTTCAAGAGTTACGTTTGGAAAGGGATCAATCATAGCGTGGAACTGTCTCTCCAGGGATCAACTTCTTTCCTTGATCGTGGTACATTCCAGCCTAACAGCGGCCAGGTACGGAAATGGTTTGAACCATTCGCACTACCTACGCTGTAGCAATACAACAGCACGGATCCTTACCTGTTTCGGCTAGATCGAGCTCCTTGCCACACAGCAAAGTTTGTCTAGACTGGGTTTAGGAGTTAGAAGTTCGAGTGCTCAATTGGCCCTGCCCAAAGTCTTGATCTAAATTCAATGGAACATCTGTGTAATGAGCTGGAATGCCGACATCGCTGGTAAAACCTTCCTTTACGGCAGATCTGGTAGAAGATTTGCAGGAGGAACTGAGGGTAATACCGGAATAGACCTAGTGTCAACTCGTGTAAAACATACCCAGATATGTCGCTACAGTTAAAGAGGCCAAAGCTAAGTCTACTATCTGTTGATTTCGACTATTAAAGGTTGTTGTTTCCCTTCGACCGAGGCGTCCGTATCCTTTTGTGAACATAGTGCACATTCTAATTATACACAAAACTGTGATTTTTCATAAGCTCACTCATACGGAATGCGCTGGTACACCAGCTGATTAATTTCCAACGTTCTATTATAATGAAAAGGCGTGACACAATAGAATTTATGTACTTATTTTGTAAGCCATAAATCTGCCATGTAACATAAAAAAATCTTACAGCTGACTCACAAAAAACGCATATATTCTAGTTACTTAATCTGTGTACTGTAATTATTGTATATAGCTATGTTAAGCTGTATAAGATCTTACTTTTATTACCTAATTTCAAAAAGTATATATTTCAGTCAGCTTCCTTGGTTGCACGATTCCTTAAAACCTTAAAAACTTAAAAGAGTTAAAACCCTCATAAGTCCAAAAGGATTTTATTTGATTGTCAAAAAATTAAAACATGAGACCTTTAGCCCACCTCCAGATGAATGAAAAGGATCTTCCTAATTTCATGATCCAATGTAGACGTCGAACTGCAATTTATTTTACACTCGGGGTAAACTACGTACATTGATGTCCAAAATTAAAGTCCCGAAGGCATTTGGAGGGATAAAAAGGAAATCACTCAATAGCAAGAAGAGACGTTAGGCATGGAAAGAGATACAATCATAAGTGTAATTAATATTTTATAACAAACAAATACGCACACATTTTGCATGTACCGGGTCACATCTGCGCATGTCACCAAAGTGACCTGCAGGAATGTAATCGAAAAATGTCTCCATAAAGAATGTGATCAGCTCGTATGGACAGAAACTATCACAACGACGACACATACTCATCACCAGGTTGTTAAAGAGCTCGGCAACCAAAGAATTCAATTGCTCAATGAAGACGTCACGTGGTTCGAAAAGGGTTCCAGGAGGGCAGGGCTGATTAGCTGCTACGTTTTGTCCCAGAGCATCCAAGGCATGCTCTATGAGATTCAGGTCCGGAGACCTGGCAGGCCAGTAGATACGCGGAATATTCACGCTCTGTAATAAACCATCGATATGCCGATCACTGTGCGGGTGAGCGTTATCATCCATTAAAAGGAAATGAGGGTCAATAGCTCACCAAAGAAAATCTGACACACGGGTCTAGGATCGTATCCTTACAGAGCTGAACATTCATATTGCCTCTTGCAAATACGTGGAGTGGAGTGCGATCCTTCGTGATACTCCACCGGTGTTGATTAATTGCTGTCATAACCATGAAACCACTCTGGGTTGGATATGGGAGTCCCTTGAGACCTGGACCTGAGACTGGTCTGCTTCTAGCCGTACTATTGCTAGCCACCGTACAGCATCGGACACGCGTATATAAGGCGAAAGGAAAATATTTTCAGCCACCAGAACATTTCTCACACACGCTGCCAATAAGAAATGCTAGTACCTGTGTATAAATAATTTTAAATAATTTTTATAATAGCTGCAGTTTACTAAATGGTGTCCAAATTTAACGTGACAAAAACAAACAAATTCGCGAATATGTCCAAAACCAGACGACTGATTGTAAAGATTTTTCAGACACGTCCAAAGCGAAACGTTAATTCGACGTACCCAAATAACACCGTGCTAACTCCTGTGGAGGTGTGCAGTAGATGACGGAATGTCATTGAGCTGGCAGGCATGCAACCTTAATAAACGCTGTTCTGAGCAGCGTGCGGCAATTGAAGCTTGTTAGTGGAAGAATTTATCTGAACCATCGCTCAAAATATTCTTTACGGTGGAGAGTGATCGGTAGATTGGAAACAGGGCGATCTCCAGCTGAGTTAGCAAGATGGGTGAAGCAGAGGCAAGTTGTCTGCAATCGCTGGAGAGAGTTCCAAGAAACGGAAGGAATAACCTGAAGGCCCGGACAAGGACACCCACGAGCCACAACAAGACAAGACGGCCGCTATTAGTCTTTAACAACTCGACACCATAGGGAGTCGACAGCCTGGCAACTCTCGCAAGAGCTCTCCTTTGCTACGGGAACCGCAATAACGAGGCAAACAGTTTACATAAGATTCCGCCACGAGAAAAGACTCTATGCAAGAAAGCCAGTAGTCTGTATCCCACTCGTCACATCACAAAGAAGTGTCTTCCTAAACTAGGTCAGACAACATCACCCCTAGACCCCTGAATCAATGGGCATGTGTTCTCTTCATTGACGAGTCGTTATACAGGTCAAACACGAATTCTCGACGTGAGTGCATTTGAAGAGTGTGGAAAGCCTAAACTTTCTCTCCAACGTTAGGTAAATTGATCACTACGGTGGTGGAGAACTCCTGGTTTGGGCTAGCATCATGTTGGATGGACGCACGCCACTGCACGTGTTTCAAGGAGGCACCCTGACTGCTGCATGCTACAAGGATTGCAGTCTAGAACCCTATGAGCCTTTTTTTTTCAAGGGAACTGTTGGCCTCACAGTTCCTTTTTATGCAAGATAATGCTCGTTCCCATAGGGCTTGGCTAGTCGTCATAAACTTAGAGAGAGAGAGAGGATATTCGTAGGATAGATTGGCCCGCGAGACTTCCGGACCTGAATCTGATACATTATGTCTCAGATGTCTTGGGAAGAGATGTCTTATATCAATCCGGTTGCTCCCTCCCAAAACTCTTCTGGGACTCCGACGCGCCTTAGTGAAGGAGTGGCGTTTATTCCCCTACCCTCATTCACAGCCTTGTAAACAGCATGAGAGCTTGTTGTGCGAGCTGTATCGTTGTTCGTGGTAATCACACCTTCTGGTTTAAAAAATGCGCCACTTGCTGCATCACTTTTGGAATTCCCCTGCTTCCTCTTCGTGTGGTGATGGCCTTCCTTTTCTGTTGTTTATTGTTGCGTTATCGATATATGTATGTCCGTACCAAATGTCAGTAGACTCTGTCGCATGGATTTTGCATTGCTCGTGATTTTATCTCTGTTACTTTAATTTCGAACACCAACCAGTGTGGAAGTACGTGCACTCCAAGTGCGTAAACTGCAAAATAATACAAACTGCGTAAATTCATGATTCAGTGTGGACACGTGTTCTCCAATTACGTAAGAGCCGGCCCCGGTGGCGGATTGTTCTAAGCGTTGGTGGGTTCGGATTCCAGGGAGAAATGGATGTGTTTTTCTTACGGCAGTGGTTTTCTCTCTTCCCTGGAACCAGTGGCCTTAAATTAAGGACAGGCTAGTGCTTACAGCCCAACGAGTTGCTCAAGGTGGTTGTTAACCCCCCCCCCAAATATAGAAAAAAAATAATACGCAAGATTACGTCCCACCACCTTCGCTTTTGATTGTGTGTTTTCATTGTATAAAATCACAAACATCTATAAATTTCATAAATCCACGTCTTTTACGAACGATTCATTCATCCTGCATAAGACCTCGATAAACTTAAAATTGTTTAAAAACACGATCTAATGTTAAATTTAATACTCTGATTACATAAATCTACAGTGAAAAACAAACTATACAAATTCACGATCTTATCGGATGTATACTCCCTCACAAATAGTTCCGCGAGAAACTCTGAATTAAAGAAACTTACGATCAAATCAAACAACTGCATCAATTTACAGTCTATCATGTGCGCTGCATTCTGCTTATGAAAGATTCATTTATCTGCAAATTTTGCTTTCTGATTACATAAACGAAGGATTTCATGTAAAACCTTACCCTGTTATTTCATGAACCCAAGCTCTATTGCGGAAAATTGCGCAAACGCACAGTACTTTTGTAGAAGTGAACTGCTGGGAAAAAAGTTTTTAAGTATACGTCTGGTTCTAGAGTAGAAGGCGAGAATCATGAGTTTCATTTTCTCGCAGCTTCAGATGCATGAAACACAAAATTATGTGCCATATGGTAGTTTAAGGGTATCATTTTTCTTCCTTACCATTTTTTTCAGTAAGGTACAAAAGTGTTCTGAGGTGAGTGCATCGGCTTTTTGTTTCCATTGCGCTGTCTGTCATGGCAAAAGTGTTAACGAATAAGACATCTGTCCTAATTTCTTCTGAGAAAAGCTGTTGTGCCGGTAAAAAGAGGTATTGCGTCGTCACTTAGTTACACCACAAAAACGCAGACTCCTTCAGAACATTTTATGCTAGTAACGTACAGGAGGTCAGTAACATCAAAATTAGGGAAGCATTCCTTCCGGTGTCGAATGTCATTGGTGCATTAGAAGGCATCACTGTCTGGACGTTCTATTTGAGAAGCACTGATAACTAATAAAACCTGTCTTCTCTGTACGCGCGATATGTACTGAGGTATCCACAGAATGTGTGCATAAATACACTATCTACCAACAAGTAATTAGACACCCCTGCAATCGACGATATATGCGGTCCTGATACACGTCACTGCCACCGCCGTTAAATATCGTGCGGGAAACAACAACGCAACCAGTCGTTAACAACGCAACCAGTTGTTTAAATGCCACGCAGTTCGGAGCTCTCTGATTTCGAGAAAGGTGTAATCGTCGGGTATCACAGAAATGGCCGATCCATACGTGACATATCCAGCGAGTTGAAGTACCCAAAATCGACAGTGGCCTACGTGATTGGCAAGTGGAAGATGAGAGGTGACTGTCGGAATGTGCCCCGACCCGACAGACCCACAAAACTGGGAGTTAGAGACCGACGGGTGCTGGCCAGAGAAATTCGGAAGAACCGCACCAAATCGATGGGCCATATCCGCGAGGAGTTTCAACAGGCATCCGGGAGTGTTCTTTTGATGAATACCATCCGTAAGGAAGCCCATTTGCTCGGTTATCATGGACGTGCTGTCGCCCACAAGCCTTTGATCACCAAGTCCAATAGCGCTGCTCGGCTAACGTGGTGCAAAGAACGTCGACAGTGGACCGTTGAACAGTGCAAACAGGTTATCTGGAGCGACGAATCAAGGTTCACCCTCTACCGTTCGAATGGCAGGGTCTGGGTTTGGCGTCTGCCTGGAGAACGCCTCCTGCCGGAATGTATTGTTCCAACTGTGAAGTTCGGCGCCGGGGAAATTATGCTATGGGGGTGTTTCTCCTGGTATGGCACGGGACCCTTGGCTGCAATTCCTGGTAGACTCAACGCCGAGACCTACTGCACTTCCTACGTTGTGGCAGTTTTACGGAGTGGACCCATGTTACTTTCAGGATGACAATGCCACTTGTCATATTGCGAGGTCCACCATGGCTTGGTACGGTGACAATGGGGTTAATCGAATGGACTGGCCTGCACTGAGCCCGGACCTTAACCCTATCGAGCACCTCTGGGACGAGTTGGAGCGTCGACTTAAGGGGTGCCCCCACCGTCCGAAATCGGTGAAGGAACTGACCTGTCTTCTCCAAGCCGAGTGGAAGAAAATACCGCTAGCCGTCGTACCACGCCTGGTTGAGAGTATGCCCCGGAGGGTCGCAGCTGTAATCGTCGCTCGTGGAGGCTCCACCAACTATTGAAGGTGAATAAACTTCGTTTTCCTTTGCTATCACAGGTGTCCAATTACTTGTAAGTAGATAGTGTGTATCGAATAATCACAACAAGTGTGGTTTTTTCTGGAAGAACACTGCCTTGGAAAATGAATCTTCTGCATATTCGAGTTGGTAGCTGTCGATACAAATGATGCACTTGTCGAGATTTTCAGCGTCAGTCATCCTTTATGAATAGTATATTCTAACGACTTTAAAAGCCACTTTATGCTAAGAGCTGGTTTCCTTGCAATTCTTCCCAACGACAAACAAGAAGGATATCCCCGAATTCAAGTGTGCTTCCGCACACTATTTCAAAAAGCCTAAAAGTTCCTTATGAGTGGTGAGGTACGTTAAAGATCTCGTGCATGCTATGCTACAAGAAAATCATGATCATAATGTAGACTATCTCCTCTCAATTAAAAACTTAGAAAGATACCAAATCACCGAATTCATACCGTAAGTCTAACAAAATAAAACTCACCCTGTGTGCTTCCTGAAAGTATCAGAGAACTCCTTCGACGTCATCAGATTATCAAGAATCTGGGCCTGTCGTAGCCACTTTTCGCTGTTCGTTTCTGTTATAATAACTCCTGTACTGCGTTTCACACCGTACTTTGAGAAGGCTTTGAATTGACTTTCAAATCTAGCGTTGAATTTTCTCACGGCCCTTCCGTCGTTGTGACAGTTTGCATGACCACGGTAACATCCGCACCAGCCGACAACAGAATTGGACGTTATCGGGCATGACTTCGTTTTGGCAACCTTTCTTATATGCTTAGGGTTCCTTTCCTTCTCTACAATGTGATGCCGCGCTGCACCGACTGTAGGAAGCCTGCGCTCACGATGGTGTGTCATATGACACTGCGAATCACTCCAGCTTTTTCCTGCCGGACCTCTTCTAGGGCCATTAAACTTTCGGACAGGGACAATGTCTTGTGCAACTATATCGCGACAGGAAGCTCCGAGCTGTGCTCCACTAATAGGCAAATAATCTATATTTCCTTCTCCTCTTCCACTCTGCAGAAAGAGACTGCTTAAATTCAGAGAGTCTGTTGATCCGGGAATATTTGATATGGGTACAGTGTCGCCCTCTAAATCACCACGTGACTCTGAAGAGTTCTGCATGCTATGCAACTGTACAGGAATATTCGGCTTTAAGGCTTCTGATGATTCGTTTGAAAACGTTGGATCCAAATCCAGGAACGATATACAGCTCAATGATTTTCTTTGCAAGTCGACTGTTGTAGACATGCGCTTCTGCAAAAGCAAATCAATCTCAGTGCCCATTGCACATCGATCGGCAATCTTTCTAGGTTCACATCTTGTTGAACGACTAAGAAGTTCCTCCACGTCTGGAAAAGAATTATTTTTTGTTGCTTTCTTTTGTCCTTCGCTTTGAAGATTGACTTCAATTTTCTCCTCTTCCAGTAAATTTACCAAGCTTTCGTACACGTCGGAGAGGCTATCTTCCGATATCTGGCCGCTGTTGTCAGGAGGACCCAGCAGTGTATTGCTATCATCTGGTAAATACAGTGTTGTCCTCATGTGTTCATCGTTATCTGGCAAATTCACTAGAGGGATCACGTTCCCATCTTTATCAAGCGTATCCAGGGATGGCTTTAACCGAGCAACAGCGAGATTCTTGTGCGCAATGAAAGACTTACAGCCGGGGTAGAGCACTATGTCCACGCAGATTTCTTTGAAGACTGTACCTCCGTCGCTGCGTTCCTTTACGGTAACACCCACACTGCTAACACTCTTCTTCATCGCCCACTGTGCAATCTCTTGCCATTGTGAGTCACTCATCAAAAGTTGCTTGTAGCCTGTCAGTTCCAAAATGTCATTTACTAGCAGAGTTACTGAAAGGCTGTTCATGTGCTGCGGTAAAGTTGCCAGAAAGTTTTGCATTTCTTCTTTGGAGAATGCTTGCATAACAGACATAAAGGTATCTTCAAGCTGATCCTCTGGAATACGTTTCCCATCTTCTGTGTTGCATCTCTCGATCACAAACGCAATGGTATCTGTGTTTAGAAGGTCTTGGTGAATTTCCACTGAAAGTGCTTTACAGATGTACTTAAATATCCGAATTAAACCCTTTATGATGTAATCCATTGGCCAGAACACATAAGGGTTCCAAAGATCATTGTCCGTCTGCAATAAAAAAGAAAATATTGAATGCGTAAAACTTCAGACTGAAAGTCAATGATACACTCGCCAAAATACGTACTGTTAGTATGCACATTAGGTAGGATGGCATATGCGCTGCAGTGTTACCTCTATCGTTCGTCAGTGCTGCACAACTGATTGAAAACAGTTGGTTTAGCCACTAAATTGTTCCCCCAATAATCTCAAATATAAGCAGTACTTTTATATAGAAGTCAGGTGATAGTCTTTTTCCGCGATATGGCAACATTCGCATCAACGCAGAATTTGACCTATTGGTTTCAACTTCATTTTTATTTCTTTTATTACATGAATATGCAGTTTAACAAATGGCTTCCTCATATGCATGTTCAGTCCGTTTGTAAGCCTATGGGTGCGATATTTTTGCTCCTAAAGGACAGACCGTAACAACTCTATTTGATGTTTTGAAAAGAGCTACAAATAGTCATGTATATTCCGCTTATCGGCTGACACAGTTTTTTCTCTAGTGGAATAAATGTGCATATGCATTTACGCCATATTTCAAACATGGTTGTTTTCCATTCGGCACTGCATTTTCTCTTATTGACACGGTACTGTATCTCAGCTTCTTGAATTCATGACCACATAATTCCTTTCTCATCGGATAGACACCAGTTTCTCTCATTGTTTGAAAAATTCCGACTTTTCCGGTTCAGTATTTACTTACAAGGTGATACAATTTTCTATTATTTTCCATGATGCCAAGGTCTCTGGAAACAGTAGGAAATTCTTATCTGATCTGCATAAGGTAAGCATGACCAGAATTTTTGTTTTCTTTTCTCACATATAATGTTCTCGCAAATTGGCAGTAACTCAAAGACATATGAAATCAATTATCATTTTCTGAAGAAACTGCCTTTGACAAAAGAAACACATGACATTATGTCAGATATTATATGTTTGCTTTGGAATATTCTAGGGGCTCCTCGTGAACCTGAGATATTTTTGAACATTCTAAATATAAATCTTCTTCCCCTTCCCAAGGATAAATTTCAATCTTAGTAGCAGCATTATTCTACTTTTTTCTGTTACTGAATAAATACTACGTTGTAAAAATTATAATTACGTTGCTAGAAAATAAGAAAGTCAGTTGTTTCTTAAAATAGTAAGAAACCGACGACGATAAATATCGAAACTTGTTGACCCGACAGAATACCAATTTCTAAGGCTAAAATGAATGGCCCGAACAAGATGGGTTCCGGATAATCTCCTCACTGTTGTTAAATATTCAACAAAAAGATGAATGCTTTCTCTCCCTGATTCACTCCCTGATTCAAAGAGAGACAGAGAGAGAGAGAGAGAGAGAGAGAGAGAGAGAGAGAGGGTGATTAAATCCTCACTACATTTTCGGTCTCAATGAAATTTTTGTAAAATCTGGTGGTGCCTGCATGTGCCGAATGAAGTAAATTATTGCAAAAGTTTCATCCGCAGTGAAATTTCTCTGAGGATTTGAAAGTTTATTAATTGTATATTCCAGTAACAAGGTCACGTGATTTTTTTTTTTATTGCAGGTTTAACGACCACCGTGAGCAACTCAATGGACTATAAGCAGTCGCCCGTCCCTAATTTAGGGGCTCTGGTTCCAGGAAATGGAGAGAGCCAGTACCATAAGACCCAGACCTCTTTCGGACGAATGATCACAAGCCATTGCTTAGATCACTGCGCTACCGGGGCGGCCACGTGAAATTCAAACTGTTTGTTTGTGGAACTCGATGACCCATAAGAAGTGACCCGTCGCTAATTTAGGACCACTAATTCAAGGGAAGGAAGAGAGCCAGTACCGTAAGGCAAACACAACATTTATGCCTCAGGAGAATTCGTACTCGGACCCATCTCTGACGAATGGTCAGAAGGCAACGCTCAAAACACTGCTCCACGGGGGAAGGGGGTGGCACTTTTTTCATCAGTGCTAAAATTTCTAATAAATATTAATCTGCTACTGTTGCTGATTCTACACTATGAAATTTCGCAGCTTTAAGCTCCTAATTTAACTACTTTACATAGTTCACCGCCAACCCATTTATCAGTTTCCGTTGTGCATGACTGTTTGACATTTTCGTATTTTTACGAGACGTTTTCTGCATGTCTTTGTTGTCCATAGTATTTAATTTACTGTCCTGTATTCCCCATCTGGTTAATAAATTCTGCTCTAACGCTGTTGAAAAGTACAAAATTCATATAGACTGAAACTTCCGAATAAGGGTCACAGCTCAGACTGGGAAAAAGTGACCGTTGTTGAGAGATGGCCGTTGTTGAGAAGTGGCCGTTATTCGGAGGTTAGGCCTAAGTTTACATTGCTGGTCCGTTGTATTTGTACAGAAGAAGAAGTGCATGAACTTTATGCACAAAGCAAACAGTCGGAGGGCTGCATTGAAACGTTGAATGCTGAATAAAACTCAGTATGATAATTAAATAAATAATTCATTGTGTAGAGGGTTTTATAAAAGCAGTGTATGATGTCTGGTCTAAAACAGTCCTAAGGAATAGCAAGGTAGGATATTAGGGCTAAGGTCCACTATAGAACAGAAACAAAGAAAAATGTTTGACAGTGAAGGGTAACTGCACAGTTAGCTGGCCGCAATCCGGAAAGAAAGAACAGAACTCACAAGGACCAAATCAAGAGATACAGTTGCCAACGGGCAGCATTCCAGGCATCAGTAAATCCTGCCGCTGGTCCCAAGACCCGGCTGAAACATACATGTCAGCTGGAGCTTATCTCACATTGAAATGAACTTTAACACTTTTATTCACTTAAGTGCACCATTGTACTCGCCGTAATTCAACCCATGCTATCTGAAGCACAGATCCTTTCTCAATATTTTTGCCCTTATCTTACCCCTCTTGCCAAAGTGACAAAGTAACTACGATACGTAAATTCCAAAGGGACAAGGTGTTCGTTAAATCTCCATCGGAACTGACAGGGGTGTCAGTTAACCGCTTTTGAGAGGTTTCCTTGTTCGGAGGTTATCGTTAATGTTAATCCTACGGCAGCTGTTCTGTACCAACCAGATCGTACCGTTTTCCGGAGGAGTTTGTTAACGGAGTTTTCACTGTATAATTTTAAGGGAAAACAATAGTTTTACTTACCTAATGTATTTTTTACATGCCAGGTAGATCTTTAAACCAATCTAATTCTCGAGAATTTAAAATTCTTCGATTGTTCCATTAATTATCTGGAAAACTACTGATTGTCAATGCTGAAACATCAATATATGTACAATATTGTTCTTAATTATCATATGAATATGGCTTTAGCAGCGACAACCCAAACAAATTCCGAAACCTCAGAACATTTATATTGAAGAAAAGTAAAACTTTTTTCCTCAGCGATACACTTTTTAGAGCAACTAGCTACACTACAGGGTGTCCACAATGTCTTGTTACCTCCCCCCTGTAATAAGAAATGTAAGGGAGCTATGTATCTGTTGTATGATGTACATGTTGAGTTATGGTCTGTATTGTGTTTATTTACAGATTAGGTACCGGAACCATGTGTGATACCAGCGAATACACCCTGGAACAGCGGATTGTTGTCAGTGTCTGGGTACACGAACGTCCACACACAGGGAAGACAATGCGTGACGTGCATGCCGATTTCCAATAACGATTCGACAAAGAGACCCCCTCCAAAACACACTCTTCTGCGGTGGGAACATAAACTCTTCGAAGCAGGCAACATCAAGGATAATCCACGAACGGGAAGACCATCAATCAGAGTGCAACAGCGTCAAGCGGTCGAGGAATCAGTTATCAGGTCCCCGACGAAGTCGCTCCGCAAACGATCAGCGGAGCTTGGAATACCACGATCGATACTTCATAAGCAAATGAAGAATGACCTGAATTTGTACGCATATCGCCCGATGTTCGTTCAGGAGTTATCAGACATCGATTTAAACTGCAGACGGGATGCATGTGCAATGATGCTTCAGACATTTGCCACAATCCCAAAACGTGGAAAGGTCATTTTCAGTGATGAATGTGCGATATACCGCAGCTGTCGATCACGGAACGTTCTGTTCTGGTCCAAGGAAAACCCACATTATATCGAAAAATTGGAACATCATCCTTCGCATTTCATGATATGGGCTGCAATGAATAGTCGACATCTGTTTGGACCGTATATCTTTGATGGTCCAGAGAATCAGACAACTTATCTGGACATGCTGCAAACCTGCTTTGTGCCACAGCTTGGAAATCTTGGCATTCTGAATGACGTATGATTCCAACAGGATGGGGCACCCGTACATTACGCAATCGCAGTTCGGAAATACCTTGGTTAGGTCTTTCGGGATCGTTGGATCGGCTGAGGTTCGGCAGTGCTGCCCGCTCCACTTGAATGGCCACCTCGAAGCCCAGATCTCTCAACGTGTGATAATGCCCTTTGGGGTTTCATAAAGGAGGTTGTTGCCCAGCAGCGCTACCAAACCACTGATGAACTTAATCAAGCAGTGAGACGTGCTTTCTCTCGTATCATCCCGCAACTGCTTCGGAAAATGTCCCACAGAACATGGCGTAAAATTATTCTCTGTCACGAGAATGACGGAGCCTAAACGGATCCACTGGATGTTTAAGGATGCCTCAACATATAACTCAACATATGCATCATACAACAGATACATAGCTCACTTACATTTCTTATTACAGGGGGGTAACAAGACATTGTGGACACCCTGTACAATCGCTAGAACACGATGCTTTTTTTTAAGTGGTGCTGTAAAAAATACTTATTCTGTTAGTTGTATGACAGATAGCACAAGGGTGTAATATTACTGTTTACAATTTATAGCTCTTCTGGTTTTATAATATTGCCGCAGTGCATGTATACAGTTATAAAATAGCAATCTCATCCGACATATTTCAGACACGGGTATATCTGCGGGAATACTTCAAGTGGAGAGATCTTTCCTATCGTTTTCTGAATCTCTTTAGGAACTTAAGAAAATTATAAAATGTGAATCATTCTTTATTTTTTTCCTGTAATATCCCAAATGTTTTACTGGGAACCACGGCTATGAAATACAGTACGTACTTTGTGCTAATGTGGTTAACACTGCATAATATCGAAAAAACAATTCCCATTTTGTAGTTAAAAGTTTATTAATATTGCTCATTTTCATTTTGTACAGATTTTCTGGTAATTCACACATACTGGCCACAAAGCCACTGGAATAGAAAAATTTGCGAGAATTTCGCAGATAGGAAATTCTATTGGAAAATTAATAAGAGGTCGTTTCCTGTGGCATATAACGTACCTCTGTCAATATTTTGGTGTTGTTTTTCACCTTTTTGTTTCATATTGGTTTATTGTTGGCAATATAATATAATTTCTGTTGTGACGTAACAGCATTACTACCTTCCATTTTGTCTTCGTTCAAGGAAAATTGCTCGTTTGTGATAATATTCATACAGTATATCCATGTGCAAACTGAATGCATGAGGGTTTTCTTCATTTTTGCGTAAGAATTGTTCATGAAATGCAGAAAGAAACATACATCAATTTCCAGCATAAATACTCAAAGATTTAATGCATTTAAAACACGAAAATCCTTTCTCTCTCTCTTAATTTCGTTATTGAAGCACTGTTCGTTTCTCGCTGGTTCGTAATTCGGATGTCAAACTAGCGAAACTTCTTGATGAACTTGTGTGAGGTGTTTGTTGCGAGACAATTTGTCTGCAACCTGCAGTCAAGGAATATCTAGGTTGATTCATGTTTCAGCTCATTTGGGTCTTAGACATTTCACAGAAAGAAGTCTGAATTTATTGATGGATGTAGAATCCATACGACAATCACACAGATCCCATTTGAAAACAAACGTTACCTTTGTGATCAGAATATGTTATACCCTACAAAAGCTGCATTTAGAATTTTCTACCAATAAAAAGTTGGTTGTTTTGCCTTTTTAGGAATTATGTGAATCCCCCTTTTCTGACAAAGTTTGAACTACTAGATTTTCTCACTTTGCGATGGAATCTGCGCTTCAGCTGATCAAATGTAATTTATATAAAAGAAAATGGACTGTTACTTCGACATTTGAGTTCTGCAGATCAAGTCTTAAATGCAGGTATTTTACTTATGTCCCGAATTTGTTTACGACGTTCTTTGCTCTCAGCACTAAGGCGTATTCTACGTGCGCTACAAATAATAAATCATACAAATTCGGAATATTTTTGTGCAACTAGACGGACATACCGAAACGTCCAGTTTTTTCTCTGTATTTTGCATGTCCTTTCCTTCTTTCGCATGAACAACTGTGTCGGTTTTTAACGTCTGTGAGTGAGAAGCCATAAAGAAACCTATTGGGAAATTCAAAGCGGTCATTTCCTGTGGTGTATAACGTACTTCCGTTTTTCTCATTTCTTTATTTCATTTTGGTTTATTGTTTGGCAATAGAATATAATTTCTGTTTTAACGTAACAGTATCACTACCTTCCATTCTGACCTAGCAGAGGAAAATTGCCTGTTTGTGCCAATATCCATACACTATATCCATGTAAAAAGTACATGCGGGTTAAAAAGTTTTCTACTTTTTGCTCATGATTTGTTTGTGAAGCGCAAAAGAAATATAGTTCATTTTCCAACAGTCACCTAAAGATTACATGCATTTTTCGCATGTTTTCTAAATTGAGAAAGCTGATATAAAGCCGCCTGTTTTCAGTCCGTCCCTAAATGATAGAAGCAAACGTCGTTCACCTACAGTATGTAAGCTTCTGCTATCGCTGCAAAATTCATTTCTCTCAGTCGAGAGAGACAAACATTCATTTGGTCTAAGTTCTGGTGAATATGAAGAATGTAGGACTAACTCAGTTTCGTCTGGACTAATACTCAATTTTATTCGGTTACGTTTCACGAATGAAACTCAAGTCTGGTGACTGGGGAGGGGGATGGGTTCACTGGTCTTTTAATCGTTGCAGCTAGAGAGAGTTTGTTATGATTAGTATCCAAGATGCCATCCCAGAAATGATACCCAACCGAACTGACAATATCTTATTTGCAACAGCAGTGCTTACTTTCGTGTCTGCGTAAAAAAATTGATTATAAAGTGTGTGTTTTTTTTTATTGGGGGTTTAACGACCACCATGAGCAAATTAAGTTTAAAAGCTCCTCGTCTTTTATTGAGTTTAAGTGGATGTCTGCACAAAGTGTTG
The DNA here is from genome assembly GCA_039090855.1 of Macrothele yani. NCBI lineage: Eukaryota > Metazoa > Arthropoda > Arachnida > Araneae > Macrothelidae > Macrothele > Macrothele yani. The sequence goes on along the minus strand of CM077007.1, from coordinate 77,977,838 downwards.
TAATTCTTGAAATAATATCTTTATAAAGAAAATCAAGAGAAAAACAATTTGTAAACTCGACAGAATCCGTGTTAAATTTCGTAACAGTGGTACGTAAGAATTTGTAACTATCTGTGCTTGTTTTGGAAAACAAAAAAAAAAGAGAGAAGGAAAACAAAATGATAAAAGAAAACTTTTGAAATGGAAATCTGAAAAATGACTACAAAAACAATAATGAGATATAAAGAAGAAATTGATAAAAAGAATGAGTAAAAAGAAAAACCCTGTCACAGCGAGCAAGAATTTACACATATATCGTGTGACACAGGTTCTTCGAAGAAAGTCAAGTATCTGGCGAAAATTCGAAACTAAAAGTGGTGCACAGACTTTTTCCTGTGACCAACTTACTCCCACCGGTATTGAATTTTAAAACGGAGGTCCCATCTCCAATGTTGGTCTGTTAATTTGTAGAACAGCGGAGAATAAAAACGCTAGAATTACTGCAGAAGCAACTCCATGAAGGAGTACGGACACCAATAAAAATTAAAATTACAAGACAGTGGGAAAAAATGAGAAATACGAAAATACCAGCTGAATTCTATGTTCTGCGGAAAAACAACAGGGAGAATGCCTAATGCTAACAACAAAAAAATAATATTTTCTTTTTTGTGTACACTGTAATATTGAAATTGCAACACCCAGATGCGATGGAAAAATTCAACCGACGTTCACGGATGAAACAGTATGGGAGACACTAAAGACATGATTAAGTTTCCAAAGCTAATGGAGCTGTTTGTTACATAAAAAATAAGACCTGGTAGTAAGAGGTACAACCACCTCGATTGGCAATACGTTCAACGAACCATCGTGTTTACAGACGCCTGATGATCTCCTGCGTCATCTCACCATGCTTCTTGCACCAAGTCTTACACAGGACGACTATTGTCTGCGCGCCGTTGGACGATATAACATAGAGGTTCTCCGGAAGACAGATCCGGGGATCTCGCTGGCCATTATAGTACGTTGTAAGTGTCGACGGTCCCTGAAGATGTTTTCATCGTAGGTTCGTGCCAAATCTTCCTAAAACATGCTGCCAAGTGCACCTTTACTGAGTGGATAGCAACATCATGTAAGTCGCCCCGGTGGCGCAGTGGTCTAAGGGATTGCCTCTGATCATTCGTCCGTAAGGGGTCCGGGTTCGAATCCCTGTGAAGCCTGGATGTTGTGTTTGTCTTACGGCACTGGCTCTCTCTTTTCCCTGGAACCAGTGACCCTAAATTAGTTACGAGCGACTGCTTATAGCCCATTGAGTTGCTCACAGTGGCCGTTAAATCTCCAATCAAAAAAAAAAAAAAAAAGAACATGTAAGAAATGCTCCTTGCACCGCCGGCCTGTCGGACTTCCCGTGGGGAATACTAGAGATGTTCGACTGTCATTGCCGATGTATCTTCAAACCATGACCGCTGCTATCCATGCTGTGTGCATCTGGAAAATTACTCTTGAATTCGTAGGTTCTCTCCTTCGTCTTCATACGTGAACCTGCCTATAATCAGACGCTTAACAAAAACGTGATTCGTTGCTGGACGCCCCGCTGACAATTAGTCTCTGTGCTGGCTTCTGACCGTTCGTCTGACTAGGTTTAAATCCCAGATGAGGCATGGGTGATGTGTTTGTCTTACGGCACTGGCTCTCTCCCTTCCTTGGAACTAGTGCTCCTAAATTAGAGACGGGCGCTGGTTTATAGCTTTTATATTTCCTCACGGTGGTTTTCAAACTCCAAAACGGAAATAAAAAAGATGCGTTGGGGAAGATTATACAACGCCATTCTGTCTTTCTCTCTGCCAGTTCACTCGAGCACGGCACCACCCGGCGCCGATGGCCATTGGATATGTTAAGCGGCGCAGTGGACGCCCTGAATGAAGCCCTGCCTCCGCCAATCTTTTAGATTGTGTCTTTTTTGTGACATTACGACTTTGAGGAACTTTTAATGATCTTCTTATGCTGCTGAAGTCGCAGTGGAGGCTTGTTTCGGAACAAATGGTCATATTGATGTGTGATCGTCATGAATGCCTCAATTCCAGGCCAACGAGTGGTCGTTATTCCCTGAAAAACTTATGCTAACATAGATTTACTGTTATGTTGTAATGGACAAAATGCTGCGCAGTACATCGAATCGACCATTGACCTTCTTGGAGACAACTAAACCGTCCTCTTTCAAATACACTTAGCTGACCACATCGTCGGTTATTTTGGTGCCTTGGGATGCAGTGTGAAGTTCGCTTTTTCCTAAAAATCGCAACTCGATGCCGGAAGACTTCTCATGAGGAAACTAGTCTCAATTGAGACGTTACGGTTTAGCCGTTGTAGCTTGTGCTGGCAAACAGAGCAATGGGATTGGTTCCATATTTTAATTATATATGTATATCTGAGCTCAGCGTGGCAGCCGCGTGCACTTCGAATAATTCTTTAAGGGTGTTACAATTTCAATGTTACACAGTGTATGCACACTTAGATTTTGTAGGAATGCTCAAAACCCGGACTAATATTGCAATATGTTGTGCAATTATGCACATTTCAAAATGCAGAATATAAAACTTTTTGATACTTGGTCTATACTGAAATAAATGAGCAACAATATTTTCAAATTCGTAAGCTGTAATGACTGAAGAAATAAATACGAAACCTTAATCCATTTTTCTACAAAATCCCCGTTTCGTTTTATACATTTTTCCCATCTTTCGGACTGTTTAAAGATACCCTTCCGGAAGAACTCCGTTCCAGTTGCGCGAAAACATCGACGAACAGTTTTATGTACTGCTTCTGTGCTCTGGATTGTAAGCAAGGTGAGGTAAAAGTTCCCATCTAAATTTCAAGATTTTTCCGAGGTCAAATGAGCACAGTGGGGCCCATGCTGGAGAATGACGTTCTTTCCCGGCCGTTTACCCCACAAAGCACGGCGGAGATTTTCTAATGTTTGAACATAACGAACTGCATTTACGATTTTTCCTGGCTCTAAAATATCAACTAGAATTAATCCATCTGCTTTCAAAAAGATAGTTCCCATAACCGTTGCAGCTGACGAAACTGCCTTATGCTTCTTCCTGCTTGGTGAATGGACATGATGCCATTCCAGGCTCTGACATTCAGTTTTAGGTTCGGAATGGGGGAACCAACTGTAAGGGTCGCCTGCAGTCAAACTGTCAATTATAAATTTATTTAATTTAATGTTGTGATGAACACGTGCGGACGGACCCTTCATTCCGCCATTTTGTTGTTTCAACTAAGAACTGACGCCCATCACCACGTGGAACAATTTTAATTCTATGTGAGGATTAAGGGAGTGGTGCATGAACACCTGGGGCACCTGACCTTGAAGAGTCGGCTGCTCGAGTGCTTCTGTTAAACAAGTTGTCATACCGCTTTTGTATACGTGCAAGGTTGTAACCGCCTGCGGGTATCCGACGACATTCCTGAGCTCAGGTATTTCACGTGCTGACCGGGGTAACGAGTTTCTTGCGCATGCGTGGGAGAGTACCAGAAGGGCCAGGAGAATTTAGTGAGACAGTTGAGCTTCGGACGTGAAGGAGAGAGGGTCCTAGTTTGGACACCGGTTTTTGACGGAAGGGCTGCGGGTGTCGCAGAAGTACAGCATGGTGAACGGGAAGGAGGATTCCTTCGTCCACCGGGTATCGCGGAAAGAATTGTGAAAATGTAGCACGTGGTCAGCACGGGGACCCTGAGCGGGAAGCCGTCGGAAACCCGTGAAGAAAATGCTATCGGAATAATAAAATCTTGCTGTTTTTTATTTCCGTGTACTGCACTGAGTTTTGTCGAGGTAATTATTATTCTACACAAGGACGCCTTGATAGCCAGATCGTATAGTAAAGGTGGGGCGGTAGCTCGCTATACGGCTGGAAACAAAAGGTATTATCTAAGAATTGATATGTCTGGCCCTACAGCCAGATAGCTTGGCGCAGTCTATCGGCAGGATCAGCCTGAAAGTGATCTCGTGAATGGCGACACGTGCGAAGAAGGAACAACGGACTTTTTGTTAAAATTTCAGTGACCGAATGACAAACCTCTGACGACGTACTGACCGGAACAAGGAGACAACAGCGTGCTAGCCGAGATAAGGCATCCCGCATGTCGACCGAGAAAAAGACAGTGTGTGCACCTGAACGTACGAAAATAGCGAGCTGGACGAGGACTTACAAGCAAGACAGCAGAAGGGGGCTCGAGTGCTCCGGTAACGTACCACATTTTTTTTTCTGAGATTATTTCTGTGTCTTTGCCCATGCATTTAGTATAGCTTAATGTTAAGAGTAGAAGTTCTCATCATGGTACTAGAAAGAAAATGGAAAGCTAATAATTTGATATTCTCAGAGTAAAGCATTGTAAAGTAAATTTTTATGGTAGTTAATTTTATGTCAGTTACTAGAGAATGCGAAGTGTCAAAATATTTTCATTAAGTAATAAGTGTGTTTAGATAAGTCGAGTTTTCATGTTTACGATTTAAGAAAGTTGGGGTTAGAATAGCGTAGTGAATTTTTTTTTTTTTTTTACGTGTAGCGAAAGAGAAAGAAGGAATAAGTATTCTGAGTAAAATAGGATAATAGATGTTCGGGTAATGCATGTAGGTAGAGATAGGTTAGAAACAAAACAGGAAGGAGATTAACCTTCGATGATTTAATGCGGAAGTTTGCATGATTCCGTTTCTTATTTCTTTGCATGAGTGTATTTTTTGTATGTATATTGTAGTGTATTATCATGACTGAGCTTTTGGAAGGGAAAGGTGAGGATAATTTAAATGCGGACAACGAAGAGAATAATATTCTTAGTGATCCAGAATTAGATTCTAGTAAAGAAGTAAACATTAATATGGAAGACAAGAAAAATAATCCAGCTAGAATGGAATGGGAACTTAACATTAAAATGCTTGAGGTAGAAGAGAGAAAAGCTGAGAGAGAGCAAAGAGAACTGGAATTAGAGCAAAAAATGCTGGAATTACAATTAGCGGATATGAAAGAAGCAAGGCAATTTGAGTTAAGAAAATCAGAATTATTTAATGAGAAAGAGAAGGAGTCTACTACAGGTAGAAATGAAAGTAAGTTGGCCAACTACATGAGAATCTTAGAAAGAACTTTACCCAGAAGTCCCAGTAAGCCGGAAGAAATTCTGGACTTCTTTGATTCGTTAAAAAAGGGCATTTGCATTACACTCAATACCGGAAGAAATTAAAGGTCGTTTGGTGATAGCTTTATTCAATTCAGAATGTATGAACCACTTATTTCGTCGGTTGACTATGGAGCAATACGATAAGTACGAAATAGTTAAGGAGGCAATTTTGGTGGAATGCCATTTGACTTCGGATATTAATTTGAAACAATTTGAGAAAATTAAGAACAAAGGGGAAAGCTACTTGCAGTTAGCGGGACGTATTAAGAGGACCATAACATATTACATCAATAGTAGTGAAGTAAAAGAATTCGATCAGTTGGTCAATTTGTTGGTATGCGATAAATTCAAGACTTTATTGTCCCCAGAACTGAAGACCTACATTCTTCAAAGAGGCTCCGTAGGGAAGTTAGTTCCTTCGACAGAATTAGGAGAGCTTTGTGATTTATACGAAAGCCACGTTTGAGCTATGGGAATAGAAGAAGGAAGATACAAACCCAGTCATCCCTCGGGAACGTATTTCAAAGGAGGTCAATCCGAAGCCGGGAAAAAGGGAAGTTTTCCGACAGGCGGAAATTAATTGAAAGGAAAGTTTTCCGGGACAGATCAGAGTGTCGGAAATAAGCCAGGTTACTCAGCGGCAAGGCCTATCATAGGGAATTCCAGTTTGGATAAGGGAATTATATGTTTTAGATGTGGAGTAGTGAGGCACCGTAAAGCAAATTGTACCCAGAAGGACTCCCGGAGTACTCCCAGCTCTTACTCTCAGAATTGGAGAAAAGACCTCCAAATAAGGTAAACAGAGATGCAGTGGGACAAAAGGCAGTTGAAGATGTTTCAGAGAGAAAGATATAGCCGGTAGAGATAAGCGATGATAAAAGAATAACGGCTAAGGTAGATAAAGTTTTAGACCAAGAAGGAAGTCAGAACAAGGTAATAGAAATCCCGGTAGGAGAAGTGAAGAGGGTTAAATCGGAATGCGGAAAGAGCACCGAAATCCTTATTGACTCAGGCGCGGAGTGAGCTGTGTAAGAGGAGGGTTAATTGGCGAATAGCTGTTGGAACCAAAGGGTAGAATAATTTTAAGAGGCTTCGATGGTAGTAAGGGAGAGTTTGTCATTAAGCAATTGAATCTCCGATTAGATGAAGAGAGATTAGAAACAGGAGAAGCGCCAGAAAGCTTTTGTGGAGTGATGTGTGCAATTGTTCCTAATCTGATAAACAGGGTAATTATAGCACCGGAGGATTGCCAAAGCATGAAAAGTTTAAGGGAAGCGACTCCGATGTGGGCAACCTTGTACGAAAAGGCGTTAGAGTTAGGGCATTGGCCGGATATGCATCCAAAATCGGAGACTGTCGAAGCGCTAGTCGAAGAGGAGGATATTCTAAGAATTGAAAGCCCCGCGATCACAGATATTTCAGCGGAGGAGAAGCAAGCGCGCTTAGTTGGTGGAGCGCGACTTGAATGGCAAAATAGTCCCAGGGTATTAGCGCTCAGTGTTGGAGGCGGCGAGGAGATTCAGCGACAGCAAAAGCAGGCCGACCAATCAGGGGGCAACGACAGCCAGCGAGGGAACAAGAGATAGCGTTACTGATTTGGATAAGAGTGAAGCTCAGGAGAGTTCAGACAGACGCTTGTTTACGGAGCAACAAAAGAGATGTGTGACGTTAGCAGCCGCTAGGAATGAGGCGGAACGTGACAGAGGAGGTTATCTCTATATGGATGAAATCTTGTATCATCGGGAGCAGGTGTTGGAACAGGTTACGTTACAGTTGGTAGTTTCTGAAGAGCGGAGGGCGCAAGTGTTAAAGCTGGCACACGATTCGGTTTTTGGCGCGCATTTGGGCGACAAGAAGACCCTAGAACTGATCAGATATTCTTTCTATTGGCCTACCTTGAAGAGATATGTGCGTAGATATTGTGATGTATGCGAAGCGTGTCAGTTGAGACGCCCCATCACGAGGGCAGACAGGGTTCCGATTGAGGCAGTTAGGAGACCACCCAGACGTTTCAAGTCGTTAATGTGTACTTAATCGGACCGATTGAACCACCGTCGAGCAAGGGTCACTGATGGATATTAGTGATGGTAGATCAGCATACTAGGTTGCCGGAAGCCGTATGTCTGACTTCATTGAATGCCCGGAGTACGTGCGACGCACTACTGAAAAATTTTCAGCGCACAGGGATTCCGGAGGTAGTAGCGATGGACCGGGGTACAAATTTTGTGTCGGGGTTGACACAAGAGATCCTAAGGCGTCTAGGGTCGACTCCTAGATTCTCCCTCCCGGGAAATCTCGCCTCGAACGGCCTTGTCGAGCGATTCAACAGAGTTTTGAAAGGAATACTTCATCATGTAATAAGGGAGGAGCCTCGGCAATGGCATAAAGCTTTCCCATATTTATTATGGGCCTATAGAGAGGTTCCCAATGTTACAACGGGCGTGGCACCGTTTCAGTTGCTATACGGGCGAGAGCCTATTGGACCGCTCGCCATTCTGAAGAAAAATTGGGCGGGGGAATGTAGGCTACCCGTTGGCATATCAGTATCAGCGGAGCAGTACCTGCAGCAAATGAAGGAGCGCGTGGAGACGGCGGCTCAACAAGTGGAGGAGGTGGAGGTGGAACAGCAGCGACGGTATACGTCGTTTTATTACCGTCGGCTGCGATAAAGATCCTTTCAGGTGGGATACCAGATGATAGCCCTGATTCCGGACTCCACGAATAAGGTGTATGCTAGGTGGACCGGTCCAGTAGTACATATAACTGAGAAACGGGAGTCCAATAGTTATGTAGTTGAACTAGGAAACGGGAAGCTTCGGCATGTACACATGGGGAAGCTAAGAGAGTTTAAGCCCTGGATCGGTGTAGTCAGAGTGATTTTTGAAACCGATGAGGAGTTCGGCGAAATTAAGGAGGCTCCGGTGAGAAAAATGGAGGAGGCAAAAGAATCTGAAGAAATCAGGATAGATAAGAAGAGGATAACTCAGGAGCAGCTTAGGGAGTTACAGGAGCTGGTGAGCAGCTCGAAGAAGTTCTTTTCGGGAGAAGTGGGAGAGACGTCAGTGGGTAAGTACGCAATATATCTCATGTCGTGGGCAAACTGATCCCTCACGCCGATGCGTTGTCAAGACTCAGTTTTAAAGATTAGTGCAGCACCATGATGAGAATTTACCACGGCACAGGTGGAGATCCACAGAAGGTCTCAGCGTGGTACAAGTGTGTATGTTACATAACGTGCGACAAAACGAGCGAGAAGTGATTAAGTATATAATGTTGTGTCACCCAAGATCCGCAGGCAAGTGAAGAGACTCGAGAATACGGCAAAAGACCATATCTCTCGTGTATTTCGTGGGGGCCTGTAGGGGTCGCCCGCAATCAAACTGTCAATTATAAATTTATTTAATTTAATGTTGTGATGAACACGTGCGGACGGACGTTTCATTCCGCCATTTTGTTGTTTCAACTAAGAACTGACGCTCATCACCACGCGGAACAATTTTAACCCTATGTGAGGATTAAGGGAGTGGTGCATGAACACCTGGGGCACCTGACCTTGAAGAGTCGGCTGCTCGAGTGCTTCTGTTAAACAAGTTGTCATACCGCTTTTGTATACGTGCAAGGTTGTAATCGCCTGCGGGTATCCGACGACATTCCTGAGCTCAAGTATTTCACGTGCTGACCGGGGTAACGAGTTTCTTGCGCATGCGTGGGAGAGTACCAGAAGGGCCAGGAGAATTTAGTGAGACAGTTGAGCTTCGGACGTGAAGGAGAGAGGGTCCTAGTTTGGGCACCGGTTTCTGACGGAAGGGCTGCGGGTATCGCAGAAGTACAGCATGGTGAACGGGAAGGAGGATTCCTTCGTCCACCGGGTATCGCGGAAAGAATTGTGAAAACGTAGCACGTGGTCAGCACGGTGAACCTGAGCGGGAAGCAATTGGAAACCCGAGAAGAAAATGTTTTCGGAATAATAAAATCTTGCTGCTTTTTATTTCCGTGTACTGCACAGAGTTTTGTCGAGGTAATTATTATTCTACACAAGGATGCCCTGATAGCCAGATCTTATAGTAAAAGCGAGGCGGTAGCTCGAAATACGGCCGGAAACAAAAAATATTATCTAAGAATTGATATGTCTGGCCCTACACCAACTTACCTCCTCTGCCACAATGCCGTAAAAAAAATCTTCCCCTTCATTTCCGCTACCACTCCAGCAGTTGTGACGCGATGTTTTTGCTCTGCCTTTGTGGTCTTCTCTCAGTAAACGTTAGACACAACGGGCACAAATTTTCCGGTAAGCCAAGTTGCTAATCATTTCCTGAACTACACTGTGTCCTATGCCAAAGTTCGCCGCAATTTCCTTCACCGTCAGACGTCTGTAATCAGGAATTAAGGCAACAACTCTTACCTTGTTGTGTTCCGTAGAGGCTGTTCAACCACGACCGTTAAGAGGCTGATCGTTAGTGTCTGCGAAACCGTCTTTAAAATGTTATACCCAACCTGTCGGCCATCTTTTCTTGGGTCTGTTTGGTTAGACGACTGACGCAGATGACGTCATTTGGCATTCATGGCCACAACGAGAGGTGGTAGTACCTGTCCACGAACTATCATTATCCCAATCTGCCTGCCTGTGTAATGAGCTTTGCTTATTACTTTCAAAATGACGTACGTACAATGTGTAAGATACGTCTTCAATGAATTGTTAATAATTCCATAGACAAAAAAGCATATATGGTTGGTATAGTTAAAAGCAGTCATATACACGGACCAACCAAAACCTTAAAACCGCCTTTACGTTATGCAAATTAGCGTGCGCGCAGCCAATCAGCGTCACGTTCCAAGGTCGCGAATGATATCTATATGCACTGGCGGAAAGAGAAAAAAGAACACCGAGAAGGAGACGTCTGATACTAACGAAATTTATACAGCATAATAACGGAATACAGAGGATAACGTAATCAAAACATTATGGTAAATTACAGCTGTATTTGCTGGTAAACTGAAAAATAACATTTCCATGTAACATGGTTAGTACGAGGTTGAACCGCTATGAACTGCGTCACACTGTGCAATTCTGGCATGGAGTCTGTCGTACAGATGTTGGATGTAACTTTGGGGTATTGAGTTCCAAGCATCCTCAACCTGGACGCGTTAATCGGGGATGGTCGTGGCTGGTCGTGGAGATCGGATAAGTCGTTGTCCCATAAAATCCCATACGTACTCAATGGGGGACAAATCCGGTGAACGTGTAGGCCATGGAAGTTGTCTCATACCCTGAAGTGCATGTTGAGTTGCACGTGCCGTGTGTGGGCGTGCGTTATTTTGCTGGAAAACACCACGATGGACCGACCTTACAAATGGCACAACAACGGGCTGAATTATGTTGTTGATGTAGGAGGTGCTGTTTAACGTACCCGGTACAAACACTAGTTGTGTACGGGAGTGATAGCTGATCGCTCCCCACACCAGGAGACCAGGTGTAGGCCCTGTGTGTGGCTGGAGGATGCAATAAGGGTGGAGACGCCCCCCTGTGCGTCTGCGAACACGCATACGGCCATCGGAGGCTCCCAAGCAGGATCTGCTTTCATCGCTGAACACGACAGATCGCCATTGCGTTTTCCTGTGCAGACGTTGGCGACACCACTGCAGCCGTTCCTGACGGTGAGCTGAAGTCAGAGGTACACATGCCAGAGGCACACGTGCACGTAGTCCAGCATCCAGTAGACGATTGAGGATTGTTCGCACAGTCCCCTCAGGTGCAACGGCAGCTCGTATTTGCGTCGCAGTGGATGTTCTGCTTGACAACGCCGCTCTTCTTATGCGTCGATCGGTCCGCTCATCAGTCCGTCTGTGACTCTCGGTTCCACGTCTTCTCGTTTGGGAATGTTCCTAGGACCATCTACGCCACCATCGTACCACCACCGATACTTCCCGTCCAATTCGCTCCGCAATACGACGATACGACAACCCGGCCTCGCGGTGTATGAATAGATGACCTCGCTCAAAGTCCGATAACTGCTGAAATCGTACACGTCTTCCATGTCCAAGCATTGCAGCTTCTTCATGGTCTTCGCACGTGTCCGTACGCCGACGACTGATTACATTCACTTCGCCGTACTCCTTAAATACCACCGACGATAATTTGCATATTATGCCGTGCTGTGGCGTAAGCGCTCACCGGTTGGTCCCGAAATTAACATCACACCTACGTAAACTCGACCCCATTAATATATGTAAATTTCATGATCGTCCGCCAATTCCATCTTGGTGTTCTTTTTTCACTTTCCGCCAGTGCATAATATTAATCCTATAAGTTTTTTTACTGTGAGTCCTATTGTGAGAGAACGGCTGAACGTAAAGATATGGTTGAGGTATCAAAATAAAGGACTTGCCGCGTAGATGTGCCAGGCGAAGAGAAAAATGATATTGGGGTAACCGTTCGGGCGTTGTAGGGCAGCAAATTTCCCATATAAAGTCTATGGGAGAAGCGTTCGGTTGACATTCGATCGCCTGCTGTTGACTCACGCGCTGTTGTAGACGGTGGTATGGGGGAACTGAGATAGTTCAAAGTCCGAAGTCTTTTCTGAGCAAACCGTTGCGCAAAACAACGCTAGAAGGCATTGGTATAAAAGTTCTCATCCGAACAGCGAACACTCTCGAAGACCTGATTGCGATATGCCGTTGGACTGCGTGATGTATATATACAATTTAATATTCATTCAATCCAGTTTACTCACGTAGATAGGAAGTTTCTCATAATGTAAAGATGTAAATAAACATTCCGTTGACCTTTGTTAGTGAAAACATTACGGGCAACTGCTTATAACCCATTGGTTGCTCAAGGTGGTCGTTAAACCTTCAGTCAAAAAAATCACGAACCTGGACTATTATTTTCTTTACTGTAGTGGTTGAATGAATTTGTCAATCAATTAAAGTTTACATTTGTTGTTTCATATGAGTTTATCTTTAAAAAAAAAACAAAAAAAAAGAAAAACTAACCGTCGGTTCCGACGGGTGAAGAGTATTCGCAACGCGAATCTCATTCCGACAATTTTTACAAACACTGTTGTGACTGAAGGCGTGAGTGAAAGAGTGCGCTATCCAGTTGTATTTTTGCACACAATCGAGATGAGTGGCCTTCCGCCTCCCATTTTACTACTGAAGAAAAGTGCAGTCATGATGCGCATCGCGAAGCTGGCCGCCCCGGTGGGGTAGTGGTCTAAGCACTGGCTTATGGTGATTCGTTCCTGAAGAGTACGGGTTCGAATCCCGGTGAGGCAAGGATGTTTTTTTTTTCTTACGGTACTGGTTCTCTCCCTTCCCTGAAACCACTGACCCAAAATTAGTGACGGGCGACTGCTTATAGCCCATTCAGTTGCACAAGGTGGTCGTTAAACCTTCAGCCAAAAAAAGAAAAAAAATCACGAACCTGGACTACACTGAAGAGTAATTGAATTAGAGATAGCTGGCGTTATGCAAATGTGGCGATGTGGGCGGCCCTGTAAACGGAAACGACATGACGTATGAAGCGATCCGACAATATAAGAAGTGATGCGACGGGAATCAGTAAGAGTCGGACGCAGTATGGGTAAGACGAAGAATCTAAGCGCATTTGATCGTGGGCAAATTGTTGGGGCCCGACGAATGGGTCACTCAATCTCGGAAGTCGTGCAGGCACTGGGATTTTCACGAGCCACTGTGTCACGCGTGCACCGTGAGTACATCGAATTCGGTAAAAACATCCCTGCAAGGGCCAACTGCCGTGGACAACAGCATGTGGATGAGCAGGGTCATCGTCGGCTAGCTCGCATTGTAACAGCGGATAGACGGGCCACAGTGCAAATCACTCGGCAATTTAACGCTGGTGCAGAAAAACGTGTAAGCAGCCACACCATCCAGTACCATCTCCTCGCTATGGGGTACAAAATCCATCGTCCCACGAGGGTATCGCTGCTGACCGCACATCACAAGGTGAAAAGATTAGCATGGGCGCGGGAACATCGCCACTGGACCCTAGACATGTGGGAAAATGTTGCCGGAGCTAATGAGTCGAGATTCCCGTTGGTACATGCGGATGGCAGGATACAAGTACGGCGCAAACCACATGAAGCGATGGATCCTTCTTGCCAGCAGGGTACTCTTCAAGCTGGTGGAGACTGTTTACATTCTCCTCTAGGGACTGTTTACGTGGACTAAAATGGGACCCCTGGCACGTGTGACATCGTCCCTCACAGGTCAACGTTACTGGGATATCCTGGACGACCATTTGCTCCCGTTTGTGCGTCTTCAATATCCCACTGGGGACCTCATCCTGCAACAATTCAGCTCCCGAATTGCATCCAAATGGTTGGATGAACACTCCACCGATGTGACCTCGCTTCCTTGGCCAGCTAGGTCACCTGACCTCAATCCCATCGAGCACATCTGGGATGCCATCGATAGAGATGTTCGAGGCTCTTACCCCCCTCCATCAAATCTTCGTGAACTGTGGGAACTTGTTCAGGGAACGTGGATCCGTATGGCTTCCCAACGCTTCCGGTGTCTTGTCGAGTCCATGACGAGACGAATCGCCGCCGTCATCAGGACGAAAGGTGGTGCTACACGTTACTAGACAGATATCTCTAATTCAATTGTTCTTCAGTGTATTGTCTTTACTGAAGTGGTTGAATGATTTTGTCAATCAAATAAAGTCCACATTTGTTGTTTCATATTAGTTTATTCTTTTCAAAAAAAAAAAAAAAAAAACAACTAATCATCGGTTCCGACGGGTTTCGTCTAGTAGTATTTTAATACCTGGGTCGGAGCTCTCTCGGTCAGTATTTAGTTTCGTTCCAACATGGAAACAGCAAAGTATTTATTTAATTTCGACAAAGGCCAGATCGTCATGGTAAGGGTATCTCCGAAACAGCGACGCTGGTAAGCTGCTCACGCTATGCAGTATTTAGTCCCTATCAAAGGTGGTTCGATGCAGGTGGCACTTCAAGCCGTCGACAAGTGATGCAAGAGTCAGCGCAGGCTATCTCGTCTTTTCCACAGCAACAGGAGGGCTACTGAGGCTGATATTACTCATAACTTCAATTGTGGTAAGGGCACAGTGCATCCGAACACAGAGTTCATCGTACGCTCTTGGATATGCCCTGATCCATTCGTGTGCCTATGCGCACAGCTTGTCACGTACCTGAACATGGTGACTGACCTAGTACACCCCTTTATTGTGACTTTATTCCCTGGCGAAGACGGTATCTTTCAACAAACAATGCTCCATGCCACACTACAAAGAATATTCAGGAATAGTTCAAGAAGATGAAAAGCAATTCCATTTATTTCCAGGGTCCCCAATTTCTCCGGACATGAATCCTATCGATCATTTGTTATATCAGTTAGAGAAAAAGATACGCGAGCAGCATCACCCCGACCACGTTATTTACGGGAACTGCGGGATCTTCTGTTGCAGTCAGGGTCCAAATATCAAGAAACACTTACCAACATCTCGCTGAATCTATGCTTTCATCGGGTGATTGTGCGCCCTTTAGGTGGCGAGAGGAGGACTTACATCGCATTAGACAGGTGGTTTTAATGTTTTGGCTGATCGGTGTAAGTGTGTTATCCCTGCTAGCACTAAAGTCGAACAAAGCACTGTGACACACTTCCAGAGAAGAACGGTGTTATTGAAGCTCACGATTATGGATCTATATCACACGTTTTTGAACCTGTTTCGTGATTTCAGTAGTAAGAATTCACAGACTAACTCCAAATGCAAAACACGTCTCGGAAATGTGTCACCTGTAGCCATCAGTCAACAACGAACGCAGAAGAGAGCGACGAGTGTGCAATACTACAAAACGACACGGAGCGTATCATAAATGTAAATACAGTATATATGTTTTCTCCATCTTTCTCTTCGATAATCACTTTCACGCAGGGTGTCATAGACTCGCCGGGTGAAAGTGACTCCACTAAAGCGCCCAATTTTCTGCACAATCTAGACGGAATGACATCCCGGTTTTGGACGACGGAGTTCAGCACTCTCTTGGCCTACGTCACACTGTATCCAACAAATGTTTGATAGGACTCAAGATGGCGGTCACGGGAGCGCACGAAATGCTTCGACGTAATCCTCGAACCATTTCTGGAATCTTCTTAGAAGGGTTCAATATCATCTGAACACACCGTCACCACGTAGGGCAGCGCTTGGTTCGAAACAATACCTGGCAATGATCTGGCGACCAGTCTGTGTTCAACAGGAATTAGAGTACCCCATGATGTCCCCGAAACGTTTTTGAACTCATATTTCACATTCATGTGTGCCGTTTCAAGAAATACAGTATATAGAAAATATAATCTGATCATTTGCTAAGTAAAGGTAAATTCTCTCTCTCTCTCTCTCTCTCTCTCTCTCTCTCTTCTCTCTCTCTTCCTATATATATATATGTGTATATATATATACTGTGGGATGTAAGGTCAGGTGATGCGTAACATCACAGCCTCTCCTTGACAAATGTCAACCCCGCCTTCTCGTGGTGCATCCTGTTCCCACTAAAGGGGCTCTGACGACCGCCCATAGCGGTATAACTATACCATCGGGATCAGAGGAAATGCTATCCCACACTCACCAACCCGCTTGGCCAGCGTGGTGAGTTATGGCCAAACCCCTCCAAAATGACTCCACAACTTAAATCTTGGCCCTCAGTCTCCGGCAGCTGGAATGTACCTGGCCAAGGCAGCGGCCAGTGCGACATGAAGGCAGAGGGTGCTAAGAATCCCCGGAGGACAGGACTAGGCTGCCATCTGATGCTGACCTTGGCTACTTACAATGGACGCTCCCTATCTTCTGATTCAAGGCTTCTTGAATTGGAAGAGGAACTACAAAGGATCAAGTGGGACATCGTGGGGCTAAGTGAGGTAAGGAGAAAAGGAGAAGATCTCATCGAACTGAAAAGTGGACATCTCTTCTACTATCGTGGGACAGATACTGGCAGAACTAGTGGTGTTGGATTTATAATAAACAAGAAACTGAAGGATAAAGTTGTAGAAGTTGAAAGTTCCTCTGACAGAGCTGCACGACTTGTTATCCAACTCTCGAAAAGATACCAGGCTCAGATTATTCAAACTTATGCACCCACCACAAGTCATCCTGAAGAAGAAATTGAAGAATTTTATGAGGAAATTTGTCATCTAAATAATAAAGGTAAGCAGCACTTGAAAATAATTATGGGAGATTTCAATGCAAAAATAGGGCAACGGCAACAGAATGAAACTTCGGTAGGTAAATTCGGTCATGGCAACAGAAACCAGCGTGGAAATACTCTCGTTGAGTTTGCAGAGGCAGAAGGGTTTTTCATCTGGAACTCCTTCTTCAAGAAAAAGCCACGCAGGAAATGGACATGGAGACATCCAAATGGGACGACAAGTGAAATTGATTTTATTATGTGTAACAAAAAATTCGTCATAGAAGACTGCAGTGTGCTAAACAAGTTCAACACAGGTAGTGACCATAGATTGGTGAGATGTAAGATGCACCTCAACACTAAACTTGAACGTGGCAAGCTCATAGGACAAACAAAATCTATTGACATAACCAACCTTAAAAAACACCATAATACCTTCAAGTTAGAACTGAAGAACAGGTTCTCTGCTTTAGAAGGCCTAACATCGGAAGAAGTGGACATCTCTGAAGTTAACAGAAAAGTAACCAAAGCTCTTATGGAAACAGCAACAAAATTAGCTGGGTCTAAGAACAAGTTGCATGTGAACAAATTATCAGGAAAAACCAAAATGTTCATGCAAAAAAGAAGAGAGATGAGGACAACTAAAGAAGATGTGACTTGCAAAGTGGAATATATAGAGCTATGCAAGACAGTAAGAAAAAGTATCACTGAAGACGTAAGGAAATTCAACTGTGAACTAGTGAGGAAAGCAATTGAAAACAACCAAAGCCTAAAGATAGCAAAGGGACATCTCAGTAAGGGAAGAAAACAGATTATGGCACTGAGAAAAGAAGATGGTTCTGTAACAAGAAATAGAGGCGAAATTTTGACAAGAGTGAAAGATTTCTACTCCAAATTATATGAAAGGGATGATATATGCACTCCAGACATCATGAAAGGTACCAGTACCAGAGTTCTTCCAGTCCTTCCAGCAGAAGTTGCACATGAAATCAAGAACATGAAGCGAGGAAAAGCTCCAGGAGAAGATGGAATTACTGTAGACATCATACAAGAAGCAAGTGAAGAAATCGAAACAGTACTCGCCCAAATTTTCACTCGATGCCTTAATGAAGGAAAAATTCCTAAGGATTGGAACAACGCTACAATGATCTTGCTACATAAAAAAGGTGACATTGAGGATCTCGGAAACTACAGACCTATCAGCCTCCTATCAGTAGTTTATAAAATCTTCACTAAAGTTCTTTCACACCGCTTGAAGGTAACACTGGACATGGCTCAACCGAGAGAACAAGCTGGATTCAGGAGTGGCTACAGCACAATAGATCATATCCACGTGCTGAGAGAACTAATTGAAAGAGCGAGGGAATATGAACTTCCATTGTGCATGGCTTTTATCGATTATGAAAAAGCCTTTGATTCGGTGAAACCATCAGCAGTTACAATGGCTCTGAAAACCTGCGGTATTGAAGATGCATACATTAATATTATTAATAACATCTATGAAAATGCAAGTGCAAAGATTAGGCTGTTTGAAAATACAACACACGTAAAAATTGGAAAGGGAGTGAGACAAGGTGACACCATATCTCCGAAGCTCTTTAATGCCACATTGGAGGGTGTTTTTCAGTCACTGAGCTGGGAAAACAAGGGGATAAAGATTAATGGAGATTATCTAATCCACCTTCGTTTTGCTGATGACGTAGTCATTTTTGCAACTACCCCATCAGAGCTGCAGAGTATGATCCAGGAACTTGCTGACAAGAGTAAAGAAGTGGGATTAAAAATGAACTTTCAGAAGACAAAAGTGATGTTCAATGCTTTTACAAGAAATGAAGATTTATCGATTGATGGAGAAAAGCTGGAGATAACAGACACGTACGTTTATCTTGGACAGCAGATATCAAGTGAGGGTCACATTGATGAAGATATTAATCGGCGTACAAAACTTGCCTGGAGAGCTTTTGGAAGAAACAGCATAATTTTCAAGAGCAATATGCCATTATGTCTTAAAAGAAAAGTGTTTGATCAATGCATCCTTCCAGTGCTTACGTATGGTGCGGAGACGTGGACCTTAACTAAAAGAGACATACAAAGGCTGCAGACAACTCAAAGCAGCATGGAGAGGTGCATGCTTGGTGTAACCAGGAGAGATAAGAAGAGGAACTCGTGGATCCGAAAAATGACAAGAGTGGAAGACATCATGATCAGAGTTAAATCCCTGAAATGGCAATGGGCTGGACATACTGCCAGAAGGACAGATCATCGATGGACAGCTGAAATTTTAGATTGGATTCCAAGGGACAGGAAAAGACCCAGAAGAAGACCACATGGGAGATGGGTGGATGAAATTCGAAAGTATGCAGGGGTGACATGGAGGAGACTGGCACAAGACAGACCGTTGTGGAGGAAACTTGGGGAGACCTTCATCCAGCAGTGGATTGATAATGGTTGACGATGATGATGATGATGATGATGATGATATATACTGTATATATACAGAGAGAGAGAGAGAGAGAGAGAGAATTTACCATTTTTAGGAAATGATTCAATGATATGTTCCATAAATTTTTGGCATAGTATTTCCGTTGCCAAAGCTTCACATGAATGTGAAATACATGTTCAAAAACTTCTATAAGCAGATTTCCAGATTTTTTTAATAATGCGACCTGATGGAAACTGTTTCTGTGATTAAAATTCTTATTAAAGGGAGAGAAGCTTTAATGCATGTTATTTGTATACCAATCTATGCTTAGAGTGCAGATACAGGGGATGGGCACATTCATTTACGGTCAGGGCATCGAATCGCTTGAATTCTTTTAGAAAGGAAAAGGCAGAAATTCTTGCGGTGGACCACAGATGTTCATGCGGTCGGTGTACCCGAGGGCTTCGCTTCGGACATGCATCTCACGACAATAATTTTCCCAGGAATGCGCAAAATTCTTCAGAGCCCGCCAGTAATGAATCCCAAGGCGCCTGGAAATCGCACAACGCTTATTTTGGCTCTGATGAATCGCGCAAAAGCTACCAAGATGTTTACCATGCGGATTCGAGAGAATAAAATTACGGAGTTTTCCTACCCGGTTGTTTTGGCTCCGACGTAATTATTCAAATTAACTTCTCATATCCCCGAAAGGCTGTGTTTTGTATTAACGGTAGTCATCAGCATCGTATCTGAAATTAAAACTATTTTGAAATAAAGGGATGTGTACGCTAAGTAAATATTTAAAATCAGTTATACCCGCAGAATGAAAAGTCATGAAATGCGCCTGTGGCAAAAAATTCAAAGGGGCGTATTTGCTTAATTTATCCAATATCAGAAATATAGCTGCTTAGAATCTTTCAGTAGGAAATCCACGATAATTATGCTTTTGCACGCCCCCAACTTCCGTTTGATGACGCTACAAGAGCTTTGAGAGCGTGTTGAGCATCTACTTATTTCCATTCTTTGTATACAGTTTTTGCTTCCCTATCGAAGAATTCTATTCCAGTTTCGTCGGTGGCCATTAATCCATATCAAACTGTTTCACTGTATACTTAGAGAAGATCTTGTAACTGTCACAAAATGCCGATCCGATCATGTTCACTTTAAGGTCCCAACAATCGTGGCTCCCAAGATGCAGAAACCTTGCCTAGTTCCGAATGACGATGAGGATTCATATAAAATTGTTTGGTATGGAACATATACTTCTAAAAATGTCATGAACACTGCAAGCCTGTTTTCCATTTCAAGTTTTTTGACTGCAGCAATATACACTGCTGGCCACCCAAAATGCAACACCAAGAAGAAAGCATCCGATTGGCCTAAAATTCGCAGCGTGCGTCCCCCGCGAGATTACATGCAAACGATTAGCATTGCAGGGCATATGAAAATCATGTGCGCCCGGCACGCCACCGAGAAGCACTATAAGAAGGGCGCACAGAAGGCGGGGTGTAAGTAGTGGAAGTGTGTTGTGCTGCCGAACCTGTGCGTGGGAAGCTTCCTGATGCCTCGTCGCAGAATATGGCAGTCATTCCAGCACGTTTCGGAGTTCGACAGAGGACGAATGGTGGCTTATCGCGACAGTGGTTTTATCGTACCGAGACATCGGCGCCCGTATGGGACGACATCCAGCCACAGTGAAGTGAGTATGGATTCGGTGGGTGCAGGAGGAACGGACGGACCGACGGGAGCGATGTGCAGCCGCGGCACACCACCGAACGAGAGGACCGGCATGTTGTGCGGCGGGCATTGACGGCTCTTATCGCCACATCACGAACGTTAGCGCAGGAAATTGGGGTGTGTTGCGCAACAACCTGTGTCAGCACGTACCGTTCGACGTCATCTGCAGGAGCGGGGACTTGTCGCACGGCGCCCATTGCTCCGATTACCATTGACGTTACACCACCGGCGAGTGCGGATGCTGTGGGTCGTTGAACGCCGCATCTGGACTACGGAATGGCACGACATTGTCTTCTCCGACGGATCCCGCATATGCCTGCAACACCACGATGGTCGGATACGCGTGGCGCGGCACCGCGGTGAGAGACTGTGTGATGCCTGCATTATGTATCGCCATACCGGTTGGTCGCCTGGCGTTACGGTTTGGGGCACAATTGAATATGACACACGCACCCTTCTGGTACGCATCGCCGGTACACTCAACAGCTACCGCTACATCTCCGACGTTTTGGAGCCTGTAGTCCTCCCTTACCTGCAGGATCTGCCAGCGGCCATGTTTCAACAGAACAATGCGCGCCCGCACGTGGCACGTATCGTGCAACAATTCTTCACGGACCACCAGGTGTCACTGCTGCCGTGGACCGCCTGTTTACCCGATATGTCTCCCATTGAGCACGTCTGGTCGCTGATCGGCAACCGAGTGGCCCGGCAAGCACCACCCGCGGCTCCGCCTGATGAACTGTGGCAACGTGTGGAAGCAGCCTGGACCGACATACCCCAAGCCCACATCCAAAGCCTCTTTCGTTTGATGCCGCGGCATGTAGCGGCCGTTATTGCCAGCCATGGGGGCCACACGAACTATTGATGTCTGCGTGTACCGCAAGTCGCACGGGCCTGTAAGTTCAATCGTTTCATCTTTGTATCTGTTGTTATGTGTCCTGTAAATATGGCTTTGCTATCTCGTGTCCTTCTTGGTGTTGCATTTTGGGTTGCCAGCAGTGTATTTTTTACTAGTTGCGGTTTAGATGGTCCAGTATTGACGGTGGTTCATGTTTGTTCGTCCATTTTTACATTAGTCAACCTGGCTCTTTTTCACTTAGCAAAATAACCAAGATCAACTCGCAGATTCTGTATAAATGCTGTGATGATTTAACACCCTCCTCTTTCTTGGAAAGTAAAGGATTGCCCCCTGAGATTTAGCAGCATCCTCCGTTAACTCAGTCGTGTCGTACTATTGATCAATAGTCATAGAGTTCTAAGTAGAGCAAATTTAAGTTAGATTATTATGTAATGAATAATATGTCAGTACTTGTTTATGGGACATGTCATTCTTCATGTGTTTTCTACTTAAGCAGCAGAACTTAGTCCCCAGGATTATCGAAACGCCCCTCGTACATTCTGTCAACAAAACGGAAAAACTTTGCATCATAAAATTTAGTAATGATACCGATGGTCTGGGCCGTGACGACGTTTACCAGATGCAAACACAGTTTCTTTGCATTCATTTGTATAGAATCTAATGCAAAGATAGTTTTATGTGATTGTAATTTCACTCTGCCCGTCAGTTTGAAAATACAGCATTTTTGCATTTGTAAGTCAGATTCGAAAAATTCGTTTTAAATCAAATAATGTTAAGAACGAGATTCCAGATTTTTGTGATTTTAAATTTCTGTGATGCACAATTTTCTTGTGAGAGAGCAAAAACTTCTTTTATATGTTTGGTTTGTGCATATGATAGATGAAACTAATACCATATTTTCTCATGCATTTCTTGCTTTGCGTAGTGTCACCTTTTTTACGCTTTCCAACCGTAGGTTGGCCGCCCCAGTGGCGCAGTGGTCTAAGGCGCTGGCCTCTGATCATTCGTCCGTAAGGGGTCTGGGTTCGAATCCCGGTGAGGCATGGATGTTGTGTTTGTCTTACGGCACTGGCTCTCTCCCTTCCCTGGAACCAGTGACCCTAAATTAGGGACGGGCGACTGCTTATAGCCCATTGAGTTGCTCACGGTGGTCGTTAAACCTCCAACCAAAAAAAAAAAAACAAAAAAAAACCGTAGGTTGAAGAAGCGTATATGCTCCAGCTTTGTCCGTCCGTCCGCACGATAACTGGCGTAACAATGGTTCGATTTCGATGAAATTTTAGTATGTGGTAGGGGACCACCATGGGACGAACCCTATTGAAAATGGGACAAATGGGGTCAAAGGTCACGACGTAGGAGCGGGATCCTTCCATTGCCCTTTTGCGTCATAACTTGCGTAAATATGGTACGATTTCAAAGAAAGTTTACTATGTGGTAGGGGACCACCTGGGGACGAACCCTATGAAAATGGAATAGATGGGGTCAAAGGTCACGACATAGGAGCGGGATCATTCCATTGCCCTTATGCGTCATAACTTGCGTAAATATGGTTCGATTTCAATTAAATTTTAGTATGTGGTAGGGGACCGCCTGGGGACGAATCTTATTCAAAATGGGTGAAGTGGGGTCAAAGGTTAGGATATAAGAACGGGATGCATTCCATTGCCTTTATGCGTCATAACGTGCGTAAAAATGGTTCGATTTCGATGAAATTTCATATGTGGTAGGGGACCACCTGGGAACGAACCCTATTGAATGTGGACGAAATGGGGTCAAAGGTCAGGACATAGGAATGCGATCCATTCCATCGCTCTTATCCCATATTATTAAGGTGGACGTCAAGTAATTTTGCTTACTATACTTCCAATGGAAAAACTTTTGTACACATTTCCTTCACAATTATTGTGTTCCCAAGGATGAAAATTTGAACATTGATTAAAATAACTTTATTACAACTTGGAATACTTAATATTTTCTAAAACATAACCATAATTACATTAAAAATCAATAACTTTTCCTTTGATGGTGTTAAAACCGGAAAGAATATGGCGCGACCTGTACTTTGATGACGTCAGTAGACAAACAAATGTTGGATTGCATAATTATGGTTATGTTTTAGAAAATATTAAGTATTCCAAGTTAGAAAATGAAGCTATTTTAATCGATGTTAAAATTTTTATCCTTGTGAATGCATAAATTGTCCAGAAAAAAGATGGCGCGACCTGTATTTTCATGACGTCAGTAGACAAACAAATGTTGGATTGCATAATTATGGTTATGTTTTAGAAAATTTTAAGTATTGCAAGTTATGAAATGAAGCTATTTTAATCGATGTTCAAATCTTCATCCTTGTGAACGCATTAATTGTCCAGAAAAAAGATGGCGCGACCTGTATTTTCATGACGTCAGTAGACAAACAAATGTTGGATTGCATAATTATGGTTATGTTTTAGAAAATATTAAGTATTCCAAGTTATAAAATGAAGATATGTTAATCGGTGTTCAAATTTTCATCCTTGGGAACGCATTAATTGAGAAAAAAATGTGTACAGAAATTTTTCCATTCGAAGTACATTAAGCAAAATTACTTCACGTTCACCTTAAAGGAGCAATTCTTGTTTGTATGTAAATTTTATTTTGAAAACGGCTTTGAGGATTTAGATGAAAGTCTTTAAATTACCGTTTTCTGGTACTAGAAATCGATTTAGCTTGATCTCCACTTTAAGCAAATTCGTTTAGTGGGTTAAATAACCACCCCGAATTACGAAGTTTGCAGTGTGGTGTCATGGCGTCACCCCTTTAGATATTGGTGCGCGGTCATGCCATCTATCTCATTACGTCACGAGTTGTTTGTGGATCCTATTAAAGTTCGTGACGTCACACCTTGCTAGCAGATGGTCGCGATTCCCATCTACCTCATTACGTCACGCGTTGTATGCGTATGTTCGTCCGCACAATAACTTGCGTAAAAATCGTTCGATTTCGATGAAATTTTAGTATGTGGTAGGGGAACACCTGGGAAGGAACCCTATTGAAAGCGAACGAAATGGGGTCAAAGGTCAGGACATAAGAACGGAATCCATTCCACTGCTTTTATGCGTCATAACTAACGTCACAACATCCATGCCTCACTGAGATTCGAACTCGGACCAATCTCAGACGAATGAGCAGAAGTCAACGATTAGACCACTGCGCAACCTGTGGCTGCTTCTGGTGCTTCCTGTTTTACAAATCTATTATTTTCCGTCTTGGAGGTAATACACCTTTTTAGTATTTCGCGCTACATCGGCCCTTCTAAAGGATTCAATTAAAGAAAATCTGAGAATACGTTACTCCTTAGAAAACAAGGTTAGCATATTCAGGATGCACTTTTGAGTAAATTTAATTCCTGTGGCTTCTCTGACTACTTGATAGAGTATTCAGTCTTTGCTTTGTGGGTAAACACAGTGTATTTACTGAGTGACAACTTATCCTGCAACTATTTTTGAGGTTTCTCAAGGCTTGAAAATTCTGGGTTTGGTGTTATTTGTGCTGTTAATAAATGATCTTCCTGCTCACCTGAAAAATCCTTTCTTTTTGCTGATGAATAACTGCAAACTTTTCAGATTCGTCCCGATGATCTTCAGAGCATCATCTAAATAATTAAAAGTTTAATTCGCTGGTATAATTAAAATCTACTTTTTTTGAATAACTAGCAATCATACCCGTTCTACGAACGGTGAATCTATAAAATCATTTTCTGAACATAAAATTAAAGAAAGGGAAAGTAATTAAGGGAAAGAAAAGTAATTTAAAATCCGTAACTGTTTTATTATTTAGAACAGCAGCGTGACGTCAATGCATGCGGTTTGACGTAAAACGGAGCACTCTTTGGTGCTCTTTAATTTTAAATCAAAATTTGAAATTTTCAAAGCGCTTCAGTGATTCTGACAAAATTATCTTTAAACCTATCTGCATTCTGAAACAGTGTAGCTAAGCCACCCTTTTGAATTTTTTGGTTTTCAGACATTTTCCAGGTGTAGAAGCGGTAGAAAAATTCAAGAAGACAATGTTTGAAAGCGCTGTTGTTGTTTTTTTTTTGGGGGGGGGGTTCTTTTTTTTTTGGGGGGGGGGGGGGATCTTAAAGTCCGAATACGTTTATTTGCAGGTATTCGGACTTTAAGACCTACCAGCATGCCAATTTTTTAGATCTCTAGGTTATTTAGAAGTGGTCTAACAATTCGCGAAAAGTTCAAGCAGACAATGATCCAAAGAAACCATTTTTTTCCTTTGGTTTTCGCACTGTTCTAGTTATACGGATTTTAAGACCTGCTATATGCATGCCAATTTTCAGATCTCTAGGTCATTTAGCAGTGGTCAAACAATTTCCGAAAAATTCAAGCAGACGATGTTCCAAAGGCGCAATTTTGATCTTTTTTTGTTTTTGTTTTCTTACTTTTCTAGGTATACGGACCTTAAGACCTATCAGCATGTCAATTTTCAGATCTCTAAGTCATTTAGAAATGGTCAACCAATCCGTGGACCAACACACTCGCATTTTCTCATTTTGCTTTTTATATATGAGGTAAAAGCCTATATTTACATAGGTATTCACGTATGTCAGCGGAAAACGCAGAACTTTAAAAGCGTCGCTACGTCATTAAACATTGCGTCATTACCAGTTTGATTGTAGCCCGTCCTTTCATCCAATGAGACGAGAGTGCTAAACATTGCTGCGTCACCATGGCAGCAGGTCACGGGACCAGAACTGCCCTGTGTGGTTAACGCTAAAGACAGATTTATCCGCTTGTTTTTTTTTCCTTTGCGTCTTTAAAAACTGCTTAAAAATCAGAAAATGACTTTTTCTTAAAAACTTTTTTGTAGAAGAGGGATGATTGTTGTGAGTTTATGCTGTAGAAATTGTAATGCGTAATGATTTATAGTTTTCCATATATCCGTTTTTCACGCTTCCCAACTGTAGGTTGAAGAAGCGTATATGCTCCAGGTTTTTCCATCCGTCTGACCGTCCGTCCGTCTGTCGGCACGATAACTCACGTACAAATGGTTCGATTTCGATGAAACTTAAGTATGTGGAAGGGGACCACTTGGGGACGAACCCTATTAAAAATGGGATAAGTGGAGTCAAAGGTCAGGACATAGGAGCGGGATGCATTCCATTGCCCTTATGCGTCATAACGTGCGTAAATATGGTTCGACATCGATGAAATTTTAGTATATGGTGGGGGACCACCTGGAGAGGAGCCCTATTGAAAATGGGCCAAATGGAGTCAGAGGTCACGACATAGGATCGGAATCCATTCCATCGCCCTTATCCCACACTATTAAGGTGGACGTCAAGTAATTTTGCTTCCTATATTTCCAATGGAAAACCTTTTGTACGCATTTCCTTCACAATTAGTGTGTTCCTAAGGATGGAAATTTGAACATCGATTAAAATAACTTCATACTATAACTTGGAATACTTAACATTTTCTAAAACATAAGCATAATTATATTAAAAAACAATAACGTTTCCTTTGGTGGTGTTGAAACCAAAAAAAGATGGTGCGACCTGTACTTTGGTGACGTCAGTGGACAAATAAATGTTGGATTGCATAATTACGGTTATGGTTTAGAAAATATTAAGTATTCCAAGTTATGAAATGAAGCTATTTTAATCGATGTTCAAATTTTCATCCTTGGGAACGCAGTAATTGTGAAGAAAATGTGTATAGAAGTTTTTCCATTGGAAGTATAGGAAGCAAAATTACTTGACGTCCACCTTAAAGTAGCAATTCTTGTATGTATGTATGTACATTTTATTTTCAAAACGGCTGTAAGAATTTTGATGAAAGTCGTTAACCTACCGTTCTCTGGTACTAGAAATCGATTTAGCTTGATCTCGACTGTAGGAGAATTTGTTTAGTGGGTTAAATAACTACCCCGAATTATAACGTGTTTAGTGTCATGGCGTCGTTCCATTAATTTTACCAATGCTTAGAAATCTTATAACGTCACAATCTCGCGTTTGATAATGTTGGCGCGCGGTCACGCCATCTGTCTCATTACGTCACGCATTGTATGTGGATCCTATTAAAATTTTATGACGTCACACTCTGGCGAGCAGATGGTCGCGATTACCATCTGCCTCATTACGCCACGCGTTGTGTGCGTATGCCGTCCACACGATAACTCGCGTAACAATCGTTCGATTTCGATGAAATTTTAGTATGTGGTAGGGGATCACCTAGGAAGGAACCCTATTTAAAGTGAACGAAATGGGGTCAAAGGTCAGTACGTAGGAGCGGGATCCATTCCACTGCTGTTATGCGTCATAACTAACGTAAAAAAGATTCGATTTGGATGAAATGTTAGTATGTTGTAGGAGCCTGCCTGAGGACGAATTCTATTAAAAATGGGCGAAATGGGATCAAAGGTTAGGACACAGGAGCGGTATATATTCCATAGACCTTATGCATCATAACTTACGCAAAAATGCTTCGATTGCGACTAAACTTTATCATGTTATTTCGGAGGTATACCGAACCGGTTCTGTTGAATATCATCGAAATGGGATCAAAGGTCAGTGCACAGGACCGAGATTTATTCCACAGCCATTATTCTCATAACTTGAGTGATAACTTGAGTAATGATTTCTGGTATGTTGGAAATCGTATTATAATCAATGCATTGCATGATTTTATAAACTTGTTTAAAATGTATCCCTTCGCCAAAAAGAGAATTGTGTAAAATTTAAAAATTTAATTTCTCGTAAACTACATCGAAATTCAAAACAAGGGCGACGAGGTGCAAAAATTCGACCATGCCTACAAAGTTTCGTGGTTCTGTTGCTGTTATTGTGTCCGGAACGCGAACTGATAGCACTTTATGCTTACCTTAACTTTGAAATACCATAGCTCTTGAAGTATCGCCAGAATCGAAAAACGTTTTATTTCAGCATGTTTTCCAAACAATTCTCTACAAACGATGTAAATTTCATATTTTTGTGTTCCATAATTTTTGCGCTGCGAGCTAGAAAATCGCAAGTGTTGCGAAATTTCTAAAAGAGCGGCGGCGGCCGAAGCGGCAGTTACTTTATTTTAGAATAGAGAGACTCAAAATGCACATGCGCCATTTTATGGAGAAAACCTTATTTCTCTTGATTTCTTGAAAAAGTGCCTTCGTGCTACTGAAAGCAGGGGCGGATGAAAAAGTGGGGCGAGGAGCACGCTCCCCTCCCTTAGAGCCAAGGAAAAGCTTCGATTTGTTGGGTTTTAATAAAACATTGAGTATTTTTTAGTGAAAGAAAGCATTATTACAATCTCTCATAAAGCAAACTGAATCTGTTCAGAATAGTTTACTCAGATGCCTCTGTTTCAAGACTCTCATACATGACCAACATACACTGACGGAAAAAAATTCCAACACACCGACAAAATAGTTGTAGAGGAATGAAATGGCGGCAATACATTTGTATAGGTAACATATTTAATCGATTAAGGTTTCAAGATCACAGCTTATTGTAAGCGCGAGAAGAGCCATTTTAAATGTGAAATGCTGGTACATTAATAACCGGTGTAACCGCCAGAATGTTGAATACAAGCACGCAAAACTTCATGCATTGTGTCGTACAGGTGCTGGATGTCAGTTTGTGGGATGGAGTTCCATGCCTGTTGCACTTGGTCAGTCAATACTGGGACGGTTAATGCTGATTGGGGGTTACCTGGAGTTATCGTCCAATGATGTCCCATACGTGCTCAATTGGTGAAAGATCTGGTAATCTAGCAGGCCACGGCAACATGTCGACACTCTGTAGAGCATGTTGGGTTACAACAGCGGTATGCGGGCGAGCGTTATCCTGTTGGAAAACACCCCCTGGAATGCTGTTCATGAATGGCAGCACAACAGGTTGAATCATTAGACCGACGTACAACTGTGCCGTCAGGGTGCGTGGGATAACCTCGAGAGTGCTCTTGCTGTCATAGGAAATTGCTTCCCAGACCATAACTCCAGGTGTAGGTCCAGTGTGTCTCGGCCGCAGACAGGTTGGTTGCAGGCACTCACCTGGCCTCCTTCTAACCAACACACGGCCATCACTGGCACCCAGGCAGAACCGGCTTTCATCAGAAAACACAACAGATCTCCACTCCGTCCTCCAATGAGCTCTAGCTTGACACCACTGACGTCGCAAACGGCAGTGGTTTGGAGTAAGTGGAATGCACGCTACAGGGCGTCTGGCTCGGAGCTGTCCTTCAAGTAACCGATTTGTAGCAGTTCGTTGTGTCACTGTGGTGGCAACTGCAGCTCGAATTGCTGCCGCAGACGCGGTACGATGCGCCACGGCCATACGCCGTACACGGCGGTCTTCCCTCTCAGTAGTGCCACGTGGCCGGCCGGAACCCAGTCTTCTTGAGGCAGTACCTTCCCTTGACCACCGCTGCCATTTATACCTTCCCTTGACCACCGCTGATATTTATACTGAACGGCTGGATTTCCCAAGCCGTTCAGTATAAATATCAGTAGTGCACCATAACAGCAATCAACGTAACAGAATCTTGTGATATACCCGCCATTTGTCCCGGCGGTTAAACCACGACCAGAGCGACACCACATCACAAATCAAAAACACGATTATAACTGCAATATTAAGTTTTAAAGTCTAAAAGAGGAAGATAGTTCTGAGGATTGTCCAACACTTGTAGACAAAAACGTCTCCAAATATCAGGTGTATCATTACAGCAACTTCCTTTGAACGCAGAAATGAACAAACTCTCAGTCACCAGTAGCATGTGTGTAGAGACTGGGGTTATCAAAATTTTGACATTGTCCCAATCTGAGATTAAATCTTCATAAGCAATGCACTTGGTAAGAGCTGTACAGATATGGCTTGCTTTTAAACTATATTTATGTTCCTCTAGCCTGAGGCACAGGCTGCAGGCACAGTGTGTTTTAGAGTATTTTAATTGTATATATATATTTCATATTTTAAGATTATTAAAATCGTGTTAAGAAGGTGTTCATCCTTATGGTTCATGTGCACGAATGTTTTTTCTGCATTTAGTAAATTAATTACGTTTCTTTCCGGGGATTTGGTAGGGAAATCATGTTGATATCGTTCTACTCCTACTGAGAGCGAGCATTATGTTGCTCACAGAACTCAACGGTTCCATCGTCTTCAATTTTTCACCAAATTGTTTTCAGTTTTGATTTTCATCATTCGCATGCTATTCGATTTTCCTTTCTGTTCAACTACCTAAAATGCTTCAGTAATCGAATTTTTTAAGACGAACAAAAAATACCCGACTAAGAACTCTCAGATTGCTTTGTAATTTCCATTGAATGTTCAGGTATTTTATTTTAACTTACATGTAACACTTGCACTTTTTTCTGTCATCTTATTCTGTAACTAAGGTACGTTAATTACAGAGATAAGAGATGTATAATTGAATAAACAAACTGATCACGCCGTTCTGTTTGAAATTTTATTGCATCTAGACAAAATTTTGTTACCCGCCTTTTAAGTTGGGATCAACTGGGTAACGTAACGTTGATATAATAGAAACACAAAGGGAAAATGTTTCAGTGCAGTTAAGGGTTCACTAATTAAGAAACTTCAACGGTAGTTTTGAATTAAAGTCATTGGTCAGGACTAATTTCTAATTAAAATTATTCACTAATTACGAGAGCGAAATTAAGAATAAACACAACCATTTAAATTTTGCTGCCTGGTAACTATTCATTTAGTTGAATGAAAACGAAATTAATCCCGCTGTACCTCACATACAAATATAATTGCAGCGGAAAACGAGAAAGCATCTGTATCCAATTATTTGCACCTTGCATCAGTAAGAATAATGACACCAAAGTTGTGGAAATAATGAAAACACATTTTCAATTGAAA
The DNA here is from genome assembly GCA_039090855.1 of Macrothele yani. NCBI lineage: Eukaryota > Metazoa > Arthropoda > Arachnida > Araneae > Macrothelidae > Macrothele > Macrothele yani. Next base: position 77,946,624 of record CM077007.1, on the reverse strand, counting down.
AGAAAATGAAATTTGATAAATATTCAATTTTCATTATATGTATGTACAAGAACTAAATTTTAAAAATAATGTTTTAAGGAACAAAACTTACCTTTAAAATGCGTTTTCCATATCTATAACTGCCGTTCCATAAAATCTGTTAGTAAAATCAAACAAAATGAAGAAATATAGGTACAGCAAATTATATGTTATTTTTTTTTTCAAAGTGGCGAAGGCATTTATTTTTTTTGCATGTGGCGAAGGCATTTTGTGGAAGCTACTTTAGCGACCCGCGTACAGCCTGAATAACGTTAGCATCTGTGTTGAATGTTGCGCCACGGAACTTCTCCTTCATTGCTGGAAACAACCAGAAATCGCATGAGACGAGGTCAGGACTGTAGTGCGGCATGATTTCGATACAGCATTTCGTAAGAAACTGTTGAACACAAGTAGCCACATTTAGGCGGGCGTTATCATGGTGTAGGGTCCACTTGCCTACCAGTTCCGGTCGCTTAATCGATATGTGTCGTCGCAGACGCTTCAAAACTGAAATGTAATACTCAGCAATGACAGTCATTTGTGGAGGATCGGCATGCTCTTTATGATCAAAGAAAATTACCATCATCACCTTCCCAGCTGACTCGGTTTGGTGGACTTTTTTCAGAGGCTGTGTTTCCATACACTCGTTGAGCGCTTCGTAAGGGGGTCAAAATAGTGCACCCATGTTTCATCGGCAGTTATCACTGTGTTTAGAAAGTTTGGATCTTTTGCGAGCATTTGTTTCTACTCATGACACACCTGAACTCTGGCTAACAATTGTTCTCTCGTCAGGTGATGGGGTACCGATCTGGAACACACACGATGCAGCAGTAATCTGTCCCGTATAACCCAGAATCACGACGTTTTTGAAATATTAGTTGACGCTGCTATGTCTTCACACGTCATTCGTCGATTTTCTTGCGCTCTGTAACAATTTCAGGTCGACCAGACCTAAGAGCGAGTTCTGCCGACAAACGCCCTCTTTTGAAATCATGGTGCTACCTAAAAATCGTTGACTCACCCAAATATTTATCTTTGTAAGCTTTTTTTACGCTCTCCAACCGTAGGTTGAAGAAGCGTATATGCTCCAGCTTTTTCCGTCCGTCTGTCCGTCCGTCCGTCTGTCTGTCGGCACGATAACTCACGTACAAATGGTTCGATTTCGATGAAATTTTAGTATGTCGTAGGGGACCATCAGGGGACGAACCCTATTGAAAATGGGTGAAGTTGGTTCAAAGGTCACACCATAAGAGCAGGATTCATTCAATTGCCCTTAAGCGTCATAACTTGCGTAAATATGGTTCGATTTCGATGAAATTTTAGTATGTGGAAGGGGACCAATAGGGGACGAACCCTATTGAAAATGGGTGAAGTGGGGTCAAAGGTCACGCCATAAGAACGGGATCCATTTCATTGCCTTTATGCGTCATATCTTGCGTAAATATAGTTCGATTTCGATGAAATTTTAGTATGTGGTAGGGAACTACCTGGGCACGAACCCTATTGAAAATTGGCAAATTTGGGTCAAAGGTCAGGCAGGGCATAAGAGCGGGATTTATTCCATTGCCCTTATGCGTCATAACTTGCGTAAAAATGGTTCGATTTCGATGAAATTTTGGTATGTGGTAAGGAAGCAATTGGGAACGAAACCTATAGAAAATGGGTGGAATGGGGTCAAAGGTCAGGACATAAAAGCGGGATCCATTTCATTGCCTTATTGCGTCATAACATGCGTAAATATGGTTCGATTTCGATGAAAGTTTACTATGTGGTAGGTGACCACTGGGCACGAACCCTATTGAAAATGGGCGAATGGGGTCAAAGGTCAGGCAGGGCATAAGAGCCGTATTTATTCCATTGCCCTTATGCGTCATAACTTGCGTAAAAATGGTTCGATATCGATGAAATTTTAGTATTTGGTAAGGAACTACATGGGGACGAACCCTATTGAAAATGGGCGAAATGGGGTCAAAGTTCAGGGCATAAAAGTGGAATCCATTCCATTCCCTTTATGCGTCATAACATGCGTAAATATGGTAATTTTAGTATGTGGTAGGGAACCACCTGGGCCGAACCCTATTGAAAATGGGCGGAATGGGGTCAAAGGTCAGGCAGGACATAAGAGCGGGATTTGTTCCATCGCCCTTATGCGTCATAACTTGCGTAAAAATGGTTCGATTTCGATGAAATTTTAGTATGTAGTAGGGAGCCACTGGGGACGAACCCTATTGAAAATGGGCGAAATGGGGTCAAAGGTCAGGACACTGGAGTGGGATCCATTCCATTGCCCTTGTGCATCATAACTTACCAAAAAATGTTTCGATTGCGACAAAACGTTATCATGTTGTTCCGGAGGTATAGTGGACCGGTCCTGTTGAATATCAACGAAATGGGGTCAAAGGTCATTGCACAAAAGCAAGATTTATTCCGCAGCCATTATTCTTTTATAACTTGCGTAAAACTGCTTCTATTGCGACAAAACTTTAGTATGTAATTCTTGAGGTGTACTGAACCGGTTCTGTTGAAAATCATTGAAGTGGGGTAAAAGGTCAGGACACAGGAGCGAGATTTATTCGACAGCCATTATCCTCATAACTTGAGTAATAATTTCTGGTATGTTGGAAAGCGTATCATAATCAATGCATTGCATGATTTTACTAACTTGTTTATTACATCAACTGTTTCTGGAGCCGTTTTACCAAAACGATAACAAAATTTAATCGCACAACGCTTTTTACTTCTTAACTCTGAATCACTCACCTCCACAGCTGTATGGCGAAATGCAGACATAACTTTAAACAACTACGCAATAACAAAACCAGAATCTTCTGCCACGGCTAATAACTGTTGCCATAGATTCTTCCTTATTTCAGTTAGTCGTCTGCGTGGTTATTTTCCCCTTTCGCACTGTTGCCAACTCAAAACATTACGCTCAGTTTTTATGGGACGGCGTTTGAAATTTCATCTGAAATCACAAATTAGTTTATTTACTTTTACTAATAAAATTCGCATAAATTAAAAATTTAGTTATTAACAATAAGAATTTGCAAATAAAAAAATATATATGACATTTTGATAAAAATTCTTACTAAAAAGAAGTTACGACAAAGAAATTATCTTTGTATCCTTCGCAAAACACGTGTTAGCATATCTTTGCAAGCCACGTGGTTAGCATTTCTGTCCTTGCCTCGTTTTCCTCTGGGAAGGAAAAGAACGGGATGCAATAAAAAAAAAACTTGCTAATCACGCACCTTTAGGTCTTGCTTACGATAGAAAGATTATGTTTTTGTTGTAACCAATTTCCCAGCAAGAATTTATCAGAACGTTGTAAATACTTTTTTTATTTCGAATATTCTAATCGCAGATAAATTAATTTTTTAAATACGTGAATTTTATTGACAAAGCTAAACAAGAGAATTGGTGACTTTAGAGAAGTTTTCTTTCACGTATTGCAACATCAAAACGAGATGTTTTAAAAGTAAGCTTTACCTCTTAAAATATTTTTTTTTACTTTTTCAAATAAAAACACCTTCGGATTTTAAATAATCTTCAACCGACGCCACCAATCTTTTTGGATACAGGAGAAAACAAGGATATGTTTAAAGCCACGGATCGTATAAACAAAAACATTTCCTTATGAACAATGAAAATTTAAAAAATGTATTTTACATTTCCTAAGAAGCGCGATAAAAGCTGCCTTGGTGGCACAGCGGTCAAAGCGCTGGAATCTGAGCATTCGTCCAAAATGGATCTAAATTCCAATTCCGTGTGAGGCATGCGTGGTGTACTTGTTTTACGGCACTAGTTCTCTTCCCTTCCTGGATGCGGTAGCCACAAATTTCGGACGGGAGACTGTTTGCAACCCATTGAGTTGCTCACAGTGGTCGTTAAACACGCAGTGGAAAATAACGCGATGACGGCGTTTCTCTTTCATGTACAATGTTTGAATACCAAAAGCAGTACTGTTGTTAAAAGTGGAAATAATATTGTTAAATGCGATAGACACATACTGTGGTAGATTCGTACGTTGCCGTGGATGGGCATGTCGAACGTGTCGATCCAAATAGTCCCACAAGTGCTTTATGTGATTGAAGTCGGGCGATTTCACCGGCCAAGGGAGAACGGAGAGGCCGTTGCGTGTTCCTGGAGCCAATCACATTCCCCTTTAGCGACATGGCAGGGCGTATTGTCCTGTTGGTATAGACGCCATCACCACCAGGGTAAGCGTCAAACATGAAGGGACCCATCCAGTGGTACCAGCAGTCCCAGGTCACACCAGGAAAACATTCCCCAGACATGCACTCTGCCACTGCCGGCCTGCACGTGACCGACAAGCGTGTCCGGGTGTTGATTCTCGTGTGTCTGACTGGAGTAGAAACCTCGATTCGTCGGAGAAGGCAACTTTTTCCACTGTCCAATGACGGTAGTCCCATGCGAACTGCAGGCGTCGTTGCCGATGGACATTGGCGCCTTGCCACAGCGTCAACTCCGGAGACGCATGCGTAACAGGGTTCGCTCTACTATTATATAGGACACGTACCTGGATTCTCCAGCGTTCATTTGCGTGGTCAATTTCTGCACTGTTGCGCATCGATTGCCCTTTACCAGTCGACGGGGTTGATGGCCTTTGGGACTCCACAGTTATGACGTCGAGAGGTACTCATTATGACGTCGGGAGGTACTCATTTTGATGTCGGGAGGTACTCAGTGTGCCAGCGGTCCATTCTTGGTACATCCTTACTACAGCACCTGACGAACAGTCCATGAAGTCTGCTGTTTCTGAGATGCTTCCACCCTTGGCGTGATAGTCGATGATCATTCTATTTTGAACGTCCGTCAAATCACTACCTCTGCTTACTGTTCTCACGTTACGCACTGTGGCTCAATTTCCTGGCCAGCTGCTTATATTTCCGTGTGGTCGACTTTGTTACGTGCACTATGTGATGCGCTTTGGCGGGGACAATGTGATTCCGGGGATGGTCATATTATTCTAATACGACTTTGTAGTTGTTCCCATAAAAACACATTCGACATTTTTCGCACACGGAAATCTAGGATGCAAATACGCCTCGCGGTATTTGCGCACATTGCTCTAACGTAGAGAAAATGTTTTTCGTTTTTTCAGACTTTGTGTACTACAATAAGAGCGTACACGACAAAACGGGATTTCAACTTTTCTACCTGTGCAAATGAAGGTGTCAGTCTGCTTCCACGTTGCGGATTTTTCGCAAGTTGTGTACGTGTGTTGCGTTTGTTTAATATTGTACTCAAGAAATCTGTCTCGTTTCGCGTGTATAAATGTGATCTCAATATAGATATACGTAATTTACCACTGATGAAATTATACAGTTTATTGCATTACTTAATTCACGGAAAGTCAACTTGATTAGTCGCATATAATAATTTACTAAGTTATTATTAAAACAAATCAGCACCCATTAGGATAGGCGCAATTTAAAACTTGTTACCGAAGGTCACGTGTAAATAGTTTATAATAATTACTTAAACATTTTGACTACAGCTTCAGGGTTTAATGATCACTGTGAGTCACTCAATGAGCTACAAGCAGTCACCTGTCCCCAATTTGGTAGGCCACTGGTTCCAGGGAAGGGAGAGAGCCAGTGACGTAAGACAAACACGCCACCCATTACTCATCCGGGACTCGAGGAGCCCGAACCCTCTGGGACAGGCTAAAGATGATATCTCCGATTTCAAAAAATCTTTAGACAGTAATGAGAACACAGAAATGAAGTTTCATTATAATTCAGTACAAATAATTAGAAAGAAATGAGCATGCAGAAATGAAACTTACAAACTTTGAAAGAGTAACTAAAAGATTTTTGTGTGATATGTCATGAAAGTACAGTACATGCTCCGCGAAGTTCGTTGTTCATATCTAAACGATAGTCAGCTTTTTGACAAACGCTTTGAGGAAGACTTTGATCAGTTTTTGCGAAAGCTGTTCGTATTCGATCCTTCAATTTGGCAATAGTAGAACGTAAATACGATTTTTTTTTCACAAGCACTAGAAAAATAACAGTTAAGTCGAAGGGAATGAGACATCTAAACCAGGAAGGGTCAAGTACTTACTTTACACGACTAATATGTCGTACAGAGAGCATCGTATTCAAAATTGTTTCCACGAAATTGTTGGCGTGAGCTTTTGTTCTGTCTATTTGGAGAACAGATTAGGTTTAAGCAGCTTATGTGTCTACCACAATGTGAACCTTTCGGAGTAGATGGTTTTGTTTACCCTTTTGTCCACAAAAAAGTATTGTAATTGTAGTAGGTCATAACGCAAAAAATATTTCGTTTTGGAAATATTCACATTATTTCTCAGCTACAGCGTGTGGACTTTCACTGTTTGTCGCATTACGGATATTATGTGCATTGCATTTACCGAACGATGAAATGATTTTCCTTCATTGTAACCAATCGCTTGGTAAAAGAAAATATAATCTGCTTGAGTACGAGCCATCATGGTTCCGCAGAATTCATAAGGTAAGCTGTTGTTATTTCTTGGCATCGCTTGCAGCATCTGCGGTCTTTGAGGATGGCGTAGCCCCTTTCGCGAAATTCTCTCTGTCTTGCATTCAACTCGCAAATACCCTCACGTGTTGAATTCGTAGATACGACTGCAGAGTGTGATCAATGATTTGTTCATTTTCATGCTGTTGCCTTTGCTAGTTTTTTCTAAATTCTTGCAGCAGGGTTGTTGCAAACTGCATTGAATAGAACTCCACGCACACAACATCTTTGTTTGTTATTCCTGGTTTTATTTCTACTCTGCGCTTCATCAGCAAACGGCGCAGATACGTCCGTGTATGCAAAGAATAAAATACTACAAAACTTCCTCTTGCAACATATGTAAATGGGTGTCTCTTTGTGTTTAATAAATAAACATTTTAGATAATATATGTTTATTTCACAAAAATTGTTAGAAACCAAAAATCATTAGTTGGACTCATCATGTACTTCTTTATAAGTTCATACGAAATGATTTTTTTACTTACGAAAAGGGCGAAAGGGCATGGTGGTGGGATATCGGATTTTCAGTTTAGTTTTTTTTAATCATATGCTATGTGAAAAAACATACAACAATCTAAGATAGACAAAAGTTAGAGAAACTCTTCTTTCAAGCTTAATTCGCACTGATAATCAACCAGCTCCATTAGAAAGTAATATTTTGACATACAAAGTTATCAGAAAACTTCCCAACGTTTTCCAGGAAAATATTTAGCAAAAAATGTAGCATTGAAAAATTTCCAACACTTAATAAACAAGAATGAAGTATTAAGTTTTAGAAAGATCTATCATTTTCAAGAACGAAAAAATTCCCTTTTTTTTCTTCACCTTTGACGCAACCCAGTGAAGAGTTTCTCTCGTAATTTTTGATATACATACGTTCTCTATTGAAAACTCTTAAAAACGGCAGTTTTGTCTCTCTCTCTCTCTCTTCAACGACTGACGTTTTAGATCCGGAGGACACGGGAAGCGAACGATAAGTTCCGAAAACAATGACACTACGAAGGAACTCGTGAAACAACTGTTAGTAATCAGATAAATAATAATCAATGAGCACGAATACACCAAATTTAAAAGCCATGTACAACATCCGCTGACAGTTATTGAAGTAAAACATCCTTCGACTTTTATTCTTGTAAAACACAGTTTGTTTTACGACAATAAAAGTCGGCGGATGTTATACTATAGACTAACTGTTAGCAATGTCGATTTCTTTGAATGAGCCATAGAATGATACAGCCTCGTTCTTCCACACTTCCACAGGGAAATGAAATTCAGAAGTACATATATTTCATGGTTATGCGTAATTGTAAATGTTCCACTGCTCAAGGCAGAATTTACACCCTTCTGTGAACAGATAGCGCATCACTCACCGACTATGAATGAGTGTAATGGTCTTTCGTGGAAGGTATGTGCGTTCTCAACATTCCACATTTCCTTGTTTTTACTGTTAACGTATCCAGTAATGTGGAGCCGTACTTCATCACTACTGACCAACATTCCCCATTTCGCTGTTCTTACTGTTAAAGTATCCAGTTGCTTGGAGCCGTACTTCATCACTTCTGAACACTTAATTTGAAATGCATATATCCACGCAAATTAAGCATATATTCAAGTACTGAAGTCTTTTTATTTCTTATTAGATACCTGGAGATCTTATACATTGTATAAAAAAAGTTTCAAAATCTTTGTAGGTCAGTGTGCACTTCCAAACTATTATTCTACCTGCCTGAAGAGAAACCTTCCTCAAAGACTTTTGTAAGGAGTTCAAATTTCATGCAGAAACCGTCCAAACTAAAGTCACCAACACTCAGGATCGCTGGGAGGTATCTGTCCTATATTATTCTTACATTGCAAAGGATGATTACCACATGAGAAGTTAGAGATTTGTTTGAAAAATGGAATAGTGAAATGCATTCCTAGGCTCGTTAATTCAAGTTTAGTGCAAATCAATTCCCAGACAAGATTTCACACTGAAACTGACTATTCTCCTTTGATATTGGGAAATGACTGGATTTCGTTTTACACCCTTCAATGGGACCACTGTAATAGCTTCATGTTTTGTGCTTTAATCTTTATTGGAACCACGCAAAAAAAAAGATAATTGAGCGATCACAGGTATTCGTGCTTTCGTCGCATTCCTATGAATAAAATTCCAAAGCGATGCCGTTCTATTATGCAAAGTAAATGTAGCGTTTTCCAATGCTGATCCAAGGTAATACACTGGCGGAAAGTGTAAAAATAAAGCCAAGAAGAAGACGTCTGATACCAACGAAATTTATACAGCATAATAACGGAATACCGAGGATAACGTGATCAAAACATTATGGCAAAATACAGCTGTATTTGCTGGTAAACTGAAAAATAACATTTCCATGTAACATGGTAAGTACGAGGTTGAACCGCCATGAACTGCGTCACACTGTGCAATTCTGGCATGGAGTCTTGTAACGTACCAGGAGATCTGACGTACCTGCCAGAAGGACGCACACGACATAAAGGCAGATAGGAATCAGAATAAAATGTCCGCGTAGCTTAATTGGTAGAGCAACTTATTCCGGAATGAGTGGACCCAGGTTCGAATCCTGGCGCGGATAAAAATGACGGAGAAATTTGCTTCGTCATAATGGCGCCCGAACTATCCGGATGACCCGACCGTTTACAATCTCGCAATGGTGTGATATTATTTCCACACCGCGAGATAGGAAAAATAAGAGCAGCACTTCGAAAAAAAAAATAATAATAAGGGGGAGATGATGTAACGTACCAGGAGATGTGACGTACCTGCCAGAAGGACGCACACGACATAAAGGCAGATAGGAATCAGAATAAAATGTCCGCGTAGCTTAATTGGTACAGCAACTTATTCCGGAATGAATGGACCCAGGTTCGAATCCTGGCGCGGATAAAAATGACGGAGAAATTTACTTCGTCATAGTCTGTCGTACAGATGTTGGATGTAAGTTTGGCATATTGAGTTCCAAGCATCCTCAACCTGGACGCGTAAATCGGGGATGGTCGTAGCTGGCCATGGAGACCGGATAAGTCGTTGTCCCATAAAATCCCACACGTGCTCAATGGGGGACAAATCCGGTGAACGTGCAGGCCATGGAAGTTGTCTCCTACCCTCAAGTGCATGTTGCGTTGCACGTGCCGTTTATAGGCGTGTGTTATCTTGCTGGAAAACACCACGATGGACCGCCCTTACAAATGGCCCAACAGCGGGCTGAATGATGTTGTTGATGTAGGAGGTGTTGTTTAACGTACCCGGTACAAACACTAGTTGTGTGCGGGAGTGATAGCTGATCGCTCCTCACACCAGGAGACATGGTGCAGGCCCTCGTGTGTCGCTGGCGGATGCAAGAAGGGGGAGACGCCACCCTGTGCGTCTGCGAACACGCATACGGCCATCGGAGGCTCCCAAGCAGAAGTTGCTTTCATCGCTGAACACGACAGATCGCCATTGCGTTCTCCAGTGCAAACGTTGGCGACACCACTGCAGCCGTTCCTGACGGTGGGCTGGAGTCAGAGGTACACATGCCAGATGCACACGTGCACGTGGTCCTGTATCCAGTAGACGGCTGCGGACTGAGGTGACTACCTCAGGTGCAACGGCAGCTCGGATTTGCGTCGCAGTGGATGTTCTGCTTGACAACGCCGCTCTTCTTATGCGTCGATTGGTCCGCTCATCAGTCCGTCTGTGACTCCCAGTCCCACGTCTTCTGGTGTGGGAATGTTCCTCGGATCATCTACGACACCATCGTACCACCACCGATAATTCCCGTCTAATTCGCTTAGCAATACGACGATACGACCACCCGGCGTCGCGGAGTCCGACTAGACGACCTCGCTCAAAGTCCGATAACTGCTGAAATCGCACACGTCTTCCATGTCCAGGCATTGCAGCTTCTTCAGGGTCTTCACACGTGTCCGTACGTCGACGACTGATTACATTCACTTCGCCGTACTCCATAAATACCACCGACGATAATTTGCATATTATGCCGTGCTGTGGCGTTAGCGCTCGCCGGTTGGTCCCAAAATTAACATCACGCCTACGTAAACTCGAGTCATTAACATATGTAAATTTCATGATTGTCCACCTATTCCTTCTTGGTGTTCTTTTTTCACTTTTCGCCAGTGTATGACAATGACTTGTTGAATAAATATAACTCATAATTAAACGCATATAGTGTATGAAATCCGTTTATTTTCGTGGTGTAGTCAGCACAAATATTTGCCAAGCTTTCGCACTCCTCTGGGAGACTTTTTCAAGGCAATAGTAGACACAAAAATTCAGAGAATTGGAACATGTAAAGAACGAAGATGATTTTTGAAAATAACGCGGGTGACATCACGAGCACATTACATGAATTTTTATCACGTAATTATTCAGTACGCCGCGATGTGCTTCCATCTTTTAATAACGCATGCCAAACCATTGGTTGTTCCGTAGAGACTATATCATTGCATGCCACTTTACTGGATAGGATTTCCACTGTTTCCCTGATGGCAGTCTCTTTGAAATTCGTGTAATTGGCAATTCTTCTAATATTATTCCATACAGGAGCGGCCGAGCAATGCCTGACTTCTCTGGTGAGGGCTGTATTCCGCATATCCTGGTTCACACTTCGTACGTGTTCTTTACATCTAGTGTCCAAGGATCGTTTTGTCATTCCTATGTATATATATCTTTTCCATGTTGTCAGGATATACCAACGGTATAGCGTACACAACCGCCGTTTCTTTCTCACGCCGTCTCTCCTTGCAACTTGATATTATATGTGATAACGGGGTCAAGGACTTCATTGCTATTAATATGCTGTACTTGCGTAATAAATTCTTGAACCTTTACATATTGGTTCAAGAATTTATTTTGCTAACAATGGGTCTGAGTTTAAGGCCAGGTTTATGGTGCTTCAGTCTGCCATACAGGGAAGGAATGGATGGTCCCGGTGGAATAATGGCCGCTCTTTTGATGCTCTCAGGTAAGTGCTTCCATTTGGTTTGGCCTTTCACTTTACTAACAAGTGCGTTGGTAGGGTTTGCTTTGGTTTCTAGAGAAGATGTGTCTGCTGTATGGCAGACTGAAGCACCATAAACCTGGCCTTAAACTCAGACCCAATGTTAGCAAAATAAGAGCGCCAACGTATTACGTAGAGAAAGAGCTGTCTAGCTTCCTAAAAACCTATTTACCTGCCTCCCATCACGCCCTACGCTCGACTGCGGACTTTATAAGCAGAATAAAAGACATAAGTTTAGATAAAAATGAGATTATGGTTAGTTTCGATATGACATCATTGTCCCCGTCAATCTCGGTCAAAGAAGCGTGTGACAACCTAGAGAACTTTCTTACCAGAGATGGTGAACAAACCCCGGATGCAGTGCAAGACATACGAAGGGTGTTGGACCTGGTTGTAAACAATAACTACTTCCAGTTCCTAGGAACACACTACAAGCAGACAAAATGTGCCCCCATGGAGTCTCCAATATCAGGAGTGCTCGCGGAAGCTGTCCTACGCCCACTAGAGGAAAATATCTTCTCAAGCAGTGGCAAGAAACCGAAATTATGGCTTAGATATGTGGACGATGTGTTCTTAATTTGGCAACATGACGACAAAGACGTCGAGCAGTTTCGACGGCGAATCAGCACCATCCACCCCTCCATTAAATTCACTTATGAATAGGAAAAAGACTGGAAGTTTCCGTTTCTTGACGCTGAGTTAAGCAGATCCCAAGATGGCCGCTTATGCTCCACCGTATATTACAAACCAACAACAGTGACGAATTTCATCCCTCCTAAGTGCGTATCCCCTAGCTCATATAAAATGGCGGCATTCCGTACCCACTTCAATAGAGCAATCACGAGTTGCTCCACCAAGGAAACGAGGGACTGAGAAATAACAAATATCATCAACAAAGGGGTCACTGCTGGATTCTCAGAACGGACTCTGCGATCCATATCACACAAGATGATAACCAGGAACCACAAAATACCGCGCCCAGGAGTCGACAACTTGCAGTTTGCTGGATCCATTTCATACATCCCGAAATTTTCGTTTGTGTTTAAGAACCTTATGAAACGCCATGGATTGCGCATTGGAATTAAATCACCAATGTCCATCGCCACAGCAACAACAAATACACATAAGGACCCTGACGTGAATTCTGGAGCTCGGGTGTATGAGATACCATTGGAATATCCAGATGGCTTGTCTCGATCATACATCGGAATGACCAAAAGATCCCTTACAATTAGGGGAAAAGAATACATAAGGGACATTAAAGCAGCAAAAACACAAACAGCGCCCAATATGAATATGACGCCGTACCGGTATGGAAAACATGAAGAGGATCGCTCCATACACTGACTACAAAGGAACACTGACTAGACGCAATATCACCTAGACACGTAGTAGATACGCGCTCCAAGATTTCAAATTATCATAGTTCCCGAAATTATTCTTGTGTTCACTGGCCTTGAAAAAGCCTCCCGTTCGGAGTGCGGCACTCAGTCGTTGTATGTTTTATAAATTGTTACACCATTCAATACGGAATAAATACTTCAAGTTGTATAATACTAAGGTGTAAGTTCCATTATTTTAACATAACACATTTGTTGATTTTTGCGTCAGGCCAATTATTTGCTAAAAATGATTTTAGCATACTCTTATTTATTATAGCACCGAAATACAATTATGGAATAACAAGTGGCAAATAGCTGGTGTATCTGTTATGGAAAAAATATCGAGTTTGTGGAAGAAAATAAAATGTAACGCCAAAAAAATTATAAATCCTATTTCTGGATATTACGAATAATGAAACGTTCAGAAGGTATTACGCCGTCCTTATACCAATATTATACATTCAAAACATGAATGTATGACCTATGAGATTCCCAGATCTCTGAAATTTCCCAGTCAAATATTTTTCGGACATAAATCGAAGCGCCTTTCCTAAATTATCTACCTGCACGCTCGATCAGCTGAGATCTTAAGTTGACGAGGCCTAGAACGGCATTCGTTAAGAGCTTAAGTGGTGGTCCAGGCCTAAAATGACATCCATTGCTTCTTCCCACTGCAGTTGCAAGCACTTGGAGATTATACTAGTTATACATTTTCAAAAACATAAGCGTTATTATCTGCATCACAAGTAAAACAATCTTAAATCATTTTTCCCTATAATATCCTTCAAACTAAAATTAATTTTTCTTATAATATCCTTTTGCATTTTCACTCGTTCGGTCAAATTGGATCACTATTTTATTGTGTCCCTGTTTCTACAGAGTTGTATTACTGGCAGCCGGCAACACCAGAGTTGTTGGACCATGCATGATTTGTGTGACTAGTTGGGACATGTCAGGTAATAAAATTCAAATTTTCTTCTCCCGAAAACAGCCCCTTCCCAACATGTATAAAAGGAAACTAATGCCTTCGATGTTGTTTTTCTCACTGCAAAAGGCACATTTTTGGTTAGTTTATGCTAAGGTTTATTTCGTCTGTCGTTGACTTCATACACAGATGCATTGCATAACACGACGAATGAAATATGTCTAGTATGTTTGTTCCTTAACAGTTAGAAGCATAATATTTTGTCAGCACGAACTATGAAGTATGCTATTGATGGTGACAACTTTTGAGGAGGTTATATCTTCACGGATTCTACACTGCTGGACAATTGCTAAGGACGGATCATAAACGGCTATATAGCGCATAAAAAAGTAAGTGTGGTTGGATGCCAAGTGAAATAAAATAATGTCAGAATGCCAGGACATTACAAGAAAGACAATTTATCGTGCTCTGAAATCCAGAAGGCTTTGGAACGTGTTCAAGGGACAAACAGGCCATTTTGTACAGAATACGTAAACGTGAAAAAAATACAATTACTTTCCGCAGGCGTTCCGGCGTAAGATGTCAATACGGGATATGGCCACCATTCCACACGTCGTGTCATGCTTTGCACAACATTATCAAGCAGCTGTTGGGGTAATTTATCCCATTCCTCTGTCAGTGCACGGATGAGGGTGTCCTTGTTTATTGGAGGGCATTGGCGACCAGCAAGACTCCTCCCCAAAGCATCCCACACATTTTCAATGGGATTCAGATCTGGAGAACGTGCTGGCCATACGAGGCGTTGAATATCCTCGCTCTCAAGACTCTCCTGGACAGCGACTGTTCGATGACATGTTGCGTTGTCGTCCATGAAAATAAATCTATCACCGACAGCACCACGGAACATGCAAACATGAGGTAGCAGAACATCATTAATGTATCGTTGGCCAGTCATAGTACCAGTTGGAAGCACATAGAGGGACGTACGGCCATTGATCATGATGCCAGCCCATACCATGACACTACATGTCGGATATCGGTCCCTTTCCTGTATGTTTGCTGGACAATGTGCAGTACCACTATCCACGCCAGATCAGTTGTCGTCGACAATCAGACCATAGACTGTATCTACTCTCGTCTGAGAAGAGGACAGCAGACCAGTCGTTATCAGTCCAATTGCGATGTTGATGGCACCATTGCAAATGGGCGGTACGGTGACGTCTGGACAATGGGATGCACACAACAGGACGGCGGGCGCATTGTTCTCCTTCATGCAAACGTCTGTGGACAGTTTTTCGGGAGATCCGCTTGCCAGTAGCAGCCATAAACTGATTTGCTACCTCACTAGCTGTGCTGCGCCGGTGTCTTTTTGTTGATAGCACTATGTACCGATCTTCTGCAGGTGTCGTACTGCGAACACGACCTCCCCGTGACGTTTGCTACACTCTCCATTTGTTTGAAATGATTTCCAAAGCCTTGAAACAACACTGTGGCTGACGTCGAACTCCCTGGCAACATCTGTTATTTTTCGCCCTTCTTCAATCTTGCTAATAATAGTGCCACGCGTAAAATCATCTAGGTGATGTCGGGAAGACATACTGAAAATTGCAAGTTCGTCAATTGATTCTTTCCCTTTCAACTTTGCGTTTGAACAACAACGGTCAATACGCGTCAAATCCTTTATATCTCTTATCAGCGTTATGACGTCACGAACAAGTTCGGCAATCCAAAATTTGCATACGCACCACACGTCTTACTGTATCCCGCACTTATGCTAATTTCCACATTTTCCTGCCTTCCATTTTATGGTTGCTATCGTTGCTATTGTCATCCATCCTTAGCAATTGTCCGGCAGTGTATTTCCCAGCATTCCGAGTCACAAGATATAAAGTTGTGCAAAACCGAAGGATTTCAGATTTCTCGAAGAAACATTTATTTATGTTTTCTAGCAAAACAAAGGAGACTGGCCACCCGAAGAGGGTACAGACATATAAAAGAGAAAAATAAAAAAAAAACTGTAAAGCGCACAGCCGCAATCCAGATGTTTTTTGTTTTTTTTTAAAGTTTGCACAGAGATGATTGGCAATTTGAGGACGTTCGTCTACCTTGAACATCCTCGACCAATGACTCACTGTTACAATATCATTAAAACAACCTTCATTTACAGCCGCATGTGAAGCCGGTGTCCAAACGTTCTTGACAGCCCTGGTGGTCGAGGGGTCAGAGGCTTAGGTATCTGGCTAGTAGCCCTATCTTGGTTTGGAATTGCACTAGCGTTCTCATTTTGAATTACCATGGCTTCCATCCTTCCCTGGAAACAGTGGCATTTTAATTACAGGCGAACGACTGTTTATAACTCTTAGAGTTTCTCATGGTAGTCGTTAAAGCATGATATAAAATATTCTGCTACTTTGCCATGTATCTGAACAGTGCGACGATTGCCGTATGGTAAGGTGCACTAGATGAAGAATACACCTAGACAACTACAGTAGAAGAAGTCCCGTTAACATACGTATTCTCGATTAATCAACCAAACAATCATAGTTTTCCAAATATCTCGCATATGAAGCATATGTAGTTTACAAGAGTTCCTGTCAACGGAATTTGCGAATGCGTAAGGTAGAAAAGAATGCCAAAATGAACTCCTTCTACTTTCAAACAAATATCCTGGAACCAATATGCTTTGAATAATTTCTTTCCTGGTATGGTGCGGACGTCAACATCGGCTACATTAAGACAAAGCTTTACGTGATGCCCCAGCGTCTACGCAGAGACATCTTCAACTGCCGGTACAATATACCGGAATCTGCGCTATGCCACTGGAGGATGTTCCTGTAAAGTTAACGAATGCTTTCCTCCTTTTGCGAATCTGTAGTCTGAAACGGGACTTCGTCAAATGTCATCCCCGGTTGTTTGATGGATTACGAAAAGGTTGTAAGGAGGATTTGAGTTGACTGGACGTATATAATAGCGTTTCATGATTCCTTATCAGAGTTCACGGTACGCCCCAGTGCAGTTGTTGCGCAACAGGGACACCAGACTGACATGATCGACCGTAAAGATATCTGATAGTCTACTGGCCTCTGAAAACAGAGCATGCAATATAAAAATAATCATATAAAGTGTTAGATCGCCATGACGCGACATAGTTTCTCAATTACTTATTAATTTCAATCTACGTAGAACATTTTCCTATAGTCGATAATGCCATGACCACTGCAGGCTTCATCGTATTTGCATCAACAACTGATCATTTTTTTCTTTTTGGAATTTTAGTGTGCTTCAGTATGTTTTTGATACAAATCTGAGCACCACAAGGATAGAAAAAGACGTGCTTATGTTATCTTTTTTTTCTGTAGATATGTGATCACTGTATTCTTCTTCTAGAAGGTTGTTTGACAGAACTTCTTGCGGACAACGGATGGAGAATATCATACGTTCTACATATTTTCTAAACAACAGTTAAAACAACACATAATCTAAATGTACTTTTGCATATGCCACGAGATCTGTTTTTGCAAGACGGGTTAGAATTTATTTTACATCAAATAAAAGAAAGGCTGACAGAGATTTTTTTACATACACCGATGAACCATTACATTATAACCACCTACCTAATGAGCGGTAGGACAACCTTAGGCCGCAAAATAGCGACCACTCGGCGAGGCATTGATTCGATGAGGTGGCGATAGGCATCCTGTGGTAACTGGTACCGTAATGTCAACAGCAGGTCCTTCAGTTCCCGTACATTTCTGGGTATATGTTCCCGTACATTTTTGGGTATTTCTGGGTGGTGGTGATTTAGCGCGAACCCGCTTTTCCAAGTCGAACCACAAATGTACTATTGGGTTCATGCCAGATGAATCTGGAGACCAGGACATTAACAGAAAGTCAGCAGCATGTTCCTCGAACCATTCCTTGACGATTCTGGCAGTGTGACATGGCGCATTATCCTGTTGGTAATGGCCATCACCAACAGGGAGCACAGCTGCCATGGATTGGTGAACTTGGTCCGCGATGATGTTCAGATACCTGACAGCTGTCGGGGATAGTGCTATTAGGATAAAGCTGCCTAAAGTGTCCCAAGAAAACATCGCCCACAGCATAACACCGCCACCGTCGGCCTGTTTCCGCCACTCAGTGCATCTAAGTGCCATAGCCTCCGTTGGCAATTGGCGTATCCGCGTTCGGCCGTCTACGTGACGCACCAGGAATCTTAATTCGTCAGACGATGCCACTTCTTCCAATCATCTACGGTCTAATCTCGATGATCCTGGGCCCATTTCATGCGTTGTAGACAATGACGTGAAGTGAGCATGGGAACCCGGCTGGGTTTTCGGCTACGCAGGCCTATGCGCAGAAGGCTGCGATTAACTGCGTGCTGTTACACATAGCCCTGATTACCACTGTTGCAGTTGCGGGTGATTTGTCGCACTATGACCCTGCGGTCGCTGTGACCAATGCGCAACAGTCCCCGCTGCCCTCTGGCATCAGTGAGCTGCAGAGGACACACGACTGGATGACGGTTCGTCGTTTGGATATCGGTGCACCACTTCTGATACGCACTCACTACAGCTGCACGTGAACAATCTACAAGCCGCATCGTTTCCGAGATCGTAGTTCCCAGGCGCCGTGCCATCACAATTTATCCTTTATCAATCTCCGATAAATCGGGAGCTTTTCGCATTCTGACTCCGAACACTCTACTAACCGAAAACCGCTCCTCGGGGTTTTATGTATACTGCTCTGTGAACTTCACCTGCAACACCGTTTGGTATCGAGGCGCGCTCATTTTTCTAGACAGGGGTGGTCATAATGTAATGGCTTATCGGCGTATTCTTTTCAAATGTTCATGTGAAAACTTCTTTTACTAGACGATTACATGAATGCTCATCCTCTTAAAAACACCTTTCTACAAAGAAGCTCTTGTTTGTCTGTAGATCGCTGTTTTTGTGAGTATTCGAACATTCCGTTCGAATTATGGAAGGATAAGGATGTCTAAAAAATTCCTATATTACCCGTATTTCTTAGTGCGCGGTTTTCCACTTACTGGAGTTAATTTTTATCCCCTTTCGTCATTGTACTTATGTATAACGGGTTGAATAATTCCATCCGGATTCTGCAGACGTGCATACTGCTCTGTGAACTTCACCTGCGCCACCGCTCGGTCTCCAGGCGCCCTCATTACCCTAGTCTGGGGGTGGTCATAATGGAATGTCTCATCGGTGTGTGTGTGTGTGTTTCTGGGTTTAACGCCACCACGAGCAACTCGAAGACTAAAGGCAGTAGCCCGTCCCTAATTTAAAAACACTCTTTCCGGTAAAGGGAGAGAGCCAGCGATTATTAAACAAACACGCGACCCATACCTCATTCGGGACTCGAACCAGAGCCAGTCTATGAAGAGTTATCAAAACCGAGTTCCTCAGACCATTCGGCCACCGAGGCGACGCAGAACAGATTTCCAATCGTACCTCGTAAATAATAGTTTCATGTGCGAAGATTTTGTAGGTATTTGATTGTAAAGTGTAGTACAGAAAGAAACTTTTGAATAGGTTGTATAGGAACGCGGTATGTAAATTTCTATGAATTACTATGTCGAAGTAAATTCCTCCATCACTTTTATGCCAGGGGTGGGATTCGAACCCACAACTCTCAGTTCCGGAGCTCCGAGTGTTATCCACTATACTACACTGGCATGTGCTCTCACTGCTATCTGCCTTTATCTCATATGCGTCCTGCGGGGCCGGCACGTCATATTACACATGATTGTGGTACAGTGTGAAACGTTCTGAATTTTAATTTTCTGCTGTATTTTATTTCATTTTAATTATAAAAGTCGCATCAAATTATTGTGACGGCAACTTCGTTGTAGAAAGCACCATCTGATTTAGTGATTTTTTTTTTTTTTTTGCCAGTTCAACACATAATATGGAGGGCGACCAAGTAAAACAAAAAATGTGGGCGCAACGTTACTTCGAGACTCACTTGTAAGCCAGTCACCTTATCTGGTATTACCTTATAGATCTTTCAGGTGTCATTGAGGGCTATTAATAAGGACATTGCACAAAACACGGAATGAAATTTCTTTCCGGAATGACCTTCGAAGAATAGTAATTGGTTTGCAGTCAAAGGCTGCTCCAGTATCTAATTTAATGTTAACTCTCGGGGAGAAAGTTTCCATAATACGGACTCGTTATCTCTCTCTCTCTTTCTCTGTGACAGAGTGCGTGTATCAGCTCCGCTACAGTGACAATTATGAATAATGAACTTTCCTGGCCATTAGCGTAATTACGTCGACGTTTTGCTTCTCTGTGACGACATCAGAATGTTCTGTGTCACCAGCTGTCGTCATAATATCAAGCAAAACTTTGGCTCCGGCATGATGGAATTATTTACACGCACATCTGCTGCCTGTCTCTCGTAGAGATGAAGTACTTTCGATTTCAATATTGGAAAAGACTGAGAGGAATAAGACCAATTACAGCGACGAACGAAAAGAGCAAATTAAGGGTTTAATATTTGAATAGTAATTTAAAGTCTTCAATATACAGCCTTTGAAGTGTATTTATTAAATGCATACTTGATATTAGTTTTGTTACTTAAATCCGCTAGAACTTTACGTACTGAGTGCTTGCGATCGACTCCCAGGCAGAGTCCGGATTTTGGAGGACATGTCCTCTTTTTCTGACCATGTCCTCCTGTTATCCAGGGATTATGAGAAATAGCCCAAATGTCCGGCTTTTTCAATAATAATCTTTTTCAATATTCATATATACATTTTGATCAATTGTTTTATCCTGTCAAGCTACCGCTAAAATGTATTAATTCATTTCTGGACTCTCGCTTACCCCCTCCCTCCTCATCCGGTCAGCTTATTCCTGCAATCCTGCAGCTGCTTTCTGCAGTGCGTCACTTGTCAATAGCGAAGGGAAAACCCACCAGTGTGCGTTTGTCTGTCTGTCGTTTATCGCACGTGGACGGTGCCGTGAGGTGTAGTCATGTGAACAGTCAGCTCA
Organism: Macrothele yani; assembly: GCA_039090855.1. Taxonomy (NCBI): domain Eukaryota; kingdom Metazoa; phylum Arthropoda; class Arachnida; order Araneae; family Macrothelidae; genus Macrothele; species Macrothele yani. The sequence goes on along the minus strand of CM077007.1, from coordinate 77,925,734 downwards.
TATTACTTGTTTTGTGTGTTATGTTGTCAATACTGTGAGTTCTTTCTATTTGCAATTCAAGTTTCTTAATCAATAAGTGAGGGGTATACTGCTAGTCAAACACAATTTGAAAGACATGCCATGCTCTGAATTTCATAGATATTTGCTAAAGAAACCCGATCTACTAAGAAAATCTCTTCCAGTGAAAAATATAAGTAAAATGCCCAACAGACTAAAAATCTTTCTTTAATTTTTTAACGTTTTACACGTACAAACTCTCAAATTAAAAAAATAATTACAGAGTATGGGCATTTGCATTTATTTTTGTACAAATTCAGTATGTCCTCCTTTTTCTCGAAATATCCTCATTTTTTAATGAAAATGTCCTTCCATTCCAAAATGTCGTTTGGTCACCCTGCTCCTGGGTGAGGTATGAATGATGTGAATACCTATCAGTCCTAGTTCAGTTAGACTAGTAATTCCGAATTGTAGGAATGTAAACTACTTTTAATCTTCCAGTTTCACCAAGGTTGTTCGGCCGAATAAAAACAGTAAAAGGAAAGAAAAAGAAAAAATACCGCAATGTGCAGATATTCGTAAACAAGATCAATGTGCCGAAAACGACATAATCTGTGTTTTTTATACACTATGTCATAAAGCATATAGAAAGATCTGCATAATCACTACCTATTAGTCTAAACTGCAATTCAGGTGGCGAAGATGTTGGTTGTCTTGCTTCGGACTCTACAGCAAGCAGATAAATACCTGGATCACGGGTCAAAAAGTGGTACATGCCAATATATTTGGTGGCAAAGAAGCTCTGCTGAATATTACCATATTACTCGGTTTCTTTCGTCCCCCTTGGAAAATGTTGTCCAAAATACCGGATGAAAACCTTTGGCTTTAAATTCCATCTCTTTTATTGATATTATCTCAATGAAATGAAAACTGGTTTAAGAGACAGACCTAACAGATCTTCCAAGTTGTTCAATGCTATAACTTCTAAGATAAAATTCATGTTGTTATCTAACTGTTAATACTAAGAATCCTGTGCAGCAGTCTAAATTCAGTGAGCCTGGATGAGACGATTCAGTGAAGCAAATATTGATTTGTCAGTTATATACACTTCTTCTACTGCCTGGTTTAAAAGTCATTCAGGTAATAATTTGTGGATTTCGAAGATTAAGAAACGACATCTATCTCGATCTATCTCGAGGTTCTCTTTCGAAGTGACAAATCGCCCACCTAAATTTGTCAAGGAGAGGCTGTATTATGTTGCGCATCACCTGACCTTACATCCCTATACATATATATATATAAGGAATCATATATATATACATAAACTACGATATAAAATTGTGTAAATTTCCTTCTGGTACAATGATGTTATCTTCGTCATTGTTAAATAATACTTAAAATTTTGCTCATTCAAAACATTTATTAAAATACTGCATAATTCGTGTCTTAAAGTTTAAATTAAAAAATCGGCAACCCAAAGAATGTTTGCCAGTTTAGTTAGCTTTCATGTACCACTCCTTGTATCCTCTTTGAAATCTGTATTAGCGTCTACGGAAAACTTTGAAGTTCTACTGAATATCTAGCACAGAATACGTTTTGGAATTGCTACTTCTTTTTTGTGACGCGCCTTAAAGACGTACAGCAATGTGTACAGTAAAGTATCCTGTGTTTATATTACCAGAAATAATTTTCATTAGTTTTTTCCGAAAAAATAAAACAACGAAATTACGGGGTATGAGGTCCTCTTTGTATGTTGTGCATTCCAGTCCCAATTTGTTTTCAGTAGCGATCTACTCCTAAAATACTTCTGTTTGTTCCTTCGTAATTCTTTCTTCTTCCGATTTTCTCCTCAGTTATTATTTGAATACTAATTTAACACTCGGGGTAGACACTAGCACGTCGTTAGAGTTAATAAGAAGATATTGTATTTACGAATCCTTTATTTTCATCAGAAATAATGGCAAATATTACTGGGCCATTGATTCTGATGAAGGAGTTTAATTCGAAGACTTAAGAGTAAAAAGCACGCTCTGATTAGAGACTCTCACCTTTGCAAGTATTTATTGGATTGAAATATAACTGATTCTCCTGCAAATTATTAGTACTAAAAGTATCTTCCTCGCTTTCTTCTCAACAGCCAATATAATTTTTGTCATGTCACGAAGAAAGTGTTTTGAAAATATTAATGACCAAGTCAAACCTTTGTTAAATACTTCGACATTTTATGAAAAGCTTCGTAATGATTTCGATTTCATAATTAAAATTTTTGGAAATTTACTAATTTTTTCCTGTTTCTCTCATTCGGTACTACTGTGAAGTAAAACGCTGTAAAAGTAAGAAGCAATCAATTTTTTATGAAAAGTTTCGTTATTGCTTTGGGGATTAAAAAAGAATCATTAAAACGTTTTAGAAAAAAGATGTTTTGTCAAAATTGTCCTGAATTATAAAATGAAATAAATGTTCAAAGACGTTCAGTTTGCTTTAAAAAAAGTATTTAAACGATGATACTGTTATAGTTTAGATATTTTGCACACAGTTTAATTAAATAAGATTTACAATTTTTTCCTATTTCAATGCATAAAGTCTGAGTTAATTATTATTAATTGAACTCCTATTCATCTGTAATCCCAGATGAATTCTTCAGATTGATAACGAAGTCCCGAAATGTTTAAACATTCATCTTTTTACATGAGGAATAAATGGTCAAATTTTCTTGCTTAAGAGTGCGAAATATACATCAGTCTTTTCGTAAATAAAAAGTGAATGTTTACTTATGGACCAACTGAAACAAGTGAAAAACAACAAAGGACAATTTAGGAATATTTGAAATTTTCTTGGCTGGAAATTTAGCAATAACGCCATATTTGGCATATAAGTAAAAACAAATTTATATCCCTAGTCGAGCAATGTAAGAAAAATAACTGACCTACTACCTTTCTTTGATCGCTAATGAGGTCAAAAATTGCTTCCAAGAAAAAATTCAATTTTTTTCCACGTGAACTAATTCCCATAACGAACAACACGTCGAAGTTCTTCGCTTTGGCAGAGTAGTACGTTGGAAAGTGTTTCACACATGCATGCTAATGGCGCTTCTTTTGTCTGCTCTTGGCCTGAAGCCATTGCATTTCAGATGACCAGAGGAATTCAGCCAATATGAGTGTCTGTTCGATTAATCTACGTCAGAAACAAATAAAGTAGAATAAAAAAATTTTGCAGCATGCGCGATAAGGACTCCATATTTCGGCATTCTGCCAATCTTTTAAGAATCGTTACAGTATTATAAAGTGCAATGAAGCCTATGGAATACCAATGCAAAACAAGAAAAAAACTCGCATGAACGTAGAAAAACACGAAGGCACGCGAATCGATTGGAAAAGTATAAAGTGCTTTGTGAAATGTAAATAACAGTTCAATTTGAATGATACAATCCCGTAATTTAAACGTAACCATTTTAAGAAAGTGGGACTGTAACTTTGCTTTACATGAAAAAATAATTCCATGTAAGTCATCCCCAAAACAACAGCTTAGGGACTGTGGATTGTTTTTGAAGGCACAATCCGAATTTGTAGACATTTTAAGATAATGGCTTCAAAACATTCCACAAACCTTAAACTCATTCATAAGTTGAAAAACAAATATATCTGCAAGTTATATTCCAAGAAAAGTGCTAAAATGTAAATACGCATATTTTAACATATCTACAGTTTATGTGGTTGTAATGTCATTTCCTAACTTTGAAAGCACTACGGTAGAAATGTGAACAGCCTTCCTTTGTATAACAGTTGATCATTAGTATCTAAATTCAACTTTCGCATAGCGAAGAGTATTCATTTTTACTTTAACCTTCAAACCAGTAGGCTGTTTTTAGAGAATAGACTTATTATACTTCATAAGTTTAAGGAAGAAAACCTAACATAACATATGCGACGACGAGAAATATTTTTTAAGTACAAAGAAATTCCAGGAAGTTCCACCGTTGGGACTTCCTGGAATTTCTTTAGACCAGAAGATTACAGCACAGTCGATGATCATGGTCAGGACGACATGTTGAATTCAACAGAATTTTGAAAAATGACCCAGAAAAAATTACCTCTAGCACAATACAGTTGGGTAAATTTCACAACAATTAAAATCCCTCATTCCACAGCCTATTGTCGCTTATAATGATTGTAAAATATGGCAAAAACGTGAACGATGCTTTTGTTGTTTCTGTGTTTGACAATCACTAGGAGAAGATGCCATACTTGTAAGTAGTCCCTCGGTCCTTAGTGTTGGGCCAACTCTTCTAGGAAAATGAGAGAGACACCGCCTCTCTTTGCTTCATCCACCTCCTCATAAGGTGTCCTAACTTTGGTAAACTCACACCGCAATTCCCATAATGCTGGCAGTGTAGCATAACTGATCACACTCTGAAAATCCTCCTTCTGTTCTTTGAGACACCAAATCCTTGTACATCCATCATCAGCACTCAAGAAAAATGTACTGAACAGAACAGTCGACTTTAGGACACTCCGTGTCTTAAGTCCTCCGCTATCGTCACCAGAGCAGGCGTTCGTTTCGGTGGTGATCTATCAGAAGCAAGCAATGCATTGAATTCCGTGCTTATAAAAGAGTTCCCACCATACGCATCAGATCGTTCTTGCATAGACCGAAGCCTGCAATTCAGGAGATGCATTGCGTTCTTTTCGTTGGATAGATGTAAACGTGGCCTATGGAGTTGCAGTTGTTAGTCTCCAATTAAGAAGATTGTCTCGTTTTTGTCTATATAATTCAAATTCTAGGTGACTTGTAGAGGTATCGTCTCCCTAATCCACTGTTGTAAACACGGTGTCACTGTGCATAGTTATTCGATGTGCTGACCAAACAGCTTCATGCATCCCAAGTATTTAGTCCCACTCAAATGACTCCAAGTCCTGATTTTCCTGCTCTCTGCACAGTCATCGTAACCTACACTGCCTTTGAATACAGATAAACATCAGCTAATCTCATACGATCACAACTAATGTACTCAAAATAGGGGTGTCATTGGTGGTAGTACTAATTATATATCCAGTGCCCGTAATCTTACGGGACTGTTGTTTGTATCGTACATGGTACTACAATGATGTAGCAAAGTTTTTCTTTGATCGACATTGCGACTTTTGTGTTCATGAGCGCATTCTTCCTTCTGTATACAAAGCACTTATACGTTGGATACTGTACTAAGGACCGTAGATAAATCACTTAAGTGTTGATATGCGAACGTTAGCAGGTTTGTTAGTAACATTCCTGACAGACATTGATACCCCGGTGGCAAATCAAGAAATTCACACTTGTTGACCTTAAATAATGTTATCAGAACGTTTTGCAGTAGTACCGTATGATCACAATCAAAGTTGTTTTTCTACAACGTCACCTATGCCGATAATTCCACATCGAGCCTCACTCAACATTGGGTCAGTTTGTCATATCCCAACTGACCGATTGGCACATCCCAATACTTTAATCCTCGTTACCGGAATAATACAACGGTGTTATTTTCGGGCAGTTGAAAATGATTCCACACCCGCACCCAATGAGTACTGTATGCCCAAGATGATAATGCTTTCTGTAGTCACAACGAATCCCCCCCCGTCGCCACACACACACACACAAGCGCGCGCGCTTGCGAAAATTCAGCGACGTCTTCCTATTAACAAGTATATCGTGTATAGATATTGAAGCTGCTGAAGATGAAGAGCTATCAACATTTTTAAACTGAAACAGTGTAAAAGATACCTGAAAACTTTCGGTTAAAGCTCATGCAGAAGCACGTTAATATTATTTCCAATGGGCATTAACAACCACATTAATAACCTACTTAGGTCAAACTTAGTTTTCAAGAATATTTAGTGATACTTTCAGGAAAAAAGCAGAAGAAAGCGTTTATATTTTTTAAAGTCAATTTAGTTTGGTAACAGAAATATTTTCTATTTTTATATAAACTAGTATAAAAAATTAACATGACAAATACAAATTCCAGAATCTATCCAAAACGAGATGACCTATTGTAAAGATTTTTCAGAGACATGTGCAAGGGGAAAGCCAAATCTACGTACCAAAGAAACGTTGTTATAGCTTCTATGGAAATATGTAAATGCGACCGTTAATCATCCAGCTGGCAGGTACGTGACCTTGGTAAACGTTGTTCTGGGCTGGCTGCGGTAAGAGAAGCGTGAGTTGGACTGTTAGTGGAAGAATTGCACTGACCATCGCTTAGAAGATTCTTCACGGTGGAGATGGATCAAAAGAAGCAGGACAATCGAAAGCGGTGGCACCGAGATGGCTGAATGTGCCAAGGCAAGTGGCCTCCAATCTCTGGAGACAGTTCCAGGAAACCACTACAATAACCAGAATGCCGGGACAAGGGCCACCAGAAACCACTACAAGTCAAGACGACCGATATTTGTCTCTAACAGCTCGCAGCCATAGGGAGTCGACAGGCAGGCAGCTCTTGCAAGAGTTCTTCTCTACTACGAGAGCCGCTATATAGAGGCAAACAGTTTACAAAAGAATCCACAAAGAGAGGTATGTATGCAAGAATGGCACAGAAGGGCCCCGTCTGAATTGGGCCTGACGACATGACCCCTGGACTTCTAATCAAAGGGCCTGTGTTCTCTACAGCGAACAGTCGCCGTACATCCTAATCACGGATTCTCGATGTGTGTACATTTGAAGAGAAACGGGAAACCGAAATCTTGGAGAGTGATAATATTCACAGGATAGAATGGCATGTAAGATCTCCGGACACGAGCCCTATAGAGCATGTCTGGGACGCCTTGGAAACCGCAATTACAAGCCAGCAGCCCCCTCCAAGAATCCTCATGGGACTCCAACGCGCCTTGGTGGAGGAGTGGTACTTATTGCTCCAAACTCTCATTCACAACCTTGTAAACAACATGAGAGCTCATTGTGCAAGCTGTATCGCTGTTCGGTGTAATCACATTCCCTATTAGCCCTTCAAAATCCGAGCCACTTGCTTCATCACTTTTGGACTGTCATGCTGTCATGCGCATGCTTCCTCCTCATGCGGTGATGGCATTCCTTGTTGTAGTTGTTCTTGTTGTATATTCCTGCGTTATCGATATATGTTTATCCGTACTAACTGTCATAAAAATCTGTCATGTGGGTTTTATGTTATTCTTGATTTTGTGTTTGTGACGTTAATTTTGGACACACTGTGTGTACTTAAAGGAAAATAAGAGTTTATATTTCTAATTTATTGTAATCTCGTAAAGGCATTTCTTTTTACATGCCGTTCAGATGAATACCTCAACAAAATCCTACAAATTTAATTAATTAAAAATTGCCAATGAAATTCATTAAACGCCGTCTTAAACTTTCTCACTGATGATTTTCAGTTCTTGTTTTTTAACATTTCCAAATCGAGCAATTCATTCTGCGATGCATCGCTTTCTTTTCAAAACCTGTTTTCTTTCGGAGTTTAACAACTACAATGGGCAACTCATTGGGCTACAAGCCATCGGTCGCCTCTAATTTAGAGCCACTGATTCCACTGAAAGGACAGAGTCAGTGCTCGAAGACAAACACGCCATCCATGTCTCAACGGGACTCGAACCTGAGCCCAACTCAGGCGAATGGTCCGAAGTCAGTGTCTCAGACTGCTCGCACAATGGGGCAATTTCAAAACCTTGGTTTGTGATATAATACAGTAGTTTGAAAAGTTCAAACATGGTGTTCATTTCTTCAGGTTCTCATTTTTCTTTAACAAATATTGTTTCTTTCTAAAAATCGTCCACTTATAATACGTGTTTATCAGTTTGAAAGAATAAATACAAAAAAGCGATTTTTCCCCAAACATACATCTACAAATTATCTTACAGGAAGAGCAATGCTTAACAGATGCCTAAGGAGGGGGGGGATCAGAGTGAACACAACCTTCTTCTCAACGAACCATGTTGAATGCTGATGCAGCTTTCTGAAAGACAACAACTCCAATGCTATCTATGATATCATTCCGAATGACATTTTGCAAGATCTAGTAACCGTGTTCGTGAACTCATTAAAATTATTCCAATGACCAAAAAGACAATTGAAAACATGCCCACTTCATGTTGACGTTAACATTCTTCTTCAATCATTACTTGTCCTCTACTAATTGAAGGCGTTTGCCATATTCTACTACGCTAAAGATTGGACTTCCTTTATCCTCCTCGTTTTGGCGCGCATTCTTTATTTATTCTTAACTCCATCTCATCCTTGGTGTGCTACTCTGTCTTTTTACTGTATTAGATTTGCACACGATTGCATAATATGTTCGCCCACAGTTATTTATTCTATAAATATTTTCTCCTGGATTGTTTTTTGACTCATGTGTTCTGTTTCCTATCAATAAGTCTGACTCCCATCTGGAATCCCTCCATTCCTTTTCCAGTTGCATACTACGCCCAAACTGAATACTACGACCAAATTTGCATTCCATAAAATTTGCTTCAGAACATCTCGCACATACTTGCTTATTTGTTGGAAGACAAAAATTCTTGTACTCCGAAACACTTTATGAAAATACATCCGAAACTTGCTGCATTTCCCTTTTAAATTGTATAACTGAAAACCGTATACATTTTTGCAAACATCAATATATGTTTTCATATTTCGTCATTCAATGTTTACTATAAACAAAATCTTAAAATACGTAAGAATTGAAGTGTTGACGTGATAAAATTTCATATTGGATTTCATATACACGTTAGCTCTTCTGTTCTGAATGATGAATTAATAGTATTTCAACATTAGATGTCATTTTTGCTTCGTGTTTCTACTGTTTGCAACCTACTAATTTCCACAGTAGTTGTAGATGTTAACAACGGTATTTCTCTTCCTTTCGATTTGATGTTGGAATTTAGTGTGTTAGAGGCTCATACATATTTGTGCACACAAAGAGAAAAAAGACAAGGCAAAATACTGTTAGAAATTGATGGATGAAAACATCAGTGTTTAGGAAAAGACCCTTTTCTTATTTTAAAGTTTTAAAAACAATAGTCTAATATTCTAGAAATTGATGTCTTGCCACCTATTGCAGTACGAATTGTTTGATATATGTTTGTTAATCTACCTCAAAATCTATTGTACTAATGAAATTACGGGTTTGCTTGGCTGGGATGATCCGCAAAGGGATTGTTTCCTTGTTTCCTCACCTCGAAATGATTATCTGATTCAGTAATTTCTTTTATTATTCAGAGCATTCGAATAATATTATAATGTTCGAATGTTATTTTTATACAAATTTCCCAAAAGTTGGGTTTTGCTCAAGTAAATTATTTTTCGTTTACAAGACATATTAGCAGATTAGTAGAGGAAAATGGAGAGTTCTGCCGCAGGGACAGCCCGCCCATAGACTTAACATTAGCTATACACGTGGCTGTCCCCGGCTGTCCCTAGCTGTCCCCGGCTGTCCCTAGCTGTCCCCGGTTGTCCCTAGCTGTCCCCAAGGCTGTCCCAGCTGTCCACTTGTCAGATTTTTGTCACGTGATCGTCATCATGATGTGCTGCCCCTAGCGGTGCTTCTTGGAACTTTATTATTTCGATGGATCTTTGATTTTGAGGGATGGCAACGACCGAGGAGGAATGGGCGCTGCCCAGGTGTAAGATATAATGGTGCTTGTGTGCTTCTTGGAACTTTATTTTTTTGATGGATCTTTGATTTTGAGGGATAGCAATGGCAGAGTGGGGTCCGTTAGAATTTTTTTTTATTTATACCTGTGGGTTTCAAGCGGGATTTTTCCTCCTCTTCGATGCTATTTTTCCCGGAGGAACTTTTTACGTAACGATGCTGGGGAATTTTCTTTCCAAGGGTATGAAAATGCTCTGATGGTCTCAGCTAGGTTCTAACTCACGATGATTTGGTTTCAAAAACTGGTCGGGTATTCAAATGGTTTTCGTGTACTACGTATTCACTCTATTTTTTTTAGATTACTTTTACGTTATTTCTTTGTGTTTTTATATATTTTTTTTATGTTTTGAGGGAGTTTTTTTGCGTAGAAGTAATGAATATTCTGGGGAACTTTTCTTTTTCCTCCATTCAACTTTATTTCAGATCATGAGACGAGGAAATGCTTCTTTAGAAACGATTTCGTTCTTGTTCGCAGTAACTATTGGACTTTGACAAAATTTTTAAGAAATCAAGCGGAAATGTAGACATGTTAATTCTGAGTCTTTCACCCATCCAATATTTTTTTCTAGTCATAATGTTTTCATGTACTATGTATTCCCTCTATTTTTGTTATAACTTTTACGCTATTTCTTCATGTATTTTTTTATGTTTTTTGTATGTTTTGAGGAAGTTTTTTTGCGTAGATGTAATGAATTTTCTATGGAACTTTCTTTTTTTTTCATTCAATTTTATTCCAAGCCATGAGACGAGGAAATGCTTCTTTAGAAACGATTTCGTTCCTATTCGTAGTAATTATTGGACTTTGACAATTTTTTTGTGAAATGGCTTCATGTTAATTCTGAGTCTTTCGCCCCAGCAATATTATTTTCTCGCAATTTTTTCGTGTGTTCAAGAACTCTGCAGGTCTTTCACAGTTAAAATTCTGTTGGAACAATATTTTTTTTACTTTATTGCATGTATAACTAAATTTTTATTGTTTACTCATCTCATCAAAGTCAGTGAAAACTCCCCTAATCTCATACCTTTTCCTCATTTAGTTCGCTTTAAATTGAGATGTTTCAAAACTTCGCATATATTTGATTCACTAAATGTCCAGTTCTCCCGTGTCCGTCCCTTCACTTTTAACTTCTGTGCATGCTGCATTTTATCTTTAGATGCTTAGTTTCATTGACCTTTTCTTTCGTTTTAATTAGGTTTTCATTATCGTATTTTTTATTTATTGTCTCAGCAGAAAAAGCTTTCATTCTGGAGACATAGCGACTAAGGCCGTACTTCCTCTAAACATTTTTTTTGCACGTTTTACTAATTCGTCAGAAAAGCAGTTGTTTCCAAACTCCCATAGTGAAAATATCGTATTCCCCTTATTTTACTTATTATATTTTTCCTTCTGCTCAGTGTTGTATGATTCTTCAAACTTTGGTTTATTTTTATGAAACTTCTTTTTTCTTATTCAACCTATCAATCTTTTCCTATCGATTTAATTGCTCTTATTTTTCCATTCGACTTTACTTTTGAACAGAAATGTACCTAAAACCTTCTGATGTATTTTAGTCTCTAAGGCCGATTCTTCCCTATTTCAAATAAAGAGTCATTTGGGATTTTAGTGTAAATGCTCCTAAATCTTTAGAACTTACTTCCCTTTCATAGTTGGATACTAATTCCTCGAGGTTTATATTAAAACATGAAAGAAGAGTGTTTTACGCTCTCTCCAGAGTGTGAGCTTTCCCCAAGAAATTAACTTTGGAATCCCCCCTCTTTCTATCGGAAACTGACTATCTTCTGCGACTGTTTTCACGCGTCTACTGCTTGCTGGAAAACCTCATATGACATGAAATCACTTTGCTTGGTAGATTAAACTAAATTCTGGTTTTGAACTTTTAACTCAAGCTCAAGCTCGCAAAAGCATAGTTTGCCGCCCCGGCGGCGCAGTGGTCTAAGGCGTTGGCCTCTGATCATTCGTTCGTAAGGGTCCGGGTTCGAATCCTGGTCAGGCATGGATGTTGTGTTTGTCTTACGGCACTGGCTCTCTCCCTTCCCTGGAACCAGTGACCCTAAATTAGGGACGGGCGACTGCTTATAGCCCATTGAGTTGCTCACGGTGGTCGTTAAACCTCCAATCAAAAAAAAAAAAAAAAAAAAAAAAAGCATAGTTTACTGAGCTAACTTAAATTGTCTAAGATGACAAAAATCTAAAACTGATGATTCAGTGGGACAGAGCGTTTGAACTTTACCGTTCATTCACCCTTTAAGAGATCCGCCGTGAACCACTAGAAAGGAAATAAGCAGACCCTGATTTAGTCCATTGTTTCCAAGGAAGGTAGAAAGCTAGTGTTGTAATTCAAAGGCTCATAACTCAAGCCTCCACAGGATTCAAATTCGGACCCATATCGGACGAATAGTCAGATGTCAATGCTTAGACATTGAAAAATTACTTCACCCAAATATTTTCATGCTTAAAGTGCTTCATGTCAACGTTTGCATTACTTAAGATTACCCTTGGCCAATATTTTTTCTACCTTAAAAAGTTCTAAAGGGTTGATTTTTGAAAAAAAAAAAAAAAAAAGAAACCACGAGTTCTCAGAAAAACGAAAAATTTCCCCAGAATTGTATGAGGAACAAAAAAAATTGATGAAGCTTGAATGTTAAGTCTTTCAACCCATTTCTTTCTTTTCATGTTTCATTCCATAAACTTTCTTCAAATTCCTATGCCTCCAAGAATTTTGTTAAATGTCCAAGTTCGACTCCCCAGAAATTTTCTGAAAATGATAGTTTCTCTTTAAAAAAAATTCCAGAATAAGAATCCCTTCACTGAAACAAAAAATTCCTATTCAAAGCATTCCATCCCTCTTTCTACTTCAAATACTCTATTTGTAAATCTAAGGAGCTGTTTTTTTTGTTTTTTTTAATATTCATATATTTCCCCCTCTAACTTTAGAAAATATTTTCCCAAAATGTATGTACATATTACGTTAGTAAAACATCTTGCAGTAGACGCGTGAAATCGGTCACAGAAGATAGTCAGTTTCCGGTGGAAAGAGGGGGATTCCAAAGTTAATTTCTTGGGGAAAGCTCACACACTGGAGAGAGCGTAAAAACACTCTTCTTTCATGTTTTAATGTAAACCTCGAGGAATTAGCATCTAACTATGAAAAAGAAGTAAGTTCTAAAGATTTAGGGGCATTTACACTAAAATCCTACAATGACTTTATTTGAAATGGGGAAGAATCGGCCTTAGAGACTAAAATACATCAGAAGATTTTAGGTACATTTCGGTTCAAAAGTAAAGTCGAATGGAAAAATAAGAGCAATTAAATCAATAGGAAAAGATTGATAGGTTGAATCAGAAAAAAAAACAAAGAAAAAAAGAAGTTTCATAAAAATAAACCAAAGTTTGAAGAATCTTACAACACTGAGCAGAAGGAAAAATATAATAAGTAAAATAAGATCAGTATGGGAGTTTGTAAACAACTGCTTTTCTGACGAATTAGTAAAACGTGCAAAAAAAATGTTTAGAGGAAGTACGGACTTAGTCGCTATGTCTCCAGAATGAAAGCTTTTTCTGCTGATACAATGAATGAAAAATACGATAATGAAAACCTAATTAAAACGAAAGAAAAGGTCAATGAAACTAAACGTCTAAAGATAAAATGCAGCATGCACAGAAGTTAAAAGCGAAGGGACAGACACGGGAGAACTGGACATTTAGTGAATGAAATATATGCGAAGTTTTAAAACATCTCAATTTAAACCGAACTAAATGAGGAAAAGGAATAAGATTAGGGAGTTCTTACTGACTCTGATGACGTGAGTAAACAATAAAAATTTAGTTGTACATGAAATAAAGCAAAAAAATATTGTTTCAACAGAATTTTAACTGTGAAAGTCCTGTAGAATTCTTGAACACACGGAAAAATTACGAGAAATAATAATGTAAACTCAGAATTAACATGAAGTCATGAAGAAATAATGTAGACTCAGAATTAACATGAAGTCATTTCACAAAAAATTTGTCAAAGTCCAATAATTACTACAAATAGGAACGAAATCGTTTCTAAAGAAGCATTTCCTCGTCTCATGGCTTGGAATAAAATTGAATGAAAAAAAAAGAAAGTTCCCCAGAAAATTCATAACATCTACGCAAAAAAAACTTCCTCAAAACATACAAAAAATATAAAAAAAACACATGAAGAAATAGAGTAAAAGTTATAACAAAAATAGAGGGAATACATAGTACATGAAAACATTATGACTAGAAAAAAATATTGGATGGGTGAAAGATTCAGAATTAACATGTCTACATTTCCGCTTGATTTCTTAAAAATTTTGTCAAAGTCCAATAGTTACTGCGAACAAGAACGAAATCGTTTCTAAAGAAGCATTTCCTCGTCTCATGATCTGAAATAAAGTTGAATGGAGGAAAAAGAAAAGTTCCCCAGAATATTCATTACTTCTACGCAAAAAAACTCCCTCAAAACACACAAAAAATATATAAAAACACATGAAGAAATAATGTAAAAGTAATTTAAAAAAAATAGAGTGAATACGTAGTACACGAAAACCATTTGACTACCCGACCAGTTTTTGAAACCAAATCATCGTGAGTTAGAACCTAGCTGAGACCATCAGATCATTTTTATTCCCTTGGAAAGAAAATTCCCCAGCATCGTTACGTAAAAAGTTCCTCCTGGGAAAAATAGCATCGAAGATGGGGAAAAATCCTGCTTGAAAACCACAGGAATAAATAAAAAAAATCCCAACGGACCCTACTGTGCCGTTGCCATCCCTCAAAATCAAAGATCCATCGAAAAAATAAAGTTCCAAGAAACACATAAGCACCATCATATCTAACACCTACGCAGCGCCCTTTCCCCACTCGGTCGTTGCCATCCCTCAAAATCAAAGATCCATTAGAAGTTCCAAGAAGCACCGCTAGAGCGCAGCACATCAGCATTGAGTTGACATATTAATAACAGGTTCAATAACGTAGTTTTTTTAAACTTATCCCCTATGTCCACCCCCTTAAAAAACGAAGATCCATTGAAAGTTCCAAGAAGCACCGCTAGGGAGGCAGGACATTATGATGACGATCACGTGACAAAAAATCTGACAAGTGGACAGCTGGGGTATGCTTGGGGAAAGCGGGGGACAGCCAATGTTAAGTCTATGGTAGGGCTGTTAAGTCTATGGGAGGGCTGTCCCTGCGGCAGAATTCTCCATTTTCCTCTACTCAGATTATTTGAAATTTACGTTACTTGCGCGTTCTTGCCGTTTTGATCAACGATAGAATACTTTGAGCTTCTGGTTTGTTTCCAATTTCATTCAGCCTGAGCTTTTGTTCTCCCACAGTTTCTTTTTTTGAGTCTTCTTTAAGTTTCTTTTGTTTTCGAAGTTTTAACGCAGCAAAGAAGACAAAAATAAGCCGCTTCTTAATTCTTAATTTGCTGTCTTCTCATTTCTCGCCACGGATAGAACTTAGTTTTTGATCGCGCTATTTATTTCAATCACGATTTCTTACTTTTTCTGTTCTCGCAAACATTCATTTGAATTTCAGTTGAAATTTCAAATTATGTGTTCAAACATGCATATTAATAACAGGTTCAATAACGTAGTTTTTTTAAACTTATCGGACTGCCAAACCTCAACAACAGTTAACAGGAACACTATCCGGAACACGGAATGCTCGTGCAGCGGAACAGGGGTATGCTCACCGGTTTCCTAATGCCAAACATCCTGATCATAGGACTATTAGAAATGCAGTTTGTCAGTTACGTGCCACTCAGGTATAGGCCGGCACGGTTGATACGAATGTTCTGACGTACGTGTTTTCACATCGCCTGTGCATTCACGGGAAGCTGGCGACGAGAGTGAATTGTGTCACCGGTTGGTGCTACGAATGAATTTTCTAACGGCACCACATACGTCCCTAATTGTGTCATTTTTAGCAGGTGCTGAACCCTAGTTGTCCAGAGAAACGGCTGAAATTTTGAAACTTCCTTATGAATGCGTCAGAAGAGGAACTAAACTTATTGGCGAACATATTATGGGCTCATAAGCCTCACTTCACACAAGATGGTTTACTGAACAAACATAATGAGCTGGGTCGTCGAACAATCCTATAGTGGACGAGGGGCACACATCTTGAAGTCAGTTTGTCCACCAAAGTGCGGTGTAGTCTGTGAGGTAACCACTTACTAAGTTTTTTTGTTGTTGCTTTTTTTTTTCAAGACCATCTGAACGCTAAATGAAATTTGAATCTTTTAAGAACGAATTTAACAGATTTCTTGGACAATTTTCTATTTCAGCTGTTTAAGAACATGTGGTATTAGCACGACAGGCCACCAGCACATCGTATTGTATCACAACTAAAACTGTGGTCAGGCAATCTTTTTCACCCTCACTAAATAGGACACGGAGGCCCAATAGTATATATAGCTCCAGAGGTCATAAAAATTTACTCCTTTGGATACTTCCCTTTAGAGCCATCTTAAGTCACAGATTTTTACATCACTCTTGAATGTACCACGGATCACAGCCGCATGTGCCAATGTGAATGAGGATATTTGAACGGCATACGGAGGCAGCTGGCAGAAAGCGTGCAGGCGTGTATAGTAGCCTGACAGTAGACACTATGAGGATGAAAGTTTAATTTCGTATTCTATAAAGTCCGCTCTATCCATTCACATGTTGTAGCATTGTCGAAATTCCCGGATGTTGCTGCCTGTTCTTTAGATTATCCTGTCAGGGATTTTCAGGTTTCTTCCCATTCTTAGTTTTGGAACCAACTGATTACACAGTACTTGTGCCCCTCTCTAAAACTTTTAAATTGACTTTTTGCTTTATCTCCAAAGAGGGACAAGGTATCCCCTTATCTTCCCCCATCATGATGAGAGAGCTCAAGGTTGTTTCATATCTAGCGTCAAATGGGTTTCCTATACACCTGCGCGAAAAGTACAACCCTTGCTATCATATTTCGTAAGATGCTGACTTGGTACATGACATACCTTGCCACCCTGTATATCATTTTTCGAAAGAAAATGTTCCATGGGGTCCATTCATTGAAATTACTTAGGGAAGGGGAGGGTCCTCTAGTATCCTTTTGGTCAAAGCCTATGTTTGATTGGAATATTTCTCTGAATGTTCCTGTGCGGTGAAAAATAATTTTTGGGCTTATTTTCTTTTTGATTCTAAAATAAGTTGAACATTATGACAATGGCAATGCCGCTCATTGAGTGGAACTAATTTACTCCCATTCAATGAAAGGTAATATCAGTTTGAGAAATTGAAACCAATCTCTCCCAAGTGTATGAGCAAATAATTTACTAACTGCGTCAGAAAACCAAAAAAATGATTTTAAACAAAAACTGAACACAGATAAAAAGAAAACTGGGAAAATGCAGTTCTTTAACTTAGAGCTTTTACCTGTATAAAGAACCTGTACAAGGTAAAACAAAAGCACAAAACTAAACAGATGGAATTTTGCGTTGGAAGTAAAAAAGAATTTTGCGTTGGGTTAAAAAAAGCACAAAACTAAACAGATGGAACTATTGATGGAATTTTGCGTTGGAAGTCGCACTGAATGCTCAGTCGAGATCCCACCTTTGCCTTCAACAACCTGTAAACTTTCTTGCCTGAACTTTAAAATTCTCTATTCCTGCAGATACCCATTTCACCTATCTGATAGAGACAGCAAAGAAGATGATTCCTAACGCGCGCTAAAAATCTAAAGTACATATGGCTGTTGCATTGAAGCACCCTGAAGAAGGCTGACACATATCCATTAAAATTACTTTAATCGAGAACACATGGTCGAGATTCTGTAGAAATATCATTTTAACGCATTCGGTCCTGTCATGAGGCGCAAATGCATTAAAGCACCATAAGCGGTCAAATCTGAATACTTTCTTTCAGCCGCTGGATAGAAGCCAAAGACACTGAGTAACCGCAAACAGTGGAGCAAATGAAAATGAAATCAGCTAGCTAACAAATATTGAAAGAATCAAAGTATCTATAATGTGATGTTTTGCCATTTTACTTAATGAAAACATTGTTACTCAGTTTATTACTACTTTGAGGTGGACAATGTGCAAAAAATATGCACATTGGACAGAGGTGCAGACATCTGGCATAACCCCCGAGTTAGGCCCTGGCCCAAGTACTCAATGAGACATTGGTGGTGTGGCGCTAGCTCCCTTTCTTCCCTGAAACCAGTGACCCTAAGCTCATGGTGGTCCTAAAACTCCGGAAAAAATTGTAGGAAACGGTAACTTTAGTATTGGTTGTGTAACGTATACTCTAGATTCAGTTTCTTTTTGATTTTACTATCTCTTGTTATTTTATTTTCCTATGCAAATTATCTTCTCACTTAACGAGATGTTGTTTCTCCCGCTGAATTATAAGTGGCAACGAGTGTAAGTCATGACGTGGTGGTATATAGGCGCGCTCAAGTATACCAAAGAGCTTCGTTTTATATGTGATAGGTTCTTCCTGATTATTGATATGCGATTTACCTACTTTTCTACGATATTACGATAGTACGAAAGTTCGGGCTATCAGTAGTTGTGTTATTTTGGAGTGTGTATTTGAGTAATATCAGATGCTCCCCAATAAAAGGTTAAAAGTGAGTACGTTTTCTTAGTTCATTTTATTGTCAGACCTCTGTCTGGCCGTTAAGTCTATTTCATTGAGTGTTTACGTTAAGTTCAGGGTATATTGTGTTTACCACTCTAATAAGGAGCCTTCAAGGTACTAATGTACTAAAACCGAAGTTATATTACTGATATTCAAGATAATGAGGAACGCTGAGTAAAAAATAAATTCCATATTCTTGGAATTTATTGCACGTGCGTGTCTTACCTAAACAAACTCTAGCACTTTGAAGATTAAGCACACTTTAGCTACGTCAAGTAACCTTTCAATAACCCTAACGTGACTTAACGTAAGCTTTCCTGCACTACACGTCCAGCCGGAGAATTTTATTCATTATAGTTGTATTTCCCATACTTCTTTTGGAAAAAAATTGTTTTCCTTAGAACTCCTAAATTTAATGCAGTAGTTTTTGAAACAGCAGCACCGACTGTATTCTAGGACTTACTGCTCAAAACCCAATGCTTTTTTCTTTGTCGCCCACTAAAACCATAGAATAATTATGGGAAATTTGCATGTTTTCGGTGATTGTAATCACCGTATCAGATGCAACATAATCACCGTATCAGCGTTGCATTCTCGTTTGAAAGGAAGAAAACCTTCCTGGTGTACTAACACGTTTGTGTTCCAGATTGTGTTTGTTCTGATATCTCTATCGTTATTAGAGCGTTGTTAACTGCATTAACTCTGACAGTATTAAACCCCAAAATTTATTACGCTTAAAATAATGCAATACATTAAAAGTACTACCCCCTGCTGCAGATGTTCTCGAAATCATGTTTGTTTGTAACGCGCTAAAGTAACCACGAGAATAGCCATCTTTCAAAGTTTCGTAGAACTGTCTTAATTATTTATGGTCCAGTGGAGGAAAGGAAACTGTGTGATCATGATAGCCTTTTGCGTCGGAGACGTGAGTGCACAAAAAGAACCCCAGTAATTTCAGGCATCTGTTTACTCGGCTCAACTTCGCTTTTGACCTGCGCTAGTCGCAGTAGCCATCAGTCAAAGCGCACCGCTGTGTTAAGTTGGTGTGGCACTTTACAACAGATTCTGTCTATCACAATCTGCCTGTACTGAAATGTCAATTGGTGATATATATATATTGGTTGCATTGTTTCTAAAAAGTCCGTAAACGAATGACCCGGCAACACAAAGGGTATTGGTACGTGAGTCCCTGCTGAGTGGGATTCGTACCTCAGTGGGATTCGCCTCTGAGATACGAATCCCACTTACCAAAGCCCATTATTAGAGCCACTGGGATAGGAGATGTACTTCTAGAAGCCAGACTGTTGCAGGGATTCTTACATCAAATGCAATGCGGGCCTTTCAATGGAGCCCATAAATTTACACCTAAAAACAGATAATTGAAAAGTCTGCTATCAAAGTACTTACGGAAAATATAACGCGAGACTTACTCGTACGTTAGCGGAAACCCTGCTTCCAAAAAAAGGAAAAAAAACTTAATTACTACTACAGCACCAAAATCAGAAAAACTTTTCAACCCGGCATACGAGTTCGGATCGGATAACCGAATTAATAGCATCATAATCAAGGCACTATAAAAGTAAATATTACTGAAGTACCATTAGCTGTAGTTGGTCAATGAACTAATTAATTGGATAAATAAGTTTAACGAACACATGTAATTTAGTATTAGATGAAATTAAATATGATTAAGCGAATGTCAGAGTAAATGATGTCAAATATGCATATAAAATTGGCGTTAGTTCCACCATAAGATAAATAACATTTAGTGGAATTCCATTGCTCAGAACATGCAGAAGTTTCTACCACCACTATTGCACTTCTAAGTCACATTTCTCTGTAATTATTGTCTTCGGCACTCGTTCTCTTTGAGTTGCTGTCATGCCTCACATGTCCAGAAGGACAAATAAATGAGAGTTCCACCCACACGAAGTGCCTACACATAGCATATTCGTGAAGCTGGTACGTAGCTCACACAGTAAGAACACTATTGCTGCCGTTGGAATGTTTTCTCCTCTAGAATCTTCCGGGGAAGCGATCGAGATTATCTCTATCACTCAACGTAACGGGCCTGTAGCTTTGACCCGTCGATTGTCATCTCTTCGCGAAGACGTCTGACCCTCCCTGGAAACTAAAATGCGCCGTCGTTCAACAGATGGTTTTTGAACAACTGTACATTTCTAGACGATTTGCGGCAGAGTAGCTGCTACCGTGGCTTCTCCATGGGGTCACAGCATTCCTAATCGCCATCCACGTTCGTGGACGGATGGTCTTTTATGCAACCTTCTCTTCCAGCGATTCATTGTTAACGGCCGGTATGGAATCTTCTGATCGTCTTGTTCTGAAATGCATCACTTGTATCCACGGTTCCCGCTTTTCTGAAAACCAACAGATCGGCCGAATAGGTGAAAATCTTCTGTCCTTTAGTCACTGTCCTTCAAAGGACGTTTCTCAGCTTTGTCTTCCAAAAAGCAAACTTTCCTTCACATTCGTATTATCCGAGAAGTGCCTTTCCTTTGGAATACTTGTTTACTTCATGCATGCACAGAAAAGCCACACATCCCCCCACCCGATATTTTCATGACAATCCCCCCACCCGATATTTTCATGACAACCCCCCCACTCGATATTTTCATGACAATTTTCGAAGGAAACACCTGTAACATCATCCGTTTACTGCCACGCCAAAGCAATAACCTACATAAAACCCTACATTTACGGCTTCCCGGGAAAGATTCTGCCTGACAGCCACGCGTTCCCCAAATTCAGAAACGTTCTTTGTTTCCCCACTAAGATTTAGCTCATAATGATCCTTAAACAGTGAAATCTAAGTTATTAGTGAAGCATTTGTTCCACGCCTTCTGCTGCATTGGTATATAAGTTTTTGAATTTTGTACACAAGTCTTTCTGCTGTTTGAATTCCTAGCACGGTGCTTACGCTGCTTGATCTTCTTAGTATTCTGCAAAAACTTGCCCCGATTTCGAGTCTTTATATGTCAATAAATTATCTGCACTCCAAAGAGATGGTGCTTCTTAGGTAGAAGAAAAAGGTGGGGAATAAGGTGCTGCTAATGAAGGAGAAGCTTTAAAATTAACTATAAAAGATGAAACAGCAGGATGTGCTCACGAAAGTTTTCTGCCAAGCTGAAGTAGGAGCTGTTAGTAAAGGTCCAGTACCATTTCACATTGTGTTATTTATCTCCATTTTCTTCTTTTTTTTTCAGTATTTATATCATTGTGCGATTTTTTTTTTCTTTTTGCTTTGTACTTCTTCACAGTGAACAACGGAAATCGTATATTTAATGGAGTAAAATTTTTCATGTATAAGTAGAAATAATTTCGCGTCCATATATTCAGGCATCCTACAACAAATGTTATAAAATTACCTGCAAAATTATTTTGACATACTTTAAATTAGTATCAATGATTCACACTAGAGAAAATTCATCAGAATGGAAAAGAAATTTACATACAGGCGTTCATATACAGCGATTAAATTTATATACACACTATATATCTGGGAGTTTTATGTGTATTTGCGATACGTAATAGCATTTTCGCATACAGTATAATACATTAGGGATATATAACAGCGTAGCAGAAGAATTTATCTGACATCAAAAAAATTTTACTAAAAATATTAATCAAAGCCCAGCGATTGCAAAGTTTATGAATAAATGTTCAAACCCTACTTTCAAAAAATGTTCTTAAATTTCAGAAGTTATTTAAAACTCAGATGTCAGGAAAGAAGGAGACATTTGCTTTCAGCATTTAATTCTGGCAACGGAGAAGTCACGTTAAATAAAAATTGCTTTTACGCGTAATTTCTGCTTCCGTGGCACCATCTGTTGTCTTCCTAAAGTAACAGAATGCTGACTAAAAACCTAGCGAACGAGGAAATTTCGTGCAAGTACATTTTTCTCGAATTTTTTTAACAAACATTTACTTTAAAAAAAAAAAAACATCGGTTACTTTAGCCTCTGGTTAATCGATATTCGTTAAGTTTGTTTTTCCTCGTGGCTAACTAAAAACGGCTCATTAATATGCAAGTGCCATTACTAACTTGCTTATAGACCACAGAACATAAATGACGATTTCCTTTTTTTTTAATTATTGCAAAACTTGGATGCTAACATCATCTCGCTTTATAAGATATTATTTTATGATGCTACTATACAGTATACGTGAGCAAAATGCGTTTGCTACCACTTCAATGTAATATGTTATTAATACATCGATGTAACCTATGTACACTGCTGGCCACCCAAAATGCAACACCAAGAAGGAAGCATCCGATTGGCCTGAAATTCACAGCATATGTCGCCCGCGAGAGGACATGCAAACGATTAGTATTGCAGGGCATATGAAAATCATGTGCGCCCGGCACGCCACCGAGAAGCACTATAAGAAGGGCGCACAGAAGGCGGGGTGTAAGTAGTGGAAATGTGTTGTGCTGACGGACCTGTGGTTGGGAAGCTTCCTGATGCCTCGTCGCAGAATACGGAAGTCATTCCAGCACGTTTCGGAGTTCGACAGAGGACGAATAGTGGCTTATCGCGACAGCGGTTTATCGTACCGAGACATCGGCGCCCGTGTGGGACGACATACAGCCACAGTGAGGCGAGTATGGATTCGGTGGGTGCAGGTGGGACGGACAGACCGACGTGAGTGATAGCCGCAGCCGCGGCACACCACCGAACGAGAGGACCGGCATGTTGTGCGGCGGGCATTGACGGCTCTTATCGCCACATCACGAACGTTAGCGTAGGAATTAGGGCGTGTTGCGCAACAACCTGTGTCAGCACGTACCGTTCGACGTCGTCTGCAGGAGAGGGGACTTGTCGCACGGCGCCCATTGCTCCGATTACCATTGACGTTACACCACCGGCGAGTGCGGCGGCAATGGGCCATTGAACGCAGCACCTGGACTACGGAATGGCACGACATTGTCTTCTCCGACAAATCCCGCTTCTGCCTGCAACACCACGATGGTCGGATCCGCGTGTGACGGCACCGCGGCGAGAGACTGTATGACGCTTGCATTATTCACCCCCATACCGGTCCATCGCTTGGCGTTACGGTTTGGGGCGCAATTGGATATGACACACGCACCCCTCTGGTACACATCGCCGGTACACTCAACAGCCACCGCTTCATCTCCGACGTTATGGAGCCTGTAGTCCTCCCTTACCTGCAGGACCTGCCAGCGGCCACGTTTCACAGGACAGTGCGCGCCCGCACGTGGCACGCATCGTGCAACAATTCTTCATGCCCCACCAGGTGTCATTGCTGCCGTGGCCAGCCTGTTCTCCCAATATGTCGCCCATCGAACACGTGAGGTCGCTGATCGGCAACCGAGTGACCCGGCAAGCACCACCCACGGTTACGCCTGATGAACTGTGGCAACGTGTGGGAGCAGCCTGGACCGACATACCAAAGCCTCTTTCGTTCGATGCCGCGGCGTGTAGCGGCCGTTATTGCCAGCCATAGGGGCCACACGAACTATTGATGTCTGCGTGTTCCGCAAGTCGCACGGGCCTGTAAGCTCAATCGTTTCATCTTTGAATCTTTTGTTATGTCTCCAGTAAACCTGGCTTTGCTATCTCGTGTCCTTCTTGGTGTTGCATTTTGGGTGGCCAGCAGTGTATTGATAAGAGTGAAGTATGGAGCATTAGGAAAAGGATCATTTTGGGGCGTCTATGCCCAACGTATATTAGTTTTATTGTACTCTTTACTTTCATTCAACAATTTTTGGTGAGAACAAGAAACAGAAAACATTGCTTATTTCGGTGGAAATCATTCTGTATTCGAACTTAGCCTTATTTACATGACGAAAGTGCCTAATCAAAATTTTGTGAGTCTAGGTACAGAACGGTAAACCACCCAGTTAGTCACCAGAAAGTAATGGAAACTCAGAACGTTCAGCCGTACATTTGAAGCTAAGCATTCGAACTGCAACAGCGTATCTGCGGTTTATTGCATTGGCTATGTTAGCATTGACAATTTATCTTTCACTTAAAAGCAACTCTTTTTCACTGTATTGTCTCGGCTTCACCAACACAAATTCCTAAATTTCAGCAAATATATTTCTTTACATTTCAGATGCAAGTAATGTGCCATATCTTCACACTGAAGAAAAATGAAATACGTTCATATAATATCTAATTGATGAAAAAACAATGAAAGAAAGAAATGGTTCCCGAAGCACAAAAGCATAGGTGGTTCATAAATTTTCGTGAATCTTAATTTTTTGTCATAACTTTTCTACTGTAACTAAGCGCTAACTGCAAGGGTTTTGCAATGCTCGAAATGGACTTGAAGTAAACAATTAGGATTGTAATGTTCAATAAGATGTCGAGTATTCTGAGTACATTTATCTAACTCCTTCTTCCTAGCCTTTTCAAGGGCCGTACCAAATAAATGTAAGGGCTTTTAAGCAGCGCAGAATCGCATAACAATTGAAAGTGTTCTGAAAGTGATGTTAGCAAAATCCAGTGCTTTCCTGGAACACTAAGAAGAGTCTAAGCACGCTAAAAGTGCCGTAAAAACAACGTCCTAGTGTTCTGAAAAATGCTTTGCACTCAACTACCGATGCTAACAAACTAGTTTGCATTAATTATGTGTCATATAGGAATGTTATCGAGGGATCTTTCTTACAGCCCCCGTTAGCAGCACTTCGAAAATACTTTAAAATATACGCAAGGCATTTCACGTCACAAACAGTTAAAGTGCTCGAGAAGTGTTTCGCACTATACTCATATCTTGTAGAAATGCTCTTCATTCATAAGTCCGTTCATGTTAAAATCAGGACTATCAAGCTCTATCAAGGAAGTCACAATAAAATCATCCTGAAAATTCTCAGCAACACTTTCTGCATGTAAAACAGGTCGAAAAAGGTCTCCTGCCGCGAGGCTGTATGACTGCGAACTTTCCATTGTAACGTACCAGGAGATGTGACGTACCTGCCCGAAGGACGCACACGACATAAAGGCAGATAGGAATCAGAATAAAATGTCCGCGTAGCTCAACTGGTAGAGTGACTTATTCCGGAATGAGGGGATCCGGGTTCGAATCCTGGCGTGGACAGAAATGGCAGAGAAATTTACTTCGTTATAATGGCGCCCGAACTATCCGGATGACCCGACCGTTCACAATCTCGCAATGGTGTGATGTTATTTCCACACCGCGAGATAGGAAAAATAAGAGCAGCACTTCGAAAAAAAAATAAGGGGGAGATGATGTGACGTACCTGCCAGAAGGACGCACACGACATAAAGGCAGATAGGAATCAGAATAAAATGTCCGCGTAGCTCAACTGGTAGAGTGACTTATTCCGGAATGAGGGGATCCGGGTTCGAATCCTGGCGTGGACAGAAATGACGGAGAAATTTACTTCGTTATACCATGGATGTGGGGAGGGGGATGGTCAGTAAATTCCTAAAAACGCATAAATGAACAAAATTAAACACAAATTTCCAGCATGATGAACAATG
Organism: Macrothele yani; assembly: GCA_039090855.1. Classification (NCBI taxonomy): domain Eukaryota; kingdom Metazoa; phylum Arthropoda; class Arachnida; order Araneae; family Macrothelidae; genus Macrothele; species Macrothele yani. The sequence goes on along the minus strand of CM077007.1, from coordinate 77,899,964 downwards.
TTTTTTTTTCGGCAACTGGAAGTAGGTGATATTTGACAATGAGATCTGAGCCAATTTCCAAAAGAAAAATACCCACTCCACTCTAAGTCATTGTCGGTAAGCCAGCCTAACGAGAATTTACGAAAGTAAATTTTAACTTCCGGTGTTTATTATTGAGTCGATTAATAACATCTGTTTGGGTGACGTAATCTTGCAGCTTTCTATCCTACTGAAGAAATGCAAGCCAAATGTAGCTAGAGATTTTTCTAAACTCCTTCGGCTGGTTTGATTAGCGTGGTGTTTGAAGTTTTAACGGAATAGAAAACGAAACATTCATTTCATTGTTATTCTAATGAACATCTTGCGCATTAAATGATCTTTATAAAAACTTTAGAATTTTTCACAAAAGCTTACTGAGATTATATCATCATCAACAATTATCAGTCCACTGTTGGACGAAGGTCTCCCCGAGTCTCTTCTATAACTCTCTCTCTCTCTCTCGGGTCTATTCGTACCCAGTGGTATCGAGTTTAGTATTTCAGGTGACCAATGATGGTCAGTTTTTCTTGTAATATGTTCAGCTCATTGACGCTTGAGAATCTTTATTTTGATCATGATGTCATCAACTTGTCGTAGTTCTAATCCATGAGCTCCTTTTCCTATCGTTCTTTGTTGCAACAAACATGCATCTCTCTATGTTTCTGTGTATGTCCTTTTTAGTTGAGATCCATTCATGTCTCTCATCCATAAATCCATAAATAAGAACTGGAAGAAAGTGTTGATTAAACATTCTTCCTTTAAGATACAATGGTTAATTGCCCTTGAAAATTGTACTATTTCTTCCCAATGCACTCAAACCAAGTTTTATACGCATATTAATCTCTTCTTCTATATGATCTTCGCTTAATATTTGTTGTGCAAGCTAGATTTAGCCATCAGTTACTTCTAAATCGTTATTTCTTGTAAATAACTTTGCTTTCTGTAAGTTCATTTCAATCCCATTTCTTTACTCTCGCCAGCAAGTTCCTGGATCATGCTCTCCATTGCACATCAATTTTGTTTTCTGTAAGTTCATTTTAATCCCACTTCTTTACACTCGCCAGCAAGTTCTTGCATCATACTTTGCATCTCCGGGGGAGTATTTGTAAAAATTGCTATGACGTCATCAAAACGAAGGTGGGTTAAACGATCACCATTCAACTCTATCTCCTTCTCTTTTCAGTTCATGAAAGATATTCTGCAGTGTGGCATTAAAGAGCTTGGAAAATATGATATCACGTTTTCTCACTCCTTTTCCAGTTTTTACGGAAAGTGCTGTACTTTCAAACAATCGAACCTTTGCACTTGGATTTTTACAGATGTCGTAAATAATATAAAGGTATGCACCTCATTACACTCTAAAATGGTATCGGCAGATGAAGCCATTTAGAGTGAAATGCCACATCACAAACCACATTGCACTCTGAAATGGCTCCGCTACTGAAGTTATGTTGCTGTCTACATAACTACTCAACAAAAAGGAATAAAGTTTTCCTCCTGCAAAGAGAAAGAGAGCCATATGTGGGGGTACGCACATGTTTGTAAAAGTATTAATTATTTATCCTTTACATTTTCATTCCTTCTACGTCCTTGCTGATATGTATAGGTTTGTCGGAATTCTTCGGATTAGGAGCAATGAAATCAGTTTTTGATTTGAAATACCGCAAATTTCAATGCCTTCCTGCCTCTACTAGCGACTCATTTAAAAATGTGGTACTCCTTTTTACGCAGATTAATTCCGACATGGAGTGATCGCGTTTCTCAAATGACAAATTTCTGAACTTATTTTCTGTAGTGAGCTAGAAAAATGAGGGTTCACTTCATCACTAGGAGTTATATGTTCGGAAACAGCGACAGTGAAACTTGTGAGCATTTGGACATTCTGTTTATGTTTCAGTTCCGATGATCTACGAATGACTGCGATTACTTTTCTTAGTGGACGACCCCGCCGCAAGTTAGTTATCGTGATCATGTGGGATGTTCATAAACGCCTGCATCCCTAATAGTTCTCCATAAGCCAAGGACGTCCCTAGCAGTTAACAGCTGAGGACCACGTACACGAGCAATTAGCATATTACAAGACTTCTACGCCTCTCGCATATTGCATACAGCGTAAACAAGTATGACAGTTCATCCGGCTCGTAACTCAACCGGTAATGAAACCGGTAATTCAGCCGCAATTCAACACCGGTAATTCTCGTAAATCAACCGGTATTCAGTTAAGTAACACTTGTACCTGCTTTAAAATGAAATAGCCAAATTGGAAAAACCATCTGAAATCTGGAAGGGTATTCAGAAACTTTTACAACATAATGTGTACGCATAAGTTCTTAAAAACTTCCACATTCATTTACTCAGTGTTCTTGTTCCAAAGAATTATTTTAATTAAAAAGAAGTCAGATTTTTTAAGCACCCATACATACATTAACTATACCATGATTTTCTTCTCATACAGAGTGACCTTCTCGTGACAAAATGATTTCTCTTTAATCGCGCTTTGAGAAAATTTGATTTATCTTCTCCTAATGAGCATCATAAGCCAAGGACGGGATGTAAGGTCAGGTGATGCGTAACATCACAGCCTCTCCTTGACAAATGTCAACCCCGCCTTCTCGTGGTGCATCCTGTTCCTACTAAAGGGGCTCTGACGACCGCCAATAGCGGTATAACTATACCATCGGGATTAGAGGAAATTCTATCCCACACTCACCAACCCGCTTGGCCAGCGTGGTGAGTTATGGCCAAACCCCTCCAAAATGACTCCACAACTTAAATCTTGGCCCTCAGTCTCCGGCAGCTGGAATGTACCTGGCCAAGGCAGCGGCCAGTGCGACATGAAGGCAGAGGGTGCTAAGAATCCCCGGAGGACCGGACTAGGCTGCCATCTGATGCTGACCTTGGCAACGTACAATGGACGCTCCCTATCTTCTGATTCAAGGCTTCTTGAATTGGAAGAGGAACTACAAAGGATCAAGTGGGACATCGTGGGGCTAAGTGAGGTAAGGAGAAAAGGAGAAGATCTCATCGAACTGAAAAGTGGACATCTCTTCTACTATCGTGGGACAGATACTGGCAGAACTAGTGGTGTTGGATTTATAATAAACAAGAAACTGAAGGATAAAGTTGTAGAAGTTGAAAGTTCCTCTGACAGAGCTGCACGACTCGTTATCCAACTCTCGAAAAGATACCAGGCTCAGATTATTCAAACTTATGCACCCACCACAAGTCATCCTGAAGAAGAAATTGAAGAATTTTATGAGGAAATTTGTCATCTAAATAATAAAGGTAAGCAGCACTTGAAAATAATTATGGGAGATTTCAATACAAAAATAGGGCAACGGCAACAGAATGAAACTTCAGTAGGTAAATTCGGTCACGGCAACAGAAACCAGCGTGGAAATACTCTCGTTGAGTTTGCAGAGGCAGAAGGGTTTTTCATCTTGAACTCCTTCTTCAAGAAAAAGCCACACAGGAAATGGACATGGAGACATCCAAATGGGACGACAAATGAAATTGATTCTATTATGTGTAACAAAAAATTCGTCATGGAAGACTGCAGTGTGCTAAACAAGTTCAACACAGGTAGTGACCATAGATTGGTGAGATGTAAGATGCACCTCAACACTAAACTTGAACGTGGCAAGCTTATAAGACAAACAAAATCTATTGACATAACCAACCTTAAAAAACACCATAATACCTTCAAGTTGGAACTGAAGAACAGGTTCTCTGCTTTAGAAGGCCTAACATCGGAAGAAGTGGACATCTCTGAAGTTAACAGAAAAGTAACCAAAGCTCTTATGGAAACAGCAACAAAATTAGCTGGGTCTAAGAACAAGTTGCATGTAAATAAATTATCAGGAAAAACGAAAATGTTGATGCAAAAAAGAAGAGAGATGAGGACAACTAAAGCAGATGCGACTTCCAAAGTGGAATATATAGAGCTATGCAAGACAGTACGAAAAAGTATCACTGAAGACGTAAGAAAATTCAACTGTGAACTAGTGAGGAAAGCAATTGAAAACAACCAAAGCCTAAAGATAGCAAAGGGACATCTCAGTAAGGGAAGAAAACAGATTATGGCACTGAGAAAAGAAGATGGTTCTGTAACAAGAAATAGAGGCGAAATTTTGACAAGAGTGAAAGATTTCTACTCCAAATTATATGAAAGGGATGATACATGCACTCCAGACATCATGAAAGATACCAGTACCAGAGTTCCTCCAGTCCTTCCAGCAGAAGTTGCACATGCAATCAAGAACATGAAGCGGGGAAAAGCTCCAGGAGAAGATGGAATTACTGTAGACATCATACAAGAAGCAAGTGGAGAAATCGAAACAGTACTCGCCCAAATTTTCACTCGATGCCTTAATGAAGGAAAGATTCCTGAGGATTGGAACACCGCTACAATGATCCTGCTACATAAGAAAGGTGACATTGAGGATCTCGGAAACTACAGACCTATCAGCCTCCTATCAGTAGTTTATAAAATCTTCACTAAAGTTCTTTCACACCGCTTGAAGGTAACACTGGACATGGCTCAACCGAGAGAACAAGCTGGATTCAGGAGTGGCTACAGCACAATAGATCATATCCATGTGCTGAGAGAACTAATTGAAAGAGCGAGGGAATATGAACTTCCATTGTGCATGGCTTTTATCGATTATGAAAAAGCCTTTGATTCGGTGAAACCATCAGCAGTTACAATGGCTCTGAAAACCTGCGGTATTGAAGATGCATACATTAATATTATTAATAACATCTATGAAAATGCAAGTGCAAAGATTCGGCTGTTTGAAAATACAACACACATAAAAATTGGAAAGGGAGTGAGACAAGGTGACACCATATCTCCGAAGCTCTTTAATGCTACATTGGAGGGTGTTTTTCAGTCACTGAGCTGGGAAAACAAGGGGATAAAGATTAATGGAGATTATCTAACCCACCTTCGTTTTGCTGATGACGTAGTCATTTTTGCAACTAGCCCATCAGAGCTGCAGAGTATGATCCAGGAACTTGCTGACAAGAGTAAAGAAGTGGGATTAAAAATGAACTTTCGGAAGACAAAAGTGATGTTCAATGCTTTTACAAGAAATGAAGATTTATCGATTGATGGAGAAAAGCTGGAGATAACAGACACGTACGTTTATCTTGGACAGCAGATATCAAGTGAGGGTCACATTGATGAAGAAATTAATCGGCGTACAAAACTTGCCTGGAGAGCTTTTGGAAGAAACAGCATAATTTTCAAGAGCAATATGCCATTATGTCTTAAAAGAAAAGTGTTTGATCAATGCATCCTTCCAGTGCTTACGTATGGTGCAGAGACGTGGACCTTAACTAAAAGAGACATACAAAGGCTGCAGACAACTCAAAGAAGCATGGAGAGGTGCATGCTTGGTGTAACCAGGAGAGATAAGAAGAGGAACTCGTGGATCCGAAAAATGACAAGAGTGGAAGACATCATGATCAGAGTTAAATCCCTGAAATGGCAATGGGCTGGACATACTGCCAGAAGGACAGATCATCGATGGACAGCCGAAATTTTAGATTGGATTCCAAGGGACAGGAAAAGACCCAGAAGAAGACCACATGGGAGATGGGTGGATGAAATTCGAAAGTATGCAGGGGTGACATGGAGGAGACTGGCACAAGACAGACCGTTGTGGAGGAAACTTGGGGAGACCTTCGTCCAGCAGTGGATTGATAATGGTTGACAATGATGATGATGATGATGAATGAGCATCATCCATACAATTTTTGGAACGTTGTGTTTTACACTAGTTCTTCCACTTCTACATATCGGAAGCACCGTTTCTGAATTCAGCTTTTAAGTGTGTGTCTCTAAGTGTGTGCATGTGAATCGAAAACTCATAGGAAACAGAAACACAAATACGGCAGATAAACCGCTTCAAAAAGATCTTTTAATCGAATTAGTCTTTACTTTTCTTTTCTTTTTTGTTCTGAAGTTTAGGATTTGCGAATCTATACGCAGGGTGAGAAAAAGTTACTGAACATTTGTTAAAAATACGTTATAATCGAAGTGAAAACTCCCGATGTTGCTACAAGTAGAATACACCGATGAGCTATTACATTATGACCACCTACCTAATAAGCTGTAGGACCCCTTTAGCCCGCAAAACAGCAGCCACTCGGTGAGGCATCGATTCGATGAGGTGGCGATAGGTATCCTGGGGTATCTGGTACCATAATGTCAACAGTAGGTCCTCCAGTTCCAGTACATTTCTGGGTGGTGGTGATTTAGCGCGAACCCGCTTTTATAAAGCGAACCACAAATGTTTGATTGGGTTCATGTCACGTGAATTTGGAGGCCAGGGCATCAACAGAAAGTTACCAGAATGTTCCTTGAACCACTACTTGACGATTCTGGCAGTGAGACATGGCGCATTTTCCTGTTGGTAATGGCCATAACCAACAGGGAACACAGTTGCCATGAATGGGTGAACTTGGTTCACAACGATCTTCAGATACCTGACAGCTGTCAGGGATTGTGCTATTAGGATAATGGGACCTAAAGTGTTCCAAGAAAACATTCCCCACAGTACAACACCGCCGCCGCCGGTCTGTTTCCGTCCAACAGTAAATCCAGGTTCCATAGCCTCAGTTGGTAATGGCCGTATCCGCTCTAAGCCGTCTAAGTGATGCACCGGGAATCTTCATTCGTCAGACCAGGCCACTTTCTTCCAATCATCCACGGTCCAATCTCGATGATCTTGGGCTCATTTCATGCGTTGCTGCTGATGACAGTATGAGGACCCGGCTGAGTCTTTGGTTACGCAGTCTCATGCGCAGAAGGCTGCGATGAACTGTGTGCTGTGACACATTACCCTGATCACCACTGTTGCAGCTGCGGGTGATTTGTCCGCTCTACTCTGGCATCAATGAGCTGCGGACGACACGCCGCTAGACGACGGTTAGTAGTTTAAACATTTGTACACCACTTTTGATACATACTCACTACAGCGGCACGTGAACAACCCACAAGCCGTGGCGTTTCTGAGATCGTAGTTCCGAGGCTCTGTGGCATCACAATTTGTCTTTTATCAAACTCCGATCAATCGGCAGCTTTTCCCATTCTGACTCCCAACGCTCTTCTAACCGAAAGCGGGTCCTCGAGTTGTATATGTACTGCTCTGTGAACTTCACCTGCGGCACCGTTCGGTCTCCAGGCGTGCTCATTTCTCTAGGCTTGGAGTGATCATAATGTATAGCATAGAAACTGCCACGTACGAAAGAATACTCTTCAAGTGTTCCTGGTGCTGGTATGACAAAAATTGTGATTCTACTAAATCGAATCTCATAGACTTCGTAATCGGAAACAAACCATCACTAACTTTATAAAGGATGACTGTTGGGCAAAACCGGCGCAGGTCTTTGTTGACGAGGTAAAGCCGGTAAATTATTCTCAATACACACGTGAGAACAATGCCATCTATTAATGTTTATTTTAACCATACGGTATATTCGCACAAGTTTTGTAATAATTTAAAACAAAGCAAACAACTTTCACTATAACCTACTTTCCACACGTGCAAAGGGACTTTTTTTCTGACCTTGTTTTAATAATGTGCTTATGAATTTAATGCCTCTGTGACATAAATCGAAATCATTTCAGTCTTCATGGATCAATATGAACCTCAATCATCTCTAAACATACCAAAATGTAAATGCAAAGATCTCTGTAAATCAGCTCAAGTTTTGTCTCATGATTTAAAGTTTAATGAAATCAAGAGTTTTCAAAACGACTGCACTACGGCCGTTTTTCCTTCCTTCTTTTTTTAAGTATATATTCTTATAAAGCTATGAAATATAGAGCACCTCAGAAAGTTAAAAACCACTGTTATCGTTTGAAACTGTGCTACATATCTTACTTGTAAATGAAATAAAGATATTATTTTATTTAAAAAGTACTAGGAAAAAAAATTGCTTCTTTTTCGTCTGGAAAATATGCATTTCCAAATCCGTGCTGAGAACAACAGATGAACATGCTAACTTCAGGAAATATATTTAATGAGCTACAGAAAGTTAACAAAAAATATCTAGAAGTTATTAGTATTTTTGGCCAGATTGCCAAATTTATACGAAATTAATGATAGTCCCAAGATACGTTTTTCTTTCTTGTTTCTGTTGCCTTAAAAACATGCGATTTGAACACCGTTCTTCAAATCATTACAAAAATTCACTTTCCACAGTGAGCTTCGGTCTCTAGAAAACACTCGATAAATTTTTTCAAATCTTTTTAATGCTCTTTGCGCTTCGGGACACCCTAAATTTCATTGAAAATAAAATGGAATTAAGTATATACGACGACGATCTTCACTTCCCTTCCTTTTCCTCTCTCTTGCTTTTATTTTTATTTTTCTATTTATTTAAATTTTATTTTAATCCTCGTATTTCAAAGTATTCCAAAAATGCCCTCTGGATATGATACCTATAAAAAAAATTTGAATTCGGGTAAAAAGGATCCTCAGAAAATGTTTTTAACTATGATGTAAATGTTTAGATTCAAAGGGAATAAAATAGCGCATGGTAAAGAGAAGACCGTCCTAGACTGTATTTTTTTTTTTTTTTTTTTTTTATAAATCACAATTTCTAGAATAATTCCTGAATAGTCCGTTTGCTCTTCCACGTTGTGTATTGCGTATTTTTTTACAATAGTGAGTTTGACAATCCCACTTTAGTTACGTATACTTTATGAATGCTTTTTGTTCGTTTGTTATGAGGGACACATGCATGTGAAAGGGCAATTCTTTTGCCACTGCCATTGTATGGCGGACATCAGCGTTTGCAACGTCTGGGACTCGTAAGTCTGTATGCACGTGTGTGCGTGTGTGTGTGTGTTTCAGTAAACGTAATGATCCTTTAGGTTATTTATAACAAAGTCCCCGTAGCTGCGAAGAAAGGCGAATCGTTCGCGGTCTAGGAAAAACAGCCTGACATGTTGTTGGCTGGCAAAGGCAGGTGCTCCCAAAATCGCTGGGATCCCTTCTTCTTCGCAGGTAGCTATTTTCGGCACACGGCCTCTGTGCCACGACCAGCAGCTCTTCGCACATTAAAAAGTTTCTTTCTAGCAATGTTCAGAGGTCTAGTACTACAAGGAAGCTGACGATACTGTAGTATTAAAAAAAAACAAGCCCAATAGAAACCTTCCATCGTCAGTTGTCCTTAACTTAATTTCCTTTATATTTTTCGAAACAACAACTGCTTTCTAATTTAACAATTTTCTGAGATGCATTTATGAGTACACTGTGTTTGTAACAGTTCTTCGACACTCTCATATTGTATCTTTCACATGAAAATTTCAATAACTTTTTAATAGCACTGTTACGGCGCAAGATGATCTTAGTTTGGTATCACAGGAAAACATGAAATGTTGGATTAAATCTCCATTCTTGTATTTCCCTTGCTTTGCAGCTAGAAAACATAAATAAGTACGAGATATGTGTAATTCTTCCTATCCTCTGATGCAAACAGAAGTTGCCAAATTACTATAGAAAAAACATTTAACTAAACATTTGCACTGATAACAAGATGTCTTGGAAAAATTAGACTTCAGCATCGAAGTTGAGTAACAGTTATTTAACAAACCATTTAGAAGAACACAAAATGACCTTTTTGCGATTTCAGGATTTTCCTCAGCATTTGTGGCAAATCAATAATAAACAACAAACCTCTCACACTTGTTAAGAACGGCATTTTCTTTCCTGCTTTCAACAAATCTAAAAATGCAGTACGTCAAGACGAAAAATAAATCTCGCATCTTTCCACTTTCCTCTAACCAAAATGTGATAAACAACTCGTATTGAAATTGATTGTGTTGGGCAAAAGCACGTAGCGTAAAATTCAGCTTGACTTTATGCAACTGTAATTTTAAAAGTTGATCTAAAGTGCTACCTCTCACATGTAAAAGTAAATAACCCGAAAGCATTTGTTAGCATGGTGTATACAATGAATGACCAATTTCTTAAAATTATTATTTACAGAAATTGTAATTTCTGAGATGTATACTTTGATAAGAAGTTTTCCTTTATGCAATACAACGAGCTTATTTCTCACGAAAGTATTCCATATTTTCCATAGGTTAAGAATCATCGCTGAATAAAATGGAAAAACATTATGTGAAAGACTTCTGAATAAAGATGGGGAAAGGGCGATTTGAGAAGGGGGATAAGCAAAGAAGCAGCGCCAAAATGTTTCAGAAAGCATAAAACAACAATAGCCTTGGGAACAGACAATAGACTTCTGTAAGTCTGGGAAACATTCGGTGACGTGAGTGTTGACGTTTTACGTGTAAGAACTGAAAAAAATTGTTTTATTAGTGGTAGTGCAGGGTACTCTGTGCACATCTCCTTTTCAGATGTGATAACAGAAGTGGGAGAAGCTGCACTATGGAACACATTGTTGCCAGGTGGTGTGCAGTTTACTGTACTAATGTTAAGGAAAAGCAGAAGGAAAGCTGAAAAGCTGTAGAAAAGTGTCAGGAGCTAAAATTGGGAGATAAGTAGAACCAGAACAGAGTGCTTTGCAGCGAAAATGAAGTGCTAAACAGAACTGAGAGGAACAATGCCTAGGAAGAAGGAATAAAAGCAATTAAAGCAAACTGTAACTTCTTTACCATCATAATTTCAATACAAATTTGGAAGATGTGAATCCGTTTATTGGTGTAAATATTACATAGATCTTAAGTCAGATAATATCCGAAAACTTGAAAATTTCGTCATCCTGGATCAGGAATCGAACCAGCGCCTCCCGGATAGCGCCCGAGTATGTTTTCGGATATTATCTGATTTAACATTCATGTCATATTTACATCAATAAACGGATTCACATCTAGTAAAAATAAGTAATATAAGTCAGAACACAGTGAGAAAGAAAGTCCTCAGCCCCAGATCCATATATTCGTCGAACAAATCACAATCACATAACTGGGAGAAGAGAAGCGGTTTCATTCGAAACGAAACGTCTGTTATGAAATACGTTCCCTCTTTTTTAGCACGTCTTTTGTAAAAAAAGATCGTGCTTCTGTTATGGGTTTGTCCGTCCGTCAGTCCGTCCGTCCGTCTGTAGCCACGGAATCTCTGCAACTATTAGTCCGATTTGAAAAATTCTTTTTGCATTCGGAAGCTTAACATATGCGAATGATGATCCTTTATTTCGTTTTTCCTTACGATGCACAATTTTGCCGCTAGGGGGCGTAAATGCAGATGATGTCAAATTCAAAATTACGTTTCAATCCACATATTTGCTTCTAAACATCCGATTGAAAAAAATATTTTATCTTTCGATTCCATTTATGTCGAAAAGTGTTTTAGATATAGTTTCATTTTCAAACTACGTATAGATTTTCCGCTAGGGGGCGTAAAAGTAAATTACATTTTTTCCGATAACTCTTCTCCTAAAACTCCGATTTGAAAAATCCTTTTTTCAGCGGATACATCTTTTAATGGAAAATCTTTTGCATATAATTTCGAATTTTTGGTAAAGAATACTTTGGCCACCAGGGGGCGTAAGTGTTAATTTTTGCTTCTGATGTATTTGCCATAAAATCTGAGCTTCTAAAATATCGATTGAAAAAATTATTTCGTGGACTGATGCACTCACATCGATAAACCTATTCGGAATAGTTTTTTCCTAAAATATCCCACAGTTTCTCCGCCAGGGGGCGTAGAGGTAAATCTTATTTTTGTCAATATCTCTACTTTTAGAAGTCCAATTTGAAATTTTTTTCTTTATTGGATAGTGTTTTCCGTGTGACATGTTTTTCATATAATTTCAAAATTTTCAAGTACTTCATAGACTTTCCGCTAGGGGGCGTAATGGTAAATTGCGTTTCGCCCTATATCTCTGCTTCTAAATCTCCGATTTGAAAAATTCTTTCTGCACCGGATACAACTCCTGATGGGAAATCGTTTGCACATAATTTCTAATTTTTGTAAAAAAATAGTTTGGCCACCAGGGGGCGTAAATCTTAATTTCCGCTTCTGATGTATTTGCAGCAAAATATGAGCTTCTAAATTCTTGATTACAAAAAACGTCGTTTGTAGACCGATACTACTCATGTTGACAAACCTTTTAGGAACATTTTCTTCTTAAAATAGTGCAGGGTTTGTACGCCAGGGGGCGTAGATGTATATCTTATTTTTGTCAATATCTCTACTTCTAGGGGTTCGATTTGAAAAATTCCTTTTTGTTGGATAGTGTTTCCAGTAAGACATGTGCTTCATATAATTTCAAAATTTTCAAGTAATTCTTAGACTTTCCGCTAGGGGACGTAAAGCTAAATTGCGTTTCTCCCTTTATCTCTGCTTCTAAATCTCCGATTTGAAAAATTCTTTCTGCACCGGATACAGTTCCTGATGGAAAATCGTTTGCACATAATTTGTAATTTTTGTAAAAAAAAAATTGTTTTTCCACCAGGGGGCGTAAGCGTTAATTTCTGCTTCTGATGTATTTGTAGCAAAATCTGGGCTCCTGAAAACTCGACTAAATTTTTTTTTTCTTGGGCTGATACCACTCATATGGATAAACCTTTTGACAATACTTTCTTCCTAAAATAATGCATGGTTTTCCCACCAGGGGACGTAAAGTCACATCTTATTTTTGTCCATAGCTCTGTTTCTGAGAGTTCGTAAGCTCAAGATTCCGTTTACACCAATATCTGAGGGATTAAATACCCGATTGAAAAACTTCTTTCTTCCGTCAGATACTATTGTTTTCCATGCCGGTTCCATTGCCTTTGAATAGCTTTGATAAATTTAATTTGCATCAGAACGGATTCAAAAGACGTGCTTATTACACCCGAAAATTCGGTGTCATCTTTCTTGTTACAAATTCGAATTCACTTCTCTAAAGTTTTCATCTCGGGTATCAGTTTTCTGCAGATTTTCTTAGCTTGCCAGTTAAAGTAAGGAGGTCTGTATGATTAAAGTAAACGTTCATGCATTTTTCCCCTAGAAAGTGTATTCTCAGGTCATAAGTATACAGTTAACCCGCATCCGAAAGATAAAGCTCGACGACATATCGATTTTTCAGCTACTACATTTACACCACAGTAAGAACGAACTATCTTAATTAAGTATGTAGAACAAAACTTATGCGAAAGCACTACATCGAGAAGAAACTCTGTAAGAAGTAATTAATAAAAATAATTTGTGCATATTTTCTGTCTTTTCAAAGTTCTGCTTTTATTTCTAAATAAAGCTTTAACGGTGCTGTAGGCACAAAAATATTTATCACATTTTCAGTCCGTATTACTGCGAGTTAAAAATTATTTTTCGAAATAATTTGATTTGACGCATTGCACTCTTGTGGTGAAAACTCGGGAGTTTCTCTAGCAACATTTCAGTTGCAGTTACTGCATTGTGTTTCTACTTCATGTCCTCGGCAGTCTAAGAGGTTTTTGTTCTGCAAGGAATGCCAATCGGGGACATCTTTTTCAGTTGTTTCTTACATGCAATTTCTTCTCAAAGTGCAGTCAGGCAGAATGGGACTTATCTTAAATTTCTTCCTTCGTAAAGAAATTGTGTGTAGTAAATGTCACTTGATGTGATATTCTAAGGGCATCAAAGACGTACATTTCCTTGTTCTTCTGAAGTGCTTAAGAGCAGAAGTTATGCCACATTTCAAATGCTGAATGAGTGCAAACTATTCTTAAACACGCGCTAAAGGTTTATATTTAATTTTTGCATCCTGAAGTGTGCGCATTAATAGAATATGTCTAAAATATTAAGAAAACATTTTGTTCACTCCTTTGTATACGAAATAAAATAACAGTATTTCATTGTTTTCGTTATAGATGTGAGCCCACTCTTTGCTATGGCGTAGCATAACTCCACTAAATTATTGTTAAAATTTAAAAAACTCAACTGAATTTCAAAAGTTTTTATTGTCGATTCTATGAGAAGTCAAGAGAACTATCTTTATAAATCCTGAAACATAGGGCACGGAAAAGATTTATCGAACTACACCGTCTTCGAAGAAATCTACACTCACACACACATACGTACTCATATGCACACATCTTGTTGAACAGTCATTTTCCGTTATCTCATACTCTTACCGGAGAACTCAAGTAATGAGATTGACTTCCTCATCTGCGTGAAGAGCTCTCCGTTAGCAAGCTCTCAGAGTAGAATTTCTGCCCCCGATCGTGAGAGAGAAATCAACAGGTTTCCAAGTGAAGACTCAGCAAGGGGTAAAAATGGAATAAGTGAAAATTTCGCTTCGGCTTTGATGTAATGTTCCAGTGATAAGTTTGCCCGATAACTGCACATAGTACTCTCATATCTTTCTTAACATTTGAAGGAAGGCAAAACTACAGACTACCATTTTTTTTTTTTTTCAGTTTAGGTTTTAGTTTTTAGTTTTGTTTTGATTTTAACGACCAACACACCGGTCAAAGTCTTAGAGAAGCCTTTGATATTTCCTTTGGGATTAGTGATTCCAGGAAAAGAAAGAACGACAACCGAAAGCCAAACAAGTTAGTAAAATCATGCAATGCATTGTTTATGATACGCTTTCCAACATACCAGAAATCCAGCGCAAACAAACCCTTCTCCCTACCCTGACTATTGATTCGTTCAGTATACCTCCGGAACAACATACTAAACTATGTCGCTTTTGTCGCAATGGAAGCATTTTTACTCAAGTTATGAGTATAATGGCTGTGGAATAACTCTCGCTCCTGTGCCCTGACCTTTGAACCCTTTTTCGATGATATTAAACAGAATTGGTTCAGTATACCTCCGGAACAATATACTAAAGTTTTGTCGCAATAGAAGCATTTTTAGTCAAGTTATGAGGATAATTTACGCTTTCCAACCGTAGGTTGAAGAAGCGTATATGTTCCAGCTTTGTCTGTCTGTTCGTCCGCATGATAACTCTCGTAAAAATGGTTTGATTTCGATGAAATTTTAGTATGTGGTAGGGGAACATCTGGGGACAAAACCTATTGAAAACGGACGAAATGGGGTCAAAAGTCAGGGTACAGGAGCGAGAGTTATTCCACAGCCATTATCCACATAGCTTGAGTAATAACTTGAGTAAAAATGCTTCTATTGCGACAAAACTTTAGTATGTTGTTCCAGAGGTATACGGAACGAATCAATAGTCAGGGTATGGAGAAGTGTTTGTCTGTGCGCGATTTCTGGTATGTTGGAAAGCGTATCATAATCAGTGCATTGTATGATTTTAGTAACTTGTTTATCCATACTCATCTAAAATACTTCAAAACTTTGCGTTAAGTTATCCGATTCTGTTTATAATAATAAATCACGTGTTAAAAGTTCTAAATGCAGAGGTGCAATATTTCTCATTCTTACGAATAAAAATTGAACAGTATTTTAATGATGTTATCAACTAATAAAGAACACTTATAAACTGATTTAAATAAGATCGTTAGATGCCTAAAGTAAAACCATAAAAAGTCAAAAAAGAAATCATATAATTCTTGAATGCAATAAGTACGTTTTTTGAATCCTTTCCGACACGAAAAGCATTTTTAGAAGTAGATTTTTACAAAAAAAGAAAAACTTAAAGAAATTACGCCCCCTAATGGAAAAACCGGGCGTTATTTAAAGTGTGCAATGAGAGCAGTGTTCTTCATAGTGAATGTAGCCAGTTGCCAAAAAATGTCAGTCGGAATTTTACAATCGCTGAACATCCACGAAAAGAAATAACTCTTTTAATGGCAATTATGTGTTAAGGAAATATCACAAATTGTATAAAAACGTTTTTTCTCATAGCGGAAGATATCAGAGGTTGAAGATATTTCTTAAACCTAACGATATTTATTTTAATCTGAAGATATGGAAATAAAAATAAACATGATAAACTTTACGCCCTCTAGCAGATGGCTGGCCGCTTTTTTTTTTTTTTTTTTTTTTTTTTTGGTTTTTTTTAAGACTCAAACCAAATTTTTTTTTAAATAGTAAATGTGTCTTTCCGAGAAGGGATTTTTCCAAGGTAATTTTTGGAGTCTGAGGAATTCTTTCTAATAGAAATACATGCTGTTGTCCCCTAGCGGAAGAATTGTGAATTATGAAAAGT
Source organism: Macrothele yani (assembly GCA_039090855.1). NCBI lineage: Eukaryota > Metazoa > Arthropoda > Arachnida > Araneae > Macrothelidae > Macrothele > Macrothele yani. The sequence goes on along the minus strand of CM077007.1, from coordinate 77,883,878 downwards.
AGAAAATATGTACAAAGTATAATTTATTATAAAACCTATGTGACGGAAAAAGAATTTTTGAAACATCAGTTCCAGATGCAACAAAAAAGTTTATACATATAAGCCCTGGAAAACTGCACACTATTGTCTAGCTGGAAAACTGCACACTGTTTAAAAAGATAATGTTCGCAATATTTTCTCTAAAGAATGGCAAGCAGTAGAAAAAGAATTTTTTCAATTGGGTTTTCTGAGGTGGAGATACAGTTGCGAACATAAATTGACACAAACGCCACCTAATATCAAAACTTTGCCCCATAAAAATTCAAAAGTACACACAAAATGTTCCACAAAGTGAATGGCATCTGGTGTGTGAGAATGTTTCAAATCAGTCTTCAAAAGTAGAGATATCAAGAAAAACAGATTTCCCATTTGCGCTCAATAGAAGCTAAATTTCGCATTATTTTGGGCAGGAAATGTGCACAAAATGTTTTCGTGGTGAGCACTATATGACCCGAAAGGAATTTTCCAATCAGGGGTCTCCCCCGCAGATTAAGCTGCAAATGCGTATACTACAAACAGAAATATGAACTTCCGCCCTCTAGTGGAGTACTTTTTGGTACGAAAAACCAGAAATTATATGATAAACCTTTCTCACCAGAAATGCTGTCTGACAAGAAAATATCTTTTCAAATAGGACTGTCAGAAGCACAAGTATCGAAAAAAACAGATTGTGCATCTACGTTCCTGGCGGAAAAACTGTGCATTATTATGGGTAGGAAATAGCTCACAAAATTTTGTGCCCTAAGCGTTGTCGGACTGTTTTTATATTTTCAATCGAGTTTTTCGGAACGAGTTAGTTCTTCGATTACAACGGAAGCAAACTGCTACAAAAATTAGTAGTTATGACCAAAATTCTCCACCTCGAACTCCGTTCGACGCAAGAGGATGTTTTATTAATCCGACAGTTAAAGACAGAAATATTGAGGGAAATGTAATACATACGTTTATGCCTCTAGCAGAGAAACTGCGCATTATTTGAGGTAAAAAAGTGTTATAAAATATATTAAAGGAAAAATCAATTGTTTCAGTCTGATTTTAGATGCAATGATAAGAAAATTTATTTTGAATTTGATACTATCTGCATTCATGAATTTATTATGCATCGAAAAAAAAAACGGAAGACAAGGACCGTATCATAATCAATCTCACATTTCAATCTTTCCAATGTAAAACTAACTTTTCAAATCGGACTAATAGTTGCAGAGATGTGGTATCCACAGACGGACGAACAAAGTGATATTATAAGCACGTACGTTTTTTTACAAAAGATGTGCCAAAAATGATTGCATAAAAAAAAAACACGTCTTACGAAAAAATAAAGATGTTCAACTTTTTATTTTAAATACCAGAATAAATAACGTTTAAATAAATCATTTCTACTCCGTTTAATATCATGTTTTCATTTATATTTCCAAAGTTTTCAGCAGGAAAAAAAAAAAGAAATTATTGTTTTCCTGGGTGAGTGGATACGTTATGTCAAAGAATAAATAAACGTAAAAGAAACATAACTTTCGGAAAATGTGCGACTGTTTCTCGTACCAGCATACTTCTGGAAGTCATATTCCAAAATTGTAAACATTTTAGTTAAAGTAATTGGGTCTGAAATTACAGTCGTCAAAGTACGATAGCATTTCCAATAATTGAAATTTATACTATATTAAAATCAAAAGTAAATATATTATTTCGTTTTCAGTTTATTTATTGTTTATTTGTTATGCACTATATCGCTTACTTTATTTGTACTACCAAAATGCTTATTTGAGAATACGAATTGGTGGCATTTTAAGGAAAGTATCGATAAGCAAAATGGTTTCAGCCCGTAATGTAACTAATGTATAAATTAAAACTGATAAAATTATTCAAATATTTTGAGGGCGTTTCATCCTCTAACTTTTCAAAACACGGTGCAAGTAAGGCAACAAATTTATTGAAAGTAATGAAGATTGGTGAAAATGTATGTAAAAAGCATAAGCTGAGAAATGAAGCCTTTTAAAGTCAATTTCTGTCTCTTAGCGGAAACGATCGTCGACATCACTATCGGCAATATAATCATAAAAACAATTAACACTAAGATTTTATAACTTCAAGAAAGAAATTTAGTCATTCAATAATTCAGTTAAAACATATTATTCCTTTGAATAAATGAAAAGATTTTATCTTGTCACCATAAATTTGAGACTGAATTTTAGAAACGGAAAAAATTGAAATTTGTAGGAAATTTGGTTTTATACGTGCGTAAACAGCAGTACGAATGGTCGTCAGTCATTCTTGAGCGAAATTTTTATTTACATATTTTTTTCTGGTTTGAAAAGATGGCAGGTGCAAGACTTTCTGTAAACAGTTGACATTTGTCTCCAAAACTCTTTGTTTTAGGAAATCATTTTTATGCAAATTGGGAGGATGCGGTGGAACAGAACAATAAGATATTGCAGTTTATTACGGTTTACGAGGAAAGGCTTTGTCTTCAGCGAGATATTAATGGAGTAGTTGCCAGAAATCACTGCATTTAAGGGCAAATGTTAATGTTAAAGTGCGACTGGTTTTGAAATTTAAAAACACATAGTTGTGAGAAATATTTCTTTCTAATTTCAAAATTTTCCCAACTGTTCTGGATGATGCTACAGTTTGATGCCCACGCATGCTGCAAAGCATGTGTTCTGTAAAGCATATCAGAAAGTTTGCCATTTCTGATATGCGGGCAGGTGCAGACGTTTAAATCAAATGGGCAGGTGGAAGCATTTAAGCTAGATGCTTGCAGCTGTCAACCTAGCGACCACTATCATGCCTCCTTCAGAAGCGCTTAAATCACAAGTCTTTCTTATATCGCCACTATCTAAGCTGGATTCTTTACAGTGAGCTATTTATAAAGCAATCTCAACGTCATAGTTGCGTACGTAAGTGAGGATGCCATGTGTTCGGTTCCCTATAGCGTGTATGGCGTACTACAGAGATAAATCACGTGTCAAGACAACAAATCTGCAGCGATACATTCCGTCCGTGTAGCTTAGTTGAGAAAGCAACTTACTTCGGAGTGAGGAGGGAGCGGTTTCAAACCTTGTCACAGACTAACTCGTGTTTTCACACGTGTTCCTAATAAGTTGCTATTTCAGTGTACATCTGTTTATACTGTCTTAGTACGTTTTTTTCTTTGCACAAACATGTTTGCATTGTGCAGGCATAGATCCCAGGTCTTCTGAAAAAAAAATAATTATGGGGAAGAACACCAATTTGTAGAGCTTAGGATATCAATATTTCCACCCGTCCGACTGGGGTTCGATATCTTCACGTCTATCAGAGCAATAAACAAAAATCCCTTGTGCCAGATATTGCTAGCCATGACGATGATGTCTACAATGTCCATCCCTTTACTTAGAAGAGCAGACGCCTTGCCATACATAAAGAGTGTTGTAATGTTTCGCACAAGATATCTCTTCTTCCAGAAGTCAGAAAAGAAAATTTCTGAGCATTCATTCAATTACTGAAACATAAATGATATTTTCCGCATGTTTTTCGTTTTACACGCTTTGCGTTTTGCTCTGAGAAACAAAATTATTTGTTTCCACGAGATGAATAAAGAGGTACATTTGCATTTTGCGCGATATCTCTCTTTTTAAAAGTTCCTTTTGAAAATATTCCTGTGCCAACCATAGAGTTTTTCATGAATTCTTAGCTCTCAATTTACAGTTTTCACTTTACATCTACATATTTCAGGTTTTTAATTGGACAACATTTCATCTAACACTGTACAGATTGAAGTTAAATCTATTCATTTAGATATCTCCTCGCAACTAACCAGTTTCTCTATGTTTATCTTCGCCTCTGTCAGTTCATATTTACTCTCGTTTATTCTCTTCTCCGGCTGCCATTACCTGTATGTTTCTACATATCTAACGACTAATCTGCCTATTTATCTGTGCGTGCGAACTTCAGGCAACGGTTGCTTTCATTTTCTGAAAACCGCAACTGTCTATTAGGGTTAGAAATTAAAATACATTTATCTGCACGTTAAACTACAAAAATTAAAAAAAAGATCTGAATCTCTCACACTCTCTCTAGCAATGTTTCTTTTTTGTGTGCGTACGCCCCCCCCCCCCCTCTTTCTCTCTCTTTTCACTTTTCTCACTTTCCCTCTATCCCTGTCTTTCTCTTTGTCTTCCTCCATGTCTTGAAATCCATTTTGCCATTTTTGTCTCCCTGTCTTCAGCTCCATCCATCGTTGTCTCCCTTTTATCTATCCATGTCTTTATATCTCTTAGTCCTACAAACAGTACTTTCAAGGTGCCTGATGTTCTCATCTAGTTTACTAAAGAGACATCACCAAACATTACCTTTCATCTGACTTAAGATTATTAAACATAAATTGGAGAATGAGCACAGTGTTTGACTGCAGGAGTTTCCGTGAACGAAACATAGGATAACTGAGAAAAATTTAAGTGTGAAAGAATAGCATCGAGATAGAGACATTTTAAAACATTGGTCGTAGGGAAAGAGAGATTATTTAGTTGATGGCCTCATTACGCCAAAGGGTTCGGAAGATAAAAGTGAAACTTGACCGATTCCCCAGGGAATAGCGTTTGCTCTCGGCAGTTGGCATTCTTCCAGGACTGAGTGGAACTCAATTGGTTATCCCGTTGACCGAAATGAAGTATGGTCTTCCGACCATTTCGAAGTTCTTTTAATGTTTCGCCATTCCCTGACATGCTGATTAGCGAATACAAATGCATTGTCTCAGTTATGACCTGTAGGCAAACATTAAGCAAAGACGACTTCTCCGCCTTTTCGATCTTCTTTCATTACATCTTAGACACTATCTATTTTATTTTTTACTTTTTAACACCTGGAAGATTTTGTTTTACTCTGGTTGAAAGTTATTGTACTTCTGGAAAATGAAAAAATAGTACCAAGTTCTAGAAAAAACTTGGGGAGATACAAACGTATGTTCCTAATTCAACTAACTACATGAAGACATTAATTGCCAGCACATGATGAGAAACATTTAATATAAGGTGATGAATATATATTTTATGTGAAAAGTTTAATGCCAAAATGTAAGAGTGCATACGCCTCACAATCAAGAATTTAAGGGAATCGTGTGAGTTTTTAAATAGGCAAATTACAAAATTCCTTCAATATTTTCTTGAAACACTCCACTGATCAGATGTTTTTAGGCACCCGTGTCAATTAAGATGTAACCAAATTTTTTATCGGATATGAAATTTCAGAATACAGAAACATCAATATACTTGATCTTTGTTTATTCTATATACAATGACTTTCAGGTAAGCTTTACATCTCTCTAAAATTTATTGAAAACGCTCAAGTATATGATTAGATATTTATTTTATCATATGTATTATTCCAGCTGCCGGAGACTGAGGGCCAAGATTTTTTTGGAGGGGTTTGGCCATAACTCACCACGCTGGCCAAGCGGGTTGGTGAGTGTGGGATAGAATTTCCTCTGATCCCGATGGTATAGTTATACCGCCATCTGATGCTGACCTTGGCTACTTACAATGGACGCTCCCTATCTTCTGATTCAAGGCTTCTTGAATTGGAAGAGGAACTACAAAGGATCAAGTGGGATATCGTGGGGCTAAGTGAGGTAAGGAGAAAAGGAGAAGATCTCATCGAACTGAAAAGTGGACATCTCTTCTACTATCGTGGGACAGATACTGGCAGAACTAGTGGTGTTGGATTTATAATAAACAAGAAACTGAAGGATAAAGTTGTAGAAGTTGAAAGTTCCTCTGACAGAGCTGCACGACTCGTTATCAAACTCTCGAAAAGATACCAGGCTCAGATTATTCAAACTTATGCACCCACCACAAGTCATCCTGAAGAAGAAATTGAAGAATTTTATGAGGAAATTTGTCATCTAAATAATAAAGGTAAGCAGCACTTGAAAATAATTATGGGAGATTTCAATGCAAAAATAGGGCAACGGCAACAGAATGAAACTTCAGTAGGTAAATTCGGTCACGGCAACAGAAACCAGCGTGGAAATACTCTCGTTGAGTTTGCAGAGGCAGAAGGGTTTTTCATCTTGAACTCCTTCTTCAAGAAAAAGCCACACAGGAAATGGACATGGAGACATCCAAATGGGACGACAAGTGAAATTGATTTTATTATGTGTAACAAAAAATTCGTCATAGAAGACTGCAGTGTGCTAAACAAGTTCAACACAGGTAGTGACCATAGATTGGTGAGATGTAAGATGCACCTCAACACCAAACTTGAACGTGGCAAGCTCATAAGACAAACAAAATCTATTGACATAACCAACCTTAAAAAACACCATAATACCTTCAAGTTAGAACTGAAGAACAGGTTCTCTGCTTTAGAAGGCCTAACATCGGAAGAAGTGGACATCTCTGAAGTTAACAGAAAAATAACCAAAGCTCTTATGGAAACAGCAACAAAATTAGCTGGGTCTAAGAACAAGTTGCATGTGAACAAATTATCAGGAAAACCAAAATGTTGATGCAAAAGAAGAGAGATGAGGACAAATAAAGAAGATGTGACTTCCAAAGTGGAATATATAGAGCTATGCAAGACAGTAAGAAAAGTATCACTGAAGACGTAAGGAAATTCAACTGTGAACTAGTGAGGAAAGCAATTGAAAACAACCAAAGCCTAAAGATAGCAAAGGGACATCTCAGTAAGGGAAGAAAACAGATTATGGCACTGAGAAAAGAAGATGGTTCTGTAACAAGAAATAGAGGCGAAATCTTGACAAGAGTGAAAGATTTCTACTCCAAATTATATGAAAGGGATGATATATGCACTCCAGACATCATGAAAGATACCAGTACCAGAGTTCCTCCAGTCCTTCCAGCAGAAGTTGCACATGCAATCAAGAACATGAAGCGAGGAAAAGCTCCAGGAGAAGATGGAATTACTGTAGACATCATACAAGAAGCAAGTGGAGAAATCGAAACAGTACTCGCCCAAATTTTCACTCGATGCCTTAATGAAGGAAAGATTCCTGAGGATTGGAACACCGCTACAATGATCCTGCTACATAAGAAAGGTGACATTGAGGATCTCGGAAACTACAGACCTATCAGCCTCCTATCAGTAGTTTATAAAATCTTCACTAAAGTTCTTTCACACCGCTTGAAGGTAGCACTAGACATGGCTCAACCGAGAGAACAAGCTGGATTCAGGAGTGGCTACAGCACAATAGATCATATCCACGTGCTGAGAGAACTAATTGAAAGAGCGAGGGAATATGAACTTCCATTGTGCATGGCTTTTATCGATTATGAAAAAGCCTTTGATTCGGTGAAACCATCAGCAGTTACAATGGCTCTGAAAACCTGCGGTATTGAAGATGCATACATTAATATTATTAATAACATCTATGAAAATGCAAGTGCAAAGATTAGGCTGTTTGAAAATACAACACACGTAAAAATTGGAAAGGGAGTGAGACAAGGTGACACCATATCTCCGAAGCTCTTTAATGCCACATTGGAGGGTGTTTTTCAGTCGCTGAGCTGGGAAAACACGGGGATAAAGATTAATGGAGATTATCTAACCCACCTTCGTTTTGCTGATGACGTAGTCATTTTTGCAACTACCCCATCAGAGCTGCAGAGTATGATCCAGGAACTTGCTGACAAGAGTAAAGAAGTGGGATTAAAAATGAACTTTCAGAAGACAAAAGTGATGTTCAATGCTTTTACAAGAAATGAAGATTTATCGATTGATGGAGAAAAGCTGGAGATAACAGACACATACGTTTATCTTGGACAACAGATATCAAGTGAGGGTCACATTGATGAAGAAATTAATCGGCGTACAAAACTTGCCTGGAGAGCTTTTGGAAGAAACAGCATAATTTTCAAGAGCAATATGCCATTATGTCTTAAAAGAAAAGTGTTTGATCAATGCATCCTTCCAGTGCTTACGTATGGTGCAGAGACGTGGACCTTAACTAAAAGAGACATACAAAGGCTGCAGACAACTCAAAGAAGCATGGAGAGGTGCATGCTTGGTGTAACCAGGAGAGATAAGAAGAGGAACTCGTGGATCCGAAAAATGACAAGAGTGGAAGACATCATGATCAGAGTTAAATCCCTGAAATGGCAATGGGCTGGACATACTGCCAGAAGGACAGATCATCGATGGACAGCCGAAATTTTAGATTGGATTCCTAGGGACAGGAAAAGACCCAGAAGAAGACCACATGGGAGATGGGTGGATGAAATTCGAAAGTATGCAGGGGTGACATGGAGGAGACTGGCACAAGACAGACCGTTGTGGAGGAAACTTGGGGAGACCTTCGTCCAGCAGTGGATTGATAATGGTTGACAATGATGATGATGATGATGATGTATTATTATCTGTTGATCCGTTTACAGCCCATGCATATGAATTTGAATTTGATCTATCGTGAAAGAATACGAATAGATTACTAAGTATTATACATGTATATCAGAAAATGAAACATAAAACATGAGCTTTGTTCATTTTATACATCACAAACTGTAGTACAATAAACTTGGAAATATCCACCTCGATATCCATGGAAAGCAGCCAAATTTACTGTAAGATATTCATAGTTATGGGATTTTTGATTTTATGAAGAAGGGCAGTGATATCGCGACGAAACCCATTAGGTAGCTTGTTGAATGCATGGGAAAAGATTTAACGGGAAAATAATTTAATTTAGATTTACGTCGTAGGGGAACAGTGGCGCTGCAAACGCTTGAAAAGAACAGACACGTGCGTATATTTATTGTTTATTGACAGCAGAAACGTTCCAGGAAAATCTGCTTAATATGCTGGCCAGCACAAGAGATGACATGTTGCAAACGAAGAACAGCGTTTTTTGTTATTTTTGGGAGTTTATATATATAAATCACCGTGAGCAACTCCAGCAGTCGCCCGTCCCTAATTTAGGGCCACTTGACTCTAGGGAAGGGAGAGAGTCAGTGCCGTAAGACAAACACAACATCCATACTTCAACTGGATTTGAACGGAAACCCAACATGGACGAAAGGTCAGAAGCTAGCGTTTAAACCGCTGCGCCACATGAGTGGCAGAATGGCATGTGAAACGGCTGCTCGCAGCATGTAGAGCAGATTTTGTCCTCAAGTTGGCCACTTCACGCCAGATACTCGTTTTCAGATCTGAGAGAGAGAGAGAGAGAGAGAGAGAGAGGTATGCCGCCCCGAAAGACTGTCTTTCAGGCATTCCCAAAACCAGACATCATAAGAAGTATAACTCCCAGTGCGAGAGCTAGCCAGGACTGTAAAAGCCGTCACAAAAAAATTATGCGTTCATTTCCGAGTGCTCGACTTGGCAATTTGGCATTGCTCTGTGATAATACGCTTCGGCATGCCCTGTCGGCACTGGAAACTACAACTTCATCCAGGACATTTTCGGAAACTGACGGTCGCTCTCTTCCCGACGCCATATCCAGTTCTCCAGTGTCTTCGGACTTCCGTATCTTCCTATTCTACGCCGCAAACGTAAGTGTCCTCTCCGCAATCCTTTGGTTCATCGACGCTGTCCTAGTGTATTATTCACCTTTCTGATCTTGATAATCAATTTTTGCCAATAGCGAGCGTGCCTTTTTTGTTAGAGCCATAATGACTACCAGCAGCCTGGTTCTTACAGCTTTTTCCTGCCAGACGCAGCATGACAAATTTTCATGAGAATATTTACATACGAAACTTTCCATGTGAACGACCTGCAATTTCTTAGATTTCAGCCGTGATGCTTCTGCTGTAAATCACAGGTAAGCTCTTGTGATGGACAGCATATTGAGCAGATTGTGTCCTCAAACGTTTGTGCTGTCAATGACCAGTAAATACACGCACGTGTCTGTTCTTTTCTTATGTCTTCAGCCCCATTGTTCCCCTAGCGGCGCGATTTTGAATTAATCTTTTACCCGCTAAATCGATATCTCCATTTCTCGCTTTTCCAAACACCCAATAATAAGGATACTTCTTTTATGACACCCCGTAGATTTCACTTAAAAAGAACAGAAGGATCCCTATCACTGCGAGGTTGTCATTTTTGGAATCCATTAACACTTTATAGTTCAGGGGAGTTCAAAAATACCGAAGCACAAGAAAACTGTCCTAGCTTTTGCTTTCACATCTTACTGATATTTTAGGTAACTTTGGTTTGAGAGTTTCCTTCAAGCCTTGTTCAAATTTACAGTTCTTTTACAGTTCAGAATTACACAATTATTACTGAGCATCGCGAACCCAACTCTTTGATATGCGCAATTTCATGACAGCAAATACTGTAGTACCAACTGCTGTAGCATCATCAAATCACATAGATTTATGTAAGCACATACGTATTTTCTGGACTGAATAGCAAATAACAGTGAAGAATAACTCGAAACGGAAACGGTGTACGCTGGCTCTACAAAGAAGCTGTACAAGTGGTTCACAAGACGTAAAGTTTGTAGTGTATTATGTTGCGCGGTTTTAATATAAAGTCATGTTTCTGATCATATTTTGACGAATGCATTATTTCTTTTACGGCAAAGACGTAATTGGTATTTCCATTTTTTTGCTATTGAAATGTAAACAAATGTATAACAGCAATCAGGGCTTATAGCCAGAAGGATTTTTTTAATAATACGTAAGAGGAATTTACTTTCCAATTTGCCTTGGAACCGCCTTTACTTTTGTTAAAGTTCTTAGTTCTAGTCACTTCGGTTTATTTCTGTCCTGTGCCTTTATGCCAAACCTTTTGGTGCTTCCAACCTCTTTCCTTAAAATAATCCTCAAGACTAAAAGTTTATTTCTTCAATATGTAACATCTAACAACGAGGAAAGAGAAGTGTTGGAGAAGTGCCAGAATTGGTCTTTCATTATTCTCACTGTCATGTCTTACGCCAACCTAACATTGCGAATTGCAATCTAAAAGTTTTTTTAAGGCATTTATTATGGATTCGTATAATTTTGCACTGAAATTCTAAATTCCTTCATTTTAGTTTCTAAGATAGTACATGGGTGAGGGTGTGTGCATTCCTACTCTTATGCAAGTCGTGTGTGTATACAGAATGTACTCTGGGTGAAATAATGTTAGGTAATTAGTCAAGATATTGACTCTCCTAAAGTGATTCCGTTCCGCTTGAATACCCAGCACCATGGTCAATTTTGTTCTCCCCGTTTTAAAATGTCAAATAACTCAAAATTTGTTGTTGCTTTGATTTTAGCAGCTGAAAGTTGTAATTGTAATTTCCTTTGAAACTGTGACGAAATGTAAAATTCAAAACGTGCGATGTAGCACGAATGAATGAGTTTGCAAAGAGATTAGCCGCCCCAGTGGCGCAGTGGTCTTAGCGATCGCTTATGGCCATTCGTCCGAGTTGGGTCCGGGTTCGAATCCCAGTGAAGCATGGATGTTGTGTTTGTTCTACTGCGCTAGCTCTCTCCCTTCTCTGGAACCAGTGGCCCTAAATTAGGGACGGGCGACTGCTTATATCCCACTGAGTTACTCACGGTGGTCGTTAAACCTTCAATAAAGAACAAGCGATTACAGCAGCATTTAGTGAATCAGTGTGTGATATGGAATTACAACCCTGTTGTTTTTAGGTTTCATGCATTTGTAAACTATATGTAACAATTGGCTCTGACTCACCATTGTTTAGATACGTTGTTTAATGGCTGGTGTCCTGTAAGAGGCATGAGCTATGTGTTTGTTCTACGCTTTAGAAAAAAGTAAATTTATTTATTTCTGTGAACTTTCTGGGATTTTCTTTTAAGTGAGAAGACAAGAGAGCGCACGCTCATTTTTGCAAGCATTTCTCCGGAAAGAACACACTGAGGGTGTGGATAATCATTGTTTTCAGTAAATGAAGCGTACAGGCCTGGGGATCACTGGTCAGAGGTACGGGTTTCAGACCAGTTACCAGAGTTGTGGCCGGGCTTCGTTTCCAGATGAGGTGCTGGTTCTGCTCCTTCTCTGGAAGCAGTGGCCCTAAACCAGGGGTAGGCGACTCCCTATAATGTTAGAGGTCCGTGGGAGTCCTTAGCCTCCTAAAGCTCTGTCCACTACGTCATCGGTTTACTAATGTTTCAGTTTTTACATTTGCGCATTGAGATAGCACCGCTGTTGTCTTACGTGTTGTTTATGTTACCTGCCCTGTAACACACACAAAAAATTAACATCCGCAACAATCTACTTTATAAGTATTAGCTATGGCCGAAATATGAGTTGAAAGTGAAACTTCTCCATTTTGCTGAAATAGTGGATAAAATAATGCAATACAATTAAAACAAAATGTTTCAGGAAAAATTAGTCGCCACGGTGCCCGAGTGGTATGTAGAGCTGTCCTCTGACTATTCATTCGAAATCGCCCCGGGCTTGAGCCCCCGATAAGGCATGGGCTGCGCAGCGGCCAGATGCCCCTGCCCTGCGTTTAACCAACATCCCCAAACTGGAAATGACAACTCTTCATAGCCCCAGGAGTTGCTCATCGTGGTAGTTACTCCCCCCCCAGAAAAGGTAAAAAAATTTCTTTTACTTTTAAACATACTGACATTCGTTCTCAGAGCACCAAATACGACTTAGCAAATTTTCGTCGATGCTTTACGTATATACCACATCAAAAAAAGCTACTCTTATGAAAATTAAAACAAAAATCATGTTGCGGTTTTATTTGTTCATTGCTACACAATAGCTGTGCAGCAACTTTTAGAAAATACAGTGTTGAACGAGTCTAAGATATTTCAGAGCAATGTTATTCGATTATGAAAGGTGACCTGGATTTCGACTTAGCTGAAAGAAAAATTAATGGTTTCTTCAACGTAACCACAAGTAATATATATATATATATATATATATATATATCATCATCATCATCATCATCATTGTCAACCATTATCAATCCGTTGCAGGACGAAGGTATCCCCAAGTTTCTTCCACAACGGTCTGTCTTGTGCCAATCTCCTCCATGTTACTCCCGCATACTTTCGAATTTCATCCACCCATCTCCCATGAGGTTTTCTTCTGTGTCTTTTCCTGTCCATTGGAATCCAATCTAAAATTTCGGCTGTCCATCAATGGTCTGTCCTTCTGGCAACATGTCCACCCCATTGCCATTCAGGGATTTAAGTCTGATCATGATGTATTCCACTCTTGTCATTTTTCGGATCCACGAGTTCCTCTTCTTATCTCTACTGGTTACACCAAGCATGCACCTCTGCATGCTGCTTTGAGTTGTCTGTAGCCTTTGTATGTCTCTTTTAGTTAAGGTCAACGTCTCTGCACCATACGTAAGCACTGGAAAGATGCATTGATCAAACACTTTCCTTTTAAGACATAATGGCATAATGCGCTTGAAAATTATGCTGTTTCTTCCAAAAGCTCTCCAGGCAAGTTTTGTATGCAGAATAATTTCTTCATCAATGTGACTCTCACTTGATATCTGCTGTCCAAGATAAACGTAGGTATTAGTTATCTCCAGCTTTTCCCCATCAATCGATATATCTTCATTTTTTGTAAAAGCATTGTACATCACTTTTGTCTTCTGAAAGTTCATTTTTAATCCCACTTCTTTTCTCTTGTCAGCAAGTTCCTGGATCCTACTCTGCAGCTTTGATGGGGTAGTTGCAAAAATGACTACATCATCAGCAAAACGAAGGTGGGTTATATAGTCTCCATTAATCTTTATCCCTTTGTTTTCCCAGTTCAGTGATTGAAAGACATTTTCCAATGGGGCATTAAAGAGCTTCGGAGATATGGTGTCACCTTGTCTCACTCCCTTTCCAATTTTTATGTGTGTTGTATTTTCAAACAGCCGAATCTTTGCACTTGCATTTTCATAGATGTTATTAATAATATTAATGTATGCATCTTCAATACTGCAAGATTTCAGAGCCATTGTAACTGCTGATGGTTTCACCGAATCAGAGGCTTTTTCATAATCGATAAAAGCCATGCACAATGGAAGTTCATATTCCCTCGCTCTTTCAATTAGTTCTCTCAGTACGTGGATATGATCTATAGCCACTCCTAAATTCAGCTTGTTATCTCGGTTGAGCCATGTCCAGTGTTACCTTCAAGCGGTGTGAAAGAACTTTAGTGAAGATTTTATAAACCACTGACAGGAGGCTGATAGGTCTGTAGTTCCTGAGATCCTCAATGCCACCTTTTTTATGTAGCAGGATCATTGTAGCGTTGTTCCAATCCTCAGGAATCTTCCCTTCATTAAGGCATCGAGTGAAAATTTGGGCGAGTGCTGTTTCGATTTCTCCACTTGCTTCTTGTATGATGTCTAGAGTAATTCCATCTTCTCCTTTAGCTTTTCCCCGCTTCATGTTCTTGATTGCATGTGCAACTTCTGCTGGAAGGACTGGAAGAACTCTGGTACTGATACCTTTCATGATGTCTGGTGTACATGTATCACCCCTTTCATATAATTTGGAGTAGAAATCTTTCACTCTTGTCAAAATTTCGCCTCTCTTTCTTGTTACAGAACCATCTTCTTTTCTCAGTGCCATAATCTGTTTTCTTCCTTTACTGAGATGTCCCTTTGCTATCTTTAGCCTTTGGTTGTTTTCAATTGCTTTCCTCACTAGTTCACAGTTGAATTTCCTTACGTCTTCAGTGATACTTTTTCGTACTGTCTTGCATAGCTCTATATATTCCACTTTGGAAGTCACATCGTCTTTAGTTGTTCTCATCTTTCTTCTTTTTTGCATCAACATTTTGGTTTTTCCTGATAATTTGTTCACATGCAACTTGTTCTTAGACCCAGCTAATTTTGTTGCTGTTTCCATAAGAGCTTTGGTTACTTTTCTGTTAACTTCAGAAATATCCACTTCTTTTGATGTTAGGCCTTCTAAAGCAGAGAATCTATTTTTCAGTTCCCACTTGAAAATATTATGGTGTTTTTTAAGGTTGGTATGTCAATACATTTTGTTTATCTTATGAGCTTGCCACGTTCGAGTTTAGTGTTGAAGTGCATCTTACATCTCACCAATCTATGGTCACTACCTGTTTTGAACTTGTTTAGCACACTGCAGTCTTCTATGACGAATTTTTTGTTACACATAATAAAATCAATTTCACTTGTCGTCCCATTTGGATGTCTCCATATCCATTTCCTGTGTGGCTTTTTCGTTAAAAAGGAGTTCAAGATGGAAAACCCTTCTGCCTCTGCAAAATCTACGAGAGTATTTCTACGCTGGTTTCTGTTGCCGTGACCGAATTTACCTACTGAATTTTCATTCTGTTGCCGTTGCTCTATTTTTGCATTGAAATCTCCCATAAGTATTTTCAAGTGCTGCTTACCTTTATTATTTAGATGACGAATTCGCTCATAATATTCTTCAATTTCTTCTTCAGGATCACTTGTGGTGGGTGCATAAGTTTGAATAATCTGAGCCTTGTATCTTTTAGAGAGTTGTATAACGAGTCGTGCAGCTCTTTCAGAGGAACTTTCAACTTCTACAACTTTATACTTCAGTTCCTTGTTTATTATAAATCCAACACCACTAGTTTTGCCAGTATCTGTCCCACGATAGTAGAAGAGATGTCCACTTTTCAGGTCAATGAGATCTTCTTCTTTTCTTCTTACCTCACTTAGCCCGACGATGTCCCACTTGATTCTTTGTAGTTCCTCTTCCAATTCAAGAAGCCTTGAATTAGAAGATAGGGAGCGTCCGTTATACGTAGCCAAGGTCAGCATCAGATGGCAGCCTAGTCCGGTCCTCCGGGGATTCTTAGCACCCTCTGCCTTCATGTCGCACTGGCCGCTGCCTTGGCCAGGTACATTCCAGCTGCCGGAGACTGAGGGCCAAGATTTAAGTTGGGGAGTCATTTTGGGGGGTTTAGCCCTAACTCACCACACTGGCCAAGCGGGTTGGTGAGTGTGAGGTAGCATTTTCTCTAATCCCGATGGTATAGTTATACCGCTATTGGCGGTCGTCAGAGCCCCTTTAGTGGGAACAGAATGCACCACGAGAAGGTGGGGTTGACATTTGTCAAGTAGAAGTTGTGATGTTGCCCATCACCTGACCTTACATCCCAATATATATATATATATATATATATATATGCGCAGTCGAGTCACATTATTGTGACCACCTCCTACTTTTGACGTCAACAGCGCCTAGCCAATGAAAGAAGGAACGAGTCGTGATCTGGCTTGGAGGGTATCTTATTTGTGCTGCGGGCAATCTGAAAACATATCACTTGTTTTGCTGTCATGGATAAAAGAAGCGATTTATCAGATTTGCAAAAAGGGATGATCATCGGCTTTCGGGTTAAGGGTGGCAGTATTTCTGAAACAGCGCAGTTTGTGAATTGTTCGCGTGCTGCTGTGGTTAAAGTGTATCGAGATTAGAGAAATGGCACCATTGCAAATAAGCGAAGTAGAAGCTGCGGACCACCACGTGCCATTAATGTGAGAGGTGAACGTCGGCTTCGAAGGTGCGTGAGGGCCGAGTGATACGCTACAGTGGAGCAACTCACCGGCCGAATAAACCAGTGGGCTACCAGAAGTGTGTCTAAAACGACAGTTCGGCTACCCTGCTGCGTATGGGGCTCCGATAGCGGCGGATGGTCACTGCACCTATGCCAACGAAGGTGCATTGGCAGAAAAGGCTCACATTGGCACGGTAGTTTCGGAATTGGACCTTCGCTGATTGGCAAAGGACTGCTTTCTCCTATGAGTCATTTTTTCTGCTTCATCGAATGGATGGACGTTGGCATATAAGGTGAGAAACATCGGAGAACAAACACTCTTCAACCATTGCTGGAAGAACACAAACTTGTGGGTGGGGCAAGGTTATGTTCTAGGGGAATGTTTTCGTGGCATTACCTAAGTCCACTCATACCTGTGGAAGGCACTATGGACCGAATTCGTTATGAATCTATCGTTGGAGACCACGTATACCCATACATGCTGATTGTCTTCCCTGGGGCGGATGAGATCTTCCAGCACAACAATGCGACGTGTCACCCAGCTAGAAATGTCTGAGAGTGGTTGGAAGAGCACGATGAAAACTTCAAAGTACTTTTCTGCCCCCTAATTCCCCAGGCATTACCCAATTAAGCATCAGTTGGACCACCTCGATCGTGTTGTTCGCTCTATGGATCCTCCACCACGCACTCTCCAGGAGCTGTCAGATGCATTGCTGTCAGCATGGCTCTACATCCCTGTGAACACCTTCCAGCATGTTATTGAGTCACTCCCAGCCCGTCTAGATGCTGTCGGCGCTGCACACGGCGGTTACTCTGGATATTAGTTGGTGGTCACAATAATCTGACTCGACCCTGTATTTCTACTGTTTCTTAAGTAGGCTTAACAAAGCTATTCAAAAGGCAAATTTGGACTTCCATTTACGAAATAAATAAACATTGGGAAAAGGGAAATGATTGTGGCGTGAGTGTGTGTGTGCGCGCGCGCGTGTTTCCTAAGAATTTTGCATTGTTTTTTTCTGAAGGATTTCAAATTAAATCTTAGTTACAGTGGCAATAGTGAAAATTTTTAATTACCCGTATTTTAAGAAGTCAAACTCAAAGGAATGAAAAACTGTCATTAAACGTTTCTAAGGAATTCTGGTAAGTTTTGTTCCATGGATTTGTGAGCTTCTCATTTTTTTACTATGTGTATTCATAAGTTATACAAGAGGTTAACAGCTTCACAGGTAGATAGATTATGGGTGACGATGCAGCGCAAGACAGATGTCTTCAAATGCATTCAGTTTGACGACGAAGAAAAATTTCGAATTAGGCAGAATCGACGCCATCTGAAAATTTAAACTATACTATGAGCACGATAACTTGGCAGGCGAGCCGCTATGTCATCAAAAGACTGAGCGACAACTACGACGATTGGAATGTTTGTAGATACAGCATATTAAGTCCTTACGTATTACTGTATATTAATTTGGTGAACAGAACTCATTCCGCTACATGTACATAAATATGAGGCCATTTTAGTACCTCACTGCAGGAAGTGCATTACATTGCACCCAGAGCAATAGTGCGCAAAGTGAATAACCGAAACGCAGCGTTGGACAATTGTCTTCCAATTTTCTCATAATTCCAGGTGATGTGTTGTGTCTGGCATACTTTTACATCACCGTCAACCTTCGGAGCCACAATTATCGCAAATGATCGTCCATAAGTACATGGCTTGTAATTTGACATGCTCAGGAGGAGTCAACATTACAATACTTACTCTTACTCTTTCCATTTAAGAGAAAGAACAAGAACTACAACTAACCAATAACATTCGGACACCCTGTCTATTCTGAGACGCATATTCATAGCATAGATACGCGAGGTTAGCCTTTTAAAACGATTGTCTGTCGGTAGACAACGAGTTGCGATTCATGCTAGATAAAACTGCCCGCTTTGGCAGGTGACTACGGAATGCGAGTGACTTTTTGCAGTTATTACGTGGACCGCAATTTTATTTCCAGTGCTCGTCAGACAGATAGTACCTGGTTTTTGGTGTAGTTTGAACAGGCAGAGCAGCAGATGCTCAAATGTAGTCATTATTTATAGTATTTTGTACAGCAAAACCGACTGGGTTTGTGATATAGCACAACTATAAGGGCCGCTGAGATAAGACACTAGTCAAGACAATCATGCTTTTATCGCTAACCCAGTTATGATAGTTTTCTGACTAGAAATATTAAAAACAACGATTATATGTAAACATCTGCTGTTCCGTCTGTTTAGGATCTCCCTATTCGCGTCGATAGACGAACGCGGGAAACGAAATGTGTCCACCTATGATGACGTCATAAACAAGTTGTTAGGCTTTCAGTTACAGGGAGCGTTGACTGAACTCACAAAAGGAATCGCCATAAAGTAAATGGGAAATAATTATTCCTAATTAATGACATCCAGATACAGAGGTTGCAATTCACTAGTACACTTTGCTGGGAAAAAATGAATTGAACATTTTTCAGATTACTTATTTGAGGATGCGCAGAACACTGATCAATGAATGAGAGGACTTCTCTCTTGTCCAAGGGTTCTACACAATTTTTGAATAAAGCTGGGGTAAGTGTAACCCAAGACTTTTTATTTGCTTCATATTTGGTGGGAAAAGATTTCACATGCTTGCAACAACGTGGATTAGGAGACTTGCCTGTAACTAATGGCTGCGATTTTTCTGACCCGTCTCCATTGGCAGCTGGAAGAACAATGATTCTGTCTTTTGATTTCTTTCCTCCACGGCAGGTGTCATTTCGAAAACACAGTGTTTTATTTGGCTGCAGGTTACAAAACAGTCCAGTTTCATCAGCATTAAAAATGTCACACAGCATGTACCCTTCAATACTTTGTGGCAGTTGTTCATTTTTCCACGTTTGTGCCGTCACTCTATCATCATTCATCATCATTGTCAACCATTATCAATCCACTGCTGGACGAAGGTCTCCCCAAGTTTCCTCCACAACGGTCTGTCTTGTGCCAGTCTCTCCATGTCACTCCCGCATATTTACGAATTTCATCCACCCATCTCCCATGTGGTCTTTTTCTGGGTCTTTTCCTGTCCCTTGGAATCCAATCTAAAATTTCGGCTGTCCATCTATGGTCTGTCCTTCTGGCAGTATGTCCAGCCCATTGCCATTTCAGGGATTTAACTCTGATCATGATGTCTTCCACTCTTGTCATTTTTCGGATCCACGAGTTCCTCTTCTTATCTCTCCTGGTTATACCAAGCATGCACCTCTCCATGCTTCGTTGAGTTGTCTGCAGCCTTTGTATGTCTCTTTTAGTTAAGGTCCACGTCTCTGCACCATACGTAAGCACTGGAAGGATGCATTGATCAAACACTTTTCTTTTAAGACATAATGGCATATTGCTCTTGAAAATTATGCTGTTTCTTCCAAAAGCTCTCCAGGCAAGTTTTGTACGCCGATTAATTTCTTCATCAATGTGACCCTCACTTGATATCTGCTGTCCAAGATAAACATACGTATCTGTTATCTCCAGTTTTTCTCCATCAATCGATAAATCTTCATTTCTTGTAAAAGCATTGAACATCACTTTTGTCTTCTGAAAGTTCATTTTTAATCCCACTTCTTTACTCTTGTCAGCAAGTTCCTGGATCATACTCTGCAGCTCTGATGGGCTAGTTGCAAAAATGACTACGTCATCAGCAAAACGAAGGTGGGTTAGATAATCTCCATTAATCTTTATCCCTTTGTTTTCCCAGTTCAGTGATTGAAAGACATTTTCCAATGTGGCATTAAAGAGCTTCGGAGATATGGTGTCACCTTGTCTCACTCCCTTTCCAATTTTTATGTGTGTTGTATTTTCAAACAGCCGAATCTTTGCACTTGCATTTTCATAGATGTTATTAATAATATTAATGTATGCATCTTCAATACCGCAGGATTTCAGAGCCGTGGTAACTGCTGACGGTTTCACCGAATCAAAGGCTTTTTCATAATCGATAAAAGCCATGCACAATGGAAGTTCATATTCCCTCGCTCTTTCAATTAGTTCTCTCAGTACGTGGATATGATCTATTGTGCTGTAGCCACTCCTGAATCCAGCTTGTTCTCTCGGTTGAGCCATGTCCAGTGTTACCTTCAAGCGGTGTGAAAGAACTTTAGTGAATATTTTATAAACCACTGATAGGAGGCTGATAGGTCTGTAGTTCCTGAGATCCTCAATGTCACCTTTTTTATGTAGCAGGATCATTGTAGCATTGTTCCAATCCTCAGGAATCTTCCCTTCATTAAGGCATCGAGTGAAAATTTGGGCGAGTACTGTTTCAATTTCTCCACTTGCTTCTTGTATGATGTCTATAGTAATTCCATCTTCTCCTGAAGCTTTCCCCCGCTTCATGTTCTTGATTGCATGTGCAACTTCTGCTGGGAGGACTGGAAGAACTCTGGTACCTTTCATGATGTCTGGAGTACATGTATCATCCCTTTCATATAATTTGGAGTAGAAATCTTTCACTCTTGTCAAAATTTCACCTCTATTTCTTGTTATAGAACCATCTTCTTTTCTCAGAGCCATAATCTGTTTTCTTCCCTTACTGAGATGTCCCTTTGCTATCTTTAGGCTTTGGTTGTTTTCAATTGCTTTCCTCACTAGCTCACAGTTGAATTTCCTTACGTCTTCAGTGATACTTTTTCTTACTGTCTTGCATAGCTCTATATATTCCACTTTGGAAGTCACATCTTCTTTAGTTGTCCTCATCTCTCTTCTTTATACTATGTTATGTCTTTGCTTAAAACGATCAGTCCATCCATTTGATGCGGTGAATTCCTTTATTTGGAGTCGCTGGGCAAGATGAACTGCGTTTTCCTTCACAAGTGATCCACCAGTAGGCTAATTACCAGCCCGTGTTTGTTGGAACCAAATGACAAGAGCATTTTCCAACTCAGGTGCGATGCTTTCATAGATTTCCTCTTACTCAAAAATTGCTCACACTTTGATGCACAGCTTTCAATTTCTTTTCTATTTTTCGCTACGGTACACAACGTTGAGTTGAAAATTCCGCAGTTTCTCTGCTACAGCAGTCTGTGATCCTGGGTTCGCATAAAGCTGTGACAAAATGCGCATTTTTTCAATGTTTGAAAATCTTTCCTGCTTTTTTTTTTTTTTTTTTTATTTTTTGCTGCAGTCATTCGGTTTTTTTTATGCTCTCATAAAATGCACTTTTGCAAACTACAATGATCAGTAAATTTCACTTCTAACTTTTCTAGTTCTATCTATGTTCAACAAGCAACACTTTATCCGTAAAAGAGTTGTGTTGTTTAATTTGACCTGTAGATTTAACACCAAAAAGAAAAGAATTGGGGACGAATTCCAGAGGTTCAGGAATTGGTACGTACAATGTGTGTCCTCTGACTTCAAAGAAAGCCATCGCTCTATCTGTAGCTGGAAACAAGTATCCCCCACGGTACTCTAAATGCCCTTTCCCACACCGCCTTTATTTTTCTTGCTTCCCACCCATGGAAGAAAACGTTGCGCTCCTTCGGAACTTGTTTAAAGGCGGTCTTTCCCCTGTAAGGAGCTTACGTTTGATAGTCGGAGGAAATACGAACTGATTAATGAATCCGTCAAGCTGTGTCACAGATGGCGTTCTTGGAAGCACTGGTTAACTGCATTCATAAAATTTTCGTGTTACGTGAGGCTCTCTTTCTAGTTAACTTTTAACGTGAAAATGATGGTTAAGTTTGGTGGTTTGAAAAAATAAAAGAAAATGTTCGATAAATTCATAAGACGTGTTCGTTAAATCGAGAAACTCCAAGAATCAATTTCAATGTGGTTCCGTCCGGACCATTAAAAATGTACGTAAAATCACGGAATTCGTTAAATGGCAGTCCGTTAAATAGGGGTTTGACTGTATTAGGAATTATATGAAATACATTTCCCATCAGGAGCTGTATGCGATACAAGAAGAATTTTTCAAATCGGAGTCTTAGAAGCAGAAATATCAGGAGAGACGCATTTTCCCTTTATGCCCCCTAGCGGAAAGTCTATGAATTACTTGAAAATTTTGAAATTATGGAGAAAACATTTCGCATCAGAAAATCTATCCAATACAGAAGGAGTTTTCAAATCGGACCATTAGAAGCAGAGATATTGACAAAAATAAGATATACCTCCACGCCCTCTGGCGGAGAAACCATGCAATATTTTAAGAAGAAAATATTCCGAAATGGTTTACCGACGTTAGTGGCATCGGTCCACGAACGAAGTTTTTCAATCGAAATTTTACAAGCTCGTATTTTGTGGCAAATACATCAGAAGTAGAAATTAACACTTACGACCTCTGATGGCCAAACCATACCTTACCAAAAATTAGAAATTATTTGCAAAAGATTTCTCATCAGGACCTGTATCCTCTGAAGAAAAAAGTTTTCAAATCGGAGTTTTAGAAGTAGAGATATCGGGGAAATGCAATTTACTTTTACGCTTCCTAGCGGAAAAGCTATACGTAACTTGATAAAGTGACTATACCTAAAATACTTTTCGACATAAATGGAATCGAAAGACAAAAGAATTTTTTCAATCGGATGCTAAAGAACAAATATATGGAATAAAATATATTTTGAATACGATATTTACTGCATTTACGTACTCTAGCGGCGAAATTGTACATCGTAAAAAAACGAAATGAAGGATCATCAATTACAAGTCTGAAGCGGTCACTGCACGATATTACACATGTTAATGAACCAACTCTTCACAAGGATTAAAAGATTTAATATGATAAAACTGCAAGTTATAAAACTGTATTAGATCTTTCGTGTAGGCAACCTACACATCATCAGTTACGAACTAAAGGGTGAGCACAGGCTAACAATCCAATTTATAAATTCACGACGCAGTGAAGTAACTAAAGCACAGTCTTATGGGGTTCATGAATACGTGACGCACTTCCACAAGAAGAATTGAGAGAGTCTTTACTCACCAATGACAGGGGATAAGGGTTCTTGATGACACCTGGACTCATCATGTTGTATAAGGCGTTTCCAAGGCACGGTACGTATGAAGGTACACTATCTACCAACAAGTAATTGGACACCCCTGCAATAGACGATATCTGCGGTCCTGATACACGTCACGGCCGCCGCCGTTAAATAACGTATGGGAAACAACACGCAACCAGTCGCATGCAAGATGCCACGGAGTTCGGAGCTCTATGATTTCGAGAAAGGTGTAATCGTCGGGTATCACAGAAATGGCCGATCCATACGTGACATATCTAGCCAGTTGAAGTACCCAAACTCGACAGTGGCCTACGGGACTGGCAAGTGGAAGATCAGAGGTGACTGTCGGAATGTGCCCCGAACCGGCAGACCCACAAAACTGGGAGTTAGAGACCGACGGGTGATGGCCAGAGAAATTCGGAAGAACCGCACCAAATCGATGGGCCACATCCGCGAGGAGTTTAAACAGGCATCCGGGAGTGTTCTTTCGATGAATATCATCCGTAAGGAAGCCCATCTGCTCGGTTATCATGGACGTGCTGCCACCCACAAGCCTTTGATCACCAAGTCCAATAGCGCTGCTCGGCTAACGTGGTGCAAAGAACGTCGACAGTTGACCGTTGAACAGTAGAAGCAGGTTCTCTGGAGCGACGAATCAAGGTTCACCCTCTACCGCTCGGATGGCAGGGTTTGGGTTTAGCGTCTGCCTGGAGAACGCCTCCTACCGGAATGTATTGTGCCAACTGTGAAGTTCGGCGGAGGTGGAATTATGCTATGGGGGTGTTTCTCCTGGTATGGCACGGGACCCTTGGTCGAAATTCCTGGAAGACTCAACGCCGAGACCTACTGCACCATTTTGGATGACTATGCGCTTCCCACGTTGTGGCATTTTTACGGGGTGGACCCATGTTACTTTCAGGATGACAATGCCACCTGTCATGTTGCGAGGACCACCATGGCTTGGTATGGTGATAATGGGTTATTCGAATGGGCTGGCATGCGCAGAGCTCGGACCTTAGCCCTATCGAGCGCCTCTGGGACGAGTTGGAGCATCCACTTAAGGGGTGCCCCCACCGTCCGAAATCGGTGAAGGAACTGACCTGTCTTCCCCAAGCCGAGTGGAAGAAAATACCGCTAGCCGTCATACAGCGCCTGGTTGAGAGTATGCCCCGGAGGGTCGCAGCTGTAATCGCCGCTCGTGGAGGCTCCACCAACTATTGAAGGTGAATAAACTTCGTTTTCCTTTGCTATCACAGGTGTCCAATTACTTGTTGGTAGATAGTGTAGCTCATTAGTACAGCATTGTTTCTTGTATTTGTGAATCAGTAAATTTTCTACAAATAAAATAAGTCTTTTAATTTTCGTGCAAAGTAGGATATATGCGTCCTTCCACACAGGTGTGTGGATACCTCCACTTGCGAGGCGGGATGTCTGGTGTTGTATTGATGTTCAGACCATCTGACACCTAAGCTACGTAAGGTGGATCCAATGTACATTTTGTCCTCAGCTGCTGGATCATTACTCTTCATGGGAACGCAATATACTACACATTTTTGTACTTCATCCAGTCTGTCTCGATCCTTTCTAATAAATGAAACAAGATTTGATGTTGA
Source organism: Macrothele yani (assembly GCA_039090855.1). NCBI lineage: Eukaryota > Metazoa > Arthropoda > Arachnida > Araneae > Macrothelidae > Macrothele > Macrothele yani. The sequence continues at coordinate 77,858,827 of CM077007.1, read as the reverse complement.
AACGCCAAATACCAAATGCTGTTTTTTACATGCATTGTGTAAGAGAGGTGTCACAGTTGGGAGATAAGTCATTGACCCAACGCATCTCTTTACAGTTGAACCATCACGTTTAATATTTATAAGTTTACTACGTCTGTATCGATTAATCAAATTTTTATAAAAGTTTCGTTGAAGCCATATCTGGTAGCTATAGTGTATATTTTCTTAAGTTCTAAATTATGAGGCTTTACTGTGGAAGAGTGCGAATATGCACGTTGGACTAAATATCTCAAGGCAGCTCACTTATGTTTAAGGGGTGTGAGAAACACGTTGGAATAATAGCCGGCGAAGTTGAGGTCTTCCGGTAGACAGAGAAGCTTAAACGTTAGGTGGCTGGATTTCGCTGGATAAGTAGATCTAAAAAAGCTAATGAAAATAATTCCTCAACTGCCATGGTAAAATTGGTAGAGGGGAATCTGGATGACATGCAATTTGTAAAAACATTCAGAGATTCAATAGAATGAGGCCAAAGAAGCAAGATGTCATCTATATAACGCGTATATACAAGAGGGCCTTGACTGTAGTTAGCCAGAATATCATTTTCCAGAACTTGCATGGCAATCTCCGCTCAAACTGCCGAGAGTGGAGAGCCCATGGGGGTCCCACCCTCCTGACGGTACAGAACATTATTGAAGCGGAAATAAGTCCTTTTAGCAACCAACTTGAGTGCATCAATTACGTCTTGGATCTCAACTTGTGGGATAGACCCCAATGAAATTAATCTGTCCTCGATGATATCCTGCACGGTGGTAATAGGAACACTCAGTTACAGTGACACGACGTCCAGGGAGACAAGAATGAATGGAATACCAGGATCACCAACAGATTTGAGACGGTTAATTGCTTGGATTGAACTAGAGATAGAGGATGTGGAATTTGAGCTCAAGGGAGTTAAAAACTGGGCCAAAGCTTTTTCCAGTGGTCTTGCCAGATTGGTTCAGCTTGAGACTAAAGAACGGATTGGTAGTTCTTCTTTGTGGGTCTTGAGCTTTCCAAATAAATCTGGGACCCGTGGTCCACTGGGAGGGTTCATTTTGGATGATATGCAGGTTGACAAAGAGCCACTATTTTGTAACTTGCTCAGTGCAGCTAAAGTTGCTGCAGAAGGATCAGAACGAATGATAGTGTGAGGTATTAACGAAATGGGTTTTAAATTTTTCCAACATAATCTGTTCTGTTCAGGGTAACTATTTCTTGAAACTTGTCTGCAGATGTTATAACCAAATCAGGATTATCCTGGAGGACCTTTAATTGTCTTTTTTTCTTCTTTGTATATAGCTATTTCAGAACAATTACGTTTAGGGTTCAAGTTCTTGATCGCTTTTGAAACCTTATGCCTTAAAAAGTCACGTTCTGTCTCTGGAAGTGCTCCAATGATATTTTCAGCTTCCGAGACAACCTTAAATATCTTTACATGACTAGGAGGGTAAATGAATTTAGAACCCCACTCCTGGTCGGAAATCTGAGTACGGTTTAGTTGTATATCCTTTAAATTAATATATTTTGGCTGTTTTTTAACTCCCTTGATCTCAAATTCCGCATTATTAGAAAGGACCGAGACAGAGCGGATGGATTACAAAAATGTGGAGTATATTACGTTCCCACGAAGCGTAATGATCCAGCAGCTGAGGACAAAATGTACATTGGATCCACCTTACGTAGCTTAGGTGTCAGATTGCCTGAACATCAATACAACACCAGACATCCCGCCTCGCAAGTGGAGGTATCCACACACCTGTGTGGAAGGACGCATATCTCCTACTTTTGCACGTAAACTAAAAGACTTATTTTATTTGCAGAAAGTTTACTGATTCACAAATACAGTAAACAATGCTGTAATAATGCACTACCTTCATACGTATCTTTGCCTTGGAGACGCCTTATACAACAGGATAAGTCCAGATGCCATCAACAACCCTTGCCCCCTGTCATTGGTGTTTAAAGACTTTCTCAATTCTTCTTGCATAAGACGACCCCATAAGACGACGCTTTAGTTACTCCAATGCGTCGTGAATTTATATATTGGATTGTTAGCCTGTGTTCACCCTTTAGTTCGCACCTGATGATGTGTAGGTAGCCTACACGAAATATCTAGTAGAGTTTTTTAACTTGTATTTTTATCATATTAAGTCTTTTAATCCTTGTGAAGATTTGGTTCTCTAACATGTGTAATATAGTGCAGTGACAGCTTCAAACTTATAATTGATGCACTTCGACACGAAATATATTCTGCCGCCCCGGTGGCGCAGTGGTCTAAGCTATGACCTCTGATCATTCGTCCGAAAGGGGGCCGGGTTCGAATCCTAGTCAGGCATGGATGTTGTGTTTGTCTCACGGCACTGGCTCTCTCCTTTCCCTGGAACTAGTGACCCTAAATTAGGGACGGGCGACTGCTTATAGCCCATTGAGTTGCTCACGGTGGTCGTTAAACCTCCAATCAAAAAAAAAAATATATATATATATATATATATATTCTAGTGAATGATCATCATTTGCATATTTCAAGTTTCACAATGCAACAAGAATTTTTCAAATCGGATTAATAGTTGCATTGATATGGTGTCTACAGTCGGACGGACAATCCGATAACATAAGCACGGTCTTTTTATACCAAAGACGTGGTAAAAATCGTTTTCAAATCGACAATACATCTGCACGCATATATGTTTCAGAGTAGTTGATTTTCGTTTCTGTTGTTTTTGATGTATTATGTTTTATTAAATTTTTAAGCATCTTTCTATTTAATGACTGGGTAGCTTTTCATAGAACTATCTAGATAGTGGACTATTTTTTGTCACATGAATGAATTGCTCAGTTCAATGTTCCGTATAATTTGTGGCGTACTAAATTTTCCTTTAAAAGATGGTACTTCTCGGTCCAAACCTACGTCATCATTTCTCTCAATATTCTAGAAAACTGGGTAATAAAAGTAAAAACAAATTATTTTCTACTGCGCATTAGCTCCTACATTCATTAATTTATATCTGTTTGAATAATAAAAGCTTTTATGCTATAAGCAGTTCACTGCGTATATTAGTATCCTTGCTTTCGGCTTACAGAATTTGAATATAAGACCCAAGTGGCAGGGAAAGTGCAATCATCAGTACTAATGAAAATTATGCAAATATTTGAATTAAGCAATTTTCTCTTGTTTCGTTTTAATATATTTTCTTTGCCTTACCAAGAAGAAAGGCACGAATGTGATATCATTTCAGCACCATAATGCATTTGCAGCAGATTTTCATAAAACAATTATCCAAGTAAGTTGTTATGTGGCCATTCATACCCATTAACCGCCCAAATTTATGTTATTTAAACATTGAATTTATCCGTGTAATAAGCTTAAAAATAATGCTGTGATATGTACGAGACCGTGGCTTGCTGGGTACCACAACTTATCGAAAAACTTTCTTCTTCCACGTAGTCAGTTTCACATGAGCATTTTGCATTGTGTACCAAATCAATACGGATTACACAGAATTCTGAGCTACCTGCATAAAAACACACTGCTACTGTTCGTGCATCCTAACTCAGCCAGCAGATACGTGCCTCATCATAACATTTCAACGAAAGCGCGGTTGCGTGCAAAAGAGGAACCTTGTGTTCAGGCACTACACCGCATGCAAAGATTATTCACAGCAAAATATATAACAGAACCGTTACCAGCCACAACCGCTCGACGTCTAGACAGCAGAGGGAAAGATATGTGTCACATGAAGAATTATGAAGGAATCAAGTGGGACAAAATCGAAAAATTCCGAAATAAATTTTGCGTAATAAACTTAAGCTTTCCCAACATAAATTACAGTCGTCTTTCCCTGTTGATTTCGCCATGTGGGTAAACATTACTTCCGTTTCCACTGAGTTACCGCAAAATATGAGGAGAACTTGAATAACATCTTATGTAATAAACACCGATAGAGTTCACCACGTAGGAGTGTACCTCAAGAGGATGCGAGGAGTCACTAAGTTGCGCACCTGCGAAAATCCATGCAAACAGCGCTGTAACTTCTAAAATAACATTTTTAAGCGAATGATGTCTTATGACAAAAAAGTGTGATGTATAGAGCGTTTCATAGTACTCCCGAATGACATGGAGCATGCCATGAAATTCCAATGCAATGGAGATGCCGTGTCCACAGAAAAGCAACATATGCCATGTTCTGTTTATGGCGACGCTATATGTTACTGCCATCCGAAAGGAAAACTTGATACTGCTAGAGAAATGCAACTCCATCAGTCACGCTCACCATCACAAGATTGAAAATCTTCCCTGTTTATAGTTTAGAAAACTGGATATCGTGATAAATGTAAATTTACATTCATTCCATCTAATGCCGAAATGCACTCCCTGAAAAGTTGTAAAACCTAAGAAAAATATTGGATCTATTATGATGCAGACAGATTTTTCTGTTCTACTGTCTGGGAATGTATATGCAGGCCAATGCCCCCTGAAAGGTTGTGAAACCTAAGAAAAATATTGGATCTATTATGATGCAAACAGATTTTTCTGTTCTACTGTCTGGGAATGTATATGCAGGCCAATGCCCCCTGAAAGGTTGTGAAACCTAAGAAAAATATTGGATCTATTATGATGCAAACAGATTTTTCTGTTCTACTGTCTGGGAATGTATATGCAGGCCAATGCCCCCTGAAAGGTTGTAAAACCTAAGTAAAATCTTGGATCTATTATGATGCAAACAGATTTTTCTGTTCTACTGTCTGGGAATGTATATGGAGGCCAATGCAAGTAAATTTTTCGCTATCAAGAAAATAGCTTGTGCCGTAGCTTTTTGGAATCCTAGAAGAATTTTCTTCGCCAGTCATCCAGGAGCACAGGTCTTCTGAAAAATACAAATATTCACTACGCCAGCCGTTCACCCAAAAGAGGTCAACAATATATGGAAAATATTTGTCAATCTTTCTTCTATTACATCCAGAGAAGGGTGTTTTCCTAAGAAACACAGATATTCTCGCAAATGAAGATATACCTTCATTTCGTCTAGCCAATGAATTTTTTTAACGAGGGAAAACTACAAAATGTATTAAATATCTTCGACATATGGCTGCCTGTATGTGAATTAATTACGTATGACTGTCATACGGAAATATATATATTCCAAATATATTCATATGGCTGCTTCAAGGAAAATTAATTACGTTTGTTTTGTGAAAACCACAGATACCCTAACACATTCGAATTTACGTTTAAAGAAGCTAGGAGAAAGATTTGGCATCAAGAAAAACAGAAAAATAATATACGCATGTGGAAATACTTGAGCCAGTGATTTGCAATTAGTTTTCTCTGTTAGATTTGTAGAGGAGAAGACACATGCCTGAAAATAGACGTTAAAAATTGCTAATGAAGTCTAGAATACTGTATAACTCTGTTTACTCATAAACACTTCGTTTGACATATAACATTGAAATACGCATCCTCCTGGCGGCTCTGCACCTGTTGGTCGGATTTGAAAAATTATTTTTTCCGTTCGGCAGATTCTGTGAGAAAAACAATAGAAGGCGCTATAATTTCAGTTTCGAAATCTAAACAGTTTACGTATAATTCTTGCTTTATTATATGCTTAGATTTGGCGTCACGGAATTAATGTGCATATAGCTAACTGCCACCGAGTCTCCGCTTCGAAAACCCGGCTGATACTAATTCTTTTTGCATCAGATATATTATCATTCTTTACGGCAAACATTTTGGAAATATCTTCTAGTTCAAATGATGTGCTGTTTTTCTACTACAGGGAGCAACATGTATTTCATTTCATTGATGATACCCACTCCTGAAAGCTTGATTTGAAAATTCAATTTGTTTTTGTTATCATTACTGTAAGGAGGATCTCCTATATATATGTTTTATTCTTTCATAATGCACAATCAATTCTGCCCCTAAGAAACGTAGGTACTTACATCTCATCGGAATTATATTTCGTTGTTGCTTACGTCTCCTCGGAATCATTTTTTTCAACGAATATGTGTTATCATATCAAAATTTTATGCATTTCATGCAATAGGTTTCTCCGCTTCGATACATATTTCCATATGCAACAATGCCTCAATTCTAAAACTGCGGCTGAAAAGTTCTTTTTGTGCTTAATGTATTTTTTAATTCCTACAAGCATTTTACACGCAATTCCCATTTCTAATAATGTACGGTTTTCCGTAGGATGTACAAATTCATGTTTGTGTGTGTTACAAAAACTTCGCTTTAGGAATACCGATTGACACAAAGTTCTTGAATTCGTTAGCTGTAAATAAATGAAGATTTTTTCATGCTTTTCCAGTACTTTTCTATTGTAAAATAATCCCGTTAGGCAGCTTAAACTTAGACTTATTCCTTTTTTAAATGTCGGATTGTGATTTTCCTTTTAAATCACGTAGCTTTAGCTGTGATTTTTATAATGCTCATACTGCTTTGTTTTCCGGATGAACTATTTCCCAACTAAGGAGTTTTAGTATTTGGAAACATATCTACGATTCTGAAAACTGCATGTAAGAATTCCTTTTTGCATTCGATTCCAGCAAAGTTTCTACAACTTTTAGCTTTTTGTTGCAAATTTTTACCCATTAGATTACATGAATTTCGCTTTCCCTTTTGACGATACCTCAGCCTCAATTGGTGGGATTGGTAATATTATTTTGCACTGGCTAGTTCTAACTAACTGTTTTCAAGGATACTCATAAACCTTTTGATTATTTAGGAGCATTATTTTTGTAATAGGGACGTAATGTTATGATCGCATTTGCTTCTCTATATGGTCTTCTGAAAATGTTGTTTTTAAATCACTTAGCCCAATCGAGATCTTCCTTGCATTTTTTCAGCTTTTCTCACGCAAAATTGCCTTAGTACCTGGCGTAAAATTCGATTTGTCATTAAAATATTGACTGCACAGCTAAAGCAAATCTTGAAGTGTCTTTATCAATAAAAGTCTCAAACACAAAAGTTTGACACTTTTGTGAAAAAAGTGTGCGTTACATTCGAAAATTCAGTGATCTTGTTTTCATGATAGCAAATTTGATATATTTATGATATAATTTAATATCACCGGAAGAACTACTTTACAGCTCAATAGAGTCAGTATTTGGTAAAATACTTAAGCTTCTAAACTCCCGATCTCAGAATTTCTTTTTGCATTCGATTGCTGCAAAGCAACGTAAATTTTTCTAGATTGAAACAAAATTTTTGAATTAAGAAGTCAAATTACGCAAAATTCTTGAGCTCAAAAGTTAATTTAAGCAAAACTTTTGAATTAAAAATAAGAAGCTGGAACCTAATTTTCTGATAGTGAACTGGAAGAATTTCTTCAGTACAGGCTGGTTCTAACTCTTTTTAATGTTATTCAGAAACCTTGAGATTCCCCAGTCTCACTAGGTCAGAACATTTAGTTTTGAGTAAATTGTTTCAGTTTGAAATGTAATAAACATATCGCAAAAATGTTTTACTTCATTATGTAACTCGCTATCTGACAGTGATTATGACAGACGTGATGAACTCAGCTCTTGAGACACCCAAAAATTCGTATTTGAAATAGAGAAGATCACAAGTTTTCTTCTTTGTTCACGTGAAAGCTGATTTTGGCGTGAGTGTACTCAACCTGTTATTGGTCTGAACATTTCTTCGGATCTATCCTGACATGAGTAGAGACATCACTTCTACTGAAAAAAAAATTATGTACGGGAATCTGATAAATCTAAAACAATACATTGTTCTTTTGAGCAATTGGTCTTATTCAGTAAAATAAAGTTTGTCCTATTACAGTATTCTGCTTTTACAGTAGGGGTATCTAACTAAGTTCAGTTCTTAAACATAATGCAAGGAGGAAATATACAGTTTACTTAAAGTACACTGAAGAAAACCATCTTCCACAGATTCATATCGTAGTGACTTTTAAAATTGATATTTACAACTTTCGAATCTTGTGCTTGCAACTGTTGCTGCTTATGAATATTTTTGTGGATGATGCTTGCCACTGCTGTGGCTTATGACTACCACTGCTGTGGGTAACGCATGCAACTTTTGTGGTCTGTTTTCGTTTCTGAGGTCTCTCCTTATCCGTTCATTTCAGATTAAACGCAAACTTCTCTGCTGGTCAGGCTGACAAGGAAGGCTACGAAGGTCTGTAGCGTTTGTGCGTGGCTGACTTACTAAACACTCCATGTATCAATCCTCAAAAACTTCCCCTACAGTGAAACATGAGTCACTCAAATGAAGTTCAAGAAGTAGTTACTTACAGTTTTTTTCTTTTATTCGTAAAAACACTCCGTATAGCAAGGTGAAAGATCCACACTTCATTAGTCGTAGACTGGTAATTACAATTTGCACAAAACTAAATCCACTCGTTACATATGCAGAATCAGTAAGATACAACATCCAAATACTCTAGCGTTATTAACTTTAATTATCTTGTCGTAAAACCATCATCTACCCACACACAGTTGTTGCATAGCCATTACACATAGTCGAGTCACATTATTGAGACCATCTCCTACTTTTGACGTCAACAGCGCGTAGCCAATGAAAGAAGGCACGTGCCGTGAGCTGGCTTGGAGGGTATATAATGTGTGCTGTAGGCATTCTGAAAACATATCACTCGTTGTTATTATGGATAAAAGGAGCGATTTATCAGATTTGCAAAAAGGGATTATTATCGGCTTTCGGGCTAAGGGTGGCAGTATTTCTGAAACAGGGCAGTTTGTGAACTGTTCTCGTGCTGCTGTGATCAAAGTGTATCATGATTGGAGAAATGGCACCACTGCGAACAAGCGACGTGAAAACTGCGGAGAACCACGTACCATTGATGTGAGAGGTGAACGTCGGCTTGGTACGTGCGTGAGAGCCGATCGACACATTACAGTAGAGCAACACACTGGCCGAATGCACCAGGGGTCTACCAGAAGTGTGTCTAAAACGACAGTTGGGCGAATTCTGCTGCGTATGGGGCTCCGATGCAGACAGATGGTCACTGCACCTATGCTAACGAAGGTGCGTCGGCAGAAAAGGCTTACATTTGCACGGATTATCGGAATTGAACCTCCGCTGATTGGCAAAGGATTGCCTTCTCCGATGAGTCACGTTCTCTGCTTCATCGAACGGATGCACGTTGGCGTATAAGGCTGGAAGAACGCAAGCTGGTGGGTGGAGGCAGTGTTATGGTCTGGGGAATGTTTTCGTGACATTACCTTGGTCCATTCATACTTGTGGAAGGCACTATGGACAGAATTCGTTATGAATCCATCCTTGCAGACCACGTACACCCATACATTTTGATTGCCTTCCCTGGGGAGGATGGGATCTTCCAGCACGACAATGCAACGTGTCACGCAGCTAGAAATGTCCGACAGTGGTTGGAAGAGCACGATGAAGACTTCAAAGTACTTCCCTGACAACCTAATTTTCCAGACTTAAACCCAATTGAGAATCTGTGGGACTACCTCGATCGTGTTGCTCGCTCTATGGATCCTCCATCACTCACCCTCCAGTAGCTGTCAGATGCACTGCAGTCAGCATGGCTCCACATACCTGTGAACACCTTCCAGCACCTTACTGAGTCACTTCCAGCCAGTCTAGATGCTGTATGCTCTGACACGGCGGTTACTCTGGATATTAGCTGGTGGTTACAATAATGTAACTCGACCGTGCATAACTCTCGTCTTGTTCTTATCAGAACAAGCATTCGTCACTCTCACAGACCTCAAGTGTCGCCAACCGTATTCGTGTGAGGGAGAAGATATCACGTTAAGTTTGAAAAATGGTAAGGAGAACGAACTCAAATTTACATAGGAAAAGGAACTAAAAATGAAAGTTAAATTAGAGTATACGTCATAGTTCATTAATTTCAAAGTGCAAGCTTACTATGCAGATAGACGTTAGCTGCTTTGGTTATATAAGTTTGAACAGCAGAGAAACTTGAGTTTATTCTGTAGTGTGTGTGTGTGTGTGTGTGAACGGATATTTTTTTCGCTCCACCCTGCAGCTGAGTAGTTCTGAAAAAAGTGATTACGTGACATATAGAGAATGTCTTGACTTAGCGTTTGTGGTCGCCACTCAAAGCTCATCCCAATGTCAGTGACAAATAATCTGGAGGTGAAAGTAATGACTGCTCCAGTGTCCTATTCGCCTGAGCCGCTGGCTTCTGACTATTTGTCGAAGACGGGCCTCCGGTCGAGTACCGGGTGATGTATGATTGGTGTATTTGATGGTGTCTCTTCCGTTAAACTAGTGTCCCTAAATTACCGACGAACGACTGCTTTTTAGTCCAACAATTTGTTAATGATGGTTGTTAAACCCTGAAGCGAAAGAGAAAGAGAAAGAGAGAGAGAGAGAGAAAAGGAAATACATTTCCCCCCTAGACTTCCCATTACGAACTTCACAAGTTCAGCTTTCCCTAACGTTATTTCCATTTTCCCGAGACTTGCATTTCCATTTTCTCAAGACTTGCCTTTCCATTTCCCCGAGACTTGCCTTTCCATTTCCCCAAGAAGTTCGTTATGATAGCCGCAAGTCTTTCATTTCGGCTTGTAATGGAAATTTTCTGCATATTTAACATGCATGGAATTGTCTCCACAAACTTATGTAAGAAGGATTACACGAAAGAAATTTTTAGACTCTATGTTCAAGGGAGATATCTTCAGTTCTCCCGGAATCTGCTGCTCAGCGTAATAGCAAGGCACAAAAAGGTACTACTGTGCCCAAATAAATATGGAAAGCTCTAATAGTTCGTCGAATTTTGCATTATCGTTTCGCCTCTGGAACCGCATGGGCGTATTGTGTCGCTTAACATTAAATGCATAAGCAGCTGAGCGTTTATCTTTAACAAAAAGAAATGTCATAAACATAAATTTTACTCTAGTGCAACTGCTAAATAACTAATGTTGATGATTTGAAATTTTAATGATGCAAGAAGTAAGAGTAATTTTCGGGAAACTTAATCAATTTACCTGAGAAAAAAGATGACGATTTTTCACATGGAAAATATTTCCCTCGTTAGATTGCTGGCTTTCTAAAGTGTAATAAATCATCACTTAATACGTCAAACCGCAATAAGGTGAACACCCTTAACGTGAATTACTTATACCGCGAACTGCTTCCGTAATTCCCAGACCATTTTCCTATGTATTAATTGTCCTTTTATTCCTTTACCATGAACACGCTTAATATGATATGAATAAAAGAGAATTCTCAGTATAGAAAAATGCATTCTCTTAGCGCAAACTAGTAACTTTTGTATTTGTGAATGCTATTGCTCAGTATTTAATCTGTAGCCTATTGCGGCACTTGGCTGCTCTTCTGTTCCGACTGTGCAAATGACGTAAACGTGGCAGTAGATGAGATTGTAGGTGAGGGCACTTTCGCTTGGAAGTGGCGGCACTGGTAGGTAGTCTCTCCTACTTCAACAAGAGGCAATGAATTTCTTGAAGGGCGAGTCTTTGGCAGAGAGTGAATATCCTCCGCTCTGAATCCGTCTTTCTTGTTCAGGCTGAATTTCCTACCCTTTTAAAAAAAAGCAGAAGTCTTTGGCGTACTCTTAATATTGCTTTAGTTCTACAAGAGGTTTTTTTCAATTTACATACATGCTGTTCGTCTGAACATCAGTTCATTAAGTTCCGAAATCTTTGAACTTCGAGAAAAATCAGCGAATTTTAACTGAAGTAGGCGACGATTAAAACAAAATTGTTGTTTCAGCGAAACTCAGCCTTTCGGGGTAGCATCCACCGCGTGAAAGTTTGAGGGCTATAAAAAATTGTCCATCCCTAATTTAGGGACACTAGTCCCAGATAGAGAAGATAGCCAGTGCCGTAAGACATGCACACCACTCATGCCTCATCAGAGGCTCTAACCCAGCCCATCTCGGACACTTAGACCACTCATGCCTCATCAGAGGCTCTAACCCCGCCCATCTCGGACACTTAGACCACTCATGCCTCATCAGAGGCTCTAACCCCGCCCATCTCGGACACTTAGACCACTCATGCCTCATTAGAGGCTCTAACCCAACCCATCTCGGACACTTAGACCACTCATGCCTCATCAGAGGCTCTAACCCAGCCCATCTCGGACACTTAGACCACTCATGCCTCATCAGAGGCTCTAACCCAACGCATCTCGGACACTTAGACCACTCATGCCTCATCAGAGGCTCTAACCCAGCCCATCTCGGACACTTAGACCACTCATGCCTCATCAGAGGCTCTAACCCAGCCCATCTCGGACACTTAGACTACTCATGCCTCATCAGAGGCTCTAACCCTGCCCATCTCGGACATTTAGACCACAGCGTCACAGGAGCGGCAATATTCGGCACTGCAAAAAGTGCAGTGTCGGTAATTCTAGAAAATGGTGAAAAAATTGAATCTGCCTATGTTGCATCCACATTGAATCTGCGCGATAGGGTATGGAAACTTCGAAAAAAATTCAAAACTGTGCTGATGAGATGGATTAGATAACCACGAAGTGAAAACATTTCTTTAAGTGATGCGATTTTCCAAGAAGAAGCGCGATTTTTTCTGATGCTCTAAATGAAAGTTAATTTCACTGTTCAAGTGGTTGGCACCAGAGGTTCATGGACAGACTTGGCATCATCTGCAAGAAAGCAACTGGTGAGGAAGCAAGTAGTGCATATCAAAACCACGAACGATTTTCCTAATTAAAAACTAACCTCACTTTTAAAAAGTTATGCGGCTCGAGATGTTTTTCATGTAACTGAAACAGGCTTGTTTTCGCGAGCTATTCCTGATTCATAAAACAGGTATGAACGGTACAGGGCCGTATTATCTTTATAAAAGGTATTGCTTTTATAAATATCCATAAAAGTTATGAAATGTAGAGGCGGCAATTGTAGTAAAGAACGGGAGACTGTTTTAGTTATGTGTAACACCAATGGGTCAGAAAAATTCCCTTTACCTGTGACCGGTAAGTCCGCCAAACCTCAGTATTTTAAAGGTGTTAAAACGGTACCAGTAATGTCATTTAGTAATAAGGCGTAATTTTTACGACCAATATATAATTTCGTGTTTCCATCTGGGTATTTTAGGGATACTGAGTAAATTCCCGCTTTTTCCCATATTTCTCCTCTGTCTTGGGAGCTTTTATAGTTTCGCAATGAGTCATTTATTGATCCTGCTGTGCGGATCCCAACATTACATTGGAATTTCTTCAATAAATTTTGAAGAAAAAGGTAATTCTTGGTACATACGGTATTGCTCCTACGAAATTCAATTTCTTATCATTCCGCGTTATTTCCTTTCTCTCTCTCTCTCACTCTATTTACTTGTTTTAATATCGTCTCTATAGTTTTCCGACTGTATCCCACTTGTAACCCTTCATTCATCACGTTTTTAATTTCTTTCGTACGAAGTGATTCATTCGAACATACCAAGAACGCTCTATGGAATCTTGTCCGGAAGGCTGCCATATTGTATGACCATGAGACGTATTAATTTAGGCTTATGAAATTATTCACGGCCATCGGCTTGTAATACAGCTCTGGGTTAACTTTTTTATCATTTCTTCTATTTATCATTATATCCAGAAACGCTATCTTACCTTCTTTCTCAACTTCCATCTCAAACTTTATGTTGCCATTTAAGAAGTTCAGTCTAGTCAAAAATGTATCTAGTTTGGTACTCCCATGAGGCCAAATGAACAATACATCGTCTACATATATCACCCATGTGGACGGCTTCTTGTCAAAAGTACTAAATAATTTGTTCTCTAATGGTCTTGAATTTCTTCTGCTAATATTCCTGACAGGGATGAACCCATGGGTGCTCCTATTATTTGTTTATAAACCTCATTCTTATGTGTGAAGTAGTTGTAGTCTGTAACTACATTCATTGCACTCTCGACGCTTGTAAGAGCATTGTCTGTGTAATGTCCCGAATTTATAACCCAGTCCTTCAGGTTTTTCTTAGCCTCTGCTACTGGTATTGAAGGAAAAAGCGAACATACATCAAGGCTGTCCAATATACTTTCCTTATGTATACTCCAATTTTGCTCTTATGAATCAATTCCTTTGTGGAGTCAATGACCTTATCAGAATTGGCACTTTTTTAAAAGATTTGCCATACTAATTTCTAGACCAATTGTGGGGCTCCGTCGTTTTGATACAATGGAGCGAAGTTCCTCTCCCGGTTCATGGCTCTTCAGTCTTCCGAATAAATGAGGTAGGCACGCTTCAGGTGGTATGTTTGAGCCATGCGACAAATCCTTTGGCATTGGCTCAAAATGAATGAAGGGTTACAAGCGGAATACAGTCGAAAAACTGTAGAGAGGATATTAAAACAAGTAAATAGAGTGAGAGAGAGAAAGGACATAACGCCGAATGATAAGAAATTGAATTTCGTAGGAGAAATACCGTATGTACCAAGAATTACCCTTTTCTTAAAAAAATTATTGAAGAAATTCCAATGTAGTGTTAGGATCCGCACAGCAGGATCAATAAATGACTCATTGCGAAAATATAAAAGCTCCCAGGATAGAGGAGAAATATGGGAGAAAGCAGGAATTTACTCAGTACCTCTAAAATACTCAGATAAAAACACGAAATTATATTCTGAACTAACAAAACTGTCAATTAAGTTTCGTATACTAGAACACAAAAGGAAGTTAAAGAATGAACAGACTGATTCAGCATTAACAAGAGATGTACTATTTGAAGGGGCGAAACCTGATTGGGACGAAACAAAGTGCGTTGCAACATACACTACGAGATATAAATCAGCAATAAGAGAATCAATTGAAATTCTGTCTACGACGAATATATGTAATGAGAGTGTATCTTTCAAAATTCCAAATTTATGGGAAAAAAGTTTAATGTGTAGAAGGTTAGTATTTATTAACATTTTATCGATTGTATTAAGAAATTTAAAATCAAATATGTGACATCGCAGAAAGAATGCATAACATGCAATAGCGTTTGATGCACGCGGAAATATGTTCATGACCATTGTCTTAATATTTGTTATGTTTATCCTTTGTTTAATTTCAAATCATGTAACTTATTCTTAGCAGTTGTATGAAGCCTTGCAAAAGCTTTCCGGTGCGGTGCGAAAGCTCGACTAATAGGTAAATAAATAATTAACTACACCTAAACACGGGTTATTTATTTATCAATAACGCTTGTCATTCGCATGATTTGAGCATCTCAGTAGTGGTATTTTATGACCAGTTGAGAAAGCGTATTTCGATCAGTGATTCTGAAACACATGTTGTGTTACGAAAGATTTTTTTTTTTGTAGCTAAAAATGTGTTTCGTTCATAACACGATCTAGAGTGTTAAGAATTTTACTGTTTCTGCAAACTATTTTATGAACTAACTATAAATTTTGCTGATGCAAGAATTTGCACTTCAGTGAGCTATCAGGTTGGAAAGGAATTTTGTTGCAGGCAAAATATTATTTTCATGAGACTTGTGCAAAATTACTGATAACAATGACAAAATCTGTTAGGCGTCATAGAAAATATTAAACATCTGAGGAATAAAAAACATACCAAAATTATTGGTTCTTCATGATCTGCCAAGCGTAGGAAAAATGCTGCTGCAAATGAAGCAGACATTTCGAAAACTGATTTCGAATGTAAAAATACCGACCATATTCATAAGGACTTTCCAAGAGGTCTGCGAATTAAACATTTCTTCAGGACAAACAGAAAGAGCTAAACTTTTTCAATATATGATGGACGAAATGACACTCGGGGGAATCTTCTAAGCCAAAACTGCTGAATGCAGAAAGACAGGCTGTAGGAAGACAAAGGAATTGCATTTCAGAATGAAGACTTTTCACCATAATATATTTAAACGAAACATTCGGTGCAGCATACATCTTTAAGTACATAAAATTAGAATCCCTCATATGAAACTCATTATGCTTCCAAGAAGAATCCTTTTACTGAAATAACGAAAGAAATCTATGCTGTTTCCTTTTCTTCAAATTTATCAAGCAAGTTACAAAAATCAGAAGAGTAGAATAAAGTTAGATTTTTGAAGCAAGTTTTGCAACGATTATATTCAAAAAGCATCAGTAAAATATCATAGTTTTTTTTTGTTTTTTTTTTTTTTGTAAATGGGATCAGTTTAAATGTTGGTTAATGAGAATTATGCATCGAAATCTTCTCACTCGGTTACCTCAGGAGGGATCCAGTTTCATGTAGTACTGAACTATCTACCATTCACCCCCGTAAAATGAAAACATATACGGGGTCGTCACCGCCTCACACATTCCAAGATATGCAATATTATCTGCTAAAGCTGTGGAAACCTTCCAAGGCATTTCAAAATGGATGCACTGCAAAAGTTCCCTTTGATTATAATCCACTTTATCATCACGTGTACATCCTGTTTTAGTTTTATCTCTCTTTTTTTACTGTTAGTAACTGTATATACAGTGGAACTTCGGTTATACGTTTTTCACTTTTATATGGAATTCTGCGCTAGTTCCAATATTTTACTGTAGTTTCTATCTTTTTTTCAGTTCGTTTATACGTAAATCATTTATACGCTTTTTACGATTATGCGTTAAATTTTGAACTTCAAATTTATCAAAAATACGTACACGTATAAATACACAACTCTTTTAGACCCAACCCAGTGCTTTAAAACTTTCAGAGAATCGAGACAATGTGTTTTTTCACCATAAAATAGGTGATGCAACTAAACATTTATTAAATATAACCTTCACAGTTCTCTTTTTTCCCTCTAAATTCAAGAAATTTAAAACAGGCAAAGATTAGTGAATATTTTACTCGGACGTAATTCTAAATCAACTAGTGGACAAACTGCTTTGAGAAAACAATGCTTAAAGTAAAAGATGTGTAACAGGGGTACTGGATATCAAACAAAACCATATTCGAATTTACTTCCTGTATTTTAAAGGCAAGGGGTTTTTTTATGTATTGAAAATATGAAATTGTTCTGAACTTTTTAACACAGTTTTTATAATTAGAACAACTTTTTTGACATTTTTGACTTTTGTATTAAAACTTAATACAAAAGTCAAAATAAGCATATGCTTAAGGTAGGAAAGAAATTACAAATTAGCGCAATCTAAAATTACATGGTTTTTTCCTTGATTTTCTTTACGGGGAGCTTAGGGAAGGCATTTAAAATTTTCAATAATATTTAATAATTTGAAATTTCTTTTATACACTGTGTACATTTATACAAATTTTAAGGCCATCCCCTAGAAAAACGAATAGCCAAGGTTTCACTGTATTCTTACGTATATGTTTGCATGCGTATGTGTGTATTTCCATATCTCTCCATTTCTCTCGGAACGTATATCTTCCGAATATATAATATTATACACTGTGACAGTAACGCCGTCAAGGCCAAAGCTCTGTTTACCTACCATTGATAGATTTGTGTGAATCTATTAGTGGTGATGCAAAATGACGGTGTGCAGATTAACATATCGTCAACTCTTCTGAGCCTGAATACGACTTTCGCTAGTTCGAGCGAAAAAAAATTCCCATGGGAATGAAAATATCTTTCAGAAAACATTTCCGCGAAAACCTTTTCCGAAATTTCCATTATTCGAGAATGGGAAATCACTTACGAAATCCAATAAACTTTGAGACTTCACTTTAGACATCCTTATTTTAACATCAGTTATTTTTCGACTTTCAGGTTACGCGCAAAAGCTTAACTATTTCAAATTAGTTTGCAAAGAGAAAATATGTGTATTCTAAATTTCGTTATTATTGAAGCGAGAGGTTGAATGTACATGCTTTGCCATTGGACTGATGAGTCCAAATATTGAGGTCTCTCATATTTTAATCAAAATTAGACCCGCTCTCGTTCAATAAATGTCCGATACTGGTTATTTTTCAATTTCATTGTTGTTCTGACTCTCGTGCGGACGAAATGTTTAACGGATGACCAGGAGAAATTGGATAATTTATGAAACAGATTAAAGAGGAAAATTATTTTTGACGTAATAGCGCCTTTCATGCGAATATAAGTCTAAATAGTTGTAGTGCTTGAAGAGAGGACGTAAATAAACAAAGACATCGCTCTTTCCACGTTTTAGCAATACACAGCAACCGAAAAAATGTTATTCGGTGTAAGGCTAACGCGCTCGGCTAGATATCGAGAGATCTGGGATTCAAATCCCCAGCGGTGACCGAATAACAATTTTTTCGTTGCTGTGTGTTGCTATAACGTGGAAAGAGCGATGCCTTTGTTTATTCACTGACACCAAGTATTTGGAGGATTTTCACCTTGGATCTCGCGCTTTGGATTTAAATGCTATAATTAATATATAGCCAGTGCCGTTAATGCACACCAGATAGAGACGTCTCAGTTGATGAGCCCATCTTACGGATTTCCGATGTCAGAAGCTGACAGAAAAACACACATAGCGCCGTGGATTGTTGGCCACCGTGGTGTAAGGCTAACGCACTCGGCTAGATATCGAGAGATCCGGAATTCGATTCCCCAGCGGTGAGCGAATAACAATTTTTCGGTTGGTGAGTGTTGCTAAAACGTGGTCTTTTGCAATGTCTTTGTTTATTCACTGACACCACGTATTTAGAGGATTTTCATGAGAGGGAGTAGTTATTTTCTGTGTATGGGCAATCATAATATTAAACTTTGGTATTTATGTTAAATGTTAAACTTAATATTAAACGCAGTATTAAAAACTTTGGGACGCAGAAAATAAATATTTGTTGAGCAATCAGAATATTAAAATTTGTGCTAGTCGACGACTTTGTGCCTTCCTCTCCCCTCACCTGTTCTCAAGGCACTTTTGCGTCAAAATATCTCCCAATGGTTTAGCGGTCCAAGCCATGGCTTCTGCCCCCTCATCTCTCACAACCTAAATTCGAATCGCAAGTTAAGGCACGCATATTCTGTTCGTTATCATGCCTTATTTTCATCTCCTCTCCCGAAGTGAGGCGGCCCTAAATTAGGAACAGGGCCTCGTCTTAGCTTCGAAGCTTCGAAGGATTGTTAAACAAAAAAGGACAAGCAATGGTTGCCAAACTTCTCTAAGGTAAATTTAAAGTATATGTTACACTTTTGCTGAAGGCACATAAAAATGGGAAAAACTATATATCTACATTAGTAGATTAAGCAAATGTTTGCATATTTCCTTTTTGTTCACATGTTCAGCTTACTCTTAGGAAAAAAATTGCGAAGAAATGAAGTTTTCCGTCTTTCTAAAGTCGCCGTACATGCACAATGAAGGGTTTCTCCTGCGTCACTAACTCGTTCACCTGTCAAACAGGAACTACAAGAACTGCAAAATCTCATCAGTATGAGTCACGATAGGGATTTCCAATAACAGTGGTGAACGTAACAATATGAATAATAATCACAGTAATACGATATTAGCGTCAATACAGGATGCTGCAAGGGGGACCACCGATCCGTTATTGGAAATGTGTTCCCCCAAACATTTTACTACCTGAGACTTATATGAAAATTGTATCACTCGAATGACACGACAGAAGATACGACTGAACAAATAATACATTTGCTTTGTAACAAATGAAATACCGTCACCCTTTATTCCATGTAAACCTTACCTATCTTTAATCTAATCCATCATATTACTAAAGAAACACTTGTAGAAAAACCTTTAACTCAGGTTTGTTTAAACACACACCCCAAGACGCAAAGTATTTGAAGGGTTTTTTTTTCAATACACAAACTCTCGCTTCGCCGTTTTTATCAAAAGCCACTCACTACTCATAAGGTACTTTATTGACTTCGCCTAGAAAATAAAAATAAATCAAAGACGCAAGCAAACAAACTGGGTCTTGTGATGTCACACCATGACACACTCTTCTCTTTTGCAGTAAAAGGAGTTCGTGAACCATCTGTTACGATCGCTCACGAAAATATTTAAATTATAATTGCCTTTATATATACTATTTCGCAAATATTAACCAATTAGACAAATCACTAGTTATTAACCATCTTACCTTTCATTATTTGTTTTTCGAAATGCATTCGATTCCGTGTGTAACGAAGTTGAAGGAAATATTAGAAAATA
Organism: Macrothele yani; assembly: GCA_039090855.1. Lineage (NCBI taxonomy): Eukaryota > Metazoa > Arthropoda > Arachnida > Araneae > Macrothelidae > Macrothele > Macrothele yani. The sequence goes on along the minus strand of CM077007.1, from coordinate 77,838,781 downwards.
TTCAATATATACGAACCCCGTTATAACCCAACTGACAAAAAAGGCCTATTTTTAGCATATTACATTAATGTTAGGTTAAAACTAATCAATCGTAAATTGTTTATCAATTCACAAAGGTAAATAATACTTGTTAATTAAAAACTGTAATAATTGATAAAAATATTTATGAGATATGCAATAAACAAAATATTCAATTGTTTTAAAAATTAAAGAAACTGCATTTTTAGTACGTCTTTTGTACAAAAAGATCGTGCTTATGTTATCGGTTTGTCCGTCCGTCCCTCCGTCTGTACCCACGGTATCTCTGCAACTATTAGTCCGATTTGAAAAATTCTTTTTGCATTCGAAAGCTTGAAATATGCGAATGATGACCCTTTATTTCGGTTTTTTTTTACGATGTACCATTTCGCCGCTAGAGGGCGTAAATACAGATATGTCGAATTCAAAAATACGTTTTATTCCACATATTTGCTTCTAAACATCCGATTGAAAAAATTCTTTTATCTTTCAATTCCATTTATGTCGAAGAGTATTTTGGATATAATTTCTTTTTCAAATTACGCACAGATTTTCCGCTTGGGGGCCTAAAAGTAAATTGCATTTTTTCCGATAACTCTTCTTCTAAAACTCCGATTTGAATTTTTTTTTTCAGCAGATACATCTCCTGATGCACAATCTTTTGCATATAATTTCGAATTTTTCTAAAGAATCATGAAAGAAATACGGGATTACGCCTTATAATACAAATTTTGAAGATGACAATCCGATTTTTGGCGTAAATGTGACAAGGATGGTAAGTCAGATAATATCCGAAAACTTGAAAATTTTCATCGTCCTGGAGCGGGACTCGAACCCGCGTCTCCCAGAAAACGCCTAGGTATTGTTATAGGGTGCAGCCTAACTTGTGGAAAATTTTTATATTTCATTTATGCGGTAAATTTGTGTTTCGATGTAACTGCAAGGCGACACTCATAGTTATAATTAATTACGGTAATTGATCCTCTAATTTGTTCATCACTGCCATTGTTAAAATTTGTTCAGTATTTGATAAGTGCATAATTCGTAGCCTTCTGGCAAACGAGAATTGTGAAAGGCCACATGGCAACAGACCATCTCTATTTCGGACTCATAGCAACAGTCGTGTGCATTTTCAACTAACGAAAGACTGCAAAACTCACCCCCAAAAGTCCCTCTGCAAGCCAAGAGCATTCGGTGGTTGCAGTTTTTCTCCGAACTGAACGGGATAAGCGAAAACCGACTACCACCCACAGTTGAAAAGAAGGTGATAAATCCCTTTTCAAGTGGCTAAGAGAAGCCCTGTGACAGGACAAAGAGGAGAGAAACGAGCAGAAGAGAAAAACAAGCGGCGGGGCATTCTCAGGACGGTGGCAAAGCCAGACACACGCACGAGAACAGCACCAGCGAGCTGCATGGAACCTAGGCCTGAGAGCTGACCGCTGGGAGAGCTCGGAAAAAGAAGCAGCGAGCAAGTAAGGATTGCTATGAATGATCCCCTCTTAAACGAGGACATCTCAGTCCTTTGGACTTCTCGACCGATACTAGGTCGACATTAGTGCACTTTTGCCCAGGCTGTCTACAGGCAGGATATTTCTTGCCACTTCTCTGCGCTGAGGACCTCATACAACGGTTGCCAAGGTATGTTATCTTTACATGAACATTTGCTCACGACGTACAAGTGCCGTCGGACAGTGAACAGCATATAGAACTCTGTCCCCTGAAAAAATGAATACGCACGACAGCGGAGGCCTCCAACACATTTTATTCGTGATTTTTATTTGTGTTATGGCCATAAGTTTTAAGAGCTCTTCCCTGCTAATTTGGCATCAAGCCTATGCAGGTGTGTGTAATATTATAGAGATATATTTAGCTTATAATTAAACTGCGGCAGTCATGATAATTACTGTATCATTTTAATTGCTGGTACCCACGCTCGTACTCAATTATTATAGTTTTCTAAAGTGTGTATTCAAATGTTTTGGGTAATATCTCACATGTTTCCTTCGCTCTATTTGTTTATTGTGCATACTAGAATTTAATCAGTGAACAGTGTAAATCAGTGTTAATTGTTAAATCAGAGTTAGTTAAATCAGTGTTATCGTTTAATCAGTGATAAAATGCTTAAATCAGTGTGCATAATTAAGCCGCCGATAGAGCAGCCCACCATACATTCATCTCAGCAGATTTTTGTGCCACTTCAGGGATAAAGGTGGCAGTGTATATAATATAACGTTGGATATTAAATGTCAAGCGTACGTGAAATGAGCGTTGGGTATCTTTTCGAGTGTGTGTGTGCGTTGCTGTGATTTTCGGTAGATTGGGACGTGCTGGAGTTAAATCCAGGCATCCACGCCCAATCGCGGTACGGGTTTTGCGGGAAGTTAATAATTAATTTGTTATAATTAATTATGGGAGGTCATTATTAATTATTGGAATCAGATAATTAATTTGTTGTTGCAGAATTTTCGGTTGTCAACGCATGTAGGAAAACTCCTTGCTAGCCCCTAGCAGCAGAGGAGGAGAGCAAAATTTTTGACAAAATTTTCTTTATTTTTTTTTATTTTTATTTAGATATTTATTTTTTTCGGTGGAGATATCGGGTGCTTCACTGCAGGCGATACTTCACCTGGTGCCGCGGCCACATCAGCCTGTAAAGGTAAGATCCAACAATTGGTTCCGATGACCAGGATTCTTACTTGTTTGTACCTCCAAAATAGAGCAACACACACAAACGTTCGGAATATTGCGAACTGACTGCCATATCAAATTTATTTCAGTACGAGCATATTTTAGCATATCATAAGTATTGTAAGCCTTAAGCATTTTTGTGTAAAAGACTGCCTTAGGTTAAGTGTATTTAAATATGGCAAATAAAGGAGAGAAGCCGAACACCAAACCTACTGACTCAGATGATTCTGATCATCATGATGGGGAGGAACATAGCATTCCCACAGGAGAATCAACCGATCTGGTAACTAGTAATTCAGTAACAAGTATCGCAGGAGTGTCAGAGACTAGAAGGACAGCTCCAGGTATGTTAATGTACGGCGGTGAACAGATAGCAGGATGCATTAATATGCTCAGATATTTTACAGGCACAGATCCTCTATATCGTGCCAAACATTTTCAAGATGTAGAAAATGTAGCTACAGTAGGGAGATGGAGCGAACAAACAAAATTGGCAGTAGTAAAGTCGAAATTCAGGGAAAGGGCTGCAGAATTTTTGTCAGATAGTGATGAGCTGAGATTAGAAGGAAATTATGAAAATTTTAAACGTCTAGTGATCGATCGTTTCCAAGCGGAAGAACCTCTTATTACCCGTATGAAACAATTCATGAGTTGTGTTCAAATGCCGGGACAAGATGTAAGACAGTATGCAACGCGACTCAAAAGTGCAGCGGCAAAATATTTTGGTCATACAACTGATATGTCAGAAGACATCAGGCAGCATAGGGATCAGACAGTGATGTGTCAGTTTGTATCTGGTTTATCCGAATCTATCAGGCGCTGGGTTTTAACGAAGTGCCCAGAAACTCTAGAAGCTGCTATTCTCACAGCAATTCAGGAAGAAGATAATTTGGCGCTCATGAGTAAGAAAGCATCAGTAAATGCAGTAGAGAGATCGGAAACAAACCCAGGATCTGATTTATTAGCGCGTACTTTGGAAGAGATGATGGCACGAATGGAAGCGACGGAAAGATCAGTGGGTCAGTTAGCAGTAAATTTTCAGGAAAGCGAAAATCGGAGACGTGAAAGAAACTTCAGAGAGGAAGAAAGTTTGCAGTTACCCAGGTTTCAGTCATCTGGACTCGAACTCGTTCGACAGTATGGGGCAAATAATAATGAACGCAGAGGATCGGGTACTCGAAATCGCTCGCGTGCTGAGAACCAGCAAGCGCAGTACAGGAGCAACAGGATTATGTGCTACGGATGCAGACAGGAAGGTCATGTGATCAGGCTATGCCCGAATAACGGTCGAAATAGGGATAGGGCAGAAACAACACCGAAACAGAGGTTTAGGAATAACAACGACAGAGATACTCATTATCAATCAACGGGAAAGTTTAGTGCTCAAGGACTCGAGCGTAAGAACAAACAGTTAAACTGAATCGGAGTCGAACTGTGAGAGGTAGTGCGGCTCAGAAATATTTAAAACCCTCTAAAGTGCGGTACGTGTCTATGAAAAATGGGAATGATTTACCAATCATTAATGCGGATCTGGATGGGGATAAAATTAAAGTGCTAATTGACACTGGGTCATCAGTCACTTTATTAGCTAACGATGCTTATCGTAGATTAAAATTTCGCAGAAAGTTAAAATCTGTTGATTTAAATGTAAAAATCAAAAGCATCACAGGAGAAGTGATTCAAACGCTGGGTTGCTACGAGGTAAATCTGCGAATTAAGGGAAGAGACATATGGGTCAAGGCATTTGTGACAAAAAATCCCCTGAGTCAAAATTACTCAGCTTTGTTGGGAATAGATGCTTTACGAAAGCACCGTCTTACGTTCGAAGCAGATACAAACCAGCTTCACTTCCCTGACCCCCATCTCAGCTACCCACCCCACAGGAGCGGAGAGGTAATGATGTTTCCAACAGACACCCCAGGATAGCAGCACTGACTCGTAAAACTTGCATTCCCCCAACAGCGAAACTTTTCTCCAAGTGGCGCTTAGTAAACCCTCAGTGGGGAAAACAGAAGGAAGTATTTTGTTCGAGCCATTACCGAGAGCACGCAGAAATAGGTTACTCTTAGCACGGTCAGTTAATAATGTTTCGGCAAGCGGACTGTATGATGTAAGAGCAGCTAACCACAGTGATTCACCAATTTGGCTAAATAAACATACGAAACTCTTTCAGGTAGAACCAGTGGAAGTTAAGCGTTGTTCGCGAGGAACATCCCGAAAATCTCAACCAATCTCTGTGGAAGATTTTAAATTAGACCACCTGGAATTTAGCGAACGAGAGAAAATGCTAAATTTATTGCAGAAATATTCTGATGTTTTTGCACGGAATTCTTTAGACTTAGAAGGTACGGATCTTACAGAGCATGAAATTCATCTCACGGATGATAAACCTATTAAGTTGCGTCAGTATACTGTACCACATGCCCTAAGACCCGAAGTAAAAGCTCAGGTAAACGAATTACTTGACGCAGGAATCATATCAAAATCAGATAGTCCCTACAGCTTTCCTATTGTTCTCGTGAGACGCGGAAACTCTTATCGTTTCTGTATAGATTTTCGAAAATTAAATGAAATTACCCGAAAGGATAGCTACCCTGTTCCCCGAATCCAGCAAACTTTATCCTTACTACATGGATGCAAGTATTTTTCAAAAATTGACCTTTTGGCTGGTTATCACCAAATTAAAGTTAGAGAACAGGATAGGCATAAAACTGCTTTCTCATGCGAATTCGGACATTTCCAGTGGAATCGCTTGCCTTTTGGACTTTGCAACAGTCCGGCAACATTTGAAAGAGCACTTGATTCTCTATTTATGGACAAAAGAGATGATGGCATTTTGGTATATGTGGATGACATCTTGTGTGCCTCCAGGACATTATCTGAACACCTTGAGAAATTGGAATTAATTTTTCAGAGATTAAGGAAGCACCATCTAAAAATTAAGCCCAGTAAGTGTGAATTTTTGGCGGAAGAAGTGACATACCTAGGGCACCTTTTAGATCGTCAGGGCATAAGACCTAACCCACAGAACGTGGAAGCTGTTCGGGAATTCCCTACTCCACGGAAAGTGAAACATGTTCGAGCATTCCTTGGAATGGCAGGATATTATAGGCGCCACATCAAAGATTTTTCGTCCATTGCCTTACCGCTAACAAACCTTACTAGGAGAAACGTGAAATTCATTTGGGACGAACACTGCGAGAAATCTTTTCAAGAGCTGAAACGTGCACTAGTGAGTGAGCCACTATTAATATTTCCTGATTTCAGCAAGAAATTTTTCGTCACCACAGACGCCTCCAAAGTAGCGATTGCCGGTATTCTCGAGCAGGAGGATGACGAAGGACACAGACATCCCATCGCTTACTTTAGCAGGAAACTTAATCCAGCTGAGAAAAATTACAGCACGACAGAACAGGAAGCACTGGCAATAGTATCATCCATCACCCATTGGCGCGAATATTTGGTAGGTCAGCAGTTTACGGTTATTACCGACCATAGACCTCTAAAGTGGCTTATGAATTTGAAAACTCCTAATTCTAGACTGGTCAGATGGAATCTTAGTCTGTCGGAGTATAACTTCGATGTGCAATATCGACCAGGAAAGAAAAACACAAACGCCGACGTTCTATCTAGGCACATTGCAGCAGTGGAAGCCAATGATACAGTCGCAGTTGTACCACTTAATAACAAAACTCTGAAATCAGCACAAAGAACAGATCCTAAATTAGCTGAAGTAATTGATTGTCTTGAAGGGCGTGATTATTCAGCAGTCGACAAAATTACTGACACCTATTTTATGAGGGACGACCTTTTATTTCATTTTGCCTTACCAGCAAAAAACAGCCCACGGAAATTGATCGCAGAACAGTTAGTGATACCTGATAAGTTAAAATCAGAAGTGATGAAATCAGAACATGACGGACTATGCGCCGGTCACTTCGGTTTTGAAAAGACACTTGGGAGAATTAGACAGAAATACTTTTGGATTAACATGTTCTCAGACATCAAGAACTACACGGCGAGTTGCGAACAATGCCTGAAACGTCGTGGTTTCAAAAAGAAGCAAAAAGCGGGTCTAATTACCCCGGAAATTGTATCTGTCCCATGGTCCAAAATTTCGATGGATATCGCTGGACCTCTTCCACTGACAGAGGATGGAAATAAATATTTATTGGTTGTCACCGACTCATTCACTAAGTACATCGAGCTGATTCCATTAAAGACTATGCGATCTGCAGAAATTGCCGAAAAATTTGCTTCTAACGTGATAGCGCGTCACGGTGTCCCACATCTGTTACTCACGGACAGAGGAACAAATTTTTTGTCCGATTTAATGACTGAGTTGTACCGTAAGTTTGGCATCAAAAAACTGAATACATCTCCACACCATGCACAGACAGACGGACAAGCCGAAAGACAAATTCAGACAATAATGCACTCTTTAGCAATTTATTGTTCCCCTAAGGGAAAGGATTGGGACAAGTATACAGAATTTGTGGCCATGTCCTACAGAAGCGCGACACACAGTGCGACTAAAGAAACACCCAACTTTCTCATGTTCGGAAGAGATCTGAACATGCCAGGACAGTTGTTGAATGAGGAAATCCCTTTTAACTACGCTGAATCCCAGAGCTACGCCGAGAGCTTAGTCACGAGGATGCAAGAAGCGTATAAAATTGTCAAGGATAATCTGGAAGAGGCAGCCCAAACTTCCAGGGAATATCGAGCAAAGTCTGCTGTAGACAAACAGATCAAGATTGGGGACATAGTGTACCAGCACGACCCATCAGCATCCAAAACAAGGTCGCGAAAGTTGGCAAAACCTTCTATAGGACCTTTCAGAGTAATTGAGAAAACATCCCCAGTGAACTTTAAAATCGCCCCAGTAAATGATATGAGACGAACTCGACTCACACACGTAGACAGGATTTTCAAACCACCACAGAGAAGGGTGTTTGACACAGGGCAATTTCAAGATGAAAAGGGGGATGAAGAAATTTCGTTGAGCATAGGTATGCCAACCGCAGACGAAAGGCATCATGAAGAAGAGTTCTCAGAGCAGGATGAGGACTGGGTGACACCCGTTTGGCCGGTGATCACAAGGGATATGCGCTGTTTTCAGCCGCATGAATCGGAAACACGTCAGGGGTTGGAAGAGACCGGGACAGCGGCCCAGCCTGCTCCCATGTTGAAGGACGCGGTAGCTCACGGAGGAAACGCAGAGGGGAGCAAAGAAAAAAGTCCCCCCATCATAACGAGAGCGTCGTTGAGACCCCGAGATGAGCACGGGAGAGTGGGGAAACCTCTCAGCTTTGGACATCAGGCTGAAGAGGAAAAATCCAGCGAAGAAATGGTTGCAGACGAGGAGGATAGTGATAGCACAGAAATATACAGTTGTGAGGAGGAAGAAGATTTCGCGAGCCAAACTCAGGACCGCGCAGAAGTGCAGACCTAGATAAGAGGAAAGGCACGTTGAGTCAAAAAGGGTTTTGGTCGGACGCACATTGGCTCTCACCTGTGTAACTTATGTTTATATTCTTTTCTTGTTATGGGCAATGATGAATGGATCAGAGATGTTATCGATACTTTCCCATTACCCTTGATGTGTCTAAAATCCGGAATTAGACATGTCATGGAATATAGGAAAGAGGGAGATATCCATATTCAAAATTTTCCATTCTTCAATGAGAAAAAAAAATACATTCATATTTTTTTCTTTGGAAGGTAGAAGGATTGTTATAGGGTGCAGCCTAACTTGTGGAAAATTTTTATATTTCATTTATGCGGTAAATTTGTGTTTCGATGTAACTGCAAGGCGACACTCATAGTTATAATTAATTACGGTAATTGATCCTCTAATTTGTTCATCACTGCCATTGTTAAAATTTGTTCAGTATTTGATAAGTGCATAATTCGTAGCCTTCTGGCAAACGAGAATTGTGAAAGGCCACATGGCAACAGACCATCTCTATTTCGGACTCATAGCAACAGTCGTGTGCATTTTCAACTAACGAAAGACTGCAAAACTCACCCCCAAAAGTCCCTCTGCAAGCCAAGAGCATTCGGTGGTTGCAGTTTTTCTCCGAACTGAACGGGATAAGCGAAAACCGACTACCACCCACAGTTGAAAAGAAGGTGATAAATCCCTTTTCAAGTGGCTAAGAGAAGCCCTGTGACAGGACAAAGAGGAGAGAAACGAGCAGAAGAGAAAAACAAGCGGCGGGGCATTCTCAGGACGGTGGCAAAGCCAGACACACGCACGAGAACAGCACCAGCGAGCTGCATGGAACCTAGGCCTGAGAGCTGACCGCTGGGAGAGCTCGGAAAAAGAAGCAGCGAGCAAGTAAGGATTGCTATGAATGATCCCCTCTTAAACGAGGACATCTCAGTCCTTTGGACTTCTCGACCGATACTAGGTCGACATTAGTGCACTTTTGCCCAGGCTGTCTACAGGCAGGATATTTCTTGCCACTTCTCTGCGCTGAGGACCTCATACAACGGTTGCCAAGGTATGTTATCTTTACATGAACATTTGCTCACGACGTACAAGTGCCGTCGGACAGTGAACAGCATATAGAACTCTGTCCCCTGAAAAAATGAATACGCACGACAGCGGAGGCCTCCAACACATTTTATTCGTGATTTTTATTTGTGTTATGGCCATAAGTTTTAAGAGCTCTTCCCTGCTAATTTGGCATCAAGCCTATGCAGGTGTGTGTAATATTATAGAGATATATTTAGCTTATAATTAAACTGCGGCAGTCATGATAATTACTGTATCATTTTAATTGCTGGTACCCACGCTCGTACTCAATTATTATAGTTTTCTAAAGTGTGTATTCAAATGTTTTGGGTAATATCTCACATGTTTCCTTCGCTCTATTTGTTTATTGTGCATACTAGAATTTAATCAGTGAACAGTGTAAATCAGTGTTAATTGTTAAATCAGAGTTAGTTAAATCAGTGTTATCGTTTAATCAGTGATAAAATGCTTAAATCAGTGTGCATAATTAAGCCGCCGATAGAGCAGCCCACCATACATTCATCTCAGCAGATTTTTGTGCCACTTCAGGGATAAAGGTGGCAGTGTATATAATATAACGTTGGATATTAAATGTCAAGCGTACGTGAAATGAGCGTTGGGTATCTTTTCGAGTGTGTGTGTGCGTTGCTGTGATTTTCGGTAGATTGGGACGTGCTGGAGTTAAATCCAGGCATCCACGCCCAATCGCGGTACGGGTTTTGCGGGAAGTTAATAATTAATTTGTTATAATTAATTATGGGAGGTCATTATTAATTATTGGAATCAGATAATTAATTTGTTGTTGCAGAATTTTCGGTTGTCAACGCATGTAGGAAAACTCCTTGCTAGCCCCTAGCAGCAGAGGAGGAGAGCAAAATTTTTGACAAAATTTTCTTTATTTTTTTTTATTTTTATTTAGATATTTATTTTTTTTCGGTGGAGATATCGGGTGCTTCACTGCAGGCGATACTTCACCTGGTGCCGCGGCCACATCAGCCTGTAAAGGTAAGATCCAACAGTATGCTAACCACTACACCACCCAGAACGACCAAGCCTCAAGTTTCCGATCAATTTGAATTTAACCATCACAGGATTCGCTAGTCGAAGCAACCGGCATTCATGTTTAGCGAATCTGGAGGTTAATAATATGAATCTGGAGGTTAATAATATGAATGCCGGTTGCTTCGACTAGCGAATCCTGTGATGGTTAAATTCAAATTGATCGGAAACTTGAGGCTTGGTCGTTCTGGGTGGTGTAGTGGTTAGCATACCTAGGCGTTTTCTGGGAGACGCGGGTTCGAGTCCCGCTCCAGGACGATGAAAATTTTCAAGTTTTCGGATATTATCTGACTTACCATCCTTGTCACATTTACGCCAAAAATCGGATTGTCATCTTCAAAATTTGTTTTCTAAAGAATACTTTGGCCACCAGGGGGCGTAAGTGTTAATTTTCGCTTCTGATGCATTTGCCATAAAATCTGAGCTTCTAAAATATCGATTGAAAAAATTCTTTCGTAGACTGATGCCACTCACAGCGATAAACCTTTTCGGAATATTTTCTTCCTAAAATATTTCACAGTTTCGCCGCCAGGGGGCGTAGATGTATATCTTATTTTTGTCAATATCTCGACTTCTAGGAGTCCGATTTGAAAAACTCCTTCTTTGTTGGATAGTGTTTTCCGTGTGACATGTTTTTCATATAATTAAAAAATTTTCAAGTAATTCACAGACTTTCCGCTAGGGGGCGTAAAGGTAACTTGCGTTTCCCCCTATATCTCTGCTTCTAAATCTCCGATCTGAAAAATTCTTTCTGCACCGGATACAGCTCCTGATAGGAAATCGTTTGCACATAATTTCTAATTTTTGTAAAAAAATGGTTTGGCCACCAGGGGGCGTAAACCTTAATTTCCGCTTCTGATGTATTTGCAGCAAAATATGAGCTTCTAAATTCTCGATTAAAAATAACGTCGTTTGTAGACCGATACTACTCATGCCAACAAACTTTTTATAAACATTTTGTTCTTATAATAGTGCACGGTTTCTACGCCAGGGGCGTAGATGTATATCTTATTTTTGTCAATATCTCGACTTCTAAGAGTCCGATTTAAAAAAATCTTTCTTTGTTGGATAGTGTTTCTAGTGTGACATGTTTTTCGTATAAATTCAAAATTTTCAAGTAATTCATGGACTTTCCGCTAGGGGGCGTAAAGGTAAATTGCGTTTTCCCCTATATCTCTGCTTCTAAATCTCCGATCTGAAAACTTCTTTCTGCACCGGATACAGCTTCTAATAAGAAATCGTTTTCACGAAATTTCAAATTTTTGTAAAAAATTGGCGTAAGTCTTAATTTCCGCTTCTGATGTATTTGCAGCAAAATATTAACTTCTAAAATCTCGATTGAAAAAAAGTGTTTTGTGGACCGAAACTACTCATGTCGACAAACATTTTAGGAACATTTTCTTCATGAAATAATGCATGGTTTTTACGCCAGGAGCATAAATGTATATCTTATTTTTGTCAATATCTCTACATCTAAAAGTCCGATTTGAAAAATTTCTTCTTTGTTGGATAGTGTTTCCGATGCAAAATGTTTTTCTTATAAATTCAAACTTTTCAAGTAAATCATAGACTTTCCGCTAGGGCGCTCAATGGCAAATTGCGTTTTCTGCTCCTAAAACTCCGCTTTGAAAAATTCTTCCTGTATCGCATACAAGACCCGGCGGAAAATATTTTTAACGTAATTTCTAATGTTTGGTAAAGAATGGTTTGGCCACCAGGGGTCATAAGTGCTAATTTCTACTTCTGATGTATTTGTAGCAAAATCTGGGCTGCTGAAAACTTGACCAAATTTTTTTCTTGGACTGGTACCGCTCATATGGATAAACCTTTTGTGAATACTTTCTTCCTAAAATAATGCATTGTTTTCCCACCAGGGGACGTAAAGTCACATCTTATTTTTGTCCATAACTCTGTTTCTGAGAGTTCGTAAGCTCAAGATTCCGTTTACAGCAATATCTGAGGGATTAAAGACCCGATTGAAAAACTTCTTTCTTCCGTCAGATACTATTGTTTTCCATACCGGTTCCATTGACTTTGAATAGCTTTGATAAATTTAATTTGCGACAGAACGGATTCAAAAGACGTGCTTATTACACCCGAAAATTCGGTGTCATCTTTCTTGTTTTTAATTTCACCAGTTGCATTTGTTTTGCTGTTTGCACGTTACATGGAAACATAAGTCAATTGTTGCTTGTTTCATGCTTGCTATGTAGCAACTTCTGAATTTTTTCAACTTCCTCTAACGCAGTGGTTGAGATGTTTCTAGAAGAAAATTAAACTTTAACATTTTCTGAAATTTCAAAAGCAAGTCAGTTTGAAATTTTTTTATTTTATATTTTAAAAAATTCTTCGTCATTTTATTGATCATCACTCTTGCCCTGAAACTGCTTCATTGTGACGACATCTGTGTTCAGTGATTCTACTGAGAGCTCCTCATATCAATGTTCACATAATATTTGAAAAGAAACATCAGAGGAGATGATATGGCTTCCTTTACTTTAGATGACTCCTAGTTTCATAATCTTTATCACTTTCGCATCCTCTATCTTTGATTTCATTTTCAGATCCGTCTTCATCGTTCACCTGAAAGTCTTTTCCAATACCTGCATGTTTCCTGCGGTTTTGAGCTGCTACTTTTGAAACAACTTTCCAAGAACAGCTTAGTATATGGGTGGCCTACTGGTGGCACGCGGGCCGCAGATGTGAGTTTGTGCAGCTCGGCCTAAAGTATCTGAAGTGGAAAATTTGTTCAACAATAATAGATAAAGTAGAATGCAACATCAACGCCTTTAACAGATAGCGACTGGAACTGAAGGAAAAAAATTCGATTTGATGCAAAAACCAAAAGCCTCTCCCAAATTTGTCTCCCTACGGCGCGGTGGTGCTAGGACTTCCGGCTTTAAGGCAAACAATGTGGGTGGGAGAAAGCACCCTCGAGTGCAGAAAGATTATTGCCGATTTTCCTGGTACGTTAGTTTCACAAGGCAAAGTAACGAGGATAAAAGCATGCGCAAAGGGCACCTCGAAGGCTGTTGACGGCCCAATCCTACTGCTAGAAAGAAGTGGATGATCAAGAGAGGTCACACGTCTTGTCTGTTGCGAGTTATTAACTTAGTTAGAACTGAATTTTACTGTTAGTTGCGGGATTTGCGTCTGGTGAATATTCACAGTGTTCACATGTTTATCATAGGAAGTCAATTGATTCGTCCTGAAGGTATTAAAAACACAGTTTGCCGTCTATACACGATTTAAAAAATTACAGTAAAAATATATATACACAAAGTTAAAACATTAGCATTTTCAAGTTTACTGTGGACCCGTCATCAAATGGTGTGATTGCGTTATGCCTTGGGAGAGCATATATATATATATAGTAAGCACATTGACGAAACAGTATGTTTCGTCGAAACAGTATGTTTCGTCATGCGCGTGTTCATTACATTATCATGTCGTTTCATTAGAGCTTGGGTTGTAGCCGGTATTGTTTCTTTCGCTGTAGTAGTTACAGAGCAGTTTCCATGGTAACGGTATAGTGATAGGGGTATCGTCGCTACAACATTCTGCCCTATGTTTATGTATTAATAAGCTTTCTGTCAAGAGGATAGATGAAAAGGTAGTCGGCGTATGTAACATAGTAACATCGTCCCAGATAGGTTGGTGTTGACCCTTCAGGCATAGTCTTGAAAGGGCGGTGGAGGTGGAGCATGATTTAACATTGTATTTATGTTCAGAGACACGTAAATTAAGATTGCGACGGGTCGAACCTATGTATATCTGGTCGGTTACACCAGCATTCTTAGCTTTTAGTGGGATTGCATACACACCAAACTTGGAATCAAGGGGAATCTGATTCCTGTCATTTTTAATATGGGCGAGAATGTTGCACGTTTTTATGCCAAAATCGATATTAAGTGGTCGACATACGTTTTTAGGGTATTTGTGACAGCAGGGATGTATGGTAGTTTGCCTACATATGAAGAGGTTGGTCTCGTTCTTGGTAATGTTGAGTATGATGCATTAAAGACACTGCGCATTATGGAGTTAACGGTGGAAGATGGTGAAATCATTTAATGCCGCAATATCCATAATTTTTGCAACTTCTAGGTCTGTTTGATCGGTTAAGGATGAATGCGTAACTGTTCGATGAAACATGAAGTGAAGGGCTGAGAATTTTTGCCTCAGTTGGTGGAAGGAGTTGTAGGGAATTATAGACATTGTTGCAGTTGGTTTTCTATATACAGAGTGAGTTACTTCGTTCGTAATAGAGTTTCTTTCCAACAAGAAGTCCAGATAGGGTAATGCATATTTGGTCTCAAATTCCGGAATTTGAGAATTTCCGATCAAAGAGACCTAGAAGCTGCAAAAATTATGGATATTGCGGCATTATATGTTTTCACCATCTTCCACCGTGAACTCCATAATGCGCCGTGTCTTTAATGCATCATACTCAACATTACCCAGAACGAGACCAACCTCTTCATATGTAGGCAAACTACCATACTTCCTTGCTGTCACAAATTCCCTAAAAAACGTATGTCGACCATTTAATATCGATTTTGGCATAAAAACGTGCAACATTCTCGCCCATATTAAAAATGACAGGGATCAGATTCCTCTTGAATCCAAGTTTGGTGTGTATGCAATCTCAGTAAAAGCTAAGAATGCTGGTGTAATTATACATAGGTTCGAACCTTTGCAATCTTAATTTACGTGTCCCTGAAATACAATATTAAATCATGCTCCACCTTCACTGCCCTTTCAAGACTATGCCTGAAGGATCAACACCAACCTATCTGGGACAATATTACTACACCGGTGGAAAGTGAAAAAAGAACACCAAGAATTAATTGGCGGACGATCATGAAATTTACATATGTTAATGGGGTCAAGCTTACGTAGGTGTGATGTTAATTTTGAGACCAACCGGTGAGCGCTTACGCCCCAGCACGGCATAATATGCAAATTATCTTCCGTGGGATTTAAGGAGTACGGCGAAGTGAATGTAATCAATCGTCGGCGTACGGACAAGTGTGAAGACCCTGAAGAAGCTGCAATGCCTGGACATGGAAGACGTGTACGATTTCAGCAGTTATCAGACTTTGAGCGAGGTCGTCTAGTCGGAATCCGCGAGACCGGGTGGTCGTATCGTCGTATTGCGGAGCGAATTGGACGGGAAGTATCGGTGGTGGTACGATGGTGGCGTAGATGGTCCGAGAAACATTCCCACACGAGAAGATGTGGAACCGGGAGTCACAGACGGACTGATGAGCTGGCCGATCGACGTATAAGAAGAGCGGCGTTGTCAAGCAGGACATCGACTGAAACTCAAATCCGAGCTGCCGTTGCACCCGAGGTGACTGTGCGAACAATCCTCAACCGTCTACTGGATGCAAGACTACGTGCACGTGTGCCTCTGGCATGTGTATCTCTGACTCCAGCCCACCGTCAGGAACGGCTGCAGTGGTGTTCATTTGCTTTTGAAGTGGTGTCCGGTGACTTTTGTCAATACAGTGTACTTCCGATTTTGAGATAATGCTTATACTATAGTATAAGCATCACTGTCTGCTGTTCGTGAAAACATCTCCTTATCTCCTGGGCTGATTCAAAAAAATCTTTTCCGCATTCAGAAGCAAGAATGTAGAGGGTCATGATTTTTTTTTATTGTTTCACTCTCTCTTATATACAGTTCTACCGTTAAATGACGTAAGCGCGGTTTTTTTCACTTTCGGAAAGATATCTCCATGTTTTTTTTTTACTACAACTTCTGTTTTCGTTAAATATCAGGTACCATTGCAATAGTTTTCAATGCACTTTCTGGCTTTCTCTGTTACAAAATTTTCTACCTCGGTAACGTAAGTATTCCGTACTTTATGTCTGCTGAAAATTAATAATTCACATGCTCTCCGAATTTTCAGTCATTATTTTTAAGCCAGCTTTTCCTTTTCGCTATGTCTCCGATTACATCAGTAGACTGCAAAAACTCATTTGCACACAATGCAACCGTTATTAGCAAGATTATTCACATATTTTTGGATTTTCCTTATGAACAATTTCGTATCGTTACGATATAAATTACGTTTCGCGAGATAGTTTCCTAATACGAAATGCATAATGCCTAGCTTTGTATTTAAAATATTTTTGCCTTTCTGTGAACACTCTTGATACTTTCAAATTTGAAAATATTTTTCACTTTCACAAATAAGAATTCTGAGTTTTCCCTGTAGAATGCATATGTATCAGAAACAAACATGGGAAATTTGCTTTTCCTTAAAGGTAGGCATCTCGTGTGACTAGAGAGATAATGTTGCTGTCAGACATTTTGATATTTTCTTAACAATGATCAAAATTACTTATTAGTATTAAGAAATCCAAGGAATTTTTTATGAGGATCCAAGATGGCATATAAGGGCAAGTAAAACCTCAGTTTTTAAAACGCTAATGACAACGTACACTACAAAAAAAATTAAATACCCTGAGCACACTAACAGTTCAAAATTGCTGAATTTTTAGATCTGAGTTATTTAGTATTGCCCAAAATGCCCGAATATATAGTATCTGAGTTATTTAGTATTGCAAAAAATATCACTTTGACTGTACTTAAATGATTGCTACTCCTATCTGTTTCTGTCCCTGTCAACCTTTTATGCAAGTGTTAAGCAAACTGAATTGTACATGTAACAGTCAAAGCAAAAACGTTTTGGAAAGCAATACAACTTGCTCCATGTGCAAAGAGTAGTTAAGTTCAGAGCCTCTGCTTCACAGGTAGGACGCACGACTACTGGGCTGTTACTCAGGTGCAGCGTTAAAAATCTACAATGATAGACAGAGTTCAAACAAAACAAAGTGGTAGTAGACAAACTACTGTCGGTCATTTAGGAAAGTCTGCAGGCACTGGCAACCTTTAATTGATAAAGTGGGAGCATATGTATGTAGTTAAATATATGTTTAGTGGTGAAATGATCACATGTACTGCATAATGCAATAATAAGTTTTGCCTTTCGATTTCAAAATGTAAGACTGATAAAAGGCAGTTCAAATTTGACTTAAATAGCTGAAGTTCGTAGCTTTCTGAGAATATACAGGGTGTGTTAAAATCTTTCCCTGATTATGATAAATCGTATAAAATGAACCGAGCGAGTTAGACGTACGCGGTTTGTTACAATGATTGGGTCATATTCTTCAGATTTTTGTTCGTTTTATTTTGAAACAATAGGTGGCGCAGCACGTCTACAGCGTAGTTTGTTGTTGAAAGCGTCAGTCGGCGAAATGGCGTCTATGCTCTAGAAGGCTAATTGTGTTCTATGGTTTCATGAAACCAAATCTGTAATTTCAGTGCAGCGGAAGTTTAGGCGTGAGTATGATAGAGCTCCACCTAATGTGAAGAGCGTTATGAACTCGTATCAAAAGTTTAAACAGAGGGGCAGTGTCAATGACCGAGCAAGAAGTGGAAGACCTTGCATTAGTGAAGAAACTGTCGACGCCATGCGTAATGCATTCGTACGAAGCCCGAGGAAATCAATTCGTCATGCCTCTAGTGAACTGGGAAGACCTATGAAGACAGTGCATCACATTTTAAGAAAACAGTTTTGTTTTTTTGCATACAAATAGCAAATTGTTCAAGCCTTGGTACCTAATGATGGGCCCAGACGTGTGACATCCGCTATGGATATTCTTGAACGAATAGACGAAGCTAATCCTGTAGCGAATTTGTTTTCAGACGAATCGTTTTTTCATACCTCAGGTAAAGTGAACCCGCATAATGCCCGTATCTGGGGTTCAGAAAACATACATGTGGTTTTGAAGAAACAGAGAGATAGCCCTAAAATTAATGTTTCGTGCGGACTAATGCACAACAAAGTAATCGGACTGTTCTTTTTTATTGATCCCACCATTAAATTGGGTACTTACTTCTCTGTAATTCTCTGTGTGTGTCTGGAACGTTTGACCATGGGTAATTTTTCAGCGTGACGGTGCGCCCCCGCATTGGTGTGTGCCTGTCCGTCAATTCTTAGATGACAAATTCCCTAACAGATGAATAGGCCGATATGGTCCTATACACTGGACACCAAGATCCCCAGACATTACGCCACTTGACTTCTTTTTATGGGGCTACATTGAGTATCAAGTTTATGCAACACCAGTTGCAGATATTAACACTTTGAAGGGAAGAATAACTAAAGAGTTTGCAACCATCACAGATGACATGTTGCAGCAGACATGGAAAGAGATCGAATACCGACTGGATGTCCTCTATGTAACAAAAGGAGTCCACGTTGAGGTATACTGATGACCCGAAAAAAAACTCTGGATTTCAGGTAAGCTATATTGAAAAACCGTATGTGTCTAACAAGCACGGTTCATTTTATACGATTTATCATAATCAGGAAATGATTTTAGACACACCCTGTATAATCGGATAAGTGATCTTAATATTTTGATTTAGTGTAAACATTTCGCTACTAGGAGTGAATGGATTGGAAAAACTATTAACACTTCACTAATCCGGCAGGTGGCTAATAGATGTTGTCACCCAACTCACAAAACAGTGGCCAGGACTGTACCAGCAGAAGGTACACAAATTTCCCACCGCCAAGCTATCGACTACAGAATATCTGAGTATCTTTATCGTGATACAACTGGGTGTCATTATACAGTATAACATGAACATAAAATAAAATTTATTCGTCTAATTTAAGACGTCATCTTTAAACAGACTTATAAATGTTATGCAGACCCTTTTGATATTTTTAGTCTTCCCTAAATTTAAATTTAATTGCTTATTTTGATTTAATCTTATGCTGAATATTTAGGATCATTTATTACTTCAATTAATTTATTATAGAATCTACACAACTGCCTGCTCTGATCAAGTTATCTACCTCTATCCTTCTCATTTCTAATCGCTAAATTCTCACTACTTCACAGTCGATTAAGGACTTGCTTAATTTCCTTGCACTGCTTTTACATCCTACTATGCTCTATTTGAACTGCATTCTACCTTCACACAAAACAAAGCAATAAGAGGGAAACCGTTATGGTCGGAAATATCCTACCTTCTATTCGTCGTCAAGGGCTGGCGGATAATTTGCATTGTATAGTTCTTAGATTTCTCTAGACCTATTCAGAGTTCATTATTCGGTATAGTATCGAACATCATCAGGAAGGTACATCAGTTGATAGGGTATATGTGCAAGTGCCATCTTCTAATAGTTCATGTGCTAGCAGCAACTAACGTTCCGGGTTGCAATCCCATGTTGATAGCGTTGGTGTTTTACAGTCCAACGGTACAGCATTTCACTGCATCAAATCACTTCCACTGCATCTCTTTCTCCATAAAAAGACCAAAACCTCCAGAGCAGCTCCTCTGTTGACGAACTCCGTTACTTTCCCATCAATTCTTCTACTAGCCCGAATTTGGACTTCCTCGTTACTCTATTTTTCCGTTAATGCCTCACGATCTCTCTCATTCCGCTCCATCCTCAACTTTTTCACCATGCTATTTTTCTCATTTTTCTTCCTCTTAGAATCCCACGCAGGCTACGCAAATTTTCCTACCTCGGATACTTCCACCAAATTACATATTGGTCAAAAAATTAATATTTCCCGATCTGGTTTGCTCTGGGCTTCTCGAAAATCCTCTTATTTGCCAATTCTTCGTCCCGTCCAAAATTGCGTCCACCCCTGAATTCTAGGAAATTCTTGCCTGCGAAATCTCTCCGGGTTGTAAATCCACCGCCATAAAAACACTATACCTTCCTCCAAGTCTGGCGCCACGCTATTCTTCTTTCCAGACCTGAAGTAGCTAATCTCAAGACGAATGGCGCCCGGACTCCAGTAAAACGTCTGCCTACCATTCATCCCCGTTGTAAAATTACTCCACCTTATTCAATGCTGTCGGTGCACAAGCTGGGGATGAGAAGAGCTACCCTGCGGTCTAACGTTACGGCACGCAGGCTGGCTGGAAGCTCCCTTGACTCGGAGAGAAGGGTGGGGGAACTATCGCGAATCCAAGTAACAAAAATCTAAGAAAAAATTAAATTACAAAATATAAAGTATTTGAGGAGTGCGAAGTTTATAAATCCCTTAAGTTAATAATTTCTACACCGGCTCCCAAAATCTCTTCCGTCTAATCGATTAATTTGAAGCCCAATTCCCTCTTTTTTTTTCTCGGATTTACTTACGCAACCTTCAATACAGGAAAAGGTGCACGCTCGCTCACGAGAGCTGCAACATCTGCATTGTTGCGCCATCACGTATCGATCAATTCGTGCGTGCTCTTCAGATGTCAAAGTGATTTCCTGCTATACAATGCACGCGATCACTTTTAGATGTCAAGAAGAACGCGTGCTAATTGAAAAACATTGGATTATCAATGTCTCGAGTTCTATTTATCCGATCTACAACAAAATTATAATTAAAATCTTATAATCACGGCAAGTTGCGTTTGTATATTAATTTAATTTAGCACAATACGAATTTTTATTTGTACGCTTTAATTGTTTTTTACTTTTTTAATTTAACTAACTTTCCGAGTTTAGTGCTGATTATATTATACATTTTGCAAAATATCCATCTAACTAAACGCTCTAACCTACAATTGTTAAACACCAAATATTTTGCACAGAATGTGATTTATCGCGAGGTCTTTTGAAAAACGGAAATAAATAGCATATAATTTTAAGTTCTAACATGAATGAGTTCTTACTATATAAGTTTTTATTATATTTCCTTACAGAAATCCAGCGTCTATTTGATTTGTTTTCAATCCGCTTCAACTAAACATTTGACTCCATCATAGGTCAGGCAACATCCCCTGTATTTAATATTTATTTAAAGCTTAAAAACAACCGTCCTAGGACGGGCTATACGTTATTGTAGAATAATATATAAATAGTTGGTGTACATTTCCCCGTTATTAATCTGAACAATATGTCAGCGAGAAAAATTAACAGATTGATGAATGATTAGCGAGAAAATTTACCAGAAGGATGAAGAGCACGCATACAGACTGTGCCTGTCTACAATAAGGCATGGACCAACAATATGTAGGGGAAACAAATGCGTGTCATATAAACTACCCAATGAGATACAGAGATCGAAGTGAGACTGTCTGATCGCAGTGAGTGCTCATCCACATGGCAAAATTCGTCAAATTCAGTATGAACAACGGAAGTTCTAAAATCTAAGTTGTATATTCTTTCTCTCAGATATTTAAATGTGTTTTTGATTTTAAAAAAAAAAGCAAAAGGAAAAACAATATCTGAAAAAAAGAGGATGCAAGCAATTGTTGCCGGGGAAAAAACTTCGTTTTGAGGGCCATGTTATTTTTTACTCTTAATAGGTAGCCAATGTGTGCTGCACATAGATTAATCTTCTCCTGTTTTCTTTTCTTCCCCATTTCCTCGCTTTTCCCTCGTTTCCTCATCATGCTAGAGTATGGGGTTATTAGAATGAATTGCTGTCCTTGCCAAACAGACCTTCGTGAGAGCAACCAAAATATTTCCCTCTTTATTTGCTCTAGGTTCCTCTTTCGTGAGTGTGCAAGAGATTTCTATGCTTCATGTAATAACTTTTCCAAGCATTCCATCTAGGTATGCTGTTCAAAACTTTTTTATCCTGAAATTCCCATGTCTGTAACATAGCTCGTAGTAAGAATGGCGTCGATGGAATTTTAGGACCCCGTCATTTACATGTGGATTTCTTTGTTGCATGTTTCGGGGTTTAACGACCACCATGAGCAAATCGCTCTGCTATATGCAGTCGCCCGTTCCTAATTCAGGGCAACTGTTTCCAGGGAAGAGAGACAGCCAATGCTGTTAGATAAGCCACACCATACGGGACTTATTCCCGGCACCACTTGGACGAACAATCAGAATTCAGCGCTCATTTCATTAAGACACCGGAACAATCTTCATTCAGATTGGCATAGATAACAAAATCAGCGATCCACAAAATGGTCAAAATTCGCTTAAAGAGATTCGACAGAAAAATCTTTCTCAGCCTGACACGGGGGAAGTGATGAATTTTCTCACCGAATTATGTGAAACCCCACCTGTTCTTCACAGGTATTAATAGCAGGATGCTCATTCTACAGAATTTCAGCAATTGTCCAGCTGGGTAAAGCGCAAGTCAGCTCAACTTACCCAGGACAGGCCATGTTGCGAGGAGGCCCTATTTGCTAAGAGCATGCCCATGCTATGTGGGGAAAAAGGAGCTAGGTATAAAAATTTAATTTAAAAGAACTTACAGATTTAAAAAAATGAACAGGTGATTTTGGTCTCGATGCATCTAGAATTATAATACTGAAAATAGTGAAATAAAATATGTTAGTGGGCACTCAGAATTGACTCTGGAAGGAGCAACAGACACAATCAATGATTTCTAATAAAATAGGCTAGTAGTCACGCAGTCATGACTACAAAAGGAATAACAGACACAAGGAATGGCTTCTAATAAGATAGGCTAGTAGTCACACAGTACCGACTGCGAAAGGAGCAACAGACAAAAAATTACTTCTGCTTGTACTACTTTCAGCATACCGTTGACTTCTCTCTTTTACACCTGCACCGCTGTACGGCTTCCTTCTACGATAACAGTAGACATTCATACTTTTAAGTAGATTAGGGATGGATCGGACTGATTCTTAGAACTGATGAACCCTAAATAGCTGTAACAGAATACTGGCCTCAATCTATACTTGTTCATGACCACTAATTAGTTCTTATGTAATACATTAAATTGTGTTACCTTTAATCGTGTGTGGGGCAACTTCAGTTTATCTGTTTGTTTGTGTTACGTTTTACGGGCTTCTGGGTTTTGTGAATTTCTGGTACACACATACAAGAAATTTCAGCACGATCAATTTGTAAACTTTGAGCTTGAAATTCCTAACTGGCAAGAAAGCGATGTCACCGTTTAATCGATTTGATGATATTTCAGGTGTTTCGTGAAGACCCCACCACAATGAATGGTGATAACACATTGTTTATGCCAGCGAATTTACGCAGTATTTTTTTATATCATTTCAGGGTTTGACAATCAGTATGAATATACATCCAAGAGCTAAAACATTATGGCCAGCGCGTCTTTATGCAAATCGAAAGAACTGCAGGTAAACAACGGCGAGTACGAAGGTCATAAAACGGTATAAATAACACCTGATACTGAGCTCTGTTAATTACTGTCATTCTTGTTCTTCAGATGGGAAAAGCAGCGGATTTGAGCGAGTTTGACGAACGCCAAATTGCAATGGCCAGACGCCTGGGTCAGGGTATTTCCGAGACGGCAAAGCTTGTAAGGTGCTCACAATCAGAAAAGTGGTCCAAGACCTTCAAAACACGCCCACGACTCATCGACGCTAGAGGTGAGCGAAGGGTATCCCGTATTGCGTGAGCCCACAGAAGAGATACTGTGGCGCAACTCTCCGGTAATTTGAATGCTGGTGACGAAAGTAATGTGTCATAACACACAGCACATCGAACCCTGCTGAAAATGGGGCTGCGTGGCCGCAGGCCGCTCCGAGTGCCCATGCTAGCCTCGGTTCACTGTCTAAAGGGCCTACAATGGGCACGAGAGTATCAAAAGTGAACGTTGAATGATTGAAAGAAGATCGACTAAGTCCGATGAATCTCGTTTTCTGTTGCACTATGTGGACAGCCGGGTACGTGTGTGTCTTTTACCTGAAGAAGTGTTGGCACCGGGATGCACTGTGGAACGAAAACAAGCCAGTGGAGGGAGTATAATACTTTGGGCAATATTCTGCTGGAAAACCGTGGGTCCAGTCATTCATGGACAGAAAACTTTACTACCTAGACTTTGACTACCTACCTACACATCATTGCAGACCAGGTACATCATTTCATGGAAACGGTATTCTTCTATTGCAGTGCTTTCTATCAGCAGGACAATTCGATATGCCACATTGCTCGGATTGTTTAAGAAATGTTAGCGGATCACGAGGAAAACTTCCAGGTACTGATTGCCCTGCCCTCCAAATCCCCCAGACATCAATCCAATCGAACATCTGTAGTTTGTGTTGAGTAGCAAATCTGATCTGCAGCGGCTCAAACACGTGACATACAAGAGTTAAAGGATCTGTTGGTAGCGTGTTGTTAACAAATACCACAAGACACGTTTGAAATCTTGTAGCGTCCATGCGTCTGCAGGTAAGAGATGTTTTGGCTCTTCGGTGTGTAAGGTTATAACTTGACACCCGTCTCTAATTTAAGGCCACAAGCTGAAGCAAAATGAAAGAACCAGCGCTGTACCACAGACACACCGAAAATGTATCAACTGGGACTATAACCCGGGCCCAACTCTGTCGGTTATTCAAAAGCCTGCGACTCTGAGTATTAGGGCACTGAAGCAGCAGTGAGGGCTTAATTATATTTGACTAACAATTTTCAGGTTTTGTAGATCGTAAAATAGATATCCCTTACGGGAACGGTTTAATGACACATGTCTCAAACTCCATATTCTTAAACATCATGTAAAGGCAAGCTAAATCTGAAGTGTTTAGCTAAATTTTATGAGTTCAGTTTTCATCAGATAACTTGTTTCTCCAACATTTTATTTAAGACGATTCGTTACCAAATATTTGCATTCTCATAGGCATTATAAAATCAGTGTTTCATTAAGTTTCCTCACAGTGAACACCATTCGAGCCAATAGCATAGCTGTCTAAGCACTGGCCCCACCATTCGTCCGAGATGGGTCCGTGTTCGAATCCCGATGAGATATGGATTTGTGTTGTTTAAGGCATTGCTTCTCTCTCCCTGAACGCAGTGGCTCTAATTAGGTGGAAGCGCCCAGCAAGTTTCTCCCGGTGGTTGTTATATAATCACCCCCCCCCCCCCCCAAAGAAAAAGTACATATTAAGGATATAGATAAAATATTTCTGGAATGATAGTCTAGTATTTTTTTTTATATTTTACCATCATAAACTACTAAACAATTGGAGGGGGGGGGGGAATAATTACTGAAGCACAAATATTTTATCTTTATCTCTTCCTTTTTCTTTTTATATAAAAATGTCACCTTATCAAATTCCAAGCTTCATTATAAGTTACCTACTATCGAATCAAGCATCACTTGAAGTTGTAACACTGACGCAAATTCCATAAAGATACAGTAGAACCCGAATATAACGGCAGCAAGATCTCGAATTTAACGAGCAAAACGGGAACTTGTGTTTGGTGTGATGTTAATTTAAAGTTAGTTTGATAACTTATGAACAAAATTTAATGAATTTCTCGGATTTAATGAGGGAGCGATAACCGATAACCTAAGGAGATCACTTGAAACAAGCACGGTGACAAAATTGAATGAAATTCCACATTTAACGAGGCAGAGAAAACCTGTTGCGAACTATCCTGGAATAGAAATGGTGGAATACAGAACAAAATTGCAACAGCAGGAAGAATATTGATGGAAAGGCAATGGGGAGGGAGTACATCAAATGCTCAACAAGCGAGTTGTTCAAGAGACTTTGTCCGCTACCCCATGGTTTGGGTGAAGCGCGTTAGCATAGTTGAAAACAGTTCATTTATTCCTAGCAGAAAAGCGGATGGTTAGGGTTCACGCACATGTAAGTTGATTTCTATGCGGCAGTCGCTGAGATGGATGAGGGAGTAACACAATGGAGATGTCGCCGAAGGGGAAACAGGAGAAAACAATTCCTGGAATTATGTTCGTTGCCCTTTCACCCTCTCAGTGAGCGTTACACTGGGAAGATCGGTGCTGCTTTTACTCCATATGTGTTGTGTTGTGTAGTTAAATAGCGATCATTCTTACGTGGCCGTCAAGTTGAATATACTTGAGGGATTTAGTTAATGAACTATGATGCTAATATATTTATTTATTAAAACCTTTTGTGTATAACCAAGTATATGGGAATATAATGTAAACGTATATGCACATTTTTTTACTCAGAAATAGATTCATCGGGCGCCCGGATTTAACGAGGGTTTCCGTCGGTCCCGAGCTCATCGTTATAAGCAAGTTCTGCTGTATCTTAATCTAGAACTGTCACTATTATTCATTCTACCGAAATAACCATCTTTGCATTTGAAACTTAAAAAATTTATGACATACCGCAACATGAATTCCATACAAAATCCTGTATGTAATGTTAATTTGACGTGATATAGTTTAAAAAATATTACAACGTTTCGGTAGGAATTTTTTTTTAAGAATAAGGATAAAACTGATGTCACATATTTGAAAATACACTTTTTTTCAATTTTTCTTAAATTTAATTTTGAATTTCTGGTTGCTTGATTTCATAAGCTTTTATTACATATTATATATATTACTGATTTTATCATATATATATATATATATATACACTGCTGGACAATTGCTAAGGGCGGATCATAAACGGCTATATAGCGCATAAAAAAGTAAGTGTGGATGGATGCCAAGTGAAATAAAATAATGTCAGAATGCCAGGACATTACAAGAAAGACAATTTATTGTGCTCTGAAATCCAGAAGGCTTTGGAACGTGTTCAAGGGACAAACAGGCCATTTTGTGCAGAATACGTAAACGTGAAAAAAACGCAATTACCGTCCGCAGGCGTTCCGGCGCAAGATGTCAATACGGGATATGGCCACCATGGAGGGCGATGCAAGATTCCACACGTCGTGTCATGCTTTGCACAACATTATCAAGCAGCTGTTGGGGTAATTTATCCTAGTCCTCTGTCAGTGCACGGATGAGGGTGTCCTTGTTTATTGGAAGGCATTGGCGACCAGCAAAACTCCTCCCCAAAGCATCCCACACATTTTCAATGGGATTCAGATCTGGAGAACGTGCTGACCATAGGAGGCGTTGAATATCCTCGCTCTCAAGACACTCCTGGACAGCGACTGTTCGATGACATGTTGCGTTGTCGTCCATGAAAATGAATCTATCACCGACAGCACCACGGAACATGCGAACATGAGGTAGCAGAACATCATTAATGTATCGTTGGCCAGTCATAGTCCCAGTTGGAAGCACATAGAGGGACGTACGGCCATTGATCATGATGCCAGCCCATACCATGACACTACATGTCGGATATTGGTCCCTTTCCTGTATGTTTGCTGGACAATGTGCAGTACCACTATCACGCCAGATCAGTTGTCATCGACAATCAGACGATAGACTGTATCTACTCTCATCTGAGAAAAGGACAGCAGACCAGTCGTTATCAGTCCAATTGCGATGTTGATGGCACCATTGCAAACGGGCGGTACAGTGACGTCTGGACAATGGGATGCACACAACTGGACGGCGGGCGTATAGTCCTCCTTCATGCAAACGTCTGTCGACAGTTTTTCGGGAGATCCGCTTGCCAGTAACAGCCATAAACTGATTTGCTATCTCACTAGCTGTGCTGCGCCGGTGTCTTTTTGTTGATAGCACTATGTACCGATCTTCTGCAGGTGTCGTACTGCGAACACGACCTCCCCGTGACGTTTGCTACACTCTCCATTTGTTTGAAATGATTTCCAAAGCCTTGAAACAACACTGTGGCTGACGTCGAACTCCCTGGCAACATCTGTTATTTTTCGCCCTTCTTCAATCTTGCTAATAATAGTGCCACGCGTAAAATCATCTAGGTGATGTCGGGAAGACATACTGAAAATTGCAAGTTCGTCAATTGATTCTTTCCCTTTCAACTTTGCGTTTGAACAACAACGGTCAATACGCGTCAAATCCTTTATATCTCTTATCAGCGTTATGACGTCACGAACAAGTTCGGCAATCCAAAATTTGCATACGCACCACACGTCTTACTGTATCCCGCACTTATGCTAATTTCCACATTTTCCTGCCTTCCATTTTATGTTTGGTATCGTTGCTATTGTCATCCGTCCTTAGCAATTGTCCGGCAGTGTATATATGTAGGGGGGTTTATTAAGAGCATTTTCCTGAGAGTGTTACAAAGCGTTAAAATCTTTTTTATATACACTGGTTTCCATAAATTCAGCAACAAACAGAAAAATCGCGATAATTGGGCGAAATATACGTAGTTCAAATTGCACGAAATTTTCATATGTTACGGGCGAAGACACACAACATCGATGTACGGAAGGCAAATGAGTTGCGCTGGCAGTGCTTAATGCAAATGCGCAAGAGCTTAAAACCAGCTGTTTCGGAGGGAGTTGCCAATTCAAGTGCGTCAGTGAATGACAAGATTTCGAGATAGCGATTTTGTTAACAGGGCTTCGAGACGTCATTTACCAGTGGAGTTACACTACAGAGCGATAGGCCGACTCGAAGCAGGGCAACGGCAGGCGGACGTCGCAAGATGGCTCAATATCGATCGTTCTGTGGTCAGCAGGATGTTGCAGCAGTTCCAAGCCAGTGCAGCTTCTCGAAGGTACAGTGAAGATAGGCAAAGGGCGACGACCTCCGCGGATGACCAGTATTTGCGGCTTTCGGCACGGCGGAACAGGATGGCTACACCGACTCATCTCAGATCTGTGCTTGCGGCAGCCACCGGACGGACGGTATCAGCTTCGACGGTACACAGAAGGTAACATGCAGGAAAACTGTATGCTCGGTGATCGGTATTATGCGCTCCCCTCAACCCCCGACACCGGAGGGAACGTTCCAGTTGGGCACGAATGCATGTGAACTGGACTCAAAATCAGTGGAGGTCCGTTCTGTTCATTGACGAGTCGTGATACTATTTACAGTGTGATTCTCACCGAGTTTGCATTTTGGAGAGAGGCTGGTACTCACTATCTTCCCTCTAATATCCAGGAAAGGGACACCTATGATGGTGATAGTGTTCTGGTGTGGGCACGCATATGGTTAGGCAGCCGTACCAACCTCTACGTGTTGTCACATGGAAACCTCAATGCTCAGAGGCATAGAGACGACATCCTGAGCCCTATTGTTCGTCCGTATGTCGCCGCAATTGGCGATACATTTGTACTGCAGGCGGACAACACCCGCCCTCACACAGCTCGCCTCGTGCACCAGTACCTAGAACAGGATACTATAGTCCGTATGGAGTGGCCAGCACGATCACCCGATCTGAATCCCATTGAACATATCTGGGATGCTCTCGGAAGACGTGTTGTTGGCCTCCAGCCCCCTTCCTGAACCCTGCAGGGGATCCGCACTGCTTTGCTCGAGCAATGGACGCAGCTACTCACTGAACTGCTCGACACCATAATTAAGAGCATGGAACATCGCTGTCGGGCATGTATTGCTGTTCGGGGTGACCACACTCCGTATTGAAGTACCTTTTCCTATTTCATCTTGATACCTATATTTCTGTATTTTCATTTTTGATCACTCATACAAAATGTAAATGCTTTGTATCACATGTTCTTGCGATTTTTTGTTGCATTTGGTCTGATAAAGCTTACCACCAAATTTCATGCGAATCGATTGCATACTTTTTGAGTTATCACGATTTTTCCATTTGTTGCTTAATTTATGGATACCAGTGTATACTGAACTGTAAAGAAAAGAGGAAACCGCATGTCAAAAATTAATAAATAAACTGACCTGGATTTGTAGTTTTCATTTTCATTTTTCTTCACAAATAAAAAATGTTATTCTCGTGGTGCATCCTGTTCCCACTAAAGGGGCTCTGACGACCGCCAATAGCGGTATAACTATACCATCGGGATCAGAGGAAATGCTATCCCACACTCACCAACCCGCTTGGCCAGCGTGGTGAGTTATGGCCAAACACCTCCAAAATGACTCTACAACTTAAATCTTGGCCCTCAGTCTCCGGCAGCTGGAATGTACCTGGCCAAGGCAGCGGCCAGTGCGACATGAAGGCAGAGGGTGCTAAGAATCCCCGGAGGACCGGACTAGGCTGCCATGTGATGCTGACCTTGGCTACCTACAACGGACGCTCCCTATCTTCTGATTCAAGGCTTCTTGAATTGGAAGAGGAACTACAAAGGATCAAGTGGGACATCGTCGGGCTAAGTGAGGTAAGGAGAAAAGGAGAAGATCTCATTGAACTGAAAAGTGGACATCTCTTCTATTATCGTGGGACAGATACTGGTAGAACTAGTGGTGTTGGATTTATAATAAACAAGAAACTGAAGGATAAAGTGGTAGAAGTTGAAAGTTCCTCTGACAGAGCTGCACGACTCGTTATCCAACTATCGAGAAGATACCAGGCTCAGATTATTCAAACTTATGCACCCACCACAAGTCATCCTGAAGAAGAAATTGAAGAAGAATTTTATGAGGAAATTCGTCATCTAAATAATAAAGGTAAGCAGCACTTGAAGATAATTATGGGAGATTTCAATGCAAAAATAGGGCAACGGCAGCAGAATGAAACTTCAGTAGGTAAATTCGGTCACGGCAACAGAAACCAGCGTGGAAATACTCTCGTTGAGTTTGCAGAGGCAGAAGGATTTTTCATCTTGAATTCCTTTTTCAAGAAAAAGCCACACAGGAAATGGACATGGAGACATCCAATTGGGACGACAAGTGAAATTGATTTTATTATGTGTAACAAAAAATTCGTCATCGAAGACTGCAGTGTGCTGAACAAGTTCAACACAGGTAGTGACCATAGATTGGTGAGATGTAAGATGCACCTCAACACTAAACTGGAACGTGGCAAGCTCATAAGACAAACAAAATGTATTGACATAACCAACCTTAAAAAACACCATAATACTTTCAAGTTGGAACTGAAGAACAGATTCTCTGCTTTAGAAGGCCTAACATCGGAAGAAGTGGATATTTCGGAAGTTAACAGAAAAGTAACCAAAGCTCTTATGGAAACAGCAACAAAATTAGCTGGGTCTAAGAACAAGTTGTATGTGAACAAATTATCAGAAAAAACCAAAATGTTGATGCAAAAAGAAGAGAGATGAGGACAACTAAAGAAGATGTGACTTCCAAAGTGGAATATATAGAGCTATGCAAGACAGCACGAAAAAGTATCACTGAAGACGTAAGGAAATTCAACTGTGAGCTAGTGAGGAAAGCAATTGAAAACAACCAAAGCCTAAAGATAGCAAAGGGACATCTCAGTAAGGGAAGAAAACAGATTATGGCTCTGAGAAAAGAAGATGGTTCTATAACAAGAAATAGAGGCGAAATTTTGACAAGAGTGAAAGATTTCTCTCCAAATTATATGAAAGGGATGATACATGTACTCCAGACACCATGAAAGGTACCAGTACCAGAGTTCTTCCAGTCCTTCCAGCAGAAGTTGCACATGCAATCAAGAACATGAAGAGGGGAAAAAGCTCCAGGAGAAGATGGAATTACTGTAGACATCATACAAGAAGCAAGTGGAGAAATCGAAACAGTACTCGCCCAAATTTTCACTCGATGCCTTAATGAAGGGAAAATTCCTGAGGAGTTGGAACAATGCTACAATGATCCTGCTACATAAAAAAGGTGACATTGAGGATCTCAGGAACTACAGACCTATCAGCCTCCTATCAGTGGTTTATAAAATCTTCACTAAAGTTCTTTCACACCGCTTGAGAGGTAACACTGGACATGGCTCAACCGAGAGAACAAGCTGGATTCAGGAGTGGCTACAGCACAATAGATCATATCCACGTACTGAGAGAACTAATTGAAAGAGCGAGGGAATATGAACTTCCATTGTGCATGGCTTTTATCGATTATGAAAAAGCCTTTGATTCGGTGAAACCATCAGCAGTTACCACGGCTCTGAAATCCTGCGGTATTGAAGATGCATACATTAATATTATTAATAACATCTATGAAAATGCAAGTGCAAAGATTCGGCTGTTTGAAAATACAACGCACATAAAAATTGGAAAGGGAGTGAGACAAGGTGACACCATATCTCCGAAGCTCTTTAATGCCACATTGGAAAATGTCTTTCAATCACTGAACTGGGAAAACAAAGGGATAAAGATTAATGGAGATTATCTAACCCACCTTCGTTTTGCTGATGACGTAGTCATTTTTGCAACTACCCCATCAGAGCTGCAGAGTATGATCCAGGAACTTGCTGACAAGAGTAAAGAAGTGGGATTAAAAATGAACTTTCAGAAGACAAAAGTGATGTTCAATGCTTTTACAAGAAATGAAGATTTATCGATTGATGGAGAAAAACTGGAGATAACAGATACGTATGTTTATCTTGGACAGCAGATATCAAGTGAGGGTCACATTGATGAAGAAATTAATCGGCGTACAAAACTTGCCTGGAGAGCTTTTGGAAGAAACAGCATAATTTTCAAGAGCAATATGCCATTATGTCTTAAAAGAAAAGTGTTTGATCAATGCATCCTTCCAGTGCTTACGTATGGTGCAGAGACGTGGACTTTAACTAAAAGAGACATACAAAGGCTGCAGACAACTCAAAGAAGCATGGAGAGGTGCATGCTTGGTATAACCAGGAGAGATAAGAAGAGGAACTCGTGGATCCGAAAAATGACGAGAGTGGAAGACATCATGATCAGAGTTAAATCCCTGAAATGGCAATGGGCTGGACATACTGCCAGAAGGACAGACCATAGATGGACAGCCGAAATTTTAGATTGGATTCCAAGGGACAGGAAAAGACCCAGAAAAAGACCACATGGGAGATGGGTGGATGAAATTCGTAAATATGCAGGGAGTGACATGGAGGAGACTGGCACAAGACAGACCGTTGTGGAGGAAACTTGGGGAGACCTTCGTCCAGCAGTGGATTGATAATGGTTGACGATGATGATGATGATGATCCCTTTAGTTAAAGCCTTCTTAAAGTTTAATTAAAAAAATATAGGTAAAATAATAGAAAATCAAGCAAACAGAAATTCCACATTAAGTTCAATAAAAATTGAAAAAGTGTATTTTCAAATCTGTCACATCAATTTTATCCTCACCCTTATTCACGAAGTTAAATTTCTGCCGAAACATCGCAATATTTTCTGAAAATTTCTACGTTTTGTCACATGGAAACCTACAAGATTTTATGTGTAGCACAATGCCATACTTTTTTCAGGTTTCAAATACAAAATTGTCTATTTCTCTGGAATGAATAGTTTATTTTGTGACAGAACCAGATGAAAGTATTTTCGTGGAATTTACACAAGAATTACAGTTCCAAATAATGTTGGATTGGATAGTGGGAAATGCACAGGGAATCTTTCCATAAAACTGCCGGTTTGTAAAAAATACAAAAAGAAGAAGGAAAGAATAAAAATGTATTTACTTCAGTGATTCATTTTTGCTTTAGTCTTTTGTTTCTTAGTTACTTTAATGATTATCCCTTTTGGACTTGAGAAGTTAAACATAACTTTCATAATAAAAAAATAACACAAATTTGGGTTTGGGGGTTTGACGTTTGATATAAATTCTTCATTCATTACCTTGCACCTGCTTTTAAATCAGGAAAAATAGACTTTCTTTTAAAACAGAAGTTTTGTTACAGAGATGTGCTCCTTTATAAAGTTACAGAATTCACCTGAATCCTTTCTTTAGATTCAAGACTGCAACATCATCTTTTGCAAAAAGATTTTTTTCTCTGGGTCGGAAATATGGCGCAATATTTTGTTTCTCTCTGTCATGTATATCATGCTTGCGAATAACCGAAATAAATGCATCGTATTTTTAAATGGGTATCAAATAACCTTTATGTGAGTGTTAGCTACGTTACAAGCGCTTTTTCGTTCTTTGAGTTCCCTGCAAATTGTGAAACGAATCGTCTAGCGTTTATTGATTCTGCTACTGGAAACTCTGGTCCTCACCGATTTTGTTGCATATGTATAAGGGAAGATTAGCGATCAGATTTAACCGAGAAAAAAAAAAAATAAGAGTAGCAGCAGCAAGACAAATAAGAAAGAATGAATGGCTCGAAGAAGCTGACATTCCTACAAGACAATGATCAAGCTTACCATCCAACCCCATTCAAAGAATTGATCTTTTCGCCACCTCTTCCCTCTTAGAACGCGTTGTGTTACCAGCCTTGTGAAAAAAAAATCATTTGAATTACCCACAGCAGGTGTTGACGAATCGTGGGATGTTTTCCTGTAAAGCAGATATACAGTGTGATGACATAAGCCGGTAAATGTTTAAATAGTGGAATGTTGTGGGGGTGTTGTATAGTCTGTTTGGCGCCCTGTGTCCTGCGAGTCTCGCCGCATTCACAAACACAGCAGTAAACGCTTCTTCCATTGGTCCAGCGGTCCACTGGTAAGAGAAGGACTCTCATTGGTCGGTGCCTGGGTTTGGCTTCGTTCAGTGTCGCAGTGGAGGCGAACTCCCCGCCACAGCCGAAGTGGACGCCGCTAGACAATGCTCTTGGATATTACCCAGCCGTAGGAATTAGTGAACATCATCTGCCAGCCTCTCTCCAACCTCTCTTGCATCCTCAGAAAGACGATAAATAACCAGCTACGAGAATTCAAACGTCAATGAAACTGATCCACAGAACTGTAAGTAGCTTCTGTGCTTCCCCTTTGTTTCAGTTTGAGCCATTATCAGTAGCTTTGACAGGGGTATTTTTGCAAGCGATGGGTTTTGGGTTGCAGCCATGATTCCACCGTGGCGGAGGGGGAGCGAAAAACGGAACAGGGATTCCTGTCTGCCTGGAGTGTACGGGAACCCTCTCTGCCTTCATCATCATCGACAGTGGTCTGTTAGGCTTATGTAAACAAATCTCCAAACCTACGACGCATTTGACCATCACTAAATGACGAAGCATCCTGAAAAATACATTCTGCATATTCTCCCGTCACAGATGCTGAATTTTTTATCAGGAGCATCAAACGTACGCAGTGAGGAAGGACTTCGTTTCATCTCTTGCAGCGCTGCATTGGATTTAGGAAGATAATCCCAATTTCAAGTATCCAAAAATAATTAAATCCAGTTACTGGTTGCACATGAAATCCCACGAGTGAGATAGAATTTCAGTTGGTAATTTTAATTCAGTGCATTTCAGGGAACGAAGAAATGAGCTTCATTTCACTGCATTAATTTCAATATTAATGTACCAATTTTCATTTCTCGCAGTATTATTTGTCTGTGCAAAAATCTGTTACACTATTATCTACCAGTTTGTTGTATGTTTCCAGTGTGTACGATACTTGTAAGTACTTTACTACTCTGCTGTTGTCTTTTCTTATTTTTCCTTTCAGATGCTTCTTGAAAACAGTCTTATAAAATTTTAGCACATATTTTTGTGTACAATTCTGCGTTTTGTGATAAACCACTGTTTATTTACGAAAAAAAGAATAACAACTAACATTTATGCAAATGCATCAAAATAAAATGCCATTCAAATATCTAATTCTGTGCATTATACACATGCAACTTGATTGTTTGCAGAAAGAAAGACAATCAAACAAACGAAAAAATTCCGCAAGACTGCCTAAAACAAAAGAAAAAAATCCACAGGGTTGCCTCGAATTTGGTCTTGGAAAGCTTGTTGTCTGAACGTTCCCCCCCCCCCCCCCCCCCATCCCGTTTTCCCCTTTTCTTATCGGTTATTCACAAAATTTAAAGAAAATAATGAAATGTAACTCTCACGTGTCAGCGAAAAATTACTAATTTTTACCATTCTGTTATGTGAATGCCACGCTTTTCTCTGCAAGCATTCAGGTAGGGATTATTTATACTTCTAGTCTTCCTAATGATTAAATACTAAAGTGAACGACAAAGAAAAACAACCTAAATTGCATGCATAAATAAAAAGTGGTTTATTGAATACCAATCATTACCTAAATAATGTTAAAACTTCACTAGTTAGTGCAGCATGAATCCTGCAGCAAGCAAAATATTCAACCAGCATGATCAAAAATTACTTACGTGCTTTCTGTACCACAAATATATATTTTAAAAGTGGACATAAACACTAGCCATGGACGGTGTTTATGAATCAACCATACCTGAGATTACCAGGGAGATATGATGCAGAGAAATTTTCATGTGGCTAAAATATTAAATTAATTATATTATTCAGATTTAGAAGAAATAGTTTTTTAAAGAGATCTTTCCAATTAAAATTACTATGAGTTCTTTTGAATAAAAATAATTTATCTCTAAAAGTTAAACATTGTTCTAATATATTTCATTGTCAGTCAGTTCATAATTTTTCACAATTAAATACTATGCAGTTTAAAAAATAAGATTGAACATAAAAAATCCTCTTTTTTAGGACATCGTAAATTTACAAAATCTATACCTTATACAAAAAACAGCAACTTCTCAGTCAAAAAGTCCCAAAATTTTCCTAAACATTTTGCTAAAAGCAAAAGCTAAGCAGGAAAAGATAAAATTGTAAAAATAACTTTTCAGCTAGGAACAGATTATGAAGCACTCATCAGTGTTTCAATTATGAAGCTTGCTCAATTCTGAGATGACCACATAATACACGATTCTTCAAACCTTGTAAAGAAAAGGGGAGGTGGGGGGCGATGGAGCCATGAACACCAAACCCTTACTGTCTCTCGCATGCGATTACTTTCAATATACACTCACTGTTCTATCATTCTCTATATCAAAATCTGATTTTTAAAAATACCATTTTTTTCTCTTTTTTTTTTTTTCGTAATTTCCAGATTAGCCTTTGCTCACTATAATAAATGACTTTCTTTTCTCTTTTTAATTTTTAATACAAATATTAATCTGAGCTTGCTCATTTCTAATTTTTTAAGGCCAGGGTCAATTTTCAAGCAGCTGCACACTTTATGAAACTGTTCAATAAAATCAACAAATTCGTTATTTCAGACAAAACAAAGAGTGATTATGGTATTTATTTTTATATGTACATTTCATACCAATGAAGATTAGCATTTCTCCAAATAAAGGAAGCATTCTGCTGACTAAAAAATCTTTAGTTTTAGTGAATAAACATAAATCACGACTGGACTGATCTGCTTCTTTGCTTTTCTTTTAGTCATGAAACATGTTTTCCGAAATCATGAAATTTCGTTTCCATATTGCCGAATTCTAGAATTTCTGAAAGTCCAAAATAATGAATAGATTGTTACAACTCAGGAGGAACAGCGGAAATATTTGCTTTGGTTTCTGTAATATATCTCTTTCAGACGCTTTGAGTAAGTGAGTGCGACAGATGACTTGTTTATGCATACTTTGGACGTATCAAAATCCGGTGCACGGTTTCTGTTCCAACTCAAATATACTTGAACCCAGATCAAGTAGAAATGCGAATTAATTCCACATAAAAACAAATTTTATCTTCATTACGTAATCAGTTAGTAAAGTGTAGTAAGCATGCACAATTACGTAATGATAGGCAACAAACTGAAAAAAATATTAGTTTCTTTTTCCATCAAATCAGCATAAAGCGGTCGGTTTGCTCAAGTAAAACTTATTAAATGAACATTATTGTTTTTGTTTCTTCACAAATTTAGACTTTCTTGCAAAAAATTATTTTCACAGAATTTAAAAATTGCACTTAGAAAAATTTCTGTCATTAGTTACACCAAAAAATTTTCATCTCAGCTGATTCGCTCAGCTAGTGCAACAACCTTTTCATTACTGATTTAGGGTTGTATCATTATGATTTAATTGCTTAATAGTTCCCCATTGGTTTGTTCTGTGATAAATACTTCCATTTCCAAAATGTGAAGCTCTTTTATTTAATTGCTAAAGAATGACTTTTTGTGCTTAGGAAACAGAACATTAGTACTTTCCAAATTTTCTTGTGTTTTGACTGAACCCAACAAATCCAGTGTGTTTTTTATTCGAAAAATATTAGCTTTTACTTTTGTTTTTTTCCGTGCCCCTAAACATAGGATTACGTAGTTCATGACACTAAAGTACATGACACTTATCCATACTTTATCATCATTTACTTTCAAATTTCAGTGATGTTGTATGCACCATATAAAAAAAATTTGATTTTCATGCCATATCATGTTCCATTATCCCGCAGATTGTTTACCTTTAAAATGTTCGTACCCAGTATTAAAAGGTGAAGAACGGTTCTTTGAATCCTGATTTAAACGTAAATTTACTCAGCAATTTGCAGATGAATTTATTGTTTTATTAATAATGCTCCAGATTAAAGCTAAACTGTTCATTAAGTCGGTCATCATCATTTCGATTGTAGTTTGCTCTAAGGTTTCGCCACAGTTCCTAATTAGGTGCTTTTCCCTTCAAACCTTGTAAGGCACTTTTGAAATCATCAAAATGTTGCTGTTTCTAGATCTGCTTGGTCTTTACCCATCTTCCCATTCTTCCAGTTCCGTAGTTATCCTGGTTTTTACAGATTATATATATATATATATAATATTCTTATGTACTATATATATTTGGAATTGTTGATGTTCCTGTTTTTCTGAATTTAAGTGAATTCAAGTTTCTCTGGTACGGAGAAATGTACATGCTAGTTTTTATATATGATTAAGATAAAAAGAAAGCATACTGGAAAAGCTGAAGAGTTTGACTTTCTGTGATCAATTATCTGTTTGGAGGCTCTCTCTCTCTCTTATCTTCGCTTCTTTATCTCTCTTCTCTCTCTCCTCTTCGCTTCTCTCTCTCTCTCTCTTCTCTTCGTTTCTCTCTCTCTCTCTCTCTCTCTCTCTCCTTTTCGCTTCTCTCTTTCTCTCTCCTCTTCGCTTCTCTCTCTCTCTCCTCTTCGCTTCTCTCTCTCTCTCTCTTCTCTTCTCTCTCTCTCTCTTTCTTCTCTTCGCTTCTCTCTCTTTCTTCTCTTCGCTCTCTCTCTTTCTTCTCTTCGCTTCTCTCTCTTTCTTCTCTTCGCTTCTCTCTCTCTCTCCTCTTCAACTTCTCTCTCTTTCTTCTCTTCGCTTCTCTCTCTCTCTCTTTCTCTCTCTCTCTCTGAAGGTTATAAATACTCACATCCAGATAGACGTAACAATTGTTGTGTCACTTGTTTTTCCAATTTCAACTTCGAAAGAAAATTCATGCATTTGAAACGGGCAAGAATGTGGGAAATTTACCTTTTCTCATAGAGCAAATATTAAATAAAAGAGTTTTGAAAAACTTAGGCGGCTTTCCATTCTTCAGATTATCGAAAATGTTAAATGTTTGTATTCTGTAGATATTGCTAGGCTAAAAGCTGTTTTCATTAAAAGTGGAAGGAAATATGCAAGGAAAAAGAAAACAAGGAATGTCAGCAGGCGGATGGACGAATGGAAGCGTGTGACTTTCCGAGCGTGAGAAATTTTGATACACCACATAAATCAAACCTGCAGCAACTGCTTATGACTGGGAAAAGAAGAATTGTTGCATGTTACACATCATACAGTTTATTATGGATTTCGGAAATATGCTTGCACACAAAATTGTGACGTAAGGAAATGTTCTTCTTTAGGTAAAACCTTTTATCATACATCATCAGAAATAACTCACATTTTTCAGGGTCTACAGGTATGGGCACGAAATAGACCACATTGTGAAACCGTCCAAAAAATTACTTTTAAAGCCATCGAATATGCAATTCGAATCCTTCTAGTTTGCTCTACCTCCTTAATAAGGTTTTCTATCTGTCCATTCTTTCATTTCTAATATCATATTATTCTACATTAAAAAGAAGTAAATTTCTCCGTCATTTTTGTCCACGCCGGGGCTCGAACCCGGGTCCCGTAATTCCGGAATAAGTAGCTCTACCAATTGAGCAACGCGGACGTTTGTTGTCGCTGCTATCTGCCTTTATGTCGTGTGTGTCCTGCTGGGCAGGCACGTCACAACATCCTGTAGATCGTTTTTCATGCAAAATACCTCTACTGCATCGCTCATTGCTTCTCCGAGGCTGTAACTTAATTGGGTTCTCCAGTGCCCCCGGAATCTGGACTTTATTTATTTATTATTTTGGTCCTTCTTTTGGTTTAACAAATATCGAATGCGTTCATCCTATTCATGATCAAGTAAACAAACATACATGGATAACTTTAAACAACTCTTTCTTCTTGTTTCTCTGATACATCTGCACTCAAAAATTCTAGTGTAATTATTTTCTACAGATAAAATTTTTAACATACATAACCAGAGGTAATCATGAAAAAAATAGTGCCTCTTGCTCCTAGCTATAACATAGTAGAATCTGAAGTAGAATTGCGCCGCGTATACGCTATCCACGTTGTTTTATCAGTGAAAATTTTAATTTATGCACTTGATGTCAAAAATTTGAATTCATATAAATTTCTAAAACTCCTAATCGTTCAGGTTATTTTACAGACTTCTCGATGTCACAGTACAACTGCAATTTGATATGCTTTTTGAGAGAATATGCGA
Source organism: Macrothele yani (assembly GCA_039090855.1). Taxonomy (NCBI): domain Eukaryota; kingdom Metazoa; phylum Arthropoda; class Arachnida; order Araneae; family Macrothelidae; genus Macrothele; species Macrothele yani. The sequence continues at coordinate 77,798,319 of CM077007.1, read as the reverse complement.
AGAAACTTAAAAAATAGTTAATGAAATAAATGAAGAAAATATGATTTGGAAAGATAACGAAAACCAAAGTTGAGGCGATTTATTTAGATGATGTTTTACTATCATGAAGTTCAGATAAACTAACATAAAATTGATGAATTTACTGTTTGGAATAAGAAACTCAGAGAAATGTGGCGATTCATCTACTTGAAATGTGGTGATTCAATTTTTACTGTTTGGAACTAAAAACTAGAGAAATGTGGTGGTAAACAGGAGAAAGTGTTGCTAAAATATTTAGTACTGAATTGACTAAACCTAAGTATTGTGCATTAAGTTCATCTGTTTTTGAACTGGCTGAAATCTGGAATCAAATGACAAGAAGAATGAATTTTATTTTATTTTTTATGAATTTTATTTTTTTAACATTGAAATTTAGTAGTAGTTTTTTAAGCAGGCTCTAAAACCAGTTCTCCAAAATAAAAAGATTAAGAGACTGATACCTGATACCATCAGGTGAAGTGATGATGGTAACAGGTATCAGTAATAAACCACTTCTGATATACAGGTTTTCTCATGCGTAAGAAAAAAGCAAATCTTTGTGAATTTATATGGAAGCAAAAATCGCAGCTTTTGTTTTGTAAAAATAAATCGAATTCCATCATATTATTGTATTTACCTTAGAAGTCACATATGAAGTGCAATCCTTTTTAAAATAACTTCATAATAGAATAAAACACGAGAGAAACGCTTAACCGGGTAACTTTGTTTGAAGCACTATGCACATGTGGTGTAATTTTTCCGAATGCAAGGATTTGTGTCCTACTTCTTATATTCACCACCACAAAATCTTGTGTACACAATTCTTAAGTACTAAAAATATTCACCCACAGATGTCGTTGTGCCACTGTTTTTATCTTGTTTAACTGATGAATCGAAATGATGTTTTAATTTCCCATTTTCTTAATTTCACATTGCTGTAATTAATAAACATACCGCCAAAGGCTCAACATTTGGGGCCCCAAAATCACAAATTTTTACCTTAGTGCGTCAAAATATTTTCCCCACACACTTCAGCCCTTGTGAAACTAACACTCTCAACTCTGACTGTATTGAAATCTTCCAAGTAACTTGAAATGCTTCTGTTTCGTGCTTGTGCATAACTGAGTTTCAGCTTGGTTGATATGCCGCATTTAAAGAGTACAAATCAGTCAGCGTGTGTTCATGGTCCTCAAATACTGTCAAACGAGGGCATTTAAGGCTACACAAAAGACATTTCGAAACTCATTTGGTGGAAGAAGCGTACCATCGAAGAGCTGTCTGTATCTAGAAGCTCGTAGCGAAGTTGGATTCAACGAGAAATCTCATCAATCGACATTCCGAAGATTCCGGAAGCCCTCTGAAATTAGGATATAAAGAGGCGATTGCAGGCTTTACCGTCCAAATCATTATGCAGACTTTCCCGAGAGATTACCGTATTTCACGTGTCAATGAAAATCCAAAAGGAAAGCAAACTTGCGTGGTTATTGTGGGTTTGTAATTCAAGAACTGCTCCCAGTTGCTTATGAGAGACGCACGCATTACTTCCGATCGATTATGAAAAAAGCATGCGTGCAACAATTTGTGACAGAAAATCGCGGCATTTTGAATCTCACCTAGTTTGCAAATGCAGTATGCTCTTATTTAAACGACTATATGAACTTTCAGAACGCATGTCTGTATAACAGAATCAACAAGCATTGTGTACAGAACCTTTGCACTGAGTATTATGGCGCGTGGTGAGCAGTATCACATGAAGAAATTATCGGCTCTGTTTTAATCAATGCACTGTCACCACAGAAGACCTCGAAATGTTCAGTAAATTTATACATCGGGTGCCAGACGATAAACTAACCACTGGATATTTTCAACAAGACATTTGAAGGCTTCATACAGGAAACGCAAGCATGAGGTATACTGAAATTTTTTTTTTTTTCAGATTGAGTCATCTTAAAAAAACTCTAGCAGGAAAGACCCTCAGATTTAAGTCCTACTGTCATGCTAAAAGAAATAGTGTTCATAAAATTACTTCGTGCAAACGGAAACCTCAAAGAAGCGTTATATGTTAAGGAATAGCTACCATTATATAAAGAAAGTATTCGCAAATTCGGAACATTTCGTATAATTATATTTGGATTCCGGAGGTGACTGGTCAGGATGTTTTACAACAGATTCCTGTTTTCCGAAGTTTAACATATGTGTGTATAAATTTTCGCTAAAGTGAATGAATAAATATTGACTGTTGCAAAAAGTGTAAGACCTCTAGCAAGAGAATCCGTTTGTAAAATGTTAAATATCGGTTATGTTGGTGTATTACGTTCATTTTGTTCTGCGACGTTACTTTCATAGCATTTGTTTTCGATAAAACACTGCAAAATAAACGTAGCGAATTGCGTGTAGAACGGAGAAATAGAGATAACATGGTTCACATAAATACTTTGCATATTAGAGTACAGAATAACATCACGTTCTACACTGCCGGAAAGTGAAAAATGAACACCAAGAAGGAATTGGCGGACGATCATGAAATTTATATATGTTAATGGGGTTGAGTTTACGTAGGTGTGATGTTAATGTCGGGACCAACCGGTGAGCGCTTACGCCACAGCACGACATAATATGCAAATTATCGTCGGTGGTATTTAAGGAGTACGACGAAGTGAATGTAATCAGTCGTCGGCGTACGGACACGTGCGAAGACCCTGAAGAAGCTGCAATGCCTGGACATGGAAGACGTGTACGATTTCAGTAGTTATCGGACTTTGAGCGAGGCCGGGTGGTCGTATCGTCGTATTGCGGAGCGAATTGGACGGGAAGTATCGGTGGTGGTACGATGGTGGCGTAGATGGTCCGAGGAACATTCCCACACGAGAAGACGTGGAACCGAGAGTCACAGACGGACTGATGAGCGGACCGATCGACGCATAAGAAGAGCGGCGTTGTCAAGCAGAACATCCACTGCGACGCAAATCCGAGCTGCCGTTGCACCTGAGGTGACTGTGCAAACAATCCGCAACCGTCTACTGGATGCAGGACTACGTGCACGTGTGTCTCTGGTATGTGTACCTCTGACTCCAGCCCACCGTCATGAACGGCTGCAGTGGTGTCGCCAACGTCTGCACTGCAGAACGCAATGGCGATCTGTCGTGTTCAGCGATGAAAGCAGATTCTGCTTGGGAGCCTCCGATGGCCGTATGCGTGTTCGCAGACGCACAGGGGAGCGTCTCCACCCTTCTTACATCTGCCAGCGACACACAGAGCCTACGCCTGGTCTCCTGGTGTGGGGAGCGATCAGCTATCACTCCCGTACATTACTAGTGTTTGTACCGAGTACGTTAAACAGCACCTCCTGCATCGACAACATCATTCAGCCCGTTGTTGTGCCATTTGTAAGGTTGGTCCATCTTGGTGTTTTCCAGCAAGATAACGCACGCCCACGCACGGCACGTGCAACGCAACATGCACTTCAGGGTGTGAGACAACTTCCATGGTCTGCACGTTCACCGGATTTGTCCCCCATTGAGCACGTGTGGGATTTTATGGGACAACGACTTATCCGGTCTCCACGGCCAGCCACGAACATCCTCGATTTACGCGTCCAGGTTGAGGATGCTTAGAACTCAATACCCCAAACTTACATCCAACATCTGTAGGACAGACTCCATGCCAGAATTGCACAGTGTGACGCAGTTCATGGCGGTTCAATCTCGTACTAACCATGTTACATGGAAATGTTATTTTTCAGTTTACCAGCAAATACAACTGTATTTTGCCATAATGTTTTGATCACGTTATCCTCTGTATTCCGTTATGATGCTGTATAAATTTCGTTGGCATCAGAAGTCTCCTTCTTGGTGTTCCGTTTTCACTTTTCGCCAGTGTATATTAAGTAATGGATAGAGTAATCTGGGGTAAGTTCCAGTGCAGAAGTAAAAGAAGCAAAACGCATTCAGAAAATTAAAATGTATGCGGAAAATAGCTTATTTCAAATGTAGATGAGCTTCTCTGTAAACAAAAGCTTATCATTTGGTGCTGCTAAAAATCTTATTAATTTTTTTCTTCGTGTGTTAACATTATTATAAAGAGTAAAATAAAGAAAGAAGAGACTTATTCAGCTGAGCATTGAGTTTGAATGCTTGACACAGCATTTTAATCCATTTGGAATTTCCTGTTTTGCAAGTGATGTATAAGCCTCAGTAGGCATGAGTACTCTGTAAGAGATTCGAGGAAGGTTTTATGCTATTTTTTTTTACTGCTGATAGCAGACCTTTCGAAGGCATTTGCTCCATCTGCGCCCTACTTTGCTCATGCAGCTGTAAGTGCTGAGCGTGGGAGTATTGGCAGATAAAATATGTCAATCACAACAGAAGGGATACAATAATTGATCAAATAAAGGCATTCAGCATTTTAGCATCTTATCGGCAATCTACGAAAATACAGTCTTTCCTTCTTTCTGTCTGTCTCTCTTTGTTTGTTTCAACGGCATATTTAGAGGGGACAAGGGGCCTTGCTCCCCCAAGGTGTTTCTTTCTTTCTTTCTTTTTTTTTTTTCCTATGTTAAAATGTGCTTTGCGTTAGAAAAAAATGCTTTAATTTAATAAAAATGCCTCAACTTACATTGGAAAATAATACTTTATTTTTTTCTTCTATTTTTCATTAACTTTTGTTTAGTCTTGATGCATTTCAAAAACTTCGTTTTTTTCGCCCCCCCCCCCCCTCCCAAAAAAATTCCTAATACGCCCCTAGTTTGTTTCCTTATTTGTGTCTTTCTCCAGCATCAGTATTCAGATTATTCTGAATCAATTAAAAAATTTCAAAATAACATAATAATAATAATAATAATAATAATAAACTCGTTCTTAAAAATTAAGGAATATTCCATGTTTTGTCTTTAGAAAGGCAAATACAAGTCAAATAACTTTTCACAGAAAAATGTCATGAAAGCAACTCTTGACATAAAGAAATTTTCACAGATTTACACTTATACATTTAAATAATTGCAAAAATTTCATATTTGTATTGCACTTTAAAGGGTGAATATGTTCCTCCTTATTGTAATTAATCTTCCCCTCTACTCAAAATAATTGAGCACACGTTTTGGACCACTGAAATTATTCATGTAAATAATAACTTCATTTTTTTTAAGAAAGGAAAGTGGCATTTTGTGTTTGAATTTAAGGAATCATTTTTAAATCAGTGTGATCTGAAAGACAAAATATTCTTTGTTGAGGAAATGATTAAACAAAATGTATTCCAACGACTAAACCTTTCACGAAAGGAATTTTAGAGGCTTTTTTGTCTGTTGTAGGCCGGCCGGGAAGAGGGATTAGAATAAATGTACCCTGGGCAAAACCTGTTTCGAAGACTATATTACCTTTATATAGTTGTAGGTTAATTATTTCTTGTTTCGCAGCTTCAGTTTGCATACTATATGTATATAGTATATGCGTGGGTGTGTATTAACATAAAGAAGTTACTTGATGCGTTCAAGCAAGCACCATGAATGTTCCAGCACCCGTTTTCTTTCGAAAATTTGATTTATCCAAAACTTTGTGCAGGAAGGTGCATTTCCAGTTCCATTGGGGTGCATCCGAGAGTTTTCAGCTCCAGTAGGGCTCATTACGCAACCCAGTTTTCTATGCCGCTTTTTACTGAAAGATTTTTAAAGTACAAAAAGAATGAAATTACCTTCCTTTTATGAAACAGCTCTGTATCTGTTAAGACTGGCTTTTCATATATGCAACCGAGCCATTACTTGGCTGTATTAATGGTGAAATGACAGCAGGTTAGAAACGCATATTAATTTTGGAAGGCAGTACCTCTCATCAGAGTTGTATAAAAATAAAATGTATTTGTGTACACAACCACTGCAACAGGAAACTTGCTGCAAACCCGCAAATCACACGATAACAATAGAATAAAGAAAAATTACTAAACTAAGTAATTATTGGAACATTACAGATTCCAGTGAGGAAATAATAAGTACATTACAACTGAACATACAGCAATGTGTGTAAAATGGACCTTTATGGCAAAATATTAAAATATTGGACTACAAACCTCGTAAAAACAAGAGATTAATAAAAGAAAGTTTTTATACCCAGAAGAACAAGTTCCATTAATGAGCCTTCAAAATTTATAAATAGCATTTTCAACAACTTAATTCAAAAATAGTATACTTGCAAAATACATAAGGAAAAGATTTTAATTTAATTACTGGAAAATGCAAGAGGAACCTGGCAAAGCTTAAATTCTTTCTGTGTAGATGAAACTTTTGATACAATTTCTATACATTGAGAATAACAGGCTTTGATAAAATCCAGAGGCCAGAAACGTCTGTAAAAACAAAAAACTCAGAAGATGTGAAAAAAATTGATTCTTCAAGTTAAAATAGAATTAAATATATTAATCTGAGCAAAGATTGACATATTGAGAAGGTGTTTTAATTGCTGTAAATAACATATTATTTTTTTTAATCTACAAGCAAAACCTATCTGCAAAATCTGCTAATAATTTGGAAATTATCCGCGTACGCGTGTACGCCTACATTCTGCTACTCTGCCTCTCATCAGACAGAATTTTTTGGAAAACAGCAATAAAGATAACGACAATTTTACTGCTTTATATACAGTTCCGCAGCAACTATTTCGGAGCAGCACCATTTTGCATCTTCAGGAAATTAGATGTTAAGAGCTGTGCGGCGTCAGTCATACGCGAAAAGTTTCAAACTTCGACACGCAAAGGCCGTTTGTTAAACTACTGGCCAGGAAACCTGCAATTGCTTATCCATGCAGCTTTTATTATGTTTTGTCATCACTACTTCACGAAAACAAACCTGTCGATTAAACAAACCTGTTACTTTAATCGATGTTCAAATTTTCATCCTTGGGAACACATTAATTGTGAAGGAAATGTGTACAAAAGTTTTTCCATTGGAAGTATATGAAGCAAAATTACTTGACGTCCACCTTAATAATATGGGATAAGGACGATGGAATGGATCCCAATCCTATGTCCTGACCTTTGACCCCGTTTCGTCCATTTTCAATAGGGTTCGTCCCCAGGTGGTCTCCTACCACATACTAATATTTCATCGAAATCGAACCATTTTTACGCACGTTATGACGCATAAGTGCAATGGAATACATCCCGCTCTTATGTCCTGACTTTTGACCCCACTTCACCCATTTTGAATAGAGTTTGTCCCCAGGCGGTCCCCTACCACATAGTAAAATTTCATTGAAATCGAACTATATTTACGCAAGTTATGACGCATAAGGGCAATGGAATGAATCCCGTTCCTACGTCGTGACCTTTGACCCCATTTGTCCCATTTTCAATTGGGTTCGTCCCCAGGTGGTCCCCTACCACATACTAAAATTTCATCGAAATCGAACCATTTTTACGCCAGTTATCGTGCGGACAGACGGACGGACGGACGGACGGAAAAAGCTGGAGCATGTACGCTTCTTCAACCTACGGTTGGAAAGCGTAAATAAAAGGAGTGATTTTACGTATTTTATGTCGCAGGATGATTATGATACGCGATCTACACAAGTTGCTTCAAAACTATACGTATGTGTGTTGATGCATGAGTACTATACACTCAACCCATACAGCACAAAACGTTTCAGATATGTATCAGTAATGTTACAATCTCTCATTTTCGTTACACTTTCAGAGATATCTTACAATTACGTTTCAGCAACATCTATTTTGGAACATAACTCTTTGTACATTACGGTTATGTTAAAAATAGCATTCACCGATACTACTGCTTTATACAGTGAGTAGCCACTTTATTATGACCACCTGACAGTTTTAAGCAACTGAGCTATGGCTGCACCCTGTTGCCGCCAGAGGGCGAGGCTAGTATAAAAAGGGAAAGCTTAGTGCTTGCGACAGTAGTACAAGTGATTTTTGGGTGACGAGATGGGTAAAAAATGCGATTTGACGGACTTTCAACATGGGATGATTATAGGAGCATAGAGCGAGTATCATCGAAACCGCCGCATTCGTGAAATATTCCAGAGCAGCTGTAGTTAAAGTGTTTCAAGACTGGACTGTCAGCCAAAAAACTGGGTCTCTACGTGCAACGTGTGGTCGTCATGGACTAGTGACTGCTCGGGCGGAACGGAGGGTGTCCAGACTGGTAACAGACAACAGAAGGGCAACAGTGCAGCAAATTACAGACCATCTTAATCAAGATCCCCTCAAATGATCTCTGCGCGCACTGTTCGCAGTACACTGCATCGGATGGGATATGCTAGCCGAAGGCCTGTTCGAACAACTTTGCTGTCTGCAGTTAACAAGAGAAAACGTCTGCAGTTCGCACAGGAGCACAAGGATTGGACAGTCGATAATTGGAAATAAATTACGTAGTCCGATGAATCACGTTTTCAGTTGCACCATGCCGATGGGCGAGTGAGAATTTGGCAGAAACATCACCAAAGCATGGACCCCAAATGCATTGCTACAACCCTTCAAGCTGGTGGAGGCAACGTTATGTTTGGGGAATGTTTCCTGGCATGCTTTGGGCCCTTTAATTCGTGTTGATCAACGTCTGACTGGCACATCATATCTAAACATCGTTGCGGACCAAGTGCATCCTGCCATGCGGATGGTTTATCCCAATGGCGATGGCTACTTTCAACAAGATAATGCGTCCTGCCATAGTGCTCGTATTGTACAGGATTGGTTTCAGGAACATGCTGGTGAGTTTACTTTGCTTAGGTGGCCCCCACAATCTTCAGATCACAACCCCATTGAGAATTTGTGGGATGAAGTTGAATGAGCCATCAGACAGCTGGATCCACAACCCTGCAATCTCACACTCCTGAAAAGTTCTATTCATCAAGCATGGTCTCAGATTCCACAAACCACTTATCAACATCTCGTGGAGTCCATGCCACGAAGAATCGACGCAGTATTAAAGGCAAAAGGTGGCCCAACGAAGTACTGAGTGGGTGGGTATAATAAAGTGGCCACTCGGTGTAGTTTCCATTGTACATAATTGTTACCTTGATGTTACATTCCGGCGATATTTAAGATTTTTGATTTGGAAACGGCGTGGATGCGCATGCGCATTTATGCCATTTCATCGAAGCACTCTCGTAGTCGTTCCACGTGCTACTGGAATATTCTTTGGTGATACTGTCGTATTCGAGTTAACTGGGTGTAGGAGAACTAGCCACCGGAGAAGTGGCCACAAAAATTTTAAGGGGCCGTATAAAAATTACATTTTTGACCGCTTCGTGTCCACGACCCCCAGAGGTTGGTTATCTGAGTCATATAAAGTTTCCATAATTTCGTCTTTTCTTAGTTGCGATTATTAATGTAATTCTTTATAAAAATGTTTGCGATCTGCAACTCAACAAAAGATTTCAGGTTTTACAAACTACAAGTCTGCAAGTTATCTGAGGGCATTTGCTGACTCAGGAAAACTGTCAGGGGAGGGGGGGGGGGAATACCAAAAGTGCAAAATATAAAGAATGTCTGGTCCGATCGGGAAATTTACAGCACTTGCAAGCTACAAGTCGACAAATTATCTGAGGGCATGTGCTGTCAAGAAACCTGTCGGGGGGAGGGGGGGGGTAACACCAAAAGTATAAAATATAAAGCATTTCTGGTCCGATCGGGAGATTTTCATCAGCATTTATAAGCTATAACTCGACACATTATCTGAGGGCCTGTGCCTACTCAGCAAACTTGTCTGGGTGGGGGGGCATACCTAAAATATAAAACATAAAGTATTTCTAATTGTAAATGCTGAAAATCTCCCGATCGGACGAGAAATTCTTTCTATATCATATTTGAGGTTTTAAGCCCCCCCCCGACAAGTTTCCTTGGTTTGCACATACCCGCACAGAATTTGTTTAGCCGTAATTTATAAACCTTGAAAAATATCGTAAATAAGAAAATACGAAATTACGGAAATGTTATGTGTGTCAGATAACCAATCTCGGGAGACGTAGCCACAGAGCAGTCCACAACGCAATTTATATACTGCCCCTTAAATTTTTTGTGGGCAATTCTCCGGTGGCCTGTTCTTTGGTGGCCAGTTCTCCGCTTTGTCTTTGGCACGAAAATCATGGAAATGTCTGAATTTCGTACTGAAAATGAAATATTAAAAACAAATATTTTATGAACAATAGTTGCTCAAGTAGCGGGAATATAGCCACACGAAATGTGTTTATGCAGAACAATTTAATGGCACTGAAATTCCAATGTGTCCAGTTCTCCGGTGGCCACTTCTCCGTACCCGGAGTTAGCTAGTTAGTGTACACTACTGTCCGTCCTTAAGTTTTGCACACCAGTGTATAATATCTTGGTACGTTTGAAAACAAGTTTTAATAAAAGTAGTTTTTAGTTTGTAGAAAAATAATGATGTTGATATATTGAAAAATTTAACGACTACGCAAGTTTTGAAAAAAAAGAGTGAGATATGCTTTAAAAGGTACATTTCGCTGATTAATCATGAAGAAATTTAAGTCATCCAACAGAAAAATAAAATGATCTATGGAAAATGTATTTCTGTTAAATAATGTATTCTCAAAGCATTTAGAAAATAAAACAATTCGGTTGCTATGTGTTTCTGGAACGTGGAAAGAGCGATGTATTTATTTATTTACTGACGCCATGTATTTGGAGGATTTTCACCAAGCATTTAGAAAAAATAGATTAAGATATACATTAAAAGGTACATTTCGTTGATTAATCATGAATAAATTTAAGTCATCCTACAGAAAAATAAAATGATCCGTGGAAAAAATAATGCATTTCTATTAAACAACGTATTCGCAAAGCACTGGCCTTAGTCCCTACAGAACGCTGTAATCGCGAGGCGTCCCATGGTCGAGTGGGATAATACATCTGCCTAGAAACCCGCTCGAACCTGGCGTGACTTCGAGGATTTGTATTTCTTTGGAAGGAAAATGTCCCTAGCTTCGTGACGTCACCGTAAAATTTCCTGATGAAGGAAAACAAAAAGGCGTACAAAAGATATCAGTGAGACCCTGTGGGGAGGTAAGAAAAAACTGGCGAGCACAAACATGTTCGGTAAGACCACGTGGCACACAAATGTTATGGTTGATCACAAAGAGAAAATGGCGGACAAAAGATGGTCTGGAAGATCACGTGGAAAAACAATAGCTGCGACTGACGTCATGATTGACCTGGAATCGACCACATGCATCTTTGAGGCAGCACGTGGACGGGTTCCTTTTTACATAAACCCCCTATATCATCACGTAACAGTAATGTAACGAAGTTACAAATATCTTTCAAATACGTAACAGTAACATGAAGTTGATATGTTGAAGTTACAAAGGCCTTTCATTGTAACGTATCAGTTATGTTTCAAAGTTATGTAACGTTTGCGGACATTTTGACGTAACCGTAAGGTTTCTGAAACATTACTGTTACATTGCGCAACATATCTGAAAAGTCTCAATGTTTCAGTGCTACGTACTTGGAACATATACGAAACATTCTGTGCTGTGTGGGAATGGACAACACATTAGAGATACCTATCTAATAGCGTTTTGGTCCTTCTCTAGCGCGAATAACAGCCTGTACATACCGAGGCATGGGCTCCACCAGATGCCGGAGTGTTTCCGGAGGTAACGCCAGCCATGCCTGTTGCAGCATTGTCCACAACTCAGCCCGAGACGTCGTTTCAGGAGCCGTATATCTGATGTCCCCTCAACCGCATCCCAGAGAGCTTCCACATGGTTTAAATCCGAGGACTAGTGGATGGTTCCAAACTCAGACGAGTGGTCCTCGCGCCATGCCTGGATGTTTGCTGCCCGGTGGAGTGTCGCATTGTCCTGTGAAACAGACCATCGGCCGGAGGATGCGCGAAGGGCATCAAAGCGTGTAGAGGATCAGCCAGCACATATCGGAAGCGCGCAGCGCTTAATGAACTCACCAGACACACTGAAGGGCATAATGCGTCCCGTGAGAAGGCTCCCCAAGCCATCACAGAGCCACCATGAACAGAGGCGACCTTGCACGACGGGACCATAGCCTCATGGTGTCGACGCCACATCCGCACCCTCCCGTCAGCTCGGTACAGCTGGAAACGGGACTCATCTGACCACACGACATGAAGCCATCCTGCAGAGGTCCAGTTTTTATGTTCCCGGCACTAGGTAACGTACTTTTAGATGATGAGCAGTCAGTAGGGGCACACGAGTAGGGCTTCGGCTCCCGTAACCCAGGGTATGCAGGGTATACCGTTCGTTCAATGACGTAGCTCGGCCCTCTGACATTTAACCTGGATGTGAGTTGCTGCTCCGTTGCCAAGTAGTCGGTCTGTACGAGGCTGCATAGGCTACGTCGACCCCGGTCGTCACTGGCGTGTGGTAGGCCACCCTTTGCTCTCTGGGCGCTGGTACGTCCGTCGATGGTATACTCGCGGTACACCCTTGATACGGTTGCCCTCGTGAACCCTAGGGTTCTTACCAGTTGGTCGATAGAATAACCCATCTGTCTTGCGCCGACAATGCGTCCACGATCAAAGTCGATCACATCACCATGTTTACCCATGATGATGATGATGATGTGAGCAACTTTTCGTCGATTGCGATGCACCGTTGGGTAACCCTGCTGTCCGCCTATTTATCGCTTGCATTCGGCTTGGTTCTGTTCCTCTCTGCGTGGGGTGCCCATTTCAACTGCCCATCACCTGTATCTCTAATGTTTTATCTATTGAGTGTATAAATACTGTATATCATAAATTACAAACTCGTTAATGAATGTATAGTTAGAAACGTTAACCTCGTGAAACCCTTTCGTCCATTATTTGATTTATCCATCATTTACCACGGTTCCCTGTTTCAGAACAGAAAAGTTGACTTTATTGAATAAATCTATGTATAAAACAATAATAATGAACTGTCTGATCTCCATTCTTGATGTTATGAATGGTAACAGACTATAATTTTTGCCATAGAGATATTATTAATAACAATAGTAAATAACATTATTGTTACTTTATATTAATCCAAAAATTATGTTACCTACGCTTTTCCGGAACGGAATATGCTGGTCAAGTGTTTCTGGGATGGGATTCAAATACAAGTTGAGACATGATTGTATTGTGTTGTTTTAACGCACTGATTCTCTCTCTCTCTCTCTCTCTCTCTCTCTCTCTTTGCCTTATCAAAATCTTGCAATCCCAGAAAAATGGTGTATAGTAGGTGCTGTTCTCTTAACCCATATCTTATGAGGCTATCAATTGGTTTTTAGCATTACATCAGCATATGGAAATTTCCTTTCTTAAGCTATTCGGCAACGACTGTAGTATTAAAATGGATGACCGGACCACTAGGTCTTCTTATATTCTAGGCCAGATAAGCAATGCACGCTGAAAAATAATGATTCTAGACTCACTGCAGAACAGCGCTGTATAATATGCTTCTTAAAATGGATTGGTTTATCTTTATAAGTTGTGTTTACTGCAGCATTAAACGAGCACAAATAACGAGATGCTGAGAGAAAGAAGGAAGGAAGTCTTCAAATCTTTGTAAAACGTTTAGTATTACAAATTACTCTGAAAAACGTCTCAAAGGTACTTCTGTACTGTACCGTGATCGAGCGACACTGTAATACCTGTTGCTCCTTACGAACTTGACAACAGTATTCGCGCGGGCGCCATCCTTTAGACGTTCTCTCCGAACGTTATCAACTTCCAGGAAAAGCCCTCTCTTGATTAGATATTAAGTATAACGAAGTATCAGCGGAACGGAACGGCAGCTCCCCTCCCCTCTCCGAATTAGTTTACCTGGAATCTGACATGCCAGGTCAGAACATTGAACTACAGAAAGACAACGACATGTAAGATACTTTCAAATATAGTGTTTTATACATATTTGTTTTTTAAAATTGTACGGCACGTTCGTTAAAGAATTTGCGTGTTATCTCAAGACCAGTTTGCGGACATATTTGGAAAGATTTCCCTCTGCGTCACGCAAAGTCTTATAAAATGCATTTGATACATTTGCATGCAGAATATTAGGCAAAGATTCGTGCGTAGTCTGAGGAAAATCAAAACAGGAGCTCTGTAGTTTCAAAAGAAAATTTCATGGAGGAAATATTTGCATTTTAAAAATGAACAGCCTATAACCTATTCTTTCTTTTTTTTTTAAATCTAAGTACCATAATCAGTCCGCATTTTTGTTCACTGAAGCGGAAATGAAACTGAGTAACTTAAATTAGTTCTCCTGGGATGAAAGAGGCAAATTAGGATATGCCACAATATACATCAAACAGTTCCGTTACCATGTCAAATAATGTCTAATCTTAATAGGAATCCTGCAGATTAAGTGTTGATTTAAATTAAAATATGCGGACTACCCTATCATGGTTATCAAAAATTGGAATGAAAATACTGTCAGGTGAATTTTCGGATGTTTCTCCACATAGACGATTTTTTTTATTTAAATACAATTGCATGTGTAAAAATTTATTTGCTCGTGTTAAATACTTTATTTTTAAAATATCCATGACAAGGTATTCAAATAGAAAAATACGTTTTTTTTAAGAGCAAAATTCATCAGTAATTTCCATGTTACACAAAAGCAAGCATTTTTAAACTTCTCCTTTAGTAGAGGCTATCACACAGATGAGAGTACAGAAATCGAGAAAATACCAGTAGGACTAGGAATATTTTCATTAAGATCTCAAGAGAAAAAAAAGAGGCATCGATCATTATTGTTTTAATACACTAATTGAAAGTATTTCATGAGTCTAACGAATGCGAAAAGACTGTGAGAGTTTCCCTGTAGGTTCCTTGGGTAGTAAGATGATACAGCCCAAAATTCAGGGCAAATGTAATATTCTGTGCTGCGTGCGGTCCTCGTCCCTCAATCTCTCTCTCTCTCTCTCTCTCTTCGGCATTATGAGCAGAAAAGAGAGCTGATGTAGTGTAGTGTTGTTGATTGCATTGTTTTGCTAAATTTCCTTTCCACTGAATTACAGAAGTTTGCGGTAAATATAATTTATTCTCCTTATCTTTCTGCTCTCGAATTCTCACTGTTCTTCTCCATAGCTGTACCTACAGGCATCACTGCTCCTTGCTGCCTCTCTGTCTTTCCTTCTTTCTCTTCACTGTTTGCTGTTTTCTCGCTCTCCTTCACTTTTTGCCGTTTTCTCTCTGCTCATCTCTTTCTCTTCCTGTTACATTCTCTGACCAAGTTTTTTCTTTCTCTCCCTAGAGTATGATGATGGCAATTTCAGCGGTGATTTTTTTTTCAATTTTATAGAGGATTTTCTATAATTCTCAACATGAGCATTTTTCAGAAAGTGACAACTTAGTTACATACCTAATATTTCAAAACTCAGTTTCCTAGAAACCAACTGTTTTGACACCGGGGAAAACCCTAATTACCGAATTTATTAGGCTAGTTGAGCTGTCGTTTGTATTCAACAAGTGTGTGTGAGAGTGTGCGTGCCTGCGTGTGTGTGTGTGTGTGTGTGTGTGTGCGCGCGCTCTCTCTCTCTCTCTACTTAACGCAATCAGTGGAATGGATCGATGAGTCCTATTATTCAGATGAAAGACATGCTTAGCTTGCATGCGACTCACTGAGGATGCTTGCTTTGTATTTCTCGAGTAAGTCGCAGGCGAACAGTGTTCGTTCGACGCCGCTCGTCCCTGAGCAAACATTCTTGAAAGCATCATCTGGGGCACTGAAACTTCATCATCTCCATCACGATGTGGTATTTATGTATAGTATATTTATCAGTTATAGAAATCATCAATAGCATTTAAATTTTCTAACCTAATTAATTCCCGAAACAATATATTTCTTTTATTTCACTTACTTACGTAAAGGTTATAGAGCTGAAAACAATTTTAGATTGCTCGCTGGCCTATGATAAAATTCATCACTTTGTTTTTAAATGTGTGCTCTACTTTATAAGATTAATTTTGCGTCTTAGATATTGTTTGCGCTTTCTATTTCTCAAAACGAGCAACAGAGAGACATTGCCACTGTTTTTTTTATGATTTTTTTCTTTGTATGTATTTGTTTTGATGAATCTAAATTTTCTGTATAACCTTGTCTAGGAGTTAGGGATTCTTGAGAACACATAATTTCTCCAACGGCTTTGAAATCAGGAAAATACATTTTAATAAGAAATATCCCCCAATGGCTTAGCATCGGAAAATGATGACAGCAAATTTGTGTGCAGGTAGTGCATAATGCAGAGGTTCAGATTGCTGGTGAAACAAGTTTAATATATGAAAAATATTTTGGCTTGCCCAGCGTTGTCGAGGCGAAAACCTGTTCTTTCAGCAATATGCCAAAAACAATATTATAGATCAGATAATTCTACTGATTATTAAACATAAAAGGTTTTGCCCGCACATGACTGTTTCTGAGTTTTCACGACTTTACACGTGAAAAAAAAAGCTGTTTCAACCAAACACAGATATGCTTGTTTGGCCAGTGCACAGTACACTCAAACAAGGATACGTACGATTACTTTTTCTCTAAGAAGGGAACTTACCGTTAATACAATAGAACAACATCTAATATTGGCAATGAAGTCTTTCGAGCTGTTCATGGTTTCATACTGCTTCCGTTTGTCCCATAAGATCGTAAACATGTTCATTCCTGTCGGTGACAAAAGCTCTCCACTTGCAGTTTGCCTTTCCATTTTGCTTCAAAAAAGTTAATATTTTTTATTTGACCAAAGCAAGCCATAAAAAATACCAGAAACCAATCACTATCGACTTGTTCGTTGAAGTTTTTCATAGAAAATAGAGTTTGATTACAATTCCAAAAAAAACATGAGCTGCAAGCCGACAGTTTTGTAGAACAGTTAGATGGAAGTCAATTTGCATTAGGTTCTGTTTCTCCTTGTAAATTATTTGATCTTGTTTGTTATTTTACTACTAACAAATTCACAAGAAGATTGAAAGTGATTACACAGAGACAAAATATTTGTTGCATAGAATGGAGAGTACTAATATAACTTTCGGACACTTACCTGGCCTCAAACCACACTTTTCTGCGTTTTGTCTCAGTAAAAGCTTCTCTAAAAATATTTCCCTCAGACCATCATCGCAATCTCATAAGTCATCTTTTTTCCAATCTTGCAATTTTTTATCATTTTTGCTCTGCTGCGTAGACCAAAGGCCGAAAAAGTTTCTATTCGTTCTGTGCTCTCTGTGCGTAAAACAAAGAGCGAAAATAATTTTGATAGTATCAGTTAAATTGCGCAGTACAATCTGTGATGTAGAAACTGCAACACTCAGAAGTTATAGAAAAAACAAACGAGACTCACAGGCAAGGCAGCATGAAAGGTGAAAAGAACATGACAATATTCTCGCAGTTAATGAACCTTAATAGCTCTGGTAGTGCATGAGTCTGGAGGTGGTGTCTAACAATGTACTACATACACGGTCGAGTCACATTATTGTGATTGCCAGCTAATATCCAGAGTAATCACCTTGTACAGCACGGACAGCATCTAGATGGGCTGGGAGTGACTCAATAAAGTGCTGGAAGATGTTCACAGGTATGTGAAGCCATGCTGACTGCAGTGTATCTGACAGCTGCTGGAGGGTGCGTGGTGGAGGATCCATAGAGTGAACAACACGATTGAGGTGGTCCCGCAGATGCTCAATTGGTATTAAGTCTGGGGAATTAGGGGGACAGGGAAGTACGTTGAAGTCTTCATCGTGCTCTTCCAACCACTCTCGGACATTTCTATCTGTGTAACACGTCGCATTGTCGTGCTGGAAGATCCCATCCGCCCCAGGAAACACAATCAGCATGTATGGGTGTACGTGGTCTGCAAGGATAGATTCATAACGACTTCGGTCCATAATGCCTTCCAAGGGTATGAGTGGACCCAGAGAATGCCACGAAACATTCCCCAGACCATAACCCTGCTCACACCAGTTTGTGTTCTTCCTGCAATAGTTGAAGAGTGTTTGTTCTCCGATGTTTCTCGCCTTATACGCCAACGTCTATCCGTTCGATGAATAAGAAAACGTGACTCATCGGAGAAAGCAAACCTTTGCCAGTGAGCGGAGGTCCAATTCCAATACTGCCGTGCAATTGTAAGCCTTTTTCTGCCGATGCACCTTCGTTAGCATAGGTGCATTAACCATCCGTCTGCATCGGAGCCCCATACGTAGCAGGGTTCGCCCAACTGTCGGTTTACACACACTTCCGGTAGTCCCCTGGTTCATTCGGCCAGTGAGTTGCTCCACTGTAGCGTGTCGATCAGCCCTCACGTACCTTCGAAGCCGACGTTCACATCTCACATCAATGGCACGTGGTGCTTCGTAGTTCCCACGTCGCTTACTCGCAATGGTGCTATTTCTCCAATAACGATACACTTTAACCATAGCAGCACGCGAACAGTTCACAAACTGCGCTGTTTCAGAAATACTGCCACCCTTAGCCCGAAAGCCGATAATCAACCCTTCTTGCAAATCTGATAAATTGCTCCTTTTATCCATGACAGCAACAAGTGATATGTTTTCAGAATGCCTATAGCACACCTTATATACCTTCCAAGCCAGCTCACGACACGTGCCTTCTGTCATTGGCTACGCGCTGTTGACGTCAAAAGTAGGAGGTGCTCACAATAATGTGACTCGACTGTGTATTTCTAAGGACGATAGATATGGGCCCCTGACTTGCTACAGCTGCTTCGGCAATCTCAGGATATTTTCGCAGTATGTGGACAGGTGTTGTCTCACTGAAGCACGGAGCCAAGCAAATCCATTGCCAATGAAATAGTAACTGGTTCCAGGATGTCTGCGGGAAAGGTTCCAACCATCAAACTGCCTGTTGGTGCTATATTCTGCGTAATGATGGCGCCTGGATCACCATGTGAATACATCGCCTCAGCGCTTGTATGGGACGTTGAAGTGGAATTCATCGCTATGGACCACACAACGGCATTCTGTATCCCTGCTGACAGGTGAGCAGCACCGCTCTAGACCTTAATGATGATGGGCATCAGAGAGTCCCTGGTGACTAAACGGATGCCGTACAAGTAATTGTCCTCCGCTAGTCTGCAGGAAATGATTCTTCCCTGTGATGGGATGGCTAATGGTTGTCCTCACCGTTAAGCTAATGGTTGTCCTCACCGTTAAGCTAATGGTTGTCCTCACCGTTGTTCTAATTGAAGCTAGCGTCATTGTAGATGTGGTGTTGGGCTGCTTCTGGGGTAGACTTTTGTTCTATCATGTGGTCGTCCGTCGTCCACCATTCCAAACTCGATTCTTGGGCGTGCCTTTTCACAACCACTGATGCCGTCACAGATGAACTGTGGTTTTGTCTTGGTCCACATGTTTTACTTTACTGTGAGTCGATCATACGGTACGGCCTTAGGAAGTCCAGTGAATCATGTGTCCCATTTCGAAGTCGCTGAACAGTCCGTATAGGTGATGAATTTGTCCTACCGTGTCTTGTGGAAGCTGCTATTCTCCCGGAAATCAGTCAGCGAGAAAATTCTCAACCACAAACTCCTACTTTTAATAGAGCTGCCAGAGCGACTGCGCTTGATAAGATTCTACAATTGTCTTCATATCTCCTACCTGCTGATTTGCGTAAGAATAGGCCATCCTCTTTTGGATGTTACAATTCCAGTTTTATACAATTTAAGTATCTGTGGTTTACTGAGAATAACAAAAATATAGCAAACATTTTAAACAATGGATCTGTTTCTGCGAAACGTGTTACACACACACACACACACACACATTATTACTTACCAAACTCACCTTAATTTTTTTTAATGACGGAAAGCTTTTTATACAATGGTAAAATTTATCGTGGGAATATGCTTTTGATAACAGTGACCAATTATCGGGAGAAAACTGTCATCCTTAAAGTCATTCAGTTCCTAAGTCACCAACAACTGACTTAGGAACATTCCAACAGATGTTTCAAATCATCTCTTAAAGTTGACTTAAAACGTGCTACCAACCGCCAGACTTAAATTGCTGCGTGATCGATAGCACTGTGTTGGGTCGACTTAGAGGTCACATGCCCTGACTTACATATTTTTAGCACGCCTTTTGTAAAACAAGTTAGTAAAATCATGCAATGCATTGATTATAATACGCTTTCCAACATACCAGAAATCATTACTCAAATTATGCGGATAATGGCTGTGGAATAAATCTCGGTCCTATGCCCTGACCTTTGCTCCCATTTCGATTGTATTTAACAGAACTGGTTCAGTATACCTCCGAAATAACATGATAAAGTTTTGTCGCAATGGAAGCATTTTTACGTAAGTTATGATGCATAAGGGCTATGGAATAGATTCCGCTCCTGTGTCGTAAGCTTTGACCCCATTTCGCCCATTTTCAATAGGATTCGTCCCCAGGCAGGCCCCTACAACATACTAACATTTCATCCAAATCGAATAATTTTTACGTAAGTTATGACGCATAATGGCGATGGAAGTGATTCCGCTCCTATGTCCTGACCTTTGACCCCATTTCGGCCATTTTCAATAGGGTTTGTCCCCAAGTGGTAGGGGACAATAGGGTTTGTCCCCTACCACATACTAAAACTTAATCGAAATCGAACCTTTTAGGTTAGTTATGACGCATAAGACCAGTGGAATGGATCCCGCTCCTATGTCCTGACCTTTGATCCCATTTCGTTCACTTTCAATAGGATTCCTTCCCAGGTGATTCCCTTCTACATACTAAAAGTTCATCGAAATCGAACGATTTTAACGCGAGTTATCGTGCTGACGGTCATACGCACACAACGCGTGACGTAATGAGGCAGATGGGAATCGCGACCATCTACTCGCAAGAGTGTAACGTCATAAAACTTTAATAGGATCCACACACAATGCGTGACGTAATCAGACAGATGGCGTGACCGCGCGCAATCTGTCTCATGAAGTAACATCCCAAGCGCGAGTTGTGACGTCATAAGATCGTCCCCAGGTGGGTCTCCTACCACATAATAAAATTTCATCGAAATCGAACCATTTTTGCGCACGTTATGACGCATAAAGGCAATGGAATGCATTCCGCTCCCATGTCCTGACCTTTGACTCCACTTCACCCATTTTCAATAGGGTTCATTCCCAAGTGGTCCCCTGCAATATACTAAAATTTGTTCGACATCGAACCATATTTACGCATAAGGGCAATGGAATGGATCCCGCTCCTATGCCGTGACCTTTGACTCCACTTCACCCATTTTCAACAGGTTTAATCCCCAGGTGGTCCCCTACAATATGCTAAACTTTCATCGACATCTAACCATATTTTCGCAAGTTATGACGCATAAGGGCAATGGAATGGATCCCGCTACTATGCCGTGACCTTAGACCCAATTTTGTCCATTTTCAACAGGGTTCGTCCCCAGGTGGTCCCCTACCACATACTAAAATTTCATCGAAATCGAACCATTTTTACGCGAGTTATCGTGACGACAGACGGGCAGACAAAGCGGAGCATATACGCTTCTTCAACCTAAGGTTGGAAAGCATAAAAAAGATCGTGCTTATTTATCGGTTTGTCCGTCCGTCTGTAAACACAATATCTCTGCAACTATTAGTCCGATTTGAAAAATTCTTTTTGCATTGGGAAGCTTGAAATATGCAAATGATGATCCTTCATTTCGTTTTTATTTTTTTTACGATGTACCATTTCGCCACTAGAGGGCGAGAATGTAGATGATGTC
This sequence comes from Macrothele yani, assembly GCA_039090855.1. Lineage (NCBI taxonomy): Eukaryota > Metazoa > Arthropoda > Arachnida > Araneae > Macrothelidae > Macrothele > Macrothele yani. The sequence goes on along the minus strand of CM077007.1, from coordinate 77,776,621 downwards.
GAATTCAAAACGCATTTTATTCCATATAAAAATTATTTTATCTTTCGATTCCATTTGTGTCGGAAGAGTATTTTAGGTACAGTTATTTTTTCAAGTTACGCATAGATTTTCCGCTAGGGGCGTAAAAGTAAATTACGTTTTCCCCGATATCTCTTTTTCTTAAACTCCGAATTGAACATTTTTTTCTTCAGCGGATGCAGATCCTGATGGAAAATCTTTTGCACGCAATTTCAAATTTTTGGTAAAGAGTACTTTCACCACCAGGGTGCGTAAGCGTTAATTCTTATTTCTGATGTGTTTGCAATAAAATTTGAGCTTCTAAAACCTCGATTGAAAAAAAATTCTTTCGCGGACCGATGCCCGTCATGTCGATAAACGTTTTCGGAATATTTTCTTCTTAAAATATTTCATCGTTTCTCCTCCAAGGGGCGTAGATGTATATCTTATTTTTGTCAAAATCTCTGCTTCTAATGGTCCGATTTGAAAAATTCTTTCTTTATTGGTTAAAATTTCCGGGGTGACATGTTTTTCATATAACTTCAAAATTTTCAAGTAATTCATATACTTTCCGCTAGGGGGAGTAGGGGTACATTTCGTTTCCTGCGACATCTCTGCTTCTAAAACTCCGATTTAAAATCCTTTCTGCGCCGGATGCAACTCCTGATGGGAAATCCTTTGCATATAATTTCTAATTTTTGGTAAAAAATGGTTTGGCCAGTAGGGGGCGTAAGTCTTAATTTCCGCTTTTGATGTATTTGCAGCGAAACCTGAGCTTCTAAAATCTCGATTGAAAAACATTCGTTTGCGGACCGATACTACTCAAGTCGACAAACATTTTAGGGATATTTTCTTCATAAAATAATGCATGGTTTCTACGCCAGAAGGCGTAGATGTATATCTTATTTTTGTCAATATCTCTACTTCTATGAGTCCAATTTAAAAAAATCCTTCTTTGTTGGGTAGTGTTTCCAATGCGAAGTGTTTTTGATATAAATTCAAAATTTTGAAGTAAATCATAGACTTTCCGCTAGGGGCGCAAGGGTGAATTCCATTTTCCCCAATATTTCTGCTTCTAAAACTCCGATTTGAAAAATTCGCCCTGTATCGCATACAGCTCCTGGTGGAAAATGTTCTTCATATAATTTTTAATATTTGGTAAAGAATGATTTGGCCACCAGGGGGCATAAGCATTAATTTCTACTTCTGCTGTATTTTCAGCAAAATCTGAGCTCCTGAAAACTCGACTAAATTTTTTTTTTCTTGGACCGATACAGCGTACATCGAAAATCTTTTGAGAATACTTTCTTCCTAAAATAATGCATGGCCAGGAAGGCGTAGATGCATATCTTATATTTGTCCATATCTTTGCTTCAAAGAGTCCGATATCAAAAATTCTTTCCTTGTTGGAGAGCGTTTCCGCGGCGAAATGTTTCTCAAATAAATTCAAATTTTTCTTAACGCACAACTCTGCAACCAGAATACGTAAGTTCACGATTCCGTTTACAGCAATATCTGCGGGATTAAAAACCCGATTGAAAAATTTCTTTCTTTGGTCAGATTCTACTGTTTTCCAAACCAGTTCCATTGACTTTGAATAGCTTTGATAAATTTAATTTGCGTCAGAACGGAATCAAAAGACGTGCTCATTACACCCGAAAATTCGGTGTCATCTTTCATGTTATTTCTAATGGTGCCCTATTGAAAATTTCGGTGTCATCTTTCAAAATTTTCAAATGGTGCCCTATTGAAAATTTTGATGCAGTAATTTCTCGATGTTTAGATAAGCCTCTCTGTTCCTGTTGTGAGATAAGAAGTCATTCAAACAGCAATAAATTTTAAAACAAAGTTTCCACGGAAAAATTACATTGGAGAACAACTGAAGCAGTAACTAAACATAAAATAACGGCAAGCTTAAATACATGGGATTTTTCGTATGAACTATTTTTTGCCAGATTTAATTTCAAATGTAATATCTTAACCGTCTATTAAAAACTGTGGGAAGACAACCAAAGAATCAGTGTTGTTTCCTTGTGATTTCAGTAAAATTTAGATAAGCAATGTTTTCCAAAAAAAAAAACTAATTTTAGCTTGTTCAATGTCCCCATATTGGTATGATTTGTAAATAATTTGTTAAATTTGAAATCTTTGTATGACTTTTTCAGTTAAAATATTTCATGACCATGTGGTTTCAAGCTATGGCACTTCGATTATGCTTTCCTTTATGAAAGAAATGTGAGCGGAAACTTATTCTCACATACTTTGTCGGAATGATTTCACTGTTTCACAAAAGCAAAAGTATTAAAAGAAACGGTACAGTACAAGGTGTCTGAAAACTAACGGAGGCAATTCGAAAGCCATTAGTAAGAAAATAACGCATATATTCAAGATGTACACCATAAAGATGTGCAACTGGTACTCCACTTCTTGCCATACACTCTACATTACATCTTCTGTTACTTGCTCAGTTGCTTCTCATATTCTGGCTTTCAAATTATTCATATCTCAAATTAAATTTTGTCCATAGAAATACACTTAGTTTCAAAAAATTACAACGCCAGGAAGGAATGCACGAAAATGTGTGCAAATTGGCGAGAAGTTAGGCTCGTGAAAGATAAGCAAATGATCAAAAAATGGGACCAATCGACGTGGTTTTAACACTTTTATTGTCTAAACTTAATTTAAATTACTATGACGTACTGTACCGTCATTTGCAATACATTCAACAATATGTTAGGGCATTAAGTCATACAGACGCCAAATATCCTCCTACGGTACTGCTGACCAAGCGGCTTTCACCTGTTGTCGCAGTGCAACCGTATTTCACCTAATGGGATTATCGTTAAGCTGACGTCCAACCATGTCCCATACATGTTCAATTGGGGATAATCCGACGATCGTGCTGGTCAATCTAGAGTATTGAAAGTCTGTATACGTGGTCTGGCAATGCGTGTGATATGTGTAAGTGCATTGTCGTGCTGTAGTATAGCCGTAGCTACATGTTCTATGAAATGGATTGCTACAGAATCCAGAACGGGATCCACGTATCGCTGAGCTGTCAAAGTGCCATCTAGGAGAACTGGAGTGGAGCAGCTGTCATAGCTGATCGCTCCACAGACTGTGACACCAGGAATTCGAGCTGCGTTGCGGCGAACAGTAACACGTAGATTGTTGCGCTCTCCGCTGGGTCTCCCCAAATGCATATGTCGATCGTGTGGTCCGAAACTGAAGCGAGATTCATCCGTAAAGATTATATGTCGCCATTCCGTTCTCCAGGACCGACGTTCACGACACCACTGTAGATAATATTTACGATGATCATTTGTCAGTGATAGACGACGAATCGAACTTCGTGCATGAAATCCACCTTTTTCTGATTGTTGGAAAATAGTTGGCCGACTAATAGAGCGAATTAGAGCATCGCGTACATCTTGTCGTAACCTGGGACAGGCTGGCTGTAGGACTATAAATCGTTTGCCGTCGAAGCAAGACGATCTTCATGTGTTGACATCATTCTCTGTCTCCCCGATCTACGTTGCTGGGCAAGAGTTTCTTGTCTGGTATCATAATCATCATCATCATTGCCAACCATTATTAATCCACTGCTGGACGAAGGTCTCCCCAAGTTTCTTCCACAACGGTCTGTCTTGTGCCAGTCTCCTCCATGTTACTCCTGCATATTTCTGAATTTCATCCACATCATATGCCATGTGGTTTTCTTCAGGGTCTTTTCCTGTCCCTTGGAATCCAATCTAAAATTTCAGCTCTCCATCGATGGTCTGTCCTTCTGGCAGTATGTCCAGCCCATTGCCATTTCAGGGATTTAACTCTGATCATAATGTCTTTCACTCTTGTCATTTTTCGGATCCACGAGTTCCTCTTTCTATCTCTCCTGTACACCAAGCATGCACCTCTCCATGTTTTTTTGGGTTGTCTGCAGCCTTTGTATGTCTCTTTTAGTTAAGGTCCACATCTTTGCACCATACGTAGGCACTGAAAGGATGCATTGATCAAACACTTTTCTTTTAAGACATAATGGCATATTGCTCTTGAAAATTACGCTGTTTCTTTCAAAAGCTCTCCAGGCAAATATTCTACGCCGATTAATTTCTTCATCAATGTGACCCTCACTTCATATCTGCTGTCCAAGGTAAACGGACCTATCTGTTATCTCCAGCTTTTCTCCATCAATCGATAAATCTTCATTTCTTGTAAAAGCATTGTACATCACTTTTGTCTTCTGAAAATTCATTTTTAATCCCACTTCTTTACTCTTGTCAGCAAGTTCCTGGATCATATTCTGCAGCTCTGATGGTGCAGTTACAAAAATGACTACGTCATCAGCAAAACGAAGGTGAGTTAGATAATCTCCATTAATCTTTATCCCTTTGTTTTCCCAGTTCAGTGATTGAAAGATATTTTCCAATGTGGCATTTAAGAGCTTGGGAAATATGGTGGCACCTTGTCTCACTCCCTTTCCAATTTTTATGTGTGTTGTATTTTCAAACAGCCGAATCTTTGCACTTGCATTTTCATAGATGTTATTAATAATATTAATGTATGCATCTTCAATACCGCAGGATTTCAAAGCCATTGTAACTGCTGATGGTTTCACCGAATCAAAGGCCTTTTCATAATCGATAAAAGCCATGCACAATGGAAGTTCATATTCCCTCGCTCTTTTAATTAGTTCTCTCAGTATGTGAATATGATCTATTGTGCTGTAGCCACTCCTTAATCCAGCTTCTTTTCTCGGTTGAGCCATGTCCAGTGTTACCTTCAAGCGGTGTGAAAGAACTTTAGTGAAGATTTTATAAACTACTGATAGAAGGCTGGTAGGTCTGTAGTTCCTGAGATCCTCAATGTCCCCTTTTTTATGTAGCAAGATCATTTTAGCGTTGTTCCAATCCTCAGGAATCTTCCTTTCATTAAGGAATCGAGTAAAAATTTGGGCGAGTACTATTTCAATTTCTCCACTTGCTTCTTGTATGATGTCTACAGTAATTCCATCTTCTCCTGGAGCTTTACAGCGCTTCATGATCTTGATTGCATGTGCAACTTCTGCTGGAAGGACTGGAAGAACTCTGGTACTGGTACCTTTCATGATGTCTGGAGTGCATGTATCATCCCTTTCATATAATTTGGAGTAGAAATCTTTCACTCTTGTCAAAATTTCAATTTCGCCTCTATTTCTTGTTACAGAACCATCTTCTTTTCTCAATGCCATAATCTGTTTTCTTCCCTTACTGAGATGTCCCTTTGCTATCTTTAGGCTTTGGTTGTTTTCAATTGCTTTCCTCACTAGTTCACAGTTGAATTTTCTTACGTCTTCAGTGATACTTTTTCGTACTGTCTTGCATAGCTCTATATATTCCACTTTGGAAGTCACATCTTCTTTAGTTGTCCTCATCTCTCTTCTTTTTTGCATCAACATTTTCGTTTTTCCTGATAATTTATTTACATGCAACTTGTTCTTACCCAGCTAATTTTGTTGCTGTTTCCATAAGAGCTTTGGTTACTTTTTCTGTTAACTTCAGAAGTATCCACTTCTTCCAATGTTAGGCCTTCTAAAACAGAGAATCTGTTCTTCAGTTCGCACCTGAAGGTATTATGATGTATTTTAAGGTTAGTTATGTCAATACATTTTGTTTGTCTTAGGAGCTTGCCACGTTCGAGTTTAGTGTTGAAGTGCATCTTACATCTCACCAATCTGTGGTCACTACCTGTGTTGAACTTGTTTAGCACACTGCAGTCTTCTATGACGAATTTTTTGTTACACATAATAAAATCAATTTCACTGATCGTCCCATTTGGATGTCTTCATGTCCATTTCCTGTGTGGCTTTTTCTTGAAAAAGGAGTTCATGATAAAAACCCTTCTGCCTCTGCAAACTCTACGAGAGCATTTCCACGCTGGTTTCTGTTGCCGTGACCGAATTTACCTACTGAAGTTTCATTCTGTTGCTGTTGTCCTATTTTTGCATTGAAATCTCCCATAATTATCTTCAAGCGCTGATTACCTTTATTATTTAGATCACGAATTTCCTCATAAAATTCTTCAATTTCTTCTTCAGGATGACTTGTGGTGGGTGCATAAGTTTGAATAATCTGAGCCTCTTATCTTCTCGAGAGTTGGATAACGAGTCGTGTAGCTCTGCCAGAGGAACTTTCAACTTCTACAACTTTATCCTTCAGTTTCTTGTTTATTATAAATCCAAAACCACTAGTTCTGCCAGTATCTGTTCTACGATAGTTGAAGAGATGTCCACTTTTCAGTTGAATGAGATCTTCTCCTTTTCTCCTTACCTCACTTAGCCCGACGATGTCCCACTTGATCCTTTGCATTTCCTCTTCCAGTTCAACAAGTCTTGAATCAGAAGATAGGGAGCGTCCATTATACGTAGCCAAGGTCATCATCAGATGGCAGCCTAGTCCAGTCCTCCGGTGATTCTTAGCACCCTCTGCTTTCATGTCGCACTGGCCGCTGCCTTGGCCAGGTACATTTCAGCTGCCGGAGACTGAGGGCCAAGATTTAAGTTGTGGAGTCATTTTGCAGGGGTTTGGCCATAACTCACCACGCTGGCCAAGCGGGTTGGTGAGTGTGGGATAACATTTCTTCTTATCCCGATGGTATAGTTATACCGCTGTTGGCGGTCGTCAGAGCCCCTTTAGTGGGAACAGGATGCACCATGAGATGGCGGGGTTGACATTTGTCAAGGAGAGGCTGTGATGTTGCGCATCACCTGACCTTACATCCCTTGTCTGGTATACCGCTGCTTAAATCGATGATCCGTTGAGAAGTTGCGATCCAATTCTTCAGCAATACGCCCCAGAGATTATCCAGCTCGTAGAAGGCCACGATCTCTCTCAAAGTTATTCAACTGACTGTAGGGTTGTCGCCTTCTTCTCCTTAGCATTTTCTACGCTGTACTGTTCTTTAATTAACTTGCACAGACCAAAGTAAATTTTAACACCAAGATAATCGCTTCAACTCTGATACCCGAGACAGATGTTCACCCATTTTTATCTGTCGCTAGTAACGAGCAATTGGTCCGAAATTTTGATGATTTTCATGTCTCTGAAGTACCTGACTGTCTTGTCTGCCACTTTGCATACACAGTCGAGCATGCTCTTCTTGGTGTGGCAATTTTTTTTAAAATTGAGTGCGTAATTATATACAATGCCCTACAGAAAAAAATCTCAGTTGGTAGGAAATCAAAGCTCTTCGATGGACACAGAACTAGACACAAGAACAAGACCTGCCAGTTCATATGTTAAGAAATATTGCATTAAGTGCTTACCTCGTGAGATATGTAGCTGTTCGCCGTCCTGATAAAAAATTAAGGTGTTTTTCAGGTCATTGTCTTCTAACCGAGGAAAGAGAAAATATTTTAGAATTGTCCACATAAACTTCTCCGTTAGTGTGTTTCTTCCGTTTGCAATATATTACGTCTAGAAATACGATTGAAAAATATCATATTTTTCGGAAGAAATCAGTTTACAGAAGATCCATTAAAAATTATACAATATAAATGGATAAATACTAATACAAATCAAATCTCGTCATGTAGGTTTGCAAACGAACATGGCAAATAAATAAAATTAGAGGATAAGGTACTGTTGAACCTGCAATTATAACAAGACTGGTGATACAGTTCGTGATGATGGGAATGAAGTGGTTTTTTGAGGGAAGGGGTTATTGTGGGATTATTGGCGTGGAAGTCACCATAAGTGCAGTTCGTGTGTTAATTTGTTGATGGTTGTAGTAGCATTACACTTCTCACGTTATTGATGTTTCCAGGTGTCAATGTCATGCAGAACAGCGGTGTTTTATTAAAACATAAATTCAGTATTCCAAAGATACAAGTTCAAATATAACTGGAAATGCACATTAAACTATAAGCTGCTTAACGTTGGTCACGTGTAACGAAAATCTGCTGAAAGGTCTAAACTTGGGCCTCACCCAGCTAGAACATGAACAATGACCATAAGGGTGGCCAAGATGACCGAATGATTTAAATATTCTAATATAGTTGGTGCTCAACTCTAATACACCTAACCCTGAAAATGTTCATTGTAACAGAAATAATATAAAAGTTGACGCCTCTAATACACTACTGGACAATTGCTAAGGACGGATCATAAACGGCTATATAGCGCATAAAAAAGTAAGTGTGGTTGGATCCCATGTGAAATAAAATAATGTCAGAATGCCAGGACATTACAAGAAAGACAATTTATTATGCTCTGAAATCCAGAAGGCTTTGGAACGTATTCAAGGGACAAACAGGTCATTTTGTGCAGAATACGTAAACGTGAAAAAAAATGCAATTACCGTCCGCAGGCGTTTCGGCGTAAGATGTCAATACGGGATATGGCCACCATGGAGAGCGATGCAAGATTTCACACGTCGTGTCATGCTTTGCACAACATTATCAAGCAGCTGTTGGGGTAATTTATCCCATTCCTCTTTCAGTGCACGGATGAGCGTGTCCTTGTTTATTGGAGGGCATTGGCGACCAGCAAGACTCCTCCCCAAAGCATCCTACACATTTTCAATGGGATTCAGATCTGGAGAACGTGCTGACCATACGAGGCGTTGAATATCCTCGCTCTCAAGACACTCCTGGACAGCGACTGTTCGATGACATGTTGCGTTGTCGTCCATGAAAATGAATCTATCACCGACAGCACCACGGAACATGCGAACATGAGGTAGCAGAACATTATTAATGTATTGTTGGCCAGTCATAGTCCCAGTTGGAAGCACATAGAGGTACGTACGGATATTGATCATGATGCCAGCCCACACCATGACACTACATGTCGGCTATCGGTCCCTTTCCTGTATGTTTGCTGGACAATATGCAGTACCACTATCACGCCAGATCAGTTGTCGTCGACAATCAGACGATAGACTGTATCTACTCTCATCTGAGAAGCGGACAGCAGACCAGTCGTTATCAGTCCAATTGCGATGTTGATGGCACCATTGCAAACGGGCGGTACGGTGACGTCTGGACAATGGGATGCACACAACAGGACGGCGGACGTATAGTCCTCCTTCATGCAAACGTCTGGCGACAGTTTTTCGGGAGATCCGCTTGCCAGTAGCAGCCATAAACTGATTTGCTACCTCACTAGCTGTGCTGCGCCGGTGTCTTTTTGTTGATAGCACTATGTACCGATCTTCTGCAGGTGTCGTACTGCGAACACGACCTCCCCCGTGACGTTTGCTACACTCTCCATTTGTTTGAAATGATTTCCAAAGCCTTGAAACAACACTGTGGCTGACGTCGAACTCCCTGGCAACATCTGTTATTTTGCGCCCTTCTTCAATCTTGCCAATAATTCGGCCACACGTAAAATCATCTAGGTGATGTCTTAAAGACATACTGAAAATTGCAAGTTTGTCAATGCATTCTTTCCCTTTCAACTTTGCGTTTGAACAACAACGGTCAATACGCGTCAAATCCTTTACATCTCTTATCAGGGCTATGACGTCACGAACAAGTTCGGCAATCCAAAATTTGCATACGCACAACACGTCTTACTGTATCCCGCACTTATGCTAATTTCCACATATTCCTGCCTTCCATTTTATGGTTGCTATCGTTGCTATTGTCATCCGTCCTTAGCAATTGTCCGGCAGTGTATATATACACCCTGGAACATAAAAACTCTGGCGTTGCTAGAGCCCTGCTAAATGATGAATGTACGTAAATCACAAATCACATGCTGATTATATCTAAATGCGTGACTGAATGAACATCAGGGAAAATCTGCAAGGGAAAAAAATCAGGCACATAGGTTCACTCGCGCAGGCAAAAATTTGTGGTTTTGCAATAGCATGACCAGAGTTTCATAATTTCCCGAAGCTAGGAAAGTATTAATGTAGTTATTACGTTTGACATTAATATTTGATGAACTCGAATAAAAAATGCAGATGTATTTTCATTATCTGCTTGCCGTTTCGTGTCTTATATTGCTTTGATGGAAACAACTATCCTCCTGCTTAGCATCGAACAGCATTACATGGAAGTCTTTTCTTTTCAGGGGGTCTGAAAGCCTTGCTAGGAAAATAATTTTACCTTAACGATAGGAACTCATTTTTGTGCGCGGCCTCCTAATCCTTGCATTTTTGGGTTTTATCTGACATCTCAGGAAGTTTTTATTCTATCGTGCGTAAAGTTTGAATTTTGTAGTTTTATGATACTTCGCATCCTATGATCTATGAATCAGATTTTGTCATAATACTTTTTTTCGGGATTATATATCACAATAATGATACACTAGTTCTGTATTTTTATAAAGATTTAAATTTTCTGGGAATATTTTTTTTATGTTCCAACACTAAATCAATCACATCTGCCTTCTACAATTTTAAAGGAACCCAAAATAACATTAGATGTATCGTTTTTAGTAGCGTACTATTCTCGCATTTAGCATCCGATTAAGGAGAAATTTTATATTTAAAGTATATTAAGTATTACAATATATAGAACCGGATGCGCTGAAAACTAACACACGTTCTATGGAAAATTTATGTAATAGAGTACTAATTGCCATGTTAATTCGCTTAATTAGCGCGTTGCTTTACATTACATGATAGTTCGCTTTAAGTACTTTCAGATGGTACCTTATTCGTTTACATGAGGCCAAAAGTTCAAAAGTCAGGAAGGCTCGATTTTTTTTTTTTTTTTTTTTTTTTGCGGAGTATATTTTACTCTGGTTCTGCAATACGTCGGATCACTGGAAATTTGGCTCATCGTTTCTCTTATTTAACGAAGTAACAAAATCACATGTATATCGAATGCTTGATAAACTGCGCGATTCCAAGATCTGGTAATTTCGTTTTATGTTGTGTCTCTTTTCACAGAACTTCCAGGCATTTATTTTCAGTGATCCGTCGTATAGTCAACTTGCCAGAATTTGCATCCCTTCTGTAAATTTTCCGTACGGGCTGAAAAATATTGTAAAGTATGAGGTTTTCCATAAGATCACCACATTTTTCCGTAATATGTTGAATTTTTCTAACATATGTGAACCAATGCTTCTCTGATCCGCAACGGAGTGTTTTTTGTTTGTTTGTTCGTTTATTTGTTTTGTCTTGGTGGCGTTGCATCGATCATGCATTTGTTATTTGGTGGAATGACGCAATAAACAAACATCCGTAGACAGATTTGTCATTAAAATCAATAACGATTTTCCTTACATATGCAAGTTCACTCTGAAATTAAAGCAGTATCCTCTTTGCTATTCTTGGAAGTTCAAAGTATAAACCAAATGCTCCATTATTAAACGCTTGAGTTCAGTGAAACCCATTTTCTGTACTTAAGTCATGACGTAACAGATCGTGTCTGATCTTCACTTACGAAGTCGAGCGATAATCACGCGTTCCGATGGAAAAGACCCTTTTAACAAAATAGCCTCGTTGGAAATGATTGGCGTGTGCTGTTATCGACAGAAGGTTTCATCCTTTCGAAACTGATGAAGAACTCGTTTTGAACACAATTTCAGCTTCAATCTTTACCGCAATTGTTAAAGAAATTCGTCTTTTATTCAAAATTAAATAAGTTCAATCTTTTATTTCAGTTGATAGAGAAATTTGAAAATCAAGCACTTGGCCTCAATGAAAGCTCTGCACAATAAAAAAACGCCAAAATAAAAAAAAAAGAATTTTTTTTTACATTCTCGTGTAATTCAGAAGTCCCCAAAGAAACAACGTAAGAAAAGTTCTTATTAAAGACATTTTTTTTCCAAGTTTGTAAAGTCGAATTTGTTTTAAACCCCCTGCTGAAATACATAGCTTTTTTCCCCTCAGTTGAATCTCGAGTACCCGAGTGCACCAAATGTAGATTGCACACAGCACACTAAGTGCAATCAAGTCCATGTCAGTGAAAGACGTGAGACACTAAAAGAAGGAAGCACTACCCAATCTGAACTTGATAAATGCTCAGTGTCGTCAGCTGGATTGATATAACATTAATATTCAAATCTTTCTACTTTCACCTAAATATTAAGGAGTCCGAGGATATATTTAAGGAAAAACATCGGTCATAAGTCCGGTTATCAATAGTTTTAGGTTCTGAGAATTCATCATTAGCCACCTCTCTTAAAGCAGTTTTGGAACGTTGTCCTTTCATGTCGTTAACTGACGCGATCTAGAGTGGGAAAAAATGATTTTTGTAAAGAAAAAATGTGCTATATCTGCTACGTTTGGTCTTAATTTCTTTTTACATTTTTACCGGAGTAAAGGAAAAAAAATGTTGGGGATTGAATGAATTAAACGACTGAACTAAAATTTTCGTCAAGCAGCATTACCTTTTGGTTGTCAAATTTCCGAACAGTAAACCTGTACTGTTAGTAAGTCCATACCGCTGAGTGGTTTTAAAAAATGTTATGTACGATAGTTTTTTTGTAACGATCGTTTCCTCTGTCATAAATTAAATTTAATTTTTGATAGCCTTGCCATATCTTCCCTTTAAGGTCATCTGACCTCCTAAGTCTGAAAAAGAAATTACAAAATGTAACTGTCTGTTTTAAAATCATGCAAAATACAGTACATATTTTGATTAAAACGATTCTTATTTTATTCTCGTGTTAAACTTTATAAAATGCAATTCTATTGGAGACAGTGAAACCCAGAATTTCCACCACTGCACTTGCAAGAATTGAATGATGCTCAGTTATGAATAAAAAGATATTTAAATCAATGAAATTTTCTTTTGTTATTCGAGAAATTTGTTGTTGGCGCAAATCTGAAGTTTTATGTACTCGTAAATGAATAGACCTGAAGACAGCCCATTCATAAGCTGATAACGCGATCAGCACGATAACCACTTCCTGTGACTTAAATCGAGGGATAGGGAATTTTTGGAACACTTGTGATTAAGGATCTCAAGATGTAGGTCTTGTTTTTTAGAAATTCATTGTCATCTGTTAACAGATATTCACTGGCTGTTGTAATAATATGATACCCTGTAAAAGTGATATATATTCTGTAACGTTGAAAATACAGTTCCTTGAAGGAAGGATTTTGGATAAGTGTTCAAATCAGTAGGCGGCTAAGTTGAGCTGACGTATGCGCATAATGAGAATATAGGACCAATTCGATTATGCGTTTGCCGTTATATGCAAGATCACCCTTGCCGTAATGTAACTACTAAGACTGGTTTCGTCGTGGAAAGTCTTCAGGCTTCGAGCTGCGACTTCTAAGAGGAAGCGAACTCTACAGAATGCCAAGGCACCAAATTTGTTGTACTTATTATTAGTCGCCGAGAGAGTGAATGGTCGACTCTCCGTACAGCGCTGAATGTGAGCTATATCAGTGCAACGCTTCATCAATGCTGACAACAGTTTTTTGAGGGAAGGTGCGACCTTTCATCGGCCGGGAACTGAAGAACGCAAGAGCACACCACGGGAAGACTGTTTAATCTAGCAATAAGCTTCAGCTGTCTATACAGGCACTTTCAGTACCACCATAACAATGATAAATGTTGCTCTAAGCCTCCTCGTCAGAAGACCGATCCCACCTCGAGACTGGCAGAGGCAGGACATCACGCGGGGCATCGATTGCTTTGTTTGCCTCGATTCAATGATCATCGGCACCAGCGTTTGGAGTATTGCAGTGCTTGAACGAACTGTCAGATAGAATGACTTCGTATGATCTTCAGCAACGAATCTCGCTTTTATTTGGAGTTCGATGATTTCCAGGTTCACTTATAGAACAAAGTGGAGAACGGACTAATTCATGAGTGATTATCCAGCGGCACACAGCGCGAACGGCAGAAGTCATGCTGTAGGAAGCAATTTGTTATGGCAGCTGAAGATCTCTACTATTTTTCATAGGCAGCTTGTCAGTTCGTTAGTACGTGGAAAATATCCTGGTTGTTGTTGCTATTTTTTTCGTAAGAGGGTACTTGGTGGGATGTTTCAGTAAGATACTATGCGTCTGCATACTGCAAACATCTTCAAGGAGCATCTGCACGCTACCAACGACTTGTAATGATCAGCAGGACCCTGGCATATGTCCCCAAGAAACATGGTTGGATGACATCTCAACACCCACCCTCAACCAGTGCAGGCAACGACCACCTTGTAAGACCAGGTGCATGAAGTATGGTAGGCAGTGCCGCAGGAGACAATCAGACATCTCTGGGACTCAGTTTCACGACGGATTCGCGAAATATGTGGCTGTAGTTCGTACTCATGTGCCTTATTTTTCAGGTAATGAAATTGCTCCTTAATTTTGAAGACTTTACCTTTCTTCTCTCTCATACTGCTCCATCCGTGAACGTTAGTTGAGTTTTCCCACCTCCTCTGGGTGTTGTAATTTCAGTGTTGCAGAGTATATATCTATATATCATCATCATCATTATCAATCCACTGCTGGACGAAGGTCTCCCCAAGTTTCCTCCACAACGGTCTGTCTTGTGCCAGTCTCCTCCATGTCACCCCTGCATACTTTCGAATTTCATCCACCCATCTCCCATGTGGTCTTCTTCTGGGTCTTTTCCTGTCCCTTGGAATCTAAAATTTCGAATCTGAAATTTCGGCTGTCCATCGATGATCTGTCCTTCTGGCAGTATGTCCAGCCCATTGCTCGTTCGTGATAGACGTAGTGTTGGTGGCTCCAATATTTTATGCGTTTTAGTGTGGAATACCTTGTCCCTCACTCACCTGTTGCGTGGCCCGGCTGTCTAAAGGTACTGTGTACGTTTTGAGCTACTTTTCTAGCGTTCTCATCCTCATATTAGTTCATATTCATCCGTTTTCTTATCGTTTGCTCGTTTGTTTACGTTTGGAAGCTGCCAACATGGCGACTTCCGGTATTTCGTTATCATCTATGGGTGTGGCGGATGCACGTCACGTCACACTTCCCACGTCCATGGAAGTTAACATACTCTCGTCCTCAGATGTGTCTGCTCAGATGCCTTCCCAGCTTTCTAGTACTCCTGCGCCGGTGCCTTCACTGGACTTGGCTGCGCTTTCTTCAGCTCCTGCATCTGTCTCGGTGCCCTCCCTGGGTACTACTGATTCTACTGCCTTGCCTTCGGCCTGTGCTTCTCCTCCCTCACAGCCTTCTGTGCCTGCCGGATCCGAACAGACTTCTCTTCCGAGGATGTCACTTTCCTCTAAAGTGCAACGAGGCGCTACTTCTACGTCCGATTCCTCTCAACCAGATGGTCTTTTGCAAGCAACACCTATTATTCAGGTATCCAACCACAAGGTGAAGGTAACGATTGATGACAATTCGCAGATTGGCCGTGAGTTCCATAACCTCCTGGATAGAGGTGTGCTCTTTCATGCTTTACCAAATACTCCATTGCCACGCTACATGGAAACCCTCTCTGTACACGTGTCGTCTGCGTCCATTGCAGGAATTTCCCGTACTCCTCGGGGTATTTCGGTACAGTTCAATCACAAGGAGGATGCTGACTTTTTCTAGCAAACGGACTTTCGATTGGAACAAACCATCTCATCCCGTCGCCTCTTTCCAAGAGACCAGTGAACATCACGTTCTATCCTGTTCCACAGGAAGTGCCGGATACTGCACTTCCTCTCCTTGTCAGTCATGTTTGTAAAATTGTTGGCAAGGTCCGTCGCCTTTCTGACGCTCCCCGCGGAACTCGATTTGCACATGCTACAGGACCTCGCCGTCAGTTATTGGTCGTCTTTCCCACCGAGAAAGCCTTGGCGGATTGCCCTACAGAAGCTACTGTTGAAATTGGCGCACGAACGTACAGTTTCAAGATTTTCACTGATTACTATTGTACACACTGTTTAACACAAAATCACACCACTGCCTCCTGTGACCGCGTTCGACGTGGACGTTCATCAAGTTCGCATCCAACTGCTGACCACATTGGTCTTTCTACTATCCCCACTACCGGTAGTTTGCCTGACGCGAATTCTTCGTTTCTCCGTCAGACGAACATTTCCGTCACGGACAATGCTGCCTTTCCTCCTCTCCCGACCCGTACGATTGTGCATCCACCTTCAAGATTGACAGAGTTGTCTTCGACTACAGATGTGTTTACAGCGGAGTGTTCCGATCCGGGTGTGTTGAGTGGTGGTTTGGCGGATCGACCGTCTGGCTCTTCTCCTAGCCTCTCGGATATCGGATCTCCATTTACAACCTTGTCTACCATACCCTTGTTGCAACATCTTCCTGAAGCCTCGGCTGTTGTACCAGTCTCCACTAAGGCAGCTCAGCTACGTACTGCTTCTTCGGCGACGTTCGTTTCCTCGTCTCCTGACTTGGGAGGTGAGCCTGATCCACTAATGGATACATCCGCCTCAGCTTCTTCTTCGAAGCGGATTGGAACTTCCAAAGGCGCTGTAAAACAGAAAAAGTTAAAACAACTTTCTGTGCCACATTCTGAGGATTCATCTAGTATTCCCGAGGTTTCCGGTTCCGGTGTTTCTCCACCTGATGTTTCTTCAAACAGTATGCTTCTCCGCTCAGGTCCTGTCAATCCTCTCTCTGATGCTGAGGTTCTACAGGCAGTTGATACGTTTCCTCCAGTTCCTGGCCCACTGTCCAGACAGCAACTTTTACGTCTTTTTCAACCTGCACGTACGATTGTTGGTTCTGAAGAATTCCTTCACTCACTTGATCTGGACCTGTATGCAGCGGTAACGCAATTCGAAGCTTATGTGTCACTTTTTAAATCTGTGTGTGCCACCGATCCTCGGTATCAGCCTTTTTTGAGACGTTACACGCGCCGTCTCGCCTCCTTGAAGGAGCTCGTTGAGAAGCATATATGAGATACCTTCTATCCTTTTACCGATGACCTTTAGCTCTCTTCCTCACACCGATTACTTTTTGTTCTCTCAATGCTAGAGGATTTTCGAACCCGTTCGCAGATTCCCTGGTTTTGCAGACTTAGTGCATGTTGATTCTGATGTTTTCCATGTGTGTTTTTACTGTGATTCACAAGTCATGTATTGTAAATTTGCTTTATTTGTGTGTTTGGCTGTGTTTCACAAGTAATGTATTTTAAATTTGCGATAATTGCGTGTTTTTGCTGTGTTTTCACAACTAATCGGTCTCGTTACTTGTGTGATCTCCTCATTATCTCATCATTATCTTATCTATTGTTTCCTGAATTTGTGCCTGTTTTTAAATTACCTATAATTGTGAGTGTTTGCGGTGTTAGTGCTTTCCTCTATCGCGGATTATTATAGTGGTACGTTTGTTACCTTTGTTATTTTTCTATAGTTGCTGAGGTACTCAATGTTGTTTTGCGCTCTAACCACATTTCAGTTCCGTTCGGTTGATTTATGATAGCATAGTACATTTCATGCATTTGTGCACATGTGTTATAGTGTTTGACATGCCGTTAGGTCTTTCATTGTTCGTGTGCATATTCATTTCCTTTCTGTGTAACGTTGTGCTGCATCGTGGATATACTTACTTTCCGCACTGTTGTTTTCTGTACTGCAGCTTTTAATGAATATCCTATGTCTGTATTTCGTTATAGCAATAAACTGGGTACCACTATGGTACCCACAGTTACCAATACCAATACCATTGCCATTTCAGGGATTTAACTCTGATCATGATGTCTTCCACTCTTGTCATTTTTCGGATCCACGAGTTCCTCTTCTTATCTCTCCTGGTTACACCAAGTATGCACCTCTCCATGCTTCTTTGAGTTGTCTGCAGCCTTTGTATGTCTCTTTTAGTTAAGGTCCACGTCTCTGCACCATACGTAAGCACTGGAAGGATGCATTGATCAAACACTTTTCTTTTAAGACATAATGGCATATTGCTCTTGAAAATTATGCTGTTTCTTCCAAAAGCTCTCCAGGCAAGTTTTGTACGCCGATTAATTTCTTCATCAATGTGACCCTCACTTGATATCTGCTGTCCAAGATAAACGTACGTGTCTGTTATCTCCAGCTTTCCTCCATCAATCGATAAATCTTCATTTCTTGTAAAAGCATTGAACATCACTTTTTTCTTCTGAAAGTTCATTTTTAATCCCTACTCCTAATGATATGAAGATAAATTAGGACTCATACGATATCGAACGTTTGACTGACGCATTTGTGCAAATTATTGACGTGCGTGCGTTTGTGGATCATAATTTAAAGGCGGAAATTGTTTATGCAATCTGAAATTTTCAACTACCAGCAGGTAAATTAAACTATCAGGTAAATTAAATCGCGATTAATAACTGTTGTGAGAAATTCTGCTTACGTTTATTTCTTTAAGCGTTTTTAATATAGCGTAATGCACATTCGCAGAAGAGTATGCAAGCTGGGTGAACTAATCACTTTTGCATTTCCGGACGACATTTTAATGTTTGCTCATTAACGTAAGCAACGCGTTTCCATGGCTACGTACCAAACAACTCCCTCACCATAGTAATTTCTCGTCCCGCAAATTCTAGGTGCATCTTTTTCTTTTTTCGGGGAAACAACATTGTTTTCAGTCACTGCGGCATTGGTTTGCAGACCAACTTGTTTTCACGGCTCGCGAGTCTGGCATTATGACTATTAAAATAATTTAACCGACGCTTCCTAATAATTATTTCAGTTGACCTAAATGTATGTTTTGCCTATTGGAGCCCCCCCCCCCAATCAAACCTTATAAAGGATTTTGGCGCACCAGCTAAGCCCTCATTTTTAGAATTTGCTGTTATTAATTTCTCACTCTGTCTCACATGCACGAAGTATCGTTTCGATGCTGTTAAAACGCGGTACGGGTGTTCTGGCTCGCCATAAAAATTTCTCATGTGTCGTGCAAAAAGAACAGTCTTTCTTCTGTAGTTTCTCTAGTAAATAAAGTGTAAAACTGTATTTTTATTTATGCACATGTGGAAACATTTTGAAATAATAGTTAATATTGATATCATTTTGCATACATGACACGAATACTGATTAATTATTTGTGTTCACGGATCAAAAAAAGGGAAGTCAAGGTCTCAGTAAATATATAGAAATTGGCGATATCTGCTCATGGATCTGTCCATGGCACTATTGATTTTTTATTTTCATCACACAAGGAGATGATACAAATTCAAACGTGCTAAAACATACTCATCACGGCGATGTATTCAGTTTTCCTTAAATTTCTGTAAGATGTCTAGGACACTTGAAAATCAATGGATAAATTGGTATAATAATCATGCCTTTTTTTCCTTTTACATTAAAGCCATTTTTAGTTATGTGATCTTCACAGAGAAACGTAAGTTCCGTACGTTCAGGATACCTTACCGACTCCTATGATCTGTTGTGAGCTGGTGCCGTGTATTTCATGGTTTAATTATGCTTTTCTAAGTTTTTAAGTCTATTTGATATTTTGATGATAAAAGCAGTAATTATGACGGTCAGATTACCGCACTTATCTACAGTAACAGCATGTGAGTAAATGGTTTGCAACTCTTATTTTATGAAAAATCTTCTGGACATCTACACTGAATTAAAATCTCAGGTAATTCCGATGTAAAAAGTAGCTAAACTTGAAATAACACACCATGAGCTTTGTTTATCGGAGTCTATCAAACATAAGTTTCCGTTCCAGCAGCTGGGCTTCAAAAAGAACAAAATATATGAAAGACAGTTTCAACATAATATTCTCCTCATATCCCTCAAATATTTTCTTCATCCCCGTTAACATTAAAAAGTCAGCCTTCACTTCATGCGCTATAGATCGTACAACGACGAACTAAAAACCGATACAAAATTAAGTGATTTGAAGAACTCAAAATGCAAGCAGTCTGTTAAATTTTCATTTATGGAATGGGATAAAATGTCGTTATTGTTATGCTTTCAGACATTAGTAAATAGTACGTGATAATTAATATTTATTGTTATTTGAAGCAAAGTCACATAAATTATATAATATATAAAAGTCACATAAATTATATAATATATAAAAGTCACATAAATTATAGAGCACTTACTTAATGTGTCTGTGTCTTACTGTTCGCGCTGTAGCAATATAAAACCAACTGCGTTGATGTGGCACCTACAATACCATTGATGAACTGCAATAGATGAACATACTATTTGATGAACTGCAATAGTTATGCTGTTACTTGCCGAGGTGAAGGCAATTTCGTTGAGCTGAACATCTACAAAACACAATCCCTTGTTATGTACAGGAAAACATAATTGTCAACAAGAAATACTTCTTTTCCTGCTCTTGGTTTACATATTCCATCCAATTTGTGTTATCCATCCAATTTGTGTTAGCATGGCCACATTTCGGCAGAAGAAAAGTCTGTCTCGAAAAAGGTAGGATTTCCGTAGATGGTACTGTCTTTTTCAGACACAATATAAATCAAAAGTTCATCCAGAGCCCTTGGTGTTTTTAACACATTTGAGGCAGCGCGCATTCAAACGAGCTCTAAAACCCGATTTACAACTCGTTTGAGAAGATTCACATCACTTCTTTCCTACAGAAGAGTAGCAGCAGATTTGTGTATTTCTACTGGTGCTGCTAGGACATAGATCTCAAGATCTCTCAGCCCATGCCGCACTTCTTGAAGTATTCTGTATTGCTACAAGGAGTACGGTCAGTCCACATCATCTCTCTCTCTCTCTCTCTATCTCTCTCTCTCTCTCTCTGGTGTAAGAACATTTATCGTGGACCGTATATATAATCGTCATCATCATCATCATCAACCATTATCAGTCCACTGCGGGATGAAGGTCTTCCCAAATTATTTCCACAATTGTCTGTCTTGGGCTTGTCTCCTCCATGCCACTCCAGCATACTTTCGAATTTCATCCATCCATCTCCCATGGGGTCTTCTTCTGGGTCTTTTCCTGTCTCTCGGAATCGAATCTAAAATTTCTGTTGTCCATCAGTGGTACGTTCTTCTGGCAAGATGTCCAGCTCATTGCCATTTCAGTGTTTTCACTCTGGTCATGATGTCGTCCACTCCTGTCATTTTCCTTATCCACAAATTCCTCTTCTTATCTTTCCTGGTTACACCAAGCATGCATCTCTCCATACTACTTTGAGTTGTCTACAGTCTTTGTATGTCTTTTTTAGTTAAGGTCCATGCATCTGCTCCATACGTAAGCACTGGCAGGATGCATTGATTAAACACTTTTCTTTTGAGATATAATGGCCTACTGCTCTTACAAATTGTACTGTTTCTTCCAAAAGCTCTCCATCCAAGTTTTATACGCCGATTTATTTCTTCATCAATGTCACCCTCACTTGATATCTGCTGCCCAAGACAAATGTAGGAATCGGTGGTCTCAAGTTTTTCTCCATCAATCGATAAGTCTTCGTCTTCGGAAAGTTCATTTTTAATCCCACTTCTTTACTCTTGTCAACAAGTTCTTGGATCATACTCTGCAGCTCTGAGGGGTAGTTGCAAAGATGACTACGTCATCAGCAAAACGAAGGTGAGTTAAGTAATATCCATTAATCTTTATCCCTTTGTTTTCCCAGTTCAATGATTGAAAGATGTTTTGCGATGTGGCGTTAAAGAGCTTGGGAGATATGGTGTCACCTTGTCTCACTCCCTTTCCAATTCTTATTTGTGCTGTATCCTTAAATATCCGAACCTTTGCACTTGCATTTTCATATATGTTATTAATAATGCTAATGTATGCATCTTCAATACCACAGGATTTCAAAGCCATTGTTACTGCTGATGGTTTCACGGAATCGAAGGCCATTTCATAATCAAGAAAAGCCATGCATAATGGGAGTTTAGATTCTCTTGTTCTTCCAATTAGTAGTCTCAGTACATGGATATGATCTATAGTGGTGTAGCCACTCCTGAATCCAGTTTGTTCTCTTGGTTGGGCCATGTCTAGTGTTACATTCAAGCGATGTAAAAGAACCTTAGTGAAGATTTTATAAACCACTGATAGGAGGCTAATGGGCATGTAGTTCCTGAGGTCCTCGCCGTCACCTTTTTTATGGAGCAGGATCATTGTAGCATTGTTCCAATCCTCAGGAATCTTCCCTTCATTAAGACATCTGGTGAAAACTTGGGCGAGTGTAGTTTCAATTTCTCCACTTGCTTCTTGTATAATGTCCACGGTGATTCCATCTTCTCCTGGAGCTCTTCACAGTTTCATGTTCTTAATTGCAAATGTAACTTCTGCAGGGAGGATTGGAAGGACTTTGGCACTGGTACCTGTCGTAATGTCTGGAATAGATGTATCATCCCTTTCATATAGTTTTGAATAGACATCTTTCACCCTTGTGAAAATTTCGCTTCTATTTCTTGTTACAGTACCATCTTCTTTTCTCAGAGCCATAATCCGTCTTCTTCCCTTACTGAGATGTCCTTTTGCTCTCTTCAGGCTCTGGTTGTTTTCAATTGCTTTCCTCACTAGTTCTTAATTGAATTTCCCTATGTCTTCAGTGATACTTTTTCGCACTGTCTTGCATAGTTCTATATATTCCACGTTCGAAGTTACGTCTTATTTTTCCTTATCTCTCTTCTCTTTTGCATCAGCATTATTGTTTATCCGGAAATTTTCTTCATATGTAACTTGTTCTTAGTACCACCTATTTTTGTTGCTGTTTCCAATATATATATACATTACGCTGTAAACGGTACAAAAACAAGCCTGCAGCTGATCGCGATCATATCGCGCTGTGAGGTTGAGTGAAAATGTTGCGGCGGAAGAGAACTGACTTTAAGAAAGGAAAGATTGCTGGGTGTTATATTAGTGGGTTGTCCATAAGAGAAACCGAGAGGCGTTTAAACATGCCCAAGTCAACTGTTTTGGATGTACTGAATATGTGGAAGGCACGTGGCGCGCCTGAAGAAGCAAAACGTACCGGCAAACCAAAGAAAATCTGTGATAGAATACGTCGAAGCCTCAGGAGAGTCGTTACAGCTAATCGACGGAGACTTCAGTGACCTCAAAATACCTCAGTTTATAGGTGAGTAAAAATGCTGGAAACTCGGTATGTACACGTACCATTCGCAAAGAACTTCATTCCGTATGTTACCGTGGTCATGCGGCTGCGTATAAGCCTTTCATCTCCACTCGGAAAGCTACTCGTCGTTTAGCATGGTGTAAAAAACATTTATGGTGGACCGTAGATCAATGGAAACGGATCATATGGACTGATGAATCCAGATACACGATACATCAATCTGATGGTCGTGTGTGGGTATGGCGGCAGCCGGGGAAACGCTATTTACCACGGTGTGCTGTTCCTATGGTCAAGTTTGGAGCTGGCAGTGTACTCGTGTGGGGGTGTTTTTCGTGGTATGGTCCCTGCCCATTTTTTTATGGTGGACAAACCTATTAACCAGCACGTCTACCTCGATATTCTGCACAATGATGCCCTACCAACTCTGTGGCAATACTATGGAACAGAGCCTTGTTGGTACCAGCAGGATAGTGCACCGATCCATAAAGCAAGGACTGTTACGGCGTGGTTTGACGATAATTCCGTATCGTATGTGGACTAGCCAGCACAGAGCCTTGATCTTAATCGCATAGAGCACCTATAGGATGTATTAGAGCGCCGCATAAGATCTTTGGAACCAAGGCCTACTACTAAGCAACAGTTAGCGGCAAGATTATGTATTGAATGGAAGCGCATACCTGTCGCTGTGTTCCAAAACCTTGTCGAAAGCATGCCCCGAAGGTTTAGTGCATGCATTAAGGCCGAAGGTGGACCGATACCGTACTAATGTACACTGAGGTACCAGAAAAACTGGTACAGACGAGCTTGTGCAAAATACATGTGATAGAATACTGCGTATTCTATCACAGATGCGCGTACTCGGTTGCGTCCACCAGTGCATATATAAAGCGATAGACATCCTTGTCAGCTGTCAGAGCTGTTTTCGGCATGAAAATGACAAGTAATAACGATTTAAGCGATTTTATAACGGGGTGTCATAGTTGGCGCTCGTGAGATGGGCCATAGTATTTCGGAGTTAGAAACGAAGTTCGGATTTTCACGGACTACCATTGCAAGGGTGTACCGTGACTACAAGAATTCTGGCAAACCTCCAACCTACGATACCAGTGTGGCCGTAAAAAGACATTGGGTGACCGTGACCATTGTCGGCTGTCAAGAATCGTTTCACGAGATAGGCGTGCAACACTCTCGCAGGTATCATCGGAATTCAATGCTGGAGCCTCAACAAGCATCAGCGTCCGGACTGTGCAAAGTACCCTGCACAATATGGGCTTTGAGAGCCGACGCCCAACTCGAGCCCCTTGATGGATGCACGACACAAAGCTATGCGCCTCGCTTGGGCATGGCAACACCGCCACTGAACACTTGATGACTGGAAACAAGTAGCCTGGTCTGACGAGTCGCGTTTCGCGTTTCCAACTGTATCGGGCAGATGGAAGGATTCGTGTGTGGCGCAAACCCCATGAAGCCATGGATCCCGCCTGTCAACAGGGAACTGTGCCGGCTAATAGGGGGTCCGTAGTAGTATGGAGTGTGTTTAGCTGGACTTCACTGGGACCCATGGTACATCTACAAACGTCCGTGACCGGGCAACGCTATGTGCGCATCCTTTCTAACGAGGTACACCCGTTCATGTCCTGCATTCATGCTGATGGATTGGGCCGGTTCCAATAGGACAATGCACCTCCACACAAGTGTCGGGATGCCACATTATGGTTAGAGGAGCATTCATCTGAGTTTGGGGTTTTGCCATTTCCACCCACTTCCCCAGGTCTGAACGTGATAGAACACATTTGGGGTGCCATGCAACCCGCTATCAAACACAGCAATCCGAGACCTCGGAATACACCCGAATTGTGGAACGCTCTGCAGGAAGTGTGCATTTCCTGCAGCATATTTCCAGAAGCTATGCCTCGTCGTATTCCCCGTCGTATTTCTGCAGTCCTGCGCTCCAGTGGGGGACCAACCAAGTATTAGACTGGTGTACCAGTTTTTCTGGCACTTCAGTGTATGTCAATAAAGGCTATGTTGTGTTTCTGTTCTAGGTGTTCGGAGAATTTTGTCAATATAGTGTATATATATATATATATCATCATCATCATCATTGTCAACCATTATCAATCCACTGCTGGACGAAGGTCTCCCAAGTTTCCTCCACAACGGTCTGTCTTGTGCCAGTCTCCTCCATGTCACCCCTGCATGCTTTCGAATTTCATCCACCCATCTCCCATGTGGTCTTCTTCTGGGTCTTTTCCTGTCCCTTGGAATCCAATCTAAAATTTCAGCTGTCCATCGATGATCTGTCCTTCTGGCAGTATGTCCAGCCCATTGCCATTTCAGGGATTTAACTCTGATCATGATGTCTTCCACTCTTGTCATTTTTCGGATCCACGAGTTCCTCTTCTTATCTCTCTTGGTTACACCAAGTATGCACCTCTCCACGCTTGTTTGAGTTGTCTGCAGCCTTTGTATGTCTCTTTTAGTTAAGGTCCACGTCTCTGCACCATACGTAAGCACTGGAAGGATGCATTGATCAAACACTTTTCTTTTAAGACATAATGGCATATTGCTCTTAAAAATTATGCTGTTTCTTCCAAAAGCTCTCCAGGCAAGTTTTGTACGCCGATTAATTTCTTCATCAATGTGACCCTCACTTGATATCTGCTGTCCAAGATAAACGTACGTGTCTGTTATCTCCAGCTTTTCTCCATCAATCGATAAATCTTCATTTCTTGTAAAAGCATTGAACATCACTTTTGTCTTCTGAAAGTTCATTTTTAGTCCCACTTCTTTACTCTTGTCAGCAAGTTCCTGGATCATACTCTGCAGCTCTGATGGGCTAGTTGCAAAAATGACTACGTCATCAGCAAAACAAAGGTGGGTTAGATAATCTCCATTAATCTTTATCCCCTTGTTTTCCCAGCTCAGTGACTGAAAAACACCCTCCAATGTGGCATTAAAGAGCTTCGGAGATATGGTGTCACCTTGTCTCACTCCCTTTCCAATTTTTATGTGTGTTGTATTTTCAAACAGCCTAATCTTTGCACTTGCATTTTCATAGATGTTATTAATAATATTAATGTATGCATCTTCAATACCGCAGGTTTTCAGAGCCATTGTAACTGCTGATGGTTTCACCGAATCAAAGGCTTTTTCATAATCGATAAAAGCCATGCACAATGGAAGTTCATATTCCCTCGCTCTTTCAATTAGTTCTCTCAGCACATGGATATGATCTATTGTGCTGTAGCCACTCCCGAATCCAGCTTGTTCTCTCGGTTGAGCCATGTCCAGTGTTACATGGCTATATATATATATATATATATATATATATATATATATATATTCTATTAAGAAGAGACTGAAGCAAAAAATTTTTGACTCATACCAAGTACACATGGAAAAGGTTATGTATTGACAAGTGTGAGTAAAAAGAGAAAAAAATAGAACAACTGAATGTAGAAAGTGTCAAGAATACTGAGCCTTGGCTTTATCAAGGCCCAGCAAAAACTCTGCATTTTCTCACTTACATAAAGACCTATTTGGAAATGGGTTTCTGCAAAGTCATAGATGCAAGTAATAAGCCCACCTAAAAAAAAAAAAAATTAAAATATATATATGTCATGACCTCCGCAGAGTCGTATGACCAAGCTTTAGCTAACAATTTAGCTTGCATCCATAACTTTCCTGGCCCGACCCAGGCTCTTCATCTGTTACTATTAAACAGAAAGAAGATGATTATAGAAAACTCAAGTTGTAAGAGTGACATAATGAATCAGAAATAATGTTCAGCAATAACAAATTGCCAGGTTTAAATTCTCTTTCAGGCGAACTTGGCAATTTGTTGTTGCTGAACATTATTTCTGATTCATTATGTCACTCTTACAACTTGAGTTTTCTATAATCATCTTCTTTCTGTATAATAGTAACTGATGAAGAGCATGGGTCGGGCCAGGAAAGTTATGGATGCAAGCTAAATTGTTAACTAAAGCTTGGTCATACAACTCTGCGGAGGTCATGATATATATATATTTTTAAAAAAAAAATTTTTTTTTGGTGGGCTTATTACTTGCATCTATGACTTTGCAGAAACCCATTTCCAAATAGGTCTTTGTGGAAGTGAGAAAATGCAGAGTTTTTGCTGGTCCTTGATAAAGCCAAGGCTCAGTATTCTCGACACTTTCTACATTCAGTTGTTCTATTTTTTTCTTTTTACTCACACTTGTCAATACATAACCTTTTCCATGTTGTACTTATTATGAGTCAAAAAATTTTATGCTTTAGTCTCTTCTTAATAGAATGTGAATTCTGAATTTTCATAACTGCTGCGTTGCGCGTTTTGATCTTCAGGTAATTTTGCAACTTTCGTTTTAAATTCTAAAGTTTTTCTTATGTTTTCGGCTTTGCTCTTTAGTATATATATATATATCTCCCATGTGGTCTTCTTCTGGGTCTTTTCCTGTGCCTTGGAATCCAATCTAAAATTTCGGCTGTCCATCGATGATCTGTCCTTCTGGCAGTATGTCCAGCCCATTGCCATTTCAGGGATTTAACTCTGATCATGATGTCTTCCACTCTTGTCATTTTTCGGATCCACGAGTTCCTCCTCTTATCTCTCCTGGTTACACCAAGTATGCACCTCTCCATGCTTGTTTGAGTTGTCTGCAGCCTTTGTATGTCTCTTTTAGTTAAGGTCCACGTCTCTGCACCATACGTAAGCACTGGAAGGATGCATTGATCAAACACTTTTCTTTCAAGACATAATGGCATATTGCTCTTGAAAATTATGCTGTTTCTTCCAAAAGCTCTCCAGGCAAGTTTTGTACGCCGATTAATTTCGTCATCAATGTGACCCTCACTTGATATCTGCTGTCCAAGATAAACGTACGTGTCTGTTATCTCCAGCTTTTCTCCATCAATCGATAAATCTTCATTTCTTGTAAAAGCATTGAACATCAGTTTTGTCTTCTGAAAGTTCATTTTTAATCCCACTTCTTTACTCTTGTCAGCAAGTTCCTGGATCATACTCTGCAGCTCTGATGGGGTAGTTGCAAAAATGACTACGTCATCAGCAAAACGAAGGTGGGTTAGATAATCTCCATTAATCTTTATCCCCTTGTTTTCCCAGCTCAGTGACTGAAAAACACCCTCCAATGTGGCATTAAAGAGCTTCGGAGATATGGTGTCACCTTGTCTCACTCCCTTTCCAATTTTTATGTGTGTTGTATTTTCAAACAGCCTAATCTTTGCACTTGCATTTTCATAGATGTTATTAATAATATTAATGTATGCATCTTCAATACCGCAGGTTTTCAGAGCCATTGTAACTGCTGATGGTTTCACCGAATCAAAGGCTTTTTCATAATCGATAAAAGCCATGCACAATGGAAGTTCATATTCCCTCGCTCTTTCAATTAGTTCTCTCAGCACATGGATATGATCTATTGTGCTGTAGCCACTCCTGAATCCAGCTTGTTCTCTCGGTTGAGCCATGTCCAGTGTTACCTTCAAGCGGTGTGAAAGAACTTTAGTGAAGATTTTATAAACTACTGATAGGAGGCTGATAGGTCTGTAGTTTCCGAGATCCTCAATGTCACCTTTCTTATGTAGCAGGATCATTGTAGCGGTGTTCCAATCCTCAGGAATATTTCCTTCATTAAGGCATTGAGTGAAAATTTGGGCGAGTACTGTTTCGATTTCTCCACTTGCTTCTTGTATGATGTCTACAGTAATTCCATCTTCTCCTGGAGCTTTTCCCCGCTTCATGTTCTTGATTGCATGTGCAACTTCTGCTGGATAGACTGGAGGAACTCTGATACTGGTATCTTTCATGATGTCTGGAGTGCATGTATCATCCCTTTCATATAATTTGGAGTAGAAATCTTTCACTCTTGTCAAAATTTCGCCTCGATTTCTTGTTACAGAACCATCTTCTTTTCTCAGTGCCATAATCTGTTTTCTTCCCTTACTGAGATGTCCCTTTGCTATCTTTAGGCTTTGGTTGTTTTCAATTGCTTTCCTCACTAGTTCACAGTTGAATTTTCTTACGTCTTCAGTGATACTTTTTCGTACTGTCTTGCATAGCTCTATATATTCCACTTTGGAAGTCACATCTTCTTTAGTTGTCCTCATCTCTCTTCTTTTATGCATCAACATTTTCGTTTTTCCTGATAATGTATTTACATGCAACTTGTTCTTAGACCCAGCTAATTTTGTTGCTGTTTCCATAAGAGCTTTGGTTACTTTTCTGTTAACTTCAGAGATGTCCACTTCTTCCGATGTTAGGCCTTCTAAAGCAGAGAACCTGTTCTTCAGTTCCAACTTGAAGGTATTATGGTGTTTTTTAAGGTTGGTTATGTCAATAGATTTTGTTTGTCTTATGAGCTTGCCACGTTCCAGTTTAGTGTTGAGGTGCATCTTACATCTCACCAATCTATGGTCACTACCTGTGTTGAACTTGTTTAGCACACTGCAGTCTTCTATGACGAATTTTTTGTTACACATAATAAAATCAATTTCACTTGTCGTCCCATTTGGATGTCTCCATGTCCATTTCCTGTGTGGCTTTTTCTTGAAGAAGGAGTTCAAGATGAAAAACCCTTCTGCCTCTGCAAACTCAACGAGAGTATTTCCACGCTGGTTTCTGTTGCCGTGGCCGAATTTACCTACTGAAGTTTCATTCTGTTGCCGTTGCCCTATTTTTGCATTGAAATCTCCCATAATTATTTTCAAGTGCTGCTTACCTTTATTATTTAGATGACAAATTTCCTCATAAAATTCTTCAATTTCTTCTTCAGGATGACTTGTGGTGGGTGCATAAGTTTGAATAATCTGAGCCTGGTATCTTTTCGAGAGTTGGATAACAAGCCGTGCAGCTCTGTCAGAGGAACTTTCAACTTCTACAACTTTATCCTTCAGTTTCTTGTTTATTATAAATCCAACACCACTAGTTCTGCCAGTATCTGTACCACGATAGTAGAAGAGATGTCCACTTTTCAGTTCGATGAGATCTTCTCCTTTTGTCCTTACCTCACTTAGCCCCACGATGTCCCACTTGATCCTTTGTAGTTCCTCTTCCAATTCAAGAAGCCTTGAATCAGAAGATAGGGAGCGTCCATTGTACGTTGCCAAGGTCAGCATCAGATGGCAGCCTAGTCCGGTCCTCCGGGGATTCTTAGCACCCTCTGCCTTCATGTCGCACTGGCCGCTGCCTTGGCCAGGTACATTCCAGCTGCCGGAGACTGAGGGCCAAGATTTAAGTTGTGGAGTCATTTTGCAGGGGTTTGGCCATAACTCACCACGCTGGCCAAGCGGGTTGGTGAGTGGGTGGATGAAATTCGAAAGTATGCAGGGGTGACATGGAGGAGACTGGCACAAGACAGACCGTTGTGGAGGAAACTTGGGGAGACCTTCGTCCAGCAGTGGATTGATAATGGTTGACAATGATGATGATGATGATATATATATGTGTGTGTGTGTGTGTGTGTGTGTGTGTGTGTGTGTATATATATATATAAGCATACCAGACAAAACATGAGTCACTTCTAACAGAAATGACAGTAGGAAGTTACCGATTGCACAGGGGGAGCCGTGGTAGCATTGTGATAGATAAATAGCACTGACATGGTCTACAGGATCATTTCTGCCTCGTGCAGTGGTGAAGAGCAACCTGTGTGTTGAATTTAGTCTGCAATATGGGTTGTAAGACAGACGTTACTGAGTGGCAAAAAGGAGCCATCGGGTTTTGCCGTGCCCAGGGACACAAAATGAATGAAACGGCCCACTGTTTGTAGACCCGCTGGACAGTGTCGAAGCATACTGTCCAGCGGGTCTACAAACAGTGGTGTAGTTCACAGTCAACTGAAAATCGGCGACGTAACTTTGACCGGAAAACGATTCTCACCAACAGGGACCGTTGCCATGTTTCACGCCTAGTAACTGTCCCAACAGTCAAAGAAAGTGCACTTTAACCAATTGTCGAAAGGACAATGCGACGAGAACTGCGTGCGATGAACATCTGGAGCAGAGTACCACGGGAGAGGCCTCTTTTAATAGCAAGTCACAAAGTCGCACGTTATCGATGGGCTCAGAGGTACCAAAACTTTACTGTGGAGGATTAGAAACAAGTAATTTGGTCTGATGAGTCTCACTTTTGTTTGTACTCCAATGATGGGAGGTGACGAGTGCTTTGCAGGTCCAATAAAACCTTTAATCCTGATTGTGTCGAAGGTGTTGTTCAAGCTGGAGGGGGTTCTGTGGTGTTTTGGGGATGTTTTTCGTATCACGAAATGGGCCCTCTCGTTGCAGTGACGATGAATAAAAACCAGTATGCATATCTCCGCTTTCTGAATGACGAAGTATTGCCCTTTGCCCAACATCTCCAGGGGCAGCATAACATTGCCACTCCTGTCTTCCAAGGAGACAGTTGCCGTGAGCACACGGCTAAAACTGTGTCTGAGTGGCACGATCAACAATCAGCAACACTGCTTTACCTCGACTGGCCCATCAAATCGCCAGATTTAAATCCTATTGAAAACCTGTGGAATCACTTGGAACAGAAGGTGAAACGCTGGAATAGACACCCACGTACTCTGACGGAACTTCGGAACCAATTGATGCACGAGTGTCTGCAAACCGGTGTTCAATACAACCACAATCTCGTGGTCTCTACCACACCGGATTGATGCTGTTATCAAAGCAAGAGGTACCATCACCTTTTATTAGGTAAGTTCTGACAGGGGTGACTAATTTTTTGTCCGGTGTGTTTATATTGTGCCCATCATAAAATTCCGAACTAATCGTTTCATCAATTCATTCATTACTGTTACTTTGGTCCTAATCTGGTTAATTTTTTATAAAAGTAACAATGATGTATTATTTAAGGATTTTATAATCTACTTTTCAGTAGGTTTTGTTCCAAAATTGGAAAATAAAATCTATTACAGTGCTATGTACTACTATGGCCCCATTGACAATTTTATGATCAATTCGACGATTAAAAAACGCATAAAAAGACTTGTGTGCCTGTCGGTTTTTACCGATAGTCATTTTGCGAGTTAAGAATTAACAAAACTCCTACTTTTATAGATACTTTGAGCAACTAAGCTTATTTTGGATATAAAAAAACTTATAACATAATGCATATTTTCGAGGAAAATAAGTACATGCATTGGAGAAAATCTTTTGCCTCACACAAAGAGCAGAAAGTGTAAGGGAAATGAAATGTTAGCTAAAGCTATTCCGATACAGAAAGAATTTTCGATAAGACTTATAGAACCGAAAATATCGGCAGAAACACAAATATGCACTTGTGCTCAAAATTAAAGCAACAACCACAAAAACGTTGCTAACAGACAATATCTGACAAAGTAATGGACATAAGGAAAGGAACTTTATATGTACTGTGTGGTACAGTGTTTCACACAAAAAGAACTAAGACGTATGCAAATACGCGCAAATTATGGGCCTGTGAAAAGATCAGTGAAAGAAAGCATAAAACGATATCACATAAATAAAAATAAAACTTTACCTTAGTCTTTAAAACGAATGTGATTACCACGGACAGCATTGTAAGTTTCACACGCCAAACCATGCTTCGAATGAGGATGTTCACAACAGTTGTGGGATTTCCAATTCTACAAAAATTACTTTTGTACCAATATAATTACCCAGGTAGCAAATCTGAATAACATAGTTAGCTACTTCGGCCTCGAGGGGTACGAATCCCGTTTTTGAAACTAAGAACAAGTTAGTAAAATCATGCAATGCATTGATTATAATACGCTTTCCAACATACCAGAAATCATTACTCAAGTTATGAGAATAATGGCTGTGGAATAAATCTCGGTCCTGTGCCCTGACCTTTGATCCCATTTCGATTATATTCAACAGAACCGGTTTGGTATACCTCCGAAATAACTTGATAAAATTTTGTCGCAATCGAAGCAGTTTTACGTAAGTTATGATGCATAAGGGCTATGGAATAGATCCCGCTCCTGTGTCCTAACCTTTGACCCCATTTCGCCCATTTTCAATAGAATTCCTCCCCAGGTAAGACCCTACAACATACTAACATTTCATCCAAATCGAAGCATTTTTACGTACGTTATAACGCATAATGGCGATGGAAGTGATTCCGCTTCTATGTCCTGACCTTTGACCCCATTTCGCCCATTTTCAATAAGGTTTGTTGCCAGATGGTCCCCAACCACATACTGAAATGTCATCGAAATAGAACATTTTTTACGTTAGTTATGATGCATAATAGCAGTGGAATGGATCCCGCTCCTATGTACTAACCTTTGACCCCATTTCGTTCACTTTAAATAGGGTTCCTTCCCAGGTGATCCCCTACCAGATACTAAAATTTCATCGAAATCGAACCATTGTTACGCGAGTTATCGTACGGACGGACTTACGCACACAACGCGTGACGTAATGAGGCAGATGGGAATCGCGACCATCTGCTTGCCGCAATAGTGTGACGTCATAAAACTTTAATAGGATCCACACACAACGCGTGACGTAATGAGACAGATGGCGTGACCGCGCGCCAACATTCTCAAGCTGTGACGTCATAAGATTTCTAAGCATTGGTAACATTAATGGAACAACGCCATCACTAAAAACGTTATAATTCGGGGTGTTTATTTAACCCACTAAACAAATTCTCCTAAAGTCGATATCAAGCTAAATCGATTTCTAGTACCAGAAAACGGTAGGTTAACGACTTTCATCAAAATTCTTAGAGCCGTTTTCAAAATAAAATGTACATACATACATACATACATACATACATACATACATACATACAAGAATTGCTACTTTAAGGTGGACGTCAAGTAATTTGGCTTCCTATACTTCCAATGGAAAAACTTCTGTACACATTTTCTTCACAATTAATGCGTTCCCAAGGATGAAAATTTGAACATCGATTAAAATAGCTTCATTTCATAACTTGGAATACTTAATATTTTCTAAACCATAACCCTAATTATGCAATCCAACATTTTTTTGTCCACTGACGTCATCAAAGTACAGGTCGCGCCATCTTTTCTCTGGTTTCAACACCACCAAAGGAAAAGTTATTGATTTTTAATATAATTATGGTTATGTTTTAGAAAATATAAAGTTTTCCAAGTTATAATATGAAGTTATTTTAATAGATGTTCAAATTTTCATCCTTGGGAACACATTAATTGTGAAGGAAATGTTTACAAAAGTTTTTCCATTGGAAGTATAGGAAGCAAAATTACTTGACGTCCACCTTAATAATATGGGATAAGGGCAATGGAATGGATCGCAATCCTATGTCCTGACCTTTGACCACATTTCGTTCATTTTCAATAGGGTTCGTCCCCAGGTGGTCCCCTACTACATAGTAAAATTTCATCGAAATCGAACCATTTTTACGCACGTTATGACGCATAAGGGCAATGGAATGCATCCCGATCTTATGTCCTGACCTTTGACCCCACTTCACCCATTTTGAATAGAGTTCGTCCCCAGGCGGTCTCTTACCACATAGTGAACTTTCATTGAAATCGAACCATATTTACGCAAGTTATGTCACATAAGGGCAATAGAATGATCCCGCTTCTACGTCGTGACCTTTGAC
This sequence comes from Macrothele yani, assembly GCA_039090855.1. Lineage (NCBI taxonomy): Eukaryota > Metazoa > Arthropoda > Arachnida > Araneae > Macrothelidae > Macrothele > Macrothele yani. The sequence goes on along the minus strand of CM077007.1, from coordinate 77,742,132 downwards.
CTCATTTGTCCCATTTTCAATAGGGTTCGTCCCTAGGTGGTCCTCTACCACATAGTAAACTTTCACTGAAATCGAACCATATTTACGTAAGTTATGACGCATAAGAGCAATGGAATTATTCCGCTCCTACGTCGTGACCTTTGACCCCATTTGCCTCATTTTCAATAGGGTTCGTCCCCAGGTAGTCCCCTACCACATACTAAAATTTCATCGAAATTGAACCATTTTTACGTCAGTTATCGTGCGGACGGACGGACAAAGCTGGAGCATATACGCTTTTTCAACCTACGGTTGGAAAGCGTAAAAAAGCTACGACTGAGCTGCGACGACGGCTGCACCAGTTGTGGACACTTTATCTCAGTAGATTTGCCCCAGTCACATCGAGGTTTCCGAACCTTGTATTCGAATGAGATCAAATGTAAAGTAGGCAAGGATAAATACAATTAACTGTTAAAGTACTGACGTGCTTAGGACAAACAAAAGGCACACCTCTTCCAAAAGGTCACATTGTATATTCTGCAGAGTTCTAGCAAAAGGAAAGCGAGAAGCGATTCTTAAACCTAAAGTGTCCCCATGCTAAGTCTTATTAAAATTCGAGGATCCTACCTGCCAATCCATATTCTTCGTTTTCAAGATATTCACTCACCAAAACATCCGTATGAGGTCGAGCGTTGTCGTCCATTAACAGGAATCCGGAACCACTGCACCTCTAAAAACACAAACATGAGGATACAGGATATCGTCGCAATGTCTTGTAGCAGTTAGACCTCGGCGGTTTTCCCTCGTTTTCACAAGAGCCGAATGATCGTTGATACAGATTCCTGGCCCACATCATTATTCTACTACCCTAAAATGGTCTCGTTCCCTAACGTTCGTCATCTTATATCGTGCCCCACGTTCTCGGCATATGAATATTGATCGAGAATCTGGTAGCAAACAAAATCTGCTCTCGTCGGCAAGGAGTACGCGTGCCCATTCTTGGCGGGTCCGATGAACAGCTTGACGATACCAAATGAAGTGAGATCTTGTCTGGGATACGCTCCAGGGAAAATACACAGCAGGCCATCTTGCATACAGACCACTGCAATGTATTCTTCAGTGTACTGTATATCCTGACGCAGTCATCTCAGTTCCTGCAGTGAGCGTCAATGCCAATTAATGAGCCGTGTTGCTTGGATTGTGCCTAGTGGTTAACATATTAAGCGGTATTTTCGAGCAGAAATAACCCTCCGACGTCCTTGTCCTGGTCTTCTCAAGAAGTTTTCAGTGACCTAACATTGTCTCCAGAGGCAGCAGACAACGATAACGGATCGGTCCACATTCATGGGTCTGGCCACTTCAGCATGAACTGTCCTATTTCCAGTCTCCCTAGAGCTTTCCAATTCAAAGTATCATTTAAACTAACTCTCTGAGACATGTCATCTTCTCACTGTATCTGAGAGTGCAGAACCGAAGATTGCCCACCTATTCGACTCCAATATATACGGAATTCACTTGTGTGGTACATCTGCAAATTTTGATGTCCCGTGGCTTCCTACAGAGTCGTTGTTCGTTTATTGGCCACAGCATTCGCTGCTTTATTGTGTGTGATTTCGGAACAAGATCCTCTATTAACTAAGTTTTTGTCGTTGTTGCTTTAATTTTGAGTGCCAGTGTAGATTTGCATATCTCGTAAAAGGATATTTACAAATTAGGAAAAGTAGAATTTCATAAAAAAATGTGGCCGTTTTTGTGTTGCGAAAAAGAAAATTTCCAGTTCAACTTCTGAAAGCCGTTAATACCACATAAAAGCGATCGTGTCTTTACGTACCCTTATATCAGGAAAATCGGATACAGGGAAAAGAATAAAACGCATTGAAAATCATTCTCATTGTCACAGCCATTCGCAACTGAAAAGCACTTCTACTAGAACTTACACATGAAGCTTCACAGCGTAAAGGCGCATAAAGTGTACCTATGTACAATTAGCCCAATGGATACATACTATCCAACTAAGTGACATTTTCAAAACTCTTTTATAGCATCCATTTTCCCTCACGTATTAGTTTAGACCTTCTGTGGTGTTGTCCAGGTGAAGCAGTTGTCTAAGCGCTTGCCTCTGACCTCTTGTCGGAGTTGACCCGGCCTAGAGTCTGGCTGAGGCATGGGTTGCCTAACGGCACTGGCTCCCTCCCTTCCGTGGGACCAGTGGCCCCAAATTAAGGACGGGCCAATTCTTTTGGGCCTTAGAGCTGCTCATGGTGGTCTCTCCCCTTCACCCCTACCAAAAAAAAGAGCCGTCTGCATTAAAACAATGACTCAGCTTTAAACAGTTGTAGTGGTTTCGATTTGGTTAAAAAGTTTTTAACAGTACGTACACTGCTGCACATTAAAATTGGCTTACCTAGAAAAAATTAAGGAATTTTTTTTTGCAAGTAAAATTGTAAGTTGGTTGACACAAGTGGAAATTGCATTCGCAGATGACCGGGTACTGAAAAACAGTAAAGCTAAAGGGCCAGTTAGGTCATTCCACTGAGCAATATACGTGATCGTAAGAGACATCTGAACAGCATTTAACACTAGAAAAGACTGCGTAGGTGTTTATCAGAAACAAAGCATTTATCCCACAATAAACATCTGTGGCAAGCGTTTGGCGGTGTGGAGCTACGAAAGTTAGAGCTAAAAGCGCTTTGTTGCGACTTATTAGTTAGGACGGTTCGTGTGGATAATTGCTGCGCGTTTAGGCGTACTGTGCTAAATCATTAGCACAAATTGCTCTATACCTATAGAACAACAACAACAACAAAAAGCAAACAAACATCGATGTGGACGCCTAATTCGTTGAATGTCAACATGGAACTGAACTGTAACTACATATCAAAAGTACAGTAACATAAAGTCGGATTTGGTGCTGTCAAAAACTAGTTTGCAGCTAAAATAATGGTACACAATACCACCGTCACTTAATTCGAACTCCACGCATCTTTCAAATCGATTTTACCGCTGAACCGTATGAGATTCAATGTGCCGTCTTGATCTTTTGCTCTTCCTTTACGCCTTTCTTCCGGCAAAGTAATGCTTGGCACGACGCTGCACAGATTTATTGACGCTGTCTCCGTGAAATTTAGTTAGGCTTAATTTAGTTAGGTGGCTAATGATTCAAGAAGTGGGGTACTTTGGGAAACATTGGCTGGCCACCGCATATTGGGATTCACAAACTGTTGAGAAACTTAAAGCGGATGCAAAGCACAATAAAATCTCGCGATCTTGTTCACTATTCTTTGAAAATGTTCCGGGAAGACTTTCTTTGGCCACCACAGATAGTGTCATACACATTTTACAGTGTTCTGAAAGGTTTGCTTTGGCCATGTGTGCTACTAATCTTCTCTTCAGAGTAATGCAAATACCTCCGTCTATTCAACCTTGCAGCTGACCATCTTAATTCATTGTACTTAGTTCAGTTTCTGTTACAAGTTCTCTGCATGAAGATCCAGAGTGCAAATTCATTCTACAAATAAACGTTTCCTAGTTCTTCAGATTTTATTTGTTTCTGTGGCGTATTATTTTACTTGAAAATCTTTTTGGTACACATTACTTAGATCTAACACCCACAGAGTTATCTTAAAGACAAGAAACATTCACCAAGGACGGACACACATTTTTATTTTCTAATGGACGAAACAAATCCAGAGATTTCTGATTTCTGGGCTGTCGATGTTTCTGCTCATAACAGTACCGCGTGTTCTGTTCCTTTCTTTTCGTGACTGGTATTTCTGAAACATTAGAATCTAATTATTCTCTGAGCGTTCGTTATTTTATTTTCGCAGTAGTATAGAGCGTAAGTTTTAAACACTGATAGTATTAGGTTCCTCGTGAATTACTTAATTCATTTTAAATAATCCTTTTTAATACTCCTACATCTCCATTAAGATTGTAATTCAGTTTAAAAGAAACAATTTCGCTTTCTTTGGATCTGCAGTTTTTTAGCAATATTTTTTTTAAGTTGCAACATAAAATTTAACCTCAGCTGGTTGAAAAGCTTTGTGCGATACCGCTTCCTCAAAATGTATTTGAAATGCCTTTGATTGTACTATCCAAAGAATGTCACGAACATTAAACCGGTAAAATTCCGTAAAACTTACCGAATGTTTAACAAACTACAACGGTGAAATTTTGTGGGAACATGGTATAGATAATATGCTATTTGCATTAAAAGAACCACCACTTTCATACTGTAGATGATATCCATTTAGAAGAAAACTGAAATGTTAGGTTAAAGTTCATGAGTACAATATCATGTTTCCAAATGGTTCCAAGTTGCTAAAACAGATCACATTTAATACTGAAATATGAATACTAATATAACACAATAAATTTCAGTATTCCCCTTCGGAAATCAGTATGTTACATAAATACACGGATCTTATTTAGTGCAGCAACATAAACCAAGTAAGAGCTCCTGTGCTATAGCTGATAGAACGATGTTTTGCATATTGGCACACACACAAAATAGGAGACTGAAGCTGTCTCGAAACTGTGCTCGCAGTTATTTCTACATTTTCGGAAGATCAACTGCGTGAACATTGTAACTTGTTGGCTGGGGAAACTTAACATTCATGATCCGATCGATCACTTCACAACTTTACTGCTATTGTACGCCTATATTCGTACTCATATCTGTATATCACGCGCAATTTTTAGATGCGCGCGACATATTGAATGCGAAACATATTTCCACGAGGCTGATATTTTGTAAATGGTTCTCTTAATAATTTTAGCCACTTAATTATTAAGTTTAAGGGTGTGTATGACATAGGAGTTGAATTAATACGTCATACCCTAAATATTCCACGAATGAATACAAAGAAAGAAAGATAGAAAACATTCAGGCTTGATTATAGTCAGTTCGAAGTGGTTTGCTCCGAACCGTGCGAAACCGGAAAAGTTATCGTTCCAGTTCTGGGGCAGAAGGTGTCCGTCACGAGCACAACCGTTATGACAATAATAAAATGGGTATCCTCTAATATAATATAATATAATATAATATAATATGTACGACAGCTGATAAGTAATGCAATCGCGCGCAGCGTGACCTTGTAGCCCCAACTTTCAACCACAACGGTGGCAAGTTTCATTCTTTTCCCTACAGCGGTTGTGAATCAGTGCGTGTTAACATGGCGTCGCGTGATGAGGATATGTCAACGAAGTTCAAACAATGCCCACTGATTGAATTTTTAAGTGCTGAAAACGTACGTCCACTGAAATTCACTGCCGTTTAAAAGATGTGTGTGGTGAAAACAGTGTTGACTGAAGTACAGTAAATCGTTAGGCCATAAATTTCATCAATGTAACCACGCAGTGGAAGACCAGTTTGGGTGACTGATAAAAATGACCGAAACGTAGTTCATGAATTTATCCAACATGACCGTCGTATCACCCAGAAGCGAATCGCAGCTAAGCTCGGAATCTGAAGAAAAATATTGGGGCATAGCATTGCTTCACTTGGCTACACATAGATCTTTTCTCGATGAGTGCCACCCATGTTGACGCCAAAAATCAAGCATAAGCGTCTTGAGTGTTGTGAAAAACTTTTGAAGCATTATCGTGAAGAAGGTGATCGATTTTTGTGTGAATATTGTTACTGAGGATGAATCATGGATTCATCACTTTTACCCTGAAGAAAAACGTCAGATCATGGAATATTGACACGTTTTCTGTCCTCGTCCCAAAAATTCAAAACAGTGCTGTCTTCCAGCAAGGTTTTTTTGACTGTTTTTGGCACTCACACAAAGTTTACCTGACGGAATTTTTGGAAGCTGAGAATACTGTCAAATTTCAGCCTCAATTTCAGCACGTTATATCTAAACTAGTTCTACGCCGGAGAATGTGTCGAGTTAGGAAGTCCACTGCACCGACTTTTTTGCTGCATGGCAATAAAAGATCGCACACTTCACGCGCATTGATGCTCTCCAGAGACTGAAATTTGAGGTTCTCTCCCATCCACCGTAGAGCCCAGATTTGGCGACCAGTGATTTTCATTTATTTCCAAATCTGAAAGGGGATCTCAAGGGGACTCGTTTGACATCAGATGATGAAGTGAAGCACGCTGTCACATCATGGATCAGACAAAAAAGCCCTGAATTGTTCATTGACAGCATGCGTAAACTTGTCTTACATTGGGAAAAATGTCTTGAACGACAAGGCGATTACGTCATACCCTAACTACGTAGAAAAATAGATATGTAGATTGGTACCTACCATATTGTACTTTCATTTCGGTTTTTGTTTGTGCAAATACATCGTTCCTTTTTCATGATATTTGACTGTGTGCATTACTTATCAGCCTACCCTCGTATAATTTAATACAATGATGTTTACACCCAGTTAATGAATGAACAAACCACACATTTATGCCTTTTACTTTTGTTCTGTATTTTGCAGAGCAAGCAACTTACGAGATCGTTTTCTTACTGAAACGTAAAAGATGATAAGTTGTCCTCATTGCGAAAACGAAAGAAAATAAGCGGATAATTTATCAATTTTGGCGCACACTGTTTGGTGTTCCTTTAATATCCTTTCGGTTGGTGGTTAATAAAACAGCTAAAAGCTTTTCTTAAGGTAGTGCGGTTTCCTCACAACATCAATTGAACAGTGTGAAACTTGTGTTTGAATTGAAATTTCGCAACACATTTTTATGAATGTGGTACTCTACAATATAACATTTACACTGCATAGAGTACAGATACCTTTTCTCTTCATGTACTGCTATTACTTTAACATACATTTATATGTAGGTCAATGCTGCTCAGCCAGCGTTTTCGACAAATCAAACTAGATTTATAAATTTATGGGTCTTAGTTTGTTTTCTGACATCGGAAAGTACGATGCACCATTTTTGAAAAAGTAAAACTTTACCGACACCATCTATATTTACCCTATCTGTAACCGTGGCGTTATTTCTATATTTGTTATAAACTCATGAGTGAGATGTGAACTTACACACCCAGTTGTGGAAATTGAGTTGAAAGAAATTAGTAAAATAAATTCTAGTATTTTTAAGATGATTTGAAGAATAATATAAAGGCATATAAAATTTGGAGAAACTCCACTTATGAAGAAGGTGAAAAGGAAATACACTCGCACAATGTCAACACTTCTATTTTCGTAATATTAGGCTCTTAATTCCAGAAAATCAGTTTCACTCAAATGACACTAAAGCACTCTTTCTTCATCTATGGGTTGCGAAGTGAGTAAGAAAAAAATTTATTTTAAGCCTGCAATTAATGTTTAACCAATACGATATGTGCGTGCATTTAAATAAAAAGTCAACATGCGTAAAACTTTAATTTTTCATACATATACACCTAAAATATTCTGACAGGTAAGGGCAAAAGAAAAAAAACTGACGTGGTGGTTTTCTGGTTGTGCTTCCAGAAAGTTCAAATGAAATACCTTCTAAAACTTAACTATGTCATTTCGCGAAAAAGTTGAAAACCTCGAATTCAGGCTCCATTTTTTAGCACGTCTTTTGTTAAAAAAATATCGTGCTTATGTTATGGGTTTGTCCGTCCGTCTTTACCCACGGTATCTCTGCGACTATTAGTCCGATTTGAAAAATCTTTTTGCATTCGGAAGCTTGAAATATGCGAATGATGATCCTTCATTTCGTTTTTTTTTTTTTTTTTTTACGATGTACAATTTCGCCGCTAGAAGGCGTAAATGCAGATGATGTCGAATTCAAAAATACGTTTTATTCCACATATATGCTTCTAAAGATCCGATAGATTTTCCGCTAGGGGGCGTATAAGTAAATTACAGTTTTCCCGATAACTCTTCTTCTAAAACTCCGAATTAAAAAAAATATTTTTTCAGAGGATACATCTCCTGATGGAAAATCTTTTGCATATAATTTCGAATTTTCGGTAAAGAATACTTTGGCCATCAGTAGGCGGGGACGTAAGTGTTAATTTTTAAAATATTCCACAGTTTCTCCGCCAGGGGCGTAGATGTATATCTTATTTTTGTCAATATCTCTACTTCTAGGAATCCGATTTGAAAAATTCCTCCTTTGTTGGATAGTGTTTTCCGTGTGACATTTTTTTCATATAATTTCAAAATTTTCAAGTAATTCATACTTTCCGCTAGGGGGCGTAAAGGTAAATTGCGTTTCTCCCTATATCTCTGCTTCCAAATCCCCGATTTGCAAAATTCATTCTGCACCGGATACAGCTCCTGATGAGAAGTCGTTTGCACATAATTTCTAATTTTTGTAAAAAATGGTTAGGCCACCAGGGAGCGTAAATCTTAATTTCCGCTTCTGATGCATTTGCAGCAAAATATGAGCTTCTAAATTCTCGATTGAAAAAAAAGTCGTTTGTTGACCGATACTACTCATGTCGACAAACTTTTTAGAAACATTTTCTTCTTAAAATAGTACATGGTTTCTACGCCAGGGGCGTAGATGTATATCCTATTTTTGTCAATATCTGTACTTCTAAAAGTCCGATTTGAAAAATTCCTTCTTTGTTGGATAGTGCTTCCGATGCGAAATGTTTTTCCTATAAATTCAAAATTTTCAAGTAAATCATAGACTTTCCGCTAGGGCGCACAAAGGTAAATTGCGTTTTCTGCTCCTAAAACTCCGATTTGAAAAAATTCTTCTTGTATCGCATACAAGACCTCACATAATTTCTAATGTTTGGTAAAGAATGGTTTAGCCACCAGGGGTCATAAGTGTTAATTTCTGCTTCTGATGTATTTGTAGCAAAATCTGGGCTCCTGAAAACTTGACTAATTTTATTTTTTCTTGGACGAATACCGCTCATATGGAAAAACCTTTTGAGAATACTTTTTTCTAAAATAATGCATGGTTTTCCCACCAGGGGACCTAAAGTCACATCTTATTTTTGTCGATAACTCTGTTTCTAAGAGTTCGTAAGCTCAAGATTCCGTTTACAGCAATATCTGAGGGATTAAAGACCCGATTGAAAAACTTCTTTCTTCCGTCAGATACTGTTGTTTTCCATACCGGTTCCATTGACTTTGAATAGCTTTGATAAATTTAATTTGTGTCAGAACGGATTCAAAAGACGTGCTTATTACACCCGAAAATTCGGTGTCATCTTTCTTGTTTTTCTGATCGAAAGGCTCATTTCAAGTGCTAGAGCTTGAGAAGAGACACTTCCATAGTAATTACACACTGAATAACAGTTTTAGGTCTCAACATCAGGAGCGCTGAAAATTTTTGCCATTTATTAAATGATGGAGATTTTCGGATGATTAGATATCTTTATTTGGTCCAGGAACACGGGCTTTTGTCACAGTTGAACAAAAGGTGGACTTTGTATAAGGGAAACACTGATGTACGTTTTGTTAAACCACTTTTGAATTTTAGAGAACCTTTTAGCTCACACAAAATTATTTATTTATTCATTATCAGTTCCGACCTTATGCCAGTGTAGAGCAAAAAGAATTTCTCTTTCCTAATTCAGCGTTACTGGATTACTGGATAAATTAGGAAAAGGAGGTAATCACAACAACAGAAGTAACAGCCATGTCCACTATTGCTGAAATCTAGTCCCTTGGGACAAATTATTTTAGACAGAGTTATTCTATTCATGGTGAAGGAAAAGAAATGAATCCCTTCATTCGGGACACATATTCTAAACAGTGGATTCACTTCATATCTAATATCTGAAGGGTCTTTTTTTTTTCAACGTGCATTCTTGTTTTTTGAAAAGGAACTCCGATGCTGCACAGCTTTTCGTGCCATCCAGATATGCCGTGCCATGTCACCATCTGTATGACTGAAAATGCGTGCGTGTGTGTGTGTGTTGATTCTTCTTGGTAAACATATATTTTTTTCCTTTCTCTTTTTTTTAACGATCCCTTTGGTTGGCATGCTTCCTGTACATTTTCTAGTCCACAGTGATCAATACTCAAGCGAAGACACCGTGAATCATACATTTCTGGTTCGTTAAAAGTACAGCTGGCAACCACACATCTAGTTTTCATGACAAAAGAAAATGGAAAGTGCGCAACAAAGATTTTTCACTTCATCGAAACGTCTGATTTTAGATCTCAGATTTCTCCGATTAAAATATCTTTTGATTCTAGGACTAATACAACTTCTTTTGTTTTCAGTATCACGGCATCCGATATATTTTGTGCCCATATTGTATAAATATCAAGTTCTTTTCGGAATCCTGTTCTAGATTGGCATTAATAGTAAGCGTTTATTAGAAATAGTAAGTAAATAGTAAATGTTCATTAAAAATAACGGACACACACAGATTCTCTTTAGACATTGTCGCGGCCAGTTGGATAGTATCGAGTTTTTGTGTAAAGCCTGGTTTATTTTAAATACGACTATTCGAAATTGATGCTTTGCGCAGCAATCTTTGTTTTCTCAGTACAACTCACAGACTCGGTTACTTGTAAGACAGCAGGTGAACTATCATGCCTTGTTCATTTGCTTTCATACAATGTGCTAATAAGTGGAAAACTCAATAAGTGTTGTTAATACGTATTTTTGTTAGCGTTGAGAAACGGAAAAAATCAAAAGCCATTGATGATCTATTATGATATATTTTAGTTCTTATTTGTTTTAGTATATTTAAAGGTGCACATGTTTAGGTTTGAATGTACAGAAGATGACATTTGCTCGTATAGAGATATAAAGCTGTCTCATCACATTGGCAGGTCTAAGAGTAAGCTGTCTCAGACCCCTCATTCTATTGGGTTTAAATCCCGAATAAGATTTTATGCTCGTAGTCGCTGGCAGTATTTTTCTGTCTTCTCTGAAATGACTGGCTTAAATCCGATACTCACAACGACACATCCTAGGGACACCAACCTTACATAAAGGACTAGTACGGCGCTTCAGAGAAACCGCGATTAAGATTTGTAGTTCATCGTGCGCATTCTGTTTTGCTTATTAAGGCTGACCTTTTACTGTCTCAAAGTGCTCTTCACTCTATTTCTCTCTCTCTCTTCAAAAACAAGAAATAGATAAATCAACGAACACCTTTCGCACCAGGACTTCATGATAGTAACCTCTCACGGAGGGTAAGTCTGCGGTCGTTCCATAGGTTGAGCATTTCGGTGATGTGGAAGTCAGATTCAATCCGCCGCCCCTGTGGCTCAGTAGCCTAAGCGCTGACTTCTCACCATTCGTCCGAGGTGGGTCCGGGTTCGAATCCGGTGAGGCATGGATGTTGTGTTTGCCTTATGCCACTAGCTCTCTCCCTTCCAGGGACGGCCGACTGCTTATAGCCCTCGAGTTGCTCAAAAAAGTCGTTAAATTCCCAAACAAACAAAAATCAAGCGAACAGATTTTGGTTTTCTAACACCAGCATTGGAGGAAGCAATGAATACTGTCCCTTACGATGGATTTAGTGCATGCTCAATTATCTGTACTTGAAAACAAACAAAACTGTATATATGATAATTCTTCTGTTACTTAACATGAATTTGGATGTTCGTGTAGTCAACTAACGAAAACCAAACCCACATCTTTGAAAAATGTCTTTCTGACAGCTAATAAATCCCACTATATAAACCATTGTCTAATTGCCACTGTGTTCATTCGCAGATTATGGAGTGATCTCAGACTTATTTGTTCGACGGCGAATTATCGGATTACAGGTTTACATAATCCGCCTCCATTGTTTTGTGCATTTCTGGTTTCTTCTGTAATGTCAGTGACAGCTTGAAGTCTCAGGACATGACGACCATGTCACATGTGATACCAATTAATCCCAACAAAAACAGAAGGTGTTGAAAAACTGATGGCAGTGATGAGTCACTACTGGCTGAAATCTGCCCCTCACATTACAGTAGCGATCCGCTGGTAGTAGCACCATCAGTAGCAGCTTCTAGCATACCGTTGATGGCCCTGCCGCATCCCTGTGAAGTACGGGCCTCCAAGCTAGTGCCATAAGTCGCCCAAAACTGGCAATACAAGCAATAGAAGCATCGCCCGAAACTGGCAATAGAAGCAACACCAACACGAGGTGCAAGCAGCGGAACTCGGCCGGAGAGTCGTAGAAGCAACACGTGCACAGGGTCTCGGGCTATCAATTAGTTGACGCCGACACCATCGCCATTTTGTGATTCTTAGTGGGTGTTAAGATAAAAAGCTATAGATAGATAATTAATTTCCTTACGAAATGTGGCGTTGACGAAGATTAACGTCGGAGGAAAATTACTTAGTAAATAATTAATGAACTGTAAGAAATAATAAGTTACTCCCTTTTGTTTATAGAAACCCATCATTCCTTCACTAACACACTAAGAACCGAGAAGAATACAAACAGCCATGAAACACACCCACTCCATTTCCGTGAACAACAAGAAATAATTTCTGAAAACTCAGTAAATGTTTCGAATAATTTTTCGTTAGCATACACTAAACCGCTTTAAACAAAAGTTCCCAACAAAGATATTTTTAAAAATCGCTACGTTAGAAAATATATGAATTACATAAAATGGGTATTTCTGAAAAAAAAACCGGTGTAAATTCATTGCAAAGAGATAAAGTATTTGTAAAACGAGCAACGCTATGTGAATATAATGAACTTATCCATGGAGTGAATATACAGGATTGGAGAATAAAGAAAACTCATATGACTGCAAAACACGACAGGTAGTTTATGGAAAAAAAGTTTATCCACCACTTCATGAGTCTAAAAAAGTTTAATATGTCTGCTGTCATTATTCAAGACACACTACGTAGAACAAATGACGGACGTCACAGTGGTAAGACACATGTCTCCGGGAATACTTGCTGCTTCACATATCGGGGCTTTTTACAATTAAAGTAGCGTTGTGGGATGGTTCCGGTACACTTTGGACTTACACATTCCTATAGCCCGAAATAAAGGGAGTTCACATACAAGGAAGAACTCGCGTACGTTGCAATACGCTCTTCACAGTCCTAGCTGGTCTCATGTAGTGAAGCACCATCCGTCATCTAGGTGATATAGTGCAATGCTCTGAGTTCTTTCATATTAGAGGTGATGTGTTTTTTCAGCATTGTGACATAGCGCACGGTCGTTACGCTGATCGTAGGTTAATTTCTTTTTGTTATTCTTTTATTTTGTCGGTTTTAGTGAGCAACTGGATGGGCTGTAAGCAGTCGTCCCTCTCTAATTTAGAGCCACTAGTTTCAGGGAAAGGAGCGAATATGCGCCGTAAGACAAATACACTACCCATGCGGCCTCATCGGGATTCGAACCCGGACCCATCTCGGACGAATGGTTAGAAGCCTGAGCTTCATATCACTTGACCGCCGCGACTGCTGTAATCTCTTTGGTGTATCTTTTTGAAAAATAAGGGCATTAGAAGGAAGGCACTTGCTACCCGTCATAATATCATCATCTTCACGCTCATGCAGAGACATCAGCAATAGGTCATGGAGACCTATGAACGCAGTTCATGGTGCTTAGTGGTGCAGTCAAGGGGAAATGCTCTTCATATATCCTCAGAATTCTTGTCGACCATCTGGCAATGGTGTCGAACAGCGTTTGAAATTTCGCTGCAAAAGTTTTCCGCTGTTTGGCGTCCCCATCCTGTAGCATTTATTCTGCAAAGGTATTCCGCTGTTCGGCGTCCCAATCTTGTAGCATTTACTCTGCAAAGGTCTTCCGCTGTTCGACGTACCCTTCCTGTAGCATTTACTCTGCAAAGGTATTCCGCTGTTCGGCGTCCCCATCCTGTAGCATTTACTCTGCAAAGGTATTCCGCTGTTCGGCGTCCCAATCCTGTAGCATTTATTCTGCAAAGGTATTCCGCTGTTCGGCGTCCGCCATCCTGTAGCATTTACTCTGCAAAGGTCTTCCGCTGTTCGGCGTCCCCTTCCTGTAGCATTTACTCTGCAAAGGTATTCCGCTGTTTGGCGTCCCAATCCTGTAGCATTTACTCTCGGTGAAACCATTGCGGGAATATTTGAAGTATTGATCGTACAACCTCTTTTGGATACTTCCAGATTGCAATACTGAACGCACTTATTGCTCGATTTAGCGTATGGCTTAATGGACCTCGCTGCGAGTTACACGGCTGTTGCTGTTCTCTATCGCACGCGCAAGCATTTTCTTGAAATTTGCTTACTAAATCGTTCACAGCACGCCTAGAACATCGGCCCGTGGGCAAGTCGTGATATTTAAGAAAGTGGCGTAAAGCATTGAAAGCATTGATGGAATGAAATTTCGCAATTTCACCACGTTGTTTCAACATGAACCGTATTGATCTGTCTGTGTTTCTGCCGTGCAGCTGGCTGCTTTTAATTCGTAGTATGACGCCACTTCATTTGTTTAATTTAGCGCCTTCAACCAATTGTTAATGTAGTTTAATGTAGCGCGGTATTCCAGCGCCATACGTTCTTGGATGTTACCCTGGCATCCTTAAAGGATGGTGCTTCCTTTCAAAAGGTTTAAACCTTTCGAATTGCAAGAAAGCCAGCTTCACGATCGTTCTGTATAGCTCACGCTATTGTTTCTACCTCAGTTAATGTTGAATAAATGAAATAACCCTCATGACTGAGACGGACTTGTATTTTTAGCTTTCATATTTTCTGTAATCTAACGATTGACATGTATACGCAAACTTCATGATACTGCACGGTTAACCGCAACCGTAAGTCATACCATGATCTCCATTTTTGTACATCTCATTCTCGAAGCGAGCAGTATCTGCTTACAGAATTTGAATTACATATGTCGATTAGAGAGGCGCATAGAACGCTTTAAGGGCAAGACCCCCTTCGTAATATCGTTCTAGGCGCACCGTAAAGATACGTTAAAGTTTTGCTAAAGGCTTTTAGAAATTTTTTAAGCTTACAGCAAGTATTATGGGGAAACTATCGCAGCTTCAAACAATTATGCGATGGGAAAGTCCAGGAAGGTTAGGTTCTTCTAAAAATTCGTATTCACTTTGTTTCAAAACAAAGGTATCATCCATTACGTGGAGACCCTGGAAGCAAGGGCGCCCATATGGGGAGGGCAGGGGTAGGGCTCGACCACCCCCGTAGCCGTTGGTATAGCCACATTTTTGATAAATTTAAAACGCTAAAATAAACGAAACCTTTTTTAAAAGCATTTTTAAAAATAGTAAGATATCTTAATGATTGATTGTATCAATTATTTTTGTTGTGTTTTAGTAACTTGTACATTTACTAAAATGTTTGACAGCCTTGAAGGAGGTAAGGATTTTTCCTAGCCCTCCCCCTAAAAGTACTCATATGGGCGCCACTGCCTGGAAGTGTTAGTGATAAATAAGTGCTCCTTGTTGGAAAGGGCTTTGTGTGCTTACGGGCTTTGTGTGCTTACTTAGTTTTTCATCCATTCAGCGAGTTGCTGGAAAGTTTTGCGGTAACAATTTGGAATGGTGGCATACGTAAACTCACCAGAACATCGGTTATCTATGATGTTACTAGTTTAGTGGAATTTTTTTCAACGTCTTCCAACAAATTGCCTTTTGAAAGACAGTAATTTTTTCATGTTTTTCAATAGTACTTTCATTGGATTTCTATCTTGTATAAAATATGTTTTATGGAAGTCTTCGTGTGGCTTCATTTCATAATCCACCAATCTGAGCTGTAACAAAATTAACATTGTCAACAAAAATGTTAGAATTTATCTGGTGTCCTTCCGTTCAGAAAGCCATAGCATTCTGAACGGAAGGCTGCCGTGATAGTGCCGGTGAGTGTCTTCGAATGCTCCTCTTCAGCAGACGGAGTTATAACAAAAAGTGTGAGAAAGCAGCTTCACGATTATTCTGTACAGTTCATGCTATTACTCTGTTTCTACCTCAGTTGAGGTTGAATAAACGAAATAACCGGCATGACTGAGACTGACTTCTGTCTTTAGCTTTCACATTTTGTATGATCTAAAGATTTACTTGGAAAAATACAAATTTCATGACTGTTCTATGTCTGGAAGTGTTTCAGGGTTCCAGGACATAATAGAATTAACAATTCTCAAAAAACTTTTCTTCCCAGTGGAATTGACTTTATAGTGTTTTCTAAAACCCCTATCGTTTTTCCTAAGCTCTTTCTGGGTGAATTAGTATTATTCATAAATATTTATACGGACTGCACAGTTCGTATGCACGAGAAAGCAAAAGACCTTAATGAGCCCAGTGCGGCAGGGTGCATAAAGTGAACAAGCTCCTGTCGCATTTAGTTGCTAATCGTACATATCTTGCGGAAAGTGCGGGAGCATATAATCTGATCGCTTTAGAACTTTTCGAGTTATCTGGGGACGAAAGCTTTGTTTAGGGTGCATAATTTGTTTAGAACACAACTATGCTGTGAACGGAGATGCTGGCACATATCATGAATGGATTTTGTCCTCCGAGGTCAAGCGGACCGTGGTCGAAGGTATGTGTGCCTACCGCTAACCCTCCGTGTCCGTTTTCTCTTAGATTTTTTTTTTTTTTGAAGTATGCAGATTTTTTTGCTTTTACTCTCTTTACTGAGGAAAGAACAAAAACAAATATTATTATATATAGTGAAGTATTGCTTATGCCGCGTTACGAAGTCTTTAGGGATGAAATTTAATTTTACCTTTTTATTTCGTGGAAATGTAGTCAATTGCATCACGTTTCACTTTTACGTTACCTAGAGTCGTCAAACGAGTAATGTGTGTATGTTGGATGGCTTGTTGACTTGCTTAACTGGAATGAAAGACAAGCTGATGAAAAAAAGATCCCAAATCGATTGAACTACAACTGATGAATGGTTGAACTTTTATTTTCAGGTAAATTGTGACGCCGCCCCGGTGCAGTGGTTTGAGCTCTGTCTTATGACCGTTCGTCCAAGTGGGTCCGGGTTCGATTTCCGTGAGGAATGATGTGCTTGTTTTGCGGCACTGGCTCTCTCTCTCTCTCTCTCTCTCTTCCCTGGAACCAGTGTCCCAAAATCAGGGACGAGCGACTGCTTATAGCCCATTGGGTTGCTCTCGGTGGTCGTAAAACCTCAACCAAAGAAATAAAAAAAAATTGGGTCGTCAGGTAAATTACCGTTCAGTCGCGGTATTGCTCTTTCCCAGATAACAGGAATTGTCTCTATGATAGCTGGACTGAAATACACTGCCTGACAGAGAAAATGCCACACCATGAAGGAACGTTCGAAAGCAGACCAAACTGCACACACAGATAGCCAAGTAGGTCCTGAAAAATGATTTAATTGTCACATACAGACTACGCTCCAGTGGCCGAATATACAGGATGATCAATAAAGATTGTGGCCTCCATTTTCGGCGCGGCAGCATTCAATCCGACGTGGCATCAAGGCAATGAGAGTCCGAATAGAGTCCTGGGGTATCATAGACCATGTGGTGTTGATCCGAGTCTACAGTTCATCTTCATTTTGCGGGGGTGGGAGGGTACTCAACCGACGTCCAATCGTGTTCTACAGATGCTCGATGGGCGAGAGGTCGGGGATCGTGCTGGCCACAGAAGCATCCGCACACCGTGTAAAGCATTCAGGCTGATCCAAACGGTATGCGGCAGGGCGTTATCCTGTTGAAAATCGGCGTTTGGTATGTCCTGCAGATACGGTAGTGCCACGGGCTGCAGCACCTCGTTAACATAGCCGCGTGCTGTCAATGTGCCCGTAATGCGTATTGGTGCTGATAGCACCCCACACCATGATTCCACGTTGGCGGGCCGTGTGGTGCTCCACAATAGCGAAGAAATACGCCTGTTGGCCATGTCGCCTCCAGACTCTCAGACTGCGACCTTCCGTGGTGAGACAGAACCGCGATTCGTCACTGAAAGACACACTGCTTCATTTGGCGCCCAACGCAGCTCTGGAACGACACCATGCTAAGCGCTGACGACGATGGCTCCTGGTTAAAGGTAGCCTTCGCAACGGACGGCTGGACAGCAAACCAGACGCAGCCAATCTGCGCGACATTGTCCGCGTCGATATAGGAGCATCCAAACCTCCCCATACACTTCGCAAAATGTCGCCCGTTGTGGCCTGTGGGTCCGCTACGGCATGACGTCGGATGAGATGATCGGTGCGCTCGGACGTCCGTCTCCGTGCTCCGGTCCCCCTACGACGTTGCACAGATCCTTCCTGGGACCACTGTCTCTAAATGCGACTGACGGTTGTGGCATCACGTTGCGTTTCTTCCGCAATACGACGCCAGAACCAACTGGCGTACGAAGGCATAGGATAACACCTCTCGTGAACTCATCCGTTTGACGAAATCGGGTACGACGGCTTCTCAACGGCATTGGCACCCCTTGTTCGTTCTCCAGACACGGTTACAGCAGAACCACTCACATCTCGCGGCCGTCACGACGTTTCAACTGATGGACTCACGGGTTGGTTGTTCGCTTATATCCCGTACTCCGTTCGCGCAATTGGCCTGCAAATGCAATCATGTACATAGATTGTACGTGTGCACCCATCCTGCAATTTTCATGGCGCTGCGTTTACGTCTTCGTGGTGTGGCATTTTCTCTGTCAAGTAGTGTATTTTTTTATTGAACTGTTGATACGTATTTGCAGTTTTGGGTGAACTGTAGTCGTCGGTTATATTGAATGGTATTCTGCTAGTCTTCGAAGAGCAGTGTATCTTCCGAACAATAATCTCCTGAAAAATGAATATTGGTCTGCTATAGCTGAACTGACACTCACTATAATCCAATTGTGGATTGCTGATGAACTCTGCTGAAGGCAGGCCAGTTACTTACAGGTTGTTAAATGACAACTCTTGTGTTCGAACTGCTGTGGCAAATTACGATGTACCTGTGTTTTGGAATAAAATGCATAACGGATGTTGATCGGCGGAGATCTGCCGCCTTCGAATTGCGTGAACCACTGTGAGAGATACGACATTACGGTTGTCGTTCTGATTGTCTCGATGGTCAGAAAATTGAACTTCTAGCTATACTTCCGAGCTGGGAAGGTTCTAATCCCGAATAATGTACAGATTTTTGTCCTATGGCACTTATTTTGTCCCTCACTTGGGACAAGAGAAACTCGCGGGGGTCGTTAAGCCCCTAAAAAATATACTGTAGTTGAGATAATATGAATTAATACTTCAAGAGTTGTCTCTTTTACCTGCAGCTAAATCAGCACCAATCGAATAGAGGGATGCTTTCATTTTTGTTTGGAATAGCTATTTCCTGCAGGTCGAATGATAATGCATTAACATTAAACCAGTAAACTGATGTTGCCGAATTAAATTGAACATTTATTTTTCGGTTGAAATGTTTAATAGTTAAATGGATGTTTACTATAATCCACGTGCAGTTCTATCTTGACGAAATTGCTATGCACGTAAGATTTCTTTCAAATGGAAATCCACTGTAACAAAGTTGGGCTTTACTGGGGCTGAAGTGCAAAAAAAAAAAAAAAAAAAAAAAAAAAGGAGGGAGAGAGTGAGAGAAAATGCTCGTAGTTCTAGCAAAAGTGTGATGTATACATTTCTCATGGTAGTTTTGTATTCAGGCGCAACATTTGGCTTTCCGTCCCTCGGTTGTGCATGACACGGGCAGTGTGTTGGCAAACAGAAGTGAGAAAAATTAAGTAACCAAAATCCCCACTATCACTAGTAGGAATAAATATCTAAATTCATCAACATTTGAAATAAATATTTCACAGGAAAACTGAAAAAAAGTATAGGATGGACAAAATTCGCCGAAATCACTCGTACACAGTACAGCACACACACACACATCTGGAACATGCAGCTAATTTTGATTACATTGTTTGGCGATGACAGTTATTCTGATGGTTTAAGCGTATTCAGATATCGGGAAGAAACTGTAAAAAATGACTGTATAAGTATACGACTGACAACGAATACCAACAACCCAAAATTTCGAGGAAAAAGACGTAGTTTGCTAGCAATAGATTGGCGATTGGCAGTCAGAATAATGACAAGGGAATTAAATGTGTATGAATAAAGATTAGCTCTATTACCATAAATTTAGGTAAAAGAGAAATTTATAACCGCATGCACAGTGGTCTACGTAAGGATGTTTCCTGCTAAAAAGGATTTAAAAAAAAGTTCTGCGTTCTCCCTAACCTCATTGATTTCCCGATCTAGCTCTAAATTTTTTTTCGAATTTACTAAGCTGAGACTGTAATGGTGCAAATGTTTTAACAGTTGCTAACGTTCAAAACGGTAATCAAATCAGAGAAGATTATTTTTTTTCAAGTCTTTTCGAAGCTTAGGGATCATACGCTGAAATATGTGTATTCAATCCCTCCTGGCCTATTTTGAAAGAAACAAGTAATAAATATGTCTCACTACGTGATATTTTTATCTTAATTTAGCTTCAGTGTTTTTTTATGTATAACGTTAGCTTCCGGTAAATGAGAACAAAGTTCTACATTTAACAGATGTGTATTTATGGCATGATATCTCTTCTACTATCGTGGGACAGATACTGGCAGAACTAGTGGTGTTGGATTTATAATAAACAAGAAACTGAAGGATAAAGTTGTAGAAGTTGAAAGTTCCTCTGACAGAGCTGCACGACTTGTTATCCAACTCTCGAAAAGATACCAGGCTCAGATTATTCAAACTTATGCACCCACCACAAGTCATCCTGAAGAAGAAATTGAAGAATTTTATGAGGAAATTTGTCATCTAAATAATAAAGGTAAGCAGCACTTGAAAATAATTATGGGAGATTTCAATGCAAAAATAGGGCACCGGCAACAGAATGAAACTTCAGTAGGTAAATTCGGTCACGGCAACAGAAACCAGCGTGGAAATACTCTCGTTGAGTTTGCAGAAGCAGAAGGGTTTTTCATCTTGAACTCCTTCTTCAAGAAAAAGCCACACAGGAAATGGACATGGAGACATCCAAATGGGACGACAAGTGAAATTGATTTTATTATGTGTAACAAAAAATTCGTCATAGAAGACTGCAGTGTGCTAAACAAGTTCAACACAGGTAGTGACCATAGATTGGTGAGATGTAAGATGCACCTCAACACTAAACTTGAACGTGGCAAGCTCATAAGACAAACAAAATCTATTGACATAACCAACCTTAAAAAACACCATATTAACTTCAAGTTGGAACTGAAGAACAGGTTCTCTGCTTTAGAAGGCCTAACATCAGAAGAAGTGGACATCTCTGAAGTTAACAGAAAAGTAACCAAAGCTCTTATGGAAACAGCAACAAAATTAGCTGGGTCTAAGAACAAGTTGCATGTAAATAAATTATCAGGAAAAACGAAAATGTTGATGCAAAAAAGAAGAGTGATGAGGACAACTAAAGAAGATGTGACTTCCAAAGTGGAATATATAGAGCTATGCAAGACAGTAAGAAAAAGTATCACTGAAGACGTAAGAAAATTTAACTGTGAACTAGTGAGGAAAGCAATTGAAAACAACCAAAGCCTAAAGATAGCAAAGGGACATCTCAGTAAGGGAAGAAAACAGATTATGGCACTGAGAAAAGAAGATGGTTCTGTAACAAGAAATAGAGGCGAAATTTTGACAAGAGTGAAAGATTTCTACTCCAAATTATATGAAAGGGATGATACATGCACTCCAGACATCATGAAAGATACCAGTACCAGAGTTCCTCCAGTCCTTCCAGCAGAAGTTGCACATGCAATCAAGAACATGAAGCGGGAAAAAGCTCCAGGAGAAGATGGAATTACTGTAGACATCATACAAGAAGCAAGTGGAGAAATCGAAACAGTACTCGCCCAAATTTTCACTCGATGCCTTAATGAAGGAAAGATTCCTGAGGATTGGAACACCGCTACAATGATCCTGCTACATAAGAAAGGTGACATTGAGGATCTCGGAAACTACAGACCTATCAGCCTCCTATCAGTGGTTTATAAAATCTTCACTAAAGTTCTTTCACACCGCTTGAAGGTAACACTGGACATGGCTCAACCGAGAGAACAAGCTGGATTCAGGAGTGGCTACAGCACAATAGATCATATCCACGTACTGAGAAAACTAATTGAAAGAGCGAGGGAATATGAACTTCCATTGTGCATGGCTTTTATCGATTATGAAAAAGCCTTTGATTCGGTGAAACCATCAGCAGTTACAATGGCTCTGAAAACCTGCGGTATTGAAGATGCATACATTAATATTATTAATAACATCTATGAAAATGCAAGTGCAAAGATTAGGCTGTTTGAAAATACAAAACTCGTAAAAATTGGAAAGGGAGTGAGACAAGGTGACACCATATCTCCGAAGCTCTTTAATGCCACATTGGAGGGTGTTTTTCAGTCGCTGAGCTGGGAAAACAAGGGGATAAAAATTAATGGAGATTATCTAACCCACCTTCGTTTTGCTGATGACGTAGTCATTTTTGCAACTAGCCCATCAGAGCTGCAGTGTATGATCCAGGAACTTGCTGACAAGAGTAAAGAAGTGGGATTAAAAATGAACTTTCAGAAGACAAAAGTGATGTTCAATGCTTTTACAAGAAATGAAGTTTTATCGATTGATGGAGAAAAGCTGGAGATAACAGGCACGTACGTTTATCTTGGACAGCAGATATCAAGTGAGGGTCACATTGATGAAGAAATTAATCGGCGTACAAAACTTGCCTGGAGAGCTTTTGGAAGAAACAGCATAATTTTCAAGAGCAATATGCCATTATGTCTTAAAAGAAAAGTGTTTGATCAATGCATCCTTCCAGTGCTTACGTATGGTGCAGAGACGTGGACCTTAACTAAAAGAGACATACAAAGGCTGCAGACAACTCAAACAAGCATGGAGAGGTGCATGCTTGGTGTAACCAGGAGAGATAAGAAGAGGAACTCGTGGATCCGAAAAATGACAAGAGTGGAAGACATCATGATCAGAGTTAAATCCCTGAAATGGCAATGGGCTGGACATACTGCCAAAAGAACAGATCATCGATGGACAGCCGAAATTTTAGATTGGATTCCAAGGGACAGGAAAAGACCCAGAAGAAGACCACATGGGAGATGGGTGGATGAAATTCGAAAGTATGCAGGGGTGACATGGAGGAGACTGGCACAAGACAGACCGTTGTGGAGGAAACTTGGGGAGACCTTCGTCCAGCAGTGGATTGATAATGGTTGACAATGATGATGATGATGATGATTTGGTTCCATTGAACAAAAAAGAACAGTCTTACACTTTTAAGCTTTCGTAATCCTGTTTTTCATAAATTTTTAATATGCCAAATTCAAGTTACTCTTGCCGTCGGTGCAACGTTTTCACAGAATTATTTTTAAAAAATCGTGAGACTACCCTGGTACTCTTTGTATATAATTTATGCTATGCATCTTTCGCATGACTAGATCTTTGTGGGTGTGAAATAAAACGAGTAATTCGAGAATACACATAAATTTACGTAAAGACATTGTATTTCTTCGCGTCACTTACGTCCACACCGAGCCACAATCTGGTACATACTAACAAGGGAAGCCTTTCAACTCGTACTCTCCAAATTTGAAGAAATGTGGCCAGGAGATAGTACTAAGGGCGAAAACCAATGGGTGTATTTCCGTTTTGTCCCAAAGGAACGGACAAAGGTGAACGAGTGGTCTGAAAATGGTCTTAGAGCACAAGTGGAGAAAATCATCAAACGTATCAATGAACAATCGATGGCAGTCAGAAAAATTCAACAACATGTTGTTATATCCGTTAATAAAAATCGGATACTGTGAAAGTGATGACGTTCCTTTTGATAATGTTCAACGCATATGTTTTTCAGATATCTGTGACAATTTTCAGTACTGTTATAACTTTGGGATCTTACGTAGTTCTCATTGTTCCAAATGACTTTGCTTCGGTCATGTGTTCAATGCCACAAATGTTCATTTACACCTGTAATAAAGGTTTTTGTTGCTTTTTGTATGACATTAGCGTATTTTGAATATTGGGGACATAGCTGATATTTGTGGTTACATGTCACGCACAGCAACACATGTTAGGAATGTCATTGGTTTTGTCCTCAATACTATCTCCTGGCCACGTTTCTTCAATTTTTTAGAGTGACAGTTGAAAGACTTCCCTTGTAAGTGGAATTAAATCATAAAAACAAACAGTAAGGTTTACTAATTCCTGACATCGAGCCGTACTTAGGTAGCTGGATTAATGAATGTTATTGTCGTTAAACCAATATAAAAGAATAATATATACATCTACGCCCCCTGGCGTAGAAACCATGCACTATTTTAAGAAGAAAATGTTTCTAAAAGGTTTGTCGACATAAGTAGTATCGATCTAAAAACGACGTTTTTTTCAATCGAGAATTTAGAAGCTCATATTTTGCTGCAAATACATCAGAAGCGGAAATTAAGATTTACGCCCCCTGGTGGCCAAACCATTTTTTTTTTACAAAAATTAGAAATTATGTGCAAACGATTTCCCATCAGGAGCTGTATCCGATGCAGAAAGAATTTTTCAAATCGGAGATTTAGAAGCAGAGATATAGGGGGAAACACAATTTACCTTTACGCCCCCTAGCGAAAAGTCTTTAAATTACTTGAAAATTTTGAAATAATATGAAAAACATGTCACACGGAAAACACTATCTAACAAAGTAGGAATTTTTGAAATCGGACTCTTAGAAGTAGAGATATTGACAAAAATAAGATATACATCTACGCCCCTGGCGGAGAAATTGTGGAATATTTTAGGAAGAAAATATTCCAAAAAGGTTTATCGATGTGAGTGGCATCAGTTCTCAAAATAATTTTTTCAATCGATATTTTAGAAGCTCAGATTTTATGGCAAATACATCAGAAGCAAAAATTAACACTTACGCTCTCTGGTGGCCAAAGTATTCTTTACCAAAAATTAGAAATTATATGCAAAAGATTTTGCATCAAGAGATGTATCCGCTGAAGAAAATAATTTTCAAATCGGAGTTTTAGAAGAAGAGTTATCGGGAAGAATGTAATTTACTTTTACGCCACCTAGTGGAAAATCTATGCGTAATTTGAAAAAGTAACTATATCTAAAATACTCTCCGACATAAATGGAATCGAACGATGAAATATTTTTTCAATTGAATGTTTAGAAGCAAATATGTGGAATAAAACGTATTTTTGAATTCGACATCATCTGCATTTACGCCGTCTAGCGGCGAAATCGCACATCGTACGAAAAAACGAAATAAAAGATCATCTTTCGCATATTTCAAGCTTTTCAATGCAAAAAGAATTTTTCAAATCGGACTAATTGTTGCAGAGTTATCGTGGGTACAGACTGACTGACGGACGGACGGACAAACCGATAACATAAGCACGATATTTTTTTACAAAAGACGTGCTAAAAATATGTGAGTCATAAAAATAAATCTGTACTGAACAATGATGACGGCAATATTTCGATTATCATTTTATATTATTCAGTTTTAGACGAACGAAAGAGACGTCCCTGACAGATAAAATGTGATGCAGCTACGAAAAGTCCATACGGGAATGCGCAATCTAAAATCAGACCACAAGATAGAAAGAAATGCTGAATCGCAAGTCTGTTCGTGAGGGGGATTGGTAGCTTTCGGTCTACGATATCTACAGGTCGTGTTATGCTTCATTTAAAGCTCAGGTGATGTTATGCAACATTTAAAGGGATTAGTAACTTTGGATCTACGATACCCCATCGTGTTATGCATCATTTTAAAGCTCTCGTCAACAGTAGGTAACCCTCTCTTGGGGGAGGCCGGGGGAGTACAGAGGAAGTCAAATTTCGCTACGCAACGTTTCATAGCATCAAAAATGCTGGCTTTGTCACATTCAAGCATCAAATAACGGCCTTTATCACTTTAGTATCAGGTTCTCATAACTTGCCCAGATTGCGATGAGATATTGTTACCTTTCTGCAAAACGTGGTGAAAATCTCGTCATTACTTTTTACATAAACGTAACAATATCTCATCGCAATCAATGTTCGGTGATAGTTTAGCAAAATATATTGTTGAGCAGCAATGAAATTAACTATAGTTGCGTCACTTCGTGAGACAGTATTAAAAACTCTGATTTCAGCAATGGTTTTGACAATTTCCGTTACCCGTTCTCGTTACATCGAAATATTTTACTTCACTGCTATCGGGAAAGATGCATAACATCAAAAAACAGTAACCGAAAGGTGGAAAAGAGTAATCGTCTTCAAATTTTCTTTTAGCTTCAGCAAATAGCAGAGTCACATGCAGTCATTCATCAGTTTTCGATATCTTATTATAAAATATTCATCAGTGTCTGCAGATTCAGACAAGATACATTTCACAGATGTGGTTTCTTTTTTTATCTGTGTTAGCAGTCATGAGATGAACTACCCCGAGTTGTGTGGATCATTCCCAGACCAGCAGTTAAAATGATCTGACAAGAGCCATAAAAAGTTTCTGACTTCCTAAATCCTTACGGATTTTTTTTTTTTTGTCGTTAAGCACCGAATTATGTACTCGAGTTTTCGGTTCATCCCTTTATTTTAACTGATTGGCCTACACAGCACTCGTTACTTTTGACAGAAAATCATACGTCTTTACAATTGAGTGAAACACTCACATTCCTTAAATTATATGTGGGTAAGTATTGTTAGGTACTCTCACGCATAGTAAAATTCCACACGTGACGAAGAGTGAATTTAGTCTCTTACGCTGCAGTACCAAAAAGAACAATGGATTATAAAGATGTCTGAAAGTGAAATACACTCTTTACCTAAAAAGGAACCAAAAAAAAACAAAAAAAAAAAAACGAAACACCCAGAAGGAGTCATTTAATCGAGATGAAAATTGGTATGTGCAATGCAAATTTATAGGAAAGAAAATGGTTGCAATTCCAGAAGAGTTGGGCTATTTATTCGAATAAAACAACTACACGAGTGGAACAAGTCAGTACCTTGTAGTGCCAACTCTGACTGGGATACATGCGGTCACCCGGCGAGGCATAGACGCATACTGTTTACGAATCATGTCCTGGGGTACAGCATGCCAAATGGTGTTCAAAGCGCAGGCTAGTTCGCCGACATTCCGGGATGGGCGTATATTGCTTCCCATCATGTCCCAAACATGCTCTATCGGTGAGAGGTCGGATGATCGTGATGGCCATGGAAGGATGTCGACATTACGGAGATAGGCCTGGGATAGTCGTGTCGTGTGTGGCCGGGCATTATCCTGTTAACAACTGCTCTGTGATTGCGCGGCAAGAATGGCAAAATAACAGGTTGTAGTATGTCGTCGACGAACCGTTGAGTCCTAAGGATGGTGCAGGCACTCCCGGTATGCGAGCGATGTGCCGTTTCACTGTAAAGGCACGATACGTACGCTGGCCGGCTCGTTTCCAGACACGTATGTGCTGATCATCAGTGCCAAGTGCAAATCGTGACTCATCACTGAAGACAACACAACGCCACTGGATGCTATCCCACGTCGATCGGGCCTGACACCACTGCAACCTGTGCTGGCGATGCTGGCTGGTCAGTGGGAGGGCGTGGAGTGGCCTTGAATTTAGTTCCCTTGCCACAAGACGTCTAGCAAAGGTCCGGATGACCATTTCCGTACTTGAAGACGGTGCGACATCGCCACGGATGATTGAGAGCGACGAATTCGGTTCTGTTCGTGAGGCTCTCACAGTCGCTCGATCCTCGCATTCTGTCGTTGCCCTCGGCCGTCCATTGCCCTTGTGCAGCTGAATTGTGCCTTCCTCGACCTATGAACGCTAGTGTCGTCCGATTGCCGCCTCACTCTGACCCAAATGCCTGTCGATATGGCGACTTGACCAACCGGCCTCTCTCTGAATGGAAATTCAGCAGTTTTACTTACTCAGCCCAATTATGCGCTCTCTGTCAAATTCTCTCACCAGCTCCTATTGCGCACGAATCCGACGTGGAGGTAAATGCAACCGCAATCCGCTGTCACAATTGTCCCTGCGAACCAGCTTTAGTCTTGATATACCCTCCCCGACGCGCAGTTTCCCCGCGTTGTGGCGGATCACTATTTCGTCATTGGTCGTTATTTTTTAATTATTTGCATATTTGGCCCGGAGGTACTTGCATGGGGAGTTTAATCATTTTCAAATGATTTTCTCGGTCTGCTTCCGGCCCTTATTTTTTATTTATTTATTTATTTATGTATTTATTTATTTATTTTTGCGGAGAGTGCGTAAGTTATTTATTGAAGAGGTGTTTGCTTCGATAAATTAATCTAAGTTTTATTTATAGCAGAAAATTTAGTCGTGAAACTTTTAATTTGCCCGTGTATATCATTTTCAAAACAAAAAAAAAACCCTACTGACTAACAGTGGAGAAGAAATAATTATAAGGAGCCATTAACAAAAAAAATGCTTAACTTTAAATGCACGTGCATTTAAAAGCTTCGGTAAATGCCCAAAAACTCATTAACATTTTTGTACAATGGAACATGAAAAGTAAATCGTCGGATGATTTATGCACTTCGAAAAACGGTAGGTTTAGTCGCTTTTTGTCAAATTTCTGAAAAGAAAATTCTCGCACTTTTGTAAATCGAAAGTTGAGCAAAATATAGAGAAATCAGAAAAACTTAAACATGTATTTTGTGCAATTATGTATTTTGTACAAAAGTGAGTAGAATTAAATACCTGGGATTTTTCAGACATACATGTACGGAACGAATGGAAATTCAGCAGTTTTACTAACAAAGCTTTCGCTCTTTTACGCTATTTTGTATTTTTAAGATAAGAGATAGGATAATTTTTTCCCTTTTGGCATAGCCTCTTCTGAGATGATGATCTGCTATAAATTCCGCTTATTATTTTTTTGAGTTTCAAATTACAAAGGATAATCACGATCTGATAAAATTTTCAATATAAAAATTCCTTTCGTGATTTGTTTCTTGCACTGTAAAGATTATGACTGTATATTTCATTTATATGTATATGCAGACCTGCCAACTATTACGATTTTATCATATTTAGTACGATAAATCATGCTGCAGTACGTTAATATGATTTTGACACCAAAAATAAGATTTTTTTTAAAACAGTCACGTTTTCCAACTTTTCAGACAGAAATAGAGAAAAATTTACGTGTAATCTGTTTTTCTGCCTTCGAAAGATATTTTTTCTCGGAGAGGTTTCCAGTTTCCCTTAACAAATTCCCTTGCCTCTAGTTTCCCAGCGGAAATAAAGTAAGTCAAGTGCAATCAGCAACCAATGAACGAATCCCGACTCGTTTCGTATAACGTTCAAGACTGATTCGTATTTTCGACTCTTCGTCATACTTAGAGCTGCTGATTGGTCGGTGTTGGAATGTGGACGAGTGTCTGTTTATTCGAAGCAACCTCCCTCCCCTTAGACCTGCAACTAACAAGAATTTATATAGCAACACAATACACCATCGAGAATTTATATAGCAGAAATAGGCTTCAAAAATTATTGGCACACGTCATGTTATGATTTTTCTATTGGAGTTTTGCGTTTTTTGGTTCTGAGAGGTTGGCAAGTCTGTATATATATATTTACATTTTCTCCCTTTTTTTTTCGATTTGTTTGAAATTCTAATGCGTCTTCTTTAGGAAAACATTTCTCTGTTTTTGCGTTTTCCGTTGACCAGCGTAAGTTATGTTCAGGGTTAAAAGATTTCAAAAAATACTTTTTTGTTGTGCGCAATATTTCAATAATGCTTTACAAGCATCTACTGTTAGGTGCAAGTTTTGTATTGCTGTTGTTTTTCAGTTTTATCACTAGATCAAATTAATTCTTTGCCAATTGGTTTTTTCTTCAAGCATTTTTAAAGCAGCGAAACTTGTATAAATAAAAAACTATTTATTAATTTTATTTTATTTTATATTTTGAAATGCGTCATCCCAGAATTATCGAGCTATAAACACCAGAACGACATGTGCACAAGCACACACAATTGGTTAATTTGGGTAGTCACGTGACTAGGTCGTCCAATAAAGGCAGTCAATTGTTGTGGTGATCGCGTTTTCGGTTTACGCACTTGTTGTGCTGATCTTTCTCACCTTTAGAAGCGTTCTTTCTACAGATGGTTGCGAAACTATATAACTAGATTTGTGTTTCCAAAGAACTGAGTGATTAAACTTATTTTAGATGTATGAATTGAGTTCGGTTTTGAAGTGAGAGCAGTGGAATTCCATTACCAACATAACAGCGTTTCACAGATTTCGTCTTGTGAATGAGATGAGCGTTATTTCAAGCGAGACGTTGCTTTCGTATTAGAATGCTAACAGCGCAGTGTAAAACTAACATTTGTGCGTAGAACAGAAAACCAAAACTTTTCATTTTGGTTCTCTGTTCTGATTTAAATTATGTGGGTTACTTCTCGTAATTGTTTCTTAACTTAACCGCAGATCAACCCAAGAGCTTCCGTTTTCAGCAGTTTCTAGCAGACGTGCAAAAGAGTAAGACATATAGACAAAGAAAAGGTAATTACTTCAGAAAAGTGTATGGCATGTGCAATCCAGCTATCGAACTTATGACTTGTTCCTGTTTTGTCAATATACTGTAATTTCTTCGAAACCGAGTTACTCGGGTTAGCAAAAGCCTTTGTTACATTCATCGACTTAATTGTTAACAGTTCTTCAAGTATTCAATGAGTTCTCTGTTTCTATTTTAACGTAATTATCGTAAATTATTTGCGTAATCATCGCTGAAACTTTAGACGAAAACTAAAGAGTTAGCGAAATGTGTGTATTAAGCAGGCGTGCGATTCTTCCTTGGACTCGCGGAAATCCTCTTTTTTCGTTATTATTTGGGTTATTCTCGAAATCGATGAAAAGCTGAAGGTAATTTTACGGGGTCTTGGTGGTGGTGTGGGTTCCGCCTTTCGAAACTTTCTAAAACGGAAGTTAGACGGAATGAAAATTTCTGCAATAATCGTTTTTTTCTAGCGACGTTCCGTTTGCTCAGTATTGTTGCTAAATATCATTTTATTCCACAGCTATTTATATTTCTGCTTCGAAAGGGAGGATTTTGATTTTATCAAAATGGAAGTCGGACGGAGCGAAGATTTCTCCTGCAATCGTATTTAATTTATCATCCTTGATCCGACTGTCCTGTGTTGTTATTAAATGTTATTTCTTGTATGTTTGCATTTCATCTTCATAAGGGAAGGAAAATGTTTTGAAAGCGGAATAGATGTAGCTGAAAACTTGTAAGAATTGATACATGGTGCTCAAAAGTATTCATATTCTCAAAATTACGCCATTTATCTAAAACAATGAAAGCTCTGATACCATGCATTCTTGGTCCTCAGGTTGAAAGTTCAAAGCGACGCAGACGTTGATGAAACTAATTCGTGTTAAAATCCAATAGTAGGATAAAAAAAAGTGGATAAGATTAAACAGATTGCTGCACACCATGGTTATGAAGTCTCTGTGGTATACAGACTATATCGACAGATTAAGAACTCTAACCTTTCGACACTCAGTTAACAGACCCGCAGACCTCAATATGTAAGTTCATTGCCATACGTTCCAGAGTCACTAATATTTTGAAAAACAAGTGTAAACCACTAAATATCAATATTGGTCTCAAAACTCGAAACATTTAGTTTGATTAGGAAGGACTGGGACCCTGCTGCATTGGGACATGGGTCTGGCATATACTCAGTTCCTCTACAGGCTGTCAATCCGGAGGCACAGGATACTGTTTAAATCGGCTCCACTAAAAAAGTGTTTAAGCACCAGAATAAAAGAGCACAAGTATAACCTCAAAACTGGAACCCTGTTAACTGCTCTGTATCGTTTGATGGCGTCCGGATCCCCTTCCCTAAGTGGGATGAGGTTACTATTCTGAACACTCTAGGTAAACAATCACTCATGCTTTTTACGGAAAGTTTGTATATTACCTCATTTGGACACAGGCGTTGTAATGATTATGTACCAAAAATATAGCCAAACCATGGACAAATGTGTTACTAAGTCTTCTTGTTGAGGTGGTATTTGAAATTCTTTGTTTTCAGCATTGTTCTCTCAAAGATGGCGTGGTTTATGTGTTTGTAACGTCGCCCAACAGTATTTAAGTCAATGTCCATCTCGTGATATTACACTGTATCATCTGATGATGAAGACGATGTGTCTCCGAAAGATCTAATGAATCGTATGATGTGTTTTTATTAGTAAAGTATTTTAACATGTGGTACGCTGTGCACTGCATTTGTTTTTATCGTGTTCAGTCGACATTTTATTCTACTATTAAGTTGAAAGTTCTTTCAGCATTGTGGATGAAATTATAGTCATCTGAGGGCAATGAAAAAAATAGAAGACGGCAGTAAAGAAATGGAAGGGAAAGATATCAGCAGAAAAAAATAAGCAGTGTATTCTGTACAGCTGCAGAGCCAATGAAAGACAAAAGTGTTTGTGGAACTTGCTGAGGAGAAAGGAAGATTTGCTTGCAAGAAGAAACTTGAGCTCATATTCTAGTAATTAACAACAAAACAAAACAAGAAAAATATATTTTGTTTTGAATTGAATAATCTTATTGTGAATACAATGTTGTGCTCTCCAGCTCAATATATTCATAAATAAAGTATAGGTTACGTTGCAGCGAAATATTGGCCTGCGCATGTTGAATAGCATCTCCCAATTCAAGCAGGCTAAATGACAGTGGATACAGACATTTGATGTCCCATTCGACTGCTTCTCCCAGAGTCTCCATGATATTCAGGTTTCGGAACTGAGACGGCCAATCGTGTTCCGCAAAACATTCCGAGATAATATGGGTTCTGTAGCATGATGCGTTGTCTTTCTGGGAATATCTCTCACCACAGCAAAAGAAAGTAACCACGGTTGGACTAACTCGTTCATAAACGACGTTGCAATTCGCACGGAAATTCAGGCGTGGGTGAACTCGAGGAGTTTAAACTCTTCCATGAAAACATGTTCCACACCATTACACTTCTTCCGCCAGGTTGGAGGAAGCAGTATAATACATGCAAAATATATCCATGATTTCATGCTTCTGTCTCCAAATTTCCCTCTCCCATCGCAGTTTTCAGTTAAACACGATATTTGTTACATCATTTCCTGTCATTTAGAATTCACCTACGATGTTCCCGACGTTGTCGGAGAAATTTTGTCTTATTCGCTGCATACAGGAATGGTCGACGGACAACTCTGCTGTTGTAAGGCAAATGCTGCAATGTGCAACTCATCATGCGCTGAAATACCGTTTGACATTGTCTTTAATTAAAATCCTCTTTTATTTGACTCACTCTTACGCGCATATTCCACCGTACCGTACGAATCTTTCTGTCCTCCGGGTCACCCTGGATATCGACTAGGCGTTCTTAACCGCAGGTCATGCGCCCAAAAACGGCTTTTTGCTACGTCGACCACTCTTTGTATACTCTTAGTAATCTTAGTTTAAAACCCTTATAGTGTAGTAAAAATCCGTTTATTCAGTGGCGTAAAACAGTATAAACAAGTTGCCAAGATTTCGTTCTCCATTAGGAGGTTTTTTCGAGGTAGTTGTTAGGCATAAAATGCAGAAAAATAGAACGCATATTAGTTCACTGCATTTATGCCTAACCACTGGCTTGAGAAAGCGTCCCAGCGGAGAACGAAACCTCGGCAACTTGTATATTCTGTTTTATGCCACTGAATACGAGTAAACGAATTTATTTTACACTATAAGTGTTGAACTTGTACAGTTGGTGTATTCTTAACTGATACTCACTACTGTTGCTCTTCCACATTCGACAAGCACAGCAGTTTTGCTGATATTCGCAGTACCGAGCACCCACTGTCCTCCCGCGCTCCAAGCGTTTTTAGATCACGTGGCTTTTCCGTTAGACTTTTAGTAACTTATTCCGAACTACTACTGGAAGTGTTCCTGTTCACTTGATTATGTAGCATTTCGTAAGACCCTATTTGGATAAAATGGTTCATTGATCATAATGAATCGGCCACTTAATGTATATTTGTCCCGTTATAGACAACTAACGGAATTTTTTTTCTGGCGTGTGTTGTATTCCTAAAGTCTTTATTAATTGATTCATAGTTTCGCTCGAAAGAAACAGCTCTTTTTCGTAGTTCGACTCACAGTAATCCTCAAACATTGCACTAGCCATTATGTAACTGCTTTTAGTTCGTTTTAATCTGCAAACTTTTCCCTGCGCACAAAGGAAAAGTGTCGCCATTTACTTCTGGAATATGTCACATTTTTATCTGAGCTGACCATGTTACCAACGAGCTTGCCTGTTTTACTTTCGCAGGATCGTAAGAAATGTGTTCTTCCTTATCCATTCAGCTTCGGCTTTAGCTCCGTAAAACTCAAACATTCCATCACTTTTTCAACTAGATATCTTTTCAGCCGAGGGCATGTTTTCAGTCCTTAAGCAGCATCTTTGATCAAGTTTTTGTTCCTTAAGATTTCGTCGCGCTTAACACCCTGAAGTCTGATTCATTTGTTTTACACTGCACCGCCTGATTCATTTGTTTTATTTTTATTCATTGTCCGATTTCGTATGTTTATTCTTAAAACACTGGTTTTAAGTCTCAATCTTTGTTGCGGAAACCGATGCCGCATTTTCTTACATAGAGAGCGTTCAACGTTATTTTTTCTATTATACTTATTCCGTCTATACATGTGAACTACGGTAACATTTAATCACACTGTGCATAATGTCAGTATACGTGTTACATTACCTTTTTTCTAATTTTGATTGGTGTGTTTTAAAAATTTCTACGGATGCCTGATAGAGAGAAAATTTTGGACGAAAGATTTAATACCTCTAATGCCATGTTCTCACACTCCGGTGTTTCGAAAAGGTATGTGCGTTTCTGCCTTGTTCAAGAAGAGACTGTCATTAAATACCTGGAATATCAGTCACGATGATTTCTTTGGAGCAAAAAGGAGCGTTCGTTTGAGAAATATTGACAAAACAAATTGCATTGGTGTCCATGGTGACGGTGGGTATCGTTTCTGATCAACAAGAGGTTGACGAATAAAACAAGACTGCTACGGCGTTACATGCCGCCTGCTGACGATACGGCATGTTTTACATTTATCCGTCTTCAGCCACCATGTTCGAGGTATTGTGGAGGGTTATTCACTACTTGTTGTGTGTGTGAAACCAAATCAAAATATCTGTGCCAACATTTCTTTGTTATTTCATACTGCTCGCCACACTACAAGAAAAACGAAATGCTACGCTGAAAATATGCAAATGACGACACTTAATGCTTTTCTAATCATTTTCGGTGGAAGATAGCAACAATGTACTCGCTGTCAGAGCATTTCCAATACGTCGTCTCTCCTTTTCATGTTTATACAAGAGAAACATCAAGGAAGCGTGAAGTTCTTAAGGTTTTCATTTGTTTGTTCTCCAACTGGCCAAACAGATAAAAGTTACAGGGACTACCGTCACTTACGTAGAATCTGTTTGGCCGTTGAAAATAAAAATTAAGCAAACCTCAAAATCATTCAATATTATTTTTTCTCGGCATGGTATAGATAGGACAGGCACTGTATTCCAATGTGATAAAAACAATGAGAAGTGTTTCCACCTTAAGTACTGCCTTTGTAAAGAAATATGTCCAACCCGTAAAAGATTTATCTTTTGTTTACACATTATGAAACGTATATGACAATTCAATATGTCTGTAAAACTATTAGCTAAAATATTTTATTTATCCCACATCTTTGAAACTTCCGAAAAGTATTTTACATACATTAGTGCTCATCTATCTCCATAAAGCAAAGTGGGAAAATGCGAGTGTGTCCATCAGCAGATTGTTCCACCACTTCTAAATAACCTAGAGATCTGAAAATTGAATTGGTATGCCAAGGTCCGGATACCTAGAAAAGTCCGACCCCCCCCAAAGAAATGGCGGCTTTGGAGTATTGTCTGCTTCAATTTTTCTACCACTTCTATACCTAGAAAAGTAGGAAAACCGAAAGATTCAAAAGAGTGGCTTGGCTTTACTGTTCAGAATGCTGACAGGTTTAC
This sequence comes from Macrothele yani, assembly GCA_039090855.1. Lineage (NCBI taxonomy): Eukaryota > Metazoa > Arthropoda > Arachnida > Araneae > Macrothelidae > Macrothele > Macrothele yani. Next base: position 77,706,278 of record CM077007.1, on the reverse strand, counting down.
AGATCATTTCGCCAAAAAAGTTGAAATGCTGTTAAAATTCCATGAAATTTTGATTTAAAATTAAGCGGCGCCAAAGGCTGCTACCATTTTACGTCAAACCGTATGCATTGACGTCACAATCCTGTTTTGAATCGTAAAACAGTTACGGATATACAAATCACCCTTCGCCAAATTACATAAAAAAACTGTCTACTTCACAGTCGTAATCCAAACTGACTGAAAACTTGCCAATGCTCGCAAAGTTCGATTCAACGCCATGCAAGAAAGAATCACAATGTGCAGATAAAACTAATAAAGGATAAATATTAAAAAAGAATCTTGATTAAAATTACTTTTCCCTTTCTTTAATTTTATCTTCAAAAATTATTTTATACATTCACTATGCAGAGAGCTAGTATGACTCCTAGTTTACATATATTCCTCGAAGTTCTCTCGTCGTTCAAACATCTGTGTGATTAAAGTCCTACAGAATCTTAGGAACGGAAATATATAAATACAATGTAAATGCTGTTACTTGAACGACGAAATTTTCACAGTATGTTTTTACAAGGCGTTCTGATGAACTTCTCTGGAGGGTTAAATTTGAATCGTATCATTTCCTTCTACGTGCCGTAAGAACACATTGGTATTTTCTTTGCATTTTATGTTATAGTCTGGAAGTCCTCATTCAGAAGTTATTCTTCTCTTGTAACGTGATTTAGAAAGAATTCAAAATATAGTGGGACATGTTCTAAATCTCATATTCCAGCTTTCATTCTCAAGCTTTCATCATCTTAAATTGAACAAGAAATGATGGCAATTTTTAGAGCAGGCTTTACTAAGTCAAGTGTCAGATTTTTAGTATGTATTTTAAATGCTGTATTTATTGAAAAAGCAAAAAATACACGGCATATCTTTAAAACTTTGTCTACAACTCAACACTCATAACGGTTTGTTTAACACGTTATCAAAAACTCAAGGAAAAGCTTGTTTTAATCTTATGTATCTATCTATTTATCTATGTCTATTCTCAATTAAAATGAACATTTTTGTTCTTTTCCGTCCTAGTACACGGCAGTGAAATACGATCAGCTGGACTACCGATTATTTTAGTTTTATTGGTTGGGGGTTTAACAACAACCGTGATCAACTCAGTGGGCTGTAAGTAGTCTGCCGTCCCTAATTTAAGGCCACTGATTCCAGGGAAGGGAGAGAGCCGGTGCCGTAAGAAAAACACAACGTCCATGCCTCACCGGTATTCGAACCCGGACCCATCTCGGACGCATCGCTTTGACTATCGTGCCACCGGGTTGACCTATCGATTATTCAAGCACTTTATTTTCGGTGCATTTAAAATGAAAAAAAAATTTCGACAACCGTTTGTTCGTTGAAAATTGCATCGAAACAAATTTAAGTCAATCACATTTGCAAACGCTAGATTTTCTGTGATGTTTTAAAGAAACTTTTCACATGAGAAACATGGGGGCTCCTCTCTCTGTTTTTAACGGGCGCTCAAGTTCATTACTAAAACGTGCGCATTGAAGTGAAATGTTTATGTTTGAGTGAGTAACTTATATACTTCACATTCTGTTTCTTTTTCTTCTCGAAATACTACTTCTCAGTTAGCAAACATGCGATGAAAGTGAAAATTTGATTTTGTTCTCACTTCTATCTTAATTTAATGTTCGTTGTTACAGTACTTCGCATGTTTTGATTGATGAACGCTTCTCCCGAACCAGGTGTTTTAGAAACGACGCGTCGAATGTGATTATCTCTGCTAAATTTAGATATTTCAGTAAACTAGCACAGATTACCTTTGCCTGTCGTCGGCGCAAAGAGAAGCGAAACACAAAAAGAAAAACGTACAGTAATTTTATCATAACTTCACGGTACATTTCCGCCGATCAGAAAAAAGTGGTGTTATTTTAACATTACAAAAATGCTTTCGTCTTCCTTATGTTTTTGTTTCCACAACATAAGCTGATGACTCTTTTGAATTAGAATACATCGTAATTACAGACTTAGAGAAACCTGAGGTACAAGTAACGCAAAGCAAAAAAACAGAAATATGTTTCGCAACATTGTACTAGTCAGCTTTCATAACTGTAGCTTTCTGTTTCTTCGAAGCCCTTTAAATCCTGTATAGAGATAAAACAAACACACTTTGAAACATCCAGAAAATTTGCCGATACATAATTTTCGAAGGCATAAAAATTTTTCTAAAACATTCCATTGACGCGAAATTACCGTAATGAATGTCATTAATGCTGCATAAAACTCGGAACTGCGTCAGCCCGAAGCAGGAATCGCACCCGTATGCTTATGATAACCATTCACATCAGGCAGTAACTAAAGTAAGAGCATATAAAATTGAATCAAGAGTCATTGTTCTAATTAGCAAGGGTGTATCTTTCAAGTATGTTAACCACTCACATCAGCCAGGACCGTCTTCCTATTTCCTAAGTAACTGAAGTACAGAGCATATGATACTGAATCAACAGTCATTGTTCATTAGCAAGGGTGTCTCATTCAAGTATGTTAACCATTCACATCAGCCAGGAGCGTCTTCCTATTTCCTAAGCAACTGAAGTACAGAGCATATGATACTGAATCAACAGTCATTGTTCATTAGCAAGGGTGTCTCATTCAAATGTGTTAACCATTCACATCAGCCAGGACCGTCTTCCAAAGTAACTGAAGTACAGGGCATATAAAATTGAATCAAGAGTCATTGTTCATTAGCAAGGGTGTCTCATTCAAGTATGTTAACCATTTACATCAGCCAGGACCGTCTTCCTATTTCCTAAGTAACTGAAGTACAGAGCATATGATACTGAATCAACAGTCATTGTTCATTAGCAAGGGTGTCTCATTCAAGTGTGTTAACCATTCACATCAGCCAGGACCGTCTTCCTATTTCCTAAGTAACTGAAGTACAGGGCATATAAAATTGAATCAACAGTCATTGTTCTAATTAGCAAGGGTGTCTCATTCAAGTATGTTAACCATTTACATCAGCCAGGACCGTCTTCCTATTTCCTAAGTAACTGAAGTACAGAGCATATGATACTGAATCAACAGTCATTGTTCATTAGCAAGGGTGTCTCATTCAAGTGTGTTAACCATTCACATCAGCCAGGACCGTCTTCCTATTTCCTAAGCAACTGAAGTACAGAGCATATGATACTGAATCAACAGTCATTGTTCATTAGCAAGGGTGTCTCATTCAAGTGTGTTAACCATTCACATCAGCCAGGACCGTCTTCCAAAGTAACTGAAGTACAGGGCATATAAAATTGAATCAAGAGTCATTGTTCTAATTAGCAAGGGTGTCTCATTCAAGTATGTTAACCATTTACATCAGCCAGGACCGTCTTCCTATTTCCTAAGTAACTGAAGTACAGAGCATATGATACTGAATCAACAGTCATTGTTCATTAGCAAGGGTGTCTCATTCAAGTGTGTTAACCATTCACATCAGCCAGGACCGTCTTCCAAAGTAACTGAAGTACAGGGCATATAAAATTGAATCAATAGTCATTGTTCTAATTAGCAAGGGTGTCTCATTCAAGTATGTTAACCATTTACATCAGCCAGGACCGTCTTCCTATTTCCTAAGTAACTGAAGTACAGGGCATATAAAATTGAATCAAGAGTCATTGTTCATTAGCAAGGGTGTCTCATTCAAGTATGTTAACCATTTACATCAGCCAGGACCGTCTTCCTATTTCCTAAGTAACTGAAGTACAGAGCATATGATACTGAATCAACAGTCATTGTTCTAATTAGCAAGGGTGTCTCATTCAAGTGTGTTAACCATTCACATCAGCCAGGACCGTCTTCCTATTTCCTAAGTAACTGAAGTACAGGGCATATAAAATTGAATCAAGAGTCATTGTTCTAATTAGCAAGGGCGTCTCATTCAAGTATGTTAACCACTCACATCAGCCAGGACCGTCTTCCTATTTCCTAAGTAACTGAAGTACAGAGCATATGATACTGAATCAACAGTCATTGTTCATTAGCAAGGGTGTCTCATTCAAGTGTGTTAACCATTCACATCAGCCAGGACCGTCTTCCAAAGTAACTGAAGTACAGGGCATATAAAATTGAATCAATAGTCATTGTTCTAATTAGCAAGGGCGTCTCATTCAAGTATGTTAACCACTCACATCAGCCAGGACCGTCTTCCTATTTCCTAAGTAACTGAAGTACAGAGCATATGGTACTGAATCGACAGTCATTGTTCATTAGCAAGGGTGTCTCATTCAAGTGTGTTAACCATTCACATCAGCCAGGACCGTCTTCCTATTTCCTAAGCAACTGAAGTACAGAGCATATGATACTGAATCAACAGTCATTGTTCATTAGCAAGGGTGTCTCATTCAAGTGTGTTAACCATTCACATCAGCCAGGACCGTCTTCCAAAGTAACTGAAGTACAGGGCATATAAAATTGAATCAAGAGTCATTGTTCATTAGCAAGGGTGTTTCATTCAAGTATGGGAACCATTTACATCAGCCAGGACCGTCTTCCTATTTCCTAAGTAACTGAAGTACAGAGCATATGATACTGAATCAACAGTCATTGTTCATTAGCAAGGGTGTCTCATTCAAGTGTGTTAACCATTCTCATCAGCCAGGATCGTCTTCCAAAGTAACTGAAGTACAGGGCATATAAAATTGAACCAAGAGTCATTGTTCATTAGCAAGGGTGTCTCATTCAAGTATGTTAACCATTTACATCAGCCAGGACCGTCTTCCTATTTCCTAAGTAACTGAAGTACAGAGCATATGATACTGAATCAACAGTCATTGTTCATTAGCAAGGGTGTCTCATTCAAGTGTGTTAACCATTCACATCAGCCAGGACCGTCTTCCAAAGTAACTGAAGTACAGGGCATATAAAATTGAATCAATAGTCATTGTTCTAATTAGCAAGGGCGTCTCATTCAAGTATGTTAACCACTAACATCAGCCAGGACCGTCTTCCTATTTCCTAAGTAACTGAAGTACAGAGCATATGATACTGAATCAACTGTCATTGTTCATTAGCAAGGGTGTCTCATTCAAGTGTGTTAACCATTCACATCAGCCAGGACCGTCTTCCAAAGTAACTGAAGTACAGGGCATATAAAATTGAATCAATAGTCATTGTTCTAATTAGCAAGGGCGTCTCATTCAAGTATGTTAACCACTCACATCAGCCAGGACCGTCTTCCTATTTCCTAAGTAACTGAAGTACAGAGCATATGATACTGAATCAACAGTCATTGTTCATTAGCAAGGGTGTCTCATTCAAGTGTGTTAACCATTCACATCAGCCAGGACCGTCTTCCAAAGTAACTGAAGTACAGGGCATATAAAATTGAATCAATAGTCATTGTTCTAATTAGCAAGGGCGTCTCATTCAAGTATGTTAACCACTCACATCAGCCAGGACCGTCTTCCTATTTCCTAAGTAACTGAAGTACAGAGCATATGATACTGAATCAACAGTCATTGTTCATTAGCAAGGGTGTCTCATTCAAGTGTGTTAACCATTCACATCAGCCAGGACCGTCTTCCTATTTCCTAAGCAACTGAAGTACAGAGCATATGATACTGAATCAACAGTCATTGTTCATTAGCAAGGGTGTCTCATTCAAGTGTGTTAACCATTCACATCAGCCAGGACCGTCTTCCAAAGTAACTGAAGTACAGGGCATATAAAATTGAATCAAGAGTCATTGTTCATTAGCAAGGGTGTTTCATTCAAGTATGGGAACCATTTACATCAGCCAGGACCGTCTTCCTATTTCCTAAGTAACTGAAGTACAGGGCATATAAAATTGAACCAAGAGTCATTGTTCATTAGCAAGGGTGTCTTATTCAAGTATGTTAACCATTTACATCAGCCAGGACCGTCTTCCTATTTCCTAAGTAACTGAAGTACAGAGCATATGATACTGAATCAACAGTCATTGTTCATTAGCAAGGGTGTCTCATTCAAGTGTGTTAACCATTCACATCAGCCAGGACCGTCTTCCAAAGTAACTGAAGTACAGGGCATATAAAATTGAACCAAGAGTCATTGTTCATTAGCAAGGGTGTCTCATTCAAGTATGTTAACCATTTACATCAGCCAGGACCGTCTTCCTATTTCCTAAGTAACTGAAGTACAGAGCATATGATACTGAATCAACAGTCAGTGTCCATTAGCAAGAGTGTCTATTAGAAGTCTGCACGGGCTTTAATTTGGAAAGCCTGATCTGGCACAGAATTTCAAGTTTACTGCCCAGCCCTACCCGTTTCAGACTTCCGTAAAGCGTTGTCTGCCACTTATTGCAAATAATGTAAGGCTTCCTCTAGACTAGAGCAAGGGTCTTCAATCCGTAGATATCGTAGATAACATAGATATCATGTTAACTGTAGCGTTTCTTATTCAGAAAGTTATGTTTTAGAATTCAAAAATTCTCTGAATTTTTTTAATCGATATTCATAATAAGTACAAGCATTTTTACACTTCTTTACTCTTCTTTTTCATGTGGTCCGGGAGTCTGTTTCCACTTTGCCATGTTGTCTGCGTTTAAGAAAAGGAATAAGACTCCCTACCTTTGAGAAACAGAGCCGTTCTGTAGAAATAACTTACCTTATTAGAGAGACGTGCCGTTGCTCGTAGAATTTCCCTCACAAATGATGTTTAAACGTGACTACGTACTCCTCTTGCATGTGTAAACAATTTTTCTTTTCTGTACCTAAGTACAAACAAGGTAGTAATCGATCCCCAAATAAGTAAGTAAATATTTCGAACTTCCTCATTTCCGTTGTAGCAACGAATGACGCCAGAAGTTCGTTTTGTTTCGTGAAGCTGAAAAACGTTTATGTAAACATTTCTTGGAAAAGGAAAAAGCCACGTGTCTCTTACGCCAACGAAGTGAAAACGACATTTGATTTCAGACTTTGACGAAATAAACCATCCCAATTCAGACTCGTGTTACGGACAGGCTTATCGGTTTCAGCTGGAATTAATCAATGCATCCGGTAAAAAACTCAATGAACTTCGTCATTTGATTATCTAAGAGGTCAGACTTTGTTTTGTGAGACTATATATTTTTTTAATCCAGAACAAAAATGTTAAACCTTCCAGTGGAAGTGGAGAACTATGGATAGTTTCGATAGTCAAAAAATAACAGTCGATAACTATAGACAGTGTGTTGTCAAAGTTTCTCCTGAGAAAAGAGGAACTGGGTTTGGGGCAGTCAGACTTACTTTCAACGAATTCTTCAAAAAAAGCAACTGGATGCTGTCGTTTTAAATGATCCCTAAAATTTGACGTATTGCCCGAAGTTTTGTAGTTCTTCCCTCAAAGGCGAGGCGTAACTAGGACGGGGTAGCGGGGTGGCTGCCCGGTCGCAGCTCAAGAGAGGGCTCAAAAAATCACTATGTACAATCTAACTAAAATAGGAATTGAAGTTTAGCACCAGTTTCTGGTACAGTTTCCCCCTCGCCATATTCCGTCATTTGCCTATTTGCAGAATTTTCTTATATGTTCAAGGACGATCCATAGGACCCTCTCAACGGGATCCTGACCCTTACCGAAATTTTTCGCCTGTGCAATTGTTTTTTATTGTTTTCATACAGTCATTTCAAAATAGTACTTTTTTACGACGTAATTATATGCAGTTTGTGCGTTGTTTTTATTTTTACGTTTATATAGTTAATCAGTTTAGCCGAAATTATTACAACTTTATTTGAATACACATACATTATGTGCATTATGTTATGCCTTCAACATTTTTTTCTCTGATCGTTACGCCTTTTGTGTGTTGTCTGGTCGCACGGGGGTGAGGGAGGGAGATAGAGATAGATAGATAGATAGATAGATAGATAGATAGATAGATAGATAGATAGATAGATAGATAGATATAGATAGATAGATGAGAGCACAATGATCTCTGTGCAGTAGGGATTATAAAGTATCGCCTCAAAAAGTTAATTTACTGCATCACTTACAGCCTTATTTTGAAAATATGTGATTCGTTCAACAGAAAGTCATATCTTATGTTATGTGAGAAATGGAAACGGAAAGAGATTCCAAAAAAATTATACCCGTCTGATTTTACTACATCTCTTGCCGCCGTGAACAAGAATTCTAAGTATTTGGAAGCTATTAAAAGTTCACAGTTAGCTCCCAGTCTCAGCGGCAAATAAATGTTGTTGTTTTTTCATTTCTTGATGATGAAGAGGGTTAAATCGGTTTTAAGAAACAAAACTGGACACCCTTGACTGCTAAACTATACACAAATTATACTTAAATAAGTTATGTATATTTTAATTTAACTTAAATATATAAGGTATATACATGTGTGTGTGTGTGTGTGTGTGTGTGTGTGTGTGTGTGTGTAAAAAACAGATGAGGGAGCAAAATTTTGTGGTTTTCCCCAGACGCAGAAATGCCTAGTTACGCCCCTGCCTTAAAGGTTACATTTTGCGTGGACCTTATCCTCATCAAAAGAAAAATAATGCCGCACAAAAGATATTTTACGTTTACCCATTATTACTGATTACTTACTTTCGACAAATAACTGTTTCAGCACCTGACGCACGTTTAAACTTCCAGTGCAAACAACGAGAACCGTGCTTTTGACTTTGTCTTTATCTTATTGAAACGTACACTTTCGCTTTGAGCTTGCAGTCTGTTCTTTACGAACAGACTGCAAAATCCTCATACCCTCACGGTTTATTCTTACGGTTGCAGTTAACTTTTGTTTCGCATTGTCATTGTGCATCAATATGGCTGGGCTCGATCTTTTCGACACCATTTTAAATGAAGTGAAAGTGAGCGTCCCAATCATCAATGCTATTGGTGGAAGCTGAATATGTTACACTCACAGCATTGAAAACATAAAACTGGATAGTTGAGAAAAACTGTCAATGCACTATCGATGTACTGAGTTGGACAAAACTATCGATACTGTCGATAGTGCCATCGATAGTACCTCCACTTCTACCTTACAGTACTGGCTTGACAAGGCCGTATCCCGGTATTTTTCACTGAATTGCCGAAAAACATAGAGGGCCGGGCTCGGGCTTTCTTGGTCGTACCTGGCCCGTGCAGACCTCTAGTGCCTAACTCACAGCGTCCTCCACTGATGCTAGGCAGAAATATTTTTTTCAGATATGACATCGTATAATTCATTAATATGCAACCCTCGTAGCATATGGTGTTCAAATAAGATTATTATTCTTTTAATATGGAAATGCTGCCACTTGTTCTGCATATACCGAACTCATCGGAAACTTAAAAGTTTATTTATCGTGAAGCCGAATCCAGTCACGGGAAAACTGTACCGTGAGCTTCTGGTTCGATTCCGTATTCGGAACGTTGCAGTTTTCAAGCTTCTGAAAAAATTGCGACGTGAATGACAGTTGAGAAGCGCGTTGATAAGTTGGAATGTAATAATCAAATACCCTTTGTGAACTTACTTTATGTAATGCAGCTGTCGGTATCAGTTTCTGCCAACGGTTTGTATAGTTAAACTCCCACTACAAACAACGAGAACAATGCTTTTGACTTTGTCTTTATCTTATGTAAACGTACACTTTCGCTTTGAGCTTGACTTAACGTGACATTCGTTTACCAATATCAATTATCGCTGTGTATTTTTTTTTAAATATGCAGGTTAATGTTTTCTTTTAGTTTCGCATTTGCCAAAATTATAACGCTATGTATTACAGCTGATCTAAAACTGATAACGGAAAGCTATAAAGTCTTCATAGACATTAAACTAACGTTGAAAATCAAATAACTTTAAATATGGGTGTTACATAGAGAAAACTACTAACTTGAAAAATGTCCTTAACCAGTTCTTTAGCAAACCGAAGTAATGTAGTCTGTAAAACTCACAGTCCTAAGTTAGTTTTTTGTTTAACAGAGAATTAGTAATGAAAGAAGAAATCAACAAGCATAGTAAGTAGCACCACGATCAGTTTTTGTTTTATTGTTTTAAAATAAGGAACTGCTCAATATTGCTAAGGTCTTTTTTTTATTGTTGTTCTTATTTTGTCCATCAAATAAATAGACGAAAGACGTAATTTTTTAACGTTATGGCCTGATTAAGAATTTCGAAGTTTCAGTGTGGCAGGAATGAATGCGCTTTCAAAGCTATTTGGATTAATAGAACAATTAATCCACTAAATACAGAGTGCGCTAGGATCATTTGTTCTTTTTAGCACAATTGAAAGATGCAGGCCGTAGACAAGGGATGACTCCGAGGTCTGATGTTGGTAAAAGACGTACGAAACTGCCACTACTCGTGTAAGAAAACATAATTCAAAAGAAGCAGCGCTCAACGTGCTCTTTATGAAAAATGTATTTTCTGTACAGCATCAAGAAAATTTAAGATTGATCTGGTTCGCTGTCTGAAACGCTGGAACAGTGCTAAACGAATTCGTTATTTATGATTATGTCTGAAGTTTGTTACGAGGAAATCTCGAATGAGAAATTCCAGCTTGTTATTTAACCAGATCTAGGGATTGGAAGAGGTAGCCATGGCAAGGTTTAGCTTCAGAACAAATAATTATTCCTTGTAAGATGGTTTGCTGTTATGTAAAGAAGTGGGAAAATGTAACGATGCGCACAACATGGCATTGGGTTTTGTATGAATTAAACAAAGAATGATCGCAATAAAGCAGCTCACGAAGAAACAAAACTATCTCTGACTTTCGTTAACCCTGAATGAACAATTTGGGCACAAGATGCAAGAAGTTTGCTGTGGTCAGTGAAACTGATAGTTCGATCGGACTTGGAGAATATGTGATGAAAATTATTCCTGGCAATAAAAAAAGATTCATAAAATTATATGACCTCAGCAACAACATGATTGTCCGATGAGCGCATACAGACGGCATGGACTACTGGCTTTTCGTGCTGATAGGCCCGAGCACGACAGAGACGTTGTCTTTGCCTTCACGGCTGGTTTTCACTCCTTCCGGTAATCAGTTACCTTTAATTTGGGACGGATGATTACACTGAACAACAATGGTACACTCAACAAAAATGGGTTTGTTGCAAAGAAAACTTTAACCGTTTTGTACGTACTTACGGGTGCTGAGACCAAATATGAAGTCACAATTTTTCCACTGGGCTCCAATTTCTTGTAATGGAACTCTCTGTTGGGGTGAATGCTGTGTTACTTAAAGGAATTTCCATATGTTTCCCAGCGGAGACATCTGTCTGCGGTCAGGATAGATGTGTCTCTGAGAGTAGACATACTGGCCCCATTACTTCCTGTTGTGCAATTCCTTCTGGAAAGGGGGAACAAAGCAGAATTTTTTTCATTCGAATGCATTTAATCGGTATTGAATGTCGTGCATTTTCTCATCGTTTTAAGAAATAATGTGGATTGTGCAAAATGTACGTTAAATAATGCCGCGTACTTGTGTGAACCATCCAAACAGTTTCTTCTACATTTGTGGACAATTTACTTTAAAGTCTCAAAGGCGACATTTCACACCGTTGATTAGAAAATCGTATGAACTTTATTCCCAGTGCAAAATGTGTGATGAAAATAAATCTTGGGCGACTCACATTTGTTGTAATTCATGTGTAACTTTGTTGACTGGCTGGTTGAAGGGATCACGTGAAATACCATTTGCGATACCAATCGTTTGGAGAGAACAAAAAGACCACTCAACAAACTTTTACTTCTGCATCACTAAGATATCTGGAATTACAGCTAAGACCAAAGACACGATTCAGTATCCCAGTATTCCTTCGGCCATAAAACCTCTTCCTCATTGTACAGATTTTTGTGTTCCTTTATCTCCACAGTCATGGAGTTTAGATGATAGTGATACTGATGAAATAAATCCTCACAGCGAAGAAGATATTGAAGTACAGCAAGACCCCGATTTCTCAAAAGATTCTGTGCCTCACCTTGTAAGTCAGGAAGAATTAAATGATCTGGTTCGTGACTTTCATTTAGCAAAAAGTCAGACCGAAATAGTGGCTTCAAGATTAAAGGGATGGAATCTTTTACAACCAAGTACAAAAGTTTGTAGTTTTCGTCGACGACAGGAAGAGTTGAAACACTTATTTATCCGTCAGTACCTGTTTGCAATGATATAGACTTATTGTTTGAAGCCCCAGGGCAGCAACACAAATCTGAAGAATGGAGACTTTTTACAGATTCCTCAAAAATAAGCTTAAAAGCTGTTCTTCATAACGTAAACATGTATCCGTCAGTACCTGTTCCATATGCTGCATACATGAAAGAAACATATGCAAATATGAAACTGTTGCTTCAAAGTATAGTATACAAAAAGCACTCATACAACATTTGTGGCGATCTTAAAGTGACGGCTTTACTCCGTAGTCTACAACTTGGATACCCAAATTACTGCTGCTTCCTCTGTGAATGGAACAGTAGGGACAGAAATTCTCATGACATTAAAAAGACCTAGCCTAAAAGAGAGTCCTTAATTCCAGGTAATAAAAATGTTGTTGCTGTGTAACGTATACTCTAGATTCACTTTCCTTTTGATTTTTATTATCTCTGGTTATTTTATTTTACTATGTAAATTATCTTCTTACTGAACGAGATGTTATTTCTCCCGCTGAATGAGATCTGGCAATGAGTGTAAGTCATGACGTGGTGGTAGGCAGTATAAATAGGCGCGTTCAACGAGACGTAGGGAGAGCTTTTTGTTGATGTGCGTAGAGAGAGCTGTTGTTGTACGAAGTGAGCTGTTGTTTATGTGTCAGAGAGCTGTTGTTGTATAGAGAGAGCGGTTGTTTATGTGCGTGAGAGCTTTGTTTCGTGTGTAAAGAGATCTTCGTTTATGTGAGAGCCAGAAGTTTACCAAATAAAAGATTGTCTTAGTAAGTACGTCTTTCTCAGTTCATAGTTTTGTCAGATCTCTGTCTGGCTGTTAGGTTAATTTCATTAGTTGATTATTATTAACAACCAGCATAAGACTTTATTCATCTTAATTACTACTACAACATTACTAGCAGTTAAAAGCTTGTTCATTATTATTACTACACTACTAGCAGGAAAGTTTATTCATGATATAATTAACACAACAAGCATTAGAAGAAGCATTAGCTTGGAAGAAGCATATATTCATTATAATTCAGTAGCAGTAGCGATATATTCATTATAGCTGAGCAATTAGTAAGTCCTCAGAACGTGTACTTACCACCGCTTCACGTCAAACTAAGTTTGAAAATTTTTTTATAAAGGCATTGAATAAAAATTGAGAAGCCTTTCGCTTTCTAAAGAACAAGTTCCCCAAAATATCTGAAACCAAAATTAAACAAGGCATTTTTATTGGTCCAGAAATAAGGGAACTTATGTGTGATTACGCATTTGAAGTCACTTTGAATGAGACTGAAGCTGCTGCATGAAAGTCCTTTACAGATGAGGTACGGAACTTTTTAGGTGACCGGAAGTCAGAAAATTATAAAGAACTTGTTACTGAGCTTTTAGAAAATCATAAGGCCATGGGATGCAATATGTACAGAAGAAAATCTAAAATAACTACTTTTTAAGTTAAATGTAATTAATTGCTTGTAGCGAAATATACATACCAAACTGAAGGCTTGTTGTGCACTGATACAATAGGTTACTTGAGAACTATGCCCGATAGCACTAAAAATTTAGCAAGCAGATTTTTGTAATCAGCATGACAAATACTGTATGATTAGGCATATGCAGTCTTTGTAACGAACAAAAAGTTTATTTTTGTTGTTCAGTGTTGTTATTTTTAGTCGTACATGTTCATAGGTGTAGTTCTACCGAGAAACTAAGAAAATATAACATTACGCTTCTGCGACGACTAGGAAAACAACAAAATTTCCACTGAAAAATGTTTAAAAACCTACAAGCAGAACCTACGTACGTTTTTAAATTTCGATAACAACCTTTGTAACATCAAGAGCCACAACTTGAATTCCGCCAGACTTTTTTCATGGTCGTATTTCAAACATGACTAAAATAAATAAAACTATCCTTTCATCGATTCGAACGAAAGCTATATTGGCTGAAAATCCTCAGTGAATAAACAAAGACATCGCTCTTTCCACATTTTATCAATACATAGCAACCGAAAATTGTTATCCGGTCGCCGTGGCGACCCGAATCCCAGATCTCTCGATATCTAGCCAATTTTTCGGTTGCTATGTGTTGATAAAACGTGGAAAGAGCGATGTCTTTGTCTATATTGGGTACTGCTTATAGCCCACAGAGTTGCTCTCTGTGGTCGTTAAACCCCAATAAGAAAAAAAACTATATTCACATTCATGATTTGGCTTGTAGACCTCCAGGGAATCCACAGGTTTCTCCTTAATTATCTTCTCAGTAACTGTGACTAAAATGGATAACAAAAAATTAGGGCGTTCGTTTCGAGGGACAGGGTGAAACGTCTTTTTTGGAATAGATTGGGTATTAGCAAGTTTGCAACATGTTAGAAAGATTTCTATTGGAAACGATAATTTAAATAGACGTCATGAAAGAGGTGGGAATCAGTACCTGATTCGTGTCCATGAGATTTCAGAAGAACGAAAGAATGTGCCGTATGAATCAGAAGCTGTAATAGTGTGGAAAGTTCAGAGTATTTGGCGTAATTTATGATGGCGTAACACAACTAACAGTGTGATTACAGTATTTGGAGAGAGATGATGTTAGATATATTACTCATAGTGCAGTTGTTCTCAGCACAAAAACTTAATTTTTGTTAGGGAAGTTATGAATAGAAAACCGTGAACAGATGAGAAAAAGAATGGAAGAAGAACAAAAATGTCCCCACCAGTCTTACCACCAGGACAAAGTGAACGAATACCGATTAAGCAAAATAAATAATTTCCATCAATTCCTTGTCAAAGCTTTCTCTTCTTCAATCGTACACATGTTTACATGACTTCTGTAGAAACCTACCTGTCTTGGTTCTGAAGATAGTGTACTTCTCTGAATGTGACAGGCTTTGGTTAATGTGACAGGTTTTGAGAGCTGTCTTTACTGCAAAGCTCGGTCAGCCTTTTCAGAGATGTAAGAGAAGGAAATGGAAGATTCCATTCTGGGAAATAATATATCAGTTACTGCCAGTGACTGATAATATATCAGTCACACGAAGTAACTGATATATCATGAATACGTGAATGGGTCTTTGGGAGGAAAATACTAAGTTCATCCCATGGAAAAATTTTCATTTCTCGTTTTGTTCTATGCGGCAGATTTACCATCCAACAGTCGATGTTGCCCAACTGAATATGACTTAGACATGGTAGACAAATACTGAAGATTTCTTCAGAAGATGGTAATGAAATGAACGCAAATGCTGTACAAAGTAAATTTAATTGTGTAATTCAAAAGCCAGGGTTTAACATCACAAGATCTGTGGGTAATTGCATCAGAAATGCTGGCTGAACTTGGGTTATAAAAAAGGGCGAAAAAAGATTTCATTTGAATACTAGAAAGCTGTTTTACTTAGGTAATCAACGATCGACTGGGCTGTCGGGTATCAACAAATAAGAATATAAGTCCAAACGCTTTGTAGTAATGAAATAACTTCACACTATATAATGTGCTTAGCCAGATTTCTAGAAATGAAACCAAAACACTGAACTAAAATGATAAAATGGTAATAAAAAGAAGTTTTGATTAATGAATAGAATAAGTGCGAAACTTGGAGAAAACTTTCTTCGCGATCTTGGACCAATGCTATATTTTAATATGAAAAAGTAATTAAAATTGTAGATTTCCACAGTTAAAACAGACAGATTTTGAAAGAATAATTCAAAATATAAATTTTATTCCAAAGTAACAGATTTCTTCATATTTTCTGTTATTTCCATGCCGAGGTTTTCGGTATGTTTGTTTTCTTTAATTCATGGATAGGATTAAGTTTGATCGGCCCATAATTTGTTTGAGTTCATATTTAAAGTCAAGTCCTTTATGCCGCTTTGTTAAACTTTCTCAAAACTGATCAATAATCTAAAAAATTCAGAGGAAAAGAAATTTGAGGTACTGATATCTGAAACGAAGAAAATAAATGAAGCTCCTTCGAGAAATGAAATTTGAATTTATTTCATCATGCAAAAGAAAAAATTTCGATTTGTTTCCTGAAAATCATTATATCTGTTGAAATTTCAGTGAACTTTGTCTATGATATCGTTAGTCAGGTTTTTTCAGCATTAGAATATATTGAATCAGAACATTTGCAGTTACACTCATTGTCAAAAAAATAGTTGCAATGCTATTTGGAAGGAAGGTAAAGGTTACCAGGAACAATAAATGATTAAACATTGAGACTGATATGGGCAATATTTATGGAGCTACACGCCAATAAGTAGTGTCTCTCAGTATGGCGTCGGGCCGCCATGTTTTCTCACACAGTATGCCAGACATCTCCGCATGGAGTTGTAAAGGTTCCTAATGGTGTCGTCCGATAAGCCATCCCATGCAGCTTGAATCTTTTCACGCAATTCCTGCAGATTGTGCGGTAGGGGTGGAGTGTGGATAGCACGTCCAATAGCATCCCACACATTTTCAATCGGCCATAAGTTTGGTGATGCGGCTGGCCATGGCAGAGTATCAGTGCCTTGAAGGCAAGTTCTCGAGACAGCAGCAGTATCCGGAGGAACGTTGTCCTGTTGGAAAATGACTCCGGAGTGAGCGTTCAGAAAAGGTAGGGCCACTGATTGCAGGACCTCATTAACGTAACGTTGGGCTGTCAAAGTGCCTGTAATGAACACCAAAGGTAAGCTGGCATCGTTGGCAATTGCACCCAACACCATGACACCAGGCCTTCTGGACGTGTGACGCTCGACAACAAACCGTTCATCTTGGCGCTGACCACAATGCCTCCACACACGAATTCGGCTGTCGTCTCCTCTAAGACAAAAGCAGGACTCACCACTGAAGATCACCTACTGCCATTCTGCGTGGCTCCATGATAGTCTGGCACGACACCATTGGAGTCTTTGGAGACGATGCAATGGTTTTAAGGGCAGTCGTCGTAACGGTCTGTGTGCGTGTAGTCCTACGTCGTATAGCCGTCTGCCAATGGGGCTAGCACTAATCGGACGACGCATAGAGGACACCACTGCTCGCTGAATACCCGCAATTGTGGCTGTTTTGTCACTCCGCGCATGACGGACAACCCGTCTGTCCTCTCTCTCAGTGGTTTGTGTATTTCTCCCAGACCCTCCCTGTCGCTGCTGCGTGCCTTCTTTTATCCACTGCAGCCAACAGCGTACTATGGAGATATCTGCACGACCGGTATGGCGCGCAATACGGCGACAAGACCATCCCGCTTCCCGGAGCCCGATGATGCGGCCCCTCTCGAACTCCTCCAACTGCTCGAATGGCTTCCGAACTTTTCTCCAAGGCATACTTCATTTGCAAAGGATGCAACCAACACAACAGTACGAGTCAGAATGGCAAGCACGCCCAACGGGACGACCTTATATAGCCCGTTAGGCACAGCGCTACGACCCCTCCTTGCTTGCGCCACATGCGGGGCCGAGCGTGATACTTGAATCATTTGTATGTCTTAGGATGTCAAACTTACCCACCAAGTTTCATTCCTGTCGGTTGCGTCCTTCTGGGTGCAACTATTTTTTTCACGATGAGTGATTTTCAAGTTTCCTTCAATATGCTAAGCCGCTTTGCTAATCCCTAGAAGTTTTCTTTGCAGCTACAGATTCAATACGAGTACTACTCAAAGAACAAGTTTTACCTTTTTTCGATACTCTGAAGCTTCGCTTAATGAATTTTATGACTGTAAAATAAAATTTCTTTTTATGTCTAAGCTTTAGTTTTAGTAATAAAGTAGCGTTTACTTGTAGTACGGAAAACGATATGTACTGAATTTGTCAAGCTGTGATCTTCCAGAGATGCCATTCATTTCTGCAAAGACTGGCAACTGAAATCACTGAAAATGCTAAATAAACAACAGATGAGCTGTCTCCGTTCGCTTATTTTCACTGATACATTATTCGAAGATCTACCTCACTTTTTACTCATTTCTGTTTCAGAGCGTAATATCTCTTGTGAATGGAGTTGAAGTAAAAGACATATTTTTGTGATTTTTGTTATTTCTTTGATCCTTAATCCCGAAATATTAAAAATGTTAAGAGAACGAACAAGTTCTGACACATTTCCATTTCATTGAAAAAATAACTTGTATAGTGACATTTTATAGCAGTCATCACTGAGTACTTTCTTTAAAATCATATGACGAGGAACTCAACTCTTTGAAAAAGGAGTTTATTAAGGACGTTTTTGTAACTCATGTGCCTGATGAGCAAACAAGTTTCAGTTTGTTTGTTTTTTCATTGATAATTATAATCAGTTTTTCAATTTGTAATGTATTAGGTGTGCAACTTAATTCCCGGCACGACACGTTGACATCAAATTATAAAAAATCGAATACGTATCTAATCAGGGAAATAATCCCCGTCGTGTTGGATACATTTGAGCCATCGGTCAGAGAGCTGCCGATTTCCACTACGGAAAAAAGAGGGCTGTTTCGAGTTGATAAAGTCATCAATACTTGTGTGGACCTCCTTGACAGAAGTGTCACTCAGGTGCTGTTGCAGAGAGCGAAAGAGGTGATAATCCGACGGGACGAAGTCTAGAATACGTCGGGTGGGACAAAATCTCCCATCCTAGGTCGTGATCGTCTTTAAAGTCATTTTCTCGGTGTGGGAACGCGCGTTATCTTGAAGCAACAGGACCGACCTTCTGCCCTTGCCGGTGTATGGCCTTTTAGCTTCCATTACGTCACTCACACAAATGAGTTGCTGACAATAACGCTCAGCATTGACTGTTTCACCAGGTTTGAGCAACACATAGTGTACGACACCGCGCTGATCCCACCATATGCACAGCAAAAACTTCCTGGCATCGATATTCGGTTTGGCGGTACTGGTGGTAGGCTGACCTGGATAAACCCATGATTTGTAACGCTTAGGATTATCGCAGAGGATCCACTCCTCATTACAGGTCAAAATCTTGTGGAGAAAATCCTTCTTCTTGAATCTGGAGAGCAAGGACATAGCAACATCGTAGCGCCTAGACTTGTTCGCTGGTGTGAGTTGGTGGGGCACCCAACAGCCGTCTTTGTGAATCCGTCCAAGCTTGTGCAGGCGCTTTGCAATGGCTTGACGTGTTACTCCGAGTTCCTGGGCGAGCTCTGACTGTGTGCGACATGGATCCGCGTCAAACAGTTGTTCCAGTTCCCCATCGTCAACTTTCTGTGGCTGTCCCGGACGTTCTGCATCACGGAGATCAAAATTTCCCTGCTTAAACCGCTGAAACCACTTCTTACACGTACTGTAGGACACAGCAGCCTTACCAAAAGCAGCACAGATCATTTGCTGGGCTTCCGTGGCACCTTTTTTCAGCTGAAACGCGAGCAAGGGGCAGTGCCTCAAATGTTGCTTTCGAACGACATTGCTTTCACCGTCAACTTTCGTCCCCTCTGTCACTACAGCTGTGAGTGGTTACGGTTGCCTGGAAAGCTGTTTGATGGCGCAGCAATCAACCATTATCGTACACAGCTATTAGGGGCCGAGAATTAAGCTGTACACCTAATATTCACGATTATCATCAAAGTACGGAAGATTTTTAAAGCAAGTGCAATAGCAGTTTAAAAAAGCTGCGAAAGACGAAACGATTAATAATTTGTCAGCGTGTATATGTGTGTGTGTGTTTGTGTGCGCGTGCGCGTGGGAGATGGTGTAAAGTTATCTTATAAGTAGCACCCGTTTTTCGAATGGAAAATTTGATTCGTGCGATTTCGCGTTTGTTGGTATACCAGAGGAAATTGAACAGTCTTTGTTTGAGCAGTAGGGAATCATCGATCTGCATGCGACCACCTTTGGTTGGGGAA
This sequence comes from Macrothele yani, assembly GCA_039090855.1. Classification (NCBI taxonomy): domain Eukaryota; kingdom Metazoa; phylum Arthropoda; class Arachnida; order Araneae; family Macrothelidae; genus Macrothele; species Macrothele yani. Next base: position 77,686,419 of record CM077007.1, on the reverse strand, counting down.
TAGCTTTGCTTTTCACTATAACTCTCGAAACAACACAGACAGTGGCTTATGTTCCATGAACTCAACTTATGAACTTCTTGCTTGCTGAGTAAAGTTGAAAAGTGTTTGAATGTCATAATACGAATGTTTTTTTTTTTTTTTTATTGGAGGTTTAACGACTACCGTGAGCAACTCAATGGACTATAAGCAGTCGCCCGTCCCTAATTTAGGGTCACTGGTTCCAGGGAAGGGAGAGAGCCAGTGCCGTAAGACAAACACAACATCCATGCCTCACCGGGATTCGAACCCGGACCCCTTTCGGACGAATGATCAGAGGCCATCGCTTAGACCACTGCGCCACCGGGGCGGCATATGAATGTTCAAGCACTTGTATCAATGACATATGAATCTTCGTACATATTAATCTACAACCAAGTATAAGCTTTTGATAACCCTTTGCGAATCAAAACCATTGCCAGTCATAGATGAAAGATGCTTGTCGGCTTCGTAGTTAAGAAATTCTGGTCTGTAGGACGTCAGGTCTACAGACAATGCCAATAAGAATTTAGCAGCAACCTAGTGTACCCCACAGTGGAAGCCAACCCTAGCGTAAAAGTTAGAAAATTTGTCTAGAAGCATAGATAAATAGGCGCATTCCATCAGCTGTCGTCACTCAAAACGACAGGAAATGGCCACAAAATGCAAAGAAGTGATTCCATATGGGTTGCCTTCACATAGTTTTCAACAACGGGTGGTGAACACCTACACTCCATTGCATTTCCGTCAACTCCAATCACCATTTTTGGATCAATAACAACTGGGATCCATAAATTATGAGTGTTTTAGTTTAACATGAATGGAGTCGACGATGGCTTCGAATCAAAGACTTAGTTGTGCACACCAATACATCCCTTGACAGCTTTTCCGGGCATGTAGTGAGATTTGAAGTGCTTCGTTACGAAACGAGTACAGCTGATGTTAACCGTCAGCAATTTCATTCGTAAATGCTGCATTGCGACTGTAACGCTCTGTTTCAATCTGTCAAAAGCATATTTTGTTTCTTCCGGGAATCGCGCGCCTTTTTACCGATAAGTTTATGTATACCAAAATCAAGGTTCCACAGCTATCGCCGCATTCACCAAAACTTTTATCATCGGACTACCATTTATTTCCAAGTTTTGAAATAACATTTCGATGGAAATAACTGTACTAAGCTTGGAACCTGCAGAACGAGATTCTCCACATACTTTTATTTAATACCAAAACAGGATTTTTTTAAACGTGGAACTGAAAATTTTGCTAAGTGATGTACACAAACAACTCAGAATAAGGGTAAATATTTATTTGATTAAAATTTGATTTCGTGGAATTGCCCTTTTTAGTTGCAATGTGATGCTAAAATTAACGCGTACGGTCCATTCCATTTCAAATCAGTGCAAAGACCTTCGGGTAATCCTCAGGAATTTTCCTGAAAAAATTTTATTTGAGAGTCCTAGTCACATGATAACAAATAATATCATTTTTACTTCTGAAAGAAATGTATGCAAATAATGACATTTTTAAAATAGTGCGCTACAGTGAAATCTTTTCCAGCAGAAGGAAATTTCTGATTTTTAGGAATATATTTCTGGCGTTTAAAAATTACTGCGAGTTTAATTGATCTCAGGTGGGTGCAATGTGGCATGACGTACACGGCACAAATGAGTGACAAAAATGGCAGCAACATTTACAGATATAATATGCTGCATACTACTCATATGTGCAAATAAAAAAAAATTATTTCCACACTTATTACCACCATATCTTGTAATATTTCCGAAAACCACACAAACGAGGACGGAGGTGACAAACAAAACAACGAAATGGCCGACTTCGTGATATATATCCTCATCGATATTCTTCATTAAACTCGATTGTTGTAAAATCTACCAATATCGATAGACGCTATAAGCAATATATGCAGTCAGGTATGTTTCGATTAAGGGATAAAGCCAGTGCCTTAGAGCAAACGCACTGTACATGCTTCATCCTGAGCTCGAACTCGGGCTCCCTCCTCAGGTAAACGGTCAGAAACCAGCGCTTAGAGTAATTCGGCACGACGCTCGTTCGCTCTTGTACTTTCACAGTTACTCTATGTTTCAGCGTCCTGAAGTTGGAGGCTACATTTAACATTCGGTACTGTAACATAAATTATCTGCCTATTACCAAAATTTTCATATGCAACTATTTTGGTGAAGCAAACGAACAGGACATCCTGCATTGCAATTTTTTGCACGCTCATGTAAGGATGATCTTATGTTTCGATACTCTTAGAACCATAGAGAGAAGTTCATCATTAGATTTTTTTTTCTTTTTCGTCTGTTTTTCCCCTCTTTCTGTCTCTCTCTCTCTCTCTCTTTCTTTCTACGTGTGTGTGTCATGTCAGACACTACGTCCTTGCCCCTCCCGGAGAAACTCTGGTGAAAGATAATAGCCCACGTGCAAGCAATTGAAGATAACTCTTTGTGCGGTTCTCTTTAAGACGTACCGACGGTATCGGGGAAATTTATGTGATCCATCGCATCTCTTTGTGGAGCGTGGCTCATCTTGACTCGTGGTTATGTGCATCTACCTAGATCGCGAACTCTGTTCCCGAGCCTCCACCGTGAGATGATGCGACCTAGTGTTGTCCAATGACTGCCTCGTGCTGCAGTGGCTTCGGGTACGAGTAAATCCTGGTTGTCATGGCAACTAGGGAAGATGGTTGGGGGTGGGAACATCCTCGTGAATAGCTGCTGTTTCGCATCAATGTTGTGACGCGGAAGCAAAGCACCGGAGTTCATGCTCTTAATGACCTCCTTCTCAATGGGTGGAACCCGTCTAAAGAAGGATAAAACATTTTCGAAATTAGCAAACATTTCTTAAAGCTTCTGAAAGACAGAGCCACGATAGCCCCAATGCTTTACGTGATGGTGTGGTGAGTGAGATTCTATGGAGGTTGTATTTAAGTTTTGTCGTGCCATGAATGTTTTTTCTCCCACTACGTTTTCTTTTTTCGTAACATGAACCACAAAAGTACATAAAGGCTAACAATAAATCGTACGTAGTGATTTCTTAAGTTGATTAAACTCCCTATTCCAGTATCTAGTTTTTTTCCTTTTCCTCCATTTTAATTTTCGTTTTATTTTATTTTTTAAGCTGCGAACTTTCTACAGCGTATTCTTACATGAAAGCATGGGCGGACTGGGTATATGACCGTCCAGTGCAGTCAACAGGCCTACTGAGGGCTGGCTGAAAGCCGATTTCTCAATAATGTTTTAAATAAAATTAAATTCGCAATCGTATTGTACAAGATAAATCTAATAATTTTTTTCATAAAAGTTTACTTTGGAAAATGAATTTCATGTGTTAGATTACACATGGGATTTATAGATATAAAAAACCGCTGTCGAGGTTATTAACTGTTTGAACAAACGTCATCGCTCTTTCCACGTTTATAAGTGGGTCACGAAAAAATTCTCATTGGCCGCCACCGGAAATCGAACCCAAGGTCTTCCAGTTACGCGCCGGATATGCTTCCATTGCATCACAGCGGCTTCGAATTCCCCCAGACTCACATACACTAACTGCCAAGCCAATTTGGCAGATTGCTTCTTGGAGCCCCGCGCAATGCTGGGAATTTACCAAAAATGGTAAGCAGTAACTGAACAATGGAAGCATATTCGATGCGTAACTGGAAGACCCTGGGTTTGATTCTCGGTGGCGGCCAATGAGAATTTTTCCGTGACTCACTTATAAACGTGGAAAGAGCGATGACCTCTGTTCGATGTTCCTAATCCACGTCGAATGTCTGTATTAATTAACTGGTTTAATAAAAATTAAAAAAAAATTAAGTGGGAGCGTATATTAACGCGGTGACAATTTAAAGACACTTCTTTAATTTTGCAACACCGACTGATACTAAGATACATTTTTTTTTATATTTTCGCCTCATCACATAGAATAGAAAAGCCAGGACCGGTAAAAGTTCAAAATAACAGAGACAATTTGATTGAATAACAGAGACATAGTCTACCTCAGCATGAAAGCATCAGACATACCTGAACTTCCACAGAAAATTCTCATAGTTCTGACGTTTGTCTGAATTTACGTATGATAGCTCGTTTAAAGAACGATATCCGGTTGTGCTGATTATCTTGGCGCGTTGCGCTGACTAAAGCAGTTTGACCTTTAATTTGTTTTTGTTTTTTATTTTAATTTAGCTTCTTCTATTGCCTACATTTCTGTATCTGTTCAGAATCAAGTAGAAGATGAAGAGAATTCAAATAAAAGGAGCATAAGAAATGAAAAATCTTTTCTGAAAAAAATATCTTACAGAAGAAAAGTTCTTACACAAAAAAATAACTGTTATTTTCTTCTTCAAACCAGAAACAAATACAACGTAGTTTTTCTGTGTTTTTAAGTATCTTGGAAATTTAATGAAAATTCATAATAAATTTTATGAATCACCGTCCATCCGGAGCAGCTACTTATCTTGAAAAATCCATGTTTGAATAAATTCCGTGTAGAAATTTATTCACACAAATTCTTAGAAATTTCTTCACTGCACAAACATACTTCTTAGTAAACTACATGAATTAAATCTGTTGTCTTTTACTAAGGAGTGTTTGCAAATATCTGACAGCAAAATTGTATACAAATTTGTTCATAGTTAGTCACTAACAATAGTTTGTTAGCTGATTTTTGACCCATCTAATTAAAACTCCTGACATATCTGAGACAGCGGAACTGTGGGGTCCGAGAAATTGTCAAAACCAGAATTCCTCCAGACTGCTCTTAGCTATCTAAAAATGTTATTGTTTACGCTGCCATATTATCACGGCGACTTAGAACTTCTGTAGAGTAACCAGGAGTAATTTCAAAATATTTATCAAGGATTTGACCCACTCTTGAAGATACGCCTTCGCACAGAAACCAGATCAAAACATAAAGGGGCTCAGACGTCAGCGACTTCATGATTTTAAAACCATATAAACGAAAGTTAGTTGTTTTAAAATTATGAAGGAAAAAGAAATTATTTTTTAAAATTATGAAAGAAAAGGAAATTATTTTTTAAAATTATGAAAGAAACGGAAACATTTTTTTAAAATTATGACATAAAGAAAAGAACTTTATTTTTTAAAATTATGAAGGAAAAGAAAATTATTTTTTAAAATTATGGAGGACTTTTAAAATTACGAAGATTGGAGTAGACATGGCTACTTCAGTCTTCTTAACAGACTGAATTAGCCCTGTCATTATTTGCTTGTTTATTTCAGCCCCAACCACGAAACACTTTGCTTATGAACTAAGCAAAAGATACAGAATATTTAAGCAGAACTAGAAGATGTCCGTCAGTAATGTGTGGGGATCAGTGCAAATGATGCTCAACAACATGTTTTCTAAGAGCAAGGGGTCACAGTTAATGTGAGGGGTACGTTCTGAAGCCATCGTATACTTGCCTTCCCGGGAGAGCTTCGGCCTCAGACCATTCATTCGTACGAAATGATCCCTAGGGAAACATAGATGACGCGCCCGCTCAACGGTATTCCACACTCCTCCCCCTCCCCTCCCGCCCCAGCCAATCTATGACCTAAAACTAGGTACTTGATACTTTTTATAGCCCATAGAGCCACTAAGGGGGTCGTTAATCCCTAAAGAAAAAAGTAATTGAGAATTCGCATAAATCAAGACAAATCTTTAAAAGGAAACAATTTAAAGTTGCGAGAATCAGTTCTCAGGACACATAAATCTTCAATAGCGCATTGTTGCGATTACGTGTTGTGAGATATTGTTATCCAGTACAGCATCATCCCAAGTTTATCCCCAGTTAGCATTTGTTTAATTATCATACACGTATATCCACTTTATATGATATTCCTGAATTCTTCCCCAGTTAACATTTGTTTAACGATATATCCACTTTATATGATATTCCTGAATTCTTCCCCAGTTAACATTTGTTTAACGATATATCCACTGTGTATGATATTCCTGAATTCTTCAGAAAAATTTTCGCTCCCTTGAAGTCCGCAATGCAGCATCTCACTCATTCGTGCATTCGTAAAACCGTAGCGGGCTTTAAAATTGAAAAGCCAGCCATGACTTGAACTGAAAGGTTTTTTCTGTATCACGCTCACTTCTTTGAAACAATAAAAAATGTATCGCGCCTGAGCGTAAACGATAGCTTGGGCTAGGATCACGTAACTGCGGAGTTGTTCTCGCAGCCATGTCGCCAGCATTTTTTTTCCACCATGCCTGCCCGTTTGTGCGACGATTTTTACTAACTGAGGCGCACTTGATTTAAGATATAATATCGCTTTTCATTTTCTTTGAATTATCTCTTAATGTTTCGCGCGCTGCTCTCTCCTAAATGAACAGCGCAATGTATAACAGCAGTTCTTTGGCCTTCTCCATAGCGTTTTCTCACATATGATTTCTGTTCGGCAGATACTGATCTTTGCGCCAGTTTTTCCAGCATTTGCTCTAGCAGTACAACTTAATGAACGGTTGGATGACATTGGTATAACGCATAAAAACGTTTAAATTATAATAACACTGAATGTTCCAATAACAACAGTCACCAAAATCAGTTAGAGAAGTTCCGGTGCGCGTACTTTACAGAGGTTCACAGGATATGTACTCACAAAGGATGGCGGTATTTCCATTAAGCTGCAGAAAAATAACCCCGTCATGTGGCAATAGCGTAAACATCGTTTCCCATTAACTCGAACTACCAGCTTTAAGATAATGTGATCCTAACTTGTTTCATTTATTAATTAATTAATTTTTGTGGAATTCGCTGAAATTGTGTTATCCTATACGGAAAACTTCCCGATTTCTCTTAACGTTTTAAAAAAATACATTGTGTGATCACTGAATTATGACCACTTACCTAATGCTTTGTAGGTCCTCCTTTCGCCCTTAGTACAGCAGCTATCCGACGTGGCATGGATTCAATAAGATGCCGATAGCAGTTGGGAAGTATGGCCAACCAAGCTGTGTGTAATGTAGTTTCTCGTGCAGGTATGGACGTGATATTGGTGTATCCAGATGTCTGATATGCCATTCCATGATGTCTCACAAGTGCTCTATGGGATTAATATCGGGGGAATTGGGTGACCAATAGATATGCTGGAAGTTTGATTTGAGCTGTGTTCCGTAAACCATTCCTACACAACATTAGACCTGTGTCTCGGCGTATTGTCATCTTAGAAGACACCGTTGCCATTTGGAAAAAAGTGCAGCATTGCTGCGTGTGCAGAGTCAGCAAGCAGTTCACGATAGTGGGCACTAGTCGTACGTTGTTCCACATGCACCAGGAGTCCAACTTCCTGCCCCACACCATACAACCGCCTACACCGGCTTGCAGTGTGAAGACCATATAGGATGGATCGACTTCTCATGTCGTGTGCGCCAAATACGTACACGACCTTCCATGGAGTGGAATAAAAACGCGATTCGTCAGATCAACACATTTTTATCCAGTCATCCGACATCCAACTTGCATGAACTTTAAGTGAAATGTGTAAAATATTTCATTTAGTTTATTGGCACATCCCTGCATGTTTCACTTGAATGCTTGCATCTGCACAATTTTTTTTTTTGTTTAATCTATAATTTTAGATTCGCGAATATTTCTTCGCCTATGTGTATACCGTGTGTTTTGGACCTACATCAGAACATATACAGATCTCTCCAGTTTTCAATTATTTACGCATCAATAACGTCTCAACCTAAATTGGAGAATATGTAGAACTCTTCGGTTTTCATTTCTTCCTGCATTCATGTGTTCTGTGCTTAGGAACATAGTGTAGCTTTCTGTTTTCAGCTTCTTCTTTTCGGTTATCGATTTCCTAATGTGAGCTCCATTAGTTGAAACCCGTGATTTAGGAAATTGATTACGTGGCACTTTTACCAAATGTGATGTAACGGCAGGAACCCAAACTTTTCTTTATCATAAGGGGCTTGGAAGTAAATTACTAGCTCGAGCTTACGCTTCAAAAATGTTGGTACTGTAACTTCTAAATTGTGTTTCATTAGCACAGTTACTTGTTTAACCATTTTCTGATTCTTGGTCAGATGTGATATAGGAAAACATGAACTGCGTCTTTGTAGTGAAGAGTAGTCAATAACGCCAATTTATCTTTTTAATTACTGTATAGTCTTCGGAGTAATTGTGAAATAGCTCCCTTGTTTACATTTATCTCATTAAATACAGGCGGATGCTGCTACCCTCAGAACTACAGCCACCGCTTGTATATGCACTCTAAGAATTAAAAAGGTATTGTGTTCGCACTCCTGATTATTCGTGAAACGGGAGATCTCTTGCCTAACGAAATCCACGAAATGATATTCTTTTTGTTTGATCAAAGAAGAATTCATTCATTAAAAAAAATTCGTTGCATAATTGCATTTAGGACAAACAACTCCGCGTCACTAGCGAACTTTTCAACAAGGCAAAACATGTGAAGTACAGTAATATTTGGAGCAATAGCTAAACAAGAATGAAGAAGCTTTAAGAAGTAAATTCGAATTACACTAATATGTGAAAAGTACATAAATTTATCATCAGTTGTTTGCTCATCTGATTAAAAAAGGTATGAAGAATAATTTCTCCAAGAGAAGAATTTGCTCTTCCCAATGCTTGCTAAAACGATAAAGGAATAGAAATCAAATTTTGCTGAGGTGTTCAGTTGGACACTTTTTCTCTATTTGAAACATATTTAAAAGTGTAATATGTATTTAATGTCATTTTAAAATTCGGTGAAGAACTGACGTTTATTCCATCACTGAGCATGTACTCGTACAACTTTAAATCAACAGTTTTCTATGAAACTGATTTTTCAAAAGCTACCGGTCTTCCTGTAAATCAAATCGACCCACAAGGGCAAATTACAGCATTATATTGTACATGTAGATGCAAGTCGTTTACCGGTTTCTTCTTGAATTTCTCAGAAAAATCGGTAGAATTCGTGATGGGAGAATATCCTTCCGAATTATCCTGTTTTCATTTTTTTTTTTTCGTGGAAAATAAAGCAGAAGTTACATCCTAGTTTTCTATTTACATTACTCCGGAGGTTTTAAGTTTGTGTAGACTTCTCTACCTCACTGTACTGGGTTCTTAAATTTTGTTGTGCGATTTTAGGATCTATCCCCATTCATAGGACTTGTCGTTCCCTGCGGGCAAATATGGAGATTTAAATCATTTAAAGACGCCCGCTGTCAAAATATATTATTTGGTGCTCCTCTGGAAGTGTAATCATTTCATTGTTCCTCAGACATGGACATGTATAAGAAGACGCTGTATTTTGAATGCGGTAATAAGTACAATAGTGTTATCTTTCGATAAAAATTATAAAAAACGCAATAAAGATTTATCTTTCATTCGTATGTTCCGAAACGTTCTTAAGAAAAACAGAAAAAAATATTTGCGAAGCTATTTTTGATTTTCTAGTATTGTTTCACAATCAGTACCCCTAATCCAATATTCATTACTACGAATATTCATTACTACGACCGGTTCGGTAACCCAATAAAGAATATTCATTACTACGACCTTTGACTAAACCCTATGATTATTCAGAATTCGAAAGTAAGCTAAAGGAAAACTCAGTAAGTGTATTGACTTACACATACAGGTATTCGGAATTACTGATTTGTTTCTTGAGTAAAGTACAAGAACCGCCGAATACATAGCATATGCTTGTAGACATTCATAAGCAGATTAAGTACAAGCACGAGGGAAGTTGCTAATCAGTACCAACTTTCAAGTTGCGTGATTCCATTTCTTATACCAATTATCATGACTTGTGTGACTACTAGTCATAGGCTAGAAACAAAAACTCGTGAAATTTCAGACGTGACGTTCAGTATGTAAACAAATAATGAGAAAGAGCCAAACATTGTGTAACGTACCAGGAGATGTGACGTACCTGCCAGAAGGACGCACACGACATAAAGGCAGATAGGAATCAGAATAAAATGTCCGCGTAGCTCAACTGGTAGAGTGACTTATTCCGGAATGAGGGGATCCGGGTTCGAATGCTGGCGTGGACAGAAATGACGGAGAAATTTACTTCGTTATAATTGCATGAGCAAAAATTCAACAAAAAAGGAAATTTAGAAAAGCAGTATGCGTCCCAACCCCATGCTTTCTTTAGCTTTTTAAATTCAGACTCCTCTCGATTTTTCACCAGCACTTGGAAATAATGTACTCTAAAAAACTAAAAGCCAACATATTTCAGCAGTTTGTACCACAGACACCAAGTCTTCGTGGAAATTACCACTGTGCCATAATTTGTCGTATTTTGCATTTCATCGTAGCCTGTGTGAACGTCATCAAAAATGATAATTGATGAACGCTACGCACAAAAATTGTTCATAATGATTTTTAAAGTATATACACTACAGAATGTATTTATTTTTTCAGATAAAATATATACAGAATAGAATGTAAATTTTATATTGTATAGGCTCTACTGGAAAAAAAATTAAAACATTTCATAAATGTCTAAATGTCTTTTCTTTTTTTTCTTTTTTTTGTTAAATGATTAATATTGAAATGATGTCGGTTTTTACATATCCACCAGTTAAAAAAAAAGAAGGAAAAGACTGTAAAGGTGAAGAAATGTTGCGGTTTGCGAGGTAGAAAGAAAACGGGCGCCTTTGATGAGAAGAGATGTCTCTTTAAAAGATATTTCTAGAGTTACTTTAATTAGATCACGCAGGGCGTGGGCGTTGATATTTTGAGACAATTTTTCACTATTTTATTCCAAGCTAAACTGAGTTTTTGTAGTTGCTATTTGCAGAGGAACAGTTCACCAGACAGTTTTTAAGAATTGCTCATCATTCAATGAAAGCCAGATCCAAAGAAGGGAGAACAAAAAGGAAAATGCAGTTGCAGTAGTTTCTTATGTGTCTCATTCATATTAGCGGTTGTTGTGTAGAAGTAACCTTCATTCTCATTTGTCACGCTCTCTCTCTCTCTCTCTCTCTCTCTCTGTCTCTCCTTGACTGCTCGGAAAGTTTTAACCGCAACAGATTTTCCTTGAGTTGCCTTGGATAACTAACTATTCCTAAGCTAACCCTGAGAAATTTTCCTTTCGCTTTTTAACGTTCTTTTGTTCAAAGCTGGTACTTGAGATTACTGTTTGCTCATGTCCTCTTTTTATTTCGCATTCCTTTAAAAACACAATTTATTTTACTTCGCACAGAGCCTATTCGCAATCCTTTTGTTTTCCTTTTATATTCTAACCCCACTTGTTTGAAGTATTTTTTTTTCGTTTTACGGTACGTGTATCTGTATGCCAGCGCATTGCGCATATTGCAGAAAGGTAAAGGGAAAAAATCATTTTCCAAAAGTACAATATAAAACTCTTGGTATTATACGCGGCATAACAAGATCGCGCAATTTCGTTTATACCTAAAAAAATGTATCCAAACATAATATAATATCAAAGCTTCATGAACAACTAAAATCAAAATAAGATAAATTAAATAAGGTTACTCAGAAGTATTAGCAGCCAAGGGATCAGCCAGATTTTTCCAAGATGCCAGATTTTATTCTGGAATGGCATCACCAAAACTTTGTTTACTGATTTTTATTAGAAGTTTTATCCACGGTATGAAAAGTCTTCTTTCAAATTCTTCCTTTTTCTACACCTTAAAATGAACGAAGGCTAAAGCTCGCAAAATAAAAATAAAATAAAAATAAACATGAAGAAAGGAACTGTACAGTTTTATAAAAAATTTTTCTTGGTTTTCGGAATAAACTGCAGCTCGTATCATAAAAGCACGCATAGTGAAGGAAGTTATTCCAAGAAAACTAATCTGTGTTTCTCAAAGAAGAAAATCGGGGTTTTAGAATTAAATGGTTTTCTTTAACATATGCCATTTTCTTATCTGAAATATATTTGAAAAATGATATCATGATTATGTATCTTTAATTCCACATGAATGAATAAAACAGGATCTACAACCGTGTCCTGTTGTTTTACGATTTTCATAACTTCCAAAATGTAATCGCTACCTCTTAGCAAGTTCATACAAAGTCTTTGTGCCATGCAAAATGCGACATTTTCAATAGGTACATTTCAATATACTGTATTATTTGAATGTACGATACGAACGTTGACATTTCTATTAAATTGCTGATAATGTGTGTGTGTGTGTGTGTGTGTGTGTGTGTGTGTGTGAGTGTGCACCGATTATTCACATCATAAAATCCAGTGAAATTTTATAAAACAAGAAAACATCTGCAGTTTGCTACATTATTTTTCGCGTTGGTTTCTTACTCACTGTTAATAACTAACCAGAAATGGTGAGCTTTTTTTGTTGTTGTTTGAAGTTTAACGACCACCGTGAGCGACTCAGAGGGCTATAAGAAGTCGTTCATCCGTTACTTGGGGCCTTCGCTTCCAGGAAAGGGAGAGAGCCAGTGCCGTAATCGAAAACCCCATCCATTCCTCCCTCGGGATTCGAACCCGAACCCATCTTGGACGAATGGTCAGAAGCCAGCGTTTAGAGCACTGCGCCACCGAGGCGGAACGCAGCTATTTTGTAGAAGGGCAGGGACATATTGCAAAACTTCTTGTACTGTTGCTTTTCAAGGCAAGTAAATGTGCTTAAAAACATCTGGAAATATTAATTAATTCATATTCAGCTTCCAAAGCACATGAAAATCGCACCAAGATTTCTTTTTGTCTTCTAATACAGAAGTGCCGACAAAGTAGAGAATTCCTCACACAACATGGAGACTACATCTCCCTGGTGTGGAGCGGTAAAAGAACCCTCGTTTGCCTTTCTCTGATTGTCGATTTAGCTTCATATTCTTCACTTACTTTTCCCTCTGATGTCTTTAACAAAGACGAACAGATATGAAATGGCACGGAGCGTATTCGCGGGTCGATGGATGACTCGATTTTCAAATTTCCTTATAAGTTGTGTGGGCGGACTGATGTTAATGATTGTTTCTTGTACCAAAAATAAATCATTACATTTAAATCTGAAGCATTACTAACGGAATTTGTATTTCGTTATTAAAAAATAAGGTGAACCATGGTGCAATTAAGGAAATGGCTAGATTGTTGATTTAAAAAAGACTGAAGAACCTGATATATAAGTTGATATATAAGTTAGTACCAACAGTAAGAACATTCATTCCATCTTCTAATATAGTAGTAATAGTCACAGGTTTTAAGCTTTTGATGTGGAAGACATCTAGTTGCTTTCTTTCCTAAGTCTATTGACGTGGGAAATTCAGTTTCACAAAGAACGCTGTGAAGTTTAAACATAGTTCATTACTGGAAAGCAGTAAATATCAATTTCCTTGCAAAGAATTTCGGAATTTCGAGAAAATTTCCGAAATGTCTGCTCTAAATGAAATATTGAAATTATTTAATTTGATTTAACACAAGAAAAGCTATTTTATGCAAAATGTTGAAAATAGGCAGACGTTCTCTTATTTTGTCATCTATTTTATTTCAAACCTACGTTTCTCATCAATATGGGCGCAGTTTCACTTAACGATGAAGTGGGTCCACCTCTCAATGTCCTGGTACTCAAAGAACAAAATCCATGGAAAACGAAGGCGTGTTTTCTCGTAATCCATCGAGCCAGTGAGAACATTCAGTGGGTGGACCGAACATCTCATGAGGTCGTGCTCCTTCTCCATCTCTGTCTCTCTACATCATTTCTTTTATCTCGCTGAACCACCATAACTGTCTTTGTATAATCTCGTGTACAATGTTTTGTTTCCGCTACCATGTTCTGTTAACCCTAAGAAATGGGTTCCATGAGTAGCGTTAATTGCAAAAAAAAAATTAAAAACCTTATTCCCAATATGGGACTTGATTTTATGGTGTTGTGTTAAAAATATGACTCAGTGCAATCTGTCCCACAATTACATTCAGCGTTATACTGTATGTGATTCGTGTTTTAAGAAATGCTTACGTGAATTGGTGACGGATTAGTGGACTAGAATAGGGTTATAGGATGACTGAGGCAGTAGTTGAATTGGTGGGGAGGGAGTTATTGTGGTTAATCATTGCTTGAGTGAGCCAGGGTGTATGATTTGGTAGCCGGGGCTTTTGTTGTGAAGAAGTAGTTGAAGGAGATAGCCAGCGCTTGGGCGGGGACTAGTAGTTGAGTTTGATAACCAGTACTTGGGAGGATGTAGGAATCAGTGCTAAGGGGGTCTCTGTTGCGGGTCGTGCAGCAAAGAGTATCCAAACTGAGTTGCAAAGGCAGTGAGTCGACGTGAAGAAACATATTTCCCTTTTAGCACATCTTCTGAAGAAAAATGTACGTGCATATGTTATCATTATATCAGTCCGTCTTTGGGCACCATATCTCTTCAGCTGCAGTGGTGTGTAAAACTTAAGGACGAGCCAGGTTTTGACCTGTAGCGTCGCACAGGAGCAGCCTGAATATGTGAAATTCAAACCGTTGGAACTCCATTACTTACCGAAATGATGACGGAAACAACACCAAAGCAACTGCAGATATAAAGGATGTAGTGTAACTTTATTCAGAACTGAATACATAGCACTCGGTGCCAGATGCATCACTGCCAAAGACGGTACGAGGGGAACAGGAGGTCCTCAATAGTGGATATGATCACCTAACGTCGATGCATTATTTGCACCGTCCGTCCCTACTTCTCACAAGCTTGTTGATGAGTTCTTGTGGTAACATCGCCCATTCTTCCGTCAGCGTCGTCTTCAGCTGTTTTTCAGTTTCCTGTGTGTGTTGACCTGCCGCAACGTGTCTCCCCAGAACGCCCCACACATGTTCTATGGGATTTAGGTCTGGAGAACGTGCTGGCCAATCCATCAGCTGAATGTCTTCACTTTCCAACAGCTCACCAACAGCCACCGTACGACGGAGTGTGACGTTATCGTACATTAACACGGACTGTGACGTTATCGTACATTACCACGGACTGTGAGCCAATAGCACCACGGAGTAGACAAACATGGGGAAAGATTACTCGTCACAGTAGCATCCACCGGTTACAGTACGTCCTTCCAATATCTGGAACTTCATAAGTTCATTGATAAGAGTGCCTTCCCATACAAAAACATTACGGACGCCATATCTATCCCTTTCACGATATTTTCAGGGCGATACTGAGTGCCTACTCCACGCCAGATTAGCTGGCGTCCAGAATATTTAGAGAGACTAAATCTACCTCATCAGTAAAGAATACTGTAACCCGCAGTTCTGCTGTCCAGTCCTAATGTTCTCTTTACCACTGTAATTGATATCTCCGGTGAGCAGTTCTTAATGGAACACAGGGTACTAGTCGTCGAGCAAACAGTCCACCTTTGTGTAATCGCCTGGCCACTGTAAACCGTGATATTGTGCGTCCTCTGTTAATTAATGTTCAGTTGTTTAGCAAGGTGGCTTGCTGTCTGGTGTCGATTTCTCTTGGCCTGTATCAGCAGATAGCGGTCCTCACAAGAGGTGATTTTTGGTGGGCGACCACCACCGGTCTTTCCCACAGTTGTAACTGTAATCCTGAAAGCCGTCCCCTTACGTGATATGGGCGATGCAGAACTCTTGAGCGAAACACACATCACAGTTCGTCTCTCTTCGAGCCTCCCAATTATTCGACCACGAGTAAAATCATCAAGATGTTCTGGACGGGCCATTTCGTAGTCTCTAGCACACAACAAACACAATCGAATGTCTGTAACAGTTATGCGCACCGTCAGGTGACTTCTGTTCAACTGATACCATTGGACGGCGTGAGTACATTTTGTTTGGACTTCACGCAAACCACAAGTCATGCTACATTATTATGCATGTGCTGTTGCTCCTGTTCCCAGACACGGTCCTGAGTTGATTTGAGTTTGGATGCTGCTGTTATTTACGGTGTTATTTTGCTTTTTCCACTTCTTCCTTAAAATTTTGCACAGCACTGTATTATCCGATTTGAAACTTCTCTTTGCATTGGAAAGCCTGAACTGTGAGAATTAACGTTATACTTGCTTTTTTGTCTTTTTCGGATGCATCACTTGATTGCTAATGGGCATAAATTCATATACTATTGAGTTCAAAGCATGTTTTATTGCATAGCATTGTCTCTAAATATCCTATTAAAACAATTCTTTCTTTGTTCGATACCTTTTACCACAGAGACGATTTTCTGTACACTTTCTTCTTCAAATAATACGGTTTTTCCGCTAGAGAGTGTAAATATATATTGTATTTTTCCTAATAAGTCTTAGTCCGATCCGAAAAATTCTTTTTGCCTAAGATGCATGCATCTCGGAAAACATGATTGCATGTAGTTTTGGATTTGTAATAATGCATTGTTCTGATGTTAGATGGCTTGTGTGTGCGTTTCTGCTTGCCTCCGCTTCTGAAAATCCGATTGAAAAAAATATTTTGTACTGCATGCCATCAGAAATGATAAGAATTGCGAGCATTATTTATCTCGAAAAGTGCAGTTTTCCCGCCAAAGGCATATATGGAGGGCTTGGAAAATGCGATCGTCTTCTAGTCTGTGGCGAGTGAAAAGTTTTATTTGACGAGTATAAAATTCAATAAAGCAGTTTAAATTAAATCGGCAACTATTTGTACTGTTATTGTGCCTATTTTTGGGAAATGTAAAAATATCAGTTTTTTAATGAAGCTTATTTAATTCACAGAACTGATGCGTGCTTGTGCGATGTGAAACCGGTTTCTCCGCGAAAGAAATTGTACAGGGAATGTCGTCAGTCAAAACATTCGGGTACGGTGCGTTTAATAGGGAACACTAGGCAAGAAGCCTCAAGCCTGGCCGAATGATTTCCCGAAACGCTGTGTGAAAAGATAAACAATGTAAGAGTCGCATGCGCCTCGCGAGCTACCGCTCAGCCAATTGCTGACGTATGCCAAGCTGTTGCGAAAGCTCTAAAACATTGAAGTATTTTTGCATCATCTACTCTAGAGGAAGAAAACTGAGTTTGGCTGTTATACAATGGTTAATCGTTTAAATTAGGTTAGCGTTAAAATATTATTCGATAGATGTGTAAAACTTCTTAACAAATCAAACTTTAAAACACAGTTTTCCTAAATACATTTTTTTTCTTCTTTGATATATTGAAAGAAAAATATCGATATATCTATCGTTTTCGTTATCCCACCTCTTGAACAACATCGTTGTTTGCGTGTGTTGTGACTCGCATTTGTGTCAGTCGCTTGCCAGTTATCCTTCGACACCGTTCCCAAATATTGCAATTTTCGAATATTTATGATCTCAACAGTTTTTCATGATGACACAGAAGAAACTGTTTGACTTGACAATTTTTGACTATTTGCAGTGACAATGTTTGACTGTTTACAACTGTTTGACAATGTTTGACTCTTTATAATTAGCTTTTCATTTTTAGTACTGAGGTTTTTTCTTATTTGTGAGCCCTGCGGGGCTGTTGATTTTCAGCTTGCGAGTGAGATATTTACCTGTCTGGTGAGCCAGCATGAAAATTTTCAAGCCCTGCATATATGTATAAACTATTTTCGTTGCTTTCTCTGCTTCTAAAAGACGTATTTGAAATAATTCTTTTTCCATCTCATAGAACCCTGTATAAAGAATATTTAGCTTATATTTTCTATGTGCTTTATCAGAAACGCAGTTCTGCGTTTAGAACCCTCTGTGCATATTTTTATTTCTAAGAGTCCTTCCGCCTGAAAAATTTGCTTTTTGTTTGGATATTCGTCATTATGAAGAACATTGCACCCATTTTCTTTTTTAAATATCCTTAGTTTTTCCACATTCCGCTATATTTTCACATTCTGCTAGGGATTGTGAAAATATATCACAGTTTTGTCCATGTCACTACTTCTAATTGTTCGATTTGAAAAACTTTTTTTCGAAGATCTTCCTTTATGTCAAAGATTTTGTCTGTAATTTTTCGCAACGCCCCATTCAGCCGCTAGTGGATGCTACTTGCAAATTTTATTGAATCTGAACTCCGGTTGAAAAAATTTCGTTTTGTTACTTGTTCCACTAACTATGGAGAACAATGCAAATATTGAACATTTTCAAAATGCGCAGTTTCCCTGCTACGAGGTGTAAGTGCATTTAATTTTTCTCTGGTTTTCTCTGGTTTTAAGAATCTGCTTTGAAAATTTCTTTTTGTGTTGGAAAAGATTCAAAAGACGCGATCATGGCATTTGAGAATCATGTGTCGTCTTTCTTGTTTTATTGTACGTTTTTGTGCTTTACGTCACAGTTTTCTTGTACGTATCCATGATATTTCGCGAAAATCCACAAATTTTTTTCATAATGGTTCAATATGGTCTAAATGCTGGAGAATGTTTTGCTTCTGTATTATACTGTATGGGTGAATTAAGGTAAAATAGGCCTATATCACTAAAGTTTAGAACTAAGTTCGTGATTAAAGTTGTTATGGGGCAGCAAAACAGAAAAGGATATCAGTTGTTAGGAAATTATATTAACTCAGCAAATAAATAAATGAATAAATAACATAAATAAATAAATAAATAACATAAATAAATAAATAAATAAATAAATAAATACAGCATTTTTAATATTTATGTGCTGTTACTGAAAATTTTACAAATATTTCTAGTGAGACATAACTTTTGTAAATTCTGTCAGCTTTCTCTGAAAGAGTGAGAGCTGTTTTATTGTTTCCGTAGAGAGAGAATTACCGGAAGTATCTTTAGCTGCAGCACAAAAACCTGGGGAATCATGGTGGTAGCAAGCGTTTTTGTTGAATCCACAAATGCATTTTGGCGAAAAAACGATTCATATTGCTAATGATTTCTGAAACATTTCAAACTGCTTACCACGATTTCGATTAGCATGACTTTACTTGAACACATTTTGAAAAGTACCATGACGCTGTTTTGGGTTGTGATACAGAAATTCTGACGAAATGTAATGGTTATCCCCTAAACTGCACAAAGTTTTTTAATGATTTCGAGAACTAAAAAGAATCGCATTTTCTGCCTCTTGCGCTCATTTCCATGCTATGTTTTCTACGGTTGTATGTTTGTAGATTTTCTTCCTATTTTTCGCATATTGTATTTGTGACCTCATTATCAGTGAAAGGGACAGAAGCCTATAAGCAAAGCTAAGGTATCTTCGGGCGAAAGTATATATAATGCTGTGTTGCCAGCATAAAAGAGACTTTCAGAGAAATACGTCTCAATTAGGAAATAAATTATATTAGTAAGGAAGAGAAGACGTAGGTAATGTCTTCATGGCACCTTAACTTGAGCATCGGAACTTTTGCGATCCGGCTGGCCTGTTGATTGAAATCCTTTTGAAGCCCAGGTTTTGGCAAAGATTAGTAAGAACATTACGAAGTCAATTTAAGAAAAAAGGAGGTTTAGACCGTGGGGATTGTCTTTCCCTTTGTGATCATTAGGTGAATGAGCTGATCCAGTGCCTTACAACGATCCGTCAATTTCAGCACAGTGTCATTTAAATACGAACGTTTGGTAAGCTTTCAACTCTGACAAATATGTGGCTTCTTGAAGAAATATCTGTACATGAAATCAAACAAAATATACGGAAACTTTAAGCAGCTGTGTGTGAGGAACTTCCTACCTTTGACTGTCCAACGAAAAAAATTATGTCAGAGAAAGTTTTGAAATTCTGCGTTTGGGAATGTTAGTGCAAAGGAAAGCAGTGTTTTCGGGATTTTGGCCAGTAGCATTTCTCTTTCATTTAAATTATTAGATTCTATGACGTGAGATCAGGAGTGTAAAGTCCACCTAATATGTAAAGTAAAAAACTTCTTCATCGGTAAAGAAAATGAAATATGTAAACCTGTATGCATCTATATCATGCGAATGGAATGAATAAAAGGAAACAAACAGAAAAAAATAGAGGTTTTTATAACAGTAGTAGTAGTAAAACATCATCACCTTGTAATGAGAAGCCACCATAATCGACAAATAACACCTGCGAAGATCGTTGGTGTAAAAAGTTCATGAAAGTATAGCGGTATGTTAAAAAATGGCAGGATGAAAACCTCTGTGTAACAAAGCCAGTCTGAATAAATGACCAACAAAAAAAAAGATGCAACCGAATTCTCAACCATAATGAGCACTTATTTTGACGGAAGTCAAAAGCCCAAAGTACGAAAGGTATTTTAAGACATTTTAAAGTTTGTAAGTAGTAATTCTCTAAAATTTTAAAAAATATCTAGCCGACATGTAGAGAAATTTGTAGCAGAGGGCTGATACTCTTATCTCGACATCATCACAAAAATATCGGCTACAAATGTGACGAGCATCGTTCGTTTGTTCCAAATCGGTTATAAAAATGTGAGCGGCAAGGGCTAATTTGGGATGTACAAAGTGGAGGATATTTGCGCTTTAATACCTTAACCTCCACACTATACATCATTGGAATGCTCTCTAGGGATGGGAACACAAATAATTCTGCCTCAAAACAAAGGAGGGCACATTGTGGCAATGAGCCTCATGCCCCATCACCAACGTTTTTGTACCACTGCAGGGCTGTCCCGTGGACGGGGCGAGCGGGGTGTTGCCCCAGGCGCCACGAGCCAGGGGGCGCCGCTAGACGCCCTTCTTACGTATTACGTTATGTGAGTTGAGCTGAGAACGTAATTTTTTTTATAGCTAAATATTGTTCAACCCGTTTAATATTGCATAGCCTTTAAAAAAAAAAATATTTTATGTTCCTTTGTTACATTCTATCATGAACTTAAAACTTAGGGTTGTCTTTCTCTTTGACTTGTTGAATCTTGCCCGGGGTGCTTACATCCAAAACGACGGCTCTGACCACTGTCGAGTTGTTTTTATCAGTTGCAATGGCATCTGTTTGTATTTTATAATCTCACCCATGGGGACAAATGTAGGAGCAGTGTGAAACTATCAAGTAGGTTCCACATTACAAAAAAATTGAATAGTATTTCTTCTGCCTCAATATGGCAACCAAATTTAGTCATTTGTCGTCTGTCCGTTATCCAGCCACCAGAAACATTCCTCACGCATACATAACCCATCGGCGGTAAGTGTAATGGATAAACAACATAAAATGTGTAACCACGAGGGAAAATGAACAAAGCTCGTTGGCAGAGCACGCAAAATAGTAGCATGCGCATGGTATGATATTATAAAGATAACGCGCGGTGCTCATTTAACAGGTAAGGTTTCGTATATGCTCGCCGGAACAAGATACGTTCTATGACTTCATCAAATGACAACTGTAGGTCCAACGAAGTACACTCCTTAACAGCTTGTGTGGAATGGTGGTATTGATATAGGCAGAGTGTCAGCGAAATGCGTATGGAGGTGCTTGACTATACAATGAGTGATTTTTCTCGATGGTCGCTATCCTTTCCACGATCATACGCATCAACAACGTATCCATGGGAAGGGACCTGAGGGTCAGGACTAGAGATAAGCACGGGCCTGGGCTATGGCAAAAAGTGCGGAAACGGATTCAGGCCCGACCTGGACCCGGGCGAGCTCTTATATCAAATCTTTGATTAAACCCGGGTTCAAGCTAATTTTCCCTTTCACGTTTTTAATTAATTTTATTTAACACTGCTAATCAAATTAACTAACGCAAGCAATGATGGTAGTTAGGCTAATTAACTAACGCACAACTGATGGTAGTTAGGCTATAGTCTCTGTTTTGTTCTTTGCCTAATATTCTTAATTATTGTTTATTGCATGTTACGCGTGCATTTCGTCACTCAAATACTCGTGTGAGTGCTTTAAGTAACAACTATGTATTACTTTCTAGATACAACTAGATGCAAACTGTTAGCAAAAAGTCTTCTAGCGACTAAAATTTAAAGTTCTGCTAGCTACAATATAACAAGAAAGATGACATCGAATCTTCGGTTGTAATGAGCACGTATTTTGAATCTTTCCTGATGCGAATTAAATTTATCAAAGTTATTCAAAGTCAATAGAAACGGCTAGGGAAACTATTGACAGGGTTTCCTACAATCGATAAATCATCTAAATATAGAAAGAGCTACTTCCACCAGAGGCTAAAAAGTATGTTACGAAAATTAACAAATGGCGCACAAAAAAGTTTCTCGTAGCACAAGGAAGTTATGAGAGACAAAGAGATTTTCAAAACGAACAGTTAAAAGAAGAAATATGCATGTAGAAAGAAACATCATATAACTCTACGCCTTCTAACGGTAGAATTTTACATAATGGAAGAGTTGAAATAAGGCGAAAAATATTTTTCATGGAAAAAACACTTTTCAAAAACCTTTAAACCTTTTCCGAAAGCAGAAATAGCGAGAAAAAGGTTTCGACCTTTACGCCTTCTGGCGGAAAATCTTTGCATTATTTAAAGAAGATAATGCTCCATATCTCTATTGTAGCCATTGGCATACAGTAAAAAAACAAATTACTAAGTAGGGTTTTTAGAAGCGGAGATACAGCTGCAAACTGAAGTACACAAATACCACCTATCGACAGAACTGTGAACTAAAAAACTCCTCATATACTAACCTAAAATGTTGTACAAGTCAAATGGCATTAGGTGTTGAAAGAATTTTTTTAAATCGCACATATAGAAACAGAGATATTCAGAAAAACAGATTAAGCATTTGCGCCACCTAGCGGCGAAATTGTGCATCATTTTGGTAAGGAAATTCACATACAGAATTTGCATAGTTAGTAGTATCTAACCGTAAAAGAAGATTTTGAATCGCTTTTATAGTCCCGCAGATATTGCTGTAAACGGAAATTCGAACTTACGCACTCTAGTGGCAGACTTGTGCGTTAAGAAAAATTTGAAATTATGAGAGAAACATTTTGCAGCGAAAACGCTCTCCAAAAAAGAAAGAATTTTCCAAATCGGTCTCTTGGAAGCAGAGATATCGATAAAAATAAAATATACATCTACGCCCCCTGGCGGGAAACGATGCCTTATTTTAAGAAGAAAGTATCATAATGTTTTTCGAGGTGTGTGGTATCGGTCAATGAAAGGGTTTTTTTAATTGAGTTTCGGGAAGCTGAGATTCTGCTGCAAATACATCAGAAGCAGAGATAAACTATTACGCACCCTGTTGACCAAACCGTTCTTTACCGAAAATTAGGCACTATATGCAAAACATTTCCCATTAAGAGCCCGATACTGGAAGAATTTTTCAAATCGGAGTTTTAGAACCAGAGATATCGGGGAAACACAGTTTACTTTTAAGCCCCCTAGCGAAAAACCTATGCGATATAATTTGAAAAAGTGACTATACCTAAAATAGTCTCTGCCATAAATAAAATCAATAGGTAAACGAATTTTTTCAATCGGATGTTTAGGAGCAAATATATGGAATAAAATGTATTTTGAATTCGATGTCATATGCCTTTACGCCCTCTAGCGGCCAAGTTTTGCATCGTAAAAAATAGAAATAAAGGATCGTCATTCGCACATTTCAAGCTTCCCAATGCAAAAAGAATTTTTCAAATCGGACTGATAGTTGCAGAGATATGGTGGTGTCCGCAGACAGACGGGCGAACGGACAAACCGGTAACATAATTGTGTCACGATCTTTTTTGCAAAAGACGTACTAAGAATGGTCCTTCGCTGAAAACATGAAGGTGAGCCGAGGTAAACGAATTAACTTGATACACTTGGGAAACAAAATGAAGGACATTTTGTTACCTGAAAATGATGCACATAATGATAATTCTTTCTCTCTCTCTCTCTCTCTCTCTCTCTCTCTCTCTCTCTCTCTCTCTCTTTGAGGGAGGGGGTCGACATTAACGGGAAGCTTTAACTTTCTTATCTGGTGATGGAAATATAAATAGAAGAACAAAAATATGCTATATTTTTTCCTTATTCACATAGGGAAAAATTGTACAACTGTTCTAACCCGGGCCATCCGTAAATATTGATATAACGGGCACGGGCCTGAACCGGGCATCAAATGTCCGAGCCCAGGCTGAACCCGGGCCTTAAAAAAAAGAGCCAGTGCTCATCTCTAGTCCAGACCCCTCGAAATGTTTAAATAGGCATCTTATTTATAGATATTCTTTTGCAGTAGCACATACACATTTTATTTTTGAATAATCGCAAAACCAATGCATTTAAAAATCAGCTTTTGCAAATTATTAAAGTGATGTAAATATTTATGGTTTGATGGTCTGTACTGATCGGGCTGGGTTTGGGTACAAAGAAAACGAAGCATAATTAACCTGGGCGGAAGATGAAAAGCAGTTTAACGGATGTAGTTTAGTAGTTTAAAGATGAAAGTAGTTTGAAATGTTCTTGTACAGAATTATTAACATTAATTGAATTACCTGTAAGTAGATAAGCAGTGCACAGAATTTATATGTAATGACTGGTTACTAATATTGTGTTGGAAAGAAAGCAATGTCTGCAAATGCAAGGCAACAGAAAACTACTAATTACCATATGTACAAGTTGTAACGTATACTGTAGATTCACTTTCCTTTTGATTTTTACTATCTCTGGTTATTTTATTTTACTATGTAAATTATCTTCTTACTGAACGAGATGTTATTTCTCCCGCTGAATGAGATCTGGCAATGAGTGTAAGTCATGACGTGGTGGTAGGCAGTATAAATAGGCGCGTTCAACGAGACGTAGAGAGAGCTGTTGTTGTACGGAGAGAGCTGTTGTTGTACAAAGTGAGCTGTTGTTTATGTGTCAGAGAGCTGTTGTTGTATAGAGAGAGCGGTTGTTTATGTGCGTGAGAGCTTTGTTTCGTGTGTAAAGAGATCTTCGTTTATGTGAGAGCCAGAAGTTTACCAAATAAAAGATTGTCTTAGTAAGTACGTCTTTCTCAGTTCATAGTTTTGTCAGATCTCTGTCTGGCTCTTAGGTTAATCTCATTAGTTGATTATTATTAACAACCAGCATAAGACTTTATTCATCTTAATTACCACTACAACATTACTAGCAGTTAAAAGCTTGTTCATTATTATTACTACACTACTAGCAGGAAAGTTTATTCATGTTATAATTAACAAACAACAAGCATTAGAAGAAGCATTAGCTTAGAAGAAGCTGAATTCATTATAATTCAGTAGCAGAAGCGATATGTTCATTATAAAGTACAAATCAGTCCAAAATGTAGTTCCCATCGTTTGCCACGACCTGATCTCATCGTCTGGGCGGCTGTTGGATACCGTCTTTGTAGAAATGTGGTGGCTTGGACGCAAAGAAGTGATAAAGTGCGCGTTAGACATTGTTCCGGTTGATGAACTAACTTCTGTCCGTCCAGAAAATGCTGTAAAGACCAGAAAAGGTGGTAGTCGCTTATCACAATGTCCGGGGAGTAGACTGGGTGCGGCAGCAGCTCCCAACCCAAGTCCCTGATCTTGTGATAGGTCACCCGTGCTGTGCGTGAGGTCTCGCTACATCCTGCAGTAGGAGAACAGTCGTTTCGACGTGAGCGATGCGTGCAGATTTTCGAGCTGACGGCAGTGCACATCGGCGATGATAGTGGTAGTGTCTGGCAGCAGCTCAAAAAAGCGAAATCCACATGTCCCACCAAACAGACAGCACAACCTTACGTGGGTATAAGCTGGCTGTGAGGGTCGGCATGGGCTTCTGTTTTGGGTCTAACCACTGTTTCCGGGCGCTAACATGTCATACAGGACTCATTTCTCCTTACCTGTCACAGTGCGGTCCAAGAACGGTTCAACTTGATCACGTGCAAGCAGGTAAACGCATGCACTCATGCGATTTGCTTTCTGCTCAACTGTGAGTTGATAGGGCACCCAAACTCCCATATTGTGCACCTTTCCAAGTTGACGCAGGTGCGTGATAATGCTCGTGTGGGTAGTCCCTAGCTGTTCAGCCAACTCCCTCGTGGTCACACTTGGGTCTGTTTCCACTAATGTCCAAATCCAATGTTGCAAGTCTTCCGGCTTTGGGACGGTCTCACAGATCTAATTTTCCCTCTCGAAACCATTCGACCCAACTACAGCACTGACGATGTGGTACGGCACACACTGGTAATGCTCCCTACAGCACTTGCAAGGGTGCTACCGCGACGAAACTCATACAGCATGCAATGGCAAATGTGCTCCTTGTCCACTTCCACGTTGGTTGGCACTTGCACTCGTCGCTTTCTGACGGCTAACTGCCACTAACTTAAGCCACCTACCAGCTAATGTCATGCCGGTGTGCTGCGCAATCTCAGTGGCCAATGTGCGCCATAGCCGGTTCTTCGATTACGGGTTCCTCGTCGTCGGACATTACTTTCTTTCCAACCAAATAAAAGCAAGAATTCGTTTTGTAAAATTTTAAACAACTCTCAAAAGGCGCGAAGAAATAGTTCTTTTCCTCTATATGTGTTAATGGAATTAGAAAAATAATATATTTCACGCACACATATATGTACATTTTCTGGAAACCCCTCCTCTACAAAAATCTTGGATTCGTGCCTCATCCGCATCATGAAATCGCTCCGTTAAACTGGTAGCACAATTCACCAACGCTAAGGTAGACAAAACGAATCTTCGCATTATTAGTGCTATAGATGTTGTGTTTCTTACACGTGCGGCTTCGTATCTGACTAAGAGACGTTTGATCAAATACTACATTGCCTCCACCCATACACTCATATGTATGGTACCCCAACAGGCCTCATACTCTGGGGATCATTCACGTCGTCGTATGGACTATTATAACTACGTCCTCGATAAATTTAATGACAATGACCCTCATTTGCTTGCGTGAAGAAGAATAGCAGTTATTTTATTTTATTTTTAAATTACAGCATAAGCATAAACTTATATGATTACAAAAGTAGTATAATAATTATCAGTAACATTATCAATTAATAATGAGAGTAAGTAATATGATTACTGGCTGTTAAGTGATACGAGGTATTATGATTAGTAGTTAAGTTATATTACATTATTTTCTGTTATATTAAGTAACTAAAATATAATCCGAAAACATCCATTTTAAAATAACTGAAATATTTAAATTTTTGAAAAGTCTGTTCCCCAGTGATCAACATCACAAGCACCCAAATTGATAGCTGTGCAACAGAGCTTGAAATCTTCACTCAGAATCAATTTGAAATATTTAGAATTACTGAGGAAATTTCAGTAAGCGTCACATATAGCGTACCAACACTCTTCAATAACTGCATGTTTTCGTTTTTTTTTTCACACAACCAAAATAGTGCGATTTCTTATTAGTGCCTTCTGGCTAAATAGTAGAAGTTTTGTGTTATGTCAAAGTTCAATATTTCAAAATGAAATCAAGGGAAAAGAATATAAAAATACAGATCAACAAAAACTGTAGACTTCTGTTCATACGTATTTTATATCCTGTTTTAATTCTTTATTACTGTGGGACTTTGAACGGAATAGACGGAAACGGTGAGGAAATATATCCAGTCCGAAAAGAGCAGAGGTGTTCAATGTTCTGAGATACGTTTACATTGTTAGATATTATAGCATTCAAGCCACAGGTATTCAATGGATTTCTAAATGTGGATTGCTCAACATAAATATACCTTTTGATGGTAATTTCGAAGATAATGCAAAATATGATATTCGGCCTTGGGGCTTCAACGTGAGAAACCAAGTACCGTTCGATGTACGAAATCGCCAATAACTGACCGAGAAGGCCGATTTCGAATCTTTAATAGGCTTCACGATTTTTCCAAAGCCATACAAATGCATTGGTTTCCATAAATTAAGGAACAAATTGAAAAATCGTTATACAGTCAAAAGCCGTTTTAACGAAATATGATATAACAAAAAGCACGTTACAACGAAAAAAAATCGTGAACTTGTTTGGTTTATTGTATTTGCATTTGTATGTTAAGAAATACAAAACGTTATAACGAAATACTTTAGAACGAAAAACACCTTATTACAAAGTAAAATTCTTAGGGTAAATGCTCAAGCAAAACTTTCTACGTAACGAATTGTTCCGATTCTTTAAAATTCTAAACAATTTAGCTCCTATGGAACGTCAACAAAGGTGACAACATGTTTCGTCAAAAAACTTTGAAGAAAATGAGGATTAACTTAATGAAGGTGAGACGGAAAATTTAAACTGTTATTGTGATGTTTTTCCAGTAAATGCAATTGAATGTTTAGAGAAAGTTGGATATTCTATTTACAGAGCCGAGGACTTTATACTGAAGAAATTAACAGCTATCTAAATGTTATGAACACAGTAATAACTGAAGACGCCATAGAAAAACGAAAACAGCCTATACTTACAACGTACTTCAAAACCCAATAGGTACGTTTGAACTGTTTCACAGTTTGCCATATGTACACATGCTTTGCATCAAAATGGAACTAAATAAATTGCTTTAATTACACTACTTTAAAAGTAAAGGTATGTAATGCCGATATGTACGTGCAGTATTTCTTAAAGCATGTGACAGTACAGTATTTTATTAAGATGTGTGAAAAAGATAAATTTTTATTTTGGGGGGATAAAAAATAAATACAGTGTGAACGTACATACATATACGTAAAATATATACAGTACGTAATTTTATACTTATAAATTAATTAAAGCTTATATGTATATTTCATTACTACTTTAGCAAAAATTTCCAGTTACAAATAAATTACCTTTGCTTGTTTCTGTGGGCACTATTTCGCAATTACAGTGTTACGAACTTTTGCGTAATGAAAATTTCTGTAGTACATACGTAAAATTTTGTAATAACGTTTTAACGAAAATACGTTGTTACGAATTTTTTTCTGCCCCCCTTGAACTTCGTTATATAAGGAGTTTTGAGTGTAGCATTAAAAATATGCAACCAATTTGAATGAAATTTGGTGAAAATCTTCATTGTACCATGTGTTACAGAAAATCGCAAGACCATATTGCACAAAGCATTTATATTTTGTATTTGCTATAAAAAAACACATAAATTAGTATTCCAAAAGTTAAATTAAAAAATGTCTCGATATGAGGTGTGGTCACCCCGTGCAGCAATACAGACCCCACAGCGTTGTTCCATGCTGTTAATAATGATGTCTATGTAATCCGTAGGTAGCAATGCCCATTGTTAAGGCAGAGAAGTTTGAAGCCTCTGAAGAGTTCGGGGAGGAGGGTTCAGGGCAGCTGTACGCCTACCTACAGCGTCCCACGCATGCTCGATTGGGTTAAGGTCAGGTGAGCGTGCTGGTCACTCCATAGGAACAATAGTCTCTTCTTCAAGGTACTGATGTGCCAAATTATCGGCTTGCAATATGAATGTGTCGCCAATTGCAGCTACATATCGCCGAACTAAAGGGCTCAGGATATCATCTCTATACCTACGAAAGTTCAAGTTGCCATCTGGCAGCACGTAGAGGTCGTCCGCCTAAAGAGACGCCTCTCCACACAAACACACTACTTCCACCATACGTATCCCTTTTACGGATATGAGAGGGATGATATCCGGTCACTGGCTCTCTGCAAATGAAAATTCTCCGAGAATCACCTCTACTCGTCCGTGAACAGTACCGATCTCCATTGATTTGTACTCCAATTCACATGCATGCGCGCCCAATTAAAAGGTTACCTCCTATGGCGGGAGGCTAGGGACTCGCACATTACGGGCCACCTAGCATACAGCACTCCTTCATGTAACCTTCTGCTACCGTAAAAGCTCATACTGTTCTTCCGGTAGCTTCAGCAAGCGTAGATCAAAGATGGGTCGGCGTAGTAGTCCTGTTCTAGCGCACTGAGGAGTTACCCTAGGCCTACTGTGGCTGTACTTGCGGGAACAGGATTCTGTGGTTTGGAAGCGCTTCCACAGCCTTTGGACTACAGAACGACTTACGTTCAGCCATCTGGCTGCTTTCGCCTGGCTTTGTCCTGCTTCGAGTCTGCCTATAGCTCTGTAGCGTAATTCCACTGGTAAATGACGTCTCGAAGTCATTACAACACAATCTTTATCACGAAATCCTTTCTTCAATCTCTGCATGTGAATTGGCAACTCACTGAGAAACAACCAGTTTTAGGCTGTTGTTAATCTGCATAAAGATTTGCCAGCGCCACTCATTTACGTACCATTCACTGATGCTGTAGTACTTTGTCTGTAACATATGTAAATTTTGAATTTTCTGCATATTTAACGATAATTAGCCAACTTATCGCGATTTTTAAATTTGTTCCTTAGTTTATGGAAATCAATGTATTTGCCGAAAGAACTTTTAAGTTGAACACCATTCTGTCTTATAACAATCTCTAACTGTACGAAAAGTGTAGTACAACCGTTAGGAGACCTTCAGTGTTAATGTGTCGTGCATTCGAGATCACTTCAGTGCGCCAAAAACGTTTATTGCATGGTGTAAATTTTGATTTTTTAGTGAAGATTAATATCAGCGACCTCATATGTGAGGCATGGAGGTAATGACATCTCTTTATATTCGCTTTTTGTGTGGCTTCAAGTCAAACAGTACAAGAGCGCATTTGAGGCAATTTTTCATTTCTAAAAGATTTCGGTTGGGGTTTTGAAAACGGAATTAGTTGGTCGTTAACACGTTTGTTTCATGAGCAGTTTAAGCACCTTTTTTTGTCAGGTATTGAAGTAATTTCTTTGGGGCAGTTTTCCTCTTCAGGAAAAGATTTCGGTTAGATATCTGATCAGAGATACAAATCAATTGATCTCAGAGAGATAGTAAGTTTCCTGAAAAGTTTTCTTACGTGTTCTGTGACGGTCATCTCCTAAAAGGCGGTTACTAGTCAGAACCGATGTGCTGTTTGTTCGTAACTTCGTACATCATCCGCGATACTTGCATAATGTACTATGCGTTATCCACTGTATTATCTTACAAACTTCCCTAAGGCATATTACATCCGACCATAGAATTCCTACCTCACAAAGTTTCAGTTTTGACTTCGAAGCTTTAACCACTACGTTACATCAGACTTTTTGTTTTTCAATTCACCCTCATTTTAAGACGTACTTACCCAGAAAACTGAAAGAAAAAGTGAAAGTTCACAGATTGAAGTCTGAACCGTATTGTATCTTCATTTGTACCATGAGTGTGGCTTTCAACTGACGCAGTAGGGACAGATATTGCGTTTTCCTATCGTACGCAAACTTTAGAAGTGTTCTTCGTATGATGTAATTTCTCACAAAGATGAGTTGTTTTACCTTTGATTCATATTCATAAAATTAGTTGAATGCCGCATTAATTTTATGATTTTAAATGCTCTTAAAAGATTCGCAGAAACAGCTATTTTCTATGTTTTCAGTACCCCTTTCTCTTTAGTTGCGGTGGAACCATGTGGCTTTCAAATATCCCCTTTCTTCTGTCCTGTATGTAATTCCACCCCATTCTGTCTGAATTCCGTTAAAGGCGCTGAAGTTGGAATAAAATAAAATCTGAGCTGTTTTGATGTTAACTTCTTGTCCAGAGGGTTTGGATTCGAGCCATGAGGAAGATATAAGTAGTGTTCTCCCTAGAGCTTTTTTACTGGGCTGCCCACATAGCTAATTTTCTCTGCCGTCCAGCGTAAATTTCCTTTAATAAACGTTTTCACAACACACATAATAGTAAGAGCGGAAAACTCATTCCCACATACACCACAATATTGATGGAAACTGGCTGAAATCTGTGTCGAATATGATTTATTAGTAAGTACTCGTGTGTTTATCATTTACGTACAAATTCCGAATGTTGTTTATCATGTTATGTTACATTAATGCTTAACACAACGCTACATAAATTTAATAAGTATAACAATGATAATTAAGCAAAACAACATCCTTTTTTTCTCGATTGGAGAAGGGGTCGATAATACGATCCAGCTGAAAAAATCTAGGCAGAACAACACTATCTCAGTATTGTTTTGGTTTTGATAGCAATACACAGACAGGACAGCTGAGATTTGCATACTGCTCTCCATGGCTGCGAAGATTTTTCAACGATGGGAGAACTGATTCGGCTGCTGAAGAAAATTCGTTTTGGGTCGGATAAGCCGAATGAATAAACTCTATTACAACTGTTGGCAAATTTCTAAAGTGTAACGTTCTTTAGTATTAATGAAGATGTCGTGCATGTACAATACATTAAAGAGCTTACACCGTTTTTGCACGATATATTTAATAATTAAATATATCGTGCAAAGACGGTGTAAGCTCTTTAATGTAGCGTTTTTTGTCGAAACGCTTTAAAAGCTCTCACAATATAGTGAATTTTTAAGATTAGTACAACGCACAGCCTTTCATTCCGAAACTAAAAATAAAATCGTTAGCTCAGATTTTTATTTTCCTCTAGCTGTGAAACAAAAATAAAAGTATTCCTGAAAGAATCGAGTAAAAAAAGAAAACGAAAGTAGTTGTCAAACAACTATCTGATAAGCAAGAAAGCAATAAAGAAGCGAAAACAATAGGGCCTATGTTCACGCAAGAAAAATAAAAGTGTAGAAAACTGTAGACGTAATTAAGAAATGTTGTAAAAGTGCAAAAATGTAGGAAAAAAAGGAGAGTAGTGAAAACAAAAGATAATATCCAGAGATAAGCAACAATTAACTAAGGAATTGTAGTGGGCGCAATACCCAAAGAGAAGGATTTGAAGAAAAAATAGGAATAAAAAAGAGTGATATAGAAGTGTAAAAAAGTAAGTGATGAGAAAAGGTGGAAAACGGTGACAAACAAAATATCGGAGTCCTGTGAATATAATATGCAGGAAACAAGACGTGTTAATGAGGTAACCAAGCATGAAGAATATATGTTAGGAATACACTGCAAAAGAATGTAGTGAAACTTAATCTATCACTGGTTTCTTTGTCACGTCTAAGACTTTTCTTTTGGGGATATCAACACGCTGATGATAACCAACGAAAGAAAAATGACATATAAATATATCGGGGGAAAGAGAAGAAACTTATATATATGAGGATGAAACAAATACAAGCATTTGAACCAACGCAGAAAGTAAAAATATAAAAGAAGAAAGAATGATCGGCAAAGAAAGTACAAGGTGGTAGAGGAGTGCACATTCCTCAGGAAATATGAAAAATGTGATGATGCCTATGCAGATCGAAAATTCAAAGAATAAAGATTAGATTGTGAAACAAGAAATAACAAAGACAGAGAGAGGGAGGCGTAGGGGTAAAAGGAACGCGAATTCTTTCAGACCTAAAGAAAGTATAACAGAGGGCTTTTCATCCAGACTAAACTAGACCAAAGAATTAATACTCTCGTTACTCAAAAAAATATACAGCCATTTTCGGCTTATAAGCCGATAAGGAGTATAAGTCGAAAAGGTTAAATTTCTCGATTTCCTTATCTTCATTCGTACATAAGTCGACCCTGAGTATAAGACAAGGCTCGAACGACTTAAGTTAGCGTTCCAAAATTCTGTAACTGTATTTGTAATGTTTCGGTAAATAATAAAAGAAAAGAAAGTGAGGTAACTTCTGCATTTTTCGTTTTGGCATAAAGGTGAACTTCGGAAGTTTATTTTTTCTTACAAATTGATGCTACCGTATTTATTTTCTCCTTTCTCCGATCGATCTGCCAGAGAAGCCGCCGCGAAAAGGTGTAAAAGAAAAAAAAAAAAACAAGGTCACACAAGTGTGCCAAATCAGAGTCATGCTTACTATGTGAGTGTTCGCTGCTTTCTCACAGAGTCCGTCTAAAATCAGGAAGCAAACGAGTTTTTCATTTCGATCGGAAACATGAAATAAATTAAGGTAAGCATAACAAATGGCAGCAAATACTTTATTTTATATACGGTAATTTATTATTTATCTTATACAATAACAAATGATACAATCGAGAGATTGATAGAGCGAGAAAAGACTGCATTCGCTAGTAGATGGTCATTGCTATTCTTAAAGCGCATGCCTCGCCGTCCGTCAACACAACTGTCACCAGCCAATCAACTGCGTGGCAGCGACGTGTTCCTGAGGTTCAATCATTGCCAGATAAATTGAATACACCCATTGTAGTTCTTGCGGCTTTTCAAAACCAGGGGTGAATGCCACCCATGGGATCTTGGAGGCATCGTGAGAGGGATGCAATTACCATACAACAGCTGACACTGCAGATCAGTCATCATCATCATCATCATCATCATTGTCAACCATAATCAATCCACTGCTGGACGAAGGTCTCCCCAAGTTTCCTCCACAAAGGTCTGTCTTGTGCCAGTCTCCTCCATGTCACTCCCGCATACTTTAGAATTTCATCCACCCATCTTCCATGTGGTCTTCTTCTGGGTCTTTTCCTATCCCTTGTAATCCAATCTAAAATTTCGGCTGTCCATCTATGGTCTGTCCTTCGGGCAGTATGTCCAGCCCATTGCCATTTCAGGGATTTAACTCTGATCATGATGTCTTCCACTCTTCTCATTTTTCGAATCCACGAGTTCCTCTTGTTATCTTTCCTGGTTACACCAAGCATGCACCTCTCCATGCTTTTTTGAGTTGTCTGCAGCCTTTGTATGTCTCTTTGAGTTAAGGTCCACGTCTCTGCACCATACGTAAGCACTGGAAGGATGCATTGATCAAACACTTTTCTTTTAAGACATAATGGCATCTTTCTCTTGAAAATTATGCTGTTTCTTCCAAAAGCTCTCCAGGCAAGTTTTGTACGCCGATTAATTTCTTCATCAATATGACCCTCACTTGATATCTGCTGTCCAAGATAAACATACGTATCTGTTATCTCCAGCTTTTCTCCATCAATCGATAAATCTTCATTTCTTGTAAAAGCATTGAACGTCACTTTTGTCTTCTGAAAGTTCATTTTTAATCCCACTTCTTTACTCTTGTCAGCAAGCTCCTGGATCATACCCTGCAGCTCTGATGGGGTAGTTGCAAAAATGACTATGTCATCAGCAAAACGAAGATGGGTCAGATAATCTTCATTAATCTTTATCCCTTTGTTTTCCCAGTTCAGTGATTGAAAGACATTTTCCAACGTGGCATTAAAGAGCCTCGGAGATATAATGCCAACTTGTCCCACTCCCTTTCCAATTTTTATGTGTGCTGTATTTTCAAACAGCCGAATCTTTGCACTTGCATTTTCATAGATGTTATTAATAATATTAATGTACGCATCTTCAATACCGCAGGATTTCAGAGCCATTGTAACTGCTGATGGTTTCACCGAATCAAAGGCTTTTTCATAATCGATAAAAGCCATGCACAATGGAAGTTCATATTCCTTCGCTCTTTCAATTAGTTCTCTCAGTACGTCGATATGATCTATTGTGCTGTAGCCACTCCTGAATCCAGCTTGTTCTCTCGGTTGAGCCATATCTAGTGTCACCTTCAAGCGGTGTGAAAGAACTTTAGTGAAGATTTTATAAACCACTGAGAGGAGGCTGATAGGTCTGTAGTTCCTGAGATCCTCAATGTCACCTTTTTCATGTAGCAAGATCATTGTAGCGTTGTTCCAATCCTCAGGAATCTTCCTTCATTAAGATATCGAGTAAAAATTTGGGCGAGTACTGTTTCGCTTTCTCCACTTGCTTCTTGTATGATGTCTACAGTAATCCCATTTTCTCGTGGAGCTTTTCCCCGCTTCATGTTCTTGATTGCATGTGCAACTTCTGCTGGGAGGACTGGAAGAACTCTGGTACTGGTACCTTTCATTATGTCTGGAGTACATGTATCATCCCTTTCATATAATTTGGAGTAGAAATATTTCACTCTTGTCAAAATTTCGCCTCTATTTCTTGTTACAGAACTATCTTCTTTTCTCAGTGCCATAATCTGTTTTCTTCCCTTACTGAGATGTCCATTTGCTATCTTTAAGCTTTGGTTGTTTCCAATTGCTTTCCTTACTAGTTCACAGTTGAATTTCCTTACGTCTTCAGTGATACTTTTTCGTACTGTCTTGCATAGCTCTATATATTCCACTTTGGAAGTCACATCTTCTTTAGTTGTCCTCATCTCTCTTCTTTTTTGCGTCAACATTTTGGTTTTTCCTGATAATTTCTTCACATTCAACTTGTTCTTAGACCCAGCTAATTTTGTTGCTGTTTCCATAAGAGTTTTGGTTACTTTTCTGTTAACTTCAGAAATATCCACTTCTTCCGATGTTAGGCCTTCTAAAGCAGAGAATCTGTTCTTCAGTTCCAACTTGAAGGTATGATGGTGTTTTTTAAGGTTGGTTATGTCAATACATTTTGTTTGTCTTATGAGCTTGCCACGTTCGACTTTAGTGTTGAGGTGCATCTTAAATCTCACCAATCTATGGTCACTACCTGTGTTGAACTTGTTTAGCACACTGCAGTCTTCTATGACGAATTTATTTTTACACATAATAAAATCAATTTTACTTGTCGTCCCATTTGGATGTCTCCATATCCATTTCCTGTGTGGCTTTTTCTTGAAAAAGGAGTTCAAGATGAAAAACCCTTCTGCCTCCTCAAACTCTACGAGAGTATTTCCACGCTGGTTTCTGTTGCCGTGACCGAATTTACCTACTGAAGTTTCATTCTGTTGCCGTTGCCCTATTTTTGCATTGAAATCTCCCATAGTTATCTTTAAGTGCTGCTTACCGTTATTATTTAGACGACGAATTTCCTCATAAAATTCTTCAATTTCTTCTTCAGGATGACTTGTGGTGGGCGCATAAGTTTGAATAATCTGAGCCTGGTATCTTCTCGAGAGTTGGATAACGAGTCGTGCAGCTCTGTCAGATGAACTTTCAACTTCTACAACTTTATCCTTCAGTTTCTTGTTTATTATAAATCCAACACCACTAGTTCGGCCAGTATCAGTCCCACGATAGTAGAAGAGATGTCAACTTTTCAGTTCAATGAGATCTCCTTTTCTCCTTACCTCACTTAGCCCGACGATGCCCCACTTGATCCTTTGTAGTTCCTCTTCCAATTCAAGAAGCCTTGAATCAGAAGATAGGGAGCGTCCATTATACGTAGCCAAGGTCAGCATCAGATGGCAGCCTAGTCCGGTCCTCCGGGGATTCTTAGCACCCTCTGCCTTCTTGTCGCACTGGCCGCTGTCTTGGCCAGGTACATTCCAGCTGCCGGAGACTGAGGGCCAAGATTTAAGTTGTGGAGTCATTTTGGAGGGGTTTGGTCATAACTCACCAGGCTGGCTAAGCGGGTTGGTGAGTGTGGGATAGCATTTCCTCTAATCCCGATGGTATAGTTACACCGCTATTGGCGGTCGTCAGTGCTCCTTTAGTGGGAACAGGATGTACCACGAGAAGGCGGGGTTGACATTTGTCAAGGAGAGGCTGTGATGTTACGCATCACCCGCAGATCAGTCACTGCGATTTTAATGTTTATGTGGAACGGAAATATCCATTTTAGCAGCTTTTAAGCAACATGCTCTGAACGGAGAGTTTAATATTTTCGTATGCTTTCAGAATGGTTTCTTATCAATGTAATACTGAGTGTCGAGTGCTTGGATCACAACCGAATTTAAGGCACAATATTTTTTTCCTCCTTGAAAATTTTCAATAGACAAGTCAATGTGGCGTATACGTGGACCCCCGGACTTCTAAAGGAAATGGTCTGGTTTGGTGCGCCGAAAAATACGGTATACACATTTATATAGAATGAAATAAATGTGTCACAAATTAAAATAACATAAGCAATCATGAAATAAATCAAGATCCTACTTAGGCCGGAAATTTACTTGTTTATATTTATATGTTTATTTATTACTTTGGCAGCTTAATGACTTGCTTGGGTTTTGATTGCAATAGGAGCGTACGTCTTTAATTTTGGTTATGAGTTCGATGAAATTAAAAAAAAACTTAATCCAAAGAGTAACGCGACACTCGTGTCTTCCGCGAAGCGCAGTTAGGCTCTCGCCAGTAGAAAAAGTTCTTTTATGTTAATATATTGATATCATCATCATCATCATCATCATCATCATTGCTGGACGAAGGACTCCCCAAGTTTCTTCCACAACGGTCTGTCCTGTGCCTGTCTCCTGTAAGGTCAGGTGACGCGCAACACAATACAGCCTCTCCTTGACAAATGTGAACCCCGCCTTCTCGTGGTGCATCCTGTTCCCACTAAAGGGGCTCTGACGACCGCCAATAGCGGTATAACTATACCATCGGGATTAGAGGAAATGCTATCCCACACTCACCAACCCGCTTAGCCAGCGAGGTGAGTTATGGCCAAACCCCTCCAAAATGAATCCACAACTTTAATATTGATATCATCATCATCATCATCATCATCATCATTGTCAACCATTATCAACCCACTGCTGGACGAAGGTCTCTCCAAGCCTCTTCCACAACGGTCTGTCTTGTGCCAGTCTCCTCCATGTCACTCCCGCATACTTTCTAATTTCATCCACCCATATCCCACGTGGTCTTCATCTGGGTCTTTTCCTGTCCCTTGGAATCCAATCTAAAATTTCGGCTGTCCATCGATGCTTTGTTCTCGCAGTATGTCCAGCCCATTGCCATTTCAGGTACTTTTCTCTCATCTTGTCATTTTTCTGATCCACGAGTTCCTCTTCTTATCTCTCCTGGTTACACCAAGTATGCACCTCTCCATGCTTCTTTGAGTTGTCTGCAGCCTTTGTATGTCTCTTTTAGTTAAGGTCCACGTCTCTGCACCATACGTAAGCCCTGGAAGGATGCATTGATCAAACACTTTTCTTTTAAGACATAATGGCATATTGCTCTTGAAAACTATGCTGTTTCTTCCAAAAATAAGAGATGTTATTTTTGAAATTTTTGTGGCTTACATGAGCATCGACTGCCAGGAGGAGCACATGTGTCTAATTTAGGATTATTTACTCTACACACGAACGCGGGTTCTGAGAGTAAAAGTTTCTTCATGTTTATTAATTTCATTTATTTAATTAATTAATCTAATACTTTTGCATAGATACTGTTTGTTTCCAGTTTTCTTGATGTCATTTTCTTGTTCACATGCAGCATTTTCAGAGAGAGAGAGAGAGTTTCCATAAGCTCTTCAAATATTTCAATAACCTTCTGTTCTCCTATAAAATAAATGGCAAAGTGTGGAAACTTTTTGTTGTTTACACGAAGAGTTCGTTTTTTTTTCAAGACAAATAACACAACTCTTTTCAACGCAACTGAACAGCACTACATTTTCCCCAACTCCCTCCCACCGTGCTCATGACATGGCCGGATGAGAAAGTTTTTTAAACGTGGTTTCCCCTCATCATCATAATCAGCACCTCCTGCTTTTGTTTCTGATTTACTCTTTTTTTTTCTTGAATAAATTCGAGTATCAACAGTACTAAGAGCACATGACAAAGCTTCTAAGATTTCTCCCTTTGCTATCTATATCTTTTTCCCATTTTATGCATCAAGTTAATACGCATTCTACCGTAGTTCTGTACTGCGGTCTTACAGAAAAGAGCACATGACAAAGCTTCTAAGATTTCTCCCTTTGCTATCTATATCTTTTTCCCATTTTATGCATCAAGTTAATACGCATTCTACCGTAGTTCTGTACTGCGGTCTTACAGAACTCCTCCAAAATGGAGTCGGAAGACATCCGAATGTTTCGGAGTAATTTTAGGCGATCCAGTTGCCAAGTAGTCAGAGACACGTAGCTCTGTCTAGTCATCCGATCAGCTCTGGTCTCTAGTCTCAGAGACCCAGGTGAGGCATGAAGTAGTGTGCTTGTTCTGTAGCACTGGTTTAGTCCTTTTCCTGGAAGAAGTTGTGTTAAATTAGGGACCGGCCCCTCCTTAAAGTCATAGATCCTGATACGTGTCGTTAACCTGTGAAAAACACACACAAAGAACAAGCAGCTTTTCCTCCTTTTATTGGTACACTTATTCACAACGGTATGTTACTATTAGTATTGTTGATTGTAATAGAACATGAAGCGTCTGAGATCAAAGAGCACACACGCAGAGATTTGCCATTCCTATGAATGAAAGCAACTGGCAGTGAAAAAATTACACAGTCGTACCAAAATAATATGACCACCCCCGGAATCACAGTATAACCCGCCCAAGCGCGTCACAGAGTGCATGTGACAAGGTCGACCACACGGAGATATAAGTGCCCGGCAACGGCAAATGAGCCATAGTGCGTAACGTGAGCACAATGGGCAGAGGTAGTGATTTGATGGACGTTCAAAAAGGAATGATCATCGGCTGCCGCGCCAAGGGTGGAAGCATCTCAGAGACATCAGACTTAGTGGGCTGTTCGCGAGGTGCACTAGTAAGGGTGTGCCAAGAATGGACCACTGGCACACCGAGTACCTCCCGACGTCATAACTGTGGAGCCCCAAGGCCATCAAACCCAGAGAAGAACATCGCCTCCGTCGACTGGTAAACGGCAATCCACGCGCAACAGTGCGGCAATTGGCCATGCAACTGAACGCTGGGAAACTCAGGTATGTCCCCGATAAGATTAGAGTGAACCCTGTTATGCATGGGTCTCCGGAGTCGACGCTGCGTCAAGGCGCCCGTATTAGCCCAGTTCCATCGGCAACGAGGCCTGCAGTTCGCATGGGATTACCGTCTTTGGACAGTGGAAGAGTAGAAAAAGTTTGCCTTCTTCGATGAATCGAGGTTTCTACTCCAGATAAGTGGCGGATACAACGCCAGACATACGAAAACCAAAACCCGGACACGCTTGTCGGCCAAGTACGGGCCGGCGGTGGCAGAGTGCATGTCTAGGGGATGTCTTCCTGGTATGACTTGGGACCGCTGGTACTACTGGATAGGTCCCTGAAAGCCAACGGCTACCAGTCCATCCTCGGTGATCACATGCATCCCTTCATGTTGGACGTTTACCCTGGTGGTGATAGTGTCTACCAACAGAACAATGCGCCTTGCCATGTCGCTAAGGTGGTGCTTGACTGGTTCCAGGAACACGACAGCGATGTCTCCGTTCTCGCTTGGCCGGCGAAATCGCCCGACCTCAATCCCATAGAGCACTTGTGGATCGACAGGTTCGACGTGCCGACCCACAGCCATGTCATCTCCGGGATCTCCGTGCTCTTCTGCAGGCTGAATGGGCACGTGTGCCTCGGGCAACCTTCCAGGGCTTCATTGCGTCCTTGCTACGCCGTCTCGCCGCTGTAATCCAGGCCAAGGGTGGTTATTCCCATTATTAGACAGATGGACATATTATTATGATACGACAGTGTAAATATCACGAAACTTGGCTTATTCGGTTAACAATTGGAATGACCTCAAAGTAACATAAACCTTTTCTTGTCGTTCGTCTTTAAAAATTAGAGGATTCTTTGCAATAAAAATAAATTTGTAGTTGTTTCGTATTTTGGATTTCAGACAACATATTCGTATTCTTAACATATTGTTTCGTTTCGTCGCCTCGGCAATTATCCCATTGTCGGCCATCAATGTTGTGTGACCGATTTATTCTACACCGTGTCCACCAGTAGGTCAGGTGATGCGCAACATAATACATGTCAACCCCGCCTACTCGTGGTGCATCCTGTTCCCACTAAAGGGGCTCTGACGACCGCCAATAGCGGTATAACTATACCATCGGGATTAGAGGAAATGCTATCCCACACTCACCAACCCGCTTGGCCAGCGTGGTGAGTTATAGCCAAACCCCTCCAAAATGAATCCACATCTTAAATATTGATATCATTATCATCATCATCATTGTCAAACATTATCAATCCACTGATGGACAAAGGTCTCTCCAAGCCTCTTCCACAACGGTCTATCTTGTGCCAGTCTCCTCCATGTTACTCTCGCATACTTTCGAATTTCATCCAGGGTCGTTTTCACATGAAATAACCGTTGCACTTATGTACGAGCTTAACATCCCATGACATCAGAAACAACATAAATGAATTTATTAAATCAAATTTTACTGAGCATATTTTATCTCGTGTAGGCCGTAACTGTGGACATGCATTTAAGCTAACCAAATTTGGCACTCACTAGCATTCACAAATAATCTGCGAGGATTTCTGGCACAATACACACTTTCATTTATGATTAACTATTTACATAATTATATCGAATTATTGCTGTTCACAGGTCGCTAAGACCAACATTATAATTTTCAATGGATCTACTCCAAAACAGTTAGCTGAACATCCTGCCACAGGTAAGTTAACTTTGGTTGTCCTGATTGAGATTAGTTTCTAGTTGGAAAACATCCGTCATACAAAACAGATAACTAGTTGTACTTACAGACCCCTTGAATTGGTCATTCACAAATAATCCAAGCGCAACTTCGTCGATTCCCCACGAGCTATTTGTTGACTTTCCTGATTGATACTTCAGTAAACTTTCATTCACTTTAGGGAAGAAAAAAATGCACAGTTTCTCTTGATAAACACCGTACAGTAGTGGCACCGCGTAAATTCTTGTGAACAAGCAATGGCCCTGTACCATACTCAAGCGCGCACTCACTTTCGATGGTCCCCCTCTTCCTCGTTGCAGGGGGAAGGGAGGGGGCAAGCTGAATCGATCCAGCACTCTCTGGCTGTTAGGAACACTCCGGATGCGAGGTGAATCCTCACCCTCTTGGTCGCTCAATAAGGGTCATCAGCGATGCCCAGTTGTTTTACGCGTAACTCAGCGTCACAACAAAATTCAAGGTCAAGCCAAGCCATCTGAAGTATGCCTTGACCTCCAGAATTACTGCGCCTGAAGAATTCTCTACAGTATCGTTATTTTGCAGGTCTGATGATACAGCCAGTCTCTCTTTCGAGTCATGGGACAGCAACTGACTTTCTTCCCCCGGATGCCATCACACAAGAACACAGCAGTCTCTGAAATCCCTTTGTTTCCACTTAGTGTTACAAATTGCCCTAAGCTGCATTCTTCCCCATAAATCGCTCTGCAAGTGGTGCCTTGAAAGCTCGTTTAGTCTACGTTTTGTCGTACTTGAAAGTGAATTACCGTTCTGTTGTCGCCCTCGACCACGCAGCGCAAATAAAGCCTGTCTGAGTGGTAAACCGTTTCACTTGGGGGACATCTTTCCTTGCCCTGAAACCCAATCAGCACCTGCGAACTAATTAAACAATTAATTGATCTAGTTGACTGTATGTGCAGGTTGATTTCATTGGTGTCTCGTATATCGAAATTTCTTCGGAAAATGGAGACATCTCTCCCATAAGGAGCCATTGGTCATTCTTTTCTTAAATTATTTTTTCTTAGAAAGGGAAACAGGGAAATGTGTGATAACTTAGTGGTTGCAAAGGATAAAACACCAAACAGTAATATTTGGGAAGCGCAGCTTATCATTGCAAATCGACTTCTTAGTAAAGAATATAAGTAAAGGAGAACGACTTGCGAGGTGTGCAACCCGACATCTCATCTACGTTGTTTCTTACTAAAATTATGCCGATTGTTCTTCAGGAAACCTAAACGCTAAAAGAGAAGTGCATGTTACAGTTCTGACAGTGGCGACGTTACCGCAAAATCAGAACTGCCTTGCAATGAAACCAAAGAATTGCAGAATGCATGGAATTGATTGCATATTACAATCATTACAAAGAGGCCGATGTATTGATATC
The DNA here is from genome assembly GCA_039090855.1 of Macrothele yani. Taxonomy (NCBI): domain Eukaryota; kingdom Metazoa; phylum Arthropoda; class Arachnida; order Araneae; family Macrothelidae; genus Macrothele; species Macrothele yani. The sequence continues at coordinate 77,643,063 of CM077007.1, read as the reverse complement.
AATTTGTAAACAAAATAGCGAAATCTGAAACACAAGGAGTTTTTTCTTTTCCTTTTTTAAAGTTTATATAAAAACTTCCGTAATCATCCAAGGGTAGAAATAGTCTCATATCCCTAGTTTTGGGTAAATAGCCACAACTAAGATGAAGAATCCGAACCTGAGAAAAACTGGAACAACTTGCTCAACATCAGAGAACAGGAAGCCAGAAGCTGTCATCCTAAGCAGACGACCTCCGGGAGCTGGAGGTATTTTGTAAAGTAACTGTGGCAGATTCGACATCATTCAAGTAATGCTATTTGTTGGTCGTTGCAGAGGAGTCGATTTTTAGCCGAAGTGTCTTCAGTTATGTTCTACAACTGCGAATGATTCATTCAGCAGAATATTATGAAGCGCAGAGTTTCAGTTATAGTTATAACAGCAGCCACGAGAATTCTTTTAATTGAAATTTCGAGTTGAAATAAATGCCTTCGTTTTTTGGAAGATCAAACATTTGCAAACTTGGCATTGCTTTGAAGATGTTCTGTCGAGTACCGCTTCTCCATTGTACATATATGCATGCTGCTTGGCCATTTAGTTTGGACCGTTTTCATGCTGTGTGTAAGAGCCACTGACAGTGCAAGTAACTTTTGAGATAAACATTTTAGAAGAGGAGCCCTCCTGAAAGTAAAGGTGAAATCCATTCAAAGGGCCAGAAATCCACTGTCAGTTTTTGCAACTAACATTGAAACGGCAATATATAGAGCACTTTCTTCAGAGAAATAATTTCGCTTCTGATTGTGCAAGAAAGCAAGAAGAAAAAATAGTAGTCATCATAGTTCGTATACGTTGTAAATTTAAGCACGCATACAAATAATGTTCTTCCTTTTCTCATTTTAGCCAAAATAGGCGACAGAGAAACTCAGTGAGGAAGTCTAATAAGATCTCTGAATTTTTATGTTTTGGGAGTTAAACAGAAGTTTAACAAACGTTTGACTCAACGCACTGACATAGCTGTGCACTGCATTCTTGCTACAGTGTACCATTACTTTTGGAAGTAGTCTAGAGCGATTTCCAAGAACTTAGCCCATCTTTGTCCCAGTATTTTCACACCACATGTTTTCAAACCACGCCTGTTTTCTGAAACTAGTTCCACGGTTTCAGAGAGTAGAAAGAGTTTCAGAGTCACATAGGATAGTTCATCATTGCCATACACTCTACCATGCAGTTTTTGAATATCGAAGTTCAATCACTTCCAGGGGATTACATTTCCAGTTCTCTTTGACAACTCTGACTGATGCAACAAATCGACTGGCAGAACTCCGGTAACTGATGCAACAAATCGACTGGCAGAACTCCGGTAACTGATGCAGCAAATCGACTGGCAGAACTCCGGTAACTGATGCAACAAATCGACTGGCAGAACTCCGGTAACTGATACAACAAATCGACTGGCAGAACTCCGGTAACTGATACAACAAATCGACTGGCAGAACTCCGGTAACTGATGCATTCAGTGACTGCCCTGTTTACATGGTACTCAAGGAGCAGTACCACTGATAAGCACTATACCATCCAAACCTAATGCATAATACTCCGTCTTTCAACTTTCTGAATGATCTCCGGAGTATAGAAAGTTAACATTAAATCTGGATGTTTCTTATCGAGCTTGCCGAGTTTCATGTTCTTTCAACATAGATCTTGTTTACAACTGCTATTGCGAATATATGTTACCTGTGAGTTTGCCTTTGAGTTTGCCATGCGTGTATACAATACACACGCATACAACACACACTCATGCACGCACACAACACACACTCATGCACGCACACACCACACACGTGTACACGCACGCAACACACACGTGTACACGCACGCGACACACATTCCTACACGCACACAACACACACGCGTACACGCGCACAACACACTTTCATACACGCACACAACACACATTAATACACGACACACGCGTACACGCACACAACACGCACGCACGCGCACACGTGTGCGGATTATCAGAAAAAATGCCGAATTTTCCTAGGTTAAATTACCTCACAATTACCTCACAATATTTTCAAAGCCAGAAGTAAAACGAACGAATAACAATAATGTAGGAGAAAAGAAATATCCATACCAAAGACAAGGCAAAGACGAAGAACAATGTATGAAGGACGATAACAGGATTATACAAGAAATTAATCTGTCGGATACTTGTTCCTAACTGCATCCGTAGACATGTTAAGAAGACATTGTGAACAGGAACATTCTGGAATTTTATTTATATTTAGCTAAACTGATATTTTTGAAAATAAATGTTTTTCTAACAATGTACGAATTTTAATTGGGCATAGCGACTTCTCCACCATGGTGCGAGTGCCAAGGAGTGGGTTCGAGTCTGCTGGTAAGGTGTGCTCCCAATTCTATATGACACATATGCTGGTCTTATGTGTCATTCGGTTCTTCTTGTCTCCTTTCTTTGGAACAAATTAGTCTGGCGGCATTATTTGAGGTGAAATTATAAGTCAGTGTTTCCGATCTATTTATCACAACGAAAGCGTTTTTTCAGCGGTAAGAGGGAATAAGCGAAGAAAACCTCATGAGGGATTAGAGGCGTAAGGCTCTGGCTAAGAGCGCATCATGGAGTCGTGGGAGGAACACATCCTCTTTTCAGCATAGATGCGCTGTATTTACACCACAATGAGAGTTATCTGAACAAATGTGCTTTTCTTCTTGAAAACTTGATTTAGATTAAATTTGAAACGGTTAGAAATATTAAAAACGCAAAAATGTTACTAAAAATTTTATATTTTTGCCTTACTGAAGTTTAAAACTAATTTCGTATCTATATTTTTGCACAAGCAGAAAACATTAATGTTTGGTAGCTAAGAAAGGGGAGAAAACCACGACAGCAACAGAATTCGTATGAAGTTTTTTTTTAAACACACTCAAAATGGAATTACTAAACTGGTACGTTTCGTCTGATGATTTATTTAAACGTGCACTGAACTTCGAAATTCGAACTATTTGCCTGTATTCTTGGAAGAAAATAATAAGGGCTACCCTTCGATATGCAACGAAAAGGTCAAATAACTAATAGGTAAAAATAAGAGATATTGCAATTCCAAAGGAATTTCAATATGTGATACCAGTTTCGGCAAAATTTCTGAAATCATTTTTCTCTTTTTCTTTCAAGTACAATATCGTGACACAAATCCGCATTTATCCCACATACTTGTATATGAAGAATTTGAGCAATTTGTGCAACAGGGAATAAAATGGATAAGCTGATAGTCATAGTCAGATTCGCAATAATTCAATGGGCCTCTTCCAGGAAAACTGTGAAGAAGGAAAGTAAAACATGAATGGATCCCCATTGTCATATTTTCGTTGATGCTATGCGGAAGTGTGTGTGTGTGTTTATTTTATTTTATTAACGAACGTACTGACAGTTGAGATACATCGCCCACTGTTTACAACGTATATACTGCTTGGTCAATTTACATAAATCACTTCCACGCGGTTTCAATGAGGAAGAACATCACCTTCAGTATAAATGTTTGAATAACTGTTCTACGAGAAGAAAGAAATGCTCAAATATGAGTGAAGCTAATTTATCTAACTCGCCAAAATTTGACATTGATTATTTATTAACTAGCGAAAACCCGAAAGTTCAGATCACACCTTTCAGTTCAGTTCCTGCAGGATAAGGATTTTTCCCAGTTTTTGTACAATGCTTTAAAAAGTATCATGGAAACATTGACTTTTCATTACGGCTTTTAGCTACAGCCATTGTAAACAGAATTTACAAGTCAGTGAACTGATGTAGCTTATAATTTCCATTTTTTTTTCAAATGATAAGCATACCATTACGAATCTGGACTCTGTACCATAGGGGTTGTCTGGTTCCACATTTTGAAATGCAGTTATTTCAGCAGAAAGAACACATATGAGTCATTTCCACCGACCATATTTGAGGGTAGCCTTAATAACCGACCAAGTGGTCTACGTGATATCTTATTAAGGACATGTGAGTCACTTATAGCAGCATAAAATTCAAACCGCTATAACAGAAATCACAGAACAAGAGGGTGGCGTCTTGGCAACGGATTGTCAGTAAAGTTAACTAGTTTCTGGCGTTTGAAAAAAATTAAAGAAAAAAATAAAAGGCTTCAACTCTGCAAGGGTCTACTGGATAACTATAAAAAAGATGTGTGTTTATAATCTAAGCATAAAACCTTTGTAATTGGATAGTATTTTCCGTCCTGTTAAATATATTTCAGCCTTCCTTCTTTCCTGATGATGTTTAGACATGAGCAGTCAGTCGCCCGTTTTGGTGCATGGGAAGGCATCCATCCAGCTCGGATGCACAAAAATCTATAGGACTCTTCCACATGGCTCCTGACCGGGGGTTAAGTATAAGATGCCTTTTCAGAGCGCTATGCCGTGTTGTAGCACAGGGTGCCCCGAGTAATGAACTTGAGGGTGCTGCGCAGCTGCTTCGGAAGAGAGACCCGTACTCTGGCGCTCCGAGCAGCTGCGGTTGCTCGACGTGATCACGTGGACAGGGACAGCGCTCCAGTGCCTGGAACTTCCCCACCTTCAGGTGAGAGGGAGGAACTGCAACGGAGTGAGAGATCGATCTCTCAGGTGTTGTACAGATCTTCTCCGCTCCCTCCCGCCAAAATAGAAACAACAATAATATCCTAAATGCGATTGAAAGCTAACTGACTTTCGTCTGGATAACCAGGAGTTTTGCAATTGCACAACCGAACACTGAGAACAGATTGCATTGTAGAAACCGATAACGAACACCAGATGGCCTGTGATTGGTCTCGCCAGATGTTAAGATAAATTCACTTTCGATATCGCAGGTCTATTATATTGTTAACATTTTGGGGCTAGAGAAAGAAAAACAGAAAAAAATGTCTTAAACTATCACAACGCGTAGCTTCCATTTCATGGCAAACACAAGACCAGTAGTCTCCCCAGATATTACGGCCCACCCTCTTTATCTGTTACAATTAACTGATCATTGTTATGCTCTACATGTGCTCATTTGGTTTTGTTATAAAAAAGAATAAGCTGAGCTCTAAATTATGATCTTGGAACAAATTTTTTAAGATTGCATTTTAATAGTAGTGCACTGAATTTGTTTTATTTGTAATTTTTCAATGAAAGTATAATGTTGAAATAGCAGAATTTGAGGATGTATTGTTTGACTTGTTCTAGATGTTTCCTGTTTTACTATCTACAATTCTCTGACGCATACTGATTTCCTATTTAATTTGGAACTCTTAGGTTTCAGTTTTTTTTTTTTTTTTTTTTTTTACGATTCTTTAATATCTAATCTTGTACCCTACATGCAATAGTGAATGAGATCTTCAGTTGGTTTTATCTCTTTTAATTTCCATGTGACCGCACTGATGCTCGTATTATCATTCAGGGCCCAGTGGTGGCTATAAAAAACGGTGGGCGAATTGCGTAAGTACCGCCCTACCCGTTACATATTAGAGAAAAAAATTTACATGGTATATGAATTATGATAATAAAATTTAGAGGAGGTATAATAATGTTCAAAATTACTTATTTTGTAATAAGTAGGTACATACCACATATTTGCAGAATTTGGGGAAAAATTAAGCAATTATTCTCGAAAGATAACGAAAACATAAACAAAACACACAATGGCATAACATGGAATGAAATACATCTACAATATGTAATTCAACAATTTACAGACGAATTCGTCGCATCTCTTGTTTTGTGATTTCATCGATAATGTGACTATAATCTAAGGTGTGGCTTTGAAATCATGCGGTATTAAAGATGCATACATTCGCATTATTAATAACAGCTATGAAAATGGGAGTGCAAAGGTTTGGCTATTTGAGGATACAGCACCAATAAAAATAGGAAAGGGAATGAGATAGGGTGAGAACATATCTCCAAAACTCTTCAATGAGACATTGCAAAGTGTCTTTCAATCATTGAACTGGAAAAACAAAGGGATAAAGATTAATGGAGATTATTTAACTCACCTTCGTTTTGCTGATGGTGTCGTCATTTTTGCAACTTCCCCTTCAGAGTTGAAGGGTATGATCCAGGATCTTGCTGGGAAGAATAAAGAAATGATATTAAAAATGAACTTTCACAAGACAAAACTAACTTTTACAAGAAATGAAGATTTCTCAGTTGATGGGGGAAAGCTGGAGATAACGTTTTCCTGTATTTACCTTGGGCAGTAGATATCAAGCGAGGGTCGCATTGATCAAGAAATTAATCAGCGTATAAAACTCGGTTGGAGAGTTTTTGGAGGAAACAGTACAATTTTTAAGAGCAACATGCCATTATGTCATAAAAGAAAAGTGTTTAATCAATGCATCCTTCCAGTGCTTACGTACGGAGCCGATACGTGGACCTTAAGACATACAAAGACTGAAGACAACTGAAAAAAAACATGGAAAGATACAGACTTGGTGTAACCAGGAAAGATACAAAAAGAAACTCGTGGATAAGCAAAATAACAAGAGTGGAAGACATCGTGATTAGTGTAAAGTCCCAGAAATGGCAATGGGCTGGATATATTGCCAGAAGGACGGACCACCTATGACCACTGAAATTTTAGATTGGATTTCAAAGTACAGGAAAAGACCCAGAAGAAGACCACATGGGAGATGGGTGGATGAAATCCGAAAAGTATGCAGGAGTGAAATGGATGAGACTGGCTCAATACAGACCGTTGTGGAAGAAACTTGGTTTACATTAAGAAACTCTTAACATTGTCTTTAAGAAACAATCTTCATCCAGCAGTGGATTAATAATGGTTGACAATGATGATGAATCTAAGGTATCTGCAACGTCAACTTCGATGGAAAGAATTGCTAAATTTGAAAGTTTTTTATTTCCCAATGTTGATCTCAACTGTTTTAATTCATTTCAGTTTTGAAAAAATTATTTCAGCACCTGCTACTGACAGAGGTAAAGTTAATAAAATTCTTAAATAAATCATTGTGTTGCGCCAGATAATATGAAAACCAGTTGTGTGGATATGGTTGGACGCCTTCAAATGTGACATTCTCTTCTGTAGGATATTCCTCAAATCCTTTAATTCGTCTTTCAATTCTATGCCATCAATGCCATAATTTTCACTGTATTTAAGTGCCAGATAAAGAGAATTGCAATGACTTGTGAGATCAGAGTCTGCCATACTTTTTTAAATCGCAGATATCATACAAAAACTTAAAGTTTTTATGTTTCTGCAGTTGAAAAAATCGTTCCTCTATTGAATTTAATGTTGCATCTTCAGTCTATCACATAAAAGCTATTTAAATCTTTCCGAAATAAATATTAATAAAAAAAACTGGAACATGAGATGTCAGACCCTCTAAAATATAAAAACCTACAATACAAAAATTAATAAATGCTTACCTGACGTGTATCGACAACCTGCATGCGCTCGCATGAAAAAAGATCCATTTTGTAAATGAATACACTGAAGAGCAATTGAATTAGAGACAGCTGGCGTTATCCAAATGTGGCACTGTGGGCGGCCCTGTAAACGGAAACAACATGACGTATGCAGCAAACCGACAATATAAGGAGCGATGCGACGGGAATTAGTAAGAGTCGGACGCAGTATGGGTAAGTCGAAGAACCTAAACGCATTTGATCGTGAGAAAATTGTCGGGTCCGACGAATGGGTCACTCCATCTCGGAAGTCGTGCAGGCACTGGGATTTTCACGAGCCACTGTGTCACGGGTGCACCGTGAGTACATCGAATCCGGTAAAACCATCCCTGCAAGGGCCAACTGCCGTGGACAACAGCGTGTGGATGAGCGGGGTCATCGTCGGCTAGCTCGCATTGTAACAGCGGATAGACGGGCCACAGTGCAAGAAATCACTCGGCAATTTAACGCTGGTGCACAAAAACGTGTAAGCAGCCACACCATCCAGAACCATCTCCTCGCTATGGGGTACAGAAGCCATCGTCCCATGAGGGTACCGCTGCTGACCGCAGATCACAGGGTGCAATTGAATGGCCGCGGGAACATCGCCACCGGACCCTAGACATGTGGGAAAATGTTGACTGGACTGGTGAGTCGAGATTCACGTTGGTACATGCGGATGGCAGGATACGAGTACTGCGCAAACCACATGAAGTGATGGATCCTTCTTGCCAGCAGTGTACTCTTCAAGCTGGTGGGGGTGGCATTCTCGTCTGGGGACTGTTTACCTGGACTAAAATAGGACTCCTGGTACGTGTGACATCGTCCCTCACAGGTCAACGTTACCGGGATATCCTGGACTACCATTTGCTCCCGTTTGTGCGTCTTCAACATCCCACTGAGGACCTCATCCTGCAACAAGACAATGCACCGTGCCATCGCTCCCGAACTGTATCCGAATGGTTGGATGAACACTCCACCAACATGACCTCGCTTCCTTGGCCAGCTAGGTCACCTGACCTCAACCCCATCGAGCACATCTGGTATGTCATCGAGAGAGACGACTCCTCTCCATCAAATCTTCGTGAACTGTGGGAGCTTGTTGAGGGGTCGTGGATCCGTATGGCTTCCCAACGCTTCCGGCGTCTTGTCGAGTCCATGCCGAGACAAATCGGACGAATCGCCGCCGTCATCAGGGCGAAAGGTGGTGCTACACGGTACTAGACAGGTATCTCTAATTCAATTGCTCTTCAGTGTACTGAACACACGTCACACTATTCTCACAAACAATCGAGACTCAATCCCATATATTTTTATTACCCTGTACCACACTGTCCAAACACAAGGCAACACACATAGAAATGATTCACGCTACCGTAGACACATTTGCTAGTACTCTTAACAGCCAGTAGGAATCGCTGTCTTCATTTTTCTTTTGCTCTTGCTCAGAAGTTGGCTGGAAAACCCTATCGTTGCCAGTTCGAAAAAGATAACAGCGGTTATATCTCTCCATTCTATGCATATTGCTCAACATTGCTGTACTCGCGCTAAACTAAAACGGTCGAGTTGGTATATTTCATCTTGCAAGAATATCACATAAAAACTGAATATTTTTTATAATACGATTTCTTTTGTACACTAAAGTGTCGAAATGCCGCATAAAAATAAAAATAAAAATTTAAAACGTTAGGCGGACGCTTCGCAGTTTCGTGCCTACGCTGGGCCCTGTTCTCATCATACCTATTAAGAATAGTGAATGACGAACCATAAACACCCGAAAGGCTGAAGTAAGAGAATGGTTACCAAAACGATTCCTTCAGCTTTTCAGCTTCCGTACAGCAGAGATCTTATCTCTCCAATTTAAATGAATTTTAGACTGATAAAAGCTACGCACTGAAGGAAAACATTGTGTGGGAAGGATACTCATGGTAAGAACATTCGATAAACCTACCTCGATGAAACTGCCAGCAATACATGTTTTCAGAGTTCCAGGGTAAACTAGCAAAATGACTTCCGACGTTTTTTTCTTCTCCAGGCTTTTAAAATGGTTCCATCAAAATACAAAACAAGGGTTAAATATTGCAATTTTAGCAGGATTTTCCGACCCACCTGTGACAACGCAGGAATTGGCCAAACAGCTGGGGACTGCCCACCCGAGCGTTATAATGCACCTGCATCAACTTGGAGAGGTGCACAAGAGTGAAGTTTGGTACCACACCAACTCACAGTTGAGCAGAAAGCATGCTTTTCCCTGCTAGCACATGACTAAGTTGAACCATTCTTGAACCGCATTGTGACAGGTGGCGAGTAATAGACCCTGTATAACAGTGTCAACACCCGGAAACAGTGGTTAAACCCAAAATAGAAACCCATATCGACCCCCAAAGCCGGCTTACATCCGGGTAAGACCCTGCTGTCTGTTTCCTGGGATGTTTGAAGTGTCGTGTTTTTTGAGGTCCTCGCGTCGAAACGACCAGCACTGCAGAATCCCCACACAGCACGGGTGACCTGCCACAAGATCAGGGACCTGGACTGGGAGCTGTTACCGCTCCCAGCCTATTTCCGGGACATTGCTCCAAGCGACAACTACCTTTTCCGGTTGTTGCAGCAATTCCTGGGCGGACAGCGGCTCACCAACCGAGACAGTGTCGAACGAGCACTAACTCGCTTCTTTGCGACCAGACTGCCACTATTCTACAGGAACAGCATCTAAAAGCTGCCCAGACGATGCGGGTAGGTCGTGACAAACGATGGTGACTACATTTTGGACTGATTTGTATTTGTATATAGGGTTAATTAGAACTTTTATGTTGCCTTGCATTTGAAGACATTACTTTCTTTCCAACCCAGTTTTTAAGTCTTCAATCTTTCCAGAGTTTAGCATCCATACAACTAGCTTCGGTTGGTCCAAGTGCCTAATTTATATTTTATCTTCCATATCGAGGGCATTTTTGTTTCCATAATATGAATAAAACTGGGTTCTTTATGGTAGTACTTGAAATTATTTTTTTTATTGGAGGTTTAACGACCACCGTTAGCAACTCAATGGGTAATAAGCTGTCTCCCGTCCCTAATTTAGGGTCACTGGTTCCAGGGAAGGGAGAGAGCCAGTGCCGTAAGACAAACACTACATCCATGCCTCACCGGGATTTGAAAGTGGACCCCTTTTGGACGAATAATCAGAGGCCATCGCTTAGACCACTGAGCCACCGCAGCGGAAATTATTTCTTCACTTCTCCATGTAGTTCAATTACGGAAATTATTTCTTCACTTCTCCATGTAGTTCAATTACGGAAATTATTTCTTCACTTCTCCATGTAGTTCAATTATGTGTGTAACACTAAATTTGGACATAATTCAATTCGATTTGGCATTTTTGATTCCTTTCTATTTGCTTGTTTTCTGAGGAGGTTCGTAGGCTTAGGCAAGTTGTTTGCTGACCACCTACACCATGAGGCAATGTGCTGTTGAAAACGAGGGTGACTTAGTCCTTAAATTTTCACACAAAAATTACAGTTAATGATTTACTTCCCAGTTCTTTGAAAAAGTGTTTTGCAGAATATAAAATGCTTGAACGATATTTCTTTTTCAGATTTCATGCTTCCTCCTAACCTTGCAGGGCTGCCCCGGTGGTGAGTGGTCTAAGTGCTGGCTTATTACCATTCGTCCGTGAAGGGTCCGGTTTCGAATCCCGATGAGGCATGGATGTTGTGTTTGTCCTACGGCACTGGCTCTCTCCCTTCACTGGAACCAGTGGCCCTAAATTAGGGATGAGCGACTACTTTTAGTCAATTGAGTTGCTCACGGTGGTCGTTAAACCTTCACTCACACACACACACGAAAAAAAAAAAAAAAAAGATAATCTTACAGTGCACACATGCACTCTAAGCTGTTTTATACAGATGGAGAAGTTCTGAAAATTATTGCTCACCTGTCAAGTTTTACAGGGGTCAAGGTATGCATCAGGTGCGAGATGTGAGAATTGAATCACATATTTTCCTATTTATTCCTGACTACATTTCAGTTAAACGTTATACTTTTTATGTTACCAAAGTACGAACTCACAAAATTCCTTGCAAGTATGTTCCATGCTCAGTTGCTGTTAAGAGATGACAGCAATGTCATTTCGATGTCAAAAATTTGCCACTTTGTTCGGAAAAATGTTTAGTACGACCAGCTATTGCCACATATCTATTGACTCAAGTGAAAAAAAAGTCAAGAGCTTCTCAATTTGTGTTTACCATTTTGTTTTCTATTTCACGTGGAAATAGATGATTTATCTACTTCTCCTCCCCCAACAGAGTAACAATAAATTGCTGCACCGTATGCTATGTGTAATACCCTTCTGGATAAAAACACTTTCTTCGTTTTTAGCATTTAATTCAACGAATTTACTCACTTAAGTTTCTTCTGCGTGTCATGTATTATTTCGAATAAAGAGTAAAAAATAATTACTAAATTATTAAAAACAATCAGATGAAAATTTGGGTTACAAATGGACAACCCGCACTGAAAAAATTTAGGCTCACGAGTGGTGAGTTGACAATTGCATCACTGAAGGAAACTTAGACCTAAGACGTCCTAAATTTATCAAACGTAGTTACTTTTCCCAGAGCAAAAGCTTCGCTCGACTACGAAAGCTTTGTTATGTCACTTGTACGAAGACGTTGTTGAGGAAAATTCTCTGACCAAAGTATGCTGCAGCAAAGTCGTGTTTTAAAAAACTGCTACATTAAGGAGATGCAAGAAGTTAAAAAGATTATTATCATTATTATTATTATTCAGCTCTTTCATTAGTATTCTATAGTTTTGTCATACTTAAGCATTTGAAATCATGTAATTTTATGTTTTTTAGTAATAGCCCTAATTCCAGAAGGTTTACTCTTAAACGGAAAATAACCACATCTCGAGGGAACTAACAATAAATTTTCAGACAACAATGGGACAATGCCACAAAAAAAGTAGGAAGAAGGTGAAATGTGCGATGAAAAATAAAAGTAATTAGGCTACTCCACTCCTGAGTGGCAATAAATAAATAATAAATGATTAAAAATTACATTGGTTGAGACACAGCAAATAAGAAAAAGTGCTTACGGAGAAACAGTGCCATAATGAATCACTATTCGACATTCGTAATCTGCAGAACGTGTAATCGTAGTTCTATATTTCTCTTATACAAAGGTCCTGCGAAGAGAATGAATAATTGAGGCAAGCGCGGAGCATTTAAAGAAAGAAATCCATATCCATTGAACAGCATCTAATTTAAAGCATTTTAGTTTAACATAAAAACATACAAATATGGTCATCAGAAAAAGGAAAAATTCTGGGTTTTTATTTAGTAATCTTAGGATAAGTTACCTAAACACACTTTAAATAGGTTCTAAAATACAAGATTATGTAGTCCCTACCGTAATCGTGTTTGTGCTGGACAAACGCCACGAACTCAAAATGTGTTGAAAGAAATATCGGCGCAATGTGAGAAACTGTTTCAAAGTTTTATCCAGAAATTCATACTTTGATTTACATCAGTTGCAGTTTACAAAACATTCTTCATTTTCAAGCAGGCTTTGCAAATCATTTATAAATATTCATCCTAATTGACTTCAGGAAAAGCTACATTTAGAGCACAACAATTTTTGATGTCGTATTTTCGTGGGGGAATATCCTGAAGTGAAGAAAAGTTGTACTAATTTTCCTATCTACGTATAGGATAGCATTGAACAGCTTATTTAAGTCATAAACATAAAAATGGCTGAATTTCCAAACGTCTTCATGAACTACAATAAACAGTAATACAGAAATAAGTTATAGTTTGCTCATTCTTCTCTTTGAGAAGGAAAACTGTAAAGATGAATACTAGGTAATCAGTTTCCATATTTACATGAACATGCAAGAATAAGCCTCAGAATATTCATAAACATTCTCACTGATAAAAGATGTAATGCTTTCTGACATCCATGCAGGTCATGCTGTCAACAGCAATATCTCTAATCAGTACTAAAGGCGAGCTACTGTTACAAAACAACCTCTTCTCACTGAAGTCATGTGGCCGCCAAGCTCTGGAAACGAAGTCAAAATACAATTGTGTCATTGGAAGAATAGACCAAACTGCAACCACCGTGTATTTCTTCTTTTTGTGAGATACCTAAGACTGTAAAGCCGTTTCCCCAGATTATCCCCCACTTGTTAGTATGATGGTATTTAGCCAATCCATACATGCGTAATGTATTGAGTTCCGTCACTTTCGAGGGAAGCCATAGGTACTTGAGCAAAATTATTCATGGAAATTAATCTCGAACAAATGGGAACTTAAAGTTGGAAGGATTCCGAAGGCTTGGACAGTTAGTGGAGATCTTTACCACTCCATCAGGCCGCTATTACCGTCATGCCCCTAACCATGGGGTCACAGTAGCCAGTGATCAAGTTCATGTTTTTGAAATCATTTCAGAAGGGCTCTAATGTAAGGGACTCACTCAGCTGTATATGTAAGTCGCCTTGCAGAGCCTTCTCTCCTGAAACCTTTCTAAGAACACTTCACAGTGAAATTCTTTTTCACGGTGAAGAAAACAATAAATGATTTTTTGAGACGAAACAAGTTGCGGATTATTATTAGCATTCTATAACAGTTGACAGGTAGAGATGCATGCCAGACATCTACAGAGGTTTCTACACTTTTGGACTCCTGAACTGATCTCCCAGTGACATGGCCAGTATTTTGACATCGTTGTCAGAGCTTGGCGACCACATAGAGACATATTTATCCATCCGGCGTTGGCAGTTTGCGCCGGACTTGTTTTTTTCTGTGGAGTGGTATTTGAATCAGACATTTAACCGACGTCTTTGAGACATTTTAAAAGAAACTTTGCAGCCCGTAACTAAATAATAATAAATAGCATACATACGATTTGTGGGCAGTCAGTAAACAACGTACAGTTCTTTCAGAAAGTGTTTTTGTCGCTCCAGATACCAACGTGTTGTAATAAAGACTAGAGGGAAAATATGCACTGCTGGACACCCAAAATGCAACACCAAGAAGGAAGCATCCGATTGGCCTGAAATTCGCAGCATGCGTCGCCTGCGAGAGGATATGCAAACGATTAGCATTGCGGGGCATATGCAAATCATATGCGCCCGGCACGCCACAGAGAAGCACTATAAGAAGGCTGCACAGAAGGCGGGGTGTAAGTAGTGCAAATGTGTTCCGCTGTCGGACCTGTGCGTGGGAAGCTTCCTGATGCTTCGTCGCAGAATACGGCAGTCATTCCAGCACATTTTGGAGTTCGACAGAGGACGAATAGTGGCTTATCGCAACAGCGGTTTATCACACCGAGACATCTGCTCCCGTGTGGGACAATATCCAGCCACAGTGAGGCGAGCATGGATTCGGTGGGTGCAGGAGGGACGGACGGACCGACGTGAGCGATTGCCGCAGCCGCGGCACACCACCAATCGGGAGGACCGGCATGTTGTGCGGCAGGCATTGTCGGCTCACACCGCCACATCACGAACGTTAGCGCAAGAATTAGGGTGTGTTGCGCAGCGACCTGTGTCAGCACGTACCGTTCGACGACGTCTGCAGGAGCGGGGACTTGTCGCACGGCACCCACTGCTCCGATTACCATTGACGTTACACCACCGGCGAGTGCGGCGACAGTGGGCCGTTGAACACCGCACCTGGACTACGGAATGGCACGACATTGTCTTCTCCGACGAATCTCGCTTCTTCCTGCAGCACCACGATGGTCGGATCCGCGTGCGGCGGCACCGCGGCGAGAGACTGTATGACACCTGCATTACGCATCGCCATACCGGTCCGTCGCCTTGCGTTATGGTTTGGGGAGCAACTGAATATATGACACCCGCACCCCTCTGGTACGCATAGCCGGTACACTCAACAGCCACCGCTACATCTCCGACGTTTTGGAGCCTGTAGTCCTCCCTTACCTGCAAGACCTGCTAATGACCACTTTTCAACAGGACAATGCGCCCGCACGTGGCACGCATCGTGCAACAATTCTTCATGGCCAATTAGGTGTCACTTCTGCCGTGTCCTGCCTGTTCTCCCGATATGTCGCCAATCGAACACTTCTGGTCGCTGATCGGCAACCGAGTGGTCCGGTAAGCACCACCCGCGGCTACGCCTGATGAACTGTGGTAACGTGTGGAAGCAGCCTGGACCGACATACCCCAAGCCCACATCCAAAACCTCTTTCGTTCGATGCCGCGGCGTGTAGCGGCCGTTATTGCTAGCCAAGGGGGCCACACGAACTATTAATGCCTGCGTGTTCCGCAAGTCGCACGGGCCTGTAAGCTCAATCTTTTCAGCTGTTGTTATGTTTCCAGTAAATCTGGCTTTGCTATCTCGTGTCCTTGGTGTTGCATTTTGGGTGGCCAGCAGTGTAAGTAACGTTTGCAGTGGATAAATTCCTTCATCGTCGATGTCTGGATTGTAATCAGAATAAAATCGCTCATTCGATGGTAATAATTGAAATAATCTCAAGTGCAGAAGGTTTGATGATTTGAATGGAACAAATAGGTGACATTACGAATGAATTATTTAAACTTTTTCGTTTTCGGCAATAAGTTTCGATGTGAAATTGTAATGTAAGCAACGGTTTTAAATGTACTTTCATTAAGTAGGCGTTTCACAGGGCTTCTTTCCGCTACAAGTTATTTAAAGCTACAACATAGAATAGGTTTATATTTTATTGAGAGAAATATGAAATATCTGTGATAGCTTTATGTGTGTGTGTATATATATATATATATATATATATATATATATATATATATATATATATATATATATATATATATATCATCATCATCATTGTCAACCATTATCAATCCACTGCTGGACGAAGGTCTCCCCAACAAGTTTCCTCCACAACGGTCTGTCTTGTGCCAGTCTCCTCCATGTCACCCCTGCATACTTTCGAATTTCATCCACCCATCTCCCATGTGGTCTTCTTCTGGGTCTTTTCCTGTCCCTTGGAATCCAATCTAAAATTTCGGCTGTCCATCGATGATCTGTCCTTCTGGCAGTATGTCCAGCCCATTGCCATTTCAGGGATTTAACTCTGATCATGATGTCTTCCACTCTTGTCATTTTTCGGATCCACGAGTTCCTCTTCTTATCTCTCCTGGTTACACCAAGTATGCACCTCTCCATGCTTCTTTGAGTTGTCTGCAGCCTTTGTATGTCTCTTTTAGTTAAGGTCCACGTCTCTGCACCATACGTAAGCACTGGAAGGATGCATTGATCAAACACTTTTCTTTTAAGACATAATGGCATATTGCTCTTGAAAATTATGCTGTTTCTTCCAAAAGCTCTCCAGGCAAGTTTTGTACGCCGATTAATTTCTTCATCAATGTGACCCTCACTTGATATCTGCTGTCCAAGATAAACGTACGTGTCTGTTATCTCCAGCTTTTCTCCATCAATCGATAAATCTTCATTTCTTGTAAAAGCATTGAACATCACTTTTGTCTTCTGAAAGTTCATTTTTAATCCCACTTCTTTACTCTTGTCAGCAAGTTCCTGGATCATACTCTGCAGCTCTGATGGGGTAGTTGCAAAAATGACTACGTCATCAGCAAAACGAAGGTGGGTTAGATAATCTCCATTAATCTTTATCCCTTTGTTTTCCCAGCTCAGCGACTGAAAAACACCCTCCAATGTGGCATTAAAGAGCTTCGGAGATATGGTGTCACCTTGTCTCACTCCCTTTCCAATTTTTATGTGTGTTGTATTTTCAAACAGCCGAATCTTTGCACTTGCATTTTCATAGATGTTATTAATAATATTAATGTATGCATCTTCAATACCGCAGGATTTCAGAGCCATTGTAACTGCTGATGGTTTCACCGAATCAAAGGCTTTTTCATAATCGATAAAAGCCATGCACAATGGAAGTTCATATTCCCTCGCTCTTTCAATTAGTTCTCTCAGTACGTGGATATGATCTATTGTGCTGTAGCCACTCCTGAATCCAGCTTGTTCTCTCGGTTGAGCCATGTCCAGTGTTACCTTCAAGCGGTGTGAAAGAACTTTAGTGAAGATTTTATAAACTACTGATAGGAGGCTGATAGGTCTGTAGTTTCTGAGATCCTCAATGTCACCTTTCTTATGTAGCAGGATAATTGTAGCGGTGTTCCAATCCTCAGGAATCTTTCCTTCATTAAGGCATCGAGTGAAAATTTGGGCGAGTACTGTTTCGATTTCTCCACTTGCTTCTTGTATGATGTCTACAGTAATTCCATCTTCTCCTGGAGCTTTTCCCCGCTTCATGTTCTTGATTGCATGTGCAACTTCTGCTGGAAGGACTGGAAGAACTCTGGTACTGGTACCTTTCATGATGTCTGGAGTGCATGTATCATCCCTTTCATATAATTTGGAGTAGAAATCTTTCACTCTTGTTAAAATTTCGCCTCTATTTCTTGTTACAGAACCATCTTCTTTTCTCAGTGCCATAATCTGTTTTCTTCCCTTACTGAGATGTCCCTTTGCTATCTTTAGGCTTTGGTTGTTTTCAATTGCTTTCCTCACTAGTTCACAGTTGAATTTTCTTACGTCTTCAGTGATACTTTTTCTTACTGTCTTGCATAGCTCTATATATTCCACTTTGGAAGTCACATCTTCTTTAGTTGTCCTCGTCTCTCTTCTTTTTTGCATCAACATTTTCGTTTTTCCCGATAATTTGTTTACATGCAACTTGTTCTTAGACCCAGCTAATTTTGTTGCTGTTTCCATAAGAGCTTTGGTTACTTTTCTGTTAACTTCAGAGATGTCCACTTCTTCCGATGTTAGGCCTTCTAAAGCAGAGAACCTGTTCTTCAGTTCCAACTTGAAGGTATTATGGTGTTTTTTAAGGTTGGTTATGTCAATAGATTTTGTTTGTCTTATGAGCTTGCCACGTTCAAGTTTAGTGTTGAGGTGCATCTTACATCTCACCAATCTATGGTCACTACCTGTGTTGAACTTGTTTAGCACACTGCAGTCTTCTATGACGAATTTTTTGTTACACATAATAAAATCAATTTCACTTGTCGTCCCATTTGGATATCTCCATGTCCATTTCCTGTGTGGCTTTTTCTTGAAGAAGGAGTTCAAGATGAAAAACCCTTCTGCCTCTGCAAACTCAACGAGAGTATTTCCACGCTGGTTTCTGTTGCCGTGACCGAATTTACCTACTGAAGTTTCATTCTGCTGCCGTTGTCCTATTTTTGCATTGAAATCTCCCATAATTATTTTCAAGTGCTGCTTACCTTTATTATTTAGATGACAAATTTCCTCATAAAATTCTTCAATTTCTTCTTCAGGATGACTTGTATTGGGTGCATAAGTTTGAATAATCTGAGCCTGGTATCTTTTTGAGAGTTGGATAACAAGTCGTGCAGCTCTGTCAGAGGAACTTTCAACTTCTATAACTTTATCCTTCAGTTTCTTGTTTATTATAAATCCAACACCACTAGTTCTGCCAGTATCTGTCCCACGATAGTAGAAGAGATGTCCACTTTTCAGTTCGATGAGATCTTCTCCTTTTCTCCTTACCTCACTTAGCCCCACGATGTCCCACTTGATCCTTTGTAGTTCCTCTTCCAATTCAAGAAGCCTTGAATCAGAAGATAGGGAGCGTCCATTATACGTAGCCAAGGTCAGCATCAGATGGCAGCCTAGTCCGGTCCTCCGGGGATTCTTAGCACCCTCTGCCTTCATGTCGCACTGGCCGCTGCCTTGGCCAGGTACATTCCAGCTGCCGGAGACTGAGGGCCAAGATTTAAGTTGTGGAATCATTTTGGAGGGGTTTGGCCATAACTCACCACGCTGGCCAAGCGGGTTGGTGAGTGTGGGATAGAATTTCCTCTAATCCCGATGGTATAGTTATACCGCTATTGGCGGTCGTCAAAGCCCCTTTAGTGGGAACAGGATGCACCACGAGAAGGCGGGGTTGACATTTGTCAAGGAGAGGCTGTGATGTTACGCATCACCTGACCTTACATCCCATATATATATATATATATATATATATATATATATATATCATCGTCAACAATTATCAATCAACTGCTGGACGAAGGTCGCCCCAAATTTCTTCCACAATGGTTGGGCTTGTGCCAATCTCCTCCATGTTACTCCCGCATACTTTCGAATTTCATCCACCCATCTCCCATGTGCTCTTCTGGGTCCCGGGGAAACGCTATATTTGGCGCCCCTTTTCCTATCCCTTGGAATTCAAGTCTAAAATTTCGGTTGTCCATCGATGATCTGTCCTTGTAACGTACCAGGAGATGTGACGTACCTGCCAGAAGGACGCACACGACATAAAGGCAGATAGGAAACAGAATAAAACGTCTGCGTAGCTCAGTTGGTAGAGCGACTTGTTCCGGAATAAGCGGACTCGGGTTCGAATCCCGGCGTAGACCAAAAATGACGGAGAAATTTACTTCGTTATAATGGCGCCCGAACTATCCGGATGACCCGACCGTTCAAAATCTCGTATTGGTGTGATGTTATTTCCACACCGCGAGATAGGAAAAATAAGAGAATCCCTTCTCCAGCACTTCAAAAAAAAAAAAAAAAAAAAAATTAAGGGGGAGATGATGTAACGTACCAGGAGATATGACGTACCTGCCAGAAGGACGCACACGACATAAAGGCAGATAGGAATCAGAATACAACGTCTGCGCAGCTCAGTTGGTAGAGCGACTTGTTCCGGAATAAGCGGACTCGGGTTCGAATCCCGGCGTAGACCAAAATTGACGGAGAAATTTACTTCGTTATATCCTTCTGGCAATATGTCCAGCCCATTGCCATTTCAGGGATTTTACTCTCATCATGATGTCTTCTACTCTTGTCATTTTTCTAATCCACGAGTTACTCTTCTTATCTCTCCTGGTTACACCACGTATGCACCTATCCTTGCCTCTTTGAGTTGTCTGTAGTCTTTGTATGTCTCTTTTAGTTAAGGTACACGTCTCTGCACCATACTTAAGCACTAGCAGGAAGAATTGATAAAACACTTTTCTTTCAAGACATAATGGCATATTGCTCTTGAAAATTATACTGTTTCTTCCGAAAGCTCTCCAGGCAAACTTTATACGCCCCATAATTTCTCCATCAATGTGACCTTCACTTGATATCTGCTGTCCAAGAAAAATGTAGGTATTGGTTATCTCCAGCTTTTCCCCATCAATCGATAAATCTTCTTTCTTGTAAAATCATTGTACATCACTTTTGTTTTCTGAAAGTTCATTTTTAATCCCACTTCTTTACTCTTGTCAGCAAGTTTCAGGATCATACTCTGCAGCTCTGATGTGGTAGTTGCAAAAATGACTACGTCATCAGCAAAACGAAGGTGAGTTATATAATCTCCATTAATCTGTATCCCTTTTTTCCCCAGTTCAGTGATTGAAAGACATTTCCCAAAGTGGCTTTAAAGTCTTTGGGAGATATACACTGAAGAGCAATTGAATTAAAGACAGCTGGCGTTATGCACATGTGGCGCTGTGGGCGGCCCTGTAAACGGAAACGACATGCCGTATGCAGCGATCCGACAATATAAGGAGTCATGCGACGGGAATCAGTAAGAGTCGGACGCAGTATGGGTAAGACGAAGGATATAAGCGCATTTGATCGTGGGCAAACTCGGGGCCCGACGAATGGGTCACTCCATTTCGAAAGTCGTGCAGGCACTGAGATTTTCACGAGCCACTGTGTCACGCGTGCACCGTGATTACATGGAATCCGGTAAAACCATCCCTGCAAGGGCCAACTGCCGTGGACAACAGCGTGTGGATAAAAGGGATCATCGTCGGCTAGATCGCATTGCAACAACAGATAGACGGGCACAGTGCAAGAACTTCCTCGGTATTATAACGCTGGTGCACAAAAGCGTACAAGCAGTCACACCATCCAGAACCATCTCCTCGCTATGGGGTAAAGAAGCCATCGTCCCACGAGGGTACCGCTGCTGACCGCACATCACAGGGTGCAAAGATTAGCATGGGAGCGGGAACATCGCCACTGGACCCTAGACATGTAGAAAAATGTTGCCTGGACTGATGAGTCGAGATTCACGTTGGTGCATGCGGATGGCAGGATACGAGTACGGCGCAAACCACATGAAGCGATGCATCCTTTTTGCCAGCAGGGTACTCTTCCAGCTGGTGGGGGAGGCATTCTTGTCTGGGGACTGTTTACGTGGACTAAAATGGGATCCTTGATACGTGTGACATCCTCCCTCACAGGTCAACGCTACCGGGATATCCTGGACGACCACTGAGGACCTCATCCTGCAACAAGACAATGCACCGTGCCAACGGTCCCGAATTGCATCTGAATGTTTGGATGAACACTCCACCGACGTGACTTCGCTTCGTTGTCCAGCTAGGTCACCTGACCTCAATCTCATCGAGGACATCTGGGATGTTATCGAGAGAGATGTTCGAGGCTCGGACCCCCCTCCATCAAATCTTCGTGAACTTAGGGAGCTTGTTCAGGGGTCGTGGATGTGTATGCTTCCCAACGCTTCCGGTGTCTTGTCGAATCCATGCCGAGACGAATCGCCGCCGTCATCAGGGCAAAAGGTGGTGCTACACGTTACTAGACAGGTATCTGTAATTCAATTGCTCTTCAGTGTAGTGTACCCTTGTCTCACTCCCTTTCCAATTTTTATGAGTGCTGTATTGTCAAATAGCCGAATCTTTGCACTTGCATTTTCATAGATGTTATTAATAATATTAATGTGTGCATCTTTAATACCGCAGGATTTCAAAGCCATTGTAACTGCTGATGGTTTCACCGAATCAAAGGCTTTTTCATAATCGATAAAAGCCATACATAACGGAAGTTCATATTCCCGCGCTCTTTCAATTAGTTCTCTCAGTACATGGATGTGATCTATAGTGTTGTAGCCACCCCTGAATCCAGCTTGTTCTCTCGGTTGAGCCATGTCCATTGTCACCTTGAAGCGGTGTGAAAGAACTTTAGTGACAATTTTATAAGCCATTGGTAGGAGGCTGATAGGTCTGTAATTCCTGAGATCCTCAATGTCACCTTTTTCATGTTGCATTGTTCCAATCCTCAGGAATCTTCCCTTCGTTAAGGCACCGATTGAAAACTTGGGCGAGAACTATTTCACTTTGTTCACTTTCTTCTCGTATGATTTGTACGGTAATTCCATCTTCTCCTGGAGCTTTTCCCCGTTTCATGTTCTTGATTGCATGGGCAACTTCTGCTGCGAGAACTGGAAGAACTCTGGTACTGGTACCTTCCTTTCGTAATGTCTGGAATACATGTATCATCCCTTTTATATACCCTGCTGGCCACCTAAAATGCAACACCAAGAAGGACACAAGATAGCAAAGCCAGATTTACTGGACACATAACAAAAGTTGAAAAGATTGAGCTTACAGGCCCGTGCGACTTGCGGAATACGCTGACATCAGTAGTTTGTGTGGCCCCCATGGTTGGCAATAACGGCCGCTACACGCCGCGGCACCGAACGAAAGAGGCTTTATATGTGGGCTTGGAGTATGTCGGTCCAGGCTGCTTCCACACGTTACTACAGTTCATCAGGCGTAGCCGCGGGCGGTGCTTGCCGGGCTACTCGGTTGCCGATCGGCGACCAGACGTGTTCGATGGGCGACATATCGAGAGAACAGGCGGGTCACGGCAGCAATGACACCAGGTGGGCGGTGAAGAATTGTTGCACGATGCGTGCCACGTTCGGGCGCGCATTGTCCTGTTGAAATGTGGCCAGTGGCAGGTCCTGCAGGTAAGGGAGGACTACAGGCTCCAAAACGTAGAAGATGTAGCGGTAGCTGTTGAATGTACCGGCGATGCGTGCCAGAGTGGTGCGGGTGTCATATCCAATTGCGCCCCAAATCATAACGCCAGGCGACGGACCGGTTTCGCGATGCGTAATGCAGGCGTCATACAGTCTCTCACCACGGCGCCACCACACGCGGATCCAACCATTGTGGTGTTGCAGGCAGAAGCGGGATTCGCCGGAGAATTCAATGTCTTGCCATTCCGTAGTCCACGTGCGGCGTTTAACGGCCCACTGTCGCCGCACTCGCCGGTGGTGTAACGTCAATGGTAATCGGAGCAATGGGTGCCGTACGACAAGTTCCCGCCCCTGCAGACGACGTCGAACGGTACGTGCTGACACACGTTGTTGCGCAACACACCCTAATTCCTGCGCTAATGTTCGTGATGTGGCGGTGTGAGCCGACAATGCCCGCCGCACAACATGCCTGTCCTCCCGATCGGTGGTATGCCGCGGCTGCGGCAATCGCTTACGTCGGTCCGTCCGTCCTTCCTGCACCCACCGAATCCATACTCGCCTCACTGTGGCTGTATGTCGTCCCCCACGGGCGCCGATGTCTCGGTACGATAAACCTCTGTCGTGATAAGCCACTATTCGTCCTCTGTCGAACTCCGAAACGTGCTTGAATGACTGCCGTATTCTGCGACGAGGCATCAACAAGCTTCCCGCGAACAGGTCCGGCAGCACAACACACTTCCACTACTTACACCCCGCCTTCTGTGCATCCTTCTTGTAGTGCTTCTCGGTGGCTTGCCGGGCGCACATGATTTGCATATGCCCTGCAATGCTAATCGTTTGCATATCCTCTCTCGGGCGACGCATGCTGTAAATTTCAGGCCAATCGGATGCTACCTTCATGGTGTTGCCTTTTGGGTGGCTAGAAGTGTAGTTTGAGTAGAAATTTTTCACTCTTGTCAAAATTTCGCTTCTATTTCTTGTTACGGAACCATCTTTTCTCAGAGCCATAATCTGTTTTCTTCCCTTACTGAGATGTCCCTTTGCTCTCTTCAGGCTTTGATTGTTTTCAATTGCTCTCCTAACTAGTTCACAGTTGAATTTCCTTACGTCTTCAGTGATCCTTTTTCTTACTGTCTCGCATAGCTCTATATATTCCCCTTTGGAAGTCACATCTCCTTTAGTTTTTCTCATCTCTCTTCTTTTTTTGCATCAAAATTTTGGTTTTTCCTGATAATTTGTTCATATGCAACTTGTTCTTAGTACCAGCTACTTTTGTTGCTGTTTCCATAAGAACATTGGTTAGTTTTCTGTTAACTTCAGAGGTGTCCACTTCTTCCGACGTTAGACCTTCCAGAGCAGAGAATCTGTTCCTTAGTTCTGATTTGAAGGTATTATTATGTTTTTTAAGGTTGGTCATGTCAATACACTTTGTTTGTTTTATGAGCTTGCCACGCTCGAGTTTAGTGTTGAGGTGCATCTTACCATTCTATATCCTCTACCTGCGTTGAACTTGGTCAGCACACTGCAGTCTTCTATTACAAATTTCTTTTTACACATAATAAAACCGATTTCACTTGTCAATCCAGTGGGATGCCTCCATGTCCATTTCCTTAGCGGCTTTTTCTTGAAAAAGGAGTTCATGGTGAAAAACTCTTTTGCCTCTGCAAACTCTACGAGAGTATTTTCACGCTGGTTTCTGTTACCGTGACCGAATTTGCCTACTGAAGTTTCGTTCTGCGTAAACTCACTGCTTGAATCCGAACAGACGTGTTTTATATGAAACATCCCTTGATTACCACCACAACCTCAGCATCAACCAGTGCATATTACACACCCACTTGCCTCTCCTAACACAAACCACACTTTGCAAGCTTTGAGAGAATACCCTTCTCGTTTTTTTAATACCGCTATATACTGTATATACTGCCACTTGAAAGCTGTGTGAGAATACCCGTCTCGTTTTTTTCTGATCATGATTCAATTGTAGCGAACCTTAATGTTAAAGAAAATGATTTAATCAAAGATGCGAATCAGTGTATTTTAATATTAAGGAGATGAAGCAAACTCGCAGCAAATTCACAGGATGGCGATATTTCAAACTCACTTATCAAATTCGATTGTGCTCTGAAAACAATTGGATTGAAATCTAAAACACAAATGTAAATAGACCAGGTTTTTAAAAGAAATTAAGATTTGTAAAACGATTTTGAGTAGTGGTGAAAATATTCCAAATACGAGGAGACAATTTAAATAAACAAAGTCATCCTTCTTTCCACGTTTTTCTTTAATTAACACACAGCAACCGAAAAATGGTACCCCAGATCTTTCGATAAGTAGCCGAGTGCGTTCGCTTTACACTAAGGTGCCAACAATCCACGGCGCTATGTGTTTTTATCTGTCAGCATCTCGAGAGATGTGGCTAGTTGTCGAGAGATCTGGGTTTCGATCCCAGCCGTGCCGAAATACAATTTTTCGGTTGTTGTGTGTTAATTAAAGGAAAGCATGGCGAGAGCGATGACTTCGTCTATTTACGATTTTAATTAATCTATTAATTTCAACTTGATAAATGTTTGGCAACATAACATTATTTCTTTTTTTCATTTTCTTATAACTAAAATGTTAACTTTGTATTCCTACTACGCAAAGTAAAATGCCGCATTTAGCGCATACCAGAAACTCCTGAGATTGAAACGGACATTTCGAACTACAGTGCGCACTAAGTACACAACATAAAGCTGCATTTTTTTCCTAATTAACATGTTTTTTTTATTTAATCTTGGTTATGATTCTCGAAGAACCGTAATTAACAAAATTTGGTTTGCCTAAAAATTGGGCGAATTTTATTTAACGCCACCCTTGACACCACAAAGTAATCTAACAAACTGCGGCGGTACATCAAGGGTTGACTGCATGTATAATCAGACACAGAGAAAGGAGAGAGAGAGAGAGAAAGAGATTGTGGATTATTTTATAGATTATGGTAGTTCTCTCTGTATATTTACTCTCTTCGCAAAAAGCAAAAACGAAGCACCCACGAGGAATCATCCAAATGAAAATTAGTACGTTAAGTGTATTGGAAAGAAAGTAATATCCGATGACGAGGTACCCGAAGTCGAAGCCCCGCCACGGCGCGCATTAACCACTGAGACAGAGCCACACACAGGCATGACATCAGCAACTAGGTGGTTTGTTTAAGTCAGTGGAAGTTAGCAATCAAAAGGCGAAGAGTCTAGGCGCCAGCCCACATGGAAGTAGACAGGAAGTACATCCCCCATTGCATGCTGTAAGAGTTTCGTTGCGCTAGCACCCCCGCAAATATTGTAAGGAACATTACCAGCATGAAACCCAATGACATATCACATCGCCAGTTCTGTCGGTGGTTCGAACGGTTTCGTAAGGGAAATTTTGGCCTGTGAGACCGTCCCAAAGCCGGAAGAACTACAACAGAGGATATGGACATGCTGAAGACCTTAGTGGAGACCGACCCACCTGTGACCACGCAGAAGTTGGCCGACCAGCTTGGGACAACTCACACGAGCGTTATCACGCACCTGCATCGACTTGGGAAGGCGCGCAAGAGGAGAGTTTGGGTATCCCATTAACTCACAGTTGAGCAGAAAGCAAATCGCATGAGTGCATGCGTTTCCCTGCTTGCACGTGACTAAGTTGGATCGCATTGTGACAGATGACGAGAAATGGGCCCTGTATGACAGTGCTAACGCCTGCAAACCGTTGTTGGACCTAAAATAGAAGCCCAGGTTCACCCTCAAAACCTGCTTGCACCCACGTAAGGTCCTGCTGTATGTTTAGTGGGATATGCGTGCTATTGTGTTTTTTCAGCTGCTGCCTGACAACACCACTATCACCGCCGACGTATACTGCCGTCAGCTCGACGATCTGCACGGATCGCTCACGCCGAAACCACAAGCAATGCTGAACCGCATGGGGGTCCGCCTTCAGCAGGATGGTGCGAGACCTCACACAGCATGTGTGACTTGTCACAAAATCAAAATATATTCCAAATATGGGAGCTGCTGCTTGACCCAGCCTATTCCCCGGACATTGGCCAAAGCGATTACTACCTTTTCAGGTCGTGGCAGCATTTCCTGGACAGACAGTGTTTCCAGAACCGGAACGATATCGAACGCGCACTTACTCATTTCTTTGCGTCCAAGCCCCCACTATTCTCCAGGGATAGTATCAAACAACTGCCCAGATAATGGGTGCAGGTCGTGTCAAACGATGGCGACTACATTTTGGACGGATTTGTACTTGTATATAGCGTTAATTAGCACTTTTCTGTCGGCTTGCATTTGCAGACATTTCTTTCTTTCCAACTTAATATATGTATAGGAAAGGGAATTATTTCAATTCCAGAACAGTTGAGCCATTTATTTGGATAAAACAGCTACACGAGTGGAATAAGTCAGTACGTTGTAAGCGCCGCCGTTGGGTTGGATAAAAGCAGTTACCTGGTGTGGCATAGATGCATACAGTTCACGGGTACCGTTCTGAGCAGTAGCATGCCAGATTGTGTCCAAATTACGGGTCAGTTCGCCGACATTCTGGGATGGGCATAGGTGGTTTCCCACCATGATTCAAACATGTTTGATCGGTGAGAGGTCGGGCGATCGGGCTGGCCATGGAGGCGTGTCGACATTACGATGGCAGGTCTGGGAGAGTCCAAGCTTTTTCGTGTTAAAAACTTGCTCCCTGCTGCTGCGACATGGTAACAGAACAGATCGTAGAATGTCTTCAACGTACCGTTGAACCGCGAGAGTGGTACGGAGGACTAGCAAGGGTGTCCTACAATCGTGGGAAATGGCTGCCCAGACAGTCTCCCCCGGTGTACGAGCGGTGTTTCGTTCCACGGTAAAGGAAAGATCCGTGCGCTGGCCGGCTCTTCTCCAGACACGTATGTGCTGGTCATCGATGCCAGGTGCAGACCGTGGACACCACTGGAACCGGTGCCGCCGATGCTCGCTGGTCAGCGATAGGCGGCAGAGTGGCCTTCTTGAATATAGTCGTCGTGCCGCAAGTCGTCTGGCAACGGTCCGGATGTCCATTTCCGTACCTGTAGACGACGCAACATGGCCACAGATGGTTGAGAGCGACGAATTCGGTTCTGTTCGTGCGGTTCTCACAATCTCTCGATCCTCGCATTCTGTCGTTGCCCTCGGCAGTGCACTGCCAGCGTGCCGCTGGGTTCTGCCCTCCTAGACACATTGGCGCCAACATCGTGTGATTTCCGCGTCACTCCTTCCCAAATGCCTGGCGATACGGCGACTTGACCAACCGGTCTCTGTCAGCCCAATTATAAGTCCTTTCTCAATCTCGCCCAACTGCTCCTATTGTGCACTGATCTGTCGTCGAGACATCCTCACAGTCCACGGAAGTTAATGCAACCGTAATCCGGTGTCACAATTATCCCTGCGTGCAAGCTTTGCTCTTGATATACCCTCCTCGATACGCGTCTCCCATGCACTGTGGCGGCCACTATTTAGTCATTGGTCGTTATTTTTTAATCATTTACATATTCGCTCCTGTGGTACTTGCATGTGGATTTTTATCAGGATCGAACAACTTTCAGGGTTTTTGTTTTGTTTTGTTTTGTTGTTGTTGTTGTTGTTGTCGTTGGCAGAGAGAGAGAGTGTGTGTGTGTGCGCGCGCGTAGAGAAAGAGAGAGAAAGAGACAGTAAACAGTAACCAGGAAAGATAAAACGAAGGGAAGGAAAATGAAAAGTGCGGAAGACATCGTAATGAAAGACAAAAATTCCCGAATTGGCTATACTGCTGGAAGAACGGACCACCGTTGGACATCTAAAATATTAGACTGGACACCAAGGGGCAGAAAAAGACCACGTGAGAGATTGGTAGATAAAATTCGAAAGCATACCGGAGTGATATGGAGGAGACTGGCTGAAGATAGATTGTTTTGGAAGAAACTTGGCGAGACCTACATCCAGCAGTGGATTGATAACGGTTAATTGAGAAACTTTTCTACCATTAAAATGGGAAAAGAGAGGATAAATATTTATGGAGATTCACCACTATCGTTTTGCTGATGACATTCATTTTTAAAAGTATCCCCTCAAAGCTGATTAAAAACGAACTTACAAAAAAACAAAATTGATGTGCAATGCTTTTACAAGAACTGAAGATTTATCGGTGGTGAACAAATCTAGGTAGTAAACAAGGCCTCCATTTGCCGTGGGCAACTGATATCAAGCAAGGTACAGATCAAGGAAAGCTTAATAGGTGTATAAAACTTGGTTAAAGAGCATTCGGAAGAAACAGTACAATTTTCAAGAGCAGTTCACCATTATGCTTTAAAAGGAAAGTACATTCGATAAACAAAACATTTGAGATACTTACCTAAAAGCATGTTGGTCCTCCTCTAACAAGGATAACAGCCTGCACGCTACGATACATCGGATCCACCAAACGCCGGAGGGTTTCCGGAAAAGGTAATTCCAGCCATGCTTGTTATCATTGCCCACAACTTCGCCCGAGACGTCGGTCCAGGATTCATGAACAGGGTTCGCGCTGGCTCTTTTGAGGTTTTCGCCAATTTATTCGCCAAATTCAATTTTTTATCGCCTAAGTGTTATAACAGCACAAAAAGGTAATCGCCAAAGCTGGTTTCCCATCGCCAAAACGTTTTTTTTTTTTTTTTTGTTCCCGCAGATTTCGAAAATGGCGATCGGCAGCGCGACCTCTGCATGGATATGATGTTCCCTTTCACGGCATCCTTGAGAGCTTCCACAGGGCTTAAATCCGAAGACCTTGGGGGAGGGGGGGGCACTGGATTGTTCTAAACTTAGATTGGTGTCCCTGGAGCCATCCCTGAGGGGCTGCGTATTGTCCTGCTGAAACAGACCATCTGCCACAGGATGCGCGAAGGCCATGAAAGCGTGTTAGCGATCAGCCAGCGCATGCTGGTGGAGGCCAGCGGTTAAGGGCTTCTCCAGACACACTAAGGGACCTAATGTGCCCTGTGAGAAGGGTCCCCAAACCACCACACATCCAGGACTGCCTTGAACAGAGTCGACCTGGCACGACGGGGCCATGACCTTATGTAGTCGACGCCACACCCGCACCATCCAGTCAGCTCGGTACAGCTTAAAACGGGATTCATCTGACCACACGACGCAGCGCCACTCTGAAGATGTCCAGTTTTGATGTTTCCGGCAACAGGCGAGGCGTAATGTCCGATGATGACAGTCAACAGGCGCATACAAGTAGAACGTCGGCTCCCGTAGCACAGAGTATGTAGTGTGTTCTGTACCGTTCGCTCCTTGACACCGCTTGAGCCTCCGACATTTAACCTGGATATAGTTTGCGCAGCCATTGCCAAGCGGTCGGTCTATACGAGACTGGATGGTCTATGTCGGTGGTGTGGTCGGCCACTGCTTACGCTCTGGGAGCTGGTACGTCCGTCGATATTATACCTCGTGGTACAACACCCTTGATACGAT
This sequence comes from Macrothele yani, assembly GCA_039090855.1. Lineage (NCBI taxonomy): Eukaryota > Metazoa > Arthropoda > Arachnida > Araneae > Macrothelidae > Macrothele > Macrothele yani. Next base: position 77,612,369 of record CM077007.1, on the reverse strand, counting down.
CGCCCACGGGAACCCTAGGGTTCTTACCACTTGGGCGATAAAATGATCCATCTGTCTTGCGCCGATAATGCGTCCACGATCAAAGTCGCTGAGATCACCAGTTTTACCCATGTTTTCGATTCCGATACACTGTTGAGAAGCCCTACTGTCCGCCTATTTATCGCCTGCCTTCGGTTTGGGTTTGCGCGGGGAATGCCCACAATGTCAACTGCCCATCACCCCAATATCTCTAATATTTTCATGGATGCGTTGAGTGTATTTAATCAATGCATCCTTCGAGTTCTGACATATGGATCAGAAACACGTGGACCTTAACTGAAAATGACATCTGAAGGCAACTGAAAGAAGCATGGAAAGCTGCATGCTTGGTAGAACCAGGAAAGTTAGGATGAGAAACTCATGGATCAGGAAAATGGCAGGAGTGCAATATATCAGGATCAAAGTAAAATCCCTGAAATTGAAATGGGCTGGACATATATTACTAGAAGAACTGTGCCCCGTTGGACAACTGAAATATTAAGGTGGATACGAAAAGACAGAAAATGACCCAGAAGAAGACCACGTGGTAGATGAGTGGATAAAATTCGAAAGCATGCTGGGGTAACATCCAGGATACTGGTTTAAGACACATTGTTTGAAAGAGTGATGATGTACGTATATATACACCAATTAGCCATTACATTATGACCACCCCCAGCCTAGAGAAATGAGCGCGCCTGGAGACCGAACGGTTGCGCAAGTGAAGTTCACAGAACAGTATACTGTATATACAACCCGAGGACCGGCCTTCGGTTAGTAGAGTGTTCGGAGTCAGAATGAGAAAAGCTGCCGATTTATCGGAGTTTGATATAGGACGAATTCTGATTGCGCGGTGCCTCGTAACTGCATTCTCGGAAACGGCACGGCTTATGAGCTGTTCACGTACCGCTGTAGTGAATAGGTATCAAAAGTGGTGCACAAAGAGCCAAACGACGAACCGTCGTGCAACCGTGTGTCGTCCAAACGTCTGTCATGCAACCGTGTGTCATCCAAACGACGAACCGTCGTGCAACCGTGTGTCGTCCAAACGTCTGTCATCCAACCGTGTGTCGTCCACAGCTCATTAATTCCAGAGGGGAGCGGAGACTGTCTCGCATTGTTCACAGCGACCGCAGGGCCACGGTGCGAAAAATCACCCGCAGCTGCAACAGTGGTGATCAGGGCATTGCGTCACAGCACACAGTTCATCGCAGCCTTGTGCGCATGGGCCTGCGTAGCCGAAGACCCAGCCGGGTCCCCATGCTCACTGTACGTCATCGCCAACAACGCATGAAATGGGCCCAAGATCATCGAGATTGGACCGTGGATGATTGGAAGAAAGTGGTCTGATCTGACGAATCAAGATTCCTGGTGCATCACGTAGACGGCCGAGCGCGGATACGCCGATTAACAACGGAGGCTATGGCACCGGTATGCACCGTTGGGCAGAAACAGGACGGCCGCGGTGGTGTTATACTGTGGGAGATGTTTTCTTGGGACACTTTAGGTCCCATTATCCCAATAGCACAATCTCTGACAGCTGTTAGGTATCTGAACATCATCGCGGTCCAAGTTCACCCATTCATGGCAACTGTGTTCCCTGCTGGTGATGACCATTAGCAACAGGATAATACGTCATGCCACACAGCCAGAATCGTCAAGAAGTGGTTCGAGGAACATGCTGGTGACTTTCTGTTAACACCCTGGCCTCCAAATTTACCTGACATGAACCCCATCGAACATTTGTTGTTCGACTTGGAAAAGCGGATTCGCACTAGATCACCACAATCCCGAAATGTACGAAAACTGGAGGATCTCCTGTTGACATTATAGTGCCAGATACCCCAGGATACCTATCGCCACCTCATCGAATCGATGCCTCACCGAGTGGCCGCTGTTTCGCGGGCTAAAGGAAGTCCTACAGCTTATTAGGTATGTGGTCATAATTTTATTGCCTCATCGGTGTATATATACACTGCTGGCCACCCAAAATGCAACACCAAGAAGGAAGCATCCGATTGGCCTGGAATTCGCAGCATGCGTCGCCCGCGAGAGGACATGCAAACAATTAGCATTGCACGGCATATGCAAATCATGTGCGCCCGGCACGCCACCGAGAAGCACTATTAGAAGGGTACACAGAAGGCAGGGTTTAAGTAGTGGAAGTGTGTTGAGCTCCCGGACGTGTGCGTGGGAAGCTTTCTGATGCCTCGTCGCAGAATACGGCAGTCATTCCAGCACGTTTCGGAGTTCGACAGAGGACGAATAGTGGCTTATCGCGATAGCGGTTTATCGTACCGAGACATCGGCGCCCGTGTGGGACGACATCCAGCCACAGTGATGCGAGTATGGATTCGGTGGGTGCAGGAGGGACGGACGGACCGACGTGAGCGATTGCCGCAGCCGCGGCACACCACCGAACGAGAGGACCGACGTGTTGTGAGGCGACCATCGACGGCTCTCACCGCCACATCACGAGCGTTAGCGCAGGAATTAGGGTGTGTTGCTCAACAACCGGTGTCAGCACGTACCGTTCGACTTCGTATGCAGGAGCGGGGACTTGTCGCACGGCGCCCATTGCTCCGATTACCGTTGACGTTACACCACCGGCAAGTGCGGCGGCAGTGGGCCGTTGTACGCCGCACCTGGACTACGGAATGGCACGACATTGTATTCTCCGACAAATCCCGCTTCTGCCTGCAACGCCACGATGGTCGGATCCGCGTGTAGCGGCACCGCGGCGAAAGACTGTGTGACGCCTGCATTATGCATCGCCATACCGATCCATCGCCTCGCCATACCGATCCATCGCCTCGCCTTATGGTTTGAGGCGCATTTGGATATGACACCAGCACCTCTCTGGTACGCATCGCCAGTACACTAAACAGCCACCGCTACATCTCCGACGTTTTGGAACCTGTAGTCCTCCATTACCTGCAGTACCTGCCAGCGGCCATTTTTCAACAGGACAATGCGCGCCCGCACGTAGCACGCATCGTGCAACAATTCTTCACGGCCCACCAGGTGTCACTGCTGCCGTGGCCCGCCTGTTCTCCCGATATGTCGCCCATCTAACACATCTGGTCGCTGATCGGCAACCGAGTGGCCCGGCAAGCACCACCCGCGGCTACGCGTGACGAACTGTGGCAACGTGTGGAAGCAGCCTGGACCGACATACCACAAGCCCACATCTAAAGCCTCTTTCTTTCAATGCCGCGGCGTGTAGGGGCCGTTATTGCCAGCCCTGGGGGGCCACACGAACTATTGATGTCTGCGTGTTCCGCAAGTCGCACGGGCCTGTAAGCTCAATCGTTTCATCTTTGTATCTGTTGTTATGTGTCCAGTAAATCTGGCTTTGCTATCTCGTGTCCTTCTTGGTGTTGCATTTTGGGTGGCCTGTAGTGTATATATATATATTGTATATCCTCCACAGTTTGCTTAGTCTTTAATTTGTTTCAGGAGAAAATCAACGCGTTATTCTTCATGCTTTCTGCTTTTCTTTTCTTTTTTTAGACATCGCTTTTCTTTGTTCTGGGATTTCTTACATCCATACTTTAATAATTTAATAACAGCATGTAAGCTGTAGACCAAAGACATTTGTTCTCTTCAAACAAACCACAGCAGCAGGAATTCAAATATTTCGTCCACACTTTCCAGCAACCAACATTCCCGGGTATTATCTTCTTGCTACTTATTGGCTGGTTAGTTAGTTTCTTGGATTATTTTGCACATGGCCGAAGTTTAGGCAAATCGAGTTCAGAAAATTATCAGGCGTATTACTCCTTAACTTAATAAATCCCTAAATTACCTGTTGCTGATCTCGTGCGAGATACTGTCCACTTCTGTGGTTGCACTGATTAGTCATTGCAATTTACTGTGCGGTTTTTTTTTCAGATGTGTTTGTTTGTTTGTTTTTTCCCTCGGCAACCTCCCCCGATCACGAATGAATAATTTTTCCAGTGTATTTTTAAGTTCTAAACATTAGGAAAAGCAGCGAAACATTTCTCTCTTGTCCCACTCCGGCAATTTACCCCACAGAAAGTACCAACCTCTCCGCACTTCACAGTGGAACTTTTTTCAAAAGAATTCACCTTTCAAAAATTTTGTTTTTGTTGTCTTATGTATAGCACGTCTTTGGCGGAAAAACTGTAAAAGACAAATGCGTTTCTTCTGTTTCCACAGCAGAAACTGGGAAAATTGTCTTTAAATCGGGAGGATATAAACAAGACTGAGATTTCCCGTGCACTTTTTATGTACCCAGATGCACAATTATCTTACTAGGTGGCGTAAATGTGCAGTTTGTTACCGGCTACAACATCACTAGTTCATCATCATCATCATTGTCAACCATTATCAATCCACTGCTGGACGAAGGTCTCCCCAAGTTTCCTCCACAACGGTCTGTCTTGTGCCAGTCTCCTCCATGTCACTCCCGCATATTTACGAATTTCATCCACCCATCTCCCATGTGGTCTTCTTCTGGGTCTTTTCCTGTCCCTTGGAATCCAATCTAAAATTTCGGCTGTCCATCGATGGTCTGTCCTTCTGGCAGTATGTCCAGCCCATTGCCATTTCAGGGATTTAACTCTGATCATGATGTCTTCCACTCTCGTCATTTTTCGGATCCACGAGTTCCTCTTCTTATCTCTCCTGGTTATACCAAGCATGCACCTCTCCATACTTCTTTGAGTTGTCTGCAGCCTTTGTATGTCTCTTTTAGTTAAGGTCCACGTCTCGGCACCATACGTAAGCACTGGAAGGATGCATTGATCAAACACTTTTCTTTTAAGACATAATGGCATATTGCTCTTGAAAATTATGCTGTTTCTTCCAAAAGCTCTCCAGGCAAGTTTTGTATGCCGATTAATTTCTTCATCAATGTGACCCTCACTTGATATCTGCTGTCCAAGATAAACATACGTATCTGTTATCTCCAGTTTTTCTCCATCAATCGATAAATCTTCATTTCTTGTAAAAGCATTGAACATCACTTTTGTCTTCTGAAAGTTCATTTTTAATCCCACTTCTTTACTCTTGTCAGCAAGTTCCTGGATCATACTCTGCAGCTCTGATGGGGTAGTTGCAAAAATGACTACGTCATCAGCAAAACGAAGGTGGGTTAGATAATCTCCATTAATCTTTATCCCTTTGTTTTCCCAGTTCAGTGAGTGAAAGACATTTTCCAATGTGGCATTAAAGAGCTTCGGAGATATGGTGTCACCTTGTCTCACTCCCTTTCCAATTTTTATGTGTGTTGTATTTTCAAACAGCCTAATCTTTGCACTTGCATTTTCATAGATGTTATTAATAATATTAATGTATGCATCTTCAATACCGCAGGATTTCAGAGCCGTGGTAACTGCTGATGGTTTCACCGAATCAAAGGCTTTTTCATAATCGATAAATGCCATGCACAATGGAAGTTCATATTCCTCGCTCTTTCAATTAGTTCTCTCAGTACGTGGATATGATCTATTGTGCTGTAGCCACTCCTGAATCCAGCTTGTTCTCTCGGTTGAGCCATGTCCAGTGTTACCTTCAAGCGGTGTGAAAGAACTTTAGTGAAGATTTTATAAACCACTGATAGGAGGCTAATAGGTCTGTAGTTCCTGAGATCCTCAATGTCACCTTTTTTATGTAGCAGGATCATTGTAGCATTGTTCCAATCCTCAGGGAATCTTCCCATCATTAAGGCATCGAGTGAAAATTTGGGCGAGTACTGTTTCAATTTCTCCACTTGCTTCTTGTATGATGTCTATAGTAATTCCATCTTCTCCTGGAGCTTTCCCCCGCTTCATGTTCTTGATTGCATGAGCAACTTCTGCTGGGAGGACTGGAAGAACTCTGGTACCTTTCATGATGTCTGGAGTACATGTATCATCCCTTTCATATAATTTGGAGTAGAAATCTTTCACTCTTGTCAAAATTTCGCCTCTATTTCTTGTTATAGAACCATCTTCTTTTCTCAGAGCCATAATCTGTTTTCTTCCCTTACTGAGATGTCCCTTTGCTATCTTTAGGCTTTGGTTGTTTTCAATTGCTTTCCTCACTAGCTCACAGTTGAATTTCCTTACGTCTTCAGTGATACTTTTTCGTGCTGTCTTGCATAGCTCTATATATTCCACTTTGGAAGTCACATCTTCTTTAGTTGTCCTCATCTCTCTTCTTTTTTGCATCAACATTTTGGTTTTTCCTGATAATTTGTTCACATGCAACTTGTTCTTAGACCCAGCTAATTTTGTTGCTGTTTCCATAAGAGCTTTGGTTACTTTTCTGTTAACTTCAGAAATATCCACTTCTTCCGATGTTAGGCCTTCTAAAGCAGAGAATCTGTTCTTCAGTTCCAACTTGAAAGTATTATGGTGTTTTTAAGGTTGGTTATGTCAATAGATTTTGTTTGTCTTATGAGCTTGCCACGTTCCAGTTTAGTGTTGAGGTGCATCTTACATCTCACCAATCTATGGTCACTACCTGTGTTGAACTTGTTCAGCACACTGCAGTCTTCGATGACGAATTTTTACATAATAAAATCAATTTCACTTGTCGTCCCAATTGGATGTCTCCATGTCCATTTCCTGTGTGGCTTTTTCTTGATAAAGGAATTCAAGATGAAAAATCCTTCTGCCTCTGCAAACTCAACGAGAGTATTTCCACGCTGGTTTCTGTTGCCGTAACCGAATTTACCTACTGAAGTTTCATTTTGTTGCCGGTGCCCTATTTTTGCATTGAAATCTCCCCAGAATTATCTTCAAGTGCTGCTTACCTTTATTATTTAGATGACGAATTTCCTCATAAAATTCTTCAATTTCTTCTTCAGGATGACTTGTGGTGGGTGCATAAGTTTGAATAATCTGAGCCTGGTATCTTTTTGAGAGTTGGATAACAAGTCGTGCAGCTCTGTCAGAGGAACTTTCAACTTCTACCACTTTATCCTTCAGTTTCTTGTTTATTATAAATCCAACACCACTAGTTCTGCCAGTATCTGTCCCACGATAATAGAAGAGATGTCCACTTTTCAGTTCAATGAGATCTTCTCCTTTTCTCCTTACCTCACTTAGCCCGACGATGTCCCACTTGATCCTTTGTAGTTCCTCTTCCAATTCAAGAAGCCTTGAATCAGAAGATAAGGGAGCGTCCATTGTAGGTAGCCAAGGTCAGCATCAAATGGCAGCCTATAAACATATATATATACTGTATACAGTAGCGAACAAAAGAATTTGGCGAAACACTTTTTGGACCATATTTTTTTTTTCTGCGGGACCAAATCCGGTTATTTTGGGATATGATATGTGTTGATTCGTGGGTTACAATGCCGCGTAGTTTGTATTTCGCTCAGAGCGAATTTGTCGTTCGAAATGAGCCATATTCAAGAATCGCCAATTATTACCCATTTGTTTGCTGCATGTATTAATGTTTTTCTTGTGATTTTTGTGGGTTTTGTGATGTGTAGTGTAATAATAAGTCAATCTTAGGTTTTCAGAAATAGGTAAAACGGCGGAGATCCCTGTTGGAGCTCGCCAGGCGGCCGTGAACATGATGGAATCCGGAATGCGCGTCACCGACATTGCGAAGGCCCTGAAGATCCGACACCAGTCCATTTCAGCTATCCTGCAACGTTATAAGAAGACTGGGACCGTCGAGAACAGTCCGCGATGTGGTGGCCCCGTTCCACTACGTTACGTCAGGATAGACGCATCCTCCGTCGATCTCGTGCTGATCCCACCTTGACTGCTGTGGACATCGCCACCGAATTCCGCGACAATGACGACCTGAACGTCAGCCGAATGACCATCTCCCGTCGTCTCATTGCTGGTGGATTGAATGGAAGACCCCCGCCAAGAAACCACTCATGGAGGTCAAGAATCCGCGAGCCAGAGTTGCGTTCGCTTTGCCGTCATCGACACTGGACCGCGGCGGACTGGAGTAAGGTGCTTTTCACCGACGAGAGCAAGTTCAACTTGTTCGGAAGTGATGGCATCCGATACGTACGACGTCCGTGTGGCCAGAGATTCAACCCCCAGTTCATTCAGCCGACTGTCAAGCACGGAGGAGGATCGCTCATGGTTTGCGGCGCCTTCTCTCAAAATGGAATGAGCCCCATCATCAAGATTGACGGAATAATGACCGGCCAGAGCTACACGAACATGCTCATCAACAATGTCTTCCCATGGGCAAGCCAGAACATGCCACCCGGATGGATCATGCAGCAAGACAACGACTCGAAGCACACCCCCAGAGTAGGAAAGGCAGCCTTCCAGCAGCAAAAGGTCACACTTCTAGACTGGCCAAGCCAATTACCAGACCTCAACCCCGTCGAGCACATGTGGGAGGAGCTGGAGAGACGATGTGCGAAGAAAGCCTGCCGGAATAGGGCCCAGAAGTTCGACCAGCTGTCTGCAGAATGGGCGCGAATTCCTCAGGTCACCGTCGATAAGCTAGTGGACTCGATGCCGACCCGTTGCGCAGCTGTTATTAAGTCTCGTGGTTATCTCACTAAGTATTAGTTATTGTTTTGTCGTTTTCTCGTACTTGTTTTCTGTTATCGTTGCATTAAATGAATGTGATACACACCTACTTTGTTGGTCAATTTGTATGATCTTTGCGATTAAGCTCGGTACCTGATCTCTGTTAAGGTTTCCAATCCATCTGCATATGGGTCATGTTTACAACTGAATAACACATATCACACCCCAAAATGACCCGATTTGGTCCAGCAGAAAAAATATTACGGTCGAAAAAGTGTTTCGCCAAATACTTTTGTTCGCTACTGTATATACACACTATATTGACAGAAGTCACCGGTCACCTAGAAGAGAAACACAACATAGCATTTATTGACATATATTAGTGAGGTGTTGGTCCACTTTTTGGCCTTAATGCATGCACTGACCCTTCGGGACATGCTTTCGACAAGGTTTTGAAACACAGCGATAGGTATGCATGCCAGGGTGTTTACCAGGTCACGAAAGTCACCGAAAGGTCACGAAATGAGAAAACGGTCACAAAATGGAGGTCATAGGTCACGGTCAATTTTTTTCGTTTTGTTTTTTGTTTTTGTGTTTTCATTGTGCCTTACCCAGAAAAATAAAATTTCAGCTTTGAGCTAAAAAGGAGAAGTCTTTGCCAATGACGTAACGTCATTACCTTCCTTCAGACAAGTTCTGAAGGGATATACCGTGATACCATTCTCCCCTTCAGCGTTCATAGACTCCGCTTGGCACTTTGCCAACCGCGGTTCTTTCAACTGTGGGCCGACAGTAAATGTCTTTTTTGTCGAAAGTAACCAATAACCTGCTTGTTTGCTTCGCAGAAAAATTCGTCGCGGGTCATTCGGTCTGGGCGATGTACCGGTATACCGCGAAAAACAATTTTAAGTTTTACATCGAGGCTCCGATTTTTAGCTAACGGTACTACGATGCGTCGTCCTTCGCGATATCGCGATGCGATGTATCGTGAAGTACGATGTCGATGAAATCACACGATTGCGTCGCGGACATCGGACATCCTTCAGGAATGATGAGAATCCATCACGAAGCAAACACGATTTTAAACCGGTTCTCATCGGGCCGCCGCGTGTCGATGATGCCATAAATCGGCGAATTCGCATGTACTGCTATCTGCCAGCAGGAATGATGTTCGAACAGGTTTCGATCAGTACAATTCCAAAACAGCAAATCGTTCCAAGTCATAATAAACGCTGCTGCATGTTTGTATGCCGTGACTGCAATCTCTGGGATCTCGGGAATTCACCGTAGTCTGGGAAGTAGTTGGCAGGTAATTAGCACGTCTTTTGTAAAAAAGATCGTGCATACAAATCGGTTTGTCCGTCCGTCCGTCCGCCCGTGGGCACCATATCTCTGCAACTATTAGTCCGATTTGAAAAATTCTTTCTGCATTGGGAGCATAAAATGCGAGAATGATGATCCTGGCATTTCGAGTTTTTCGGATGCGCAACTTCGCCGCTAGAGGGCGTCAATGCAGATGATATCGAACTTAAAATGAATTTCATTGCATATATTTGCTTCTAAATATCCAATTGAAAAATTCTGTCTTCCTTTGGATGTCATTTATAACGAAGACTGTTTTAGATGCAGTTTCTTTTTCAAGTAATGCATAGATTTTCCACTAGGGGGCGGAAAGGTAACTTATGTTTACCCTGATATATCTGCTTCTAAAACTCCGATTTGAAAAATTCTTTCTGCATCAGATAATAATGAGAAATGTTTTTTTATGTAATTTCAAAATTTTGATAAAATATGGTTTGGCCACCAGGGGGCGTAAGTGTTTATTTCTGCTTCTGATGTATTTGCAGCAAAATCTGAGCTTCTGAAAAATTCGATTGAAAAAATTCTTTCGTATACCACCAATACAGCTCATTTCGCAAAAGATTTTGATAACACCTCCTGCTTAAAATAGCGCCTACTTTTCCCGCCAAGGGGCGTAGATGTATATCTTATTTTTGTTGATATCTCTGCTTCCAAGTGTACGATTTGAAAAATTATTTCTCTGTTGCAGAGCATTTCTGGTGCGAAATGTTTCTCATATAGTTTCAAGTTTTTCAAGTAATGCATAGATTTTCCACTAGGGGGCGCAAAGGTAACTGGAGTTTCCCCGATATCTCCGCTTCTAAAGCTTCGATTTGAAAAATTCTTTCTGCATTGGATACTGCTCCTGATGAGAAATGTTTGGCATATAATTTCTAAATTTGGATAAATTATGGTTTGGCCACCAGGGGCGTAAGCGTTTATTTCTGCTTCTGATGTATTTGCAGCAAAATCCGAGTTTCTGAAAAAGTCGACTGAAAACATTCTTTCTTAGACCGATACCGCTCACCTCGGAAAACGTTTTGAGAACACCTGCTGTTTAAAATAGCTCATAGTTTTCTCGCCATGAAGCGTATATCTTATTTTTTCAATATCTCCTTCTAAGCGTCTGATTTGAAAAGTTCTTTCTTTTGGGGGGAATGTTTCTGCTGTGAAATGTTGCTCATATAATTTCAAATTTTTCTTAACGCACAAGTCTGCCACTAGAGGGCGTTAGCTCACATTTCCGTTTACAGCAATATCTGCGGGACTAAAAACCCGATATAAAAAATTCTTTCTCGGTCAGATACTACTAATTATGAAAACTCTGTGTATTTTCTTCCCAAAATAATGTCCAATTTTGTCGCTAGGGGACGCCAATGTTCAATCTGTTTTTCTTAATATATGTGCTTCTAAATGTACGATTTAGGAAATTCCTTCAGCACCGGATGCCATTTACCTAGTGGAACACTTTAGGTTAGTATTTCAGGAGTTTTATAGTTCACAGTTCTGTCACTAAGTGGTGTTTGTGTACTTGTGCTTGCAGCTGTATCTCTGCTTCTAAAAATCTTATTGAGAAATTTCTTATTTACTGTATGCCATTCTCCATAATAGAGATGTGCTGCGTTCTCCTCTTTAAACAATGCACAGAATTCCTGTTAGGGTGCATAAAGGTCAATACCTTTTTCTCACTGCCTCTTCTCCCGGGAGAAATATCTGAAAAGTTGCTTTTCGTTAGCATAATTTTTTCCAGGAATATTTTTTTACTTTCCCATTAGGCGTAGAGTTATATCAGGTTTCTTTCTTTATTTCTCTCCTTTAACTGTTCGATTTGAAAATCTGTCTCCAATACCTTCCTTCTGCTGTGAGAAACTCTTTATGCACAGTTTGTTAATTTTCATTACGTACTTTTTAGCTGCTGGCGGAAGTAAGAAGCTGTTTCTATTTCTGGATGTTTTATCAATTGAAGAAATCTGGTTGACATTTTTCTAACCGGTTTCATTGGCTTTGAATAACTTTCATAAATTTAATTCGCATCAGAAAAGATTCAAGACGTGCTCATTACAACCCAAAATTCGGTGTCATCTTTCTTGTTTTCTTTTTTGTTCACGTTTTAGGAAAACAGTATGAAGAGATGTATAGGCATTTGAAATTACATCTGTATAATTTTCCGAATATCAGTCAGTGCACTTCCCCTCCTTCGGAGAATTATTTCATTTTTTTCAACATTTTCAAAATATTTAATCAGGCCTAGGCAAGGTAGAAAAAAAAGCCTAACTGCAGATTTCGGTACTTCCCGATGCAATTGGGCCATAAAATTGGTATAAATGCACTTCAAGTTGAGTAGACAGACACAAAAATATTAGACTTTCAAAATTTTTAGTCGGGCCTAAGCTATGCACAAAAAAAAAGGAAAGGCCTCACTACAGATTTGGATACTTTCCGACGGAATTTCATCACGAAAATAGTTATAAATGCACTGCATGCTGGGTAGACAGACACAAACATATCACACTTTCAAAAATTTTAATAGGGCTAGGCTAGGCAGAGGAAAAAAAAGAAAGAATAAATACATAAATAAAAATATAGGCCTAACCACAGGTTTGGGTACTTCCTGATGGAACTTCACCCGAAAAATCTGTGCAAATGTACTAAGCGTAAAGTAGATGAACAGAATAACATTATATTAAAAAAAATAATCAGGCCACATATTCAACATACACTGCTGGCCACCCAAAATGCAACACCAACAAGGAAGCATCCGATTTGTCTGAAATTCGCAGCACGCGTCGTTCGCCAGAGGGCATGCAAACGATTACCATTGCAGGGCACATACAAATCATGTGCGCCCGGCACGCCACCGAGAAGCGCTATAAGAAGGGCGCACAGAAGGCGGGGTGTAAGTTATGGAAGTGTGTTGTGCTGCCGGACCTGTGCGTGGGAAGCTTCCTTATGCCTCGTCGCAGAATACGGCAGTCATTCTAGCACGTTTCGGAGTTCAACAGAGGACGAATAGTGGCTTATCGCAAGAGCAGTTTATCGTACCGAGACATCGGCGCACGTGTAGGACGACATCCAGCCACAGTGAGGCGAGTATGGATTCGGTGGGTGCAGGAGGGACGGACGGACCGACGTGAGCGATTGCCGGAGCCGGGGCAAACCACCGAACGAGAGGACCGGCATGTTATGCGGCGGGCATTGACGGCTCGCACCGCCACATCTCGAACGTTAGCGCAGGAATTAGGGTGTGTTGCGCAACAACCTGTGTCAGCACGTACCGTACGACGTCGTCTTCAGGAGCAGGGACTTGTCACACGGCACCCATTGCTCCGATTACCATTGACGTTACACCACAGGCGAGTGCGGCGGCACTGGGCCGTTGAACGCTGCACCTGGACTACGGAATGGCAAGACATTGTCTTCTCCGACGAATCCCGCTTCTGCCTGCAACACCACGATGGTCGGATCCGCGTGTGGCGGCATCGCGGCGAGAGACTGTATGACGCCTGCATTATGCATCGCCATACCGGTCCTTTGCCTTTCGTTATGGTTTGGGGCGCAGTTGGATATGACACCCGTACCCCTCTGTTACGCATCGCCGGTACACTGAACAGCCACCGCTACATCTCCGACGTTTTGGAGCATGTAGTTCTCCCTTACCTGCAGGACCTGCCAGCGGCCACGTTTCAACAGGACAATGCGCGCCTGCACGTAGCACGCATCGTGCAACAATTCTTCGCGGCCTACCAGGTGTCACTGCTACCGTGGCCCACCTGTTTTCCCGATATGTTGCCCATCGAACGCGTCTGGTGGCTGATCGGCAACCGAGTGGCCCGGCAAGCATCACCCGCGGCTACGCCTGATGAACTGTGGCAACGTGTGGAAGCAGTCTGGACCGACCTACCCCAAGCCCACATCCAAAGCCTCTTTCGTTCGTTGCCGCGGCGTGTAGCGGCCGTTATTGCCAACTATGGGGGACACACGAACTATTGATGTCTGCGTGTTCCGCAAGTCGCACGGGCCTGTAAGCTCAATCGTTTCATCTTTGTATCTGTTGTAATGTATGCAGTAAATCTGGCTTTACTATCTGGTGTCCTTCTTGATGTTGTATTTTGGGTGGCCAGCAGTGTATATTCAAAATAATAAAACTAAATGCTGCATCAAAATGTAAAGAAGAACTAAGAAAACAGAAAAGTTAGCAAGCAGAGAAAGAAAAGGAAATCAGATGTGCTGTGGGAAGAATTAAAAAACTGAAAAAAAGAAAATGTTATTGGAACAGACTGAAGAAGCTAATGCAATAGAAACAGAAGTTAAAGCAGCATACACATACACATACAAACAAACTGCAGAGTTAAAGATAAAGCTATGCAATTCATTGCATTTGGATTGTTAAAGCTCTTCATTACTGCCCTAGGGGCTAAATGTTATCCAGTGGGGAAGTGTTTGATTTAGATAACTTTTTTATTTTTATGTATGCACAGTAATAATGAGCCTTACATGTCTACTAAATGCATGTTCGCTATAACGTATGTACAACATTTTTACCCGTTCCCGACATAACGTATTAACATCACATAGAAAATTTCCACCAATTGGAAGCTGCATACTTTGAAGTCTAGAAATCTTTGTATACAGCACACTTGTTTCTGGTTTCTCTAATCGGAGGAGGAGGAATTCGCATTTTTATTGCTTTTTTTATTGATTTACTAAGGACATTATTGTAAAAATGTCTTTCAAAAAAAGAAAAAGTGATGCTGAAAGTGAATTATTGATAAAATGCCACAGAAATCCATAACATTACAAGAAAAAGTGGACATAATACATATGAGGCTGGTGAGTTAATTATTGAACTTTCAAACTCTATGAAACGGTCCTAGCCACCCCACATATTCAACAGACCATACTCTTATGTAACTTTCTTTTTCTTTTGCTACCTAACAAACACACCTTAAGTTCAACCTATGGAACAAGGAGCTATTGCCACTTTTGAATCGTATTATTTATTTCATCGTGATCTGAAGACAGCTTATTTTAGTAACCGTTAGTAAGGACAAGGCAACTGTTCAACAGTTTAGTGGTGATTATAATAATTTATTTGCAGTATCACAGTATCAGTATTGCAGTATCAGTATCATTATAATATTTTATTTGCAGTATCATCATTTATCATAGTGCATGAAAAATGATGACACAGTATTGCATGGTTGAACTTTGACATAAACTTTTTGTCCACAATTTGTGACTGATTTGGAAGGATTTGAACCAACTGTTAGATTAATAACATTGTTCAAGAAATTCTCTAGCTACCTGAAAAGCTTGATTTGGAAACTGGTGATGTGAAAGAACTGTTAGCCTCACACAGTAAAAGACTTAGCACTGTAAGCTTGATTGAACTGAAAACATGGTCAGGGAAAGTGGCTCATAAGAAGACTCAGTTCAATAAATTACTAAAGAAAATGTACACTAACAAACATTCTCGTTAAAACTTTCAAAATCATAGAACAGCTTGTAAATACAATTGATAAGTGTGGCCCTGATATTGAGTGCACTTCTTCAGTTGTGTATATGTTCAGATATTTTGTGCAAGAGTGTGAAGCTTGTTTTGAATAGCATTTAGTTGCTGAGTAAATAATGTTACCAAAAATTGAAATAAATTGCTATTAATTTTAATTGTTGATAACAGTCTAAACCTTTAAAACGTACTTCCCATACTCGCTTAACGTACTTTTGTGTAACGTGCAGGTTTCCCGGTTACAAGTAACTCGTTATAGTGCTATATTTTTAGTTTTTTATTAAATGCAAGCTTATTGGTAAAGAAATTGCTATTTATTTTAACTTTTTAGAAATCACTTTATATATACAATTTACCCTTTTAATTTCCTAATTACATAATCAGATTTTATATTTAATTAATTAAAATGGCCAGACTCCTACACTGTTAACAGAAAGAATAGTCGAGAAAACTTAGCTTTAAGACCAAGAAATGTCATGTTAAAGCCAAGGAAAGGTCAAGAAAATTTCGAGAAATTGAGTCTCCTAAAAATGGTAGACACCCTGTATGGGCTTCCATTCAGTACATAATGCTGCCGCTAACTTTTGCTTAGCACATAATGCTGCCGCTAACTTGGTTCCAAACTTCTATGTGGCACTGTAATTCATCCCATTGGTGCTCTATGGAATTAAGATCAGGTTTCTGTCATGGCCAGTCCACACACGATACGGAATTATCGCCAAACCACGTCGTAACAGTTCTTGCTTCATGTTTTGGTGCATTATCCTGCTGGTACCAAGAAGGCTCGGTTCCATAGTATTGCCACAGAGTTGGTAGAGCATAATTGTGCAGAATATCGAGGGAGACGTGCTGGTTAACAGGTTTGTCCACGATAACCAATGGGCCGAGACCGTACCACGAAAAACACCCCCACACGAGTACACTACCAGCTCCAAACTTGACCGTGGGAACAGTACATTGTGGTAAATAGCGTTACCCCCGACTGCCGCCATACCCACACACGGCCATCAGACTGATGGATCGTGTATCTGGATTCATCGGTCCATGTGACCCGTTTCCATTGATCTACGGTCCACGATAAAAGATCTTTACACCATTCTTAACGACGAGTAGCATTCCGAGTGGAGATGAAAGGCTTATGAGCAGCCGCACGACCACAGTAACCTATGGAATGAAGTTTTCTGCGAATGGTACTTGTACATACCGAGGTTCCAGCATTTTTACTCACCTATACACTGAGGTCTTGTGCAGTACTCCGCTCATTAGCTGTAACGACTCTCCTGAGGCTTCGACATCCTCTACCACTGATTTTCTTTGGTCTGCTGGTACGTTTTGCTGCTTCAGGCACGCCATGTGTCTTCCACGTATTCAGTACATCCAAAACATTTGACTTGGGTATATTTAAACGCCTCTCGGTTTCTCTTATGGACATCCCACTAATATAACAAACACCCAGCAATCTTTCCTTTCTTAAAGTCAGTTCTCTCCCGCCGCGACATTTGCACTCAACCTCACAGTGCTATATGATCGCGGTCAGCTGCAGGCTTGTTTTTATACTTTTGCAGCTGTACCGTGCATCTTAACGCAGCGGATCCGTTTATTTGCTCTTGAAGGGGTGTCCGATGTCGTTTGTCAATATAGTGCATATATATGTGTGCATGTATTTGTCGAAAATTTGTCTTTAGTTATTAAGGGAATAAACATACCCAAGATTGTTCCTCCTCATATCCGAAATTTACCGGCTAGGTAACGTCAAATTTTATCCCTGTTTGCCACATCTCGTTTTCTAGAAGACATAAGAGACATATCCTTTTTGTATCATATGGAAGTAATCATGACCACGGATCTCCAGATTCTGTGGAGGAAAGCAGTTAGTTTTCTTTAAAGTTTTCAGAAGTTTCAATGTGATTCTGCTGCAGGGTAGAACGTCCTAAATTGTATTATTTTCTTTCCTTTTTGTCAAAGGGCATTCCTGTTAAATTTGAGACCTCGGTTCCAACACTCTAGTAGCCGCCCCGGTGGCGCAGTGGTCTAAGGCGCTGGCCTCTGATCAATCGTCCGTAAGGGGTCTAAGTTCGAATCCCGGTCAGGCATGGATGTTGTGTTTGTCTTACGGCACTGGCTCTCTCCCTTCCCTGGAACCAGTGACCCTAAATTAGGGACGGGCGACTGCTTATAGCCCATTGAGTTGCTCACGGTGGTCGTTAAACCTCCAATCAAAAAAAAAAAACACTCTAGTATTAGTTAATAGTTGTTACAGTTTTTATGATTTTTAAACTCGATTGTTTCTGTCAAAAGTGAAAAGAATGAATTATGTCCTATACTGATAGAGATATCTAATCACCCTCCCCCTTCCTCAAATGTTAAAAATTGCCCTGTACTGCCCATCGCGTAAAAGTTCCGGCCACCTCGGTGTCGGATATATATATTTTTTTTTCTTGGAGGTTTAACGGCCACCGTGAGTAACTCAATGTGCTATAAGCAGTCGCCCGTTCCAAATTTAGGGTCACTGGTTTCAGGGAAGGGAGAAAGCCAGTGCTGTAAGACAAACACAACATCCATGCCTCACCGGGATTCAAACCCGTACCCCTTTCGGACGAATGGTCAGAAGCCATCGCTTAGACCACTGCGCCACCGGGCGTGTCAGATGTTGAAAGGAGAAAGAAAATAGAAATGGTGTGTGTGTGTGTGTGTGTGTGTGTGTTTCAGATCTTTGTGCTGGTTTGATAATATTTCACCTGGAGGCAAAAAATTATATTTCGTTCCTTGATCAAAACTAAACGGTTTGTTTACATTCCCAAGCCATTTAATTTCTTTGTTTCTTTATTTAACCTGTTGGAGAACACAAAGGCGCGTCTTCGCAATTCGCATAAGTGTTGATCTTAAAGCAACCTCGTGAATGAAACTTGGAAGTCTCAAGGGCGGATGGGAAAATCATTTAGCAACTTTTCGCCTGAGTGGTTATTTGGGTCGCGCAACAAATGCGAACTTTGTTCTAAGTAAAGAGCTTTTAATTACTTGATTAATGGTTCGATTCTCGGTCTTAACACCCCAAAATAATTTGCCTAGAACTACTCCTGGTCAACAGACTTCTAATGTGCGGTATTTAAATGCAACCTCCGAACATTCGCTTTCCGATATAGGAAGTGATAAATATGCCACTTTGGCAGCAAACGCTTTCATATTATTTAGGAGAATGGCATTTAAACATTCTGTTGTGGTACGACAGGAGACAGTTAAGCAAATATTTGGGCACTAAGAAAAATATCTAAGATTCACCGCTGAATTTTAAATTCTTTGATAGTATTTAACGGATATCTCCATGACACTCTTTGACAGAGAAGGGGACACAACTGATAATTTTTTTCGTTTTTTGACCGATTAGTTAAGTTGTGGAAAAGAGGAATTTTTCCTCACAAACAAACTAGGATTTGTTGATCTAGTTGGTTTTCCAATAGCCACACCTACGGCGTCAAAGGATGGAGACTTATATAGTAGGCAGCAAAAAGAGCTACCAACATTCTTTGGTCGTTCTAAGAACGTTGCAGATTTTCTTTCATTCCATGTTTGTTTTCAAGAGCGAAAGCAGCCAGTGGGTTTCGAAAGAAACTGGAATACCTATGCTTCTTCAAATATTAACAAATAAAACTGCATGTTTTGTTCACGCGCTGCGCCACCTTTCTGGTCAAAACGATACTGTAAGGAAAAATGAATTCAAAGAAAAGAAAGAAGGAAAGAAAGAAAAGAATCATAATGGGCCATCAACCAGAAGAAAGGTGGAATTAGTTACTTCTCAAACATAAAGTTATCTGATCTTCACTTACAGTTATAAAGTGAAAAGTCGATGCAGATCGGCTGTTTTGAGAATGTGTGCTTAAGCTAGCTATCATAAGTGTTATCAATCAAAATTAATCCGTATATCTTTTCCAGTGAATTATAGAACAGTTTCTTTCTTGCTTTTTTTGTATTGGAATTTAACGACCAGAATGAGCAACACTAAGGGATATAAGTCGCTTGCCCTTATTTAAGGCAGTTATTACGAAGTAAATTTCGCCGTCATTTTTGGTCCACGCCGGGGATCGAACCCGAGTCCACTTATTCCGGAACAAGTCGCTCTACCAACTGAGCTACGCAGGCGTTCGTTCTCGCTGCTATCTGCCTATCTGTCTGCTATCTATCGTGTGCGTCCTGCGGGGCAGGCACGTCACATAGTGGTTCCAGGAAAGGAATTCAGTGCCGTGAGACAAACACTCCACGTATACCTCATTGGGGACTCGAACCCTCGTTCATCTCAGGCAATCTAAGCCTTCTGTCACTCAGTTTAGAACTGTTTCAACCAAAAAGAAAAAAAATTAAATAACGATTTTCTACGAATTACGCTAAAAAATGTTCTATCATAATCTGGTTAGTAAAAGTTTTCTGCTGAGGGAAATTTTTTTGAAGAGAATTAATAGGGTGTCACAAGGTAACAGTTCTGTTGGTAAAATGTGTGAGGCAGACTTTCCTATGCTAAGTGGTTCAGTTTTTGCAGAATGCCTGTGAGATGTGAGTTCTGATATAGTTACGAAACTCCATTTATCACTGTCCGCTCTTTCACGGAAAATTTATAACGGACGACTTCCAATTTTTCTTCGTACTTACCTTCAGTGACTGTTCGAATTTCCATAAAGCTTAGGTCTCCTGCCCGACATACAGATAACTGTAAAGTTATGTCATTGTTGAGTCCCTTTCTAGATCATTGTTAGTTGTCACAGGGGATCCTTTCATCATCATGTATTTTACATCAGTTCAAACTTCTAACTGCGGGTTGTTTTAAGTGTCTACGTGAAACACTTGCGAACTTCATTCATCACCTTGTTAAAGCGGGGTAGCAGATCGGAATTTTTTTTTTTTTTTTGGGGGGGGGGGAGGCTTTTTGTGTGTTTGTTTTGTTTTTGTTTGTTTGTTTGTCAGAGACTAACCTTTCAACATTTTGCATTACACTGGTCAACACTATTTTTATTAACATTATATTAGAGCGATTTTACGGTAACTTTATGTCGCTCATTCCGAATATGGCACCGGTTTTTCTAGATTGGCTGTAATTTTTGAGATAATGGATGCCCCCAGTGAAAAACATAAAAAACGCAAAAAAGTTTAATGGTCAGTCCTACTCTACCCACAAATCACATGGAAACCATCTCAAATCATACAACAGTAAACACACGAAATACCTGGTGGCATTATACACTGCTGGCCACCCAAAATGCAACACCAAGAAGGAAGCATCAGATTGGCCTGAAATTCGCAGCAAGCATCGCCCGCGAGAGGACATGCAAACGATTAGCATTGCAGGGCATATGCAAATCATGTGCGAGAAGCACTATAAGAAGGGTGCACAGAAGGCGGTGTGTGAGTAGTGGAAGTGTGTTGTGCTGCCGGACCTGTGCATGGGAAGCTTCCTGGTGCCTCGTCGCAGAATACTGCAGTCATTTCAGCACGTTTCGGAGTCTGACAGAGGACGAATAGTGGCTTATCGCGATAGCGGTTTATCGTACCGAGACATCGGCTCCCGTGTGGGACGATGTCCAGCCACAGTGAGGCGAGTATGGATTCGGTGGGTGCAGGAGGGACGGACGGACCGACGTGAGCGATTGCCGCAGCCGCGGCACACCACCGATCGGAAAGGACCGGCATGTTGTGCGGCAGGCGTTGACGGCTCGCTCCGCCACATCACGAACGTTAGCGCAGGAATTAGGGTGTGTTGCTCAATAACCTGTGTCAGCACGTACCGTTCGACGTCGTCTGCAGGAGCGGGGACTTGTCGCACGGCGCCCATTGCTCCGATTACCATTGACGTTACACCACCGGCGAGTGCGGCGGCAGTGGGCCGTTGAACGCCGCACCTGGACTGCGGAATGTCACGACATTGTCTTCTCCGACGAATCCTGCTTCTGCCTGCAACACCACGATGGTCGGATCCGCGTGTGGCGGCACCGCGGCGAGACACTGTATGACGCCTGCATTATGCATCGCCATACCGGTCCGTCGCTTGGCGTTACGGTTTGGGGCGCAATTGGATATGACACCCGCACCCCTCTGGTACGCATCGCCGGTACACTCAACAGCCACCGCTACATCTCCGACGTTTTGGAGCCTGTAGTCCTCCCTTACCTGCAGGACCTGCCAGCGGCCACGTTTCAACAAGACAATGCGCGCCCGCACGTGGCACGCATCGTGCAACAATTCTTCACGGCCCACCAGGTGTCACTGCTGCCGTGGCCGGCCTGTTCTCCCGATATGTCGCCAATCGAACACTTCTGGTCGCTGATCGATAACCGAGTGGTCCGGCAAGCACCACCCGCGGCTACGCCTGATGAACTGTGGCAACGTGTCGAAGCAGCCTGGACCGACATACCACAAGCCCACATCCAAAGCCTCTTTTGTTCGATGCCGCGGCGTGTAGTGGCCGTTATTGCTAGCCATAGGGGCCACACGAACTATTGATGTCTGCGTGTTCCGCAAGTCGCACGGGCCTGTAAACTCAATCGTTTCATCTTTGTATCTGTTGTTATGTGTCCAGTAAATCTGGCTTTGCTATCTCGTGTCCTTCTTGGTGTTGCATTTTGGGTGGCCTGCAGTATATTTAGTACAATAACAAATAAAAAGTAAGGTGATTCTGTTAATCGCAATCAATGTATAGGAAAACGCTGTTTGTGCGATTTTCTTTTATATGGGTCATCAGTAAGAATCATGTTGGAGGCTTCATCCATAGTGTCTGTCCCATCTGCATTGATACCGTTCTTCTATCACCTTTATATCCTGATGGAACTTCTCCCCTTGTTGCTCACTAAAATCATCAAGAATATCCGGAAATATGTCTAAATGGCTAAAGAAAAAATGTACCTATATGCTCTTATTAGTAACTAAATTTTGAAAGTTAGCGAGCATGTTTTGCACCAAGTTTTCATAATTGTCTGCTTTGTGGTTACCAAAAAGGTTCATGACAACTAAGACATAACTGCACCAGGCAGAAACTTCTGCATCATCCATAAATTTTGTGGAATTCGAATCATTGATGAGTTTAAAAATTTGAGGACCACCAAAGATTCCTGCTTTTAGTTTTTCAGAACTTAGTCCAGGGAATGATCTACAAATATATTTAAAGCAATCATCATCTCTGTCCAAGGCCTTAACAAATTGCTTCATCAGTCCAAGCTTGATACGGAGTGGTGGAAGAATGATTTTTCTCTGTCAATCAATAAACATGTGGGAGAATGATTTTTTTTTCTCTTGCTTGTTAG
Source organism: Macrothele yani (assembly GCA_039090855.1). NCBI lineage: Eukaryota > Metazoa > Arthropoda > Arachnida > Araneae > Macrothelidae > Macrothele > Macrothele yani. Next base: position 77,589,753 of record CM077007.1, on the reverse strand, counting down.
TAATGTTCGCTGCACCTACAGTTATGTTTTCCCTTGAAGTTCATGCCAATTGTTTTCAATGATCTTGCTTTGCCCTACTGCCCCACAAGCAGATGAAACAAGGGTACTTCTTGTATCCACTTTGCTAACCAAGCAAGAAGTGCACCACCTTTAGATCAACACAAACAGACCACTAGTGCTCATGATAGCAGAGCTTCTGCAGGACCATTTTAATATTTTCATATTCTCCTTTAAGTTTTGTTGAGTGAGCGATTAGAATAGACGCATAGCTGTTACCATTGTGCAATAAAACACAATTCAAGCTTCTCTGGAGCTATCTATAAAAAGCCGGTCGATATTCCGGTAGTCCCATTTGGAGAAAAGTCTAGTAAAGTTACTGCAGTGCACAAGTTCTCCATCGTGGCTTAAGTATGGAAGAATTCTCTCCTCCTTCTCCGATAAGCCGTTATTTTAACATCCGGCTTTAGACAGTTCTTTTCGTTTAGCCTAGATGCTAAAAGTCCAGCTGCTTGCTTTGACAGACTGAGTTTTCGTTTCAGATCATTGGATTCTTTTTGGGAGAACTGTAACGGGGGTGTTGAAAAGCTTCCTTCATTTTCAATTCCACTGATTTCATCTGTGCTACTCTCGAAGTCCTGCATTTCCTCAACATCTGGCAATGGGAGGTCATACAGTGCGGTAAACATTGGTATGGGAACGTCTTCGTTGTGTGGCACACGTCGCCTTCCAGATTCCAAATCAGGATACTCCCACTTACGTTTCTTGTAACGACTGAAGCCTTTTACATTCATAACATAAAAATGACAATCCTCTTGGTGGTTTTGTGGCTCTCTCCACACCATAGGTACACCAAAGTTTAAACTTTTCCTTTCTCCATTTTTCCACTGTCGTAGGCACCCTACATCGGTTTTGAAAACTGAATGGGGAGCCCAAGACTTATCCTGGTCTCCAAGCTTTACTCTAAAATAAGCCAGATATGCTTGTCTAACAAAGTCAGTGATGTTTTCCTTTTGGTTTTGCCGAGTGTATTCTCCACAAATGTAGCAGAATGCATTATGATTGTTTAAGCAGTCTCTTCGTGAAGAACTGATATTTCTATGTAAATATATATATATATATATATATATATATATATATATATGATACTTGAAAATACAATACACATAAAAATTGGAAAGGGAGTGAGACAAGGTGACACTATATCTCCAAAGCTCTTTAATGCCACATTGGAAAATGTCTTTCAATCACTGAACTGCGAAAACAAAGGGATACAGATTAATGGAGATTATCTAACCCACCTTCGTTTTGCTGATGACGTAGTCATTTTTGCAACTACCCCATCAGAGCTGCAGAGTATGATCCATGAACTTGCTGACAAGAGTAAAGAAGTGGGATTAAAAATGAACTTTCAGAAGACAAAAGTGATGTTCAATGCTTTTACAAGAAATGAAGATTTATCGATTGATGGAGAAAAGCTGGAGATAACAGACACGTACATTTATCTTGGACAGCAGATAATAAGTGAGGGTCACATTGATGAAGAAATTAATCGGCGTATAAAACTTGCCTGGAGAGCTTTTGGAAGAAACAACATAATTTTCAACAGCAATATGCCATTATGTCTTAAAAGAAAAATGTTTGATCAATGCATCCTTCCAGTGCTTACGTATGGTGCAGAGACGTGGACCTTAACTAAAAGCGACATACAAAGGCTGCAGACAACTCAAAGCAGCATGGAGAGGTGCATGCTTGGTGTACAGGAGAGATAGAAAGAGGAACTCGTGGATCCGAAAAATGACAAGAGTCGAAGACATCATGATCAGAGTTAAATCCTTGAAATGGCAATGGGCTGGACATACTGCCAGAATGACGGACCATCGATGGACAGCCAAAATTTTAGATTGGATTCCAAGGGACAGGAAAAGACCCAGAAGAAGACCACATGGGAGATGGGTGGATGAAATTCGAAAGTATGCGGGAGTGACATGGAGGAGACTGGCACAAGACAGACCGTTGTGGAGGAAACTTGGGGAGACCTTCATCCAGCAGTGGATTGATATTGGTTGACAATGATGATGATGATGATATTATATGCAGTGGATAAACTTCAAAAATAATGTTAGAGATAAGATTAGATTAAAGATTACATTAGATAAAAGCAATGTTAAAGAGTAAAAAGACAGACCAAACCTTGCTGTCATATTGGGGTAAAATCATAACTTGAGGGGTATACGTTATCTCAAAAACTAAGGCAAATTCGGCAAAACTTATGTCATTGTTTGGATTCAGCACCCCAAAAATATAAAAGTATCCTAAATCCGTTCAAATAAAACATTCTTGGCAACTAAGCAAAAGTTTTTTTTAGGGGGAGGGGGAGGGGCTGTGTCATAAATCGGTCCTAAATGTGAGTGGTTCTTTTTCCTATAAGCTGCAAAGAGAACGTTTCTATCCGCTTTATTTGGTGATGAGATAGTCCATAAGAATAAAAACTCGCGAGCTTTATGACTTTGCTAGAAGCAGCAGATGTCAAACTAAAAGCTCAGATCTTTCGCGGACACGGTTTATCATCACTTTGCTACGGCTTTAACGACTGCCATGAAGCAGTCGCGCGACCCTAATTTATGGCCACTGGTTCAAGAAAAGATACAGAGTCACAACCGAAAGACAGGCACAGCATCCATGCCTCATCCGGGACTCGAGCCCAGGCCGAGTTCGGATTATTAACCAGAAACCAGCGCGCATCTGACCGCTCGGTCACCGGGGCCGCGCACAGCTGCTTTGATCCCTCGCAACTCTCGACAAAATAACGCATCTTTTTATGCATCTTACATGAAAAAAAATATATGATTCAAGATGTGTTGATTCTTGTATCTTTAATAAAACGTGATGTAAGTTTAGGAAACGGAAACATCGATTAGAATTCTGATTGATGTAACATTTTGAAAAGCAAAACGATGTAAAAAATATGTGAAATAGATTTAGGGTGGAAAAAGATTCAAAGAATAAATTCATATTATAGTTTTGTCATTATGTCATTTCTTATACGTTAAATAAATTAAGGGTCCAAATGGTCGTGTTATGAATTGGAATGTCTTAGGCTTCGAATTCTTAATGGCATAGTAATGTGAGAATTGATGTCCTCTGAGACTCGACCAAATCTTTGTAAAAGATCTGAAAAAAATTGTAGGACTCCACAAAATCAGCAAAAGTTCAAATTTATAATTGGATAAAAGCCAGAGCTCGAAAAAAAAAAAAAAAAAAGAAAAATTCCTGCACCTGGGATATTATTAGTCCCAATGATCAGTGTTGCAAAAATTTCTTCTCTAGTCAGTTCTGTTAGCGTCAACTCTCGCTCTCTCTATCTCTGTCTAACACAACAGCTTATCAATTTGAGCACTGTAACAATATGACTAATCACATCATACACAGAATTTTAGCATGGATGCTATTAATTCGTTACTTTTTCTAAAATCTTATTAAGCACATATGCATTTTTAAAATTGCATGTTTCCAAAGAACTGAACTATAAACTAGAACAGCGGTTGCGGTCGACTGCAATCGCTGTTCGTCGCTGTTGATTTGACAGCAACAGAAATTCCTTGTAAAATCTGCTGCGGTTGTGACTTGACTTTAGTAAACGCTATAGTGCATCATACGAAACTTGACTTATGTTGACAAACATGAATTCACGATGGCCAGGTTAGCTTAGGTTCTGGCCTCATTGTTTATCGGTGAGTCGGGAGGTTTTTTTTTTTTTCATATGTTTTGGGAGATGGACAAATGCTTGTTTTTAAGTTCGAAGTGGTTCAAGAGAACAATTTAGTTCCTACTGTGAACACATCTGAACGTCGTTGTTTTCCCGGGGAAGATTTTAGTTATTTTTCGTGAACTGGCGGAAAATGTTAATCGGATGCTGATGAGAGAAGCTGGTCAGATTTACGCAGATTCAGACATCGGGAGCCATTTCAAGCCACTCTTGCAAGCTCGTGATTGATTTGAAAGCTAGAATAACATTGCTGGTTTATAGAGTTTCCTCTGCACAATCTCCAGTAAAGTACGAACATGAAAAAATGGAGGAGCTGTAAGAAATCGTGAACATTGATTCTACTTCTAAAGAAAAAAATCGCAGCCGAATACTTTGCGGGAAGTCGCTGGACCAACATCACACACAAAACATTGCATAACATAATGAAAAGTTGGTGCTTATTTATTAATGATCCAATATTGCGACACATATAAAATCGTTTGCAGCAAGTAGAGCTCAGAGGTAACTTGAATCCCTCTATTTGTCGGAGGTACATGTATTCATCATTAGCAGTGCTCGGAATGGAAATTTTGAAGTGCCGCTATGCTCATATGTAGCTAAAAATCATCCGGGAAAAATGCCTTCACCAGAAAATCTCCAAAACTAAAAAAGTAAAAAAAAATTCCTGGAAGAAAAACTCCTTTGTTTGAAAAGGTAATTGACAATTCCGTGGAATACCATTGCACCACAAGCCAGAGATGATGGCGGTCGATTTTAGTTGGTTGGTTTATGGATCCAGTGGTCACTACTTATGCTACACCGAGGACTGGGGTTAGACTTGCTTATAACGAGAGTCTCTACCCCGGGACCAACGGATTGACGAGGCGTCCTAATTATTAGTGATTCAGCTGGACCTGAACCCAGAACTTTAATGTCCTAAGCCGAGAAGGCAGCCCCCTTCCAATAGGGACTTTCATGAAGCAGAAAGTCGGGCAATTAGAATATCCGCAATCAGAATGAATATTCAGACTTAAATTAATAGCAATCTCCCCACCCTAAGAAAAAAACAAGTCCGAAGTGGGGAAAGTTTATACTCATTGCTTGAAATATAAAATTTGTGTTTAACCTATTACTCCCAATTCTTCATTCTAGGAAAAGACTCCTCAAATTAAATATATTAAATTAATGACATAAAAAAAATTACAGACATCTTTAGTGGGATGATCTGGGTCTTGGGCAAGATGTGATCATGTGCTATGGGTAGCTTTATTTCCATCCTTTGAATGAATGAACTTACAACTCATGTGTACACCACTTCCCTACTCTTTACAGTTCTCACACAGCTATTTCTCAAGGGTACGAGGCACATAAGGTTTCTATGTTTAAGAATGCGCACTCTGAGTCGGGGACAAAAAAAATAATTTCAGCAGTTTCCACTATTAAAATTAGTACCGGTATGTAAATTCCTGGTAAAAAAATTTCCAGTATGAAATACTAGAAAAAAGGAGTACTGGTATGCCATACCGGCGTATACTGACCCATTTCGAGCACTGATCATTAGATGACCTGTGACCAATTATGAGCGGCCTGCCACTGAATCCATGAGTGTATACAGACTTCATGAAATTATGGAATTTTTGCCGTTACTTCTGCGATCAACTTGATCTGAATGTCTACAAAATCCTCGAGACGTAGAATACATTTTTATGCCCAGTCATGGCGGAAGATGTGTTTCCTGATGTTTATACCTTAAAATTTATATAAATATAGCTTGAAATATATTCCGTTAGCAATATTTTTCAGCGACCAAAGTGACCCCATTGGCGGTTCTGGTCCTCTAACTTTCACATATCTATATTTCTTACTTTAAATCTTTTCTATCAGGCTTCCTGATCCCGTATCTCAGTATTTCGATCCTCCTGGCATTGTAACTGGATGTAAATGAGCCGTTGAACCTACTGACAGATTCGATTTCACTCACTCGATTTAGTTTTTTGTCTCTTCTTCTTTCCTGGTAGTCCATGTTTCAGATTTTTGTACATCGCATGCACTCTTCATTCCTTATTAGTATGTATACAAACACATGAACGCATCTTACCTGTTGACTTCCTATTTATTTACTTATTTATTTATGCAGTTTTAGTAAATGGTAGCCGTTTATTCCAACTTATCCTCAGCCCACTCTTGGTTTAGAGCAAGCTGCTAATGGCTTTCCTTCTGCACCCAAATGAGGAAGGTTAAGTGTTGATACAAAATCTCCTTAATTCTACGTTATAGTTGTGCCGCTAATTCTTGATCATCAGGGCAGCTTTTGTAAGGAAACAGGCTACATGGGTGAGATGGTTTTGTATTGCGCATCACTTTCCCATTAGAAACTCCCGACAAAATTATTTAAAAGTAACCACATTCACCAGTAGCCATGTATAGAATTTCTGAGATATGGAAGCTCTAATAGCATCTTCTTTATAGCATTTGTGTGTTCTTCTGCATTTATTTGCAACTCATGGATTTAGTATTTACAAATGCCGTGTTTTTCAGTGTTTTCTCATGAAATTGCTTAAAGGAACCTCAACTGTTAACTGTGCTCAAGTAGACGAAGAATGTTGTATTACTTTTGTCGAATTGCAATCAAATTTTTAAAACTGTTGTTTTGTTGTTTCGTGTTCTTAAACGTTTGAATACAGACATTTGGCTAATGAGTTCTAGAAACGTTGGGTTTTTTTCAGTCAGTAACTTCTCACAGAAATTTTCTCGTGAAATATTTCTTCAAAAAATAATGGTCTGTGGAAAAGCAAAAGTATGTGAATGAGCTCCTTTAGTTTTTTTTCCAAATCAAGTTGAAAGGTCACTTTTCCACATCTACAGGAAGCACGCGAACGTAATGAGGTTTGGAATTACCCCTCCATTTTGCCTTTTGCGCCCATTAAAAAATTGCGAGAAACTAGAAAAAAATGTGTACTAAATCCGCGATATTATATTCCTGCTGTAATTTTTTGTCTGCCTTTTTAAGCAATAATATGTTGTTTAATGTAAGCGACTCCATGATTTCACAAAGGGTTTTCCAGAGGTACTGTTTTTTAATATTTCATATTTAGTCTTCAGTCGGTTAAGAGACGCAGACTATTAACTAAGAGTAGTGCAGAAAGACAGAATACAGACAACACAGGGGAGCACTGAAAGCTTCATGACTGGAAAAACTAGAAATATATTTGTATTTCATACCAGTAAATGTTTATTGTCATAAAGAAATGTGAGACACAGTTGTGATTGTAAAAGATTGTACTGTATATAACAACGAAATATGCAACTGCATTGGCCTGTAAATACAGTTGTTGCGAACAATAAGTTATCAGGCCAACCCGAAAGATAAGTGCACAAAAAGAATCAATAGAAATTCGAAAGTGAATATGGGTTTAATGGGCATTCCACATTCCTAGGTCCACGATTGGTAGTGTGCTGAAGAAATGAAGATTTAGTTAGATACGTTACTTATTACTCATCTATAAGAATGACGGAATAGACCTGGCAGGCACAGACGGATTCTGAGGGGACCAATAATTTCAGCGAGCAGCAGATACTTCAGAAGCCTGAGCTGCTTCCACAACAAGAAGCAAGATGCATGATATGAAATGTCAGGAGAGAGTAGCGGGTCTGTATGCAGGTCAATTAGGTATATTACAAAATACACTGAACATTAAACGGAAATCCATTGTGTTCAGTGCAGGGGCGGCGGAAAGTGAAGTTCGTTGACCGGGCCCGAAATTTCGAATCGTGGTGCACCCCTATCCCTTCCCGCTTCCCGGAACAAACAGGAAAAAAAAGCAATGGCTAAGGTGCTTTGTTAGGGATTAGGACCACATGACCACTTACCTAGAGGAACTTTCTAAGGCACATCACAACAAAAAATCTCACATATGCCAAATAAAAAAATTAAAATAGAAATCTTGGCTAAAATTATTTAAATCATTGACCGGGCCCGGGCAGTTCTGCCGCCACTGGTGCAGTAACAACTGATGTTACTAGCTCTTCTGGTTCACAGATTTGTTTGAACATGGAGAACGCATATTACCTGAATGTGTTGTGTCATCTGTAGAATATGGCAGTGGAAGCTTCATGATGTGAATATATTTCTCAGGATACGGACTAGGGCCACTGATAGCATGCATCAGATTATAACTGCTATAGTTCTGATATTTTTTATAACCGCTACGTTCTGCGTTGATTATTGAATAATCTTGAATGCCCCGCATTATAATAATCTTGTGGAATGGATCCCCTCACGTTCCACCACGACAATGCTCAATGCCACGCAGAATGAATTGTGATACCTTGTGCGTGGTTTGAAGATAATAATGTTTGTAGTGAGCAGCGGAATGGCCATCTTTAATTCTATAGATCCTTTTTGAAATGAAGTAGAATGTATAACAGAGCACGACCTTCGGCCATCTTTAATTCTACTGATCCTTTTTGAAATGAAGTAGAATGCATTACAGAACGCGGCCGAATCGACCTGCCTTCAATGATATAGCTGACAGCATACATTTAGTATTGCAATGTGTATCCTTTTGTGCAGATGGCGCCATCTAGTTTAGATTAAACAAGTGGCCCCTACTGCTTTACAAGCAGTAGGAGTAAAAACATTTCAGCATCCCTATAAAAGAAATTTATTGAAAATTCTGTACCCCTAATGTTGTATCAGTCGTCGGGACGATAGGTGGTTCAGCAGATGTATTAATTACTTTCAAGAGACATTTTTCTTAGAAATGCAGTTGTTTCGTAAGTAGCGCTGAGTCTACACACGTTATCAACATCACGCCACATGTACGTGCAAACGTAGTTTTTAGGCATGTTACCGGTGTTGTGCATTTGATCTTAACAACTCATCTAAATGAATGTTAATAACTAACGGGTGGTTTGTGTTTACACTTACCCTCTGCAGCAAAGCCATGTTATATCTTCAAATACTCAACCACCACCAAAACTTAGTAAAACAGCAAATAAGCTTCCTTCGCTTTTATGTGCCACTTGTTTAATCTAAACTAGATGGTGCCATCTGTACAAAAGGATACACATTGCAATGCAAAATGTATTTACAAATACTTAGTTCGAAAATACTGTCCACGCAATGTACAACGAAAATGTGCGAAAGTGAACTTCACTTCTCCATCACATACATTGTAAAGAAAAAAATTTGAAATTCACTTGCCACTTTCCGTCATTTCTTTCATGAATTAACAAAACATATTTCTGATGCAACCTTTTCCGTGAAATGATGACAGAAAAAAACTTGAATTTCACGGATATTTTGTACCACGGGAAAATTCTGAATTTTTAGAAACCTTTCCGCAGTTTCTTTCTTATGTTGACTGTAAATTATCGTTTTAGAGATGTGTTAACGGAAAATTCTGAATTTTTAGAAACCTTTCCGCAGTTCATTTCGTGTATTAACGGAAAAAATCGGTTCTCACTTTTTCCGTATCCGTATGATGAGAAATTACTGGTAATAGGAGTGATTGGTGAGCATACTTGAGGTCTGGTTAACTTTTAAATTTCAATCGTCTGTCGAATTTTGAAGTTCCGTAGTGGTCGGATATTGTGGATAGCATATCGCATGAATTTTGTTTATTGTGGCTTAGGATATTTCTTCTCCTTTTCCCTATTTGGCGCACCAGCTGCTTATTATATATTGTGTTATAGTAAGAAACCAGGTACTTATTGTACAGATGATTATACTATACGATGTCGGTGTATCAGTCTTTGAACAACTTTAGACAAAAGCTACTTAGGAGGGGGAGAGGGATAGCGTGTTCCGTTCAATAGCTTGAGGCAGATGTAAGCTATTAGATTCTCTGGTGTTGATGATCGAAGAAAAAATCGCATTTACTTCCTAGTGATAGTGCAGAGAGTGCTGCGTGTACCGTGTGTGCTACGTATGCCAGGTAAAAAGTGAATTTTTGAGTTTATAACGTTGTCTTTGGGAGCCTAGATCTTGAACTCAAGTTCGCGTAATTTAATTTGCGAAATATATCTTATCTTATTACACCTACGTAGCTGTAAGATAGAAATTCTGGCTTCACAAGGCAAAGTGTAAATTATAAACGCATTGTGGAACGGTAAAAAGAAAGCCCGTGATGGTCACCTTTTCAGTTTAGCTGATGCCACCATGTGTATGATATGGGAACTTCAAGTAAAATTCTCAATGCGTTTAAAGAGAATGACTCAAAGGAGAAGCTTCCGTGTGTGATGATGTGCATGAAGATTTCTGAAAAGTTTCAACTAACAGCGGATTGCTAATGTTTCGCAAAATGGTCCCTCTTTTATGATGATGAACAAATAGCTAATCTTTTTTTTTAAAAATGAAGAATTCACGTAGTCCTCTACAGCCCCGTAACCAGCTAAAAGCAACAGGAGGGGCCGTGGTATTTATTGGGGGGGGGGGGGCTGACCTAATTTAGGCAGGTCTAAAATGGTTTCCACGCTCGTGCTGAAAAAGTCGGATGCCGAAGGAAGAACAAAGTTTCGTGTTAGTAGTGGGATTAGGAAAATTTTTGACTTACAAAAACGTTCTTGCAAAAAAAAAAAATCTTCGTCAAATGGAGGGGGAAAAGGAAGAGGAATACGGCGAAAAAAGTTCAGGTGAAACTTTAATTATTTGCGTTATTGTAAAGTTAACTGATGTTTTGAAACAACTAACTGTAAAAAATTTCAATTTTCCCAGTACATCCGAGATAGAAGCTGAATTGTTATGTAATCATTTTATCTAAAATTTTGGTAAACAGGGAAAATAATAATCATTACAACACACAGAAAGGAAAATAAACTTTAATGCACAGAGAAACAAGAAATGTTACTATAGACAGAAAAAAAATAATTGTAACAGGAACATAAAAAATATTAAGCGCAACACAGAAAGAAAAGATAACTATTGCAAAGGACATGAAAGTGCAGGTGATTAACCATTAACCAATCCAAAACAGTGGAATTGTAGGAAAGCGGATTGTGGAATTGTAGGAAAGCGCATTGTCCTCCCATAGAACTGCTAGGTGTTTAACAAATAACGATGTTACAATACATTATCAATTTTAATATCCGGTAACAGACTGTTGCGTAAGACTAAAGTGTTATTCCTTTTTATCCGTGTAAGAAAACAAAATACAAGTTGCCAAGCTTTCGCTCTTCTACGGATCGCTTTTTCAAGGTTATAGCTTAAAAAAAAAAAAGATGGCTTTTTCAAAGCTAAAAGCTAAATATCAGAACGATTACAATTTAAATATGAGAATGATTATACGAAACACGTGAAAAATGATTAAATATGCTGTGCAGTGTGTTTTGAATATGAAGTTACGAGATGTGTTAATTTGGAATGTGGCGGTTTTGAGGCGGAAAATCATTAAGGCACTGGATCCAAATTTTTGGCAACTTCAGGCAGACGCAGTCGTTGCAGGTTTCACGGCTGGTAATAATTTCCAAAGATTCTCGGAATGCTGTTGCTTTTGCGTCTGAAAAGTCACGGGAGGCTAATTTTTGAATACCTTTCCATATAGGTAACACGGACTAGGAACACACTTCACTGGATAGAGCTGTAGATGATCTTCCTTCCTTTGCGTCTCTTTTGTGTTCTGTGATTCTGTTTCCAAATGAGCATTTTGTCATTCCGATGTAATAACTGTTCCAAGTCTGCGGTATCTATAGGAAAAGGTATTCAAAAATTAGCCTCCCGTGACTTTTCAGACGCAAAAGCAACAGCATTCCGAGAATCTCTGGAAATTATCACCAGCCGTGAAACCTGCAACGACAGCGTCTGCCTGAAGTTGCCAAAAATTTGGATCCAGTGCCTTAATGATTTTCCCCCTCAAAACCGTCACGTTCCAAACTAACACATCTCGTGACTTCATATTCAGAACACGCTGCGCTGCTTAGTTAATCATTCTTTATGTGTCTCGTGTAACCATTCTGATATTTAAATTGTAATCGCTCTAATATTTCAGTTTGTTTATGCTACAGTATTAGCCTTGAAAAAGCCATCCGTAGATGATCGAAAGCTTGGCAACTTGTATTTTGTTTTCTTACACCGATAAAACAGATTACCATTTCAGTCTTACATATTTATTGTATTAATAAGTTTTGCTATTTAGACTGTTGCGTGCCTTTCAAAAATTTGAGTTGCGGTAAAAAATAAGTTTTTCTTCAGCTAATGCCATTAGTTATTGTTAATCTGAAGAAATTATTTGGGATGCTGTTAAGAACAACATGCTGCTTGATATGCTAGGGAGCATTTGTGATGAAAAGAATTACTTTTGTGGTATTTGATGATCAATAAATGGGACACACGGTGAACATCTTTAAACAAAGAAGCACCCACTTTTTCTTTCTAGCAGAGATGTGTTCTTACATTTGTTTTCTGTTATTGTAATATGCACTCACACACCATACATGCGTACGTGTGCATGTCTTTTGAAAAGCCTTGGGAGTAGAACCTTGGATTCGTGATTTAGTATAGAAAGTCGTATCTGGGTAAATTACCTGCACTACAGTAACTGCAGGGCAAACAACATGAAAAAATTTTGATTGCCTGTAGACGCCGTCATATTGCAGCTCACATGGAACACCAATTCCACTGAAAACAAAACTTTGCATTATAATTCGAATCATCAAGTGTGAGTGTATTTTCCGATAATCAGTAGCAGGATTATTACGCTTCCTTCGACATTATAGCATAAAATATCGTCTGAAAAGTCACGGCACATGACCGCGTGTTGGGCTGAAAATACACTATCAACCAACAAGTAATTGGACACCCCTGCAATCGACGATATCTGCGGTCCTGATACACGTCACGGCCGCCGCCGTTAAATATCGTGTGGGTAACAACAACGCAACCAGTCGCATGCAAGATGTCTCACAGTTCGGAGCTCTCTGATTTCGAGAAAGGTGTAATCGTCGGGTATCACAGAAATGGCCGATCCATACGTGACATATCCAGCGAGTTGAAGTACCCAAAATGGACAGTGGCCTACGTGATTGGCAAGTGGAAGATGAGAGGTGACTGTTGGAATGTGCCCCGACCCGGCAGACACACAAAACTGGGAGTTAGAGACCGACGGGTGCTGGCCAGAGAAATTCGGAAGAACCGCACCAAATCGATGGGCCACATCCGCGAGGAGTTTCAACAGGCATCCGGGAGTGTTCTTTCGATGAATATCATCCGCAAGGAAGCCCATCTGCTCGGTTATCATGGACGTGCTGCCGCCCACAAGCCTTTGATCACCAAGTCCAATAGCGCTGCTCGGCTAACGTGGTGCAAAGAACGTCGACAGTGGACCGTTGAACAGTGGAAACAGGTTCTCTGGAGCGACAAATCAAGGTTCACCTTCTACCGTTCGGATGGCAGGGTCTGGGTTTGTCGTCTGCCTGGAGAACTGTGAAGTTCGGCGGCGGTGGAATTTATGCTATGGGGGTGTTTCTCCTGGTATGGCATGGGACCCTTGGTCGCAATTCCTGGTAGACTCAACGCCAAGACCTACTGCACCATTTTGGATGACCATGCGCTTAATACGTTGTGGCAGTTTTACGGGGTGGACCCATTTTACTTTCAGGATGACAATGCCACCTGTCATGTTGCGAGGTCCACCATGGCTTGGTATGGTGACAATGGGGTTAATCGAATGGACTGGCCTGCGCAGAGCCCGGACCTTAACCCTATCGAGCACCTCTGGGACGAGTTGGAGTGTCGACTTAAGGGGTGCCCCCACTGTCCGAAATCGGTGAAGGAACTGACCTATCTTCGCCAAGCCGAGTGGAAGAAAATCCCGCTAGCCGTCGTACAACGCCTGGTTGAGAGTATGCCCCGGAGGGTCGCAGCTGTAATCGCCGCTCGTGGAGGCTCCACCAACTATTGAAAGTGAATAAACTTCGTTTTCCTTTGCTATCACAGATGTCCAATTACTTGTTGGTAGATAGTGTGCATTCTGAACGCAATTGAAAGTTTCAGTTGCATTGGAATGTATTTCGGTGCTTATTCTCCAGTTCAGGAAAATGCGAAGAAATTTTTCAGCCCTCTGAATAGCCAAAAGTTTTATCCATTCGCAAGTTACGTTTTCTTTTAAGCACAACAGCGTTTTTGGCGTTCTTTTTTTAATTTTTGAAGTTTGATCCTTCCATTCGGTGCTAAAAAACCTTTTAATTTAAATATTCAGAGATTTCAAAAGTTTTTGCTTTTAATGTAGAGCTGTTTACTGGCAAATGTATGTTCAGGTACCTTTGCATCAGGTTCCGAATATAACTAATTCATCATGTGAAAACTGTCAGTCTTCTTGCTTCTTTTATTTTTTTATTTGCCAAATTTGAAAAGTCCTGTGTCATACAGTCTTTCATTTAAAAAAACGCTATTTTAATTTTTTTTTGTATAGTAGACTGTATCAGGCCACGTTTTTGAGAACTTTTGTACCTTGTAACGTGTCATTTTCGATTACGATTTTATTTTATTTTTACTGATTTATTTATGCTTCCATCATGCAGTTTTGTGAGAATTCCAACTAGTTGTTCTGTTCCAGATCAGTGACTTCTCACCAAACTAGAAAAGTCTAATGCAAATTCTCAAAAAATCTACATATCGAAACAATGTCCTTTCCTACTCTATCGCATTCATTCCTGACAGCACATGAATGTTTGAGATTCCTCCTTGAAATCTCAAATATTCAGCACATGAATGTTTGAGATTTCAAGTGAGCCTGAATTCACTCAAGAAAATGGCTCTTTGGTCTGTAAGGTAAAATTGATCTTTTACTTTCATTATTTGCAGCGACTTTTCTCCGCAGCTGTGAGAGTGTGAGTGAGGTGAACAACAGCTCAGGTAAGCAATGGAAATATCAGTCAGTCCCTTCTTATCTTTCCACCCACTTGACAGACCCAACGAATAGCCTCGAAATGTTTGGGTTTTCTTCATGCAAACAAGCTTGAAACTTCTTAGAATCCCTGAAAGGATTCTAGAAGTTTCAAGCTTGTTTTATCTTAAAATGTAGTTGATATATTTTTAGAATTTCATTCTTTACATGGAAACGAAAAATAAATAGAGTCAAAGAGAGCAAAAAAAAAAAAAAAAAAAGAGTGAATGAAGATTAAAATGCAAGAAATTTCTCTGTGGTTGCAAAATGGGACTTAAACGCATTATGCAAAAGGTACGTAAAATGTGAGAACATATGGGCGGAGTTGCACTAATCACAACTATACACTTAAGATACGAATAAATTTCCTCGAATTAGCTATGACCATAAAAGTAGTCACTCCAGGATCGCTACAAACTTTCGCAACTTGGCTGGTGCTTTTATTTTCCGTGAAACAGTGAACTAAGTTGTGAACAATAGCGTGCTAACTTCATTTGCCCGTACTCATGTGAGACTGTGCCAAGTGAATGAGCATATCTTTGCCAGATAAGTAAGACAGCAACGAAGAAATCTACTGTATGCGAAATCTCCGTTGAATTCAGGGCTTGCGCAGTCAACCAATCAAGGAACCGGAGTACGTTCCCTCTATTCCGACTGTTTATTCCCATTCGGGTAAAACAGTGAGAACAGCCTTCGTTATCTGCCACTGAAAAAGTTGTCGAAATGCGAAATAAAGAGTTGCATCAACCAACGGAAAGCCCGTTTTCTTTTACTGTGAGTATCTACTATCGCGTGCTTGATTTCAGAGGAATCCTTTCTTACTCAGCTGGAAAACTGTACGGCTACATTTTTGTATATTTCTTGCCTTTCTGAAGCACTAAAATACTTCAAGATAATTTAAGCAAACTGCAAAAGTGGAATAAAGAAACGGATGATGAAAAATTAATGTCTTTCGATTCCCTGAGTTTTACAGAAAAATCCGAATGTGTAAGCAACAAAAGGCAGACTTCAAACCTGAGTCGCTTAATATGTTCGTTAAGTATAGAGGTTAAAACATACAAACTTATTTACATATTTCGATGCTTCTATTTCCCAAACAGACAAAATGTGTAGTGTTTCAAATCTCTAAAGCTGTTTTGTTGGCCGTGTTTATTATTTTGTAATGGAACTGTTAGAAACTGTTTACCCTTTCCTAAAGAGAAAAAAATGTAAAACTCGAAAACTGTCAAAATTTAGATTTAAAACAGTAAAAATATACTAGTAATCCGAAGGTATTGGAGTAAAACAAAAATCAACGGTTCCAAGCTCTCCCACATCAACCAGGGGACTTTTTCAAGGAAGTCAGACAAGAAAGAAAAACTTTACCCCCCATAGGGTAAAGTTTTTCCGCCTGGCAGTTTCCATCATAATCATCTCCCATAACTATCCTGTATAGAAAGCTTATGGGATCAAAAAATTGTGATACAAAAATCATCGGGTTTCCCGAAGTGAGCCTGAATTCACTCAAAGAAACATTCCACTCGTTTTGATTTCGTTAGGTTAAAAAGTGAATTAAGTGTTTGTTAGTTTTGCTCCTGGATTAAACAGCAAAACAATGTACAAATTGTTCAAAGTTTCGCACGAACTTGGTTTGGATAAATGCTTGAGGGGACTAATATACCTTGTGTCATTAGATTGTGCGAATAAAATCCTATTCACTCAATATACGCAAAGGCAAGACATATTACCTAAAAAAAAGAAGTGTTAATGTAACAAATGTAAAAGTTCTACCGAAGATTTTGATGTCGAAGCATATAATTTAAGACAAAGTAATGGAAAAATAAAAAACAGTTGCAGGATGGAATTCCGCTATAAATGACGTATGTTTTTTGTTTTTGTTTTTAATTTTAACGTGCCTACTCATAACCTTTACAACACGCCACTGGTTGTGAATGCGATGAGAGGATACTGATTAAACGAAATTGATAAATCAGATAAACCACACAACAGGGAGTCTCCCCTGTATACTTATACTTATAACCCCCCCCCCCACTTTTTCTCACTACAGGGAGTCTCCCCTGTATACTTATACTTTATAACCCCACCCCACCCCCCGGCCACAACTTTTTCTCACTAGCTCAGTGGAAGTATTATGCCCGTAGTGCTGAAACAGCACAACTCTACACAAAGAAAATGCGTTATATAAAAGGACTGAAAAAGGCCCCAACAACGACTATTAAAACAGAGGCATCCTGGAACCGCATGAAAAAGGGAATGCTGGAAGACAGAGTTATGGAAAAGACTTTGGGAGACTTTAAATCTAATTATGGGTCGAGAACGGTTGATGATTATTAAGTACATAACACTGGTAAAAACATGTTTTGTCCCAGACATAATTGTTTTTATTCTTTAGTATTTTCATACGAGGAATCCAGATTTGTTATACAAATTTTGCTATCACGTATAGTTTTAGAGATTTAAGAATATGGTTTTTTCATTTTTTTACGGTTTTTTTTCGTTGTTGTTTTTTTGCGAGAAATAATTACAGCATTGACTTGGAGCATATAAAATCGTTTATTCATATGAGAAAATAAAAGAAAAACAGCTGCAGGGGACATACTGACTCTGTTGCGTTCGTGTTTCGCAGGTGTGAATGAATCACAGACATGGCGCCACCTGCACCCTTCCCGGCTGCTCACTCGACTGCTCGACTACGTCTTATGTCTCAGTTCTCTGTAGACAGCTGAAGTAAACGCTGTGCTGTGGCTCTTTAATAGTGGCTTTTGCTTGCATGTGAAAACTGAAAAATGCCACGCAAGTGCCTCAACCATCCGGATACGTTTTATTATGTGTGCGCTGAATTGACATTCAAATCTCAAAGGCGGAACTTTACCCCGTTAATACGAAAGTGTTATCAGCTTTACTTTGGTTGCAAAGTAGGAGATCAGGACAAGAGTTGGGCCCCACATATTTGTTGTGTTATATGTTTAAGACTTTTAACGGGGTGGGCAAACGGTTTTCGCCATATGCCATTTGCAGTTCCCATGGTGGGAAGAGAACCGAAAGATCATTCTACGGACTGTTATTTTTGTATAACAAATACAAAGGGAATCACAAGTAAGTCAATACACAGTTTAAAATATCCAAACTTACCTTCAGTGATTCGACCTATTCCCCATAATGATGATATGCCAATACCACCTCACCCGGTATCAACCGATATAAATGAAAATTCAAGCTCTGAAGAGGATCAGAATGAAGATCACGCTGATCGACATGATGCATGTTTCGACATTTCTAATGAGCCTCATTTATTGACACAAGAAGACCTAAATGATTTAGTGCGTGATTTAAATTTATCTAAAAAATAAGCAGAACCTTTTGGGATCACAACTAAAAGTGTGGAACCTTCTTGATCGTGGAACTATAGGGTATGCTACTTTCAAAATTGTCAAGAAGATTTCAAGGAGTTTTTCTCGCAAGAAGGTGATATAGTGTACTGTAATGATATTTCATCAGTGATGGACATTATAGGACATGCTCATAACGCACAGGAATGGCGTTTGTTTATAGATTCGTCAAAAGTTAGCCTAAAAGCTGTCTTTTTGCACAATGGAAACAAATTCCCATCAGTTCCACTAGCACATGCTCTTAATATGAAAGAAACCTATGAAAATATGAAGATTATTGTAAACAAGATACAGTATGAAAAATTCATTTGGAACATATGTGGAGGCTTCATGGTGATCGCTATGCTTCTCGGGTTACAGTCTGGATACACAACATTTTGCTGTTTTTTTGTGCGAGTGAGACAGCCGGGATCGTAAAAGTCATTTCAAAATGGAAGACATGGCCTTCACGTAAATCTCTTACACCTGGTGAAAAAAATGTAATGAGCTCTCCTTTATTTGATCCCAAAAACCTCTATCTCCCACCTCTTCATATCAAATTAGGTTTGATGAAAAATTTTGTGAAAGCCATGGACAGAAATGGAAGTGTTGTTTTGTACTTGAAGAAGAGGTTCCCCAAAATTAGCGATGCAAAAATTAAAGAAGGAATTTTCGTAGGACCACAAATTAGAGAACTAGTGAAAGATGAAACATTTGAAGGACGTTTGAATGACTTAGAAAAACGCGCATGGGTTTCTTTCAAGAATTTAGTGAAAAACGTTTTAGGCAACAAAAAGTCTGACTACTATACGGATGTAGTACATGAGATGCTGAAAGCACATGAAGACTTAGGCTGCAATATGTCTCTGAAGATCCACTTCCTTCATCCTTCACTCTCACTTAGATTTCTTTCCCGAAAACCTGGGCGCCATAAGTGATGAGCATGGTGAACGCTTTTATCAGGACATTTAAAGCATCGAAAAAAGATATAAAGGGAATTGGAGTTCAAGTATGTTAACAGATTACTGCTGGACATCAAAAGGGATCTGCCTGAGGCAAAGTATTCCAGGAAATCTACAACTAAGACCTTTAAGGTACGTTGAAGATTAATTAATTGCTTTAGTGTACATGTTATTAATGTAAAATATTTACGTAACTGTCACACAAAAACCTTACGTGATACAGAAAAATGATTTTCATTATTGAATTCAGCGCGACAAATACTATAAAGATTGGCCAATAACATCTTTGGGACAGAAAAAAGGTTTTTTTTTTTTTTTGTAGGCCAGTGTAATCAGAGTTTTTGTTACATATTTGCTACACTAGTAAGACTTCCCCAGTTTGTTCATTTTTTACCGCACTTACAAAAACAACTGTGTAAAGCATAGGACATTTTGTTGTCCTAACATAAAAGGGGTTTTAAGGAATGTTATTTTAAATCGATTAAAAAAACTCCAGCTACATCTGGGCTTAGACACGATTCTTAATACTTTATTGGTTTGTCAGTGCTGTTGTGTACCGCTTTTATTATGAACATAAATGTGCAAACGCGTTACCACCTTGTTGTTCATGCATCACGTATTTCTGCGTACTGCTTTCATAGTAAACAAGAGTTTAGCCTCGTCGTTCTTTCTTTTACTTCGTTTTTGCGTGTAAGGTAAATTCCAGATAATTTTGTTCGCACCAATAAATTCAGTTTGGCAGCGGAACTAAAGCCAAACTGCAAACAGACTTATGTTTAGAACTTTGTAAAGAACGTCCACGCACAATACACTCTTACCGGAATGCATTTGTTTTTCGATCAGTGCATTGCGAAACTTTTTAGCTGCAACAGATCTCTGTTTTACGGACCTCGCGACCGCTCTAGATGCAATAAATAATCCCCTTTCACAACTGAACTAAATAATCCCCTTTCACAACTGAACTAAATAATCCTCTTTCACAACTGAACTAAATAATCCCCTTTCACAACTGAACTAAATAATCCCCTTTCACAACTGAACTAAATAATCCCCTTTCACAACTGAACTAAATAATCCTCTTTCACAACTGAACTAAATAATCCCCTTTCACAACTGAACTAAATAATCCCCTTTCACAACTGAACTAAATAATCCCCTTTCACAACTGAACTAAATAATCCCCTTTCACAACTGAACTAAATAATCCCCTTTCACAACTGAACTAAATAATCCCCTTTCACAACTGAACTGTCTTGTGCAACCGCCATGCTACCAAAGTACAAGAATAGAGAGAACTTAAGTTATCGTATTTGTATCCTTCACACGTGTGAGACTCATGTACGGCTAGAATAGGCCTACGCAATTTCTTTATGCGTTTGATCTTCGGTGGCAACAGAATTTAATATGAATGACTCCGAGCGATTGGCCACATCACTGAGTAGACTTGTCCATCCAAGTGACAGAGGACTCATTCTGCATGCTGACAGAGAACAGATTTTTCGCATCGCTTCCGCTTTGATACTTTTTTTCTTTTCTTCAGGTTCTGAAATCTTTTTGCCTTTCAACAATGCTGAGAAAGAGAAAAAGTGATTCAAAGTATCAATCCCCGTTCTCCACTTTTATTTTGAAGATTCAAACGACAGAGACAATCTACTGCTCTCCCTATCTGATTTTCTCCGAATTCTCTGAACTACACTGCTGGCAACCCAAAATGCAACACCAAGAAGGACACGAGATAGCAAAGCCAGATTTACTGGACACATAACAACAGATACAAACATGAAACGATTGAGCTTACAGGCCCGTGCGACTTGCGGAACACGCAGACATCAATAGTTCGTGTGGCCCCCATGGCTGGCAATAACGGCCGATACACGCCGCGGCATCGAACGAAAGAGGCTTTGGATGTGGGCTTGGTATATGTCGGTCCAGGCTGCCCCCACACGTTGCCACAGCTCATCAGGCGTAGCCGCGGGTGGTGCTTGCCGGGCCACTCGGTTGCCGATCAGCGACCAGACGTGTTCGATGGGAGACATATTGGGAGAACAGGCGGGCCACGGCAGCAGTGAAACCTGGTACGCCGTGAAGAATTGTCGCACGATGCGTGCCACGTGCGGGCGCGCATTGCCCTGCTGAAACGTGGCCGCTGGCAGGTCCTGCAGGTAAGAGAGGACTACAGGCTCCAAAACGTCGGAGATGTAGCGGTGGCTGTTTACCGGCGATGCGCACCAGAGGGGTGTGGGTGTCATATCCAATTGCGCCCAAACGATAACGCCAGGCGACGAACCGGTATGGCGATGCATAATGCAGGCGTCATACAGTCTCTCGCCGCGGTGCCGCCATACGTGGATCCGACCATCGTGGTGTTGCAGGCAGAAGCGGGATTCGTCGGAGAAGACAATGTCGTGTCATTCCATAGTCCAGGTGCGGCGGTCAACGGCCCACTGTCGCCGCACTCGCCGGTGGTGTAACGTCAATGGCAATCGGAGCAATGGGCGCCGTGTGACAAGTTCCCGCTCCTGCAGACTACGTCAAAACGGTACGTGCTGACACAGGTTGTCGCGCAACACACCCTAATTCCTGCGCTAACGTTCGTTATGTGGCGGTGCGAGCCGTCAATGCCGGCCGCACAACATGCCAGTCTTCTCGTTTGGTGGTGTGCCTCGGCTGCGGCAATCCCTCACGTCGGTCCGTCCGTCCCTCCTGCACCCACCGAATCTATAGTCGCCTCACTTTGGCTGGATGTCGCCCCACACGGGCGCAGATGTCTCGGTACGTTAAACCGCTGTCGCGATAAGCCACTATTCGTCCTCTGTCGAACTCCGAAATGTGCTGGAATGACTGCCGTATTCTGCGACGAGGCATCAGGAAGCTTCCCACGCACATGTCCGGCAGCACAACACACTTCCAAAACTTACACCCCGCCCTCTTTGCACCCTTCTTATTGTGCTTTTCGGTGGCGTGCCAAGCGCACATGATTTGCATATACCCTGCAATGCTAATCGTTTGCATGTCCTCTCGCGGGCCACGCATGCTGCGAATTTCAGGCCAATTGAATGCCTCGTTCTTCGTGTTGCATTTTGTGTGGCAGCAGTGTAATTCCTGAAGATTTTAGAAGACTTCTGAGGACTTTTTTGAATTTGTACGTACCGTATTTGGTACTTTGATTTCTTTTCCCCCTACATTAACACTTTTTTACTGTTAGGAGAGTTTGTTTAACATAGTAAAAGTTTATTATTCATTTTGTTTTGATTTGTTTTAAATGTTAATATGGTGTCATGTGGTGTGGCGAGGCTTTCTGAAAATGGAATTATAATTTGTAGCATTGCTCCGACAGGAAATGAAGGTTCGTCTTGGTACGGCATTCTTAATGTCCGTCATTTAGGCAAAAAGTGGTCCGTTCTCAGACAAAAAACGAATTTTTGCATATTTCTGTAGTTAGTGTGCAGTAGAGTGAGAGAATAATTTATATAGATAGATAGAAACACACACACACACACATACACAATGGTCGTTCAAAAAGTAACAGAAAACTGACAGTATTTCATGAAACGAATATCCCGGGCATTTCAAACTCCCTCTCAGCGAAGATACATTCGTAGAGAAGGTGTTGACTGCCCAATTGATGGATTGGCGTGCTTACGTGGAAGGGCAGCATAAACACAATGGCGGCGGTGCCCCTGCTTCTTTCACCGTAGAAGAACAGAGGGCAATCATTAGGTTTTTGTGGTCCGAGGGTGTGAAATTCATAGAAGAATGCTGCAACAGTAGGGAGATGCATGCTTCCATTGGCGAAAGAAGAGTGTACGAGTGGATAGATGCCTTTAAAAATGGGCGAACATCCATCCGTGATGAGCAAAGCTCCGGTCGTGTCGTCACTGATAAGAAGGTGGGTCGCGCTGACGCCATTATTCGTGAAAACAGGGTCAATAATTTAGAAGTTCTGGCCAGGGAATTGGATGTCAGTATCGGATCCGCTCGTACCATTGTCACGGAGGTTCTCAAGTTTCGCAAGTTGTGTGCACGGTGGGTGCCTAGGATGCTGACTGATGAGAACAAGATCATTCGTGTGCAGACACCACAGCCTTTTTGGTGCGGTATAACGACGGAGACGACTTTCTGGCACGGGGTGCATCACTATGAGCTCGAAAGCAAGAAGCAGTCTTTAGAATGGTGGTACACGTGTTCTCCAGTCAAGAAGCAGTTCAAGTCTCAACCCTCCGCCGGAAAGATCCTGTTCACTCTGTTCTGGGATGTGAATGGACCAATTTTGGAGCACTATCAGAAAGAGGAGAAAGCAGTGTATAGTGCCCGATACATCGCAATTTTGGAGAAGGAGCTGAAGCCAGCAATACGGAGACGTCGCAGAGGACTTTTGTCTAAAGGCGTTCTTCTCCTTCATGATAATGGCCGTCCTCACACGACCGCTGCAACCCTTGACACCATTCGGAGATTGAGATTTCAGATCTTACAGCATCCCCCATACAGCCCTGATCTGGCTCCCTCTGATTATCATGTGTTTGGGTCTCTGAAGGACGTTTTGAGAGGACGAATATTTGGGAGTGATGAGGAGGTCAAAGAAGCGGCGCATTCCTGGATGAAAGCACAACCAAAAACATTTTTTTTCTGATGGACTAAAGAAGTTGGTGCAACGGTGTGAGAAATGTATTGAAAAGGTGGGTGATTATGTAGAAAAAGGAAATATCATTTGTATCTCTCATTGAATTATGTATCTCAAAATATTCAATTTGCTGTTACTTTTTGAACTGCTCTCGTATGTACAGTATATAGCAGCAATGGGCTGGACATGTTGCCACAAGAACGGACCACCGATGGACAACTGAAATTTCAGACTAGATTCCAAGGGACAGGAAAAGACCCAGAAGAAGACCACATGGGAGATGGGTGGATGAAATTCAAAAGCATGCGGAAGTGACATGGAGGAGACTGGCGCAAGATAGACCGTTGTGGAAGAAACTTGGGGAGACCTTCATCCAGCAGTGGATTGATGGTTGACGATTATGATGATGATATATATACATAGCAAAACTGATGTAGAAAGTAAAGAAAACAATAAAGAACAAAATTTTCACGGAAAAAAATCTGTTATGAAATCAGAAAAATAGATACCAGGTTGCCTTTATCAGGAGAGCATCAACGCGGGGGAGTGGCTTTTATAGTGTCTGTGAACAACAGGTTGAAACCAGTGTCGACTGACAATGCTCCAGAAGCCACATCAAAAAATCACACTATTTAGAGTTGAAAGCAAAAAACCTGTAGAAAGTCTATAATATGTGAATAGAAAAGGATATATATATATATATATATATATATGCGCGCTACATGATTGATGTGCTCTCTGTATTTCATATATTTATTTACTTTGACTTATGATGTGCTCTCTGTATTTCATATATTTATTTACTCTGACTGTAGTTTTGAAGGTTAATAAAATAAACATATCCCGAAATTTCTGCCTGCTGAAATGGCTACTGAGCTAATTCATGACGAAAATTCAGTTGCGTCATCGAATGTTCCTAGCATCATGTTATATAAAGCAAACTGCAAAAGGTTTAGGGTCCAAAACAAGCTTCTGTAGGCTGTAAATGGATTTGAGTTCCCTACCAACACGAGACGTGGAGAAAAAATGTTTCAAATGGTTAGTGAAGCAAAAGCACAACAGATGGCAGCACAACTCAAGATTAAGGTTCGCAGGCAACGTGTGTGCCATTTTGATTTATTTCTGTACGAGCGACTACAGACAATTCTTTAACCGGCATTTTGCTTCACTGATCTACGACCCAGAATTTCTGTATGGGGGTGGCTCAAAATATTGAAATTGCAAATAAAAATACCCTGAATAAAACATCTCCCAAAATAGTGGGAACTGATAAAAATATATTCGCCATTTTAAAGTGTTTCCAATTATTCGTAAAATATATATTTAAAAACATATACAGATATATTTTAAAATAAACAGCTAATAACAAAGAGCGAAGGACTAAGTGACACCGGTGGGGAATTCCCGGACCTATCTCCACTGTGTGCGCCTCTGCTATTTCCCATCACAAATGGAACTCGGAGAGATGGGAATTTGCTATTTTTATTTTACATATTTTCTCTGAAGTGGCAGAAAATGCTGTTGTACCTTTGCTTAATGAGAGAGCCTTCCACAAAACTTTAATAATTTATACATCGTATTCTCTGTTTTCAAACTAGTAACATATCATCACTCGAATTTGCACTTCAATTTTATGATTAATTTAAATTTTTCTGTTAGTCTTTAAAATTAAGCATTCCGTTTATTCAGAGACGAAGCACGTTTTATTTATTTATACGGTGGCGGATAACTAATTCTCACCCGCTGTGACTATTCAGTGTTTGTTTTGTTTTTTTAGACAAAAAATTTGATGCTGAGGCGCCTGTATTTTTGCGATCAAATTTTTTGTTCATTTAATTTGCTTTTACTTGAAGTTTATATTTATCTTAGAAAAGTTGTCTTCATAAGTGTATCAGCATCAGTGCAACATTTTAATCTCTTCTGTAAGTACCAAACTGGAAAGAAATGCCTATTATTTATTTACCATGTGACAATTAAACAGAGCCAAAAGGCAGTGGCGTAACCATGTTTCAAAATCTGGGGGGAGGGGGTCCGATCACACATACACACATTATATACAAGTATGTACATATGTGCATATACTGTATATATATGAGGATCCCCGACTCTGAAAAGCTGGGTGGTCCTGATCCCCCCCCCCTCCGTGGTTACGCCTATGCCAAAAGGTAAGATATACTCTTACTCTTCGATCTCAGTTTTTGTGAATACGAAAGTTTCATTACAGTCACACTAAAGCGACCTATTCTCGTGACCTCCCTACCCTTTCGTTGGGAATCTTAAGCATCGCATACTTCCATCCTCTCTTCCTGTATTCCAGCAAATTTTCTTTCCCCGGATTAGGAGTGACTATGTGGCAGCGAAGTCACCTGATGTACCATTCTGTTGCCACAAAAATCAAACGTTGCGCTGTTCCTCCAGCTTGAACATAGACTTGGTGAAATAACATTTGATTTCCGCAATGCCGGAACAGCAAGAGCTGTGTAGACATGTGCCGAAAATATGATAGCATTAAATCTTCATTTCCCTTCATGTTTTCACTTCAAGCCACATTTCGTCAAAAAGCACAAAAGTGTTCGTTATTCCCCAGTGGTGGAGAGGTACGAAGTGCTGGCTCCTACAATCTTGCATTGCTTGGACGGGGTTGAATAATAGGTAAGACAAGGATATTCTAATTGACTGGCGCCTTGTTATTTCTTCCAAACGCCTTTTCAATTATCAGGTCTCTCCTCTCCCCAGATCGGGTAACAATGAATTAGGAATAAGAAACTACTCTAAAGTTTCAATACTTATTGAGTTGTTAGATTATCATGAAGTTCTAGAAATAAACAACCTACTATACTTTCACCCAAGTAATTTAAAAATAAAAGACTTGCATTAGAATAATTGAACTAAGCAATATTGGGATAATTAATAATTAAAGGTTTTCGTTAAAAGTAACATAATAACAAATATACATCTACTTCCAGTAAAGCCGTAGTATAACTAATGGTAAAGTTCTTTCAGCAGTGGATTTATAATGGTTGACGATAACTTAATTTCAAGTATATATACGGGACGACAAGTGAAATTGATTTTATTATGTGTAACAAAAAATTAGTCACAGAAAACTGCAGTGTGATAAACAAGTTCAACACAGGTAGTGACCATAGATTGGTGAGATGTAAGATGCACCTCAACACTAAACTTGAACGTGGCAAGCTCATAAGACAAACAAAATGTATTGACATAACCAACCTTAAAAAACACCATAATACCTTCAAGTTGGAACTGAAGAACAGATTCTCTGCTTTAGACGGCCTAACATCGGAAGAAGTGGATATTTCTGAAGTTAACAGAAAAGTAACCAAAGCTCTTATGGAAACAGCAACAAAATTAGCTGGGTCTAAGAACAAATTGCATGTGAACAAATTATCAGGAGAAACCAAAATGTTGATGCAAAAAAGAAGAGAGATGAGGACAACTAAAGAAGATGTGACTTCCAAAGTGGAATATATAGAGCTATGCTAGACCGTAAGAAAAAGTATCACTGAAGTCGTAAGGAAATTCAACTGTGAACTAGTGAGGAAAGCAATAAAAAACAACCAAAGTCTAAAGATAGCAGAGGAACATCTCAGCAAGGAAAGAAAACAGATTATGGCACTGAGAAAAGAAGATGGTTCTGTAACAAGAAATAGAGGCGAAATTTTGACAAGAGTAAAAGATTTCCACTCCAAATTATATGAAAGGGATGATACATGCACTCCAGACATCATGAAAGATACCAGTACCAGAGTTCCTCCAGTCCTTCCAGCAGAAGTTGCACATGCAATCAAGAACATGAAGCAGGGAAAAGCTCCAGGAGAAGATGGAATTACTGTAGACATCATACAAGAAGCAAGTGGAGAAATCGAAACAGTACTCGCCCAAATTTTCACTCGATGCCTTAATGAAGAGAAGATTCCCGATGATTGGAACAACGCTACAATGATCCTGCTACATAAAAAATGTGACATTGAGGATCTCGGGAACTACAAACCTATCAGCCTCCTTTCAGTGGTTTATAAAATCTTCACTAAAGTTCTTTCCACCGCTTGAAGGTAACACTGGACATGGCTCAACCGAGAGAACAAGCTGGATTCAGGAGTGGCTACAGCACAATAGATCATATCCACGTACTTAGAGAACTAATTGAAAGAGCGAGGGAATATGAACTTCCATTGTGCATGGCTTTTATCGATTATGAAAAAGCCTTTGATTCGGTGAAACGATCAGCAGTTACAACGGCTTTGAAATCCTGCGGTATTAAAGATGCATACATTAATATTATTAATGACATCTATGAAAATGCAAGTGCAAAGATTCGGCTGTTTGAAAATACAACACACATAAGAATTGGAAAGGGAGTGAGACAAGGTGACACCATATCTTTAATACCACATTGGAAAATGTCTTTCAATCACTTACCTGGGGAAACAAAGGAATAAAGATTAATGAAGATTATCTAACCCACCTTCGTTTTGCTGATGACATAGTAATTTTTGCAACTACCCCATCAGAGCTGCAGAGTATGATCCAGAAACTTGCTGACAAGAGTAAAGAAGTGGGATTAAAAATGAACTTTCAGAAGACAAAAGTGATGTTCAATGCTTTTACAAGAAATGAAGATTTATCGATTGATGGAGAAAAGCTGGAGATACCAGACACGTACGTTTATCTTGGGCAGCAGATAATAAGTGAGGGTCAAATTGATGAAGAAATTAATCGGCGTATAAAACGTGCCTGGAGAGGTTTTGGAAGAAACAGCATAATTTTCAACAGCAATATGCCATTATGTCTTAAAAGAAAAGTGTTTGATCAATGCATCCTTCCAGTGCTTACGTATGGTGCAGAGACGTAGACGTTAACTAAATGAGACATACAAAGGCTGCAGACAACTCAGTGAAGCATGGAGAGGTGCATGCTTGGTGTAACCAGAAGAGATAAGAAGAGGAACTCGTGGATCCGAAAAATTACAAGAGTGGAAGACATCATGATCAGAATTAAATCCCTGAAATGGCAATGGGCTGGACATACTGCCAGAAAGACAGACCATCGATGGACAGCCGAAATTTTAGATTGTATTCCAAGGGACAGGGAAAGACCCAGTAGAAGACCACATGGGAGATGGGTGGGTGCAATTCGAAAGTATGCGGGAGTAACATGGAGAAGACTATCACAAGACAGACCGTTGTGGAAGAAACTTGGGGAGACCTTCGTCCAGCAGTGGATTGATAATGGTTGACAATGATTATGATGATATATACGAAGAAACATTATAATTTTCAAGAGCAATATGATATTATGCCTTAAAAGAAAAGTGTTTAACAAATGCATCCTTCCAGTGCTTACGTATGCTGCAGAGACGTGGACCTTAACTAAGAGAGACATACAAAGACTGCAGACAACACAACTGCATGATTGGTGTAACCAGGAGAGATAAGAAGTCGAATTCGTGGATCAGAAAAATGACAAGAGTGATTATCATGATCATCATCATTGTCAATCATTATCAATCCACTCCTGTACGAAGTTCTTCCCAAGTTTCTTCCACAACGGTCTGTCTTGTGCCAGTCTCCTCCATGTTACTCCCGCATACTTTCGAATTTCATCCCCCCATCTCCCATGTGGTGTTCTGGGTTTTTTCCTGTCCCTCGAAATCCATTCTAAAATTACAGCAGTCCATCGATGGTCTGTCCTTCTGGCAATATGTGCAGCCCATTGGCATTTCAGGGATTTCACACTTAAAATGATGTCTTCCACTCTTGTCATTTTTCAGACCCACGAGATCCTCTTCTTATCCATCCTATTTACACCAAGCATGAATCTCTCCATGCTTTTTTGAGTTATCTGCAGCCTTTGTATGTCTCTTTGAGTTAAGGTCCACGTCTCTGCACCATACATAGGCACTGAAAGGATGCATTGATCAAACACTTTTCTTTTAAAACGTAATGTCATATTGCTCTTGAAAATTATACTGTTTATTCCAAACGCTCTCCAAGCAAGTTTTATACGCCGATTAATTTCTTCAGCTATGTGACTATCTGCAGTCCAATATAAATGTAGGTATTGATTATCTACAGCTTTTCCCCATCAATCGATAAATTTTCATTTCTTGTAAAAGCATTGTACATCACTTTTCCCTTCTGAAAGTTCATTTTTAATCCCACATCTTTACTCTTGTCTGCAAGTTCCTGGATCAGACTCTGCAGCTCTGATGGGGTTGTTGCAAAAATGACTACGTCATCAGCAAAACGAAGGTGAGGTAGATAATCTCCATCAATCTTTATAACTTTGTTTTCCCAGTTCAGTAATTGAAAGACATTTTCCAATGAGGCATTAAAGAGCTTCGGAGATATGGTGTCACCTTGTCTCACTCCCTTTCCAATTTTTATGTGTGTTGTATTTTCAAACAGCCGAATCTTTGCACTTGAATTTTCATAGATGTTATTAATAATATTAATGTATGCATCTTCAGTACCGCAGGATTTCAAAACCATTGTAACTGCTGATGATTTCACCGAATCAAAGGCCTTTTCATAATCAATAAAAGTCATGCACAATGGAAGTTCATATTCCCTCGCTCTTTTAATTAGTTCTCTCAGTACGTGGATATGATGTATTTTGCTGTAGCCACTCCTGAATCCAGCTTGTTATCTTGGTTGACCAATGTCCATCGTCATCTTCAAGCGGTGTGAAAGAACTTTAGTGAAGATTTTATAAACCACTGATAGGAGGCTGACAGGTCTGTAGTTCCTGAGATCCTCAATGTCACCTTTTTTATGTAGCAGGATCATTGTAGCGTTGTTCCAATCCTCAGGAATCTTCCCTTCATTAAGGCATCAAGTGAAAACTTGGTAGAGTGCTGTTTTGATTTCTCCACTTGCTTCTTGTACGATGTCTACAGTAATTTTTCTCCTGAAACTTTTCCCCATTTCATGTTCTTGATTGCATGTGCAACTTCTTCTGGGAGGACTGGAAGAACTCTGGTACCTTTTGTAATATCTGGAGTGCATATATCATCCCTTTCATACAGTTTTGAGTAGAAATCTTTCACTCTTGTCAAAATTTCACCTCTATTTCTTGTTACAGAACCATCTTCTTTTCTTAGAGCCATAATCTGTTTTCTTCCCTTACTCAGATGTTCCTTTGCTCTCTTCAAGCTTTGGTTGTTTTCAATTGCTTTCCTCACTAGTTCACATTTGCATTTCCTTACATCTTCAGTGATACTTTTTCGTACCGCCTTGCATAGCTCTATATATTCCACTTTGGAAGTCACATCTCATTTAGTTGTCTTCATCTCTCTTCTTTTTTGTATCAGAAATTTGGTTTTTCCTGATAATTTGTTCGTATGTAACTTGTTCTTAGTACCAGATATTTTTGTTGCTGTTTCCATAAGAGCTTTGGTTAGTTTTCTGTTAACTTCCAAGATGTCCACTTCTTCCGACTTTGGACCTACTAGAGCAGAGAATCTGTTCCTTAGTTCCAATTTGAAGGTATTATGATGTTTTTAAGGTTGGTCGAGTCAATACACTTTGTTTGTTTTATGAGCTTGCCACGCTCGAGTTTAGCATTGAGGTGCATCGTACCATTCTATGGTCACTACCTGTGTTGAACTTGTTTAGCACACTGAAATCTTCCATGACACATTTCTTGTTACACATAATAAATTCAATTTCACTTGTCAATCCATTGGGATGCCTCCATGTCCATTTCCTTTGCAGCTTTTTCTTGAAAAAGGAATTCATGATAAAAAACTTCTGCTTCTGCAAATTCTACGAGAGTATTTCCACGCTGGTTTCTGTTGCCGTGACCGAATTTACCTACTGAAGTTTCATTCTGTTGCCGTTGCCCTATATTTTGCATTGAAATCTCCCATAATTATCTTCAACTAATGCTTACCTTTATTATTTAGATGACGAATTTCCTCATAAAATTCTTCAATTTCTTCTTCAGGATGACTTGTAGTGGGTGCATAGGCTTGAATAATCTGAGCCTGGTATCTTCTCGAGAGTCGGATCAACTTCTTCAACTTCATCCTGCAGTTTCTGGTTTATTATAAATCCAACAACACTAGTTCTGCCAGTATCTGTCCCACGATAATAGAAGAGATGTCGTCCATTTTTCAGTTCAATGAGATCTCCTTTTCTCCTTACCTCACTTAGCCCGACGATGTCCCACTTGATCCTTTGTACTTCTTCTTCCAATTCAAGGAGCCTTGAATCAGAAGATAGGGAGCGTCCGTTATACGTAGGTAAGATCAGCTTCAGATGTCAGCCTAGTCCGGTCCTCCGGTGATTCTTAACACCCTCTGCCTTCATGTCGCACTGGCCGCTGCCTTGGCCAGGTACATTCCAGCTGTCGGAGACTGCGGGCCAAGATTTAAGTTGTGGAGTCATTTTGGAGGGGTTTGGCCATAACTCACCACGCTGGCCAAACGGGTTGGTAAGTGCGGGATAGTATTTCCTTTAATCCCGATGGTATAGTTATACCGCTATTATACACCGATTGGCCTGAAATTCGCAGCGTGCGTAGTCCGGAGAGGACATGCAGACGATTAGCATTGCAGGGCATATACAAATCATGTGCGCCCGGTACGCCACCAAGAAGCACTATAAGAAGGGTGCACAGAAGGCGGGGTGTAAGTAGTGGAAGTGTGTTGTGCTGCCGAACCTGTGCGTGGGAAGCTTCCTGCTGCATCGTCGCAGAATACGGCAGTCATTCCAGCACGTTTCGGAGTTCGACAGAGGACGAATATGGCTTATCGCGACAGCGGTTTATCGTACCGAGACTTCGGCGCCCGTGTTGGACGACATCCAGCCACAGTGAGGCGAGTATGGATTTGGTGGGTGCAGGAAGGACGGACGGACCAATGTAAGCGATTGCCGCCGCTGCGGTACACCACCGAACGAGAGGACCGGCAAGTTGTGCGGCGGGCATTGACGGCTCGCACCGCCACATCACGAACGTTTGCGCAGGAATTAGGGTGTGTTGCGCAACAACCTGTGTCAGCACGTACCGTTTCGACGTCGTCTGCAGGAGCGGGGACTTGTCGCACGGCGCCCATTGCCCCGATTACCATTGACGTTACACCACCGGCGAGTGCGGCGGCATTTGGCCGTTGAACGCCGCACCTGGACTATGGAATGACACGACATTGTCTTCTCCGGTGAATCCAGCTTCTGCCTGCAACACCACGATAGTCGGATCCGCGTGTGGCGGCACCGCGGCGAGAGACTGTATGACGCCTGCATTATGCATCGCCATACCGGTTCGTCGCCTGGCGTTATCGTTTGGGGCGCAATTGGATATGACACCCACACCCCTCTGGTGCGCATCGCCGGTAAACAGCCACCGCTACATCTCCGACGTTTTGGAGCCTGTAGTCCTCCCTTACCTGCAGGACCTGCCAGCGGCCATGTTTCAACAGGACAATACGTGCCCGCACGTGGCACGCAACGTGCAACAATTCTTCACAGCCCACCAGGTGTCACTGCTGCCGTGGTCCACCTGTTCTCCCGATATGTCGCCCATCGAACACGTCTGGTCACTGATCGACAACCGAGTGGCCCTGCAAGCACCACCCGCTGCTACGCCTGATGAATTGTGGCAACGTGTGGAAGCAGCCTGGACCGACATACCCGAAGCCCACATCCAAAAACGTCTTTCATTCAATGCCGCGGCGTGTAGCGGCCGTTATTGACAGCCATGGGGGCCACACGAACTACTGATGTCTGTGTGTTCCGCAAGTCGCACGGGCCTGTAAGCTCAATCGTTTCATCTTTTTATCTGTTGTTATGTGTCCAGTAAATCTGTCTTTGCTATCTCGTGTCTTTCTTGGTGTTGCATTTTAGGTGGCCAGCAGTGTATATACCCTGAAGTGCCAGAAAAACTGGTACAGACGAGCTTATGCAAAATGCATGGCAACGTCACCTATGCGCGTACTCGGTTGCGTCCGCCAGTGCGTATATAAAGCGATAGACATCCTTGCCAGCTTTCAGAACTGTTTACGGCATGAGAATGACAAGTACTAACGATTTAAGCGATTTTCAACGCGGTGTCATAGTTGGCGCTCGTGAGATGGGCCATGGTATTTCAGAGGTAGAAACGAGGTTCCGATTTTCACGGACGATTATTGCAAGGGTGTACCGTGACTACAAGAATTCCGGCAAAACCTCCAACCTATGATACCATTATGGCCGTAAAAAGACATTGGGTGAACGTGACAATCGTCGGCTGTCAAGAATCATTTCACGCGATGGACGTGCAACACTCTCGCAGGTATCATCGGAATTCAATGCTGTAGCCTCAACAAGCATCTGCGTCCGGACTGTGCAACGTACCTTGCAAGATATGGGCTTTGGGAGCCGACGCCCATCTCGAGTCCCCTTGATGGGTGCATGGTACAGAACTATGCGCCTCGCCTGGGCACGGCAACACCGCCACTGGACATTTGATGACTAGAAACAAGGAGCCTGGCCTGACGAGTCGCGTTTCCAACTGAATCGGGCAGATGGGAGAATTCGTGTGTGACGCAAACCCCATGAAGCCATGGGTCCCGCCTGTCAACAAGGAACTGTACCGGCTGGTGGGGGTCCGTAATGGTATGGGGTGTGTTTAGCTGGACTTCACTGGGACCCCTGAATCATCTACAAATGTCTGTGACCGGCCAACGCTATGAGCACATCCTTTCTGACGAGGTACACCCGTTCATGTCCTGCATTCGTGCTGATGGGTTGGTCTGTTCCACCAACAGCACAATGCACCTCCGCACAAATGACGGGACGCCACATTATGGTTAGAGGAGCATTCACCTGAGTTTGGGGTGTTGCCATTCCCACCCAAGTTCTCAGATCTGAACGTGATAGAACACATTTGGAATGCCATGCAACGCGCTATCAAACACAGGATTCCGAGACCTCGGAATGCACCCGAATTGTGGTACGCTCTGCAGGAAGTATAGTGTGCATTGCCTACAGCATATTTCCAGAAGCTGGTGGAGTCCATGCCCAGTCGAATATCTGCAGTCCTGCGCTCCCTTGTGGGACCTACCAAGTATTAGACCGGTGTAACAGTTTTTTCTGGCACTTCAGTGTATATACACACTACCTACCAACAAGTAATTGGACACCTGTGATAGCAAAGGAAAACGAAGTTTATTCACCTTCAGTAGTTGGTGCAGCCTCCACGAGCGGCGATAACAGCTGCGACCCTCCGGGGCATACTCTTAACCAGGCGTTGTACGACGACTAGCGGTATTTTCTTCCACTCGGCTTGGAGAAGAAAGGCCAGTTCCTTTACCGATTTCGGACAGTGGGGGCACCCCTTAAGTCGACGCTCCAACTCGTCCCATAGGTGCTCGATAGGGTTTAGGTCCGGACTCTGCGCAGGCCAATCCATTCGATTAACCCCATTGTCACCATACCAAGCCATGGTGGACATCGCAACATGACAGGTGGCATTGTCATCCTGAAAGTAAAATGGGTCCACCCCGTAAAACTGCCACAACGTATTAAGCGCATGGTCATCCAAAATGGTGCAGTAGGTCACGGCGTTGAGTCTACCAGGAACTGCGACCAAGGGTCCCGTGCCATACCAGGAGAAACACCCCCATGGCATAATTCCACCGCCGCCGAACTTCACAGTTGGCACAATACATTCCGGCAGGAGTCGTTCTCCAGGCAGACGCCAAACCCAGACCCTGCCATCCGAACGGTAGAGGGTGAACCTATTTGTCGCTCCAGAGAACCTGTTTCCACTGTTCAACGGTCCACTGTCGACGTTCTTTGCACCACGTTAGCCAAGCAGCGCTATTGGACTTGGTGATCAAAGGCTTGTGGGCGGCAGCACGTCCATGATAACCGAGCAGATGGGCTTCCTTGCGAATGATATTCATCGAAAGAACACTCCCGGATGTCTGTTGAAACTCCTCGTGGATGTGGCCCATCGATTTGGTGCGGCTCTTCCGAATTTCTCTGGACGGCACCTGTCGGTCTCTAACTCCCAGTTTTGTGGGTCTGCCGGGTCGGGGCACATTTCGACAGTCACCTCTTATCTTGCACTTGTCAATCACGTTGGCCACTGCCGATTTTGAGTACTTCAACTCGCTGGATATGTCACGTATGGATCGGCCATTTCTGTGATACCCGGCGATTACACCTTTCTCGAAATCAGAGAGCTCCGAACTGTGTGGCATCTTGCATGCGACTGGTTGCGTTGTTGTTTCCCACATGATATTTAACGGCGGCGGCCATGACGTGTATCAGGACCTCAGATATCGTCGATTGCAGGGGTGTCCAATTACTTGTTGGTAGATAGTGTTTATATATACACGCTCGAGTCACATTATTGTGACCACCAGCTAATACCCAGAGTAACCGCCGTGTGCAGCGCGGTCAGCAGCTAGACGGGCTGGGTGTGACTCAATAAGATGCTGGAAGGTGTTCACAGGTATGTGGATTCATGCTGACTGCAGTGCATCTGATAGCTGCTGGAAAGTGCGTGGTGGAGGATCCATCCATAGAGCGAACAACACGATCGAGGTGTTTCCACAGATGCTCAATTGGGTTATGTCTGGGAAACTAGGGGGCCAGGAAAGTACTTTGAAGTCTTCATCGTGCTCTTCCAACCGCTCTCGGACATTTCTAGTTGTGTGGCACGTCGCATTGCCGTGCTGAAAGATCCCATCCGCACCAGGGAAGACTATTAACATGTATGAGTGTACGTGGTCTGCAAGGATGGATTCATAACGAGTTCGGTCCATAGTGCCTTCCACAGGTATGAGTGGACCCAGGGAATGCCACGAACACATTTCCCAGACCATGACACTGCCCCTACCAGCTTGTTTTCTGCCAGCAATGGTTGAAGAGTGTTTGTTCTCCGATGTTTCTCGCCTTATACGCCAATTCCGTCTAATCGATGAAGCAGAAAACGTGACTCATCGGAGAAGGCAATCCTTTTCCAATCAGCGTAGGTCCAATTCCGATACTGCCGAGCAAATGTAAGCCTTATCTGCCGATGCACCTGCGTTAGCATAAATGCAGTGACCATCCGTCTGCATCGGAGCCCCATACGCAGCAGGGTTCTCTGAACGGTCGTTTTACACACACTTCCGGTAGCCCCCTGGTTCATTCGGCCAGTGAGATGCTCCACTGTATCGTGTCGATCAGCCCTCACGCACCTTCTTAGCCGACGGTCATGTCTCACATCAATGGCACGTGGTACTTTGCAGTTTCCATATCGCTTATTCGCAATGGTGCCATTCTCCAGTCACGATACACCTTAACTACAGCAGCACACGAACAGTTCACAAACTGCGCTTTTCAAAAGTACTGCCACCCTTGGCCCTAAAGCCGGTAACCATCCTTTTTTGCAAATCTGATAAATCGCTCCTTTTATCTATGGCAGCAACGAGTATATGTTATCACAATGTCACGCTGGCGTGCTTTGGAATTTCACGCATCTATCTACCACGTGTTCTTCGAGGTCTTTTTCTGTTCCTTGGTATCCACTCTAGTATTTCAGTTGTCCAGCAATGGTCAGTTCGTCTAGCAATGTGTCCAGCACATTGTCATTTTAGGGATTTATTTTAATCATAATGTTTTCCACTCTTGTCATTTTCCTGATCCACGAGTTCCTCGTCTCATCTTTCCTTGTTACGCCTAGCATGCATCACTCCATACTTCTTTCAGTTGTCTGCAGCCTCTGCATGCCTTTTTTAGTACGTCTTTTGAAAAAGATCATGCTTATGTTATCGATTTGACCATCGGTCCGTCTCTGGACACCATATATCTGTAACTGTTAGTCCGATTTGAAAAATTCTTTTTGCATTGGGAATCTTGAAATGTGAGACTGATGATCCTTGCATTCCAGTTTGTTTGTTTTTTTCGATGCACAACTTCGCCGCTAGGGGGCGTAAACGCAGATTATATCGAATTAAAAATGCATTTTATTGCACATATTTCTTTTTAAATGTTCGACTGAAAAAATTCTTTCTTCTTTTCGATGCCATGTATAACGAAGACTATTTTAGGCACAGTTTGTTTTTCAACTAATGCATAGATTTTCCGCAATGGGGCGTAAAGGCAAATTGCATTTTCTCCGATATCTCTGCTTCTTAAAGTCTGATTTGAAAAATTCTTTGTGCAAGTAGACATGCCTTAGAAAACTGGAAAATTACATCTTCCAGGAACGGGAAAAAGCTTGCTTGGAGGTTCCTTGTTCTGTGTGGTGTAAGGGTAGCATATTCAAACGTCAGTTGGGAGATGCGAGTTCGATTTCCGTTCCAGAACGATGTAATTTTCAAGTTTCGTCAGGCATGTCTACTTGCATGATGAATTTGGCATCCATCAGCTTGTAACATGCATTTGACTATCAATTCTTCCTGCATCAGAAACAACTCCTTATGTGAAATATTTTGCGTATAATTTCTATTGTTTCGCAAGGAACGTTTTGTCCACCAGGTGGTGTAAGTGTTTATTTCTGCTTCTGTGTATTTGCAGGAAAATCTGAGCTTCTGAAAACTCAATTGAAAAAATTCCTTCGTGGACCCATACCGCTCACCTCGGAAAATCTTTTGAGAATACCTCCTGCTTTTTTAGCTCATAATTTTCCCGCCGGAGGACATAGATATATATCTTACTTTTGTCGATATCTTTGCTTCTAAGAGTCGGATTTAGAACATTCTTTTTGTTGGACAGCGTTTCCGGTGCGAAATGTTTCTCATACGATTTCGAATTTTTCAAGTAATGCATAGATTTTCCGCTAGGGGGAGGTAAATCGCGTTTTCTCCGATATCTCTGCTTCTGAACTCCAATTCGAAAAAATCTTTTTGCATCGGATACAGCTCCTGATGGGAAATATTTTACATTTTTTTTTAATTTATGATAAAGAATGGTTTTGCCACCAGGAAGCGTAAGTGTCTATTTCTGCTTCTGAAGTATTTGCAGCAAAATCTAAGCTTCTGAAAGCTCGATTGAAAAAAATTCTTTCGTAGATCAATACTGCTCACCCGGGAAAATCTTTTCAAGATACTTTCTTCTTAAAATAATGCACAGTTTTTCCGTAAGGGGGCGTAGATGTATATCTTATTTTTGTCAATATCTATGCTTGTAAGAGTCTGATTTGAAAAAGTTCTTCTTTGTTGAAGAGCATTTTGCTGAGAAATTTTTCTCATATAATTTCAAATTTTTCTTAACATGCTAGTTTGCCACTAGACGCCGTAAGTTCACGTTTCCGTTTGCATCAATATCTGTGGGACTAAAAACCTGATATAAAACAAATCTCTTTCGGTTAGACGCTACAATGAAAACTCTTTGTGTGTATTTTTTTCCCAAAATAATTCACAATTTCGCCGCTAGTGAGTGCCAACATTTATTCTGTTTTTCTTAATATCTCTACTTCTAAATGTGCGATTTAAAAAATTTCTTTTAACACCGGATATCATTTACCTTGTAGAACACTTTAGGTTAGTATTTGAGGAGTTTTGTAGTTCACAGTTCCGCTACTAGGTGGTGTTTGTGTACTTTTGTTTGCAGCTGTATCTCCGCTTCTAAAAACCCTATTGAGAAATTTTCTTTTTCTGTATGCCATTCGCTACAATAGAAATGTGGGGCACTATCCTCTTTAAATAATGCACAGATTTCCCGCTAGGGGGCATAAAGGTCAGTAATTTTTTTCCGCTATTTCTGCTTAAAGAAGACGTATTTGAAAAGTTCTTTCTCCTTAGCATAGCTTTTTCCATAAAGAATATTTTTCTCCTATTTTCAACTTTTCCAGTATGTAAAATTCTTCCGCTAAAAGGCGTAGAGTTATAGCATGTTTCCTTCTATATTTCTTCCTTTAACTGTTCGATTTGCAAATCTATTTGGCTGCGTTACTTCCTTCTGCTATGAAAAACTTTTTACGAGCCATTTGTTAATTTACGTAACATACTTTTTAACCGCTGGTGGAAGTAGCTGTTTCGAAACTCTGGATGTTTTATCGGTTGTAGTAATCCGGTTGATCTTTTTCTAATCGGTTGCATTGACTTTGAATAACTTTGATAAATTTACCTCGCATCAGAAAGTATTCAAAAGACATTACAACCGAAAATTCGGTGTTATCTTACTTGTTTTATATATTCCAGGCATCTTTTCTCAAAGTCAGACTCGACAAAAAAAATTGCATCGGATAGCTGTAGTTCTTTAATTATGTGACTACCTTTATTGCTAAACATATTCTGATTTTCGTGATTCAGAAATAATTTTCTCCTGGGTATCCACCCAGAAGACAAAAAAAAAGTCCAGGAGGGTTTTTGAGTTAACACTTGTGCATCTTCCAAGTGTTAACTCAAAAACAAAACAAGTCTACGAACACTTCAGTTTTTAGATAGTTGTTCATTACATTCTTTTTAATGCATCCTAGATTTGTGCCATGTTGCCAAAGGTCCTACACATTACATCCGAGAATTCGGTGTTTCGGCTAAAACCAGCCAGTCTGAATTCCTATACGGCTATTCAGAAAAAATTTCTAAGTTGCTTCTTACTTTTCTAACCTGAATTTTTCAATACATGCTGGAAATCTAACAATTCTATTATTTTTATTGTGTATTTCACACACCAAAGTTATCTATCTACTTCTCAGTTATTTAAATTATTTTTAAGAATAATCTATCGAAAGTGAAGAAATAATAATTAAGTTCATACAGCACGAGAAAAGCATAAAATACAGCCGTTTTTCTTTGGTTCCACGCTAAATCGGTAGGACAAAGAAACTAAGGCATTTCCATCTTCGATCTGCATGAAATAAAATTACCCCCTCATTAGCTTATTAAGTCCTTTAAGATACAATTTCTTTTTACTGGAAGGTAACTGTGAAGGTACAAAGAATGATGATTAGGAACTATTCAGATTAAAAATATTTTGGCAGTCTTACAAGTCTCACATAGATGATGAAAATTGTGAAGTGAACTTCATCAGTAGAAATGCTAGTTTTCTGAATTTATTTAATGCGTGCAGAAATCATCAAGATCAGTAACGGAACGCATTAGGTGATTGCCTAAACATGCAGAAATAATGAATTCTTTTGCGTTTCTATTTAATTTATGGGAAATGAAAAGTTCCGGACAAATTAATAAGGGTAACATTTCCCCAATAAAGCCACATTCATGGCGTAATGCTAGTAGGTATTCTAAACACAATGCTCTGTAGAGTTTCTTTTTTTTTTTCAGAAGTAATTCTTTTCAAAATCTTGAACCGATAATGGAAGGCAAAACTGTAATGGTTCTGAGCATATAAATAAGAGATGCGTCTTCAGTTTGGTTTTAATAAATCTGTACACCACGAATGAAAAATTAACCAATTTATTCAACTTACTTCAGTGCGCCGCATTATAAATACAAAAAAATTCCTTAATTCGTTTCATTTATGGTTGAACTGCTCAAAGGATTTTTTTCATATTAAAAGACCGTCAATATATCTTTAGTTTTTATTAATCCATTAACATTCAGCTTCAGAAAATGACCGATTTTTATGGTTTCACAAATGGCTATTCCATTCTTTACCAGAACAAATGGGCACAGTCACTCGTGAAACATAGAAATACCGAAGGAATGCAGTAATTGCAACAATGCCATTAACCCCAAACTACGAAATTGTATAAAATACAGGATTATGCGCAACTTGCTGCACAAATGACACGCGTCATCCAACATCCTCATAAAAACCCGATATAAATTAGATAATATCTTAATCGATTATGGAATAGTAGCAGTCATTTTCTTAATTTAAATACTAACCTGTTACTAGAAACTTTACAGAAATTTATTCATCATTGGAAGATAGCTGGCAGTTCTGTGTTCTACTTTTTCTTTTTTAAATGCGCCTTACGAAAATGGACAATATTTCGGTTGTGTTTTCGTTTTGTTTGCTTTTTTAGTGTATATCTATGACATAAACAATTTCTTATTGTGCTTTCATATATATTTTTTGGAAACTCTTCACTTTCTATTGCTTCATTAACGTTGTAACTCTGTAGAATAGAGTGCAATGAAGAGCAGCTGTAAGTGTTGAGTACCTTCAACATTGATGTTGATTTTAATACACCTCTTACTTTGAATGGCAACAAGCAGGACAGCAGTTTGTTGAATGAAGTGTTACATGAATGCTGCCATTCAAAGTAACAGACTTTTG
Source organism: Macrothele yani (assembly GCA_039090855.1). NCBI lineage: Eukaryota > Metazoa > Arthropoda > Arachnida > Araneae > Macrothelidae > Macrothele > Macrothele yani. The sequence goes on along the minus strand of CM077007.1, from coordinate 77,547,989 downwards.
AAAATCAAGAACATTTCTTTTGATATTCAGCACACCATTGTTCCGCCGTCGTAGAGACTGACAGAAAAGTTTCCATAACGTAAAGCCAAGTGCATTACTGCAACCTTTCTACCGGGGAAATCGCATCTCCTCACCCCGGTGCCAGTTATTATCCCGACTGAATTACACCGACCTTGACTTATCGCAGCAACATCTTGCTGTTTTGTCTCTCGTGTCACCTCATTGGTACGCCACTCATACTCCACCCCCACCCCCTTTCCCTTGAGAAAGTGGAGGAATGAAATTGCATGGCCGCCCCGGTGGCGGAGTGGTCTAAGCGATGGCCTCTGATCATTCGTCCGTAAGGGGCCCGGGTTCGAATCCCGGTGAGGCATGGATGTTGTGTTTGTCTTACGGCACTGGCTCTCTCCCTTCCCTAGAACCAGTGACCCTAAATTAGGGACGGGCGACTGCTAATAGCCCATTGAGTTGCTCACGGTGGTCGTTAAACCTCCAATCAAAAAAAAAAAAAAAAAAAAAAAAGGATTGCATGTTTCGGGTCCGGCGCAAACCATGCTTGAAGAAACTCTGTAGAAAAATGATTTCTCACTAATTTCTCCACTCGATGTGTGAAAGAATCATCAGACATTATTCCGGAACTTCACGGACACGTGATTCATTCTAGTATTCGGGCTCCAATGTGAAAACAAATCCTTTCTGCCGGTGGTTGGATTTGAAACCAAGTTTGCTCGCTCCAGAGTCAGTTATTCTCTTTACTGAACTACACCGACCTTGGCAACTTGTCGTTCTGACTCTTGCATCACCTCTGTGGTACGTCACATTATTCGAGAAAGAAAAAAATATCTTGAGCATTATTTTCTCATTTCAGTTTTTCAAAATGTTCTTGTTCAATGTTCATCAGTTTCGAAAGATCTCCAAATTTCCATATGCTAACATTTCTCACATCCACACGCGTCTGCGCACATAGTTCATAAGAATACCACCTTTTTCAAGGATTAATTGTTCTTCAAAAATATCAAAAATATGCAATTTTCTGGAAAAAAAGAAAACGCGGTTTCATTTTACTCGTCATACGCCGTCTCTCTTTTACAAACTGCGTAATTGTCCGACCGATGGAACTAAAAGGATTAATAATTTAATATGCATATAACGAGGTCGGTTGTGGATGGGGTTAGCTCGTTGCTCATGCCAAATCTACAACAGAAATCAGGGTTCGTGCGCTTCCTCGATTAGGCATGTAGTCGGAATTCCTCACATAATCAACGTTTTGCCCCGGTGGCCGAGACGTCAGAGGCGTAGGTTTCTGGACAGTCAGCGACAGTGCCGTAACTCACCAGTATTGCGCGCCGTGTGAGTTAACCATTTTACACCCAAGGACATAGTCAAATTTATTTGCGTATTTGGGCCGTGCGGTTTTTGCGCCCAATGCGGGGGCACCGATGGCACCACCATAGTTACGGCCCTGGTCGGCAGGGCGGCTTCGAGGCTTTAGTACCCAATGGGGCCATGATGGTGCGCTTGTCTTACGTCGCTGGTTGTTCTCCCTCGCTGAAACTAACCACCCTAAATTAGGGATGAGCAGCTGCTTATATCCAGCAGAGCAGCTCATGATGTTTGTTAAACCACTGAAGCAAAAAGAAAAAAAGAAAAAAAGGTATTAGTGTTTATTCTGTTTTATTTTTGTTCGAAAAAGTAGGGTAAGACTGTTATTTGAAGATTAAATTAAAAGCTGAAATAAAAGCAGTCGCTTTTAGCATGAAGCCCGAAGTTCAGAGCTGTTTGACTTGTTACAAAGAAATAACTCTGTAGGAGAGAAAAAATATTGCCTTCCAGCTGTCAACTATTCCTTCAACAGAGCTGAAAATCTTCCGTCCATCAACCCAGTATCTTCAATGGAGCGAGAAAACGATCATCCGAACTCATTTGCATCAGTTGATTCTTCATTCAATTAAATTAAATACACTACCAATACCAGCTGAATGAAAAAGTAAATACAGTAAATGCATCTATTTACACAGTTTCGGCGTGGAGCTCTTCCTTCTATTACTTACATTTAAACCAATTCAGTTTACATGTTAATTTCTCGGACCCAATTAATCGCGTAATCCGGAAGATATTAATATTTGCATCTAATATCAGGTACACAACATTGGTTCGGTAGACAGCGATGATACAAAAAACGCTTCGAAATTCTTGAGCAACTCAGTTTTACCAACGCGTTAAGCATTATTAAATAGAATTTAATCATCATGTTGCTGTTTAAAATTTCGCCGAAGTCATGCATGGCATACGAACTCGCTTCAAGAACGAAACAAAAACTTGTATGTAAACTCCGAAACAAAAAGTATAAAATGAAATGAGCGAAATATGGCTGTAAATTATCTATATTTTTCCTACTAGTTTCAACTTTGATACTTAGACAAAACAGGATAAGCCTGCTACATGAAATGGATTATTAATTTACATTTTAATGATATCAAGATATCAGAATGTGAACATTCCAGGTGTATAGTATAGTCACCTGTGACAGCTGTTGCTGTTATTTTCTTATCTCTCTTGCAATTTTATCGTTCCTACTGGGTGAGTGCATGCCATTATTAAATTTCTGAAGTGAATCCATACGGGTTCTTGAACATATGTTGTTAACGCAACTGTAGGGCAGGGACGGGCTTGTATTTTGGGAAATCGCAGTGAACTTACATGTGGCACCTAACCTGCGCGAGCCACATGTGAATTTCCTCTGGCTAACATCCACGAGCTTACTAGCTACAACATTAGCACAGTTTATGACACGGCTAAAGTGTATAATTGTGAAACCCCATTAGCATTTCAACGGACACAGACTGCGCCGATGTGCAAGGGATTTCACAAAAATGATAAAATGACTCTAAAAAGTCTTCCTGTTTGCTGCATTACACAAGAGAAAGCTGAGATATGAAAATGTTACGAAAGTCTCAAACTTAATGTGAATTACATTCGGTTAAGTGGGAAACTTCATATTCATTGAAAGATTTCTTTTTTGAAATAACTGGACGCTGAAACTTTGCCTTTAGTCCAGTAAATAAAGGACTTGAGCCGGAACAAATTAGCTAAAAGCTGAATTTTTGCAGGCTGGTAAAACTCATCGGGCTTAGCATTTTCACAAAAGTCCCTCCCCCCCCCCGGCTTGCTTCCCCCTACACCCCATAAAGGGGGAAAATTAGGTCTAATACTAATCCACTCGTAACTCCCGAAATAATAATAATTTAATTCATTCCTCTTGATATGATCTATAAATTTTGTTCTGTTCATTTTTACTATATCTCCTATAGTTTTGCTGCAATTTTCGAAAACCCGCAAAATAGCACATTTTTTCTCGACATTTTACCGAGTAATTGCAATTACCGCTTCACAGAGCCAAAATTTCCGAAAAAGGCTCCGAATAAAAGTTGTAGCAAATATTATAACCTTTACAACGATGTATTATTATTTATCTTAATATACTTTATAGTTTTCCTTCTATTGTACCGAAAGTGCGAATGCATTGTAGCCCTAAAATGACAAAACATCGGGTAAAACATGCAATAATTTTGCGGGGAGTATAATTTTCAACAATAGGTTTAAGAATTCAGCTTCGCACCTGCAAAAAAGGCACAGATTCCTGCCCGTATGCTTCACACCGATCCCCCAACCCCCGGAGGGGTTGGCGCTAATGATTATTATGCGCAAACGCATTAGTGAATTGAAATATGATAATGTCATTTTTTTCCTTTGTACCTTTGTTATGAAGTATGAATTTAGTTCTATGGACTGCTGCTGTTTCTACAATTTCAAAATACTTAAAAAAAACACACACATTTTCATTTTCAAATTTTCTAAATGAACTGAGATTAAAATTGCACAAAACTCTAATTGAAAAAGAAAAGGCTGCAAACAAAAGCGGTGATGATTAACTTTATAACTTTTAAAATGATATATATTTTGTCTTACATTGGCTTCTGTGGTTCCGAATATCGCACAGTTGTGGCAGAATTATGATAAGTGTCGTCGCTCATATCAGGTTGTTTGTGCATGACAGTCCACTGCAACGTCCATACATAGGAGAACATGAGAATCCGGCTTTTCGCAAACTGCAGGAAATCCCACATTCTTTCTTACAGTTGCATGAAATTAGACATGAAAGTCCATCTGGTGCCCATGGTAAAGTAATCGTAATTGGCTTTAGTCTTCCATCCTCTAACTTCAACTCCAGTTAGTGGGGTCAAGTTTGTTCCCTGACCACATTTGAACATGAAGTTATACCCGCAATAAATGCTGTCGAGCTGCTGCTACTGTTGGTGGAAATTTTCTCAAGTCAAAGTTTGATCTCGGTGATAGTTTCGCAATTAATTTTTTGTAATAAAAGTATCTGGCATCATCTAAATTATCGTGTTTGCTCAAACCATATAAATCCAAAAGGAAGCTTTCTCCATTTGGAAGATTTCTTCTTTTGAAGCATTAATGCGGTTGAAAACCGTTGTTTGTGACTGAGCCTCCTGGGAATTCTTTATTAGGTTAACTTCCTTTTGTTTCCCAAGTCCGTAAAGTGCAGACGTTGTATCACATCCTGTAATGGCATGCGTGAATAACAAGCATTTGCGTACATAACTGTAAATAGATATCAGTTTTTTCAATGCTGTAAAATATTGGAGGATTGCAGTAGCGCCCGGTTTAAGAAAGAACAAAGATTTTGTTTCTTCTAGCGCCAGCGCAATTAATAAGACAATAAGGTCTGCATCCGTACCTACAGTGACTACAGTAGGGTTTAGTTTCGACATTTCTACCGAGGTTCAAACTATATCTACATCAGCATCGTTATTAGCCGTGAGAACCCTGATATTAATGGCATAGAGGAATTTCTCTTTTAATGCTGCAATCATTCTTTTTTATTGTGGGGATTAGGTAGAAAATCAGTCTGCGCTGGAGTGCACTCCATGTTATTGGTAAATATAATGTTCGCTGACGTCCTTTCTGCAGGTCTTGTTTGTTCTTCCTGATTTGTTGTTGGCGTTTCAGGGTATCCACCAAAAACAACATAGCAATTTGTACCATAATGGGAAAGTACATGATATATACATAATTTTGAACAATTTGATCAAATGCTGTGCGTTTAGGCCAAATTAGTGAAAGAAGGAGATAACCACCATCTATTATAACTATTATAATATACTATATACTATTATAATATACTATATACTATTATAATATACTATATACTATTATAATATACTATACTATTATACGATACCAGTAGGTATATTCTCCTGTTCAATAATACCACCAACGAAAGATTTAGTTTTGGAGGATTTCGTACCTTTTTGCTGTGACACTTCGTCAAATAAAGCTGGTGGACGAGATACTAGTTCATAGCTGAAGTATGATTTCAGTTTCAAAGGACTGTCACAAACAGAAATAACTCTGTTGAACAATTGTTCTGTCCTTATTGACTCCAGCCTGGCCCAGCCTTTGAAACAGCCGCAAAGCCACTTAGCCACACACAATTTAACGGAAACAATGTCTTTAAAGATGCTTGCGTACTATCTGTCATCTTCATGTTACTGAGGTCTTGAACTGTTGTGTCCTGTAAGCCGAATAGCCTTTTCTCAGGATAAGCGCGATGCCGTATGCTTACCTGAGGTTTAGAAATATTTCCAGACTGTAGTCGTGAAACATCAACCTTCTTGTCAACACAGATGGCTGGTGTAATGCATTGAATTCCTTCCATTGCATGAAAAGTCTTTAATCCATCTAAAGTACGTACGTTCACTTCTGCATTACCAAACACGTACTGAATAAAGACTTCATTACTCACAGAAGATAATCCTGCACTAATTAGAGAATTTTGATATTGCTCTGCTTCGTAGTATGAAGAACACATACCCATCGATGATAACAATTGAACTAAATGTTTGGAACCATATCTACGACTTAAATACAACGCAATGCTGACTTGAACAGCTGACAGAAATGACCTAGATCTTACAGCAAATATTATAGCATGGTTTATTACAGTTCGTTTGCGAATAATCCCGGATGTGCTGCGTCTATTTTTGTAACCATGTCTGTAAATATTTGCAGCATTTTGGGAACAACATTTAATGAATTCTCCTTGATATCTTTTGTATTCGGATATTTGCTACTGTTGTAAATCATTTTCTGTATGTCCTCTCTAATAATTTCTGCTGCTGCTTCAATAACTCTTCTTCGTTCACAAATTTATCTTTCTTCCTCTCATTGTACCATTGATCAGTCAGGAATTTATGATTAATATCTGTCATACATACAATATTCTACTTCCCAGAAATGTTTGTACCGCCCAGGTGGCGCAGTGGTCTAAGCGCTGGCTTATGACCATTCGTCCGAGAAGGGTCCGGGTTAGAATCCCGGTGAGGCAAGGATGTTGTGTTTGTCTTACGGGACTGGTTCTCTCCCTTCTCTGGAAACCAGTGAGCCTAAATTAGGGACGGGCGACTGCTTATAGTCCATTGAGTTTCTCACGGTGGTCGTTAAACCTTCAATCAAAAAAAAAAAACAATATTTGTTATCATTATCCCGTCTCCGAAATGCTGTAATAGTCGCTGCTTCAAATATTTATCAGTAATGGGTGTAGAAAAGCCATGATATTTTATAAATCATTTAGGGTGTATTGCCATTCATCTGTTTTTTTAATGTAGTCACACAATAATGAGAGAGCAGTTTCAGTGCTCTGATCTTGTGGCCGACTAGGTGCTCTAAAGAGGTTTTGTTTTTCTGAATTTTCTGTAGCACTCGGAATGATATCGTGCTTCAACGTTGATGCTGAAGAAATACTTGTAACATGTGAAGCCTTAATACAACTTTTTCGAGTGTAATTCAGCCGGCAAATCTGGTGAACCATATAATAGAAGTAACATTCTCTAATTTTTCATTCAAACTGTCTTTTCTTTTCAGGCTAGAATCAGTTATCCTTTTTAAACCTTAGGGGACAACTACTCATTCTCCCTCACAGAGATGGTTATGGCAACTCATGCAGTTGTCCATTTTTATTCAGTTAGATAAACCAGTACGGGAATGCATTCAGAATTTGCTTTACTTTTTGGAGGCTAGAAAAACGATTAACTTACATTTCGTTCTTTGACTCAGCGAATCTCCCGTGCGGACTCCTTACCTATCCGATAACTTAATTCCATATGCTTTGTGGCATATGTGTGGACTGTGGGGGAGTTTTAGGAATGTGTTTTATTCCCCCTATGTGTCAAATAAATAAACCAATTACGTGAGTCAGCGCCTCTTATCTCTCTCTTTATCAGTACCATGGTCTTCCAGGGGCGCAAATTCTTCGCAACAGAAGTGTAAAGGTTACAAAATTTGCTACAACTTTTAGTCGGAGCCTTTTTCGGAAATTTTGGCTCTGTGAAGCGGTAATTGCAATTAATCGGTAAAATGTCGAGAAAAAATGTGCTATTTTGCGGGTTTTCGAAAATTGCAGCAAAACTATAGGAGATAAAGTAAAAATGAATAGAACAAAATTTATAGATCATATCAAGAGGAATAAATTAAAAAAAATTGTCACTGTAAGCCAATTATTTCGGGAGTTACGAGTGGATTAGTATTAGACCGAATTTCCCCCCTTTATGGAGGTGTAAGGGGGAAGCAAGCGGGGGAGGGGTGGGGACTTGTGTGAAAATGCTAAGCCCAATGAGTTCTACCAGCCGGCAAAAATGCAGCTTTTAGCTAATTTGTTCCGGGTTTGACCCAATTTTGGCCTTTATTTACTGGGCTACTTAGCGTATCTTAGTTTTTTGTATTGAGTGTTATCGGTAAGTTATGAAATAAGGTTTCGACATGTATTTCGTTTACTGCAACCAGTAAATCAGTTTACGGCAAAAAAAACATTGTTTCCTTAGTTTAGTGTCCCCAGGATACGGAAAACTGATTCCTCTCTTAATACACTTCGTCTTCAGCTTCAAAATAAAGTGGAACTTATTCAGAGAAACCTTTAAAAATTTCCAGCCACTTTCTATGTCTTATTGCAAGCAACATACATTACATGAAACAGTAAGAGAGATACTGGCAAATGATTACATTGCGAAACTAGTTGAGCTTGGAGAAGAGATTGGAAATTGGATCGAATTGTTATTTTGTATTCCTTTCTCTTAAAAAATCCTAAAATCCTTCCCTGTTTCATGCTGCTCACCATTGTTTTGGAATTGCAGTTGCTGACGCTTCAGGCAGACGAAGATTTCAAGCAAATTCCAGATAAGTTCCAGTCCATAATCGAGAACCGAAAGCAAAATATCCGCAAGCCAACTTGTGTTCCCTGCGAACTATCTTACTCTATGTTTACAACAACGTATTTCTGTGAGAGACTCCTTTTTTCTGAGCCCATGCGCTGAAAAAAATCAAAGCGTCCTACTTATCTATCTACACTGGCGGAAAGTGAAAAAAGAACACCAAGAAGGAATTGGCGGACGATCATGAAATTTACATATGTTAATAGGGTCGAGTTTACGTATGTGTGATGTTAATTTCGGGACCAACCGGTGAGCGCTTACGCCACAGCACGGCATAATATGCAAATTATCGTCGGTGGTATTTAAGGAGTACGGCGAAGTGAATGTAACCAATCGTCGGCGTACGGACACGTACGAAGACACTGAAGAAGCTGCAATGCCTGGACATGGAAGACGTGTACGATTTCAGCAGTTATCGGACTTTGAGCGAGGTCTTCTAGTCGGACTCCGCGAGGCCGGGTGGTCGTATCGTCGTATTGCGGAGCGAATTAGACGGGAAGTATCGGTGGTGGTACGATGGTGGCGTAGATGGTCCGAGGAATATTCTCCCACGAGAAGACGTGGAACCCGGAGTCACAGACGGACTGATGAGCGGACCGATCGACGCATAAGAAGAGCGGCGTTGTCAAGCAGAACATCCACTGCGACGCAAATCCGAGCTGCTGTTTCACCTGAGGTGACTGTGCGAACAATCCGCAGCCGTCTACTGGATGCAGGACAACGTGCACGTGTGCCTCTGGTATGTGTACCTCTGACTCCAGCCCACCGTCAGGAACGGCTGCAGTGGTGTCGCCAACGTCTGCACTGGAGAACGCAATGGCGATCTGTCGTGTTCAGTGATGAAAGCAGATTTTGCTTGGGAGCCTCCGATGGCGTATGCGTGTTCGCAGACGCACAGGGGAGCGTCTCCACCCTTCTTGCATCCGCCAGCGACACACAGAGCCTACACCTGGTCTCCTGGTGTTGGGAGCGATCAGCTATCACTCTCGTACACAACTAGTGTTTGTACCGTGTACGTTAAACAGCACCTCCTACATCAACAACATCATTCAGCCCGTTGTTGTGCCATTTGTAAGGTCGGTCCATCGTGGTGTTTTCCAGCAAGATAACGCACGTTCACACACGGCACGTGCAACGCAACATGCACTTCAGGGTGTGAGACAACTTCCATGGCCTGCACGTTCACCGGATTTGTCCCCCATTGAGCACGTGTGGGATTTTATGGGACAACGACTTATCCGGTCTCCACGGCCAGCCACGACCATCCCCGATTTACGCGTCCAGGTTGAGGATGCTTGGAACTCAATACCCCAAACTTACATCCAACATCTGTACGACAGACTCCATGCCAGAATTGCACAGTGTGACGCAGTTCATGGCGGTTCTACCTCGTACTAACCATGTTTCATGGAAATGTTATTTTTCAGTTTACCAGCAAATACATCTGTATTTTGCCATAATGTTTTGATCACGTTATCCTCTGTATTCCGTTATTGTGCTGTATAAATTTCGTTGGTATCAGACGTCTCCTTCTTGGTGTTCTTTTTTCACTTTCCGCCAGTGTATATATATTTTTCGAATGGTTTTAACAAAACACAAGCCAGATTCAATTATGTGGCGATACTCCTAAACAATCTACTCACCGCCTCTTCTCATTTTGTACTTTACATAAACGGTCATATCAGAATAATATATGACAACCTAGCCTACCTAATAATGAGAATACCACCCTTGGCCCGGATGACAGCGGCGAGACGGCGTGGCATGGATGCAATGAGGCATTGGAAAGTTGTCCGAAACACACGTGCCCGTCCGAACTGCAGCAGAGCACGGAGGTCCCGAAGATGACGTGGTTATGGGTCGGCACGTCGAACCTGTCGATCCAATTAGTCCCACAAAAGATTTTGCCCGCCAAGGCAGAACAGAGACATCGCTGTCGTGTTCCTGACACCAGTCGCGCATCCCCTTAGCGACATGGCAGGGCACATTGTCCTGTTGGTAGACACCAACAGCACCAAGGTAAACGTACAGCATGAAGGGATAAATATGGTCAGCGAATATGGATAAGTAGCCATTGGCGTTCAGGAACCCATCCAGTGGTACCAGCAGTCCCAGGTCATACCAGGAAAACATGCCCTAGATATGCACACTGCCACCGCTGGCTGTACTTGACCGACAAGCGTGTCTTGGTGTTGGTTCTCGTGTGTCTGACACCGTATCTGCCACCGCCCGTCACTTCTGTGAAGTAGAAACCTCGATTCGTCGGATAAGGCAAACTTTTCCCACTCTTCTGCTGTCCAATCACGGTAATCCCATGCGAACTGCAGGCTTCGTTGCCGATGGACCTGGGTTAACATGGGCGCCTTGACGCAGCGTCGACTCTGGAGCATATGCGTAATAGGGTTCGCTCTACTGTTATCGGGGACACGTATCTGGGTGCCCCAGCGTTCATTTGTGTGGTCAATTGCTGCACTGTTGCGCGTCAATTGGTTTTTACCAGTCGACGGTAGCGTCGTTCTTCTCTGGAATCGATGTTCTTTGGGGCTTCACAGTCATGGCGTCGGAGGTACTCCGTGTGCCAGCGGTTCATTCTCGGTACACCCTTACTACAGCATCTCGCGAACACCCGTGAAGTCTGTTGTTTCTGAGACGCTTCCACCCTTGGCGCGGTAGCCAATGATCATTCCTTTTTTAAACGACGTCAAATCCTTACCTCTGCCCATTGTGCTCACGTCATGCACTATGGCTCATCTGTCCTGGCCGCCAGCTTATATCTCCATGTGGTCGACCTTGTCACGTGCACTTTGTAACGCACTTGGGCGGACATATTATTCTAATACGACACACTGTGATTCCGGGGTGGTTGTATTATTCTGATACGACTATGAATACTTTGGGGGGGGGGGGGCATTAACGACTACCACAAGCAGTCGCCCATCCCTAACTTTGGGTCGTTGGTTGGGGGAAAGGGTAAGGAAAGCGCCATGAGACAGGAACACACTCCATATCCGAGACTTAGGCGCAGCTCGGACGACTGGCCAGAAACCACAGCCTCTGACCATTCGGCCACCGTTGTGGCCTAATTTTTTTCCATGTCTTTAATAATCGCAACAGATACTAAAACCTGCTACTGGACGTTCATGTGAACTCACTGCGAATATGCGATATGAACCTTTAACAATTTTCTAAAGCATACATCATAACTGAAAACGAAATCCTGAAAAAAATGACTGCACATTCCAACACATATATCATTCTTTGAAGAATCATCGAAAAACCCCACCTCCAGGATTTTAGAAAATTATTACACTGCTGGCCATCCAAAATGCAACACCAAGAAGGACTCTAGATAGCAAAGCTAGATTTACTGGACACATAACAACAGATACAAAGATGAAACGATTGAGCTTACAGGCCCATGCGACTTGCCGAACACGCAGACATCAATAGTTCGTGTGGCCCCCATGGCTGGCAATAACGGCCGCTACACGCCGCGGCATCGAACGAAAGAGGCTTTGGATGTGGGCTTGGGGTATGTCGGTACAGGCTGCTTCCACACGTTGTCACAGTTCATCAGGCGTAGCCGTGGGTGGTGCTTGCCGGGCCACTCGGTTGCGATCAGCGACCAGACGTTTTCGATGGGCGACATATCGGGAGAACAGGCTGTCCACGGCAGCAGTGACACCCTGGTGGTCCGTGAAGAATTGTTGCACCATGCGTGCCACGTGCGGGCGCGCATTGTCCTGTTGAAACGGGGCTGCTGTCAGATCCTGCAGGTAAGGGAGGACTACAAGCTCCAAAACGTCGGAGATATAGCGGTGGCTGTTGAGTGTACCGGCGATGCGTACCAGAGGGGTGTGGGTGTCATATCCAATTGCGCCCCAAACTATAATGCCAGGCGACGGACCGGTATGGCGATGCATAATGCTAGCGTCATATAGTCTCTCGCCGCGGTGCCGCAACACGCGGATCCGACCATCGTGGTGTTGCAGGCAGAAGCGGGATTCGTCGGAACAGACAATGTCGTGCCATTCCGTAGTCCCCGTGAGGCGTTCAACGGCCCACTGCCGCCGCACTCGCCGGTGGTGTAACGTCAGTGGTAATCGGAGCAATGGGCGCTGTGCGACAAGTCTCCGCTCCTGCAGACGACGTCGAACGGTACGTGCTGGCACAGGTTGTTGCGCAACACACCGTAATTCCGGCGCTGACGTTCGTGATGTGGCGGTGCGAGCCGTTAATGCCCGCCGCACAACATACCGGTCCCCTCGTTCGGTGGTGTGCCACGGCTGCGGCAATCCCTCACGTCGGTCAGTCCGTCTCTCCTGCACCCGCCGAATCCATACTCGCCTCAATGTGGCTGAATGTCGTCTCACACGGACGCCGCTGTCTTGGTACGATAAACCGCTGTCGCAATAAGCCACTATTCGTCCCCTGTCGAACTCCTAAACGTGCTGGAATGATTGCCGTATTCTGCGACGAGGCATCAGGAAGCTTCCCACGCACAGGTACGGCAGCACAACACACTTTCACTACTTACACCCCGCCTTCTGTGCACCCTTCTTATGGCGCTTCTCGGTGGCGTGCCGGGCGCACATGATTTGCATATGCACTGCAATGCTAATCGTTTGCATGTCCTCCCGTGGGCAACGCATGCTGCGAATTTCAGGCCAATCGGATTCTTCCTTCTTGGTGTTGCATTTTGGGTGGCCAGCAGTGTAATAGTATCAACAACCGTTTGATATCAAAATAACATCAAATTCCAAATTCAGGCACTGCTTGTTTGGTCTGTTTTTAACGACACCCAGCATTAAATGATCGGTTTGTCGGCTTCTAAAGCTGCGCATATCAGAGAGAGGTGAGCTACGCAATTTACCAAATTTTGAAGAGAATTTTTGGATGCAGGTATCTGCTTTTGGTACCTGTGGACTCACGTTCGAGTCTCGTAAGAGATAGATGTGCTTGCTCTTACGGCTCCGGTTTGTATCGCTTCCTGTAACGGTTTACCGTAAACCAAGAACGTATGACTGTGTCTACCTCTGAATGATCTAGTTAAATTATAACAAAAAGAGGTAAAAAAAGACAACAGAAGGAGAAAGGAACTTTTTAATGGAATCATTGCACTGACGAAATGTTCAGCAGGATTCCATGGCCTTTCAATTCTTTAGAACTAAAATTCAACACGGGGTTGTTGTTTTTTTGTTTTTTTTTTTGTTTTCGCAGTGCAAGACTTTTCTTAACCTAAGAAACTCATGGGTGTTCCGCTAACTCCCTGTGTTCGGGGAACGCGAATGCGTAGATGGTTCCCTGTGAAGTCGGCCCCAAACGCACTTTGTCCTTTACCCATATGCAACTGTGGAATGACAAGCTGGCTGCATTAATTTGCCAGTAATCCTCAAGGGCGCTTAGTTTTCTTTGCGGAACTCAACCCGCCATGGGCGGACGAGAGAGAGAGAGAGAGAGAGAGACTCATGGTCAAGAAATTGATTCATTTCTATTCACTCTTGTTTTCACAGTGTTCATATCTGAGATATCTTTGCTGCATTGCTGACTTTGCTCTCTTCCTTCTGGATCTCTTCTGACATATTTTTCCTGTAACTCGCGCGTGGATCGTTCTACAATGATTCTGGGCAATCTTCCTTCAATCATATGTTTAACATGCCATGATAATTACAGCTAAATATTTATAGACTTTCATTAAAGTGACGACTGACTTTTTTTTCCCACACCTCGACTTTTCTTAATTTTTTTTTTTTTTTTTTGCCAAGCGTTTCCATGTTTGGAAAAAAATATACGTTATTTGTTTTGCGGAAGTGATTCGTTTTCCGCCTTGACACCGATCCATAAAGCATAATGACCGTCATAACAAATTCAAAAATACATTGTTGTATTTTTCTCCTAATCAACGTTGTCACTAAGGAAAGGGATACCTTGAAGTTTCCGCTAGTTCCCAAAAAAAAAATTTCGCCAACCATGTTGTCATGGCAAGATTCAGAGCTGTTCGTAGACATATTTGAATTATCAAAATTTATGGAATTGTTTTGCACATTTGTCTTCATTTGTTGAGTTCTCAGAATAAGATGACGATTTATTTTAGATTTCATTTAATCTCGAAATTTACTAGTAATAAAATAAAGTCGTACCACTTTTCAAATTGATGTTGTCTGTCTCCTCCAATTTTCTTCTACGGCACTCCCGATATTTAAGTTTAACTACATCAATGTCCCTAATGTTATTTTTGTAGCTTCATTCAGAATTCCAATAACTTTCCTTTTTTCCATGACCGCTGTATTTTGTATGACACGTCCCAAATGCGAGTATTTGAAATTGCCAGCTGCATCATTTTGCAGTTATTAGTTTAGAATCTGCATTTTGTTTTACTGTCAAAAATTTTGATCTGTTAATACTGACAGACAGCCCCCATTTACTGTATTTCTACTTCATAATCTTGGTCAGTTACTTAGTTTTCTGAACCACAAATATGTAGTAGCAACGTGCTTTATTCTTGAATTTGGAAAACTGATTTTTTCACTGAACACTCAACTTTAATAAAACCTGAAACACCAGCTTGAATTCACGACCAAATGTCGTTTAAACCCATTTTGGCTTAACTTTTATTTAACCAGGAATTAGCTTAAGTTTCTTGAGGATTTGATTTTTTTGGCACGTCTAACAGATGTTTTTACGAAAAAATAACTTATACACTAGAACTTAAAAAATTATAGGAAGGGGTTAAAGGGTAAATACGAATTGCTTGTCTTTTAATCTCATCCACGTTTGTCAGTTTTCACTGAATGCTAAACACAGAAAACTAAACTCTAGAAATAGACAGCGAAGGTGACCTTTAAATTTACCTAAGCGATCGTTTTTGTTTTGTGATAGTTTTGTTGTTGTTGTTGTTGTTGTTTTATTTAAAAATGTTTCTTAGAAATTATACCCCTGAAGTATACTTGCATTTAATGGAATGCTTCCCCCAAGAAAGATCTCAGACACTGAAATGTGCTTAATTGAAAATTTCTTTACTCCGTTTAATAGCCGAATTGAAACTCATATATAGTTTCATATTTATAAAAAGCTACTGCGCACATAATGATCGTACCTAAATTGCACTTTTAATTTTTAAAGGCAGCCAGCTTTCCAAAACCAAACTAAATTTCGCCTAGCGTGGCTAGTCTCCGCGGCCGGGAAGACGATGGTGTTTTGATTCGGAGAGCAGAAATGCATTTCAGTGCATCACAGATATGGGTAACGATTGCAGATATATTTTTCAAACATCGATACACCGATGTTCATTTGTATATTACAAAATGATGATGTAACACAATTCACTGACACTTCCTTCGCCCACAAGTATGGTATAATTCATGGATTGAATGCATCGAGCATTATCCAAAATTACCAGTTATTTTGTTTTTGTGCGATTTCTTCAAAAAAAACCTTAAGGTATCCCATCACGTTTGAGAACTTTTTTTAAAAGAATAAGATTTTATTTGAATTTTAATTGCAGTTATAGAAATACCAAGTTAAAAAAGTTAAAAAATCAAAAAGAGGAATTTTAAATTGGAAAACTTAAAAAAATATATTTAAGAAAAAATTTTATTTATATTTACGATAAAATATTGTGATTCTGCAAATGAATGAAACAGATCAAATATTCTTACATTTGTATTGAGATACACTTATTATGCATGCAATGAACTATAAAAGAGACGATATTCTCAAATGTAGCTCAGATACAAGCAATTAAGTTTGTCGCAGCAGAAAAAACAAAAAATAGTAGAATATTTTTTATGAATAGTGCTAATAACTTATCTCTAGGTGAATATATAATAAAATTGGCAGTTTATTGCATGCATAGTATAATAAAAGACATGTATGCAGAATTTTATTACTTTCAGTGCTCGAAATGGAAATTCTGAAGTGCCGGTATGTTCATATTTAGCTGAAAATCATCCGGAAAAAATACCTTCGCCAGAAAATCTTCAAAGTTAAAAAAGTAAAGAAAAAAAAACCCTGTAAGAAAAACTCCCTTGTGTGAAAATATAATTGACAATTCCGTGGAATACTATTGCACCATAAGTCAGAAACGATGGCAGTCGATTTCAGTTGGTTGGTTTGTGGATCCAGCGGGCACTACTTATGCTACACCGAGAACTTGTTTTTAGCGAGGAGTCTCTACCCCGGGACCAACGGATTAATGAGACTTCCGAACCTGGGCTAATCATTAGTGATTCAGCTGGACTTGAACCCAGAACTTTTATTTAGGGTTCCGAGTCGAGACGACAGCACCCTTCCAATAGGGACTTTCATGAAATAGAAATTCATGCAATTAGAAACTCGGCAATCAGAATGAATATTCAGTCTTAAAATCTCATCTCCTTCAAAAAAAGAAAGTCTGAAGTGGAAAAAGGTAATACTCATTGCTGTTAATAATAAAATTTGTGTTTAATATATCATTTTATGAGGAAGCTCTTCAAACTGAATACAGTATATTAAATTAATGATATAATAAAAAGTACTGACACCTTTAGTGGGATGATCTGGGGCTTGGGCAAGATGTGATCATGAGCTATCGATAGCTTCATTTCTGTCCTTTGAAAGATTGAACTTACAGCTCTAGTGTGCATCCCCCCCTACCCTTTACAGTTCCCCCACAGCTATTTCTCAAGGGCACGAGGCACATAGGTTTCTGTGTTTAAGAATGCGCACTCGTAAGCCAGGGACAAGAAAAATCATTTCTGCAGTTCCCACTTCTAAAATTAATGCCGATATTTAAATTCCGGGTAAAAAGTACCGGTATGGAATGCCAGGAAAAACGAAGTTCTGGTATGGAATACCAGGAAAAAGAAGTGCCGGTATGTCATACCGGCCAATTTCGAACACTGATTACCTTTGGTACGGTAGTTCTCAATTTATGATTCTTAGTCTCTGACAGAGTAGCAAAATATTCTGTGTTTCAGTAAACGAGTTTAAAGTTTTAACCACAAATGTTCGCTAAGGTATATTCTTCCTGTGGTCTAAAATTTACTTGTTTCACAGAAGATACCTTCTCTCTTCAGTAACAGCATTAGTTTTATTTCTTGTGGAACTAAATTTTTCTTCTTTGCTTTTTTGCGAAGTCCGAAGAGTGCCGCAGAGAATCATGAATACCATCGCTGTCTAGTTTTTCGTATCTTTTTTATAGTAACATAATTCAGGACTTACCCTTCATGTGTGGAATACTGATAATAATTCTCTAAAACCATCATTAAATTGAATTACGCTAGCAAGCACCAAAAATGTATTGTATCAAAGAGAACAAACATTTCCATAGGTATCAGCTGTCACAGAATGTTATTAAAACATTCCTTTGAATTTTGTGGTAGGTTGCACCAAAAAATGGTACTACACTAGCTCATCAATTTCTAGTAAACGATACACCATTTTGTGGTGCAAACGAAACCCAAAACAGGGCGCACAGGAGGACTTGAATTTGGACACCGTAATGTGGTATTATTGTACCATAATGTGGTGCAAAGTTGTACCATGTTGCTGGGTTTTGTTTGCATTACACAATGGTGTATCTTTTCTCAGAAAGTGGTGCAGTTGGTGTAGTGCTACTTTTTAGAGCCATTTACCACAAACATTTTAAGGGTGTAAATCCTATTTTGGCAAATCTTGATTGCAAAGTATATCGGTTTTATTATATTCAATGTCTCCTCAGGAATTTCATGTGACTCTTCATCATCCAGAGTGCAGAAACAAAAAGACACTGATAGCCTCTGTGTGCGAACTATTTCACCGTGGTAATGTTTACATCATCCTTTCTAGATGTAAAACGATTACCGTGAAATCTTTGCTTTTTAAAGCGACAAGACTTGAATTTGGACACTTTTATAAATCCATAAATCTTCACAAATACAATGACTTTTGTAGTCTAGGAAACATGGAAAGCACCGGAAAAACAAGAAACAGAAAGAAAGAAACACTCAGAAATGAAACAGAAGAACGCAGTACTAACGATGTTCCCATACACTTAAACATTTTGTGGTAGGTTGCACCAAAAAGTGGTGCTACACCAGCTGCACCACTTTCTGAGGAAAGATACACCATTATACGGTGCAAACAAAATTCAACAAATTTAAATTTATAAAGAGGAACAGTACACCAATTAAGTAGTAAATAGTAACACTGTACTAGTGATCCGATTTATTGGCGTAGGAAATAAACACATAAGCGCTTCCAAGCTTTCGCATATCAACCAGATAGCTTTTTCAAGGAAGTTAGACAGAAACTGCAAACTGAAAAATAGAACGCTTAACAATTTGAACGCGGGAACTTGACAATAAATAGATGCGACGTTATATTCATATAAAGATACGAGGCATCACGTTGGTTGCAGAAGCTTTCACCCGTCCTTGCAGAAGCAATACTTCGCCCAATTGAGCGGAATATATTCTCCAGCATTACCCCACGGCCTACCACTTGGCTGCGTTACGCAAACGACGTATTTTTTGTATGGCCCCACGGAAAAGAGACTCTTCCAATTTTCCTTGATAAAATCAATGATATACATCCTACGATCAATTTCACGATGGAGCTTGAAAGCAACAACACTTTACCTTATCTGGATGTTTTATTGAGGAAATCGTCTGAAAACCGCCTCGGTACACAAGTCTACTATAAACCCACGTCCGTCCCCAACCTGATGCTCCGCAGCTCTTTCTGTCCCGCAGAATACAAAGCAGCTATCTTCTGTTCTCGAATTCAAAGAGCCTTCGCCGTTTCTTCTGATGCCCATTCTAGACAACACGAAATTGAAAGAGTCATCAAGTTAGCCACTGATGCAGGATATTCATTGAATCAGATACATAGCTTTATCCAAAAAGCCAGAGCCAAACAAACAATCCAGTCTCCCTGTGCCGCAGCTACGTTATTTAGGCTCAATTACCTACATACCAAGTGTGTCTTACAAACTCAAAAACGCCCTCAAGAAGATGAACTACAGCGTCGGCATAAGGTCCCCTGCATCTTTACATACTATAGTAAAGAGAAATAGTGAAAAACCACCTCTCTCCTGCTAAACAGGCGTTTATGCGATCCCCCACAGTATCCGGACGGCTCTAAACGATACTACATTGGAATGACCAAGCGTTTGTTTGGAATCAGAGTCAACGAACATAAAAGGGACACAAAATACGATAAAGTAGCCACGGCACAATTCAGAGAAGTCAAATTCAAGTCAGCTACTCCTATGTGGGATGAAATAAAGAAATTAGCTAGCTACTCTATCCCTAAATGTACAGCTATTCGGGAAATCTTGGAAATCATTACCAACAGCGATACTTGCAATGATTGTGTCTCGCTCGAGTTGCCACGAATCCGGAACCAATTCTTCAAGTAACGCCTTTTCTTTACCACTATCCTGCGTGCAACCAACGTGATGCCTCATATCTTTAAATGAATATAACGTCGCGTCTATTTATTGTCAAGTTCCCGCGTTCAAATTGTTAAGCGTACTATTTTTCAGTTTGCAGTTTCTGTCTAACTTCCTTGAAAAAGCCATCTGGTTGATGTACGAAAGCTTGGAAACGCTTATGTGTTTATTTCCTACGCCAATAAATCGGATCACTAGTACAGTGTTACTATTTAAAACTCAACAACATGATGCAACCTTGTACAATAATGTGGTGCAAAGTTGCATCATTTTTTTGGGTTTTGTTTGCACCACACAATGGTGCATATTTTCTCAGAAGTGGTGTAGCACCACTTTTTGGTGCAACCTATCACAAAATGTTTTAACAGTGTATGTTTCATCCCGCAAGAAAACCTTTGTCAAAAATCTCATGTAGTTTAATATTTATTCACAAATGTTCTTCAGTACTGTATTTAACCAAATTAACAGGTAGAATAACTTTTTCAAATGGGACATTTGAAAATTTTATGCTAGGGCAAGTTGGGCAGTTTTGAAAAGGTTCTTCCAGTTGGACAGTTTGTCTTTGAACAGCTCTCAACTTCTAATGATGATAGAGGCAACTTAAGAGCTGTTTTCGAAAGCTTAAGATATGATTTTAGAAAAGGAGCAATATAAAAAAAATTGCTGTTTTTCACCGAAAACAGTCATTCGAACATGATTGGATACTTTAAGGAACGCAGCTTTAAAAACATAATATTTAGGTCTAATTTTTGTGTTTTGTAACGGCTGATGCTGTGTTTACAGACTTAATTGATTCTATCAAATTTAAATCTCCTGTAGTAGGGTTTCCCTGAAAAAACATGATGAAAGTTATTGATCTTTGATTACAGATTCTCATGATGTCAGCGTGCTGTTTGTATCAAATACGCATAATGCTCATGGGAAGTCACCTTTGGAGACCTGTGGAACGGCGTTTCCTTAACGATTACAGAAAACAAAAGTTGTATATTGAGAAGAAATCTGTCAAAAGCACCGAAATTTAAGAACAGTTATTTGTCGACGAGAATATAGAGACTGAAAAATGTCAGAGATATCCTTTATTGTTTATTTATCTGATTTAATTTAATGAACAAAGCAGTTATTGTACTGATAAATTTTCCTTCCAATACATAAGACACACGCTCTGTGTTTGCGGCCATACTCCACACAGCTCCAGAACCTATGCATATAACTTTATTTGGACCTTGATCAAACTTTTAGCAATGAGTGTCGTAAGTTAACATGAAATTGTATTTTGTATACCTATGTGAAATTTTACATACCTTGATGCCTAACATATTGGTTATATTGCATATTGATCTTACAATTATATGCCTTTCCATTGCGCTTTTATGAAATGCCGTAATTAGCATGATAAATAAACGGACTTCTTTTGCCGATACTGGATGACTAGAGTAATAGGAATCCAATTAATAAAGTACAAGTTATGTTAATTCGTGCAAACAAGTAAACAGGTCCACCCTGTTCTCACTGGTGGCACTCTGACGCGACTTATAGAGGTCTAACTATACCACTGGGATTAGAGCAAATGCTATGACACACTCACCAACTTACTTGGCTAGGGTGGCGGTTTATGCTCCCTGTCTTTCCCAATGACTTCACATCTTCGGTAGCACACCGAAGTGTAATTTTTAACTATTGAAACTGGAAAGACTAGGGGATAAACATTAATATTGATGCGATTTCGTGATCCAACTGCGAACCACCAATCGATGCGGTATTGTGCCGAGCGATGGTATTCATTAATTTCAATGCTCGCCTCAATCGAGGCGTGTCCGAGCGGTTTGATGTTTGTTTGTTACTAGAGGATTGGCGTCCGTACCACCCGGGAGCTGGTATGTATAGCGAAATCGTTCTCAGCTAACTGAAACACAGGAATTTTTAATACCAGAGCACATGGAGAAAAGAAAGTAAGAATTGAACACTTAAGAATTTTGATTGTAGGCGGAACCTACCGTCCGAAGCGTTGGCCTCGGCGTACAAACAGGAGCTATTCTCCTACTTTTGAAATAATAAAAGCTTGCCCTATATTCTGAAAACAACAGTCTTTCGCCGCTAGGCGTATCAGAGCTCTGAAAAGTCTGGAACCGGCGGCCATCTAAGTGCAAAGATAACAAGCAATAAACCAAAAGTACTCACTTATTGCTCGCAGTAGAACGGTAATCTGGGTTATCTAAGATAGCTTAACCCTTTTCAGTGAAACCGTCGACACACACGCACGCACACGAAAAGGCACTGTATAGGGCCTTTTTGATGACTTTCACCTGTGTGAGAAGCGCGGGCTGGTGCCGCACCCTTCTTTCCACTTCCTCTTCGAGGAGCAGCGACCAGCTGCTGGCGGATGGGGTCAGGATGAACGGGGGTTGACACTCCTCGACCCTGTAGAGATGTACGCTCTCTGCTCTGAGAGTGTAACGGCTTGCGGTTTCGCCGAGGTCGGTGAACTCCGCCCATCTTCGGCTGAAGACGGCGTTTTCGTGAGATGCTGGTTTCCTGGCCGGAGGTTAGCTAACGATTCTTGACGGGAGCAGTATAAGAGATGATAGACCTTTGCAAAGAGCCCGGTACTCTCAGCTCTTTTCAGCAGCGGCCAAACCGTCCTCTTAGGTGCTCTCAATTTGACATTCCGGTGGCTTACCTCAGCCACCAAGTTATTGTTAGGCTTTGCTTTTCTCGTACCCGAGCGTCTTACCCCTGCGCGTCGGGCACTGTCGCCTATATTCCGTTTCTTAGGACGTCGACCTCGCAACTGTCTTACCCCAGCGAACTGCGAAAACCAACTGCCTCCCTCTTTCCTTTTCCCCTTCACGGAGACAGACTGCAGTTGCATCTTTTTCGTTGTCAGGTGCCTTCGCCTTGCTCCTTTTCTGTCAACAACTTAATGTTGCTCTCTTCTGTTTCGTACCGAGTGCTCATAGCCTCTGTGAGACTGGTGTAACAACCGACCTTCGACCCGCCATAGCCGTAATTTGAACGGCGGCTAAAAGCTTTTTGACTCAAATGGCTTAAGAGTAGGCATATTTATGAGGGTCTGGATGAATCTGCATCGCCGGACTGGGTGGTCGTGGTGTATCTGGGTGGGCCTCTCAAAGGCGACTTCACAATTCCTTTGTTTCCACCCAGCTAAGCGAATTATCCTACTTCCCCAATTAAACCGTGCTATTTCTCCAATTAATTTTGCAATAGGCCAAATATTTAATTTAAATATTATAATAATTGGGCCACGCCTATCTAGTCCCCCCCCTCTTTTACAGTTAATTAATTTAGACCCAATTTTCGCATCAATATGTTGAATATGTCGTTTTGCTGACGACACATTCAACTTTGCAATATCCCCTCAGAGCTATTGAGTATGATCCATGAACTTGCTGATAAGAGCAAAGAAGTAGGATTAAAAATGAACATACAGAAAACAAAACTGATGTACCTTTCAAAGAAATGAAGTTTTAGAGGTGATGGATACAAATTTACAAGTAACTGATGCCTACATCTACTTTGGATAGCAGATAATCCCAAGCGGGGGCTACATCGAAGGAGAAATTTGTAGATTTATGAGACTTATAGCTGGAGTGCATTTGGAAGAAACAGTTCAATTTGAAGAGCGATTTGCCATTATGTCTTGAAAGTGTTTAATGAAAATTAATTCCAGTTCTTTTTAATGGATAAGAAACATGCACTTTAACTGAAACAGACAGACCAAGAGTAAAATCTGAAAAGTGCTTCTGTTCTCTATCCCATACAAAATGAAATTTTATGATTTGGAGCGGAAATATATATTCGCAAGAAAGCAGTAAGGCAAAACATAAAAAAATCAAAAATTTTTCCTGAGCGATTTTTAGAAGTGCAGAAGATATTATGTTCAGAAATAGAGAATAGGCAGACGAAGCAATATCGTACGCGCATTTTTATACCACCTGCCGATTATACGTAGATTGAGCAAACATAAAAAATCAAATGTTAATTTTATATGTCCGTGCGTGCGCGCCCAGCGCAGGGCATTTATTATTATTATTATTATGTCTGTTCTTATGTGTATTTCTACTGGCGGGTAAGCACTAAATCAGGAGTTTCAGCTGTAATCTGTTTTATGAATACTAATCGCTCTCAGTCCTTTACTTTGGTTCCCTGTATCAGAAAAAATTAATTTGAACAGAATTTTTAATGGACGGAAGAAAGGAATGGTTATTATGTTCTACTTTCTTACCTGTCGTGGAAGATCAGCTGATTATTGACGCTTCTCGTGGTGGAAAGCATGATAATTAAGAATCTGTTCAATACCTCAAACAGCTGGCAACGATATTCACAGGCTTTTCAAGGATTTCCATTAATACTGGGCTAATTTCTCTGAACTAACCCCAGGAACGTTTAATTTTAGGAATAGAAAAAAAGCTTAAAAAAGGGACGGGAACTGAAATACGTATTGTAAATCTCAACCAGATGTGCTTTAGTTTTTAACTCGTCGTCATTGTCGAATTTATTGAGTTTATAATTTATCTTCCGCTTCATATCACATTATTATTCCCCAATGGAAGAAATCATCCTAAGTTTTTTAAAACATGGCAGTTGAAAAACATCATATCAAATGATTGTTATCTAAAGGTACTGCTGTTTCTTTTCTTCCTCAGAATAATGAAAAGTTTACCTTTGATAAATCTGAGTTACATGTAAAATATTTATTTCAAAATTTACGCTTTATGACTCGTGAAGTCATGTACAGTTCTCTCGTGTTTAAAACGCAAAAGCTATTAGAAACTGTTAACTCGAATATCTGTGTAGTCGAGCACTCTGAAGCGCTGGCTTCTGGCAATTCGTCTTGGTTTGGACGATGATTGAGTCCTGGATAAAGCATGAGTTGTGTAGCTGTCCGTCCTGCACTCTGGGAATCAGAGAGGGTCGACTGCTATAGCCCTATGAGTTATTCATAGTGATCGTTAAACTCCGAACCGAAAATAATATCTATGACTGCTTATCTGTACAAAAATCACGTTTGTCAGTTTCTCACCCAGTGCTCCTAGTTCTCCTTATCTGTTATTGTATGCTCTTAAAATCTGTATCGAAAGTGTTTTGAATTTTTTCAAGTTCGCAGAAATATTTTACATAAAATAATTTTTTTCTTAAATTTAGTGTTGTACTATTTATCGAAATGGATATGTGCTTAAAATCTGTGTCGAAACTGTTTTGAATTAGTTGGAGGAGTTTTTAACTTAAATATTGCATTTCTGCTTGCTCAGCTGGGAATAATTTTCTCTGATCTTTTTCTATTGTTGTTTTTATTGTTCAAACGCGACGCTATGTGTGGGCTAGGATGGACCCACCCAATTTTTCGTCAAGCCCACATCTTTAGCGCCCACCCCTCCTTCTCTAAAACGTTTAAACAGTCAGAAAATATAGCGAGCGCAATCATCTAAGATATTAGGGAACTTGGGTAAACGTCCGTGATTTTTTTGAATTCAAGAAATATTTTACATAAAATATTTTTTTTATTAAATTTAGTGTTGTACTATTTGGTGAAATGGAGAGAGAGTTCCCTGAGAGAATATCTAAGAGAGTAGTAGAAAGACACCATTTTAGTAATTATAATTTAAAAAAGAGAGAGAGAGAGATTTTTTGACAAGTTAGCTAAAATTCGTAAACAATCTTAAGACAGTAAATATTAAAAAAGAAGATAAAGGAACGATGTAAGTAAGCGAAAATTTCGAAGAAAGTAACCTGTTAAAGGGCATGAAGATCCGTTTCCATGGTTCCCAGTACTACGTACAATGAATAAATACTACATACAGTAGGTACCTGAAAATTTCTCTCTTTTTCTTTTCTTTTTTTTTTTTTATCCTCGGCTTTGGCTAAAATCTACATTTTTTGGCAAAATTTCTGCGAAGCACTTTAAACTTTGTGCCCCTTCCTTATGATACCCACCCTCCCGTTCTGAGCTGCTGGCGTCGCCATTGTTGTTAATGTTGAGTTCGAGATTCTTAGATTCTCGAGAACCGGCAAAGCCAACGTGCATGTAATTTAACTGGAATGTTTCTTTCTTATCCCGATAGATGGCACAGCAAAACAAACTCTCTGGTAGGAAAGAGCGAAAGTCATGCATTAACTCCCAGAAACAATTTTTGGGTTAGTTTTTTAATGTTGTCTTTGTCAATGTTGTCTTTGTCTTACTGTGCGTAGCATTAAATCTTTGAAGCGATCGGTGATTTGCTGCTGCCTGATCAAAGGCATATCTAGGAAATTTACAAGGGGGAGGCCACAAAAACGTTACTTAAATTTACAGAAACGAAATTTTGATGCGAAATAATACGGAATTGTACATCGGTTGAATAAAAATAAGTTGTACAGAAAAAGAGTCTGTTCATAGCTTTCAACAAAACTGAAAAAAACTGTCAAAATTAAAATCATTGCAACAAGTGCATTGTGTATTTATAGAGTACACAGTGTAATAAAATTTAATTCTATTAAACTGTCAAGAATAAGGGTTTGGCCTCCATGGCCTCACCCTCGCATCCGCACCTGTGTCAGATTGTCAATGGTTTGTCAGTTTAGTAGTATGCAATCAAATTGGTCAAGAGTTGTTTTTTCTTTTTTTTTTTTTTTTTTTTTTTTTCTGAAAGAACAACTGGATTTCAAATTCTGGGTCGTACATTTTCAGTTATTTATTCATTTCACCTCACTTGTGAAGAAATCGATGAGTTTTTACTGATTAGTAATGGATTGTTAATTTTGCACAATGGTACAGTGGTTCTTTTCTTCTTTCCATTTTAATTCACTTAGCAGAATAATTTCCTTTTGCAGGCTAGCACTGGAAAGTAAACTCAGTAATTAAACATACAATTATCTTAGAAATACTCCATTGAAAAAATATTTTGAGAATTACAAATATTTTTAGACTAACTCCTTTTCGGTACACTATTCGGGGGAGTCGTGCATTATTTTTTTTTTTTTTTTTTATTAGAGGTTTAACGACCACCATGAGCAACTCAGATGGGTTATAAAGCAGTCGCCCGTCCCTAATTTAGGGTCACTGGTTCCAGCGAAGGGAGAGAGCCAGTGCCGTAAGACAAACACAACATCCATGCCTCACCGGAATTCGAACCCGGACCCCTTTCGGACGAATGATCAGAGGCCATCGCGTAGACCACTGCGCCACGTATTATTGGACATAATGCACCACGGCGCCGTGCATTAATTGCACATGAAAATTTGTTCTTTGTGACTAATTCACGCACCTATTATGTGATAAGTGGGAGACTGAGGCACCTCTAACAAGTTATACTTCGATCCATCTTGTGTCGAAGAAAAACTTCCTGTGTCATATTTGTTTTGTTTTATATTTAATTACTTTGTTTAATGAATGCTATAACGTTATTTTGTTCAAAATAACAGCAGAGCGATGCATTTGAGAAATTTTGATGGCTGTTGGAGGAAGATTAATTTATGATTATCTCCATCAAGTTGCGGAACGCACCACCATCTCTGACCGGCTTTTAGCCAAGTAGTTCTTCCAGGGTCTGGTGTTATATTCGAGATAAGATGCTGATGTTGTACTTGTTTTTTAAGAAACATAGTCTGCACAAAAATAATTGTCTGCACGTGGAAAGTGTTTGCCTTCAAAGAAATTTCCCGCGCCACTTCTGTTTCCCATCCCAAGATTCAAGGCTCTTTTAAGGGCATATTTGGATTATCAGAATTTATGGTACCATTTTACACTTTAATTTAATTTTTAAATTTACTGTTTATGAGACAGTCGCTTCTCGTTTGTATTGATGTTGTTTTCCGCTACTCTTCTTCTACGCTACTCTTCCGCCATCCCTGGTATTTAAGCCTTGTTACGTCACTGGAGTAAGAGGTGGGGGAGAGAATTTGTAGTAAAGAAATCATGAATTAACTTCTCAAAGCAGTTCCATTCATAAGCTTTCATTTCTGTGCCCCAGTCGTATGTTAAGCATGCGATATCAAAAACGTATCAGGTTTTCACTTACCTGTACGTAGTCTGATGTGTGGCCCAATGTTCCCTCTAAACTGCGCTCGCGCACGGCCGCGCTGCGACTTAACTTCCACAGCGCAGCTGAAATACCTTCCGCGCAGTAAGCATTTTAGATTAAAATTCTCAAATCCCTAATGAATTTTCATAAATCGAAAATCAATTACCTGTAAAAATAATAATAAATAAAATTCGGGCTCTCAAACGTCAAAACAACACTTTTTTTTAATGCCGTTCGCCTCCTTCTAAGTTCGTCTCATTGTCCTCTTCATTCTCAAAGAATTCTTGCAAAGTAGCCTCGTGCGAGCAGATAGTGAACTCGAGAATGCGGGTAAGTGATTTTCCCACGCCGAGAAAGAGGCAGATATTGAGTCTTTTCTGAAAACAACACATCAGAAAAGACACAGCAAACCGTAACTAAGTTCATTGTACTAACTAATGCACCCATGCTAGTTGGCAGAGAAAGGTATTCCGGTCAGTGAAATTATAAGCCGCTGGTAAAAGGGTTTTGCTCAATACTTTGTCAGATAATAAGGCAGATTTCTTCCAGCATCAAAGACGCTGAAAGGCGCCTTGTGTTTGCGTTCAAGTTCGGTTTTTTTTTTCCCCGTATTTTTTGTTAAATTTAATAATGTCTAAACGAAAGAATTAGAGTTGCTTAGAACCACTAAAGAAGTGTGCTGTTGCTTTTAATTCCTCATGGTTGAAACACTCTGCTGAAAATTCTGCTGTTGCTTTAATTCGTCGTGTTGAAGACTGAAACTGT
The DNA here is from genome assembly GCA_039090855.1 of Macrothele yani. Classification (NCBI taxonomy): domain Eukaryota; kingdom Metazoa; phylum Arthropoda; class Arachnida; order Araneae; family Macrothelidae; genus Macrothele; species Macrothele yani. Next base: position 77,519,502 of record CM077007.1, on the reverse strand, counting down.
TGATTCGAAAACGCCAAAACGTGTAGAGTTAGGCAGCGTTTTTAGTTATACTGAAAGCACTGGTAAGATCTGTTCTGAAGCCAAATGTGCATGCGATTTTGCTGTTGGAAAAACCTGGAATTTTTGGAAAATTGACTTTTTAAAGATGCATCTGGTGCAGAAGATTCATTTGGAATCCCTGTAGAATTTAAAAAGAATAAAGTCTACAAGTGGAATCAAGAAGATGCTAATGGAATCAATTGCCGATCGGAAAATGAGGTTGGAAATGGACGATCGACAGCGCAGCGAAGGTGAGCAAATAAAAATTATTTCCAAGTACTCTCAAAGATGGTCGAGTCCTAAATTCCCACGGCCGAGTCTTCGGTTGGGGGGGGGGTGAGAGGCGATTTGTTCCTTGAAAGGACTGTCATATCAGAAGGATTTGCACTTGTTCTATTTGGACTAATTATTTTGTATTTAGTTGTTATTTTGTTTTTTATTCTCCTTGGTATTTTGATATGCAAAGAAACTGTGTATAAACATGCTTTTCCTAATTTCCAATGTTTTTATTCCAGAAGTAAATTTGAGCTTCTCACTTTTTATAGAATAAAAATTTTAATAATGAAATGTTTTTAATTTTTTTTTATTTAAAATCAATTGCGGAAAGAACGGTGATAAAAATGGGGGATTATAAAAAATAAGGTTTCCAATCTAAGTTCCAACTTCTATTGCATTAGTAAGAGAAGCTGAGAAAATATTTTTTTGCCCAAGTGGTTTTGATTCCTGTTCAGCTCATTGGGTTAGGCGAACATTGCCCATCGCCGCTTAGAGGGAATATTGGTTTGGCCCGACGCATCCTGAGATGCTTATCTCCTAAGTACTAAACTCGCTTGCACCAGTCTTATTTTCAGTCCTTTAAGACAGTCAGACAGTCTTATTTTCAGTCCTTTAAGATATTTTCAGTCGTCGCAGTCTTATTTTTACATCATTCCAGTATGTGACGTTTTTGATCAGATCTTTTGAGTGCACTTATCCTACCAGTCAGTCTACTTAAGATTATCCTACATCAGTCTACTTATCCTACAGTCAGTCTACTTATCCTACAGTCAGTCTACTTTGAGATTTTTTGTCAAGACAGCTGCAACAATTAACCAGTATTGCAGTTGTTTCTTGCAATGTTATGTTGGGGGACTGTAAGTTGATTCATTTCCCAAGAAACAGAGGTCAAAATTAGATTTTCTGGTAAGAAATAAAACTGATTTAGTTTCGAACCGGACAAGAATTGTAATTAGCCATTCATTCAACATAACAAATACAGGAATTTTCAAGTATGACCGACAAGTGATAGTTCTTGCAGAAATATCATATTTGTCACACTTCCAAGCGTGCAGTCAGGACTGCGGAGTTGAATATGTAGGATAATGTATCTCCCAAAATGTTTTGTATTTCCTAAACAACATGACTAGTGAATTCAATTGTTGCACTTAGTGTGTTTTGTCCTTTTATTTTAATGATGATACACTCAAATGTTTCCAAAACGAAGGATTTGAGCACAAAAGTGTTCTAATTGAATCGAATCAATTTTACCCCTGCGTGAATTTGTACCATATATGAAGACATCTGAGAAGGAAGACCATTTTTTCCTCTTTCTCAGATTTATCATCCAATGTGTCTTTAACTGAAGAAGAAACTGAAAAAATGGCGTATTTTTGCTGTTGGTGGTGGTGGGCTTGGAGTGTGAGAGGCTATGGGAGGGAGGAGAAGTAGTACCACAACGAACATCTGAGGTTATGAGAGTCGCTCGTCCTTGGTTTGGGTCATTGATTCTGGGAAAGGAGCAGCATGAGTATAGCAACTGGGCCTAGCTCGAACGATTGCTTTGGATAACTCGACTATCCCGACAGTTTTGGTAGATGCAAATAAGAAGTTGTGACGTATATTCTAAATTAACTTTCCTTTTTAGTTTCTTTCCCTATGTAAATCTTGAGTTTATTCTCAGTTATACTTCACTCTTAACATGATATCTTTTCTCTCAAACGAATACTGTTGGCAACATAATTGAGGTTGAATGAACGTGACGTATGCCTGATATAAGATAAGAACGAGAGATAACAAGGACGACTAAACTGTTGCTTGGCGAGCGTTGTTAAAGAGAGCTTTGCTTGAAGAAGTGTTGCAAGTTAAGCGTTGTGTGTAGAGGATTGTGTTAAGAGCTGTGTGGTGTGCGGATAGTTTAATGCAATACGCTATGCTATGTTACGATGTGTTGGCTACATACTGAATAAAGCATCTTTTCCGTAAGTTTTACTGTTGTTTACATGTTTCGTCTAGCCGTTAAGGTTTAATTTAGGAACTATTTCATCTTATGGTTATGTTTTTAAAATAACGTAGAAGTACTAAAAGTCTTCTACTTCATAAACTCCTTAAATTGATGCTAGATCCGTTGATACTGTAAATACTCTCTTTATTTGTTAGATTCTTCTGAATTTGATGAGATCTTGCATTTGCGTTGGAAAATACTAAGTTATAAATATTTGTAACGTTTTTCCTTCCTCTTCATTAATTTACATTCCCTATTTTTAACCTTTCAGTTATTGTACTGCCTTTTGATTCCATTTATGTCAGATATTGAGGTTCTGCTGAATGTGCTCACAAAAATCCTCACCAATCTTTAACTATTCTCAAATTTCTTCCAGAATTATTTTTCTTGTACGTTTTGTTCCACCTGTTACGTTTTGCTCCACCATATTGTATGATTTCAGCAGCTTTTCTATTTTTTTTTCTAGCACTCCTGTCGTCAATTTGATTATTACAATAACAGTTCTCTTTGAAGCTGAACGTGAATACAAGATAATGTAGGAAACCATGTCTTTGACAGGTTGATTTTTTCCTTACCGACCAGTGGAACATAATTCCGTTTCGGGTCCAGAATATTGACATGAATGATATAATGTTCACTGGAAATCCCAAATAACACTTTGTGTGAAAAAAGGAAAGAAATTTTTCGAACCACATAGGCAGTGATGAGCAGTGCTCTTCACAAATGTGTTCCTTGAGTTTTAATATTGAATTATTTAATTAGAAAGTATTTACCCTAAAGTCAGCCCTAGACGAATTCTCGCTTCCTACCACTATTCTCTTAGGATTTCGGGGAATTCATAGATTCTACTCATGGTTTTGTCAAAGACTTTTACTGTAGATAGCCGGAATACGGGGTAAATAAGCATCAAAATCAGTTGTAGAGGCGCTTCACTTTTCTTGGACCTATTTCTTTCTTTTGTGGGTTTTTTGAAATATGGCTGATATAAGAATGGAGCTGACTTTCCACTTGCTGAACAGCCTTTTCGACTTTCCTATACTTCCCTCTCCGCCCTACATAGAAACGTGTTTGTGTCATTCGTACTTCTTGTTTTGGCTCGCACATTTCTTTGGGATTTTAACTGAATGTGGAGATGCTTACACTTACACTGATTTTGATATCACAAAGTCTACTCGTAAAGTGGGGCATTGATGTTCTATTTTTCCGTAAACATTCCCATAACAATGATCATCCATCGTGGTATTTCTATTTCATAGTGGCAGACAGCATTGATCCCTGTTGTGCCATTTCTCTATTTTCAGAGCATCTGTGTTATTGCCAAACGTGCAGGTTATAACGCTCTTTCCATTAATGTCGAACTGCCACACGAATCGCTTTTGTCGTTTACTTTCTTTCCTTTGCATGTTATTAAAGGATGCCAGCCAAAACGCCGACAATTAAAACACCGACACCGAAACAGCGACAGGTCAAAACACCGACACCGAAAAACCGACAGGTCAAAACACCGACACCGAAAAACCGACAGGTCAAAACACCGACACCGAAAAACCGACAGGTCAAAACACCGACACACCGTCAGGTCAAAACACCGACACACCGTCGATTGTCGAAATACCGACAATCAAAACACCGACGATCATAACACGGACAATCATAACACCGACAAATTATAACCGTGACAACCCTAACACCGACAATCATATGGACTATAGGCCGGCGAGTAGAGGAACTCTATTCCGAGCGATGGCAAAATCACAGTGGGTGGTAAGGGAGATGACAACACCCAATCGAAGGATGTGCTTCCCCTTAGCGGTGAACGATGGAACTTTATTAATTTCTTTTCCGACCAACGGCAACATATTTTTATTCCGAGCGACAGCAACATCTGAGTGGATGGGAGGAAATGGGGATGCATAGGTGTTGGATATGTCTATGCTTATGTGCTGCCACTACGGTGAACGATGGAACTTTATTATTTTTACTCCGAGAGATGGCAGCATCAGAGTGGATGCCCAAATGGGTGGCGTGGGTGATATAAGGGGATGACAGTAACCAAACGATGCATATGTGCTGCCCCTAGTGGTGAACGACGGAACTTTATTGATTTTTATTCCGAGCGATGGCATCATCTGAGTGGATGGGTGGGAAGGGGGATGCATAGGTGTTGGATATGTCGGTGCTTATGTGCTGTTCCTAGCGGTGAACGATGGAACTTTATTATTTTTATTCCGAGAGATGGCAACATCGGAATGGATGCACAAATTTGTGGATGATAGAAGGGGATGACAACAACCAAACGATGCTTATGTGTTTCCCCTAGCGGTGAACTTGGTCATTTGAAGAGACAAATTCTTCGCTGCGTCGTTCCTCCGACGTCGATATTTTCTATCGCCGCATCTTAGGCTTCATATTCCCCTCCGTTGATTTTATTGCAGCCGTTATCTTCTTACGATCTTCAAAATGAAAGGAAGTGCTTCTGAAATGAACAACAACGCTGTTTCTTTTCCTACCAATTTAGCAGCATCCACTTCTCATGGTATATCTCTGGAAAACCTACCCGAACACCGCGTTTCATTGGAAGGAAATAAGATGGTAAAAGTGAATGATTTCACGGGTACTGTTAGGGTTCCTATTCGAAGTTACACCATGAAATACTCGGAACTATACCCTTCCCAATATGATGTTCCCGTGTCTGCTCAGACATTTAAGGAATTCATGGCAACTGTTATATCTAGAACGGAAGAAATGAAATCGCCGTATTCAACAAAGTATTGCTTATGAACTGTTCCCCTTCTCCTCGAGAAATCGATTACCATTTCCAGCAACTTCACCTACAGTCTGATGTTGAATCGGTCGTCAGTGTCATTAACAAATGGCCAATTTTGAACTCTGAGAGATGTGTGTGATCAACTTTGGAACAGAGTAAACAAATTAAAGTTTGGACCCCTTTTTCAAGATATAGTGTTACAACATCAAGGAACTTTTGTTGCGTTTCCTGAAAACATCAAGCAAATGAATTTCATTCTCGTGGATGTCGTAAGAGTTGCCGTCAAACAAAATTTGGAAAAAGTATTCTACTACATTGAATGGAGGGGTTGACCTTGTATTACAGCATCCCTTCTTCAAACGGGCACTCCGTAAGGGGTCCGGGTTCGAATCCCGGTCAGGCATGGATGTTGTGTTTGTCTTACGGCACTGGCTCTCTCCCTTCCCTAAAACCAGTGACCCTAAATTAGGGACTGGCGACTGCTTATAGCCCAATGAGTTGCTCACGGTGGTCGTTAAACCTCCAATCAAAAAAAAAAAAAAAAAAAAAAACGGGCGCTCGGAACCAACTGACGTTAAGATTTCTCGAAGCGGCGAGTGGAAACAGCGCCAAAAATATTTGATCCACCCACAGATATCATATAAGAGACTAGACTGGCTGCCCGCTATTTCTGTAACACTCTTACGATGTGGCATCAACGATCCACATTGAGCGGGTCAATTTGAGAAAGGGTTCTGTTACATGTATGCATGTTAGAAGATATACAAAATGGTAAATGCTTGTTCTGCAATAAATTGCATTGCCAGAGATAATAAAAACAGCAAAAAAAAATCGATACCATATCACAGGTGAGTGTTTGTAGTCAGTTTTACAAATTTTAAGATTTCTGTCCAATATATCAAGTTGACCAAATGGTAGTGGGTAAGATATATATGAGAGGATTTTTTTTTTTTTTTTTGAATGGAGGTTTAACGACCACCGTGAGCAACTCAATGGGCTATAAGCAGTCGCCCGTCCCTAATTTAGGGTCACTGGTTCCAGGGAAGGGAGAGAGCCAGTGCCGTAAGACAAACACAACATCCATGCCTGACCGGGATTCGAACCCGGACCCCTTACGGACGAATGATCAGGGGCCAGCACCTAAGACCACCGTGCCACCGGGGCGGCATCTGAGAGGAATGCACCTCTTGTTAATTTGTAATAGCGTTAAAGTATAGTTAATTAATATTAATTACAGTTTGTAATCAATAAAAATAATTCTAGGTTAATTACTTCTACTGTATTAGCTACGTATCTCTAGAGATAGATCTAAGTATCAAAAAGTTTTAAAAATTGTATATTGTTTATTAATATTACTTAAAATGTTTGGCACTGCAAAATGTAAGTTTTTATGTCCTATACCCTATACGAAATATATATGTGTCATATACATATGTAAGATACCTACGTCCTTTATATATATGTTAAGGCCTTGTCACCTTGTAAAATACATCTTATGTATTTGAAGACATGAAGAGATGCAATGAATTATCATTTTTAACATTTATTACTAAAGAAACACAAACACTGAATCAAGTATAGACAACAAAAATTAGAAATGAATGCAAAAAAACAAAAGTTCACAAATAGTCCCGGAGTTTAAGTTTGTCCATAAAATGTCTTTTTTCTTGCTTTGAGATTCGCGAAGGAGTGCACAACGTCGTCGAACGATAACTACGTAGGAATTTCTCTAATGACATGATAGCAAGACCATTAAGTTTTTGTTGAAGCATTCATTGTCAATCCCAAGTTGTGTTTTTACCGAGGCCATTTTCGGAAAAGAACGCTGTGCGAGACAGTTGGTTATTGGTGTAGAGGCGGAAAGCCGTATGCTAATTAACGTAGACCAACGTCGGTCTTATATTTCCGTGATTCGAATAATTATTTTCTGGCACAATAGAGGTGATGTTTTTTGCAATAGAACTATCCAACTAATAATTAATAAGGATAGCGAGGTGCTCGCTCTCTCAGCTTTCCATGAATGCTATCGAGAGAGGGGAGTTAAAGATTTCAAATAATCACTCAGGCACAAAGTATTTAACGGGCATAAGTAAAATTCAACAAGTTTTAATTGTAGCACAGTGTTCAGCCACCGTGATTCTACGATTCCGTGGTTTACTTGTGCAATAGTCTTAGCGTCCTTAATATTGATTCATTGTCGGGCGTAATCCTGACGTCCTAATAACCTAAATTCTATCTAAGTGAGAGCGGTTGGACGCCTGTATCACTTCCGTTCGTTACCCCGCGCTATATGCAATAACAACGCCGTAGATTCCGGTGAGATCCTCGGGAAAAAGCCTGTATCACCGTTCACACATTTTCCGACACTTTCGGAAATCTAGCGTCTCCTCCGTGAGAACGCTCCCCAGCACGAATTCATCGCTAAAACTCAGCTTTCCTCCAAGAACCAACCTCTACCCGTGAAGACTTGAGACAGACCATATTCTTTTCCGATGCTTCCTCCCCGGGATAACATCCTCCCTACTTTCTATTGGTCCCTACTTACCTGCTCCGCCCGGAGGCGAACATTACTCTCCTGCATTGGGTGCGCCTAACGAAGGTCATCCGACTTTCTCCACGCTTTCTCCCCCACCCCCTCCCTTTTGGGGTCTCCCGTCCATGACCCGGCTGCAAACTAACGCTAGCTCGCCTTTGGGCCGCGGGTGGCCTAGTGGGCAACGTTCGTGACTGCCACGGGAAGGACATCAGGTTCGATCCCAGGCAGGTACGAACGCTCGATCTACTAAATATCCGCCGTGCGTCGGATGGGCACGTTAAGCCGTCGGACCCCGGGTACTGGCCCCCGGTAATAAATAAGGGCGTTTTCCTCCCCCTTTCTACTTCGCTTCCGTATCACTTTCCTATCGGGCACTCTAGCCCAAATCTCCTAGCTTCCTATTTCTAAGGGTTGTTTAAGACCTGGAGTCAAACACTCCCTTCCTAAAATCCTCTGCATATGATCATGATCATACTATCTCGCCTTCGGCTGCGCTACTCTGCGCTCTTTAATGCGCCGTGACTATTGCAATTTTAAACGCACGGATCGTAATGAACACTAATGGCACATGTGAATACACAGATTAGTGAACAAGAAACATTAGAATATAACAGTTACAATAGGTCTGCCATACATCCTGGCGCCTGGCTAGTTTCAACAAAGTATCGTATGCACTTTTAGTGTAGATAAACAAGCCGTCTTTACACGATGATCAGAAGGATTAAACACATATCTGTACTCAATTATAACAAAACATAATTTAATACTTTAATACTAAGTGCAAATATACACTGAAGAGCAATTGAATTAGAGACAGCTGGAGTTATGCAAATGTGGCACTGTGGGCAGCCCTGTAAACGAAAACGACATGACGTATGCAGCGATCCGACAATATAAGGAGTCATGCGACGAGAATCAGTAAGAGTCGGACGCAGTATGGGTAAGACGAAGGATCTAAGCGAATTTGATCGTGGGCAAATTGTCGGGGTCCGACGAATGGGTCACTCCATCTCGGAAGTCGTGCAGGCACTGGAATTTTTACGAACCACTGTGTCACGGGTGCACCGTGAGTACATCAAACATCAAATCCGGTAAAATCATCCCTGCAAGAGTCAACTGCCGTGGACAACAGCGTGTGGATGAGCGGGGTCATCGTCGGCTGACTCGCATTGTAACAGCGGAGAGACGGGCCACAGTGCAAGAAATCACTCGGCAATTTAACGCTGGTGCACAAAAACGTGTAAACAGCCACACCATCCAGAACCATCTCCTCGCTATGGGGTACGGAAGCCATCGTCCCACGAGCGTACCGCTGCTGACCGCACATCACAGGGTGCAAAGATTAGCATGGGCGCGGGAACATCGCCACTGGACCCTAGACATGTGGGAAAATGTTGCCTGGATTGATGAGTCGAGATTCACGTTGGTAGATGCGGATGGCAGGATACGAGTACGACGCAAACCACATGAAGCGATGGATCCTTCTTTCCAGCAGGGTACTCTTCAAGCTGGTGGGGGTGGCATTCTCGTCTGGGGATTGTTTACGTTGACTGAAATGGGACCCCTGGTACGTGTGACATCGTCCCTCACAGGTCAACGTGGACGACCATTTGCTCCCGTTTGTGCGTCTTCAACATCCCACTGGGGACCTCATGCTTCAACAAGACAATGCACCGTGCCATCGCTCCCGAATTGTATCCGAATGGTTGGAGGAGCACTCCACCGATGTGACCTCGCTTCCTTGGCCAGCTAGGTCACCTGACTCAATCCTATCGAGCACATCTGGCATGCCATCGAGAGAGATATTCGAGGCAATGACCCCCCTCCTCCCCTCCATCAAATCTTCGTGAACTGTGGAAGCTTGTTTAGGAGTTGTGGATCCGTATGGCTTCCCAACGCTTCCGGTGTCTTGTCAAATCCATGCCGAGACGAATCGCCGCACGTCATCAGGGCGAAAGTTGGTGCTACACATTACTAGACACGTATTCTAATTCAATTGCTCTTCAGTGTATGTCGTAGAAGATCTCTCGAAACTGCAGAGAATTTCATCATCATTTACATCTTACATCAATGAGAAAGTTACTGGAACAGAAACAAAACACCGTTGATGTAAGATATACCTGATGATGAAATGCTATATGATGATAAAACTCGTTGATGTAAGATGTGCCTGATGATGAAATGCTGGGCAATTTCGAAAGATCTTGTACGATATATATATATGCACTTAGCATTAAAGTATTAAATTATGTTTTGTCATAATTGAGTACAGATATGTGTTCAATCGTTCTGATCGTCGTGTAAAGACGGCTTGTTTATCTACACTAATTATACTATGCACAATAATTTCACAATTAGAGAAATTCCTGACCCGAGTACACAGATGCCGCTGGTGCGAGAAGTGGTCTGACTGACAGCTTGTCTCGAGGCTGGCGATAAAGACAGGCTTCGGTGCGGAAGGGAATCGGTGTGATCACGTGACCAACTTAGTGCTGTTGCCTCTGCTTGGGCTGCCCAGAGCAAACGGTGACCGAGTAGAGAGCTATTTTTTCCAACACACAGCGAATATAAGGTGGCACATCTAATCACTGCATATTAATTTCAAACTATTAGAGAATAAAACGTTTAAAAGGAACATTATTAAAATGTGAGTTCTACTGAACTTAATCGTTTAACACTACTGAATTAATTTTTTTTTTTCGTTTTCCGTGTAGTGTGGATTTTCGCGCTTAGCCTTTCCTTTAGCAAAGTCGTATCAAGAGACATATTCGAAAGTTTTGTTGCTGGTTTTAATGAAATGAACTATATTTTCTTCGTTGTCCGTGTAGTTCATTTTTAATAAAAAAAAAATCGATCGTCCATGGAATTTTTGCCTTCTTGATTTTCTAGCAACACTGAAAAGCAAATTCGTTTGATAAATAACGTACAGAATATTAATAGCAAACGGAAAACGTTAAGCGAAATCATATTGAGGTCGAAGAAAAAGTGTTCCCTCATATACATATCTGGCTAAAACGTTCCGTACTAAATTAAAAAAAGATATATTTTTTTCTTGCTCCGGAAAAAATAAATTTTTGGATGCATGCATTTTGTTTAATGGGGTTATTTCTAGGACAATGCTTCTGTACACTAAAAGTACATAATTTGGAAATAATTCCTTCTTAAAAAAAATGATTAGGATCCCTTTTAATACAAATCATCTGTCCGTGCATTAGAGTTTATTTTACTTATTTCTACTTGAAGGAAGAACAAAAAATGTTTTTAATCCTTATCTGTATATATTTTAACACTTTAAAATTATGTGATAACACATTCTGGCACAAGCTATTTTCTTGGTAACTGGAAAAAAAGTCGAATGAAGGACACTGTCACAAAAAATGTTCTCATTGATTTGTGAAAAAATAATGCAAGAACTTTTTTTTCATAAAATTATTCATTTTTGTCCCTTAAATTTTCCTTTCATTTGCAAATTTACAATTACTATAATTGAACACTGTTAGGTAAGCCAAAAATCGAAAAAACTATTTCCATACTAGAATTAAATTCAAACTATAGCAGTAAACAGAATTCTTGCTCACCATTCACAGAAATTTAATTGCATTATGAGCCAATAAGCAATCTGAAATTGCAGATTTAGTGCTACTGACTAACTCTTTCATACCAGAAAATTTTAAAAATCCATCACCGTGGAGTAGGAAGCGATCCTGCATTTCCCGATTTCCATTCGAGCATACTACCGTTACACCATCCAGGATGAGGAAGTCCCAAACATCCGAGTGATTTAATCTGAATAATCTCAGATTTTCGCCAGTCAAAGCAAGCCCTGCTTCATCGTAGCTCAGCTATTTAGAGTCAGGTCGATGCTTAGCAAATTCCCAGTTATTCAGGTAAACATTGCGGAAGAAATATTTCTTCTCATTATATACGTGCGAAACATATCTATAAGCAATCTGAAATCGCATATTTACTGTTACGTAACTGAAATCAAACGATCGTCCATGGAATGGAAGCATGTCACCTCTCCAACAAGGAAGACGTAAAAAGTCCAACTGTCTCTGTCTGCGGGAGAGATCATGGCGACTGTTTTCTTTGACTGTGAATGTGTTGTTTGCACAGAATTTCTGTCAAAAGAGACGAACATCGATAGTGACTCATATTGCCAAACACTACGAAATTTGCGAAATTCAATTAAGACAGAGGCCGGGGTAAGTTGAGCGAAGGTGTCACTCTGCTGCACGACAACGCTACACAGCACGGAAAACAAAGGGAATTGCTGCAGTCATTCAAGTCGGAGGTGTGGCAACATCCACCTTACAGCCCCAACTTATCCCCATGCGGCTACCATTTGTTCGGTAAAATGAAACAGGACCTTAGTGGACAACGATTCCCAACCGACGAGGCCGTGAAAAGTGCGGTCCTAAAGTAGTTGCACCAAACTGGACTTTTTCTGTACAGGTATGGAAAAGTTAAACGCACGTTCCGATAAATGTTTAGTCCTTAGGCGACTATGTCGAAAAATGAATTAATGTTGTACCTTTAAAACAACATACATCCCCTGAGTATATCGCTTTGTTTTTGTTTTTTCATTAAACAGTGTAACAAACTTTTTAATCCACCCTCATATTATTAAAGAACTTTGCTGCAATTCAGAAATTAAATTTTTAGTTTGTGTTTTAAAAATTAGCATAAATACTACGTTTGGAAAAAGTATCAACTTACCTATTGACTATCAATTTGTCTTGTATCTTCAAGCGGAACGAAGTAAAAAATACTATTAAAATAAACAAATGGGTCCATTTTTTTACATAAATGTACCTCAAATGTCAGTTTCAAATAGTTTGAAAGAAGGAAGTCATCATAAGCTGCAACGGTATTCAGCTTCAGATTGTTTACCCCAACTTTCCTTATGTGATAGCATCTGCAACAAAGTTATAGATACACACAACAAAATAAATAAAGAATTCTTGCTAACCAATGGCAGAAATTAAGACATCTGTTTCAAGTAGTTTGAATCATCACAAGCTACATCAAAATTATCTCAGCTTTAGATCCTCCAGTATGTGTTACCATCTGAATATTTTATGTATGAGTTGTGTCCATTATTTTCTTTACCTAAAATCTGCTTTTGTAATGTTCATACTAACTGTGATCTAGTTTTTTATAAACCATATTTGATATCACTTTTTGGATTAGACATTATTTCAACAGTATAAGAAATTATTTCCCACACATTTCTAAAGGAATTAAGCAGAATTGGTTAGTAGTTTTTCATAACACTAGGGAATTTATACATTTTACTAACATTCTTTACTAGAAGCCAAATTTGCTCATTATGGTAAAATTAAGTTTTTACTTTCAATATACCTACTATAAATGTCAAGCTAAGCATTAGTACACACACCAGTGCTGAGACGGGCCGAGCCCGAAACGGGCGCGGGCTGCGTAATATCATCACAAGCTACATCAAATCGTAATACTTACTGGAGTTCGGGCTTGGAGAGAGGGGGAGAATTTTCTTCTTTTTTCTTTTAATGTGATTTTATATGATTTAGCACACGAGGCTTTTTTTAAATTTTCTAGTTGTTAAAGAGAATTCTTCAGCAACTGGGTCTAGATGGGGATTAGGAATTATGCAGGGCGATCCATTTCGGGCTTGGATAACAAAATACCATAGGCCATGAATTACAGGATTTTTGCCAAGGATAAGTTTCTTTAAGAAGTATAGATAGTAGATAGCAAGCTGACGGAAATTTGCTCCCTACCTTAAAGGGTAGGGAGCAAATCCCTCATTGCTAGTTCTATTGAGCAACATACAACGTAGTTTGTTGTGCCTCTAGATTTATCATGATACACCCCCTCCCCCCCCAAAAAAAAACATTTCACGAAGAAATGAATGGTTAAAGAAACTATAGACATCCCTTATCCACTCCGCAGTTGAGAAAGACATCGGTTAATTGCACGGGTAGGAAAGAGTGGAAGTCTGGAAGAGACTGTTTTTAATGCCTATAATGATAGTTTTCGAGCTCGTTCGGGCTGACATACTTTAGGCTCGGGCTCTTAAAATTGAGCTCAAACTCAGCTCTGATACACACAGTAACACTTCAGTTAACTTCTCACAGGTGTTTTTATCAAAACTTTTATGGCAATGAAGTTATAGTGGCAAGTATGAAAAATAAGAGAAATGTCCTGGAATTTTTTAGTACAGTATTGAAACCTAAACAAAATGCTACAATATTACTGCTAACATTGATTAATCTGGGAATAAGTGACATGGAACTCGCACGGTTATGGTGACGTTGAGGGACTATTAGTCAGACCCCATGACGCGAAGGAGTACAGCACCATCTTCCACGGAAAGAAAATAGTCCATAGATTTTCAAATGAATTTTGACTGATGAAATCACAACTGCTATTAAATGAGGACCTCTGGTCCATTTTGCTGTGAAACGGTTTGGCAAATTAAGATACATATCTTGGGGTAGGAAAATACAAAAAAGTATTTCACAGGCGCATTGTGTAAGACGGGCAACCACTTCACAACAGTATTAGTTCCAACTTCAAAACAAAAAAAAAAAAAAAAGACGCCACCAAAAATTAAATACAAATCTTCAGTACATAATGCCGCCACCACCACTCAGCATCACTATGTGAATAATATGTGATGAAGCGAAAAAATGATCGGAAATGTTACGAGACGCTAACTGAAGTACTGCTTCCTGGTATACAAGTTTCAAATAAAATGAAACCAAATATGACGGATCTTTACTTTCTAGTTTCAAAGATAACTTTTCAGAAATATTATCTTCATTTACTACAAAAAAAAAAAATACATTTCAGTGCTTTTACCAACCTGGCTATACACTTTACATGCATACAAAATATTTGATAAGTTTGAACTCTTTTTCCTATCTCAGGACTTACTCTGTGCACACTATGCACTAAGGAGAGCCACGCAAAACTACGCACTAAACATTCAGACTTTCAACTTCTTAATTTTTCTTTCACGTGATTTCAAATAATTTTGGTTATCATGTTTGGCTTTTACTAAGTTGTTCAAGAGTATTTTGCAGCTGAGGAGAGTTATGTTTTCCTATTTAGTTTTCAAGCTACTCATACACAAACATTCAACAGAAAATGAACAAGGAAATCGAAAATCAGAACTTTGTCTGTTTAAATGCATGCAGCAGATTTTGTATAAGACAGAGTTTGTTTTATACAAAATCTGCTGCATACATTACTTTGGTATGGCAAAAGTTGTAACAGTCTCCTTTTGACTTCTATAATTTGACTTGCAGCCACTAACATGCACTGCAACACTGCAGCATGGCAAATTTTGGCAATTCCTGTAAAAATAATTATACCTTTTAATACAAGTGATGAACTAGATATGACATTTTTAATCGAAAGTAGTTCCCTGTTTTGTACAGTTAGAATAAAGTTGATCATGCTGTTTTTCAACATAATCTGTCCACACTGTTCAGACAGCTTTAGTAAATTCAATCAGACAAATGCTATATCACAGTTGCATTAAGTCCTCTTTAATTCAGACACATTACATTACAATGCAACAGTTCAAGCATCAATTTCGTAAAGAAAGGGCTAACGATTGTTGAAGAAATGCAAATGTTATACAAATTACGAAGGCTAATTTCCTGAAAAGTTGCACTGATTTCAGGTAATATTCAAGCTCTATGTGAATCGGCATTGGCAAACTATATTAATTATTCTATTTGTCTATTTGAAATAAGAATTCAACACCACAGAATAACTTACTTCTTTATACTTTACTATTCATGAGACATGAACAGATTTCAACACGTGTGAAACTAAGATCTACTCATTAAACCTATAATTATCAGTAAAACTAAATAAAACGTTTACTAAGAATTAACCTTATCTTAGAAATATAAAAATACCTACCTCACAAAACTATACGTATATCCAAATGACAATAAACGGAACACTCGCTCACTCAATACAAATAACTGTGAACCAACGATACAATCGCTGTTCAACCGATTGACTTAGCCACAGCACTAAGTTGTGCACGTGACTATTTCGCACCGTAGCCTGTCTTTTTCGTCAGCCTCGGCTTGTCTAGTGTGACGTCATCACCAGAAGCTTTGTCAGCTGTTTACTCAGCTCCCAAAGGCCATAGGGAAACAAATTTCGGCTCTATGAGCATCATCATCCTGTCACCCGCATAACATGACATCAAAAATTCGTATTTTCGAGGACCTTTTTTTTTTTAAGTTTACTCTTCCTTTTAAGTTCGTGGCTCGATATGCTCGTGAAGTATCAATCAAACTGCTTGAGTAAGATTCAGCTTGTCAAGGTTTCCTTTGAGATCACGTCGAATGGCAGCTTTTTAATCCGGTGTTCTCATGTTTGTATTGATGTTTTATATATAAAACCAAGAAAACTGAAAGATTCCTGCATAATTTCATGCTGTGCTTATTTCAAATGCTTTCTTCCAACGTTTCCTTTGTTTTAGGACTTGAAACGGAACCCCCGTTTATTGCTTAGCTCCCGAAACCAGAAATGTAGATGGGTAATATGTAAGTTGTTTTACAAACTACATTTACTACATTATAAGTGTTTGTTTACCCAAATCAATGGGCAATACAAATTACATGTTGGTTTAGCCTACTGAGACAGTAGGCCTGCATACGGATCGATTTCTTACCATACAACTGCATTTTAACGTATGGTGTGCTTAAGGTGGTTCCGCCTTATGTTTCCAATGGTAAAATTTCTTTACATATTTTCTTCGCAATTAATGTATTCCCAAGGATGAAAATTCGCACATCGATAAAACTGACTTTAAGTTATGGCATGAGATACTTAATACTTGCTACAACATAACCATAGTTATATTAAAAATCAATGATTTTTCTTTGAGTAATGTTGAAACATGTTAATAGATGGCATGACCTGTACGTTTATGACGTCCGTAGACAAACAAATGTTGGACTGCTTAGTTATGGTTGTGTTTTAGCAAGTATTAAGTATTTCATGCTGTACCTTAAAGTTAGTTTTATTAATTTGCGAATTTTCATCCTAGAGAATGCATTAATTGCGAAGAAAATATGTAAAGACGTTTTACCATCGGAAACATAAGGCAGAGATTTTAGGTTTAACCACCTTAATTCAGAGAAATTTGCTCCGGATCGGATCTGGATGAAGTTGCATGATAGTGATCTGATCGGGTGACTCGGTTTCATCTTTGTTTTTAGCAGAGGGTAGTAGTGAACATCTGTAGTTCCGTTGTAAAATTGCCTCCTGTTCTTCCTCTTCCATCAACTGTAATACGTACTGTAGCGGTTTCGTCTCTGGAGTGAGAACAACCTTATAAACAATAGTTCTTGAAAATTCAGCCATTTTATTATTAATAATGAACGTTAGCAATATTTCTCTTCTTCATGCCATGTCACCGGATAAGTTCTGTCATGGTTCCCCGCATAACAAAAGATACATTAAAATTACGCTATGTAACTCCTATAAACTATGCATAAAGATGTGGAAACATTAGCTGAGTTCGAATCATACATGTTCTCGTGTACTGTTAGCCTGCCTTATTTTTCTTTATTTTTTCGCAAGAAAAAGACTGAAGAGCGGAAGAACTTTTGAGAGGTGTGGTCATTTTTAGTGACATCTTCCAGCATATTTATAAACTCCGAGGGAAAGATTGCAGTTATGCTATTGTTTTGTGTTTCAGTCATCTTCCCGTATATTCCCATTAGAATTTAGAACTGGAATCGCGTCTAGAAATCCCATTGGAAATATCCTTCTTGGATTGAGCAGAAACGAACACCCAACATTTTACATGCTTTTTCTAGTTGTTGTTGTTCTATAGAATTTCTTCACCATCTGGCGTAAGTGTATTTGTTGCAATATTTTTGTTTCTGGCAAGTACCGAAAAACTTTATTTGAGCCGTGTAATCGTAAGCTGTCCAATATTTTTCACATATTTTTTTTTTTTTTTTTTTTTTTTTTGGGTTGGGGGGTTCCGCTTGATGACTAAAATATTTTTTTGTATTTATAACCATACCTGTGTTTTTAGGAGGACTGCAAAATTTCTTCGGAAACACATAATGAACATGTCAAAGATTTGCCGGCTTCTTTGATTATATGAACATTTTCCTATGGGTTCCTATCATGTTTTGTAGCGTAAAATATCGTCTATATGTAAAAATCATATTTTAATCACTTCGCTGTAGAATTTTATGGTAGGTAATCCCTCATTTCATAATATTCTACAGCTCAGCGTTCCTTTTCTGTTTCTTTCTTTTTGTTCCATAAATATTTATTATGAAAAATAAAATTCATAAGCCACAACGTTTTATCCAGTGAAAATTCTCCAAATACAATAGGCAGTGAAAAAACAAAGAGTTTCCACGTTTTAGCAACATATAGCAACCGAAAAATTGTTATTCGATCACCGCTGGGGATCCGAATCCCCGATCTCTTGATATCCAGCCGAGCGCGTTAGCCTTACACCGCGGTGGCCAACAATCCACGGCGGTATGTGCGTTTTTCTGTCAGCTTCTGACATCATAAATCCGTAAGATGGGCTCAGCTACTGAAACATCTCCATCTGGTGGGCATTAACGGCACTGGTTATATATTAATTATAGCAGTTAAATCCAAAGTGCGAGACCCAAAGTGAAAATCCTCCAAATACGTGGCGTCAGTGAATAAACAAAGACATCGCTCTTTCCACGTTTTAACAACACATAGCAACCAAAAAATTTGTTATTCGGTGACCACTGGGGATCCAAATCCCAGATCTCTCAATATCCAGCCGAGCGCGTCAGCCTTACACCACCTTACACCGCGGTGACCGAATAACAATTTTTCGGTTGCTATGTGTTGCTAAAACGTGGAAAGAGCGATGTCTTTGTTTTATCCAGTTTTTAAAAATACGGATGTATTGATATTTATGTCACGTATCCGTTTGTCTGAAAAGGAATGCATTTTTCATCGGACGAGCCTGCTCTCCATTCCCAGTCCTCCGGATTCAGAAATGACACTCTTAGTCACAGAGTTGTTTTCAGGAAACCGCATCTTTTTCTTCTTTTTTGTGGTTAATTCAAATCATTCGGTTTTAATTTCTCTGCTTTTCCTAGAGTGGGACGGACGGTTTAAGCATTGCTTTCACGTCTATTTTTGTATTGACGTACATGTCCAAAAAAAAAAAAAAACTGGTAAATATGCAGACACAACTGTTAGTAAATCAGAAAACCAAAAACTCTCATTCGGGAATATTTCGATTTATGTATGTGTTGGTCACTGATAAAAAAAAAAAAAAAAAAATTCGCTGGCTCAAAATCTGTCTTGTCCGGAATGATTTAAGCCAGTAACGTGAACACGGGAATGGTTTTCGATTGAACTCAGCGTTGGGCACTATATTTTCTCTTTCTTACTGTCAGTACGTACTACTGTACGTACCAGTATATTCTTTTTTCTTTTTTCTTTTTTTCTTTCTGGTACCAAAATAAGTCAACCACTCCAGGCCCGTAAAACAAAAAGTATAATAATAATAATAAAACTTTACCTATTCTTGTGTTGTCTTTCGTTATTCTCTCCCACCCCATTCTTCCCACGGACAGATTAAAAACTCGATAGCGGCAAATTTCATGGGAGGGGTTGGAAATATCTTTATTAGAGTTAGTTCCCTGTTTCGGTTCTCGCTTGACCCGGTGGTGCTTGGCTGATGTCTCTTACGCCAATCGACTGCAGCAATGAGTCCGAAGGTTTCCCATTGGTTGCTCCCATTGACGTCATTGCATCGGTCACAGGGACGCAGCCATGGTTTCTTTGGTGGAGAGAGGGATCGCTGAAGGAGGAGACCGCGAGGATAGACAACATCTTATCCCATCGCCTCTTTGCGTGAACTTCTTTCGAAGACATCCGAAGTTGTGTATTCCCATAATCTTCGTCTTTCCGACCGAAACAAGGATCGTCCCTCGCTGAGATGTCGTGGTTAGAGTTTCTCTACCCCTTCCTGAGAGACCTGTGGTTGTGAGGAGCGAGAGCGCCGTTAGCAATGGAGATACCTCAGTTGTTTGAGTGAGGGAGCGAGTAGAGAAGGACGTGGCGGTGGCACTCTCCGTAAGATTCCGGATGACTTGAGGATAGAAAAGTGGGTCGACCGACAAGTGCTGTTATAGCTTCCTGTGATACCTTTCTTGTTAAGTTCAAGTAGCGTGGGAGTCGCGTGTGCGTGTCTGTGTGTGTGCTCCAGTGATCTCCGAGGAGCAGGTGGCCGACGTAACGTGTTGGTTTTCAGACTACTGATTTGGCCCATCTGCAGCTCACATAGGGCACCTCTGCTTGGACAACATAAACATCTGCCAAGGCCATTCCTCAGTAAAGGACCAGCAGAGCATAAACCGAGCCTTTTTCAGTAGGTATTAAGGCGTGATATATTCATAAAGATCATTCCATGCAATCACTACAGGGACCAACAAACTTTGTTACGGAACAATTTTTCGGGGCTACAAACATAAGGCACTGGTTTTACAACAGCGACTTAAAATTATTTAATGAAACTTGAATATAAGTATTAGAAAAATACAGAAAATAACTTACAATTTAGTCAAAGTTTTATATTTCTACCATGAATATGCTTTATTTCATAAATGAGTAACACATTTATTTTAAACTAGATTGTTCTTAAGTCGGAATTATCGGTCTGGAAAGAAAAGAATTGTGTGATCAAGAATGTATTTTTATTTAGACGCTAATTAAGAATTCACAATCATATGATAAATATTATATGCGAGATACTGCAATTTTTTCTGGGAGTCCAAAGTCGAAGTTGGTGAAAAGTTTTCTATCTAATGATTGACTTCTAGAGAAACAGTTCGCGAAATTTGTGGAATGATTCTGTGATGGAAAGACATTAGTAGTTCACGTTCTCTTATGTGATTTCAAAAAGTATTTCAGCAATAAGTGCCCAAACTTTACAAACCGAAGAAAACATTCAATTTTTTTTTAATAACTTTTTCCTGGTGACATCTTGCAAATATTGTGATGCCTAAACATGGAGACAGACATGAAAAGCTCTTTGTTCACTGCGATTATTTCATTATTATTTCGCGATTCTAAGAAACCAGATGGACGTACCTAATTCAAACTTGAATCATTGTGAACTTCATATTTCGTGCCGTGAAACAGCGTTCGAATAAATTGCGAATTTAGTTCCAAAGCTTCTAACCCGCTTCCAATATTGCATCAATCACTGGTTAGGAAAAAGAGGAAGTTCGCACAACATAAATTTCAGAAATGAAAAGTGTTTGTGAAGAAGCTATTTTGATATTGTTTACAGCAGACACATGCTGCATGTTTAAGTAATACATCCCAGAGAATCTTCAAAATATTTAGAGTTTCTGTACTTTTGTGAAGTAAGAAAATATTTCGCCACATTCCCGAAATCAGTTGGGCGTGTGCATCATGACAGATAATTTTCTTTCCAGACTTGAAATTCACATATCGCGAAAGTTCCACCGTGTTCAACGTAAACAGTGTATTTATACTTGCGACGATGAAATCTGAGAACTGAAGGAAAAAACTGCTGCGTTATTGTAAAACTGAATTAATTGATCATTTGAGAAATAAAAATATTAGGCATGCAATGTCAATGTACTTATAAAAATGCATGTTGGAAAACTGTTTCTGATTCTCTGATGCTAATAAGCAACGACAGCGGAATTTGACTGCGATCACTTCATTCTATAACTACAAAGTAAATGTATAAATGTCCGTAAATTCCTGATAGGCGTTTTAGATCTTCATACAAAGGCAAATAACTTAGTGAAAAGAAGAGAGAAAAAAATCTCAAATTGTGTTTTCTCATGCGGTTCATTTTATAGACGGTAATTTATCTTTTGTAACGAGCAGCCATTTGAATACGGACCCAGTCCAGTAAGACAGGTGGCCGGCCTTTCGTTCGTTGTTGCCATTTGTTGTACGAGCCACTGTGGTGAAGGAGTTTGGTAGGAAGTACCTATCCCACCAGAATGCCCATAGCACCCCATACTATGAGCAAACGCCTCCTAGCGAAAACCATCAAAAAGTTGAGTCCCAATGTCAAATCGCAGGTAGGAAATAACATTTAGTTACTTTTTATTGAGTTTTGTTTATTATTATAAGAGAAAGTCACGTTTGTGCATGCTTGTTCGCTCGTATTACTTTTTGAAAAATATAGAACAGAAGCATGCCTCTGCCTGAGTCACTCAGTAGATTTTTAGTTTAGCGTATTTGTTAATGTTTAATAGGACTGATAAAAGTTCTATAAATCATAGTTTTGAATTCTTTTATAATAATTGGAAGTATGGCCGTTCTAGATGAAAACGTGCGTAATGTGTTTGTACATTTTTGCAAAGTGATGTTTTCGGTAGCAAAAACTGTGCAGGTGAGTCGTTTATAAATTAACGAAAAAGTGCTCCGAACTTTGAATTTCGGCAATTTCATTTACCGTATGAATAGCGTAAACTGAATGTATGCATGAGAAAACTTCGCATAAGTAAACAGAGGGATTATGTATAAAGACATTTTCCATTATGCATATCTCTTTGCCAAACTAAGTAATATGAGTAAATGACATGTCCATATATTTAAATCGCGTTAATAATATTTAACTGACAAAACTAATTTTCACAAGTGGGATTACAAGAATCTAGTTTCAAACATTTCCCGATTCCATGTTGTCTCGAACAAGACACTGGGTGCTAAAAATATTTCGTATTATTTATGAGACGCTGTACAAGCTCTAATAAACATATTTCTTCCTCCAAAATTAATGAGACAATTCAAAATATGTTGAATGGGAACGATTTTTGCTAACGAGAGTCTACGTAGGAAATAATGATCCGATTTATTGGATCATTAGTATTTATTGGATCACCAGTAAATCGGATCACTGGTATAGTATTACTACATTTCCTACATAATTGGTGTACTGTTCCTCGTTATCAATTTGAGCGTCTACGTATATCACTCTTTGTGTGCAATTTAGGAAGCTTGATTTTCGCAGTTATTGTATGCCTTTCAAGCACTAAAAAAGACCTTGAAAGTTCTTTCTAAAGGTCAAGAAGTGATGTAAAACTCAAAAAATGTAATCAAAAGATATTACCGGCGTGAGTCGAGTCGCTGTAAGCACAATATCTATTGTTTCCTTGGAATTGAAGGTTACATCACATCATTCTGGGATATCGCGGAATAAAAATAGGTCTGATATCTATTTAAAGACATTTTAAAAAACGGCGAATCAGTTGCTTCAGTGTCTTGTAAAACGGTCTAAGTTTGAATTCTCCCCCTCTTTGTTTTTTTTAGTATTTTCCTTAAGCCGTCTTCACTGCCTTTCAGCCATTATTCTAAAATCCGCTAATGTTGTAGTTACTTTTTTACTATTTGTCAGCCAAAAATAAGATGTATTAAATGTTAAAAGGCAGAAAATGATGACCGCATTAGAGGCAGAAAATGGTCATCAGCTTCATGGAAGATGGTATTCCAAGTTCAAAATATTATATGCTATTTTAGCCGTGGACGTGAATATAGGCGTATGTTGATGTGAATGTATATAGGCGTCATTTCTGATTTGCCCTTTGGCCTACAAGCTCAAAAACCTGTGCCCCCTACTGCAAAAGAAAACGTTCCAGAAGGACGACTGTTTGCGCTCCTTAAATATACACTCAATGTTCATCGGCACCACATCTTTTTGATTTTTTAAGAAGAAAAAGAGAGAGAGAAAGAAGTCAGAATTTGGACATACCGACGTCTTCGATGCTCTCGGTTTGTTAAGCGTATTTTCTCTGCTGGACTGAAACTTTAAGTGTATTAAGCAGAAACCTGTTTCTCGTGTGTTGTACGTATCGGTCGCACCATTGACCTCAGCCCATTAGTTTTAAATTTTCCATTTTGTTACAGGAAATATCAAGCCTGGACTTTCTGTGTATTTTGGGTGTGGCAAATTTAACCATTAATCAGAAATCCGGAAAAAAGAATTCTTTGGAATAGCCTCAGTCATCGACGTTCATCGGATTTTTTTTTTTTCGTGCTCATCTCTTAAAGGGTTAAGGAGACGACCCCGGAAACAAACTCAAATTCGTGTGCCCCATGTAGCATTATTTTTGTACATTTATGGCCTCAAGTTCTAAATGTCAAAGATCGATGGCTCGTACCTTTCTAAAGAACGAAAAAAATCATAGTGTTCTAATATATTTTTGGTTGGATAGAATAACTTTCCCCTTTATTCTATCCAGCCAAATCTTTGGGGCCTGCTGCTGCGGTACTCTTGTTGCATTTGGCCTTCATCCAGATTCCACTTTTTGGAAGGCGGTGATCGATTTTTTGCATCGTTCCTTCTGCAATCTTCTCGAACTCAGAATGGCGCTTGGTCGCCCAGATGGCAGGGTGAAATTTTTGTTCTTTTCATTTAATGCAAAATTCAACCAATGAACGGTACCTTCTTTCTTTCTATCTTCAAGTCTTTACGAAGAATCTATAATTTTTCTACATAGTTACACACCTTTAATTATAATTGCCCTCCAAAAAATAAGATCCGACAAATTTGGATATTTTTTACCGGGACGTTGTTCCCAAACGTTGTGTTTTTTATTAGTATTTTATTCCTAGAAAGAAGTTTTTCAAAGACTACGGTGTTAACAGTAGTAACGAAACTTCACCTGACAACAACAAGCTGAAATAAGTCGAATACATTTTTATGTTTATCGTACCAATTTATGTAATTAAGATTACACAATATCATCCACATCGCCCTTTCTGATTTCATATATAAAAAATATTTTGACTTTTAAACATATCTTGCATTTCCTTTATCTATTTGTGTGTGTGGGTGGGTGCGTGTGTATGAACATGCAAGCAGGATATTCCAAGTACATTTTATAATGTTAAAACACCCACGCCCTCATATAAGCTGAAATCAATACCCATAAAGCACTAGTTACTGAAAAAGGAAGCCATTAAGTACTGTACATATTGGCTGACGCCTGCTCTAATTCAGGCATCAGACGCTCCTGTTCTTTTCGCATCGCTTGACGCCTATTCTGTAAATCATACTGAGCTTTATTGTTGCGCGTAGTTTTTCAGCACTAAGAACAGGTTTTTGAAATTTCGTGCCTCTGACTAAAATACAATTTATATCAAAATCAAATATTACCCTTCGGAAAAAAGCCCAAAACTCACTGAATGCAAATTAGTCAGATATATATATAAATAGTCATGCGCAGTTATGGACCAAATATCCACCATAATTTAACCCAGTTTGGCCTAATGCTCTGGAAATGATGAGACAGTGACGCCTTAAACGTGCAGAACTTTCATCGTACGAATTCCATATTATCAACTGATGTACATTTTATTGTAAGGTAGATGTATTTTTTTTACATAACTGAGGTTAATAGCATTGCGTTAGTTGTCGTGACTGTACAACAATTTAACACAGCATAATAATATTTATATTTTTACTCACTTTATGGCATTTCTTTCCTTTTTCATCCTTTGTGCGTAAGCGTAAAGTAAGTATATTTTATCTGTGTTTATTTAGCTGTATTTATTTTTTTGCGCTTTATCAAGCAACAGATTTTTTTCCCTGATTTTATATAACTTTGTAGAAATTTATCTAATTCGGTGAAAGAATATGTGGGCATCTAGTTCCTCTTAATGCTGAGGCTGGTTCGAATCGTAATGATGCATTTTTGTTATGCGTTCTTCTTACAGCACTAATTCTGGGGTTCCTCTGGAATCAATTCAATCGCCCTAGGTATTAAAGGCGATGACTCCTCCCGCTGATACTCTCGTGGAGATCCTTAAACTAATGGGGGGGGGGGCGGAGAGCAAACATGTGGAGAAGGGTGAATAAATACATGGGTGTTGATTTCGAACCTCCGATTGAACCTAAAAGAGAAAACAAAGAACATATGCTTGTACGTAGCTTTGGTGAACATATACTGACACGTTACTTCATGTTTTAATGTGCTGATAGCACATTCCAGTGTTGTAATTGTTTAGGTACATGAAATAACGCGGTTTGGGCAGCATTCTGCTAGAAAAATTGGAAAAGACAGTAAGTGAAACTGTTCAACTAATGTTCATCGCCTTCGAGGGTGAAACAACGAACTGTGTACATGAGTTTTTGAATGAATCCCTTATTTGAAACTACGAGGATTTCGTCAAGTAACGAACGCACCCTGGAGTATATCGACAGACTATACACTGAAGAGCAATTGAATTAGAGACAGCTGGCGTTATGCAAATACGGCGCTGTGGGCGGCCCTATAAACGGAAACGACATGACGTATGCAGCGATCCGACAATATAAGGAGTCGTGCGACGGGAATCAGTAAGAGTCGGACGCAGTATGGGTAAGACGAAGAATCTAAACGCATTTGATCGTGGGCAAATTGTCGGGGTCCGACGAATGGGTCACTCCATCTCGGAAGTCGTGCAGGCACTGGGATTTTCACGAGCCACTGTGTCACGGGTGCACCGTGAGTACATCGAATCCGGTAAAACCATCCCTGCAAGGGCCAACTGCCGTGGACAACAGCGTGTGAATGAGCGGGGTCATCGTCGGCTAGCTCGCATTGTAACAGCGGATAGACGGGCCACATTGCAAGAAATCACTCGGCAATTTAACGCTGGTGCACAAAAACGTGTAAGCAGCCACACCATCCAGAACCATCTCATCGCTATGGGGTACAGAAGCCATCGTCCCACGAGGGTACCGCTGCTGACCGCACATCACAGGGTGCAAAGATTAGCATGGGCGCGGGAACATTGCCACTGGACCCTAGACATGTGGAAAAATGTTGCCTGAACTTGCGAGTCGAGATTCACGTTGGTACATGCGGATGGCAGGATACGAGTACGGCGCAAACCACATGAAGCGATGGATCCTTCTTGCCAGCAGTGTACTCTTCAAGCTGGTGGGGGTGGCATTCTCGTCTGGGGACTATTTACGTGGACTGAAATGCGACCTCTGGTACGTGTGACATCGTCCCTCACAGGTCAACGTTACAGGGATATCCTGGACGACCATTTGCTCCCGTTTGTGCGTTTTCAACATCCCACGGGGGACCTCATCCTTCAACAAGACAATGCAGCGTGCCATCGCTCCCGAATTGTATCCGAATGGTTGGATGAACACTCCACCGACGTGACCTCGCTTCCTTGGCCAGCTAGGTCACCTGACCTTGATCCCATCGAGCACATCTGGGATGCCATCGAGAGAGATGTTCGAGGTTCTGACCCACCTCCATCAAATCTTCGTGAACTGTGGGAGCTTGTTTAGGGGTCGTTGAGCCGTATGGCTTCCCAACGCTTCCGGTGTCTTGTCGAGTCCATGCCGAGACGAATCGCCGCCGTGATCAGGGCGAAAGGTGTTGCTGCACGTTACTGGACAGGTAACTCTAATTCAATTGCTCTTCAGTTATGTACAGTTGACGAAAATCATTAAAACTTCTTCTCTTTTTTAAGTTATCATATTCCGATGTAGTTCGATAGAACGAAACGCCGTATGTTAAGTCACATGATACATTTCGACAAATACAGTGGGCAGTTTGTTTTCCACTAGCTGCGATTTAAACGCTTTGCTGAAAAGTTAAATCACGTGAATGAAAGACGATTAACACACATCAGTAAAACATCAGTTGTAACATTTTTGTTCAGGTAATTATACTAATACTGACACCAGGACCGGCTGGACAGGGGTGGTCGCCCCGGGCCCTTGCCTTGAAGGGGCCCCGCGGTTTAGGGGAAAAATCGTGTTCAATAGATTTTTTTTTTATAATTATTATTTTTGTGTGTGTGTGTACGTTTTGGGGCACGGGCGCGAGGCCATTAAGAAGACGTTCTTTCTGTTGTTTCCAATGCCCCCCATTTTCGAATAGGTTATCGTCCTTCGCTGTACAAATACTGAGATTTGCAGATTTCAAGTGATTATTGTATCTATGAAACAGATTAAAAATCATTGTTTTGTGGCCAGTTCGTTTATATATTTAACAATTTGCGTGCAAACGAGATACTTAAATTTAAAGAAATAAAAAGAACAATATCAAAGTTGTTTTCGGGTTACAGACGGAGGCCAATTATGCAGTGAATTTTTAAAACATTACTAGAAACAAAAAAAAAGCAATATTCGTATATGAGCGCGTAAAAATGTTTAAAAAGTCACTAATTTGTCAGTTACTCCACTTTGCATTAAAAATCAGTCACTAAAACATGTATCAGGGGAAAAAAACGGTTAATATGATTTTTTTAGAGGGATCCTTATTATTTCCTTTATAAAAATATCCGCAATCCAAAAATTTTCGCTACTCAGGTACCTTTTTTCATTTTGTGAGGAAGTTTTTATAAGAGTCACAGTTCAACCTCAAGCCCATCTCCCCGGAAAGAAAATCGTAGAGTTTAACAGTTTTTACTCTCTCTCTTCAATCCATATCATGTTTTTTTTTTGTTTTTTTTTTCTTAAGCTTAAAGCAAATATTTCTTTGAGATAATCATTTTGTCTTTATGACGGTTTTCGTTATGACGTACTACAGAGGTGAAGCGCATGTCAAGACGGCACAGTTGCAGTGATAAATTCCATCGGTGTAGCTTAATTGGTAAAGCATTCGGCTCTGAAGCAGAGAGATACGAGTTCGTCTCCGTCACCGACAAATTTGTGAATTTCACATTGCGTGTTTTCTTTACGGACATTTTTCACGTAACGACTTTATTGTAATATGAGATTCAATTCCTAGGTAATGAGTCGAGGCCCCGCAATGAAATTTCTCCTGGTTCCCGCAAAAGCTCCATCCGGTCCTGTCTGACACTGATCCTTTGGTGTCAATGGTGTTTCGTTTTCCAGGAGCGCTACGAACTTCAACCACTCATCTTTCCATGACGTAATGACCACTGATTCTCGTAGAAAAAATCTCGCGTCATATTTTCATCGTAATATACGATAAAGAATACTTTTACGATTTCGAGTTGAATGGTTTCCCTGATTCTAACAAGCTGTGTCTTCTGCGGAGTATGAGTCTGCTCTCTTGTCTGACGTGTACATTATAGGAAAATCGTGTATCGTATGTGTACCTGAAAATTCATATGACGTCGTCACGTAACTAATCAGGGAGTTCCGGCGAGTTCTCTAAAAGTCACCATTCTAGGTCTGTGCTATAGGGATTTCTTTTTTTATTGAAGGTTTAACGACCACCGTGAGCAACTCAATGGGCTATAAGCAGTCGCCCGTCCCTAATTCAGGGTCACTGGTTCCAGGGAAGGGAGAGAGCCAGTGCCGTAAGACAAACACAACATCCATGCCTCACCGAGATTCGAACCCGGACCCCTTTTGGACGAATGATCAGAGGCCATCGCTTAGACCACTGCGCCACTGGGGCGGCTATATATCCTCATACAGCGGTGCATTGGTGCCGACTACGTGGGTTCTCCGCGGCAAAGGCATCCATTACGTCATTTAATAAAAAAAGTACCCTCCCTGGAAAAAAATGCTAAATGTGCATACGAAAAATTAAGAACGTACAGTATATACTTTCAGTTTTAACCTATCACCAATTAAATCGTATCACCAGTTGACCCGAAATCAATGTTCACTGTATGTACGTGTGTGTAAGTACACCGACTTTCCGGAAAGTCAGTGCCTATGCATGGGCTCTGAGCACTAACACAATCATCTTGTAAACCCCAGTTTCTCGGTCTTCCTCACGTGTTATATTGTGACAAGATTGTCGCACGGATCAGTTTTCACCTTGACGATTCCCAAATGATAATTTTACTCACGCTACTGCTTCTCAACATTTCCTCTAGGTCTTTATGGAGCAGTGCTACCGAAGACCCATTACCTTTGTAATCATTTTGTAACACCATTTTCAATTAATGTTCATTTAATAATAATTTTTTTATGATTCAAATGCTCGCAACAGAAGCCTTTCAAACTCCACTAATCCACGCATCCCCCTCTCACCTTCAATTTGTTTTTCATTCGGTTCAGGTAAGACGCCAAAGATAGGCACTTTGAACAGATTATGAACACTCGTATAGTTTTTTTTTTACAGGTTTATGACATACAGATAAAAAAAAAGTCATTCGATATATGTTTGCTAATGATTTTGTATGGTCTCCGAATGTTCGAATTTCTGGTTTTCTTACGACTTTGTCTGGGTTCGAATCCTCCGTATGATAGGTACGTTTCAGTTCTTACGACGTCAGCAGTCTCTTTTCTGGAACCAGGGATCCAAAATTAGATACAGGCTGCTGTTCATAGCCTTAGACTGTAGTAAGCGCTTTTAATTAAACTCCAAAGAGAAAGAAAACTATTACCTCTGGTTGTTGTTTAAAACTCCCGTGTGTCATTTCAACTGACGTGTACTAGCCATTACTTTTATTCATTCCTGAATGAGCTGATCCCTCAAAGTTAAATAATAAACTAAGATTTGTTCAACAATCTTGTTGTGTGCGTGCGTGCGTGCGTCATGGTCACTAAACTGTAGAGGGTTAGCGCAGTGCTCAGACAGTGAGTTCAGACACGACTTCTTGGTACCCCTGCCTGATATTTATGATTTGGGGTTTCAAAGTTGTTTGAGTAAATGGGGAGATGATTGCTATCAGATATGTCACCGAGTGCTTCAATTACTTATCTTTCCAAACCCACCTGCACTTCAGTCTTTAAACTGTGTGTGCACCGATAAAAAATAATGATGGATATCCTTCTCTGGAAAAGATTAAAGACGCCCGGTAACCGAGTGATCTGAGGCGCTGGCTTTGCGCCAGTCGTCCGAGGAGGTGCCGGGTTCGAATTCCGTTTGATGCATATGTGGTGTACTTGTCGGATGGTGCTGGTTCTGGCCCTAAGTAAATCAGGTACAGGGGACTGCTTATAGCTCTTAGCGTTGCTTGTGGCGATTGGTAAAACCCGAAACATAAAAAAAAAAAACAATTTTCTTTGGGGGGGGGGGATGCTAACGACTACCGTGAGCAACTGTAGCTATAAGCAGTCGCCCATCTTTAATTTAGGGCCACTGGTTCCAGGGAAAGGAATGAATTAGTGCCGTAAGACAAACATAACATCCATTCCTCACACATTTTCTAACCTGGACTCATTTCGGACGAACGATCAGAACTGCACCACCGGAACGGCAAAAGAGATTCATAAGCACGCCTTTGCTAAAACTGTGACTGCCTAACTGAAACATATTTTATGGTGACCAGTTGCTTATAAAAAATGTTCATATATGCACTAAAATTTTGCTAAAAATGAAAATGAAAGGAAAAAGCAAGAACAAGCCTTCCAAGCCTGACGCTAAATTGTTCTCAGCCATATCATAGCTTCTCAGTCGAAAGATGTGAAAACTTGCCATTGAGAACGGTGTAGAATAATAACCGTTTTTATTTGTTGTGTTTCATCGTGAGAAATCGGGTCCATTCAAAAGTTTACCAGCGCCATATAAATCTCAGTTTTTGTTCCTTCGCCAACGTTTTAACCAGTATTTGGAGCTCTGATTGTTTCCTCCCCAAGTAGGGTGAAGCGGCAATGACGTCAATGGATCTTCGCCACCCCTCCGCGTCTTTCGAGCCCCCTTCCTTCCTGAGCCTTCTACCTTAAAAGCATTCTCCTTCTGGATGACGCAATGTGACGTCATTCGTGTAAGTGACGTCAAATCTGCCCCTCTGACGTCACTACCAGTGCGGTGTCTGTGACTCTCTGGTGGTCCAGCAGAGCAGTCAGGGCGACGGGAAGTTTGCTCCGATTTATTCTACACGCGACTAGTGTGCGATCGATTCCCTCGGAGGGGATGCTGAAAACTCATTTACGTTGAGCTCCGGATCTCAATCGAATCCGTGGAGTTTACTGTGGGTGACCGGTTTCCCAGATAGTCGATATCGTTATTGAAGTAAGAATTTCGGAGAATGAGCAAGAAAAAAAAAGTTATTAGTGCGTCTCGTTTTTGAGATTTCGAAATATCCAACATACTGAATCAGAATAAGATATTCAGCCTAAATGAATTTTTAAAAACGCTTCGATCGTAAGATATCGGCTCTATCATATTAAATTTTAGTGTTGTTACAGATAAGAAGAAAATTAAAAATACTTAAATGATTTTTATATCAATACCATTAACCAGTGCGACTTACTCGTTAAAATTGGCCATAAGTAGTTTTATATTTGTGCAACGCGCAAAATCATCTCATGTGTAATAATGTGTTCAGCATACCGGTCTAGGTTCCTATCAACGAGGAAGTGCTTGCGACGATGCCATGTTTGAAGGAAACTAAAAGAATCATGGCCATTTTCATGGCGGGAAACATGTGCTAAGTATTAGTTGTAAGTGCACTTAAAACTGAATATAACACGTATTTCCAAGAGAAAAAATGGCCTCGTATGCAACTTTAACAGCGATTATACCAATTTGTACCTGTAATAAGTAGTTATAAGCAATGTTTCATTCTAAAAAGAAGTAATATACATATTTGGGACTCACTCTAAATTGACTCTCGACTGCTTACAGCCCTTTAAAATTGCTCATAGTTGTTGTTTAATCCCGAAACAAACACAAAAAAGAGTGTTTATAATAAATAATGGCAAAGTAGAAAATAGAGCAAAGCATGTTTCATAGCAGAAGCTATAAGAAGGAAAAATATTTTTTTAATACGACTTCTGGAAGCACAGATAGCGAGAAAAATGTTTTACATAGCTGGAAAACTGAATTGGTGAAGAGCATAATGTTCCCAATTTTTGCTGTAACGAATGGAAGACAGTAAAAAAATAATTTTTTCAATAGGATTTTTAAAAGTGGAAATATAGTTGTAAACTAAAACACACACTAACGCCAAGAACTGTCAAAACTGTGTACCGTAAAAAATTAAAAAGTGAATGCAAAATGTTCGGGAAAGTAAACGGTAGCCGGTGCTAAAAGAATTTTTTAATCGGTCTTTCATAAGCAGATATATCAAGAAAATAGATATTACGTTTGCGCCCCCTCGTGAGTAAATTTTGCATCATTTTGGGCTAGTTAATGCGCAAAGATGTTTTGATAGTTAGTGGTACCAGATTGAAACGGAAATTTTTCAATGAGAAATTTGGAAGCAATGATATGGAATACAATGCATATTAAATTTGAAAGTATCAGAATTTACACCCTCTAGCAGCGAAGTTATGCATCAGAAAAAGACCAAAAATCTAGGTCTATTGTTCTAACATTTTATGTTTCTCAACGCAGAATTTTTTTCCAAAAATTGAACTAACAGGTGCAGGGATATGGTGTCCTCAGAAAAAGGCTGAAACCGACGAACATGTAGATAATATAAGCACGTCCTTTTCTTTAAAAAGACGTGTTAAAAATATTTCAAGGAAATATTTCCTTTCAGTTGCATTGTATTTTTCGCTTTTAGCATTATGCCATATATACTACATGGAAATTACAAGCAAACTATTTGAACCATAGTTTCCTACCTTCTACATACTACACCGAAAAGCAATTGAATTAGAGATACCTATCTAGTAATGTGTAGCACCACCTTTCGCCCTGATGACGGCGGCGATTTGTCTCGGCATGGACTCGACAAGACACCGGAAGCGTTGGGAAGCCATACGGATCCACGACCCCTAAACAAGCTCCCACAGTTCACGAAGATTTGATGTGGGGGGGGGGGTCAGAGCCTCGAACATCTCTCTCTCGATGGCATCCCAGATGTGCTCGATGGGATCAAGGTCAGGTGACGTAGCTGGCCAAGGAAGCGAGGTCACTTCGGTGGAGTGTTCATCCAACCATTCGGATACAATTCGGGAGTGATGGCAAGGTACATTGTCTTGTTGCAAGATGAGGTCCCCAGTGGGATGTTGAAGATGCACAAACGGGAGCAAATGGTCGTGCAGGATATCCCGGTAACGTTGACCTGTGTAGGACGCTGTCACACGTCCCAGGAGTCCCATTTCAGTCCACGTAAACAGTTCCCAGACGAGAATGCCACCCCCCACCAGCTTGAAGAGTACCCTGCTGGCAAAAAGGATCCATCGTTTCATGTGGTTTGCGTCGTACTCGTATCCTGCCATCCGCATGTACCAACGTGAATCACGACTCATCAGTCCAGGCAACATTTTTCCACATGTCTAGGGTCCAGTGGCGATGTTCCCGCGCCCATGCTAATCTTTGCACCCTGTGATGTTCGGTCAGCAGCGGTACCCTCGTGGGACGATGGCTTCTGTACCCCATAGCGAGGAGATGGTTCTGGATGGTGTGGCTGCTTACACGTTTTTGTGCACCAGCTTTAAATTGCCGAGTGATTTCTTGCACTGTGGCCCGTCTATCCGCTGTTACAATGCGAGCTAGCCGACGATGACCCCGTTCATCCACACGCTGTTGTCCACGGCAGTTGGCCCTTGCAGGGATGGTTTTACCGGATTCGATGTACTCACGGTGCACCCGTGATACAGTGGCTCATGAAAATTCCAGTGCCTGCAGGACTTCCGAGATGGAGTGACCCATTAGTCGGGCCCCGACAATTTGACCACGATGAAATGCGCTTAGATCCTTCGTCTTACCCATACTCTGTCCGACTCTTACTAGTTCCCGTCGCATCACTCCTTATATTGTCAGATCACTGCATATCTCATGTGGTTTCCGTTTAGAGGGCCGCCCACAGCGCCACATTTGCACAACGCCAGCTGTCTCTAATTCAATTGCTCTTCAGTGTACAAGCCGAAGGTTAAAAAAATAAATATTGATAGGAAATATATTTCAGTAATTGTATTGTAGCCCCCAAACGTGTCCGAGGTTATTTTAATTACCTATCAGTATAGTTGTATCTGCACAGGTTGTTTTGTTTTGTTTTTTGAAAATCCTGCGGCGCTCCCATTGAAATCAATGGCAAAACTCCACAAAGATGCCCGTCATCGCCATGACGGGCAGACATTTGTGTACACAATTGTAGATTTGAGTTCCCCCTTTTTTTTTTTTTTTTCCTGTAAAACAGTGTCTGTTATGGCCATTGTAACTTTTTTCTGCTGAAAGGAACTTTGTATCTGTTCCCGTTATCCATGACATATGTTTTCAAATACCAGGAAATCCCAAAACTTTTGATTCTGACATGATTTTTCACCGATAAAAAAATCTGGTTTTCCGGCTTGCGGATTAAGAGTTATACAAATTCGTTGGCAAAGATGCCCTAAGTGTATGAGTTTGAGCACGACCATCTAGATATTCAACAGGTCTGTGCGATTCCTTTGTAACGTCACAACGAGCGTCCAGCCTCTAACACCGTTAACTGACTCTATCGTTATACAAACAAAAGTCATAGCCAACTACGTATCTGTGTGATTTTAGCCCCTCAGCAGAGCGTGATGAAACAATTCCGTAGGCCTGGTCGATATCTACACTGCTGGCCACCCAAAATGCAACACCAAGAAGGACACGAGATAGCAAAGCCAGATTTACTGGACACACAACAACAGATTCAAAGATGAAATGATTGAGCCTACAGGCTCGTGCGACTTGCGGAACACGCAGACATCAATAGTTCGTGTGGCCCCCATGGCTGGCAATAACGGCAGCTACACGCCGCGGCATCGAACGAAAGAGGCTTTGGATGTGGGCTTGGGGTATGTCGGTCCAGGCTGCTTCCACACGTTGCCACAGTTCATCAGGCGTAGCCGCGGGTGGTGCTTGCCGGGCCACTCGGTTGCCGATCAGCGACCAGACGTGTTCGATGGGCGACATATCGGGAGAACAGGCGGGCCACGGCAGCAGTGACACCTGGTGGGCCGTGAAGCATTGTTGCATGATGCGTGCCACGTGCGGGCGCGCATTGTCCTGTTGAAATGTGGCCGCTGGCAGGTCCAGCAGGTAAGGGAGGACAACAGGCTCCAAAACGTCGGAGATGTAGCGGTGGCTGTTGAGTGTACCGGCGATGCGTACCAGAAGGGTGCGGGTGTCATATCCAATTGCGCCCCAAACCATAACGCCAGGCGACAGACCGGTATGGCGATGCATAATGCAGGCGTCATACAGTACCTCCCCGCGATGCCGCCACACGCTGATCCGACCATCGTGGTGTTGCAGGCAGAAGCGGGATTCGTTGGAGAAGACAATGTCGTGCTATTCCGTAGTCCAGGTGCGGCGTTCAACGGCCCACTGCCGCCGCACTCGCCGGTGGTATAACGTCAATGGTAATCGGAGCAATGGGCGCCGTGTGACAAGTCCCCGCTCTTGCAGACGACGTCGAACGGTACGTGCTGACACAGGTTGTTGCGCAACACACCCTAATTCCTGCGTTAACGTTCGTAATGTGGCGGTGCGAGCCATCAATGCCTGCCGCACAACATGCCGGTCCTCTCGATCGGTGGTGTGCCGCGGCTGCGGCAATCGCTCAAGTCGGTCTGTCCGTTCCTCCTGCACCCACCGAATCCATACTCGCCTCACTGTGGCTGGATGTTGTCCCACACGGGCGCCGATGTCTCGGTACGATAAACCGCTGTCGCGATAAACCACTATTTGTCCTCTGTCGAACTCCGAAACGTGCTGGAATGACTGCCGTATTCTGCGACGAAATATCAGGAAGCCTCCCTCACACAGGTCCGGCAGCACAACACACTTCCACTACTTACACCCCACCTTCTGTGCACCCTTCTTATAGTGCTTCTCGGTTGCGTGCCGGGCGCACCTGATTTGCATATGTCCTGCAGTGCTAATCGTTTGCATGTCCTCTCGCGGGCGACGCATGCTGCGAATTTCAGGCCAATCGGATGCTTCCTTCTTAGTGTTGCATTTTGGGTAGCCAGCAGTGTAGATAGCTGTAGCTTGAGCCTCACGCCTTTACGCTTGCGTTTGAACAAACTCAAATGATTCATGAAAGGTTATGTTCGGGAAGTAATGTGCCATTCAGTAAGAAAATCTTTAACCAAGAAGTAACGAGGTTTACATAATTTGAGACAGAAACTCAAAAGGAAGAATAAATACATGTATACGTCACAGAGCTTTATTTGTCGTGGGCGCTACATAGCACTGCTCCTGAAGTGCTTTATCTGATCGGATAACGACCTAATTATAGTTGTCTGAAGGCCTTTTGACTTAGAACTACGTCTAACTCCGCGCATAGTATGGGGCGACTTACAGCCGACCGCCTGTGACAAAAGTAGGTCCCGATTGAAATTCTTATACCGTTGAAAATACGTGCTGCACACTAATCATGTCAGCATATTCGAAAACAGCGTGGAGTCCAATTCGTGTTCTGCGCAATAACATCGTGCGCGCGACGCTTTCCTCGCTCCTTGTGCACGGGGAAGATGATGCAATATTTCTGGGTGTGCCGCCGCGTTTGACTCAGTCTATATCGGCATCAATGGGCGCAACACGACTGTGCGTGGCTTCGTTTTAAAGCTTTCGACGAGATCTGTTCAAATATACGAAGAACATTTCACGGTAGTTGGAATTGAACATTTGAAAAAAATTGTTTTTTTTTTTTGGTTTTTTTTTTTTGTGAAGCGGTGAACACTTTTCACAATATCGCGGTTTATCTGGACAACTGTGAGTGACAAACGACTGTGCACTGTGTCGTTTTAAAGCTTTCGACGAGATATATTCGAATATATAGAGAACATATCGCAGTGGTTTAAACTAAAAATTTTTAAATTGTTTTCGTGTGAACGGGTTAACATTTTCGACAATGCCGCGGAATTCGCAGAATGAATGCAAACAAAAGTGGAGAAAATCAAAATGAGAGGCAAAAGCAAGTGATGAGGAATGTAAGAAGCCAAAGAAGACAGAGCAGCACGTTGGAGAATTCCTGTATCGATCTGCTTTGTTTTCGCAATGTATTCAGCAATATTTTTAGAAATTATGTAAGCTACTTTTCATATCATAGACCTGTGTTGGCGATAACAAATTAAGCAAACGCTTTGAAACCTTACTCGACTAGCTCATTTCGACTCTCCGTCTGCAAGTTGTAGTCCTACGCCTACGTTCCAAACTGACGGCTCAATCAGAACTGAGCCTACCAGTACTTTTTTTTTTTTTGTAGTCATCAACTTAGATATATTTCTTCACCGAAGCCTTAATGCGCTGTGTCGGCGGAGAAACTCCTCGCATCCTGGAATAATGCCCATTTTCACACCAGGATTATTTCTGTGTCTTTTTTGTTCTTTGCTTCTTCTCTTGTAAGGTAAATCTTTAGAAATAATGAATGATCAATGTGAAGTGGAAGGAGAGATACTGCTCGATTATATATGTACCTGTCTTTGCGCTCTGAAAGTAGGAATAACCAACTTGACGAATTTCATTGATTCCACCAAAATTTCAAAATAATAATAATACGAGTAATACTGTGTCTCATCTATATGTGAATGTAGTAAAATTGCACAGACAGATTACAAAGCTAGACACGACAGGGCTGCAAAATTGATCCACTGGTCATTATGCAGAAAGCACGATTTTCCAGCATCGAAAAACTCATGAAAACATCAGGCTGAGAAAGTCTTAGAAAATGATCAAGTCAAGATCTTGTGAGATTTTCGAATTCAAACCCATCGGCACCTAGAACATAATACGCCAGACATAACAGTCACAGAAAATCAGAAAATCTAGATAATTGATACAGCCGTTCCTGGAGATTGCAGAGTCCATGGAATGGAAATGGTAAAAATGACCAAATGTAGAGACCTGGCCATAGAAGTTACCCGATTATGGACTAAATACACAGCAATAGTCCCCATTGTCATCGGGGCACTTGGAACAATTTCAAATAATTTTATAAATCATTTCAGAAAACTGCCGCTCTCTGATATAACACCCACAGAACTACAAAAAACAGCTTTACTTGGTACATCATACGCCCATACTTGACTGATACCTACAGGTCTCCGGTGGAAATTCGTATCAGCTCAACAACGCCGGTCAATGATAATTTTGTTGTTCATTTTGTTTGTCATAGGCTGTGTTTCGCATATTTCGAATAAAAGTGTATAATACGAGAGGGAAGAAGAGGAAATGAATGTTTCTTTATTTTTTCTCAAAAAAATGGTAAAGTTCACAACGCAAGTGTTACTTTTTCAGATTCGTGTCTCCCCAAGAATTTTTATTCTCTGACACCCTGTCCAAAAACAGAAATTATATTTTCGGATACAACCTAGAAAATGCTTGGATTTTGAAGAACGGCATGATGTTAATACGTGAAAGATTCAGAACGATTCAGTATAGCACGCAGCTGATGTCTTTTGTTAACGCAGAACATTCCAGGATCCTTATCTTTCAATTTCCGTTCTTTGCAAAACTGTAATTCTCATTTTCCTAATCTTTACCAAGGAATGATTTTTAGATAACGAAATTACACGTATACTGTATGTTAAAACATATACTGTATATGAAAAACGTTTCATCACTTGAGTTTCTGATAGACATTGTGAATAAGCGGCGAGGTAGATCTGTGGCTTTCCAGCAAAAACTGTGAAGTACCAAAAACATTTAGTGTACAGAAAGTGCACATGTGATATCATTAAAAAATCTAGTGAGTTATGGAAAGCAGCATCGCCGAGTTAGATCAGTATCACATTTTATTTCTTCCAATAAAAAGAATTAAAATTCCTTCCGAAGATGGATATATCCACGAAACATTTTCCAGCACTCAGCCAATGGATTTGATTGTGCAAAACCAATTCATTGTATTAGGCATCAAGTTCATCTGAAACCGTTACGAATTTTCTCTGCGTAATAGCACTGCCTTTGCCCCTAATTATATTCCTTACTATTTTCACTACCTCATCCACTGTGTTTGATAGTTCCAGACAAGATCCACAGCAATAAAACATTTAAGGTTTAAATGACATTCGAGATTGATTATCTCTTTTCAGCAAACCAGAAAGTCCTTATTTTTTCCTGCCATACATTTAGCTTTTTCGGTTACAATGGCGGTGTATTTGTTAAAACCACCATTTCCTCTCACAGCGAATTAAAGTTGTGTCATCTCCTCGCATGTTCCAAGTAATAAAGCCAATTTTAAAGGCATCTCAAATAATAAAAGTTGTTATCTACCGTTCAAATAAATATTAGCATTTGTGAATGGAATCAGACGCATCAGTAGACTCATCTAATGCCACAGAAAAGTAAGAGAAGTCCTGAATCACGTGTTCAAGTTTTCCACTATCATGTTCGTCGATCTCTTCTATCATCATCATCATCATTGTCAACCATTATCAATCCACTGCTGGACGAAGGTCTCCCCAAGTTTCCTCCACAACGGTCTGTCTTGTGCCAGTCTCGTCCATGTCACCCCTGCATACTTTCGAATTTCATCCACCCATCTCCCATGTGGTCTTCTTCTGGGTCTTTTCCTGTCTCTTGGAATCCAATCTAAAATTTCAGCTGTCCATCGATGATCTGTCCTTCTGGCAGTATGTCCAGCCCATTGCCATTTCAGGGATTTAACTCTGATCATGATGTCTTCCACTCTTGTCATTTTTCGGATCCACGAGTTCCTCTTCTTATCTCTCCTGGTTACACCAAGTATGCACCTCTCCATGGCTCTTTGAGTTGTCTGCAGCCTTTGTATGTCTCTTTTAGCTAAGGTCCATGTCTCTGCACCATACGTAAGCACTGGAAGGATGCATTGATCAAACACTTTTCTTTTAAGACATAATGGCATATTGCTCTTGAAAATTATGCTGTTTCTTCCAAAAGCTCTCCAGGCAAGTTTTGTACGCCGATTAATTTCTTCATCAATGTGACCCTCACTTGATATCTGCTGTCCAAGATAAACGTACGTGTCTGTTATCTCCAGCTTTTCTCCATCAATCGATAAATCTTCATTTCTTGTAAAAGCATTGAACATCACTTTTGTCTTCTGAAAGTTCATTTTTAATCCCACTTCTTTACTCTTGTCAGCAAGTTCCTGGATCATACTCTGCAGCTCTGATGGGGTAGTTGCAAAAATGACTACGTCATCAGCAAAACGAAGGTGGGTTAGATAATCTCCATTAATCTTTATCCCTTTGTTTTCCCAGCTCAGCGACTGAAAAACACCCTCCAGTGTGGCATTAAAGAGCTTCGGAGATATGGTGTCACCTTGTCTCACTCCTTTTCCAATTTTTATGTGTGTTGTATTTTCAAACAGCCGAATCTTTGCACTTGCATTTTCATAGATGTTATTAATAATATTAATGTATGCATCTTCAATACCGCAGGTTTTCAGAGCCATTGTAACTGCTGATGGTTTCACCGAATCAAAGGCTTTTTCATAATCGATAAAAGCCATGCACAATAGAAGTTCATATTCCCTCGCTCTTTCAATTAGTTCTCTCAGTACGTGAATATGATCTATTGTGCTGTAGCCACTCCTGAATCCAGCTTGTTCTCTCGGTTGAGCCATGTCAAGTGTTACCTTCAAGCGGTGTGAAAGAACTTTAGTGAAGATTTTATAAACTACTGATAGGAGGCTGATAGGTCTGTAGTTTCCGAGATCCTCAATGTCACCTTTCTTATGTAGCAGGATCATTGTAGCGGTGTTCCAATCCTCAGGAATCTTTCCTTTATTAAGGCATCGAGTGAAAATTTGGGCGAGTACTGTTTCGATTTCTC
The DNA here is from genome assembly GCA_039090855.1 of Macrothele yani. Taxonomy (NCBI): domain Eukaryota; kingdom Metazoa; phylum Arthropoda; class Arachnida; order Araneae; family Macrothelidae; genus Macrothele; species Macrothele yani. The sequence continues at coordinate 77,478,313 of CM077007.1, read as the reverse complement.
CACTTGCTTCTTGTATGATGTCTACAGTAATTCCATCTTCTCCTGGAGCTTTTCCCCGCTTCATGTTCTTGATTGCATGTGCAACTTCTGCTGGAAGGACTGGAGGAACTCTGGTACTGGTATCTTTCATGATGTCTGGAGTGCTTGTATCATCCCTTTCATATAATTTGGAGTAGAAATCTTTCACTCTTGTCAAAATTTCGCCTCTATTTCTTGTTACAGAACCATCTTCTTTTCTCAGTGCCATAATCTGTTTTCTTCCCTTACTGAGATGTCCCTTTGCTATCTTTCCTACTAGTTCACAGTTGAATTTTCTTACGTCTTCAGTGATACTTTTTCTTACTGTCTTGCATAGCTCTATATATTCCACTTTGGAAGTCACATCTTCTTTAGTTGTCCTCATCTCTCTTCTTTTTTGCATCAACATTTTCGTTTTTCCTGATAATTTGTTTACATGCAACTTGTTCTTAGACCCAGCTAATTTTGTTGCTGTTTCCATAAGAGCTTTGGTTACTTTTCTGTTAACTTCAGAGATGTCCACTTCTTCCGATGTTAGGCCTTCCACAGCAGAGAACCTGTTCTTCAGTTCCAACTTGAAGGTATTATGGTGTTTTTTAAGGTTGGTTATGTCAATAGATTTTGTTTGTCTTATGAGCTTGCCACGTTCAAGTTTAGTGTTGAGGTGCATCTTACATCTCACCAATCTATGGTCACTACCTGTGTTGAACTTGTTTAGCACACTGCAGTCTTCTATGACGAATTTTTTGTTACACATAATAAAATCAATTTCACTTGTCGTACCATTTGGATGTCTCCATGTCCATTTCCTGTGTGGCTTTTTCTTGAAAAAGGAGTTCAAGATGAAAAACCCTTCTGCCTCTGCAAACTCAACGAGAGTATTTCCACGCTGGTTTCTGTTGCCGTGACCGAATTTACCTACTGAAGTTTCATTCTGTTGCCGGTTGCCCTATTTTTGCATTGAAATCTCCCATAATTATTTTCAAGTGCTGCTTACCTTTATTATTTAGATGACAAATTTCCTCATAAAATTTTTCAATTTCTTCTTCAGGATGACTTGTGGTGGGTGCATAAGTTTGAATAATCTGAGCCTGGTATCTTTTCGAGAGTTGGATAACAAGTCGTGCAGCTCTGTCAGAGGAACTTTCAACTTCTACAACTTTAACCTTCAGTTTCTTGTTTATTATAAATCCAACACCACTAGTTCTGGCATTATCTGTCCCACGATAGTAGAAGAGATGTCCACTTTTCAGTTCGATGAGATCTTCTCCTTTTCTCCTTACCTCACTTAGCCCCACGATGTCCCACTTGATCCTTTGTAGTTCCTCTTCCAATTCAAGAAGTCTTGAATCAGAAGATAGGGAGCGTCCATTATACGTAGCCAAAGTCAGCATCAGATGGCAGCCTAGTCCGGTCCTCCGGGGATTCTTAGCACCCTCTGCCTTCATGTCGCACTGGCCGCTGCCTTGGCCAGGTACATTCCAGCTGCCGGAGACTGAGGGCCAAGATTTAAGTTGTGGAATCATTTTGGAGGGGTTTGGCCATAACTCACTATGCTGGCCAAGCGGGTTGGTGAGTGTGGGATAGAATTTCCTCTAATCCCGATGGTATAGTTATACCGCTATTGGCGGTCGTCAGAGCCCCTTTAGTGGGAACAGGATGCACCACGAGAAGGCGCGGTTGACATTTGTCAAGGAGAGGCTGTGATGTTACGCATCACCTGACCTTACATCCCGATCTCTGCTATACGGCTACATATACACAGAAGAGCAATTGAATTATAGACAGCTGGCGTTCTGCAAATGTGTCACTGTGGGCGGCCCTGTAAACGGAAACGACATGACGTATGCAGCGATCCGACAATATAAGGAGTGATGCGACAGGAATCAGTAAGAGTCGGACGCAGTATGTAAGACAAAGGATCTAAGCGCATTTGATCGTGGGCAAATTGTCGGGGCCCGACGAATGGATCACTCCATCTCGGAAGTCGTACGGGCACTGGGATTTTCACGAGCCACTGTGTCACGGGTGCACCGTGAGTACATCGAATCCGGTAAAACCATCCCTGCAAGGGCCAACTGCCGTGTGGATGAGCGGGGTCATCGTCGGCTAGCTCGCATTGTAACAGCGGATAGACGGGCCACAGTGCAAGAAATCACTCGGCAATTTAACGCTGGTGCACAAAAACGTGTAAGCAGCCACACCATCCAGAACCAACTCCTCGCTATGTGGTACAGAAGCCATCGTCCCACGAGGGTACCGCTGCTGGCCGCACATCACAGGGTGCAAAGATTAGCATGGGAGCGGGAACATCGCCACTGGACCCTAGACATGTGGAAAAATGTTGCCTGGACTGATGAGTCGAGATTCACGTTGGTACATGCGGAAGGCAGGATACGAGTACGGTGCAAACCACATGAAGCGATGGATCCTTCTTGCCAGCAGCGTACCCTTCAAGCTGGTGGGGGGTGGCATTTCTCATCTGGGGACTGTTTACGTGGACTGAAATGGGACCCCTGGTACGTGTGACATCGTCCCTCGCAGGTCAACGTTACCGGAATATCCTGGACGACCATTTGCTCTCGTTTGTGCGTCTTCAACATCCCACTGGGGACATCATCCTGCAGAAAGACAATGCACCGTGTCATCGCTACCGAATTGTATCCGAATGGTTGGATGAACACTCCACCGACGTGACCTCGCTTTCTTGGCCAGCTAGGTCACCTGACCTCAATCCCATCGAGCACATCTGGGATGCCATCGAGAGAGATGTCCGAGGCTCTGACCCCCCTCCATCAAATCTTCGTGAACTGTGGGAACTTGTTCAGGGTTCGTGGATCCGTATTGCTTCCCAACGCTTCCGGTGTCTTGTCGAGTCCTTGCCGAGACGAATCGCCGCCGTCATCAGGGCGAAAGGTGGTGCTACACATTACTAGACTGGTATCTCTAATTCAATTGCTTTTCAGTGTAGTTTGACGTGAAAGTGAAACACTCTCAAGCTTTTAAGCAAGTTCGTCTTCACTAAAAGCTTTAGCTGTATTAATAGCACGATCTTTAATTAAATTTCGATCAGAAAATTATTTCTTCTCCTTGACTATTCTTTCGGAATGCACAGTATTTTCTGTATATATATATATATATCCGCCCCGTTGATGCAGTGATCCAAGCGCTAGCTTATGACAATTCGTCCAAGATGGGTCCGGGTTCGAATCCCGGCCCTTCGTGGTCCGGGTTTGAATCGTGAGGCATGGATGTTGTGTTTCTCTTAAGGTACTGTTTCTCTCCTTCCCTGGAACCAGTTGCCCTAAATTAAGTATGGGCGACTGCTGATAGCTCACTGAGTTGTTCACACGTTGGTCGTTAAACCTTCAATCAAAGAAAAAAACAGAAGTGCCAAGAGTCATGGCATAGCAGTATGCGAATTTTCAACTGGCGCTGCCGTCGTATGACACCTTCGACGCACGCCACGATTTTGATGTCAGTTTTGAGGTGTAATCTCGTGAGTCAGGTTGAACAACTGCCTGTAGAATTATGGCAAGCTGGCGTGAATTATCGGAGTTTGAACGAGGCATGGTAGTGGGAACCAGACGGATGGGACATTCACTTTCCGAAGTTGTGCGAACATTCAACATTCTTCGACCCACGGTGTCACGTGTGTACCGAGAATACCCCATGAGAAGCATTGCCACCTACCGTGGACAGCGCATTGGCCGACCACGGGTGCTGAATGACTGTGATCAGCTGCGTCTGAGCAAGATTGTCCATGCTAACAGACAAGTGACACTGGCTCAAATAACATCCACATTCAATGCAGGAGATACCACAGACCTATCCATCAGGTCATTGCAGAGTAATTTAGCGTCCATGGAGTATGGGAGCAGAAGACCCACCATTGTGGTTTGTTAACAACACCACAGCATCTGACACAGCGCCTCACCTGCGCTCGTGAACACGGTAATTGGACCCTCAAAGACTGACAATTTGTGGCGTGGTCTGATGAGTCAAGCTACCAGTTGTTAAGAACTAATGGTAGGGTTCGGGTGTGGTGCAGACCCCATGAGGCCATGGACCCAAGCTGTCAACAAGGAACGGTGCAAGCTGGTGGTGGTTCCATACATGTGTGGGGTGTTTTTTCCGTGGCACGATTTGGGTCCTCTGGTCCTCGTAAACACGTCATTAACCGGTAAGTGCTTAGTTGCTCTGCTGGGTTACCATTTGCAGCCCTTCATGGACTTCACGTACCCCAAAAATGATGGGATTTTCCAGGCGGACAATGCATCATGTAATAGGGCCCAAGTTTTCCAAAACTGGTTCAAAGAGCATTCTGGACAATTCCGACTAATGATGTGGCCACCACGTCCGCGCGACATGAACCCAACAGAGCACTTACGTGATGTGGTGGAAAGGTCCATTCGCACCCGACATCCTCCATCTACAAATATCAGTGAACCGTGTACTGCTGTTCAGACAGCATGGCTCAACATCTCTCCAGAAGTCTTCCGGCCACTTGTAGAATCGATGCCACGTCTAGTTGCTCCACTTCGCAGGGATACATATACACTTGCGTGCAAAAATTAAGGACGAAACGGTTTTTCGAACGTAACGTCGTGCAGAAGTGCTGCACATCGACTCAAATCATAGCACAAGATGTAGGAATATGGGACAAGTGTGCAAAACCGTCCAAACAAGGAATCCAAAGAATACAAAGGCACTTTATTGAAAAGGTAGCTTCGAGCACAACTGGACAGAAAACAGAAACTTCCGTGTGACAGGCGGCTGCCAAGAAAAATCCAGTCTTTAGTAGAGGATATGATCACCCCTGACTGCGTTGCAGGATTTACAATGTCTGTCCATGCTGAGGACGAGGTTGTCAAGGAGCTGTTGAGGCATCGCGGCCCATTCCTCTTGTAGCGCCAATCGCAGCTGCGGAATCGTTGCTGGCGGCTGGTGACGCGCTGCCAAGCGTCTCCCGAGAAGGTCCCACACGTGTTCGATTATATTTAGGTCCGGGGACCTTGCGGGCCAATCCATGCGTTGAATATCTTTACTGTCCAACAGCTCTGCGACAGCCACTGTACGATGAGGTGTAGCGTTGTCATCCATGAAGAGGAACTCAGGACCCACAGCACTTCTAAACAGACGCATGTGAGGCAGGAGAACCTCGGTACAATAGCGGACACCAGTGACTGAACCTCCTTGGAAGATGTGGAGGTCAGTACGGCTACCAAGCATGATACCGCCCCAAACGAGAACTCAGCCACCTCCAAACCGGTCCCTTTCGATGATGTTGGAGGTGTGATTGCGTGTTCCCTGCTCTCTCCAGAGGTGTATACGTCCAGAATCGCTCTTCATATTAAATCGGTTCTCATCCGTAAAGAGAGCTCGACCCCATTGCTGATGTGTCCAGTTCTTGTGTTCCTGGCACCACAGAAACCGCCGTCTCCGATGAGCAGGCGTTAATGGCACACACCGTACTGGTCGTCGTGCAAGTAGACCACTTTTATGCAGCCTCCTGGCCATGGTAAAACGCGATAACGGACGTCCAGTTGTCCGTGGTATGTGCCTTGCGATTTCTCCCGCTGTCTGCTGTCTGTTTCTTCTCGCCTGTAGGACAATATACCGGTCGTCCGCCGCCATGGTTGCTCGTGGACGACCACTGTTAAACTCTCGGACAACTGTTCCTGTTGTTAGAAATGCTCTCCATGCTCGTGAAACGATGCTGTGAGCGATCCCGAACTCATCGGCCACACTACTCACACTTCAACCTTCTTCCAACTTCCCAATGACGCGACCTCGGGTAAAATCATCCAGATGTCGTCTACTGGATTGCCTGTTGGCCATATCACACGGTGGCAGCAACTCGACGTTGTTCAAACCGATGTACACCGTGCAAAAGCTTTCACCGAATAGCTGAGCGTACACCGCCCGTGTGCTTTACACCCTTACGGTACCCCCCACGTCTTGGTGCATATATGCGAATGCCCTACCGTACCGGACCCTAGTCTATCTCCTGAGTGGTCTTTCGATCCGTTCTGCCTGCTCGTTCCGCTGTTATGCTAATTTCTCCTCTTCGTCCTTAATTTTTGCACACCAGTGTATGTATATGTCTGTTGCAGAATTGTCCGCAACTCCGCCCGAGACGTCGGTCCAGCATCCATGGATTTGATGTTTCGCTCCAGTGCATCCCAGACACATTCATCAGGGTTCAAATCCGGAGACATTGGGGGCCACTGGATGGTTCTAAAGTCAGATTAGTGTTCCTCGAGCCATGTCTGGCTGTTTACGGACTGGTGTGGCGGCGCATTGTTCTTCTGAAACAGACCATCGGGTGTAGGATGTGCGAAGGCCATGAAAGCGTGTTGGTGACCAGCCAGCACATGCTGGTAGCGTGCAGCGGTTAAGGACTTCTGCAGACACACTAAGGGACCTAATATGTCCCATGAGGAGACTCCTCAAAGCATCACAGAGCCACCACCGCCTTGAACAGAGCCGTCCTGGCACGACGGGACTATGGCCTTATGCTGTCGACGCCACACCCGCGCCCTCCCGTCAGATCGGTACAGCTTAAAACGGGACAAGGTTAGTAGAAGAGAAGGATGCCTCGATCGCGGAAAATCTTGGAGCGGAGAGGAAGAGACGCATGACGTCACTGACAGACCCATCGTAGGGTTGGACTCGAGGTCTCGCCCGCCTGTCCGGAGTGTGGAATCAACTGATCAGTTTATTTCTTTTTACGCTTTCCAACCGTAAGTTGAAGAAGCGTATAACCGATATAGTCACGTTTGTTTCGAGCTCTGTGTTTGTGCCCAGTTTTGGAAGTGTATAGTGAGTGTTTGTTCCTGTTTTTGTGTTCCCCTTCAAGAAGAAGATCTGTACTTTCTTTTAGCTCAGCTCTCAAGTCGGTGAGTTGCATATTTTGTTTGCATTCAGCGTTTTATTATTTTCGATCAAGCTGATCGATCCTTAAGTTAGTCCTCGCCATTTACAATGGCGGGCACTGAGAAGGGTGATGTCCACGCCCACATCAGTGATGCTCATTCAATCTCCTCCTCCTCCTCACTCTCAGGAGATCAGTCAGCATTTATGCACGTCAGAGACGTCATACGCATACAAGATGTGGCGCGCGACTCCTCAGCAAAGGCTCAAGCTGATATCCCTGCCCAGGAGAGTGACGTCGCCTTGACGCACGTCCCTGGTTCATTTGCCGAAGCTATGGATGTGACTGATTGCACGGTTGCATTGCCTTCAACTAGCTCAACTCAGTTTACCAAGCCGCTACCAGCAATCAGCACTGTGTCGTATCCTTCCTCTGCCAACTCTACTTTTCTCACTTACTCCAAAGTGACCTCCGGAGCGAGAGTTCCTTCCAAGTTTATTGCTCCAGTTTTTCCTGTCTCTTACGTCAGTGTTGAAGGTAGTTCTGCCACCGTTGATATCCCAAAGGATTCCCCAGCCGGGAAACAATTTTTCTCTACAATGGATTTCGGTGTCTGATTTGATGCATTACCAGACACGAAACTCAAGGAATATAGTATTGCCCTAAAGAAGATGCTTCCTACAGGAGCTTATATCACTCATATGGCTCGAAAGCCACGGGCCGTATTAGTGTATTTTGCCCGTAAAGAACATGCAGACCTTGTGATGACTGATGGCTTATCCATCAAATATGTGAATCTTCGGGCTGAACCTGTGGCGTAGGAACCTATCCAGGTCACTTTCCACCCAGTCCCGCCTGAAGTCTCAGATGTCGCTCTATGCACTTTACTCAGCAAATTTGGCCGAGTGGTTGGACCAATAACGACTCTTTCGGCAGCGCCCAGAGATCCCTATGACAAATCCATTGCAGGGTTTCGTCGAAGTGCCCGTGTCATATTTTTGTCGGACGATCATCTGCTTGCGTGCCCGAACATCCTAACCGTACGTTGTGGTCAGCAACGTCGGAGAATCGACGTCATTACCTCCTTGCACTGCACGCTTTGCCATGGCGAAAACCATCTTCGCGTGCACTGCCCACATCAAGTTCCACCGACTCCGACTGGTGCTCCTACAGATACTGTTCCTACCTCGAAACGTGCCACGCCATCTACTTCAGCACAGCAGGCCTCGGAGCCAAGATATGATGAAAAAAGTTCGCTTACAGACGTTGGTCAACGCAACGCTCTCACAGCCGCTTCCTCTTTTTCACTAGAAGACATTCCTACAATTGCCTCCTCACTCCCGCAACGTCCTCGCTCCACCACTGAGTCCCTTTCAGAATGTTCACAACCAGCTATTTCCACTGGAACCTCCAAAACAGCTGATGTGGAGTCCGTTGGTCCAGAGACGCAGTGTGAGGGTGAGACGACCGAGCCTCCACTGAAGCGCCGCGGCTCTGGCCGCAGCAGGCGAGTAGCGAAGAAGCAAAACTCTACTTCACCTCGTTCATCCTTCCTCTCCAGCAGTTCTCCTCGACACACCTCGCCAGCCGAAGTCTCCTTTCCCACGGTCGAAGAGTTCGCTGCATTTCTCCAGACAGCCAATATACCTCCCGTACCACTCTCATACATTGATCTCCATACATACTTAACGAATCCGACCAGCTACGCAGTAACATGTGCCTTAGCAGTCAAGAATCCATCGCTTCGCCAACTTGTGCCGGAGCAGATATTCAATGTGTCGCATTTCTGCCGTCAGAATGTTCCCACCCATCCGTGGGCACAAATCTTCTATAATCGTCTCAAGTCTTTTCCTCCAACTCTGAAAGATCTTCAGCTAGAGGCAAGGAACCCCACAATTCAAGATCGTGTCACTTAATTGCAGGAGATTCGCTTCCCCCTCAGCAACTCTCTGGCATATGAAGACCTCAACCTGTTGGGGGCTGATATTCTCCTCCTTCAAGAGACAAATTGCAAACCAACTACCGTCTATTCTCGATGGCGCCAGTGGAACTTTGTGTTTCATCACGCCTATGGACTAACATCTCATAGTGGCCTTGCCATCGGCATTAGTCATACTCTCAATTCTATTATCACATCCCTCTCTGTGCGAAATATTTGTCGAGATCTCCTACAGCATGCATCCTTTACCATCGCGTCTTCCAGATACCATTTATTCAATATCTGTATTCCAAACACTACAACTCATTTATCAATTCTCTTCACGCGTCTTTGCAGAGCACTGGACCGTATCCCACCGTCAGACCATGTTCTCGTTGGTGGGGATTATAACTGTACCTTGGATCCTCTTCTGGATAGGTCTTCTACCAATAGAGAGCGCCGCCATACCCTGGCGAACCTGCTCCAGACAGTTGTGACCAACAACGCTCTTCATGATGTACATCGGCATATTCATCCATGGTCGACTAATTACACTTGGCGCTCCTCTCATGCGCAAAATCCTTTCTTAGCCCGCCTTGACAGGTTTTATGCCTCCAGTACTCTACTTCCTGCCGTGACACAATCGAGTGTGCATCCCACTGCCTCATATGACCACTGCGTGATTACCTTCATAGTCCATACTGCACCATTCAAACCCCGGATAATACACCCGTGGACATTTGATGATGCACTTCTCTCCGACCCGGCATTCTGCTCTTCGGTCCGGTCATTCCTGATTGACAGACGACCGCAGCTTCATTTTGCACTCTGAGGATTAAATTCTTGGATGGAGATCAAGCAACAACTCGTTCTGCTTGTCCGAAACTACTCATTCCAATTAAAGACACTCCAGAACATGCGCCTAGACTATGTTCGTTCAATGCTATCCATGCTCAGTCTCAGTGATCCTCTCTTCTCCTCCTTTCAAGAAGAGCTTCGATCTCTTCTCACTCCTTTGGCGCAACAAGCTCTCCGCCGACTTCGTTTGCAACACCTGACGCCGGATGCTCACAACTATGAGTTCCTGACGTCGGTGGAAAAGACCCGACGAGCTTCGACCATACTTCATCATCTACGCCTTTCTTCTGGAGAGGTATCAGATGAGCCGATTGCGCTTTGTTCTCATGTCCGTCAGTACTTTTCCATGAAGTTCTGTGAACCTCCTCAACCATCCTCTGCAGCAATGGATTCTCTCCTTTCTAATCTACCTCAGGTTCCCCCCCCCCCCATCTCGCTTCTTCTCTTCTCCTTCCTCCACGCCCTCTGAACTAAACACTACATTCTTTTCTCTGAATTCTGGTGCCGCTCCAGGTCCGGACGGCCTAACCTTTAGCTTTTATAAAACTTTTTTGCCTCTTTTCTTCCGTTTCTCCTATACGCTTTCTCTGCTGCCGTTACTTACTCTCCTCTCCCGAGGGGATTCACAACTGCATACGTTGTCCTTTTCCCCAAGAAAGGTGATCTCCTTGACTTGGTGAACTGGCGCCCAATTTCCCTACTGAATCTCGACTACAAACTTTATACCAAGCTTCTTTCACAGCGACTAAATCCCATCCTCACTCACATCCTCTCCCCTAACCAGACTTACACAGTTCCCAGCCATTCCCTATCTCACAACGTCCATCTCCTGACTGATCTAATTCACCTTGCGCGCTCCCGCTCTGAACCCCTCGCCCTCCTCTCTTTAGACCAACAGTCCGCCTTTGATAACATCTCTCTGCCACACTTCTCCGATTTGGATTTCCGCCTCCGTTTATTTCTCTCCTCACCTCCCTCTACCAGGACGCCAGTTTCCAGGTCAAGTTGCCCACCTTTCTTACAGCACCAATCCTCTTCCGCCGTGCAGTGAGGCAAGGCTGCCCACTCTCCGGTCAACTATTCGCCATAGCCTTAGAACCTTTTCTCCGCTCCGTTCAACGCCCCTTTCAAGCCACCTTTCCGCCACTCATCGCCCGCACGAGACACCATGTCACCACTTCCGTGGCGTATGCAGACGACGTTACTTTCTGTATACGTCTGGATTCACAGTTCTCTTTGCTCCAAAGTCTTTTCGCCGATTACGCCTCCTGCTCCAGAGCTGCGATTAATACAACCAAAAGCACAGGCCTGTGGTGCGGCTCATGGGTTGACCGCTTGGATTCCCCATGGGGAGCGCACTGGTCTTCAGCCTCTCAACGTTTCCTTGGCGTACATCTTGGCGTCCCAGGTGAAGCCTCCAGCACAACGTGGAATGCCATCCAGCCACGTCTTCATCGGTCAACTGCGTTTTGGCGAAAAGCGCAGTTCTGCACCTCATATTTTCAACGTGCACGTCTTGCGCAAACCTATCTTCTCTCCATGTGCACACATTCCTGGCTTGCTACTAAATCCCCACTTCTTCGTCTCAATGATATCACTCGCTGCTTCACCTCAGTTATCTGGACCGGACACCACTGGCTCAGTGTCCCCAAGCTCAGCCTTCCTCTTGACCAAGGTGGCATTGGCCTAATTGATACACGACTGTACTATCAAGCTCTCCGGATTACTTCATTCCTCCGTCTTCATACTTCACTTGTTGCCGACGCCGTTACCGCAAGGAATGTCATCACCTCTTCGAACAATACTAATTTCACTTCCACTTCCTTCATACTAATGGACCTCCGAACTACCACTCACTCTCGCCTTCCTCCTGCCTTACGGGAGACTCTTACCTTTCTCCGCTCACTCGATCTCCACCCGATTCCACCGCTGAACTCCTTGCCGAACCCCTCTTCTTTTCCTCTCTTCTTCACCCCTTCATCTTTCATGCTTCGCCTATCCTTCTTGGCTCCGAGTCGGAGTTGTAACCGTCAAAGACCTTGTAACCTCAGATCTGTCCTGGCGACCCTACACCACTCTCCCCTCCCCCCCCCCCACTGTTCTTCTTTCACCCTCCTCTCGCTCTGTCTATGATTCTCTACTCTCTACCATCATTGCTAAGTTCCCTCATCTCGCAACCCCCACCGGCCTAACCTTTGTTCCTTCCGCCTCCCTTCCCCTTCCTTTCTTTATTTCAGTCGGCAGATCTCACTTCCACTCTCCTTTCTTTCAACCTCAGTTCTCTATCGGTTACTTTTAAAATCCCACTCTCCTTCTCCCCTTCACATCCCTGATGTCTCCCAATCCTCTCTCACCGCTGTCTGGTCTGCCACCCTTTCTCCTCTTTCAGCTCCTCTTGAAATAAACACTCACTAGCTTTTTTCCACCGTCGTCTTCCCGTTCCATCCATCTTCCACCGCATGACCATTCTTGACTCACCTCTTTGCCCCTTCTGTGCTCAAGAAGCTGATGTCTCTCACGTTTATCTACATTGTTTCATCCGCCTTCCACTACTCCATTTTGCATTTTCCATTGCTCAACGTTCAACCACAACTGATCTTCCTTTCGATGCCTATAAGACACTCCTCCTGCAGGTCTCTCCGCCAGTCAAGCTTTCACCCATCTACTCATATATTTTCATCCTGGTGAAACACGTCATCTACGTATTTCATCAGTGCTGCCGAGATATCTCATCTCCTTATACCATCCACCAAGCTTCTGTGGAACTATGTGCCACTTTCGGGAGCGTCTCCTCTTAAGACTTCGTCTAGAGAACCTTGTCGCCGTTGCCCAACAGAGAGAACATTTCCGTTCCACCTGGTCTCCGGCCGCTTCCTGGTTCGCCGGCATGCCAGCGACGTTGCAACTGACTGTCGGTAATTTATAACATCGTTGCTCCTGTCTCTGTTGAACTTCGGTTCAACGTGCATGCTCACCATTGGTTTTCGGAATCAAACTTCAACATAAAGCTTATATCATCTAACAAATGTGAATATAATATGCACCATACTGTACAAATGTATATAGTCTTACTTGTTTTCTCTTTGATTATCATTTTTTCTACCAATACTAAGACATCGCAATTCTGTATGCCTTAGGTTTCACATTATCTACTTTGTCATCTACAGTTCTCCTTTTGCACAGTGCTTCATTATAATATTCTCGTTCTGTTATTTGTCAGCACTATAATATACTTATGCTTCGAGACGAAATGTTTCGACAATCTCTCTTATTGTTCTTGTGCAAAAACTCCTGCACCTCTTACCACGAGGCTCCTTTGTGAATCAATACATCGTGCTGCATATAATGTACATAGAATTTTAGAGATTGTATATTTTACCGTACAATTTATGTATCAGGACGCCTATGTTCGCCTCGTGAACCCAACCTTGTTAATAAAATTGTGTTGAACTGAACTGAAGAAGCGTATATGCTCCAGCTTTGTCCGTCCGTCCGCACGATAACTGGCGTAAAAATGGTTCGATTTCGATGAAATTTTAGTATGTGGTAGGGGACCACCGGGGTACGAAACCTATTGAAAATGGGACAAATGGGGTCAAAGGTCACGACGTAGGAGCGGAATCATTTCATTGCCCTTATGTGTCATAACTTGCGTAAATATGGTTCGATTTCAATGAAAGTTTACTGTGTGGTAGGGGACCACCTAGGGACGAACCCTATTCAAAATGGGAGAAGTGGGGTCAAAGGTCAGAACATAAGATCGGGATGCATTCAATTGCCCTTATGCGTCATAACGTGCGCAAAAATGGTTCAATTTCGATGAAATTTCAGTATGTAGTAGGGAACTGGAGACGAACCCTATTGAAAATGGACGAAATGTGGTCAAAGGTCAGGACATAGGATTGCGATCCATTCCATTGCTCTTATTCCATATTATTAAGGTGGACGTCAAGTAGTTTTGCTTCCTATACTTCCAATCAATAACTTTTCCTTTGGTTTTGTTGAAACCAGAGAAAAGATGGCGCGACCTATACTTTGATGACGTCAGTGGACAAAAAAATGTTGGATTGCATAATTACGGTGATGGTTTAGAAAATATTAAGTATTCCAAGTTATGAAATGAAGCTATTTTAATCGATGTTCAGATTTTCATCGTTGTGAACGCATTAATAGTCCAGGAAAAAGATGGCGCGACCTGTATTTTCATGACGTCAGTAGACAACATATGTTCTATTGCATAATTATGATTATGTTTTAGAAAATATTAAGTATTGCAAGTTATAAAATGAAGATATTTTAATCGTTGTTCAAATTTTCTTCCTTGGGAACGCATTAATTGTGAAGAAAATTTGTACAGAAGTTTTTCCATTGGAAGTATAGGAAGCAAAATTACTTGACGTCTACCTTAAAGTCGCAGCCGCCCCGGTGGCGCAGTGGTCTAAGGCGTTGGCCTCTGATCATTCGTCCGAAGGGGTCCGGGTTCGAATCCCGGTCTGGCATGGATGTTGTGTTTGTCTTACGGCACTGGCTCTCTCCCTTCCCTGGAACCAGTGACCCTAAATTAGGGACGGGCGACTGCTTATAGCCCATTGAGTTGCTCACGGTGGTCGTTAAACCTCCAATCAAAAAAAAAAAAAAAAAAAGTCGCAATTCTTGTATGTATGTTTGTACATTTTATTTTGAAAACGGCTCTAAGAATTTTGATGAAAGTCGTTAACCTACCGTTTTCTGGTACTAGAAATCGATTTAGCTTGATCGCGACTTTAGGAGAATTCGTTTAGTGGGTTAAATAACCACCCTGAATTATAACGTTTTTAGTGATGGCGTTGTTCCATTAATGTTACCAATGCTTAGAAATCTTATGACGTCACAACCTCGCGTTTGAGAATTTTTTCACGTCATCTGTCTCATTACGTCACGCGTTGTGTGTGGATCCTATTAAAGTTTTATGACGTCATACTCTTGCCGCGAGCAGATGGTCGCGATTCCCATCTGCCTGATTACGTCACGCGTAGTGTGCGTATGACCGTTCGCGCGATAACTCGCGTAACAATCGTTCGATTTCGATGAAATTTTAGTATCTGGTAGGGGATCACCTGGGAAGGAACCCTATTTAAAGTGAACGAAACGGGGTCAAAGGTCAGTACATAGGAGCGGGATCCATTCTACCGCTGTTGTGTGTCATAACTAACGTAAAAAAGATTCGATTTCGATGAAATTTTAGTATGTGGTACGGGACCTCCTGGCGACAAACCTTATCGAAAATGGGCGAAATGGGGTCAAAGGTCAGGACATAGAAGCGGAATCACTTCCATCGCCATTATGCGTCATAACTTACGTAAAAATGCTTCGATTGCGACAAAACTTTATCATGTTATTTCGGAGGTATACTAAACCGGTTCTATTGAATATAATCGAAATGGGATCAAAGGTCAGGGCATAGGACCGAGATTTATTCCGCAGCCATTATTCCCATAACTTGAGTGATAACTTGAGTAATGATTTCTGGTATGTTGGAAAGCGTATAATAATCAATGCATTGCATGATTTTACTAACTTGTTTACGCTTTCCAACCGTAGGTTGAAGAAGCGTACATGCTCCAGCTTTGTCCGTCCCTCCGAACGATAACTCACGTGAAAATGGTTCGATTTCGACGAAATTTTAGTATGTGGTAGGGGACCACCTGGGGACGAACCCTATTGAAAATGGGCTAAGCAGGGTCAAAGTTCAGGACATCGGAGCGGAATCCAGTCCATTGCTCTTATGCGTCATAACTTGCGTAAAAATTGTTCGATGTCGATGAAATTCTAGTATGTGATAGGGAACCACCTGGGGACGAACCCTATTGAAAATAGGTGAAATAGGGTCAAAGGTCGGGACATAGGAGCTAGATCCAATCCATTGCCTCTATGCGTCATAACTTGCGTAAAAATGGTTCGATTTCTGTGACATTCTAGTATGTGGTAGGGAACAACCTGGGGACAAACCCTAATGAAAATAGGTGAAATAGGGTCAAAGGTCAGGACATAGGAGCTAGATCCAATCCATTGCCTCTATGCGTCATAACTTGCGTAAAAATGGTTCGATTTCGGTGACATTCTAGTATGTGGTAAGGAACCACCTGCGGACAAACCCTATTGAAAATAGGTGAAATAATGTCAAAGGTCAGGACATAAAGGCTGGATCCATTCCATTGCCTTTTTGCGTCATAACTTGCGTAAAAATGGTTCGATTTTGATGAAATTTTAGTGTGTGGTAGGGAACCACCTGGACACGAGCCCTACTAAAAATGGGCGAAATGGGGTCAAAGGTCAGGCAGGGCATAAGAGCGAGGTATATTCCATTGCCCTTCTGCGTCATAACTTGCGTAAAAGAGGTTCGATTTCGATCAAATTTTAGTATGTGGTAAGGAACAACCTTGGAACGAATCCTATTGAAAATAGACGGAATGGGGTCAAAGGTCAGGACATAAAAGTGGGATCCATTCCATTGCCTTTATGCGTCATAACATGCGTAAATATGGTTCAATTTCGATGAAATTTTAGTATCTGGTAGGGGATCACCTGGGAAGGAACCCTATTTAAAGTGAACGAAACGGGGTAAAAGGTCAGTACATAGGAGCGGGATCCATTCCACCGTTGTTGTGCGTCATAACTAACGTAAAAAGATTCGATTTCGATGAAATTTTAGTATGTGTGGTAGGGGACCTCCTGGCGACAAACCTTATCGAAAATGGGCGAAATGGGGTCAAAGGTCAGGACATAGAAGCGGAATCACTTCCATCGCCATTATGCGTCATAACTTACGTAAAAATGCTTCGATTGCGACAAAACTTTATCATGTTATTTCGGGGGTATACCAAACCGGTTCTGTTGAATATCATCGAAATGGAATCAAAGGTCAGGACATACGACCGAGATTTATTCCACAGCCATTATTCCCATAACTTGAGTGATAACTTGAGTAATGATTTCTGGTATGTTGGAAAGCGTATAATAATCAATGCATTGCATGATTTTACTAACTTGTTTACGCTTTCCAACCGTAGGTTGAAGAAGCGTATATGCTCCAGCTTTGTCCGTCCGTCCGAACGATAACTCACGTGAAAATGGTTCGATTTCGACGAAATTTTAGTATGTTGTAGGTGACCACCTGGGGACGAACCCTATTGAAAATGGGCGAAGCAGGGTCAAAGGTCAGGACATCGGAGCGGAATCCATTCCATTGCTCTTATGCGTCATAACTTGCGTAGAAATTTTTCGATGTCGATGAAATTCTAGTATGTGATAGGGAACCACGTGGGGACGAACCTTATTTTAAATGGGTGAAATAGGGTCAAAGGTCAGGACATAGGAGCTGGATCCATTCCATTGCCTTTATGCGTCATAACTTGCGTAAAAATGGTTCGATTTCGATGACATTCTAGTATGTGGTAGGGAACAACCTGGGGACAAACCCTATAGAAAATAGGTGAAATAGGGTCAAAGGTCAGGACATAGGAGCTGGATCCATTCCATTGCCTTTATGCGTCATAACTTGCGTAAAAATGGTTCGATTTCGGTGACATTCTAGTATGTGGAAGGGAACCACCTGGGGACAAGCCCTATTGAAAATAGGTGAAATAGGGTCAAAGGTCAGGGCATAGGAGCTGGATCCATTCCATTGCCTTTATGCGTCATAACTTGCGTAAAAATGGTTCGATTTCGATCAAATTTTAGTATGTGGTAGGGAACCACCTGGGCACGAACCCTATTGAAAATGGGCGAAATGGGTCAAAGGTCAGGCAGGGCATAAGAGCGGGATTTATTCCGTTGGCCTTATGCGTCATAACTTGCGTAAAAATGGTTCGATTTCAATGAAATTTTAGTATGTGGTAAGGAACCACATGGGGACGAACCCTGTTGAAAATGGGCGAAAAGGGGTCAAAGGTCAGGACATAAAAGCGGGATCCATTCCATTGCCTTTATGCGTCATAACATGCGTAAATATGGTTCGATTTCGATGAAATTTTAGTATGTGGTAGGGAACCACCTGGGCTCGAACCCTATTGAAAATAGATGAAATGTCGTCAAAGGTCAGGCAGGGCATAAGAGCGGGATATATTCCATTGCCCTTGTGCGTCATAACTTGCATAAAAATGGTTCGATGTCGATGAAATTTTAGTATGTGGTAGGGAGCCACTGGGGACGAACCCTATTGAAAATGGGCGAAATGGGGTCAAAGGTCAGGACACTGGAGTGGGATCCATTCCATTGCCCTTGTGCATCATAACTTAAAAATGCTTGGATTGCGATAAAACTTTATCATGTTGTTCCGGAGGTATAGTGAACCGGTTCTGTTGAATATCAACGAAATGCGGTCAAAGGTCATTGCACAAAAGCCAGATTTATTGCACAGCCATTATTCTCATAACTTGCGTAAAACTGCTTCTATTGCAACAAAACTTTATCATGTTGTTCCGGAGGTATAGTGAACCGGTTCTGTTGAATAACATCGAAATGGGGTCAAAGGTCAGGACACAGGAGCGAGATTTATTCCACAGCCATTATCCACATAACTTGAGTAATTATTTCTGGTATGTTGGAAAGCGTATCATAATCAATACATTGCATGATTTTACGAACTCGTTTTTTTTAAGGCCTGTTTATTTTGAAAAAGTTTAGGACCCTTACAAAAGACATAGCCATAACCTGCTTTAGATTAAAGACATTTAAAAGGTTAGAGAAAAGAAAGAAAAACGTGCATACGCGTTATAAAAATTGAATATTTCCGACTGAAGCATAAAGATTATTTTGTACTAAGTTTATTTTAGTTGCAGTTCTGTTTTTTAGACTTTTCATGATTTAGGAACATGAGTTATAATCCAATTAATATACTTATAATTGATTTAATCACACCAATCCGCAAAACTAGAGGTTATTTCTAAACGGGTAGGTCTAATTTTTTTTTCCTAATTTACTATTTTCATAGGTTTTCTCTTCTTTGAGCGAATGTTATCTTCTTTTCTGGTATTTCTTTTGGCAATTAGGGTGGACTGCACCTTTTTATTCAAATATTTAATCCTAATTATAATTCTCATCTTAACATATGTCCTAAGTACCTCTGTGGGAAATCCAGGAAACAAGAGAGATGCTTTTTCGGTTAACGTTTTTATGATATAAGGCTCTTTACTTATAGTGTAATTTATATTTTGTTTAAGAAATTCATATTCCAATTTTTAGCGAAATTAGACCACTCACTAGATGGTTGAATTAGTCCTCAATATTTACAGTGTTAATTTTTGAAGTGTAATCTCCCAGATGTGAATATTTTTCTTTATATTTTTTGGCCACCCAATCAGCAAGATACTCTCCGCCATCATCGTCATTCACTGTGGTTAGGCATTGTTGTGTATTTAACACATTATCGTTGTCGCTTGCATCGAATAAGCATCGTATAAATCTTTGGATATTTGTTCATCACTTTTGACTCCAACGTGGCGCAGCACTTTTGCAACTATGAATTCTTTCGTGTGTGATTCATCAGTCTGGGTATTGGTGTTTTTCTATATTATGCCCGGTTGCCCAGTTTTCATAATTTTTAGTCCGTCCGTCATGGTACCTTGTTGGGGATTAATCTTGGACTCCTATTTCTGCAAAGTTGGTAATCCAGGCAAGGGATTATTCAGTTCACTTCGTAAGTAAATGTATGACCTCTTACTCAGGTATCGCAGAGTCAAAGCGATCGATATATGCTCATTAGACTAAATAATCTTTTTTTATTCAAAAGCATATTTACTTGATCCCTTGTAAACATTTAACATCTTGAGTAGTATTGAACAACTTGAAGTTCAACATTTTTTTTACAAATATTTTTTCGTTTCATTGCTGCAATTTTATATTTCAATCTGCGTATTTTTAGAGCTGAATCCCTTATTTCTTTTTGTTGATTGCACACCTTTTCTCGTAACGGAATATTTTTAGTCAGCAACTGCCTATATTTACACATTAATGCGCCATATTCCATATCTCTGATTTTTGTTACTCCATCGGATTCCACTGCATATTGCTTCTCAGAACTGTTATCTGAATGGTTTACTTGTAACAAATCAGAAATCATATTTTTAGTTTCTCTTTGAGTAAGTCTTTCATGCGATTTTTATTGCAGGAATTCACGTGTTTTATAACCTCAAAACTTTTCAGCAAATTGTTTGAAGAGATGGCAGAGTTTTTTAATTTTCTTTTGGGTGGCAAATTTAAAAGTTCGAATTTCAAATCCTGCTCATAATCTTCGGGTTCAAAATGTTCTGAACGCACAGTACAGAATGCTGGGTTCCATTTCCCGTCTCTGCGACAAAGATGAATCCACTTTTTCATGAGCTCTGGATCATTTGGAAAAGAACGATACATTAAGTTCATTTTATCAGGATCTTTTTTAGTTTTCGACAAACTGTTGTTGCAAATTGCAACAGTACATCTCATCGCTGGCATCACTGATAGTCAGTCACATAAAACGGTAGCTATGAATGTTGAATATTACTAGGTAACAGTTAATAGATCACTCTGAAAAATGTTGCGACAGAAAAAACTCTTAAGCTGAAAGTGAGATTACATTGAAATTACATGGGATTTAGTTCTTTCAGAAAGGGATGGGTGGGCATTGACCTTGACCGCGGGTCTGTCACTGACGTCACTCCCCCACCCGAAATGTGACTCCAGGGAAGTATAGGGATCGAGGCAACCTTCTCTTCTACTAACCTTGAAAACGGGATTCATCTGACCACATGACGCAGCGCCACTCTGCAGATGTCCAGTTTTGATGTTCCGGCGCCAGGCGAGGCGTAATGTCCGATGACGACAGTCAACAGCGGCATACATGTAGGACGTCTGCTCCCGTAACCCAGAGTATGTAGTGTGTTTCGTACCGTTCGCTCCTTCATACTGCTTGAGCCTCCGACATTTAACGTGGATATGATTTGCGCCGCCGTTGCAAGCAGTCGGTATGTACGAGCCTGAATAGACTACATCGACCTAGATCATCAATGGCTTGTGGTCGGCTACGGTTTGCTCTCTGGGCGCTGGTATATCCGTCGATGATATACTCGCGGTCCACCTTTGATACGGTTGCCCCAGGGAATCTTAGGGTTCTTACCACTTGGGCGATAGAATGATTCATCTGTCTTGCGCCGACAATGCGTCCAAGATCCAAGTTGCTCAGATCACCGCGTTTACTGATGCTTGTTGATTGCGATATATTAGAAAGCCCTGTGTCCGCCTATTTATCGCCTGCTTTCGTTTTGGTTCTGTTCCACTCTGCACGGGGAATGTCCATGTCAATTGTCGTCACCCCTATTGCTAATATTTTGTCTACTGAGTGTACATATATCGATATATGCATGTACATAAAATGCAAGATAGGTAAAAAAAAAAAAGAGAGAAACTTTTCGTGAGACTATATTCCGTGGATGGGCTTGTGGGAATCGAAAACTTTCGGAAGATGGCACTACTAAAATTGATAGAATAGGGAAGAAAATTCAGAATTGAAATGTTGTTTCTTCTTCATTTGTGGTCCTCATCAACATTTCGTTCCTCGGTACGCATCAGCTGTACAGCACTGCCCTAGTCGTAAATTAAGGGCGGGAGACTCCTTGCTCAACGATTAATTCTCGTAGAGATGTCTTAAATCCTAACAAGCAAATACAAATTATGAAATATGAAAGTCGCAGCTCGCCTATCTGATTCTTAGATCGTGCCTCTTTATTGTTTCTATTGTAAAAAAACAAATGAAAATAATTCGTAATACAGCAGTTTTTCTCTCTTTTTTTAATCACACTGATTTGTTTTAAGAAGTCTTTTAGAGATGTTTCTTCCCAAAATTTAGCATGTGATTTATACACAATAACATATTCCAAGGGGCCATTCAACAATATACATGAATTTTAGAGACACTGGTAAAAGATTTTTTGAGATCTTCTCCAAAATTACATGACTTAAATCTTCTGAATCGAAGATTGTCGAACTTAGGAGCAAATGTTTAGAAATTGGAATGCTGGGTAGGAAGCTAGGCGTTAGAATTTATGGTCTTCTTTTTCTTCTTCACAAATAGATTTAGTCTGAACCTGTAATTTTCTTAAAGCCTCCGTTCTCTTGCTCCAAGTCACGTGGAACGTGCAAGAATTTTGGCCTCAGCTCAAATGCTTTCAGAGTATGTACTTATCTCAAAGAAGTATTCAGCTGGAATTTCTCTCATACGTACACTTCAATTGTACATCCAAGTCTTTTAACATACTCCATTTCAGTTTTCGAGAGAGATGTTAAAAGAGTTCAACGCAACTTTTGGAAAATATCTGTCCGTGTGCTGTTGCTTCAAATCATGTGGCCCTTCATATCTACTGATTTTTTTTATCTGTACATATCTTGAAAAACACAGAGAAAAATATGGGTTCTACCTACTTCAGCGAAAAACCTCTTGTCGTTGAAACTTATCTTGATTCGTGGCAGTGGGTTTCCAATAGATTCCGTTATCACAATGCAGCGATTTTTGAAATGCAGTATAATGGAAGAAACGAAATTTTTTAATTATTTCTGAAATAATGAAGGTAAAGTTGACCGTTTTCACTTTCTTTTACTTTAAGCTGCTCTTCGAGTGATTATTTTCGGTATGCGATACTTCTAGCTTAAACGTCAACGGATCGATGTTTTTCGTAGGGAAATACTGTGTCGAAATGCGGAGAGCCTTTAAAGTAATATCCGGACTGCACCTCTGTTTGATAATTTTCAATAGGATTTACGATGCGTGAAGTCATACGTTTTATTTTTGTTTATTATACACGTACGTGAATGAGCGAATTGAGGTAACTTTGATTCAGTATGCAACATTGCAGATAAAAGTGTGCAATTTTTCAGATTAACAAGTGATAAGCGAGTGCATCAGAATTTTCGCTGAAGTAGGTAGAACCCATTTTTTTCTCAGTGTTTTTCAAGATATGTACAGATAAAAAAATCAGTAGATAGTGTAAATTGTTGGTGCACATTTTACCCCATATATTTCCTGCTTGAAAAATTCTTCTTCTGGCTTACAACTCTGAATCGTCTTTTTACCCTAGGTTCTACTCCTTCATTTAGTAATGACTTTTCTGCCTACGTGTTGTGCTTCATGAGGCGAGATCATGATGTGCAACCTGATTACCTCTTCGGGCAAACCGTATTGCCTCGTCGTCGGACCCAGTGTGAATGTACTTGGCACCAATCCAGTATTTACCCTGGATCTATTGAATATTGACCCTTCTTCCTCCCATTTAAATGCAAAATAATTTTGGTGCATCAGCTTCCACATGATTTACCGTCATCTTTTATCAAATTTATTATCCCTTCCCCCTCCCCTGTCTCTCTCTAGTTACGTATCTCTGTCAGCTCCCCTTACGGTGAATGCACTTTAGTGGTATAAGTACATTTTTCGTACGGCATTAGTGTGTCTGACACCATTACCTTTAGTTAGGAATGGGATGTGCAAACAGCCCACTAGCCGAAACGTAATTTAAATCAGCCACAATTACTCTGCGGTAATATCTTGTAGTTAACTGTGCAATGATTTTAGTTTCAGAAAACTCAGTCGTGATCTGCCTTCCATAGGGTGAAATAAAATAGTACTTCTTACTCACATGCGATGTTCTTCCCGAAGTAAAATCCAGTGGAAACCTTGTCCTGTTTTTCTTGAATGTGTAAGATCCAGGAAAGAACACCGGAAATTTATTTAGTTAAGAACTTCAAAATAATATCAATTTTAAGCCAAAAAAAAAAAAAAAAATACCATTTAAAATAATCTACAGACATTTGTTATCTAAGATACATTATGGCGTAGAAGTCTTTTCGTACTTCAACGTTATTTTAAAAACATAACCATAAGATGAAATAGTTCCTAAATTAAACCTTAACGGCCAGACGAAACATGTAAACAACAGAAGTCAAACTTACGGAAAAGATGCTTTATTCAGGATGTAGCCAACACATCGTAACATAGCATAGCATATTGCATTAAACTCTCCACACACCACACAGCTCTTAACACAACGCTCTACAACACAACGCTCTAGAACACATCGCTCTTTTCACAACGCTCCACAAGCAACGCTCTCTTTACAACGCTCCCATAGTAACAGTTTACTCGTAGTTTTTATCCCTCGTTCTTATCAAACCAAGCATACGTCACGTTCATTCCACCTCATTTATGTTGCCCACAGTATTCGTTTGAGAGAAAAGATATTACGTTAAGAGTGAAGTATAACTGAAAATAAACTCAAGATTTACATAGGGAAAGAAACTAAAAAGGAAAGTTAATTTAGAATATACGTCACATCATCTCCCTCGTATTTTTTTTTTTTTTTTTTTTTTTTTTTTTGCCAAGAACCTATCAAATTTGTAGATGGTATCCTTTCAAACAATCTGATCATTCATTCAACTCTTTCAGATAAGAACTTACAAAATAGATGAAGAGATTTGTTGATAAGTTGCTGTAGCTGACTTTATATCAGTATACATAGTCTCTAGACATCAGTAGTTCAATATCACGAACATTCATAGAAAAAAGAAACTTTCTGTACATCAAATTTCCATATCATAAGTCGTGATAAATATTTTGTCACAATACGTGCGGAGAACACTCATCAATATACATATAAGAAGTAGCATAGTAGTAAAAAAAACTGCGTATGGCAGGAAAAAAAACAACATTTGTAACGAAGTTAATTTGCACATTCGTCCACCCCTGATAACTTCTCAGGGAAGACAAAACATTCAAACTGAGTTAATTGAATAGTCGAACATTTTAACATGGTGTAAATTTAGTTAGTTGAAAAAAAACTGCACTAGTGTCATGATCTGAATGTCGTTGTTTATTTAGTCTTATTCGTTTTTGTATATATTTTCTATTTCTTACCATCAGCTGCACTTACTTGTTTTTTTCTTGCTGCCACCAGTCTAGATTGGGGTAAGGTCTAGACGCCTTATGGAGATCACTTTGTTTGAGACAGAGGCGTGTTTGAAGATTTCCAAGCTGGTGTAGAAATGAGCCGAAGATAAATAACTAACAAATTTATTCTCCACCACTTGGGTAGGATTAAGGTTGGTTTGACACCTTGCATACAGAATAATTTCAGATGACAATGGAACTTGAGCTGAGTACAACAGAATTATGGTGCTTCCTGGTTAGCACCGTTCAGTTCCTCTTGGGTACTTGATTGATACATTCATAAGTTACACAGCAGCACTATGCTTTTATGCACTTTTGATACAAGATATGAGATTACTCGATCTCAGATATAATAGATCTAGACCTCGGCCTGATCCCTTGGAACAAATATAGATTGTACTTAACCGCAGTTAATTGATATCTATACCTAGCTAACTCGACCGCAGCCGAGCGCTGTTCTTACGGCAAAATCATCCCACGCGATGACCTGACGTCCTGCTCTGGTGAAAACTAGACGAGAAGAGAGCGCCAAAAACTAACTTCCTGAGTTCTCCCCAAACTTTTCTGAGCCCCAGCGAGCGCTTAGCCAATCACAAGAACGCATTCGACCTCCCCCTAGCTGGGCATCCTTCACTCTCCGCGTCCTGCTTCCCACGGTTTACATCCGCTGGATGGCTGCTCTTCTAAGAATTCCATGCTCCCAGTTCCAGAATTCATGGGCTTGTTGTGACCTTGTGAACTGGACACCAAGATGGATGTCATTCTCCCTTCCTCGCTTTTCACTTCAAAAATGGCGTTCCCTTGCCCATTTCTGATTTTTCCCACGTTTACCCTTTTTTTTTTTTTACATTCAGCAGTTCCTATATTTCTGTGCGACGCTGGCATTTTTTTCAATTCTTTTTTTCCTAATGGTTTTCACATCATCACAGTCCTCCCTCCCAAGTTTTTACGACTGTTTCTTTTCAAGTGCCACCTGACAAGAAACCAGTCACTTGAGCTGTCTTGCTGTATCCTGCACTAACTGTTCTGGACTGCCTTTCATGTAACAACGTTAACTGCTACCTTCTGTTACTGACTCTGAGCTACACGTTTACACCATTAATTCTATTATGGTTCAGCCAAGCTCTCAAGTATGTACAAATGATGATATTCGACACCATTCACTAACACTAATTCACACTGATACTAATACCTACAATTACTACACACTACCACATTGTACTAACACTAATACCACTGATTATATATTATGTACATTACCCTACACTAATGATTACATAATACGTACATTACACTAACACTAATGTTTACATGATTACAGACACTAACCACTACACGCTATTACTACGGCTATCCACTATTTACACTCGTCTTGATAACCCGTCAGCATTCCCATGCTTCGCTCCTGGTTTGTATTGTACCTTGAAATTGTATTCTTGTAAATACAAAGACCATCTCATCAGTTTCATATTCCTATCTTTTACGTGATCTAGCCAAACTAATGGGTTGTGATCACTCACTACTACAAAAGATCGAGAGTCCAAATATGGCTTTAACTTCTGAATTGCCCAAACTACAGCTAAAGTTTCCTTTTCTATAGTTGAGTATCTTTTTTCTGTTTCTGTAAGCTTTCTGCTTAAGTATGCCACTGGATGTTCTTCTCCATTTTGGTCTCTTTGACTCAATACTGCTCCTAATCCAATTCCACTGGCATCAGTTTGCACAAATGTATCCTTGGAAGGATCAAAACATTTGAGCACACCGCCCTCTGTTAATATAAACTTCAGAGTTGAGAACGCCTTCTCACACTCCTCATTCCACTCAATTTTGTCTGGATTTCTTTTTTTCAGCGTCTCTGCCAAAGCACTTTGGAAATGTCTGCATATTGCTGAATGAATTTCTGGTAATATCCAGTAATGCCTAAAAATGCTCTGACATCTCTTTTGGTGATTGGGCGAGGCCACGTACAAATTTTGTGAACTCGTGCCTCTTCCGGTGTTATCCCGTCAGGTCCTATGTGAAATCCCAAGTAATTTATACTAGCGTTACCAAATTCACTTTTCCTCGGGTTCACTGTTAGTCCTGCGTCTTTTATTTTACCCAACACTGACTCTATATGGTGTAAGTGTTGGTCCCAAGTTCTGCTGTAGATAACTATGTCGTCAACATAACACTTGGCATAGTCTTCTGTCCCTTTCAACACCTTTGACATTAATCTGAGATAGGTCGGAGGGCTGTTCTTTAGACCAAAAGGCATCACAACAAACTGGTACAGTTTATCCGTTGTGGTAAAAGCACTTCGTTCTTTCGCTCGTTCTGTCAAGCTAACCTGCCAGTAACCTTTGGTCATATCCAACTTAGTCAAGTAGTTGCACGTGTGCAAACCACTCACCAACTCATCTATGTTCGGTGTTGGAAAAGCATCCCCCTTTGTAATCGAGTTGAGCTTTTTGTAATTCACACAATCTCATGCTCCCGTCTTTCTTGGGTACTAGCACTACCGGTGCAGCATAAGGGCTCTTACTCTCTTGAATGATTCCCATCTCCAACATTGTGTCAATTTCTCTGTCAATGATCTCTTTCTTCTCTTTGCTCACCCTATATGGCTTACACTTTACAGGGTCTTATCCATCAATTCGATGTCATGTGTAACCACATTTGTTCTCCCTGGTATCTCCGTCAAGATACTTTGATACTTTTGTAGCATCGCTACTAAATCTGCTAGCTGAGCTTGAGAGAGATTCTCTCCAATGTTAAGCTCATCCATTTTCTCACCTTCATCTCTGTTGGGTAGGGCTGGCAAATCTGATCCACTCTCCTCCTCTACACTTTCGTCTCCATAGCATACTGTGCTGATACCTTCACTCCTCCGATTGTACTTCTTAACATATTAATGTGATATGTCCGAGGGCACGGCTCGTCTTCACCTACATTGATGACATACGTATTCTCAGCCTTTCGGCGAAGTACCTTGAATGGTCCTTCCCATTCCACTTCCATAGCCCTCTTTCTATTCGGAGTGAGCACTAAAACTTCTTCTCCTCACACAACACTCTCACTCGTGCCTTCTTATTATACCACTTTGCTTGCTTGATTTGAGCATTTTCTAAATTTTTCTGTGCCAATGTCAGCCCTCTTTCCAAATTTTGATTCACTCTGTTTACATATTCTAATAGGTCTAATTTCTCTTCTTCTGATCTTTCAATCTGTCCCCTTAACAAATCAAGTGGTCCTCTGACATTATGTCCAAAAATTAACTCAAACGGCGAGAGTCCTGTGCTCGCCTGGGGTACCTCTCTACATCCAAATAAGATGAATGGCAACATCTTATCCCAATCATCGGGACTATCCTGACTCACTCTTTTGAGTAAAGATTTCAGGGTTCCTATATATTTCTCCACTAGACCGTTGCACTGAGGGTGATACACGCTAGAAAATAAGGTTTAACACCTAATTGCGCCCATAATTCCTGGGTCAACTTACAAGTAAATTGCTTTCCTTGGTCTGAAAGAATTTCCTTTGGAAAACCGACACGGGAAAACATGTCGATCAATGCAGTTACCACTTCCTCAGCCTCAATTTTTTCCAAAGCTCTTGCATCAGGGTATCTGCTGGCATGATCAACCATGACCACTGCATATTTCATGCCTGAATTACTAACATTCAGAGGTCCAACTAGATCCACTGACACTCGAGTAAAAGGCTCCTCAATAATAGGCAAAGGGTGGAGTTTGCTTGGTGCATGATCTCCCTTTTCTTTACCAACTGGCACTGCGGACAAGAATTCACATACTCGGCTATGTCTTTGTACATTCCTGGCCAATAGAAATTCTTTAGTACTCTGTCGGTAGTTTTTTTGATTCCCAAATGACCAGATATTGGTAGGTCATGTGCTATCTCTAAAATTCTTTTCCTACATGCTTTTGGGGCTACCAACTGAACTATAGCATCTTGTTTGCCTTTTCCCTGGAACACCCTTTTTAATATCTCTTCCTCCAAAATGAAATGTGATGTAGCACTTTCATCAGGAATAGCGACCTCCAATTTTTTCCAAACATTTTCCAAACTTACATCAGTTTTCTGCGCTTTACTGAATTCTTCAGATGTAAACATCTGAGATAAATTTTCGTCACTCTCCACTACCCTATCCATGTCACTATCTCCAACCTCTTGCTCGCTTTCACTATCTTCACCCATTTGTTGACATGAACTTGCACTACCTACTTCTTGAACCTGATGTTTCTCGACTTTACTCTTTTTAAGTTTTTCTTCCTCTTGAGCTCTTAACATTCCCCTAGTTAACACCCCACACTCTTTCTTATGAGTGCTATCTGTACTTTGTTCACTCTGTAGGTTACTATTTCTTTCTATACTTCCTACATCTTGTTCAGTAACTTGATTTATGTCTCTCTCTACTTCCAATGGTTCCTGACTTTTCTTTTCCTCCTCTTTATCCCTATTCACTTCACTACTTGGGTTTTCTGAGGGTACCTCCCAGTCGTTTCCGAGGATTATATCCCACGGGATATCTGACACTACTGCAAACTCGTGTGTCTTCATCCTATCATTAACTTCTACAGTTACCCTCGGCTATGTCCAACTCTTGTTTGTTACCAGTCACGGGGTAAACTGTGACTTTCTTACCTGTTTGTGTTCCTGGAGGGACGTTACTGCTTTTAATAAGAGAAATGCACGACCCTGTGTCACGCAAAGTGCAAAGTGTCTCTCCGTTCAACTTCGCTTGTCCTAAATAAGGGCCAAAGCTAGATTCTGGTGTTGCCCAAACAGATTTTGTGGTTGAACACAACATGGATGGAGATTTTTCTCTTAATGACTGGAAATTCTGTTTACTAGTTCCCGCTTTATCCTTTACACTACTGTCAACCTGCGGTTTACTTGTTGCTACCTTATCTCTACTTCCTCTACATGCAAATGACTTGTGACCAGTTTTTCCACATATGTAGCATCTAATTTTTGAACCCATTCCTGATGCATCAGTTGAATTTTGAACTTGCTTTCCCTCTTTAACCTGTTGTCTTTTCTCCTGACTAAAATATCCTTTACCTGGTTGATATTTTTGACTACCCTGTACATACTGCCTTTCTCTAGCCTCAACATACCTGTCAGCTAATTTGATTGCTTCCTCAAACGTTTCCAGGTTCATTATCTTTAATGTAAATTTTTACAGATTCGTTTACCATAGAATATAACTGTTCTAGCAATAGTACACTCTTTAATTTTTCAAAACTATTCTCAACTTGAGCTCCAATTAACCATTTATCTAATAACTCTGTCAATCGTACACCATACTGATGATATGTTTGATTTTTTCCTTTGTTGAAATTTCTAAACATGACTCTATATTTCTCTGGAGTGATCCTATACTCTTTTAATAGATTTTCCTGTAGCCTATCAAAATTCTGGACTTCATCTTCTGCCATGGAATGAATGACACTGGCCCCTCGTGCAGATAACCTAGGGATTAAAAGTGCTGCCCACTTGGAACAGTGGAATTCCTAGAGATGTGCTGATTTTAATAAATTCTGTTAAATAGCTATCCATCTCATCTGATGTTTCTGAGAATTTTCTGATAATATCCCCATAGCTATGTAAAGGTCGCTGAGAATTATTATCATACCCACTGGCTTCTGTTACTCCTTCCAATTCTCTTAGTGTTATTTGCAATCTTAATCTTTCGACATCTTGTTTCTTAGATTCCAGCTCTAATCGTTTTAATTCCAGCTGATAATTCCTCTCGGCCCCATTAATCCCACTATCAGTATTACTATCGGCGATCTCTTCTCTATTTCCCTCTCTTACCCTTTCTCTCGAGTTCAGTTCTACCTGCCTATCTGCTTCTCTTAAATCCATTATTAATTCTTGTCTAGTTTTTCTCTTAGCATTTATCCCTCTTAATTGGCACTCTTGCCTAAGATCTTTAACTGAAAAACTCGCGTAGCTATCTCCCATTTTGCTTAAACTTCTTAGAATTTTAAGAGTTTGATTTTATATTTCACATTAAGCTTCCATTCCAAAAACTATTCTTATATACATTCTTGATAATCTTCCATTCCAAAAACTATCATTACATACACTTTTGATAATCTTCCACTCCAAAAACTATCATTACATACACTTTTGAAAACCTTCCACTCCAAAAACTATCATTACATATACTTTAAGCTTTTTTCTAGCAAATACTATCACTTGCTTCACACCTTAACATACTACAATACACTGAATCCTCTTACTTAAAGCTTGTTTTCTGTTTTTGTTTTGTTAAGTGTTGCAATAATGTTTTTTTTTTCATGCAGTGTACATGTCTCTGGGCGTATTTTGTGCTCAGTCTTAAGAGTTAATAATATTTTCCAAAATTACGGTACCTGCAGTCCTTGTATGGCGCTGCCAGATTTTTTTGAGGAGGTAATTTCCTCCTTACGTGTAATTTGCGCTGCACCACGCTTTATTGTTTTTCACTTCTCACCTGCTTAAGTAATTAACAACTTGAGGGGCGATGCTTACTTTTTCCACTTGATGATAGCACTGCACTATCACCTATGTACACTCACTCACTTCTTTCGGCGATGGGAACTCTCTCTGGCTTCAAGGGTTTCAGTACGGAGGGAACGTCACCTCTCCACACTTGAGGCTCGCGGGCCGTTGCTGTTTCCTTGGTAACGGACGACCTCTGACCTGTGGCGATGTTCCACTCGGCGTGTTCGTTGCTTACGCGACTTCCGGTTTTCGCTCCGCAGTTGTCCGTGAATCGTACGAAAGCCTTCTCCGCGGCGTTTTCTATAATGGGAACTTTTCTGTTTTCGATCTCTAACGCTGCGCTATGCTTCAAGCAAAAGTCATTTTCTTTCTGTAATTCAGCTCCTTTTTTTTTTTTTCTACTTCCGCTCTTTCGATGCTTGTAAATCTTCTGAACGATCCCAACCGCTGCGACCATCTGTCATGGTCTGAATGTCGTTGTTTATTTAGTCTTATTCGTTTTTGTATATATTTTCTATTTCTTACCATCAGCTGCACTTACTTGTTTTTTCTTGCTGCCACCAGTCTAGATTGGGGGTAAGGTCTAGACGCCTTATGGAGATCACTTTGTTTGAGACAGAGGCGTGTTTGAAGATTTCCAAGCTGGTGTAGAAATGAGCCGAAGATAAATAACTAACAAATTTATTCTCCACCACTTGGGTAGGATTAAGGTTGGTTTGACACCTTGCATACAGAATAATTTCAGATGACAATGGAACTTGAGCTGAGTACAACAGAATTATGGTGCTTCCTGGTTAGCACCGTTCAGTTCCTCTTGGGTACTTGATTGATACATTCATAAGTTACACAGCAGCACTATGCTTTTATGCACTTTTGATACAAGATATGAGATTACTCGATCTCAGATATAATAGATCTAGACCTCGGCCTGATCCCTTGGAACAAATATAGATTGTACTTAACCGCAGTTAATTGATATCTATACCTAGCTAACTCGACCGCAGCCGAGCGCTGTTCTTACGGCAAAATCATCCCACGCGATGACCTGACGTCCTGCTCTGGTGAAAACTAGACGAGAAGAGAGCGCCAAAAAACTAACTTCCTGAGTTCTCCCCAAACTTTTCTGAGCCCCAGCGAGCGCTTAGCCAATCACAAGAACGCATTCGACCTCCCCCTAGCTGGGCATCCTTCACTCTCCGCGTCCTGCTTCCCACGGTTTACATCCGCTGGATGGCTGCTCTTCTAAGAATTCCATGCTCCCAGTTCCGAGAATTCATGGGCTTGTTGTGACCTTGTGAACTGGACACCAAGATGGATGTCATTCTCCCTTCCTCGCTTTTCACTTCAAAAATGGCGTTCCCTTGCCCATTTCTGATTTTTCCCACGTTTACCCTTTTTTTTTTTTTTACATTCAGCAGTTCCTATATTTCTTTCTGTGCGACGCTGGCATTTTTTTCAATTCTTTTTTTTCCTAATGGTTTTCACATCATCACAACTAGCAAAAAAAAAAAATTCAACACCAAACACAAGTGTCAAGCACACAAAAAGGTTAATCATAAAATTATAACACAAAAACCTTTAAGTGAACACTTGGTGGCCAGGTCCGACTTCGAACTATTCCCATGCATTCGCACATCAATTTTTTAGATGGGTTAGGGGAACTCCTGGAAAACCCTACCCTGGGAGTGAAACATCTTTATAGATATCAACAAAGGCAATTGCTGGTATTTATGTTATGCCGAAAAGACAACATTTACAAAATTGAAGTGACAAGCATTTTAGTACTGAAAAAAATGAATGTTGCGCCACACCAAAAAAAAAAAAAAAAAAACATTACATACTGACAAAAAGATAATGTATGCGATATTTTGTCCTCAAAGTCTGTCTAAAAAGTTCTGTGATACTTTGAGTACAGAGAAAAGTTCAAATAAATAGTATTTTGATAGCAAAGTTCTGTGATACATTTTGAGTATAAGGAAAGATTCAAATGTCTTTATAGAGCAAAGCTCTATGTAGTAAAACGTTCCTTTGAGCTTGAAGATCAATTGTAATAACAAAAAAAAATGTTTTAACAGTACCTGTTGCTAGCAAAGAATACCCGTGTGCGGACATTCTTACTTTGCTGTCGGGGCTACAACGGTACTCTCGAAGCTTCCCGCTTCATAGGCTGAGGTTGCAGGTCACTGGATCGCCGGGATGTCTCAGGATTTCTGGTGGGCAAGGCAAGTTGACCAGAAGAAGCAGGTTCATCAGGCTGTCGCAAGGAAGTCCTAGGCTGGAGCAAGGAGGTCCCAGGCTGTCGCAAGGAAGTTCCAGGCTGGAGCAAGGAGGTCCCAGGCTGGCTTGGAGACGAACCCGGAATCTGAGAAGGGTGAAGATCCGGTCGTTTCTTTGGAGGTCGAAGAAGCGGTGTAAAACTAGAAGGGCGCTTCCGTGAACGACGAGGAACGGTGGAGGAAGGTATAGGCTCCGTCCGTCCCGAGCGAAGATTCTAAGGACGAAATCCTGACGGATGCAAATGCTTTACTCTATGTCTGGATTGTAGCCCAACACTAGAAGTTGCACTAGGAGACTGTGTAACAAGAGGGGGAAATACAGGCGGCGGACGCTTGGTTTTTGCCTTTCTGCAGATTGATTAAATGTTCCTAAAGTAGGCAACTGCTCAGTAGAAACAGAAGGAGGGATTTGTTTTTACTTGGAGATTGAAGAACCTCAACAATATTGTCCGATGATTCAGATTCAGCAAGAGGTACGACTCTTTTAGGCACAGGAGAGATGGAACTACCTGAAGATGAAATGTCAGTTCTTGTTCTTTTTACCTTTTTTGATTTAAAATCAAACGGAGGCACTATGCGTGAAGAAGTAAATGAAGCGATTGGAGTATGAGAAGTAGATGAAAACGAACCTCGTTGCACACGACAAGAATCTCCAGAGGAACTGAAAGTAGTTGAACTCTCGTCTTTTGTGAAGGCAGGAGACGGAGGAGTTGAAATAATTGCAGTACCCCGAGTGAATGGAATAATGTCAGAATGAGAATCGTTAAAAGTGGAAGCAAACACCCGCTCAGACGAAATTAGAGAATCGGACAGGACAGGGGTGGGGTCAATAATTTCATCATCAACTATATATGCTTGTGAAGAAGTCCCACCCTCTGCCTAAGGATTCCTACTAGATTTAGGGTTAATAATTGCATCTTCACTTCTAATAACCCATTTCCTACATTGCTGCACATGGGCAGAATGTAGGGAGCCAACTGGCTTTTTTAATACGACATTATTGTTGTACAATTCTACCAATTCAAAGGGGCTTTCATATAAAGGTGCAAATTTTTTCACGAATGTGTGCAACGGAGGATTGAAAATGAGTTTCTAATAAGACCAGATCTCCAACTGCGAGATCTGGTTCCCTTCGTTTCGCATTATAAAGCCTAGCTTGGCTTAATTGAGCTCGACTGATAGCAGCCCGTGCCTTTTGCGCAAGTAGTTTTACAGATTCAGGTGTTGTTCTTTGGTTGATTTCATCGATAATGCCAGTTAAATTCTCAAAGGGGTGCGGATTTTGCGCCCAAGAAAAAGTTCAGCGGGCGTAAACCGCGCTGATTCATGAAATGATGAGCGAAGGGCGAAGCAAAACATTTCAACGTGTTCGTCCCAACGCTCATGATTATTGCCAATTAAAGTTGAGATCATTTTTAGTAAGGTTCTATTTACACGCTCAGCCGAATTGTCTTGAGGGTGATATGGGCTGATAAATTTGTGTTTTATTTGAAGCCTCGCACACATTCGCTCAAATAACTCCGAAATGAACTGAACCCCGTGGTCCGAGACTACGGTACGGGGACAGCCAAAACGAGAAAAAACGTTATGTATTAAAGTATCACATATTACATCAGCCGTAGCTGCTTTAATGGGGAATGCTTCCACTCATTTAGAAAAGTTATCTGTAACAACTAAAATATAACGAGACTTAGTTTTAGTTCATAATGGATAAGGGCCCAATAAATCTATAGATATGGTTTCAAATACATAATTATTTGAACTACAAATAAGGTGACCGGCCGGTCGTTTATTTTCATAATTGTACTTTTGACAGTACTCACATGAGAGAATGTATGCGAGTATACTATTGTACATGCCCGGCCAGTAGGCTACGTCTCGAAGTTTAGTACGAGTTTTTCGTATGCCTAAGTGGCCGGCAAGAGGAATATCATGAAATTCAAATAATAAGGCCATGCGGAGAGACTGAGGTATCGCAGGGCGGTACTCAGCTCTCGAATTTACAAATTTTGTATAACACAAAATACCATCGATGATCTCATAATTTTGACTACGACCCGCTAAAGAAGGTTCACTAGGAGCAGAAGAACCAGCAAGTAAGAAATTATAAATTTCCCCAAAATCTGGATCATTCGGCAGTTCAGAAATTATTTGCTCCCTTCAAGTGATTTCCGAAATGAGAAATAGGGAGGGAGGTTCAGTATCCGCCTGGCCACCAGAACCGACCGAACAGCGAGACAGTGCGTCAGGCAGTTAGTTTGATTTACCAGGGCAATACTGAATTCGAACATTATGTTCCTGAAGTCGAAGTGTCCATTTTAACAATCTTCGAGACAGATTCTTTGCAGTGGTTAAATATTGTAGTGCCGAATGAGCCGTAATGGCATTGACAGTTAAATGATTGAGATAGCATTTAAATTTGGTGACAGCAAATAAAATAGCTAAGTGTTCTCGTTCAGTAGCAGAGTAATTACGTTCTGCTTTGTTAAGAATTCTAGAGGCATATGCAATAGGATGCCCTCGTTGAGATAGAACAGCTCCTAGACCAACACCTGATGCATCGGTAAAAATATTGAACATTTCTGCATGGTTAGGAAAGGCTGACACAGGTGGCGAAACCAAGGCATGTTTAAGAGCATTAAAGGCAGTCTCCGCCTCTGTGGACCAAACAAAGTGTCTATATTTTCGGTTTGCATAGAGTAGCGTACCGCGGAACGAACTGTTGGTACCACCCGGTCATGTCCCCAAATCGTGACAATTCTTTCACCGACTTAGGCCTCGGGAAGTCCGAAATTGGCTTGACCTTTGAGTCGTCAGTTAGAAGACCATTAGGGGTAACTTTCAATCCGAGATATACTAGTTCGTCCCATCCAATTTGACATTTGGCAGGTTTTAAAGTCAAACCCGCATTATGTAACAGTTCGAAATCTTGGTCCAACAGAGACAGGTGCTCTTCAAAAGTCTCAGAAGAGACAACTATATCGTCCAGATAGACATGGACATTAGGTCCGAGCATAGGACGTAAGACTGAGTCCATTAGGCGCTGAAACGTTGCAGGAGCATATGCCAATCCAAAGGGCATTTGTAAAAACTCATATGCTCCAAACGGGGTAATAAATACAGTTTTTTTCTACAGAATTTGGGTGGACAGCAACCTGCCAATAGCCACTAGCTAAATCCAAAGTTGACAGCCAGTTTGTTGACTATAAGTCCTGGAGAATATCGCTAATTATAGGCAACGGATAATTGATAGCTTTAGTCACCCCATTGAGTTTACGATAGTCTATCACAAAGCGATACTCTCCGGATTGTTTTTTTTTTTTTGGAACAAGAAAAGCAGGTGCTGCCCAAGGACTAAGTGATTCTTTAATTATTCCCGAATGGAGCATGTCCTGAATTTGTTTGTGGAACTCAGCTTTTTTCTGGTTCGGACATGGATAAGGCTTACATGCAATGGGATTAGTCCCTTCCGTATCAATGGTATGATACACCACCTGTGTAAACCCTGGCTTATCAGAAAATAACCCTGGTCTGCTGTGTAAAACCTGACCAAGTTGGCTCTTGTGTTCAGGCAGTAATCTGTCACTCGCAAGAACTGCAGAAAAATCAGTAGGCTCTTTTGGTGTGGGAGGACTAATCTCAGGCATTAAGATTAGGCCATGCTCAAAATCAAGTGTAAGCTTAAACATTTTAATGAAATCCACCCCCAGAAGACAACCCACGGGTAACTCTTGGATCAAAAAGAAAGTATAAGAAACTTGAACTTTGCCAATCTTGACAGGTAAATGAACTGATCCGGAGATTGAAAAAACATTATTGTCGGCACCTCGCAGACATTGCTGGAAGGATTCGACACAAGCATTTGGAAAGGTAGCAGCACAGAAATCAAAGTTTAATGCAGAAATGTCATATCCAGATTCAATTTTAGTCGACACCACTACTTCATCCAAGGTGACAAGAATATCAGGCAATAGCGGA
Source organism: Macrothele yani (assembly GCA_039090855.1). NCBI lineage: Eukaryota > Metazoa > Arthropoda > Arachnida > Araneae > Macrothelidae > Macrothele > Macrothele yani. Next base: position 77,440,946 of record CM077007.1, on the reverse strand, counting down.
GCTTGAATTGTTAAAAAAGAGATTTGAGGTCTTCAGAAAACCGAGGAGATAGACGCGACCCATCTACTTCCTGCTGAAGTTAAAACTGTCGTGAAACTGGTTAGAATTTCTAGATTGATTTTGGAAATTTGGCGAAGCACCAGAACAGGCTGAATTGTAGTAACGTGCAGGAGAGGCAGCATTAATACCATTAGGCTTGCCTTGCCCCCAGCACGGTGTTTTGAATAGGTCTTGTCAACCGGGTGGTAATTATCCTGGGGACGAGAAACTTGGTTATTAGTCTGGTTCCCATAATGGTCAGGATGTCGCACCTCTGGTGCTCGACGATGCGGCGGCACGTATCTAGACTGCTGATAGGCGTTCTCCACCCTTGACTGATAAGCAGCCTGCCTAGGCTGATTGAAAAATTGTCCTTGACGAAAGTTCTGTTTTGGCTGCTGATACCTAGTAGTTTGAATATGAGGTTCATGGTACTGCGTAGGTTGTCGGTACTCTTGGACCTGTGAAGATTGCCCTTTGCTGTGACGTTCTTCATAGACTCGAATGAGTTTTAGGCACTCGTGAGTGGAGACAGGACGTCGAACTTCCAAAAATCCTGCAGGAAGGGATCCAGCTGCTGTAGTAAAGTGTCACAAATATCAGACTCGATTGCAGCGGGATCCCATAATTTGTAAAATTGAACTGTTTCCCGAGCGAACGGGACTGGACTATCTGCCGCTCGCTGTCGCCTGGAAAACAGTTGTTGTGCAAGGCAGGCCTTATTGGTGTCAGGAAAGACATCCAAAAAGTCAGCTCGAAATTGCGGATATGAGCCCTCTGGGTTCATTCGACGCTACTGTCTGTACCAGACCTTTGCCGTGTCTTGCAAACATGTGCCAGCAATAGATATTCGGCAGTCTTCAGGAACATTATATAGATCAAAATGATCATCAAGATCCTCCAGAAACCTAAGCGATCCGCCGTTTTCGCTGAATACAATAGAACCCGCATGGGGTACGTAATGAGCAAAAACTTTGCTCCTTCTCACGGGGGTGGTGGGGCAAACTGCTGTTGAGGCACTGCAGTCGAAGTACGCGGTACATTAGCTTCGTACCTCGCGTATTCGCTGTCTGGTAAGTCGTAACCGCAGGCTTCGTACAGAGCACTAGGTGAATTATTTGGAACTCTATAACGCTGAGTGCGTAGATTGTCTGTTGTAGAATTATGAGCCTCATGGTCATGTCTATAACAGTCATAGAAGAGACCGATATGATCCGTTAGGTTAGCCATTTTCCGTGACTTCTACTATGAATCTGTTCGACTAAAGTTCGGACGCCAATATGGCGTAGAAGTCTTTTCGTACTTCTACGTTATTTTAAAAACATAACCATAAGATGAAATAGTTCCTAAATTAAACCTTAACGGCCAGACGAAACACGTAAACAACAGAAGTCAAACTTACGGAAAAGATGCTTTATTCAAGGATGTAGCCAACACATCGTAACATAGCATAGCATATTGCATTAAACTCTCCACACACCACACAGCTCTTAACACAACGCTCTACAACACAACGCTCCCATAGTAACAGTTTACTCGTAGTTTTTATCTCTCGTTCTTATCAAACCAAGCATACGACACGTTCATTCAACCTCATTTTTGTTGCCAACAGTATTCGTTTGAGAGAAAAGATATTACGTTACGAGTGAAGTATAACTGAGAATAAACTCAAGATTTACATAGGGTAAGAAACTAAAAAGGAAAATTCATTTAGAATATACGTCACAACATGTGTTCCATTGAGTAGTAATTACATGAAAACTATTTGTTCTGCTTTATGTCAAATGTTGTTTAAGTTTCATCGTCGTATGATCATCTGAAACATTCACTTCTTATTATTTGTTCGAGGTTCAGTAACCACCGTGAGCATCGCTGTCGCCCGTCCCAGATTTGTGGCTGCTGGTTCAAGAGTGAGAGAAGGAACCTCTTTTGACCACCGACAAGAAGAAGAGCGGGCCGCCCTTGTTGTCGGTGGTCTAAGCATAAGGTCTGAAAAAAGTTGTCTGATAAATAAAGTAAAAGCGTTTACAATTTTCACAGAAATTACTGAAGAATGAATCTTCGCAAAACATGGCAGAGAGACAACCATGTTATGTTTCGTTTTACAAAATGTCGAATTCAATTGTTACCACGTGGCCATTCCAAGAAACTTGAAAATTACGATTTTGTTCCAACTCCTCGGCTGTAATTTATTAGCTTCAGTTGCTTGTAAGTTCGTTGACGTATGTGGTATATATAGCAACAGCATGCTCAAGCAAAAATAGGGGGACGATAAGTTCGTTTCCTGCTTAAGAGAGATGCAATTTTCAAGTTCTCTGAGGAAATTAATATATGGTAACTTCTGAATACAGCGGCGCTTCTAAACAGAAAAATAATACGTTTAGATTGTCACGTGTTATGACTCTATTGTAAATGAAACGTATGAAATTTTCGTTAAAAATCCAAACATTTCATTTCAAACAGCATGTAAAGAGTGGAAAAAACTCAATAAAGAATTAAATATGTTTCTATATTTGTGAACACTTTTTAAAGCTTTTGTTTCCATGGCATATCTTTTTGAAGAAAAGATAATGATGCATTGAAAAGGGGTTTTTCAATGGCCAAGTTTATGTGCTAGTAACATTTAATCTAATGACAAATAAAAAAAAATCTGAAATGGAGCTGCTGTGCTTTTAAGGATTTCTAGTGGCGAAAAGACTAAATGGTACCAGAGTTCCCTTTCGTGACAATATCTGCAGCAGATATAAATATTCGAAAGACGCTATCGTGCGACCGAGTAGATATATCTCACGTGGCATCGTCGGAGATGAGCAAAAGGACTCTAAAGACTCCATCAAAGGATTTAATAGGTGGGCATCTACAATATGTTCCGCTGAACAAAAAATGGAAAGGAGAAAAAACCATAACAACGCTCTGCGTTTCTTGCAAATTCCTGACAAATCGGATTTCCATAAGGTAAAAATATTCATCTGATGCTTCCAAGACTAATTAACGTACGCTTTCCTTTCGGCGCACCATCTTGCGGGAAGAATTCTAGAGAGGAAATAATAATTCCTCACATGTCTTCAGTACATTACGTTGTAATCAGCACATTGAATGGCATTAAAACTTCTATTCCTATAATTGATATTTTATTGCAGTAGGAAAAGGTAGTTCTTACTTCCCCTAACCTATATCCTTCTGTACGACATTGCTAGTCAGGGCAAATATGAAGTATATAGATCTAAAAGTATTCACAAACAATTTTTTTTTTCTATTTCGCATGTTGTGCTGTTACAAATAGATTAATTTTTAACCTGTATTTCACCATGACCACCAAACTTGTCGAGACACTTACCCAGTCGTTCTACGCGCCGACTTTGCACGAAGCCATCAGCGCACTAGTGCTTTTCAACGCTTGCTTTTCTCACCTGCATCATGTATCTACTAATGAAAGTGTGGCAAGATATGTTGTTGTAATCTTCCATTGTACAAGTACATATTGCATAAATCAGTTCTGGAAACTCTTTGGGATATAGGTCATACTGTCCTTTCAGACCTCTCATCAGAAGCATAGCGACAGAAGAGCAGCCTGGGCAGTTGCTCTAGTCACTAGTCTGCTGGGCCGCTGGAAAGTCACGAATACTGATAAGAATGAAAATGCTCCATGACGGCGTATGGGACACCAACTTTCCTTGCAGATGAATTTTTACTGCCTATATGTAAGAAATGTAGGTCCCGTTATACCAAGTTAAATTTGAGAACGTGCTTGTCGATATCCATGCTGCTTCCCGAAATCACTGTCGCTGTCGCCTTTTGTCGCCAGGCTGTCAAGATATTTTGGATCTGTTGTTTGCTAACCCCCAGGTAGGCTCCACTTACGTTCACCAGTGGCCATGTGGGGCGTGGATTCCTGCTTCTTTGCACTGGGTTCGAATCCAGGTAAGTCCTGGATGACGTACGCTTTCCTTTCGGTGCTTATTATATCTTTTGCGTCGAAACAGTGTTTCTTAAATTATAGTTCTATCTTTTGCGTAGAAACAAGGACTCCTGAATCACAATGCTCTCTTTTGCGTCAGGAAGCTGCATAATTTTGGAGTGGGCGAAATTGCCCTTTCGCTGTTTTCATTTTTGCAAATATTTAAATTTTGATTACTTTCTAATAATGCATTTTTAAGCTAACTTGAGTCGCAATTTTGTGAAGTTAAAATTGTGACAAACATTTATTATTGAATCACAAAAGAAAATACGAAAAAAAAAGCTAATTTTTTTTTCATAAACAAAAAATTTACGAACTTGTTATCTTCCTTTACAATTTCTTCATGTTTGGTATTCATAAGACCCAAATCCGCTAAAATTGTTTTGTCCCTATTCCCCCAAATATTTTTTGTAGTTTTCATTCCTTTCGGAAGGAAAAGAATTGCTTTAAGTTATGCGTATGTTGTGTGTGTAGATAAAAATTAAGAAGTTTAATAATACTCCCCAAATACATAATTTCAACTATTACTTTGCTGCACATATTTGTTATGTGTGTATTTATTTATTTATCTTTAAGACCATAACGAAAAAACAAATTAAGTCAGACGTTAAAGAAACGCTGATACAGCTCCAAATTAAAATACCGTGCGATGCTTCCTGGCAAAAATTTTGCCCATCCCGAAGAGTTCACAGCATGTGTAGAACAGCCGATGTCAGAAGAATTTTCCCAAAACAACTATTATTAGAAACAGAGATAAAAATGAACTGAAAATGTAGATTAATTCAAGCTAGCGGAAATATTCCGCATTAGAAAAAATTCAGAAATATATATATTTGTTTATCCTCATTCGAAAAAATGTTATACTAAATAATTTAAAGCAGTGATGTAAGTCGCACTGTAATGATTTCATATTGTCTTTCTTGCAAATTGGGATCAAGTTTGTTTGTTTTTTTGTAAGGAGTTTCTTTGCAGAAGTAGTCAGAAAAATGTCGTCACTATGCTTTTTAAATTAAAGTTCAAAATTCATTATTGTATTTCTGACATCAGAAAACAAAAAAGCTGCGGAAGAAACTTTTAGATTGCAGTGTTGAATTCATATGCAAGAAAACCAGCGTCTGCTACTTTCTCTATCATTAGGAATTGTTGCAACTGAAAATGAATCACTTGAAAAATTAAATGAACTGAAGGTAATGATTAAACCTTTATTCAGTGAAATCCGCAGTCTTTATAAAATAAATCCTAAGACTAATATTTCCATTCAATAATACTTCCCAATTTTTTTCTGACTGCAAACATTAAAAAATATGAATGAAAGGGGAAAGCAAGGTCTGGATATGAGGAACAAAGGAAATTTATCCATATGATGATAAAACACGTAATCCTATTGTTAGGTTCAATGCAGTATATTTGTCACTATCTCCACTTTGAGATAGCCTGGCAGCGTTTATCTCACAGTACAGCCGACGAATCTAACAATATTCAAACTACACATGTTTCATCTAAGAGCATTTCCACGGACGCTTCAATCCTAAGTTTCTTTGCAGCTACTAGTTCAGAACCAGGATGCTGCGGGAGGTGGGAGGGGTGCATATTGCTCTCTGGCTTTCGCTACGTTGAGCTCAGATCTCCCGGATTTATGGCTCTTAAGCTCTAAATACTCCTCTTGCTCGGTTGCAAGACTCCGCACGAAGCCAAACATAAAACATATGCAGCTTCTCACTTTATCTACTTTGCAGTAGCCCAGGATTGATGGATACGCAAAAACTAAAAACTAAACCTTTCGTGGCGCAGTGGTCTAAGCGATGGCTTATGACTATTCGTTCGAGAAGGGTCCGGGTTCGAGTCCCGGTGAGGCATGGATGTTGTGTTTGTCTTACGGCACTGGCTCTCTCCTTTCCCTGGAACCAGTGGCCCTAAACTAGGGACGGGCGACTGCTTATAGCCCACTGAGTTGCTCACGGTGGTCATTAAACCTTCAATAAAAAAACAACTTTCGTGCGCTGCTTAGCATTTCGTACAACAACGAAAGTACAACAGATGAATTTAGAAAGTAGAAAAACTCTTTCGAAAGCATGTATGATGAGAGACTAATCAACTCTGAGATTTAAAATAAAATGCACGTATGTGATGTATATACATACATAATATAGATGCACACTGTCCTATAATTAATACCCGAACACACCTCTATTGTTAGTGAATTCGGTCCTACGCAAGCACTACGTCATAGACCCAACTACAAAAACCAGAGTGAGTCAAAAGTGCATTCCGTTTTCAGCAAACATGTTTTGCCTCCATTCCTGTGAAAAACGCGCGCCAGCATCGATTGGTTACCGCGTTGATGTGGAACACACCACGCTGATGTAGTACATTTGACACGAAGCTACACGTTGCGTTATCAGGTGAGCAGGGGTTGGAGGTCTATTAACGTGCTGTTCGGGTGCTCCTACTCCATTATTGAAAAAAAAGGGTTAAATGCGGCAGCAGCAGGAGAGAGATTTGTGTAGTTGAAGGCAATAAAAAAGTGGACAGCAGCACTGCACGAAAAATTATTTTCTGCGTTTCAGTGCTGGGGACACCACATATTGGTGGGCGTTAGACGGCAAACCGAGGTCAGGCCGTCTAACGCCCACCAATACTGACTCCCTAGTCGAAGGTGTGACAGCAAATCCTAGTGGCAGTGCATGACAATTGGTAGCTGTCTTCCCAATCCACCATCGTTCGTCACTTGCACCAGCTGGGTTTCTTTTCTTCGTGTTTATATCCGAATTGACACCCCAGCAGGCGGAACAACGTGTCGCTGTCTGTCTCAAATTGCTATCAAATTCACGCGACGATAAGTTTTGGCTTAGTATCGTCGCGGGTGGTGAAAACTAGATATATTCCTACGTTTTCGTGCCACTGGGAACCAACGACTTAGGCCATGCGATGAACCACAGTCAGTGGTGCAAAGAGGGCGGTTCGAGAGGAAAGTCATGCTGTGCATCTGGTGGAATTGTGAGGGTCCTGTGCACTGCGAACTCGCGCTACATGGTCAGGCTGTGAACGGGAACCTTTTTGCTGAACAAATGCAGCAGATCCTTGATGCTCTGAGCCTACAGCGCTCATCAATATGAAGTGGGCGTTGCTTCAATTGCATAATGCCCCAAATGACATCTCCATAAGAGTACGCCAAAAATCACATGAACTGGAAGGTGTCTGGATCTTGCCCCGTCAGACTGCTATGGCTTTGCCCCGTCAGACTGCTATGGCTTTGCCCCATCAGACTGCCATCTCTTTGTCCCATCAGACTGCCATCGCTTTCGCATCATGTCCCATTTCCAACAGGGGCGGATGGCACTTCGCTTCAGTGAATGTGGCATCTGGCATCATAGAGCTTCTGCTCTCGAAACCTGCCGAGTGATACCTCTGTGGGATCGTGGCTGTGGTGGAAGGAAAGTCGGTAAAGGGCTATAGAAATCGACTTCCTGTAGTTTGCAGAATGAGATCAGCGTGTATGGCCTTCCTGCATCATTAAACTTTGTAGCAGGTAACGGGACGAACTTTTGACTCACCCTGATATCTCGTAAGGTTATGATGAAACAACAGCACGACTGTGAATGCAAAATGCCTCAATCGGCGAAGTTAACTGATTTGGATTTATTTCTAAGGGGAGGGAAGTTTAACGACCACCCTGGGGTTGTTAAATTCTTTATGGGCCAAAAGCAATCGCCCGCACTTAATTTGAGGCCATTGGTTTGAGTAAAGGGAGAGAGCTAGTGTTGTAAGTCAAACACACCACCCATGCCACATCTTTTGATTCGAGCCCGAGCTCATCTCGGTCGAACGGTCAGACCTCAACACTCAGTTGCTTCGTTTCTTACGACCGGTCCGTATATGCCACTTTGTCTCTCGCAAATCTCACCTGATTAATTGCATACTCCAATGATTTGCATATCCCACCTGTCTGCACACACTTACCAATTTGCATGCTGATACTCCCACTCTCTCAAGGTTGGGCGATTTCAATGTCAAGCAGTGTATTTAATTTCGCGCCAGAAGCAGATAAATTTGTGCTTAAAGAACATTTATTGTACCTTACATTTCAGTTGGCTCAGATGGTGGACCAAATCCATTCAAAGTGATGCAGGATATAATTTAAAAACTATTAAAACTGTATTGTTTCACATTTTAACGGTTCATTTAACTGATGCTCCTTATTGTGGCGAAATTAATTATTTATGAAGTGACATATATACACTGGTGTGCAAAAATTAAGGACGAAGAGAAGAAATTAGCATAACGGCGGAACGAGCAGGCAGAACGGACCGAAAGACTACTCAGGAGATAGACTAGGGGCCGGTACGGTAGGGCATGCGCATATATGTAGCATGACGTTGGGATGGGGAGTGCCGTTAGGGTGTAAAGCACACGGACGGTGTACGCTCAGCAATTCGGTGAAAGCTATTGCACGGTGTACATCGGTTTGAACGACGTCGAGTTGCTTCCACCGTGTGATATTGCCAAAAGGCAATCCAGTAGACGACATCTGGATGATTTTACCCGAGGTCGCGTCATTGAGAAGTTGGAAGAAGGTCGAACTGTAACTAGTGTGGCCGAGGAATTCGAGATCGCTCACAGCGTCGTTTCACGAGCTTGGAGAGCATTTCAAACGACAGGAACAGCTGTTCGAGAATTTAGCAGTGGCAGTCCACGAGCAACCACGGCGGTGGACGACCGGTATATTGTACTACAGGCGAGAAGAGACAGACAACATACAGCGGGAAAAATCGCAAGGCACATGCAACATACAACTGGACGTCCGTTATCGCGTTTTACCGTGGCCAGGAGGCTGCAGAAAGGTGGTCCATTTTCACGACGACCAGTACGGTGTGCGCCATTAACGCCTGTTCATCGGAGACGGCGATTTCTGTGGTGCCAGTAACACAAGAACTGGACACATCAGCAATGGGGTCGAGTTCTCTTTACAGATGAGAGCCGATTTAGTCTGACGTGCGATTCTGGACGTATACACATCTGGAGAGAGCAGGGAACACGCAATCACACCTCCAACATCATCGAAAAGGACCGGTTTGGAGGTGGCGGAGTTCTCGTTTGGGGCGGTGTCATGCTTGTTAGCCGTACTGACCTCCACATCTTCCAAGGAGGTTCAGTCACTGGTGTCCGCTATTGTACCGGGGTTCTCCTGCCTCACGTGCGTCTGTTTAGAGGTACTGTGGGTCCTGAGTTCCTCTTCATGGACGACAACGCTACACGTCATCGTACAGTAGCTGTCGCAGAGCTGTTGGAGAGTGAAGATATTCAACGCATGGATTGGCCCGCAAGGTCCTTGGACCTAAATCCAATCGAACACGTGTGGGACCTCCTCGGGAGACGCTTGGCAGCACGTTACCAGCCGCCAGCAACGATTCCGCTGCTGCGATTGGCGCTACAAGAGGAATGGGCCGCGATGCCTCAACAGCTCCTTGACAACCTCGTCCTCAGCATGGACAGACGTTGTAAATCCTGCAACGCAGTCAGGGGTGATTATATCCCCTACTAAAGACTGGATTTTTCTTGGCAGCCGCCTGTCACATGGACGTTTCTGTCTTCTGTCCAGTTGTGCTCGAAGCTACCTTTTTCAACAAAGTGCCTTTGGATTCCTTGTTTGGACGGTTTTGCTCTCTTGTCCCATATTCTTAAATCTTGGGGATCTTATGGTATGATTTTTTTGAGTCGATGTGGACACTTCTGCACGACGTTACATTCGAAAAACCGTCTCGTCCTTAATTTTTGCACGCCAGTGTATATATGCATGCATGCAAATTTACAGCGTTTCTGGCACTCTATTGTCTCAAATAGATTGGCATTATGAGCAACTAAGAACTATCTGTGAAGATTTTACTTTCTGACGATTTTCGCTTTAAGGAGAGGATCGAGCGTCTTGACACTTTCCACATGTTCTTTATGACTTTGGATTAATTGAATGATATCCGAATGTCAGTGTTGCTCTCCGAATATTTCTCACTGTTCCGAATTCTGTTGTTTCGCGTGAGAGAAGTTTTAGCAAATTAAAATTAATTAAGAATTATTTAAGATCGACTATCGTACAAGAACGATTATCCAACCTTTCCATAATTTCGATTGAATATAATATCGTTAAATATATTAATTACATATAACGATGTAATCAATGAATTTGCTGAAATGAAAGCCAGAAAAATGCAATTGAAATATTTTTTTTTATTTACAAATACATGTGAATGATCTTGTATACTTCTTGTGTACACAAAAATTATTTATAAACAATTTTTATATCGTATTTGTTATATTAAAAAAATAATAAGGGTCCCAAAAATAAAACCTTGTACAGGGCACATGAGAAGCTAGTTACGGAACTGTATATACTCTTCGCCAAAAAATAACCAAGCACCCCGAGAAAGTCCTTCAATCCTGATGAAACTCCGCATGCATTACCTCAAGACAGAATATGCAAATGATTAAAAGATCAGATCAGATCAGATCATATGTAGAGGATTTTAGGAAGGAAGTGTCTGACCCCAGGTCTTAAACAACCCTTAGAAATAGGAAGCTAGGAGATTTGGGCTAGAATGCCCGATAGGAAAGTGACAGGGAAGCGAGGTAGAAAGGGGCAGGAAGACGCCCTTATTTATTACGGGGGGCAGTACCCGGGGTCCGACGGCTTAGGCTTAATGTGACCATCCGACGCACGGCACGATTTAGTGGTTCGAGCGTTCGTACCTGCCCAGGACCGAACCTGAGGTCATCTCCGTGTCAGTCACGAACGCTGACCACTAGGCCATCCGCGGCCCCAAATGATTAAAAAGAACGACCAATGACTAAATAGTGGCCCGCCACAGCGCATGCAAACAGCGCATCGAGGTGGGTATATCAAGAGCGAAGCGCACACGCACGAACAATTGTGACAGCAACTTGAGGTTGCATTAACGACCACTAACTATGAGGACGCCTCGACGTTGGATCCATGCACTATACGAGCCGTTGAGCTAGCTAGAGAAAGGACGTATAATTGGTTTGAGAGAGGCCGGTTGGTCAAGTCGCCGTATTTCCAGGCATTTGGGTCGGAGTGACGCGGCAAGCGGACGATGTTAATGCCAATGGGTCGAGGAGGACACACCCCAGCGGCACGCGTATAGTGGATGGCCGAGGGCAACGACAGAAAAAGAGGATCGAGCAATTGTGAGACCCTCAAGAACAGAACCAAATTCGTCGTTCTCAACCATCCGTGGCTATGTTGCGTCGTCTTCAGGTACGGAAGTGGACATCTGGACCGTTACCATACGACTTGTCGCACGGGGGACTACATTTGAGGAGGCCACTCCGCCGTCTACCAATGACCAGCGAGCATCGCCAGCACCGGTTGCTTGCGGAGGTGTCGGGCCTGATCAATGTGGGATAGTGTCTAGTGACATCGTGTTGTCGTCAGTGATGAGCCACGGTTTGCACTTGGCGCCAATGACCAGCGCATACGTGTCTGGAGACGCGCAGCCCAGCGCACGGATCCTGCCTTTACCGTGGAACGACACACGGCTCGCACACCGAGAATCACTGTCTGGGCAGCCATTTCCTACGATAGTCGGACACCATTGGTGGTCCTTCGTACCACCATCGCGGCTCAACGGTACGGCGACGACATTCCACAACCTGTTGTGTTACCATTCCTGTCGCATCAGCTCCGAGCGATTTTTCAATAACTAATGCCTTTCGAGCTAATGGCAGTGCACATCGGCGGTGATACTGGTGTTTTCCGTCAGCATCTTAAAAACACGCGACACCCCGCACATACCATCAAACAGACAAGTCGCACGGGCCTGTAAGCTCAATCGTTTCATCTTTGTATCTGTTGTTATGTGTCTAGTAAATCTGGCTTTGCTATCTCGTGTCCTTCTTGGTGTTGCATATTGGGTGGCCAGTAGTGTATATACACTGAGTGGCCACTTTGTTATGACCACCTGACAGTTTTAAGAAAATGAGCTATGGTTGCACGCTGTTGCCGCCAGAGGGCGAGGCTAGTATAAAAAGGGAAGCTTAGTGCTTGCGACAGTAGTAGAAGTAATTTTTGGGTGACCAGATGGGTAAAAAATGCGATTTGACGGACTTTCAACGTGGGATGATTGTAGGAGCTCGGAGCCATGGAGCGAGTATCACCAAAACCGCCGCATTCGTGAAATGTCCCACAGCAGCTGTTGTTAAATTGTTTAAAGACTGGACTGTCAGCCAAAAAACTGGGTCTCTACGTGCAACGTGTGGTCGTCATCGACTAGTGACTGCTCGGGCGGAACGGAGTGTGTCCAGGCTGGTAACAGACAACAGAACGGCAACAGTGCAGCAAATTACAGACTATCTTAATCAAGGATCCCCTCAAATGATCTCTGCACGCATTGTTCACCGTACACTGCATCGGATGGGATATGGCAGCCGAAGGCCTGTTCGAACACCTTTGCTGTCTGCAGTTAACAAGAGAAAGCGTCTCAGGTTCGCACAGGAACACAAGGATTGGACAGTCGATAATTGGAAACAAATTATGTGGTCCGATGAATCACGTTTTCAGTTGCACCATGCTGATGGCCGAGTGAGAATTTGGCGGAAACAGCACAGAAGCATGGACCCCAAATGCATTGCTACAACCCTTCAAGCTGGTGGAGGCAACGCTATAGTTTAGGGAATGTTTTCCTGGCATGCGTTGGGCCCTTTAATTCGTGTTGATCAACGTCTGACTGGCACATCATATCTAAACATCGTTGCGGACCAAGTGCATCCTGTCATATGGATAGTTTATCCCAATGGCGATGGCTACTTTCAACAAAATAATGCGTCCTGCCATAGGGCTCATATTGTACAGGATTGGTTTCAGGAACATGCCGGTGAGTTTACTTTGCTTAGGTGGGCCCCACAATCTCCAAATCTCAACCCCATTGAGAATTTGCGGGATAAGGTTGAACGAGCCATCAAACAGCTGGATCCACAACCCTGCAATCTCACACTCCTGTAAAGTGCTATTCATCAAGCATGGCCTCAGATTCCACAAACCACCTATCAACATCTCGTGGAGTCCATGCCAAGAAGAATCGACGCAGTGTTAAAGGCAAAAGGTCATGAAAAACCACGGTCATAATAAAGTGGCCACTCAGTGTATATATACACTGAAGAGCAATTGAATTAAAGATACCTGTCTAGTAACGTGTAGCACCACCTTTCGCCCTGATGACGGCGGTGATTCGTCTCGGCATGGACCCGACAAGACACCGGAAGCGTTGGGAAGCCATACGGATCCACGACCCCTGAACAAGCTCCCACAGTTCACGAAGATTTGATAGAAGGGGGTCAGAGCCTCGAACATCTCTCTCGATGGCATACCAGATGTGATCGATAGGATTGAGGTCAGGTGACCTAGCTGGCCAAGGAAGCGAGGTCACGTCGGTGGAGTGTTCATCCAACCATTCGGATACAATTCGGGAGTGATGGCATGGTGCATTGTCTTGTTGCAGAATGAGGTCCCCAATGGGATTTTGAAGACGCACAAACGGGAGCAAAGAATCGTCCAAGAAATCCCGGTAACGGTGACCTGTGAGGGACGATGTCCCACGTACCAAGGGTCCCATTTCAGTCCACGTAAAGAACTCCATTCCCACCCGCTTGAAGAGTACCCTGCTGGCAAGAAGGATCCATCGCTTCATGTGGTTTGCGCCGTGCTCGTATCCTGCCATCCGCATGTACCAACGTGAATCTCGACTCATCAGTCCAGGCAACATTTTTCCACATGTCTAGGGTCCAGTGGCGATGTCCTCACGCCCATGCTAATCTTTGCACCCTGTGATGTGCGGTCAGCAGCGGTACCCTTGTGGGACGATGGCTTCTGTACCCCATAGCGAGGAGATGGTTCTGGATGGTGTGGCTGCTTACACGTTTTTGTGCACGTGCCCAACTATCACATTTACAAATAAGGCAACAAAATTTTATATACCCTAATTGCATACCTAGTAAAAGGGCAATGGCCTTAAGGTTCCCACAAACGTGCCACTGGAAGTCACAATACTTGATGGCTTCGAGGAGAAATTTCATATTTGAGTAAGACTCCATCACGTGAACTGCATGGCCAATAAGAACTGGGGGAAGCACGTTTCCAACGTGTTGTGGATGTGCTTTTAAATTCGTCTTTAAGAAATTAATAAAAAATCTCCACTCTTGAGGTTTGTCATCTATGATCATTTCTTGCACTGTGGCCCGTCTATCCGCTGTTACAGTGCGAGCTAGCCGACGATGATCCCGCTCATCCACACGCTGTTGTCCACGGCAGTTGGGCCTTTCAGGGATGGTTTTACCGGATTTGATGTACTGACGGTGCACCTGTGACACATTGTCTCGTGAAAATCCCAGTGCCTGCACGACTTCCGAGATGCAGTGACCCATTCGTCGGGCCCCTACAATTTTCCCACGATCAAACGCGCTTAGATCATTCGTCATACCCATACTGTGTCAGACTCTTACTGATTCCCGTGGCATCACTCCTTATATTGTCGGATCGCTGCATACGTCATGTTTCCGTTTCCAGAGCCTCCCACAGCGCCACATTTGCATAACGCCAGCTGTCTCTAATTCAATTGCTCTTCAGTGTATACAGGGTACCCAGTAAAATCCTTTCTCAGCCCCGTAACTTTCGAACACCGACAGCTATAGCCATAAAAACGGTGTCTAGGTATAGTAAAGTGGCTATGCGCTATTCGGTGAGACCACTTACACCGCCTCCTTGCGGGAAAGTCGGGAGTTAACCTGCCGATCTTGAAAACTATACGAGATACGGGAAAATGGTCAATTACAAAGTTGTAGAGCAGCATCGATTTAGTACGAAAAGATACCTTGCGCACATTTATGCTAAGAATAGAACGCGTACAACGCTTGTTTGTTTGTTCGTGATGTCGAACACTGTTAAGCCACGAAACGCGTCAGAAAGCAGATAATATCGCCTTTCGCAAAGCACTAGCCAGATTCAACTGCGGAATGTTTGCTTCTAACATGATGGCGCCCCTCCGCACCAGCCAGGAAACGTAAGAAGGTACCTTGTCGAGACATTCGAGCAACAAATCATCGGCTATGGTGGTTACGTTGAGTGGGCTGCACGCTCACCGGACCTCACCCCATTGGACTTCTTTCTGTGGGGCTACCTCAAAGAGCAGGTGTATCAGACCCCTCCGACAACGTTGCAGGACCTTCGAGGCCGTATAGCTGTTGCTTGTTCCAGCGTGTCCGACATGCTGCAAAATGTGCAGCGTGAGATTTAATCTAGGGTCCAAATATGTATTGTGGCTGACGTAGAGCACATAAAGCACCGACGGAAAATGTGCCTAGTGGCAACTATTTGCTCCTTTCTGACGCGTTTCGTGACGTAACAGTGTTCGACATCGCGAACAAACAAACGAGCGTTGTACGCGTTCTATTCATAGCATTCATGTGCACAAGGTGTCTATTCGTACTAAATCGATGCTGCTCTACAACTTTGTAATTGACTATTTTCCCGTATCTCGTATAGTTTTCGAGTTCGGCAAGCTAACTCCTGACTTTGCCGCTAGGCGGCGGTGTAAGCGGTCTCATCGAATAGCGCATAGCCACCTTACTATACCAAGACACCGTTTTTATGACGAGATATCAGGTTCTCGTGCGGAATGAGTCAATCATAAAAACTTAAGGTAGCAATCTTAAAAGCACGATAATTAAAATACTACGCAGGCTTCCGATGAAGTGAACTTCAGTACTTCCATCTAATGATGGTCTTTAGGAAGACCGAAAGTTCTTATGGCTTTATTTTTAATCTTTTAACTTATGCATTAAATAAGTTCTTCGCTTCATCGAAAGCCTGCGTAGTATTTTAATTATCGTGCTTTTAAGATTGCTACCTTAAGTTTTTATGATTGTCACCGTTTTTATGGCTATAGCTGTCGGCGTTCGAAAGTTACGGGGCTGAGAAAAGACTTTATTGGGCACCATGTATATATATATAACTTCCAAAGTGGAATATATAGAGCTATGCAAGACAGCACGAAAAAGTATCACTGAAGAAGTAAGGAAAATCAACTGTGAAATAGATAGGAGAGCAATTGAAAACAATCAAAACCTGAAGAGAGCAAAGGGACATCTCAGTAAGGGAAGACTGAAGAACCTCAGGCACACCAGCCTCCTATCAGCGGTTTATAAAATCTTAACTAAGGTTCTTTCACATCGCTTGAAGGAACACTGGACATGGCTCAACCGAGAGAACAAGCTGGATTCAGGATTGGCTACAGAACTGTGGATCATATCCATGTGCTGAGAAAACTAATTGAAAGAACGAGGGAACATGAATTCCCATTATGTATGACTTTTATAAAAAGGCTTTTGATTCCATGAAACCATCAGCAGTTATAATGGCTTTGAAATCCTGCAGCATTAAAGATGCATACATTAGTATTATTAATAACATCTATGAAAATGCAAGTGTAAAGGTTCGGGTATTTGAGGATACAGCACCAATGAAAGTTAATGAGACAAGGTGACACCATATCTCCCAAACTCTTTAATGCCGCTCTGCAAAATGTCTTTCAATCACTGAACTGGGAAAACAAACTGATAAAGCTTAATGCAGATTATTTAACACACTTTCGTTTTGCTGATGGCATAGTCATTTTTGCAACTACATCTTCAGATCTACAGAGTATAATCCAGGAACTTGCTGACAAGAGTAAAGAAGTGTGATTAAAACGAACTTTCAGAAGACAAAAGTGATGTACAATGCTTTTGCAAGAAATGAACATTTATCGATTGATGGAGAAAAGCTGGAGATAACAGATAGGTACGTTTATCTTGGACAGCAGATATCAAGTGAGGGTCACATTGATAAAGAAATTTATCATGGAGAGCTTTTGGAAAAAACAGCATAATTTTCAACAGCAATATGCCATTATATCTTTAAAAAAGTGTTTGATCAGTGCAGCCTTCCAGTGCTTACGTATGGTGCAGAGACGTAGACCTTAACTAAAAAAGACGTACAAAGACTGAAGGCAACTGAAAGAAGCTTGGAGAGATGCATGCTTGATGTTACCACGACAGATAAGATTCACTCTTGGATCAACAAAATAACAAGAGTGGAAGACATTGTGATCCGAGTAAAATACCTGAAATGGTAATGGGCTGGACATATTGCCAAAAGGACGGACCACCGATGGACAACCGAAATTTTAGACTGGATTCCAAGGAACAGGAGAATACCCAGAAGAAGACAACATGGGAAATGGGTAGATGAAATTCGACAGTATGTGGGAGTAACATCGAGGAGACTGGTTCAAGACAGACCGTTGTGGAAGAAACTTGGGGAGACTTCTTTCATCCAGCACTGGATTGAAAATGGTTGACAATATATATATATATATATATTCTATTTATTTTATTAAGAAGAGACTGAAGCAAAAAATTTTGACTCATACCAAGTACAACATAGAAAAGGTTATGTGGTGACCGGTGTGAGTAAAAAGAGAAAAAAATAGAACAACTGAATGTAGAAAGTGTCGAGAATACTGAGCCTTGGCTTTATCGAGGACCAGCAAAAACTCTGCATTTTCTCACTTCCACAAAGACCTATTTGGAAATGGGTTTCTGCAAAGTCATAGATGCAAGTAATAAGCCCACCAAAATATATATATATATATATATATATTAAAATTAGCTGGGTCTAAGAACAAGTTGCATGTAAACAAATTATCAGGAAAAACGAAAATGTTGATGCAAAAAAGAAGAGAGATGAGGACAACTAAAGAAGATGTGACTTCCAAAGTGGAATATATAGAGCTATGCTAGACAGTAAGAAAAAGTATCACTGAAGACGTAAGAAAATTCAACTGTGAACTAGTGAGGAAAGCAATTGAAAACAACCAAAGCCTAAAGATAGCAAAGCGACATCTCAGTAAGGGAAGAAAACAGATTATGGCACTGAGAAAAGAAGATGGTTCTGTAACACGAAATAGAGGCGAAATTTTGACAAGAGTGAAAGATTTCTACTCCAAATTATATGAAAGGGATGATACATGCACTCCAGACATCATGAAAGATACCAGTACCAGAGTTCCTCCAGTCCTTCCAGCAGAAGTTGCACATGCAATCAAGAACATGAAGCGGGGAAAAGCTCCAGGAGAAGATGGAATTACTGTAGACATCATACAAGAAGCAAGTGGAGAAATCGAAACAGTACTCGCCCAAATTTTCACTCGATGCTTTAATGAAGGAAAGATTCCTGAGGATTGGAACACCGCTACAATGATCCTGCTACAAAAGAAAGGTGACATTGAGGATCTCGGAAACTACAGACCTATCAGCCTCCTATCAGTAGTTTATAAAATCTTCACTAAAGTTCTTTCACACCGCTTGAAGGTAACACTGGACATGGCTCAACCGAGAGAACAAGCTGGATTCAGGAGTGGCTACAGCACAATAGATCATATCCACGTACTGAGATAACTAATTGAAAGAGCGAGGGAATAGGAACTTCCATTGTGCATGGCTTTTATCGATTATGAATAAGCCTTTGATTCGGTGAAACCATCAGCAGTTACAATGGCTCTGAAAACCTGCGGTATTGAAGATGCATACATTAATATTATTAATAACATCTATGAAAACGCAAGTGCAAAGATTCGGCTGTTTGAAAATACAACACACATAAAAATTGGAAAGGGAGTGAGACAAGGTGACACCATATCTCCGAAGCTCTTTAATGCCACATTGGAGGGTGTTTTTCAGTCGCTGAGCTGGGAAAACAAAGGGATAAAGATTAATGGAGATTATCTAACCCACCTTCGTTTTGCTGATGACGTAGTCATTTTTGCAACTACCCCATCAGAGCTGCAGAGTATGATCCAGGAACTTGCTGACAAGAGTAAAGAAGTGGGATTAAAAATGAACTTTCAGAAGACAAAAGTGATGTTCAATGCTTTTACAAGAAATTAAGATTTATCGATTGATGGAGAAAAGCTGGAGATAACAGACACGTACGTTTATCTTGGACACCAGATATCAAGTGAGGGTCACAATGATGAAGAAATAAATATGCGTACAAAACTTGCCTGGAGAGCTTTTGGAAGAAACAGCATAATTTTTAGCAGCAATATGCTATTATGTCTTAAAAGAAAAGTGTTTGATCAATGCATCCTTCCAGTGCTTACGTATGGTGCAGAGACGTGGACCTTAACTAAAAGAGACATGCAAAGGCTGCAAACAACTCAAAGAGCCATGGAGAGGTACATACTTGGTGTAACCAGGAGAGATAAGAAGAGGAACTCGTGGATCCGAAAAATGACAAGAGTGGAAGGCATCATGATCAGAGTTAAATCCCTGAAATGGCAATGGGCTTAACATACTGCCAGAAGGACAGATCATCGATGGACAGCCGAAATTTTAGATTGGATTCCAAGGGACAGGAAAAGACCCAGAAGAAGACCACATGGGAGATGGGTGGATGAAATTCGAAAGTATGCAGGGGTGACATGGAGGAGACTGTCACAAGACAGACCGTTGTGGAGGAAACTTGGGGAGACCTTCGTCCAGCAGTGGATTGATAATGGTTGACAATGATGATGATGATGATGATGATAGGTAGATATATGTCATAACCTCCACAGAGTTGTATGACCAAGCTTTAGTTAACAATTTAGCTTGCATCCATAACTTTCCTGGCCCGACCCATGCTCTTCTCCTGTTACTAATAAACAGAAAGAAGATGATAATAGAAAACGCAAGTTGTAAGAGTGACATAATGAATCAGAAATAATGTTCAGCAATAACAAATTGCCAAGTTACCTAGTCGCCTAAGAGAGAATTTAAACCTGAATAGCAATACTAAAGTACTACAAATTCTTAAACATTGCAATAAAAAAGGAAATATTAATTTTTTTCTAAAGCACAGATTTTTGAAAGAAAACTGGATTATAAAAACCCCTACTCCACAACTTCTGACAACACAAAAACGAGAATAAAATAAAGACAATAATAAACTAAAGAAATGCTTTGTGAAGGTTATACGACATAAACAATTAGTTGCAATATGTACAAAGTTTTTCAGAAGTGCTTTAAGTGCATAATTAAGTAGTTATTAAGACCTTAACTACATTGAAAACACATCGCAGACTACAAGAACAATGGAACGGCCGGCTGCTTAGCCTTAGTTCCCTAAAAAACGCGCAAAGTTACCAAGAAAAGAAAGAGTTAAAATCCGCAAAAAAGTTAATAGACTTGCTAGTGCCTAAATGCTTAAAGCAAAAAATAGAAAAAATGTTCAAGAAGTTCAAACTTTGAACCCGGAAAACCTAAAACCCAAAGACAATGAAGAGAGCTTACCTCTTATGCAACTTAACTTCCTCCACTCTTGAGGAAACATGGCCGACCTTTTATCCCAAACTTCTAAACACCCCTGCCACTCCCTAGTCGCTGAGGGGCAGTGTGGGTAGGGCTGAAGGCCTCCACACACTGAAAAAAATCCTACTCGCGGAGATTTTAACTAGAGAAAAATATAATTAAGATTGTGGACCTGTTTGATCAGAAAGAGCAGAATTAACTCTCCAGAATACATGAGAAATATTGTGAAATACACAATTAGTGTATTTAATTGCATGTATTTAATCACCTTAGTGAGCTTCTGTAGACTATTCAGAATCCTATTAATTTTAATGTTAGTTTTACTATTTTTAAAACGCCAAAGTCAACGAGCAGGGAGAAAGAAAAAAAAAAAAAACAGGGATGCAGAGTGTTGAAAATGCTTGGCCTTGGCTTTATCAAGGACCAGCAAAACTCTGCATTTACTCACTTACACACAGATCAAGTTTAATATGGATTTCTGCTATGTCATAGATGCAAAAAGAATAAATCCCCAAAAATCACCAAATTAACAGAACCACCCACATAGGTACGGAAACTTTAAAATTAAGCAAAAAAAAAATTTAATTTGCCCCAACCCACAACTCATCATCGTCCACAAAAACATAAAAACTGAAAAACTTCTGTACAGAGCCCACAAATATTGTGAGAAAAACGTAGAATTTAGACCCAAGAAACGTGGGAAAAAGACTGCAAACGAACAAAATTTTTACAGGTACACAGCAACGAAAAAATTGCCCAACTTGGAAGAAGACTAAAAAAAATAAAAAAATAAAAAATTCTCCAAGTATAAGGATTCTATTTGAAGGCACAAGTTCCAAATTTTTTACAGCAGGGCCACATGGCCAAAACACGTAGCTTGCTACCCGTGGAAAGACTCAACCAGGAACCAATGCAAAAAAAAGAGACAAATAAAATAAAACAAACCCCTGTGTTAAGGAACAATCAAAGAAAAAAAAAGAAAAATCAGAGAGATTACAGCAGCAAATAACAGAACGCTTTATAGACAGTTCCCTCGATACACTGAATGACTTTAGACAAAGACACGTAATATAAAACATTGGAAAGGTACTTAAAAATTAAAGAATAAAAGTTGCAATATGTACACAGTATTATAGGAATGCTTTACACAGAGTACAAATACGCAAAAGTACCAATTAACAACGAAAATTGATGCATAGCCACGCGGTCAAAACACGATACATGCACCCCGAATGAAGCATTGCACAAGGGCTAGGCAATAACAGGCCAACAGCAAGAAACTCGCTAGTAAAAGCAAAGCCAAAAAATATAAATTTCAGCAAGTACAGAAACGAGAAAAAACTTAAAACATCCAAAAGGAACAAATAACAAATGTAAGGACCTACCTGCAAAGTCTCCTACTTGTCGTCTTCCCACGAGCAAAATGGCCGACTCAAATCCGGCGGTTAAGAAAGGGAAAGCATGGAGACTGGCCAGCACAAAAAAGCACGCCGCATACGATAGTACACTAATCAAAAATTTCCAAAGCGAAAAAGATGACCTGTTTGTCTGGTAAGAGCAAAAGCTCACCGGAATACACGAAAAATATCATCAAATACACCTGATGTGTATTAAATAATTTTCATCTGTATAAAATACCTTAATGCACATCTACAGACAAATACAGTTTCTTATTTAGTTTTTCGTAAGTTTTCCCAATACACACACACACACACACACACACACACACACACACACACATACTGTATATCATCATCATTGTCAACCATTATCAATCCACTGCTGGACGAAGGTCTCCCCAAGTTTCCTCCACAACGGTCTGTCTTGTGCCAGTCTCCTCCATGCCACTCCCGCATACTTTCGAATTTCATCCACCCATCTCCCATGTGGTCTTTTTCTGGGTCTTTTCCTGTCCCTTGGAATCCAATCTAAAAATTCGGCTGTGCATCTTTGGTCTGTCCTTCTGGCAATATGTCCAGCCCATTGCCATTCCAGGGATTTAACTCTGATCATGATGTCTTCCACTCTTGTCATTTTTCGGATCCACGAGTTCCTCTTCTTATCTCTCCTGGTTACACCAAGCACGCACCTCTCCATGGATCTTTGAGTTGTCTGCAGCCTTTGTATGTCTCTTTTAGTTAAGGTCCACGTCTCTGCACCATACGTAAGCACTGGAAGGATGCATAGATCAAACACTTTTCTTTTAAGATGAAATGGCATATTGCTCTTAAAAATTATGCTGTTTCTTCCAAAACCTCTCCAGGCAAGTTTTGTACGCAGATTGATTTCTTCATCAATGTGACCCTCACTTGATATCTGGTGTCCAAGATAAACGTACGTGTCTGTTATCTCCAGCTTTTCTCCATCAATCGATAAATCTTCATTTTTTGTAAAAGCATTGAACATCACTTTTGTCTTCTGAAAGTTCATTTTTAATCCCACTTCTTTACTCTTGTCAGCAAGTTCCTGGATCATACTCTGCAGCGCTGATGGGGTAGTTACAAAAATGACTACGTCATCAGCAAAACGAAGGTGAGTTAGATATCCTCAATCAATCTTTATCCCTTTGTTTTCCCAGTTCAGTGATTGAAAGACATTTTCCAATGTGGCATTAAAGAGCTTTGGAGATATGGTGTCACCTTGTCTCACTCCCTTTCTAATTTTTATGTGTGTTGTATTTTCAAACAGCCGAATCTTTGCACTTGCATTTTCATAGATGTTATTAATAATATTAATGTATGCATCTTCAATACCGCAGGATTTCAGAGCCATTGTAACTGCTGATGGTTTCACCGAATCAAAGGCTTTTTCATAATCGATAAAAGCCATGCACAATGGAAGTTCATATTCCCTCGCTCTTTCAATTAGTTCTCTCAATACGTGGATATGATCTATTCTGCTGTAGCCACTCCTGAATCCAGCTTGTTCTCTCGGTTGAGCCATGTCCAGTGCTACCTTCAAGCGGTGTGAAAGAACTTTAGTGAAGATTTTATAAACCACTGAGAGAAGGCTGATAGGTCTGTAGTTCCTGAGATCCTCAATGTCACCTTTTTTATGTAGCAGGATCATTGTAGCGTTGTTCCAATCCTCAGGAATCTTTTCTTCATTAAGGCATCGAGTGAAAATTTGGGCGAGTACTGTTTTGATTTCTCCACTTGCTTCTTGTATGATGTCTACAGTAATTCCATCTTTTCCTGGAGCTTTTCTCCGCTTCACGTTCTTGATTGCATGTGCAACTTCTGCTGGGAGGACTGGAAGAACTCTGGTACTGGTACCTTTCATGATGTCTGGAGTACATGTATCATCCCTTTCATATAATTTGGAGTAGAAATCTTTCACTCTTGTCAAAATTTCGCCTCTATTTCGTGTTACAGAACCATCTTCTTTTCTCAGTGCCATAATCTGTTTTCTTCCCTTACTGAGATGTCGCTTTGCTATCTTTAGGCTTTGGTTGTTTTCAATTGCTTTCCTCACTAGTTCACAGTTGAATTTCCTTACGTCTTCAGTGATACTTTTTCTTACTGTCTTGCATAGCTCTATATATTCCACTTTGGAAGTCACATCTTCTTTAGTTGTCCTCATCACTCTTCTTTTTTGCATCAACATTTTGGTTTTTCCTGATAATTTGTTCACGTACAACTTGTTCTTAGACCCAGCTAATTTTGTTGCTGTTTCCATAAGAGTTTTGGTTACTTTTCTGTTACCTTCAGAAATATCCACTTCTTCCGATGCCCGGCCTTCTAAAGCAGAGAATATGTTCTTCAGTTCCAACTTGAAGGTATTATGGTGTTTTTTAAGGTTGGTTATGTCAATACATTTTGTTTGTCTTATGAGCTTGCCACGTTCGAGTTTAGTGTTGAGGTGCATCTTACATCTCACCAATCTACGGTCACTACCTGTGTTGAACTTGTTTAGCACACTGCAGTCTTCTATGACGAATTTTTTGATACACATAATAAAATCAATTTCACTTGTCGTCCCATTTGGATGTTTCCATGTCCATTTCCTGTGTGGCTTTTTCTTGAAAAAGGAGTTCAAGATGAAAAGCCCTTCTGCTTCTGCAAACTCAACGAGAGTATTTCCACGCTGGTTTCTGTTGTCGTGACCGAATTTACCTACTGAAGTTTCATTCTGTTGCTGTTACCCTATTTTTGCATTGAAATCTCCCATAATTATCTTCAAGTGTTGCTTACCTTTATTATTTAGATGACGAATTTCCTCATAAAATTCTTCAATTTCTTCTTCAGGATGACTTGTGGTTGGCGCATAAGTTTGAATAATCTGAGCCCGGTATCTTCTCGAGAGTTGGATAACGAGTCGTGCAGCTCTGTCAGAGGAACTTTCAACTTCTACAACTTTATCCTTCAGTTTCTTGTTTATTATAAATCCAACACCACTAGTTCTGCCAGTATCAGTCCCACGATAGTAGAAGAGATGTCCACTTTTCAGTTCAATGAGATCTTCTCCTTTTCTCCTTACCTCACTTAGCCCGACGATGTCCCACTTGTTCCTTTGTAGTTCCTCTTCCAATTCAAGAAGCCTTGAATCAGAAGATAGGGAGCGTCCATTATACGTAGCCAAGGTCAGCATCAGGTGGCAGCCTAGTCCGGTCCTCCGGGGATTCTTAGCACCCTCTGCCTTCATGTCGCACTGGCCGCTGCCTTGGCCAGGTACATTCCAGCTGCCGGAGACTGAGGGCCAAGATTTAAGTTGTGGAGTCATTTTGGAGGGGTTTGGCCATAACTCACAATGCTGGCCAAGCGGGTTGGTGAGTGTGGGATAGCATTTCCTCTAATCCCGATGGTATAGTTATACCGCTATTGGCGGTCGTCAGAGCCCCTTTAGTGGGAACAGGATGCACCACGAGGAGGCGGGATTGACATTTGTCAAGGAGAGGCTGTGATGTTACGCATCACCTGACTTTACATCCCATATCATCATCATCATCATCATTGTCAACCATTATCAATCCACTGCTGGACTAAGGTCTCCCCAAGTTTCCTCCACAACGGTCTGTCTTGTGCCAGTCTCCTCCATGTCACTCCCGCATACTTTCGAATTTCATCCACCCATCTTCCATGTGGTCTTCTTCTGGGTATTTTCCTGTCCCTTGGAATCCTATCTAAAATTTCGGCTGTCCATCGATGGCCTGTCCTTCTGGCAGTATGTCCAGCCCATTGTCATTCCAGGGATTTAACTCTGATCATGTTGTCTTCCACTCTTGTCATTTTTCGGATCCACGAGTTCCTCTTCTTATCTCTCCTGGTTACACCAAGCATGCACCTCTCCATGGCTCTTTGAGTTGTCTGCAGCCTTTGTATGTCCCTTTTAGTTAAGGTCCACGTCTCTGCACCATACGTAAGCACTGGAAGGATGCATTGATCAAACACTTTTCTTTTAAGACATAATAGCATATTGCTGCTAAAAATTATGCTGTTTCTTCCAAAAGCTCTCCAGGCAAGTTTTGTACGCAGATTTATTTCTTCATCAATGTGACCCTCACTTGATATCTGGTGTCCAAGATAAACGTACGTGTCTGTTATCTCCAGCTTTTCTCCATCAATCGATAAATCTTCATTTTTTGTAAAAGCATTGAACATCACTTTTGTCTTCTGAAAGTTCATTTTTAATCCCACTTCTTTACTCTTGTCAGCAAGTTCCTGGATCATACTCTGCAGCGCTGATGGGGTAGTAGCAAAAATGACTACGTCATCAGCAAAACGAAGGTGAGTTAGATAACCTCCATCAATCTTTATCCATTTGTTTTCCCAGTTCAGTGATTGAAAGACATTTTCCAATGTGGCATTAAAGAGCTTTGGAGATATGGTGTCACCTTGTCTCACTCCCTTTCCAATTTTTATGTGTGTTGTATTTTCAAACAGCCGAATCTTTGCACTTGCATTTTCATAGATGTTATTAATATTATTAATGTATGCATCTTCAATACCGCAGGATTTCAGAGCCATTGTAACTGCTGATGGTTTCACCGAATCAAAGGCTTTTTCATAATCGATAAAAGCCATGCACAATGGAAGTTCATATTCCCTCGCTCTTTCAATTACTTCTCTCAGTACGTGGATATGATCTATTGTGATGTAGCTTCTCCTGAATCCAACTTGTTCTCTCGGTTGAGCCATGTCCAATGTCACCTTCAAGCGGTGTGAAAGAACTTTAGTGAAGATTTTATAAACCACTGATAGGAGGCTGATAGATCTGCAGTTCCTGAGTGCTGCTTACCTTTATTATTTAGATGACGAATTTCCTCATAAAATTCTTCAATTTCTTCTTCAGGATGACTTGTGGTGGGTGCATAAGTTTGAATAATCTGAGCCTGGTATCTTCCCGAGAGTTGGATAACGAGTCGTGCAGCTCGTTTATCCTTCAGTTTCTTGTTTATTATAAAACCAACACCACTAGTTCTGCCAGTATCAGTCCCACGATAGTAGAAGAGATGTCCACTTTTCAGTTCAATGAGATCTTCTCCTTTTCTCCTTACCACACTTAGCCCGACGGTGTCTCACTTGATCCTTTGTAGTTCCTCTTCCAATTCAAGAAGCCTTGAATCAGAAGATAGGGAGCGTCCATTATACGTAGCCAAGGTCAGCATCATATATATATATATATATATATGGCAAGCTCTCTTCATTGTCTTTGGGTATTGGGATTTCCAAGTTCAATGATTGAACTTCTTGTACTTTTTTTTCTTTTTTTTTGCTTTCAGAATTTAGGCACTGGCAAGTCTATTAACTTTTTTGCGGATTTTAACTCTTTCTTTTCTGGGTAACTTTGCGCGTTTTTTAGGGAACTAAGGCCAAAACAGCAGGCCGTTTCATTGTTATTGTAATTTGCGCTGTGTTTTCAATGTAGTTAAGTTCTTAATAACTACTTAATTATGCACTTAAAGCACCTCTGAAATACTCTGTACATATTGCAACTAATTGTTCATGTCATATAACCTTCACAATGCGTTTCTTTAATTAATTATTGTCTTTATTATATTCTCGCTTTTGTGTTGTCAGAAGTTGTGGAGTAGTGGGTTTTTATAATCCAGTCTTCTTTCAAGAATCTGTGTTTTAAAAAATTAATATCTCCTTTTTTATTGCAATGTTAAGAATTTGTAATACTTTAGTATTGCTATTCAGGTTAAAATTCTCTCTCAGGGGAACTTGGTAATTTGTTATTGCTGAACATTTTTTCCTGTTTTTTTATGTCACTCTTACAACTTGAGTCTTCTATAATCTTCTACTTTCTGTTTAATAGTAACAGATGAAGAGCCTGGGTCGGGCCAGGAAAGTTATGGATGCTAGCTAAATTGTTAACTAAAGCTTGGTCATGCAACTCTGCGGAGGTCATAACATTTATATATATTCTTTAAAATATATATTTTTTAAAATTTTTTAGGTGGGCTTATTACTTGCATCTATGACTTTGCAGAAACCCATTTCCAAATAGGTCTTTGTGGAAGTGAGAAAATGCAGAGTTTTTGCTGGTCCTTGATAAAGCCAAGGCTCAGTATTCTCGACACTTTCTACATTCAGTTGTTTTATTTTCCTCTTTTTACTCACACTGGTCAATAAATAACCTTTTCTATGTTGTACTTGGTGAGAGTCAAAAAAATTTTTTGCTTCAGTCTCTTAATAGAATGTGAATTCTGAATTTTTATAACTGCTGCGTTGCGCGTTTTGATCTTCAGGTTATTTTGCGTCTTTCGTTTTAAATTCTAAAGTATTTCTTTTGTTTTCGGCTCTGCTCTTTTATATATATATATATATATATATATATATATATATATATACTGAAGAGCAAAACTGAAGACTAAGGAAAAGACAACGAAACATTGTGAAGAGCAGCAACACTAAAAACCGCATCGGGAGAAAGGGCAAAGTCGCCTAAAAGAGCGACACAGGTCTCTCGCAAAGACAAAAGATACAAAAAAATATACAGCCCTAATAAACCTGACAAGCGATGCAAAAACATATCCCAAAAGCTCCACAAGCACACAATAATTACTACAAAAGCGAACAAAGCCAAGTAACTATTCAAAATGTCAGAATGCCTAACTCGGAAAATAAAAGACTAAATTCCATAGGGTTGTTCTCTTCAGGAAAACATCAACCCCTAGGTGACTTTTCAAACCAGGCAAAAGCTAGAAGTATTCAATAGCTGCCTGTGTGTTCCCTAGGTCACCAAATTATGAAACATGCATGCAAAATATAAAGTAAGAACCCAGAATCAACAACCTGAAAACCAACTTAAATACTATAAGGTAAAGGTCCATACCACCAACACCAATCCACATGCTCAAGACGACGCCAACTCAACGAGCCCCAAGGAACCAATGTCCAAAGCACAAGATCAACACTGTCTCTCACGAGGACCAAAGCGGTTACAGCTAGTTGTACAGTATTGAAAAGCAAAAGAAGAAGAAATAATACAGGCCTATAGTTAGTAAAGAATTTCTTGTCTTTGCGTGAGACCTGTGTCGCCCTTTTAGGTGATTTTGCTCTTTCTCCCGATGTTTTTTTAGTGTTGCTGTTCTTCACAATGTTTCGTTGTCTTAATTATGTATATATGTGCCTTAGTACAGTGCCTAGAAGAATTAGTGTGTCGTGCTCGCAGAAAAACTTGCTGCCCGCAATCATGAAAGCGGTAGATGGCGCTGCCGTCGGATGTCACGTCACTTTTCAGAGAGGAAGGACGACGAAAACGCACATATTTCTATGACACACACCCAGCTCGTCAGTATTATGTGTACTCCTTGAACGATATTTTATAAGTAGATAACTTAAGTATATACGAAATAATCGACACACCTCTTTCACCCCCACCCCCCACCCCAAAAAAAGAACGAACGGGGTGCTCAAGATTCATTAATAAGGGTATCGTAGTTTAAGTTAAGCTTTGTATTGTGCTAACGTCAACATTAATGTTAGATATTTCGAAAGTTTTAGTGTCATACATGGGTTACATTATGCAAAAACACTGGAGACCAATATGCAGTTTACAATCACTGAAACATCAACTTACAGTATAAAGTAAAAATTAAAAAAAAAAAGAACTGTTTTGCCCCTCAAAACCTTACCGAAAAAAAAGGAGGAAATATTTTCTCAATGAGACATCGGCTTTATGATTTGCATTCCAATAATGTCTTAAAATTCAGTAACCTAAAAACTTTATAAATTATTAAATAATGTACTTCATTTTTTAGCAATGAGTGACTAAATTTCTTGGTAAGAACATGGGATCAAAATAAATATTGAAACTTTCCATTTAGTTGGCTTTGAAAAGAAGCCTTTTAATGAGTAGAAAATAGAATACAAAAAATGCGATTACTATTTTTAAAATTGGTCTATTTTCTAATAATATACTAACTGTAATCCATTTATAAAAATCATTCCTAAAAAAACTTTGCCTGTGATACGATAAACAAAATGAATCATACTAGACAGAAGTAAATATACAAAAACTGAATGTATATTATGACATTCTTTTAAAGAAAAATAATTATAACATTTTTCTTTACTTTTCTTCACCTTATAATAATTATGTGATTAAATTTGCTATTCAAATGGGTTTGCAGGGAAGAGAGGAAAATTCTTTTGCACCTTATGTAAAAAGTTTAATAAGGTAAAAATTAAGAAGCGGGTGTTCATGGAGTCTGTTTAAATGGGATAATTCTATTCAGTTCCTGTAAATTATTTTTACCCTTAAAAATAACGAAATCATTAATGTAGCATACACACAGGCGTAACGTGGGGAAGGCACAGTAGGACATGCCCCCTTCCTTAAAAATTAGAAAAACTAGTTATTCGTTCGCCTTTTAAATGTCTTTTAAATTTGGGAAAATAGTAGGTATGGCGTCAAACTTGAGTAATGGTTTGTCTCGGCATGTTAGAACTTCCTTACCTTGAATAGGGGAACGATAATGCATCTCCATGAATTTAGATTCAAAGTGCAAGGCACATACAACACAACTTTCATCAAGTTTCTTATCAGCTCTGGGAATTGCCTTATCCTATTTGCTCAACATATCAGGAATTTTGGGGACAGCAAAGAGGGATATTTTATTTTTGCAGGATTTATAGCCAGTATTACATCCTGGCACAAAACAGCTGCTTTGCTTTTTCCGTTTTCTATGTTTTTTATTATTTGCTAATGCAGAATTTCCCAGTCCTTTCATAGCTGACATTATTTCCCTATGATCTTATAACTGTTGCAGTCGATTTCAGTACTGCACTTAAGTTTAACCACACAGTAGGTTTAACGCGTGACAGCCAATACTTGATCAACTTCTACATCTTCACGAATAAAAAGTTACTAATTTCGGAAATAAATTTCGTTATAAACAATCCACAGTTGAATAAAACTAGCACACTAACACCCGAATAAGCCTATTGCGTTTTAGTGATCAACTGTTGAATTACTTAGTGTATTACTTTTATGATCGAGCTACAACGAATTAGCAAAGATACTGCCAAAAATATTTCCCTCCACTAACCTTTGTTTTGTGAAAATTTGAAGTTTCGTAAGGCAGCAAATCCTTGGCAAACAAACTTCCCACCATTGAATAGCATGAAGCCGATGAAGCATCCTAACGTAACTTCCGATGCCAGCGCCCTCTGTCATTTCATGATAATTGGTCACAAAACCGTGAGGGACATCTTAGGGAGAACGTCACACTAATTCTTCTAGGCACTGTAGCCTTAGGTTGTTTCGTCTTGACATGCTGCTGTTGCGCTATCTAGCGGAACTCTGTTTAATATATTCTTCATTATTGCCTTTCTGTGAAGTTGTGCTGATTACATCAATCGGCAAAGACGTCTAACCAATTAAGTGTATTGCTTCTTCCCAAATTTTAATGAGTAGTGAGATAAATATGTTTCCTCAACACAAAGAGCTACCGGAGCTTATCTTCCCAGCAAAAACACAAGTGCTGGGAAACTGCTGGCCACCAGCTGGCAGTGATGGGTCACTGCTGGCTGAAATCTGCCGCTCATGGCCCGGTAGTGGTCCGTTGGTGGCAGCGCTATCAGTTGGCGAGCCATTGATGGCCCTGCAGCATCGCCGTGAATTGTGGGCCTCCAAGCAAGTGCCACTAGTGGCCCGTTGCTGGCAACCAATGCAACCCCCAAACAGCAGGTGGAAGCATCGGGACTGCGCATGCGCAGAAGCAACACTTGTTGTGTCTCTCATGGTACCAGTTAGTTGAAGACGACGCTATCGCCATCGTGTTATTTTAGTGGATGTTAAGAAAAAAATCCATATGTGGAGAGGCGAATTAATTTCCTAATGAAATTTTACGTCGACGAAGATATCAGATTAAGCCGTGAAATACTAGATTACAGCCATGAAATACACCCACTCCATTCCCATGAATAACAATTCATGGAATGGAGTGGATGAATAACAAGAACAAATTTGAAACCGCTTGAAACACATATCCTGGAAAACCATTAAAATAGCTTTTGTTGAAAAAAAAAAAGAATTATACGCGTACAAAATTTATTAATTATTTGAAAAAAAAAAAAAGCAACGCTATGTGGTGTACTCATCCATGGGTTGAATACACAAGACTGGGAGGAATTCGCTTCTAAAAATAACAAGTAAAATAAAATATCTTTTACTCTTTAAAACAATTGTAGCTTAGGACAACAGAAAGGAAAGACATAACGTTAAAAATGTAACAGAATGTGACATGAACCCGGGTAAATATATATTTATTCAACAATCTCTTTTCAAGACGGCAAGGACAGTACAAAACTTTGGACCGCCCCGGTGGCGCAGTGGTCTAAGCGATGGCCTCTGATCATTCGTCCGTAAGGGCTCCGGGTTCGAATCCCGGTGAGGCATGGATGTTGTGTTTTTCTTACGGCACTGGTTCTCTCCCTTCCCTGGAACCAGTGACCCTAAATTAGGGACGAGCGACTGCTTATAGCCCATTGAGTTGCTCACGGTGGTCGTTAAACCTTCAATCAAAAAAAATAAAAAAAACTTTGGAAAGCGACTCTAAGTATGAACACGCCTTGAAAATGAGCGAAGTTCCCTTAAGGTAAAAAAAAAACTATTGTTACGTTGAAAAAATTAATTTATCAATTATATGAAACTGACTTTTATGAAAAATACCTTGCAATATTGTAAAATGAAAGAGGGAAGCGTTCGATTACAAATTGCATACCAAACAGATAGCTTCCAGCACATATCCGAAAGTAGTGAATTAGTCCGGTCGGTAGCGAGCGCGGCTTCCACGTAAACAGCCCAGGATCGAATCTAATCAGATACAAACGGTGTTTTTCCGGTCTGTCGAGAAAATTTCCCCATCGCAGTGCGTTAGTTCACAAGCTTCGTAAGGGTAGAAAAAAAATTGTAGATTTAGGAAACTGCGGTTATCCTTGCTTTTTTTTTTATTATTATTGCTACTACTGGGAAATTGGCGGACAAGATTCGGCAAGCCACCAGTTACGTCACGTGGTTGCTGGCTGCCACTAACGGCCCACTAGCGGACCACATTAGGCTAGCCATCATTTCTGGCAAGTACTTGCAGGGCCACTTGTGGCAGCTACTGCCTGTGATGGACCACTGTTGTGGCATATGACAACTGATGGGGGGCCAACTGTTGGCCTGAATTGCTGGCCCTTCTGTTGGCCGCCCGGACATTTTATTGACGGTTCGGCAGCGGCAACATAGTGCTGGACCATTGCTGGCAGTGCTGGCTGCCAGTAATGGCCCACTGCTGGCCCAGCAATACTGTTTTTGCTGGGTTAATATAAGGAGCTTATGGAGGCTACTGGGCGCAGTTGAGGATGAGCATTGCCGTTGTTGAATATGTTCGGCGTTCTGATGGACCAAAAGCTGAATCCGCGAAACAGTATTCTCAACGTCCTCAACTGATCTGGTGCGATGTGTCTAACATGCTGTACGATTCTGTTCTTCAGGTCTTCCAAGTGAAGAAGATAGCCACGACAAACCGTGCTTTTCAAGTGACCTCGCAGCCAAAAGTCTGGTGAACGATGTGGTCTGTTAGAAATGAGCGACTGATCACTATGTCACCCTGTGTGAAATTTTGTCCCCGTAGATAGACCGTCTGATGTGAGGAGTTGCTCGATCTTGCATAAAAATGGTTGACTTGACATTTTCTTTGCTGCAGTTCACAGAATCACAAAACTGTGTAACAAGTGCCGGTAACGCTTCGCAATTACAGTACAGTTAAAAGGGACTAGTTCAATGATGTTCTTCTAATTAAAACTGGAGTCAAGAAACGTTACGGTAAAATTTATCTGTACGATAATCTTTGGTTAAAGCTCTACGAGACCCGCCATCTTGTATTGCTGCCTTCTGTTATTAACCAACGGGCAAGCGTATTTCACAAATTGCTCGGGCAATTTTGCACATTTTGGAACACCGTTTGTGGCTAACGCAAGATATATGATATATAAAGAGTTCCCTGGTTTCGGATTTTCATTTTGGACCCTTTAAGTAGTTTTTATTAATTATTGGGTTGTCGGAAAAGTCATGACGTAGTTTAGCCATGTTTAGCAAAAGTCATTTATTGATAGAAAGAACAAAGATCAATCAATGATATAATGCCCGCTTTGTTCGATGACATTTTGCCATCTGTCAGTGAGCTGCAGAATGCCTCGTTCATAGAAGAACCTGTCTTTCGTGGCGTAAAAATTTACAAGGTGCTGATTTACAGCCTCATCTGAATTGAACGTTATACCACGCAAGGACAATTGAAGAGAGCGAAACAAGTGGAAGTCTGACAGCGCAAGGTCAGGCGATTATGCTGGGTGTGGCAACACATCCCACCAAAGCTCCAATAATTTTTGACGGGTGATCAAACTTGTGTGTGGTCTCGCGTTGTCGTAATGGAACACAACACCTTTACGATGAACAAGCTCTGGACGTTTCTGGATGTTGGATTCGTTAAAACTGTCCAATTGCCGACAGTACACATTCGAATTGATTGTTTGGTTCCGTGGTAGGCGCTCGAAAAACACGACACCTTTAAAATCCCACCACACTGAGACCAGAACCTTCCGCTGAAGAATGTCTGCTTAGGATGTCGTTTGAGGCGAAGCAGCACATTGTTGTACACAATCCTCTTTTCGTCACCAGTTATCAGTCGCTTCAAAAAAGGATCGTTTTCCTCACGTTTAATGAGCATATTGCAGATGTTTATACGCGCCGTCAATTAAGCTTCTTTGAGTTCATGAGGAACCCACACAGTGAGCTTGCTTACGTGTCTTAGCTTCTTCAGGTGGTCGTGAAAGCTTGAAAGATGGATGTGCAATGTGTCTGCAATCTCTAGTGTCGTGTAACGTGGGTTTGACTGGATCAATGCCTTGATTTGGTCGTCATCATCCTTGGTGGGCCTCCCGGACCGAGGAGCATCGTTGAGGTCAAAATCACCAGCACGGAATTTTGCGAACCACCGCTGGCACTGATGTTCTTGTAGAGCATTATCACCGTACACTTTACGCAACTTTTCACAAGCTTGAAGCGCGTTCTTCCCTTTACGGAAGTAAAACAGTAAAATATGGCGAAAATGCACAGTTTGGTCTTCCATCTTCAACTTGATGTCAAATCTTCGCAAATAAACCAAATCGCTCACTATTCCTTTTAGACTGCAGCTAGAAAGCACCTGTCGAAAGCCATAGCGATAGCAGAGCTGCGCATGCCTCTAGTACTTCCAAAATCGCCCAACCGCCATCGGGCGCCAAAATACGTCATGACTTTTCCGACAACCCAATAATAAAACTATGGAAGACGCCTTGGTACGACTTTCGCTGCAGATAAAAAATGAAGGGAAAGGTCAATAAAAATTCTGAAACCAGGGAACTCTTTATTTATCATATATCTTGCATTAGCCACAAACGGTTTTCCAAAATGTGCAAAATTACCCAAGCAATTTGTGAAATACGCTTGCCCGTTGGTTAATAAGCGAAGGCAGCAATACAAGATGGCGGGTCTCGTAGAGCCTTAATACAACGAAATTTGCTAGACTGCGGATACTCTATAGCCAAGATGCGGTAGTTTCGTGCTTATAACGTAACTCTTTTTCGTGTGCGAGATTGGTGGTACGCTATGTCTAAAACCATGACTAAGGAAAAGTTGAACTAAATGAGAATACGATGCAATAGTTGCACCGTATTAAGGTTTTACGCCCAGACGAAACATATACAGAAGTCAAACTTACGATAACCTTTTATTTGTCCAGCAATATTTGATGAAATCTAACATATAGCACGGCGAGTTTTACACTTCACATATAATGCCTTAATTATTGTCGTATAATCTATCTTAACAACTATCGAACATCTCCACACACGCACACAAAACAACTGCTGTATCGTCTTTTTATCAAACGTTCTTATCACATTCATACGTCATTCTCTCTGACCTCAAAAGTGTTGCCAACCTCATTCATGTGAGAGAGAAGATATCACGTTAAGTTTGGAAAGTGCAAAAGAGAACAAACTCAAGTCAAATTTACATAGGCAAAGGAATTAAAAATGAAAGTTAAACAAGAATATACGTCACATGCTTCACATTTCCACTGAGACAAAAATGAGCTTCATCACTTCACAGGATGCTTCACAGGCAAGCTGCATTTGCCACCATGAGTGCCAAGAAAGCAAATTCAAGCTTCACTTGGATGTGTGCATCACCAGTTCGCAATTGTTGGTTTGGGGTTAGCTTATAGGATTAACAGTGCAATACGTTGCTTAAAACATTCCATTCAGGGTTTCACGTGCACTTCATGTTGCTACAATAATGCAGAACAATTGCTCTATAACAGCTTTAACAACGTCTTCTATCTGTTGTGGAAGAACTGGTTTGTGACACTTTCTTGATCAGACTGTAATGTATTCCTTCTCAAGTAGACGCACCATAGTTCGAAGTCTACATGATGGCAGCGAACCTCCTCGCAATTGTATTCTGGAGGCGCTACAGCAGCGTTTTCACCATTCTGGTAGAAAAGTTTCTTTTCTTTCTTTTTTTTTTTTTTTTTTTTTTTTTTTTTTTTGTTTTTGTTTCGGGGTTTAACGACCACCATGAGCAGATCTAAGGACTGTAAGCAGTTTTCCGTCCTTAACTTAGGGCCACGAGTTCAACGGAAGGGACATCTAAGAAACGCGTCACCCGTGCCTTATCCGGGACTTGAACCCGTGCCCGCCGCCCCAGTGGCGCAGTGATCTAAGGCGATAGCCTATGATCATTTGTCCGAAAGAGGTCCGGGTTCGAATCACGTGAGGCGTGGATGTTGTGTTTGTCGTACGGCACTAGCTCTCTCCCTTCGCTGGAACCAGTGACCCTAAATTAGGGACGGGCGACTGCTTATAGCCCATTGAGTTGCTCACGGTGGTCGTTAAACCTCGAATCAAAAAAAAAAAAAAAAAAAAAAATACCCGTGCCCACCTTGAACGACTGGCCCGAAGTCAGAGCATCAAACCGCTCAGCCACTTGGGCAGCTTAATAGTACAACTTCATGACTCAAGTACGTTCAGCCTCCCCGGGGACACAATAGTATTAGCTCTGGCTTCTGACCATTCGTCCGTGATGGGTCCAGGTTTGAATCCCGTAAGGCATGAATGTTGTTGTTTCTTACGGCATAATCTCCCTTCCCTGGAACAAGTGGGCCTAAACTAGGAACGAGCGACTGCCCACCGAGTTGCTTACATTAGTAGTTAAATCCCTAAATAAAAAAAGATACGTTCGGACAAAGTGAGAACAATCGCATCCCTAGAAGAATTACTAATTGGTCAATTAAACTGATGGACTTTAAAATATATTACAGAAAATCTCTTAACTCTCATTTCATTCAACAAAGAAAGTCTTCAAAAATCCCATGAAAAATATAAATGTGAAGAAATGTTAAATAAGCCGGCAGAAGAAAGGGTCTCTGCACGCGTAATGAAAAAATTAGAAGACGAGGTCAGATTGTCTACGATTAATAAAAGATAAAGCCTAACGATTTTGACCTAACAATGAGAAAAAAAGAAACACAAAAAGCACCAACCCAAACAACACAATCACATCTAATGAATGTCCATTTGATGTCCACCATGTTGCGTATACAACCTAAATGGACGTCCATGGAATTCCAAATTACGTTTAATGTACGTAATGGGATATCCAATGGCTGTCCAATGTCTTTCCTGATTGCGTTTAATCTACATTTACTAGATGTTATGTATAGACGCTAAATGGACGTGAGTCTAGATACGTCCATTACGCGTCATGTGTGCTACACGAGTAGCGGCTCCTGCTATGGGGCTGCAGACCCACTCCCTACCCAAAGCGGTTTTTTTCATGCCGTACCGAGAGGGAGAGAGAGAGAGACAAGTTTTCTGAACTCAACAGGAGTTTTTTCTGCACAACGCTACTGGGAGCGGTAGGAACGCTGGCCGGCTGCTCAATTCGTATTGAAACCAACTCATGTGGGAAGCTCTACCTATTCCCACATCAGTTCATTTCCTTTGAATAAAACGTCCCTAGGGACTGTTTTGATCGCAGCTCTCGCTGGTACAGTAGATGTAAATACAGCAAATACAATGGTCCTCTGAGTTGCTCGCGAGTGACGTAGTTACAATGCAGTCTCTTGTTGGCTACGAATGCATCGCCTGCACGTACTGTGAGCTTCGTTGATTAATACGATTGCTGTGCTTCCCAATAAGAAATAAAATAAGGGAATGAATTAAAAATAATGACGCATGTATTCTTTAAATGCATTATTGAACCGGTTTTTTTCCCTCGTTTTTCCTTTCAATTTTTGTTTTATTCCTGCTTTTATTCAACGTGATAATTCTAACAACTAGAAATTATGGTGCAGTAGGTCTCGGCGATGAGTCTACCAGGAATTGCGACTAAGGGTTCCGTGCCATATCAGGAGAAACACCCCCATAGCATAATTCTACCCCCGCCGAACTTCACAGTTAGCACAATACATTCCGGCAGGAGGCGTTCTCCAGGCAGACGCCAAACCCAGACCCTGCCATCCGAACAGTAGAGGGTGAACTTTAATTCGTCGCTCCAGAGAACCTGTTTCCACGGTTCAACGGTACACTGTCGACGTTCTTTGCACCACGTTAGCCGAGCAGCGCTATTGGACTTGGTGAACAAAGGCTTGTGGGCGGCAGCACATCCATGATAACCGAGCAGATGGGCTTCCTTGCGGATGGTATTCATCGAAAGAACACTCCCGGATGCCTGTTGAAACTCCTCGCGGATGTGGCCCATCGATTTGCTGTGCTTCTTCCGAATTTCTCTGGCCAGCACCCGTCGGTCTCTAACTCCCAGTTTTGTGGGTCTGCCGGGTCGGGGCACATTCCGACAGTCGCCTCTCATCTTCCACTTGCCAATCACGTAGGCCACTGTCGATTTTGGGTACTTCAATTCGCTGGATATGTCACGTATGGATCGGCCATTTCTGTGAAACCCGAAGATTACACCTTTCTCGAAATCAGAGAGCGCCGAACTGCGTGGCATCTTGCATGCGACTAGTTGCGTTGTTGTTTCCCACACGATATTTAACGGCGGCGACCGTGATGTGTATCAGGACCGCAGATATCGTTGATTGCGAGGGGTGTCCAATTACTTGTTGGTAGATAGTGTATTTTCTCTTCTGGTCAAAATGGGCATGTAAGCAGATTGCGATTAAGAATAAAGTTCAGTAATGGATAAATTAAAAAAAAATGACTGATTTCTGCGGAGAAATGCGTGCACAAAATTTATATTTTCACTTACCAAGCACAGCGAAAATTTTAGTTTTACACTCGTGTAAATTTTTATTCATCAAAAATCATTGAAGTTGCTCCACTGGCTAAATTTTATTTTTCTGATGCACCCCCTCCCCCCCTCCATAAAATAAGCTGCGCATTTCAGTTGAGGCAGTGCTTTATACTTAATTGCTTTGAAAACCGCATTTAATCCAACACAATTGTTTCGAAAATCTACGAAATTCTTAACTTTTGAAAACAAATTTTTCTGCTCTAACTTGGAATCATGGCTTCAAAATGAAAACTCGACTGAATATGTTTGCCCGCCCCAGTGTCACAGTGGTCTAAGCGATGGCTTCTGATCATTCGTCCGAAAGAGTCCGGGTTCGAATCCCGGTGAGGCGTGGTTGTTGTGTTTGTCTTACGGCACTGTCTCTCTCCTTTCCCTAAAACCAGTGGCCCTAAATTAGGGAGGAGCGACTGCTTATAGCCCATTGAGTTGCTCACGGTGGTCATTAAATCTAAAAAAAAAAGGGTTTGCAATTCGTATTTATTGAAGAGAATGCCTGTGTGTGAGTTTCGCAGTAACAACTCATCGCGAAATTGTGGCAGACCTTTCAAAATTCCGCAAAACGTTTTTCATCGCCTTTCGATTTGCATTGGCTCGTTCTCTTAACTCTTAAAGTTCCAAAAAGAGCATATCAGAAGAAAAAAATATTTATTATATTTCTAAGGGTCACAATTGACACCTGAAAACGCGTATATGACGTGGAGTGTGTGCTCACTGCCACGCGCATTAAATGTGTTTTGTCCTTTAAAACTAGTTCCCTTAATTGAGTACGTGTTGCTCTTACATTATATACATTTATATACAGGGTGCATAGGAAAGTCCCTTCCGCGTGGAATAACTTGCGAACGGAGAGAGGTAGAGTTATGCAAGTGAGATAACGGTGTAGTAAAGCAACTACACCCGATCGAATGCAACTAATAGCAGCGTACCTAGTGGCGAAAGGCGGAAGTTAGCCATCGCAAATCCAAAACGAAAAGAGATAAAGCAAAATTTCCAATTGCAAAGTTGTAGAGCATCAATTAATTAGTACAAAACGACATTTGTTTCACACAGATAGGATAAATTGTCGCCTGAATACCCTACAATGTCCGAAATCGATGCGCGACGATTCGAATCTGCATATTCACATTTCGCAAATGTAGCCGTGTGCAAATGCAGATTGTGACGTTGTGCCGTACCTACGATATAAAAACCAGTAGCAGGATGTACCCTGATCAGAAGTTTAGGACTACGTACGCTGTGTGAGAATGGCGAGCTTGGATTGCTTGGGTTACGTAAAAAATCAGGTGTATGCAACAGCACCTACAAATCTGCTGGATCTACGTCGTCGTGTTACAGATTCTTGCAATAGTGTGACACCCTCCATGCTGAGGAATGTACATGCAGAGTTACTTTCACGAATACAAATGTGTATCGTGGGCAATGGCGAACTCTTCGAACATACTAGACATTAACTTTTTATCACTGTGCGCCAGTTTTCCTTTTTTGTTTTTGTTTTGTCTGACGTCATCAAACCGTATTGACATAAGTACGCATTTATGCAATAAATTGTGTGTATTTGCTCATACCTATGCCTGTTCCCTTCAAACGTTCACACAAAAGGTCGCGCATCGATTTCGGACATTTTAGGGTATCTAGGCAACAATTTATCTTATCCGTGTGAAACAAATGTCGTTTTGTACTAATTGATTGATGCTCTACAACTTTGTAGTTGGAAATTTTGCTCTATCTCTTTTCGTTTTCGATTTGCAATGGCTAACTTCCGCATTTCGCCATTAGGGGCGCTGCTATTGGTTGCATTCGATTGGGTGTTGTCCCTTTACTATATCGTTATCTCACTTGCATAACTATACCTCTCTCCGTTCGCAAGTTATTCCAGGCTAAAGGGACTTTCCTATGCACCCTGTATAATTTGCAACCACTATCTGAATCCACTGCTGGATGAAAATCTTTACTTTTCTTCCACAACAGTCTGCCTTGAGCCAGTTTCCTTCATGCTTCCGCATTTCATCCACGTTTCTCCCACATGTCATTTGCTGGGTCTTTTTATTTATTTATTTTTTTTTTTTTTTTTGGTCCCTTGCTACCCAGCTTAATATTTCAATTCTCCATCGCTGGCTCTTTCTTCTAGCAATATGTCCATCCCGTTGCAATTTCAGGAATTCTGATCATTGATGTCTTCCACCCTTGTCATTTTCCCGATCCACGAATTCCTCTTTGCATCTTTCCTGTTCCTGGTTACATCAACCGCAGCGGCCCATGCTTCTTTCAGTTGTCTGCAACCTCGGTAATCCTGCTGGTTTTCCTTGCACGTAGCTCTAAATAAAGATTCCTTAATTACAATCACCCTGTAGTTTATAACATGCAGTAACAGTATACCATAATTAATCAAGTGGAATCGAAAATATCTTTTTACCGAACAGAGCGTTTTGATCTTTTATAAGTCTTTACCTTTAGACTAAAAAAAGTTAGCAAAATTCATAAATGAATCTCAGCAATAAAATAACTTAGTGGCAGTTCTGAAAGAAGCACCTCAGCACCACTCAACTTTCTACACCTCTACTATATGACTGATTTTAACGACTGCTCGCTTTTTTTATTGAAGGCTTGATGACCACCGTGAGCATCAGCACCAACTCGATGGGCTATACGCACTCGCCTGTCCCTTATATGTATAGGGCCACTGGTTCCAGAGAGGAAAAAGAACCATGGCCGTAAGATAAACACGACATCCATGCCTCGCCGGAATTCGAACCCGGAATCTTCTCGGGTGAAAGGTCAAAAACCAGCACTTAGACCACTGCGTCACCGGGGCGGCTGACTGCTTGCTTCGAGCTTCTGAGGGCTGGGAATTCAAGATGGTAATCGTAAGGATCTTCCCTGGTAGCACAGCTACTTAAATTTAATGTTGAAATTGTGTAAAACGGTTGCAACGAGAAAAGATTGCAATTTTTCACGGAAATTCGATGCCAAATTTACATGGACAGAAAAACTGGCATTAACGCTGAAAATTAATGCGTAAATTCAATGTACATTTTATGCTTCGAAATTTCAACTAAACGTGTGCATACTGGGAAGCATTGAATCGACATCGAATTTACGTTCCAATTTCAACCAGCGTTGATCGCACTGGAAACCGCGCGGCGCCGATATCAGTCATCCATATATTTTTTCAAATACATTTATATTTATCGCTTTATATAGTTCCACAATTGGCTGAAACATGTATTATTTTTATTATTGTATGTTACTGACAAATTAAAAGTTGCTATTAAGAATATTTAATATCTGGACGTTTTCCTCCTTTTTAATTTTGTGAACTATAAATAAAACCGTTTTAGGACTGCATATATCGCTTATAGTGTCATCGATATCGATGGATTTTACAATAATCGAGTTTACCGAAGAATATCGATGAGAATATATATCACTACGTCGGACATTTCGTCGTTTTATTTGTCACCTCCGTCCTTGTTTGTGTGGTTTTTAGAAATATTACAAGAAATGAAGGTAATAAATAAGTGTGGAAGTTATTTTTATTTATACATATGAGTAGTGTGCAGCATATGATATCCGTACTAGAAGTGTCAATGTTGCCGCCATTTTTTTCATTCATTTGTGCCGTGGTCGTCATGTCACATTGCACCCACCTGAGATCAATTGAGCTCGCAGTAATTTTTAAACGCCAGAAATACAGCCTTCAGTAAGTCTGTCCTAATTGGCTGACTTTACTGAGGGCTATATTTCTCATAAACTAAAGCGAATTATAGGGGATAAATTACAATTAAATTGTGTAGCATATTATATAAATACACCCACGCCTTAGTTGCATATTCTGCATTAAGATGTACAGCAGCTCTTAAGGTTAGGCTGTGGCCGTCTTGAGCTAGAACCTTTTGTGGTTGAGGCTGTGCTAGAATTTCTGCAGAAATACAATAATTTTTTGGTCGAAAAATAGCTGAAATGTAGTGGAATTAACGAAGAAATAAAACACGGTGAAATAAGGTTAAATAATAGTTGACATTTGGTAGTTGAAATTAGGTGGAAATGCAGTTGAATTTGCGTAGTTGGTTTGGACATTTTCAACATAAGTTTTACCACACTTTTTGCCGTGAATTGAATCTTATACGGAATGTAACTTCAACGTAAATTCTACGTGGTTGTGCTACCAGGGTCAATTGTCCCTAGTCCATAACAGCTACAGATGGGATGGAACAATCAGATTTGTAGACGGACATCTGTTTAATTTTATCGTTCTGTCGGAGAGGTCCTGGAAGCTATTGTTAACAGTGGTGACTTCATTTTTGGTGACATCATGTTTATGTGTTTTTCCCTACTGGATAAAATCTTCGTAATTAGTCAACTGCAAAAAAACAAAGCGATATGTGAACCATTAAGTCCAAAGTTAAGATTATAAAGACCGAGTGAAAGTGGGAAGTAAAAAAGAGAGAAAGAAAGGTAGAGAGGTCTATTAGACGTTTAGTGTGTATGACCGCAGTGAAATCAGAAAATGCAAGTATGTTGCCTTTCTTTCCTTTTTTTTTTTTTTTTTTATCACTCTAATGGGACGCTATAAGGTAAGGTGAACTCCTATGTCACCGTCGAAATTTTGATTTATGTGTGTGTTTTGTTGTGTGCGTATGTGTGTGTGAGAGAGAGAGAGAGAAATGGAGAAATACGGTCAATATTAGATTTCAGTGGCACAACGCCATGACTTGTCTCCTGGAGTAACACTGTTTCGTGTGAATGTAGTATGAGATTCACTGGACTTAACTTTCTACGAAGAAACTCTGCAGGAATGTTGTGCATTTTTCGTCGACATTTATGTAGTTTTGATCAGAGTTTAGGATTTAAAGGGTTAAAGTGCTATAAACGTTTAAGGCCGGAAGGAACAACCTGTTCCTAATTTAAATCACCTGTGTCGTGAGAATAAGAGCAAGGAAGGAAAAGAGCAAATCTGTATTGTGAGAATAAAAATAACATCTACATCTTTCCTGGGATTTCAAGCTAATCCCAGTAGTGCGGGGAAAGAGAAACCCAGTTTTTTTATCATGTTTTTTTCAGGTTTATTAATTATTCGCAGTTTTAACATATATCCTTTTGAGGACTGTTCGAAGGATAACTTTCGAAACAATAAAGTTCAATTATTTTATATTAGCGATTGGATTACCCGTCCCAGTCTTCCATCGTTACAGTTTCAATTTTGCCGTTCAGTCACCTGAGTAGTAATAGTCAGATGCAAGGTCTTTGGCTAATCGTCAGAGTTGTGCCGAGCTCTTATTTTCCCCCGGATTTCGAATTTGAATGGGAGATTTTTTTAAACCAAGGGAACTAGAACACAAAGATTCCTTTGGGGCGCAGGGGGGAACACTAATCCAAGAATTTAATAGTCTTGAGATTCACCTACCATTTTCAAAGGGGAAATAGAGAAATCTAAGCTTTTTCTTAGAAATTTTCGGAGGCCAGTGCCTTTCAATATTTTTTCTTTCGGGGTATAAAGTTTCAATCCCCCATTTCCGGCGCTCCTACTTAAATTTATACGTTTCTTTGTTATACTATACTGTGCAAATTAATTGGGACAAAGTAAAAAATAACTCTTTTTTCCAAAACTATGCCTTTATATCATTCTATGCCTTGATATACACTGATAAATACCTGTATTACTGTAGTATGAAGTACGTCATCTTTTAGCAGAAATGACCTCTTGAATTCGTTTTGGCATTGACTCCACTAATTGAGTGCACATATTTTTGACTTCATAATCGTGGAACCACACTGT
Organism: Macrothele yani; assembly: GCA_039090855.1. Taxonomy (NCBI): domain Eukaryota; kingdom Metazoa; phylum Arthropoda; class Arachnida; order Araneae; family Macrothelidae; genus Macrothele; species Macrothele yani. The sequence continues at coordinate 77,395,986 of CM077007.1, read as the reverse complement.
TATAGCATTCGTTATCATGCGTTATTTGGTTGTACAGCCCATTTTACGTCTCTTCAAAATATTCCACAAGGTTTCTATGGGATTTAAGTCAGGTGAATTTCCAGGCCAATCAAGCAAATAAATTTGATTTTCCAGCATGGAATTCTTGACCAATTTCGAATTGTGACATGGGGCCAAGTCATGTTGAAATGTCCCGTCAAAAGTTTGCAAGAATGGAACAATCCTACGTTGTAATATTTCTACGTACTTGGCTGAATTCATCATACCTTGAACAGGAACTAAGCTTCCAGTGCCATTTGATGTGAAAAAAACCCAAAACATCTGAGGGTGTTTTACAGTTTGTTTTGACATGCTCAGGTCTTAAGGGTTCACAGTTGTTCGCCTAACGACATTTTCTTGGTAACCCTGCACTAATAAATGAGTTTCATCCCTGAAAATTACCTTTTTCCAGTCATCAGCAGTCCATGATTTATATTTTTTGGCCCATGCTAAACGTTTTATCTTCATTTTCGCATTCAAATATTGTTTTTTCGTTGGTCTCCTTGCCTTCCGGCCAATTTTCAGAAGCCTACGGCGTACAGTTGAATCCCTAACATCACAACCACTAGCCAATAAATCTCTTTAAAGGTCGGTGCTTGTTTTTTTTTTTTTTTGGATTCATTTTGCTATTTTTGATTAGATATTTATCGGTTCATGGAGTTGTTTTTCGTTTTCTTCCACATTTACCTCTCCTTTTTAGAGACGATGATGCAGATGCATTGTATCGCCGTAAGCAGTCTTGATACATTTTATTTGCCTACACCAACTGCAGAAGCGATATCTCTCACTGTCATAGAAGTGTGATCCTTCAGAGCAATTATTTTTGCACGCTTCCTTTAGGAAATATCCATTTTTCAATACACGAAAGCAACACGTACTCACAGAGGGCAAAAACCAACATCCACCTGTCACACAAGAAAGCTCACAACTGAAGTCTGAAGTGCCTATTTTCTGTTTAAAACCGGTCAAACCACATTCTTACTATCCAGTTCAAACAGTCACACCACCTCACAGCTGATAAAACTGGTTTACGTATGTTTCCGACATCAACTGGCGATCACATTACAATTCTGAGAATAAAATAGCTTGTCCCAATTAATTTGCATGGTATAGTACATATATACACTTGCTGATATTGTAACATTTTGATAATTTTTCTTAAGATGGTTCAATCATAGACACTTGAATGTGATGTTTCACGACATTTAGTACTTTGTGAAAGCCGTAATATTTTTCTTTACTTAGTTTTGTCAGCTTTGAATTTATTAACAATCACATTTTCTTTCAATGGGATTATAATATTACTTTCAACAGCGGACTTCACTGGTGAGATGAACAATCTACATGCACTACAAAGGTTATATGTATTAAACTGAATAATAAAATAAAGAATTCCGCTTAATGCTCCCATTGCAGTGCATAGGAGCCATTTCCTCATTGTGCCCCACTAATAACATCAGTTAAATTTCTTTTCAAATTAATATCAAGTGCAGTGCTTAGTGATAGCAATAGCTCATTGTAGAATCTGCTATGGTGATCAACTAACTTTGATGACTTTGCATTTGTTATAAAGTGGGTGCCATATTGCAGCTCTGATTCTAGTGTCTTATTTCCGCATGCCGCTGACCACAGTGTTGGCCTGCACCACATTGCCTGCTAATCTGGTATGTCCAAGTACACTCCTCTGGTAAGCCTGACACTGCTACTGCTCTCCTCTTATTTTCTTTCCTTCTCTATCTCACTTGGACTCTTGATGCTGATATCATGGAAACGTAACGTCCACGTCACCGTTTCGACAAATGATTCAACAAATGCAGAAATATATAGCAAGCATATCATCAGAGAGGACTGATACTTTTGCGCGTGTTACAGAGAGTGTCATGTTTAAATATAATTAACAGTTATTATTATATCTTTTATGAGTAGATATACTATGAATTACGCTGATTAGCTATTCATATATTGAGCGAAATAAAATGCCTTTTTCTCTAAATATGCATGCAAATATATTAAAACGTGAATGCACTTAGTTCTTTCAGTTTGTGACATCAGCAAAATTTATGCAGACCAAAATCTCACAGAAATATTTATTTCTCTCAGTATAGAAAGCATTTTACAGTGTGATTTTATGCGACTGCTGTAGTCAGGAAGACAGCAAAATGAAAATTAATCGAAATATATCCGTATTTTTTGTCAAATATAAAATAAATCCTGGACTCGGTAATATCGCTGCCATAAAATATGTTGTTCATGCTTTTAATGACAATGAAAGGCTACGTTAGGTTTTCGTCTGGCAGCCATTTTAATTTAAAAATGACATTTCAAGAACAACTCTGTCTTCCTTTCGTTTTTTAATTTGATCAGTACTGAGCTCATCCGGCATAGTATAAGATGTTTTCTAGAAAATTTCGACGACTTAGGAGTGACAAGTAAGCAGTCATCTCTCTTTCTTTTTGCACATATCGTCTATTCAGGTTAGGGAAATTCGACTGCAGCCGAAATCTAGAAACCCATTTGGAGCCGTTTTGAATGTATAGAAAAACGGATCTCATAAAACACATTTGTTAAGGTTTTCATATTTTTCAATTTTTACCAGTGTAACAAACAACAACCGCAAGTTCAGAATTCAAGAACCTTTGTTATCAAGTGTGGCGGAAATTTTGCTGACCCTGTGGCGCAGTGGTCTAAGTGATAGCCTCTGATCATTCGTCTGAAAGGATCCGGGTTTGGATCCCGGTGAGGCATGGGTGTTGTGTTTGTCTTACGGCACTGGCTCTTTCCCTTCGCTGGAAGCAGTGACTCTAAATTAGGGACGGGCGACTACTTATAGCCCATTGAGTTGCTCACGGTGGTCGTTAAACCTCGAATGAAAAAAAAAAAAAAAAAAATTGCTGAGTGTTCGGAGAGAAAATCATGAATAGAACTTTACATAAAAGTCACGAAATTAAATATCAGACTTAACTATGCGGTTTTATTAGTATGCTTAGTTTGGTAGTCAGTTAAGTAACTTAAGTTTCGACTTTAGAATAGGAATACTCTTTTGAATGCAGACAGCTTCCTTCGCTTCGCTAAATAGGAGCTATGGACTTCTGGAAACTAAACTTTAATATATTACAGACTGCTTTACCTAAATAAAATCACGCTCGTTTTCATGCGGTGAAGGCGTAATTCTCATATTACAGACTGCTTTACCTAAATAAAATCACGCTCGTTTTCATGCGGTGAAGGCGTAATTCTCAACCGAGGTTATCAACGTTTTCGTTTTCATTATAAAATGGAGTAATAAGAAGAACGATCGTTTTCAGATTACTCCAATTTAACCGTAATCGCTTGTTAAGACCGACTGGTATGTTTCGATTTGGTTTCAATTTTATTTTAATTCGGTAATTAAGAAGATTCTAAACTTAATATTAGTACTCATTAAAAATTTCTGTTACGTAAGCATCCGACTAAAATTTAAATCTTGCTATATTCGTAAGGTTTGAGATATATAGCTGCAGTCTGAATTGTAGAAATAAATTTCGAGAAGCTCGTGGTTTGTAAACCTTTCATGAAAAAAAGTCTTATTACATGAAGGAGCCAGTAGCGAAAAATGAGGTGCTGCGCAACTGTAGTGGTACTGTGTCAACTATACGTTGCTTTTTGAAATTTGACATGGACGTTATGCTTTGAAAATTTTGTCGAAATCAATTTTGCATGAATTACTAACTAGTGTTCTTGGTCTTTTCATCTGTCTGCTCGTTTAGCTTTCGAAATTTATTTGTGTATTTTATGCATGTCGTAGTGACAGAAGTCATGTGTTTAAATATGTGCATGGTCGTATTTCTTCAAGAGCACTTTTGCCACCTATTTAAATAATATTTTTTTAGAGACAGGTTCTAAGATTTTCTTTTAGTATTTGCATAGTGCACAATTTACTTACATATAGGCAGGCTATGTGCCACTTTTATGCATGCATGTTTCTATATCATAGTTTATTAGATTTTGATTGTGTTTTGTGCAAATAGGTGAACATTTCAGTGAAGCAAAGAATAAATATATTATGAAGTTCATGTGTTTGTGTATTTAATGATAATATGCTTTCAGTTCCTGAAATTTTGAAACCATTGTGGTACATATTTGTAGTATACAAAAAAGATTATCAGTAGTTTTCATGCATGAAGAAAATTATGCAAAAATGTTTGTGTAGGATCATGTGTTTCATTCATCAGAGTAGAAGGCATGTTCAGGCTTATCCCTGAAAAAGATCTGTTATATTTCACTTTGAAAATAAAGGTAATCCAGAGTGTCAGGGAAAAGCATAACAGAAAAATATTGCATAATATTCAACTGTGAACTACATTATTAGTGAATTAACCTTTGGGTAAGAAATTGTCACCATGTGTAAAAATAGAAATAATTGTGTCTGTATTTTAGATATCACAGAAGCATTGTACAGTAGAAGCTATGTTTTTATGCAGCACATTATTTAATGCATGTGTGTTGCCATCTCATGTCTAGTTTGGTTTTTAATGGAAAAAAAATAATAATAAGGAAATCAGCATTATTTCTTTCCATTGTATCTAGATTTCTTAAGTAAGTAAAGCAAGAGGTAATGGAAGGAAAGAGACTTTAACAGTGTCATAGCATACTGTATGGTTTAATTGTTGAATGTTTAAGCTTTATGTAGTTCAGAAAATGCAAGGTTACCTGGTGATTAAATGATCTAGGGTGGAGGAGGTTCCTGACTTTGCATACTGTTTAGTTTGAATTCTGGGCAAAACAATGGATATTTTGTTGTGTGTGTGTGTGTGTGTTTTTTTTTCAGTGACACTGGTTCTGTTTTTTCACAAACCTTGGAAACCAGTGGGCAAGAATTTGGTACTGGCTACTGTACCCACACATCATGATGCCCAGCAGGTCATCGGTTTTTTATGAGATGGACTCTGAACAAACTACTTAGCCTTCTTTCTTTATAGATCAACTTTCACCAGTTTCATTTTTTTTTTTTTTTGTGTCAATTCCATTTGTCAAGAATTTGTTACTCCCATAATCTGTTTAAATTAAAAAAAAAAAAAAGATTCAGTATTAATTTAAATTTGGCTATGAAATGTCACAACAAAGAAGCATTCTTTCTTCCAAGCAAAACATGAAAATAATTACATTAACTGTAAGTCATTCAGTAGTCATGTGTTGTACAAAGTCATGTATTGATTGTTGTGTATTACATGTGATAAATGACACTTCCATTTATTTTCCTCTGGAGTTTTACCCTTATGAGCGTAGTTCTAACTTTGTGGTATGGGATGCCATAGAAAGCCTATATTTGTTTTTGTTTTTCTTTACACTGTTCCCATTTGCTAACCGAGACTCCTCTGATTATACAAGTAACTGTCATTATCTGTAGGACATGTGAGATAAACTTTGGCAAAGTTTTGCAGTATAGATGCCATATACATTAATACTATGCTACCTAGTGCTTTTTTTCTAACATGAAGTTAACCGGTATTCTCTCGTTCCATCCCCTTACACAGATCCATTGTTTTCACCATTTTAATGTAAACAGATTACTGTTTACATTAAAATTTATTATTTAAATTATTTATTATTATTAAATAATTTAAATAATAAATTTAAATTATTTAATAATAATAACAGCAATAACAAATATGAGTACCTAACATCAAAGCAGATTCCAAAAAGCCATTAATGCATTGTTGTTACTGCCATTTTAACGTGTCCGTGCCTTGCTCTTCGTGCCAGTAGCTAGATGTATACTTTTCAGGAACTAGGAATTTACATAAGGTAAACATCAAAACACACATAGAGGAGGACCAACTAGCTTAATGAACATCAGTGAACTCATAGTCTTCAGGTGTACTGATGCCCTTCTTGGTGTTACAGTCAAATTCATTTGATTGGCTCAGTCAGCATTGGATTCCGTGCCATGCTAACTTTCTGCTGCTTAGAGCTAGCCTAGCTAAATTTTCAGAAGTTTTAGTGTCTTCTTCCATGAAAAAGTTTACCGGTGCATACCAGCTGAAAAAAAAAAAAAAAAAGCCTTATGCCACCTATACCTAGTTTGGACAGAAATGTATGTCTCTGATCACTTTGCCACTCCAGTGGCCAAGTGATCAGAGACATACATTTCTGTCCAAATTGCTCCTGGGTTTGAGTCCTAGATGAGGCATGGGTGGTGCATTTGTCTTATGGTGCTGGATCTCTTTCCTCCCAGGAACCAGTAACCCCAAATACTATGAAACTGGTAACTGTTTATAGATGCTAGGTTTGCTCATTCTGGTTGGTAAACCCCTATTTAAAAAAGAAAAAAAAAAAAGGGTGTGAATGATTTTCTTCTAATTTTAATTTTACTGCTTTTTCATATCACTTGTGATTTTAAGGAATCTAGTACCAGATTTTTTTCCCGATTATCCTAGGTAAACAAAAGATGTGTTTTTTGTTGTTGTTTGTTTCTTTCTTCATTTCAGAATATTTTCAGTATTTCAGAATTGTACAATTAAGTGAAATGTTATTCGTCTGTTTCTGTTCAAATATTTGTAGCTGGTATACAGCAGTGTAATTTTTTAATCCATTATTGGCATTATACATTACAGTTAAGAATGAGTTACAGTATCAAGCATTCCTTTCATTCTTTAATAAAGACCACAGATACAATCATCTTTTTAAAGTAGATATAATAAACAAATAATGATAAAATTAAAAACATTATAATTATCAATTTATTTCAAACAAACACTATGTTGAGTTTTGTAATTTTTAAGTAACAATGTACAACCAATTGCTGCTAAATTATGACCACCAAACTAATTCAGGGTTGGACCACCAAAGTCCCAAATTATTGCCTGCACAGTCAGCCATGAGGATTTCAGAGTGTTCTGTGTACTGTATGTGTGCTGGTAAATAGTGGTTGGTTGACATAGAGAGTGAATTCTAGCTCCTCAACAAAGGTTCCATAGTATTCCAGTAAGTATCTCAACAGAAGTTTTCTCCTGCTGTGATACTGCAGCTTCTACATGTAGCAATACATTTACCATGTAAGCTTAAGTCCATGTCCAATTAATAAACCCTTTCCAGTCATCGACTATCCAGTTTCAACATTCTGGTGTTTACTTTGTTGAATGGGACTGTGTTTTCCAACTGGTGTTCCATGATAACTTTTGAAATAAATCAAAATTATGAAATATTTAGAAATATCTTTTAAATTCCATGGAATTGTTTATAGTGACTGGCAATATTGGAGTAATGTCTGCTAACTGCCTCTTTGTTTCTATTTTGCTCTATTTGTATTTAATGTTGCATTTAGTTGTATTTGTGTTTTGAGTATTTCATTTTCTTGGAGGGCTACCTCATTAGTAGTAACATGAAGGCAAGCCCTGTACCATCAAGAGAAAAAGAAAACTCTTTCTGGAAGTGGTTGGTGTCTGTGCCTGCAAATCAAGTTCTGAGAATTCCTTTTGCCTGCCAACTGTTGCCCAGAATTCTCAGTATTTTTAATGTTTCTTCAATATTTTTGCTCCCAGATTTATCAAAAAGGTTGTTTTTCTTTATCTGGGCAACTGAGTCAGTCTTGAATTGACAGTACAGTTCCACCAGTCTCAGTGATAGAGGTACTCAAAGTTATTTATCTTTATGAAATGATTTCATGAGTGCTGTTTAATGTGACTTATATAGTTGTTCATAATTTATAAGTGAACAAGCTTTTTCACATCTGACAAAAACACAGAAAGTAAAGAAAAAAATCATCAGTTGTATGTCAAGAAAGAATTGTGTGTTTGTCAAAAATTAATTCAGAATTCATTTGTACAAAAAGAAGCAAGCCAAAATTTTTAACTGATAGTGAAACTTTTGTTAACTTTAGATGCAAACTTTATTTTGAAGTTTGAAAAGTATGCATTTTGATTTGATACTCGGGGGGAAAAATCTTAAGTAATACAAAATGGATAGAATTTTTTTTTTTTTAACTTTCAATGTAAGATATTTATATACATCAGTTCTTTACCAGAGGCGTAACTAGGGCAGGGCAGGGCAGGCTTCACGCTGCCTAGGCGCAGCTAAGAGGGGGTGCAAAAATCACTCTTATAATCTGATTAAAATTAGAATTGAAACTTTTGCACAAGTTTCTGGTAGAGTTTTCTAGCACTGTACTTTGTCATTTGTCCATTTACATAATTTGCTTGTACTATCTTTCACCAATTTCTATAGCTTCTGCAACCTAAAATACGCATTTCTTCTTCAAAATATTCAGGGGGTGTAAGCTGCTCACATTCAGAAACGAAGGCTGTGTGGTTGTATGTGCATTGCAAGATAAGGATGTCTTCTACACTGTTGAAGATTCTCTTGGATCATTTTAATCATTAGCGCAACTAAGAACCATGACTGCCAGCTACATTCTCTTAGTTTAATGCAGTTTTGAAGGTCCGAACTCAGAAAAAGTTGGGAAAAGCCATACAAATAGTCAATTTTATTGTGCCTCCCACATACATGTGATATTAATTCTGTTGAGCACTGTAGATATTTGAATGTTTGTGATAGAAAGACAGATGTGGGCCCAATATTTCGTGGTTTGCCTGGGGTGTAGCAATATCTAGTTATGCCTCTGCCGTTACAAATTAATTTTCTTGTTAATAATTCAGCAGTAATCAAATTTTACTCTCTCCTTGCAAAATTTTCTGGCATAACGTTTTCATAGGTATTGGTTTTCTGAGATAAGAAAAATTATTTTATAGGTTCCTCCATGGAAAAAAGGTTGAGAAACACTGCTTTGGAAAAGGGGAGTTTGTTGAATTGTCATATTGAAAGTGTTTCTTTGCATACTGAGGTGGTAGACACTCTGATGTTTACTTACTGACTTGTGTATAAGACATTACTTAAATTGTTCATCCATTGCTCAGTTGCAGTCACATATGTACATTTCTGATGTTTTTGCCTGTATATTAAGTCCTCCTAGACACCACTACAGTGGAACATAGAAAGTTAAATGATTAAAAAAATGCCTCAAAAACAGAAACAGCTCAAACCAAACTCTCATCATAAATGAATAATTTTAAGGCAGTGAGTCAAGGATGCTCTAGCAATATGGTTTTCTGCACAAGAAATAGAAAATTTAGAGGTGATTGCAGTTTACAACTACCCTATCAGATATTGAGGCCCCTACTGTCTGGGTTTTAATCCCAAAATAATATCCATCTGAAAGTCTCACGTTGTGTTGTTTGATTATGCATCTACTGAACATGGCCAACACTCACTTCATGAACACTTAAAACAGAGCAGGGCTGTCACATGACTGGTATTTTTCCTCTTCAATAGCCCATTTACAGTTTGCAGACTTATATAATTAGCGCTGAATTTAATATTTTTATTAATTCTGGGCCACAGTTAAGTTGAAACTGTAATTCATGCAAAGAGGAACAGCAGGAATAAATAAAGTTGCCGCCCCGGTGGCGCAGTGGTCTAAGGCGCTGGCCTCTGATCATTTGTCCGTAAGGGGTCCGGGTTCGAATCCCGGTCAGGCATGGATGTTGTGTTTGTCTTACGGCACTGGCTCTCTCCCTTCCCTGGAACCAGTGACCCTAAATTAGGGACGGGCGACTGCTTATAGCCCATTGAGTTGCTCACGGTGGTCGTTAAACCTCCAATCAAAAAAAAAAAAAAAGAATAAATAAAGTTGTACATATGGAACACAAATGTCATGGTTTTTATTTCATGAGCTTCAAAGCTGATCCCATAACTGTCATTGTATTGGTTTTGACTCAAACTTGAAGTTTTGTTGGTTATACAACTAACCAAAAGTTAAATCATTGCATGACATGGTTTTAATTTTTTGAACAATTAGATTTTTTAGAAGTCGAACAGAGAACCATCTTGAAAAAACAAAAACAAAAAAACCCCACAAATTAGATGATGCCAAATCACTCAATTTTTTTTCTTGCCTTATTTACAGCTTGCCATATGTGTACCAAAATACAAAGGATGTTGATGTTGGAATAATTACCTAAAATTTCTGTGTCCTGTAAATTCATCTGTCATTTGCGGCACATAAGCAATTCTTTAAAGTTTTGCTTTCCAATTTACTCTGACCTTGGGAACAGTTTCATAGCAATATTTTGTTTGTTAAAGATATTACTGTCAATGTAACATTGTGCTTTGTGTCATTTAGACAAAATTAATAAGCATCAACATCTGCTTTAAAATCAGAGTACAAAAAGCAAGTTAGTATGAGCAGGTGATCTGATTCCATGGTTTAAAGCTGTATTTTCACTTGTTTAAGTTTATTGGGTTTACTACAAAATAACAGTTGCTGCTTCTCACTATTTATTTCATTTTCAAATTTTTAGGTGCAATAGCAGCATGTCTTCAAGCTACTATAATTTAAGTCAATACTGTCCAACTTCTGTAGAGCGATGGATTAGGTTTTTAAGAAAATTAGATGGCAGAGCCATATTTTTTAAAAATATATATAAAATGATGTTAATATAAAGATGTCCTGCTTAATTTACCAAATCTTTAACCTCTTTTAATTAATATTAGAACAGCTGAAATTTGAGAAGAAAAGAATGTTATATTTAATGAGACCACTGTGGACAGTCATTAAGCTCCATTAAAAGTTGTTGCATGTCCACTTTGATGCTTGTTGAAATTCAAAATAATTGTTCAAGAGTAGAGTCACTCCTATTCTTCCTGTGTTTTGACTGTATGTACTGTGTTTCTAGTCAGAAAATTCTCTCTGATGTATATAAGTACCTCCAAATATTAAAATAACTTTTAATATCAAATCTCTTATGTTTGGGTATTTCCCAGTGAAAAAAATTAAACAGTTCTGCTCCAGTCTCTAGCTGTAATAAATTCATCTGCTTGAAGTTCACATAATTCCATTTGATAAATGGGGTTTGAGCTTTCAATGTCAACATTCACTGGATTGCTGAACAGACATATGCTTGGTTTGAGTTCAAATTGTTTATACCTACCATCAAAATTCTTAGTAAGAGGGAGCTGAGGAACAAATTCTTTAAAATCTATAGTTTCACCATGTCATCAAAAAGCTCCTTGAAGGATTTGAAGTGAGTTAAACTGTTTCTTTTTAGATTTGATTTTAACAAAGATAGCTTGTTATGAAAACCAGCTACATAACATAATAAGTAAAAAAGCCAAAGCCAGAAATTTGCAGAAAGCAATATTTAACAACAACCACGATTCTTCAATGGATAGAGGTAAAAATAAAAGGAATGGTATATGGCCTGTATGTGAAAATAAAAGAAAAGGTGTATGGCGCTTTTTATTTTATTTTGGAGCATATGGCACTTTTTTCTTTTATTCATAGCTATGAAGATTATAGATATTTGGTCTTTCCTTTGAAGAGCAATATTTTGTGCACTCAAATGCTGCATTGCATCTGTTAGGAGAGCCAGTGAGCTAAGAAAAGCAACATCACTCAGACTTTTAGTTAGATCAATTTTATTTCTTCTAATATAAATAGATATTATATTTCCAAAGTTAGAAAAATCTGATCATTAAAAAAAATAAACATTTCCTAAACATTTTCCAGCCCTCAACCAACAGATTTAGTTATGCAAATCACTATGTTCAGAATCAAATTCATCTGAAAGTGTCTTTTTACCCATTCTACTGGACTATTCAGGAACCCTGAGTCGTCTTTTAAATGATCAGTGTGACATCTCTTCTGTTTTATCATGTCTTCGTGTTACTGGTGTGTAATGTGTTGTTGTTTTATCATTGATTTACAACTTTTATCCTTTTCTCGTTCTGTTTTATGATGTCATTGTTCATTTTTTAATCATGTTATACCATTGTTACCATATTTCGTTACTGTGTTAATCGTTATACCGGTGCTTTTTGTTTGTTAATGTCCCACTGGCCTTTTACACCGTTTCTTGTTACAGTTTTATACCATTTTTGTTATGTTTCAATTTTATTGTTTATTTCTATTTTATTACTCTGATGTGGTGCTCTTTGGCCATTTGAGGCTCTTGCGCCATTAAAATCACACCAACCAACCAACCAACCAACCATCTAAAGGTAAGTTTTGCAGTTTTTGTGCATAAGAGCATGGTTTTCACCACTAATTAAATCCGTTATTTTCACTGCCTTGTCCATTCATTTAGTAGGCTCTGCAGAGACCCATACAATACTTGTTGGTGTGAACTGCAGTGTTACATTTTAGATTTGATTCAATCTCTTTTTTGGTTAGAAATGAAATTGGGTTTATTCTTCATTTGTGGGCCACCAGTTTGAGAAGACTGATTGAGATGTTGATGCTAAACCAATGGTTTTTTAATGTTGCCTTGATTTAATTATGCAAGCATGGACTTCAATATGAATGCGATACATTTTCTCTGAGATTATAGTCTGTGCTGCTTGAATAGCCAAAACCAGCCTGTCTTCATTGAAGGTAAAACTCAACTTAATAAGTGAGGGGTCATATATTATATCTTCACCATTTTTTCAAAGCATAGTGTAATTTTTGCATTAAACAAAAGTTCCCCTGTGATATGCTGCATCAATATAAATGCTGTTGACCTCCACTGAAGAATATGCTCTAATTTTTCTTTGCCTTTTTGTTCAGTGCTAGTCATTGAGAATTTTGTTTAGCTAATATCTGACATTTGACTGTCATGCTCATACTTAGCATTACCTCATTGAAAAGAGTAAAATCAATCAGAATTTGATATTTTGACAAATATTCAGATGTACAGATTTTAGGGAATCGGTCTTTGTTTTGAATGGAATGAAACTTTGTTCTGTGGAAGAGATATTCTCGTTATGCATGGAAATAGGTCAGAATCAAGACAGCAATCGGATATCTCTGAATTGCTTGCATGTGATTCCCAGACATGGTTTCATGTGCTTCCAACATTCCCACATTTTCATTTTCATCTTCAGGAGAGAATGTCACAGGTGAACTGTATTGAACAATTTCTTACTGACAAGGCTCACAAAAAAATTGCTGTTCTGTGTATTGTCAATCACTTCTAGATTTCAAAGATTGTGCTGAGTTTTCTAGTGCTTCACAAGATATCCTTCACCATTACAATGTCTTTTCCCATGGCTACTTGCACTGAATAACCACTTGTTTTTATTACCAATTTTTTTTGACTGACTGAGCTGATATCTACTTTTAATATGTGTCACAACTCCATCAGCAATATAAATTGTTTGTCTAAATTAAGTCTGATCATTGGATTTAATCTACTCTTCAGTTTTACTGATAGAAAGCAGACCATGGACAGAATCAGGCACCATGTTATCAGAAACTAAAGAACTACTTAAAAAATGTATCCTTTGTAATATGGTACACATGTGAATAATTACCCATCAGTTATATTTTTCCAGTGATAATGTGTCTGGATTTCATTTTGCAGTATAACATGACAGTTCTCAGGAAAAATTAAAAGTGCAAAACCAGAAGAAAATTATCACTTTATCTTCTGAAATGCCAGATCTCTGAAAGTTTATGAATGCAATCATGAATGATCCTTTCAGCATCCACTTTTGTACTTCAGAAAGTAAATTTTCCATGCAACAGCTTTTCTTAGATATAGTCATTTTTCTTTTATTTCATCAATGACATTTTCAGTTAAGACTGCTTAATAACATAAAATGAACTTTCCAATCAATTATGAATTTTTTCATGCGTTTCTATAATTGACAGTATTGGTTATTACATTACATGTTAGGCTGTGTATAAAAAATTTACAACAGAAATACCACCTACCTGTTTTTATTGATTTATCTTATACTAGCATATAACAAATATTATTTACCATATTTTCAGATCTTTAAAAAATGGCCTTTTTTTTAATATTACTTTTTGAAATTTGACACTTTTTCTTTAAACTGAAATACAAGCAAAGCATTTTTTTAACAAACATAAGTAAAGAGAGGAACCACCTTTACATGATTTTTTTAGGTAAAACAGTTGTATAATTTTCTAAAAAAAATTAAAAATTGCAATTTCTTAATGTGTTTGCATTTTGCTATTTTTTTACATAAACATGAGGTGCAGCCACATTAAAAGTAATTGTGTATGTCAAAGCCCCCACATTATGCTTTCTATGGGGAAAAAAATCTAAGCTGTGACTTTAAAATTTCAACAGTTATTAATTCCTAAAAATCAGAAATTTCCTTCTGTTGTGATGGCTTCACTGCAGCGCACCATTTTAAAAGCATCAATAAATTGGATACAAAATTTTTTTTCAGAAAAAAAAGTTATATTCTATGTTATCATGCAGGGGTGAGGAACCTGAAGCCTTAAGGCTGCGTTCAGCCTTCTAGGCCATTAAGTGCGGTCTTCTGAGTGAATCCAAATTTTGCAGAACAAATCCTTCTATTTGTATTAATATGTCTTTTTACGTCTTTTATTATTTTTATTTTAATCTTAAATAACTGTATTTAAAATACCAGAATAAAAGAAGATTCAACGAAATGATGCTCCCTGACTGACGGCCAGCAAAATAAAGCATTAGTAAGTCATAAGGGCTATTTTGACACCTGGTATGCTCATGATTTCATTCTATGGCTCCTAAAGAATTACAGGTGGAATTGATTGAGCTCTCAGAAGATGAACTCTTAAAGTCCTTATTTGACACTAAGAAATATCCAGTTGAAATATGGAAAAATGCAGTAGAATACCCACGGCTTCGGCAACATGTATGAAAAAGGCTTTTTGCTTTTCAACCACTTTGCTGAAAATCTACATTCTTCTACCTAACCCAAATCAAGATGCCCTTAGTCACAAATGACAGATGCCCACCTGGAGGATCGGCTAAAACTGCGAACCTCCATGTTGCAACCGAATATTCAAATGCTTTCCAACAAAAAGCAGTCACAACAAAGTCATTAAAATGTTAGTTAACTTAAGAATTGGCATTCTTTTTTCATTTTTGAAGTTAACACATAATAATTAATGACTTCATGGCTTCCTCTTATTACTTTCAGTATTATAAATATTTAACGGGAATTATCGATGATAAATTTATTAAGGTACGTTACCTCTCAAATTTTTGATCTATACACTAGATCCTCTTCAGGAGTTCTTGTGTCTTACTACTTCCACAGGTCTGGCGACCAAGCCTGGTAGATTTTCCATCCAGCATGGTCGTTGATGTTGCCACCTTGTGTCTTGTAAATTTCCAGGGATTCCTCTAATTTTCGGATAATTGATGTTTGATCAATTAAGAAGTCCCAGTACATTTTGTGGCCAGTTTGTTGCATGAAGCAGCCTTAGAATTGAATTGAATTCTAAGGCTGCTTGTATAAGCAAAGATGTGGGTTAGCCATGGGTTCTTCATTAGCACCTCTCCTAGCAAAGTATTACATAAGTAAAATAGAAGAGGCCTTCCTATTGAAACCTTCAATTTTCTGCATGTATACTAGATACATGGATGATATCCTTTTCATCATAGATCAAGATTCGAGTGGATACTCATAAAAAATTCTAGAAGGTTTTAACTCCCAAGATGAATCACTAAGATTCACTTTAGAAGAGCAAAATGAAAATAAGCTAAATTACCTATACATTACTTTGAAGTGGGAAGGAAAATATATAGAATTATACAAGAAGCATACAAATACAAGAAAAATTTAAACTTATAAATCAGATCACCCTAATTATATAAAGAAAAATGTAGCTTTACAATTTAAAGAAAAAGTTGAAAAGCTGAATTCATCTTCAGAAGCAAAGGAAAAACATAAAAATAAGTTAAAATCAATTTTATTAGAAAATGATTACCCTTCAAAAAAAATTTGTCAACTACTGGAAGAAAATCCTACTAGGAACAAAACTGACACTACAGACAAAAATAAAGAGAATATTTATTTACAAGAAAAGTCACTTACCACAAGGGACTGTTTGAAAAACTAAAGAAAATCAGCACTAAATATAAAATTAGGTTAGCTCCAGGTTTAAATAACAAAATAAAAAAATACTGACCATCCCTAAAACAAAAAGAAGGAAATACTTAACTTCAGAAAGGAGTCATTTATAAAATTGAGTGTTCGTGTGGATTACCATATATCGGAGAAACAAGACGAAGGTTAACCACCAGAATTAAAGAACACAAAACAGCAATAGGGAACATCTCACATAAAACAGGATTAGACAGGCATATACAACAAACTGGCCACAAAATGGACCGGGACTCCTTAAAAGTGATCAAACATCAATCCCACGCAATTATCCGGAAATTAGAGAAATCCCTGGAAATTTACACTACACAAGATGGCAACATCAACAATCATGCTGGATGGAAAATCCACCAGGCTTGGTCACCAGACCTGTGGAAGTAGTAAGACGCAAGAACTCCTGAAGAGGATCTAGTGTTTAGATCAAAAATTTGAGAGGTAATGTACCTTAATAAATTTATACTCGATAATTCCCATTAAATATTTATAATACTGTTAACACAGTACGGTTTTTACAAAATATGTATCTTCCGAAGTATATCTGATTGACGTTTCTTGAATGCGGCCTTGTTAGATTACAGCTAACTTAATGCAGCCTTCCAACATGAAAAAGTTCGCCACCTCTGGAATAGGGCTTTCAAATATATCTTTTCCAGGAAAATTCCTGTGGGTTATGGTGCGTCTCATAATGTATATTGTACTCATATTGTTTTCATAGCTGTTGCCTTGGTTCAAAGAAATAGAATAGTGTTAAAAAGAACAAAACATACCTTTAGGGTTAAAGATGGCTTCGTTTTAATAAGCTTAAAAACCGTGCTTGAAGATACTAACTGCAGAAAGTGTGATTAATAATTGAAGATAAAAAAATATAATAAGAGTTTACTTCGTGAAAGTTCACATTCCATAGAATGTTCTTAGTCATTTACTGATCACCAAAAACATAGTTCACTTTTTGAGAGAAAAGAAAGGTAATGAAGAACCAGGCACATAATTTCAGTAAGTGCAAGTACCATCGTATTTAGAAAAAAAAAAAAAAAAAAACTTTTAGTGCAATGCACAAACACACGTTACCAGGACAAGAACTTCATACACATCTACGCAGCTTTTCGTGGAAAGAGAATTGCTGTTTCTATCCAAGCGTGAGAAAGAGCTGGTTGCACCTGAGCGTCCTCTCTTGACTTACACAGGAAATAATGTTATATTTAAGTTTTTCTTTCCTTTTGGTCATCTGTCAGAGCATTAGTGGTTTTATGCTAACCTTCCCCTCCTGCTCTGGTAATGTCCTGAAGGCATAACGGCTGTGTGCAACGTTCGAAAGCTGGTTTGGCCAGGGACTTTGTCGTTATGTCCGCCTTCATCTCCTGAGTAGGACAAAAGCACACTTCTAGAATATTTTTGTTTTGCAAGTCCCTTATATAATGGTGCTTTATGTCAACATGCTTTACTCTTGAATTATTTTTCTCAGATTGCATCAGTTTTATGGTTGCTTGATTTTCTTCCTAAAACTTCACTGGTAAATCCTGTTTTAAGTTTAAATCCTTCATTAACTCCAATAACTATGTCAAATCTTGGGCTGACTGTGCTATAGAAACATACTCAGCTTCAGAAGATGATAATGCAACACAGTTCTGTTTGCAGGATTTCCATTATAGACAGTTTTTTTTCAAGAAAAAGAAGATAACCTGAGGTAGACTTCCTGTCTCTTTGGTCTTGGGCCCAGTCTGCGTCAGAATACACATTTAGTACAGGAGGCTCTTTTGATGAAATTTGCAGTTTTAACTCTTTGGTTGTCTTGAGATAACATATAACCTTTTTCATAGCATTCCAATCTCTTTGTCGTGGACTTTCACTACTTAGTATGTGGGTGGCTGAAGAAATATCTGGTCTTGTGATTGAAGATATATACAGGGTGCATGGGAAGTCCTTTTAGCCTGGAATAACTTGCGAACGGAGAGAGGTACAGTTATGCAAGTGAGATAACGGTATAGTAAGCGACTACGCCCAATAGAATGCAACTGATAGCAGCACTCCTAGTGGCGAAATGCGGAAGTTAGCCATTGCAAATCGAAAACGAAAGGAGATATAGCAAAATTTCCAATTACAAAGTTGTAGAGAACCAATTAATTAGTACAAAATGACATTTGTTTCACATGGATAAGATAAATTGTCGCCTGAATACCCTAAAATGTCTGAAATCGATGTGCAACGATTCGAATCTGCATATTCACATTTTGCAAATGTTACCATATGCAAATGCAGATTGTGACATTGTGCCGTACCTACGATATAAAAACCAGTAGCAGGATGTACCCTGATCAGAAGTTTAAGTCTACGTACGCTGTGTGAGAATGGCGAGCTTGGATTTCTGGGGTTACGTAAAAAATCAGGTGTATGCAACAGCACCTACAAGTCTGCTGGATCTATGTCATTGTGTTACAGATGCTTGCAGTAGTGTGACACCTTCGATGCTGAGGAATGTGCATGCAGAGTTACTTTCACGAATACAAATGTGTATCGTGGGCAATGGCGAACTCTTTGAACATACTAGACATTAACTTTTTATCACTGTGCGCCAGTTTACCTTTTTTGTTTTGTCTGATGTCATCAAACTGTATTGACATAAGTATGCATTTATGCAATAAATTGTGTGTATTTGCTTATACCTATGCCTGTTCCCTTCAAATGTTCACACAAAATGTTGCACATCGGTTTCGGACATTTTAGGGTATTCAGGTGACAATTTATCTTATCCGTGTGAAACAAATGTCGTTTGGTTCTAATTAATTGATTCTCTACAACTTTGTGATTGGAAATTTTGCTCTATCTCTTTTCGTTTTCGATTTACAATGGCTGACTTCCGCATTTTTCCACTAGGGGGCGCTGCTATTGGTTGCATTCGATCGGGTGTAGTCACTTTACTATACCATTATCTCACTTGCATAACTGTACCTCTCTCCGTTTGCAAGTTATTCCAGGCTAAAGGGACTTTCCTATGCACCTTGTATATAGCAAAAGCAATGGCTTGTTGATATTTATTGTTATTAGGTAACAAATCATCTTCTCCTTTATGCAGGTAGTAATTTGTTTCCATTGGAATTTATGTTGGCTTTGCATATTGCAGACAAAATTTCTCTATTAGTTGTTGAATTTTGCTTTGTTAACCAAGAAAGAAATTTCCGATTTTATCCTTGCTGACTTCTATACGTAAGTAATACTTGACTTCTCCATGATCAGTGATCTCATAGTTATTTTTTAAAGCTTTTATTATCTGCTGTATTTGTGACTGATGTTGAGCACTTAATAGTATATCATCTACATACATGATCAGATAAATTGTGCCTTCATCTTCATGTTTTATAAACAAGCAGGAATCTGCTTTGCTTTGTATGAAGCCTTGCGATGTCAAGGTATTTTCTATTGACTGATTCCATGCCTTTGCAGCCTGCTTCAAGCCATATAGGGATTTGTTCAATTTGCACACTTTATTTTCATGATTTCTTTCTACAAGACCTTCAGGCTGATGCATATGAATCTCTTCTTGTAGTTTTCCGGGTAAGAGTGCAGATTTGACATCTACATATTGGATGAACATTCTTTTATATGTAGCTGCTGCAAACAAAACTCCAATTGTTGTTTGCTTGACTACATGTGAAAAGGTTTCATCATAGTCTAAGCCTAACTGTTGACTATAGCCTTTGGCTACCAGTCTAGCCTTGTACTTGATTACTTCTTGCTTTTCATCATGTTTCATCTTGAACACCCACTTACAGCCTATTGCCTTTTTATCTTTTGGCAAGTTTGTGAGTGACCATGTGTTATTCTCTTTCAGGGAATTTATTTCTTGTTCCATGGCAGTGAACCATTTGTCTTTTTCAACGTGAGGCAATTCTTCTATTTCTTGTATGTTTTTAGGATCATCCCTAAGAATTATTCTTTCCTCAATTTTCAATGATAGTTTTTCAGGAGATACTCCTTTTGTTTTCCTTTGAGACCTCAATGGTGGAGCTTCAGAATTTGACTCTGTATGTTCCTCATCCTGTGAGGGTTCTGTGTGTTGTTTTGGGTTTTCATCTGTTTCCTGTTCAATTATTTTCTCTGCTTAACATCTTCGAGAACATTTCTGAAAAGGTTTATTGTATTTTCCAACTTTTCTTCCTGTTCATCAGCTATGTCTTCCTCTTTTCCTTCTTGTTCTTCATTTATTTCATTTTCAAGGAATTTTACTGACCTAGATATGATGACAGATCTATTCCCTTTATATACTCTGTACCCAGTACTCTTTGGGTCATATCCAACAAATATGCCTTCAATGGCTTTTTCATAAAAATTTTCCTTTTGTATTTTGTGATGCATGCAAAAACCCTGCATCCAAAAACCTTCAGTTGAGTTATATTTGGTTTAACTTTGTTCCACATCTCATAAGGGGTTTTCTCATTAGCCTTTTTGGGTAACTTGTTTTGTAGGTATGCTGCAGTGAGAATTGCTTCACCCCAGAATGATTTGGGCAGTTTAGCATTTATTAGCCAAGCTTTTGACATCTCTACCAGAGACCTATTTTTTCGCTCTGCCACTCCATTTTGAGGCTGTGAATATGGGACTGTCTTCTGATGAGCAATTCCTTCTTGATTAAGATATACCTGAATTTCTTTATTGCAGTACTCTCTACCATTATCTGTACAGATTGACTGAACTTTTGTTTTAAATTTGTTCTGTGTGGATGTTACAAACTCTTTGAGTTTATCTGCCACTTCATCTTTTCTTGTCATTAAGTAAGCCATACTATATCTGGAATAATCATCAATAAAGGTGATAAAATACCTCTTTTCCTTTAGGCTGGGGCATTCCATGGGACCACACAAGTCTGTGTGCCAGGGAAAAAATAGCGGTATCGCATCGCAGTTTGCGATACAAAAATAGAAGTTTCTGATGCAAACTCATATTTGAATCACAAAACCGCGATTCAAAGTTTAAAAATGAAATTTCCATTAAAATGTTCAGTCCGTAAAGCAACTCGTTGTTTATCAAAAATAAAATTTTTCTTATGCGTGAAAAAAAAAAAATAACATTCACATATTCATAACTTTCCGAATACTTTGCTTTCAGAAAAAAGATTCCTCATGTAGCTCTAGCTGTGCAGTGATGAGGTGGTCATCGTCCGACTGCAGAGCGTCTATAATTGGATCCCCGCTCCCGCTTGTCAGCACCATGAATCATTTAAAGACAGATGATCTTATCGCTGTTTTGGTTTCGGTTTGGCCACCACTTAATTTTAGGGGTGTGTGCGTTTTATTGTTTTACTCTTTGTCATTTGAAATCATGACTACCAAAGTGAAAATATCAACCATGAAAAGGTGGATGGAGGAATTAGATCCAAAAGGTAGTTAGTTACGTTATAGAATTTCAGGGTATTGAACTGAGCTTTATTTAACCTAAGCTATGACCAACAGACAAATCTGCCCTTGCAAATTTTGGTGATGATCAAATTACTGTATTAACAAACATTTCAGCGAGTTGTTGTCTGCCAACAACATTGACAACAATAAAATTCTAGAGAACTGGGATTATTTCAAAACCTTTTGGTTAAGAAATCTGCAACACCTGTCAAAGCAACAGTTATGGAAATGTTTGAAAGAAAAGTATGCGAATGAATTCCCAAATCTAAACCACATGATTAAATATCATGAAATTATTGCCCATACCCAATGCTAAGGTCGAAAGAGCCTTTTCTGGGATGAAAAAAATCAAGGCAGATTTCCGTAATCAGATGAATTCTGATGCTTTGAACCATCTATTGAGGATAACGCAATAGATGGTTCATATCAACATGCAGTGGAGGTATTTTTTGAAAAGAAGCCCCGACATACAAGTGTGAAGTTTTATGGAAAAAGAAAGAAGAGACGCTGAAGCTACCACAAGTTCAGGAGTACTTTCACTGTTAAGTGACAGTTAGTATATAGCTGAGCTGCAATGTATGGCCAGACAACATTTCACCATATATCCATAGAAAGAAAATTTGTACTTTTTACCTATCTACGAAAATACTTTTAAATTTTACTTCTCACTACTGATTAGAGTATTTTTTGATAGATATTGAAAGGTGCTAATAAAAGTTTCATTTTATAATAAATTATTAGTTACTTAAATCAAAAGAAAAATAAGTCTCAAAAGTGATCCATATAATTACTCAATTGCTCCACAATGCTAAATTTGAGGAGCAAAATTGCTCCCAAAAAAATTTAGTTATTTTTCACCCTGCTGTGTGCACCAATTGCAGTGGCTTCTTTGCCCTAAAGCTAGCCTTTCTTGGATATGGAGCTTCAGTTAATTTTGTCTTGATGCATGTTGTGCATGTAAGATCATGTTCTACAGTTATTTATTTAACTTTATGCCTTTAGCTAGGCTTTCCCTTTCCATTTGTCTGATTGCATCTAAGCTTCCGTGCCCCAATCTCAAATGCCACTTTAAAATGCAATTTTCATGTTTGCAACATTTGTTTTGCATTTGGAAAACATGACTTGTCATTTTGACTGCTTCTGGAACAGTTATTAACTTAAATAGACTACTGTTGCCACAGCATGTGCAATAGTGTTATTTCCTTTCTGTATGGTACATACGTTATCCTTTATTAGTAATTGTTTTCATAGACAATAAGTTTCCCTTTAACTTTGGAACATATAATACATCTTGCAAGTGTATTTTGTTTTCATTTCCATTAAGACATTTTACTTTTAAAGTTCCTTGACCTATACCAGCAGAATGAAGCTGATCTTCATTGGCTATAGTTACACTGGTACCCTTCTCTTTTATGAACTCAGAGAAAAAAATTATATTTCCTGACATGTGGCTTGTTGCACCAGAATCAACAAACCACTCAGATTGTTGACCAGTGTAAGTTTGAAAAGATTGTGATTTAAGAACACATTCATTTCTTTCCTTATTTATTTCACATATTTGCTCTATGCTACCAGCATCACCAAATGGGTTTTGTTTGGTTAGACAATTTTTATTGGAGGTGTGTGTACAAATATTACTTCTGTTAGTTCCCTTTGATTTAGCTGTGTGAGTGTGTGCTGTGTTCCTTTTACCTGTTTTATTTTTGTTTCTTAGATACCAGCACTCATCTTTAACATTTTTCTTATTGCAATAAGTACAAAATTTATTTACACTAGAGTTTGACACATTCTTCTTGAAAGAATTTCCCTTGAAAGCCATAGATTGTGAGGAAGGAGAGGATTTTTGCAACTCCTTTCTCCTCTCATATTCATCAATCAATTTACCCTAGTCAAGTGATAACTCTTCTTCATTTTTACTTTCCAATGTTGTATTAGAGTAGAATAGGAAATTGGTAAGCTGCACATTAGTAGAACTGCTAAATGACTTTCTTTAATGGGCTCACCTATGCTTGTTAGCCTTTCTGCCAATTCCAGAACATCTTTTATGTGACTGCATTGATGTTCCCTCAACATATTTAACTGAATATAATTTTCTTAATAAAAACATTTTATTTGATAAATTCACGCGTTCATGTGTACTACGTAATTTATCCCAGGTGTCCTTAGCTGTATTTTAATGCAGAACATGAATTATTTGAGACTCTTGAGATATTTATAGTAGACAAATATTTGCATGAGCAATTCTGTCATTCTTTATCCAAGATTCATCTGGTGCTTCTGGGTTAGGATCAAAAACAGCATGGGACAAATTTTCTCTTATTAAGTACATTCGCATCCTAAACTTCTAAGTGGAATAATTTTTGTCATTTAGTTTTTTAAACTGTATACTTTAAGTATTTATAGCCATTTTTTTAGGAGATAAAAGCATTTTTTTATAGAACACTAGTATCTCAGCACATAGTTTTGTACTGTGATCAAAATGGCGACTGATAATGATGACTATAAAAGAGACATTAGGCTTATAGCTATTCCATTAGGAACGAACTTCAAATTTTTCTTTTCGTCAAAATAAAACTAAGCATGAGTGCACTCAGTCTCATAATCAAATGATATGTCTCATAATGTATATTGTACTCGTATCGTTTTCATAGCTGATGCCTTGGTTCAAAGAAATAGAATAGTGCTAAAAGAACAAAACATACCTTTAATATTAAAGATGGCTTCATTTTAGTAAGCATAAAAACCTTGCTTGAAGATACTAACTGCAGAAAGTGTGATGAATAATTGAAGATAAAAAAATATAATAAGAGTTTACTTTGTGAAAGTTCACATTCCATAGACTGTCCTTAGTCATTTACTGATCATCAAAAACATAGTTCGCTCTTTGAGAGAAAAGAAAAATAATGAAGAACCATGCACATAATTTCAGTAAGTCCAACTTCCATCATTTTTAGAAAACAGAAGAAGAAAAAAAAAACTTCAAGTGTGATGCACAAACACATGTTACCAGGACAAAAACTTTACACGCAGCTTTTCATGGAGAGAGAATTGCTGTTTCTATCCAAGCGCGAGAGAGCTAGTTGCACCTGAGCACCCTCTCTTGACTTACACAGGAAATAATGTTTATATTTAAGTTTTTCTTTCCTTTTGGATGTCTGTCAGAACATAAGTAGTGGTTTTATGCTAACAGGTCACCATACAGGCCTCTGTCTGATTTGAAACAGAATGGGTCGTCATTCATTAAGTGCCAAGAAAGGAGTCAACCAAAACATGTAGAAAGTAAACAGATAATACATACAATGACCTGCAACTTTATTGTACTTTACAGATCAGTGCTGAACTTCAAAGTTAGAATAAATGATGTCTTAGAAGCTTGTCCAAAGTTCTGAAAGTCTGACTCAGTTCCTTATGTGTTTCTCAGTGCAAGTTTTTTTTTTTAGTCACATCTAAGTGTTACAAGAAACAAGTTAGTAAAATCATGCAATGCATTGATTATGATATGCTTTCCAACATACCAGAAATTATTACTCAAGTTATGCGGATAATGGCTGTGGAATAAATCTCGCTCCTGTGCCCTGACCTTTGACCCCATTTCGTTGATATTCAACAGAACCGGTTCACTATACCTCCAGAACAACATGATAACTTTTGAAGATGACAATCCGATTTTTGTCATCTTCAAAATTTGTATTATATGGCGTAATCCCGTATTTCTTTCATTTCTTTCAACATGATAACGTTTTGTCGCAATCGAAACATTTTTTGGTAAGTTATGATGCACAAGGGAAATGGAATGGATCCCACTCCAGTGTCCTGATCTTTGACCCCATTTCGCCCATTTTCAATAGGGTTCGCCCCCAGTGGCTCCCTACCACATACTAAAATTTCATCGAAATCGAACCATTTTTACGCAAGTTATGACTCATAAGGGCAATAGAACAAATCCCGCTCTTATGACCTGCCTGACTTTTGACCCCATTTCGCCCATTTTCAATAGGGTTTGTGCCCAGGTGGTTCCCTACCACATACTAAAATTTCATCGAAATCAAACCATATTTACACATGTTATGACACATAAGGGCAATGGAATAAATACCGCTTTTATGCCCTGCCTGACCTTTGACCCCATTCGCCCATTTTCAATAGGATTCGTGCCCAGTGGTTCCCTACCACATACTAAAATTTCATCGAAATCGAACCATATTTACGCATGTTATGACATATAAAGGCAATGAAATGGATCCCACTTTTATGTCCTGACCTTTGACCCCATTCCACCCATTTTCCATAGGTTTCGTTCCCAGGTGGTTCTTTACCACATACCAAAATTTCATCGAAATCGAACCATTTTTACGCAAGTTATGACGCATAAGGGCAATGGAATAAATCCCGCTCTTATGCCCTGCCTGACCTTTGACCCCAATTTGCCAATTTTCAATAGGGTTCGTGCCCAGGTAGTTCCCTACCACATACTAAAATTTCATCGAAATCGAACCATATTTACGCATGTTATGATGCATAAGGGCAATTTAATGGATCCCGCTCTTATGGCGTGACCTTTGACCCCACTTCACCCATTTTCAATAGGATTCGTCCCCTGGTGGTCCCCTACCACATACTAAAATTTCATCAAAATTGAACCATTTTTATGTGAGTTATGGTGCCGACGGACGGAAAAAGCTGGAGCATATACGCTTCTTCAGCCTACAGTTGGAAAGCGTAAAAAAACACTTTCTTTAAGGGAAAAGTTAAGAGATTTGAAATGAAATGGACAGTAATTCCAACTTGAGCAAAAAAAAAAAAAAAATTCTTAAGAAAATGAATTTTTTGGTGTCAACAATCATTTGCAACTTAACAAAAAAAATGCAAATGCATTTCTTTAATCACTTGCAAACATCAAGGTAAATGCAAATGTTTGTGGATAACTGACATCAAAGGGAGTATGTGTAGAGGAAGATAAATTCTATGAAGTTAAGTGATGCAGCAATTTTTTTACCCAGTATCATATAGCACAGTTTCCAATCAGTGGGCCCATGCATATGAAAAAGATAAAGGAAATTGCAAGAAATTTTGACAACAAAAAAATAACACCATTTTCTGTAAGCTTGCACAGATGTTAAAAAGAAATGAAATTACCCAAAAATTATGTGTGTCAAATCTGCAGATGTTATTTTGAAAATGAATTGAAACCGTGGACATGTGATCATCAGCTAGGAAATTCCAATGACTGTGATCATCAGCATGTTTAATTCCAATGAAACTGAGCTGAATAATTATCAGTAGTGGATCTGCTTTAATATATATATATATACAGTAAAACCTCAAGAATCCAGTATCCAGAAAACCCGCAACTTCAGAAATCTGGCACTTTTCTTATTTCTTTTTTGTGAGAACAACCGATGTTTCACCAATAACCATGGAAATCTCCCGATGTACCATCTCAACAACACATCGCGAGATCATCCAATCTCAGTGTGCGAATTGCCGATAGCCGCCGACATGTAACATCAGGAGGTTTCTCAAATTTGTCATTTCATTGGGTCACGCTGAAGAGATGCAAATCAATGAGGCGACGAATCAGCGTGTATGTTTGAAATGCGTGTCCAATGGGTGATGATGATCTGTGCTTGGTGGTGGCAGTATGTGGATTCGATCGTGTAATGATATCTACATCAGCCTTCATGAGTCTTTCATAATCTAACCTCCTTGACTGCATCGTCCTTCATGGTGCATCGCAGTAATCACCTTCACTAGGTATCGTAGTTAAGTCAGTCGAAAAACTGCCACACCGATGTAAAATTCACATTTGGTTTTTGCGATGTATCGATACATCACCCAGCCCTAGCGGTTGCTCTGACTTTTTTAAGTTTTTGCCTCGCCATTCACCAAAGTCAATTTTTTTTGGAGAGAGTTTCATAATAAATAGTATAAAATGTTCGCCAAATTTTTTTTCATCACTAAAACAATTTTTTTTCGCAAATTGCAAATAATACGAACGGCAGCATGATCCCTGCATATTTATAAGGAGTAGATGCGCAAATTTTCATTAAAGTCACCTGTTACGTGTAAGTACGTGCTTTACGTAATGCCTGTTATGCAATTTTTGGATAGCTTCATAAATCTGGAACTAGTCCGGCCCCATTGATGCCGGATTTTCGAGGTTTTACTGTATATATATATATATATATATATATAGGATGCCTATTAACTACCTAAAGGAACCTTAGTGCTATGGATATGACGGTCCTATTAAAACAAAAAATTAAATAATATAAACAAAATCACAAAAAAAGCTTAAAAATCTGTTTATAAAAGAAAATAAAAACAAATAAAAAAGAAAACTAGTTATTCATCACTAGGATAGCTATACTAAAAATAGTAAAACCAACATTAAAATTAATAAGATTCTGATTAATCTATAGAAGCTCACTAAGGTGATTTAATACATGCAAAGATTATTAAATACACTGCTCGTGTATTTTATAATATTTCTCATGTATTCTGGAGAGTTAATTCTGCTCTTTCTGATCATACAGATCCACAGTCTTACGTTTATATATTTTTTTCTCTGGTTAAAATCTCCGCGTTGGTTTCTTGCTGTATGAGGAGGCCATCAGCCCCACCCTCACTGTCCCCCAGCGTCTAGGGAGTGGCGGAAGAGGTCAGCCATGTTCTTCTCTTGTGAGGAGAAAAGTTTTTGTCACACAAGAGGTAAGCTCTCTTCCTTGTTTTTGGGTTCTAGGTTTTATAAGTTCAATGTTTGTACTTCATGTACTTTTTTCTCTGTCGTTTTTTAGCTTTTCAGCTTTTAGGCATTGGTTATTCTGTTAACATTTTTGCGGGTTTTAACTTTTTTTCTTTGTAACTTTGAGCGTCTTTTGGGGTACCTAGGAACAGAAGATGGCTAAGCTTGTTCCTTTTCTATGCGCTGTCTATGCGCTGTTTTTTCAAAGTAGTTAAGGTCTTAATAACTAATTAATTATGCACTTAAAGCACTGCTGAAATACTTTGTACATATTGCAACTAACTGTTTAAGGTATATAACTTTCACAAAGTTTTCTTTAGTTAATTATTATCTTTAACTTATTCTCGTTTTCGTGCTGTCATAAGTTGTAGAGTAGGGGGTTTTAGACTCAAGTTTTCTTTCAAAAATCTGTTCGTTAAAAATTAATATTTCCTTTTTTAATTGCAATGTAAAAATTTGGATTTCTTTTGCATTGATTTTCAGGTTTAAATTCTCTCTCAAACGAACTTGGAATTTCGTTATGGCTGAAAATCATTTCTAATTATTATGTCACTCTCACAGCTTGAGTTCTCTTTAATCTTCTTCTCTCTGTTTAATAGTAACAGATGAAGAGCATGGGTCGGGCCAGGAAGGTTAATGGATGCAAGCAAAATTGTTAACTAGTGCTAGGTCATGCAACTCTACGGAGGACATGACATATATATATTTTTTAAACTATTTTAGGTGGGAATGTTACTTGCATCTATGGCCTTGCAGAAACCCATTTCCAACTAGGTCTTTGTGGAAGTGAGAAAATGCAGAGTTTTTGCTGGTCCTTGATAAAGCCAAGGCTCAGTATTCTCGACACCTTCTACATTCAGTTGTTTTATTTTTATTTTTTATCTTTTCTCCTTTTACTCACACAGGTAGATACATAACCTTTTCTATGTTGTACTAGGCGTGAGTCAAAATTATATTTGTATTTTTTTGCTTAGGTAACTTCTTTATAGAATATAATCATCATCATCATCATTGTCAACCATTATCAATCCACTGCTGGACGAAGGTCTCCCCAAGTTTCCTCCACAACGGTCTGTCTTGTGCCAGTCTCCTCCATGTCACCCCTGCATACTTTCGAATTTCATCCACCCATCTCCCATGTGGTCTTCTTCTGGGTCTTTTCTTGTCCCTTGGAATCCAATCTAAAATTTCGGCTGTCCATCGATGATCTGTCCTTCTGGCAGTATGTCCAGCCCATTGCCATTTCAGGATTTAACTCTGATCATGATGTCTTCCACTCTTGTCATTTTTCGGATCCACGAGTTCCTCTTCTTATCTCTCCTGGTTACCCCAAGCATGCACCTCTCCATGCTTCTTTGAGTTGTCTGGAGCCTTTGTATGTCTCTTTTAGTTAAGGTCCACGTCTCTGCACCATACGTAAGCACTGGAAGGATGCATTGATCAAACACTTTTCTTTTAAGACATAATGGCATATTGCTCTTGAAAATTATGCTGTTTCTTCCAAAAGCTTTCCAGGCAAGTTTTGTACGCCGATTAATTTCTTCATCAATGTGACCCTCATGATATCTGCTGTCCAAGATAAACGAACGTGTCTGTTATCTCCAGCTTTTTTCCATCAATCGATAAATCTTCATTTCTTGTAAAAGCATTGAACATCACTTTTGTCTTCTGAAAGTTCATTTTTAATCCCACTTCTTTACTCTTGTCCGCAAGTTCCTGGATCATACTCTGCAGCTCTGATGGGGTAGTTGCAAAAATGACTACGTCATCTGCAAAACGAAGGTGGGTTAGATAATCTCCATTAATCTTTATCCCCTTGTTTTCCCAGCTCAGCGACTGAAAAACACCCTCCAATGTGGCATTGAAGAGCTTCGAGATATGGTGTCACCTTGTCTCACTCCCTTTCCAATTTTTACGTGTGTTGTATTTTCAAACAGCCTAATCTTTGCACTTGCATTTTCATAGATGTTATTAATAATATTAATGTATGCATCTTCAATACCGCAGGTTTTCAGAGCCATTGTAACTGCTGATGGTTTCACGAATCAAAGGCTTTTTCATAATCGATAAAAGCCATGCACAATGGAAGTTCATATTCCCTCGCTCTTTCAATTAGTTCTCTCAGCACGTGGATATGATCTATTGTGCTGTAGCCACTCCTGAATCCAGCTTGTTCTCTCGGTTGAGCCATGTCCAGTGTTACCTTCAAGCGGTGTGAAAGAACTTTAGTGAAGATTTTATAAACTACTGATAGGAGGCTGATAGGTCTGTAGTTTCCGAGATCCTCAATGTCACCTTTCTTATGTAGCAGGATCATTGTAGCGGTGTTCCAATCCTCAGGAATCTTTCCTTCATTAAGGCATCGAGTGAAAATTTGGGCGAGTACTGTTTCGATTTCTCCACTTGCTTCTTGTATGATGTCTACAGTAATTCCATCTTCTCCTGGAGCTTTTCCTCTCTTCATGTTCTTGATTGCATGTGCAACTTCTGCTGGAAGGACTGGAGGAACTCTGGTACTGGTATCTTTCATGATGTCTGGAGTGCATATATCATCCCTTTCATATAATTTGGAGTAGCAATCTTTCACTCTTGTCAAAATTTCTCCTCTATTTCTTGTTACAGAACCATCTTCTTTTCTCAGTGCCATAATCTGTTTTCTTCCCTTACTGAGATGTCCCTTTGCTATCTTTAGGCTTTGGTTGTTTTCAATTGCTTTCCTCACTAGTTCACAGTTGAATTTCCTTACGTCTTCAGTGATACTTTTTCTTACTGTCTTGCATAGCTCTATATATTCCACTTTGGAAGTCACATCTTTAGTTGTCCTCATCTCTCTTCTTTTTGCATCAACATTTTGGTTTTCCTGATAATTTGTTCACATGCAACTTGTTCTTAGACCCAGCTAATTTTGTTGCTGTTTCCATAAGAGCTTTGGTTACTTTTCTGTTAACTTCAGAGATGTCCACTTCTTCCGATGTTAGGCCTTCTAAAGCAGAGAACCTGTTCTTCAGTTCTAACTTGAAGGTATTATGGTGTTTTTAAGGTTGGTTATGTCAATAGATTTTGTTTGTCTTATGAGCTTGCCACGTTCAAGTTTAGTGTTGAGGTGCATCTTACATCTCACCAATCTATGGTCACTACCTGTGTTGAACTTGTTTAGCACACTGCAGTCTTCTATGACGAATTTTTTGTTACACATAATAAAATCAATTTCACTTGTCGTCCCATTTGGATGTCTCCATGTCCATTTCCTGTGTGGCTTTTTCTTGAAGAAGGAGTTCAAGATGAAAAACCCTTCTGCCTCTGCAAACTCAACGAGAGTATTTCCACGCTGGTTTCTGTTGCCATGACCGAATTTACCTACTGAAGTTTCATTCTGTTGCTGTTGCCCTATTTTTGCATTGAAATCTCCCATAATTATTTTCAAGTGCTGCTTACCTTTATTATTTAGATGACAAATTTCCTCATAAAATTCTTCAATTTCTTCTTCAGGATGACTTGTGGTGGGTGCATAAGTTTGAATAATCTGAGCCTGGTATCTTTTCGAGAGTTGGATAACAAGTCGTGCAGCTCTGTCAGAGGAACTTTCAACTTCTACAACTTTATCCTTCAGTTTCTTGTTTATTATAAATCCAACACCACTAGTTCTGCCAGTATCTGTCCCACGATAGTAGAAGAGATGTCCACTTTTCAGTTCGATGAGATCTTCTCCTTTTTCTCCTTACCTCACTTAGCCCCACGATGTCCCACTTGATCCTTTGTAGTTCCTCTTCCAATTCATGAAGCCTTGAATCAGAAGATAGGGAGCGTCCATTGTAAGTAGCCAAGGTCAGCATCAGATGGCAGCCTAGTCCGGTTCTCCGGGGATTCTTAGCACCCTCTGCCTTCATGTCGCACTGGCTGCTGCCTTGGCCAGGTACATTCCAGCTGCCGGAGACTGAGGGCCAAGATTTAAGTTGTGGAATCATTTTGGAGGGGTTTGGCCATAACTCACCACGCTGGCCAAGCGGGTTGGTGAGTGTGGGATAGAATTTCCTCTAATCCCGATGGTATAGTTATACCGCTATGGGCGGTCGTCAGAGCCCCTTTAGTGGGAACAGGATGCACCACGAGAAGGCGGGGTTGACATTTGTCAAGGAGAGGCTATGATGTTACGCATCACCTGACCTTTATATATATATATATATATATATACTTAAGAGCAAAACTGAAGACTAAGGAAAAAATTTTAGAATTTAAAACAGAAGGGTGCAAAATAACCTGAAAATCAAAACGCGCAACGCAGCAGTTTTGAAAATTCAGAATTCACATTCTATAAGGATACCTAAGCAAAAAAATACATATATAATTTTGACTCACACCTAGTACAACATAGAAAAGGTTATGTATCTACCTGTGTGAGTAAAAGGAGAAAAGAAAAAAATAAAATAAAACAACTGAATGTAGAAGGTGTCGAGAATACTGAGCCTTGGCTTTATCAAGGACCAGCAAAAACTCTGCATTTTCTCACTTCCACAAAGACCTAGTTGCATCTATGGCCTTGCAGAAACCCATTTCCAACTAGGTCTTTGTGGAAGTGAGAAAATGCAGAGTTTTTGCTGGTCCTTGATAAAGCCAAGGCTCAGTATTCTCGACACCTTTCTACATTCAGTTGTTTTATTTTATTTTTTTCTTTTCTCCTTTTACTCACACAGGTAGATACATAACCTTTTCTATGTTGTACTAGGTGTGAGTCAAAATTATATATGTATTTTTTGCTTAGATATCCTTATAGAATATATATATATATATATCATCATCATCATCATTGTCAACCATTATCAATCCACTGCTGGACGAAGGTCTCCCCAAGTTTCCTCCACAACGGTCTGTCTTGTGCCAGTCTCCTCCATGTCACCCCTGCATACTTTCGAATTTCATCCACCCATCTCCCATGTGGTCTTCTTCTGGGTCTTTTCCTGTCCCTTGGAATCCAATCTAAAATTTCGGCTGTCCATCGATGATCTGTCCTTCTGGCAGTATGTCCAGCCCATTGCCATTTCAGGGATTTAACTCTGATCATGATGTCTTCCACTCTTGTCATTTTTCGGATCCACGAGTTCCTCTTCTTATCTCTCCTGGTTACACCAAGTATGCACCTCTCCATGTTTCTTTGAGTTGTCTGCAGCCTTTGTATGTCTCTTTTAGTTAAGGTCCACGTCTCTGCACCATACGTAAGCACTGGAAGGATGCATTGATCAAACACTTTTCTTTTAAGACATAATGGCATATTGCTCTTGAAAATTATGCTGTTTCTTCCAAAAGCTCTCCAGGCAAGTTTTGTACGCCGATTAATTTCTTCATCAATGTGACCCTCACTTGATATATATATATATATATATATATATAGTATATATACAGATGTAAGGTCAGGTGATGCGTAACATCACAGCCTCTCCTTGACAAATGTCAACCCCGCCTTCTCGTGGTGCATCCTGTTCCCACTAAAGGGGCTCTGACGACCGCCAATAGCGGTATAACTATACCATCGGGATCAGAGGAAATGCTATCCCACACTCACCAACCCGCTTGACCAGCGTGGTGATTTATGGCCAAACACCTCCAAAATGACTCTACAACTTAAATCTTGGCCCTCAGTTTCCGGCAGCTGAAATGTACCTGGCCAAGGCAGCGGCCAGTGCGACATGAAGGCAGAGGGTGCTAAGAATCCCCGGAGGACCGGATTAGGCTGCCATTTGATGCTGACCTTGGCTACGTATAATGGATGCTCCCTATCTTCTGATTCAAGGCTTCTTGAATTGGAAGAGGAACTACAAAGGATCAAGTGGGACATCGTCGGGCTAAGTGAGGTAAGGAGAAAAGGAGAAGATCTCATTGAACTGAAAAGTGGACATCTCTTCTATCGTGGGACAGATACTGGCAAAACTAGTGGTGTTGGATTTATAATAAACAAGAAACTGAAGGATAAAGTGGTAGAAGTTGAAAGTTCCTCTGACAGAGCTGCACGACTCGTTATCCAACTCTCGAGAAGATACCAGGCTCAGATTATTCAGACTTATGCACCCACCACAAGTCATCCTGAAGAAGAAATTGAAGAATTTTATGAGGAAATTTGTCATCTAAATAATAAAGGTAAGCAGCACTTGAAGATAATTATGGGAGATTTCAATGCAAAAATAGGGCACCGGCAACAGAAAGAAACTTCAGTAGGTAAATTCGGTCACGGCAACAGAAACCAGCGTGGAAATACTCTCGTTGAGTTTGCAGAGGCAGAAGGATTTTTCATCTTGAACTCCTTTTTCAAGAAAAAGCCACACAGGAAATGGACATGGAGACATCCAATTGGGACGACAAGTGAAATTGATTTTATTATGTGTAACAAAAAATTCGTCATCGAAGACTGCAGTGTGCTGAACAAGTTCAACACAGGTAGTGACCATAGATTGGTGAGATGTAAGATGCACCTCAACACTAAACTGGAACGTGGCAAGCTCATAAGACAAACAAAATGTATTGACATAACCAACCTTAAAAAACACCATAATACTTTCAAGTTGGAACTGAAGAACAGATTCTCTGCTTTAGAAGGCCTAACATCGGAAGAAGTGGATATTTCGGAAGTTAACAGAAAAGTAACCAAAACTCTTATGGAAACAGCAACAAAATTAGCTGGGTCTAAGAACAAGTTGCATGTGAACAAATTATCAGGAAAAACCAAAATGTTGATGCAAAAAAGAAGAGAGATAAGGACAACTAAAGAAGATGTGACTTCCAAAGTGGAATATATAGAGCTATGCAAGACAGCACGAAAAAGTATCACTGAAGACTTAAGGAAATTCAACTGTGAGCTAGTGAGGAAAGCAATTGAAAACAACCAAAGCCTAAAGATAGCAAAGGGACATCTCAGTAAGGGAAGAAAACAGATTATGGCTCTGAGAAAAGAAGATGGTTCTATAACAAGAAAGAGAGGCGAAATTTTGACAAGAGTGAAAGATTTCTACTCCAAATTATATGAAAGGGATGATACATGTACTCCAGACATCATGAAAGGTACCAGAGTTCTTCCAGTCCTCCCAGCAGAAGTTGCTCATGCAATCAAGAACATGAAGCGGGGGAAAGCTCCCAGAGAAGATGGAATTACTGTAGACATCATACAAGAAGCAAGTGGAGAAATTGAAACAGTACTCGCCCAAATTTTCACTCGATGCCTTAATGAAGGGAAGATTCCTGAGGATTGGAACAATGCTACAATGATCCTGCTACATAAAAAAGGTGACATTGAGGATCTCAAAAACTACAGACCTATCAG
The DNA here is from genome assembly GCA_039090855.1 of Macrothele yani. Taxonomy (NCBI): domain Eukaryota; kingdom Metazoa; phylum Arthropoda; class Arachnida; order Araneae; family Macrothelidae; genus Macrothele; species Macrothele yani. The sequence continues at coordinate 77,360,585 of CM077007.1, read as the reverse complement.
CCTCCTCTCAGTGGTTTATAAAATCTTCACTAAAGTTCTTTCACACCACTTGAAGGTAACACTGGACATGGCTCAACCGAGAGAACAAGCTGGATTCAGGAGTGGCTACAGCACAATAGATCATATCCACGTACTGAGAGAACTAATTGAAAGAGCGAGGGAATATGAACTTCCGTTGTGCATGGCTTTTATCGATTATGAAAAAGCCTTTGATTCGGTGAAACCATCAGCAGTTACAACGGCTCTGAAATCCTGCGGTATTGAAGATGCATACATTAATATTATTAATAACATCTATGAAAATGCAAGTGCAAAGATTCGGCTGTTTGAAAATACAACACACATAAAAATTGGAAAGGGAGTGAGACAAGGTGACACCATATCTCCGAAGCTCTTTAATGCCACATTGGAAAATGTCTTTCAATCACTGAACTGGGAAAACAAAGGAATAAAGATTAATGGAGATTATCTAACCCACCTTCGTTTTGCTGATGACGTAGTCATTTTTGCAACTACCCCATCAGAGCTGCAGAGTATGATCCAGGAACTTGCTGACAAGAGTAAAGAAGTGGGATTAAAAATGAACTTTCAGAAGACAAAAGTGATGTTCAATGCTTTTACAAGAAATGAAGATTTATCGATTGATGGAGAAAAACTGGAGATAACAGATACGTATGTTTATCTTGGACAGCAGATATCAAGTGAGGGTCACATTGATGAAGAAATTAATCGGCGTACAAAACTTGCCTGGAGAGCTTTTGGAAGAAACAGCATAATTTTCAAGAGCAATATGCCATTATGTCTTAAAAGAAAAGTGTTTGATCAATGCATCCTTCCAGTGCTTACGTATGGTGCAGAGACGTGGACCTTAACTAAAAGAGACATACAAAGGCTGCAGACAACTCAAAGAAACATGGAGAGGTGCATGCTTAGTATAACCAAGGAGAGATAAGAAGAGGAACTCGTGGATCCGAAAAATGACGAGAGTGGAAGACATCATGATCAGAGTTAAATCCCTGGAATGGCAATGGGCTGGACATACTGCCAGAAGGACAGACCATAGATGGACAGCCGAAATTTTAGATTGGATTCCAAGGGACAGGAAAAGACCCAGAAAAAGACCACATGGGAGATAGGTGGATGAAATTCGAAAATATGCGGGAGTGACATGGAAGAGACTGGCACAAGACAGATCGTTGTGGAGGAAACTTGGGGAGACCTTCGTCCAGCAGTGGATTGATAATGGTTGACAATGTAGATGATGATATATATATATATAGCTTTAAATTAAAAACAGCAAAAGCAGATACTATTTTTTTTAAATATAACAGCGCCAGAAAACAGGCATGAAAATGGATGCCAAAGAACTGCATCCGATTTAGATGGGAACAAGATGGATGTCATTTGGAAATTCCAGTTTGATTCCATGGTGGACCGTCCTTCTCAAGTGTGGTAGGTCAACCATATCCCACAATAGAGTCTGGAGCATACTTTCTTTGTGTCTTTTTAATCAGGTAAGTACACCAGTGTGAGGGATTATCCCACAGCTGACAGTTCCAGTTGGTCATTCAACCTAAGGATTCTGGAACAAAACCCTGTGAGTTGGGATCTTTTTGCCAATGTCACACAGAACTAGCTGTTACCTCTCCAAAATTCACAGAGGCCCTTGTTGCTGTTTTGTGTGCTATTGTTGCCCATGGAGCACCCCGAGGAGGCAAACCTATCTCTCACTAATGTTAGCAGGGTAGAGGAATCAGGTTCAGGAGTGTCTTCATGAGAAAATTATTGAGTATGAAGTATAGAAGGTCTTGTGTATGTTGTGTGATGGATGTCAGTGAAGCCCGAGTTGTGTGTCAAGATCGCTGTAAATGGAGAAGTTTGATATGGCAACAGTAAGTAAATAATCAGTTAAAAATTTATATGGTAGTTTGTATTTCTTTGTGGAGCTAACCTCTGAATCTCAGAGAACAGCTTAGTGATATATATGTATGTATGTATGTGACAAAATACATACATACATATATATAAAAATGAACGAAATGCAGAAAATATTGAGAGCAGCGATTGTGGCATTTCAAACAGCAGCACTGATAACTTTTCCCCGATTCCCACATAGACCCAGTGAATGTGGTTTTTGCTTTATCAAATTTATATATTGGGCCACTGCCCCGATGGTGCAGTGGTCTAAGGGCTGGCTTCTGACAGTTCATCTGAGGTGGGCCAGTGTTCGAATCCCAGTGAGGCATGGATGTTATGTTTATCTTACTGCACTTGTTCTCTCCCTTCCTGTAACCAGTGGCCCTAAACTAGGAACAAGCAACTGCTTATATCCCATCAAGATGCTCATGATAGAACTGGGAGCCCCTAACCAAATGTATGTGTGTGTGTGTATGTGCGCACACCTTTAAAAGGGTCATTAAGCAGAGCATATAATTCGGTTAGTCTTGACAGAAAAAATCCTCTTTGTTTCACATCTGCCTTTTTTGCAATCATTATTTTTTTTTAATTTTTTTTTTTCAATTTTGATACTTTGAATGACATAATGTTCTGTTTTATTTGAAAATAACATGCAAAACAGCTGGCTACCAATAATTGTGAAATGTAGTTAGCAGTGCAAAATTTTTTGGAACAAATGTATTTGGGATTGGCAGTAAACATCAAATACTTCAAAATGTGATGATATCAAAGCTGTGTGTGCACGTGTGTGTGACACTCACAATCAATGCGCTCTTTGACCAAACACGGCCGTTGCGTTATAAAAATCTACCACTCACAAACATTGGTTGGGTATTGGCATCTTAATGGCCCAAACTGTGTGTGGGTATTGGCATCTTAATGGCCCAAACTGTGTGAGTAAATATATATTTTGTCATTTTTTCTCTAGAGACACCTAGTGTGTGTGTGAAATTTTTTGCCTGCAATTGTGCTTTGCATTGTAAAATATCATGAACGATTCAGGTCAGAATGCAAGCATAGTCCACTTAGTGAAAGGTTTGATTGTACACACACTGAGCTGTGGGAAGCAGCAGCAACACTATGATTATGAAATTTGTCACCATCATTGTAATCTCTTGCCAGCCTAATAGCATAGTGCTCTGGCATGTTACTGGTACAGACCACTTAAAAAAAAAAGCTGGTTTGAAACAAAATGTATCTGTTTTGGTCTGTAAAAATATTTTCTGTCTGTGACGTATCATATTGCTACCTTGACCACAAATGCCTAAATGTATACCTTTTTCCCACTTTATTCTAGGTTGCCTGATCATAGTACATAAGCTCAGTTTTGGTAATCTTGCATCTCTCGTGAGACCCATCTCCAAACCATCTCAATGTTGTTTAAGAATTAGTAGATATTTTTAGATAGAGAAACACTTTTAAAAAGCTGTGATAAATCTGTGGGATGCACTTCTTCAGGTCGACACCCATAATTCTTAAAATTGATGAGAAAAAAAAGGAATAAGGGGATTCGAAATGTTGTTTTTAGTTGATTTTATTATCTCTATCTAAAAAACATCCATTAATTCTTAAAATCATTAAACTGGCCTCCAAGAGAATAGCACTATACTATTTTTTATTACTAATCATATTCTTTTTTTATGGGATAAGTTTGTTGCTCAATTGTAAATGTCTGCATCATTAATTTTGTTCTGCTAATGAATCCACATATTTTTTTCTTTATATTCTGTTTGTTACTGTCATATCAGCAGTTTCTAACTTTCTGAAGGGTTCTTTGCTTTGTACCTTACTCTCATTGCACTGTAAAGTGATCACTTCTAACTTCTGCTTTTGTTGTTTTGCTCACCAGTTTTAATTGTAGGCAGTTTTATACAGTTCAGAAAAGGCTTTGCTTGCATTTCTGATGCTGTTTTTATGGCTCGTCAATAACCATGCAAAAATAAATAAATCTTTCTAACCTGCTTTAGCCCCTTTTTGTGCCCTACATAGTCAATAACTTATGGGTTTCAGCTTGGAACCACTGATTTAGACTTTCCAGCATTTTTCTTTATCTTATAATTTTCACACCTTACTCATATGAATTTCTTCATACCATGACTTGTTATCACTTGTGAAATTTATCTCTTAAAGTCAATATGCAGCAGACAGCTAAACGTTACTCATATTTGAATATCTGTTACCAAGTTACTTTAGCTACTCGTATTTGGGTATATGTTACGAGTTACTTTCCAAACTAGTTCATCAATATGAGGATCCCCTCATAAACCATTGACATCTATGTTGTTTTGGCAAAATACATGGAAATGTGGGAAATTAAGTGTCTGTTTGAAAGCTCATGGTATGTACAGCATGTGCTGTGAAGTAACTTGGTTGGAGGAAAGAAAACCTAATGTGTAGTATATTGCAGTTTTGGTTGTTTTGTGAGAACCTCAGAGTGAATGTTTATCAGGATGTGAAGAAAATAGAGAATTGTGCTTAAGTTATGTAAAAGTTATATTTCACATGAAAGCTTTCAAACTATGTCCTTAGTTCTTCAGCCAGAGTTTGGATAGAAACTGACTAGGTTGTTGCCAGATCTTTATCGTTAAGTTCCTGTGATTTTGCAGTGGCGGATCGGGCTTTATAGGTTCAATGGTTCAGTGAACCCCCTAAGTGAATTTCATTTTAGCAAAATTATTACTTTTAATATCACTTCAGACATATTTTTATGTTTATCCTAATCCCCGGTCTCAGCTGACTCACTGCTATGCCCAGTTTTAATTCATTTTCTGCCTCTGCAGGTTCTTTTTACATCGGAATCTCAGCCAGGTTCAAATGCAGAAATGAACCCAACTAGCCTTCCAAATGCCATGGTACTGAGGCTGTCGCATTGGGAGTGGGGAATAGCTTTAGCATTGTGAGAAGTTGCTGCAAGGTCATTCAGTGATTAAAGTGACATATCCAGCTGATGAGCGCGCTTGGTTTGGCGAAGACAAGCCATTGCTCATGGAGGAAGTCAGGTGATTTTATGACATCACCTTTCAAATGGGGTCAAGGGTAGCAGTGATTCTTTTGTTAGAATTCATGTGACAGTGGTTAACAGAAGAGCTATAGATTTTTGGGTGTGATTTACAGTTTACGGAAGTGGAAGATTTACAGTTCGTCAGGAATTGTAAAAATGTAAGTTTAGAAATTCTTGTTAACACAGAAAACTAGAAAATAGCATTATCAGGGAATTTGAAACAAACTTGCTTCTCACAATTTCTGTTCAGTTGTGTTTCTTGAAGAATTTACTCTACGTGAATACTCGCTAAAGAAAAATAAATTCTTCGGTGTCAAAATGCCAGTTAACTGTTCTCTGTGTAGCCAACTGCTCAGAAATGAGTAAATTGTCACTTAATATTATTGTTTGTAATGACATTTCATCAGAAAAAAAAATCATGTCATATATGATGATTAATTTGTTAGTAATTTCTATATCTTGAAGAACGAGAAGAGGAATGTTTTTCATAATGAGCAGGATTTGGCAGTAAAGCACATAACATGATAAAATCGTAGGGATTTCCTGTTAGGAAATCCCTTGGGTACCGTGAAAGCATTGAAATTTGCCTTTCCTCTGACACTTGCAACACAGATGCACCTTTTCAAATCCCTATCATTTGGAAATCTATTTTGAAATCTGGCTACAACTGATGCTAATACCATGTTTCATTCCATGGCTAAGGAAGGTAGAATCAACTATCAAAACGTTCCACCAATTACTTTTTCACAACATAACTAATGCATGATATAAGGATTTTAGTGTTTCTCGTAAAGGAATGAACGTTCTTCATGCTTACCATGCATTGTGCAAATTAAAATTTTAATTTCCATGATATTTATACAATTTCTGTGAATCTTAATTTGGTCATCTCTAAATTGAAAAAAAAAAACCAGTTAACATTTCAGTAATTCTAGAATCTTATGCTGTTGTATTATGAAACAGTATAGTTTCATACATTTAAGGTTAGGTTTCATGATTATATGATCATTTATTCATTGAAAAATAAGCTTTAAGGAATAGCTTCATTAAAAACTTCATTGCACTTTTGGCCTATAGCACTGAGAAAGTGAAAGCTAAAACCAGTATTTGTGGTGCTTATATTTTTTCATGCATTTTAAGTGCTGAATTTAGGGAGTAAAACTTGATCCCACTAATATTTTTGCATATAATGAATTAGCCTGTAAAACCTGATTTTAGGAACGTCCTGTACACATAAGATAAAGGTGCAAAACAGATTTGAAAAATAGATGCAGTACAGTGATGCATTATTCATATTTATGGTAAATGAAATAAGTGCAATATTGGTTCTGTATATCACCAAATTTGATGGCTATTCATGCTTATAGTTGTTTGTGTGCACTGTGCATCAATCAAATATTACTGAGGTCTTATGGTGCCTTTTATTTATTTATATCAATAAATTGTGCTTGTTCTGGTTTTAGTTTTGCCCTTGTTAATTACTGTCTTGTCTTTTTAGGGGTCAGCAGACTCAAATTATAGCCAGCCATCATCAGACCTGTCACTGGATGAAGAACGGGAGGCTCTCAGGAGGGAGACTGAGCGACAAGCTCTGTCCCAGTTGGAGAAGGCAAGGGTGGGTTAATTTCAACTGTTTGCTTCATTCTGATCAGTAATTTTAACATGTTGTAGTTATTTGGAATTTTTAAGTTATCAGATAAATTTTACACAAAATATTATGCATTGTATTTCTTGAAATGGGCAGTAACTCTGAGAAGGACTGAACTACATATATTGAATAACACGAAGGGCAATAAATGCAATAAGAATTTCTGATGAATTAAATTTCATGTTTCCTCTGACATGATAAAATGTAATTAAAAACGTGTTAGTGTAGAGAAAATATTGTAGATGTCAGTTTGTTCTTTTTCACATTTATAAAGGCCATAAATGTTAGGGGGTAAAGATTTAGCTACAGAAAATGACTTTTGGCACACACATACATGCATTTATGTATCATGCATCAGTGAAAAAGGTTTTTAAAAGGAATTCAGGAATACTGTTTGTATATGCATTTATATATAACCATAGTGAGAAGAATTGGCAGGAAAACACGTAATGCAGAAAACATTAAAATAATTCTTGAAATCGTAATCACATGCATAAGTTATGTTGAAAAATTATGAGCGGAACATTTCGGTAGCGACTTCTAGCTTCATCAGCCATGGAATGAGACACGTGGTAAAAGCGTCAGTTGTTGCCAGATTTCAAAATTGCTTTCAAAATAATAGGGATGTTAAAAGGTGCATCAGTATTGCAGGTGTTAGGGTTAAGGTAGATTTCAATGCTTTCGCGGTATCTGAGGGCATGCCGATTGCTGAATGGGGTGATTCGCTTAACATTGTGCCAATCGGGAGCCGCGGACGTATCGCTGATGGTTAAAACTGAAAGGGAGGTGGAAAGGCTACCTTTCTTAACATCAGCAATATGCTCCATCAAACGCCGGTTTATGCTGTGATAAGTACTGCCAATATAGTGTGTAATGCCTCTGAAAGTGTTGATATTGATAGAGTAGACACCTTGTAAATCTAGGGGTTTATTGAGATCTCTGTCCTTAAGGATGAGTTTGAGAAGATGTGGAGGTGGTTTGACTGCAATCCTGTAGCCAAAAGACTTGAAAATAGAGCAAACTTTATGAGTGAAGGACAGGCTAAAGGGAGCAAAGTGCCAACAAACTGATGGGTGGTGAAAAGTTCAGGCAGTAAACTAAATCTATTCTGTGATTCAAAACTCTTCATTAATCTATGTAATAAGAGGGGTGGAAAGCCATGCAATTTGCCAATGTTGATGATGTTCTGATATTCTAGTTGAAGAGCAGAATGGCTGTTGCAAATAAGGTTGGCCCAGTGAATGTATGACTTAAGAGCAGACAGTTTGCATTTTCCAAAAGTGCGAGAATGGTAAGGGAGGATATTATGGGTGGCAGAAGGTTTCCTGTAAACAGAGAGGCCAAGGGAGAAGTCTGGGTTAATGTTGATATCCAAAAAACTAATATTATTGTCGATCTGTTCTTGAGAGGAAATTTTTATATGCGGGGATTTTGAAGTTATGGAGGATATGAGTTCAAACACAGAGTGTTTTTGGTGTGACCAAATAATGAAGATGTCGTCCACATAATTTAACCAAATGGTGGGTTTTAAGAGGGATGGGGCAACAATTCATGTTTTAATATTCTGCAAATAAATTTTGGCAAGTAAGGGGGAAAGAGGGGAGCCCATAGATACACCTTGTTTTTGTTGGTAATAGATAACATTGTATACAAAACAGGAATACTTTTCCATTTTGATTCATTGGAAAAGTATTCCTGTTTTGTATACAATGGTATCTATTACCAACAAAAACAAGGTGTACCTATGGGCTCCCCTTTTCCCCCTTACTTGCCAAAATTTATTTGCAGAATATTGAAACATTAATTGTTGCCCCATCCCTCTTAAAACCCACCATTTGGTTAAGGTATATGGACGGCATCTTCATTATTTGGTCACACCAAAAACACTCTGTGTTTGAACTCATGTCCTCCATAACTTCAAAATTCCTGCATATAAAATGTTCCTCTCAAGAACAGATCAACAATAATATTAGGGTTTTTAATGTTAACATCAACCCAGACTTCTCCCTTGGCCTCTCTGTTTACAGGAAACCTTCTGCCACCCATAATATCATCCCTTACCATTCTCGCACTTTTGGAAAATACAAACTGTCTGCTCTTAAGTCATACATTCACCGGGCCAACCTTATTTGCAACAGCCATTCTGCTCTTCAACTAGAATATCAGAACATCATCAACATTGGCAAATTGCATGGCTTTCCACCCCTCTTCTTACATAGACTAATCAAGAGTTTTGAATCACAGAATAGATCTAGTTTACTGCCTGAACCTTCCACCACCCATCAGTTTGTTGGCACTTTGCCCCTTTAGCCTGTCCTTCACTCATAAAGTTTACTCTATTTTCAAGTCTTTTGGCAACAGGATTACAGTCAAACCACCTCCACATCTTCTCAAACTCATCCTTAAGGACAGAGATCTCAATAAACCCCTAGATTTACAAGGTGTCTACTCTATAACTATCAACACTTCCACAGGCGTTACACACTATATTGGCAGTACTTATCGCCGCAAAAACCGGCGTTTGATGGAGCATATCGCTGATGTTAAGAAAGGTAGACCTTCCATCTCCTTTCAATTTTGACCATCAGCGATACGTCCGCGGCTCCCGATTGGCACAATGTTAAGCGAATCACCCCGTTCAGCAATCGGCATGCCCTCAGATACAGCGAAAGCATTGAAATCTACCTTACCCCTAACACCTGCAATACTGATGCACCTTTTAACATCCCTATTATTTGGAAAGCGATTTTGAAACCTGGCAACAACTGACGCTTTTACCACGTGTCTCATTCCATGGCTGATGAAGCTAGAAGTCGCTACCGAAACGTCCCGCTCATAATTTTTCAACATAACTTACGCATGTGATTACGATTTCAAGAATTCTTTTCATTTATATATAATTCATTCTTATGTAGTAAACTAATACAGAACTAATGGGTTTCTCACTGTGCTGACATAATAATGCTGCTTGATATCAAAGACTAGTGTTGTGAAGATTATACGTATTAAGAGAATACAACATGGTTTGTCGCAAATATTTACTTTTTCATACCGACCATGGTTTCGCTGTGTATTGACCTAGCTTCATCAGGACGAATGGCACATAAATATTCAAATTGTATATGATATCATATACAGTGTTTACAGTCATGGGTTTTGGTTAGTTGCTTCCACGCGCTTGATAGAAATGGGGTGCTTGCCATGTCATTAATAAGTTGTGAAGACTTCTGAAATATATGGAAAGCTTCCAAAATATCAAGTTTGGTGGTTGAATCTGGCTTGTCGATTAGTTTTGCTTCTTCAAAGAGAAATTTAGGGTCCTTTTCATAACAGTGTTTAGCCATCGATGACTTCTTTAGGTCACAGTTCCGAATGTAGGTCTTGTGCTCCTTCAGTCGAAAACGCAAGGCTCTACGGGTCTGTCCTATATGGGAATCGCCACATTCACATGGAATTTGATAAATTCCCCACAAGTTTTTGTCTTCAACATAGTCCTCTGATCCTAAAAAGTTCATTTTGTTTATGAGATTAAAAATTACTTTAAAATTAAAGGTTTTGAGAATTTTTGAAATTTTGAAAGCAATGTCACCAGAAAATGGAATAATGGCAAAATTATCTCTCAATGGATCACAGGAGTTTACATGGAGATAGGCTTCGGTTTTCGGAATTTTGTTAGAGCTTTGTCTATAATGGAAGGGTTGTATCCTCATTGTACTGCAACACATTTAAGGAAATAAAGTTCTTTTTCCAAACTGTCTTTATCTGAATATACACTGCCGGAAAGTGAAAAAAGAACACCAAGAAGGAATTGGCAGACGATCATGAAATTTACATATGTTAATGGGGGTCGAGTTTACGTAGGTGTGATGTTAATTTCGGGACCAACCGGTGAGCGCTTACGCCACAGCACGGCATAATATGCAAATTATCGTCGGTGGTATTTAAGGAGTACGGCAAAGTAAATGTAATCAGTCGTCGGCGTACGGACATGTGCGAAGACCCGAAGAAGCTGCAATGCGTGGACATGGAACATGTGTACGATTTCAGCAGTTATCGGACTTTGAGTGAGGTTGTCTAGTCGGACTCCGCGAGGCTGGGTGGTGGTATCGTCGTATTGCGGAGTGAATTGGACAGGAAGTATCTGTGTTGGTACGATGGTGGCGTAGATGGTCTGAGGAACATTCCCACACGAGAAGACGTGGAACCGGAAGTCGCAGACGGACTGATGAGCAGACCGATCGACGCATAAGAAGAGCGGCGTTGTCAAGCAGAACATCCACTGTGACGCAAATCCGAGCTGCCGTTGCACCTAAGGTGATTGTGCGAACAATCCGCAACCGTCTACTGGATGCACGTGTGCCTCTGGCATGTGTACCTCTGACTCCAGCCCACCATCAGGAACGGCTGCAGTGGTGTCTCCAACGTCTGCACTGGAGAACGCAATGGCGATCTGTCGTGTTCAGCGATGAAAGCAGATTCTGCTTGGGAGCCTCCGATGGCCGTATGCGTGTTCGCAGATGCACAGGGGAGCATCTCCACCCTTCTTGCAATCGCCAGTGACACACAGGGCCTACACCTGGTCTCCTGGTGTGGGGAGCGATCAGCTATCACTCCCGTACACAACTAGTGTTTGTACCGGGTACGTTAAACAGCACCTCCTACATCAACAACATCATTCAGCCCGTTGTTGTGCCATTTGTAAGGTCGGTCCATCATGGTGTTTTCCAGCAAGATAACGCATGCCCACACACGGCACGTCCAACGCAACATGCACTTCAGGGTGTGAGACAACTTCCATGGCCTGCACGTTGACCGGATTTGTCCGCCATTGAGCACGTGTGGGATTTTATGGGACGACGACCTATCCGGTCTCCACCTCATCCCCGATTTACGCGTCCAGGTTGAGGATACTTGGAACTCAATACCCCAAACTTATGTCCAACATCTGTACGATAGACTCCATGCCAGAATTGCACAGTGTGGCGCAGTTCATGACGGTTCAACCTCGTACTAACCATGTTACATGGAAATGTTATTTTTCAGTTTACCAGCAAATACAGCTGTATTTTGCCATAATGTTTTGATCACGTTATCCTCTGTATTCCATTATTATGCTGTATAAATTTTGTTGGTATCAGACGTCCCCTACTTGGTGTTCTTTTTTCACTTTCCGCCAGTGTATATGTATCGCACGCTATACGCAGCGGTAAAAGGACACAATATACGCAACTGTAAAGGTCACCTCCACTTGTCAAGTCCAAATCACCCTTGGCAACAAAAACTCAGTGCCTTTTACAGTTACGTATATGGCGCGATACATATATATGTTTTGGGAAAAGAACTTTATTTCTTTAAACGTGTTGCAGTACAACGAGGATACAACCCTTCCATTATAGACAAGGCTCTAACAAAATTCTGTAAACAAAGGCTTATCTCCACTAAAATATGCAGTATCATGATCAATCATGAATTTGATTTGATGCGATCAGTCTGACAAAGCTTGCAGAAAAGCAATAATTTGAAATATTTGTATGAATTGCCTGTTTAACTGATCTTACTTTCATTGTAATCAAATTAGTCTTTGAGAAATGTTACACAATTAACTCAAAAGTTAATTGAAAAATCTGTGTAAGAACAAGTTTGAGGAAGAACTGTAAAAGTAAGGGGTCAGTGCTATAACATGAGTTTGCCTCAAGTACACATGCAGACCACATAAATGTATTTTTAAAACATCATGCAAGTTATTAACTGATACCATAGGTTCGTTGCTAAGTCTTGATTTTTTTTTATTGTTGTTTTCAACAGCAAAAGTATTTTGTATTCCCAGACACTTTAGGCTAGTAGTGTGGGAAAACATAATAAGCTATTCTTTCTTTTATGTATGAAAATTATTACTGTTAACTTTTGAATAAAAGTGTAAGTAGCAACATAATCATGGTTAGAGGTATGATCACAAAAATAAGCAAAATGCAAATACGTGTGCATGTTTTCATCCTTGTCCAGCATTTTTGTGATAGGTTCAGCAACTATCTTAATGGGTTAAGTTTCAATTTGAGTCATGAGTTGTGTGGTTGTTTGCTGGGCCAAGAACATTAGGACTGATATTGAAATTTTAAACCAGTGAAGACTTTTAAAACAGTTGAAGCACATTAAAATTCTCCAAATAATGTATAAATAAAAGCAGTGTGAAGCCAGAAGTCAATTACCCAGACCTGCCAGGTTTTACGATCTACCCGTAAAATTTACAGAAATGCAACTTGTTTTATGGGCATGATGTTAATTTTACAGATTTAGCGTTTCACCCGGATTTTTATTTTTTTCTCCTGATGATTTTTCACCCCCACCATTGGAATTCTTTGTATTTAACTTAATCCATTTAAAATAAAGTTCGGATGTAAGTTAGGAATAAACTTATTTTCAGCTACATATTGTTCATGTGGGAAAACTTCGCCTATAGTTTTCCCACATGTTTTAGGTAATCATTTTGTGTCATTTCAAATACTAAAGCTTGTGCCATGCATAAACTGAACTGTCCGAGCTTGTCTATCTCGCACTATGTTTACCCCCTCCCCCTTTTCAGATAATGCATTGTTCGTCTCCCAAGTAGCAACTTCTCAGTTGGCTGGCATTAGGTGTCCGGCATTGAAACACCTGTCTTGATTACCCCCCAGTTTAAAATGTTATCTCGGAAAGTAGTTTTCGTAGAAAAAAAAAAAAAAAATCAAACGGATTTTAAATCTGCGAAAAGTTTGAGCCCAAATCGATACCACAACGTGACGAAATTTTGGTATGCTGTTGGACCAATCCTATTGAAAATTGTTATGAGTTCAGCACTCGTGGGGACAGTGCGCATATGCGCGAGATTTGTTCGTCAGAATTTTCGCACAACTTCCGTGAAAATTGACCAATTTGGATGGAATTCTTACTTTTGAAATGGCACATGTGTGATAGCTTTTTATTTTAGAAATTAAAGTGCAAAAATAATAGTGTTCTGCAGTAAAGCAATGATTAAAAGTTAATACTTGGTTTGTGTAACATATCTACTTTTAAATCCAGTGTTTGCTACATTAATCAATATGCTAGATAAGTAATTTAATCGAAGATATCGACAAAAACTTTTTACGGATTTCAGTTTCTGGAAGTTGGCAGGTATGATTACCCCTTATGCATTCAGCCTTCAAATGTCATGCTCAGGGGATTCCCAAAACTATCATTAGTGATCTGGATACCAAGAGGTTTCCTCAGTTCTCATGCATTATCTATCATGTACAAATTTCTAGTATTGTGATACAGAAAAATCTTAATATTCTCCAATACATTTAATTTAATTTGAGATTTAAAGTCTGCATTAACTTTGATGAAGTCTTGTATCAGTTCTTGTTTTCCAATGATGTACTACTGTAATGAGCATTTACTCAGCATTTCTAAATTTCCTTTATAAAAAATATTGTATAATTTTAATAAATATAAAGTATAATCTGATATTAGTAATGCTTTTATAATGTGTCATAAATAATTTACTATTATCTGTCATGTTTGAGCTATATTACAAAAATGACATAGGGTTAATACAGGGTGTCCCACTCGCTACTTTACCCAAGTTTTTATTAATAACATCGTGAATAATTACAGTAATTAAATGATAATTGGTAAGAACACATCTTCATCCATGGAAAACAGAACTGTATCATAAGAGATGTTGACAGTGTCTGCCCTGTGCATAGAGACAGGCTTGAACACAAGACTCCATATTTCAGAAAGTTTGTGCCAGTTGCTCCTGCTTAATCACTGCCTTGCAGATGTTCTTCAATGCTTGTTGGCACACTTGTTGTGACTTTCGTGGTTGCGCATGTCAGGCCAGGTTCAGGATTCCTTTGGGGTTAATTCAGTTGCCTGTTTGTAACAAAGCTGATCGTATGCATTAACAATGTCCTTCCAGTTAACCATACTCAAGCATGTGTTTCTTGTCCATATTTATTGGGAGAGTAAATCAATAAAGAAGTGTCAGTGTAAATTTCATAGGAAATTCTGATGTTGGAGAGCACCAAGTGAACCATGTATTCTGCAACTGGTTAAGAAGCTGGTGGCCGCCCCGGTGGCGCAGTGGTCTAAGCGATGGCCTCTGATCATTCGTCCGGAAGGGGTCCGGGTTCGAATCCCGGTGAGGCATGGATGTTGTGTTTGTCTTACGGCACTGGCTCTCTCCTTTCCCTGGAACCAGTGACCCTAAATTAGGGACGGGCGACTGCTTATAGCCCATTGAGTTGCTCACGGTGGTCGTTAAACCTCCAATCAAAAAAAAAAAAAAAAAAAGAAGAAGCTGGTGACCCATGGAACATAACATGATTTGCATGGAGGAGGCCATCTGGAAATGTCAGAAATAGCAGTGCAGGACATCCAGGAAAGACTTCCTGCTTTGCCATGGAAATCTTTTTGCGTAGACTCAAGGGCGGCAGGGAGTGTCGAGCCTCCCCCCCAGCCTTTGGTATAACAAAATTTTCGATAAATTTAAAACACTAAAATAGATGAAACCTTTTTTCTAAAGCATTTTTAAAAATAATAAGATATTAATGATGATTGATTGCAATTATCAAACTTTTTATTTTAAAAATTTGATTTGCTCTATTCTGCTATGCGTTTATTTCAAAAGTGCGACAATGAATTGTTGGTGACAGTTTCAACACATCTGATTACAAAGTATGGGCCGATGAATCAGTAATGCTTTTAGGAGAGGGAAAGTGACTAAGTGGGGGTTGGGGGTGAAGTTGCAATGGCAATAAATATGAAGTTGCAATGACAATTTTTAAAATCACCTAAAACATTTATTGGTTCAGTTTTTTGTAACTTTATAAATAAATATAATGAACAGAACTGAAAGAAAATTATGTGAGTTTTTGATAGACCCTTCACATTTTAAAATAAGGTACTTTGTTAGCTACAGTATTTACTAATTTTCAAACAGTATCAATTATTTTTGTTGTATTTTAGAATCTTGTATATATTTACTAAAATGTTTGACAGCCTTGAAGGAGGAATGGATTTTTCTTAGCCTCCCCTAAAAGTACTCATATGGGCGCCACTGCATACACGTACACAGGAAACCGGTAGGTCAAAGAGTACATGCCATAGAACAGCGAAGAAAGCTGCAATTTATTCGTATCATTTGTCTGCTGTTCACAAACTGAAAGCACCACACCAAGAGAAAAGAATGGGGTACTGTCAGTGGTTTCAGGCATTTGCTGCAAAATTACCAGGCATCTTGGACTACACTTTTTTTCTGACGAACTGTGGATTCACTTATCAGGGTACATAAATGCACAAAACACACATATGTGGGCAGTGGCAAATACTCCTGCATTTATCGAAAAACCACTTCATGCACAAAAAATTGGAGTGTGGGGCACACTATCATGTCAGCGGATCATTGGGCCCATCTTCTTTCAGGATATGGTCACAACAGCTGTCTACATGGAAGTTTTCCAGGCATTCATTAACCATCTGTATCCTGAAGAGCTGACCACTGGATATTTTCAGCTAGATGGGGCAACTTGCCATACATCACATGTGATTATGGCTGAAATTGAGTCATTCTTTGGAGATCAGCCATCTCTAATGCTGTATTCACTTAAGTTGTGGTTAGATTCTGCATTACATCAGCAGCACTTAATGTATTTGTATTGCATGATGTGCAGATGTATTCCAGTGATGTGGAAGGTAATATTTTAAATTGTTCAGTGGTATGGCATATTCAAGATCACATTACAAAAATGAATCATGAGGGAACAGAAGTTCAAAGTGCTTTCAACATAGTTGGCCAAGTATGTGAAAACAAAGAAATAATGTTATTTTTGAGTCTTGTAGAAGATAGTCTTTTAACTCACATATGAATGAAAGCTATGTTCATTCATAATTGGAAAGCAAGGAAAAAGGTTTTGTGCATCAAAATTGTGCTTTGGGAAATGTAACAAATGTAAGAACTGTATGCAGAAAATAATTTAAAATAGTATTATGAAATATTTTAATACCTAAAATGCCTCCATCACAAATTTAAAATGTATGATAAATGTGAATTTAGTATTCCGATAAAAAGTGTAGTTATTGAAGAACTAACCAACGTGTTGATAGAACAATTAACCTGATATATGACTGTAAAAACATATACATAATTTTACTGAAAATGAAACACTAGCTCAGCATAAAATAGCTCAGAATGAAACATCATGTTCTGCAAATAACAAAAAAAAAAAAAAAAAAAAAAAAAACGTTCAACACCATGACTGAAAATCAGTAGAGTATGAAGAAATGGTGTGATTAAAAGACCTAGAATACCCAGTAGTCAAGTGGTATAGGGTGCACATTTCTGACTGTAT
This sequence comes from Macrothele yani, assembly GCA_039090855.1. Taxonomy (NCBI): domain Eukaryota; kingdom Metazoa; phylum Arthropoda; class Arachnida; order Araneae; family Macrothelidae; genus Macrothele; species Macrothele yani. The sequence goes on along the minus strand of CM077007.1, from coordinate 77,343,610 downwards.
ATCCTGCTGCACCCTGGATCTAATCCTAGGGCAAGACATAGATGTTGTGTTTGGTTTTCAGTTGTGGTCCTACAATGGTGTCCAAAATTAAAGACCTGAAGGCTTTCTTAGGGATAAAAAGAAAAACATGCAACAGCAAGTAGAGTCATCTGGCATGTAAAGTGACAAAATCATAAGAGTAATAAACATTTCATGACAGACAAATATCTACACATTTTGTGTATAAGAGTCACATCAGCAAATGTTACCAAAGTGAGATGTAAGAATGCTACCTAAAAATGTCTTAACAAGGAACGTGATCACCTCATATGGACAGACAACTCTTGCAGCGATGATACATACTCAGCACCAGGTTGTTGATGAACTCTGCAGCCAAAGAATTCTATTCCTCAATGAGGGTGGTGCATGGCTCTGTAAGGGTTTTGGTAGGGTGCTGACAAGCTGCTACATGTTGTCCTGGAGCATCCCAGGCATGGTTTATAGGATTCAGGTCTGAAAACCTAGCTTGCCAGTCCTTACTCAGAATTCTCTTTCTGCAGAAAATTTTCAACAAGCTGAGTCCTGTGTGAGCAAGTGTTGTCATCTATTGAAAGGAACTGAAGACCAACAGCTCCTTGAAAAAAGTCTGACATAGGGCTTTAGAATCACATTGTCTCCTGCAAACACATGGAGTGGTATGCAGCCAGTAATGCCACCCCACATGAGCAGACCACAACCTCCGAAGGAGTCTCATTTGCATACATTTATAGAATCATTTACATGCTCCCTGTTCTCTCCAGATGAAATGCTGATGAAGATCCATTTGTAGACTGAATCCCAACTCGTCTGAAAAAACAAAAACAAAAAAACACTGGCCCACTCATCCAGGTTCTAGGAACGGTGTTGTCTGCACCAGTTCAATCAAGCTCTCTTGTGAGATGCGGTTAGCAGGACACAAACCTTGGGTCTCCTGGCATAAAGGTCAATAGCATTAAGCCCTCAGTATATTGTTTGCCTTGATACCATAGTCCCAGTGGCAGTGGAGAGCTTCAAAGACAATTGCTGGGCTGTATAGGACCTATGATGCCATGTGGTTAACGCAATATAACGGTCCTCACAAAGTGCCATATACCTTAGATGACCTTGGCCAGGTCTTCATGATACCCCCACTGGTGTTGAATTGCTTCTGTGCCTGTGAAACCACTCTAGAGTAGATATTCAAGTCCCTTCTGACCTAGGCCTCAGAGACTGGCCTGCTTCTAATTGTCCTGTTGCTCACCAATTTACAACATTGGATACATGTGTACAAGACATAAGGAAAACATTTTCAGCCACCAGAATGTTACTAGAAACTGTTGGGTTGGTGAGTTTCAAATCACATTTAAGAATACAGTTCTGGAGAGACTGTCAGTCAGTTATGCTTTTAAGGTAACATAATCAAAAACATGAGCGCAATGCAATTCTTTGTGTTTATTCACCCCCCCTCCCTGCCCATTTTAGAGCAACAGAAGAAATGAAACAAAATACCTGATTTAATTATTAATAAATTTCATGTATTTATTTCAAAGAATTTGGTTATTATGATAAAAAACTGAGCAAATGTGAAGAGCTGTGTTTTACTAGTATTTCTAAACAGGTGTTAAAATTATGTACTTCTACATGCTAGGAAGAAATTGCTTTGAAGGTATAATTAACATTACCCTGATGCCAAAGAAACTTACGGATAAATGACATGCTTTGTTGCTATGAAAACACAACGTTTACATATGTAATTACATCTGAAATTATTATGTTATGAGTAGCCAACACCTGTCAAAAATACCACCTCTAGAAAAGTAATAAAACAGGGTATCTTTATTTCAAAAAGTAATTGGATGTTTTCAAATGATGTTTCAACACCTCGTATACAAAATTTGAAGCCAATTCCATCTACCTGTTCCAGACTTATTAAAGGCCAAATCTCTGTGTTTATCTTATCATAAATCAACAAATTTGAAAGCTTTTAGAGTATAATTTTGTACATTTGTTAGCTACTATGTCAACAACTATCAGGCTAAATTTTACTTCAATTGGACAGTTTGTTGCTAAAAACAGGCAGGGAAGAAGCTAAAATTAGCTTTTTCTTTCAACTATAGTGTTGGTTATTGTAATTATTAATTGGAGTTGTAGTTAAATGAATAGATGAATTTAAGTGATACGTGCATGCGTAGACCAATCTCAGCTAATTTCATGAAAAAATATTAATCAAACATGTATTACCAATACTCAAAAAATGCTCAGTGCACAATAGAAATATTGCATTATATCTTCACCCAAGACAAGGCAGCGGAACATGTTTGCTTAGTAGAAATAGGACAAAGATTCATTATTCAAGTAATAAATTATATACATACATGAGTTGAATGCAAAAATGTAGAACCTTTTGAATGACCACAAAAGATGATGTGAAGGTACAGCTAAATCCAACTTGAGGAGTATTTACAACATAAAAATGCTTCATGAGACTATGATATATTTCTTACCATCACTATTAGTTAGATGCCATTTTGTAGATATTTCTTCAGTTGAATGCACTGCATGTAAATACAGTGCTGCGTGAAATACTCACATAACAACAAGAAACACATTAGTCGATTCAAATGGCGCAGCATAACTAAGTCTAAAATATAGGAACACTATATGTCATTAAATAAGTTGCTTCCTTTTTTATAGTAGCAGTTCTGTTAATAAATAAAGCTTGGCAATGACATCACTCATAACACAACTTCACTCAAGCAACCACAAGAGCACATGTGGCATAATAATAATAATGAGTTCCCTTGTGTATCTTTAGCTTCAGAGAGAGAGAGGCTGAATACCAGGTACATTTCGCCTTTCGAGGGGTGAATGGCAGCTGCATTTGCCACGGAGTGATGATATAATCCATAAGTGGCACCTGAAAGACCTTTTTGATGATCAACGTTCTAACACTGAAAGGCTGTATTTCCAACATATAGTACCCCCAATTTTAAGAATTTTTAACTATACCCATCAAGGGTTCCCAAAACTTGACCAAGGCCTTTCCAATGAGCCATTAATGATATCTGTATTTTCTCTGGCCACCAATCCCTGCCATCATCCATCTTGTCTTCATCCATGAAAAAAGTGACAGACTGAGATATCTGTTATCAAACCCATTGAAGTGTTTTGAATGAACTTCTGCAAACTTGCCATGACTAAGTAGTATGCCTTGTATATGAAATCACGAAATTGGAGTTGATTTGTCCACCCATTCTCAAGTTATGAATGGCCAAAATTCTGTGTTTAAATTATGTGTTGTGCTGAGCTCTGCTAATGAGTGCGCATTTGTCAATTGTTGCACTTGATGGTTATGGCACATTTGATGAAAGCACAGGTGAGTAGGTGTTGGGTGGGAGGGGGATACTTCAGGATTCATTTTGTTAACATCTGAAAAATATTTTATGCATTTTATTAACTTCTGAATAAAACATTTACTCTGGCAGTAATTTTGGAAATATCCTTGTGCATATTGAAACATGTTCTTAAGGATTCTCGAAAACCTTTTTAGGTACGTGGATTTATAAAAAAATTTTTTTTTATTATCACTGAATTTTTAAGTTTGCAGAGATTTGCATCTTATGAATAGGTCCATAATGAAATGAAGAAATATTTGAAACCTGAAAATGAGGGTGCTCAGAGGACTTGAGACCCCTCTAGGAACCTTATTTTGCACCCCTCTTCATTCGTAAAACTTATCAAACATAATGCCGAGTGGAGCAGTCCGAAATTTACCTAAATATCTATTTAAAAAATTGATAAGCTTAATAATAATTGAAATCATGGCCATTCCTGGACAATAATATGATAGATAAAATACTCATATTATGGTATTTACTTAGGAATTAATGGATGTAATTTATTAACATCAAAAAACTAACACCTTATTAAAAGATGGAGTGGTCTACAATATCAAGTGTGAGTGTGGTCTCAGCTATGTAGGAGAGACAGGCAGACAGCTTAAGACCAGGCTGACAGAACATAAAGCAGCTATTAGAAACATGACAAACAAAACTGGCTTGGATAGACATGTTCAATCTACTGGACATAAAATACTGTGGGACTCAGTAGAAATTCTGACCCACCAACAATATTTCTTCAAAAGAAAACTGCTGGGAAGTTTAGAAATTGAGAGAAGAGGAGGAACTACATTAAATGATTTTAAAGGTTGGAATTTTACCCAAGGTTGAGAACATTACTGTAGTTTAGTCCTGATGAAGGGTAGGCTTACTATCCAAAAATTTGACATTAATAAATACACTGCTGGCCACCCAAAATGCAACACCAAAAAGGAAGCATTCGATTGGCGTGAAATTCGCAGCATGCGTCGCCCGCAATAGGACATGCAAATGATTAGCATTGCAGGACATATGCAAATCATGTGTGCCCGGCACGCCACCGAGAAGCACTATAAGAAGGGTGCACAGAAGGCGGGGTTTAAGTAGTGGAAGTGTGTTGTGCTGCCAGACCTGTGCGTAGGAAGCTTCCTGATGCCTCGTCGCACAATACGGCAGTCATTCCAGCACGTTTCGGAGTTCGACAGAGGACGAATAGTGGCTTATCGCGACAGCGGTTTATCATACCGAGACATTGCCGCCAGTGTGGGATGACACCCAGCCACAGTGAGGCGAGTATGGATTCGGTGGATGCAGGAGGGACGGACGGATGGACCGACGTGAGCAATTGCCGCAGATGTGGCACACCACCGAACGAGAGGACCGGCATGCTGTGCGGCGGGCATTGACAACTTGCACCGCCACATCACGAACGTTAGCGCAGGAATTAGGGTGTGTTGCGCAACAACCTGCGTCAGCACGTACCGTTCGACGTCATCTGCAGGAGCGGGGACTTGTCGCACAGTGCCCATTGCTCTGATTACCATTGACATTACACCACAGGCGAGTGTGGTGGCAGTTGGCCGTTCAACGCCGCACCTGTACTATGGAATGGCACGACATTGTCTTCTCCGACGAATCCCCCTTCTGCCTGCAACACCATGATGGCTGGATCTGTGTGTGGCGGCACCATGGCGAGAGACTGTATGACACCTGCATTATGCATCACCATACCTGTCCGTCGCCTGGCATTATGGTTTGGGGCGCAATTGGATATGGCACCCGTCTGATACGCATCACCGATACACTCTATAGCCACCGCTACATCTCCAACGTTTTGAAGCCTGTAGTCCTCCCTTACCTGCAGGACCTGTCAGCGGCCACGTTTCAACAGGACAATGCACGTCTGCATGTGGCACGCATCGTGCAACAATTCTTCATGGCTCACCAGGTGTCACTGCTGCCGTGGCCTGCCTGTTCTCCCGATATGTCGCCCATCGAACACGTCTGGTCTCTGATCGGCAACCGAGTGGCCAGGCAAGCACCACCCACGGCTACGCCTGATGAACTGGGGCAAGGTGTGGAAGCAGCGTGGATCAACATACCACAAGCCCATATCCAAAGCCTCTTTCATTCAACACCGCAGCGTGTAGCTACCATTATTGCCAGCCACTGGGGCCACACAACCTATTGATGTCTGCGTGTTCCACAAGTCTCCCGGGCCTGTAAGCTGAATCGTTTCACCTTTGTATCTGTTGTTATGTGTCCAGTAAATCTGGCTTTACTATCTCGTGCCCTTCTTGGTGTTGCATTTTGGGTGGTCAGCAGTGTAATGTCCATTAATTCCTAAGTAAATCCCATAATCTGTGTGTTTTATCTATCATATTGATCAACTGGTATTTATACCTAATTTACTGTTTGTACTCTTTTCAAACAGCTTCTTTGTCCCACCCTCCCTCCCCAAGTGCTGATGCTTATTGCTCTGGTGCCTGCACACAGCTGTTTTACCTAAACAAGTTAAGAATGAAAAAAAAAATAGAAAGTAAGCTGTAAATTCCAGCTTTCTATTCTATAAAGCAGAAGTGAATGCCACCCCATTTACAGGATAAAAAGTTGATAAGAACTTGCAGGATTCAGTTAGCACTGAATACATTGGTTGTCATTTGTGGTGTGTTTCAGTTTACAGATGAATAATGCGGTTCAGAATTTTATTGTTTTACAATCAACATATGCGCACCAACAAGTCAAAAGCTTATGTCAACTCTGAAAGTTTTAGTTATTTCCCTTCGATATCCTACTCGGTAGTCGTAATGGGACCATACGCAGGAGCAGTGTATGGTTGGTGTGAATTCTTCCTTTAATTCTTGTTCTGCTTTTGAAAAGAAACTATATCATTTGTAGTGCATTCTCTTGAACAGTAAAAAGAAAAACCTCAAGTGAAATTACAACATACTTTCACAAGTAAAATACTTTCATATATGCATCTTCCAGGATTTTTGAAATACAAGTGCATAATAGAATGAAAAGGTAGGGATACAAATAAATTGAATGTTATGTGGTTTAGTAATACTAAAATGAGATACAAAATATTTCAAAATCTTTTACCTTTAACCTTAGCTTCCTGTTTTAGTAATAAATTTCTCTTAATAATAATAATAATAATAATAATAATGTGACATTGTTTTGTTTTCTGCTTCAATTGTAATCGATTGCCCCATCTGGCAAACTCTCCCTTCATCCATGATACACCTTGGCTGCACCCCTCCCTGAAAATATGTACTTAGACAGTTTCATGTAGTTTAGTGAAACATGTATGTATACACAGTGTACCTTTTCATTAGATAACAGTCATACTACTTCACAATTCGTAACATGTTTTTCTGAAACTGATGATGATTTTGATTCATGAATGATGTCCATTGCTATGTAATGAATTTATATTTGTACATATCAATTCAAGTGATGAAAACCAAAAATTATATTTTTTTAAATTTTGTAGTCTTAACTATATTCATTGCAATATGTACATGTGTATTAGTTTATTGGTGGCCTGTGATTGGATGTTATGAATATATTGCATCTTAAATTTAATTGATGTAAAAACCAAAGTTATGGTTCATGAGTGGGGAACTCTTGGTAGTGAATGTAAGATCAGTTTAAATGGCACTGAGATAGACCAGGTGAATGAATTTGTATATTTAGGAAGCATATTTGACAGAGAAAACAAATTAGATGGTGAAATCAGTTGGCGAGGGAATTCATCTTTGAAAGCCATAGCTTCTTTAGGAGGATTTCATAGGAATGATGGTTTCTCAAATAAGTCCCAAATAGCTGTGTATGAAAGTATAATTGTTCCTACTCTGATGTACAATAGTAAAACCTGGGACCTGCACAGCAGACATAGGAATTGTTTGCATGCTAAGAAATGCATTACTTATGGGGAGGGGTGTAAGACGCCTTCTGATCTTGTGAGGAACAGTTTTGTGTTGCAGATGTGTAATGTGAAGCAAAATTTTGTTAGTAAGGTGGAGACAAATATTCTTAGGTGGTTTGGCCATGTTGAAAGAATAAGTGGTGATTACTGAGAGAATTTATTCAGCCCATGTGGCAGGAAAGATAGGTTGAGAAAGGCCAAGGAAATCATGGGAGGACCAGATTCAGGAATGTCTGCATGAAAAAAAGATAATGATTGTGAAGTACAAAAGGTCTTGTGTGAGACATGTGATGGATGTCAGTGAAGATTGAGTTGCGTGTAAAGATCATTGTAAAAGGAGATATTTGGTACATCAACAAATAAGTAAAATCTAGTTTCATCAGTTTTAAACTTTAATCTGGCAGGTGAGCTTTCTTTGAAAAGCTAGGTCAACTCTGAATCTCAAAGAACAGCTTGTATGTAAATTTAATTGATTTCATCCAAAACATAACTTTTAAACAAAAAATATTGTAATGGATAGCTTGCTTGAACAGAAATCGGGAGATGTGTGATCGATTTCCGCTCCAGGGTGATGTAATTTTCAAGTTTTCTGATGTGATTAATGCTACGCGAGAAACAGTAAAATATACGCAATTCAGAGATGTCTGATTGCTGTGTTTATAATTTAGAGTGTGTCGTATTAAGGTGTCACACTAATACAATGTAGATGCTTTACATGGAACTTCACACCTAATTATTTGTATTGCTTCATTATGCAGGTTTGCCATTGTTTGTAGTACTAGAAATATGTGTGCAGGGTTGAGTTTATGATTAAACATGTTGTAGCCTGTTAGTGCAAAAAAAAAAAAAAATGGATATGAAGTTTTGTGTTAACTAACTGTCTAAATGAGCTATTTCGTGCACCTCCTGTTCTATTTTGGACCCATTATCAGGAACATTAATTATTATTGATAAACATTTAGCACTAATACAGATGATCATGTTATGAATAACAAAAATATATTAAATCGTTTCTTTTTGCTGACTTACCGAATTAATATGTGTAAGGTACTCTTTGGCTTTGATGATCTCTTAAGCTAAACAGCTACACAACCAGTAATTCTTGTTGGATGTGGATGACTTAATATTTTGTACCACCAGGGTAAAGGAAATTACTGAATTTGAATAAATATCAATTTGAGGTAACAACAATGAATGTTGCATATATGTTATCAATGAAAGTCATTTTTGACAGGAGGCATGCTGAATATGAGCATTGTTTCATCATCCTACAACACCCACTGACCTTTTCTTCCATAACAACAGAGGAGAGAACAAAAACTGGTCTATTATGCATAAATTTAATCAGTTTACTCATTTCACATGAATAAACTGGGAATCTCTTGATCTGTGGGCTTTAGTATACAGACTCTGAAAAGCCAAGCTGTGACAAAATCATTTTGAAAGCCCAAAATGACTTGACATGTAATGTAGCACCGGGGAATAATGAACATATTAGTGATGTGAATATTCGTGTGCATCACAGATCTGAACAGATACCTGGATGAAATTTAACAAGATAGGTTGGAAAGTTACTTTTCTGTTTGAAAATATTGTACAGTGTAGAGCTGCAGTTAACCTTATTTTATGTAAATTCCTGTTCTTTTTCTGTGCCTTATTCAACACGCCAAAAGTTCCATTTCAAATGTGATACTGTTGTGGAATTCAAATATTCATGTAAAATTACTGAAGCTAGATTGCAATCTAATAATGCCCCATCATAAGGAGGCCATTATACAGTATGTGGCAAGATCAGTAAATTTCAGGATCTCTGTCCAGACAAACAAATTGCTAATGCCACATACTTAACCCCCAAAATGAATAGGCTAATGGAGTTTTGCTAGAGAGCTAATATTTGTGGGTCAATGACTTAACAGTTAAAATACACTGATGAATTTAGAGTTATTGTTTCAAAGTAGCAAGATGTTTATCAGGCAAACACTCAGTGGTTAAGTGGTCAGGGCTCCTGATTTCTTGTACTTTTGGGTTGGGTTCAGATCTTGGAGCTAGACATGAATATGTACTTGTGTCCTTCCAGCACTGGTTCTCTCCCTTTCCTGTTCCAGTGGCTGTAAACTAGGTATGGGTGGCTCATTATATCCTTATATATTCATAGAAGTCATTAAAAAACCCTCCTCCCAAGGAATGGAGGTAAGGTGGTGTGCACTTCTTCAGTTAATAATTTAACAGCATTAAGTCTGGTTCAAATCTGCATTTATACAGCTTCACAAATCAACAACTGTTATCTGAATAGATTGCTGTTGCATATGCATAAAAGAAAGCAGGATTTAACAACAGATTTATGGGTGTTCCTTTCCCTATAATCCCCTCCTCCCTCTCTCTCCTCCCCCTTCCTTCCTCCCTCCCTCCCTCCCTCCCTCCTATGAGACAGTCTCTCTTCCTCTTTCCTATATGACTACTTTCACTCATTTCAGAATTTGGTTAATGTAGGTGAGACTTTTCCCCTTCTATAGTGGTTACAGACAAACACTTGTTTCTGATTCTGGGCACTCCCTATTTTCTGCATTTCTGTATGCATACACCATACATATTCAGTATAATGTCATACATAACCTTTAAGCTTATGCAGTTATGTTGCATTACAATTCACTAAAACAATTAACTGCAATTGGTACTAAGTTGGGTACCAAAGCTGCCTAATTTTATAGCAATATGGGTCCATGGATGAGAGTGTAGGTGCTTTTACAATTATATTAATTACATCTGTATTACTGGAAACTCCCATCCTTCAAGGTCACTCCACTCTTTCCTCCCTTTTATACACTTAAAAACCTCTGAATTCTCGAGTATGGCCAGCTAAAAAATGGGAATGGGGTAATGCAAGAACAATTAGCCAAGTGCCAGACCTAGTAGGGTATCTGATTAGCACGATTACATGTCAAATTAACCCGGAAAGAATAACCAGCATCAAAATAATCCAGCTTCAAAATAACCAGGCGTCAGTGACCCGTTAGCAAAATAACCTGACTTCAAAATAACCCATAGTTAAAATCTGGAAAAACTAGTTTTTTTGTTTCTCCTAATAGCAATGAAAAGCAAAATGAATTTGTTTTCCACTTGAGACGTTTGTTTTCCAGTTTAGTAATCGACTAAATTCCAAATCCTCGGGGGAAAATGTCTTACCAACCCAAGGAGAGAATACCAGTTAAAATAGTTACTTAAGGAACATGGCAAAGTGAGTGAAAAAGGCATTTCTTTGCATTAAATAAGGTCTCGATTTTTAAAGTTCTCAAAGTTTAGCGATTAAAATATGACAAAAAGAAAAGAAAAGATTTTGAAAATATATAATTTTAACTTTTCTATTATAAGCAATTAATTACAAATAATAACGGAGCATTTAATAGAATTAATTTCCAGCTTTTTAATTAAGCGAGTTCCTTGAATGTTGCTGAGGTTTTCATTTGTTCGGCATAAGGGAATTTCTTTATGAGGTGCTACTAACATAATATTATGGTGTTTTTTTCTTTCTCTTGAATTTATTTAAAGCTAAGACAATGCTACAGTTGCATATAATTAAATTTAAAAGCTATGATCGTTATCCTTGAACTTTTCCTTAATGCCAGTCAGTATCCTGTTTAGATTAAATAGATTTGAAAAAAAAATGTGCTTTTTTCCTTAAAATCTTGGTTTACAATAAATAAAATATTCACGTGGATGTCAGTTTTTCTTGCGTGTATCGTTGATGCTGGTTTTTTTTTTTTTTTTTTTTGCATTCCATCTTGGCTGTAAGATTTCAAATTCAAAGTGCATTTGAATGTAAAATTGTTCACAACACTTCTCCTGCAAGTGCTTCAGTTGTATCAACCAAGTATCGATGGTCTACCACCCGTCCTTTACAGTGATGTCACTACGTAAGGGACCGATACTTCTGCTGCGAGGTAGGTAGGATCAAGGTTAGTAGACTGACTAGACTCCAAGGTTATGCTTATCCAACACTTCCGCTGGCCACTGTCTCAGGGGTCACCTTCATGACGTCACAGTCCCGGACAGCTCTACATCCTGCCGCCTAAGGCTGATTGCTCCCATTTTTCTGGTTCAGAGTCTGAAAGCTATTAAACATTGTGTCTCATTTCTGAGAATTTGAAGCTCCGTATTTGTAGCAAACAAATTTTCTTTTTTTGGTTATATGTTAAACACTGAACTCCCCTGGTTCGTGCACAATAGCAATGTGTCTAAATTATTATTTGAAAACCAGAAGGAATGGCATTCATTACCATAGGTTTCTGAAAAATGAAGTTTTGCGTAAAACATGGAAATTAAGATGCAAACGAGCTGACAGTTTCAATGAAATGAATTCAGCTATTTGTTCGGAACATTTTTCTGAGGAAGACTATGAACGTGATTTAAGGAATGAACTTCTAGGTTTGCCTATCTGCAAAATGCTAAAGGACACTGCTGTATTAAGTTTAAACCTCCCGAGAAACTTTAATATAAATTCTAATTCAGAGAGAAAGAACAGACAGGAGAAAAGGAAAAGAACTGATCTCGTTCACGATTTGATAAACTCTGATAATAAAAAGGGAATTTTGGAAGACTTGGAGTACTGATGATAAAAATACTGGAATTGAATGTATGAAAGAACCTGAAAACAGGAAATGAAATTCTATTGAAGGAAAATGATATTTTGATGAAGGATAATAAAAAGCTGAAGAAACAAATATTATCTTTGAGCTCTTTAAACCATAGTCTAACTTTACATGCAAAAGTCCTCAAAGTAAAACAGAATCAAATGCAGAAAGTATTATTAGAGTTGCAAAGGTTACAGAAAGATGAGAAAAAAGACAGAGAAATGTGCATAAAAAATTTGCTTTCTACAGTGTTTACTCCAGGACAGATAAGAGTTTTGTTAGGCCAAAAACGGATTGTTTAGAATTCTACTGATATTGCAGCTGCCATAACATTGAGAACTGTTTCCAGGAGAGCATATCACTACTTGAGAAATAAAGTTAATATTCCGCTTCCTGCTTTGTCAACGTTGTGTCGATGGGTAGCTACAATCAAATGTTTACCTGGAATTCAAGCCACAACTTTAAAACTGATGCAGAGCCAAGGAATGCAAATGACTGAAGCCAAAAGAGCATGTGTAATTTCTATAGATGAAATGAAAGTTTCCAGCAAAATGTGCTATAATATTGAAACAGATGAAGTTATGGGACCGTGTAGGTACATACTGGTATTCATGCAAGAGGACTTGTTAACACTTTCATTGCCATGCGACGCTGGACAACATCATACAATACTTAGCCCAGGTGCCGCCGCTGCCGAACAGCGTCATAATCATGGCTTCATATTTCGCTTCCTAAAACCTTTTTGGCACTTGAAGAGACTTATCTATTTTGTTACTGGCTCTGAAAATGAGTTCCCCAACTGTCTAAAAGTAACCGCAGTTTTGAGATAGAGGATTTTTTCCCACATGATTTAGGGAAGGGGAAGTAAGTTGACTTCCCATAGACTTATAACACAGTGCGCGCTTTTCACTGTAATATTTATTTTCCTTTGAACTACACTGGTTTTGCGGTGAAGGGAATTATCAATAAATAAATGCTTGAGTGGCAATAAAAAGCATTTGCTACTTAGAGTTTATACGTCATACAGTGTCATGGCTGTTCTGGGAGGTTTTCACAGGAATGAAAGTGTAATTGTTCCTACTCTGATGTATGGCAGTGAAACCTGGGTACTACAAAAGAAACATGGAAGTCGTTTGTGGGCTGAAGAAATGTGTTACTTACGGGGGGTTTGAGGGAAGACACGTTCTGATTGTGTGATGATTGAAGATGTGTTGCAGTTGTGTAATGTGAAGCAAAATGTTGTTAGCAAGGTGGAAACTGATATGCTTTGGTGGTTTGGCCACGTTGAAAGAATGAGTGACGAGATGCTTACTAAGAAAATCTTTTTAGCCCAAGTGGCAGGAAGGAAAGGCAGAGGAAGGCCAAGGAAGTCATGGGAGTATCAGATTCAGGAGTGTCTGCATGATAAAAAGATTATGAGTATGAAGTATAGAAGATCTTGTGTATGGCGTATGATGGATGTCAGTGAAGCCCTAGTTGTATGTCAAGATCGCTGTAAATGGAGAAGTTTGATACAGCAACAGTAAGTAAAAGTTATCTGGTAGTTTGTATTTCTTTGTGGAGCTAACCTCTGAATATCAGAGAACAGCTTAGTGAGTATGTGTGTGTGTGTGTCCATCCATCCATCCATCCATCCATCCATCCCTCCCTGATACCTGTTTTCTCATGTTATCATATAATGCATACCAAACTGCACACATATCTTCATGAATAGCTATTTCATAAAAAGCATGACTAGTTTTGGGATTGTGTGGAGCAACATTTTGGCTCCAGGTACAAGACTCACAATGTCAGAAGTACCATACTGTAACAATCAGCTTACTGAACAACAGCTAATATAAATTATATTGGAACTGTAGAACAAAAACAGACAGCCATTTTAACCAATCATTTGGTACACTCTGCCTTGTTTAACTGGTTTGAATGAGTTTCATAGAGTTCTTTCCATTCTCACAGTTTTTCTAGTCCTCTGGGAAGAGAACCTAACATTAGTGGAGTATTTGAAAGTGAGCAATTTTATTTATTTTGAAATCACATTAACATTAGAGTAATAATAGAACTCAAACATTGCATTAAATACGATAAAAGATTTTCTGCATGTAAAGCCAATCACATTCAAAACATCCATGTACAGGAAATTTTAAAATGAGTTAAACAAAAACAGATTGGCTTTAAATATCAGAACCAGTTTTCATTTGTACAGCAAATTCTCTAATTGGTGCAGTAGAGATGTCATTTTTTATTTATTAATAGCAGGTTTTGGTACGTATGAAACTTTTCTCACATAAGAAAAGTATAATAGCATTTTAAGTGGGGTTTTTTTACCATCTTATTTGGCATTTCTAAGTAACTATATTATTTTTTCTGAATGTGTGCAATAACCTGAGTATTACTTTACCATCCTTCAATGCAAATGTGTTTTCCATACAGTTTCCTATGTATATGTAAATGAAAACTGTATGAAAAGAGAAGTGAGAACCGCCATAGGATTCTTGTTATTTCAGAAACATTCTGTTTATCAATGTGTACTTATTCTCAGTCTTATCAGAATAATATGACCACCCCGGAATCGCAGTGTAACTGTCCAGGTGCATCACAGAGTGCGCATGACAAGGTTGAACCACACAGATATAAGTGGCCAGCCAGGACAGATGAGCCATAGTGCGTAACATAAGCACAAAGGGTAGAGGTAGTGATTTGACGAACGTTCAAAAAAGGAATGATCATCGGATACCTTGCCAAGGGTGGAAGCATCTCAGAAACAGCAGACTTCGTGGGCTGTTCATGAGATGCTGTAGTAAGGGTGTACCAAGAATGGACTGCTGGCACATGGAGTACCTCCCTGAAGTCATAACTGTGGAGCTCCAAAGGTCATCGATCCCAGAGGAGAACGTCGACTAGTAAATGGCAATCGACGCACAACAGTGCAGCAATTGACAATGCAAATGAATGCTGGTCACTCAGGTATGTGTTCCAGATAACAGTAGAGTGAACCCTGTTACGCATGGGTCTCCAGAGTCGATGCTGCATTAAGGTACCCTTGTTAACCCAGGTCTGTCGGCGACACCTGCAGTTCGCATGGGACTACCTCCATTGGACGGTGGAAGAGAGGGAAAAGTTACCTTCTCCAACAAATCGAGGTTTCTATTCCACAGAAGTGACGGGCTGTGGCAGATATGGCATCAGACACATAAGAACCAACACCCGGACTTGTCGGTCAAGTACAGGCTGATGGTGGCAATGCGCATGTCTGGGGGATGTTTTCCTGGTGTGACCTGGGACCACTGGTTGGGTCCCTGAATGTCAATGGCTACCTGTCCATCGTGGCTGACCACATGCATCTCTTCATGTTGGATGTCTGCCCTAGTGGTTTTGGTTCCTACCAACAGAACAATGTGCCCTGCCATGTTGCTAAGGGGGTGTGTGACTGGTTCCAAGAACATGACAGCAATGTCTCTGTTCTCACTTGGCTGGCGAAATCGCCCGACCTCAATCTCATAGAACACTTATGGGACTATTTGGACTAACGGTGTTGATGTGCCAACCCATAACCACGTCATCTGCAGGACCTCCATGCCCTTTTGCAGTCCGAATGGGCACATGTGCCTTAGGCAACCTTCCAGGATCTCATTGTGTCCATGCCACACCATCTCACCTCTGTCATCCAGACCAAGGGTGTTTATTCCCATTATTAGGTAAGTGGTCATATTATTCTGATATGACCCTGTGTAAGTGCTGCTTACTTATCAATAAGGTCACTCACTAGTCAAGTGGTCTAGGGCTTCTGCATTTTCTCACTTACGTGTTTGGATTTGAATCCCAAGGAAAGTGGTGGATGTTGTTTTTGCCCTTTGCCACAGATTCTCTCCCCTTTTCTGAAACCACAGGCCCTGAATTAGGGGTGAGTGATGTCTAATAACCATACACACTTGTGAAGGTAGTACATACATACATATCACTAAGCTGTTCTCTGAGATTCAGAGGTTAGCTCCAAAAAGAAATACAAACTTCCAGATATTTTTACTTATTGTTGTCGTATCAAACTTCTCCATTTACAGCGATCTTGACAGACAACTCCGGCTTCACTGATATCCATTACACGCCGTACACAAGATCTTTTATACTTCATACTCATAATCTTTTTCTCATGTAGACACTCCTGAATCTGATCCACCCATGTCTTCCTTGGCCTTCCTCTGCCTTTCCTTCCTGCTACTTGGGCTTAAAAGATTTTCTTACTAAGCATTTCATCACTCATTCTTTCAACATGAGCAAACCACCGAAGCATATTGGTCTCCACCTTGCTAACAACATTTTGCTTCACATCACACAATGGCAATACATCTTCATTCCTCATACAATCAGATCGTGTCTTGCCACAAACCCCACGTAAGTAACGCATTTCTCCAGCACACAAACGACTCCTATGTTTCTTCTGCAGTACCCAGGTTTCACTGCCATACATCAGAGTAGGAACAATTACTGTTTCGTACACAGCCATGCGGGACTCTCTAGAGAACCCATCATTCCTGTGAAAACCTCCCAGAGCAGCTATGACTGTCAAAGAAGAATTCACTCTCCTACTGATTTCACCATCCAACTTGTTCTCTCTGTCAAACATACTTCCTAAATACATAAACTCACTCACCTGGTCAATCATTGTGTCATTTAGACTTACATTACATTCAGTGCTACCAGTTCCTCTCTCGAACACCATAACTTTGGTTTTTCCCTTATTTATACTTAGTTTGAATTTCATGAAAATTTCGTGCATCCGAGTCAACATACTCTGCAACTCACTTTTGCTCTCTGCCAACAGGACAGTGTCATCAGCATACAGCAATCTGCACACACGGATATCACCAAGACATAAACCACTATTATCTATTTTGGCATCACGCATGCATGCGTCCATAAATATGTTAAACAGCCATGGTGACATTACACAACCTTGTCTAACTCCTGCACCAATGGAAAACCATTTTGATAAAACACCATTCACTCGTACACAAGCTCTACTACCAGCATATATGGCTCTTACACTATTTAGTAGATTCCCAGTAACACCATATTCATTCAATACCTTCCACAAAAGTGTCCTATTCACTCGATCGTAAGCTTTCTCTAAATCTATGAAGGCAGTAAAAACTTTCTTCCCAACAGCCAGATACTTTTCTATCATCATGCGTAATGCAAAACTCTGGTTAGTGCAGCCTTTTCCAGACATAAAACCACTTTGAACATCCCACACTTTCAATGATGTAAGACCCCGTACTTTTTCAATAACAACCTTACCAAACACTTTTCCTGGCACACTCAGTAGGCTAATACCACGATAGTTTTTGCATTCAGTCTGATCACCTTTTCCCTTATACAAGGGAACAATAATAGCATCCTTCCAATCCCGAGGGATCATTCCTAACTCCCAGCACAACTGGCAAATTTCAGTTAACCAGTCAATTATAGTGTCACCACCATATTTCAACATCTCTGCAGTTATGCCATCAACTCCTGGAGCCTTACCAATCTGAAGAGGTTTTAGAGCTTTACACACTTCTTCTCTTGAGATCCCTTCTGTGCTTTCATCCCTCATTGTGACATCATCTGCGTCTGTCTCAGAATCATTTTTGTTTTCCTGATCTAATAACTCACAGAAGTATTCACCCCATCTGTCTCTTAACTCATTGGGCTCCCATATCATTTTCCCCAATCTCATTCTTCACACAACTTACAGCTTTGTTTCCCCTATTTTTCCTGAGTCTCATGTACTTCCAGAAGGACTTTCTATCTTTCCAAAAAGCCAGTTCATGCCTTTCCACTTTCTCCTTCCTATCCTTTGCCTTACTGTGGCGAACCAGCTTAGCAGCGTCATGCTTCTTACAGCGATATTCATCCACAGAGACTCTACCGTGCAATATCCCCAAATAGGCTTCCTTCTTTTTCTTTACTGCCTTTTCAATCTCACTATTCCACCAAGCATCAACTCTATTGTTACCCACTATTGTGGTGTCACCGACCTCTTTAGCAGCAGTGACAACACAGTTCTTAAAACATTCCCACTTCTTTTCTACATCCCTCTCACCAGATTTCAGATCCTTCAGTCGTTCTCTGAGTAAGTCAAAATACCGTTGATGATCTTCAAGGAGCCTGTCAACCTTTATTCTTTCTATCCTGGGTCTCTTCCTATTCCTTTTCCTCCAACCAACATTAAGTTTCACTCGTGACACTACCAAGTAATGATCAGAACCAACATCCGCACCTCTCATCACACGGGTTTCAACAACTAAGTGTTTCAAACGCTGATCGTAGACAACAAAATCTATCACACTCTTTTGACCAAGAGTACGATTTTCCCAAGTATATGTGTGGATGTACTTGTGGTTGAAAAATGTATTAGATACACACTAACCATTCTCAATGCAGAGTTCAATTAATCTTTCACCATTATCATTCACACAAGGATCATTACATTTACCCAGAACATTGTCAGAAATTGCATTCTGCACACCTACTCTAGCATTGAAATCCCCTGCTATTGTAACTTTTTCTTTAGCACCAAACTGGCTCAAAACAGCTTTTAGCTCATTCCAGAAATCTTCTTTCTTATCAGAAGGTTCCGAGTGACAAGGAGCATACACTACAACAATTACAATTCTCTGAAGTTTCACTTTCAAACGAATCCAGAGAATTCTCTCACTTATGCAACTATAGTGAATCAAGTTGTTCTTCATCTTTTCACTTAAAATCACACCTACACCAGCCTGTCCTCTCACATTATCCAATACTCCAGACCACACACTCACCGTGCCATTCACTTCTTCTACTCCAATTTCCTTCTTTATGTGAAGGTAGTTACATCCCCAAGAGGGAAACAGCCATAGTAATCAATTGGAACAAAAAAAGTGTAGCAAATGAGAATACAATACAATATAAATATTAATAAAAAATAATTAACATTGCTACATAAAGCAAATAAAAATTTTAAATTATTTTATTTACTGTACAAAATGACAAAAAATTTGAAATTTCCATGGTTTTGAAGGAGCATGTTTGTTCTTTTAGTAACATTTTACTATCTCTCTGATTTCAGACAAAGTCAGTAGCTTTTGCAGTTCGCACAAATGTAGCTTATGATGGAACTTTAGATGATGACTCTCCTGTTCATGGGTGTGCCATTTCTTTTGGCATCAAAGACTACCTTCACATTAAAGAGGTGAGTATGTCTATGATGTTTGCAGTGAAAAAACGTAATAATCAGCCTGTGATCACATGGAATTAATTTTACATATCAACTTGTTATTTTTTCACACTACAAATGTCTATATTTCTCATTAGTTGGTTTTCTATTTACTGGATTTCATATAGACAGTTTTCTCTCTCTGTTAATGGGGCTTTTCTTAAGAGTCATTTTGTATCATTTCTGATTAAGATTATGTGAAAATTTTTCAAAAAATTGTTTTGCAAGGTGTTATGATGCTGTTTATTTTTTTTTCAATGCAGATAATTTTGGATGCTACAGAAATTTTAGGAAACAGCTGTTTGACATGTTTCTGTGTAAACTGGAAAATTTAAATATCTACTATGGTGTGAAATAGGATTCTTTATTCCACTGAAGTAGAATGTAGGAATCTTAGTCTTTGGCCAGTTTTGATATCACTAATGCTAAGAATTATGTAATCTCTGAATTGTTGATGGACTGAAAAAAATGGGAAACACTGGGTTCCAGGTCATGACTGTATGTTTGATAGCATGCATGTGTGCTAATGTGTGGGTAGAGACTGGATGTGATCTATAACTTCTCAGGGCTCAAAACATTTGGAGGTTCTTACTCTGTGCTGCTTTTCTGGCACTTTTTTCTCCATCTTCATACTTTTTGCCCCTTATTGTGATACACTGTTTACATGTTATCTTCTATATGTATTAATTTTTTAGTTGGCAATGGAGAAGATACCAGAGCAATAAAAAAAAAAATTCTAGGGAAAGGGATCATGAATCAAAGAATTTAGTGGTTTTCAAGGTTCACTTTTCCATTTTTCAAGAAGAAATAGAATAGAGAAACCCGAATCTTTTCTAGAAAATTTTGGGGGCACTGCCCCCAGCATTTTAGGAAGAGAGTATACAGGCCATTTGCTAAGACCTGAGGCAGTGAAACAGGAAACAGAAGTTTGTATCAAACAAAATGTCACATTTTGTTGTGACTATCAGCTGTCTGTTAAATGTTGGCACAAGTGAGAAATGCAAATGATTATTCCCACATAGGTTCTGCTAGCAGAGTCTGTGCAACTTGAAGCACATGCCCATGGAAGAGAGAATAACCTCGACTTCAAAAGAAATTGTGTAGTTGAAGACTCTCATGTAAGGAAGAAGGAAGCCTCATGTTCATGTGTGTAATTTCCAGGAATAACTCCTATGATTGGAAGCTGAATTCATTTGTGTAAACTCCTTAGCATGTGAATCACACGAATGATCTATTTGTGATAGACAAACTGTGGATTTAGATATGTATGAAATAAAAAGAAAGACTACATGATTACTGAAGTGCCCACAATGTTCTACAATGCCTATTTACAACATCTAAATGATTTATTGTTCTTGTTTTCACTTTTATGTGTATAATATTCAATTATAATGTTAACTTCTTTTGTACTCTATTTGAGAAGGGGTAATAAATCATTTCTAGGTGAATGTGTCATTTCATTATTACATCATCAAAAAATATCATAAATTCTTCCTCATTTAAGGCTTCTACATGTTATGTATATAATTCTATGAGATTTAATTCTAAATAGTAGTTCTAATTCTGACTATTATATAGCTCTAATCATTCTACTATTCTCTTTTACGTGCAATATTTCAAAGTAACTTGTACAAAATTCTAGTGGATAATGCTTACCTTGGCATTCCTTTCTAGCGATGGGAACATTTCACGCTAGAAAGGAATGCCAAGGTAAGCATTATGATGGGAACATTTTTTCTATGAGATTTATTTGTTAATCTCATCAAGTAATTCTATTATGTGGTACATAGATTTTGAGCATTATGACATGATCTGTCAAATTTTCTGTTCATCACGTTTTATTTGACCTTTGTCGAAAGAGCTACACAGGTTTTTGGTTGGTTCTAAAGAAAACAACCACAAAAGTAATAAGAGCCAACCAAAAACCCGTGTAGCTCTTTCGATGAAAGTCAAATAAAACATGATGAACAGAAAATTTGACAGCTCATGTCCATAAGCTCAAAATTCTGCATGTTAATTTTGCTATTCCTGTTTTAGAACTTGGAATCAATGTAGTTCTATTCCAGTGGTTCTCAAACTTCTGACACCATAGAGCCCTTTTCACCCTAGGACAAGGCTGCATAGCCCCAACATTTTTTTCCAATTCTAGTGCTTATATTCAGTGTAAAATTGTGTTTATACAGACAACAAGGTTTTAAGAATTTCACTCTGAAAAATCTGGGATGTATTGGTTTTATTTAGCCAACAGCATATGTGACACTTTTAGTGTGTCTGATATTCTAATATTCTGTCATAATAGAACCAATAGAAATCAAAGAAGAAAGAAAATGCAATTACAAATGCATGGTAAGTATTTGTTAGAAAAATGAATTACTGACCCCAGTGCAATTACTGCAGTTGTTTCTTCTTCTTACAAAGTTCTTTCATGTCCTGCTCTATAGAGGAAAGTTGCAGTCGCATCTCCAGCTCTGCATCCACTCTGTTGCAATACTTGGATTTTGTGAAAGCCTAAGCTGAGAAGCCAGTCTCACGCAGATACATACTGACAAAGGGAACGAGTATTCTAACCGCTTTCTGTGATAAACATGGGAACTCCTTCATGATGCTGCACCAAAATTTGCCCAATTGTAGTTTATCAAACACTGCCTTTTCAGAAGTTTTAGATGTCAGATCAATAAGATTTTCATATTCACTTGCACTCATGCTGCGAAGCTTGTCTTTAACTGCAAATGGATCTTTTACCCTTGTGTAATTTTTCAAATTGTCATGCATTACATTGGGAAGTACTGCAAGAGGGCATCACTTATTTCCTGTAGGTGCTGGATGAAATCTTCAAAAATCTCGTCAGATTCACGGATGCTTCCTTTGAGCACTTCCAGGAAGTTTGTAAGTGTTGGAAAGCTGTCAACCTCACGGTTTCATAAATATGCAGTCCAGAACTACATTTTTCTCTTGAAAGCACAGATATTGTCAGAGACTGTGAAAACAAGAGCAGTCTCTCCTTGGAGGCCTAGGTTTACTTCATTAATTTTTGTGAATATGTCAGCTAAATTGTAAATATAAACAACCATAGATCATAGGTAGATTTTAAATCAAAGATTATATTTATTGAAATGCCAGTGAAAAAACTATTATGGGACCATGGTTTCAGTCGCTACGTCAGCCATCAGATTGCAATTTGATGGCTGACAAGAGAACTCTAGCAGCTGAAACCGTGGTCCCATAATAGTTTTTTCACTGGCATTTTAATAAATATAATCTTTGATTTAAAATCTATCTAAGTATAATGAAATGCCATTAGCAATTTTTGTTCTGATTTATTATATAAAAACCACAGTTCATCATTCAGCTGTTCTTCCAAGCCAAAACAGTGACCAATGAGGAAAGCATGCACTTCAGCTCTCAGTTTAAAGAGCCACACTAAAGTTTTTCGTCAAGATAACCACCGCACATCTGAGTGAAGCAACAAGGATGTGTCAATACTTCCCATATCTTTACACAAAGTCTGGAATAACAGTGCATTAAGTGGTCGGGATTTTATAAAATTGATTATTTTCGCAGCATCATTGAGGACGGTTTAACAGAAGTAGGCATTTTTCATAGTAAATGCACGCCAGTAAGGAATGCAATGGTTCCTGGTGGAGTTTTTGGCCATCAGTTTGGTTCGTGAAATGGCATCGGCACATTTCCCAACCATTGCTGTCAGGATGTCTGTGCAAATGTCAATACACCTGTCCCACGATAAGCCATGTTCTCTGAAAAAATTATTCAGAAGTTTAAAAATTTCAGCTCCTGTCACTTTGAATGGCAATGGTTCACACAAAAGCATGTTCTCCTTCAGTGAGTGTTGATGATCATATCGCACAAACACGAGAAATATCGCTAATCCCACAATGTTCATAGATTTGTCCATTTGTAGAACAAAATAACTGCACTTGAGACAGCGAATTAGCTCCTTCTTCATGTCAGCTGCTAGGTCTTTAATCCAACAAGACAAGTCCATTTGAGATAGGCACGAGGGATATTTGTTTGGCCAAATTTTTGTCCACAATACATTTAACCAAGTCAACAAACCAGCCTTTCTCGTATCGTGTGAATTTCTCCTGCCTGATCTATTTGGTAACTAATTGTACAAAATCCTTTGGTTGCATTTGCTTTTGCAGTATGAGTATGAAATGCCTGAACCATACATTTCTTACTCTGTAATAATTCATCCTGTTTGTGCAAAAAAAAAAAAAAAAAAAAAAAAACTGACATCTTTATCTTTGCCATCCGAATGTGTGGTTCCTAAATGACTGCACAATTTAGCTGGAAATAGGGAGCTATTTGGAAATGTTGGTGGCACAAGACACACTGGGGATGACTATTAGCATCTACAAATCCAAAAGAAAGGTCATTTTCATCATATTTACGTTTCTTAATGGCACAGTTGCAAGTTTTGCTTCTAGCAGCACATTGTTCCTCCTTTCTAGTATACATATTACTTGTACTTTCTTCTGTTGTGGATTCTTTATGTCAATCAACACAGCAATTAGACATAGCTGAATCGACTGTAATTACTGTTTGACATGCAATATCAATCACATCTGAAAACTTGAAAGCTTCATCTCCCTGGAGCGGGAATTCAACCCGTATCTCCCAATTACAGTTCCAGCATGTTAGCAGTTACACCACCCAGGACGACAAAGTCCCAAGTATCTGAGTGTAAAAGCACACTGTAAAAAGCAGAGTGTAAAAGCACACTCAGATACTTGGAACTTTGTCGTCCTGGGTGGTGTAACTGCTAGTATTCTCGAACTGTAATTGGGAGATGTGGGTTCCATTCCCGCTCCAGAATGATGAAATTTTCAAGTTTTCTGATGTGATTGTCAATGACGTGTTGGCCACGTATTGTGAGAGGAGTGTTTCTTCCATGCTGTATACCTGAACAAGTGGATTCTTTAGTTTTCTCGTCGTCTGGCTTTAAAGGGCCTGGCCCTAGCTCTGAAACTTTCGCTGTAGAAGAGGAATGATTTCTTGATGGGTGATTTAACGTTCCAGTCATGAGCCACCGATCCATTATAAATATTAAGCTCTACCACAAATGCATGGACTTGTGACGTGTCACTTCCCCTGAATCTGAAGAGATGGACAGAATAAAGCTTAAGCGACTGTCGTGGTCACGTGGTTCAATCATGTACTTACTTACTTAATCCTCTTCACTCCACCTGGGAGCATAGGCCTACCACCACCATTTTACCCCAGACTCTGTTTTTTGGCCAAATTGTCGTCCATCATATATTCACACCACTGTTTTCCACCAGACATATTTGTTTTATTATCAACTTTTGCTATAGTTTAAAACTCGGGCATCACGCAACAATAACACATAAACATTAATAATCTAAAGCAACTTATGGGAATTTACTAGGAAATTTTTTCATTTATAGCAAATTTTCGGAGAAAACTCTTCTCCTTCTTCAGGCTCTCTTGTTGTTGTCACGTTTTGCTTGTCACTATCATGGTTACGGTTTACCTTGACGGTTACGGTTGACCTTGACGGTTTAGGTTATTTTTCAACAAATCCTGCCAGATGTTAGGCAGGGAAAATCCTTTGCAGTCATTGATGATGGAATTTTGATTTTTCTCAATCTCTATTCCTTCTTTCAGTTTTCTTTTTTGGAAATTGCTTTGGAAACTGATTACTTTAAGGGAATTCCAATCCATGCTGTGCCCAGTTTCTCTAACATGCCTATCTAATCCAGTCTTGTTGGAGCAATTTTTTATAGCTGCTTTATGCTCAGCTATACGAGTTTCTAGTCTGCGACCTGTTTCACCTATGTAAGATAGTCCACAACTACAATTTACTTCATAAACTACTCCTTGCATTTTTAAAATATCTTCTTCTCTTTGAACTATTTTAGGGAAAAATTTTTTAACTTTGTTCTCTAAACTTGGAGCTAGCCTAATATTGTATTTTTTACTAATTCTCTTTAAAGCCTCAAATAAACCTTTGTGATAAGAAATTTTTCTAGTGAATTTTACTTCTTGCTTTTGTGGGTTCTTCGTACCATTAAAATTCAGAAGCTTCTCAATTTCTTCTTTAGGATAGTTATTTTCTGCAAGTATGACTTTAAGCTCTTCTTTATGGGCTTCTTTTTTATCTGCAGTAGAAACTATTTTATTAATTTTTTCTAAAAACTGACTTGCTACATTTTTCTTAATAGAAACTGGATGATACGAATTGAAATCCAGTAGTCTTTTAGTATTCATTGGTTTTTTATACCAACTAGTGAGGAATTTTTCATCTTCATAATAGATAGTAATATCTAAGAAGTTTATTCTTCTTTCTTTTTGAAGTTCAATAGTGAACTTAAGGGAATCATCTAATTCATTGAATGAGTCTAGAATTCTTTCTGGAACAATTTCTGAGCTATCTATTATAAATAAGATGTCATCCATGTATCTGCTATATAAGCAGAAGTATGTGGGTTGTACTAGTATCTTTTCTTCTAGTTTTCCCACATAATAGTTAGCTAAGAGTGGGGAGAGTGGGGAGCCCATAGCTAGCCCCGATTTTTGAATGAAAAAAGTTTTCCCAAATTGAAAGTAGTTGTTCTGCAAAGAGAAAGTAAGCATTTCAAAAATTCCTACTAATATGTTTTTTTCTTTGTTGTGAAAAACTATTAGGTCTGCCAAGTCTTCCGCTATAAAGTCTATAAGTTGATCTATATTAATGTGAGTATACATAGACACTATATCTAAACTACCCATAATAGGAGAATCTAATTTAGGAAGAAGTTCTAGTTTTTCTATTAGCTGCATTGAGTTTTTAATCAAGTTAGGTGGCTCTTTTAAAAGATTCTGAAGGTGTGACTTTAAAAAATAGTTTAGATTTGAAAGAATAGAGTTTTTTGAGTCTATTATTGGTCTAATTGGTTGGTGTTCTTTATGCAGTTTGACTATTCCATATATTTGAGGTAATCTGAACTGTAATTTTGAGAATTGTTTATAGTTTTCTGGAAGCTGGTTTTTCTTTTTTTGAAGTGAAATAAGCTTAGAGACTTTTTTAATCAAATCTGGTAGTGGGTTTTCTTTTACTTTTTCATACATAGGTTTTTTTTTTTTTTTTAGTTCTTCTTCCATCTTTTCTAGATAATCTTTCTTATCCATAATAGTAATCAACTTACTTTTGTCTGTTTTCACAGAACTAAAAAAAAAAAAAAAAACGGTCAATTTTTCGTTTGATCCCCCCCCCCCCCCCCCCCCGTGTGCCTTACCCTGTAAAAATAAAATTTCAGCTGAGCTAAAAAGAGGTTTTTGGCAATGACGATAACGTCATTTCCTTCCTTCAGATGAGTTCTGAAGGGACACACCTTAATACCGTTCTCTTCTTCAGCGTTCATGGACTCCTCTTGGGACTCTGCCAACCATGGTTCTTTCAACTGTGGGCTGATAGTAAGGTGTTTTTGTCGAACGTAAGCTTACCGATAACCTGCTTGTTTGCTTTGCAGAAAAATTAGTCGCAGGTCATTAGGGCTGGGCGATGTACCAGTATGTTGCGAAAAACTGCTTTAAGTTTTACATCGAGGATCTGGTTTTTAGCTAACGGTACTACAATGTGTCATCCTTCGCGATATTGCGATGCGATGTATCGTGAAGTACGATGTTAGTGAAACCACACGATGGCATTGTAAACATTGGAGCTTCTTCATGTATGATGGGAATCCATCGTGAAGCAAACACGATGCTCAAAACGGTTCTTATCGGGCCGTTGCATGTCGACGATCGATGCTACAAATTGGTCTTTTATAAAAAAGACCACGCTTATGTTATCGTTTTTGCCGTCCATCCGTGGACATCATATCTCTGCAGGCCAATTTAAAAAATTATTTTTGCATTGTGGCAAGATTGAAATGTGAGAACGATGATCCTTTGTTTTGTCCCCCCCCCTCGAGTTTTTCGGATGCACAACTTCGCCGCTAGAGGGCGTAAATGAAGATATTGAATTTAAAATGCATTTTATTGCATATCATCATCATCATCATCATTGTCAACCATTATCAATCCACTGCTGGACGAAGGTCTCCCCAAGTTTCCTCCACAACGGTCTGTCTTGTGCCAGTCTCCTCCGTGTCACTCCCGCATATTTACGAATTTCATCCACCCATCTCCCATGTGGTCTTTTTCTGGGTCTTTTCCTGTCCCTTGGAATCCAATCTAAAATTTCGGCTGTCCACCTATGGTCTGTCCTTCTGGCAGTATGTCCAGCCCATTGCCATTTCAGGGATTTAACTCTGATCATGATGTCTTCCACTCTCGTCATTTTTCGGATCCACGAGTTCCTCTTCTTATCTCTCCTGGTTACACCAAGTATGTACCTCTCCATGGCTCTTTGAGTTGTCTGCAGCCTTTGTATGTCTCTTTTAGTTAAGGTCCACGTCTCTGCACCATACGTAAGCACTGGAAGGATGCATTGATCAAACACTTTTCTTTTAAGACATAATGGCATATTGCTCTTGAAAATTATGCTGTTTCTTCCAAAAGCTCTCCAGGCAAGTTTTGTACGCCGATTAATTTCTTCATCAATGTGACCCTCACTTGATATCTGCTGTCCAAGATAAACATACGTATCTGTTATCTCCAGTTTTTCTCCATCAATCGATAAATCTTCATTTTTTGTAAAAGCATTGAACATCACTTTTGTCTTCTGAAAGTTCATTTTTAATCCCACTTCTTTACTCTTGTCAGCAAGTTCCTGGATCATACTCTGCAGCTCTGATGGGGTACTTGCAAAAATGACTACGTCATCAGCAAAACGAAGGTGGGTTAGATAATCTCCATTAATCTTTATCCCTTTGTTTTCCCAGTTCAGTGATTGAAAGACATTTTCCAATGTGGCATTAAAGAGCTTCGGAGATATGGTGTCACCTTGTCTCACTCCCTTTCCAATTTTTATGTGTGTTGTATTTTCAAACAGCCGAATCTTTGCACTTGCATTTTCATAGATGTTATTAATAATATTAATGTATGCATCTTCAATACCGCAGGATTTCAGAGCCGTGGTAACTGCTGATGGTTTCACCGAATCAAAGGCTTTTTCATAATCGATTAAAGCCATGCACAATGGAAGTTCATATTCCCTTGCTCTTTCAATTACTTCTCTCAGTACGTGGATATGATCTATTGTGCTGTAGCCACTCCTGAATCCAGCTTGTTCTCTCGGTTGAGCCATGTCCAGTGTTACCTTCAAACGGTGTGAAAGAACTTAAGTGAAGATTTTATAAACCACTGATAGGAGGCTGATAGGTCTGTAGTTCCTGAGATCCTCAATGTCACCTTTTTTATGTAGCAGGATCATTGTAGCATTGTTCCAATCCTCAGGAATCTTCCCTTCATTAAGGCATGGAGTGAAAATTTGGGCGAGTACTGTTTCAATTTCTCCACTTGCTTCTTGTATGATGTCTATAGTAATTCCATCTTCTCCTGGAACTTTCCCCCACTTCATGTTCTTGATTGCATGAGCAACTTCTGCTGGGAGGACTGGAAGAACTCTTTTACCTTTCATGATGTCTGGAGTACATGTATCATCCCTTTCATATAATTTGGAGTAGAAATCTTTCACTCTTGTCAAAATTTCGCCTCTCTTTCTTGTTATAGAACCATCTTCTTTTCTCAGAGCCATAATCTGTTTTCTTCCCTTACTGAGATGTCCCTTTGCTATCTTTAGGCTTTTGTTGTTTTCAATTGCTTTCCTCACTAGCTCACAGTTGAATTTCCTTATGTCTTCAGTGATACTTTTTCGTGCTGTCTTGCATACCTCTATATATTCCACTTTGGAAGTCACATCTTCTTTAGTTGTCCTCATCTGTCTTCTTTTTTGCATCAACATTTTGGTTTTTCCTGATAATTTGTTCACATGCAACTTGTTCTTAGACCCAGCTAATTTTGTTGCTGTTTCCATAAGAGCTTTGGTTACTTTTATGTTAACTTCAGAAATATCCACTTCTTCCGATGTTAGGCCTTCTAAAGCAGAGAATCTGTTCTTCAGTTCCAACTTGAAAGTATTATGGTGTTTTTTAAGGTTGGTTATGTCAATACATTTTGTTTGTCTTATGAGCTTGCCACGTTCCAGTTTAGTGTTGAGGTGCATCTTACATCTCACTAATCTATGGTCACTACCTGTGTTGAACTTGTTCAGCACACTGCAGTCTTCGATGACGAATTTTTTGTTACACATAATAAAATCAATTTCACTTGTCATCCCAATTGGATGTCTCCATGTCCATTTCCTGTGTGGCTTTTTCTTGAAAAAGGAGTTCAAGATGAAAAATCCTTCTGCCTCTGCAAACTCAACGAGAGTATTTCCACGCTGGTTTCTGTTGCCGTGACCGAATTTACCTACTGAAGTTTCATTCTGTTGCCGGTGCCCTATTTTTGCATTGAAATCTCCCATAATTATCTTCAAGTGCTGCTTACCTTTATTATTTAGATGACGAATTTCCTCATAAAATTCTTCAATTTCTTCTTCAGGATGACTTGTGGTGGGTGCATAAGTTTGAATAATCTGAGCCTGGTATCTTCTCGAGAGTTGGATAACGAGTCGTGCAGCTCTGTCAGAGGAACTTTCAACTTCTACCACTTTATCCTTCAGTTTCTTGTTTATTATAAATCCAACACCACTAGTTCTGCCAGTATCTGTCCCACGATAATAGAAGAGATGTCCACTTTTCAGTTCAATGAGATCTTCTCCTTTTCTCGTTACCTCACTTAGCCCGACGATGTCCCACTTGATCCTTTGTAGTTCCTCTTCCAATTCAAGAAGCCTTGAATCAGAAGATAGGGAGTGTCCGTTATAGGTAGCCAAGGTCAGCATCAAATGGCAGCCTAGTCCGGTCCTCCGGGGATTCTTAGCACCCTCTGCCTTCATGTCGCACTGGCCGCTGCCTTGGCCAGGTACATTCCAGCAGCCGGAGACTGAGGGCCAAGATTTAAGTTGTAGAGTCATTTTGGAGGTGTTTGGCCATAGCTCACCACGCTGGCCAAGCGGGTTGGTGAGTGTGGGATAGCATTTCCTCTGATCCCGATGGTATAGTTATACCGCTATTGGCGGTCGTCAGTGCCCCTTTAGTGGGAACAGGATGCACCACGAGAAGGCGGGGTTGACATTTGTCAAGGAGAGGCTGTGATGTTACGCATCACCTGACCTTACATCCCTTATTGCATATATTTGCTTCTAAATATCTGATTGAAAAAATTCTTTCTTTCTTTTGATGCCATTTATAACTAAGACTATTTTAGGCACAGTTTCTCTTTCAAGTAATGCATAGATCTTCCACTAAGGGGCGCAAAGGTAAATTGCGTTTCCCCCAATATCTAGGCTTCTAAAAGTCTGATTTGAAAAAATTCTTGCATCAGAAACAGCTTCTCATGGGAAATGTTTTGCATATAACTAATTTTTAGTAAGGAACGGTTTTGCCACCAGGGGGTGTAAGTGTTTATTTCTGTTTATGATGTATTTGCAGCGAAATCTGAGCTTCTGAAAGAGTAGACTGAAAAAATCCTTTCATGGACCAATGCTGCTCACCTCTGAAAATGTTTTGAGATACATATACATCTGCGTCCCCTGGTGGGAAAACTATTGCTTAAAATAGTGCGTTTCCCCACCAAGGGGCGTAGATGTATATCTTATTTTTGATGATATCTCTGCTTCTAAGAGCACAATTTGAAAAATTCGTTCTTTGTTACAGCGCATTTCTGGTGCGAAATATTTCTCATATATTTTCAAGTAATGCATAGATTTTCCACTAGGGGTGTCAAGGTAACTTGCGTTTCCCCTGATATCTCTGCTTCTAAAACTCAAATTTGAAAAAAAAAATCTGCATCAGATACTGCTCATGATGAGAAATGTTTTGCATATAATTTCAAAAGTTTAATAAAGTATGGCTTGGCCACCCGGGGGCGTAAGCGTTAATTTCTGCTTCCGATGTATTTGCAGCAAAATCTGAGTTTCTGAAACAGTCTACTGAAAAAATTCTTTCGTAGACCGTTATTGCTCACCTCGAAAATGTTTTGAGAACACCCCCGCTTAAAATAGCATATAGTTTTCCCTCCAAGGGGAGCAGATGCACATCCTGTTTTTGTCAATATTCCTGCTTCTAAGAGTCTGATTTGAAAAATTCTTTCTTTTTTGGAGAGTGTTTCTGTTGCGAAATGTTTCTCATATAATTTCAAATTTTTCTTAATGCACAAGTCTGCCACTAGAGGGCGTAAGCTCACATTTCCGTTTAAAGCAATATCTGTGGGATTAAAAACCCAGTATATAAGATTCTTTTTAGGTCAGATTCTACTAACTATGAAAACTGAGTATTTTCTTCCCAAAATAATGCCCAATTTTGCTGCTAGGAGGCACCAATGTTTAATCTGTTTTTCCTAATATCTTTGCTTTTAAATGTATGATTTAAGAAATTTTTTCATTACCATATGCCATTTACCTTGTAGAACACTTTTATAGCTCACAGTTCTGCCACTAGGTGGTGTTCATGTACTTCTGCTTGCAGCTGTATCTCTGCTTTTAAAAATTTTATTGAGATTTTTTTGTCTACTGTTTGCCATTCTCCACAATAGAGATGTGGTACATTATCCTCTTTAAAAAATGCACAGACTTCCCGTTAAGTTGCGTAAAGGTCAATACCTTTTTTTCACTGTCTCTTCTGGGAGGCATATTTGAAAAGTTCTTTTTTCGTACTGCATAGCTTTTCCCATGGATATTTTTCGACTTTTCCATTATGCAAAATTCTTCCCCTAGCAGGCGTAGAGTTATATCATGTTTATTTCTCTCTTTTAACTATTTGATTTGAAAATCTGTTTGTCCTCGATAACTTCCTTTTACTGTGAGAAACTTTTTGTGCACAGTTTGTTAATTTCTGTTGCATATTTTTTAGCCGCTGGTGGAAGTAAGTAGCTATTTCTATTTCTGGATGTTTTGTCAATTGAAAAAATCCGGTTGATATTTTTTTAACCGGTTGCATTGACTTTGAATAATTTTGATAAATTTAATTCACATCAGAAAGGATTCAAAGGACGTGCTCATTACAATCGAATATTCCATGTCATCTTTCTTGTTTTCTTTTTTGTTCGCATCATAGCAAAACAGTATAAAGAGATGCATGGGCATTTAAAATCACATCGTATAATTTTCCGAATGTCAGTCAGTGCACTTCCACTCTAAGAAAAAGTTATTGGAACAGGCTGAAGAAGCTAATGCAATATAAACAGAAATTAAAGCAGCATACACATGCACACACAAACTGTAGAGTTAAATCTATGTCATACATTGCATTTGGATTGTTAAAGCTCTTCATTATTGCCCTGGGGGCTTAAATGTTATCCAATGAGGAAGTATTCAATTTAGATAACTTTTTCAGTTTTATGTGTGCACAGCAATACCGAGCCTTACATATGTCTACTTAATGCATGTTTGCTATAACGTACATACAACATTTTTACCCATTCCTGACATAACTTATCAACACCACACTGAAAATTTCCACTGATTAAAAGCTGCATACTTTGAAATGTAGAAATCTTCGTTTACGCTACGCTTGTTTCTGGCTTCCTTGATCGGAGAAGGGGGAATTCGCATTGGTATTGCATTTTCTTATTGATTTACTAAGGACATTCTTGAAAAAATATCTTCCCATAAAAGAAAAAGTGGTGCTGAAAGTGAAATAATGGTAAAAATGTCACAAAAATCCATAAAATTACAAAAAAAGTAGACATAATAAATATGAAGCTGGTGAGTTAATAACTAAACTATCAAACTCAATGAAATGGTCCCAGCCACCCCACATATTCAACAGACCATACTCTTATGTAACTTTTTTTTTCTTTGCTACCTAACAAACACACCTTAAGTTCAACCTATGGATCAAGGAGCTATTGCCACTTTTGAATCATATTATTTATCGCATCGTGATCTGAAGACAGCTTATTTTAGTAACAGTTAGTAAAGACAAGGCAACTGTTAAACAGTTTAGTCATGGTTATAATATTTTGCATGCAGTATCACAGGAACTTCGATAGTGCATGGAAAATGACACAGTAATGCATCGTTAGACTTTGACAAACTTTTTGTCCACAATTTGTGACTGATTTGAAAGGATTTAAACCAACTGTTAGATTAATAATATTGTTCAAGAAATTCTCTCTCTCACTCTCCAGCTACCTGAAAAGTTTGATTTGGAAACTGATGATGTGAAATAATTGTTAGCCTCGCACAATGAAAGACTTAGCACTGAGGGCTTGATTAAACTGGAAACATGGTAAAAAAAAAAAAAAAAAGTGGCTCATAAGAAGACTCAGTTGAATAAACTACAAAAAAAAAAAAACCTTACACTAGCAAATATTCTTGATAAAACTTTCAAAATCATAGAACAGCTTGTAAATAAGTGTGGCCCTAATTGAGTGCAGTTCTTCAGTTGTGTATATTGTTTGCATACTTTGTGCAAAAGTGTGAACCTTGTTTTGAATAGCATTTATTTGCTGAGTAAATAGTGTTATAAAAAAATAAAATAAATTGATTTTAATTGTTGATAACAGTCTAAACCTTTATAATGTACTTCCTATACTCGCTTAATGTACTTTTGTGTAATGTGGTTTCCCGGTTACAGGTAATTCTTTATAAGTGGATATTTTGAATTTTTCACTAAATACAAGCTTATTGGTAAAAAAATTGCTATTTATTTTAACTTTTTAGAAATAATTTTCTGTACTCAATTTACCCTGTTAATTTCTTAATTACATAATCAGATTTTATATTTAATTAAAATGGCCAAACTCCTACACTATTGACAGAATCATCGATAAAACTTAGCTTTAGGGTCAAGAAATGTCCCGTAAAAGTCAAGGAAAGTTCAAGAAAAGGTCAAGAAATTGAGTCTCCTGAAAATGGTAGACACCCTGCATTTTGATCATATGGCCTGACAGCATGCAGGCATGTGAGAAAGTATGGAAGGCGAAGACACCATGGCAACCTCACACTTTCAATGGTGATGATGATGGGTCCTGCCTGTTCCGAAACTGCTGCTATGCAGTCCCAAGCATAAAGGACAACTACA
This sequence comes from Macrothele yani, assembly GCA_039090855.1. Taxonomy (NCBI): domain Eukaryota; kingdom Metazoa; phylum Arthropoda; class Arachnida; order Araneae; family Macrothelidae; genus Macrothele; species Macrothele yani. Next base: position 77,309,342 of record CM077007.1, on the reverse strand, counting down.
CGTGGCTTCCAATATGGGTCACTGTATGCGGTTGGCACATGCTTTGAAGGAAGCATTATATACATTAACTGTTAAAGTAAACTGAGGAATTTTTATTGTACATATTTGCCAACTATATAGTTGTTATATTGTGTACTGTTTCTCACATTAAATGAGTGTCAAAGTGCTCGTGAGAAACTTTCATCTTTGTCCAATATAGGGTTTTCTATTGTTGAATGTCAGGAAATATTATAATACAAAGGCAAAAAATATTATGTAAATGAAAATTGTACTCACATTTTGTCTTCCTGGAGTATTTCGGAATTTTGAGCGTTTCTTGAATTCGTCGATACTCACTTTATGTAGTTACTTCGTGACAAAATTCTTCTTGATAAGCTGAAATAGGTGGGCACCAATTCTTCTTAATGAAACATGATTCAAACCATGATATTTAAAATAATGAAATATTGAGCAGTTTTAGCCTTCAATCCAAAGGGGAATCAATCAGGTAAAATATTCAGTCTTGATTATATCCTAGATTTCGTTTCCACATGATAAGTTAAAACTGGCGGGCAAGCATTCTTCTCACTGAGTTGCAATTCCAAAATGATGTTAAAAGTATTAAAATATTGAACATTCAAACCTTCAAGTTGAAAGGAAATCGATCAGGTAAAAATTATTTTGTCTTGACAACAGCTTTGACATCGTTTCCCGCTGAACTAATATTCCCAAACTAGTTTCGACTTTCATTCTCGTAGTCTTCTTCTGTGGGTTAGATGACACGTTTCTCATCGTACTTGTTCATCAGCCAACTCTCTCACTATTTGAAGGATGACTTGAAAGTTCCACGTCGACCGAACCTTTTGCGCACTCAGGTTTTAGTTTTATTGTGCATTCTATGTCACGCATGTGCTAGTTCTTGATTGAAACATCCGAATTTGCTCTTGATTTCAAATTTTTTGGTGTCGCCATCTTCTGTACATCAATCGACTCAGTATTTGTCTTGATCTTAAATCTTTTATTTTGGCTGTTTTCTTGTTCTTTCTTCTTTTCTTGCTCATAAGGTATCTCCATGCGAATGGAAGGTCCATTGGGTCGTCATAATTACAATTTCTTTCTCTAGTGTTTTCAATCATTGATGTCAAAAATTTGGGCTTTAGTTTTATGCAATGTTATTTTGCTTCCGGCCAATCTCGGATTGCCTCATTTTCTATACAATGTTGAATTAAAGATATTTTCTTTTCTTTTTGATTCCAGTTAGATATGTGTTCTCCCAGTCTAGTTTTAAATCTTCTTTTGGTACTTCCTATGTATATTTTATTCGTTTCATCAATTCTCTCTGTATCAGTAAATTGTCTTGTTGGAATGCAGTAAACTCCTTCTTTTTCAAGAATCGATCGTTTTTCGTTGCCTGTTGTTAATATGGTTTCGTTATCAATAATGGTCTCAGCAAGTATCATATTTTCTTTCGCGCATTCCTTTTTTAAAATATTTGTAAGCAGAGGAATGAAGGGAAATTTAGCTCCAAATTTTCTTTCTGTCTTAGGTTTATTGTTGGTGCTGTTTATAGATTTTTTGGTATTTTTAAGTATTTCTTCAATTAACTTTTTTCTGTATCCAAATTACTTTGCGGTTTCAGTTACCCAATTGATTTCATTATTCTCGTTTGTTCTATTGCTTGAGTGGGTTAAATCTCTTCTTATATAAAATTGCAGTGCAGACCGTTTGTATTTTCATGGGTGGCTGGACACCCATGGAAATACAAACGGTCTGCATTACAATTTTATATAAGAAGCCAGCCACCCATGGAAATACAAATGGTCTGCACTGCAATTTTATATATAAGAAGAGCTTTAATCCACTCAAGCAATAGAACAAATGGTCTGCAATGCAATTTATATAAGCCAGCCAGCCATCGAAATACAAATGGTCTGCACTCCAATTTTATATAAGAAGAGATTTAACCCACTCAAGCAATAGAACAAACAAGATCAATGAAATCAATTGGATAACTGAAACAGCAAAGAAATTTTGATTCAGAAAAAGTTAATTGAAGAAATACTTAAAAATACAAAAATATATATAAACAGCACCAACAATAAACCCAAGACAGAAAGAAAATTTGGAGGTAAATTTCCCTTCATTCCTCCGCTTACGAATATTTTTAAAAAGGAATGCGCGAAAGAAAAATTGATACTTGCAGAGACCGTTATTGATAACGAAACCATATTAACAACAAGCAACAAAGGAAGATCGATTCTTGAAAAAGCAGGAGTTTATTGCATTCCAACAAGAAAATTTACTGATACAGAGAGAATTGACGAAACTAATAAAATATACATCATAGGAAGTACAAAAAGATTTAAAAGTTAGACTGGGAGAACACATATCTAACTGGAATCAAAAGAAAAGGAAACATCTTTAATTCAACATTGTATAGAAAATGAGGCAATCCCAGATTGGCCGGAAGCTAAATTAATAACATTGCATAAAACTAAAGCCGAAATTTTAACATCAGAGGCAGTTATGATTGAAAAAACTAGTGAAAGAAATTGTAATTACAACGACCCAATGGACCTTCCATATGCATGGAGATACCTTATAGAGCAAGAAAAGAAGAAAGAACAAGAAAACAGCCAAAATAAAAGATTTAAGATCAAGACAAATACTGAGTCGAATGAAGTACAGAAGATGAAGACACCAAAAAATTTGAAATCAAACAGATTCGGACGTTCCAATCAAAAACTAGCACATGCGCGATGTAGAATGCGCAATAAAACTAAAACCTGAATGTGCAAAAGGTTCGGCCAATGTGGAAGTTTCGAGTAATCTTTCAGATAGTGAGAGAGTTGGTCGATGAACAAGTACGATGAGAAACACGTCGTCTAACCCACAGAAGAAGACTACGAGAATGATAGTTGAAACTAGTTTGGGAATATTGGTGCAGCGGGAAACGATGTCAAAGCTGTTGTCAAGACAAAATAATTCTTACCGGATCGATTTCCCTTCAACTTGAAGGTTTGACCGTTCAATATTTTAATACTTTTAACGTTAATTTGGAATTGCAACTCAGTGAGAAGAATGCTTGCCCACCAGTTTTAACTTATCATGTGGAAACGAAATCTAGGATATAATCAAGACTGAATATTTTACCTGATTGATTCCCCTTCGGATTGAAGGCCAAAACCGCTCAATATTTCATTATTTTAAATATCATGGTTCCTATTTCAGCTTATCAAGAAGAATTTCGTCACAAAGTAACTACATAAAGTGAGTATCGACGAATTCAAGAATCGCTCAAAATTCCGAAATACTCCAGGAAGACAAAATGTGAGTAACAATTTTCATTTATATTATATTTTCTGCCTTTGTATTATAATATTTCGTGACATTCAACAATAGAAAACCCTATATTGGACAAAGATGAAAGTTTCTCATGAGCACTTTAACACTCATATAACGTGAGAAACAATACACAATATAACAACTATATAGTTGACAAATATGTACAATAAAGATTTAAGCCACGTAATGAAATTCAACACTGAAATGTGTTTGAAGAATTGATTGAAACTGAGAAAATATGTGAAATATTTCCAGTGTAATTTCTTTGTCGAACATGACTGTGCCATGAGGGATTTTTCACAGAAAGCATTGCGGAGCACTTACAGAGCCTTCACAGAGCCCCAGGGTTATGCAGAACACACTTTGAAAACTGCTGTTCTGTTCGTACCCAAATTACCTCAGTTATTTTTTTTATTTTGAGACAGTAATAGTCTCGTTTGAGAAATTTATAGAATTTATTATCCGAAAGAGAAAGAAAAAAACAATGTTGGCACAGCTTTCAGTAGAGAAATTAAATTCCAGCAATTATGCAACTTGGAAGTTTGAGGTGCAAATGTTCTTGGTTAAAGAAGGCCTTTGATACATTTCAGATTATCCATAAAAAAAATAATAATAAAGAGTGGCTTAAAAGGGATAACCTTGCTAAGACCAATATGTCTTTTATTGGGAGATGATAAAATTGTTTGTTATTAGTATTACTCATTCTAGAAATGTCTGGCTTGCTTTGAAATTTTTTTATGAAAGAAAGAGTTTAACTAATTAGTTAGCTGTGGAATAACTTTTTTACAGGTCTTTTAGAGGTTATTATTCAAAAAAGTTGGTGGTCAAATTTTCAAACTAAAGCATAGTTCTCATCAGGACTACGTCACAGGAGTAGTTGCTGCCACTCAATCGGAAGTGTCCAACCGCAATTATTGTTAATTGTGGTATTTCTTTTTGCTATTTCGATCCCTTCTTCTAGTTTCCTCTTTACTTTGACCACCAACTTTTTGAATAATAACCTCTATAAGACCCATGATAAAGTTATTCCACAGTAAACTATGAATAGAGGTGCCATAAATTCATTTGCAACTAATTAGTTAGTTTTGCTGTGCAAGTTGTATGCTTTACAGTTCACTAAAGGGAATGACAATATGCAAGAATACGTTAATCTTTGTTTAGAAATTTTTGCTAAATTAAAATCAGTAGGAGGAGATATTAATGATTCCCGTATTGTAGCTATGATGCCATGTAGTCTTCCAGCTAGCTATGGTGCTGTGTAGTCTTCCAGTTAGCTATGATGCTTTTATTATAGCCATTGAGGTTAGACCTTATACAGATTTAACACTTGAACTTGTGAAATTCAAATTAATAAGTGAATATAGCAGATGACATTAGAGTTATAAACCACACACACATACTGTTAACACAGTGTCTTCATTTAAATCAGTGAATATGAAAACTTACACTGAGAATAAATATTGCTCATATTTTTGCAGAAATCATGTATATGATGATTGCTGACATTACAAAAATAAAAATAAAGGTAAGCCTGTGAAAAACAACAGCAGTAGTAGAGGTACTGGAACTCAAAATTACAAGGCAAATTCTGTAAGCAGTTAGAGAAGTGCTGAGTCCAAAGAAGTGCAAAGAACTAGGAATATTTTGTATGAAGTTAAAAGTCTAGCAAATAAAACACAATCTTGCTGTAATTGGTCAGTTGATTTTGCAGCTACAGCACATATGAGGAATGATACAAACTTTTTCTGTTTTTTAGACCTGTGCACAAATGAAAGTGTAGCTACAGCAGAAGGCACACCATTGAAATCTCTATTGGTAAGCAGCTACAGATATCTCAGTTGCAAGACTGACTCTGCAATTAATAGAGTAAAAGTAGAAAATGTTCTCTATGTGTCTTGAGCTTGAATGTAGCTTATTATCAGTGAAAAGAAGTACTGTTATAGGTCTTTGAGGTCTTGTAGTGATGCACAAAGGAAACTGCTCTTAATTAAACAAGGTCAAACCATCACTTCTGTAGACTTGATAGATGATAATAATCTGTGTAAGTTGCAAACTGTGAGTTATAATGAAGAATATGTAGAAGTAGCCAAATCAGTAAGTTACTGGGGTAAATATGACTGCGTGAATTTATGGCACCAGATATTGGGTCATAAAAACACACAAGCAATAAAAGAGCTTGAGAGCAGAAATCTGGCATGTGGAATCAAATTGTTGAACTAAGGAAAGCATTTTCGGTCAAAGTTCTACCAAGGATAAACTAATTCGTAAGCTCATAAGCTTTTTTCTAAGAAACACCCACTCAGAGCTATGGAAGTTCTAGAACTAATAGAACTATATCATAGTGATATCAGTGGTCCCATGTCATTCTTTTCTCTGAGTGAAAAGCGATGCTAAATTACTTGTATAGATGATAATGCTAGATTACATGCACATATCTCATAACTCACAACAGTGAAGCCCTTAATAAAAATAAACAATATGTAGCAACTGTAACAAATAAATTATGAATGGAATACGGGATTACACTGTACAATACAAATTTTGAAGATGCGAATCCGTTTTTCGGTGTAAATATGACATGGATGGTAAGTCAGGTAATATCCAAAAACTTGAAAATTTTTTCGTCCTGGACAGGAATCGAACCCACATCTCCTGAATAGCGCCCGAGTATGCTAACATGATAATGCTCATGCTATCCGCGTCTCCTGGATATCAAAATAACTTAAGATTTTGAATAGTATTCTTGAATTTTGTGAATAAAAAGTTAAATAAAAAAATGTCTTTTTAAATATTTGCATTCAAATTAATTGTTAGAATGGTCTTTTTCTGTTGCATAACTTTGTTGCTAGAGTTCATAAATGCAGGTATTATCAAAATTAAAACATATTTTATTCCATATCATTGCTTTAAACAATCAGACTGAAACACTCCGTTTTCCTTCAATACCTTCTACCACAGAGATCAGTTTTCATACAAGTTTTTCTTCAAGTAAAGTACAATTTTACCTGTACAGAATGTATGAGAAAATGTTTATTATTTTCCCCCCAATAACTCTGCTTTTAAAAGTCGTCTGATTTGAGAAATTAGTTTTGTGGCTGATAGCATTCATGGCAAAGAATGCTTTACTTATAATTTCTAGTTTTTTGTCATGCACAATTTTTCATAAGGTAGTGTAGGAGATTATTTCTATTAACAACATATTTGCAGTTGAATCTATGTTTCTAAAAGCCCAACTGAAAAAATTCCTTTTTCATCAACCACCACTCACAAGGAACACCCCGGGTTCGAACAAACAAAATCCGCACCAAACTTCTGTTATAAGTTATTTACATACCTCCAAATTCAGTGGTGATATTTGTTTTTCTGTAAAACTCCGCAGTTGCTCACATGCCACCTGTCGCTCGCAGCTGCTACGCCAGTCGAGAGTGCGCAGGTGCTTTTATCGTATGGCTTGTTTGTCTGTGTACATAGTGAGACGACAAAATGATTCGACCTTTTTTGCGTCAGTTTTGAATATACATCTATCTGACAAGTCACTCGTACCTTGTGATTCCTGGTCTGGACACAAGGATGAATGAATACTTCAGGAGGCCTTCCGGGGGAAAACAAGTTCATTTAAAAATAGTTTCCCCAAAACTTCTGAAAATGCATTCTGTGATCTACAATCAACTGTCTGCGGAGATCTATAGACTGATGCTTCGTTACGCATGGCAGAAAGCTGGCTACCATTGTGGTGAACCTGTGCAGAATTTCAAAAGTGTCGTCGACGTGGCTTTTAACACTAATGTTCTTCGTGCGTGTGCATTCTGTGGGTGTACCGATGTGGCATTTATTAATTGTTATGCATTTTGTGGCAATGGTTATTGCTTTGATCATTTTATAGACAGCCCTCACATGAATTAATCTTTTGACACTTGCACACTCTGACCCTTCGTTATGAAGTAACGGATGTCAACAGTCCTATGTACGTGATATTTATTTTCGTGCAGATCCGCTCTTTACGCTTCAACGTGGCACCTATCTTCAGAGACCTCTACTGGTCAACTGTAGAATTTTATAGAAAAACGAATATCACCATTGAATTCAGAGGCACGTAAATGACTTATAATGAAAATTTGGTGTGGTTTTGTTTGTTCGACCCTGGGGGTGTTCCTTGTCAGAATGAGAATTATTTTGGACATATTTCCTTTTAAAAACAATACAGAATTGTTCTGTTAGGAGAAGAAATATACATAGTATTTTTCACAATATCTGTTTTTACAAAAATAGGACATAAGGGCATATTTCTGTTACAAAATATTAGCAGCCATATCTGTGCATATAAAAACTCAGCTGTGTGTGTGAAAAAAAAAAAAAATTTGGCCTGATACTGGTCATCAGAGAAAACATTTTATTTGTATTTCTGCCAAAAGGTATCTCTACTTTTAGAAATCCAAATGAAAAAGTATTATTCAAGTTTGAGGTAATAAATCTTACCTTCGAATCATAATTTTTTTGTGGAATAACTTTTTTACGGGTCTTATAGAGGTTATTTTTCATGAAAGTTGGTTGTCAAATTTTCGAACTAAAGCCTAGTTCGTCATCAGGACTATGTCACTGGAGTAGTTGCTGCCACTCAATTGGAAGAGTCCATCCGCAATTATCGTTAATTGTGGTACTTCTTCTTCTTGCTATTTCGATCCCTTCTTCTAGTTTCCTCTTTACTAAGTTTGACTGGTGGGCGATTATTTTCACTGAGTCCCAATTTATGGAGTGTCCACTTGCTTGTATATGTCTGTCTAGCCCTGTTTTGTTCCCAATGTTCCTAATAGCTGCTTGGTGTTCTTTTATTCGGACCTTAATACTTCTCCCTGTTTCTTATCTCTGAGGTGACCAAGTAAATAATAATTAATGTTGGAGAGTGGCGAATTTCTAGTGTCTATTATAGGTCTTACTGGATGGCCTTCTTTGTGAACTTTTATCGTACCATAGATCTGTGGAATTCTTGACTGGATTTTGGAGAAGTTTTTGAAGAGCTCATTAAGCTGTTTTTTATTTCTTAAAGAGCTGATTAATTTCTTAAGATTTTTGACAGTTTGATCTATAGGGTTACCATTGAGTTCTTCATAATAAGGCTTGCTCAATTCAGCTTCCATTTTATTGTAATACTTCTCTTTTTCTACCAATACCAAAACTTTGCTCTTATCTGCTCTCAGTGCTACAATTTTGTCATTGGCTTTGAATTTTTTAAGGTCAGCAATGGCATTTCTATTAAAATTGTAATCAACTTTTACTGGCTTTTTTACAAAGTTTGAGACGCAGTCTGAGAATTCTTTCCTTAAAGTAACTGCTGTATTTTCATCTTCTCTTTCTACCTTACTACAGATGCTTTCTAAATCAATCAGTATACGTTTTTTATCAAGTGTTGCGGAGGAAAGGTTATAATTATATCCCTTATTGAGGAGATTAATCAGGTTTTCATCTACTCCTTCTTCCGTCAGATCTATGACATGTTTGTTAGTGGGGATGGTATTAACTGTGGGCCAGACTTTAACTTTGGATTCAACCATTTATTCTCTTTAATCTTCAATTTTTCCTTAAACTTTTTGTTTTTATCTCTCACTGCTTTAGCTAACCAATTATCAATATTTTTCTTTTCTGCTTCCGGAATTTCACCTAATGAAATTGTTGTACATTTCAAGCTCGGCAAAACGTGCTCCCACCTCGATAGAGGGAGGCCAAAAACCGCTTGGTTACTTTATAATTAAAAACTATATGTTTGCAAGTTAAAACAAACTATTATAAATTATTACTTATATACGTAGTTAATCTTAATTCAATACCTTAAACTTTCGAACTTTTAAAATACTTAGTATTAAAAACATATGAAATCACCATTTCATCGGGTAGGGAGACATCATTTGCAATCACACTCGACCATTGTTATAAGCATTTTCACTAGTCTATGGTTTGCATCATCAGGGCGGTTCATGGTCGAGTGTGATTGCAAATGATGTCTCCTTACCCAATGAGATGGTGGTTTTGTATGTTTTTAATACTAAGTATTTTTTAAAGTTTGAATGTTTAATGTATTAATGCATTGAATTAAGATTAACATTGAATTAAGATGAATTAAGATTATCTATAATAGTTTATTTTAACTTGTAAATATATATAGTTTTTAATGATAAGTAACCATGTGGTTTTCGACCTCTTTCAAAGTGGGAGCACATTTTGCAGAGCTTGAAATGTACAACCTATGTTGATGATTTAAAGGTAAGATTTATTGCCTCAAATTTGAATACATGTGTAATAGTCATAAAGGTTAGTTTAACATGAGGTTTTTGAAACTAATGACCTTTGTGATATGCATGTATGGAAAAAGTATTTTTGCACTGTATGCCATTTGCTATGGTATGCTTATGAAAATTATAACTTCAAAATATGTCAAGTTTTCCCACTAGGGGTATATGCATAAACTATTTTCTTGCTTTCTCTGCTTCTAAAAGTCATATTTGAAAGATTCTTTTTCAGTTGCATAGCACCTTCTATGAAGAATATTTTGCATGATTTTCTACATTTTCAAAATGCACAGTTTTAGAGCTAGGGGTGTCGGTGCATATTTCTATTCAAAAGAGTGTTTCTGATTTTAAAAATTCTATGCAAAAATCCTTTTTTAGTAGGATACCTTTCACTCAGAACATTTCACCCTCATTTCGTTCTCAAATAGTGGGAAGTTTTTCTGCTAAGGTTGTGAAGTTATATTATGTTTTCCTTCATATTTCTGCTTCTAACTGTTAGATTAAAAAATGTTTTTGTGTTGAGTTTATTCCATTGTGAGGAATATTTTTAATGCAATTAGTAATTTTTCACAGTGTACCTTTCTGCCACTAATGGGCACCTATTTGCTATTTCTATTTGAAAATGACTTACTGATTTTAGGAATACGGTTGACAAAATACTTTGTGCTACTGGTTATATTCAACATAAAGAAAAATGCAAACACTGTGTACACTTTGATTATTGCACAGTTTTTCCTCTAGGGGCATATTTTCTTATTCATTGATTTTCTACTTTTCTGAAGTATTCTTTGAAAAATACTGCTCATTACACCTAAGAATTTAGTATGATCTTTCTTGTGCTTTTTAAGGTCTAGGCATCTTTAATGATTTTACCAACTGACAAGTATTTACTGTGATATACACAGATTGAACTCAAAGTAGTCAAGTCACAAAGCAGAATTGGTGTACATAGATTGAACTCAAAGTAATCAGGTCACAAGCAGACAAGGTGACAGAGTTGTTGTGAAAGTGTGTAGAAATGCTTTTAATGTTTCTCAGTTGGTGGTTACTGAAGAAACCTTTGCATCAAGGCAAAAGTGCTCAGGCATTTAATTTAATATTTAGAGCTGGAAAACTGAAATCTTAGTTTTTTACTGTCCGTACATTAGTACGGGTCAGTGTCTCTGTCTGTATATTTCCTCCTATATTTAGAATTATGTTGTCTGTGAAAGTAGTGTATATATTTAAAATTGTTAGTAGTAATGGGTTAGTTTTCTTTGAGAATATTTAGCATGCTTAAAAATGATGCTGTGTATTCAGTTTTAACGATTTATTGTAAAGTCATCATTACTTTCTTCAATTTTTTCTTATTTTTAGAAATACAACAATGATTGGTGGATTGGAAGGCTCGTGAAAGAAGGTTGTGATGTTGGTTTTATCCCTAGTCCTGTAAAGTTAGAAAATTTACGATTACAACAAGCACAAGCTCCCAGTAAAAAATTTTATACCAGGTATGTTTCTTCATATCAACTTACGTAATCTCCTACATACAAATATATGTAAGAACATTCTTGTAGCTATCTTAATAAAATTTGTTTCTTCTGAAGTTAAATGTTTGTTCTAGTTGTAAAGTTATTGACTATCTAGCAGCATTCCAACAGCTATTCATATTCTTTATAAGAGTTTTTCACAAGAGTATAGCTTTCTACATGTGATTTTTTGGAGCCAATAATTTCTGTAGCAATAAACCTATATGATAACTGATGATGGAATCCTTCTTCTTTTTTTCTTTTTTTTTCTTTCAAGTCTCTAATTTTCTTTCCATGATGTCGTATTATCAGTGATCACGTGTTCATCACTACCAAAAGTTTCATCCTGGATAGTTAACCCTCCTCAGTGCTAATATATGTGGCTGTGAAAAACTGGAAAATTATATTGTTTCAGAATAAAAATTGAAAATGTCCTCTTGATATCTTTCCAAATGTTTCTTACTTCAGTATTTGGTCATTGCCAAATAGATATAAAGGAATTCTCTTAACTGAATATCATTTCTGAAGGTGTTAGTGTGTTAAAACAGTTGAAATAATATTGACATGCACAGCATTATAATTCCCTGTTAAAAGTAAGATTGTAATTCATTTTTGTGGACATTACTGATGATTTCAAAGGTTTTCAAAATGTTAATTCCTAACATACAGTGTTTAGTATGTTTTAATGTTTGAGTTGACCACTCTCTCAGTAAATAAAATGATATTTTCATATTAAAACTAAGTGACTAAAAATGTAGTAACCCTTATTCTTTTCAATTATAATTAAGAACATTAAGCTAAAATGATAATTAATTTAAAACAGAATATGCATATCAACTAATACTAAGTTACAATTAATAACTAAGGAAATGATGGAAAACTCAAACCTGATACATGCCGCTTCTGCAAGCGTTTTCAAAGGCATCTGATGATAGAGGCCCGTGCCTCTGAAAGCGCTAGCAACAGCGGAATGTACCTGGTTTGAGTTTTTTGTGTGACCATTCCCTAGTTATTAATTGTGACTTAGTGTTAGTTGGATATACATATTCTCTGTTAAATTAATTATTATTTTAGCTTAATGTTCTTAATTATAGTTGAAAAGAATAAGGATTACTATGTTTTTAGTCACTTAGTTTTAATATGCAAATATTGTTCTATTTACTGAGGGGGGTGGTTGACTGAAATGACAAAACATATGTTAAGAATTGTAGTAGTACATGTGACTAACCTTGAAAATATTAATATTACTGAATTTACATTTAAAAAAAATGAGAATATCAAGCATTAAACTCATTTTTATTATAGTTACTGATAGGAGAAATATTTACAGTCCTGCATTTGGCTTTAGGAATAGTAATTTTTGTAATGAAGGATTTCATGGCTACTCGTGTATATCAAATATCGTTGATTACAGAAAATTCTGATCCATTTAATATTTTTAGAAACTCATTTTCTACTAGTTTCTAAAAATATTTGTGACTAATTTTCAAAGTGAATACCATTTTTTCATAAAGTCAGTTATTTAATTTAATTCTATTTTCACTTGAATAACTTTCATTTAATCTTCCCATCTTCCGAGGTTTTTTTTTTTTTTTTTGGGGGGGGGGGGTTCCAGACGTTTCTGGACTCTGTATTTTTGTCAAAGCCTGTTCTCAATGTGGGGAAAGGCCTTTACAAAAATCCAGTGGCCAGAAATGTCTGTAAAACCAAAAGAACTAAGAAGAAGGGAAGATTAAATAAAAGTTATTCAAGTGAAAACAGAATTAAGTAAATATATTTGAGTAAAGCCTTGAGTAAAGTCACTTATGTACACCAAAATAACTGAATGCTGTCTAGACACGGTACCAAACAATGGAGATAATTGCAGATTAAAAGATGAACTTTTATTTACACTTAAAACCATATATACATGCGAGATCTTTCAGACCCACTATGGGTCCATCATCAGGCACCGCAGAGGGGTGGTTCCGTGATTATAAAGTCGAAAAAAACAACCCACAATGCATTGGCATGGAGGCGCCGCTCAAGCCCACGCATGCACACTTGTTAAATATATAAACATGCAAATATTATAAAAGTACAAGAAACACGATTACGGATTACGATGATATACGTATACAATGATGTAAAATAAAATGTCTCCAGGATGAGGGTAATGTCAACGGCATGTCGTCACTGGTTGGCAAATAGAGTTATTTGCATTTTTGAACTTCCCTTTTTGTTGGTAAAGTTCGATTAACACTTACCGCATGTGGGGCTTGGCTTTCAATTCTTATTTCCATTATGTGGATGCGGCATGGGGGTTTTTCATTTAGTTGCGGGTCCACTTCCTTTTTTTTCCCGTTGGTATTTATCTGGCCTCGTCACTAAATGAGTTTTTTTCCTTTGCTGCCTCCTCATTTACTTATATAATTTTTCATAACCCGAGTACTTTCGGTAATACTCCATTACCGTCATCGAGGGGACGTTTTGCTCCGACTAGCACGGACCGTGTCAGCTGGGCATTTCGGTGGTTCTCGCGGGCTGCTTCTGTCATCGGCTATCGCTTCTTCTTGGGCGTTGTGGCGCCATCTCTTGTTGGTCACTGATCTCATTTTTTGAACTTTTTCATTTTTTTGCTCAATTTTAATTAAATTTCTCCAGCTGTTTCTCAAAACATTAGGGTCATTATGGTTGCAAACTTTTGCCCTATTTTTTTCAATCATTACCGACTCTGCTATTCTGAGGTGTTTTTCGGATTTACAGCTTTTAATGATTTTTATATTTTCGAATTTAGGATATTTTTGGTTATCTAGACAGTATTGAATAAGTGCTGTTTTTTCTTCTTTTTTCTGCCAATTTTTTATGTGTTGTTTTAATCTGTGTTTAAGTTTATTTTTGGTACTTCCTATATAAGCCATTGGAGGATTTTCAGTGATAGGAATTGAGTAAATACCTGCTTTTTCTAACATTTTTATTTTTTCATTATTTTTTACCATATTTTTGATGGTATTTACTTTTCCTCCAATTTGAATGTTATGCTTTTTACAAATATTATTAATTTCATTGTAGTACCTTTAATGTAAGGAAAACCATTTAAATATTTGACTTCTTTTTTATTTACTACAGCATTATTTTTTATTTTCTTTATTACTTCTGTGTTCCATTTTTTTATTAAATGGTTAGGATAACCAAAGCTACCTGCAATTTTTTTTATGATTTGATTTCTTCATTGATTAACTGACTATTTTCAGAGTGCGTATATGCTCTTTTAATTAAGGTTTTTAGACTATTGCATTTTTGAGGATAAGGATGTGCCGAATTGTACGGGATTAGAACCGGAACAAATGAACTTTTCCGATAAACCCTGTATAGTAACTTATCTGTGGATTTGATAACTTGTACGTCTAAAAAGGCTATTGCATTATTTTTTTCTATTTCAACAGTGAGTTCTATAGTTGGATATAAAGAGCTGTAACATTTTGTTAATTTTCTTAATTCTTCTTCGTTCAGTTTTGATAGAATGAAAATATCATCCACGTATCGACAGTACACTTCTGGTTTTTCTTCCATACTATGCAGGACATTTTCTTCAATTTCGTTCATCACAACCTCAGCATATAAAGTTGATAATGGTGAGCCCTTTGGGCCTCCTGAATTTTGCTTGAATATTTTGTTCTTGTATGTAAAAATATTATTTTCATATAAAATAACCTCCAATATCGGAAGTAAATTGAAAAATAGAGTTATGTACATGCTTTCAGTGAATAATAAGCCATTACAACACTGGTTGGCAAATAGAGTTATGTACATGCTTTCAGTGAATAATAAGCCAGTCTTAGTTGCAGGTGTTGATAAGATCTTGGTGCTTTTCCAGTCCGGAATGTCAACGGCATGTCAACACTGGTTAGCAAATAGAGTTATGTACATGCTTTCAGTGAATAATAAGCCAGTCTTAGCAACACCTGCAACTAAGACTGGCTTATTATTCACTAAAAGCATGTACATAACTTTATTTGCTAGCCAGTGTTGTAATGACGACATGCCGTCGACATTACCCTCATCATGGAGATGTATATATCATCGTAATCCGTAATCGTGTTTCTTGTACTTTTATAATATTTGCATGTTTATATATTTAACAAGTGCGCATGCGTGGGCTTGAGCGGCATCTCCATGTCAATGCATTGTGGGTTGTTTTTTCCGACTTTATAATCCTGAAACCAACCCTCTGCGGTGCCTGATGATGGACCCATAGTGGGTCTGAAAGATCTCGCATGTATATATGGTTTTAAGTTGTAAATAAAAGTTCATATTTTAATCTGCAATTATCTCCATTGTTTGGTACCGTACCTAGACAGCATTCAGTTATTTTGGTGTATTTAGTTGGCACGAATAGCACAGACGTTTGGTCACTTATGTATACTTATCAGAAAAAGAAGTATACATCATTGAAGACCTGATGAAAGTATGGTAATTACCAGTGGTGCCAGGTCATTATGGCTATCCAGGGCTAAGCCCCACATAAAAATGAGAAAAAAAATGTTTTTTCTTTTAATTGGAAAAATTCTGAAAGAAAATCTATATTAGTAACCAGTTCCCAGATTTTCTTAATGCAAATATGAGCCACTATAATAGTTGAGTAACTGGGTAACACATTGCAGCCTTTCATATCTGTTCACTAGAGCTCTGAATATCGTTTGGTGGTGGAGGTAACACCCATCTACTTGTTATCTTGGTTGCCTTGGCAAAGCATCAAAGAACAGTAATCAATGAGCCATGGTTCATACATGTCCTAAAATTCCTGGAAATATTAGAAAACTCCTGGAATTCCATGTTGTCCTAGAAAAGCCCTGGAAATGTCCTAAAATTCTGTTGCGTGTTCTGGAATTTTATCCATTCTTGCCTTTTTGTCCCTGTGCAATGTTTTGTAGTTGAGGATTTTACTACTGATATAACTTGTGTCTGACAAATTTCCCTCCCCACCCCCTGCAAAATGTGGGGGCTGTTGATTTTCTTGTCTGTTAGCAGCTCTAAAGCTACATTATTAGCACATCTTTTGTAAAAAAATCGTGCATATGCTATCACTCTCTGTCTGGCTGGGGACACCATATCTCTGTGACTATTAGTTCGAAAGTGAAATTCTTTTTTGTATTGGGAAGCTTGAAATGTGAGAATGATGATCTTGCACAACTTCACCACTAAACGGCGTAAATGCATATCCTATTGAATTCAAAGTACATTTTATTTCATATATTTGCTTCTAAATATTCAATTGAAAAAATTCCTTTTCCTTTCGTTTGTATTTATATCGAAGACAATTTTAGTTACAGTCTCATTTTCAAGTAAAGCATAGATTTTCCACTAGGAGGCATAAAGATAGATGGCGGTTTTCCGTTATCTCCACTTCTAAAAGTCCGTTTTTAAAAATTCTTCCTTCATCGAATACAGACAGCTCCTGATGAGAAATGTTTTGCATATGATTCCTCATTTTTGGTAAAGAAAGGTTTTGCCACCAATGGACATAAGTGTTTATTTCGGCTTCTGATGTATTTGCAACAAAATCTGAGCTTCTGAGAACTCGATTGAAAAATTCTAAATATAAGTATTTCTCAATACTTATTAACTATATGTCAACAAAATAGTTTCCATATCATCTACTGTTTCGCACGTTACTAGAAATTCGAGCACAGGAAAAAACGTCCATATAATAAAAAAAATTTTTTTTTATTTCAACTTGTCACTAATATTCCTTTTTGATGTTCCTTATAATAGTTTAGAATTTTATTATGAAGATTACAAATTCAAAGGCCAACAGGGGTGAGGGGGTATATAAATTTGTAATCTTCATAATAAAATTCTAAACTATTATAAGGTACATCAAAAAGGAATATTAGTGACAAGTTGAAATAAAAAAAAATTATTATATGGACGTTTTTTCCCGTGCTCGAATTTCTAGTAACGTTCGAAACAGTAGATGATATGGAAACTATTTTGTTGACATATAGTTAATAATTTCTGAAACCACGTAATGTTTTCGACAAATGTTGAATTAATATAATTTCTCAATACATTGAGATGGGAAAAAACATGTTGAAAAATGTATTCATCTTTAGTTAATATCCATTTAATGATAATGGTTTAACTGTTGCAACTTTTTACATCTTATTTTTCCTTTGTGTCAGATGCATTTTTCGATTGAAAAATACTGGAATTAACTGCAATAAATTAGATAGACAAAATTCGTAACATACCTTTTGGTTGTAACAGTTGTTGGCCTAGTCGTCACTGTGTTATCTTTCACTTAGTTCTTCAGTTTAAACACTCCAAAAAACAGTAAGTATGTTCTTCACGAAGGTATGCGTACTCATTGATTACAAAATTTAAAAAAGAGGGGTGGATGGAGGAGCTTTCTTCAAGTCTACTTTGGACTAGAATACCTCCAAGTCTGAAATTTCAAAGGCCAACAGGGGTGAGGGTATAAAAATGTCTCTTTTAAAAAACAATTACTCCAAGAAGGGTAGTCATGACAAAAAAACAAAAGGACTAAAATGAACTGTAAAACATTAAAATACCTTAGGACAGGATGCACAAGTATGAGTCATTTGAAAAATTTCCGCACGAGAAAATGCAAGTCATCAAAAATATCGCTGGATTTCTTGGCTGTATTGTTTGATGCATTTCGGCAAACTTTTTTGCCATCTTCTGGGGCTTTGAGTCATCCGTTCCTTCCACAGTCTACACTGACTATGCCACATACTCAGATCACAAATCTCTGCCTTTACGTGTTATGACACGTCATACATCATCAATCTGCTATGTTGCCATTCTCCGTTTTTGGGAATTTAATAGTCTTGTTTCATGTAAGTCTAGGTCTGGTTGGATGCAGTGTTTTTGTGCTGTCTGCTTCCCTGCCTTTTGTTCTCTTCTTCTATGAGTATTTTCCAGGAAGCGATATATCCACTCCACTACTAATATTACAGTTGGTGTTTTTAGTTTTTCTATTAGTATTGCTTTAGCCTAACGAATAGTCTTTTCGGTAGATTGTTTGCAAATAATTTCGATATCTTCAAATACTGGTACTATATTATTTTTATGAAATATTGTAAAAGTGCTGTTTTTCTTCTCTTTTTTTTCTCAGTTTTTCAAAAAATTTTTCAAAAACTGGGAAAAAAGGGGAAGAAAAAACAGCACTTGTACAATATTGCATACAAAATAATAAAGTGCCAGTACTCGAAGGTATCAAATTATTTGCAAACAACCTACCAAAAAGACCATTCGTTATGCTAAAGCAATAATAATAAAAAACTAAAAACACCAACTGTAATATTAGTAGTGGAGTGGATATACTACTTCCCTGGAAAATACTCATTGAAGAAGGGAACAAAAGGCAGGGAAGCGGACAGTGCAAAAACATCGCACCCAACCAGACCTAGACTTCAATGAAACAAGATTATTAAGTTCCCAAAAACAGAGAATGGCAACATAGTAAATCGATGACTTGTTTTAACATGTAAAGACAGAGGTTCATGATCTGAGTACGTGGCATAGTCAGTGTGGACTGCGGAAGGAACGGATGACTCAAAGTCCCAGAAGATGGCAAAAAAGTTTGCTGAAATGCATCGTACAATACAGCCAAGAAGTCCAGCGATATTTTCGGTGACTTGCATCTTCTCGTGCGGAAATTTTTCAAATGACTCGCACTTCTGCTTCCTGTCCTAAGGTATTTTAGCGTTTTACAGTTCATTTTAGTCCTTTGTTTATTTGTCATGACAACCCTTCTTGGAGTAATTGTTTTTTATTTAAAAGAGACATTTTTTATACTGTTCTAATGCATTTCTGAGCCCCCTCACCCCTGTTGGCATTTGAAATTTCAGACTTAAAGGTATTCTAGTCCAAAGTAGACTTAAAGAAAGCTCCTCCATCCACCCCTCTTTTAAATTTCATAATCAATGAGTATGCACACCTTCGTGAAGAATATACCTACTGTTTTTTGGAGTGTTTAAACTCGAGAACCGAGTGAAAGTTAATGCACTGATAACTAGGCCAACAACTGTTACAACTAAAAAGTACGTTGCAAATTTTGCCTAACTAATTTGTTGCAGTTGATTCCAGTATTTTCCAATCGAGAAATGCATTTGACACAAAAGAAAAATAATGTAAAAAGTTAAAACAGTCAAACCATTATCATTAAATGGATTAATATTAACTAAAGACGAATATGAAAAAATTTATTTCGTGAACTGATGCCTCTCACCTTGTATAACCTTTTTAGAATACCTCCTGCTTAGGGCTCGATTTCGACCGGTAGTTAGTAGGAAATTGCTAGCAAGCAAATGCATTTTGCTGGTGATAAAAAGTGTTTCTAGCAAAAGTTGGTAGTGGAAATTTTTTTAGTGTGAACTGTAAAGTGCCACTGCATTGCATGTGTGGAATATTTTAGACACATACAAAAAGAGCAACTGCTTTCTGGAAACAAATATTTCTTGAAAAGTGCAAACATTATAAAAACATTTTGGTACTAGTTGAAATATCCAGTATATTTCCCTTGTCTACTTCTGCATGTGAGGTTGGGTTCAATTTCATGAAGATAATCCAGGGTGATTGGAGGGGCAGTTTAAACTTACAAACATTGAATGCTCTCATGAGTATTGAGGTTGAAGGTCCATTCAAAGACAAGTTTGACCCCAGGCTTGCTGTTTTAAACTGGTATGATGAAAAGGCCCAAAACCCAGATGGTAAACCATATGAAAAATAACTTAAGATTTTGAATAGTATTCTTGAATTTTGCGAATAAAAAGTTAAATAAAAAAATGTTTTTTTTAATATTTGTATTCAAATTAAATTGTTAGAATTAATTTGTCACATCATGAAAAGGTGAGTTATATCTATATATTTGTAATCTTTTTAGCATTACAATGTGACAGTTACAGAGGTGAAATCAAAATTTGTCATGATTGGCCAACGGATGAGGACATGTTAAAGTTTTTTTGTATAATGTTAATAAACTTTTGCTAGTAGATAATGCAATTTGCTAGTAAAAAATAAGGCCACTAGCAAGTGTTGCTACTGCTAAAAGAAACAAAATCAAGTCTTACTCCTGCTTAAAATAGTGCTTAATTTTTTCACCATGGGCTTAGATGCATATTTTGTTTTTGTCAATTTCTCTGCTTCTAAGAGTTCGATTTGAAAAATTCTTTCTTTGTTGGAGAGCATTTTGGGTGCAAAATGTTTCTCATATAATTTCAATTTTTTCTTAATGCACAAGTGTGCCACTAGAGGGCATAAGTTCATGTTTCCGTTTGCATCAACATCTGTGGGACTAAAAACCCGATTGAAAAAGATTCTTTTTTGGTCCGATACTACTAACTATGAAAACAGTTTTGCTTATTTTCTTCCCAAAGTAATGCACAATTTTGCCACTAGGGGGCATAAACATTTAATCTATTTTTCTCAATAACTGTACTTCTAAATGTCCGATTTAAAAAATTCTTTTAACACCGGTTACTATTTACCTTATGGAACATTTTAGGTTTGTATTTGAGATGGTTTGTAGTTCATAGTTCAGCCACTAGTGGTATTTGTGTACTTCTGTTTGCAGCTGTATCACCACGTCTAAAAACCCTATTGAGATTTTTTTTTATTATTATTACTGTATGCTATTCGCTACAATGAAGATGGGGAGTGAATAAGATTTTTGCTACTATAAGAAAATCCTCTTTAAATAATGCACAACTTTCTCCCTAGGGGGCATAAAGGCCAAAACCTTTTTCTTGCTATCTTTGCTTCCAGGGGATGTATGTATTTAAAAAGTTCTTTTTCCTTAGCATAACTTTTGCTATCAAGAATACATTTTGCTTATTTTCAACTTTTCCATTATGCAAAATTCTGCTAGAAGGCATAGAGTTATATCATGTTTCTTTCTATATATCTCTTTTTAACTGTTTGATTAGAAAATCTCTGCCTCTGGTAACTTCCGTCTGCTGTGAGAAACTTTTTATGTGTCATTTGTTAATTTGTGTAACATACTTTTTTAGCCACTGGTGAAAGCAAGTAGCTGATGTTTTATAAGTATCTGTTTTTTTTTTTTTTTTTTTTTTTTTTTTTTGTGGCTTACTCTAATTTTTGCTGAAATTTGCTAATGAATATGTTATGTAAAAATTTGCCATAAAATCAGATTGCTTTCTAATATCAGAAACTTAAATCTAGTTGTTTCTTAGTATTTTTTAAGCTAACTAATCACTTTCTTACTGTAATTAGTTCTCTAATCACACCCAGTTAAATTGCCTTGATCACTGATGAATGCAACTGTACACATAACTCTTGAATTTAAAATTTTCCTTTTGTTCTCTTTCATTTCATTTTGAACATTTTTGTGCATACTTTGTTTGCTGGTGAGTACAAATTTAAAATATAGCTAGAGCATCAACATGATGCAGGGATAGAAAATGGTCAGTAAAATCAGTAAAAGTCAGTATTTTTCAGATTGGTCAGTTTTAGTCTGTATTTTTCAATTTTGGTCTGTACAGTCAGTTTTATACCATGGCTTTTTTAAAAAAGATTTACGTGATATGAAAAAAAGTTTGTGGTCGGTAAAGTAATGTTTTATGTGGCAGATGGATTGAAAAATTAGAAAATGCCATTGAGAAGGCTCTGAGTTATAACTTTGTTAACAACCTTGTGCACTAGAGAGTGATTTTTGATCTCTATATTGGGAATGTTATCTAAGTGCAAAAAAGTAAATTTTGGTTAACTTTCCTCACCAGATGTATTATTTTGGTTTGGGGAAGAGTTGTGTGTGCGCATATACGCAAACAATGCTCCTACCCATCTTATATTTCCTATATTTTGAGCCTTTGTACTGTATTTCCTATAATTTTTCTTATTACTTTCTCATACATGAGGAAGTATTGTAATCGTGCAAAAATTCGAATTTGAGATTTCAACGGAAATACATGTTTTGGGGTCCCCGAATACGATTTCACTATTTTTGAAGTGGTTTCTGTGTGTCTGTCTGTTGTTTGTGTCCACCATAACTACATAATTATCTGGTTAATTGTGAAGTTTTTTTGAACTAATCAGTGCTGATTTTTTTTTAATTTCTCTGAAAATAATAATACAGAGATGAAATTTGGACATTGTAGTGTCCTGGTAGTTCACCACTGTGTAGGGCGGGGTGGGGCCCTATACCAGCACGAAAATCTTAACTTGGGAATACTCAGTAAATTTTACTGTAGGAATTTAATAGACACCCTGCTTAAAAATTTCTCTGGATCTCTCTCTCTCTCTCTCTATATATATATATATAATATATATCAAATACGTGGAGATAATGTAAATGGACGATGTAATCACTCTTTCCACGTTATTTTTTAAACAACGCATAGTGACTGAAAAATTGTATTTCGGCACTGCTGGGATCGAACCCCAGAACTCTCGATAACTAGTCGAGTGCGTTCGAACGCACTCGACTAGTTATCGAGAGTTCTGGGGTTCGATCCCAGCAGTGCCGAAATACAATTTTTCAGTCACTATGCGTTGTTTAAAAAATAACGTGGAAAGAGTGATTACATCGTCCATTTTTCTATATATATATATATATATATATATATATATATATATACTGAAGAGCAAAGCTGAAAACTAAGGAAAAACTTTAGAGTTTAAAACGAAAGTTGCAAAATAACCTGAAGATCAATATATATATATGGGATGTAAGGTCAGGTGATGCGTAACATCACAGCCTCTCCTTGACAAATGTCAACCCCGCCTTCTCGTGGTACATCCTGTTCCCACTAAAGGGGCTCTGACGACCGCCAATAGCGGTATAACTATACCATCGGGATTAGAGGAAATGCTATCCTACACTCACCAATCCGCTTGGCCAGCGTGGTGAGTTATGGCCAAACCCCTCCAAAATGACTCCACAACTTAAATCTTGGCCCTCAGTCTCCGGCAGCTGGAATGTACCTGGCCAAGGCAGCGGCCAGTGCGACATGAAGGCAGAGGGTGCTAAGAATCCCCGGAGGACCGGACTAGGCTGCCATCTGATGCTGACCTTGGCTACGTACAACAGGCGCTCCCTATCTTCTGATACAAGGCTTCTTGAATTGGAAGAGGAACTACAAAGGATCAAGTGGGACATCGTCGGGCTAAGTGAGGTAACGAGAAAAGGAGAAGATCTCATTGAACTGAAAAGTGGACATCTCTTCTACTATCGTGGGACAGATACTGGCAGAACTAGTGGTGTTGGATTTATAATAAACAAGAAACTGAAGGATAAAGTTGTAGAAGTTGAAAGTTCCTCTGACAGAGCTGCACGACTTGTTATCCAACTCTCGAGAAGATACCAGGCTCAGATTATTCAAACTTATGCACCCACCACAAGTCATGCTGAAGAAGAAATTGAAGAATTTTGTGACGAAATTCGTGATCTAAATAATAAAGGTAAGCAGCACTTGAAGATAATTATGGGAGATTTCAATGCAAAAATAGGGCAACGGCAACAGAATGAAATTTCAGTAGGTAAATTCGGTCACTGCAACAGAAACCAGCGTGGAAATACTCTCGTAGAGTTTGCAGAGGCAGAAGGATTTTTCATCTTGAACTCCTTTTTCAAGAAAAAGCCACACAGGAAATGGACATGGAGACATCCAAATGGGACGACAAGTGAAATTGATTTTATTATGTGTAACAAAAATTTCGTCATAGAAGACTGCAGTGTGCTAAACAAGTTCAACACAGGCAGTGACCATAGATTGGTGAGATGTAAGATGCACCTCAACACTAAACTCGAACGTAGCAAGCTCATAAGACAAACAAAATGTATTGACATAACCAACCTTAAAAAACACCATAATACCTTCAAATTGGAACTGAAGAACAGATTCTCTGCTTTAGAAGGCCTAACATCGGAAGAAGTGGATATTTCTGAAGTTAACAGAAAAGTAACCAAAGCTCTTATGGAAACAGCAACAAAATTAGCTGGGTCTAAGAACAAATTGCATGTGAACAAATTATCAGGAAAAACCAAAATGTTGATGCAAAAAAGAAGAATGACGAGGACAACTAAAGAAGATGTGACTTCCAAAGTGGAATATATAGAGCTATGCAAGACAGTACGAAAAAGTATCACTGAAGACGTAAGGAAATTCAACTGTGAACTAGTAAGGAAAGCAATTGAAAACAACCAAAGCCTAAAGATAGCAAAGGGACATCTCAGTAAGGGGAAAAAACAGATTATGGCACTGAGAAAAGAAGATGGTTCTGTAACAAGAAATAGAGGCAGAAATTTTGACAAGAGTGAAAGATTTCTACTCCAAATTATATGAAAGGGATGATACATGTACTCCAGACATCATGAAAGGTACCAGTACCAGAGTTCTTCCAGTCCTTCCAGCAGAAGTTGCACATGCAATCAAGAACATGAAGCGGGGAAAAGCTCCAGGAGAAGATGGAATTACTGTAGACATCATACAAGAAGCAAGTGGAGAAATCGAAACAGTACTCGCCCAAATTTTCACTCGATGCCTTAATGAAGGGAAAATTCCTGAGGATTGGAACAACGCTACAATGATCTTGCTACATAAAAAAGGTGACATTGAGGATCTCAGGAACTACAGACCTATCAGCCTCCTATCAGTGGTTTATAAAATCTTCACTAAAGTTCTTTCACACCGCTTTAAGGTGACACTGGACATGGCTCAACCGAGAGAACAAGCTGGATTCAGGAGTGGCTACAGCACAATAGATCATATCCACGTACTGAGAGAACTAATTGAAAGAGCAAGGGAATGAGAGTGATTGTATCAAAAAGGAATTCCTCACTAATAAAACTAGAAAAGAATATCTACAAATTTTTGGCACCTGTGTTCATGAAGACAAGGTTCACTGTGAAGAATACATACGAATTTATTGAGAAAATTAAAGTAATTAAACAAGATTTAAGTGAATATCATATGGCTAGTATGGATGTGAGAGCTCTTTTCCTAGCACACCAGTACCTCAGGCAATAGAAATAATTATTGAAAAATTGTATGTGCTACAGACAATGAAGGCAATACAAATAGAGGAGTTAAGAGAAATTTTATTGTACATATATGAAAATAACATTTTTAAGTTTAACAACAAGATGTACAAACAAAATCATGGTGGACCTATGGGGTCACCACTGTCAACTTTATTTGCTGAAATTATAATGAGTGACATTGAGAAAAAATAATAAGTAAACTCGAGGATCCACCACTGATATACTGCAGATATGTTGATGACATTTTTCTGTTATCCAGGCTAAAAAATGATGAACTTGAGGACTTGACAAAAAAGTATAGTGAAATTTATCCATCTATAGAACTGACAGTAGAACAAGAACATGACAATACTTTGGCATTTTTGGACGTTTTGATTATTAAAACAGAGGAGAGTTTACAATTCAGAGTGCATAGAAAATCTTCATATATCCCAGTACTTATACCATTTCAGTCATCACATCCATTAACACATAAAAGAAATAGTATTAAAACACTAATTAAAAGAAGTTTAACACATTCATCAATTGAACAGTATAGAAAAGAAGAAATTGAATATATTGAAAAAATTGCATATGCTTTTGGATACCCTAAACAGGTATTAAAAAAATGGATTTATGAAGTAACTCAAGGTTACAATAAGGTCAAGAGTGATAAAAAACTTGTAAAATATGTGGGAGGAATACCATATATAGAAAATGTTTCAGCAGAAATTAATAAAGTTTGTGGCAAGTATGGCATACAGGTAGGAAATCAGGTACTTACTGTAAAAAATTTAGTGATTAAAAATGAAAAAATTAGCCAATTAGATAGAGCAGGAATTTATGAAATCCCAATAAACCAGCAACCACCTGTGTCATATATAGGCAGCACCAAGAACAAATTAAAATATAGATTGAATCAGCATATTAATAATTGGAACAAAAAAGAGGCTAAGACAGCATTGACCCAATACTGTATGGAAAATCAAAAATGTCCAAGGTTTGAAGATATTAAAATTATTAAGAGCTGTAAAAACGAAAAGCAGTTAAGAATTGCAGAATCAGTGTTAATTGAAAAAAACAGATCAAGATTATGCAACATTAATGAGCCAAATAACTTAAACGAACAATGGAAAGCCATAATAAAAATTGAACAGCAGCGTAAAAAGAAAGAGAGAAAAAAGAGCAGCAGGGACAATAGATGGCGCCAGAGACACAACGATTCAGAGATAGCGACTGGGGCCCAGGCCTCGATGGCTCTGCTCACTTGAGCTGCGGTGGGCGGATGAGACACACCTGCCTCCTGAAGATGACAGGGATCTGTCGAAAGTACTAGAGGATTGGATGTGCGGGGCTGAATGGGTGTGACAATTGCAGTGGGAGTAGCAGAGGTTGTGAAACAGAAGGAGGAGTTCCATAATTAGAATTGACTAAGGTTTAATCACCTGTGAATGTAAGGTTTATGTACATAGTTTTTACTTGAATTGTATGAATGAGTTGTATGTATGATTTTTATCGAATTGACAAGCATTATAGTAACATACTATAAGGCAAAGGAAAAAAAAACGATGTTTCACACCCGAAAATAAGAAGCGTAAGCAAGAGGTCTGTAAACCTGTGGAAGCCCAGTTACATCACGATGAATTGACGTGTTGGAAGTGTTTGGTCCATTGGAGGTTACCATGATATTTATGGTGAGTGATTATTCCTCATGGTTTTTTCATTCAGTATAGTATAATGTAAATAAAAGTTTTGTAGGAATTAAACCGGGTTACATTTTCAGTGACAGTTTTGGTATTTCAGTATTCATCTGTGATTCTAAGCTTCTTGTTAGCTGCAGCAGACATCATTTTCAACATTCTGCATTAAGTTTTCTCAAGCATGTAAGGAGTTATTTATTGTAGGTCACAGGTTGAACAGACCTATGGTTTCATTATATTCTAAGTAGGAGCATTGGAACCTTATGTCCTGGAAAAAAATCCGAAAGTCCTGGAATTCTGTGATTGAAAAAGGGTATGAACCATGATTGAGCAGATGCGTGCTTAACTGCGCATGCACAAAACTGTCTTTCGGGGCTGGTTGTCTTTCTGTTTAACTGTAGAAATTTTGCTTCCACGTCATTGGGCAGTGAGTGGCTGATTTTTGTTTGAGGAGTTAAGCCAGCTGTAAAGTTTGGTTGTATAAGTAAAATAAACAAATGGACATTTTATTGGGATAGCCTTTTAGTTTATTAAGGGATAACAGGGAAAAAAACTCGTTAAAGATGTGTGCTCACGTCGACCAAATATTTGCTTGATGTAAAAACACATTTAATGTGGTGTTACATCAAAATATCCTAGTTAACTGAAAGCGAAAACAAACATACTTTTTTTTTTGTTCCTACTCTTTTTTATGTTATACAACACTGCATATCTATTAATCAAATTTCTACTTCATTCTATGTGGTTAAGTATAATTTCAGCAGGTGGCATTTGGAAAGCTCAGAATCCACTGAAATTATATTTCACAATACAGAAGAAGGTTGAGTGTAATTTAAAAAAGATTTAACCCTAGATAGGGTTTTAGGTCACCCTATGCCACTGGTATTCACTTAATTGTTTTCTGGAATATTTAATGAACTAGTAAAATCTTATTATAAAGGTTTTCCTAATCAGTAGTAATTTTGTTTGAACATGCCATGTAAAAGTAACACTGCTGCTATTTTACAAAACATTTGCAGAGATACATGATCATAACATATGTTAATATATATACTGTTTGAAGAATGTGACGTAATTTTATTCTGAAATGTTTACATATCTCTCCTTTTAGTAAACCTAATTCCATTTCTGGTGGCCTAGTCAACGAGATTGGAAACCCTAGGTCAACGTCTAGGGGTTCTACTCCACCCACGCCTGGTAAGAGTAATTTATTTATGCTTCATAATGATGCATAATATCTTTTGATTACCTGTATTATTATTTTTTACCATGTCCAGTACATGTGCCCCTTTCCCCCTTTTTTTTATTCCAGAGCTTTCAGGAAATATTTTTACTCTACTTATATTTAATGGTTTGTGTTTTAGCATTTGCTTGAGCAAAATGTTACAAAAAAAAAAAATTATTGTGGGAATAAAACTCATGGCTGTTTTAAGCAATACTTCAAAAGTAGCTGTTGAAGTTTTTTTATGTGATTTATCACTAGAATTCATTTTTAAAATAAATTCAAGTTAATTTTCTAGAATGAATTGATCTCCTCATGAGACTTACTATCAGCAAGGCATTGTAAAAATAAAACAACAGCTCCATCTTCAGTGAGTCTTTGCTACCAGAAATATGATTCCAACATGGCTAACTGTAACCACTGTGGAAACAGAAGTGAGGTTCCACATGGTTAACCATTATGAAATTGTAGTGAAAAAAAGGTGATGAAGAGGAAAACAGTTCTTTCCCAGAAATTTGCAAGTTTACAGTAATGAAATGTGGCATAAAAAGTTACATGTAAACTTTGATTAATTATAGAAAATTACATTTCTCTATGTCATCATCATCATCATTGTCAACCATTATCAATCCACTGCTGGACGAAGGTCTCCCCAAGTTTCCTCCACAACGGTCTGTCTTGTGCCAGTCTCCTCCATGTCACTCCCGCATATTTACGAATTTCATCCACCCATCTCCCATGTGGTCTTTTTCTGGGTCTTTTCCTGTCCCTTGGAATCCAATCTAAAATTTCGGCTGTCCATCTATGGTCTGTCCTTCTGGCAGTATGTCCAGCCCATTGCCATTTCAGGGATTTAACTCTGATCATGATGTCTTCCACTCTTGTCATTTTTCGGATCCACGAGTTCCTCTTCTTATCTCTCCTGGTTATACCAAGCATGCACCTCTCCATGGCTACTTTGAGTTGTCTGCAGCCTTTGTATGTCTCTTTTAGTTAAGGTCCACGTCTCTGCACCATACGTAAGCACTGGAAGGATGCATTGATCAAACACTTTTCTTTTAAGACATAATGGCATATTGCTCTTGAAAATTATGCTGTTTCTTCCAAAAGCTCTCCAGGCAAGTTTTGTACGCCGATTAATTTCTTCATCAATGTGACCCTCACTTGATATCTGCTGTCCAAGATAAACATACGTATCTGTTATCTCCAGTTTTTCTCCATCAATCGATAAATCTTCATTTCTTGTAAAAGCATTGAACATCACTTTTGTCTTCTGAAAGTTCATTTTTAATCCCACTTCTTTACTCTTGTCAGCAAGTTCCTGGATCATACTCTGCAGCTCTGATGGGGTAGTTGCAAAAATGACTACGTCATCAGCAAAACGAAGGTGGGTTAGATAATCTCCATTAATCTTTATCCCTTTGTTTTCCCAGTTCAGTGATTGAAAGACATTTTCCAATGTGGCATTAAAGAGCTTCGGAGATATGGTGTCACCTTGTCTCACTCCCTTTCCAATTTTTATGTGTGTTGTATTTTCAAACAGCCGAATCTTTGCACTTGCATTTTCATAGATGTTATTAATAATATTAATGTATGCATCTTCAATACCGCAGGATTTCAGAGCCGTGGTAACTGCTGATGGTTTCATCGAATCAAAGGCTTTTTCATAATCGATAAAAGCCATGCACAATGGAAGTTCATATTCCCTCGCTCTTTCAATTAGTTCTCTCAGTACGTGGATATGATCTATTGTGCTGTAGCCACTCCTGAATCCAGCTTGTTCTCTCGGTTGAGCCATGTCCAGTGTTACCTTCAAGCGGTGTGAAAGAACTTTAGTGAAGATTTTATAAACCACTGATAGGAGGCTGATAGGTCTGTAGTTCCTGAGATCCTCAATGTCACCTTTTTTATGTAGCAGGATCATTGTAGCATTGTTCCAATCCTCAGGAATCTTCCCTTCATTAAGGCATCGAGTGAAAATTTGGGCGAGTACTGTTTCAATTTCTCCACTTGCTTCTTGTATGATGTCTATAGTAATTCCATCTTCTCCTGGAGCTTTCCCCCGCTTCATGTTCTTGATTGCATGTGCAACTTCTGCTGGGAGGACTGGAAGAACTCTGGTACCTTTCATGATGTCTGGAGTACATGTATCATCCCTTTCATATAATTTGGAGTAGAAATCTTTCACTCTTGTCAAAATTTCACCTCTATTTCTTGTTATAGAACCATCTTCTTTTCTCAGAGCCATAATCTGTTTTCTTCCCTTACTGAGATGTCCCTTTGCTATCTTTAGGCTTTGGTTGTTTTCAATTGCTTTCCTCACTAGCTCACAGTTGAATTTCCTTACGTCTTCAGTGATACTTTTTCGTGCTGTCTTGCATAGCTCTATATATTCCACTTTGGAAGTCACATCTTCTTTAGTTGTCCTCATCTCTCTTCTTTTTTGCATCAACATTTTGGTTTTTCCTGATAATTTGTTTACATGCAACTTGTTCTTAGACCCAGCTAATTTTGTTGCTGTTTCCATAAGAGCTTTGGTTACTTTTCTGTTAACTTCCGAAATATCCACTTCTTCCGATGTTAGGCCTTCTAAAGCAGAGAATCTGTTCTTCAGTTCCAACTTGAAAGTATTATGGTGTTTTTTAAGGTTGGTTATGTCAATACATTTTGTTTGTCTTATGAGCTTGCCACGTTCCAGTTTAGTGTTGAGGTGCATCTTACATCTCACCAATCTATGGTCACTACCTGTGTTGAACTTGTTTAGCACACTGCAGTCTTCGATGACGAATTTTTTGTTACACATAATAAAATCAATTTCACTTGTCGTCCCAATTGGATGTCTCCATGTCCATTTCCTGTGTGGCTTTTTCTTGAAAAAGGAATTCAAGATGAAAAATCCTTCTGCCTCTGCAAACTCTACGAGAGTATTTCCATGCTGGTTTCTGTTGCCGTGACCGAATTTACCTACTGAAGTTTCATTCTGTTGCCGGTGCCCTATTTTTGCATTGAAATCTCCCATAATTATCTTCAAGTGCTGCTTACCTTTATTATTTAGATGACGAATTTCCTCATAAAATTCTTCAATTTCTTCTTCAGGATGACTTGTGGTGGGGGCATAAGTTTGAATAATCTGAGCCTGGTATCTTCTCGATAGTTGGATAACGAGTCGTGCAGCTCTGTCCGAGGAACTTTCAACTTCTACCACTTTATCCTTCAGTTTCTTGTTTATTATAAATCCAACACCACTAGTTCTGCCAGTATCTGTCCCACGATAATAGAAGAGATGTCCACTTTTCAGTTCAATGAGATCTTCTCCTTTTCTCCTTACCTCACTCAGCCCGACGATGTCCCACTTGATCCTTTGTAGTTCCTCTTCCAATTCAAGAAGCCTTGAATCAGAAGATAGGGAGCGTGCGTTGTAGGTAGCCAAGGTCAGCATCAAATGGCAGCCTAGTCCGGTCCTCCGGGGATTCTTAGCACCCTCTGCCTTCATGTCGCACTGGCCGCTGCCTTGGCCAGGTACATTCCAGCTGCCGGAGACTGAGGGCCAAGATTTAAGTTGTAGAGTCATTTTGGAGGTGTTTGGCCATTTCTCTATGTATATGACTTTAAATAGTAATCATGTGTATTAATAATGTCATGGCAAATTCTAGTGGTGAAGTGTTGTAAAATTTAATGTTAGTTTTATGAGGATTACTAAAATGAACTTTTTGTTGTCCTGACACAGGTTGGCGGTGCAACCCGAAAATTTGACAACAAAAAGTTTCATTCTAGTAACCCCATAAAACCAAAATTAAATTTTACAATAGCAATCCCTTTAAGAGCAGATTATTGTTATAATTCATTTATATTGATATGGTTTCTTTTGAGGTTGCTTGGAATTTTAGTTTGTGCATAACACAAGTTTAATGGGTAGATCTGTAAAAATGAAACACCCCAAAATTGCATTTTTTAATTTTTTTTTTCTTCTAATTTCAGTCATGCCATTCACAACATGTCCTGGGTTCTGAAATACTGTTGTAAACCATAAACATGTTGCTATAATGAATGTAAATTTTTGTACAGAAATGCCATATTTTAACTTTAAATAAATTGAGGTAAACTCACCTTTATGGGTTTATTCCTCTTACAAACATTTCAAGCACGTATATCTTTATATCAAAGATATATGTGCTTGAAATGTTTCTAAGAGGAATAAACCCATAAATGTGAGTTTACCTCAGTTGGTTTAAATATGATTGGCATGTTAGTGAAGGACAATTTGAGAATTGTATATTTTTGAGTTGTTGCACTTTTTAGTATATTTTAACTGCTCCCATGTGGCCATCTCTGTGGAAAATCATCACATCATTACAGAAAATACATCTCTCAATAACTGCAGCAATTTCTATGATGATATTTCTGGCAACAGGGGATTTATAATGTATATCTATTCCAAGATTTCAAAAATTGTCAGTGCTATGAGGAGGCATCAGTTTGCTTCAACTTGCATATTTTAGATTCCTAAGCTACATTTGCTTAGCTTCAGTTGCATGAAGGTTCATTGGCTTGGGTGGTATAATTGTAGTGTGCTCAAGCAGAATTTTGGAGATGCACATTCAATTCCTGCTCCAGGGGGATGCAATTTTCAAGTTTTCTGAGGAGGTGGTTAGATGGGAAACACTGAAAACACAGGGTCAAAAAAAATGTCATTCATGTGGGCCTGCCATATGCTGGAGATGAGAAGAAACATTTCATGAGAATTGGTCTCTCACTAATTACTGTGATTTTAATTTCAGTTTAAATCTTCACTCAAAAACACTAGTAATAAATAGCTTTATAATTTTCTTTCTCCCATTTTTTTCTATTTCTGTAGTTGATAAATGGCACTATACAGATAAGATAAAAAATTAATGAATACACTTATGTTTCATGATAGGTACATGTAAAATTTAAAAAATAGGATGGGTTTTGATTTGTTCTGCCAATCATAGGTTTTTTAAGCATTAATAAAAAATTAAGACTTTGCACATAATTTCTTATCTTCCTCACCAAAGCAGAAGAAATTAATATGTGAAAGGGGTGAGAGGCATCTCGCAGATGTGCCAGTAAGTCAGTTTTGTGAATTTATCATCATAAGTGGAAAATAGGTATGCATATCATAGTATGCTTACATTTGAAAGAATCACTTTAATCCTCATTTGTTTCAAGTGTTAGTATTATTTCCAGCTTTTAGATATGTGTGTGTGTCTGTGTGTGCTACAAGTATGTCGGTTATTTTCCATGTGTGTCAATGGAGGAATAACTTGGTAATTTTTACATATTCTGAAACAGAAGAAATGTGCAACGTGTTTGAACTTCTGTTTTTTTTCATTGACATCTTTATAATTACTATTTTTTTTATTGAAATAGCCTGTAATATTATTTGCTTTCTATTGTTATTTAGATGCTATATTCTTCATGAAATGCTTCAATATCTTTATTAGGATTTGTGGTGCTAAAGTTGAATGACATGCTGTGCAGTCAATGATGTCAGATTGAGAAAAAATTCCCTCATGGAGAAATATTCAAACCTAAAATTTGGCCCAGTGGGAAACAATGAGATTCAGTTCAAAAGTGGAAAAATTTGAAAAATCTTAAAATGATGTGATAAATAGGGCCATATGTTTATAGTTTTGCTGTTTTCACAGGGGAACTCCTGAAACAACTTCATTTGCACATCATTCCTAAGACTTTGGCATTGCAAATGTGAGCCCATAATTATAATGCACATATTTTTGCAAACATGGAAATGCAGTGTTCTCTTAAGCTCTACCAAACAGGAGACAGACAGATCATAAGTTAGTTGTCAGTTATCAGGAGATTGGAAGGGATGTCACTGGAAAGAAATATGCTGTCAGGAACTTTAACTTTGTGAAGGTATAACATCCATCAGTGAAAATAACATCTCATTCATTCTCACCTACACTCATTCCAATGGGTATGATACCCAGCTGACAACACTTTTCTTCTTTATAGTTAAACAAAGGAGTTATGGTCTTCTTAGTTCTAACTGTTTAGTATAAGATTATTTTTAACATTGTATGAAATTTCGTATAGTTATTTCTGATATTGTGTTAGATTTCAGAAGATCATTTCTAAAATTTCAGAGGGCTATTTCTAATATATTATATTTCACAGTATTATTTCTAATATTGTACTAGATTTCAGAGGGTTATTTCTAATGTATTAGATTTCACAGGCGGTGATTTCTAATATTGTGTTAGTAAGCCTCAATGAACCACTCTCTTATCTAGTGGCAGTATGCACATTCAGAGATGTGTGTATGCTCACACACAGACATTTACTTTTTTTTAATGAAAAACAAAATAAAACTAAATTCTTAAAAATGGATATTAGCATGTGAATCTTCCAGCAATGTGAGTAGTATTGAAAGTCAACTGAGAACTTGAAAATTTCAGGATGTAATCACTTGGAAGAAAAAAAATTAAAAGTTCCTTATTCAATTCCAATTAGTAGTTCTAATTCTGACTATTATATAGCTCTAATCATTCTACTATTCTCTTTTACGTGCAATATTTCGAAGTAACTTGTACAAAATTCTAGCGGATAATGCTTACCTTGGCATTCCTTTCTAGCGATGGGAACATTTCACGCACGTGTTTTCCGGTCTTTGTTGATGTTATTGTCCTAAAGTCCGTTGTATGCGATGACTGGCTTTACTTCTCACACTTTTCGCTGGGTATACTCATTGGATCTTTGCCTTAGGATTCAAACACATCAATTTTTACCGTTCTTATATACTCGAAATTTTCGCCCATACTCTGGGCATCCTCAGAAGCGTGGCGACTTTACCACCGATGTTCGTGGTTAACTTCGCACTAATGGAGTCCTATACTCCATGTTGCCATTCGTCGGATATACTTTCCAGGAAATATTTCGTTATCAAGCCCGGCTGGCGCCATCTATGTTTCATTAAAACAACTTTTTTTAATGTTTTTAATTTTTTTTTCTTCTCCTATCCTTTTTTTCTTGTCTTTTTTGCCGGTTTTTCTTTTGTTGTTGCTTTTCTTGTCTTATTAGTTCTTTCTACAGGCCCGATAATGTGCTAGGGTCGTTCTGGTTACATACCCTTGCTTTATTTTTATAGATTAATATTGCTTCTTCCCTCCTCATTTGCCTTTCTGATTTTTTATTCTTTTTTAGCATTTTAATTTCATCGAATTTTGGGAATGTCCGGTTTTCCATGCAGAATTGCACTAAAGCAGTTTTGGCTTCTTTTTTTGCCAGTTAGATATGTGTTGTTTAAGTCTTTTTTTAATCTGTTTTTCGTACTTCCAATGTACGATATTGGGGGTATGTGTGCAATTGGAATTTCGTAGGTTCCTGATTCATCTAGCATTTTTTCCTCTGTTTTTTTGTTGACAGTCATACTTTTCACAGTGTGCACTGAGCTTCCTAGTTGTAAGTCATATTTAGCACAGTGCCTATTGATTTCTTTACTCACTCCTTCCAAGTATGGGAAAGCTCCAATGTATTTCAATTTTTTATTCCTCATCTTCCTTTGGTTGTGCACTTCTTGGACTTCTTTACTCTGAGTCATATGCTTTTTACTCTCATGTATCCATTTATTAATTAGCTTGCTCGGGTACCCATACTCTTGTGATATTTTCGAGATAAACTCTAGCTCTTGATTTTTTAGCCTGTTGTTAGATGTGTGTGTGTACGCTCGCCGTATCAAGTTTACTGTGCTGTTTTTTATGTATCACTGGATGGTGCGACGAGTATGGTATCAGTACAGGTATGTAAGTTGCTTTTCTGAACACAGAGTATCCAACTAAAGAAAAACAAAAATAGCTTTGAATACTCTGTGTTCAGAAAAGCAACTTGCATACCTGTACTGATACCATACTCGTCGCACCATCCAGTGATACATTAAAAAAAAAACCAGTAAACTTGATACGGTGAGCGTACACACACACTTCTAACAACAGGCTAAAAAATCAAGAGCTAGAGTTTATCTTGAAAATATCACAAGAGTATGGGTACCCGAGCAAGCTAATTAATAAATGGATACATGAGAGTAAATAGCATATGACTCAGAGTAAAGAAGGCCAAGAAGAGCACAACCAAAGGAAGATGAGGAATAAAAAATTGAAATACATTGGAGCTTTCCCATACTTGGAAGGAGTGAGTAAAGAAATCAATAGGCACTGTGCTAAATATGACGATAGGAAAAGAAAATAAATAAATAATAATAAAAAAAGTTGTTTTAATGAAACATAGATGGCGCCAGCCGGGCTTGATAACGAAATATATCCTGGAAAGTATATCCGACGAATGGCAACATGGAGTATCGGACTCCATTAGCGCGAAGTTAACCACGAACATCGGTGGTAAAGTCGCCATGCTTCTGAGGATGCCCAGAGTATGGGCGAAAATTTCGAGTATAAAGAACGGTAAAAATTGATGTGTTTGAATCCTAAGGCAAAGATCCAATGAGTATACCCAGCGAAAAGTGTGAGAAGTAAAGCCAGTCATCGCATACAACGGACTTTAGGACAATAACATCAACAAAGACCGGAAAACACGTGTGTGAAATGTTCCCATCGCTAGAAAGGAATGCCAAGGTAAGCGTTATCCGCTAGAATTTTGTACAAGTTCCTTATTCAATACAGTAATACTACTATTAATAGTAATAATAACATTGTTAATAAAGGGCTTTAACTTACAATATGAAACAAGATCTGAATGGCCGAAGCTGTGATACTTTGGGAAAACAAACCCTCATAAATTCCTCTTTAGTTATGGAAAAATAAATTCCTTACTTTTGAGAACTAATAACCAAAACCTTAAAACAAATAAAATGTTCATTAATATGTACATACATACATAATACCATTAAGATGTTCTTTGAAATTTAGAGGTTGACTCCTCAAAGTAAGTTGCTCTTTCAAATCAGAGTTAGTGATGGTGTTAGATTTTACCTACTACTGATGTATCAAACATTTTTCTATTTACATCAACCTTGGTACACAACTTAAAAAACATACATCTCGCACAAAACCTTTTGTACTTCTTACTCATTATTTTTTTCTCCTCCTGACATTCCTGAATCTGCCCCCCCCCCCTTCATGAGTTCCTCTGCCATCCTCTGCCTTTTTTCTTTCCTAGCACTTGAGCTCAATAAATTCTCTTTGAACCTCATCATTCATTCTTTCAACATGGTCAGATCACCTCAAAATATCTGTTTCCATCCTATTAACATTTCTCTTAACATTTCACATCTGCAGCACATCTTTGTTTTGCACATTATTATAATGAGTCTTCATGTGATGGACGAAGATGGGTTGCAAGGGTTCTTTAATGAAAAATTGAAATAAAAGTAAGAGCAAAACCTAAGATATAAATGTAGAAAAGGAAGAAAACTCTTACCTGGAACCTTCAGCACCAATAGTGCTATTGTGAGAATAATTATATTATATAATGATGGAAGCAGTGTTGTAAAGTCATCAGTGAAATAAGATGAGCATAGGTACAGGCATTGCAAATCTTTTTATGTTAATGAAGGCATTCCTTGCTGATGAAGTGCCAACTCACCAAAAATATTTGAGGTGTGAATCATATGTTTGGAACTCCTGTGGTTATAACAACATCTTCATAAAAATTATTCTTAGTTAGATACAGCAACTAATCATATTCTCTCTTAACTTCATTCAAAATTTCATATTCCAGTACTCACCATCACACGCCTTAATACTACCAAACTGACATCTGAAAAATGAACTCACTCAGTATGAAAAAGAATCAAATAAGAAACAGGAACAATCTTTTTAAATGCAACTGAAATTCATAACATCAACTGTAAGATTCTCCAGAGGAAACTCAAGGGGCATTTTATGGAATTATAAGCCCAGGAACCATTGGCTATGATGCTTGGCACATACAGGTTTGCCTTTAATTTTAAATTTACCACATAAAATAAAAATAAAGAAGCACATTGTCACACACTCTTCTTTGTCACTTATATGTATTTTGCTGGAAAAGAAGTTTTGAAAATGTTACATAGCATAGAGCAGAGGTCTTTGCATTTCCAGTAGTAAAAGAACAAAGTCATAAAACATAATCAAATGTGTCAAATTTCTTAGAGTACAATTAGAAAGAAAGCTAGCCACATTTAAAAAAAATGTAAGAACATGACTGTCTTTGTATTATGTTCATTCTTTAATGAACTGTTTGGACTAATCATGAACATTTATATTTTATGATGGAGCATGTGTTATATTTATGAAAAACAAATTTTTTATCTGTATGCCAAATATCAAATATATTAACTAATATTTATTTTCTGTGTTCTTGGTGAATATTCATTAATTTCCATGATGAATGGCATCTGATCAAGCATGATTTCTGAATATATTCCTGTTATCATAGTGGATAGTAGCGTAGCTGCTGTTTTGAGACAGGTGTCTCCACAGGCACATTCTGCCCAATGATTCCATTTCAAATTCTTCAGGTGCTTATTTTGATTGGTGTAATGACTAGCTCACTCTAGTGAAAATCAAGAGATGTGGGGTTGATACATTTTCAAATTGTCTAAGTTCTGCACATGGATGATAGCTATCAATAACATTGGTTTGCTAAAAATAATAATTGGTGTGTGCATATTGTAATTCATGCTTTCTTCTGAAGTTATTTCTGAAATACTACTTGTATTATGCATAGATCCATGTAGTGTGCTCAACAACTTTTTCTTACAAATATAATACCCAATGCACGTTAATTTTGCAGTTCACAAATGGAAAATGACTTGGAAAATTGCCATACCCTATGGTTTTCCCTTTTTGCTTCTCTGAGATATTGATAATATTAATGGAATCATGGAAGCTAATATACAGATTACATAATAAGATGCTAGACCAATGCATACTTGGTTGGACAAAACAAAAAAAGTTAAAACTTCTGTTCCATATTTTATCACTGAAATGTTTAAGACAACCAACTTTTAAAAACTTCAGTTCTTGATTTTTTGAGCTCAATAATCTTAGGTGATCTGTGTTAAAAATTTGCAAATCATGCTACATATTAAGTATATAAAAACATATAAAGTGTATAAAAATGATAGAAAGTCAGAAGAGCAGACAATTTTTTTTTGGGGGGGGGGGAGTTATACCTTAAAAAATATAGTGACAGTGTTTCAAAAGATAGTATTTTCTTTTTAAAAAAATGCATTTCTTTCCCTTAGTCATAAGTAGCCATTAAATGAAACATTTTTCTTCAGATTCTTTTGGCAAATTTTAAGCTGTCTCTCAAGAATTAAATTTATTGCTAGAAGTTTGAAAAATGGAGCAAGAAAATAAATCATGTGAATTGCATGTTATGAGAGGCATTGTGAAATTAATGCTTTGTAGGTAACAACTTCTTTATTAGAATAGGTGGAGGGCTTAAAATGCTTATGTAAGTACATAAAACATTTTGGTGTGCAAACTTACTGTTCAAGATAATTTTCACATAATCTCCCCAGAATGATAAATGTAAATTATTGTTTGCAATTGTACCAGCCTCAAAAAGTCTATAAGTATTATTTTATCTATTTGCCTGTCTGCCTGTACAAATCAACTCATCTGCCTATCTTTGAAATTTGTCTGTGCTTGAGTTTGATGACCCACCTGTCCAATGTTTGTTTCCTCATCTTTAAACGTTTTTACCAATCTTTGGACATTACTGACATCATTTGTTTCCATGCTCTACACATTTCTGAGTTCTGGCATAGATTTTGGAAGAGCTGTAACCCTGCTTTATCAGAAAAGCATGGCAGCACTTTGTCTATGTTTAATAACCATCATTCTTAGCAATTTGCTTGGAAAGAAGAAAGCAAGAAAGAAGTAAAGACTTGTGGTATACATTCACCACAACATCATGAGCAGTAGCAACTTAATGAGCCATTTAAGCCCAACACTCATTGCCGCCACTAAGCTTCTTCATCACTCTTGATCATTATGTCTCCTCGCGTCTTGCATTCATTCTTCACAGATCCTCAAGCATCACATCTATTCATTTGGTCTTGAGTTTTCTCCTAAGCCTTGCCCTATTTATTTTATTTATCGGCACCTTCTTCACAATTTATTCATTCTTTCTCTGCACATGTCCAAACCATTCCAGTCTCTTACTGAGGACAAATGAACAGATGTTTAGCCTTTTATAGAACTATTGAATTTCCTCATTATGTTTTCTTTCATATCTTTGTCTTCACATTGTACAGAGTACTACATCTCTTTCTCAGTACTCTTCTTTCAAGCATCATGAGACTTTTGCCATCAGATTTTGTAGTTAACCATGTTTCGTAGCCGTATGTAAGCACAGGCTATATATACATTCACCACAAGACGCATAAATATGCAGCTTCTATTAAGCAAAGTTCCACCCCAGGCATTATTCTCAGGACACTTCTTGTAAGAAAAGAACATTTCATTTTTAGGTATATCTGAGAAAATAATGAAGCATAAATCTTCAAGGCTTAAAGCAATAAAAAAAAATGTTCTCATAAATAACTTTCTCTCTTTTGAGAAAATTATGAAGCACCAGCAATAAATTGTTGATTTTCAGCTTTGCAATATTGCTTAAGTTCTGGTATGTTATGGAATTCACACTTCATATTGCCCAAATGCCACACATCCAGGAGGTTTAACTGTTTCTTGAAATTGGGATTAGTGTTTGAGATTGTAGTTGAATTACTAAAAAATGTTTTCATACATTACTATAGTAGTTCTGCTGCCTTTTCATGCTTATCATTAAAAGTAAAATTCTCCGCAAATAGTTCAAAAAGAAATAGCGAAGCAAACAAGAGTTGACATTTTTTTTTCTTTCAATGAACTGCATTTATGAAAATGATGGTTTGGAATATTGTACACTTATGAATATTAGGAACAATCAAGAACTTAGTTCTAGTAATTAATGACTTCATGGCTTCCTCTTATTACTTTCAGTATTATAAATATTTAAAATCAATCTTATCAGAAAATGATTACCCTTCAAAAGAAATTTGTGAACTACTGGAAGAAAATCCTACCAGGAACAGAACTGGCACTACAGACAAAAATAAAGAGAAAATTGAATATTTATTCACAAGAAAAGTCACTTACCACAAGGGACTGTTTGAAAAACTGAAGAAAATCAGCACTAAATATAAAATTAGGTTGGCTCCACGTTTGAATAACAAAATTAAAAAAATACTTACCATCCCTAAAACAAAAAGAAGAAAATACTTTACTCCAGGAAGGAGTCATTTATAAAATAGTTTGTTCTTGTGGATTACCATATATAGGAGAAACAGGAAGAAGGTTAACCACCAGAATTAAAGAACACAAAGCAGCAATAAGGAACAGCTCAAATAAAACAGGATTAGACAGGCACATACAACAAACTGGCCACAAAATGGACTGGGACTCCTTAAAAGTGATCAAACATCAATCCCATGCAAATATCCGGAAATTAGAGGAATCCCTGGAAATTTACAAGACACAAGGTGGCAACATCAATGACCATGCTGGATGGAAAATCCATCAGGCTTTGTTGCCAGACCTGTGGAAGTAGAAGGAAGCAAGGACTCCTGACGAAGATCTAATGTTTAGATCGAAAATTTGAGAGGTAATGTACTTTAAAAAATCTATCCTCGATAATTCCCGTTAAATATTTATAATACAAGAACTTAGGTTTTATTTTGTGGTTTTTGGAAATAAAATGGATAGCAAACCATCTTTCATCAATAAATTGTAGTTTTCTCAAAGCAGGAAAAATGCAAATTTGCATTTAATTGCTGAAAAAAAATTGGGGTTGTGTTTGTTTGCTTTAGCTAATAACATAGCTCAAACATAAAAAAAAAATTGATAAATACTGCCTGTACAGAAGTTGCTAAAAAGATGTAACTCCTTTTTTTATAGTGAATTTTATATTGGCAGAAATTATTCTATGTTCGCAATATATTCTGGATATACACGAATGACTAAAATCATAACAGCTGTAAACTCAATGAAGGAAGAAATATTCCTCATAATACATGGGAAATCGATAGAATATTCAAAGCAAACAGAATATAAATTCTGAATATGTTTGTACCACATTACTGGTCTTTTATGCAACTCTCAGAAAACTTGAAAATTTCATCGCCCTGGAGTGGGAATCGAACCCGCATCTCCTGATTTCCGTTCGAGTATGCTAACTGTTACACCACCCAGGACAGTGAAGTTCCATGCAACTTAGGCTAAGCAAACATAACTTAGGAATCTGAACATCCTCATATTTTTGCTATTCGAAACAACCCTGCTTCCTCATAGCGTTTTGACTCATCTCCCATCCAGAGCTGACCTACATCCATCTGGATTGTCGATGAGTTAAAGCGCTATGAGGAAACAGGGTTGCTTGAATAGCAAAAATCTGAGGATGTTCAGATTCCTAAGCTATGTTTGCTTAGTCTCATTTGCTTGGAACTTCACTGTCCTGGGTAGTGTAACAGTTAGCATACTCGAGCAAAAATCAGGAGACGCAGGTTCGATTCCCACTCCAGGGCGATGAAATTTTCAAGTTTTCTGAGAGAGTTACATGGATGACCAGTAATGTGGTACAAGCATATTCAGAATTTATATTCCATTTGCTTTGAATATTCTAGCTGTAAACTGTTTCTTACATTTGGGTTTGGAATAAAGTAAAAGCACTTTTGCACAACTTATACAATAAATTCTTTGAATAAAGCTCATGTTGAGAAATGGCTTCCTAGTTTAATTGAATTAATAATCTAAAGCAACTTTTATGGGAATTTTACTAGGAAATTTTTTCATTAATAGCAAATTTTCGGAGAAAACTCTTCTCCTTCTTCAGGCTGTCTTGTTGTTGTCACTTTTTACTTGTCACTATCACGGTTACAGTTTACCTTGACGGTTACGGTTAACCTTGACTGTTTAGGTTATTTTTCAACAAATCCTGCCAGATGTTAGGCAGGGAAAATACTTTGCAGTCATTGATGATGGAATTTTGATTTTTCTCAATCTCTATTCCTTCTTTCAGTTTTCTTTTTTGGAAATTGCTTTGGAAACTGATTACTTTAAGGGAATTCCAATCCATGCTGTGCCCAGTTTCTCTAACATGCCTATCTAATCCAGTCTTGTTGGAGCAATTTTTTATAGCTGCTTTATGCTCAGCTATACGAGTTTCTAGTCTGCGACCTGTTTCACCTATGTAAGATAGTCCGCAACTACAATTTACTTCATAAACTACTCCTTGCATTTTTAAAATATCTTCTTCTCTTTGAACTATTTTAGGGAAAGAAGAGAAATTTTTGAAGAAAAACTATTCCAGTAAAAACAAAAAAAACTGCAGTTCTTAGTCATGTAAAGGACAACTTTGCTACTGGAGTTAGCCAAGAATTATTACAAGTGATAAATAAAGGAAGTAATTTCAATCTATCCAAAGAAAAAATAAATCCAGAAAAATTGGTAATTGAATTGGAAAGCAACTGCAGCACTTTAGAAAAAGAGGACCAAATTAAAGCAGACCTCCTCAGAAAAGATTACTACAATAGCCTTACAAAATTCCAGAAGCAAGTAAGGAAACCTCAAAAAAATTTTGATAATAGTCAATTAGAAGCTCTTAAAGATTTCAGAAAAAAATGAAAGTGTAGTTGCTGTGAAAACAGACAAAAGTAAGTTGATTACTATTATGGATAAGAAAGATTATCTAGAAAAGATGGAAGAAGAACTAAAAAAACCTATGTATGAAGAAGTAAAAGAAAACCCACTACCAGATTTGATTAAAAAAGTCTCTAAGCTTATTTCACTTCAAAAAAAGAAAAACCAGCTTCCAGAAAACTATAAACAATTCTCAAAATTACAGTTCAGATTACCTCAAATATATGGAATAGTCAAACTGCATAAAGAACACCAACCAATTAGACCAATAATAGACTCAAAAAACTCTATTCTTTCAAACCTAAACTATTTTTTAAAGTCACACCTTCAGAATCTTTTAAAAGAGCCACCTAACTAGATGAAAAACTCAATGCAGCTAAAAGAAAAACTAGAACTTCTTTCTAAATTAGATTCTCCTATTATGGGTAGTTTAGATATAGTGTCTATGTATACTCACATTAATATAGATCAACTTATAGACTTTATAGCGGAAGACTTGGCAGACCTAATAGTTTTTCACAACCAGGAAAAAAACATATTAGTAGGAATTTTTGAAATGCTTACTTTCTCTTTGCAGAACAACTACTTTCAATTTGGGAAAACTTTTTTTCATTCAAAAATCGGGGCTAGCTATGGGCTCCCCACTCTTAGCTAACTATTATGTGGGAAAACTAGAAGAAAAGATACTAGTACAACCCACATACTTCTGCTTATATAGCAGATACATGGATGACATCTTATTTATAATAGATAGCTCAGAAATTGTTCCAGAAAGAATTCTAGACTCATTCAATGAATGAGATGATTCCCTTAAGTTCACTATTGAACTTCAAAAAGAAAGAAGAATAAACTTCTTAGATATTACTATCTATTATGAAGATGAAAAATTCCTCACTAGTTGGTATGAAAAACCAATGAATACTAAAAGACT
The DNA here is from genome assembly GCA_039090855.1 of Macrothele yani. NCBI lineage: Eukaryota > Metazoa > Arthropoda > Arachnida > Araneae > Macrothelidae > Macrothele > Macrothele yani. The sequence continues at coordinate 77,264,730 of CM077007.1, read as the reverse complement.
ACTGGATTTCAATTCCTATCATTCCGAACGGGGTCCGGGTTCGAATCCCGGTGAGGCATGGATGTTGTGTTTGTCTTACGGCACTGGCTCTTTCCCTTCCCTGGAACCAGTGACCCTAAATTAGGGACGGGCGACTGCTTATAGCCCATTGAGTTGCTCACGGTGGTCGTTAAACCTCCAATCAAAAAAAAAAAAAAAAAAATCCTATCATCCAGTTTCTATTAAGAAAAATGTAGCAAGTCAGTTTTTAGAAAAAATTAATAAAATAGTTTCTACTGCAGATAAAAAAGAAGCCCAGAAAGAAGAGCTTAAAGTCATACTTGCAGAGAATAACTATCCTAAAGAAGAAATTGAGAAGCTTCTGAATTTTAATGGTACGAAGAACCCACAAAAGCAACAAGTAAAATTCACTAGAAAAATTTCTTGTCACAAAGGTTTATTTGAGTGTTTAAAGAGAATTAGTAAGAAATACAATATTAGGCTAGCTCCAAGTTTAGAGAACAAAGTTAAAAAAATTTTCCCTAAAATAGTTCAAAGAGAAGAAGATATTTTAAAAATGCAAGGAGTAGTTTATGAAGTAAATTATAGTTGTGGACTATCTTACATAGGTGAAACAGGTAGCAGACTAGAAACTCGTATAGCTGAGCATAAAGCAGCTATAAAAAATTGCTCCAACAAGACTGGATTAGATAGGCATGTTAGAGAAACTGGGCACAGCATGGATTGAATTCCCTTAAAGTAATCAGTTTCCAAAGCAATTTCCAAAAAAGAAAACTGAAAGAAGGAATAGAGATTGAGAAAAATCAAAATTCCATCATCAATGACTGCAAAGTATTTTCCCTGCCTAACATCTGGCAGGATTTGTTGAAAAATAACCTAAACCGTCAAGGTAAACCATAACCATGATAGTGACAAGTAAAAAGTGACAACAACAAGACAGCCTGAAGAAGAAGAGTTTTCTCCGAAAATTTGCTATTAATGAAAAAATTTCCTAGTAAAATTCCCATAAAAGTTGCTTTAGATTATTATACAATAAGTTTTCAAATGCTACTGTATGAAACAGTTTTCAGCTGTTATGAGAAATCATTCATGTTTTCAACAGAATGGTGTAAATGCTCCTTCATTGATTAGTTCCATAAGTAGATTCTATGCAAATGGTTGAATTCAAAGACCCCTTTTGTAATTGCATAAATGACATGGTATGCGTTTCTCACCTAAATTAAGGATTTTCTCCCAAATAAGCTTAAAAATTCACTCGTACTTTAAGAAATGTGCTTCTGTTACTTATCTTATAAAATACTATTTGGTGTTTCATTGTCAATCCTCGGAGAGGATAGTGAAAGCATGTACAATACTTTGTTCAGGGGGAGATTGTCATTACATAGGTAATTGCCAAGTTTTATGCAAAAAGATATATTCACTTCAAGCGGTCAATTCTACCAAGTAAAACAACTTCATCACAAGCCTTAGGGACTGTGTGAAACAAGTGTGATAAAGTTCTGATTTCATGAAGGTTTTTTTTTTTTTTGGTTTTTTTTTTTTTTTACATTTTTCCATTTTAATCATTGTAGCTGAGAATAGTTCAATATATGATATTATTTTTCAGGGTTTGAAGTGGACCAAAATGGTCTAGATCCAACCCTTGGGGAGGATAGTGATAGTTTAGGCAACAATAAGCTGGGGAAAACAGTAACTACTCCTCCAGCAAAAGAAAAGAAAAAGCCTTTTTTAAGAAGGTAAGCGGAAGCATTGGCATGGCATGCAGAGTTCACGCCTGTTGCAGAAACCTGTCTTCCCCATTGTTTATTAAACTTGCATGTTGTCTCTCCCCGTGTTCCTTAAAATTTGTCATTGCAAAATGACAATGTAGCATCTTGCCTGAAGATTTGTGATACATTCTAACTAGGTCCATAATGTTGGCCACTTCTTTCCCTAACAGAATTTGAACTGTCTTCAAAAACCATAATTTGAATTGCAGCTGCCATTTTTTGCTTGTTTTAGCCAAACCGCAAACTGCATGGAAATCACAACACAACCAAGTAAGTTTTTAATGGTGTTTTACCATGGTTTGCTTCAACCTGATTTTTTTTATTATGCATAAATTTTGCATGTTTATTGTACCTATTGTGCACATTAAGTGTTGAATTTAATGTAAAGTGACATCAATATTAAGCACTTGAAGAGCATGGTATCTTGAAGTGTTTGCACCAAGTACAAAATTGCTAAATGTTGTTTTTTTGTTTTGCATCAGCAGGCTTCTTTACAAATATATGGTGCTCAGAATTTTTTGAGTTTTATAAATTTCTGTTTTTTTTATTATTTAATGTCTTATACTGTAAACTTCAATGTGACACATTAAAAACTGAAAAAAAAAAAAATAAAACAAGTAAACTACTTAAAAAACTTATTTTATGTAAAATTGAATATTTATTGTCATTAACTAGTTGCTAGTAAAATAGGTCAATCAAAAATTTCATCACATCAATAAGATATATTTTTTATTCATTTGAAAATGCCATGAAACACATTTATCAAAGCAACTTCCTTGTGTTTGGTTTATGCAGTGAAAATGCTAGCTATGTGAAAGAAGTAGGAGAAACAACTTGTATGTGTAGGAGTTTCAGAGTTTGTATGGAGATGAAATACTTTAATAAGATTTTATGAATCAAACAAAGCTGAACAGTAAAGTCTATTGGTTTCTATAATTCCCAAAGTTTATTTTATAACTTGTTAGTGGTCAAAAACATGCACACAGAATTGTTTTTTAAAGTTTGTGGGTGCACATACATTGGGTAAAATTTAATCAAACAGTAATTTGCAGATAACTGTAATCTCTGCTACAACTGAATTCGCTCGTTTTTAGATCTTGCCATGAAAATCATGGTACATGTGAATTGCACTTTACTATATATAATCTTTATATCTACAGACCTCAAAAAAAAAAAAAAAAAAAAAAAAAACTAACCACCTCCCTTAACTTTGGAACCATTTGCTGCAGATAAACAAGTAAGGTACCGTTGGAAAACACTCAAAGGGAACTATCATGTGATGTGAAGAAAAATGCTAATTAAGCTAATTAACATGTTAATTAGCTTACTATCTCCGAATTTTTCCATATAAGGGGTATGTTATTTTATGCTCATTCTATTTAGCACGTGGAAAACCCCCTAAATTTTAGATATCGTCCAAATCGGATTTTTAGTAGCGTAGATATTTGCAAATAAAGTTACAGGGGCTTCCATATATCTACATCTGGGAAACACACCTGGAATGTTTCCTTCCCTACAAGAAGAGTGATAATGCTGGAAAGTTGACGTCTTGCCCGAAACTTCGACAAATTGAATGCAGCGTACTGACGAGCAAAGGCCCTGACAGTCATTTGTACGGTAATTTGGGCCATCCAGGGACGGAGTTCATTTAGTCTTGCTCTTTCCTTTATAAAAACTTCATTTATTAGTGCTAATGACTTGAGTTAATGTTAGAATAGACAGTATGTATTTTTCTAATAATCGAAAACCTGAATCTGTGCAAGCTGAAATTTGTTTTGAATATGCTTGTTTCCAATCATTATACTTTCTCGAGGCACTGAGTATTCGCGTATCACTGAAAGGTTGTTTCATAATAGATAATTGAAGCAGAACCACGAAATCCAATTTTTTACACTTTCCAGCCGTAGGTTGAAGAAGCGTATATGATCCAGCTTTGTCCGTCCGTTTGTCTGTCGGCACGATAACTCGCGCAAAAATTGTTCGATTTCAATGAAATTTTAGTATGGGATAGAGGACAACCTGGGGACGAACAATATTGAAAATGGGTGAAATGGGGTCAAAGGTCAGGACATAGGAGCGGGATCCATTCCATAGCCCTTATGCATCATAACTTACGTAAAAATGCTTCAATTGCCACAAAAGTTTATCATGTTGTTCTGGAGGTATACTGATCATCGAAATTGGGTCAAAGGCCAGGACACAGGAGCGAGATTTATTCCACAGCCATTATCCTCATAGCTTGAGTAATGATTTCTGGTATGTTGGATAGCGTATCATAATCAATGCATTGCATGATTTTACTAATTAGTTTTTTTACGATGTGCAATTTTGCCACTAGAGGGCATAAACGCGGATGATATCGAATTCAAAACACATTTTATTACATATATATTTGTTTCTAAACATCCGATTGAAAAAATTATTTTACCTTTCGATTCCATTTATGTCGAAAAGCATTTCAGGTATAGTCATTTCAAGTTACGCATAGATTTTATGCTAGGGGACGTAAAAGTATATTGCGTTTTTCCCGATATCTGTACTTCTAAAACTCCCATTTGAGAAATTCTTTCTTCAGTGGATACAGCTGCTGATGGGAAATCTTTTGCAGCCGCCCCGGTGGTGCAGTGGTCTAAGCAATGGTTTCTGATCATTCATCTAAAAGGGGTCTGGGTTCAAATCCTGGTGAGGCATGGATGTTGTGTTTATCTCACGGCACTGGTTCTCTCCCTTCCCTAGAACCAGTGGCCCTGAATTAGGGATGGGCGACTGCTTGTAGCCCATTGAGTTGCTCACGGTGGTTGTTAAATCACCAATAAGAAAAAAAAAAATCTTTTGCATATAATTTCTATTTTTTTTTTTTTTTTTAAAGAAGGGTTTGGCCACCACTGGGTGTAAGTGATAATTTCTGCTTCTGAAGTATTTGCAGTAAAATCTGAGCTTTTAAAATCTGGATTGAAATAGTTTGTTCATGGACCGGTACCAGTCATGTTGATAAATGTTTTCGGAATTTTTTCTTCTTAAAATAATTCATGGTTTCTCCAGCAGGGAGCATTGATGTTTAGTTTTGAAACTCAGGCTTCACGCGACAATAACACATAAACATATAAAACGAGCGAAACACACAGGTTCACGTACAGTAAAAGGTTCGTTTAGCGGTAGCTTTCAGTCATCCTACGACCTTGATCACCCACGATCGACTGGATGGGCTGGTTGCCAGAACTAAAATTTGAAGTTGGGGTGTTGGAAATGTTGCCAGATTTTAGAAGGGTGATCCAAATAAATGGAATTTGGTGAGAGGTCTCTGAATTGCAGTTTTTGGTGAACAAAATTTCAATGCTCTCTTGGAAACGCAGAGATGCCTTGTTGATGAATGGGGCAACTTTTTTCGCTCTCTTTGGTAAACATTTTCAGAATACTCTCTTCTTACAATAATGTATAGTTTCTCCGCCAGGGGGCATAGATACATATCTTATTTTCAATATCTCTGCTCCTAAAAACTCCTAAGAGTTCAATTTTTAAAATTGCTTCTTTGTTCGACAGCATATCCGCTGCGAAATGTTTCTCATGTAATTTTAAATTTTTCTTAATGCAGAAGTCTGCCACGAGAAGGCGTAAGATCACATTTCTGTTTACAGCAATGTCTGAGGAACTAAAACTCTGATTGAAAAACTTATTTCTTCGGTCAGATACTACTAAATGTGCAAACTCTGTGAGCGTATGTTCTTACCAAAATAATGCAAAATTTCACCGCTAGGTAACGCCTATGTTTTTCTTAGTATCTCTGCTTTTAAATGTGCGATTTAAAAAATTCGTTCAACAACGGATGCTGTTTATCTTGTGGAACACTTTAGGTTAGTATTTGAGGAGTTTTATAGTTCACAGTTCTATCGCTAGGTGGTGCTTGTGTACTTCTGTTTGCAGCTGTATCTTTCTCTTCTAAAAACCCTATTGAGAAATTGCTTTTTTTACAGTATGCCATTCACGACAATAGAAATGTGCCAGAACATTATCCTCTTTAAATAATGCACAGATTTCCTGTTAGGTGGTGTACATATCAATGTTTTCTCTCTCTCTCTCTCTCTCTCTCTCTCTCTCTCTCTCTCTCTCTCTACCTCTGCTTGCGGGAGACATATTTGAAAGTTTAAAACTTTTTTCTTAGGAAGAATATTTTAAGCCTACTTTCAAATTTTCTATTATGCAAAATTCTTGAGCTAGAAGGCGTAGAGTTATATCACGTTTCTTTCTATTTTTGTTCTTTTAACTGTTGGATTTGAAAATCTGTTTGTCTTTGATATTCTTCTGCGATGAGAAAATTTTTGTGCGCTATTTGTTAATTTTTGTAACGTGCATTTTAGACAGTGTTAGAAGAAATGTTGCTGTTCTATTTCTGTTTTTTTTTTATTGTTTGTAAAAACCCAGTTGATATTTTCTAACTGGTTGCATTAACTGTGACTAACTTTGAAAAATTTAATTCGTGTCAAAAACGATTCAAAAGATGTGCTCATTACAACAGAAAATTCGGTGTCATTATTCTTTTTATTTCAAATATTTGGAAGGCACAAATACAGAAAACGAGGATGTTAATATAAAATATAACTCAAAATACGCATAAAACTCTATGCTGCTTGTCATTGGTCACATATTATGAGAACCAGCTGTAAAGTCCACATTCGAGCCGGGCACAACCACACATGAACACAGAGTCCAAATAGTCCAAATTAGGGCAGGGAGTGGATCGACCTAATGAAATAGACCCGCAAATATAGTTTATGCTCTACTCTGATATACCGAACCATGAAAAGGTCACAATGATTAAAGTCGTCAACTCTTCCATATATATGCCATGGAATATATAAGGATTGACACTTCTGTTAACCTACTGAATGGATACAGATTAATGTCTAATGTGCACCAAAATGCATATGACATGTTTGAAGTCAAATTTCACATACCCAAAACCCACTATTTAAGTAAATTAGAGCATTAGTACAGTTAAAACGATGCAGATGCGTGAGCCATGCCGTATTTCGAGAATTTATTTTTTAGACGTCCGTGGCGTTTCGGAATATATAGCACATCAATGTGTTCCCAGTGGAACACACTGAGAAAAGGTTTACAATTCATTTGCAAAACATCGAGAAAGTAATTCTGGAAAATGTATTCGCAGTGTGCTACAACAGTGTTCCATGCTTTTGCCACGAAGTGTCACACATGTGTTATGTAAAAATACTAGTAACTTCTATCATAAAACATTTTATGCTGGAGAGAGCTTTTATAACACATGCGGAACAGGTTGATACACATTCAGAACAATTTGGCAAGATATGAGGAACGCAATGATCACCCAATTTTTGGAAATGGCTTTCACGAAATGCTACGAAAGTGTGCGATCTATTCCAAATGATTTGTTATTTTCCACCTCAAAAGCTCACTTTTCTTTCATAGTTATTGTGCTTAACATACAAATTAATGGGAACAGTTATGTCTTGTAATTTAAATTTGCACCTCTCGTATATTAATTCCACGTGTCAATTTAAAACAATATGATTTTCTTTGTTCGAAAGTATGAACGTTTGTCCCATTTTGTCGCTCACATTGGATGCGTATATCACTTGCTTTGTTGTTATAGCAACAAAAACTGATTTTCAACAGCTGCTGGTGTGACGCCATTTCATCTAAATTATTCTGGCATGACGTCAGAGATGCATTACGTCATACGATTAACATCACACGATCAACTCTTTTGAAACAGGAAAGCGTTATGTCAGGAATTTTAGTTCTACTTTGTCGTTCATAAACAACATATAGAATTTTTCATTTAGAATCCTGTCGTCTGTATGCCTATCTGTTAACCCTCTTTATAGCCACTTCTGGCTATATAGGTATCTCCCAATTCTTTATTCGGGAGGGTAATTGTCTAATTTCCCACGGTGACTAGACGGCTTGGGAAATGCATTTTTCTGCTACTGCCAGCATGAGGAAAAACAAAGTACAGTGGTGCCGCATTTTACGCGGATTTATTTTACACGGATTCAATTACACGTGGTCAGCCCCACTGATAGATTCATATCACACAGGAAATAGAGCTACATAAGATTCAATCAATGCATTTGGCGGTCCCTGTGGTGTGACCGTGTCAATGATTTTAAAGGTTTTCCTACCCTCAACGAGGAAGCAAAACATATTACTCAGATGGTCAAGCAGATTGGGGGTGAAGGCTTCGTCGATATTCTGGAGAACCGATTTGATTCATGGACGTCAAGAACCACTGACAAATTAAGAGTTAGAAGAACTTGTGAAAACTTTCTCGGATGAAGATGACAATGCCGACAAACAGGGTGAAACTGCTGCCAGTGGTAATCTGCACAAGTTTGCCAAAATTTTCCAAGCAGCAAAGCACTTGAAAGATTTAATTTCTAATTATGATCCATCTGTGGAACATAGCCTTAAAATAAACCAAAGTATTGTAAACTCTTTAATGCTGTATTATGAGATTTTTCAGCAGCTAAAGGCGCAGCTGCAACAGTTGCCGATAACAATGTTTTTCCAGAAAAAAAAAACTCCTTTCACTGGCTCCCCATTGCCCCGCCCAGACTCCCCAACTACTGCACCTAAGGCATCAGCTTTAGACCTCAACGTTGACAACCCCACAATGGTGTGCATAGTGAAGTCAATGATTAGGTAGGTATGCATAAAGATTTGCATCATGCTATCTCATATTTTAACTGTAACCGTTACAGAAGCATATATGCATTGTTCTTTGTAAAATACACATTATACTGTAATAGATATATATAACCGAATAATAACGTACATATATAATGAAAAGAAAGTGTTTGAAGTGATTTCTTGCATGTAGTTTTATTACTGGTTTTGAATACACGCGGTTTCGGCTTTACGCCGTCTCGTCAGAACCTAACCCCCGCATAAAATGTGGCACTACTGTACATCCAGGACCGACTGGACAGGGAACCATCTACACATTGGCATCCCCAAGCCCAGGGAGGCTGTGGAAAAACCCAGAAAAGCTGCAGACTAGATAACTGGCAGGTCTGAGATTTGAACATCCAACAAGAATTCTGTCGTATGAAATTTAATTTTAAGATTTCCCTTGCGAACCTAAAATGTTTATTTTAGATTGTCAAACCAGTTTCGTTTCTCATTTAAGTCTAAAAATTTAAAAGTTTCAATAAAGTAGGTAACACAGTGTTTTTATTATTTCATGTGCATGCTGAAGAAACATGATTTGGGAACTTTCTTTTTCCTTTTTCCTTAAACTACGAAATTCTCAGAATATAACTATTTTTTTCCACAGAGTATAACCAGTTATTATTTTATTTATGTTAGTAGAAGAAATGAAAAAGAAAACATAAAGCAAAGAAAAATGCAATTAGATGCATATTAAACTACACTAAGTAAGCTTAATGCTCCAAACGCTACTGGTTACGACTATTTTCTTAACCAGCAGTGAAAAACAGCTAATGCGGAAGAGGCTATTTGCATGCAGATCAAAGCTATGCGCATAGTATTGTATTGCAGCGAAAGGGAGTTTTGTATTGCAGCGAAAGGCAGTTCCGTTTTGTATATTACAGACAGTTTAAGCAGTATAACTACAATGAAACATATCAGTGAATTGAAACAAAATGCAATTACATGCGGATTATACCATAATTCGAGACGAAACGGACACAAGAACAAATATGCAATATAAAAAAAATTGGGCACATGGGTGTTCACTCGTGCAGGAAACAATTTGCAGTTTTCATTTTCATGACCACAGTTTCATAATTTAAGGAAGCTGTAAAGGTATTTATGTAAAAAATATACAGAAAACATATACGAAGCTTTCATTTTGTGGAACGTACTGTTTGTTTGTTTTTTCTTGCGTTTTTGTATTAAACAAGAGTCAGCTATGTAACTAATAGGAAAAAATTAAATATGTAATTGCACGAATTATGTCATAAGTTAAATTATTTTTGAGCAAAACTATTAACTTATGATGTTCATCATTAAAAGTTGCAATTTTGAATTTAGGGGTATAACATTATTACTGCTTCCTTCAACTTAAAAACACTTAGGAGAAGGAAGCAGTAACATTATTACTGCTTCCTTCTCCTAAGTGTTTTTAAGTATTGCAGGGTAAACCGTTTTACAGTAAGTAGAGGAAAATATGTTTTTTTATGCACAGCTCCTTAATTGATGTATGCTTGAGTTTTCGCTTATATCTCAGCAAGGATTTATGCTACCATGCTGAAAATTTGGATTTAGGGGATTAAAAATATTCCGCATCCAATGGACTATTAACCAGATATGGTCATAATTCATTTTTTTCATGATCATATTTGATAATTTATAATTCCCTTAATATACCTGTTCTGTTCTTGTATAGCAGATCATATTATCTGGGTCTCTGTGTTTTACTGTTGCAACACCGAATCACTGTATCTGTTCTCGATTAAATGATACAAGTCAAAAACAACTTTTGTAATTAAACATTAGCAGCATCTTTTTCCGTAGCTCACTGTACATGTATTTATTGGTCGATTCGTATGAAATTTAAGGGTTTTATTGCTGAATAGAATGCACATAAAATAACATACCTCTTATATGGAAAAATTCAAAGATCGATAGCTAATTAGCATGTTAATTAGCTTAATTAGAATGTTTCTTCACATCACATGATAGTTCTCTTCAAATGCTTTCCAACGGTACCTTACTTGTTTACATGCGACAAGCGGTTCGAAAGTTAAGGGGGTGGTTTTTTTTTTTTTTTTTTGAGGTCTATACATGCACTGGATTAAAATTATTGAAGAGAAAAAAGTGTCATGGCAGAACAGCATCAAGGAAGAAAATTTTCAGTGGCAATGTCTGGAAGTGAAAAATCTGGAGAATTTTTAATAAATTGAGTGGTATACATACAGAGTTTAGACAATAATAATGATGAGAAAAATGGCTTTAAGCTATGTATAGGATAATGCATAATAGCAGTAAAGGAGATGCTTTTTATAACTCAAAGTGTATTTAATGTGAGGAGAATTCATATAAAGATCTCCATTAGAAATGTTACAAAAAAATTAAACAGGGCATTACAAAAAAAAAAAAAATGAAGATACATAGAAAATGAAATTGAAAAAAAAAACAAAAAAAAAACTGCTTAGTATCTTCCATTTAAATGTCAGTGATGTAGAGGAAAACCTTACACAAGTTGAAAGGAAGAAATCCTCATTCATGTTTTACCATGCAATAACAAAGTGTAATAAAATTATTATATTTGCACTTTTAAGGTATTAACCTCTTGCAAAGTGCGCATAGTTTACGTGCAATTCATAAATGAAAAAACCATGAGGAATAACCACTCACCATAAAGATCATGGTAACCTCCAATGGACCACACACTTCCAACACGTCATTCATCGTGATGTAACTGGGCTTCCACAGGTTTACAGACTTCTTGCTTACGCTTCTTATTTTCGGGTGTGAAACATCGTTTTTTTCTTTTTTTTTCCTTTGCCTTATATTATGTTACTATAATGAATTGACAAGCATTATAGTAACATAATATAAGGCAAAGGAAAAAAAAAGAAAAAAACGATGTTTCACACCCGAAAATAAGAAGCGTAAGCAAGAAGTCTGTAAACCTGTGGAAGCCCAGTTACATCCCGATGAATGACGTGTTGGAAGTGTGTGGTCCATTGGAGGTTACCATGATCTTTATGGTGAGTGGTTATTCCTCATGGTTTTTTCAGTAATAAAATTAGTTATCTTCCCTAGTTTTTTTTTTTTTTTTCCATAGTGTGCAATGACTTCTGTCAGCCACCCTTAGTTCTTAATGTAAATACCTACTTTAAATGCTTTTCAGTGATGTGTATGTGCAACAAGTATATTTGATAAGAAAGGCAGATGAGTGCCATGAAAAAGTATGTAGTTTTGTTGTTATGCAGTAATTACATAAAAAATAGGCTTGGGGAATTGTCGATAGTAATTGTATCATGTTGGTTCTTTGATGTTCTGTAAGAATCCAAGGTGTCAAAAAGCTGAAAGCTGACCATTGGTGGCCCTCACAAAAAGGGAAGAGATTTTATGCATGACAACTGACTTAAGATGTATGCATAAAACTTTGTATTCAGAAGACAGTAATATGCTTGCATCTTCTGGATGAAATCTATAAATGAAAATAAAATATGCAAAACAACCTGTATATGTACAATAACTTCTGATTATTTCAAAATGAAGCCTGTACACACACATAATGAAGTCACTGTACTGTTTAATACTGACATAGATAGATAGATAGTGAGTGAGTGAGTGATTGCAATATATATTATTTACCAAAGTATACAAAATTCTTGTTTCCATTTTCATATATAAAAAGGACATAATTGGGTTATATTTACTTATATTCATCATTTCACAAAGACTTGGGCTACATACAATTTTTTTTTAATGAGGAAGTGAATGTGGAAGGCAAAACTTATACTGTCTAGTTCTGTGATCAGTTTCTGTGTCCTCACATAGAAAAAAGAAACTTCTACAATTTAGCTTGTTTCCCTCCTGGATTTAAAAATTTAAATTGTATAAGGTTGTAATTTATGAGAAGGTTAACTAGGTTAAGAATTTTAAAATTTCAATATGGCATGAATTCATAAGGATTAATGTGGCATTTAAATCATCTGTACACAAAAAATTGATGGATGACCACATTTCTTATAGCACATCAGAAAACTGGTGGATATAATACAAGTAAGATCAGACAATTCATAGTAATGTCATGAGGGAATCAATAAAAGGTAATAAAGTTACAATTGCTTTTCCATGGAAAGTACTGAAAAGAATTAGTGAAGGCTTTTTATAGTGTCAAAAGTTTTTCAGAGGAAAATAGGCAACCTTGAAAAAGAAATAATAGTTGTTGTTTTTAAGTAGATTTAGCTGCAGCAGAAAGAATGTATGCATGCTAAGACAAGTTAGAGGAAATATACTGATCCAAAACTGCCAGAGAAATCCTATCCTCCTTGTCAAAGGGCTACATAAGCACTAGAAACACAAAGACATTTTTAATCTCTTTTGCAGTTTCCAACAAGAGTGAACTTTGCATGAGTCCAGTGATATGACCTCAATATCACAGTTTTAGGAGGTGACTTTGTGGTGCATCTAAACAACTTGGGAAATAAGACATATAGAAATGCAGCTGAGTAAACTCATTGGGAGATAAAAATTGAAAATATTTTTGAAAAATTCGCTGAAAAATAGTAAATTGATAGTTGATGAATTGAAAGGCATTTGTCAGCACAGGTGCACAACCCACAAAACTTACCACAGATGGGCAACTCCTGGTACTTGCTGATCAAGTGAGGAGGAGTATTTGTTTACACAAATCATGTGCAAGCCCACATATCCCCTAAAACCAGAACTTCTGTGACCTTCAAATGCTTGACGCACGTGTGCGCTTTTATTGATTTACGTCCATGTTTCAGCTGAAACTTGCTACATTGCCATGATGTCAGCACTAGTGTTTATGTCATTGCATTATTGTTGAGTTAAAACAGCCGTGCTTTGGGACCTTGTTTTCACATGTACTAGCATTTATGTTTGTATTATCTTAGCACAGAGAAATTTAAATATGAGTCAAAAGAAAAGTTCAAAGGGAAAGATTCTGGAAAAAGAGAAGCAATCACTTAACTTTTTATTTTAAGTACCTTTCTTCAAGTTCAAAACGAATGAAGATTGCCAAAGAAAAGCAAAAGAATTTGATGTTTTTAGGCCAAATCAAATGTTTGTTCTTTATTTGCTGTCTCTGAACAAAATCTTGCATCGGCTACTTCTGTGGGAGAAATGATGTGGATGTCTGTCTCTGGTGCCCATAACCACTGAGCACTGATTGTTTAGAGAATCATATAAAGTTGAAAGAGATTGGTTGCATTACAATAGCCAATTGTATGCTTTGCTTTTATATGCCAAGAAAAACAGGGTTGCAAAATAGTTTTGCTTTAGGTTGCTATGTACTTCAGCTTGATAAAATATAAAAATTCAAAATGTGTAAATTCTCATCAGAAAGTAGTGTAGATATTGATAGAAAATGCAAATTTAAAAGAAACAGTTGCTAAATCTTTTAGTAAACAAGATAGTACAATTACCAAAACTTTAAAAAAAAATTTCAATTTTTGGCCCAGCATAGCTTACCTAATTCATTGTTGTCCCAACTTACTGAGCTGTGCATTGATTTAGGAGTTTGTGATCTTTAAACTATCTGCAATGACATGCCTACATCATGCACATACCACAACAGCAGATAAGAAAAGTAGTACCATGCAATGAGTCAAGTAATACTAGGAAGAAATAAAAGCAAAACTTAATGAGGCTGAATGCTGTTCTGTTGAAATTGATGAATCTGCAGATTGTAGCACTTCACAAAACTCAGTTGTTGATATTAAATCGATATTTGGTTCCACTTAAACTACTAACCTTGCAGAGCTCGATTTATGTTATGTGGGCTCTACCACTCGCAATTTGGGGCGCTGCATTCACGAACATCAGTATAATCTCAGGACACATTCTACATCTTTGTCGAGACTCTGTTTAAATGGTTCTTGCCTACCATGTTGAAATGACACCATTATTCTGGATTCTCCCAGAAACCGTCGATCAACACTTTTCTGTAAAAGTATTCACATATTCGTCAATGGTGAAAGATGCTGTAACGATGAACTCCCCGTGTTTATCCCCCTTCCTTGGAGAACACTTTTGGGCCAGGTCACGCCCACCAACTATGCTTGTACCCACTGAATTTGATTTGGACTTGGCCGATTATTGCACATGGGCATTAATTGCTATGTGTCTTGTAAAGTATATGGGCTACTCACTTCTGTGCTCACTGCTGCACTGTTTCTGAGGATGATGCCATTGTGGTGCTGAAAGTTCTTAAACATATTTATTTTAATTGTACATAGTTTTTTATCATTAAAGTGTATCATGCAGGAGACGGCATTTGTTTTAGATTTAATAGCTTTCGGCGCACGAGTTAATTTCTTCATATCAGTTGTTGATACTAGATTTGTTTTAAATGGAATTTCTGAAAAACATTTCATTCAACTTGTACAATTTTCAAATGCTAATGCTGCCAATGTATAACTTTCAAATACTTTCACTTGTACAAATTTCAAATGCTGATGCTGTACTGATTATCCTTCAGGAAAATGACGTGCCACTGTCAAAACAGGTATGCATCACAACAGATGCTGCTGTAGTGATGATGGGCACTTAAGTGATGTATTAAAAGGCTCAAAGAAAATGTGTCTCTCATTATAGCAGTACACTACTAAACACATAAATTAGTAATAATTGATGTCACTGCTATTCTTGGAGTTGATACACTATAAATTTCACTAAATTATAAATTTTACACAGGAATACCCTAATTACATAAAAACAAACTTGAAAACTCAATTTTTGGAAAAGATTAACATTCTAAATTCTTCAGAATTGTTAAAACATGCTCAAAAGGAGGAACTGAAAAAAGTTTTGGAAGATAATAATTACCCTTCTCAGTAGTCAACAAAATTCTTAATAAAAAAGAAAAGAAGCAAAAGTCAAACACTAAATTGTTTCAGTTAACTAAAAAAGTTACTTACCATAAAGACTGTTTGAAAAACTTCAGAGGATTAGTGAGAATTTTCTAACCAGACTGGCTCCAGGATTATAAAATAAAATTAGTAACTACCTTCCAAAATTAAAGCAAAAAGAAGAAAACATCCTGTTACAGGAAGGAGTGGTCTACAACATAAAGTGTGAGTGTGGTCTCCGCTATGTGGGAGAAACAGGCAGACAGCTTAAGACCAGATTAGCAGAACATAAAGCTGCAATTAGAAATTTGACAAACAAAACAGGTTTGGACAGATATGTTCAAAATACAGGACATAAAGTGCTGTGGGACTTTGTAGAAGTTCTGACACATCAACAGTACTTTTTCAAGAGAAAATTGTCAGAAGGACTGGAAATTGAGAGAAGAGGAGGTACAACATTAAATGATGTGAAAGGTTGGAATTCAACTAATGACTGGCAACACCTACTATAGTGTAGTCCTGAGGAAGGGTAGGGGCACTACTCAAAAATCTGACATGAATTAGTTTTAGCATCTTCTGAAGCAGTTTTGCATCTAGTCAAATTTTAAGATATATGTTCAAGATCCCTAAGTATTTCTATGAAAGAAGAAATATTCCTCTTAAAAATACATGGGGAATGTCACTAGAATATTCACAGCAATCAGATTATAAGTACTGAAATTGCTTGTAGTTCTGACTGGTCATCCATGTAACATCCCTCAGAAAACTTGAAAATTTTGTTGCCCTGAAGTAAGAAAAGTTTTGTGAGGAATGTTACATGGATGACCAGTAAGAACTACAAGCATTTCAGTATTTATCATCTGATTGCTATGAATAGTTTAGAGAAATTTCCCACATACTAATATAAGGAATATTTCTTCCTTCATTGAAATATCTGTGGTACTGGCGATTTCAGATCTATATCTATTTGCAGACTGGAAAAGGGTCAAAAACAATGCTGTGAGGAAGACTGCTTGTAAATCTGAAGTACGTTTTTTATTCCTAAGCTGTAGTTGCTTAGGCTTAGATGCTTGAGTTTTTGTTATCCTGGGTGGTGTAACAGATAGCATACTTGAATGGAAAGTGGGAGATGTGGGGTTCATTTCCTTCATTAGGGTGATGAAATTTTCATGTTTTCGGAGGAATGTTACATAGATTAACAGCTATGTCCTGGTGGCGCAGTGGTCTAAGCGCTGGATTATGATCATTCGTTTGTGAAGGGTCCAGGTTCGAATCCCAGTGATGCATGGATGTTGTGTTTGTCTTACGGTACTGGCTCTCTCCCTTTCCTGGAACCAGTGACCCTAAATTAGGGACAGGTGACTGCTTGTAGCCCATTGAGTTGCTCACGGTGGTTTTTAAACCTTCAATCAAAAAAAAAAAAAAAAAATAGATGATCAGCAAAAATCTACAAGCAATTTCAGTATTTATAACATGATTGTTATGAGTATTCTAGATACATAAGCATTCCAAGTATTTTCCCAAGAATATTTCCCTACTAGAGGCAATTCGAAAAATTGTGCAGTCGAAAAAACGCCACTTCAAGTCTGTCTTCCTTAAATATTTGTAGGTTTTAAAAGTGGGATTTCAAAAGAGTGCACTCATATTTTAGGATTTCATAGCAAAGGTAAAAAAATCCTCTTGTCTTAAAGAAAATTTACACAGTGAACTTTAGTTAAGTGAGATTAGGTCAGAATTTAGGTAAAAATGAAGTCTTATCAAGTAAGAGTGTTCAATAGAAAAAAAAATCAGTGTTTAGAACCCTTAGCAACTGTAAGAGCTATGGTGAGATTGAATGAAACCAAAATAATTTAACTAATTTGGAAGGTAACTGATCAAGCTGCTGAAGAATTGAATACCTGGATTAGAAACTAGGAATCATCCTCCAGTATGTACGATCATGGAGGAAAAACAAGCTTTGTATAACTTGCCATTCTTAGTTGCTTTAGGATTATGTAATATTTTTATATTACTGTATGATTTCTAAATAATTTTTTATATTACAAATGATTTTCTGTAAGATGCAAGGTCAGGTGATGCGCACACATTTAGCTTCTCCTTGACAAATTTCAACCCTGCGTTCTTGCGGTGCATCGTGCTCCCACTAAAGGGACTCTGATGACTGAAAAATAGCAGTATGACTACCACATGGATATTAGAGGAAATGATATCCCTACATTCACCAACCCACTTGGCCAGCATGATGAGTTATGGCCAACCTTCCCCCTACCCCCCAGATGACTTCACAACATAAATTTTGGCTCTGTTTCCGGCAGCTGGAAAGTACCCGGCCAAGGCAGCAGCCAGTGTGTGTGCGTCATGAAATGCTCTAACAATCACCGGAATACTGGACTAACCTGCCATCGTTACATTTAACAGACTATCTCTATCTTCTGATTCAAGCCTCCCTGAATGGGAGGAGGAACTCCAAAGAACCAAGTGGAACATTGTCGGGCTAAGTGAGGTAAGAAGAAAAGGAGATCTCATTGAACTGAAAAGCGGACATTACTTCTACTATTGCAGGACAGATACTGGCAGAACTAGTGGATTTATAATTAACAAGAAACCAAAGGACAATGTTCTAGAAGTTGAAAGTTCCTCAGGCAGAGCTACATGACTCATTATCCAACTCTCAAAAAACACCACTTTCAGATTATTCAAGCTTATGCACCCACCACAAGTCATCCTGAGGAAGAAGTTGAAGAATTTTATGATGAAATTCGGCATCGAAATAATAAAGGCAAGCAGTACTTGAAGATCATTATGGGTGATTTCAGTACAAAAATAGGGCAACAACAATGAATGAAACTTCGGCAGGTAAATTCAGGCCTGGGAACAGGACCCAGTGTGGAAATCCTTTCATAGAGTTTGCTGAGATAGAAAGGTTTTTCAACATGAACTCCTTTTTCAAGAAAAAAACACATGAAAAATGGACATGGAAGCATCCCAATGGAATGACAAGTGAAATTGATTTTATCATGTTTTAACAACAAATTTGTCATTGAAGACTGCAGTGTGCTAAACAAGTTCAACACAGGGAGTGATCATAGAATGGTGAGATGTAAGATGCATCTCAACACTAAACTTAAATGTGGCAAGCTCATAAAACAAACAAAATGTATTGACATGACCAACCTTAAAAAGCATCATAATACCTTCAAATTGAAACTGAGGAACAGAATCTTTGCTCTAGAAGATCTAACATCAAAAGTGGACATCTCTCAAGTGCAGAAAATGAACCAAATCTCTTATCGAAAGAGCAACAAAAACAAGTGGTATTAAGAACAAATTGCATATGTAGAAAATATCAGGGGGAGGAGGGGACAAAATGCTGATGCAAAAGAGAAGGGAAATGAGGACAAATAAAGATGTCACTTCCAAAGTGGAATATATAAAGCTATGCAAGACATTATGAAAAAGTATCACTGAAGATGTAAGGAAATTCAGCTGTGAACTAGTGAGAAAAGCAAATTGAAACAGGCAAAACCAGAAGAGAGCAAATGGGCATCTCAGTAAGGGAGGAAGACAGATTATGGTAATGAGAAAAGAAGATGGCACTGTAACAGGAAATAGAGGCTAAATTTTGACAAGAGTGAAAGATTTCTACTCAAAACTATATGAAAGAGATTATACATCTGCTGTAGACAGTACAAAAGGTGACACTACCAAAGTGCCACGAGTCCTCCTGGCAGAAGTTACACATGCAATTAAGCACATGAAATGGAGAAAAGCTCAAGAAGATAGAATTACCATGGACATTATACAAGAAGCAAGTGGAGAAATTGAAACTAGACTCTTCAAAGTTTTCACTAGATGTCTCAATGAAGGGAAGATTCCTGAGGATTGGAGCAATGCTCCAATGATCCTGCTACATAAAAAAGGTGACATTGAGGATCTCAGGAACTAAAGGCTCATCAGCCTCCTATCAGTGGTGTATGAAATCTTTTCTAAGGTTCTTTCACATCACTTGAAAGTAACACTGGGCATGGCTCAACCAAGAGAACAAGCTCAATTCAGGAGTGACTACAAGCACTATAGATCATATCTATGTGCTGAGAGAACTAATTAAATGAATGAGGGAATATGAATTCCCATTATGTATGGCTTTTATTGATTATAAAAAGGCCTTTGATTCCATGAAACCATCAGCAGTTATAATGGTCTTGAAATCCTGCAGTATTGAAGATGCATACATTAGTTTTATTAGTAACATCTATGGAAATGCAAGTGAAAAGGTTCGGTTATTTGAGGACACAGCACCAAAAAAAATTGGAAAGGGAGTGAGACAAGGTGACACCATATCTTCCAAGCTCTTTAACGCCGCGTTGCAAAATGTCTTTCAATCGTTGAACTGGGAAAACAAAGGGATAAAGGTTAATGGAGATTATATATGTCACCTTAATCTTGCAGATGATGTAGTCATTTTTGCAACCGCCCCTTCAGAACTGCAGAGTATGATCCAGGAACTTGCTGACAAGAGTAAAGAAGTGGGATTAGAAATGAACTTTCAGAAGACGAAAGTGGTGCACAATGCTTTTACAAGAAATGAAGATTTATTGATTAATGGGGAAAAGCTGGAGATGACCAATACCTACATTTACCTTGCACAGCAGATATCAGGCAAAGGTTTCTTTGATGAAGAAATTAATCAATTTATAAAACTTGGTTGGAGAGCTTTTGGGGGAAACAGTCCAATTTTTAAGAGCAATATGCCATTATGTCTTAAAAGAAAAGTGTGTAGTTAATGCATCCTTTCAGTGCTTACATACAGAGCAGAGACATGGACTTTAACTAAAAAAGGCATACAAAGACAGCAGACAACTTAAAGAAGCATGGAGAGATGTATGGCTTGGTGTAACCTGGAGAAATAAGAAGAACTCATGGGTACAGAAAATGACAAGAGTGGAAGACTTCATGATGAGAGTAAAATCCCTGAAATGGCACTGGGCTGGACATGTTGCCAGGAGAACAGACCACCGATGGACAACCGAAATTTTGAACTGGATTCCAAGAGACAGGAAAAGACTCGGAAGAAGACCACATGGGAGATGATTGGATGAAATTGGAAGGCAAGCGGGAGTAACGTGGAGGAGACTGACGCAAGACAGATCATTGTGGGAAAATCTTGGGGATACCTTCGTCCAGCAGTGGATTAATAATGGTTGACAATGATGATGATAATGATGTTATATATATATATACATTTATATATTAGAAAATCATGTGTTTCTTAGAAATAGAAGGTGAGTTTATATGTGAAGTTGGTTAAATTAAATGCTACTGAAATAAAAGGTGAAGCAGCAAGCAGTGAAATGGAGAATGAAACACAATAATAGCAGGACATTGACACCTGGGGGTAAGACTAAGCATGGGTCGTAACACAGTGAGTTAGTCAGCTCATAAGTCACTTGACTTGACTGTTCGGGAGGGCCAGTGTTTCCAGGGCTTGTCTGTTCTGCAACTACATATGACAACATATTTTTGATGGCCTGATGTATTGCAAGTTATCCTAAAATGAGTGGTGGGAGCAGAAAAAGAAAGATTTCAGCTTGTGATTAAATATTTAGAATTAACAGTTGTGAAGCTGAAAAAATAAATAATATATTGATGCTAATGATTTTTGTCTCTGTGAGGAAAATTCAGGAATAAAGAAAAAATGCGAGTATGGTCATCATATAACAAAACAAAACAAAAAATGGTTGAAAAGAGGTTCTGAATGCCCTATATATGTATATGCAAAGTGGGCTCATAGTGATATGAACAATGTTTGAGCTCTACACATTTTGAAGGATGACAGTTCCAAATCTTAAAAAAAAAAAAAAAAAAAAAGCAGCAGCATTTGTAACATAAGCTAGTTAGTGTACAAGATTTACAAGCAGATTTGTATTTTTCCTGTTTTAATGAACAGAAACTGCTCAAACAAACTGCTAAAAGTGTTGAAACAGAAAACTGACCTTTTTCAAAAGCACATTATTGCCTGTCATAAAAAATAATGCAATTTCAAATTGCCTCATATTGGAAACATAGGTAACTTTTGGTCATCCTCATAAAAGGACCATTTAATGAAATTGAATAAAGAATCATCACAATTAAAACAACAGGACAGGAAAAAACACAGTTTTTAGTAGTGTTGTCATGTTGGCAAATTGAACCAAGCTTCCTCCTATTATTAATTTAAACATAACAATTCGTACACTTTGTAATAATTGAAGTCATGGCCATTCCTAGACAATAATATGATAGATAAAACATACAGATTTTGGGATTTACTTAGGAATAAATGGATTTTATTCATTAACAGTCAACTTTTTGGGTAGTAACCCTACCTTTCATCAGGACTGCACTATAGTAAGTGTTGCCAACCTTGTGTAAAACTCCAACCTTTAAAATCGTTTAAATAGCTGCTTTATGACAGAGCATATGCAGTCATTTTTTGTGCACATGTACTGAGTAAATTGTGTGGCTTAAAAAGTGGCATATATTTCTGAGATATTTTCATGATATCATAACACACCCATGCCTAGACTTTATCAAATCAAGGTGCAAGTTGCAAGGGCCACAGAGGCTATAGTTAGTGATCAAATGTCCACTGCCCACGCTGTGGATATATGACATAGTAGCAACAGTGTAACATCATTATTATGCTAATGCTATATCTTATATTACAATTCAAAATTTCTGGCCTGACCAATGATTTTCACTTTCTGCCACCCCTGAATGATGACTTTTGTTTGCTTTGTTATATTATCAATTGAGGTAAAATGTACAAAACTTCAAGTTTCGTTGTTGAAATGCCTCAATACATAATGGTATCTTTCATTTTAATGCAAAAAACACTGCTTATGTGTTCATCTTGTATGATTTTGTAGTCGGAGAACATTCCCCCATATGATGTAGTGCCTTCGATGCGACCTGTGGTTCTTGTAGGGCCGTCTCTCAAGGGCTATGAGGTCACAGACATGATGCAGAAAGCTCTTTTTGACTACTTAAAACATCGCTTTGAAGGAAGGTAAGATTTTTATTAAATCTTTTATAAGTGCTATAAAACAAACAGGAATGAAATGTCAAATTACTAAAAAATCATATACATACTTAAAATGGAAATGTTCTCATGTGTGACCGAATTTCTCCATCAGAGAAGTGATAATTATTTTGGGGTGGGGGAGGGCATTATTGGATTTGATGAGATATGGTGTTATGTTTTTCTTTTGGTAGCATTTCTAATTGTATTAATTAGAAATGCTACCAAAAGAAAAATAATTAAGCTATATATTCCATGCCATGCATATTCCTATTTTGAGGTAGCTGCATGGTAAAAAATATAGTGATCATGTTAAAAAAAAAAAAAAAAAAGTCTATGGATTTATGTAGCTGTTCAAAGCTTTGACAACCTCACTATACTAACAAAGCTCTGCCTCATCATATCACTGAAAATAAAGTAACTTTAGATGTGGATTATGTGAAGGGATGGCTGCTTAGGGATACAGTATGCTGTTGTTGGTTTACAGGATTTGATTCTCCATGACATAATTATCCATATTTGCCAAAGTATTCATTTACAAACTTCCAAAGTAAGCAACCTCTGATTTTGCAATATAAAAGAAAAAGAAAAACGATTAGAGAGGGGAAATGGAAAATGTTACAACTGGTAAAAAAAAAAAAAATTAAAGAGGGGTAAACTGAGAACTCTCCTGAAAAGCACTAGTACAAAATTAATGGTAGGTAAAATTGAAAATTCTATTAGCAGTTTGAAGAAAAACAAATAGAAACACATCACTATTTTGATTAGTTTTGTACAGCTTGTAAAATGTATGGTATTTCTAGTTGTAACTGATGGCAAATATTTTCCATAGAAATATGGTTTATGAATCCTATCTGAGGAACATTCATTTTGTTATGGATGAGCTCCTAGTGTTATTTTGGAAAAACAATTTCTATATTTTTATGAGTTTATAATGTAGAATATTGTTACACCCTGAGCATCAGACTGCCAAATAAAAATAACTTTATGAATTTAGATGTCAGGATGTCAGGCATTGGCCGACACCCCAGAAGTAAATATTAAAATTTTGAACAACTATTTGTGAGTTCTTTATTGCCAATATCTTATTTATTGGTGAAGAGAATTTAGCCTACAATTTAGCTCTGACACTCATAAAGTATTCATACAACTTCAGAACTGGCACAAGACAACATACATTTAATCAATTAAAATAAAGCAGATAATGAAAATGATAAAGACGTTTATATTGAGAGGAAAAAGGGGCATCAAATAAACTCACTCCTTTTGACCTAGCACTAGGGCTGAATTTATCATTCAAGTTTAAGGATTATTCATTGGCATATACTGTCCGGCTTTGAACACTTTTCAGCCGATGAAAGTCTATTGGCTGACTGGAGCCAATTTACTCAGCAACTGACATGCATAAGAAAATACAGTATTTACAGATATGCAGCTTTTCCTGTTAGGTATATCCATATTTGATGGTTTCATATATATCATCATCATCAACCATTATCAATCCACTGCTAGATGAAGGTCTCCTCCAAGTTTCTTCCACAATGGTCTGTCTTGTGCCAGTCTCCTCCATGTTACTCCCGCATACTTTCGAATTTCATCCACCCATCTCCCATGTGGTCTTCTTCTTGGTCTTTTCCTGTCCCTTGGAAATTTTAGACTGGATTCCAAGGGACAGGAAAAGACCAAGAAGACCACATGGGAGATGGGTGAATGAAATTCGAAGTATGCGGGAGTAACATGGAGGAGACTGGCACAAGACAGACCATTGTGTGGAAGAAACTTGGGGAGACCTTCGTCTAGCAGTGGATTTATATATATATATATATCATCATCATCATCATTGTCAACCATTATCAATCCACTGCTGGACGAAGGTCTCTCCAAGTTTCCTCCACAACGGTCTGTCTTGTGCCAGTCTCCTCCATGTCACCCCTGCATACTTTCGAATTTCATCCACCCATCTCCCATGTGGTCTTCTTCTGGGTCTTTTCCTGTCCCTTGGAATCCAATCTAAAATTTCAGCTGTCCATCGATGATCTGTCCTTCTGGCAGTATGTCCAGCCCATTGCCATTTCAGGGATTTAACTCTGATCATGATGTCTTCCACTCTTGTCATTTTTCGGATCCACGAGTTCCTTTTCTTATCTCTCCTGGTTACACCAAGCATGCACCTCTCCATGCTGCTTTGAGTTGTCTGCAGCCTTTGTATGTCTCTTTTAGTTAAGGTCCACGTCTCTGCACCATACGTAAGCACTGGAAGGATGCATTGATCAAACACTTTTCTTTTAAGACATAATGGCATATTGCTCTTGAAAATTATGCTGTTTCTTCCAAAAGCTCTCCAGGCAAGTTTTGTACGCCGATTAATTTCTTCATCAATGTGACCCTCACTTGATATCTGCTGTCCAAGATAAATGTACGTGTCTGTTATCTCCAGCTTTTCTCCATCAATCGATAAATCTTCATTTCTTGTAAAAGCATTGAACATCACTTTTGTCTTCTGAAAGTTCATTTTTAATCCCACTTCTTTACTCTTGTCAGCAAGTTCCTGGATCATACTCTGCAGCTCTGATGGGGTAGTTGCAAAAATGACTACGTCATCAGCAAAACGAAGGTGGGTTAGATAATCTCCATTAATCTTTATCCCTTTGTTTTCCCAGCTCAGCGACTGAAAAACACCCTCCAATGTGGCATTAAGGAGCTTCGGAGATATGGTGTCACCTTGTCTCACTCCCTTTCCAATTTTTATGTGTGTTGTGTTTTCAAACAGCCGAATCTTTGCACTTGCATTTTCATAGATGTTATTAATAATATTAATGAATGCATCTTCAATACCGCAGGTTTTCAGAGCCATTGTAACTGCTGATGGTTTCACCGAATCAAAGGCTTTTTCATAATCGATAAAAGCCATGCACAATGGAAGTTCATATTCCCTCGCTCTTTCAATTAGTTCTCTCAGTACGTGGATATGATCTATTGTGCTGTAGCCACTCCTGAATCCAGCTTGTTCTCTCGGTTGAGCCATGTCCAGTGTTACCTTCAAGCGGTGTGAAAGAACTTTAGTGAAGATTTTATAAACTACTGATAGGAGGCTGATAGGTCATCTAAATAATAAAGGTAAGCAGCACTTGAAAATAATTATGGGAGATTTCAATGCAAAAATAGGGCAACGGCAACAGAATGAAACTTCAGTAGGTAAATTCGGTCACGGCAACAGAAACCAGCGTGGAAATACTCTCGTTGAGTTTGCAGAGGCAGAAGGGTTTTTCATCTTGAACTCCTTCTTCAAGAAAAAGCCACACAGGAAATGGACATGGAGACATCCAAATGGGACGACAAGTGAAATTGATTTTATTATGTGTAACAAAAAATTCGTCATAGAAGACTGCAGTGTGCTAAACAAGTTCAACACAGGTAGTGACCATAGATTGGTGAGATGTAAGATGCACCTCAACACTAAACTTGAACGTGGCAAGCTCATAAGACAAACAAAACCTATTGACATAACCAACCTTAAAAAACACCATAATACCTTCAAGTTGGAACTGAAGAACAGGTTCTCTGCTTTGGAAGGCCTAACATCGGAAGAAGTGGACATCTCTGAAGTTAACAGAAAAGTAACCAAAGCTCTTATGGAAACAGCAACAAAATTAGCTGGGTCTAAGAACAAGTTGCATGTAAACAAATTATCAGGAAAAACGAAAATGTTGATGCAAAAAAGAAGAGAGATGAGGACAACTAAAGAAGATGTGACTTCCAAAGTGGAATATATAGAGCTATGCAAGACAGTAAGAAAAAGTATCACTGAAGACGTAAGAAAATTCAACTGTGAACTAGTGAGGAAAGCAATTGAAAACAACCAAAGCCTAAAGATAGCAAAGGGACATCTCAGTAAGGGAAGAAAACAGATTATGGCACTGAGAAAAGAAGATGGTTCTGTAACAAGAAATAGAGGCGAAATTTTGACAAGGGTGAAAGATTTCTACTCCAAATTATATGAAAGGGATGATACATGCACTCCAGACATCATGAAAGATACCAGTACCAGAGTTCCTCCAGTCCTTCCAGCAGAAGTTGCACATGCAATCAAGAACATGAAGCGGGGAAAAGCTCCAGGAGAAGATGGAATTACTGTAGACATCATACAAGAAGCAAGTGGAGAAATCGAAACAGTACTCGCCCAAATTTTCACTCGATGCCTTAATGAAGGAAAGATTCCTGAGGATTGGAACACCGCTACAATGATCCTGCTACATAAGAAAGGTGACATTGAGGATCTCGGAAACTATATATATATATATATATATTTTTTTTTTTTTTTTTTTTTTGATGCACTAAGTTGTTTTGCTCTGAAGTGCACCTGTGTGAGACAGCATGCCCATTTCAAAACTCGCACTATGACCGATGGACAGGGGAGTCGAGCCCTATCTCCCACTTATACTCGGGCACACACCTTACTGCATTCATCTGTATGACATCACATATGCATCTAAGCACACTTACATCGAGGTCGTACGAGGCCGCTGACATGATAACATGATCTGCCAGTCTGTTTATCCCAGCTCTAAATGGGTAAAGGTGATTTGCTTTACATCACAGGTCTTCCATCCTAGTCACTCAGGGCTGCAATAGAATTAATTATCTCTGGGAGGCTGCTCTGTAGCTCCACTTCAATATCCCGGCATCAACCAGATTCATTACTGGTCAGAATTTCAACTGCTACTGCTGCAATGTCAGAAACTGCCTAACAATAACAGCTTTTTTAGAGAAATTACTAACATCTCTTCAACCTTATGTGCAGCCATTCATCAGAAAAGGGCATCTCCAATCCTCATTTCCTCATATCAACTGCATCTTCGTTCAGCTGGTCGACTTCTTTGGACAGAAGCTTTTCTTCTGCCACAAAACACCAAGCTGGATCAATCCAGATCCGGTTCCTCGAGTCTAGCTTTTTTCATGAAACTTGTTTGCAAATTACTGCTTTTTGGTAATTTCCATTTTCCCATAGGTGCTCTATGGGTTTAAGATCAGAGCTCTGTGCTGGCCAGTCCATACACAATACAAAATTATCGGCTAAACACGCCGTAACAGTCCTTGCTTTATGGCTCGGTGCATTCTCCTGCTGTATCAACAAGGCTCGGTTCCATAGTATTGCCACAGAGTTGCTAGGGCATAATTGTCCAGAACATTCAGGTTGACGTGCTGGTTAACAGGTTTGTCCACGATAACGAGTGGGCCGGAACCATACCATGAAAAACACCCCCACATGAGTACACTGCCAGCTCCAAACTTGACCGTAGGAACAGTACACTGTGGTAAATAGCGTTCCCCCAGCTGCCACCATACCCACACACGGCCATCACACTGGTGGATCGTGTATCTGGATTCATCAGTCCATAAGACCTGTTTCCATTGATCTACGGTCCACGATAAATGTTCTTTCACCATGCTAAATGACGAGTAGCATTCCGAGTGGAGATGAAAGGCTTAAGAGCAGCCACACGACCATGGTAACTTATGGAATGAAGTTCTCTGCAAATGGTACGTGTGCATACCGAGGTTCCAGCATTTTTACTCACCTGTACACACTGAGGTCTTGTGCAGTTGTACTCAGTCGATTAGCTGTAATGACTCTCCTGAGGCTTCGACGTCCTCTATCACTGATTTTCTTTGGTCTTCCGGTACGTTTTGCTGCTTCAGGCATGCCATGTGTCTTCCACTTATTCAGTATATCCAAAACAGTTGACTTGGGTATGTTTAAATGCTTTTCGGTTTCTTTTATGGACAACCCACTAATATAACACCCAACAATATTTCCTTTCTCAATGTCAGTTCTCTCCCGCCACAACATTTTTACTCAACCTCACAGTGCGATATGATTGTTGTGAGCTGCAGGCTTGTTTTTGTACTATTTGCAGCTGTACCACGCATCTTAACAACGCAGCGGATCTGTTCATTTGCTTTGGAAGGGGTGTCCGGTGACTTTTGTCAATATAGTGTATGTCGTATAGTCGTAGGTAGTTAAAAGTTTCTACATTACTTATACCTGGGAACATAGTAAATTACTTCCATGTAAAATCTGGCAACTTTCATTTCTTCTTGTTTTTATGATCAGGAAATGAACTATAATCCATGTGTGAAAAACAATTTTCCAGTTGCTTTCTGCTGAATATGATATAGTTATAATCAGTAGCTGTAGAGAATGCACTATACAATATAAGTGTATTTGGTTCCCATTGATATGAATGATAATTTTCTGATTTTTTAGCTTTTTTTTTTTTTTTTTTTTTAATTTGCAAAAGTTTTTTTTTTTTTTTTTTTTGGAGATGATTCATCTTCTTAGGTCTTTATAACCCACTGTCATGACAATGGTTGTATTTAATCACATAGGAACCAACTAATATAGTGATTGATGATAGAATACATTTTCTTTTGTTTCAGGTTGATCTATTAATTTCCTATTCTTGACATCCTGGTGTTCACTAATAATTTAAAATAAATCCGAGTTCATTCATGACCAGTTTCTCTTGTATGTGTGTCTAATTAAGTTTAATTAGAAATGTGTTGAGTTGCCAATTTATGTTTTCTGGGCAAGCTTCTTTTTTTCTTTTTTTGTTTTTGTTTTGTTTTAAGACCAGTTTTTCTTGTGTTTGAATGCTAATACTCGAAAATAAGATGTCAGTTTCATAGTGAAGTCATTCTTGGCACAGAATCCTTGAATTTTCACCATTTCTCAAGTAGCCTTCTCTACAAAAAACTTGAAAATGTCATTACCTTGGATTGGGGATTGTACCCGCATCTCCTGATTTCCCTTTAAGTATGCTACTGTTACACCACCTAAAATGACAAACTCCAAACAACTGCTGGGTGGTGTAATGATAGCATGCGTGAATGGAAATCGGAGGTGTGGGTTTGATTCCGTCTCCAGGACAATGCAATTTGCAAGTTTTCTGAAGAGATGATTACATGGGTAACTGAAAATACAGTGCTTCTGTGCTGGGAATGACATTAATATGTGCCTGCCATGTACTACAGATGTAAAGAATCATTTCTCCAAAAAGTGTCATTTCTCAACAGCTTGTATATTGGGTTGATGCATAAATTTATGCTGTTTTTTTCACCGCACTACAGGAATGTATTACATCAGAAGGGAAACGAAATCAATCAACTATGTATCCCCCCCCTTTTAACGATGGTGTCCCAATGTCTGGATATATCTACTGTTACAGTGGACCCCCCCCCCCCCCTCCCAACCTAAAACCTGAAGAAAACTCTAAAATTTGTCCGCCATGTCGCGTATTGTATGAGGCAGCTAGGAATCACAGTTCGGCAGGCTCACATGTTCTTTTACAGTTCAGTTTTTTTATTTATTTCTCATTTACGTTGTTTTTTCTTTCGGATGTTCTCTAAATTAATTAACAAAATTGCGGGATAATTGGGAAGTCGCTCCAATGCTTTTGAAGGCAAGAAACGCAATATTTTTGCCATTTTGAATTGCTAGACCTCACTCATAGCCCTGAAGTGAAACATAAAAATTCCTATCTCAAGTGTCTTAGAGGGGCTGCAAAACGAATGAGGGAAATGTGCTTTCGAATGCGGATGGAAGCAGCAATGTTCGAAGTGGTTTTTCACTTTTCTTTCTTTTCTTCTTTCCGCTTGTAGCTTAACGCTGTGGTCCGTATGTTTACTTCAGTGGGTGGGCCAAGAGACCCTCAGCAGACACATAACTCTGTCAGCGAGAAAGATACTTTGACTGACGTATGCGAGGGACAATGGGCAATTAAGAGTTTAGAATCGCTGAAAAGAATAGGGGGTGGATTCGAGCGTTGTTTTCGGTCAGCAGTTGCCGATATACGCTTAAGGTAAAAGCACGTCTGATTTCGCTCGGCCGAGAAAATTAATCTCAGGGCTGGCGGTCGCAACTCGATAAAAAAAAAATGGAAACGAAACCTGCGAGTGGCATATTTGAACTGCGTACTCAGGCAGGGTAGACAGATAGATGGTTTGCGAACGGAAAGGAACTGACTGAATTGGGAATGAACGGTCAAAAAGGACGGAAGGTAGCGACGGACGGAATCAACTATAGCAGCAGCGGAATTGAATGTGTCCCACTCTCCCAGCAGTCGACGTTCACAATTATTTCTTCACGACAACAAAAATCATTTCCCAGGAACACAGAAAATCAATCTTGGAAACCGCAACATCAGATGTGAGAGGGCCTATTTTGCTTAACGGCCACCTTCAAATCGTCACGAGAATAGATCAGTGTGCACTCTAATCATTGCAACAAAGTGCGGCGTGATATTACCATTTTTAATTGTGTGCTTCATTTACATCAAGCGTCAAAGTGAAGTGTTGAATCATCGGTGCTGCCACATGGTGCAAGTGTCTGTGTGTGTGTGTTTTTTTTTTTTGTCGTGTGATATTATGTGATGCACAACGGATTTGCACAGCAAAGTCACGTAACTGTAAGTAGATGAATATTTCCTTTTTCTTTCTTCGCACATCTGCGAACTTGTGCCATCCCGACACCCAAAGCTGCATGGACATAGATGCAGTAATGCTGAGTGACTGAACCTCAGAGGAAATACCTGCACATACAGATTTCAATTTCTTACCGGGCCCATTTCCTGATTATTTTTTTTACATGAATAAGGGAGAAGGTGTGGCCACAAATTCCGCTGGGCGGGACAGTTTCTTTTAACTTTGGTTCAGGGCCAAAGCGAGCGGGGAAGGGATCTGCATGTGCATGCTTATTAGATTTAGTTAATTAACTTTGGCAGTATTTCGCACCTATAATCTTATACCGCAAATTAACGTGCTTGTGTATTTTGTGTCGCGAGTATTTTTAATGTGATCGTTTGCATATAATTTTTTTTTCATTCTCTAAGCAATTGTATATGAATATCACCTGCAGCTCTATTTAGTGTGTAAACGAGTAGTATCTCTTGTTCAGATAGTCCGGTGGAGACTCAGTCGGCTGCGTTATCCGACAGTAAAGTGTGACACCGTATGCTGCCCACATATGAGGGGCAATTGTCTATGCGCCTAGAGAGCGCCGGATCTGTTTAAATCTCGCAGAACGTTATTAAATGTTGTGTTGTGTATTTGAGAATCATGTGTTATTTGCGAAAGTGAGTGTTGTACTGGCTGGTTGGGGATTGAATGTACCGGAGTAAGATCCGGACCACTACACTCAGTCACGAATTGGTGATTGCGGGTGAACCTCATCACAACTCTGATCCCAAAGTATCATTTTTTTTTAGATTATTTTATTTTTTATTTGTTGTTGTTATTTTGTTCACAAGGTGGATTCACCCAAGCCTTATGCTTCGGGTCATTCTTCAACTTTTCATTTTTTATGTTCTGGTGTGAATCTTTGAGTGCAGCAGTGCACCTGAGATTCTCACCTGGTGCCGTGGCCAACTAAATTGTACTTCAGGTCTCAAGCACCGTTACCGGCCGACTCGGCAGGAACACTGCTAGTGCCGTGTAACATTAATGGTGCCGTTGTCCCAGGATCGATACCTATATTTTGCAGCTAGCGGAACAACACTCATGTTCGTAAAATAAGTGCGAATTGACTGCCATTACTATTTTTATTTAATTTTGTTCGGTGCGAATTTTGTATAATTTAGCATTAAGTAAGCCTTAAGCTGTTTTCTAAGAACTGCCATAATTTTAGTGGGTAAGAAAAACAAAATGGCTAACACGAAGAAATCGTCATCTGCGAGTCACGTGGATTCAGATGATTCTGATGGTCACTCTGACGGAGAACATGTGAGCACTGAGGCTGCAATTGTTCCGGAAGAGAGTACACCTGTTACAAGTACAGCGGGTACATCACAGCTGAGACAAACAGCTTTAGCCGCACCTATGGTTTACGGGGAGCACTCGAGATTATAGTGGATCCCCAGGAAGACTGTGACACCACGATTATCTACGATGTTGAGAAAGAACTCGAAGACAGTGGAACGCAAGAATTTGGCATCGAGCGCAGATAAAAGCGGGCGTAGGAGCATCGAACGTGAGAGATCTGTGGAACTCGTGGATTCTCGAAGCTATGCCTCATATTTAAATTTTCTTTCCGCCTATCTCGACGGGCAGCAATGAACGTGCGATGAAATCCTTAAACTTTCCTTCCGCTCTCAGGGCACTTAAATCCGGAATTAGGTGCCTTGCGACGGTGGGAAAGGGTTGAGTGTTTACAGTTAAAAAAAAATAGAAAGATTGGATGAATAAAATTCATCCAGTCATCCCTTTTTTTTTTCTTTCATGGGGGGATGGAATGTTACAGTGGACCCCCCCCTCCCAACCTAAAACCTGAAGAAAACTCTAAAATTTGTCCGCCATGTCGCGTATTGTATGAGGCAGCTAGGAATCACAGTTCGGCAGGCTCACATGTTCTTTTACAGTTCAGTTTTTTTATTTATTTCTCATTTACGTTGTTTTTTCTTTCGGATGTTCTCTAAATTAATTAACAAAATTGCGGGATAATTGGGAAGTCGCTCCAATGCTTTTGAAGGCAAGAAACGCAATATTTTTGCCATTTTGAATTGCTAGACCTCACACATAGCCCTGAAGTGAAACATAAAAATTCCTATCTCAAGTGTCTTAGAGGGGCTGCAAAACGAACGAGGGAAATGTGCTTTCGAATGCGGATGGAAGCAGCAATGTTCGAAGTGGTTTTTCACTTTTCTTTCTTTTCTTCTTTCCGCTTGTAGCTTAACGCTGTGGTCCGTATGTTTACTTCAGTGGGTGGGCCAAGAGACCCTCAGCAGACACATAACTCTGTCAGCGAGAAAGATACTTTGACTGACGTATGCGAGGGACAATGGGCAATTAAGAGTTTAGAATCGCTGAAAAGAATAGGGGGTGGATTCGAGCGTTGTTTTCGGTCAGCAGTTGCCGATATACGCTTAAGGTAAAAGCACGTCTGATTTCGCTCGGCCGAGAAAATTAATCTCAGGGCTGGCGGTCGCAACTCGATAAAAAAAAAATGGAAACGAAACCTGCGAGTGGCATATTTGAACTGCGTACTCAGGCAGGGTAGACAGATAGATGGTTTGCGAACGGAAAGGAACTGACTGAATTGGGAATGAACGGTCAAAAAGGACGGAAGGTAGCGACGGACGGAATCAACTATAGCAGCAGCGGAATTGAATGTGTCCCACTCTCCCAGCAGTCGACGTTCACAATTATTTCTTCACGACAACAAAAATCATTTCCCAGGAACACAGAAAATCAATCTTGGAAACCGCAACATCAGATGTGAGAGGGCCTATTTTGCTTAACGGCCACCTTCAAATCGTCACGAGAATAGATCAGTGTGCACTCTAATCATTGCAACAAAGTGCGGCGTGATATTACCATTTTTAATTGTGTGCTTCATTTACATCAAGCGTCAAAGTGAAGTGTTGAATCATCGGTGCTGCCACATGGTGCAAGTGTCTGTGTGTGTGTTTTTTTTTTTTTTTGTCGTGTGATATTATGTGATGCACAACGGATTTGCACAGCAAAGTCACGTAACTGTAAGTAGATGAATATTTCCTTTTTCTTTCTTCGCACATCTGCGAACTTGTGCCATCCCGACACCCAAAGCTGCATGGACATAGATGCAGTAATGCTGAGTGACTGAACCTCAGAGGAAATACCTGCACATACAGATTTCAATTTCTTACCGGGCCCATTTCCTGATTATTTTTTTTACATGAATAAGGGAGAAGGTGTGGCCACAAATTCCGCTGGGCGGGACAGTTTCTTTTAACTTTGGTTCAGGGCCAAAGCGAGCGGGAAGGGATCTGCATGTGCATGCTTATTAGATTTAGTTAATTAACTTTGGCAGTATTTCGCACCTATAATCTTATACCGCAAATTAACGTGCTTGTGTATTTTGTGTCGCGAGTATTTTTAATGTGATCGTTTGCATATAATTTTTTTTTTCATTCTCTAAGCAATTGTATATGAATATCACCTGCAGCTCTATTTAGTGTGTAAACGAGTAGTATCTCTTGTTCAGATAGTCCGGTGGAGACTCAGTCGGCTGCGTTATCCGACAGTAAAGTGTGACACCGTATGCTGCCCACATATGAGGGGCAATTGTCTATGCGCCTAGAGAGCGCCGGATCTGTTTAAATCTCGCAGAACGTTATTAAATGTTGTGTTGTGTATTTGAGAATCATGTGTTATTTGCGAAAGTGAGTGTTGTACTGGCTGGTTGGGGATTGAATGTACCGGAGTAAGATCCGGACCACTACACTCAGTCACGAATTGGTGATTGCGGGTGAACCTCATCACAACTCTGATCCCAAAGTATCATTTTTTTTTAGATTATTTTATTTTTTATTTGTTGTTGTTATTTTGTTCACAAGGTGGATTCACCCAAGCCTTATGCTTCGGGTCATTCTTCAACTTTTCATTTTTTATGTTCTGGTGTGAATCTTTGAGTGCAGCAGTGCACCTGAGATTCTCACCTGGTGCCGTGGCCAACTAAATTGTACTTCAGGTCTCAAGCACCGTTACCGGCCGACTCGGCAGGAACACTGCTAGTGCCGTGTAACACTACAATGCCATTCTTGTAAAAAAAGTGCAGATTTTGTTGCAAAGAAATCATCAAGGAAATTCTGGAGATCAACATAATTGTTGAAGGTTCTGCCACGGAGTGCATTTGACAGAGATCAAAACAGGTGATAGTCTGAAGGGGCGGGGCGACATCTGGGGAATAGGTTTGATGTGGGAGGATCTCCCATTTCATGTCCTGAATGGCCATTTTGGTTGTGTTTGCACTGTGAGAGTATACGTTATCATGGTGGAGAAGGACACCATGGTGCTGATGTGGCCGTTTCTGCTGAATTGCTCCCTCTACACAGCAGAGTTGCTCACAATAGAGTGCAACATTGATGGCCTGATTCCTCAGCACATTTCCCAGTGGATAATGCCTTCCATGTCCCACCAGACACACAACAAGATCTTTGCAGGATGAAAGTTGTGTTTTGGATGTGGTGTGGGAATCTTGTTTGGGCTTAACCATTCCCTCCAATGCCTGAAATTCACGTACAGGCACCACTTTTCATCTCTAGTAACAAAACGTGACAGAAAGGGTTTGTGTTGCTGAGAACATTCACGATAACAGGCAAGCAAGGAACCACATATGGCAACTCGCTGATTCTTGTTGTCCTCAGTAAGAGTGTGAGGCACCCAAGATCCCAATTTCTGGACCTTTCCCATACATTCCAGGTGTCGCATCACTGTGGCATGATCTCAGTGGCCAATTCGCACGTAGTTTGACGTGGATCCAAGTACACGAGATGTTCAAACGATCCTCATCAAAGTGAGATGGACAACCTTGACGTGGAGAGTCATTGAGGTCAAAAGGACCACCTCGAAACCGCTCAAACCATTTGCGGACTGTCCTTGGAGCAATAGCATCCTCCCCAGACACAACACAAATTTGTGGAGTAGCCTCGGCGGCTGTGGATTCCTTGTTAAATTCATAGAGGAGCAGATGTCGGAAATGTTCATTCCTCTCTACTTGACACTCCATACTTCCAGACCTGAAATCCAAAAAACCATTAGCCACAATCACACAACACAATATGATTTAGATACACGATATTACTGGCTACATTTTGTTATATAACTGGCCATCTGCACTGTCATTACTGACCTGGGAAATGCTGGTGAAATAAAACGGCATGAGCTTATGCATCAACCCAATATTTATCATTTTTTTTAAAAGGTTCTAATAGACCTCTGTGGTGAATTTTATATCTTTTTAAATGCACACTTATTTTTTTCTTTAAATTATCTTTTCATGATTTTAGCAGAATAATGATTTTCTGAAACAATGTCTTTTTATTTTATATTGTGTAAATTTTCAGTTCTTCAGTTGAATAGAATTTTTTTTATCAGTGATTAACATGCTATAGTTGTTTTTTATAGAAAAAGGATGTCATAAGTTATGATTTAATCGTATGATTTTCATACACTTTTTGTGCAACTAAGAAAGATTTTTTTCTTTCATAAAACTAATTAAACTTTAGTTTATTCTTCCTTCAATTTGAATTTATAATGTGAAATTCAAACAATGTTTTATATACAACTGAAACTTCAAGAACTTTTCATTGTAAATTTCTTCTTTGTTGTCAGTAATGAAAATAAAGTCATCTATATATTTTGCATGTAAGCAGATTATGAAGGTTTGAGATCTGATTCTCTAATTCTGCTTTTTAATAATTTTAGCAATTTTTTTATATAGGGAAAATGATGATCCAATAATTAGTTCAGATTAATACATGAAAAAATATTTTTAAATTGGAGAAAAATGGTTTTTCATAAAGTGTTGCCATATATTGTGAAGCACTATATTAGTATTTTACTGTATTTAATATCTCAAATTATTATAACCATACTAATAATCCCAAATTTCTTGGCATGGAATAGAAATAAAACTTTGCAAGCTTTCACACATCAACCAGACTGCTTTTTCAAGAAAGGTAGACAGCTAACTGCAAACTGGATAATAGAACGTTTCAACAATTTGAATGCAGTGACTTGACTAGACAATAAATGAATAGGCGCAAACGTGATAATTCGAAGAAACGAGGTAACGTTGACTGGGCACTTGGTACCATGGTAGAAAACGCAGCATTATTTGAAGAATTGATTCCAAATACGTGGCAACTCCAGAGAGATGCCATCATTGCAAGCCTTGTAGCTTGATTTGGAGTCAAGTTATAGGATTGGCGGACTTGAACTTGACTTGGAGTCAAGTTCATATCCGCTGATCCTATATGGAGTGATGTAAAGAACTTAGCTTCATACTCCACACCCAAATCTACTGCCATTCGCGAAACCTTGGAAATCTTGACCAGCTGCGAGGCTTGCAATGATAGCGTCTCTCTGGAGTTACCACGTATTTGGAATCAGTTCTTCAAATAATGCTGCGTTTTCTACCATGGTACGAAGTGCCCAATCAATGTGACCTCCTGTCTTCGAATCATCACGTTTGCACCTATTCATTTATTGCCTAGTCAAGTCACTGCGTTCAAATTGTTGAAACGTTTTAGTATCCAGTTTGCAGTTAGCTGTCTACCTTCCTTGAAAAAGCCATCTGGCTGATGTGCGAAAGCTTGGAAAGTTTTATTTCTATTCTATGCCAAGAAATTTCGGATTATTAGTATAGTTATACTATTTTGAGTAAAATTGGTGTACAGTTCCTACTTATTAAACTTGTATTTTATTTATTTATTTTTATTTTATGTATTTATTTTTCAGAATCATTATTACTAGGGTCACGGCTGACATATCACTGGCCAAAAGGTCGCTCCTAAATAACCCAAGCAAAAGGGCAATCATGGAAAGGGCGAACAGCCGGTCTTCGTGTCTAGGTAAGTCAGTAATTTTCTGCAAACATTTCATCTCGTTAAAGAAATAATAATTATGGTTTCTGCAATCATAGTTCTCATAAGAAAGCAAAGCACTAATAATACCCTGCTCAAGAATTATATTCAACTCATTACTTAAATAAATCAAATCATTTCACAGTTATTAAGTACATAATGTTTGCTATGCCAAATTACGCACAGATTATTAACCTGTAGCATTGTGTTATAGACTATTAATAAGCACTCGTTGCTTATAATCTGTTCTTTTTTCAAGGAAGCACTTATAGAAAATTTGTAAAATTGCTGATGTGTTATCACATTGCTCAAGCAGCTTTGTATACCCATGTTTTAGATGCATTGGACTGAAACAAAACCACTTACATTACTTATGTTCTTATAAATGAATTGTTCCTATCGCTATGGTGTACAGTGACAAGGTGCCATTTGTAGCAAATGAAGAGATTTTTATGAAATCCAGTATGTGCAATGGTGTTTACTCATGTACTGAGTGCTGTTTTCATGTCTCAAGAATAACCTGTCGCATACTGTTAAAAAAATATATAATTCTAGGCTGAGTATGGAATTTTGCATTGGATAATTCTGCACTAAATCAAGACAGCCAGAAAACGATTGTATAGGTAAATGAATTTATGGCACCTCTATTCATAGTTTACTGTGGAATATCTTTTTTGTCAAAACGGGTCTTATAGAATATAGAGGTTATTATTCAAAAAAGTTGGTGGTCAAATTTTTGAACTAAAGCCTAGTTCTTCATCAGGACTACGTCACTGGAGTAGTTGCTGCCACTCAGTCGGAAGTGTCCAACCGCAATTATCGTTAATTGTGGTACTTTTTCTTCTTGCTATTTCGATCCCTTCTTCTTGTTTCCTCTTTACTAAGTTTGGCTGGAGCTATAAGGAACATTAGTAACAAAACAAGGCTACACAGACATATACAAGCAAGTGGACACTCCATAAATTGGGACTCAGTAAGAATAATCACCCACCAGTCAAACTTGGTAAAGAGGAAACTAGAAGAAGGGATCTAAATAGCGAGAAGAAAAAGTACCACAATTAATTATAATTGTGGTTGGACACTTCCGACTGAGTGGCAGCAACTACTCCAGTGACATAGTAGTCCTGATGGTGAACTAGGCTTTAGTTAGAAAATTTGACCACCAACTTTTTTGAATAATAATCTCTATAAGACCCGTAGAAAAGTTATTCCACAGTAAATTGGGTTATTAAAAATAAAATAGACAGTTTCAACATTTTATAAAACCAAAGCTATGTAAGATATTGACACTCATGTTCCACCATTCTATCAACAGCAGTAATAATTTTATTATATAGATGGCATCACTGAAAGATTGTACATTTTCATCTTCACATGACCTGTTGGGCAAGATCGGTGCAAATGCGGTGGTAAAGCTATTCTGTGTGCTTGAATTAAGCAAAACAAATTCTGTTACTGTCATGCAACGGCATGTTAGAACACATTTCTCAAGAAATCATTGCCGAATAGACAATCCATCTACAATTGGCACAAGAAATTTGAAACAACAGGATATTTGAGTAAAGGTAAAAGTCCAGGGAAATCACATGTATCTGATGAACAAATCGAGCTTGTTCTTGCCATTTACCAACGCAGCCCAAGGAAATTCATAATGACGGCGGGTCGGGAGTTACAAATTCCACAACCAACTGTTAGGAAAATTTTGAGGAAGTAGCTGAAAATGACTTCCTACAAACTGCAGTTATTGTAAAGTCTAAGTGACAATGACATAACTGCATGCAGCAATTTCTGTACAGAATGCAGGAATGCTTTAAAGATGGTTTTAGTGAGCATCTAATTTTCAACAATGAATCTACATTCATTGCTGAAAGTGGGAAAGTTAACAAACATAACATTTGCATGTCGGGGACTGAAAATCCTAGAGCAACAGTAGGGTATGTACGGTATTCCCCGGAGGTTAATGTGTTCTGTGCTATAATCCCGTAAAAAGGTGTATAGTCCCTTCTTTTTCCAAGAAAACACTGTAACACGAAGTTCTTATCTTGATATGCAAATTATCTGGTTGATGCCTCAACTGCATGAAAACAGTGATACTTCATTTTCCTACAGGATGGAGCACCACTCAATTGGCATACGGAAGTTAGAAATCACCTCGTTGCAAAATCTTCCACAGTGTTGGATTGGCCACCCAACAGGCGACAAAATGTCACTCACATGTTGGCCACCATGATGTCCAGATCTAACACCCTGTGCCTTTCAAGGTCTTTGTTCCCCTCCCGGTTAATCTGAAACAACGTATCATCACAGCTATTACTGGAGATGATGAAGAAATGCTAATGTGTGTTTGGCAGGAATTAAACTACCATGTTGATATGTGCTGTGGGAATAAGGGTGCACACATCAAACATGTGTAAGCTGCTGTAACAAACTTCAAGAGTTTCCCTACAAAACAATGTAACGTGGGTATCAATATCTTAAATAGCTTTTGTTTTATAAAATGTTAAAACTTTACTTCATTTCTAATTACCCTGTACTCACATTTTGATGAAAGTTGGTGACTCTTTTGAGAAGTGTGCAAACTTACGAAATTCTAAGAAGTTTTTCCATCATTTTAAGAGTTAGTAGTGTTCTGAATGAAGAAAAATGGGGGGGAAATCGCAGGTGAATAATTTAAAATTGGATCATAATTCTGGTCTTATTTACATACAGAGCTGAAAGTGGTCTTTTTTTAAAGCTGAAATTAGCCTTAAAATTTATCATGTGACTAAATTTACACAAAAAAGTCTCATTACACTGGTTGGCAAAACAATATTTTTTTTCAAGCCCTGACACCATTCCTGCTGATTCTTATGTAAAATGACCTCCTGAAGCCGAATATGACCCCCGTTTTCCTCCATCACCCACCGTTTTCAGGGAGGCCCCCCCACTTAATTTTATTACTTTCCGATAATTTGGAGGGATCAAAAGGATTATTTCAGCCTTTATATTTCCTCTGAGGGGCTACAGAGGTGAAAAGTTATAAAACATGAACATCTGTAGCAAGGATGTAGATTTGGGGGGATTTGCCCCCCCCCCCCCAATTGTAAAGAAATCATTAAAAATGATTGATGTTTTATGATTTTTTTATCAATTTTTGGTAATATGTTTATGGACATGAATTTGATTTGGAGGGGTGAAAAGGATTATTTATTTTAGCTGTAAAGAATAATATATAAAAAGTAAAATACAAATGTAAAGTATAATAAATAAATAAGATAAGTACCTTCATTTGGTGCTTGCTTTTCTTCTGTACCCTGAGGTAGAAGTTTCTCGTACCAAACACTAGCAGTACTCTGCTAACATGCTCGTATTCCACTTCCCTGAAAATCTCCTCTCGATCTTATTGATGTCTTGATGGAATTGTTTCCAGAAGTCCAGGTGTGAGTGCAGGAAATGCACTTTAAGAGACATGTTACACCCCATGACCTTGTACGCTGACAGCAATTCCTCGACATGAGCGGCATAATCATCACTTTTGTTGTTACCCAAAAAGTTCTTAAACACGTTTTGGAATCAAGCCAAGCTCTTTTTTCTTTTCAATTCAGGTGTTCAATAAACGTCGAATCTTTGAAAAGTTGTCTAATCTGGGGGCCCACGAAAACTCCTTCTTTGATTTTAGTCTCACTAAGACGAGGAAATTTATTTTTCAAAAATTGAAATGCATCACCTGTCTTGTCCATTGCTTTCACAAACTGTTTGATCAATCCCAGTTTGATGTGCAAAGGCGGCAAGTAAATATTTTCCTTCGGGACCAGAGGATCATGAACAACATTTTTCTGACCGGGAGTAAAACTTTCTCGCAGAGGCCAGTTCCGTATGATGTAATGTTTGTCTCGTGCTTGGCTGTCCCATTCGCATAGAAGGCAGCAGTATTTTGTGAAGCCTGATTGCAGGCCCGCGAGTACAGCAACAACTTTTAAGTCAGCGCAAAGTTTCCAATTATAATCATCATAACAGATTTTATCAAGGATTCGGCTGATGTTTTCGTACGTCTCCTTCATATCCACAGAGTATGCAACCGGGACTGATGGTAACTCATTCCCATTGGCCAACAGGACAACTTTCAAGCTTGTCTTTGATGAGTCTATAAACAGTCGCCATTTGTCTGGGTCACATGTCACTTCAGTTCTATCATCAATGCATTTGAATTAGGGCAGAACACTAAGCCTTCATTTTCCGAAAAAAGTAATTGCAGGGTTGACTGTCTGGTCCTGTAAGAAGAGATTTTTACGCCATTTTCTAAGAGATTCCACTGCTGAAGTCGAGATCCAAGAAGTTGAGATTTAGTCTTAGGTAACTCCAAATCCCTGACGAGATCATTCAATTCCGACTGAGTAACGAGGTGAGGTTTTCGAAGAGCTGAATCAGCAGAACACTCTTCATCATCGGTGGACGTATCATGTGATGGTCCAAGCTGTGGCTCAAAGTATGTCACATCCGTTTCAGGCTCTAGAGTATAGGTTTTTGGGGGCACTGGTATTGGCAATGATTCGTTGTGAGGAACTGGTCTTAGAGCTGAAGGGATATTAGGATACTGAATTGTATGCTTACTTTTTTGCTAGATAACCCGACGGTGGAAGTCATACAAAATTAACAATCTGTGAGATGACAGCGAGGTTCGTGCCAAACCATGGGCACAGCAAAATGGCATTGATTTACGGGTACCTTTGAGCCATTTGGTCAAGCTACTGTAACAAGTAGTGCAGCAAACTGTGGGAGCCCAATTCTTGTCCTGATCACCAACTTTGCAATCCAAGTAAAATTTATAAGCAGTTTTAAGAAGCGGAGAAAGGGATTTTCGTTGCGCTTTAAAAGTCAATTCCCCGCAAACATAGCAGAATCTATCGGGATGATTTATACACTCCCGTGGCATAATTAAATAGTAAATAAATGTTCTATATTAATCACAAATTACACTCACATACTGTAATTCATTTGGAAAAGGCCGGTGTAAACAAATTTCTACCATTTGACACAATTTAAACAACTTGGAAACACAGAATCCCCACCTAGAACACCGACAAGCAGACTCAACGATCGCTACAGATCAACTGAGGGAAGATCATGCTTACAG
Source organism: Macrothele yani (assembly GCA_039090855.1). NCBI lineage: Eukaryota > Metazoa > Arthropoda > Arachnida > Araneae > Macrothelidae > Macrothele > Macrothele yani. The sequence continues at coordinate 77,221,831 of CM077007.1, read as the reverse complement.
TGCAGGATTATCGTGATAAGAGCAATGCAAGTTTGACCTTGTCAAAGCCCGTGCAAACCTGTGTGCGATTCCCTTGGGAACCTGTTCGCGCGAGGTATTGAGAGAGCCAGTGTGGTAGAGTGAATGTTCCGAACTGTTGCTATATATTTTTATTACTGTTGCTATATATTTTTATTATTTGCAGGTTTGGGGGGAGGATGAGAGGGGCTGGAAGCTGGAATATGTAGCAAATAAGTGAAAAAATTGCCAAATAAACAGAAAAATAAATCATTTGTAATGATTTCTTTACAATTGGGGGGGGGGGCAAATTACCCCAAATCTACCTCCTTGATACAGATGTTCATGTTTTATGACTTTTCACCTCTGTAGCCCCTCAGAAGAAATGTAAAGGCTGAAATAATCCTTTTCATCCCTCCAAATTATCGGAAAGTGATAAAATTAGGTGGGGGCCTCCCCCGAAAACGGTGGGTGATGGGGGAAACGGAGGTCATATTTGGATTCAGGAGGTCGTTTTACATAGGAATCAGCTGGAAGGGTGTCAGGGCCGATTTTCATGCCGACCAGTGTTATTTTTCAGTTGGATATTCCTACCTCAATATTTCAGAAAGCTGCTTTTTTAAAATTCTGTGGTTATTCATGTCTTGAATTATTGTAGCGTAACTCACAATCAGGTTTGAATTTTATCACAAAAGTTACATTACATGTTTTTTTAATAAAAGCGAATAGCTGTTGTATCATGAAACAAAAAATCAGAATTGATAATCTCTGTACTCTTAAAATATACAGGGTGTTGTTCTGCTTAGACATACAATAAAAGGAAGTATCATAAATTATGAACTTACCAATTTTTTTCCAATTTATAAGTGACATGTATTGTTCCAGATACACAAACAGTGAAACATAATGTTACAGATACACCAACTGGGAAACATAATGTTCCAGATACGCAAACTAGTTATGTCTGTTTACTTTTCGATACACATGGAATGTTGACTTGTCTGAAAGGCATTTCCAGTCTAGGAATGTATCGTCACCATCAATTTTGGCAAACATTGGCTCCACAAATTTTTTCCGTGCTGTCCTGTCATGCGGCATAACTTGTTGATGCAGTTGAACGCATGCAAATGCAACCTTGTATGGAGTGCCTAATGCACTGTTTTTGGTGGGATGTCTAAATGCACACTAGCCTCTCGGATCAATTTCCTTGGGCTTCTCTAAAATGACTTTTGAATCTGTTCAACATTTTCACCAGTCATCAGTAACAAACTTCCCATTTCTCTGAGCTTCTTGTCCCATTTCATAATGGACACATAAGTTGGGGCATCTGCCATCACTCCTAGGTTGTACTCATGGCAAAAACGGCACTGTACAATTGCCAAGGACTTCAATTCTACAAGCAACAGCACACGAAACACCTTGTGCTGTCTAGTCCACATGGTGACTGATGCAGAAGTAGATAGCTTCTGCACATGTGCTGCACTCCCAAATTTGCCTAGTTTATAAATTTCCCAGCTACTTTTTCCAATGGCATTCGCCTTCTGTCACTCAAACTCGTTCTTTGTATGTTACGATTTTTTTTTATTATACATATAAGCGGAACACCTGGTATTACCAAAGAACAAATTGTGGCTTTGGCATTATTCCAATGAAACAACTGCTTTCATCTTGAAGAATATAAGAATAATTTTCTGCAAAGTCACATATAACAAGATTTTCATATTGCTGTTAAGAAACAGCTGGATTTTTTAAAAATATTTGTTGGTGAATTGTTATCAGAGAAAGGCATGTAGTAATGTGCATATTTTTGAAAAATACATAATATTCTTTGGTTGAATGCTGTTTTGGTATACATCTGTTGGAAGTTGATCGTCTTGCATAATAAGTTTGTGCAGTGAGTTGTGGGTGATTGTATCTTTAAAGATCTGTTTTAAGTACTGCTTGCCTAGATGGGATTTACCAAGTGCAAATCATTTTCTGGTAGTGAAGAACTATGTGTAAAATGTTGTAACCAACTTTTATATGAGTAAGAAATTATCACAGTATAAAGTTTTGTTTTATTCCTAAAGTATTAGTTTTGAATTTGGAGTGTGAAATGCTAGAAAAGTTAGTATTTAAAGAAAGCAAAATTACTTTGTGCACATTCTTATATAAGCATGACCTTCTCCAGCTGTTATTACATTTTTAGTCTTATGTTGTAGAAGCTCACTAATAAACTAAAATGACCAGTTTTTTAGTATGTTTCATTCAGGTTTTACAGAAGTGAAAATTTTTGTTTCTATTCCTTTCCCAAATTCTTTAGTGGACACAGCCACCCCCATTTCTTGACATACAGTGTGATTCAGTAGTACATACATATCACTAAGCTGTTCTCTGAGATTCAGCACTTAGCTCCACAAAGAAATACAAATTACCAGATAATTTTTACTTGCTGTTGCCATATGAAACTTCTCCATTTACAGCAATCTTCACATACAACTCGGGTTTCACTGACGTCTATCACACGCCGTACACAAGATCTTCTATACTTCATACTCGTAATCTTTTTCTCATGTAGACACTCCTGAATCTGATACTCCTATGAGCCTTCCTCTGCCTTTCTTTTCTGTCACTTGGGCTAAAAAAAAATTCTTGGTAATGGTTTTTGAGAGAGATCTCATCACTCATTCTTTTAACATGGCCAAACCACCGAAGCATATTAGTCTCTACCTTGTTAACAACATTTTGCTTCACATTACACAACTGCAACACAGTAACTCATTTCTCCAGCAAACAAACAACTTCTATGTTTCTTCTGTAGTACCCAGGTTTTACTGCCATGCATCAGAGTAGGAACAATTACTGTTTCATACACAGCCATGCGGGACTCTCTTGAGAACCCATCATTCCTGTGAAAACCTCCCAAAGCAGCCATGACTTTCAACAAAGAATTCACTCGCTTACTAATTTCATCATCCAATTTGTTCTCTCTATCAAAAATGCTTCCTAAATACACAAACTCATTCACCTGGTCAATCACTGTGCCATTTAAACTTATATTACATTCAGTACTACCAGTTCCTCTCTCAAACACCATAACTTTGCTTTTTCCCTTATTTATACTCAGTTTGAAATTCATGCAAACTTCATTCATTCGGGAAAACATACTCTGCAACTCACTTTTGCTCTCTGCCAACAGGACAGTGTCATCAGCATACAGCAATCTGCACACACAGATATCACTAAGACATAAACCAGTATTATCTATTTTGGCATCACGCATGCCTTCATCCATAAATATATTAAACAGCCTAGTTATGTTTTATTTTAACGTCTATAAACGATGAAGATTTTGAATCTAAATATTCAAATCTGAAAAAGATCTTAAAACCACCTGAAACTAGATAAATATCTTTATTTGATTACACTGAAGAGCAATTGAATTAGAGATACCTGTCTTGTGACATGTAGCACCACCTTTCACCCTGATGACGGTGACGATTTGTCTCGGCATGGACTCGACAAGACACCGGAAGCGTTGGGAAGCCATATGGATCCACGACCCCTGAACAAGCTCCCACAGTTCACAAAGATTTGATGGAGGGGGTCAGAGCCTCGAATATCTCTCTTGATGGCATCCCAGATGTGCTCGATGGGATTGAGGTCAGGTGACCTAGCTGGCCAAGGAAGCGAGGTCACGTCGGTGGAATGTTCGTCAAACCATTTGGGTACAATTCAGGAGCCAATGGCATTATGCATTGTCTTCTTGCAGGATGAGGTCCCCAGTGGGATGTTGAAGGCGCACAAACGGGAGCAAATGGTCATCCAGGATATCCCGGTAACGTTGACTTGTGAGGGGCGATGTCACACGTACCAGGAGTCCCATTTCAGTCCATGTAAACAATTCCCAGACGAGAATGCCACCCCCACCAGCTTGAAGAGTACCCTGCTGGCAAGAAGGATCCATCGCTTCATGTGGTTTGCACTGTACTCATATCCTGCCATCTGTATGTACCAACGTGAATCTCGAGTCATCAGTCCAGGCAACATTTTCCCATATGTCGAGGGTCCAGTGGCGATGTTCCTGCTCCCATGCTAATCTTTGCACCCTGTGATGTGCAGTCAGCAGTGGTACCCTCGTGGGGCGATGGCTTCTGTACCCCATAGCGGAGGAGATGGTTCTGGATGGTGTGACTGCTTACACGTTTTTGTGCACCAGCGTTAAATTGCCAAGTGATTTCTTGCACTGGGGCCCGTCTATCCGCTGTTACAATGCGAGCTAGCCGACAACGACCCCGCTCATCCACACGCTGTTGTCCACGGCAGTTGGCCCTTGCAGGGATGGTTTTACCGGATTCGATGTACTCACGGTGCACCCGTGACACAGTGGCTCGTGAAAATCCCAGTGCCTGCACGACTTCCGAGATGGAGTGACCCATTCGTCGGGCCCCGACAATTTGCCCATGATCAAATGCGCTTAGATCCTTCATCTTACCCATACTGCGTCCGACTCCTACTGATTCCCGTCGCATCACTCCTTATGTTGTCGGATCGCAGCATACGTCATGTCGTTTCCGTTTACAGGGCCGCCTACAGCGCCACATTTGCATAACACCAGCTGTCTCTAATTCAATTGCTCTTCATTGTATTCACACACTACCAGATCTTTCAAAACGCCAAGCGTTTCATCTTCAAACATGTACATTACAAGCAGTATTCTCAAACATGTACATTACAAGCAATATCGAAATGTGTTCTGTACTATTACTATTAAAGGCTGCCATGGCTGGCGCTTTCGCATGTGCAGAGTTAGCTGACTTGCATTATCATGTATGGTCAGGCAAATAAAAATGCAGTGCTCACCGTGCATATGTGCACCGAGGGCTGTCTGAAACATAAGCATTACAATTGTTGCATGTTTGTCGGATCCACCTGTGCCTTACGGAGCATGGGTCATTTCAGTTTGCTGCACCAGTGAGAGGCCAAAAACTTGCCCCAGATCCTGGATTGGACACGAGCAACTGTTACGAAAAATGGAACATTACATAGAAGGATTGCTTTTGCAGAGAATAGGAGTCAAAGTACCATCTGGAAAGTTCTGCGTGACAATTGGCTACACCCTTACCATATCCAGTGAGTGCAAGCCCTAAGTGTGAGAGACTTTCCACAGAGTGTTGCATTCTGCCAGTGGCTGATACATCAATGCACACATAATCCATGCTTTCTCAGTAATGTTTTATTCACTGGTAAGGCCTCATTTACCAGACATGGCATTTTCAGCTTCCATAACTGCTATGTTCAGTGAGCACACGAAAATCGCCACACCATCCAATAATCACATCACCAGGTTCGATTCACAATTAATGTATGGGCTGGTGTTTTAGGTGATAGTCTCATAGGCCCATTTGTGCTTTCCAAGAGGCTTCCAGGATTTTATCTGCACTTCTTGCAGTATGACCTCCCACAGCTACTGAAGATGTCTCTTTTCATACATGTGCAACAATGTGGTTCATACACGATGGTACACCAGTGCATTTTCATCAGACAGCGAGGCAGCGTCTTAATTCAGCGTTTGCAGAGCAATGGATAGGTTTCGGCGGACCCCACCCATGGCCTCCATGCTCACCTGACCTCCATCCATTGGAATTCTGTATCTGGAGCTATTCGAAAGGACGAGTGTATGCAGTCCACTTGAACAATGTAGACGAATTGTGCATAAGAGTTGAAACTGTATATGCGGAAATAAGGCAAAATGTAGGCATGTTTAAACGAATGTCCTTGTCTTTGAGGAGACTGGAGGCCTGTATTGAAGCAAATGGTGGACGTTTTGAACATTAGTTGTGAAGGTAAGCCACCTGCTTAACACTTCTTTCCAAATTTGTACGTGTTATTTGCTGTTTTAACATCATGTAGGTTTGCCAAATGTGATGTTGCTTTCTCCCCACAGTTTATTTGTGTCGTGCACTCAATGGACAAAGCATTTGAGATACCTATCTACTAGCATGTTGGTCCTCCTCCAGTGTGAATAACAGCCTGTACACACTGGGGAATCTACTCCACCAGATATCGGAGGGTTTCTGGAGGTAATGCCAGCCATGCCTGGTGCTGCTTTTCCACAACTCCACCTGAGATGTTGGTCCAGGATCCTTGATTCTTATGTTCCACTCCACAGCATCGAACAGAGCTTCCACTGGGTTTAAATCCAGGGGCCTTGGGGACCACTGGATGGTTCTAAACTCAAATAAATGTTGCTTGAGCCATGCCTGGGTGGTAGCTGCTTGGCAGGGTGGTACATTGTCTTGCTGAAACAGACCATTGGCTGCAGGATGTGTGAAGGCCATGAAAGCATGTATGTGATCAGCCAGCACATGCTGGTTGCACGCAATGCTGAAGGACTTCTTTAGACACACTAAGGGTCCTACGTGTCCCTTGAGAAGGATTCCCAAACCATCACAAAGCCACCACCATCTTGAACAGCACTGACCTAATACAATGGGCCCATGGCCTCACATTGTTGACACAACACCCCGCACCTTCGCGTCAGCTTGATAAAGCTGAAAATGGGATTCATCTGACCACACGACATGGTCCCACTCTTCAGAGGTCCAGTTTTGATGTTCTCGACACCAGGAGAGGCATAATGTCAGAAGATGAGCTTTCAACTCGGGCACATATAAGTAAAGCATCTGCTTCTGTTGCCAAGGATATGCAGCATTTGCCATACCATTCCCTCACTGATGCTAGTTGGGCCTCTGACCTTTAACTGGATGTAATTTGCTCCTCCATTACCACATGGTTGGTCTGTATGAGCCTGGATAGTCTACATCAACTCCAGTTACCAGTGGCATGTGGTTCACCACTTGCCTTCTGCGTGCTGGTACATCCATCAATTGGTGTTGCACCCTTAATGGATGGATTGCCCTCGGGAAACCTAGAGCTCTTGCCACTTGGGCGATAGAATGACCTATCTGTCTTGTGCTATCAATGTGTCCACAATCAAAGTCGCTCAGATCACCACTTTTATCTATGTTCATCGATTGCAATACACTGTTGGAAAGCCCTGTTGTTTGGCTTTTTATCGCCTGCATTCGGTTCAGTCTGTTCTGCTGCGGGGGTTGCCAGTATGTTGACATGGATGCCCATGTCAACTCCCCGTCACCCCTATTTCTAATGCTTTTTCTACTGGGTGTATTTGTTGTATTTGGCGAGCTCCTGTGGGACACATCTTGAAGGAATTTGTTTTTGGGGTGAAAGTTGGGACCCTCAACCCATCCCCTCCCCAAAATTGTTCTCTTCACTGTCCCCCAGGAATTCAAAGTATTTCTCATGTGTGGTGTTTTACTGCAAGAACTGGGGTGGTTTGTTTTTTGTGTTTTGGGGAGGTCTAGGGAGCACTTTCGGGGAGCTGTGAGTTTGGCATTTAATTGGTCCCTCAAACAATTCAGCCCTCCCAATTTCTTCCACAGAACTGCAAAAGCTATCAAAATAGCAGACAGCTGGGGGGGGGGTCACAACTCTACATTATCTCTGGCAACCGTTCAATAAAATATCAATTATCTCAGAAATGGTTCATTTCCAGACCTATGTTGACTAAGACTTTTTTTGCTTGTTTCAATGAGTACTACATATATTTCCATTTGTGACCAACACTTCTGAATCACCCTGTATATGCATTAATATCACCATTATTTTTAAATGTTCAAATTTAAAGATAAAAATTTGTCACAAAGGATTTAAATTTCTTCATCTGTATAGGCAATATAGGTAAATACCATTTATTGTATCATTTATGAAAATGTAAGCCCCCAGAACACCATTGAAGTGTGGTCTGACTTTTACAAAGCTTGGTAAAAAAATTAAGGGTGTTATAAAAATAAATGATCTCATGGAATATTATTCAATATGTTCAAAAAAAAAAAGATATATAACCTTGTTTATGAATGAATCCTAGATTTCATATTGCTATATTTTTACAGTAAAAAGTCAGTCTTTGAAATTTTTTTAAATACATTTTCAAAAATATTGCATAATTTATATTGGCTTCTGCACATTCTAGGCTTAGGGTCTTTGTTCACTGTCTTCTTGCTCTGTGCAAATGTTTGAGTGGATAATACCTCATGCATTGCTTTAATATGTGTATGTAAGAAATCTGATGATGATATATCTGTAACCATTGATGTGTATTGCCTTTTTTTATATAATATTTGCTGCGAATTTCTCCATTCATATATTGCTTCATTACAGCTGTTTCACTGATAACTATTTTGAATTTATGCACATACATGTTTTGTTCATCATTTGAATCACACATGTTACTGTGTAGGTCACTTCATTCTGAGTATAACAAAACTTTTGAACATACATACATACATATCACTAAGCTGTTCTCTGAAATTCAGAGGTTAGCTACCAAAAGAAATACAACTAACAGATATTTTTACTTACTGTTGTCATATCAAACAACTCGGGCTTCACTGATATGTATTGCACGCCGTACACAAGATCTTTTATACTTCATACTCATAATCTGTTCTTCGTGTAGACACTCCTGAATCTGATCCACCTATGTCTTCCTTGGCCTTCCTCTGCCTTTCCTTCCTGCCACTTGGGCTAAAATGATTTTCTTAGTAAGCATCTCATCACTCATTCTTTCAACATGGCCAAACCACCAAAGCATATTGGTCTCCACCTTGCTAACAACATTTTGCTTCACATCACACAACTGCAACACATCTTCATTCCTCACACAATCAGAACATGTCTTGCCACAAACCCCCAGTGACACATTTCTCCATCACACAAATGACTTCTATGTTTCTTCTGTAGTACCCAGGTTTCACTGCCATACATCAGAGTAGGAACAATTACACTCTCATACACAGCCATGCGGGACTCTCTTGAGAACCCATCACTCCTGTGAAAACCTCCCAGAGCAGCTATGACTTTCAATGAAGAATTCACTCGCCTACTAATTTCACCATCCAATTTGTTCTCTCTGTTAAACATGCTTCCTAAATACACAAACTCACTCACCTGTTCAATCACAGTGCCATTTATACTTACATTACATTCAGTGCTACCAGTTCCTCTCTCAAACACCATAACTTTGCTTTTTCCCTTATTTATACTCAGTTTGAAATTTATGTAAACTTCGTACATCCGAGACAACATACTCTGCAAATCACTTTTGCTCTCTGCCAACAGAGCAGTGTCATCAGCATACAGCAATCTGCACACACGGATATCACCAAGACATAAACCACTATCATCTATTTTGGCATCATGCATGCACGCATCCATAAATATATTAAACAGCCATGGTGACATAACACAACCTTGTCTAACTCCTGCACCAATAGAAAACCATTTTGATAAAACACCATTCACTTGTACACAAGCTCTACTACCAGCATACATGGCTTTTACACTATTAAGTAGATTCCCAGTAACACCATATTCATTTAATACCTTCCACAAAAGTGTCCTATCCACTCGGTCGTAAGCTATTTCTAAATCTATGAAGGCAGCAAAAACTTTCTTACCAACAGCCAGATACTTTTCAATCATCGTGCGTAATGCAAAAATCTGTTTAGTGCGGATGTTCAGAGTGGTTTTATGCCTTTACCAGGCATAAAAACACTCTGAACATCACACACTTTCTCTGATGTAAGATCCCATACTTTTTCAATAACAACCTTACCAAACACTTTCCCTGGCACACTTAGTAGGTTAATACCACGATAGTTCTTGCATTCAGTCTGATCACCTTTTCCCTTATACAAGGGAAAAATAATAGCATCCTTCCAATCCCAAAGGACCATTCCTAACTCCCAGCACAACTGGCAATTTCAGTTAACCAGTCAATTACAGAGATTCACCTCCATATTTCAACATCTCAGCAGTTATGCCATCAACTCATGGAGCCTTTACCATTCTGAAGAGATTTTAGAGCTTTACACACTTCTTCTCTTGAGATCCCTCCTATGCTTCCATCCCTCACTGTGACATCATCTGTGTCTGTCTCAGAATCACATTCGCTTTCCTGATCTAATAACTCACAAAAATATTCACCCCAGCTTTCACTTAACTCATTGGGCTCCCATATCATTTCCCCGATCTCATTCTTCACACAACTTACAACTTTGTTTCCCCTGTTTTTCCTGAGTCTCATGTACTTCCAGAAGGACTTTCTATCTTTCCAAAAAGCCAGTTCATGCCTTTCCACCTTCTCCTTTCTTTTGCCTTACTCTGGCGAGCCAGTTTCACGCTTCTTTGAGCGATATTCATCCACAGAGACTCTACCTTGCAACATCCCCAAATAGGCTTCCTTCTTTTTCTTCACTGCCTCTTCAATCTCACTATTCTACCAAGCATCACCTCTATTGTTACCCACTATTGTGATGCCACAGACCTCTTTAGCAGCAGTGACAACACAGTTCTTAAAACATTCCCACTTCTTTTCTACATCCCTCTCACCAGACTTCAGCTCCTTCGGTCATTCTCTGAGTAAGTCAGAATAACGCTGATGATCTTCAAGGAGCCTATCAACCTTTATTCTTTCTACCCTGGGTCTCTTCCTATTCCTTTTCCTCCAACCAACATTAAGTTTCACTCGTGACACTACCAAGTAATGATCAAAACCAACATCTGCACCTCTCATTACACGGGTGTCAACAACTAAGTGTTTCAGACGCTGATCGTAGACAACAAAATCTATCGCACTCTTTTGACCGAGAGTACGGTTTTCCCAAATATATGTGTGGATATACTTGTGGTTGAAAAATGTATTAGATACACACAAACCATTCTCAATGCAGAGTTAAATTAATCTTTTGCCATTATCATGCACACAAGGATCATTAAACTTACCCAGAACATTGTCAGAAATTGCATTCTGCACACCTACTCTAGCATTGAATTCCCCTGCTATTATAACTTTTTCTTAAGTACCAAACTGGCTCAAAACAGCTTTTAGCTCATTCCAGAAATCTTCCTTCTTTTCAGAAGGTTCAGAGTCACAAGGAGCATACACTACAACAATTGTGATTCTCTGAAGTTTCACTTTCAAACTAATCCAGAGAATTCTCTCATTTATGCAACTATAGTGAATCAAGTTCTTCATCTTTTCACTTAAAATCACACCTACACCAGCCTGTCCTCTCACATTATCCAATACTCTAGACCACACACTCACTGTGCCATTCACTTCTTCTACCCCTATTTCCTTCTTTTTGGTTTCACTTACACACAGCACATCCAGTCTATACTTATTGATCTCCTGAATCACCTCATTCATCTTGCCATTTATACCTCTAGTATTTCATACACCAATCTTACATTCACTCAGCCGAGATAGCTTTCTCATACACCATTTAGAAAGTCCAGGTCGATTCCGTGGTGGACCGTCCTTCTCAAGTGTGGTTGGTCCCACCATATCCCACACTTGAGTCCGGTTATTGATTTCTTTTTGTATTTTTAATCAATTCTTTTAAAATTATTTAAATTATATATGTGAGTGAAATACATGTGTACTTCTACAATTTAAAATATAATGAAATATGTGTGCATCATAGCATATTTTTTCTCTTCTAGCGGAAGTGCAAGCAGAAATAGAAAGAATTTTTGAATTAGCTCGTACACTGCAGTTGGTAGTTCTAGACTGTGACACCATCAACCATCCTTCACAACTCCTTAAGACATCATTAGCACCCATTGTTGTCTATGTAAAAATTTCTTCACCAAAGGTTAGCACGTATTCCTTCATTTCTTTCAAAGAAAAAATAAAAATAAAAAATATCGTTATGTGCACTTCAAATAGAAATAATTATATGCATTAAGTATCAATAGGGCAATTGCACATGACATTCAAAAATTTTAAAAGTAATGAAAAAATTCAATTGCACTAACACGCATACATACACCTTGATTGAAGAGAAGCAAGGTAAGTAGTGTAGAGATGGCACACACACACATATCATATAATAACATATCATAAAGCTGTTCTCTGAGATTCAGAGGTTAGCTCCTCAATAAAAGACCATGTGCTAAGTACACATTTAACTGATAGAACTAGAATTTACTTACTGTTGGTGTATCAAATGTCTCCATTTACAACGATCTAAGCACACAGCTCAAGCTTCGTTAACATCCATTACATTGGATAAAGACCTTTTATTGCCTTTTTTTTTTTTTTTTACCTTTTATTGCCACACACAAGACCTTTCGTACTTCACACTCACTCATAATCATTTTCTCATTTTTCTTTCCTGCCACTGGGACTGAAAAATTATCTTAGTCACTACCTCATCACACATTCTTTCAACATGGCCAAACCATCTAAGAATATTAGTCTGCACCTTATTAACAACATTTTGCCTAACATTACACATCTGCAACATATCTTCATTCCTCACATGATTAGCGTGTGTCTTACCACCCCCCCCCCCATAAGTAATGCATCTATCTCCGCAGCACACGAACAACTCCTATGTCTTTTCTTCAGTACCCAGGTTCCACTGCCATTCATCAGAGTAGGAACAATTACACTTTCGTGCCATTCGGGACTTCTTTGACAATGCATCATTCCTGTGAAATCCTCCTAAGGCAGCTATGACTTTAAATGAAGAATTCACTTGCCTACTAATTTCACCATCTAATTTGTTTTCTCTATCAAACATACTTCCTAAATATACAAACTCATTCACCTGACCAATCTCTGTGGCATTGACTTATCTTCCATTCAGTACTAACAGTTCCTCCTTCAAAAACCGTAACTTGGGTTTTTCCTTTATTATACTCAGTTTGAATTTCATACAAACTTCGTACATCCGGAACAACATACTGTACAACTCACTTTTGTTCTCTGCCAACAGGACTGTGTCATCAGCATACAGCAATCTGCACACACGCATATTACCAAGACATAAACCAGTATTATCCATTTTGGCATCACACATGCATGCATCCATAAATGTATTAAACAGCCATTGTGACATTACACAACTTTGTCTGACTCCTGCACCAGTAGAAAACCACTTCGATGAAACACCATTCACTTGTACACATGCTTTACTGCCAGCGTACATGGCTTTCACACTATTTAGATTCCCAGTAATACCATATTTATTCAGTACCTTCCACAGAAGAGTCCCATTTACTTTAGCATAAGCTTTCTCTAAATCTGAGAAGACCACAAACACTTTTTTTACCAACAGACATATTTTTCAATCATCATGCATAATGCAAAAATTTGATTAGTGCAGCCCTTATCAGGCATAAAAGCACTCTGTACATCCCACATTTTCTCTGATGTAAGACCTCATATCTTATCAATAATGACCTTTCCAAACATTTTCCTGGCGCACTCAGCAAACTGATACCACAATAGTTCTTGCATTCAGTTTGATCACTTTTTCCCTTGTACAAGGGAACAATGATAGCATCCCTCCAATCCTGAGAGACCATTCCTAATTCCTAACATAACTGGCAAATGTCAGTTAACCAGTCAATCACAGAGTCACCACCATATTTTAGCATCTCAGCAGATATGCCATCTACTCCTGAAGCCTTACCATTCTGAAGAAATTTTTGAGTTTTACTCACCTCTTCTCTTCAAATCCCACCAATGCTTCTATCCATCATCTGCTTCTGCCTCAGAATCACCTTTGCTTTCATGATCTAATAAATTACAGAAGTATTCACCATATCTTTCACTTAGCTCATTGGGCTCCCATATAATTTCTCTGACCCTATTCTTTACACAACTTAAAATTTTATTTTCCCTCTTTTTCCTATGTCTTATGCACTTCCAGAATGTTTTTCTGTCATTCCAAAAACCTAAATCGTGCCTTTCCTCCTTTTCTTCCCTATCTTTTGCCTTTCTCTGGCAAACCAGCTTTGCTGCCTCATGCTTCTTACAGCGATATTCATCCTCAGAAACTCTACCTTGCAACATCCCCAAGTATGCTTCCTTCTTTCTCTTTACTGCTTCTTAAACTTCACTGTTCCATCAAGCATCACCTTTAAAGTTACCCACTGTTGCAGTACCACAGACCTTTTCAGCGGCAGTGAAGACATAGTTTTTAAAACATGCCCACTTCTTTTCTACATCATAGTTCTTAAAACATGTCTGCTTCTTTTCTTCAACTCATTCAGACATTTACTGAGCAAATCAAAGTAATGATGTTCTTCAGACAGTCGTTCAACCTTTATTCTTTTCACCACAGGTATCTTCCTGTACCTCTTCCTCCAACCAACATTAAGTTTCACCCGTGACACTAACAGGTGAGAATCAAAGCCAATAGCTGCACCTCTCATCACACGGGTATCAACAACTGTTTCAGGCGCTGATCATAAACAACAAAATCTATTACACCCTTTAATCCCAGAATATGATTTTCCTAAGTGTATGTGTGGATATACTTGTGGTTGAAAAACGTATTGGATACCCACAATCCATTTTCAATGCAGAGTTCAACTAATCTTTCATCATTATCATTCACACCAGGATCATTAAACTTACCCAAAACGTTATCAAAAATCCCATTCTGAACACCTACTCTAGCATTGAAATCCCCTGCAATAATAATTTTCTCTTTAGCACCTAACTGGCTCATAACAGCTTTCAGCTCATTCCAGAAATCGTCCTTCCTATCAGAAGGTTCTGAGTCACAAGGAGCATACACTACAACAATTACTATTCTCTGAAGTTTTACTTTCAAATGAATCCAGAAAATTATCTCACTTATGCAGCTGTAATGAATCAAGTTCTTCACCTTTTCACTTAAAATCACACCTACACCAGCCTGTCCCCGCACATTAGCCAACACTCCAGACCACACACTCACCCTTCCATTCATTTCTTTTGTCCCAATTTCTTTCTTTTTAGTTTGTGTGTGTTTCACTTACGCTCAGCACATCCAACCTATACTTATTCATTCCTTGAATCACCTCATTTATCTTTCCTTTCATACCTCTAGTATTCCATGCACCAATCTTACACTCACCCAGCTGAGATCTCTTTCTCATATGCCGTTTAGAAGTTTCAGGTAGATTCCATGGTGGGCCATCCTTCTCAAGTGTGGTAGGTCCACTATATCCCACACTTGAGTCATAAAAGTTCTTTCTTTGAGTCATAGAAATAATAAAAGTACATTAGTGTGAGTGATCATCCCACAGCTAACGGTTCCAGTTGGCCATTCCATCTAAGGATTCTGGAACATAACCCAATGAGTTGGGGTCTTTTTGCCAATTCACAGAACTAGCTGGTATCTCTCCAAGATTCACAGAGGCCCTCGTTTCTGTTCTGTGTGCCATTGTTGCCCGTGGAGTGCCCCGAGGAGACAAACCTATCTCTCACTAAAACCGCCCAAGGCACGCCAATGGTTGTAAACAAACCGCCTTCTGCTCTTCTCTCTGCCAAGTCAGTGACGTCATTTGGTTCAAAGTAACTGAACAGTGAAGCAGGAAAACTTAGAGCTAGCCAGGCTTATGACTTTTGGCTCACTAAATAAAACATTCCAACTTGTATTTTAAATTGCAACAAGTTAATTTATGCAGCTCTACTGCAAGAAATAACAGGAAATGTACCTATTTAATTATGTCTTTTTTGAAAACTGAATTATTTGAAATTCATTAAAAGTGATTTATTGTGAATGCGATATTTTGGTGGATGAAATTGCCATACAAAATAGTTATGTAGAATGCACATCAAAGTTTTAAATTACTCAAGGTGTTTTACCCAGTATTTTGTATTATTATAGTTTTGAACGAATAACAACTAAGCTGATTATGAAGACTTCAGAGTGTTTAACAAGAGCTTCGTTTCCACTGCTTTCTTTCTTCTCTAGTCATAGCAGAATTAATTACCCATGAAATCACTACGTTTCCTCTTTTGAACCTGTTCACTATGCAAATTGTTCAAGTACTTAATCCTAAAAAAATGTTCTACCTCTTGAGTATGTCAGAAGTAACTTAGGATTCAGTTAAGGAAACTTCATGATCAATTTTTTGTGTATTTGTTCATCTAACTTTGGAACAGTATCACTTTTTAGTTGTCTGATTAAAGGAATCCCTAACAGTTCGCCTTTTTTAAGTCTCATATATAGGAGTCATTGTCAAAATGCACAGAACATATTCTTGCTTGCTTCAGATTAAAATAATCAGCTCGGCGACATTTTATATTTCACTGTTGGCATGTTTCACAGTCATTGGGAAATCTATGGAACATCACTTCTTTCATACTTTGGTGTCCATTTCTACAAGTCGTTAACTGCACAGTTTACCATAACTGCCACTTCTCACATAAAGATAACTGCTATCTCTTGCAAGAATATTGAAAATATTCTGCACAAAATATATAATTAAAAATGCACAGAAATGCTGCCAAAAGTTGTCAGATAAATGAAATAACTGACTAAACTCATTGGAAAGGAATACACAGTGACAGCTTGGCATATGATCTGTGGGAAACTGAATGACTTTTTGTTGGAAGTTTTCATAATCAGATTTGTTAGTTATTTGGATATAATAGAATGAGCCATTGTGCATTATATATAAAAAGAACAAACTATAGTCTCAAAGGAAATAATATCGGGCAAGGAATAAATGGAAATACTGTCTTGAAGATTCGAGTCCCCTGTAAGAACAACAAACCTATGTCTTTGTCTCAAGGATGCACACCACCACTTTGTGGATATTTTACAGGAACACTTTGCTAAATTCTAAAAGTTAACACACACCTAGTGTTCTTTTCAGTTATTTCACAATCAGCTACCAAAACACAGCAACTGCCATTAGGAAACTGAAAAGCTTAACTGAGACGAAGGGCATCACTTCATAGAAAAACACCTGCTCCTTCCTGCTGCTGATGCAATGTCACAAAAATGTGAAACACAAAGATCAAAATAAACCAAGCTCTAACACCTTTGAACTAAACTATGTCACATCTCCCACTCCCTCACCGCCCCTGGGAAAGCTTAAAGGACATTGGGATACCTCCTCTATCTAGTTACCTCGGTGAGTTCTGTGTGTCACTGTTATTGTGCACCTTGATCATGTAATATCTTATATGTAATATCTATTTTATAAAATCTCTTGCTAATACTTATGATGGTGTTAGTCCGAAGAACTTTTCACATTTTTCTTTTACATATTATCATGTTTATTTTCCTTCCAATAATCTCAATCATTTTATTGTAAGCTTAGTGACTGAGCACAACATATACTAAAAGTATCTCCTTTCATTTTTTTTTTTTGCATTTTTTGGCAGTTAATACAAGTAATTATATCTGGGGTACTTTCATAAGGTCTCCATAATGAGCTCAAAATAAATTCAGTTTGAAATATTTTTCTACTGATATGAATGAATTATGTAATAAGTTAAAATAAAGCAAACAAAAATAATCTTTACTAAATATATTGATTGGTTCATTATTGTTCTTACACATACCAAAATTTGCAAGTTGCGTGACACGTGATGTGAATAAGAAAGAAATATATGTATTTCTTTGTTATTTGGGTCACTCATACTTTCATAAAGCAAAAGTTAATATGGTTCTCCAACAAACTTTTTCATGTCATGTTGTCCATTGCATGACTAGTTGTTTTAATAGATTTCATCCTTACCACTTGTAATGAATTGCTTATCACAAACCTATTAAGAGTCTGCAATGCAGTTAGTTATCTTAGGTGTAAGAAGCCATCCTAGAAAACAGTGTACACATAATGTACATTGTTTTTAGTACAATAGAAGTCATTTTTTTTTACTTTTGTCATTTTGCATTTTAAACTCAAACTAATGATAATGTATAATTTGAACATATTGATATCATCATCCTCAAGATTTTATATTGAATTATATCACTAAAGTTATTAATAAATGCAATTGTCAGTGTCGAGCACCACTGAGTTCAATCTGTCACTAGACCTGACCGTACTGAATCCGAATCTCTGAAACAAGCCTGACGTAGGTTCTTTTGAGTGCCGTTGAGTTGAACTCGATCGCTGAAATACAAGAACGTGTAGTCGGCAATTTCTTAATATCTAAGACAACGAGTAACTCCAATAACAAGTCCTTTGTTAGACGTAACAAAATTTAATAGATGAGAAAATAAACTCCGTTCGATTAGCTGTCTCCACGTGCCAACAGGTTTCCAGATGGCGAACACTTTACTATCTCTCCAAAATCCCGGAAGACGCTCCACCATGTTTAACTTGAGTTGTTCCGTCCAAATCCCGGTCAATCTCTTAGCGCCAGAACACTTTGAGCATTCCGTCAGCCAAAACGCAAATCCCCGAGAGGTCTAACTGACACTCTTGGCTCGCACCCGCCATCCGACCACAACGAAGACATTAAAAGCATCCTGAGTGAATGTGTCTTCCTTTTTATATCCTTACCCCTCCCCTTAAAAAAGCAGGATTCCCTTCTGAAATCCTGCTTTTGTGGAGTTCTCCTCTCTCTCTGGGAGTGGTAACCTTTGACCGATACATCAGACTCAGTTGTCAAGGTCAATGGATGCTGCTAGGCACACGCCTGGCTCGGCTCTCCCTAACACGGCGTACAAACGAAATGCGCCACGTGTCCTCCACGTTCGTTGGAATTTGCATTACATTACACTTGAAATGATAAATTGTTACAGAAAAGGTTGTTACATAAAAATAATTATTGGGAGCATGACTCAGTCACCTTACAGCTCCCCACTTTTAAACTCGCAGGCACATTTATAATGTACCGCGAGTGAATTCCCAAGTCCGATGATAAAGTTCAATCGGTAACACACGGTTGATAACACAACCTACAAAGAAAAGTTCTTGTAGTTTTGCTACCACCATAAAGTTCGGTGCGTATAGTTCTTGTGGCATTTCATGCTCACTTCACTTGTAGTATTTTCTTGTTGTTGGGAGTAAGCCACGGGTACAACTCTCATGACCCTCTGCCATATAACCTGCATCTATCTCAGCCTACCCCATCCTGGTGCTGCCCTAGTCAACGAAATTCAGACGTGACAACGCGTCCGCATGTGGAATCCTTTTTCCCAGCACATGCGTTACTTAAATTAAATTGTGAGATGGCTAAAATCCATCGTTGCCATTTCGAACTCTGAGAGGCTGAGTTGGTACCCCCAGACAATAGCATATGCCTCTTTATGGCTCACCGCCCACCATTCCTGCATATCACTCAACTTTTTTCTGGCATACGCCACCTGTCGAATCTGATCTTCCTCATCATGCTGACTTAAACAACACGCTGCCACGAAAGCACTAGTGTCAGTATGCAATAAAAAGGGTTTGTCAAAATTGGGAGAGTACAACACTGGGGCCTTGCATAACTTATCCTTTAGCTGCTGCAATGCACTCTCTAGCTCTGTCGTCCAACAAACTTTGTCCTGTGCCTTCTTTGCAATGAGATCTGTCGGAGGCTTTGCTATCTCTGCGAATCTCGGCACATAGTCTCTGTAATAGCTAACTAAACCTAAGAAGCTTCTTACTTCCTTTTTGGTTCTAGAGGGAGTAAGTTGTCTAATATAATAGCCTGGAGCTTTTCTGGATATGGGCAATGGATTCCCGATCCCACATGTCCTAAATAATGCACCTCCTTCCGTGCGAAACAGCACTTAGACAAATTCCCTGTAAACTCTGCATTTTGTAAACTAATTAACACCTGTTGCAGATGTTCCAAGTGCTCCTCCCAGGACTGTGAAAAGATGGCAACATCGTCCAAATACATGACAGCGTAGTCTTGGTGCGGAGTAAGCACCTTGTTCATAACCCACTAAAAAGTGGCCGTGGCCCCCATGAATCCAAATGGCATGACTTTCCATTGATATAGCCCTCGATGGGTGGCGAACATTGTATACCGACGGCTGTCTACGTCCAACTGTATCTGATAGTATCCTTTCAGCATGTCAAGAGTTGATATAAACCTAGCTGCTCCCACCTTAGTTAAAAGGCCTGGTACCTGATACATAGGGAATGCAACTGGGACCATATGTGCATTCAACATTTGGAAGTCAATGCACATGTGCACTTCCCCTGTCCTCTTAGCCACACACATGATCGGGTGGCCGAACTTCTCACTGCACTCTTCTATCATTCCGTTGTGCCACAATTCTTTGATCTGTGCCTTTACCGCTTTTTGCATGGACAGCGGTGGAGGCACAGATCGAACAGACCTTATATCGGTATGATTGACCTAATATCGGTCAAACAAACCTTCTATCCATCTGATTGAACAGACCTTTATGGTCTGATTGGCACAGACCTTATATCGGTGCTGCATCTTCAGTACGCTCCCTGGTTTGAGAGTAGTTTTGTGGCACCTCCCGGTGGTTTCTCCTACTCTCCCTGAGATAAACTTATCAAATCTTCCCACCACTTCCTGCAACTCTTTCACCTGCTCCGGCGAGATGACCTCATTTTCCACACAAATATCCTCCGGGGTTATTTCTTTCCTCTTTGTGTCATGCCTGGGCCCCTCCGTGATTTTTCCAAAATCTTCATCATCCTCGAATATCACTCCCACAACTCCTATCCTAGATCTAAATTCCTGCAGCTACCTTGCGTGCACCTGCCTTCTCCGCCCGTTCCAAGTCTCAATAATGTAGCTATTGGTGCCCCTCCTTTCTCTCACTCTATCATCGCATGTTCAGCTTGTTCTGGGAGTCGGGTTCAGAGCGATGATTTGATCTCCGATCTCGTTGGACTTCTGCCTAAGATTACGGTTGTGATACTCTGTATATCGCTACTGCTGCTCTGCAGCAAACCCTTCCGCCTGTTCCACCATCTTCTCCATCCGTTCTTTCAAGTCTAGTAAATATTGGGTAGCCGGAACTGAAATTCCCACCTGTAACTCTCATTCTCCAGCCCAATTTTTCTTCAAAACCGCCAATGGACCCACAGGTTCCCTTCCATACAATAATTTGAATTTAGCTATGTCAATCATAGCATAGAGAACTTCCCGATACGCCCATAGCAAGAATGGTATTGCTTTGTGCCACTGCCTAGGCTCCTCTCTGATAATGTGATGCAGCATGTCCTTGAGGACCCTATTAAAGCGCTCCATGAGCCCGTTACTGGTGGGGTGATTTATAGCATAGCAAAATGTGGGGTGGACCCCAAACGGCGTATTATTTCCTGGGTTGAAGATGCCACGAAATTCGTGCCTCTATCATAGCTACCACTTCTGGTATACCTGTTCACTGGAATATTTCTAAGAGTGCCTCACACGTGCTACTTAGCTAGTGACGTTAAGCATACACACTCGGGCTACCTCGAATGCTGGTCAACTAACACTAACACCCACCTATGCCCTTTACTTGAAGAAGGTTTTATAGGCCCAATCAAATCCATATTCACTACCAGAAACGGACGTTTCAGACGCCTTAACTGACATGCCGTGCACAAATTACCATACTTCCTTACATTCTTCTTCAATGTGGGTCAATAAAAAGAGTACACAATTCATTCTTGGGTTTTCCTGGCTTCCAAGTGTGCTCCAAAAACTGAATCGTGGGCCAATTTTAAAATTTGCTCCCTTCTTTTTTCCGGTACTACCAGTTGTAAAGTATCCTGATCCTGCACCTTCTCTTTGTGATATATCATGTTGTCCCATATCATATAACCTCCTTTCTTCATTTTTGCCCACTCCCTCGCTTTTCTTAAAGATGGGTCATTAATTTGCTCCATGATGAAAGCTTTGGTGTTGACATGTAGGTCTCTGAAGGCTCTTCCTGCTTCTCCCTATAATCTCTCCCTCCTGCCTGGGGCTGTTCTTCGTCCACTGGTTTATGCTGCGCCGGTTGAGTCCCCCCCCTTCCCCAACATACTGAGCGCCTAGCGTAAAGCTCTGATCCGCCCTGAGGCTATCCTCTTTCACCTCGCCATGTGACTTCAACATGTACTCTCCTTTTGTTCTATCTACTCCACCCCTATGTTGCACTACCCTGCAGCTATTTTTACCGCTTCTAAGCATGGCTCTGACAACGAAATGTTCATCCTCATTACTCATCACCCGGCTTTCTCCTACCACTTGCTTATCTGACTTCTCCAACTCGGCCTTTTCTCCTACCACGGGCTTATCTGACGTCTCCGACTCGGCCTTTTCTCCTACCTCGTGCTTATCTGACATCACCAACTCGGGATTTTCTTCGACCACGTGCGACTTGGAATTTTCTCCTACCACGTGCTCATTTAACCTCTCTGACTCGGAAATTTCTCCTCCTGTTGGCCACTGAGGCGCCGCTTCTTGTAACTCCCTTAACCTCAGAAAACCAACTGGTGCTAAAATTACCTGATTAGTGAGGTTGGGAACAATGGCACACAAAATCTCGACAGACGAACCTAACCCCTTTGTCTGCTTTGATCATACCTTCATTTTCAATTCTGACCCTCATTAGTTTGATAGAAAATGCTCTCCTTCATCCATCAAAACTTGTTAAAATCACTGAACGTTGCGGTTCGACTGACTGTTCACCTAAAACCTCTTGCCTTACACAAGAAAATTCCGACCCTGTGAAAATTTCGACACTGTTTCTGATTCATTTTCACCTACAAGCATCACCATGTCTTCTAATGGAATTTCCGCTATCCAGGCCTGAAAACTATCCCGTGTGGACACCCGGTCTACCCTTGCGGTAATTCTCTTTTCTTCAGCTGTTTTCTCTTTAATTATGGCCTGCCTGTCCTGAACTACGTCCCTCTCACCTCGTTGCTTTAGGCTGACATAATTAATTCTTCTCGGGCCTTCTTTTCTCCAATTCCCTGGATTACCCTCGTTCCCCTTGGGCGATGATTTCTGGGGACAATTATTCTTGAAATGCTCCTTCATCCCACAATGAAAGGAAACTCCAATTTTCTCAGAACTACCCGGTTTACTAACTGTTTTCGCTTCTTGATTAGGAAATTTAGGCCCATAGCTGCATTACGGTCTGCTACCCTTAGCCTGGCTCCCTGCAAACCCGCTGCTATATCCTTGTTTGGGTTTTTCTTCCTCTCTTCCCCTTGACCCCACGTGACTCGTAAATAGGCCACATAATTCCGCTAGATAATTTTCTCTAGCGTCCCCATTGCTCCTCTCTGCAAAATGTAAGTCTTTAACTCGGGATATCAAGGTCTTAAACTTATCACATATAATGAGATTCACTAATTGGTCAAATTCTTTGACCTCACTGCTGTTAACATAGTATGTTAATGTTATCTTTAATTTCCCTGCTAGTTGCATGTAGCTTTCCCTTTTTTCTCTAGTTACCTTATCAAATTGCTTCCTATAGATATCTGGCATTAGATGGCACTCTACTAAAATAGCAGTTTTTACTACCTCATAATCCTTACACTCATCCAATGTCAGCCCTTTGGAACAAATGGTTCACACACTTAAAGTTAAAAAGTGCAATTACTAATTTACCTTTCAACACATCTGGAACCTCGTGTAACATTGAAGCTCTTTCTAAAGAATAAAGAAAATCTAAAATTTCGTCCGGTTTACTCGGACTGCTAGGCGATGTCTTTTCTAGGATCTTAATGTAATCAGATAATTTATCATGGCTTTTACTCCTATCAACATCTTTTTCCTAATCTTTCATTAACTCAATTTTCTTTAATTCAAATTCTCTTTCTTCTCTCTTATTTACTAACTTTCTTTCTTCTCTCTTATTTACTAACTCTCTTTCTTCTCTCTTATTTACTAATTCTAACTCTCTTCTCTGTTATTTACCAATTCTAATTCTAATTTTCTTTGTTCTCTTTCTGCTTTTCTATCTTCTAGTTCCAAAACTTTTAGTCTTAATTCTCACTCCATCCTACCCTGACTTACAATAGATTTATCCTGATTTATTTCTACTTCGCTAATAGAATTAAGGTCATCTGCTTTGTTCCTGTCTTCATTGCTTGTTTCTAACACTGAATTATTTTCTCCGAGTATTATTCGGTTATCCAAGAAAATCACAATACCTTCTAATTAATTAAGCACAATATAACACTTATTATGCATACATTGCATGCAACATAATAAAAAAAAACAAATTCTTATTAACACTTTGCATAATGACTATTTGACATGTACTATCTTTGTTCTACCTTAGCCATGACGGGAAATATCCTAACGCTTTCCTATCCTAGACACAGGTTAAAACAACAGAAAAAAAAAAGGTAAAGAAAATGATAAATTACCCGAGGTGTTCGAACCTCCTTCTTTTTCATTTGTACTGCTTCATCTGTTAATTCAAGTCCATCAGCATCACCACGTGTACCAAGTTCTTTTGTTTGTCACAGCTGGATTCCTGTCTCTTGTCACCACATGCACTTCGTTCCTTTGTCCGTTATCACTAGCAACTGTCACCACGTGCACTAAGTTCCTTCGTCTGTTCTCACTGGATATCTGACAACATTACTCATACATGCCGGTACTACACATCCTACCTACACATACTGCCGATACTACACATCCTGCTGACTGCGCCAAAATATATCTGGCACCGCTGAGTTCAATCTGCCACTAGGCCTTACTGAATCTGAATCTCTCAAACAGGCCTGACGTAGGTTCTTTTGAGTGCCATTGAGTTGAACTCGATTGCTGAAATACTGGAACGTGTAAAAGACGAGTAACTCCAATAACAAGTCCTTTGTTAGACATAACAAAATTTAATAGATGAGAAAATAAACTCCGTTCGATTAGCTGTCTCCACGTGCCAACAGGTTTCCTGATGGTGAACACTTTACTATCTCTCCAATATCTCAGAAGACCTACTGCCATGTTTAACTTGAGTCGTTCCATCCAAATCCCGGTCAATCGCTTATCGCCGAAAAACCCTGACCATTCAAAACGTAAATCCCTGAGAGGTCTAACCGATACTCTCAGCTCGCACCCGCCGTCTGACCAAGTCGAAGGCAAAACACTAAAAGCGTCCTGAGCGAACGTCTCGCTCCCTTTTATATCCTTATCCTTCTTCTCCCCTCCCTTCTACCCTTCTGAAATCCTGCTTTCATGGAGTTCACCTCTCTCTCTCTCTCTCTGGGAGTGGTGACCTTTGACCGATACATCAGACCCAGTCGTCAAGGCCAATGGATGCCGCTAGGCACACACCTGGCTCGGCACTCCCTAATACAGCGTACAAACAAAATGCGCCACGTGTCCTCCACGTGCATTGGAATTTGCATTACATTACACTTGAAATTGTTACAGAAAAGGTTGTTACATGAAAATAATTATTGGGAGCATGACTCCGTCACCTTACAGTCGGTTTTGTTGTTTAGGGGAAAAAATTATTTTAGTTATCACTTTGATATATGTTTTCCAAAAATAATCAGAAATTAATATTTTTTTTTTATTTTTTTTTTTTTTGGCAAATATGTAGTGCAAATCAGTTTTTTTAAAATGAAAAGTTAGTAGTACAAAAGTAGTAGCTTTTAAAATTTTGAAAGCAGTTTCTGCCATTTTTAAGGAATAATCTGCATTCTTTAAGTTTTTGTCTTATATAAACAATAGACTTCATTTCATCACGTAATTACAAAAATAAAATTACTTCTGAAAATTTTACTTGTCTACGTAGAAATGCAAAACTCCCACAGTTCATGTCAGACTCTGTCATTTCAATTCCATCAGTAGCCATGTTCAGATAACTTTCTTACTTATGCAGATACTTATTTTAAACTCTGTGTCAGTAACTTCTTTATTTGTTCATTTTTTCAATATTATTTATGTGCTGATGGTTTTCTTATTTATGCATACATTTTATAATATGTATATATATATGTATATATTCAGTATCATAAGATATTATTCATTTATCTTTCAGGTTTTACAAAGGTTGATAAAATCCAGGGGTAAAACCCAAAGTAGAAATCTTAATGTACAAATGGTTGCAGCAGAAAAACTTTCTCAGTGTCTTCAGGTAATTAATTAGGTGTTAGTTTAAATGTGAAGTCACATGTGATGCAAAATGAAACCTGTGCTATCATAATTTTTATCTGATGAAATATTTTTTTTCAGTTCTTTCTTCTCATTTAGTTCATGAAAGGATAACCAAAATTTGTAATAATGAAATTGGAGAAAGTTAAAAGTGGGAAAAAGTACTTTGATCAAAAGATAAATTATTTAACCTGTTTTAATATCTGGAGTGTATTAAGTTCTGTAAAAAATACAAAGAGAAACATAAGACACACAGTACTTTTATTATTTCTAGTAATGTGATTATCATATAGTCGGGAGACAGCTGATTTCTTTATTTGTTTCATGGCATCCCTATGATCCCAGCTTTTTATGTGGCTTTTAATTACTGTGTTATATGTCCTTTATCATTGATACATGCTGTAACATGCATTTTTCAGTTGCACCTAACCACTAGGCCAAGAAATTCTACCAGTCAGTCAAGGGTAATACTGAAAATAAGTGCTGGAAGGCATTTCTTTTTGCATAACAATATAGTCAAAACTCGTTTTAACGAAATACGATATAACAAAAAGCTTGTTACAATGAAAATAAAATCAGGAACTTGTTTGGTTTATTGTATTTATATAAGAAATATAAAACCTTATAATGAAATACGATATAACAAAAAGCATGTTACAATGAAAAAAGAAATCATAAACTTGTTTAATTTTTTGTATTTATATAAGAAATATAAAATGTTATAGCAAAATACTTTACAATGAAAAACACCTTATTACAAAGTAAATTCTTTGCAAAAATGCTGATGCAAAACTTAATATGTAGTGAATTCCTCCCTCTCTTTAAAATTCTGAATGATTTAGTTGCCATGGAATGCCAACAAAAGAAAAAAAGTGACTACACATTTTGCCAAAAAACCTTGTCTGAAGAAAATAAGGATTCACCCAATGTAGATGAGATGGGAAATCTAAACTGTTATTCTGATGTTTCTCCAGTAAATGCAACTGAGTGTTTAGATAAAGTTGGATTCTATTTACAGAATCAAGGACTTTATACTGAAGAAATCTGAAACTAACTAAATGTTATGAATACAGTTATAACTAAAATGCCGTGGTAAAATGAAGACAGATTATTTACATTGTACTTTAAAACCCAATAAGTATGTTTGAACTGTTTTACAGTTTGCCATATGTAAACATGCTTTGCATTAAAATGGAACTAAATAAATTGCTTTCATTACACTACTTTAAAATTGAAGATATGCAATGCTAATATGTACATACATTATTTCTTGAAGCATATGACAGTAATTTATTAAGATGTATAAAAGACAAATTCTTTACATGGCAGGATAAAAATACAATATGTACATACATAAACATATAAAACGAGTCACGTACAGTAAAAGGTTCGTTAAGCGGTAACTTTCGGTCATCCTACGACCTTGATCACCCACGATCGACTGGATGGGCTGGTTGCCAGAACTACAATTTGAAGTTGGGGTGGTGGAACTGTTGCCAGATTTTAGAAGAGAGATCCAAATAAATGAGATTTGGTGAAGGGTCTCTGAATTGCAGTTTTTGGTGAACAAAATTTCAACGCTCTCTTGAAAATGCAGAGAGGCCTTGTTGATGAAAGGGGCAACTTTTTTGGTTTCTTTCCAATATAAGTAAAAATATATACAATATGTAAGTAATTTCATACGTATAAATTAATTAAAGATTTATATATTTTATTACTACTTTAGCCAAAACTTCCCATTCCAAATAAGTTACCTTTGCTTGTCCCTATGGGCACTATTTTGCAATAATGGCATTGCAATCTTATGCATAATTAAAATTTCTGTAGTAAGTACTAAATTTTTAACAAACATTTTGTTATAATTAGTTTCGACTGTACATCTTTTCAGTCAAGTTCCTATCCTTACATCAGTGCAAATTCCTTGGACATACATTGCATATAAGAGATGCATATTTTTAATTTTTGTGTATTACAGGAAATGCCATAAAAAGCCAGTAGAGAGTCCATACTGCATTTCTTCTTTTATAATTCAGTCATAAGAAATATGGTAGTAAAATCAAGAGCTCATTAGGTCCAGGGTGAGAGATAAATGATGGAAAGATCTCCCTACACCCAGTATCTGTAGTGACTCTCCTTCCAAATTGGGTTGATATGCTCAATTTAATGCAAAATCAGATGCCAAACAGCACTAAATATAAGTGGCATAAGCCAGTACCGCTCTGTGAAAATACTAATTTATGGTCTGAAAGCTTTTATGCACTCACCAATCTTATGTATTGAGCATGTGGTCTGGAATGTTAGATTGTGAAACAGGGCAAGCCAGTGTAAGTGTGATTTTCACTGAAAAGATGAACAACTTGAATTGCTGTAGTTGCAGAAGTGAGAGAATTTTGTGGTTGTCTTTGAAAGTGTAGATTCAGAGAATCACAATTGTATTAGTGCATGCTCAGTGTGATTCTGAATCTTCTGATAAGAAGGATGATTTCTGTGATGAGCTGAGATTTGTTTTGAGTCAGTTTGGAATTAAGGAGAATATTATTTTAGCTGGGGATTTCATTCATAGAGAAATTTTTTTGGAAATATATATCATCATCATTGTCAACCATTATCAATCCACTGCTGGACAAAGGTCTCCCCAAGTTTCCTCCACAACGGTCTGTCTTATGCCAGTCTCCTCCATGTCACTCCCGCATACTTTCAAATTTCATCCACCCATCTCTTATGTGGTCTTCTGGGTCTTTTCTTGTCCCTAGGAAACCAATCTAAAATTTTGGCTGTCCATCGATAGTCTGTCCTCCTGGCAGTATGTCCAGCCCATTGCCATTTCAGGGATTTAACTCTGATCATGATATCTTCCACTCTTGTCATTTTTCGAATCCACGAGTTCCTCTTCTTATCTCTCTTGGTTACACCAAGTATGCACCTCTCCATGCTTTTTTGAGTTGTCTGCAGCCTTTGTATGTCTCTTTTAGTTAAGTTCCACGTCTCTGCACCATACGTAAGCACTGGAAGGATGCATTGATCAAATACTTATATTTTAAGACATAATAGCATATTGCTCTTGAAAATTATGTTCTTTCTTCCAAAAGCTCTCCAGGCAAGTTTTGAACGCTGATTATTTTCTTTATCAATGTGACCCTCACTTGATATCTGCTGTCCAAGATAAATGTACGTGTCTGTTATCTCCAGCTGTTCTCCATCAATCGATAAATCTTCATTTCTTGTAAAAGCATTGAACATCACTTTTGTCTTCTGAAAGTTCATTTTTAATCCCACTTCATTACTCTTGTCAGCAAGTTCCTGGATCATACTCTGCAGCTCTGATGGGGAAGTTGCAAAAATTACTACGTCATCAGCAAAACGAAGGTGGGTTAGATAATCTCCAATAATCTTTATCCCTTTGTTTTCCCAGTTCAGTGATTGAAAGACATTTTTCAATGTGGCATTAAAGAGCTTCGGAGATATGGTGTCACCTTGTCTCACTCCCTTTCCAATTTTTATGTCTGTTGTATTTTCAAACAGCCGAATCTTTGCACATGCATCTTCATAGATGTTATTATAATAATATTAATGTATGCATCTTCAATTCCGTAGGATTTCAGAGCCATTGTAACTGCTGATGGTTTCACTGAATCAAAGGCTTTTTCATAATCGATAAAAGCCATGCACAATGGAAGTTCATATTACCTTGCTCTTTTCTAATTCAAGAAGCTGTAACCACTCCTGAATCCAGCTTCTCTTGGTTGAGCCATGTCCAGTGTTACCTTCAAGCGGTGTGAAAGAACTTTAGTGAATATTTTATAAACCACTGAGAGGTGGCTGGATAGGTCTGTAGTTCCTGGTATCCTTAATGTCACATTTTTTATGTAGCACGATCATTGTAGCATTGTTCCAATCCTCAGGAATCTTCCCTTCATTAATGCATTGAGTGAAAATTTGGGCGAGTACTGTTTCGATTTCTTCACTTGCTTCTTGTATGATGTCTACAGTAATTCCATTTTCTCCTGGAGCTTTTCCCCATTTCATGTTCTTGATTGCATGTGCAACTTCTTCTGGGAGGACTGGAAGAACTCTGGTACCTTTTGTAATGTCTAGAGTGCATATATAATCCCTTTCATACAGTTTTGAGTAGAAATCTTTCACTCTTGTCAAAATTTCACCTCTATTTCTTGTTAGAGAACCATCATCTTTTCTCAGAGCCATAATCTGTTTTCTTCCCTTACTCAGATGTCTCTCTGCTCTCTTCAGGCTTTGGTTGTTTTCAATTAATTTTCTCACTAGTTCACAGTTGAATTTCCTTACATCTTCAGTGATACTTTTTTGTACCGTCTTGCATAGCTCTGTATATTCCACTTTGGAAGTCACATCTCCTTTAGTTGTCCTAATCTCTCTTCTTTTTTGCATCAGAATTTTGGTTTTTCCTGATAATTTGTTCGTATGCAACTTGTTCTTAGTACCAGCTATTTTTGTTGCTGTTTCCATAAGAGCCTTGGTTAGTTTTCTGTTAACTTCAGAAATATCCACTTCTTCCGACTTTAGACCTTCTAGAGCAGAGAATCTGTTCCTCAGTTCCAACTTGAAGGTATTATGGTGTTTTTTACACATAATAAAATCAGTTTCACTTGTCAATCCATTGGGATGCCTCCATGTCCATTTCCTTTGCATTTCTTGAAAAAGGAGTTCATGATGAAAAACCCTTCTGCCTCTGCAAATTCTACGAGAGTATTTCCATGCTGGTTTCTGTTGCTGTGACCGAATTTACCTACTGAAGTTTCATTCTGTTGCCATTGCCTTATTTTTGCATTGAAATCTCCCATAATGATCTTCAAGTGCTGCTTGCATTTATTATTTAGATGACGAATTTCCGCATAAAATTCTTCAATTTCTTCTTCTTCAGCATGACTTGTGGTGGGTGCATAAGTTTGAATAATCTGAGCCTGGTATCTTTTCGAGAGTTGGATAACAAGCCGTGCAGCTCTGTCAGAGAAACTTTCAACTTCTACAACTTTATCCTTCAGTTTCTTGTTTATTATAAATCCAACACCACTAGTTCTGCCAGTATCTGTCCCGCGATAGTAGAAGAGATGTCCACTTTTCAGTTCAATGAGATCTTCTCCTTACCTCCCTTGGCCCAACGATGTCCCACTTGATCCTTTGTAGTTCCTCTTCTAATTCAAGAAGCCTTGAATCATTAGATATTGAGCGCCCATTATACGTTTCCAAGGTCAGCATCAGATGGCAGCCTAGTCCAGTCCTCCGGGGATTCTTGGTACCCTCTGCCTTCATGTCGCACTGGCCGCTGCCTTGGCCAGGTACATTCCAGCTACCGGAGACTGAGGGCTAAGATTTAAGTTGTGGAGTTATTTTGGAGGAGTTTGGCCATAACTTCAAAATGACTCCACAACTTAAATCTTTATATATACATACATACACACACAGTCGAGTCACATTATTGTGGCCACCTCCTACTTTTGATGTCAATAGCGCATACCCAAAATGGAAGAAGGCATGTGTCATGAACTGGCTTGGAGGGTATATAAGGTGTGCTGTAGGCATTCTGAAAGCATATCACTCGTTGCTGCCTTGGTAAAAAGAGCGATTTATCAGATTTGCAAAAAGAAATGCTTATCGGTTTTCAGGCCAAGGGTGGCAGTATTTCTAAAACAGCACAGTTTGTGAACTGTTCGCATGCTGCTGTGGTTAAAGTGTATTGTGATTGGAGAAATGGCACCATTGCGAATAAGCAAGGTGGAAACTGCAGAGCACCACGTGCCATTAATGTGAGATGTGAACGTCGGCTGTGAAGGTGCATGAGGGCTGATCAACTCTCTACAGTGGAGAAACTCACTGGCCGAACAAACCATGGGGCTACTGAAAGTGTGTCTAAAACGACAGTTCAGTTAACCCTGCTGCGTATGGGGCTATGATGCAGATGGAGGGTTACTACACCTATGGTAACGAAGGTGCATCAGCAGAAAAGGCTTACATTTGCACTGCAGTATCGGAATTGGACCTCCACTGATTGGCAAAGGATTGCCTTCTCTGATGAGTCACATTTTCTGCTTAATTGAACGGATGGACGTTGGCATATAAGGTGAGAAACATCGGAGACCAAATACTCTTCAACCATTGCTGGAAGAACACAAGCTGGTAGGGGCAGCATTATGGTCTGGGGAATGTTTCCATGGCAGTCCTTGGTCCACTCATACCTGTAGAAGGCACTATGGACCATATTCGTTATGAATCCATTCTTGCAGGCCACGTACACGCATACATGCTGATTGTCTTCCCTGGGGCAGATGAGATCTTCCAGCATGACAATGCGACGTGTCACACAGCTAGAAATGTCCCAGAGTGGTTGGAAGAGCACGATGAAGACTTCAAAGTACTTCCCTGGCCCCCTAATTCCCCAGACTTAAACCCAATTGAGCATCTGTGGGACCACCTCGATCATATTGTTCCCTCTATGGATCCTCCACCACGCACCCTCCAGCACCTGTCAGATGCACTGCAGTCAGCATGGCTCCACATACCTGTGAACACCTTCCAGTACCTTATTGAGTCACTCCCAGCCCGTCTAGCTGCTGTCCGTGCTGCACATGGTGGTTACTCTTGATATTAGATGGTGGTCACAATAATGTGACTCGACCTTGTATATATCAGATATCAAAGAGCCCTAAATATATATATCATCGTCATCATCATTGTCAACCATTATCAATCCACTGCTGGATGAAGGTCTCCCCAAGTTTCTTCCACAACGGTCTGTCTTGTGCTAGTCTCCTCCATGTTACTCCTGCATACTTTCGAATTCCATCCACCGATCTCCCATGTGGTCTTCTTCTGGGTCTTTTCCAGTCCCTCGGAATCCAGTCTAAAATTTCAGCTGTTCATCAATGGTCTGTCCTTCTGGCAATATGTCCAGCCCATTGCCATTTCAGAGATTTTACTCTGATCATGATGTCTTCCACTCTTGTCATTTTTCTGATCCACGAGTTCCTCTTCTTATCTCTCCTGGTTACACCAAGCATGCATCACTCCATGCTTCTTTGAGATGTATGCAGTCTTTGTATGTCTCTTTTAGTGAAGGTCCACATCTCTGGAAGGATGCACTGATCAAACACTTTGCTTTTAAGACATAATAGCATATTGCTCTTGAAAATCATATTGTTTCTTCCAAACGCTGTCCAGGCAAGTTTTATACACCGATTAATTTCTTCATCAATGTGGCCCTCACTTGATATCTGCTGTCCAAGATAAATGTAGGTATTGGTTATCTCCAGCTTTTCCGCATCAATCGATAAATCTTCATTTCTTGTAAAAGCATTGTACATCACTTTTGTCTTCTGAAAGTACATTTTTAATCCCACTTCTTTACTCTTGTCAGCAAGTTCCTGGATCATACCTTGCAGCTTGGATGGGGTAGTTGCAGAAATGACTACATCATCAGCAAAACGAAGGCGAGTTAGATAATCTCCATTAATCTTTATCCCTTTGTTTTCCCAGTTTAGTGATTGAAAGATATTTTCCAATGTGGCATTACAGAGTTTGGGAGATATAGTGTTACCTTGTCTCACTCCCTTTCCAATTTTTATGGGTGCTGTATTCTCAAATAGCCAAATCTTTGCACTTGCATTTGCATAGATGTTATGAATAATATTAATGTATGTATCTTCAATACTGCAGGATTTCAAAGCCATTATAACTGCTGATAGTTTTACCAAATCAAAGGCATTTTCATAATTGATAAAAGCCATGCATAAGGGAAGTCCCTCACTCTTTCAATTAGTTCACTCAGTACATGGATATGATCTATAGTGCTGTAACCACTCCTAAATCCAGCTTGTTCTCTTGGTTGAGCCATGTCCATTGTCACCTTCAAGCGGTGTGAAAGAACTTGAGTGAAAATTTTATAAACCACTGATAGGAGGCTGATAGGTCTGTAGTTCCTGGTATCCTTAATGTCACCTTTTTTATGTAGCACGATCATTGTAGCGTTGTTCCAATCCTCAGGAATCTTCCCTTCATTAATGCATCAAATGAAAACTTGGGCGAGTACTGTTTCAATTTCTCCACTTGCTTCTTGTATGATGTCTACAGTAATTCCATCTTCTCCTGGAGCTTTTCCCCATTTCATGTTCTTGATTGCATGTGCAACTTCTGCTGGGAGGACTGGAAGAACTCTGGTACCTTTTGTAATGTCTGGAGTGCATATGTCATCCCTTTCATACAGTTTTGAGTAGAAATCTTTCACTTATGTCAAAATTTCACCTCTATTTCTTGTTAGAAAACCATCATCTTTTCTCAGAGCCATAATCTGTTTTCTTCCCTTACTCAGATGTCTCTTTGCTCTCTTCAGGCTTTGGTTGTTTTCAATTAATTTTCTCACTAGTTCACAGTTGAATTTCCTTACATCTTCAGTGATACTTTTTCATACCGTCTTGCATAGCTCTATATATTCCACTTTGGAAGTCACATCTCCTTTAGTTGTCCTAATATCTATTCTTTTTGCATCAGAATTTTGGTTTTTCCTGATAATTTGTTCGTATGCAACTTGTTCTTAGTACCAGCTATTTTTGTTGCTGTTTCCATAAGAGCCTTGGTTAGTTTTCTGTTAACTTCAGAAATATCCTCTTCTTCTGACTTTAGACCTACTAGAGCAGAGAATCTGTTCCTCAGTTCCAACTTGAAGGTATTATGGTGTTTTTTAAGTTTGGTTATGTCAATACATTTTTTTTGTCTTATGAGCTTGCCACTCCGAGTTTAGTGTTGAGGTGCATCTTACATCTTACCATTCTATGGTCACTACCTGTATTGAACTTGTTTTGCACACTGCAGTCTTCCATGACAAATTTCTTGTTACACATAATAAAATCAGTTTCACTTGTCAATCCATTGGGATGCCTCCATGTCCATTTCCTTTGCAGCTTTTTCTTGAAAAAGGAGTTCATGATGAAAAACCCTTCTGCCTCTGCAAATTCTACGAGAGTATTTCCATGCTGGTTTCTGTTGCTGTGACCGAATTTACCTACTGAAGTTTCATTCTGTTGCCGTTGCCTTATTTTTGCATTGAAATCTCCCATAATGATCTTCAAGTGCTGCTTGCATTTATTATTTAGATGACGCTCAGATTATTCAAGCTCTTGGGTGCATAAGCTTGAATAATCTGAGCCTGGTATCTTCTCGAGAGTTGGATAACAAGTCGTGCAGCTCTGTCAGAGGAACTTTCAACTTCTACAACTTTATCCTTCAGTTTCTTGTTTCTTATAAATCCAACACCAGTAGTTCTGCCAGTATCTGTCCCACAATAATAGAAGAGATGTCCACTTTTCAGTTCAGTGAGATCTTCTCCTTTTCTCCTTACCTCACTTAGCCTGACAATGTCCCACTTGGTCCTTTGTAGTTCTTCTTCCCATTCAAGAAGCCTTGAATCAGAACATAAGGAGCATCCGTTATACGTAGCCATGGTCAGCATATACACTATCTACCAACAAGTAATTAGACACCCCTGCAATCGAGGATATCTGTGGTCCTGATACACGTCATGGCTGCCGCCGTTAAATATCGTGTGGGAAACAACAACGCAACCAGTCGCATGCAAGATGCCACCAGTTCGGAGCTCCCTGATTTCGAGAAAGGTGTAATCGTTGGGTATCACAGAAATGACCGATCCATACGTGACATATCCAGCGAGTTGAAGTACGCAAAATCAACAGTGGCCTACGTGATTGGCAAGTGGAAGATGAGAGGTGACTGTCGGAGTGTGCCCCGACCCGGCAGACCCACAAAACTGGGAGTTAGAGACCGACGGGTCAAGAGAAATTCGAAAGAACCGCACCAAATCTGTGTGCCACATCCACGAGGAGTTTCAACAGGCATCCAGGAGTGTTCTTTCGATGAATACTATCCGTAAGGAAGCCCATCTGCTCTGTTATCATGGACGTGCTGCCTCCCACAAGCCTTTGATCACCAAGTCCAATAGCGCTGCTCGGCTAACATGGTGCAAAGAACGTCGACGGTGGACTGTTGAACAGTGGAAACAGGTTCTCTGGAGCGACGAATCAAGGTTCACCTTCTACCATTCGGATGGCAGGGTCTAGGTTTGGCGTCTGCCTGGTAAACACCTCCTGCCGGAATCTATTGTTCCAACTGTGAAGTTTGGCGGTGGTGGAATTATGCTATGGGGGTGTTTCTCCTGGTATGGCACGGGACCCTTGGTCGCAATTCTTGGTAGAAACAACGCCGAGACCTACTGCACTATTTAGGATGACCATGCGCTTCCTACATTGTGGCAGTTTTACGGGATGACAATGCCACCTGTCATGTTGCGAGGTCCACCATGGCTTGGTATGGTGACAATGGGGTTAATTGAATGGACTGGCCTGCACAGAGACCGGACCTTAACCCTATCGAGCACCTCTGGAACGAGTTGGAGCATCGACTTAAGGGGTGCCCCCACCGTCCGAAATCGGTGAAGGAACTGACCTGTCTTCTCCAAACCGAGTGAAAGAAAATACCGCTAGCCATCGTACAACGCCTGGTTGAGAGTATGCCCCGGAGGGTCGCAGCTGTAATCACCGCTCGTGGAGGCTCCACCAACTATTGAAGGTGATTAAACTTCGTTTTCCTTTGCTATCACAGGTATCCAATTACTTGTTGGTAGATAGTGTAAATATATAATATGCAAGGTCAGGTGATGCGCAACATATCGCCTCTCCTTGATAAATGTCAACCCCACCTTCTCATGGTTCATCCTGTTCCCACTAAAGGGGCTTTGACGACCACCAGTAGCAGTATAACTATACCATCGGGATTAGAGGAAATTTTAAAACTATATGAAAGTGATGATAGATCTATTCCAGATATTACGACAGGTACCAGTGTCAAACTCCCTCCAATCCTCCCTGCCGAAGTTACATATGCAATTAAGAACATGAAACTGGAAAGAGCTCCAGGAGAAGATGAAATTACCGTGGACATTATACAAGAAGCAAGTGGAGAAATTGAAACTACACTCGCCCAAGTTTTCACCAGATGTGTTAATGAAGGGAAGATTCCTCAGGATTGGAACAATGCTACAGTGATCCTGCTCCATAAAAAAGGTGACATTGAGGATCTACAGACCTATCAGCCTCCTATCAGTGGTTTATAAAATCTTCCCTAAGGTTCTTTCACATCGCTTGAAGTTAACACTAGACAAGGCCCAACCAAGAGAACAAGCTGGATTCAGGAGTGGTTACAGCAGTATAGATCATATCCATGTACTGAGACAACTAATTAAAAAAGCGAGGGAATATGAACTCCCATTACGCATGGCTTTTATTGACTATGAAAAGGCCTTCGATTCCATGAAACCATCAGCAGTAACAATGGCTTTGAAATCCTGTGGTATTCAAGATGCATACATTAGCATTATTAGTAACATCTATGAAAATGCAAGTGCAAAGGTTTGGATATTTGAGGATTCAGCACAAATAAGAATTGGAAAGGGAGTGAGACAAGGTGACACCATATATCCCAAGCTCTTTAACGCCATATTGCAAAATGTCTTTCAAACATTGAACTGGGAAAACAAAGGGATAAAAATTAATGGAGATTATCTAACTGACCTTCGTTTTGCTGATGACATAGTAATCTTTGCTACTATCCCTTCAGAGCTGCAGAGTATGATCCAAGAACTTGCTGACAAGAGTAAAGAAGTGGGATTAAAAATGAACTTTCAGAAGACAAAAGGGATGTACAATGAATGCTTTTACAAGAAACAAAGATTTATCGATTGATGGAGAAAAGCTTGAGACAACAGATTCCTACATTTATCTTGGGCAGCAGATATCAAGTGAGGGTCACATTGATGAAGAAATTAATCAGCGTATAAAAGTTGGTAGAGAGCTTTTGTAAGAAATAGTGCAATTTTTAAGAGCAGTGTGCTATTATGTCTCAAAAGAAAAGTGCTTACATATGGAGCAGAGACATGGACCTTAACTAAAAAGGACATACAAAGACTGCAGCCAACTCAAAGAAGCATGGAGAGATGCATGCTTGGTGTAAACAGGAAAGATAAGAAGAGGAACTTGTGGATAAGGAAAATGACAGGAGTGGACGACATCATGACCAGAGTGAAATCACTGAAATAGCAATGGACTGGACATGTTGCCAGAAGAACGGACCACCGATGCACGACCGAAATAATTTTAGACTGGATTCTGAGGGACAGGAAAAGACCCAGAAGACAACCCCATGGGAGATGGATGGATGAAATTCGAAATGATGCTGGAGTGACATGGAGGAGACAGGCCCAAGACAGACAATTGTGGAAGAAATTTGGGAAGACCTTCATCCAGCAGTGGATTGATAATGGTTGATGATGATGATATAAAATACAATATGAAAAAACCAGAGTGAAAGGAAATCCTTAAAGAAAGCAAAACCAAAGAAAGACAAAATAATTTTTTTCGGCATATTGCGCAAATGTGCTGCAAGTAATGACAGATCCTCAAAATATTATATTGTAAAACTAACAAGAAAGAGCCAAGAGGGAATAGCAGAGCAGGAAACTTGAGCATGACTCCTAAACACAAATACCAGAGCAACAGACTACAACTTCAGAATAACCAATCAACAAATAATCAAAACTCACAAAATGAGTACTGAAGAAGCAGAACTCACCCAACACTCAAACAATGCTAGATGAACATACCTATCCCCTAAATAAATAATGGGAGTGCCAAAATAATGGGTAGTTGAAAAAAGTCCCTCTACAAATGAAGTAAGTAGGGATAATTCTCATCAGAGAGGTACCTATTCCCTCGTGACCTTTCGAATAGGGAAGCAATGGCGAAGCCATCGATCCCGAGATCACAAAGAATTATGCAGCAATCATTTTCAAACTTCAATAAGATTCTCGAAAATGGGTGGTAGTTAGTTGAGCCACTTCCACGACATCCTCTGTTGCAAGTAACATGGGGAAATGGTTTTTTTTCCTTGCGTAAGGCACGTATTAAGTTACTTTGGAACATACACCTAAAACACTCTTATCAAAATAAAATGATCCAATGCTTAATTCACGATTTATTAAGATTCAGAATTAAAACTCTCGACATTGTTATCCCAGAGAGAAAAGATCAACGCTTCTGTGTCATTAGATTTTTAGAGAAAAGATTAGACGAATTACCATTTAATCGTATTTTCAAAAACGGACAGCATTTATTTCCCATTAAGAATGTTGATATCATCAAAAGCTTTAAATACGATACTGCTTTAGGATGACAAATTACAATTACAGGGAACTGACTGAGAATTTTGGTGATCATACAGACCTTATGAGACTACCTTGCCATTGCGAGGAGGATCACCTGAAATCACATGTTCACCCCAATGCACACCATATTATTGCTGGAAACCTTGACATTGTCCCTCATCGAGAATTATGAATGCTCATGGAGCAGGGTTTAAACTTTCGATCTCTGCCTGGTACTTTTGGTGTCAAGTTTATTTGGGAAAATATTAAATCAAATATTTCAAAATTTATTTTGCAAACCTCGTCAAAATATGATACCCTTGTACAGGCATTCACTTTATGGATGGCTCAACTTTCCAAGCAATTGATACAATCTCTCAGAGGCAACTGTGCCAACTATAGATTTGCTCGTCTTGATGGCGGGAGGGGAGGGGGGTGCCTAAGACAAATGTGGATCTTCAGAAAAAATAAATCGTAAATTTTACAGGCAAGGCTAAGAATAACTTTTCAATCATATGTAAGAGATACCATTATTCACTCATAGCAGAGAAACTAAAAAATAGTACAACTTATGTCTCTATTTCAACTAACCCTAATGTTCTTGCTAAACAGATTATTGCTTGGTACAAAACTTTGCAGGCATTCTTAGTGAGAGTTAGGTTTGTCTCCTTGGGGCACTCCGTGGGAACAATAGCTCACAGAACAGCAACATGGGCCTCTGTGAATCTTGGACAGGTGCCAGCTAGTTCTGTGTGACATTGGCAAATAGACTCCAACTCACTAAGTTTTGTTCCAGAATTCTTAATTTAAAAGACCAACTGGAACCATCAGCTATGGGCTAATCCCCCACTCTGATGTACTTACCTGATTAAAAAGAAAAAAGAAATGCAAAAACTGACTCAAATTTAGTAATGGTGGGCCTGCCACACTTGAGAAGGATGGCCCACCATGGTATCGACCTGGAACTGGAAAAAGCCGAATCAGAAAGAGATCTCTGCTAAGTGAGTGTAAGATTGGTGTATGGAATACTAGAGGTATTATTGGTAAAATAAACGAGGTGATTGAAGAGATAAATAAGTATAGATTAGATGTGCTGTGTGTAAGTGAAACCAAAAAAAAAAAAAAAAAGGAAATTGAGATAAAAGAAATGAATGGAATGGTAAGTGTGTGGTCTGGAGTATTGGATAATGTGAGAGGACAGGCTGGTATAGGTGTGATTTCAAGGGAAAAGATGAAGAACAGCTTGATTAGCTGTAGTTGCATAAGTGAGAGAATTCTTTGGATTCATTTGAAAGTGAAACTTCAGAGAATAGTAATTGTTGTAGTATATGCTCCTTGTGACTCGGAACCTTCTGATAGGAAGGAATATTTCTGGAATGAGCTGAAAGCTGTTTTGAGCCAGTTTGGTGCTAAAGAAAAAATTATAATAGCAGGGGATTTCAATACTAGAGCAGGTGTGCAGAATGCAATTTCTGACAATGTTCTGGGTAAGTTTAATGATCTTTATGTGAATGATAATGATGAAAGATAATTGAACTCTGAATTGAGAATGGTTTGTGTGTACATTTTTCAACCACAAGTATATCCACACGTATACTTGGGAAAATTGTACTCTTGGTCAAAAGAGTATGATAGATAGATTGTGCTGTTTACAACCAGCATCTGAAACACTTAGTTGTTGACACCCGTGTGATGAGAGGTGCAGATGTTGGTTTTGATCATTACTTGGTAGTGTCACGAGTGAAATTTAATGTTGGTTGGAGGAAAAGGAATAGGAAGAGGCCCTGGATAGAAAGAATAAAGGTTGAAATGCTCCCTGAAGATCATCAGAGTTATTCTGACGTACTCAGAGAATGACTGAAGGAACTGAAGTCTTGTGAGACGGATGTAGAAAAGAAGTGGGAATGTTTTGAGAACTGTGTGGTCACTGCTGCTGAAGAGGTCTGTGGCACCACAATAGTGGGTAACAATAGAGGTGATCCTTGGTGGAATAGTGAGATTGAAGAGGCAGTAAAGAGAAAGAAGGAAGTATACTTGAAGATGTTGCAAGGTAGAGTTTCTGTGGATGAATATCGCTGTAAGAAGCATGAAGCAGCTAAGCTGGTTTGCCAGAGTAAGGCAAAAGATATTAAAGAAAAGGCATGATTTAGGTTTTTGGAATGATAAAAAAACATTCTGGAAGTGCATAAGACATAGGAGTGGAAAAAGAGAGGAAACAAAGTTGTAAGTTGTGTGAAGAATAGGGTTGGGGAAATGATATGGGAGCCCAATGAGTTAAGTGAAAGATGGGGTGAATTATTCTGTGAGTTATTAGATCAAAAAAGCAAAGGTGATTCTGAGGCAGAAACAGATGATGTCACAGTGAAGGATAGAAGCACAGGAGGGATCTCAAGAAAAAAGGTGTGTAAAGCTCAAAAGTCTCTTCAGAATGGTAAGGCTCTGGGAGTTGATGGCATAACCGCAGAGATGATGAAATATGGTGGTGACTTTGTAATTGACTGGTTAACTGAAATTTTCCAGTTGTGCTGGGAGTTAGGACTGGTCCCTCGGGATTGGAAGGATGCTATCATTGTTCCCTTATATAAGGGAAAAGGTGATCAGACTGACTGCAAGAACTATCGTGATATTAGCCTACTGAGTGTGACAGGGAAAGTGTTTGGTAAGGTTGTTAATGAAAAAGTATGTGGTCTTACATGAGAGAAAGTGTGTGATGTTCAGAGTGGTTTTATGCCTGGTAAGGCTGCACTAATCAAATTTTTGCATTACACATGATGATTGAAAAGTATCTGGCTGCTGGTAAGAAAGTTTTTTCTGCTTTCATAGATTTAGAGAAAGCTTACGACCAAGTAAATAGGACACTTTTGTGGAAGGTATTGAATGAATATGATGCTACTGGAAATCTATTTTATAATGTAAAAGCGATGTATGCTGGCAGTAGAGCTTGTGTACGAGTGAATGGTGTTTTATCAAGATGATTATTGGTGCAGGAGTAAAGAGGTTTTGTAATGTCACCATGGCTGTTTAATATATTTATGGATGCGTGCATGCATGATGCCAAAATAGATAATACTGTAGACATATAAAATGAGCGAAACACACAAAGTCACGTACAGTAAAAGGTTCGTTTAGCGGTAGCTTTCGTTCATCCTACGACCTTCATCACCCATGATCGACTGGCCATAAACTAGATAATACTGGTTTATGTCTTGGGATATCCGTGTGTGCAGATTGCTGTATGCTGATGACACTGTCCTGTTGGCAGAGAGCAAAAATGAGTTGCAGATATGTTGTCTCGGATGTACGAAGTTTGGGTGAAATTCAAACTGAGTATAAATAAGGGAAAAAAACAAAGTTATGGATTTTGAGAGAGTAACTGTTAGCACTGAATGTCTAAATGGCACAGTGACTGACCAGGTGAGCGAGTTTGTGTATTAAGGAAGCATGTTTGACAGAGAGAACAAATTGGATGGTGAAATTAGTAGGCGAGTGAATTCTTCATTGAAAGTCATGACTGCTCTGGGAGGTTTTCACAGGAATGATGGGTTCTCAAGAGAGTCCCACATGGCTGTGTATGAAAGTGTAATTGTTCCTACTCTGATATATGGCAGTGAAACCTGGGTACTACAGAAGAAACATAGAAGTCATTTGTGTGATGGAGAAATGTGTCACTGGGAGTTTGTGGCAAGACATGTTCTGGTTGTGTGAGGAATGAAGATGTGTTGCAGTTGTGTGATGTGAAGCAAAATGTTGTTAGCAAGGTGGAGACTAATATGCTTCGGTGGTTGGGCCATGTTGAACGAATGTGGTGAGATGCTTACTAAGAAAATTTTTTTAGCCCACACGGCAGGAAGGAAAGGCAGAGGAAGTCATGGGAGGATCAGATTCAGGATTGTCTGCATGAGAAAAAGATTATGAGTGAAGTATAGATGATCTTGTGTATGGCATGTGATGGATTTCATTGAAGCCTGAGTTGTATGTCAAGATCGCTGCAAATGGAGAAGTTTGATACGGCAACCGTAAGTAAAAATTATCTGGTAGTTTATATTTCTTTTTGGAGCTAACCTCTGAATCTCAGAGAACAGCTTAGTGATATGTATGAATGTAAAAAAAAACTCAGTATCTCTTAAAGTTACTGTACGCATGCTTTTTTTATACAAAGTGCCTAAATTCCACAAGAAACCTACTAAATTTTGCTTCATCACCTCCACCACCAAATGTTATGGCATAGAGGCTTCACATGTGTTTGAGAGGTTGTTAAAGCTGATTCTTATGCATATTGGCCAAAATTTGATTATTTGATATAATACCACTGTTCTGAATCTTCTGGAGTGGTGTAATGTTTAACGGAATCTACATATGCAAACCTTTTATTTTCAAAATTTGTTTATCTCCATTGATCTCAGGTACCTTGATCAAGTTTGTAACCTTCTGTATGATCAATATGATAAACGCCTTGACGTATCTCGTGAATACTGGGATCTTCTGAAACGTTTTTGCCTATTTTATAACTTTATAGGTATGGATGGATTCTTATTTAAACAACAAAAAGGCATACCTATGGGTACCTGTTTTTCAAGTATATTGGCAAACCTCTACCTGCACAATTACGAAAGCAGTTTCCTATCACATTGGCATCTCCCAGTTCCCGAGGTCTACAGATATATCGACGATATTTTTGTTTTAAACTTAGTCGACTTTGAGACTGTGGCTAGGGAAATTTGCCCGAATAGCCTGTATTTGGAAAGCACTCATACAGACCATCAGTGCGTCACCTTTTTGGACTTGGAAATTCGTATGCTTCAAGACCAGCTGGTTATCTCTACATTTGATAAGCGTAGAGGCTACAACTTTAAAATCAAATATTATTTAAAATAGAACTCAAACGTTTCTCGATCAGTACATAGAAATCTAATTATCTCTGAATTTATATGTTTCTTGAGGATCTGCAACTACAGGGACGCATTATTAGATAATTTACAGACCTCCTTCAAAAACTTGTGTCTAAATCATTACCTATTTGGTTTCATTTATGTCCATTTTAAAAATTTGTTAAATTCTGTTGATTGCCAAAAATTTTCAATAAGGGCACACACATAAGCATTAAACACATTACTAATCAATAGACCCAACAAAATTAGCATACATATTCCTTATAAGTGCTGCACTGTGGATCTTGTGTAGCTGAAGATTTCCTTAATTAGTTTTACTTCTGTGCTTCTGTACTACATCATCTAACTGTAACTACATTTGGACATTTGCCAGGTTGCTGTTAGTTTGTTTGATTGTTCCTTTCAATTTCTAGCTCTGTGTTGCCTTGCACCTCTCATTTTCCTCATGCATTGCAGGAGATTGGTTCTGTTTGGGTAGTTTCCTGATGTTTTTTTGTGCGGTTCCATTTGGATTTTATGCAAGCCTTATTTTTGCTTTTGGATTGCATAATTCTTCATGACCTCGGGGGTTTTAGGAATGGTGTCGATGCCTTGGCCATTGCTTCCCTATTTAAAAGGTCATGAGGGGATAGGTTCCTGCCTGATGAGAAGTATCCCTACTTACTTCATTTGTAGAAGGACTTTTTTCAACTACCCATTATTTTGTTTGGATTTGGCACTCCCATGCTTTACTCAGGAGATATGTATGTTCATCTAGCATTGTTTGAGTGTTGGGCGAGTTCTGCTTTTTTAATACTTATTTTGTGAGTTTTGATTATTTGTTGATTGGTTATTCTGAAGTTGTAGTCTGTTGCTCTGGTATTTGTGTTTAAGTCATGCCGAAGTT
Organism: Macrothele yani; assembly: GCA_039090855.1. NCBI lineage: Eukaryota > Metazoa > Arthropoda > Arachnida > Araneae > Macrothelidae > Macrothele > Macrothele yani. Next base: position 77,176,940 of record CM077007.1, on the reverse strand, counting down.
TCCTGCTCTGCTATTCCCTCTTGGCTTTTTCTTTTTAGTTTTACAATATAATATATATCATCATCAACCATTATCAATCCACTGCTGGACGAAGGTCTCTCCAAGCCTCTTCCACAACGGTCTGTCTTGTGCCAGTCTCCTCCATGTTACTCCTGCATACTTTCGAATTTCATCCACCCATCTCCCATGTGGTCTTCTTCTGGGTCTTTTCCTGTCCCTTGGAATCCAATCAAAAATTTCGACTGTCCATCGATGATCTGTTCTTCTGGCAGTATGTCCAGCCCATTGCCATTTCAGGGATTTAACTCTGATCATGATGTCTTCCACTCTTGTCATTTTTCGGATCCACAAGTTCCTCTTCTTATCTCTCCGTGTTACCCCAAGCAGGCGCCTCTCCATGCTTCTTTGAGTTGTCTGCAGGCTTTGTATGCCTCTTTTAGTTAAGGTCCACATCTCTGCACCATACGTAAGCACTGGAAGAATGCGTTGATCAAACACTTTTAAGACATAATGGCATATTGCTCTTGAAAATTATGCTCTTTCTTCCAAAAGCTCTCCAGGCAAGTTTTATACGCCGATTAATTTCTTCATCAATGTGACCCTCACTTGATATCTGCTGTCCAAGATAAATGTACGTATCTGTTATTTCCATTTTTTCTCCATCAATCGATTAAATCTTCATTTCTTGTAGGAGCATTGTACATCACTTTTGTCTTCTGAAAGTTCATTTTTAATCCCACTTCTTTACTCTTGTCAGCAAGTTCCTGGATCATACTCTGCAGCCCTGATGGGGTAGTTGCAAAAATGACTACGTCATCAGCAAAATGTAGGTGAGTTAGATAATATCCATTAATCTTTAGCCCTTTGTTTTCCCAGTTCATACATTTTCCAATGTGGCATTAAAGAGCTTCGGAGATATGGTGTCACCTTGTCTCACTCCCTTTCCAATTCTTATGTGTGTTGTATTTTCAAACAGCCAAATCTTTGCACTTGCATTTTCATTGATGTTATTAATAATATTAATGTATGCGTCTTCAATACCGCAGGATTTCAAAGCCATTGTAACTGCTGATGGTTTCACCAAATCAAAGGCCTTTTCATAATCGATAAAAGCCATGCACAATGGAAGTTCATATTCCCTCGCTCTTTCAATTAGTTCTCTCAGTACGTGAATATGATCTATAGTGTATAGCCACTCCTGAATCCAGCTTGTTCTCTCGGTTGAGCCATGTCCAGTGTTACCTTCAAGCGGTGTGAAAGAACTTTAGTGAAGATTTTATAAACCACTGATAGGAGGCTGATAGGTCTGTAGTTTTTGAGATCCTCAATTTCACATTTTTTATGTAGCAGGATCATTATAGCGTTGTTCCAATCCTCAGGAATCTTCCCTTCATTAAGGCATCGAGTGAAAACTTGGGCAAGTACTGTTTCAATTTCTTCACTTGCTTCTTGTATGATGTCTACAGTAATTCCATCTTCTCCTGGAGCTTTTCCCCATTTCATGTTCTTGATTACATGTGCAACTTCTGCTGGGAGGACTGGAAAAACTCTGGTACTGGTACCTTTCATGATGTCTGGAGTACATGTATCATCCCTTTCGTATAATTTGGAGTAGAAATATTTCGCTCTTGCCAAAATTTCACCTCTATTTCTTGTTACATAACCATCTTCCTTTCTCAGTGCCATGGTCTGTTTTCTTCCCCTACTGAGGTGTCCCTTTGCTATCTATAGGATTTGGTTGTTTTCAATTGCTTTCTTCACTAGTTCACAGTTGAATTTCCTTACGTCTTCAGTGATACTTTTTCGTACTGTCTTGCATAGCTCTATATATTTCACTTTGGAAGTCACATCTTCTTTAGTTGCCCTCCTCTCTCTTCTTTTTTGCATCAACATTTTGGTTTTTCGTGATAATTTGTTCACATGCAACTTGTTCTTAGACCCAGCTAATTTTGTTGCTGTTTCCATAAGAGCTTTAATTATTTTTCTGTTAACTTCAGAAATATCCACTTCTTCCGATGTTAGGCCTTCTAAAGCAGAGAATCTGCTCTTCAGTTCCAACTTAAAGGTATTATGGTGTTTTTTAAGGTTGGTTGTGTCAATACATTTTGTTTGTTTTATGAGCTTGCCTCGCTCGAGTTTAGCTTTGAGGTGCATCTTTCATCTCACCAATCTATGGTCACTGCCTGTGTTGAACTTGTTTAGCACACTGCAGTCTTCGATGACGAATTTTTTGTTACACATAATAAAATCAATTTCACTTGTCCCATTTGGATGTATCCATGTCCATTACCTGTGTGGCTTTTTCTTGAGAAAGGAGTTCATGATGAAAAACCCTTCTGCCTCTGCAAACTCTATGAGAGCATTTCCACGCTGGTTTTTGTTGCCATGACTGAATTTACCTACTGAAGTTTCATTCTGCTGCTGTTGCCCTATTTTTGCATTGAAATCTCCCATAATAATCTTCAAGTGCTGCTTGCCTTTATTATTTAGATGACGAATTTCCCCATAAAATTCTTCAATTTCTTCTGCAGGATGACTTGTGGTGGGTGCATAAGTTTGAATAATCTGAGCCTTGTTTTTTCTCGAGAGTTGGATAACGAGTCGTGCAGTTCTGTCAGAGGAACTTTCAACTTCTACAACTTTATCCTTCAGTTTCTTAATTATTATAAATCCAACACCACTAGTTCTGCCAGTAGGTCAAGAACAATAATATATGTGCATGTATATATGTATATACATGCATATATATCACTAAAGTTCTTTCACACCGCTTGAAGGTAACACTGGACATGGCTCAACCGAGAGAACAAGCTGGATTCAGGAGTGGCTACAGCACAATAGATCATATCCACGTGGTGAGAGAACTAATTGAAAGAGCGAGGGAATATGAACTTCCATTGTGCATGGCTTTTATCGATTATGAAAAAGCCTTTGATTCGGTGAAACCATCAGCAGTTACAATGGCTCTGAAAACCTGCGGTATTGAAGATGCATACATTAATATTATTAATAACATCTATGAAAATGCAAGTGCAAAGATTAGGCTGTTTGAAAATACAACACACGTAAAAATTGGAAAGGGAGTGAGACAAGGTGACACCATATCTCCGAAGCTCTTTAATGCCACATTGGAGGGTGTTTTTCAGTCACTGAGCTGGGAAAACAAGGGGATAAAGATTAATGGAGATTATCTAACCCACCTTCGTTTTGCTGATGACGTAGTCATTTTTGCAACTACCCCATCAGAGCTGCAGAGTATGATCCAGGAACTTGCTGACAAGAGTAAAGAAGTGGGATTAAAAATGAACTTTCAGAAGACAAAAGTGATGTTCAATGCTTTTACAAGAAATGAAGATTTATCGATTGATGGAGAAAAGCTGGAGATAACAGACACGTACGTTTATCTTGGACAGCAGATATCAAGTGAGGGTCACATTGATGAAGAAATTAATCGGCGTACAAAACTTGCCTGGAGAGCTTTTGGAAGAAACAGCATAATTTTCAAGAGCAATATGCCATTATGTCTTAAAAGAAAAGTGTTTGATCAATGCATCCTTCCAGTGCTTACGTATGGTGCGGAGACGTGGACCTTAACTAAAAGAGACATACAAAGGCTGCAGACAACTCAAAGAAGCATGGAGAGGTGCATGCTTGGTGTAACCAGGAGAGATAAGAAGAGGAACTCGTGGATCCGAAAAATGACAAGAGTGGAAGACATCATGATCAGAGTTAAATCCCTGAAATGGCAATGGGCTGGACATACTGCCAGAAGGACAGATCATCGATGGACAGCTGAAATTTTAGATTGGATTCCAAGGGACAGGAAAAGACCCAGAAGAAGACCACATGGGAGATGGGTGGATGAAATTCGAAAGTATGCAGGGGTGACATGGAGGAGACTGGCACAAGACAGACCGTTGTGGAGGAAACTTGGGGAGACCTTCGTCCAGCAGTGGATTGATAATGGTTGACAATGATGATGATGATGATGATATGTATATAAATTAAAAGAATAAAGGCTGAAAGCTAATTAAACAAATAATCTCCTATGAATATGAGCATCACTCACCTTCTTGATCTATTCATTTTCCCACATTTAACCCTTTACTTCCTATGACTGTCCATTCGTTTTTATGTTATGGGGGAGGGACAGGCTTTCATACATTAATTAGTAAATATATCCATGATCAGTATAAATTATGATGTTTTATGTGTTTTATTAATTTTATAATCAATTTTTAACAAAGGACTAATTGTTAGTCCTTTTTTTACAAAGACTTTTTAGCAAACTCCTATTTTAATCAATTTTTGTTAAACACTTACTTAACTTTATTATTATGTTATTCTATTAGTATGTTATGTAATATAATAACTATTAATATAATAGATGAAACTGTACATACATTGTTCCTCTTTCCCCAGGGAAACACGTGGATCGAAGGAAGGCAGTCAGCTTACATTCTGCTGAGGCCTTTCGCCACGCTGTGTGACATTCTCAAAACCATATTACTTTCTGGGTCTTTTTCTCCTTGACCTACTGTAACGTTCAATGCACGGAGTGATATTACTTTTGGGTATTTTGGCACTTATTTTCGAACAAACTATGTTTTATACGTTTCTTTTTGGCAAAGTTCTGCCATCTTGTGATCGTCCTTATCGCTAATTTTCACTTACTTTTGTATGTGTGTGGTATGTGTAAATGTTTACTTTTTTTCCTAAAAGAGGGGGAGAGTAAACATTTATTTATAACACACACACACAAACACACATGCAAAAGTAAGTGAAAATTAGCGATAAGGATGATCACGTGATAACAGCATGTTACCAAAAAGAGACGTATAAAACATAGTTTGTTCGACAATATATGCCAAAACGTCTAAAAGTAAGATCTCTCCGTGCGTCGAATGTTACAGTAGGTCAAGAACAAAAAGACCCAGAAAGCAATATGGTTTTGACAATGCCACACAGTGTGGTGAAAGGCCTCAGTACACTGACCACTGACTGCCTTCGATTCATGTTTTCCGGGGAAAGAGGGGACAATGTATGTATGATTCCATCTATTATATTAGTAGTTATATGATATGATATATTAATGGAATAATGTAATAATAAAGCTAACAAGTAAGTATTTACGAAAAATTTATTAAAATAGTTTGCTAAAAGTTAAAAAAAAAAGATTAACAATTAGTCCTTTGTTAAAAATCGATTATAAAATTAATAAAAACACAAAATATCTTAATCTACATTGATCAAGGATATAGTTACTAATTAATGTATGAAAGCCTGTCCCTCCCCCGATAACATAAAAAACGAACGGACAGTCAGTCATAGGAAGTAAGTGGTAAAATGTGGGAAAATGAAGAAGTGAGTGATGCACATATTCTTACGAGATCGTTTAATTAGTTTTAATTTGACACGTTTTTACTTAAAAACCTATTAAGAATGTTTCTGACATTCGTATAGGTAATTGTGATTTAAAGGTTGAAAGGCTTCCTGTGTATGAAGAATATCAGCATTACTCTTCATTGCTCACAGAAGTGATGTGAGATTGATGTAGAAGAGAAGTATGTTTTAAGAACTGTGCTACCACTTTTGCTGATGAAGTTTGTGGTACTGCATAGTGTGTTGTGTTAAAGGTGATGATTTGTGGATTAATGAAATTAAAGAAGTGGTAAAGAGCATGCTTGGGAAACTTGCAAAGTAGAGTGACAGAGGCCAGCAAAGATGGTTCACCAGAGTTAGAAATGTAGGAATGATAGCATGGATAGGGAAGAACTGGTCGTTTTGAAAATACAGGAAATATGGTGAAAATACTTAAGACATAGAAAAAACAGGGAACCTAAGGCTTTAGAATGAGTGAGCAATATCATTCAATAAATGCATGTGCAAACTAGGAGTATAATGAGCTCAGTGAAAAATGGTGTGAATACTTCTGCGAGTCATTAAAACATGACAAGAAAGATTATTTGGGAGTAGAAGTATATGTTGCTTCAGAGACAGAAACAAACACTGGTGGGATCTCAAGAGTAGAAGTCTGTAAAGCTATAAAATGTTCAAAATGGTAGGGCCTCAGAAGTGGATGGCATAACAGCTAGATGTTGAAATACACTATTTATCAAAAGTATTCGGACATCACATTATTTCGGGACAAATAGCTTTATTATTGCAATTAGTAGTTAGTCAGTCCACCTTTTGCTTGTATGACAGCAGCAACGTGTCGAGGCACACTATCAACCAATTTCTGGCAAGTTTCAGTAGAAATGGCTCATCACTCATCATTCATCCTGCAAAGCTGCTGCCAAATGGAGAGCAAAGATGGTCATTGTGGTAGATTTCATATCCGTCACTCCAGTTCATTCCAGAGATGTTCTATGGGGTTAAGATCAAGACTCTGAGCAGACCAGTCTAACAATTCCATCTCATTTTCAAGAAACCAGTCCTGTACATGCCATACAGTTTGGCAGGGAGCTTAATCATGTTGGAAGAGACAACCGTCATTTCCATAATACCATCATATTGTTAGTTGGGCAGAATTATAAAGAACATTGAGGTGCACTACAGAGTTCATGGTTTATGGTATAAGAGTCAATGGGCCAAGTCCCATCCACGAAAAATGACTCCATACCATGATGAAGCCGCCGCCAAACTTAATAGTTAGAAGAACACAAGTCTAATGAAAATCATTTGCCATGCTGTTGCCAAATCAAAACACACCCATCAGATTGGAAGACTGAAAAGCATGGCTCATCATTTCAAAGAACAGCTTTCCAGTTGCTGACAGTCCAGGAACAATGGGAGATACACCACTCCAAAGGTGCTTTGCATTCACAGTAATGTGTGGCTTGGGTGCTGCTGCACTACCATAATAACCCACATTGTACAACTCTCTGCAGATACTTTTGGTACACTAACAGAGCAATTACAAGCATAATTTCCTACTTCAGCAGCGATGGAAACAGCAGCACAGGAAGAACGAGATTCCTTTGAATTTCTTACCACGGCTCTTCTGTCACATTCTGTCAGTTTGTGCAGCCTTCTGAACATTTTTTCTGTAGTTGCAGCATTCTGCTTCCTGGTCATTCCGTGTCAAATCAACCAATTAAATGGCCATTTTCAACCTGACCCCTTTTGATTTCCTTGAAATTTGGTGTGATTGTTAGGCATGTGGACTTATGCATAAATACCAAATTTTAGCCCTGTCCACCTAATGGGTTTCGAATTACATTGCCTTGAACATTAGAAAATTGTGACCACCGGACAATCTTTGAGCAGCTGTATCTCATTACCTAATTGGGCTAGGAGGTTGAAATTAGTGTCTTTTGTATTTATATGAACTTTTAAATCATGTGCTTGAAAAATTAAAAACAAAATTAGATTGACCTTGTCAAGGTCATTGCAATAATCTTTTATCTTTAATATTTTAAAAAACAGTAATTTTAAAATTCTGAAAAAAATTATATGACATTGTTAGAGTTGTGTTTACTAGTATGTCAACTTTCAAGTTGGGACTGCAATGGGATTACTATTTATAAAATATTTGACGGAAGTGAATCTCAACCAAAAGTTCTCCAAAAGTGACAAAATTACATTTTCAAGTATTTGACAATTAATTAACAAGGTTAACCTTATATATTTATAAAATGCAAAGTTTGGCCACCATATGAAGTAATAAATGCATCTTTAAATACATCTTTCCACTGCATGTATTGTATGTGTGTATTGCATGCAGGGCCCGGTGTGGGAGGTGCATCGCACCAGGGCGGCACTCCTCGGGGGGCAACATTTTTTTGTCAAAAATAATGAAGGGAGAGAGAATGAAAAGTAGAAAGAAGGAGAAAAAAGATTATATAAATTACTAAAAAATAATATAAATAAGTAAAAATAATAATTCAAATTTAATTTCGCAAGCAATTAGATAATGTTGTTTCAGTTCGCCTGGGTTCAGCAAAAAAAAAAAATTTTAAATACTGATGGCTACAAAGATCTGGCGTGCCAACTTTGACGAGGGAATCTGTAGTGGATCACATGAGTGCGGTGTGTAAACCTTCTTCTCCAGTAGTGGGTGTTCGGGAACTCAGTAGTGAAGTTGTTTATCCTCTATCATGTTTGTTCCTCTTGTGTAACATCAAGTACTTAGTGAATGTCAATGCAGTATGTACAGAAAGTGTAATTTAATTTTGTGTTAGTTAACTTCATCGAGTGAAAATGCTGTCAGCAGTGAACTATTTATTTGTGTGCAATGCAGCGTGCTTAGCTCGATGACCGTGAGCTTCAAACAAGTACACGGACATATTGATACTACGACAGTCCACCTACAATTTTTGGTTTGTAAATAAGTGTCTTCTTAAGAAGATTTATAATAAGAGTGATCTAGCTTACAAGTAATCTGATCATTAAAAGTAACAATTGAAAATGTAGTGTTGGCAAGCCTTTTTTAACTTTCTCATTCATTAGTATAAGGAAGTTCATCATGCAAAAATTCGACTTCGAGATTTCAACGGAAATACACGTTAATCGCCGAATATGATTTCACTATTTTGGTTGTAGTGTCTGTGTGTCTGTCTGTTTTGTGTCCACCATAACTCAAAAACTATATTAGCAAAATTTAATATTTGGGGGTTTTGTGGTACCTTGATGTGCTGATTATATTTTGGTACAGATCGGGGAAATGGAAGGGGGGGCAATAACACGTTTGCTCTTTCTTTATCAAGCTGAAATATTATTGTGGATATCTAGACGAAATTTATTGTTTAACAGCTTTGTTATACGTATATTCATGTATTCACTAGATTTTAGTAAAAATCAGGTAACTTGGAAGTAGGTGTTCCCTATTGAACTTTTCTTATTTTGTTATATAACTCAATAATTGGGATGAACTCTGCTGTGGTTGTCGATAACGCTGTTGTTGACTGCTTACGGCTGCTCCAACATATGGCACTCTTTCCTAGCATGAAAACAAATCCAGATGTTGATTTCCAGTCAGTCCGGTCTCCTGCCCAATCAGCGTCAGCATAGCCTTTTAAAATTAGTGGGTCTTGTGAAGATAGTCTTAATTTAAGGTTTACTGTTGTTTTCAAATAATAAATTAACTTCATAATGGTTATACAATCTTGTTTACTTGGTTTTTCTACTTTTCTGCTTAAGATGCCTATGGCAGTTGAAATGTCTATTCTTGTTACTGTAGATAAATAAATACATGACAGCTCCCACTATTTCTCTATAAAGTCCATTATCTTTTAAAAGTTCTTCTTCTTGAATGTTTTTTCTGTAGTCTGTACTGATTGGTGTTTTACTTTCTTTATTTTGATCTGTAGCATAACTTTGTATAATTTCCTTTATTTTATTACTTTGACTCAGAAGAAAACTTCCATCTTCTTCCCTTTCTATTTGAATTCTAAGATAATATGTTATGTGGCCTAAATGTTTGACTTCAAATTGATTTTTCAACAAATTTGCAGCTTTCTTTATATTTTCTGTGTTATTCGATGCAATTAATATATCATCTACATAAATAGCTAAATAAGTTGTTTGTTTTTCATCCTTTAGTGATAGTAGGTCTTGTGAAGATAGTCTTAAGATAGTACTTTGTTTGAAGCCCTTGTTGCACAAATATTCTGTTATTGTTTTATTCCAATTTCTGGCACTTTGTTTGAGATCATATATGCTCTTATGCAATTTGCAAACTTTTTCTTCTTTTCCTGATTCTCTGAAACCTTCTGGTTGTTCCATAAATACATCTTCTAATTTTCTATACAAGAAAGCAGATTTTATATCAAGATGATGAACATTCCATTTTCTATTTGCTGCAACTGTTAAAAGAGTTCTTAAAGTGGTATGTTTTACTACGGGTGAGAAAGTTTCTTCAAAGTCTAATCCCAGTTGTTGTGCATACCCCTTTGCAACAAGCCTTGCTTTATAGCTTTCGACTTTTCCACTTGCATTGTATTTTGTTTTGAAAATCTATTTATTTTTAATGGCTTTCTTTCCTTCTGGAAGATCTACCAAAGTCCATGTTTCATTTTTCTTCAATGCATCTAGTTCTTCCTTTATGGAATTCAACTAATTTTCTTTTTCTACTTCATTCATGTCTTGGATTTCTTTTAAATTTTGAGGATCCTTTTTATATTGAATTTTTGCAACATATGCTAATCTTTCTGGTGTTTTTTTTGTTGTTGTTGTTTTTTTTTGTTTATTCTTGAAGACTTTCTTTGAACATTTTCAGGTTCTTCTCTATCATTATTTTCTTCCACAGTTTCTGATGACATTACTTCATTTTGAACAAAAATTTCTTGTTTATCTTCTTTCCTTTCAGCAGGTTTACTTTTGATTACAGCTTCCTTACGTTCATCAAATTTTACTGATCTGGTAATGACTATTTTGTTTGTTTCTTTATTTAATACTCTGTATCCATTAGATCTTTGATCATATCCTAATAAGATTCCCTTTTGTGCTCTATTGCCAAATTTTCTTCTTTGTTGCTTTGGTACATATACATAAGCTTTTGATCCAAATACTTGAATATGACCAAGATATGGTTTAAATCCATTCCATAATTCAAAAGCAGTTTTTCCTGTTGCTTGTGTTGGAACTCTATTTTGTATGTAAGCTGCTATTATTAAGCTTCTGCCCAGTATTTACCTTCCATATTAGCATCTACATCATAGTTTTTGTCATTTCTGTCAAAAATCTGTTTTTTCTTTCAGCAATTCCATTCATCTGAGGACAGTACGGAACAGTTGTTTTATGTTCTATTCCTTGTTCCACTAAATAATTTTCAAAATCTCTTCCACAATACTCTCCTCCATTATCTGTTTTTATTGATTTTGGCATTTTTTCAAATTTATGTTTCACTGAAGCTACATATTGCTTAAATTTTACTAATGCTTCATCTTTACTTTTAAGCAAATAGATGTAACAGTATCTGCTATAGTCATCTATAAATGTGATAAAATACTTGCAACCACTAGGACTGGTTTCAACCATGGGACCACAAATATCTGTGTGTACTAATTCTAATACAGCTTTGGCCTTAAAACTACTTTGTTTAGAGAATGGCTTCTGTGTAAGTTTGCCTTTTATGCAAAACTCACAATTTTCTTCCTTTTTACAATTAAAAAGAGTTATTCCTCTTGCTAACTCCTTTTTCTCCATTTGTTTTATCATTTCAATATCCCTATGACCAAGCCTTCTGTGCCATAAATTCAAACAATTTTTATTATCACATGTAGTGGCCAAATTTGCCTTTCCATCTAATTATTAACTATATGTCAACAAAATAGTTTCCATATCATCTACTGTTTCGCACGTTACTAGAAATTCGAGCACGGGAAAAACGTCCATATAATAAGAAAATTTTTATTTCAACTTGTCACTAATATTCCTTTTTTTCTTTTTGATGTTCTTTATAATAGTTTAGAATTTTATTATAATAGTTTAGAATTCTAAACTATTATAATAGTTTAGAATTCTAAACTATTATAAAGAACATAAAAAAGAAAAAAAGGAATATTAGTGACAAGTTGAAATAAAAAAAAAATTTTCTTATTATATGGACGTTTTTCCCGTGCTCGAATTTTCTAGTAACGTGCAAAACAGTAGATGATATGGAAACTATTTTGTTGACATATAGTTAATAATTTCTGAAACCACGTAATGTTTTCGACAAATGTTGAATTAATATAATTTTCCATCTAATGTTCGTAGTTTGTACAAATTATCTGAGGCATCTATTAAGCCTATAGCTACAATAGTATCCCCATACTTCATTGGACATTTTTTATTATTGAATAAAACTTCAGATCCTTTTTCTGTGGCTTTTCTAACAGACAACAAATTAGTGTCTAAATCTGGAACATATAACACATCCTTTACTTCCACTTTTCGAACTTTTCCTTTTTCGATTTTGCAGTTTAAGGTTATATTTCCCTTGCCTTCTGACTTTATCTGAGAACTGTCGGCAGTAGTGATCAGCCCTGATTCACCTTTTGAAAGTTCTTTAAACAGTGTTGCATCATTTGTCATGTGACACGTTGCACCGGAATCAATTGACCAACCTTTGGATATTTTGTTGGGTTTTGACTTTGTTTCTAATGAGAAATTTTCATTTTCTCTTTTTATGTCATTTTGTTCAAATCTAATTTGGTTTTTCTTGTCTTCACAGTAATATTACTGTGAGACTCTGTATGTGGGTTAATTTTGTGGAACTTATGTTCCCTTTATTTTGATTCCTTTTGTAGTGCCAACAGTCATCTTTGACATGATTCTTTCTTTTACAAAAAGTGCAAAACTTTTCTTGTTCAGAGCTGTAATTTTTCTTTTTATAACTTGTTTTCAAAAAAGTTGTGTGGTCGGTGTGTGTCTGTGGGTTTTCTTTCCTTCTATTAGATTCATCTATCACTTTACATTTGATAAACTCAAGTGTTAAAGCTTCTTCCGGTCTTGCTTCTAATGCAGTAACTAGATTTTCAAAGGTACTTGGTAAACTATTTAGCAAGATAACCTCCAAATGTGTGTCTTTAAATTCTTCTTGTGCTTTAAGCTTGTGAACTATTTCCAGCATTCTATTTACATGCTCTTGCATAGTTGATCCATTTTCTTGAAACCGTAAACTGTACAGTTTTCTTAGCAAATACAATTTACTACTTAAACTTTCTCTTTCGTAAACCATTTTCAAAGCATTCCACATTTCAGAACTTGTTCTCTTATCGCCTACGTGAATAATTTTATCATCAGACACGTAAAGTGTTATAGTAGCTTTAGCCAGTTCGCCATTTCTCAGCCATGCATCTCTCTTTTCTTCTGGAATTGGCTCTAAAACAACATTCCATAAATTATCTTTAATAAGAATCATTTCCATTCTTACTTTCCAGATTTGATAATTAAAAATATCTAACTTTGTTATGCTGTATATGCCGCTACTATGAATTACGCCATTTTGTTCCGTTTTCGATTTCTAAATTAGGAACTATGCAGTAACAAATATGCCTGTAATCAAACACTCGACTCAAATGCTTGATGAATTTGACAAACTTTGCTTTTAATCTTCCTGACAGCAGTGAGATTTCAGTCTCATAATCAAGATTGTTAGTTATTTCTAAATAAACAAAATCTATAATTGATGATAGCCTTTTATGTAACACAGTAAGCCACTTACCAGCTGCAGGAAGATCTATCTTTTAGTCAGCAGAGAACAAATAGATTCCACAATTATAAAATCTTGAATGATAACACACGAATATTTATTATACATCTCCACATAAAGGTAATAACTCACTATTCCAACACGCACACCCTCTGTATATCACCGACGTTGTTGTTCAGTCAAAGATCAACTTTGTAGATTACTAACTGACGTCAACAGAAAAAGGAATCCAGGCAATGCTCTCTAGAGCAAACAAAATAAAATGGTTCGAGCAGCGCCACCTGCAATTCTGTTAAATATGCGCTGAGGCTTCTAGTTCAAATGTCATGGAACTCTGACAGTCATAATTCTTATAATAATTTCCAACACGAATTACATGGCAAGAAAGGCAAAGCCATTTCCAAAACCTAAAGCTAAGAAAGATATTAAAACAGGGGACAGCTGATCTGGTGGAAGATCTTTATTGCCATGATTGCATTGTCAGGTCTGGGAAATAAGATTGTTGCAGTAACAACAGTATTTGCTGAAAAAACAGATTTACAAAAGCATGTGGGGTCTTATTAAACAATATGAAAGATATTCACAAACAGTTTAAGATTGCATAACCAGAGATAAAAATTGGCTTCTCAAAGTTTGCAGGACTGCATCCAAAAATATTGTATCATTTATGGAATAAGTGGTACATGTAGTATACACATGTGCATCACAATTTATAAAAACTTTGACGTCATGTTTTTAGGGTGTCGTATGGCAAAATTAACTACTGAACATAAACTCCCCATTAACAGCTATAAAAATTGCATTGCAAGAGTAATATGTTACTTCCTGCATGTCCTTTACTTTCTCCATGCTCTACCAATTTTGCCCGACGGTCAGATTTACTGAAAAGTTTCATTATTGATCATGTGAAAAGAATAATTAATATTGATTCTGTGGCATTTAAGCAGTGGGTATCTACAGTATTAACCAAACATCTGAAACTGTGACAAAAACAGCAGAAAAGTTTGTTGATTATTTTTTTTTAAATCTTTTATGACTTAAAGGTACTGCTATATTATTATTTCTTTTTTTACATCATTTTAGGTAAAAAAATTATAGTTATTAAAGGTTTACTACTTAGCATATCATGGAGATACCTTCTGACTAATGAATCCTCCCAACTTAAATCGGCTATTTAACCCTAAACCACTTTCACCTTTCATTACGTCATTTTGAGGCCATTTTTGGTAACAGTGTATTTCATTTTAATATTTTATAAATAAAGATCCCATTGCGGTCCCAACTTAGAAGTTGGCGTACTAGTAAACAAAACTCTAACGATGCTATATAATTTTTTTCAGAATTTTAAAATTACAGTTTTTTTTAATATTTACGGTCAAAGGTCATTTGGGTGACCTTAACAAGGTCAACCTACTTTTTTTCATTTTTCAGCACATGATTTAAAAGTTCATATAAAATGCTATAAAAAGACACTAATTTCAACCATCTAGCCCAATTAGATAGTGATACAACTGCTCAAAGATTGTCCGGAGGTTACAATTTTCTAATTTTCAAGGCCATGTAATTCGAAACCCCGTAGGTAGACAGGGCTAAAATTTGGGAGTTATGCATAAGTCTACATGCCTACCAATCACACCAAATTTCCAGGAAATCAAAAGGGGTTGGGTTGCGACCCTTGCTGATTTGACACAAAATGACCCTTCCATCATCTCTTCATCACATCACTTGTAGTCAATTTCAGTCTGTTTAAGTTTAGCTGTAATGCTCCACATGAAAATGTTACTCAAATGACATCCTATGATCAGCTCATGCTGGAACTAGGAAAGTTCGCAGTCACATGGCATATCCGCTTCAAAGTTACTAATAACATAACAAAACATCTCAGCTTTATATAGGGACCTTCCCACTCACAGCAACAACCATGCTTTGAATGGGAAGATCCCTATATAAAGTGCAACCATGCTTTGCACTTATGCAAATATTTGCTAGTGTCTGAATACTTTTTATAATATAGTGTATATAGTGACTTTGTTATCGATTATTTAGCTAAAATTTGTCAGTTCTGTTGGAATTTGGGAGTTGTCTCTCAGAACTGGAAAAATACCATCATTGTTTCTTAGTATTATGGGAAAAGGTGATCAGACTGAATATAAGAAATATTGTGGTATCAGCCTGCTGAGCGTGCCAGGGAAAGTGTTGAGAAATGTCATTATTGATAATATATGGGGTTTGACATAAGAGAAGGTTTAGGATGCACAGATTGGTTTTGTGCCTGGTAAGAGTTGTACTAACCAAATTCTTGCATTATGTATGTTGACTGAAAAGTATTTGCCTGTTGACAAGAAAAGTTTTGCTACATTTGTAGATTTGGAAAAGGCTTATGGCAGAGTAAACAAAGTAATTTTGTGGAAGGTATGGAAAAATTATTTTGTTTGTGGGAATTTATTTGAGTATGTGAAAGCTATGTATGCTGGCAATAGAGCATGTGTACATGTAAGCGGTGTTTTATCAAATTGGGTTTTCATTGGGGCAAGAGTCAGACAAGGTTGGGCAATGTTATCATGGCCATTTAATATATTTATGGATTTATGCATACATGATGCCAAAATAGTTGTTGTTTTACAATGTCTCAATCCTTTAGTACAGTATATGACAGTGAAAGTGAGTTGCAGTGCATATTGTCTAGGATTCTAGAATGAATGAAGATGTATGAAATTTGAACTGGATGTCTATAAGGAAAATCAGAGTAATGGTTTAAAGCAAGGAACTGTTAGTACTGAATGTGTGATCACCCTAATTAGGACAGATTTAGACCATATAAATGAGTTTGTATATTTAGAAAGAATGTTTGACAGAAAAAAACCAGCTCTCCCTGGAGGCAAAGCCATCTTTCACCTGTACTGCCTTGTGATCTGGTGAATACCACTTTAAAAAGGCCTGAAGCAGGAAAACCGTTTTGCTAGAGTAAGATTAATGGGAAAATGTTAGCTTGGATAGAATTGAACTGGCTAGTTTTGAAAACAAAAGATTATTCTGAAAGTGTGTGAGATGTATTAAAAACAAGGAAAGTAAATTTTAAATTGTATGAGGAGCAGAAATAGAGATGATCTGAGAGCCTAATGAGTTAGGTGAAAGATGAGATAAATCTCACTGTGAGTTATCATAACATGAAAGTATATCTCACTGTGAGTTATCAGAACATAGAACATGAAAGTATTTTTTGAATAAAGCTCATGTTGAGAAATGGCTTCCTAGTTTAATTGAATTAATAATCTAAAGCAACTTATGGGATTTTACTAGGAAATTTTTTCTTTAATAGCAAATTTTCGGAGAAAACTCTTCTTCTTCTTCAGGCTGTCTTGTTGTTGTCACTTTTTACTTGTCACTATCACGGTTACGGTTTACCTTGACGGTTACGGTTAACCTTTGACGGTTACGGTTAACCTTGACGGTTTAGGTTATTTTTCAACAAATCCTGCCAGATGTTAGGCAGAGAAAATCCTTTGCAGTCATTGATGATGGAATTTTGATTTTTCTCAATCTCTATTCCTTCTTTCAGTTTTCTTTTTTGGAAATTGCTTTGGAAACTGATTACTTTAAGGGAATTCCAATCCATGCTGTGCCCAGTTTCTCTAACATGCCTATCTAATTCAGTCTTGTTGGAGCAATTTTTTATAGCTGCTTTATGAAACAGGTCGCAGACTAGAAACTCATATAGCTGAGCATAAAGCAGCTATAAAAAATTGCTCCAACAAGACTGGATTAGATAGGCATGTTAGAGAAACTGGGCACAGCATGGATTGGAATTCCCTTAAAGTAATCAGTTTCCAAAGCAATTTCCAAAAAGAAAACTGAAAGAAGGAATAGAGATTGAGAAAAATCAAAATTCCATCATCAATGACTGCAAAGGATTTTCCCTGCCTAACATCTGGCAGGATTTGTTGAAAAATAACCTAAACCGTCAAGGTAAACCGTAACCGTGATAGTGACAAGTAAAAAGTGACAACAACAAGACAGCCTGAAGAAGAAGAAGAGTTTTCTCCGAAAATTTGCTATTAAAGAAAAAATTTCCTAGTAAAATCCCATAAGTTGCTTTAGATTATTAATGAAAGTATAGTTCTTAAGGAAAGGGTTTGTAAAATTATATTATCTCTGAAAAATGGAATGTCTTGTGAAGTAAATTTCATAAAAACTGAGATGTTGAAGTGTGATGGTGATATTTTTATTAATTGGTTAGCTAAAATGTATATGTGTCAGATGTGTTATATGTGCTCCACAATGAATAAAGTGTGCATGAAATTCAAAATGTGTGGATTATATAAATAAGAGAAACTGGATTTGTAGTTTTTGAGTGAGATACTGTTAATACTGAATGGTACAGAGTTAGATCAGGTGAATGATGTTGTGTATTTAGGAATATGAGATTGTGTATTTAACATATTTTCATGTTTGATGAAGAAAACAGCTTGCACTGTTGACTTTATTAATTTCTCTAAAAAATTTTTGTTGATATCTTTAAAATGTATTGGAGGAGCATTTTAGTTGGAAGACTGTCAGGTCAACTGCATTTATTGTAAAGGAAGGAGATAGCCAGCCAACAGTTAAAAAAAACTGCTATCATTCTGAAATAACTATTAAAGTGGTTCCACCTAAAATCTCTGCCTTATGTTTCCAATGGTAAAACTTCTTTACATAATTTCTTTGCAATTAATGTATTCCCAAGGATGAAAGTTTGCACATCAATGAAACTAACTAAGTTATAGCATGGGATACTTGCTAAAACATAACCTATGACATCAGTATACAAACAAATGTTGGACTGCTTAATTATAGTTATGTTTTAGCAATTATTAAGTATCCCATGCTATAACTTAAAGTTAGTTTTATCGATGTGCAAATTTTTGTCCTTTGGAATATGTTAATTGTGAAGAAAAGATATAAAGAAGTTTTACCATTGGAAACATAAGGCAGAGAGGCAGAGATTTTAGATGGAACCATCTTAAAGACAAATTCTGAGGATCAAAAGATATTACTGAAAAAGGAATAACTATTTATGGAATTCTACTGAAATGTAAAAATCACTATGTAGGATAAATAACATGAAAATTAGAAATCAATAATTAGAGTGCACTGTATGTATGTTTTGAAAAGAAAGATCAGAATTTTCCAGTTATGAATCACATGAACTATGCTATCCATCGGGAATTGAATAGAGATATTAATTCTGAACTTGTTCTAAACAAGCGACTTATATAAGAAATTTTCTTCATCAAAAAATCAGGCTCTAACAATTAACTTTTCTTTTTTTTTTTTTGTACATCAGGGATCAGTGGGAAACATGATTTTACATGAGTAGAGCCTAATTAATACATTTTGTTATGAGGCACAAATGTAATTATGCACATTTACATGTACTAAAGCAGCCATCAACCTCAGTCCACTCATCACATACTCTCTCTCTCTCTCTCTCTCTCTCTCTCTCTCTCTCTCTCTCTCTCTCTCTCTCTCTCTCTCTCTCACACACACACACACACACACACACACACACACACACACACACACAGGCAGTTCTCTGGATTGCTTGGTCCAGTGGGGCCATCTGTTGACAGTGATACAGTATAAAAACAACCAAGGATATCACGACAGCCTTTCCTTCCCTCTAAAAAACTGTTCACTGGAGTCATATCTGCTATCTCAGTTTACAAGTCAAAGCATTTTGGAGCCTAACTAACAAACTCAGACTGAATGGTGCACTAATGGTGTTGACAGTAATATCTCTCTATTGACTTCTATGGAAACATAAGTGGTATCTTGCTCATCTGGTCAGTATTCTGCTCCTGTGGTAACAATGCAGTAGGTTTCTTGCATAGACCCTGTAAGTTCTTCTGGGGCTCTGGAGAGAAATGTGGAGTCTTTCCTGGTTTAAAGATAATCCTGCTTGACATTGCAAAAGATTGGTTGTGGTCTATATGGCAGTAATGTCTTCCTAATAGAATTTTGACTTGAAACAAAAGTTACGGGCTTTTACCTCCCATAAATCTGGTATGTGAGTACAGCTCCTACACTAAAAGCACTAGTGTCAAAGGCTAATATAACTTATATGGTATTGTCAAAATGCACTAACTATGAAGAATTCTGTAGAGCCTGCTTGGCCTTACAAAAAGCACACTCCACACTTTTTGTCCATTTCCATGGTTGCCCATGTTTTAGGAATTTATACCGTGAAGCCAAAGGTGTGGCCATTGCTGCTGATTGAAATTTGGAGTACAGTAATAAGTTAACAGTTCATTGAAGGAATGAGATTTATCTGTATTTGTGGGGGCTAGAGCTATCTTAATATCTTCTAGCTTAGATTTCACTGGATGCCAACCATCCTTGCCACAAAATTCAATGGCTACCAAAATACTCAGCATTGAGAAATTCACGCAGGGTGCAAACCTGTGCCTGCATCTCTCAATTTACAAAGTACTTGATCTAATTTCTCTAAATGTTCAGCATTATATTTACCCATAACAGGTAGATGAGCAAGTTAACAACATGTGCCACACTGTCCATGTAAAATTTATCCAATTGTTCTTAAAACACAACAAGCAGAAGCTGCACCAAATTGTAACCTAGTATTGCAGAATAATCCATGGAATGTATTAATGACCACTGGGTTACGTGATTCCTGATCTAACTGGAATTGACTGCCTGTAGTTCTAACATTTAACTTTGTAAAGGTTTCACCACCTTTTAGTTGAACAAACAGGTCTTCATTTTGAGGATAGGATACTATTCAAGCTGTGCTGCCTGATTTACACTGATCTCCACAAAGTGGGGCAGTGACATCTCATTTGAAGTCTAGTAATGACCGAGGTTTCCCACTGTGATGTCTTCACTGGATCAATAATTCCTTCCTTAAATAACTTATCAATCCCTCTATCGATCTTTGGTTATAGTGTGTAAAGCGTGTCTGAGTGCTACTGTTATAGCGTGGCTGAGAAGCCACGCTATAACAGTAGCACTCAGCCACGTGAAAAATGTAGTTGCACTCTTTCTATTAACATTATCCCCAGAAAGAATAACTATTTATGTTTCTTCAAGATGGATTACATGGGTAATTTTCAGAGTTGCTGCTACAGGGACAGCAGGAATTTTAGCAAGGGGAGATGGAAATTCACCATCTGGGTGAATAATGTTAACATAAGAGGTAGTGAGGAAATCTAAATCCCACCTGCAATATTGTCAGTATCTTGCCTAATCACTAGCAGTGGAAGATTTTTAATAAAAAAAACAAAAAAGCCCATCAACATGCAGTGATGCCAAGATTTCAATCTGAGGCTCAGTATGAGTTTAATATACTTTTCTGCAAGGGGGGAAAATCATATTTGAAAATTTCACAAGTTGACTAAGGTATTACAGAAAATTTAGCTCCAGCACCCACTTTCATTTGGATACCCTGTCCTTCAATATAACAGATTACTTTCACAGAAGGAGGTACCTTACTATTCACATTCAATTTCAACCAGTTAAAATATTATTCATCTCAACTTGAGCAGATTCTTGAAACTGATTCACCTTTCCTCTACTCCACTTAAAATTCTTGTAAAAACTGCTATTGTTAGTTCTGGATTTGTACACTGTAACAATGTGCCCCAATTTCCCAGAGACGTGGCATCTTACATTGATTAATCTCTGGTTTTGCTGGGAAAGTAAGTTGTTTTTTCCACAATAATAGCATGTTATTGCAGTTTACATAATCCTGATGCTGGCAGAGCTTCAGCTTAAATAACCCAACTACTGGGGGCATTATAGTCAGCTTTGTAGGCTTTGCTAATTTGTGGATTCTGTGCAACTGGCAAAGCTTGTTGACCAAAAGCATGTGTCGATGAGGTCATTATTAGTGAGTTTAGATTCACTGCATCATAGGTGGCTATCTTCATTGATGATGTAATATTATTAGAGGCAGAGAGAAAAAATGCAAGACTTAGAGCTGGCTCTGCCAACAGCTTCTGTTAAACTGCTTCATCACTTGGTTCGAAGGATCCATTGTTATGTTCTTTATGATGTAAGCTTCCTTGAGTTGATGGTTTTCTACTTGAAGTTTGAGCAGAACCATCTTCATGTGTTGACCTTTGTTCCTGATTCCTACTTGCTTGAACAAATGTTTGCTGACAAGCCAGAAAATCAGCATCTTTGAATATCTCCTATTGAAATAGAGCAATGCCAGTTTTTCCCTAAATCCGCTGATAGCATTAGGAGAATTCAAATTCGAGCAGAAATAGTAAAAAGTAATCGAGGTAGTTGTCTTCAATGCATGATCTTGATATGAAGAGTCACTCACAATACAAATTTAAATTCGTTGGTTGAATTTAAAGATTTTATTGTATTTATAAGTATTAGAACTTTCAGGTTTCCCTAGAACCCATCATAAGATACAGAAGAAGGAATAAGTTTAAATAGAGTGTTACGTGACATGATATAGACATCAGATATTAATATGACATAATGTCACGTGGCATCAAATTGTCAAACAACGTGTTATGTATCATGAAATAAAGAAAATGGAATGCGGGTATACATACAATACTGCATTGTAAAAATAAAGGAAAGTTAGTAGGTAACTAAATTAATTGTGTTGTTCTCATCTAGAGATACAACAAGGAGCACTATAGCAGAAATCGAGATTAAGTGATTTCATCCTCAGTTTGCCTCGTATTCGGATCTGTAAATAGTTTCCAGATTGTCGGTATAGATACTGGAGCATTGTCATTACAGCATAAATGTCTCTGAGTAGCAATTACAAGGCTCTCAGTGAACAACAATGAAGAGACAGCACTAGGTGTTATGATGATGGAAACATCATTCCAAATTGGATAGTGTAGGCCATCGCACACGAGTCGAGATAATGCAGAATTTTCAAGTCCATTCTTTCCGGCGTATTTATGTTCTTTAGTCTTGTTGCTAGTGTATGTTTTGTAGATCCTATATATTTACTATTGGGAGTGTCAGCATCAATACTTTTTAAGGGGATACTGTAAATGCCAAATTTGTTTAGCTCTGTTACCTGGTCTCGATCTTTTCTAATTAACTGAAAAATGTTTGTAGTATGCGTTCCGAATTCCAGGTGAATGTTTCTGCAAATGGCTTTAAGAACAGGTGTTATGGTTGAATAATAATCTATGGCACCAACACATCTACGAGGTTGTTGATCCCTCTGGAGAGTAGGTTGAGTTTTCTTGGTGGAGCTTCCTGAGAGCTTTTTTTTTTATGTTAAAGTTGGGAAAGCCATGGTTGAGGGTGATGTTGAATATTTTGCTAATTTTGCATTTACGTCTGCTGAAACTAGATGAATTTGTCATGGATCTGCGTAGAAGGAAATTGATTGAGCAGAGTTTGTAGCTTTTTGGATGTACTGAAGAAGCCGGGATCAATGTAGGTATAGAAGTGGGTTTCCTATATACAGAGTGTTGCAAGGTGCAAGTGTCAGCATCTCGTTCAAGCATTAAATCCAAGAATATCAATTTACCTTCACTTTCCAGTTCAATTGAGAATTTTATGGTCGGGATTTGGGATAAGTGTTCAGAAAAAGTTCGTAGGTCAGTTGGTTTGTGATCCGAGAAGAGAAATACATCATCTACATATCTTATGTAAAAGCATGGAGGCTGTTGATATTCTTGTAGCACTTTGTTTTCTATGTGTTGTAGTAGAATTTTGGCTAGAATCGGAGACAGTGGTGACCCCATTGGGGCACCCTCAGTTTGGCGATAAATAATGTTGTCGAATTGAAAATATGATCTGTTCTGTACTAGTTTTAAGGTTGTAATAATGGATTGGATCGTTTCTGGTTCATATTTGAGTTTAAGTAGTTTTGTCTGAACGATGTCATGTACAGTTTTGATCGGAATGTTAGGGAACAAAGAAATGACATCAAGAGAAGTCATAATAAAGGTTGAGTTATTTGCCTTAAAGGATTTGATCTCGTTAATAGCTTGTACTGTGCCTTTAACAGAGTAGAGTGAATTATTAACTAGTGGCTGAAGGAAAATAGTAAGTGCCTTCTCTATAGGTCTGGTAGGTGCTGCAAATCCAGATACTAGCGGGCGTAATGGGTGTCTGGGTTTATGAGTCTTTAGTTTACCAAAATGTTCAGGAACTCGTGCACCTGGAGGGCAGTACAAGCATTGTGAAATGGCCATTGGGAGGTTTGAGATTTTCTTCAATTTATATATGGCCGCTATGGTAGCATTAATAGGGTTTGAACTAAGAGTGACGTGCGGGATAGTATCAATTGTCTCTAGCATTTTCTTCCGATAGTCTATTTTGTTCAGAATAATAATTTGCGAGGTTTTATCAGCGGATATGATCAATATATTGGGGTCGTTGCATAATTCTAAAAGTTGCTTTTTTTCTTCTATAAGACGAGTCAAATCCGTGTTGTGTCTTTGAACATGAAATTTCCTAATCGAATTGATTAATTGATGTCGTGCATCGTCTTGTTTTCTTAACGGATGGAAATGATGGCTTCTGCTTGGGGAAGAAGTTTCAACGTATTAATCCTTGAGTTCGGGAATCACATGATCTCAATTTCTGCTAGATGAGAACAACACAATTAATTTAGTTACCTACTAACTTTCCTTTATTTTTACAATGCAGTATTGTATGTATACCTGCATTCCATTTTCTTTATTTCATGATACATACCATGTTGTTTGACAATTTGATGCCACGTGACATCATGTCATATTAATATCTGATGTCTATATCATGTCACGTAACACTCTATTTAAACTTATTCCTCCTTCTGTATCTTATGATGGGTTCTAGGGAAACCTGAAAGTTCTAATACTTATATATACAATAAAATCTTTAAATTCAACCAACAAATTTAAATTTGTATTGTGAGTGACTCTTCATATCAAGATCGTGCATTTAAGGCAACTACCTTGATTACTTTCCACTGATAGCATTTTGCATTGTTGCTGCGCAGTTGTAAGCCTCTGAGAAAAGAGAAGCTACGTGCAGTTTTCTTACCATGTGGTTTGGACGATTTGAAAGCCAGGTTTCAATTGCAAATGCATAGAAGGTTTTCAGTGGAAATGTAAACAACACATGCAAGGGCTGCTTCTTGTTTGTCAAGTGTGGTGGAAGACGAGCAACTGAAATGCCATTTTCGTGAGCTCTGTCAGTGACATGAATATTTCGGGTGTCAGAAGAGTGTCCATCAAGAACTAACACAATGGGCTTCCTTTCATTGGCTTTGCAATTTCTATAAATGCTCAAGCCTTCTGGCAAAAAGAGGAGCATTAATCCAACCAGACGTGGAACATCTACCAATTGAACCAGGAGGAGCACCATTGAGCAGTTTGTTCTGTCGTCTTTTAGAGGGAGAGGGAGATATCAACATAGGGCAAATATAATGCCCAGCTGCTGATATGCATGTGATTACAGTTATGGTTGCTCTGCTGAAGAAAGCTTGTGGACTTATTTTTTGCATTTAGCTGCAATAACTCTAGTAGTCTTATGCTGGAGAACAGAGGTCCCTGTCTCGTCTATATTGAAAATCTTTGTAACATCATAATGAATTTTCTCGAGTTCTAATTTAAAATTGGCCAAAATAATTTATCCACATTTTCTTTAATGAAACCCTGGATTCGAGCCATTGACAGATTTTCGGGACTCCTCAAAGTAAGAACGGGTTGTCTTTTTAAGAACAGTCTTTCCCATTTTCGACCAGCTTTTTGTGTGTGTGTAGAGAATGGATGACGCAAGTTGTTCTTAATGACCAACTGAAAAGCCATCGGTGAAAGATCACCTGCAATAAGTCTGTAAAAAGTATTCTCCATCTCTAAACAATAATCCATAAATATATGATCTCTCTCTCTCTCTCTCTCTCTCTCTCTCTCTCTCTCTCTCTCTCTCTCTCTCTCTCTCTCTCTCTCTCTCTCTCTCTCTCTCTCTCTCTCTCTCTCTCTCTCTCTCTCTCTCTCTCTCTCTCTCTCTCTCTCTCTCTCTCTCTCTCTCTCTCTCTCTCTCTCTCTCTCTCTCTCTCTCTCTCTCTCTCTCTCTCTCTCTCTCTCTCTCTCTCTCTCACACACACACACACACACACACACACACACACACACACACACAAATTGTGTTTTCACACTTTCTTCACGAAGCAGACATTTAACACCTAATCTTTTCAATTCCACTTAGTAGTTCTAATTCTGACTATTATATAGCTCTAATTATTGCACTATTCTCTTTTACGTGCGATATTTCAAAGTAACTTGTACAAAAAAACTAGCGGATAATGCTTACCTTGGCATTCCTTTCTAGCGACAGGAACATTTCACGCACGTGTTTTCCGGTCCTTTGTTGATGTTATTGTCCTAAAGTCTGTTGTATGCGATGACTGGCTTTACTTCTCACACCTTTCGCTGGGTATACTCATTGGATCTTTGCCTTAGGATTCAAACATCAATTTTTACCGTTCTTTATACTCGAAATTTTTGCCCATACTCTGGGCATCTTCAGGAGCGTGGCGACTTTACCACCGATGTTCGTGGTTAACTCAATCACTTTGATGATATATTCTGAAGATTTTCTACAGACACCACATAAAAACATATGTGCATAATAATAATTATGAAACATAAAATATTAACATAAAAATACAAACAGAAAAATAATTAATAGGCCTACATAAAGTAAAAACATGTTCCTAATTTCGTATTTGGACGAAATTAGGTGAAGCGTAGGATACCAAAATTGGAACAAGAAAACTTTCTACCATTGCTGCCAGTTCACACCAACATGTTGCAGAGTGATGTCACTACTTTAAATCATACAAATAAACAGCATAAACAACATTATAAGCAGACGTAAGTAATTGAGTAACATACCTTGAATGCTGGAAAAGGATCATCAATATTTGCATGCACTACTATCCCACCATGCCGGGGTCATGCTGCCAATCACATTCTTCACAATTTGCAATAAAAAAAAAAAAAGTTTTGGCAATTACAAAAAAAAATAAAAAAAAAATTACATTACTTTTTGTACTATTATAACACTTTGGCAGAAAAAAAATTTAATTTGGCGATTGGGTTGGCAAAAACTTTTAAAAAGCCAGAGCAACCACTGACTGTTTAAAAATAAATCAGTGTAACAACTCATAAAATTCACAGATGTTTGCTGTAATGCTGCCAGCTCACATATGGCATCTGTATAAAAGTTTCTCCACAGTTACCAGCAGGTTGCAACACCGTACAGCTGAGATTGCAATGGGAACAAAATTCAGGTACTTTACCCTATGGGGCTTTTATCCTAGATTTAATATGCAACACCCCATCCTCTTCAACAATTGTTGTTGGTAGGTGGTCAAATGGGGGGGGGGAATGATTGAAAGTTAGTATAGCATTGCTAATACACTTTAATTAGGCATAAAAACACTTATGCTCATGTACTAAATGTTGTTAGTAAGGTGAAGATTAATATTCTTAGGTTGTTTGAAAGAATGAGTGAGGAGATTCTTACTAAAAAGAATTTATTCAGCCCAAGTGGCAAGGAAGGAAGGTAGAGGAAGGCCAAGGAAATCATGAGAGGACCAGATTGAGAAAAAGATAGTGAGTATGAAGTACAAAAGGACTTGTGTGCTTCGTGTGATGGATGTTAATGAAGCTTGAGCTGTGTGCCGAGATCACTGTAAATGGAGACTTCTGATACAGCAATAGTGAGTTCTTTCTGTGAGGAGCTAACCTCTGAATTTCAGAGAACAGCTTAGTAATATGTATGCATGTACTAAATCAGCCATTTACCTCACACACACAAAATCAGCTAACTTACTCCCCCTCCCCTTTCTAATTGCTTTTACTCCTTGCTCACAGGTGATTCCCTGAATTTCCAGGTGCTGTGGTGCCATTTCATGAGATTCATACAATATACAAACAACCAGGGAAGATGTAATAAATTCACTAGGATGCAACAATGTCAAAATCTATTCAATTCTTTTTTCATTGTGCTATCGAACTGATAAATGATCTGGAGACAGAGTGATCATCCTTTGAAAAACTTGGAATTTTGAATATTTCATTTGAGGAACTGGCAATTTTTCTTTATATCATGTGGAAGAAATATTCTCATAATACGTGGAAAATATGTTACTGTAATTGACACAGGAATCAGACATCTCTAAATTGTCTGTATTTACTTTTTCTCACATAACATCAATCACATCAGAAAACTTGAAAAATTCATCACACTGGAGTGGTATTCAAACCCGGATCCATTCGAACATGCTATCTGTTACACCACTCAGGATGACAGAAATCGGGAGGTCCGGGTTCAAGTACCGCTCCAAGGCGGTGAAATTTTCAAATTTTCTGATGTGATTGATGTTACGTGAGAAATGGTAAATGCAGGCAATTCAGAGATGTCCGATTCCTGTGTTAATTATAATGAAAAATATTTTTTGTTTGCTGTCCATTTGCAGGTTGGTTTTCTAAAATGAAAAAAAAAACAAAAAAAAAGATGCAGATTACCAGGAGGCATAAAATATCTGTCTTAATAAAAGAACTTGCTAACATATGGAGACTTCTGGTGCTCTTTTTTTTTTTTTTACCCGTTTTGGAACAGAGATTTTGAGTACATTCAGTATCTAGTCATTCATCTATTGTTTGTTGGTTTATTTTGTTACTGTCACATTGTTCTTACTGATCATATTTCCATGTGTCTAAATCTATTCAAGTCCACATGAAGTGCTGTTACCTTATGCTAGTTATTTTATTTCAGTGGTGAAAATGTATCTAGATTCATCACTGTATCTGAAACCACTGGAACACACAGACTCTTCATAACAAAGCAGTATATCCAGCTCCTCTGCATACGTGACATTAAGCATTGGCACTTCTTATACGTTTAAACCATGTTAATGATTCCTTGTCAATTTCATTTTATCAGGCTTTCTAAGTCATTTACTTTTCATTCTGTTAGCTCCAATAATGCTGAATTTATTCTGTATGATCAGAGGTTTTGTTGCGATATTAGAAAGAATTGTAGGGAACTAGTGAACTCTAGAATCACCTTTAGCTCAAATCAATTGATTTTGGATGCAGGAGCTGAACAACAAAAAGCTTGAAGGATGAGTTGGTGACTTGTATTCCCTGTTATAATGTTAAATGTATAATCCATGAAATTTAGAAGATACTCACTTATTAATTCTCAGTGTTGGTTGGTGACCAGGTAATTAGGTGGGTTGCCTCTTTTGTCTGCTGTGGCTTAGATGATAAGGGAGAAGCCTCCTATTTTTCTGATTGTAAGGCAATAATTATCATTAATAAGTAAGATATGCACTTTTTTTCTTTTTTTTTTTTTTCAGGGATATCCCAGTCACTAAAGTAGAGATGGATAGCACATCCTGGCCATGAGTATCAGGGAGAAAAAAAGAAATACATTCCATGCCCCCCCCCCCCCCAAATCAATTTAACCAGTGTGTAAATTTAGATCAGTACAATTGGTGCTGCTTTACAATTTGGATCGTGTTATCAGCGGGCCATTTTTCATTTATGAATTTTCCTTATTTTGATCTTTTCTAGAAAACCATTTCTTTGTTTTCAAATTTTATATCAAGTTGTGCTGTTCTTTTGGCTATTTTTGGTGCAGGACTTCAGTTGATTGAAGTGAGATTCCAAATTTGCAACATCAAGTTTTCTATACAATCAGTAGCATGCATGTATTTCTACAAAATGGGTACAAAAACAAATGAAATTAGACTTTCACACATCCACTTCCAGTATATATTGATACCAGATGATGCACTTGGTCATTTATGTTGTCCAGGTAGAGTTTAATTTTTTGAAGTACAATTTCAGATATTTTGTGTAGAACTCCACATGAAGTGTTGTTACCTTATGCTGGTTATTTTATTTCAGTGGTGAAAATGTATCTAGATTCATCACTGTAAGCTGCCTTTTAGGAATACTGCAGGAAGAAGTTTGAATTATTCAAATCAGGTGACCTTCAAGAAATATAAGCCCTCTGAAATGTTCTGGTCTTTAAAATAATTACTCCTTTTAGTCATAGAACATGATTGCCTCATGCCTCATGAATGAGAATGCATGTTGGTGGATGTTTAGAGAAAAATAAACAACAACAAAAAAAAAAAAAGCTGATAGAATTTCTGGGACTTTAAATGTTTTTCATCTACATGTTTGATTCTGTTTCTTAAAACATGCATCTTTTACTTAGTGCCTTATGGGGCATGATATATTAAAGTTTCCTTCTCAATTTTTTTTTCTCAATATGAGTAAAATGTTTAAAAATGTTCAATTATTGTTTTTACTTACAGATATAATAATATTCGATTGCTTTCCATATAGGAAATGTTTGATGTTATTCTCGATGAGAATCAACTTGAAGAAGCCTGTGAACATTTGGCAGAGTTCCTTGAAGCATACTGGCGTGCAACTCATCCTCCAAGCAAAACACCACCTCCACAAGTGAACAGACCCATCCCATCCCCTCACCCATCTCCTCGCCTAGAGGCTCCACCTGGGGGAGCAGGTCTTTCAAGGCATAACTCAACGCCTCCAGATATACGATATAGGACAGATAGTGAAAGGAGGCCTCGGCACCAAGGCGAAGTATGTTCTGTTATTATGACTTAAAAGCATTTTTTATTGTAAGTAATTGTGATGATCTTTGTGCTACAATTAAATTAATCAAATTTTGTTTGATAAACATAAGTACGTACTTTCACTCTAGATATGTCAGTCCAATGCTTGCTTCCTGTTATCTCGAGATATGTGTTTGCCATGTGAGGCATTCTAAGGATGACACATATAGTTACTTAAAACAAAAAGTAGATACAGTTGTCCACGCAAAAATCATTACTTTTATTTTGTAATGTAATTCCTCCACTGGTGATAAGCTGTAATTTTATTAACTGACTAAGGGCTTTAGCCAGCCTGTAGTTGTGCATTATTGCCTTTGATACATATGTGAAAAGTTTAATTCAGAATGTTTTCTCTAGTATTCTCAGCTCCATTCTTTATGAAATATGTCCACAGTTTTAAAATGACTTCTCATTTCCAGAACAGTAGCAACAGTAACAAAGGCCTGTGAACTGCCAAACTATATTTTTGCATAAAGTTATTCCCTGTATCAGTCCATTTTTCACATTATGCCATTAGAAAAATTGATCTGTTATAAAACTCAATTTTATTTGACAATTTTTAGTTTTTCAAATTCCAATTCTGAAAACTACTCTTATGGGGTTTTACTTTATGAGTTTAGAAGTTGGTGAAATATTGAGCTTCAGTATAAATATTGTTAAGGTAACAGCTAGTTCTGTGTGACATTGGCCAAAAGACTCCCAACTCGCGGCGTTTTATTCCAAAACTCTGAGGTGGAATGAGTCTGCTATGGGCTGACCCCCCTCCCTTCACTGATTTACTTTTGTGATTTTCAAGACTTGTAGAAAGTATTTGAAGGACTTAATTGTGAGATATGGTGGACCTGACACACTTAAGAAGCCTGGTCCACTACAGAATTGACCTGCAACCAATAAACATACATACATACATAATATCACTAAGCTCTTTGAGATTCAAAGGATTAGCTCCACAAAGAGATACAAAATACCAGATACATTTTTAATTGATTATTCACTTACTGTTACCATATCAAACTTCTCCATTTGCAGCAATCTTGACACATACCTCAAGCTTTACTGACATCCATCACATGACGTACACAAGACCTTCTGTACTTCATATTTAATCTTTTTCTCATGCAGACACTCCTGAATCTGATCCTCCCATGACTTCCTTGGTATTCCTCTGCCTTTCCTCCTTGCCACTTGCACTAAAAAAATTTCTTAGTAAACATGTCATCACTCATTCTTTCAACATGACCAAACCACCGACACATATTGGTCTCCACTTTGCTAACAACATTTTGTTTCACATTACGCAATTGCAACACATCTTCATTCCTCACACGATCAGAACTTGTCTTGCCACAAGTAAGTAACACATTTCTTCAGCACACAAACGACTCCTATATTTCTTCTGTAGTACTAATGTTTCACTGCTGTACATCATAGTAGGAACAATTACACTTTCATACACAGCCATTCGTGACTCTCTTGAGAACCCAACGTTCCTATGAAAACCTCCCAAAGCAGCTATGACTTTCAATGAAGAATTCACTCGCCTACTAATTTCACCATCCAGTTTGTTCTCTCTGTCAAACATGCTTCCTAAATACACAAAATCAATCAGCTGGTCAATCACTGTGTCATTTAAACTTAAATTACATTTAGTGCTAACAGTTCCTCTCTCAAAAACCATAACTTTGTTTTTTCTCGTATTTATACTCAGTTTGAATTTCATGCAAACTTCGTACATCCAGGACAACTTACTCTGCAACTCACTTTTGCTCTCTGCCAACAGGACTGTGTCATCAGCATACAGCAATCTGCACACACGGATATCACCAGGACATAAACCAGTATTGTCCATCTTGACATCACGCATGCACACATCCATAAAAATATTAAACAGTCATGGTGACATTACACAACCTTGCGTGACTCCTGCACCAATAGAAGACCATTTTGATAAAACACCATTCACTTGTACACAAGCTATACTGCCAGCATGCATGGCTTTTACATTATTAAGTAGATTCCCAGTAACACCATATTCATTCAATACCTTCCACAAAAGTGTCTTTTTTACTCAGTTTTAAGCTTTGTCTAAATCAATGAAGGCAGCAAAAACGTTCTTACCAACAGCCAGATACTTTTCAATCAGCATGTGTTATGCAAAAATTCAGTTAGTGCAGCCTTTACCAGGCATAAAACCGCTCTGAATATCTCAACTTTCTCTGATGTAAGACCTCATACTTTTTCAATAATGACCTTACCAAACACTTTTCCTGGCATGCTCAGTAGACTAATACCATGATAGTTCTTGCAGTCAGTCTGATCACCTTTTCCCTTATGCAAGGGAACAATGATAGCAACCTTCCAATCCTGAAGGACCATAACTTGTATTACAACTGGCAAGTTTGAGTTCACCAATCAATTACAGAGTCACCACCTTTTTTCAGCATCTCTGCAGTTATTCCATCGACTCCTGAAGCCTTACCATTCTGAAGATATTTTAGAATTTTACACTCCTCTTCTCTTGAGATCCCTCCTGTGCTTCCATGTTTCACTGTGACATCATCTGCTTCTGCCTTAGAATCATCTTTGCTTTCTTGATCTAATAACTCAGGGAAGTATTCACCCCATCTTTCACGTAACTCATTGGGCTCCCATATCATTTCTCCATTCCTATTCTTCATTATTTGCAACCAATAAACTATCATATGAAAATGTTGTTAGTAGGGTGGAGACAAGTATTCTTACCTGGTTTGGCCATGTCGAAAGATTGAATGGTGAGATGCTTACTAAGATAATTTATTCAACCTAAGTGTCAGAAGGGTAACATACAGAAAGGCCTAGGAAATCAGGGGAGGACCAGTTTCAGTAATTTCTGCTTGAGAACAAGATAATATGTGTGACGGATGTCAGTAAACCTGAAGTTGTGTACAGAGATGTTTGGTACATCAACAGTAAATAAAATCTAGCAATAGCAGTTTAAACTATCTGTCATAACAATATATTTTCATAACACAAATTTTAAAAAAGACACATTTTGTTAAGGAATTTATTAAAGTTCTTCAGATTTTAAAAAAATAAGAAAATATTAAAAAAAAGCAACAAAAATAAACATACAGTATGGCACTTAGGAAATAGAGACAGTATATATGAAATCACAGAATAAGCCATCTGATGCATGATTTTTTAGATAAAACCACTCTTTAATATTTATAAATGATGTTAAAAACACATTGAAAAGGGATGAGATCTTTCAGTGACCACGTTGGTCCCTTCATCAGGTCATACACACTGAGCAAAAGAAATGAAAGTTAGGTGAGTTAAATACAGAATGAAGATGTCATAATATGAGTACATTGCACATGTCAAAGAATCAGATTTACATAAAGTGGATACATCAATTAAAGTTCTGAACAACTTGAAGTTATGGTTCCGGTTTTAAAAGAAATTTCCAAGGGAGAGGTATGTGAACAGGTGTGTCATCATTGCAACATTTAGGTCCATACTTGTAAAGCCATAAGCTTTCAGAGAATAGAGTGACAAAGCATGCTGTTGGAGCCGAAAGGATAGTCGTAAGGTTCCATAGTAACTCATGATTACCTTCCAAGCATAATCTGGATAATGCCATAGCAGAAGAATTTGTCTTTAAATTGTATTTGTGTTCATATATTCGGCATTTTAAATTATGAAATGTAGAACCTATATACACAGTCTATGGCCTTTAATAGAATGGCATAAAATCTGTCATGGTAGTCCAAATTCATTGTATCTCTGTCATTTCTTATTTGCAATATTAAATTACAAGTTTCTACTCCAAAACTCATATCATACCTCTTACAAATGTTCTTAAGAATATTGCAAACAACCGGGACATACTGTATTGACCCTATATTTAACTGGGGTCCTGTCACGGATAAGGGATGAAGCAGGTAATTCAGTTGAATGTCAAATTAACTTGTTAATGATATGATTAGTGTAACCATAAGACCTGACAAGGTTTTTTATTTTTGAAATTTCCAAATCTCGAAGATGATTATTAGACGAATGAGTTATTGCCCATTGTAAGAAAAACTTGAGTGCAGAAATTTTATATTTAATTGGATGTGCTAAATCAAAAGGAATTAAGCAAGTGGTAGATGTAGGTTTTGAATAAACAGAGGGAATAATGATATCTCCTATGTAAGAAAAGTCCAGAAAAGGTATGGAACAGTTTTGTTCAAATTCGATGGAAAGTTTAATAGAAGGATATCACGATGAAAGCCTGTTGGTGAAATCGACTAGTTCATCGTGACTGGAGGGCCAAAAAACCAGTATATTGTCAATGTAATGAATATACAAAAGTGGTTTAGTGGTGGAGGATTGAATAATATTTTCTTCTAAATCCCACATAAGAATTTATGCCAAAGTGGCGGAAAGTAGGGAGTCCATTGGGCATCCCTCAAGTTGGCGATAGATGATATTGTTAAAACGGAAGTAAGATCTATTATGAACAAATCTTAAAGCACTAAGGATAGCAGAAATTTCATGAGGGGATGAATATCCCAAGGCACGGAGTTTAGAATCAATAAGATTTTACGACGGGAACGGGTACAAGTAGATCACATCGAGTGAAGCCATAATAAATGACGAAGTGTTGCAAGTGAAAGACTGAATCCTAGATAGAACCTGTACGGAACTATTGATGATAGAGCCTGGCGTCAATAGTTCATCTTTCCTTGAAGAGTTGATCTCAGAATTTCAGAAAACAATTTAATGATAAATACATAAAAATCATGTGACAGAGGAATTTAATAGCATAATTAGGAAAGTTGATGTTACATGCTAGTAATATTTGTGTGCGTTTCTTCCATTGGAACTAATCTTTTGTTGTTGACATCTTCACGAACAATCTCTGTTTGCTTTAAATTTTAAAGTTCTGTTTCTCTATAAGAAGATAGTTTGCTCTTTTACACCCTTTTCCTTCAACATAAACTCTTATGTTGCTAACTATTTGTTGTGACACCCTTTTCCTTCAACATAAACTCTTATGTTGTACACCCTTTTCCTTCAACATAAACTCTTATGTTGCTAACTATTTGTTGTGAGAAACCACAGATAATTCATTAACTTTATAGCACCCAGTTGTACTGAAACTTATAAATTCTTTTGAACCTATTATTTTAAGCAGCAGCAGTATCTTGTCATTAATTTTTCCCTGTTGGTGGTGGAAGTTTTCAGATATATTGAAAATAGCACAAAGATTTCCTAACTAGGGCCTTCTAAGTATTGCATATTTTCATTTTTGAAGAGGTTGTGAATGAAAGTTGATCAGATTGTATCAAATGTGTCACAGCAAAGCCCTCTAGAAATTATGAAAAATTGAATTTAAAATGAAGAAAAAGAGAGGTCCTAAAACATTGGGATTTAATAAACTAGTTTTTACGCTGTGCAGAAAATAAGTAATGAGACTAAATTAAAAAATAAAATGGAAAAGCAGGAAAACTTATGTGAATTAATTTCATTCGAAGTACAGTACAAGTAGTAGAACAGTCAGCCAACAAAAGGAAGGACTTGCATAGGTCATCTTTTGGTATGGAATGAAGAGCTGATTTCACAGTTTCTTGTATGTCTTCAATGACTGGAAAAACTTCACTTTTTAAAGGCAGCTTGAATTTAGGGAATAGAAAATGGTCACACAGTGACAAATCTAGAGAGGGGGGGGTTGAGTACACACACTTGTTTTCATGCCAGAAATATTTGTACACTGACTACTGTTATCTCTCTACCTCAGTCTCTATCCATCAGTCAACCCAACTAACTTGCTGTACTTACTTTTAACTATATCAATTTCTTCATTAACTGCAAAAGCTAAAACACCAGAAAAAAAAAAAAAAAACTTGAAACTACTGAACTAAGGCAGGTGATGCATAATGGAAGGACAAAATTATGTACTTACATTGCCACAAAAAAACTAGTAACCCAAACTCTTATCCTAAGGTCCCTGCCAAATGCAGGGTTGAATTATGTACTCAGAGATGCCAAGTACTACGGATTGTCCATAGTTTCTAAGAATATCACGTTCAAACTACGGACTACGGAGAAGGTGTGAAAAACTATGGATTTTTCCAGAAATCTCGGATATTTCTGGAAAACTTTTTTTTTTTTAATTATTTGAAAAAAAAAAAGTCAAGCATTGATAATGTAGTATTTTTTGCGGTAACGTCACAAAGCCATTACACAGCAAGCATGTTTGGCTGGCCGACAAGCAAGCGGAAATGTTGCAGCATAGATCGTTCTGTATGATCACGTGACTTTGTACCTGGCTTGCCGTGGAAAGGCGTTCGTAATGCACGACGTCTGTTAACTTCGGGAAAACCTTAACCGCGTCCTGAACTAACGTAAGTTGTCGGAGGATGGAGGTAGACTAGAGTCGATTCCACGTTTTCAGTGTGCTTTCAGTGACTTCCAGTTCCAGTGGTGTTAAAAAAAAAATTCGCAGCAGTACAAGGAATGTTATTTGTTGAAATTTCCACATTTGCAGCGGTCGTGTGTTTCCTTGAATTATGTTTTTTTTTTTTTTTTTGCTAAAATGTAATTTAAATAGGTAATTGCTATTGCATATTTGTTTCACCAAAGTAAGGGGCGGGCGGGGTATCAGAAAAAAAAATGCTCTGAGCAAATAGTCATCAGATCGAAGGAAACAATTGTAGATCAAAGAAATCCTGAATGTTTGTTTCCGACAGAGCACATAACTAAGCTACCTGGATGTGTGGACGCTGTTATTGCCTGTTTTTATGTTACCTCCCCGGGAGTTTGTTCTTCGCGCGCAGTATGTTCTGCCCAGAGCAAGAGAAAGTCTCTCAATGTGTCTTTGGCAACCAGCCAAAGAAAACGTCTAGCAGCAGTTGCGATGAGACATTTCTTAGCTGCTGGGTGTGTGCGCACAGTCGTGACCTCGTGACCTATTTTCCCATGCTCCTCGCTGTCGGTAGAGAGCTTAATTGTTTATGTTACTTTGACAGATTTGCGAAGTGCAGTTCTTTTTTTTCTTTTTTTTTTTCTCTTGTAAAAATGTTCTGCTAAACAAAGGGATGCTTTATTTTATCGGGTTTTTTTTTTTTCGAGAGTTTGCTGTATAGGAAATTTGAAATACAAGTATCAAACATCTACATTTTATTGCTGTGTTATGATCAGTGTAATGTACAGTTCTCCCGAAGTGCAAGTAAGTTTGCTCATGAAGAGCCCCTGGATCAAGGTTGTTGAGTGTTCTTCCAGTTGGAGCCAAGTTTCCATTTTTGCCAACTCTGTGGCAATCCATATAGAGCTGGCCATGGTAAAAGCATTGATTTTGCAAGTTGAGTCCAACAACTTTTAGTTATTGAGTCTCTACTTGTCGATACTCATGGCAAAACTGAGATGAACAAGAAACTATAGGCATTTAAATTGAAATGGAAGGTCAGATGGGATGATTGGAATGCATGTAATAAAAACATATTCTACAGCATGTCAATCGTGACGGTAGCTTTGATTAC
Source organism: Macrothele yani (assembly GCA_039090855.1). Classification (NCBI taxonomy): domain Eukaryota; kingdom Metazoa; phylum Arthropoda; class Arachnida; order Araneae; family Macrothelidae; genus Macrothele; species Macrothele yani. Next base: position 77,139,652 of record CM077007.1, on the reverse strand, counting down.
GTTTGACATGAGTTTTTTAACAGTGAGTCTTGTTTTATGTGACGAGTGATGGTGCATCGAGATTGCATCAAGATAAAGTAAATAAATAGTCAAGATGAGGTGGGAGAATGCATGAACAGAGTAATAGCAATGTTAAACTTTGAAGAAGCAAAATGCTACAAAATTAACATTTTGGTCAGATTTCATTTCTTATATTCCATTAACAACACTCAGAGAGCTGCACTCTGAAACATAAACATCCCCACCCTCCACAACTGTGACAGAAGAGTGCACATAACACTTCTAACACAGTAAACAGCAAGATCAAATTTCAAATTTTAAGTCTTGTGCATTATGTCAAATTTGAAAAAAAAAGAAAATGTGGCTGAAAAAATCTGGTCAGAATCTTCTTGTAGAAATATCCCTTGAAGCTATTTATTGTGCGTGGTAATAAACAAACTATAACAAATAAAGAAGCCCACCAGCAAATATATGTAATAAACAATTATACTTTGATAAACCCACCAGCAACTGTGGTAGAATAATGCATGAACAACATTTTGGAAGTGCATCCCAAAATTTTTGCACAAGCTGTTAATATTGTCGCTTTTTGCTCTCCCATATGTGTTCTCCCACATAGGTTTGTGGTATTAGTCTACCTCAGTCAAACCACCCGTAGGTGTGTGAAATCTTGGCACATAGAAATTGCTATGCCAAAAAAAAAATGCATTTCTGTGATAGCTTCCATCATATTTGGTGTGAGGTTCTTACAGTTTATGCAACAGTGCAGTGAATTATTGTTGCTTTATGCAAAGTGTAAAGAAATATTATTGTGCAAGGATGTAATGAAATAATAATGCACAACAGTGCAATGAAATATTGTTGCATGAGCTTATGGCACAGCAAACTTCAAGATCAAATTTTAACAATGGTTAAAAGCTTTAAAACTTAATTGCAATGAAATATTGTTGCATGAGCTTATGGCACAGCAAACTTCAAGATCAAATTTTAACAATGGTTAAAAGCTTTAAAACTTAATTAAATTTTAAAATTTTGCAAATTTTAAATTCATAGAAAGGGCTCTGAGATGCACACACTTATGTGCAGGATTCTACCAAATTTATAATCCCTATGTTCAGTAGTTTCTTCTATAGGGAACAGATAGATACTGTAATTTTATTATTATAGATGACTGATACACAACATGGATAAGATCCAGCAAAAAATAGCATGATTGTGAAACCCAATTTTGTCATTTCCTAACTCAGAAAGGTTTTTATCCAGCAACATTATGTGCAGCTTATGCCATGCAATAAACAAATATAAGTGCTGAACTGAATGGCATGTAGACTTAAATTTGTGCTTCAGTGCTACTCATAGTGCATAACACACAGCATTAAGCATGTGGCAGTTGCGTAATTAAATTAACAGGCTTCTGAAGCTGCACTCAAGTGGGCATGAAATCAAATCACCTGGATTAAAACATAGTTGTTCTTATTTTTACAGTGCTCAACAATTCTTATACTTTCTTATCTGCTTAAAAATTTAGATATGGGCTGCATTATCTAGCATTAGATGTCATAAAGGTAATTAAATTTTTAAAAAATATTAACAAAAATTTGAAACTCGCAGAGCACTATCTATCCTGCAATATTGCCAAAAGACGGATATCGTCCATTAATTGTAGCCAAGGATGGCAACCTAGTACTGTCTTTCGGTGATTCTTAGCGCCCTCTGCCTTCATGACGCACTGGCTGCTGCCTTGGCCAGGTACATTCCAGTTGCCAGGGACTGAGGACCAAGTTTGAAATTGTGGAAGCATCTCACAAAGAGGTGGGATGGGGGGTTTGGCCGTAACTCACCACGCTTGCCAACAAGTGGGTTGGTGAGTGTGAGGGATAGCATTTCTTTTAATCCCGGTGGTATAGTTATACCACTGTTCATCAGACATCCGAGCCCCTGTAGTGGGAACAGGATGCACCATGAGATCCCATATATATATATCATCATCATCATTGTCAACCATTATCAATCCACTGCTGGACGAAGGTCTCCCCAAGTTTCCTCCACAACGGTCTGTCTTGTGCCAGTCTCCTCCATGTCACCCCTGCATACTTTCGAATTTCATCCACCCATCTCCCATGTGGTCTTCTTCTGGGTCTTTTCCTGTCCCTTGGAATCCAATCTAAAATTCCGGCTGTCCATCGATGATCTGTCCTTCTGGCAGTATGTCCAGCCCATTGCCATTTCAGGGATTTAACTCTGATCATGATGTCTTCCACTCTTGTCATTTTTTGGATCCACGAGTTCCTCTTCTTATCTCTCCTGGTTACACCAAGTATGCACCTCTCCATGCTGCTTTGAGTTGTCTGCAGCCTTTGTATGTCTCTTTTAGTTAAGGTCCACGTCTCTGCACCATACGTAAGCACTGGAAGGATGCATTGATCAAACACTTTTCTTTTAAGACATAATGGCATATTGCTCTTGAAAATTATGCTGTTTCTTCCAAAAGCTCTCCAGGCAAGTTTTGTACGCCGATTAATTTCTTCATCAATGTGACCCTCACTTGATATCTGCTGTCCAAGATAAACGTACGTGTCTGTTATCTCCAGCTTTTCTCCATCAATCGATAAATCTTCATTTCTTGTAAAAGCATTGAACATCACTTTTGTCTTCTGAAAGTTCATTTTTAATCCCATTTCTTTACTCTTGTCAGCAAGTTCCTGGATCATACTCTGCAGCTCTGATGGGCTAGTTGCAAAAATGACTACGTCATCAGCAAAACGAAGGTGGGTTAGATAATCTCCATTAATCTTTATCCCCTTGTTTTCCCAGCTCAGTGACTGAAAAACACCCTCCAATGTGGCATTAAAGAGCTTCGGAGATATGGTGTCACCTTGTCTCACTCCCTTTCCAATTTTTATGTGTGTTGTATTTTCAAACAGCCTAATCTTTGCACTTGCATTTTCATAGATGTTATTAATAATATTAATGTATGCATCTTCAATACCGCAGGTTTTCAGAGCCATTGTAACTGCTGATGGTTTCACCGAATCAAAGGCTTTTTCATAATCGATAAAAGTCATGCACAATGGAAGTTCATATTCCCTCGCTCTTTCAATTAGTTCTCTCAGCACATGGATATGATCTATTGTGCTGTAGCCACTCCTGAATCCAGCTTGTTCTCTCGGTTGAGCCATGTCCAGTGTTACCTTCAAGCGGTGTGAAAGAACTTTAGTGAAGATTTTATAAACTACTGATAGAAGGCTGATAGGTCTGTAGTTTCCGAGATCCTCAATGTCACCTTTCTTATGTAGCAGGATCATTGTAGCGGTGTTCCAATTGTCAGGAATCTTTCCTTCATTAAGGCATCGAGTGAAAATTTGGGCGAGTACTGTTTCGATTTCTCCACTTGCTTCTTGTATGATGTCTACAGTAATTCCATCTTCTCCTGGAGCTTTTCCCCGCTTCATGTTCTTGATTGCATGTGCAACTTCTGCTGGAAGGACTGGAGGAACTCTGGTACTGGTATCTTTCATGATGTCTGGAGTGCATGTATCATCCCTTTCATATAATTTGGAGTAGAAATCTTTCACTCTTGTCAAAATTTCGCCTCTATTTCTTGTTACAGAACCATCTTCTTTTCTCAGTGCCATAATCTGTTTTCTTCCCTTACTGAGATGTCCCTTTGCTATCTTTAGGCTTTGGTTGTTTTCAATTGCTTTGCTCACTAGTTCACAGTTGAAATTTCTTACGTCTTCAGTGATACTTTTTCGTACTGTCTTGCATAGCTCTATATATTCCACTTTGGAAGTCACATCTTCTTTAGCTGTCCTCATCTCTCTTCTTTTTTGCATCAACATTTTCGTTTTTCCTGATAATTTGTTCACATGCAACTTGTTCTTAGACCCAGCTAATTTTGTTGCTGTTTTCTGTTAACTTCAGAGATGTCCACTTCTTACGATGTTAGGCCTTCTAAAGCAGAGAACCTGTTCTTCAGTTCCAACTTGAAGGTATTATGGTGTTTTTTAAGGTTGGTTATGTCAATAGATTTTGTTTGTCTTATGAGCTTGCCACGTTCAAGTTTAGTGTTGAGGTGCATCTTACATCTCACCAATCTATGGTCACTACCTGTGTTGAACTTGTTTAGCACACTGCAGTCTTCTATGACGAATTTTTTGTTACACATAATAAAATCAATTTCACTTGTCGTCCCATTTGGATGTCTCCATGTCCATTTCCTGTGTGGCTTTTTCTTGAAGAAGGAGTTCAAGATGAAAAACCCTTCTGCCTCTGCAAACTCAACGAGAGTATTTCCACGTTGGTTTCTGTTGCCGTGACCGAATTTACCTACTGAAGTTTCATTCTGTTGCCGTTGCCCTATTTTTGCATTGAAATCTCCCTTAATAATCTTCAAGTGCTGCTTACCTTTATTATTTAGATGACAAATTTCCTCATAAAATTCTTCAATTTCTTCTTCAGGATGACTTGTGGTGGGTGCATAAGTTTGAATAATCTGAGCCTGGTATCTTTTCGAGAGTTGGATAACAAGCCGTGCAGCTCTGTCAGAGGAACTTTCAACTTCTACAACTTTATCCTTCAGTTTCTTGTTTATTATAAATCCAACACCACTAGTTCTGCCAGTATTTGTCCCACGATAGTAGAAGAGATGTCCAATTTTCAGTTCGATGAGATCTTCTCCTTTTCTCCTTACCTCACTTAGCCCCACGATGTCCCACTTGATCCTTTGTAGTTCCTCTTCCAATTCAAGAAGTCTTGAATCAGAAGATAGGAGCGTCCATTGTACGTTGCCAAGGTCAGCATCAGATGGCAGCCTAATCCGGTCCTCCGGGGATTCTTAGCACCCTCTGCCTTCATGTCACACTGGCCGCTGCCTTGGCCAGGTACATTCCAGCTGCCGGAGACTGAGGGCCAAGATTTAAGTTGTGGAGTCATTTTGGAGGGGTTTGGCCATAACTCACCACGCTGGCCAAGCGTGTTGGTGAGTGTGGGATAGCATTTCCTCTGATCCCGATGGTATAGTTATACCGCTATTGGCGGTCGTCAGAGCCCCTTTAGTGGGAACAGGATGCACCATGAGAAGGCGGGGTTGACATTTGTCAAGGAGAGGCTGTGATGTTACGCATCACCTGACCTTACATCCTATATATATATATATATATATATATATAAACAAGTTCAACACAGGTAGTGACCATAGATTGGTGAGATGTAAGATGCACCTCAACACTAAACTTGAACGTGGCAAGCTCATAAGACAAACAAAATCTATTGACATAACCAACCTTAAAAAACACCATAATACCTTCAAGTTAGAACTGAAGAACAGGTTCTCTGCTTTAGAAGGCCTAACATCGGAAGAAGTGGACATCTCTGAAGTTAACAGAAAAGTAACCAAAGCTCTTATGGAAACAGCAACAAAATTAGCTGTGTCTAAGAACAATTTGCATGTAAACAAATTATCAGGAAAAACGAAAATGTTGATGCAAAAAAGAAGAGAGATGAGGACAACTAAAGAAGATGTGACTTCCAAAGTGGAATATATAGAGCTATGCAAGACAGTAAGAAAAAGTATCACTGAAGACGTAAGAAAATTCAACTGTGAACTAGTGAGGAAAGCAATTGAAAACAACCAAAGCCTAAAGATAGCAAAGGGACATCTCAGTAAGGGAAGAAAACAGATTATGGCACTGAGAAAAGAAGATGGTTTTGTAACAAGAAATAGAGGCGAAATTTTGACAAGAGTGAAAGATTTCTACTTCAAATTATATGAAAGGGATGATACATGCACTCCAGACATCATGAAAGATACCAGTACCAGAGTTCCTCCAGTCCTTCCAGCAGAAGTTGCACATGCAATCAAGAACATGAAGCGAGGAAAAGCTCCAGGAGAAGATGGAATTACTGTAGACATCATACAAGAAGCAAGTGGAGAAATCGAAACAGTACTCGCCCAAATTTTCACTCGATGCCTTAATGAAGAAAAGATTCCTGAGGATTGGAACACCACTACAATGATCCTGCTACATAAGAAAGGTGACATTGAGGATCTCGGAAACTACAGACCTATCAGCCTCCTATCAGTAGTTTATAAAATCTTCACTAAAGTTCTTTCACACCGCTTGAAGGTAACACTGGACATGGATCAACCGAGAGAACAAGCTGGATTCAAGAGTGGCTACAGCACAATAGATCATATCCACGTACTGAGAGAACTAATTGAAAGAGCGAGGGAATATGAACTTCCATTGTGCATGGCTTTTATCGATTATGAAAAAGCCTTTGATTCGGTGAAACCATCAGCAGTTACAATGGCTCTGAAAACCTGCGGTATTGAAGATGCATACATTAATATTATTAATAACATCTATGAAAATGCAAGTGCAAAGATGCGGCTATTTGAAAATACAACACACATAAAAATTGGAAAGGGAGTGAGACAAGGTGACACCATATCTCCGAAGCTCTTTAATGCCACATTGGAGGGTGTTTTTCAGTCGCTGAGCTGGGAAAACAAGTGGATAAAGATTAATGGAGATTATCTAACCCACATTCGTTTTGCTGATGACGTAGTCATTTTTGCAACTACCCCATCAGAGCTGCAGAATATGATCCAGGAACTTGCTGACAAGAGTAAAGAAGTAGGATTAAAAATGAACTTTCAGAAGACAAAAGTGATGTTCAATGCTTTTACAAGAAATGAAGATTTATCGATTAATGGAGAAAAGCTGGAGATAACAGACACGTACGTTTATCTTGGACAGCAGATATCAAGTGAGGGTCACATTGATGAAGAAATTAATCGGCGTACAAAACTTGCCTGGAGAGCTTTTGGAAGAAACAGCATAATTTTCAAGAGCAATATGCCATTATGTCTTAAAAGAAAAGTGTTTGATCAATGCATCCTTCCAGTGCTTACGTATGGTGCAAAGACGTGGACCTTATCTAAAAGAGACATACAAAGGCTGCAGACAACTCAAAGAAGCATGGAGAGGTGCATACTTGGTGTAACCAGTAGAAATAAGAAGAGGAACTCGTGGATCTGAAAAATGACAAGAGTGGAAGACATCGTGATCAAAGTTAAATCCCTGAAATGGCAATGGGCTGGACATACTGCCAGAAGGACAGATCATCGATGGACAGCCGAAATTTTAGATTGGATTCCAAGGGACAGGAAAAGACCCAGAAGAAGACCACGTGGAAGATGGGTGGATGAAATTCGAAAGTATGCAGGGGTGACATGTAGGAGACTGGCACAAGACAGACCGTTGTGGAGGAAACTTGGGGAGACCTTCGTCCAGCAGTGGATTGATAATGGTTGACAATGATGATGATGATGATATATATATATATATATAATTTATACTTGGTGTAACCAGGAGATATAAGAAGAGGAACTTGTGGATAAGGAAAATGACAAGAGTGGAAGACATCATGATCAGAGTAAAATCATTGAAATTGCAGTGTGCTGGACAATAGACATGTTGCCAGAAGAACGGACCACTGATGGACAACTGAAATTCTAGACTGGATTCCAGAGAACCTCTGTGCCGAGTGGTCAGAGGTGTGTTCTTTTAGCTAACATCTGAGTTAAACTTGGGTTCAGGTTCCAATTAACACATTGGTTGGGTGTTTTTGCTGTTATGCTGGTTATGGCCCTTTGTTGGAACCAGTAGTCCTAAATTTTGGATGAATGACTCCTTACAGCTTTAGATGCTCATGGAGGTCATTAAACTACAAAACAAAACAAATGTTTAATTCTAGTAATTAATGACTTCATGGCTTCCTCTTATTACTTTCAGTATTATAAATATTTAACGGGAATTATCGAGGATAAATTTATTAGGTACATTACCTCTCAAATTTTCGATCTAAAGCAGCAATAAGGAACAGCTCAAATAAAACAGGATTAGACAGGCACATACAAGAAACTGACCACAAAATGGACTGGGACTCCTTAAAAGTGATCAAACATCAATCCCATGCAATTTTCCGGAAATTAGAGGAATCCCTGGAAATTCACAAGACACAAGGTGAATGACCATGCTGATGACCATGCTGGATGGAAAATCCATCACGCTTGGTCACCAGACCTGTGGAAGTAGAAGGAAGCAAGAACTCCTGACGAAGATCTAGTGTTTAGATCGAAAATTTGAGAGGTAATGTACCTAATAAATTTATCCTCAATAAATCCCATTAAATATTTATAATACCAAATGTTTAAGTTAAATTATCAGCATTTTATTCAACTGGTGAATCTTCCTTTATGCTTTTGAAACATTAAATCGCCTCAGATGCTAACACAGTACAGCATATTGAACAGCAGAACAGCTCAAGAATACCAAAGTGATGGCAGAAAGATCACAGTGCAGTTAATAATAGATGAATTAGTGTTATTTGCCATGCTTTCATATTGTTCATGTGCTTGTTGTTCCTACAATGAGTTTTTCTATCAAAATTCTCTCTGAAGGAACTCCCGGCTCAATAATGTATACCATGCATGATCACAGTGCCCAAGTGAATCAGTTTCTGTATCTACATAATTAACTTTGTTGTGAAATAAAGATTATCATGTACTGTCAGTGTTCAGTGTGAGTCACTTGAAGGTGCACAGTCTGTGCATAAAAATTTTTGTACTATGAGATAATTAGCTTTACAGTATGCCTTTAAAAGTATGGTGTTTTCATTTACTGTTCACTGAGTTAGTTTACCTTAATTTGTATAATGTTTCATGAAACTTATTAATTGACAACAAATTTTAATGATTCTTTTTAACTGCATTTTTTTATTTCCTTATAGGCTTTATCGCCCGAAATGGAATCGCCATCAGATTATCGAATGTTACCTCGAGAGCCTCGTCGAGAATTGCCTCCGATTGTGGGCCCTGGTGATCGCGGTTATGGGCCATCATCTGCTGATCGTGACATTCATGCAGACAGGTATTCTCCCCCTCGCCACAGTGGTCACAGGGACATGTTAGGAGACTTTAGTGACCAAGAGTACAGTGACCGGGGGATGTGGGAACGTGAAAGGGAACGACCACGAGAGCACAACTATTACGTGGAGGACTTAGATCCCCGTGATAGCAAGATGATTCGTGAGAAAATGATGGAACGTGAATACAATCGCCACGGTGAGATGCGGGAGCTTCGAGAGTTGCCGGAGCGTGAGATGAGACACCATTCTCATCACCCACATGACAGAGACTATCCTTCCCCACACAGAGGCCAGAGTATGGTTCACAGGGATATCTTATGAATGCCTTCTTCCACCTCCTGAAGCCGCCATCTTTCTTTCTGGGTCACATCCTGAAAGTTGCTCAGGAAGATCCAAAACCTCATAGTGGTTTTTGGAAATCAATTGGACTGATCAACCTGCAAATCACTGTTTCGTGCCAGCTGGCTCTCCTTTCAGTTCCGAAGCCTCAATCCAAAGCTTCTTGGTTCACTGTGACCTGCCCAAACCTGCCCAGACTGCTGAGGGACTGATCATTATCGCTGCCTTCACATAAAGTCCATCCCAGCACTCGGTGGTTGTTGTCTTGAAGATTGTTAACCTTTCTGCAGTGCTTACCAGAATGAACACTTTTTTGTGGAACTTCTGAGTCATATACGCCACTGATTTCAAGTGGTGTGCTCACTTTTATGCACCTTTCAACTCAGATGGATAATTCAGATAAATGTTTATCATTCTTTGAGGTAACCAGTTTTTCCATAGCTCCTCAGTTCTTTTTTATACCACAGTGAAAAAGGAAAACCTTTTGTTAAGTAATTTATTTGATGGAACATGGTACTTAGAAAGTTACGTTCCTTGAACCCTACTTTAAATGGTCCAAGTCTTTCACTTTTCTCTTCCCATCGACCAGCAACAAAGACATTTCTTACATGCAATTTATTTTTTCAAACGTTGACTGTGATTTCATCATTGAGCTGAAAGTAATTTAAAGATATGTTCTATTGAATATAAATGCACTGATGCTACAAAGTAGCATAGTTTGAAGAAACTGGTGATACAAACTTGGATGAAATGATCAAATCTCTTTGAAATTCAAGTTACTATTTGTACAAGCTAGAATCATGTACATAGTTTAAAAATCACTATATACTACTGCTCTTTTTCCAATTGAGATTTTGTTAATTGATCTAACAACTTGTATAGGTTACCCTGTTTTATCACAGCTAGGAAATTGACAGTAGAGAAATATAATGGTTTTTTTGGTTTTTTTTTTCTCTCTTTACTGTCAGTGCCTACAACACCTTAGCCATTTTGTCTGATCTCTGCTTCTGGCAAGCCCATCTCGTAGATGTAATAACATTCTATTTCATTTTACATAACTTCAAACACATATTTCAAGTTGCCCATTTGGAATAAATCTCTGCACCACAGAAAACTTTTTTCTACAAATACTGTACTTTCAAGTGAACTTGGATTGTGATACCGAGCAGAACTATAAGATGCAGACACTACAGTGGACTTTTTCTTCTTCTTTTGAACATAATCCCAAAACCACTTTCAGTTTAGAATCATCACCTCATCCAACTGTCACAGCTATGGACCATAGTCTGCTATGGTCTGTAGTTTACAGAAAAAATACTTTCTGTCCACTCTCTACTGCATCGAGAGGGATGTGCAGAAGCAGTAAACATTTCATGAAACTTTTGCAACCTGTTTCTTGGAGATGGATAGTTGAACAGATATTTTCCAGGCCAGGATTTTCATCTGGCTTTGTATTTGTAATATTTTTAAAAATCCTGTCTCTCAAATGACCGATAGATGTCCTATTACTGGTATTACACTTGTTTGACCATTTGTTCCATTTGTCATTATTTTTGTGGCTTGATTGCAATATATAAATATATATATATATATACATATTAAATTTCCAAAGTTTTATGCAACCTGTTGTTGTTTTATTTCTAAGTCTTTATTTACTAAATAATGATCAACTATATTTCATTCTATGCTCATAATTATGAATGGATCATATATTTCATGCAAGAGCACCACTGAAATTATCAAATATGAATTTGATATTTTACTAAAATTTTAGGGACCAAAATGTAAAAAAAGCTTTTTAGTTCCGTGTAATGTACCATTAGTGTAGATTATATTCAAATGTTCTTGTTTTTATCAACAACTGGAGTGAACATGATCCACGCAGTCCCATGTGTTCAAGATGTTCCACTTTGTCAAGTCAGTCAAAAAATTTCGTGAGCAAAGGTTCATAGTGCAAATAAAATTTAACACTTGTCACAAATTCAACCAAAAGTGCCTTTGAATTACTGCATTCACTTTTCACTGGAATCTCCAAGGTGCTTTCATCATGATTTCTTAAGTTCTGTGTTATTTCACACATTTTTTATGTAAAGCAGAATTTTGACACTTGTTGCACACTAATTGCATTTGTAAGGAATGCAAAAGAATGTGTTATCATGCATTTTATTGCAGCTAATATCTGGCACAGTTTTAGTGTGCTAAAGTACTTCTCTTTGTAAATGATACATCAGCCTGCCAGTTAGTATGAATTGTAGCTGTTGTATAGTTATAGCTGTAAAATCACATAAATCTGCTCCTCAGAAATACAGAATTTTCAAAAATGTGGGACGTTTTGAGTTCTTTTTTTTTTTTTTTTTCTGCAGAAACGTGTTTTTTTTATGTGACACTGAATACAGTCAAACATGTTTATATCAAACTTAAAGGAGATGGTCATAATTGTTCGATATATGGAATAGTTCAATGTATACAAAAAGTTGGTTATGTAGGACTCAGTACAAGCATTGCATACATTTACTGTGCTGTAGGCTGTAGTTGTCTGGTTGTAGTGTTTAGATGTTCACTGGGGTGAGACTGGAATGTTAGGAGTTCTGACATGTATAAACCACTTAAGAAGGGCTTTTTCCACCTTGTCATACTCATAGGCTTAGCAGCATCAGCATTTGGGCATTCACTAGATTCCTTTTTGATGTCTTCTTCATTTTTAAAATTATTCTTAGAGTAATCTTTGGTATCTTAAAATGATTTGCTTCATTACACCTTTTTTTCACCACTTTCACCTCTGTGAATTACTTTGAGCTTTCCTGAAAATTGTAGGTTTAGTCTCCATTTCATGAGATAGTAATACATCTGTAGTTAACCTTCAGTGTCCCAAAGCCAGCATTTTCAATGCCAGAATCCTCCCCTTATAGCCTTAGTGCTTTTTCTAGAGGTGTGTAGAAATAACTTCTTTCCTTTCATTCCGTTCGAAAGTTCGCCAGCCATAAATAATTTGCATGACCTTGAATAAGCCCCCTGATGCACAATTTTGGAAGTCTGAGGTGGTATGCTACAGCTGAAGACCTGATTCTGTAGATGTTCAGCACCACTAGAGGGCATCAAATAAATATAATCGATATATACATTATGACTTCTATGTTTTATGTGACATATCCTTTCTTCTTCCCATGCTTTTTATTGTAATTTTTGCAGTGGTTTTCTGAAGTTTGATAAAGGGAATGATGTCATGTATCCATGTTAGATGTAAACAGGCCTGATTGTATATCACTTAATATGAAAATTCACTGGCAATTTGCCAAGGCCTAATTGATAGGTAACAGATTAAGACTCATCCAAATGTACAGGTTGAAGAATAGCTTCTAGGGTGAACTTGTTTAAATGTGTTCAGGTTTATAACAATAACATGTCTTCTTCAGTAGTGTATAATGCTCAATTTCTTATCGAAACTGTTCCTATAGTGTTATGAAGTATAAATATCTTTCTATTGAACAAAAAAAAAGCAAACTCAATAAGAAAACTTGAAAATGATATTTCAGTTAGAAAATTTTACGAAGAATATGCAATAGACAATTTTATTGTCTGTCAGAGGTGTCTGAATTGTTTCTTGACAACAGGAGCAAAATATCAGGATATGCATTTTCAGTCAGATCATAAAATGTACTGTGGTGTTGCAAAACAGATCATGATGACATCAATTGAACATGCTACAGATTAAACAATTATATCGATAACATCTATATTAAAACTCTTTTATAGGAATTTTTATATAAAATATTTTGCACATAATAATGAGCAATGTTAAACTGTACTCATTTGGACACCTCCACATTAGTATGAATTCCACAAGAACTGTAGCTTTACATTATTCATGAAACAACATACACATAAAAATTCATCTCATTCTTTTCTCTCCCTCCACATCACCTTCCATTTTTTACGCTTTCCAACCATAGGTTGAAGAAGCGTATATGCTCCAGCTTTGTCCGTCCGTCTGTCTGCACGATAACTCACATAAAAATTGTTCGATTTCGATGAAATTTTAGTATGTGGTAGGGGACCACCTGGGGACGAACCCTATTGAAAATGGAAGAAATGGGGTCACAGCATAGGAGTGGTATCCATCCCATTGCCCTTATGCGTCATAACTTGAGCAAATGTGGTTCGATGTCGATGAAATTTTAGCATGTTGCAGGGGACCACCTGGGAATGAACCCTATTGAAAATGGGTGAAGTGGGGTCAAAGGTCAGGACATAAGAGCGGGATGCATTCCACTGCCCTTATGCGTCATAACGTGCATAAAAATGGTTCGATTTCGATGAAATTTTAGTATGTGGTAGGGGACCATCTGGGGACGAACCCTATTGAAAATGGACGAAATGGGGTCAAAGGTCACAGCATAGGAGCAGGATCCATTCCATTGCCCTTATGCGTCATAACTTGCGTAAATATGGTTCGATGTCGATGAAATTTTAGTATACTGTAAGGGACCACCTGGGAATGAGTCCTATTGAAAATGGGTGAAGTGGGGTCAAAGGTCAGAACATGGCGGGATGCATTCCATTGCCCTTATTCGTCATAACATGCGTAAAAATGGTTCGATTTCAATGAGTATGTGGTAGGAGACAACCTGGGGACGAACCCTATTGAAAATGAACGAAATGGGGTCAAAGGTCAGGACATAGGATTGGGATCCATTCCATCACCCATATCCCATACTATTAAAGGAGCAATTCTTGTATGCATGTAAATTTTATTTTGAAAATGGCTCTAAGGATTTTGATGAAAGTCGTAAACCTACCGTTTTCTGGTACTAGAAATCGATTTAGCTTGATCTCGACTTTAGGAAAATTCGTTTAGTGGGTTAAATAACCACCCCGAATTACCACGTTTTACTGTCATGGAGCCGTCCCGTTAATGTTGCCCATGCTTCGAAATCTTATGACGTCACAATCTCGCGCCTGAGATGTTTGCGCGCGGTCACGCCATCTGTCTCATTACATCACGCATTGTGTGTGGATCCTATTAAAGTTTTATGATGTCACACTCTTTCGAGCAGATGGTCGTGATTCCCATCTGCCTCATTACATCACGCGTTGTGTGCGTATGTCCGTCCGCACGATAACTCGCGTGAAAATCATTTGATTTCGATTAACTTTTAGTATGTGGAAGGGGATCACCTGGGAAGGAACCCTAATTGAAAGTGAACAAAACGGGGTCAAAGCTTAGGACATAGGAGCGGAATCCATTCCACTGCTCTTATGCGTCATAACTAACGAAAAAAAGGTTCGATTTCGATTAAATTTTAGTATGTGGTACAAACCCTGTTAAAAATGGGCGAAATGGTGTCAAAGATCAGGACATAGGAGCGGAATCACTTCCATCGCCATTATGCGTCATAACTTACGTAAAAATTCTTTGATTTGGATGAAATGTTAGTATGTTGTAGGGGCCTGCCTATGAAATAGGGTCAAAGGTTAGGACACAGGAGCAGAATCTATTCCATAGCTTTTATGCATCATAACTTATGTAAAAATGCTTCGATTTGGATGAAATGTTAGTATGTTGTAGGGGCCTGCCTGGAGACGAACCCTATTGAAAATGGGCGAAATGAGGTCAAAGGTTAGGACACAGGAGCGAGATCTATTCCATAGCCCTTGTGCATCATAACTTATGTAAAAATGCTTCAATTGCGACAAAACGTTATCATGTTATTTCGGAGGTATACTGAACTGGTTCTGTAGAATATCATCGAAATGGGATCAAAGGTCAGGGCACAGGACTGAGATTTATTCCACAGCCATTATCTTCATAACTTGAGTGATAACTTGAGTAATGATTTCTGGTATGTTGGAAAGTGTATTATAATCAATGCATTGCATGATTTTACTAACTTGTCTTTATTTAAAGAAGACTGATTTTATTGCATTTAAATGAAATAGAAAACATTCTGCCCTTCTTATAAAAGCACAATACCTGTAAGGAACTTCAAGATAATTGCTTTTTTTTTTAATATAGCTGGTACTTCATGAGATTGCCGCCCCTGTGGTGCGGTGGTTTAAGCTTTGGCTTTCGGACCTGAATTCTAGATGCGGCTTGGGTGGTGTGGTATTTGTCCCACAGCACTGTCTCTCTCCCTTGCCTAGAACCATTGGCCATAAATTTGGGATGAGTGACTGGCTTATAATCCTTAGAGTTGCTCATGGTAATTGTTTGAAGTATAAAACTTCGTGAGATGTTTTTTTCTTTTCTTCTCATACTGATAGCCATAAGGCTGATTCTTCATGAAACTTTTATTTTCTCATACGTGACAAGCGATGAGAGTTTAATATGCATCTCAGCAATGGCATTAAAAAAATCTGAGTTCTAGATGGTTCATAATTAAAACTAAAAATAAATAACTATTTAATAGTTATTTATTTATTTATTTATTTATTTTAGTTTTAATTATGTGTAAATAACTATTTTACAAGTCGTATAGAGGTAATTATTTAAAAAATTAAAAAAATTTTTTTTTAATAATTACCTGTATAAGACCGGTAAAATAGTTATTTACCGTGAGCTATGAATAGAGGAGCCATAAATTCATTTACAACTAAAAATAATGTTTAGTTCTGTCCGAAGGAACTTTAAATGGTAGGACATTAAAATTTTTTTTTTTTTTTTCTGATATGGACGTAATTGAAAAGGAAAAGTGTGGGGGCAAATGTGATATATTTCCCTTGCACACAGTTGAGATGGGGGCAGCTGCTCCCTATACCTCCATGGTTCCAATGCCTCTGCTGTATGTGAATTAAGAAAAACCAGTGATTTGCTGAGATTTTATACAGACAGTGACACTGCTAAAGGTGTAAGGAGCTGAAAAATATGGCACTGCTATACTCAATGTTGGTGATAAAATATTGTTTAAATAGTTTCAAAAAGAAAGAGCAAAGGTGTGCTGATATCACACACATACCTTTATTATTTGTAATAAACAAGCAAAGGATTCCACAAGATTTAAAAACCAATAGCTGGAACTTATAATTATTCACTAATCAAGATTCTTTATTTTTGGCAATCAAATTTAGGTACTGAATTGCTTTTAGTTCAGTATTCTCCCCATAACATCTCCAAACAAACCTTGAAAATTAGATTGCCCTGGAATGGGAATTAAGCCTGCATCTTTCAATTCAAGCAGTGTATATGCTACCATTACAGCACCCAGGACAGTGAAGTTTGATTAACTGAAGCTAAGCAGTTATAGCTTAGAAATCTGAACAACTTTAGATTTAGGTACTTGAGGCAGTCCAATGCTTTCTTGTAACAATGATGATGTTTTCTAATCCAGAAATGGATATAGGGCACAAATCATTAATGTATCATATCATAGAAATTAAGGTCAAAATATTCTTCACAAATGTATAAGAAACAAGTTCATTATTTTCAGCAATCAGAACTGTGAATTAAAAGCAATTAGTACCAGTATTATAAATATTTAACGGGAATTATTGAGGATAAATTTATTAGGTACATTACCTCTCAAATTTTCGATCTAAACACTAGATCTTCGTCAGGAGTTCTTGCTTCTTTCTACTTCCACAGGTCTGGTCACCAGACCTGTTCAAGTAGAAAGAAGCAAAAACTCCTGACGAAGATCTAGTGTTTAGATCGAAAATTTGAGAGGTAATGTACCTAATAAATTTATCCTCGATAATTCCGTTAAATATTTATAATACTGAAAGTAATAAGAGGAAGCCATGAAGTCATTAATTACTAGCAATTAGTACTACAATCTGATTGTTGAAAATAATGTTCTTTTGAATCTACTGTATATTTGTGAAGAACATTTTGTCCTTAATTTCTGTGATATAATTGCCAAGGTTTTTATGAAATATAAAAATTGGCTTTTTCTAGAAAAAATATATTGCCGATTTGGATGCTGCCAAAAAATTGCGTATAAAGTTAATTTAGATCACTACATATAAACTGTAGCTAACTATACATACATATATGCTTCAAAGGAAGACAGTCTATTCAATTTTAATTACTGCTATTTTATAAAAAATAGCTGTTTTCTTCAATCTTGTCACACAACTTAAGCTTGACATATATCCATCACACATGTCCTTTTGTACTTCATATGCAATATCTTTTACCATGTTTCAGACATTCCCAAATCTGATGATCCTATTATTTCTTCACCTACCCTTTAATTTCCTTTCCTGCCACCTAGGCTGAATAAATTCACTTAGTAGCACTGCATCATTCATTCTTTCATTATGACCAAACCATCTCGGAATATTTGTCTTTATCCTACTAGCATTTTATTTCACATTTTACATCTCCAACACATTTTCGTTCTGCACATGATCAGAACAAGTCTTCCCATAAACCTTCCCATAATGAACGCATCTCTCCAGCATACAAACTAC
Source organism: Macrothele yani (assembly GCA_039090855.1). NCBI lineage: Eukaryota > Metazoa > Arthropoda > Arachnida > Araneae > Macrothelidae > Macrothele > Macrothele yani. The sequence continues at coordinate 77,121,967 of CM077007.1, read as the reverse complement.
TCCTGTGTCTGTTCTGTAACACTCAGGTTTCCCTACCATACTTTAACAATTGCACTTGCATGCACAGCCTTTCTGGACCTTTTTGACATTGCATCTCTCTGGGAAAATTTTCCTCAGAAGCTATGATTTTCAAAGCTGAATTCACTTGCCTACTAATTTTACTATCTAATCTTGTTTCTCTGTTCAGCATGCATTCTAAATGTACAAACTCATTCACACTAACCGTAATTAATAAAAATGAATGAGCTCATGCTTGCTGGGATGTTAAGAGTATTCCTGCCCTCTACTGTGTTAGCAAACATGCTTGGGTGGCTTATTCATTAGTTCTTTTTGTGTGTGTGTGTGTGTGTGTGAATTTTATTGCAATAGGAAAGTTCATGCTCATTGAAAATCTAAAATTCTTGGTGGAGAAAATAAAAATATTTCTGACATTAGATAAAACATTTTGCTGCACCATAAAAAATTTTGCTCCTCATGGTGCATCATTTTTGAAATGAGATAACATACAAGTGGTTTGTTCACTTTCAAGATGTGCATCTCCATTGATGATCTCCAGTTAAGCAAAAAGCACAAAAACATGTTAAAAACAATTCCTTAAAGGATCAATGGAACTTACAGGTATAATTCATTATCATGCATTCCAATAATGCATAAAAAAAAATCTAAAGTGGCACATAAAAGTTCAATGGTGACACACTTTTAATGTGTAGAACAACAATATAAGCTATACAATGACACATCATGCTGCAAGTGAGATTGTGAGTGAGGGTTTGAGGGAGTAATTGCCATTCTTGCAAAAATGAGCATCTGGAGGTTCAAATTCTAAGCATCTAGGTTCCTGGGAGCTCTATTGCTACCAGTGATTCATCATCTTAGATCATGCCAAATATGTTCTATTAGATTTTGGTCAGGTGATCTGGATGGCATATGGACTGGCCATCCAGATCACCTGGCACATGGTTTCACTGTCTAAGTATTGGTCCATCAAGCAAACTCTGTGAGGGTGAGCATTCTTGCCCATTAAAAGATAATTGGTATCCCATTGCTGTGAGAAATGAATGAACATAAGGTTTGAGTATCTCATTGCATTACGTTATGGCTTTACAGTACATCCTTGGAAGTCTGTGTGGCCGTTGAGAGTTATGATTGCCCATATCTACATACCAACACCTTAAGAAAAAAATGCATTCTTTTCCTAAATGTTAGTTGGGTGATTTCTGGTTCCAGGTTGTCTTCAGACCCAATAGCTATTGGGAGTCAATTTGAAGACTAAATCGGAACTCATCAGTGAAAAGCTCATTGACTTTGAAGTCAGTTGTAATTTTATCAAGATAAATTGATTCTGGCTCATCTCTAGGTGGACATCAAGGGGATACATACAACTGGTCATGTTGCATAAAGAATATTTTCTGAGCACAGTTTGCTAGGACACAGTCTTTACTGTGGATGCAGTGAGGTCTAAAGTGAGCTGTCGTAGGTTCCATGTTACCTTGCATTTAGGAGCAGATAACAGTTCTCCCTAATCATTGTGGCGCTAGGATGTCATGGAACAGGCATTTGCTTAGCATTTGAGTACCAACATATAATCAACCAGTGAGTCAGGGAACTTTATGGTTACTAAAATGCTATCACAGACAGCAATTGATGAAACAGTTACTAATTGCTTTTAATAGAGGCCAAAGTTCTGACAGATTTAAAAAGTCTTATAGCAAATATGGGTTCAGTTTGGACCTTAGTTAGGTTATCACAGCTGCAACACACAATTTGTATTAGCATTGTGGAGGTTGTGATGAAAATTTGCCAATTATTTTAAGTTTCAAGTGTTAGTTTCAAAAATAGATTGATTTATGATATTATTAGCTCACATAAGTATAACTATACAAATAACACTTTCATAAATAGTCTGGAACAATAAGATGGTTAACACTGGATGCAAATCTCAGTAGAAAATGCCTGTTGCTATAATTGGAACTGATGGTAAATAGTTCAAAACCTGAACATGTAAGAAAGTGTTAGTGATCACTAAAGCCCGGAAGTTGAGGCAAAATGCCTTAAAATGCTTTTTTTTTTTTTTTTTGCCTTTTCGGCTCATATTCTTAGAAAATGCCTTTTTATGTTTTTAATGCTTTGCTATACTCTACAAATGCACTATTAAAAAATGATTTCTTCTTAAGATTGCGATAAAATCAAAGTTTTGATAACAATCTAGCATGCAGTACGTAGTGTTTCCGGCTAAACATATAATTTATTTTAAGTTATTCATTTCTTTTAAAAACTCTTTTTTAGGGTATAGGTGTACAAACCATAAGGTAGGTGGCATTTTCTCTAAAACGAAATCACAGTCGGCAGACATCTGAAAGTAAACACGAGTACAATCGATACATTCAAAACAAGGTGCTCCAATTTAAGCAGCGGTGGCAGACGCATGCGCAGAGTCTGCGATGGTCGACATCTCATTTTATGTTTTGCTCTCCCTAGAATCCTAGATGATAGTTACTGCGCATGGCGGAAGTAGCCGAATCCAGTCAGATAACATTGTAACCAATCAAGCTAGAGTGAAAGCCAAGAATGCACGTACACACATAAGACCTTGAATGTAAGTGCAAAACAAGGGAGGAAGATTCTGTTAATTCGCTACTCCTAATAGATCTCGCCTTGCGTCCAAGTGAAACAATAATGCCGAAAACTGCTTCTTCAACCAGTGCTAAATTAAGTCGGTATGTTCAAGAGTATGGAAGTGCCATCTTGTCCACTGATGAAATGGTGTTGTTTTGTAAAATATGCGATACGAAACTGAATTACGAAAAGAAATTCTTCATATCACAACATTTGGCAACAGCTTAACATACAGCTGATGTTATTCGGAAGATTGGTGAAAAAAAGACATGTTTGATTTCGTCATTCGCTTCTACTTCGAGTAAGTAGTCACAGTTTGCAAGTGATTTGTGCCATGCTTTTATAGATGCTGGAATACCTTTGTGGAAGCTGGAAAATAATTCAATGAAGAATTTTTTGGAGAAATATGCAAAGGAAAATATTCCGTGCGAAGCAACTTTGCGGAAAACATACTTAGATTCTTGCTACGTCAGTATAATGAAAGAAATACAAGAAGATGTCAGAGATAGAAATATCTGGATCAGTATCGATGAGACATCAGATGCCACGGGAAGGTATGTGGCAAATGTTGTTATAGGTACAATGGAACCTGCTCAGACCTCAACTATCTACTTACTTACATGAGAACAACTTCCAAAAACAAATAGTAGCACGATTTCTCAGCTTTTTGCCTCTTCATTAGCTCTTCTTTGGCCTGGCGGAATAAAGTATGAAAATGTACTATTGTTTTTAACAGACGCAGCTCCTTATATGAAAAAGGCTGCCCATAGCGTGAAAGTTCTCTTTCCAAAAATGCTTCATTTAACTTCTTTGGTTCATACTCTCCACAGAGTAGCGGTGGAAGTACGTGGGTTATTTCCGGATATTGATGCGTTAGTGAGTAATGTGAAGAAAATTTTCCTTAAAGCTCCTCATCGAGTTTACTTATTCAAAGAGATGGAACCAAATCTTCCTTTACTGCCTAAACCGATTTTGACAAGATGGGGAACATGGATATCAGCCGCTGTATATTACGCAAAAAATTTGAACAAGATTGCTGAAATTGTTTACAGTTTTCAAGAGGATGAATCCTGCACAATAGGCAATGTTCAACAGATACTAGCTAAATATTCCATTCGTAACAATTTAACTTTATTCAAGCACACTTTTCACAGTTGCCCGATATGATTACTTTGCTGGAAAAAAGGAACGAAACGTTAGTGAATGCCTTGAAAATATTAAATGATGTAGTTAGTACAATTAAATGTGTTCCCGGGAGAAAGGGTGAAATCGTGAGTGAAAAATGTCAACGAGTTCTTTCAGCAAATAATGACTTGGAGAAAATCAAAGTCATCGCTGAAATACTCCAAGGTTAAAGTCCAACTTCTATTGAAATGGATCCTACAACTGCCTCATGTTTCAAATACGCTCCCATTACCTCCGTAGAAAATGAAATATCATTTTCGCTTCTAAAACATATCCTAAGTGACAGAAGGCAGAGTTTCATGTTCGAACATAAAAAAAAAACGCCTAGTACTTATGTGTAACCGCAAAAATAAGTAAGTGATAATCTGATAAATGATTTTGCCAATTCAGCTTAACACCTGTGTATGATTCAGAATTTTTCGACCACTTCTATAAATGCCTATTTTTGATGCCTATTTTGACGCTTTATTTCGCTTATTTGCGTGCCTATTTTTGGCATTTTTACTGCCTCAACTTCCGGGCATTAGTGATCACAAAACATTGATTGCTGCTTCAATGGTGGGCCCAACTTTTCTTTGAGCCCACCTTTTATCCCCCTCCCCTTAAAATATTTAAGCAGTAAGAACCCATGGCAAGTGTAACCATCTAAGATTTTAGGGAACTTGGGTAAACATATGTGAAATTTTCAAATTCATTGAAATTTTATTATATAAAATTAATTTTTGTTAAATGTATTGTTGTACTATATGAAATGGAGAGAGTTCGCTGAGCGAATGTCTAAAAGAGTAGTAGGAACACACCATTTTAATAATTATAATGCCGCCCCGGTGACGCAGTGGTCTAAGCAATGGCCTCTGATCATTCGTCTGAAAGGGGTCCGGGTTTGAATCCCGGTGAGGCATGGATGTTGTGTTTGTCTTACAGCACTGGCTCTCTCCCTTCCCTGGAACCAGTGACCCTAAATTAGGGGCGGGGCGACTGCTTATATATAGCCCATTGAGTTGCTCATGGTGGTCGTTAAAACCTTCAATCAAAAAAAAAAAAAAATACTAATTATAATTTAAAAGAGAGAGATGTTCCCTGTCAAGTTACTAACTAAAATTCATAAACAGCCCTATGACAATGAATTAAAAAAAAAGATAAAAAAAATTATATAAGTAAACTAAAATTCCAAAGGAATAGTAACTCGTTAAAGACCATGGAGGTTCGTATCCATATGGTTACTAGTACTACATACATTGAATGAATACTGTGTACAGTATGGACCTGAAAACTGTTTCTTTTTTTGTTTATTACTGGGGATAACATCGTCAGCATCAGGTAAGATCTACATGAATGAAATGTTTTGGCAAAATTTCTGCCAAGCACTTGAAAAAAAATGCCCCCTCCATATGACACTTAGAACCCCCCCCTTCCTGGTTCTGTGCTGGTAGAATTGCCATGCTTCAGATAAATATGAATGAAAGATAAGCTTATTAAGGAAATATAATGTATGAAAAATTAACTTACATATTTTTATAGATTTTCCTGTAAAGGCCCTGAAAATCAGAATATTAAAATTTTTGAGATGACATGATGATGGCTGTTTTAGTTTATATGCAAAAATTATGTATTAGATAATTCATGCTTAATTGGTAATTGTTGCAGTTTTGTTTTTCATTTACTTATCAAAGTCCCTACTAGGTGTTTAATGTTATGCACATTTTTGTCTGGGTGTTTGTAAAGACTACTTAAAATTACAGTAAAAAATATTTTCCTTGTTTTTCCACCAGACAGCACTAACAACACCAGTAAAAACTGTACGTTTTTAAGAAACTGAAGTTGTATACATGATGCATATTTCTCTACAGAAGTGCAGGAAGAAAACTGTCGTACTTTAAAATGTCAATGTTAAGTAATGTGTTTCTTACCAATTTTTGGTAACACTTGCTGCATTCCTTCCTTTCTGTTTCCCCGACTTCCAAGTAGTAGATAATTTGTGGGTGGTTTGCAATATTCGCATTGCAATTTTACTATTTTTATATTCTTTTATACATGACATAACTCAAAAAAAGGACAATTAAAAACCAAGATGTTTTACCACAAAATTAAGTTTTTCCTATGTCTGTATGCATTGACTCAATAGTTTTTGAAATTGTCAAAAATTCTGCTGATCAAGGGCATTTGCTTAGAGTGCCTGTGCAGAAATACAAATCTGACAGTATGTAATATTATGAATATTTGCTTGTCCAATATTTACATCCACTTCACTTTCATGAAATGTTATTTTTCAGTATTTTAATTTTATAGTGAAGTAAAACTTTAAATGAAAAAAATTTCCACTCATTACATATGACTGGTAACAAATAAAGGTAAGTAGATCATGCTAGTTATGTTATGAGATTAGAACTTTTTCAAAGAAATTTGTAAGTTGGGAGCTTTTAACCTTGTCTTAGGTCTTCATCACGCCAATGGAGGACTATGATTGTTTCCAGATTCTAAGTTTGAATGTGTGTTGTTATTTTTGTTTGCCAGATTTTAGAATCGATCTCCAGATTATTGGTATGTAGAGGGGAGATTCCAAACTGCAAGTCTCTGGGCTGAAAAGAATTTCCAGGCTTTCACAATAACAGAGGGCAAATAGATTATCAAAAGGAGCAATACGTTTTGCTTCATTCCAGCAGGGAATTGCAGAAGTATCTTCCATTGTCAAAATAGACAAGGCTGTGTTTGGGTTGCCTTTCAAAACATCTTTTCTATGATCAAAAATTCTATGGTTTATGCTTCTGTATGTACTTTCAGTGTAAAAACTATCACCTGTGGAAGAAGAGATAGGAATGCAGTAAACTCATGGGAGATCAAGATTTTCAACTTTGTCCCTGTCACTTTGTAATAGCTTCATGATGCTTGGGTGGGGTAGGGGAGATTTAGTGGCAAGATGGTAACCAAAACTGCTGAACAGATTTTGTAACTTATGAGCAGAGCAAGGATGGTATCGAACAGATCTGGAGAATTTTTGGATTTCCCTCTTCTGGAGGGAAATCTGTTCAGGAGTTTTGGCTACCATCTTGCCACTAAATCCCCCAAGCATCGGGAAGTTATTACAAGGTGTTAGGGACAAAGTTGAAAATCTTGTTGATCTCCCAGGAGTTTACTACATTCCTATCTCTTCTTCCACAGATGATAGTTTTTACATTGGAAGTACATACAGAAGCATAAACCACATAATTTTTTAACATAGAAAAGATGTTTTGTGAAATACAACCCAAATACAGCCTTGTCTATTTTGACAATGGAAGACACTTCTGCAGTTCCCCACTGGAATGAAGCAAAATGTGTTGCTTCGTTTGATAATCAATTTGTCCTCCATTACCGTGAAAGCTTGGAAATTCTTTTCGTCCCAAGGACTTGCAATTCAGAATCTCCACTCCACATCCCGATGATCTGGAGATCGATTCTAAAATCTGGCAACAAAAATAAAAACACACATTCAAACTTAGAATCTGGAAACAATCTTAGTCCTCCATTGGCATGATGATCTAAGACGAGGTTGAAAGCTCCCAACTTATGAACTTCTCTGAAAAAGTTCTAATCTTACAATGTAACTAAAGTAATCTGATCTACTTACCTTTATTTGTTACTTCTCGTTACATGTTTTGCCCATCATCGTCATATGACCGGTACTTTTGAAATAATGTTTGTCTTTATATGCAGATTTTTTTATTGAAAGATCATTGGTTTCATACAGTCATACATTTAAGCACTGTGAGCCTTGCTGTTTTTGATGTTCAAATCCTAATATTTTTCTTATGTAAAATGCCAAAAGTAGTTTGTAAATAAAATGAAATACTTATTGTGTCTATTTCTTACCTTTAGCATTGCTTTTTTTATCACTGAGTACATACTAGTCTCATAACCACCACACTCCAATGATGAAAAAGTTTTTATCTTAGAATTCCAGTTGGATAAATCTTCTTGCAGTACTGAAAACTTAAAATATTTATTCTTACATTAGATAAACTTTAATGCATTGAAGTGAATTAAACAAAAGAAAGAAAAACCTTGAGCAGCAACATCCATACAGATTTTAACAAGAGTTTGATATTCCTTATTCACATTTTAAACTGACTTGTGGGTTATTCTTCTGACAAAACTATTGCTACCCACACCCCAATCCTTTCACTGCCAATGTGGCAGTATAATTTAAAGTAAGGCTTAAAATCGTCTCCCCTGCGATCAGCACATAAACATGATTACAGTGATTTTCCCTCATCTCTACATTACATCATCATATTCTCTACTGTTGGAAGTTTCATGCCTTCTTTATTTCATGTTTTGATTTTACTATTCCATAAAAAAAAATTATGTTGGTAACATTAAAACACACTGAAAAGAAGGTTTGACCAATGTAAAGGCGATTAGAGTAATTGAAGGCGAAAAATATCTTTAATATAATACTGCATGAATAATACAGTGCTCTGAATTTGAAAATATAAATATCCTAAACTGTGATAAAATATAGACATAAGCATGTAACTATTAATAGTAAGTACAAAAACTTTAAAGCACACTTAAGTCACATAAGAAGGTTTAATTTGAGGAAGCTCTCAACTGATAACTTCAGTCTTTGTCAGCCTTGTGACGGATGATGATGATGATGATGGTGTTTGCCAGATCCGTAAAGTCGAATGCTATATATTTTTTTTTAATTGACTTCCATATTAATGGTATGACTTTATGGTTGTGGCAACCACTGTCATCGACCATCTATCACAAGACTGATGTTATCAGTTGAAAGCTTCCTTAAGTTAAACTTTGTTACGTAACTTAAGCGTGTTTGAAAGTTTTTGTACTTATCCTAAACCAACCAAAAGTAGAGGAACTTAACAACAGAAGCCATTTTCAAAGGAAACAGTAAAAAAATTATAACTTCAATAATAAAAGTATTAATGAAAACTTGCAGCACATGAGAATAGAAGTGCAAAATAAAAATTAAAAATAAACTTATACTTCCACTTAGTAGTGGTAAAAGGTATAATGTAGAAATGAGGAAGAACCGCTGCAATTGCTCACACTGGATTAAAGATATGATTTGGTGCCTCTGCGCCATATTCCGGACATTGATTGTTTCTCCCTCTAAACCATGTATGGAATGTGCATTAGGAATATCTAATTTGTGGTGTACATTGCTGCTGAAGTTCTATTTTTCTTAATTTGTTTTAATGCTTTAAAGTTCTTCAATGAAGCATACATATTTTAACATGTTAATGTTGCAAGGTTTGCCCAGTTGGAAATTTAAGGCATATAAACTTTATCATTGATGGACAAGACATCCACAACTGTGGTTGATGCATACTCAGTGATAAAGGAATGATAGCAAAATAAGAAACGGACAACAATTAGTTTAGAAATATTTTCTTTAAAGTTCTCTTTTGACATTTTACAGAGCAGGAAATATTGGAAATGATTTGAACGTAGTACCTAAACATGCAAATGTACGAAGACATTGATTCTTCAGTAAGATGCAATGATTTTTTTATTTAACTAAACAGCATCAATTGAGAATTTTTCTGGGAAAAAGAAATTCCAACGGATGCATATTTGTCACCTACCTAAAACAAATTTTATTCTTTCTGCAGCAGATATTTGTGAAATACTCTTTGTTTATGGTGATCTCTTTAACTAATCATAGCATTCTAAAACACCTTTGCTGTCACAGAACTTCTCTTGTGGTTGGGTCCACTCTTGTTGTATAAGGATATGACAGTTTAAAAGTGCTGGAAAACTTGTGTTAACCAGGTTACGTGTGTGTTTGGTTGTTTGGCTTCTGATTCCCTAATCTTGTGTTTTTTTAATAAGAGCAATCAAACAAATAGTTTCCACTGAAAAAAATCTCAGTTAAAAGATACTAAAATATTTTGTATGTAGTTTTAAACCTGAAGTCTAAACCCAACATCATGTTAAACTGTGCATAATTGTTTTATCTTAGTATTATTTTTGGTGAGCTATAATATTTCATTTTTCACAAATGTATAAATAAAAAAAAGATACTCACTTAAAATTATTTCTATATTGCCCACATTTTTAGCAGTACTTAACTTTCATACTAAAACTATGTTAAAACACTTAAGAAAAATATTAAAATTTCATGCTGAAATTATGTTAAACATTTTAAGAATTATTGAGGCTTTAAAATTATTTATTTTACACCTTTATACTCTGCTCTAGCTATTTGTTAAAAGCTTAAAATATATTTTCAAAAGAAGTTTTTAAGATTTTAAAATGTTTAATTGTTTGTTAAAATCTTGAAAAATGTTTAAATTTTTTTTTTTTTGAATAAAGCTCATGTTGAAAATTGGCTTCATAGTTTCTTAATTCAATTACTAATCAAAATCTTCTATGATGGGAATTCTTACTAGGAAATTTTTTATTTTAATTGCGAATTTTCGGAGAAAACTCTTCTTCTTCAGGCTGGCTTTTGTTGTCACTTTGTTTTCGTCACTATCGCGATTATGTTTAACCTTGACAGTTACGGTTATTTTTCATCAAATCCTGCCAGATGTTAGGCAGGGATAATCCTCTGCAGTCATTGATGATGGATTTCTGATTTTTCTCAATTTCTATTCCTTCTTTTTGTTTTCTTTTTGAAAATTGCTTTGGAAACTGATGACTTTAAGGAAATTCCAATGCATACTGTGACCAGTTTATATCTAAACCAGTCTTGTTGGAGCAATTTATTATGGCAGCTTTATGCTCTGCTATACGAGTTTCTAGTCTGCAACCTGTCTCACCTATGTAAGATAGTCCACAATTACATTTTACTTCATAGACAATACCTTGCATTTTTAAAATATATTTTTCTCTGTGAACTATTTTAGGGAAAAATTTCTTAAGCTTGTTATCTAAACTTGGAACTAGCCTAATATTATACTTTTTACTAATTCTCTTTAAGGACTCAAATAGACCTTTGTGATAAAAACTTTTTTGTGAATTTGACTTGTTGCTTTTGCGATTTCTCCTTACCAGTAAAATTTAGAAGCTTCTCAATTTCTCCTTTAGGATAGTTATTTTCTGCAAGGAAGACTTTAAGTTCTTCTTTATGTGCTTCTTTCTTATCTGCTGTAGATACTATTTTATTAACTTTTTCTAAAAACTGACTTGCCACATTCTTCTTAGTAGGAACTGGATGATAGGAATTGAATTCCAATAGTTTATTAGTATTCATTGGTTTTTTTATACCAAGTAGTGAGGAATCTTCCATCTTCATAACAGGTAGTAATATCTAAGAATTTAATTTTTCTTTCTTTTTGAAGTTTGATAGTGAACTTTTAAGGGAATCATCTAATTCATTGAATGAGTCTAGAATTGTTTCTGGAACAATTTCTGAGCTATCTAATTATAAATAAGATGTCTTCCATGTACCTGCTATATAGGCAGAAGTATGTGGGTTGTACTTGTATCTTCTCAACATAATAGTTAGCTAAGAGTGGGAAGCCCATAGAGAGTCCAGATATTTGGATGAATTTTTTTTCTCTAATTGAAAGTAGTTATTCTGCAAAGAGGAGGTAAGCATTTCAAAAATTCCAAATATGTTTCTATCTTTGTTGTGAAAAACTATTAGGTCTGCCTAGTCTTCCACTATATAGTCTATAAGTTGATCTATATTGATGAGAATTTTTAAGTATAATAGCTAGCTTCAAGTTTAGAGAACAAGGTTAAGAAATTTTTCCCTAAAATAATTCACATAGAAGAAGATATTTTAAAAATGCAAGGTGTTGTCTATGAAGTAATATGTAGTTGTGGACTATCTTACATAGGGGAGAGAGAGGTCGCAGACTAGAAACTCGTATGGCAGAGCATAAAGCTGCTATAAAAAATTGCTCCAACAAGACTGGTTTAGATAGAAACTGGTCACAGCATGGATTGGAATTCCCTTAATGTCATCAGTTTCCAAAGCAATTTTCAAAAAAGAAAGCAAAAAGAAGGAATAGAAACTGAAAAAATCAGAAATCCATCATCAATGACTGCAGAGGATTATCCTTGCCTAACATCTGGCAGAATTTGATGAAAAATAACCGTAACTGTCAAGGCTAACCACAACGGCGATAGTGATGGAAAAAAGTTACAACAAAAACCAGCCTAAAGAAGGAGAAGAGTTTTCTCCTAAAATTTGCAATTAAAATAAAAAAATCCCTAGTAAGAATTCCCATAATAGAAGTTTTTGATTAGTAAAAGGATTTTTTTTTTAATTTTAACAAATATCTAAAATAGATTACAAAGTTGTGTAATAAATAATTTTAAAGTTTTAATAATTCTTAAAATGTTGAACATAGTTTTAGGATGAAAGTTTAATATTGGTGTCATGAGGAAGTCAACATGCAAATTATGAAGAAAAAAAATATGCACAGTGTTAAAACTGTGGGCAGCATGTAAAGAATTTTAGGTTACAACATTTTGTTCTTACATTTCTGAAAAATAATAATAATAATAATAATAATATAGCTTATCAAAGGCAATAATAAAAATCAGTTAAAGGTCACTGAACTGTATTCCTGTAACTTAAAATTCATGCAAGTTTGGGGTTAGACATATTTGTTTCATGAAAGCAGGCTCACTTTGTTGAGAGAGATGTTTTTCCTTGCTTCAAAATATAACTCCTGTGCGTAAGGTGGAGTGAAAAAAAAGCTCAAAAAATAAAATTAAGAAATAGAAATTGGCTGGGGGTGTAAAATATGAAATACATGCTAGTAATAATTCCTCAGGTTTTTATCATTCAAAGTCTGTATTTTCATGCACCCCAAGGCTGTTTATTTTGTGTCCACAACTACTATTGATATTCTGATAAGAAAGCACGCAGACTATTTGATTGAATAGCATTTTTCAGTAATAAATTTTTCTTGGAGTATTTTTTAGCACAAAGATAAGCTCATAAGCTTTTCATCACAAAAATAAACTCATAAATAAGCTTTTAAGCTAAATTTTTTTTATAGGCTAATGTCCCAAGTATATTGGACTTTCAGAACAACCCACATGTGATAAAGGGATGCAATTCTTTGAACAAGACTATATCAAAAATGAAACAAGCTTAAAGGGAAACAACAAATTCTGATTTTGTATTAAAAGATTTCATTATAGATCGTGATTTCAGCTTTGTTAAAATAAATCCGTGATGAGTTTCTTCACCACACATGCTGTCAGAGGCTTCCTTGACAAGCCTAACAATCTCTCTTTTGCTTGTGAGTGACAAGGACATTTTGGCAGCTCAATATCTTCACTTTCATCTGCTTTTAGTGCAGTTAGTATCTGATCATCGGGTATACTTCTCAATAAAGGGATCAAATTATTTTCTTGCCAATGTATCAGTTCTGTGTAGTCTTGTGCATCGAAATTCAGTTTTAGTTCTTGAAACTGCTTCAGATTCTGTTCTTTAACTGCTCTGGCAGCAATTATTCTGTGGTATACTAACTGCCATGGGCGGATTTCCCACTAGGCGCAGTAAGCGCGCGCCTAGGGCTCCAGAGCTTGAGGGGCCCTGAAAACGTATAATTGGATTGCCAGTTTTGTTTTGCTTTTCACGGACCGAAATAAATCAATCCTTAAAGTGAACGCCGCCCCGGTGGCGCAGTGGTCTAAGCGATGGCCTCTGATCATTCGTCCGAACGGGGTCCGGGTTCGAATCCCGGTGAGGCATGGATGTTGTGTTTGTCTTACGGCACTGGTTCTCTCCCTTCCATGGAACCAGTGACCCTAAATTAGGGACGGGCGACTGCTTATAGCCCATTGAGTTGCTCACGGTGGTCGTTAAACCTCCAATCAAAAAAAAAAAAAAAAAAAGTGAACACTTTATTGGCAATTAATAAAATAATTTACTTTCTCATTTTAAATTATCGAATTGTTATCGATGTACTTGTTTTGAAAGACACTATTAAAATCACCTAGCCTTCCTTTTAGTGGTAAGTGAAACAAGGATTGACACTTCCCACACTTTTCATTGTTTAAGGCTAATACTTAGCTGGCTGTGATATAAATTACTTTCATATGACTTCCAGCCAAGGAAAAACATCTGTGTTGGAACTTTTTACCTGTCTTTCCTGAGCTGCGATGAAGAGTGCTTGTAGAAACTGTCCTGATGATCTGGGGTGTTTGTTGTTTACTACCTTTTCTCTCTGGAGTAGTATAATCAAGTTCTTCCTTAGCCCTAATCTTCTTACACCACCCTAAACCAAAGTAGCTAATACAATCTTCTCTTCGCTTAAAAAAAAAAAAAAAAGAAAGGAAACGAAGCACCCAGAAGGAATCATGCAATCAAGATGAAAATTGGCATGTGTAATGTACATGTATAGGAGAAGTAATGATTGCAATTCCACAGCAGTTGGGCCATTTATCCAGATAAAACAGTCACGTGAGTAGAAGAAGTCAGTAAGTTGTATTGTAGCGCCATCTCTCGCTCGGATACAAGCAGAAACCTAGCGTGGCACAGACACATACAGTTCAAGGATGCTGTTCTAAGGTATGGAATGCCAGATGGTGTCCGAATTGTAGGCCAATTCGCCGACATTCCGGGATGGGTGTAGGTGGGGTCCCATCATGTTTGATCGGTGAGAAATCGGGTGATCGGGCTGGCCTAGAAGGATGGCGACATTACAGAGGCAGGCCCGGGAGAGCAGTACTGTGTGTGGCCGGGTATTATCCTGTTGCAAAATTATTCGGTGATGTGCTACAGGAAGGGCTACACAACAGGTCGTAGAATGCGTCGAAAGGTTAGTACGGAGGACTTCGAAGGGTGTCCAGCTATCGTAGGAAATAGCTTCCTAGACAGTCAGATCAGGTGTCCGAGCCCTGTGCTGTTGCACGGTAAAAGCAGGATCTGTGCGCTGGTCGGCTTGTCTCCAGACACGCATGCGCTGGTCATCGGCGCTAAGTGCAAACCGTGACTCATCACTGGAGACAACATGACACCACTGGACATTATCCCTCGTCGATCGGGTCCGACACCACTGCAACTTGTGCCTGCGATGCTCTCTGATCAGTAGAAAACGGCGGATTGGCCTCTTCGAATGTAATCCCTGTGCCGCAACTCGTCTGGCAACGGTCCGAATGGCCACTTCCGTACCTGTGAACGACGCAACATGGCCACGGATTGGTGAGAACGACGAATTCCGTTCTGTTCGTGCGGCTCTCACAATCGCTCAATGTTCGCGCTCTGTCGTTGCCCTCGGCCGTCCACTGCCCATGTGCCGCTGGATTGTGGTGCCCTGTTCGACCCATTGGCACCAACATCGTCCGATTACCGCGTCGTTCCGATCCAAATGCCTGGCGATACAGCAACTTGACCAACCGGCTACTCTCAGCCCAATTATACATCCTCTCGCAAACTCGCTCGACATCTCATGGTGTGCATGGATCCGTCATCGTGGCATCCTCACAGTCTTGAGGTTAATGTACCAGCAATTCGCTGTGACAATTGTCCGGTACGTCGACGCATTCTACGATCTGCTGTGTCGCCCTTTGATCTTGCTATATATACCCTTCTCGATGCGGTTCCCATGCGCTGTCACGGGCCGCTCTTTAGTCATTAGTAGTTATTTTTTAACTAATCATTTGCATATTCGGCCCTGAGGTACTTGCATGCACAGTTTTATTAGGATCAAAGGACTTTCTCGGGGGCTTCGTTCTTTTCTTTTTTTTTTTTACACAAAAAGTGTGTGCTTAGGCTGCAAAATAAAGAAATTCGAAAATGTTGCACTGTTTATCTTTTTCTTATTGAATAGTGTTAACAAATTTTTTTATTGTATTGCAATAGCATTTTCTTATTGCTTTTTCCTCCCCTAGTTTAATACTGATAATTATCAAGTATTCTCACCTTTTCCATTCCTTAAATTGACAACAAATTAGCATTTGAAAAAGCAATAAAAGTTTTTTTTTTTTTTGATTGAAGGTTTAGCGACCACCGTGAACAACTCAAAGTTCTATAAGCAGTCGCCCGTCCCTAATTTAGGGTCGCCCGCCCCGGTGGCGCAGTGGTCTAAGCGATGGCCTCTGATCATTCGTCCGAACGGGGTCCGGGTTCGAATCCCGTGAGGCATGGATGTTGTGTTTGTCTTACGGCACTGGCTCTCTCCCTTCCCTGGAACCAGTGACCCTAAATTAGGGACGGGCGACTGCTCATAGCCCATTGAGTTGCTCACGGTGGTCGTTAAACCTCCAATCAAAAAAAAAAGAAAAATTTAGGGTCACTGGTTCCAGGGAAGGGAGAGAGCCAGTGCCGTAAAACAAACACAGCAGGCATGCCTCATCGGGATCCGAACCCGGACCTATCTCGGACGAATGGTCATAAGCCAACGTTTAGACCACTGTGCCACCCGGGCGGCCAATAAAAGTTTCAATAATACTCTTACTCGAAAAACTGTGGTTCTTACTTTTCCATTTTCAAGCTGGATCTTTTGCACTTAATCCTTATGCTTCTGTTTCTGATAACTGCAGTTGCGGTATAAAGAAAATGTTATGCATCTTTTTGACATAATAAAAGAAAACGCAGACCTCAATTTTCTGATGAAAGTAATAAATATTTAACGGGAATTATCGAGGATAAATTTATTAGGTACATTACCTCTCAAATTTTCGATCTAAACACTAGATCTTCGTCCGGAGTTCTTGCTTCCTTCTACTTCCACAGGTCTGGTGACCAAGCCTGATGGATTTTCCATCCAGCATGGTCATTGATGTTGCCACCTTGTGTCTTGTAAATTTCCAGGGATTCCTCTAATTTCCGGATAATTGCATGGGATTGATGTTTGATCAGTTTTAAGGAGTCCCAGTCCATTTTGTGGCCAGTTTCTTGTATGTGCCTGTCTAATCCTGTTCTTCCTGTTTCTCCTATATATGGTAATCCACAAGAACAAACTATTTTACAAATGACTCCTTCCTGGAGTAAAGTATTTTCTTCTTTTCGTTTTAGGGATGGTAAGTATTTTTTAATTTTGTTATTCAAACCTGGAGCTAACCTAATTTTATATTTAGTGCTGATTTTTTTCAGTTTTTAACCATAGAAGAGCCCTTCCTATTGAAACCTTCAATTTTCTGCATGTATATTAGATACATGGATGATATCCTTTTCATCATAGATCAAGATTCGAGTGGATACCCATCAAAAATCCTAGAAGGTTTTAATGCCCAAGATGAATCCCTAAAATTCCCTTTAGAAGAGCAAAACGAAAATAAGCTAAATTATCTAGACATTACTTTGAAGTGGGAAGAAAAATATATTACCACAGAATTATACAAGAAGCCTACAAACACAGAAAAAAATTTAAATTATAATTCAGATCACCCTAATTATATAAAGAAAAATGTAGCTTTACAATTTAAAGAGAAAGTTGAAAAGCTGAATTCAACTTCAGAAGCTAAGAAAAAACGTAAAAATAAGTTAAAATCAATCTTATTAGAAAATGATTACCCTTCAAAAGAAATTCGTGAACTACTGGACGAAAATCCTACTAGGAACAGAACAGGCACTACAGAAAAAAATAAGGAGAAAATTGAATATTTATTCACAAGAAAAGTCACTTACCACAAGGGACTGTTTGAAAAACTGAAAGAAAATCAGCACTAAATATAAAATTAGGTTAGCTCCAGGTTTGAATAACAAAATTAAAAAAGACTTACCATCTCTAAAACAAAAAGAAGAAAATACTTTACTCCAGGAAGGAGTCATTTATAAAATAGTTTGTTCTTGTGGATTACCATATATAGGAGAAACAGGAAGAAGGTTAACCACCAGAATTAAAGAACACAAAGCAGCAATAAGGAACAGCTCAAATAAAACAGGATTAGACAGGCACATACAAGAAACGGACCACAAAATGGACTGGGACTCCTTAAAAGTGATCAAACATCAATCCCATGCAATTATCCGGAAATTAGAGGAATTCCTGGAAATTTACAAGACACAAGGTGGCAACATTAATGACCATGCTGGATGGAAAATCCATTAGGCTTGGTCACCAGACCTGTGGAAGTAGAAGGAAGCAAGAACTCCTGACGAAGATCTAGTGTTTAGATCGAAAATTTGAGAGGTAATGTACCTAATAGATTTATCCTCGATAATTCCCGTTAAATATTTATAATACTGAAAGTAATAAGAGGAAGCCATGAAGTCATTAATTACTAGAAAGTAATAAGGAAAAATGTTTTCAAGAAACTCTTCACGCTCTCGCTTATTTGTCCTAACTGATGAAATTCTTACTAGCTAACTTTTTTGGTCCACGACATTTGTCTATGCCATGGACAGCTGAATCTCTTCGATTTAGAGAATCATTCGCCACAAGAAAACTCCTCCACGAAAAGTCATCCACCCTTTTTAAGGGAAGTACTGTACACAAATTTAAATTTACCCGTATTTTGTAACGTGGAGGACTTCTTCGGTTGCCAGTGTCTTGAAGTATTTTATTTTTGCTGGATACCATGCTCGTTGCCTACTAATTTGCTCATAACGTAAAAACAATGTGATTTTCTGAAGCTGAAGCAATGGAGAGGGCATGTTTTGTAATTGAAACTTATTCCAATTTCATCACAATTTATACGAAATGTATTGATAAATTTAGCAAAACTCCATTTTCAGCGCCTTTAACGTTAAATTCACCAAGTAACTATAGCAACTGAAGATGTACTAATGTAGCTAATTTTGCCAAACGTATCAAACTCAAAAAGAACTTTTGCCGTAACCGAAATGGTCTCTCGTAGAGTAAAGCTGAAATTTATTAAATTTCCAATTCCAGAACTAGAGGAAAATTTATGAACTAGTAGTGAAATGTAAAATGGCCAAAATTTAATGAAATTTTGTGTCCTATCATTTGCAAAAATAATTTTTGAAGAATCTGTGAAAACCACATTTATTGTCCTTCAGTACCTCTAGCAGGAAATTAATGAACTGATTCGAAAATTTAAGTATTTAAGAAAGAACTGTTAAGCCTAATCTGAGAGGCACAAAAATATTTCTTCACAAAAGTACTTTAATATCTTGAATGTTCGACTTTAACAGCCTTTAGTCGTAAATTCATAAAGAATACGGGATATTTAAAGTGCCAAACTTAGTGCCCTTTGATTTCCTATTAGCCGCAAAAATAATTTTTGAAATATCTGTAAAAACAAAAAGTTCAATGTGCGCGAACAGTCAAACTGATTACGTTAGCGCTGTTTCTGACAAAACGACCTAATAATTTATGATAGAATCGCATTTCAAAAAGCGCAAAAACATTTTTCTTGACTTTACTTTTTTTTTTCTTTTGTTAATCTGACGGATGAAAATTTCTGAGGCGATAAGAAGGCGAAGGAAGGAGCCCCAGAATAGCGCCTAGGGCCCCAATAGATTTAAAGTCGCCTATGCTAACTGCTGCATCTGTTAATATGGCAAGCAACAAATTTTCAGGGTGAACAAAGAAAGCATTCCTCTGAATGACTGAGTGTAATTTTCCAAAAGTGACGCTGACCTTCAGTGCAATATGGTTTGATTTTGATGCTTAATCACACTGGAACATATACCCTTATCACAAATGTAGCAAGTATCTTCAAATTAGAAGAAGGACTTTCTGTTGCAACATACTACCTACAGAACTCTGCTAATTGTAGGAAGCCACCTTGAATGAGAGACAGGCCCAATCTTTAGAAGAGCTAAATCCTCAGAGCAAGTACCTTAACCTTAGGATACAGCTAGGACAATATCGTGCAACTATTTCTGATCAGTGCTAAGATTAGATGAGTTGATAATTGTTAAATTTTCAAGTTGAATTGATTCAAATTCAGCAACAGGTAATTCTTCGGAAGTTTTTATGGATTTGCCAATAGGCCCTGAGAATACCTTTGGCCCTTGTGTTGCTAAATCAACCTTTTTAAAAAGATGTCTGAAAGGCAACTCATCAGTATGGAGAAGACAAATAAACCACTATAACGGTCAACCAAAGTCTATTTCCAGAAGACGCACATCACCGCCAATTGGGCCACTATTTACATTTGTTCCGTCACATCCCACTGCGATTATGTTCTCAAGAGATATACAGCATTTCTGTTTTCAAAAAATTCGATAATTTTACATTTAATAATTCTTGATTCACTAGATGGATTTGCAATATGGCCAATGTATTTTGATTGTGGCTCTTGTACCGAAGTATAATGCCCTTCTGTAGTAGTGCTTATTTCCTTTTTTAATTTGTACAATGGTCTTGTCATTTCTTCCATCAAAATAGAGCCCAGTTATTACCTCCCTCTCTTGTACTTCAGTTTTTGTCATTTGAGATCTAAATATTTGTCTTTCTCTTCGAAAATTACTGTGATCAATTACCTTTTCCTTTTCATGAATCATACCAACGCTTTGCAAAACAGCAGACGCTATTGAAGCTGCACTACAATCTGAAATATCATGGTGATCACATTCTCTTGCAAAACTTGGTAGTTTTAACCTCATTTGATGTTTTTCAACAGAGTTTTCTTTTTTCTTTTTTCATTTCCAGCCATAGCATAATCTTCTTCAGGGTCAGATTCACAATCAGTCAAAGAAGAGGAAATATATCTTTCTCTCATAGAAAGATAGGAAAGCTCTCTTTCTTTCACTTGCTTTTTTCTTTCTTCTCATTTCAATCTTTTCTTTGTCAGTACAACATCAATATTTCCAATCTCCATTTTCCTGCAAGTTCTTTGGTCAATTAAAAATTATTTACCCTCTTGTGGAACTTTCTCTTCTTTACTACATTTACACATCGAGAAGTCAGTACACTTACAAGATGTCACATCAAACAGCTAAGACTCTGCCTTGTTCGAAAATTCTTTCAATTTTTCTTGAAACTTTGCATCATATTGTCTTCCCTTGAATGGTTTCAACAAATTCCTGTATTTTTCATGCAAAGTAATGATTCTTTCAGTCACATGTTTGAGCATTGCAGTGGAATAGAAACCTTTTGCCACATGGTTGCAACATTTTCTGCAACGACTCTTGCAACATCAATGATCTGTGGTTCCCGAAATGAAGTATCTGAAAGAAATACGGGAATACACCATATAATACAAATTTTGAAGATGACAATCCGATTTTTGTTGTAAATGTGACAAGGATGGTAAGTCACATAATATCCGAAAATTTGAAAATTTCATCATCCTGGAGCGGGACTCGAACCCGCATCTCCCAGATAGCGCCCGGGTATGCTAACCACTGCACCACCTAAAACGACAAAGTCCCAAGTTTCCGATTAATTTGATCAAAAACTTGGGACTTTGTCGTTTTAGGTGGTGCAGTGGTTAGCATACCCGGGCGCTATCTGGGAGATGCGGGTTCGAGTCCCGCTCCAGGATGATGAAATTTTCAAATTTTCGGATATTATGTGACTTACCATCCTTGTCACATTTACAACAAAAATCGGATTGTCATCTTCAAAATTTGTATGAACTATCTGGTTTCATATCAGCATCTGTTAAAAGCACATTTGAAGGAAGTTCCGAAAACAGGGCAGGATGTGGTAAACCTTATTTTTGGCTTGCTGCATTTCATGTTTACCTATTTTTCTCTGTCTGGACATTATAATAATTAAGATTACCATCTGAAACAAAAAAGAAGACTGCCATATAACACTATACTATATACACATTTGCACAATACATTGTATAAGATAATTTCAAGTGCGTTGGGGTGCATGAAAATATAAAGTTACAGCAAAACAGTTTAACACAGCATAATTGCACACAATTACACAACTTTTGCTTACCCAGCCAATGAAACATTCATAAATGTGAAATTTCACTACACCCTAATATACATCACAGCAATGTATGTTTTTCTCAGGAACAGCCCCATCTCCTTTTTCCTGTTGAGATGCCATTTTCTGTAGCAAAATCAATTCAGACCTTAGTAACTAAAATCTTAACACACATTTCATTCCTTTAGCATTTTCAACATACAAATACCTCAAGATATAATCCAGATCATGGTTTCCAATGGACATACTTGTATTACATCTATTAGCTGTTCACCTATATGCAGCTATGCATTACTTTTGAAGTGCCCTGGTCAACACAAATACAGTCTAACCCTCGTTAAACCACCATATTTTGTTCATCACGCTAAACTGGTTATAAGTGAGGACAGTGGTTTAAAGAAGTTCACATAAAAAAAGTGTAAAATTAATTCAATGACAGTGTAAAGAAGAAATAAAACAAACTCACATTCTTATTTTTCAGATCTCTGTTTCAGAAAACATAGGGACTGAAACCACAGTGATTAAGTAAAGTTAATAATGAAAATTCTTAAAATAACATGATTTTTTACATTTTCCTGTAATATTAGCACTTCCATTAGCATTTACACAGTGAAATACACTATACTGACAAAAGTCACCGGACACCTAGAAGAGAAACGCAACATAGCATTTATTGACATACATTAGTATGGTAGTGGTCCACTTTTGGTCTTAATGCATGTACTGACCTTTCGAGACATGCTTTCGACAAGGTTTCGGAACACATCAATAGGTATGCGCTTCCATTCAATACATAATGCTGCCGCTAACTTTTGCTTAGTAGTAGGCCTTGGTTCCAAACTTCTTGCGTGGTGCCCTAATTCATCCAATAGGTGCTCTATGGGATTAAGATCAGGGCTCTGTGCTGGCCAGTCCACACACGATACAGAATTATCGTCAAACCATACCGCAACAGTCCTTGCGTTATGGCTCAGGCTATTATCCTGCTGGTACCAACAAGGCTCGGTTCCATAGTATTGCCACAGAGTTGGTAGGGCATAATTATCCAGAATATCAAGGTAGACATGCTGTTTAACAGGTTTGTCCACGATAACCAATAGGCCAGGACCATACCACGAAAAACACCCCCCACACGAGTACACCGCCAGCCCTAAACTTGACCATAGGAACAGTACACTGTGGTAAATAGCATTCCCCCAGCTGCCGCCATACCCACACACGGTCATGAAACTGATGGATCGTGTATTTGGATTCATCAGTCCATAAGACCCGTTTCCATTAATTTACGGTCCACGATAAATGTTCTTTACACCATGCTAAACAACGAGTAACATTCTGAGTGGAGATGAAAGGCTTATCAGCAGCCGCACGACCATGGTAGCTTATGGAATGAAGTTCTCTGCGAATGGTACGTGTGCATACCGAGGTTCCAGCATTTTTACTCACCTGTACACACTGAGGTCTTGTGCAGTTGTACTCAGTCGATTAGCTGTAATGACTCTCCTGAGGCTTCGACGTCCTCTATCAATAATTTTCTTTGGTCTGCAGGTACGTTTTGCTACTTCAGGCATGCCGTGTGTTTTCCACTTATTCAATACATCCAAAACAGTTGACTTGGGTATGTTTAAATGTCCTTAGGTTTCTCTTATGGACGACCTACTAAGATAACACCCAACAATCTTCCCTTTCTCAAAGTCAGTTCTCTCCCTCCAAGACATTTTCGCTCAACCTCACAGTGCGATATAATCGCGGTCAGCTGCAGGCTTGTTTTCATGCCGTTTGCAGCTGTACGGCACATCTTAACAATGCAGCAGATCTGTTCATTTGTGTTTGAAGAGGTGTCTGGTGATGTTTGTCAATATAATGTATATTGTTATTGTATCTTTAATCTTTTTGCAGTCATCCTCGTTTTTGTTTGAAATTGATTTATTGGATTTTTCGGGTACTGTAAAACACAGCAGATTTATAGCTGTTATACTCATCTTTTAATTCATAGCCCAATATGATTTCTAACATTTTTTTTCTTTTCTCATTCACTGTACTTTGAAAGATTTTGCCTGTTTCACCTTTCTGTGTTCTCAATGATAATCCATGCCGATTTTTGAAGCCAACTATTACTGTAGCTGAATTCTTGAATTTGGTATTCTTTCCCAAACTGTCTTATTTTTTCAAGAATAATTTCATCAACAATAACTCCATGCTTGGTATTTACCTGTGGCCAATCCGTAGAATAAGAGCTTCCTCTAAATTTCATGTTTTCCACTTTTAAACTTTTGGGCTTGTTTTTCAGATTGCAGCCATTTATGTTCATTACTTAATGTGTCTCGTACTGTTTTTCTGCTGATTTACATGCCAGAAAGATTGGAAACGTGATTTCTTAATGCATCTTGACTAGATACAGGATTATGAAATCTGAATTCTCATTTTAAAATTTTCTCATGAATGTCCAACAATGATTTACCCATTTCAGGATATTTGAAAGTAAATAAAACCTGATAAATTCAAAAAGCCAACACAACAAGCAGTCCCTGCAAGAGACAGTGATAGCTAAAGACATTGGATAATAATTAGGTTTTAGAATCTGTAAAATGTGAAATGTGAGGCAGGAAGTATCATTTACTGAGGGAATATGGCCTCTTTGGAAATGTAAGATGCATCGGCTAAGCCAAGGGCAAATCCAGAAGCTTACCTTGCAGGGATGGAGGGGCGGGGGTGGGGGGCAGTTCCGGTCCAAAAAGAAAAAAGAGAGAGACTGTGTAGTGGGCACACTCTATAAACTGGCAGTGCTGTCTTCCTGGCATTGCAAGTCTTTATAAATATTTTTCATTGAAATAATTTTATCTAAAATTTTGAATCACGAATTGCAAACAAGAACAAAAAATCAGCTCGTGGCATTCGAATTCTGGCTTTTCGGGGAAATGAGCTTGATGCTTTTTTAAATCTCAGTTTCGGTTAAAATCTTTCAAAATAAAGTTGCGTTCCTTCTATTCAGGTATGCTGATTTACTAGAAAATTTTCCAGCTTTGAAATTTGTTATGGAATTTTATTTACAGCCCAATTGAGGTATGCACTTCACATTGTTGCCCACACTGTCACGCACAGTCCAAAGTCTACCCTGTATGGTGGCTTTCCCGTCTTCCAGTTAGTAATGACACCAGACAATACTAAAAAACAAAACAGAGCACACCCATTACTTTTCATGATCAGACAAAATCTCTCCGCACTTTTGCTGTCAGCTTTCTCTGTTTCTGTGTGTATACCTACAAGTTTTTTTCCTGCCAAAGCTAGAACAGAATATTTTATCTCCAAATTTAAAGCAAAATTTTAGTTTTTATGAAAACGTTTAGGAAAATATGTGCATTTACTACTACTACCTAGGTATAATTTTATGAAAACAAAAACATTAATTTTTCACAATATTGGCCATTTTTAAGAGAAAAATTGCCTTGAGGGGAGCAGTCACCCCCTGCTGGATCTGCTATTAAGCTACTTTTGTTTTGTCAAATTGTAAAGAGAAGTGTAGTAAATAATTAGTCCCTGTCTCTCTATTTAGTAAACTTCGATATTTAACCAGACAGACATGCACACATCAGCCATCTCACTTCTGTCAGATACAATAAATTAGAGTCTGCCCTTAATTTTCAGTAGCTGACCACACTTTGCTAACGGCATCATGGTATTCTTCAGAGGAGTGGGTGAGGCAGTGGTTGTTATCTCACCCATTATGCTAAACATCTTTGAAGAGTACCAGGTGGTTGATTTGGAGTGTGTATTTTGAGTGAATATTTTGAGAGGTGATTCAATGGGGTGTTCTCTAATGGGAAACTCCAAATGATGCTAGAATGCCCTGGGGGATGGCAGTCAGTGAGGTGGTTTATTTAAGGGGGAAATTTTTATTTAGTAGAATAGAGTAAGATTTGTAACCCCTGAGCACTGGGGGTGGGGGGGGGATCGAGGTTTCACTGTATCTAGAACTTTAACCATAGTGACATTGAATTCAAAGTAACATTTGTGATCAAGCCGCATCGGCATACTTGGTGCTCTATGTTCTTTAGCAGTACATTTCTACACCTGGAACAGGATTTTCAAAAGGAATGATATATATATATATATATATATAATTTTTACATAATCCCTATGGAAATTTTCTTTAAAAGAATGATACATCATGGCGACAAGCAGGGAATCAATTTTTGAAACATTGAAACTCATCAGCAAAGGCAACAATGAACTTCAGTGGTGTACCAAACTGAATAGTTATTCATTACTCTTATCATAAAATAGCTAATTATCGTAGATTTTTCAGTGGTTTTGTGCAACTTAGTTTGAAAAACAAAATGTTTTCAAGAATATTTAACAGACAAAGAGAGAACATACTTTGTGGAAGTATTTTTTTCCATCAATGTCCAAAAATTTTAAAATCACGACTTAGATGTTGGTGTTCCTGATTCGAGCAGTTCTTGTACAGTCTTGGTACATATATCTTAATTTGCACAATGCATGTTGTTTGGTTGTTCTTATGCACTGATTTTGTTTTCCTCATGTATTTGTATATTTCCTGGGTATTGGACAGATATTATACGTTAACTTTAGGTTTTCTGAGGCAAATACTGTGCAGCATTGTTTTTCAGAGTTCTTCCACATACATTGTATTCTCCAACTGTATGTGAAGAGTTTTTTTTTTGTTTTTTTTTGTATCTTTCCATCTTGTGATTAGTTTAAAATTAAAAAAAAAATAGTCACCCCTTTCATTATCTGCTGTAAGTTCTTATAAACTTGAGAAATAATAATTGATGACATGGCTATTCCTACACTTAATAAACTACAAATTTCTCAAAATTGTGGTTTTTTTACTAAGGAATAATATTATTTACACGTACAATTTTTGGGTAGTAGTACTCCTACCCTTCCTCAAGACTACAACTACAGTAGGTGTTGCCATTCGTGAGGTAAATTCCAATCTTTCAAATCATTTAATGTTGTACCCTCTCTTCTCTCTATTTCCAGTCCTGACAGTTTTCTCTTGAAAAAGTGTTGTTGATGTGTCAGAATTTTTGCAGTGTCCCAAAACACTTTATGACCTAATTTCGCACATGTCTGTCTGTCCAAACATGTTTTGTTTGTCGTATTTTTAATTGTAGCTTTATGTTCTGCCAATCTGGTTTTAAGCTGTATGCCTGTCCCTTCCATGTAGCTGAGGCCACACCCACATTTTATGTTGTAAACCACATCTTCCTATAAAAGGATGTTTTCTTCTTTTTGCTTTAAATTTGGAAGGTAGTTATTAATTTTATTTTGTAATCCTGGAGCCAGACTAACCAGAAACTTCTCACTAATCTTCTGAAGTTTTTCAAATAGTTTTTTATGGAAAGTAATTTTTCTAGTTAATTGAAACTTAATTTTTGACTTCTGATTCTTTTCTTTTTTATTAAGGATTTTGGTAACTAGTTGAGAAGGGTGATTAGTTTCTTCCAAAACTTTTTTTGATTCCTCCGTTTGAGCATTTTTTTTAATTCTGAAGAATTTAGAACATTAACTTTTCCCAAAAATTGAGCAGCCACTTTTGTTTTTATGTAATTCAGATGATTTGTCTGATAGTCTTAACATTTTATTATTGTTGGTAGGTTTTTTATATCATCGAGTTTTTCAAGTTTTCCTTTTTTACCAAACAATGACAAGTCTAAAAAGTTAAGCTGATATTCTTTTTACATTTCCAGGGTGAATTTCAAATTTTTGTTTTGAGAGGTGAACAAATTTAGTATGTCATATGGAAGAGACACATTTATGTTGTCCAAAATAAAAATAATATCATCCATATATCTTGCATAAAAACAGAAGATTGAAGGTATAAGTAGTACCTCTTTTTCTAGTTTTCCTACATAATAATTTGCAAGAAAAGGTGCTACAGGTGTTCCCATTGCTAATACAAAAGTTTGCCTGTGGAAATTGCTACCAAATTGAAGATAGTTAATTTTTAAAGAAAAAAATAATAATTCACAAATTCTTGTAAATTGTTCTTTGCTGTGGTTGTGGAAAACTATTTTATCAGCCAAATCATCTGCGAGGGACTCTAAAAAGCGATCTGTACTTATGTTAGCATAACCATACGTAAATGTTATATCTAAACTAGCTATAATAGGACATCAAGTGTAGAAAGTGTTTTAACTTAACTGTGAGAGAAAGAAAGACAAAAAATACTTAAGAAACAACGTATGAATTATAAACTAAATCACCTTAGTGCTCTTGATGGATTAAAAAATAATACTAAAATAATTGCTTTAAAAGCTGACAAGAGCAAATCCCTAGTACTTTTGAAAAAGAAAAATAGAAGAGGAACTTAGCAAACATATTTGTCAAGAAATTAAAGGTAACCCATTGGAGCTGACAATAAAAAATCTATAACAAGTTTATAAAATCTTGAAGAAACAACCAAGCAAGGTTCCAGAAACTTTTCAAAATTACATTACAGAATGTTTCAACTGTATCAGACAAAGCTTCATAAACCAGACAAACCATTAACCCATACAACAAGCGATGCTCAATGATTGTCTATATTGCAACCACCTGGTGCAGTAGACGTCATAGATAAAATATAGACGTGCAGTGGACGTCTATATTTATCCATGACGTCTATTAGACATCACGTATAGATGTCCAGTGGATGTGCTTATAATGGACAAATTCTGGAGCTACCACATCTGGACATCCATTAGATGTCATTCATAGGACATCTAATGGATGTCATTTATGGATTAATTGTGGAGCCATTCACGCATGCGCACCTTAAATATCAATAAAGTATGAGACCATTGAGCCAAGCGGAATAGAAATTAGAAGTTAATAATAGTTTGAAGTTGTTCACTTATTAGCACGAAGTCAAGTGTTATCTTTTCTTTTTGTTTATTTTTTGTTTTTCTAAGTGCATTTGTGGTCATGTTTAAAGTTGGCAGGAAGCAGTTGTGTACAACCTGCCAAGTGCTCTGATTATAGAAAATGAATTCAAATCTTATAAGAATTTCATATACACTCTGGCCACCCAAAATGCAACACCAAGAAGGACACGAGATAACAAAACCAGATTTACTGGACACATAACAACAGATGCAAAGATGAAACGATTGAGCTTCCAGGCCCGTGCGACTTGCGGAACACGCAGACATCAATAGTTCGTGTGGCCCCCATGGCTGGCAATAACGGCCGCTACACGCCGCGGCATCGAACGAAAGAGGCTTTGAATGTGATCTTGGAGTATGTCGGTCCAGGCTGCTTCCACACGTTGCCACAGTTCACCAGGCGTAGCCGCGGGTGGTGCTTGCCGGGCCACTCGGTTGCCGATCAGTGACCAGACGTGTTCGATGGGCTGCATATCGGGAGAACAGGCAGGCCACGGCAGCAGTGACACCTGGTGGGCCGTGAAGAATTGTTGCACGATGCGTGTGCCACGTGCGGGCGCGCATTGTCCTGTTGAAACTGAAACGTGGCCGCTGGCAGGTCAGACCAATCGGATACTTCCTTATTGGTGTTGCATTTTGGATGGCCAGCAGTGTATTATCAAGGTGATACAGGCCTTGGTGTTGTAATCTATAAATGTCAAGTTTTTGTAATGCTCATGTACGTACACTGTAAAAAAATTTCAGGAATTCACGAACCATTTTTTGTTATTCCTTTCTTAAATAAAGAAGCATATTTCTGATGCAACCTCTTCCGTGAAATGGGGGCGGGGGAGCACACCTGAATTTCACGATTTTCGTACGCCAGGAAAATTCTGAATTTTCAGAAAACTTTGTGCAATTCCTCCTGGGTTTCCTCATACTCGCAGAGAATTTGTTTAGTTATAGTTTATAGAAAAATATCGCTGAAAATCTTCCGATCGGACCAGAAATTTTTTATATTTCATATTTTAGGTTTTAAGCCCCCCCCCCTACCCCTCCACACACGCACTTGACAAGAGTCCTGGGTTTCCTCATACTAGCAGAGAATTTGTTTAGTTATAGTTTATAGAAAAATATCGTAAATAAGAAAATACGAAATTACGGATATTTTATGTGTGCTGGGGGGGGGGCTAAGAAAAATCCTTACCTCCTTCAAGGCTGTCAAACATTTAAAAAAAGGTTTCGTCTATTTTAGTGTTTTAAATGTATCAAAAATTTGGCTATATTAACGGCGGGGGGGGGGGGCTCTTCCCCCTTGGACACCCAATTGTCGTTTGTCTTACTGGAAACGTTTTCTCCATTCAATTGCCCTCACAGCGAAAAAAAAACGGCAATTTTTGTACGGCCCCTCAAGATTTGTGCCCAAATGTCCGGGTGCCCAAATGTCCGGGTGCCCAAAAGTCCGGAGCCCAAATGTCCTAAACTTTTAAGTTCGGACATTTGGGCACCAGACTTTTGGGCACCGGACATTTGGGCACCCGGACATTTGGGCACATTCCCTTTTAAAGCAATGAAATTGCGCTGCGTTAAAAATTATAGTGTTCCTATATTTCTCCCTACTTGAGCAAGTGGTGTGCACACAAAAAAATTCACTTATATCTCATAATCTTTAAGAAATTGAGACATATTTACGAATTTCTGTCTGAAAGACTGGGCGGACATTTGGGCACCCGGACATTTGTTTGGGCACAAATGTTTAAGGGGCCGTATAACAATTGCCGTTTCTTGGCACAATAGTAAGAGATTGACCGAGAAAATGTTCGCCATAAGTTACTTAGGCACTAAATATTTACGGGTACGAGCCTACTCAGCAAACCTGTCGGGGGGGGGGGGGGTATATCAAAAGTGTAAAATATGAAATTTCTCGTCCGATCGGGAGTGTAAAATATGAAAAATTTCTCGTCCGATCGGGAGTGTAAAATATGAAAAATTTCTCGTCCGATCGAGATATTTTCAGAATTTACAAGCTACAACTCGAAACTCTACACTTTTGGTGTTACACCTAACCCCCCCCCCCCTCGCCGACAGGTTTCCAGAGAGTGGACATGCGCTAAGAAAATTTGTCGAGTTGCAGTTTGTAAATGCAGAAGATCTCCCGATCGGAAGAGAAATTCTTGATATTTTACGATTTTGGTATTCCCCCCCCTCCCCCTCCCGACTAGTTTCCTGAGGCAGCAGATACCCTCAGATAATTCGACGAGTTGTAGCTCGTAAACGCTGGAAATCTCCCGATCGGACCAGAACTTCTTTATATTTTAGGTTTTAAGCACCCACCCCCTCCCCCGACAAGTTTCCTGGGTTTGCACATACTCGCAGAGAATTTGTTTAGTTGCAGTTTCTAGAAAAATATCGTAAATAAGAAAATACGAAATTACGGACATTTTATGTGTGTCAGATAACCAATCTCAGGGAGCCGTAGCCACGGAGCAGCCCAGAACGCAATTTTTATACTGCCCCTTAAATCAGTCCGTCAGTGCAATCCGAACTTTCCTCTCGTATTTGTAAGGTTTGCAGAAAATATTTTACACATCAAATTATTAATATTGCGGTATTACTCAGGGAGAAAATAATATTAGGACTAACGTTTAGGCCCTTCTAAAAGTTTTCATTCCGTCATTCCCATATTCGCGTTATGTAGGTGAGGTGGCCAAGAAACCGCAATTTTTATATGGCCCCTAACGCTTTTTTGGCCAGCAGTCTGTGACCAGTTGTCCGAACACCGTTTATAACAGACATAAAAACTTATCAGTCGACCACATATTTTTCCCGTGAGCATTTTGTCTGTGGGCATATTTTTCGTGGGCGTTTTTTCCTATTTTCGAAAAGTGGGCGTTTTTCCCTTGGGCGTTTTTTCCGTGGGCGATTTTTTCGTGGGCAATTTTTCCGTGGGCGTTTTTTCCGTGGGCATTCTTTCCTCATACCACTCTGCATCCCAGAGAGCTGAAGGTCAGAAAATTACATCTTCTCAGTACCGACTTCCCAGTGCCAGTATTACAATGATGGATGGCATTGGGCGGGTCACTCATAGCTGGTTGATAAGTGTGAAAACCCCCAACCTGTGTGTCATCCATGGCTACAGTCAAAAGGAGACTGAGTGACAGTAAACGGTAAACTCCCCCACCGGTAAATTCCCCCACGTTCAGTCATTTCCCCCGCCTCGGAAATTTCCCCTACTGGAAAATTCCCCCACCGGTAAATTCCCCCACCTTTTTCAATCAGGGACCGTGCACATATGAATTTTACTCAAAATACGACTCAAAAAGGTGGGGGAATGTTCAGGAAAGGATAATAAGGTAGGATTTTTTAATAACACTGCATTTTTACTCGGAAATTTCCCCTACTGGAAAATTCCCCCACCGGTAAATTCCCCCACCTTTTTCAATCAGGGACCGTGCACATATGAATTTTACTCAAAATACGACTCAAAAAGGTGGGGGAATGTTCAGGAAAGGATAATAAGGTAGGATTTTTTAATAACACTGCATTTTTACTTAGGCACTAAATATTTACAAAACATGTCAAATTTGTAATATTTTTCTTTTACTTAATTAAATTCATAGGCCCTACACCTCGGCCTTTTTAACAGCTTTTAATCCGCCGACTTCATATTCATAACGCTTACGTATCAAATCAAGTCAATAGCATTGCACTTTTACTTAGGCACTAAATATTAATTCATAGGGCTTAGGCCTTTTAAACAGTTTTTATTCTACCGATGTCATATTCATAAAGTTTACATCCCGTGTCAGGTTAAGAGTATTTATTACGCTTTTACTTAGGCACTGACTAAATATTAATTCATAGGCCCTAGGCCTGGCCCCTTTTACCAGTTCTATCGTTGCCATATTTATAAAGTTTACATACCACGTCAGGTTAATAATATTGCGCTTCTACTTATGCACCATACATTAATTAATAGGCCGTAGGCCTAAGCTTTTTAAACTCTTTTTTCTTTGCCTATGTGATGCTCGCAAAGTTTACAAAAAAATCAAGTTAATAGCATTGCGCTTTTACTTAGGCATTCAATATTAATTACGAGGCCTAAGGCCAATGAATTAATAACTAGTACCTGAGTAAAAGTGCAATATGATTAACTTCAGTTCATATAAAAACCTTATGAATATGACATCGTTAGAATAAAAATTTATAATGGCCTAAGCCAAGGGCCAGTGAAACACCATTTAGTACTTAAGTAAAAGCGGAATATTTATAAACTTGAATTGATATGTAAACGTTATGAATACGGCATTCGTAGAATAAAAACTACTGAAAAGGCGTAGGCCTATGGCCTCTGAATTGATATTTAGTGCCTAAGTAAAAGCACAATACTTTTAACCTGACTTGGTACGTAAACTTTGTGAATATGACATCGGTAGAATAAGAACTTCAAAAAAGGCCTAGGTCAAGGCCTAGGACCTATGAATTAATATTTAGTGCCTAATAAAAAGCGCAATGTTATTACCTTGATTTAATACGTAAACGTTATGAATGTGACATGCGTAGAATAAAAACTGTTAAAAAGGCCTAGGCCTAACCTAGGGCCTATGAATTAATATTTTGCGCTTAAGAAAAAGCGCAAAATTATTACCCTGATTTAACACGTAAACGTTATATGAATATGACAGGGTTAGAATAAAAACTGTTAAAAAGGCCTAGGACTAGGGCCTATGAATTAATATTTAGTGCCTAATAAAATGCGCAATGTTATAACCTTGATTTAATATGTAAACGTTACGAATATGACATCGGTAGAATGAAAACTGTTAAAAAGGTCTAGGTCTAAGGCCGATGAATTTATATTTAGTGCCTAAGTAAAAAAGCAATATTATTGCCTTGATTTAATACGTAAACGTTATGAATATGGCATTGCTTGAAGCAATAAAAACTGTTAAAAAGGCTTTGGCCTAGGGCCTGTGGAATAATATTTAGTGCCCAAATAAAAGCGCGATTTGGTATATAAACGTTGGGAATATTACATCATTAAAATAAAAACTGAGGCACAGTAATTAATAAATAAATACATCGCTCTTTCCACGTTCCAGAAACACATAGCACCTGAAAAAATTGTTTGTCAGCCGCTGCTGGGGAATTGAACCAACAGAACTCTCGATATCAACCGAGTGCGTTTCATTTACGCCACGGTGGCCAACAATCCACGGTGCTATGTGTATTTTTAAGTCAGCTTCTGACATCATAAATCCGTAAGATGGGCTCAGCTACTGAGACGTCTCCATCTGGTGGGCATTAACGGCACTGGCTATATATATTATTTCAAAATATACTTTATTGGCAAAAACATAGGGAATACAGGCGTACCACATATGGCAAAATAAACAACAAAACAATGAGCGATACTGATGAAATATTACAGGTGAATGTGATACGGCAGTCAACTAAGGATGACAAAATGTTAAAATCGTTAATAAGGAACAGTATATGCTTGAGGAAGATGATGCACAAGCAAAAGTAATGATTAATTAATAAAGCATGTGATGACGTGCAGAGTGAAAGCAGAGCACAAAACAACAGGTAAATATATTTACAAGAACATGGCTGTACAACGCAGTGCACAAAAAGAAGGGAACATGTAAAACACAACAAAAGCATATACTACGATAAAGGTACAGAAGTTCCCACAATCCAGGAAACCACACGATATGTGACAAAAACATGATAAGTATTACAGAACATGGTGGAAACTTGGGCGAACTCCCCAAGTGAAACACAAGGATACGCAAAATACAAACAGCAAGCCGTGCAGTATTGCATCGGTCCAAAAAACAACGACATGGGACGAGCAAAAAATACATGACGTCAAAGAATGTGAAAATGCAAGACAGAAATAAGGTATAAATTAAAAGATACAACACAATGCAGCAAGAAAAAACAGAAAGAACAAAGTATCGCAGGGCAATACTTCTCGTATTGCTCCTAGAGAACAAATACACGGTGAGCAACTCAATGAAGGTACAGGCAGCAAAAGCAGACACATGAGTGAAGAATAAGTATTAAGGACAGGTGCAACGAAGAAAAAACAACAACACGGTACATGCACACGAATTACACAAAAATTGCAGAAAACCCCTACAATACAAATCATAAGCAGTTACATGACAAACACTTAGTAGACGCTGTGACGAAGCACCAGGAAGAGAGAACACAAAATCTCGACTGATGCATTCAGATCTTCGAAGCTGGAAAAAAACAAAAAATCAGAAAGAAAGATGAATGGAAGATCCAGTGATTTCGAACCAACCGGTCCCCTGCGCCCAGGTAGACCGGAAAGAGGCTTGAGATTGAGGGGTGGAAGCAGCGAAGTTCTCCAGGCGTAGTCGAGACACGATGCGATTCCTAAAAATCGACCGTAAGGCCGCGCCAGCAGAGAGGATACTAGGTGTGGTAGCAGGAGAGCGGAGAGAATGATGATAAAGAAAAACGACATGTTTCACAAGTACGAAGAGATAGGCACAGGCATCCGGCAAAATAGCCGGGGGATGTTTGGTAAGCAATAGCCACTCGTACGCTTGAAAAGGGATGTCTCTGGAGCAAATGGTGCCTACAAGACGAAAGGCAGTATTGAGAAGTGGAAGGAGAACGGGGCAGTGACAGTAGACATGAGGAACATCACCTTCAACACCACAAAAGCAGCAGAGAGAAGTAGAAGAAATAGACATGTGAAAGAGAGAAGAAGGAACAGGAAGGCGGCGGTGAAGAAACCGCCAGTGGATGTTTCGCTCTAACGGGGTAGAAAGGGGAGAGAAAGAGGCAGACCAGATAGGCAGCAGAAGAGAAGGAGAAGCATCAGGAAGACCATGCGGAGAAGTGAGGGGCGCACGGAGGAGCGCATAGATAGAGGCAGTGGAAAAAGAAGAAATGGGAGCAACATAGTCCCGAAAGGGAAGGAAGAAAGGAAGAGAGAGGCTCGGTCCAGAGACAGAAACAAGGCCAGTGTCAGAAACCAGAAGTGGGAAGAGGGTACGGAGAGCGGAGCGAAGAAGGTCATACTCCTCTTCCAAGGTGGAAGAAGGGTCAGGGAAAAGAGAAGAGATGGGTTTCCAGGCCAAATCGGAAGTTAATAAAGCTTCGACAGTGAGAATTCCTGAGCGGAACAAAGGGGGGAAAAGAAAGTATGGTTGATCGGGTGGATGAATCTGAGTGGAAAAGAAAAGAGGTTCTGAAAGCAGGTCCAAGGTGGTAGAGGGAGGAGCGCGGAGTAGCGGGAGAGAATGAAATACCGCTAGAGCGTCGATAAGAAGTGGTGGGAGTCGTTTAGAAGTAGAAGGAGATGAATCCATCCGAAGAAAAAGGAGGTAAGTGAAGGATGGATCATGAAGAGAAATAAGAGTATTCAGGGTAGAAGAAAGTGCCGGGGAGGGCGAAAGGAGAAGACGAATGAAGGAGACGATTCGGTGAGCTCGATAATATGTTTTGACATCCGGGAAATGAAGACCACCAAATGATGTTGGCAGAGAAAGCGTGGCAGCAGAAATCCAATGTCTAGATGACCATATCACTGAAGTGAAAATACTATTGATGGCAGAGAAATGATGCGATTTAAACACACAGGAATCCCAGGGATAGAAGCATTGTGAGAGAAGATATCGATGAACAATTTGAGCACGTTGAAAGTAAGAGGAAAAGGAAAACGTAAATCGCCAAAAACCAGCCGTGCGATGAAGTCGTGGGCCAAGAGCTTGCCAAGTGACGTTGCTTGCGGTAAAGGAGTGTCCAAAATGAGCTCCAAGAAGTTTTTGGGTCGAGGAGGACCACACTGCTCCCCACGGTAAGTCAGTGCGGCCTCTCCAAGAACCACACCACAGGCCAGCACTTTTCTGAATATTCAGGGCAGCACCAGAGAGAGCAGCATACTGTTCATAAGTGGCAAGAAGAGTATCAAATTGGTCATCGCGGCGAAGACAAAAGGTAGCATCATCTGCGTAAGCAGAGACAAGAAAACAGTGGTGCCGAGTACTATAGAGACAATCGGTCCTATCGCAGGTAAGAGAAACGCTCGACTTGCAATCAAAAAAGGCTCAAAGGCGAGAGCAAATAGTTGTCCTGATAATGGACAACCTTGTCTGATGCCAGATTGAAAAGGAATCGGGGCCGTCAAAAATGTGGCCGTCCGAACGTGCAAATGGGCGCCCCGGTAGAGGCTAGGGATGAGAGAAACAAAAGCGGGAGGAAAACCAAAGTGAGTTAATACGGCAGAAAGGTAAGTGTGAGAGACGTTATCAAAAGCGGATTTCTGGTCAAGATTAAACAAAGCTAGGGGTTCGGAATGTTTTAGTGCAAGAAAGGAAAGGTTATGAAGAAAGGAGATATTGTTAGAAATAGAACGACCAGGCACGGCATATGTCTGGTCGGGGGATATTAGGAACGGAAGAACAGAATTTAGGCGGCGAGAAAGGAGTTTAGTGAAGAATTTGTAATCCAGGTTGAGAATGGAGATGGGGCGCCAATTCGACAAGTCCAGAAGGTCACCCTTCTTCGGCAGAGGATGACATGTGCAAC
Source organism: Macrothele yani (assembly GCA_039090855.1). Classification (NCBI taxonomy): domain Eukaryota; kingdom Metazoa; phylum Arthropoda; class Arachnida; order Araneae; family Macrothelidae; genus Macrothele; species Macrothele yani. The sequence goes on along the minus strand of CM077007.1, from coordinate 77,085,000 downwards.
TGTAAATTCCGGCGGAAGCACAGGAGAAGAAAGAGCACACGAAAAAGCGGCAGAGAGAAAAGGCAGGAGTGACGGAAGAAAGGCCCGATAGAACGAGAGCGGGAGGCCATCAGGTCCCGGGGAAGAGTGAAGATTGGGGAGGCAAAAGCCTCTCTCAATTCAGGCAAAGAAAAATCAGCAATGAGAGGGGCGCAGAGAGAAGACGGGACCTGAGGGAGAGAAGAAAAAAAGAGGAGGAAGAAAAAGAAGAACCCTGCGCAACCGCTCGGAACTTCTCCTGAAAGAAGTGACGGACATGAGAGCAGATGAGAGATGTATTGCCAGTAACAGTGCCATCAGGCAATCGGAGATGTCTGATGGAAGATGACGTGCGTCGCATGGATTCCATCTTCGAAAGGACTTCGAAAGAATGCGTCGATGGTGAAATACGTAGGAGCCGAAGACGACGGACTGCTTGCTGAGCAAACGGTTCGAGGCAGGCAGGAAGTTCATCACGGACGGAGGCATAGTGCGGGTCAGACATTGGCGTCGCGGAGAGAAGTCTTCGTACGTTAATCACCTCCATCGAGCGAGTGGTGGAACTAGTAAAGGAGAGTTGACGAACGAGCAAGAGAAGATCCCGTTTGACATCAAGCCACAAACGCAAGGCGCTTCGGGTCATTGTGAGCAGCAGCTTTCAATCAGAAAGGAACTTCTCAACTTCCTCACAAAAGGAACGGTCTTGCAAGAGAGTGTCATCAAACGTCCAATGACGATGCGTAGATGAAGGTGCAGGAGAGACGCAAATTGATAGTGAAACGGCAGAATGGTCGGAAGAAACAGTAGGTGAATGTCGAGCAGCAGTGATAGCAGTGAGTAAGGAAGCAGAAACATATATTCGGTCTAACCGCGCAGCAGTAGAACCGAACGTCGGCGGATTACACCACGTAAAGGAAATGGAATCAGGATTTAGCCGTCTGAAGGAATCGACAAGATGAAAATCATCAAGGAGCTGAGTCAACTGTGAAACTAAATTCATGCGGTATTCGCCAAAAGACGAATTTCTGTCAAGAGAAGGCTGCAGCGTGCAGTTAAAATCCCCCCCACCCCCAAGAACGAAATAATCCCCGGGAGGAATCGCTGCAATCGCTGCACGAATATTACTGAAAAGATGAGCAACATATATTTCATCAGTGGGAATATATACATTAAAGATATGAAAAGTAACATTATGCACACAAAAGGTAAAACACTGAAGAAAATCAAGGTGTAAATTTGTCACAGAAATAGAAGTCAGCTGAGTCAAAAACCGCTGGCGCACACCTACAGCTATACCACCATACCGCGAGAGGCGATACGAGTGGTAAAAGGTGTACGGCCAGCGTCTCCAGAAGTAGTGGGAGTGTCAGCAGAGCAGTGAGTTTCCTGGAGAAGGAGAACATCTCCACCAGCGGCAGAAATGTCCTCATAAACGAGGGAGTTCAACACTGTTGTCGCGAACCCGCGACAATTCAAGGAAGTCACAGTGAATGTGCCATGTCTCTAGTGGCAGTGACAATCTTTTCCAAATGGGAACGGATGTTGTTGTACCGCCGTTGGATGCACTTCTGAGTGGCAGCATCCTTGGCAGATTTACTCTTGATAGTATTGTAAAGAGTTAACAGTTGTGCCAGTTGATTCTCAACTGCTGGGTAGCGACCTTCAAATCGGTTGACATAGGTGGGTAAATTAGGAAGAAGAGTCTTGGCACAAGCAAAGTCGTGCAATTCGTTATATGGGAGAGGAGTGTCCGGAAACACATTCATGTGTAGGCGTGAGGAAAATTCCTCAAGAGGCAGGAGGTAGATAACTGGCTTGGAAGACTTGACAGGGCGACCCGGAGCAGGTGATCCAGCAGCCTTAGTCGGAGAGGTTTGAGTAGAGTGGCCAGATTGTCGCCGTCGTTTCGTAGAGCCGCGAGGAGGTTTGGCATCCCTTTTGTCAGGACGGGTCCGGAGATAGCCCTCCGTCCCATCACTCATCGCTTGGTCGCTGACGCTTTGATAGGCTGTGTCATCAGCGGTCCAGGTCTCGGTATCAGACTGGTCAGTCGCAACGGACTCAGCAACTACTGTAGGGTCCGTAGGAACACGAAAAGATGTTGAAGATTGTAAAACTGGGTAGTGTTCCTCGGAGAGAGAAGGTGGGACAACAATTGGCGTAGAGGTTGCCACCGAAGGTAGGTTGTTTGCAGGAACCACCGTCGGTAACGGAGCGCCACTAGGATCTTGATGAGAAGGCGTCGGATCTTGATAGACGGGCGAAACAGACTTTGGTGGAGCAACTGGACACTGCTTATAGTAGTGACCAACCTGGCGACATTGACTACAATGGAATTCCGTCAGGAAGTTTATTTGCCTGACCTGATCCTCGCACCGAACAATGCAGTGTGTTGGAAGCCGTTCGATTGCTTCTTGTGATGGAAATATGACCCTCGCAACACGGCGAGCACCTTGGATCGACGCATGTCGTGGATCACGTAATGGGTCGTTTCGGGCAGCAAGATGCGTTTGTATGCCTCCAACTACCCGACCAACCGAAGATAAGACAGCATACAGCATGAGATCTGTCACGTCCAACGGGACCGGGTAGAAAGAAACGTTAATGGGTCTTTGGCCCACTGGTTCTGCAGAAAGATGTCTATCACCAATGGTGAGGCCAGATGTTAGGAGAGATTTCGCCATTTCAGCCGTGGCCAGATAAACAACCACAAATCGTCCTCTACGATACATTTGCGGAATAGATTCAGATGGGAACCGCTGTGCAATGGCATCTGCATATACTCGCAAAGGAGTGTCCGGAAGGGCTTCGAAATGGACGCCTTTTGCAAGATTCTCAGTAAAAGCTGTGCCAGCTGGAGAGCTGGCTGGGATATTAAGCACGATATTATTGCCAGCTTGGGAAATGAAAGATTTCAGCTTTTTAGCGCCAACATAATTATTCTTGGATGCTGGACGAGAGACTTTGGAGGTTGCAGCAGAAGAAAACGAAGGTAATGACACGTTGGGCTCGGCAGTGCTAGAAGAGGCTGCATTTCCAGTGATGTCCATTGCGTCATCATCGATAGCGGAAGCCGGGAGATGTGACGTAGCTGGAGAAGGCAAATTGGCAACGCCACAAGCGGACGCTGCGTGGCAACACCCCCATCTGGGGCATCAGAAAAGGAAGAGAGATTAGGGCTATCACTATCCCTACCGGAAGTCGCCATCTTTAATGGCGGCGCCCAGTAGCGAGCTTGGACAGCTCGGCCAAACGTAAATAAGATGAAATACAACAAAATAGGCACTCACCGCGCTCGAAACGAAGCAAAATGAAAGACGATACCTTTATACTTAAGGTGAACGTGAAATTAAGGAGCGAAGAGTCCAATAACACACCCAAATCACAAGAAAATCGCGGAGCAACAACACGCTGCTGAGTTAAATCCAAAGGGCGAGATCCAATGTGAAAATACTCAAAATACTCCATATAATCTCGATATCGAGAGTTCTGTTGGTTCAATTCCACAGCGGCGGCTGAAAAACAATATTTTTGGATGCTATGTGTTTCTGGAACGTGGAAAGAGCGATGTATTTACTTATTAACTGCAGTCACGTATTTGGAGTATTTTCACATAGTAATTAATATTTAGTGATAAATATTCCTACGCATGAGACATTGTAATTAATATTAATATTTGTACGCATGATGCATAGTAATTAGTATTTAGTGCCTAGGTAATCAAAAGAGAAATATTATTAACTTGACATGAAAACATTCGACCTCATGCAATTAGAGTACATGTGGGAAGAACATGTCTCTTACAACGGAGGAAAATTTAAAAAACCGGGCAAAAAGATAAACTACAAGATTCGAAGTATATTTTAAAACGCAATTGTTATTTCTTATCTGCAAATGAACTAGGAAACAGAAATATTATTTTGATGAATATTAATATCTTTACAAATAAAATTCAGCCTGGGATTTTATAAAAAAAATCCCAGGCTGAATTTATTTCCAAATGTCGAGAGTTATTTCCAAATGTCGAAAAACTCCCCAACATCGGAAAACACCCCCATCTGAAAATTCCCCCACCGGTAAAGTCCCCCACCTTTTTGAGTCGTATTTTGAGTAAAATTAATTTGTGCACGGTCCCTGACTGGAAAAGGTGGGGAATTTACTGGTGGGGGAATTTTCCGGTGGGGGAGTTTTTCGAGGTGGGGGAATTTACCGGGATTCTGAGCGACAGATGCTGATGGATCTAGTCAGCCTGGGCGTACTGCACTTTATGAGGTATTTATTCATGCTAAAGCAGCCGAACCCTGGACACCATGCTGCAGTGCCGCCACAAGCTTACGGGAGGCCCTGTGCGAACTCTCCCTGCGAGGCCCTCTGGCTAACTAAATATTTTTTTCTAATTCAACCCGGTTAACGGTATTTTGCGCACGTATACGCAGTAGAATATTTTTTTTTCTGATTAGGTTATGGATAAGCTTTTCACTCATTCATTTGTTATAGAAGGAACTGATATTGTTCTTAAACTTGTAACTGTAACTGCTGTTATTATTAAGCTCAACCGTCGTTCTCCTTTGCGAAAAAAAAAAGAAGAAAAGAAGGTTACTGTTAGTAATACTATGCACTATGAATTTTTTAATCTGTTTTACTATAACTGTGTATTTTAAAAATGAAACCTATGCGGAACAAAAAGAAAAATGTTTTAAAGAGGTACATCAATTTCCTAGTGAATTGTAAAACATTAAAAAAATAACCTTTAAAAGTTAAAGAAACAGTCATCGAATTTCATGAATATTCTGGCATGTAAAAGGAAAACTTCACGTTTTACCTGTCACGCAAAGGAGACCTTTCTCGCCTTTTGTCCAGCAAAATCTTCAATAATATCATCGTAATATAGTTTTGATGCCACATCGCGTTCTATTGACAATGTAACGAGTGCAGTTAACCTTTCTTGAGACATGCTTGTTCCTCAGATACGATTTGATTCATTTCAAGCGAGAGAAACTTTTTCCGCACTCGCGACTGTTATCGGCGCTGTTAACATGATTCTGTACGCGATAGCTACGTTATGGGAGGGATTTTGCATTCCATTTAAAATTTGCAATACTTGGATGGCAGTATGGACGTCGTCCGGAGCAAGTTCTCTCATTATTTTCAGTTCTGTGCATAGCTCCTCTCCGCATATATCGCTGGAATTTCCTGAACGAAAAAATCAAATCCAGGTTTTTGCAATATTTCATTAGATCTTCGTCATTCATTTGTTTCATTGTCGGTAGAGAATACAAAAATCCAAACTAGTCATTGAACTCCTTATATTGTTCAAAACGAGATTTCAGAGACTGTAAAGCAGTGTCTATAACAGGATAAAAATACTCTATTTTGAAGACTTCCTGTGCAGATTTTGTGTTTCTCAAGGGCTCATCGTCTACTTCGTAATAAAAGATTCTTCTTTTTTTAGCCTCTCTATGCTCAAAACATTTTGGTTCAACACCTAACTGTTCATAAATTTCGCTAGTGGCCTTCATTTCGAAATTGGTTCAAAAATTTAATATCCCCCTGATGCATATTTTCTGCCATGTCAAGCTGCATGCTCTTTGATTGAAGTGGTTTGCTCACACTGTTTATAGCAAAGAGTATGCCATACCATATAACAATACCCAATAAGAATTCATAACTTTGAAGTTCATTTACTGCCAACGAGCGAGCTTCACATTTGATTTTAGGATCATTTATTGTGTCTGCAACTTCAAGAAGTGCGTCCCTTACATATTTTGCTTGGTATCTAATGGGTTTAACACTTTCTACACGGCTTACCCGTCTAGTGTCACAGGACTTCTTAACAGTAATACAAGGAACATATTTGAGCATAATGTACCATCGGGTAGGAGATGCTGCAAATATACACTGCTGGCCACCCAAAATGCAACACCAAGAAGGAAGCATCCGACTGGCCCGAAATTCGCAGCATGCGTCGCCCGCGAGAGGACATGCAAACGATTAGCATTTCAGGGCATATGCAAATCATGTGCGCCCGGCACGATCATGATCATGATCATATGTAGAGGATTTTAGGAAGGGAGTGTCTGACCCCAGGTCTTAAATAACCCTTAGAAATAGGAAGCTAGGAGATTTGGGCTAGAGTGTCCGATAGGAAATTGACACTGAAGCGAAGTAGAAAGGGGGAGGAAGACGCTATTATTTATTACCGGGGGGCCAGTACCTGGGCTCCGACGGCTTAACGTGCCCATCCGACGCACGGAGGTTATTTAGTAGATCGCGCGTTCGTACCTGCCTGAGATCGAACCTGAGGTCCTTTCCGCAGCAGTCACGAACGTTGCCCACTGGGCTACCCACAGTGCGCCCGGCACGCCACCGAGAAGCACTATAAGGAGGGCGCACAGAAGGCGGGGTGTTAGTAGCGGAAGTGTGTTGTGCTGCCGGACCTGTGCGTCGGAAGCTTCCTGATGCCTCGTCGCAGAATACGGCAGTCATTCCAGCACGTTTTGGAGTTCGACAGAGGACGAATAGTGGCTTATCGCGACAGCGGTTTATCGTACCGAGACATCGGCGCCCGTGTGGGACGACATCAAGCCATAGTGAGGCGAGTATGGATTCAGTGGGTGCAGGAGGGACGGACGGACCGACGTGAGCGATTGCCGCAGCCGCGGCACACCACCGAACGAGAGGACCGGCATGTTGTGCGGCGGGTATTGACGGCTCGCACAGCCACATCACGAACGTTAGCGCAGGAATTAGGGTGTGTTGCGCAACAACCTGTGTCAGCACGTACCCTTAGACGTCGTCTGCAGGAGCGGGGACTTGTCGCACGGCGCCCATTGCTCCGATTACCATTGACGTTACACCACCGGCGAGTGCGGCGGTAGTGGGCGGTGTAACGCCGCACCTGGACTACGGATTAGCACGACATTGTCTTCTCCGACAAATTGCGCTTCTGCCTGCTACACCACGATGGTCGGATTGGCGTGTAGCGGTACCGCGGCAAGAGACTGCATGACGCCTGCATTATGCATTGCCACATCTGTCCGTCGCCTGGAGTTATGGTTTGGGGCGCAATTGGATATGACACCCGCACCCCTCTGGAACGCAACGCCGGTACACTCAACAGCCAACGCTGCATCTTTGACATTTTGGGACCTGTAGTCCTCCCTTACCTGCAGGACCTGCCAGCGGCCACATTTCAACAGGACAATGCGCGCCCGCACGTGGCACGCATCGTGCGAGAATTCTTCACGGCCCACCAAGTGTCACTGCTCCCGTGTCCCGCCTGTTCTCCCGATATGTCGCCCATCGAACACGTCTGGTCGCTGATCGGCAACCGAGTGGCTCGGCAAGCACCACCCGCGGCAACGCCTGCTGAAATGTGGCAATGTGTGGAAGCAGCCTTCAGCGAGATACCCCAAGCCCACATCCAAAGCCTTTTTCGTTCGATGCCGCGGCGTGTAGCGGCCGTTATTGCCAGCCATGGGGGCCACACGAACTATTGATGTCTGCGTGTTCCGCAAGTCGCACGGGCCTGTAAGCTCAATCGTTTCATCTTTGTATCTGTTGTTATGTGTCCAGTAAATCTGGCTTTGCTATCTCGTGTCTTTCTGGTGTTGCATTTTGGGTGGCTAGCAGTGTAAAATAGATTCTATCAATTACAAGTCCCGCCTCCGCTCAGGAGGTCGTCCTTTGAATTTATTTAGCAGTCACTCACTCACAGCAAATCAACTGAGGTTCTCTCACACATAATTTATTTAATATAAATTTAAAGCCCAGGCGCTCTCTTCCTCCGCTTTACTTGGGATATCTGCGAACCAAGGAAGGGAGTGAAGGTTTTAAAATAAGGCACAAAAATAAAAGTTGCAGTAACTACGCCGTATTAGCGAATAAAGAAATTTAATGATGAGAAATTAAATACCGAGAGTCTGGTTTCTCTCGAAAAGTCCGCGTAGAGAGAATGCCTAACGTATTTCTGGTCCGTCACGAGAAAATCCGATTACTAATAGTTCACTATTCTCTGCCAGCAATTAATCTCCGGCAACGAAGAAAGTCTCCGGTTGAGTATTTTTCTTACTCCAACCCTGCTGCTGTTCAATAATTCGATGCCTTCTTACACCTCCCACACTCGAGTCATCCTGACTCTACGCTTTCCTACGGAAGCACTCGGTTTCTCTTCAACGCGCGATCTATTTTTCCGGGAGCTCCTGCTCCCCACGTCTGGACACTTCCAAAACGTACTTCGAACTCTTCTCCTCACGCTCTTTTTTTCTTTGCGTGACCTCCTCGCCCTTCTTCCGAGAATCCCATCATTCCACTTGCTCCGTTGCCCCGAGGCATCGACCTCTGTCCTCTCAGACACCGGACGCCAGCCCTCAGGCTATCAGGCTTCTCCCTAGGAAACGTAGCCCTCGCTGGCCCTCCTAATCTACCCCCCCGGTCAACTTTATCGTGTTCCGCGATCAACTCGTGGCATTTCTCTACTGGCCCCTCCGCTTGAAAACCAGACTCTCTACAGATACATGAATGCATTCAACAATAGCAGCATACTTTCAACATAAAGGAAGTTTACAGACCACCAAACTTATTGGCGCCCTTTTGACATAGAGTATTTATTGTCTGTGTCTGTTGTGATACTCTCTAAAAGCAAGATTTATTGTGTAAGGTATTGTCCCTCTGAACACTGTGTTTCCGTTATCGAAATTCAGCTGGCATTCCTTTTGGCGCCGTTAATCTTACGCCAGATATCTGCATTGTACAACCACACTGTGAACGAAAGAAAGTTATCCCCTCAGGGAGAGAAAAGTCCTTCCTGATTCAAAGTGCAGCGTGCTAAGATCGGTGCTCCTGTATCCCTGAGAGACCCTGAGTCTATTGGGCGGGGTCAGATGGTGTTACCTTGTTAAGTCCAACACACGCCGCAGCACCGACAGCAATATATTTTCTTCTCGCCGCTGGAAACTCTGTGATTGACGGGTGTGAGTGGACATCACGTCGCGCCATTCTTTGGGTTTTACCGACTATCTTGGGATCTACTTTTTGTTTATTTTCCTAAGCTGTTTTTCCACAGCAAAAACAGTTGTGTGTGTGTGTGTGTGTGTGTGTGTGTGTGTGTGTGTGTGTGTGTGTGTGTGTGTTAAGTCAACTGGCCGCTGTGTTTGGCGATCTATTAGCTTTCTTCTGTTGCTCATTCGTGCTTGTTTCAACGTTTTAACCAGGTTCACTTCTTTACTTCGAATGTAACTAGTTAACTTTTTAAGAATAGAGTTTGCGTTAAGTGAGTTGAGTTGAGATGTCTAGAGAACGGGATAAGTTCCTCAAATTCGAATCATGTTATCAAAAAACAAAGAAAAGAAAAAGAAGATAAATGTTTTTACGAAGTCAGGAAGGTGTTTTCGATAAATTTCTACTACCTTCAGCTTCAGTTCCTGTGGCCAGCAGTTCATCGTTTGCTTCAAATTGCATCGAAGATAAAGAATCCAGTTATAATAATGGGGATTTCGTTCAAGTCAGAGCAAGAGATAACAATGTTGCGAGTGTTTCTGACCAGCTTACACGAATATCTGATGTGAAGGAATGTGATTCATCATTTCAAACAAGTGAAGAATTTGTTCTACTGTTAGATCTAGGTGAGTGGCCACCTGTTTTAAACAACACACAGTTTGATATAATCTTGCAAACTGTCCCGATTTGTGTGGTAAATTCACTATAAGCGTATTTTATACAACGGAGAATCAGTAGAGAGGAGGTGGTTGATTTAGTCAAAGAAAAAAGATTAAGTTTCCTGTTTTTGCTGTAAATTATTCGGAAACACAAATGGGGGAATGTTAGCACGTGAAGAGTTTCGCGACTGGAGACATTTAAGTCATAGGTTGAAGAGTCATGAAATTTCCCAAAATCACGTAGAATGTATTAAAAGGTGGACTGAGTGCGAGCTTAGACTTCCGAAAAACCTCACCATTGACGACAAACAAAGGTCACTCAGTTTTCAAGAAAAGCAGCATTGGACCTCGAATTCTTGAAACGCATTTTATATGATATTCAATATTTGGCTGAATATAACCTTGCATTTAGGAGTGATAACAACACTCTGTACTCGCCCAGCAATGGCAATTTTCTTGGGCTGATACAAATGATTGCAAAATTTGATCCTGTTTTACAAGTGCACTTAAGACGCATCAAAAATAACGATATTCACGACCATTATTTGGGTAGCGAAATTCAGAATTAATTCATTAATCTAATGGCATCTAAAGTAACAAATTCAAATGTAGACCATGTTAATAAACCAAAGTACTTTTCAGTTATACTAAATTGCACTCCCGATTTAAGTCATCAATGTAGTTGGTCGTTAGATTTGTTAAGATTTCAGAGGGAAATTTTAAAGTTAAATTTATAGAAACTGTGTCATCTACTGGAAAACACCTCCCTGACCGTCTCTTGGTAGCCCTGGTTAAATGACTGCAGGGGCCAGGTGCACGATAACGGCGCTAATATGAAGGGTGTAAATAACGGTGTCCAAGCTCGAATTCTTCAATTAAATCCTACAGCATTTTTCATGCCATGTGCATGCAACAATTTACATTTACTCTTAGGAGACATGGCTAAATGTTCTGCAAAGGCGATTATTTTTGCAAGGGCGAAAACTAATAATGCTACGAATGTATATTGCTGTATAAATTCATGTTAATTTATGCGTGTTAAAAAAAACTATGCCACGTGTTTCGATGGACGACACCACTGTGGTGTTTGTGTATACAGACTCGAGGAGAGGTGGGATGGTAATTCATATGTTTTGAACTGTCGGATTTTTTTATTTTTATTTTTTTTGTCTGTGTACTTTTGTTTTATTTTATCTTATCTATCCACCAGCGCGAGGTCCCTCAAAGCGCGAGGCTCTGTGCGATCGCACGCGCCGCACACCCTTAGTGGCGGCCCTGCCCTGCTGCCTCTCGCCACGAAAAATTCTGCTCAAAGAAAAATGAACTGTGGTAAAACAGACTATGTGATATACCTCGAGTGAAGCGGTAAGCTGTTTGTTTTAATTTCCCCACCTCAGAACATTTCTGCACGATAGCCATCATATGTTTCCTCTCCCACTGCTATTTCCTTACTAGAGAACTTTCTCACAGCCGCCTTTTCGTTTAGCTCCCAAGTTCAACAACAACAACAACAAATGTATGTAATAAATTTGGAATTAAAAAAAAAGGCCAGTTGATTAAAAAAAAAACAAAGAACCTAGATATAATTTTTTTTCTTGATAATATCTTTTAAAATGTGAAAAAATATTATCAGAATGAGTTTTGGTGATCTGTTGTAAATGTAGAGCCAAGGTATCTTGGCCAAGATCCCCCATTTCTTAGTATTTTTGCTTGTGTATGTAATTGCCTGGGGAACTGTTGCTGAGAAGTAAAACAAAAGAATGAGTAACCTTAAAATTTAGAAAAAGGTCTAAAAGAAAAACTTTAATTTATTCTGCTTAGTCCAAAATGATTTAAACTTAATATAAATTTTGAACTTCAATTTTCATTTTACCTTTCATTTTGAGATTTTGAGATTTTGAGTTTATGAGATTTTGCGTCTCATAAACAGAGCAGCTGCAAATTAAATTGAAATTTACACTTCAAACTTCTTTTAGGTCTATCTTTGGCTTACCTCTGGGAGTGAATTAAAAATAATTGCTGAAAAAAATACATATTTTTTGTTTTTTGTTTTATTATCATTCCTAATAGGGGGTATGTTGAACAACCAGTTCTCCTCTTGAATTTTTTTATTTTATTTGTTAATGCAGTTGTGTGGTGTATTATCAACTGAAATTCAAGACAAAATTGTGAAAGGTTCGCGCCTCCTATGAGTGGTTAAAAAAAAAGCTATTTACAAAGACAAAAAGCTTGTAAAATTAGTTAAAGAAAAACAAATGTCAGAAGGGCTTTTATGCTATTGAGCCCAAATTACACCATCAAGAAGTTCTCTCTTCAGTGTCAAAAAGAAAAAAACACCTTTTATGCTGTTAATTACAATAAATACAGACCAACTGGTCTTTTCAAAATACCATTCTTGAGTGTCGTATAATGTGTTGTGTGCTTAATATATGTGAGTTAACTGTATGTATCCACAGTAGCCTGGACTAGTGGACGGATTCGAATTGGGTTCATCTTTGCACTTCACAAGCCGAAATTTTCCTTAATAACAAAACTGATTTTCTATTATTTCTCCGATCATACAATTAAATAATCCTCTTGTACTTCAACAGCCTTTTTTAATCACTTTAAAAATTCTATTACAGTTTTGGGGTTATTTTTTTTACTCAGTATATCTATTTTCTTTTTTTTGGTTGTTTGTTTCAAATGGTCATACTCTTGGAAAAATGAATTAAAATCATTAAATTAAAAATATCTTTATCATAACACGTCGCAAAATTGCTCCTACCGACGGCAAAACAATAAACACGAAGAAGTTGAAAGCTTTCTCTTTCTCTCGCACAAAGATTTCTCTTCAGCACTGTTTTACATCACCCAGAAGGATACATTTAGCTGAAACGTTCCCACATGAACAAATTTCTCTTACATTTTACGTTTCTCTAAAAAAACAACAACAACAGGATTTCTCTTTTTCTCTTCCCTGAGCCTTAGCAGCAACAAGTCCAGTGTCACGTGGCAGAGAATCATTTATTCATTTCGGGCAGTAATTGCTTTTGCAGCTACAATAAAACTTATTTTCTTCCTTTTCTGAAATCACTGACTGTAAATTGGAGACAAATGATTCCTTTTAACTCCAGATGCTAAGAGGATATCGATAACAGTAACAAGCCATGAGACATCTCTTTGTAGGACTTTCTTCATGTAATACCTATTAGAATGACGCATGGAATTCAAATTTACCTCAAAAATTGCAGTTGTCAGTTTGTTATGAATGTCGCTTCAAGTCATGTAAATGCAGATGTGAAGAAATTTTATTTCATTTGTTTCTGTGTATATTTTGTGAAGATACATACTTATATTAGTGAGAGGTACACTGAAGCGCCAGAAAAACTGGTACACCAGTCTAATACTTGGTAGATCCCCCACTGGAGCGCAGGACTGCAGAAATACGACGGGGCATGGACTCCACTAGCTTCTGGAAATATGCTGTAGGCAATGCACACCATACTTCCTGCAGAGCGTTCCACAATTCGGGTGTATTCCGAGGTCTCGGATTCCTGTGTTCGATAGCGCGTTGCATGGTATCGCAAATGTGTTCTATCACGTTCAGATCTGGGGACTTGGGTGGGAATGGCAACACCCCAAACTCAGATGAATGCTCCTCTAACCATAATGTGGCGTTCCGACACTTGTGTGGAGGTGCATTGATCTGTTGGAACAGGCCCAACCCATCAGCATGAATGCAGGACATGAACGAATGTACCTCGTCAGAAAGGATGCGCATATAGCGTTGGCCGGTCACAGACGTTTGTAGACATACCAGGGGTCCCAGTGAAGTCCAGCTAAACACACTCCATACCATTACGGACCTCCCACCAGCCGGTACAGTTCCCCGTTGACAGGCGGGATCCATGGCTTCATGGGGTTTGCGCCACACACGAATCCTTCCATCCGCCTGATACAGTTGGAAACGCGTTTCGTCAGACCAGGCTACTTGTTTCCAGTCATCAAGTGTCCAGTGGCGGTGTTGCCGTGCCCAAGCGAGGCGCATAGCTCTGTGTCGTGCACCCATCAAGGGGACTCGAGTTGGGCGTCGGCTCCCAAAGCCCATTTCGTGCAGGGTACGTTGCCCAGTCCGGACGCTGATACTTGTTGAGGCTCCAGCATTGAATTCCGATTATACCTGCGAGAGTGTTGCACGCCTATCGCGTGCAACGATTCTTGACAGCCGAAATGGTCACGTTCACCCAATGTCTTTTTACGGCTACACTGGTATCGTAGGTTGGAGGTTTTGCCGGAATTCTTGTAGTCACGGTACACCCTTGCAATGGTCGTCCGTGAAAATCCGAAATTCGTTTCTACCATCGGAATACAATGGCCCATCTCACGAGCGCCAACTATGATACCGCGTTGAAAATCGCTTAAATCGTTATTACTTGTCATTCTCATGCCGTAAACAGTTCTGAAAGCTGGCAAGGATGTCTATCGCTTTATATACGCACTGGCGGACGCAACTGAGTACGCTCATAGGTGACGTTGCTATGTATTTTGCATAAGCTCATCTGTACCAGTTTTTCGGGCACTTCAGTGTATATTACAACAAAGGAGAGGGGGAGCAACACCCTGCACTTTTGCATCTGTGATTCTAGTCGTCTTTATTTTACGTTAATTAAGTACAACTTCTGTTGATAATCGGATTGTACTGTGGTAAGCTCAAAACCATGATTTTTACAATTGAGTGAATGACGCCCAAAATTTTAGAGGAACAGTCATTCAAGAATGTATGACTCAAGTGTTTGTTACAGGATCAGATGGCATTGTGGGAATACCTCAGAGTAATGCTATCATAATGAGACGTACAGGAGAATAAAAACTGTTTTATTTAGTTTTCCTAAATGATTGCACAAATGAAAACTGATCAGATTTATAAATTAAGTGGAAATTTGAAATTAGGTAAGTATCATCAGAAAAGAGGTACCAGGTGTAGATATGCTCTCCAAATGGTGTAACAATTTTTTATTAATTTTCTGTGTGACTCTGATTGCAAAAGAAATTTTCTCTCTGTACAAAACATTTGTAAAGAAACACACGCCTTTTAAGATTTGTTAGAATCATCAATAACAGTGCAACCAAATGCAACCAATTTTCAAAAGAGGGTTGCTGAGAAAATTACCACAGTGAAACTGCTGTGGAAGTTCTTTAAACTCTTTTTTTTTAATATAGAGAAAGGGGTTCCTCCTTCCCTGTCCTCTATGAAAACGTAATTTGTTGCGATTTATGCCATCCCACTCTACGTGTTCACCTGCTTGGAGATGAACAATAGCCATGAAGGAATGAATTTGGTCCGCAACGATGTTCAGATGCACCCTGCCGTACAGATGTTCTATAATCGGTATCGGAGGACTGATGTGCACCAGGAAAATATTCCCCCACCAGAACACCACCTCCATCGGTCTCTACTGCTGACAAGATGGTTCTATGGCCTCACGTTGCTTGCGCCAAATTCGTATCCTGCTGTGACCCTGACCACAGTAATTTCAGCTCAAGTTAGTATTAATAACCAACTTTAATGTTATCTTATAAGTTAAAATCATTTCCCTTTTCGCTATAGTTCTTTTGTTCCAGCTCTGAGTTAGTTGGTCTCCTAATCTCAGTTTTCATCCAGCGATCAATGAGTCGTAGATATTGAGACGGCCACTCAATAGCTTTTTGCTAGCCTAAGTGAGCCACTCCGTGCTATGCTTCCGAAATCAGAAGAAACACTATTACTGGCCGTCCCATGCATCGGCTCTTCAGAAATTCAGTTTGAATTATTTCATTGTTCTCGAAAGGATTTTACGACATATCGTCCGAGTACAAAGAGATTCGAGCGCTTCCCTTTTTCTTACAACTTTGGATTTCAATGAGGTAATTCTCCCGATGGGTCAAACTCGCGATATTGAACATTCAGCAACTGCGATCTCCTCTCAGCATTGAAACAGTAAAAAAAATATCTAACATCCCTCGTCTTCCCTTTGTTTGGGGAGCCGAAAAATTCTCCTCGTCGCACGGAATGTCCCCGAAACTCACCCTTCAAGTTCTAGATCCAAACTCCTTCTACACCGAGTTTTCTACCCTTCTCTCAGAAAAGTTCGGGTTACTTTTTAGTACATCTCTCTTTCGAACTATCTGGACAGTTGCTGAATGCTCATTATCCCAACTTTGGTTGGTCGTGGGGAATACCTCATTAAAATCCAAAGTTGTAAGAAAAAGCCCGAATTTTCATCAATCTTCCTAATATGTTCCGATATGAGGAAGATTTTGTCTAAAGTTCGTGATTTTTCATAGCACTCCTTTCTGCCACTGATAGACACGCATTTCTATTTCTAATTGCAAATATTTTTCAGATTTAAAGAATTCGGTTGATTTTTCCTTTCTGTAGCTGGTTCCATTCACTGTCAAAAACAATGCAAACATTGGGTACTTCAATTTACGTGGAGTTTTTCCCGCTGGTGGCGAAATACTTTCTTTTATTTGTTGATTTTTTTACTTTTCTGATATCTGCTCTGAAATATTTTTTTTTATTTATTTATTTTTTTATCGGGAAGAATTCAAATTACGTGCTAATTTCCCTCTAGAATTCGGTGTTATCTATCATGTTCATTTTTCCACTTTTATACTTATTTTTTTCGTTTTTTTTTTTTAATTTCTCTTGATCAAGCGAGCCGTCCTTTGTAGAAAAGCAGCTCTTGTGTGTTCTCTTTTTTATGCAATTGAAATTTTTCTGACATTTATCTGAAGCACATTAGAATCTTTATGTGTTATATGTTTGCTTTGATGAAATAAAAAACCTCATTGTCCGCAATTCATTACACCCGCGTTGGTGTACCCGATTCTCAGGGGTTTGTGTATTTTCTTCCTGTATTAGTCTTCTTAATCAATAAGGTTTGTTTTTTTACTTGCAGTCTTCTTAATTACGTGACATGTACGTTTCGTATTTTCGCATACACCGCAGTAAATAGCAAATAACTTTGTCATATACTTATTACAAAGTTTTTCACCATTTCGTTTTCGTCCACTGGCGACTGTTGATGTCGGGCAGGGAAGTAGACTGTTAGTAAAACGACCTGGTGTCATTAAACGTTTATGCATTTTTAGAGGAAAGAAAGCTTTACGAGGGAAAATGCTCAAAAACACGTGAAGTTTATCTTAATAATTATGCACCGCTACCCGTGTAAAATTGATTATGGACACCTACAGGGTGGATACGACTAATCGGCACACGCGCTCCGATCAGGTTTGACCCATATATATATATATACGGTCGAGTCGCATTATTGTGACCACTAGCTAATATCCAGAGTAACCGCCGTGTGCAGCGCGGACAGTAGCTAGACGGGCTGGGAGTGGACTCAATAAGGTGCTGGAAGGTATTCACAGGTATGTGGACTGCAGTGCATTTGACAGCTGCTGGACGGTGCGTGGTGGAGGATACATAGAGGTGACAACACGATCAAGGTGGTCCCACAGATACCCAATTGGGATTAAGTCTGGGGAATTAGGGGGCCAGGGAAGTACTTTGAAGTCTTCATCGTGGTTCCAACCACTCTCGGACATTTCTAGCTGTGTGACACGTCGCATTGTCATGCTGGAAGATCTCATCTGCCCCAGGGAAGACAATTAACATGTATGAGTGTACGTGGTCTGCAAGGATGGATTCATAACGAATTATGTCCATAATGACTTCCACAGGTATGAGTGGACCCAGGGAATGTTACGAAAACATTCCCCAGACCATTACGCTGTCCACACCAGCTTGTGTTCTTCCAGCAATGGTTGAAGAGTGTTTGTTTTCCGATGTTTCTCGCCTTATACGCCAACGTTCACCCGTTCGATGAAGCAGAAAACGCTACTCTTCGGACAAGGCAATCCTTTGCCAATCAGCGGAGGTTCAATTCCGATACTGCCGTGCAAATGTAAGTCTTTCCTACCGATGCACCTTCGTTAGCACAGGTGCAGTGACCATTCGTGATGAAGCAGAAAACGCCGCCCCGGTGGCGCAGTGGTCTAAGGCGTTGGCCTCTGATCATTCGTCCGTAAGGGGTCCGGGTTCAAATCCCGGTCAGGCATGGATGTTGTGTTTGTCTTACGGCACTGGCTCTCTCCCTTCCCTGGAACCAGTGACCCTAAATTAGGGATGGGCGACTGCTTATAGCCCATTGAGTTGCTCACGGTGGTCGTTAAACATCCAATTAAAAAAAAAAAAGAGGCAGGAAACGTGACTCATCGGACAAGGCTATCCTTTGCCAATCAGCGGAGGTCCAATTCCGATACTGCCGTGCAAATGTAAGTCTTTTCTGCCGACGCACCTTCGTTAGTATAGGTGCAGTGACCATCCGCCTGTATCGGAGCCCCATACGCAGCAAGGCTTGCTGAATTGTCGTTTTACACACACTTCCGGTAGCCACATGGTTCATTCGGCCAGTGAGTTGCTCCACTGTAGCGTGTCGATCGGCCCTCACGCACCTTCGAAGCCCACGTTCACCTCTCGCATCAATGGCATGTGGTGATCCCAGTTTCCACGTCACTTATTCGCAATGGTGCCATTTCTCCAACCACGTTATACTATAACCACAGCAGCACGCGAACAGTTCACAAACTGCTATGTTTCAGAAATACTGCTGCCCTTGGCCTGAAAGCCTATAGTCATCCCGTTTTGCAAATCTGATAAATCGCTCCTTTTATCCATGACAGCAACGAGTTATATGTTTTTAGAATGCCTACAGCACACCTTATATACCCTCCAAACTAACTCACGACACGTGCCTTCATTCATTGGCTACGCGCTGTTGACGTCAAAAGTAGGAGGTGGTCACAATTATGTGACTAGACTGTGTGTGTATATAAACACTATATTGAAAAAAGTCACCAGACACCCCTTCAAAAGCAAATGAACGGATCCATTGCGTTGTTAAGATGCGCGGTACAGCTGCAAACGGCATAAAAACAAGCCTGCAGCTGACCGCGATCATATCGCACTGTGAGTTTGAGAGAAAATGTCGCGATGGGAGTGAACTGATTTTGAGAAAGGAAAGATTGTTGGGTGTCATATTAGTGGGTTGTCCATAAGAGAAACCGAAAGGCATTTAAACATACCCAAGTCAACTGTTTTGGGTGTACTGAATAAGTGGAAGACACATGGCGTGCCTGAAGCAGGAAAACGTACCAGCAGACCAAATAAAATCAGTGATAGAGGACGTCGAAGCCTCAGGAGAATCGTTACAGCTAATCGAGGGAGTACTGCGCAATACCTCAGTGTACAGGTGACTAAAAATGCTGAAACCTCGGTATGTACACGCAGCATTCGCAGGGAACTTCATTCCGTGGGTTACCGTGGTCGTGCGGCTGCTCATAAGCCTTTCATCTCCACTCCGAATGCTACTCGTTGTTTTGTATGGTGTAAAGAACATTTATCGTGGACCATAGATCAATGGAAACGGGTCCTATGGACTGATGAATCCAGAAACACGATCCATCAGTCTGATGGTCGCGTGTGGGTATGGAGGCAGCCGGGGGAACGCTATTTACTATAGTGTACTGTACCTACGGTCAGGTTTGGAAATGGCAGTGTACTCGTGTGGGGATGTTTTTCGTGGTATGATCCCGGTCCATTGGTTATCGTGGACAAAAGAATATCGAAGTAGACGTGCTGTTAACCAGCACGTTTACCCCAATAATTGGTATTTTCTTGCTCACAATTGAATTGCAAAAATATGACAAAACGGTTTAAACTCCTAAATATAAAATCTTACTACTAAGCAACAGTTAGCGGCAGCATTATGTACTGAATGGAAGCGCATACCTATCGCTGTGTTCCAAAACCTTGTCGAAAGGATGTCTCGAAGGGTCAGTGCATGCATTAAGGCCAAAGGTGGACCGACACCAATAAATGCTATTTTGTGTTTCTCTTCTAGGTGTCCGTGATTTTTGTCAATATAGTGTATGTATATACACACACCAGAAATAAGCAACTAAAATAAGCATAAAATAACAAAAAAAAAAAAAAAAAGCATCTAAAGCTTGCGAGAAAAGTAAGCAAATTCAAATTTAGAGCGTCGGATCCATGTTAATGTCATCTGCGTGACCAACTTTAAATCTGCCGTTCCTGCTTCAATTACTTGTACTTTCCACGTATAAACACGATTACCGTTATATGCCATAATTTCAAGCAACTGCTCCTCCCTCATCGCTACTCAAAGAAAGGCTTGTTAATTGGTATTTTCTTGCTTACAAATAGAATTGCAAAAATGTGGCAAAATGGTTTAAACTCCTAAATATAAAATTTTGTCTCACCGGTTCAGTAGTTTTTTTTACGTATGGCGACCAAAACGTGGCCCACAGATATAAAATTTTGATGGACTCAAAAAGCAAACATTTTCTGCCGATTTCCCGATGTGGAATTCTGTTAGTGCTATTTCGCACGCGCCAGGTCTTTACTTATAGTTCTGCCTGTCAGGCGCCGGTAGCAGGCATCGCGCCATTAGATGGTTACTGCTGGTTTATAGAAAAAGGGAAATGTGCGGTAGACGGTTAGTCATAACCGCACTCAACCGCAGACTTTACGGAGTGTATGAAAATGAAACAGTCAGAGGTGAAACTATCTTGAGCATCAGCAACCCAGCAACGGAATGTGGGCGTAGAAGAACAACTCGCATTCACAATAACACAAATCCTTGCTTAGCATGATGCAATCTCAAGAGATATCAGTCTGAAAAACTTTCACCAACGGTCTGAGAATGCACACACACACACACACACACACACACTCACCAGTGAGAGAGAGAGAGAGCTATGAGAAAACATATTGCTTACCAAATTCGAATAATGCGATTTTGAAAGAAAAAAAAAAAACCTCTCCAGCAGCGGCCCACTGCACGATCTCTCGCGCGCGCTCGAGCGGCCAATCCAACCCTGGACACCTATACAGTCAGTGGCGGATTTAGAATTACCGGGAGCCTGCGCACAGCTTTGATTCGAGAGCCCCCTATCCACTTTGCCTACCATTCTTGAAAAATAAGGTTTTTTTCGTTGCCACATACCCTCTGCCCTGTGTTTGCTTTTTAATATATTAATCGCAAAAAAAATCGACTACGAGATTACAACATAAATATACATATTACGAAATATGTAATTCATGAGACAAACCTTAAGGGTTGTCCTATGTTATAAACGTGTTCTAGACTAAATATAAATAATACCTTAGATATTATGTATAACTATAAACACACATTTTGAGTTCCCCGAACATAATAGTTTCACTATTTCCACGGAGCAGCGCGCGCGCCTGTGTGTGTGTGTGTGTGTGTGTGTGTCGGTTGCTGCCTCCATAACGCAAAAACTATTACAGCTGTCAAGACGAAATTTAAAATTCATTGGGATTGTGATGCCCCGATGGGAGGAATCAGCGGAAGTCATAGGTAGAAAAGCCTTTGTCATAACAAAGAAAGTCGGAACTTTTATAAGAATGGTCACTGAAGCGTAGAACTAGCTCCTGACATTTTACATACGGTCAGCTTCCGGAAATGCTTTACTTGACATTTATGCTACATGCAGTGTGGGATCTGCTGTCGCATATCATCAGATATAAATTCCGTATTGAACCGCAAAACGCTCATTATATTATAAGCAAATCTGTCACAAATAAATATATAGCAATTTATCGATCACTCTATGACTTCTCCTTCTTTTTCTTCTTTTCTTTCTCTTTTATTTAGAAGCAAAATGAAGAAAAGAAGAAAAAAAAATGTAAAAAGGTTCTTCATTTTGGGGCTGCCTACCTCCACCCTCCCGTTTCGTGGCCATCCCTGAAAATCCGCCCTGTACATAGTGTAAAGGGTATCCTGAACTGAAAATCCGCCCTGTCTATAGTATAAAGGGTATCCTGAACTGAAAATTCGCCCTGTCTATAGTATAAAGGGTATCCGAACTGAAAATTCGCCCTGTCTATAGTATAAGGGTATCCTGAACTGAAAATCCGCCCTGTCTATAGTATAAAGGGTATCCTGAACTGAAAATCCGCCCTGTCTATAGTATAAAGGGTGTCCTGAACTGAAAATCCGCCCTGTATATAGTATAAAGGGTATCCTGAACTGAAGCGAAAAGATATCATTGTTTGAAATTCTTCTTTATGCGGAAAAGAAACCGCTTAGTCATTGTCTTCTTCGTCGACGTTTCTTGTCTTGCGAAACTGCTGCACAGTGCATGGAAATCAAAATGCAAACAATTTCCTTGGAAACGGGATATTCAGTCAGCTTCTCTGAAAAAAGTTGGAAAACTTACCAAGCACAGAATATTTACTTGATTTTTTACTGAATTCTTAAGTGCGGTCAATTTACTCTCTGAAGAGACAGTTGTTTCATTTATCTTTGATTAACTCATTATGTCAATCGGATTGTCATCTTCAAAATTTGTATTATATGGCGTATTCCCGTATTTCTTTCATGATTTATCTGCTTCTCCGGGCAAACACGGGATAAGATTCTTAACCTCCAGATTCGCTAAACATGAATGCCGGTTGCTTCGACTAGCGAATCCTGTGATGATTAAATTCAAATTGATCGGAAACTTGGAGCTTGGTCGTTCTGGGTGGTGTAGTGGTTAGCATACCCGGGCGTTTTCGGGGAGACGCGGGTTCGAGTCCCGCTCCAGGACGATGAAAATTTTCAAGTTTTCGGATATTATCTGACTTACCATCCTTGTCACATTTACGCCAAAAATCGGATTGTCATCTTCAAAATTTGTATTATATGGCATAATCCCGTATTTCCTTCATGGTTTCTTAGCCACTTTTGTTTTACTTCTTTTCTTTATAATGAGGAAACATCTGGTGAAATGAAAAACAGGTATATAAAGTTCATTTTAATAAACAAACAAAGAACTTTGAAAATGTACATAACTTGTTCTAAAGTAACTGAAATTCTCAAATTTTTTTAGTTCTACAAGGAATGAAGTTTTACGTACAGAGCACATTTAAGGAGACAGAGGGTCCCGGGGGCTGGACAGTATTTTAGGGGCCTCAGTATTAGTGGCACATATGGGATTTCATTATGGTTGAATGAGTAAAAATGCCCAGGAGAAAACATCCCCAAAATATGATGATAAAGCCATAAAAATATCCCCTCCGTATTGAAGTGTGTATCCCATGATTCATGGACGAATCGGTGGTAGCAAGAAAACGTAAAAATGCATGGTTGAAAAATTGAAAAATAGATACCAGTTCATTTCAGCTTTACCCCCCCCCCCCCCGAGTTCAGCTTGTTGAAATTGCATCGAAGTAATGGGCAAATTAATATGATCCAAATATCATGATTCAAACGAATTCTTAACGTATGAAAATTCCATCAATTACAGATGTGTACAAAAAACCCCATCTGTAATGCCTTCGAAAGATTTGAGAATGGAGGGGGGCGACTATACATTTTGCGGCCTCCTAAAAAAGCGGAAAAAAAATATTTTTTTTCACAAGGCAGTTTTTTACAGTTTTTGCTGTGCTATCTGCAAAAAAACAAAAACAAAAAAACACCTGTAAAACTCTGTCAATTCTTCAAACATCCTGCATAATTCTGGGGCCCTAGAAAATGCGGGGCCCGTGGCTGCAGCCCTCCCTGGTCCCCCTCTTAAATGGGCTCTGTGCATTCGGAAAACAGCCTCGGCACATAAATATTCAATTGTGCAGTCCTTTGTCGGAGTGTGGCCCATCTGTTCGCTTGCTTTCTCGCCAATCTCCTTTAACTCCCAGGTGGAAGTTGTTTGCACCATTCACAGTAAACCTTTGCTACAGCTGTGCGTTGAAAAGCACTGTAGGATGGCCTTTTGGGAGATGCGCGAACCGAAACGCCTGACGCCAACCATCTTTCCACGTTCAAAGTCGCTCAGACCATTCGGTTTGCCAATTCCGATCTTCAATCGGATGCTAACTGATGCTCGACGAGCTTGTCTGACTTATTTATGCCACACACCGCCCTAACATGCCATCTTACGGGTTGGAGTGAGCCATTTATGTGACCATGGCAGGAGTACCTAAAAAACTGGCATCTCAGTGTACTGTATGTGCATGGTAAACACTTTTTTGCTCTTCTTCCAAATTAATGACTTTTCTTAGAGGCATATTAATAGAATATATCTAGATCAGGCACACAGTTATACAGAAGTTCATGAGCCTGCGATTTAGAAATTCTGGTGTGAACTGTGTAAATTTGGCAGAGCCTTATTGGTGCCATGCCGTGGTTTTCATCTGATTGCACTCATACAACTCTAATCCTTTCTCAGTACTCAGGGTATACTTGTAAACTGAAGATTGAATGTGCTTGTAAAAGCCTTAAAAGTTAGTCGTACCCAATAAAGGTATGGCGAACCCATATCTCGGAAATACTAGCCGTCCGGGCATCTAGGAGTTAGTTAGATATTTGACATAAAGCCTGCCAAACTCATATTATTGAGTAATACCTGTGCAAAATCTGATTACGTTCTAAACACTACGAGTCGCAGGCACCGATTACCGGCATGCTTGGTTGCTTCAGTATGCCCCGAATTCTGCGGGGCAACCAAAATTACCTTTTGGGCCCAATTTGTATATTGGAATTAGAACTTAGTAATAAGATAATTCTAACAGTTAGCATCAGTAAAAGGTTATTAAAAATCAAAATTAATATATTCAGCACACACGTTTGAAGTAGTGTATGCTGAATGTATTATTTTAGTACTAATAGTTCTGCAACATGTTATATCAGTTGTAATTTTATGCTGAATTTTGTAGAACACACATTTTTCAAATCCACGGAGAAATGAAACAGCTATTTAGAAAAAAATGAAGTCCAAAAAGATGCTTAGAGTGCGAGGCGTTGGATTCTAATTGTTTGTCCGCGATGGGTCCGGGGTCAAATCTCGACGAGACATAGATGATACGCTTGCCTTATCGCACTGGGCCCTCCTCGGAACCAGCAGCCAAAGTTAGGACGGGTGACTGCTTCTATAGTCCACTTAGTTGCTCACGGTCTAAAAAAGCTTTTAGTTGCTCACCCCCTCTAAAAAAAAAGCTTTTTACATACATACATACATATCACTAAGCTGTTCTCTGAGATTCAGAGGTTAGCTCCAAAAAGAAATACAAACTTCCAGATATTTTTACTTATTGTTGTCGTTTCAAACTTCGCCTTTTACAGCGATCTTGACATACAACTCGTGCTTCACTGATATCCATTACACGCCGTACACAAGATCTTTCATACTTCATACTCATAATCTTTTTCTCATGCAGACACTCCTGAATCTGATCCACCCATTTCTTCCTTGGCCTTCCTCTGCCTTTCCTTCCTGCCACTTGGGCTGAAAATATTTTCTTAGTAAGCATTTCATCCCTCATTCTTTCAACATCGCCAAACCACCGAAGCATATTGGTCTCCACCTTGCTAACAACATTTTGCTTTACATCACACAACTGCAATACATCTTCATTTCTCACACAATCTGATCGTGTCTTGCCACAAACCCCACGTAAGTAACGCATGTCTCCAGCACACAAACGACTACTATGTTTCTTCTGTAGTACCCAGGTTTCACTGCCATACATCAGAGTAGGAACAATTACTGTTTCATACACA
The DNA here is from genome assembly GCA_039090855.1 of Macrothele yani. Lineage (NCBI taxonomy): Eukaryota > Metazoa > Arthropoda > Arachnida > Araneae > Macrothelidae > Macrothele > Macrothele yani. The sequence goes on along the minus strand of CM077007.1, from coordinate 77,059,709 downwards.
GCCATGCGGGACTCTCTAGAGAACCCATCATTCCTGTGAAAACCTCCCAGAGCAGCTATGACTTTCAAAGAAGAATTCACTCGCCTACTGATTTCACCATCCAACTTGTTCTCTCTGTCAAACATGCTTCCTAAATACACAAACTCACTCACCTGGTCAATCACAGTGCCATTTATACTTACATTACATTCAGTGCTACCCATTCCTCTCTCAAACACCATAACTTTGGTTTTTCCCTTATTTATACTCAGTTTGAATTTCATGCAAACTTTGTGCATCCGAGCCAACATACTCTGCAACTCACTTTTGCTCTCTGCCAACAGGACAGTGTCATCAGCATACAGCAATCTGCACACACTGATATCACCAAGACATGAACCACTATTATCTATTTTGGCCTCACGCATGCATGCATCCATAAATATATTAAACAGCCATGGTGACATTACACAACCTTGTCTAACTCCTGCACCAATGGAAAACCATTTTGATAAAACACCATTCACTCGTACACAAGCTCTACTACCAGGATACATGGCTTTTACACTGTTAAGTAGATTCCCAGTAACACCATATTCATTCAATACCTTCCACAAAAGTGTCCTATTGACTCAGTCATAAGCTTTCTCTAAATCTATGAAGGCAGTAAAAACTTTCTTACCAACAGCCAGATACTTTTCAATCATCATGCGTAATGCAAAAATCTGGTTAGTGCAGCCTTTAAAAGGCATAAAACCACTCTGAACATCCCACACTTTCTCTGATGTAAGACCCCATACTTTTTCAATAAAACCTTACCAAACACTTTCCCTGGCATACTCAGTAGGCTAATACCACGATAGTTCTTGCATTCAGTCTGATCACCTTTTCCCTTATACAAGGTAACAATGATAGCATCCTTCCAATCCCGAGGGACCATTCCTAACTCCCAGCACAACTGGCAAATTTCAGTTAACCAGTCAATTATAGAGTCACCACCATACTTCAACATCTCAGCAGTTATGCCATCAACTCCTGGAGCCTTACCATTCTGAATAGATTTTAGAGCTTTACACACTTCTTCTCTTGAGATCCCTCCTGTGCTTTCATCCCTCATTGTGACATCATCTGCATCTGTCTCAGAATCATTTTTGCTCTCCTGATCTAATAACTCACAGAAGTATTCGCCCCATCTGTCACTTAACTCATTGGGCTCCCATATCATTTCCCCAATCTCATTCTTCACACAACTTACAACTTTGTTTCACTATTTTTCCTGAGTCTCATGTACTTCCAGAAGGACTTTCTATCTTTCCAAAAAGCCAGTTCATGCCTTTCCACTTTCTCTTTACTATCTTTTGCCTTACTGTGGTGAACCAGCTTAGCAGCTTCACGCTTCGTACAGCGATATTCATCCACAGAGACTCTACCTTGCAACATCCCCAAATAGGCTTCCTTCTTTTTCTTTACTGCCTCATCAATCTCACTATTCCACCAAGCATCACCTCTATTGTTACCCACTTTTGTGGTGCCACAGACCTCTTTAGCAGCAGTAACAACACAGTTCTTAAAACATTCCCACTTCTTTTCTACATCCCTCTCACAAGATTTCAGATCCTTCAGTCGTTCTCTGAGTAAGTCAGAATACCGCTGATGATCTTCAAGGAGCTTATCAACCTTTATTCTTTCTATCCTGGGTCTCTTCCTATTCCTTTTCCTCCAACCAACATTAAGTTTCACTCGTGACACTACCAAGTAATGATCAGAACCAACATCCGCACCTCTCATCATGCGGGTGTCAACAACTAAGTGTTTCAAACGCTGATCGTAAACAACAAAATTTATCACACTCTTTTGACCAAGAGTACGATTTTCCCAAGTATATGTGTGTATATACTTGTGGTTGAAAAATGTATTAGATACACACAAACCATTCTCAATGCAGAGTTCAATTAATCTTTCACCATTGTCATTCACACAAGGATCATTAACCTTACCCAGAACACTGTCAGAAATTGCATTCTGCACACCTACTCTAGCATTGAAATCCCCTGCTATTATAACTTTTTCTTTAGCACCAAACTGGCTCAAAACAGCTTTTAGCTCATTCCAGAAATCTTCTTTCTTATCAGAAAGTTCCGAGTCACAAGGAGCATACACTACAACAATTACAATTCTCTGAAGTTTCACTTTCAAACGAATCCAGAGAATTCTCTCCCTTATGCAACTATAGTGAATGAAGTTGTTCTTCATCTTTTCACTTAAAATCACACCTACACCAGCCTGTCCTCTCATATTATCCAATACTCCAGACCACACACTCACCGTGCCATTCACTTCTTCTACCCCAATTTCCTTCTTTTTGGTTTCACTTACACACAGCACATCCAGTCTCAACTTATTCATCTCCTCAATCACCTCACTCATCTTGCCATTTATACCTCTAGTATTCCATACACCAATCCTACATTCACTCAGCCGAGATTGCTTTCTCATCCTCCGTTTTGAAAGTCCAGGTCGATTCCGTGGTGGACCGTCCTTCTCAAGTGTGGTAGGTCCACCATATCAAACACTTGAGTCATTCTTAATATTTCTTTTTGTCTTTTTAATCAGGTAAGTGCATCAGTGTGGGAGATTACCCCACAGCTGAGGGTTCCAGTTGGTCATTCAAACTAAGGATTCTGGAACAAAACCCAGTGAGTTGGAGTCTTTTCACTAATGTCACACAGAACTAGCTTGCACCTCTCCAAGATTCATAGAGGGCCTAGTTGCTGTTGTGTGTGCCATTGTTACCACAGAGCGCCCCGAGGAGGCAAACCCATCGCTCACTACGACCGCCCACTAAAAAAAAGCTTTTTAGCTCGTATTATATTCAAATTTACTCACAAACATGATAACTTAACGAAAAACGGGCATTATTTAAAAGGTGTTCAAAAGTTTACTACTGGATAACGATTAATAATACCACATTTTTAATTTGCTTAATTAATTTAAAGAAAATGTGTGCATAAACGCCATTGGGATATTTTTTGTCGAGCCTGTCCTGAGATTTACAAAAGTCTGTGCCTGTGTTACAGGTTTTAATTTTCGTGTGAACAGTTTTCCCTAAAAATAAATAAGTAAATGGTTGCCCCAACTACATGAGCTGAAACGTTTTGCCCATCTGTTATGACAGACACATGAACAAACACAGAGATTTGCTTTCTCTGACTGACAATTACGATGTTAGCTATGGCTCCAAAAAGTTCTTTGAACATTTCGTACTCAAAGTAAAAAAAAGTACTTCAAAGGCAACAGTAGGTGCTTTCCATTTATCTTTTCCCTTCAACTTAAAAATCCAGATTTCGAAATTTAAAAGCGAGATCCTTTCGTGCAGAGGACAGATATATTTACAGAGTCACTCTTGTCCGGAAGTGACGTGTGTTGAGGAAGATGAATTGTGGTTTTTGAAATGCGATGGAGCATGTATCATAAATTAAGCAAGACAACTACAGTTCAAACTTTATGCATAATTATTGGAACAGAGAAAGGAATTTCAAAGGGAAGGAAGTAATTTGCTATGATCCCGTGAGTAGTAGGAAAGCAGGAAGCCCCCATCTTCTTGAGGAACTTCTTCCTGGATATTAAAACTCAGAATTCCTCTTCCCCAAAACACTTACTCTGGCATCTTTTAACCCTAATCTATTCCATTTATCCAGGTAGGATCGGCGAAGTAGTTGGAACGAGTCAGTATGAGGCTGTATTTATTTGTTTTATTACTTTTCGGCGTATTGGTGAACAACTGCTGTGAATTCATCTCTGCTTCCTTTTCATTTTACTGTTTTTCGTAACATCATTTTAAAGATCATCGATAAATTTAATGAATTTATGTAATATATCTGTGCAAAAGATAGCAGTGTAACGGAATTTCAAAAACTAAAAGGCGGCTTTCCTTCTAGAGCGTTACAAAAATTACTTAGATTGCAACAATAAATTACTTAGATTGAATAATATTCTCCCAGTATTACATTATTGGTACCGACTCTATTCGCTTTTTTTTCGTTGCAATGTAGGGCTGCTACACAATTTGTCTGAATATTTACGAAACGTTACCTGTGATCTTTTCCACGAAGAGCTTTAATAATAAAATTACACTCACAGATAACAATAAATATTTCAAATTGGATATTTAGGGGCAGAAATGGCAAGGGAAATGAAATATACGTCTAAGCTCTCTAGAGGAATCCGTACATTAGTTAAAGAAGTTAATAAGCACAAAAAAATGCTGGTCATAGGGAAAGGTATTCTACGGAGAAGCAATATTTTTTCAACTGGATTTTTAGGAGTAGTAGTATCTAATATGGAGTAAAACAGATATCAAAGTAAATAGTCATGTACATTTATGCCTACTAGCAGGAAAACTATGCAATTCAAAAATTGCTCAAGGCTAGGCTAATCATCTTCACAGTTCAAGTTAAACATCAGAGAAAAAGCACTTTTTAAAAAATTTGACTAGCAAGTGCAAACAGATGCATGGGTGCACAGACGAATGTGCATTTCAATACTAATAGCACAAATATTTACATCATTCGAAAGTCAAAATACGTGCTAAAGATCGGAGATTAAAAAAGTTGCTAAAAAAACAAAAGCAAGACGTGTAAAGAAAGAAAGCCTAATAATATGTGAGATATGAAAACAAAATGTAAACGTACTGATGCGGCACACAACAGTCTGAAAATGTACTGTGACAAAAACATTCTACTGTAATTTTAACTTTTAATCAGATTTTTTGTAGGGAATCTTCTGAACAAAAGTGGAATGACACAAAAATGCTCTGGGAAAGTGCCTTCCAACTGACGTTGTGATTCATCACAATAAGTTGTTGCAGCAAATTTTAGCATTTCAACCGCAAATCCAATGGAGATTTTGCAAAAATGTCAATGTTGTTTGAGTTTCGCAGCCCAAAGTACCCCTAGACACCCATGCATAGCTGGGTCGCCAGTTGTCTGAATTGTGTTACTTGAAACTTATCATGACAAATCGGAACACTACAGCTAGTAATTAGTAAGGTGAAAACAGGGCCGGATTGGTTATAGGAGTCACCGGGCGCGCAAAACTCTGCTGTTGGGCCGTCGTTGTCAAGTTATTTCTGTTCAACAAGTCCAAACAAAATTACAAAGAATTGAGAAATACGGCATGAGATGAGAGATAGTCTAATCTGCATACGCAATAGGCGGGCATAAAACCTGAAAATCAACAACAAATTGGATCACTGTCAAATTGCTCCAAGGTCCCCCTATCACGTGCTCTCATCTGCCTTTCAAGGGCATAAAGTTCGTGACGTAGTTTTAACTGCTGCTGAAGTCACTGACACAACCCTCTGTTCAATGAAGATGGTCAAAGATGTTTACAAAAAAACACAAGAAAGATGACACCGAATTTTCGGGTGTAATAAGCACGTCTTTTGAATCCGTTCTGACGCAAATTAATTCATCAAAGCTATTCAAAGTCAATGGAACCGGTATGGAAAACAATAGTATCTGACGGAAGAAAGAAGTTTTTCAATCGGGTCTTTAATCCCTCAGATATTGCTGTAAACGGAATCGTGAGCTTACGAACTCTTAGAAACAGAGATATCGACAAAAATAAGATGTGACTTTACGTCCCCTGGTGGGAAAACCATGCATTATTTTAGGAAAAAAGTATTCTTAAAAGGTTTATCCATATGAGCGGTATCGGTCCAAGAAAAAAAATTTAGTCGAGTTTTCAGAAGCCCAGATTTTGCACAAATACATCAAAAGCAGAAATTAACACTTATGACACCTGGTGTCCAAACCATTCTTTACCAAACATTAGAAATTATGTGAAAAATATTTTCCATCAGGTCTTGTATGCGATACAGGAAGAATTTTTCAAATCGGAGGTTTAGAGGCAGATATAACGCAGAAAACGCAATTTACCTTTGTGCCCTCTAGCGGAAAGTCTATGATTTACTTGAAAATTTTGAATTTATAGGAAAAACATTTCGCATCGGAAACACTATCCAACAAAGAAGGATTTTTTTCAAATCGGACTCTTAGAAGTAGAGATATTGACAAAAATAATATATATATATATACGCCGCCTTGGCGTAGAAACCATGCATTATTTCAAGAAGAAAATGTTCCAAAAAGGTTTGTCGGCATGAGTAATATCGGTCAACAAACGACGTTTTTTTCAATCCAGAATTTAGAAGCTCATACTTTGCTGCAAATACATCAGAAGCGGAAATTAAGATTTATGCCACCTGGTGGCCAAACCATCTTTTTATAAAAATTAGAAGTTATGTGCAAACGATTTCCCATCAGGAGCTGTATCCGGTGTAGAAAGAATTTTTCAAATCGGACAGAGCTGCACGACTTGTTATCCAACTCTCGAAAAGATACCAGGCTCAGATTATTCAAACTTATGCACCCACCACAAGTCATCCTGAAGAAGAAATTGAAGAATTTTATGAGGAAATTTGTCATCTAAATAATAAAGGTAAGCAGCACTTGAAAATAATTATGGGAGATTTCAATGCAAAAATAGGGCAACGGCAACAGAATGAAACTTCAGTAGGTAAATTCGGTCACGGCAACAGAAACCAGCGTGGAAATACTCTCGTTGAGTTTGCAGAGGCAGAAGGGTTTTTCATCTTGAACTCCTTCTTCAAGAAAAAGCCACACAGGAAATGGACATGGAGACATCCAAATGGGAAGAAAAGTGAAATTGATTTTATTATGTGTAACAAAAAATTCGTCATAGAAGACTGCAGTGTGCTAAACAAGTTCAACACAGGTAGTGACCATAGATTGGTGAGATGTAAGATGCACCTCAACACTAAACTGGAACGTGGCAAGCTCATAAGACAAACAAAATCTATCGATATAACCAACCTTAAAAAACACCATAATACCTTCAAGTTGGAACTGAAGAACAGGTTCTCTGCTTTAGAAGGCCTAACATCAGAAGAAGTGGACATCTCTGAAGTTAACAGAAAAGTAACCAAAGCTCTTATGGAAACAGCAACAAAATTAGCTGGGTCTAAGAACAAGTTGCATGTAAATAAATTATCAGGAAAAACGAAAATGTTGATGCAAAAAAGAAGAGAGATGATGACAACTAAAGAAGATGTGACTTCCAAAGTGGAATATATAGAGCTATGCAAGACAGTAAGAAAAAGTATCACTGAAGACGTAAGAAAATTCAACTGTGAACTAGTGAGGAAAGCAATTGAAAACAACCAAAGCCTAAAGATAGCAAAGGGACATCTCAGTAAGGGAAGAAAACAGATTATGGCACTGAGAAAAGAAGATGGTTCTGTAACAAGAAATAGAGGCGAAATTTTGACAAGAGTGAAAGATTTCTACTCCAAATTATATGAAAGGGATGATACATGCACTCCAGACATCATGAAAGATACCAGTACCAGAGTTCCTCCAGTCCTTCCAGCAGAAGTTGCACATGCAATCAAGAACATGAAGCGGGGAAAAGCTCCAGGAGAAGATGGAATTACTGTAGACATCATACAAGAAGCAAGTGGAGAAATCGAAACAGTACTCGCCCAAATTTTCACTCGATGCCTTAATGAAGGAAAGATTCCTGAGGATTGGAACACCGCTACAATGATCCTGCTACATAAGAAAGGTGACATTGAGGATCTCGGAAACTACAGACCTATCAGCCTCCTATCAGTAGTTTATAAAATCTTCACTAAAGTTCTTTCACACCGCTTGAAGGTAACACTGGACATGGCTCAACCGAGAGAACAAGCTGGATTCAGGAGTGGCTACAGCACAATAGATCATATCCACGTGCTGAGAGAACTAATTGAAAGAGCGAGGGAATATGAACTTCCATTGTGCATGGCTTTTATCGATTATGAAAAAGCCTTTGATTCGGTGAAACCATCAGCAGTTACAATGGCTCTGAAAACCTGCGGTATTGAAGATGCATACATTAATATTATTAATAACATCTATGAAAATGCAAGTGCAAAGATTAGGCTGGTTGAAAATACAACACACGTAAAAATTGGAAAGGGAGTGAGACAAGGTGACACCATATCTCCGAAGCTCTTTAATGCCACATTGGAGAGTGTTTTTCAGTCGCTGAGCTGGGAAAACAAGGGGATAAAGATTAATGGAGATTATCTAACCCACCTTCGTTTTGCTGATGACATAGTCATTTTTGCAACTACCCCATCAGAGCTACAGAGTATGATCCAGGAACTTGCTGACAAGAGTAAAGAAGTGGGATTAAAAATGAACTTTCAGAAGACAAAAGTGATGTTCAATGCTTTTACAAGAAATGAAGATTTATCGATTGATGGAGAAAAGCTGGAGATAACAGACACATACATTTATCTTGGACAGCAGATATCAAGTGAGGGTCACATTGGTGAAGAAATTAATCGGCGTACAAAACTTGCCTGGAGAGCTTTTGGAAGAAACAGCATAATTTTCAAGAGCAATATGCCATTATGTCTTAAAAGAAAAGTGTTTGATCAATGCATCCTTCCAGTGCTTACGTATGGTGCAGAGACGTGGACCTTAGCTAAAAGAGACATACAAAGGCTGCAGACAACTCAAAGCAGCATGGAGAGGTGCATGCTTGGTGTAACCAGGAGAGATAAGAAGAGGAACACGTGGATCCGAAAAATGACAAGAGTGGAAGACATCATGATCAGAGTTAAATCCCTGAAATGGCAATGGGCTGGACATACTGCCAGAAGAACAGACCATAGATGGACAGCCGAAATTTTAGATTGGATTCCAAGGGACAGGAAAAGACCCAGAAGAAGACCACATGGGAGATGGGTGGATGAAATTCGAAAGTATGCAGGGGTGACATGGAGGAGACTGGCACAAGACAGACCGCTGTGGAGGAAACTTGGAGAGACCTTCGTCCAGCAGTGGATTGATAATGGTTGACAATGATGATGATGATGATGATATAGGGAGAAACGCAATTTACCTTTACGCCCCTAGCGGAAAGTCTATGAATTACTTGAAAATTTTGAAATTATATGAAAAACATGTCACACGCAAAACACTATCCAACAAAGAAGGAATTTTTCAAATCGGACAGCTAGAAGTAAAGGTATTGACAAAAACAAGATATACATCTACGCCCCTGGCGGAGAAACTGTGGAATATTTTAGGAAGAAAATATTCCGAAAAGCTTTATCGATGTGAGTGGCATCAGTCCACGAAAGAATTTTTCAATCGATATTTTAGGAGCTCAGATTTTATGGCAAATAAATACATCAGAAGAAAAAATTAACACTTACGCCTCCTGGTGGCCAAAGTATTCTTTAGCAAAATTTCGAAATTATATGCAAAAGATTTTCCATCAGGAGATGTATTCGCTGAAGAAAAACATTTTCAAATCGGAGTTTTAGAAGAAGAGTTATCGGGAAAAATGTAATTTACTTTTACGGCCCCTAGCAGAAAATCTATGCCTGATTTGAAAAAGAAACTATATCTAAAATACTCTTCGACATAAATAGAATCGAAAGATAAAAGAATTTTTTAAGCGGATGTTTAGAAGCAAATATGAGGAATAAAACGTATTTTTGAATTCGACATCATCTGCATTTACGCCCTCTAGCGGCGAAATTGTACATCGTAAAAAAAAAACGAAATGAAGGATCATCATTCGCATATTTCAAGCTTCCGAACGCAAAAAGAATTTTTGAAACGGGACTAATAGTTGCAGAGATACCGTGGGTACAGACGGACGGGCGGACGGACAAACCGATAACATAAGCACGATCTTTTTTTACAAAAGACGTGCTAAAAACGTAACTCGAAGTAGCACTATGGTTGCTTACTGATACTACCTTTCAATGTGTGGCTTTTTGTGGTTGAAATTAATAGGACATTTTTTTGGTGAATTGAGATTTTGAAGGTTAACTTTTGTTTGATGGATTAGTCCAAAATGCGGAAGCGCGAGGGATGCCAGGGAAAAAAGTGAACCTTCGTGAACGAGACGTTTCATCAACTCTAAATTTAGATGATATGTTTAGTACTGAATGTATGATAAGTCTAAATGGCACAGTGATTGACCAGGTGGATGAGTTGGGGTATTTAGGAAACATTTTTGATAGAGAGAACAAACTTAAACAGTCTTACATGATTAATATTTATATTAAGTTCTAAACAGTCTTACCATGATTAATATTCCTTTTAGGAGTTCAAACCACACACAGCTTATTCCGGCGAGAATCCTTTTAGGTAACACTGTAAAACAAGTACTCTTTTAGAGCAGTTTTTGTAAGAATAACAAATACAGCATGTTCACACACACACAGCGAAGGGACGCTATCATCACCTCTCTCAATTGTCCAGGGTCGTTATCCCATAATTCCTTGCAACACATCGCTGGCTGGCTGCTGGGCATCAACGCAAACGTTAACACACTTGCAGCAGGTGTCCGATGAAAAATAAAAGAAACGAGCAAAGGACGCTAACATCCAACAAACCCTTCCTGCGCCCGCGCTAGTTAATTCCAAGCTCCTTTCTGAATTTTGTAAATGCTGGATGTGGAAGTGGTTTTGTCATGAGGTCTGCAATGTTGTCTTGCGACGCACAGTATTCCAGGTTTAAAAACCCTTTCTTTAATCCAAAATTTTTAACCATTTCTTGAATTTTGTTCCTTTGGCTTAAATGAAAACTTCCATCTTCGTTTTTCTGTATTTCAATTCCTAAGTAGTACTGCACTTCACCTAAATTTGTCACTTCGTACCTTTTCTGCAATTCTTCTATTACACTTTTTATTTCTGCAACATTTTTAGCGCTGATCAAAATGTCGTCTACATACAGAATTAAATACACATGATTTTCTTTTTCTGTCTTCAAAAATAGACAAGAATCGGCCTTGCTTTTAGTAAATCCAAGACTTTCCAATGTTTGTTCTATTGAGTTATTCCACGCTTTTTAAACCATATATAGATTTGTCCAATTTGCAAACTTTGTGTTCTTCGCCTTTCACTTCAAAACCTTCTGGTTGCTTCATATATATTTCTTCATTTAATTTTTCATTCAAATACGCAGATTTAATATCAATATGGTGTACGTGCATTTGTTTATATGCCGCTGTAGTAAGAAAAGTTCTTATTGTGGTGTGCTTGACCACTGGTGCAAAAGTTTCATCGTAGTCTGACCCATATTTTTGGTCATATCCTTTTGCTACTAATCTGGCCTTATACTTTGTTACTTGCCGTTTATCATTACATTTTGTCTTGAAGATCCATTTGCTTCCTATAGCTTTCTTTCCATTTCGTAACTATGTTAGTGACCAAGTATTATTTGCTTTTAGAGACTTTATTTCTTCTTTCATTGCATTTTTGCCATTTTGTTCTCTCTCTTTCGGGAAGATCTTGTATATCACTTAGAGATTTTGGATCTGAGTTAGAAGTTTGGTTAATTTTTGCTTTAAATCCAAATCGTTCTGGTGGAACTCCTTTATTTGAAAGCTCAGAAACTCTAGGTAAATTAATGTTTATACCTACTTCAGTTTCTTGCTCTTCTGAAATTTCTTCAGTGCTTTCCTCTTGTTGAATCTTCTGCATTTCATTTTCAATATCTGCACTTTCTGAATAATTCAGACTTCCTAATCGTACGAGATTAAAATATCCTTATTCTTCAGTTTCTTCTTTTTCTTTGCTAAATTGATTTTCAAGGAATTTTACAGATCTTGACACGACTACGTTTCTTCCTCCAAGGTAAACTCGATATCCCTTTGATCTAAAATCATAACCGATGAATGTACCTTCAACTGCTTTTTCATCTAATTTCCTTCTTTTTTTTATGAATGTAGTAGTAGACTTTGCATCCAAACACTTTTAAACGATTGATATTTGGTCTTACTCCATTCCACAACTCATACGGAGTTTTGTTACTTGCTTTAGTGACTAATTTATTTTGAAAATATGTTGCTGTTATCACTGCTTCTCCCCAATATGCTTTTGGTAAATTTGCATTAATTAGCATTGCTTTGCATATTTCAACTAACGATCGATTTTTTCTTTCGGCTACTCCATTTTGAGCTGGTGAATACTCTATAGAAGTTTGATGAACAATACCTTCTTTTGTTAAATACTCTTCAACTTCTTTGCTGCAGTATTCTAGGCCATTATATGTTCTCAAAATTTTTACTTTTCTATTAAATTTATTTGTAGTAGAACTAACAAATTCTTTCAACTTTGCCAATACTTCATCTTTTCTACTTATTACATATACTGTTGCATATCTACTGAAATCATCTATAAAAAAATTAAATATCTTTTTCTTCCCAAGCTTTCAATTTCAAAAGGCCCACACACATCTGAGTGTATTAGTTCCAACGGTTGTTTCGCTCTGTAAGATGCCTGTTTCGGGTATGGTTTCTCTGTAAGTTTCGCTCTAATGCATGAATCGGAATAAAAAGTATGCTTACAATTATTTATTTTCATACCTTTAGCTAAATTTTGATTTGCCATTTCTTTAATTGTTTCAATACTTCTGTGTACTAGTATGAGATTCCATTTATAAATGCAGTTTTCATTTTTACACATATTATTCTCCAATTGTGTTACGCAGTTTGTAACTTGTTTATCTTTGTCTTTAACAACGATGAGTTCAAATAAACCATCTGTGGCAATGGCATTTGGAACTATGGTTTGACCTTTGTTAATAGTGCAAGTATTTTCTTCAAATAGTACTGTAAAGCCTTTACTAGCAAGCACTTTAACTGATAATAGATTTCCAACTAGGTCTGGGACATACAGAACATTTGATAGACTAAGGGTATGAACATTCCCCTCTAGAGTTTTCATTAGTACCTTACTTTCTCTAAAACCTTTGACTTCAACATATGACTATTTGCTATGGTTACATTTTCATCTGATTTTTCTGCAATTCTATAAAATAAATTTATGTCACTACGCATATGGCTAGTTGCTCCTGAATCTACAATCCAAGACATTGAATTGTTTTGTGATACTAATGCTCTTTGTGCATCATTCGTTGTTATATCAAGTTTTGCATCTTTGCTTGTAACGCTTACACAAAAATTGTTCTCCACATTTTCATTTTTGCTACATATGTTCAACTTATGTGACAGGTTGTTATTACTTTGTACTTTACCGTTATAAATCGGCTGCTTAGGAGTAAACTTTGTTTTATCTTTGTGAATATGCTTATTATTAGCATTCAGATGCCAACACTCATTTCTAACATGATTTGACTTGTGACAATAAGTACAATATCTTTTGGCTTTAAAATTAGGGACAGCAAACGTGTTCTTTGTTTAATAAGCTGAAAATTGTGTTTCAGAGTCTGTAACTGACCCCTCCTTAATATGCATTCTTCTCTCATACTCGTCAATTAATTTAGATTTCACATAATCCAGTGATAGTTCCTCTTCATTTTTGCTTTCCAGAGCTGTTATCAATGCACTATAACTTTGTGGCATACTACACAACAAAATTGCTACCATATGGGCTTCTTTTATTTGTTCCCCAATATTGTTTAACTTCTCTCCCAGTTCGCTTACTTCTTTAATGTGCGATTGCATTGGAATCGATTCAGTGTATTTTATATTGTACAATTTTCTTAACAAATACAGTTTACTGGATAAATTGGTTCTTTCATGTACTCGTCTGAGTTTGTACCAGGTATCCTTTGCACTGGTTTCGTGTAACACGTGATACAGTTGTGAATCACCAATATACAAGCAAATTAATGCTCTGCATTGTATATCCTTTTTTAACCCATGTTTCATCTACAGTTTGTGGTTTGGATTCAAACACTACATCACTTAGGTTTTCTCTGATTAACAACATTTCCATCCTAAATTTCCACCTTGCATAGTTAGTTTCTGTCAGTTTTTCTATGTGAATATATACTTTCGACATCGTCATTTTGCTGACTGTTTTGCTTTGTACTTAGTACTTGTGCCTTTTCTTTTCACTTATTTCCGAAGCTGCGATATGAAACTACAGTAGTTTTCAGTCTCATAATAAAAAATAATGATGGTGTAAGAACGGACACATTAATTATGATAAGATATAATGAACTGAACATTATGCTACTTCTGCACAAAGGAAAAGGAAGACAGAGTACAAAGCCCAAGAAGGCCATAGAAGGTTCGAAAACATTTTTTCGATGTCGATGGCCTCAGACAAAGAACCTCAGTTTTCTCACGCCTTAGGAAGGGATAGGCCTTTCCAACGAGCTGATAAACATCTGCAATTATACCGCGACTTTCGCCGTACATTGTCAGCGTTGCACAGACGCCTAAAAGTCTGGAAAACCATCCATTCACCTTTGTGTAGATATAACAGTGTATATTGTGTTAATGTAAGGATGTACTTCGGGGGTAGGATTACTTTCTCAAAGGGTGCACTTCCTAATGGATAGATCTGACGGACCGACAGGATGACGAAGGGTGGGATTAAACCCATCGGTTAAGTACGCTTCGCCGACGCCAAGGATCAGCGGGCGCGTGACGTCAAAGGAGGGACGCTTGGCAGGGGAAGAACCCACGTCAGCAGATTGACGAGAGAGCAGTGTTGGCGCCGGAGGCTTCGCGCATACGTAGTGTGAACTGGGGGTGAGGAGAGCGGGTCTCTTAGGAGGAACAAGTTAGTTAGTCTGATTTCGTCTAGTGGAGAGAGTAGTTCTCCGGTAAGGGGACGCGAAGCGTTTTCGTTTTTTTTCGTGAGCAAGCGGACGCTCCAGTTATACGGAGGTCCGAGGTTATGGATGAGGTTAGCCAGCGCACTATCTTTGGAGAGATAGGGTTTTTGGTTGCAGCGGCACAGGTCCCGGTCAGGGAATCCCGCTTGCGTAATAGATATTCCTCTACAGCAAGGCAATTTATAGTACTGACTAAGACTGAATTCGTAACGACGGGGAAGCACGAGTTAGGCCAATAATAATATTCTCAGAGATACAGATCTACCTAATAGTTGGTAGATTCTCTCTGGAACGCCAACGCCGAAAGCTAGGAATTAGATATTTTTCTTCGGAAGTGATTCTCCTAGACTTCCCATCCCCGTATCCGTCAGATCTAAGACTTAGCGAAACCTGATGCTAGAGGAAGATTAATCCACCGCCGTCAGAACCTAATTGTTATTTAATAAATGTTTGTGTTGTGCTGAAAAATCCTCTCGAGATCCTTCTAGGGTATTAGTGATTATTATCTGTTCGTTCAGCTGTTTCGATCCGCCTTCCTGGATCACAGATATTGTAACAAAGTGGGGGAGGCTTCGTTTGTTCGCCCGAATACAGTTTAGGGAGTGTTTCAGAGAAACAGAAACGCTTACTTCTGTCTGTGAGAAGCACATATAGCGTTGACGCCTCAGAGTCATAAGTAGGAGGCGGGGCCACGGCACGTGACCAGTACTTTCGCTCTCACAGATGGTGTAAGTTAAAAACTAAGAAATGATTTGCAACGGTAACTATGTTCATAATCGACAGACTCCTGATTTAAGTTTTTTTTTTATTTATTGACTAAAACACACAACTGAGACGCTAATGATGGTTCACGGATATATAATAAACATAGAATGAATGAGTTATTATTAACAATAGTGACACCGTGCTTTAAGGTTATTTCGTTATTTCGTCTATTTTAAACAGTCTTACCATGATTAATATTCCTTTTAGGAGTTCAAACAACACGCAGCTTATTCCGGCGAGAATCCTTTTAGGTAATAAAACATGTACTCTTTTAGAGCAGTTTTTGTAAGAACAACAAATACAGCATGTTCACACACACACAGCGAAGGGACACTATCATCACCTCTCTCAATCGTCCAGGGTCGTGATCCCATAATTCCTTGCAACACATCGCTGGCTGGCTGGCTGCTCGGCATCAACGCAAACGTAAATACACTAGCAGCAGGTGTCCGATGAAAAATAAAAGAAACGAGCAAAGGATGCTAACATCCAACACTACAGAAGAAACATAGGAACCGTTTGTGTGCTGGAGAAATGCGTTAGTTACGGGGCGGGGGTTGGCAAGACATGTTCTGATCGTGTGAGGAATGAATGTGTGTTGCATTTGTGTAATGTAAAGCAAAATGTTGCTAGCAAGGTGGAGACTAATATGCTTCGGTGGTTTGGGCATGTTGAAAGAATGAGTGATGAGATACTTACTAAGAAAACTTCTTCAGCCCAAGTGGCAGGAAAGAAGGTAGAGGAAAGCCAAGGTAATCATGGGAAAATCAGATTCAAGAGTGTGCACGAGAAAAATATTATGAGCATGAAGCACAGAAGGTCTTGTGTACGTCGTGTGATGGATATCAGTGAAGCTCGAACTGTGTGCCAAGATCGCTGTAATGTTGCATCACTCGGGAGCGAGTGCGCACCTTTTCACTGTATTGGAAATTGAGAAGTAATCGGAAAAGCGGAAAAGAAATGGAAAAAAAAATTAATCAAATGAATGGGAGAGATTTTGGGGAGCTGGTGTAAGAATTATTAAAATAAGGATTTTATAAACTTCACGCTCTTCAGACGCTCTGCATTTCACAATTTAATTTTCCCCTTAGATTTTCTTCCGTGGGTTCGCGCCTAGGAAGGTCAGGAAAGTACCGCTCTTCCCCTTCACCCCCACCCCACCCTCTCTCTCTTTCTCTCAGAGTCGAAGGGTTTCCAGCAGTCCGCTTGCTGTGGCATGGGACCGCGGGGCATCCTTTCCCTAACTGCTACGAGCCAGCAATATTGGGTAAGACATAGTAATTCAAATCAGAGAAATAGCGGGTAGACATTTTATTGGAGCTCGGCGCCAGTCGTCTTGAGATTTGATGCACCAGGTCTGGAAGAAAAGAATAGCTTGACGCCAGGCCAAGGAATACTATAGCAGTTTTATGATAGTAAGATTTACGACCTCAGAGATCCGTAGGCAACGAAGTTCCTAGAATTTGAGGGCGGACACAGATTTTGGACGGGGCGAAGGATGGCAAGTCAGAGAAATGGCGGGAAACCCAGAGCAAATCAGATCGGGAAATGATAATTGTTTGACCAATCTGTAAATTGGTAGGAGGATCCGGGAAGAACAAATTTTTGGTAGGACAGGAAGAGGAGCGAGAGAATTATATCAGTCGGCATGAATACTTCGAAAGAAGGATGACAGAAGTCAGAGTCGGCATGAATACTTCGAAAGAAGGATGACAGAAGTCAGAGTCGGCATGAATACTGCGAAAGAAGGATGACAGAAGTCAGAGTCGGCATGAATACTTCAGGAAGAGAGGAGATAGCATAAAAACTTCGCTAGAATGATATTCCAGCCCTCATCGTGGGATAGAAGGTAGGATAATCCGACATTAAAGTTTCCTCTTGTTTACATAATTAGTATGTTGAACCGAAAATTTAAGAAGAGCATAGTAGACTAAGTTAAGGTTGAAAGTAAAACCAGCTCTAAACTAATGCTGAGAAAAGTAGGGCAGAAATAGAAGAATAATGAAATGGTTGAGTAAAGTAAATACCATTGATCAGAGCAGGAAATTGTGTAGTATAGGGAATCAATTTTAGTAAATTATGTTTCGAAATATTTCAGAATTATATTAAATGAAAATAAGAAATTAAAGTTAACCTTTAAATAAATAATTTTGCTAAAAGGGTCTTCAAACATTTTCATATGAATGAGTGTATATTTTACTAGATTTCAAGCCTTCATCAGGCAAAATAAACATATTTTATTTTCCCGTTATTATGAGTCGGCTACATTTCATTTGAGTGTACAATTTTGTAAAGTAAAAAAAAAAGGGTTAATAACGATTGAATGTTGGATGTGTGAATAAATGATTTGGGATGAATGTTCAGAAAAATCCTCCAGTGCACTACTGAGTAACTTACGCATCAGTGCTAGTAAACAAATCAAAATTTGTAAGTTAACGAATTATTCAAAAAGAAATGAAAAGCTAGACGATTACTTTAAAACATTGCGGCACTCAGCGGACCCCGATACACGGAACGTCGGCTGGGTGAAACACAACGCCCATCCTCGAATAGCGAGCCTGTGTTTTCTCTAATACTGGGAAAACATAGTTTTTGAGATTCGAGTGATTACCCTTATTACTAATAATGACGCGGGGCAATCCAAAAGCCCCCCCCCCCCTCAGCATTAAATGGTGCCGTGTCACCAGGATTTTTCGAACCATGACTTATAGCGGACTGGAAAGGAAATATTAGAAGTTAAAAGTAAAAAATAAAAATTTGTTTGTTGGTTGATATTAGTGATGAGGATACAGTTCACGATAATAGTTCGGAATAATCAACATAGGAATAATAAATGAAGATTAAATGGAAATATATAGGCGACGAGTTAACGAGAAGAGAAAAATTCAATTTTTCATTCAGTTGATAAGTGTATGTATATAATTTGTATTTCTGTATAGTGTGTAAAGTGCAGTACTTCATGATAAGTATAGGGAATTTTCCCCAGATGTCGAATTGGGTTAGGGGTGACCTAAGAGTTATGTTTTGATCCTCAGGTAAGTATTGAGAAAAATAATTGGGTACTAGTAAGCAAGGCAGGAAGTTAGTTGGGTAGTAACTGCAGAGTATTTATATGCGTAGCAAATGTGGTAGTGAGTAGCAAGGAATTTTGTTATTGAATAAAGTGTCGGTGGAACAGTAAGAATTCTAATTGTATCAAGATGGGGGATAGTGATGGTGAGGAAAATTCAAACGAAGCTAGGGGAGCAGAAAGTAACGAGATTCAAGAAGACAGCAATAGACAAGTAGACGCAACTAGAAATACTCAAAGAACCATCCAATCAATGGCGGGAATGCTATCTTATTTGCCAAATTTTTCAGGAAATACCGATGAGGGAATCAATGCAAAACAATTTTTCGAGATGATTGATAGTGTGGCTGAGGTAGCAGGATGGACGAACGCCGTTAAAATTCTGGCGGCGAAAGCAAAATGCAGGGCAGCGGCGAGCCAATTTCTGACAGACGTAGCTGATATCAGGAGGGAGACCAGTTATAAGAAGTTCAAAGAAGCCATTATTGAAAGATTCGAATCCCAGCAACCGGTGATGGTCCGTATGCATAAGTTTACAACGTGCCGTCAAAGAGCAGGAGAAAAAGTTTCAGAATACGTGACCAGATTGAGGGGGCTAGCTCACCAATACCTAGGGCAGGTAGATCAGTCGAACCGTGAGGTAAGGGAAATGGCAGACCAGGCAAAAATGTCCCAATTCCTTAACGGGCTAGACCCGAAGTTAAAAAGATCGGTATTATCATTTGCACCGAACACTTTCGCTGAAGCAGTCAAGCGGGCGACCTTAGAGGAGCAGAATAATGAACTTATTGCCTCTAGTGTAAACGTAACAGACACCGAAGAGTGGAACCAAGATAGAGTTCGGAGAGGAGTACCGAAAGATAACACAGATAGTGCGGTATCTGAATTATGCAACTTGCTTGCCCGTCAGATGGCCGACCACGAATCACAGGTCAATACGTTGAGAAATGAAGCAACGGAGTTAAACAGGAGGTTAGAACAAGCGGAGAGGACACACCGGGAGCATGTGCAAAGAATTAGAAGGCTAGAGGAAAACAATAATCAGCAAAGAGTAGATAGAAGGGATCCGAACCAAATTTGTTTTAGGTGTGGAAGCCCAAACCACTTTTTAAAGGAATGTTCTCTTAGCAATCCAACATCTTTTGGTAATAGATACGTAGGAAATAATTCAAGGAGATATGGATATGCCGGAGACAATAATTTTAGGGAGCAAGGTTTTTCCGGGGAAAGGCGAACGGCTAACCCATTAAGCCAAGGCAGCCATCGGGAGCAGGATTTCCCTACGGGAGGGCGCTCGGTGCATTCGCCTCCTCCGCCAGATGTAAGAGGAACTCGAGGACGCAGCAGCTATCCTAGCGGGCGCAGGGCGAATTACGATAGAGGAGCAGAACACGAAAATTTCCGGGATAGAGGATACGATTCAAGGAGAAATGATGTGGAAAGATATAGTAGGCAGAATCAGCAGGTGCACTTCCAGGATAATTATTCTGGCAGAGCAAATGATAGGAGGCAAGGACAGAGGAATTTAAACTAGGTGGAGGTCGTGATAACGGGACCGTTCTCGGCCGGAGAAATAGAAAGAAAAAGGTCTCTGTAGTGTTAACCACTTGTTCAATCCAGGAGCACGAAGCTTTGCCACTGATTGAAGTAAAAATTGCAGGACATCGATATCGCAGTTTACTGGATTCTGGGGCAGGGGTGTCAATTTTGTGTCCTACAGCGTTGCAGGAGATTTGTAAGAGAATGCAGTGCAGGCCTCAGGAATCATTAATGAAAATCTCAGGAATAACTGGAACCCCTTTAGAAATAGCAGCCTGTTATGAGTTACCAATACAGATAGGGAAGGATGTTGTTAAACATACCTATCACGTTACTCGGAAGAAGTTGCACCCAGATTATTCGCTTATCTTGGGGTGGGATTTTCTAAAGGCCCACGGTTTTGCATTTGATGCAGGGTCAGGGATTTTAGAGAGAAGAACGCCGGTATCGAAGAGGAGGGCCCGTAAGCAGCGTAGAGAAGAGAAACGTAGGGCAGCTCGTGTGAATAAGATTGCACCAGTGGTGAGAAGAGAAGAGCAGATAAAGAGGAAAGAGATTACTTATCCTCCGGATGAAACCAAAGCAGGAAAGCTAATTAGGAAGGAAATAATTCCTCCGAGCGCAGAGAAAATCGTTTGGGTCAATTGCCCACCTTTTTCGAGGAATTATTTAGGGCAAGTGTTAGTGCAGCCAGTGGAAAAATTTAGTCAAGGATGTGTTAGGGTAGGGCGTTCAGTGAATACTCTAGGAACCTCGGGTAAAATTCCAGTTTTAATGGCTAATTTAACAGAGCAACCCTTCCACCTTAACAAAAGCACGAAGTTAGTGTACATTCAGCCTATCGTTGATGCGGGGACGCTCCAGGAGGGTAAAAGAGAAAAATTACCTCCGCTTACTCCTAAGGATTTTAATCTTGAAGAAGTGGATCCAAAGTGGAGGCGACCACTCGCTTCTCTTATAATGAATTATAGAGACGTTTTTGCCCGTTCTATGAGCGAGTTGGGTAAATGCAATTTACTCTACCATGAGATCAATCTGAACACGGACGTGCCAATCGTAGGAAAAATGTATAGAGTTCCACATCACCTCAGGCAGGAAGCTCAACAGCAAATCAAGGATTTGTTGGATGCCGGCATTATTACGGAGAGCGCTTCACCCTACAGAGCACCAATGTTGCTCGTTGCTAAAAAAGCATCCCATCAATTTCGTTTATGTATAGACTTCAGGGCTTTAAATGAAGCAGCTATACCCGATAGCTATCCCTTGCCTAGAATAGAAGACTTATTAGAGCAGGCTCAGGGCAACAAATTCTTCACCACGTTAGATATGAAAGCAGGCTTTAATCAGATGGAGATAGCGGAGCGCGACAAGCACAAAACAGCATTCACTACCCCATGGGGCTTGTTTCAATTCGAGAGGTTGTGTTTTGGCTACAAAACTTCTCCGAATAGCTTTCAGAGATTGAGTGATGCTCTTCTGTACGGATTGGCAGATTTTAACATAATGTGTTTCATAGATGATATATTTATCGCGTCAAAAGATGAAGAGACACACCTTATCAAATTGGAAGCTGTTTTTAAACGTCTCAGAGAACACCATTTGAAGTTAACGCCGGACAAGAGCTCATTTATGAAAACGGAAGTAAAATTTTTGGGTCATGTGGTTAGTGGAGAAGGAATTCGTCCAGATCCCAGTAATCTGCATAAGGTCAATATTTTTGGAACTCCTAAGACTCTCAGGAGCTTACGGGGATTTTTGGGTTTATGCAATTATTACCGGAAATTTATACCATCCTATTCTGACATTGTAGCACCCATGACCGACTTGACAAAACAAGGGAAATTTAATTGGACACCAGAAGCCAACCGAGCATTTCTTCAAATCAAGAATTGTCTATTAAGTGACACGGTATTAATTCATCCTGATTACAGCAAACCTTTTTACCTTCACTGTGACGCAAGTCATACAGGAGTGGGCTCGGTCTTGGAACAATACTCATCTGATGGCATATTGCAGCCAATCGCATTTATGTCACGGAAATTAAATCCAGCCGAAATGAACTACCCAGTTATCGAAAAGGAGATGTTGGCCGTAGTTTGTGCCCTAAAGCATTGGAGACATTATTTACTAGGAAAAGAGTTCTATGTGATTAGCGACCATCGTCCTCTTACGTATCTTCAAAATATCAAAGACGCAAATAGCAGATTGAATCGGTGGAGAATGGCTCTTAGTGAATTTTCTTACAAAATTTTGTATCAACAAGGGAAGCAAAATGTCGTGGCTGATTATTTGAGCAGGCAGCACGGAGTTGAGTCACCGGAGAGCGCTGAAGGAGAAATCAGGGGCGTGTCTCTTCTGACCGCTGAAGAGGACCAATCAGAAACAGCTCGTGTTAAAGCACTGCAAAGAGCAGACGCCGATCTCGCTCCGATCATTGACATGCTGGAAAAACAACGCATCCCAGTAGGCAAACATAGGGTTAAGGATAGTTTTTTCCTAAACTCTGAAGGATTGTTATATCATTTCCAATATCCTGACAGGAGCGCATCTGGAGATGAATTTTGGGAGCAGCTTGTAGTTCCTCACGCTATGATACATGAAGTTTTAAAACGTTGTCATGATATTCCCTCGGTAGGACACTTCGGCGGAGACAAAACTGTCTCCTATGTTAGAAAACGTTATTTTTGGATAAACTTGTATGCGGATGTTAAAAATTATGTAGCTTCTTGCGAAAAATGTAATGAAAGGACAAACCACAAACTAAAAGGAGTAGAGAAACTGCAGCGAGTGGAAACGGGTTCTTACCCCTTTCAAAAAATTTCTTTAGACATTTGTGGCCCGTATCCTACAACTGCTGACGGAAATAAATACCTACTTGTCATGATCGATTCGTTCACCAGGTATGCTGTTTTAGTGCCTATGCCAGACCAAAAAGCAACTACAGTCGCAAGGGCATATTTCGACCATGTCATAAGTATTTATGGTACGCCGGAAACTAATTTGTCAGATAACGGTGGATGCTTCATCTCTGAGGTATTCACCAATTTATTGGCAAGATTGGGCATAAGAAGATTGAATACGACATCCTTTGCACCCTGGAGTAATGGCCAAAACGAAGCTAGCCACAGGTTTCTTAACAAATCATTAAGTTGTCTAGTTAATGAGAGACAAGACGACTGGGACACCTACATTCCTATGATAAGACTAGCATATAATACTACAAACCATTCAGCAACCAAATATGCTCCAAGCTATTTGGTGTTTGGGAGAGATTTAACGGTTCCATCCGACATTTTACTTCCGCCTCGCCGACAAACATATTATAGTGAAGAGGATTATGTAGAGGCATTCAACAATAAGATGAGAAAAGCCTACGAGTTGGTTCATGGAAATCTGCAGGAGGCTGCAGCTAAGCAGGAAAAGTATGCAGACAGGTTTGCCAGAGAAAAGGACCTGAGAATTGGTGACAGAGTATTTTTGCATACGCCTTATATCGACCGTGGTCTTTCTGATAAAATTGCCAGAAAAAACAGCGGTGAGTGGGAAATTGTGTCTTTTCCATCAGCCGTCAATGTGCGACTAGTATCTTTGAAGGACGAGAGGAAACAACAGGTAGTGCATAAGAACCGCGTATTCAAAGCACCTCTACGGAGACATCACCTAGAGAATAACTCACCGGAGCGAGAGCACGTCGAAGAAGCAGAAAACGATAATGAGGAGTTAGAAGATTTAACAGCTCATTCGGATTCGACAGAAGAGTACGAATTTATTCCTCAATTTGATTTGGAGGTTACGCCGACAGCGGTGGCAGTGCAGAGCACGCCTCAGCAAGCTAGCAATCCGATCGCCGAAAAGGTGAGAAGGACGCCGTTCCTTAGAGAACCGTACATGCTGAGAAACCGTAACTCGCAACCAGAGCCGACCGTGAATCATGTTACGAAGCCTAAAACGGTGTATACTCCAGTATATAGCAATATACCGGAAGGTGTGAGTGTCACAAAACCAGAGCAGCAGGAGATGGCTAAAAGGAATCAAAAGTTTGGAGCCACGGACAAGGCTGAGTTAATAGGGAAATTTATTGCTCAACTGAAGCTAGCACCTAAATCATCGGGAGAATCGTGGATCGAGCAGGCGGAAAATTGCTTACAGGATATTCAGAACGTAAGCGAGAACTCGACAGCAGAAAATTCGAATGATGATACTGTACGGTATGTGTATCCGAAGTATGCTGAGGTACGACGAACATCCCAGGAATCTTGGGTATAGCATGGAGAGCTAGGCAGAAGCGGAGAGCCGAAAAAAAAAAAAAAAAAAAAAAAAAAAAACTTGAGTGCTCAATTTTGGTTGTGAACGCTGAAAATCAAAATCAGTAGAAGCCTACATTTTAATCGCACTCAGTATTGGCAATTCAGCAGGTTTAGCACAGCAGGGTATTATTGATAACCAGAGTATGGTATCAAATTTCATTGTAAAAAAAAAAAAAAACCTGTGTGTCAGAGTTATTTTGTCTTCACGGACGCATTCGTAAAGGTTGGGTAACTTGTGGGATAAAATTTAGAGAAAATATTTTTTTTTCCTCTGAAAACATTTTTGCAAATAATGTTAATGATTTGTTCACACTTTATGATAATTGTCACTTTACTTCAGGTATATTTCTTCTAATTCACTGCGTATATCACTTGTAATTGTTAATTCTCATGCGATAAATTGGGAAGGTGTAACTTTGAATAGCCAACAGTTCTATCAGTGCATATATTGATTGCGTGAAAGGCAAGTACTCATCAGCCAGGAATAGTTTAGGTACTTTAGTTGCAGGAGAAAAATGATTGAGTTCAGTGCTTTCAGGTTAAAATTATGTTCGCTACGTTGATTATTGATTAACATAATTGTCCAAATAGGTTAAGTATAGTATCAACTTATTTATGCGTAAATTTCAGTTACCTAGATAAGAATAAAGGTAATAACAGTAATTCGCATCAGAGTAGTATCCGTAGTGTTCGGAATTTTATTAGATGGACATTCTGCTGTGGGAGGCACTTATATAATAGAATAATAATTGTCACCAATACTTATTAAAAGTTAGCACATTCAGTTGCATATCAATTTTGAGTAGTAAAGATAGTAAGAATAGTTAGCGATGTCAACTCTCGACAGCATTTCGCAGTTTACAGTAGCGAATGAATAATTCATCGCTAATTCTTCGATCAGTTCAGTAATGATATATATTCTCGGTATTGTAAAGCAAATTAGTAATTTTCTTGACAAGCACGTGAGTAGAGGATATCAGGAGAGTATTACCTTTTGGGAGATTTGCTTAGGGCAGTTAAGCAGAAAATAGCGGTTTCACTAGGCTAAGAATAATGAATGGGAGAGATAATAATTCGGAGCACGCCTGGGATACCCTACGAAAAATAAAGGTTCACTTACCTTGTGTGTATCCAGTGTAATCCAAATAATGTAGCTGAAAAAAAAAAAAAAAAACATGTGTAAGGGAAATAAGGTAGAAAGAAAAAAAATATATATATTGGGTGACATTATGGTCAAGGCACTTTGGCAAAGGGTATCTGACCATAACGTACAAGAGCGTAAGACCATGCGGCGTGTCTTTTAGAAGAATGAAGAAAAAAGCGTGGCAGAGTCAACGGGGCTTCCTTTCTGGAAGAAGGAGTAAAAAACAGGAAACGGCGACAGGAAGTAATTCCTATCGTTCCTACACCCCCAAGCCCCAATGGACCAGAAAAGGCAAGCAGGAAACGGGTTGTAATAACCTTGGGTGGAAAGGTCAAGATTGACTCCCAGCTTTTTGGCGTGAGTACCTGAGCGAAAGGGGGTGACTTCATATGACCCCCCGAACGCAAGCAAGGGGTTTCTCTCAGACCCAGCTAAAGAAAAGGGTGTTTAGAGCGAAATCGATGTAGAGGGCTAAACACTTAAGCAGTTAGTAAAACAAATAAAGGAGAATATTTTAAAGTAAAAGTATAAATCACAAAAGGGGAAAGTAGTTAAATGGAAGAAATAGTGTCTTATGCGAAAATTCAGTGTTGATTCGGAAGCATGGTCGTGTACATTCTGCGCGCCGACGATGGGAGTTTCAGGAATAAATTTTTGTTTAGGTGAAGGTGATGTGTGAAATGGATGTGTGTGTGTGAATGATTGAGTGATTTTGGCTTAATTATAGAGCATCGAAATTTCTTGTCATTTCCTTGTAATCGTAATCGCAAAAATGCACACTTACATGAAAGGATAAAAGAAAAATAAAATACAATATAATAATAATAATAATAATAAAAAAGAAATAAGTGAATAAAATAAAATAGAAGCAAAGAGAAAAGGAGAGCCGAGTCAAAACGAGGAGATTAGTGGCCGTGCGCCAAGGTAATGTTAAGAATCCACGGATTCACGAAAAAAAAAAAAGATATGTGTTAGTTTGATATAAGCTTGTTCTACTATGCTCATATTGATTTCCAGAAGGAAAGGTTAAACAGATTAGGCATAATTCTAACAATAATCGAGAAAAAAAAAAAAAGAGGAACCGTATGGCGGAGTGTCCTATTTCTATGCTGAAGTTTTTTTACAGGGCTAGGTCAGCAATAACCAGAGTAGTGGCTACATGCAAAGCAGAGACTATGTGCAGACACATATAGCAGCTTCATCCCAATAGCTGTCCGTGTCGAGGTATTCGGACCGCTGCTTTGAAAGAAAAAAAAAAAAAAGAGAAAAGAACACTAAATATACATTCCTGTGGGACAATGCCCTTTGACAGACATTGCTTATGAATGAAAGAATCAATTCTCCAGAGTGTGAGCGTTCCTACCACTATTGTGGGGACAGTGGAAGCGCCACAGAGAGATGACAAAGGGACTTGTGAAAGTGAGTGATCTCATCCTCTCAGTGGAATTTGCGTACAAAGCGCAGTGAGTCTGCCAGGACTCTGGACGCAGCGAAAAGAAAAGAGGAAAATTTTCTTTCCTCTGACAGTCAATATCCGAGGACGGAAAAGCGTCGAAAGAAGGAGCTTCCAGTAGAAATATTACGATAATAGTGTTGTGCAAGCCGTTCGGAATCAACAGTGCATGAACTATGTAGTGTTGGCAGCATCAGTTCGCGTTGTTACTGCTATTTGTGGAGGTATAAAGGACCTCTACTGTCATTGGTGTAGACGATATACTGTCTGCGGTTTTCGTAAAAAAAGGCTTCGCCTGAAGGAGCGAGTGCTATAAATTTGTGCAAATAACATTAACCAGGAACTTCAGCGGCACTTGAAGTTACCGACGCTTCATTCGAACTGAACAACCGTCGCTGCATTCAAACTGATCAACGAACTGCGGGAAGGTACGGACGGAATACGGCAAATGTTACTCAGAGTGACTGGAACGGACAATTTCGTGTATCCTGTGTGGAACTGAGCAACGGAGATGACGTTACTACGGACCACTCAATGTGGTGGTCTTGGACATTGTATTATAAAACTGTGAAGTACACTTATCCTGGAATTTATGGAATAGGTGGTGTGACATTCCAAGTGTGACCGTAGTGTCCACTGATTTCGAATTCTGTGCTGAATCTGAGCACCAGATAAAGTGAAAGAAAAAAAAAAAAAAAAACACTACTCTAATTGTTGTGCGATGCTGATAAGCGCATGGTGCGTTCACGAAAAAAAAAAAAAAAACACTTTTTAGATGATTCATACCTAAGCAGTGTGTTACTTGTCATCGTCAATTACTAATGAAAAAAAAAAGTGACTACCTGTACATATATTTCAATTATTTATGCAAGACCCTAATAACCATTCTTTATAGTCATTTAACTCTAAAAATTGTGCATTTATGTATTGCAGTGTGATGTATGTGATTATGTTATTTACTTGCTCTGATCAACGTAGGGCATCGGCAGAAATAATGAAGACGGGATATTCTAACTCAGGGTCTTCTTGCCCTGATTTCAGTCTTTCAATTCTGCGAAGGGAGATAATGTTGCATCACTCGGGAGCGAGTGCGCACCTTTTCACTGTATTGGAAATTGAGAAGTAATCGGAAAAGCGGAAAAGAAATGGAAAAAAAAAATTAATCAAATGAATGGGAGAGATTTTGGGGAGCTGGTGTAAGAATTATTAAAATAAGGATTTTATAAACTTCACGCTCTTCAGACGCTCTGCATTTCACAATTTAATTTTCCCCTTAGATTTTCTTCCGTGGGTTCGCGCCTAGGAAGGTCAGGAAAGTACCGCTCTTCCCCTTCACCCCCACCCCACCCTCTCTCTCTTTCTCTCAGAGTCGAAGGGTTTCCAGCAGTCCGCTTGCTGTGGCATGGGACCGCGGGGCATCCTTTCCCTAACTGCTACGAGCCAGCAATATTGGGTAAGACATAGTAATTCAAATCAGAGAAATAGCGGGTAGACATTTTATTGGAGCTCGGCGCCAGTCGTCTTGAGATTTGATGCACCAGGTCTGGAAGAAAAGAATAGCTTGACGCCAGGCCAAGGAATACTATAGCAGTTTTATGATAGTAAGATTTACGACCTCAGAGATCCGTAGGCAACGAAGTTCCTAGAATTTGAGGGCGGACACAGATTTTGGACGGGGCGAAGGATGGCAAGTCAGAGAAATGGCGGGAAACCCAGAGCAAATCAGATCGGGAAATGATAATTGTTTGACCAATCTGTAAATTGGTAGGAGGATCCGGGAAGAACAAATTTTTGGTAGGACAGGAAGAGGAGCGAGAGAATTATATCAGTCGGCATGAATACTTCGAAAGAAGGATGACAGAAGTCAGAGTCGGCATGAATACTTCGAAAGAAGGATGACAGAAGTCAGAGTCGGCATGAATACTGCGAAAGAAGGATGACAGAAGTCAGAGTCGGCATGAATACTTCAGGAAGAGAGGAGATAGCATAAAAACTTCGCTAGAATGATATTCCAGCCCTCATCGTGGGATAGAAGGTAGGATAATCCGACATTAAAGTTTCCTCTTGTTTACATAATTAGTATGTTGAACCGAAAATTTAAGAAGAGCATAGTAGACTAAGTTAAGGTTGAAAGTAAAACCAGCTCTAAACTAATGCTGAGAAAAGTAGGGCAGAAATAGAAGAATAATGAAATGGTTGAGTAAAGTAAATACCATTGATCAGAGCAGGAAATTGTGTAGTATAGGGAATCAATTTTAGTAAATTATGTTTCGAAATATTTCAGAATTATATTAAATGAAAATAAGAAATTAAAGTTAACCTTTAAATAAATAATTTTGCTAAAAGGGTCTTCAAACATTTTCATATGAATGAGTGTATATTTTACTAGATTTCAAGCCTTCATCAGGCAAAATAAACATATTTTATTTTCCCGTTATTATGAGTCGGCTACATTTCATTTGAGTGTACAATTTTGTAAAGTAAAAAAAAAAGGGTTAATAACGATTGAGTGTTGGATGTGTGAATAAATGATTTGGGATGAATGTTCAGAAAAATCCTCCAGTGCACTACTGAGTAACTTACGCATCAGTGCTAGTAAACAAATCAAAATTTGTAAGTTAACGAATTATTCAAAAAGAAATGAAAAGCTAGACGATTACTTTAAAACATTGCGGCACTCAGCGGACCCCGATACACGGAACGTCGGCTGGGTGAAACACAACGCCCATCCTCGAATAGCGAGCCTGTGTTTTCTCTAATACTGGGAAAACATAGTTTTTGAGATTCGAGTGATTACCCTTATTACTAATAATGACGCGGGGCAATCCAAAAGCCCCCTTCAGCAGTAAATGGAGAAGTTTAATACAGCAACAATAAGTAAATATTCAGTTAAACATCTTTATGGCGGATTTTCTTTCTTTTAGGAGCTAACCTCTGAATCTCAGAGAACAGCTTTGTGTAATAGATTGATTGATTGTTTAATTCACAGAGGGTAAGTAAAACGTCTGGTTCAGATCCTGTGACCCTTCATACTTTGACCGAACTAGAAAAAGCTGTGTATGCTTTCGAAATGGAAGTAGTTTCAGTTTGAAATGAAGTGCGGAATTCTCCAGAAAAAGGATATTATTTTCCTGAAGAAATAATAGCTTGTGACGTACTTTCAGCTTCAGATGATGGCGATGCTCTTCAGTTTTATTCTCTTTTCAAAGGGACCGGTGTTCATTTTCATAAACGTTTTGCAAAACTGCAAGATGAAGACGTTGCTATAAATGATTTTTTTTCATTCCTCTTGAGGCTATTAAAATGACAACTGACTTTTTTTTTAAGTTTCATCTTTACTAACCTGATATTTCCTCCTCACCCGCCACCTCAAAATTTTTTACGCGAAGTGCGATATGCCCAGGCAGTGGCTGTCTTATTCAGCAAAGCAAGAGACCTTATTTTGTTCTGTTGGCTTAGCCTATGGAAACAGAAATAATCCCAATGTTTTGTTCATGGCATGACAGATTGGCGTCATGCAATGCAACGTATTGTTGAATATGAAACAAGCAAACAACACTTTGCATGTGCCGAAGCTCATTTGACATGTTGCCATGGTGGTGATTTGAAAAATTTATAGTTAAAAAAATGTTATTTAAACGGGAGACAGAAATTTTGGAGAGGAAGAAAATATTAGAAAGAATTGTAGAAATTGTAAAGTTTATTGCCACACGAGGTCTTCCGCTTCCTGGAAATAATGAAAGTGCTGCTGTGATGGAAGATAATAATGTGGATCGTGGAAGCTTTATTGAATTCTTAAAGTTACTTTCAAAATTTCTTGCCATTCTAAAAGTACATTTGGACAATAAGTAGCAGCTGTAGTTACTACCAATCCCTGGATACTTCTGTTGCTGCTTTATCACATGTTGTACAGGCAATTCTCCAGATACCCAAGAAGTTATGTACACATATCAATTAAGTAGAAATTTTTTAATTCAGAACTTCTTTTTCTCCTGTTTTGCAAATATGCTATATAGTTTTATTTTCTTCAGACATAATTATTCCAGATACTAAGAGTTTTTTTTAATGTTATTTGGCCATTTTTAGTATCTCTGTGCATGTAACCTTTTATACTTCATTAGAACAACTGAAATCTCTTGTGACTAAAACGCAAGTATAAATTGCAGTATTTCATCATATCTAATTTTCGCAGTGCAGCTCCGTCGGGAGATAGTCTCATTGTAGATGCCCTGCAAGGCATTGAAAATGCCAAAAATCAAGAAAATCTTACGAATAGGCAAAAAGTTTTCCAATTTACTGTGGTGATCATATTCCTGAATTGGATGGATGGACGGTAAATAATTTTAGTTTTTCACCCAAAGCTATATGAAGAAGTCAAAGTGGGCGGCCGTTATTAAAGATGCCAGGGCCGCATTTTTTTCCTAGTCCGGCCCTGGGTGAAAATTTCAAAACTCCCAGGTGTGAGGTTGGCGAAAGAAAATCTGGTATTATTACATCCACATAACGAAAATACACGTTTCCGCAGTTAGGCTGGCTTTGTCGTCCGTCAGTAAACAAATAAACAGCATGCAAGAGTGCTGTCGACCTTGAAGACTGGGACTACCCAAAGCAAAGTAACTCAATACGTTGCTGAAATCTTTCCGTGAAATCCTTACTCCGTGTATGTAATGCTGCTTTTCCATTGTATGTCGGTAAGCGAAACGGTTGTTAGATTTCCCTTAGTTTTTTTTTTTTTCCTTTTTTTCGCAGCCACCAGATGAACGCACTGGTATGAAGGTCATTTATATTTCTTTTTGCATCATTTGCAGCATTTACATTTCTTCATCACATCATTTGCAACTACTATTAACAATACTTAGGTGAAATATTTCATGAGTTGTTCACCACATCCACCCACAGGTGAGACCCACTTAACAGCTAATACACCAGAAAACATAGCAAGACTGGACTAGAATCGTTTCCTACTGGACAATCGATTAATGAACTTTTAAATGAAAATTACAGAAACCCAAAATTTCTAAATCCTCCAACTCCTTCAAAATTTCCTTAAAAATCCCACAAAATTTAATTAAACAAATAAAATTTGAAATTAGCGCTTTTAAGGGAGGCGCTAGCACAAGACTCCCTGCACCAGAAACAGAAAAAATATGGCGGGTGGAGGATACCATTTTATTACTCCGGTAGTGCACGACAAATGCCCGAATAACACGTCTGAACATCTATAACGAAGTAAATTTCTCCGTCATTTTTATCCACGTCGGGGCTTGAACCCGGGTCCTCTCATTCCGGAATAAGTCGCTCTACCAATTGAGCTACGCGGACGTTCGTTCTGACTGCTATCTGCCTTTATGTCGTCTGCGTCCTGCTGGCAGAGCACCTGCCAGTGTAGTATAGTGAATAGCATTCAGAGCTCCGGAGCCAAAAGTTATGGGTTCGATTCCCGGGGACGCACATGAGATAAAGGCAGATAGTAGTGAGTAGTGAGGGCGCATGCCAGTGTAGTATACTGAATAGCACTCTGAGCTCCGGTGCAGAGAGTTGTGGGTTCGATTTCCG
Organism: Macrothele yani; assembly: GCA_039090855.1. Classification (NCBI taxonomy): domain Eukaryota; kingdom Metazoa; phylum Arthropoda; class Arachnida; order Araneae; family Macrothelidae; genus Macrothele; species Macrothele yani. Next base: position 77,027,212 of record CM077007.1, on the reverse strand, counting down.
GGGGACGCACATGAGATAAAGGCAGATAGTAGTGAGAACACATGCCAGTGTAGTATAGTGAATAGCACTCAGAGCTCCGGAGCCGAGAGTTATGGGTTCGATTCCCGGAGGACGCACATGAGATAAAGGCAGATAGTAGTGAGAACACATGCCAGTGTAGTATAGAGAATAGCACTCAGAGCTCCGGAGCCGAGAGTTGTGGGTTCGAATTTCGCTCCTGGCATAACAATGACGAAGAAATTTAGTTCGTCATACAACAGAAAATAGTAACTTCGTCAATATCTACGGGAAATGGTGCAGCAAAAGGTTTTTTTTTTTTTTTTCAATTATTAAAGTAATAAAAAAGTCAGTAATTACTTTGTAATCAGTAATGGTCAGTCGGCACTCCGTACAGGAAGATATAGTCTTGTTTTTAAACAATAATATATTACAACACTTCGCTGGCTGAAGAAATATTTAATAAACATTGACGAGCATGTCACTCACTGCCAGCTGAAGGAATAATTCGATCAAAAAATTTTCCAAACGGTCGCTGCCACTGAAATAAACAATTTGTTTGTAAACATTTCCACTATTATGAGTCTTCACAGTCTGAAAATCGGGCAAGTGTAAGGTCTATACCCCGTTTGTGCTACCGCAAGAGTCACGACCCACTGCTAGTTTGCTTTGAAGTAGAGATCTCGTGCTTCCTCTTACTTTTATGAGACTGAGAATACATTTAACGCCTTTAAATTTTCGTATCGTTAAAAAGTCAAAAACAAGTGCTGATTATTCGGAATGTTTTAAGTTAGTTTCTTATATTTAACTTACCTTAAACACAGTTTTATCTGCAGCTATTATTTAAATAGTTATACTATACGCGGGAAAGATAGACATAACACAAAGATGCGTCTACTAAATTGGGCGCTTGAGAGTATTCAGAGAAAGAATTAAAACTATCGATCTAGAAAGAAACTACAACTACGATACTATTTACCCGAGAGAATAAATTTGTAGTGCTTTGATTCAGAGGTTAACCAGAACGCAATCCAAAATCTTTGGAGAAGAAATCCTCCGTTATGGGAACGAAGGAAGAAATATTTCCCATAAATACACAGGATATTCATATAATTGTTGAAGCAGCAATCTGAATATGATTCTGAATTGTTCTAGTTTTCTGTTCACCATGTAATAACATATCAAGAGTTTACGTACTCCTGATTGCTGCTCGAATAACTATATGAATGTCCCATGCATTTAGGAGAAATATTTCATATTTCATTTCCATATCCGAGGTACTGGTGATTTAATGCGGTGATGCAGGATTTTCTTCGACAAGCGAAAATCTAAAGTTGTTCAGATTCCTAGGCGTAACTTTTTAGCTTCAGTTACTTGAAATTACGTTGTACTCGGTGTTGTAACGGAGATTCGACGATGGAATTTTCGCGTTTTCTGATATGATGTTGCATGGTCATAACAGAAAGTTACTGATCAGTCTACGACGGATATCATGGTGCCACAAAATAATCTGCGTGGCGATCACCGGCTGGAAAACGACAGGGTGCGAAACCAATGCAAATTTAAACAGGTAGAAATTAAGAAAGGGAAAAAAATCACCATCTTATATTTCTTATACCTAAAATAACCTAGTCTAGGTACGTACTACGGCAATTGCAATAATAACTGGGGCCAAGAATATTAACCTCTGAACTATTTCTTTGTTGGATTTCAAAACAACTTTTGATATAACCATCGGTAAAAGCTAGGAGGCATTGCAAAGACTGACTTTTTTTTCTCGACAACACCCTCCCATTTAACTGTAGCAATTGGTCACGATAACTGCCTCCTTTATCTTCCTTTTTGATGTAATGCCACCTTTTTATATACATGTGTTTATACATGTAAATACACTGCTTATTAGAGTGCCTCTCTATTATTGGAAAAAAAAGATTAAAGAATATTTCAGGTAATACCACCTAAATTTGTTCCTTATTAATACGTACAAAATGTGAAAAATTTCAACCCATTCGGAAAATGTTTTGAGGCTTCACAGTCACTTCAAATTTTAACGAGTTCATCATTGTGAATATTACGTTACTCTACATGAGTCACGGTATGTTGATTTCTGCCACGCTAAACAATGACTGACAGTAGCGTGTAAGCATAAAGCAGGCGTTCCTTGGTATGCTTTTCAAAGTTCTAAGTGTGAAATAAAAATCTTCCGACTTCCCATCAAGAAGAAATACCAACATTTATGGAATAAAATAATGTTAACAACAATGTACGCGAGAAAATAAAATTATGATTTCTGGAAAAATTATCGCTCAGTCGAACTTACGTTGCTGAAATTTTTACCTTCATTTTTGTGCTGAAACCCAAATATTTATGGAATAAAATTATATTTAAAAATACAGGTCAGAAGAACATTGTGAGCGAAATAATAATAATAACAAGAAGAAGAAGAAGAAGAAATAAAAAGGTGGTTCGGAGAGATATCTGCGCTTTGTCAACTTCCGTTTTTTCGGAAAATTTACCCCTCCATTTTCAATCTTAAATACACAACAATGTAGCACACAGTGAAAAGAAAAGTGCGATCACGGAGAAATCTTAGCTCCCTTTAGCTTCCGTTGTCGGGAATTTTTGCCCCTACATTTAAGTTAGAATACAAACATTTCTTCAACAAATGGATATTTAGCAACAGCATATGGCCAGAGGGAACATCGCAGAAAAATAAATTAAGATTACGGAGGAAATCTTTGTTCCGTCCAACTTCCGTTATCAGAAAATTTTCCTTCATTTTCAAGCTGAAACACAAATATTTATGGAACAAAACATTTAACAATACAGAGCAAACAGGGAATCACGAGGGCAAAAAATAAGATTGCACCGCTCCGTCTAACTTCCTTTTTCAGAAATTGTTGCTTCCATTTTCAAACTGAAATAAAAAGAGTTATGCAATAAAGTGATATGAATGTCCCATGTGACAATAACATGAACAGAGCGAATATCGCGAGAGAAAAAAAATACAATTATGGGGAAAATCTTTACTTCTTCTAACTTCCATTTTAGGAAAGTTTTGGATGTCGGAATTCCGCCCCGAGATAAAAAAAAAAACTTTCTACCATGACCGCGAGTCTGCATGAGAGGAATAAAAATGCTTATGGGGATCAGGACTTTTCACGCTGCACTTTTTTCCTTTTAAGGAGTCGAAATTTCCTTTTTTCTCTTTTTGTTTTCAGGAAAACAAAAAGAAGTGGTATATTTCTCATTTTCTTTCATTTTTCTTTCTCTTTTTTTTTTTATCCTACATGAGAAAGGACATTTTTTTATTCCGAAGAGCAAAACTAAGAATTATTTCGCACATTGTTAAAAAGCATATTTTACTGCATTATTTTAAGCAAAGCATAAGTGTCTTTCTGTGATATGGCCAAACGTGACTTATCTGTTTTTTGGTTGTCGTTGTCATTTGTTTTATATGAAACTAAATATAGAAACAAAATGATTACTTACAAGTTGCAAAACGAAATGTTGAATATGTTGCGCAGGTACCTGAATACATAACGAAAACGTAAGAATGTCTGCCTCCTAAAATCGAAAAATAATCTTGAAAGTTGAAGAAGCAAAATATCATCTGTCTCGCGCAGTGAGAGAGAGACAAATGGAAATAAATTAATACTAGGTAGGAGAGGAAAATGGAAAGAGACGGAGAGAAAGATTGGTGCATACAGTTAATACAATAAAACTGAGGAGGCTTGTTAACCACTTTGTTGGCAATTCCTTTTCTCAATTCTATAGGCTTCCGGTGTTTTCTTAAAATTTAATTCCGATTCCTTGGTTCCCCAACATACAGCGCTCATCTATTAAACCATATGGGTGGTACGTAACTGACGTTGTACATTGCTTACTGAGTACTTGCAATTTGCTTATTGCAGTTTCAAAGGTAATGAGTGTGAGCCTTAAATGGTGGTCCCCCTTCTATTCCTTTCTTTGGCTGATTCTTGAATTCTCCCATCCTTCCCAGTGGCCGATGTTTTCTCACTAACTTGCCTGCCAGAACGGCATCAAACACAAACAACACAATAACAGAAACCATATATATTACTTACCAAGCCTAAGCAGCATTCGACCTTCGCGTCCTCACCCTCAAGCAAAACATTTGCTTCAAAAAGATTCAACTCAGGCAGGAGAAAGGTATGACTTCCGAAACCACAAAATCTGCTTCATTGAAGTTATGTTTACAATTTTGGGTGGGAGACTCTTAATTCAGTTACAATTCAAGTGTTTACATCTCTTGAAAAAAATGTCCTTCTTTTTTTCCCCTTTTCCATTTTCTTTCCCTGAGGTGACCCAATTTTGATGAAATTTCTCTAAAGAGGGAAATTTTTCCTGAAAAGTGGAAGCCCTGATGGGAATGTCGATTCTTTCCTGCAGGACCAAAATAAAGGTTCTAAATGTTGCGACGTACGTCGCCCGACATCGCGATTCTGCTACGGGGATGAACAGTGAACAAGAGCAATTCAGAATCATATTATGATTGATGATTCATTGATTACAAAATCTCCGTGTTTGGAGGATATTGTAAACTTTTATTTTCCTGAACATTTATGCGAATATCTGATTGAACATGTTATGTTGATGCCAGGAATTAATAAAATAATTTTTCATGGCGCTACTTTTACATCCATCAAAAGGAATTTATTTTGCTTTCACCGATTGCTTAATTTTTGATATCATATTGAAACTTTATTAAGCAATAACCTTGTTTTCCGTCATGTGACATACTACGTACATGACATGGATGACGTACTACTGAGGTGACACATGAGTCATATCGACAATGAAGCAACGATGAACCTGCTGGCGTAGTTCAGTTGAGCGAACATCTGCTCCGGAGTAGGAATACGTGGCTTCGAATCTCACCACCGACAAAAGGTTATGTGTTATAGTCGTTATATTTCTTTGCAAGAAGCACAACTGTTTCACACACATATTCGATTTATTTTCTGCCTTATGGTAATCAAAATGTTGCATATACTTTTCATTCATCCCCCACCTCGTGAATCCCAACTATTCGCGAATTACCGCCCAGGTGACGCAAGCTTCTGACTGTTCGTCTGAGTGGGTCCGAGTTCGAGTCCCGTGTAAGACATAGGTGGTGTGTTTTTGTTACGGCACTGGTCTCCTCAATCCCCTGAAGTCAGAGGCTCTAAGCTAGGGATGGACGACAGCTTAAAGCTCTTAGAGTTACTCACAGTAGTCATTAAACTCTGAAACAAACAAGAAAAAAATCGCGAATTATTAGATGCAGGTAATCTGATTTCTCATCTACTTGCATGTTACATCAAAGTTCTCTAAAGAGACGTTTGTCTAATGAAGAGAAGTCCCATTTCACCTGCGTATTGTCAGTGACCGGCAGAGTATTACATCATATTGGTAATAATATAAACATATTCCAATTATCAGTTTTAAATATTTCGAGAAAACTGACTCTTCTTTTTGTTCTTTCTTTGGGGGGGGGAACACAACAGTGAGCAACTCAATGGGCAGTCGCTCGTTTCTAACATTGGTTCCAGGGAAGAAAGGGCAGTCGCTCGTTTCGGCCATTGGTTCCAGGGAAGAAAGAGAGCCAGGGCCGCAAGACAAACACACCATTCATGCCTCACTCGGGATTCGAACCAGGACCCACCTCGAAGGAATGGTCAGAAGCTAGAAAAACTGGAGTTCCAATTGTGATCAGAGCTGTTTGTGCAGAGAACTTTCCAGGGTCGTAAGATGTTGATGAATTGTTTTTTGGCTAATGGTTAAATAACAAGTTAGTAAAATAATGCAATGCATTAATTTTAATACGCTTTCCAACATACCAGAAATCATTTCTCAAGTTATTACTTAAGTTATGAGGATAATGGCTGTGGAATACATCTCGCTCCTGTGCCCTGACCTTTGATTCCATTTCGATGATATTCAACAGAACCGGTTCAGTATATCTCCGAAATAGCATGATAACGTTTTGTCGCAATAGAAGCATTTTACGTAAGTTATGATGCACAAGGGCTATGGAATAGATCTCGCTCCTGTGTCCTAACCTTTCACCCCATTTTGCACATTTTCAATTGGGTTTGTTCCCAGGTTGTCCCCTACCACATATTAAAATTTCATCGAAATCGAACCTTTTCTACATTACGTATGACGCATAAGAGCAGTGGAATGGATCCCGCTCCTATGTACTGACCTTTAACCCCATTTCGTTCACTTTCAATAGGGTTCCTTCCCAAGTGGTCCCCTACCACATATTAAAATTTCATCGAAATCGAACGATTGCTACGCGAGTTATCGTGCGGACGAGCATACGCACACAACGCGTGACGCACTGAGGCAGATGGGAATCGCGACCATCTGCTCGAAAGAGTGTGACGTCATAAAACTTTAATAGGATACACACACAACGTGTGACGTAATGAGACATATCGCGTGACCGCGCGCCAACATCTAAATCGCGAGCTTGTGACGTCATAAGATTTCTAAGCATGGGTAACATTAATGGAACGACGCCATGACACTGCAAACGTGGTAATTTGGGGTGGTTATTTAACTCACTAAACAAATTTTCCTAAAGTCGAGATCAAGCTAAATTGATTTCTAGTACCGGAAAACGGTAGGTTAACGACTTTCATCAAAATCCTTAGAGCCGTTTTCAAAATAAAATGTTCATAGATACAAGAATTGCTCCTTTAAGGTGGACGTTAAGTAATTTTGCTTCCTATACTTCCAATGGAAAAACTTTTGTACACATTTTCTTCACAATTAATGCGTTCCCAAGGATGAAAATTTGAACATTGATTAAAATAGCTTCATTTTATTACTTGGAATACTTAATATTTTCTAAAAGATAACCATAATTATGCAATCCAACATTTGTCTACTGACTTCATCAAAGTACAGGTCGCGCCATCTTTTTTCTGGTTTCAACACCACCAAAGGAAACGTTATTTTTTTTTAATATAATTATAGTTATGTTTTAGAAAATGTTAAGTATTCCAAGTTATAATATCAAGTTATTTTAATCGATGTTCAAATTTCCATCCTTGGGAACATACTAATTGTGAAGGAAATGTGTAGAAAAGTTTTCCCATTGGAAATATAGGAAGCAAAATTACTTGATGTCCACCTTAATAGTATGGGATAAGCGCGATGGAATGGATCCCGATCCTATGTCCTGACCTTTGACCCCATTTGTCCCATTTTCAATGGGTTCCTCTCCAGGTGATCCCCTACCACATACTACAATTTCATCGAAATCGAATCATTTTTCTGCACGTTATGGCGCATAAGGGCAATGGAATGCATCCCGCTCCCATGGCCTGACCTTTGACTCCACCTATTTTCAATAGGGTTCGTCCTCATGCGGTTCCCTACCACATACTAAAATTTCATTTTAATCGAACCATAATTACGCCAGTTATGAGGCATAAGGGCAATGGAATGGACCCCGCTCCCATGTCGTGACCTTTAATCCTAGTTGTCCCATTTCCAATAGGCTTTGTTCCCATGTGGTTCCCTACCACATACTAAAATTTCATCGAAATCGAACCATTTTTACGTGAGTTATCATGCGGACAGACGGACGGAAAAAGCTGGAGCATATACGCTTCTTCAACCTACGGTTGGAAAGCGTAAAAAAGCGAAACGTTCCTTTACGCCCAGCCAACAATCTCTGCTTATATAAATTTTAACCGTGTTTATAGCCAAACCATGAATGTTTTTCTGGAATGCTAAGCTATTGTTCACACTTTTACGTGCTTCAGTACTACAGTACGTGTATGTCTATAGTGAATGAATTTACTTGGGAGCGATCCTTTAAATTTATTTCTGGGGTGTAAAATGATCGGATGCAGCATTTTACTAAGAAAAAAACATCTCCGCAGTTATATGAAAGAAGTCTCTCATTTTGTTCCATTTCTCTGTGTTTGCAAAGTGCGGTAGTGAAATTGTTGTTTAGACAGTCATTTACGATGGAATCATTTGCGTTCACAAGGCATGATATCATTTGTGTTCACAAGGCATGATATCATTTGCGTTCACAAGGCATGATATCATTTGCACCGATTAGCCATCGAAACATGTAAGAGTGTGTTTCCATCGTAGGAAGGGTATGCGTTATTGCAGTACTTTGCATAACAATGCAATTTGAATGATGTCAGCCAAACCGCTGGGTATCGACCAGCATATTTTCATCGTTAACATGACTTGATTTTTTTTTTTTTGAGGATTTTTTTTGCAGCTGCAATAACTGCTGCTTCATGATGTAGACCGGAATTGAAGACAATTTAAGACAAAAAAAAATGGCAGTGGCCAACAAATTAAAAAATATCGAGTGAATGCAACTTTTTAGCTTATAATGATGGCTCAAGTTAACTAGTTGGCTAAAGGTGCGCGGAGCACGTTTCGGTACCTTACTCCTACTTCAAGGATCTCACAAATCAAATATAGAACATATTACTTGGATATATTTTATTTAGCTTTTTCCCCCTCTCTCTATATATTTTCTAGCATAGCAAGAGTGCTGCTCAGAAGGAATTTTGAAAGCATATTGCTACCGTTCTAAAAGTAAGAGCCAGTTGAACAGATCGCACGTGACTGGTAGCTTTCATGTTAAACTATGCATCTGTATTCCTTCTTTTAACGGACGATAGCTTCCGGAAACTGGCTGAAAATATAACTGGCTAAAGTTGGTAGTTTTTCCCATTCCGCCCGCCATCTCATGCCTGGTTCACAAATAGGTTCTCACTATATAAGTAATCAGATTCTTCATGAGGACAAAGGACATGCACGTAATGACGAAAACTAGTTTGGCAGCGGAGTATAGCAGGAGGCAGCACAGGAGAAAGAATTCTTCGATCAGATGATTAAAGTTGAAAAAATCCATTATGTGTTCCATGCCCTTATCTGTTATCACATTCTGGGAGTGGTTCGCAAAATGTTCAATATTTTTCAGATCTAAATTCTCCATAAAGCTTCCCTACTTCTTTTTTTGACGCAAAATGGCTTTATGCAACGGAAATGTTAAAATCTGTTGTATCGAATCCATAAATCACAGTGCATACGCGTTGAAGCAACTGCTGGTAAAACAATGCTAAAATTTGTGAACAATGGAGCCACAACAAGTCTAGAAACTAATCCTTAAAAAAACAAAAAAACTAGCTAACCAAAGTTGAGATGTTTTACGTTGTACTGCAAAACGGCGAAAAAACGTAATGGAAACGGCGAAAAAACGTAACGGCGAAAGAAACGCATTCAAAAAATTTCTCTGAAGAAAATCGTAATGTAATTCGTTTGTTTAATGTTAATAGACCTTCTGCAAAATGTCCTATGAATAAACTGCATATAGCGGAAGTACATTTTATGCTAATTTATAAATACATGGCGCCGCCGAAGTGGACGAGTGGTCAACTGCGCGGGCTTCAGGCAAATGTCCGTGTTGGGCAGAGTCTTGGATAAGGTGTGTTCTTTTCTCAGAGCCCGTGTCCCCACAAATTAAGGACGAGAGACTCCTTACTGGTTTAAATGCTTGTGTTGGTTCGTTACATCCCGAAAAAAAAAAAGAAAACAAGAAAAGTGCTCGGCGATTGGAAAAATTATGTTTGGTATAAGGGCTTCATTGGGTCCTCCAGGGTGAAATCACGGCTCGTTTTAAGTCTTTGTAATAAGATGTGGGCAGTCACCATGGCTGTAGCTACCGGGAGAACAAAGAGAAAGGTTGCCCTCCCAGGATGGTCATACCGGGGCGTCATTTGATACTTTTAAGAGCGTACAAAATGGAAATGTACAGAGTGTGAATTAATTTGCCGACATTTTACCTCTAAAACAAAGTATAATAATACAGTGCAGTATCTTCTTTTGTAAATACTTTATTTAGCCGCATCCACTGTGAATTGCAGACCCCCTCATAGAGATGAATGCAATTGTCCAAAATAGTGGATGGAGGCATGTAAAACAATATACGGATATGCCCGACCTCCGTGACCTTTCTGAATACCTCGCAAGGACGAAGACCTAATTCAGTGATTTGTGCTCTGTCGCCGAAAGTTCCTCTGAGCGTTTACCCTTGAACAGAATTTTCTAAGTTTTACTACGAAAACATCTTATTTTTACGTTCACTATCTAATACTCTTTCGTTTTGTGCTGGTTTGTTTTCTTTCTGCATTTCTGCACGTGCTGTGCTGTCGGTGTTCACATAACTTTGACGTTTTACTTTATATTTACAACCGTTAGCTCTTGGGGATTCACCTAATTTTTTTTAATTTTGAGTAAAATTATGTCAAAAATTGGAAGTGAAATTTTTAACTAGCATAATACTTATCCATAACGCAGGTGTGAGAAAGTAAAAACTGCTTAATATTTGAGTGGATGTAAGGCATTTTTGAACTCAGGGTGGACGTAATTTCAAGTCTCGCTTTCCCAGATAAGAAAAAGCTTGCTCCGTTCACTTAATTATGGATCGTATGATTGCCATTTTATTCTTATGGTTGCTAATTTCGTGGAGAAAAAAACTTCGCCGTAGTAATAACTGTGTCCTTGTCAACTACGAAGATAGCGTTCTTTACATTCTCCCCATTTTCGCCTGTTGTGTTCGCATACAATGAAAGGGATTAGGCATCAAGATAAGGACTTTCTGCAAAAGACCTTCCTTTAGGTTCTGAACCAATAGCAAGAGGTAATAAATAACATGACCAACTACAAGAGGAAAGTTTGGTTCATTTCTACGTAAAACACGAATGTTTAAAACTCAGTATGGATTTGCTTTTGGAACGAACACAGTGTTTCAGTTTTTCGAAATTCTTTTTCTTTCATCATCATCATCATTGTCAACCATTATCGATCCACTGCTGGACGAAGGTCTCCCCAAGTTTCCTCCACAACGGTCTATCTTGTGCCAGTCTCCTCCATGTCACTCCCGCATACTTTCGAATTTCAACCACCCATCTCCCATGTGGTCTTGTCACCACGCCAAGTCCCGGTGGGAACTTGAGGGGCATCGATTTTGTTAGCGATTTTCGATCATCTAGATTGGCAACAATGACATTGGGTTTCCTAGTATAGGCGACCCAGTCTAATCGTTGAGACTTTAAAGCGTTGTGTTTCATATGAGCTCGTACGAGGTTGTCGCAAGAACTCATATGCCGCAAAGAAATTGAATTTAAAAAAAGAACTAACATTTCGGTTATATGCTGGAATAGGGGTATCTGTGAAGGAAGAAAACTATGGCTTATTTTAAACTAATACACAGACACTCGTACCCATTTGCAGAGCAGCGAGAAGAAAAACACGTTGATTTAAGAAACAAATATAAAATTTATTTGTTGTATAATGCTTAATTTTAGAACAATTTAATGGTGAGACCGGTTTAAATTATAACACATCTCTACAAAAGGAAGTTACGGTTTAACTTGAGAAAATGTAAAACTAACAATATCCCTAACAATCCAACCAGTACGAGGTGAGCAATAATGTTTCATTTCTAAAACTTAACTGAATACTCAGCATGCAAGGGATTGAAATAATTGGATGATGTCCTACCCTATATAGAACTTCTGCTGGGCTGATCGATCCGGCGGTTGAGGAATGCGCTGGTTGTCTGGTGGCCGTAGGTTTCCGACTGGTATCCTCCGTGGATAAAAACACAGCCGGTAGTTATCTAAAAATTTTCCTTTACTTTTCTACAGTTCTTTCCTTCGCGGCGACGGACTTCTGGAACCCCGCATAGTTAGGCATTTCTTGCCTACCGCTGACACTTCCAACCAAAATTACTGTGACTGCCCCATGTTCGCAAAAACAACTTCTCTCTCCGTTCTCTCTCTCTCTCTCTCTCACTCATCTCTCTGTTTTTCTGTCCGGTTTTTCATGGTTTTTTTTTTTTTTGCCAAATTTCAAGTTTCTCCTTTTATTTTAGTTTTCGCTTTCACTTATCGCCCTGCTGCGAGGCGTGTCCTTACCTTGAGAAGACGTCCCTTGCACCTTCATTCGTTCTGGATCCCCCTCCCCCTCGTACGCAAGTGGACCGCTTGCCCAGTTGCGGCTGGCCAGTGGCTACTTTTGGGCAGATGTTCTCTGGGCCTGCTGACCATCTGCTGAGCTAAGCCCTTTAAAAAATTTATTTGGCCGTAACTGTCACCCCGTTATTGGGTTCTATTATCGTAGTATCTGAGCAAACCCTTTTTAAAACTTGAAGACTGCTCGAAGGCACGTATGCCCGACTGAAATATGTTCTCCGACAAAGCTCTTGGGCGACATTTCCTGCCCAGCCTTATCTTCTTACCGCTTTAAGATTTCTTTTTAAATTTTCGTCGTATAGTCACCACTACGCCATTGTTGTTACGGAAGCATTATGCAATTCGCAAAGCTGTTGCTTCACATGCCGGGAATGGAAAAAAATACCTTTCGCCTTGTTTACGAAATTTTGCACCTGGCCTGGCGTTTGCAATGTAGCTCTCCTTTCCCTCGCGGACGGGAAAGTGGAGAAAAGAAAAGAAAAGAAAAGCCTCCAGCGAATCGCTGTGCAGCCTGGGTTGGGATGATAGTACGTGCACCTAATTACAAATTACTCCAATTAAGCAGTTACATAATTAATTATGTTAATTAATTAACGTAATCGAAACAATTAATTTGGAATTTGAATCCCGAATTTGAGCAATTCTATACTCAAAGCAATGTTCCCGAAATTAGAATAATTGTCGCGGCAACAGTCTTCTTCTGGTTCTTTTCCTGTCCCTTGGAATCCAATCCAAAATTTCGTCTGTCCATCGATGGTCTGTCCTTCTGGCGCTATGCCCCGCCCATTGCCATTTCAGGAATTTAACTCTGATCTCTTGTCATTCATGTCTTCCACTCTTGTCATTTTTCGGATCCACGAGTTTATCTTCTTATCTCTCCTGGTTACACCAAGCATGCACCTCTCCATGCTGCTTTGAGTTGTCTGCAGCCTTTGTATGTCTCTTTTAGTTAAGATCCACGTCTCTGCACCATACGTAAGCACTGGAAGGATGTATTAATAAAACACTTTTCTTTTAAGACATAATGGCATATTGCTCTTGAAAATTATGTTGTTTCTTCCAAAAGCTCTCCAGGCAAGTTTTGTACCCCGATTAATTTCTTCATCAATGTGACCCTCACTTGATATCTGCTGTCCAAGATAAACGTATGCATCTGTTATCTCCAGCTTTTCTCCATCAATCGACAGATCTTCATTTCTTGAAAAAGCACTGAATATCACTTTTGTCTTCTGAAAGTTCATTTTTAATCCCACTTATTTACTCTTGGCAGCAAGTTCCTGGATCATACTCTGCAGTTCTGATGGGGTAGTTGCAAAAATGCCTACGTCATCAGCAAAACGAAGGTGGGTTAAATAATCTCCATTAATCTTTATCCCTTTGTTTTCCCAGTTCAGTGATTGAAAGACATTTTCCAATGTGGCATTAAAGAGCTTCGGAGATATGGTGTCACCTTGTCTCACTCCCTTTTCAATTTTTATGTCTGTTGTATTTTCAAACAGCCGAATCTTTGCACTTGCATTTTCATAGATGTTATTAATAATATTAATGTATGCATCTTCAATACCGCAGGATTTCAGAGCCATTGTAACTGCTGATGGTTTCACCGAATCAAAGACTTTTTCATAATCGACAAAAGCCATGCACAATGGAAGTTCATATTCCCTTGCTCTTTCAATTAGTTCTCTCAGTACGTGGATACGATCTATTGTGCTGTAGCCACACCTGAATCCAGCTTGTTCTCTCGGTTGAGCCATGTCCAGTGTTACCTTCAAACGGTGTGAAAGAACTTCAGTGAAGATTTTATAAACCACTGATAGGAGGCTGATAGGTCTGTAGTTCCTGAGATCATCAATGTCACCTTTTTTATGTAGCAGGATCATTGTAGCGTTGTTCCAATCTTCAGGAATCTTCCTTCATTTAAGTATCGAGTGAGAATTTGGGAGAGCACTGTTTCGATTTCTCCACTTGCTTCTTGTATGATGTCTACAGTATTTCCTTCTTCTCCTGAAGCTTTTCCCCGCTTCATGTTCTTGATTGCATGTGCAACTTCTGCCGGGAGGACTGGAAGAACTCTGGTACTGGTACCTTTCATGATGTCTGGAGTACATGCATTATCCCTTTCATATAATTTGGAGTAGAAATCTTTCACTCTTGTCAAAATTTCACCTCTATTTCTTGTTACAGAACCATCTACTTTTTTCAGTGCCATAATCTGTTTTCTTCACTTACTGAGATGTCCCTTATCTATCTTTTTTGGCTTTGGTTGTTTTCAATTGATTTCCTCACAAGTTCACAGTTGAATTTCCTTACGTCTTCAGTGATACTTTTTCGTACTGTCTTGCATAGTTCTATATATTCCACTTTGGAAGTCACATTTTCTTTAGTTGTCCTCATCTCTCTTCTTTTTTGCATCAACATTTTGGCTTTTCCTGATAATTTGTTCACATGCAACTTGTTCTTAGACCTAGCTAATTTTGTTGCTGTTTCCATAAGAGCTTTGGTTACTTTTCTGTTAACTTCAGAAATATCCACTTCTTCCGATGTTAGGCTTTCTAAAGCAGAGAATCTGTTCTTCAGTTCCAACTTGAATGTATTATGGTGTTTTTTAAGGTTGGTGATGTCAATAGATTTTGTTTGTCTTATGAGCTTGCCACGTTCAAGTTTAGTGTTGAGGTGCATCTTACATCTCACCAATCTATGGTCACTACCTGTGTTGAACTTGTTTAGCACACGGCAGTCTTCTATGACGAATTTTTTGTTACACATAATAAAATCAATTTCACTTGTCGTTCCACTTGGATATCTCCATGTCCATTTCCTGTGAGGCTTTTTCTTGAAAAAGGAGTTCAAGATGAAAAACCCTTCTGCCTCTGCAAACTCAACGAGAGTATTTCCACGCTGATTTCTGTTGCTGTGACCGAATTTACCTACTGAAGTTTCATTCTGTTGCCGTTGCCCTATTTTTGCATTGAAATCTCCCATAATTATCTTCAAGTGCTGCTTACCTTTATTATTTAGATGACGAATTTCCACATAAAATTCTTTAATTTCTTCTTCAGGATGACTTGTGGTGGGTGCATAAGTTTGAATAATCTGAGCCTGGTATCTTCTCGAGATTTGGATAACGAGTCGTGCAGCTCTGTCAGAGGAACTTTCAACTTCTACAACTTTATCCTTCAGTTTCTCGTTTATTATAAATCCAACACCACTAGTTCTGCCAGTATCTGTCCCACGATATTAGAAGAGATGTCCACTTTTCAGTTCAATGAGATCTCCTTTTCTCCTTACCTTACTTAGCCCGACGGTGTCCCACTTGATCCTTTGTAGTTCCTCTTCCAATTCAAGAAGCCTTGAATCAGAAGATAGGGAGCGTCCATTATACGTAGCTAAGGTCAGCATCAGATGGCAGCCTAATCCGGTCCTCCGGGGATTCTTAGCACCCTCTGCTTTCATGTCGCACTGGCCGCTGCCTTGGCCAGGTATATTCCAGCTGCCAGAGACTGAGGGCCAAGATTTAAGTTGTGGAGTCATTTTGGAGGGGTTTGGCCATAACTCACCACGCTGGCCAAGCGGGTTGGTGAATGTGGGATAACATTACCTCTAATCCCGATGGTATAGTTATACCGCTATTGGCGGTCGTCAGAGCCCCTTTAGTGGGAACAGGATGTACCACGAGAAGGCAGGGTTGACATTTGTCAAGGAGAGGCTGTGATGTTACGCATCACGTGACCTTACATCCCTCTTTTTCTCTAAACCTAAATAAATTAGGAAAATTCATATACACTATATTGGCAAAAGTCACCGGACACCTAGAAGAGAAACACAACATAGCATTTATTGACATACATTAGTACGGTGTCGGTCCACCTTTGGCCTTAATGCATGCACTGACTCTTCGAGAAATGCTTTCGACAAGGTTTTGGAACACAACGATAGGTATGCGCTTCCATTCAGTACATAATACTGCCGCTAACTGTAGCTTAGTAGTAGGCCTTGGTTCTAAACTTCTTATGCGGCGCTCTAATTCATCGCATAGGTGTTCTATGGGATTCTGATCAAAGCTCTGTACTGGCCAATCCACATACGTTACGGAAATATCGTCAAACTACGCCGTAACAGTGCTTGCTTTATGGCTGCTAGTCACGCCCTTCAGAGCTCTGCATTTTGCGCCCTGTTTGTCTGTTTAAAGTGCTTGTTGCTCCTGAAATTTGTGCTCCACTCGTGTGTAAAGGTGTGTGCTATCTTCCTCAACGTTTTTCCGAGTGAGTAAGTGCATATTATACCGATATTCCATCATAATTTTACCTGCTGACCACGCCCTTCCGAGATCTTCAGATACACGCAGTGTGCGCCCAAAGTACCTGTTCATATTGCCTGTTGCTTCTGGAATTTGTGCTTCACTCGTGCATAATGGTGTGTGATATCCTTTTTGCCACAACTCCGAGTTGGTAAGTGCATATTTTACTAATTATCCATCATAATTTTAACTGCCGACCACGCCCTTCCGAGATCTGCAGTGTGTGCCCTATTCGCCTGTTTCAAGTGCTTATACCCCGCACGGGGATAACTGGTTTTGCAGTTATTTGGGGAGCGGCGCCACCACGGCCCGAGCTCACCTTGTGACGGAATACATTTCGTTTACTCTGGAACGATAACATCACCGAAGGGACAGCTGTTCATCCAGCTGATGGGGGATGGCGTCCCCACGGCCCGAGCCGATTTTCTCTTATTGTTTTGTTTTTTTCGTCTTTAGTTCATATATTGACATGTGCCCGCCTCAGTTGTAGGCTGCTGAGGTTGTGATGAGGGTTTTGTTCCTCGTTCCCTCCCCTGTCTTTTCTCTTTTCTGTTATATTTTCTGTTTTTCCGGAGCTGGTTAGCTTAGACCTACCTGCACGTTTGCCGTGTGCGGTGACCCGTACAGGTGGAAATGGGGATGCTGGAGGCTGCGGTATCTGGGGGCCGGGTTGTTGTTGTCTCCAGATGCCAACACTCCTCTTTGCCCTCTGCTTCACCCTAAACGGGAGGCTGGGAGCTAACCCACTCTTGGTCAGGAAGTCTGTCGCCGAGTGGCGCCCAGACTTCTAGCGGCTTGTCGTTCTGCTCGGCAGGGTGAGTTTAGGGGTAGGGTGGGCATGCCAAAGGGGTGTTCCCCAGGCACGAGAAAGTCTGGGTGCACGCCGAGCGTATGTCTGCCCTACCAACTTTCTATATCCGCTTACTATCCCTAGAGCCGTGTCCTGCGTCCTCTTGGGCTTGCGGACCTCCAGCTCTCCCTCGTTGGGCTCGGTAGTGCGTAGGGAGGTCGGCGGACGAATTTTTCTCTTCTTCATGGCAACACAAAGTGTTTCCCATGCTACCACGTTAAAGCGCCTTGTGGAGGATGGTACACCTTCCTCCACAAAGAAACTTGTCTCCACTCAATGCAATGCTCTGTTTCTTTTAATAAAATCTGGTGACTCTTCACAGTCACTCAGTTGGAAGAGTCCCTTCTGGATCAACAAGGCTCTGCAGGCCGTTGCTGGCTCTCCAAAGAGTGTCAAGAAGCTCCCTTCAGGGGATCTTCTCGTGGAAACCTCTAATCCACGCCACAGTGCCACCTTGCTGGACACGACCGTTTTGCTTGGCATTTCTGTTCAGGTTTCTCCCCATGGTTACCTCAATTCCTCTCGCGGTGTCGTCAACTCCCGCGACCTGCTTGAATGCAGCGATGAGGAATTGCTGGAGGAACTTGGTGAACAGCATGTCATTGGGGTTCGACTGATTCTTTTTAGGCGGGATGGGAAATCTATTCCCTCCCGTAACATCATCCTCACCTTTGACTCCCCAACCCTGCCTACTTCCATCAAGGCAGGTTATTTACGGCTTGATGTTCGGCCGTATATCCCGAACCCCTTGCGATGTTTCCGGTGCCATTACGGTCACTCCCAGCAGTCTTGTCGTAATGTTGCAAAGTGTGGTCGCTGTGGTTCCACAGAATACTCTTTGGCGGAATGCTCTGCAGAGTCTGATCATTGTGTCAACTGCGAAGGGACTCATCCTGCATCTTCTAAGCAGTGTCCAAAGTGGATAGAGGAACAGGCAATCCAACGCCTGAAGACAACTGAGCATCTCTCGTATCCCGAAGCTAGACGGCTGATCGCCCCTTTACAACCAGGCCGGCGGTCATATGCTTCAGTTGTGGTGCAGAAGGCTTCAGTGGCGGTCCAAACTGAGGTGACCATCCCAGCGCGGTGTCCTTATGATTTTGAGGACATCGTTGCTGATGGATTGGAGGCGCTGAAGTCTCGCCGCATTGCATCCAAGGCGACATCAACATCGTCGCCTAAACCTTCCTCTATGCCGAAAACATCTTCGGCCATCACAGGGACCCAGGCCCAGGGCACTGCAAAGAAGAAGCCGGAAAAGGTTAAACCGGGCTCATCCTCCCCGAAACAGAGCAGGCAAAAACCACCTCTCAAACACAGCCCTGTGTTACCTCCAGACACTGCCGATGGATTGGAGGTGATGGACGACATGGAGACCTTCTAGTCGTCTGTCTTTTTCATTCTTTCATTTCATTTTTCATTCTGGCCACGCTCATTCAGTGGAATTGCCGAGGTATGCGATCACGCATTGATGATTTGAAATGCTTACTGTCTTCGCACACACCTGTGTGCGTGTGGCTCCAGGAGACAAAGCTTCGCACGACGGACACTCCTTCGCTGCGGAGACATTCTTTTTTTCACAAAGATCACCAGGACGGCATTATTGCTTGCGGAGGAGTGGCCGTCGTTGTTCCTCATGGTGTTCCTGTCACTGCGGTTGCCATTCGGACGACTTTGCAGGCAGTGGCAGTGAGACTATCTGTGAACACTCTGTTCACGGTGTGTTCTGTCTACATACCACCAAATGAAGCTGTGAGCCTTTCGGATCTGGAAGATTTGGTCGACCAACTGCCGCCTCCTTTCTTCATCTTAGGGGATTTCAACGCACACAATCCGTTGTGGGGTTCTACCACTCGAGACTCCAGGGGCCGTGTTGTTGAGTCCCTTCTCTCCGACACGTCTCTCTGTCTCCACAACACCGGGGCAGTCACTTATTTCCATAAACCCACCCGCTCGTACTCAGCCATTGATTTGTCTCTGAGTTCACCATCATTATACCCTGCCTGGTCCTGGAGCGTGTCTGGTGATCCCCTTGGCAGCGATCACTTTCCCATCTTCCTCCGTCTAGCGAGTGGCGGGTACCGTTACCCTACTAGCCCTGCTAGATGGAATATTGATCGAGCCAAGTGGGACACATTCACGGCTTCGGCATTTATTACTCCAGCTATGGTGGCCTCAGGAACGGTCAATGACGCTGTTGCGGCGGTAACGGATTGTATTGTGCAAGCGGCAGAACTTACCATCCCCAGGACGTCGACTAAACTTCCACGTTGCCCGAGACCATGGTGTAATTCCACTTTCATGGCAGCTCGTCAGGCCCAACATCGGGCTTGGGGTAGGTTTCGTCGGTACCCCACCGACGCTAACCAACTTTCTTTCAAGAAAGCCAAGTCCTACGCGCGATTGGTTCGTAGGCGTAGTCAACGGGAGTCCTGGATACAATATGTATCCGAGATTAATACCAATACTAGCCCTAAGATCGTTTGGGACAGGATCCGTAAGATTCGGGGACAGTACCCATCTGGGGAAATCTCCATTCTTGAGAGTGATGGAGGAACGGTTGCTGACACTCAGGGTATTGCTGACTGTCTGGGCGCCGCTTTTTCTTCGGTGTCCAGCAGCAGCAATTACCCTGCTTCGTTCCGGCAGTTACAGCCGCGGCTTGAACGGTCCAAGATTTCTTTTGGACCGTTTTCTTCCACAGATTATAACAGCCCGCTGACTGCCGTGGAGCTGAAGACCGTTCTAAATAGGTCCGGCCGGACATCTGTCGGACCAGATAACATCCATTACGAGATGCTGAAGCACCTTTCTCCGTCCTCTCTTGAATGTCTGCTAATCCTGTTTAACAGGATTTGGCAAGAGCATGTCTTTCCCGAATCTTGGCACACTGCCATTGTCGTTCCTGTTCCCAAACCTGTTAAAGATCCCGCCAACCCGTTGAACTACCGGACAATTGCTATGACGAGCTGCCTTTGCAAAGTACTTGAGCGTATCATTAATTTTCGTCTCATTTTTTATCTGGAGTTTCATCGCATTTTTTCACCTCAGCAGAGTGGATTTCGCAAATCTCGATCCACCACCGATCATCATCTTCGCCTTGAGACATCTGTCAGGGAGGCGTTTGTCCGGCGTCAGCACATGGTCTCCGTGTTCTTCGATATGGAGAAAGCTTACGACCGCACCTGGAGATACGGCATTCTCCGTGATCTGCACGAGTGCGGATTGCGGGGAAACTTACCATCTTTCATCGCCGGATTTCTCCAGGACCGGAGTTTCCGTGTGCGCGTCGGGTCGACCCTCTCTGCAATGTACCCACAAGAACAGGGTGTTCCTCAGGGCTCCGTTCTTTCCGTTACATTGTTCATCCTCCGTGTCAACCATATTTTCCAACTGCTTCCTCCGACGGTTCGTGGAACCATGTACGTGGATGATCTGCAGATCTCTTGCGCCTCTGTTAACATGCGCACCATCGAGAGACAGCTCCAGTCTGCCATTACCAAGATCTCTCCCTGGGCTTCCCAAAATGGATTCGGCTTCTCGACGCAGAAGACCGTTTGCGTGCATTTTTGCCGCAAACGGGGTCTTCACCCAGACCCCAGCCTCCGTCTGGGGTGTTCTACCATCCCCGTGGTGTCAGAAGCCAAGTTCCTTGGGCTAACTTTTGACCGAGCGCTCACCTTCCGGCCTCACATCCAGTCTTTGAAGGTGAAGTGCACGAAGTCATTGAGTACCCTGAAGGTCCTCTCCCGAACATCTTGGGGAGCTGACAGGTGCTCAATGCTTCGCATTTACCACTCTCTCATTCGGTCAAAGTTAGACTTCGGATGCATTACGTACGGTTCTGCACGTCCATCGGTTTTAAAGCCTTTGGACCCCGTCCATCACCAGGCATTGCGGCTCTGTACTGGTGCTTTCCGTACCTCTCCCGTGCATAGCCTGTATGCGGAGGCTCATGAGCCGCCGTTATGCATCCGTCGTAAGCAGCTGTCTCTTCAGTTTTATACAAAACTGATATCTCTTCCTGATCATCCACTGCATGGTTCCATCTTCCAACCGGACTGTGCCCGCTTGTTTTCCCACCGCCCTTCCTGTGTTCCGACGTTCGGAATTCGGATGTCTGCCATAGTGCGCGATGCTGGTCTAAACTTGTCTGGGATTGGTTTAACCACCTTTTTTAACCAACCTCCTTGGCAGGCCGTTCAAGCAACGGCTGACCTTTCTCTTTGTGTGTGGCCTAAGTCGTCTACTCCTGCTCTGGTGTACCAGCAGCTCTTTGCTGAAAAACAGTCTGTCTACCAGGGTTTCGTGCCTGTGTTCACCGATGGCTCGAAATCCGGGGATGTCGTTGGATGCGCTTTTGTGTGTGGCGATGCCTCACATTCTGAGAGGCTTCCGCCTGAATCCACCGTCTTTTCGGCAAAAATGCGTGCGGTACACCTCGCTTTGTGCCACATACGGTCTCGATCACATCGTCGCGCTATGGTTTGCTCTGATTCCCAGTCCGTCATCCAAGTTTTATCTTCACCAGAGGACACGGACTCACCTGTCATCCGTGATGTCCGTCGTCTTCTTGGAACTTTGGAGGGTGATGGCTTCCTGGTCCGATTCTGTTGGGTTCCTGGCCATGTTGGGATCCGGGGTAACGAGCTGGAAGATCTCTCTGCCAGGTCTGTTTCCTCCATGTCGCCAGCTCGGCTGCCACTGTCTTTCCGCGATTTTAGACCTATGATTCGGACATTTCTCCTGGACGAGTGGCAGTCCCTGTGGTCTGAGCAGGGCAGCAATAAGCTGCTTTCTATCTAACCACAGATCGGACTATGGAAGTCTAGTTTGCGGAAGAACCGTCGTGAGGAAGTTGTTCTCGCACGTCTCCGCATTGGGCACTGTCGTTTTACTCACCGCTTTTTGCTGTGTGGCGAGAGTGTCCCGGTGTGTGAGGCGTGCAATTGTCGTCTCACTGTCCTTCATGTTTTGTGTACTTGTGTTCGGTTTTGTGATCATCGTTTTCGTTATTTTCACTTTCATCTGTTGGACGAAGGAGCAGCTACGCTGCAAACTATTATTGGCGAAGCCTGCGACATGAAACAGTGTTTTCGTTTTTACAAGATATTGACTTTTTTAAACTTATCTAGATTTTACCTTGTTCACTATCATATTTCATTTTTACCACATCAGCCTGTTTTTAACCTTGTGTACGTTTTTTATTGATTTTGTTTTGTTTGGCGCTCTTTGGCCAACCTTGGCCCTTGCGCCATTAAAATCAATTAACCAAACCAAACCAAGTGCTTATATTGCTTCTTCAAATTGTGCTTCACTCGTACATAAAAGTGTGTGGTTTTTACCTAACCACATAAAAGTGTGTGGTTTTTACCTAGTTCAAATGTGCATGTTTCACCGATATTCCATCATCATTTCATCTGTTAACCACGCCCTGCCGAGATAGGCAATGCGCGCCCTATTTGCCTGTTTATAGTGCCTATTGCTCCTTTAATTTGTGCTTCGCTCGTGCAAAACAGTGTGCGATATCTTCTCAACAACTTTCCCAAGCTAGTAAGTGCATATTTTACTATTTTACCATCATAATTTATCACGTTGGGCATGTTTACTTTTTACCCATCGTGACTGGCCTTGACTCTCTGCTCTGAACTGCCTACTGCTCGAATAAGACTGCCGCCCCGGTGGCGCAGTGGTCTAAGGCAATGGCCTCTGATCATTCGTCCGAAAGGGGTCCGGGTTCGAATCCCGGTGAGGCATGGATGTTGTGTTTGTCTTAAGGCACTGGCTCTCTCCCTTCCCTGGAACCAGTGACCCTAAATTAGGGACGGGCGACTGCTTATAGCCCATTGAGTTGCTCACGGTGGTCGTTAAACCTCCAATCAAAAAAAAAAAAAAAAAAAAAAGACTTCCTGCTGCCTGTGTCTGCGTCTGCCTTCCGTCTTTGTACTCCACCCATCGTTAGTGCTTCACTACGCTGCCTTCCCCAGCGTTCCGATTGCCTTCCTAGTGCTTGTCGTTTTTTAGTGCCTATACCTCATCGAGCCTTCGCCCGTTCAATGGCTTGTATCACTACTCTTGGACTACAGCATTCGTCTCGACATCCAGCGATTGCTCAACATGAATGCCTACCCTCTGATTTCAAGCCAGCATTTCTCCCTACTGCTTCTGGGTCTTCGATTACTTCAAACAAGGGCTCTAATGTTTTCCTTTTTGAACCTTCATGGCGGTATTTGTGCTGTTTCTTTTTCTCATTTTGCACTATTGTTTCGCCCGTGTTATCCTGTACATCATGCCCAGCCGGTGTCGTGTGACTCGTAAGGTTTCTCTCTGTCACTTCTGATATTTTTTTGCAATAAGCCTTGCTTGCAGCATTTCTTATTCATCCCCATTGTCATTGTAGTGTATATACCATCATTTTTAACAGTTTGTATTATTTCCCAGTAAGACGCCCAACGCTGTACGTTTCTCTCTTATGTTTTTTATGATGAATAATAAAAAAGCGATTTTTAAACCTTGCTTTATGGCTCGACGCATTATCCTGCTGGTACCAACATGGCTCGCTTCCATAGTATTGCCACAGAGTTGGTAGGGCATAATTGTCCAGAATATCGAGGTAAACGTGCTGGTTAACAGGTTTGTCCACGATAACCAATGCGCCGGGACCATACCACAAAAACACCCACATTCGGATACACTGCCAGCTCCAAACTTGACCATAGGAACAGTACACTGTCAGCTCCAAACTTGACTGTAGGAACAGTACACTGCCAACTCCAAACTTGACCGTAGGAACAGTACACTGTGGTAAATAGCGATCTTCCCACTGCCGCCATACCCACAAACGGCCATAAAACTGCTGGATCGTGTATCTGGATTCATCAGTCCATAGGACCCGTTTCCATTGATCTACGGTCCACGATAAATGTTCTTTACACCATGCTAAACGACGAGTAGCATTCCAAGTGGAGATGAAAGGCTTATGAGCAGCCTCACGACCACGGTAACCCATGGAATGAAATTCTGTGCGAATGGTACATGTACATACCGAGGTTCCAGAATTTTGACTCACTTGTACACTAAGGTCTTGTGCAGTACTACGTCGATTAGCTGTAACGACCGTCCTGAGGCTTCGACGTCCTCTATCAATAATTTTCTTTGGTCTGCAGGTACGTTTTGCTGCTTCAAGCCGGCTATGTCTCTTTCACTTATTTAGTACAACCAAAACAGATAACTTGGGTATGCTTAAACGTCTCTCGGTTTCTCTTATGGACAAACCACTAATACAGTATAACACCCAACAATCTTTCCTTTCTCAAAGTCAGTTCTCTCTCGCCGCGACATTTTCACTCAACCTCACAGTGCGATATGATCGCGGTCGGCTGCAGGCTTGTTTTTATACCGTTTGCAGCTGTACCGCGCATCTTAACAACGGAGCGGATCGGTTCATTTGCTTTTGAACGGGTGTCCGGGGACTTTTGTCAATATAGTGTATATACATTTTTTTATTGGAATAAATTAACGACCACCGTGAGCAACTAAATGGGCTATAAGCAGTCGCCCGTCCCTAACACAACATCCATGCCTCACTGGGATTCGAACCCAGACGCCTTTGGGACGAATGATCAGAGGCCATCGCTTAGATCACTGCTCCACCGTTGCGGCATACATTTTTTGCATTGTCTTCTACTTACATACAGACCGCTGTACCATTAATCCTGACCCTCTTCTGTTGATAGAGAATTAGGTCCTTCTCAAGTACAACGTCACAGACCCAATCTTGTGGGCGTATACCTTACAAAAATTGGAAAGAGTGTGAGATTAGATGACACCATATCTCCCAAACTCTTCAATGGCGTATTGCAATGCAGAATGCCTTTCAATCAGGATTTCTTTTTATCAACTAGGAAAACAAAGGAGTATAAAAATTTATGGAGATTATATAACCTACCTTCGTTTTGCAGACGGTAAGTATGCCCTAAGAGCTGCAGTGCATGTTCCAGAAATTTTCTGACATGACCTAACAACTGGCTTAAAAAATGAACTTAGAGAAGACAAAATGGATGTGCAATGTTTTTACAACTTAAGATTTGGAAGCTGATGGGGCAAAACTAAAAGTAACCAATGCCTATATTTACTTTGGACAGCAGATACCAAGCCAGGGACACATAGATGAAAAAATAATAAAGCGTATAAAACTTAGTTGGAGAGCTTTTGGGACAAACAGTACAATTTCCAAGAGCAGCTTACCCTTATGTGTTAAAAGAAAAGTGTTTAAACAATGCATACACAGTAGACCTGGACTGAAAAAGATTTACAGAGGCTTCAAACAACTCAGAGAAGCATGGAGAGGTTCATGCTTAGTATAACCAGGAAAAAGAGGAAGAGGAATACTTGGGTTAGGGACATGATACGAGTTGATGACATTTCTGATCAAAGTGAAGATCCTCATGTGGCAGTGGGCTGGACATATTGCTAGAAGAACTGACCACTGTTGGACAGCTGAAACACTAGATTGGATACCAAGAAACAGGGAAAGGCGCAAAAACCTTCTCTTGTTTCTTGAAAACCACATACGAGATACAGTAGTGGCCAAAATTATGGAAACCTTTTGAAAATAGTGTATTTTTGAGGTTTGATGGCTCATAATAGCACATTTTGTTTTGAGTAATGCCATAAAATTATATATCAATGGAAAGATAATTTCATCAAGAATATAATGCAATAGCTTTTATGAATGATTTTGTATTAGAACAGCAGTTATAAAGAAGAAAAGTGAAACACATAGGAAAAATGAGATATACAAAAAGTCTCACCATGTCAATTAATGCTTAGTTGGATAACCTTTAGCTTTAATTAGAGCCTTACAACGCCTTTCCATGGAGTGAACCAAGTTTTTAGTTCTGCAGCTGTTATAATGTGAAACCAAGATTTAATTATTGCTTCTATTAATTGGGTTTTATTGCTGGGTTGCTTCTGACTAGCAAGTTTCTTTAGTCGGCTCCATAGATTTTCGATGGGGTTTAGGTCTGGGCTATTCCCAGGCCATTCCAGCAGTGGAATACGATTATTTTTAAACCACGTTTTGCACACAGCAGCAACATGACATGGAGCTGAATATTGTTGAAATATAAATGCTTCATTATCTTGAAAAAGATCACGTGCGGAAGGCTTCAGTTTGGGCTCAAGTATTTCATTAATGTATTTTTGGCCATTTATATTCCCATTAATCACGCAAATTCTGCCCTCACCTTTTGATGTCATAAAACCCCAGATCAGAACACTAACTGGGTGTTTCACGGTACATGCAATGCAATCAGGATGCATATCTTCTCCGATTCTTTTCCTTGCGTATTTTATGCCATCACTACCAAACAGGGGGATTTTGGTCTCATCACTCCAAATAACACTGTCCCATTGTTCCGCTGTCCAGTTAACATGGGTTTTGGCCCAGTTTAATCTTTTCAACCTTTGTTTGAGAGATAAAAATGGCTTTTTTCGTGGAATTCTAGCTATTAGACCAAATTCCTGCAGTCTGCGCCGGACAGTCATTGCACTCAACTTTACATTGCATTGCGTCATTTCATCTTTATGCGCCCTGATGATTGTCTTCTGTCACCTAGGCACACTCTTAATTCTTCTATTATCACTTGCTGTTGTGCACCTTTTCCTGCCTTTACCAGTCTGGTGTTGTAGTGACTGAGTCTCCTTATACCTCTTCAAAAATTTTAAAATGCCATCTTTGGCAAAATTTTCACCAATTTTTCTTCTAATTTCTTCATAACTGAAGCCTTGTTTACTTAATAGTACTATTTTACATCGCTTTCTGGGTAACCGGTCAATTCTTTGCGCCATTTCTTTAATTTTATTACTTTTTACAAGCTCACTATATGAAAGAACACACACACACACACACACACACACACACACACACACACACACACACACACACACACTTACACACACACAAACCCAACTTGATAGCAATCACATAACACACTGACAAATGTCCTCCTCTCAGCTCCAATACATGACATCAATAACTGAATCCTACTGTGACAGGATTGGCTCATTGCCAAAACAAAATGACACCTGATTGGCTCTCTAAACACTCATGCTCATTGGCTACATTCAAATGAAGGAAAGCTACTTCATATCAACCTAAGCAAGTTGTGCTTCCTTTTTCTGGTTATAACTTTTCATAGAATACAGATAATTGAACAAACTTTGTTGCATTACATTCTTGATAAAATTATCTTTCCATTGATATATAATTTTATGGTATTACTCCAAAAAAAAAAAGTAGTGTTATGCGCCATCAAACCTTAAAAATACACTTTCCCAAAAGGTTTCCACAATTTTGGCCACTACTGCAGGTGGATGAAATTCAAAAGCATTCTGGAGTGACTTGCAGAACATTGGCTCAAAATAGGAAGTTATGGAAGTAACTTAGGGAGACCTTCATCCATCAGTGGATTGATAATGTTTGATGATGGTGTTATATAAATATTTTTCGTTGAATAATTATTTTTGTCATATATATACTGTATATATGAAATTATTTTTCATGAAAGAAAGACCAAAAATGACCACTGTGGCATGCGGTCATTCTCACTGGCTCTCTCTCCTTTCCCTGGAACCAGTGACCCTAAATTAGGGACGGGCGACTGCATAAAGCCCATTGAGTAGCTCACGGTGGTCGTTAAACTTCCAATCAAAAAAAAAAAAAAAAATAGCATAACGACAATAATCACCTCACAATGATACATTTGGTATTAGGAAAATGTAGTGTTTAATTATTCTGAATTTTATTCTAAATTCTAGAAATAATGAGCTTTTGAAATTGAAAAATTAAGGAAGATAGCTGTTGATACATAAGTTCAACAGCTCTCTACGTTGGGTGGCAAACTAAAGCAGCCGCCGCCGCCGCCGCGCAGTGGTGTAAGTTGTATGGGACTGCGGAAAATATTATGTAAACGTTTGAAATGTAATGGGAGCTGTGATTTAGTGCGTGAATGATGCAATGAAGCGTCATATCATTATCATACTGAAATATAAATATATGCCCAGATAAATAAAATACGCGTAAATATATAATATAGAAAGTATAATTTAATGAGAACAAAAATGTCACAGCTGTTGTGCAACACTGATGTTATTTTTCGCATTAGCACGTACAAAAACATTGAATAAATAATAATATACTAAATGCAAACAAAGAACTTATGTATCAACAGCTCTCTTGTATTAATGCTTGGGCAGCTTTGTGTAGAGGCCAATGCTTTCTGTTAGGTTCTGTTCGAACACTATTAGTAAAAGGATCTGAGAAAGCACGAAGCATATGTATAACGTCTTCATTTGTAGATCCTCCATAACATTTCCTCGAATGACTCAACCCGTAATGACGGTAGTCCTTATTGCGAGCTTCTTGCGCTTCTTCCGTCAACATTCCTATCAGTAACATAGCAGCATTAATGATTTTACTGCCATTCATAAGCGCCTTATGCACCGTGTTTGGCATATTGTACCAGCTATACATGTACAGGCGCACATATAATTCAGCTATCTCGTTGCAATAGATATCGAATTTGTCGGCATCAATTGTCGCACCAGAATATATTAATTGTAATATAAATGAAAACCGGTGAATTAAACTCATATCCACACCTCTTATTTCTGCTGTTGTGGCTGGGTCATTAAAAATCCTTTTCGAAGTGTTGCCATCGTTAGTTTACCTCATTCCTTGTTTCACAATGTCTACTTTAAAACCCATTCGTTTAAAGAAAGCGTCTTGGATCATTTTTTTCTCTTCTGCTTTTTGCACCTTGGTTTCTGTGTTGGCTCTCCAGTTTTTGAAAGATTTATTGTAGGCTATATGAAGGATACACTCCATGAATTTGATCCGAGCATGGAGAGATGATAGGCTCATTTTGAATGCGTCCTCGTTTTTTGTTTTTCTACGCACACGATGTAAATCGTTCATTTCTGATGGTTTCGCTTTGCATATAAAACAAACTGCATTTGAGGTGTCGGTGGTGGTTTGGGATACTTTGCCATTGATCATCGAAAACAGGAGTTCATGGTGCACTGTATAGCTCTTGGCATGTACACACACCACAGTTTCGTTTAGGTTCGCGATTTCCGACTCCATTTGTGCAATTTCATTTTTTGTCGATGCTGGGTTTTCTTTGGTAAACTGGAACGGAACGGGCCTGCAGTATCGTGCTGAAGACAGACGCGGATTCTTTCAATGTAACTTCGAAACTTCGATGCATGTACTATAGAATGTAGTTATCTGAATCCTGCAGTAAAAATACCAAAATCAAGTGGTTCCCGGGATGACCCTTTAAATCAAAAATATAGAATCACCCTTTAACTCAAAAATATAGAATCACCCTTTAACTCAAAAATATAGAATCACCCTTTAACTCAAATGACTAGTAGTCCCATTATTGATAACGTTTCACAAAAAATATTTATTACAATTTGGTACACAAGTTTTCAAATGTTCGTTGACTTTTACTAAATTTATAAAATTAAAATCTGAAAAAAAATCAAGAAAAGATAAAATACTAAGTTAAAACACCGAACCTTAACTCTATCACAGTCCTCTCACTCCCGTATGATCTTCGGAATCAGCAATGCATTTCGATACAGACCTTAGTATCATTTTCAAGCTGTTATGTGGAGGCTCCCAAAACGACCAGGTGTTACATACTGTGGTAGTTTCTCCTATGTACCATTCATCTCATCCTTATTGAAAAAGAGAATGCCATAAGGTCCAGAAAGACATTGGGCTTAGTGTAACTACATATGGAGACATTCTTCTTAAGAATGAAGAACCAAAAAAACCTGTTAGAAAAGACAGGAATGTACCAAATGCCAATCTTGCATCAAAATGGAAAACAATCTGAAAAATATTATATAGGTAGCACAAAGAATCGCTTATTATATCGAATTAAGCAACATAAAGGTAATTGGAGAAAGTGAGAAAAAGACTGCATTAGTTGAGTAGTGTATGGATAACAAATGCAATCCCGTCTTCGATAATGTTAAAATTATTACAGATCAGGATTCTGAACGAAAACTAAGATTTGCAGAAGCCTTAATTATCGAAAAAACTAGAGATAAAAATTGCAACAAGATTAACTCTATAGATATTCCATACCCTTGGAGATTAATTTTAAATGAAGAACAAGAATGCAAGCCAAAAAGAAAACATAGATACACTCAAAAGAATAAAGTAAAAGAAAACATAGATACACTCAAAAGAATAAAGTATATGATAAACAAATATTGGAAGGCACAATCCAGGATCCAGAAGTTCAAGTCAGCTTACAGCAGTTTGGCAACAATCGGCTACATAGCAAAAACATGACATGGGAGACAGACAGTAACGTAGACAGTGGCATGACAACCAATGATTGGTAGTCCCCATATATACATGTATATGCTCTGGTCGTTTTGGGAGCCTCCACATAACAGCTTGGAAATGGGTACTAAGGTATGTATCGAAATGCATTGCTGATACCGAAGATCATACGGAAGTGAAAGAACTGTGATAGAGTTAAGGTTCGATGTTTTAACTTAGTATTTTATCATTTCTTGGTGTTCTGTTTCAGATTTTAATTTTATAAATTTAGTAAAAGTCAACGAACATTTGAAAACTTGTGTACCAAATTGTAATAAATATTTTTAGTGAAACGTTATCAATAATGGGGCTAATAGTATTTTGAGTTAACGAGTGATTCCAGGAACCTCTTGATTTTGGCCTTTTTACTGCAGGATTCAGATAACTACATTTGTAGAGTACATATATCGAAGTGAAACTAAACGCCACGCACATGTAAAGAATGTGCACAGAGTTTGGAGATAATGAGAACTATATTGAAAAATATACCTCATGTGATGAGTTCTTCACTTAAGGTTGCCAGCTCGTCTGTAGGTTTTGTCATGAAAATACTTCTTGTAGTGTGGTCGAGCAATTCTTGCAGACCTACGCAAGCGTAACTTTCAGTTGCTATGTCCGCAGGATAACATCGCTTTTTAGAGTTCAACCCTTTCACATAACTTGGAAAAATATCATAACCAATGTCTGTTGCTGCTTTTCTAATAACTTCATATTGATGTTTTGATAATGATGTATCTAACATCAATGCCAACGCTTTCTCAGGAGTGAATGCTGTACATGTTGATGACTTGTCGTGAACTTTATTGGCAGCCATAGTAGTCATTTCCTCTGGAAAGTTTTTGTATCAATTCTTTGCTTTGTAGCGTTTGGTGCGGTCACAACACTCTTCAAATGGTTTTGATGGATGTCCGGTCCGAGAACGCTTCGAAGGCCCGGGTTCACTGTCTGCCGCATCAAGTTGTATCGGATTTGCGGTGACGAAAAGAGTGCTTTTTAGCCACTCCTTGTTTTTAGCGAGAAAAGTCTTATTGTTTCGTGATGAGGCCTGCCAACTTTTCGTAAATTTCGGCAGAAAGTTTCGATTCAGTTCTTCATAAACGTGCTCTAAAATGGTCTCTGTCAGATTCTGATAAATGCGCTTGAGATGCGCGAGACACTGATGTACTTCGCGGTTACTCGATAATACAATGTCAACTAGTTCTGCATACAAGATGCTAAAACTGGCCATCGCTCCTACTGTCGTGCTACTTTCTCCAATAGACAGAAATGAAAAAGAACATCGTAATTTACTCATTTTTTTACTTGTCAACAGGCATAACCGATCTAACAGCAATGCCAACACTTTCTCAGGAGTGAATGCCGTACATTAACTACCCCTCTTACAGTTCTTTACTCCAAAATGCATGTTTCTTCTACAACTAACGTCATTTGGCAATGTGGCTCACAATAGTAGGACCGCAGTTTACCGCACTTGGAATCGATTTAGGTATAATCCTGCGGGTTCAAAGAACCAATTAAGGTATATTATAACACGGCGATCAACAGCGGAACCAAGTACTGATACTTTCATTGCCGAAAATAGCATGACAAAAATCCTTGGATTTGACATCATGCTACTTCGTAGTTTATATCAACTCTTTCAATATTATTGTGTATTTCAATCAGGGCCGCCGTTAAGGGTGTGCGGCGCGTGCGACCGCACAGGGCCTCGCGCTTTGAGGGGCCTCGCTCTGGTGGATAAATAAGATAAAACAAAACAAAAGAGAGAAAGAAAGAAAAATATAACGTTAAGTACACAGACTAAAAAAAAAAAAGATCCGACAGTTCGAAGCTTATGAATTATAATCATCCCAGTTCTTCGCGAGTCCGCATGCATAAACATCACAGTGATGCCGTACATACGCTCAGGACTTCTTATATTACTGTTAAGAAGTCCTGTGACACAAGACGGGTAAGCCGTGTAGAAAGTGTTAAACCCTTTAGATACCAAGCAAAAGAAGTAAGGGTCGCACTTCTTGAAGTTGCGGACACAATAAATGATCCTAAAATCAAATGTGAAGCTCGCTCGTTGGCAGTACATGAACTTCAGAGTTATGAATTCTTATTGGGTATTGTTATATGGTATGGCATACTCTTTGCTATAAACAGTGTGAGCAAACCACTTCAATCAAAGAGCATGCAGCTTGACATGGCAGAAAATATGCATCAGGGGGATATTAAATTTTTGAACCAATTTCGAAATGAAGGCCACTCGCGAAATTTATGAACAGTTAGGTGTTGAACCAAAATGTTTTGAGCATAGAGAGGCTAAAAAAGAAGAATCTTTGATTACGAAGTAGACGATGAGCCCTTGAGAAACACAAAATCTGCACAGGAAGTCTTCAAAATAGAGTATTTTTATCCTGTTATAGACACTGCTTTACAGTCTCTGAAATCTCGTTTTGAACAATATAAGGAGTTCAATGACTAGTTTGGATTTTGTATTCTCTACCGACAATGAAACAAATGAATGACGAAGATCTAATGAAATATTGCAAAAACCTGGATTTGATCCTTCGTTCAGGAAATTCCAGCGATATATGCGGAGAGGAGCTATGCACAGAACTGAAAATAATGAGAGAACTTGCTCCGGACGACGTCCATACTGCCATCCAAGTATTGCAAATTTTAAATGGAATGCAAAATCCCTCCCATAACGTAGCTATCGCGTACAGAATCATGTTAACAGCGCCGATAACAGTCGCGAGTGCGGAAAAAAGTTTCTCTCGCTTGAAATGAATCAAATCGTATCTGAGGAACAAGCATGTCTCAAGAAAGGTTAACTGCACTCGTTACATTGTCAATAGAACGCGATGTGGCATCAAAACTAAATTACGATGATATTATTGAAGATTTTGCTGGACAAAAGGCGAGAAAGGTCTCCTTTGCGTGACAGGTAAAACGTGAAGTTTTCCTTTTACATGCCAGAATATTCATGAAATTCGATGACTGTTTCTTTAACTTTTAAAGGTTATTTTTTTAATGTTTTACAATTCACTAGGAAATTGATGTAACTCTTTAAAACATTTTTCTTTTTGTTCCGCATAGGTTTCATTTTTAAAATACACAGCTATAGTAAAACAGATTTTAAAAATTCATACTGCATAGTACATACTATTACTAACATTTACCTTCTTTTTCAGCATGTCCTTTGTAAAAAAAGATCGTGCTTCTGTTATCGGTTTGTCCGTCTGTCCGGCTGTAGCCACGATATCTCTGCAACTATTAGTCCGATTTGAAAAATTCTTTTTGAATTCGGAAGCTTGAAATATGCCAATGATGATCCTTTATTACGTTTTTTTTTACGATGTACAATTTCGCCGCTAGAGGACGTAAATGCAGATGATGTCGAATTCAAAAATACGTTTTATTCCACATATTTGCTTCTAAACATCCGATTGAATTTTTTTATCTTTCTATTCCATTTATCTCGAAGAGTATTTTAGATATAGTTACTTTTTCAAATTACGCATAGATTTTTCGCTAGGAGGCGTAAAAGTAAATTACATTTTTCCCGATAACTCTTCTTCTAAAACTCCGATTTGAAAATTTTTTTCTTCAGCGGATACATCTTCTGATGGAAAATCTTTTGCATATAATTTCAAATTTTTATTAAAGAATACTTTGGCCACCAGGGGTCGTAAGTGTTAATTTATACTTCTGATGTATTTGCCATAAAATCGAAACTTCTAAAATATCGATTGAAAAAATTCTTTCGTGGACTGATGCCACTCACATCGATAAACCTTTTCGGAATATTTTCTTCTTAAAATATTGCACAGTTTCTCCGGGAGGGGCGTAGATGTACATCTTATTTTTGTCAATATCTCTACTTCTAGGAGTCCGATTTGAAAAATTCCTTCTTTGTTGGATAGTGTTTTCCGTGTAACACGTTTTTCATATAATTTCAAAATTTTCAAGTAATTCATAGACTTTCCGCTAGGGGGCGTAGCGGTAAATGGCGTTTCTTCCTATATCTCTGCTTCTAAACCTCCGATTTGAAAAATTCTTTCTGCACCGGATACAGCTCCTGATGGGAAATTGTTTGAACATAATTTCTAATTTTTGTAAAAAATAGTTTGGCCACCAGGGGGCGTAAATCTTAATTTCCGCTTCTGTTGTGTTTGCAGTAAAATATGAGCTTCTAAATTCTTGATTGAAAAAAACGGCGTTTGTTGACCGATACTAGTCATGTCGACAAACCTTTTAGAAATATTTTCTTCTTAAAATAGTGCATGGTTTCTACGCCAGGGGGCATAGATGTATATCTTATTTTTGTCAATATCTCTACTTGCAGAAGTCCGATTTAAAAAATTCCTTCTTTGTTGGATAGTGTTTCTAGTGTGACATGTTTTTCATATAATTTCAAAATTTTCAAGTAATTCATAGACTTTCCGCTAGGGGCGTAGCGGTAAATTGCGTTTCCCCTATATCTCTGCTTCTAAATCTCCGATTTGAAAACTTCTTTCTGCACCGCATACAGCTCCTGATGGGAAATCGTTTGCACATAATTTCTAATTTTTGTAAGAAATGGTTTGGCCACCAGGTGGCGTAAGTCTTAATTTTCGCTTCTGTTGTTTTTGCAGCAAAATATAAAAGCTTCTAAAACCTCGATTGAAAAAAAAGTCGTTTGTTGACCGATACTACTCATGTCGACAAACCTTTTAGAAATATTTTCTTCTTGAAATAATGCATTGTCTCTACGCCCGGGGGCGTAGATGTATATCTTATTTTTATCAATATCTCTGCTTCTAAGAGTACGATTTGAAAAATTCCTTCTTTGTTGGATAGTGTTTCCGATGCAAAATGTTTTTCCTATAAATTCAAAATTTTCAAGTATATCATAGACTTTCCGCTAGGGGGCACAATGGTAAATTGCGTTTTCTGCGTTATTTCTGCTCCTAAAGCTCCGATTTGAAAAATTCTTCCTGTGTCGCATACAAGACCTGATGGAAAATATTTTTCACATAATTTCTAATGTTTGGTATAGAATGGTTTAGCCACCATAGGTCATAAGTGTTAATTTCTGCTTCTGAACTATTTGTTGCAAAATCTGGGCTCCTGAAAACTCGACAGATTTTTTTTTCTTGGACCGATACCGCTTACATGGATAAACCTTTTGAGAATACTTTCTTCCTAAAATAATGTATGGTTTTCCCACCAGGGGTCGTAAAGTCACATCTTATTTTTGTTGATATCTCTGTTTCTAAGAGTTCGTAAGCTTACGATTCCGTTTACAGCAATATCCGAGGGATTTAAAACCCGATTAAAAATCTTCTTTCTTTCGTCAGATCTATTGTTTTCCATACCGGTTCCATTGACTTTGAACAGCTTTGATAAATTTAATTTGCGTCAGAACGGATTCAAAAGACGTGCTTATTACATCCGAAAATTCGGCGTCATCTTTCTTGTTTTATTTTGCAAAGGAGAAGGACGGTTGAGCTTAATAGTAATAGCAATTACAGTTACAAGTTTAAGAAAAATATCAGCTCCTTCTATAACAAATAAATGAGTGAAAAGCTTATCACCTTATCCGAAAATAAAAATATTCTGTTGCGTACGTGCGCAAAATACCGTTAGCCAGGTTGGTTTATCAAAAATTATTAGTTAGCAAGAGGGCCTCGCAGGGAGAGTTCGCACAGGGCCTCGCGTAAGCTTGCGGTGGCACTGATTTCAGTACCTCACCGCTAACCACAACGAACACTACTACTAGAATTTACAAAAACATTAGTACATTAGGTTTATTTAGTACGTGCAATAACCACGGTTTTTCCTAAATATGTTGCGGTCGCGATCAAATAACTTTAGAGCCCCGATATTTTTCGTAGATGCTGTACAATTTCTTATACGGTTTGTTTCTCCTAAGCCTCGTATATGTATGTGTGACATCGAACGAGCGTTTGGTTTTTCTACAGTCGTTTTTGATGAGAATGTTTCCTAGATCAGTCTTTTCGATTTTTTTATTTTCTTTTGGTACCTTTTGGAAGATTTTTCGCATTTTTATGCTTTCTGACATTCGTTTGTGTTCTTTTAATATTAACTCAAAACACTGGCGTAGTTTTTCTGTTGACTATGGCTTTGAATTAATTTTTGGCCTTGCTTCCTTGTTGAACTTTTGTTCTGGTTTCATGCTTCGCGTTTTGAGCCTTGTGGCTCTACTGTCTCTTTTGCTTGTTGGAAGTAGGGATATTTTCTTGAGCTTGTACTTTCTTCAAGCAAAGCATTTTCACAATTTTGTATAAATATTGCAACTTTTCTTTTTCATTATTTAAGTATCATGTTGAGAAATGGCTTCCCAGTTTCTCAATTCAATTACTAATCTAAAACAACTATTATGGGAATTTTACTAGGATTTTTTTTCATTTAATTGCAAATTTTCGGAGAAAACTCTTCTCCTTCTTCAGGCTGTCTTTTTGTTGTCACTTATTCCTGTCACTATCGCGGTTGCGGTTAACCTTGACGGTTTAGGCTATTTTTCAACAAATCCTGCCAGATGTTAGGCAGGGAAAATCCTTTGCAGTCATTGATGATGGAATTTTGATTTTTCTCAATTTCTATTCCTTCTTTCAGCTTTCTTTTTTGAAAACTGCTTTAGAAACTGATGACTTTAAGGGAATTCCAATCCATGCTGTGACTAGTTTCTCTAACATGCCTATTTAATCCTGTCTTGATGGAGCAATTTTTTATAGCTGCTTTACGCTCTGCTATAGGAGTTTCTAGTCTGCGACCTGTTTCACCTATGTAAGATAGTCCACAACTACATTTTACTTCATAGACTACTCCTTGCATTTTTAAAATATCTTCTCCTCTTTGAACTATTTTAGAGAAAATTTTTTTAACTTTGTTCTCTAAACTTGGAGCTAGCCTAATATTGTACTTCTTACTAATTCTCTTTAAAGACTCAAATAAACCTTTGTGATAAGAAATTTTTCTAGTGAGTTTTACTGGTTGCTTTTGCGGGTTCTTCGTACCATTAAAATTTAGAAGCTTCTCTTTAGGATAGTTATTTTCTTCAAGCATGACTTTAAGTTCTTCTTTATGGGCTTCTTTTTTATCTGCTGTAGAAACTATTTTTTAAATTTTTTCTAAAAGCTGACTTGCTACATTTTTCTTAATAGAAACTGGATGATAGCAATTGAAATCCAATAGTCTATTAGTATTCATTGGTTTTTTATACCAACTAGAGAGGAATTTTTCATCTTTATAATAGATAGTGTTATCTAAGAAGTTTATTCTTCTTTCTTTGAAGTTCAATAGTGAACTTAAGGGAATCATCTAATTCATTGAATGAGTCTAGAATTTTGAATTCTTTCTAGAATAATTTCTGAGATATCTATTATAAATAAGATGCCATCCATGTATCTGCTATATAAGCAGAAGTATGTGGGTTGTCACTCACCAACCCGCTTGGCCAGCGTGGTGAGTTATGGCCAAACACCTCCAAAATGACTCTACAACTTAAATCTTGGCCCTCAGTCTCCGGCAGCTGGAATGTACCCCAAGGCAGCGGCCAGTGCGACATGAAGGCAGAGGGTGCTAAGAATCCCCGGAGGACCGGACTAGGCTGCCATTTGATGCTGACCTTGGCTACCTATAACGGACGCTCCCTATCTTCTGATTCAAGGCTTCTTGAATTGGAAGAGGAACTACAAAGGATCAAGTGGGACATCGTCGGGCTAAGTGAGGTAAGGAGAAAAGGAGAAGATCTCATTGAACTGAAAAGTGGACATCTCTTCTATTATCGTGGGACAGATACTGGCAGAACTAGTGGTGTTGGATTTATAATAAACAAGAAACTGAAGGATAAAGTGGTAGAAGTTGAAAGTTCCTCTGACAGAGCTGCACGACTCG
Organism: Macrothele yani; assembly: GCA_039090855.1. Taxonomy (NCBI): domain Eukaryota; kingdom Metazoa; phylum Arthropoda; class Arachnida; order Araneae; family Macrothelidae; genus Macrothele; species Macrothele yani. Next base: position 76,988,741 of record CM077007.1, on the reverse strand, counting down.
TTATCCAACTATCGAGAAGATACCAGGCTCAGATTATTCAAACTTATGCACCCACCACAAGTCATCCTGAAGAAGAAATTGAAGAATTTTATGAGGAAATTCGTCATCTAAATAATAAAGGTAAGCAGCACTTGAAGATAATTATGGGAGATTTCAATGCAAAAATAGGGCAACGGCAACAGAATGAAACTTCAGTAGGTAAATTCGGTCACGGCAACAGAAACCAGCGTGGAAATACTCTCGTTGAGTTTGCAGAGGCAGAAGGATTTTTCATCTTGAACTCCTTTTTCAAGAAAAAGCCACACAGGAAATGGACATGGAGACATCCAATTGGGACGACAAGTGAAATTGATTTTATTATGTGTAACAAAAAATTCATCATCGAAGACTGCAGTGTGCTGAACAAGTTCAACACAGGTAGTGACCATAGATTGGTGAGATGTAAGATGCACCTCAACACTAAACTGGAACGTGGCAAGCTCATAAGACAAACAAAATGTATTGACATAACCAACCTTAAAAAACACCATAATACTTTCAAGTTGGAACTGAAGAACAGATTCTCTGCTTTAGAAGGCCTAACATCGGAAGAAGTGGATATTTCGGAAGTTAACAGGAAAGTAACCAAAGCTCTAATGGAAACAGCAACAAAATTAGCTGGGTCTAAGAACAAGTTGCATGTGAACAAATTATCAGGAAAAACCAAAATGTTGATGCAAAAAAGAAGAGAGATGAGGACAACTAAAGAAGATGTGACTTCCAAAGTGGAATATATAGAGCTATGCAAGACAACACGAAAAAGTATCACTGAAGACGTAAGGAAATTCAACTGTGAGTTAGTGAGGAAAGCAATTGAAAACAACCAAAGCCTTAAGATAGCAAAGGGACATCTCAGTAAGGGAAGAAAACAGATTATGGCTCTGAGAAAAGAAGATGGTTCTATAACAAGAAATAGAGGCGAAATTTTGACAAGAGTGAAAGATTTCTACTCCAAATTATATGAAAGGGATGATACATGTACTCCAGACATCATGAAAGGTACCAGAGTTCTTCCAGTCCTCCCAGCAGAAGTTGCTCATGCAATCAAGAACATGAAGCGGGGGAAAGCTCCAGGAGAAGATGGAATTACTATAGACATCATACAAGAAGCAAGTGGAGAAATTGAAACAGTACTCGCCCAAATTTTCACTCGATGCCTTAATGAAGGGAAGATTCCTGAGGATTGGAACAACGCTACAATGATCCTGCTACATAAAAAAGGTGACATTGAGGATCTCAGGAACTACAGACCTATCAGCCTCCTATCAGTGGTTTATAAAATCTTCACTAAAGTTCTTTCACACCGCTTGAAGGTAACACTGGACATGGCTCAACCGAGAGAACAAGCTGGATTCAGGAGTGGCTACAGCACAATAGATCATATCCACGTACTGAGAGAACTAATTGAAAGAGCGAGGGAATATGAACTTCCATTGTGCATGGCTTTTATCGATTATGAAAAAGCCTTTGATTCGGTGAAACCATCAGCAGTTACCACGGCTCTGAAATCCTGCGGTATTGAGGATGCATACGTTAATATTATTAATAACATCTATGAAAATGCAAGTGCAAAGATTCGGCTGTTTGAAAGTACAACACACATAAAAATTAGAAAGGGAGTGAGACAAGGTGACACCATATCTCCGAAGCTCTTTAATGCCACATTGGAAAATGTCTTTCAATCACTGAACTGGGAAAACAAAGGGATAAAGATTAATGGAGATTATCTAACCCACCTTCGTTTTGCTGATGACGTAGTCATTTTTGCAACTACCCCATCAGAGCTGCAGAGTATGATCCAGGAACTTGCTGACAAGAGTAAAGAAGTGGGATTAAAAATGAACTTTCAGAAGACAAAAGTGATGTTCAATGCTTTTACAAGAAATGAAGATTTATCGATTGATGGAGAAAACTGGAGATAACAGATACATATGTTTATCTTGGACAGCAGATATCAAGTGAGGGTCACATTGATGAAGAAATTAATCGGCGTACAAAACTTGCCTGGAGAGCTTTTGGAAGAAACAGCATAATTTTCAAGAGCAATATGCCATTATGTCTTAAAGAAAAAGTGTTTGATCAATGCATCCTTCCAGTGCTTACGTATGGTGCAGAGACGTGGACCTTAACTAAAAGAGACATACAAAGGCTGCAGACAACTCAAAGAAGCATGGAGAGGTGCATGCTTGGTATAACCAGGAGAGATAAGAAGAGGAACTCGTGGATCCGAAAAATGACGAGAGTGGAAGACATCATGATCAGAGTTAAATCCCTGAAATGGCAATGGGCTGGACATACTGCCAGAAGGACAGACCATAGATGGACAGCCGAAATTTTAGATTGGATTCCAAGGGACAGGAAAAGACCCAGAAAAAGACCACATGGGAGATGGGTGGATGAAATTCGTAAATATGCGGGAGTGACATGGAGGAGACTGGCACAAGACAGACCGTTGTGGAGGAAACTTGGGGAGACCTTCGTCCAGCAGTGGATTGATAATGGTTGACAATGATGATGATGATGATGTGGGTTGTACTAGTATATTTTATTCTAGTTTTCCCACATAATAGTTAGCTAAGAGTGGGGAGAGTGGGGATCCCATAGCTAGCTCCGATTTTTGAATGAAAAATGTTTTCCCAAATTGCAGAACAACTACTTTCAATTTTGGAAAACACTTTTCATTCAAAAATCAGGGCTAGCTATGGGCTCCCCACTCTCCCTACTCTTAGTTAACTATTATGTGGGAAAACTAGAATAAAATATACTAGTACAACCCACATACTTCTGCTTATATAGCAGATACATGGATGACATCTTATTTATAATAGATATCTCAGAAATTATTCTAGAAAGAATTCAAAATTCTAGACTCATTCAATGAATTAGATGATTCCCTTAAGTTCACTATTGAACTTCAAAGAAAGAAGAATTAACTTCTTAGATAACACTATCTATTATAAAGATGAAAAATTCCTCTCTAGTTGGTATAAAAAACCAATGAATACTAATAGACTATTGGATTTCAATTCCTATCATCCAGTTTCTATTAAGAAAAATGTAGCAAGTCAGCTTTTAGAAAAAATTAAAAAAATAGTTTCTACAGCAGATAAAAAAGAAGCCCATAAAGAAGAACTTAAAGTCATGCTTGAAGAAAATAACTATCCTAAAGGAGAAATTGAGAAGCTTCTAAATTTTAATGGTACGAAGAACCCGCAAAAGCAACCAGTAAAACTCACTAGAAAAATTTCTTATCACAAAGGTTTATTTGAGTCTTTAAAGAGAATTAGTAAGAAGTACAATATTAGTCTAGCTCTAAGTTTAGAGAACAAAGTTAAAAATGTTTTTCCTAAAATAGGTCAAAGAGAAGAAGATATTTTAAAAATGCAAGGAGTAGTCTATGAAGTAAAATGTAGTCGTGGACTATCTTACATAGGTGAAACAGGTCGCAGACTAGAAACTCGTACAGCCGAGCATAAAGCAGCTATAAAAAATTGCTCCATCAAGACTGGATTAGATAGGCATGTTAGAGAAACTAGTCACAGCATGGATTGGAATTCCCTTAAAGTCATCAGTTTCTAAAGCAATTTTCAAAAAAGAAAGCTGAAAAAAGGAAAAGAAATTGAGAAAAATCAAAATTCCATCATCAATGACTGCAAAGGATTTTCCCTGCCTAACATCTGGCAGGATTTGTTGAAAAATAGCCTAAACCGTTAAGGTTAACCGTAACCGCGATAGTGACAGGAATAAGTGACAACAAAAAGACAGCCTGAAGAAGGAGAAGAGTTTTCTCCGAAAATTTGCAATTAAATGAAAAAAATTCCTAGTAAAATTCCCATAATAGTTGTTTCAGATTAGTAATTATTTAGATAATTTTCCAGGTTTTGTATTACATTTCATTTGTCAAATATATATATATATATATATATGTATTTTTTTTTTTTTGCTTATTGACTTTGTACTATGTTTTCCTAGATTTGTGGACGATGAGTCATTGTGGGTTGGGCCAAGTATGTCATATATGTATTGCTAAATTTAATTCTTAATTTTTACCTTTTCATGGATCAGAAGGTGTTTTTTGATTTGTGGGGTCGTTTACCCGAAATACATATATTAAGACATAGCAGAAACTTATATTCAACTAGGTCTTTGTAGAGATGAGTTAATGCTGTGTTTTGCTGGTCCTTGTTGAAAAAGCCAAAGATCAGCATTTTCAAAATTTTCTGCATTATTGCTTGTTTTTCCCTGCTTGTTCGCATTGATTTTTTTCTCCTGCTTTTGGCACCCGTTGATAATGCTTCTTCTTGATATGGGTATATACAGTATATACATAGCTTTTTAGGTGAAGCGCACTTAACACAGCTGGCTAAAAACAAAAAAATGAAACAATTCTAACAATTGCAATGCACCCATGAAGCTGACGAAAACTCATATGTTATTTTATTTTACTTTTTTGGCAGCCTTCTGCTATTGGTTGTAAAGAAAAACTAATAATCACATTTTCCCTACGGAGCAAAGTGATTCCTTTATCATTGTGTCTGTAACTTCTACTAAGAAATACGGAAGAACACTTGACCAGCAATGAGGAATTCCAAGTATGGGTTTTTCTCTTTTTTTTTACCCCAGCTGTTACCGATTCCTCGTACAATGCAGGAGAAACCCATTATCACGCAATGCAACTTCGCTTCCAACCGATTGTTAAATCTTGCAATGAGTTATGACACTTTTGGCATCAGATGATTTTTCTTGAATATATAATGGCAGCTGAGCTCACGACGATCGCAAACAACTTATTCATATTGTTAGCTTTGGCACACTTTCTAGATTCCGACCCGATATGCATTTTTGTTACGCAGCACTACTGATTTCCTCGATTTTTCTTCAACAAAGCTGTAAGTACCAAACTGTCAAATTCTATAATAGGAAATTTTAATGGCACTGATAGTAGTCCTATCTACGAAATGGTAGACGGATCGTGCTATGATCTTCCTAAATTCATTCGTCAGGTTTTCAGTCCGTACATTCGTTCATGCCTATCATTATTTTATAGGGATAAATAGATCAACTTTGAGGCACAATAAATCTTTACTTCTTGACGCATATGATGTGCAAATGCATCAAGACGAATTGCACATAAACATTTACGTGCAATTCTCGAGCATTTACAAGTCATTAGTCCTCGTGAATTTGGTCTAGATGCACAACGAAACGGCGGTCGACAAGAAATAAAGATTTATTGTGGCTCAATGTTGACCTATTCATTCCTATATAATTTTACAATTTTTTCAGTCCACGATTTGTGTTATTCAGTCAAAACTCAATTACATTTTCCATGAGCTGTTTTTTAATTCTCCGACCATTTTCATATATATTAAGAGTTTTTTTATTCTTCTAACATGAACACGTGTTACATAAAATATGGGTTCAGACGAACTAATATTTTATCAGAAAAAAAAAATTCTCTCTTAGCGCGAACCAACAACTTTGTGTTTATTTGTTAATGCTACCATGGGTAGATTGGCTCACAGGGACACTGGGACATTTCCCTGTGGACCACTCAAGAAATGGCTCACTTTCTTGTGTTCTTTTTTGAATGAATTTTGAGAACGGGCACATAATTATTTTGGAATTTATGGATAATAATCGTTTATTTCATTTGACCTTTATTTCTTCCTGAGAAGTTATTTCCTTTAAAAAAACAAAAGAAAAGAAAGAAAAAGAAACGTCTCCTTCTATCTTTGTTGGGCGTTTGCTCTGAAAGGACATAGCAATGGTCTCTGTATTTGCGTGAGGAAAGTGCCGCCGGACCAAACAAACTGTTATAAGTTAATTAAGCTGAAGCTAAGTACTGTTATACGTAGGTCGTTTGGTTTAGAGCCTGGTATGCCCTACACTTTTGTAATCTTTAAAGTGACACTAGTACCCAGGGGTGGATTGGCCCACCGAGACACCGGGAATTGTCCCGGTGGACCACTCAAGGAATGGCCTATTTTCTCATAATCTTTTATTGTGGATTTTTTTGACGAACGAATAATTATATTACTACTTATGAATAACAATCGGTAACTTTGTTTGTGCTTCATATCTATCTGAAAAGTTATTTCCTTAAGAAAAGAAGCGTTTCCATATATCTATAATTTGGGCGTTTGCTCTGAAAAGCATAGCAAAATTCTCTGCACTATGCAAGAAAAGTTCAGCCGGACCAAGAACACTGTTATAAATTAATTAAGCAAACGCCAACTACAGTTGGACGTAAGTCGTTGGACTTGGATCCCAGCGTAATTGATAGGCCCTACCATCCTTTTGTAAATTTGACGGAGACACTAGTACCCATCATCATCCCCATTGAATCCATCATATCTGATGGCCCATCATCCCCACACTCTACTCCACATACAGGCAAAGCGATTTTTCGACACAGATATTCCGAATTCAGTGTCCTCGCATTTGTCATAGAAACAACAACGATTTGCCACTGAACTGGTTCATATGGGTCAAACTAATGGACCTACTGATTTAAGAGGTATCAATGCTATAAATATAAGTACCAATACCTATTTATTTGACTATTGATCACGCAGCAGGAGACCAGTGACCAAATAAACCCAAAAATTAATTGCGTAGGAAAATTATTACGTGTCATGTGCACATATCAACTCTAAATAACTTCGTGGTGATTAAGTTGCAACCGGAGTCTCCAAGAGACTCCTGATTTTGTCAAAACCAAATTTTCAAAGTAAAAAGTTGTCCTGTTGCAACATCCCATTTTGAGTGTGGTTTGATACTAAATTCATTCATGATCGGATTAAGAAAATTATTTTGCCCTTAAACTGTTGCTAAAATCTGTTCACGACTGAATTCGTTTTAAAATCCATGTTTCGCAGTTTTCTTTCATCCGGGATCTAATAGAATTTATTTATTTATTTTTATGAGGGAAGAGATATTCTCCAGCAGGTGCGTGTGTTTTTTGTAATGAGCCGCAAGTCTAAAATTCCCAGCCTGGTTTGGTCGTCCCTATCCGCCCCTGCTAGTACCCATTGAGATGGCCCATCATACCCACCCTTGTCTACCGACTGACACAGAACACAAAGCGTTATTCCAACATCCGTATCCCATCCAAGAGATATTCTGACATCCGTATCCCATCCAAGTGCTGCCCTTTTGCTTTGAGCGAAGACCAAAAACACTGCTGTGTTCGGCACGACAGCATGTTCAAAGAAGGCGATTTTGTTGTTCAACGATTTTACATGTTCAAAGAAGGTGAAAGTAGTCGTGTAGCAACACGACTACTTTCTTTTTTCTTTATGATGTAGTACTGGCATTTTAAAGCCTAACCAGCGTGAAGTGAGACTGATGTTTTTGGTGTGATTTAGGATTCGGTGATGCTGCGTACCTTTTTATCTATTCTATTTTGAAGGGAAACTCAAAGATAATTCCTTTTTCCAGGGTGTTGATCAGCCTGGACTATACGAGCATTAATGAGAAAAAAAAACAAAAAAGCATAAAGGCCATATTGAAAGATTGCGCGAAAAAAAGCAATAAACTTATGTTGAATGATGGGGGGAAATTTGCAAAACTAAATACAAATATAAAAGAGGTTCAAAGTGAAAAACAATTTCTGTAAATGAAGATTCTTGTAAAAAGGTACTACTGCAGATGAAGAAAACCGATGCCACGATCGACGTAAGGCATCAGTTTTGGAAGGAGAAAAAAGTACAACGCAAGAGAAAATTACCCCTGTTTTCACACCAGATGCATTCGTGCTTTTTGGTTGTAATGACTAACTTTAGACATATAATTCAAACTAGAAAAACTGTTATACACATAAACTTCAGATTAAAAGAAAAAAATATTACATTATGGTTAAAGATATTTCAAGGTAATGATGAGGAATTTTTTCGCGAATTTTAGGAGGTTGTCTGTAATTTCGCGAAAATCAAATATACCCGCGAATTTCAGATTTTTTACCGATTTTTGCCTAATTTCTATTATAATTTTTTGATTACTGTATTTTTCATAATTAAATAATTTTAATACTGCCTTCAACCTCAAAGTAATCCTACTCGAAAGTCCAAACCAGAACTTCAAATCTTAAATACCTCTCAAGATTGTTCGTTACTAAGATACGCTTTTCGAACAAGCTTGACAAGGTCACATGGACTCTGCTGAATAGTGCACACGTGGTCTTTCGTTATTTCCCCCGCTACTGTTGAATGACTTTTGCGACTTGCCGGACTAGTAAACCGTAAACCGGATGTCGTCAGTTGTGTTAGTAATTTTAGCTGGGAAAGCAGCTCACAGAAAAGAGTGTTTCGCCGAAGCTTAGCTTAGAAAATTTGTGCTTTTAAAAGTGTGAGTAGTTTATGAAGTTTCTAGATATTGTTTTTCAATTTTGAGAATGAGCCACGTGAGTAAAATGAGTGCATCTGAAAGATGCATGCAGTACAGCAAGGGAACGTTTCATGTGAACAAAGATCTATTGTTCTGTACGTGTTGCAACATACCAGTGGATTTTTCTAGAAAGGACAATTGTGAAAAACATTTAGCAAGCAAACTGCATAAAGTAAAGGTGTGTCTGAACAGTCAACCTAAAATAATGAAGAAATGCGTTGATGAAATAATTGAGAAAGGCACAAGAACAGCATCGCTCAATGGAACTTTCGAAATTAACTGGTGTGTTTTTTTTTTGTTTTTTTTGTTTTTTTTTGCAGCTAACATTCCACTTTCTAAACTGGATAACAGTACATTAAAAAAATTACTTGGAAAATTCGTTGAAAGATATTGGTGTTTTCCCAAATGCAAACTGAATGCGGAAATGTTATTTGCCGAAAATATCTGATATTCACAAGCAACAAGTGAAATATATTTTTTTTAAATCACTATCCGGTGTAAGCATCGTTGCAGACGAAGCAACTGATTCAGAAGATAGATACATTTTGAATAATCTTGCTGTTTCATCAGCTGAACCGAATGTTGAAAGCTGCAATGATGAAGTCTCTTTGAATGTAATCTTCCTTGAGTGTATCACTTTGGAATCCGTAAATTTTAAAGCAGTGAGCGAAGCAATACTTCAGTGCGTTAATAAGTATGAAATATATTTTGCTAATATAACCGCTTTTGTGACAGACAATGCATCTTACATGTCTAAAGCCTGGGGAAACAGCCTGAAAGCCGTATTTTGGAATGATGTTCACGTCACCTGCAATGCGCATCTTTTAAATCTTTGGGGCGAAATTTGACAGAATGAATTTGAAAGTGTTAACTCTTTAGTAGTTGCTGTTAAACGTGCCTTCACAGCTTGTCCCTCCCGTAAAGGACATTTTCGACTATTTTTGCAAGAGAATGGCAAAAAACTTTCCTTACCACCTGTACCTGTGCAGACTACGTGGAACAGTTGGTTTGAGGCCGTGGTTTTTCACTGCAAACATTTAGAAGACTACGCAGAGTTTTTTGAAAAAGAAAAAGACAACAGTAGTAGTTGTATTGTAGATAAAATCATTGGGTATGGTCAAGCTAAGGATTTAAAAGAAAATCTGAAACAGGTTGATGTTCATGAACCGTATGTTTCCGGACAGCTCACTTTATTTGCAAAACAGCTTATTTCCGCGCACAAAATATATAATGAAATGTCGGACATCGCCAACAGTCTTCTTAGCAAGAGTCAAGACTGCGATCACGTCGCTGCAAAAAGAGCTCTATTCACTTGTTATGAAAAAATTGAGCATTATTTTTTTGAAGGTAAAAAGTACCCCTTTTGTCAGTCAGCTGCAAATTTCTTCAAAGAATGTAGGGTGTTTGATCCCGATCATTTTAAGTCCTTGGACCTTTTAGACGACGATTTCTTTGTTTTCAACCACATTCCTATGTTCGAAGATAAGGACTAACTAAAATGTGAATCTCGTTCATAAAAAGCGAGTGTAAAAGAATTTCGTGTCAGCAAAGGTTTGCTAGACTTCTATAATACAAAAAAAGGTCGTTTTTCTAAGCTACATAAGGTCGCCATCCGTTGTCAGTCAGTACCCACAAACAGTGTCGATGCTGAACTATCCTTTTCTAAATTTAAAAACGTGTTACGGACAACAGACACAACATTAAAGAAAATCTGTGTATGTACAATATAATGTATCAAAATGCCGTCCACTTAAGTGGAAATCTTGATCTCGTGTAACGGCGTTGATAACATTGCCAGAATTTTAATGGTTTATAAAAGTATCAATTTTAGAAACTTATAAAGTTAAAATGCTTATTTAGTTACGTACTAGTCATTTGCATTACTGCTTTGTAACTTGGTAGATCTTCTTTTTTTTTTTTTTTTTGGAAATGTTAATGTATATCGTCGGCTGCGAACTTTTCGCGAAATTTCATAAATAAACCCCCTCCCCCCACGAATTTTGTCTTTTCTTCCCGCGATAAAATTACTGCCCTATATATCATCATTGTCAAACATTGTCGATCCACTGCTGGATGAAGGTCTCCCCCTATGCTTTCGAATTTAATCCACCCATCTCCCATGCGGTCTTCTTCCGGGTCTTTTCCTGTTCCTCGGAATACAGTCTAGAATTTCGGTTGTCCATCGATGGTCCGTTCTTCTGGCAACATGTCCAGCCCATTGCCGTTTCAGGTATTTTACTCTGACCATGATGCTTTTCACCCTCATAATTTTCCTTATCCATGAGTTCTCCTTATCTATCTTGGTTACACCAAGCGTGCATCTCCCCATGCTACTTTCAGTTGTCTGTAGTCTTTGGATGTCTTGTTTTTTTTTTTTTTAGTTAAGGTCCACGTCTCTACACCATACGTAAGCACTGGAAGGATGCATTGATCAAACACTTTTCTTTTAAGACATAATGGCATATTGCTCTTGAAAATTATGCTGTTTCTTCCAAAAGCTCTCCAGGCAAGTTTTGTACGCCGATTAATTTCTTCATCAATGTGACCCTCACTTGATATATGCTGTCCAAGATAAACGTACGTGTCTGTTATCTCCAGCTTTTCTCTATCAATCGATAAATCTTCATTTCTTGTAAAAGCATTGAACATCACTTTTGTCTTCTGAAAGTTCATTTTTAATCCCACTTTTATACTCTTCTCAGCAAGTTCCTGAATCAAACTCTGCAGCTCTGAAGGGGTAGTTTCAAAAAGGACTACGTCATCAGCAAAACGAAGGTGAGTTAAATAATCTCCATTAATAGTGATCCCTTTGTTTTCCCAGATCAATTATTGAAAGACACTTTGCAATGTAGCATTTCCAATTTTTATTGGTGCTGTATCCTCAAATAGCCGAACCTTTGCACTTGCAATTACATCGATGTTATTAATAATGCTGCTAATGTATGCATCTTCAATACCGCATGATTTCCAAGCCATTGTAACTGTTGATGGTTTCACGGAATCAAAGGCCTCTTAATCAATAAAAGCCATAAATAATGGGCGTTCAAATTCCCTCGTTGTTTCAATTAGTTCTATCAATACATGGATATGATCCATAATGCTGTATATACATACACCATATTGACAAAAGTCACCGGACACCCCTTCAAAAGCAAATGAACGGATCCTCTGCGTTGTTAGGATGCACGGTACAGCTGCAAACGGTATAAAAACAAGCCTACAGTTGACCACGGTCAAATCGCACTGTGAAGTTGAGTGAAAAAGTCGCGACGGGAGAGAACTGACTTTGAGAAAGGAGAGATTGTTGGGTGTAATATTAGTGGGTTGTCCATAAGAGAAACCGAGAGGCGTTTAAACATACCCTAGTCAACAGTTTTGGATGTACTGAATAAGTGGAAGACACATGGCGTGCCTAAAGCAGCAAAACAGTGATAGAGTGATAGAGGACATCGAAGCCTCAGGAGAGTCGTTACAGCTAATTGACGGAGTACTGCACAAGAACTTAGTCTACAGGTGAGTAAAAATGCTGGAACCTCGGTATGTACACTTACCATTCGCAGAAAACTTCATTCCATGGGTTACAGTGGTCGTGCGGCTGCTCATAAGCCTTTCATCTCCACTCGGAATGCTACTCGTCGTTTAGCATGGTGTAAAGAACATTTATCGTGGACCGTAGATCAATGGAAACGGGCCCTATGGGCCACAGCAACATGTCGACACTCTGTAGAGCATGTTGGGTTACAACAGCGGTATGCGGGCGAGCATTATCCTGTTGGAAAACCCCCTGGAATGCTGTTCATGAATGACAGCACAACAGGTTGAATCACCAGACCGACGTACAACTGTGCCTTCAGGGTGCGTGGGATCACCACGAGAGTGCTCCTGCTGTCATAGGAAATTGCTCCCTAGACCATAACTCCAGGTGTAGGTCCAGTGTGTCTCGGCCGCAGACAGGTTGGTTGCAGGCGCTCACCTGGCCTCCTTCTAACCAACACACGGCCATCACTGGCACCCAGGCAGAACCGGCTTTCATCAGAAAACACAACAGATCTCCACTCCGTCCTCCAATGAGCTCTAGCTTGACACCACTGACGTTGCAAATGTCAGTGGTTTGGAGTAAGTGGAATGCACGCTACAGGGCGTCTGGCTCGGAGCTGTCCTTCAAGTAACCGATTTGTAACAGTTCGTGGTGTCACTGTGGTGGCAACTGCAGCTCGAATTGCTGCCGCAGATGCGGTACGATGCGCCACGGCCATACGCCGTACACGGCGGTCTTCCCTCTCAGTAGTGCCACGTGGCCGGCCAGAACCCGGTCTTCTTGAGGCAGTACCTTCCCTTGACCACCGCTGTCAACAATCATGCACAGTGGCTACATTCCTGCCAAGTCGTTCTGCAATATAGCGGAACGAAAATTCACCTTCTCGTAGCCCTATTACACGACCTCGTTCAAACTCCGTGAGCTGTTGATAATGGCTTCTTCGTCTTGTTAAAGGCATTCTTGACTAACATCAACACCCTACGTCGAATCTCAACGTGAACTAACGCTCACGAACGTTACAGCAAACCTGCTTTGCATGTTCCGAGGGGCGCTACTAGCGCCATACGTATGCGCCGAGCGCGAAATTTGCATAGACGTCATCTTACAGATGTACTCTCACCGCCTACCAACTGTCGTTTATCTAACACAACCCCTTCTTGGTGTTGGGATTTTTTTCCGTCAGTGTATATAACCTACAAAGTAGAAACTGTAACAAAAAAAGTTATTTAACAATGACAAAAATTAAAATAAAACTCAAAACTCAAAAGTCAAGAAAACAAAAATAATAATAAATAACAAAACCTGAATGCAGAAAGTGTCGAAAATGTCAAGTATTGGCTTTATCAAAGACCAGCAAAACTCTGAATTTTCTCACTTTCACAAAGACCTAGTTGAAAATGGGTCGCTACCGAACCCGGCATCTCTTTAATAATATTAACACCAATGAAGGTATTGCAACGAAATTTGAAGTGAACTTACCTCATTTCGTGCAAAATGTGATGGCATCACAACATGTGCTGGAAGTGGCCTCCATTTGCGTCCAGACAAGCTCAGTGAAATGACATAACAAAGCAGCAGAGAGGCGCGTCCAGCCAGTCGGACGCGCCTCTCTGCTGCTTTGTTATGCCATTTCGCTGAGCGTGTCTACACAATACGGTTGTTGTTAGTGAGTGCTCGTAGCTGTTCGCGTATGTGTGAAAATGTATCGGTATACTCTGGAGGAGCGAGTGTTTATTGTTCGCACTTATTGGAAAACAGAATCGATAAAGTCTTTTCAACAGCAGTTATTGGAGAGGTTTGAAGGCAGACATCCGCCGAGCAAGTCTACCATTTGGGCATTGTCGAAGGAATTGGAAACCAAGGGGACTTTATTAGACGACCATGCAGGAGGTCGTCCACAAATGTCCGAGGAAACGATCGAGAATGTAAAGAGCCGACTACTTGCGTCTCCCAGGAAACAGGGTTGTCCAAAAGCACTTGTCAACATGCTGTGAAAAAGGCGAAGCTTCATGCGTACCGTATCTCCATGGTCCACGAACTGAAAGAGCCTGAAGACGTGAAACGAGTTACATAGTGTCGATGGTTCCAGACATTTCTTCGGGAAAATCCGGGCATTCTGGACTACATGTGGTTCTCGGACGAGGCGTGGTTTCATCTCTCCGGATACGTCAATTCTCAAAATTCCCGTATTTGGGCCAGTGAAAATCCCCACGCGATACATGAAGAACCTCTTCATTCACAGAAAATTGGTGTTTGATGTGGGACGACTCGGCGCCGCATAATTGGTCCCATCTTCTTCGATACAACCATCACAACAGCTGCATATGTGGAAATCTTCAAAACCTTTGTAAATCAATTGGACGACGAAGAACTCTCCATTGGATGTTACCAGCATGATGGTGCGATATCACACACATCACACACCAGTATGGCCGAAATTCAGTCCTTTTTCGGCGACCGCGTCATTTCGAAGGGTTTATGGCCACCGCGCTCGCCCGATCTGACGCCTCCTGATCACTTTTTATGGGGGTATCTAAAAAGGAGAGTTTACCAAAAGAAACCGCAAACCATAGATGCCTTGAAAGCAAACATCACCGAAGAAATTCAGGCAGTGATGGCGGACGTACTGGCAAGGATTTTCCACAACATGGTGCGCCGTGTTCAATGCTGTCTGGAGGCAAATGGTAGCCACTTGCAGCACATGTTGTGATGTCAGCACATTTCTCACGAAATGAGGTAAATTCACGTCAAATTTCGTTGCAGTATCTTTATTGGTGTTAATATTATTAAATGAATGCCGGGTTCAGCAGCGAGCGGGACACCTTGTGTATATACTGTATATATATATATTCTATAAAGAAGATACCTAAGCAAAAATATGTATATTCATCATTGTCAACCATTATCTATCCACTGCTGGATGAAGGCCTCCCCAAGTTTTTCGCACAATTGTCTGTCTTGAGCCTGTCTCCTACATGTCACTCCGGCATGCTTTCACATTTCATCCATCCATCTCCCATGAGGTCTTTTTCTGTCCCTCGGAATCCAGTCTAAAATTTCGGTTGTCCATCGGTGGTCTGTTCTTCTGGCATCATGTCCAGCCCATTGCCATTTCGATTACTTCACTCTGGTCATGATATCGTCCACTCCTGTCATTTTCCTTATCACAAGTTCCTCTTCTTATCTTTCCTGGTTACACCAAACATGCATCTGTCCATGCTTCTTTGAGTTGTCTGTAGTCTTCATATATCTGTTTTAGTTAAGGTCGATGTCTCAGCTCCATACGTAAGCACTGGCAGGATGCATTGATTAAGCTCTTTTCTTTTAAGACATAATGGCGCTTTCAGAAGACAAAAGTGAGGTACAGTGCTTTTACAAGAAACGAAGATTTATCGATTGATGGAGAAAAGCTTGAGACAACCGATACCCACATTTATCTTGGGCAGTAGAGAGTCACACTGATGAAGAAATTAATCGGCGTATAAAACTTGGAAAACAATACGAAGCATTGCAACGCTTCGTGCTACGAAACACGAAGCGTTGTCGTACAGCAACAGTGTATATATATATATATACATTGCACGAATGCACCGCTTCCTGTACCTGGACATCACTTTCAAAACGGCGGCCTCGGAAAGTGTCTTTCAGAAGCCAGAAGACATGAAACTCACACGGCGCCAGATCAGGGCTGTAAGCAGGATGTGGTAACACCTCAAATTTCAACTCGGTAATTGTTTGTTGAATTGCCAATGCTGTGTGTGGACGAGCGTTGTCGTGCCGCAACAGTACATTTTCGGATATCGTTCCCCGTCGTTTTGTGCGAATTGCTGGTTTCAGTTTGTCTTTCAGCAAGTCACAAAATGACCGACTGTTAATCGAGTCACCATGTGCTTGATAGTGTTCAACGATGGATCCTTTCATGCCAAAAAGAAAAAAGAGTCAGTATTAATTTTCGTACCTAAGGGACAACTTTGAACTTCTTTTTGCATGGTAAGCTCGGATGTTTCCACACCATGATTTGCCTTTTACTCTCGGGGTCGTAATGATGATCCCATGTTTCGTGCCCAGTGAAAATCTTCTCCAGAATAGTGGGATCTGACTCAGACCGCTGCAAAACCATTTCTGCCAATTTTCAGGCATTGCTGTTTCTGCGCATCAGACAACTGTCGCCATACCCATCTGGCACACACTTTATGATATCCGAGATCGTCATGCACTATTGAGAATGCATAACCATAGCAAATATTTACCTTTTGAGCGATTTCAGACAGAGTAAGTAACCCGGCGATCTTCTTTAATGCGCACATCGATGCGATCCAAATGGTCCTTTGTGCGAGAGGTCAACGGACGGCCCGAGCGAGCATCATAAAACACATTCGTTCAACCGGCTTGAAGCTTTTCTATCCACTTGTACACATGTCCCTGGCTCATACACGTGCCCTCTCCATGTTGAGCATCCTACGATGAATTTCAGCGGGTTGTACACCCTCAGCCCAAAAACGTCACCCTACACTTCCCTGCTGGATGATGGAACATTCCGACCATCGAGCGGCTATGTTTATCCCCTTACAACTGCTGGGTAACTGAAGTTAAAATATTAGCGATTGCATCAGCCACGTCTCAAGGTCATGTGCCCTCCCTCTCCAAATAGCAATCCGCCGCAGCTCTGCTTGCCTATGTAACGAGAGCATTGACCTTACTTTTTGATTCACACCCGTACATCATATATACGGTGGCCATGTCAAAAATATTGTTCAGTAAGTAATAAAAATTCCTTCGCTTGTCATAGCGATGTTCTCAACACAGCTTCGTCCACCCACGGAAAAAGTGAGTATGCGCTGGACGCTAGAAGGCAGTAACAGCAGCTTAAGAACCCGGATGTGGAAGTGAAAAGCGCCTTAAGATTAAATTCACGCGCAGGGAGCACATTTGAATTTTTTTTATCAAAATACAGGTTGCCTGCGGGAGAAATGCCGCACACTGTGCAAAGGTATTGTGAGAAGCATGCGATGTTAATGCATTGTCATATTCAACAGTGAGAAGGTGGGTGTTGGATTTTAAATAGTGCCGCGAAGATATCGATCATCGCTGTGATGATGGGAGACCTGTCGAGGTCACCGATGACAGGCATGTGGGGTTAGTCCGGGAATTGTTGAACATTGACCGATGATGGACTTGTTTTTTTTTTGTTTTTTTTTTATTGGAGGTTTAACGACCACCGTGAGCAACTCAATGGGCTATAAGCGGTCGCCCGTCCCTAATTTAGGGTCACTGGTTCCAGGGAAGGGAGAGTGCCAGTGCCGTAAGACAAACACAACATCCATGCCTCACCGGGATTCGAACCCGGACCCCTTCGGACGAATGATCAGAGGCCAACGCCTTAGACCACTGCGCCACCGGGGCGGCATGATGGACTTGCATGGGATTTCTTGTGAGATACTGACACAGCATCTGCGACTGAGGAAAATCGCCAGCAGGTGGGGCCCTCACCAACTGTCGGACGTTCAAAAATGACACCGATTCGCTGTGGTTGAGATGCTTTTAAAACGTTATCGACTGGAAGGTGAAGATTTCTTAAAACGCTTAATCGCAGTGAATAAAATGTGGTGACGTAGCTACTTGCCGGTGCTTAAACGTCAGTCGTCTAAGTGGCGAGATCCAATTTTCGCACTACTGAAAAAAATCCATCAGTCTCCCAGCAACGTCAAAGTATTGCTTATTGTTTAACTGCCTTCTGGGATAACAGTTAATGCACAGTATTACAAGAAATTCCTAAAACACCACTTACGACCACTTCACTTCCCATGTGGGGAAGTGGCTCTCCTGCTTCAACAAGAGATAAGGAATTTTAGGAAGGGTGAAGCTTTTGGGAAGAGTGTGAATCTCTTCCCTCTCAATGCCTCTCATCTGTTTAGGTTGAATTCTCCAGTTCACTTCCCATAATTAAAGAAAGAGAAATTTGGGATAACAATGTCACTGCTTCAGACATTTTGACAGGTGCCGAAATTGAAAACGATGTGATTACAGCAGGAAAGTGGAATCACAGAATTCATCTGATGCTGATTACAGGGAAATTTTCAGGAGCTTTCGCTGTGTTCCAAACTATGCGCCGTTTTGTACTACAGAGTGATACACTCGGGACTTAACCCCCAAAAAAAGTGCTATAATTTTGAAAAAGGAAAGCATTTGAAGCTGAAATTTGAAGATGAAATGCCATACGTTCTGACATTCGCATCCATATCTTCTCCGTTTGGCTCGTATGCCCAGATGGCGCTACAATGCCCGACATCTGGTGGGAACAGTTTCCCGCCATTTTCTTTGTTCGTCGGCTAGCGTCGAGTACGATGGTGTTCACAATTGCTGAGCGCGTGTTTATCGTTCGAAGTTATTGGAATTCCGGTTCTTTCAAGGAGTTCTAGAAAGAGTTTAAGAAGAAATTTTCCGGTCGGGAACCACCTACGAAGCCAACGATTTCAAATCTTGCAAAGAAACTTGGGACGACAGAAAGCTTTGTTGATGCGCATTGAGGAGGGCGACCCGCAATATCAGAAAACACTTTACAGTGTGTGAAAAAGAGATTGTCACAGTATCCAAATAAATCGTTACGCAGGCTGTCGCAAGAAACAGGACTGTCATATTCCACCTGCCAGAGGGCTACAAAAATGGGTAAACTGAAGCCATATCGTGTTACAGTTGTTCATGAACTGTTACCAATTGACATTCCGAAGCAAATGCAATACTGCTGGTGGTTTAAGGAATTTAAAAAAGGGTCAAAATGCAGGCGTATTAAACATTACGTGGTTCACGGAAGAAGCCTGGTTCCACCTTTCAGGCTATGTGAACTCACAGAATACACGGGCATGGCCGAGTGAGAATCCCCATGTCATTCACGAGGAAAGAATGCATTCTATGAAGATTGGCGTGTAGTGCGCCATTTCATGGAACCAGCAATACTTGAACGAGCAACCTGTTACACCCAGCCGCGTGCACTGCGTAGCGCCATCTGTTGCCATTTTCTAGAGCGACACCTACCCTACCGATTACCGAATTAATCCTGAATTAATTCTACCCTACCGATTACAGAATTCTGTCTAAATACATACTCCTACCAAACTTGTCTAATCATTTCTGAATGCCTCAAGTATTATAGCATCGATACTAGAGCGATGGAAAATATTGAATGTCAACGCTATACATATGAAAACTGAGAACTAAGAACGTCCTGGTCCAAAGGCTGGTACGAAAAGAGGAAATAGAGCAAAATGGACATATCTCTTAAAACTTTCACCAAAGCTCACGGTAAATGGATTGCAGCATGGCTTTAAATAAAAAGATAACTTCAATGAGTTATTAACGTGTTTGGGTGCTACACTTCTACAAATCTATGCCTGATTCAATATTAACAGTCTGTTGTCCTTATTTCCATGGCGTGTCAAATATTCATTCAAATTTCATTCGCCAAATTGTGTTTTTAAAGCAAAATGATTTCTAACCCTTTGATACTATATGTTCGCATGTCCTACCGCTCTAAGTTGAAGCGCTGAAAATAACGATGTTTGAAATGCAATTTTTTTCTGCTCTCCCCCGTCTTTTCTTTCTTTGAACCTACGCTACTGGTCACACACGTGAAATGCCCTCCCCCGTCTTTTTCTTTCTTACCACTACTGGTCATACGCATGAAATTTTTGGGTGTACATATTTTATTTTCAAAATGTGAGTTATCTTTGGTTAACTACAACCGTCAGAGTTGTAATTAACCAAACTACAACCGTGACGGTTGTAGTTTGAAAACTGAGAACTAGTTGAGCCGTGATAATTTTAGGCGAATGTACCGTAATTCTTCTGGGAAATAAAACGTTAACACAAGTCAAAACCGAGTCGAAGGGTTTCAATCTGTCAATTTTTAATTCGACGGAAAATTGTAGCCCAATGACAAATGACCCTCTTCCATCTCTGCTGTGGTCGCAATATAACGTCCGTCACCAGCCGTATTCGATATTCCGGCATTAACGGGCCGGATTCGGGGAAAAACTGTTAAGTTTCAGTATACCCAAAACTGAGAGGTGTGTGGGGGGGGGGGGGAAGACTGTGGGAGAAAAATGGGAAAAGCCGGGGGAAACTGTGAAGTTCCGGTATACCCGAAGTTTCATAGTTTTACCCCGGTTTTTCTTGGAGCACAATATTCTCCCAAGATAGTACGGTGTATCTGTTTCTAAGATAATTGAAAATTTCCTGTGTATGACAAAAAGTTTCGAGCTTCATTCACACTTATAACGAAGTAAATTTCTCCGTCATTTTTGGTCTACGCCGGGATACGAACCCGAGGCCGCTTATTCCGGAACAAGTCGCTCTACCAACTGAGCTACGCAGACATTTGTTCTGATTCCTATCTGCCTTTATGTCGTGTGCGTCCTGCTGGCAGGTACGTCACACACTTTACATATTTTTATCAGTGTAAGTATAAGGAATACTTTTTGTCAATACGAAGGCCCCACAAAGCACATCGGACGCTACAACGAGTTCGCATCTCCACGAAGTTTCGTGAGATTCGAACTCGTTGAAGTTGTAAGGAACGCAGGTAGTTGGATTGGCAAATCCCAGACTGCAGAGCCATCAGCCGAGACTGGGCAGGCCCGAACTCGGGCGAATAGCCAGAAGCCCACGACTCAGACCATTCACCCAAAGGGACTGAATTCAGGAGTAATACGTTACAAAAACAATTTTCCTTAGAAAATTTTTTTAAACGAATAGGCATCTATCTCTGTTTTGCCGCAAAAATTCCTACGCGATTCTAGAGTATTCTGAATTATTTTAACTTCGTTTTTGTCAAAAGGCAAACTCTTCGTACTCGAACCTTCAGGTGGCACTCATTTACAAGTAGTTAAAGATAAAGGCATTGCAACAAAGACACAAATTCCAGATCCTTGTAACACAGAAATACAGCAGAACATGGTTTATACGTTTCTCATTCATACGTTTTCCTGATTTACACGTAAATTGTCGCCGATCCAAAAATTCTGAATTGCCCTTAATGTTAAAATTTCAGTTTTGTTTATACGTTTTTTTTTAATTCTACGTTAATTTAACTTGATCCCTTGAAAAGCATGTGATCGAGGTTCCAATGCATTACGTTAGTGGAATTACTGATTTTCTAAACTAATACACGGTCAGGAAATGAAACTTTATGGTGTTGGTAAAATGTCGGGTGACTCATGGTTTTTTTGTGCATAGATAGGTAGAAACCACCTTCGTCTTTTCAACGTTATTGCAATGTAAGTATGTTTATTTCATTTCAAACCTGGTGCCACAGTATATGCAAAATATTGGCAGTACTATCGGTGGCGTTTTTTTTATGGAATGTTTTATATTTTAGTAAGTGTTTGTGAGAATGCAGTGATTTTGTGATTGCTGTTCTTAACATGAATGAAAACATGATCAAACCTGTTGACTGATTTTTTCTTATCATTTCTTAGTGAGTGCTCCCGAGGAAAAGCGATACGAAGTTGGAGAGGTGAGGATATAATACATCTTGTTATCAAACTAATGTGATACACATTATATTTTTGAACTACAGGAAGACCTTTCATGGAAAATAAAGTGCATACAAAATAAAATATTAGGTGAAATCTCAATTTTTATCAACACAACAAAATTTTTACTTAAAGAGCATAACTATACTAATGGTCAGAAATTTCTTGGCGTAGAATAGAAATAAGTTTCCAAGCTCTCCCACATCAACCAGATGGCTTTTTCAAGGAACGTAGACAGCAAACTGCCTTAAAAAAGGCCATCTGGTTGCTATGGCAGTTTGCTGTCTACGTTCCTTGAAAAAGCCATCTGGTTGATATGCGAGAGCTTGGAAACTTTTATTTCTATTCTACGCCAAGAAATTTCGGATCACTAGTATAGTTATACTAATTAAGTAAGTTGGTGTATAGTTCCTTGTTTTTTAAATAAAAATTGCGCATTTGATATTCTCCGATTCTGTCTTTTTACTGCATAATTCCTAACAAAGCTGTTTTAACAGTTTCGTTAGGAATCACTTTTATATATATTACACCCCAATTTAACATTACCCTGTAATCTACGAATTTGGTTCATTATTTTGTAGCTCAGTTAAAAGAAGAAAAGCAATATCACCATCGAGCTCTATTCGATGTTTGAAACCGTGTACTACTTCTTCAGTTACCCGGTGCTCTATCGACTAGCCAGTTCCGTCACGGCCACATACTAGTGAAAGAGCGAAAGCTATTGCGGGCAAGCCGCTATACTATGCGTCAGTGCAATTATAGTTACTGTATATGTGAAAATTCAATTGATTAATTATAATATATATATAAGTTAAAAACTCTTCAGTTCAAAGCACTTCATGCGTTTTGACTAATGGTGAAAGTGGACGGTTTTTTGTTTGTTTTGGGGGACCACAATGTTGTAGTGTTTGAAGTCTGTGCGGATTGGATTCTCTCTCTCTCTCTCTCTCTCTCTCTCTCTCTCTTGCAAACACACACACTCACATTTTATACGTCTGTGTTCTTTTATATGCGCATAAATAAAGAAAAGTATTACAGTAATAAAAACTAAACCTTAAAAAATTTATAATTCAGGTAAAAATGTCTATAACACAAAGAGCAGGTTACGCGTCAGTTGAAGGAGTCTCGTTTTTCTTAATTGCGCAACTCAAGAATAGTGAAAACATTTGTAATTCACTAATTGTTTTACTACCTAATTGTACATAGTAATCATCGTAATAAATGAGCATATTCAGTTCATCGACGTTATGCAGAATGAAAAGGACACACACACCCCGGTAATATAACTTAGAGAGGAACAACAAAGAGAGTGTTCATTTCTAAATTTAAGTCCCCAAAGAAACCGCCGCTGTTAGACACCACTTTAAACAATTAGAGGATGCCATCTCTTCCTGAAACCAGTGCGGTCTTGGTCAGATGCTATATACCGAATTGTTACTGTGAATGAATTTGAGTGTGGTATTCTAAAGCCAAGGTTAGTAGACTCTATAAACCTTATTCTATATCAAGCCTGCAACATTGTTACTATACTTCAACATTTCGCCCTGCGGGATAACGTACTAACTGATACGAAAGCAAAACAGTCGAATGCGAGCATCCCCTCTGGCTACGCGCTAGCTAAGAGTCCGAAGGACAAAGTATATCGTCTCGGTTCAAAAGCTCTGAAAACTGCAAAATCAGAAACAAAATTTTCAAATGTAAAAATCTTACATAAATTACGAATAAAATTCATAGATATGTACACTCACGGACAATGAAATTTGTGCACCAAGAAGAAAACATGCTACAACCACGAAAATTTGCAAATAGCTAGAGTACGTGCTGGTATGCAAATGATCTACGTTTAGTGCGAGTGCGCATGACCGCACATCCTGTGGTGGCGCTGCAAGCACGAGCTGGAAGCCTTATAAACCGGCATGTAGTCGATGCCCCATGAAAGCGAAAAGTACCGGCCGACGCAAGCAAAAGTACAGAGTGACAAGAATGCCGGGTAGACGCGAGAGACGTCGATTTACGCAACTTAACGGACATTGAGAGAGGCGTCTGTCGTTCTGACCATACCGTCCGACTGTATTGGGAGCAGTGGACACGTGACGGCACTGCCACACGGCGGAACGGCTTCGGACGGACCAGGAAGACCACCGTTAGAGAGGATCGACGGATCTGCGCCAGGCACGTACGGATTCCACGGGGACCCGGTCCACTAAAGAGGTAGATGTAGCAGCTCCTGTGTGCCCACGAACCCTTTCCCGATGCCTTGCGGAAGCTAATCTGCTATCCCAGCGCCCCTTACGTGTGCTGCCATTAATACCGGAACATCGCCGGCTCCGTGTGCAGTGGTGCCAGGCCATAGCAACGTGGAACGCCACAGACTGATGACGTGTGGTGTGTCTAGCGATGAGTGCGGCTTCGTTTTGGGGAAAGATGATCATCGTTTCCGGTTGTGGAGGTCCCCGGGTCAACGGCACAATCCCAACCTCGATGTCGAGCGCCACACCTCCCCACTGCAGGCATTATGGTCTGGGGAGCCATTTCATACGATAGCTGATCAGCTCTAGTAGTAGTACGTGAATCATTGACGGGCCAGCGGAATGTGAATGAAATCCTACGGCCTCGTGTACTCCCATTCCTGGCTAGGATTTCAGGTGCACTATACGAGCAGGATAATGCCCGCCCACACACTGTTCGAATTACCCAGGACTTCCTACGTCATGTCCAGACACTTCCATGGCCTGCCCACTCCCCGAAAATGTCTCCTATCGAGCATGTGTGGGACCGCTTGAGCCGCCGGCTGCCGCTGTGCCGCCCTATCCGGGATTTGGAGCACGCGGTCCAACACATGTGGGCCAGTCTTCCGCAGGGCAACATTAGGCGTCTATTCGCCTCCGTACCGGACAGCATTGCAGCTGTATCGCCGCACGAGGTGGTGCGACGCGCTATTGAAGATGGCCGGACTGCGTGCCATAGATCCCTCTGTAAATGTCCTGCAGCTCTGTTTTTTTCATCATGTGTATCATTCATCTGTATCAATACGTCCATAAAATTTCAGTGCAGTCCGATGCTTCCTTCTTGGTGTGAAAATTTTATTGTCCATGAGTGTACAAACAAACTGCGAAGAAAAATTTTTTCGGTATAGTTCTGCAGCACATTTTTTCCCCAAATATTGTGTACACCTCTTAGAGAAACCCCGATCCCCACAGTTGCCGCCCACTTTCACCACTGATTTTAACCGAAGAGTTTTTTTTTCTTGAGAGCTGTATAAGCCATTTCATCCTTTGGATGTAGTTATGAGATCCTTTCATCACGGACCACTGGTTCACTTAAGCCATTATAACAAATTAGGTATCACCAAATTCTATGTAAGTGATCTGAATATTCCACAGTCACAGCCATATACACTTGTTGGAACTTGGAAGTAGAGGCAGCCCAGCCGTTGGCGATTGTTTATTGTTAGTGGGTGACGCGAGAACTGCAAGCGCTGTGAACTAATGGTTTTGGTTTTGGTTTCGGCTCGTTGAGCTTGAAGGAGACGAAGTGCGAACATAAAAAAAGAAATGGAATTGCGAATTGAGAATTGAATAAGTTTGTGATTTTTTTTGTACTAACATGTGTGTCTTCGTGTATGTGCGTGTGTGTCTTCGTGTATGTGCGTGTGTGTCTTCGTGTATGTGCGTGTGTGTCTTCGTGTGTGTGTCTTCGTGTATGTGTGTGTGTGTCTTCGTGTATGGGTGTGCGTGTCTTCGTGTATGTGTGTGTGTGTCTTCGTGTATGTGTGTCTCTTCGTGTATGTGTGTGTCTTCGTGTACGTGTGTGTGTGTGTCTTCGTGTATGCGTGTGTGTGTGTCTTCGTGTATGTGTGTGTGTGTCTTCGTGTATGTGTGTGTGTCTTCGTGCATGTGTGTGTGTCTTCATGTATGTGTGTGTGTCTTCGTGCATGTGTGTCTTCATGTATGTGTGTGTGTCTTCGTGTACGTGTGTGTGTGTCTTCGTGTATGCGTGTATATGTGTCTTTGTGTATGTGTGTGTGTGTGTCTCTTCGTGTATGCGTGTATGTGTGTCTTTGTGTATGTGTGTCTTCGCGCGCGCGCGTGTGTTTGTGTGTGTGTGTGTATTTGTTCGTATAAATGGATTAGAAATCTCATCCTCGTCGCGTCTCATCTGTCGAAGTGACTCCTCAAAAAGATGCATTTGCAAATAGATATTCGAAACAACACTGAAGTGGCATATTATTAAGAAAGCCTACCTAATAACGACTTGAGTAGTCTTTGGCCTTCAAAAAAGCCCCTATTTGATGCGGCATCGATTCAATGAGGTGCTGTTATCGTTCTACATGTATATATTCAGCCACGCGGAGGTGATGGTGTCTGTCAATTGCAGAATGTTCGCTGGAGGAGGATCTGTGTTAAAAATGTCTTCTCAATCTCATACTACAGGAGTTCAATCGGGTTAAATTCGGGGAACTGTGGGCGCCATTTTACCACTGTGAAATCAGTGCCGTGCTCCTGAAACCACTGTGTGAGTATCGGAGCCTTGGGCATGGTGCGTTATCTGCTGCTCTATCAGGAAACACCATGCACATGTGCTGGTGCTCCTGGTTCGCAGTTGTTCTAAGATACCTTATGACATCCAAATATTG
This sequence comes from Macrothele yani, assembly GCA_039090855.1. Taxonomy (NCBI): domain Eukaryota; kingdom Metazoa; phylum Arthropoda; class Arachnida; order Araneae; family Macrothelidae; genus Macrothele; species Macrothele yani. The sequence goes on along the minus strand of CM077007.1, from coordinate 76,962,610 downwards.
TTCCGGAGATATTAAGGAACCCAGTGCTTACCAGGAAAACAGACCTCATACCATTACACCGTCCTTACTAGACACTGGGCAGCTGGAATTCATCAATTCGTACTGTTGGCGCCGCCTGCTTGCCAGTCCACCAGAGTGTATTAACTAAAAACGTGATTGATTCGTCGAACCGGGCGACTTTTTCCAGCTCTCAATGATCTAATTTTGGTGCTCCCGTACCCACTGCGGAAGAATTTGTCGGTTTTTATCTGAGATGAGTGCTACATGAAGGGGACACCTGCAGTTGTTGCCCATCCGCGTTAATGTGCGGTGATCTGTATACGCTGAAATTCTCCTCTGATGCCATTGTTGTACTTTGCTATTACTTGAAGCAATAAGCTCATCAAATCCTTTACAGTCGCCGTTGCTGTCGAACATCGACCAGTCGTTTGCATCCCCAGGAAGTTCGTTGAGTGCTTGTTTTGTTGCCTGCGCAACACTTGTTTTATACCCTCGGTACAGTTGTTATTGCATAGTCCTAGAAGGTTTGTCGTTTTGGTGATGCTTGCACGTCCCTCCCGAGCGTCCCCTATCACGCCTCTTTCAAACTGGCTTAAATCACGGTTCTTTTTCATATTGCCGCTATCTGCTCTTCGTACAAAACGGAATCCTTTGCGATGAACCGAATCCTTTACAAAGCTTTCTCAATCTCATACTTGCCTACGAAAGTGAGGATGCGCGTGTCTAATTGCTGTTGATGTGTTCCTAATGATCCGTAACTCTATGTAATTTGAAATTACTTTTCTTGAATTTCATTACAAAAGCTGCGCAATTTTTTAGCAGCAAACTGAAGCAACCCAAAATGCTGATATAAGCACAGAACTCTATGCTCGTACTGCCTGAAATTTATATGTTTGTTTTGATTTTATGAGCTGTTACATGCCTTCGAAATTGTCAATTTGGTAATCCTTTTATTGTTAAATTGTATTAGCAAATTAACGATAAAAGGATTACCAAATGGACTTAATGGGACAGTGAGAGGAAACCTGTGAACAAGGCGCGTTCTGAGAGTATCCAAAGGGCGCTATTAATGTCAAAACAAAAGAACATAAAATTGTGAAAGCACAAAAGACCTCACTTGCATCCCTTTCTGTACTAATCTGAGTTCGATGCTTGGTCATTACTTGGGCAACCGCCTCTCCACAAATTTCCTTTACATCAGTTCAGCATAAACGAAAATAGGCTTACATTTTTATAATCTCTCCTTCTCATTCGAAAATATTGATCTGAATCAAGTAGTGAAATGTATCCGGCACTTTGTGATGGATTTCACATTAGGCCAGTAAGTCAGAAAATTTTTGAATTTATTTTGGACTAATTTATGTAACATCTTGTAGAAACAGACCATTTCTTCGCTTTTTTTACATATTCTTGCAATAATAGCTCCTTCTTTAACCTGGACGAGCAAATTCCACTCTGTTTGCACTAAAAATAGAGCCTCAAGATTTTGTTCTGTAAGTTTTGATCCGAGTCTGCTTTTGATAAGTCTTAGTTTAGAAAACGCCTTTTCACAAAATATTTGAGTCAATAGTATGGTGGGAAGATACTGTATTTGTGAACATTATAAAGTTCTGGATATTGTAAATAAAACATGTTGTATTTAGTCAAACTTCTAAAATCACAAAACAAACAAAAGTTTCAGTTAAGACGGCACTTCATTTTTTCATGGTAATTTTTATCGGCCATTTCTTCTTCCTCCTCGATCCATTCCTGGTCTGTTTCAAATCTCTTATCACTATTCATCAGGACCGTCGGTTTACTAACGTATTTCCACGATTTGATAAAGACGTGAGCTCTCCCTTCAACTTCCCTTTATCCATCTTTGGCAGCAGTTAAGAAATTTAATTCGAAGCCTCCTTTGGTTGACCTTTCGCAATCACGTTGAACCGGCGGTTATCAAAACATTCCAGATCTGAACAAAGTTGTGAGTGAATCGAGAATTGGTTTTCCATATGAACTATGATGGTGTCCATTATACAGAAATACATGCATACTTCTGTTTTATGGATATGCACCATTGCTTCTCTGTCCTTCTGAAGGCTTTAGGTTCATCGCAGGCATCCTCTCCGAGAAGGTATTTAACCTCTTTATCTCTTTCAGAGGGGATCTCTGTGTATATACAAACATCTTTGTCGTTAGAAATGTTAGTTAGAAACGACGACTTTTAGTTTACATAGAAAGGGCATCAGTTAGCTAAGAAATTTACGAAGCAATAAGGCGTTCTATATGTTTCGACGTAAGTACAGTCATGTTTCATCAGGAGCTGGCCTAACAATACATTCATTTGCCGCCCCGGTGGCGCAGTGGCTTATGACCATTCGACCGAGAAGGGTCTGGGTTCGAATCCCGGTGCGGCATGGATGTTGTGTTTGTCTTACAGCAGTCTCCCTTCCCTAGGGCCAATGACCCTAAATTAGGGACGGGCGACTTCTTATAGCCCATTGAGTTGCTCACGGAGGTCGTTAAACCTTAAATAAAAAAAACATTCATTTAGCAAAAAAGAAACAGTAAAAATAGACTCGTAGGGGCGTAATTTAAACCAAGTGCGTTCATCATCCCGGTGTCTCAAGGTCAGGTTATCAGCTCAGAACATTTGCAGCAGAGCCCGAAGCTTATGAATATATCATCATCGTTTTCGATATTTTCTGTCATTGCTGTAACAAAGGGCTTTGCAGCTATGGTTATGTTTTTAAAATCATTTCGAATTTTTTGACTTTGTACAGTCTATTTTTCGCACTGAAACAGGCTTGCGCATGGCAAAGATTTTTGTCTGCAAATAATCTGGTACCTGTTTGCTTACTTTAGATATCTGAAAGAATGTTATAGCCATCGAAATAACGTCAAATGATTGCAATTTATGCAAGAGGCAGCGAGAGTCACTTCTGAACTTTAATTTAATCTCCAGGTTTCGTTGTACACAGGAAGCAGTTTTTAAGCGGTGTCGCATCGTCATCAGAAATGAACTTCATCTTTGTTGAGACCGAAACACAATTTTGCGCCACAAAACGCAAGATGTTCTGATGAAATTTTGATAAAAGCTATAATACGCATATTGTATTTCTACAGAAAAAAAAACTCAAGAAATACACACTGCTTATCAAAAAAAAAAATGAAAAGAGTGAGGAAAGGAAAAGTAAGTGCAATCTCATATCTGGTCAAATTAAATAAACTAAAAGCAATGAACCAGCAAAACATGCTATAGAAAAGCATAACATGTACCAAATTTTGCCTCCAGAACTCAAACTCGCATATTTTGTGACATGATTTAAATTTTCAACCTTAAATTAGTGGACACTTTCCGGTTCCGAACGATGTAATTAAGCAATTTTTTATAGCTTTACTGTGAAAAGGAAGAAGACAGAAACTAGAAACAATTCGAAAAGCTTCACTGCCAAGGTACACTAATAAAAAGGCAAGTAAATATTTCGTAAACATTTCATAACTTTATTGTTTTGCGAAACTAACAAAATCACGACCTGGTTGGTTGGTTGAAACACCTAAATTTATGTGAAACCTGAAATGTCTTGATAATTTCAAGTTAGAAGTAAAGGATAATATAGATGGCTCTTTTTGTAGTTCTCTTCAATCTTTCAGTTTCATGTTATTTTTCTCCTTCTCTCGATAAATTAAAGTTTTAAAATGATTTGCCAATCTTCTTTTTCTTCTTCTTACAGCCTCAATATAAGCTGGAAGCCGTTGGAGGTGGAAACAGCAGGAAAAATTGGGAGGCTAATTTTGTGGCTGGCATTGGTACCAAAGTGTGGGAGAGCAAGGACAAACAAAAGAGTGTGGATGTTGGAGTCCAGTACGGGCGAGCGTACATGGGACTTGACGGAACTACATACAAAGGACCAAAAAATTACGGAGCTGGAGTCACCTTCAGATGGGGCAGAAAGCGACGAAACGCCAGCATATAATTGCTCTGGCAGAAACATTTTTTATGTAGGGTCGCACTGAATCAGGAGCATTGAAACACTGTATTTCTTACTTTGCAAACAAATTAAAAGGATAAAATAAAATATCATTGGTGTCTGAATATATCTGATTCCTTCTTTATTGTTAGAAAATTGTGAGCCATTTTATTGAAAACTGTCTAATTCTAATCCGAATGTGGAAAAGCACAGCAATCACCGATGAGTTCTCTCTCCACCATTTCAGTTGCTTGAAAGGTAAGGACAACACGCTAAGATGCGGGTGTTTAGCTCATAAAAATTGGCATTTTATTTAAACTTTGCAAGGCAGTAATACCATTAATTTATTTTGAAAAATGTTTCGCATATTATTTTTCTCGAATTCATAAGTTCAAGATTAGGAAAAAGCATATAAATGAGTGATAAATATTTGTTAGACCTTATTAAGCATTACAACGTAATGTCTTTTTCGTGAGCAAGATTGGTGTTACGCTATGTCTAAAACCATGACTAAGGAATGTTGAACTAACTAAGAATAAGATGCAATAGTTCCTAATTAAGCTTTTTACGGCCAGACGAAACATTTACAGAAATCAGACTTACCTTTTATTGGTCCAGCACTCTTTCAGTAGATCCAACATATAACACAGCAGGTAAACTTCACTTTTATCTTAGCAATCGAAAGTCTACACACAGACACATACCCATGAGCAACTGTTGTATCGTCCTTTTTATCCATCGTTCTTATCACATTCATACGTCACTTTCTCTCTGACCTCAAATGTGTTGCCAACCTCATTTTTGTGAGAGAGAAGATATCACGTTAAGTTTGGAAGGATAAAAGAGGACAAACACAAATTTACATAGGAAAAGGAACTAAAAATGAAAGTTGTTTTAGAATATACGTCAGAGCATATATATACTAGGTGCCAGTTACTGTAACAACCTGTTGCTGGAATGACCCACTTTACAAATTCAAATTGCAGAAAATGAATTAAAATAAATAACTTTCTTCATATTTTTGTCGTTTATCAAACTTATAGTTGTACGGATAGATTTCATACCAGTTCTAAATTTTGAACAATGTAAATAATTGAAAGATATCATTTTATAAACACATTGTAAAAGTATGAGTAGCCAAGTTATTTGCTTGGCGTCGCAAGGTAACTTACCACCATCATCTTGCGTTGCTCTTGTCTGATCATAAATACTACAACAACTAATAACAGTAGGAAGGAAGAAGACTGCTCTTCCACACAAGATATGGCGGAGTAAATCGAAATTTCCGTTCGTTGAGATTAATTTCGGAGCCTGGTCTCTCCCTTAATGGCACCTGTAACAATACCAGTGCTTCTTAATCCTCACCTGTTTACTTTCTTCGATCATTTGGTCAGTAATGAGTTTGCTGTTTTGGTATTAATCGTCAGTAGCTGTTATAGGCATGTGGTTTCTACATTCGTCGAAAACATATTTGAACGTGCTATTCGATAATATGCAATAGTTTTTTTTTTTTTTTTTGAAAATGCTAAATACTGAAGCACCTTGATTCAAAGCACCGGGAGCAAAAATTCTTGGGGAGACATGAATGTACGAAGTTAATACCTTCGAGGTTCTTCCCACCGTTTTCAAAGGGTTAAAGAAAAAACTTTCGCTCTTTCTTGAAAATTTTGGGAGACAATGCACTCAAAATTTTTCTTCCGTGGCACGAACGCTCGACAAGTCCCCTAATTCTTCCACCTCCGCTTTAATAACTAGTGCCAGATATGTTGAAAATGAAGAGAAAATAGGAGAGTTGTGTTTTGAGTTGACTTTGTATGGCTGAAAAACCACACAATCCAACACAAACACAAGAAAGAAAGCTTGGGGGAGGCGTCAATAAATATTTTTGCATTGAGCTCTACAAACGCTCAAATTAGCTCTGTTAATAACTTTGCTTCTTTACAGCACTCTATTAAATTTGAATTTGTATCGCATATTTTGTGACATTAAAATTGCTCTGTCCGAAGTGGTAAGGCAACTGAACGAAAATTGTTGGGTACGATAGTTTAGGAATGAAGATACGATTTACATTTTCATGGGTAAGACATTAATTACATATACTCTTTCAGCTATACACTCAGCGAGATATTGCACCCTGTGTGACATTAATATTGCAATACCCAAAAGTGATAGGGCAGTTCAACTAAATGAGCCACAGAAAACTCCGAATAGTCACCTGCTTCAATACCCACCACTCTTCCTTCGCAGGATGCTACCTGCGTTTCGTCAGGGTGAACCTGGAGACGTGATTCAACCATGTCTCACCCCGAACCGGACACCTGCATGGCAACGGTTGCATATCGACAGTGCATGAGCATTCTCTGGAGCAGGGACAGAGCAAGCTTTTCTCTTCTGCGAGGGCGAGACGTGAACATTTCTCTCTTCGAATTCAAAAATTCCCTACTTACACTCAGGTAGTACGCAGTTTTTACTTTCTCATACCTCCATTGTAGGAAAATATTATATTTGTGATCCTTTGAAAATTGCACTTCCATTTTTGGCGTAATTTTTCTAAAAATGTGAAAACTAGGTAAATACCCAAGAGTCAAGCCAAACGTAAGAGTTATATGAACGCCGACAGCACAGCACTCGGCGGAAATGCAGAATGAAAACTTAGAATCAGCATAGAACGAATTAGTATCAGATAGTGAAGGTAACAATAGGAAGGCACTTTCGGGATGGGGATTCGAAAAATTCCGTTGAAGGTTAAACGCTCGGAGGGGCTTTCTGCGACGGAGCACAAGTGACAAATTAGCTCTTCATCCTTTCAGTGTATTCGGAAAGGACAGGACGCCGAGGAAACTGAAAGGACGTGAAAATAATCACATTTCAATAAAAAAAAATTTTTTTCAATGAAAAAATTTGAGGTGGTGGGACCACAGGTAATATCTGATAGTTTGGCCAATAATTCCTGTCACTCAAAATTAAACATGTAACAGCATAAATTTTGGAAATATATCGGAAAATTTCAATGCTTCTCCTCTCTCGATATCTTAGAAATAAACTTTCAAATAATTGGTGATATAATGCAAAACATCCATGAATGAACAATTATTTTATTGAAGCAGTATTATTAGAATACTAGCCTATAGCCCGTCCTAAGGCGGTTGTTTTTAAGCTTTAAATAAATATAATATATAGGGGATGTTTCCCGTCCTACGACAGTAAAATTTTTAATTGAAGCAGATTGAAAACAAATCAAATAGACGCCTTCTTTTTCGTAAGGAAATATAGTTAAAACTTATATAGTAAAAACTCATTCATGTTAGAACTGAAAATCATATGCTGTTTATTTCCGTTTTTCAAAAGACCTTGCGATAAATATTCTGCGTGAAATATTTGTTGTTTTTCAACAAGTTTCTTTGTCGTCCAGTTGTTTTCGTGTAAACTTACCTTAATAACTTTTGCTTTGATTTTTCCCGTTAAATTACTTTTTCTCCGGCACACATGTTATTCCGCTCACGGCTTGTTTTAGCCTGTTCTATTCGAACTTTAGTTTGAAACTTCATACCGAAGCTTTTTCTTCAAAATAATGAGATATCTGGTATTACAAATTGGAACTATGTAAATTCTCGACAATGTGCTACTGGGGCGTCATCTGCTTTTAGATGCAATCTTGCTCACTTCGACATCGCAAGATTTCAGTTTTTTATTGTAGATTAGAGCGTTTAGATAGATCGATATTTTGCAAAATGTATAATATAATCAGCACTAAACTTGGAAAATTAGTTAAATTAAAAAGTAAAAAATAATTAAAGCGTACAAATTAATATTCGAATTGTGCTAAATTAAATTAATATACAAACGCAACTTGCCGCGATATTAATATTTTAATTAGAATTTTGTTGATCGGATAAATAGAACTCGTGTCATTGATAATCCAGTGTTTTTAAATTAGCACGCAATCACCTTGGCATCTCAATGTGATCTCGTGCAAACTCAACTTGCTGTGATATTAAGAATTCAATTCGAATTTTGTAGATCCAAAAAACAGAACTCGAGTCATTAATAATCCAATGTTTTTAAATTAACACGCGATCACTTTGACATCTGAAAATGATCTCGTGCTATTATATAGCAATGCACCATTTTGACATCACGAGAGCACACTCGAATTGATCGATAAGTAATGACGCAACAATGCAATACAGACGTTGGTGTGACGTTAAGCGTTCCACAGAGACGGATCTGGGTGTTTATATTATAAATTAAAACAGCTGCACTTAAAAATTCCCTTTGCCATGTGAGATAAACAATTGAAAAAAATTTACTCTTTTGCCATGTGATATGAATCGTTTTCATTTCTTGACGATTCTATCTTCTAAACCAAATCCATTGATACATCATTTAGTTTAATCACAGCAAACAAATTTCAAGGTAAAACTTCATTTTTACCTTGAAATTTCATTTGTATTATCAGATATATATGTAGCACATATAGCTGAGTTCAGGAAAGCCACTTGTTTTTATGGCGTACTGAAATATATAACATTCCTATAGTGATAAATCATTAATTTTATCCTTCATAAATTAAGTTTGATCAATGCAATATAATTTTGAAAAACACTGAGACTTGTTCACTTAAGCCATAACACATTATCAATATGCTTAACCCACAACCTGATGTTCTATCAATTATTATTCACTGATGCATTGTTGTGAAGAAACTTATTTCACCTAATATTGAAGACAGATTTGCCAAACGTGGCAACCATAGGGCAATTATATGTGCTACTGTAATGCCAGTGATTAAAGAAAAGCAATACTTTCAAGATTTAGAAAATTCCTGTTCAAACAGTCATGACACAAACTATGTCTTGGCGTATTTAATTCGGGATGCTACCAACATATTCCTGAACAACTACACGAAAAAATGAATGACACACACGGCAGAACACAAAAAGCAAACAAGCGAAAAACAAAAAGTTACAAACATTACAGAAATGAAACTGGGATTTAAATATAATGTTAAAACTAACGTTATTTCTGTAATAAAAATTGTCAGTATGAGATTGAGAAATAAGAATAGTTTATACTTATCAAGGTAGTGTTATTTCTGAGTTTGTTATAAATTTGATTGTATGTTACATTAAGTGTTCTGTTAGTGTGCAATCTGTAAGTACAAATATCCAGTTTCAGACTTTAAGCAAAATAAAAAACGGTAATCTTTTTTTTAAATGGAGGTTTAACTGTGAGCAACTCAATTGGCTATAAGCTATTGACCGTCCTTAATTTAGAGGTATTGACTCCAGGGGACGGAGTGAGCCAGTGCCGTAAGACAAACATAACATCCATGCCTCAACGGGATTCGAACCCGGACCCATCTCCGACGAGTGGTCAGAAGCCATCACTTAGACCAGTGGTTCACAACCTTTTCTGCAGTATTCCTCCCCCATTGGGGCTAGCGTAGTGCAATGGAGCCTCCTCCCCCTCCCCCAGCATACGCACAGGTGTTCATTGCTCCAGAATCAGTACTTATTTTCTTTTATTACAAATTCAATGACACCGGTAACGCTTGATTGAAAATATTAAGCAGTAATACAACTGCACTACCAAAATATATATGTACCTACCTACAGCACTTTGCACAAATACAGTATGTAATATCTGTACATAGTATACAACCAGGAGTTTATTCCTCCTGAATAAAGTTATAATAATGCAAATTAAAAATATGTTTGCCTCCCCGGTGGCGCAGTGGTCTAAGCGATGGCTTCTTATCATTCGTCCGAAAGGACTCCGGGTTTGAATCCCGTGAGGCATGGATGATGTGTTTGCCTTACGGCACTGGCTCTCTTTCTTCCCTGGAGCCAGTGACCCTAAATTAGGGACGGGCGACTGCTTATAGCCCATTGAGTTGCTCACGGTGGTCATTAAACCTCCAATCAAAAAAAAAAATATGTTTTCCATATTTTCACAAGCTGTACACATTAATTTTCCCAAGCTGTACACATTAAAAACTTGGGCTTGTTTTGAATTGCACAAACGATCGATGTTTGGTTCTAACTGTGTCGGTCCCACACACAGGTTGTTCTCCACATTAAGACGATTTCTGTTCTTCGTTTTAACTGCAGCCATTGCCGAAAACCCAGCATCGCACAGGTAGCTTGTTGGAAATTGAAGGAGCACTTCTGCAGCACTTTTTGTAAGTTCTTTATACTCGCTTCGAACTGAAAACCAAAATTCTGGAAGTGGGGTTTTGTGAAACGCTGTTTTTAGTGTCTTGTCGCTCGAAAGTTCAAGTAATTGCTCTTGACCACCCATGCTTAATTCTGGCATATCACTCACTGTTACGGAGAATGTACCTCGAATCCAATCGTGGGTGTGGCTGTCCATCTGAGGAAAGTAGTCTTCAAACTGGATTTTCTGTGCTGATAGGTTCACCGCTACTCTTTTCACAACAGAATTTATAGTAGCGCTATCATCAGCTTCCTCTGCTATGAATTTTGTAAACAATGGGAACATTTCAGTAACCCCACAGTCGATACGACCTTTCCAAAAATCTAACTTCTTCACGAAGCCTTCCATTTTGTCCTGCGTATCCAGAATATTTTTCTTTCCTTGCAGTGACACATTCAGGCCAGTGCTGCTGAAAATTGGATATTACACAAATGTTCTGCTAATTCCGTTTTCCCAAGCAGAAAAAATCTGGTTTCATCACGCAACTCGAAAAGACGCTGCAGAACTTTTCCACGCGACTGCCACTATGAAAAAGCAGATGCTTATACTCAGATCCCATTTCTTCATAAAGTTCAGCAAAGCAACGAGCCTGCACTGCCCGAGTTTTGATGTAATTAACAATCTTAACAGCATCCGTAAGAACACTATGTATATCTGGTTGCATTTTTTGGCAGCCAAAGCTTCGCGATGTATCATACAATGAGTCCATATTACTGCCGGAGCTACAGCGTTCACTCGAGTTACAAGGCCACTATTCTTCCCTGTCATACCTGCAGCGCCGTCGGTGCATAAACCTATACAATTAGTCCAAGTCAAGTATTCATCACATACAAATTCGTTAAGTACAGCGAATATGTCTTCGCCTGTAGTAGTTGTTGGGATCGTTTTACAAAACAGTAACGTTTCTCGTATATTTCCTTCCCTGGCATATCTCACGTAACAAATAAGCTGACCCTGTGATGAAATATCGGTTGATTCATCGAGTTGCAACGCAAATATTTGACTTTTTCTACTTGTTCATTAACTGCGTTTTCAATCCATACCCTCAATGTCAAGTAGATTAGTTTAGTTCTAGATTAAGTAGAATATATGGCGACAGTCACAACGAACGTTATTTGGACGATGATAGAAAACAAATGAGAGAGTGACAGAAAAACACCATGTGCGTATGGAGGACTATCACATTGTGTTTGGAGGGTTGTCCGTTTTCATCCACGCACAGTGAATAACATTGCGCGCATCTGCTCGCGCCTCACTGATTGGGAACCTAGGGCTTAGACCACTGTGCCACCGGGGCAGCATGGGAGCTTAGGTAAATATTGACAAACTTCACCAGTAAGAGCTGATGAATGTATTCTGTGATTGCGACATTGATTTTTCTGGGATATTTTTGGTTTGCCGCGCCGGTGGCACAGTATTCTAAGCGATGGCTTTTGATCATTCGTCCGCGATGGGTCCGGGTTCGAATCCCGGTGAGGCATGGATGTTGTGTTTGGCTTACGGCACTGGCTCTCTCCCTTCCCTGGAGTCAGTGACCCTAAATTAGGGACAGCCGACCGCTTATAGCCCATTGAGTTGCTCCGGTGGTCGTTAAACCCTCAGTCAAAAAAAAATATTGGGTTTAGTTGTAATAGTAATAATGCAGCTACAATGATATAAAGTTTTAGTAAGAAATTCGTAAAATTGGAAAATTCTGGTAATTTGCAACATTTTTAGAAATGAAAAGTACAGTTTTTGCGCAAGAAAGGTAACATTTGTTCTCACATGGTCTATTAAAATAAAATACATATTTCCGTTTCTTGCAAAACATCACATCAAACTCTGGCTGTCAGTGGATGCCCAAGCGCGTGACATCACCTGATCCGCAGTAGGCCTTCAGCTAGAGACAGTGATAGATACATGTACTTGGAGTGCCACTTTTCCAAAACAAGAAATCAACGCTGCCAACGTTTTGTACTAGTTCTGTACAGTTTTGTACACCCAAAAGAAAATTTTGTACACCACCGGAAGTGGTACTTTTCGGCTCTTTAAAAGTGGCACTCCAAGTACATGCTGGAGTGCCACTTTTTCAAAATCGAAAATAAATACTGCCAAAGTTTTGTACTAGTTTTGTACAGTTTTGTACACCCAAAAGAAAATTTTGTACACCACCAGAAGTAGTACTTTTCGGCTCTCTAAAAGTGTCACTCCAAGTACATGCTGAGTGCCACTTTCTCAAAATTGAAAATAACTACTGCCAAAGTTTTGTACTAGTTTTGTACACCCAAAAAAAAATTTTGTACACCACCGGAAGTGGTACTTTTTGGCTCTCCTTTGTAGCTCTCGACCATGTACTTGGAGTGCCATTTTTCCAAAATTGAAAAAAAAAACCCCTGCCAGAATGTTGTCCTGGTTTTGTACAGTTTTGTACACCCAAAAGAACATTTTGTACACCACCGGAAGTGGAGCTTTTTGGCTCTTCTTTGTGGCTCTCGACCATGTACTTGGAGTGCCACTTTTCCAAAATTGAAAAATAAACCCCTGCCAGAATGTTGTCCTGGTTTTGTACAGTTTTGTACACCCAAAAGAACATTTTGTACACCACCGGAAGTGGTGCTTTTTGGCTCTCCTTTGTGGCTCTCGACCATGTACTTGGAGTGCCACTTTTCCAAAATTGAAAAAAAAACACTGCCAGAGTGTTGTCCTAGTTTTGTACACCCAAAAGAAAATGTTGTACACCACCGGAAGTGGTACTTTTTGACTCTCCTTTTGTGGCACTCGAGCATGTACTTGGACTGCTATATTTCTAAAATCGAAAATAAACACTGCCAGAATGGTGTACTAGTTTTGTACAGACAAAAGAGAGTTATGTACCCCTCCGGCGATGGTTCTCTTTGGTTGTCCAGCATGCTCTTTGAGTGTCATCTTTCGAAATCCAGAAGTAAACACTACTATCTCTTTCCAGTTTATTACATACTTTTACTCCTGTTATTATACACAACCAGCTGTTTTTGTGTTCATTATACGCAACTTTTATTTGTTCAAGGCGGCAAATTTTCGTGCGGTTGTCTTGTATAAACTAAGACAATGTCGGAGCCTTAATTTTTATAGCAAAGGAAGAAAAGAAACAGTTTTTTGTTGCTTTGTTAAGCAATGCTTTCGGGAAAAGCATTTCGGAAACGCGAGGAAAAGGAATTCAAATCAGCGCATATCATCGCTTCCAGTCCAGCAGCCATGCCGAGCACGGTTAGGGGAGAGGGAAGTTGCAAAACACCTCGGCGCATTCGCAGTGGCGTAACTAGCACCACTTGTGCAACCCCGGAAAGTTTATTTCAGCACCCCTAAGCATAATAATTTTTCCAGGATTTCGGACACTAGGGAGGATCTGTTTTTCACGGTGTTTGATTTGGGAAAATGGTGATGTCAGGAAGTTAGGGAGACTGTCTGGTAAAGTAAAGGAAAAATAAATTTTGGAACAGAAGTACATAATGCAAGGTTATCAATCAGCCAGTCAGATTTAACACGGTGAGCTGTCAGATGCATAATCATGAATATACGTTTTATCGCATTGAAACGAATTCGGTAAAATATATTTAAATGTTGAAAGTTAACAACTATGAGACTTTAGTGATCGTTATTGGATATGGTTGTATACAAACAGGGAATTCAGTATTCTACACTGCAAGAATGCAATATGGATTTCGTAGCTGCAGATATTAATTTGCATGTACAACAAAACTTCAATGCAGGTCAGGAAAAAAAAAGTGCGTGTGGAAATGCAATGTGCAGGTATGTGATGTTTACAAATAAACGAGTACTATACCCAGTGTTCGAAATGGGCCGGTATGACATACCGGTAGTTAACAAAAATGGAAGTGAGCATACCGGCAGTTAAAAAAAACGTTATTTACCATCCCGGTATTTAATAAATTATAAACCCTTCACAAACTACGTAAAGATATTAGGATGAAAGAACAAATTTTAAAGCAAAAAACGGCAAATGGCATAACTACATAATATAGATATGATATAAATTATAATTATATGATTAAAATACAAGTGGAAAATTAATTATGCGATAAGTGGAAATTTTCATGTTTTTAGGCCTAAGTCCTTCTTTCTAGCCTTCATTTTTTGGCGAAATTATTAAGCGTTGAGGTCCATTCTTTTGGCAAACTGCCTTTCTATGCAGTGACAATTCCTACAGCCTATTTTGTGACATGATGCTTCTCAAATAGTTTTTACAAATTTTAATTTGGAAAACAGTCTCTTTACAGATGCTACTGTGACGGGTAGCCATGAGTGTTAAGAAAAACATCAAGGCAATAATTACATAGTTTAGTACAACCACCGACAATTGTAGGATCCACATCCTCCACGAGGAATCTCCATGTGGCCTCGCACTTTCCTTCAGCAGTGCACCAATAAGGCGATTGCAGAGCGATCGTATTACAACCTGGAGCCAAAGGGTCGAATAGCTTCAATATGCAGGACATCCAGCAACCGAAAAATTGTTATGCTGTGTGTTGGTAAAACGTGGAAAGTGCGATGTATTTGTTTATTCAACTGACGCCACGTATTTGGGGGATTTTCACTTAGGATATCAGTGTTTCCAAAGTGTACCATCCATTTTTTAGTGTTCACAAATTTGGTACACATGTAAACAATAATTACTTATTTTACACTTGCAGGTGTCACAGCTCATCGTAAATTCAAATAACGCAAACTTTCAATAATAACTTTTGGAATGTCGCAATAACTTTTGGAATGTCCTAATTCCATTGCATTTTATTTTCATTTATCATGGCCTTAATTGATTGAATTTACTTTTTGTTTCGAAATGCATCCACCCGTCTCCCAAATTTTAATTTTCACCTAAAGTCAATATTTACCTTAATTTTAACATTTGCTAAATTTAACTATTAATTACACACATGAGCAAAACCTATCCATAACAGTTTGAAATGTGGTCAGGAAGGAAAAAAGAAGATGATGGATGTGAAGACGAACTTTAGGCGTGCTCAAACACAGTGATCTGTTTCCTTCTGTTCGACTTATTGTTCAAACATTACCAGTAACAACCTGCCCAGTGGAGAAGGCCCTTCAGCACTATGAGAACGGTTAAAAACCTGGTTAAGGTCAAAAATGGCAGATGGACGTTTATCTGGACTGTGCATGATGAGTATTCATCGAGAAAAGGTTTTTGAGAATAAACATGAACTCATTCAAAATGTAATTGATAGATTTGGGCAAAACCCAAGACGTTTGCAGTTTTTATTTCATAGTATCTCTTCTAAAGTGCAAGAAACAGAAAATTGAAGGGGATATAAAAATTAATAGATAAATGTCTATAAAAAAAGGGGTTTTTACTCATACTCAATAAAGGACGATGGAGCAGTGCAATTGTTTTATGTAACCCCAAGTGAATGTTTCCATACAAAAAGACTTTATTAAGTTGATTATTTAATTTACCAAGAAGCCTACAGTAAGGTTAAACTTTTGACTCAGATATGAATAATCAGTGGCCAGTAATTGGTAAATGACATAATTGTTATTATTGTCCGTTATTTCAATACTAAATATTGACTATAGAAAGAAAGATGTGTCCAAGTTCCCAAACTTTGGGGGCGGGGGGGGGCTAACAGTGCTCCGAACCCACTCCCTAGCTTTAGGGGCTCGATGCACTCGCCTAACCCAACCCCCACTATGCCATATAAATACGCAGGGGTACTATAAATTTAAGCAATAATTATGATAGTGGGAGTATACCCGTTTTCCCCCTCCCCCGGAAAAGTTGCAGCGGACGCCCATGCTCATGGGGGATAACGCTGCGGGAAAAATTTTCCGGCCCTTTATATGATTTTTTTTATCACCAAAATGGCGGTTAAACAAGTTCCCAAAAGTTTGGCCAAATATTTTAAAAACTACATGACAAAATGATTAATTATGTACAATTTCGCATTTTCAATACATGAAAAAAAAAATCTTTACTTTTTAAAAACTTTGTTGTAAATCCGAATGTTATTTTGTTTTATATTCATACCCCTATTACTCCTTCTTTATTAGCATCGCTCTTTTCAAAGCAAATTGTTTACAAGTTGATTTCTCAATAGTATTTGAGTAAAATATTCTCTAATCTTTGCTTGTTTAAAATTTGTCAAAGTCAGAGAAAAAACATAACTATGAACGTTATTAAGTTTTGCACCATCTATTTCATGTCTGAACTACAACAACAAAAAAACGTCAGCACCATGCCAAGAGTTGTAGCTTGCCTAAGTGCAAGTTTTATTCAGAGCAAAGATTGCGAAATAAATTTTTCATCCAAACCGAAACTAAACAACATATCCCTCTCTGATGAGATCAAGGTTCAACTTTGCACGAAGAAGGAACACAAGAACGCTAACCGAAAGTAAACAGCATACCCTTCTCTGATGGGATGAAGGTTCAACTTTGGCTGCATCCAAGAACTCAGTAACGCTGTCTCGATTCTCTCAAACTTGTGATATACCGGTTACGTATACGTAAACGAATCAAAGAACTGTGAGTTTGTGATAATCAGAAATTACAAAATTTATGTACATCGAAAAAAGCGTATAAATGAATTAATTAGCTATTATCGAATTGGAAAAGCTTAGAAAATACAGTAAAATATCGGGACTAATGCAGAATTACGTATAAATGTCAAAAAATATAACTGCAGTACGCATAGCCGAAGTTTCACTGAATATCTTTTTATTTCTACAAAGCAATGCTTAAATATAAAACTTTTGTTTAAACTGAAAACCACTAGATTGAAAAAACATTGTGCAGAAATTCAAATTGCTTGAATTTCAGTCTGTGACTTATACCTGTAACTTAACCCTCCTTTCGAGTTGCTTCTAAACTAAATATTTTCCCACTGAAGAGCCCGTTACTTCTTTAAACAGCTTGTACATTTTAGCGACACTGACAGTGAGTCACAGCAAAATTTATAGAGACAACCTTGATTGTAAATAATGGGGGGGGGGGGGGTAGAGAGAGAAAGATTGCAAGTAATTGTGGGGAACTGATATAAAGAAAGAGATTTAAACGAATACGTATTGTTGCTATATGTTGATCTAAGAGCTATTTTGTTTCAAATGATGAATCACAATGTGAAGATTTTTTATAAAGATGACCTTCGAACTTTCATTGAGTGGAAAATTAAGGGAAAGGAGATTTTAAACATAAATTCTTTTGGTGATTCTTCCAACTTGGCCGTTCAGCTTCTGGGTTATTACAAAAATGTGTTTTATATGCAACAAACTAGGAATATTAATCAAATTAGTTAACCATTTAAGCTACTGCTTCGAAAATCAAGAGTACAAAAGTACCACTTCCGGTGGTGTACAAAATCTTCTTTTGGGTGTACAAAACTATGACATCACTCTGGCAGTGTTTTTTTTTTTAATTTTGGAAAAGTGACACTCCAAGTTCATGCTCGAGGGCCACAAAGGAGAGTCAAAAAGTACCACTTCCGGTGGTGTACAAAATTTTCTTTTGGGTGTACAAAACTAGGACAACACTCTGATAGTGTTTCTTTTTTTTTTCAATTTTGGAAAATTGGCTCTTCAAGTACATCTCGAGGGCCACAAAGAAAAATCAAAAAGTACTACTTCCGGTGGTGTACACAATTTTCTTTTGAGTGTATAAAACTGTACAAAACTAGGACTGCACTCTAGTAGTGTTTATTTTCGTTTTCGGAAAAGTGGTACTCCAAGTACATGCTCGAGGGCCACAAAGAAGAGTCAAAAAGAACTATTTCCGGTGGTGTACAAAATTTTCTTTTGGATGTACAAAACTAGGACAACACTCTGGCAGTGTTTATTTTCATTTTTGGAAAAGTGGCAGTCCAAGTACATTCTCGAGGGCTACAAAGGAGAGTCAAAAAGTACCACTTTCGGTGGTATACAAAATTTTCTTTTGGGTGTACAAAACTGTACAAAATTAGTACAAAACTTTCGCAGTAGTTATTTTCGATTTTGAGAAAGTGGCACTCAGCATGTACTTGGAGTCCCACTTTTAGAGAGCCGAAAAGTACTA
Source organism: Macrothele yani (assembly GCA_039090855.1). Lineage (NCBI taxonomy): Eukaryota > Metazoa > Arthropoda > Arachnida > Araneae > Macrothelidae > Macrothele > Macrothele yani. The sequence goes on along the minus strand of CM077007.1, from coordinate 76,944,401 downwards.
CTTCCGGTGGTGTACAAAATTTTCTTTTGGGTGTACAAAACTAGTACAAAACTTTGGCATGTTTTATTTTCGATTTTGAAAAAGTGGCACTCCAGCATGTACTTGGAATGCCACTTTTAAAAAGCCGAAAAATACCACTTCCGGTGGTGTACAAAATTTTCTTTTGGGTGTACAAAACTTTACAGAACTAGTACAAACCTTTGGCAGTAGTTATTTTCGATTTTGAGAAAGTGGCACTCAGCATGTCCTTGGAGTGCCACTTTTAGAGAGCCGAAAAGTACTACATCAATGTCATGAGGACGCCTTTCCTCATTCTCTGTTCTTTCTATAGAGACTGAAACAGCTGGACAGTTGAAATTCGGCAGCTTAGTTGACTCATTTGCTATTGCAAAAGTTCTAAAGGGAAGATTTTAAAATTATTAAAAAAGAACTGAAAATTAAAAAAATAGCTACCACCTGACAATTGCTGTAGAATTGGTAATTTATTGTAAGCGCTGTCAAGTTCGGCTGCCATATAAGCTGCTTATTCATGGAGAGAAAAAAAGAGAAAGACCAAACTGCAAAAAAAAAAAAAATTAAATGAAAAATCTACTCGATGGAACACTGAATAAAAAAAGTACTTATTTTCAAGTTCTTGATTGCAGTTCGGAAGTGACTACAAAATGACATTTTCATCTTAATGTTTTTTAAGTGATATTTTCGAATTTTTTTCTTTTAGCAAAATTATGTTAAAAACTGGTAGTGCGATTTTTGAACGATCATCATACTTTACTATAACGGAGGTGTAAGAAAGTAAAAAGGACGTGCTGTTTGAGTGGGAACGAGAAACTTTTTAAATCAAAGGGGCGAAATTTCAAGGTCCTCACCCTACCCCGGATAAGAACAGCTAGCTACGGCGCTACATTGAGGGTAATTAAAAAGATAAAAAATGAAACTATAATAAAAATAAATGATAAAAATAGAAAAAAGAAATTTTGTTTGAAACATTTTAACGGAAACATACAGCTCAATATCTGCATACTAATTTCGGAAAGCAGCAATGCAGCTTATTTAATAGTGGTAATTTCGCTAAGTTATTTTCAGATTCGAAAAACTTCGTAAACATTTTATTTCTCATTCTTTTTATTACGTGAAGCATTTGCAGCGACTTGTCACGTTTTTGACGCAATTTTTCACTGCGATATAGAAATTCTAAGGCAATTCTAATTCGTGTTTGCTTTTACTAGTTATGCATTCTTTTTTTTTAATTGGAGGTTTAACGACCACCATCAGCAACTCAGTGGGATATAAGCAGTCGCTTGTCTTTAATTTAGGGCCACTGGTTCTAGGGAAGGAAGAGAGCAAGCGCCGTAAGACAAACACAACATCCATGCCTCACCGGGATTCGAACACGGACCCATCTCGATCAGAAGCCATCGCTTAGACCACTGCGCCACCAGGCTGGCTGGCACGGTAAGACCAATGAGGTTAGGATAATACTTCTGGAGATTCCCTGAGTCGTTTAACCGTGAAGCCGCAAGGTGTGGGAATTTGATGTTGTTTACACGATACTTGAAATTATGTTTACACGTAATTTAAACTGTGTGTATTTTGGAATTGCGTGGTTTTGTGTTGCACAAACCGTGTTAATATCAAACCAGAATGAATTAAACTTCATGCACGAATGAAGTTTTCAATTTTAACGTTATGTTTTGTGTAGAATTTGCACTAACGTTCGTATATTTCAGTTTAAAATAAAAGTAGAAGGAGCCTCAAAATAATTAAGAATTTTATAAATTCAGTATTTCCTAACACATCAGTAGCAAGTTGCGAAGCTAAATTGGTAACATTTGCGACGAAATAAGGCGATTCTGCCAGCACAAAATGCATTGCAATAGCCTTGAAAACCATCATCCTTCCCACACTTTGACTGCCGTCGCTCGCGGTTATAGGCTTCACGCAAAGTGATATTGCTCCATTAAGGTGGATTTTTTTTTTGGATTGGAGGTTTAACGACCACTGTGAGCAACTCAATGGGCTATAAGCAGTCGCCCGTTCCTAATTTATTGTCACTGGTTCCAGGGAAGGGGAGAACCAATGCCGTAAGACAAACACAACATCCATGCCTCACCGGGATTCGAACCCGGACCCCTTTCGGACGAATGATCAGAGGCCATCGCCTTAGACCACTGCGCCACCGGGGCGGCCCATCAAGGTGGTCCACCTAAAATCTTTGCCTCGTATTTCCAATGGGCAAAGTTCGTAACCATTTTCTTCACAATTAATTAATGCGTTCTGAAGACTGAAACTCTGAACATCGATGAAAATAACTTCCTATTAAAAATTAGTTTAGTATATTTAATATTTTTTAAAACTTAACCATAATTATATTAAAAATCAATAACTTCTACTTTGATGGTGTGGAGACCAGAAAATAGATGGCGCGACCTGTACATCGATGACGTCAGTAGACAAACAAATGTTGGATTGCTTAATTATTGTTAAATTTTAGAAAATATTAAGTATACTAGGCTATAATACAGTATTAAGTTATTTCTATCGATGTTCAAATTTTCATTCTTGGGAACGCATTAATTGCGAAGAAAATGGCTACAGAAGTTTTTCCATTGGAAATACAAGGCAAAGATTTAAATTGGATCCACCTTAACAAGGGCATTTTTTTAATTGGATGTTTAAGACCACCGTGAGCAACTCAGTGGGCTATAAGCAGTCACCCGTTCCTAATTTAGGGTCCCTGGTTCCAGGCAAGGGAGAGATCCAGTGCCGTAAGACAAACACAACATCCATGCCTCATCGAGATTCGAATCTGGACCCCTTTCGGACGAATGATCAGAGGCCATCGTTAGACAACTGCGCCACCGGGACGGCTAACAAGGGCATCTCCAGATATCTTATTCTAACCTCCTTGGGCAATACACAGATAATTGTAGTAAGTAAGAAAAAAATCGACTGTGTTCTGTTGTTTGGTGAAAACGATCTATGGCGCAGTGGTCTCAACGATGGCCTCTGATCATTCGTCCGAAAGGGGTCTGGATTCGAATCCCCGTGAGGCATGGACGTTGTGTTTGTCTTAGGGCAATGGCTGTCTTCCTTCCCTGTAGCCAGTGACCCTAAATTAGGGACGGGCGACTGCTTATAGCCCATTGAATTGCTCACAGTGGTCGTTAAACCTCCAATAAAAAAACAAAAAACAAAAACGATCTGAGGAATGGAAGAAAAAAAATTACACAACAATTAAAAAATTACGACACACTGACTGTCCGTCTTTTACGTCTATTAAACTCCTGTCGGGAGAATTACTCCGGACCACGGGACCCCGACCAGTAGCGGGACGTCAGAGGCTTTCGAGGAGAATGCGAAAAGGCTTGTCTCAATTATTGGCTGCGAGCTTATTAATGCAACATCCGATGTCGGAGGTAGAGGATCAATATTTTCTTTGTTGTTGTTGTTGGGGGTTTAAAAAAAAATTCCGACTTATCATATCCCGAAAAACCGACAATTTTTTTCACCAAAAAAAAAACAGATCCGGGAAAACGGACGACACAATAATGTATGACAGCACCCTTTAATTCTATGTGGACATATATCCTTAAATTTCGACTCGTAAAAAAGGTCACAGTATTTAGAAAATCAGTAACAGTACAAAATCTTGAAAGTTCCCGAAAGCTTACCAATTTGCGGTTCGACAGCAAAGTCAATCCGTAATGCATTCAGAGCATTTTAAACATTATAACAAGGATTTACGTAAAAACTTGAAAATATTACATAAGAGTGAGCAAGAAAATGTACCGATATAAATTCAACTATTAACGTAATAAAATATGCATATTTACGATACCTGAAATGAAGTGTTTACTGCAGATACTTTATTTTTTTATTGGAGGTTTAACGACCACCGTGAACAACTCAATGGGTTATAAGCAGTCGCCCATCCCTAACTTAGGGTCACTGGTTCCATGGAATGGAGAGAGCCAGTGCCGTGAGACAAACACATCATCCATGCCTCACGGGATTCGAACCCGGACACCTTTCGGACGAATGATCGCTTAGACCTGCAGATCTTGTCATACGGCCTAGGCGACCATGCCTTCCGATGTACGGCTATTTTCCACATAATCAAGCGTTTTTCTGCCGTTGGAAAGAGATAAAAGGAAATTTCGCTACCTTACTCGTACTTTGAGAAGCACCCATACGCCCCACAACTTTTAACCATTTCTAAAACTTCAAAGAATCGAGTGACAGGGGGCCCAAAAATCGATTCCCCATGTTAATCCTATGGGAACCTTAGCAGCCGAACTTTCTCTTAACCACCTGGAAGTAACCGTGACGTCAAAAATGACGTCGTGCGAAAGGCTCTGTAAGCAGTCTCCCATACCTCATTTAGGATCACTTGTTCCTGTGAAGGGAGAGAGCCAGTGCCATAAGGCAAACACAACATCCATGCCTCACGGGATTCAAACAAAAATCCATCCAGGGCGAATGATCAGATGCCAACGCTTAGACTTCGCGCCGCAGGGGCGTTATCTTCGTTAAAGTAGACAGAAGGTATTCTGGATTGCACAGACTGCAGAGTTGGATGGAAATCACCACGTTTCCATTTAGCGGAGCCATTCCTTAATTGACAGTGTCAACTTTTTTTTTAAATTCCAGGTGTAATGACCACCGTGAGCAACTTTATACCTCTGTTTTTGTAAACAAACACACAACACCAATACCTCATCCGGGACCTGAACCGAGGCCCATCTGGGGCAAATGTTTGTTTTTTTCGCGGGGGGGGGATTTAACTACCACCATGAGCAACTCAGTGAGCTACAAGCAGTCGCCTGTCCCTAAGTTAGGGTAATCGGTTCCAGGGAAGAGAGAGAGTCAGTGCGCCGTAAGACAAACACAACATCCGTGCCTCACAGGGTTTCGAATCCTGACACATCTCGGACGAACGGTCAGAATCCAGCGTTTACATCACTGCGCCAGCTGGCAGCTTTCGGTCTTTTCAGAGGAAACTCATAGAAGTTATCCCTTCTTCTAGATATTTAGGCGGCAGGATTTGTTTGCACAACCATACACTAAGCAAAAATTGATACGTCCCCCGATGGCGCAGTGGTCTAAGCGCTGGCTTCTGACCATTCGTCCGAGATGGACCCGATTTCGAATCCCGGTGGGGCCTGGATACTGTAGTTGTCTTACGGCACTAACTCTCTCCCTTCCCTGGAACCGGCTACCCTAAATTAGGGACGGGCGAGTGCTTATAGCCCATTGAGCTGTTACTTACGGTGGTCGTTAAACATCTAAACAAAGAAAAACAAAGTTGATCCGCCGTGGTCTAAGCTCTGGCTTCTGACCTTTCTTCTGAGATGGGTCTGAGTTCGAAATTCTGTGAGCTATGGATGTTTCTAGAGCCGGTGGTTCTAAATTAGGAAAGAGAGACTGCTTATACTCCATCGAGTTGTTCACGGTGGGCGTTAAATCCCACACAATAAAATTGGCCTTGTCTTAATACACATATGAAAAATAGCGAATTTATGGAGCCCATGCAATGTATTACTTGCCGCCCCGGTGGCGCAGTGGTCTAAGCGATGGCCTCTGATCCTTCGTCTGAAAGGAGTCCGGGTTCGAATCCCGATGAAACATGTTTGCTGTGTTTGTCTTGCGGCACTGGCTCTCTCCCTTCCCTGGAACCAGTGACCCTAAATTAGGAACGGGCGACTGCTTATAGCCCATTGAGTTGCATACAGTGGTCGTTAAACCTCCAATAAAAGAAATGTAACACTTTGCTTCGAATAGTAAAGTTGGTGTAAACTTAGGCGACCAGATTTTTGAGAACGAAATTGAGGACAAAATGATATGTTGTCCTTAATTTTAATGCAAAATTGATGGCAATTTCATTTCAAAGTGAGGACATGATTGATGATAACGTCTGACACATTATAATAAAACCGATGTTTATCAAAGAATGTTATGAAATGTACCATAGCCATGGCCCAGCTTCATGGGAAAACATGCGATGAATCTGGAGGAAAACTATGATGTGAAATAAGTATAAAATGGTAATAAAATACAATCATGCGAAATATTACTTCTGATAAATTTTAAATGTTACTGGTAGGAGCTGCCAGTGGCGTAGCCAGAGGGGAGGATTCGGGGTTTGAACCCCTCCCTTTAGGGGAGACTGAACACGAATTTAAAACGATATATACGTGTATATGAGGCTTTCGCCAATGAACTAAACAACCCATGGAGCCTCCACCCCCACCCCCACCCCCTTAAGAAATTTCTGGCTACGCCACTGGGAGCTGCACATGCAAACAATGCTACATTTTGATTTTTCACTGAAATTTCATTGTGATTCTGTACAAGAAAAAATATCTGAAGACAGAAAATTACTATGCACTGAGCGGACTTCATGGAATACCTTAACCTGTATTTTATCTCTATGAAAAGAAATATTTCAAGACCAATAGCTTCACTTTTTTGTTTTGGTTGGAGGTTTAACGACCACCGTGAACAACTCAGTGGGCTATAAGTAATTTAGGGCCAATAGTTCCAGTGAAGGGAGAGAGCTAGTACCATAAGACAAATACAACATCCATGCCTCACCGGAATTTGAACCCGGACCCAACCTGGACGAATAGTCATAAGCCATCTAAGCGATGGCTTATGACTATTCGTCCGAGTTGGATCCAGATTCGAATCCCGGTGAGGCATGGATGTTGTGTTGTCTCACGGTGGACATTAAACCTTCAGTCCAAAAAAAAAAGAAGCGAGCCAGAGGTTAGACCACTGCGCCACCGGGACGGCTAACTTCACTTGAAGAAACAGTTTAATGGAAGCATGTACTGAACAAAGTTGTTGAACTCTTAATGGAATCTACCAAATGCAACCAAATTTAGCATCAACCAATTATTTATTTGTAAGAAAGTGGATGCTCAAAAAGATGAGATTTCCCATCCTTTAAACTCAATTCACATTCTTAAAATTACAAAAACTGAATTAATCCATTCATTGTACAATAAAAATTTGATCTGTGGTCCAGAATTTGATTCTTTACCAAAAAATTTAAAGTATGTGGTTCTCTATATTGTTGATCTCTTACTTCATATCTATAATTCTATCTTAACTATTGGAATTTGTCCACACTCTTTTAAAATTGCAAAAATTACTCCAGTTTTTAAATCAGGTTCAGAAAGGGATGTTAATAATAGACCTATTGTTAATTTACCTGCTTTTGCAAAAACATTTGAAAAATTAATACGTATATTCTAAATTGATTGCTTTCATCACTAAATTTAACATCTTAAATCAAAACCAATTTGGGTTTCTGTCAAGCTGTTCAACAGAAATTGTCATTCTCAATCTAAAAAATAAAATACAAACTATCTAACGCATAATAAATTTTTGGGGGGATTGTTTTTGGACCTCTCAAAAGCACTCGACACTATAAACCATGGTTTGTTTTTAACTAAATTATATAAGATCGGAATTAGAGGCACAATACTTACATTTTTTAACAGTTATTTATATGTCCGCCAGCAATTTGTTGGAATTGATTATGTTAAATCGGATATAAAAAGTACCACCTCTGGAGTGCCTCGGGGCATAGTTTTGGCCCTGTTGCGTTTTAATATATACATTAGTAATATCTTCTCTATTACACTTAATGCCGCCATAATATTATATGGTGATGATGCTACTTTACTTTTACATGGAAATAATTTACATGACTTAATTGCTAAGATGGAAAATTGTTTTTTTATCTTTAATTCATTGGTTAACTTTTAACGACTTAGCTATTAATACACATAAGACTAAATTAATTATCTTTTCTTATAATTTAATTCCCCCATTTACACCTACTGAAATCTAGCTGAATAATATTCTTATAGATGTTGTCCAATCTCATACTTATCTTGGCACTATAATTCAATGGGATCTTAAATCAAACAAACATATTGAAGTTTAACCAGTAAAATATCTCGAAACATTGTAGTTATTGGCAGAGTTATAGCCTATTTATCTCCAAAATTGTTGCTACAATTATATTCTACTTTAACTTAAACTCACCTGAATTATTGTATCCTGACCTGGGAAAAAAACCCTAAATATAATATTAATAAATTACAACGATTAAAAAATAAATTCATCCTACTTTTTGAGTTGAAACTTCAAAACAATTACTCCCAAAGCTTGACAACCCAATTGGGCCTCCTACATGCTAATGATTTTAATCTCTTTACTATTGAACAATTTATCATTCTGATTTAGGAATATTAATGTTTAAGATAATAAAAAGTAATCTTTATTGGGATTTGATTTCACTAAATTTTTACACCCATCAACATTCCACTAGAAACAAAACTAAATCAGTGCCTATGTTTGCACAAACAGTACATTCTACAGCACATATTAATTATGCCGGACCAACCTTTTGGAATACTTTGCTTGATGATTTAATAACCCAAGCAAAGAGCGGCTGAGATTCACGCTCGTTCTGTGATTGGTCCGAATGATTGGAAGGGAGTGGTGTTTTTCGGGGAGGAATTGATGATTGATGTCTTTCTGTCTAGCTGCCCAGAAAATTCTGTTGCGCTCTCAATTTATTATTCTCGTTAGATAGCGTCGTGATCTATTCTGTATGTCGTTTCGTTTTTATTGGTTCTGCTCTCCTGTGATGAATGATCAACTAGCGACTGGCGGGAGGCTAGGTTCCCACCAACTGGCGTGGTCGTCTAACATACCTGACGAATGCGCAGTGAAAAAGCAGAAAATTAAGATGCAGAATAACAGGACTATCTCTTTCATAGATAGCTCATAGAACATAAAATTTAGATACAAAATAAAGATTTGTACTAAATTTTACCAGAAATTAATGTTTCTTTTCGCTACGGAAATGTAGTCGACTGTTTTTTTAACTCACGGAATTGTTAATTCTTTAATCTTTTTCACATTTAGACCACGAAATGTCGAAAATTTTGAATTTCTTTTATTGAAGTTAATTATGCTTGAAATTTACTTAGAAAGTCACTAAAGTTTCCAGGGCCACCCCGGTGGCGCAGTGGTCTAAGGCGCTGGCCTCTGATCATTCATCCGTAAGGGGTCCGGGTTCGAATCCCGGTCAGGCATGGATGTTGTGTTTGTCTTACGGCACTGGCTCTCTCCCTTCCCTGGAACCAGTGATCCTAAATTAGGGACGGGCGACTGCTTATAGCCCATTGAGTTGCTCACGGTGGTCGTTAAACCTCCAATCAAAAAAAAAGTTTCCAGGATGCAACCTGTATACATGAGTTTTACTGCAGTGAATGAACGTTTTTGTTCAGAACAAAATATAACAGTTTAAACAATTTATGAACAGGTTTTTTTAACACATTCATTGCAAGAGATTCTAGTCAGAAGATTAGTGACTGAAATATGATTTCTTGACAAGCTTCTGTAATGTGCAGTGTGAAAATTCATGTTTGTCTCTTAAGCTTCTGAGAAATGCTTTTCAAAATTGTTTATGGATCTTCAGAAATGAAAGGGTTTGGTAGAATATTGTTCAAACAGTGTCCTAAACAGAATTTCCAGAGAAAGGAGAGCATTTCTACGATTAATTTGCATTGCTGGGAAGACAATTGCTCATGTCCCCAGCAAAGCTCCAATTTTCTAGGATGCACTATTGTTTACATTGAAATGTGATATTGATGAAGAGTACTTGCTTACCCCCAGCCCACCCGGCAGCAGTTAAATTCAGCTTCTTAAGGCAATACATGTCTGTAAACATGCATTGGATGATATGTTTGAGAACCTGTTCAACATGGTTATCGAAATATTTTATTGACAAGTATTTCAAAAGTCCAGGTAGTAGTGCAGGGTAGGATTTAATTATATTTGTGGCTGAACTTCTGAGAAATGCTCTATGAAACAGTTTTCCTCAAATATTGTTTGCGAATCTTCTAAAATGAATTTGTTTAGAAGAAAAGCTATTCAGTGTTCTAAACAAAAGCCTTCATTCACTGCAGTAAAAGTCAAAATACACAGGTTGCATCTTGAAAATTTTAGTGACTTTCTAAGTGAATTTCAAGCATAATTTCTATGAGAATATTTCAAAATGATTGATATTTCGAGGTCTAAATGTTAAACGGAGATTAAAGAAGTAGCAATGCGGTGTGTAAAAAAAAAGTCGACTCCATTTTTGTAGTGAAAAAAAAAAGATTAATTTTTGGAAAAATTTAGAACAAACATTTATTTTGTGTTTAAATTTTATGTTCCATGAGCTATCTATGAAAGAGATAGTCATATTATTCTACATCTTAACTTTCTGCTGGCCGGGTGGTGCAGTGGGCTAAGGGATGGCTTCTGATTATTCGTCCGAGATCGGTCCGGGTTCGAATCCTGGTGAGGCATGGATGCTGTGTTTGTCTTACGGCGCTGGCTCTCTCCCTTCCCCGGAACCAGTTGCCCTAAATTAGGAACTGGCGACTGCTTATAGCCCACTGAGTTGCTCACGGTGGTCGTTAAATCTCCAATAAAAAAACCAACAACTTTCTCCTGCTTCACCGCACATTCGACCGGCATGTGAGACGACCACGCCAGTTGGTGGGAACCGCTGAATCCCTAACCTTCCGCCAGACGCTAGTTGTAAACATTCGTTGCAGGAGTGCAGAACCAATAAAAACGACATACAGAACAGAACACGACGCTATCTAATGAGAATAATAAATTGAGAGCGCAACAGAATTTTCCGGGCAGCTAGACAGAAAGACATCAATCATCAAAAGCTCCCTGAAGAAGACCACTCCCTTCCAATCATTTGACCAATCACAGAACAAGCGTGACTCTAATCTGTGGGCTATATTCACGCATAGTGTGAATTTAGCCTCAACCGGTAGCAGCTGCTTTATAAATAAACTGGAACAGTCTCAGTGCTTTTAAGTTCTTAAATTTAACAATATACAGGGTGTTCGTAAACTGTTTGACAAAAGAAGTGGGGTAATAGCACCCATCAAGACGAAAAATATTTAAAATGGAATCTAGGGTTGCATTTCACTCTGAGTGTCAGAAAAGAGTAAAGTTAGATGTCCAAGTTGAACTTTGAACAGTGCAAAGAAAGAGAATTAACGACATCATAAGTTGTACAATCCCATTTATGGAGATCAGGGACAGACTCAAAGTAGATGCTCAAAGTGGCGGTCACGGGTGCCGTTGCACAATTCACACCGGCGAATGAAAGACTGGCGCACCCTCTCGAAAACTCCTGGTGTCGTGTTTATGCTGTCCGCTGCAACAAACGATTCTTGCGACGAGATCTTCCACGGAGTCCACATGCGTCTCTTGCACCAATGATTTCATGTGCCCCCAGAAGAAGTCCAGTGGGTTTAAGTCCGGTGAGCGTGGAGGCCATGCCACAGGACCGCCACGTCCAATCCATCGTGCGGAATATGTGGCATTCAGAAAGTGTCTGCTGCACCTTGATAAGCAAATCAGCTGTCACTGTCGATGCTGCGTCTTTTCTCTGGCAATTTGCATACGGTAAATGCTTGACGGGGATGTTCTGGCGATGTGCTACTTCTCCGGCACGAAAGAAATTACGTCTGCGGTGACGACTTATGCTTGTTGGACGTATTTCGAAGTTACTCTTTTCTGACACTCAGAATGGAATGCGACCCTAGGTTCCATTGTAAATATTGTTCGTCTTGATGGGTACTATCACCCCTCTTCTTTTGTCAAAACAGTTTACGAACACCTTGTATAACAATGATAATGATTATAATCCTTGAACCACTAAACAAACTAATGTTTGATATTACTCGCAATCTTAATACTGAACATAATTATTTGGACTTTTTACTAATCTGTTATTACCTTAAGTGGTATTGTTTTAATTTGCATTTTTAATAAAGAATGATATTGGGTGGAGCTGCTTCGGCAGTTAATTTGAAATTATAATGATAACTGTCTCTCAGGGCCGCCGATCACTAGTATGCCTGTTTGATTTGATGTTAGTTTCAAAGATTATTTTTTCGGGAGAAGAGGGCTAGTTTGGCTCATTCGGCCGTTCCCTCTTTTTATCCCTGTTGTTGCATATCTGCCCTATAATCACTTTCATTCAGTCTGTGTAATTTGTATGCGACAACTAAATTGAAAGTTAATGAAATAAATTTTTTTAGTTACATCCAGTGTAAACAGAAACAAAACAACACCATGATTATCGAGATGACTTTTTTTTTGATTGGAGGTTTAACGACCACCGTGAGCAATTCAATGGGCGATAAGCAGTCGCCCGTCCCTAATTTAGGGTCACTGGTTCCAGGGAAGGGAGAGAGCCAGTGCCGTAAGACAAACACAACATCCATGCCTGACCGGGATTCGAACCCGGACCCCTTACGGACGCGAGATGACTTCGTTTGATTTTTCGGCATGTCTCTGATTAATGTTGTGTGATTTCTAACTGGCCGGCCTGGTGGCGTACTGGTCGCACTGGCTTATGACCACTTCGTCCAAAAGGTGCAAATCCCGGTGAGGCATGGATGTTGTATTTGCCTAACGGCACTGGCTCTCTCCCCTTCCCGGGAGGTGGCCTAGCTTAGGGACGGGCGAGTTGCTTACGGTGGTCGTTAAACTCTCAACAACAAAAAGAAGAAAAGGAAAACAATTTCTAACTTAATTGAAGGAAATATTGAACCGCTACAGAAAACAGTTCCATACCTTTATAAGTCCATTTTATTGGTGCAGTTGGTAGATTCAATTGAGTTCTACAAATTTTGTTCATTACATTTTTTTCTATTTCACTTTTTTGGGGAAATTTCAAGAATTGAAGACAAAAATAAGAAATTGAGGACATTTGACGTTCTCATTCAATTTTTACGGAAGGGAGTACAAAGCATTGAAACTGAGGACTGTCCCCAGAAAATGAAGACGTCTGGTCAACGTAATATAAACAAAAATTGCTGTTGCTGCGGTGGCATACTCGGGCGCTATCCGAGAGATGCGGGTTCAATTCCCGCTCCAGGATGACGAAATTTTCAAGTTTCAGGATATTATCTGACTTCATCCATGTCATATTTACACCAATAAACCTATTCACATCTTCCAAATTTATATTGTACAATGGTGTAATCCCGTATTTCATTCACTCATTCATTCACCGAATTTCCTTTCCGTGATTAAATAAGGTGTTCATGAGACCCACGTAATGCCGCCCCTGTGCGGTGCAGTGGTCTAAGCTCTGGCTCATGACCATTCATTCATGATTCGGTCCTGGTTTGAATCCCTATCAGGCATGGATGTCGTGTTTGTCTTACGGCACTGGCTCTCTCACTTCCCTGGAACCAGTGGCCCTAAATAAGTAACGAGCGCTGCTTATACCCAACTCAGCTGCTCACGGTGGTCGTTAAACCTCCAATCAATCAAAGCTCTCCTTTCCCTGGAATCAGTGACCCTAAATTAGGGACGGGCGATTGCTTATAGCACATTGAGTTGTTCACGGCGGTAATTAAACCCACAAAAAAAAATAATAATCCCATATAATAGATATATACGTGGTGAAGCAGATCGGCTTGTCCGCTATCCAACGTGAGACTGTCACCTGGTGGCGCTGGGAGCTGTGCATAGAAAATGCTGCGGTAACCATTAGGAAAGCATTACGTGCCGACGTAGGTCCCTTTACTTGTCATCGCTGTTAGCTTATTTCATTTATTTTTTTTTCATCAGTTATTTTAAGAAAATAAAAAAGACTTGCTGTGTTCCATTCAAAGACCTTGGAGAGAATAGACTGGCAAATACCTAGCTACTTCCGTGAGTTTTTGGAAACCGTATGTTCCGCCATTAGCGAGGAATGAAAGCTGTTCCTGAGCATTTGCTGGTTGAGTGCGTGTTGCAAATCGTGCTTTAAATTGTTCTCAAAAAGAATAAATGTAAGGTTTGGGTCAGGTACTGTTTTAGACATGTACACAACATAACGGCCTACATAAAAAACGAGTATTTTCACAAGTAAGTTAAATGTTTTGCTCATTGTTGTTCATAATGTCTTTGGCCGTAATTGCATAGATGATGCTTTTTCCCAGTATGAACGAATATATGATTTAAGTATGAAGGAATAAATGGATATTACATCATGTTCAAAATATAATAATTATCTATAGAACAATGTTTTTTGGTTTGAATATAGGACTGTTAACAAATTTTGAACACCCTCTCTTGTTCATTTCATTTTTTGCAGTGTTAAAAAAATCAAATCTCGAAACACATGTTCGACATCCAAATAGTCACATTTCGGGCCTAAGGATTGTTTGCAATTGAGGTTTTCGAACATAGGATACTAAAAATTTCAAAAACTGCATGCTTTGAGAAATCAGAATTTCTAAATTGGACCTGGGAGCACTAAAAATGCAAATACAGTTCTTCGACAATCACCCCTGTAAAAAGTGAAAAGAAGAAATATAATTATTGGAAAGAAAAAATATATTTATTGCCTTACATTTTTTTTAATTTGCTGAAACACACCAGTTGGAAACTATTTCCTCCTATGAATTTAAATTTTTAATCACGTGTTTTGAATAAGATTGCCCCAAACATGGTGAAAAGCCTCCAAGGCTCTCTGCGTAAACCGCTATGTATGTGTGTTCCTACCCTGTGGAAAGATGAAGTATTTGCATTGCCTCACATTTTTTCTAATTTGCTGAAAAACACCAGTTGGAAACTATTTCTTACTATGAATTTAAATTTTTAATCAGGTGTTTTGAATAAGATTGCCATAAACATGGTGAAAAGCCTTCAAGGCTCCCTGCGTAAACAGCCACGTATGTACGTTCCTACCCTGTGGAAAGATGAAGTATTTGCATTGCCTCACATTTTTATCTAATTTGCTGAAAAACACCAGTTGGAAACTATTTCCTCCTATGAATTCAAATTTTTAATCAGGTATTTTGAATAAGATTGCCCAAAACATGGTGAAAAGCCTCCAAGGCTCTCTGCGTAAACCTCTATGTATGTGTGTTCCTACCCTGTGAAAGATGAAGTATTTGCATTGCCTCACATTTTTTTAATTTGCTTTTTAATAAAATTACTTTTCAATAAAACAATTTGAGGAATAAAAGTGGGTGATTAGGGGAAATATGAAGGAACGATAATGAGGTATATTTAAATTCGCATTGCTGCAACTTTTTTTTTTTTTTTTTTTGTTGATTGGAGGTTTAACGACCACCGTGAGCAACTCAATGGGCTATAAGCAGTCGCCCGTCCCTAATTTAGGGTCACTGGTTCCAGGGAAGGGAGAGAGCCAGCGCCGTAAGACAAACACAACATCCATGCCTGACCGGGATTCGAGCCCGGACCCCTTACGGACGAACGATCAGAGGCCAGCGCCTTAGACCACTGCGCCACCGGGGCGGCGCTGCAACTTTCCGTATCAGGTGTTCGTTGTATGTAGCGGCGTATTTTCTATTTCATAGCTGATTTTCATCAAAATTGAGAACATGCTAATTAAATTTTGATCTAGGAATTTTTTGGTTCGCATTCGCACCCGAATATTCCTTCTGTGCTATTTATACGATATATTATGCGTTTAATCAAACACTGTATGTACCTTTCCAATAGCTATGAATTTCTCACCAACTCCTCACGGTAACACATGGCGCTGCTATCTCAATTGCTGTTCATTGCCTCCGAAGTGCAGCATTAGGTTTGCCAGTCTATTCTCTCCAACGAGATAGAAATACATAGAGTGCTTCTGTGATTGGTTTTCTGCTGAGGCAGCTGAAGCCAACGTGGGGAGACCAGCGTCTCAATTCTACAGTGGCTGATTCCTCATTCCCTCTAATGCGCATGCCCCAAACTTAGAAATTTTCTCCCCATCTGTTGGTCTCGCACTCTTTGCCCAGGAGTGGATAGTCGATATACGCCCCAGATTAAGATGCACGTTGAACATTATGCTCAAATGCTGTGTTATTACGAAAGGTGACGTCACAATATGGCGCTGGGTAAACAAATATCTTTTTTTTTTTTTTTTTTTTGATTGGAGGTTTAACGACCACCGTGAGCAACTCAATGGGCTATAAGCAGTCGCCCGTCCCTAATTTGGGGTCACTGGTTCCAGGGAAGGGAGAGAACCAGTGCCGTAAGACACACACAACATCCATGCCTCACCGGGATTCGAACCCGGACCCCGTTCGGACGAATGATCAGAGGCCATCGCTTAGACCACTGCGCCACCGGGGCGGCACAAATATCTGTTCCTCCACGATTCTCATATCCCATGTTTCAACGTGAGTGGTGAAATATGCTCGTGTTTTGCAACTTCTTCATTTTTTGTGACAATTTGACGTGGTGAAAATGCTGTGAAGTCATCTCACATCCAGTCATTTTATTATGAAACACATCATCATTCGTCCGTAAGGGGTCCGGGTTCGAATCCCGGTCAGGCATGGATGTTCTGTTTGTCTTACGGCACCAGCTCTCTCCCTTCCCTGGAACCAGTGACCCTAAATTAGGGACGGGCGACTGCTTATAGCCCATTGAGTTGCTCACGGTGGTCGTTAAACCTCCAATAAAAAAAAAAAAAAAAGAACACATCGACGGAATCAATTGTCTGTTGGCATTGCCCTCATCTCGTACTTTCTTGATCTTCAAAATGCATCGTAGTAAGTTTTTATTTGTACTACTTGATGTGGAAAAAGCACACCTAAAATGAGAAATTGAGGTTCAAGTAATTTTTTAAGTCTCGGGCATGCGCATTACAGGGAATGAGGATTCGGCCACTGTGGGATTAATCTGGAGTGTTATCGACTGTCCACTCCTGGACAACGAGTGCCAGACCAACAGATGGGGTGAAAATTTCTTAGTCTCGGGCATGCGCATTAGAGGGAATGACGATTCAGCAGCTGTAGGATTGAGACGCTAGTACGTGGGGAGAGCCCGCCATCTTTGATGAGGTACAAATTCTGCGTGTGCCAAGGAGTCACCTCGGTTCTTTCAGCTGCTCGGCGATCGTGTTATGTTTAATTACAAACTTAAGGCTACAGTTTTGTGAATATTCACAATTATCAGCACCTTTTGGATAATTATATCAACAATAAAATGCCATTTACTCCACTTTTGGAAGGTTAGCCCTACATTTCACAAGTAAGCATTTTTATATAAGGTTGAGCTGTAAATGCTCAGTTAATCAAACACAGAAAATAAGACATCTAATCCGTGTAGCTGGTGTCACAACATCCATGCCTCACCGGGATTCGAACCCGGACCCCTTTCGGACGAATGATCAGAGGCCATCTCTTAGACCACTGCGCCACCGGGGCTGACAAACTAACGTTAGCTAGCATGTAAACACGGTTACAGTGCCTAGAAGAATCTTTGTTACAGTGCCTAGAAGAATCTTCTAGGCACTGTAACACGGTGTATGATGGTCAGGTGATACGACTCTGAAAACAAAAATCGCCCGTCAATGTCACTTGTCCCTAGATGGCGCGAAGAATGTGTGGGCCGATGATTTGATACAACCTATGCTTTCTTATGGGAGGAAGCGGCAGAAACATTCGTATTTATCGAATGCTATTTTGCTCGGAATTAAAAAAACAATAACCTGGAACGCTTCGCAAACGTGCACTTTTGTGCCTATCACACGAAATTCGTCAAATGAGCGTTATATATATATTTTTTGGCCACAGAGTAAGTACTCTAACGTGAAGATTTCTGAGCAGACGGTGCTGAGTTTTTTACTGAGACAATAGAGAATAGAAACTTTATCGTAAAAAAAATTGTACTTCTTGTAAAATGAGATGATGCTGTACATTCGGAGAAGCAATTTTAACATGGAATATTAGTTTGTGCGTTAGTCATTGGAGCATCGTTAACGGAAACTGTTGATTTTGAAAACTTACCAAAATGTTCGCAAAAACTAATTCTGATTAATCTTCAGCTCGAGAAATCATTCACTACTGATGTTTTCATTTAGTAATAAATAATATATCTTACACATTTGTTTTATTTTTGTACCTAATCATACTAATGAATAAGGCGCTCCCTCAAACTGTGCTGGCGATAACGGCAGAGAAAGTGCATCCTGACAAAATGGCTGCTTTTTCTCGGCGGAGATTTCCCCGACCTGCGTGCATATAGTACGATGAATATATTTGACATCAAGATACACGAACTTACTTTGAAGCAGTAACGAACTCCATTCGAGATCATCTTTTATTTCATAACAACAATCATTCGTCCGCCTCATAGCAACTCCGCCATTACCATACATACCTCCTTGCCACAACCCCCAACGTCCCCAGTAATTCTTTATGTTATAGTTGGATCAATAGAGGTTGATACAAGTTCTTTAGATGCTGCATAACCTGTCCGATAACCTATAGTTTGGTACAAAACACTTTCGCCCATACCTAAAACAGATTCTAGTCCGACATAGCTACACTATAAATTTATCTCCCGTTAAGTAAAAACAGAGTTGACGTACTTTACCTTCTGTATAGAAACTTCAAATTTTCTGTAACTCCATAGAATATAATTGCACAAAGTAATAAATAAAAAATACTCAAGATAAATACCGATTTAGCACTGATGAAATCATAAACACCATGTAATCCTATGATGGTTAGCGTGAACGAACGTCCCCTGGTGAGCTGGGACGTTCGTTCACGCTAACCATTAACAGTCCGTTTTTCAAACTGTTGACAGCACGGAGAGTCGTATCATCTGACTTATCATACACGGTGCATGTAAACAACGTGTGTTTATGCCCTGTCGCCATCTTCTGAGTCACGACTTCGAGGATGTATATCAGATCTTTTCAGCAGCAGAAAACGTATCCCTTCTTCGATGCATTTCCTGCGGTACAACTTATTTACGCAACCAAACGCAGAACAAAAATTAGACATAACGCAGATTTGTTAGAAAATAAAAAAATTATCAATAACAACTATCATAACTCACCACTACGACAACATACAACCGAAACAACTGAAAGATTGTTGGTCCGCTATCACGTGACCAATTTCCTAGAATGCAACGAGCGGCGGGTAAGGTCCATAAACAGACACCGGACCCCGTTCCCCCCGCCGACCATTACGTGTACTCTGACCAACCAGCATTGATTATGACAGGGACGAGGGAGGGGGTGGATGCCGAGTGCGTGCAGGTCTTTCTGTCTTCATGCTTGTGACACTCGCGGCCACGGTGTTCGCGGCAATATGATACCCGTCCCCTCCGACCCTCACTTTCGTATCCAAAAGACAGAAAATTTAAAACAAAATTTTTTAGAGCAAGTAGGAAACCTCTTGTATAAAATTAAATTGCTAAATAAATAAAAAAATATGTACGTAGATCTGGGCCCCTTAAAATTTACGGGCCCGCCAGCGATGCGAGGGCTATCTTTACGCCCCTGTAGCCATATTAGGCCTAGCTAGCCATGATGCATTGTATAGAAAAAATCGTCACTTCACGTGTTTTATTTTGCAAACTATGCAATAGTTTTGTTTCCTATTAAACGAGGACAGATTTTCCTCTCGCCAATGATACGAGTTCAGAATGTTAGTAAAATCCGTCTGTCCGAATGATGTACACAATGATACAGAAACAGCGAACTTGTTTCTAAGTCAAATGCCAATAGATGGCGCTGCGTCCCAACTCCTAACTTTTTTTTTTTGTTTGGGTGGAGGTTTAACGACCACCGTGAGCAACTCAATGGGCTATAAGCAGTCGCCCGTCCCTAATTTAGGGTCACTGGTTCCAGGGAAGGGAGAGAGCCAGTGCCGTAAGACAAACACAACATCCATGCCTGACCGGGATTCGAACCCGGACCCCTTACGGACGAATGATCAGAGGCCAGTGCCTTAGACCACTGCGCCACCGGGGCGGCCCTAACTTTTGTCTTTGCTGTTTTCGTTTAATGTTTTTTTTTTTTTTTTTTTTGATTGAAGGTTTAACGACCACCGTGAGCAACTCAACGGGCTATAAGCAGTCGCCCTTCCCTAATTTAGGGTCACTGGTTCCAGGGAAGGGAGAGAGCCAGTGCCGTAAGACAAACACAGCATGCATGCCTCACCGGGATTTCGAACCCGGACCCCGTTCGAACGAATGATCAGAGGCCATCGCTTAGACCACTGCGCCACCGGGGCGGCCGCTTGATGCTACAACTTGATCCAATGGACCTTATTCACCTCGCTTTGCATAATAGGAAACCTTTTCTATGTCTGCGGACCAGCAATCATTTGTTTACATGCATTTTTCCATTGCTTAACAAGGCGTTGCGCTTCAGGCGTTCAAGAAAATCGCGATTTCCGTAAATTTATTAACGACATGCCAAACGTTTTCTCATCGTATGGTTGTGCTAATAGATCCTATCACCTAAAATGTATAGAAGAAGGAATAACTTTCCATAATACTCCTCTGCAAAGGCTGAAGCCGCCCCGGTGGCGCAGTGGTCTAAGGCGCTGGCCTCTGATCATTCGTCCGTAAGGGGCCCGGGTTCGAATCCCGGTCAGGCATGGATGTTGTGTTTGTCTTACGGCACTGGCTCTCTCCCTTCTCTGGAACCAGTGACCCTAAATTAGGGACGGGCGACTGCTTATAGCCCATTGAGTTGCTCACGGTGGTCGTTAAACCTCCAATCCAAAGGCTGAAACTGTTAAAGGAATAGCTGCGTAAAATGAAATGCGGTGATTTCCGTCCTAATATGCATTCTAGAATACATTCTGCCCACTTTAACGAGAAAGATTTTGAATATTATGGCACTAATAATAGAAGACGATAAAAATCTGGTAGTTTTCCTTCGATATTTAATTAAAAAAATATGAAAAAGGGAAAACGAATTGCATATCTAGATCAGTAAGTTGCGAATTAACTTCTACTTTCTTTCCCAAAAGAGCCAAACATGCCTATAAGTTTTCTTTTATCTAATGTTACACATTCATTTTATTTTTAAGTAGATATCATAGCAAGCCACAATGGGAAGTTTCAAATTACTTTTTGAACACCAGTTTTTTTTCATATTACCTGTTTGTCTGGACTTCTAAATATTTCGTGTTTAAAAAAATCCAGGATTATATTTCACCATTGTCTGACGGTAAGAATGTTAAATTTAACATACCGTGCCTGAGAAATGCTTCATTAACAATTTCACCGTGACTAATGGCGATGTTGTCCTGCGTTGTTTGAAACAAATACCGAACACGAAATTGTCTTGGTATACTTTTGCAATCTTTATTTGTCCTTCTAAGAAATTAATTTCATCTTCTTCGCCCTGTACGTAGCTCTATTAATTTTTTGGCATACTCCAAGACGGTAAAATTAAAAAAAATGGCCGACAGTAAGGAGTAATCTAATAGCGACAACATTGAATCAGCAGTCATATTAGTCCGCAGAAATCCACTTCTGACGTCACATGTATAAGGTCCATTCAGCCTTGGCATAACGCCCATTTAAAGGAAATACTTGGCATGTTCTGTTCGGCAACACTGAACCCAGAAATATAGTAAACAGTATGGCCTCTCGGTGGCGAGTGTTTAGTAAGTTATTAAATGTAGCTAAAAAATATCAAGATTCGGTCGAGCAGCGACTGTTCCATACGCTGAGAAAAAAGCAGGAAACATTGTACTATGTAGCAGCTGGTAGTGGTGTAGCTGTTACACTTTTCGTGCTCAATACTTCTTTGCAAAATTTTGGTACTAAACGTGACATTAATGTTGGTCTTGTTCATGCAAAACAGAGTTCTAAGGTATTGTATTTTAGGTAACATACATTTAGGTAAAATTATATATACATTCTTGGTGATTTCGTCACATTGGAAGATTTTGAAGTTGCTGAGATTCGTAGATTTTATTTTTGAATATTAAAAATTAAACGTCAATTTCATTTTTGTGGCAGTTTACTGTTTTTTTTATCTTTTTTTTTTTTTTTTTTTTTTTTACCTATGTCAAGCAGGGACGTTACTAGACTTCGAAATCAGGGTGGGCGAGCATCATAGCAACTTTTTCGTTTTCTACTAAACACTGAAACAACAAATTTTTAATGCCGCTTTTTTTCTTTTAATTGAAGGTTAAACGACCACCTCACTGTGGTCGTTTAACAACTCGATGGGCTGTAAGCTGTCTCCCGTCCCAAATTTAAGGTCACTGGTTCCAGGGAAGGGCCATAAGGCAAACACAACATCCATGCTTTACTGGGATTCGAACCCAGACTCTTCTCTGACGAATGGTCGTAAGCCAGTGATTAGACCACTGCACCACTGGGACATTTCAATGCTTTTAACTACCTGCTACAAAAGAATTCGTGCAATTCTGATCCCCACCCCCTGGACACAAATACATAACATGGACCTGACTAGTTATGCCACAAGTGTAAGATACAAATGTTTTTGGAATGTTGCCTTCAACTTTTTGCTTGCTCTGGATGTCTTAAATTTGTTTTCAAAATTTTCCATTTTTGCTTACGAAAATAGTACTGTACTAGAACAATTTATTTTTTAAAAATGTCGTTTTTGTTTATCTAAATCAAATTTTAACGTTGTGTTCTGCAGACACAATACCTCACCCTCCTTAACTTCCTTCTGCTGCCCCGGTGGCACAGTGTTCTAAGCGATGGCCCCTGTTCATTCGTCTGAAAGGGGTCCGGGTTTCAAATCCCGGTGAGGCATGGATGTTGTGTTTGTCTTACAGCACTGACACTCTTCCTTCCCTGGAACCAGTGGCCCTAAATTAGGGACGGGCGACTGCTTATAGCCCATTGAGTTGCTCACGGTGGTCGTTAAACCTCCATTAAAAAAAAAAAAAACTTCCTTCCTTCCAGCCAGTGACTTTGCCTTGCACTCCTCTCATACAAAGCAGTCATCAGCCACTTTCTGCACTTTCACTGTTCCGGGCAGTCTTAAGGATGCTAGTGTAGCTTTAGACTCCGCTTTTGTGTTTGAATCCCCTATTTTGTAAAGAAAACAAACAGCAATTAGTAGTGACCCCCTCAGTGAATTTCTTATCTGCCCTCTTCATTAGCCCCTGGTCATACAAATGTGAAAAAGAGGCTGAAACTAAGGAATTTAAAGAGTGGAGGAAAACTGAATTTTCGTGGCCCTGCAGTGCTAATTTGATTACTTTTTTGGAGACGTACAGACAACGCACTTCCTAGGGGAAAATATGTTGGGCTACATGAAATAAAATGCAAAACTTATTACTTGGCAAAGTGCAGACTATACTTTAAAGTTAAATATATTAAAAAATGGCACACTGTGAACTGGGTGGGTCACAGGGTGAGCTCAAACCCACCCTCGCACCCCCTTGGCGACGCTCTTGATGTCAAGTAAGAGCTTACTGAGTTTTTCAGAGAATGTTTAGGAAGGTATGTGGCTTGACACCAGAGATCTGAGATATACAGAGTGGTTTTATACCTGGTAAGGGCTGTACTAACCAAATTTTTCATTTCATACGGTAAAAAAGTATCTTGACAAAAATTTTGCTACCTTTGTAAATTTGGAGGAAATTTGTGACCAGATGAACAGGAGTTTTCTGTTGAAAGTTAAATAGTTAAGGCATAATTGGGAATCTACTTGAATGTGTAAAAGTTATGCATGTTAACAGCAGATTGCCTAAATGATATTTTATCATATTTTCTATTTGTGCATGAGGCAGATCAACTTATGTATAGTTATATCTGCTTAGCTTTAGTTGCTAAAACTTTCTTGTCGTGGATGGTGCAATAGTAGCATGCTTGAAAATAGTTTGGGAGATGCAGGTTCTATTCCTATTCCAGGGTGATGTAATTTTCAAGTTTTCTGAAGAATGGCTACATAGGGAACAGTAAAAATGTACCACATGTATATGCTGACAATATGTATAACAAAGTTATTATTGAAGAATAGCAAATATAGTGAGAGAGAGAGGAGAAAAAGGTAGAGTAGAATGAAAATTTCAGTTAAATTTAGTAGTAAAAACAAAAATGAAAGAAAAAGCAAGTTGTGGTTTACCAGGAAACAAAAAATGGGTTCTTTTATTTTAATTAATGCAGTTTAATGTCAATCCCATTTACCAAGCAAAGTGGTATTCCTCTGTGTTGTAACAGCTGCAGTTTGCATGAAAGAAGAACCAGATGTTGTTTCAGAGCTCTCCACACCGTTGACTGTGATAAATTAATTTCATGTTATGACTAACGGAGTGAATCTTTTTTTTTTACTAGCTGAGGATGTAACATACAGAAGGTCAGAAAACTTTAGTGACACAGAGAGCCATGGTCTAAAACATAAACATACAAACATACTGTGCCGCCCCAGTGGCACAGTGGTCTAAGGTGTTGGCCTCTGATCATTCGTCCGTAAGGGGTCCGGGTTCGAATCCCGGTCAGGCATAGATGTTGTGTTTGTCTTACGGCACTGGCTCTCTCCCTTCCCTGGAACCAGTGACCCTAAATTAGGGACGGGCGACTGTTTATAGCCCATTGAGTTGCTCACGGTGGTCGTTAAACCTCTAATCAAAAAAAAAAAAAAAAATCAAACATACTGTGGTGAAAAGATTAAAAAAAAAAAGTACAATGCTTTGGAAGAGTAACCATAAAAGAATTGAAGCATTGACTATGGTCTTAAAGAGCATTCCCATGCAAAACAAGCCTGTTCGACTTGTAAACATTTAAACATTTACCATTCCCTTCTTTTTTTTTTTTTTTTGAATGGGGGGTGGGGGTGTTCATGATTCAGAATTTTCTTATATAGAAAGCAATTTTCTGTGAACTTTATATGCTTTAAAAATAATAGATATTACATTTATTTAGTTAAACTTGACACAGGTGTCAAATAGTCAAATATTGAATTTTCTCGTGATACGATAAATGCTGCCAAGAGTTGGACCAGTGCTAGAATTCTGTAGAAGTGAGGATTCTCTGAAACTTCACTTCTGTGTTAATTAGCGAGAGTATGCATTTGAGAGTCTAAAATATTTTTCATGTTCTAGTTATAACTTTGATGTTTCATAATATTTGAAAGAGTATCTGAAATAGTTATTGACTGAGCATGGAAAATAATTATGTATGAACAATTTTTATTATTTACTGTGACTAGAAATTTTCTTTTCCTTGCTTGTAATGTGCTGAATTTTTTTTTCATTTTTGTTTTGTTTCTTATGTTAGGTTTGTTATGTATATTTATTTATTTTTTCCAGAACAAAGATGATGACCAACAGATGTCTCATTTGACACACAGAGAAAAGAGGTTCATCAAGTTTGCATCCGTTGAGCATGATGGGCAGTTGTATATGACACCTCAAGATTTTCTTGATTCTGTTACAGAATCTGATCCACGACGTAAGAAACGTTTTGTTTTAATTATCTACTTGCCTGTATGCTGTAACTTTTGATTTATTAATATTACTAGTATCTTGAATCTTGTGTATGGTCTTTTCCAAGAATTGATTTTTTTCTTGAATGTGACACAGTGTTGTACTTAATAATGAGCAAGTGCTGTATTGGTAACTATGTTTACCTTTAATATATATATATATTTTCCATTTATGTTTACCTTTGTTCATAATAGATGACAGTAACATTTTCTTGAAATTTTTGAAATTATGAAAATTGAGGGAATTTCATGTTGGGCTTAATGGAATCAAAAATAGGAACTTGTTTATTAGAAAATATAAGTGATTCAGAACTGAAAACTCTTAAATGTGACCCTTGTCCAAAGGCAAGAAAGGTGATTTCTCTTGAAAGTAAAGAAGAGAGGAATGCAAAAGACAACCATCAAACTTCCCAAGATGAAAAAGCATGGTCTCTAAAATGCCCCTGTTTCACTTGACTGGTTACCAAATTCTTAGATAAGCAGGGATCAAGGTCTTCTAGAAAGTACAAGGCCATGGCATGAGAGAGATGAGTTTGCTCTGTTTATGATGTCACTCATGTTATATGGCCTGATACAATTTCGTTTGACATCATACGCAACATCGTTGGAAACCAATTGGTTTCCGCCTGACGTCACTAAAAGAGGGAACTCGTCTCTCCAATGTCATGACCTTGCACTTTCAAGACAGTCTTGCAGGGATCCATTAGGTCATTTTGTGTGTTTTATCTCCCAATTTGTGAAGATGCTTTTTGAGCAAAAGTGTGATTCAGAGCTCAAAAAAGTTACTGTTGCATTGTTAAAGAGAAGAATAGTGCTAAACACTTCTGACATATCCATCAATAGACAACCAGTATTATAAGAAATGAATTGTAATACCTTATACATTGGAACAGTTCCAATATCTAATATCTATGCCCTGAATGTATTAGCTAAATAAATGATCATGTTGCTCTCAATGTGGGCTTGTTTACAAATATTGAAAATGAAATGATCCAAGAGTCATTCCAAATCAAATTGTACGAAAATCAATAAAGTTTGTTTTTTATTCTTGATAGATCAATATACACTGAAGAGCAATTGAATTAGAGATACCTGTCTAGTAACGTGTAGCACCACCTTTCGCTCTGATGATGGCGGCGATTCGTCTCAGCATGGACTCTACAAGACACTAGAAGTGTTGGGAAGCCATACGGATCCACGACCCCTGAACAAGCTCCCACAGTTCACGAAGATTTGATGGAGGGGGGTCAGAGCCTCGAACATCACTCTCGATGGCATCCCAGATGTGCTCCATGGTATTGAGGAGAGGTGACCTAGCTGGCCAAGGAAGCGAGGTCAGCCGCCCCGGTGGCGCAGTGGTCTAAGCGATGGCCTCTGATCATTCGTCTGTAAGGGGTCCAGGTTCGGATCCCGGTGAGGCATGGATGTTGTGTTCGTCTTACGGCACTGGCTCTCTCCCTTCCCTGGAACCAGTGACCCTAAATTAGGGAAGGGCGACTGCTTATAGCCCATTGAGTTGCTCACGGTAGTCGTTAAACCTCCAATACAATCCAAGAAGCGAGGTTTCGTCGGTGGAGTGTTCATCCAACCATTTGGATACAATTTGGGAGCGATGGCACGATGCATTGTCTTGTTGCAGGATGAGATCCCCTGTGGGATGTTGAAGACGCACAAACGGGAGCAAATGGTCGTCCAGGATATCCTGGTAACGTTGACCTGTGAGGGACAATGTCACACATACCAGGGGTTCCATTTCAGTCCACGTAAACAGTCCCCAGACGAGAATGCTACCCCCACCAGCTTGAAGAGTACCCTGCTGGAAAGCAGAATCCATCGCTTCATGTGGTTTGCGCCGTACTCATATCCTGCCATCCGCATGTACCAATGTGAATCTTGACTCATCAGTCCAGGCAGCATTTTCCCACATGTCTAGGGTCCAGTGGCAATGTTCCCATGCCCATGCTAATATTTGCACCCTGTGTTGTGTGGTCAGCAGCAGTACCCTCGTGGGACGATGACTTGTGTACCCCATAGCGAGGAGATGGTTCTGGATGGTGTGGCTGTTTACACGTTTTTGTGCACCAGCGTTAAATTGCTGAATGATTTCTTGCACTGTGGCCAGTCTATCCGCTGTTACAATGCTAGGTAGCCGACGATGACCCAGCTCATCCACACGCTGTTGTCCACGGCAGTTGGCCCTTTCAGGGATGGTTTTACTGGATTCAATGTACTCACGGTGCACCCGTGACACAGTGGCTCGTGAAAATCCCAGTGCTTGCACGACTTCCGAGATGGAGTGACCCATTCGTCGGGCCCCAACAATTTGCCCACGATCAAAAGCGCTTAGATCCTTCGTCTTACCCATACTGCGTCCGACTCTTACTGATTCCCGTCGCATGACTCCTTATATTGTTGGATCGCTGCATACATCATGTCGTTTCCTTTTACAGGGCCGGCCACAGCGCCACATTTGCATAACGCCAGCTGACTCTAATTCAATTGCTCTTCAGTGTATATGAATTTGTGGAATTACAGAAAGTTGTGGATCATGGCTAAACTTTTTTTTGCTTAAAAACACAAATTTCTCCATTACTTAAAACAATATGTGTTGCACAAGTTGTATTTCAATACATCACAAGTGAAGATCATGAACAAGAAAAAAACTGAAGTTTTACTTTAAAAATTCAAGACACATTACCATGACACACAATGTTTATGCAACAATCATGTTGATAAAACAAACACTTGTTATTTTAATCACAAGCATTAAGTAGGGGAAACAAAGTTGTGTGAAGAATGAGATTGGGGAAATGATATGGGAGCCCAATGAGTTAAGTGACAGGGGGTGAATACTTCTGTGAGTTATTAGATCAGGAAAGCAAAGATGATTCTGAGACAGATGCAGATGATGTCACAATGAGGGATGAAAGCACAGGAGGGATCTCAAGAGAGCCGCCTCGGTGGCGCAGTGGTGTAAGGCGTTGGCCTCTGATCATTCGTCTGTAAGGGGTCCGGGTTCGAATCCCGGTCAGGCATGGATGTTGTGTTTGTCTTACGGCACTGGCTCTCTCCCTTCCCTGGAACCAGTGACCCTAAATTAGGGACGGGCGACTGCTTATAGCCCATTGAGTTGCTCACGGTGGTCGTTAAACCTCCAATCAAAAAAAAAAAAAAAAAAGATTTCAAGAGAAGAAGTGTGTAAAGCTCTAAAATCTCTTCAGAATGGTAAGGCTCCGGGAGTTGATAGCATAACTGCAGAGATGTTGAAATATGGTGGTGACTCTATAATTGACTGGTTAACTGAAATTTGCCAGTTGTGCTGGGAGTTAGGAATGGTCCCTCGGGATTGGAAGGATGCTATCATTGTTCCCTTGTATAAGGGAAAAGGTGATCAGACTGAATACAAGAACTATCGTGGTATTAGCCTACTGAGTGTGCCAGGGAAAGTGTTTGGTAAGGTTGTTATTGAAAAAGTACGGGGTCTTACATCATTGAAAGTGTGGGATGTTCAGAGTGGTTTTATGCCTGGTAAAGGCTGCACTAACCAGATTTTCGCATTACGCATGATGATTGAAAAGTATCTGGCTGTTGGGAAGAAAGTTTTTACTGCCTTCATAGATTTAGAGAAAGCTTACAACCGAGTGAATAGGACACTTTTGTAGAAGGTATTGAATGAATATGGTGTTACTGGGAATCTACTTAATAGTGTAAAAGCCATGTATGCTGGTAGTAGAGCTTGTGTACGAGCGAATGGTGTTTTATCAAAATCGTTTTCCATTGGTGCAGGAGTTAGACAAGGTTGTGTAATTTCACCATGGCTGTTTAATATATTTATGGATGCATGCATGCGTGATGCCAAAATAGATAATAGTGGTTTATGTCTTGGTGATATCCATGTGTGCAGATTGCTGTATGCTAATGACACTGTCCTGTTGGGAGAGAGCAAAAGTGAGTTGCAGAGTATGTTGACTGTAATGCACAAAGTTTGCATGAAATTCAAACTGAGTATAAATAAGGGAAAAACCAAAGTTATGGTGTTTGAGAGAGGAACGGGTAGCACTGAATGTAATGTAAGTATAAATGGCACTGTGATTGACCAGGTGAGTGAGTTTGTGTATTTAGGAAGCATGTTTGACTGAGAGAACAAGTTGGATGGTGAAATCAGTAGGCGAGTGAATTCTTCTTTGAAAGTCATAGCTGCTCTGGGAGGTTTTCACAGGAATGATGGGTTCTCATACACAGCCATGCGGGCTGTGTATGAAACTGTAATTGTTTCTACTCTGATGTATGGCAGTGAAACCTGGGTACTGCAGAAGAAACATAGGAGTCGTTTGTGTGCTGGAGAAATGCGTTACTTTACATGGGGTTTGTGGCAAGACACGATATGATTGTGTGAGAAATGAAAATGTATTGCAGTTGTGTGATGTGAAGCAAAATGTTGTTAGCAAGGTGGAGACCAATATGCTTTGGTGGTTTTGCCATGTTGAAAGAATGAATGATGAAATGCTTACTAAGAAAATCTTTTCAGCCCAAGTGGCAGGAAGGAAAAGCAGAGGAAGGCCAAGGAAGACATGGGTGGATCAGATTCAGGAGTGTCTGCATGAGAAAAAGATTATGTGTATGAAGTATAAAAGATCTTGTGTACGGCGTGTAATGGATATCAGTGAAGCACGAGTTGTATGTCAAGATTGCTGTAAATGGAGAAGTTTGATACGACAACAATAAGTAAAAATATCTGGAAGTTTGTATTTCTTTTTGGAGCTAACCTCTGAATCTCAGAGAACAGCTTAGTGATATGTATGTATTAAGTATTGTATTGATTTTATGTTAATTCAGAGGAGATAAAAAGTTATTTTTGTCAAATCTTTTTTGAGGAATATAATTATCTTTCTCTCCACACAGCAACAGATATTGGGTAAAAATATGAAAATGATAGTAACATGTTTTTAATCTGGCAACATTTAAATGTTGGTAACATAATTGTGTATGGTGGACTAGGAAAAAAAGACATGTAGTTAAAATAATTTTCTTGTGAAGTTATGAACTTACTTTGACTGGGTAGACTTATTTGTAATGTTCCAGTCTTCAATAAAAATCTTTTCTAAATAGAAAAAAAAATGACTAATTTAATGTTATATAAACTGATGGTAACACAATTCTTCTGAAAAGAAAATTTTAAACCAACTTTTTAAGTTGTTTTGTTGCTATTTTACATTGAAGCAAAAAATTATAAGAAAAGTTTAATATTCTCTGTGTCCTATTTGTGATGAATGACATCGTCTTGTTGGACAAAATCAGTCTCCTGTTTTTTTATTTTGTTTTTCTTTTCTGACCAAAAGAATTTGCCACCAATTTTCCTTCAAAATTTAACCTCAAATTCATTTTCATCCTGTTGTATAGCAAGAATCTGATCTTCAAAATAAGTTTCATCAGCTTTGTAGTGGAACAGCATTGCGTTAAACTGTACTTTTCACTTGAAAAATAACACTGCTCAGCTTTGGCAGAGATTGTGTGCGTCATTTTGTTGTTTATCCAATGAGGAAATCCAACAATTTCGTGTGTACAAACTCCAAGTTATCTAACAACTTCAACAAGATGATTACGCAGCACGATACAAATTTGCTTGTTGTGTTGTACACAGGGAGTAGACAACGATGGTTACTTGACAAATTCTTTTTAGACAAGGAAGCTTTTTGCATTAGTAGGAATGTGAACAGACACAACTGTATGGGGTTTGGAACTACCCCATGCTATCATTTAGCATTTAAAGAGGAAGCTCCAAAGTAAATATCTGGTGTGCCATTAAAATTTGCTGCACACACAGTGAACTGATTGGTCCCCTTTTTTTCCCCCTGGAGAACACCATCACTAGCATCATCTACCTTGACTAGCTGGATATGTATGCAGTTCCACAAATTCAGGAACTGAATCCAGTGGCCATACTCCAGCAAGTTGGAGCACCACCATTTGGAGTGTAACCATCTAACAATTTCTGGACACCTTTCCTGGCAAATTGATTGGGGGGTGAGGGGTGAGGTGGGGTTGCTTTTCATGGCCCTCAAGGGCATCTGACTTTAACACCTGTGGGATTCTTCATGCGGGGGTACCCAAAGATCCAGATGTACCACACCCATAGATGTAGCGTGACCCCCAAATTGGGGGGGGGGGCACAAATAAGTGTAACATGTTTTTCTTGAGTGATGGAGGACATTCTTTGAAATAGTTTATCTGAAAATGCTCCTGTTCAATTGCTGTTAGTATCATAACTTATGTTTTTTATATGCCTAATATATCCAAAACAATGAGGGGTGCCAGGCTTGCGTTGATTTACCCTAATGAGGAAAAAAACCATCCCCATCAAAGCACCTCATCTGATGATGAAAACCATCATCAGATGACTGCATGCTATTGCTAATGGAATACTGCTAGAAAGCAGTCATAACAATTCTCACTATTGTGTAGCATTGTTCCCTTGGCTGTATGCCATACTTTATAGCATTTAAAAGGCGAACGACTAGTTATTTTTTAAAATTTGCTGCCCAATATGGTTTCTGTACATTTCATCTCTATGTGGAACTCCAAAAACTCATTTGGCTTTTACACATTATTGGTGTGAATTTTTACACATGGTTCATTGATTCATCACTCCCTGGACCCGTGTTATTCAAGCACATTGAATTAATATTTTTATTTACGATTTAGTAATAACACACAGCAAAAAGTACAGTTAATGCTCTTTCTTATATGTTAATTCAGTTGTAAAATGAGCTACATAACCCTATTATATCTTCTAAATCTTAGTAACAAATTAACTTTTTAACAAAAGGTCATTAAATCTTCTTTATACCAAGTGTCTCAACATTTTACACTCACACTCATTTGCTTCTTAATAATCTAAAAACTTTTTTAAAATTAAACCTTTAAAAGCTCCTATTTCCTATATTTCACTGTATACAAGTCCCGGTCCTAACTGCACGATATTCCACATCATTTTTCTCAAATTTAGGCCTTTCGAGCAACAGCATGCTCATCTTCAGAGTGATGAAATGTGCCGAAACCATATTGGCCAGCTAATTTAAAATTGGAATATGGTGTGTGAAATGAATATATGCATTGCTATAAATGTTATAGATGCATATATCAGATTTTCGATTAGTTATTATTTTTTTCAGTTTTTAAGGGGGGGGGGGGGCACATGCTCCCTCGACACTATGCCTATGACCACGTCCCAGTCACATCTTTATGAGATCATCTGTTCTGTAAAAGGCATCATGCCTCAAATGTGTGCCAATGCTTTACAGACATTTGAATACCAGGTGGACATTGTAAGAGTGACAACTGGTGCTCAGGTTTAAGTGCTACACTCACGGACAATGAAATTTGTGTACCAAGAAGAAAGCATTGGATTGAATTGAAATTTTATAGATGTAATGATTCAGATGAACAATACACATGATGGCAAAAACAGAGCTGCAGGTCAATTACAGAGAAATCTGTGGCATGCAGTCTGGTCATCTTCAATAGCACGTCATGTTGCCTCGTGCTGCAATACGGTCCTGCATGGAGGCGAACAGATGCCTGATGCGGTCCTGTGGCAGACTGGCCTACACATGTTGGATGGTGTGCTCTAAATCCCGGATAGTGTGGCACGGCGGCAGCTGGCCTTTCAACTGGTCCCATACATGCTTGATAGGAGACATTTTCGGGGAGCGAGCAGGCCATGGAAGTGTCTGGACATAACGTAGGCAGTCCTGTGCAACCTGAGTTGTGTATGGGTGGGCATTATTCTGCTGGTATAGTGCATCAGGAATCCCATCCAGGAATGGGAGCACATGGGGCTGTAGAATCTCATCCACATACTGCTGGCCCATCAATGATCCACATACCACTACTAGAGCTGATCAGCTATTGTAGGCAATGGCTCCCCAGACCATAGTGCTTGCAGTGGGGGAGGTGTGGCACTCGATAGTGATTTTGGGATTGTGCCGTTGACCCAGGGACCTCCACACCTGAACACAATGATCATCTGTTTCCAAAATTAAGCAGCACTCATCCCTAAACACTACACGCCACCAGTCTGTGGTATTCCACGTCTCTCTGGCCTGGCAGAGAGACGTGGAATGTTCCGGTGTTAATGGCAGCACACGTAAGGGGTGCTGGGATCGCAGATTCGCTTTTGCGAGGCATCAGAAAATGGTTCGTGGGCACACAGGGGCTGCTACACCGGCTTGTATAGGGGACTGGGTCCCCATGGGATCCGTTCACTGCCACACAGAGGAGATTCCACTGGTCCCCATGGGATCTCCTCTGTGTGGCAGTGCTATCACATGTCCACTGCTCCCAACACAGTCGGACGGTATGGTCAGAATGATCCATGTGGTGGGCTATACGGCACATCGACCACCCTGCAGTTTTCAGCCCAATGATCAGGCCTCTCTCAAAGTCCATAAGTTGCATAAATCGACGTCTCTGGTTTCTACCTGGCATTCTTGTCACTCTATACTCTTGCTTGAATCGGCCAGTGCTTTTCGCTTTCATGGGGCATCATCTATACACCAGTATATAAGGCTGCTGGTTCGTGCTTGCAGCACCACCACAGGGTGGGCAGTCATGCACAATCACACCAAACGTTGATCATTTGCATACCAGCATGCACTCTAGCTATTTGCAAAGTTTTGTTGTTGTAGCATCTCTTCTTATAGGTGCGCAAATTTCATTGACCGTAAGTGTATAAACTGTGAGTTGCATGCTCGTATGATAAAACTCTATTTTCCTAATTTTCTTTATTTCTTCATAAAACACATTCAAAAGGTATTTATTATTTCTTGGTTACCCCTGTATATATATACATCATCGTCATCATTGTCAACCATTATCAATCCACTGCTGGACGAAGGTCTCCCCAAGTTTCCTCCACAACGGTCTGTCTTGTGCCAGTCTCCTCCATGTCACTCCCGCATACTTTCGAATTTCATCGACCCATCTCCCATGTGGTCGTCTTCTGGGTCTTTTCCTGTCCCTCGGAATCCAATCTAAAATTTTGGCTGTCCATCGATTATCTGTCCTTCTGGCACTACGTCCAGCCCATTGCCATTTCAGGGATTTAACTCTGATCATGATGTCCTCCACTCTTGTCATTTTTCTGATCCACGAGTTCCTCTTCTTATCTCTCCTGGTTACACCAAGCATGCACCTCTCCATGCTGCTTTGAGTTGTCTGCAGCCTTTGTATGTCTCTTTTAGTTAAGGTCCACGTCTCTGCACCATACGTAAGCACTGGAAGGATGCATTGATCAAACACTTTTCTTTTAAGACATAATGGCATATTGCTCTTGAAAATTATGCTGTTTCTTCCAAAAGCTCTCCAGGCAAGTTTTGTACGCCGATTAATTTCTTCATCAATGTGACCCTCACTTGATATCTGCTGTCCAAGATAAACGTACGTGTCTGTTATCTCCAGCTTTTCTCCATCAATCGATAAATCTTCATTTCTTGTAAAAGCATTGAACATCACTTTTGTCTTCTGAAAGTTCATTTTTAATCCCACTTCTTTACTCTTGTCAGCAAGTTTCTGGATCATACTCTGCAGCTCTGATGGGGTAGTTGCAAAAATGACTACGTCATTAGCAAAACGAAGGTGGGTTAGATAATCTCCATTAATCTTTATCCCCTTGTTTTCCCAGCTCAGCGACTGAAAGACACCCTCCAATGTGGCATTAAAGAGCTTCGGAGATATGGTGTCACCTTGTCTCACTCCCTTTCCAATTTTTATGTGTTGTATTTTCAAACAGATGAATCTTTGCACTTGCATTTTCATAGATGTTATTAATAATATTAATGTATGCATCTTCAATACCGCTGAATTTCAGAGCCATTGTAACTGCTGATGGTTTCACCGAATCAAAGGCTTTTTCATAATCGATAAAAGCCATGCACAATGGAAGTTCATATTCCCTCGCTCTTTCAATTATATATATATACATATGTACACATATATATGATCTGCTCAAGTCACTTCCCCAACTCCGTCTTTAGCAATTCTCTTCCATGTCATTTCAGCATACTTAAACAGTATATATTTATACTGCTGTGCATGTTTGTATTGAAATCATTTATAGTGAATTTATGGTTGTAGCAAAGGAACTTCCATTCCCCTTGATTTAGATAGAAAATTGTGTGATAAATTATTTATTTATAAAAA
Organism: Macrothele yani; assembly: GCA_039090855.1. Taxonomy (NCBI): domain Eukaryota; kingdom Metazoa; phylum Arthropoda; class Arachnida; order Araneae; family Macrothelidae; genus Macrothele; species Macrothele yani. The sequence goes on along the minus strand of CM077007.1, from coordinate 76,908,913 downwards.
AAAATAAAGTCAAAATTCCCCATTATGGAAATTATAAAGGGCTGAAGTTCCTTTTATCATGTTGCCTAAAATGGGAAAGAGGAACTGAGGAATGTCTGAAAAACAAAGCAAGGAAAAGCATACTTCTAACATCTGTAATTGCTTTCCACAGAAGGGGTTTTTATTGGGCTGTGGTAATGAAACAGTTACGGGTTGGCCAGGACACTGGGAGGAATACATAGAACTGAGCATGTACATGGCTGTTGAGAAAGCAGATCCTGAACTTGTTCAAATGTGGGACAGAATTGTGCAGAATGAACTAAATGACAGCAGTGTTCCAAGACTTTTGCACCGCTGATGATGCAGTTGTTCTAAGTCCATTTCTAGAATATGCTGAGATCATGTATCAAATCCAATGGAAGAGGGATGACATTCTGGGTTCTGACACTGAGGAAGAGAATGCAACTACAGAACTGACATTATTGGTGGTATCTGCAATATCTTCATGAAATACCATAGAAAGATTTTTATATCACACAACATGTGTACTTCTAGTGCAGCAGAAAAATGATACCATAGAAAAATTATAATGTCCTGTGCTGCAAAGTTCTTTAGATTCATGGATATTGGAAAATAGCAACTGCGATTGTGATTTCTAGAACAATTTAATTATTTATTTCAAAAGCTAAAAAATGCAGGCACCTAAAATCTGATCATGTGTAGTGTAGTGAAGCTGCCTCAAAGCACACAAAGCTGGTTTTCAGACAAAGCAAGCATAAAGGCAGTACTTTCTTATCAGATCATGGGGTGTCTTTCCTCTGCAGGGGTCGAGAATCAGCTGTACCTTTACATCCTGCAAGAGAAGAACTCTATGTCACCACAGAGGGCAGAATTAGGTCATGTCACCACAGGTGATGAAGATAGCAGGGAGGGATGGTGGTTTTGACAAACACAGGCAGTGGCTGTGTTTGTCAAAACCACTGTTTAAGTATCATGATTAAAATTTTTTTTTTTATTTGTAGATCATGGATAGATATTTTTCCAAAGCAAGAGCATCAAGTGATACTGAGGACAATCAGAGTCCACATTGTGTTTCAGAATGAATTGCTGTTCGAACAGAGTGCTGAAGAAGACTCGTTTATTTCTACACCAGCAGCAAACCCTAGCAAACCTCAAAAAAAAAAAAAAAAAAAAAGTTTGCCATATGGATAACTATCTGAGTTTAGGTTTTACGTGAACTGGAGGTGTAAATGTACCTTGGCCTATGTGTTTGATCTATGGTTAGAAGCTTTCCAATTCCAATATGGTCCCAAGTAAGATGAAAAGACATATGTTGTCAAAACATGGTAATCGGGCATACAAAGGTTGTTCAATGTTTTGAAGGGCTTTTGGAACAGCAGAAATTCCAACAATCATATTTCAAAGAATGAGTGACAGTCTCAGATAAGATGCAGATTATATCTTACCAAGTGGCTGAATTGATTGCTCAACAGACAAAACCACATACAATAGCTGAAAAATTCATTAAGCCTGCCTGCTGCTTGATTGGTAAAACTTTGGGGATGATACTGAGCAAGAAGTTATGGAAATTCCTTTATGTGATAAATACAATCCACAGAAGCATAGTTGATATGCCAGCTAATATTGAGAAGCATGTTTCTGAAAGTATGTAGAATTCTAAGTTTGCCATTCAAATTGATGAATTGACAGACATTAGTGGAAAAGCAGAGTTGCTTGCCTATATCAGTTTCATATGCAATGACAAAATAATGACAGTTTCTATTTTGTAAGGAACTTAAAAAACATACCAGAGGACATGATATTTTCTAAACCTTGGCTAAGTATTTGCAAAAAGTTGAGATTTCATGGGATTCTTGTATTGGAATTTGTACAGATGGAGTGCCATGTATGATAGGGAATGTGAAATTCTTGGCAGCACTCATCAAACAGAAAAATCCAGGTGTAATATCAACTCACTGTTCTTTACACAGAGAGGCATTAATCATCAAGACCATTTTGGCTGATTTGAGGTTGGTTCTAGTTCAGACTGTGTGCATTGTGAACTTCATCAAAGCAAAACCATGAAAAGTGTGGTTATTTACTCAACTCTGCAAAGACATTACTTCCCATTATTGTCTGCAGAGAAATTCGACTTGGTTAGATTTGCGAATTGCAGCTGTTCAGGTCGGACATTGGATGAGGAGGAGGAAATGGCCCGCATTTTGAGTGATCATACCTTGAAAATGAAACATGGGAGTATACCACTGGACTGTTTTTGGATATACCACCAGCAACAGTATCCACACATTTCTTCAAGAGCGTGAGCTATTCTTCTACATTTCTCTGTGACATATAGTTGTAAATAGGAATTTTCTGATCTGACAAATATCAAAGACCAGAGAAGAGAAAGGCTTCTTTGTGTTGATGAAGAGATCAGTTTCTTTGTCTCAAATTAGACCTGATATAAATGAGATTGCCTGACAAAAACAAGCTCACACCTCTCATTGAGTCTGTATAGTTAAGGTTGTAAAAGGCTCCTATAAGTTTATTTTGGGAATGAAACAGTTTTAAATGTAGCTGCCTTGTTTTATAATGTATACTTTCTGGATGTTCCATGATTATATTATAAAGCAGTTGTGTTTTATGTTACAAATCAAGCACTGCTAGGAAATTTTTGTTTTTTAATGTATTCTGTATCAATAAAAAATTTGGTGTGATGTTAAAAATTTTTTTGTTCCAAAACTGTGGCCCAGAGAAAAAAGTTTGGGAACCACTGGTTTAGGCAATGCTGATGGGGGAAAGTGTTACTGGATCACGGGTGAGCCTGTACCACCATGATATTTGGTTCTGTTCCAGTCTCTATGAGATATTACTCATGATTTTGATGATCATGCATTTCATTTTACTGTTGCTCAATAGCAACAGTATTGTCATTGGTGATGCTTGCAATTGTAAAACTGTTTTTTTCTGATTTTGACTGTTCAAAATGCACCTCTTCCAAGTTTTGGGCAGCAGCATATGTGCGTGCGTGCGTGTGTGTGTGCGTGCGCGTGCGCGCGTACATTTGCGCATATACAATATTCTTTATGCATAAAATAGTACAACACCTGAAAAACAAAGTAAAAAAAAATGTGAAACTTTATTATATATGTAACATTTTTTATGAACTCTGTAAATTTAATTTCCTCACAGACATTTTAACAGACTAGTCATAAGGATTTGTTTGCTTAGGCTGAATAATTGATTTCTAGATATTCAAATTTGTTGGGCCTCATTTCTTCTTTTCTGCAAAAGTGTATGAGAAGTTACACACTGGAGGCATAAAAAGAAAGACAATTTTTGTCTCTAGCACAAAACATATGAAACTGTGAAACCAAAGAGTTAAGTAATTTTCACAATACATTTTTGATATTCCATTAACATTATTGGTAGCTATATTATCTAGCTTCCTTGTTAACATTTGTTGAAAACTTCTCCGTCTTTTGCCTAATTTTTGAATATGTGTAAACTGACACAAATAGGAATATAAGAGTACTAAGTCAAGAATGAGGATATGCACACTTGAGCTTTCATTTCTACTGTTGACAGCAAAATTGAAGAACTTCTGCAGCAGTTTGATGCACCAAAACCTGGATTGCTGCTCTTGACTTCGATTGTTTTGGGACCACGCACCTGTGATATCATAATTTTTAGTAATAGTTGAGAGATCAGTAGCCATCATATTATTTGTGATCTTTGATCTCCCTCTAAGTTGCTGGATGATTTTTTGAAGGAAGTTTGCTGTCCATCCTTTTTTCAGCCTAGTGTGCTTGCTTGTGGTTATTGTGTTATTCACAAAGAGACTGATCTATGTATAAACTTCTGTTTGTGAACTTGTTAATCTATTGATGTCCTATTGAGTGCAACTATATTTTAAATTGTTCTTTAGAATTTCATGTATATTTGTTGGATACTGCTGTGATTTTAATCAGGGTTCCCAACTTTGGATTGCAGCTCCCTGTGGTTAGGTTGTAATTGACTCCAGTGATCTTATAAGGTTCTCGAGAATTACTTAAAATATTGTTATGTATCAGGGGCAGCCAAATTGAGATAAAAGGACACTTAACAAATTTAGAATGGTAGCCTGTTGTACGACAGCCATGTCCAGGAGGCAAACAGAATTTAGAAATATGAATGAATGATTCTTGGATTTTTCATTTGCCGAAGTCTTTTAGGGGCGAGAGAATTTGAACCTGAAATTAATCTACCACTCAGAACTGAATCATATCGACACACGACAATAGACAAATTTAATTAGTTAATAAAAAAGATAAAATAATGAAGACATCACTTGTGAATATTAATAAACAAACAAACAGCAAACTTTTTGATTTCAGCTGCAAACTGGTGGATTTCAGCTTCGATTACAGCTTCAAACAGCTTCTATTTCAGCTGCAAACTGGTGGACTCTGTTCATCACAGTTTATCCTGTGAACTGGCTAACTATTTCATATCAGCATAATGTAGTTTTCATTAAATTCAGTTTGGTGAACCAGTTCAAGTAAGCTTGGGTCCTACTATTTGTGAACTACTATTTCCTAACTGCAGATAGTCAAATCCAGCACTAGTCCTGTACTTACATTACAATTGCTGCTGGCAGGATAATCCAATCAGTGTTGTAGATCAGTAACACTACAGTCACATACACAGCACTGCCATGATGTTGGGTAATACTTTTTCATAAGAGGAAATGTGCATGATGTGGACACAGCTGTTTCACGAAGATAGGTGCACTAATTGAATCTACAACTCTCGATGTAAGCAAGGCTGCCATCTCCTCCTCCTCCTCTCTCTCTCTCTCTCTCTCACACACGCACGCAGGTTTAACCATAATTTTGGATGGCTTTAGTTTTGGTCATTCCATAATACATGCATATGCTTACATGCAGAAAATTAGCTCTCGACCCTTACTTTTTTGCAAGAGTCGATACTTTTCCACACAGAAAGGCATGCTAGTCCCTCCTTTTCTTCAGCCCAGTATGCCCCCTTTTCATTAGAGCACTGGCAACATATCTTTCTCAGTCTTGAAAAGATAATTAAGTTCTTTCATACATCTTGCCAGCGTGATGACTGTTCAGCTCTTTCAGCTCTCCAAATTCAACTAACTACCAGCCACAAGACACACAGCTTCTGCCCAATGTCCTTCTTACTTGGATCTTAGATTGGGCCTGAGACTGAATTTAGTTGATCCATGCAAAGTGACTCTTTCTTTTATTGCATGCCAAGCACAGGCCATATGCCTCTGCCAACAAACAATTTCTGCAGCTGGCTTGCATCCACTGACTCCCATAAAAAAAAAAAAAAAAAAACACCCAAAAACATGCATGGTCCTCAAGACCTGCCGAATGAGCCTCTACTCTATTCCAGATCTTTCTTCAAGATGGCCTCTTTTTGGTGCATTCTGCCTGTGCTTGCTCCTATTCATTTCCATTGTCTAATTTATGGGAAAAGGCTTTTATTACAAAGTGCAACTTGTTAGTGCACCTTTGCTGAGCTTAGATGATTGTAGTGTGACCCCTTTTAGCGAAATGCCCATGAATTAAAAGTTTGTCTCATTATCCCGCCATTCTCAAGTGTTCTGTTTCAGTTAATACTTGGTCTTACTCTGTAGGCTTTTGAAAGTCACAAGTAAGTCTTTGTTTACGTCCTTTGTAATTGCTTTTAGTTTCCTTTTAGTGTTCCGGATCATCTCAGGAAGGTTTTACGTCGCTCCCAATCTCCTCCCATGTCATTGTATTCTGCATCCACTTTGAATTCCCTTTCCTTCAAATGAAATGATTTGGCCAGAGAGAGTGCTGCTTCTCGACCCCTCTTTCTTTTCTTATCCGTTAACACTTTTTGTGTTTCCAGTGCCCCACAAGTAAGCCTCTTAATCAATCTACCACTATTTACAAACACCTGATTTTCATAATTAATCCAATAATTCTCTTGGTGTATTTACACTTATCTAAATGCTTGGTTTAGACCACTACCTCCTGGTAATATAATTAATTAACCATCAAAATAATGCATCAATATATGTGCATCTAGCGGGATATTAATAGAGAGGAAGTTCATTAGTCTACTCACAAAAGTTTCCACGTAGTGCAACAAAACTAACTGCCTCAGATGCATTGGCCTGAAAAAGGAGAGGCAGTGAAACGAAACTCCTTGAAAAGAGATGCCAGGACACAGCCCTTCCCCCTCTATCTCATCCCAAGCTTTAATAATATGTGAGAAATCATAAGAATTTGAAAGTCACAAGTCTTTGGTCTTTTAGTTTCCAACAATAATGATGTCACAGTTAAGCTGATCCATGTCAAGAAAACTTGAGAACAACATTCCAGATTTTCTGATTGCAGTTGTGCAATAATGGATTTGGAGTTGTGGTGTTTGTAGTCAGTGCAGTTCATTAATAGTGTAATTAAATGTTTGAGTGTAACTGAACAATCTTTGAAGTTAACACTCAATACTGCATTTTGTTTTTGTGTTAGTTATCAATTATTCAAACCTCTAGCCAAATGTGAATTTTTGGCAGCTGTTAGAATAACTGTAGAGGATATAGCTATTTATTAGTGCAAGTGGATGTTAGTCTTAGGCAAGAAAGCACTGCAACAAGTTCAGTGAGTAGCTGTCATTCTGTGATGACTGTCTTTTCCCCCTGGAGTCTAATCCTAAATTAGGGATGGGTATGGATCTCTCCTAGTGTTTCATTAAACTAAGAGAGAGGGAGAGGGAGGGGGGGGGTCTTTAGCTTTTCATGCATCTGGATAACTTAGGGAAAAGAAAGTGAATTTTCTAGAAAATGGGATTTTCTAACGTCAGGGATATATTAATCAAACTAAGTATGAGAATAATGAATGTCTGGCTCACATATCCTGGCCTTGGTTTCTAAGACAGTGGATTTAGAAAGAGACAAGACATGTACACAGTTTAGTCTGTGAATGGTATCACTTCCCAACCACTCTGCCTATTCTATATCAGAAGAAATCATTGGAAAGTTCATGTTTTTGTGCCCAGAACACAGTTAACATCATGCTGACAACTGGCCAAATAATTAGTGCACTAGCATATTACGAGGGGCTGGGTTCAAGCTCTAGTAAGATATTGATGTGTGTTTTCTCTTCATTTTTGTTTCCCTTCCTTTCCTGGAGCCACTAACTGTAAATTAGTAGTGAACAACCTCTCTTAGTCAATCTTTTGCATTCATGCAGGTCTCTACATAAAATGTATAAAGTAGATAAATAAAATGAAAATACAACAGGAAAAGAGTTGTGAAAACAGTCTTTCCATGCTAAAAACTGTCTTGACACTTAGAGTGTATTCAGACAATTATGTAAGTGCAGAATATCAGTGTATTCTCTTTATGCTTTGAAATTATTTAAATTTCTATTAGGTATATGCAATAATTATACAGATTATAAGGAGAACATCTGAGGTCATAGTTTTGAGTAGCCAATTGAATAATTTGGAGGTGTTTCTGCATTTTGCAAGATCTATTGTCAGTGATAAACTTTCAACTAAAAGTGAGTTCCTGAAAAAATGCAAAAATATTTTTAAATTATGGTGGTATAGTTTTTAGTGAGTGTCCAATTTGTGTCTGTTTCTACCTCTTGTATATTTATTTCACTTAATGAAGCTTCCATTATTTCTTATGAAGGTAAATATTAAAAATATATTTAATATTTACATTCATAAGAAATAAATGCTCATTTTGAAGGGTTTTTTATTTTAATTAGAAAATTAATTCTTTAACTTTTGGTTTGTAGAGTTTGTTTCCAATATGCTCCTTTTTTTCATTTTATTTTTATTATGTATATTTAGCTCGTTTGAAAAGAAAAGCATTGAACAAAAAGGATCTGGAAACACTCTATGATGCTACACCAGTTAGGCGTAAAGGTACAACCAAACTGTTCAGATCACTCCATGACAAAGGTGAGACAATTTAAACTGAATAAATATCAGTTAAAGTGTACACCAGGCTATGGAAGATCAAAACATTTATAGCATAGTATAAATCCATTTATTTGAGTTCCCTGGCAAGCACTGTTTTTGCATGTCCTGATTGACAGTTCTCATGTGTTCTTTGCATTTAGTTTTTAAGTATCACTTTATCATTCTGATATATAACTTTTCCACATTGTTAGGATGTACTCTATACAGTGCACACACCTGCTTTTTCTTTCTCGCATAGTCTTTCCTTGCAGTTAGATATTATATGTGATAAAGAGGTCATTAATTTTAAGCCCCATTAAAATTCACAATTTTATTGTTATAGCATATCACCATGATTTTATTGTTATAGAAAATCACTGACTCTTTTAACATGTAATATCTAACTGTAAGGAGAGACAATGCGAGAATGAAAAAGTAGGTGTGTACACATCATACATACATACATACATACATACATACATACATATCACTAAGCTGTTCTCTGAGATTCAGAGGTTAGCTCCAAAAAGAAATACAAACTTCCAGATATTTTTACTTATTGTTGTCCTAACAAACTTCTCCATTTACAGCGATCTTGACATACAACTCGTGCTTCACCGATATCCATTACACCCCTTACACAAGATCTTTTATACTTCATACTCATAATCTTTTTCTCATGCAGACACTCCTGAATCTGATCCACCCATGTCTTCCTTGGCCTTCCTCTGCCTTTCCTTCCTGCCACTTGGGTTGAAAATATTTTCTTAGTAAGCATTTCATCACTCATTCTTTCAACATGGCCAAACCACCGAAGCATATTGGTACCTCCACCTTGCTAACAACATTTTGCTGTACATCACACAACTGCAATACATCTTCATTTCTCACACAATCATATCGTGTCTTGCCACAAACCCCATGTAAGTAACGAATTTCTCCAGCACACAAACGACTCCTATGCTTCTTCTGCAGTACCCAGGTTTCACTGCCATGCTTCATACACAGCCATGCGGGACTCTCTAGAGAACCCATCATTCCTGTGAAAACCTCCCAGAGCAGCTATGACTTTCAAAGAAGAATTCACTCGCCTACTGATTTCACCATCCAACTTGTTTTCTCTGTCAAACATGCTTCCTAAATACACAAACTCACTCACCTGGTCAATCACAGTGCCATTTGTACTTACATTACATTCAGTGCTACCCATTCCTCTCTCAACACCATAACTTTGGTTTTTCCCTTATTTATACTCTGTTTGAATTTCATGCAAACTTCGTGCATCCGAGTCAACATACTCTGCAACTCACTTTTGCTCTCTGCCAACAGAACAGTGTCATCAGCATACAGCAATCTGCACACACGGATATCACCAAGACATAAACCACTATTATCTATTTTGGCCTCACGCATGCATGCGTCCATAAATATATTAAACAGCCATGGGGACATTACACAACCTTGTCTAACTCCTGCACCAATGGAAAACCATTTTGATAAAACACCATTCACTCGTACACAAGCTCTACTACCAGCATACATGGCTTTTACACTATTAAGTAGATTCCCAGTAACACCATATTCATTCAATACCTTCCACAAAAGTGTCCTATTGACTCGGTTGTAAGCTTTCTCTAAATCTATGAAGGCAGTAAAAACTTTCTTCCCAACAGCCAGATACTTTTCAATCATCATGCGTAATGCAAAAATCTGGTTAGTGCAGCCTTTACCAGGCATAAAACCACTCTGAACATCCCGTACTTTTTCAATAACAACCTTACCAAACACTTTCCCTGGCACACTTAGTAGGCTAATCCCACTGTAGTTCTTGCATTCAGTCTGATCACCTTTTCCCTTATACATAGGAACAATAATAGCATCCTTCCAATCCCAAGGGACCATGTAGGTGTGTACACTATACCTTTAATATACCTTAACAATGCAGAAAAGTTCTATATCAAAATGACAAAGCAATGCACTAAATGTAAAGAGCACACGAAAAGTGTCAACCAAGAAATGTAGAATATGGCGCTTGCCAGGGAAGTCGTGCACTCATTGGCCTCTTCCATGTGGAATAATATTAGAAGAGTTGTCTTTTACATGAACTTGAAAGATTCTGACATTAGGGAAACAGTTGAAATCATCTCCATTAAGCTACCATGCGATGGATGCTGGTGTCTCTGCGGAAACGGGAATGATTTGGAATGCATTATTAAAGGATGGGAACACGTCACAGCACAAGATCTTTGTTTTGTATGATTAATGTTCTGCTTCTAATGTTCTGCATTTTATGCCCAACTACTGTACTGTCTTGAAAAAGCCTCCTAGTGGAGAATGAAAGCTTGGAAATTTATATATACTGCTTTACACCAGTAAATAAATGGATTTATGCTATAAACATTTTGATCTTAAACTTTATTATTTCCATCCAAATTTGTATTAGTTAAAAAAAGTTTTGGTAACTGATCGTTAGGGAAAGTAACATTTTAATAATTTTTTATTACTGCTAATGATTAATTCATTAGGAAGCAGTAGCAGCTCATGTTTGGAAAAATAGGTGGAGAGCTACAAGAACAATATGAAAAGATATCTACTGCCTACAATGAAAATCACTTAATAAGGACTTACCTATTTTTTGTATATTAAATCAATTCTTCCTTTTAAAGCTGCAAATTTGCCGATTATGTCATCATAAAATGTCTTTCTGAACAGAAATATTTGCAAATAGGCATGTCTATCTTGAGAATAGTGTTTTTTGAGTAAGTTTTTATTAAGGCAAGAAAAACTTCTTTCCACTGACACACTTGTAGATGGAATTGTTAAAATGAGGGAAACCAATTTATAAGCTTCTGTAAAAATGTCTTTATCTCTATGAAGCACCTGAAGTTCTTGAGTCGACATATTCTTTAATTTTTTATTGGCATATACAAGACTCAGTTCATTTTTAAGGTGCTGGTGTTTAGTAAATATTTTTCCATAAAATGTAGATTTTCAAGAGTGTGGGAAAGCATGAATTAAATTGTTTGAATTTGTTGTGTCAGCAAGACAGACAAATTGAAGTTTTTCGCAGTCTTGAAATCATATCCATTTCCATAAAAATGCAGTTCAAAACTTCAAAAAACAATTTTTAAGTTTATAATTTTGAAAAATTGTTTCTTGTGTAAGAGCAGCATATTCCCGTTTAGATCTGCTTATTTCTGTGATTTCGCTAACTTTTCCAAACAGTGTTTCAAATACCTCATTGTTCCTTTGATGGCTCAAAATTTCACGAATTTTTTTCATTTGAGTTACACAGTAGTTTGTTTATGCCTAGTGAATTTTTCTGCAAAATTTCAAATAATAGGTCTGTGGAGACAAAAATTTCATTAAATACTATTGCTAAAAATGTAAATTCATATATTTAAAAATCCCTTTGTGTTCATATCATTTAAAAACCCCTTGGCAAGTTGAATTGCTTTTTGTCTGATTGTTCACTATTTGTCAGAAATTCGAATACTTCCTTCAATTTATCCCAATCTTCAACAATTACATTTACTAATTTCGAAGTGGAGGACCATAGAGTTTCTGTTATGGTTGGTATGCATCTTGTGGTTGTTGACGTAAGTGTATAAGATCGCTTCGCTGAGTGTTGAAAAAACGAAGGAATTCCACTGAGGCTTGCAAAAAATATTCGACACTTAGAAATTTTAGGAAAACTCTGCTGTAATACAAGGTTCAAATGATGTGCTAAACAATGAACAAAAACAGCATGAGAAGCTTTATCCTTGATTTTTTTCTGGAGCCCATTCAAGTCTTCAGACATTACAGTTGCCCCATCGTAACATTGCATCCTATTAATTTATGTTGATAATCAAACTGTTCCAAAATTTTGTCTAGCATTTTGTATAAAGCTTTTGATGTTCTATCTTCACTCACATCACAGGAACCCAAAAATCTCTCAACCAATACACCTTCCAAATCAACAAATTTTATTATTAAAGAGCACTGGGAAGTCTGATTTATGTCTGTGGTGCCATCTACTTGAATAGAAGAGCGTTTTACCAGGTGGTTATAATTAAAATGACACTACTCGGAGAGCTCTGGAGGAAGTACTATGAATATAGCAGTGAAACTTGGAAGGCAAATTAAAACATACATACATACATATCACTAAGCTGTTCTATGAGATTCAGAGGTTAGCTCCAAAAAGAAATACAAACTACCAGATATTTTTACTTACTGTTGTCGTATCAAACTTCTCCATTTACAGGGATACAACTCGGGCTTCACTGATATCCATTACACGCCGTACACACGATCTTTTATACTTTCATACTCATAATCTTTTTCTCATGCAGACACTCCTGAAGCTGATCCACCCATGTCTTCCTTGGCTTTCCTCTGCCTTTCCTTCCTGCCACTTGGGCTAAAAAGATTTTCTTAGTAAGCATCTCATCACTCATTCTTTCAACATGGCCAAACCACCGAAGCATATTGGTCTCCACCTTGCTAACAACATTTTACTTCACATGACACAACTGCAACACATCTTCATTCCTCACACAATCAGACAGTGTCTTGCCACAAACGACTGTGTGGCAAGACACTGTCTGATTGTGTAAGTAATGCATTTCTCCAGCACAGAAATGACTCCTATGCTTCTTCTGCAGTACCCAGGTTTCACTGCCTTGCATCAGCGTAGGGACAACTACACTTTCATACACAGCCATGCGGGACTCTCTAGAGAACCCATCATTCCTGTGAAAACCTCCCAGAGCAGCTATGACTTTCAATGAAGAATTCACCCGCCTACTAATTTCACCATCCAATTTGTTCTCTCTGTCAAACATGCTTCCTAAATACACAAACTCACTCACCTGGTCAATCACAGTGCCATTTATACTTACATTACATTCAGTGCCACCAGTTCCTCTCTCAAAAACCATAACTTTGGGTTTTCCATTATTTATACTCAGTTTGAATTTCATGCAAACTTTGTACATCCGAGACAACATACTCTGCAAATCACTTTTGCTCTCTGCCAACAGGACAGTGTCATCAGCATACAGCAATCTGCATACACGGATATCACCAAAGCATAAACCACTATAATCTATTTTGGCATCACGCATGCACGCGTCCATAAATATATTAAACAGCCATGGTGTTATTACACAACCTTGTATAACTCCTGCACCAATAGAAAACCATTTTGATAAAACACCATTCACTCGTACACAAGCTCTACTACCAGCATACATGGCTTTTACACTATTAAGTAGATTCCTAGTAACACCATATTCACTCAATACCTTCCACAAAAGTGTCCTATTTATTCGGTCATAAGTTTTCTCTAAATCTATGAAGGCAGCAAAAACTTTCTTACCAAGAGCCAGATACTTTTCAATCATCGTGCGTAATGCAAAAATCTGGTTAGTGCAGCCTTTACCAGGCATAAAACCACTCTGAACCTCCCACACTTTCTCTGATGTAAGACCTCATACTTTTTCAATAACAACCTTACCAAATACTTTCCCTGGCTCACTTAGTAGGCTAATACCACGATAGTTCTTGCATTCAGTCTGATCACCTTTTCCCTTATACAAGGGAACAATAATAGCATCCTTCCAATCCCGAGGGACCATTCCTAACTCCCAGCACAACTGCCAAATTTCAGTTAACCAGTCAATTACAGAGTCACCACCATATTTCAACATCTCGGCAGTTATGCCATCAACTCCTGGAGCCTTACCATTCTGAAGAGATTTTAGAGCTTTACACACCTTTTCTCTTGAGATCCCTCCTGTGCTTCCATCCCTCACTGTGACATCATCTGCATCTGTCTCAGAATCATCTTTGCTTTCCTGATCTAATAACTCACAGAAGTATTCACCCCATCTTTCACTTAATTCATTGGGCTTCCACATCATTTCCTCGATCTCATTCTTCACACAACTTACAACTTTGTTTCTTTTATTTTTCCTCAGTCTCATGTACTTCCAGAAAGACTTCCTATCTTTCCAAAAAGCCAGTTCATGCCTTTCCACCTTCTCCTTCCTATCTTTTGCCTTACTCTGGCGAACCAGCTTAGCAGCTTTACGCTTCATTGAGCGATATTCATCCACAGAGACTCTACCTTGCAACATCCCCAGATAGGCTTCCTTCTTTCTCTTTACTGCCTCTTCAATCTCAGTATTCCACCAAGCATCACCTCTATTCTTACCCACTGTTGTGGTGCCACAGACCTCTTTAGCAGCAGTGACAACACAGTTCTTTAAACATTCCCACTTCTTTTCTACATCCCTCTCACCAGACGTCGGCTCCTTCAGTCGTTCTCTGAGTAAGTCAGAATAATGCTGACAGTCTTCAAGGAGCCTATCAACCTTTATTCTTTCTATCCTGGGTCTCTTTCTATTCCTTTTCCTCCAACCAACATTAAGTTTCACTCGTGACACTACCAAGTAATGATCAGAACCAACATCCGCACCTTTCATCACACGGGTGTCAACAATTAAGTGTTTCAGACGCTGATCGTAGACAACAAAATCTATCACACTCTTTCGACCAAGAGTACGATTTTCCCAAGTATATGTGTGGATATACTTGTGGTTGAAAAATGTATTAGATACACACAAACCATTCTCAACGCAGAGTTCAATTAATCTTTCACCATTACTATTCATACAAGGATCATTAAACTTGCCCAGAACATTGTTAGAAATTGCATTCTGCCCACCTACTCTAGCATTGAAATCCCCTGCTATTATAACTTTTTCTTTAGCACCAAACTGGCTCAAAACAGCTTTTAGCTCATTCCAGAAATCTTCCTTCTTGTCAGAAGGTTCAGAGTCACAAGGAGCATACACTACAACAATTATGATTCTCTGAAGTTTCTTTTTCAAACAAATCCAGAGAATTCTCTCACTTACGCAACTATAGTGAATCAAGTTGTTCTTCATCTTTTCACTTAAAATCACACCTACACCAGCCTGTCCTCTCACATTATTCAATACTCCAGACCACACACTCACTGTGCCATTCACTTCTACTCCAATTTCCTTCTTTTGGTTTCACTTACACACAGCACATCCAGTCTATACTTATTCATCTCCTCAATCACCTCATTCATCTTGCCATTTATACCTCTAGTATTCCATACACTAGTCTTGCATTCACTCAGCCGAAATCTCTGTCTCATACGCGTTTAGAAAGTCCAGGTCGATTCCGTGGTGGACCGTCCATCTCAAGTGTGTTAGGTTCACCATATCCCACACTTGAGTCCTGATATTGATTTCTTTTTGTCTTTTTAATCAGGTAAGTATATCAGTGTGGGGGATTAGCCCACAGCTGAGGGTTCCAGTTGGTCATTCAACCTAAGGATTCTGGAACAAAACCCAGTGAGTTGGGGTCTTTTCACCAATGTCACACAGAACTAGCTTGCACCTCTCCAAGATTCACAGAGGCCCTAGTTGCTGTTGTGTGTGCTATTGTTACCATGGAGCGCCCCAAGGAGGCAAACTCATAGCTCACTACGGCTGCCGCTGTCAAGAATTATGAAATTAAAAAAATTAGATCAACTGTTAAGCACCAGGTGAAGGAATGGTACTGTGAAAGAAAACAAAAGCTAGAATGGGTATAATATTTATTGTTATCGTTCAGAAATTACAAAGTCGGTTCAATATGTGTGCATTCCAGGTCGATTACATGCTGAACATGCAATACCAAATTATCAACACATGCTCGTAGCATTTCAGGTATGATATTTGAAACATGTCGCATTATGCTTGACTTCAGCTTTGGTATGGAGCAAATATAACCCTGGTAGACTCTATCTTTGAGATATCCCTAAAACCAGAAGTCACAGGGATTGAAATCTGGCGATCGTGAAGTCCAAACATGAGAATAACCTCTGGAAATTATGCATCAACTTCCAAATGTATCCTGAAGCAGCTGTTTAATTGTGCGACCAACATGTGGTGGTGCCCCATCTTGCATAAAAACAGTACTCGGTAAACACTCTCTTTCTTGCAACGCAGGAATGACATGTTGAGCTAGAAAGTCACGTTAACATTCACTTGTAACAATGCATCGCACTACACCTGCAGGGGTTCTTTCCTCAAAGAAAAATGGTCTGAGAATAGAACTGGATGTGAATCCGTACCATACAGTCACATAAATGGACTGCAATGGTCATTGGAACACAGCAGTACCCCATACCTGGCAGTTATGAGTGTTCACTGCACCTGCCAGTGTAAAATGGGCTTCATCAGTTCACAGAATGTTGTAAGGAAAGGTTTCTTCCATACCCATTTTTGCCAAAAACCATAATGCAAAATTTTTTCATTGCCCTGGATCTTGGGGGTTTAATTTGTGCACCATCTGAATTTTGGATAGAAGTGTAAAATGCACCGTAGCACTTCGCATACAGTTGACCATGGGATTGACAGTTGTCGAGCAACTGCTCGGGCACTTGTTGAGGATGCAGGAACCTCTACATTTGCTGACCTGTCGGTGATAGCAACAGCAATCTCGTCAACCACTTTCTCTGGGACACATTACCAACCTCTTCCGGGTGAAACATTTAATTCACCTGTTTGTTCAAATTTTACAAGCATTTTCTTTAATCTGTTTCTTGTCAGGGGCCCTTGTTACAATCCTTTTAATCTTCTGTACTCTGTTAGCACCAATGATGCGTTCCCATTTCTCTCATAAAACAACTTCATTAAGAGTGCACAGTCTTTCTTTTCTAGCATGATGATCATCCACAACTATTGCCATCAAAAATATTCTTGTTGTTTTGTAGTCTGCAGCCTGTCTCACAGACAAAACTGTCTCATAGATCATTTGCATAGTCCCCTACAGTGTGTTGTGTGGCTTTGGAAATATCCCACGTGAAATGCTACAAGCGTGTGTTTATGATTTTGTATTGCATATTCAGCACGTAATTGACCTGGATGGCACACTTATTGAACCAACTTTGTGATTTCTGAACGATAACAATAAATAATATACCCATTCCAGCTCTTGTTTTTTTTTTCACAGCGCCATTCCTCCACCTGGTGGTGAACAGTTGACCTGTTTTTTTTTATTTCATAATTCTTGACTGCATGTTCTAATTCGCCTTCCTTCCAAGTTTCTCTGCTATATCTGTCATAGTACTCCCTCAAGAGCTCTCTGAGTAGTGTCATTTTAATTATAACCACCTGATACTTAATTTATTTCATTTTTGACATGATCAAAAGCCTAGCATTCTCTCTTAGGGCATTGGTGATAGTGGTCTGATTTTTTTCAAAATTCCTTTTAATTGAAAACATTAATTTGCATTTCAGGTGTTCGCCAGAATCACCATGTTTATGAAGTGACCGTGTTATCTTATATATAAAACACAAAACGTCTGTTTGTCTGAAGTAGCAAAAACTCTCGAACGCCGAACTGTGGCATTGTGAAATTTGCATAGCTTATTAATAGTTGGAATTTCTAGGTCAACGCAACTATTTTAAGAACACTAAGTTGTTCCGTTCGCGAGTTATGAATGAATTAATAAGCTAATCAATAAAGTCAGCGTCATTTGCTACGTCATCGTTATCTGTTCCAAATCTGAAAGCACGTGACTGCATTCATCCACAGGTGTTTCTATTCTTTGAGAACTGTGCATAAAAAAAAGGCAAAAACGAACTTTACGAAATCCTAACGAAACGGGCTGAAATTTTTGTCAACACCATGAATTGGTAATAAGAGGAGTCCCTCAAAATTTCACCAGAATCTGGTCAAAACTTTTTAAAATAGGCATGGGATTTCTAATTCATCAGTAAACAGAAATATATACGCAGAAATGGTTAATAAAATTTTGACGGCTAATTTAAAAGGTTATTTACCAATTCAGGCGAAATTTGGAGGTCATGTTCCTATTAATGATTTATGGTGTTCATTAAAATTTCAGCCAGTTTCATAAAATATTCGCAAAGATACGTTTTTAACTATTTTATCCCAGAGATTCGCCCCTCAAAGACGTTTGAAACCGAAAGCACGTGATGCATTTGATCGCCGATAACAAATTGTTAACGAATTTTGTTCAGTCAGTGTTCCAATTCCGTGTCTCCTGGACGCGTGTTAAATAATTCGTAACGCTTTTGGTCCATTTGATTCTACAGCTGTATGTTGGAATGTCAAGAGCAAAGGATCCAACAAAATTATATATTGTCGCCGATGAAGGAGAAACCAAAAATGTTGTGTACGGCCAAGTGCTGAAATAATCACACTATGAATAAATAATTTGTTAAATCAGCTTTTTTCTTTCTTGTGAGCATCAATTTTTTTCCCGATTTTTTTCAGTGACATATAAGAGAATATGAAATTAATAAGCCTAAATCCCAGGCAAAGCTGGGTAGTGAAGGTAGTATTTAATAAATCTGAGAATCTGTCTCTATTCCATGCCAAATGTTTATTACTAAAAAGTAAGCAGGGCCAATAAAATAATTTCTGTAACACAGAAGTGCTGCAATTCTGTGATTGGCTTAAAATGGGAAAAGCATTTTGAAGTCTTTACAATTTCTTATCTCCCTTACCTTTTGCATGATATACATGTTATTTACATCCCTGTAAAGCTGACATTGTCAGTTTTCATCTTATGTGGATAAAACTTGAATTTTCCCACACTGAATAGCATTTTCATAGGATTCAAGTTATAATGTTGACAAAATTTGCTGTCCTGCACTGTCTTGCTTTGCAACATTAAATTAATTGCAGGTAAGGTAAATGTGGATGGATTTTTAATCTGTAACAAGTAAATGAATGGTTCATTTCAGTTCTATTAAGAAAAAATTACTGTGGCATGATATTAGTCGTTTTGTGCCATTAACAGAGTACAGGGCCTGCCTACTTTTGATGTCCCCCACACACTGTTTTTTCAAGTTTTGTGTGTATTTGGCAAAAGAAGAGCTACTAAGCTTAGAAGGTCTTGTATATTTTATATTATATGAATGCTCATTCCAAACTGAATAAGTACTTATAAATTAATTTCTGGTACTTGCCATAGTTCATAAATAAAAAAATATTAACCTAGGCTACACTTTTGTCCCCTTTCCTTGCAAATTTTTTAGTCTTAATAAGAATTAATCAGTTACTACAGACACAAACAAATATTTTAAAGTATGAAAAGGGTTTTACATTTCTTGAATGTTCATTTCAAGCTCTTTCAAGTGCAGTGTAATTTTTCTTCTTTCATTGAGTATTACAGAAGTTATTGATATATAACAAATAAGGGTAAGTAGATCATGCTAGTTATGTTAAGAGATTAGAACTTTTACAAAGAAAGTTCATAAGTTTAGAACTTTTGACCTTGTCTTAGATCTTCATGACTTAAGACAAGGTTGAAAGCTCCCAACTTATGAACTTTCTTTGTAAAAGTTCTAATCTCTTAACATAACTAGTGTGATCTACTTACCTTTATTTGTTATGTCTTGTTACGTGTTTTGCCTATCATCGTCATTATTGATATATTTGAGAGACTACACATTTGTCCCCCTCTCGGTATTTATGAAGTATTGTGTACTTTCCAGTGGATAAATTCATGAATTGTTTTCCAGGCATGGGCAAAGCCTACAGAATAGAAGAATGGAGGGAGAAAAAGAAAGCAGCAAAGGCCCAGAAAATGCAAAGATATCCCAAAAGTTAAAAGATGAAGGTAAAATGAAGGAATCACTTGGTAGACATAAGAAGCAAAACAAGAAAGATGAACTGATGGTGTCAGAAGAAGATTTGAAGAGGAAGAGAGAAAGGTTGAGAAAACAGAGACAAAGACAAAAAAAAAAAAAAAAAAGAAATAAGTTGCTGAGTTGCCCAACCCTCTAAAAGAAGACAAGGAACAGGCTCGGCAGAGAAAAGCGTCATATTGTTCGAAGCTGAAAACTTCTACACCAGTCAAGCTGTTAAAAATTTTGGGCAGAACCTCACACCAGATGGTAGGAAAGGTTGATTTCCAGAAACAGCAAAAGCTCTGTCAAGAAGTTCATTCTGGCCTTGCCTTGTTGATACTAAGAATACCAGTCCAAGTAAAAGGATATTCAGAGTTGAAGAAGAAATATTCTTCTCATAATACCTGGTAAATATGTCATGCTAATTAACACGGCAATCGGACATCACCGAATTGACTGTAATTACTGTTTCACACATGAATTAAATCACATCAGAAAACTTGAAAATTTCCCGCTCCACTGTGATGAAATTTTCAAGTTTTCTTATGTGATTTAATTCATGTGTGAAACAGTAATTACAGTCAATTCGGCGATGTCCGATTGTTGTGTTAATTATCACAAGTAAAAGGAAATTAGAAAAAGTCAAAAGTTAAAGCCTACCTTGGTATTGGTAAGCACATAGCACAAAAATTAGTATTGGGGAAGTTCCAAAAAACAGTTGGAAAACCCAAGCGCAAATCAGTGATCACACAAGATAAAGATTAAGCTATCACAAATTTTTGGATACAAAACTCTTTTACATCAAACAAAAGAGACATTGAAGAACTGAAAGACCAAGGAAAGTAACCAGCATCAAATCACAATGTACACCAACAGGCAAATGTGTGAAAAGTTCTGCACAGCAAATTTCAAAGTTTCTTATGGTGCATTTGTTGCCAGAAAGCCTTGGTATATACGCCCAAGAATGACGTGCATGTGCAAGATAACGTCAAGTTTTGGTTTATGGTGAATGGCCTTCAAAAATGCATCCCCGAAATCTTCAATTTCTGAACATTTGTCTCCAGTTCTCTGTACCCAATTAATAATGGTAAACTTTTTTATTATATGGAATGCCTAAATCGCTCATGTGAAAAGTGTGGAGCAAAGAATCTTGATATTCTTCATGGTCATGATGGAAAATATGAAGTTTCATATCAAGCATTTCAAAAGTCTGAAAAAGGAAGACTGGAAGTAGTCACAAAAACTACTACATTGCAGAGTTTGTATTCAGTGGTATGAGAAAATTTGGATAAATGCCCTATGCATGAATTCATTTACAATTGCCAAATGTTGCAACAGAATAAGCTCCTTGATGTTCCTGAAAATACCCTTGCTTTTATGCGAGATTTCTCCAAGAAATATGCTTGTTTAGTTCCATACGAAGTTCAAAGCCTGCACTGGACAACAAAGCACACAACGTTAGTTTCTGTTGTGTACTACAAACAAAATGGTTCCTTAAAGAAGCAATATATTTATCACTTGTCCAATATTGAAACACAAGATGCATTTATTCGTTAAGTAGATTTGAAAATCTTGAAATATGTTTTGGAAGAAATGAACTTAGGGCCGTCTGTAACAATAAAGTTTTCAGATAACTGTGCTGCACAGTTTAAAAACAGAAAAACATTCTGGCGGTTGGCTGAAACATAAAAAGGGAAAATTTTATGTTTTTTTGCTTCAGGACATGGAAAAGGTGAACACGATGCTGAAGGTGCTCTAGTTAAGAAAAAATCAACGGCTGCTGTTCTGAGGAAAGAATTTTTACCTGATCAGAAGGCTGTGTACGAATTTTGTGTGGAGAAGATATAAAAGGATCCACCTGTAATAAAACCTGATAGCCATGAAACTCAGTTGATTAAAAAAAGTATTCTTTATTGACAAGAAACCACGTGCTTTGCCAGACTGTGAGAAATTAGGTGGTACTCATGAGCTGCATAGCATAGGTGAAGGCAAGCTTTTGCATCGCTAATTTTCTTGCCTGTGTAACTTGGAGGATGCTGTAAATTGCCAAAGTCTTTTTTGTCAAGCATTTGAAGAAGCTACATTTTTTCAAAAAAGGAGACAAACTACATTGGGAATCCCATCAACATCAGTACAGAGCGATTCAAACTCTGATAATGAAAATGAACTGGCCACACAGGCGGACATGGTGCAAACGAACAATATTGTTGCTGTAACTTGTGATGATGATTTCTACTTGATTTCAGTAGAAAATTCACCCTATTACACAGAGGTGGAATGTAGTGATAACTACAGCTGTAAATTTCCTCCAAAATCAACTCTGATACAAGGGAAATATTTAGAAAAATCAACAAAGACAAGCACTTATACACACTGGAGCCCTCAAAGCATTGTTTTGCTTATGCCAGTGAGGTCATCTGTATTGTTCCAATTGAAGAAGAGGGCTTTACTAGGGGAACATCTAATTATTTTCTGAATGGTGCAATGTATAACAACATAATGAGCAATGTCCACTAAAACTTTGTTAGAATTTGTGTCAAGACTGCACACTTATTAATTTTAAAATGCCTATATATTATAATATCACTGATTATTGATCTAGTAATTAAAAATCTGTTATTCATTTAGAAATTTATACTTAAGTTAATTTAAGAATTTACACACTTAAAAATTTTATTGAGTAAAAGAAAAGTGTTTTTCAGTTTAAGCATTTTTATTTGTAGTTTTTATACTTCCAACAGTCTGTCATTTGAATGTATTTTTTTTGTAAGAAAAATCTTGTATATTTCCTAAAAGTACACATTTCAAGCTTTCATGTATGACACATTATATTTGGAATCAGTGAAAAATCTGATATTTTAAACATTTTTCTCCCATTTTAAACTGACCACGGCCGCAAAGCCATTTGTATCCAGTAAACCAACAATTTTAAAAATTAATATTGTAAGATTTACTGTTCTTCTTGATTTCTTTCTTGGCAACAATTGTCAGTGAATCTATTGGTCGTCCTTGAAATAAAATGTCTCTTTTATCTTCATCTTTCCACCGATTAAGTGGAGTTCGCAATAAATTGCAAACAGTGCTGTTAACAGGATACATACTAAAAACTATCGCTATCAGTTAAACTGTACACAAAACTAAAATATCAGCTAAAGTTTTCAACAAATAATCAAAAAGCATGAAAAAGCAAATCCCTTTCGGAAAGCATGTACCACAGCACAACAAGGAAAAACCTTGGGTAATCTAACCTGCTGCTTACCATGATGTCTTTTGAAGGGTACTACTCCACGCTCAAAAACCGAGATGCAGAGCTCGGCGTCTAAAGCTAAAACACTTCACTTGAATGAGCAGATTGGAGAGGGTGACATCACGGTTACCATGGCAACTTGGCTGAAAACTACAGACTTCCAAGCATTCTCATTTCGGCTCTTCACTTGCTGTTTTGCGTATAAGGACTTGTTTTCTGTGTTGATTGCACTATGTGAATTGATAACTATTCAAAATTTTGAGTATTTTGGAACTGGATAAAGGCAAAAAAGAATATATTATACAGTACGAAATTACTGAAATTAACTTTATTTTAAGTAAAATAGGTGAAGAGCCCAGGAGCAGAAAGTACTGAAAACTGTGACGTGCATCACAGAATGAAGACTCCCTTTGCAGAACATTTTCTTTTTAATCTTAGATTTCAGTGCCTTACAAAATATATTTTATTTATCTTAGATTTCAGATTTCAGTTTCGTTGTAGAATATTTCTATTTACAGAACATATTTTGTTAAATCTTAAATTTCAATCCTTTGCAGAACTTTTTTTATTTTAAATTTGCGAGCGCAGCTCTCACTCGCATACCCCGATCTGCTGATAACTCCTCTTGTCTACCCTTCCTGCCCTTCTGCCCAGAGCACCGAACAATCGACCCCTCCCACACATTCATCCACTCCTACCATTTGGGATGGTAGGAGATTGTTTCTCCCTGTGTGTTTTGAAAGACCCTCCCCCACCTCCCCGCTAATATGTTGTGAAAGTGGGAGGCGCCGAGCCGTGTTAAACCACATATTGCTGGTGAGTGTTTGTTAGGTGTCGATCTTGGAAAAAATTACCTCAAGTCAACAACACCAGAACACACGGGACGGCGGGATTCCTACCCAAAGTTTTAAACTACCGCCGAAGTAAAGTTGCTAGAAAGGAGTCTCCCACCTTAAAATTTTTTAAGGAAAAATATATATATACTGTATAAAATCTTGGTATGTATCTTGACCACTCACAAAATTCAAGCTTTTGAAACGTATCCTTCATAAAATGACGTTCTTTAAAAATGAATCTTTCACTGAGTTCCAAAAATTGCAGCCGAATTTATCGTTCATGTTGGAAATATAATCAATTTATGGACACGTGAGTCGGCTTCTGCATGTAGCGGCCAGGACAATTATTCATTTTGCATATCAGGCACGAGATTCTTTCCCAGAATCCAAAGTTTTTCATTATTTAGTATCGATACAAAACTGAAGAGAATTCGAGGGGAGGGTATTAATGTGTGTGTGAAGGGGGTCGTTTTCCGACTGGGAACAGTATTCCGTTTTTCAAAACTTAAAAATTTTCCCATAATCATTACTTCTTCTTTCTAAGTTGCCTCTGCCCAGTATTGTTGCTAAATATCTGTCTATTGCACAAATGTTTGTATTTCAGTTTGAAACTATAGGGTACAATTTTCGAAAAAATGAATTCGACGGAGCAAAAATTTTCCTGTTATCTTTAAGCATGAGTTTCTCTAGCAGATTTGGGAAATTTTGCTTTTGTTGTTGCCATTTGCGTCATTCTCAAGAATGAAGTCAATTGGGGGGGTCCAGCTGGAAACGAAATTCGGTCTTTCAAAACATTCAAAAACGGAAGCTAGACTGAGTAACGATTTCTCCTGTAATTGTAATTTTTTTTTCTCGTGGTTCCCTCTGTTCAGTATTAATGTAAAATATGATTTTGTTCAATAAATGATTGCATTTCAGCTTCAAAATGGAGGGAAAATTTCCAAAGATGGAAATCGAACTGTGCAAAGAGTTTGAAAAAACTGCTCTCCACTCAGAATAACTCTGACATAGCTCTCTATGTTGTGATATTCAGAAGATAACAGGCTACATTGCTGATCTATCAGAACAATACAGTGTGTATTTTGAAAAGGTGGAAATTTGTTAACATAAGTATTAAGAAGAACAGGTATTTTATTGAATTTTGAATAATTAATATTTCCAAAAACCAGGACTTGAAAAATACCATGCCTGAGATGCCCAGGGCACGTAAATTATTGGCCTGGGCAAGTAAAAATGAAACCTAGTTGCCTGGTCGGGCAACTAGATTTAAAGAAAAAAAAAAAAAGTTTGGAATGGAGAATTTTCTACTTGTGAAAAAGACTGTCGTTGCGTGTTTTTCATTTTACTACAGATCATCAGAAGTTGTGTAATTGTTACGGAATGAGTGCCAAGGCCAAGAGAATAGCACTTCTTCAATTATATTATGCTCGAGGTCCAGAAACTGGGGGTCATACGTAATTTTGCTCCAAATGTTATTTACAGTTAATGACGGGATGCATGCCTCTGATGAAACTAGCCTCCAGTGACAAAATGCGTAAACTGCCATGAAACAGGAGAACGAAGACTGATGGGCAAAAAAGTCATGCTTTATGGGAAGGGAGTGACAATGGAAAATTTATTGCACAGCCCCAGGTAGGGTTGGGTCTCTGATATAACTTGAGTGAGGGAGAGGAGAGTGGAAGCTTCCGCCCACACACACACACGAACTGGCAGCAGTACTAATGAAACAAAGGCTGAGTTTCGTTTAAGAACGAGTCTGCGCGTTTAGCCTGGAGAAGAGCAAAAATCGCAGACGGCGATAACTTAGTTTATTTGAGAGATCACTAGTTCGTGTTAGCTGTGAGTATAAGTTGTATTTAGTAATGGACACAAGATTTTTTTTTTTGAAAAAAAAAAAAAATCAGCAATGAGAGTATATCTCATAGTAAGCAATTATGTGAACTTGCCGATCTGTCTGTCAGCAGTAGTTACAAATTTGTCTTTCGCATTGTTGAGTGACATAATTTCAGAATCGTTTGCAAAACAAACTCATGCAAGCAGACTATGATAAAGTGTATGAAAAAAAAAAAACACCGTTGCACAGTTCAGGAATCTTAGATAAAAACATTTAATTGGCTAAAATCAAATGATGGCAAGATTTATGTGTGCACTGTTTGCCAAAACCATCTTAAAATTGCCGATACCAACCAGCAATTTTTTCAAGGAATGTGGGGTGTCCGTGATAATATACAGTAGTTTTTATAATAACTGCACACAACAGTAGTTGAAAACATAAGGATTGCCTTTGTTTCTAAGTTAATTCTTTGGATATTTTATGATGCAAAATCACTTCTACTTGCACAAGAGAAAAAGGTAAGTAATTTTTACATTCAAAATTGTTAAAAACTACTTAAACTGCTGTACAGTTAACAATGATTATTTAATTTTTTTGCAAAACATGGAACGTATATTAAAAATTCTTGAACATATCATCACGAAAAATTTCTCAAATGCCATAGATTACCTTTCTTAAAACTTGAGATATATGCTTTTGTGCATTTTGAATGCTGGCGATGCAAAATATGTATAAAAAGTTTATCATAATTTTTAACTTTAAAAAAATGTGGCTTCTGTTTTGTTATCTTAAAAGATAAATGTTTCTGGGCATATAGATTTTTCTTCTGGGCAAGTAAATATTTTTTGCACATGCCCAGCTGGGCATGTAACTTTTCAGATATTTTTCAAGCTGCAAAGAGTTTGAAAAAATTGCTCTCTGCTCAGAATAACTCTGACATAGCTCTCTGTGTTGTGATATTCAGAAGATAACAGGCTACATTGCTGATCTATCAGAACAATACAGTGTATATTTTGAAAAGGTGGAAATTTGTTGACATATGTATAAGAAGAGCAGGCATTTTATTGAATTTTGAATAATTAATATTTCCAAAAACTCATGTCAGTTCTGAGCAGAAGAAAGAATAGGAAGATCTTTCCAATTTCGTTGAATTTGTAAAAGTTTTCACACTCCGAAGACAAAAAAAAAAAAAAAGATTTATTCTTTGAGTACACTATTTTTGTCACTTGGATCTGTAGAAATATGCAAGAAAGCAGGACAAATGGAACATTTTTTTCCAATGCTCTCTTAAAACAAGTTCTAAATGAAAGCAGAGATCCCAAAATTTATTAAGTTTGCTTTTTTTTTATTCTTTCTGTGCCTGTCTCAGAGGCAATTTGTGAATCCTGGGTTCAACAATTGACAAATTGCATTAGTAATAGACCCAATACTAATGATGGAGATGATGTTATAGTTAGAATAAATGATAAATGAATGTTTTTAATGTCAAACAGAGCACTGTTTGGATATAAATCAGTCCAAAAAATACTGAAAGCTGCTCTAGTTTCAACATGTGGGCCAAATTACCACAAATGCTTCGTGAATAATTCATCTACATCAATGGCACACTAACTTCAAAAGTTATTAACAGAATATCAAATTCTAAATACATACCCTGGTTCTAAATAAATTAATTTGATTTAAATAAAGGGTTTTTTTATTGTTATATTTAACAAGAGGTTTCAACTGATGGTAAGTAATTTTTTAATGTTTGTTTTACTGTGATTTATTCAGTTAATTTTTTTTTTTTTTATGAAATTTTGTCAAAGTGTTACACACTTTGCTCACAGTACATTTACAATTTTTGGAAGTCATGTTGCAGAACACTGAACGTAATTCTGCTCCTGGGATGAAGAGGCACTTCACCTACGTCACCTGAAAAGCCATCTGTGTTAGGAAGTAAATGTAAAAGGCTTTTTTTTTTTCAGTAAATAAATGAATAAAAACAGAAACGTGGACTGAATATCTTATTATTGTACCAAAACTGAAAACAACTCCAGGTCACTCCTGAAGTTTCTTCTAGAATTCTGTCTCTAGCTTTTATTGACTGAGTGAGTGATCTCTGAGGTTTTGTGGAGCACATGACAAACATGGCCCAAAAGTGCAAAACACAAAGCTACAACAACTAAATTTCCTTGTTCCAACATGATGTCTAATTTCATCTGCCGATCTCATTTATGCAGTTTTTGGATGGTTTTGTATTTCATTAGATATATAATTTGCATGAGGTGTTTGTGTATGCTATTGAGTGGAGCTCTCTTTATGAGACTCAAGATAATTAGTTGTTCAGGCATATGTACGAGATGACACATCCGATCACCAGGATTTTTTGCATGCGATTTCCACGGTCAGGGTTTGACGCCTTCCAATTCCCCAAATTCCCTGTCATTGAGGAATAATAGTCCAAAAACTTGCTTTCGGGGGTTTTTCGGGGTTTTGAGAAGGGGTCTTTTGTTACCATCTCCTCCAAAGATCTTCAGCCGATCGCGGTGACACTTGCCAGAGAGAAAGGGAAGGACATGGTGAGTGACATAGGGTTGGTATCAAGGTGATTGGTCATGTCGTATAAAAATAATGACCATTAAAAATCTGACAATTTTAATAATCATTGATAAAATCCGCTCTCTATACGAGACTCGGGACAATTAGTTGTTCGGATATTGCTACGACATGACACATCCGATCACCGTGATTTTTGGCATGCGATTGGACGTTGTCCACGGTCAGGTTTTGATTCCTTCCGATTCCCAAAATTCCATGTCATTGAGGAATTTCTATTAAAACTAGATGGCCTTTTACTTGAACCATTTCACAAAAGTCGGCTCACTAACATTACTTTAAAAAAATTGCTTGAATTGAAAAACGAAGAAATGGAAAGATTCCGTCTGTTAGCCCAACACTTGTTTAATCTATAATAATAAAAGGAAATTTGTGTGCGTGTCTGTCTTTCGCAATACAAAATGAAAAACGTGGTTCCCGATCTGAGTGTGTCTTTCCGCTTTGTTTACATGCAACCTGATTACAACCAGCATGAAGGAAAGTAATTCATGATAAATTTTAGGCATTTCCTTTTTAGAATGTTTTGTACTTTTGTTCTGGAAGTCATAAATTTTACGTGCTTGTTTTTTAGAATTTGTTATAATAGATGCCTTAATGACCTTAGATTTTGCAATAGCTTCACTCAAAATTTGCCAACTGTTCCCAAGTTATTGGCTACCGTTGGCTGCTTGTCCTAGTTTGTATTTATGATTTCTGTTTGCCCCTTCCTGAAAATTAAGCTATGGGCAGCCATGGTAGTAGTGTTTACCATGAAAATACATCATCATGTCTTACATAGCATAGCAAGTTTAGTTCTCTTGACTACCAGAATAAATAATTCTGTGGTTGTAGTGGTGCAAGAATCACCACATTTAGTTTACAGCAATCTTGTTGAAGTAACTCGCACATTCTTTCTTTTGGAAGAAGGGCGAGATCAATACTGAAAATATAAATAAATAAATAAATAAATAAATAAATAAATAAATAAATAAAAATAAAAATTGAGCCCTGTGAGTCAGACTTAAGTACTTGGCTCTTGTGTTGTGTGTATTGCACTATGTTTTAGTAGAACACTCCTTTTCTTGACATAGATGTTGGACCCAGATTTTACTCTAGACAATTATGCTTTCCAGCTAGCAAATCAAAACACACATGCAAATTAACAGCCGAAGTTCAATCTACACTGTCACATGCACTTAATAATAAACAAAAATAGGATTGGGCTGTAGATGTAACAGTGTGAGCATGGTGTGTGATAGCATGCTCCAATTCAGGTGCCTCAGCACCTCCTGCTTGCTAGATTAGCCCTGCATAACACAAAGGCACATAATTGAATAATAGCTACACACTATATGTACAACTTTTTCACACGTTATATATGTTCTATGTGTCGTGTGCACACTTACAGTAAAAACGTCTTTGCATTCATTCATCATATATGACTTTGTTGTATTAAATACTCCCATATCCGTGGAAGTATTTAATACAACAAGAAAATAATATGAAGTATAAAAACAAAAAGAAAAACAAAAGAAATAATAAATACTTAAAAAATAAGAACAGCTGCAGCAATTCTGAAGTTAACCCGATAGATGTGGATGTGACTCACACGTGAATACACATCTATATAATGATGACGGAAGATGTCGACGTGGAGTGACTATGACGAGGGTATGACCGAGGTGCTCTAGATATATAACAACTTTGAGCATAGATCCAGGATGCATACCGTTGATAATGGCCGAAAGTCAGTCGCGCCAAAACATGTCCGGTGGTTTGTGTGGCGTCGTGTGCGTATTGCAGTGGTTGTCTGGCATTGTTCAGAGATTGATGATAGTTTTTTGATGTCCGTTTGTATAGTCTTTGATTGTGTCCATTCCTTCTTTTAAAGATTAACGACACATGTTGATGGTAAAAGATTTTTAATTGCATTGTATATAATTCGTTCACGCATTCTTTGTATGTATCCATAGTCGTATTTAATTTGAACTGAAACTCTGGTCGCAGTTTTAACCAGGCCTTTTTGCAACAATAATATTCTATGTGTCGAAGACACGCTATATGCATACTTCAATTTCAAGATACTAGATGAAGAATCCTATTATGAAACACTTCCACAAGGTGAGTGCTAGATGACATAATAACTTAAACATATAATAATATTTCAAAGTCATATATGATGAATGAATGCAAAGACATTTTTACTGCAAGTGTGCACATGACACATAGAACATATATAACGTGTGAAACAGTTGTACATATAGTGTGTAGCTATTATTCAATTATATATTACCACGTAAAATATATTTTTGGTAGTTTATACTAACCAAAATTCTATTGCTACAAAGGCACATGTCAGTGTTGTCTGAGATCATATTAATATGAGCACATTAAAAATAACACTTAAGCAGTAGATAATATGATTATATGGACATCACTGATAAGATGCTAACCCATGTAGGGCAATATTTACAAAATAACACCTGTGCATGCATGCCCTCGAGCCTTATGCCATTATGGGGAGAATTAAATCTTCTGTATTGATTCAGGTCTGTTACTAGTTATACAAAGTGCACTCCTATAGATTTTTCACAGTTCACTATAAGGCTCAGCATAGTTCTTTGTGCCATTTGTCGCAGATTCACAGTGGCTGTATGTTGAGCATTCGGCTGAAATTTGGTATGCACAATAAAAAAAAAAAAATTGCAGAGTCAGCCTTCCTCACTCAGTGGCATGCTGTGCATTACATGCTGAAGGGAGCAATATTCTGCATTTTCCTTTTTTTTAATTTGTTTTTCCTTCTGCAGCCAGGCAAACCTGCACTGACTCTTAGGAGGGATTTCTCTGCCTCCAGTTTGTTTTTCAGGTTTCTATTCTATGGTGTTATACACACTTTGTGATGAATACTCCATTTGGTCCACTGTTTCACCTGACAAAACTCCATGGTCCCTGGGATCTCTGCTCTTCACTTCACCATCGCCTGTTCTAGCCTGCCCCAACTCTTTGATTTCCTCTGCCTTCAGTGAGTCCGAAAAACTTGTAAATTTGGAAATAGCTGATCTCCTCATGCTTTTCCGTAGAAGTTGTATCCTGTCAAAGGAGGCAGGTCAGGTGCTTTGCATTCTTGTCTTTTTCTTGTGGTCAACACAGCATCTGTTCTCATTTTATAATACTTTGGAAGAAGAATTTGCCATTGGCTTGAAGAGATAAGTACAAATAAAACTAGTTTTCTTCCATCTCTGGAATCAGTGCCTGTAAATTAGGGATGAGTGACTCCCCATAGATGTTCACGGAGTTCTCCAAAGTGAAAAAAACCCGAAAACGAACAAACGAACAGCAAAGATTCAAAGAATTACAATAGTTTACTTGGAATGATATTGAGTTTGGTTTTTTACATTCCCTTAGAAATACATTGGCTGCTCAGTTATTTAACAAATGTTCCTTGTATATTGTTTTTATAAATGCTGTGTGATTTGTAACTAGGTTTTGCTTATCAAAAATAAAATGCAAAAGAAAAGTTTTGTTCATATTTTCTCATAATTTTTGACCCCTGGCATTTTGAAAATTCTGTGATAAAATTTTGTTCTGCAATTAAAAATTTCACAGGCATTATGGGAAAGTTGCAAATGTTCACATATGTTAATGCATTTTCCTAAGAGTGGTGTGTGGGAGAATGTGGTATGCTTGAGTGTGCCTATGAACAAGAAGGTAATGAGATGATTTTGTAAAATAAATGTTTAACATGTTGTCATATTTCATAAGTATGTCACTGGGTTTAAGTCCTAAATTAGATGTGGTTATTACATGGGATTTTTGGATACGATTGTCTTCCTTTCTTAGAAACACCAAATGACAAGGAAGAATGGGGGGGGGAGCAAAAACATAACAAGACATCATTAAAGAGATTCATGGAGAAGTACCCTTGATATGGCATGGGAAATGGACTCTATGCTTTAAGTTATGCACATAAAATTGTTTTATGAGACATTTTGTAGTGAGTGCTATCTTCTTCAGTGGAATGCTTGAGAACAGAGAGAGAGAGAGAGAGGTGATAAGATGTGCTGATTCAAATGTTGCCACATTTGAGAATGGATTTCCATATGAGAGGAATATGACAAGGTGAGTTTGTGTTAAATTTTATTGGAAAGATAAATTCAGATACTTTGGTGATACCTAAGAGATTTCTGATTAAAGGAAAGGTGCAAGACATTTCAAGTCTTCTCAGTCAGGTATACTAAAACCAAATAGTTAATAATGCTTATAAAATGAATGGATTACCTGTCTTTACATCAGAAATATGATATATTCAGCATTGTGTGAATTAATACAATATGTGTAAAAAGTTACACCTTAGAAAGTGTTAACTAGGATAGCATAAATACTTGGTGAATCAAATGGTTTTATTGAATCTTTGTCCTGTACAGTTATCCTAAAAAAGTTATGAGATCAATGTCTTTTTATATTGTGCACAATTTATGTAAAACAAGTGGATTTTAAGGTATGTATAGAACCTACAAACTAATAGGAAACAGGAGGTTAGGAGGGTAAACAAGTGAATTTTTTTCATAATTCACATTTACTGGCAATCTGTGGATTAAGATAGGAGACAAATTATGTACTCTTCCAATACTTAAAATATATTCTGCTTGTAAAGAAGAATTATGTAGCTTTTTAGCACATCTTTTGTAAAAAAAGATCGTGCTTCTGTTATCGGTTTGTTTGTCCGTCCGTCCGTCCCTACCCACAGTATCTCTGCAACTATTAGTCCGATTTGAAAAATTCTTTTTGCATTCGGAAGCTTGAAATGTGCGAATGATGATCCTTCATTTCGTTTTTTTTTTTCGATGTATAATTTTGCCGCTAGAGGGCGTAAATACAGATGTCGAATTCAAAATTACGTTTTGATCCGCATATTTGCTTCTAAACATCCGATTGAAAAAAATCTTTTATCTTTCAATTCCATTTATGTCGAAGAGTGTTTTAGATATAGTTTCCTTTTCAAATTATGCATAGATTTTCCGCTAGGGGCGTAAAAGTAAATAACATTTTTCCTGATAACTCTTCTCCTAAAACTCCAATTTGAATTTTTTTTTTTTTTCAGCGGATACATCTCCTGATGAAAAATCTTTTGCATATAATTTCGAATTTTTGGTAAAGAATGCTTTGGCCACCAGGGGGCGTAAGTGTTAATTTTTGCTTCTGATGTATTTGCCATAAAATCTGAGCTTCTAAAATATCGATTGAAGAAATTCTTTCGTGGACTGATGCCACTCACATCGATAAACCTTTTTGGAATATTTTCTTCCTTAAATATCCCACAGTTTCTCCGCCAGGGGGCGTAGATGCATATCTTATTTTTGTCAATATCTCTACTTCTAGGAGTCCGATTTGAAAAATTCCTTCTGTGTTGGATAGTGTTTTCCGTGTGACATGTTTTTCATATAATTTCAAAATTTTCAAGTAATTCATAGACTTTCTGCTTGGGGCGTAAAAGTAAATTGCGTTTCCCCCTATATCTCTGCTTCTAAATCTCCGATTTGAAATATTCTTTCTGCACTGGATATAGCTCCTGATGGAAAATAGTTTGCACATAATTTCGAATTTTTGTAAAAAAATGGTTTGGCCACCAGGGGGCGTAAGTCTTAATTTCCGCTTCTGATGTATTTGCAGCAAAATATGAGCTTCTAAAATCTCGATTGAAAAAAAAAGTCTTTTGTTGGCTGATGCTACTCATGTCGGCAAACCTTTTAGGAACACTTTCTTGAAATAATGCATGGTTTCTATGCCAGGGGGCGAAGATGTATATCTTATTTTTGTCAATATCTCTACTTCTAAAAGTCCAATTTGAAAAATTCCTTCGTTGTTCAATAGTGTTTCCGATGCGAAATGTTTTTCCTAAAAATTCAAAATTTTCACGTAAATCATTTAGACTTTCCTCTGGGGCGCATAAAGGTAAATTGTGTTTTCTGCTCCTAAAACTCCGATTTGAAAAAATTCTTCCTGTATCGCATACAAGACCTGATGGAAAATATTTTTCACATAATTTCTAATGTTTTGTAAAGAATGGTTTGGCCGCCAGGGGTCATAGGTGTTAATTTCTGCTTCTGATGTATTTGTAGCAAAATCTGGGCTCCTGAAAACTCGGCTAAATTTTTTTTCTTTGGACCGATACTGCTCATATGGATAAACCTTTTGCGAATACTTTCTTCCTAAATTAATGCATGGTTTTCCCACCAGCGGACATAAAGTCACATTTTATTTTTGTCAATAACTCTGTTTCTAAGAATTCGTAAGCACAAGATTCCGTTTACAGCAATATCTGAGGGATTAAAGATCCGATTGAAAAACTTCTTTCTTCCGTCAGATGCTATTGTTTTCCATACCGGTACCATTGCCTTTGAATAGCTTTGATAAATTCAATTTGCGTCAGAACGAATTCAAAAGACGTGCTTATTACACCTGAAAATTTAGTGTCATCTTTCTTGTTATATGTAGGGTTTGAAAGAAGCTAGTCAGAGGTATGTGAATGATACGGAATAATGTTAGACCTGGTAGTTGGTTTCCTATAAACAGAGAGGAAAAGAGACTGGTCAAAATTTATTCTGATATTTACATCTAGAAAATTTGTTGTTGTTTTCATGTTCATTAGAAGTTAATTTTTTATTAGGGAATTTGTAGGTGATAGTGACTTTTGAGGCAATAACTCATGTCAGTTATTACCTCCAAATTTGTTAACATAAATTTCATTTGAAATGAATAAGAAAATAATAATATAAAATTTTTAGATGTTAACATCAGCATAAATTCTGACTTCTGTCTTTCCCTTTCTGTTTTATAGGAAACCTGCCAGTCCTAACATTATTCCTTGTTATTCACATAACTTTTAGAAATATAAGCTAGCTTTTTTCAAATCCTCCATATACAAAGCTTATCATAGTTTGTAATAGTCCTTCTTCTTTATAAGCAGAATGTAATAATTTAAGTATTGGAAGAGCACATAATTTTCCTCCTGTCATAATCTAAAGATTAATCAGTAAATATGAACTGCAAAAACATGCCACTCATTTACTCTTCAAATCTCCGGTCTCTCATCACTATGCAGGTTCTGTACCTTAAAACATCCCTTTTCTCCCCACATAAACTATGTACAGTATTTAAATCCTTTGAATATAAGTTGGCTGTTAAACCTTACCCCACAACTTTCTAAACTAATTCTAAAAGACAAAGAGTCAATTAAACCCTTTGATTCATCAGGTGTTTATGCTATTCCAGCCGACACCTTGTAAAGTGTAACGTTTTACATTGGAAGTGCCTATCATACACTGGTGTGCAAAATTTAAGGACTAGCCAGGTTTGGATCTGTAGCATCACACAGGAGTGGCCTGGATATGTGAAATTCAAACCATATTTTCCCTTAGAAACTCCATTACTTACTGAAATAATCGCAGAAACAACACCGACACAACTGTAGATACTAAAGGATATAGTGGAACTTTATTCAGAATTGATTACATAGCACTGGGTTCCATGATACAGATGCACCACTTCCAAAGACAGTATGAAGGGAAGAGGAGGCCTTCAGTAGATGTCGAGGCATGATGTGCACCATCTGCCCATACTTCACACTAGGTTGGTTATTAGTTCTTGTGGTAACATTGCCCATTCTTCCATCATCACCATCTTCAGCCAATGGACAGTTGCCAGTGTGTGTTTACATGCTGCCACGTATCTCCTCGGAGCGTACCACACATGTTCTATGGGATTTAGATTGGGAGAATATGCTGGCCAATTTGTCCGCTCAATGTCTTCCCTTTCCAACAGCTCATCAACAGCCACCATACTACAGGATGTAGCGTTATCATCCATTAAGACAAACTGTAGGCCAGTGGCACCTTGGAACAGACGAGGATTACCTCAAAATATAGTAGTGCACACCGGTTATAGTACCTCCTTCCAGTATATGGAGCTCCGCACGTCCATTGATCAGAATGCTTCCTAATATGAGAATACCACAACCACCATATCTATCCCTTTCATTGATGTTTTCGGGGTGATACAGAGTTCCTACCTCACATGCAATTCTGGATATCAGACTAGTTGACATCCAGAATCACTAGAGACTAAATCTACTCTCATTAGTAAAAAGTACCCCACTGTTCTGATGTCCAGCTCTTATGTTCTTTGGACCACTGTAAATTGTGTTTCAGTGAGCAGTTGTTAATGGAACACAACGTACTTGTCGCTGGGCAAACAGTCCAACTTTGTGTTGTTGCCTGGCCACTGTAACTGTGATATTGTGCATCCTTGCTGTCTGGTGTAGATCCCTCATCATCTGTAGGAGCAGACAGCAGTCCTCACTGGGGCTGGTTTTTGGTGGATGACCACCACGGTCTGTTGCACAGCTGTACCCGTAATTCTGAAAGCTGACCACATGCATGATATGATGCTATGGGAGGATACCGAACTCTTAGGCCACACTCATCACAGTTCACCCCACCTCAAGCCTTCCAGTTATTTGACCACGAGTAAAATCGTTAAGACATTTTTGACGGGCCATTTCATTGTCTCTAGCTCACAGCAAACACAATTGAATGTCTGTAACACTTACACCCACTGTCGGTGATTTCTGTTCAACTGATACTATTGGACTGCGTGAGCACATTTTGATCTCGTGTAATGCAAACTACATATAATGCTCCATTATTGCACATGTGAGTTGCTCCTGTTCCCAGACATGGTCCTGAGTTAATTTGTGTTTGGCTGCTGCTGCTGCTATTTTTGACATTATTTTACTTTTTCCACTTCGTCCTTAAGTTTTGAACACCAGTGTAGTATTAATTGATGTATAGTGGATATTATATATATATAATATCCACTATACATCAATTAATACTTCTGATGTAGAGCAAGGTAATCCATCCATTTTCTTATGACCATTAACTATTTTAGTGACACTTCTGTTGTACCCAATTAAGAAAACACAAAATATCTTGCACCGTTCCTTAATAAAAAATCTCTCAAGTATTGCAAAATTATCAAAATTTACCTTTCACATAGCAGTTGTAGCACAGACTCGCCACGTCATATTCCTGTCATTTGGAAATCCATTCTTAAATCTGGAAACATTTTCATAAACACCTGTTGCAGCTCACATTATTGTCATACATTCCATGGCTGAAAGAGGTAGCAGTCATCACTGAAACATCCCATAATACAATTTTATGTAAATACATAACTTTTAAAACATAGTGTTTATTTCTAATGTCTAGAGCTGTATAAAAATAAAATGTATCTATGTACACAACTATTGAAACAGAAAACTTGCTGCAAACCTCACACCACAATAACAAATAGAATAGATAATTTAAAGAAAAATTAATAAAACAATAAATAATCTTGTGTCAGGATTTCTTTGGCCTTCCTCTACTTTTCTTGTGTAGCTGAACACAAAGCCGCAATTAAGAACATTACAAGCAAAACAGGCCTAGATAAGCATGTACAAAGTACTGGACATTCACTGAACTGGGAATCTTTAAAAATTCTTGCACACCAACAACACTATCTAAAAAGGAAACTTGAAGAAAGTCTACACATTGAGAGAAGAAGAGGTTCCACGATTAAGGAACATAGCGGTATGACATTACCACTTGAGTGGCAGGACCTTCTAAGTCAGTCCTGAAGAAGGGTTGGGGTACAACCCGGAAATTTGACAAAGTGAAAACTTATATCCTAGTAATCCCCGTAATGCACAATTAACTACAATAAATAATTATTAGAACATTACAGATTCCAATGAGGACAAAATAATACATTACAATTGAATGTGCAGCAATGTGTGTGAAATGGACCATTCTGGCAAAATAATATAATTATTGGACTATATAAACCTCATAAAAACAACAGACTAATTAAAGAAAGTTTTTATACCCAAAGAAAAAAGTTCCATCAGTGAAACTTCAAAAATTATAAATAGCATTCTCAACAACTTAATTCAAAACCAGTAGACTTACAAAATACACAAGGGAAAGCTTTTAATTTAATGACTGGCAACTGCAAGAGGAACCTGGCAATAAAATTTAAATTCTTTCTGTGTAAATGAAACTTTTGATACAGTTCGTATACATTGAGAACAGGCATTGATAAAATCTAGATACATACATATCATTAAGCTGTTCTCTGAGATTCAGAGGTTAGCTCCTCAAAGAAAGACCATCTACCAAGTAAACATTTACCTGATGGAACTAAAATTTACTTACTGTTGGTGTATCAAATGTCTCCATTTACCATGATGCTTCATTAATATCCATCACACGCCACACACAGGACCTTTTGTACATTGTACTCCTATTCTTTTTCTCATGCAGACATTCCTGAATCTGGTCCTCCCAGAATTTCTTTGGCCTACCTCTACCTTTCTTTCCTGTCACTTGGGCTGAATAAATTCTCTTAGTAAGCACCTCATCACTCATTCTTTCAACATGGCCAAACCACCTAATAATATTAGTCTCCACCTTACTGACAACATTTTGCCTCATATTACACATCTGCAACACATCTTTATTCCTCACATGATCAGAGCGTGTCTTGCCACAAATTCCCCCATAAGTAAATCATCTCCCCAGCACACAAATGACTTATGTCTTTTCTGCAGTACCCAGGTTTCACTGCCGTACATCAGAGTAGGAATAATTACACTTTCATACACAGCCATTCGGGACTTCTTTGAGAACCCATCATTCCTGTGAAATCCTCCAAAGGCAGCTATGACTTTCAATGAAGAATTCACTTGCCTACTAATTTCACCATCTAATTTGTTTTCTCTGTCAAACATATTTCCTAAATATACAAACTCATTCATCTGGCCAATCTTTGTGCCATTAAGACTTATCTTGCGTTCAGTACTAACAGTTCCTCGCTCAAAAACCATAACTTTGTTTTTAACCTCATTTATACTCATTTTGAATTTCATACAAACTTCATACATCTGCAACAACATACTCTGCAACTCACTTCTGCTCTCTGCCAACAGGACTGTGGCAACATACAGCAATTTGTATACATGGATATCACCAAGACAAACCAGTATTATCTATTTGGGCATCACACATGCATGCATCCATAAATATATTAAACAGCCATGGTGTCATTGCACAACCTTGTCTGACTCCTTCACCAGTAGAAAACCATTTCGACAGAACACCATTTACTCGTACACATGCTCTACTGCCAGCTTACATGGTTTCCACACTATTAAGTAGATTTCCAGTAATACCATACTTATTCAGTACCTTCCACAGAAGTCCTATTTACTTTGTCGTAAGCTTTCTCTAAATATGTGAAGGCAGCAAACGCTATTTTACCAACAAACATACTTTTCAATCATTATGTGTAATGCAAAAATTTTATTAGTGCAGCCCTTAAAACCATTGAACATCCCACACTTTCTCTGAAGTAAGACCTCTTACCTTATTAATAATGATCTTCCCAAACACTTTTCGTGGCACACTCAGTAAACTGATACCATGATAGTTCTTGCATTCAGTCTGATTATGTTTTCCAAGGGAACAAAGATGGCATCCCTCCAATCCTGAGGAACCATTCCTAACTCCCAACATAACTGGCAAATTTCAATTAAGCAGTCAATCACAGAGTTTCCACCATACTTTAGCATTTCAGCAGTTATGCCATCTACTCCTGAATCCTTACCATTCTGAAACGATTTTAGAGCTTTACACATCTCTTCTTTTGAGATCCCATGAGTGCTTCCATCTCTCACTACGACATATCTGCTTCTGCCTCAGAAACACCTTTGCTTTCATAATTTAATAAATTGCAGAAGTACTCGCTCCATCTTTCACTTAGCTCATTGGGCTCCCATGTCGTTTCTCCGGCCCTATTCTTTACACAACTTAGAATTTTATTTCTCCTATTTTTCCTATGTCTTATTTCACTTCCAGAACATTTTCCTATCTTTCCAAAAAGCCAAGCCAAATTGTGCCTTTCCTCCTTTTCCTTCCTACCTTTTGTGTTATTCTGACAAAACCAGCTTAGCTGTCTCAAGCTTCATACAGTGATATTCATCCTCAGAAACTCTACCTTGCAACATCCCCAGATATGCTTCCTTCTTTCTTTTTACTGCTTCTTTAACCTTACTGTTCCACCAAGCATCACCTCTAAAGTTACCCACTTTTGCAGTATCACAGACCTCTTCAGCGGTAGTGACAACACAGTACTTAAAACATGTCCACTTCTTTTCTACGTCCCTCTCACACACCTTCAACTCATTCAGACATTCCCTGAGTAAATCAGAGTAATGCTGATATTCTTCAGACAACCTTTCAATCTTTATTCTTTTCATCATGGGCATCTTCTTATACCTCTTTCGCCAACCAATATTCAATTTCACCCATGACACGAACAGGTGATGATCAGAGTAAACATTTGCACCTCTCGTCACACAGGTATCAACTAAGTGTTTCTGACACTGACCATAAACAACAAAATCAATCACACTCTTTAATCCCAGAGTATGATTTTCCCAAGTGTATGTGTGGATATACTTGTGGTTGAAAAATGGAATTAGATACCCACAATCCATTTTCAATGCAGAGCTCAATTAATCTTTCACCATTATCATTTACACCAGGATCATTAAACTTGCACAAAACGTTATCAAATATTCTATTCTGAACTCCTACTCTAGCATTGAAATCCCCTGCTATAATAACTTTCTTTGGCACCAAACTGGCCCAAAACAGCTTTTAGCTCATTCCAAAAATCTTCCTTCTTATCAGAGGGTTCTGAATCACAAGGAGCATACACTGCAACAATTACTATTCTCTAAAGTTTCACTTTGAAACAAATCCAGAGAATTATCTCACTAATGCAGCTGTAATGAATTAGGTTCTTTATCTTTTCACTTAAAATCACGCCTGTCCTCTCATGCTATCCAACACTCCAGACCACACACTGACCATTCCACTCATTTCTCCTATCCCAATTTCTCTTTTTAGTTTTACTTACACACAGCACATCCAGTCTATACTTATTTATTTCTTGAATCACCTCATTTGTTTTTCCATTTATACCTCTAGTGTTCCATACACTAATCTTGCACTCACTCAGCTGAGATCTCTTTCACGTACGCCATATTCCATTTCCATGTTGTTTCCATGGTGGACCATCCTTCTCAACTGTTGCTCCACCTGAGGATTCTGGAGCAAAAACCCAGTGAGTTGGGGTCTTTTTGCCAATGTTACACAGAACCAGCTGGTAGCTCTCCAAAATTTGTAGAGGCTCTATTGATAAAATCTAGAGGTCAGAAATATCTGAAAAAAAAACAACTCTATGAGATGTGAAAAATAATTGAAAGTTCTTCAAGTTAAAATAGAATTAAGTATATTAATCTGAGTAAAGCCTTGTGTAAGTGTTTTAATTGTTGTAAATAACTTTTGCAAAAACTATCTGCAAAATCTAATAATTTGGAAACTATCCACTTACAGTGTATGCACATATGTCTGCATTCTGCTACTCTGGTAATGTCATATTAGGAATATTTCTCCATGAATTTCTTTAATGCCTAGAATCAGTAAGTACTCCTGTATTATGTATGGTGAATCTTTCTCTCTCTCTTAGCATTGAAGGATCATTTGGAAATCTGTGTTGGCAACAGACAAGTGACCAAAATCCACTGTGTGAACTCTTAACTGTTGTAAT
This sequence comes from Macrothele yani, assembly GCA_039090855.1. Taxonomy (NCBI): domain Eukaryota; kingdom Metazoa; phylum Arthropoda; class Arachnida; order Araneae; family Macrothelidae; genus Macrothele; species Macrothele yani. The sequence goes on along the minus strand of CM077007.1, from coordinate 76,867,099 downwards.
CTATTAATGTGACAAAGGCTGATGTGCTGCCAAGTAGCCTACATAAATGGAAATTGTAGGGGGTGAGAGTGCTGCAGGAAGGATGATTAGAAGGTAGCAACCAAGCCATTAATGTGTTGTACTCACTATATGTAATCTTGTGTTCTTATTCATCAACTGTGTTTTGCATCTCAACAGTGGTGAGAACAGCCTTGGCCCAGGGTGTTTAGTTCTTTCTTCAAATATCATCTGGCTTTGTATTTCTGAAACAAGTTCACATACAGCAAGATGTAGCTTGCACAGTTGTTTTAGTTTTAGGAAATGCACGAGAAAAGTGGTAGTAGTTCCAGAGTGAAGTAGTCATTCTTTTCCCTTAAACTTATTTGTTGGTAAACCAGAATGCTTTCATTGTATTCATGCATGTTTGCATTCAGTGTCAATGTGATGGACTTGCCTTTCTTCACTGGTATCAGTCCTGTTCAAAGTGTCATCTTTCTTTGCCTAACAGCATTAGAGATGCTCCAATGCAAGCTCATGTAGGAACATTTTGTTTTCAAAATTTGTGGCAGTCATGCAGTTGACTAAGCCACAAGAAAACCAAATAGCAATTCTGAGCACCATAACATGTAGCATCATTGATTCTTACCTGTCTGTGTACTCAGATTGTGGTTTCCTCTTGGGACATAACCACATTATTTACTGTTTCAATTGAACAATAAGGAATGTGTAGGTCAAGGTTACTGTCGACGATAGAGAGGGGAAAAAAATACATGAAGATATCTCTGCCTGTCTACTCAATTAATTATGACACTATCCACATGACTCATTCGCCAAGCAGATGGAAATTTGCTTAATAAATTATCCATATGTGGATTTTTGAATGCAGGTGTGAAATATCTCATGTAACCAACAGTTCTAGCTAAATTGGAAGCATTTCTTTGTGAACATCCCTGGCTGAGCATCTTTTTATATACAGAAAATATTCAACAGCACACTGCTTTTCAGTTGTATATGCCTACAGTCAGAGTTGTCTTTCTTTTTAAGTAGTGTAGATTGTTAAACATATAATATAAAAACTTCAGCATGTGCTGAAAGTGCCAATACTGCAGTTGAACTCTGCAGGACTACACTTGGGGAAAATGCTTTTGTCATGTGTACTGATAGCAATGGTAAAAATGAGAGAACTCTTGGAACTAGAATATGAAAACTTGGTATGCTTTGTAGATTATGTTAACCTTCTAGCTGATAAAATTATGAGTAAAGTGTTTATGAAGCATATAGTTGAGGTACGTGTGTGCAGAAGTATCTCTGCATCATTATCAGCCCTGTGGATGGGTTAAAGAAGTGGTGGATTTATGCCACAACTGCCAAATGCAACACATTGGAATTCATAAATGGATTGCATAAATGTTTGTGAAAATCTATTCCAAATATGTGGAAATGCAAACCTCTGAGCACTCAAATAAAATTCACATTTCTCCCACCATAAATAAAATTATAGAAAATGTGATAATTTATAAAGAAGCAGTACACACACACACACACACACACACACACACACACACACACACAGTCAGTCAGTCAGTCAGTCTGAAACAGTAGAAAGAAGTTAATTGTGTAATAGACATTCTCCAAGCCAAACAAACGTACATTTCTTTTTGCAAAATCTCATGAAAGTGCAGATTTTGGACCATACAAAGCAAAGATAAGATAGGATGGATCAGACATTTCATCTGTGCCATTACCTGGCAAACTTCATGAATCTGTTATACCAAGGAAAGAGAATGACCTTTGAACAAGAACAAATGACTGATGACTGGGTATTAGAAAATAATCCTGATTAGATAGTCTTTGTAATATGATGTAAAATATGATCCACAGTTCTATACAAAGTCTATATTTGTACATAATGTGCAAAACTTCAGTGCTGCTAAATCATGGCAACTGATGGAGCATCATGCTACTGCAAATGTAAACAAAGATAGAACCCTCACGAAAGATTTCTGTTCGCACATGTCCAGTTTAAGTAGTTGCGCCGTGAGTTCATCTTCAGTAGAAAGGATAATTTCTACTTGCAGCCTAGTGTGATCAAAACTTCATAATTGCTTAAATCTTGATAATGCCCAGAAACTCATCCAGATCCACAAATACTTACATTGAAAAAAGGAAAGCTGATTTGACACAGTCAAAATATTGAAATTTTTGGTTATACATGGACTTAATGTAATGTTTTAATGTTTCTACAATGTGTGATGAAGTTAATTGTATGATTTAATAAGGGTTTACAATAAATGGTTTTTAAAGTATCTGCTCATTTGTTCAGTTTAGATTTGAATAAAATTATTTCTGCACACTAATCAAAATCAGAGTTTTATTGATCATCAGGCACATTGCAGGGAGACACTGCATTTCCCCTCGCTCGAAAAAAAGTTTTAAGCTCAGAAGTCTGCAGCAAAGGCGATGGTGCTGATTCTGGGAAAAGAATGGGGTTTTATTAGTGGGTTGCCTGGAAGAGGGTGCTACCATCACAGTAATGCATTACATATTCCTTCTGGACAAACTGAAGCAGGGACTGAGATCAGAACACTCAGGGGAATTGTTAGAAGTAGCTCTGTTTTTGCAGGACAGTGTGTTAGGCCACATAAGTGGCATTACTCAGGCAAAGTTGTATGATGGACTGGAATATGTTGAGTCAGAAGGATGTTTCAGCAGTTCAAAGGGAACTGCTGAAACATCCTACTTACTCAACATATTTGGCACTGTCTCACTATCATTTGTTCTTCAAATTGAAGAAACAGTTAATAGGAACAAAATTCCAGTCCATTCTGATGCCTTGTCAGCTACCATCCAATTTTTATTTGGAAGGATTAAAGTTGGAGCTTCTGTGTCAGAAGTGCATTGACCTTGGAGGTGAATATGTAGTAATGTTTTAAACACATTTTCTTGACCATTCTTTCCATGAAAAGTCTAGGGCTTACAGCACTTCCTTGTACACATACATAATCACTAAGCTTTCTCTGAGATTCAGAGGCCAGCTCCTCAAAGGAAGAGCAGCTGCCAAATCAAAGTTATTGATGGTGTTAGATTATACTTACTGATGATGTATCAAACATCTCCATTTACAATGTTTTTGGCAAACAACTTGAGCTCCACTTACATCAGTCACACATATCATGATCTTTTCTTTTGCAGGCATTCCTGAATTTGGCGCTCCTGTGATTTCGCAGGCTTTCCTCTAATTTTCTTAATACTTTCAAAATGGCCAAACCACTTCAAAAGATTTGCCTTTCATTCTGCTAACAACATTTTGCTTCACATTGTACATCTGCAACACATCTTTGTTTCTCACATTATCAGAATGGGTCTTACCACAAATCCCCAGTAAGTAATGCATCTCTCCAGCACCAAGCAACTCCCATGTTTCTTCTGCAGTACCCAGGTTTCATTACCATACACAGCCATTCAGAACTTTTTGAGAACCTGTGAAGTCCTCCTAGGGCAGCTACAATTTTCAAAGCTGAATTTAGTCACCTTCTGATTTCACCATCTAATGTGTTTTTTCTGTCAAAAACAGGCTTCATGAATACAGAACCTCATTCACCTGGTCTAACAATGTACCTTAGTGGGAGAATGGTTTGCCTGAAAGGGGGTTCTACTGCACAATAATGGCACACATAATAGCAACAGGATCCTCTATGAATGTGAGAAGCTGACACAAAATTGAGTCTCAGTATAAGTTTTGGTCAGATAACAGCAAGTTTTGTGTGACATTAGCCAAAAGTTTCCAACTGAGTGGGTTTTGTTCCTGAACCCATATGTGGAGTGACTAACAGCTATGGGCTGATCCCCTATGCTGATATACTTACTCTTTATGATTTTCAAGACTCAAATTTTTAATGACTAAATTACATAGTATTTTAAACAACATGCATAGTGTTTCAGCCACTTTTTCTTTTATTGAAATACATTGTGCACTGTACAGAATTCATAAAGACAACAAATATTTCTATAGTGCAAATATAATGTTATTTAAAGGAGTAGTAGAATATTTTAAATCTTCTGTTTTTAGTGTTCTAAATATTTTAATGACTAGTTTATGATAATCAGATAACTTTAATATTCAAAATTTTTCTGAAAATATGTCTTTTCCATTGTTCTCTTTATAGGAATCATTTCATACACTGAATACTTGTTTCTTTTATCTGTACTCACAAGTAAGTATGAAGTTATTTTTTAGTTGCAAATTTTTTTAATTTCACTTTTGCAAAAAAATTCTTTTAATGTTGATTTATCATGGCTTACCATGAATAATATAATATTTAAGTTGGACAATGTCATTGAGCAATGCAATATCAAGCAAAATTATTTTGTTTAGCATAAAATTGAGGAGAGAGTATGATATTGGGGATATGTCGGAAAAAATAAGTGACTTAAATTTCTTCATTCATGATGTACGTATTATTCTTGGGCCATAACAGTTTGTTTTGCCATAACTTACTGGCCATGAATGGTAGAATGAATCTTCTGTGTTATTGTATTGTGTGTCTTTATGAAAGTGGTGTAGAAAACTTCTAATCTGAGGGAACACAATCCCATCAAAAACTTTCCAGTTAGAAAATGGGTTTTCTTTTGTCATATCCCAAAAGTTACCTCACTCACTTGCAGTTAATGATGAGCTGCAATGTTAATGACATGGTAAGTTGTTTTCTTGGACAAAACAAAAGCAGTGTCTGCTTGGAGAAAAATAGAAATGGTCAAAGATCAGGTGGTGGGTGATCTCCATGGCACACAAAGCAGTTCTCATTAACTATGGCTCTGTTCTATAACAGTAAATAAGTAAATAGAACTATAAAAGAGGTAGAACACAAAGCTCAAGCCTGTTATTATTGCAGTAGTCAGTACCTCGGATTTGCAAGGAAAAGGAAATGATTTCAAAGTGTTTTCTAGTGTGATGTGCAACAAATACCTGAAGCTATTATTCCAATTTCGGAAATTATTTTTTCCATTGTGAGAAAAACATGCTTTTAGTATTTTTTCAGAAATATAAATTACATTCAGTTGAAGAAGTTCCTTAATTCTTTGGAGGGGGGGGGGGGTCTATGAATTTTGTTTTGAAGGAGTCTTTTCATTCTTAATCTTGAACTATGGGCACTGACATCCAAAAACTTTGTCTAGTGATGCATTAAAAAAAAAAAGCCTTAGTCGTGAACAGAATCTTAAAAAAAAGTTCAGAACATTTTTTTTGTGCATAATGGGGAACCTGATCCTGATTCATTATTTTTATGATTTAGCAATTCATATTTTTATTGTTTTCATTTAATGTTGCTTAATAAATACTAAAGATGTAAAATTCAAAGTTCAGGGTTGAGATTATTACAGTACTCAGTATTGCTAAATGCTAAGAAATAGTTGAGTTTGAAGTGTTGACTCATACTACTACCTCAGCTACATGCATTTTATGTCCACAGAAATGAGTAAAAAGTGAGTAAAATATTTTATTTAATATTTTATTTTATAGTATAAAAAATTAGTAAAGTGAAATATGATTACTGTAGAATGAAATGTTATAAAATAACTGTATCACATTTCATTTTACATTAATCATATTACATTCCACTTATTTTTTTATTTATTATGTTGTGCAGTGGAAAAGGTTGAGATTGCATGAGAAACTCTTGACTGGGGCAGACGTAGTTGTATGTAATTATTAGATTACTTTATATTCCAAACTAAAGTATGTGTAGCACAGCGGAAAATGCAACTTTCAGTCGATTGATAGGAAAATAAATGATTCTCATAATCAGAAGGAACATGACATAGACATTCAGTGCAGATAAAATATTTCCAGTCTCACCTATATGAATAACTACAGATGATGTTGAGCAAAATCTCTAAATATGAATTTAGGCTACCTGGTGGGTGGGAAATCAGTGCATCATAAAAATTCAAAAGTGTAAGAATTTTCACTGTTACTATAGCTCAGCCTTTTTCAAACCTTTTTTGTCCATGGCTCCCTTGACCTGAACATAAATCCTCATGGCTCCTTTATATATACAAAAAAAAAAAAAAAAAAAAAAAAGGCTTTTGAATGGGCATATTTTACATCTGTTGGTCCCAAAAGACATGAAAATTGCTTACTTTATATGTACAATTTAGAAACACAAAGTGTAGGGGTCAAAAACTTAAGTTTTGGACACAAATTAATAACACCTTTTATTTTGCAAATCAAACATTAACACATTTTAATCAACTTACGATTTTATGACATCTAATTCTTGTAACAAAGTCAATGGGAAGGATGAGCTTGCTTCTTCTTCATCAGTTCTTCAAATTTGGGCACAAGTTTGGAAACCCATTCATCTCTCTTTCTCAACATTCAGTCATGATCCCATTTGGGCCGCCCCGGTGGCGCAGTGGTCTAAGCGATGGCTTCTGATCATTCGTCCAAAAGGGGTCCGGGTTCGAATCCCGGTGAGGCATGGATGTTGTGTTTGTCTTACGGCACTGGCTCTCTCCCTTCCCTGGAACCAGTGACCCTAAATTAGAGACGGGCGACTGCTTATAGCCCATTGAGTTGCTCACGGTGGTTGTTAAACCTTCAATCAAAAAAAAAAAAAAAAAAAGATCTCCATTTGGTTTTGATTACTACCACTGCTGAAAATCCTACGTCACATAAGTAGGATGTTGCAAAAGCAATCAAAACTCATAGGGCCTTGTTACCTACTTCTGGATACTCCTGCTTCACCAAGCTCCAAAACTCAGGTAGTGAGAAAACAAACTACAATTTCAATGTAGAGTCTGATGAAATATCAATAAATTGCTGTTTTCCAGTGTGAGTGTTGATGGGAGTTCTGTACTGAAGGGATCTTTGATCCAGTTATGCTGGTCAACCTCTTTTGAAAAGTACTTGCCATAGTAAGCACTGAGATGTGTTAAATGGTCGACAAACACAGACTTCAGTTCTTCACTCAACTCCAAGTCATTGTCTTCTAAATGCATGTGCAGAGCAGGATCTGGCACAAAATGAACTGAGGTTCCCTTAGAATTATTGGACATCAATGAAACATTATCAAAAGAAGAAAAAAAAAAAAAAAGATTTGAAATTGACAAGAGGGGCTGTGTCATCAATGACTATATGGGTTTTTCATTGCTAAGCATATAGCTGTAAATGGTTGATATTAACCGTTATTATAGTGGTGAAAGTGTCATTAATCATAACTTTAGAGGAGACAGTGAAAGGCAGTGAAAAAATCCTGATGGAGGGGAGTTATTTCTGAAAATTAGCTAACTTTGCTTCAAAAAGTTCCTAGTAAAAAAACTCATAATTTGCATAAAAGCATTATGAGTTTCATATTATTGTAGCCTGTCATATGAGGTTGTCATCATGATGATTCTTTGTGACCAAAATTTACCAAATTTTTCTTTTCTGCTGATATTCAGACTGCACTTTTGCTGAGACCATATTGTATTTCTGGACTTTGAAGCTTGAGTCAGAGGTGACTTGTAATATGGAGCTCTCTCTCTCAGTTCATTCATAACATAAACTGCATCTTGTACAGTTCAGGGCTTTTTTTTTCTGCCCAGGTTACCTTACCAATAAAAACATAATTTTTCTTTGTGTTTTACCATTTTATGCTTTGCCAAAGAAAAACAAGTTTGTTTGGCATATAAATTGCTCAAAGATTTGCTAATGACTTCAGCTGTGCTTAAGGTAAGTTTATGTTCACTGTATGCTAATGATAAAACATGTTTTACAAGGCATCTGTGTTAATTGCTCTTATGTTAGTAGATGCAGCATCGATAGATTTTCGGTAGTGTCAAGGTCAATGCCATGTCATAGCTGTGTGGTTTTAGCCTTGAGTGAGCAAAATTCAAATAAAAAGATTACTGTTACTCTTTTTGTCATAATTATTATTACTGATGTTTTGTTGCTGAGATTTAGGCCTTTTTTACCTGATACAGATTATCTGTTTTAGAACCCCAGTCAGGCTTCCGTATAGCTTTCAATATGTTTGATACAGATGGTAATCAAAGAGTTGATAAGAAAGAGTTCCTTGTGGTAAGTTTAACTTGTATGATATTGTGGTAAAAAAAAAAGTTTATTTTTTGTTTGAACATATGTGTGTATTAATATGCATTTTCATTTCTTGATATGCAAAGAGTAATAGGTCAAAAAGTGTTATGTCAAGCATGAGACTGTTAGTGAGTATCACTGAGAAAATAAAATGTTATATCACATTTGTTATTCTAATGATGTCTTCATTACATTCTGCACTGTAATTGCAGATTACAGAATGGATTTAGCTGGTTGTTATGTGTCGGTATAACTATACCATCGGGATCAGAGGAAATGCTATCCCACACTCACCAACCCGCTTGGCCAGCGTGGTGAGTTATGGCCAAACACCTCCAAAATGACTCTACAACTTAAATCTTGGCCCTCAGTCTCCGGCAGCTGGAATGTACCTGGCCAAGGCAGCGGCCAGTGCGACATGAAGGCAGAGGGTGCTAAGAATCCCCGGAGGACCGGACTAGGCTGCCATTTGATGCTGACCTTGGCAACGTACAACGGACGCTCCCTATCTTCTGATTCAAGGCTTCTTGAATTGGAAGAGGAACTACAAAGGATCAAGTGGGACATCGTCGGGCTGAGTGAGGTAAGGAGAAAAGGAGAAGATCTCATTGAACTGAAAAGTGGACATCTCTTCTATTATCGTGGGACAGATACTGGCAGAACTAGTGGTGTTGGATTTATAATAAACAAGAAACTGAAGGATAAAGTGGTAGAAGTTGAAAGTTCCTCTGACAGAGCTGCACGACTCGTTATCCAAGTATCGAGAAGATACCAGGCTCAGATTATTCAAACTTATGCACCCACCACAAGTCATCCTGAAGAAGAAATTGAAGAATTTTATGAGGAAATTCGTCATCTAAATAATAAAGGTAAGCAGCACTTGAAGATAATTATGGGAGATTTCAATGCAAAAATAGGGCACCGGCAACAGAATGAAACTTCAGTAGGTAAATTCGGTCACGGCAACAGAAACCAGCGTGGAAATACTCTCGTTGAGTTTGCAGAGGCAGAAGGATTTTTCATCTTGAATTCCTTTTTCAAGAAAAAGCCACACAGGAAATGGACATGGAGACATCCAATTGGGACGACAAGTGAAATTGATTTTATTATGTGTAACAAAAAATTCATCATCGAAGACTGCAGTGTGCTAAACAAGTTCAACACAGGTAGTGACCATAGATTGGTGAGATGTAAGATGCACCTCAAGACTAAACTGGAACGTGGCAAGCTCATAAGACAAACAAAATGTATTGACATAACCAACCTTAAAAAACACCATAATACTTTCAAGTTGGAACTGAAGAACAGATTCTCTGCTTTAGAAGGCCTAACATCGGAAGAAGTGGATATTTCTGAAGTTAACAGAAAAGTAACCAAAGCTCTTATGGAAACAGCAACAAAATTAGCTGGGTCTAAGAACAAGTTGCATGTAAACAAATTATCAGGAAAAACCAAAATGTTGATGCAAAAAGAAGAGAGATGAGGACAACTAAAGAAGATGTGACTTCCAAAGTGGAATATATAGAGCTATGCAAGACAGCACGAAAAAGTATCACTGAAGACGTAAGGAAATTCAACTGTGAGCTAGTGAGGAAAGCAATTGAAAACAACCAAAGCCTAAAGATAGCAAAGGGACATCTCAGTAAGGGAAGAAAACAGATTATGGCTCTGAGAAAAGAAGATGGTTCTATAACAAGAAATAGAGGCGAAATTTTGACAAGAGTGAAAGATTTCTACTCCAAACTATATGAAAGGGATGATATATGCACTCCAGACATCATGAAAGGTACCAGAGTTCTTCCAGTCCTCCCAGCAGAAGTTGCTCATGCAATCAAGAACATGAAGCGGGGGAAAGCTCCAGGAGAAGATGGAATTACTATAGACATCATACAAGAAGCAAGTGGAGAAATTGAAACAGTACTCGCCCAAATTTTTACTCGATGCCTTAATGAAGGGAAGATTCCTGAGGATTGGAACAATGCTACAATGATCCTGCTACATAAAAAAGGTGACATTGAGGATCTCAGGAACTACAGACCTATCAGCCTCCTATCAGTGGTTTATAAAATCTTCACTAAAGTTCTTTCACACCGCTTGAAGGTAACACTGGACATGGCTCAACCGAGAGAACAAGCTGGATTCAGGAGTGGCTACAGCACAAAAGATCATATCCACGTACTGAGAGAACTAATTGAAAGAGCGAGGGAATATGAACTTCCATTGTGCATGGCTTTTATCGATTATGAAAAAGCCTTTGATTCGGTGAAACCATCAGCAGTTACCACGGCTCTGAAATCCTGCGGTATTGAAGATGCATACATTAATATTATTAATAACATCTATGAAAATGCAAGTGCAAAGATTCGGCTGTTTGAAAATACAACACACATAAAAATTGGAAAGGGAGTGAGACAAGGTGACACCATATCTCCGAAGCTCTTTAATGCCACATTGGAAAATGTCTTTCAATCACTGAACTGGGAAAACAAAGGGATAAAGATTAATGGAGATTATCTAACCCACCTTCGTTTTGCTGATGACGTAGTCATTTTTGCAACTACCCCATCAGAGCTGCAGAGTATGATCCAGGAACTTGCTGACAAGAGTAAAGAAGTGGGATTAAAAATGAACTTTCAGAAGACAAAAGTGATGTTCAATGCTTTTACAAGAAATGAAGATTTATCGATTGATGGAGAAAAACTGGAGATAACAGATACGTACGTTTATCTTGGACAGCAGATATCAAGTGAGGGTCACATTGATGAAGAAATTAATCGGCGTACAAAACTTGCCTGGAGAGCTTTTGGAAGAAACAGCATAATTTTCAAGAGCAATATGCCATTATGTCTTAAAAGAAAAGTGTTTGATCAATGCATCCTTCCAGTGCTTACGTATGGTGCAGAGACGTGGACCTTAACTAAAAGAGACATACAAAGGCTGCAGACAACTCAAAGAAGCATGGAGAGGTGCATGCTTGGTATAACCAGGAGAGATAAGAAGAGGAACTCGTGGATCCGAAAAATGACGAGAGTGGAAGACATCATGATCAGAGTTAAATCCCTGAAATGGCAATGGGCTGGACATACTGCCAGAAGGACAGACCATAGATGGACAGCCGAGATTTTAGATTGGATTCCAAGGGACAGGAAAAGACCCAGAAAAAGACCACATGGGAGATGGGTGGATGAAATTCGTAAATATGCGGGAGTGACATGGAGGAGACTGGCACAAGACAGACCGTTGTGGAGGAAACTTGGGGAGACCTTCGTCCAGCAGTGGATTGATAATGGTTGACAATGATGATGATGATGATATGCAAAATATTGCATAATCCTTTTCAGCTGTATATATGTTACATCTCTTCAACTTGGAATCATATTTTAATCAGTTTTAGAATATTATATATGTTTGTAATTTATAAAGTTGGAGTTTCAAAATATGACTTGAAGAAAAAGTGCCAAACTAAAAACAACAGCAATCACCTCTGAAATACACTAGGCAGTGTAGATTGCAGAATCTGAAGACATTCTGAAATTTTCTTATGTGGAATATTTCTTTTAACCTATGGCTCTCAACCCTGTCATGGCATATGTGAGAACATCATTGCATTAATTAACTACAATAGATTCCAGTTAATTGGGTCATCGATTAATCGGCACAGCTATTTATTTGGGATAATTCTTGAAAAATTTCCCAAATCAGCTCTTTGGGATAAAGCTTCGCATAATTGGGGCAGATGCATAATTGGGCGGAAGTGTTCTAACCATGATGTGTCCCAATAAACCGGAATCTACTGTACATTGTCACACATGATCAGTGGTTAAAGAAAAATTTCATATCTCATTTCAGTACTTCAGTACAGGTGAAAACTTGTAAAACACACTGTTACTTATATAGTTAAGGTATGTGTGTATATATATATATATAGAAAAAAAGGACACAAAATACTGTGTTTTTGCAAATATCTAAAGCTTTGAGCTTCATAATGATGAAGTTACAAAGCAATATTGTTACTCACCTCCATCTTTGCCGCATTTACATATCTTGTGAAGGTTATGTACAACTCTCAAACTCATCTACTTTTAGCCTTACACCACACATTAGATGACATTTTTGTAATGGAATTATAATTTTTATTATGTCATATTACTGCAAACAAAATCTTAATCTTAGAATAACATAATGTAACTATAACTTCGTGTAAGTACTATCCTTAATTTGCAATTTGAGACTTTCAAACTGCATTTTGTGATCTCTGTTTAAAGTCTCAAATTTTTTTAAAACATTTAATTACCTTAAAAACATTAAAAGCACTTATTGAAAGTTAAAAAATATATTTGCAATTATTCTAAAAGACTAAAGGAAATTTGTTTGGCACCAATGTTACTTGCTCCCAACTAGCAGTTTTGTGAATCTTTATTCACATCTCCAAGGTCTGTTGTTCTCACTGTGCCAACTGGAAACCCATTTGTGGGTGGTACATGCCCTGTACAAGATATGTAAATGAGGCAGAGATGAATGTGAGTAGCATTATTACTTTGTAACTTCAGTATTGCTGAACCTTGCTTTTACATATTTGTGGTTTTTAAGGGTGTGTGTTTAGGATACTAATAGGTGATACATCATACTAGAATTTATGCACTTTTGTATTAAGTATACTGCAGTTTTAATTTGTCATGGCTTGAAGTGTATGTGCTGCCACTTTATTCTTTTATCTGTGTTGCTGGCATATGGAATTGGAGGCTGCAGGAATCGTGAAACTGCAGGCAGTGAAGATTTTAATGAATGCTGTAGATAAACATACTTGCATATGTATGTTAAGTTTTTCTTTCACTTTTGTATGTCATTCTATTCATTTCTTATACTGTTTTTATATAAATTGTCTTGCTGTAAAAATTTTCACCAGGCAGTCTGTCTGATTTTCAAAATGTGTGTCATGGCATCTGTATGGTGAAACAGGCACTTCTGATAGTTTTGCAAAGTGAAATAATGGCATTGCTTTTTATAAGAGTTTGCAAGAAGGTAAAGGTAACACAGTGGAACACCGTTTATTTGTCTTTCAAAGGACCGACTTGAAAAATCATATATGAAACGACGTATAACCGAAAATTAAGTCAAGCATGCTAATAGATGGCAGCACCTACATTGTAATGTGTACAATAAAAAATGCAATGCCACATGTTAGGAATTTTTTCCATCACAATAGAAATTCTGTCTGTTTTTTTTAATGAAATTAAAAATAAATAAATATACATTTGAATTTTTATTTGAACAATTTAATGATAACTTACTAAATTATGAAGAATATAACTATTGATCACTTGAAAAAGTCACTTATCGTGCTTTGCCATGATGATAAATTTTTAGCACAAAGCAAAGCAGTCTGTATAGAATTAGGTTCTTGAAAGTTTTTTCTTCTGTAGAGTTACACACAAACAAGTTTCTAAGTGTCTCAATGTGTTTCATTGCATCTTTTAAAGACAGAGAGCATACTTCTTTACTTTCATCTTCATCTCTGCTAATTAGGTCTTCATCAAATTTAGCTTCTATTAATTCTTCAACTTTGACATAATTATATCAGAATCATAATTTACATATTCTTCTAAAATGATGTCAGTTCCTAACAGTTCCCAATTCTCTTCATCGAGAATTACAGTTTCTTCTTCATCACTTTTATCATCGCCATCTGTTTTTGTGACTGGAGTTGAAAATCCTCCTTTGGCAAAACAATTTCTTATTATTTCTGACTTTACATGAGACCATTCTGGGGAGATTATGTTCAGTGCCTCAAGTATGTTTAACTTTTTACTTCGTGCTCTTCATGCTGTATTATGGAGTACAAGTTTAAGTAACTTTTTTGGTAATGCTCCTTTAAGTTCTTGATTATTCCCAGATCTATTTGCTGTAGTCAGCTTGTACAGTTTGGAGCAAGAAAATCACTTGGATATTTCTTAAAAAGTCCGTTTCTTGAGGATGAGTAGCACATTAATCCATAAATAACAAAATTAACATTTGCAAGTATGTAAATTAAGATGTGAAACTTAAATACTCACACTACAAACATTATAGTACTAATACTACTTTTATAGCATGTTTTTTTGCCGATTTGTGATATCAACCATGTACATACATTACTCTTTGCTTGATATTAAAAAATAAATATTTAGAAGGATCAAATAATAATACTTTTATTATATTGTAGTCAAAATAATACTTGGTTTTAGGAAAATACTGTTACTATTGATAAACATTTAAATTTAACTTACCTTAAAACCACATGGTTGGATACTTATTTGGTTAGTAGCATTATTAATGCTCAAAGACAGGTTTTTATATCTTAGTCTTTTTTTAATAAATTTTAACCTAAAATACAGGTAGATGAGGTACATAGTAAGTTCAATTGTGAATGGAGCTAATAGAATCGTAACCTAGGTTTTTGGTGCGCCTCTTGACACCATCATCAACGTTGTTCTTACGTGCTCCTGCACATGTCAAGGAATTGCAAATGGTGAATATTTGTCTTCATATCGATTTTACCAGCAGGATCAATGCACAGGCACGCATGCTCTGTTGTTAGTTTGTCTATATGAGAGATTCTTACTTCAAGCGTCATCTGTTGGGTTCAATATTGTTCATAAAATTGATTTAATTTAAATTTAAATGATTAGTATTGTATGACCCCAAACAGAAATTGATTAAAATTTAATTTTAAAGGATTATCAATACTTGATAACGAATGGAAATTGATTTGATTTTAAATTTACTGGATGTTTATGAGTTTCTCATTTATTTTATTAATTTAACCTCGGTATATTTTATGATTTTTTTATTTACTTTTTATTTATTATTTATTTATTCATTTTTATTTTACTTTATTTTTTAATTTTTTTATTATGTATTATTGTTTTAGGTTATATATATGGCTGATGCTGACCTTGGCTACGTATAATGGACGCTCCCTATCTTCTGAATCAAGGCTTCTTGAATTGGAAGAGGAACTACAAAGGATCAAGTGGGACATCGTCGGGCTAAGTGAGGTAAGGAGAAAAGGAGAAGATCTCATTGAACTGAAAAGTGGACATCTCTTCTACTATTGTGGGACAGATACTGGCAGAACTAGTGGTGTTGGATTTATAATAAGCAAGAAACTGAAGGATAAAGTTGTAGAAGTTGAAAGTTCCTCTGACAGAGCTGCACGACTCCTCATCCAACTCTCGAGAAGATACCAGGCTCAGATAGTTCAAACTTATGCACCCACCACAAGTCATCCTGAAGAAGAAATTGAAGAATTTTATAAGGAAATTCGTCATCTAAATAATAAAGGTAAGCAGCATTTGAAGATAATTATGGGAGATTTCAATGCAAAAATAGGGCAATGGCAACAGAATGAAACTTCAGTAGGTAAATTTGGTCACGGCAACAGAAACCAGCGTGGAAATACTCTCGTTGAGTTTGCAGAGGCAGAAGGGTTTTTCATCTTGAACTCCTTTTTCAAGAAAAAGCCACACAGGAAATGGACATGGAGACATCCAAATGGGACGACAAGTGAAATTGATTTTATTATGTGTAACAAAAAATTTGTCATAGAAGACTGCAGTGTGCTAAACAAGTTCAGCACAGGTAGTGACCATAGATTGGTGAAATGTAAGATGCACCTCAACACTAA
Organism: Macrothele yani; assembly: GCA_039090855.1. Lineage (NCBI taxonomy): Eukaryota > Metazoa > Arthropoda > Arachnida > Araneae > Macrothelidae > Macrothele > Macrothele yani. The sequence continues at coordinate 76,851,380 of CM077007.1, read as the reverse complement.
ACTCGAACGTGGCAAGCTCATAAGACAAACAAAATGTATTGACATAACCAACCTTAAAAAACACCATAATACCTTCAAGTTGGAACTGAAGAATAGATTCTCTGCTTTAGAAGGCCTAACATCAGAAGAAGTGGATATTTCTGAAGTTAACAGAAAAGCAACCAAAGCTCTTATGGAAACAGCAACAAAATTAGCTGGGTCTAAGAACAAGTTGCATGTGAACAAATTATCAGGAAAAACCAAAATGTTGATGCAAAAAGAAGAGAGATGAGGACAACTAAAGAAGATGTGACTTCCAAAGTGGAATATATAGAGCTATGTAAGACAGTACGAAAAAGTGTCACTGAAAACGTAAGAAAATTCAACTGTGAACTAGTGAGGAAAGCAATTGAAAACAACCAAAGCCTAAAGATAGCAAAGGGACATCTCAGTAAGGGAAGAAAACAGATTGTCACTGAGAAAAGAAGATGGTTCTGTAACAAGAAAAACAGATTATGTCACTGAGAAAAGAAGATCGTTCTGTAACAAGAAATAGAGGCGAAATTTTGACAAGAGTGAAAGATTTCTACTCCAAATTATATGAAAGGGATGATACATGTACTCCAGACATCATGAAAGGTACCAGAGTTCTTCCAGTCCTGCAAGCAGAAGTTGCACATGCAATCAAGAACATGAAGCGGGAGAAAGCTCCAGGAGAAGATGGAATTACTGTAGACATCATACAAGAAGCAAGTGGAGAAATTAAAACAGTACTCGGCCAAATTTACACTCGATGCCTTAATGAAGGGAAGATTCCTGAGGATTGGAACAACACTACAATGATCTTGCTACATAAAAAAGGTGATATTGAGGACCTCAGGAACTACAGACCTATCAGCCTCCTATCAGTGGTTTATAAAATCTTCACTAAAGTTCTTTCACACCGCTTGAAGGTGACACTGGACATGGCTCAACCGAGAGAACAAGCTGGATTCAGGAGTGGCTACAGCACAATAGATCATATCCACATACTGAGAGAACTAATTGAAAGAGCGAGGGAATATGAACTTCCATTGTGCATGGCTTTTATCGATTATGAAAAAGCCTTTGATTCGGTGAAACCATCAGTAGTTGCAATGGCTCTGAAATCCTGTTGTATTGAAGATGCATACATTAATATCATTAATAACATCTATGAAAATGCAAGTGCAAAGATTCGGCTGTTTGAGAATACAGCGCACACAAAAGTAGGAAAGGGAGTGAGACAAGGTGACACCATATCTCCGAAGCTCTTTAATGCCACATTGGAAAATGTCTTTCAATCACTGAACTGGGAAAACAAAGAGATAAAGATTAATGGAGATTATCTAACTCACCTTCGTTTTGCTGATGACGTAGTCATTTTTGCAACTACCCCATCAGAGCTGCAGAGTATGATCCAGGAACTTGCTGACAAAAGTAAAGAAGTGGGATTAAAAATGAACTTTCAGAAGACAAAAGTGATGTTCAATGCTTTTACAAGAAATGAAGATTTATTGATGAATGGAGAAAAGCTGGAGATAACAGACACATACGTTTATCTTGGACAGCAGATATCAAGTGAGGGTCACATTGATGAAGAAATTAATCGGCGTACAAAACTTGCCTGGAGAGCTTTTGGAAGAAACAGCATAATTTTCAAGAGCAATATGCCATTATGTCTTAAAAGAAAAGTGTTTGATCAATGCATCCTTCCAGTGCTTACGTATAGTGCAGAGACCTGGACCTTAACTAAAAGAGACATACAAAGGCTGCAGACAACTCGAAGAATCATGGAGAGATGCATGCTTGGTATAACCAGGAGAGATAAGAAGAGGAACTCGTGGATCCGAAAAATGACAAGAGTGGAAGACATCATGGTCAGAGTTAAATCCCTGAAATGGCAATGGGCTGGACATACTGCCAGAAGGACAGACCATCGATGGACAGCCGAAATTTTAGATTGGATTCCAAGGGACAGGAAAAGACCCAGAAGAAGACCACATGGGAGATGGGTGGATGAAATTCGAAAGTATGCAGGGGCAGGGATCGCATTCCTCCTAAAATTCCTAATATTTTGTGACCCTCCTTAAATTCCTAAAATTAGACCTAAAATTTGCTATTCATCCTAAAATTTTCGTAAGCTTATTTTTATTAAAAACACAACCGTTATTAACGCCAATAAATTTACCATTACGGTAAGGTAAAAAGACCTGTTTTTGTAGAAACACAGCCTATATGCTGTGCTGCTGAAGGGAGGGAAAAATGACGCCATCGAGATGCACTTGCTTCGGGGCGGGCGTTCCATTTTTGCCTTCGAACAGTTTTCGAGAGTAACAAGAGATCTAAGGGAAAAGGGGAGGGGTCATTTTCACCCCTGGTTTGCGCTTTGCAGACGAACTCCGTGGCACGCAGAAGATCGTACTTTATTTTTGTACATGCCTTGTGGAACCTCCTCTTTCTGCTGATGTTTTGTTATTGTAAACCGCAGGTGGGTGGAAGCAAAAAGGAAACATGTGGTCTCCTTCCGTAACCTCCGGTAATGACGATGGGATGGTAGCTGAGTATTATCTTGGCAGGCAGTAGAGCACGTGATCATTGACCTTCGATCATGCGTCGGCGACAGCGACCTTCGATGCGCAATATATCTCGGCTCCGACTCGCTTTGACTGAACTTGCGTGAGATGCGTATGATAGTTTCTGGTTTTACGTCTTTTATGGTGTTCTCTGTGCTGTGTGCAGGTTCAGTTCTCTAGTGGTGACCTGCTTTTTTTTTTTTTTTTTCCATATCTTCTGACATCCTCGCAGCCAAATTTCGGGAAGTTGTCTGGTTTTGCAATATTGGAACGTGTTTTTGTACTTCCCTTTCATTTTCTGGTTAGTAATACAAGTGTTTAAGATGCCTAAATCCAAAACGAAATTTCAAGATGCGTGGCTCGCCAAAGAATTGGACGGAGTGAAGTTGAAAGAATGGTGTTCTGCAACTGAAACAATATTTTCTGCTAAGTGTATATTGTGTTCAGAAATTTTCAACATTTCTAATAGTGGCTTTTCACAAGTAAAAGCGCATCATAAAGGAAAAAAACATTTGCAGAAATTTCAAAGTAAATTTCAAAATAAGTCCATCCTGAAAGCCTTTGGAGGACGGGATCTTCAGCCCAAAACAAATATTAGTGAAGTACTGAGTCATGATTTACAGTTGGCTAAAGCCGAAGCATTATGGGCCATGAAAGTTGCTAAGGACAATATGTCTTTTGTTTCATGCACTGAAACAGTTGAACTTTTCAAAGAAATGTTTCCTGATTCTGCTATTGCAGCCAAAATGCAACTTAAAGAAAAAAGTTGCTTATGTGATATCACATGGATTGTCAAAATATTTTGAAGAGGATTTGAAAAAAGACATTGCATCTAGTAGCCCAGGGAAGGTTACTATAGCATTTGATGAAACTACAAATACACAAGTGAAACGGCAGTTGGATGTGTATCTCAGGTACTGGTCTTCAGAAATAAATTCAGTTTCTTGCCGATACCTAACAAGCGTTTTTCTGGGTCATGCAACAGCAGATATTTTGCTAAAAGAAATTCTTGATGTGTTATCATCCTTCAATATTTCGTTGAACAGAATTATTTGTGTATCCATGGACAGCCCAAATGTAAATAAGTGCTTTTTACGCAAATTCAATGAAGTTGTAAAACAAGAAACAGGCCAGAAATCTTTGGAACTAGGTTTTTGCAACCTGCATGTTGTTAGTAATGCATTTAAAATTTTTTTGACAAGCTTAAATATAGATTTTGACGAATTTGCTACTGATATGCATTACTTTTTAAAGAGTAGTGCTGCAAGACGAGAGGATTATAAATCTGTCGAGGATATAACATTGGTCACTGCCAAATTTCTTTTGCGTCATGTCAGCAACAGATGGTTAACTGTTGGTTCTGTAGCCCAGAGGCTCTTGGATCAATGGCTAAATATTACAGAATATTTTTTAAACTTCTTGCCATCTCAAAAAATATTTGAAAAACAACTGCGCAATTCGGCAAGGTATAAAAGAATTCACTGTTTCCTGAAAAATGAGCTTACTCCTTGCTATTTAGCATTAATTTCATTTTCACACCAAAATTTTGAAAAGTTTTCATTATGTTATCAGAGTGAAGAACCAAAAATACACCAGTTATATTCTGATTTAAATACTTTAATGAGGAATGTTATGGCTCAGTTTATCCAAGATGATGTTATAGCAGGGAAATTTGGAGAAGACCTAAAGAATGTAGATTTTGAAAACAAAAATTCATGGAAAAAACTAGGGGAGTTAGAAGTTGGTATGAAGACAAAAATCTCCTCAGGAATGTTCAGGAGACCAGGCAGAAATTATTTCTCTTAGATGTAAGATCATCACTAATTGCAACCACAAAATATTTAAAGTCAAATTTGCCATTCTGCAATCAAAAGCTAAGAGACATAGAAGTTTTAAAGGTAAAAGAACCAAAGAAAGAGTCAACTCAACTTTCAGTCACTGAAGGACTTTCGGAAATAACCAGAATTTCAAGTGTTTTGCATCTTTCTGAGGAACAAATTGATAGAGTAAGAGAAGAGTGGAAACTTTTAAATTGCGATAAGCCAACTCTAGATGAACTAGTGAAATTTTCAGAGGAAGGGCATATTCCAGTGCGGATTGATCATTACTGGCGTAATATATTTAGTATTAAAGACTCTAGCGAAAAGAAAAATACTCAAATCTTGCTAAACTCATAAAGTCAATTTTAGTTTTACCTCATGGTAATGCTGATGCAGAAAGGGGATTTTCGGTTAACACTGCTCTGTTAAGGAAGGACAAGGCTAACTTAAAAGACTCAACTATAACATCATTAAGAATAGTTAAAGGGGCCATTAAACACTATGGATGTGTAAGTAAAGTTCCCATAACAAGAAATTTGTTAAATAGTGTTTGTGATTCACATAAATTTTATAAAGAGTATGTTGATAAGCTGAAGGAAGAAGAATCAAAAAAGGTAAAAGAAAGGAAGCAGAAAGAGAGGGAAAATAAGGAAAAGCAGCTAGAGAAAAAAAGAAAAGCTGAGTTTGATGACAAAATAAAAGAAAATGATGCAGAAATAAATAGACTTAAAAACGATAAAGAAGCCTCCCTAGCAATAATTCAAGAGGGAACAGAAAGAATGAGAAAAGCTGTAGAAAAACAAAATACTGTTGAAATAGCAGTTGCCTCTTACTTGATCATACAAGGTTCAGCTGAAATAAAGAAAACTGAAAGTAAATTAGTTGTGGTAGAAGCAGAAAAAGATAGGCTAATCAGGAAAAGGTTAAAACAATAATATGAAAAAAGTAATTCAGTGAACAATTGTACATAGTTCTTGGTTTTCAATTACCTTTTTAGGATATTATAATTTAATGTGAAACCTGAAAACTTTACTGTGAAAATCGTGAATTGCTTCTGGTTCAACAGCATATTAATGTTCAAAGTGAAACTTGAATGTGGTAAATATACTTGAATATGATAATAACACGTGAAAAGATAAGAACTGAACATTAGAAGTAAATCATACTTAAACTTTAGACATTAGACGTTATGCAAAAAATTTGGGTGTTAACTTCGACCATATATACTAATGGACTGCACATTGGCAATAGCTGCATCAAAGCCGCCATGGCTCAAACATTGGGCACGTCATCATCAGACTCCAAATTTCGTGTAAAAATGCTGTTATGATTACTAATTTACGCTGCAGAACTTCAGTGTTTTCGGTGTATTATGTGAATGCGCCTCATATATAATGAAAACTCTTCAGGTAAGTTTACTTATGAGCTATATACATGCATGATCGGGTTGTTTACATTTTGTGATTTATAATGTGATGAACATTTGCAAAGAATTTGGAACATGCATTCCATTTTTTTTCTTAAGTTACTATATTTTTATATCAATAGCTGCAAGTTTCTGGTTAAGTAATTGAACTTTATCGACTTAGGTATTTAATTCGTTTCTTACCCATGAAAAATCATAGAACTTTCTTTACTATATCGGTCAGAGCAACCATAAGCACAGCAGGTGTAACCCATCTTTTTGACTGTTGTCATGTGATTTTATGTTGGAGCCAGAAATTTTGATGTCATGCGCAGTCTATCAGTATATATGGTTGAAGGGTGTGAAGCAAACTCTTTACAATGTATACAAAGTTGTTTTACTAGATGTATACAAATATACATCTAGTTTTTATTGAAATACACTCCCAAAATTTTCCTAAAATTTTTCTAAAAATTCCTAAAATTCCTAAAATTCCTACCTAAAATTTTCCAGAAGTATGCTATGATCCCTGCAGGGGTGACATGGAGGAGACTGGCACAAGACAGACCGTTGTGGAGGAAACTTGGGGAGACCTTCGTCCAGCAGTGGATTGATATGGTTGACAATGATGATGATGATGATGATATTATTATTGTTAATTTTTGGTTAAGAATTTTCTTCTTGTTTTTTGTTTTGATAAGTTTTTCTCTCTTTTAATTGTCTTTTTCCACACATCGGGAAGGGTTGTTGAGTCATGAATATCATAAACATTATCTTTTAGTTTTTCAATTGATGTAGATTCAGAAAATCTTAATTCTTTTTCAGATTTATGAGTCAAAGTCAAATTTCTTTTATTTTATCAAATTTTGGGAATTTTTTATTTTTAATACTATTGAAATAGGGCTGTTTTCTTGTCTTATTGGTTCAAATTTTTGATGTTTTGTTTCAATCTGTTTCTGGTGCTGCCTATGTATGAGGTGGAAGGATTAGATTGTTTTATGGGAATTTCATAAGTACCTGCTTTTTCTAAAAGCTTAGGTTGAAACTTAGTATGTGCGAGCATGTCTTTGATGGAAGATATGAAATGGCCGAAGTGACAGTTGTATTTTTTACCCAATTTGCAAAGCTTAGTAGTTTTTTTTTTTCAAAAGATTTTTTTTTTTTTGGAATATCACATAATAATGCTCAATGTTCCTGAATACTCCATGAAAACAGAATGTAATTGTTTTCATTCATATAATATTTTTTACCTCAATTTTATAATGTTAGATTGCATTAAACAATATTCGCTCTATGTTAGACAAAGAGGGAATGTTTCCCGCAGAAACAGTACACAATATAACAACTATATAGTTGACAAATATATATAATAATGATTATAACCACGTAATGAAGTTCAGCAATGAAATATGTTTGAAGAATTGATTGAATTAGTAGTAATGGTTTTTATATAAGGAAAAGATCCAACATGTTTTCTTTTTCTTTTATTTTTTGAAAAGTTTTTGTTTATTGAGGCAGGATTCTTAAGTTTATTTTTAACTTCACCAATTAGTTTATTCACCACTTTTTTGCTCGACCACTTTGTGCCTTTTTAACACCGATGCCGACACTTACTTTCACGAGCCCACAAGATCTTTCAGTGCAATTAATTTGAGCTTGGAATCACCATCAATTATTGCTGATTGGTTGTGGACGGTGTGTAATGACCTCCACGGGAGCGACCATTTTCCGATTGTGCTCTCGCATTCTCGAAGTATGCCATCTTCTGCCTCCCGCCCTCCTCGATGTTGGATGGATCATGCCAGATGGGAGGTCTTCACTTCGTCGGCAGTAATATCTTCTGCTATGGTGACCCAAGAGTCAATCGACGCAGCTGTTCTCGATGTCACAACTTGCATTATTCAGGCGGCTGATCTTTCAATACCAAAGACCTCAATGACGCTCCCCAGAATTCCGAAACCTTGGTGGAATCCTGAATGCGCAGTGGCTAGGAGAGCTCAACATAAGGCCTGGTCTAGTTTTAGGCGTTATCCAACCGATGCTAATCTCGTTGCATTTAAATGAGCAAAATCCTATGCTTCGTTGGTGCATTGAAGAAGCAAGAGGGAGTCTTGGATTCAGTATGTTTCATCTCTCACTTCATGTGCCAGTTTGAAAAGTGTGTGGGACAAGATTCGTAAGATCCAGGGTAACTACAGTTCTCACCAGATTTCCATTCTCAAGAGTAACGGCTGCACATATGCTGAAGTCGGGGAGATTGCGGATTGTTTGGGTGAGGCTTTTGCATCTGTGTGTAGTGATGTGGCTTATCCTTCATTTCACAGGATTAAGTCACAAGCCGAATGCCAGAACATCTCGTTTTCACCTTTTCATGACACTGGTTATAACTCCTCCTTCAGCATGGTTGAACTCAGGTTGGCTCTGCATTGGTCCGGTGCGACATCTGTCGGTCCTGATGGCATCCACTATGACATGCTCCGTCATCTCTCGCAGTTTTCTCTCGAAAATCTTTTAGTCCTGTACAATCGGATTTGGTTGGAGACAATTTCCCGGAATCTTGGCGAAAAGCTTTTGTTCTGCCTTTTCCAAAGCCTGGCAAGGATCTCAAGTCTCCCTCTAGTTATCGTCCAATTGCTCTGACTAGCTGTCTGTGTAAAGTTCTCGAGTGGATGGTTAATTCACGGTTAATTTATTTTTTAGAACAAAATCACTTACTTTCACCATCACAAAGTGGCTTTCGCCGTCATCGTTCACCTCACAATCACCACCTGCACCTTGAGACATCTGCACGCAAAGCGTTTATGCGTAGGCAACATCTGTTTTCTTTGATATTCAGAAAGCCTATGATCATGCTTGGCGGCACAGTATTATCCGTGACCTCTATGCATGTGGGTTACGAGGAAATCTCCCAACATTCATTGTAAATTTCCTTCGCAGTCGGGTGTTCCAGGTGCTCCTGAGTACGACACTCTCTGCACTGTTCCATGAAGAACAAGGTGTTCCTCAAGGTTGCATTTTATCTGTCACATTGTTCATCCTCCGCATTAATTGTCTTATCACAAATCTTCCTCCTGCAGTTTTGGCTACTGTTTATGTCGATGACTTGCAGATTTTCTGCTTGTCATCAAGCATGAAATTCAGTCTGCAATTAACCAGATCGTTAAAGTGGCGCACAGCAATGGATTCGTTCTTTCTCCCAACAAGACAGCGTGTGTCCATTTCTGCCAGAGGCGTGGCCTTTATCCAGACCCAGAGCTTCATTTGGAACAAACAGTCATACCAGTTTTGCCGGAGACCAAGTTCCTTGGACTGACCGTCGACCGTGCACTTGCGTTCCATGTGCACGTTCGGCGGCTCAAGATTTCCTGTCTGAAGGCTCTGCCCATTCTTAAGATCCTTTTGAGCATCTTGTGGGGTGCAGACAGGATGTTTTTGTTTCACATTTACCATTCATTAATACGGTCGAAACTGGATTATGGTTGTATCATGTATGGCTCTGCGCGTCTTTCTGTTCTCCGGCCTATGGATAGTATTCATCATGAAGCGCTACGTCTTTGTACAGGAGCATTTCGAACATCTCCGTTTTCCAGCCTTTATGCTGACGCTAACGAACCATCGCTTGAATTGCGCTGTCCGCAGCTGTCTTTTCAATTTTACTTGAAACTTTGATCTCTTCCAGACCATCCTTTGTACGATGCAGTTTTCCATCCCCAGCATGCTTGTTTATTTGAGAACCGGCCCTCGTGCATTCCAACCTTTGGTCTTCGTATGGGGGCCTTAGCTCGTGATGCAGAGCTCGACTTGTTGGAGCGACCAGGGGCTTTGGGGATCCTCTATTGCACCCACTTGCTGTCATGGTTGATACCACCTTTATATCGTTTGATAAATCCTCAACCCTTGTATCAGTGTACCAACAACTCTTAGCTGAGCACTGTTCCCTCCATTCTGACTACACTCCCATTTTCACTGATGGCTCCAAGATGCATGGAGTCATTGGATCTGGCACTGTCTGTGTTGATGACGTCTCTGTAGCACAGATCCCAGCTAAGGCCACAGTTTTTTCGGTGGAGATGCATGCTGTCTATCTCGCCCTTTGTCATCTACAGTCGAGCACTCATCATCGAGCTATCATATAATTGGATTCTTTGAGTATACTGCAGGCCCTTTCTTCTGCCGACATATCTGACCATCCTTTCCTTTTTGGCGTGAGGCAGTTACTGCATCCTTTGCTTCAGGTCGATTTCCAGATGTCATTTTGCTGGATTCCTGGCCATGTTGGAATTTCAGGTAATGAGTGTGCTGATGCGGTTGCTAGATCTGCTTCCTTTTGTTTAACCGGGATTTCTGCTTTCCTGTTCATGATCATATCAAGCGAACGTGGCAGGGTCTGTGGGACCAACAGGTGGAAAATAAACTGCATCGTATTAAACCTATTCTTGGAATCTGGAAATCCTCATTTCGTCAGAACTGTAGGGAGGAAGGCGTGCTTGTGTGTCTCCGCATTGGGCATTGTCATTTCACTTGCCGCTTTTTGCTGTGTGGTGACACTGCACCGATGTGTGAGACATGCAATTGCCAATGCACTGTCACTCATCTTCTGTGTAGTTGTGCTCATTTTTGTGATGTGCGTTTTCACTTCTTTCATTCTCATGTGTTGACCGAGGATGGCGCTACTCTGCAAGCGGCTCCTAGATGACCACTGCGATACTGTCGCTGTCTTTTCATTTTTAAAACAAATTGACTTTTTAAACGTATCTAGATTTTAGCTTTTCCATCATTCTCATGTTTCACTTTTACTGAATCAACCAGATTTTAAGCATTATACCATGTTTTTAATACTGTTTGTTTGATTGTCTTGTGTCTGGCACTTTTTGGTCAAACATGGCCCTTGCACCATAAAAATCAAGCAACCAACCAACCACTTTTTTGCCATATTCAAAAGTTTTTGCCACGGATTTAATCCAAACTAACTCTTCATCTCAATACTTCTTTTTGTAAGAATCTGTAAATGCACATTTAAGCTAAGTTCAAAAACTGTTTAACTTGTGGCTAAATAGAAAAAGCAGAATCTGATGGAATTATTATAAGTACAGAAGATGGCTTTCTGTATACCTTAAAGTCTAAGAAATCAGCTTTTTAAATTACTAACAGATCAAGGAATGGTAAGGTATTATGCTTTTCATTTTCAATAGTAAAGGCTATTTCATTATATCGTTCAGACATTTGTTTTTGAAGGTTTTCAAAAGCAGCTGGTTCATAATTGGCAAGAATAAATATGCCATCAACATATCTACAATATAGAAGAGGTTTATTAGGTTGTTTGTTTATTGTATTTTGTTCAATTTCATTCCTCATCACTTCTGCAAAAATAGTGAACAATGGTGATCCCATAGGGCCACCTGTTTTTTGTCTGTAGGTAAACAAAAGTGAAAACATATCACTCGTTGCTGTCATGGATAAAAGGAGCAATTGATCAGGCTTGCAAAAAGGAATAATAATCAGCTTCCGGGCCAAGGGCGGCAGTATTTCTGAAACAGCGCAGTTTGAGAACTGTTCGTATGCTGCTGTGATTAAAATGTATCGTGATTGGAGAAATGGCACCATTGAGAATAAGTGATGTGGAAACTGCGGAGCACCACATGGCATAGATGTGAACGTAGGCTTTGAAGGTGTGCGAGGCCAATCGACACGCTACAGGAGACCAACTCACTGGCCGAATGAACCATGGAGCTACCAGAAGTGTGTCTAAAATGACAGTTCAGCGAACCCTGCTGTGCATGGGGCTGCAATGCAGATGGATAGTTACTACACCTATGCTAACGAGGTGCATCGGCAGAAAAGGCTTACATTTGCATGGGAGTATTGGAACTAAATCTCCGCTGATTGGCAAAGGATTGCCTTCTCCGATGTGTCAAATTTTCTGCCTCGTCGAATGGACAGACATTGGTGTATAAGGTGAGAAACATCAGAGAACAAACACTCTTTAACCATTGCTGGAAGAACACAAACCGGTGGGGGCAGCATTATGGTCTGGGGAATGTTTTTGTGGCATTCTCTGGGTCCACTCATACCTGTGGAAGGCACTATGGACTGAATTTGTTATGAATCCATCCTTGCAGACCACATACACCCATACCAGCTGATAGTCTTCCCTGGGGCACATGGCATCTTCCAGCATGACAATGTGACATGTCACACTGCTAGAAATATCCAAGAGTGGTTGGAAGAGCATGATGAATACTTCAGAGCACTTCTCTGGTCCCCTAATTCCCCAGACTTAAACCCAATTGAGCATCTGTGGGACCACCTCGATTGTGTTGTTCGCTCTATGGATCCCCCACCATGCACCCTCCAGCTGCTGTCAGATGCACTGCAGTCAGCATGGCTCCACATACCTGTGAACACCTTCTAGCACCTTATTGAGTCAATCCTAGCCAGTCTAGGTGCTGTCCGCGCTGCACACTGTGGTTACCCTGGATATTAGCTGGTGGTCACAATAATGTGACTTGACCGTGTAAAAAACCAAATCCGGAGTAACTGTAGTGCTACTAAGCTTTGGAAATTGGATAAAAAATACAACTGTCACTTTGGCCATTCCATCTCTTTCATCAAAGACATGCTCATAAGTACTAAATTTCAACCTAAGCGTTTAGAAAAAGCAGGTACTTATGAAATACCCATAAAACAATCAAATCCTTCCATCTTACACATAGACACCACCAAAAACAAATTGAAACAGAGATTGTATCAGCACGTCAAAAATTTGAACCAAAAAGAGGAGAAAACAGCCCTAATTCAATATTGTATTAGAAATAAAAACTTTCCAAAATTTGATAAAATGGAATTGATTTTGACTCATAAATCTAAAAAAAAAAAAAAAATTAAGATTTCCTGAATCTATATTAATTAAAAAACTAAAAGATAAAGTTTGCGATATTCATGACTCAACAACCCTTCCTGAAGTGTGGAAAAAGATAATTAAAAAAGAGAAAAACTTTTCAAAACAAAAAGAAAATTCTTTACAGAAAGTGAGCAATAATGTATATCATCATCATCATCGTCAACCATTATCGATCCACTGCTGGACGAAGGTCTCCCCAAGTTTCCTCCACAACGGTCTGTCTTGTGCCAGTCTCCTCCATGTCACTCCCGCATACTTTCGAATTTTATCCACCCATCTCCCATGTGGTCTTCTTCTGGGTCTTTTCCTGTCCCTTGGAATCCAATCTAAAATTTCGGCTGTCCATCGATGGTCTGTCCTTCTGGCAGTATGTCCAGCCCATTGCCATTTCAGGGATTTAACTCTGACCATGATGTCTTCCACTCTTGTCATTTTTCGGATCCACGAGTTCCTCTTCTTATCTCTCCTGGTTATACCAAGCATGCATCTCTCCATGATTCTTCGAGTTGTCTGCAGCCTTTGTATGTCTCTTTTAGTTAAGGTCCAGGTCTCTGCACCATATGTAAGCACTGGAAGGATGCATTGATCAAACACTTTTCTTTTAAGACATAATGGCATATTGCTCTTGAAAATTATGCTGTTTCTTCCAAAAGCTCTCCAGGCAAGTTTTGTACGCCGATTAATTTCTTCATCAATGTGACCCTCACTTGATATCTGCTGTCCAAGATAAACGTATGTGTCTGTTATCTCCAGCTTTTCTCCATTCATCAATAAATCTTCATTTCTTGTAAAAGCATTGAACATCACTTTTGTATTCTGAAAGTTCATTTTTAATCCCACTTCTTTACTTTTGTCAGCAAGTTCCTGGATCAAACTCTGCAGCTCTGATGGGGTAGTTGCAAAAATGACTACGTCATTAGCAAAACGAAGGTGAGTTAGATAATCTCCATTAATCTTTATCCCTTTGTTTTCCCAGTTCAGTGATTGAAAGACATTTTCCAATGTGGCATTAAAGAGCTTCGGAGATATGGTGTCACCTTGTCTCACTCCCTTTCCAATTTTTATGTGCGCTGTATTCTCAAACAGCCGGATCTTTGCACTTGCATTTTCCTAGATGTTATTAATAATATTAACGTACGCATCTTCAATACCGCAGGATTTCAGAGCCATTGTAACTGCTGATGGTTTCACCGAATCAAAGGCTTTTTCATAATCGATAAAAGCCATGCACAATGGAAGTTCATATTCCCTTGCTCTTTCAATTAGTTCTCTCAGTATGTGGATATGATCTATTGTGCTGTAGCCACTCCTGAATCCAGCTTGTTCTCTCGGTTGAGCCATGAACAGTGTCACCTTCAAGCGGTGTGAAAGAACTTCAGTGAAGATTTTATAAACCACTGATAGGAGGCTGATAGGTCTGTAGTTCCTGAGGTCCTCAATATCACCTTTTTTATGTAGCAAGATCATTGGTAGCGTTGTTCCAATCCTCAGGAATCTTCCCTTCATTAAGTCATAGAGTGAAAATTTGGGCGAGTACTGTTTCGATTTCTCCACTTGCTTCTTGTATGATGTCTACAGTAATTCTATCTTCTCCTGGAGCTTTCTCCCGCTTCATGTTCTTGATTGCATGTGCAACTTCTGCTGCGAGGACTGGAAGAACTCTGGTACTGGTACCTTTCATGATGTCTAGAGTACATGTATCATCCCTTTCATATAATTTGGAGTAGAAATCTTTCACTCTTGTCAAAATTTCGCTTCTATTTCTTGTTACAGAACCATCTTCTTTTCTCAGTGCCATAATCTGTTTTCTTCCCTTACTGAGATGTCCCTTTGTTATCTTTAGGCTTTGGTTGTTTTCAATTGCTTTCCTTACTAGTTCACAGTTGAATTTCCTTATGTCTTCAGTGATACTTTTTCGTACTGTCTTGCATAACTCTATATACTCCACTTTGGAAGTCACATCTTCTTTAGTTGTCCTCATCTCTCTTCTTTTTTGCACCAACATTTTGGTTTTTCCTGATAATTTGTTCACATGCAACTTGTTCTTAGACCCAGCTAATTTTGTTGCTGTTTCCATTAGAGCTTTGGTTGCTTTTCTGTTAACTTCAGAAATATCCACTTCTTCCGATGTTAGGCCTTCTAAAGCAGAGAATCTGTTCTTCAGTTCCAACTTGAAGGTATTATGGTGTTTTTTAAGGTTGGTTATGTCAATACATTTTGTTTGTCTTATGAGCTTGCCACGTTCGAGTTTAGTGTTGAGGTGCATCTTACATTTCACCAATCTATGTTCACTACCTGTGTTGAACTTGTTTAGCACACTGCAGTCTTCTATGACGAATTTTTGTTACACATAATAAAATCAATTTCACTTGTCGTCCCATTTGGATGTCTCCATGTCCATTTCCTGTGTGGCTTTTACTTGAAAAAGGAGTTTAAGATGAAAAACCCTTCTGCCTCTGCAAACTCTACGAGAATATTTCCACGCTGGTTTCTGTTGCCGTGACCGAATTTACCTACTGAAGTTTCATTCTGTTGCTGTTGCCCTATTTTTGCATTGAAATCTCCCATAATTATCTTTAAGTGCTGCTTACCTTTATTATTTAGATGACGAATTTCATCATAAAATTCTTGAATTTCTTCTTCAGGATGACTTGTGGTGGGTGCATAAGTTTGAGTAATCTGAGCCTGGTATCTTCTCGAGAGTTGGATAACGAGTCGTGCAGCTCTGTCAGAGGAACTTTCGACTTCTACAACTTTATCCTTCAGTTTCTTGTTTATTATAAATCCAACACCACTAGTTCTGCCAGTATCTGTCCCACGATAGTAGAAATAGTAGAAGAGATGTCCACTTTTCAGTTCAATGAGATCTCCTTTTCTCCTTACCTCACTTAGCCCGACGATGTCCCACTTGATCCTTTGTAGTTCCTCTTCCAATTCAAGAAGCCTTGAATCAGAAGATAGGGAGCGTCCATTATACGTGGCCAAGGTCAGCATCAGATGGCAGCCTAGTCCGGTCCTCCGGGGATTCTTAGAAACCTCTGCCTTCATGTCGCACTGGCCGCTGCCTTGGCCAGGTACATTTCAGCTGCCGGAGACTGAGGGCCAAGATTTAAGTTGTGGAGTCATATTGGAGGGGTTTGGCCATAACTCACCACGCTGGCCAAGCGGGTTGGTGAGTGTGGGATAGCATTTCCTCTAATGCTGATGGTATAGTTATACCGCTATTGGCGATATAACTATATATACTTCGGACTAGGCTGCCATCTGATGCTGACCTTGGCTACGTACAATGGACGTTCCCTATCTTCTGATTCAAGGCTTCTTGAATTGGAAGAGGAACTACAAAGGATCAAGTGGGACATCGTGGGGCTAAGTGAGGTAATTAGAAAAGGAGAAGATCTCATCGAACTGAAAAGTGGACATCTCTTCTACTATCGTGGGACAGATACTGGCAGAACTAGTGGTGTTGGATTTATAATAAACAAGAAACTGAAGGATAAAGCTGTAGAAGTTGAAAGTTCCTCTGACAGAGCTGCACGACTTGTTATCCAACTCTCGAAAAGATACCAGGCTCAGATTATTCAAACTTATGCACCCACCACAAGTCATCCTGAAGAAGAAATTGAAGAATTTTATGAGGAAATTTGTCATCTAAATAATAAAGGTAAGCAGCACTTGAAAATAATTATGGGAGATTTCAATGCAAAAATAGGGCAACGGCAACAGAATGAAACTTCAGTAGGTAAATTCGGTCACAGCAACAGAAACCAGCGTGGAAATACTCTCGTTGAGTTTGCAGAGGCAGAAGGGTTTTTCATCTTGAACTCCTTCTTCAAGAAAAAGCCACACAGGAAATGGACATGGAGACATCCAAATGGGACGACAAGTGAAATTGATTTTATTATGTGTAACAAAAAATTCGTCATAGAAGACTGCAGTGTGCTAAACAAGTTCAACACAGGTAGTGACCATAGATTGGTGAGATGTAAGATGCACCTCAAAACTAAACTTGAACGTGGCAAGCTCATAAGACAAACAAAATCTGTTGAAATAACCAACCTTAAAAAACACCATAATACCTTCAAGTTGGAACTGAAGAACAGGTTCTCTGCTTTAGAAGGCCTAACATCGGAAGAAGTGGACATCTCTGAAGTTAACAGAAAAGTAACCAAAGCTCTTATGGAAACAGCAACTAAATTAGCTGGGTCTAAGAACAAGTTGCATGTAAATAAATTATCAGGAAAAACGAAAATGTTGATGCAAAAAAGAAGAGAGATGAGGACAACTAAAGAAGATGTGACTTCCAAAGTGGAATATATAGAGCTATGCAAGACAGTAAGAAAAAGTATCACTGAAGACGTAAGAAAATTCAACTGTGAACTAGTGAGGAAAAGCAATTGAAAACAACCAAAGCCTAAAGATAACAAAGGGACATCTCAGTAAGGGAAGAAAACAGATTATGGCACTGAGAAAAGAAGATGGTTCTGTAACAAGAAATAGAGGCGAAATTTTGACAAGAGTGAAAGATTTCTACTCCAAATTATATGAAAGGGATGATACATGCACTCCAGACATCATGAAAGATACCAGTACCAGAGTTCCTCCAGTCCTTCCAGCAGAAGTTGCACATGCAATCAAGAACATGAAGCGGGGAAAAGCTCCAGGAGAAGATGGAATTACTGTAGACATCATACAAGAAGCAAGTGGAGAAATCGAAACAGTACTCGCCCAAATTTTCACTCGATGCCTTAATGAAGGAAAGATTCCTGAGGATTGGAACACCGCTACAATGATCTTGCTACATAAGAAAGGTGACATTGAGGATCTTGGAAACTACAGATCTATCAGCCTCCTATCAGTAGTTTATAAAATCTTCACTAAAGTTCTTTCACACCGCTTGAAGGTAACACTGGACATGGCTCAACCGAGAGAACAAGCTGGATTCAGGAGTGGCTACAGCACAATAGATCATATCCACGTGCTGAGAGAACTAATTGAAAGAGCGAGGGAATATGAACTTCCATTGTGCATGGCTTTTATCGATTATGAAAAAGCCTTTGATTCGGTGAAACCATCAGCAGTTACAATGGCTCTGAAAACCTGCGGTATTAAAGATGCATACATTAATATTATTAATAACATCTATGAAAATGCAAGTGCAAAGATTCGGCTGTTTGAAAATACAACACACGTAATAATTGGAAAGGGAGTGAGACAAGGTGACACCATATCTCTGAAGCTCTTTAATGCCACTTTGGAGGGTGTTTTTCAGTCGCTGAGCTGGGAAAACAAGGGGATAAAGATTAATGGAGATTATCTAACCCACCTTCGTTTTGCTGATGACGTAGTCATTTTTGCAACTACCCCATCAGAGCTGCAGAGTATGATCCAGGAACTTGCTGACAAGAGTAAAGAAGTGGGATTAAAAATGAACTTTCAGAAGACAAAAGTGATGTTCAATGCTTTTACAAGAAATGAAGATTTATCGATTGATGGAGAAAAGCTTGAGATAACAGACACATACGTTTATCTTGGACAGCAGATATCAAGTGAGGGTCACATTGATGAAGAAATTAATCGGCGTACAAAACTTGCCTGGAGAGCTTTTGGAAGAAACAGCATAATTTTCAAGAGCAATATGCCATTATGTCTTAAAAGAAAAGTGTTTGATCAATGCATCCTTCCAGTGCTTACGTATGGTGCAGAGACGTGGACCTTAACTAAAAGAGACATACAAAGGCTGCAGACAACTCAAAGAAGCATGGAGAGGTGCATACTTGGTGTAACCAGGAGAGGTAAGAAGAGGAACTCGTGGATCCGAAAAATGACAAGAGTGGAAGACATCATGATCAGAGTTAAATCCCTGAAATGGCAATGGGCTGGACATACTGCCAGAAGGACAGATCATCGATGGACAGGCGAAATTTTAGATTTTATTCCAAGCGACAGGAAAAGACCCAGAAGAAGACCACATGGGAGATGGGTGGATGAAATTCGAAAGTATGCAAGGGTGACATGGAGGAGACTGGCACAAGACAGACCGTTGTGGAGGAAACTTGGGGAGACCTTCGTCCAGCAGTGGATTTATAATGGTTGACAATGATGATGATGATGATGATGACTTACATATATATATATGACTTCACAATCAGAAAGGCCAAACACTTACCTAAAAGGTCTTGGCTTCATTCCTTTTATACACTTTATGCACGTTAACGAGAACATTTTGTAATGCAGCTGGCCTTTTAAGTTTGAAACTTTCATATCTGCTCTCAGGTTGTTACTATTATTCATCAGGTCATGAAACATTCATATTTTCATTCACAGGACACTAAAAAACGCTGAATTCTGACTGCTGTTTGACATGCGTTATATCTCGTCAACACCAGACGCATACTCACGATTATGTGAGTATTGTCTACCTTCATTATGCCCTGTTTTTTTTATTCTATTTCTTTCATTCCTTCACACCTTTCTCAGCAACTTGCCTTTAAAATTCACAATTCTAAAAACGGTACTCTATTCTAAAACACATACCCATACACCTAATAAATACTCACTTACGTCACACCCATATTCAATTCAATACCTATTTCACGACGTACTATTTACATACCTTATACTAACACATTTACGTACTATATATACAACACATTTATACACTCTATGTAAAACCACTATCTACATAATTACACTACTTACATTTTACGGCAGTCAAGCCACTGTCAACTGCGATTTACCTAGCGCTCCATTTGCTTCATACCTCGTAAATACCCTGCAGCAAACCCTTTTCTCATTCGGCCAGTCACAAACAATCCCCAAGTGCTTTCAACAGCAACTCTGTCATCCTCAGGGGGTCGATGTATCCCTCTGCTCTGCTAACCACAGATCAAGTGAGCAAATTCATCAAGGTTCCGGCTTCAATCGTAAACTCCGCATTGTTGTATCTTTGGTGCCATTTATTGTCAGTGCTGTTCTTTTTTATTTTTCTGTAATTGTTGTTTTACTTTAATTAAGGCTTTCCAATGGTCATTTAAGTTGTTTGGGTCGTTAATATTACATACTCTTGATTTGTTTTTTTCGATTAATACCAATCCTGCAACTCTCAATTGCCTTTCATTTTTACAGCCCTTAATAATTTTAATATCTTCGAATTTTGGACATTGATAATTTTCTAGACAATAGTGGGTTAATGCTGTTTTAGCTTCTTTTTTATTCCAATTATTTATATGTTGGTGTAATCTATGTTTTAACTTGTTCTTAGTGCTGCCTATATATGACAAAGGTGGTTTCTGATTTATAGGAATCTCATATACACCAGCTCTATCAAGTTGGCTAATCATTTCATTTTTTATTACTATATTTTTTATAGTATGTACTTGATTTCCTACTTGTATGTCATATTTGCCACAAAGCTTTATTAATTTCAGCAGAATTACCTTCAACATATGGAATCGCTTTTACGTATCTTAATGGTTTTTTACTATTTGTACCTTTTTTATTATTTGCTTGAGTTACTTCATTAATCCATTTCTTTAACACCTGTTTAGGATATCCAAAATCATGTGCAATTTTTTCAATATATTCTAATTCTTCTTTTTGATATTTTTCTTTTGATGAATGTGTTATACTTCTTTTAATTAGTGTTTTGATACTATTTCTTTTATGCGTTATTGGGTGCAATGACCGAAAAGGTATTAAGACAGGAATATATGATGATTTTCGATGCACTGTGTATTGTTATTGTCATTTGTTTTGATTACCATAATATCAAAAAATGCCGATGTTATTTTGTTTTTGTTCCACTGCCAATTCTATGGATGGATAGATATCTTTATATTTTCTTGTTAAGTTTTCTAGTTTTCATTTTTTAGCCTGGATAACAGAAAAATATCATCAACATACCTGCAGTATATCAGTGGTGGATCTTACAGTTTACTAATTATTTTTGTTTCTATGTCACTCATTATTATTTCAGCAAACAAGGTTGACAATGGTGACCCCATAGGTCCACCAGAATTTTGTTTGAACATAAAAATGTTATTTTCATATACGTAAAACAAAATTTCTTTTAATTCTTCAATTTGTACTTCATTCATTGTATGTAACTGATATAATTTTTCAACTATTATGTCAATTGCCTGGGGTAACTGGGGTGCTAGGAAACAGGGCACGGACATCCGTACTAGCCATATGATATTCACTTAAATCTTGTTTAATCTCTTTAATTTTTTCAATGAATTCATAAGTATTCTTCACAGTGAATTTGGTTTTCATAAATATGGGTGCCAAATACCAAATAATAAACCAAATTCACTGTGAAGAATATTTATAAAAGGCTCTGCCCATACACCAACATATGAATAATTGGAATAAAAAAGAAGCTAAAACAGCATTAACCCAGTATTGTCTAGAAAATCATCAATGTCCAAAATTCGAAGATATTAAAATTATTAAGGGCTGTAAAAATGAAAGGCAATTGAGAGTTGCAGGATTGGTGTTAATAAAAAAAAAAAGCAGATCAAGAGTATGTAATATTAATAACCCAAACAACTTAAATGACCATTGGAAAGCCTTAATTAAAGTAGAACAACAATTAAAGAAAAAAAAGAAAAAGAACAGCACTGATAATTAATGGCACCAAAGATACAATGATGCGGAGTTTGCGATTGAAGCCACCACTTTGATGAATTTGCTCACTTGATCTGTGGTTAGCAGAGCAGAGGGATACATCGACCCCCTGAGGATGACAGAATTGCTGTTGAAAGCACTTGGGGATTGTTTGTAACTGGCTGAATGAGGTCAGGGTTTGCTGCAGGATATTTACGAGGTATGAAGCAAATGGAGCACTACGTAAATCACAGTTGACAGTGTTTGACTGCCGTAAAATGTAAATAGTGTAATTATGTAGATAGTGGTTTTAAATAGTGTATGAGTGTGTTGTATATATAGTACATAAATGTGTTAGTATGTTAGTGAAAAGGCAGTGCTACAACGTGGGAAAAAATACGCATTTCCACCTAAAACCCCAAGAACAGAAGAGTACATTCCTATCTTAGAAGATATTGTGCAGCGAGTGCATCCAGAACATGCTACCGATCTAAGGTTTAAGCTATTCAGAATCATGCTTAAAGAGTATAACGCTAAGCACAAAAAAAACTGTAAGATTAATAAATTAAAGTATGGCAGAAAACAACTAGTAAATCTTTGCAAAGACCCCACGATCAAATTCTGCGAAACGGACAAAACAGGGCAAATTGTTATTATGGACACTTTGGAATATAATGATAAAATGCGGACGGCCATCTCAGAGCTACAGTGCGATAGCATCAACAAAGATCCCACCGACAAACAACTTACCTTCCTGGCTAATATAAGGAACCACAGCACGTTACCAACAAAAATAAAAAATGCAAACCCTCCAATGGGAGCAGGGATGCCAAAAATATTCTCGAAAATTAAAACTCATAAAGAAAACACACCTTTAAGACTGATTCTATCGAAAAAAATCTCGCCACTCATCAACCTAGAAAAAAATATATACAACTATCTATCCCCAATATTCATGAGGAATCAATATACATTAAAGAATAGCTATGAGTTTATAGAAAAAATCAAATTAATTAATCAAGACCTAGAGCAAATAACTATGGCCTCCATGGATGTTAAGGCGTTATACCCAAACACTCCTGTCGAGCTAGCCATCGAATTGATTATGCAACAACTAAGCATCAACAAAGAACTAAACTTGTCACAACTGAAAGAGCTAAAGAATACCTTATATTTCATCAAGGAAAACAACATCTTCCATTTTGAAGGAAATATATTTAAACAAACGCAAGGTGGCCCTATGGGATCCCCATTATCGACATTATATGCAGAAGTGATTATGGCATACCTCGAAAAAGAAATTATTCAAAATTTACCTGAAAAACCAATACTTTATGCTCGATATGTAGACGACATTATAATAATGTCTAAACTTAACAAAGCCGAGCTACAAGATCTAGCACAGCAGTTTAGCAAAATCTGTAACACCATAGAGCTAACTATTGAGTTTGAAGAGGATAATAGCCTATCCTTCCTGGACATTCAACTAAAGAAAAACAAAAATAGTTTTGAATACTCTGTGTTCAGAAAAGCAACTTACATACCTGTACTGATACCATACTCGTCTCACCATCCAGTGATACATAAAAAACAGCATAGTAAACTTGATACGGCGAGCGTACACACACACACATCTAACAACAGGCTAAAAAATCAAGAGCTAGAGTTTATCTCGAAAATATCACAAGAGTATGGGTACCCGAGCAAGCTAATTAATAAATGGATACAAGAGAGTAAAAAGCATATGACTCAGAGTAAAGAAGGCCAAGAAGTGCACAACCAAAGGAAGATGAGAAATAAAAAATTGAAATACATTGGAGCTTTCCCATACCTGGAAGGAGTGAGTAAAGAAATCAATAGGCACTGTGCTAAATATGACTTACAACTAGGAAGCTCAGTGCACACCATGAAAAGTATGACTGTCAACAAAAAAACAGAGGAAAAAATGCTAGAAGAATCAGGAACCTACGAAATTCCAATAGCACACATACCCCCAATATCGTACATTGGAAGTACGAAAAACAGATAAAAAAAAACTTAAACAACACATATCTAACTGGCCAAAAAAAAGAAGCCAAAACTGCTTTAGTGCAATTCTGCTTGGAAAACCGGACATTCCCAAAGTTCGATGAAATTAAAATGCTAAAAAAGAATAAAAAATCGGAAAGGCAAATGAGGAGGGAAGAAGCAATATTAATCTACAAAAATAAAGCAAGGGTATGTAACCAGAACGACCCTAGCACATTATCGGGCCTGTGGAAAGAACTAATAAGACAAGAAAAACAACAACAAAAGAAAAACAGGCAAAAAAAGACAAGAAAACCAGGATAGGAGAAGAAAATAAAAAAAATAAAAAAAATAAAAAATACGGAAAAAAAAAAGTGTTCTTAACGAAACATAGATGGCGCCAGCCGGGCTTGATAACGAAATATATCCAGGAAAGTTTTTCTGACGAATGGCAACAAGGAGTATCGGACTCCATTAGCGCGAAGTTAACCACGAACATCGGTGGTAAAGTCGCCACGCTCCTGAAGATGCCCAGAGTATGGGCGAAAATTTCGAGTATAAAGAACGGTAAAAATTGATGTTTGAATCCTAAGGCAAAGATCCAATGAGTATACCCAGCGAAAAGTGTGAGAAGTAAAGCCAGTCATCGCATACAACGGACTTTAGGACAATAACATCAACAAAGACTGGAAAACACGTGCGTGAAATGTTCCCGTCGCTAGAAAGGAATGCCAAGGTAAGCATTATCCGCTAGTTTTTTGTACAAGTTACTTTGAAATATCGCACGTAAAAGAGAATAGTACAATAATTAGAGCTATATAATAGTCAGAATTAGAACTACTAAGTGGAATTGATGTGTTAGTATGAGGTATGTAAATAGTATGTCATGAAATAGGTATTGAATTGAATATGGGTGTGATGTAAGTGAGTATTTATTAGGTGTATGGGTATGTGTTTTAAAATAGAGTACAATTTTTAGAATTGTGAATTTTAAAGGCAAGCTGCTGAGGGAGGAGTGAAGGAAGGAAAGAAATAGAATAAAAAAAAAGGGCGTAATGAAGGTCGACAACACTTACACAATAGTGAGTATGTGTCTGGTGCTGACGAGATATCACGCATGTCAAACAGCAGTCAGAATTCAGCATTTTTCAGTGTCCTGTGAATGAAAATATGAATGTTTCATGACCTGAGGAATTATAGTAACAACAACAACACAACCTGAGAGCAGATATGATGAAAGTTTCAACGTTAAAAGGCCAGCTGCATAACAAAATGTTCTTGTTAACGTGCACAAAGTGTATAAAAGGAATGAAGCCAAGACCTTTTAGGTAAGTGTTTGGCCTTTATGATTGTGAAGTCATAAAAGACTTGCACGTAAATAGTACACTTTTTTGGTGATTATTGCCAATGAAGATGCAAATAATGTAATATATATACATGGGATGTAAGGTCAGGTGATGCGTAACATCACAGCCTCTCCTTGACAAATGTCAACCCCGCCTTCTCGTGGTGCATCCTGTTCCCACTAAAGGGGCTCTGACGACCGCCAATAGCGGTATAACTATACCATCGGGATCAGAGGAAATGCTGTCCCACACTCACCAACCCGCTTGGCCAGCGTGGTGAGTTATGGCCAAACCCCTCCAAAATGATTCCACAACTTAAATCTTGGCCCTCAGTCTCCGGCAGCTGGAATGTACCTGGCCAAGGCAGCGGCCAGTGCGACATGAAGGCAGAGGGTGCTAAGAATCCCCGGAGGACCGGACTAGGCTGCCATTTGATGCTGACCTTGGCTACCTACAACGGACGCTCCCTATCTTCTGATTCAAGGCTTCTTGAATTGGAAGAGGAACTACAAAGGATCAAGTGGGACATCGTCGGGCTAAGTGAGGTAAGGAGAAAAGGAGAAGATCTCATTGAACTGAAAAGTGGACATCTCTTCTATTATCGTGGGACAGATACTGGCAGAACTAGTGGTGTTGGATTTATAATAAACAAGAAACTGAAGGATAAAGTGGTAGAAGTTGAAAGTTCCTCTGACAGAGCTGCACGACTCGTTATCCAACTATCGAGAAGATACCAGGCTCAGATTATTCAAACTTATGCACCCACCACAAGTCATCCTGAAGAAGAAATTGAAGAATTTTATGAGGAAATTCGTCATCTAAATAATAAAGGTAAGCAGCACTTGAAGATAATTATGGGAGATTTCAATGCAAAAATAGGACACCGGCAACAGAATGAAACTTCAGTAGGTAAATTCGGTCACGGCAACAGAAACCAGCGTGGAAATACTCTCGTTGAGTTTGCAGAGGCAGAAGGATTTTTCATCTTGAATTCCTTTTTCAAGAAAAAGCCACACAGGAAATGGACATGGAGACATCCAATTGGGACAACAAGTGAAATTGATTTTATTATGTGTAACAAAAAATTCGTCATCGAAGACTGCAGTGTGCTGAACAAGTTCAACACAGGTAGTGACCATAGATTGGTAAGATGTAAGATGCACCTCAACACTAAACTGGAACGTGGCAAGCTCATAAGACAAACAAAATGTATTGACATAACCAACCTTAAAAAACACCATAATACTTTCAAGTTGGAACTGAAGAACAGATTCTCTGCTTTAGAAGGCCTAACATCGGAAGAAGTGGATATTTCGGAAGTTAACAAAAAAGTAACCAAAGCTCTTATGGAAACGGCAACAAAATTAGCTGGGTCTAAGAACAAGTTGCATGTGAACAAATTATCAGGAAAAACCAAAATGTTGATGCAAAAAAGAAGAGAGATGAGGACAACTAAAGAAGATGTGACTTCCAAAGTGGAATATATAGAGCTATGCAAGACAGCACGAAAAAGTATCACTGAAGACGTAAGGAAATTCAACTGTGAGCTAGTAAGGAAAGCAATTGAAAACAACCAAAGCCTAAAGATAGCAAAGGGACATCTCAGTAAGGGAAGAAAACAGATTATGGCTCTGAGAAAAGAAGATGGTTCTATAACAAGAAATAGAGGCGAAATTTTGACAAGAGTGAAAGATTTCTACTCCAAATTATATGAAAGGGATGATACATGTACTCCAGACATCATGAAAGGTACCAGAGTTCTTCCAGTCCTTCCAGCAGAAGTTGCTCATGCAATCAAGAACATGAAGCGGGGGAAAGCTCCAGGAGAAGATGGAATTACTATAGACATCATACAAGAAGCAAGTGGAGAAATTGAAACAGTACTCGCCCAAATTTTCACTCGATGCCTTAATGAAGGGAAGATTCCTGAGGATTGGAACAATGCTACAATGATCCTGCTACATAAAAAAGGTGACATTGAGGATCTCAGGAACTACAGACCTATCAGCCTTCTATCAGTGGTTTATAAAATATTCACTAAAGTTCTTTCACACCGCTTGAAGGTAACACTGGACATGGCTCAACCGAGAGAACAAGCTGGATTCAGGAGTGGCTACAGCACAATAGATCATATCCACGTACTGAGAGAACTAATTGAAAGAGCGAGGGAATATGAACTTCCATTGTGCATGGCTTTTATCGATTATGAAAAAGCCTTTGATTCGGTGAAACCATCAGCAGTTACCACGGCTCTGAAATCCTGCGGTATTGAAGATGCATACATTAATATTATTAATAACATCTATGAAAATGCAAGTGCAAAGATTCGGCTGTTTGAAAATACAACACACATAAAAATTGGAAAGGGAGTGAGACAAGGTGACACCATATCTCCGAAGCTCTTTAATACCACATTGGAAAATGTCTTTCAATCACTGAACTGGGAAAACAAAGGGATAAAGATTAATGGAGATTATCTAACCCACCTTCGTTTTGCTGATGACGTAGTCATTTTTGCAACTACCCCATCAGAGCTGCAGAGTATGATCCAGGAACTTGCTGACAAGAGTAAAGAAGTGGGATTAAAAATGAACTTTCAGAAGACAAAAGTGATGTTCAATGCTTTTACAAGAAATGAAGATTTATCGATTGATGGAAAAAAACTGGAGATAACAGATACGTATGTTTATCTTGGACAGCAGATATCAAGTGAGGGTCACGTTGATGAAGAAATTAATCGGCGTACAAAACTTGCCTGGAGAGCTTTTGGAAGAAACAGCATAATTTTCAAGAGCAATATGCCATTATGTCTTAAAAGAAAAGTGTTTGATCAATGCATCCTTCCAGTGCTTACGTATGGTGCAGAGACGTGGACCTTAACTAAAAGAGACATACAAAGGCTGCAGACAACTCAAAGAAGCATGGAGAGGTGCATGCTTGGTATAACCAGGAGAGATAAGAAGAGGAACACGTGGATCCGAAAAATGACGAGAGTGGAAGACATCATGATCAGAGTTAAATCCCTGAAATGGCAATGGGCTGGACATACTGCCAGAAGGACAGACCATAGATGGACAGCCGAAATTTTAGATTGGATTCCAAGGGACAGGAAAAGACCCAGAAAAAGACCACATGGGAGATGGGTGGATGAAATTCGTAAATATGCGGGAGTGACATGGAGGAGACTGGCACAAGACAGACCGTTGTGGAGGAAACTTGGGGAGACCTTCGTCCAGCAGTGGATTGATAATGGTTGACAATGATGATGATGATGATATACATATATATATAAACTAATAAAAAATGAAATGAAATAAATAAAAAATAAATAAAAAAATCATAATAAAATATACCGAGGTTAAATTAATAAAATAAATGAGAAACTCATTAACATCTGCATTTTTGAACTTCACTTTTAGTTGGTAAAGTTCGATGAACACTTACCGCACGTGGGGCTTGGCTTTCAATTCATATTTCCGTTATGTGGATGCGGCACAGGGGTTTTTCATTTGGCCACGGGTCCGCTTCTTTTTTTCTCCGTTGGAATTTATTTTGTCTCATCACCAAATAAGTTTTTTCTTTGCTGCATCCTCATTTACTTCAATATTTATTCATACCCTAGTACTTTCAGTAAAACTCCTTTACCGTCTTTGAGGGGACGTTTTGCTCCGACTAGCACGGACCGTGTCAGCTGGGCATTTCGGTGGTTCTCGCGGGCTGCTTCTGTCATCGGCTATCGCTTCTTCTTGGGCGTTGTGGCGCCATCTCTTGTTGGTCAGTGATCTCATTTTTCGAACTTTTTCATTTTTTTGCTCAAATTTAATTAAATTTTTCCAGCTGTTTCTCAAATTATTAGGGTCATTATGGTTGCAAACTTTTGTCCTATTTTTTTCAATCATTACCGACTCTGCTATTCTGAGGTGTTTTTCGGATTTACAGCTTTTAATGATTTTTATATTTTCGAATTTAGGATATTTTTGGTTATCCAGACAGTATTGGATAAGTGCTGTTTTTTCTTCTTTTTTCTGCCAGTTTTTTACGTGTTGTTTTAATCTGTGTTTAAGCTTATTTTTGGTACTTCCTATATAAGCCATTGGAGGATTTTCAGTAATAGGAATTGAGTAAATACCTGCTTTTTCTAACATTTAAAGTTCAAAAAATGAGATCACTGACCAACAAGAGATGGCGCCACAACGCCCAAGAAGAAGCGATAGCCGATGACAGAAGCAGCCCGCGAGAACCACCGAAATGCCCAGCTGACACGGTCCGTGCTCGAAGACGGTAAAGGAGTTTTACTGAAAGTACTAGGGTATGAATAAATATTGAAGTAAATGAGGATGCAGCAAAGAAAAACTTATTTGGTGATGAGACAAAATAAATTCCAACGGAGAAAAAAGAAGCGGACCCGTGGCCAAATGAAAAACCCCCGTGCCGCATCCACATAACGGAAATATGAATTGAAAGCCAAGCCCCACGTGCGGTAAGTGTTCATCGAACTTTACCAACTAAAAGTGAAGTTCAAAAATGCAAATGCATTAATGCACGTTAAATAATATAACCTCCAATATCGGAAGTAAATTGAAATCATTAACATCTATTAAATTAAAAATCAAAACAATTTCTGTTCGTTATCGAGTATTGACAATCCTTTAAAATTAAAGTTAAATGAATTTCTGTCTGATGATATAATAATAATCATTTAAATTTAAATTAAATAAATTTTCTGATTGATATTAAACTCAACAAATGATGCTTGAAGTGAGAATTTCTCATATAGACAAACTTAACAACAGTGCATGCGTGCCTGAGCATTGATATTGCTGGTAAAATCGAGATGAGGACAAATACTTGCCATCACAATTCCTTGACATGTGCAGGAGCATGTAAGAACAATGCTGATGTTGGTGTCAAGAGATATACCGAAAACATAGGTTACGATTCTATTAGCGACATTTGCGATTGAAGTTGCTGTGTACCTCATCTACCCATATTTTAGGTTACAATATATTAAAACAAGTTAGTAAAATCATGCAATGCATTGATTATGATACGCTTTCCAACATACCAGAAATTATTACTCAAGTTATGTGGATAATGGCTGTGGAATAAATCTCGCTCCTGTGTCCTGACCTTTGACTCCATTTCGATGATATTCAACAGAACCGGTTCAGTATACCTCAGGAATAGCATACTAAAGGTTTGTCGCAATAGAAGCAGTTTTACGCAAGTTATGAGAATAATGGCTGTGGAGTAAATCTTGCTTTTGTGCAATGACCTTTGACCCCATTTCGTTGATATTCAACAGAACTGGTTCACTATACCTCCGGAACAACATAACGTTTTGTCACAATCGAAGCATTTTTAGGTAAGTTATGATGCACAAGGGCAATGGAATGGATCCTACTCCAGTGTCCTGACCTTTAACCCCATTTTCAATAGGGTTCGTCCCCAGGTGGTTACTTACCACATACTAAAATTTCATCGAAATCGAACCATTTTTACACAAGTTATGTTTCATAAGGGGCAATAGAATAAATCCCACTTTTATGCCCTGCCTGACCTTTGACCCCATTTCGCCCATTTTCGATAGGGTTCGTGCTGAAGTGGTTCCCTACCACATTCTAAAATTTCATCAAAATCGAACCATATTTACGCATGTTATAACACATAAAGGCAATAGAATGGATCCCGCTTTTATGTCCTGACCTTTGACCTCATTCTGCCCATTTTCAATAGGGTTCATCCCCAGTTGGTTCCCAACCTCATACTAAAACTTCATCGAAATCGAACCATTTTCACGCAAGTTATGATGCATAAAGGCAATGGAATGCATCCAGCTGCTATGTCCTGAACTTTGACCCCATTTTCAATAGGGTTTGTCCCCAGTTGGTTCCCTACCACATACTAAAACTTCATCGAAATCGAACCATTTTTACGCAAGTTATGCCTCATAAGGGTAATGAAATAATCCCGCTCTTATGTCCTGCCTGACCTTTGACCTCATTTCGCCCATTTTCAATAGGGCTCGTGCCCAGGTAGTTCCCTACTACATACTAAAATTTAATCGAAATCAAACCATGTTTATGCAAGTTATGACGCATAAGAGCAATGGAATGAATCCCGCTACTATGTCCTGACCTTTGACCCTGTTTCGCCCATTTTCAATAGGGTTCGTCCCCAGGTGGTCCCCTACCACATACTAAAATTTCGTCGAAATCGAACCATTTTCATGTGAGTTATCGTGCGGACGGACGGACGGACAGACGGACAAAGCTGGAGCATATACGCTTCTTCAACCTACGGTTGGAAAGCGTAAAAAAGAACACAAGTCACACGTTTAAATACAAGTCAGCGTGGTAATGCAGACAGGGACTGTTGGATCAGTAAATCCACGAGGTGTGACGTCACGACTTGATAGGCCTTCAAGATCTCGGAGGTAACGACACACCGCGTGACGTAATGAGACAGATCGCGTGACCGCGCGCCGACGTTCTCAAACTCGAGATTGTGACGTCACAAGATTTCTAAGCATTGGAAACATTAATGGAACGATGCCATGAAACTAAAAACGTTATAATTCGGGGTGGTTATTTAACCCACTAAACGAATCCTCCTAAAGTCGAGATCAAGCTAAATCGATTTCTAGTACCAGGAAACGGTAGGTTAATGACTTTCATCAAAATTCTTAGAGCCGTTTTCAAAATAAAATGTACATACATACATAGAAGAATTGTTACTTTAAGGTGGACGTCAAGTAATTTTTGCTTCCCATACTTCTAATGGAAAAACTTCTGTACACATTTTCTTCACAATTAATGCGTTCCCAAGAATGAAAATTTGAACATCGATTAAAATAGCTTCATTTCTTAACTTGGAATACTTAATATTTTCTAAACCATAACCGTAATAATATTTTCTAAACCATAGCCATAATATTTTCTAAACCATAACCGTAATTATGCAATCCAACATTTATTTGTCCACTGACGTCATTAAAGTACAGGTCGCGCCATCTTTTTTCTGGTTTCAACACCACCAAAGGAAACATTATTGTTTTTTAATATACTGTAATTATGCTTATGTTTTAGAAAATGTTAAGTATTCCAAGTTATAGTATGAAGTTATTTTAATCGATGTTCAAATTTCCATCCTTGGGAACACAGTAATTGTGAAGGAAATATGTACAAAAGGTTTTCCATTGGAAATATAGGAAGCGAAATTACTTGACGTCCACCTTAATAGTGTGGGATAAGGGCGATGGAATGGATCCCGATCCTATGTCCTGACCTTTAACTCCATTTGTCCCATTTTCAATATGGTTCCTCTCCAGGTGGTCTCCTACCACATACTAAAATTTCATCGAAATCGAACCATTTTTACGCACCTTATGACGCATAAGGGCAATGGGATGCATCCCGCTCCTATATCCTGATCTTTGACTCCACTTCACCCATTTTCAATAGGGTTCGTCCCCAGGTGGTCCCCTACCATATACTAAAATTTCATTGAAATCGAACCATATTTACGCAAGTTATGACACATAAGGGCAATTGAATGGATTCCGCTCTTATGGCGTGACCTTTCACCCCACTTCACCCATTTTCAATAGGGTTCGTCCCCTGGTGGTCCCCTACTACATACTAAAATTTCATCGAAATCGAACCATTTTTACATGAGTTATCGTGCCGACAGATGGACGGAAAAAGCTGCAGCATATACGCTTCTTCAACCTGCGGTTGGAAAGCGTAAAAAAAGACTAACATGTATATAACAAAAAAGTCTGAAAAATAATAATGCTGCTAACCAAGTAAGTATCCAACCACATGGTTTTGAGGTAAGTTAAATTTAAATTTTTATTAATAGTAACAGTATTTTCCTAAAACCAAATATTTTGATTACAATATAATAAAATATTACCATTTGATCCTTCTAAACATTTATTTTTTAATATCAAACAAAGAGTAATGTACATGTGGTTCATATTGCGAATTGGCAATGAAACACGCTATAAAAATAGTGTTAGTACTACAATATTTGTAGTGTGAGTTTATATGTTTCACATATTAATTTACTTGCAAATGCTAATTTCCTTTCAGCACGTTATGATTGCCTAAAAACACTTTTTTGGGTGTATTTGACTTTGTATCAACAAGTCGAAGACAACAGTAACAAACTGAATAGCAAAATGTTATAATTTTGTTATTTCATCACCAGATTGAATTGTTTTAGCCAGTTTGTGAATACATCCATCATTCATGTTTTTCTGTTAGCTTGATATGATAGAGACAAATTTTTCACATTTTTGAGGCATCAGGGTTTTTCGGATTTGCGTATAACCAGCAGAGTCAACTTTTCTGTCCTGTCAGCATTTGCACATAGCAGAAGAGTTAGTCTGTGTTTACTGTTCTTGCATCCATGACATTGTTCTCCTTTGAATGTAAGAATTCTTGTAGGTAAGAGGTGATAAAACAGACCAGTTTCATCAATGTTGAAGATATGTTTCAATTCCTATCCAGCTATGTTTCTTGGTAGATTATTATCAAACCACTTTTCAACAGTTTCTGAAGGAACATCTTTTGATTCACCACTTATCACTTTACAAGAAATTCCATGTCTTATTTTAAATTTATGGAGTCATCCTGTAGAAGAGCTACCATCACCAACAGTAGCTTTAACGCAATCTCTTTCTCCTTCTCCATCAGTATAGGTCTCCTTATCGGGATATTGGATGCTCAGCATTGAGTGAAAAACTGCAGCAAAATGTTTTCAACTTCTGAAAATTTTCCTGTCTGCACACACATCTGTTTGAAAGTGGACAAACCAATGGTTGAAGCATTGTCTTCAATTTTTCTGCTCTTGTATAAGTAGTTTTAAGTGTGGGCACAAGGATATTCAACTTCCTTGCTAATTCCACTTTAGTCGTCACACTATTCTTGCTAACTTCTTTCAATTTTTTTTATTTTATCCTTTAAAGACAGCAGCTTTTACTTTCGTGATGACATTATTCTTAGGAACAGTTGTTTTAACCAAGACAAAAGTTTAACACAAATCAGAACAAGCAGTGTGAATGACAAAACAGAAATGGTCCTGGAAACTACGTTATGTATAGAGTTGTTTGTCTGCCAACCTCTCCAATGAGGATTAAGGGAGACATGGTCAGTTGGCCGGTGGGAGACTAAGACAACTCTTCTTCCACCCCACCCCCCAACACCCTTCTATTGTTGAGTTCTGAAAAGAACTAGTTCTCCCCACACGCTTCTTGGGGAATGTTGGTAGAGGAACGAGATAAGACAACAAAGAATGGCTCATAGGGATATTGGCTGGAAATTTTCTTCCAGAATTAATTCTGACTAAGAAGCTGGACAGAAAAAAAAAAAGATGCATTAATGAAGCTAAGAATTAAGTTACATCATATAAATGAAATGCTTTTAACATTAAAATGTATACAAATGAGTTGTGACCTTAGCTAAATTAAGTATAAATGAGAAATGTATAAATGGTGTTCCACTGTATATCAGAGTGTTTTGGGGAGGAACTCGGATGGCATCAAGAAGAGATTTATGGATGCCAAGTTGTGTGTGGATGCTATGTTGCTGGGTGCTGTAAAATGAAAAGATGAAACCGTATGCATTAATCAGGTATTTGGGAAAAGAACCATGCATAATATGAAACAAACGTTTAAGATTATTTTAAGAAAATGAAGTGAAACTAAATTTTCTTAAAATAGAACCGTATTCTTGTTACATGCTTGAATTCGACCGTAAGGCTGATTTCAAGCCTCTAGCCTCTTCCTGCTGGTCATCTGTAAGTGTAAGTATACTTTTACTGTTACCAGTATTCGTCTCTGTAGAGACTGTTAGATATGCAAAACATTTTCATATTTTGTACATTATAGTACAGCAATAAACACTGTTTGAACCATATTTTTTTGCATGTTTATGTTATTTCTATAACATATGAAAAAGTGCTTTTTAACAAAATTTGTGAAAATTCAAGTGCGATGCGGAAGCAGATATTATCCAATCAAAAAAATATTTTGCAGCATTTTCATTGATCACACTGAACACCCTTTCCGCACTATTACAATAGCGATCTTGGAAAATAACATTTTTACTATAACAGGTGAAAAGTGCCAAATTTCGAAATTTGAAGTGCGATGCGGGGAGCAGAAGGTATTTATCCAATCAAGGAAATATTTTAAATCATTTTTATTGATCCCTGTGGCCACCCTTTCCACGCTATTAGAATAGCTATCTCGAAAAAAGTTTTTGTCCCACCCCAGGTCATGGAAGTTACAAAAAGGTCACAAAATGAGGAAAAGGTCATGGAGTTAAAACATGATTCTAACTGGAAAGCAACAAATGTCCCATGATTTTCCACATTTTCAATTTTTCTGACAAAGTTATGAATTTTTTGTTTTTTATCTTGATTAATCCTCATTTTTAATATTTTGCTGATCATATTCATAATTTTTTATATTTTCAGTAATATGCAAAAGAGTGACTTCATATTTCTTAAAGAATTTTTCCTAATGAAATGCATGAATGTTTTCATGTTAAAAGTAAAAGAACTATTCAACAGATCAAGCATTTTTGCCTTTTCTCCGTGCTCAGAACCATTCAACAGATCAAGCATTTTTGCCTTTACTCCATTTCTGAAGCAAAATTGAATTTTAATATTGGTATTTGATCTGTCTGTGATGGAATCAGTGCCAGTTTTGTGACTTGTAAAATTATTTTCATAGCAGAGTGAGTAATGGCAGTGCAGTTTTTAAAATTTAATTTCAAATAAATGCACTTTGTTCTATTTCTTAGTCCCTTCTTACTTTCTTAAGAAACAGGACAAGCATTTTCCTTTTTATTTAAAGTGAAGTTAAAGTTTAAAAAACTGTACTGCTGTATCTGATTTACAAAGAAAATGACTTTAATGAAAGATGGCAATGGGGAATTCTCAATTTTGAACTTATTTTCAAACAAAAGGAAAAATGTTTCTTCATATAGCAAGAAGTGATTGACTAATGGAAAAACGTGCATTTTTAGTGAAACTAAATTTCATCTAACTTCCTTATTCATTTTAGAAGGCAAAACATGAATCTAACCATTTTTGTGGGGGAAGCGCGGTTAACAAGCACCATAAGCAACTCAGTGTGCTATATAAAATTAATTATAGCTATAAAAGCAGTTGCCCATTTCTAATTTAGGGCCTCTGGTTCTAGGGAAAGGAGAGAGCCCCACTGCTGTAGGGCAAACACACCAAACGTCTCACCTGGGACTGGAGCCTAGAGCCACTCTGATGAGCAATCAGAAGTCTGTGCCATTTCATTGTTGCACATTCAATCATAGCATACTTCTTTTGTCATAATTGGAATCTCTAATAGTTATTTGTTGTTTTAGTCATTTTTCTTTATCTTATTCCATTGTTTAGTATGATTTACAGGTTTGTACAGCAAGTTTTCTGTTTCAGTGGTTGTTTTCATAGATACATTTTTTTATATGCAACTTTGCCTGTAGATGCATCACTTCATGGTGGTTATATAAATTTAGAGCTCTTTTGAAGTCATATGGGTCCCTTAATTCCACTGTTATACAGTATATCCTTGCACATTTGTGACATCTTCAGTGCACTGGCTAAACTGTTTTGTAATATTATAATTGTGTTAAGTTTCAAACTGCTTCATATAAATTTTATGAGACCTCCAGAACTTCATAAGAATTTAAAATGCACAGCAAACTTTACTCCAATTTGCAAAATATAAAAAAACATTATTATTGTTTCAAAAATTTGAGCTCCTGTCCTGGAATTTTTTGATGAACCCATGGAAAAATCCCAGAATTTATTTTCTGTGGATGTGTACAAACACCGTAAACAACACAGAAAAAATAATGGAAGCCTCTTCTAGGCTGTATAATACTGTTTTCACTTAGAAAAAAGTTGGCCAAAAAACTAAATGGTGTGTTTGTTGTACAATATTTAAATTCACCCTCTTTCATGTAGTGACATTGTAGTGTGAAGTAAAGGGTCTTTTGAAAGTTTAGAAGTTAATAACATGACAGTAGTAACAGTAAGAATTTCAGGGAAAAAACTAGTCAATGTAATGGCAGAATGAAATACCCTAAGTAATGCCAATATCGAAACTGAATGGATACTTTTTCAGCAGAAGGAAAAGATAATGAGAGCATGTTGAGATGATTTGGTCATGTATGGGAGATAAACAGTCCATAGACAAATGTTATTATGTTCAGTGTTATCAAGCTGCTGACTATAAGAATGTATGTTGATTGTGTAAAATCAGCCATTGGTATTTGAGGTAGCAATATACAGTATTAGAACAGTGGTCTCAAACTAAGACCCTTGGAAGAACCACTTTACAGTTTTGGAGGAATATATGGGGCCACATGAATATTAATAAATTTCTTAGAAACAAATATCAACTTTACAAAACTACACTAATGTCTTGGCACTACAGTGGAATATTATTTCTAATTATCGGTAAATAGTAAAAATAAATGCTTCGTCAATCATTGAAAACGTAACAATTATTTTTCACTTAAATCTTAAAACAATCACATTTTACCAACTGAACATGGTACATGGTACAGAAAATATTACATGTTCTGCTCAGAAACTTGGACTCGCTTCTCTTTCACTAACTTATCGATATTTGTAATAATGCCGTTTGAACATGCTACTTTTAAAAGTGAGCATAAGTGTCTGTCACTTAATCTATTCCTTCAAGACATTTTACTTAGTTCATTCTTGAAAACAATTATTCACATGAGTATGTTGTTCCGAACATAGACAGAACCTGTGCAGCTAGGTTATGAATGTTTACGTACTTATTCTTTGAAACTAACTGGTAAAACTTTGTTAGATTGCAGCTGTTCAATTTTTCTTTTTCTCTTTCTTTTTAATTCACTCTGATGTTCTTCAGGTGCATTGTCAGCATTATAGGTAAATGGAGACTTAAATATATTGAAAATATTTTCAGTGTCCAATATGAGAAAATTTCACACACGTGTTTTCCGGTCTTTGTTGATGTTATTGTCCTAAAGTCCGTTGTATGAGATGAATAGCTTTACTTCCCGCTAGAATATTGTACAAGTTACTTTGAAATATCGCACGTAAAAGAGAATAGTAGAATGATTAGAGCTATCTAATAGTCAGAATTAGAACTACTAATAGGAATTGATTTTCCGTGTCTTTGAAACAATCGAACTGCCATACAGTTATATTCTTCGTAAATAAACTTGTTACTTATAAAGCAGATGGTTTTGTCGAGCATTACTATGTTTATATTATATTTAATATATTATAATATACTTGAAAAAAAGGTGATTTATTTTTATTTTGTAATCATTTATGCGGGCCGCGAGTTTGAGACCACTGTGTTAAAAGAAAAAGTCTCGCAGTGTCAAAAGACATTGAGAAAGTTTTTTGTAAATCACAAAAGTATAAACTGTGGCTTGTTTTCTGGAAAATTCACTGTATCCTTGTGTATAGCTAAGAAAATTTAATCATTTGATGGACTCAACAAATTACCTATAATTTCTCTGTCATGCTGGGGGAAACGGTCATTATTTTCACTCACTGTTTTCTTTTCTGTTCTCTTTTACTGTTGAAAGTATCACGATATATAAGTATTTTTATTTTGGCATGTTTGGTTTTGTTTCATATTATTTATTTTTGGAGTAAATATTTTGTTTTATTCTTTTAATGTGTTCAGTCTTAATTTGATACGTTTTGTTTATGTTGCATTACTTTGCTTCATTTGGTGTTTTTAATTATGTTTTTATTACTTTAATTTTATTATTTTAAAGTTTTCTTTGTTTATTTAATTTTGTTATTAATCATATTACCTTAGGTTCTGCACCTTTTAGTAAGGTCTTTTTTCAGAAAAACAGCTGAATTATCAGGACATTATTCTGGTGTTTCTCCAGCAGTTGTAAGTAAAGATAATTTTTTTTTTAGTTTTAACAGAGTTACTTTTACCTTTTATTTTTTCTTCCTGATCAGACCAATATGTTTTGTCATTGTTATGGCATCCAAGCTGGCCAGTACTAACATGTAAAAAAACAACAAAAAAAAACATTTTTATTGTGTATGAAAGTAAATTTAAAATTTTAATAAGCAAAGGTTGCAAGCATAATACAGAAAATGGAAAACGGTTTCAGTCAAAAATGCTTTGTTCTGCAAGCTTATGTTAAGAACTACGTATCATTTTAAAGTCTGCACCCGAGATTCGTTCTATGTCGCATACTAAATCCTTAAATAATAGTCATGAGTGTTGAAAAACAGTTGCTCTTTTCAGAGGTGAATATTTCTTTCATTTCAGTGCCACATAGAGTGAATCACATTGAAGAGAAAGAAAAGTAAAAGAAAAGCAAAATAGTTTTGTTAGCAGAAATTGTGTATGGTACTTTTAGGTATTTTTTCTCTGTTTTCTAATTTTAAACTTAGTTATTAATATATCTGGATTTCTGTTGTGAAATTTGTAAAGTAATGTGAAGGGTCTTTTGTAAGTTGCTGTTGAACCATACTGTCAAAGTAAATGACTGCTCAATTAGTTCATTGGGGGGGGGGATTTGAGAAAATTGAGATAATTTTTAGATCAGTTTATTCCAAATTGTATTTTATTTTTATTTGGGTATTTTTTTTGTAAGTGCAATGCAAATTTGTTTTTGAATTGGGTTCTGTAAAATTTTGAGTTTTGGATGCAATTCTCTTCAAAGATACACCCAATAGGGAAGAAGACATCATGTTTTCCTCAAAATAG
Organism: Macrothele yani; assembly: GCA_039090855.1. NCBI lineage: Eukaryota > Metazoa > Arthropoda > Arachnida > Araneae > Macrothelidae > Macrothele > Macrothele yani. The sequence continues at coordinate 76,811,945 of CM077007.1, read as the reverse complement.
CTTACTTTTAAGTTGAATTTACTCTTTTATCTGATTAATGTGGAAAATGCACCTCTTAGGTTTTTTTTTTTTTTTTTTTTGCCTTTAATCAAGGTGGTTCCTGGTCTCAAAGTCTAATGTTCTGTATGAAGATTTGTGACCACTGTGCAATAGGTAAATAGTATGAACTACAAATTTCACAAAAATGCACATTTTTACTAAGGAATAAAAGGGTATTCCTTAGTAGTCGGCTGAAAATATAGTTTGACCCTCAAAAAATTGCTACAAAAGGTTTCTCAATGGTTTTTTGTAGTATCAGGTGTGCTGAATAACATACTAAAAGTTTACCAAAGTTTAACCACTGGAAAGGCCCAATTTTCAAAATGGCATCCAAGGTGGCCATCAAATACCTAACTCCTACAGTTTTCATCCTAGAAAAGTAAAGTTGGTGTCTACTCCTATGTTTTTAGGGTCTTAGAATACATTTATCACAGATAAATTATAAAAATATTTTATTTTTCCTTAGTTTACCAAAAATTAACAAAATTATCAATCTTACCGTATTCACAAATAGTCATTGTCACATTCTTCTTCCCAAAACAGATTCATTGAAATGATTTTCACAATATTCTGTTTGGCACGGTCCACAAGCAGACATGCATGGTAGTCCATATCTCATGCAACTGCACCGTTTTGTTCGGCAGGCAGTTATGCAATTACAATGGAGCATATGAAGAAGACTTTCTGGTGCAACAGGTTTATTAGTCATAACTGGTACATACTTATTGTCCAATAGCTTCCACCCCAATCAACCACATTCATATCACTGTCCTTTCCAATCCAAACCATGATTTGGTAGTATACTCTATAGCTGTGGTATTTTGTCGAGGACTCAGTAGGAGGAAGGCGCTCTGGAGTGACGAATGACGTGGCAGAAACAATTTTTTTACTGAAAAGTTGGTAGTGCAAACTGGTAAGGGAATCAGTACTTCTGCTCCCAAACAAGACTGCCATTACCTTGCTTCCTAGCCACTGTATTACAGATTTTGTTTGGTGTGGGAGCAGAAACACATTTGCACATCTCTGAATCGTTTGTTCACTGCTAATAAGTTTTTGGAATGCTGACTTGCCTACACCAAGTGGGAAGTTGCATCACATCCTGTGTAAGCATGAATGAACAACAGTTGCGAACACACATTACTACCCAGAACTCGTTTCATTTCCACTGATGTCACATACCATATGAAGTGTGGACTTGTCCGAACAAAAATATAGGCCTCTATTGTTTAGCTGTGCATAATAGAGGAGAAGGATGAGTAAATCTGTATCCTCCCCTATCAACGTCATTGGATGGTGTTCTGATGACTTGACAGCTGTCTTGACGATGTCCATGTGTGCATCCTTTGACGCATTGATAACACTGCAGCCCCTTTTCTGCAGTTCGTCTGTCACCAGACGAATAAGTGCCAGTTTGTCGCAAGGTGTGGAGAGAAAATAATCTTTTCTTCCAACAAACTCTGTTGCTGCATTGAAGCTGATGATCGAGTGGGTGATTTGCCCACATCGCTGATGCATATTATCCTTGATGGAAGGACCAGCTTCGTAACTGTCAAAAATAACAGTTGCTTTCCCATAATGTTTTATGGTAAATTCTGTGTATGAGCATGCAATGGCACCATAACTATCGTTCTTTTTCCATGGCAAGCGATGAAGAAGGGAACCATAATCTAACACATAATGTTCAGTTGGTGGGATCGAATCTATGACAGCTTTTTTGGATTCCTTGATAGTATACTCCTCAATCGCATGAGCCAGTTAAGTTTGTCACTTTTACCAAATACTTCTTTGACTTCAAACAAGGCTGCAGGGATGGACTGAGCTCATAGCTCATTGCATCCTCTATCTAGAGCAGTGGTTCTCAAACTTTTTAGCCTGTGGAACCCTTTTTCCTACAATGTCTAGCAATGGAACCCCTCTATAAATACCATTTAAAAATTAATGTACCTATATGCCTATTATTTATCACTGATTTGAAATAAAAATAAAATGAAAAAAATAAGCAATCAATAAGGTAATACTTACAAAAAGGTAATGCAGAGCCAAGAAAATGTATTATGCCAATGATGCAAGTATTCATTAATGAAAAATATTAATGTGATGAATGGCTTTGCTTTTTATTGCCACATAATTCTTTAAAATTCGGTTCTATCGAAGAATAATGTGATCTTATATGGGGCTCTGCATTCAGCTTATTCCGGTGCTTAGTTTTTGTTGAGGCGTACACAGAAAAGCCAGTTTCACGCAGATAGGTTGTCGCAAATGGTAAGAGTACTGACACAGCTTTTTGCGATAATAATGGATATTCCCCTTTAAAACTGCACCAACATTCTGCCACTGGCCCTGTTTCATAAAGGGATGTCACTGAGGAATCCGAGATCAGATCAATACATTTTTCATATCCATCAGATGAAAAGCAAGGAGGTTTTTCTATTTATAACAAATGGATTTTTAATCCATAATTGACTTTTTATTTTTTCGTGCTGCTCATCAGGAAAATAGTGACTCATTGAATCGCGGAGAGCTTGCAGATGTTGGGTGATTTCATCATATTGTTTGTTTTCTATTTCTGAGTCCAACTCTGACAGAAAGTTTCTCACAGTTGGAAAGCAGTCAAGTTTGTGATTGCTGACACAACTGGTCCAAAATTGTAGCTTTCTTTTAATGCCACAATTTTGTCTTTGGTAGTGAACACATCAATTTGCTTTCCTTGAAGTGCAAGATTGAGTTCATTCAGTTTTGAGAAAATATCAGATAGTTAAGCCACTCGAAATAATCGTTTAATCGATCTTCCAAATAAAAATGGTTATCTTTTGAAATTCAGCTCGAAGTTCAAAAAGGCGTTCCAATATTTTACCTCGAGATAACCACCTCACTTCCATGTGTAGAAGCAATGAGTGACGTATGCACACTTCCCATATCACATCGCACAAGAATTTAAACAATCTATTATTCAGAGGATGAGCTTTTATAAAGTTTATCATTTTAACTACTTCATCCAGGGCGCAGTTTAGATGGAGAGGCAAATTTTTCATGGCAAGAGCTTGCCTAAGAAGCATACAGTGACTACTGGTACAGTGCTTTGCAATCATTTTGATGCATGCAACAACACCAGATGTTTTTCCCACCATAGCTTTAGCACCATCTGTACAAATATCAACGCAATTTTCCCAAGAAATTTCATTTTCTTCAAAGAAGGAATTTAAGATTGAAGATATCTGCTGCAGTTGCACGAGCTGTTAGCGGCTTGCATAAAAAAAGATATTCTGCTAGAGATGCTTCATACGGATATTTTACAAAGATGAGCAATATTGCAAGACCTGACAGGTCTGTAGACTCATCCATTTGCAAAGCAAAATCGCAAGACTTGATGCGAAAAATAAGTTCCTCTTGTACGTGCCTGCTATTTCCTTCACTCGGCGAGACACTGTATCATTTGATAGCGGAATGTTCGATATTTCTTTGGCCAAATTTTCACCAAGTATACACTTAACCATGTCAATAGCACATGGCTTGATTAGATTCTCTGCTATTGTATGAGGTTTACCTGCTCGTGCTATTTGATAGCTTACTAAAAAGGAAGCCTCTGTAGCTTTTTCATTCGCTGTATGTGCTGCATGAAACATATTTGTTTTCATTTTTAAAAGTTCATCACGCTTGCACACAAAAAAATTAACATTCTTATCTTTGAGCTCTCGATGTGTAGTCCCCAAATGGCGTCGCAGTTTGGCAGGTGCCATTGAACTATTATTATAAACTTTGCGGCATACGACACACTGCGGATTATCATCAGCATTCATAAATCCGAAACCAATACTGTATAACTCTCGTCATACTTTCTTCTTTTTGCAAATTTGTCAGTTTTATCTTGATAACACCTTCCAGAACGTGTATCATTTTCTTGAACTGAAGCAAATTCTTTTGTTTCTTGGTCATTATCATTCTCATCTATATGATAAATACTAGGCACTGAAAGAGAATTAGACTAAAAAATTTCGAAACTTGTACCTTTTAACGTACCCTGTTTAAGCCAACGATCCATTTCTAACGTTAAGTGGAGTAGAGAGCATAGTTCAACAAGCATATACTGATTAACATTGACCGGCCAAAACTATGCAGCAAATTCTTGCTTCTCCGGCACTCTACAGCCGTCCAGACCTAGGCAACAGTGAAGGCCATAAATCGCCTTATCAGCGTTTCAGGCGCCAAACTGTTTTGACTCTTCCCTCAATCTTTTTGCATCCCTTCTTTGAGATGTTCTGTCCCACGTGGTTTTCATGGCTCTCTGTCACATCTTCGTTCCTGTTATTTTATTGGTTGCGAAGAATTGGTTGGTTAAGGCTGTCATTGGGAAAAATATGGAATTAACAGATTTTTTTTAAAATTTCGGCCATGTTTTACGAACTGTTTGTGGAACCCCTGGAGGGCTGTCACGGAACCCACTTTGAGAAACACTGCTCTAGAGAAAGGTCTCCAGTTTTTGACATAACCAAAAATCGTTAGTAGAGCAAAGAAGGATCAATGGTTCGGTCTTTGTCAATTTTAATGCTGGACCCGTCACTAAGGGTTTTTGCTCGGTCTTTTCGTTTAAATGATACATCAAAAATTGGCTTTCCGACCATATTTCGTGCAGTATTTTTCCCGACAATTTCAAAATTATGCACATTGATATCCTCTTCGACAATTACACCCGTAACAATATTTCTCAAAGATGGGTCTGGTGAGAACGGTGTACAGGTTACAAGTTTTCCCCTGATCTTCTCCAAGTCACAGTAATCTCGTTTTATCCTTGATAGTGTTGATTCTCGATGCTGATGACTGGTTGTGTAGGTAAGTTAATTGAATTTCTGCATGGCATCATTGTATTGAGATGTGATAGGTGTGGACATGGTCCACAAAGCATGCATTTCTTCAGTCATACCACTTCCGTGGGTCAATCCGCCACTGCTCTTTAAAGATCTCATTAACGTCTGCTCGATTAAAAGGTCTGAACTAAGGCCTGCCCAGAACTGGTTGCTGTGGCAAATCACATGGAATCCCTTGGAAAATGCAACATGTACATCAGGATGTGTGTTCTGCAATTGACTCATTTCTTGTACATAGAGCTATGCAGATTTCAGGTAGTTATAGTGTCTAGCAGCAGCAAATATTGGCAGACAGTCTGACACTGCTTGCAAGTGCATCATCCAAGATCCTGTGCGATCTGCTTTGATGAGTGATCGGGCAACCTGCAGCATTCTCTGATAGTTTGTCCAAAGCAGACTTGTTTTTGACCTGTGGCCAAGTTCTGCCTTTTTTGTGTCAATAACTTTTTTTATTTCGATGAGTGTATCTGACTCTATGGCACTTTTGACCATAATCTGTTTCAATATCGGTGATGAATATAATTTTTCTACTTCATTCACTAGTGACACAAATTGTGTGCTATTCTCCGGTAGATCTGAGACAATTAGGTGATTGAGACATCTGTCTATCAAGAGATGTCCACGAAAAGCTCTCTGTACTGATTTCCCGGTCATCATGTGCTGGACAGTGTTTTCACCGTAGACAACTTCCATGATGTTCCAAAGTCCTGTCCCTTCCATCAGTGTGCTGATTGCACCGAGCAGGTTCATAAATGTGTGAAAACATCCAAGCATCAATACGATGCTTTTTAAGTGGCTACCCTGTGGTGCATCTGTAATGATTTCTGTAGCTTTCCAATACAAATTTCTGTAGCTTTCCAATACAAAGACAATGCTGGTAAATTACAGAAAAGGTAAGCCAACTGTAAAAGTAAAATTCTCGTACAAAATACTTTTCTGTACTATGTGAAGTAAGACTAGGATTTTGGCGCTGGTTGGCACGCGGAACTACCCTAAACGTGAGTGCAAGCTATAATAAATAATTTTTTTTACGTTTTTTTTATAATAAAACAATATAGTGTTATATATTACTGAACAGAGGAAATTCTGTTGGAAAATAACTGCTAAAGAACAAAAAATCTAAAAAAAATATTTTTTTCAAGTCAGACTGCCCTTAATTAAGTAAATGCACAATTGGCTGTATATTAGTGTGTATTCCTGCAAACTTATTTTAGACCCTCTAAATGTATTCTAAGACCTTAAAAACATAGGGGTAGACACCAACTTTACTTTTCTAGGATGAAAACTGTAGGAGTTAGGTATTTGACGACCATCTTGGACGCCATCTTGAAAATTGGGCCTTTCCAGTGGTAAAACTTTGGTAAACTTTTAGTATGTTATTCAGCACACCTGATACTACAAAAAACAGTTGAACATTTTCTAGCAATTTTTTGAGGGTAAGGTGGTATTTTTTTCATATCTGCAGTGGACTATAGTCAAATTTTTCTTTCATTTCAGTTCCACTTAAAGAGAATCACATTAAAAAAAAAAAACGACAACCTTGGGGTACTAGCACATTAATATCCTTTAATTCCTTAGTAAAACCTCATATTTTTGTGAAATATGTAGTTCATTAAGTGTAGGAATAGCATTGGCATCAGTTGTTACCAAATAAATAGCATTATTATAAGTTTTTTTACCGTTAATTTTTATCTTCCAGCCAATAAAGTACATTTCCAGTTTATAAATAAAATTTTAAAGTTTAGTTATGACATACATGTAGAGCACTAAAAATGTAAGTGTGCAATGTCATCTGCACTTAATGCAGTTACCATATTTTCATTTCTTTGTGATAAAAAACAGAGAAATTAAAATAGAATATACAGTTGGAGTGTTAAGATGCTTCTTTGGAGTACTACTACATTAATATCTCTGTAGGTTACGTGTATTTGATCAAATTTGACTCCTCTTGGGAATATGGTTTAATAATGGAAATCATAGCTAATTAATTTATAAATTTAATGCTTCATTCCAAACTGTGTCAATGACTTTTGATACATTTAGAAAAAGTGCTGCAATAAGTTGATCTGGCTTGTATCATTTCAGTATATATTCACTAACTTTAGTTAGCTGATTTATAGTTGAGTGAAAGTTACCCTGCATATTTGTTATTGTTTTGTGGTCATTACTTAAACGCTACAGTATTCTCACCAAAAAATTATTGTTTATAGAATGTTGTGTTTTGCTGGTGAGATCAACAAAATTGGTGTATGATTTTAAATTCAAAAACAAATAGGTGTTTGTTTTGAGAGAGAACACTGTACCCATGTCTGTTTCCTAGGTACCAGGGGTATAGAATAGATGATAGCACTATCATAAATATCAGTGAGGATATTTTATATGTTTCATAAAATTTTGAAAATTCTGTTTACGTTTTCATCGTACCTGGGGCTTTTGTTGATTCTGGTTTATGAATATGGTGTGATATGTTTTGCTAGCTTTAAGTGGAAATAGGTTTTCATAATCCACAATTTTTAAGTGGTGTGTATTTTTTTAGTGAATGACTTGGCTCATTGGTTTTTGTTAAAATATCATGACCTCAAAGCATGTGTAAATTCCAGATCAATAGGAGTGCTCCTGTCTTTGTGTACTGGCATTGTGTACTGTGCTGAGGTGATTTAAGCTGTATGGTAAATTAGGTTTCTAGAGAATTTAAATGTTTCGGGTTTTTGCTCATTTAAAAGCATAAAGTGCCATCCAATATTTTTAGAGGGGGCAGACCTTTGAGTCTTTTATTTTTATTTTGTGGACAGGGGATTAAATGTAGTAATTAAATTAATTGCTGCTTTTTCTGTTTTACTGTTAGTGGGTCTACTGCAATTCCAGTTAAATTATATTCCCAATTGTGCAATTAAATTCCTCCATAGTAGTTGGATGGTCTATTTAATCTGTAAAATTTATTTTAGGAATATTAAATGGTTTTATTATGAGGTTATAGCCATGTTTCCTTAATCACTGCGATGTATGGTTTTCTTCAAGGTAGTGTAACAATATGTGATGTTAGTGTTTGACTTCTTCAGCATTACAAAAGCTACATTTAATGAAGTTTTTTTTTATCTGTTTTAGTTGTATCCAAAAAAAAAAAAAATTGATATTTTTTCATCTACTTGTACCATGTGGCAGCCATTAATATTCATATTTTCATTTTTAGTTTTTTGAAAAGGAATTTTTTTTTCTTGAGAATATTGCAATAATTTTTTTCATTATGGTTTGCTGTAAAAATGGTGTATTTTTTTCACCTTTACCCTTCAGCTGTGTCTCATATGGGTAGTGCTGTTTATTTTTTCCCCTTGTGTAATGCCTTTACATGGTATTGGTTGTTCATCAACTGCCACCTCGCCGTGTGATGACCACCCACTCCTAAAGAGCACTAAATGTTAGTTATTGTTGTTTTTGACTCAATGATAAAGAGTCAAAGACACCTAAAACGTTTTTTAGGCAAAATTATCATTCTTAAAGTATTTTAAATTTGTAAGCAAAATAATGTGTGATTACACATACACTTATCCTACATTTTTTGGAGAAATATCACTATGTTTTAGCACGTTTAGGAGAATGTAAGGTAAGTGTATGTGTAATCACACATTACTTTGATTACAATTTAAACAAGAAAGATGACACCGAATTTTCGGGTGTAAATAAGCACGTCTTTTGAATCCGCTCTGATGCAAATTAAATTTATCAAAGCTATTCAAAGTCAATGGAACTGGTATGGAAAACAATGGTATCTGATGGAAGAAAGAAGTTTTTCAGTCGGATCTTTAATCCCTCAGATATTGCTGTAAATGGAATCGTGAGCTTATGAACTCTTAGAAACAGAGTTATCGACAAAAATAAGATGTGACTTTACGTCCACTGGTGGGAAAACCATGCATTATTTTAGGAAGAAAGTATTCTCAAAAGGTTTATCCATATGAGCGGTATCGGTCCAAGAAAAAAAAAATCAGCCGAGTTTTCAGGAGCCCAGATTTTACTACAAATACATCAGAAGCAGAAATTAACACTTATGACCCCTGGTGGCCAAACCATTCTTTACCAAACATTAGAAATTATGTGAAAAATATTTTCCATCAGGTTTTGTATGTGATACAGGAAGAATTTTTCAAATCGGAGTTTTAGGAGCAGAAAACGCAATTTACCTTTGTGCGCCCTAGCGGAAAGTCTAAGATTTACTTGAAAATTTTGAATTTATAGGAAAAACATTTCGCATCGGAAACACTATCCAACAAAGAAGGAATTTTTCAAATCGGACTTTTAGAAGTAGAGATATTGACAAAAATAAGATATACATCTATGCCCCCTGGCGTAGAAACCATGCATTATTACAAGAAGAAAATGTTTCTAAAAGGTTTTTCAACACGAGAGTATCGGTCAACAAACGACTTTTTTTCAATCAAGATTTTAGGAGCTCATATTTTGCTGCAAATACATCAGAAGCGGAAATTAAGACTTATGCCATCTGGTGGCCAAACCATTTTTTTTACAAAAATTAGAAATTATGTGCAAACGATTTCTCATCAGGAGCTGTATCCGGTGCAGAAAGAAATTTTCAAATCGAAGATTTAGAAGCAGAAGATATAGGGGGGAACACAATTTACCTTTACGTCCCCTAGCGGAAAGTCTATGAATTACTTGAAAATTTTGAATTTATAGGAAAAATATGTCACACTAGAAACACTATCTAACAAAGAAGGAATTTTTTAATTCGGACTCCTAGAAGTCGAGATATTGACAAAAATAGGATATACATCTATGCCCCCTGGCGTAGAAACCATGCGCTATTTTAAGAAGAAAATGTTTCTAAAAGGTTTGTTGACATGAGTAGTATCGGTCTACAAACGACATTTTTTTCAATCGAGAATTTAGAAGCTCATATTTTGCTGCAAATTCATCAGAGGCGGAAATTAAGATTTACGCCCCTGGTAGCCAAACCATTTTTTTACAAAAATTAGAAATTATGTGCAAGCGATTTCCCATCAGGAGCTGTATCCGGTGCAGAAAGAATTTTTCAAATCGGAGATTTAGAAGCAGAGTAATAGGGAGAAACACAATTTACCTTTACGCCCCCTAGTGGAAAGTTTATGAATTATTTGCAAATTTTGAAATTATGTGAAAACATGTCACACGGAAAACACAGAGAAGGAATTTTTCAAATCGGACTCCTAGAAGTAGAGATATTGACAAAAAATAAGATATACATCTACGCCCCCTGGTGGAGAAACTGTGGAATATTTTAGGAAGAAAATATTCCGAAAAGGTTTATCGATGTAAGTGGCATCAGTCCACGAAAGAATTTTTTCAATCGATATTTTAGAAGATCAGTTTTTATATCAAATACATCAGAAGCAAAAATTAACACTTACGCCCCCTGGTGGCCAATGTATTCTTTACCAAAATTCGAAATTATATGCAAAAGATTTTCCATCGGGAAATGTATCCGCTGAAATTTTTTTTTCAAATTGGAGTTTTAGAAGAAGGGTTACCGGGGAAAATGTAATTTACTTTTACGCCCCTAGCGGAAAATCTATGCGTAATTTGAAAAAGAAACTATGTCTAAAATACTCTTTGACATAAATGGAATCGAAAGATAAAATAATTTTTTTAATTGGATGCAAATATGTGGAATAAAACGTAATTTTGAATTCAACATCGCATTTACGCCCTCTAGCGGCGAAATTGTACATCGTAAAATAAAACAAAATAAAGGATCATCATTCGCATATTTCAAGCTTCCAAATGCAAAATAATTTTTCAAATCGGACTAATACCGTGGGTACAGACGGACGGACGGACGAACCGATAACATAAGCACGACCTTTATTTTACAAAAGACGTGCTAAAAAGCACTAAATGTTTTCAAAATATGTTAAATACCCTTTTTAATCTGACACTGCACAGAAAAGAATTAAAGAAGCTTATCACATGCACCTTTTGTTTTCCATTCAAAGAGTCCAATCCTTATTCTTACTATTTCTAGTTTTGAAGTACAAAAGGTCTTGTTTTTGAGATGTGAAATGGCTGTCAGTGAGATTCAAGTTATGTTCAGAGATTGTTGTAAGTGGAGTCATTGGATACATCAACCATAAGTAAAATCTAGCACCATCAGTTTTAAACTTTTATCTGGCAGATGAGCTTTCTTTGAGGAGCTAACTCAGAATCTCAGAGAACAGCTTAGTGATATGTATGTATGAATATACCATTTCGAGTTCATGGAATTTTCTACAAAACTCAGCCAAAGTTGTTTTGCCACCCCTTCCCCTGCCACATCTCTATTGGTTTGTTTCTCACTACATTTGTAAGTGTGGATTATTGTAGTTGAAGTGCACAGATTATTTGAAGCTGCATGACTGTTAACATGTATGCGAGTTTGATGGTTCATCAGTACCCATTAGTGCCTTCAGAGTGATGGAATAGAGGACAGTTTTCCTACAAATTGACCTGTGTAAAAGGCACAAAGCCATGTCCACTAATTCAGTTTTCAAGTGAACAGCAATCTGTTACTGTTCAGCATTTTAATTGCATCTGACACTGTTTAGTACATGGGTAGGGAATTGTTACAAATATGACTCCTGCTTATCAGTCTTGTTTTCGACTGAATTCTGCAGCAAGGGAAGAATTATCTTGCGTATCCAAGAAAACATTCTAATTTCCTTTAAGCCAGCAATTTATTGTGAATCATTTTCCAAATTTATTTGAGAAATGTACTATTAACAAGCAGACAGTAGGAGATATCCTAAATGAAAAGCACAATGGATGAGCTTGGAAAAATCATTGCATGCAGTACAGAAAATTAAAAATATGACAAAACATTTAATAAAAAGGGCAAGCATTTATTTGTTTTATCCATAGTTTCAGAGCTATAACAAGCTGTTGTGTTATGTATAGAACAAATAAATGCTAAACATGGTGTCATTACAGATGAAATTATTCTTGAAAAGGCTCAGCTAAAAATTGTCACTGATAAGGTCATTTTTTAAATGGACTACAGCTGAAAATTCCCACTAATAATGAAATTTTAAATTATTATTATCTATTAACATCTGGACTAGGACATGCTTTCCTGTTAAAATTTTGTTCAAAAAATTTATGTCTGCCTTGTTTCTCTAAATTTTTTGTTAAAAAGAGGAACAGATAAAAGCTATTGTTAAAAAAGAATTTTAATTATAGGAAAAACAATATCTTTTTTTTCCCCCAATAAAATTGAATGTTAGTTAGAAAAAACATAGATCCCTCACCCAATATTTTTTTAAGAATTGCTGACATTGTCACACTCTCTTTATACCACCACCCTTGCTTACTACCAGAAAAATACATGAAACTAACATTGACAGTTTAAAGAGGTTTGACTGTGTATATGTATATACAGATATAATCAGCCATTGTCAATCTACTGCTGAATAAAAGTTCACCCAAGTATCTCCTATAACTTTGTCTTGAGCCAGTCTCCTTCATGTCACTCTGGCATGCTTTCAAATTTCATCCACCCATCTCTCATGTGGCATCCATATAGGTCTTTTCCAGAGCGTCTCTCTATCTCACACACTTATATATATGTCTACACTCCGTGGTGGCATTAGCATTTTTTCTTTGTTGTTGTGTGTGTTGGATTGTATAAATTTTCAGTCATAAATAAATGATATACAATATGAATTAATAGTCATGTGAGTTGATTCCAAGGTCAGTGCCAAAAACAATTCTTCTATTTTTTCTGCTTGATCATAACAATACTCTCTTGATAATTTGTTTTGTGTCAGTAATGGCTGAACCTTTCATCATCCCAAATTGCAATACTCTTAGGGTATTTCTTCTTTATATACACTGAAGAGCAATTGAATTAGAGATACCTGTCTAGTAACGTGTAGCACCACCTTTCGCCCTGATGACGGCAGCGATTCATCTTGGCATGGACTCGACAAGACACCAGAAGCGTTAGGAAGCCATACGGATCCACGACCCCTGAACAAGCTCCCACAGTTCACGAAGATTTGATGGAGGAGGGTCAGAGCCTCGAACGTCTCTCTCAATGAGCTTCCCAGATGTGCTCGATGGGATTGAGCTCAGGTGACCTAGCTGGCCAAGGAAGCGAGGTCACGTCGGTGGAGTGTTCATCCAACCATTCGGATACAAGTTGGGAGCGATGGCACGGTGCATTGTTTTGTTGCAGGATGAGATCCCCAGTGAGATGTTGAAGATGCACAAACGAGCGCAAATGGTCGTCCAGGATATCCCGGTAGCATTGATCTGTGGGGAACGATGTCACACGTACCAGGGGTCCCATTTCAGTTCACGTAAGCAGTCCCCAGACGAGAATGCCACCCCCACTAGCTTGAAGAGTACCCTGCTGGAAAGCAGAATCCATCGCTTCATGTGGTTTGCGCCGTACTCGTGTCCTGCCATCCGCATGTACCAACGTGAATCTTGACTCATCAGTCCAGGCAACATTTTTCCACATGTCTAGGGTCCAGTGGCGATGTTCCCGCGCCCATGCTAATCTTTGCACCCTGTGATGTGCGGTCAGCAGCGGTACCCTCGTGGGACGATGGCTTCTGTACCCCATAGCGAGGAGATGGTTCTGGATGGTGTGGCTGCTTGCACGTTTTTGTGCACCAGTGTTAAATTGCCGAGTGATTTCTTGCACTGTGGCCCGTCTACTCGCTGTTACAATGCGAGCTAACCGACGATGACCCCTCTCATCCACACGCAGTTGTCCACGGCAGTTGGCCCTTGAAAGGGATGCTTTTACCGGATTCAATGTACTCACGGTGCACCCGTGACACAGTGGCTCGTGAAAATCCCAGTGCTTGCACGACTTCCGAGATGGAGTGACCCATTCGTTGGGCCCCGACAATATGCCCACGATCAAATGCGCTTAGATCCTTCGTCTTAGCCATACTGCGTCCGACTCTTACTGATTCCCGTCGCATCACTCCTTATATTGTCGGATCGCTGCATATGTCATGTCGTTTCCGTTTACAGGGCCGCCCACAGCATCACATTTGCATAACGCCAGCTAGCTGTCTCTAATTCAATTGCTCTTCAGTGTATATATTCTATCTCACCAAAAAAAAAAAAAAAGTTCCTCCCTGAACTTGGTGCCCGATGCGACAGCACCACCCTAAAGCCTCTTCTTTATACACTGATGTACTGCTTGCTAGCCAAGACATCACAGCTTTGATATTGTATGTGTGCATAATAAAGTGCTGTCACTTTTTTCTATTATTTTTTCAGAATTTTTGTAATATGTAATAAATGTGAAATTAATATTGTGAAGTGTCATGAAGTATGCATATGTAAGTATAACATCTAATAGTTTAGAACTTTCACATATGAGATTGTCTAAAGTGTACTGCAGACCATATTACTGATTCTCTAATTGCTTGCTTGGGGTCCCTTCTCTCAGAACTCCGTGAGTTATTACATTTTCAAAATGTTCAAGACTTTTGGATCACCCGGTATATTTCCATTACCTTGGAATATTTAAAGGTTCCTAGTGATTGTGCAATATTGTGAGACTTCTAAAATTTGAATCTTTTTGGCAAAAGGTCTTGGGGTGCCACCCAAAGTTTTGAATAAGTATTTGGGCTAGGGCAAAAATCACTAAAAATGAAACATACCACTTGTTTTAGCAAACTGTTGTTGAATCACATGAAAGACTTATTCGCAAAGCTTGTTGACTGTTTCACATATTGTTTGAATCGAGTGGGAGCTTTTTGGACAATTTCGTGCACATCATCTTTCACCATGGTGAGTTATTCTCTCTTCTTATTTTAAGCTTGCAGAAGTTAAGCAAATAATCAACCACTGTAGCTGGTGATGCATAGAAATCTGGGCAAAAGTGCTGATTCTGAAATTTAAGCAATAATTTATGAAACATTATATAAATGTTTTGTTCTCTTGCTTTATAAGTTGATTGTACTATGCATTAAAAATAATGACTATCTGCTACATTTATGTGAACATTTGCATATTTTTAGTGTTATGCTTGAATGCACGATGAAGATTCCAAATTTTCTCAGTCTGAACTATGGAGAAGTTTTCAGTTTGTCTATCTCTCATGAAATAATGTGCATAAAATGTGTAAATCTAATGAGTTGTGTATAAAGCTTTCCTGCCTTCATTGATAATTACCTTTAAATATTTATCAATTAGGTAAAAAAACAGATATGAAAACTTTGTTAAGGCTATTTTTATTTCATTTTAACCAATGAAACATTCATGTTGTAGGAAAAATATGTGCTAAAGAACATTATGGCTCTCTGACAATAGCTTTGTTTCTCAGTCTGTGTATGACCTAATAGTATGTATTTTATATGCCTTGTTCTCTTGTAGTTGGAGAAAATATTTAGTACAGTAGCAAGAAAAGGAAATTTGTTGCGAAGAAGGGAAAAATCGAGTAGTGACAGTGTAAGGTTGTTTTACTGCTTGTTAACTTAGGTTTGTGTTCCATACCTGCTGAAGTTATGTCCTCATCAATTGCTGTGGTCCTTGCAGCATGCAAAAATATAACCAGGCTTTGCATTTTGCTGTGATTTTTTTTTCTATGTTCATTGTTCTATCACAAAATCTTAGTCTTAGTCTGTCTTTTTGCATCTTTATGATTTTATTTGTTGAATCATAATTTATTTAGTAATGTAAATATAAATATAAATGTACAAATGCTATTATATTCAACTTTGAACTTTCTTTCTCATTGTCTTTTCTTTTTTTAAGTGCATAATTGTACATGTGCTTTCATTTGCTTTGTAGCTCTGATTCAGTGATTATATTTTTTTAAATGAAAATACATGGATGCACAAAACTTTTTAAATTTCTGAAATGTTGCATCACAATATTTTAAGAATTCTTTTATAATTTGTATGAAAATGATTTTATTACTTTTGGGTAACATTAGAGTTGAATTCATGGGCACTGCATGTTTTAATTTAATGCATGTTTTTTGGATGACCATATTTTATTTGTCTCTCTTAGAGTGTTCTGAATTGAAAGCACTTCATCATAAGTTAGTTCAAAAGTGCTGACTCAGTTTGTATGGCCCTTGAAAAGTTGAGTGTTATTTTGAAAGTCTTAAAAATGATTGAAAACAAATTCAAACCTTCATAAGCGCTTTATATTTTCAATAACATGCTTGCAATTCTGAACCATGAATGTCTTGTACTCTGAAAATGCTGCCTTTTTAACACCCAAGTTTTTTTTTCTTTTGCTGGAAGTTTATTATGAAAGGTGAGGAACTTGCATTTCAAACTTTCATGGTGGGAAAGGAAAGTATGTTTGCATATGAGGTCTGTCCGGAAAGTATCCAGCCTTTAAATTAAAAAAAAAAAAAAAAAAAAAATAGCTGATCTAAGAAAATGGCAATTTAGTCCCCTTCAAAGTACTCTCTTTGGGACCTCACACACTTATCCCAGCATCTCTTCCACTTTTCAAAACTGTCTAAAATCTCCTCCCTTTCAATGGCAATTTTGGCTTTTGGAAAAAGCCAGAAGTCACCAGGGGCCAAATCTGGGCTGTTAGAAATGCTGGCTGACAGACCTGGGTGATGCAGTATTTTGCCAAAAATCCCTGCAGGAGACATGAAGAATGGACAGGCACATTATTCTGATGAAGCTGCCAGTCACCACCACTTGCCCACGTCTGCAGCCATTTTCTTCTTTCTGCATCCCTCAGCTAACAAAGAACTTTGATGTATTACTTCTTATTTTTTGTCGGACCTCAAGGAGCGTACTTGTGATGGATAAATAATAAAATTATCATGATAAAATTAACCCATCATCAAGGCTTTGACATTGCTTCACCTTTGTCATGTCTTCTTCAGATGTGGAGACTTAGGCAACTTACTGTGGGAAGACTAGGCATTTGTTTCAGGGTTATAGCCATAGACCTATGACTCATCTCTGGTTATGACCTTTTTTTGAAGAAATGTGGTTCATTGTTAGTGGTTTGAAGTAAGTCCTCTGCAACTTCAGCACAAAATTCCTATTGCTCTTGTGACAGAAGCTGCGGAACAAATATTGCTGACATACACTGCTGACCATCCAAAATGCAACACCAAGAAGGACACGAGATAGCAAAGCCAGATTTACTGGACACATTACAACAGATGCAAAGATGAAACGATTGAGCTTGCAGGCCTGTGCGACTTGCGGAACACGCAGACATCATTAGTTCGTGTGGCCCCCATGGCTGGCAATAACGGATGCTACACGCCGCAGCACCGAACGAAAGAGGGTGTGGGCTTGGGGTATGTCGGTCCAGGCTGCTTCCACACGTTGCCACAGTTCATCAGGCGTAGCCGCGGGTGGTGCTTGCCGGGCCACTCAGTTGCCAATCAGCGACCAGATGTGTTCGATGGGCGACATAGCGGGAGAACAGGCGAGCCACGGCAGCAGTGACACCTGGTGGGCCATGAAGAATAGTTGCACGGTGCGTGCCACGTGCGGGAGCGCATTGTCGTGTTGAAACGTGGCCGCTGACAGGTCCTGCCGGTAAGGTAGTAGTACTACAGGCTCCAAAATGTTGGAGATGTAGTGGTGGCTGTTGAGTGTACCGGTAATGCGTACCAGAGGAGTGCGGGTGTCATATCCAAAGGTAGTAGTACTACAGGCTCCAAAATGTTGGAGATGTAGTGGTGGCTGTTGAGTGTACCGGTAATGCGTACCAGAGGAGTGCGGGTGTCATATCCAATTGCGCCCCAAAACATAACGCCAGGCGACGGACCAGTATGGCGATGCATAATGCAGGCGTCATACAGTATCTTGCCACGGTGCTGCCATACGCGGATCCGACCATCGTGGTGTTGCAGGTAGAAGCGGGATCCGTCAGAGAAGACAAAGTCGTGCCATTCCGTAGTCCAGGTGCTGTGTTCAACTGCCCACTGCCCTCGCCGGTGGTGTAACGTCAATGGTAATCGGAGCAATGGGCACTGTGTGACAAGTCCCCGCTCTTGCAGACGACGTCGAACGGTACGTGCTGACACAGGTTGTTGTGCAACACACCCTAATGCCTGCGCTAACGTTCATGATGTGGCAGTACGAGCCGTCAATGCCCACCACACAACATGCCTGTCCTCTCGTTCGGTGGTGTGCCGCGGCTGCAGCAATCACTCACGTCGGTCCGTCCGTCCCTCCTGCACCCACCGAATCCATACTCGTCTCACTGTGGCTGGATGTCGTCCCACATGGGCGGCAATGTCTCGGTACGATAAACCGCTATCGCGATAAGCCACTATTCGTCCTCTGTCAAACTCCGAAACGTGCTGGAATGACTGCTGTATTCTGCGACGAGGCATCAGGAAGCTTCCCACGCTTAGGTCCGGCAGCACAACACACTTCCACTACTTGCACCTCGCCTTCTGTACACCCTTCTTATAGTGCTTCTCGGTGGCATGCGGGACGCACATGATTTGCATATGCCCTGCAATGCTAAGCGTTTGCATGTCCTCTTGCCGGCGACGCATGCTGCAAATTTCAGGCCAATCGGATGCTTCCTTCTTGGTATTGCATTTTGGGTGGCCAGCAGTGTATGTTTCATGCTAAGATCATCCATCAAAGTCTCTGAAACAATAGTCCATGGAATCCACAGATCTTCTTCTAATTCTTGCTCTGTCAATCACCGATTTTCGTTGATTGCAGCTCACACACGTGCAACATTTTTGGGTGTTCTACTTGTTGCAGACCTTCCAGAATGTGGATTGTTAATTAGAATCAGATAAAGTTTCTACAAAATTAATTACCACCAGATTGCATGTAGGCCTACTTGATTTGCACAAGAAGCAGTGGGCTGTAGTAGAGATTATGTACTTTGGTGGCACCTGGTTAATTTTGTGTTAGATAATGCAATGGAATCTATAAGTTCATTTCAAATGATAATTTTGTTTTGCATAAGGAAATTCATAGAGGCAGTAGTTTCATTTAAATATTTGTGGAATTTACAAAAGTAATTTTTTTCCTTGAAGAATTTTGTTCCTCAGATTATGAGTCATGATATTTTGAGTGATTATGAGTCCTAGCCTGTTATTTATTTATTGTATAATCAGTAATTATCACAACTGCAGAAACCTAGTACATTGAGTTATGTAGGCAGAAATCAGTGTCTTTATTTTTATTTCTCTTTAAAACTCATGATTTTTATTTTTTTATGGTTATTTCAGAAGCTATTGAACATTAGATTATTTCATTTTTATGTTCTGTTTATGACAAACTGAGTTTTCATATTAGAGGCCCAGAAAACCTCATCTGCTAACCATTAACAGTGCTGACAAGCAAAATTAATTTTGTTTACGTGGAGTTCTGAGAATGAATTTCACTTCACTGTGATTTCATGCTGGCATGAATTTTTGTTGCAACCCATCTTCAACATGCCATTTGAAAAAATAAGTAGGCACTTATATGTCATCACAATGTCCATCTGTTTGTCTTCACACACCATATCTGTGCACCTATTGGCTCAGTTTTGAAAATTTGTATTGTATTGTTAAAAGCATGAAATGTGAGAATGATGCTCCTTGCCTTTTGGTCTCTTTCTGATGAATAATTTTGTAACTGGATGGTATAAATGCTACTGAATTCAAAATATGTTTTATTCCATATAATGGCTTCTAAAAATTCAATTGAAACATTTTATTTTCCCTTCAATCCCTTTTACCATGAAGACCACTTTGTGTATGGTTTGTTTCCCAAACAGTCCTTAGCTTAAATCCAGGTGTGGTGGACCCACTTCAGATTTTCAGATCTATAAACTTATGAATTCCATATCAAGTGTAAAGTTGATTGTTGGGTATCATGACAGCATTTCTTCAACTTTTAATATTTTGAGCTGTATTGAAAGTTGGTGTCCAATAATTATAATATCATTGATGTATTACAGTTCATAAAACAAGACTTCATTTTGTGTTCCTACCTTTGCTTGTGATATGGTTCTCTTTGTTTTCCATAATGATTTCTGCAAATAATGTAGACTAGTAATCATATAGGGCTTCTTTCTTTTAGTACATGAGACTCAGAAAAAAATAGGAGAAACAAAGTTGTAAGTTGTGTGAAGAATAGGGTTGGGGAAATTATGTCTATAAATTGTTTTTGGAGAATATGAGGTAGTTGTCTTCATAGATGGCTGTAATTCAGATAGGTGTTTATTAGTGTCCTCTACTTCAATTGTGAGAATCATCATCATCATCATCATTGTCAACCATTATCAATCCACTGCTGGACGAAGGTCTCCCCAAGTTTCCTCCACAACGGTCTGTCTTGTGCCAGTCTCCTCCATGTCACTCCCGCATATTTACGAATTTCATCCACCCATCTCCCATGTGGTCTTTTTCTGGGTCTTTTCCTGTCCCTTGGAATCCAATCTAAAATTTCGGCTGTCCATCTATGGTCTGTCCTTCTGGCAGTGTGTCCAGCCCATTGCCATTTCAGGGATTTAACTCTGATCATGATGTCTTCCACTCTCGTCATTTTTCGGATCCACGAGTTCCTCTTCTTATCTCTCCTGGTTATACCAAGCATGCACCTCTCCATGCTTCTTTGAGTTGTCTGCAGCCTTTGTATGTCTCTTTTAGTTAAGGTCCACGTCTCTGCACCATACGTAAGCACTGGAAGGATGCATTGATCAAACACTTTTCTTTTAAGACATAATGGCATATTGCTCTTGAAAATTATGCTGTTTCTTCCAAAAGCTCTCCAGGCGAGTTTTGTACGCCGATTAATTTCTTCATCAATGTGACCCTCACTTGATATCTGCTGTCCAAGATAAACATACGTATCTGTTATCTCCAGTTTTTCTCCATCAATCGATAAATCTTCATTTCTTGTAAAAGCATTGAACATCACTTTTGTCTTCTGAAAGTTCATTTTTAATCCCACTTCTTTACTCTTGTCAGCAAGTTCCTGGATCATACTCTGCAGCTCTGATGGGGTAGTTGCAAAAATGACTACGTCATCAGCAAAACGAAGGTGGGTTAGATAATCTCCATTAATCTTTATCCCTTTGTTTTCCCAGTTCAGTGATTGAAAGACATTTTCCAATGTGGCATTAAAGAGCTTCGGAGATATGGTGTCACCTTGTCTCACTCCCTTTCCAATTTTTATGTGTGTTGTATTTTCAAACAGCCGAATCTTTGCACTTGCATTTTCATAGATGTTATTAATAATATTAATGTATGCATCTTCAATACCGCAGGATTTCAGAGCCGTGGTAACTGCTGATGGTTTCACCGAATCAAAGGCTTTTTCATAATCGATAAAAGCCATGCACAATGGAAGTTCATATTCCCTCGCTCTTTCAATTAGTTCTCTCAGTACGTGGATATGATCTATTGTGCTGTAGCCACTCCTGAATCCAGCTTGTTCTCTCGGTTGAGCCATGTCCAGTGTTACCTTCAAGCGGTGTGAAAGAACTTTAGTGAAGATTTTATAAACCACTGATAGGAGGCTGATAGGTCTGTAGTTCCTGAGATCCTCAATGTCACCTTTTTTATGTAGCAGGATCATTGTAGCATTGTTCCAATCCTCAGGAATCTTCCCTTCATTAAGGCATCGAGTGAAAATTTGGGCGAGTACTGTTTCAATTTCTCCACTTGCTTCTTGTATGATGTCTATAGTAATTCCATCTTCTCCTGGAGCTTTCCCCCGCTTCATGTTCTTGATTGCATGAGCAACTTCTGCTGGGAGGACTGGAAGAACTCTGGTACCTTTCATGATGTCTGGAGTACATGTATCATCCCTTTCATATAATTTGGAGTAGAAATCTTTCACTCTTGTCAAAATTTCGCCACTATTTCTTGTTATAGAACCATCTTCTTTTCTCAGAGCCATAATCTGTTTTCTTCCCTTACTGAGATGTCCCTTTGCTATCTTAAGGCTTTGGTTGTTTTCAATTGCTTTCCTCACTAGCTCACAGTTGAATTTCCTTACGTCTTCAGTGATACTTTTTCGTGTTGTCTTGCATAGCTCTATATATTCCACTTTGGAAGTCACATCTTCTTTAGTTGTCCTCATCTCTCTTCTTTTTTGCATCAACATTTTGGTTTTTCCTGATAATTTGTTCACATGCAACTTGTTCTTAGACCCAGCTAATTTTGTTGCTGTTTCCATTAGAGCTTTGGTTACTTTTCTGTTAACTTCCGAAATATCCACTTCTTCCGATGTTAGGCCTTCTAAAGCAGAGAATCTGTTCTTCAGTTCCAACTTGAAAGTATTATGGTGTTTTTTAAGGTTGGTTATGTCAATACATTTTGTTTGTCTTATGAGCTTGCCACGTTCCAGTTTAGTGTTGAGGTGCATCTTACATCTCACCAATCTATGGTCACTACCTGTGTTGAACTTGTTCAGCACACTGCAGTCTTCGATGACGAATTTTTTGTTACACATAATAAAATCAATTTCACTTGTCGTCCCAATTGGATGTCTCCATGTCCATTTCCTGTGTGGCTTTTTCTTGAAAAAGGAGTTCAAGATGAAAAACCCTTCTGCCTCTGCAAACTCAACGAGAGTATTTCCACGCTGGTTTCTGTTGCCGTGACCGAATTTACCTACTGAAGTTTCATTCTGTTGCCGTTGCCCTATTTTTGCATTGAAATCTCCCATAATTATCTTTAAGTGCTGCTTACCTTTATTATTTAGATGACGAATTTCCTCATAAAATTCTTCAATTTCTTCTTCAGGATGACTTGTGGTGGGTGCATAAGTTTGAATAATCTGAGCCTGGTATCTTCTCGAGAGTTGGATAACGAGTGGTGCAGCTCTGTCAGAGGAACTTTCAACTTCTACCACTTTATCCTTCAGTTTCTTGTTTATTATAAATCCAACACCACTAGTTCTGCCAGTATCTGTCCCACGATAATAGAAGAGATGTCCACTTTTCAGTTCAATGAGATCTTCTCCTTTTCTCCTTACCTCACTTAGCCCGACGATGTCCCACTTGATCCTTTGTAGTTCCTCTTCCAATTCAAGAAGTCTTGAATCAGAAGATAGGGAGCGTCCGTTATAGGTAGCCAAGGTCAGCATCAAATGGCAGCCTAGTCCGGTCCTCCGGGGATTCTTAGCACCCTCTGCCTTCATGTCGCACTGGCCGCTGCCTTGGCCAGGTACATTCCAGCTGCCGGAGACTGAGGGCCAAGATTTAAGTTGTAGAGTCATTTTGGAGGTGTTTGGCCATAACTCACCACGCTGGCCAAGCGGGTTGGTGAGTGTGGGATAGCATTTCCTCTGATCCCGATGGTATAGTTATACCGCTATTGGCGGTCGTCAGAGCCCCTTTAGTGGGAACAGGATGCACCACGAGAAGGCGGGGTTGACATTTGTCAAGGAGAGGCTGTGATGTTACGCATCACCTGAATATTGTTTATTAATTTTATTCAGTAATTTTGTTACAATTTCAGGTGCAGATGCATTTGGATATAATGATGTGACATTTGCACTTGCAACTGAAAGGTTGTTCTGCATTTTGTGTGATGGTTTTTTTTTCTTCTCTGTTACTTCAAGAATGTTGAGTAAAATGACTGATAAAGACAAGTTAAAAGAATAAGGTATAATGGAAGAAATTCACATCATTTATAAAATCCCATTTATGTGTAAAAACACTGTATTGGACAAGCTGCTGTGAAATTGAAGTCAAGAATGAAAGAACACTTGAAAAGAGAGATAGAGTGGTTGAAAAGAGAGACCGAGAGACCAAGATAGTTCAGTTGTGAACCATAAAAATGCATGTTTTTGCAGTTTGGTTTGCTATTATGTTACATATTGGATACAAAACCTTTTTTGAGTAAGAGACTTTTTAAATAATATAATGTTTATAAAAATGAAATTCTCATAATGCACATACTAAAATTATTAGTAATGTTTCAATTGGTGTTTATCACAGCACACCAACCAATGTAAAAAATCTTTACATTTGTCCAAGTTGTGTTTGAGGATCTGGTAGTGACTTAATATTTACGGAGCTGTTTTCTATACCCCCCCCCATTTTTTGTGGTACTGTAAAGTGTTGACAACATCTTGAACAACAGTTAAAGGTCACAAACATCTCTGATCTAATGAAACAGCTGCATTTAGGAAAGTTCACTATTCCTGCTTACTTCTCAGTTTGAACAAATATTGTGCAAATTATTAGTGAAAACACTGTAGATAACTTATATAAATACATTTTATTCATCTTTGTTTGTTTACTTGTCTCAACTTTTTAAATGTGTATATGCATGCATATATAAAATTGATACGAGTATGTGCACATTTTGAGGTTTTCCTGAAAAATATCTTTAACAGGAAGATTCAGAATTTGATTCTGTTGTTGACACAACATTATTGATTCATTTGTTTGGAAAGAAGGGAAATGAAGATCTTAGTTATGATGATTTTTATAGGTGAGTTTATGCAGTAAATAAATTCATTTCATTTATGGTTTTTTAAGTTCACACTCTTGAGCCAGTAGCAAAAGTTGTAGATGCATAGTGTTAAATTTGCATTGCAAGATTTTTTGTATTTCTTAAGCTTTATGTAATTACATACAGTGGTTTCCATATATTATGGAAAAATCAGAAAAATCAGAATAATTAAAAACTACTTGGTGAAATTTCATGAAAATTGGTTAGAAGATGCATTAAGTTTTAATTTATAGGTTCGGCAAAAAACAAATCATGAAAACATTTTTTAATATTAGAAAAATGGACTATACAGGAACATGTCAAAAAATAACATACAATAACTCAATGGGGAAGTTGCTTCAATATGATGTGTGGTCACCTCTAACAGCAATACAGGCCCAACAGTGATGTTCCATGCTCATTATGATGGTGTCAATGTTCCTGCAAAGCAGTAGCAAGCCCCTGTGGTATTGAGAGGCAGATTAAGGGTAGCAACACGTCTCCCCAGAGCATCCCAAACATGTTCAATGGGATTTAGGTCCTGAGATCGAGCTGGCCATTCCATACCAACAATGGTTTCATCCTCAAGGTATTGCTCCGCGAGGCATGCTTTGGCTCTGTGTGGTCCTGCATTATTGTCTTGTAGGAGAAACGTTTCACCTATTGCACCTGCATAATGACATACATATGGATGCAATATATCATCTCTATATCTCTGTGCAGTCTGGTTACCATGTGACAGGGCATAGAGATTTGTTCGACCTCCTAAAGAGATGCCAGCCCAAACACACACACCACCTCCACCATAACGATCTCTTTCACGGATGTTACTGGTGTTATAAACAAAGGATTAATAGCAATGTTATATACTATTAACATTATAATCATATGTTATAAACAATTCACCATAGTTATCTCCAAATGTTAATTGGTACCAATGTCACATTCAATATGAAACACATGTTAATGTTATTCACAATGGAACACGTGTTAATGTTATTCACAAATATATATATAATGCGTTTATTATATAAACACAATGGGTTAATTGCAGCTATGTTATATTTATTATTATGAACGAATTATATTTTTATTATACACTACAGGTAAAAAGCAAAAACATGTTTTTAAACATTATAAAGGAAAACAGAGTTTTGAAACGCCATGGCTTGACGATCTTAATTTCTGAAAGTTTCTTTTTTCCACATCTTTTTTTTTTTTTTTTGCCCAATTGCAATACATTGTAACAGTATATACCTGTGTGTTGTATCACTTAGTGATATGGCAGATTTTTGGTTGCCGATATTCGCGATCGTAAGTGGTAGTAGCATTGCGATTGTTGATGATGACAAGATAAATATTGGAGTGATGTGAAATGTTGCATAGAGTTAAAAAAAAAAAAAAAAAAAATCGCCCCTCCCCCTCTTCCGAACTTTTATGCGGTCATCATAGCTGATCAACCATTTCATTCCATGAACATCAGCACATTTCAATCAATTTGACCATTGGGGGTAGGTGGGGTCTGACGGAATTCAGCAGTACTTGCGCAACGAAAACATGCTAATTTTGGACAGTTCTATTCCCTTCCCATCTAATCCCTAATAATTAAGAGTGCATACTGTAGTTTCAAATATTCTATTTATGAGCTAGTTTTCGCGCTGTTCGTTATGTTTTTATTTTCGAAATTACTAACCCTTTCGAACTATAGGTTGCAAAACGTTTATGCTTTGGGTTTGTCCGTACGATAATACGCATGAAAGTGGTTGGATTTCGGCGAAATTTTAGTATGCTGTTGGGTACAACCTGGGAACCTACCCTATTGAAAATGTTCGAAATTAAATTCAAAGGCCAAGACATAAGAGCAGTATTCGTTCTCCAAGCTTAGGAATGTTAACTCACATAAAATCTGTTTGATTGCAACGAAGTTTTGGTATGTTATCAGGGAGGAGAAACCTACCCTTGTAGAAAATGGTCCAAATTGAATTCAAAGGTCAGGGCATAAGAACAGAATCCGTTCTTTATGATCTTGTGCTTCATGACCTTGACCATTTGCATAAAGCACACTCATCCATTTGCATCTTTCATCATTTTTATTACTTAAAGCTGAAATTATTTTTAAAAAGTAATTTGAACATGATACTGTAAAGCATAATAATCATCCTGGAATTTTTTGTATATGTCCTGGAAAAAGCCTGGAAAGTCCTTGAATTCCCCCCCCCCCCCATAAGTGTATGAACCCTGTATAACGTCTCTGATCATTTCTGCATATATATATATATATATATATATATATATATATATGTGCAATGCTTAGTGATTTATTTTACTTCTAGTTCATTTTCTCCTATGCTTTACTTAAATGTTTTACCTAGCTAACTGGGTTTTCATTGTTTGTTCATGACCATTACACACGCCACGTGCTCTAAGTAGGATTATGAATAAAAATTTAAGCAGGTACATGCAATAACAGGGAAAAAGAAAAACATAGCTTGTCTGAAATTTTTATGTGGCTCTCAGGTTTTCAACACTGGGCATATCCACCTCATCGATCTGACTGGTGCTATCCGATTGTCAACGCTGGGCATACTTCATCTCTCCGGTTATATCTCGGCACTCATTATCCACGTCTGTCTCCCGCTGCTCCTAGAACTCAACTCCTGTCCGTCTCTCTCGTCTTGACCAGTCTCCTCTCTCTGACCTCTGGGTTTCACCTTTATCCGCGGATGCCAAGGTCACGTGACCTTTTGGGAGTTCATCTAATCCGCAAGGTAAAGGCCACTTCGCTCCCTTCTAAGCAATGACCGCAACGACTCTTGCCACCCCCCGATATCCCCTGGGGCCTAAGTATCATCACAAGGCTTGGGATTGCCTCCCGCTATCCCCTGGGGCTATCTATGCACATGCATGTTGGACTAAATTTATTTTAAATAATTTTATTTCCAACACTGGGATGATAGCAGGTTCCTGGCTCCCTCCAGGTCAAATAACATCAGAAATTGCTGTCTAAACTGTATCTCAATTCATCAGTAAAGAGGACAGACCTCTATTGACTCTCACTCCTGCTAACATGCATGCATGCCCAACTCAATCGCTCCCTCCTGTGCCATGCGGTGAGGGGCACACAAATTGCTGGTCTTCGATCATACAGACCTCCTTCATGAAGCCGTCTGCATACAGTTGAAGCTGATATAATTCTTCCAGTACTGATAGCAAGGGCAGATCTGAGCTAGGTTGGTATTGAAGTCCTTTGTCTTCATGCAGTTAGCTGCAAATAACAGTCGTCAAAGGCAGTTGTCGCTCTAGGGCTTCCTTGGCTATACCATTTAGACGCTGAATCTGTTCTTAGAAATGCAGTCCACAGTCTATGGATTACAGAAGGACTCACATTCAACCATCTGGTGTCCAATGGCTTGCCATTGCAACTCTTCTGGTAAATGATGTCTCAAACTCATTCTTTCACAATGGCTATCTCCAATTTTTCTAATCACAATATTAAACATGAAATCCTGGCACCTTGAGAAATGCTCATTTTTATACCAGTGTCTACTTACGTCATATGATTGCAGCGCCAGTACTTTACATATGATATTCTGAGCTGACGGTAGTTTTTATGTCACATATGCAAATTTGGTGCAATTCCGATTATTTTTGGTGAGTTTTTGCAAATTTTCGTTTTTTTCCCTTAATTTATGGAAACTAGTGTATATACACAGTCAAGTCACATTATTGTGACCACCTCCTACTTTTGATGTCAACAGCGCGTAGGCAATGAATGAAGGCACGTGTCGTGAGCTGGCTTGGAGGGTATATAAGGTGTGCTGTAGGCATTCTGAAAACATATCACTCGTTGTTGACATGGATAAAAGGAGCGATTTTTCAGATTAGCAAAAAGGGATGATTATCGGTTTTCAGGCCAAGGGTGGCAGTATTTCTGAAACAGCACAGTTTGTGAACTGTTCACGTGCTGCTGTGGTTAAAGTGCATCATGATTGCAGAAATGGTACCATTGCCAATAAGTGACGTGGGAAATGCGGAGCAGCATGTGCCATTGATGTGAAAGGTGAACGTTGACTGCAAAGGTGCATGAGGGCCGATCGACACACTACAGTGGAGCAACTCACTGGCCGAATGAACCAGGGGGCAACCGGAAGTGTGTCTAAAATGATAGTTCAGCAAGCCTTGCTGTTATGGGGCTCCGATGCAGACAGATGGTCACTGCATTTATGCTAACGAAGGTGCATCGGTAGAAAAGGCTTACATTTGCTCGGCAGTATCAGAATTAGACCTCTGCTGATTGGCAAAGGATTGCCTTCTCCAATGAGTCATATTTCCTGCTTCATTGAACTGATGGATGTTGGCTTATAAGGTGAGAAACATCGGAGAACAAACACTTCAACCATTGTTGGAAGAACACAAGTTGGTGGGGGGCAGCGATTATGGTCTGGAGAATGTTTTCGTGGCATTCTCCGGATCCACTCATACCTGTGGAAGGCACTATAGACTAAATTCATTATGAATTCATCCTTGCAGATCACATACATGATACATGCTGATTGTCTTCCCTGAGGCGGATGGGATCTTCCAGCATGACAATGCGACGTGTCACACAGCTAGAAATGTTGGAGAGTGGTTGGAAGAACACGATGAAGACTTCAAAGTACTTTCCTGGCCCCATAATTCCCCAGACTTAAACCCAATAGAGCACCTGTGGGACCACCTCGATCGTGTTGTTCGCTCTATGGATCCTCCACCACGCACACTCCAGCAGCTGTCAGATGCACTGCAGTCAGCAGCGAATGTTCTAGGTCTTGCTCTGCATCATCTCATCACCGCTCAGATGCAGTAGCGCCATCTATTAGCCGACCCTACAGTATTCGAAAATACTGTAGGGTCAAATAATAGATGACGCCACTGCACCTGAGTGGTGAGGAACAGTGATGAGTTAATGCCGCACGAGAGCTAGAACATTTACTGCTTTAGAGGGTGGGGACGGAAGATCATCTGTTACGTCTACTCCTCGATAATGGCCGGGGCAGAGGATGAAAGTATTAGGAAAATATGGTTGCTGCTGTGTGGGGAGTGGTCGAAAGTATTAAGGATAATGGTACTTGTTGTGTCAGGTTTGGTTTGTTTCAATTAATTAACGGCGTGCAGTTGTAAATAATTTATGGGTTACAGTTTTTTAACATTGAAGTTTTAGGAAATGTGTAATATAGGTTTTTTAGTTTGGAGTTTTTAATTAGATATTGGTGTTTTAGGGAGTTGGATTTCCGTAATTGTAGTTGATTATTTTGAATCGGCATTTAGTTATTGTGAGGGGGACGGGAAACGAAGTTTGTGTGAGTTGAAAAAGGCGTGTGTTTGGGCCTTGAACCATGATGTGACTACTGAGAATTACGTGTTGGAAATGTCGGCAGGAAAGAAAAACCTCCTAAATGGTATTTGGGATAAAAAAGGTATGAGGTCTTACATCAGAGAAAGTGTTTAATGTTCAGTGAGGTTTTATAACTCAAAATGTAGATTATAAAACCTCACTGAACATTCCACACTTTCTCTGATGTAAGACCTCATACCTTTTCAATAATGACCTTACCAAACACTTTCCCTGGCACACTCAGTAAGTTAGTTGGATCAGCTTTTCCCTTACACAAGGGAACAATGATAGCATCCTTCCAATCCCGAGGGACCATTCCTAACTCCCAGCACAATTGGCAAATTTCAGTTTACCAGTCAATCACAGACTCACGACCATATTTTATCATCTCAGCAGGCATGCCATCTACTTTCGGAGCCTTACCATTCTGAAGAGATTTTAAAGCTTTACACACCTCTTCTTTTGAGATCCCTCATGTGCTTCCATCTCTCACTGTGACATCATCTGCTTCTGTCTTTGCTTTCTTGATCTAATAACTCGCAGAAGTATTCACCCCATCTTTCATTTAACACATTGGGCTCCCATATCATTTCTCCAATCCTATTCTTCACACAATTTGAAACTTTATTTCCTGTATTTTTCCTGTGTCTCATATACAGGGTGTCTGAGAATTATTGGACACATTACAAAATTATGTACAAAAAAAAAAAAAAAGAAAAAGAACGATGAGCATTCAAAAGAAATACGGGATTACTATTTTTGTTTTGCAGAATTGTTATTCCCAGAGTCCGATAGATGCACTAGGTGTGGCTTGATGAGGAATGTATGAGAAATGCGCAATCAGTAGTCATGTCATCCGTACAGCAGAAGGTGATGTGTGTGTGTTATGGCTTGTGGAATTAAAGTCTGTCATTAAAGTTAAAAGACGGTACCGTTTAGAGTATGGTTGTAATTCTCCGTCAGCGAATTAAATTAAACAGTGGATGAAACAGTTTAAAGAAACTGGCAATGTGGAACATTGTGGAGGAGCCGGTAGGCCTAGCGTCGGTGGTGATATGGTTGGTCAAGTTAATGAAAGTTTCCGACAAAGCCCCAGAAAATTCGTTCGTAAAGCAAGCAGAGAACTGTGCATTCCAAAATCGACAGTTCATGATATCTTGCACAAGAAATTAAAGTTTCATGCTTATAAAATTCAAATAGTGCAAAAGATGCATGTAAATGATCACACTCTGCGATACGCTGAATCGAGTGGAAAACGACGAAAACTTTCTCAGTACTGAATTTTTAGTGATGAATCCACATTTCATGTATCAGGTATTGTGAATCGTCACAACTGTAGGATATGGGGCAGTGAACTGCCTCATGCTGCTATTGAACTGGAATGTGATTCTCCAAAAGTTAATGTGTGGTGCGCCTATCAAAAAGAGAAGTGATTGGCCCTTTCTTCTTCTGCGAAAAAACAATAAATGGGGACATTTACTTGAATATGCTAAAAAATTTTGCTATACCCCAGATCAAAAGATATATCAACACCATTTTCCTCCGCACTGGTCAACGTATGTATGCAAGTGCCTAAATGAGCATTTCCCCAACAGATAGATTGGGCATGGTGGTCCCATGTAGTGGCCTCCTTGCTCTCCAGATCTAACTCCATTGTATTATTTAATGCAGGGTTATGTGAAGGATCGTGTCTATCAGACGCCTTGTCCTGATTTGCAAGAACTGAAGCAGCGTATCACAGCTGCTATTAATTCCATAACTCCTCAGATGCTTGCCAATACATGGCATGAAATTGAGTATCACTTGGACGTAGTATGAGCAACCAAGGGATCTCACATTGAAATTTATTAACTTGTGTAGTTATTGTAAGTTAGTACAATGTTTCTTTCTATCTGTTTAATGTTTTGTTTTATATAATTTTGTAATGTGTCCAATAATTCTCGGATACCCTGTACTTCCAGAAAGTTTTTCTACTCAAAAGACGCAAATAGCGTATTAAATCCGTTTATTTTTGCTGGCCTGAGATAGCCTCTCAGTGGAGTGTGAAAGCTTGGCGAATCTTTGTACGTACTACACCACAAAAAAAAAAAAAAAAATGGATTTAATACACTATTTGAGTCTCTTGAGTATTCACAGTGTGGTGTATTTATATTTAAGTTTTTCTATCTTTCCAAAAATCAAATTCATGCTTTTCCACCTTTTCATTCCTATCTTTTGCCTTACTCTAGTGAACGAGCCGAGCTTAGCTGCCTCACACTTTTTACAGTGATATTCATCCTCAGAAACTCTACCTTGCAACATCCCCAAATATGCTTCTTTCTTTCGCATTACTGCTTTTCAATCTCGCTCTTCCACCAAGCATCACCTCTAATGTTACCCACTATTGTGGTGCCACAGACCTCTTCAGCAGCAGTGACAACACAGTTCTTAAAACATTCCCACTTCTTTTCTACATCCCTCTCACATAATTTCAACTCTTTTAGTCATTCTCTGAGTAAATTAGAGTAACACTAATGATTTTGAGGGAGCCTTTCAACCTTTTTTCTTCCCATCCTAAGCCTCTTCTTATTCCTTTTCCTCCAGCCAACATTCAACTTCACTCGTGACACTACCATGTAATGATCAGAGCCAACTCCGCACCTCTCATCACTAAGTCAACAACTAAGTGTTTCAGATGCTGATCGTAAACAGCAAAGTTTATTACACTCTTTTGTCCCACAGTACAATTTTCCAGGTATATGTGTGGATATACTTGTGGTTGGAAAACAGATTAGATACACGCAAACCATTCTCAATGCAGAGTTAAATTAATGTTTCACCATTATCAGGGGTCGAAAAATGTGGTCGCCTGGTTGCCCAGGGCGACCTAAAAAATTGTCTGGGCCACCACGGAAGACATCACTGAAAAACATGTACCATAATTTTCGTCGTATAATCCGCGGATAAACGGCGATTAAAAAAAAATAAAACGTTTTTGCAGCAGTTTGATTAAAATTTTTTAAAAATCTACAGTGTAATTGTACAGGAGAGGGAGTTAATTGGTAAAGGAACTCGCTCGGAAAAATTTTGCTCAGTTCGGGAGTTTGTATGGAGCGGAGCAAGAGGAGGGGTGGGGGGTGGGGGATGGAATGAGGAATGGGGTGGGGGGGGGTGTCATAATGAAAGGCCGCGAAAGTTGTAGGGAGGGATGGTGAGATATATTTTGTCTTTGTTTTGTTGGGAAACACAAAATGCTGACTGTGCTTGTGCCCTCTCTTTAGCAATCGGCCAATAAAAATGTACACACAGCGCTCACCGCACGAACCTACACAATGCACGCCTCGTTTCAAAGTTACATGTTCTGGATCTCGTGTGCACTGTGCCTTGTATTTTAGTTCGTCCTTTGCCATTTTGCCCAGTTTTTGCTGCTGATATTTTCCTTCATCGCTATTTATGATGTCTCTGAAAAGGAAACGTTTCAGTTACACTGCCGAATTTAAACTTAAAGTGGGAGCACAGCTGAGGATATGATCGTGTCACTACGCGATAGTTTTCAAAAGGTCAGAAAACTAGGGAGCAGTGACAGTGACAGCTGCTGTCTAAAATGTTAACAAACCCGTTCGTAAACTCAGCGGGAGAATTAACGGAAGTCTAGCCCCCAATTTTTTTTTATTACCTGTGTGTAAGATGACTCCCCTACTTTGAAAGCAGGATTTCTTCCAAAAACTTTCGATTTACACGCGAGTATTTACGGTATTTCTATAAATTGTTCTGTGTTAGTGTTTCATCACTGGCAATGTGTAATGCAATTAGAGCTGCTGCATCGGCGTGATTAAAATTTGTGCTGTGTGGATGCCACGCCACAAAGCTTCTTTTGTGTCCAAACATAAAAATATAGTACAAAATTTTGTTTTAAAAATGAATTCCTGTATTTGGCATGATTGTTTTTCTGTATTTCTTCAGACTTCGGGGTCTTTTTATGTAACCGACTTTCCTGTTGAAAATTCCGCTTCTGGATCAGCATTTGTGATGTGCGGATTATACAGTGATTTTTTTTTTCTGAATGTCACAATCTGCGAATTATATGCCAGCGCAGATTGTATGAAGATAAAAAAAAAAAAAAAAAATTGTGCGAATTCCAGCGTCAGGGAATAAACGGCGAAAATTACGGTATTTCAAGAATTTGCAAGCCCCAGACAAAAAAAAAAAAAAAAAAAAAAGAGTAACTTTTTTTTCAGAATATTTTTCTACTCCTGACCATTATCATTCACACAAGGATCATTAAACTTACCCAGAATGTTGTCAGAAATCCCATTCTGTACACCTACTCTAGCATTGAAATCCCCTGCCATAATAACTTTCTCTTTAGCACAAGACTGGCTCAAAGCAGCTTTTAGCTCATTCCAGAAATCTTCCTATTAGAAGGTTCCGAGTCACAAGGAGCATACACTATGACAATAACTGTTCTCTGAAGTTTCACTTTCAAATGAATCCAAATAATTCTCTCACCTATGCAGCTATAGTGAATCAAGTTGTTCATCTTTTCATTTAAAATCACACCTACACCAGCCTGTCTTCTCACATGATTTAACGCTCCAGACCACACACTCAAAGTTCCATTCACTTCTTCCATCCCAATTTCCTTCTTTAAAGTTTCACTTACACACAGCACATCCAATGTATACTTAATCATTTCTTCAAACATCTCATTCATCTTTCCATTTATTCCTCTAGAATTCCATACACCAATGTTACACTCATTTAACCGAGATCTCTTTCTCATACACCGTTTGCCATTTCCATATTGTGTCCATGGTGGACCATCCATTTAAGTGTGGTAGGTCCACCATATGCCACACTAGAGTCCTTCAAATTATTGCTTTGAGTTTAGACGTGCAAAATTTAACTTTAGCAAATTGTATT
The DNA here is from genome assembly GCA_039090855.1 of Macrothele yani. Taxonomy (NCBI): domain Eukaryota; kingdom Metazoa; phylum Arthropoda; class Arachnida; order Araneae; family Macrothelidae; genus Macrothele; species Macrothele yani. The sequence continues at coordinate 76,777,375 of CM077007.1, read as the reverse complement.
TTAATAAAACCAAAATCTAAATTTTTAATTATGTGAGAGCAGTGACTGGAAAAATAAAAGAGAAAATTATGGACCAAATTGAAATTTTATTTAGCAATATGTGATTTGGGTAAAAATCAAAATGGCAGTAAATATTACATTTCGTTCCATTCATTTCACATGACTAAAATTTTGGGAGCTGTGGCTCCTAGATCTGGAACATATTTATCTTTACCCATTGTGTTGTTCAACTGAAAGTTTGCAAGTTACTCTTGAGAAATGCATGTAAAAGTTATGAAATTCTTATTTCATCAATTTATTACAATGTTCCTTTTCTTCAACAAAATCCAGTGAGGCAAGCATTAGCATTCCTCTTAAAACAAATGTGGTGGTTTTCAGCTCTGACTCAAGTTTTTGTGGTTCTGCTGTGTAAATAATTTTTTATTAGTGTCAGTATCAGTTCCAGAACAGAACTGTTGTTTCTGGTGACATGACTTTTTGTTTCTAGTGATATGTCAAAGTAGTTATCTAAAGTTTATGTGGGGCTTTCACTGGAATGCAATTTTTGAAGCTGTGAATTTTGAGGAAAATTGATCCTCTTTGTCAGGCTCAGTATAGTACTAAGTAGTGATAAAGAGGATGAATTATCTACCTAAATTCATAAATTGAAACATTCTGGTGAGAAAAGAACATATAATATTTGGATGACAGAAGAATTCTAATTTTTTTAGAGTACGTTTTTTTACTTAATGTATTATGTAAGTAAAGAAAACACAACTAAAAGTAATTAGCATCACTAAAACAAGTGATTTTAAAAATCCATGAATTATTGACCAATGAAAAATTTCTAAAAAGTGCAAGAATATGCAACGGAAGTTCAAAACTTCTCTTTTTACCTTTTTAAGATTCATGGATAATCTTCAAACTGAGGTTCTGGAGCTTGAATTCACTGAATTTTCTCGTGGAATGGTAACTATCTCCGAGGTGGACTTTGCACGCATTCTTCTACGCTATACTTATGTCCACAGCAGTGATTATGAGGCATATATTCAAAGAGTACAAGAAAGAATTCCACATGAAAAGGTATGTTGGAAAAAATTCTTTTATTATATGTTCTTTTTTTATTTGCACACCTAATTTTGTACATAATCATGTCATCTTGACCAGTGATCATTTAAAACTACAGATAAGCACTACTTCAATAAGTAGTGCTTGGTGGTAAAACTACTTTACTCTAATAGTTTCCATACAACTACTTTTAATAAGCACCTGAAAAGCACTTTCTTCCATGTTCAGCATATATGCACAGAAAAGAAGATACAACTTCCAAAAAGCAGTGCTTATTTGACATACATACATACATACATACATACATACATACATACATACATACATACATACATATCACTAAGCTGTTTTCTGAGATTCAGAGGTTAGCTCCAAAAAGAAATACAAACTTCCAGATATTTTAACTTATTGTTGTCGTATCAAACTTTGCCATTTACAGCGATCTTGACACACAACTCATGCTTCACTGATATCCATTACACGCCATACACAATATCTTTTATACTTCATACTCATAATCTTTTTCTCATGCAGACACTCCTGAATTTGATCCACCCATGTCTTCCTTGGCCTTCCTCTGCCTTTCCTTCCTGCCACTTGCGCTGAAAAGATTTTCTTAGTAAGCATTTCATCACTCATTCTTTCAACATGGCCAAACCACCAAAGCATATATTGGTCTCCACCTTGCTAACAACATTTTGCTTTACATCACACAACTGCAATACATCTTCATTCCTCACACAATCAGATCGTGTCTTGCCACAAACCCCACGTAAGTATAGCATTTCTCCAGCACACAAACGACTCCTATGCTTCTTCTGCGGTACCCAGGTTTCACTGCCATACATCAGAGTAGGAACAATTACTGTTTCATACACAGCCATGCGGGACTCTCTAGAGAACCCATCATTCCTGTGAAAACCTCCCAGAGCAGCTATGACTTTCAAAGAAGAATTCACTCGCCTACTGATTTCACCATCCAACTTGTTCTCTTTGTCAAACATGCTTCCTAAATACACAAACTCACTCACCTGGTCAATCACAGTGCCATTTATACTTACATTACATTCAGTGCTACCCATTCCTCTGTCAAACACCATAACTTTGGTTTTTCCCTTATTTATACTCAGTTTGAATTTCATGCAAACTTCGTGCATCCGAGTCAACATACTCTGCAACTCACTTTTGCTCTCTGCCAACAGGACAGTGTCATCAGCATACAGCAATCTGCACACACGGATATCGCCAAGACATAAACCACTATTATCTACTTTGGCCTCACGCATGCATGCGTCCATAAATATATTAAACAGCCATGGTGACATTACACAACCTTGTCTAACTCCTGCCCGAATGGAAAACCATTTTGATAAAACACCATTCACTCGTACACAAGCTCTACTACCAGCATACATGGCTTTTACACTATTAAGTAGATTCCCAGTAACACCATATTCATTCAATACTTTCCACAAAAGTGTCCTATTGACTCGATCATAAGCTTTCTCTAAATCTATGAAGGCAGTAAAAACTTTCTTCCCAACAGCCAGATACTTTTCAATCATCATGCTTATTGCAAAAATCTGGTTAGTGCACCCTTTACCAGGCATAAAACCACTCTGAACATACCATACTTTCAAAGATGTAAGACCCCATACTTTTTCAATAACAACCTTACCAAACACTTTCCCTGGCACACTCAGTAGGCTAATACCATGAAAGTTCTTGCATTCAGTCTGATCACCTTTTCCCTTATACACTGCTGGACAATTGCTAAGGACGGATGACAATGGCAACGATAACAACCATAAAATGGAAGGCAGGAAAATGTGGAAATTAGCATAAGTGCGGGATACAGTAAGATGTGTTGTGCGTATGCAAATTTTGGATTGCCGAACTTGTTCGTGACGTCATAGCGCTGATAAGAGATATAAAGGATTTGACGCGTATTGACCATTGTTGTTCAAACGCAAAGTCGAAAGGGAAAGAATCAATTGACGAACTTGCAATTTTCAGTATGTCTTCCCGACATCACCTAGATGATTTTACGCGTGGCCGTATTATTGGCAAGATTGAAGAAGGGCGAAAAATAACAGATGTTGCCAGGGAGTTTGACGTTAGCCACAGTGTTGTTTTCAAGGCTTTGGAAATCATTTCAAACAAATGGAGAGTGTAGCAAACGTCACGGGGGAGGTCGTGTTCACAGTACCACACCTGCAGAAGATCGGTACATAGTGCTATCAACAAAAAGACACTGGCGCAGCACAGCTAGTGAGGTAGCAAATCAGTTTATGGCTGCTACTGGCAAGCGGATCTCCCGAAAAACTATCGCCAGACGTTGCATGAAGGAGGACTATACACCCGCCGTCCTGTTGTGTGCATCCCATTGTCCAGACGTCACCGTACCGCCCGTTTGCAATGGTGCCATCAACATCGCAATTGGGCTGATAACGACTGGTCTGCTGTCCTCTTCTCAGATGAGAGTAGATACAGTCTATCGTCTGATTGTCGACGACAACTGATCTGGCGTAATAGTGGTACTGCATATTGTTCAGCAAACATACAGGAAAGGGACCGATATCCGACATGTAGTGTCATGGTATGGGCTGGCATCATGATCAATGGCCGTACGTCACTCTATGTGCTTCCAACTGGGACTATGACTGGCCAACGATACATTAATGATGTTCTGCTACCTCATGTTTGCATGTTCCGTGGTGCTGTCGGTGATAGATTCATTTTCATGGACGACAACGCAACATGTCATCGAACAGTCGCTGTCCAGGAGTGTCTTGAGAGCGAGGATATTCAACTCCTCGTATGGCCAGCACGTTCTCCAGATCTGAATCCCATTGAAAATGTGTGGGATGCTTTGGGGAGGAGTCTTGCTGGTCGCCAATGCCCTCCAATAGACAAGTACACCCTCATCCGTGCACTGACAGAGGAATGGGATAAATTACCCCAACAGCTGCTTGATAATGTTGTGCAAAGCATGACACAACGTGTGGAATCTTGCATCGCCCTCCATGGTGGCCATATCCCGTATTGACATCTTACGCCGGAACGCCTGCGGACGGTAATTGCATTTTTCACGTTTACGTATTCTGCACAAAATGGCCTGTTAGTCCCTTGAACACGTTCCAAAGCCTTCTGGAATTCAGAGCACAATAAATTGTCTTTCTTGTAATGTCCTGGCATTCTGACATTATTTTATTTCACTTGGCATCCAACCACACTTACTTTTTTATGCGCTATATAGCCGTTTATGATCCGTCCTTAGCAATTGTCCAGCAGTGTACAAGGGAACAATAATAGCATCCTTCCAATCCCGAGGGACCATTCCTAACTCCCAGCACAACTGGCAAATTTCAGTTAACCAGTCAATTATAGAGTCACCACCATATTTCAACATCTCTGCAGTTATGTGCTTTCATCCCTCATTGTGACATCATCTGCATCTGTCTCAGAATCATTTTTGCTCTCCTGATCTAATAACTCACAGAAGTATTCACCCCATCTTTCACTTAACTCATTGGGCTCCCATATCATTTCCCCAATCTCATTCTTCACACAACTTACAACTTTGTTTCCCCTATTTTTCCTAAGTCTCATGTACTTCCAGAAGGACTTTCTATCTTTCCAAAAAGCCAGTTCATGCCTTTCCACTTTCTCCTTCCTATTTTTTGCCTTACTGTGGCGAACCAGCTTAGCAGCTTCACGCTTCTTACAGCGATATTCATCCACAGAGACTCTACCTTGCAACATCCCCAAATATGCTTCCTTCTTTTTCTTTACTGCCTCATCAATCTCACTATTCCACCAAGCATCACCTCTATTGTTACCCACTATTGTGGTGCCACAGACCTCTTTAGCAGCAGTGACAACACAGTTCTTAAAACATTCCCACTTCTTTTCTACATCCCTCTCACAAGATTTCAGATTCTTCAGTCGTTCTCTGAGTAAGTCAGAGTACCGCTGATGATCTTCAAGGAGCCTATCAACCTTTATTCTTTCTATCCTGGGTCTCTTCCTATTCCTTTTCCTCCAACCAACATTAAGTTTCACTCGTGACACTACCAAGTAATGATCAGAACCAACATCCGCACCTCTCATCACACGGGTGTCAACAACTAAGTGTTTCAAACACTGATCGTAAACAACAAAATCTATCACTCTCTTTTGACCAAGAGTACGATTTTCCCAAGTATATGTGTGTATATACTTAAGGTTGAAAAATGTATTAGATACACACAAACCATTCTCAATGCAGAGTTCAATTAATCTTTCACCATTATCATTCACACAAGGATCATTAAACTTACCCAGAACATTGTCAGAAATTGCATTCTGCACACCTACTCTAGCATTGAAATCCCCTGCTATTATAACTTTTTCTTTAGCACCAAACTGGCTCAAAACAGCTTTTAGCTCATTCCAGAAATCTTCTTTCTTATCAGAAGGTTCCGAGTCACAAGGAGCATACACTACAACAATTACAATTCTCTGAAGTTTCACTTTCAAACAAATCCAGAGAATTCTCTCACTTATGCAACTATAGTGAATCAAGTTGTTCTTCATCTTTTCACTTAAAATCACACCTACACCAGCCTGTCCTCTCATATTATCCAATACTCCAGACCACACACTCACCGTGCCATTCACTTCTTCTACCCCAATTTCCTTCTTTTTGGTTTCACTTACACACAGCACATCCAGTCTATAATTATTCATCTCCTCAATCACCTCACTCATCTTGCCATTTATACCTCTAGTATTCCATACACCAATCTTACATTCACTCAGCCGAGATCTCTTTCTCATACACCGTTTAGAAAGTCCAGGTCGATTCCGTGGCGGACTGTCCTTCTCAAGTGTGGTAGGTCCACCATATCCCACACTTGAGTCATTCTTAATATTTCTTTTTGTCTTTTTAATCAGGTAAGTACATCAGTGTGGGGGATTAGCCCACAGCTGAGGGTTCCAGTTGGTCATTCAACCTAAGGATTCTGGAACAAAACCCAGTGAGTTGGGGTCTTTTCGCCAATGTCACACAGAACTAGCTTGCACCTCTCCAAGATTCACAGAGGCCTAGTTGCTGTTGTGTGTGCCATTGTTACCAAGGAGCGCCCCGAGGAGGCAAATGAGTAGGGCATAAGAGCCAATAAGAACTAAACTATAAAGTGGAGTATTGGAATGTCAGCAGTTTTATTCAAAATGCTCATCAAAGTGAAAGATTTTGACAGCATCTCTGAAATGTCTGTAGATAAATTGCTCCTAAAACTGCAAAACTAACACATTTGTAGTACAGCTATGCAAATGAAGAACATATGTAAGTTGCTAGCTTCTTAGAGCACCCTTCTCATTAATTGCACAAGGTGCAAGTTTACAACAGTTTTACTGTTTCAGATTTGTTGCCTGTTTCATATTAATTTTAATGTGCTGGTTTAAAAAATAATGCTCAAATGTGTCTATCATATACAGTATTTCCACAAAATGAAATTTTCAAATCATCTGGTTACACAACATTTTCATGTTAGGTTACACAATGCTTACATGCTGTGTAACCTTTACTGATTCTGTTGAGTGTCTACTAAATAATGTTGCTACTTAAACTTGTGTAACAGATGTGAACATGAATCTGGTACCATGTAGGAGGGAGGAAGATATATAAGTGAGGAGGGAGTAACATGTGGAAACAGCATTCAAATATGTCTGAACTTTCACTTGAATTCACCTCTGCCTTCTTGTCAGGTTGAAAGCAGTCTGTTGGAGTTGTGCCTCTGCACTGAACAGCTGTCTATTGTGTTTGGTTTTAATATACTAAATGGTATTTTTTTTTTTTTGTAGCAGTGGCTGCATGAAAGTATGTTAGCTGACCAGGCAGTTTCTGTTATATTTGAGGGGAGTTTGTCATGAAAAAGCCACAGAGGAACATTACAGACTTCCTTAAAGAAGCTTACTCTGTATATTTTGGAACAATAGAACAAAACTTGGGGAACAGGATAAATCATGGCTTCGCAGAAGGTCTATATTGTTTGTGTTGAAGAACTAAGACGACAATGAACAAAAGGCAAGAAAATATCAATTTGTATTGGTGTGCCAATGATCTGGAAGGAACCAAAAAATCAATGATGACTGCTACTTTTGTTTTTGTTGTGTATAAGGATACAACACAAAATAATGATGGCTGACTACTGCTGTATGGTGCATAGAGAGAGGTGCCACAAGATACACATAAACAGAAGTGCAGTTTTGAAGTGAAAAGACAGAAATTTTACATGGTCTAAAATTCATTAGATATAAGAATAAAAGATATGTACAAATGTTTTAAATGCTTCTGAGTTCACTTTCGATAATTAAGGTTATCTTTTCTGTAAGTTTTTCCTGTTTGATAACCTACTATTTTATGCCCACTCTGCCCAGAGTGCTACATCATTTTGTGAAAATACTTTGTGATAAAGTGAAACTAAATTTGTGCACGCAGCATCTGCAAAAATAACTCTTAACAAATTTTCATACATAACATTTTATACATAATTTAAAATGCAAGTATCTGTGAATAATAATTGTGGTAAATATTTTGTTCTTCCATATTTTTTAAAATGTTCATTAATGTGGCTGAAATTAAAGTTTTTTTGTTTTTTGTTGGAGTGTATAGTTAAATTTTTTTAGGTCTCATACTGTTGCAATTTTACTTTAAAACTTTTGTTTGATGAAGTTTTTTTCTCCATGGTAGTGCTGTTTATAGAGTTATATTAGTGTGTGTTCATTTATGCTCTATTTCAAGAATAGTTAGAGTGTATTTATTATGCTGGGATTTGCAAAGTATCATATTTAAATAGTCTCATTAGTAGTATATGAAACAGAGAGTGGGTCATTCTTTTTATCTGTCAGTACATTTTGTAATAAAAGACTGAAAATATTGGTAACATAATGATAACCTTTAGAAATGGAGCATTCTTGAAACTTTATCTGTGGTTTAGGTGATACAGCATGGCTATATATTTATTTTCTGAGTGAACCATAGTTCATTAAAAAATGCCTCACAGTGATGCTGTGTGTTACTGCATTCTGGTGATTTAATGCTGATTTCTAAGAATGAAAACAATTTGCAATGTTAACTTATTCAGCTAATCAAGTCTTGCAAAGCATTTGGGTTGAACATAACTGTTGAAAAGCCTGGATCTTTGTAGTAATGAATATGTTGAACTCAAAATAATTGTGTTGTAGAGGAGACAGGTAACAGTTCTGAATTGTTTAGGTGTGAGCAGAGAATGCATTTTATTGGCTGTGTATGAAAGTGTAATTGTTCCTACTGTGATGTAGAACAGTGAAACCTTGCATCCTGCAAAAGAGATATGGAAGTCATTTGTGTGCTGGGTCCTGGAGAGATGCATTATTTATGGGGGGTAGGGGGTGCAAGATACCTTCTGATTGTGCAAGGAATGAGATGTGTTGCAGGTGTGTAATGTGAAGCAAAATGTTAGTAAGGTGAAGACAAATATTCTTATGTGGTTTGACCATTTTGAAAGGAGTGGTGAGATGCTTACTAAGATAATTTTTTCAGCCCAAGTGGCAGTAAAGAAAGGTAGAGGAAGGCCAAGGAAGTCATGTGACTACCAGATTCAGGAATGTTTGCACGAGAGAAAGATAATGAGTGTGAGGTACAAAAGGTTTTGTGTGAGACGTGTGATGGATGTCTGTGAAGTTCGAGTTGTGTGCCAAGATCGCTGTAAATTGGAGCGTTTGATACATCAACTGTAAGTAAAATCTAGTTCATCTAGTTCCATCATTGTTAAACTTTAGTCTTGCAGATGTGCTTCCTTTGAAGAGCTAATCTTTGAATCTCAGAAAAAGCGTAGTGATATGTATGTATAAAATTATTTTGGCAAAGAAAAAAAAAGAAAGTTTGAAAATGATCAAAACTAGCTGTGTACAATGCAATACTTCTGTAGTACTGTATTGTTTTTAGAAGTCATGAGGTTGAAAACAGGTCAGAAAAATTGAGAAAAAGTCAGTAACTTCTGTTTTTCATTTATTTATTCTTTTATTTATTTTTTGGAGTGTTTATGTATCTATGTGAGTAGTTTACAATAATTTGCAGTTGTTTTTTTTTTGCTGATATGAAGTGCAATATCAAAATGTTTCTGAAAGGGAGGAATCTTCTCTGAGCTGGGTGCTGCTTCCTTGATAGAAGAAAATTTTAATGAGATCATATGAAGGTGGTTTGTACATGGTTGTTTAATGAGAGATGAAAGTTTCCTTGTTGTGTTCTATAGTTTCAGGCTGAAGATCAAGTAGTAGGCCTAGAACAAATTGGATTAAAAGTAAAATTAGCCATTAATGATCGAGAAATTAATAGTTAGAGGCAGAAAATCTGGCTAGCAATAGAAATATTGTTACTGTGATTTGTTGCCCATTAACTGAATGTTAAGGGAGCCAACTTCTCACTTTGAGAGCCAGTGTAAGTTCTGGATGTGGTCCCAGTTTTGCACTAGTTCTTTGTTTGGTGCCTTCTCTAGCATGAAATTATCAGTGCAAAATATGTTTGAATCTTTCCAGCCTCCTATTATATAATGTAGTAGTTTAGTTACAACAATACAAGCAAAGATAGAAATTGGCACACACAACAAAAATGTATTTAAAGTTATTTTATGTTTATGGTGGACATTGAACTGAATACCTATGAGTTCCTACATTTTTCAGGATGTCTTTCTCTTGTTTTTATGAGTGTGAAAGGTATAAAGGTTGAATAATTGTGTCAAAAAATTTGAATCTACTTGTTGTATTTTATGATAAGTTTATGAAAAATGTATATCATCCGATCATAGTAATCTATATAATCCAAAACTAAACTATGAACAAAAATTCATGAAATTATTTTTGTTTCAAAGATAAAAAAGATAAAAAGAAAACTTTATTGTCAAATGAAAAAATGCACTTTTCACAGTGTATTTGCATAATTACTAACAAATATAATTGTAATGGGCATAGTAGTGATGACCATTAGCAGGACACATTATTTTAAACACAGAATTTTGGCTTTTAATGACTTTGGAATGCATGGATGAATTAACTTCAGATTTTGTATGTGAGGTGTCCTACTAGGCAGTAGAAGGTACACAAAATTTCATTTGAAACACCAGTGAATTTGGAGATACAGGTACCCCATTTTTTCACTTTTTTTGTGAGAGAAGACAAGGCATGGAGGGAATTGGCATCAAACATGGAGTGCCAACCAGAGAGAAACAGACATCATTGATGGTTCATTGGAAAGCTCTTGCTCAACTTTTTGAAACCTTTGATACCAAAAGTTAAAACTTCTTAAAATTGGAAATACTGTAGCCTCCTCTAAAAAAAAAATCCAAATTTTAGCTTTTCCCTACCTTCTTTGATCAATGAATTGCCCAATTTAAGTAAGTTTAATCTGTTGCTGTAGACCAGTGTGCAAAATCAAAGGCTAAAAGCTTTCAATCACTGATTTACAATAATGTTGAATACAGAAATTTGACCCATTGGGAACAGGTGGAAGAGTCATCTTCCAATTCTGTATCATCATCATCAACCATTATCTGTCCACTGCTGGACGAAGGTCTCTCCAAGCCTCTTCCACAACGGTCTGTCTTGTGCCAGTCTCCTCCAAGTTACTCCCACATACTTTCGAATTTCATCCACCCATCTCCCATGGGGTCTTCTTCTGGGTCTTTTCATGTCCATTGGAAACCAATCTAAAATTTCGACTGTCCATCGATGGTCTGTTCTCCTGGCAGTATGTCCAGCCCATTGCCATTTCAGGGATTTAACTCTGATCATGATGTCTTCCACTCTTGTCATTTTTTGCATCCACGAGTTCCTCTTCTTATCTCTCCTGGTTACACCAAGCATGCACCCCTCCATGCTGCTTTGAGTTGTCTGCAGCCTTTGTATGTCTCTTTTAGTTAAGCTCCACGTCTCTGCACCATACATAAGCACTGGAAGGATACATTGATCAAACACTTTTCTTTTAAGACATAATGGCATATTGCTCTTGAAAATTATGCTGTTTCTTCCAAAAGCTCTCCAGGCAAGTTTTTTATGCCGATTAATTTCTTCGTCAATGTGACCCTCACTTGATATCTGCTGTCCAAGATAAACGTATGCATCTGTTATGTCCAGCTTTTCTCCATCAATCGATAAATCTTCATTTCTTGTAAAAGCATTGTACATCACTTTTGTCTTCTGAAAGTTCATTTTTAATCCCACTTCTTTACTCTTGTCAGCAGGTTCCTGGATCATACTCTGCAGCTCTGATGGGGTAGTTGCAAAAATGACAATGGCATCACCAAAACGAAGATGAATTAGATAATCTCCATTAATCTTTATCCCTTTGTTTTCCCAGTTCAGTGATTGAAAGACATATTCCAATGTGGCATTAAAGAGCTTGGGAGATATGGTGTCACCTTGTCTCACTCCCTTTCCAACTTTTATGTGTGTTGTATTCTCAAACAGCCAAATTTTTGCACTTGTGTTTTCATAGATGTTATTAGTAATATTAATGTATGCATCTTCAATACTGCACGATTTCAAAGCCATTGTAACTGCTGATGGTTTCACTGAAGCAAAGGCCTTTTCATAATCAATAAAAGCCATGCACAATGGAAGTTCATATTCCCTCGCTCTTTCAATTAGTTCTCTTAGTACGTGGATATGATCTATAGTGCTAGCCACTTCTGAATCCAGCTTGTTCTTTCGGTTGAGCCATGTTCAGTGTTACCTTCAAGTGGTGTGAAAGAACTTTAGTGAAGATTTTATAAACCACTGAGAGGAGGCTGATAGGTCTGTAGGTGCTGAGATCCTCAATGTCACCTTTTTTATGTAGCAGGATCATTGTAGCAGTGTTCCAATCCTCAGGAATCTTCCCTTCATTAAGGCATCGAGTGAAAACTTGGGCGAGTACTGTTTCAAATTCTCCACTTGCTTCTTGTATGCTGTCTACAGTAATTCCGTCTACTCCCAGAGCTTTCCCCCGCTTCATGTTCTTGATTGCATGCGCAACTTCTGCTGGGAGGACTGGAAGAACTCTGGTACTGGTACCTTTCATGCTGTCTGGAGTACATGTATCATCCCTTTCATATAATTTGGAGTAGAAATCTTTCACTCTTATCAAAATTTCGCCTCTATTTCTTGTTACAGAACCATCTTCTTTTCTCAGTGCCATAATCTGTTTTCTTCCCTTACTGAGATGTCCCTTTGCTATCTTTAGGCTTTGGTTGTTTTCAATTGCTTTCCTCACTAGTTCACAGTTGAATTTCCTTACGTCTTCAGTGATACTTTTTCGTACTGTCTTGCATAGCTATTCCACTTTGGAAGTCACATCTTCTTTAGTTGTCCTCATCTCTCTTCTTTTTTGCATCAACCTTTTGGTTTTTCCTGATAATTTGTTCACGTGCAACTTGTTCTTAGACCCAGCCAATTTTGTTGCTGTTTCCATAAAAACTTTGGTTACTTTTCTGTTAACTTTAGAGATGTCCACTTCTTCAGATGTTAGACCTTCTAAAATAGATAATTTATTCCTCAGTTCTAATTTGAAGTTATTATGATGCTTTTTAAGGTTGGTCATGTCAATACACTTTGTTTTATGAGCTTGCCACGCTCAAGTTTAGCATTGAGGTGCATTTTACATCTTAGCATTCTATGGTCACTACCTGTGTTGAACTTGTTCAGCACACTGCAGTCATCCATGACAAATTTCTTGTTACACATAATAAAATCAATTTCACTTGTCCATCCATTGGGATGCCTCCATGTCCATTTCCTTTGCAGCTTTTTCTTGAAAAATGAGTTCATGATGAAAAACCCTTCTGCCTCTGCAAACTCTATGAGAGTATTTCCACGCTGGTTTTTGTTGCCGTGGCCAAATTTGCCTACTAAAGTTTCATTCTGTTGTCGTTGCCCTATTTTTGCATTGAAATCTCCCATAATTATCTTCAAGTGCTGCTTGCCTTTATTATTTAGATGACGAATTTCCTCATAAAATTCTTCAATTTCTTCTTCAGAATGACTTGTGGTGGGTGCATAAGTTTGAATAATCTGAGCCTGGTATTTTCTTGAGAGTTGGGTAACGAGTCGTGCAGCTGTGTCAGAGGAACTTTCAACTTCTACAACTTTATCCTTCAGTTTCTTGTTTATTATAAATCCAATACCACTAGTTCTGCCAGTACCTGTCCCACGATATAGTAGAAGAGATGTCCACTTTTCAGTTCAATGAGATCTTCTCCTTACCTCACTTAGCCCGACGATGTCCCACTTGATCCTTTGTAGTTCCTTTTCCAATTCAAGAAGCCTTGAATCAGAAGATAGGGAGCGTCCATTATATGTAGCCAAGGTCAGCATCAGATGGCAGCCTAGTCCGGTCGTCCGGGGATTCTTAGCACCCTCTGCCTTCATGTCGCACTGGCCGCTGCCTTGGCCAGGTACATTCCAGCTCCTAGAGACTGAAGGCCAAGATTTAAGTTGTGGAGTCATATTGGATGGGTTTGGCCATAACTCACCATGCTGGCCAAGCGGGTTGGTGAGTGTGGGATAGCATTTCCTCTAATCCCGATGGTATAGTTATACCGCTATTGGCGGTCGTCAGAGCCCCTTTAGTGGGAACAGGATGCACCACGAAAAGGCGGGGTTGACATTTGTCAAGGAGAGGCTGTGATGTTGCGCATCACCTGACCTAAATTTCATTTGAACTGTTACTGTGGGTTTTGAGGTACAGATACTTTGTTTTGTCACTTTCTTGTGGGAAGTTTTTGTCAGCATTGAATACTGCTGTCATAATGATTTCATTTGTAAATGCATACTTCAAGTGCATTCTTCATAGCTACAAAGTGGTTTGTTTACCCATAAGCTATGTGACATCAGGGGGACATGTTATGTCACGCATTAATAGCAGTGTTATCCAGGCATCCAGAAGTGCTTTTTTAATGTGGAAAGAGAAGTGTGAGTCACTGCTATTCAATTTCTGAATTTTGATCATGATAGTCTTTTGGAAACAGATAAATAGATTTATTTAACAAGGTCTTTCTTTTTATTTCTTGTGTAGTTGTACACAAGGGTTAATGGAATGAAGAAACTCACAGAATTACATTATGTTTTTAATAATATTTTTTAAAAACACAACTAGCTGATTGACTCACCCTAGAATTGTATCCTTAAACATGATTGGAAACTTGCATACCCAATGGATCCTCTATTTTCACGAGTAAAAGCCGTCTTTGTGCGGATAATTGAAAGTAAAATAAAACTCGGCTTAGCTTAAATCAAATTAACTCATATTATGAGACATCAATTTAATAAAACCTTATGATATTTTAAAAAACAGATTAAAAGACATTAGTACTTTCAGGCCATCGCATGGCCCATCTTCAGATAGAACAGCCAAATTGACAAGATCCGCATAATATATACACACACATGAACACGTCAGTCGGTTGTTGTACATATATGCAAAGAAGGAAGGTATTCCTCCCGGCACATTATCCCACAGTTATAGGTAATTCAAAGCCCCTAGGATTAGAGTTAATTAATACCTTATAGGCATTGGGAAGCTCATATGGCATATAGTCATTACAACAAATATTTTGCGAGTGAAAAATGAACATGCTCTCAGTAAGAAACAGCGTGCTACGATTTTTAGGGGTAACCACAATTTAAAAATTTTCCCAGTCCGGATATAAAATCCCTTTTGTAACTTCCCTAGCAAGTGCAGTGTTGGTACCTCCTGTCTGGATATTATATTTATGTTCCTTGACCCTGCAAGACAAATTCCGTCCGGTCGATCCTATATAGACAGATTGAGTAGTTCCGCAAACATCTTTTAATGGAACACAATAGACACCCCATCTTTGTAAAATATCCGTCAGGGTCCAGTCCTTTCTAACAAGTGGTAGTATATTAAGGGAGCGAGTGCCGAAATCCAGTCCAAATTTCCGGCAAATGTTACGAAGAGGTTGAGTAATTGAAGGGATGTAATCGATGGAAGCAATGAAATGAAATGGTGTGGGCAAAAATGGTTGTAATGTAGTAGCAAGTTTACTTTTAACTCGGGAATGAACCTGGTTAAAAACGTATTCAGGATATCCAAATTGGGAGGCGAACGACGAGACCCATTGTAGTTCTGCAACACGTGCAGTGCGAGTTGAGGAATGGGTGTAGGCTCTACGAATAAAAAAGTGAAGAGACGTTAACTTTTGGTTTTGCGGGTGATTAGAGGAGTATGGGATCATAGTTGAGGTACAGGACGGTTTTCTATAAACAGCAAAGTGCAATGGTAAAACCTGGTTTGGATGACGGGTAATCATAATATCAAGAAACGGGAGTTTTAGGTCTTGTTCAATTTCTAGAGTAAATTGAATTGACGGAAATTGTGAAGAGAAAGAATTCGTGAATGCTTGTAATTCAGATATCGAGTGGGGCCAGAGTAATAAGATATCATCTACATACCTGAGAAATAACAGAGGTTGGTGGGGATAAGAGGTCAAAAATGTATTTTCAAGGTACTGCATGAAGATTTCTGCTAAAATGCCAGAAAGTGGTGATCCCATGGCCGCGCCATCGGTTTGGCGATAAATTTTATCTTGGAATTGGAAATATGACTATTTTTTAACAAACCGAAGCGCATTCATTATGGCTGCCGTATGAGCTCCCCAATGCCTATAAGGTATTAATTAACTCTAATCCTAGGGGCTTTGAATTACCTATAACCGTGGAATAATGTGGTGGGAGGAATACCTTCCTTCTTTGCATATATGTACAACAACCGCCTGACGTGTTCATGTGTGTGTATATATTATGCGGATCTTGTCAATTTGGCTGTTCCATCTGAAGATGGGCCATGCGATGGCCCGAAAGTACTAATGTCTTTTAATCTGTTTTATAAAATATCATAAGGTTTTATTAAATTGATGTCTCATAATATGAGTTAATTCGATTTAAGCTAAGCCAAGTTTTATTTTACTTTCAATTATCTGCACAAAGACGGCTTTTACTCGTAAAATATAGTTTGTGCGACTCATCAGTATTGGATTCTCTATTTCTTTAGTTATCTGTGTGTTAATTCATTAAGGATTGATCAAATTTCCAGAGCAGAAAAACACCTATGATCTCATTCAAAAACTGGTGAAACCATAAAAGACTTAGAGCTTAGTGGGGCTGGCTGAGCTTTACTCTGCACTATTTCTTATTGTTGCTTTTTTTACTAGCAGCTGGATATTCTACAAAGGAGTATATGAGACACATAGCTATCATCATTTGCCGTGGTCAGCATGTGATTTCTTGGGACAGACTGAGCTCTAAGAGACACCCAAAGGAGATTTTTTTCATTGCTGTCATGGAGTACCATTATACTTAGTTTCTTTTTTGAACACAATTTTTGTTACACAAACAAACAAACAAAAATTATGTAATCTTCCTTGACTTTCCAATAAAGCCAAAAATTACTCCTTCAGGAAAATGAATTTACATGGTCAAAAATTGTAATTCATGGGTTGCTAGTGTTAATGTTTCAGTGAGCTACAAAAGTTGGAAAAAAGAAACTGAGTGGAATTTACAATAGTACAATATTAACCATGTCAAAAGCTTCTGATAAAAATAACATTTATTTTTGTTTTTTATAATAGCACAGAAAGTGTTATTGTATTGCAATCTCACTTCTTAAATTAATAATTCTTAATTAATTAAAATAATTTCTTAATTAATAATAAATTAATAATTAACAAAGAAGTGTAGTGTCTATTAGCAGTAAATAATAAGTTTTGACCATTTATATTGCTATGCATATTATTTGTAGAAAATAGCATTTTGAGGTGATTTCTAAGAACGCAAAGTTTTACTCAGAAACACATCCTGCGAAGGCCTGTTTCACCCAGAACAAAATGCATCTATAAATCTGTCGAAGAGCCAGAACAGCATCCTAGATAAGGCACGTGATGGCCAGACAGTCATAACTGAATTTTCGAGGGATTTGTTGTGACAGAATGTGCCGCAGAGAAGGCAAAGATTAGCGAGAGAAAGAGGAGTGGTGTTTAGTACTGTCTCGGTGAACAGACGTACAAAAAGAGGAATCGCACAGACCCTCGGGAAGGGAGCCGCGGATGGCTTAGTGGTTAGTGTTTCAGACTGTCGATGCTGGGTCCCCAGGTTCAAGCCTGGGCTGATCTTTCAGAGATGGTGTGATTTACTAACAATCGCTGAATATCCGCCGTGCATCGGACGAGCACGTAAAGTGACGGCCCCCAGGTTGGACCCACTGGTAAAATGGGTATCCTTTCCTATGTCCCCCCTGAAATTCTCTCACCCATCTATGTGCAATATCGTACTTGTACGGTGGCGCCATCTACTGTACTCTAATCTCACTACTAACTGTTCTGTCAAAGTCGCTAGACTTGCTCTCATTCCTTCCGTTTCTGTGTCCTGCCCAAAAGGCGATCTCGCTGTAGGTGGCTGGGACCTAAACTCTACTCCCTGTGGACGGAAGTCCTACATAAAAAATGACAAATCCTGCTGAATATAGAAACCCTCGGGAAGGAATACGACTCAGAAAAGATTTTGCAGCTCTTGCAAGACTGAAACAGAAAGCCAGAGATTTCATTTTTCTGGCTTGAAAGCATACAAGGTAGGTGGTGAAATAGCTGTCTTAGGGTACATCTTGAGAAGAGAAGCCATGAAACGAATTCACACAGAGATTGTTGCTGCCTGCTACTAAAACAGGAAAATCTAGTACACCGGACGAATTCTTGGCTGTGGAAAACCAGTGAAACACTGAGGAAGTGATGGAAATATGATCAGCTATCAGGTAGCCTAATCCATCGGAAACGCCAAGTATGAAGGCATCAGCAAACTCCATTCACAGCAGTGGATGCATTTTCATACAGGTGACCAAACACCAGTGGTCTTTAAATCCTGTGACATCGAGAGGTCAACGAATGCCTAGCTCAACGTCCTGCAACACACTTAAGATGCACCGCAGAATCTCCAAGAGGGAGTGAGAGAGAAGTGGTACCCCCAGTTCTTCACCTGGTTGTCAGACAGAGGAGTTCCGAAAAACTGCGGCAATCCCCCAAATGTGTGGAAGAGTTTTGTGTGAGTGCTTCGATATTACAAAAGTAAGTGCGTATGCTCAAGTGCTAATTTGTCCATTGAAATCAATTGTGTGAGCTCTGCATTCAGTCCTGGATAACTTACCAATGATAATGCAGTAAGTACATTTTGGATTTAAGTTTTGTTGGCCCTATGCAAGAAGTTTGGAACTCATTAAAATTCCAATTCTTGTTAGGACCCTTTGTTTGCTTGAGAGTGCTATTTGCTGGTGAAGAATCCTGATGTTAAAATGAACATACAGAAGTCCAGCCCATCGTTATTTAATGATATCTAGTAACCATTTGTCAATGTAATCGATTGTGCTAATAGCTTAAATTAAAATATGTGCTTGTGTGTTAAATGTACACCACCCCCTTTTGCTTATCTGATTTGTTCAGTTTTGACAACTGATTGGCAAAGTCCATATTGTTCAGATCTCTTACCTGCAATATCTTAAAAAGAACCTGGAGTGCAATCAATTTGCACCCTCGGTCGTAGCAATATTAATTCTAATTGAATTGTGAAGTACAGCAGCATAGACATACAAAAGCATAAAGCTAGAAAATCAAGAATGCATCACTGCCCATAGATTTATTTTAGGTTCAGTGTACTCAAATGTTTGCTGGATGTAGTAAAAATGCATATATTTAACTAAATGATTCCCAAATTGAGTTAAATATATCCAGTTGCAGTCCCCCCCTTTTAAAAACAATGGTTATGCAGGGAATTTTTTTGGCAGAAAAATTCTAAAATATTAATAATTCAGAAATGTTATTTCTGTTCTCCACATCTTTCTTGAGCATCATGTAGGTTAAAAACCTCACTTTTTATTAAAGTTTTTATTTTCTTCATGTTATGCAGATATGTTTAAAATACATTTGTTACTGTTGCCTTTTCACAAAAATGTGGATTTAATATTTCTAAAATAGTAAAAAAAAAAAAAAAAAAAGCACACATTTTTTAAATAGTGAAAAGGATTTTGTGAAAAGGCCTTAGAAACAATTGTATTTTAAACTTATCTGCATAACATAAAGATAATAAATAATAAAACAAAATTTAGTAAAAAGAAATGTCTTCTATCCAGTGCATTCCTCAAGGATAATGTGGAGAAGAGAAACAGCAATTTAAAAGTACTTTAGAATTCTTTTTTTTTTTTTTTTTTGCCAATAGAATATGCATAAGTGCAGTTTTCAAAAAGATAAGAAATATAATGTAGGATATATTGAACTCAATTTCAGATACAGAGTATTAAAAATTGTTTCAATCATTAGTATATATAATCGAGGCAACAGAATTCCATTTGCTGTTTCATTTTTAAATGTGAAATAATTGCTGTAGACAATCCATGAAATTTATGTTGCTGCTTATTAAATGAGAAGCATTCTAGAGAAAACATCATTATCATTTAAAATGATATTAGACAAGGGCATATGCTAGTGCTGAATTTAGACAGAAAGCAGTTTATGAAAACAATAAAATAAAATAACTTCCCTCAGCATTCGTAACTTCAAATGGACACTAAATAAAACCAGACTTTTTGATGGTGTTGAACATTACTTCAGGGCTTGAAAAATATCATGCCCGAGATGCCCAGGGCATGTAAATTATTGGCCTGGGCAGGTAAATAAAAAATTAGTTGCCCGGACCAGGCAACTAAATTAAAAAATCAAAAAGTTTGGAATATAATTTCCTACTACAAGAGAGAGAGAGAGAGAGAGAGAGAGAGAGAGAGAGAGAGAGAGAGAAGGTAGTCATCACATGTGTTTATTTTCACTGCTACTCACTGGAAGTTGTATTATTGTTACAGAGTGCGAAGGACAGAAGAAAGTCACTTCTTTAATTATATTATGCTCTAGGTCCAGAAATTGGAACCATATGCAGCTTTACTCCAAATGTTGTTCATAGTCAGTGACAGGATGCATGCCTCTGATGGAACTAGCCTCCAATGTTTAGTGCCAAAGGGCAAAAACTTCAATGAAAGGAATATGGCAGAATTGCTAAATTCCTCAAATACCAATTTCAGCATGAGCATCTTAAAACTTGAGATACATGCTTTTGTGCCGTGAACATTTTGAATACAGACCCTTACAATGGAAATGCAGAACACATAAAAAAAGTTCATATTTTTTAACTTTAAAAAATGAGGGTTCTGATTTGTTATCTTAAAAAATAAACTTTCACAGGTATCCAGCTTTTACTACCTGGGCAGGTAAAACAATTTCTACACATGCCCAGTCGGGCGTGTTGCTTTTCAGATATTTTTCAAGCCCTGCTTTGCTGTTAATTGACAGTTTTTATGCTATGTTATATGACCCTGAAATCTCACCTCATTCATCAAAATGAATTTCACATAGCATTCATGCTTGTTAAGGCTGTGCTGTTTTCATTAAACAACTTTTTTCCTTTTCAGAATGTCAAAACATTTCCCTTAAGTCTCCAATAAAGTTATTTCTGATGTGCTTGATCAATGAAAAGTAGTTTAAAATGATGTTATTACTACTGAAACACTGTAAATCAAAATATATCTTCTTAATGTTTTCCTCATGCTTTGCTGTTATCTATAGTAAAAGTGCATGCCACTGTAAAAGCACTACTTGAAATGTGCTGTTTCTCTTACCTGTGATTGTAGTTAGTTTTAAGTCAAATCATTAAAGGAATTACATTGTTTTTCTGAATGTGTGGTGTTAAACGTAATACATTTAAAGTATGGTACCTTCTGTTGGTATGAAAATATGCAGTATTGAAACCATATATCATCTCTTATTCTGCAACTTACTTGTGCACATCTATTTCTTTATTTTCACTTTCAGATTACTGATTATCCTGTATTGCCATTTTTGAGTTCAATATTAGGTAAAAATCATAGTGTATGAAACTTTTCCATTGGTTCAGCATTTTTAATGCACCAGTTCAGAATCTCTAGTATTTATGCTTCAAAGGAAGAATGAAAAGACTATATAAATGCATGGGGAGGAAAATAAGGGGGATGCACAGAAGGAATTTTTAAAGCATTGGTGATTGAGGTTAGCCACATAGGGGCAAAATGTCAGGTTCTGGAAAGCCATATTTCATTGCATACACAATTTGAAAACATTCAATTCTCTTCATCAGACAGAGCAAGGTGTTTGTTGAAATTCAGCCACTGAATCTTCAGAAACGAGTGCTGTCCTTGATCACTTATTTTCCAGTGGCCCTAACATCAGCATTTGGCCAGTTTTTTTCATTGCTAGGGCCACTGGAAAATAATTGGTCATGAGACAGCACTCATACCTGAAGGTTCAGCGACTGAATTTCAACAAACACCTTGCTCTGTCTGATGAAGAGAATAGGGATTTTTTTCAAATTATGTAGGCAATGAAATATTGCTTTTCAGAACCAGACACTTGGCTGCTATGCGGCTAACCTCAAATAACCATGTTTTTCAAATTCCTTCTGTTCATCTTACTTGCCCCCCTTCCTCCAGGCATTTATAATCTTTAAGCACAGTACTAGGGAATTCTGAACTCGTGCACTGAAAATCATGAACCAGTGGAAAAGTTTGGTAGTCTACAATTTTTAATAAACATCAAGCTCAACACTACTGGATGATCAGCAATCTGAAGTAAAAATAAAGAAATGGATATACAGAAGTTCAAACAGGATATATATTCTTTATGTCAGTTTAAACTTCTATAATATTTTCAATTCAATTCACCCATTATGCATCATTCAGTGACCTTTGTGACACTAATTGTCAGGAAAATTGGGAAACATGATAAAAGTTTATTATTTATGATTAAGTCAACTGATAAATCAATCTACCCCATAAAATATTCTTAAATGAAAAGTACTATCAATAATTTACATGAAATATTTGTAATATAGTTTTTCATAGAATGAAGTAATTAATTGTCTGTGCTTTTCGAGTTCTTCACATGTAATAATGCAATGTACACATCAACAGTTGTTCCAAAAGTATTAGTTGTTATTTGCAAATACAGAAATAAAAGACCATAAAAACAAATGAGTGCTCACTTAATTTCATGCTAGCTTACATCATCTGCAGAGTTCCAACAAGATTATTTCTTCTTTTGTTCTGGATTCAGAGGTAGAGTTCATGTAAGTTATTAAATAGTTTTCCTCTGGTTGTTGAGGTTCAGCAGTGGATTAATGAAACACTGGTAGGCCTCAAAATATGTTTGGATTTAAGTCAAAATATGTTTGAATTTCAGAAGACAAAAGTGATGTACATACGAAGATTTATCGATTGATGGAGAAAAGCTTGAGACAACTGATTCCTACATATATCTTGGGCAGCAGATGTCAAGTGAGGGTCACATTGATGAAGAAATTAATCGGCGTACAAAACGTGGATGGAAAGCTTTTGGAAGAAACAATACAATTTTCAAGAGCAGTATGCCATTATGTCTTAAAAGAAAAGTGTTTAATCAATGCATCCTTCCAGTGCTTACGTATGGAGCAGAGACATGGACCTTAACTAAAAGAGACATACAAAGACTGCAGACAACTCAAAGAAGCATGGAGAGATGCATACTTTGTGTAACCAGGAAAGATAAGAAGAGGAACTTGTGGATCCGAAGGAAAATGACAGGAGTGAACGATATCATGGCCAGAGGGAAATCACTGAAATAGTAATGGGCTGAACATGTTGTCAGAAGAACGAACCACCGATGGACAACCAAAATTTTAGACTGGATTCCGAGGCACAGGAAAAAACCCAGAAGATCCCATGGGAGATGGATAAATGAAATTCGAAAGTATGCTGGTGTGACATGGAGGAGACAGGCCCAAGACAGACAATTGTGGAAGAAATTTGGGGAAACCTGCATCCAGCAGTGGATTGATAATGGTTGATGATGATGATAGATTAAATTGACAGTATGAGTCAGAAAAGCTTAAGTTGAATGCCCTTCAAAAACACTGACAAATTAACATAACATAAAATATAGGCAGGACTAAAAAAAGCAGTGGAAACCAAATAATGAAATGTTAAAAACTTACAAAACTTAAAATCCTTAAAAGACAAACAGCAGTGTCTGTGCGAGATGTGGTTTGATGCATTTCAGCATGCTGTTTCACAGCCATCTTCTGCAGGTGATTGTTACTTAATGCCATCATACTGAGATCAGAATATCGTCTCTCATTTACTTGTGCATCATGTGAGATTACATTTTTATTGGTCCTGGCTGTAAAGTACATGGTGTTGTCTCTATGTAAGGGGAGATTTTCACCTTCTGGTGGTCTCTGCTCATAATTTGTTCCCGATTGTGATTTTCTCTTTTTCTGATTTTTTGTGTAATTATTATTTCTTTACTGACAAAAGAATAAAAAGAATAAAAATTTCACAAATTAATCAGCAGATGTTTCTTATGAAGAGTTTGAAAAAACCAGTTGGGCACAGTGTTGTAGAAACTGATCTTTGATTCAGATGTGGAGTTAAAACTTTTTAAGTGTGCATTGAATTTAAATATATTTTGAAACAATTTTTGAACTTCAAATTCTTCTAAATGTCAGCCTTGCCTTATCAGCATTTCTATAGTTTTAGTGTGTCTGCATTGCATAGGTTCTAATAATCTTTCTGCTTTCTTTTATTTAGTGCTTTTGTTGATTAAAAGTAATTGTTATGTACTTATATTATTTGTTTATTTGAAATTTGAGGTGCTTTAGGACTAATTTTTATTTTCATCCAAGGGCATTTCGTTTGAGCAGTTTAAAGCTTTTTGCCAGTTTCTCAATAATCTGGACGAATTCTCAATTGCAATGAGGATGTTCACTTATGCCAATCAACCGATTTCACAAGGTGAGCAAAAATTTGAAATCATATATGAATAAAATAACTTAAGAATTTATTATATGTTATAAATATTTTTATTGGGAAAAATCAGTGGGTTTTAATATGATCGTAAATTAAAAAGTGAAATAATTTTTGTACTTGTTTGCATTTGTAGTCTTTTTTCCATATGTACCTATGCACTTTTTTTTTCTTAGATTCTACTTAATATTGTTTCAAGAATTCTGTAATTTTAAACCATGAGCAGAAGTTTGGCTATATGCTGCTGGTAGGGGCAGCTCCTGCTATGGGGCTGCAGCCCCCCCCCTACTCAAAGCAGATTTTTCAAAAACTTACATCGGTGTTCACAAAACTTCTCTCTGTTTTGTGAACACCGCTGTAAGTTTTTCCAGCATAATGCCACGACGACAGTTTTCTGAACTCAACTGGAAGTTTTTTCTGCATAACACCACTGGGAGTGGAAAGAATGTTGGCGGACTGCTCTTCTTGCAGCCCTGACGGCTATTGAAACCAACTCATGTGGGAAACTCTGCCTATTCCCACATCAGTTTGTTTCCTTTGAATAAAACTTCCCTGGGGACTGCATTCATTGCAGCTCTCGCTAGCAGGGCTGCTCGCGTATGCAGTCTCTCGTTGGGTGGGAATGCGTTGCCGGGCCTGTGTGTGTTGTTGATTAATATGGTTCTTGTGCTTCCGAATAAGACATAAAATAGGAGAATGAATTCAAAATAATGACGAATGTTGAAATAAAGTATTAAATAAAGTACGTTTGAATGTATTACTAAACCTGTTTTTTTTTTCTTCCAATTTTTGGTTTATTCCTGCTTTTATTTAACGTAATAATTCTAACAACAATTTTGCTCCCATCGAACTGAAGACTATTCGTGTTTGCTAATAACAAATACTCAGTTGCCAGTACTTTTGCAAAAAAAAGTTTTACTTATATTTTCTCATCAAAATGGGCATGTGAACAAATTGCGATTGAGAATAGAGTTCAGTATTGGATAAATTGAAAAAAGAAAGAGAGAGAGAGACTAATTTTTGCAGCGAAATACTTGCACGAAATTGATTTCTTCACTTATCAAGCATAGCGAAATTTTCGCTTTTAAACTCACATAAATTTTTATTCACCAAAAATCATTGAAGTCACTCCACTGGTTACATTTTATTTTTCTGCTGCATCCCCCTCCCTCCCCAAAATCAGCTGCACATTTCAATTGAGGTAGTGTACATAATTACTTTGAAAAGATAATTTAATGATATCATTGTTCAGAAAATTTACAAAGTTGCTAAATTTTGGAAAACAAATTTTTCTACACTAAATTGTTATCATGATGGCTTCAAAATTAAAACTGGACTGAATATGTTTGCAATCCGTTTTTATTAAAGAGAATGCCGGTGTGTGGGTATCACAATCAATAACAACTCATCGCGAAATTCTGGCAGACCCTTCAAAATTCCACAAAATGTTTTTCATCGCCATCCAAGTTGCAGTGGTCGGTATCAAGTCGAAGTTTCAAAGGGATTGTATCAGAAGAAAAAATATGTATTGTCATATTTCTAGGGGCCACAATGAGACACTTGAGAACGCGTACATGACCTCGAGTGTGTCACTGGCACACGCATTACATTTTTTTGCCCTTATATATACATGTGTATATAATTTGCAACCAGTATCAATCCACTGCTGGATGAGAGTCTCCAAGTTTCTTCTTCCACAACAGTCTGCCTTGAGCCAGTTTCTTTCATGCTTTCGAATTTCATGCACCCATCTCCCTCTTGTCATGTTCTGGGTATTGTTTTTTCCCTTGCTATCTAGTTCAATATTTCAACTGTCCGTCAGTGGCTCGCTCTTCTAGCAATATGTCCATCCCATTGCAATTTCAGGAATTCTGACCATGCCTTCCACTCTTGCCATTTTCCCGATCCACGAGTTCCTATTTGTATCTTTCTTGGTAACATTAAACATGCATCTCTACATGCTTCTTTCAGTTGTCTGCAACATCTGTATGTCTATTTTAGTTGAGGCCCATGTCTGTGCTCCATGCGAAAGAACTGGAAGGATGCACTGATTAATCAGTTTCTTTTTAAGAAATAATGCATCCGACGAAGTTTTATAGGTCGATTATTTTCTTCATAAATGTGACAATGTGGCCATCGCTTAATATCTGTTGCCTAATTTAGGTATTGGCACCTCTACATTTTCCCTATTTGTCGCTAAATATAAAATCTAAATATTCATTTCTTGTAAAAAAAAGCACTTTCGATCAGTATATATATATATATTATTGTTTTTATTATTAAATGGACAGCATCAGCACAGGTTCAGTAACTTAGCTTTTGAAGTGGTATTGTGATATCTACAAAATTGAGATGCAGCCTCCCCCCCCCTCATCTCAGCTTACCACTAGCTGCCACTGGCTGCTGGTATGTAGGTAACTCAACAAAAAGAAAAGAAAAATGAAATGAAAGAGATGTATAAAAATAAACTTTGAATTTAATCTCAGACTTCAAACTGCTAATGATTCTCTTTTAAAGTCAGAAACAAAATTATATTTCATTATCTTGTGTAAATATTTTTTGACAATGGTAACAATATATGACTAAGAATATAAGATGTATTCTGTTTAGAATTGTTACCTACTCTTTTTTTTGTAAACACAAAGTTTAATCAAATGCCTAAAGAAAATAAAGTAAAACATTGAAATTGCAAAATTAATTTAGTGACATTACATAATTTTTTCCGTGCAAAAACCAGAGCAAATATTAAAAATTGAATGGCAATGTGGTTTTGAATTGCACAGTTGAAAATTTCAGTAAAAGACAGCTTTCAAAATTTTTCTGTGTACTGAAATTTTGAGAAAATGTAAATATTGTTTGACAATGGTAATAATCATTTGAATAAAGCTCATGCTGAAAACTGGCTACCTAGTTACCTAAATTAAACACTTAGTCAAACATCTAATGTGGATCTTTTCTTCTGGGAAAATAATTTAATTAAAAAATGCAAATTTTTGGAGAAAACTCTGTAGAAGAAGAGTTTTCTCTCTTTTTTAATTAAATTATTTTTCTAGAAGAAAAGACCCATGTTAGATGTTTGACTAAGTGTTTAATGATAATCAGTTGCAATTTAGAAAAAATGCTGAAAGCTGGTCCAAAACAAATGCTCTGTTACTTCACATTTCCCACCAGAATTCCTCAGTATGAACAGCATTGTATTAGGTCTATGCATAAGTTTCCAACATTTGTTCATATGGAACCCACTTTCCCATTTTTTGAATAGTTCCCATGGCATGCAACTTTCAAACCATAGTAAACTGATTCATGCCTAACTGTATTGCCAGTTCTGTAGTCAATGCAAATCTAATCTTTTCATCTGCTTCAGCCATCTGCCGTGCTTCTTATTGTCTGCAGTCAGTCACCACTTCTGAACTTTACAAACCATTCACAATATGTGCTTGCACATACAGCTTTGTTACTATATGCTGAGCAATTTCATTCTCACATTTCTGCATGAACAATAGGCAGTGACGAATATACACCTTGTCAGTGGCCATGTCCCAGCTCAACTTACTACATGTGTGGGCTGTCCACCAACACAGGTCGTTTGATTCATTGTTGCCACTGTACTCCCACAGCACAAAATTCTGACAAAAATTCAACCATTTCACTTTTACAGGGAACACCAGAAACTTATGTGTAGACCTAAAATATTCTCTTTGAGAAGAACTTAGGAAATGATCTACTGTTGGTGTGACTCTAGGGCAGAAGTAATAACTAGTTTAACAAATATGAAACTACAGGAAGTAATTTTTACTTGGCTTCAGATAAGGAACTTTCTCAATGATTCAAAGATCATATATTTTAAAGCAATACTACTGGATATTAATTTGAAACTTGGCAATTTTTTAAAGCAATACTACTGGATATTAATTTGAAACTTGGCAATTTTTTAAAGCAATAGTACATAGATTTGTAGAAAACTGGAGACATTGTAGATCTCTTATATTAATTTAATTGGAATGCTGTAAAGAAATACTATGCTGAATGTACAGAAAGAGTTTTTCTGCATGTTTGAAAACATGTGTGAAGCAGATCTTGCAGGATAAAAATCAGCGTAAGAAATGTGAATGTTATAATAATACATTAAGCTTTTTTAATTTTCCTAACATGTTTGTATGTTAGGGATATTCTTTGGACATCTATAATATGTTGTAGAACTCACAATGACCTTTGTATTTCTCATTTCCATAGACTCTGTTACTCTTAATGACAAAAAACAAAAACAAAAAAAAAAACGTCAAGGATATGGGACTGCACAAAAGGGCTCATAGAGGTAGTCAAAAATTGAAAATTAGCTGCCAATTGTTGTAGTCAAGCAGAAATATCCAAGCATAGAATTGTTATTTTACAAATGAGTAACTGGATACGTGAAGCAAACAAAAAGCAAATTTGTGGAAAATTGCTTTAGAACTAATGCCTGACACTGAAGAGGAAAACTGGCTTCACATGGGTGATTTAATGAAATCTATAATTGTTGTGATCATTTCTGATGAGTAGATTTGTTCCCATCAGAAACTTAGCTACAATTCATGATATGTGCAAAGCTTTGCATAGATTTTGTATGAATCCAAGTAGAGCACATATGAAATCTATGCAAAGCTGTGTTATGCTTAACATGCAAATCTATGCAAGAAAATTATGCTTACCATGATGATGAAGATGCAAATGCCATGCTAGAGCATGTAAATAAAATTTTAGAAATTAGGCAAAAATAAAAGGCAGTGGGAGAAGATACATCAGATGCACATTTGGATCCAATATCACAAAGTGACATACAAAATTCATATGAGAGTTTAACAACTGCTTCAAAAAAAAAAGTAAGTAAAATTTATCTTTAGAATTTGAGAAATGTAAAATAACTGGTGAATATAATGAAGGTAGTACACAGACTTAAGCAAATCATACAACTGCAGTACCTGAAGCTACTTGCAACAAAGGTTATAATATGTAGGATAAATGTTACACATGCATGTGTGCACACACACACATTGTCATGGAAACAATAAATTTAAAGGTTTCTAGCATTATAACAGGTGTAAAACAAAAAAGAGAAACAGAAACAAAAGGCTATGTCCTTAACACAGTCTCATAAAAAATGACAGCCATAAAATCTGAAAGTAAATAAGGTAACTTGACCAATAAAAATGAAAACTTCCATTAAATACAGAAATGTAGATGATGGAGACAACTAAGAAATGGTTAATAAATTCTAGTGTGACAAATTCTGGAAATAAAGATAAATCTCTATGTAAGAAATATAAAACAATATAAAAGGACTTACCACTACAGCAAATTGAACATAAATGAAATTTGCAGAAATTAGAAATGCATTTTTAATTGCAAATATAAAGGCAAAGTAAGGAAGTTATGTGTTACTGATTTAGAAACAAATTTAGTGTGAATGAGAAAAGTTGAAAAAAATGGAAGTAAAGTTATTTGAAGTTCTTTGGCAGAAGAATATATTGGTATTATGCATAAAAACACAATGTTGTTGGTGTTTCTTGCAGTAACTGTCATGTGTTATGAGATTATTTTGTTGGTTGAATACAGAGTGTTTAACAATTTTTTTTTTTTTTTTGAAATTTAAGGACAAATAAATTATTGTATGCTTACTAAGTTTTTTACAGCATTACTTTAGCATGAAAAACAACAACTGTACCACTGATTTTTTAAACTTGTGGATTTTTTGCAGATGAATTTCATCGTGCCGTAGCCATATGTACAGGTCATAGCCTAGATCGCAATCTTGTTAATGCAGTCTTTCAGATTTTTGATGAAGATGGGGATGGACAGTTGTCTTACAAGGAATTTATTGCAATAATGAGAGATAGATTACATCGAGGTTTCAGGGTAGGGACATTTGCTTTGTTTTTTTGTTAAAAGCAGTAATTCTACGTAATAATGCAACTTCTAAAAGAAATCATTGTATATTGTTTTCAAGTCATGCTGTGTATTTTTTTTAAAGAACAAAGGAAAATAGGAGATAAACAGTAAGTCCTTGTCCTCATTTAAAAATGAAAGGTCATTATTTAATAAGGAATTCAGAGCACCAGCAAAAAAAAAAAAAAAAAAAAAGCTGGGATACTTTGGTAATATAGTGCTAAAAGAAAGGCTTTTTTCCTTAAAACAATGCTGGAAATAAAATTGGAGCAAGAAATGAAACATTATATATCAGTGATCTCCAGCTTAGCGCTTTTTCGCCCTTTGAGGCCCTTGCACCATTAAATTCAAACCAACCAACCAACCAACCAATCTCCAGCTTACAAGGGTTCCTAATAAGTTTAGAGCAAAAAACTGCAGCATTTGGAGGCATGCCCACAGAAACCTTTCTGGCAAACTATGTAATAGAATATTCAGGTATTTAAAAGTTGTATTTTGTTTTTAGTTCCTTTGTTGGTATGAATGTATAGAAGTTTACCATAGCTTTGAGATATTTTCAGAGAGGAACATTTATTGCATTCTTTTTTAACGTCAAATGTTTTTCATACTTAGAAAAAAACATTTATTTTCATACTTAGAAAAATCCATAGCTGTTCCACAGCCATGGTCTTAAAGCAGTTGCTGTGTAGTTGACAAGATTGTATCGTGCTAGGGCTGAAACACACACCACACATAACACCAAGTTAGAAGCCAAGACAGTTTTCCTGTTATAACTAAAGCAATGCTCAACTTGTTTTCAAATTGTTTTGGTGAATTTATGTTGTGAAACTGTTGCTAATTAGAAATCAAAAATATTAATTAACTCAAACTTTCACACATAATGAAGACTATCAATTTTGAGTATTCCTGCAGATTAGAGAAGCACTTTTTTTTACATACCTTGCTCATACTGATAATTGTTTTCATTTCATATTAGAACATGAAAATTATTCACTGGGGTGTGTAAAATTAAATAAGTTCCAGGCTTTAGTGTTTTTTTTTTTTTTAAATGTGAAGCAGGATTTTTCAATCACAATTATCGTACAATTACATGGTAATCCAATGAGTAGTGAAACTCTGTGCAAATGCTGTGATGTAGCAACAAATAAGCAAATTTGGGACAACTTTAGAAGAATCTTGCCAGATGCTTGCCTTTCATTTGTGATTTAGTGACACCATGATTGCTGGTGTTTACAATTGAGTTCCAAATGTCTTCATGGTGCCATCACAAGGCAATCAGAGGTGGAGAACCTTCAGAAGGATTGAAGCAGGTCAAAGTCTTGTAGATGTTTCAGAGATTTATGAATGAGTCCAAAAATGTGATATCAAGTTCTAAGATTCATGAACATTTACTGGAGAGACATCCTAAGATTGATCATGATATACGACAGCTGAGGATGACTCTTATGTAGCCCTAACTGCAAAGTGCAATAGATGCATGGCCATTTGTGATCTCTTCTTGGAACTTGCCTTGGCAACAAGAACATTAGTATCCAGGTGGTCTGCCTTCTATAGAAGGCTTTACAAAACAGGACTGTATGCCACGAAATCTAGGTTCCGTATCTCCCTTTTCCTTGGCCACAAAATTGCTCGATTAGCATGGAGCAGGTAACATCATAATTCAACACCTGAGCAGTGGTAACATGTACTCTTCAGAGATGAGTCAAGATTAATGCTAACAAGTAATTCTCACTGCCAGTACATTTGGAGATGCACCTGAAATCACACCTTCAATATAATGGAAGGGGACAGTTTTGAAGGTGGAAGAGTGACAGTGAAGGCAAGTATGATTGATGGTTGTACTTCTGTATATGTCTTTAGTAGAGGAACTTTGACTGGTCACAGGTATCAAGAATAGGTCCTAGAACCCCATTGTACTAATTTTTCAAAGTGCAGTTAATCCAGAATTTGTTTTCATGAATGATAATGCTCATCCTCATAGTGCAAAGTTTGTGGATGAATTCCTGGAAAGTCAAGACAATCAAATAATGGATTGGCCAGCCAGGTTCCCAGACCTTAACCTATGGAAACATGCTTGGGATGTGTTTGGACAGCAAATTGTAAGTCATCAGCTCCCTCCTGGAGAAACCTATGAGCCGAAAACTGCCATGATAGGGAAATGGATGGTAATGTCCTCCTACTGAGCCTGAACCATTTAGTGGAAACACAAGGAATCATTGTGAAGCCTGTATAACAGTTAAAGGTGACCACACTTCTTACTGACACCAAACAGGCACTATAACATTAAACACATATGTTTTATCATAACTCGTCAACATTCAATATTGGATGTTTTAATTTTTGCAGTATTTATCATGATCAAAATGCACGTTACTTTACATTATATAGAATTTTGATGAGTTATGATAACAATATGTCCATACAAAATTTTATTAAATTGTGTGAGAATTTTATTGAAATATATTAATTTATATCTTGCTTCCTTCATTTATGCATGCCATTGCATTTTTCATGTGGTGGGCCTTCTGTACTTGAGAATTGCAGAAGTATAATGACTGATATTTTGATGTGCCCTACTGAAAGAATCAGTGATAAGGTGCTGTTATGGGGGTAAACTAACTAATGTTAATTAATTTTAAATATAATTAATTTATCTGTTTTCTTTGAATGGGATCATTAGCAACAACAACAAAAAAACTAAGAACTGTTTACTTATTTAATTCTGGGAAACAAAACAAACAAACAATGGAAATAATTGTTTATGGTTTAACCAACTATATAGATATATTGAGTGAGAAAACAATTTCAAACTCCAAAACTATTCTTAACTTTTTAGGTAACAATTACAGACCCCTCTCTCCCCCCCCCCCCAAAAAAAAAAAAAACAGTTGTCAGAGTACCAGAAGATAATTTCTTTCTACGGCCATAAAAAAAAAAAAAAATAAATAATAATAATAATGTTTTACAGTTGCGGTTTGTGAAGTGCAAAAAAGAAAAAAAGAGAAAAACATTTGGTAGGATTCGTCCACTGGTCCAGTCTAGTGTGGGTACATACAGTTGACTCACATATGTTAAGCACAACAACACATTATACGACACTCAAGAATGGTATTTTGAAAATACTAGGTGGTCTGTATTTATTTGATATAACAGCATAAACTGTGTTTGTTTTTGTTTTTTACAGGAGAGAACCTTTTGTTAGTGGAACCTGACCACAAATGCATAAAAGTCCTTCTGGTGTTGGTGTCTTTTTCTTTAACAACTTTTACAAGATTTTTATTTTTTGTACACAGCTTTTCCTCAAACCTCTTAGGAAAGTGAGGACTTTTCACAATTTCACATTGAATTCCAATTAATAATACATCACACAACTGACTAACCAAATAAAATTCCAAGGGGAGAACTGTATGCTGTACCTACCTCTTTATGAGAAATAATAATAATAATAAAACTATTTTTAAGCAATAATATAACTGTCCCAACCAGAGGCAAGCCCAAGGTACACCTAAAAGAAGTTTGAAGTGTAAATTTTAAATTTAATTTGTAGCTGCTCTGGTTATGACATGTTAGAAAAAAAGCAAAATGAAAATTTTAATTAAGAATTTATGTTAGTTAAGTTTATCAATCATTTTGGGCAAAAATGATAAAAAAGGGAAGGATCATGGCCAAGATACCTAAGTTCTGTGCAGAAAATACAGCATCAAAATTCATTCTGATTCTTTTTTTTTTTTTTTCACGCTTTAGATGATATAATATTAGTAGTGATAATTAGGTTTTACTTAGTTTCTTTTTGATGTTAGCAGCAGGCCCCAGTGTGAGGTTTTACACTTTTTTTGTTGGGGAGGGGGGGGTATCTTGATGCATAAATGTAGAGGTGGAGGAGTGAGAAAAGTGCCCTAGTAAGAAAATAGCAGTAAGAGGCAACATAAGCTGGCTATTGTGTAGTGATGTTTGAGGTGGAGGGAATTTAAAAGGAACAGCTTACCATGTCTGGTTCACTCTAATGGTCTGTCATGTGCTGTCCCATAATAGAGTTCTTGAGTTTCAGCACTTTTTCTCAGATGAAGTTCTCATCATGGTGCAGGTCGCCCAAGTTGACCACAGTCCGTCGGTGGCCATCACTCAGTCAATATAATACTTTTAGCTCATTCACCTTGGATATGTCTAGCAGGCTGGATATTTTTCAGCATCCCCTGGGCATGGGCAGCACACAGGTGGATGTCTTCAACCAGAAGCGCACATAGTGTCTTGAAGTGACATTTCTGTAGAACTCTGAAAAATGCAGATCGGACCTGAAACCTTGAGTTATCTCATGTAATAAGGCTGGAGATCCTATTTTCCGATCATCAGGTCAGTGGATTTCTGTTAGCACCGAACTTCAGTTCCAGCTACGGTATTTGGCCTGTAACAATTTCTTTTTTCTTTTCTTCTTCACTCCAGCTAATTTTTTAGCATGATGCTGCCACAATGGTATTAATTTCATCCCTTTTTTCTCCAAAACCTACCTCTTCAAAGTAATTTTAGTCAAGTGTTCAGCATTTCTAACTTATGCACTCACTTTTTTTTTCACCCTGGGAATAAGCGATGACCATGTGAAAACAAAAACCTCATCAAACCATCTTCAAGTAACCCCTGTGAACCTTTTCACTAAGAGCAGAAAGGGTGGAGTACTTACAATTTATTGCAACCTGCTGCTGTGTGCTTTTCGTCGCAAGCAGGGGGAAGGACTTCATGACTCAGAAACCTGATACGCTAAAACCCCCAAGGACTATGTTGCACGAGGGAGGGGTAGATGCTCTGTGATCCTTCCTGTGGTAATTTACCTATAAGCATTGGAGGTCTCTCCCTGTTTTGAATTTTGATGCATGCGACAATTCTTCTCAGTGAAGTAAACTGCTGACCATCAGTGGTAAAACATAAATTTGGATAAGAGGATTTTTGGCACAAGCAGGCAAGGGAATTTTTCCAGCTGCAAGAACAGTGGAGTAGTGGCAGTGGTGTAACTAGCACAACATGCACCCACCAAAAGATTTGCTTCAGCACCCCTAAGTGCAATAATTTCCCCAGGATTTTGAACTAGAGGGAGGATATGTTTTTTGCTGTGGTGGTGGTGGAAGGGGGATCAGGAAGTTTATGGAGAGTGTCTGAAAAGTAAATGGGGTGGGGGGTTACCTCTAGAGCCAATATAGTTTTACCTTTATAAGTATTTCTTGGAACCGAAGTACATAATACAAGGTTATCAATCAGCCAATCAGGAGTAACGTGGTGTGCAGACCAATGCACGAACATGAATATACATTTTATCGCAACACACGAATTTGGTAAAATACAGTTGAGCCCGCTTATAGTGAGCCCATATTTACCAAGATTCCAGATTTAACGAACCAAACACAACTTTTGTTTGGTACAATGCTAATTCAAGGCAAATGTAATCGTTTTTAGCCAACAAAGTTTAATGAAACCCCGGATTTAACGAGGGAGAAGAACAAAAAAATAACAGAATTTAAGGAAATCACATTTAACGTGAGGAAAAGAAAATGTGACACTCTGGGTTCTAGAGGGAAGGGAAATGCGCTGAGTAATATCTTTTCTTTTTACTAGTGAAAGCTCAGTAACGGAAAAAGAATGTGGAGGGTATGCACAAACACTTAGCCCAATCCCTCCCCCAGTGCGAGCGAGTGAGAGAATAGTGGGTTCCAAAGTTAAAGTTGAAAACCAAATCCTCTTCCCCTCAGATGGAGTAGAAAGAGGATGGGTGTGGTGGGAAGGATCCAAGACTACAAGGTCGCACCCAGCAGCTTTTGTGCTTAGAGAACAAAGGTGTGTGGGGGAGTGAAGATATATGAAAGTCGCACCTTAGGAGAAACAAGAGTTAACTTCCTGGAATTTTTTTTTTTTTCTCACATGTTACCTTCTCACATCTGGCGTTTCGTGTACTGTATATTCTTACTCTGTGCTGCGTGCGATGTTAGTTACTGTGTAAACAGGAATCACATAGGAAGTTAAAAAAATGTCTAAGAGAAAAGTTTTATCCGTGAACGATAAAGTCTCCATCATTAGGGAGTTGGAAAATGGCGAAAAAAATGTTGTGATATGCAAA
The DNA here is from genome assembly GCA_039090855.1 of Macrothele yani. NCBI lineage: Eukaryota > Metazoa > Arthropoda > Arachnida > Araneae > Macrothelidae > Macrothele > Macrothele yani. The sequence continues at coordinate 76,741,388 of CM077007.1, read as the reverse complement.
ACATACGGACTATCATCTTCCACCGTTTCAACCCTTTTTAAAAATAAGGAAGCGTTGCAGGCTTTTGAATGCAATGTTACGTCTAGCAAAAGACTGAAAAAATGCCAGAATACTGACATAGATGAAGCCTTATTAAAATGGTTCACTGTTCAACGAAACACTGGCTAACCAATAAATGGCCCAATAATGAAAATTCAAGCTGAAAATTTTGCAGTTCAACTTGGTTACGAAAATTTTTCGTGTTCTAATGGGTGGCTTCAGCGCTTCAAAATGCAACACAACATTTGTTCAGGAAAAATTAGCGGGGAAGCATCATCAGTGGATACAAAAGAAACTTCATCATGGTTGAAAACAGTGTGGCCGGATCTTCAGATGAACTACAGTGATGATGATGATATTTATAATGCGGATGAAGCAGGTATGTTTTATAATCTAACTCCCAATCAAACAATGAAGATAAAAGGTGAGAAGTGCACAGGGGGGAAACTTCAAAATAATCGCCTGACTGTGTTAGGGTGCGCTATTATGTCCGGCAAGGGCAAGAGGAAATTGCTAGTGATTGGAAAATCTGCGAAACCAAGATGTTTTAAAAACGTGAAATGTCTCCCCCTCTCTTACAGGTCCAATACGAAAGCATGGATGACATCAGACATTTTCACAGCTTATCTTAGGGAGTGGGACAAAGAACTCAGAAAAAAAAATCGTAAAAATTTTCTCGTTATAGATAACTGCCCAGCACATCCTCATGTTCAAAACCTGACTAACATTCAGCTTATCTTCTTGCCTCCAAACTCCACAGCCTTGCTACAACCAATGGACCAAGGAGTTATTCGAAGCCTTAAATGCCACTACAAATGGGAATTAATCCTACTGATGTTAGAAAGGATGAAAAAAAAAGGTTGAAGTGAAAATTTCCATTCTTGATGCAATAAGAATGCTGGCTGATGCTTGGGGACGAGTATCAGAAACTTGTATTCAGAACTGCTTCAGAAAATCAGGGTTGGATAACTCAAGTCGCAGTGATGACGAAATGGATGATATCCCCCTTTCTGAGTGGTTAAAACTACAGAACATTACACGTTTTAATGATGTCCCTGAAATTGATGACTTTGTTACTGCTGATGATGCTGTCGCCACATCGGGCATCGTTTCTGGAAATGACATTGTAGAGGAAATTAAGGCATCAACAATTGCACAGGAAAGTGAAGAAAGTGAAGGAGAAAGTACTCAACCACCGTCATATGCATCAGCCATTGATTGTATGAAAAACCTCCAATGTTTCTTCGAGACAACAGATCACTGCGATGACGAGGGGTTTACTGCACTGAGTGTTATTCGCAGAAAATTAAGGGAACAGAAGTACACTAATAAAACAAAACAAACAACTATAGACTGTTTCTTCAAAAATGTTTCCAATTAGTGGATTTGCTGTTACTGTTCCATTCACTTCAGGTTTTGTTGCTACTGTACTTTAGAATTCATGTAAGTTTCTCTTTAATTAAAAAACTCGTTTAATTTAATTTGTATATGCAATCGTTATGGATAGTACAGTATACAATTGTATACTGTATTTTCCTGCATATAGTCTGCCCCACGTAGAGTCCGAACAAAACCATTTTTTTTTCACTGATAGGAAACGTTTATTTGTCACTGATGTCTGTAAAGACTTTTTATGGATCCGGATGCGACCTTGACCCCGTTTGTAAATCGCCTAGAAGAACGAGGTTAAAGCATCAGTCATTTTCATTCCACAGATAAAAGTTGCACCGCGCTTTTATCTGTGGAAGACTACCTGCAAACAGATTGAAAAAAAGCTTTAAATAAATAATCGGCCTCTGGAAGTTCTAAAAGAAATGACTTCTTTAACTGTGCAGACCCCAAACGTTTTTTCCTTCACTTCAAATTCCCTAACTGCTGCACAATTGCTTGTTTTCTCTACAAATGGTGTCATACTTTTTCTTGTGTATGAATCCAGCAGTATAACTACCTGCTTCTTTATTACCCCAACTCAAATAAACAACAGTGACTTGGAAGAGATGGAGCCTTGATCATAAACAAGTAGGGAGACGGGAGGGGGTATGAAACGGGGTAGATGAAAGACCTCTGTCAATCAAACACTGCCTAGCCAAAGACCGACAGCTGCTTCAAAGAGGGATTTCCCCCTCTCTCCCAGACTTAGCTACTGCCGTTCTACATGTATGAAAAAAGATGTAGGCAGTGAAGTTTTAATTTTCTTCTGAGCTTGCCCTGGTACGCTTCCATCTACAAATGCAAAACTATTGTTTTTAAAATGCTAATTTTTAAGGTGCGGTGGGCACGAAAATTGAGGTACATACATACAGTATGTATGTTACTGTATTTAAGTGCAACGATTAAAAAAAAAAATACGGTACTATTGCCAGATTGTCCGCACCCAACAATTTCGCAGACAAAAAAACACAGATAGTCCACGGACTCTACGCAAGAAAGTACATACTACATGTACTATGTACCTTGTCATTATCATTTAGGCTTATTTTTCCACATTGGGTTGGTTTCGCACTGAAACGGATTTAGCGAGCATTTTCGCCAGTCCCGAGCTCCCCGTCAAAAGCGGGCTCGACTGCATATTTTAATGGTTAAGCAGGGCTCCCACTTGTCCTACTTTTCGTACTTTTCCTATTGTTTGGTCAAATGTCCTACTTTTGTCCTACTTTCAAGTTTTTGTCCTATTTTTTCATACTTTTAACAAAATCCTTTTAACAAAAGTCTTTCTCCCTCATACGCAGCCCATAAATAATTACGCACATATTTCTCGATGTATCGAGATTAAAAAAAACATGTTTTCTATACGTTATTTTTTCAGGTAGAACCATTTAATGGTGGTTTTTAACTGCTGTAACTTTTTGCATGTTATATTTCCTTTGAGTGGAAAGCAATTTCTCGGTCGGAAGTTATTAATATTTGCAGCAAATATTAATTCGTGAACTACTGGAAGAAAATCCTACTAGGAACAGAACTGGCACTACAGACAAAAATAAAGAGAAAATTGAATATTTATTCACAAGAAAAGTCACTTACCACAAGGGACTGTTTGGAAAACTAAAGAAAATCAGCTCTAAATATAAAATTAGGTTAGCTCCAGGTTTAAATAACAAAATTAAAAAATACTTACCATCCCTAAAACAAAAAGAAGAAAATACTTTACTCCAGGAAGAAGTCATTTTTAAAATCGAGTGTTCATGTTAATTACCATATATAGGAAAAACAGGACGAAGGTGAACCACCTTATTATTGCTGCTTTGTGTTCTTTAACACAAAGTAGCAAGGAACATCTCAAATAAAACATAAGGAACATCTCAAATAAAACAAAATTAGACATACAACAAACTGGCTACAAAATGGAATGGGACTCCTTAAAAGTGATCAAACATCAATCCCATGCAATTATCCGTAAATTAGAGGAATCCCTGGAAATTTACAAAACACAAGGTGGCAACATCAATGACCATGCTGGATGGAAAATCCATCAGGCTTGGTCGCCAGACCTGTGGAAGTAGTAAGACGCAAGAACTCCTGATGATGATCTAGTGTATAGATCGAAAATTTGAGAGGTAATGTACCTTAATAAATTTATCCTCGAAAATTCCTGTTAAATATTTATAATACAAAAATAATGTACCCTTTCAAAATGTTCCTCAAAGTAAAATGATTTTGAAAAACACCATATCAGAGGAGCAATTCAAAGTTAATAAAATGAACCAACACAGGGTGTCAGGGTGTGTTAACCCACACCGGCAGGTCATTGAAGGTGTACCTATCCCAGCTAAGTCGAAATGGTTTGAACTTCTTAAAGTACCTACCTACTAACCAACTGACAGCGCATACACATGATAATTTGATTTTAAAATGTCCATGAAAAGTGCTTGAATTTATTTTGCTTGGGAGAGTACGATCCTTGTAGCAATGAAGGAAAAAGAGAAATGGGATAAGTAGAAAAATATGGCAATCACCGTAGACACACTGAGTAAACAGGGTTGCAGGAAAAGAAAAGAAAAGAAAAGAAAAATAATGTAACTAGCAGAAGAAGCTTGTGTAATGTGAAAAGATAGTGCAAAAAAGAAAGAAAAATGTTGTAAATATGAAATTTTTTTCTCTTGTAGATGTTTCTGTGCTTTTTCACTGTATATGACCACTTTGAATGGTGCAACATGTCAACATGTGAATTTTATTGGACCAAAGCAAACATAGCATATTGTTTAGCTTCAGCCCATTCTTTTCCTACCACTTCCACTCCTTCGATCTCTTTGTGCCAAATAAAAATGTGTAAAATTTGGGATAACAAGATCATTCTGTATATCTCCTACAAAGATACTAGGAGAGGTTAGCATTTAATAACTGAAACTATATCTTTGTATCTTCATTGCAAAGTACTAGAATAAGGTTAGTATTTAATAATTGGAACTTTATAGTTGTCATTGTAAAGGTACCAGACTGAGGTTAAGAGACATTATTGCAAGTTTTTTCCAGTTCATGAAAATTGTGCTTAAGATAAAATTAAAAAATCATGAAATTCTATTTTCAAAATTCAGTAGACACCCTTATGTTACAGAGTAAGTACTTTAACTTTAGAATAACTTTTGACTCATTATGGATAAGTAAGAGAGAGAGAGAGAGAGAGAGAGAGAGAGAGAGAGAGAGAGAGAGAGAGAGAGGAAAGCAAAAACTATGGATGCAAATTCCACTGCACATGCAAATTCAGGTAATGTAAGCACAACATTAAGGTACAATGAGGAGATAGTTGATTTGATGCCCAAAACTTTAAGTAACTTGATGTAAGTTGTGTTGTGGGAATGTTACATGAATATTCAACTGTACTGCTGTATTATACATTTGTGTCACTACTATTACGTAACTAGTTTCTTTCCTCTAAGAAAAATAAACTCAATGAGCCAATGTCATTGCCTCTTCTTGTAAGTACGGAGAATCAAACTACTGTAGATTTTATTGAAATGCTAAAATTATCTTTCATAAGTTTCACCAAAACATGACAGTTTTTCCTTTAATCCCTAAAATCTGCTTCAAAATAGCGAAAATCCTACAGTCATCAGATTTAAAAGTGATATATTTCATATGATGTACACTGAAGTACCAGAAAAGCTGGCACACCAGTCCAATACTTGGTAGGTCCCCCACAGGAGCACAGGACTGCAGAAATACGACGGGGCATGGACTCCACTAGCTTCTGGAAATATGCTGTAACAATGCACACCATACTTCCTGCAGAGCGTTCCACAACTCGGGTGTATTCCGAGGTCTCGGATTCCTGTGTTCGATAGCCCGTTGCATGGCATCCCAAATGTGTTCTATCATGTTCAGATCTGGGGACTTGGGTGGGAATGGCAAAACCCCATACTCAGATGAATGCTCCTCTAACCATAATGTGGCATCCCTGCATGATATGGCTTCCAAGCCCATGTCATGCAGGGTACGTTGCACAGTCTGGACATTGATGCTTGTTGAGGCTCCAGCATTGAATTCCGATGATACCTGCGAGAGTGTTGCACACCTATCGCGTGAAACGATTCTTGACAGCCGACGACGGTCACGTTCATCCAGTGTCTTTTTACGACCACACTGGTATCGTAGGTTGGAGGTTTTGCCGGAATTCTTGCAGTCACGATACACCCTTGCAACGGTCGTCTGTGAAAATCCGAACTTCGTTTCTACCTCCGAAATACTATGGATCATCTCACGAGCGCCAACTATGACACTGCGTTAAAAATCACTTAAATCGTTATTACTTGTCATTCTCATGCCAAAAACAGCTCTGACAGCTGGCAAGGATGTCTATCACTTTATATACGCACTGGCGGATGCAACCGAGTATGCGCATAGGTGACGTTGCTATGTATTTTGCATAAGCTCGTCTGTACCAGTTTTTCTGGCACTTCAGTGTATATTCTCCTGTATTTCATATGATTTGTTCTATGGTAATAGACCCAATTCCTGACAGAAATTTTTGGGAAATCTATTGTGCACAGTGTCAGTGCAGCCCATCGTACATATGTAGATCAGACTCAAAAGAGCACTTAAATTTAGGCTGAAAGAACACCAGTCATGTGCTAAAAAAATATGAACTTGATAAATTTTCCATAGCCCAGCCTTGTTGAGAGAGTAACCACAAATTTCTCAAGGATGGCACAAAACTGTTGAAAAACCCAAATCAGTGTTTGCCCTTGACTGTATAGAAGCCTATCACAATTTTCAAAACCACTTCTCCTTGGTGAGTGATTTATCCTTGTAACTCCATATTTCTCAAGCACTTGGAAAGCACTTATCAAAACCAATAACACCAACATGACATATAACATATGAAATGAAAAATGGTTGTCACAAGAAATTAATGCACTACTGTCCTTAGGAAGCTGGATCAGGATTCAACGCAAAACTTCAGTAGATGTTCAAGTAGCTAATAATTGAATTTATAAATGATATTTATTCAAGCTGAAATGAAAAATATGTTAATGCAATTACTGTAATTTATCATTTTAAAATGAAAATCATTATTTGATGAATAGCATATGAATTTTGGAGAGTAGAAGTTTCCTTTTATGAGATTTTATAATTTTTATTTCAGAAATCATTATTACTAATGAGAGTGTAAAAGTTACTTTTTTTTTTTTTTTGCTAAATACAGTGTTTATTAGCTTTTCTTATGTTTTTTGTAAATGTTTTATTTTTATTATTGTTATTTTTAATCTATTGCAGTCTCATCTCGTGAAAAGTGAAGGTTGGGATGCCTTCAAGTCCTGTGTCAAAACTGAAATGAGGTCATAGTTGTGACAGAAGCAATAAGTAATTAATAAATAAATAAAAACAAAGAGAGAAAGACATAAGCTCATATTTCTCAATTGAATTAAGAAGTGCTTTAGAAAAGTGGCTTTCAAACAACTACTGTTAGTTGATTTCTAAATAGATGTTTGTGATGTACTTTTCAGATTTTGAACAGTATTTTAACTGTGATAGTACATGTATATCATTTTTTTTAGGAAGACTGAAAGAGTTCACATTAACCCAATTTCTTATGCTTGCACCTTTTAAGCTTTAAAAGCTGCATTGCATTTCTTTTTCTACTGTTGCGATATGAGTTCATTTATACAGGGTGTGCCATATGAAAGAGGTCTGAGTATAATAAACGACAAAAGTCAGGCAGTGTTACTATACATGGTAAAGAATAGTTGAAATGACAGAAAACAGAAGTAATTTGCTTGCATTTACAGCAGTTGCTGAAAGTGCTGTCCTCCGACATCAAGACACAGCTACACATGATGGAACATGTTGTTCGTAATGTGCCACAACTCATCGGCAGTAATCTGGGCTATGGCATCCATAATGTTAACTTTTAATTCATTAAGGGTGTGAGGATTAGTTGCGTACACTTTCCCTTTCAATGCTCCCCACAGATAAAAGTGCTGCCCTGATGGCGCAGTGGTCTAAGCGATGGCTTCTGATCATTCGTCCGAAAGGGGTCTGGGTTCGAATCCTGGTGAGGCTTGAATGTTGTGTTTGTCTTACAGCACTGGCTATCTTCCTTCCCTGGAACCAGTGACCTTAAATTAGGGACGGGCAACTGCTTATAGCCTATTGAGTTGCTCATGGTGATCGTTAAACTTCCAATAAAAAACAAAAAACAAAACTGATAAAAGTCACAGGTAGAGAGATCAGGTGATCTGGGTGGTCATAGTCCCTTCGATACAGTTCTGTCCTCCCCAAACACTTCATGCACGGCACGTAGACTGTTCCACGCAGTATGCGCCGTTGCCCCATCCTGCTGAAAGAAAGCATATGTTCGCTCTTCTTCTTCTGTAAGTGCGGCAACAAATGGGTTGAACATTTGCTGAACGTAGCGCTTCGAGTTGATGGCGTCAGGGGAAAAGAATGGGCCGACTATCCTCTTCGCAGTTACAGCACCCCAGACGCCTATCTTTTGGTTGTACAGAGGAGTCTCCATTGTCCATCTGGGATTCATATCGGTCCAAATCCTGCTGTTTTGCGCATTGACATACGCGGACAGATGAAACCATGCTTCATTTGTCATGTAATAAAGTGTTGGGTCCATTTCACCGCTGACATTGGTCTCCTGAAACCACTTACAATATTGCATCCATTTTTCATAATCAGGAGTTTTAAGTTCTTTGAGCGCCATAACTTTGTAGGCCGAAAATGCAGATCCACCTTAAGTATGCGTCGGCATGATGTGGCAGATATTCCCGTTGCAGACGATAATCGGCGAATCGACTTCCGAGGGCTTTGTAACATCATTGTGCACTCGTCCTTGATACTGTCTTCAGTACGAATTGTCATGGGTTTGCTTCTTCTCCTGTTGCACACAGTGCCGGAAATTTTTCTGTAAAGAACATGAATGTGGAAATTTTTCTGTAAAGAACTCATTTAAAACCTCGTATGAATTATTTCTGAAATACTGTTTCACAATAAAAATTCGCTGTTCCGTACTTAAAACCATTTCCGTTGCCTTTGTTCTCTCTTCACTTACACTTATGACTGTGTACCTACACTGCTGTGGCAGTGACTAACCACTCCGGAGAATTCCTTTGCAGCTGTACACGCAGAAATCGGATAGAAGTGGAACAAAGTGCTTTTAACTGGAAACCCGCCTAACAACCTCTGGCCACAGGGCCTCTTTTATATGTCGCACCCGGTATAAAACCACAATCTTTTTTTACATCAGTAGAGTAATATAAGGGCTTCTGTTGCAACACTGAAGTGGTAGCATGTGGTTTGGCTGGCAAGTAGAAAACAGAGATGGAATCAAAACCTAATGCACCAAATAAGTTCCATAACTGGAACTGATAATGTTAAAATTTTTTATTCTAGGGTATGAAGACATAATGTTTTTTTTTTAACATTTTAGTTGTAAAGAATACTCTGTACTTCAAAAACAGTGACAATTTCACACACTCATTATCAGTTTATTATTCTGTAATGAGTAATAGTGTGCAAACTGTATTATGGTCAGTTCTTTTCTGAAATTATGTTATCTAGAAACTAAATTTAACATGTTATGTAGAAACTAAATTTAACTCTACATAATTGCAGTTAAATGAAATTTTACTGGAAAAACTTTTAATTTTGTTGATACAAGTACTTCATGGAATTTAGAAAAGATTTACAGGGTGTCCATAAAGTCTTTTCCACATTACAAAAATTAATATAAAAAAATGTATTACAGGTACAAGAAAGGGATTGGATGACAATGATGGTTCACAAGTAAATTTTTTTCCAGTGTCAGTACACCTCTACGTGGGCGCCATTTATGGCCTGGAGCGCATCTAAGTGATATTTGATTTCATGCCATGTTTTATTTAACATCTCAGCAGAGACAGAACCAATGACATCCATTATTCTTCTCTTCAATGTCTTGACATCTGGAACACTGCCAGAGTAAACTTGGTCTTTCACATAACCCCACAGGAAAAAGTCTAAAGGGGTTATGTCGGGCGATCGAGGTGACCATGTAATGGGACCTTTGCAGCCAATCCATCTGTCTGGAAATGTGGCATTCAGGAACTCTTGAAGCATTATTGACCAAATTATAGGGGCACCATCTTGTTGAGAAATAACCAAAGGTTGGAATGCATGCAACTGAGGTGCTACAAAAAAGTTCCAGCATGCCCAGGTACATGTTACTGTGGGCTCTGTAAAAAAGAAGGGTCCGATGATTCTGTCATGCATCAGTCGCACCATACATTCACTTTCGGGCTTGCCCTCTTTTGTTCGATGACATAATGGGGATTTTCTGATCCCCAGATTCACACATTGTTCCTGTTTACTGTACCAGAGACGTGGAATGTGTTCACCTGAAAAACAGACACGGTACAAATAGTCACAATTATGAGCTATGCGCTGCAGCATGTCCATAGCAAATGCAGCACGGCAAGGCTGATCATCAGCTAAAGAGCTTGAATGATCTGTACCTTATATAAGCATACAGATGAAGATGTTTGTATAAAGTTTTGTGAACCATGGCACGGGGAATCCCAGTTTCCAGTGAAGCATGACGAATGGATTTCCTAGGGCTTCGCAGAAATGTCTCCTGAACAGCTGCAGCTGTCTCTTGTGTAACTGGTGGTCAGCCCTCTCGGGGAGATCACCAAAACTAGCTGTCACTTTAAACTTTTCGTACCAAGCTTTTATGCTTTTTTGGTCCAGTGGTGATCGTCTGTATTCTTTTCTGAAATGACGCTAGACAGTAACTGTCGATTTGATCTCGTGGAACCACAACATGCATGCTGATTTTCTTGCATGGAAGCCATTATCGATGAAATGCTCCTCTTATACAGCAGTAGCGCTCACCTAAAGAACAGGAAAAAAAAAAAAACTTTGAGTGCTGCTATATTCTGTTGCCAACTATGTGATTTTAACTTACATAGATTTTTTTAAATTAATTTTTTTAATGTGGGAAAGACTTTATTGACACCCTTTATAATGTGTACAATTAACTAGGTAATGATTAAACTACAAAACACATGATGCAAAACTGTGCTTATCTGAATCAAAAATTGTTATTATTAAGCCAGAACTTTTCAACTAATTAGTTTAGCTTAAGAATCAAAGCTATATTACGTTGTTATTCGTACCAGTAGCTGTGACGACTTAATGAACGTCAAATTTCTGTTTCTCACGTTTGTTTTAAAGTAATTAAACACCACGGAATGCCCCTGCATAACATGCATCTGCGAGATAGATGATGTATCTTGCTATTAGATTAGATGATGTATCTCGCAGATGCATATTATGCAGGCACATTCCGTAGTGTTTAAATACTTTAAAACAAACGTGTGAAACAGAAATTTGATGTTCATTAAGTCGTCACAGATACAGGTACTTTTAAACTATTTTGTCATTAACAATGCATCAATAAACAAGTACTGTCTGAAAAACATTAGAAACATCCAGTGTCTTATCAACAATTGTAGTCACAAGATCTTAGTTTTTATTTCTTTAGAAGTCTCTGCATGAGAGTTGGCTTGCATATATTCTAGCAGTTAACTGAGAATTATGAATTTCTCTTTGAGAAAATTCATATATATGTAATAGGAATGAATGCACTTTTTCAGGAATGACAATGCATGCATATTGTATTATACTTTTGTTTTGTTTTATTGCAACTTAATTACTTATTGTTAGAATCTAGTTGTTTAATATCCTAACAAAAATAACAGTCAACTTCAGTACATTGTTCTTGTGTTCAAACACATGAATTTTGAATCAATCAGCCAACAAGATCGCTGTAAATGGGGAAGTTTGATATGGCAACGGTGAGTAAATATTATCTGGTAGTTTGTATTTCTTTGTGGAGCTAACCTCTGAATCTCAGAGAACAGCTTAGTGATATGTATGTATGAAAAATATTCAATAAGAGTTAATACAATAAAGATGGGAAGGAATCTGTTGAATTAAACAGATTCATTCCCATCTTTATATTACTTCACTATTTGCTTCCATGTGTATTACATGGGAAGCAAATGGTGAAGTAATGAATAAAAATGAGAAGTGCAACATTCAGAAAACATTGGGAAGAAAAAAAAAAATCTAATTCACTCATTCAACACAAAATGAATGGATGTCATTAAGTCACATATCCATATTATCACAGTCACATATCCATATTATCACAGTCACATATCCATATTATCACAGTCACATATCCATATTATCACAGTCACATATCCATTCATTCTTATTGAATGTTTCAAAACTGATTTTCCTGCTGCTCTTCGTTTTTTAACCATTATACTTTTTGTTATAATCTAGCAATTGGTACAAGCCTACACATTTTTGATTTCCAGGTTCTGTTCCAACAAATGAGAAAATTTTGATGATTTGGCAAATAGTTTGCAAGTCCATAATTTAAGTGCTTGATATGTAATACAAGGTGCAATACATAGCAAATACATTTTTCTCTACAACAAGGAGCTGTAATAGAAAGTTCGTTGACCTCTGTATTTTTCTGCGAGTGTTCTAGCTTCAAGAAGAGTGCTTTACATCACATGTTGAAATACCTTTGAAGTGGAGCTGTGCAGACATGTTGCTCGTATCAGATGAATGTTGATGCCAACATAATACATGTACAAGGTGCTTTTTCTTGTTTTGGGGAGTAATGGTGCTTTAGACTCGGAGATGATATTCACTCAGTGTGCATTATTTAATCTTCACAACATTTTATGGCAAATGTTTGTTTTTGTTAGTTCAATAAAATATCCTTGAGTATGGTTGGCAGAGCAAAGGCTCATGTGGTCCTGTAGATGAGCTACCTTTCATCATTACTATGGTAATTCAAAGAGATTCAGAGTTATGCTTTAATGAAGTGTGTTAATAAAAAAACTAAACTCAGTGAAACAAGGAATGAGTGCACTCACAAAACAGATTATATTTCCTTTCTGCAGTGACATGAGATAGCACTACATGATTAGTGCCTTTCAAGATAATGTGAGAGACCCCACAGGTCATGGTGGAGGAACTATAAGTAATTGTTCCATCATTCCACAGTGAACTGTTACCTTTTGCTTAAAACAGTTCTGGTAATACTGGCTTTGATTTAAATTTTTGTATTGATTTGGTGAGGACCAAATCTCAAATCCTTTGGTTTGTAGACCAGTGAGCAAATTTTATAAACATAAAAAAAATATTAAAAATCCAAAAGTATGCATTTTAATAAACAGTGTTCATTAAATAAGGCATTAAGGCTGATTCATTAGTTAACTTTGTATTAAAACTTTTTTAAAAGCTGTTCTACAATATTTGTCATGCCTGTTTGTATAAGTAGTGTTACCCACTTGATGTAGCATGTAGAAAACTTAAAATATATGTCTATGAGACATGCCCTTGACTTTTTGTTTTGCATTCTTGATAACAGCTGTTTGCTCCATATAGAATGGTGATGACACAGTTAATTTAAGGAAATGTTTAAAATAAATGGACATTAAATAGTTATAGCTGACAGATTTTTTTATCTGTTCAATAGAAAAGAGTTCTAAACAGGAGATTCCAACATTCTGTTCACTCCCTTAAAAATGTATGTTTCTGTACTTACACCATTATACTGATAATAGTGACAAACGGCCATGTGTACATAATTTTTAATCCAAGACAAAATTGTTCTGGGGCTATGTGTACATAATTTTCAATCAAAAACAAAATTGTTGCTGATTGTTTTGTTGTAAATGTTTTTTTAATTTTATTGAAACAGTAAAAAAAAGTGTTATATATATATTTCTGTTATTGAGAAAGAGTGTAGTAAGTTATAATGTAATTAAAATGTGCTACCACTAAAAAGTAAGTATGCAAAACTTATTTGTGCTGGAAGAAATCCCAGTGAAATGTCAAAACCCAGTGTGAAAAACATTTTCATGAAGAAAAAGTGAAAATTTTCAGAGATAGATGTACAGTTACGCCAAAGTTTATTAAAATCTTTCAGAAAATCATGCTGTGTGAAAGCTTTCTTCATGTTACAGTAATTTCAGTGTATAATTGCTACCATTGAGTGTCATAAGAGTCAATGACAGCGGTTCTAAATATATCTGTAAATAACTTAAGTTCAGTGGTGCTCCCAGTGGGGAAAAAATTTGTATTAAATAAAACATAGGAATATTTTTTTTTCTGAGATGTTATATACACCTTTCAATTAATAGAGTTGTTTTATTCATGTTTTAAGCTTATGCTTATTATTGAACCATATGGTAGCACGTTACAAACTCTGTGAAATCGTGCTCCCGCCCCGAGAGAAACCTAATTTACTTTACAAGTCTTCATCAGCTAAAATATTTACAAACTAAAACTTTTGGTTAAAATATTAATTTATAACTCTCAATTAAATACATACCCCCAGAAACATTCATTGAGAGTTATAAATTAATTTTTTAACCAAAAGTTTTAGTTTGTAATTATTTTAACTAACAAAGACTTGTTACATAAATTAGGCTTCTCTCGGTGAGGGAGCACGTGTTTTACCGAGTTTGTAACATGCTACATATGGTTCAATAATAGGTATGTCACTATGTGATGCCTTTATTATTTCATTAGTTCACTTAGAAGCATGTTTAACCATGAAACTATCCCTTGGAATATGTTTCATGATATGTATATCATCATCATCATTGTCAACCATTATCAATCCACTGTTGGACAAAGGCCTCCCCAAGTTTCTTCCACAATGGTCTGCCTTGTGCCAGTCTCCTCCATGTTACTCCCGCATACTTTCGAATTTTATCCATCCATCTTCCATGTGGTCTTCTTCTGGGTCTTTTCCTGTCCCTTGGAATCCAATCTAAAATTCCGGCTGTCCATCGATGGTCTGTCCTTCTGGCAGTATGTCCAGCCCATTGCCATTTCAGGGATTTAACTCTGATCATGATGTCTTCCACTCTTGTTATTTTTGGGGATCCACGAGTTCCTCTTCTTATCTCTCCTGGTTACATCAAGCACACACCTCTCCATGCTTATTTGAGTTGTCTGCAGCCTTTATATGTCTCTTTTAGTTAAGGTCCACGTCTCTGCACCATACGTAAGCACCGGAAGGGATGCATTGATCAAACACTTATCATTTAAGACATAATGGCATATTGCTCTTGAAAATTATGCTGTTTCTTCCAAAAGCTCTCCAGGCAAGTTTTATACGCCGATTAATTTCTGACCCTCACTGATATTTGCTGTCCAAGATAAACGCACATATCTGTTATCTCCAGCTTTTCTCCATCAATCGATAAATCTTCATTTCTTGTAAAAGCATTGTACATCACTTTTGTCTTCTGAAAGTTCATTTTTAATCCCACTTCTTTACTCCTGTCAGCAAGTTCCTGGATCATACTCTGCAGCTCTGATGGGGTAGTTGCAAAAATGATTACATCATCAGCAAAATGAAGGTGAGTTAGATAATCTCCATTAATCTTTATCCCTTTGTTTCCCCAGTTCAGTGACTGAAAGGTATTTTCAAATGTGGCATTAAAGAGCTTGGGAGATATGTTGTCACCTTGTCTCACTCCCTTTCCAATTTTTATGTGTATTGTATTTTCAAACAGCCAAATATTTGCACTTGCATGTTCATAGATGTTATTAATATTAATGTATGCATCTTCAATACCTCAGGATTTCAAAGCCATTGGTAACTGCTGATGGTTTCACCAAATCAAAGGCTTTTTCATAATTGATAAAAGCCATGCACAATGAAAGTTCACATTCCCTTGCTCTTTCAATTAGTTCTCTCAGTACGTGGATATGATCTATAGTGCTGTAGCCACTCCTGAATCCAGCTTGTTCTCTCGCTTGAGCCATGTCCAGTGTTTCCTTCCAGCAGTGTGAAAGAACTTTAGTAAAGATTTTATAAACCACTGATAGGAGGCTGATAGGTCTGTAGTTCCTGAGATCCTCAATGCCATCTTTTTTATGTAGCAGGATCATTGTAGCGTTGTTCCAATCCTCAGGAATCTGCCCTTCATTAAGGCATCGAGTGAAAATTTGGGCAAGTACTGTTTCAATTTCTCCACTTGCTTCTTGTATGATGTCTACAGTAATCCCATCTTCTCCTGGAGCTTTTCCCCCACTTCATGTTCTTGATTGCATGTGCAACTTCTGCTTGGAGGACTGAAGAACTCTGGTACTGGTACCTTTCATGATGTCTAGAGTACATGTATCATTCTTTTCATATAATTTAGAGTAGAAATCTTTCACTGTTGTCAAAATTTCGCCTCTATTTCTTGTTACAGAACCCTCTTCTTTTCTCAGTGCCATAATCTGTTTTCTTCCCTTACTGAGATGTCTCTTTGCTATCTTTAGGCTTTGGTTGTTTTCAATTGCTTTCCTCACTAGTTCACAGTTGAATTTCCTTACGTCTTCAGTGATACTTTTTCATACTGTCTTGCATAGCTCTATATATTTCACTTTGGAAGTCACATCTTCTTTAGTTGTCCTCATCTCTCTTCTTTTTTGCATCAACATTTTGGTTTTTCCTGATAATTTGTTCACATGCAACTTGTTCTGAGACCCAGCTAATTTTGTTGCTGTTTCCATAAGAGTTTTGGTTACTTTTCTGTTAACTTCAGAAATATGCACTTTTTCGGATGTCAGGCCTTCTAAAGCAGAGAATCTGTTCTTCAGTTCCAACTTGAAAGTATTATGGTGTTTTTTAAGGTTGGTTATGTCAATACATTTTGTTTGTCTTATGAGCTTGCCACGTTCGAGTTTAGTGTTCAGGTGCATCTTGCATCTCACCAATCTATGGTCACTACCTGTGATGAACTTGTTTAGAACACTGCAGTCTTCTATGATGATACACACACTCACTGCTGGCCACCCCAAATGCAACCCCAAGATGGACACGAGATAGCAAAGCCAGATTTACTGGACACATAACAACTGATACAAAGATGAAACGATTGAGCTTACAGGTTACAGGCCCGTGCGACTTGCGGAACACGCAGACATCAATAGTTCGTGTGGCCCCCATGACTAGCAATAACAACCGCTACACGCTGCGGCATTGAACGAAAGAGGCTTTGGATGTGGGCTGGGGGTATGTCGGGCCAGACTGCTTCCACACGTTGCCACAGTTCATTAGGCGTAGCCGCGGGTATTGCTAGCCGGGCCACTCGGTTGTCGATCGGCTACCAGACGTGTTCGATGGGCGACATATCGGGAGAGCAGGCGGGCCACGGCAGCAGGGACACCTGGAGGTCCGTGAAGAATTCTTGCGTGTCACGTGCGGGCGCGCATTGTCCTGTTGAAACGTGGCCTCTGGCAGGTCCTGCAGGTAAGGGAGGACTACAGGCTCCAAAACGTCGGAAATGTAGCGGTGGCTGTTGAGTGTACCGGCGATGCGTACCAGAGGGATGCGGCTGTCATATCCAATTGCGCCCCAAACCATAACGCCAGGCGACGGACCTGTATGGCGATGCATAATGCAGGCGTCATACAGTCGCAGGCAGAAGCGGGACTCGTCGGAGAAGACAATGTCGTGCCATTCCGTAGTCCAGGTGCGGCGTTCAACGGCTCACTGCCGACGCACTCGCCGCTGGTGTAACGTCAATGGTAATCGGAGCAATGGGCGCCGTGCGAAAAGTCCCTGCTCTTGCAGACGACGTCGAGCGGTACGTGCTGACACAGGTTGTTGCGCAGCACACCCTAATTCCTGCGCTAACGTTCGTGATGTGGTGCGAGCCGTCAATGCCCGCCGCACATCATGCCTGTTCTCTCGTTCGGTGATGTGCCGCGGCTGCGGCAATCGCTCACGTCGGTCCGTCCGCCCCTCCTGCACCCACCGAATCCATACTCGTCTCACTGTGGCTGGATGTCCCACACGGGCGCTGATGTCTCGGTACGATAAACCGCTGTCGCGATAAGCCCCTACTCGTCCTCTGTCGAACTCCGAAACGTGCTGCAATGACTGCTGTATGCAGCGACGAGGCATCAGGAAGCTTCCTACGCACAGCTCAGGTGGCACAATACATTTGCACTACTTACAACCTGCCTTCTGTCCACCCTTATAGTGCTCCTCGGTGGCGTACCGGGGCGCACATGATTTGCATATGCCCTGCAATGCTAATCGTTTTCATGTCCTCTCGAGGGCGACACATGCTGCGAATTTCGGGCCAATCGGATGCTTCCTTCTTGGTGTTGCATTTTCGGTGGCCAGCAGTGTATATACTATAAAAAAATCCTACCACGATGAACAACGCTCAAGTCAGGCCTCACAGTGTTCAAGGTGTCTGCCGCTCTAGATACACTGGCTCTTTCCCGCTGATCCACAAGTCTTCGATCACGTTGTTCGGTTGTTTAACTCCCTCGAAGTAATTTTACTTTCGGCTGAACTTGTCCGATAGGTTTGCGTTTTTTTTGAGGCATTTCACCACACTTGATGGAAATTTTATAAAAATCACAATTATTATAATTGCCGTTCTGAGCCCTAAGAAGTCGAAATAGCAAACATGCACAATAATGCACTTCCTGCACTCCGCATTCAGCT
Source organism: Macrothele yani (assembly GCA_039090855.1). Lineage (NCBI taxonomy): Eukaryota > Metazoa > Arthropoda > Arachnida > Araneae > Macrothelidae > Macrothele > Macrothele yani. The sequence continues at coordinate 76,723,369 of CM077007.1, read as the reverse complement.
TTCTAAACTGTAGATATACAATCTGATCATACCCAATGTGAAAGAAAGTAGTTCACGATAATATACGGAATTTTTTTACTAATCTCGAAAACTAAGCCGATTCGGGTAATTCTTTCACCGTTGGGAAGCTTTCCGGAGGACATTAGCTGTTTCGTTTATTTATTATTATTTTGTTATTATTTTTGGCTGTACTACCGAATAACATCGCTTTCAAGTAGTTTCCAATTTCCCATGTATCGTTCTGCTTTGTTTACATACAAACTGATGCCACCCAACGTGAAAAAAAGTAGTTCACGATAATATATAGAAATTTTTTTACTAATCTTGAAAACTAAACCCATTCGGATAATTCATTCACCGTTGGGAAGTTTACTTCTTTCCGGTAGACATAGGCTATTTCTTTTATCTATACTAATACCAATACTAATCTTGTATTTAAATTTTATGTATGAAGAAGACCGTCTGCTTTAACTTCAACTTAACCTTGATGCTATTTGAGAGGACCACGCCTATTGGTGGGAATCTGTAGTTCCACCCATATTTGAGACTCCTGCGCCAATTGTTGGGAGTCAAATGAAACGTAATCCTTACAAAGAAAATGCCATGGTAACATAAACAAAAAAGTACTTATGACAATATGTTCCGCCGGTGCGTTGTGTTTTCAAAAATCGGACTCTTCCCCGTATTCCTGAACCGCGGAAGCTTGTGAGGCGTCACCTGACGATCGTTGCTTTGACATGCGGAGTGATACCGCAGCAGCCGACTTGCACCCAGTCTATAGAGGGCCCAGTAAAATGACATTCAACCCCCTTAGGGATGGAATTTCTAAAAATCGTCCCGCCTGTATTTTAATCAGGGTGATGAAGAGTATGTATGCCAATTTTGGTGCAAATCCATCAAACCGTTTAGGACCGTATGTGGAATAAACATACAAACTTTCACTTTTATATGTACGGAGATATGTTGTTTGCAGATTCTTGTTTTCAGTGATAAAACTATAACAAAAGTATGTTAATGTTATCAAGAAGTGTTTTATGTTTTTCTAAAAAACTTATTTGTCAGTACACTCATAATGATTGTGTGCGTCATATTCATGCTAAGACAAAGATAGATGGCATCAGAATAAAATTTAATAGTACAACATGGTAGGTGGTTTAGAATAACAGCAAATAATTTACTGAGTAAAATACAAAAATGACAGAAATTTTATTTTTCAAAGAAATTTCCAAATGTGAGGTATGTAATGTCTTTACCTCCTTTACATTCATTTTGTTCTTTGCTTTTGGTGGTAAGAAAATTATGACTTTATATAAATCCTGAGTTGTGCAGTCCTCACGATTAAACTATCACAAAGATGGACTGACAGTTTTTTTATGTACACTGAGAAACCTGCTCAACAAAGATGCTCTTGTGCAAGTCACCACTAATTTCATCTCACTGAGCTCATGCTCGCATTCATCCGCCAAAAATGCTGGTTAACGGAGTCTGAGGTGCAGAGCTCTTTTTGTGAACTAAGCATTGTCAAAACTTTTTAGTGTGATTGGTCTCTCATCAAGATGGAATCTTTGACATAAATATTGTAGTTTGGCCTTAAGAGTTTTTTGAATGGATGATATATGTAAATTTACATTTATATCATCCGTCCAAAACAAGGTGTTCACAATTGTGGCCTATTTGAGCAATTCTCAGTCTTCATAAAATTCCTGGAAATCTATGGAGAGAGTAACTTTTCTACCAGTTGTATTATGAAGAGTGGTGCCTTTGAATTCAAACTGTCCATGGTATGAATAGCTTCTGTATAATTAAAAAAAGACAAAAAAAAAAACAAAAAAAAACGGGGTTGGTTTCACAGGAGGATATACTGTGAAACCAATGATTTTTTTGAGTGGAAATCCAGAGTCAAATGGTCAGTTAAAGAATACTGACTTTAATAAACATAGAACTTAAGTGAAAAACATAAAACGCATAAAGTTTGTTTAGCGGAAGCTTTTGACCATTCACTAGCCTTGGTCACGTGCGATCAACTGAATACAAGGACTGGTTGCCAGAACTATAATGTGAATTGGAGGTACCGGAACTGTTGTTAGGTTTTAGTACAGATATCCAAATAAATGGGATTTGGTGAGGGGTCTCTGAATTGCAGTTCTTGGTGCACAAAACTTTTAGTGCTTTCTTGGAAACGTAAAGATAATTTTTTTTTGTTTTGTTTTGTTTCTTACCAATGGGAAATTGCCGAAGTGTCTTCAAGGATTAGTGTTGATAATGCTGTTTTCAAAAGACCATTTGTCTTATCTTGTTTGTGTTCATGAAGTCTGGTGTTGATGTTTTGGTACATACTTCCCATATACTAGGTCCGTCCCAAAAGCATACCTGCCAACTCTTCCGGATTTTGCAGAAGTTTTCCGATTTTTTATAGTCTTCTGGATTTTAAAATTTTCTGTATTTTTTGCTGAAAATATCCCTATAAATAAAATATATAATAGAGATGGAAATTCTGCGCCATTGTACGCTAGAAAACTCCCGTGACCGTCGTCATCGTCGGGACTTCGACACGGCAAATTCTCCGTGCACACCGTTCCGCTTGACGCTGAATAAGATCATGCGGTGGGAAGAAAGATTCAGACTCCAAGTACTGCGGATTTTATATAGTTACTATGGAAATCGTCGGTCTTCTACGCACGACGGAAAACATCAGTATGCTATGGAAATCGTCGGTCTGCTACGGACGACTGAAAACATCAGTATGCTATGGAAATCGTCGGTCCGCTACGGACGACTGAAAACATCAGTATGCTATGGAAATCGTCGGTCCGCTACGGACGACTGAAAACATCAGTATGCTATGGAAATCGTCGGTCTGCTACGGACGACTGAAAACATCAGTATGCTATGGAAATCGTCGGTCTTCTACGCACGACTGAAAACATCGAGTATGCTATGGAAATCGTCGGTCCGCTACGGACGACTGAAAACATCAGTATGCTATGGAAATCGTCGGTCTGCTACGGACGACTGAAAACATCAGTATGCTATGGAAATCGTCGGTCTGCTACGGACGACTGAAAACATCAGTATGCTATGGAAATCGTCGGTCCGCTACGGACGACTGAAAACATCAGTATGCTATGGAAATCGTCGGTCTGCTACGGACGACTGAAAACATCAGTATGCTATGGAAATCGTCGGTCTGCTACGGACGACTGAAAACATCAGTATGCTATGGAAATCGTCGGTCCGCTACGGACGACTGAAAACATCAGTATGCTATGGAAATCGTCGGTCTGCTACGGACGACTGAAAACATCAGTATGCTATGGAAATCGTCGGTCCGCTACGGACGACTGAAAACATCAGTATGCTATGGAAATCGTCGGTCTGCTACGGAAGACTGAAAACATCAGTATGCTATGGAAATCGTCGGTCTGCTACGGACGACTGAAAACATCAGTATGCTATGGAAATCGTCGGTCTTCTACGCACGACTGAAAACATCGAGTATGCTATGGAAATCGTCGGTCCGCTACGGACGACTGAAAACATCAGTATGCTATGGAAATCGTCGGTCTGCTACGGACGACTGAAAACATCAGTATGCTATGGATATCGTCGGTCTGTTACGGACGACGGAAAACATCAGTATGCTATGGAAATCGTCGGTCCACTGCGAACTACAGAAAACATCGAGTATGCTATGGAAATCGAAAATATCGGTGAAATAACGTTATTAAGCATCTGTGTTGTAAATCATGAATGGAATACGGGATTACACCATACAATACAAATTTTGAAGATGACAATCCGTTTTTTGGTGTAAGGATGGTCATATTTACACTTATATTTACACCAAAAAACGGATTGTCATCTTCAAAATTTGTATATGTGTAAAGCTTATTTTCATGTTTTCAAGACCCTAACCCTTGTTAATGCCTAGACCACCGTGAACTACTCCCTGTCTGTGTAGGCCCTTATTACATTTACTGCAGGATTCCTATTGGTGTTTGAGGAAAACTAGAAAAAGAAAAAAATGTTAGCCCCACTTAGTGTTTCAGAAGCAGGTCTGTGTCCCTGATAATGTTAAATAAAGCAAAAGAAAAAATATGTGGACATTAAAAGTGGCCAGGTACTTCTTAAGGAATCGAAAACAAAAAATGTCCGATATCCTGGCACGTATTGTGATGGCGGAGAGACAAAGACCAGCAAGAAATGTAAAATTCTGCGTAGGTATCCAAAAGGATAGTATTTTTTCTTGCTGACTTGCATGGATTGAGTGTTTCAAAATCTAGTAAATTATACACAATGGACTTCTTTATTAATCTTTTTCTTGAAGTGCATATAAAATTTTGTGGCCGCCCCAGTGGCGCAGTGGTCTAAGCGCTGACTCATGACTATTCGTCCGTGAAGGGTCCGGGTTCGAATCCCGTGAGGCATAGATGTTGTGTTTGTCTTACGGCACTGGCTCTCTCCCTTCCCTGTGACCAGTGACCCTAAATTAGGGACGGACAACTGCTTATAGCCTATTGTGTTGCTCACGGTGGTCGTTAAACCTTCAATCACAACACACAAAAATTTGTGTGTAACTATTGCCAAGCAAGATATACAGTTTTAGCTCTGTGTGGGCATTTTATATTGTGTAACAAACTAACGTCAAAAATCTTCCTGATTATTATGCAATCTTATTATGCAATGAGAATTATTGCAAAACAAATGCCTTTGATCAAAATACATACCGTTAGGCCCGATCACCTTCGAAGTAAGTACCGTGGAATCTTGACGCTGCCATTCGTCGTAGCAGTGCTGGAAGTCTTCATGCTAGAAGCTCTGTAAAGCCGTCGTCGCGCTGACTGGACGTTTGCAACAGTACCAAAATGGTGTCCTTTCAGGTGCGTTTTGATTTTCGGGAACAAAAAAAAGTCACACGGTGCAAAGTCATGGCTGTACGGAAGGGGGGTCCACAGTCAGCTGTCCATAAAAATGCTGACTGCATTGTCATGGTGGAGGATCCAAGTTTTCGCAATGTCACGACGCTCTCGCAAAACCCTTTTCCTCAAACGCTCCAGGACCTGTAGGTAAAATGTCTTGATTGACTCTGTCCTGGTGGTACAAATTCTTTGTGCACCACTCCTCAATAGTAAAAAAAAAAAAAAAACGATAAGCATTAATTTCACTTTCGATTTTCTCATGCGAGGTTTCTTCGGTCGAGGTGAAGAGAGAGTGTGCCATTCTGAACTCTGCCTTTTTGTTTCCGGATCGTATTTAAATATCCATGTTTCATCCCCAGTAATCACTACGCAAAAAGTCGGGCTCAGTTTTCACACGATCCAGCAGTTCTTGGGAAATGAACATGAACAGACGATTCTCCTGCTCATCGGGCAAGTTTTTTGGACGAGTTTTGCGCAAATCTTCCCCATGTTGAGATTATCCGTAATGATTCGATGAACCACCGTTTTTGGTACTCCGACCTCATCTGCGATTAGTCGGCCATTTAAACGTCGGTCCCGTTCCAGAGCAGCCTTGATAACGGCCACATTGTCATCGCTTCTTGACGTTGAAGGTCGCCCTGAGCGCTACCCATCCTCAACGGCTTCCCTTCCATCCTTGAAGGCTTTCTGCCACGTGAAAAGTGAAAACTTGGGCTGATGACAAAGCTGCGTCCCCATACGCTGTCTTCAGCATCTCTCGCTGCTGCTTTTCCTAGTTTTACGCAAAATTTGATCGCGTAACGCTGCTCGACGCTGCTTTGCATTTTCGTCCGTAACGAGTGTGAAAAACAAGGGTGCACTTTTTTAACGTTCCCACCAGTGGCGGCTCGTGGTAGGAAAAATAGGTGAAGAGCTACAAGAGCAATATGAAAAGATATCTACTGTCTTAAATTAAAATCAGTTAATGAGAACTTACCTATTTTTTTATATATTAGATCAACTCTTCTTCCCTTTAAAGCTGGTAATTTGTCGATTATGTTGTCAGAAAATGGGTGTTTCTTCGTGACATCAAGAAAATGTCTTTCTGAATAGAAATATTTGCCGAAGAAGCAAGTTTATCTGGAGAAATAGTGTTTCTAGAGTAAGTTTGTATTCTTTTAAGGCAAGAAAAACTTCTTTCCACTGAAACACTTGCAGATGCAATTGTTAAAATCAGGGAAACCAATTTATAAGCTTCTGTAAAAATGCCTTTATCTCCATGAAGCACTCGAAGAAGTTCATGAGTCGATATATTCCTTAATTTTTCATCAGCATATACAAGACTCAGTTCATCTTTAAGGCGCTGGTGTTTAGTAAAATTTTTTCCGTAAAAATGTTGTAGATTTTCAAAAGCGTGAGAGGGAAAGCATGAATTAAATTGGTCGAATTTGGTTGTCAGCAAGCCAGGCAAATTGAAGTTTAAGTTTCTCACAGTCTTGAAATCTTATATCCATTTCCATAAGAATGTGGTACAAAATTTCAAAATACAATTGTTTATAATTTTGAAAAATTGTTTCTGATGTAAGAGCAGCATATTCCCATTTAGATCTGCTTATTTCTGTGATTTTGCTAGCTTTTCCAAACAGTGTTCCAAATACCTCATCGTTCCTTTTATGGCTCAAAATTTCATAAGTTGTTTTTAATTTGAGTAACACAGTAGTAGTTTATGTCTATTGATTTTTTCTGCAAAATTTCGAATAATAGATCGGTGAAGTCAAATATTTAATTAAATACTGTGCCCAAAAATGTAAATTCAAAAGTGTTCATATCATTTAAAAACCCTTGGGCAAGTTGAATTAGATTTTTTTTTCTGATTGGTCATTATTTGTGAGAAATTCGAATACTTCCTTCAATTTATCCCAATCTTCAACTATTACACATACTAACTTCGAAGTGGAGGACCATCGAGTTTCCGTTATGGTTGGCATGCATCTCGCGGTTGTTGATGTGAGTATATTGTTTTTTCACCACTCAGCGAAGCGATCGCTTCGCTGAGTGGTGAAAAAACAAAGGAATTACACTGAGGCTTGCAAAACATATTCGACACTTAGAAATTTTAGAAAAACTCTGCTGTAATATAAGGTTCAAACGATGTACTAAGCAATAACAAAAACAGCTTGAGAAGCTTTATGCTTTCATTTTTTCTGGAGTCCAGTCAAGTGTCCAGACATTACGTTTGCCCCATCGTAACATTATCCTCTTCCTTTATGATTGTCCTATTGACTTGTGTTGATAATCACACCGTTCCAAAACTTTGTTTAGCATTTTGTATAAAGCTTCTGACGTTCTATCTTCACTCACACCATGGAAACCCAAAAATCGCTCAACCAATACACCTTCCGAATCAACAGATCTTATTATTAAAGAGCACTCGGAAGTCTGGCTATGTCTTCCCATCTACTTGAATATAAAAGCATTGAACTTCATTTATTTCATTTTTGACGTGATCGTTTATATATTCAGAAATACATTCAATTAATTCGTTTTGAATAGTTTTTGAGTCACCTGTGAAGACATTTTTTATCGTTTCGTATTGATTTTGAATTTTTAAAAGAGTTCTTGATATCAACAGGGAAAGCAATTCCTTGAATTTCTACGATTTATCGAGTCAGTGCTTCGTCATGGTCACGGAATGCTAGTTCTTGTTTACTCAAATACAGTACTGCATCAATCATTGTCTGCAGGAAAAGTCTATTTAGCGCAGTGGTCTAAGCGATGGCCTCTGATCATTCGTCCGAAAGGGGTCCGGGTTCGAATCCCGGTGAGGCATGGATGTTGTGTTTGTCTTACGGCACTGGCTCTCTCTCTTCCCTGGAACCAGTGACCCTAAATTAGGGACGGGCGACTGCTTATAGCCCATTGAGTTGCTCACGGTGGTCGTTAAACCTCCAATAAAAAAAAGTATTTAAACGAACGCTTTCGCTGAAATGCATTTTCAAAAGCCTAGCATTCTCCCTAGGGACATCGGCAATGGTATTCTGATTCTTTTCAAAATTATTCAGCATTAATTCGCATTTCAGGTGTTCGCTAGAATCCCCACGTTTGTGAAGTGACGGTGTTATATTTAAGAAATCTAAAAATTGTCTTTATTTCACGCCGAATTTTATTACTAAAAAATAAGCAGGGCCAACAAAATAGTTTTTGTAACACAGAAGGGCTACAAAGCCATTTATATTCAGTAAACCAACCATTTTTTAAATTAATATTGTAAGATTTGCCGCTCTTCTTGATTTCTTTCTTGGCGACAATTGTCAGTGAATCCGTCGGTCGTCGTTGAAGTAAAATGTCTTTTATTTTCATCTTTCCACCGATTGAACGGAGTTTGCAATAAATTACAGACAATGTCGTTCACAAGATACATACTGAAAACTAAAACTATCACTGTCAGTTAAACTGTACACGAAACTAAAATAACTAATGAAGTTTTTAACAAATAATCACAAAACACGAAAAACCAAATATCTTTCGGAAAGTATGTACCGAAACACCGCAAAGCCCTAGCTAGTGGATTGCCAAGGATTCCCGTTCCACTACGATCTCTTCGGAAGGTCACGACTTCTGGTGCAGAGGCTTGGCGTCTCAAGCTAAAACACTTCACTTGCCCGGCAGATAGGGGAGGGTGACGTCACAGTTACCATGGCAACTCGGGCGAAAAGTGCAGACTTCCAAGCATTCTCATTTCAGCTCTTCACTTGAACTGTTTTACGTATAAGGACTTGTTTTCCGTATTGGACGCGGATTGTGAATTGATATCTAATCAAAATTTTGTGTATTTTAGCACGCAATAAAGGCAAAAAAAGATTATATTATACGAAATTATTAAATGAAACCTTATTTCAAATAAAATAGGTGAAGAGGCACTTCACCTACTTCCCCTGAAAAGCCGCCACTGGTTCCCACGCTTTGAAAGGCTTTCCCTCAACTGAAGGTGGTCAACCTGTTTACCTGAGATACCCACGCAACAACCTGCAGCCCACCTGCCTCCCGCGGTATTCGTGGCGAGCGTCAACGAATCATTCTCATTATTTTTGGGTCGGACTACGTATACTGAGTCCAGAGGATGTTGACATAGGAATGGAATAAACTAGGGCAGTCTTAATGAGAGATGGGGTTGTCTCCTCGGGGTTCTTCATGGGCAACAAGGCACACAGTACAGCAACAAGGGCATCTGTGAATCTTGGAGAGGTACCAGCAAGTTCTGTGGGACATTGGCGAAAAGACCCCAATTCACTGGGTTATGTTCCAGGATCCTTAGGTGGAACGACCAACTGGAACTGTTAGCTGTGGGCTGATCACCCACACTGATGTACCTTTTTAATTTTTATGACACACAGAAAAAATAAAACAGACTCAAGTGTGGGATATGGTGGACCTACCACACTTGAGAAGGATGGTCCACCACGGAAACAATACGGAACTGGCAAAAGGCACATGAGAAACAGATCTCGGCTGAGTGAGTGTAAGATTGGTGTATGGAATACTAGAGGTATAAATGGAAAGATAAATGACGAGATTGAAGAAATGAATAAGTATAGATTGGATGTGCTGTGTGTAAGTGAAATAAAAAGGAAGAAATTGGGATTGAAGAGATGAATGGAATGGTGACTGTGTGGTGTGGAGTGATGGATAATGATAGAGGACAGGCTGGTGTAGGTGTGATTTTAAGTTAAAAGATGAACAACTTGATCCATTACAGCTGCATTAGTGAGAGAATTCTTTGGAAACATCTGAAAGTGAAACTTCAGAGAATAGTAATTGTTGTAGTGTATGCTCCTTGTGACTCGGAGCCTCCTGATTTTGGAATGAGCTAAAAGCTGTTTTGATCCAGTTTAGTGCTAAAGAGAAAGTTATAATAGCAGGGGTTTTTAATGCTGGAGTAGGTGTTGAAAATGGGATATCTGACAATATTCTGGGTAAGTTTAATGATCCTGGTGTGAATGATAATGGTGAAAGGTTAATTGATGTCTGCATTGAAAATGGATTGTGGGTATCCAATACATTTTTCAACCACAAGTATACGCCGCGCCGGTGGCGCAGTGGTCTAAGGCGCTGGCTTCTGATCATTCGTTCGTAAGGGGTCCGGGTTCGAATCCCGGTCAGGAATGGATGTTGTGTTTGTCTTACGGCACTGACTTTCTCCCTTCCCTGGAACCAGTGACCCTAAATTAGAGACGGGCGACTGCTTATAGCCCATTGAGTTGCTCACGGTGGTCGTTAAACCTCCAATAAAAAAAAACAAAAAGAAACCACAAGTATATCCACACATATACTTGGGAAAATCATACTCTGAGACAAAAGAGTGTAATAGATATTGTTGTTTACGATCAACGTCTGAAACACAGGTCAGGTACGATTCGTCCAATGAAATTGTTCCAAAGCTACGATGCGTCCAATGGTACGATTAATCCAGTTCCGTCTGATCAGTCCGAAGTGTTATTCGTGCGGAACAAGTCCAAAGAATGCACACTGCTGGCCACCCAAAATGCAACACCAAGAAGGACACGAGATAGCAAAGCCAGATTTACTGGGCACATAACAACAGATACAAAGATGAAACGCTTGAGCTTACAGGCCCGTGCGACTTGCGGAACACGCGGACATCAATAGTTCGTGTGGCCCCCATGGCTGGCAGCAATAACGGCCGCTACACGCCGCGGCATCGAACGAAAGAGGCTTTGGATGCGGGCTTGGGGTATGTCGGTCCAGGCTGCTTCCACACGTTGCCACAGTTCATCAGGCGTAGCCGCGGGTGGTGCTTGCCGATCAGCGACCAGACGTGCTCGATGGGCGACATATCGGGAGAACAGGCTGGCCACGGCAGCAGTGACACCTGGTGGTCCGTGAAGAATTGTTGCACGATGCGTGCCACGTGTGTGCACGCGTTGTCTTGTTGAAACGTGGCAGCTGGCAGGTCCTGCAAGTAAGGGAGAACAACAGGCTCCAAAACGTCGACGATGTAGGTGACTATTGAGTGTACCGGTGATGCGTACCAGAGGGGTGCGGGTGTCATATCCAGTTGCTCCCCAAACCATAACGCCAGGCGACGGACCGGTATGGCGATTCATAATGCAGGTGTCATACAGTCTCTCGCCGCGGTGCCACCACACGCGAATCCGACCATCGTGGCGTTTCAGGCAGAAGAGGGATTCGTCGGAGAAGACAATGTCGTGCCATTCCGTAGTCCAGGTGCGGCGTTCAACGGCCCACTGCCGCCACCCTCGCCGGTGGTGTAACGTCAATAGTAATCAAAGCAATGGGCGCCGTGCGACAAGTCCCCGCTCCTGCAGACGACGTCGAAAGGTACGTGATGCCACAGGTTGTTGCGCAACACACCCTAATTCCTGCGCTAACGTTTATGATGTGGCGGTGCGAGCCGTCAATGTCCGCCGCACAACATTCCGGTCCTCTCGTTCGGTGGTGTGCCGTGGCAGCGACAATCGCTCTCGTCGGTCCGTCCGTCCCTCCTGCACCCACCGAATTCATACTCGCCTCACTGTGGCTGGATGTCGTCCCACACGGCCGCCGATGTCTCGTACGATAAGCTGCTGTCGCGATAAGCCACTATTCGTCCTCTGTCGAACTCCGAAACGTGCTGGAATGACTGCCGTATTCTGCGACGAAGCATCAGGAAGCTTCCCACGCACAGGTCCGGCAGCACAGCACACTTCCACTACTTACATCCCGCCTTCTGTGCACCCTTCTTATAGTGCTTCTCGGTGGCGTGGCGGGCACACATGATTTGCATATGCCCTGCAATGCTAATCGTTTGCATGTCCTCTCGCGGGCGACGCATGCTGCGACTTTCAAGCCAATCAGATGCTTTCTTCTTGGTGTTGCATTTTGGGTGGCCAGCAGTGTAAAATAATGTTACATTTCATGCGTAATCCCACACAACACAATCACATCCAATAGACGTCCACCATGTTACGTATGCAACCTAAAGGGATGTCCAGGGAATTCCAGATTACGTTTAATCTACGTAATCGGGATATCCAATGGCTGTCCAATTTCTTACCCGATTACGTTTTATCTATGCTTACTTATAGATGTTAGGTATAGACGCTAAATGGACGTGAGTCTAGATACGTCCATCACACGTCATGTGTGCTACACTGTAAAAAAAAAATATTAAGTGGCGTGAAATTCCTCCTGCCAACGTACTAGTGTGACACAACCAAACCTTCCTCACTCGCTCCTGCGGGATTTGAACGAGCAACCTTGGGATTGTAAAGCTGGTGCTTTGCCACGGAGCCATAAGTTCCTATTAACACCCCTCGCCTGCAAAGTACAACACTAATTGCACGATATTTATTTATTTATTATTAGTGTGGGTAAGTTAGCCATTTTATTTTCTGTTGGACCTTATTATTTTTTTGAATATGTTTGCAATAATTTTATTTTTTCTGTAGGAGGATTTATTACAAATTACGTATTTTTTTCATCGTGATTTTTTTCAAAATAACAGAATGCTTTGGAACTCGAGATCTTTTTGAACTGACAATGACTTCTTTAAGAAAAGGGCGAATGCACTGCTTTATAGTATTTCATGAAACTCCTAAGTACAAAATTTACTCTCGATAGCTATAATAGATATTGTCTAATTAAGGGCTATAATAATATTGTCTTAAATATTGACATAAACATCATTTGGGGGGGGTTTAACGACCACCGTGAGCAACTCAGTGGGCTTTAAGCAGTCACCCGTCCCTAATTTAGGACCACTGGTTCCAGGGAAGAGAGAGAGAGAGAGAGCCAGTGCCGTAAGACAAACACAACATCCATGCCTCACGGAATTCGAACCCGGACCCATCGCGGACGATTGGTCAGTAGCCTTCGCTTAGACCACTGCGCCACCGAGGTTTGATTACTAAATTAGTTAAACATCGTTCAACTAATTTAGTAGTTAATCAAACCTCAAGTATTTCCGCGAATTGTTCCTATTACCGGAATTTTTTACATCATGCGGGTTTGGAAAAAGTGAGCCGGCGCAGTGTTCTAAGTGATGGCATCTGATCATTCGTCTGAAAGGGGTCCGGGTTCGAATCCCTGTGAAGCATGGATGTTGTGTTTGTCTTATGGCACTGGCCCTTTCCCTTCCCTGGAACTAGTGGCCCTAAATTAGGGACGGGCGACTGCTAATAACCCACCGAGTTGCTCACGGTGGTCGTTAAACTTCCAATAATAATAATAAAAAAAATGATAGCAGAGTTTTTCGTTAATATACGAAATAAATTGCTGAAAAGTTTCTGAAATTTCAGAATTGTCTGTAAACATCTCTTAGAAACGGCAGTTTACCGTAAATATAAGAAAGAAATCGCCCCGAGTTTTCTGCAAATTCAGAATTTTTCTGGCGTAGGAGAAATCCATGAAATTCACCCCCCCCCCCTCATATCACGGAAAAGGTTGCGTCAGAAATATGCTTCGTTAATTTAAGAAAGTAATCACAAAAAATGTTTCGTGAATTTCAGAACATTTTCTACAGTGTACATACATGAGTATTAAAAAAACTTGACATTTATAGATTACACCACCAAGACTGCAACCAACTGTATCAACTTGATAATGTATGAAATTCTTATAAGATTTGAAAATGATAATGTATGAAATTCTTATAAGATCTGCTTCCTGCCAACTTTAAACACGACCACAAATACACTTAGAAAAAAAAATAAAAATAATAACACCTGATTTAGTGCTAATAAGTGAACAACTTCAAACTTCTATTCTATTCGACTTGGCTCAATTGTCTCGTACTTTATTGATATTTAAGGGGCGCATGCGCGAATAGCTACATAATTCATCCCTAAAGGACGTCCATTAGATGTCCTATGAAAAACATTCGATGGAAGTCCAGATGTGGTAGCTCCAGAATTCATTAAAAGGACGTCCACTGGACATCTATATGTGATGTCTAATGGTTGTTTATACATAGACATCCACTGAACGTCTAATATTTCATCCATGATTACTGGACCAGGTGGATGTAATATAGACGTGCGTTAGACGTAACTGGTTGTGTGGAATATTGTGGTTACAGATTTTTTTCCGAAATAGCTTTTTTCTTGTTATACTGTTTTCGCTGCCGTATGAAGTTACTGATGTACGAGCCATTCAATCAACTTCGATGTTTCTCTTTTGCATTAAATAATAGAAAAGACTAGCTTCTTTTTGTAGCATACAGTGGAGTTCGACTAAGTGGCCACTGGTAAACTGGAGGGTGTCCGTCTAGGCTTTAACAGTTTTTATTCTGCCGATGTCATATTCATAACGTTTACATATCAAATCAAGTTAATAATATTGCGAATTTACTTAGGCACGATATTAATTCATAGGCTTAGGCCTTTTTAACAGTTTTAATTTTTTTCATTTTACCGATGTCATGTTCGCAACATTTACACATCAAGTCAAGTTGCCTTGCAAAGAGTTGAGAAATAATCCGCTTAGTGTCTTTTATTAGGTTTTATGAAATGTTTACAAGTACCAAATATCTAGGTTGTAACTGAAAATCTTCTATAAAGACCCGCGGGTTAGGTGCTTTTTAAACAGCTGAGAAATATTCCGTTGAATGCCTTTTATCAGATTTATAAAATGTTTTCAAATACCAAATATATGGAAATCATTTTTCAAAAGGATGTAAAAGAGGAGAATTACTTAAATTATTATTCCTTTCTTAAAAAAAATAAAAAAAAATTGGCCGTTGGTAGGATGATACCATTGGACGAATCGGCATTGTACCAATCGTACCATAGGAGGAATCGCCGCCCCGGTGGCGCAGTGGTCTACTAAGCGATGGCCTCTGATCATTCGTCCGAAAGAGGTCAAAGTTCGAATCCTGGTGAGGCATGGATGTTGTGTGTATCTTACGGCACTGGCTCTCTCCCTTCCCTGGAACCAGTGACCTTAAATAAGGGACGGGCGACGGCTTATAGCCCATTGAGTTGCTCACGGTGGTCGTTCAACCTTCAATAAAAAAATAATTGGAGGAATCGGCATTGGACTAATCGTACCATTGGACGAATAGTCCATTGGACCAATTGGCCCTTTGGAAGAATTGTCCGGGACCGCTGAAACACTTAGTTGTTGAGATTCGTGTGATGAGAGGTGCAGATACCTCTGAACATTACTTGTTAGTGTCACGAGTGAAACTGAATGTTGGCAGGAGAAAGAGGAATACGAAGAGGCATGTGATGAAAAGAATAAATGTTGAAAGGCTCCATGAAGAACATCAGTGTTACTCTGAATTACTCAGAAAACAACTGAATGAGTTGAAGTTTTGTGAGAGGGATGTACAAAAGAAGGCATATTTTAAGAACTGCGTTGTTACTGCTGTTGAAGAGGTCTGTGGTACTGCAATGGTAGGTAACAGAGGTGATGTCTGGTGGAACAGTGAGATTAAAACAGTTAAAGGAAAGAAGGAAGCATATCTGGGGATGTTGCAAGGTAGAGTTCCTGAGGATCAATGTCGCTGTAAGAAGCGTGAAGCAGCCAGGCTGGTTCGCCTGAGTAAGGCAAAAGATAAAAAGAAAATGGTGGAAAGGCATGAATCGGCTTTTTGGAAAGATAGAAAATCTTTCTGGAAGTACATAAGACATAGGAAAAATAGGGGAAATAAAATTCTAAGTTTTGTGAAGAATAGGATCGAAGAAATGATGGAAGCCCAATGAGTTAAGCAAAAGATGGGGTGAATACTTCTGTGAGTTATTAAAGCATGAAAGCAAAGGTGATTCTGAGGCAGAAGCAGATGATGTCACAGTAAGAGATAGAAGTACAGGAGGAATCTCAAGAGAAGAAGTGTGTAAAGCTCTAAAATCTCTTCGGAATGGTAATAAGGCTCTGGGAGTGGATGGCATAACTGCTGAGATGCAAAAATATGGCGGTGACTCTGTAATTGACTGGTGAACTGAAATTTGCCAGTTGTGCTGGGAGTTAGGAGTGGTCCCTCAGGATTGGAGGGATGCTATCATTGTTCCCTTGGATAAGGGAAAGGGTGGTCAGACTGAATGCAAGAACTATCATGGTATTAGTTTGCAGAGTGTGCCAAGGAAAGTATTTTTTATTGAGGTTTAACGACCACCGTGAGCACCTCAGTGGTGGCCCGTCCCTAATTTAGGGCCACTGGTTCCAAGAAAGAGGGAGAGGTAGCGCCATAGGACAAACACAACATCCATGCTTCACGGGATTCGAACCCGGAGCCATCTCGGAAGAATGATCGGAAGCCATCGCTTAGACCATTGCGCCACCGGGGCGGCGCAGAGAAACATCGGAGAAAGTTTGGGATGTGCAAAGTGGCTTTATGCCTGGAAAGGGCTGCACTAACCAAATTTTTGTATTACGTTTGATGATTGAAAAGTATCTCTGTCGGTGAGAAAGGTTTTGCTGCCTTCATCAACTTAGAGAAACCTTATGATCGAGTAAATAGAACTCTTCTGTGGAAAGTACTGAATAAATATGGTAACACAGGGAAACTACTCTATAGTGTGAAAGCCATGTATGCTGGCAGTAGAGCATGTGCACGAGTAAATTACGTTGTGTCGAAATGGTTTTCTACTAAAGCAGGAGTCAGACAGGACTGCGTAATGGCACCATGGCAGTTTAATATATTTATGGACTAGCAGTGGTACCCGAATTTCCCGGGTAAATATTACTATTTGTGGAATCACCTAGTTGAGCAAGTGAAAGTTAATTGATGAAAAAGTTATTCCTGTAATTTTCCAGTAAATTTATTTTAATTCATGTATTGCTTTTTGGTAAACAATATTTTTGGTTTTTCTATTGGGAGCAAAAACGTAGAGATTTTTAGGATTGTCAACCCTTGAGCAGGTGACGTAGAGTTGTCCACGTGAAAAGCAGGGTTTCTCCAAATTAATGCCAGCCACTGCCAGTGACTGGCCTTGCGCTTTGTTGATGAACATGGCAAAGGCCAGACGAATCGGGAATTGCAGACCCTTGAAGTCAAACGGCGTACCTGTAAGAATCAGTGGAATCCTTGGAATGAAGACGTCTTTTCCTTTTGCACAGTCAGAATAGTTGCTTCGATGATGTGCGTGAACAAATTTTTGATGCAAAGACTGGTCCCACTGCAAAGTCTTGGTGAGTCTAAGTTCCTCAGCAGCATAATTGGCGCCCCATTTTTGAGGACAAATTGGGGGAGGCATACCTGGTGACTCCAATGATTTCAGGAACTCTGTCGGGTAGAGAACTGCCTGTGCTGCTTCTGTGACTGTGTCAATTGATTTGTATGATGTGGTGGCTCCAAGAAGTAAAATTTGAATATGAGCATTGATATTGTTAACGCTGTCATTTTTGGGTGCTAAAATTGCTCTTTCACACAGCCACTCATGATTCAGGTAATTGAGTTTAATGTTTGGAAAAATATTTCTCTCAAGTTCTTCGATGGTCTTTAAAACATTGGAAAATCCATTTGGGAATGCAATCAGTCCAGATTCTGACTAAGCTGGAATTTTACCATTACCAAGTTGAAGCAGCTGGTGTGAAAACTCTCCCTGTGCAGATGAACTCACATGGTGGCCAATGACATTTTTTTGACATGCTTCCAAAGATGAGATGCTTTTTTTGTTTGAAGGTTTAACGACAACTGTGACCAACTCAGTGGTCTATAAGCAGTCGCCCGTCCCTAATTTAGGGCCACTGGTTCCGGGGAAGGGAGAAAGCCAGGGCCGTAAGGCAAACACAACATCCCTGCCGGCAGCGGGATTCGAACCCGGACCCTTCAAGGACGAATGGCCAGCGCTTATATCACTGCGCCACCGGGGCGGCAATAAGATGCTTTTAGGCATGCATTGAGTTCGTCAGCTGGAGGTGATCTCGGAATAACTGTCAGATTCTGGCGAAAGTCACCAGCCAACACAACAACAGTTCCACTCATGAGCGACTCGTTTGCTCGCAGGTCTTGAAGTGTCCTGTTTAGAGTTTCCAGGGCTTGTTTGTGAGACGTCGTACACTCATCCCAAACTATGACACTGCTATCCTGCAGGACTTTCGCCTGTCCAGGTCCTTTGGTTATGTTTCAAACTGGATATTCATCATGGGCTAAGTTCAAAAACAATTTGAAGGAAGAATGTGCTGCCCTACCACCTTCCAGCAGTGTGGAGGCAATTCCAGAGGATGCCACTGCAACTGCCATCTTCTTTTGCTGGCGAAATGTTGCCAAGAGTAAGTTGATGACAAATGTTTTGCCTGTCTCACCTGGTGTACCGAGAAAAAAGATGTCTCCATTCGCATTGCTTATAATATCCAGAAGCATAATAGCTTGGTATTTGGCTGAGATGGGGAAAACTGAGTATTACAGATTCAGAGACGTTGGAACAATTTGAAAAGGGCAACTGGGTTGTTAATTAGTGACAGGTCCCTTTTTGTAGTTTGGGTGCAGATAAAGCTTTAGAGCTTCAAAAATAGTTATGAAAGTAATGTGAGATCTTGTTGATATAACACTGAATGAAAATGCAAGAGAGCGTTTTTTTCCTGTGCTCCTCTGAGCTTACAAGACTTGTTGAGGAATTCAAATAAATGAGTCGTTTTAAAGCAAGTATAAGAAAGAAACACCATGAGCTGACAAAGGCGGCATCAGCAAGGCAAAGCAAAAATGTATGTGCTTTTGTTACATCACTTCGTACAGCTGGTAACCCATTCACATATGGTACTATGTACCAGTGAGCTGGTAAACATGAATACAAAGTGCTTAATGCAAGAAAAGGTAAAGGAAGATATGAGTAACATGGCAGTAATGGGACAAAGGCAGTTTACTAAGTTTACAAAGGAACGCATAGTGACTGGTTAAGTCAATCTATAGGACCCAATGAAGAAAATTAATCTGCAGATCTGTAAACAATCATTGAAGAAAACTCGTCTAAAAGTCAAATACACCATAGCTGAACTAAAACAAGATAAAGCATTTTTTCCAAATGCTTATTGTCGCCAAATCACGCCCTTAGGTTGATGTACAAGACATCATAAGTAATTATGAATTTTCAATTATACCACGATCAATGTCTGCGCCAGATTGTACAATGTTACACTGCTCTGCCAAGAGTAAACTTATGGAACTCCTAGAGTCTCTACTTGAGAAAACTCAGGACCAAAACATACCTGCAGATGTGGATGAAATCACGGAAACTGAATGGCCGATTAATAGTGTTGATATTAGATAGTATGGCAGAAGTACAAACTCTTGATAAGCCACCAACAATCAAGTCTTGCGCAGACCTTGCTAACCACTTACTTCATCGACCAGATCAACAAGAAGCATGAAATGGACAGTTACCTTCATTTGATTTTTGACTCATGCATTGAAAATTCGCTTAATAAGTTCACTAGGGAACGACGTCAAGGCCATACTGAACCGACACTACCGAATAAAACGTGAAACTGTTATCCCCTCTATAACTAGACAGAAGCTTCTTTCTCGTGAAAAAACCGAGGATGAGTTGTCCAATTTTCTAGCTCCAAGGTTCTTGGAAAATGCAAAAGTAATAAACCGCAACACAATTGTTGTTTGGCAACAAGTTGCTGAAGGATCTCATGAGGATAGGACATCACTGAGTAGCTCACATGAAGAAGCTGACAGGAAAATAATACTACATGCAATAGAAGCTACAAAAAGAGGAGCAACTCGGTTGGACATACACTCCCCTCGCACAGATGTGCTAGTCCTAGCGTTAAGCAAATGTCTTTATCTACCACAAGATACCAACTTCATCACTGAAAGTGGAAGGAGGAAGCGAAGTGTTCCCTTTACAACCATATACAGATAGTTGGGATTACTCAAAGCTGGAGGTCTTATTGGCTTACGTGCAATATCTGGGGCAGACGTAACCGGCTCATTCAATAAGAAAGGGAAGTTAAGTTTTTGGAAACCCTTCATTGCCGCTGATGACAAAATTCTGCAAGTTTTAGCAAACCTTGGAAAAAACAAATGAAATACCGGAGGACACGATGTTTTCTATTGAAGAATTTATTTGCAAGGTATACATGCCAAATACAAAGATTACTATTGTTGGAGAACTTAGATGGTGGCTTTTCAAGCAAAAGCTGGTAGTAAGAGAAAATCTTCCTCCCATACGCCCTTCGCTAAGACTAGCTATACAAAGAGCGCACCTTCAAGTCATGGAACGGTACAAATGTGGCAAAACACATCCCAACCTACCATATCCAACATGTTTTGGGTGGAAGCATGAAAACAACCGTCTAGTACCTGTTGCTTGCTGTACTCCTCAAGTACCTCCCCAGGCTACACGAAAACTCAGTAAGGGCAACTGTGCCAAGCAAAATGTAGTAGTAAGCGTTGTAAGTGTAGCACTAATTCATTTCCGTGTACAGAAATGCGCAGTTGTTTTGGTGCTGAAAACTTATGTGAATATACTGAGAAAACTTGTGAACAAGTTTTTGGCACTGATAGCGAAAGTGAGGACAGTGAAATAGACCAAGATGTTCCCCTTGTTTAAACGTACTTTTTTCTCAAATGAAATATGTATATATTATTGTTTAAATATGGTTCTTACTGTATGTATAGTTTTTATATAGAATATATAATCCTTATTTTTCTCATACAATACAGGCCTTTAGAAACTGGATCAAAACGAACCGAGATATAATTGGGTCAAAAATTTACTAAAATGTTTGGTTTTTTAGATTTTACGGAAAAACAGTTAGGTATACATGAAAATTGGTAATAATGCAAAATAAAGAACGTAAAACAAGCTTCCATTAAAAAAATGAAATTGAATAATAATTAACCGAGTTAAGGGTAAATGTATGTACACTGAAGAGCAATTGAATTAGAGATACCTGTCTACTAACGTGTAGCACCACCTTTCGCCCTGATGACTGAGGCGATTCGTCTCGGCATGGACTCGACAAGACACCGGAAGCGTTGGGAAGCCATACGGATCCACGACAACTGAACAAGCTCCCAAAGTTCACGAACATTTGATGGAGGGGGGGGGGGGAAGAGCCTCTAACATCTCTCTCGATGGCATCTCAGATAGGCTCGATGGGATTGAGGTCAGGCGACCTAGCTGGACAAGGAAGCGAGGTCACGTCGGTGGAGTGTTCATCCAACCATTCGGATACAATTCGGGGGCGATGGCACGGTACATTGTCTTGTAGCAGGATGAGGTCCCCAGTAGGATGTTGAAGGCGCACAAACGGGAGCAAATGGTCGTCCAGGATATCTCGGTAACGTTGACTTGTGAGGGACGATGTCACACGTACCAGGTGTCCCATTTCAGTCAACGTAAACAGTCCCCAGACGAGAATGCCACCCCCGCCAGCTTTGAAGAGTACCCTGCTGGCAAGAAGAATCCATCGCTTCATGTGGTTTGCGCCGTATTCGTATCCTGCCATCCGCATGTACCAACGTGAATCTCGACTCATCAGTCCAGGCAACATTTTTCCACATGTCTAGGGTCCAGTGGCGATGTTCCCGCGACCATGCTAATCTTTGCATCCTGTGATGTGCGGTCAGCAGCGGTACCCTCGTAGGACGATGGCTTCTGTACCCCACAGCGAGGAGATAGTTCTGGATGGTGTGGCTACTTACACGTTTTTGTGCACTAGCGTTAAATTACCAAGTGATTTCTTGCACTGTGGCCCGTCTATCCGCTGTTAAAATGCGAGCTAGCCGACGATGACCCCGCTCATCCACACGTTGTTGTCCACGGCAGTTGGCCCTTGCAGGGATGATTTTACCGAATTCGATGTACTCACGGTGCACCCGTGACACAGTGGCTCGTGAAAATCCCAGTGCTTGCACGACT
This sequence comes from Macrothele yani, assembly GCA_039090855.1. Taxonomy (NCBI): domain Eukaryota; kingdom Metazoa; phylum Arthropoda; class Arachnida; order Araneae; family Macrothelidae; genus Macrothele; species Macrothele yani. The sequence continues at coordinate 76,701,636 of CM077007.1, read as the reverse complement.
TCCGAGATGGAGTGACCCATTCGTCGGGCCCCGACAATTTACCCACGATCAAATGCGCTTAGACCCTTCGTCTTATCCATACTGCATCCGACTCTTACTGCTGATTCCCGTCGCATCACTCCTTATATTGTCGGATCACTGCATACGTCATGTCGTTTCCGTTTACAGGGCCGCCCACAGTGCCACATTAGCATAACGCCAGCTGTCTCTAATTCAATTACTCTTCAGTGTATATTAGGGGATACAAATGGTAGCCATTTTGAAACGACGCCATTTTTTAAGTGCAACCAAAGCATTTCGGGATCTCCACACATATAGAAACACGAAAAAACAGATCCCTTGCTTTCTTCATGAAGGAGCACACGGGACCTAATTTTTGACTCTATGGCCCCGGACTTCATCAATTGTGGGATCATTGAATCTCCTTTGATGCTCACCTCCTGGAGTTTTGTCAGCTTTGATCGCAATTCGGCAATAATCTGCTGGCATTTGTTCCAATGCTGTCTTGAACAGATTCACATGGGAATTGTAGTGGTGGTAGAATTGTTGCAAGTCCAGAACAATATTTTATCGAGTATCGGGAATGTTGGAGCATCTCTGTTGGGCCTGTGCGGTTTCATCTCCCGTGAAAAAAATTTGCAGGAACTTCGGCTCTTCATTGGATGTTGGGAGCAATGAACCTAAGCGGTGGTAAACTTGGCCCTGCACTTTGAAAGTGGGCATAAATCCTGGTGTTCTGATTTCCGGAGATGTGCCAAAAGAAGTAATTTGGAAGCAAGAGTTGTACTTTTTTATGTTGGCCAGAAAGTGTTTTGAAACTGGCGTGGTTCCAGTCATTAATGCTTCTAGAGGCTTATTTGGTGGAGTAAGTAATGGCAGTTTGACATTGCTGTTTGAGCAACACATTCCTGGCCTCTCCTCTTTCCAATTGCATTCTTGATAATGGACACAAACGGTCTCCCTTTTGCCAAACACCACTTTCGGATGTTCGTGGTAATTTTGATATGGGTTACAGGCAAACATTGCGCCTTTTAAATCTCGCTGTAAAGCAAAACTTCTGGAGGTGGAGGCCTTTGTTCGAACGCCAGCAAGTCTTTCTTGGCTTTGCTCAGGCGTCTCATTAGCCCTAGAGGTGGAGGCCCTTCTTCTGACACCGGCAAGTATTTCTTATGTTTGCCCAGGCGTCTCATTAGCCCTGGAGGTGGAGGCCCTTGTTCTAACACCGGCAAGTATTTCTTATGTTTGCTCAGGCGTCTCATTAGCCCTAGAGGTGGAGGCCCTTCTTCTAACACCGGCAAGTATTTCTTATGTTTGCTCAGGCGTCTCATTAGCCCTGGAGGTGGAGGCCCTTGTTCTAACACCGGCAAGTATTTCTTATGTTTGCTCAGGCGTCTCATTAGCCCTAGAGGTGGAGGCCCTTCTTCTAACACCGGCAAGTATTTCTTATGTTTGCTCAGGCGTCTCATTAGCCCTGGAGGTGGAGGCCCTTGTTCTAACACCGGCAAGTATTTCTTATGTTTGCTCAGGCATCTCATTAGCCCTAGAGGTGGAGGCCCTTCTTCTAACACCGGCAAGTATTTCTTATGTTTGCTTAGGCGTCTCATTAGCCCTGGAGGTGGAGACCCTTGTTCTAACACCGGCAAGTATTTCTTATGTTTGCTCAGGCGTCTCATTAGCCCTAGAGGTGGAGGCCCTTCTTCTAACACCGGCAAGTATTTCTTATGTTTGCTCAGGCGTCTCATTAGCCCTGGAGGTGGAGGCCTGTTTTCTAACACCGGCAAGTATTTCTTATGTTTGCTCAGGCGTCTCATTAGCCCTAGAGGTGGAGGCCCTTGTTCTAACACCGGAAAGTATTTCTTATGTTTGCTCAGGCGTCTCATTAGCCCTAGAGGTGGAGGCCCTTCTTCTGACACCGGCAAGTATTTCTTATGTTTGCTCAGGCGTCTCATTAGCCCTGGAGGTGGAGACCCTTGTTCTAACACCGGCAAGTATTTCTTATGTTTGCTCAGGCGTCTCATTAGCCCTAGAGGTGGAGGCCCTTGTTCTAACACCGGAAAGTATTTCTAATGTTTGCTCAGGCGTATCATTAGCCCTGGAGGTGGAGACCCTTGTTCTAACACCGGCAAGTATTTCTTATGTTTGCTCAGGCGTCTCATTAGCCCTAGAGGTGGAGGCCCTTGTTCTAACACCGGAAAGTATTTCTAATGTTTGCTCAGGCGTCTCATTAGCCCTGGAGGTGGAGACCCTTGTTCTAACACCGGCAAGTATTTCTTATGTTTGCTCAGGCGTCTCATTAGCCCTGGAGGTGGAGACCCTTGTTCTAACACCGGCAAGTATTTCTTATGTTTGCTCAGGTGTCTCATTAGCCCTAGAGGTGGAGGCCCTTCTTCTAACACCGGCAAGTATTTCTTATGTTTGCTCAGGCGTCTCATTAGCCCTGGAGGTGGAGGCCCTTGTTCTAACACCGGCAAGTATTTCTTATGTTTGCTCAGGCGTCTCATTAGCCCTAGAGGTGGAGGCCCTTCTTCTAACACCGGCAAGTATTTCTTATGTTTGCTCAGGCGTCTCATTAGCCCTGGAGGTGGAGGCCCTTGTTCTAACACCGGCAAGTATTTCTTATGTTTGCTCAGGCGTCTCATTAGCCCTAGAGGTGGAGGCCCTTCTTCTAACACCGGCAAGTATTTCTTATGTTTGCTCAGGCGTCTCATTAGCCCTAGAGGTGGAGGCCCTTCTTCTGACACCGGCAAGTATTTCTTATGTTTGCTCAGGCGTTTCATTAGCCCTGGAGGTGGAGACCCTTGTTCTAACACCGGCAAGTATTTCTTATGTTTGCTCAGGCGTCCCATTAGGCCTGGAGGTGGAGGCCCTTGTTCTAACACCGGCAAGTATTTCTTATGTTTGCTCAGGCGTCTCATTAGCCCTAGAGGTGGAGGCCCTTCTTCTAACACCGGCAAGTATTTCTTATGTTTGCTCAGGCGTCTCATTAGCCCTGGAGGTGGAGGCCCTTGTTCTAACACCGGCAAGTATATCTTATGTTTGCTCAGGCGTCTCATTAGCCCTAGAGGTGGAGGCCCTTCTTCTAACACCGGCAAGTATTTCTTATGTTTGCTCAGGCGTCTCATTAGCCCTGGAGGTGGAGGCCCTTGTTCTAACACCGGCAAGTATTTCTTATGTTTGCTCAGGCGTCTCATTAGCCCTAGAGGTGGAGGCCCTTCTTCTAACACCGGCAAGTATTTCTTATGTTTGCTCAGGCGTCTCATTAGCCCTGGAGGTGGAGACCCTTGTTCTAACACCGGCAAGTATTTCTTATGTTTGCTCAGGCGTCTCATTAGCCCTAGAGGTGGAGGCCCTTGTTCTAACACCGGAAAGTATTTCTAATGTTTGCTCAGGCGTCTCATTAGCCCTGGAGGTGGAGACCCTTGTTCTAACACCGGCAAGTATTTCTTATGTTTGCTCAGGCGTCTCATTAGCCCTGGAGGTGGAGGCCCTTGTTCTAACACCGGAAAGTATTTCTAATGTTTGCTCAGGCGTCTCATTAGCCCTGGAGGTGGAGACCCTTGTTCTAACACCGGCAAGTATTTCTTATGTTTGCTCAGGCGTCTCATTAGCCCTTTAGGTGGAGACCCTTGTTCTAACACCGGCAAGTATTTCTTATGTTTGCTCAGGTGTCTCATTAGCCCTAGAGGTGGAGGCCCTTCTTCTAACACCGGCAAGTATTTCTTATGTTTGCTCAGGCGTCTCATTAGCCCTGGAGGTGGAGGCCCTTGTTCTAACACCGGCAAGTATTTCTTATGTTTGCTCAGGCGTCTCATTAGCCCTAGAGGTGGAGGCCCTTCTTCTAACACCGGCAAGTATTTCTTATGTTTGCTCAGGCGTCTCATTAGCCCTAGAGGTGGAGGCCCTTCTTCTGACACCGGCAAGTATTTCTTATGTTTGCTCAGGCGTTTCATTAGCCCTGGAGGTGGAGACCCTTGTTCTAACACCGGCAAGTATTTCTTATGTTTGCTCAGGCGTCCCATTAGCCCTGGAGGTGGAGGCCCTTGTTCTAACACCGGCAAGTATGTCTTATGTTTGCTCAGGCGTCTCATTAGCCCTGGAGGTGGAGGCCCTTGTTCTAACACCGGCAAGTATTTCTTATGTTTGCTCAGGCGTCTCATTAGCCTGGAGGTGGAGGCCCTTGTTCTAACACCGGCAAGTATTTCTTATGTTTGCTCAGGCGTCTCATTAGCCCTAGAGGTGGAGGCCCTTCTTCTAACACCGGCAAGTATTTCTTATGTTTGCTCAGGCGTCTCATTAGCCCTGGAGGTGGAGGCCCTTGTTCTAACACCGGCAAGTATTTTTTATGTTTGCTCAGGCGTCTCATTAGCCCTAGAGGTGGAGGCCCTTCTTCTAACACCGGCAAGTATTTCTTATGTTTGCTCAGGCGTCTCATTAGCCCTGGAGGTGGAGACCCTTGTTCTAACACCGGCAAGTATTTCGTATGTTTGCTCAGGCGTCTCATTAGCCCTAGAGGTGGAGGCCCTTCTTCTAACACCGGCAAGTATTTCTTATGTTTGCTCAGGCGTCTCATTAGCCCTGGAGGTGGAGGCCCTTTTTCTAACACCGGCAAGTATTTCTTATGTTTGCTCAGGCGTCTCATTAGCCCTAGAGGTGGAGGCCCTTGTTCTAACACCGGAAAGTATTTCTTATGTTTGCTCAGGCGTCTCATTAGCCCTAGAGGTGGAGGCCCTTCTTCTGACACCGGCAAGTATTTCTTATGTTTGCTCAGGCGTCTCATTAGCCCTGGAGGTGGAGACCCTTGTTCTAACACCGGCAAGTATTTCTTATGTTTGCTCAGGCGTCTCATTAGCCCTAGAGGTGGAGGCCCTTGTTCTAACACCGGAAAGTATTTCTAATGTTTGCTCAGGCGTCTCATTAGCCCTGGAGGTGGAGACCCTTGTTCTAACACCGGCAAGTATTTCTTATGTTTGCTCAGGTGTCTCATTAGCCCTAGAGGTGGAGGCCCTTCTTCTAACACCGGCAAGTATTTCTTATGTTTGCTCAGGCGTCTCATTAGCCCTGGAGGTGGAGGCCCTTGTTCTAACACCGGCAAGTATTTCTTATGTTTGCTCAGGCGTCTCATTAGCCCTAGAGGTGGAGGCACTTCTTCTAACACCGGCAAGTATTTCTTATGTTTGCTCAGGCGTCTCATTAGCCCTAGAAGTGGAGGCCCTTCTTCTGACACCGGCAAGTATTTCTTATGTTTGCTCAGGCGTTTCATTAGCCCTGGAGGTGGAGACCCTTGTTCTAACACCGGCAAGTATTTCTTATGTTTGCTCAGGCGTCCCATTAGCCCTGGAGGTGGAGGCCCTTGTTCTAACACCGGCAAGTATGTCTTATGTTTGCTCAGGCGTCTCATTAGCCCTGGAGGTGGAGACCCTTGTTCTAACACCGGCAAGTATTTCTTATGTTTGCTCAGGCGTCTCATTAGCCCTGGAGGTGGAGGCCCTTGTTCTAACACCGGCAAGTATTTCTTATGTTTGCTCAGGCGTCTCATTAGCCCTAGAGGTGGAGGCCCTTCTTCTAACACCGGCAAGTATTTCTTATGTTCGCTCAGGCGTCTCATTAGCCCTGGAGGTGGAGGCCCTTGTTCTAACACCGGCAAGTATTTCTTATGTTTGCTCAGGCGTCTCATTAGCCCTAGAGGTGGAGGCCCTTCTTCTAACACCGGCAAGTATTTCTTATGTTTGCTCAGGCGTCTCATTAGCCCTAGAGGTGGAGGCCCTTCTTCTAACACCGGCAAGTATTTCTTTTGTTTGCTCAGGCGTCTCATTAGCCCTGGAGGTGGAGGCCCTTGTTCTAACACCGGCAAGTATTTCTTATGTTTGCTCAGGCGTCTCATTAGCCCTGGAGGTGGAGACCCTTGTTCTAACACCGGCAAGTATTTCTTATGTTTGCTCAGGCGTCTCATTAGCCCTAGAGGTGGAGGCCCTTCTTCTGACACCGGCAAGTATTTCTTATGTTTGCTCAGGCGTCTCATTAGCCCTGGAGGTGGAGACCCTTGTTCTAACACCGGCAAGTATTTCTTATGTTTGCTCAGGCGTCTCATTAGCCCTGGAGGTGGAGGCCCTTGTTCTAACACCGGCAAGTATTTCTTATGTTTGCTCAGGCGTCTCATTAGCCCTGGAGGTGGAGACCCTTGTTCTAACACCGGCAAGTATTTCTTATGTTTGCTCAGGCGTCTCATTAGCCCTTTAGGTGGAGGCCCTTGTTCTAACACCGGCAAGTATTTCTTATGTTTGCTCAGGCGTCTCATTAGCCCTAGAGGTGGAGGCCCTTCTTCTAACACCGGCAAGTATTTCTGATGTTTGCTCAGGCATCTCATTAGCCCTGGAGGTGGAGGCCCTTGTTCTAACACCGGCAAATATTTCTTATGTTTGCTCAGGCGTCTCATTAGCCCTGGAGGTGGAGGCCCTTGTTCTAACACCGGCAAGTATTTCTTATGTTTGCTCAGGCGTCTCATTAGCCCTAGAGGTGGAGGCCCTTCTTCTAACACCGGCAAGTATTTCTTATGTTTGCTCAGGCGTCTCATTAGCCCTGGAGGTGGAGACCCTTGTTCTAACACCGGCAAGTATTTCTTATGTTTGCTCAGGCGTCTCATTAGCCCTGGAGGTGGAGGCCCTTGTTCTAACACCGGCAAGTATTTCTTATGTTTGCTCAGGCGTCTCATTAGCCCTGGAGGTGGAGACCCTTGTTCTAACACCGGCAAGTCTTTCTTATGTTTGCTCAGGCGTCTCATTAGCCCTGGAGGTGGAGGCCCTTGTTCTAACACCGGCAAGTATTTCTTATGTTTGCTCAGGCGTCTCATTAGCCCTGGAGGTGGAGGCCCTTCTTCTAACACCGGCAAGTATTTCTTATGTTTGCTCAGGCGTCTCATTAGCCCTGGAGGTGGAGGCCCTTGTTCTAACACCTGCAAATATTTCTTATGTTTGCTCAGGCGTCTCATTAGCCCTGGAGGTGGAGGCCCTTGTTCTAACACCGGCAAGTATTTCTTATGTTTGCTCAGGCGTCTCATTAGCCCTGGAGGTGGAGGCCCTTGTTCTAACACCGGCAAGTATTTCTTATGTTTGCTCAGGCGTCTCATTAGCCCTGGAGGTGGAGGCCCTTGTTCTAACACCGGCAAGTATTTCTTATGTTTGCTCAGGCGTCTCATTAGCCCTGGAGGTGGAGGCCCTTGTTCTAACACCGGCAAGTATTTCTTATGTTTGCTCAGGCGTCTCATTAGCCCTGGAGGTGGAGGCCCTTGTTCTAACACCGGCAAGTATTTCTTATGTTTGCTCAGGCGTCTCATTAGCCCTGGAGGTGGAGGCCCTTGTTCTAACACCGGCAAGTATTTCTTATGTTTGCTCAGGCGTCTCATTAGCCCTGGAGGTGGAGGCCCTTGTTCTAACACCGGCAAGTATTTCTTATGTTTGCTCAGGCGTCTCATTAGCCCTGGAGGTGGAGGCCCTTGTTCTAACACCGGCAAGTATTTCTTATGTTTGCTCAGGCGTCTCATTAGCCCTAGAGGTGGAGGCCCTTCTTCTAACACCGGCAAGTATTTCTTATGTTTGCTCAGGCGTCTCATTAGCCCTGGAGGTGGAGGCCCTTGTTCTAACACCGGCAAATATTTCTTATGTTTGCTCAGGCGTCTCATTAGCCCTGGAGGTGGAGGCCCTTGTTCTAACACCGGCAAGTATTTCTTATGTTTGCTCAGGCGTCTCATTAGCCCTAGAGGTGGAGGCCCTTCTTCTAACACCGGCAAGTATTTCTTATGTTTGCTCAGGCGTCTCATTAGCCCTGGAGGTGGAGACCCTTGTTCTAACACCGGCAAGTATTTCTTATGTTTGCTCAGGCGTCTCATTAGCCCTGGAGGTGGAGGCCCTTGTTCTAACACCGGCAAGTATTTCTTATGTTTGCTCAGGCGTCTCATTAGCCCTGGAGGTGGAGACCCTTGTTCTAACACCGGCAAGTCTTTCTTATGTTTGCTCAGGCGTCTCATTAGCCCTGGAGGTGGAGGCCCTTGTTCTAACACCGGCAAGTATTTCTTATGTTTGCTCAGGCGTCTCATTAGCCCTGGAGGTGGAGGCCCTTCTTCTAACACCGGCAAGTATTTCTTATGTTTGCTCAGGCGTCTCATTAGCCCTGGAGGTGGAGGCCCTTGTTCTAACACCGGCAAATATTTCTTATGTTTGCTCAGGCGTCTCATTAGCCCTGGAGGTGGAGGCCCTTGTTCTAACACCGGCAAGTATTTCTTATGTTTGCTCAGACGTCCCATTAGCCCTGGAGGTGGAGGCCCTTGTTCTAACACCGGCAAGTATTTCTTATGTTTGCTCAGGCGTCTCATTAGCCCTGGAGGTGGAGGCCCTTGTTCTAACACCGGCAAGTATTTCTTATGTTTGCTCAGGCGTCTCATTAGCCCTAGAGGTGGAGGCCCTTGTTCTAACACCGGCAAGTATTTCTTATGTTTGCTCAGGCGTCTCATTAGCCCTGGAGGTGGAGGCCCTTGTTCTAACACCGGCAAGTATTTCTTATGTTTGCTCAGGCGTCTCATTAGCCCTGGAGGTGGAGGCCCTTGTTCTAACACCGGCAAATATTTCTTATGTTTGCTCAGGCGTCTCATTAGCCCTGGAGGTGGAGGCCCTTGTTCTAACACCGGCAAGTATTTCTTATGTTTGCTCAGGCGTCTCATTAGCCCTGGAGGTGGAGGCCCTTCTTCTAACACCGGCAAGTATTTCTTATGTTTGCTCAGGCGTCTCATTAGCCCTGGAGGTGGAGACCCTTGTTCTAACACCGGCAAGTATTTCTTATGTTTGCTCAGGCGTCTCATTAGCCCTGGAGGTGGAGACCCTTGTTCTAACACCGGCAAGTATTTCTTATGTTTGCTCAGGCGTCTCATTAGCCCTGGAGGTGGAGGCCCTTGTTCTAACACCGGCAAGTCTTTCTTATGTTTGCTCAGGCGTCTCATTAGCCCTGGAGGTGGAGGCCCTTGTTCTAACACCGGCAAGTATTTCTTATGTTTGCTCAGGCGTCTCATTAGCCCTGGAGGTGGAGGCCCTTCTTCTAACACCGGCAAGTATTTCTTATGTTTGCTCAGGCGTCTCATTAGCCCTGGAGGTGGAGGCCCTTGTTCTAACACCGGCAAATATTTCTTATGTTTGCTCAGGCGTCTCATTAGCCCTGGAGGTGGAGGCCCTTGTTCTAACACCGGCAAGTATTTCTTATGTTTGCTCAGACGTCCCATTAGCCCTGGAGGTGGAGGCCCTTGTTCTAACACCGGCAAGTATTTCTTATGTTTGCTCAGGCGTCTCATTAGCCCTGGAGGTGGAGGCCCTTGTTCTAACACCGGCAAGTATTTCTTATGTTTGCTCAGGCGTCTCATTAGCCCTGGAGGTGGAGGCCCTTGTTCTAACACCGGCAAGTATTTCTTATGTTTGCTCAGGCGTCTCATTAGCCCTGGAGGTGGAGGCCCTTGTTCTAACACCGGCAAGTATTTCTTATGTTTGCTCAGGCGTCTCATTAGCCCTGGAGGTGGAGGCCCTTGTTCTAACACCGGCAAGTATTTCTTATGTTTGCTCAGGCGTCTCATTAGCCCTGGAGGTGGAGACCCTTGTTCTAACACCGGCAAGTATTTCTTATGTTTGCTCAGGCGTCTCATTAGCCCTGGAGGTGGAGGCCCTTGTTCTAACACCGGCAAGTATTTCTTATGTTTGCTCAGGCGTCTCATTAGCCCTGGAGGTGGAGGCCCTTGTTCTAACACCGGCAAGTATTTCTTATGTTTGCTCAGGCGTCTCATTAGCCCTGGAGGTGGAGACCCTTGTTCTAACACCGGCAAGTATTTCTTATGTTTGCTCAGGCGTCTCATTAGCCCTGGAGGTGGAGGCCCTTGTTCTAACACCGGCAAGTATTTCTTATGTTTGCTCAGGCGTCTCATTAGCCCTGGAGGTGGAGGCCCTTGTTCTAACACCGGCAAGTATTTCTTATGTTTGCTCAGGCGTCTCATTAGCCCTGGAGGTGGAGGCCCTTGTTCTAACACCGGCAAGTATTTCTTATGTTTGCTCAGGCGTCTCATTAGCCCTGGAGGTGGAGGCCCTTGTTCTAACACCGGCAAGTATTTCTTATGTTTGCTCAGGCGTCTCATTAGCCCTGGAGGTGGAGGCCCTTGTTCTAACACCGGCAAGTATTTCTTATGTTTGCTCAGGCGTCTCATTAGCCCTGGAGGTGGAGACCCTTGTTCTAACACCGGCAAGTATTTCTTATGTTTGCTCAGGCGTCTCATTAGCCCTGGAGGTGGAGGCCCTTGTTCTAACACCGGCAAGTATTTCTTATGTTTGCTCAGGCGTCTCATTAGCCCTGGAGGTGGAGGCCCTTGTTCTAACACCGGCAAGTATTTCTTATGTTTGCTCAGGCGTCTCATTAGCCCTGGAGGTGGAGACCCTTGTTCTAACACCGGCAAGTATTTCTTATGTTTGCTCAGGCGTCTCATTAGCCCTGGAGGTGGAGACCCTTGTTCTAACACCGGCAAGTATTTCTTATGTTTGCTCAGGCGTCTCATTAGAGCTGGAGGTGGAGACCCTTGTTCTAACACCGGCAAGTATTTCTTATGTTTGCTCAGGCGTCTCATTAGAGCTGGAGGTGGAGACCCTTGTTCTAACACCGGCAAGTATTTCTTATGTTTTCTTAGGCGTCTCATTAACCCTGGAGGTGGAGGCCCTTGTTCTGATCTCAGCAAGTGTTGCCAGCGTTTGTGCAGGTGTCACATTTTCCCTCACGGTCCTTTTTCGTTTCGCATCAGTGGAAATTTTCCCAGTCAAACTTCTTTTTTTTTGGGAGGCATAACTTGAAAAAAACAAACAAACAGAAAAACAAACCACATTTATATATCGGTTAATTTAATTTTTGTCCTAAAAAGAAATAAAATGGAATGAAAAACACGTACCGTCATTGCCGACCCAGAATGTTGTGATGCAGTAATATTTCTGCCCAAAAGAAAAAAAAAGAGAGAGAAAATAAAAAATGAAAATGTTATAGTTAATTTGCTTTTACGAAACAAAAAAAGAAAGGAAGAGGAATGGAAATACTTACCTTCGAGGAGACATCTATAGAACTGCCGTACATCTGGCATGCGCTTCTGAGAATTCCGCGACACTGAAATACACTATCTACCAACAAGTAATTGGACACCCCTGCAATCGACGATATCTGCGGTCCTGACACACGTCACGGCCGCCGCCGTTAAATATCGTGTGGGAAACAACGACGCAACCAGTCGCATGCAAGATGCCACGCAGTTCGGAGCTCTCTGATTTCGAGAAAGGTGTAATCGTCGGGTATCACAGAAATGGCCGATCCATACGTGACTTATCCAGCGAGTTGAAGTACCCAAAATTGACACTGGCCTACATGATTGGATGAGAGGTGACTGTCGGAATGTGCTCCGACTCGGCAGACCCACAAAACTGGGAGTTAGAGACAGACGGGTGCTGGCAAGAAAAATTCGGAAGAATCGCACCAAATCGATGGGCCACATCCGCGAGGAGTTAGAACATGCATCCGTGAGTGTTCTTTCGATGAATACCTTCCGTAAGGAAGCCCATCTGCTCGGTTATCAAGGACGTGCTGCCGCCCATAAGCCTTTGATCACCAAGTCCAAGAGCGCTGCTCGACTAACGTGGTGCAAAGAACGTCGACAGTGGACCGTTGAACAGTGGAAACAGGTTCTCTGGAGCGACGAATCAAGGTTCACCCTCTACCGTTTGGATGGAAGGGTCTGGGTTTGGCGTCTGCCTGGAGAACGCCTCCTGCCGGAATGTATTGTGCCAACTGTGAAGTTCGGCGGCGGTGGAATTATGCTATGGGGGTGTTTCTCCTGGTATGGCACTGGACCCTGGGTCGCAATTCCTGGTAGATTCAACGCCGAGACCTACTGCTTCATTTTGGATGACAATGCGCTTCCTACGTTGTGGCAGTTTTACGGGGTGAACCCATGTTACTTTCAGGATGACAATGCCACCTGTCATGTTGCGAGGTCCACCATGGCTTGGTATGGTGACAATGGGGTTAATCGAATGGACTGGCCTGCGCAGAGCCCGGACCTTAACCCTATCGAGCACCTCTGGGACGAGTTTGAGCGTCAACTTCAGGGGTGCTTACATTACATTCACCGTCCGAAATCGGTGAAGAAACTGACCTGTCTTCTCCAAGCCGAGTGAAAGAAAATACCGCTAGCCGTCGTACAACGCCTGGTTGACAGTATGCCCCGGAGGGTCGCAGCTGTAATCGCCGCTCGTGGAGGCTCCACCAACTATTGAAGGTGAATAAACTTCGTTTTCCTTTGCTATCACAGGTGTCCAATTACTTGTTGGTAGATAGTGTACAATGCACGTATGTCATGTCGCGAGCATACGACTTGACATTGGCATTTATCATCCTTTTGTTTACCGTTTTGAATTCTGAATATATGGAACTCTCTACTCACATTACATTGTAGTTTTGCCTAATGAAGCCGCCCGTTGGTGGTGAAAGCTAGCATTTATTCATTTGTGTTTTTAATTCACCATTAAACGGATATTTTTGCACTTTTTTTGTTATATTCGGTCTCTAACTTAGGCCGTAGATCGGGTATTGGAGTGCTGAATTGTGTTGCAGTTCTTAAAAGTAAAAAATGGAACTTTATAAGAAAATTTTGCCTGGGCACTCCTTAATCCCTGGCTCCGACCACGTCCGAAAATCGTCTACGGTCTAAGTTAGAGTACCATGAGACAGTATACCAAAGTTGGTGGTTCTAAATTGAAAACTGTAGATTTTACGGAAATTTTGTGTGGGGGCCACTTGACCCCGGGCTCCAACCGACCCCTTCCAAAACCGTCTACAGTCTAAGTTAGAGTACCATATGACTTTGGGGAAAATAATTTTTGCACCCCAGTTAGTATCACTAGATATTATATTGGTATCATCGAATCACTACCGAGCGAAAAATACAGAAATTAACAACGAAATTTATACTAAAAAGATAAAGTGATAAATTCCATTAGGAATAATGAGATAAAAAAAATGCAAGCATAAATATAACTACAATATAAAAACAAAACACTGAAAAAATGTGTCCCTTAAATATCTCCTCAAGCCAGAGAGAGAAGTTGGGGAGAAGCGGCTGATGATTGAGATCCGGCAAAAGATATAAGAGGTGTGCAACTTGATTCTCGGCCACAGGCACGACACGTTGACAGCAAATTATAGCAAATCCAACACGTACCTAATCAGAGAAATAATCCCCGTCGTGTTGGATACATTTGAGCCATCGGTAAGGGAGCTACCGAATGCCACTGCGGAAAAAAGAGGGCTGTTTCGAGTTGATAAAGTCTTCAATACTTGTGTGGACCTCCTCGACAGAAGTGAAGTGCGTATCACTCAGGTGATATTGCAGGGAGGGAAAGAGGTGATAATCCAACGGGGCGAAGTCTGGAGAATACGCCGGGTGGGACAAAACTCCTATCCCAGGTCGGTGATCGTGTTTAAAGTTGTTTTCGTGCTGTGAGGACGCGCGTTATCCTGAAGCAACAGGACCGACCTTCTGCACTTGTCGGTGTATGGCCTTTTCGCCTCCATTGCGTCACTCACACGAATGAGTTGCTAACAATAACGCTCAGCATTGACCGTTTCACTAGGTTTGAGCAACTCATAATGTACGACACCGCGCTGATCCCACCATATGCACAGCCACAACTTCCTGGCATGGATATTCGGTTTGGCGGTACTTGTGGTAGGCTGACCTGGATAAGCCCACGGTTTGCGCTGCTTAGGAATATCGTAGAGGTTCCACTTCTCATCAGCGGTGAAAATCTTGTGGAGGAAATCCTTCTTCTTGAATCTGGAGAGCAAGGGCACAGCAACATCGTAGCGCCTGGACTTGTTCGCAGCTGTGAGTTGGTGCGGTACCCAACGGCCCTCCTTGTGAATCCGTCCATGCTTGTGAAGGCGCTTTTCAATGGTTTGCCGTGTTACTCCGAGTTCCTGGGAGAGCTCTGACTGTGTGCGACAGGGATACGCGTCCAACAGTTGTTCCAGTTCCTCACCGTCAACTTTCTGTGGCTGTCCCGGACGTTCTGCATCACGGAGATCGAAATTTTCCTGCTTAAACCGCTGGAACCACTTCTTACTCGTACTGTAGAACACAGCAGCCTCACCCAAAGCAGCACAGATTATTTGCTGGGCTTTCGCGGCACTTTTTTTCAGCTGAAACGCGAACAGGAGGCAGTGCCTCAAATGTTGCTTCTCGAACGCCATTGCTTTCACCGTCAACTTTCGTCCCTTCTGTCACTACAGCTGTGAGCGGTTACAGTTGTCTGGAAAGCTGTTGGATGGCGCTGCAATAAGCCATTATCCCACACAGCTATTTGCATTTGCCGACGTTCTATGATCGCTTGCGGTTAGGGGTCAAGAATTAAGTTGCACATCTAATAAAAGAGATCAGGCACTGTACTGCACTGCGAGTCGCTAGGACGGGCAAAAGCAAACGCAGGTCGGACTGTCCCTCCCTGGCTGCGGCCCTGTATCTCTTGTTTGAATGACCAATGACGATTGCGTTTAATTTTTATTGTTCTGGTGGTATGTTTCATTCAATGTTCAATTACTTCTAGAAAAAAGGAATGCCGGTCATAGACTTGGAAGCTTGACCACAGAAATTCACTTTACCGGACGAATTTGAGTTCCGAGTAGCCAGTAACAGAAATTTCTAAAACTCGTTTATCCCTACCCTTAGGAGTTATATCCTAGCGGGTTAGAACACCTAAAGGCAGGGAGGGAGACATAACCTAGAGGGTTAGACCCTAGTTGGTAAGAATAGCTACAGGTATGGTGTTGTACCAGCTCCGGTCCTGCTTAGACGGCTTTACAAGAACAAGTTTATACCACTTTTTGCCTTAATAGGATACATGGACAGTGGAAAAAGTTGAGTAATTGTGTCATTTGTCCTTTAGGGTTACAGGAGCAGAATGCTTTTCATGAGTCTGCAACGCAGAAAAGAAAACCTAAAAACTGTCTGCATGATAAAGGGAAGCCTAAATGTTGATTTTCCTAAAGTTTATCATTCTGCACCGCGACATTTACAGTGATTACTGTAAAAGGAATTATGAGTTGTTGATTTCATTTTTTCGTCACGTACTTGAGAATGCAGACTGGGACAACGAAACAGTTTTGAAGGCCCAATTATCCAAATCTTGTATTCAAAAGTTCCAAACTGGGTTCTTGGTGAATTTGTTTTCGGCAATATTTTTCTTTACTGGTGTTCTTTTCAACATTCTACAGACAAAAGGTGTGGATATTGCCTTCTGTGTAAAAACAGTTGAACTCACTAAACAACTGCAAAAAAATCCGGGAAAACGACTTCTAAAGAATTTTTCGAGATGCAAATAGATCCGTTGAAAAAAAAATCAGAAGGTTTGAAGTTGAACAGCCAGGAGAAGATTCACGTTGTAAAGCTCTGTTCAGTGAAATTTTGGACAATATTTTAATTCAAATAAAACCGATTTCAGGCTCTCAGAAAGTTATATTTCGTTGGCGCACAGAATTTCTCCCAAGTGGGGGTGACCTCCTAAATTTACTGGGAAAAATAGTAAGAAAGAGGTTGACTTTTGTACATTTATTCATATTCAGTTACTAGTAGTACAAGAACGTTAAATGATTAGAATACGCAGTAGACGAAATTCTTTTTCTGGTTAGATTTTTCTAAGTTTATTTAACAGAACTACTTCCTTATAATTATTGTGTGTTATAATTATTCGGCACATTATTAAGAAATATATGCAGATCGCGTAACGTGAGTTTTTAAAAAAATCCGGGAAAACGACTTCTAAAGAATTTTTCGAGATGCAAATAGATCCGTTGAAAAAAATTCAGAAGGTTTGAAGTTGAACAGCCAGGAGAAGATTCACGTTGTAAAGCTCTGTTCAGTGAAATTTTGGTGAAATTTTGGACAATATTTTAATTCAAATAAAACCGATTTCAGGCTCTCAGAAAGTTATATTTCGTTGGCGCACAGAATTTCTCCCAAATGGGGGTGACCTCCCTAAATTTACTGGGAAAAATAGTAAGAAAGAGGTTGACTTTTGTACATTTATTCATATTCAGTTACTAGTAGTACAAGAACGTTAAATGATTAGAATACGCAGTAGACGAAATTCTTTTTCTGGTTAGATTTTTCTAAGTTTATTTAACAGAACTACTTCCTTATAATTATTGTGTGTTATAATTATTCGGCACATTATTAAGAAATATATGCAGATCGCGTAACGTGGGTTTTTGTTTCAAACTTCGACGTAATAATGTTCCGCTCGGTTGGCCGAAGGGAAGGAGCCCTCCCCGTGGGTTCTCCACTACCCACGAGAAAACAAAACTTTGAATGTCGTAAAATTTGATCTTTGGAGTCACATTTTTTTTATTATTGAAATTTTATTATAGTATTTTTAACTATAAAAATACTATAGTTTTTATATAGCTACAATTTTATAAGTTCTGTCTACTCAGGTCATAACTGCAAATGTTTGATAGGGCTATGTAAAAGCCACGTCAGAACTGAATACAAGAAATTAGAACACCTGCATATGAGATCAATTTCCACAGAGCAACTGAAGAAACCTGTGCAGCAAGTTTACCGTAAAGACAAACTAAGGAGATTTTGCAACTATAAACGTTCTTGTCTTCGACGACGACCCTACAGGCAATCTATCACAAAGCTGCAGTGGATATGCAATCTCTGTTTGAGACACACTTACGGTAGTGTCTTACTTTTTCATAATACACTGCTCGACATAGAAATTGCCCCACCCAGAAGGACGTGTGCTACAAACATGCAAATCGCAGGCCGAGTGTACCCACTCGAGATATGCAAATGTTATTAAACCGAAGCCGATGACTTCACACGTTCGTGAAATAAAGGTGCCAGCATCAACAGGAATGGTAATATGTGGAAGCTGGTAGAAGTGTCGCGGACGCTTCAGATTTGTTGTTTGTGCAAGGAAATTGTTCAGAGAAGGTAGAAAATGCCGGGTACACGCCGTCGGCAGGTTTATCGCCATTTGGATGCGTTTCAGAGAAGAAAAATTGTAGGCCTGTATGAAACCAGCTGGTCTATACGTCGTATCGCTGCTCATGTGCAACGGGATCCACGAAATGTTGGACGCTATTGGCACCAGTGGCTACAAGAAAGTTCATACGTGCGTCGGAAAAGCAGCGGTGTAGTCCGACAGACGTCAGCACGCCTGGACCTGCGGATTATTCGACACGCTCGTTCGTCCCCAGAAAGCACTGCAGCTGATATTCAACGTGCTGTGTCATGGTCCGTGGACGTCGCCATAACGACCCGACTGTAAACCGAAGGATACATGTGGCAAACCTGCGCAGTAGGCAACGAGTTACGTCGACTGCCGTTGACGGCCAGCCATCGCAGCGCTCGTCTGGCTTGGTGCCGAAGTCATGCGAACTGGGGTCATGAATGGACCACGGTGGTATTCTGTGATGAATCCCGTTTCTGTCTGGGGACTGACCATCGACGTATGCGTGTCTGGCGACAATCTGGTTAGCGGACGGAGCCCGGTTTCGTTCAAGACCGCCACATCGTTCGTCAGGCAGGCAGCATGGTTGGGGTGCTAATTTGTGCATAACAGCAGGTCACCTCTTGTCCGCATTACGGGCACACAGACAGCTGTACGATACGTAAGCAAGGTTCTGCAGCCCATTTTGATGCCATTCTTGAATGGCCTACAGCACATCATTTTCCAGCAAGATAACGCCCGTGTACACACCACTCGGGTCTCCCGAGAATGTTTGCAACATGTACAAACACTGCCATGGCCAACAAGATTGCCAAATTTATCCCCAATCGGAAACCTGAAGGACAACATTCGATGTCTTCTGCAATCGAATCGGCCTGCGCACGATCTCGATGAATTATGGGAGCAAGTCAACCGTGCTTGGTGTTCCATTCCTTGGGACGATGTACGTCAACTGTATGACTCACTGAAACGCCGCATTGCTACCTGTATTGCCGTTCGCGGCGGTGAAACCACTTACTGAGGCGTACCCATCATGCTGCATTATCTCATCTGATAAACACTGTACTTGGCTGAAAATAACCTCAAGGTAAACCCTTATGCATTCCTATTTGCATGCTCAATTTCACCCCTCTCTCCTCATTTCTCTTGGGTGGGGCAATTTCAGTGTCGAGCAGTGTATTTGTTTAGGTTCTGGGCTACAGTGAAGAGCAATTGAATTAGAGACGCCGCGTTATGCAAACGCGGCGCTGTGGGTGGCCCTGTAAACGGAAACGACACGACGTATGCAGCGATCCGACAATATAAGGAGCGATGCGACGGGAATCAGTAAGAGTCGGACGCAGCATAAGTAAGACAAAGGATCTAAGCGCATTTGATCGTGAGCAAATTGTCGGAGCCCGGCAAATGGGTCACTCCATCTCGGAAGTCGTACAAGCACTGGGATTTTCACGAGCCACTGTGTCACGGGTGCACCATGAGTACATCGAATCCGGTAAAACCATCCCTGCAAGGGCCAACTGCCGTGGATAACAGCGTGTGGATGAGTGGGGTCATCGTCGGCTAGCTCGCATTGTAACAGCGGATAGATGGGCCACAGTGCAAGAAATCACTCGGCAATTTAACGCTGGTGCACAAAAACGTGTAAGCAGCCACACCATCCAGAACCATCTCCTCGCTATGGGGTACAGAAGCCATCGTCCCACGAGGGTACCGCTGCTGACCGCACATCACAGGGTGCAAAGATTAGCATGGTCGCGGGAACATCGCCACTGGACCCTAGACATGTGGAAAAATGTTGCCTGGACTGATGAGGCGAGATTCACGTTGGTACATGTGGATGGCAGGATAAGAGTACGGCGCAAACCACATGAAGCGATGGATCCTTCTTGCCAGCAGGGTACTCTTCAAGCAGGTGGGGGTGGCATTCTCGCCTGGGGAATGTTTACGTGGACTGAAATGGGACCCCTGGTACGTGTGACATCGTCTTTCACAGGTCAACGTTACCGGGATATCCTGGACGACCATTTGCTCCCGTTTGTGCGTCTTCAACATCCCACTGGGGACCTCATCCTGCAACAAGACAATGCACCGTGCCATCGCTGCCGAATTGTATCTGAATGGTTGGATGAACACTCCACCGACGTGAGCTCGCTTCCTTGTCCAGCTATGTCACCTGACCTCAATCACATCGAGCACATCTGGGATGCCATCGAGAGAGATGTTCGAGGCTCTGACCCCCCTCCATCAAATCTTCGTGAACCATGGGAACTTGTTTAGATGTCGTGGATCCGTATGGCTTCCCAACGCTTCCGGTGTCTTGTCGAGTCCATGCCGAGACGAATCGCCGCCGTCATCAGGACGAAAGGTGGTGCTACACGTTACTAGACAGGTATCTCTAATTCAATTGCTCTTCAGTGTATATATGGCTAAAAGATACGAAGCTGGGCAGAGGCGTAACTTGGTATTCGCTCGCCCGGAGCAAACCACAAAACATGCGCGCCCCCTGCTCCCATCGAAGTTATTAAGCCAAAAGATCTTTACCGCCTGAAATATTATAATCCTGCTTGTTGCAGGAATTTTTAGGAAAGTAAAATCGTTTTTGTGGGTTGATTGCGCATATATTTGCATTATTTAGTACCCACATGCATATGCAATAACAATTAAAAAAAAAGAAAAAAACTAGCACTGGCCAGCGGAAATTGCTTCTGATCAGACCACACTGCATTTTGCATTTTCTTTTTTTATCGTATTCTCTTGCAGTTAATTGATAACTAATAATCACTAACGGCTCTGCAATCGATTTAAAGAACGGGCTATTTTTTCGGCGGACCAGAGGAAGAAGATCTTTGCGAAGTTATTTTTATTTTAATTGTAGTTTAACAACCTGAATTTTAAACATTTTTATTTTGGTATGATACTGCAAGTAGGGTACTAGGTTAGGTGTGATTTCTTATCCCAAACGGGAAAGGTCTTTTCCCCTCATTAATTCAGTCGGAAAGAAATTAGGAAATAAGGGGCAGCACTCAGCAGAAGGATTTCGTCCATTTCTCTTACCCTTACTATAATTAAGGATGTTCTGGGTAGTGAAGCTGAACTGGACGCGGAAAGCCTTTAGGACTGTAAAATACAAAATGTGAAGAGAGCAGTGAGATTCTCAACTGCCCCGGAGTTCCGACCTTTGGTACCACATTAAACGGGCCAAATGCAGCTTGCAGTAATGAATCGTCCCCAGAGAATCTTCAAAAATGCAGTATGAATGATATTTTTATGTTGTAACGTACGAACAACCGCGCCGCCATTTCTGATTGTAAGTAACTTACATCCCCTGTGTTATGTCATATGTTCATTCAAACCAGGGCCGCACAGGGTTGAAGAAAAAAGACTTCTTGCCTACCATCCAATGATGAACTACCACACTTATATATCCCGAGGTTCGAGGACGCTTGGAACCAACCGACAACAGCATCTTGGTGCCGCCGCTGGATAACCTTTCCACAGCAACTTAATCCTGCGAGTAATTCCGAAGTCGACACAAAGAATTCACTCGACGCACAATAAGAACATCTGACATATATTTTACACAATCACATAACCACACACACACACTAGATATATCAGAAATATAAAAACATCGGCCTCGTTTACAATTGATGTTCTATCTTGCTCAAATAGCACGGCTTTCGTCTCTCTCTTCACACTGAATTTCAGCGCCCTCTATCAAATCATTGCCGCAGCTGCTCGGAGCTTTTTCTTCTTCAGGAGTTGTTCTTCTTCTTCCGACACCCTGCATATTTTGAGGAAGAAATGCGAATTTTAAGCCGCCAAGCTACCGCAACTGGCGAAAGAAATTGTAGGTAAATTCTATAGTTCTGTACCAGAAGCTGAAAGTTTCAATTCTGATTTCAATCAGACTGTACACAGTAATTTTGCGCCCCTCTTGAGATGCTCCCAGGAAGCTCCCCGCCTGCCGCGCCCTAGTTACGCCTCTGAAGTTGGGTCACGCGCGATTCAAGTGCGTTGAAGAGATGAATAATGCCTGGTTAGGCTTAGGAAGAATCAGATTTCACCAGCAATAAAAATATCCAAGTACTTTTGCTTTAGAATGTACGTATTTAAAGAGGAAATGAATTCAGTCCTAAGCTTTCAACACTGAACATCATAGTTGAATTCATTACTAACAGTATTTCAAGGTTCATCAATAAATATCGCATGACCACTAGACTGATTGAGAGAAATGCTTTTAGCATTTCCGAATGCATAAATACTGCATTTATGGAAATATTTTAAGCCAATTCATAGAAGTGAAAAACTGAAAAATAGCAAAATACATTTTTCTGCTAATTGCATTATCATGATATTTCATAGCTCTGCTTGATTATACACTTACCGTAGGGTTTTTCCAAGCTTTTCTGTTGTTTACGTAAAAATATGCCATACAATTTCAGGTAGCAACCCAATTATATGCAAGACATTTGGTTCTAAAAATTTTTTAACGTAATTAACACGAATTCCTTTTCAGAGAACAAAAAGTAACAATATATATACATATTGATACGTCATCGTGCCGAGCGAGGCTAGAAATTCCACCGCTTGACACCAAATGATACGACGTGCAGAGCAGTTAGGTTAAATTCTAAGCGTGCGATGTTCTTTAATTTTCGGGAGCTGGTTAAATTAGGCCAGAAAGGAGACCGAGGATCCGAAATACAGGAAGTTAACGCCAGAGCCAAAGAACAGAGAGCCAAAATTATACCCACTAATCTTTTTAATTGGCCAGACACCCTGTCTGCCGGAAGGCCAATTTGTACACTCAGTCTGAGAAAAATTGCGAGGGATTTCCCCTCTTACTAAGTCTTTATTCTTTCCTCAGATTCGAGGCGTAAGTGGCGTGCAGTTCATCGTACCAGGAACGATCAAAGTCCTAGGTAACAGTTACGGCTAATAATCACAGTTCGCAGTCTATTTGCTTGTGGGTGGATTAGCAGTCCCGTCCCAAAACTACTCTAGATAGTGATAAAGGAAATACTCACGGATGGGATGTCGAAATGTTGTAATTCACTAGATGAAAATGGTTTTTCTCGCTCATCGAGGCGACTCTTTGCCGGCCCGGTAGTTGAAGTGAGCCGAACGACTGGTTCGCCTGACCACCCACACACACATACACACAATTAGGGAAGTAGTTAGGTGCGGCGCGTTGGCGAGGGAGGGTTTTCCCGGTCTTCTTGCTTGGTTCCTCCGTTGTCGTGCTGCTTGGAAGAGAAGAGGATCACTATAGAGATTCCGCGGTCAGCTCGAGGTCGCTGACCCTCCTGGGCGAACCACACGTTAACTGGTCGGTCGACGTAGGGGTTCGATTTCTCGGACCCGAAGAGCAGTGGGCCTTGAACTGCAGAGAACTTCTCTCCGAAACCCACCTGTGACGTCTGTTCTCCCTTGGACTTACCTCAGCCAAAGTAAAGAACACTTCTTTTTGCATTTCTACCACAGGTTTGCAAGCGGACTGGCGTTCACCCCTCAGGTACGGCTTTTGTCCATTTTCAGCTCATCATTCGTCTGACAACCGCGAATCGGATGCTTCTGCTATTTCTTCGTTGGCAGCCGGGCCGACCCGACTTACTCCTTCAAACTTCGGTATGCAACTGCTCTTTTACTCATCCTGTGCTTCCCTCTGCTCTATTGCTAGGCGATTGCCTTTTTTCAATTTTTTAGGATTTCTCTTCTTTCGTACAGGCGCTTGTTGCTGGCCTCCAACCCCCGATAGCCATAACTTTCGGTTCGGCGTAGCTTAACGGATTTTTGGCATTAATGACTCACTTGAAAGCCTATTTACGAGGGCCCAAGCACCCCGCCATCGAAACGCTTGGTGGTCCCCTCTTGCTCCGGGTGGGCTTTTCACTCGCAACCTTACAATTCCTTTGTTTAAACCAGCAAAAACGCATTAATTGACCTCGTATGGCGGCAGCTGGGGGAACGCTATTTACTAGAGTGTACTGTTCCTACGGTCAAGTTTGCAGCTGGCAGTATATTCGTGTGGCGGTGTTTTTCGTGGTATGGTCCCGACCCATTGGTTATCGTGGACAAACCTGTTAACCAGCACGTCTACCTTGGTATTCTAGACAATTATGCCCTACCAACTCTGTGGCAATACTATGGAACCGAGCCTTGTTGGCACCAGCAGGATAATGCACCGAGCCATAAAGAAAGGACTGTTACGGCGCCGTTTGGTAATAAATCCGTATCTTGTGTGGACTGGCTAGCACAGAGCCCTTATCGTAATCCCATAGAGCACCTATGGGATGAATTAGAGCGCCGCATAAGAAGTTTGGAACCAAGGCCTACTACTAGGTAACAGTTAGCAGCAGCATTATGTATTAAATGGAAGTGCATACATATCGCTGTGTTCCAAAACCTTGTCGAAAGCATTTCTCGAAGAGTCAGTGCATGCATTACGGCCAAAGGTGGACCGACACCATACTAATGTATGTCAATAAATGCTATATTGTGTTTCTCTTGTAGGTGTCCGGTTACTTTTGTCAATATAGTGTATATAGCTATTTACTACGTTCAAAAAGTTCCGGAACTTTTTCAATATTTGCCAAATGTCGTTCAAAAAGTTCCGGAACTTTTTTAATATTTGCCAAATGTCGTTAAAAAAGTTCCGGAACTTTTTGGATATTTGTCAAATGTCAGTGAATTACGACCGAAAAGCCAGAACCGGTTTGATCCAGATCCAACACGTACAGCGTAGTTCGTGATTTCAGGCATTCGAGGCTCTCCGTCGCGAGGACAACAATGTCGAATTTCGAACAGCGTTCAAGTGCAAAATTTTGTGTTCTGCTCGGAAAATCTTTCGTTGAGACTTTTCAAATGATTAAGTCAGCTTACGGTGAGAGTGCAATGAGTCGAACTAGAGTTTATGAGTGGCATCTACGATTCGAAAACGGCCGACAGAGTATCGAGAATGATGAGAGGTCAGGACGACCTTCAACATCCACAACGGATGAACAAATCGCCATTGTCAAAGAAATTGTGAAAAATGACCGTCAAAAAACTGTTGCAGTGATTGCAGAAGTTGCCGGCATCTCAGTTGGAAGTTGTCATGCCATTTTAACAGAGAAACTGGGCATGCATCACGTGTGCCAGCAAATTGTTGCCAAAAACCTGACACAAGAAAAAATGGATGAGCGCATGCAAGTTTGCAGGAATAACATCGATGCAGTGGATTCAGATCCCAATCTCTTGAATCGATTGATCACTGGTGATGAAACTTGATGCTTTCTGTACGACCCCAATCCCACCGACAGTCAAAAGTTTGGAAATCACCGTTGTCACCACGACCAAAAAGTTCAAGGCTGACCGCTACAAAGGAAAGGCCTTGTTAACAGTTTTCTTCGATGGCAAGGGAGTCGT
This sequence comes from Macrothele yani, assembly GCA_039090855.1. Classification (NCBI taxonomy): domain Eukaryota; kingdom Metazoa; phylum Arthropoda; class Arachnida; order Araneae; family Macrothelidae; genus Macrothele; species Macrothele yani. Next base: position 76,677,157 of record CM077007.1, on the reverse strand, counting down.
ACACAAGGAATTCCTTCAATATGGTCGTACAGTCACTAAAGAAGAGTACGTCAACGTCCTGAAACGTCTCCGAGAATCAGTGAGACGCAAGCTAACCGATCTTTGGAAGACCAACTCGTGGGTTCCCCATCACGATAATGCGCCGGCCCAGAGATCTCTCCTGGTGACCTGTCCAAACATCACATTCCCGTTCTTCCACAACCAGCTTGTTTACCCGATCGCGCCCGTATGACTGTTTCCTTTTTCTCCGGATGAACAATTTTACTTAAGGGGCGACGCTTTTCAAGTTCCGAAGAAGTTCAACGAGCTGCGACGAAGGCACAGGTGGATGTGGCAAAAGAAGGCTTGAAATCTGCATTTAAATCTTTGTATGAGCGCTGGCAAAAATGCAAAGTTGTACAGGGTAACTGCTTCGAAGGAAACACCGCATAAACAGGTATTATCCATACTCCTTCTTTTTAATATAAAAAGTTCCGGAACTTTTTGAACGTACTAGTATATATAACTGTATGTGGAGCCATACTGACTGCAGGGCATTTGGCAGCTACTGGAGGGTGCGTGGTGGAGGAACCATCGAGCGAACAACACGATCGAGGTGGTCCCACAGATGCTCAAGTCTGGGGAATTAGGGGGCCAGGGAAGTACTTTGAAATCTTCATCGTGCTCTTCCAAAAACTCTCGGACATTTATAGCTGTGTGACCTGTCGCATTGTCGTGCTGGAAGATCCCATCCGTCCCAGGGGAGACCATCAGCATGCGTGGGTGTACGTGGTCTGCAAGGGTGGATTCATAACAAATTCGGTCCATAGTGTCTTCCACAGGTATGAGTGGACCCAGGGAATGCCACAAAAACATTCCGCAGATCATAACGCCTCCCCTACCAGCTTGTGTTCTTCCAGCAATGGTTGAAGAGTGTTTGTTCTCCGATGTTTCTCACCATATACGCTAACCTCTATCCGTTCGATGAAGCAGAAAACGTGAGTCATTGGAAAAGGCAATCCCTTGTCAATCAGCGGAGATCCAGTTCTGATACTGCCGTGCAAATGTAAGCCTTTTCTGCCGATGCACCTTCGCTATCATAGGTGCAATGACCATCCTTCTGCATCGGAGCCCCATACGTAGCAGGGTTCACTGAACTGTCGGCTTAGACACACTTCCGGTAGCCCCCTGGTTCATTCGGACAGTGAGTTGCTCCACTGTAGCATGTCGATCGTCCCTCACGCGCCTTTGCAGCCGACGTTCACCTCTCACATCAATGGCACGTGGTGCTCCGCAGTTTCCACTTACTTATTCGCAATGGTGCCATTTCTCCAATCAGGATACACTTTAACCACAGCAGCACGCGAACAGTTCACAAACTCCGCTGTTTCAAAAACACTGCACCCTTGGCCCGAAAGCCGACAATCAGCCCTTTTTACAAATCTGATAAATCGCTCCTTTTATCCATGACAGTAACGAGTGAAATGTTTTCAGAATGCCTACAGCACACCTTATATACCCTCCAAGCCAGCTCAGGGCATGTGCCTTCTTTCATTGGCTACGCGCTGTTGACGTCAAAAGTAGGAGATGGTCACAATAATGTGACTCGACCGTGTATATACACTGCTGGCCACCCAAAATGCAACACCAAGAAGGACACGAGATAGCAAAGCCAGATTTACTGGACACATAGCAACAGATACAAAGATGAAACGATTGAGCTTACAGGCCCGTGCAACTTGCGGAACACGCACACATCAATAGCTCGTGTGGCCCCCATGGCTGGCAATAACGGCAGCTACACGCCGCAGCACCGAACGAAAGAGGCTGTGGATGTGGGCTTGGGGTATGTCGGTCCAGGCTGCTTCCACACGTTGCCACAGTTCATCAGGCGTAGCCGCGGATGGTGCTTGCCGGGCCACGGCAGCAGTGACACCTGATGGGCCATGAAGAATTGTTGCACGTTGCGTGCCACGTGCGGTCGCGCATTGTCCTGTTGAAACGAGGCCGCTGGCAGGTCCTGCAGTAAGGGAGGACTACAGGCTCCAAAACATCGGAGATGTAGCGGTGGCTGTTGAGTGTACCGGCGATGCGTACCAGAGGGGTGCGGTGTCATATCCAATTGCGCCCCAAACCATAACGCCAGGCGACGGACCGGTATGGCGATGCATAATGCAGGCGTCATACAGTGTCTCGCCGCGGTGCCGCCACACGCGGATCCGACCACCGTGGTGTCGTAGGCAGAAGCAGGATTCGTCGCAGAAGACAATGTCGTGCCATTCCGTAGTCCAGGTGCGGCGTTCAACGGCCCACTGCCGCCGCACTCGCCGGTGGTGTAACATGAATGTCAATCGGAGCAATGGGCGCCGTGCGACAAGTCCCCGCTCCTGCAGACTACGTCGAACGGCACGTGCTGACACGGGTTGTTGCGCAACACACCCTAATTCCTGCGGTAACGTTCGTGATGTGGTGGTGCGAGCCGTCAATGCTCACCGCACAACGTGCCGGTCCTTTCGTTCGGTGGTGGGCTGCGGTTATCACTCACGTCGGCCCGTCCGTCTCTCCTGCACCCACCGAATCCATACTCGCCTCACTGTGGCTGGATGTCGTCCCACACGAGCACAGCTGTCTCGGTACGATAAAGCGCTGTCGCGATAAGCCACTATTCGTCCTCTGTCGAACTCCGAAACGTGCTGGAATGACTGCCGTATTCTGCGACGAAGCATCAGAAAGCTTTCCACGCACAGGTCCGGCGGCACAACACACTTCCACTACTTACAGCCCGCCTTCTGTGCACCCTTCTTATAGTGCTTCTCGGTGGCGTGCCCGGCGCACATTATTTGCATATGCCCTGCAATGATAATCGTTTGCATGTCCTCTCGCGGGTGACGCATGCTGCGAATTTCAGGCCAATGGGATGCTTCCTTCTTGGTGTTACATTTTGTGTGGCCAGCAGTGTATATATACAGGGTGATCAGAATCGACAGCGCAATAAACATATCGGACGATTCCTGGTGGAAAAGAAGCCGAAAATCGTTGTCTGTTGTCTGATCGGACGTCGCATTCCGGAGATATAAGCGCCGAAAGTTCGTGACGTCATATCCGGTAAGAATACAGATATTAGAAATAACTTAGCTAATCACTTTGTCAGAAAACATGTAATTTACTGATGTGTACCAGTACAACACAAATGTTAAAACACGTGGATTCGTATCAGATTACAACATGTGTTCAAAATGACCACCTTGTAGTGCAGAACAGGCGGCAGCCCGCCGAGGAATAGACATCTACACGCGCTGCAGCAAAGCAGTGGTTACAGTTTTGAGGGCTGCGTGTAAGGTAGCCACTAGATCGTGCAGGCTGTTGATAGGCCGTCGATATACCAGTTCCTTTAGATGACCCCAGAGAAAGAAGTCCTATGGGTTAAGATCCGGCGATCTAGCGGGCCATGCGACAGGATCACCACGACCAAACCATCAACTGGGATGTTCCGTATCCAGCCACTGGCGAACATTTGCAGCGTAATGCGCCGGTTCTCCATCATGCTGGAACCATAGATTTGCTGAGAACAGCCAATGGTACGTTTTCCAGTAAGTCCGGCAGAACATCACGTAGGACTACAGTCCACAAGATCCGGCGGATGAAACTATCATCAGTCCACAAGATCCGGCGGATGAAACTACAGTATTATCAGCAGCAGGTTGCTGTAGCAGCCACTCACAGTATGCTTGTCTTCTAGGATAATACTGCGGTAGTAGGCCGCGCACCCGTGTGATGTGATATGGATGCAGGTTTTCGTCGTGTAGAACGGAAAGTACGGTACTTTGGTGCACACCGAACTGTCACGCGATCGCACGGCTGCTGGTCGCTAAACTCTAGTATGGCGTCCTCGTGGGATACTGTTCTCACAGAGGGTCCAGCGCCACTGTCTACACTTGGACGTGGTGCGACATTGCCTGTGTCGCGCATTCGAGCGTCAAGCCGCCGTATGACCAGGGCGTTCGGTGCCGTCGTGCCGGGTATCGCTCGCTGTAGGCCCTTGCTGCACGTAATGCTGAACCATGGCATTCCCCCAAAAGGAGATACGTGTCACAATACTCTCTCAAACTGTACGACATATCGCTACCCACATTACTGTCAAATGTACCAACGAAGTATGAGCTTACCTGCTACCGTCGCCAACCCTTTTTATCCCTACCTGCTGTATCGCGCAGGCGTAAAACTGATGGTTTCGCGCCACTACGTCCTTCAAATATGCATACCCACCCCGTCCAACATTTTAAAATGTTGATTGCCTTTTTTCCCATTATTTTTTTTTAATTGGAGGTTTAACGACCACCGTGAGCAACTCAGTACTTGTCCGTCCTGAATTTAGGACCACTGGTTCCAGGGAAGGGAGAGAGTCAGTGCCGTAGGACAAGCGCAACATCCATGCTTCACCGGGTTTGAACCTGGACCTCTTTCGGACAAATGATCAGAAGCCATCGCCTTAGACCACTGCGCCACCAGGGCGGCTTGATTGCTTTGTGATACGTGCGTCTGTATAACTATCCACGTCGCTCTTCAACGAGCATGTTCGTTAATGGATGTTACATCACGAAACTTTCGCCGCGTATATCTTCGGAATGCGACGTACGATCGGACAACGGTTTTCGGCTTCTTTCTCCACGAGGAATCGTCCGGCAGGTTTATTGTGCAGTCGATTCTGATCACCCTGTATATGTCTCGGTACCCGAGACACCTGAGTAGGCGGCTTCAGACCATTCGTCCGGGAGGGACGCGGACCCGGGTCCCAGATGATGTATGGGTGGTTTGTTTGTCTGATGGCACTGAACCTGCCCTTTTACCGATCGAATGACGCTAATTTTGGAAGGAAGACTGCTTATAGCCTTACGAGTCGTCAATGACGGTCGTTAAACTACAAAATGCGTAACACAAAAAAGACATACACTGAAGTGCCAGAAAAACTGGTACACCAGTCTAATACTTGATAGGTCACCCACGGGAGCGCAGGACTGCAGAAATACGACTGGGCATGGACTACACTAACTTCTGGAAATATGCTGTAGGCAATGCACAGAGCGTTCCACAATTCAGGTGTATTCCTAGGTCTCGGACTCTTGTGTTCGATAGCGCGTTGCATGGCATCCCAAATGTGTTCTAGAGACTTGGGTGGGAATGACAACACCCCAAACTCAGATGAATGCTCCTCTAACCATAATGTGGCGTCCCGACACTTGTGTGGAGGTGCATTGTCCTGTTGGAACAGGCCGAACCCATCAGCATGAATGCAGGATATGAACGGGTGTACCTCGTCAGAAAGGATGCGCACATAGCGTTGGCCGGTCACAGACGTTTGTAGACGTACCAGTGGTCCCAATGAAGTCCAGCTAAACAGACCCCATACCCTTACGAACCCTTCACCAGCCGGTACAGTTCCCTGTTGACAGGCGGGATCCATCGCTTTATGGGGTTTGCGCCACACTCGAATCCTTCCATCTGCCCAATACAGTTGGAAACGCGACTCGTCAGACCAGGCTACTTGTTTCCAGTCATCAAGTGTCCAGTGGCGGTGTTACCGTGCCCAAGCGAGGCGCATAGCTCTGTGTCATGCACCCATCAAGGGGAATCGAGTTGGGCGTCGGCCCCCAAAGCCCATATCGTGCAGGGTACGTTGCACAGTCCGGACGCTGATGCTTGTTGAGGCTCCAGCATTGAAATCCGATGATACCTGCGAGAGTGTTACACGCCTATCGCGTGAAACGATTCTTGACAGCCGACGATGGTCACGTTCACCCAATGTCTTTTTTACGGCCACACTGGTATCGTAGGTTGGAGGTTTTGCCGGAATACTTGTAGTCACAGTACATCCTTGCAATGTTCGTCCGTGAAAATCCGAACTTCGTTTCTACCTCCGAAATACTATGGCCCATATCACGAGCGCCAACTATGACACCGCGTTGAAAATCGCTTAAATCCTTATTACTTGTCATTCTCATGCCGAAAACAGCTCTGACGGCTGGCAAGGATGTCTATCGCTTTATATACTCACTGGCGGACGCAACCGAGTACGCGCATAGGTGACGTTGCTATGTATTTTGCATAAGCTCGTCTGTACCAGTTTTTCTGGCACTTCAGTGTGCATATACTACTGACTAGCCATTATATTAAATTATGAACTACTGATCTAACATAGCCGCATTTCGGTGATGTTTGCGAAAACTCGCGTATTCACAAAGCACGTGAACAATGAAGATGAAGCATTTTACAATTATTACTACTTCGTGATATGTATTTAAAAGTACATTTCACATTTATGCACCTATTTTTCCACTTGATAAAAGCAGTTCTGTGCTGACACGAAGTTTACCTGTTTTTATTTTAATTAAAAGATACTCTTAGATAATCTGTTTTTCCATTTTTGTTTGAATATTATCGAATTATATGTACTAACATGGCTACAAAAACTTTCGAAAAGTTGGGTTTCTACACCCCAAGAAGATGTTTATAACTTGTCATTGCCCCGCTCAGTGTACCAGATCTTTTGTTTAATCGTACAGCTAACTGAAAAGAGTATGGTTAAAGTAAAGCTACTCCAATATGATGGTATGTTTTTTCAATTCCAAAGCTTTCGTCAAAGACAGTATCGGCCTATTTACAATGTAGTACTTTCTCTGAAAAGGAGTCCCAAAAGAAGGGAGGAAGTGGAAACAAAATGGGGCCATGCATGCTTAAGAAAAGAAAAACTTAATTTTTACGCTGTATACATGCAGTGTACTAAGAAACGAATACAAGAAGTCACAAGAAGTGGGCTGGTCAATGGTGATAGCGGAAACGGAATTTTTCAACACTTGTCGTGCGATCAATGTTCCGGGCATATTTGTTTTTTTATAAGTTACACGACTCGCAAAACATGCTTTTATAGCCCAACGACTTGCATGTGCCGCAGCAACATTTACGTCTAGCTACAAATTTTACTCAGGGAAAATTTCTTTGAGCTCATGGGACTCTAAAAAGCAGCACGCGATGTCTGCGCGTTCACTCCGTGTTGGTGGAAAATAATAGGCATAGAAAAAGTCTACAGGAAACGGAGTAAGTCGCGAAGATTACAAACTAGTATTAGCTCATCAGCAAAATAATACTTTACCATAACTGCAGGTTTCTGCCAATTCCGTTGGAAACCATATTAGGTAAAGGAGGCACAAAACAATTTTTTTGGACTTGTATTATGAATTTTGAAAAACATTATTTGAATTTGTGTTGTCAGTGTTGTCTGTTATTGTTTTACAACAGAAATTCTTTTACACCACACAAATGTTTATACAATGAATATTATCAACTTAGTAGTGTGTCATTATCCGACAACTCACCTTGCAGGAAATTAAAAATGGACATTTTTGGCAAGTAGTAATTTTATTAGCTGAGAGATATTTACGCCTTTTATCTAAAATGAGTTCATGAAAAACCATTCGTGGAAATTTACCATGAATGTTTTACAAGATAAATACGACTCCGTTTGAAATTCGACTCCTGCTCATCAATAAAAATTCCTTCAAACGTTCGGGTAGCAGGAGATCGATAATGCACAATACGAGGTGATGGAATGGTATGTACAAAATTTACTGAGTCCTCAAATTGCCATAGGTTGAATGGGTGCTCTTGATATGCCTGTGAAAAAGCTGTGACGCATAGTGCATTGAAGAAAAGAGTTCTAACACACAGCGCTATCTGATTTGGAACTGAAACATCCTGTGTGGAATTCACTTCTATGCTGAAAATGCCTGCTTGCTGAATTTCACTAGCAATGTCGAGTTGTATTTGAAGGGCTAAATATTTTATTATTTTGTTGACGAACGACTTGACAGGAATGTAATAAGGCCACCTCTTCCTTGTGATTTAGATTGCCTATCCTTTGCTTTTTGAATGGCCATATCTACCTGTGTCTTCAGGATTTGGTCGTATTTAGAAACCAGCATAACTAGTTCTAAGAAGTTGCCGTGGTTAATGCATCTGTTGTTGCGATCTACAGCAACTTCAACGGATCCTCTATAAGCTAGTCCTTGCATGCCGATGAAAAAGATCATGGCCGCCCCGGTGGCGCAGTGGTCTAAGCGATGGCCTCTGATCATTCGTCCGAAAGGGGTCCGGGTTCGAATCCCGGTGAGGCATGGATGTTGTGTTTGTCTTACGGCACTGGCTCTCTCCCTTCCCTGGAACCAGTGACCCTAAATTAGGGACGGGCGACTGCTTATAGCCCATTGAGTTGCTCACGGTGGTCGTTAAACCTCCAACCAAAAAAAAAAAAAAAAAAAAAGATTATGTCAATTAACCTGTGAATCACCTGTGCCGCCCTGGTGGCGCAGTGGTCTAAGGCGTTGGCCTCTGATTATTCGTCGGAAGGGGTCTGGGTTCGAATCCCGGTGAGGCATGGATGTTGTGTTTGTCTTACGGCACTGGCTCTCTCCCTTCCCTGGAACCAGTGACTCTAAATTAGGGACGGGCGACTGCTTATAGCCCATTGAGTTGCTCACGGTGGTCGTTAAATCTCAAAAAAAAAAAAAAAAAAAAAAAAAAAAAAAAGAATCACCTGCCTCCTGCTTTCGATGACACTTCTCCGTTTTGTTGCCATATCCTTGTCGATCAAAGTTTCAATGTCCATACTTTTGCAGATCTGCAGATAGCATTGTCACGGGTAACGGAATGTACATGCATTTCAATCTGTTTATAATGATGTTTAATCTCAACTTTAACTTCATGGACGAACAGGCTTTCTCTGTCTGAGGCAAATAGCACGCAGACACTGCAGTGTTTTTTCTTTGCTTCAAGGCAGCATGACAACCATTTACGAGAGACTGTAGTGCCATCGGGCAGAGCGCGTTTGTACGTTTTGCTTGCCTTAAATGGAAATTGTGTTCAATATCACTTGGCTGAACTGGATGGTGCTTCATAAATGCAAGTTTCTCCGTAATTGATGCATGTAATCCGGGCGGAACAAATTTCCAAAGTTCAGTATACACTGCTTCAATGTCGTTCCTTTCTTGTTGTTGATCGATAATTTCGTTCGCTGATATCTGACGTGTGGATTTCTCTTCATTTTATTCCTCCATGAGATCTTCAGTACATTTTGCAACTCTATCCATCCTGATATTCAGCAGGATCTGGCCAAATCATGAGTTCAGTTAACATGATAAAAACTTTGATCAAATAAATTAACTATTTTAAGTTTATTTTGCACAGTTATTTAAATGTTTCTGAGAAATTTAATCATTGAGATAAAAATAAACCTGCGCTCTGAAGCACATATTAAAAGGATACCAATGTCAGGATGTAGATCTTGAAATAGCAAACTTGTCGAAGATCCTGCTGAAGATGCTGCAGCGAGATTCAAACTTATGTCATCGTAGTTTAGGGAGATTTCAGGTTTAATTTTATGGTTATTGAAATTTGAAGATCAGATTGCCAACTGTTGTAATTTATTACTTGAACTTAAAAGGATGCAGCTGACGTCTTTCGTTTGTTCTGTGCTTGAAGATGTGATAGGCGGATAATGATCGGTTGATATTGTTGGTCGGAACACAAATCCAAATAGCTTCCTCTGCTTTGGATTTGTTTCTATTCTCTCTAATTCACGCTTCCTACTTTCACAGCGTTATTTAGTTCCAGATTTGTCGCTTCTTTCCACTAGTTTTGTCCATTTTCTATCAGCTTCATTCAGTCATGAAATAAAAAATAAATTCGTCAGAAAAGTAATGTCAAATATTGTTTAAGCGTAATGAATTTTCTACTATCGAAAGCAACATAAACCAAATATGAAAAAATGCGCTAATTTTTATTATTAATTTATTAATTCTAATGCAGTAGCATTTTGCCCGATGGAGTTGTCATATAAATTTAGTGCTGTGACTGTATGGCCAATATAAAGTAGAATACTAGAGAATTGCTATTGAATTGAATTAAATAATTACCTGCTCTCAGAATGAAGCTAGTACAACTATGACTTGTCATTAAATTTATTTGTGAAAGAAAATTACAATTGAATTCCGGAAAGAATCACATCGCGAAAATTATAGTAAAATCCTAAACGAATGTACACTTACAACTAATGTTCTCCACAAAACAATGTATAACTCAGACTTATGGCGCTTTCTCGTTCGAGCCAAGGATCGAGAGTTCACTCCACATCTGTACTACGTCCACGCGCATTCACTCTGAGCCATTCAGCATCCCGAACTTCTGATCTTCCCTCCCCTAGTAAGAGTGAAACAGCCGATTTTCGCTAAGTCACTGTGCTTTATCAACCACGGCACACGTGCGGATTGGTCATACACACTCTTCGTACCTCTCGCACTCGTTTTCAACGATTCTGAATATTTTCCCATTTGTTTGCATCAGAAACAACATTTGGCCGACCGGGCCCGTCCGACCCTGTCTACAAACTATCATTCAGATTTTCGTCGGAGAATGAATAAAGCTTAAGAGTGACAGCAAAATTTTCCGGATCTGTTGCCCTGGTTACAGCGATGCTATAATTTCCAAGATATTCAACTGACGCTTCGGCGCCCCTTGTAAGTTAGAAACCCCGCAGCTGCCCGGCTGATTTGCTTCTGAATCCGGCCTTGATGGCAAGAATACGTTTATGACTAAGGGCTGCTGTAAAAAAAAAACAAAAAAACAACAACATGCGTGGGAGTTTCGATGTGCAGAAACTATGTGCATAAGAAAAAAACGTGTTAAGCAACCAAGACCCCTAAAATGATGAGGACACCTAGATGATTGCAATGACGACCAAATGAACTTTCTGCATGCTCCATAATATCCTAAGCTTTCTTTCCGTTAATTTTAAAAGTGGGAACCCTTGACTGAAAGAACAGGAACCGTAGAAATTTTAAAATTGGGAACCCTTAGTTGAAAGAACAGAAACAGCAGAAATTCAGTTTCCGAAACTGAATCTAAAGAGAGTGTGGCAAACGAACAACCCAACTTTTATGCAGGAAACATCACATTACAGCGGACATGGATTGATGGTACGGACAGGCATAAGCATCGGTGGAATACGGACCTGTACATCATCAGAAACAACAGTCTGACAGCCCAGAGATATAGACGAGAATCTCAGACCTATTGTCATGCCGTATGTGTAGCTGTATGTGATTCGTTTCTTTCATGGACGATAACGCTCGACTTCACAGGGCCTGGCTAGTGGACATGCTTCAAGAGGAGGGAATCGAGCATACGGAGTTGCTAACATGCTCCCTTGTCTTAAATCAAATTGAGTGTGCCTGGGACGCACTTGGCACACACATTGCAGCTCGGCCGGTACTTACTTGCGTTGACTCTTTGTAAACTGGAGACTACCGTCATTGGCGAAGATATCACCAGAGCCGCTCGAGGGGACCACACACCCTAACAGAGGTCAAGTTACCATATTCAAAAAATCATTTTTGTTGTTGTACAGATATGAATATTGTTCTGTAGGATATCGCATCATGCGCATTAATGACAATAATACATAAAATTCGCTAATGTGCTTTTTCTTACCCATATTAATGAATATTTTACTGTACCATACATAAAAATAACATTTTGCGTTCAACGACATCAATCGCACATTATTTTCCTTACGATATCTTTTGCTCCCCTAATTCTTTTGAGCAGTTAATAGTAAATTAATTATTTAATTATGTATTTATTCGTTAATTTCGTCAAACATATACCAACCACGCCATACAGTGCCCTTACTCAGCAAGGGAGACACATACTTACATGTTCTCACGTGACTGCACGGTGCTGCAAATGACGTCACGGGAGCACAAGACACAGCGACAGCGACAAATGCAACATGAAGAGAACCAAGGACGTAACACCATAAAAGAAGTTTTGTCGTTGTTTTCCCTATTGATTCCGTTGGAAAATCACGGATCTCAACCGAAAAGTAAGTCGCAGCCTCTTGAGTGCACTGTTTCCAGTGGTAACAGAAAACAGAGGATGGGAGTAATTCTGGATCGCACTGTGTGGAGAGAACAGAAACATTATTGTTCAGCAGCTGGTGTACACGATTGTGGCTATTAAAGTGCATCCTCGTCGACATGACGCACGCATAGATAATACGCCGATCAATACTCTTCCTTTGCCTATTATAAAATAATCAGGGATGGATGAGAGGGCAAAGCCAGAAACACTACAAATGGAAGACAGTTGATATGTGTCCATGAATGCTCAGGATAGTTTGTGATTAAAAACGGATACAAACACGCGTGCTTGTGCAAGGAAAGAAAACAAACAATATCCGAGTTTTGTTTCAAAATTCATACAGATGTATCGGTATGTTTTCACAAACTAAGAGCGCAATAACTTAATAGAACTTAATTTTTTTCCTTTACCAAACATAATTTGTCTTCAGTTTGCTTGCTTAATGCTATTTAACGGAAATGGTGGATTCATTTGAAGACTTATCTTATTTGAATTACTTTATGTAGTCAGAATCTTATGAGTCTCAATTTTGATTAATAGTCTTTGTGTGCCGCGATTATTAAATGCTCTTGTATAATACTACTACCATGAATTTGGCAATTGATCATTTCTTACTCTGGATATTGATCCTTATTGGATAATAAGGATGCTGCTTTTGCCCAATTGATGTATTTGTTTCACCTGCCACCTCAATTGTTTCATAAGCCTTATTCTGAAAAATGTATTTCATCAAGCGTTTTGCATTGTACTTTCAAAGAACAGTGGTTTCACAGTAGCTTATATTCTAATTGTGCATTAAAAATTAAACAATGCCTCTAAATTAAAAATGTTAAACAAAATTTGAATTTGTTTCCTTTTTTTGTGTGTGTGTAAAAAGTTAAATGCTGATATTTGTGTTTAAAAACTGAAATGTAATTGGTATTTTACCTGAGATTACATACCTTTACATTTTTGCTTCTAATAATCAAATCTGACGATTATAGCTTTTGGTATATATTACTGAGATGATTGACAATGCTTCCGTACTTGCACTGCAAACACATTGCACATTGTGGAAAAAATGCAATGCAATTACAATGCACCATGGCAGCATTTTTTCGGACATCCGAGTCAATACCACACTTTGAAGGTCATCAGTTCAAAGATATCAATCCACCAACACTGTATGCTAGAAAATAAAAAGTACACTTCAAAAATCAGTGTCATTTTATGAATCTACAATACAACATATCATCTTTGAATAATGCAGCATATGCGCGAAAACTGCCAATTTGCATACTGCAATATTGAACTTGCAGCTACAACACGAAGAAGTTGGCAACTGATGAAAATGGCAAACAAAACAGGTTGGTAGATGAGTACGAATGGTTACAGTTATGCAGCAAAAGCACAAATTCGGTTCAAATGTCACAGGTGGATTACATGGAAGCAGCCATGGAAGTCGTTTAATGGTTCTCAACGTACAGAACTTGCTAGTTACACGTGGAAGGGGGAGGAGGGGGACACCAGAGCCAAAAATAAATAATTGTTGCGGGTGGGCAAATCGGAGAATTTATTAGTTTTAAAGTTCAGTATTCTTTTTAGGACTCCACCCCGGAGCATAAATTGAAAATCCTGCTTCCGGTGTGCCGTACACTTCGCAGTTTGAAGTCGTAGAGGCATTGAAGAGTGCTGAATCTTGCTGACGACTGTACGAGGCTCTGCTTCTGACATCAAATGAATGTCGTACAGTTGCCGCTGATATACTTTGCCATTTGCCGGCGTAGATATATATAATATGACCTCAAGAAATCCGATGCTCTCTCTTCTCAGGAAAGCCTGACGAGACCGCTGACGTACATTTATGACTTGGCATTCCTTGAGTGATACTGCTCGCTCAAGGATTCATTTCGTGGGATAGGTCAATCATCTCTCTGTACTGGGCACACACTCGGCAAGCATGGAGTCGAGAAAATACCAGCACAGCTGACTTAACTGAAAAGAGTGTCACTTTCTGGTCGTGCAGTGCAGAGCTGATCTGCTGGTTTGCATTTCTGGAGCCCTTTTGGCGGTGCAAATGCAATGCCGTGAATGGGCCAAAATATTATGACCACCTGCCTAATCAGATGCTGGTCCTCCACGTGCCGCTCAAACAGCCCTTACCAGGTAAGGCATCGACGTTATAAGATTTCTAAAGGTGTGTGGTATACGGTACCAAAATGTTACCAGAAGATCTCTTGTAAGTTACGTGGTTGAGTCACCGCATATAGGATTGCTGTTCCAACACAAGCAGCAGATACTCGACTGGATTGATGTCTGGGGAATTTGAAGGCTAGGGCAATATCTGGAAGTCTTCCTCATGTTTCGCGAACCATCATGCATTATCATGTGAAAGAAGGCACTATTAGAGGTAAGCAAAGCTGCCATGAAAGGATGTACCTGGTCTGTAATTATGTTTAGGCACGTGATAGACATCATAGTTTCTTACACATGAATGACTGGACCCAGGATTTTTCAGTCGAACATTGTCCAAAGCATAACACTCCTCCACTGGCTTGTTTTCGTCCCACGGTGCATCGTGGTGCCAACACTTCTCCAGGTAAACGACGCACATGTACCCGGTCGCCCACATGGTGCCACACGAAACGAGGTGCATCGGACGACCTTCTTCCAATCATTTAAGGTCCAGTTTCGATGCTCGCGTGCCCATTATAGGCGCTTTCGATGGTGAACCGAGATTAACAATGACACTCGGAGTGATCTGAGGCTAAGCAGCCCCATTTTCAGCAGGGTTCAATGTATTGTGACACATTACTACCGTCAGCAGCATTCAAATTACCGTCAAGTTGCGTCACAGTATCCCTTCTGTTGATTCGTACCATGCGGGATAGCGTTCGCTCACCTCTAGCATCCATGAGTCGTGGTTGGCCCACACCTTGCCGGTGGTTCATGAGTTCTCCCTCCTCGGACCACTTTTTGAAGGTACTAATCACGGGCGACTGTAAGCATCTCACAATCCTTGCTGTCTCGGGAATGCTCTGACATAGTCGTTTGGCCAATGCAATTTGGCTTTTGTCAAACTCGCGCAAGTCCGCTGCCTTTCCCACCTGGAAAACAAGAATAACACTGATTAATAGAGATTAGTAGGTGTTATTTATACCGTATCATGACCTTCACACACGTCGTCGTTGACCTTCAGTTGCTTCGATTTACATAAAGTCGCGCTGGTCATAATGTTTGGCTCTTCGGTGTATGTATACTTAGTGCATACTTGAGCTACAGTGAAGATATGTTAAGCTGGTACCCATTGTATATTAAAGTAAGAATGTTTTTTTAAATCCAATACTTTTTTTCCTTTAATGACAAATGACTTATCAATAGGAGTGTTAAGTACAGTAACAAGCATGTTACCTCTAAGTATAAACCAAAAACACAAGACTTTATGGAAAAAAATCCGGGTCTTTCATATATACCAGTGGTTTTATACAATATTTGCCAAGCTTTCACACGCCAACGGCAGTGGTCGAAGTCGCACAAAGCTACTGCCGGTATGGTGTCGACCATAGATCCATATAGTATAAATAGGAGGTTTTGAAAGAAATACATACCATTCCACATAATTGTTTTTTTTTTTTTTTTTTTTGGTATGGAAAAATTAATGTACATAATATAAAAAACTGAATGTAATAATTAAAAAAAAACTTCATTGAAGGGTTTGTGGTCTCTTTCAGTTTCACCTTAATTTCCAATGTTTTTTACAAATTGTGTATGGTTATATTGCAGTTCTACTAGAACGAACTATACATGATTGGATTGTATATTGCCTGAGTCATAGTTATCAGTGCTCAAACACTGGTACAGCTGTGTAGACTGGATTAAAAAAATACTTTAAACTATTTTGTTTATTTTGTGCTACAATATACTGTAAGAGTAAGACAATGAGTAAGAGTAAGCATATTATATTCGTCGTGCACGTCGTGTAATAACAGTGCGAAAAAATAATAAAACCGTAACACTTTATAGCTCTCCTTTAGCTTAACATAAATCAAACATTGACTGCAGGGAAGATTTCACATCTTTCGTATCTTTTGCACAACATGCAGTGTGTTCTACGAGTGTTTTTTATCATTTCCAGTTTTAGTGCTGCTACACTAAAACTGAAATGATGGATATGCGCACATTCAAAAGATGTTCATCAGTTTTGAATCCTGCAACTGATTTAGCAGCAGGGCAAACAAAGGTCAAATTCCTTGCAAATGCCTTTTTCAGTCAGAAAACTCAACAAGAGGCGGATTAAGCTAGGCCCATTTAAGGAGGGACTAGGAAAAGAGTGTTGTTACAAAGAGAGAAAATCATGTTAGCAATTTAATCTCCTTATTACACTTTTATATCACCCCACGCGACGCCCCACCCATAACGGTGAGCAATCCACAGACTCCTGTCTTGTGCTGAAAATAGGTTTTCACTGGGGCTTTGAAAATATCTGAAAAGTCAGGATTCCGGAAAGTCCCTCTGTTGAGATACCCTCCTTGCCACGCCTGAGGTTATCGTCACGCCGAATAAGCCTTGTATTCTCCGCAAATGAAAAACTAAATGAAGTGTTTTTCCTGAGAGATGTACTATTTCACTTTTCACCCCACTCCCATTTTCGTATTAACAAGTATTCTGTCACCATGCTTCTGCTTCCTACGTCTTTTCAGTCAAAGCTGCTAATCATTTATCAATTTATCCCTTGAAAATGTAATTTGCCGATTTCTGCATTAAAATTTGTGCTTTCATCCACATTTCTTTACCTAGTTTGTGACAGGTTTATAATTTCTTTCATACCGGGATGGTAAATGATGCTTTTTTAACTGCCAGTAAGCTGACTTCCATTTTTGTTAACTGCCGGTATGCGGTACCGGCTCACTTCGAACACTGGCCAACGGGCTGCCTTTTCAAGGCCCTAGAACAAATTAGACTTAAACTGTAACAAACACACTGATAAACAGGGTGTCTATAAATGAAGAACACAACTTCAGTACTCTATTAAATAAAATACGATAGAAAAAAATTACTTTAAGCGTCAAGAGACGTGGAATGTGTTAAAGTATGTTAAGTCAGACGATAGATGGCGCCGGGTGTCTCAAAATTTCTCGTAAGGGTGTCTCGAGATTTTTTGTAATGAAAAATCTCGTCAAACACGGAATACAACAGACATGACTTCCCCAGTGGAGAAAGCTACGTGTGTGTTTTGGTTTGAGGAGTCAAAATCTCTAACAACAGTTCAGCGTAAGTTCAGAACGGATTACAAGAGACAGCCGCCGACACGAAGGTGCATTGATCGATGGGCAAATTAATTCAAAGCAAGAAAAAGTGTCTCGAAAGGCAAAAGCACTGGGAGATCTTTCATTTCGGACGAAAAGATTAAAAACGTGCGTAAGGCTTATCTAAAGAGCCCGAAGAAGTCCGTCTGCGTCGCCAGTCGTAAATTCGAAATACCGCGAGCAACGGTTCACAAGGTTCTGCATAAACATCTACGCCTATATGCATATAAAGTGCAGCTAGGGCAAAAACTTCGACCAAATGATCAATTACGTCGAAAAGCATTTGCAGTAGACATGCTTAATCGCATTGATGAAGACCCCACACAGCTTTAACTGATCAGTTTCAGCGATGAGTCGACATTCCATGTTTCGGCAGAGTGACTAAACATAACTGCCGAATCTGGGAAACGGAAAATCCCCATGTGGTCACTCGAGAGAGACAGCCCGAAGGCTAATGGCTGGGTTGGCCTAATGGAAGACAGAGTGTTAGGGCCCTTTTTGTTCGCTGA
The DNA here is from genome assembly GCA_039090855.1 of Macrothele yani. Classification (NCBI taxonomy): domain Eukaryota; kingdom Metazoa; phylum Arthropoda; class Arachnida; order Araneae; family Macrothelidae; genus Macrothele; species Macrothele yani. The sequence goes on along the minus strand of CM077007.1, from coordinate 76,659,414 downwards.
ACTAACTGTTACTGGCACAACGTACCTGGACATGTTAGAATAATTCTCAATTCCACAACTCCGGGATATTGAAGACATTATTTACTAGCAAGATGAAGCGCCTGCGCACTGGTCTTTGGATGTACGCAGATATTTAGACCACCATTTTTTAAGGCATTGGATTTGGACGTTTGGGTCCCACGGCATGGCCACCCAGTTCTCCTGATATTACCCCATGCGATTTTTTTTTCTTTCAGGCTTTGTTAAGGACATTTTGTACATCTATCACTGAGCTCAAAGAACACATTACTGCAGCCTTCCTTCTTGTTATACCTGACATTCTGCAGCGTACGTGGGGGAAATGTTTAGACATCCTACGAGAAACCAACGGAGCACACGTGGAGAAAACAACCAACGTTTTCCCGTATTTTAATAATGCATGCCAAACAACGCGAAAGTGTGTCCTGTGGTACCCAAAGTTTGCGAGTGTTGCGGCTGTTTAATGACAGTTTCGTCGTGTTTATGGGGTCAGGAAGGCTTGACCAAGAGGCATAATTCGTTGTATCGCGCATTTGAAGAAATGGGATCCATCATGAAGCCAAACCCCGGTGACCTTAAGCGTAAACCTGAGATAGAAGCCCATGTTTCCGCCGTCTTGGAGTGTAGCTCACCGAAAAGTCTACGACACTTATCCTTGGAGCTAATAGTGCCGTACACAACATCTCAACGCATTGTGCGGCGTTACCTGAAAATGCAACGCTATCGCTCATAGCGTGTGCAAGCGCTACGGGAGCGTGACGACGTAAGCCGTTTCGAGTTTGTCTGTCTCATGTGAGACCGGATGGAAACGGATACCACGTTTTGGATAGATGACTATTCACAGAGGAGTCTACATTTCATGTGAGCGGAAGAGTAAATACGCATTGCGAATGTCATTTGCGGTACCCAGAATCCCCATAATTTTTACGAAGAGGAAAGAGCAAGCCCCAAGGTAAATGTGTGGTGCGCATTATGAATGCCATTTGTGGTACCCAGAATCCCCATGCTTTTTACGAAGTGGAAAGAGCAAGCCCTAAGGTAAATGTGTGGTGCGGGGTGAGTCGTCAACAGCTGTACGGTCCTTTTTTCTTCTTTGAGGACACTGCACGATCAGGACCATACTTGGACATGCTACAGATCTCCTTAGTACCACAACTGGATAAGGATGTCATTTTACAGCAGGACGGGGCCGCACCCACACTGGTCACTGGAAATCAGTAACTTCCTCAGCAACACATTCAGTGACAACTGGTGTGGCGCGATTGCCCTATTCCTTGGCTTGCAAACTCCCCGGATCTTACACCGCCCAATATCCTCGTGGGGGGTTGTGAAGAACTTCGTCTAAGCACAACGACCTCTAAGCCTGAACTGACTTGAAAGTGAAATCTTCTGCAGCGTTCGCACAAATCCCTCTGCAGATGCTAGAAAACACTTGGAATGAATTGAGCACCTGCCAAGACCGCAAATGGGGTCTCCCACTCATAAAGGTAATTTATGCCATATATGGACTTATTGTATCTGTTACAAGCCATACCATAGCATTTTAAAGTTATCTCTACCCAAACGGATCACCCTGTATTTCAACGAAACTCCTACACGCATATATTTTCTAGCAAACTCAAATGCATATTTTGACGTTTTCTTTCCTTTTTTTTTTTAACGTGAGAAGTGGGGTAACGAACTCTATGAGCATTTAGGGCTATACAGCCTCATAGCCCTAATTTAGAGATACTGTTGCCAGTGGAAAGAGACAACTAGAGCTTTCAATGGAACTGATTTTTTTAGAACAAATATTTTGTGACAAAAGAAAACATTTTTCTCTTCTTGCCATCATGTAAAATAGCCATTTTCTTTAGTAAATAATTATTTTCCTTATTTGTCAAAAATGCTGGGCATTTGACAAATAAGTACCTCGACCGTGCCTCAACAGGCGGAACGCTGACCACCTCATGAAGTTTCTAATGTGGAAATACAAGAAGAGATTGGAGTTCATAGTCCAATGTAAGGGGTGGGGGTCACAAATCTTGGGGGCAACCACCATAAATGACTTATATGTGCAGGACCAATTATCGGGGATCCACCACGCATTTGCTTTACATTCGCGGAAAACCCTGGGAAAAAAAAAAGAAAAAGAAAAAGACATACAGGAACGGAAGAACTCGTAGTTAAGTCGCCTACTGCAGACACGAGGCTATAGTGATTTCCCAAATGAGCCATGCCAGTGGTCCAATTACATCACATTTAACGCAGTCATGTAAATACACTGGCGGAAAGTGAAAAAAGAACAAGAAGGAATTGGCGGACGATCATGAAATTTACATTTGTTAATGGGGTCGAGTTTACGTAGGTGTGATGTTAATTTCGGGACCAACCGGTGATCGCTTACGCCACAGCACGGGATGATATGCAAATTATCTTCGTGGTATTTAAGGAGTACGGCGAAGTGAATGTAATCAGTCGTCGGCGTACCAACACGTGCGAAGACCCTGAAGAAGCTGCAATGCCTGGACATGGAAGACGTGTAGGATTTCAGCAGTTATCGGACTTTGAGCGAGGTCGTCTAGTCGGACTACGCGAGGCCGGGGACTCGTATCGTCGTATTGCAGAGCGAATTGGACGGGAAGTATCGGTGGTGGTACGATGGTGGCGTAGATGGTCCGAGGAACGTTCCCACACGAGAAGACGTGGAACCGGGAGTCACAGACGGACGGATGAGCGGACCGATCGACGCATAAGAAGAGCGGCGTTGTCAAGCAGAACATCCACTGCGACGCAAATCCGAGCTGTCGTTGCACCTAAGGCGACTGTGCGAACAATCCGCAACCGTCTACTGGATGCAGGACTACGTGCACGTGTGCCTTTGGCATGTGCCATTTGTGGTACCCAGACTCTAGCCCACCGTCAAGAACGGCTGCAGTGGTGTCGCCAACGTCTGCACTGGAGAGCGCAATGGCGATCTGTCGTGTTCAGCGATGAAAGCAGATTCTGCTTGGGAGCCTCCGATGGCCGTATGCGTGTTCGCAGACGCACAGGGGAGCGTCTCCACCTTCTTGCATCCGCCAGCGACACACAGGACCTACACCTGGTCTCCTGGTGAGGGGAGCGATCAGCTATCGCTCCCGTACACAACTAGTGTTTGTACCAGGTACGTTAAACAGCACCTCCTACATCAACAACATCATTCAGCCCGTTGTTGTGCCATTTGTAAGGTCGGTCCATCGTGGTGTTTTCCAGCAAGATAACGCACGCCCACACACGGCACGTGCAACAAAACATGCACTTCAGGGTGTGAGACAACTTCCATGGCCTGCACGTTTACTGGATTTGTCCCCCATTGAACACGTGTGGGATTTTATGGGACAACGACTTATCCGGTCTCCACGGCCAGCCACGACCATCCCCGATTTACGCGTCCAGGTTGAGGATGCTTGGAACTCAATACCCCAAACTTACATCCAACATCTGTACGACAGACTCCATGCCAGAATTGCACAGTGTGACGCAGTTCATGGCGGTTCAAGCTCGTACTAACCATGTTACATGGAAATGTTATTTTTCAGTTTACCAGCAAATGCAGCGGTATTTTGCCATAATGTTTTCATCACGTTATCCTCTGTATTCCGTTATAATGCTGTATAAATTTCGTTGGTATCAGACGTCTCCTTCTTGGTGTTCTTTTTCACTTTCCGGCAGTGTATGATTTCTGCGAAGGGTGAAATCAGAATTTTTGCCGGAGGTTTAGCAAAACTTTGCAAAATAGCGGTTGGACAAGACCGCAATTTTTTTGTGGAACCCATTCTTATAAGGAAAAAAGGAGTAAAAATGTTTTCCTTGATCATATTTGGGCGATTTTTTTTATCGTTGCCTAGCTCTTGAATTTCGGCCCAATTTTCTTAAAAATAAAAATATCTGTCAAATGCAATTTCCTTCAACTAGGCATTTTCAAACGTTGATTTTTCTGTTCGATAGCTACAGCACGACACTTTTTTTAAATAAGAGAATAATAGACATGAACTGATGCAGCGGCATTGGAATCAGGGTCTTAAAATATTTTTGTCACGAAAAACATTGTTAGGCGTCATTTCCTCACAAAATTTCCAATGAAAAATGAAGTTCCTCCATTTTCTACTGAAAAATGAGAAGGCAAACCTCGAAAACTAAATGATTCTCTAATTCATGACACTCCCTTCCCTGCAAATTTTTACGCTCCGCCGTTCCCGCAGCAAAAGAAGGGAAAAGTGTTTACAAAGAATTCGGGTGTTGAGTTTATCAGTTTCTGTTTTGCGATCTCACCATTGGTCGGTTCCAGAGTGAAAGAAGTGCGGATGAATGCTTGTGATGTACACAGAACGGAATTTAAGTAATGAGGCTGAATTTTTTTTTTATTTAGAAAGAAAGGCAGAAAAACTTATGTAAATATATTTTGTTCGGAGTGCATTCCTCCTGCGTTAATACAAGAAGTGGCATGATTAGCCAACAAAAAAGGACTTGCAAAGGTCACCTTTTGGTATGGAGTGAAGAGCTGATGTAACAGTTCTTTGTATGTCTTCTGTGTCTTGAAAAAGTTTTTCTTTCAAAGGCAGAGCTCTAATTCAGGAAATAGCAAATAGTCACTCGGTGACAAATCTGGAGAGTAGGGGATGGGTAAGTGCACACCCTTGTTTTCGTGCTAGAAATTTCTGTACACTCATTGCTTTGTGTGCAGGTACGTTACTGCGAAAGAAACCTGCCCATTTTTGTACTCAGGCCTGACTGGAACAATCCTCTTCCACAATCGTTCCAAAATGGATGTGTAAGCATTGCCAGCGACAGTTGTACCTTCAGGAATGAACTGGTGATGCAAAATTCCCTTGCTGTCGTAAAAGAGCATAAGAATTGTTTTGATTTTGGACTTCTTTAACCTGATCTTTTTCCTTTGGGTGACTGTGGCGATTTCCACTGAGCTTTCTGAAGCTTCATTTCAGGATCATAATGAAAACACCGTGTCTCGTCACCTACCTTAATGCTTTGGAGAAAATTTTAAATTGTTCCTGCAGTATCCACGATGTCTTTTGCATACTCTACTTGTGCATGGTTTTGGTCGTCTGGCAAAGCATGATCCAAAACGAGCACCCCCACCAAATTTTCCACTAAAATTTGACGAATAGTCTCCTTATCAACACCGCGCTCTTCTGATCATTCGTTCGAGTTGGGTCTGAATTCAAATTTCGTGAGGCATGGATGTTGTGTTTGTTTTAAGGCACTGGCTCTCTCCCTTCCCAGGAACCAGTAGGCCTAAATTAGGGACAGGCGACTGCTTATACCCCATTGAGTTGCTCACGGAGATTGTTAAACTCCTTATAGAAAAAACAAACTCCGAGCTCACATTCCAGCTTCCTCAAAGTCACACAACGATCACTTTTCATCCTTTCGCGAACTTTCTTAATGAGTTCAGACGTAAGCACTGAAATCGGGCCTCCTCCCCCTTCCCTGGAACCAGTGACCCTAAATTAGGGACGGGCGACTGCTTATAGCTGTACGGTGAACACCCGTTTTCCCTAATTCCCGTTTACCCTAATCACGTTTACCCCAATGGCGTTTCCCCGCAATAGCTTTTACCCGAATTCCCATTTCCCCTAATTCCGTTTCCCTTAATTCACATTTGCCCTAAACACGTTTACCCCAATGGCGTTTCCCCGAAATCGCTTTTACCCGAATTCCCATTTCCCCTAATTTCGTTTCCCCTAATCTCGTTTCCCCTAATGGCGTTTCCCCGAAATCGCGTTTACCCGAATTCCCATTTCCCCTAATTTCGTTTTCCCTACTCTCGTTTCCCCTGAATCTCATTTCCTCTAATTAACATTTGCCCTAAACACGTTTACCCCAATGGCGTTTCCCCGAAATCGCTTTTACCCGAATTCCCATTTACCCTAATTTCGTTTGCCCTAATCTCGTTTCCTAAATCTCGTTTCCCTAATTCCGTTTCCCTTAATTCACATTTGCCCTAAACACGTTTACCCCAATGGCGTTTCCCCGAAATCGCTTTTACCCGAATTCCCATTTCCCCTAATTTCGTTTCCCCTAATCTCGTTTCCCCTAATGGCGTTTCCCCGAAATCGCGTTTACCCGAATTCCCATTTCCCCTAATTTCGTTTTCCCTACTCTCGTTTCCCCTGAATCTCATTTCCTCTAATTAACATTTGCCCTAAACACGTTTACCCCAATGGCGTTTCCCCGAAATCGCTTTTACCCGAATTCCCATTTACCCTAATTTCGTTTGCCCTAATCTCGTTTCCCCTAAATCTCGTTTCCCCTAAATCTCGTTTTCCCTAATTCACGTTTGCCCTTAACACGTTTGTCCGTGTCAAAGTTTCCCCTAAACACATTTACTGTATCAAGTTTGTTCTAATTCTCCTTTGCCTTGATTCGCGTTTTCCCAAATTCATGTTTTCCGTAATTCATGCTTGTCCTGATTTTCGTTGAGCGAAATAAAATGTTTCTTTTATCGCCAAAATTCAGGGAAAAAAATCGGATTTATCGTCAAATTTAGGAGAAAAATCGTTGTATGTAATTTTTTATCGTCAAATTTAGGAAAATATATGTAGAATTAATCATCATCATAATCCATTATCAATCTACTGCTGGATGAATGGAGATCTCACCAAGTTTCTTCCACTACGGTCTGTCTTGCCCCAGTCTCCACCATCTCACTCACGCATGCTTTCGTATTTCATCCACCCATCTCCAATGCGGTCTCCTTCTGGGTCTTTTCCTGCCCCTTGGAATCCAGTCCAGAATTTCGGTTGTCCATCGGAGGTCCGTTCTTCTGGCAACATGTCCAAGCCGATTGCCTTTTCAAAGATTTTGCTCTGATCATGTCTTCCACTCTTGTCATTTTCCTTATTCATGAGTTCCTTTTCTCATTTCTCCTGGTTGCACCAAGCATGTATGTCTCCATGCTGCTTTCAGTTGTCTGCAGCCTTTCTATGTCTTTTTTAGTTAAGATCCATGTCTCCCATTAATATGTAGGAACTCGAAGGATACATTGATTAAACACTTTTCTTTTTTGAGACATAATGGCGTATTGCTCTTTAAAATTGTATTGTTTCTTCCAAAAGCCCTCCATCCAAACAAGGGCGAGCGAAGGACATTTGCGGCGCCGTGTAAGATAATATTTGTAGCACGCAGTTTGTAAAACAGATCGTGTTTATGTTTTCTGTTTGTCCGTCCGTCCGTCTGTGGACACAATATCTCTGCAACTATTAGTCCGCTTTCAAATATTCTTTTTGTGTTGGAAAGCTTGAAATGTGCGAATGATGAACCCACATGTCGTTTTTTTATACGATGCACAATTTCGCTGCTATAGGGCGTAAATGCAGGTGATGTTGAATTAGAAATACATTTTATTCCATATATTTGCTTCTAAACATCCAATTGAAAAAAAAATACTTTTAACTTTCGATTCCGTTTATGTCGAAGACTATTTTTTAGGCATAGTCACTTGTTCATGTTTCGCATAGATTTTTGGCTAAAGGGCGTAAAATACAGCTCCTGATGTGAAATCGTTTGGATTATAGTTTCTAATTTTTTGTTAAAAATGGTTTGGCCACCAGGGGACGAAAGGTGGGGAGAGGGGAGGGGTCTAGTACGCTAAGAACTCTTAAAAAGTGGGCCTTCTGCGTTCACAATTCTATTTCTTGCTTTAATAAAAGTTTAGTGCGATGTAGTACTTTATCTGTGGGGGCGTGACGGATACAATGGCTGCGTTAAGGAGTAACCGTATAATGGTCCTCATCATGTGCACTTCTTTACACTTTTGTTGGCATGATTATCGAAGTCATCAACAAGAAAGGAAAGAATAATTCTCTTGCGATATCAAGACCCACCGTTTTATTTCCGTTAATAAAAATTAGGCCAAATATAAATTAGGGCAAACGCGAATTAGGAAAAACTTGATACGGGCAAACGTGAAATAGGGGAAACGTGATTTAAGGGAAACGAGATTAGGGCAAACGAAATTAGGGGAAATGGGAATTCGGGTAAAAGCGATTTCGGGGAAACGCCATTGGTGTAAACGTGTTTAGGGCAAACGTGAATTAGAGGAAATGAGATTTAGGGAAACGAGATTAGGGCAAACGTGAATTAGAGGAAATGAGATTTAGGGGAAACGAGATTAGGGCAAACAAAATTAGGGCAAACGAAATGAGGGGAAATGGGAATTCGGGTATGCCATTTCGGGGAAACGCCATTGGGGTAAACGTGTTTAGGGCAAACGTGAATTAGGGGAAACGAGATTTAGGGGAAACGAGATTAGGGCAAACGAAATGGGAATTCGGGTAAAAGCGATTTCGGGGAAACGCCATTGGGGTAAACGGGATTAGGGCAAACGGGAATTAGGGGAAATGGATTAGGGGAAGTGAGGTACGCGAGTTGCTCATGGTGGTCGTTAAACCTCCAATAAAAAAAAAAATCGGGCCTTCCACGCCTTTCGTAATTTTCCAAATCTACCCGCTCATTCTTGAAACGTACATACCATCGGAATATCTATGCTTGAATTAGGCAATTAGCCCCACATCACGCAAAAATTCAACTATCTTACATGCAGTTTACCGATTTTTGAACTGAACTGGATATTTGTCCTCTGCTTCACGACAGAGCAGTGACAATGTTCTTCCATCATTAATAATCATCTGCGCAGTTCTCACGTCAACGCCGCTGCCACCAAATTGCTGGTGAATGATTAAAAAAAAAACAAAAAAAAAAACGTGCCTTCCCGGCCGTGTGTTTCACCGGGATTTAAAAAAAAAATCAGTTTCATTATTTAATTGTCGCACTGAGTAAATACTCGTACGAATCTCTCGTACAAAAACAATTTTCTATGCGCCAAGTAAAAAAAAAAAAAAGGCTGAATCACTTAAGAAGCACAATTGTACCATTTGTTGACCTAGTGAAAATACGGAAAGGTTTTGTAACTGGAGAAAAGAGCAGTGTGTATTCATATCAGTGTGTATTCAGTGTGCATTCACCGTGTCAAAGAGGAAGTAATTCCTCATGATAAACTAGAAACGTGTCTATGAACTTCATCTTGGAACACAAAATTGGTAAGAGAAATATAGACAAAGCTATAAAGTATTCATGAGCTAAATGACGTCACCATGATTTCCTATCAGAACGTGAGCTCGAAAAAAATTCATTGCATTTGCTATTTAATTTTTTCTGCTTTGGTAATATACTGTATTATTTCTCAAGTTACAGATTTTTTTCCTTCCATCAAAATTAAAGAATTTTTCCAAGGAATTTTTCACAGGGATTAAGCAAAATATTTCGAAAATTAATCATTTGATGCCAAACAAATTTCTTTTATACCTATTTTTACGGGAGACAGCGAGCTCTTGCTTTTGCAGTGATACCTTTCTTGTAGTGACTGTCTCATAAATCACAACTCAAACTCATTCATATTTGCTCCCAATATCTAAACTTCCTTCAATAAATGAATGTTGTCACTAACTGTCGAGAAAACAGAAAAACGGTTTTCTTTGAGCCACGTAAAAAAAAAAAAAAAAAAAATGCTTTACCAACCAAAGCAAGTTTTGAAAATTTTACCGAAATTTTGCGTTATTTTTATTAACCAGAGAACCAGAAAACTGCATCAAAACGCTTTGGAAAACCAAAAAAATGAAATTCGAAAAATGCATTATGATGAATTTTCTGGGCATCAATAATCACGCCAGTTTTTCATTTCCCTGCCTACCTTAAGTTTAATTTCCCTTGAATTTCTACGACCCTGAAAGGTGCTGCATCCATGAAATAAAACTCAGAAATTATCGCAATACTTGACCCATTTCTTTGTTTGTTGGCTTATAGCATCAGTACCAGCTTGCGCGCAGGAAGTTTTAGAAAATGACACAACAGGAAAAAAAAGTTTACATTTAAGTGAAATTTTTGATTGAAATATTCATTGTTAATTCATTTGTAGCAATGAGTGAGTTTTTAATAGTTTTTGGGTGAGTGAGTTTTTAATAGTTTTTGGGTGTGGGGGGAGGGATGGAGCAGTGGATTTGGGAGTGGATTTCTTGTGCAACTACACTTCTATATTGCTGTTGTAATTGAGTCTTCACAGTCTTCACCGATATATAGATAACAGCTTTAGTTAGTGACTGACTTTTCAGAAAGTTCCTGAAACTTTCCCAACTTAATAATATACGTAGGTTCAAATATCGAACCCCTTTGCGTCAGTTTCTGGAAGACGCTGTCGCGTAGATCTAAGGCAATTTTTTTTTATTACAACAGTGGAGTCAAATTAATAACTAGTTAAATTAATAATTTTGTTATCAATTATTTTACGTTCTAAAATAGCGTTTATTTTTTATTTCACACTGCAGAAGTATTTTTGGCACACTTCTGACGTAATCACTTTTGATTTTATACTTCAAATGTTAGTTTTTGCTGTTGTAATCACTCTTGCACATTTTATCAGTCGCATATTTTATCTCACTCTTGCATATATTTTTATCCAATCGCTACATTTAGCTTTTGTAAAAAATCTTTTAGAACATTAACATTCATAAACAAAATGGAAATCCATTATTTCCTTTCACATATGCAGAGGGTATCACGCTCATGTTCAATTACAACAGCAATATAGAAGTGTAGTTGCACAAGAAATCCACTCCCAAATCCACTGCTCCATCCCTCCCCCACAAAACAAGAAATTATCGAATATTTTTTTATCACCCTAAAATAGTGGAAGTTTGACTTTCTCTATTTCTGCTACTTTATCATCTGGATCACATATCGTCTGTATTTTTATGTCATATATTTGCTTGATTCCGAAGTATTTTATTTGAAATAAGTTGGTATTTCCAGAAGAACTTTGCTCAACATTCTGCAACACGGATTTAGCAAAAGTGTTTGTAGATGAACTTGTAGTAAAAAAGCAGCTAGACAAACTAAAGCTGTAGAACTTTAGAGCCAGCCTTCTAAGAACTTTTATCCGCTTTCACGCAGACCGCTTAAGAAGTTAAAGCTATACTATCCAAAGAAAAAAAAATCGTCCCTTTACTATAGTTTTCCACGCTATTGTCTGAACTAGCATAAGGAGGGAAAGCTAGGTTATGCAAAATAGATAAACAAAAAATAAATAAATAAAATAACATGCATTCTTTGCATACATACCCTCGAACACTCTTAGTGATTATCCAAATAGAAATTACGTACTTTTTAAATTCGGAATTACCTACGCACACAGTTCAATATCGACTTTGATGCGCTTACCTCACGTTGCATTTACCCATATGTCACAATTTAATTTTTTTTTTTTTTTTTGCCAGACCTAAGCTACGGACAACCTACATGCCTAATCTTTCATATCGGGGGATAGTAAGTAGGTCAGTAAGCAAAATTACAATTTAAACTGTGACTTCATGGCACGGTTTCTTAAACATTAAAAAATAATAATAATGATCTTAATTTTGTTTGCATAGTGTAAGCCGAAATGTATGTATGTATGAATATCAGTTTAAAACACCTGCATGAATCTGAAACCTGGTAATAAAATACGTGACCCAAAATCAATAAGTGATATACGGCCGACAATTGATAAAAGTCTTACTTACGCCTAGAGTTGTAAAATAGCAGTTATCTTCTTTAATGCACCACGCAAGCTCTGGACAGAAAACATTCCATGAATCCTCATTTTTGCTGGGTGTCGCAGGCGATTTCGGCAAAGGCGGGTTAAGGAACTGTGTGAGACCACGAGAATCTGGCCAATCAGAATACAATCTTGCGATCGGGTGATTTTACGTCATGTAATGTCAGCGAAGTGCGCGCCAAAGCGTGCACTTATACAAATCAAATACTCTTGTGCTGCCATCTATGAAGCCATTAAATTATGAATACCTTCTCTTCTTACTGACTTCTTAACCGCCAGTAACGCTTCCAGATTTATGGTTTTGTGCTACAGCCGCCCAGATCCTGGTAATTCACATCTTGAAACGCCGAAGTTTTGCCGCTTGGCAAATACTTTGATGGCATTTTATCCCACAGACATCAGGCTGAAATGCAGCAGGCTTTGTTTGCTGTTCATGAAAATATTTAATGTTATCAGCTCCAGCTCAAAGCATGTTTGCGCCCCGATGCAGAGTCCCTCTTCTGCGCCCCGTTTCTCTGAAGAAAATTTACATAACGTTTTCGAATTTCATATGCACACATGCCTGTACCCTCCTCACCCACTAAAAGTTAGAGATAAGGTGTTTTAATCTCTTTCAAATACACAATGATGTAAATCGTCGCGTGGTAAATATTAATTTTATTCAGGTTAACAGAACTGTAAAAAAAAAAAAAAAACGCTGTGTTTATAAAAAGGAACAAATCAACAAAATTAAGCGCTGTTTTTAAGACTAAAACCAGCACTTTTGCTTTTTATTCGTGAACAAAATTTTAGCACCTCTTAGGTTTGCTTCAAACAAAACATATGCAACCTGTAGACGAATTAAAACTTAACTTTCTTTGCTTTCAATCTGAACATTCGTCAATAAATTTGTCAACGTTTAACTCGTCTCAAATGTCATTCTATACAGCTGTCATGTAAAGCCCAACCAGACGTTCCTGAGACATGCTTGATCGAAGTCGAACATAATTTTTTGTCTTTAATTTCGAAAATGGTCTTCCTTTGCTTTCTACGGATACCAGCAATGTTAATAAAATTCTTAGTGAAATTGTTAAATTAGGCAATATAGAATCACATTTTTTTACCTATATGTGTACTGTGAAACACCTAAGAGATTTTAATTTTTTTCTGGGTAAGGTCAACTTTTTAATAATTCTAATCCTTCGAATAGTCCTTGAGAGTAAATGCCGGTATCCTGATGTAAGAATTTATTCCTTTTTTTGTGTTTTATCTTTTTCCATATATTTAATTTTATTGAAGTTCGAAAGCAAACCAAAATAATTAATCATTGCAGTGCTTTCTAAAGATTGCCCCCTTCTTCTAAAGAAATGGTTGCTGTATCAAGAACTATAAAAAATGGCTTTTAATTATATTTACTTGGGATCCAAATGTATTTCAACACTACTTACGAAATCAAAATAATTCTTCTCACGATTTCTTACATTCTTCTGACCGGTTTTTGAATTCAAGAGATATTTGTAATAACGTAACCATTTCTCTTGAAGAAGCAAACATTTCTTTAAAAATCTCTCATCAGTGCGATATTTGTTCAACATTTTCATTATTTCTTCTATTAATTCAAGACAGCTCTCAATGTTCTGATTTACCTCTTCAAGCATTTTGCTGACTACTTGAATTCGAGTAAAAGGGAACACAGAAACTGAAATCTTTGTTTTTCGCGGCAAAAACTTGAGCTTCGTAAATTAATAAATTGTCTCATAAATTATTCTGGCTTATTGTCACATAATGCATCATAAATTTCTCCTGTCTGATGTCTTAAGCAGTGCTCGAAATGGGCCGGTATACGCTGGTATGGGATACCGGAACTAATTTTAGTAGTGGATACTACAGAAATTATTTTTTATTTATAATTTTTTTGTCCCTGATTTATGAGCGCGCATACTTAAACATAGAAAGCTTATGTTCCTTGTGCCCAGGGCCGTAGCCAAACTCTATACTTAGGGCAGGCTCAATAAAATTTAGGGCATGCTCAGAAAAGCTATGTACTTCTTACCTTTTTTTGAGCATTACTGAAGTTTTACAAATTTCAACCCAGACTAAGTACCTTATCTAGGTACATCAGATATAAAAGTACCATTTTTGATTAACATAAATAAAAAAACAATAAGAAACATTTTGCAAAATGAAAATACATTTATAATCGTTGCTTACTAATAGAAAATCAAAATAGTTGTAGTCATCGGTTCTTTTGACCATTAAATTTTCTCAAAAGTAAGTCCATGTCAGAGTTTCTGTGCGGTTTTTTTTTTCGAATGCAAGAAGAGTCAAATTCGACCTTTGTTGGTGGCACATCAAAAGCCGCTGTGCGCAGTTAATTCTCGTTAAAACAGAAAAGGTGGATTCACAAGTAGCCGTACTACAGCCAAAGTCCTGGCTGTGGCCAATAAATTATAAGTATCTCTGAAGACTACTCGCTGCTTAAATATTTCATAAAAAATGACTGAATTTGGGTTTTCTTTCTTCTGGGTTTGTATGAATATGTTGACTACTGCAATTTCTTCTGGAGATGGAAGTTTCATACCTAAAGTTTGCAAATATTTGACTTTGTCTAAATCAATATTTTCGTCTTCAGCACTGGAAACCGCAATTAGGAGTTTTTAACTTTCTACGAATCATTGGCAATACAGGCGCAAAATTTTCCAGGGCAGGCAGCGTCTACCTGGCGTCCCCCTGCTCAATAGCTGTGTGGAAACCGTAAAGAGTAGGACAGTGGCGTACGCATGTGGAGGGTGGTAAGATTGCTATTAATTTAAGACTGTATATTCATTCTGATTGTGGAGGTTCTAATTGCCAGACCTTCTGATTCATGAAAGTCCCTATTGGATGGGGGCTGTCTTCTCGGCTTGGAACTTTAAAATTCTGGGTTCAAATCCAGCTGAATCACTAATGATTAGCCAAGGGTTAGGAAGTCTCGTTAATCCGTTGGTCCCGGGATAGATACTCCTCGTTATAAACAAGTATAATCCCAGTCCTTGGTGCAGCATAAGTAGTGCCATACAGCTGGGATCCACAAACCAACCAACTCTAATCGACAGCCATTGTCTTTGACTTCTGGTGTAATAGTATTCCACGGAATTGTCAATTACATTTTCAAACACAGGAGTTTTTCTTTCAGGGATTTTTTGTTTACTTTTCAGTACTGGAGATTTTCGGAAGAAGGTATTTTTTACGGAGGATTTTTAGCTAAATACGAGCATACCGGCACTTCAAAATTTCCATTTCGAGCACTGGTCTTAAAGGTCAAAGAGATTGAACTTTAGTGTCAGACACATTTAAAAGTGAACTTCCCAACGTTTTGTTGAAACACTAAAAAAATTATACAGTTTTTGAATGATGCGAAGAAATCGTATGGTATCGGAACAGGGGCGGATTGGCGGTCGCAAAAGGGCCCGTTCAGTTGTAGTTCTGTGGTGGTATTGCATCACAACTGAAAATCCCTTTTTTTATTTAAGAAACAAAACAAAAAGTACAGTTGCTCTGGAAACAGTGGCAAGCATAGTACTGGGGGGGGGGGATAAAAAGTACACCCATCATCCTTTAATTGAAGTGGGTGTTGCGGAAAAATTTCTAACAGCCGATGGCAAGATTTCACTGCAGAAAAATTGTACTGCAATTTTTCTGTTGTGGACAATCACAGTTAGAAATTTCAAGATATTTAAATATCGTGGAAAACTCACTTACTCGACGTGAAAAAAGCAAATAACCAGGTTTAAATTACTAGTTTAGTTAGTTATGCATATAACTGCGCTGGAGAAGCTTCTAATTTTGGACAAATTCAATATTTATATTTGTTTAAAATTTTCTCTTAAGAACGGAACATAAAAAAAAAAAGGCTTATATAGCGTTTTCATGTTTGACAGATTGTAAAATAATCTTGATTTTCATACCTTTGAGCTTCCAGTTCTTAAATTTTCAACGAAGTGGGCTGAAATTCCAGCAAATATTCGAGAGAGAGACAGAAAAAACTGCTGCTACCAAAATTATGTTGGAGTTGTACCAAAAATCCTTTCGCATAAGACATAATTTTTAAATTTAAATAAATGAAAAAAAATACCGAACTTTTACACTGTAAAATTTTCTATTTGTATTGCAATTTTTGTAATTTTTCTATTGTGGACAATCACAGTTAGAAATTTCAAGATTTTTAAATACCGTGGCGAACAGATTCTTCATTTAGTGATCATATATTCGTATGTGTTTCAAATACAAAACGTGATTTTATGCGATGGTTATGTATTGTAAAGACACCTTACTAAATAACGTAAACAAAACATTTTGCAACTTTATGTTGAAACGATATCTCCGTAAATGCCTTCGTCTGCAGCATTTGTCAGTTATCACAAGTAGCGTAGGTAGAACATTTCGGGGGAAAGGGATCGTATATGAACACCCCCGCAAATAATCTTACAGTTATTTCAAAATAAGTTCTTGATATTATTAGCTTTTACTCTGAATTCTGTGTTGTCATACAGTGGATAGTACATCCCATAATGACCATTATCTAGCATTGTTCTGCAACTTTATCAAACATGGGTGAGTATTTTCACTACTTTAACTAAAGCAGTGAATTTTTTTAGCAGTGTTCAACCCCCCCCAATGCAGTTAACATACGTAGACTGTTGTTCCTCCCGATTTTCCCTGATGCCAGACCCCTCGAAACATTTCAGGATGAAATGAATGGTCAAAGAAACTATAGAAATAAACATCCCCTCCCCACTCCACAGTTGAGAAAGACATCGGTTAATTTACATGGGGAGGAAGTTTGGAAGAGGAGATTTTTTTAAGGCCTAAACTGATTAATGGGCTCCTTTGGTCTCGGACTCTTAAAATTGAGCCCAAACTCAGCTCTTATGAGCACAGCGCTAATGCCTCTAACAAATAACGGGAGTAAAATTAACTACCCTTCCCCCTTCCTTGGATAATATATAGAACATCTTGTACATACCCCCGCCCTCCCGTAACATACATTCTCGTTCCTCAGCTACTAAATGAACCCAGAAGTTCGCAAACACACATGGCCTATCTATTGTAGTTGGGATTCTAGCAGTTGCCTGGTGAGGGGATTTTTTTCCCTAATTCAAAATAGAAGTTGTTTTTTCCCCCGCTTGTTATAATTACACTATGAGTATTTCGTTTATTAAAAAAATTTGTGGTTCAGTTGTGTGTTTAAAACAACTGAACTGAAAACACATTTTTAAGAAAGTAAAAAAAGAAAGAGACAAAATATACGGAAGGGGCCCACCAGGAAATGTCCCGGTGTTCTGGTGGGCCAATCCGCCCCTGTACCAGAATTAATTTTAATGGCGTCATTTGCCACCAAATTTTGGGCGTGTACAAAAAAAATGCTCTGGGATTCAAACTAAGCATGTGCTTTTGCTGACCATTGGTTTTACCTGGTTAGGGTTACCATTCGTTTCACCTGACCGTTCGTTTATCTTATTTGATCCATTGTCATAAGTTTGACCATGCAAGCTTTTTATATCTATGTGGAAGCCATTTAGCTTTTGGATTAAGTAGTTTGACAAACCATTGTATGTAGCACAACACATTTCTAGCTGTCCCGGTGGCACAGTGGTCCAAGTCTATGACGGTTCGTGCGAGATGTGCTCGTGTTCGACGCTGTTTGTTTTATGGCAGCCCTGATTCTCTCCCGGCCCTGGAACCAATGGCCTCATATTAGGGATGGGCGCCTGTTAATAACCTATAGAGTTGCTCACGATGGTAAAAAAATATCCTACAAAACTGGGAAAATGCTCTATGCTAGTTAAATTTTCATGATTCAACGACTTACTTGCATTGGTATTTACAAAGTGAACTATTATTGTTATCTGCTCTGTGTGATTAACATCGGATGTGCAACAAAGTGAACTATTATTGCCATCTGCTCTGTGTGATTAACATCGGATGTGCAACAAAATGAACTATTATTATCATCTACTGTGCGATTAACATCGGATGTGCAACAAAGTGAATTATTATTGTCATGTGCTCTGTTTGTTTGTTTGCTTGTTTGATTGGAGGTTTAACGACCACCGTGAGCGACTCAATGGGCTATAAGCAGTCGCCACTCCCTAATTTAGGGTCAATGGTTCCAGGGAAGGGAGAGAGCCAGTGCCGTAAGACAAACAAAACATCCATGCCTCACCGGTATTGGAACCCGGACCCCGTTCGGACGAATGATCAGAGGCCATCGCTTAGACCACTGCGCCACCGGAGCTGCCATGTGCTCTGTGATTAACATCGAATGTGCATCAAAATGAACTATTATTGTCATCTGCTCTGTGTGATTAACATCGGATGCGCTACAAAGTGAACTATTATATTGTCATCTGCTCTGTGTGATTAACATCGGATGTGCAACAAAGTGAACTATTATTGCCATCTGCTTTGTGTGATTAATATCGGATGTGTATCAAAATCAACTATTATTGTCATCTGCTCTGTGTGATTAACATCGGATGTGCATCAAAATGAACTATTATTGTCATCTTCTCTGTGTAATTAACATCCGATGTGCAACAAAGTGAATTAATATTGTCATCTGCTCTGTGATTAACATCAGATGTGCAACAAAGTGAACTATTATTGTCATCTGCTTTGTGTGATTAACATCGGATGTGTATCAAAATGAACTATTATTATCATCTGCTCTGTGTGATTAACATCGGATGTGCAACAAAGTGAACTATTATATTGCCATCTGCTCTGTGTGATTAACATCGGATGTGCAACAAAGTGAACTAATATATTGTAATCTGCTCTGTGTGATTAACATCGGATGTGCAACAAAGTGAACTAATATATTGTAATCTGCTCTGTGTGATTAACATCGGATGTGCAACAAAGTGAATTATTATTATTTGCTCTGTGATTAACATCGGATGTGCAACAAAATGAATTATTATTGTCATCTGCTCTGTGTGATTAACATAGGATGTGCACTGTGCAGCCCTCATTACAGAAATATTTTGCCCTTTCAACTAACGAAAAAGTAGTGTTCAAAATATTCTTGCAACTAAAGCTATACTTTCCTTTTTAGTATTTTCCCCAAGTAATAAAGCATGTTTTGCTTCGTACAGTGTTCATCGTGGTTTGACATTACACCATTGAATTTGGAAGAAACCTCAACGCATTCAAAGATTTGACGTTGTTTCATTCACACAATACGTCATTTGAACCTCTAAGAGCTAAATAGTGGTGAACAAAGTTGTGGTCACGATTATTGGATCCACGACAGCACGCCAATGGCGCTTTTCTTCGAGAAACGATTTTTCAGCTTGATAACCAACCGAACCGTTTGAACCTTACCCTTTTCTGAGATTTTCTATTTCCTGTAGTTTGTTATATGACTTAACGACACTTCATTCAAGTTCAATGTTGTTGACAAATTTTTACAGTTAGAATACCTTTCAGAACTTAAATGGCTGACACTGTTATTCTCTACCGAAAAAAAACAAAAGCATACGCTATTAACTAATATACACAAGTCTAACTTAATATAAAAAAATAATATAATTAACTTAATATACACCATATATTAATATAATTAAGACAATTAACTTAATATGAACTATGTATTAATTAACTTTATACTGTATACGCAAGCCATTCTCTAGGTATTATTTCATTATTAATAAAGATACGACAGTAGTATTCGTCTTGAAGGAATAAAGTCGGGTAGTTTACACCAGTAATCCAAGAAGAATTAGAGACTAGCAATCCGTTTATTTGGTGTATCGAATATTTATACAACAAGACAAAAAGTGTTAGCTTTCACCATCACGGATGGCTTCGTCAGGCTGAAGTAACGTCTAAGCTAAACTAAGTTTATCTTAGACGTTACTTCAGCCTGACGAAGCCATCCGTGATCGGTGAAAGCTAGTACATTTTTGTCTAGTTCTATAAATATTCGCTACACCAAATAAACGGATTTCTACTCTCTAATTCTTCTTGGATTTGTATTAAACTTTTTACATGTTTCTTCTTCAGGATATTTTTTTCTACATGAACATGTTCTTGTTCAACAACTATTTTTTCTAATTGTGATATAGATCTGAGGCCATGTCATAGGAAGGCAAAAAGTAAACGACGTGAGTTGGACAAGTCGCAAGACGATGTGCTTGGCTGTAGTTCACGTAGATTTTCCGAAAGCATATAAGGGTTTTCATCGTTGCTTCCCAGGTCTTCTTTAGCTAATTCATTTTTTTTACGTTCAGTTCCCTGGTACCAAAATATTGTTGCGACTCGTATTATGGGGCAATAACTCGCCATATTTTGAACCTTCTGCCGAACGATTATTTAATAACAACACTCTAGAAAGTATTTCGGTCTTTTCGGTAGTATTTTCAATCTGATTATTTTCTTCAGACAGGATTCTATTATTGCTTTTAAAATACTAAATGATCAGGTTTTTTTATTAGGGCCCTCTTCTCTAAGAGGCTTACTTTTGTTATTATGAAAATCAGACTGCTTTTTTATTCCTTATCCAGATATTTCGAAGATAATGTTAGAAGTGACAACGAAATTTCTTCAATCTGAAAACAAAACTAAACCTCTACAGACATTGAATTAACCAAAAATTAATCTTTAAAAACAAACAAGAGTATGTAACATTTAAAGCCCTTAAGGATGCTGTTATAATAGTTCATAGCAATTAAATAAATCATCATATACAAAGAATGTTACCATAAAGTAAAGACTGCCATTAATACACAGCGCGTAACCGGTGCGTAACTGGAAGACCCTCGGTTCGATTCCCGGTGGCGGCCGATGAGAATTTCTCCGTGACTCGCTTGGAAAGAGCAATGACTTCTGTTTGATAAAGAATACCAGATTAGGCTTAGTTTTACACTTAATTATTATTTGCTCTATTACACTTCCACTCATAAGTTACAGCACGATTTCCCCAAATTTTGTTGACGACAGCACTCTTTTTTAGCCAACTACGAATAGTTACATAGCTTCAAGACTACCCAGACATTTAGATTTACGATAGGTTTCTCCTAAAACAGATTTACGATATGTTGAATAATAAATTTATGATAGGTTGATTTCTTAAATTTTGTACATTTGAAGAAGTGTTGGTTCTGTAATGAGAACCTGAGGATTTCCGTTAATTTTTATTGGCTTCGTTTTCTGCGGGGCCTCTTCTCCGTTCATTTACTCTTGCACCGTCAACGCGGCAAATTAATTAACTTAGGTGTATCATATTGTAAGACTAAACCTACAAACTTCATGTAACCTAGGCTGATGACATTACCTTTACCGTCTAGTTGCAGACTCCACAGGGAAATATTTAACTCTCTCGCAAGTTTGGGATTATTAAGGCCCCTGATGGCGCTGCGACAGCTAGCCCGTCAGTCACCGGAAACCATAGTCTTTCACACGGACAGATTCAGTCCAGGGACCTGTGGGGATCTCCCCCCCCCCACGGGACCAGTACCTTACACCCTTCGATCAGAGCTCGCGTGTGTGACGTGCTATGGGCGATCGGGGTAAGCAAATTTTCAATAATAATTCTAATCTCGTTGCCGGGAGATCGTCCGCCAACGCGAGTTTTTGGGACAAAAGTCCTTTATTAGGTATCTAGAAAAATTTTGGTACAAGCACATTAAAGTATGAGGGTCTCATGCACCCCTCTCACAAATATTCAACACTGAATCACACTAAACACACATAGAAAATATTTACATGGTCCATAGTACTAGGGCCAGTGCTGTGGTGATGACCCCGGGCAAGGGTCATCAGTAACACCTTGGTCAATAGACCAAAAAAGCTCTAAGCCGAGAGCTACGTACCTCCGAGGGTACCACCTTCTGACAACCATAGTTGACCTGGCTTTTCCTTTGCTCAAGTTCCCTAATAAGACTAGGGCACGTCTTACTGAAGCTGGAGTGAGAGACGTCCAGCTTCAGGCGGAACTTAGGATTTGCAGCAGAGCAGTTGCTGCACTTCTGTGTGGCTGCACACTGGTGGTGCTGGTGCCCAACTTCACCGCAATTGCCACACCTTGCTTCGGACTCTGGACAGTTGCTCCGGAAATGACCGAAACCATTACACCGGAAGCACCTCACTTCACGCAAATACTCCTTTAGGCGGAGCACTGACCAACCCAAATTCAGTGTTTTCCGCCTCATCAAGGGTTTGAAGGCCTTGGGCTCCACGTCTGCCACCCAGTGGACCCTACCTCCCTTGCCCTTGATGGGGAAACGGGCTGTAAACCCGTTGTCGAGGTCGGGGTTCTGCCCACGAACCGTTTCCTCGAGCTCTTTACCTGAGTAATCCTCGTTGACCCCGTAAACTATCAACCGGGGATGTCTCTTTCGTGGGGCCATGGGAAGTGTGCAATCTTTGGTCAACGGATTGCTACTCAACTCCTGGGCAAGGCGGTCGAGCTCCCCGGGATGGGAACACTCCACCGCGACCCCGCCTTTCCTTATGGTCCGAATGCTTTTGACCCCTAACTGCAGTTTAGTTGGGTTGACTACAGTCTTCAGGATCCTCTTTACGTCCTCTGAGGGCGCACTCTCGACAGTGAGATAGACCAGAAGCACGTGTCTTCTGTCTCCCGACTTTTTCTTAATTTTTCTCCCAGTCGGGGCGGGCGATGACCCTTTCGCCGTACTAGCCCCTTTCCTAGCCACTTCGGCATAGGAAGCCACTTTGGGGTCGCCCTCGCAGCGCGACTCGTGGCGAACGGACAGTTTGGCTTCAAGGAAAGCCGTCCGATTTCCTTGTGCGACACAAGCACTGCGGATACCCTTTAAGGCCGCTTGCATTTGCTCTCTTCCTGAGGAAGTGAACTGAGAGTCCGTGAAAGCGTCCTCTACTTCCCATAGGAGAGAGAATATGTGGCTTAAGAAAGCCTCTGGTGTTGGCACCGGGGGTGTCCTGGTATGCTGGTTGGCCTCCAAAGATGTCTCTGGAGGACCAGCAGACGACCCTTCGGGAACCCGAAGGGGCTCGGGTTGGGGCGATGTTGTCTTCTTCCTTGCCATGGGCGGAAGTGGCAAGGACGTGCTTACACCATGAACAGACTGAGTTGGCTCAGCCGAAGGGAGGCTCCCTTCGTGTGTGTAGCGGCTTTAGAGCCCTACGCCCCAAGAAGAGTCTTTGAAGATCTCATCCTGGCGCTGGACTTCACCTTCCGGTTGGTCTCGGAGGTGGGGCTAGGACCTTTAGAACTACCAACAGGGCTAGGTAGTTTTTCAGCCGCTACCTTCAAGGTCCGGGTTGACCCGGACGGTTTAGGTGCTGACCCCTTTGGAATCGCTTTACCCTTGTGGGTAGTTGACATCTCTGTGAGAGAGATAGAACAAAAGAAATTTTTTTTTCTAAGTGGGCACCCTGGGGTTCTCCCACTCAAGCCGAAACTCAGAAAGCCAGGCGCTCAGGCTTTGGTCTGACCAAGGATCAAAGAGTCCTTTGGTCAGAAGGACCAGTACGACGACGACGTACCCGAAATCTGATACTAGAGTCTATAACGAAGTAAATTTCTCCGTCATTTTTTATCCGCGCCAGGATTCAAACCCGGGTCCCCTCATTCCGGAACAAGTCACTCTACCAATTGAGCTACGCGGACGTTTTATTCTGATTCCTATCTGCCTTTATGTCGTGTGCATCCTTCGGGCAGGTACGTCACATCTCCTGGTACGTTACATCATCTCCCCCTTATATATATATATTTTTTTTTTCGAAGTGCTGGAGAAAGGATCCTCTTATTTTTCCTATCTCGCGGTGTGGAAATAACATCACACCAATGCGAGATTTTGAACGGTCGGGTCATCCGGATAGTTCGGGCGCCATTATAAGGAAGAAGTTTCTCCGTCATTTTTATCCGCGCCAGGATTCGAACCCGGATCCCCTCTTTCCGGAACAAGTCACTCTACCAATTGAGCTACGCGGACGTTTTATTCTGATTTCTATCTGCCTTTATGTCGTGTGCGTCCTTCGGGCAGTTACGTCACATCTCCTGGTACGTTACAAGTCTCTGTGTGGACAGAACGGATCTTCGCCCTGAGAAGGGCGTTTTTTCAAAGTCCGTAACTGCTCTGATTGATAGGGAACATAAGGGAGAATTTTTCTTAAAGAAAAATCGCGAGAGTGAGGTGAATCCCCCTCTCGCGCTTTAGATCGTCAGTTCTGCTAAGCAGTGCAGTATAGCTCAACCAAATCACACTAAGCTCGCTCCCCGGTTCGGTATCAGAACGACCGGTCAAACTTCATGTAAGCGTGTAAACTGTAATTTTCAAATTAAAAAAAGAATGGCAGCTGGAAAAATAAGTATAATACATTTAGGATGCTAATCAGTATCGCAACCAAAATTTCTGGATTCAACCGCAAAAGATCTTGGGAACTTCATGTTGAAATGCTTTCATCTCCCTCCAAGAAAGTCGCCACACTGGTGGCTTCCAATCAGGCTTTCAATCTATCTGCTTTTTTATCTTTTATTTAATAACGGACCTAGGAGAGCAGTGAAGGCACCTCTGTACCCATGATATGCGTCCTACCTCAAATATTAAAGAAACAGAAGTATTATTACACAAGCGCATTGCATTTAAGAACCGTATTTTCCACATCATTTTTACCTAACGATTTGAGGGAGAGTGAGGCATCAAAAGTTTTTAACGCCACAGTCTTTTGGTCAGAGCTCACTGGCCCTCAAATGGAAGAGTAGTAAGAGCTACAACACTGCTAATAATTATTTATTCGCACATTTTTATATTTCTTCTGATCTATTGTATGGCAAGCATTTCCATCGGTTTATTGAAAGATCCAAAACGATTTTCTCCTGTGTGTTTGTTGCAAGCCGTTTTACTTCTGTTGTAGTACGTTCAGTCAGTAACCTATTTCCTTGAGCTTGTAAATTCCAGTTCATAGTTTTACCGTTACTTGAGTTGTTTAGAACAACAGAGAAAACAGGAGAGAAAAGTGCTTTTCTATAACTGAGACAAAATATTTTAAAAGACAAAGTCATCATTCCTACGTTCCTCACTTCCATCACGAGTGATCAACTGAACATAGTTTCCACTAAAACTTCCAATAGTCTTCAGAAATTGAGAAATATACAGAAGTTCCTCATTACATCAGCAAGCGTTGTACAAAATCAGCAAGCGTTGTACAAAATTTTGGTTGCATAAAACGCTTATTTAAACACCTGCTTTTCGTCAAACAAAAATAACTGTTACTTATATGAACTTTTTTTCAAAAACGTAATTTTTTTTTCGATCATTTAAAGCAAATATTACTTACAGATGTAAGGACGTAGGAACTGCATGCTTTACTTTATGTAGGCCCAAGATAGGGCACTGCTCTCCCCAAAATCCAAAGAAAAGGAAAACGAAAGGCTTTTCCTATTTGTCCCCGAAAAATGGCAGGGTTAACATTGAAATTAACAAATACTCCAATTCTCTGCCCTCCCCTCAAGAAAAAGAAATTTAGCGCCCTAGTTTTGACTAGTTTTCGTCGTCGCAAAGCAAAGATGATAGCGCTTATTTCTGTAAAATGCTAGATGACATGGTGTTGACATTGCTCGTGAGCCGTTGTTCTTAGGTTTTCCCAATGCATCACAGAATACTTTTCAGTGGAACCGATTTCACCAAATCATTGGGGCGGTAGACTTAAACAAATTAGACGTACGGTGGAGTAACTCCTATTTCCCATTGCAAATAGTACGGCATAAAAAAAACGAAAAACATAAACTTTAAAATGCGGCGTATATTTTAAAACTTGAAAACACAATCATAGTTTCTCATATGCAATGCAAGTAAACAACAACAAAAAAAAAACAAAAAAAAAAAACGAATATTCCTGCAGATCATTTAGGTTTTTTGAAAAGAAAATTCATCTTCTGATGATATGAAAATGTCTAGAGAGATTTTATTTTCAAACTTTTATAAAATATGACAAATTCGCGCGCTTTGTCAAACGAGTAAATTGATTGAGGGAGGGAAATTCCAACCAGCTTAAGCTAGCGAGGTCGATAAAAGCGTAACTGCAAATAACTGAAAAAAAAAAAAAAACAAGAAAGATGACACCGAATTTTCGGGTGTAATAAGCACGCCTTTTGAACCCGTTCTGACGCAAATAAAATTTATCAAAGTTATTCAAAGTGAATGGAACCGGTATGGAAAACAATAGTATCTGACGGAAGAAAGAAGTTTTTCAGTCGGGTTTTTAATCCCTCAGATATTGCTGTAAACAGAATCGTGAGCTTACGCCCTCTGGTTGCAGACTTGTGCGTTAAGAAAAACATGAATTTATATGAGAAACATTTCGAACCGGAAACGCTCTCCAACACAGGAAGAATTTTTCAAATCGGACTCTTAGAAACAGAGATATCGACAAAAATAAGATGTGACTGTGCATCCCCTGGTGGGAAAACCATGCATTATTTTAGGAAGAAAGTATTCTCAAAAGGTTTATCCATATGAGCGGTATCGGTCCAAGAAAACAAAAACAAAAAACAGTCGAGTTTTCAGGAGCCCAGAGTTTGCTACAAATACATCAGAAGCAGAAATTAACACTTATGTCCCTGGTGGCCAAACCATTCTTCACCAAACATTAGAAATTATGTGAAAAATATTTTCCATCAGGTCTTCTATGCGATACAGAAAGAATTCTTCAAATCGGAGTTTTAGGAGCAGAAATAACGCAAAAAACGCAATTAACCTTTACGCCCCCTAGCGGAAAGTTTATGATTTACTTGAAAATTTAGAATTTAGAGGAAAAACATTTCACATCGGAAACACTGCCCAACGAAGAAGGAATTTTTCAAATCGGACTATTAGAAGTTGAGATATCGACAAAAATAAGATAAATATCTACGCCCTCTGGCGTAGAAACCATGCATTATTTCAAGAAGAAAATGTTCCTAAAAGGTTTGTCGACATGAGTAGTATCGATCAACAAACGACTTTTTTTCAATCGAAATTTTAGAAGCTCATATTTTGCTGCAAATACATCAGAAACGGAAATTAAGACTTACGCCACTTGGTGGCCAAACCATTTTTTACAAAAATGAGAAATTATGTGCAAAGGATTTCCCATCAGGAGCTGTATCCGGTGCAGAAAGAATTTTTCAAATCCGAGATTTAGAAGAAGAGATATAGGGGGAAAGCAATTTACCTTTACGCCCCCTAGCGGGAAGTCTATGAATTACTTGAAAATTTTGAAATTATATGAAAAACATGTTACACTGGAAACACTATCCAACAAAGAAGGAATTTTTCATATCGGACTCCTAGAAGTAGAGATTTGGACAAAAAATAAGATACACATCTACGCCTCCCTGGCGTAGAAACCATGCATTATTTTAAAAAGAAAATGTTTCTAAAATGTTTGTCGATATGAGTAGTATCGGTCTAAAAACGACGTTTTTTTCAATCGAGGTTTTAGAAGCTCATATTTTGCTGCAAATACATCAGAAGCGGAAATTAAGATTTACGGCCCCTGGTGGTCAAACCATTTTTTCAAAAAATTAGAAATTATGTGCAAACGATTTCCCATCAGGAGCTGTATCCGGTGCAGAAAGAATTTACGTCCCCTAGCGGAAAGTCTATGAATTACTTGAAAATTTTGAAATTTTATGAAAAACATGTCGCATGGAAAACAGTATCCAACAAAGAAGGAATTTTTCAAATCTGACTCCTAGAAGTAGAGATTTTGTCAAAAATGAGATATACACCTATGCCTCCTGGTGGAGAAACTGTGGAATATTTTAAGAAGAAAATATTCCGAAAAGGTTTATCGATGTGAGTAGCATCAGTACACGAAATAATTTTTTCGATCCATATTTTAGAAGCTCAGATTTCATGGCAAAAACATCAGAAGCAAAAATTAACACTTACGCCCCCTGGTGGCCAAAGTATTCTTTACCAAAAATTTGAAATTACATGCAAAAGATTTTCCATCATGAGGTGTATCCGCTGAAGGAAATTTTTTTCAAATCGGAGTTTTAGAAGAAGAGTTATCGGGAAAAATGTAATTTATTTTTACGCCCCTAGCGGAAAAGCTATGAGTAATTTGAAAAAGTAACTTTATCAAAAATACTCTTCGACATAAATGGAATCGAAAGATAAAATAATTTTTTCAATCGGATGTTTAGAAGCAAATATGTGGAATAAAACGTATTTTTGAATTCTATATCATCTGCATTTACGCCCTCTAGCGGTGAAATCGCACATCGTAAAAAAACAAAAAAAAAAAAAACGAAACAAAGGATCATCATTTGCACATTTCAAGCTTCCCAAAGCAAAAATAATTTTTCAAATCGGACTAATAGTTGCAGAGATATCGTGGGTACAGACGGACGGACGGACAAACCGATAACATAAGCACGATCTTTTTTTTACAAAAGACGTGCTAAAAAGAAACCCTTAATATTTTTTTCTTCAGAAAACATTACGACTGACGCATTTCTAAAATCACACAGGCACACACGAATAAAAATAAAAATAAATATTAAATTAAACAGGACGAAAAATGTTTGATAGGAAAACTGCCTAAAATTTTTAGGTTGCTCACTCAGAGTGATCCCAGACAGAGATAGAATTAAACAAACAATTTCTCAATATCACTAAATTTATTTCATACGAAAAAAAAAGTACTTCCGGAAATTAAAAAAAAAAATCAAAAAATTGCTCCACCATTAAAGCTCCGCCCTAAACAGCTGCTTTCTTTGTTTAAGGTGGACGTTTAGTGATTTTGCTTCCTGTACTTCCAATAGGCAAACTTCTGTACACATTTTCTTCACAATTAATGCGTTCGCAAGGATGAAAATTTGAACATCGATTAAAATAACTTCATATTATAGCCTGTACAGGTCGCCATCTTTTTTCTGGTCTCAACACCACCAAAGGAAAAGTTATTGATTTTTAATATAATTATGGTTAAGTTTTAGAAAATATTAAGTACACTAAGCTATAATATGAAGTTATTTTAATCGATGTTCGAATTTTCATGCTTGGGAACGCATATACAGAATTGTGAAGAAAATGTGTACAGAAGTTGGGGCCATTGGAAGCATAGGAAGCAAAATCACTACACGTCTACCTTAACGGGAAAGACGGCGACGGTGGGATGAGGCCGAAGTCTTGAAGGGGAAAAGATGCTTCACGAAAATAAACACTATTTGTTGTTTCTTCAGGGGAGGGGGGGGGGGGAGTAAAAGGGAGGGAAGATTCCTTGAGACAGGCGACAAGCAAGCCTATGGCCAAAGAGGGAGACCGAATAAATTGGTCAGTACTTTTTTTGGGGGGTTTAAACTCGGCTATCAAACGAAATAAAGCAACATGAGCTCCAGAAATTATTCTTCCCCACACTAATACCATTAAAATTTTATAAGAGCTACTTGGTCAATGGCGCCCATCTAGACAGCTCCAGATGCTTTACTTACCTTGCTTACCATTTGGCCCTGCTTGTGATTAAAAATTTGAAATTTATTCACAAGATATCATAGGCACCAACTATGCAGGTGCTCATGGGCATGACCACCCTTTAAATTATTTTAGCACCACTCAAAATTTGTGTTCTGATATGCACTGAATCTATACTTAAACATTTGTTTTCACATTACGGAAAATTAAATCGGAATAATCAAAACGGAGATCAAGAATTTGGTTACCATAAAAAACATTAAATATCTTTTCCAAGGAATATTGTTTTGTTGCTGAAAGATTTCTCACGAAACAAAATAGTCAAGCAATAGGATGGTGCAGTAGGTGTTCCTCGTCCCTCGACTATCTACCCTTGCTTTAAAATACTCAATACATGAGTAAAACTAAAGCAATATGCAGAGGCAGGTTTAAACAATACAGCTCCCTGGCTCAAGAAAAAATCAGCAATCTCCAAGTAAACGTACTTTAATGTAAAAATAATTACTTCCAATTTGAACTTCGTACTTAAATTATATATAATTTTTTTTATCCCCAAAATATCCTCAAGAACAACTCTGAGGAATATTTAACACATGCATTATTTAAAACAGATCATTGAAATAAAAATAAATTAAATATCGTTTCTCGCAAGTTTAATTTCCAGAATCTTGAAACTTCATTTCACCGTTAATTTTTACCTTTACAAGTTCAATAACTGGATACTAACATAATTATGAAACATTTGCTGCTTGCGAATTTTGCATTTAAATTTTCACCGTAGGCAGTACAATAGACTGAATGATTAATAGAAGGAGGGCGTGGATAAACACAAATTAGTAAAATTATTTACTACTAAATGTTTTTTTTTCGATTTCTTTGCTGCAAAATCTTCTATATATCATCAAATGTCATTGTTTTTACAATGCTGGAATTTAAATGACAAAGCTGAGAACTAAATGCCCTCCAATAATTATGGTTGTTTTTAAAAGATAAAAACGTCGCTTAGAAAAATCCTTAGAATATTATCGATGTTCGGAAAAAGTTGAATCGATACTTTTTCCTGTTAATAATATTGCAACTCGTCCGCAACAGGAACATTTGAATCTGTTACTAGCCTATCTAAATTATGCAAAAATTCCTGAAAATGCAGACATGCTTAAATTCAGATAAATAATTAAACTGGGGCTGAACGCCGCGAAATGTGTTGTGTAACCCATAATAATTAACACAGCAATAAGAAATCTCTGAATTGACTGTATTTACTGTTCCACATGTAATATAAATCACATCACAAAACTAGAAAACTTTCATCGCCCTGGAGCGGGAAACGAAACCGCATCTCCCGATTACCGTTCGAGTATGCTAACCGTTACACCACCAGGGCAAGAAAGTCACAAGTATCTGAGTGTTAAGAGCATCGGAAAGTAGTCCGACCGCATTCTTAATCAAGCAACTGTGCTGCAATCTAGGGTTGTTAAGCATATCACCAGTCGTCCAAGTATATAATGTGGAAGAAATGTTCCTCTCATAAGTGGAAAATACGTCATATAAGAAAACCATTCCTGTTTCGGGTAAAACTATCCGCTCCAGCCTCCAAGCTCTTCACTCTTACGCTTATCTGGCTGTCAGCGAGCTCTGTTACCCCCGTCCTTAGTGCTGTAACTACTATGAGGCAAAGGAGTAATTTTCTCAGGGCTCTCTCCTCGTCTTTTGAAGAGGTCTACATTTTTGCTTTAGCTTTTAACATTCTTATTTTTTAGAGTTGACTTGATGACTTTTAAAAAAATTGGCAGAGCAGCTTGAGTGTTTTAAGGGCACGAATGTAATGAATGATGCCTAAAATACTACCAGCAGCAATTTCACCCAAAGAGTATTCATAGATCTATAGAAAGCCAAAAGAGAAAGCTTTGACTGCAGTGGAGCAGGAGAGATACAAATTTTCTTCTCTGGTTGATATTCTCTTTAAAGATAAACTTTAATATATTTTATCACGTGTCAGCCTAATGACGCTGTAGTAAATTTGCAGCTTCCATTGCCTGTGGCCAGTTTAAGAAATCCTGCAAATGTAAGTACTCTGCATACCTTTACCTTTAAAACCCTTTCGAGCATGTGATGTATGCCTTTAAATTAAACTTCCTTTTGAATTTCTGTGTTATATGAATTTGATTTCTTCCCGTTAAACGTTTTCTGTCTTAACGACACATTATTTTTCTCAACGAGCATTCTAAGTTTGGCAGCACTGACAGTGCGTCAGAGCCTCCGAAGTCAATGAAACGTAAATATTGATTGTAGAATGTTACAGAGAAGAGTTGAAATAATGTTTTATCAACGATAAGTGTATTTTGGATAGACGACTTGAAAGAATTGCATTGTTGAGATAACGTCCTGTTAACGCTAAATGCACTTGATTTAGCGTCCTGAAGGTGTGTATTTTTCAGATGACGACTTATGATAAGTGTTTTTTGATAAAGGCAAATTGATGTCGTGATTGTTTTAAGATTTACAGCCAACACGCTCATCTTCTGGTTAGTGTGTTGTACTATGATGAAGTACTAGTGAAGAACAAATAAATGTGGACTCGTGTAAGTAGATACTGTTGTTCATTCCCCATCATTACCGTTAATGTTTTTAAGTTCAGAGAGAAATTTTATAGCTAAGCGTTTAAGCTTTGTAGCTTAAATTTACAACGTACAATAATTAAACTTAACCTTAAAACTTCACAAATACCTAAAAGCTTCAAGAGCAGCATTGGTATGTGATGACCGGATCTTTCTCTTTCTTTGTTGTATCGTGAAATGTGGAGAGAAATATGTGCATGTCTCACCCGTAAATTTTTGACGGCTGCCACACACGCACACTGGCACGTGATGCTTTTCAGCACCCTGTACATACAAGTTACTTCACAATAATCATTATTTTACTAAGTCTACATATTTTAACTTTCGGGTCTTTTAAGCAGTTTGGGCCCATATTCAAGGTATGTCTCCGGGCCCAAAATCTGAAGCTACGCCACTCCTTCTGTCCCTCAGTTTTGCGTTCTGAGGTTGACCTTGCCAAGAAGAAATAATTTCGTTGACTTTCTGAACTCACCTTATCCCGCTGTTCTTGTCTCTCTGTTCGTCGTCCCTGTTTCAAAGTGAATTGATATTTTTAATAATTAGGTAAATTGAAAGAGTGCTAATATTGTAATACAATTATAATATTAAGTATTAACTGTACTCAGTTTTATTTGTAGAAATACAAAATGCTATTTCATTGCCAATTTCTTTTTTGTTTCGGTAACAAGAAAAAACTACTTTTATCACATGTATTCACAACATTTTGGCGCCAATATGCAGCGCCCTGGTTATGGCACAGGTTGGCCCAGTGGTAAACCGGCTCCTCGCAATATGCAAAACGCAATAATTTGTTAGCGATATTTTTGCTGCGTTAGTTTATTTAATTTATACAGAATGATTAAAACTCTGAATTTTTAAATTTGCTGTAAGTGCTTCAAATTTAATAATTGAACGATTTAAATTTAAGACTTAATGCGAATATAATCTTTTCGCCAAGATTTAAAGCGAATTTAATATTAGTGGGGAAAATTAAGGAAAACCAGCGAGAACATATGTGAAACTTATTGCTTATTAATATAGACATAAATTAATATAGACATAATCAAACCATGTAACATAACCTCAGAAATTTGATCTTCCCGGAACGGAAATCGAACCCGCATCTCCCGATTTGCACTCGGGTATGCTAACCGTTACACCACCCAGGACAATGAAATCCAAACAACTGAGGTATTTAATCTGAAACTTCAGAGTTTGATTTATGTCTATATTAATTATTCCATGTGTTTCCATCTTGATATCTTACTGCTTATTTTTTAGTAGTGCTAGTAACTGGCCCTATGTGAGCTCTGCGCATCCGAAAAGCAACGCTTCGTGTTAACCAGCCGATTCATTGCTCTCAGGGGGGGGATTTCTGGGCTACATTTCTCGGCCCTCATCAGCAAACTCATACGCAAACAAATGATGGCAGAGGGCAAAATTCGTTGAAGTTGTACAGTAACCTGTTCAATGACATCAAAGGATTATTATACAGAACAAGTCCTGGGGCTCCACTTTGTGTGAAAAACGTGTTATGTTAGATTAGCATTTACTCGAATACAGTATGTTGACATTGGCAAGAAAGACTGCTGAGGCATCAAAAGCAAATAAATTCTGCCTCGCCCCTTCGCCGGAGCAAAATTCTCAGTGTAAAATTTTATTAAATAAATTGCATTAATATTTTCTCATTATATCGTTCAATTAATTCATCGCCAGATATTTTACAAGATACTTTGTGTTTTGTAGTGGATGACAATAACTGGGTAAGTATCGATATCTAAACTTTTAAAACTTTGACACTGGAAACGATACCGGCTTTTTGAATTTGGACACCCTTCGAAATTTTAAGAAGCCGGAGCCTATGTAAGATGTAGCACCTCTCACACACAGTTAGTTCCCTTTCGGATTTCAAGCTGGACTGTCACGCGCTGGTGTGATCTCCCGTCAGTGGTCTACCAATGTAGCTTCCTGGGGTTGTTCCAGATTCGCGGGTTGACAGTTTCTGGCGTATCCAGTCCATGATGTCGGGTAGAATGTTGTCATTTCCCACCCCATCACTGAAGAATGCGAGACAAACGTTCCAGAGATCCAGGAGACCTCAATATCTACCTCCCGAATGAATGGAAAAGTTTTCCTGAAAGAACTATGTAGGAGAACAAGAAGAAGAAGATTGGTAAGAAAGAAGATTTCTTATTATGTGCCAGTGCCATTTCTGGGAACCTTGTCCAACCCCATTTACAGACAAGTCATCTTCAGTATCCAGCCTACTTGCGGACACAGTGTCCTATCAAATTACGGACGCGATAGCTTGGCAGTTTATGGTTATCTCGTCTAAAGTGAATGGCCCACTTGAAGGCACGCTTCCATCCTCGGAAGGCAAAAGTTAAAAAGTACTGAACATACTTCGGCATCAGGCTATTTACTCACAAGAAATTAAAGAGAATTTGCATCAGACTGTTTCAGGAAAAAAGGGCCATTCTCATTCCCGGGTACCTTTTCCAGAAAGGATTATTATACATTATCTGCTTCACAGCTTAAGGAATCTCTGGTTCCGCAGTCTCACACACAGATTAACACCCACCCACACACACCCACACAAATAAGTTTACAACATAACACAGCACAATGAAGCAAGTACAGAGAGTGAAAGCATAGAAAATTCTGTTGTTGGTGAAAAAGTTGAAAAGGAAGAAAGAGGTTGAAAAAAAAGGGCCAACGGACTCCCTCGAAGCTTTGGTACAGAGCATTAAATTAAACAAAAAGTAAAGAATTAGCTGTTAAAAGACTTGAAAAAATATTTGAGTGGTATTAGCGAAATGAACAGAGCTAATAAAAATTATTATTATTAAGAGAAACACACCTAATTTAGACACTGGAAAATAAAAGAAAGCACTTCAGTTAGTGCTACCACGTAAACCTCCCCTTCAAAATAATTAATTTTACTGAAAATCTAAATAAGGAAGTTATTAAATATCTCGGAAAATATGTAGAGCACAGTAGAAAACTAACGACAAAAACGTACTGATATGAAAGGAAGAATATTTCTCTTGGAAAGCTCCCCAAGTTAGAAAGGGAGGAAAAGAAAATTGAAAAAAAAAAAAAAAAACCTCTGAAAAGAGCAACTTTTACTAACAAAACGCAGACTCCATATATTAAAACAGAATTTAATACAAATAGTTCACTAAGTAAACTAGAGTTTTTAAAATATAAGATTAAGGAATATAATGATAAGAAATTACTAATTCTCTTGTTGTAAACTAAGAAATAAAAAAAAATCGACGACTGCTCTCTACGCTTACGATACCGCAATTTTGTGAACTTCAAAAAATAAAAATCCAGTAACATGTACGCTTCAGCACGACGTTCAAACTACAGAACCATGTTTCCAAGATTGGAAAGTTAAAAAAAATATTGACGAAATGCAGGAAATTCTATTCTCTAAAAAGTACGTGGTTTTAACACAGGTTTCGAAACAGAATTTCATGGGGAAAATATTTCCTTTGTAAAGAGGAAGTCAAATACGTTAGTCTAACCATGGACAAAAATTCAAATTGGAATAAACACATAACAAAGTATTGGAGAGGTTAGAGGACTTCGTACTTGTCTAGCTCCCATAATTAAAGAGAAACTAAGTTTAAAAAATACTGGATTAAAGCAGGAAAGCCTGCTTTAGTATTTTATATACACTAACTTATGGCAGTGCCATATAAGGAATTTGTGCTGAAATAATAATAATAATAATAATAGTAATAATAATAATAATAATAATAATAATAAACCTCATTCCAAAATGAAATCCTTCAAATGATGACGGGTTTGTTGGTAGTATCTCTAATCGGGAAATTAGAAATTTACTAAATGTAAATACAATTAAGTGCGCCATGTTGAGTGGCAAAAAGGTACTATGAAAAAGCTAAGGATAATCAAAATTAGGGAAGCAATTAAGTAAGATGTTAAGGCCCCATCACAATATAATAGACGGAAACACATTTTAGAAATTGTTCCAGAAAAAAATTAAATTAGAATTGGACAGAGAAACCCAGCTGCTAACTGAGATTAATTAAATAATCCCAAACTTTCAGTTTTTTTGTCCTTTCCCAATGCACGTGCTGGTGAAAAGAAACAACAAGAAAGATGACACCGAATTTTCGGGTGTAATAAGCACGTCTTTTGAATCCGTTCTGACGCAAATTAAATTTATCAAAGCTATTCAAAGTCAATGGAACCGGTATGGAAAACAACAGTATCTGACGGAAGAAAGAAGTTTTTCAATCGGGTCTTTAATCCCTCAGATATTGCTGTAAACGGAATCATGAGCTTACGAACTCTTAGAAACAGAGTTATCGACAAAAATAAGATGTGACTTTACGTCCCCTGATGGGAAAACCATGCATTATTTTAGGAAGAAAGTATTCTTAAAAGGTTTATCCATATGAGCGGTATCGGTCCAAGAAAAACAAATTTAGTCGAGTTTTCAGGAGCCCAGATTTTGCTACAAATACTTCAGAAGCAGAAATTAACACTTATGATCCCTGGTGGCCAAACCATTCTTTACCAAACATTAGAAATTATGTGAAAAATATTTTCCATCAGGTCTTGTATGCGATACAGGAAGAATTTTTCAAACCGGAGTTTTAGGAACAGAAAACGCAATTTACCTTTGTGCGCCCTAGTGGAAAGTCTATGATTTACGTGAAAATTTTGAATTCATAGGAAGATCATTTCGCATCGGAAACACTATCCAACAAAGAAGGAATTTTTGAAATCGGACTTTTAGAAGTAGAGATATTGACAAAAATAAGATATACATCTACGCCCTGTGGCGTAGAAACCATGCATTATTTCAAGAAGAAAATGTTCCTAGAAATGAAAGGTTTGTCGACATGAGTAGTATCGGTCAACAAACGACCTTTTTTTCAATCGAGAATTTAGAAGCTCAATTTTGCTGCAAATACATCAGAAGCGGAAATTAAGATATATGCCCGCTGGTGGCCAAACCATTTCTTTACAAAAATTAGAAATTATGTGCAAACGATTTCCTACCAGGAGCTGTATCTGGTGCAGAAAGAATTTTTCAAATCGGAGATTTAGAAGCAGAGATATAGGGAGAAACGCAATTTGCCTTTACCTATTGGAAAGTCTATGAATTACTTGAAAATTTGAAATTATATGAATCACATGTCACACTGGAAACACTATACACAAAGAAGGAATTTTTCAAATCGGACTTCTAGAAGTAGAGATATTGACAAAAATAAGATATACATCTATGCCCCTTGGTGGAGAAACTGTGGAATATTTTAGGAAGAAAATATTCCGAAAAGGTTTATCGATGTCAGTGGCATCAGTCCACGAAAGAATTTTTTCAATCGATATTTTAGAAGCTCAGATTTTATGGCAAATACATCAGAAGCAAAAATTAACACTTACGCCCCCTGGTGGCCAAAATATTCTTTACCAAAAATTCGAAATTATATGGAAAAGATTTTCCACCAGGAGACGTATCCGCTGAAAAAAAAAAAAAAAATTCAAATCGGAGTTTTAGAGGAAGAGTTATCGGGGAAAATGCAATTTACTTTTACGCCCCCTAGCGGAAAATCTGTGAGTAATTTGAAAAAGAAACTATATCTAAAATACTCTTCGACATAAATGAAATCGAAAGATAAAATAATTTTTTCAATCGGATGTTTAGAAGCAAATATGTGAAATAAAACGTAATTTTGAATTCGACCTAATCTGCATTTACGCCCTCCAGCGTCGATATTGTACATTGTAAAAAAAAAAAAAAAACGAAATGAAGGATCATTATTCGCATATTTCAAGCTTCCGAATGCAAAATGAATTTTTCAAATCGGACTAATAGTTGCAGAGATACCGTCGGTACAGACAGACGGACGGACGGACAAACCGATAACATAAGCACCATCTTTTTTTACAAAAGACGTGCTAAAAAGTGTGTGTTAGCTAAACAATTCTCTGAGCTAAAATTGAAATAAATGT
Source organism: Macrothele yani (assembly GCA_039090855.1). Lineage (NCBI taxonomy): Eukaryota > Metazoa > Arthropoda > Arachnida > Araneae > Macrothelidae > Macrothele > Macrothele yani. Next base: position 76,621,756 of record CM077007.1, on the reverse strand, counting down.
GCCTAATCCCTTAAATCAGAAATTCCTGGTGCTGTTAAGTTTGCAATTGCAGTTTCGTACTCGGCGTGTAATGTTGGAAAAAGAAAACTGGCTTTTTTAAGGTCTTTTAGTGGCAAACTTAAGTGTTTTTACGTGGTTCTCTTTTTTCTCTCTTACAGGTTCCTCCCTTTCTTGGCCCCTTTTCTCCTTTTCCTCTGCTCTAGATGTGTTTCAAGTTTGAACGCCGGTTGCAGATAGCTAAGTATGTAGTGTACCTTACAACTTTATGCACAACGAAGAACAGGATATAAATCTTCTTGAAAACTATATGGAAGGTTTAATTAAGAAAATTTAGTCACAACATGTTGGAGGACGCTTTAACACCCTGGCGGCACTTAAGTTAGGTGATTTCCCCATCACTAATTCTCCTGTTAAAACTCCCCGAAAATTAAGGATATATGCACAGAATTATCGAAAAAGATTATGATAACATCTTCAACGAAGTGTTTTTCAATTTGCAGTAATTACAGAGAGTAAGTTGCCATTGGTTTTATTTTTAATAGTGGAATTTTAAAATTTTCTTCTTATTAGTAATTTAAGAATAGAATTTAATTTTTCCGGAACGTATGACCAGAACAAAAAATAAAAGAAAAATAAATAAAGAAAATAAAGTGCGATGCATGTAAAAAAGAAAAGGTAAGGAGCGAACTTCAGATTTCTCATTTTTTGTCCCTGTTTTCTTTCATTTTTCGTTTGTGTCTCTCGGCTTTTAAATTTCTGCTCAGGTCTCTACTTTTTTGTCCTGAATTTTCACAAAAGCAGCTCGCTCTCAGTACATGAAATTTGAAAGAAAATAGTAGTTAGTGTTTTATTTTATATCACATGTTTAGAAGGGAAAGGGCTGTAAATTCCAGGGATTCCGGTGAGCCAATATTCATGAAGGGGGAAGCGATTCTCAAAATTTGATATTTGTCTTGCCATTTTTAAAGGAGAAATGAAGAAACTTCCGTATTTTCTTGAAAATATTTCCTGGTGCGACATTACATCCCAGAAATTTTTTCCCAAAAAATTCTTTTTTTTTTTTTTTTTTTTTGGAAAGGTGCACAAAGTTCCAAAACCGGCAGTTCTGGCGCCACTGAAGGATTAAACTCCCTGTCTGAAAATCTGTACTTTGAGGAAACATGTGGAATTTTACACACCGTTCACGACTTGCCTACTTATTATTTTAATTTTATCGCCACCTCCTCAGGGTATTTATGGTGATCTTGATGATCACTTTAAATAGGCCACACTCAATACCACGGACCTGGAACCACTACTGGAGTGCGCCTGTGTGTCAGCTGCGTAATATGCTAATCAAATTAAAAAAATCTATTTGCCATTTATTCAACTGTTTAAGAGAAATAACCAGTAAAATGTTTCTGGTATTGCAATAACCAGGGATGTAGAAGGGCCTTAGCGCGGCTTAGCGGCGCTAAGGCACTTTTTCTAGGCTTAGCATCGCTAAGGCACTTTTCATGGTTAAAGCGGGACAAAGATACTTTTACAGCCATATACGCAGAAATGACAATTGCTGTGTTTTATACGCAAACATATTCGTACGTCAAACGAATGATCGTGTTACATTCGGTTCACGTTCTATGGCGTTTCATGAATCGCAGAGTTTTAGTGTTAAGATAATGATAACTTCTTTGCTACGACCGTAATCTTCAAAATGACGCTATAGAAGGTAGATTCTCCGTAACAAGAAATAAATCAACACAGAAAAATTAAACAAATATATAGCATAACTGACAAGTGTTTCATGGTTGCAGTGGGATTTTTTGCTGAAGTCGTCACTTAGCACATCTCCTGGTTTTTACGGGTGACAAGAAAGGAAGCCCTGGCAGACAAGTGGCCAGAGGCGTTGGCTTCTGGCTAATCGCTGCAGCTGGTCCCGGTGTTCATTAACCCCCTCCTCGCACACACGCAAAAGATATCCTTTATATATATATTATTTAATTTTTTTGGGCGGGGGGGGGGGTAGGTTAACTACCACCGTGAGCAACTAGATGGGCTATAAGCAGTCGCCCTTCCATAATTTAGGGCCACTGGCTTCGGAGAGAACCACTGCCGTAATAAGACCATCCATGCCTCACCGGGACTCGATCCCGGACCTAATTTGGACAAATGGTCAGGAGCCATTGCTTAGACCACTGCGCCACCGAGGCGGTAGATATCCATTACCGCCTCTCCTAATTCATAGGAGAGGCTGATAGGCTGAATCAATGAAAAAACATTGAATATTTAAAATATTATTATTACTTAATATTTAAAATCGTTTAGAATCACGTTCACCCCGAAGGCACTTCCTTATAGAAATAAAAAAAATTATATTCTTGGCATGTGATTTACACGTAGCATTCATTCTTTTGTTTTATATTGCCTAAACTCAGCAGTTTTAACAAAAATTAATAAAATCATTTATAATAAAATTTATTTAAAAATTATAAATTATTAAAACAGTTAATTAAAAAAAAACAACTTTTGAAAGTCTTCTTTCCGGGTTGTTTTTGACTAATCCGTTCACCGCTAAGATACTTTTTCGTTTAGAACTACATCACTGGCAATAACCAGGGATTTATACCACTCCCTAAAACTTCCCTAAATTTCCTCAGACACATCCTATAAAAATCTCAATATGCAACTATTTGAAGGTGTGTAATAAACACACACATGTATACACTTTTTAATTTTTAAGCATTTGTCCTTTCAATTTGCATTTACACGAGTTCCGCAGTTTTGTCTTTAAGTATCTTCATCAAAATGCAATGATTTTATCTTCTTTGTTTTTTATTTGAAGTTTATATACACAGCAGTCTCATGTTTCTTTTTAGTTTTTTTTGTGTTTAAAGCATGTGTTTTAAAACAGTCTTTGAAGCCACAAAACATATTTTTAATCAACTAAAGTGTCTCTCACTTTAGTTGATTAAAAAGTTTGGAGATATCAATATCCATTGTTTCATCAATTCATGTTGATGTTTCTTTGCTTTAACCTCGTTTAAGGAAGAATTTATTAGACATAAGAAATGAAACATGAAAACAGTACGAAAACAAAATAACCGTGTGTAGTTTTGGAAAAACGATTCCGAATTATCAGTTTAAACTATAAAAAAATAATCAGTTCTGCATTTTTGAAGAGTTTTCCATATTTTTAATCCTAGATTTGAAACCTAAGTACTTCACTGTGAAAAGTTTCAGGCGTTGAAAGATTTACTTTCACCCCTACCCCCTTACAACTTTTCAGTACGTCCCTAGCATAATAAAATGGTTCCGTTCATAAAAAATCAGAAATAGAAAATGTAAAATTAGAGAGAGAAATATAAAGAGAAATTTCATTTCTTCAACGTGGATCTTCAGTAATGTCCTGCCATCTGGTGAACGAAAGGCCGATAAATTCTCAAAACAATGTAAGAGCTTTCTGATGTGGGTGGTGTGTCCCTAAATAATGAAACTCCCAGCTCATTTTAACCTTACATCTATAATTCACCAAACGAATAAATTTTGTACATTTTCGGTAAATTCATTTATTCAAATGAATGCATTCCTAAACGAATGAAAGCAGAGACAATTATCTAGTTATAAGTTTTTTATTGCTTGATTGGTAGAATGAACTCTTCTGGATGAAATTAATTACGTTGGTGCAGATTTTTATAGAAAAGAATTGTGTATATGTGATTTATTTTTTATTACGTATATGAGCGCAGAAAAACTTAAAAGACAAAAATTCCGTAAACGTCTTTGTATCTTTGTACTTAAGGCTGATTATAAGTTTGACAAAAAAGGTGTGCTCATTGATATAAGTTTTCGTCAAACTTTATTATTTCCTAATTACATTGCTGGCGAAATCTTGCAGTACACTCTGCATTGGATGAACCATTATGGCTATATATGTGATAGCTACCAGTGTTATCATTATGCGTTTTTTTTCATCACATTCCTCTAACAAACGTCCCGAAATTATCGGTGGTGAAAAAATTTCCCACTGCAAGTGGACAAATTCATCCTCCGATTGTATGGCGTCTACGAAATTGGAGAATTGTGGTGATCTTATTTATCGCAGTTTTGCGAATCTCAGTCGTCCTAAACTTAGAAGGAAAGGGGGAGGCAGACTTGCGGAAGAGGAGGAAATCGTAGTTTTTGTTGTTGCACTTCCCGCACGTGTGAGATGGTGACGGGATGATATCGCTTCTCTAAATAGCAAAAAGAAGTGGTTGTGTGGTGCTGGAAGTTTGTTTATTTCTTTATGAAAGAGACTGTTTCAGAGCAATGTCATTTAGTGCACAGAGGAAAAAAATCTGCTACTAAATTATGGTGTGTTTGACTGTTCAACTTACTGTTTATGTGCAGATGCTTTCCTAAAAATCGCAGAAACGGCTTTGAATTGAAAATTAGCATGTATCCCCTACATTCCACTTTCAGGATGCTACTAATTAACTTGGCCTATTTTAAGCTAACTTGGTCTATTTTTATATCAGCACGTGTTTCGTGTTTCAGAACATCTGTTGAATACTCAACTCCGCGTTCTGCAGAGTTGATATCATTATGTTCAGAGCCGGATTAAGACCTTAGTGGGCCCCTAGGCTAAGACATTTGAATGGGCCCCAATGCCACTCAAATGTCTATTCTAGGGGTCCACAGGCTAGACATTTGAGTAGGTCCCCAAAGAACTTATGACTAAGAATCATTACTCAAATCCGTTAAAACACGAAACTGTAACCACTAAATTATCTGCAGAGTCTTCAGAATAAGTCACTGTATTTTTCATTGTTCTCATAAGAACATGAGTAAAATTTAAGATTCCCAGATTTCATCTTGGATTTTCTGATGATTTAGCATTGTGTACTTTGCTTAGAGCATCTGTTTTGTTAAGCAATGTGAAGCCACAGGGGACTTCGACCATTAATGATTCCAAGTGCAAACTGGGAGATGTGGGTAGGACAGGTGGTAGTGAAAAAACTGAGACGGTGTCACCGACCCCGTGGTGCATAGCGAGATGAAACCTTTACCCTTGGTGAGTCACTGTCTTGAAATCTGTTTGCCCTCCAGCCTCTGTTTCTGAACAAGTGAAAATCATACCGCTGCCCCGGTGGCGCAGTGGTCTAAGCGATGGCTTCTGATCATTCGTTCGAAATGGTTCGAATCCCGGTGATGCCTCAACAGCTCCTTGACAACCTCGTCCTCAGCATGGACAGACGTTGTAAATCCTTCAACGCAATCAGGGGTGATCATGTCCACTACTAAAGACTGGATTTTTCTTGGCGGCCGCCTGTCACATGGACGTTTCTGTCTTCTGTCCATATGTGCTCGAAGCTACCTTTTCAATATAGTGCCTTTGTATCCTTTGGATTGCTTGTTTAGACGGTTTTGCTCACTTGTCCCATATTCTTACATCTTGGGGATCTTATAGTATGATTTGAGTCGATGTGGAGCACTTCTGCACGACGTTACACTCGAAAAACCGTCTCGTCCTTAATTTTTGCATGCCAGTGTAACTATTGATAGGAAACTCCGCACTAAGCTGCTTTTTTTTTTTTTGTTATTGGAGTTTAACGACCACCATAAACAATTCAGTGGGCTATAAGCATCGCCTGTTCCTAACGTAGCGTCATTGTTAGCTACAGGGAAGGGAGAGAGCCAGTACCATAAGACAAACATAAAGCCTATGCCTTACCGGGGGATCCGAACCCAGAACCCACTGAAACTAACGGTCACAAGCCAGGGCTTAGACCACTGCGCCACCGGGGCGGCCCCTTCAAGCTTCCGATGCACATGGATGGGCTTCTATAGAATACAAGAACAGAGAGAAAAAAACTTAAAACATTATTACGATATTAATTCATAGTTGGCTCATCGAAAGCATCTGATGAGTCCTTGTATTTTTTAATTATGTATCCATACAATGCTGCTGTTTGTTTCGAGTTTATTGTACCGCATTTCTGATCACCGAACTTATGTCAATCCATGCCTTAAACGAGGATTCACTGCGGGAATATTTGAAAACTCCATACCAAGATCTGTTTTATTATTTCACATTTTCGAAAGGCTGTACAGTGAGCTACGATATATGCTACCCATGGCTTGCTTTAACAGACCATCTGGGCAGTAACTCATTGGTAACGCGTCAGGCAAGCTACTTTCCGCTGCTAAACGCCTCATACAGGTGATGATGGAAGACTTGTTTTTAGCTTCAGGCCGCACATAGGGTATGGCTTGAAGTCTTCTCTTTTGGCTCTAACTTTCCTCCACCGTAAAGACAAACCACAATCTTTCTACACATTCCAGGTGTCAGTGGGAATTCTCATTAAAATCCAACTGTGGGTCAAACGTATTCTTGTCGCAGAATAGACTGATATGTAGTACCACCACGGTGGCAACGTATTTATTTTCATTCATTTGTTGTTAGATATTCTCAGGTGGCATCCATTTCGTTTTGCTGCCTGAGATTAATTGTTTCGAAGAACATACATGTATTTTTTCTGATGCTCTCCTAATTGCAGGTTTTGAAAACAGTGACTGAGTTTTCTCATCGTTTCCCATCTAATTTAGCATTTTATTCCCTTTCCATCCTCTTCTGCTACTCTCCCATCTAGTAGTTATCTTGTCCATTGACCACTGGCAGATTATTTTGTGGCACCGTGATATCTGTCGTAGGCTGACCAGGAAATTTCTGCGATGGGAAGTTACAGCAGTTAGCGTTTCCGGTTTTCTTTTCCACTTTGTACAAAGCGCAGTCCAGATTATTCGCACTGTTTGTCACCAATACAAGAAGGAGTAACGCGTGGCCTTGATAATGGAAACGATATGTGGTCTTTCACGAGCCGCGCCTTCACGCGATATTTTCAGACAGCCAATAGGGATTTTTTTATTGGAGGTTTAACGACCACCGTGAGCAACTCAATGGGCGATAATCAGTCGCCCGTCCATAATTTAGGGTCACTGGTTCCAGGGAAGGGAGAGAGCCAGTGCCGTAAGACAAACATAATACCCATGCCTCACCGGGATTCGAACCCGGACCCATCTCGGACGAATGGTTAGAAGCCATGGCTAAGACCACTGCGCCATTACGGTGGCCCAATAGGGAATGAACGGCTTCATACGTAACTTACATTGTGTATTACCGTGTTCCCTATTTGAATAAATTATAATTATTTACTTCATACTGTTTCCAGTGACAATACTGGTACCTAGCATGCATGAAAATGCGCGGAAAGAAGTCTTCAGTTTGTTGACAATAGCGTATCTTATAGAACCGTTCATCTTGCATTATATTGAGATTCTCAGGCACCAACCTTGCATAAACTTTCCGATAATTCAATTGGTCATGGACAGAACTGTGTTAACTACCCACTGAAATTTTCAAGACGCGGGCCAGTTCTTTCACAGTAATGGTCTGTTGTTACAAATGAGAGCATCTGCCTGCAGCACAGTGCCTTCCCGAACGGCGGTTTCTGCGCATTTATGCGGAGTACTGTCAGCGTATGCCTGGTTCTTTGCGAAGTCCTTGAACTGTTTCTACATCTGCTTCGTGAGCATAATATCTTCACAGTACACTTCCGCCAACTGGCGATGGATGACTTTGTCCTGGATCAACACTCTCTGCATGACGAAAACGAATTAAGCTTCGCAGTCATTCGTGTGACCATGTTGACAATAACGCATCCATCTTTCAACATCCGCTCCCAATAAACGAATGGACGTAAAGCCTGGGGGGGGATTTTTGGATTTTTGTTGCTCTTTGAGCTTACGCATGCGCTTTTACTCTTTATTGGCGCGTTAAGAATTTTGATACTGAATATCTTGTTACCTTATTTATTAAACATCACTAGTTGTTTTGTATTTCATACGATATCTCGCATGTAATAGCAGTTCCACTTGAAAAATTCTTTTTAAACGTCGATTCGATTATTATGACCAAAAATGTCTGCATTTTCGGTCTTGCAAAATTTTATCACGAAGTGACGCGAATTTCTATGTTTATATCAAAGATGTGTCCACTTCGTCGTCAGACTGGAAAAAGGTCTTTGGATATTAAAGAAATTGACTGTGGCCATGATAGATCGACATTATCCATCTTGTGATTATTCAGTGGCACAATTTTCCCGATAGGTGGAGTAAAGCCCTATTTGCTTTTGATACCATATTTGGGCTTCGACAAGTCTGATTTAAAAACTCTTTGTGCATCCAGTTTCTATAACCACCACCAAGAAGATTCGGCATGCGTTTTCATGCTTTTTGATGTAGTAACGAAATTTAGTCTTTAGTTCTCAGTTACTTTCTGATTGTTATTTCAGAAAAAAAAAACCCTTTTAATATCGACCATAATATACACTATTACAGTAATCACGGTCCATGTTATACTCATATTATCATCCAACAATCATCCGCTTGTGGAATTTAAAAAATAATTTTTGATATACTCACTGCGAAGGTCTTTATTTCATTTCTCAGCTTTTTTTTTGTGTAGGCTTAATATTTTTCGTTCGATGTCGTATATTTCCGTTTAGCACAATACATCAGCTATTTACAGTCGAATTGGAAAAAAATCTTCTTACAACAGACATCGATGAATGGACTAAGTTCGTGTATAAGAATGCCTCAGGTTTTAAAATATTACTCTTTATATTTTGAGACACCTTAAAACACCTTACTAAACTACGTTTCATCATTTTTTCAAAAGATGTGCTTGCGTTTGATGAATTGGAAAAATCTGTTCTGTCGTAGCATGTTTCCAGGAGGTAATAGCACTTTTCTTTGCGCTAAGGCTTTCCAATCCAGGCACTGCATCTCTCGTATAAGTGTCCACGCTGGGAGACCAACGAACCGTTGTGGGCGTTGAATCGGAACCATTCATCTTGTCTTAATATGCTTCTCGAAGGTACTAGCATTTCTCTTGTCGCTACGGCTTTCCAAAAACTGCATCCTCCTGTAAGGGTTAACACTAGAGGAACAACGTCCTGTTGTGGGCGATAAATCAGAGATATTTCCTTGTCGCAATGCACTGGTATGCAGAACTTAAGGACGAAGTGGAAAAAAGTAAAATAATGCCGTAAATAGCAGCAGCACTCAAGCACAAATTAACTCAGGATTGTGTCTGGGAACAGGAGCAACAGCACATACGTAATAATGGATCATGACGTGTGGTTTACGTGACGGGAGAAGAAAATGCGCTCACGCAGTCTAACAGCATCAGTTGAAAGGAAGTCACCGGACGGTATGCATAAGTGTTAAAGACGTTCGAATTTGTTTGTTGTGTGCTAGAGACGACGAAATGGCCCGTGGAGAACATCCTGACGATTTTACTCGTGGTCGAATAATTGGAAGGCTCGAGGAGGGTCGAACTGTGACGAGTGTGCCTCAAGAGTTCGGCATCGTCCATAGCATCATACCGGGCACTTGATCGGCCTTCAGAATTTCAGGTGCAGCTGTGCGAAAGATCGATGGTGGTTGTCCATCAAAAATCACTCCCAGTGAGGACCACTATATGTTCCAACAGGCCAAAAGGGATCGAAATCAGACAGCAAGTAACCTTGCAAAACAAAGAATATAGGCACAGTACGTACAATATAGTAGTTTACAGTGGCCAGGCGGCTACGTACACAACGGTGGACTGTTTGACCGACGACCAGTACGCTGTGTTCCATTAAAAACTGATCACCGGAAACATCGTTTAAAGTGGTGCATATAACATAAAGACGGGACAGCTAAACAACGGAATACTGTACTCTTTACTGATGTGAGTAGATTTAGCCTACCTAGCAATTCTGGAGGGCAGCCAATCTGGTGTGAGGTAGGTATTCGGTATCGCTCCGAAAACATCAATGAAACTGATAGATATGTGGCCGCTGTGTTCTCGTATAGGGAGGTATTCTAATTGATGGACGAACGGAGCTCCAAATACTGGAAGGAGGTACTGTAACCGGTGCGCGCTACTGAAATGAGGTAATCCATCCCAATGTTCTTCTGTTCCGAGAGAACACTGGCCCATAGTTCGTCTTAATGGACGAAAACGCCGCATCCCATCGTATGGTGGCTGTTTGTGGGCTGTTGGAAAATGAAGACATTTAGCGGATGGATTGGCCAGCACGTTCTTCGGACCTAAATCCCATAGAACACGTATGTGACTTTCTGATGAGACGTGCTGTGGCACGTCAATATACACCAAACACTGTGCAACAACGAAAGACGGTGCTGATGGCAGAATGGGCGCTGTTACTTCAAGAACTCGTCAACAACTTAGTGCGAACTATGGCTAGGGGGTGTAAATCATGCATCGACGTTACATCGTACTGAGGACCACCTCTTCCTTTTGTACCGTTTTCGGCATTGATGCATCTGTATCATGGCAGCCAGTGCTACGTAGCCAATTCTGAATTAAGTTCCACTATATCATTTAGTATCTGCAGTCGGGTCGGTATTGTTTCCGTCATCATTTCGGTAAGTAATGGAGTTCCTATGGTTTGAATTTCACATATCCAGGCCGCTCCTATGCGACACTACAGGTCAAAGCCTGGCTCGTCCTTAAGTTTTGCACACAAGTGTATAATCTGTAACATATACTCTAATTAAACATTACTTTTTAGTTATTGTATTCTTATTAAACATTTTGTAAACTTAACGTAACAGATTGGTTTTGATTGGGGGTTTAACGACCACCATGAGCGACTCAATGGGTTATAAGTAGTTGCCCGTTCCTAATTTAGGGCCACTCGTTCCAGGGAAGGGATAGAACCAGCGCCGTAAGACAAACACAACATCTATGCCTCATCGGGATTCGAACCCGCACCCATCTCGGACGAATGATCAGTAGCCATCGCTTTGACCACTGCGCCACCGGGGCAGCATTGCTACAGATTCCTGCACGAGGAATTTGAGTTGGGCAGCACCTAACAATAGGTCAAAGTGCAATCTAGGTAATCAAAATCGAAAGATGAGAACTGTTGTGTTCAACGATCTTAATGCAATCTTCATGTAATGTTATCGAATGATGTGTTATGGGAAAGGCTACGCTATATAGAAGGAAATATTATGAGCCAATGTATCAAAGCCAGTGTTACTAAGACAATCTTTTGAGAGAGCATTGAGATATTGATTTATGTGTGGCAGCATAACGTATTTTCGACTTATACTCGTTGATGAGTTTATTGCTACGTATGTATCTTGTTTGTGCTACAACGTCTTGTTGACAATGGACTTCAAACGCCTTTTCGTATTTGAGCCATTCCGCTCAACTCAAATAGCTAGCGCGTTTGTAGGCTGATTTCAGGCTGGCAAACAAAATAAGAGAATAAATTTTCAACCTTCATGGAGTTATTCTAAGAACACACACACACATACACATACACCTGGATGTGGGGAGAAAAAGATCAACTTTCCGTACATCGAAGTGAAGTTTAGCAGGCCAGGTCCTCGTTTTGAGGGACACAGATGGCTCCTAAAATAAAATTTTTAGACGTTCTTAAGTACATATATCCGTCTATGTATGTTTCTGAATAACTCATCCTATCTCACTCTAACTCTACATATATAAAAATCACTCTTTGCATACTTTGTATCACTATATGAGGGTTTTTGTATATATATGATTGCCTGAGTGCCCTTTGTCTCTTAAAGTCGGCATATATATACATATATAAAGTCTTTTTAATTTCCCATGGGACCGCGGGTGGCCTAGTGGGCAACGTTCGTGACTGCCACGGAAAGGACCTCAGGTTCGATCCCAGCAGGAACGAACGCTCGATCCACTAAATATCCGCCGTGCGTCGGATGGGCACGTTTAGCCGTCGGACCCCGGGTACTGGCCTCCCGGTGATAAATAAGGGCGTCTTGCTCCCCTTTTCTACTTCGCTTCCGTGTCACTTTCATATCGGGCATTCTAGCCCAAATCTCCTAGCTTCCTATTTCTAATGGTTGTTTAAGACCTGGGGTCAGACACTCCCTTCGTAAAATCCTCTACATATGATCATTTAATTTCCCATGTTGTATGGGCGTGTTCTCAGCACCTTAGGTCTTTCCGCTTCGGAACTCGGTTGGTCAAAGTGATATAACCCGCTTGACCCTGGGGATCATTGGTTTGCTATTAGGCCGATAAACATTCCGCTACTAACCGCTGTTGATTCGAGCAGGTGATGTTTTCTTTTGCTTGTTCCCGACATATTTTACCAGCGTCCGATGAATAGGGAAAGATTATGGCACGTTTCGTCTGACAGAATTATGACCATCTTGTGCCAACCTGCTGCCTATCTGAATTCAAACCCAAAGCAGATGGTCACAATATTTTAGCGTGGCTATTCACCTGGCGGTACACGGAATCGAACTTTGGAATACTTGAAAGCGTGAACGTGCGTGGCCGCCCCATCTTAACGCTGGGGGCAGTTTTTGCTTGGCTTATGACAATTTCTCGCTCTTTCTCACGAAGGAATTCTACGGTAAAGGAAGGATGATAATATTTCGGTCTCTCCTCTGCCTGCGGTGAACAAAATATGTTGATTCGGCCACTTGGGTCCAGTAGTGCACACCAGAATGTACAGGGTGGATGGTGGGGAGTGGAAGAGAATACAGACAGAAAATTAAAATGAAAGGAGAAGTTCAACTTACCCTTCGTACCTGTAACAGATCAAGGGGTAATACAATGTGTCCCGAAATACAAAATATTTCTGCAGCAACAAAATTAAAATGGGTTGTTTTTCCTTTGTGTAGTCTCAGCAGGCCGCATTTTATGCTTATTAATTTTGAACTCTGAGGGAAGTACGAAAGTCATGCACCTGGAGTCACAAACATGGCTGATCGTGCGGGCTCCCAAGTCAAAACGAAATACGCACACCAGTTTCTGAATTAGAAATCTTTAGGTAGACCAGTTTCTGAATTAGAAATCTTTATGTAGACCAGTTTCTGAATTAGAAATCTTTATGTAGATGTACGTAAAGGTCACTTATGCAGTATATATGCAAAATAGGCGGTTATGTGAGTTACCGCGTGATCTAGGTAACTATTTATGACTGCTGCTTGTCAGCAAATCGTCAGCAGTGTTGATCACAATGGGAAAAACAAATGATCTTTCGGAGTTCGATGAAAGGTTTACTGTGGGTGCCCGTCTGGCTGGAGCGACGTTTTTGAAAACATCAGAGCTGACTAGTTTCTCGAAAGGTGAGATGTCCCGGGTCTTTAATCAGTAGAAAAATAATCCACATTCCTTGTCTAAGAGGCGTAATGGTGGTGCAACGACAGTCTGTCAGGAACGAGATCGTCGTTGCCTGAGAAGGCTTGTACGGAAATACAGGACTTTCTGTGTGCAGATGTTTGTTCCCGCCCATATCTCAGCGAACTATTTGCAGGGAATTGAAGAGGATCAGCATTGGCAGTCACATGCAGATGCGGAAACCACTTATTTCTGCGAAGAACAGGAGTAGAGGGAAATGACCGATCCGAGCTTAAACGGGAGCCCATAGACTTAACATTAGATGTCGGCCGGAGCAAGCTGCAGCCGGGTGGATTGAGGGGGCGTGGTCAGTAGCAGCCTCCAATTCCCCGCTGCACCCCCCCAACCGAAGTGTGTGCTTATCTCCGAAGATAGTAGTATTTATTGGACTTTGTCAAATTTTGGGCGAAATCAATGAAGTTTATTCCTTTTTTTAAAAAAATTTAATGAAGGTTTGTTCATTATTTATTTTCCCCTCTCTCGACCCACCTCCTTAGGTTATTGTTATGTAAAACGTTTTTTCCCTCGTAATTTGTTGATGTATTTTTTTCAATTAATTTTCATGAATTCCTCATGTGTCTTCATTAATGAAAATTATGTAGGGTAAGTATTAATTATTCATTTCTCTTTTTTTTTCTCGAATAATACGGTCATGTCCTCATCTCAAGAAATGTTATTATGATATCTTATTTTTGTTCATAAATGTTTGATTTTGAGGATGGCAACGCCCGAGTGGGAAAGGGGTTGGATATAGGGGGATGTCAACTCGATGTGCTGCCCCCTAGCGGTGCTTCTTGGAACTTTCGATTGATCTTTGATTTTGAGGGATGGCAACGCCTGAGTGGGAAAGGGGTTGGATATAGGGGGGTGCCAACTCGATGTGCTGCCCCCTATCGGTGCTTCTTGGAACTTTCGATTGATCTTTGATTTTGAGGGATGGCAACGCCCGAGTGGGATAGGGGTTGGATATAGGGGGATGTCAACTCGATGTACTACCCCTAGAGGTGCTTCTTGGAACTTTCGATGGATCTTTGATTTTGGGGAATGGCAACGACCGAGTGGGGAAAGGGCACTGCGTAGGTGTCAGATATGATGGTGCTTCTTGGAACTTTACTATTTCGATGGATCTTTGATTTTGAGCGATGGCAAGGACTGAGTGGGGTCCGTTGGGAGTTTTTGCATTTATTCCTGTGGTTTGCAAGCAGGATTTTTTCCCCCTATTCAATACTATTTTTCCCCCGGAGGAAATTTTTACGTAACGATGCTGAGGAATTTTCTTTCCAAGGGAATAAAAATGCTCTGATGGTTTTAGCGAGGTTCTAACTCACGATGATTTGGTTTCCAAAAATAGTCAGGGAGTCAAATGGTTTTCGTGTACTACGTATTCACTATATATATTTTTTAAATTACTTTTACGTTATTTCTTCATGTGTTTTTATATATTTTTTGTATGTTTTGAGGGAGTTTTTTCGTGTGGATGTAATGAATTTTCTGGGGAACTTTTCTTTTTCCTCCATTCAATTTTATTTCAGACCATGAGACGAGGAAATGCTTCTTTAGAAATGATTTCGTTCTTGTTCGCAGTAATTACTGGACATAGACTTCATGTTAATTCTGAGTCTTTCACACCTGCAATAATATTTTCTCGTAATTTTTTCGTATGTTCAAGAACTCTACAGATCTTTCCCAGTTAAAATTCTGCTGAAACAATATTTTCGGTCTTTATTTCATTATAGCTTCCCAATTTTCGATATTTTTCTTCTTCTATCTTTGAAATTTCATTAAACTTCTCAATAGGTCAGGATTCTTCTTTTTACTTGGACAAATTTATGAGTCCTTTTATTCAGACTATTTTTTTTCCATTTCATTTCAGCAAACGATTATTTTAGATGCAACAAATCGTCAGATTTTGGTTTCCTTATATAGCATATTTTCCAACTTGCTTAAAAATATTCCTCAAAGCTTGCATGTATGTCAAATAAACATTTTTTATTCTTTCGTAGTTAGCTATACTTTTCGTGGACTGCCCCGACAGGAAAGCATTCAATGTCAAGACATACAATCTAAAACCTTTTTCTTTCGATACAATTTGTATTCTTTGGGTTTTATATTTTTCTGTCTCGTCCAAAAAAAAAAAAAAAAAAACATTCATTCGACTAATTCCGTTCTTCCCATAAACATTATTTTTTTTATTTATTTGACATTCAGAGTTGTATACATTTACTATCCAAAAATGAGATATATTTAATGTAAAGGTATATTCTTCCAAACTGGGGAAATATATGTATATACTAGTTGATATGCAGTTAAAGGTAATGCATCTTTATATTTCAATATGAAAAAGAAGCCCTATAAGTGAAAGCTCAACCTAAAGACGGATAGATTGTTCACGCTCTCTCTACTCTAAGACATTTCTTTAATGAATGAACCATGGCCCTTTTTTTTCATGAACTGCTTTAAAATCTTCGTTCTCACTTTACTATTGTCAGATTCCATATCCCTCCAGTTCTTTACTGAGAAACAGAAGCATTTATTGAATTTTAATTTATTAAGAGAGTAGAACTCTTTTAGGCTTTCGAAGTACTTTCAAGTCTTTCATTACGAAAATTTTCATTGTCATGAAAGAAGCCATAATCGAGATGATTTACTATCGTTTCAATGAAAGTGTTTACGCATTCATTGCTATGATGTTAGATTTCATTTTCTTATACTTCGAACAGAAATGAGTTTGAATCATTCGTCGAGAAAACATTTCTTTCATATATATATACATTTTTTTTTGCCTCCGAATCAAACGAACTCAAAAAATAAGATACGCACTTTAATATTTTTTTTCCTCTTATGAGAGGAATACGGGAATATGATACCAAAATTAAAGAATAAAGAATATCGACTTTCCTCTCAACACCTTCCATCTACGTTTTTTTTTATTTTTTTTATTTTCAATAAGCTGTTTCTATATTTTTACAACTGAATAGAATTATTTATTGAAAAATTCTAAGTAAGACGAAAAATGGTTTTGTTGATTTCCTAAGAGGATGATTTTGGAAATTTTCTTTTTCTGGTAATTGTAAAAATATCATAGAATAACATGGGAAAACTAGCATGCATAAAAGACTGTTTTGGATCGAGTAAATGGAAAGAATTTTACAAAGTTCATTTCCGAAAAGTACATTCCTTCGTAGTGTCAAAACGAATCACTTCGTTTTTTCTAAGATACACTTTGGAATCTTATAAAAGTGCATAGGGTCAAAAATGATTTTGATGATTTTACTAAGATGACAGATTTCGGATTTCTTATGATAGAAAATACAGTGAATTTCCCATTGAATAACATGGGGAAACTGCGAAATTTAAAAAGCACGTTTTCGTTCAAGTAAAATATTTTAAAAGGTCTTTTTTCGAATCAGTTGAAAACAGACAGGGTGTGTTTCTGAAGAGCTCATTATTTCCCAAGATCAAAACGAATCACTTCGTTTTTTTCCTAACCTGCGTTTCTGAAAGAAGTAAAAATAGTTTAGGTAGAAAATTGGAAAGATATTTTTATGAATCCTAGACTGTTTATTTTAGTATCGCTAGAGGGGTCTTCAGTGAGAGCACTTATTCTCTTTTCAAACTCAGAGAATGAAGTGTAGTCAGTTTGAAAAAAAATTTCAAACTCCCCTAAATTTAGCCTTTTGTCCTGGTTTCGACTCAATACTGTAAAGCATTGCTCTCAGACCAGTTGAATTCCTGGCCCTTAATGGAATACATTAAGCCTTTCCCTTAAAAATAAGCAATCTCTTCTTCAATACCAGATCCCCAATAAATTTCTTTAAGAGTTATTCATTCACACTTTTACTTTTAAAAACTTGAAATTCATTATTATTTAACTCATTACAAAAAATGAAACTCATTCATACAGAAAAAAATATAAATGAGTAAAAATAAATAAAGTAGTCCTAAAAAGGACTGTTTTTCTGGGTCCCCTTCTCGCAGCTGCTCTATGGTCGGTGTAAGGAATTTTTTTTTATCTGCTGATATCTCAGCACATTGACTTCACAGTCTCTAGCAAGTTCTTTACAATTAGGCTTTCCAAGAACGCTTTGGACGGAACATGGTCTCCAGTGACTGCAAGAAAAGATTCTGCTAGAATCTTGGGGTTAAGCAATGCAACAGCATCATCGAAATACTTTTGCCACTTGGATTCGGGGGTGGCATATGCACAGCTGTGGGCCGTGATGTTTGCGAATATGCGATTTGGGGGTTGGTGGCACTCCATACAATAATATAAGTTATTGACATATTCCTGAAGGCGATCCCTAACCATGTCAGCAAGCATGATGAAAAACTCTTCATCTGAGATGGAAGCAACAGGGGAAGAAGTCCTTGGATGGAGCAAAACAGCCTTTCTAAAGACAGGTCCAAATAGTAGTTGAGTAATGCTGTCCCATATTTTTCCGCATTGATCAATAAGAGTTCCAAATTGTTGACAAGTCAGCTTTATCGAAACAGGATTCAATCGACGAAAACCATGAATTCTGGGGAAAGCACTTCTAACGTGTAACTGCCAGAAGCATCTAAGAGGGAAGGACAGCAGGAAACGATAAGTTCACGATTAATC
The DNA here is from genome assembly GCA_039090855.1 of Macrothele yani. Classification (NCBI taxonomy): domain Eukaryota; kingdom Metazoa; phylum Arthropoda; class Arachnida; order Araneae; family Macrothelidae; genus Macrothele; species Macrothele yani. The sequence goes on along the minus strand of CM077007.1, from coordinate 76,603,937 downwards.
AAGATGTCACAATTCATGCCTTGAATCCAGTGTGATTTTCCCATGAATTTTCGGAACGTTGAAGCTGACATTGTTATTCCATTCTTAGAAGGGTAGAAAGATTCCCCGTCTTTCCTATAACTTCGAATATGAACTCGGACCGTGTTGTTAAAATCGCATACTTTTGCAAACATGTTTTCACCTAAATGAAAATGATGAGGTGCTAGATTTTTCAAAGAAATTCTTGGGAGGATAACTTCTCCACACGATTTGGGCTTTACAGGAACGGACTCACATACCTTCTTAGCGGGAGTAGCAGAAATTTCAGCACTTCGCTTCATCGTGGAAATGGAATCGGTAGCACTCAAAGCAACAGACAAAAATGAAGTGACTCGTTTGAAGACTAGAGACAAACTGAAGGAACAGCTCTTATTCTAAGTCAAAACTGAGAAGAGGTTGGAGTTCGTCACTTGTTTACTGCTTGAGAGGGAAAGAGCAGAGTCATGGGGCAAAGAACACTCGGTTATCTTCTTTCTAAAGGTCAAATTCAATCTAACGTTTGGAGCATTCTTTTGTCGAGGCAGACCATGACTCCAATACGAATTAGTTGGTGGCAGGATCTGTAGTAAAGTTCCAGATCTCAAAGATAAGGAAACTGGTTTAAACCCGTTTCGCTTGAAAACAAAAGTCTCTTTCCTGTCCGAGAGATACTGATGTAATACAAGACAAAGGATCTAATTCAGCTTCGTCATCACGGTGATCACTGATTCGGTTATTCCCATTTCTTATAAAAGTGCATGGGGTCAAAAAACGATTTTGATGATTTTACTAAGATGACAGATTTCGGATTTCTTATGATAGAAAATACAGTGAATTTCCCATTGAATAACATGGGAAACTGCGAAATTTAAGAAGCACGTTTTCGTTCAAGTAAAATATTTTAAAATGTCTTTTTTCGAATCAGTTGAAAACTGACAGGGTGTGTTTCTGAACAGATCATTATTTCCTAAAATCAAAACGAGTCACTTCGTTTTTTCCTAACGTACGTTTCTGAAAGATGTAAAAATAGTTTAGCTAGAAAATTGGAAAGAATTTTTTATGAATCCTAGACTGTTTATTTTTTTATAACTAGAGGGTTCGTCAGTGAGAGCACTTATTCTCTTTTCAAACTAAAAGAATGAAGTGTAGTCAGTTTGAAAAAAATTTCAAACTCTCCTAAATTTAGCCTTTTGTCCTGGTTTCGATTCAATACTGTAAAGCATTGCTCTCAGACCAGTTGAATTCCTGGCCCTTAATGAAATACATTAAGCCCTTCCCTTAAAAATAAGCAATCTCTTCTTCAATACCAGATCCCCAATAAATTTCTTTAAGAATTATTCATTCACACTTTTACTTTTAAAACTTGAAATTCACTATTATTTAACTCCTTATAAAAATGAAACACATTCACACTTTTACTTTAAAAAACTTGAAATAACTTCATACAGAAATGAAACCCATTCACTTTTTTACTTTTAAAGTTATAGAAAAATAGACGATACAGAACATAGGTTCACTTTCTCATTCACACGCATGCATACAGAAAACAAAATTAAATAGTGCTGTTTGAGCTGCATGGAGGTGTCAAGATGGGTGGGAAAAACCTCCATCTATCATTCAATTGGACTAAAACTGTTGAAGGATGTGAGTTATTCTCACTAGCTCCTCCATGCAAGCTGTCTGACTCGAGGTTGACCACCTCTGGCTGCAGTAAAAAATCCGTATTTCATAAGGGAAAAAAATATATATTCTAAGTTGGGGAGTCGGAAAAAAGTTATAATGAATAAATCAGGAAACTTCGGCTTGTACTTCAGCCCATGTCTCATTTAGTCATGTTGCTTTTGGGGTATTAACCTTTTTGCATTACTTTCTTATCTTTTAGACACGATACTTTGAATTTCAAAGAAAAGGATATGAGTTTCCACTCGAAACCTGACATTTAGCACCCTCCCTCCAATGTAATGCTGATTCGAAGTACATTTAATGGGGAGTTATTTTTTTTCCTAACATATTTCTTTTTTCTGACATTTATTTTATCTGACCTACGTTACTCTTTAATCTAGCATATTTTTTATTTTTCTCTGCTTTGAGATTTATTTCTGAAGTACTTCTCAGGGGATTTTTTTTGTATTTCCTTTTTGTCTATTGTACAGACTCTTTTCAATCAGTTTTGATTTGCTTCAGAAAGGAATCTGATTTCCTGCATTCAATATCATAGTTTCCTCTTTCACAGGAAATTTGTAATCTAACTTTTGGTAAACAACTGCGATTGTATTGCTTTTAACACGTGAACCCTCAATCCAATGTAATGCTGATTCGAATTTGACTTGAGAAAGGAAAAGTTTTGTATCTTTTCTAAACAAACATACACTTTCAACGAAGGAATACCGATAAGATTACTTGATTTTCCCTCCATGCGTTTGACTTAGGGAACAAAGGATTTTGAGATGTATGCAGACGTCATTTCCTTCAGGGAGGAAGAGTGCTATCGATTCCATTTACGCTTGGTCTTAAGTAAACAACTACATGCGTTCCATGTTTAACGATACAGAACAATGATTAGATACGCGTTAGAATATTTTTACCTCCTTAGAAGGTCCCATGAACTATGGTGTTTGAGAAAGATGTTATTTCCTGTACAATGGAAAGTTTATAAAATAGAGCGATCTGTCGATTTAAGTTGACCTCAAAGACCAATCTATTTCGTGTATGTTATCACATGATCCCTCCTTATCAATAATTCTGCGAGTATAATAGCAGCATGAGACATCTCAGAATCCCACAGCTTCTCGAAGTTTTCTTCTTTTCTTTGAAGTTACGCATACTATTAGAATCAAAGATGTCGACAGGAAATAATTCCCCTACATCTCCCCTGGACTTCGACTCGGTAAGAATATTTTTAATTTTTCTTTTTGCTTTATCTAGGATGTATAGTTTCATTTTTATTATTTATTATATATATATATATATATATATTTTTTTTTTTTTTTTTTTTTTATAATTTTTTTCTCTCCTCCAGGAATCTAGAGACGATTTCTACGTTAATCAGTGAATTAGGTCTCTTCCTCCCCCTCACAGTGGGAAAACTTCTGGGTTGTGGAAGACTCTACCCAAGAACCAGAGGTTATTGACTTAACTTCGGAAGATCCAGAAATTATTGATCTTACTTCGGATTCAGATTCCGAAGTTGAAATGATTGATTTAATTTCACAGCCAGAGGTGGTCAACCTCGAGTCAGACAGCTTGCATGGAGGAGCTAGTGAGAATAACTCACATCCTTCAACAGTTTTAGTCCAATTGAATGATAGATGGAGGTTTTTCCCACCCATCTTGACACCTCCATGCAACTCAAACAGCACTATTTAATTTTGTTTTCTGTATGCATGCATGTGAATGAGAAAGTGAACCTATGTTCTGTATCATCTATTTTTCTATAACTTTAAAAGTAAAAAGTGAATGGGTTTCATTTTTGTATGAAGTTATTTCAAGTTTTTTAAAGTAAAAGTGTGAATGTGTTTCATTTTTATAAGGAGTTAAATAATAATGAATTTCAAGTTTTAAAAGTAAAAGTGTGAATGAATAACTCTTAAAGAAATTTATTGGGGATCTAATATTGAAGAAGAGATTGCTTATTTTTAAGGGAAAAGCTTAATGTATTTCATTAAGGGACAGGAATTCAACTGGTCTGAGAGCAATGCTTTACAGTATTGAATCGAAACCAGGACAAAAGGCTAAATTTAGGGGAGTTTGAAATATTTTTTCAAACTGACTACACTTCATTCTCTTAGTTTGAAAAGAGAATAAGTGCTCTCACTGACGACCCCTCTAGTAATAAAAAAAAGTCTAGGATTCATAAAAAATTCTTTCCAATTTTCTAGCTAAACTATTTTTACTTCTTTCAGAAACGTACGTTAGGAAAAAACGAAGTGACTCGTTTTGATTTTAGGAAATAATGATCTGTTCAGAAACACACCCTGTCTGTTTTCAACTGATTCGAAAAAAGACCTTTTAAAATATTTTACTTGAACGAAAACGTGCTTCTTAAATTTCGCAGTTTCCCATGTTATTCAATGGGAAATTCACTGTATTTTCTATCATAAGAAATCCGAAATCTGTCATCTTAGTAAAATCATCAAAATCGTTTTTTGACCCCATGCACTTTTATAAGAAATGGGAATAACCGAATCGGTGATCACCGTGATGACGAAGCTGAATTAGATCCTTTGTCTTGTATTACATCAGTATCTCTCGGACAGGAAAGAGACTTTTGTTTTCAAGCGAAACGGGTTTAAACCAGTTTCCTTATCTTTGAGATCTGGAACTTTACTACAGATCCTGCCACCAACTAATTCGTATTGGAGTCATGGTCTGCCTCGACAAAAGAATGCTCCAAACATTAGATTGAATTTGACCTTTAGAAAGAAGATAACCGAGTGTTCTTTGCCCCATGACTCTGCTCTTTCCCTCTCAAGCAGTAAACAAGTGACGAACTCCAACCTCTTCTCAGTTTTGACTTAGAATAAGAGCTGTTCCTTCAGTTTGTCTCTAGTCTTCAAACGAGTCACTTCATTTTTGTCTGTTGCTTTGAGTGCTACCGATTCAATTTCCACGATGAAGCGAAGTGCTGAAATTTCTGCTACTCCCGCTAAGAAGGTATGTGAGTCCATTCCTCTAAAGCCCAAATCGTGTGGAGAAGTTATCCTCCCAAGAATTTCTTTGAAAAATCTTGCCCCTCATCATTTTCATTTAGGTGAAAACATGTTTGCAAAAGTATGCGATTTTAACAACACGGTCCAAGTTCATATTCGAAGTTATAGGAAAGACGGGGAATCTTTCTACCCTTCTAAGAATGGAATAACAATGTCAGCTTCAACGTTACGAAAATTCATGGGAAAATCACACTGGATTCAAGGCATGAACTGTGACATCTTGATTAATCGCGAACTTATTGTTTCCTGCTGTCCTTCCCTCTTAGATGCTTCTGGCAGTTACACGTTAGAAGTGCTTTCCCCCAGAATTCATGGTTTTCGTCGATTGAATCCTGTTGCGATAAAGCTGACTTGTCAACAATTTGGAACTCTTATTGATCAATGCGGAAAAATATGGGACAGCATTATTCAACTACTATTTGGACCTGTCTTTAGAAAGGCTGTTTTGCTCCATCCAAGGACTTCTTCCCCTGTTGCTTCCATCTCAGATGAAGAGTTTTTCATCATGCTTGCTGACATGGTTAGGGATCGCCTTCAGGAACATGTCAATAACTTATATTATTGTATGGAGTGCCACCAACCCCCAAATCGCATATTCGCAAACATCACGGCCCACAGCTGTGCATATGCCACCCCCGAATCCAAGTAGCAAAAGTATTTCGATGATGCTGTTGCATTGCTTAACCCCAAGATTCTAGCAGAATCTTTTGTTGCAGTCACTGGAGACCATGTTCCGTCCAAAGCGTTCTTGGAAAGCATAATTGTAAAGAACTTGCTAGAGACTGTGAAGTCAATGTGCTGAGATATCAGCCAGATAAAAAAAAATTCCTTACACCGACCATGGAGCAGTTGCATGAAGGGGACCCAGAAAAACAGTCCTTTTTAGGACTACTTTATTTATTTTTATTCATTTATATTTTTTCTGTATGAATGAGTTTCATTTTTTGTAATGAGTTAAATAATAATGAATTTCAAGTTTTTAAAAGTAAAAGTGTGAATGAATAACTCTTAAAGAAATTTATTGGGGATCTGGTATTGAAGAAGAGATTGCTTTTTTTTAAGGGAAAGGCTTAATGTATTTCATTAAGGGCCAGGAATTCAACTGGTCTGAGAGCAATGCTTTACAGTATTGAGTCGAAACCAGGACAAAAGGCTAAATATAGGGGAGTTTGAAATTTTTTTTCAAACTGACTACACTTCATTCTCTTAGTTTGAAAAGAGAATAAGTGCTCTCATTGAAGACCCCTCCAGCTATACGAAAGTAAACAGTCTAGGATTCATAAAAATATCTTTCCAATTTTCTACCTAAACTATTTTTACTTCTTTCGGAAACGCACGTTAGGAAAAAATCGAAGTGATTCGTTTTGATCTTGGGAAATAATGAGCTGTTCAGAAACACACCCTGTCTGTTTTCAACTGATTCGAAAAAAGACCTTTTAAAATATTTTACTTGAACGAAAACGTGCTTCTTAAATTTCGCAGTTTCCCATGTTATTCAATGGGAAATTCACTGTATTTTCTATCATAAGAAATCCGAAATCTGTCATCTTAGTAAAATCATCAAAATCGTTTTTGACCCTATGCACTTTTGTAAGATTCCAAAGTGTATCTTAGAAAAAACGAAGTGATTCGTTTTGACACTACGAAGGAATGAACTTTTCGGAAATGAACTTTGTAAAATTCTTTCCATTTACTCGATCCAAAACAGTCTTTTATGCATGCTAGTTTTCCCATGTTATTCTATGATATTTTTACAATTACCAGAAAACGAAAATTTCCAAAATCATCCTCTTAGGAAATCAACAAAACCATTTTTCGTCTTACTTAGAATTTTTCAATAAATAATTCTATTCAGTTGTAAAAATATAGAAACAGCTTATTGAAAAAAAAAAAAAAAAAAAAACCGTAGATGTAAGGTGTTGAGAGGAAAGTCGATATTCTTTATTCTTTAATTTTGGTATCATATTCCCGTATTCCTCTCATAAGAGGAAAAAATAATAAAGTGCGTCTCTTATTTTTTGAGTTCGTTTGATTCGGAGGCAAAAAAAATATCATCATCATCATCATCATCATCATTGTCAACCATTATCAATCCACTGCTGGACGAAGGTCTCCACCAAGTTTCCTCCACAACGGTCTGTCTTGTGCCAGTCTCCTCCATGTCACCCCTGCATACTTTCGAATTTCATCCACCCATCTCCCATGTGGTCTTCTTCTGGGTCTTTTCCTGTCCCTTGGAATCCAATCTAAAATTTCGGCTGTCCATCGATGATCTGTCCTTCTGGCAGTATGTCCAGCCCATTGCCATTTCAGGGATTTAACTCTGATCATGATGTCTTCCACTCTTGTCATTTTTCGGATCCACGAGTTCCTCTTCTTATCTCTCCTGGTTACACCAAGCATGCACCTCTCCATGCTTCTTTGAGTTGTCTGCAGCCTTTGTATGTCTCTTTTAGTTAAGGTCCACGTCTCTGCACCATACGTAAGCACTGGAAGGATGCATTGATCAAACACTTTTCTTTTAAGACATAATGGCATATTGCTCTTGAAAATTATGCTGTTTCTTCCAAAAGCTCTCCAGGCAAGTTTTGTACGACGATTAATTTCTTCATCAATGTGACCCTCACTTGATATCTGCTGTCCAAGATAAACGTACGTGTCTGTTATCTCCAGCTTTTCTCCATCAATCGATAAATCTTCATTTCTTGTAAAAGCATTGAACATCACTTTTGTCTTCTGAAAGTTCATTTTTAATCCCACTTCTTTACTCTTGTCAGCAAGTTCCTGGATCATACTCTGCAGCTCTGATGGGGTAGTTGCAAAAATGACTACGTCATCAGCAAAACGAAGGTGGGTTAGATAATCTCCATTAATCTTTATCCCCTTGTTTTCCCAGCTCAGCGACTGAAAAACACCCTTCAATGTGGCATTAAAGAGCTTCGGAGATATGGTGTCACCTTGTCTCACTCCCTTTCCAATTTTTACGTGTGTTGTATTTTCAAACAGCCTAATCTTTGCACTTGCATTTTCATAGATGTTATTAATAATATTAATGTATGCATCTTCAATACCGCAATTTTTCAGAGCCATTGTAACTGCTGATGGTTTCACCGAATCAAAGGCTTTTTCATAATCGATAAAAGCCATGCACAATGGAAGTTCATGTTCCCTCGCTCTTTCAATTAGTTCTCTCAGCACGTGGAAATGATCTATTGTGCTGTAGCCACTCCTGAATCCAGCTTGTTCTCTCGGTTGAGCCATGTCCAGTGTTACCTTCAAGCGGTGTGAAAGAACTTTAGTGAAGATTTTATAAACTACTGATAGAAGGCTGACAGGTCTGTAGTTTCCGAGATCCTCAATGTCACCTTTCTTATGTAGCAGGATCATTGTAGCGGTGTTCCACTCCTCAGGAATCTTTCCTTCATTAAGGCATCGAGTGAAAATTTGGGCGAGTACTGCTTCGATTTCTCCACTTGCTTCTTGTATGATGTCTACAGTAATTCCATCTTCTCCTGGAGCTTTTCCTCGCTTCATGTTCTTGATTGCATGTGCAACTTCTGCTGGAAGGACTGGAGGAACTCTGGTACTGGTATCTTTCATGATGTCTGGAGTGCATATATCATCCCTTTCATATAATTTGGAGTAGAAATCTTTCACTCTTGTCAAAATTTCGCCTCTATTTCTTGTTACAGAACCATCTTCTTTTCTCAGTGCCATAATCTGTTTTCTTCCCTTACTGCGATGTCCCTTTGCTATCTTTAGGCTTTGGTTGTTTTCAATTGCTTTCCTCACTAGTTCACAGTTGAATTTCCTTACGTCTTCAGTGATACTTTTTCTTACTGTCTTGCATAGCTCTATATATTCCACTTTGGAAGTCACATCTTCTTTAGTTGTCCTCATCTTTCTTCTTTTTTGCATCAACATTTTCGTTTTTCCTGATAATTTATTTACATGCAACTTGTTCTTAGACCCAGCTAATTTTGTTGCTGTTTCCATAAGAGCTTTGGTTACTTTTCTGTTAACTTCAGAGATGTCCACTTCTTCCGATGTTAGGCCTTCTAAAGCAGAGAACCTGTTCTTCAGTTCCAACTTGAAGGTATTATGGTGTTTTTTAAGGTTGGTTATGTCAATAGATTTTGTTTGTCTTATGAGCTTGCCACGTTCAAGTTTAGTGTTGAGGTGCATCTTACATCTCACCAATCTATGGTCACTACCTGTGTTGAACTTGTTTAGCACACTGCAGTCTTCTATGACGAATTTTTTGTTACACATAATAAAATCAATTTCACTTGTCGTCCCATTTGGATGTCTCCATGTCCATTTCCTGTGTGGCTTTTTCTTGAAGAAGGAGTTCAAGATGAAAAACCCTTCTGCCTCTGCAAACTCAACGAGAGTATTTCCACGCTGGTTTCTGTTGCCATGACCGAATTTACCTACTGAAGTTTCATTCTGTTGCCGTTGCCCTATTTTTGCATTGAAATCTCCCATAATTATCTTCAAGTGCTGATTACCTTTATTATTTAGACGACAGATTTCCTCATAAAATTCTTCAATTTCTTCTTCAGGATGACTTGTGGTGGGTGCATAAGTTTGAATAAACTGAGCCTGGTATCTTTTCGAGAGTTGGATAACAAGTCGTGCAGTTCTGTCAGAGGAACTTTCAACTTCTACAACTTTATCCTTCAGTTTCTAGTTTATTATAAATCCAACACCACTAGTTCTGCCAGTATCTGTCCCACGATAGTAGAAGAGATGTCCACTTTTCAGTTCGATGAGATCTTCTCCTTTTCTCCTTACCTCACTTAGCCCCACGATGTCCCACTTGATCCTTTGTAGTTCCTCTTCCAATTCAAGAAGCCTTGAATCAGAAGATAGGGAGCGTCCATTGTAAGTAGCCAAGGTCAGCATCAGATGGCAGCCTAGTCCGGTCCTCCGGGGATTCTTAGCACCCTCTGCCTTCATGTCGCACTGGCCGCTGCCTTGGCCAGGTACATTCCAGCTGCCGGAGACTGAGGGCCAAGATTTAAGTTGTGGAATCATTTTGGAGGGGTTTGGCCATAACTCACCACGCTGGCCAAGCGGGTTGGTGAGTGTGGGATAGAATTTCCTCTAATCCCGATGGTATAGTTATACCGCTATGGGCGGTCGTCAGAGCCCCTTTAGTGGGAACAGGATGCACCACGAGAAGGCGGGGTCGACATTTGTCAAGGAGAGGCTGTGATGTTACGCATCACCTGACCTTACATAAAAATATATATATATATATATTCTATAAGGATACTTCAGTTTTGCTCTTAAGTATATATATATATATATATATATATATGAAAGAAATGTTTTCTCGACGAATGATTCAATCTCATTTCTGTTCGAAGTATAAGAAAATGAAATCTAACATCATAGCAATGAATGCGTAAACACTTTCATTGAAACGATTGTAAATCATCTTGATTATGGCTTCTTTCATGACAATGAAAATTTTCGTAATGAAAGACTTGAAAGTACTTCGAAAGCCTAAAAGAGTTCTACTCTCTTAATAAATTAAAATTCAATAAATGCTTCTGTTTCTCAGTAAAGAACTGGAGGGACATGGAATCTGACAATTGTAAAGTGAGAACGAAGATTTTAAAGCAGTTCATGAAAAAAAAGGCCATAGTTCATTCAGTAAAGAAATGTCTTAGAGTAGAGAGAGCGTGAACAATCTATCCGTCTTTAGGTTGAGCTTTCACTTATAGGGCTTCTTTTTTCATATTGAAATATAAAGATGCATTTCCTTTAACTGCATATGAACTAATATATACATATATTTTCCCCAGCTTGGAAGAATATACCTTTACATTAAATATATCTCTTTTTTGGATAGTAAATGTATACAACTCTGAATATCAAATAAATAAAAGAAATATTGTTTATGGGAAGAACGGAATTAGTCGCTTTGCCTCTAGAATGAATGTTTTTTTTTTTTTTTTTGGACGAGACAGAAAAATATACAACCCAAAGAATACAAATTGTATCGAAAGAAAAAGGTTTTAGATTGTATGTCTTGACATTGAATGCTTTCCTGTTGGGGCAGTCCACGAAAAGTATAGCTAACTACGAAAGAATAAAAAATGTTTATTTGACATACATGCAAGCTTTGAGGAATATTTTTAAGCAAGTTGGAAAATATGCTATATAAGGAAACCAAAATCTGACGATTTGTTGCATCTAAAATAAGCGTTTGCTGAAATGAAATGGAAAAAAAAATAGTCTGAATAAAAGGACTCATAAATTTGTCCAAGTAAAAAGAAGAATCCTGACCTATTGAGAAGTTTAATGAAATTTCAAAGATAGAAGAAGAAAAATATCGAAAATTGGGAAGCTATAATGAAATAAAGACCGAAAATATTGTTTCAGCAGAATTTTAACTGGGAAAGATCTGTAGAGTTCTTGAACATACGAAAAAATTACGAGAAAATATTATTGCAGGTGTGAAAGACTCAGAATTAACATGAAGTCTATGTCCAGTAATTACTGCGAACAAGAACGAAATCATTTCTAAAGAAGCATTTCCTCGTCTCATGGTCTGAAATAAAATTGAATGGAGGAAAAAGAAAAGTTCCCCAGAAAATTCATTACATCCACACGAAAAAACTCCCTCAAAACATACAAAAAATATATAAAAACACACGAAGAAATAACGTAAGAGTAATTTAAAAAATATATATAGTGAATACGTAGTACACGAAAACCATTTGACTCCCTGACTATTTTTGGAAACCAAATCATCGTGAGTTAGAACTCGCTAAAACCATCAGAGCATTTTTTATTCCCTTGGAAAGAAAATTCCTCAGCATCGTTACGTAAAAATTTCCTCCGGGGGAAAAATAGTATTGAATAGGGGAAAAAATCCTGCTTGCAAACCACAGGAATAAATGCAAAAACTCCCAACGGACCCCACTCAGTCGTTGCCATCCCTCAAAATCAAAGATCCATCGAAATAATAAAGTTCCAAGAAGCACTATCATATCTGACACCTACGCAGTGCCCTTTCCCCACTCGGTCGTTGCCATCCCCCAAAATCAAAGATCCATATAATGAATAAACCTTCATTAAATTTTAGAAAAAAAAGGAATAAACTTCATTGATTTCGCCCAAAATTTGACAAAGTCCAATAAATACTACTATCTTCGGAGATAAGCACACACTTCGGTCGGGGGGGATTGCAGCGGGGAATTGGAGGCTGCTACTGACCACCCCCCTCCATCCACCTGGCTGCAGCTTGCTCCGGCTGACACCTAATGTTAAGTCTATGGGCTCCCGTTTAAGCTCGGATCGGTCATTTCCCTCTACTAACAGGTCTACGGTGGTGTCAGGAAAACTGTGACTGTACACTGGAATACTGGAAAAAAGTCATGTGCTCCGACGAGTATCGGTATACCTTGTTCTATATCGATGGTAGGCAGAGAGTTTGGTGGTTGCCCCATGAAGCAACGGACTCAGCTTGCCATGTAAGCACAGCTCGAAGTTCTGCAGCTGGTGTCAGGGTGTTGGGCACGTTCTGTTGGTACGGAACGAATTCCCTGATATTGCTAGAAGTTCGGGTGTCCTCCAAGGATTATCTGAACATTGTTGCCGGTCAAGTCTATCCTGCAGTGTTGACTTTTTATCCAGCACGTGACGGCTGTTTCATGTACGGTAATGCTACTGTCCATCGCTCAAGATGTGTTCAGCAGTGATTCAGAGAGCATGAGAGCGACCTCCATCATTTTTCCTGGCCACGACAAAACCCGGATATGAACCCCATTGAGAATATATGGAAAATGCCAGAAAAACAGATCCTGCAGCATGGACCTCTTCTGTCAATTTTGAGCCAGGTAATGGACTGTGTGATGAACGACTCTTATGCTGTACACATAGATGCACTCCAACACACTTTGTGGAATCCATGCCAAACCGCATAAGTGGTGTGATTCAGGCCAATGGAGATCCAACCCGGTATTGAATAAAAGTTTCGAATTCAGCCGCCGTTGTGTGTGGATTTCATTTGTACTGTTAGCTGAAGTGAACTTTATGAAATTTAGCCCTATCGTGCTACTCATATTTTTCAAACGCTACTGCTACTCTGGGTGAATATTCACGAACACTTCATCTAAGAGAGTTATAATTAATGATGGATAAATAATAATTGCTGCCTTTTGTGTCAAAGGAAAAAATGGTTTTATTTAATGTGTCATTATTTTAACTAAATATAAGCACTCGATCCATCCTAAGGCATGGGTGAATTTAAATCTAAGGCATAGGTGAATTTTCACCCACAATAGCAATACAGGATTTAATTTGTAACTCTGATGGTTGGTGAACTTTACTCAGCGCTTTTTAGCGAAGATTTATCCGATAGTAAGCAGGAATACTGGCTTACCGTTACATCTAAATGTTAAACAATTTTCTGGTATAAATATTGGACATAGCTCAACGAACAGAAAAAGCTGAATTAAGGAGTAGCTATAGTACTTAGGTAATATCCATGTACTGAGAGAACTTATTGAAAGAGCGAATGAATATAAACTCCCACTATGTATGTCTTTTATTGACAATGGAAAGGGTTTTGTTTCCGTGAAACCATCTGCAGTTACAACATATTTAAAACTGTATGGCATTCAAGACGCATATGTTAATATCTTTAATAACTAGGGTTACCGTGATTTTCATCGTAAAATGGAGGACATTTTACACTTATCGATCATGAAAAAGACGACATATCAGCCAGCGAAAAACAAAGACAAAAAAAGAGGACATATAAGTAGACGAAATTTTAATAAATAATATGAACAATTGGAATGTTTTGCAATTAAAATAGACCATTATTGATAAAAAAAAATAACCCACTAAATTTCAATTTATTAAGTCATGTAGCTATCCCATTTCAAAAAGTTCAACATATTAATAAGTCGGTCCATCTTGATTTTCTGCATATTTATATTTTTCTGAAGATAGTATCATTTTAAATAAATCTGGGTTTCTTTTCAAATAGGGAGGGAATTCAGAGCTTGAGATTGTTTTGAAGTTATACTAGAGAAGCAGAATGCCTTTAATGGAATGCACAATTAACTTGTTCCTTTCCTTCGCACATTGACTTTGTTTAAGTGAAAAAAGTCTCTGAACATTTTGCAGAGATTTCCACATCTTTCCATTTTGGTACTACGAGTAGAATCATCCGCGTGAAACACGAGAGGTTTTACAAAGGTTTCATACATTTATCAAATATTCCACGTAACTGCTGACATTTCACATCATCGCAAACGGTGGTTACCCCACCAACACCAACCTGAATACAACTTGTTTTCGGTTTTAAAACTGCAAAAACGAGAGTGTTCAAACCGAGGAAACTTCACTCATCGCTAATTAAAAGCACTACACAAAACCTAGGAACTACTAGCTGCGCGAACTAGCGTAAACGTGAACCAAACCAGAAGTTCTTGTGGACTATTTATGTTTTTTGCTAAAAAGCCGGACATTTTACATTTCACAAGAAATAAGCCCAGACCCAGAATTCAGGTGAAAAAAAGAAGATATGTCAGGATAAAAGATGACGTATGGTAACCCTAGCATACAAATGTCATGGCGAAAATTTTAACCTCTGGTGAATTTCAGAAAGACATGATCAATCTTCCTGTTGGTTTATCAGGGATTAATTAATGCAAAATTTTCTCCCATGACATACGTTAGAAGAAAATTCCTGGTTGAAAGGCAAAGAAATTCGTGCGCAAAATTCGCTTGTCTTAATCACAACCAGGAAAACAAAATTTCATATTAGAAAAAAAGAAAAGAAAAAAGAGAATAATATTTGATTTAACTGACTTTGGGGTTTTGGAAATAATTAATTTATCTGTTCTTTTATCGCAGGAAAAGGCGAGTAGGTGTGCAGCTCAGAGAATCAAAATTAATTTTACTTTAACATCACGGAACGAAAGAAAAAGGAAATTAAAATTAGTGATTTTCTGCAAAGCAGGAATTCTTCATTTCGTCATTTTTCGTTCCTGTTTTCCAGCGTCGTGAAAGTCGCCCAAAAGTGCAACATCTTTTCGTCTTTTCAGCAGCAGCAGAATCTATTTTTAGACCTCAGAGTCAAGGGCTTGGCATGTACAAGGGTAGTCTCACCCCCTCGCGTTAAGGTCAGGGGTCGCGCGTTGGCGTGAGAAAAGTGGAGGAAAAATGTTCAAATGTTCGCTGGGAACTTGGGGGAAAAGTCTGTTTTAGCACGAAGCCGCCAGCCAATCGCCGATTGATTCGCTGGTTGCTGGGGTCAGCGGTTTCAAGCAACCCAGAGTTTTTTCCGTTGAGAGAGAACACTTTTGTTTCTGGTCGCTGCGCTAGCTGGTCGGTAGTTGAGAGCGGAAAGCTAAATTTTCTCTCCTCGCCTTTTTGGTGGGGAGGGGGCAGCAGAAGAAACAAAATCCGTTGACGGGCAATCCCGCCAGCCGGGCTTTAGGACCTGGCCGGCAGTAAGGACAGTAAGAATGGCTGGCCACTTTGTTCTCAAGGCGTGATTTGACCCAGTGTCCCACGCAGGGCTAAATATTATAATCGAAAAAGAATAAAAAGAAAATTATTCAAAATTATTCCGCGCTCCCACTTTGCTGGCTATCTGTCAGCGATGACCAGCAACGCTTCTTGCCTGGACCATCCTACGAAATGCAAGATGGAGGGAGGCTGATTCCGCTTGACCCAGGAGGCAATGTGGAAGATCCATAATGTAACTTGGAGTTCGCCCGGGTTTTCAGCCATCATGAAGAAAAGTCCTTCCTGAAACCGAAGAAAGATCCCTGCCTGTGGCCTTTCACCTAGGAGCCGATACTGTGCTTTCACTTCCACGAAGACCAGCAGAGAAACCATGCTCGGGCTTATTATGGACTGCAAACCTTCAGTCCCAGAAAAAAAAAGTCATCGAATCCTGTCAAAATCCTCCTCCTTAAACCCTGGCTACAGAAAGAGGAGAGACAGTGTTGTTTCTCCCCCACCCCGTTTTATTTTGGGGAGTGAAAAAAAAAGAAACAGAACAAATCAAACTTTTTCTTGTTGTGAGCCAACGTGAGCGGTGCTGCCTGCGCACAGGGAAAAAGGTAAAGAAACTTTGTTATGGCATTTCAAAGGGAAAAGAAAGAGATATGTTAGGGTTACTCTAAAATATTTAACATGTGAGTTTTTGATATTGGTTTCAGTTGTAATCTATGATCAGGTTTCAGTTATAATCCATGCTTGGGCCAGTAAAACTAAAGTAATAAAAATGTAAATGTTTTTCCATTCAGGTTTTTTTTTATGATAGTGTTATGCTGTGTAAATTTTTACATGTGTAAGGAATATCTGAAATCCAAATTGGGTTATAATCTATCTTGGAAAAGCAACTCCTCAGGCCAGTTATTATTATTATTGAAATTTAACTCTGTGTGCTTGGTAAATTTTAATATTGTATAAATTGCATTTGGTAGTAGTAATTATAAAGTAAGAGTCTGATAGTAAGTTTTTTTTTTGTCTTAAAGGCAGGTTATGGTGATTTTCTAGTTTGGCAAGAATGGGGTGTGAAATTGTTTATACCATTTAATAGTTAGTGTGACTAGGGACCATATCAGCAGATAGATCTGGAAAAGTAATTTTCATGAGTGGGAGACATTAAAAAGGGCATGCACGCTGACTAGGTTAATAAAGTGTTGTACTGTACATTACCCTTGTATAACGTTGGAATTCTTCAGGAGGAGGTGATTTCTGGAAATGGATAGATTTGCGGTTGGTGTTGAATTTTTCTGGAAATAAGTGGTTCTGCGGTATAGTGATTTTCTGGGAGATGAGTGAGTACAGTGTGTTCCTGGGAAATAAAGATAAGTGATTTTCTGGGAAAGAAGTGTGTTCCTGGAAAATAAAGATAAGTGATTTTCTGGGAAAGAAGTGTGTTCCTGGAAAATAAAGATAAGTGATTTTCTGGGAAAGAAGTGTGTTCCTGGGAAAATGAAGATATGAAGTGTGTTCCTCGGAAAAATGGGATAAGAAGTAATTTTCTGGAATAAAAGGTGATGTATTGAATTTTCTGGAGATGAGGATGTTGATGTAGTTTTCTGGAAAGTAGAGAATGAGATATTTTGGGGGCAAGAGAACTCTGGTGGGATGCTTTTCCCTATGAAGACACGCCTCGGGTCTGAAAGGGTGTATGAAAACAGATTGGGGGATTTGTTTTCTGCCCGAGTAAGCTCGTTGGCTTATAGGAGGTGGTATCTATCAGAGAGTGATGTGATGTTGTCCCAAAATCAGAGTGAAGAACCAATACAGGGTGATAGTCACACATATTTTACCATTTCGGTGCATAGGTCGAATTGGGTTCACGACCCAATCTCACCTTCAGCCTCAATAATACTTCCTCCCAGTCAGAATTTTGTTTTTAAGTGAAATTTAGTAATTTGACTGAGATGTTTTGCCTACACGTTACCTCAGTGGCTTACTACATGAGTTAGTAAAAATTACTACAAGCTTACATGGTACTAGTTTGAATTTTTCGAAAAAGTTGTTGATAAATTGCTGGTGAGGATTAGTGGTGTAAATTTTAAATTGTTGAGAACAGTGGGAGTGCAGATAAGTATGAATTTGTGTCCAGGAGTGTTGAGAGTTAGTGTTTGCCTTTTGTTTACATAGTGGGATATTGTGTACTCAGAGCTAGTTTGAATAGGGAAGTATTTTGAATTTTTTTTTTTAGATGATAGGGTGAATTTTAAGTATATTTGTCAGCATTATTGTGTAATGATAACTTTTGAGGTAATTGAGTAAGGTATTTAGTACAGTGTGTTTAGTAGAGTGATTTTGTATCAAGTAACGCTAGAATGTTGAGTATATTAAGCTTTAATGCAAAGTTTCCTGGTAGTGTAGGATTGTTTACGGAAGTAACGTTTGGTTATTTATAATTTTTTTACTCAGTTATTGCAATTTTAAAATTAATGTTGGTTAAGGAAACTGGTTTGAAGGGGTGTGTTCGAAAGGAAATGAAATCTGTATTGTGTATACAATAATCGATAAATTTATGAAGAGAGGGAGAGATTGCACTTCAGCTGTCCAAACTCATCCACTGTGTTTATGTTATGTTCCCTAAGTCAAGAGTATTTATGTGCTTTTTCAAATCTTGATTTTCTGGCAAAAATATGTGTTCTTCCTTTTATGGTTGATATAAATACAACAAGTGAGTGTCATCTGATTTTGCTTGCTTTTATAAGGCCTGGTTGCCAAAAGTGGAATTGACAAAAATGTTAAAAGCTGATTGTGTTCGAAAACAAAACAAATGGTTGTCTGGGAAATTATCCGACTTCTTGAAACACTTTGTTATTGTGTTTGTTGTTGTTTTTGGTTAAGTTTAACAATAAATATAAGCCAAGTGGCCTTTCAAAAACCTAAACCTTAGTGCAGTGAAGTTTTAGATATTTTCAGTTTAAATTTTCATCACATGGTTCAACTGCATCCCCCTCAGCAATGACTGAGGTGGGAAAGTAATCTTAGGTTATTGTGGTAAAATCAATGTTTTTGTCCTAACTATCTAATTTGATCATCGCCACTTCCAAAAGGTTATTTACACGTGTACATTGTATACCATTAAATTTTAGTGTTACAAATTTGGTACACATGCAAACAATAGTTACTTTTCTTACACTTTCAGGTGTATCTACTCAGCAAACGCAAACAATACAATAGTAACTTTTGGGAGTTTCCAAATTCAGTGGTGCACTTTTTTTTCCTATTTATATTTCATGGCCTCTGTCAAAATTTCAGTTTTGTTTCGAAATGCATCCACCCATCTCCCAAATTCCAATTTTTCCATAATTTACATATAAGTCTTTTGTAAATAATTCAAAACATAATTCCCCATAACACAAACACTTTAAACATTCACCCAAATCTTTTTCTTCCATCTCGTCCCACAGCACCAGGAAATATCAGATTTTGGGATATTTCCATAGGTATTTCCACCCCGTTCCGGAAATCCTCTCAAAACTTAACATTTCAAATCATCTTATCGAAATTCAACCATTCTAGGAAAACAGCCACCTATACCCCCCCCTCCCCCTCAAAATTTCTTCTCGGAGACCTGTTCTCTGTCCAACTTCTTGCAACTCTCTCACTCCTTGCCCGCCACTACTCATAATCCTTTCACTGCAGTCATTGCTTGTATCAAGGAGTTTGAGCTTCACTTCAAACTCGAATACCTTAAAGACACCTCAAAACATTCAAGTCCATGGCATCTCCTGGCCTCCTCTAATTCTTTCTATTTCCAGTTTTTTGTCCTTTAGTTTACATCTCCTATATTTGCTGCAAATCTTCCCTTTGTTGATGCATAAATATTTTACATACTCCTCTCAATTTACTTCACAGTTAATTACCCTACATACTTCTTTCAATTTGGCCAAGAGTTAATTACCTACAAGTTCGAATAATAAAAATAAAAATAAAAATGGAGGCGTCCACATGTCAACTCGTCTAAGAAAAAGAACTCACCTACTCTTATAAAAATCTGATATTCTGCCAAATACTTGTCTGGATTTTAAATCTAGTTTCTACTTATATTTCCTCTGTTCTTATATGTGATTCATATTTCACAGTAGCAAGATTAATCACCTTCTATTCCCCTGCGAGAGGACCAATTATGGGAAGATTTCTGCCTAAATTGCGTTTTTCACTTCGTCACCGAATTTAATAAGCACTCATAAGGTACTGATTGGGATGTCACCTCCCTGTTGACACCTTTCCCGGTATTCCTGATAAAATCGCCTACATGCCAGGTAAACTCACCTGAACAAACTAACCTAAAAACGCAAAGTCCTGTTCAACCCAAATAAACTCAACCAGAAACACGAAAGAGCCGTTTTCTCTTTCCCAATTTCAGAGTAAACAAACCTACGTCCCCTTTCCCTCAACTTTCTATCTGTGAGTATGAGGGAAAATATGTTGCTCTTCATAAACCTGTCAATTTGATCCAAACCATTTCCTGTAATTATTCCCCAGATTTCCCCCGAAACATTGGAATAACCATTCGTACTGAAATTTTCAGTTATTCTCCACGATATTCCAGCAGAGTTTTAAGAAATAATCATGTCTTAAGAGATACCAGGATGTATTCTCAACATATCAAAAAGCGCCAAAAGACTGACACGGATCATTCGTGAATTCTTGTTTTAGTATTCCTTTCTCTCCCATTATTTACTGTTTTTTCTACCGCCCTAAATTTCCTCCTTCTTCACATTTCTCTATTTCTCACAATTCTTAAACCAACACACTAAATATTCGTTACCCTTTAAATGTCTTTCTAATTCTCTTTGTTCGCGATGTCTTTCGGCTCCTCCCTGCATCTTGGTTTTCTTTTTCCCAATACGGCTGCGGTGATCATTGTAACAGCCTAAATCTATAACTCTCATGTATCCCGCAACTCAACATTTTAATCCTTCTGGATACGTATGTGAATTAACCTCTAAACCTACCATGTATGTGAATTAACCTCTAAACCTACCAAAAGATTTGATTTATCCAAAGCCTATGCGATGGCGAAAGGGAACACTTATCGGAGTTTGAACAGGGAATGGTTATCGGCGCGAGGAATGCGGAGACCAACATCTTTGCAACGCGTATTTTTACCATGTTGAGGGCGTGAAGGGAATCGTGCGACAAGGGACTCACATTTATTCAATGTGCCAGATAGGAGAGACTGCATGACAGTCGAGGTGAACTCTGATTGGCACGTGCTCTCTGGGATAACAGACGCAAACGATCTGTCAATTAGCGGCAGCCTACAACTCTTCCTCTACCACTTCTCCTCTCTCCGTCCCAAGAATACCTTCTTAAGGGAGTCCTTATTGGTATTTTCAATAATGATGTTACTAGGTCTCTTCGTAAGCTTAGCATCCCTTCAGAAAACTTATACCGGCTGTAACATCGCGATTCAGGTCTCCCTCGGCAATTAGTGTCATTTGACACCACCGCCTCCTGCGTCCCCAAAGAACTGCACATTGGTAATACTAGAGTAGATGTCGAATCATTCAACAGGACCAACTCTAACCCCAAGTCAAAAATTATTAGGAGACCTGAAAGCAACCATCCTCGGACTACTAGACCACCCCCTCTCTCTCTCAGATAATCCCCACAAGAAGTCTCTGCTAGTAACCTAAGAGAGTAAGAGCTACCCTACAAACTTTAGTACCTTAAGACTCTAAACTCTCTTAAGTTGCAAAACTTTTACTCCTGACTTCTCTTCTCTTTCCACACTTTTCTGTATATATTTCCCAGGCACCGAAGAGCACTTATAAAATAAGCTGCTCACTGTATATATTGCAAATATTTTTATTTTGTATATATTTTATTTTTTGTTTTCATGTGTTTTCTTTTTTTAAAGGGCGGCCCCAAGGGGCTGCTCGAAATTTTAAGAGAAGAACTCACAAAACACAATATCACAATACCACAATAAATTTCACATTTCTTATTCTAAGTCCAAAGTGAAAGTTTTCCCTGCAGTCTGCACTGCGTGTGTGTTCTTGCGCCCCTATATATTGAGACAGCCGGCGAATTCTCCAGATACTTCTTACGACCCTGTCTCTAATAATTTTCGTAGTGTTATTAATTTTATGACATTATGTACTGGTAATGGTTACTTCCAACACTACTACAATTCTTATTCTACCTACAATATACTCCTTCGACTATTTGTCTACGAATATTAACTTATTTTAATCTACTTATGTCTTCGTTCCGGTGTCAGCAGTTACCACGGAGAATGATAATTCACGATTTCTCCTGACTCCGCTATCACACTGCTATTTAGGATATTCCTTATGTTCACTCGAACAATCATAAAGAGCAATATTTTATACTATATTTATTCTTATCAGTTACCTAATCTGTTATTTCTTATCCCGGATTTACCTCTACCGTTACGGATGTACCTAAAACCCTAGTGTGGCCCTTAAATTGAACGAATTTTTATTCTTACAGCAAATTTACTATGAGTAAATTATTATCTTTACCCAAACTTATTATCCTTACATCGTTTTTCTTTTTCTTTACCCCCTGCTTACTGCTCGGAGTATGGAGTAAGCTACATTATCGTATATATGCACTCATACTTTTTATCCAGTTTGCAGTACACCACCGACTTCAATGTCCATGGAATTACCAAGACATTGTACTCATCGTGGGTCTCTTCTGGATAGCTTCTACTTTCTGCTGGGGAGATGTTTTGTCCTGGCTCGCTTGCCCTTCCATGGCCCCCCTTCCGAACCTCAAACATGATACAAAATTTGTTAGGGACCCGGGTTGAAGTGGCGCTATTGACTTAGCTAACACGAGGAAGAAATAAAATTAAATAAAATTATCTCTGCCTGGTAACATTATTTCACCCTTCCCCTTAAAACCACTTTCAAATCAAGGCTCCCTGCCTGCTTCTCAATTATTTCCTTTTCAAGTCATACAACTGAAGGCGAATTGGCTTCTAAACATATCGAACAGTTTCAGAATAGTTTTACACATTTTTTATGGCGCACAGAGAAATCTCTGAGCACACAGTTCGACGGACGTTGCTGCGGATGAGCTTAAGGTGTTGGTGGTTCGTTCAGGTGCCCATGTTGACCAACTGCAACTGACACATGTGAGCCCATGTGAGTTCCGACTGCAACGAACACATGTGAGCCCATGTGAGTTCCGACTGCAACGGACACATGTGAGCCCATGTGAGTTCCGACTGCAACGGACACATGTGAGCCCATGTGAGTTCCGACTGCAACGGACACATGTGAGCCCATGTGAGTTCCGACTACAACGGACACATGTGAGCCCATGTGAGTTCCGACTGCAACGGACACATGTGAGCCCATGTGAGTTCCGACTGCAACGGACACATGTGAGCCCATGTGAGTTCCGACTGCAACGGACACATGTGAGCCCATGTGAGTTCCGACTGCAACGGACACATGTGAGCCCATGTGAGTTCCGACTGCAACGGACACATGTGAGCTCATGTGAGTTCCGACTGCAACGGACACATATGAGCCCATGAGAGTTCCGACTGCAACGGGCACATGTGAGCCCATGTAAGTTCCGACTGCAACGGACACGGCAACTCGGTGACTGGATATTGGAAACTGAAAAAGTCTCCAACACCAGAATGACAACTGACGGGTTAGTTTTCGACACTGCGCGTGTGAAGAACTGCATCTAGATTTCACGGTTGGACGGAAACAGGCCGGCAGAAGAGGTATCGTGGTATGGTGATCGTTCTCATGGATATTATTACGTCCAGGAATTTCCCCAGGATTCCTCAACAGAAAGGGTTGGCGTTTGATCTAGGGATGTAACCTTTTCGAAGATTCAGATAGTTCAAGTTGTAATTCAGTTCAGATCAGAAACTTAGTTTTATGCATAAAAATGGATTTTCACATACTGATATTTCAATATGGGTTTAATAAAGTGATTAGTTAAAGAGAGAACCATTCACAATTGAAACACACTGCTGTTCCAAACTTAAGGACAAGGTACATTTGAACCAGTCAAAATCTGAAAAAAGCGGTTATACAGCTGAAAGTGGTATCGCTGGTAATATTAACAACAGTAAAACGAAACGCATAACATCACAAACCATGAGTGCTATATATAGAGATCGAAACAGAGCAAAACGTTACAAATGCTCACGTGTCTTCCAGAGAAAATCTGCAATTAACACCGCAGAAACAGACCACAGGGTGAAGTCTAAAGCAGGGGCCATGTCCACCAGCAATGTATGTTTGCTTCCAGTGTGTCTTGCTTGGCACCGTGTAGTTTTGGAGCTTTTGGGGCAAATTGTCACACTCCTGCTGGAGGGTTTTGATAAGTGTTGGGATGGTTTCTTGTGGGGAATTCCTTTGAGTAACACACCTCTCTCGAGTCTCACGTGCGTTCAATCGGATTAAGATTAAAGGAGCGCACTCGGCCCTCTATCCGACGGATATCCTCAATTGCTGATGCTTTATCCACAGTTGGTGTGTGTTGAAGACGGACGTTGTCATCGATAAAAGTTAAATCTTTGCCCACAGAACACGGAAGAGAAGAACGTGGCGAAGAATCATATCATTGCAGTACCTCTACCCGTGGATTTTCTTTTGATCCATGACCTGCAGTTCGGTACGTCCATTGACTATGATATCGGTCCACACCGTGACGTCGTGATCGCCATATCTGTCTTGTTAAACGATGTTCTTGGTATCATACGCAGTCCCACGTTCCCTCCAAATCAACTGCCGATTTAAATTCCACGAAAGAAGTTGAAAGCGCCTCCATCTCTGAACATTACCTTGGCTCATTAATCTGGAAATCAGTCAACTTGCGACATACACCATTGATGGCGGGCTGTATGATGCACCTTGGATAATGGAAAACACCATACGAGTTTCCGGGCATATAATACTGCTGCATTTCGATGTCATGACACGGTTTGGCGCAAAATTTGCATAACTGTGCTTGATTGAAAATGATTAACCAACTGGCCCGCAGTGACTTTCCTACTCCGTTTTACCATTACGGCGAGGTAACGGTCATTCCGTTGACTTCTAGAGAGGAGACGACCTCCAGCAAAACATCTAGCAGTATTTATTTCTGTGAAAGATGCCACACGAAGTTTTGTGCTGCTCCAAACTGTTTGGCGATACTGGTAATATAGGCAGACCGCCCTTCTTCGAGCTTGTTGATATTGGCCTCGGATGTAATCATTTATATGATGTCTGCGAGACATCCTTTTGTTACCACAGACACAAAGTTTCTCGCTTCGTTGATGAAACACATGAAAAACTGAATGAACTCATATGACACAAGACTCTGCCTCTAGCATATAATCACGAGCTCACAGGAAATTTACGTATAGGCTGCGTATCATGGAATCTCTTCATATATCTCACCACACTGGTTTGCACATGACATCAAACTCTTTTAGCCCATTATTCTCTGTATCAGCAGATTGCACATTTGCCCATAAGTTTTGGACGGCAGTGTACATGCTCACGCATGTCCTTGTATTCATCTGACGCGTTATTCGCCAGACCAGTTTAATGCTACATAGAAACAATGCTGAATGATTTTCATCTTCTTTTTAGAATCTTCAGATCCAAAACTGAAGTTTTAGGTAAAAATGTTATATGTTGCCTTACTAGGCTTTTATTTGGTCTGTCCATTATGCTGTAAGTCGATCTTTATGCTACATGTTGAGCTTAATTAAATTGCCCAGTTTACAAATAAAATTCATTTCACATTTCTTCTTGATGTTTTCAAGTGAAATTTGACAAGTGTCCAAACAGATATCGTCGCTCTTTCCACGTTAATAAGTGAGTCTTGGAAAAAATTCTCATCGGTCGCCACCGGGAATCGAACCCAGGGTCTTCCAGTTACGCGCCGGATATGCTACCCCTGCACTGGTAGCATGTCCTGTGCGTAACTGGTGCAGTGGCAGCATCTTCGGCGCGTAACTGGAAGACTCTAGGTTCGATTTCCGGTGGCGGCCGATGAAAATTTTTCCGAGACTCACTTATTAACGTTGAAAGAGCGATGATTTCTGTTTTGTGTTCCTGATCCACGTCGAGTGTTTGAATTAATTGACAAGTATCACTCACATTCATAGTGAAAAGTCTCAAGCAGTAGAAAGATTTTTTTTCCTTTGGGTATTTTGAAACAGAGAGAATGTTAGAAATAGAAAAAAGGCATTAACACCCAGAGACGGATTCAAGGCTTTGCCGCCCCTAGGCCTAGACAAAGTTGTCGTCCCTACTCCCTTTTAAAATAAAGAATTTGATGGCTACAATTCATGTAATTCATTCGGATCCGATCCAGGAACAAAACGAAATTTCAAGGGTAGGTGGGGGAGGTTTGTAGCCTATCCAAAGCAAAGTACAAGTAAAAATAATAATTTAAAGCTCAAATGTGGTGAAACTACAAACAATAATTTTCCTTCCAACAATTAATAACAAGATTTCGTTTATTGTTGACAAAAATTCCTTACTTTTGACTTCGGCCACCAATTCCTAAATTGATTAAATATCTGTAATTAATCAGTTGTTTTGGTAGAAGTGTGTGTCTTCTTTCTTCCCCCTTTTCTTTCTGTTTTTTAACAATTTTTAATGTTTTGATAGATTCAATTTTAATGTTTTTGATAGATACAAATTTTTTTTTAAGTTTTTTTAATGTTTTGATAGATACAAAGTTTTTTTTTAAAGTTTTTTTAATGTTTTGATAGATTCCCCTTTTATTTCTGTTTTTTAACCATTTTCAATGTTTGATATCGCCATGCTTTTCAGGCAGGATACTAGGACGTATGCTTCGCCATAGTTATCGCTCTTCAGCTAAGGACACCGGTCGGCTGAAAATTAACTGATGCTTTACCTCTTGAATACTGATTTTGTTAGCAATTTTGATACATACAATTCGTTGTGCCATGTTTCTTTTAATACAGTGAAGTCATAAATAAATTTTGAATTTGAAATAAAAGCGAATTTTAGAATTCCTGCACAAGTTATTTAAAATTTTAACAGCATCGAAATTCTGAAAATTGCCAAGTTTTAAGGAAGTTTTAAAACCGTATGTTTGTCAACGGTTTCTCAAGTCGAAGAGGAAAGGGATTACTGGAATTCGGATACAAAATCTTGTATGCAGCAGTTTTCGGAATAAATGTTAGTTTTCACTTTTATATTAATTTTGAATTTTTCTTTCATTATTTTTGTGGGCTTTTAACAAATTATTCATTTTTACTGCCACTAAAATTTGTCGCCCTAGGCCCGGGCCTAGTCGGCCTATTGGGAAATCCCTCGCTGCTAACACCCCTATCGCGAAATCTGCGCATTATGAAAAATCAGAATATACAAAACATTTCTCACAAAAGAATACATTTAACACAAAATGAATTTCTCAGATAGGACTTTTCTAAGCAGAGACAACGAAGGAAATATAAACATATCATACATTCACGCCCTTCGTAGTATAAATCGTGCAGTTTTTGTAGAAAATGTGCGGATAATTTCCTTCGTGATTAATGCTGTCAGACAAAAGTTATTTTTAATCAGATTCCGTACGTTCCGTAGCAGATATACGGTGCTTTTGAAAAACACTAAAGGGTTATTCCTTACCAGGATGATTTGGTATTCCTAATGCTACTGGAGAAAATGATAATGTGAGGTATTCCTTATCATTATTATTTTTACAGAATTTTTCATAATTCTGTAAAAAATTTTTGAAATCGGGCAACAGCTGCAGAGATTATATACTGCCCACAGACATACGGATTGACATTTCAGTATATACAATAGTTTTTGCATACTTCATATGAAACGATCGAAAAATGCTTAAAAATAATTTGGCAGAATTGATTTTCGTTGATGAATATCGGAAGAAACAGATATACTATTGAGGATGTTTCTAACTCGCAGAGATGCGTGAAAAAGTTTGATTTCACATTCTCAAAAAATTGCTAAATAACTTATGCCAAATTTTGGCAATGGAGGCAATTTTTGACTTTTTCGTTTGACCTCTTTTTCTTTTAAATATGATTTTTCAAACATTACAGCCATTAAGAGCGCGCCTTCCCGTTGACAAAGCACGCATTTGTTTGTTTCGATATGGACTTGCTGGCTAAAAAGACGAAGTAAAAAATAACCTCTTGCTCTATTTGAAAGCTTGACTTTCTCTGTTCTTCATTCTTACGCGAAACCCTAAAATGTGAAAAATTGAGCAAACATTGCACTGGTACATTTGTAAAAGAAAGTAATCAAATCGTCTTCGAATTTGATGCACCGTTTACCCAAAACTCAAGGGGGGGGGGGAGACCATCGCTTTCGCGCGCGCACACGCATACGAGATACAGACTTTGCTTCTGTCAACGTGTTGAACAAGCAGCCGGTAAAGACATCTTGGAAAATTCGACAGCGAAAATTCCTTTTCCTAATCTGTGTTTGCCTTCCTCCAAAGCAGAGAGGTTTCCGTCGCTGGTGATGATGACGTCGCTCAGAAAACGTAGGAAAATGTCAAAGGTCAGGAAGCAAGCTACCCGCGGGATGACAGAAATCACTAATACCAAAAGCATAATCTTGCTATAGGATGCCGTAGACAACGTTTTGAACCTAACATGTAAAATTCTACGCTGTTTAATTATGAAAGAGGGAAAATTCGAGAAAAGCACCACACGCTTCTTTTATGATACAGGTTTGTGAATATTTTGGTATCTGCGATAAAACAATTTAGGAACCGGAAATTTCGTATTGTATATTTGTTTGGAGTTTCGTTGCAAACTCACAAAACTGTCAACAAGTTAGTAAAATCATGCAATGCATTGAATATGATACGCTTTCCAACATACCAGAAATTATTACTTAAATTATGAGGATAATGGCTGTGGAATAAATCTCGCTCCTGTGTCCTGACCTTTGACCCCATTTCGATGATATTCAACAGAACCGGTTCAGTACACCTCAAGAATAGCATACTAAAGGTTTGTCGCAATAGAAGCAGTTTTACGCAAGTTATGAGAATAATGGCTGTGGAATAAATCTTGCTTTTGTGCAATGACCTTTGACCCCATTTCGTTGATATTCAACAGAACCGGTTCACTATACCTCCGGAACAAAATGATAACGTTTTGTCGTAATCGAAACATTTTTTGGTAAGTTATGATGAACAAGGGCAATGGAATGGATCCCACTCCAGTGTCCTGACCTTTGACCCCATTTCGCCCATTTTCAATAGGGTTCGTCCCCATTGGCTCCCTACCACATACTAAAATTTCATCGAAATCGAACCATATTTACGCATGTTATGACGCATAAAGGCAATGAAATGGATCCCGCTTTTATGTCCTGACCTTTGACCCCATATCCACCCATTTTCAATAGGTTTCGTTCCCAGGTGGTTCCTTACCACATACCAAAATTTCATCGAAATCGAACCATATTTACGCAAGTTATGACGCATAAGGGCAATGGAATAAATCCCGCTCTTATGTCCTGCCTGACCTTTGACCCCAATTTGCCAATTTTCAATAGGGTTCATGCCGAGGTAGTTCCCTACCACATACTAAAATTTCATTGAAATCGAACCATATTTAAGCATGTTATGACGCATAAAGGCACTGAAATGGATCCCGCTCTTATCGCGTGACCTTTGAACACACTTCACCAATTTTCAATAGGGTTCGTCCCCTATAGTGGTCCCCTACCACATACTAAAATTTCATCGAAATCGAACCATATTTACGTAAGTTATGACGCATAAGGGCAATTGAATGGATACCGCTGTAATGGCGTGACCTTTGACTCCACTTCCCCCATTTTCAATAGGGTTCGTCCCCTGGTGGTCCCCTACCACATACTAAAATTTCATCGAAATCGAACCATATTTACGTGAGTTATCGTGCCGACAGACAGACGGACGGAAAAAGCTGAAGCATATACGCTTCTTCAGTTCAACACAATTTTATTAACAAGGTTGGGTTCAGGAGGCGAACATGGGCGTCCTGGTACATATATTGTACGGTAAAATATACAAACTCTAAAATTCTATGTACATTATATACAGCACGATGTATTGATTCACAAAGGAGCCTCGTGGTAAGAGGTACAGGCATTTTGCACAAGAACAATAAGAGAGATTGTCGAAACATTTCATCTCGAAGCATAAATATATTATAGTGCTGACAAATAACAGAACGAGAATATTATAATGAAGCACTGTACAAAAGGAGAACTGTAGATGACAAAGTAGACAATGTGAAACCTAAGGCAAACGGAATTACGATGTCTTAGTACTGGTAGAAAAAATTATAATCAAAGAGAAAACAAGTAAGACTATATACATTTGTACAGTATGGTGCATATTATATTCACATTTGTTAGAAGATATAAGCTGTATGTTGAAGTTTGTTTCCGAAAACCAATGGTGAGCATGCACGTTGAACTGAAGTTCAACAGAGCTAGGAGCAACGAGGTTATAAACTACCGACAGTCAGTTGTAACGTCGATGGCATGCCGGCGAACCAGGAAGCGGCCGGAGACCAGGTGGAACGGAAATGTTGTTCTCTCTGTTGGGCGACGGCCACAAGGTTCTCTAGACGAAGTCTTGAGAGGAGACGCTCCCGAAAGTGGCACAGTAGTTCCACAGAAGCTTGGTGGATGGTATAAGGAGATGAGATATCTCGGCAGCGCTGATGAAATACGTAAATGACATGTTTCACCAGGATGAAAATATATGAGCAGATGGGTGGAAGCTTGACTGGCGGAGAGACCTGCAGGAGGAGTGTCTTATAGGCATCGAAAGGAAGATCAGTTGTGGCTGAACGTTGAGCAATGGAAAATGCAAGATGGAGTAGTGGAAGGAGGATGACACAATGTAGATAAACGTGAGAGACATCAGCTTCTTGAGCACAGAAGGGGCAAAGAGGTGAGTCAAGAATGGTCATGCGGTGGAGGATGGATGGAACGGGAAGACGGCGGTGGAGAAAAAGCCAGTGAGTGTTTATTTCCAGAGGAGCTGAAAGAGGAGAAAGGGTGGCAGACCAGACAGCGGTGAGAGAGGATTGGGAGACATCAGGGATGTGAAGGGGAGAAGGAGAGTGGGATTTTAAAAGTAACCGATAGAGAACTGAGGTTGAAAGAGAGGATAGTGGAAGTGTAGATCTGCCGACTGGAAGAAAGAAAGGAAGGGGGAGGGAGGCGGAAAGAACAAAGGTCAGGCCGGTGGTGGTTGCGAGATGAGGAAACTTAGCAATGATGGTAGAGAGTAGGGAGTCGTAGACAGAGCGAGAGGAGGGTGAAAGTAGAACGGTGGGTGGGAGGCTGGCGTAGGGTCGCCAGGACAGATCTGAGGTTACAAGGTCTTTGACGGTTACAACTCCGACTCGGAGCCAAGAAGGATAGGCGAAGCATGAAAGATGAGGGGGGTGAAGAAGAGAGGAGAAGAACAGGGGTTCGGCAAGGAGTTCAGTGGTGGAATCGGGTGGGGATCGAGTGAGCGGGAGAGAGCGGAGAAAGGTAAGAGTCTCCCGTAAGGCAGGAGGAAGGCGAGAGTGAGTGGTAGTACGGAGGTCCATTAGAATGAAAGAAGTGAAAGTGAAATTAGTGTTGCTCGAAGAGGTGATGACATTCCTTGCGGTAACGGCGTCGGCAACAGGTGAGGTATGAAGACGGAGGAACGAAGTAATCCGGAGAGCTTGATAGTACAGTCGTGTATCAATTAGGCCAATGACACCTTGGTCAGGAGGAAGGCTGAGCTTGGGGGCACTGAGCCAGTGGTGTCCGGTCCAGATAACTGAGGTGAAGCAGCGAGTGATATCATTGAGACGAAGAAGTGGGGATTTAGTAGCAAGCCAGGAATGTGTGCACATGGAGAGAAGATAGGTTTGCGCAAGACGTGCACGTTGAAAATATGAGGTGCAGAACTGCGCTTTTCGCCAAAACGCAGTTGACCGATGAAGACGTGGCTGGATGGTATTCCACGTTGTGCTGGAGGCTTCACCTGGGACGCCAAGATGTACGCCAAGGAAACGTTGAGAGGCTGAAGACCAGTGCGCTCCCCATGGGGAATCCAAACGGTCAACCCATGAGCCGCACCACAGGCCTGTGCTTTTGGTTGTATTAATCGCAGTTCCGGAGCAGGAGGCGTAATCGGCGAAAAGACTTTGGAGCAAAGAGAACTGTGAATCCAGGCGTATACAGAAGGTAACGTCGTCTGCATACGCCACGGAAGTGGTGACATGGTGTCTCGTGCGGGCGATGCAGGGTGGCTTGAAAGGAGCGTTGAACGGAGCGGAGAAAAGGTTCTAAGGCTATAGCGAAAAGTTGACCGGAGAGTGGGCAGCCTTGCCTCACTCCACGGCGGAAGAGGATTGGTGCTGTAAGAAAGGTGGGCAACTTGACCTGGAAACTGGCGTCCTGGTAGAGGGAGGTGAGGAGAGAAATAAACGGAGATGGAAATCCAAATCGGAGAAGTGTGGCGGAGAGATAAGTGTGGGAGATATTATCAAAGGCGGACTGTTGGTCTAAAGAGAGGAGGGCGAGGGGTTCAGAGCTGGAGCGCGCAAGGTGAATTAGATCAGTCAGGAGATGGATGTTGTGAGATAGGGAACGGCCGGGAACTGTGTAAGTCTGGTTAGGGGAGAGGATGTAAGTGAGGATGGGATTTAGTAGTTGTGAAAGAAGCTTGGTATAAAGTTTGTAGTCGAGATTCAGTAGGGAAATTGGGCGCCAGTTCACCAAGTCCAGGAGATCATCTTTTTTGGGGAAAAGGACAACGTATGCATTTGTGAATCCCCTCGGGAGAGGAGAGTAAGTAAAGGCAGCAGAGAAAGCGGATAGGAGAAACGGAAGAAGAATAGGCAGGAAAGTTTTATAAAAGCTAAAGGTTAGGCCGTCCGGACCCGGAGCGGCACTAGAATTCAGAGAAAAGAATGTAGTGTTTAGTTCAGAGGGCGTGGGGGAAAGGAGTAGAGAAGAAGCGAGATGGGGGGAACCTGAGGTAGATTAGAAAGGAGAGAATCCATTGCTGCAGAGGATGGTTGAGGAGGTTCACTGAACTTCATGGAGAAGTACTGACGGACATGGGAACAAAGCGCAATCGGCTCATCTGATACCTCTCCAGAAGAAAGGCGTAGATGATGAAGTATGGACGAAGCTCGTCGGGTGTTTTCCACCGACGTCAGGAACTCATAGTTGTGAGCATCCGGCGTCAGGTGTTGCAAACGAAGTCGGCGGAGAGCTTGTTGCGCCAGAGGAGTGAGAAGAGATCGAAGCTCTTCTTGAAAGGAGGAGAAGAGAGGATCACTGAGACTGAGCATGGATAGCATTGAACGAACATAGTCTAGGCGCATGTTCTGGAGTGTCTTTAGTTGGAAAGAGTAGTTTCGGACATGCAGAACGAGCTGTTGCTTGATCTCCAACCAAGAATTTAATCCGCAGAGTGCAGATTAAAGCTGCGGTCGTCTGTCAATCAGGAATGACCGGACCGAAGAGCAGAATGCCGGGTCGGAGAGAAGTGCATCATCAAATGTCCAAGGGCGAATTATCCTGGGTTTGAATGGTGCAGTATGGACTATGATGGCAATGGCGCAGTGGTCAGATGAGGCCGTGGGATGCACACTCGATTCTGTCACGGCAGGAAGTAGAGTACTGGAGGCATAAAACCTGTCAAGGCGGGCTAAGAAAGGATTTTGCGCATGAGAGGAGCGCCAAGTGTAATTAGTCGACCATGGATGAATATGCCGATGTACATCATGAAGAGCGTTGTTCGTGACAACTGTCTGGAGCAGGTTCGCTAGGGCATGGCGGCGCTCTCTATTTGTAGAAGACTTATCCAGAAGAGGATCCAGGGTACAGTTAAAATCCCCACCAACGAGAACATGGTCTGACGGTGGGATGCGGTCGAGTGCTCTGCGAAGACGCGTGAAGAGAACTGATAAATGTGTTGTAGTGCTTGGAATATAGA
The DNA here is from genome assembly GCA_039090855.1 of Macrothele yani. NCBI lineage: Eukaryota > Metazoa > Arthropoda > Arachnida > Araneae > Macrothelidae > Macrothele > Macrothele yani. The sequence continues at coordinate 76,570,737 of CM077007.1, read as the reverse complement.
TATTGAATAAATGATATCTGGAAGATGCGATGGTAAAGGATGCATGCTGTAAGAGATCTCGACAAATATTTCGCACAGAGAGGGATGTGATAATAGAATTGAGAGTATGACTAATGCCGATGGCAAGACCGCTATGAGATGTTAGTCCATAGGCGTGATGAAACACAAAGTTCCACTGGCGCCATCGAGAATAGACGGTAGATGGTTTGCAATTTGTCTCTTGAAGGAGGAGAATATCAGCCCCCAACGGGTTGAGGTCTTCATATGCTAGAGAGTTGCTGAGGGGGGAAGCGAATCCCCTGCAATTAAGTGACACGATCTTAAATTGTGGGGTTCCTTGCCTCTAGCTGAAGATCTTTCAGAGCTGGAGGAAAAGACTTGAGACGATTATAGAAAATTTGTGCCCATGGATGGGTGGGAACATTCTGGCGGCAGAAATGCGACACATTGAAGATCTGCTCCGGCACAAGTTGGCGAAGCGATGGATTCTTGACTGCTAAGGCACGCGCTATTGCGTAGCTTGTCGGATTCGTTAAGTATGTATGGAGATCAATGTATGAGGGTGGTACGGGAGGTATATTGGCTGTCTGAAGAAATGCAGCGAACTCTTCGACCGTGGGAAAGGAGACTTCGGCTGGCGATGTGTGTCGAGGAGAACAGCTGGAGAGGGAGGTTGAACGAGGTGAAGTAGAGTTTTGCTTCTTCGCTACTCGCCTGCTGCGGCCAGAGCCGCGGCGCTTCAGTGGAGGCTCGGTCGTCTCATCCTCACACTGCGTCTCTGGACCAACCGACTCCACATCAGCTGTTTCGGAGGTTCCAGTGGTAATAGCTGGTTGTAAACCCTCTGAAAGGGACTCAGTGGTGGAGCGACGACGTTGCGGGAGTGAGGAGGCAATTGTAGGAAAGTCCTCTAGTGAAAAAGAGAAAGCGGCTGTGGGAGCGTTGCGTTGACCAACGTCTGTAAGCGGACTTTTTTCATCATATCTTGGCTTCGAGGCCTGCTGTGCTGAAGTAGATGGTGTAGTACGCTTCGAGGTAGGAACAGTACCTGTAGGAGCGCCAGTCGGAGTTGGTGGAACTTGATGTGGGCAGTGCACGCGAAGATGGTTTTCGCCATGGCAAAGCGTGCAGTGCAAGGAGGTAATGACGTCGATTCTCCGACGTTGCTGGCCACACCGTACGGTTAGGATCTTCGGGCACGCAAGCAGATGATCGTCCGACGGAAATATGACACGGGCACTTCGACGAAACCCTGCAATGGATTTGTCATCGGGATCTCTGGGCGCCGCCGAAAGGGTCGTTATTGGTCCAACCACTCGGCCAAATTTGCTGAGTAAAGTGCATAGAGCGACATCTGAGACTTCAGGCGGGACTGGGTGGAAAGTGACCTGGATAGGTCGCTGCGCCACAGGTTCAGCCAGAAGATGCACATCTTTGATGGATAAGCCAGCAGTCATCACAAGGTCTGCATGTTCTTTACGGGCAAAATACACTAATACGGCCCGTGGCTTTCGAGCCATATGAGTGATATAAGCTCCTGTAGGAAGCATCTTCTTTAGGGCAATACTATATTCCTTGAGTTTCGTGTCTGGTAATGCATCAAAACAGACACCGAAGTCCATTGTGGAGAAAAATTGTTTCCCGGCAGGGGAATCCTCTGGGATATCGATGGTGGCAGAACTACCCTCAACACTGACGTAAGAGTCAGGAAAAACGGGAGCAATAAACTTGGAAGGAACTCTTGCTCCGGAGGTCACTTTGGAGTAAGTGAGAGACATAGAGTTGGCAGCGGAAGGATACGACGCAGTGCTGATTGCTGGTAGCGGCTTGGTAAACTGAGTTGAGCCAGTAGAAGGCAACGCAACCGTGCAATCGGTCACATCCATAGCTTCGGCAAATGAATCAGGGACGTGCGTCAAGGTGACGTCACTCTCCTGGACAGGGATATCAGTTTGAGCTTTTGCAGAGGAGTCGCGCGTCACATCTTGAATGCGTATGACGTCTCCGACAGGCATAAATGCTGATTGGTCTCCTGAGAGTGAGGAGGAGGAGGAGGTTGAATGAGCATTACTGATGTGGGCGTGGACATCACCCTTCTCAGTGCCTGCCATTGAAAATGGCGAGGACTAACTTAAGGATCGATCAGCTTGATCGAAAATAATAAAACGCTGAATGCAAACAAAATATGCAACTCACCGACTTGGGAGCTGAGCTAAAAGAATGTACAGATCTTCTTCTTGAAGGGGAACACAAAAATAGGAACAAACACTGACTATGTACTTCCAAAAACTGGGCACAAACACAGAGCTCGAAAGGAACTTGACTATATCGGCTATACGCTTCTTCAACCTACGGTTGGAAAGCGTAAACAAAAGTGTTTTTTATAAGCTTAATTACCTCTCAAAATCTGAAAAGTTGAAAGTTCTTTTCCATATTGAAGTAAAAAATTGTTCTCAAGAGATACATAAATATTAAAAAAAAAAAAAAAAAAAAAAGAATAAAAAAGCCGTAGCCGTCCGGGTGGCCTAGTGGGCAGAGGCGTGTGGTCAGCGGCGAAGGTCTCTGAGTTGTCTCCCCAGCAGGAGCGGCACGGGTCCTGGATGAGGCATGGGTAATGTGCTTGTCACATGATGCTGGCTACCTTCCTTCCCTGGAACCAATGGCCCCAAGTTAAGAATGGGGGTGGGGCTGTTTGTACTTAGAGCTGCTCATGGTTGTCGTCAAACCCCGAACAATAAACAAACAAACCAACAAAATGTACATGGAACTTCACTTTTGTTTTTCGAAGCCATTTTATATTAGTTACTTCACTCGAAGGGAATATAGTCCTAACGTCCTCAGAAAATACGAAGCATTGGGAGTTGGAAAAAAAAAACTGCACACCATTTAAATTTAATGGATGAAAACAGAGAGACAGTGAGCCGTCCGAATTTGCTGTCAGTGGTGTGAAAATGGAATCCAAAAGGATATGACTGGGCTATCTTAAGTCTTCACAAATAATGGTTACACAAGCAATATTTAAATTATAAAGAAAGTGATCAAATTACCGAAATCTAGCGACATGCTGCTTTGACTTGCTAAGAACTTAACTCTTATTATTCAGCAGACAAATGTTGGTGAAACGTGAATAATTATCAATGAATGTGGTAGAGTAACGTTTCGCTCCAGATACTGCTTCCTCCATGGAACCCTCAGGGGTTTATCTAGGATTTTCAAATGGAGGGGGGGTACTGAACAAGTTTGGGAAGTGTTGCATGAAAGCAAATTTTTCCGAGGCTAAAAATATTTTTTTTTGCAGTGAAGTACTTGTTTTTCAACCTAGGAAAAAAACTGGGGAACACTTCAAAAGTGGGTACTGTCGATATTTTATAGTTAAGAACGGTTTCAAATGAAAAGTTTTTGCAAAGCTTCACATAATTATTTTGTATTTATGCTGTTTCTTTTTTATTATGGACAATTGCAGCTTTAGGCAAGGATAAAAGCAAAGAAGTATTAACATGAGTTGCTGAAACAGTAGGCATCGATACCTTCGCAAATCTTGTGCATACCGATATGATTCAAAAGTATATTTGCAAAATTTGCAGCAGGCTAAAATGAAGATATGCACATATGTTTTATGGTTGCAATCACTGACTTTAAACAAGAAAGCTTATAAAGAAACATTTGACTACTATATACATATTTTTTTTAATTGCCAGCTAATGAGGGGTACCACATTCCATAGAAACTTCTGATTGCTATATACGTATTTTTTTGAATTGCCTGCTAATATACCACATCCATAGCGGGAGGAAATATATCCCCTTTGTGGAAGCAGAAGCGAGGAGTGCAAGAGCCAACACGTCTCCCAAGGAAGATCAGAATGGGAAGCGAAGAAGTTTATAAAATAGGTAATAGTCAAGCTAACCCTCCCTATGTATGATCGCCCTGGTCGCTCCTCGCTCTCGCGGTTTTCTGAAGAGGACTCATGGTATACATTGACTTCGAATTAAAAAGAAAGTAAAATTATTGCATTATGGTAGAAAATACTGAATGTAAAGCTGATGATTCATATAATTGCTACTGACCACAGTGCTTTATGAGTACAAAAAGGCACTAATACCTAAATATTAACAAGTTAGTAAAATCATGCAATGCATTGATTATAATACGCTTTCCAACATACCAGAAATCATTACTCAAGTTATCACTCAAGTTATGAGAATAATGGCTGTGGAATAAATCTCGGACCTGTGCCCTGACCTTTGATCCCATTTCGATGATATTCAACAGAACCGGTTTGGTATACCTCCGAAATAACATGATTAAGTTTTGTCGCAATCGAAGCATTTTTTTTTATTGGAGGTTTAACGACCACCGTGAGCAACTCAATGGGCTATAAGCAGTCGCCCGTCCCTAATTTAGGGTCACTGGTTCCAGGGAAGGGAGAGAGCCAGTGCCGTAAGACAAACACAACATCCATGCCTCACCGGGATTCGAACCCGGACCCCGTTCGGACGAATGATCAGAGGCCATCGCTTAGACCACTGCGCCACCGGGGCGGCCGAAGCATTTTTGCGTAAGTTATGATGCATAAGGGCTATGGAATAGATCCCGTTCCTGTGTCCTAACCTTTGACCCCAGTTCGCCCATTTTCAATAGAATTCGTCCCCAGGCAAGACCCTACAACATACTCACATTTCATCCAAATCGAAGCATTTTTACGTAAGTTATGACGCATAATGGCGATGGAAGTGATTCCGCTTCTATGTCCTGCCTGACCTTTGACCCTATTTCGCCCATTTTCAATAAGGTTTGTCGTCAGGTGGTTTTCTACCACATACTAAAATTTTATCGAAACCAAACCTTTTTCACTTTAGTTAGGACGCATAACAGCAGTGGAATGGATCCCGCTCCTATGCACTGACCTTTGACCTCATTGCGTTCACTTTAAATAGGGTACCTTTCCAAGTGATCCCCTACCAGATACTAAAAGTTCATCGAAATCGAACGATTGTTACGCGAGTTATTGTGCGGACGGACACAATCACACAACGCGTGACGTGATGAGGCAGATGGGAATCGCGACAATCGCTCGCCGCAAGTGTGACGTCATAAAACTTTAATAGGATCCACACACAACGCGTGACGTAATGAGACAGATGGCGTGACCGCGCGCCATCATTCTGAAACGTGGCGAGATTGTGACGTCATAATATTTCTAAGCATTGGTAACATTAATGGAATAATGGAACAACGCCATCACTAAAAACATTATAATTCAGGGTGGTTGTTTAACCAACTGAACGAATTCTCCTAAAGTCGAGATCAAGCTAAATCGATTTCTAGTACCAGAAAACGGCAGGTTAACGACATTCATCAAAATTCTTAGAGCTGTTTTCAAAATAAAATGTACATACAAACATAGAAGAATTGCTACTTTAAGGTGGACTTCAAGTAATTTTGCTTCCTATACTTCCAATGGAAAAAATGGTGGCGCAGTGGTCTAAGGCGTTGGCCTCTGATCATTCGTCCGTAAGGGGTCCGGGTTCGAATCCCGGTCAGGCATGGATGTTGTGTTTGTCTTACGGCACTGGCTCTCTCCCTTCCCTGGAACCAGTGACCCTAAATTAGGGACGGGCGACTGCTTATAGCCCATTGAGTTGCTCACGGTGGTCGTTAAACCTCCAATCAAAAAAAAAAAAAAAAAAAAAAAAATGGAAAAACTTCTGTACACATTTTCTTCACAATTAATGCGTTCCCAAGGATGAAAATTTGAACATCGATTAAAATATCTTCATTTTATAACTTGCAATACTTAATATTTTCTAAAACATAACCATAATTATGCAATTCAACATTTGTTTGTCTACTGACGTCATGAAAACACAGGTCGCGCCATCTTTTTTCTGGACAATTAATGCGTTCACAAGGATGAAAATTTGAGCAGTGATTAAAATAGCTTCATTTCATAACTTGGAATACTTAATATTTTCTAAACCATAACCGTAATTATGCAATCCAACATTTTTTTGCCCACTGACGTCATCAAAGTACAGGTCGCGCCATCTTTTCTCTGGTTTCAACACAACCAAAGGAAAAGTTATTGATTTTTAATATAATTATGGTTATGTTTTAGAACATATTAAGTTTTCCAAGTTATAATATGAAGTTATTTTAATCGATGTTCAAATTTTCATCCTTGGGAACACATTAATTGTGAAGGAAATGTTTACAAAACTTTTTCCATTGGAAGTGTAGGAAGCAAAACTACTTGACGTCCACCTTAATAATATGGGATAAGGGCAATGGAAAGGATCGCAATCCTATGTCCTGACCTTTGACCACATTTCGTCTATTTTCAATAATGTTCATCCCCAGGTGGTCCCCTACTACATACTGAAATTTCATCGAAATCGAACCATTTTTACGCAAGTTATGACGCATAAGGGCAATGGAATGCATCCGGATCTTATGTCCTGACCTTTGACCCCACTTCATCCATTTTGAATAGTGTTTGTCCCCAGGCGGTCTCCTACCACATAGTAAACGTTCATTGAAATCGAACCATATTTACACAAGTTATGACGCATAAAGGCAATGGAATGATCCCGCTCCTACGTCGTGACCTTTGACCCCATTTGTCCCATTTTCAATAGGGTTCGTACCTAGGTGGTCCCCTACCACATAGCAAACTTTCATTGAAATCGAACCATATTTACGCAAGTTATGACGCATAAGGGCAATGGAATGATCCCGCTCCTACGTCGTGACCTTTGACCCCATTTGTCCCATTTTCAATAGGGTTCGTACCTAGGTGGTCCCCTACCACATAGCAAACTTTCATTGAAATCGAACCATATTTACGCAAGTTATGACGCATAAGGGCAATGGAATGATCCCGCTCCTACGTCGTGACCTTTGACCCCATTTGTCCCATTTTCAATAGGGTTCGTCCCTAGGTGGTCCCCTACCACATACTAAAATTTCATCGAAATCGAACCATTTTTACGCCAGTTATCGTGCAGACGGACGGACAAAGTTGGAGCATATACGCTTCTTCAACCTACGGTTGGAAAGCGTAAAAAAGGAAAATTTCCCATTTATATAAAGTAGTAAAAACACTTACATTTTAGTACCTTGTCAGTTTTTATGAGCAATATTATTCACTATTGATCGTTTTTACAGTTGTTAGGAGGTTAAATTCGTAGCCTGTGCCTTGTCATATTTGATTGTCAAGGCAAATGCCAAATGTAAAACATAGCTATAACACGGCATTTTGTATAATAAATGTCATTTTTCCATGACAAATAAGGTTAGTTTTTGCATAATAATTTTGCCATATGCATTCACTTAATAATAATTTAAAAATAACAATTGCAGTGTTTCTTAAAAAGATAAACACATTCTTTGGTTGTGTAGCATTTTTAACATTTTTGTCTTTTTAATAAGTCGTCGTCCCTTTCGTAGCCATTTGTGATAATTTTGTTCAATACACTGATTGTACACTTTACCATCTTCATGGGTTGGGCTCCTAAGATTGGGAATTTTTGGGCCTTCTATTGAAATTTGGGTTAAGGCGTCTGCATGTGCTGGAATTATGCATGCCCTCTCAGATAACATAATACGGTTCATTGTCAAAAATGTTCTTTCTACACAAGCAGTTCCAACAGGAAGCAGTAAAAGACGCATATCTGCAGCTGACAGCGAAGGGAACATGGATTTTCTTTCTGCACCACATACAAGCATTAGAAGATTGCTTTGAGTTTCAATATTTTGCAGAGTATCTCCTGCAAATGCTAACCTCGTTCTTCATGTCATTTACATTGGTTTCACACGTGCTGGCAATTTTTGAAAAGTCAGGATTTTCCATTTTTTTGGGAAAATCTCATGGAGCTTTCCCAATTCCTGAAATTGGTCAGAAAATCTCGGTTCATGTTTTGTGTAATTTTATTCTTGTAGCTGCATTGCCAACTTCAACAAATCCTTATCAGTCAAACGTTATCGAGTTGGCCGCTGAGACAGGATATGTCCCGAACCTGGTACATAGCTATATCGAGAAAGCTAAAACCAGACATATTAATCTTTCTATGCCGCAGCTACGCTACCTGGGTTCGATTCCCTACATACCAAATGTTTCCTGTCGGCTCAAGAACGCGCTCAAGAAGATGAACCTTGGTGTTGGCATCAGGTCTTCGACGTCTTTATACGCCATGCTTAAGGGAAACGCTGACAAGGCCCCACCTTACAATGAAGCAGGTGTATATGCCATTCATCTACGCTATCCGGACGGCTACAAGCGATATTACATTGGAATGACAAAACGTCCATTTAGAATTAGAGTTAACGAACATAAAAAGGACATTAAATACGGCAAAGTAACCACGGCGCTATCCAGAGAAATGAAGTTCAAGTCCCCTGCTCCTATATGGGATGACATAAGGGAATCAGCTTCCTGCTCCACTCCAAAATCTACTGCCATTCGCGAAACTTTGGAGATCATAACCAAAAGCGAGTCATACAATGATAGCGTTTCGCTGGAGGTGCCACGGTTTGGAACCAGTTCTTCAAGCAGTGAGTACCTTTTGTTTTTCTTCCATGATTCCGCGTGCCAAACGAGCATAACGCCTCGTGTTTTTTTAATGCCTCATTACATTCGTACCTGTTCGTTTATTGTCAAGTCAAGTCACCGCGTTTAAATTGTTGAAGCGTTCTATTATTCAGTTTGCAGTTTGCTGTCGACCTTCCTTGAAAAAGCCATCTGGTTGATGTGCGAAAGCTTGGAAACTTTGATTTCTATTCCACACAAAGAAATTCGGATCACTAGTGTAGTTATACTACACTGCTGGCCACCCAGAATGCAACACCAAGAAGGACACGAGATAGCAATGCCAGATTTACTGGACACATAACAACAGACACAAAGATGAAACGATTGAGCTTACTGGCCCGTGCGACTTGCGAAACACGCAGACATCAATAGTTCGTGTGGCCCAAATGGCTGGCAATAACAGCAGCTACACGCCGCGGCATCGAACGAAAGAGGCTTTGGATGTGGGCTTGGGGTATGTCGGTCCAGGCTGCTTCCACACGTTGCCACAGTTCATCAGGCGTAGCCGCGGATGATGCTTGCCGGGCCATTCGGTTGCCGATCAGCGACCAGACGTGTCCGATGGGCGATATATCGGGAGAACAGGTGGACCACGGCAGCAGTGACACCTGGTGGGCCGTGAAGAATTGTTGCACGACGTGTGCCACGTGCGGGCGCGCATTGTCCTGTTGAAACGTGGCCGCTGGCATGCCTTGCAGGTAAAGGAGGACTACAGGCTCCAAAACGTCGGAGATGTAGCGGTGGCTGTTGAGTGTACCGGCGATGCGTACCAGAGGGGTGCGTGTGTCATATCCAATTGCGCCCCAAACCATAACGCCAGGCGACGGACTGGTATGGTGATGCATAATGCAGGCGTCATACAGTCTCTCGCCGAGGTCCCGCCACACGCGTATCCGACCATCGTGGTGTTGCAGGCAGAAGCGGATTCGTTGGAGAAGACAATGTCGTGCCATTCCGTAGTCCAGGTGCGGCGTTAAACGGCCCACTGCCACCGCACTCGCCGGTGGTGTAACGTCAGTGGTAATCGGAGCAATGGACGTAGTGCGACAAGTCCCCGCTCTTGCAGACGACGTCGAACGGTACGTGCTGACACAGGTTGTTGCGCAACACACCCTAATTCCTGCGCTAACGTTCGTCATGTGGCGGTGCAAGCCGCCAATTCCCGCAGCACAACATGCCGGTCGTCTAGTTCGGTGGTATGCGATGGCTGCGGCAATCGCTCACGTTGGTCCGTCCGTCCCTCCTGCACCCACCGAATCCATACTTGCCTCATTGTGGCTGGATGTCGTGCCATACAGGCACCGATGTCTCGGTACGATAAACCGCTGCCACGATAAGCCACTATTCGTCCTCTGTCGAACTCCGAAACGTGCTGGAATGACTGCCGTATTCTGCGACGAAGCATCAGGAAGCTTTCCACGCACAGGTCCAGCAGCACAACACACTTTCACTACTTACACGCCGCCTTCTGTGCACCCTTCTTATAGTGCTTCTCGGTGGCGTGCCGGGCGCACATGATTTGCATATGCCCTTTAATGCTAATCGTTTGCATGTCCTCTCGCGGGCGATGCATGCTGCGAATTTGAGGCCAATCGGATGCTTCCTTCTTGGTGTTGCATTTTGGGTGGCCAGCAGTGTATTTAAGTTTAGTTGGTGTACAGTTCCTTTTTATTTAATTCATCTAATTAGAAGCATAAGTTGTATTAATACTTCAACACTACCTTCATATGACAACAATCTCGTTTCCCCTGATTGAACAAGTTTATGAGACATGTTATCGATCGCCATTTCTGCCATGTGCAAAATTGACAACCTTATGTGGCTTCTTCTGGATGTGCTGTACAACTTGTTAAGACGCCCAGTACTCTCTTGATGTGAGGATTTCGTCTGCAGCTGTGAACAAGAGTAAGTTGCAAAAGATGGCTTCGGCAGTGCACAAATAATAAATTTGGTGCTGTTCTTTCAGATTCGCCTGGACGCCATTCACATTTCCGCTAAAACTGGCACCGCCATAAAATTATACTGCAGAGATGTTCGCTGGATTCAAACCTGATTTTCTTAGCTCAGTAATCAACACATCTGTAATATGCTCTGCTTTTGTTGACTGTAGGGAAACTGCAGAGAAAAAGGTTACTTCAATCCTGAATTTGTTATCTTCATCTTCAGCAACGATATGACGAACACAAATGCTAAGCACATCACGACCATTGATGTTTGTGCATTCATCAGCCATGGCTGAAAGACTGAATATGATGGAATACCTTTCAGCTGTTCAGCAATTGCTCCTGTAACAGCTTTACCAAATGCTTCTAAGAAATCTGTTACGGTAGTGGATGATAAGCGGTGAACATCCTGTGTGGATTATTTTTAATTCAATTAGCCAGATTACCATATCCATCCACAAATGCAGCGGTTATTAGGCCAGTTTGATGTCGTGTGCGGAATTTCCGATCTAAACAAGAAGTCTGCAAGTTTTAGCAGATCCTTTGTTGAGTTACTTTCTTTTTCCATTTGTTTATTGGAGGGCATACATACCATTGTTTTAACGTCCATACCCTCCGGTTTTGTGTTAGATGTTGCCAAAGACATTATATGTGAACGGTTTTTTTGTTCATATTTTAAAGCCTTTCCCCTAATTTCTTTGAAGCAGATAGTTGAACTAACTATGTCCCCCATGGACCAGTTTTCATTTTACCAAATCTGCAACAAGTACTGCATTTGCATCCTTCAGATGTACGTTCAATCCAAGGATGTTTCAAGTACGAAGATGCTTTCTTCCGCTTGTCAGTGAAACCTAAATACAAAGTTTTGATTTCATAACTCCAGCTGTTTGAGATTTACAAAACAAATATGTTTGACTGATTTATCTTTATATCCAACGTAGTTTTACCAACTTCATTTAAATTCGGTAGAGTTATTATTTCTGAAGGTAATACCAACTTATTAGTTGAAACTTTTCATCTTGTATCTTTCCTAGACATTGTATGAGAAAATTTCTGGACTGATTTCTTTTCAAAACGAACTCGATTTTCTCTTTTCGTTCAAAATTTGTAAAACAAATTTCCTTTGCTAATAAGTCCAGAATGCCCAATTTCGAGTTTGTAACTGAAGCCATTGCAAAGATATTGCATTGAAAAAGGTCTTGACTGATTTCTATTTAAATCGAACACCCTTGGCCGATTTCGTTCAAATTCAAGAGGATGTTTGTAGAAGGTTCTAAATTCTGTATTTGTCACTAAAGTCATTTCCGAGAGAGCAGATTAGAAACTTTTCTTGGGCGAACGCCATCTAAAGGATTTTTTTAAATTAACAAAATTATTAGTTTTCACTAATATGTCCAAAATACCGAATTTGAAATTTGCAACCCTAGTCATTGAAGAGATATTGCGTTGCAAAGGTATGGACAGACTCTGCGAGAGAAAAAAATCACGCTTACATAGCTCTGTCATATAAACAAAGTATATGAACGGAAAGTGAAAATTCAGGACATTTCATAAAAATATTTATGAATGATTATTTTTAATAACAATGTAAAGCATTTCATAGCTTCATTTGTTTGTGAAAGTAGACAGATAAGCTCTCTTTGTCGTTACCCTAATATTTCAGCTAAAGAAATGTCTTGAACCTATTGGATCCATTCCTGGATGAGCTTCTGCACACATCAACGAATGGAACATCAAATAAAAAGCAGAAAACAGGCCTCGCCTGGGCTTTTAAATAACCCTACAGTGTTATCTTCCCACAGAAGTTTCGTTTCTCAACTTACTTCTTTAAAGATTACGATGCTACTCGCACTCAACCAAATAATGCAATGCCAAGTGTGAGCTGGCTGATAGGCTGATTTGTCCTCGCTATTGGGACTGCGCTTTCTGTCCAGCATTATACGGAATGACAATCAAAAGTAAATAATGTTCAAGAAATTCACACTATGGCTGTGCCTTCCTCTCGTGATCGTTTCTTTCTCCGTATGAACTTGCCGATCACGTAGCTTTGATTTCCTTTGGACAGATGTGGCAAAAACAATCATCATGTGAAATTCACTCACGTTTAATGTCACATACACTTTATTGACAAAAGTAACCGGACACCTAGAAGAGAAACACATCATAGCATTTATTGACATACATTAGTACGGTGTCGGTCCACCTTTGGCCTTAATACATGTGCTGACCCTTCGAGGCATGCTTTCGACAAGGTTTTGGAACACAGTGATAGGTATGCGCTTAAATTTAGTACATAATGCTGCCGCTAACTGCTGCTTAGTAGTAGGCATTGTTTCTAAACTTCTTATGCAGCTATCTAATTCATCCCATAGGTACTCTATGAAATTGAGATCAGGGATCTGTACTGGCCAGTCCACACATGATACGGAATTATCGTCAAACCACGCCGTAACAGTCCTTGCTTTATGGCTCGGTGCATTATCCCGCTGGTACCAACAAGGATCGGTTCCATAGTATTGCCAAAGAGTTGGTAGGGCATAATTGTCCAAAATATCGACGTAGACGTGCTAGTTAACAGGTTTGTCCACGATAACCAATGGGCCGGGACCATACCACAAAAAACACCCTCACACGAGTAGAGTGCCAGCTCCAAACTTGACCGTAGGAACAGTACACCGTGGTAAATAGCGTTCCCCCGGCTGCCGCCATTCCCCACACACGGCCACCAGGCTAATGGATCGTGTATCTGGATTCATCAGTCCATATGACCCGTTTCTTTTTATCTACGGTCCACGAAAAATGTTCTTTACACCATGCAAAACGACGAGTAGCATTCCGAATGGAGATGAAAAGCTTATGAGCAGCCACACGACCAAGGTAACTTATGGAATGAAGTTCTCTGCGAATGGTACGTGTATATACCGAGATTCCAGCATTTTTACTCACCTGTACACTGATGTCTTGTGCAATACTCCGTCGATTAACTGTAACGACTCTCCTGAGGCTTCGACGTCCTCTATCCCTGATTTATTTTGGCCTGCCGGTACGTTTTGCTGCTTCAGGCACGCCATGTGTCTTCCACTTATTCAGTACATCCAAAACAGTTGACTTGGGTATGTTTGAACGTCTCTCGGTTTCTCTTATGGACAACCCACTAATATAACACCAACAATCTTTCCTTTCTCAAAGCCAGTTCTCTCCCGCTGCGGCATTTTCACTCAACCTCACAGTGCGATCTGATCGGGGTCAGCTCCAGGCTTGTTTTTATATCATTTGCAGCAGTACCGCGCATCGTAACAACGCAGCGGATCCGCTCATTTGCTTTTGAAGGGGTGTCCGGTGACTTTTGTCAATATAGTGTATATGTATATGTGGGTGGTGTGTATCTTTGTTGTCACACTCCCAAATGGGGGTGCTGATATCTTTTTATAGGGGGTGTCTGAAGAAATTGGGAGGTGTGTTGGAGGAGTGTTGGGGGAGGGGGTATAAATTCCTGGGAACTCTGATGTCGAAGTGAATCAAATCTAGTGTTCTATTTGACTTCAGAGTGTTTTTTCATTTGTCTTATTTTTTCGGCAGTGCCATGTTCACTGGTTTCTTTCTTTGTTTTCTTTTTACCTCCTAACTTCTCTGTACTACGTAAACATTGATTAAGTATACACCAGTAAATACTAACAAAACACTGAAATCCGTTTTTGTTGGTGTACTATTACAAAAACTAGAACAAAACGCGAGCTTTCGCCACCACGGGGGCTTCTTCAGGAAGAAATATTACTCAAAAGCAAAGACAAGAAACCGAGTTCCAGTTATGTATTCAAAAATAGACGTTTGTTGTAGATGTTACAGAACGTGCGCGTCATATGCAAGATGTGTGATGCCGCCCCGGTGGCGCAGTGGTCTAAGCGATGGCCTCTGATCATTCGTCCGAAAGGAGTCCGGGTTCAAATCCCGGTGAGGCTCGGATGTTGTGTTTGTCTTACGGCACTGGCTCTCTCCCTTCCCTGGAACCAGTGACGCTAAATTAGGGACGGGCTACTGCAACCCATTGAGTTGCTCACGGTGGTCGTTAAACCTACCCTAAAAAAAAAGAAAAAAGAAAAAAAGATGTGTGATTAAGGGCGCGCGCATTCAGGAGCGTGAGCCATACATGTGGGAGGTCCATTGATGTTTCCTCGTTGCATATCCCGTGACTGGATAGGATTTCTATAGTCTCTCTGAGGAGGGTGGCTCTGGCGGTTGTGTATCGTGCGATTTTCTTTATTTGTCCCCACAAAAGTGTTGCAGAGTTGTTGGCGACTTCACGCGCTAGTGCCGCAGTGAGAAATCCTCTTTTGACATCTCTCTGGTTCTTCTGGAGTCTTAGTCTTAAGGACCTTTTGGTCATGCCCACGTAGTTTTGGTTGTTCCGTCTGGGTTCAAAATGGGTATAGTGTATACTCCCGCATCTTCCAGGTCCACGGCGGCGATTTTTGTTGATGCGAGACAAGACGCGATTGTCCGCCTCTAGCAGAATACCTGAACACAAAGTGACCATCGCGCAGCTAAAACGTGACCCTAGCGTAATCTGTACGCTCACGGACAAATCAGGCCAGCTGGCAGTGATGAACAAGACGGATTATGATGAAGGGATTCATCCACCAGTCACAGTCAACACTCCAAACCAAATCCCTACTTAACAGTTGGATAGCGCAAGTTAAAATGGTGGTGAAGAAGGCCGCGCTTCCAGACACCATCAGGAAAGGAGCCAAGCTACCTACAGGGCCAAAGATACCACCAATTTTCGCAAGGCGTAAGCATCACAAGCCGGGCAACCCAATTCGACCAATCGTTTCAAGAAGGTGTGCTCCATCCTTCCATCTCGAAAAAGAGTTAGCTACATTTTTGTCTCCTTTTCTGCCGAATTCAAATATTATTCTGTTGTCGTCTGAGGACTTTATCAAAAGAATTCGAAGGCAAATGGCAACGCCTGCTCATATCTTAGGAAGTTTTTATATTGTCTCCCTGTTCCCCTCACTTCCTGTTAAAGAAGCTACGAACACACTAAAGCAAGCGCTCGCCGATTCATCGCTTAACACTGAAAGTACACTAATAGAGATATCCAAAGTCATTGACCTCGTTACTGATGCAAACTCTTTTAGTTTCCAGGACCATACCTGCAAGCACACCAAAGGGGTCCCAATGGGCTCCTCTCTCTGCAGTACTGGCCGAAGCAATCCTGCGACCCCAGGAAGCCCGGATACTCAGCGCACCTGGACAACATGGCTACGATACGCAGATGACGTTTTATTCATCTGGACAAACACCGAGGAAGAACTAAATCAATTTTTCTCCACCATCAATTTGGAACACCCTGCCATAAAGTTCACTGTGGAGCGAGAAACAAATTCATCCCTACCGTTCCTGGATGTGTTGGTCAAGAAGTCGCCATCCAGGAACCTCAGCACTAGTGTCTACTACAAGCCTACCTGTGTTCCTAATGTCATACTGCCTTCCTCATAGTGCCCCAAGGAGGGAAAGCTAGACATTTTCCGACACAGGGCCAAGCGAACTTTTACCCACGCATCAGACAACGGCACACTCCACGCCGAGATTGACACCGAGAGGTCTTTAACCTTTTCTGCAGGATACACATCCAGGATGGTCGATCAGATCATACACCAGTCGAGGTCTAATCTCGCATCCCGTGGCACCGAATGTCTCAGCCCAAAACTACAAAAACTGTAATACATCAGCTCATGCCAGTATGTACCAGGCTTCACGTATTTTTTGAAAAATTCCCTAAAAAAATTTGGTTTCGGCATACGGATTACAGCACCTAGGACAATCGCGTCTTGTCTCGCATCAACAAAAATCGCCGCCGTGTACCTGGAAGAAGCGGGAGTATACATTAACGCCTTTTGTACCCAGACTGAAAAACCAAAAACTACGTGGGCATGACCAAGAGGTCCTTAAGACTAAGACTCCAGGAGCACCAGAGAGATGTTAAAAGAGGACTCTCACTACGGCACTAGCGCGTGAAGTCGCCAACAACTGTGCAACACCTTTGTGGGGACAAATGAAGAAAATCGCACGATACACAACCGCCAGAGCCACCCTCCTCAGAGAGACTATAAAAATCCTATCCAGTCACGGGATATGCAACGAGAAATTATCAATGGGCCCCCCACATGTATGGCGCACGCTCCTGAATACGCGCGCCCTTAATCACACATCTTGAATGTGACGCACGCGTTCTATAACATCTATAGAAAACGCCTATTTTTGAATACATAACTGAAACTCTGTTTTTGTTTTTTCATTTGAATAATACTTCTTCCTAAAAAATCCACCCCTGGTGACGAAAGCTAGAGTTTTGTTCTAGTTTTTGTAATATGACATGTGACGTACCTGCCAACAGGACGCACACGCCCTAAAGGCAGATAGCAGTCAGAACGAACGTCCGCGTAGCTCAATTGGTAGAGCGACTTATTCCGGAATGTGGGGACCCGGGTTCGAGCCCCGGCTTGGATAAAAATGACGGAGAAATTTACTTCGTTATAATGGCGCCCGAACTTTCTGGATGACCCGACCGTTCAAAATCTCGCAATGGTGTGATGTTCTTTCCGCACCGCGAGATAGGAAAAATCAGAGAATCCCTTCTCCAGCGCTTCGAAAAATAAATGTGTGTGACGTTGCATTCCAGACACCAGATTGACTGGGAGTTCTCAAGTGCCTACAACGATTCATGGTCACGGCTGACCCGTGGACCATGTCCCCGGCCCTCTTTCAGGGAGGGGGAAGTGACGTACCTGCGAACAGGACGCACACGACATAAAGGCAGATCGCAGTCAGAACGAACGTCCGCGTAGCTCAATTGGTAGAGTGACTTATTCCGGAATGAGGGGACCCGGGTTCGAGCCCCGGCGTGGATAAAAATGAAGGAGAAATTTACTTCGTTATAGACACCAATAAAAACGGATTTCGGCGTTCTGTTAATTGCCTGTACTTCTTTCCATCGTATGTTTGGTGGTGTTAAAATCTCAGTGCCCAAATCTCTTATGTCAGAAATTTAAAATGTTTTAATTTTTGTATGCTGCTACTTTTGCCATTTAGTTTGATTTCACGGTCGGAAGTTTATGTAAATTGTGTGCTTCTGCTATACTTGCTGCTGAAATTTTGCCACTGCTCTTTAGCACGTTATGATCGAAATTATATCACAGCCTTTTCTATACCTTTTTATAATTATATAGGCTTTCGAAATTATATCACAGCCTTTTCTATACCTTTTGCTTAAAAAAAAATGATACTCTAATTGAGAAATCTGCAGCTTCCACAGCAGGCACATTACCAGTGACAGTTTTGATCATGAAATTATCGATATTAGCATTTATGAAGAAAAATTAAACTTCATGTACGAGAAGCATTCAATAAGTTCTAAGCCTAATTTGCTATCGTTTTCCGTTCTGACAATATGTTCCGTTGTTTTTTAACAAAGCTTCAGGCAATCCTGAGGACATCGCTGTTCTGGTCGTTCACTCCTTTGTAATAAAAGTGTTTGTCATATTGTGCCTCTGTGGTATTCAAAAGCTTTTCACTCTACCCAAAACTGTTGGCCACGTTTAAGCTGAAAACCTTTAATATCCATCACAGGATATCTACGTACTCTGATCAGAAGCTCGTGAATATTGCTTGCATCGTTAAATATTTCAGTCGCCACCGGATGCTTTCTTTGCATGATACCGGCAAATAAACTCATGCAACAAATACCATGCTGGAAAATACATTTTCTGTGTTGGGTTATATTTTCACAAATCTCCATATCACTCATTATGTTGGTGTCTTAATATAATTAAATCTCAGAATCATTTGAGACAATTAGGATTTGATCTAACATTTTGCAATAAAACATCAGCTTCTCTACACGGAGCATATCTAGTTGGTTTTGCATCCACTGTGCAAATGCCTTCATAGTGCAGCCGAATATCATCTCAAATCTAAATACACTGCTGGCCTCCCAAAATGCAACACCAAGAAGGAAGCATCCGATTGGCCTGAAATTCGCAGCATGCGTCGCCCGTGAGAGGACATGCAAACGATTAGCATTGCAGGGCATATGCAAATCATGTGCGCCCGGCATGCCACCGAGAAACACTATACGAAGGGTGCACAGAAGACGGGGTGTGTTTTGGTGAAAAATAAATAATTTAATTTATGTATATTGAATTGATTGTTATATTTTATTAAAAGCGTTACTATACTTATGCTGGTATTGAATTTTAATATGGAAATTATAGAAAAATTTAAAATTTGGGAGATGGGTGGATGCATTTCGAAACAAAAATATTTTCTAAGTACTAGAAAAGGCCATGAACATCCTAAACAAAAATGCATCTAAAATTTACATTCCACAAGAAGTTATTGGAAAGTTTGCGTTGTTTGTGTTCACGCAGAGTTGAGTCATCTGAAAGTGCAAAAATAAGTGGATATTGTTGCATGTGTATGAAAATGTATCACTATAAGTCATACGATAAAATGTACTCGTTCAATAACAACTTGTGGAGGCGGTGAAAGTCAATTTAAAAGGATAGGACAAAAATTGCAGTTATGAAATACCTTATAAAACCAGGATTCGGATCGATAGCCTTAGTCAAGCTAAGGTGGGGTACATGGGACCAAGTCATGGAAGACAACAGCACACAAAAATTTTCACACTGCACTAATTTTGGACTTTTTTTGAAAGGCTACTGCCTGTATTTATTATTTTTCTTTAAAACTTAATAAGTTAATTTAGTGGACAAACAGATGGTATTTCCTTTTCTTTTTGTTTGCTTAAACACAGCAGTATAAAAACAGAATCTCAATTTTCTTTCTATTTCTATTTGGCCACTGGCCTTATGAACAGCACAACTTTACTTGTTTCAACACAGTTGGTTTGAACACTAGGCACTGACTTAATGCATCCAAAATTATACCATGATTCACATAGCTTACACAAAAAAAAAGATACTGGATTATTTTTAATTCCACAAGGTGGACAAGTTCTGTTCTTTTGAAACGTACTCTTCTCTCTCACCTAGTTAGCTCAATGACAAATTTACAATTTTACACTTATTGATTTAAATTTACAGCATCTAAACAATCTTAGCAAACTCCGCAATCTCCCAGACCAGCTTCGAAGACTTCAATTTAAATTTACAGTTATTTTTAAGAGCCACAAATTATACTTTAACAAATCTACTATCTGAAAGTAAACAAACCAAGTAAATTATCCTCACAACAGAATTTACACTGAGCACAAGCATTAATTAACATTACATAACCCATAGAACTATCCTGAATGAACCCACTTCACTTATAAAGAAACCTCACTAACTTAAGAATTATCACTACTCATAACATCAACATAATTCAGAAATTCAAACAATCTTCTTCCACTAGCTTGCTCATACAAATCACCTCACTCTGCACTTCCCATAATAGCTCAAGATACTTAATAACTCTATACTGTAAACAAAAGCTCAAAAATACCAATTAACTAAATTTCCAAACCAAATATCATGCTCACTAACACTAACAGCCAGAATTTAGAATTTACATCCCTAGCACTACAGCAAATCATAAACAAATAAATTTAGATACTTTAAATCACCAAACAAACTTAAATTTAACACCTGCAGTGAATTACTGAGGTAGCGGTGAGGCAAATACTCTCAGTTCAGACACTTACCTGGGTTTTGAGAACCAACACAAGAAGAAAATACCAGTCAGGCTGAAGGCGTGAAATTGGGTCGTGAATCCACTTTCAGCCTATGCAAAAGGAAAGGAAAAATCCTCAAGTGCGACACATCATCATCAGGCACAGAATTTCCTCTGACATGATCTCGCCAATTATTGAAGCAACACTCGACCGACCCTCGCTAGCAGTACATATCTCCGTGAGCAGCGAAACTACTGGGGGGGGGGGTTTGAAGACAAGTTTTCCCCCAAAACCACGTCTTCAAGGATCTCCTTTTCGAACCAATGCATGATCCCACCTTGATCAACCACGCCTGCAAGAGCCTGTCGTACTTCAACCCTAAATACTCCAGGCACATCTGGCCCAGAACCAACACAACTATATCCCAGGAAAAATTCACTTATCTCTCTATATCCCAAGAAATCCTAAATCACAATATCCACATGTATCCCAGGAAAAATCACTTATCTCTATATATCCCAAGAAATCCTAAATCACAATATCCACATATATCCCAGGAAAATTCACTTATCTCTATCCACATATATCCCAGGAAAAATCACCTATCTCTATATCCACATATATCCCAGGAAAATTCACTTATCTCTATCCACCTATATCCCAGGAAAAATCACTTATCTCTATCCACATATATCCCAGGAAAAAGCACTTATCTCTCTCCACATATATCCCAGGAAAAATCACTAGCAAGGAAATTCTTCTGCACCATGGCAATGCGCAGGTCCACTTCAGACAATAACACTGACCATCTACATAACCCACTAAATATTTTCACCTTATTGAAAATTAAAATTACATTTAGACTTTTAACCTTATAGTAAAAACAAGAAAATTTAGGCCAAAGAAAAGAACAATTAATACTGGAACTGGTGAGCAAAAGTGTGTCTTCTCAACCCATGATGTTCATTCTTTTTGTGAAATACTAAACTTGAGAACAAAAAATACTTTAACTTCTATTCTGCACATATCGCATCCTGGTGAAAATTCCTACTCAGAGCCCTCTGCCCTAGGACAAGTTCCCTGCTTGCCCTAAGATCACCCCTTTCCAATGGGAGATTAACACTCATCTGGAGCATGTAAAATACTGGTCCTCAATTAACACTCCTACCATCTCAATTTCGACACTCAACACTCCAAGAATGTAAACAGCACTTTAGGTTTCCAATTTCATCACACTATAATATGTTCCCAAAATCCCAATATAAATCATCCCATAATTTATCTTCACTCAAAAAGAAAATAACTCAACGCTGTAAAAGACTAGAGAAAAATGTTTACGATTATTTTATCACCCACGGCATCACAATAACACTGCTTTTCAATTATCACATGCACAACTAAACTATTATCGATGCACCAAAATTTACTGTGCCCAAACATTAAACTAAATTTTTCTGATACATCAAAATTTACTGGCCTGGGAAGTTGCTAAACTACCAGACATGACAACACAAAAAAAAAACATAAATGAAAGCATTTTCAACTCCCCTCTCTTTTTTTCTTTGCAATATATTTTTCCGACAGCCCCCAATTTTAAAATCAACTCGCTTTATAATTTTAAAGAAACCACAACATAATACAAAAAAGAAAATGCCGAGAGAAATTTACCTTTAGGACTGGGGCAGCAACACTTCCTGACAAGCACACTAACCGTCGATAATAATAATAAAAAGAAGGTTTCACAGCCTAATAATAGATAAAATAAATAAATAAAAAAAAACTCTCCCTGAGAGAACACCACTGTCCCGGTTGATTTTCACTTCACTTCCAAGGTGCTTTTTTTCTTTCCCTTTTTCTGCCACAGCGAGCCTGGCCAACGAAACAGGAACCGGGCATTTTTGAAACATGCTGGTGGACCTTTGTGGTAATCAGTAGGGCCCAACTCGACGATTCAGCAGTTAAAGGCGGTATCTTCCACAAAGCCGTGCATGCCCCTTTTTCCGGAACGTCCAGTGTCTGGTTGAACTGGCTTGAAGAGTCCCTTCCATATTGAACCGAGCGGTAACAGCATTCGGGTTGCGCTGGCAGAAAATTCTCCTGCGGAGACCAATTCACGGTAGTTACTAATTTTCTTTTTATTGCAGCTCAACACTGCCGTCGTCCACTAGGAGAGGAGGAGAGGGTTGACTCTGCGAGCATTTCCTCTCAAGTAATGAGATCCTTGAAAATCAATTTTAGCTGTTGTCCGTTTAGATTTCAATACGAAATTTTCCTTCTTGCTGCCCCCTCCTCCGCCAAAAAGGCGAGGAGAGAAAATTTTGCTTTCCGCTGTCTACCAGCTAACGCAGCGACCAGAACAAAAGTGTTTCTCAACGGATAAAACTCTGGGGTGCTTGAAACCGCTGAACCTTCTCATTGGTCGAAACTTCAGCCTAGCAACTAACGACTCCCCAACGGAATTTCACTCCCTCGCAAGCCAGGGGTGACACTCTGACCTTCACACGTGTAAACCAAGCTCTTTTTGACCCTGAGGTCTAAAAATAGATTCTGTTGCTGAATTCCCTACCCCAAAGACGAAAAGTTGTTGCACTTTTGGCGACTTTTTTCTCGACGTTTGGAAACAGGAACGCAAAATGGCGAATTCTTGCCTTGCAGAAAATCACTAATTTTAATTTTCTTTCTCTCTCGTTCCGTGATGTGAAAGTAAAATTAATTTTGATTCTCTGAGGTGCACACCTACTCGCCTTTTCCTATCGCGATAAAAGAACAGATAAATTAATTATTTTCAAAAGCCCAAAGTCAGTTAAATCAAATATTATTCCTTTTCTCTTTTTTTTTTTTCCTTCTCCAACATGAAATTTTGTTTTCCTGGTTGTGATTAAGACAAGCGAATTTTGTGCACGAATTCCCTTGCCTTTCAACCAGGAATTTTCTTCTAACGTATGTCATGGGAAAAATTTTTGCATTAATTAATCTCTGATAAACCAACAGAAAGATTGATCAGGTCTCTCTGAAATTCACCAGAGGTTAAAATTTTCGCCATGACAGGTGTAAGTAGTGGAAGTGTGTTGTGCCGCCGGACCTGTGCGTGGGAAGCTTCCTGATGCCTCGTCGCAGAATACGACAGTCATTCCAGCACGTTTCAGAGTTCGTCAGAGGACGAATAGTGGCTTATCGCGACAGCGGTTTATCGTACCGAGACATTGGCGCCCGTGTGGGACGACATCCAGCCACAGTGAGACGAGTATGGATTCGGTGGGTGCAGGAGGGACGGACGGACTGACGTGAGCGATTGCCGCAGCCGCGGAACACCACCGAACGAGAGGACCGGCATGTTGTGCGGTGGGCATTGACGGCTGGCACCGCCACATCACGAACGTTAGCGCTGGAATTAGGGTGTGTTGCGCAACAACCTGTGTCAGCACGTACCGTTGGACGTCGTCTGCAAGGAGCAGGGACTTGTCGCACGGCGCTCATTGCTCCGATTACCACTGACGTAACACCACCGGCGAGTGCGGCGGCTGTGGGCCGTTGAACGCTGCACCTGGACTACGTAATGGCACAACATTGTCTTCTCCGACGAATCCCGCTTCTGCCTGCAACACCACGACAGTTGGATTCGCGTGTGGCGGAACTGAGGCGAGATACTGTATGATGCCTGCATTATTTACCGCCATACCGGTCCGTCGCCTGGCGTTATGGTTTGGGGCGCAATTGGATATGACACGCGCACCCCTCTGGTACGCATCGCCGGTACACTCAACAGCCACTGCTACATCTCCGACGTTTTGGAGCCTGTAGTCTTCCCTTACCTGCAGGACCTGCCAGCGGCCACGTTTCAACAGGACAATGCGCGCCCGCACGTCGCAAGCATCGTGCAACTATTCTTCACGGCCCACCAGGTGTCACTGCTGCTGTGGCCTGCCTATTCTTCCGATATGTCGCCCATCGGACACGTCTATTTGCTGATCGGCAACCGAGTGGCCCGGCAAGCACCATCCGCGGCTACGCCTGATGAACTGTGGCAACGTGTGGAAGCAACCTGGACCGACATACCCCAAACTCATATCCAAAGCCTCTTTCGTTCGATGCCGCGGCGTGTAGCGGCCGTTATTGCCAGCCATGGGGGCCACACGAACTATTGATGTCTGCGTGTTACGCAAGTCGCACGGGCCTGTAAGCTCAATCGTTTCATCTTTGTATCTGTTGTTATGTGTGCAGTAAATCTGGCTTTGCTATCTGGTGTCCTTCTTGATGTTGCATTTTGGGTGGCCAGCAGTGTAGATATTTGTAAAGAATATTATTTATATATTCCTTGTAGATAGAACGGTTTGAACCGGAATTTTGAAATTATCGTGGATCCTCAGTCTATGCGATCATTTCTTTTAATACTGTCGTTCTCAAAATTGTTTATGAAAAGTGGCTTTGCCAGCTAACGCAATTTCTAGAAGCTTCGTTGCTGCTCTATAATTTTCGGTAAGAATCACTCCTAGGCCTTGTCTTCTTTATTGACATAGTGTTTGTTCTTCTCTGACTTCAGAGCCTTGAGCAGTGAACTGCCACAGCTCATTCATTCACTCAGTTCGGACATATTGGAATGATTTCACGGAACGTGATAAAAATGCAATTCTACTTATGTCAGGCTGAACTATTTGGGTATGATATCACACAACTCGC
This sequence comes from Macrothele yani, assembly GCA_039090855.1. NCBI lineage: Eukaryota > Metazoa > Arthropoda > Arachnida > Araneae > Macrothelidae > Macrothele > Macrothele yani. The sequence goes on along the minus strand of CM077007.1, from coordinate 76,545,851 downwards.
AAACATACCTGGTAAATTTATTACGACCAGTCTGCTTTATCAATAGTTTCGTTTAACACCTTCAATTGTATAATCGGACTAGTGGAATAAAGCAAAAAACTGTTTTGTAATTTAATTTTGAGCACGATTTATTCGGTACACGGGAGTCTAAAATCGTCTATTTACGGTTACATAGAGGTGCGCTAGATCCTTTTTAGCAACTCATCAGAATCGTTATGCGAGACGAGCAAAATCAAGCTTGAATGCTAGAAATCATTCCCTCATACTCACACTCGCACTTGCGCACTTGGATAATCGCAGAATCTCTCCTTTTTCTTCCCCGTGCCTTGTATGTCGGTCGTTAGTCATTGTCGTCTGACTTGACATTGCTTGATTGCGGTAGCGTAACCCTTATTGTTGGGGTGATGGCTTCTAAGCGTTAAAAGGAACTGAATATGCTGGCATTCTTAAGAGAAAGAAAGCGGTTTTAAAGCTTGCTGATAAAACTGAATTTCTTGATGAATTGCAAAGTAATGTTTACAAGCACTGCTGCACGTGAAGCCCGCATTGTTCTGTTAGTCGCATTTCTACTTAGCTACTCAGGCCTAAATTACAGTGAGCACGAATGCGTCTTTCATGAAAATTTACTAATCTGCTTTACAAGCTACATAAATGTTAATATAATGTCAGTTTAATTCATATCGGTAAGGAAGGCACAGTACGTAAGCGCTGGCCAGAGCCTTTGCGCCAGAAACGGGAATAAAAAGTGAGCGCAGAACGCCTGAAAAAAAAAGGAAGAAAAAGAGAATGAAATGAAGCCAAAACCTAAAAATAAAATTAAACAAAAGTGCCCACAAACACACTGGCCACCCTGCCACAGCCATGAAAAACCGAATGATGGGCAAGCACATAACCGTGCTTGAAACTCGAAATCACGAATACCGACTATTAGAGTGAGACCGAATGAAAAATGCGACCTTAAAGATAAGAAAGTAATTGGATATGAAGCCAATAAACAGTGATAGGGTGAAGGAGAATTTTGTATGATGCACAGAACAAAGGTGCAGTTTATGAAACCGGTGAACTGCGAATTATTATTATTAAAAAATTCATCGAACATCTAATAAAATTAATTAGGAGTGAATAAGCACTTGCGGGAAAGTTTCCAATTTGAATTTTTTTCGAATTTTATACCTATGAATAAAAGATGGATCACGTGCTATTAAACAAAGAAAACTCATTGAAAGGTTTCAAGCCTTTCCCAATAAGTATGTGCACACGTACAGATGCAGAATAATAGTAATAGGCAAAAAATATGCTTTACAAATTATTAGTTTAATTCTGGGGAAAGTTTTCTTTCTTTTATTTCAGCAATAAAGACCCCATCGCAACTTCTTGGCTTTCAAAAGACATTAAGTGATATAGAGATGTTTATTTTAATTTACCCAATGAACTTTTTGACGAAGGATATTTTACAAAATTCCGGCGAAATGTATTAGAGAGATCGTTTTTTTTCGAACTTGGTAGGATTAATTTTTATTATTCGTTTTTCATAAAACGTTGTCAAATGATCCTCACCAGCTTGTAACTTTTCAAGCATTTGGGAATGATAATTATCTCTTTTTGGACACGCAGGATGGATTTCGCATGTCTAAAACGAGATAACTGCAGCATCAACCGTGATATGAGCATATATTGAAAACATATATTTTTACTTCCTTCTTGGTATGTCTTATAAGTACCCGTCAGAACAACCTCGACGGGACCACATAGTCGTTCGTTATAACAAAATTTCGTAATAAAGGGATTTCGTTCTTTTTTAAAGAAATTTTGATCTAATAACAAATTTAGAAAATTTGACATTAAATTTTCACTTAAAAACCTTCTACTTTCAGATATGCTTATAACAAGTTAGTAAAATCATGCAATGCATTGATTATAATACGCTTTCAAACATACCAGAAATCATTACTCAAGTTATCACTCAAGTTATGAGAATAATGGCTGTAGAATAAATCTCAGATCTGTGCCCTGACCTTTAATTCCATTTCGATGATATTCAACAGAACCGGTTCGGTATACCTCCGAAATAACATGATAAAGTTTTGTCGCAATGTAAGCATTTTTACGTAAGTTATGATGCATAAGGGCTATGGAATAGATCCCGCTCCTGTGTTCTAACCTTTGACCCCATTTCACCCATTTTCAATAGGGTGTGTCCCCAGGTAGTCTCCTACCACATACTAAAATTTAATCGAAATCGAACCTTTTTTACGTTAGTTATGACGCATAAGAGCAGCGGAATGGATCCCGCTCCTTTATCCTGACCTTTGACCTCATTTCGTTCACTTTCAATAGGGTTCCTTCCCAAGTCATCCCCTACTACATACTAAAATGTCATCGAAATCGAACGATTTTTACGCGAGTTATCGTGCGGACAGGCATACGCACACAACGCGTGACGTAATGAGGCAGATAGGAATCGCGACCATCTGCTTGAAAGAGTGTGACGTCATAAACTTTAATAGGATCCACGCACAACGCGTGACGTAATGAGACAGATGGCGTGACCGCGCGCCAACATCTCAATCGCGAGCTTGTGACGTCATAAGATTTTTAAGCATGGGCTACATTAATGGGACGACGCCATGACACTAAAAACGTGGTTATTCGGGGTGGTTATTTAACCCACTAAACGAATTTTCCTATAGTCGAGATCAAGCTATATCGATTTCCTGTACCAGAAAACGGTAGGTTAACGACTTTCATCAAAATCCTTAGAGCCGTTTTCAAAATAAAATTTACATAGATACAAGAATTGCTCCTTTAAGGTGGACGTCAAGTAATTTTGTTTCCTACACTTCCAATGGAAAAACTTCGGTACACATTTTCTTCACAATTAATGCGTTCCCAAGGATGCAAATTTGAATATCGATTAAAATAGCTTTATTTTATAACTTGGAATTCTTAATATTTTCTAAAACATAACCGTAATTATGCAATCCAACATTTATGTGTCTACTGATGTCATCAAAGTACAGGTCGCGCCATCTTTTTTCTGGTTTTAACACCAACAAAGGAAACGTTATTGTTTTTTAATGTAATTATGGTTATGTTTTAGAAAATGTTAAGTATTCCAAGTTATAATATGAAGTTATTTTATCGATGTTCAAATTTCCATCCTTGGAAACACACTTATTGTGAAGGAAATGCGTACAAAAGTTTTTCGATTGGAAATATAGTAAGCAAAATTACTTGACGTCCAGCTTAATAATATGGGATAAGGGCGATGGAATGGATCCCGATCCTATGTCCTGACCTTTGACCCCATTTGTCCCATTTTCAATAGGGTTCCTCTCCAGGTGGTCCCCTATCACATACTAAAATTTCATCGAAATCGAACCATATTTACGAAAGTTATGAGGCACAAGGGCAATGGAATGGATCCCGCTCCTATGTCGTGACCTATAACCCCATTTGTGCCATTTTTAATAGGGTTCTTCTCCAGGTAGTCCCTTACCACATACCAAAATTTCATCGAAGCCGAACCATTTTTACGTGAGTTATCGTGCCAACAGACGGACAGACGGACGGATGGGCGGACGGAAAAAGCTGGAGCATATACGCTTCTTCAACCTACGGTTGGAAAGCGTAAAAAACAAAAGGAATCACCTAAAAAAATCGAAACAAACCTTTGTGCTTGCGCGTACGTATACGTATTTACATCTCCTTCGTTTGCACAAATTCAGTAATTTTTTTGTACAAGTCTTTTTGTGGCTCTAGAAATCAGAAAGTTTTGCAGGGAATGCATACTTAACAAAAAAATCTTCAGAGACGTTTGCCTGATAGGAAACGAAATGACAATTTTTCAAACCATGAAACTGCCTCCGATGCATTGATGTTGGCCAACGGAGTCGTGATATCTTCGCCGTCATAGCTTTCCTGATCAGCTCCGTCATTTCGTTTGCCCGCAATTTACTGAATGATATCGGCGTCGGCCAGCTCTTCGGAGGTAAGTAAACAATCATTTTCCAACAAAACATCTTTGGGACAAAAGTCTAATAACCGGGACGCAGAGATCCGATCTGAAAATTTTTGCAGAGGATTCATAAATTTTTGCAAAATTTATGAATCCCCTGGAAACCTTCCTTCTGAAATGGGAAAAATGTGTTCGTTGTTACGAACAGTTGTAAAAATTAATTTCGATGTAATGAAATCAAAAATACATTACTTCAAGGAAATGCTTCCAAGGAATTCATAATAATTTCGTTATATCTAATTTCGTTCTAACGGGATTCCACTGTGTGATAAAAATAAATTGAGGAAATAATATTGTTCTCGAGTACTGCAGCTCCGATAGGACACAATAATGATTTGCAATCATGAATTTTCATTGCAATTGATCAAACATGGATCAAACACGGCGAACTGCAAAAAATGTGTTTCGTTAGGAGTATCATTCAGTTAGGGAGGTTGAGTTTAATAAATTTATACAAAAGCCCTTAAACAAAACAGCCTTTTTCATGTTTAAAAAGACATCACAGTTTTTTTTTATTTGAGGTGTAATAAATTTATTCACTGAAAAGTGAAATTTGGTGTGCAGATAAATGAATCTTTACGAACCCCAACAAAAATTTTGGGATGAAATTATTTTATTGAACAAAAATATTAATCCTCTCAAGTAGCAAAGGGAAATTTGGTGTGCAGATAAATGAATCTTTCTGAACACCAACAAAAATTTTGGGATGAAACTATTTTATTAAACAAAAATATTAATCCTCTCAAGTAGCAAAGTGAAATTTGGTGTGCAGATAAATGAATCTTTATGAACACCAACAAAAATTTTGGGATGAAATTATTTTATTGAACAAAAATATTAATCCTCTCAAGTAGCAAAATTTCCAAAAAATTTTAAAGGACAAAAATAATTGAAACAGGCAGATACGTGCAATTCTGAGAAAAAACGGGATTACATTCTGGTTTGAGAATTACAACGACGTCAGTAATTTTCCAAGGTTTGGGAAAGTACTGAAACGAAAAATAACCTTAAGGTATTTGCAAGAACTGTAATAAGATTGGATGGAAGGAACTTCGAGGTTCTAGTATTAGCACGGTACTTTACAGGTTCCTTACCAGTTTTAAGTTTTTTGAGTGATAATGAAGATCTCACTCCGGTCGACAGGGTCAGGGAAAATGAACTTGGTTAGCTGAGCCAGAAAATAATAAGCGAATGGTAGGATAGCTTTTATCTGAGATAGAATATCAGCATCTTCATTAACTGTGAATTGAAATTCCAGATTATTAGCCAAAGCCTTCCATTTGTCATCCCTAGTGCACACAATAAAATTTTGTTCATGAATGCAATGAATTTTAGTTTCTTCTCAGTTTAAAATTTGAAATCCTAGATGCATATATTTTATTGTTTTCTTGATCCAAAGCCCTACGATAAAGAAATTTCCTCCAGCAGTTTTCATGAATTTTATAAAAGTTTTTGAACTTTTAAAATGCTTTTTCGATTTGGGAGTGCTTTATTTTTTTATATTTACTGCGAGTACATTTTTTTAATTAAATCTTTGAGCCAAGCACGAAATTTAAATGGATCACGTAACGGCGTCGATTCCCTACTGGAGTCATTTAATGCACCTTGGAAACTTTGAGTAAAGTCTACTTGAGCTGACGTAGAAATATCTGAGATTTCCGGAACATCTGTGTAATTGATGAGCTGACGGAGATGTTTCCAGTCAAATGACATTCGAGAAGATAGAATTCCTTGCAGCTGAAACAACTTCATGGAAACGGAATTTTGAAACGAATTGAAACAAGATAGAAATCTAAATTCAGAGAAAAGAATTTAAGTTCTTAAAAACAGCATAGTTAGTGATATCTGAGAAACACCCGCTGTAGGGGGAATGAATGAGTCGGGTCGATTGGGCCATCAGCTTTTATGTTTTCGCTAAAAACTTTTAAAAAATTCTTGCCATCAGTTATTGATACGGGAATTTTAGGTGCCAGATTCACAATTTCGATCTCCAACTATAGTAGTGGCGATATGTTATCTGAGAAATCTGACTTGAGATCATTGCCATGAACATAGTTATTTATCCTATTGTAAATGTGTGGCAATTTGATGTTGCCTCGAGAGTTTTCGAGCTTAATACAAGAGCTACAGCGAGCTGATAAAAAAAATGAAAGTTCCTGAGTAAGACAGAGAATTTTTTGAGAAGTACGGTCACGCCTACTTTACTTGAGATATTATCCAATGTGAAAATTTTATTATTTGTGATATGAAAACGGGCATTTTTTGTGAGGTGAGTTTCACAGATGGTTGTACCACCAGTATGTATTAAAAAAAGAAAAAAAGAAAAAGAAAGAAAAGAAAAATTTAGAGAAATCTCATTTTGAGCGTTTTACTGATAAAATATTGTTTTCAGCACCTTAATAGAAGGTGTTACAGTATTATCACTTCGCAGCACACGAACTGCTGATATAGGAAGTTAATCGAAAGAGAAGGCTGTTGAGCTTGAGAGTCAAAATCAGATTGGTACTTGCTTGTATTCAAATTTACCATAATGTCAGAAACATTGTACAATTTTAATCCCAAAATACGAATTGATCACAATTAAAGAGGAGTTCAGAACACTGTAGTGAAACATCTACTTGTATGACAGGAAGAAAACGCAACCAAACTTGGTAGGAATTCTCTCAAGAACATGCGCTCGCGATTTATGGAATAAAAGAAAAAAATGGTTGCATTTTGCGGTACCAGGGAATATATGACGCAGAAAGCGCCACAAAAACTACTACAATTTGCATACCGCACTACATCCACCGGCGATTGGGTAGATATATAAATGACGGGTAACGCAGCATGCATTCGTACAAGTGGAATGTGATGTGTCACTTATCTTACCTGAACGTGCATTGCCTGCCAAGCTTCATTGTCAAAACAGCGGCAATGCTGTATACTCCTGCGCTTCGAGAATTCCGGTGATTGAAACATATAAGGGGAGGGCCGATGACTATTTCCAACCTGCAAAAAATGATTTCATGGTTTGAGAACACGTATATTTAGCAACGAGACCAGGACGAGGCCGTAAGCCGATTTTGCCCCAAGTGGCGGAAGAAGTCGATACTGCCGACGTGGATCATAGAATGGGCAACACACCAGGTTCCAGCAGTGCACGAGCAATATCACAGCAACTGCATATATGCCGCACACAACGGTGTGGAAGATTTTGTGTAAAATGTGGCAGTTTTATCCCTGCAAGATCATCCGAACTCCACAATTCGTTCTTGGTGATACGGAAAACGGACTGACGTTTGCTCTGACATTCCTGGGATAGCACCTCTCCGGTGGCGCAGTGGTCTAAGCGATGGCTTCTGATTATTCGTCGAAGATGGGCCCGGGTTCGAATCCGGGTGACGCATGGATATTGTGTTTGTTGTACGGCACTGGCTCTCTCCCTTCCCTGGAACCAGTGGCCCTAAATTAGGGACGGGCGACTGCTTATAGCTCACTGAGTTGCTTACGGTGGTCGTTAAACCTCCAATACAAAAAAAAAAATTCTGGATCGCATGGAGATAAACGATGAATGACCCTGGAAGATCATGTGGAGCGTCGGGGCTCCTTTTCATCTGCATGGCAGTGTTAACACTCAGAAGTTCCACATTTGGGCTGAGGAAAACCCTCATGTGTGCCAAGAGACTCCTCTTTCATTCGCCGCAAGTTACAGTGTGGTGTGGTTTTACGGCATTGTTTATCATCGGGCCGTATTTTTTCAAAGAAAATTGTCCAACCGAAGCAATCACTTATGCCAGCAGTGCCCACAGGTATCGAGAGATGCTCCGCAATTGGGGTTCTCAACGTCAGCAGCGACGATGTTTTGGTTCGATCATATTCATGCAACATGGAGCACGTCTTCATGTTACATTGTTGGTACAGCAGCTGTTACTACAACAGTTTACCAACAGCAGAGTAATTAATAGTGCAGCCTGGCCACCTTGTTCACCTTACCTCAACGCCTGTGATTTTTGTTGTGGGGATACCTCAAAAGCCAGGTTTATCAGAGCTATATGTTCCCGATTTAGCAGTTTTGCAAGACATAATAACATAGCACGTGAAACAGTTCATACGAACATTTGCGTTCGACAGTGGAAAACGTAGTTCAACTTATGCATTGTTTAGTCCATGCAGGTGTTTAATCAGAAGATGTTCACCAGAGGATCGATTGAACCAAATGTGTAACCTGTAGCAATTTAAAAGATATAATCACACTTTCCAGTTAGCTTTTTAGTGTTTCTCTATTCATTAAATTTTTCAACATGTATAGTCCTTTTGGTTTTCTTATAGCGAGAGCGCATGTTAGCGGGAGCAGTCATACCGCGTGGGGTTGCATTTCGTCCAACTGTGATGTCAGGACAGGCCTCTGAATACCTCTTCTTGCATTGTGATCATCCTTATACATTCTGGAGTTTGCAGAGCCACATAATCCCGGGTGGCACAAAGTGGAACTTTATTTTTTACTATAAATCGCGAGAGCACTTTTATTATTTTTTTTCAATTTCAAAAGCTCATTATTTCTAGAATTTAGAATAAAATTCAGAATAATTCAACACTACATTTTCCTAATACCAAGCGCATCGTTGTGAGGTGATTACTGTCGCTATGCTAATTTTTTTTTATTAGAAGTTTAACGACCACCGTGGGCAACTCATTGTGCCATAAGCAGTCGCCCGTCCCTAATTTAGGGCCACTGGTTTCAGGGAAGGGAGAGAGCCAGTGCCTTAAGACAAACACAACATCCATGCCTCACCGGGATTGGAACCCGGACCCCCTTCGGATGAATAATCAGAGGCCATCGCTTGGACTACTGCGCCACCGGGGCGGCAGTCCAGTATTCACTGTTTGTTCCAAAAAAAGTATATCTGAACCTGTGCAGCAATTCTTTCACAAATACAAAGAGATTTCTGCATATATATACAATAGTACTTATACGTATTACATAGACAAAATTCATTAAAAGTACCTGCAATTAATCACAAAAGCAACAAGAACAACTACTAGAGAGAGTGCTGGCGTAAAGTGATTTACTCTTACTATGAGTCAAGGACACGCAAACTTTGATACACTAAAGTACATTTAAAATTGAAATTCTACACCCAAATGCATTAAATTACGGGCATTTCTTTTGTATCGAAAATGAATATCGATTATCTTTGAACCTGGAAAAAAATTAAATGTTTCCTTTGGGCACCATTAATGTGAAATCGTCTGCGAAATAAAAGTGAAAGATTTAAGCTTTTTCAATTTTGGAATGTACAGTACGAAACTGCATGCGCATGAAATAGGATAAAAATTGCCTATTTTTATTATTCTAAATATTGAATGACGAAGTTTACGATATATCTCTCCACTTTTACCACTGGATCACTTTGATGATATTCTTTAACCTTCTTCCTTTGGGCTGATAAATCATATGGACGTGAAAATATGTACTGCTTGATATTCTTTGTACTAGGTATGTACTACTCGATATTCTTTGTACTAGGTATGTACTACTCGATATTCTTTGTACTAGGTATGTACTACTCGATATTCTTTCCTTTTTCATACTTTAAGTTGTGGAAATGTTTTAGGTCCCATTAGTATCTGCATATTACAAAAACTCGTATTTCAAACTTTACTTTCTGTTGTTTTGAATTTTCTATCTTCGTTGTTAAAGATTCCTTTAGTTCTTTAATCTACTTATACTGGAAAATAAGAATTTATTTTTCTGCTGCCTTGTTCATGTTTGAATACTGAAATTGACAATCAGCATTCCAAGACAGTTTTGTAGAGAAATAACATATTTCCCGGTAATTGGAATCGAAGATTGCCGTCATTTTTCGCTGTCACTCTCCGAAACATTTGAAATGATCACATCTGTAAAGATGACAGCACTGGCGGAGGAAAGCACGACAAGATGCCAAGGAATTCTCCGTTGCAACTTAAAATATCAGTTAATTAAGAAAAATAAAAGAAGAATGAAGGTTTCGCCATTAAATTATGCCTTTTTTTTCCTTACTTGAATGCATCTTTCCTCTGCAGTATGTTTTTGTATCTTTTCGCTCAATGCATTGTTTCTAAAATGCGCACACAAACACACACACACACACACACACACACACACACACACAAACCCACGTACTGAGGATAAAAGATCTGTGCAGGTCATACCAAGTGTTGCGCTGTCCAAGGTATGTAAATGATTAGAATTCCACTTGAAAGATTTTGCAATTTGGAAGAGTACTTGTGGATTTTGAAAGAACAACAGTGTTTTTGTTTGGAGGGATAACAAAATGCACTCAGCATTCAATGGCATTACAACGCCATTAATATATGTGTTCAACAAGATCACAATGAGCGTCCAAGCATAATCGAATTGCATCTGATAGACTTGAAACGCGCATGTGTGTGCTTTGGACCTGCAAATACAGTGAGAAGTAAAGAAAGAAAAGGAGAAACATTCACAACATGATGTCACATCCATAAGAAATTGATCATTGAACGCTGTTCCTTCTTTTAATACTCAAGCAAAAGGCTGTAGTCACTCTCTACATGGCCGGATTAAACTCCCTATGCGCTTTGAGGCAAACTAAGTTTGAGCGCCCCTACTCTTTCTGGATCCTTGAAATGAAATAAACCTATTGCACACATTTCGATAAAACTCCCTTTATATTATTTTTGATAAAACTCACACATTTTGATAAAACTCCCCTTATTATACCTGCAGAAGCCCGCATGCACACAAATAATCATTCATTGATTTATCAGCTTAGTTACAATTTACAAATTACTAATGCCAAGTACAAATTAATAATGCTAAATTCTGCTAGACAAAGACAAGTAGATTTTTTAAAATAGCTGTTTTTCTAGGCTTAGCTGCTGCAAAGTCAGCTACAACATCATCAATTAATAATTGGTCAAAAATGTCGTTCTCTATCAACAGTAAAGTCAAAGCTGACAATCGAGGATCACCCATGTTTGAACGCAACTAATTCTTAATGACCTTTCTCCCGTGCAGTTGGTTGCAAAATTTGATAGGAAAATACGCAGCACAATATCAGTGTTGGGATAGGCGGACTGCAAACTATCACCTCTTATTATCAAAAGCATGTTCCGTAGACTATGGTCATTATAAGTTTTCATGAACTCTCCAAAATGAACCAGTTCGTCTTCAAATGAACTTGTGATATCATTAGGATATTCTCTGATAAGATGCTTAGCACCCTCACGAATCTGATCTGCCGAAAGTGTGGTTAAAGGAACAGTAAACTCAATGAACTTGTGATATCATTAGGATATTCTCTGATAAGATGCTTAGCACCCTCACGAATCTGATCTGCCGAAAGCGTGGTTAAAGGAACAGTAAACACATTTCGGGCATTTTTTTTTCTCCGCGCGAAAATGTAATGTCGAAAGAGACATGAAAACTGACGCAATCAGAAATGCTTTATCGTAAGTAGTTCTCCCGCTAGAGCGTTTTTTTAAATCAGCAGTGACGTCACACTCGACAAGACACCTGACGCTCAGCTGGTGCGAGAAGTGGTCTAACTGACCGCTTGTCTAGTGTGACGTCATCACCAGAAACTTTGTCAGCTGTTTACTCAGCTTCCAATGGCCGTAGGGAAACAAATTTCGGCTGTATGAGCATTACTCTGTCACCCGCATTACATGACAACAAAAAATCGTGTTTTCGAGGGACTTTCTTTTAAGTTTACTGTTCCTTTTAAGTTGCTCGAAAACCCAAATTTGTTAAACTCTTTATAAGCTGTAGACCGCATTGCCAATGCTGACTTAAGATTATCTAGAATCACGTAATTGCTGTTAACACGGAATTCGGCTGAAGAATCTTGGTTCAGACCTTTTTCAGGATTTTCATCAAAATGCTTTTTCCTTATTTTCTTCTGTGATGTGGATGTTTTATAGCTTTTGCAATTTGCAAGCTGCATGGCTTTTCGCTCTGTGTCAGCGTAGACATTTTCATCACGAAGGGTGTCTATGTAGCCTACAAGCGAGTCATAGGGTTTCACTACTCTCCCAATGTCGATTTAAGGTGTCTGAAGTGATAAGTTAACTCTGTTTAAACGTTATAGTATTTTACCCCACAATATTGCCATAACTGCAACTTCAAGCACTTCAAATTTTGATGCTAGGCTTTCAGCTTCTACGCGTGTTTCTAATTTCTGATCGCTAATAGTAACATGACCTCCAAATTACGCCTGAATCGGTAAAAAACGTTTTTAATTAGCCGTCAAAATTTTATTAACCGTTTCTGCATATATATTTCTGTTTACCGATGAATTAAAAATTCCATGCCTATTTTAAAACGTTTTTAATTGATTCCGGTGAAATTTTGAGGGACTCTTCCTATTACCAATTCATGGTGTTGATCAAAATTTCAGCCCGTTTCGTTAAGATTTCGCAAAGTTCGTTTTTTGCATTTTTTTAATGCACAGTTCTGATTCAATAAAACCAAAGTGAGCAAAATTGTATCTAAAAACAGGTGTCATCCCAACAGAACATTGTCGATAATTTAATGACAAAGAGGGCGGGCACGGACAAACGATAAACCCACAGACGATGGTGACAGTTGATGAAAGAAAACGGGATCATGCATAACAATGTTTAAAGATATATTACATCATCATTACTACGCATTACCAAAGTACAGGGTACGATGCATTGTTTTACGCATAGCAGCCAAAATAATGTTTTATACACAATAAAAAAATTTGCGCCCCTAAAAACCGTGCGCCCTGAGGCAGTAGCCACTACAACCTCATGGATAATCTGACCCTGACTCTCTGTTATTATAAAGGAGACATTTTGTACATTATTGAAAAGAGTTGCTTTTCCAGGCTCCCCCCATCTCCCCCCAAAAAAAGAAGAAAATGAACAGAAGTTTAAAACAGACGTTTGGTACAAACAAATATGTGACGCCCAATGGCAGAGTGAACAGATGCGCAGGTTTCTGGGTTATCGTCTGAATTGGGCCCAACTCGAGTTTGCGGATGAGGACTGAAACACTGTATTTGCCCTCACGTCCCTGGATGTGTTCCCTTCCTGGAACTAGAGTCCCCTAATTAGGGAGTGGAGACCCGTTATAACCTACAATGCTCACGGTGGTCATTAACCTTCCCCACAAACAAATCTGTTTGAGAAATTTCGGACATAATTCCGCGTGGCGTATAAACGGACTCCAAGGTGCTAGACGTATTTAACTCGGGTTGCAGTTTTGATTGTTCACACAGTTTATATCCTCATATGATAGCTCATGTAAGGTAAGAGCTCATAGAAACACTTCTTACCAGGAAAAACAAATCATCACCTTACCAGACCCGTTATTTCTCTAAGGAAAAGGTAATGCTGATTACCTGACCTATATGGCGCGATTTTTCTTCCAGAATGTATATTTTGTTCGGATCATGTAAAACGGCATAATTAAGCAGAATGAATAAACCTTCTGTTATATTTGTGTAACTGAGTGAAAAATTAGTGGCACAAGTTTTGCCTTCTTATTCTGCAGTTTTGCTTTCTTATTCTGCTTGCCTTCTTACTCTGCAGTTTTGTCTTCTTACTCTGCAAATGCCACACCAGCAAGTATTTTTGGGAGGGTTATGAAAATTGGTGGTTATGTGCCGACAATTGGGTTGTGTAAATGATCAGAGTTGCGAATTAATCACGTGATAGGTGAGAGAGATAGCTAAATCTGGTGGTTCTCATCTTGGCGCGTGGAGTACTTGCATCGGAGTGACCTCGGTGGCGAAAGCACGTGTAAGGAGTGAGAATGCCTGTGTGACGTCATCACGAAATATACCATCACACCTTCGCTCGAGGCTTCATCGTACAGATACGTACGTTCGGTTGGACCCTGCATCGTGTTAGGACAAAAGCGCATCTGGATGCCATAACAGTAGGCCGAATGTAACAACAGTTGCTGAAGAAAGGTAACGTGCGTCTCTGAGTAGGGCACGTAGGCGGACAGCAAAACGATTCGATCGCCGCACTCGACGGAAAGCAGTAGCGGCTTCACAATCCACAGCAGACGACGTTCAACGAGATGCAAAAGCAGCTACGGACATCGCCGTATCCACACGGAGGGTGAATCATAAAATGGATGAGACCAGTTTTAGCTCTCGCGTACGATTGCGACGACTGCCATTTACCGCAAGATATGTCATGCTAGGTTGTAGCGATTCTGTGTCATACGTGCGTGATTCCATTCGTCTGAATGGAATCATGCCGTATTCAGCGATGAGTCTCGCTTCTGTCTCAGTGCCGACGAAAGTTGATCGTATTCTCCAGGATGATCTTGATGCCATCCGTGAGGGTCATGAGTTTCCTCAGCATAGTTATGTGCCCAGGAAATTTCTGGGGTGCTATCAGTTTCAATAGACGTTCACTGCTCGTCCGCATAGTGACAACAATGATAGCAGGACGATACGTCGATGAGGTGCTGCTGCCCGTTATGTTGACGTATCTCAGTGGCATTCTTCATGTCCAATTTCAACAAAATAACACCCGTCCGGACACTGCCAACATCAGCAGACAGTGCCAACATCAGCAGACAGTGCCAACAGAGTGCAAAGTCTGAGCAACGCATTGGCCAACGCCGTCCTCAGACTTTTCACCTGATAAAGAACGTGTGAGAAGTCATTGACAGACGATTTAACGCCTCTGCACAACAGTCTCGCAGTGTCAACGAATTGTAGACACAGGTGAACGACGCATGATCAGGGATACCTCAGGATATCAACAGAGGACTTTTACTTTCTATGCCACGCGGTTTTGCTGGATGTGTTGCCCAGTATGACGGTGATACAATCCACTGACTTAGGTCACATTATACTGTCTTCTCGCCCATTGAATTCATGTAATTCCTCAGAAATTAAATAATTTCTTTCCCACCTACTTGCCAATATGCGTGGTAATTTTCGTCTCATTTCTTGCATTTCTTCATACTGTGGCGTTTTCCACGTTGAGCAGCGTATTTAAAACTGGTGCACGTCAGAAATATCTTCTATAAGAGTGAACACGATATCGATATTGTATTCTCTGAAACTGAAGCTTCTCTTAACTGCTATGGACTGCTGGAGTAAATAATTAGCGAATAAGAATGGTTTACCTTAACAAATAACAAATAAGTTTTTCAGATTACCGTAATTAATAAGTAACAATTTTCTTTATTTCGGTTGCTAAACATAAAAATATTTTAGCTAAAATATCATTTAATTTCATGTTCTAAATACTCCATACAGGCATAACGAAATTCAATATAAGTTACTTCAGAAACCACATAGGCGCAATTTTCTATTTCGAACGTCCAAATTCAAATAACGCATTGCACATTTAATTTTAGGCAAAATCATAAAAAAACAAAGTGAAATTGTAGAGTACTTCGAGCTCTTGAAGTGCGCAAAGACAAAATTTTTCGAAAGTTCATGTTGAACTGCAGATGCACTCGCAACATCACTAAAAATTTAATTTCTCTGAGAAAAGAAAAACAAACAAAAATGATGGGAGTTCGTCACTACAAATCATTCGAACAGGTTGAAGCTTAAAGAATAGTTTTTACGAAGACAATAAATCCGTTGTCACTAGATCACTTGGCAAATTTCTCACGGGATTTCAAACATCACATAACATTAAAAAAAAAAAAACTCTATGCAGGAGTAGCATAGGACGCTTCTCTATACAACAGCCCGAAAGGCTCTGCTAAAAAAAAAATTTACTTCTAAGATTGCAATTTTCTCTGCATTGCACTAAGAACAAAATTATTTGATTTTTTCTTTGGCAGTCAGAGCCTTCGTCAACAAGTATTTTCAATTCTTGACAATCCTTTCACGCTTTCCAGACATTTCTTAAAAAATGGCAGCATTATTTCATCTCTATACCTGAAAAACTACATGGATGAAATGTTTCTTTTTTCCCGGGGTTAAAAGACCACCACAAGCAACTCTTAGGGTTATAAGTAATAGCCCAGCCCTAATTTAGGGTCACTGGCTCCACGGAATGGACACACTCAGAGCCATAGAACAAGCACATTACGCATGCCTTATTCGGAACTCGAACTCAGGCACATCTCGGACGAATAGTCAGAAGGAAGCGCCTCAACCACTTGGACATAAGAGTGGGGGCGAAATGTCTCCAACTGATTCATTTAAAATATTAAAAAACATAAAAAAATATTCTTAGAGCAACAGATAGCCCAGTAGGCTCGTGGCTAGCTGGTCGCGGGCCCGATTGCAACAGCTGCCCAACCTTAAAACATCCGCCGTACCCCGGGGAGCACAACAAGCTGCCGACGCCAGGTCAACGACCCCCACAAACAAAACCATCATCTCCTTTCCCCGACTCCCTGCCAAGTCGCACCGACACGTCTCTACACCTCCACAGCAACTGGACCTAAAGCTCTCTCAGGCCAAAACAGCCAATGTAAGGAAACCTTACGAGAAAATAAGGCCTATGTGCTCCCTAAAATATTCTGATTGCGGGCAATTTTCTTTCACCTCTAAAATTCAGTACGTCTTAGTCCTCGAGTGTTGTTGAACACAGCAAAACGGAAAAAAATCGAGAAAGTACCCTAGTACTCTTTGTAAATGATTTATGCTATCTTTCACATACCAAGATCTTTGTGGGTGTAAAATAAAACAAGTGATTCAAGAATATAAATTTATTCAAGAATATAAACAATAAGGTCTACTAATTTCTGGCATTGAGCGGTACTTAGGTAGGTGAATTAATGAATGTTATTGTAAATCCGATGAAAGAAGATATGCGAGTCATGAAAATAAATACTTACTAAACTGTGGCTGCGGCAATAGCAAGTATTTCGACTATTTAGTTTTTCAAAAACAATATTCATTTTTATTATTTTTATCATGATTATTATTGTATAATATTCAGATTTACACGAACGTAAGAAACAACCCTAAAATCGATGAAATGGTTCTACGAAAGCCAAATTTTGCTACAACGCACCGTTTTCGGAATACTTGAGATCAAAGGTGGCTCACCGACTACTTCCATTACCCATTTTTGTTACATAGAAATTTTTGATTTGGGATTTATTTACTACTGTCGGGAAATATACATAGCATCAAAAAGTTGACTATGAAATGCACGTTTTTAATGTCAGTATACTGTCCACCATAAAACGACATTGCCGGGAAAAAAAAACGAAACTTTTCGCAATGACCGTTTCTTTTAGAAACAATGCAAAGTCAAAGTCAAGGTTTGATCTGACCTAACCTGCGAAAGTATGAGGATTCGAAGCTCAACTTTCGCTTTGTCAGTGCGTTAGAATTAGCTGGCATCTACTCTTGTGGTTGGTGATGACGCAAAACAATGATGATGTTTCTATGTACGTGTGTGTGTGTGTGCGCGCGCGCTAATGTAATATTGATATCATTTAATATGCGCGCTCTCTTTGTGGTCTCTCTTTGATGAAATGCTAACGTTATACGAATAAAAGCCAAAAAAAGGTATGTTTTCCAATTTCATTTTTCTGCCATTTGTTTCATGTCTGAAGACTTCTTTCACTTAGAGATTGTCCACCACAGAGGCATCTTCTGATCAAGCACCTCATAGAATTAATTAAATAACTTCAACACATGGGGCACATTTTAATGACCAACAAATAGCATGGTTTGGCATGGGAGGTCACTAGGGAGGTTTACGATTAATAACTTTACTGAAACATTTACTGGTCTTTTGCCTAATCAACTGATTGTTTCTAATTGAAATTATTGTGTCACTTACACTTCGAGATCGATATAACATCATGACTTCAAGATTCAGCTCCTAACATCAGCGCCGTGTTTATTTCTAATTGTGGGCTTTAAGCTCGATCTTATATGAAAAGTGTGTTAGAAACTTAAAGAATTAATTTCATTTAGTTTGGGAAATGATTTTCTAAAAATTACGATTTTTTTCAGTTCCTAAAGGTATTTTAAGAAATTTGTTGTTAACAGTTTTCTAAAACACAGGGTTTATATAACCTTTTTATCATCGATTTTGGCAGACAATGGAATGTTTAAACAAACTCATGTATTCATTAGTATAACTTTGTCAGTCCAAATGTACGCGAAACGTCTCCATATCTGCTGATCGACTTTAAAAAATTTTCTTTTGCGTTCAATAGCAAGATGCATAAAAATTATGCTCTCACCATTTCCTCCTCATATGCACACCTTCCTTGCAAGGTGTCATAAACCACCTAATATCTCTATTTCTGAAACTGAATCGGAAAAATCCTTTAAGTATTGGAAAGCTGGAACCATGAACATACTGTATTTACCACATATTTTCTGCTTTGCATGGTGGACAGTTTTCGAGCTAGGTGGACAAATAGCGAAAACGCATATTTGAATTTCACAATACATCGCTTCTGAAAGTCTTCTTTGAAAACCTACTTATTTATTTTTCATTTTTTTTAATTCTTCATCTAGCTGACATCACGAGCAAAATTTGTAATTTGTTATGTTGACTTTTGTGGTGCAAAATGCTTTATCTAGATGACGCAAATTTGGGGAACCAATTAGACGATGTGGAAAATTTCTTTTTATGAGGATGTAAAAAAAGAATCAGGACAATAGAGAAGCATGTATTTCAAATTTAAAAATCGTAACCTAATCGTCCAGGTAGTCCTTATTGGAGCTGATATAAAACTTGTTCCACCGATCTATGAGTTGAAATATCCCATTGCCATAGAAGTTTAGCAAGCGGGAGTTGAAGAAGTCACCCATGCAACGTTTCACATCATCGTTATCAGCAAAGTTTTTCTCAGCAAGAAAATTCGACAAAAATCGAAAGAGATGAAAATCAGACAGGGTAAGATCATAGAAATTAAGGGGTGTGAAAATATTTCCCATTCCAGCTCGTGCAATTTTTTCTGGGTCCGTAAAACGACATGGGACGAGCGTTATCTTGGTGAAAAACAACGTGGACGAGCAATGAAAAACAACTCCATGGCGATTAATGAACGCTGGGCGCTTTTCTTGCAGTGCAGCATAGAGACGGCCCAACTGTTGCATGTAAGCATCCGCCGTGATGGTATTGTTCCCCGGTAAAAGTTCATAGTAAATCAAACCACAACAATCCCACCAGCAACTCAGCATCACCTTCCGTCCATGAAGGGGTGGCTTTGCCACCTTCTATGAAGGTTGTCCCTAGTTGGTCCATGCTCTTTGCGCGCAATATTCATGTATGCGACTCGTTTTTCGTCACCCGTGGCCAACCAATGTAAAAAGCCCTCCGGTTTTCCTCTTTCATGCAGAGAAACAGCAACGGAATAACGTTGCATCCGATTCCGGTCAGACAAAGCATGGGATACCCAGTTTCCCAGTTTACACGAGTGTCCCAAGTTCCGAAGTAGGGTGTTGATGCTCGTATGGGGTGTCTTCAGTTCTTTTTTTCTTTTTTTTTTTTTTTTTTTTGGTTGGAGGTTTAACGACCACCGTGAGCAACTCAATGGGCTATAAGCAGTCGCCCGTCCCTAATTTAGGGTCACTGGTTCCAGGGAAGGGAGAGAGCCAGTGCCGTAAGACAAACACAACATCCATGCCTGACCGGGATTCGAACCCGGATCCCTTACGGACGAATGATCAGAGGACAGCGCCTTAGACCACTGCGCCACCTCTGTCAGCCACCTCTGTCGGTAGCACGTGTCTTCAGTTCCTCTGTCAGTTTCCGTAGTGGTCGGTAGCACGTGTTGTCAGTATATCATCTTCAACCGTACTGAGTCTGCCACTTCTGGGTGCATCAGACAGGTCCCGTACACCAGTGTCGAATTTCAGTACCAGTCATAGCAAGTATTCTGTCCGATAATATCGCCACCAAACGCATTTCGCAATTTTCCAAGTGCTTCCGTAACTTGTAACTTTCACGCTATTCAAATATTCATACAGCAATATTGCACGCACAACTTCCTCCGATATCGACATCATATCGTGGCCACGTGCAACTAATCTCCACCACAACAGCCTGCGTTCTGTCCTTCGAATCTATTCTTTCGCACACAGCACTCTGAGATGTTTACGTTACGGCAGGCCGCATTATCTTACAATACACACGCTACAAACGATTTCTTCCGGGAACTTTTTTTCAACCTGATAACAATAGCTAGATATAACCGTCCTGCAAATTATCCAAATGGCTTATTTTTCAAACGGCTGATTTCTTCTCTCTTTTCAGACATCTAAGGTAGAGTAACAGACCTTTTGTATTTTGCGCTGTATTTTGGATTCTATTAATAGAAGTCCCATTAGAAAACATTTCTTCCTTCTAATGACTTTAAATATCAGCAAAACATTTTTCTCAGCCTTTCCGACTTAAAATATTTCGTCAGTTAGAGTAGATTGGGGTTTTTAGTCTCCATTGCTTTGTGAAATTATTTTTAGTATAAGTTTTCTGTGAGAGTCATTAATATTTTCCACATGCAGTAGACCCTGGCCAACAGCAACTGTTCCTTAACTTCGTGGATAGCAAATTTCCTGTTGGTAAATTTCACATCCTATAGGGTGAAACAGTAGAGTTAGAAGTACTGAAATCACTTAACATATTAATCACTTAACCTATTTTAACCTATTAAGCATTTCTTTAATCTTCAGTAATGTAAAGTAAAAATGTAAAGTAATAACAATCGAATAAAGAAAAACACAACCAACGTAGGAAATAATACTGTGTGCAGTGTTTTAAATGAATTTCTATATATATTCGATATTGTGAAGTTAGATTCTTCGTGCAGATTTCCACAACATAAATACGTACATGTAGTCATTAGAATTTATTTTCAAGTCATAGGGTAAAAATAGGTTTAAAATGCTAACAAAATCTTGCTAACTACATTTCATTGGTTACCCATACAGTTACACCAAATTTGCATATTTCACTTTACTTTGCTTCATTTTTTTATACAATGCATGCCCCTATTATTCTTCCACGAACGGACTATGAAATGCACTCTATTAGAGCGTTTAAAAATAGCTCAGGATATACAAGATGTTTATGTTGAAGAACACCATAAATTTAAGTAAATCAAAATGAAATCGGGAGGCCAGAGTTGGTTTGGAGGAGTTGAAATTTGACGTTTAAAAGTTTAGACAGATGTTGTAGCATAGCCATTGATCGGCGTACACTTAAGGAGTTCGGTAAGGGCAATACATAAAATCTTTCGCGAATAGTCAAATTCGCAGTTGCTAAGGGACCTGTCAGATATTCTAGATGCGCGAGTAAAATTTTCCTTTAAGTGGAAGAAAAACAAGTTTTTTCTCTTATACCTCCGCTTAGAGAAGTCGGCAGTGTAGAAATTGTTTTCTCGTTTTCTCGTTGGACAGCAGAAATACACTGGCGGAAAGTGAAAAAAGAACACCAAGAAGGAGACGTCTGATACCAACGAAATTTATACAGCATAATAACGGAATACAGAGGATAACGTGATCAAAACATTATGGCAAAATACAGCTGTATTTGCTGGCAAACTGAAAAATAACGTTTCCATGTAACATGGTTAATACGAGGTTGAACCGCCATGAACTGCGTCACACTGTGCAATTCTGGCGTGGAGTCTGTCGTACAGATGTTGGATGCAAGTTTGGGGTATTGAGTTCCAAGCATCCTTAACTTAGACGCGTAAATCGGGGATGGTCGTGGCTGGCCGTGGAGACCGGATAAGTCGTTGTCCCATAAAATTCCACACGTGCTCAATGGGGGACAAATACGGTGAACGTGCAGGCCATGGAAGTTGTCTCACACCCTGAAGAGTATGTTGCGTTGCACGTGCCGTGTGTGAGCGTGCGTTATCTTGCTGGAAAACACCACGATGGACCGACCTTACAAATGGCACAACAACGGGCTGAATGATGTTGTTGATGCAGGAGGTGCTGTTTAACGTACCCGGTACAAACACTAGTTGTGTACAGGAGTGATAGCTGATCGCTCCCCATATCAGAAGACCAGGTGTAGGCCCTGTGTGTCGCTGGAGGATGCAAGAAGGGTGGAGACGCGCCCCTGTGCGTCTGCGAACACGCATACGGCCATCGGAGGCTCCCAAGCAGAATCTGCTTTCATCGCTGAACACGACAGATCGCTAATGCGTTCTCCAGTGCAGACGTTAGCGACACCACTGCAGCCGTTCCTGACGGTGGGCTGGAGTCAGAGGTACGCATGCCAGAGGCACACGTGCAGGTAGTCCTGTATCCAGTAGACGGTTGCGGATTGTTCGCACAGTCACCTCAGGTGCAACGGCAGCTCGGATTTGCGTCGCAGTGGATGTTCTGCTTGACAACGCCGCTCTTCTTATGCGTCGATCGGTCCGCTCATCAGTCCGTCTGTGACTCCCGGTTCCACGTCTTCTCGTGTGGGAATATTCCTCGGACCATCTACGCCATAATCGTACCACCACCGATACTTTCCGTCCAATTCGCTCCGCAATACGACAATACGATCACCCGGCCTCGCGGAGTCTGACTAGACGACCTCACTCAAAGTCCGGTAACTGCTGAAATCGTACAAATCTTCCATGTCCAGACATTGCAGCTTCTTCAGGGTCTTCGCACGTGTCTGAACGCCGACGACTGATTATATTCACTTCGCCGTACTCCTTACATACCACCGACGATAATTTGCATATTATGCCGTGCTGTGGCGTAAGCGCTCACCGGTTGGTCCCGAAATTAACATCACACCTACGTAAACTCGACCCCATTAACATATATAAATTTCATGAACGTCCGCCAATTCCTTCTTGATGTTCTTTTTTCACTTTCCGCCCGTGTAATTATAATTATATTCTAAAAGTTTTCTATTATTTCCCAGCTTTTCCTGATACAAACTTTTTTGAGTTGGTGTATAAGTGAATTCCCATTTAGCACGATATCTCCGTGGTTACAACTGAATGTTAAAGAAAACTTTTCACGGAAAAAAATTAAAGAACATGATCCACTTTATCGTCGTGTCATTCAGAAAATTTTGAGGATTTAAAAAATTACTGGTTCATACTGTAAAATTCCTCCAAATAAGTAGAATGCAATGGGTTGAGACTCTCTAAATGATTGAAACCAAAGAAGATTTCCATGACATTTTCTTTGTTTGATTAATTTCTGATACACTGTATGGACTTCTGTTTTCGCATCATTACGACATGTGTATTGGAAAACTGCTACAAGGAAATCGAAAATGTGCGGATGAAATTGGTTATGATTGCACGTACTTTGAGCTAAAGATATTTTTCAGAGTGCTGGGACTTGATGTTTTGTCCTGAAGACAGGCATAGTTGGAACTCCAAGTGGGAACATTGTAAATCTGGAGGACAGAAAAATACATAGATAATTTTGCCCTATGGTTATTGCTATCCGAGGAAAAAATTATTTTTCCCAGTCCGACTATCTAAAGCGGAGAGATTCCACGGAGAGCCCGGCGAATAAAGTGATACCCTATTTGATTTTGTATTTTAATTTAAAGCACGCCTCTTTTGACACACACGCACACGCACAAACACACGCACACACATATATATATATATATTTGTTTTATGGGTGTTTATAATGTAGCTTTTCATACATACATTTACATGGTGGATTGTATTAAAATACAGTAGCATCACATATCTTATGCTGTTCTTCAGCAAATACTCTAACAAACAAACTTACTACAATGTATAACGGATATATAAAGGAGTGTTTGATTCACGCAAAACCCACTGTCGGCTTCTTGCCAGAATTCTTAAACGCTTTTATGTGTATTTTACTGAAAAATGTGTACTTAAGAATGTGTGTTTTCCGCAAAGAAAACCTCTCCTCCCTATCATGGCAGAGGTCCAAATTCAAAATGGATCGTTTCCTTTTCAAGCGATGAAGAGTTCAGGGCTATTTTGAAATGTGAATGACTCCGAAAGATTAGGATTAATGCAGAATCAAATTGCCGTCATGGTAAATATAAATACTCTTTCTTTTGTTTACGGAGAAACATAAACTGCTGTTTAGCATCTGAGATTAATGATGTCCGGAATACGTGACACCCATATTGGCAAGATTTCAAATCTAGGAGTTTCGTATGAAGAAGCATATCTACAAGATTTAAACGATTCCTTGTTCCTATGAATGTGTGTCTTTATGGTAAAAAGGTTTTGATTTATTTGACTGGATATATGCAATATCTAACTTGTTTTCTAATAACTGATCTCATGAAGATCGGTTATTAAAAACACTACGAGCAAAATGTTTTTTCATATCACCAGTAAACTAATCATACGACTTATGTAATACGAGGCCCAATATAGGTATAAAAATATATCTGCATTGCATATTTCCTCACGTTTAGCAGGTGAATAAATCCTAATTCAGCGAAGCTTAAGATAAAGTTAGTTCAGTGGTGACAAGTGAAAGCAAAAATTAATTACTAACATAGCTTTTTTAAAGAAGATTTAAACGTGACCATGTTTAATATACAAACATTGCCCTATTACGTATTTTCTGACACTGAGTAAGTGAGTAAGTGAATGAATGAATGAGTCGGGGAATGAAGCGAAAGTCCCGATGTGCTCTAAAATTAGATACAGACGGTAGTGCACCCTTTTGTTTGACGAAACTGAGTGAATAGATAAATACGTGACGAAGTTATACGAAACAAATACCGATATGCTTTCAGATGAATTGCACGTTTGGTGACACGATTTTAATTGGAAGGATGAACAATGATGTTTACCTGTGGAAAAGCATCCTCATATATAAAAGGCTAAGTTGTCGACGAACTGGGTCACTTTTTAAATCGTAGTAGCAACAACCTAGAAACAAATGTTTGTGACGTCACGATTAGCTTTTCGTGTTTTCGTGCAGGTGACGTCATGACCTACACGCGCACAGTTCACGCGTATATCACTTTGTTGTGTTGTCATAGCAACAAAGAACACAGCTGCTGGTGTGACGTCATCTCATTCAAATCATTCTCATATGACGCCAGAGATGCGTTACGTCGCTAGGTCAACTGACATTCTATTACAACATAGACCAACGTCTTTATTAAGTGTTGTTAACCAATGTACAAAGCCACGGTCAAGGGTTACACAAATGCAATACTATCAACATCGTCTTTCGATTCGTGACGAATTTAATCCATTATTAAGCGAAGGAAAGCTTACGCAGCAATAAAATGTTGATGCGTATGTAAATATGGAAGCTAATACACTGAATTACATAGTACAAAATCAGTCTCAGTTAAGTGTCGAAAAGTTCTGAATTCTGAATTCATTCTGAATTTGGGCCTGATGGACCAAATTCAGAATGGTGGAGATGATGGGTTTCATCCTGGAATAGCTTTTATTTAGCCATCTTCATTTAAAAGTAGTCCACGAAATATGGTGCAAAATTATCAGGATGCAGTGGCGATAGCAACAACCTAGAAACAAATGTCAAGCTTAATCTTTTCCTTACTATGACTTGCAACTCGAAATGGAAAGAAATTACTGAAAACTTGAACGGTCAATCTGTCGAAAACCGTCCAGATTTGCAAGAGTCTTCCAATTAAAGTTGAAAGAATTAATGGATGATATAACTAAAGGGCATATTTTTAGAGTTCCGGTGGTCAAAATTCATGTAATCGAATTCCAAAAGAGAGGGCTTCCCCATGCTCATATGCTCTTGATTTTGAAAGAAGAGGACACACCTACATTGCTTGAGAAAACTGACCAAATTATATTGGCACAACTACCAGATGAAGGGCATTTACCAGTTTTATATGCAGCCGTTGCAAAACACATGGTTCATGGTCCGTGTGGTGAAATAATCACATTTCACCCTGTATGGAAGATGGCAAATGTACCAGGCAATTTCCTAAGTCTTTCTAAAATGAAACAGTAGCTAACAAAGTAGGGTACCCTTTATATCGCCGTACAAAGAATGATGCAACCGCAACTGTACGTGGTAAAATTATTGATAACAGCTGGATTGTCCCTTATAATCCGTATCTTTTGCTAAAGTACATTTGCCACATTAATGTCGAGATGTGCGCTACTTTGAAAAACGTTAAATACATTTTCAAGTGCGTATACAAAGGTCACGACTGTGAAAATGTGCATATAACAGAGCACAACACCAAATACGACGAAGTAAAAAATCATGTTGATTCCCGATACGTTAGCGCACCTGAGGCAATGTGGTGAATACTTGGTTATGATCGGTCCCCCGGACGATTCGTCCAACGACGATTGGTCCAATGCCGATTCATCCAATGCCGATTCGTCCAATGCCGATTCGTCCAAAGGGACAATTGGTCCAATGTCCGATTCATCCAATGTCCGATTCGTCCAATGTCCGATTCGTCCAATGCCGATTCGTCCAATGGTATCATTTTACCAACGGTAAACTGTTTTATTTTCCAGAAAGGAATAAGGATTTAAATTATTCTGCTGATTATATCCTTTTGAAAGATCATTTCCGTATATTTGGTAATTGTAAACATTTTACATAAACCTGGTAAAAGGCACTCAATGGAGCATTTCTCAGCTGTTTGCAAAGCACCTAGGCACGGGCCTTTTTAGAATATTTTAAGTTAAAACCTAGATATTTGGAATTTGTAAACCTTTTATAAAACCTTATAAAAGGGACTCATCGTATCATTTCTCAGGTCTTTACAAGGCACCTAGGCCGCGGGCCTTTTTAGAAGACTTTAAGTTACAACCTAGGTATTTGGTATTTGTAAATATGTTATAAAATCTAATAAAAGGCACTCATCGTATCATTTCTTAGCTCTTTACACGCACCTAGGCCTAGGCCTTTTAACACTTTTTATTCTACTGATGTCATATTCTAACGTTTAAGTAAAGTTAAAAATACTAGCATAACATTAGTAAGTTTTCTTGATAGGTAAACGTTATGAATCTGACATCGGTAAAATAATTTTTTTAAAGAAGGTCTTGGCCTAGGGCCTATGAATTAATATTTCATGTTTAAGTAAAATCACAATATCATTAATTGGATTTGATATGTAAACATTATTAATCTGACATCGGTAGAATATAAACTGCTAAAAAGGCCTAGGCCTTACGAATTAATATTTCGTGCCTAAGTAAAAGCTCAATATTATTAACTTGATTTGATATGTAAACGTTATGAATATGACATCGGTAGAATTAAAACTGTTAAAAAAGCCTAGGCCTAGAGCCTACGAATTAATATTTCGTGCTTAAGTAAAAGCGCAATATTAACTTGCTTTGATATGTAAACGTCATGAATATGACATCGCTAGAATAAAAACTGCGAAAAGGTCTCTGTCCGAACCCGACCAGAACGTTTCCATTGGCCAGTTGGCGGAACCCCACTGCATGCTACAAACAGAAATGGAAAACTAGTATTTTATATTATTTCATGCAAAAGAGAAACATTGAAGTTAATTGAACGGCTCGTACATCACTAACTTCATACGGCAGCAAGGACAGTAAAAAAAAAAAAAAAATCTGTAACCACAATATTACGCATGAAATGTAACATTATTTTACATTCTTTGTACTACCGGCACTTTCGTATAACATCGGAGATAAAATCAGAACAGCTGAGATTTTTATAACACGAGTTGCACTTTGGATAGATAGGACGGAATTGGAGCAATCGTCCATTGGACGAATCGGCATTGGACCGATCGTCCCATTGGACGAATCGGCATTGGACCAATCGTACCATTGGACGAATCGTACCTTTAGACCAATTGTCCATTGGACGAATCGGCATTGGACCAATCGTCGTTGGACGAATCGTACCAGACCCGGTTATGATATGCATCAGCAATCTCATACATTAGTTAGATTGCCTGTTCACCTTCCTTAAGAACAGAACATTAACTTACGGAGCGTTTAAACAATGATCGAAATGCAGTTGTTCACAATGCTCAGAGAGATACAAACATTGTCACTATGTGTATATTTATAAATAACATTGGCTATGAAATAAGTTGATCCATTTAATAGTTGAAAAAATGTACTTCACCCAATCAATTGGTTTTTTTTTTTTTAAATAAAGAATGAAATCCAGTTGATTCAGTACTTTTTCCTTCATATTTAAGTTGATACATATACATATTTATGTATCAGTTATTTTTATAATGGTAGTCCTAAATCTTAAGAAGCAGATATGTTATTATTATTATTTTTTTTGTCCGAGCACATGGAAAAATGTGTTGGTAAGTGTTTTCTAGTTCTCAGCATATGTATGATTTATTTTAAAAAATACTAATGATTCACCATTGTCTTCAAACCAACTGCTATACACCATTATCTCTGTAGTTCTGACATCCGTTTGTTATACTTGCGAACAACCTGCACTTTGGTTTTGCAACTTACCCAAAATAAACTGCGACTGTCACACCAGAAGTTGTGTATTTTGTAGGGACAAAAAATATTTAAAATGTGGTTCACATTGTGTTGTCATGCAGAAATTAACTGCTTTAGTTGTCATTTGGAAAATTCCAAGGAAGCTAAAGCATTATAATTTGTTCTTGATTTTCAGTGACGTGAATGGTTTTAATATTTTGCACAGGACTTAATGCTCACTCACTCTGTGGCAGCAGATGAACCAACATTGCTAATGCTTCCAGAGGATGGCCATGGAGATGGCAGAAAGCGCTTGAGGCAATCTGTTGGGGAAAAGCAGAGGTGTGGTAAAGGGATTAGCCAGCACGTGTCGTGAGCATTGAGTTGAGGCGAGATGTACGAATGAGATAGAATGGCATAAATAACAATAATAGCAGGTTTGATGTACATAATGTAAATAGATTTTTACAGTTTAGTTACAATTGTTTGTCTTTTAGTACCTGGTTTGGATGTGTGGGAATTTGGTGGTATGTCATAGGTTTGTGAAGTGCATGTATGTTTAATAGGTTTCCTGAGTTGCCTAAGTTTGGATTTAAGTATTAGTAGAAGAATTCAAGTTCAGTGTAAAATATTTTTCAAGTTATGGTGAACTTCGGGCTATCACAAGAGTGCTTTGTGTCGCTTAATTTGCTTGTTTCACATGTGTGAAGAACAACAATGGTGAAATGAGGGGGGGGACACCCAGCTGGAACCTCTACACAGGAAACCCAGAATCCTGACGTGCAAGAAAATGTTCAACAGAAGCTAACCTAAAAGGGTAAGCTGATATCTATTACTATAGGATTTAACAATTTCATTTCCTTCAAGTTGTCATTCACCCCAGTGATCTTTAGAGCTGCCATTACATTGTTATCAAACTGGGTCCTGGAGACCCATATATTTTTAAAAAGTGGCTACTTTGTGAGATATTCTGGGTCCTTTGCAAAAATCAAAAGAATCAAGCGAGAATGAATATTTATACTTACATAAACAAATGAAAGATAAATGTAATGTACATTGTTTGATTTTTTAATTTATGCTCTTTGAAAACAATTTAAAAAAAAATCAAGTGCTGACAATTAAATTTCACCATTTTCAACTACATTACTAAATTTTATCATAATGGAACAACTACCCAAAGACTCACTTTAAGTCAGCTCAGAACACCAGAGCAACTTTTATTTTTCAAAACACAGGAACTGTGTGGTGACTACTCTTGAACAGTTCTGACTTTTAACGAACAATCATTGAACTAGACGTACAACTTTTAGTAAAGTATAATCGTTCAGTGTTCTCATTAAATGTAAATTTGTTTGTTTTTCATATTTTAAATTTTAGCTATTCCAATATTGATTAAGTGAGCTGAAAGATTTAATAAATTAATCAGGACATTTTTATATTTACATTTAACCTTATATTATATACTTACATAATCTTGAGCAGTGTTCGAATTACCCAGTGGTCCGCTGGCCATTGGCCAGTAAAACTTCCATTGGACCACTGAACTTATTGACTTTACTGGCCCAGAAGGCCAGTAAGTTTATTTTTTTTCCCTCACAAGTTCAAAAATTATTTTTTCTTTTACCTTGCTGTATGGTTTTCTTCTCAGGCTGCAAATTAATGATAGGTTTAAAAACAAATATTGGATAATTCCATTGAAATGATACGTTATTTTCTACATATATTGTAAATGTCTTAATTTTTATATTTTTACGGACCAGTAGGTAGTTTGAAAATTCTAGTGGTCCGCTGGGTCTGTAGAAGATCTAGTTCTAATTCTAACACTGATCTTGAGGGATGGTGCCTTTCTGGCTGTTTTCGTTCTTTCCCTAATCCTCATGAATTTGACTTTTGCCAAATGGCATGTTGAAAAAATACAAATTAAATGTGGGGTCCCAAAAGATCAAAAGATGCGTAGAATTTGTAATTATGGGTCTTTTTTCTTCTTTTTTTGGGTAACTTACGTGTTGCAGCACTGCCAATGTCAGTAAAACTACATAGCATAGGCGTAACCACTGGGGGCAGGACCCCCCAGATTTTCAGAGTCGGGGATCCTCATGTATATATATATATATATATAATGTGTGTATGTGTGATCGTACTCCCCCAGATTTTAAAATGTGGTTACGCCACTGCTACATAGTAAATATTGCATAATTGTTTATCAGGTGAAAATGAATTGACAGTGTGGGATAATATACTTCTTACTCATTTATAAGCAAGTTCAGTGGTATTTGTATTTTGACCATTTTGTTAGACTGAGTTGCCTGCTAGTGATGACCGCATTCGAAATCTTTATATAAATGTACATCGATCAGCCACAACATTAAAACTACCTTATGGCAACTGTATTCCGTGGCAGAGATGGCGCCTTTCAACAAGATTGCTCCGTGCCACATTGTATAGAAAGTATTCGAATGGTTCCAAGAACATAACGAGGAATTCCTTTTAATGCCACGACCCCAAAATTTGCCAGACATGAATCAACGAAGAATTCGCTATACTTGCCATGGCCCCCAATCCTATTGAACAGTTATGGTTTCAGTTGGAGGAAGGAGTACAAGCAGCATCACCTGAACCACAATGTACGGGAACTGGGATCTTCTGTTGCAGTCATGATACCAAGAGAGACCTATCAACATCTCGTTGAGTCTGTCTCATCAGGTGGGAGGAGGATATACATTATATTAGGTAGGTGATTTTAATGTTTTGGCTGATTGGTGTATATAATTACACTGTATTTTATAGAGTTTGTACAAATTATGAACACAAAAAACTCAAATAACAAATGCACATTATAGATAAGGGAAAACATTAACACATGCAGTTTTGCTAAAATAATAGGGGGAAAATGTAACTGAACAGCTTTGAGTGAGTAGTTGAAAGAGTGAACTGTTTCTATATGCATAATATGCAGGTTACCAGGCAAATTGGGCGTGTGAAGCCCTAATTAGACCAAAAAATTAATTATTAAACAATGATTAAAAAACAGTCATTAAACCAAATCTAAAAAACTGTGGTTTAACATTTTTGAGAAAAAAATGGTCTTTGCACCGTATTTATTTAACAGGCTTTGCCATGTTTTTCTTAAAAATGCGGTTTATGTACCGTAATAAATTTTTTGGTTGATCTACCGTATTAAGCCACATTTTCTGGTAGTTTGACCTTTTTTTATTTCCCGGTCATTAGACCGTTAATGAACATTACGGTATGGTACTGTAAAATTATGGTTTATTGACTGGCCACTCAGCTGCCGGTGTATCTACCGTAATTTGACCATTCAATTTTTTACAGTGTGAATTAAATGTTGATACCTATTCTCTTATATTCTTTTATACATAAATCCTAATAATCCATATTGCCATAATTTCTCAATATCTAGAAATCCATAATAATTAATCTGTACCCCCATATTCAACTTAATTCTCCTAAAATTATTTAAAATTTTGACCATTCTATTTTGTAATAATTGTATTTATTGAAAGAGATGCATTTTGCAATGATTGTAAACTTAAAAGAGACACCGTATGTACTAATACAGAATACAAGTGACTTGGTTAGAAAGGACACAGTAGTTAATACAGTGAGTGGTTTCTTAATATATCGAAGAAGTTTAAAAAATGAGCTTCATCTAACACATAAAATTATAAAGTATCAAATGGGTTTTGACCAACGAGTTATATATAACTTACCAATACTCATTTAGTTTTTTCAGAGAAGCACGGATGGAGGGAGTTATTCAAATCAGGAAGGAAATAGAAGAAATGGAAATGTTAAAAAAGTTAAATCCTGATCACAAAAGTAGAGTAAAACTAAAAGCCCTAAACCCACATTTTTCTATAAAATTTGTTAAAAATCTTTTTCATTAGAATACAAAGTAAATATGGCAGAAAATGAGAAAAATCAGAGTAAGGGCCTGGAATCGGGATCTGCTTCTTTGGATCTTCTTCTTATCATGTAATCTTCATATAGAAATGAGTATATAAAATAAAATTTATTCCTGGGCCCTAAACTGTCTACATTGTGGGGCAGTTGAAACTATCCAGCAAATATTTCTAGAATGTCAAGAAATAATTTATTTGTGACAATGGCTGCAAAAGTTTTAAAGCTACAAAATCCGACATCTCATGAGCAAATACTACTTTATCACACACTCCCCTTTGACCTATCAAAGAACGAAAACACTATTATACAAATATTTACAGCAAGTGACAAAACTTCGCATTTGGAAAAATCAGACAAAAAATAAGTTACATAACGAAAAATATCCATCAAATAGGATATCAAGAGAATGGTACAACATGATGTGAGAAATATGGACCCATAAAGATCCCCAAAATAGCTAATACTTGGGGCAATATTCTATAAGAATGGCCCTGGAAACATTCAAATGTCATTATATGAGTAAAGACGTTAAACATAGAAAATGTGAAATTACAGAACAACTGAAGTTTACATTGTGGCCAGATTCAAAGCAGTGGATATCTGTTTATCAGGCTTCATGTTTGCAAATTTGGGCCATGAGAAATCGGTAGGGATTCAATCATATGGAAATGTATGCGTGGACTCACTCCTTAACAGTAGGTCTGCTTCTGCATCACTTGTAATTTGTAAATATTTCAGTTTTTCTGTAATATATACATATAAAATGAGCAAAATAAATAATATCATCGCTAATTTTAAATAGGTTATAATGTGCATAATTCTTAAGCAAGTTTTTTAAGTGTGCATTCATCTGCGTCATTTTATATAAATATAGCAAACTTTTCTACAGCGTATAGGAAATAGGCTAAATAATTACAGGTGTATATCTGATTGGTATATACACTGAAGAGCAACTGAATGAGAGATACCTGTCTAGTAACGTGTAGCACCACCTTTCGCCCTGATGACGACGGCGATTCGTCCTGGCAAAGACTCGACAAGACACCGGAAACATTGGGAAGCCATACGGATCCACGACCCCTGAACAAGCTCCCACAGTTCACGAAGATTTGATGGAGGGGGTCAGAGCCTCGAACATCTCTCTAGCTGGCATCCCAGATGTGCTCGATAGGATTGAGGTCAGGTGACCACGTCGGTGGAGTGTTCATCCAACCATTCGGATACAATTCGGGAGCGATGGCACGGTGCATTGTCTTGTTGCAGGATGAGGTCCCCAGAGGGATGTTGAAGACGCACAAACGGGAGCAAATGATCGTCCAGGATATCCCGGTAACGTTGACCTGTGAGGGACGATGTCACACGTACCATGGGTCCCATTTCAGTCCACGTAAACAGTCCCCAGACGAGAATGCCACCCCCACCAGCGTGAAGAGTACCCTGCTGGCAAGAAGGATCCATCGCTTCATGTGGTTTGCGCCGTACTCGTATCCTGTTATCCGCATGTACCAACGTGAATCTCGACTCATCAGTCCAGGCAACATTTCCCCACATGTCTAGGGTCCAGTGACGATGTTTCCGCGCCCATGCTAATCTTTGCACTCTGTGATGTGCGGTCAGCAGCGGTACCTTCGTGGGACGATGGCTTCTGTACCCCATAGCGAGGAGATGGTTCTGGATGGTGAGGCTGCTTACACGTTTTTGTGCACCAGCGTGAATTTGCCGAGTGATTTCTTGCACTGTGGCCCGTCTCTCCGCTGTTACAATGCGAGCTAGCCGACGATGACCCCGCTCATCCACACGCTCTTGTCCACGGCAGTTGGCCCTTGCAGAGATGGTTTTACCGGATTCGATGTACTCACAGTGCACCCGTGACACAGTGGCTCGTGAAAATCCCAGTGCTTGCGCGACTTCCGAGATGGAGTGACCCATTCGTCGGGCCCCGACAATTAGTCCACGATCAAATGCGCTTAGATCCTTCGTCTTACCCATACTGCGTTCGACTCTTACTGATTCCCGTCTCATCACTCCTTATATTGTCGGATCGCTGCATGCGTCATGTTGTTTCCGTTTACAGGGCCGCCCACAGCGCCACATTTGCATAACGCCAGCTGTCTCTAATTCAGTTGCTCTTTAGTGTAATGTGTATAGTTAATAAGAAAGAGTACGAAAAATAATATGAACCCTGCAAGAAGTCATTAAAGAAATGTAATAGAAACAGATAAAATAATAACAATTAAAAAATAGCTAAGCCGTCTGTGATGTAGTGTGAAAAGTGCAAATATATAATCTGATTGTTTTAAATGTAGTGTGAAAAAAACTATATGTGTAACTTTATCGTTGTCGTAAAATGAATATAAATCAAATGCAGGAAACTCCACGGGGTAATCCCTGGTAAAACCGATTCATAATCTTGGCTGATCTACAGTATATGATAGTTCATAGGTTCTTTTTTCTGTATTGGAGGTTTAACGACCACCGTGAGCAACTCAATGGGCTATAAGCAATCGCCCGTCCCTAATTTATGGCCACTGACTCCAGGGAAGGGAGAGAGCCAGTGCCGTGAGACAAACACAACATCCATGCCTCACCAGGATTCGAAGCCGGACCCTTCTCGGACGAGTAGTCAGAAGCCAAAGCTTAGACCACTGCGCCACCGGGGCGGCGGCAGTTCGTAGGCTCAAACTTACGACATGAAAGCACCTGGAAGAACTGAGCGCCGACCCGATGGCGCAGTAATCCTTATTATTCGTTCGAGATGAGTGCAGGTTTGAATCCCGGTGATGCATGGATCTTGCATTCATCTTGACCACCGCGAGAAAAATGTTGTGTTTGTCTTACGCAATTTCGTGAACGATGAATGAACTGCTAAGGAGGAATGATTTATGCCATCACTAGCTGCCGTCTGACCATTTTTGGGAAATGGTATTTGGTTCGAGTCCCGGGTAAGGTATGTGGGACGTGTTTGTCTTACGGCGATGGTTCTTTGCTCTCCCTGGAACCAGTAGCCCTAAATTAGGGACGGGCGTCTAATCGAGCCCATCGAGTTTCTCACGGTAGTCGTTAAACTGCCAATAAAATAAAATAAAATAAAATAAAATAATATCAAAATAAATACATAAATAAAAGGTCTCAGCGTTCTTCGGTAAGTCACGAGCACTCTTAGGCGGGAAGGATGAGAAAATCGAACAGGTGAGGTGAGGGCTAGATCCCGTGTGTTTAGACGGTTGTCTCCCACTTCGATGCGTGCTATTTCCGTACAAAGGAAATTTAGTGCCATTTTCGTATATAGAATATCATTTAGTGACATTCATTATTTCTAATCCATCATTCGAAGCAAGAACTACGTTATAATGACCTACACCGTGAAAGTGCTAAACTAGGTCTTGAAGGAAAAAAACGTAGGAAAACGTATGTCCAAACAAACAATAGCACCGGCAAAGTGCGACAGAACTATAATATAAATCACAAATCATGACGAAAGAAATGTCTTAAGTCTGTATTGCAAAATTTGAATAAAAAAAGAGAAAATGAAAAAAGTGCATTATTGTAAATCTGCAAACCTGCACGAAACTTTACTCAAATGTTTATATGAGAAATTTTACTTATATGTGTTAAAAAATAAATCTTATTATTGGAACATAGGTATTGCATTATTTACTGTTTCTCATTTAGCCGTTCTTCGGAAAACTTGAAAAATTACAACGCCTTGGAATCGAAACCGCATCTCTCGTTTTATGTTCGAGGATGCTACTCTTATACCACCCAGGACAACGAAGTTCAAAGCAATTGAAGCTCAGCTCAGGAATCAGAAGTAAGTTTCAATGTGTGCTAGTCGAAGCAATCCATGCTTCATCGTAGAGTGCACAACCATTTCACAGCCGTATATAAATATCATCATCATCAACCATTATAAATCACTGTTGGATAAAGGTCTTCCCAAGTCTCTTCCACAACTTTTTGTATTAAGCCAGTCGCTTCTAAACCACTCCAACATGCTTACGAAATTCATCCACCCATCTCCCTCGTGATCCCACGTCTCCTTCTGGGTCTTTTCTTGTTCTTTGGTTTCTGAACTAGTATTTCAATTGTCCGACTCTGGTCAGTTCTTTTATCAATATTCCCAGTATCCTTCCTTGTACGCTATATGAGTTGCTTACAGACTCCGTATGTCTTCTTCGTTAAGTTCCTTATCTATGATCCAGAAGTAAGAACTGGAAGTGTGTGTTATGACCACTGCGGGTTTTTTTCAAAGATACTGCAGGTGAGAGAACTGAAAATTTAAGACTTGAGCCAGTCAGTTAAACAAACTAGAGTAGCATTTAAAACACAAGCACAAACTTTTTAAAGAAGTTATTAACATAATCTATTACAAATGGTTACTGGATAAAATTTAAAGGACGGGCTGAATTTTTGTGCTGCTTATCATTTCTATTTTACCAGCCGGTACTATTTTTAGGCCCGTTAGAGTTCTTATTAGGAATAAGCCTTACTGAACTGGTCCAGAAGCAGGAATGTCTCACTAATCGACTATCTGGTTTGCTTTCCGAACAGCGTCTACAAATACACTCACGGGCAATGAAATTTGCTCACCTAGAAGAAAACATACCACAACCGCGAAAATTTGCCAGTAGCAAGAGTGCGTGCTGGTATGCAAATGATCCACGTTTGGTGCGATTACGCATGACAGCACATCCTATGGTGGCACTCCAAGCACGAGCCAGCAGCCTTATAAACCGCCGTGTAGTGAATGCCCCATGAAAGCGAAAAACACCGGCCTACACAAGCAAGAGTACACAATGAAAAGGATGCCAGGTAGATGCCAGAGACGTCGATTTATGCAACTTACGAACTTTGAGAGAGGCCTGATCATGGGAATGAAAACCGCAGGGTGGTCGGCGCGCCGCATAGCCCGCCGCGTGGATCGTTCTGACCATACCGTCCGACTGTGTTGGGAGCAGTGGACACGTGACGGCAGTGCCACACGGCGGAGTGGCCCCGGGCGGACTAGGAGGACCACCGATAGAGAGGATCGACGGAGCGTGCGTAAGGCACGATCGGATCCCACGGGGACCAGGTTCACTATACAGGCAGATGCAGCTGCTCCTGTGAGGCCACGAACCATTTCCCGACACCTCGTGGGAGCGAATCTGCGATCCCAGCGCCACTTACGTGTGCTCCCATTAACACCGGAACATAGCCGGCTCTGTGTGCAGTGGTGCCAGGCCAGAGCGACGTGGAACGCCACAGACTGACGACGTGTGGTGTTTAGCGATGCGTGCCGCTTCGTTTTGGGCACAGATGATAATCGTGCCGAGGTGTAGAGGTCCCCGTGTCAAAGGCACAATCCCAACCTCGCTATCGAGCTCCACACCTCCCCCATCGCAAGCATTGTGGTCTGGAGAGCCAGTGCCTACGATAGCCGATCAGCTCTAGTAGTGGAGCGTGGACCATTGACGGGCCATTGGTATGTGGATGAGATCCTACCGCCCCATGATCTCCCATTCCTGCCCGGGATTCCAAGCGCGCTATACCAGCAGGATAATGCCCGCCCGCACACGGATAGGGTCGCTCAGGGCTGCTTACGCCATGTCCAGATACTTCCATGGCCTGCTCGCTCTCCGGACATGTCCCCTATCGAGCATGTGTGGGACCAGTTGGAACGCCAGCCGCCGCCGTGCCGAACTATCCGGGATTTGCATCACACAGTCCAACACGTGTGGGCCAGTCTAGCGCAGGACAACATCAGGCGTCTGTTCGCCTCCATGCCGGACCGCATTGCAGCATGTATCGCCGCACCAGGCGGTGTGATAAGCTATTGAAAATGACCGGAATGCGTGCCACAGATCTTTCTGTAGTTGTCCTGCAGCTCAGTTTTTGCCATCATGTGTATCATTCATATGTATCATTATATCATTACGTCCATAAAATTTCAGTTCAATCCGATGCTTCCTTCTTGGTGCGTGAATTTCATTGTCTGTGAGTGTATGTCCGAAATGGCGCTTACGTACTGTGTTGTGAACCCCAGGAGATCCAATAACATGTCCCCCACTTTGATGCGTTTGGGGGTTTAAATCAGGCTTTCCCAAGAAGCACACCACCACCGGAGTTTGCCGCCGGTCATTCCGTTATACACGAGTGAACACAGTTTTCCTTCACGGGGAGAACCAGCATGGCCGCTTTCGGTTGCCGAAGCGATGGCCAGTGCTGTAAGACGAGCACACCGCCCATGCCTCATCTGGAACTCGGATTCGGACCCACTCGAACAAACAGTCAGAAGCCAGTGCTTAGACTTTTGACCTACCGGCGCTGCTGTATTAGTTTTAAGATGTTTGTTACGTAATTAAGCTGGATGGAAGCGAATTACAATGTCTTACGTCGAATTTCTTATTTTAAGATGGAAATGCATTTAATAAACGAAGAACGTATTACAAATTTTGAAGATGATAATCCGTTTTTTGGTGTAAATATGACAAGGATGGCAAGTCAGATAATATCCGAAAACTTAAAATTTTCGTCGTCCTGGAGCGGCAAGCGAACCCACGTCTCCCAGATAGCGCCCAGGGATGCTAACCACTATACCACCCAGAACGACCAAGTCTCAAGTTTCCGATTAAAACGGATTGTCATCTTCAAAATTTATACATATTATATGGTGTAATCCCGTATTTCATCCATGAAGAGCTTATTGTTGAGAATTATTGATCAGTGTTCAAACTTTTCCCTACTGTTTTGTTTTTGTGATCTCGCAACCAGACGGGCGAACATTTGCGTCTGCAACTCGAGCCGAGCCAAGTCAAAACAATGGATGATAAAAGTTGTCATTATGAGAGAGTACTCCCGTAGCAGAAGCTTGACGAATGCATGTGACCGCCACGGTGGCGCAGTGGGCTTAGCGCTGATATCTGACCATTCGTCCCAGATGTGTTCGGGTTCAGATCCCGAGTGAGGCATGGGTGTCGCGTTTTTATTATGGCATTGTTTCCATGCCATAAGACAAACGAGTGACCCCAAATTAGGGAGGCCAGACCGCTTATAACCTGTTGAGTTGTTTACTGTTTTTGTTAAACCCCTATAAAAAATAATGGTGCAGTTTTTTTTTTTTTGCCAGGAAGATTAAAAGTGAGAGAACCCCAAATTAGGGAGGCCAGACCGCTTATAACCAGTATTTGTTAAACCCCTATAAAAAATAAAGGTGTAGTTTTTTTTTTGCTAGGAAGATTAAAAGTGAGAGAAAAAAGAACCACTGCACAAGCGAAAAAAAAACCTGTCAAAGTTGCGAGAGCATAAATGTTTTTAGTGAAAAGTCCGACAGAGTATCTAGATTGGTCATAAAGATTGTATAAGACTGAATTCAGCACTCAAAACGAGCTTACAAAACTATGCAATCATCAACCGTTTTCCAAGTAAAGATTATTTAATTAATTTGCACTCGTGTGGCACAACATACTAATCTTTAATTTATTTGCGTTCTTATAGCACAACATGCTTTTCTCTTATAGTGAAAAATTTGACTCATATGAATTTTTTTGGTAAATATTAACATTAAACAGTATCCTAAAGTCGATTAGAGGTCTTCTTCCTTGTTCTCAAAGCTACGTTCTTGACTTCGGACTGAAAGCGCACAATGAATAACTGATATGACATAGAAGTTTTCAGTCAGAAGTGACACTTTTTTTACATACTGAGAAAAATGACTGAAAATGTCACTTTTTAAAAGATGACTTCGTCTTTCATTTCATAAACACACACACACACGCAACAAAAAAAACAAAAACAATCAAACAAACAAGGAATGACTTCCAATAAATAGAGGAGGCTATGTGAAGGATTCTACAGCGTACAGTGCAAATAATCAACAAAATAAGCACAGAAACGAAACAATGAAAGTTACGTAATTATAAATACACCACACCGTGAACACTCAAGATACGCACATAGCGTATTAAATCCTTTTATTTTGTGGCCTAGCAAGTACAAAGATTCGCCAAGC
Organism: Macrothele yani; assembly: GCA_039090855.1. NCBI lineage: Eukaryota > Metazoa > Arthropoda > Arachnida > Araneae > Macrothelidae > Macrothele > Macrothele yani. Next base: position 76,505,618 of record CM077007.1, on the reverse strand, counting down.
TTTCGCACTCCGCTGGGAGGCTTTGTCAACGCAATGGTAGACATAAAAATACTACCATTTTTAGCTCCCAGTGGAGTGCGAAAGCTTGGCGAATCTTTGTACTTGCTAGGCCACAAAAATAAACGAATTTCATACGCTATATGCGTTGCTTAGTGTTTACAATGAAATTTAAAATCACAAAGTGCTTCCTGAGTTCGAAACAAAAGCTGCTTTGGTTTCTACCTCACAGTCCTCGTTTTAATCAAGTTTCGACTCATACTGTAAAATACGAACTTCCACGCACAAAAGTGCGGAATGATACATTGACATTTAATGACTTGAGCGTGTGGTGAGTGATGTGGGGAGTTGCGTGAGAGATATTGAAGGAGTAGGACATGCCGAGCTTTGGCTAAGACAACAAGTTCAGTTTGTACCGCGGAGTGTATTCCAGTCTATGTTTTTGTGTAAAGTAATAAATGTTTTGTGTTGTGATCGAGTGTCTGTGATGTTACAATACTATCAAATCAAATCACACGTTTTTTTCCTCATTAAATTTTCGATATTGAGGCTGAAACTAGCACTTAGCTAAGTTTAAAAGTACAACATATAGTGAATAGGGGACAAAGTAAACGGCAGATGGCACTGTAAAATAACATCTAAATTGAGGCTGTGTTTGTAATTTAGGAACCTGTCAACTTAGGAATAAACTGTCAAGTAACACATGCAATAAATAGCTAAAGGTATAATAATCTTAGCACTGTTCATATTCCCGTAATGTATTCAGAGTCTTTAATTCAATTAGATGATTTACAATATGATTTACAATAATTCTATTTTTGTTTTGCTTTGGGGTTTAAAAGCCATCATGAGCAACTTTAAGGACAATAAGCAGTCGTATGCTCCTAATTAAGGGACAGTGGTTCCAGGGAGGTGTTAGAATAAGCGCTGTAAGACAAACACACTGATGATGTCTCATATGAGCCTCGAACCTCTTTTGGAAGATTAATCGGAAACCACCACTATAATAATATTATGTTTCTATGAAAGTCATACCTTAAAAGGCCGAGACTGTATTTTAGAGCAAGTCTGCAAATTTAAAGAATACTTTTAAAACATAATATAACTTTTACACAGCAAAGTTTACGTAATACCAGTAATTTTAGAATGAGCTGCATATTTCTTGATGTCAAGCATTATCACGAATTGAGTTTCTCATAAGATCTATAAAGTTTTCTTCTTGACGTTCATCATTTACATGAAAATAATGCTTCAGAAAGCAGCTGAACAACTCTTCTTGTGAAACAGTATTTCAACTAAAGGCACAAAAACCATTACATTTTTTTTCAATGCGAGCATTTCATGGAAATAGTATATACAATAAAAAGGAATGGTACAGATTTTGTTCATTGTTCTTTTTGAAAGTATCAATAAAAAAGTAATACTTTCAGAAAGAGCAGCACAAATTTCTATAGTGCCAAGTTTTTGTGAAAAGAGTACTTCATAAGCAGCTATACAGGTTTCTTGAAGAGGAGTTGTTTGGAAACTGTTTTAAAAAAGAGCCACAATTTTTATCTGTGTGATGCCATCATGGCACTAATGCTCTAAGAAAGATCTGAACAATTTTCAACAGTGCAAGGTTAGCATGGAAAACTTATTTTAATTTTTTCTTTATTTGATACTTTCCATTATAAGATACTGACAGTTTTTAAAGTGGCACATTTATTCATTTATTTGTTAGTTTAGTTTTCATGAACTGTTTCATTTTTGTTCTTAAGTTGCCAGATCTTCTGAGAGAAGGTAATGCGTTTAATTTAACAATTTCTGATCAAGAAAATACATTTCTTCGCTTCTCAGAATTTAAGTCACCTCATTAGCAAAGTTATGAGCCAAGAAAATAAGGCTTAGAAGGCTCAAAGAGTGTGATCATAAGTGAGCCAACCAATTAGGCTAAGTAGATTGGGTGCAATGAGTAGTGCGATGTCTGCGACATGCTGGGGCTTGCTATTAATGACCTATTTCCACGTAATAAGCAGGAGACAATGTCTTTGTGGACACGACAAGCGCAATTAGCTTCTGAGGCATCGTCTCAAGAACAAAGGGCACTGAAATCCTAAAATTCTGTGCAGTAGTTTAGAAATCGTATTATGAGACCCTAAAGCTTGTTACAGCACGAGTTATTACATTCGGAGTAAAGAACTCTTCGCTGCAAGATTTCGCGAACGAGTAAATCTCATGCACTCTTTTCCTGATACTCCGAGGTTATTATAAATTCAGTTTTATGAATACAAAGAGATTGTGCTCATGATAGAAATTCACACTGATGGGAAATATTGTGATGCAAGATAATTGTGTCATTTCCCCCTTAATTGCTTTCTAAGACATGCCTTTTAGTAAATAAGAACTTAAAAGTTGCAGCATTATTTCGTTCATTACATGAGATTCAAACTTAATGTCTTGTGCGATATAACTGCAAAACTGTAATACTGTTGACCTAAAAGGTTTCGAAATCAGTTAGCGTACTTACACGATCTGAAACTACTAATAGAATGGAAAAGAGCCAGTGCCGTAAAACAAACACAATATGCACGCGTCACCGTTATTCAAACCCGGACCCATCTCAGACGAATGAATGGTCAGAAGCCTGCACCACCAATGTGGAAAAGTGCATTTCTTTTGGATTCATAATACTTCAATTTTTCCGGAATGAACTGAAGCGCGCAACTTCAGTTCATTCCAATTCATTTCAGCTTCGAGTCCTGAAGAAAATAAAAGAAAAAACAAACACAGGAAACTAAACAGGCACGTGCCACGGCAGTGCTACAATTACACGGTTCGCGGTAGGAATACTTGCTCATTTGAAGCATCCACATGAGAAAAATTACATTTCTACGTTTTTCGAAAATCAGAGATTCGACGGTCATGTTTTCTTGGCTCGGAGGAGATGATTTCCAAAATAAAATGTGCTCACGGCATTCTTCATTTGAATATTTTACAGTTTAATTTTACATAGGAACGCTTTTATAAGTGCAGAACTGTAAGATTCCAGTTATAGCAAAACAGTATTATACGTTTTAATGGACGAGATACCGATTCTTTGTACCAAATACACAGCAGTGACAACAGGAATTTATTATTTATTCTTCTTCTCTACATCATTTCTTGACTTCAGCATTTATCTTTCTGAATGCTAAATTCTGACGACCTTCAGTTGGTAGAAGACTCGTACTTCAGATCAAAGTATTCATATGGCTGCTTATAAAAAAGAAAAAAAATCATGCTCTTGATTTAGATGCCCAAGAATTTTCTGGAAATCTTTCGTTGAGTATAATTACGTTTTTATGATTTATTTAAAAAAAACGTTGTTCTTACGAGACCTGACTGTTTAATAGACCATTTCTTACAGCTTTCCTTCTAGTATTAGTAGTAACACTAGCTTAGGTTATCAAATGGATAGCGGTAAGAACTCATAATTATAATTTGAACCTGGGTTCTGTTCCCGATGCGCAACATAATACAGCCTCTCCTTGACAAATGTCAACCCCGCCTTCTCGTGGTGTATCTGTTCCCACTGAAGGTGCTCTGACGACCGCCAATAGCTGTATAACTATACAATCGGGATAAGAGGAAACGCTATCATACACTCACCAACCCGCTTGGCCAGCGTGGTGAGTTATAGCCAAACCCCTCCAAAATGAATCCACAACTTAAATCTTGGCCCTCAGTCTCCGGCAGTTGGAATGTACCTGGCCAAGGCAGCGGCCAGTGCGACATGAAGGCAGAGGGTGCTAAGAATCACCAGATGACCGGACTAGGCTGCCATCTGATGCTGACCTTGGCTACGTATAATGGACGTTCCCTATCTTCTGATTCAAGGCTCCTTGAATTGGAAGAACTACAAAGGATCAAGTGGGAAATCGTCTGGCTAAGTGAGGTAAGGAGAAAAGGAAAAGATCTCATTAAACTGAAAAGTGGACATTTCTTCTACATATTATCGTAGGACAGATACCGGCAGAACTAGTGGTGTTGGATTTATAATAAACCAGAAACTGAAGGATACCGTTGCAGAAGTTGAAAGTTCCTCTGACAGAGCTGCACAACTTGCTATCCAACTCTCGAGAAGATACCAAGCACAGATTATTTAAGCTTATGCACCGACCACAAGTCATCCTGAAGAAGAGATTGAATAATTTTATGAGGAAATTCGTCATCTAAATAATAAAGGCAAGCAGCACTTGAAGATCATTAAGGGAGATTTCAATACAAAAATAGGGCAACGGCAGCAGAATGAAACTTCAGTAGGTAAATTCGGTCACGGCAGCAGAAACCAGTGTGGAAATACTCTCGTAGAGTTTGCAGAAGCAGAAGGGTTTTCCATCATGAACTCCTTTTTCAAGAAAAAGCTGCAAAGGAAATGGACATGAAGGTATCCCAATGGATTGACAAGTGAAATTGATTTTATTATGTGTAACAAAAAATTCGTCAACGAAGACTGCAGTGTGCTAAACAAGTTCAACACAGGTAGTGACCATAGAATGGTACGATGTAAGATGCACTTCAACGCTAAACTCGAGCGTGGCAAGCTCATAAAACAAACAAAGTGAATTGACATGACCAACCTCAAAAAACATCATAATACCTTCAAATTGCAACTGAGGAACAGATTCTCTGCTCTAGAAGGTCTAACGTCAGAAGAAATGAACATTTCTGAAGTTAACAGGCAACTAACCAAAGCTCTTATGGAAACAGCAACAAAAATAGCGGGTACTAAGAACAAGTTGCATACGAACAAATTATCAGGAAAAACCAAAATTATAATGCAAAAAAGAAGAGAGATGAGGACAACTAAAGGAGATGTGACTTCCAAAGGGTAATATATAGAGCTATGCAAGACGGTACGAAAAAGTATCACTGAAGATGTAAGGAAATTCAACTGTGAACTAGTGAAGAAAGCAATTGAAAACAACCAAAGCTTGAGGAGAGCAAAGGGACATCTGAGTAAGGGAAGAAAACAGATTATGGCTCTGAGAAAAGAAGATGGTTCTGTAACAAGAAATAGAGGCGAAATTTTGACAAGAGTGAAATATTTCTACTCAAAACTGTATGAAAGGGATGATACATGTACTCCAGACATTAGGAAAGGTACCAGAGTTCTTCCAGTCCTCCCAGCAGAAGTTGCATATGCAATCAAGAACATGAAACGTGGAAAGCTCCAGGAGAAGATGGAGTTACCGAAGACATCATACAAGAAGCAAGTGGAGAAATCGAAACAGTACTCGCCCAAGTTTTCACTCGATTCCTTAATGAAGGGAAGATTCGTGAGGATTGGAACAATGCTACAATGATCCTGCTACATAAAAAAGGGGACATTGAGGATCTCAGGAACTACAGACCGATCAGCCTCCTATCAGTGGTTTATAAAATCTTCACTAAAGTTCTTTCACACCGCTTGAAGGTGACACTGGACATGACTCAACCGAGAGAACAAGCTGGATTCAGGAGGGGCTACAGCTCTATAGATCATATCCACGTACTGAGAGAACTAATTGAAAGAGCGAGGGAATATGAACTTCCATTATGCATGGCTTTTATCGATTATTAAAAGACATTTGATTCGGTGAAACCATCAGCAGGGACAATGGCTTTGAAGTCATGCGGTATTGAAGATGTATACATTAATATTATTAATAACATGTATGAAAATGCAAGTGCAAAGATTCGGCAATTTCAGAATACAGCACTGATAAAAATTGAAAAGGGAGTGAGACAAGGTGACACTATATCTCCCAAACTCTTTAATGCCACATTGGAAAATGTCTTTCAATCACTGAACTGGGAAAACAAAGGGATAAAGATTAATGGAGATTATCTAACGCACCTTTGTTTTGCTGATGACGTAGTCATTTTTGCAACTACCCCTGCAGAGCTGCAGAGTATGATCCAGGAACCTGCTGACAAGAGTAAAGAAGTGGGATTAAAAATGAACTATCAGAAGACAAAAGTGTTGTACAATGCTTTTACAAGTAATAAAGATTTATCAATTGATGGAGAAAACCTGGAGATAACCAATACCTACATTTATCTTTGACAGCAGATATCAAGTGAGGGTCATATTGATGAAGAAATTAATCGGCGTATAAAACTAGCCTGGAGAGCGTTTGGAAGAAAGAGTATAATTTTCAAGAGCAATATGCCATTATTTCTTAAAAGAAAAGTGTTTGATCAATGCACCCTGTCTTAAAAGAAAAGTGTTTGATCAAGCACTGGAAGGGTGCATTGATGCTTGATCAATGCACCCTTCCAGTGCTTACGTATGGTGCAGAGACGTGGACCTTAACTAAAAGACACATTCAAAGACTACAGACAACTCAAAGAAACATGGAGAGATGTATGCTTGGTGTAACCAGGAGAGATAAGAAGAGGAACTCGTGGATCAGAAAAATGACAAGAGTGGAAGACATCATGATCAGAGTAAAATCCTTGAAATGGCAATGGGTTGGACATATTGCCAGAAGGACGGACCATCGATGGACAGCCGAAATTTTAGACTGGATTAAAAGGGACAGGAAAAGACCCAGAAAAAGACCACATGTGAGATGGGTGCATGAAATTCGGAAGTATGAGGGTAACATGGAGGAGGCTGGCACAAGACGGACCGTTGTGGAATAAACTTGGGGATACCTTTGTCCAGCAGTGGATTGATAATGGTTGACAATGATGATATCTATCTATTTATCTATCTATCTATCTATATACAAATAAATGTGTGATTTCCCTACTCCTTTCTCAGCATAGGAATGGCCAACAGAGATACCTGTATCTCTGGCAAATAAAACTATGAATGATTGTATAATTCAGATAGAAGTGAGTTTTGAGGGCCAGTGATAGCAGCCATGAGACAGCCACCAACTCTGGCACGCCTTTCTTTTCATTTTTGACTCCTTGTTGACGAAAATGTCATCAGAACATGTACAGAAACACTATTTGTTTCCCATTATGTGATCCCGTGAACATTGCTGCATCACTAGAAGTCTGTTTATGATTCTTCCTCTGGAAAATAGCTTTGAATTTTTCATTTCGTCATGAAGGAAATACCTCATTAAATTCAACGTAAAAGGGAACTTTTGGTTAAGTTTTTAATGTACATTAATTGCTGACACATATGATAAAATCGGTTATTCATACATGTCTGATCGAAACAGTTATCATCAGTACGGCTGATTTCGGTAAATCGCGAACGCCAAAAGTTAGACCTGCGAGCAGTTTATCGGTCTGCGGGATAAGAATCTTTATTATAAGTTAACGGAAACAGAGGAATTTGATAATATTTTGCGCATGGCAGTCTTTATACGAAACTCCTTAATCTGTTTTCAGTCATTTTTTTCTTATGCAAAGGAACTATCTATCTAACGCAGTTTTAGGGATATAGATAGTTGCTACGCAAAGAATCATCTATCCATGAGAACATTTTAGGGATATAGACAGTTGCCAGTCCCAGATTTGGGGCCACTATTTCCAGAGAAGCAACAGAGCCAATACACCACCCATACCTCATCCTGGATTCGAACTCTGGCTCAGCTCGGGCGACTTATCAGAAACCTACGCCTCTAATCACTCGGCTAATGGATCTGCCTAACGTTCTGGTATGTTGAAGAAATCAGCCACTAAAGATTCAATTCGGAAAGAAATTTTGGTAGGCAAACTGGAAAAGCAATTAGCAATAATTATAGAGTATCATAGGCAGGAATTCTGGAAGATGGCTGGATATCGTGTTTACCCTGCCGTTACATTGAATGTCTGAAAGCGAAAGCATCTGCCGAAAAAAGCAGCTAAACAAGACAAAGCAGCTAAACAAACGAAGAAAAACTATGTTTGGCCGTTTGAAGTACATTGAGACAGCAAAATAACAAGGAGGTAGTAATTTGAGAAATGTAAATGCAGCTTGTGACATTTACTTAATTATAAAAAATAACGACCACCCGAATCCGAATATAATATGAAACTTGTGTGTGTACCTTCATAACCCAAAAATCTTTTCTTTGAATTTGTTTTATTTTTCGGTTCGTGGCACTTCACTGAATAACGTCAGATAAATTGATAACCCATAAATACCTTCACTTAATCTCTTGAGAGGCAGTTTTGCTGCAGGCGTGGTGTTTCTGTGAATTTCCTTTATGAATTTCCACATGTTCGATTAATCCTCTCCCACTTAAGGAATAATTATCTGCCGTGAATTTTTCTGCGTGCTCGTTAAGTAAATGAAGATGATATTTCATCCATTAACTTGGGACCTCCATTAAAGATCTTTCTTTTTTATTAAAATAAACTTTTTTCTCTTTTCAGAGGAACTCAGCGTACGTGTATATCGGATTACTGGTAACAGTTCCCAAATTCAGCTCCGCTTTTTGAGCAGCTTGTGAAAACCACAGCGTGCTGCCTTAGTACCACAGATTTATGCTCACTTAAGGAAAAAGGTGATCCCTTAAATTATGGTTACTGGGCATTTATTTGCTTTAAAACTGAACAACTTAAGTAGATATGCCAACAGAAAACGCATAAGTTTATGATTAGAAAACGGAACGAAAAACCCAAATAAACAAATAAAAACTAATAAAAAAAATATGCCACACCTGAAGGAAAGTCATTCGTATTAGGAAAAGAAAATCTGTGAAACATTTCAAGTACTAAATTAGAAGCAATGTGTAACAAAAGTGACACCTGAGAGAAAGTCATCCAGATTAGGAAAAGAAAATCTGTGAAATATTTAAAGTAATAAATTAGAAGCAATGTGTAAAAAAAGTGTCATAGTTTTAAAACACTCCATACTGTCAGCGCCGAGTTCAGTTAGGTTTGAAGCACACGCGAGCAAATGGATATAGGTTTTACGATGAGCATCTGGGTGCACTGTTATCTGTGTACCCTGGTCTATTGTTTCTAGAACTGTTGCAAACCCAAGTGCATCAGTGCTTTACGGCCCAGATGCAGACACTGATTTGTTATCTCCGATGCAATTGGGAATCTGTGAGGCAAATGACACGGTTGCAAACAGACGTCGTAGTGCCATACCCTGAGTCCCCTTTACTTTAGTAGTACGTCAACTAGTGTATTGATTGATACCGGTTTAGGTACTCGTTGAGTCGTCCCTCCCCGATGTCCATGATGCCCTACCACTTGAGATGTGGTTGTAACCCGATCATTAGTGCTCATACAAAGTCGATATCTACTTTGTTATGCCCTTTGTCACATGGTTGCAACTCACTTTGTGAGCATCATGTGCTTCGGGGATCAACAGTAGTGGTATATGGATATGCGGCATAGTTGCAAATCAGTCTACCAGGGCTGGTTGAACGTATGACTAGCCTTCCATTAGTAGCTTCTGTGTCATAGTGACGAATAGGTGCACCGTGTATGTTTGTACTAGTTACAATTTGTGGCGTTGTTGTAAATCGGTATAGCAACACTGTAAGCGGAGAACATGTGTTTCCCGTATAGACTCTGTCGGCTGTACGTTCATTGGCTCAAGAAGCAGGTACATCCACAGGTTGCTAGATATCAAACAGATAATTCTAGAAATCACACTGGGAGGTCCCTACGTTATCATCCAATCAAAGATTTGATTTATTACTTGCGACAAACGATGTACCCTTTAACCCCTTTTACCGGCTTTGAATGATTTACAATTTAGGGTGGTAGTACGCCTATTGACGCTACGCAAACGCATGCCACTTAGCTGAGATCGGGACACAGACTGCGTGCCATTATTTAGGTATTCACTCCTGATTTACGCAGCTGAAATATACTCATTCGAATGCATACTGCAGTGGCGCCTTCTCATTGCTGTGGTAGAGGACATAACACAGAATGTGTTGTTCTCCTTCTCACCATGTGCTTGCAGTGATCATTTCAAGATCTATTTTTTTTAATTTATTTTGCATCTCACTTAACCACTAACCCCAATGGAGAGGTTTTGCTTTGCACATATCTAAATCGTACGTTCCTCTAAGGCCGCCCTTTCACAAAATCTGTGTGGATAGCTCCAGCTTAAGTCAAATAATATTTTACGTCGCCAATGTGTACTGATAGTAAGCATCATAATAACATATATTATAAAGTAAATCACACAGAGAGCATGATGATGACGGTTAGAAAACTGCAAAAACGTTTAGTTAAAGTATTTTGGTAAAACGTTCTACCGTTATTTTATCGATTGTGAATTGTACTACAATTTGTGGAAGGTATTGTTCCGTTATTATGACTGAAAAGATAGCTGATATTAAATAAAAGCAAGAGTTTATTGCGTACACAACACATAACTAACAGGCAATGCTGAGTACATAATTAAAATAACCAAGCGTCCGGGGTAACACATCCACTGGTCACTCAGGCATCTTGAGTAGAAATACCTGTTGATCTAGTCTCCATGTTGAAGGCCATACTATATTTCCTTTCCCGGGTGAAATAATTTTCTCTCGACAAGTGGGGAAATGACCACCGAAAGAGCGACTCTTTCTCATTAACAAGCAAGTATTATTTTCACAATTAAAGTGTGCTTATTCATACATGACGTCAAGATTTGTTTCTTCTTTGTGATGGAATATTACAGAAATGTTGTTTCTGATAAGTAATACTAGATGTCGACAACCATAGCTCTTAGTGAAAAAGCGAAGAACAAGTAAACTCCCATCCCAGACTAATAACTCTGAACAGTCGATCCGTGTTCGTCCGTCAAATGATATTTTGGTATTATTTTTTGTTGTTTTAACGACCACCGTGAGCAACTCGATGGACTATAAGCAGTCGTCCGTCCTTAATTTAGGATCACTGGTTCCTGGGAAGGGAGAGAGCCAGTGCCGTAAGACAACACAACATCCGTACTTCACCGGGATGTAAACACAGACCCCTCTCGGAAGAATGCTCAGAATCCAGGGCTTGGACAATTGAGGCTCTGGAGTAGCGACCTTATGTACCTAGATATGGCTTTATAGACAGTATAATCTTATACATGATAAAGACCTTTAGCTATCTTGTAGATGCCTCCTATTTTATTTCAGTACCGGTCATAAGAATATGGCTGAAGGAGAGATATCTGACGAATAAGCTGGATGACATAAAAGCTCCCACCTAAGTTCTTTGATAGTGCTTCTGGTCAATGAAGAGGAGTGGTCAAGAGTGTTACTTTGAAGTAACAGAACTCTCTTTCTGTTGACCAGTGCTGCTTCCTTCTTTTTCAGGTCCTCATGCACATGTTTCAGTTGTTCACAGTACACTGCACCTGTCGTTTCAAGAGTTCATAATGAACACCACCACGAGCTGTCCACCGTACACTCAGCATAACTTTCCGTGGATGCAGTGCTGGCTTCGATGTGTAAAGAATTGAGTCATTGATGGACAACCAATGTCTGCAACGTTTTGAGGTGCTGTACTGGACTCACGTCTTATCACATGTGAAAACTCTATACAAAAATGGTTCCTTGTCATAGCGAGACAGCGATGCAAGACAAACTGAGACGCGTTGCTGTTTGTTCACTGCAGACAATTCATGGGAGAACAACTTAGACAATTTGTATGCCTTGCCTATTGCATGCAGATGTCTTCACTAACAGCAAATGACTGGGCTAATTCCTGGCATGTTTGGCTACTGTCATACCCCCCATCGGGGAACAACGATATGTCTTGACCATTTTGTGCTAATAGGAGCCAAACCAAGTAAAAAGGAGGGAGAGCAGCAGGCGGTCTAATTAAAACAGCTCATTTAAGAGGTGTGACTACGTCCGTCAGACAGATCAAATCTCGCATTGCATGTCCCCTGGCTCCGGTGACCTTGTCGCGGTTGGGTAGCTACTTCCACAGGAGCCAAACAAGAGCGATTTTCGCTCGGTGAAACCTTTTCTGCCAAGCAAAGGAAAGAGATAAACCGAGAGTGACACCCAAAAAGGGTGCATTGCATATTGAGTAGATACCAAGCCCAGGCATCAAGCCAGGAAAAGAATTGACAATGTAAAGGCAAAAGCATAGTTAGAAGATGGGAGAAAACGAAGCAACTAACATGAACACGGCAACAGAGCCAATCAACGGATTGTGTAATCATCTATACGAAATAATAGACAACACAGCCAATAGAGTGAATAACACAGCCAAAGGGATGATTCGGTCAGTCCTGGACCTCATTCTGGAGACGCAAACCATCCTCGAAATTAGCTACTTGAAGGGAAGATTGGCTGAAAGAGAGCCCCAAACCACCTGTAGAACAACCAGCACAAAGGATCTATGCAGAAGTAGCTGATAAAAGATCACAGTCAGGAGTGCAAAAAAGACTGCAGCAGAAGAACATCCTCTTGATCAATCCAAAGGACAGAAAACCAACCTCGGAAGAGGTTAAAGGGAAAGTTCAGTTTGAAGCAGATCCAGGATATTGCAAGGTTGTCATCAAGAATGTGAAAAAAGTCAACAATGGAGGGGTGCTGGTCGAATGTGTAACAGCAGAAGATTTGCCTCTTCTAGAAAAGGCCATCGATGCAAGTGATCTCTTGAGAAAAGAAATGAATATTAGACGACCCGAAAGGAAGCTCCCAAGACTGAATTTACGGGATTAATAAAGATACAGAAAAATATGATGCAGAGAATGACGTTTTGAACCAAAATAACCTAAAAGAGCCAGAGAAAATGCAAGTGTTCTTCCTAATCAAAGGAAAAGACAATAATGTCCACTGGGTCATTATGCTATCCCCAGAGGACTTTAAAGCAGTTCAGAGAAGTGTAAAGTGAACCACTTCTGGAAAGTTCATACAGTTCGGGAATCTGTGTGTGAGACAAGATGCTTCAAATGCTATGGATCTGGACGCTACGAATCAAAATGCCCAGAAATATTCGAAAGTTGTGCCAGCTGCCAACAGGGCACAAACATCGGAAATGAGAAAAAGAACCAAATTGCCTTAGCTGCAAGAAAGCCAACTGTTGGTACAAGTTGAAATTGGATACTGAGCACTCTAGTCTTTCGTGGGACTGCCCCAACTTTAAAAGAGAACTGGGCTTGCAGCGGAATTGAGTGGACTGTGGATGAAGAATCCCTACCGGATCAACGCCCTGTGTGGCTGAAACACTATGGGACTGTGTTCCCATCATACTCTGATGTTTAACGCAAAATGTGCGTCTGTGCTTCTGTAATAACTTCTATTTTTAAACGAATGGTGAAATAATTTTGTAATGTGAATGCAACCATTGCCTTGTAATTGTCATTAAAGGCCTGAGCCCAAACGAAAAGAAAATGTCAGCGTGAACCAATCTCCCAGTCAGGATTTTGCTCGCGCGTTAGTTTTCCGCTCGCACCACCCGTACACGAGTCCGAATCTGTGGCTAATCGATCGACATTATCGCCCTAATGTTTACCCAAGTAAATGTGAGATTCATAATGCCTTGCGGAGCCTGCAAGAACGGCGGAACAGGATTATGGTTTTTCAGTTTACTCTCATGCTCAATAACAGCTTTCAGGGCTTCTGTGTCAAGGCTGACAGGATGACCATTTCGAAACTTTTTTTGAAGGGATTCATCTCCATCTCTAAACTTTCGAAACCGATTCCGAGTTGTGCGTTCTTTCACAGAATCTGCTCCGAATGCTGAGGCACGAGTTGTTTCTGCAGCAGATGAACCGAGTTTAAATTCGTATAAAACCCACGAAAAATCTCTACTGATACCGCCATTGAAATCGCGCGTCTTTCCACTACCGAACTGCTTACTTATCTGATTCATATGCGCAAGGCACCTTGAGACTTCAGCTGACGACATCTTGGGGCGGAACGCCATCTCTTCAAAAAATCAACCATTACAAGGTATTTCTCTTGCTCCCTCTAGAAACAGCAAATACTTTTGTGGTTACCTGATATTTCTTGCTATGTGAGAAAAATTCAAAAATTATTTCACAGTTGCCAGCTTTAAATTGTATCTTGGCAGCCGTCTATGCATCCAGTAACATAGAGATTTTGATGTGTATAATTCTCAACAGGTCACTCCTGAAGTTCCGGGTCGCACTGTCTTTCTCAGCGGAAAATTAATTTAAAAAAGAGTTGATCTTCGTACAATATTTCTGAGCCGCTCCGGTGACGCAGTGGTCGGAGCGATGGTCTCTGATCATTTGTCCGAAAGGGGTCCGAATCCCGGTGAGGCATAGATATTGCGTTTGTCTTACGGCACTGGATCTCTCCCTTCCCTGGGACCAGTGACCCTGAATTAGGGACGGGCGACTGCTTATAGCCCATTGAGTTGCTCACGGTGATCGTTAAACCTCCAATAAAAATATTTCTGAACTGTTTTGCTTTCATCATTTAAGTTTCAAAATTTTTTCACGCCGGTCAGAGGAATAAAAGGCTTCTAGAAAAGTGTCCGATAACGGTCATAAACAAACAGTCCGTTGTAGAACTCTGGAAGAAGAAATAAACTGAACTGTAACGTTATTAAATGCTTACAAAATGTTTCCGGAGATACCAATGTCCATAGGACTACAGGGGAAAGTGCACCACTTTCAGAACAGGGCCATCGTCCTTTATGATGGATGGTGTGACTGTCTTGATATTTCAGAAAATGCAACGAGTGGCTGACCTTTACATCTGAATGGACTGACCTCGTACTACAAGGAGCTACCGTCGTAATTTGGGATGGAAAGCTTAAAGTGCAACATTACTTCAGCAAAGCTGTAATTCAAAAGTATATACACTCTTTGTTCCAAGCCGTCCCAATGTCGCAGTAATCTAAGCGCTGTCTGCTGACCGTTCGCCAGAGATAGGTCCGGGTTCGAATTCTGGTGAGGCATGGATGTTGTGTTTGTATTAAGGCACTGGTTTTCTGCCCTCCCTGGAACCAGTGGCCATAAATTAGTGATGCGCCTGCTTTTAGACCACCGAGTTGATCACAGTGGATGTTAACCCCCAAATAAATAACAACACCAGAAATTAAAACTCAGAGGAATGCTGTTGCTCCTGGCACGATACGTGGAAAGTAGGAATAACTTTCTCTCACGAACTATGACTGCTGTTAAAACATAGATTTATTACTGTGAGTCAGTGACTAACGAAAATCGAAGTTATGTATAATTCATGCCTTCCCCACGCAAGAAGACTTTGAAAAAACAAACAAAAAAAAACTCCGTCAGCTACAAGGAAAATAACAACTGTCATCACAAGACATGAGAAATTGGCATCTTTTTGAAACATAAGTAATGATTCTACTGGAACAAGGGACAAATAAAGCTATAAGAATCATAAAGAAAAACGCAGGGTGTTCACATACATGACAATTCAAGATGCGCACAAATTCGCGAATAATTAAAGTCACTACAAAAGAAGGGCGGGATTGTGTCACCTCATTCACCATGCAACAGATTCTGTATGCACCAAACTCCTATCTTTTTTATTAAATATAGCGACGAGGTTATTAGAGAGATAAACAGATAAAGAAAGCAACTCTGATGGCAAAAGAAAATACTTTTCTCGGCATGCGCTCTCTCTGCAGTAACAATACTCATTCAGGGTGAATTTATTAAACATTTCGTCCACCAGTTTCTCAATCAGGTAATATGAAGAGGAAATAGTCAATAAAACTGACAGCTTGATTTTTCCGTTATGGTTTAACAAAAGATTTTGCATTGACTTAAAAAAATTTGAGCCTTAGAAATAATTCTCAAACTTAATCATAGTAAAAAGCTATTTTGTTTCTTATGTACTTTTGCATTGTTTTATAGCCTGAGTCGTTTTACTCTGCCCTATTCTGCATTCTGAATTCGCCCATATTATTGAAACTGTAATAAAGCAATCAATGTGCCATGTAAGTTGAGAAATATGCTTTTATTACACTGACTCCTAACACACAGTTCGGCATAGGAATCACCCTCCTGTTATGATTTTCTTTCATCATATTCTTAAATTAATCACAGATTTAACGATTTAAGTGAACCTGTAAGCTTGGGAAATTGTTCGTAAGCAGGTACTCTTATTTTATGCTTAATGAATCTTAGTTTGGGAAGTAAGGATTAAGAAAGGAGAAAACGTTCATTAAATCAAAGAAATGAAACACGAAAAACAAAATAAAAATCAGAAGAAAGTTATATTCTTTGGCGTACCAGGAGTTCTTCCTTCCGTGTATCTAATCTTCTGCTAAATATGCTCCTGCAAATTATGCATTGTCTGTGCTGATTAAGTCGATACCACTCATTCATATTCAGGGCACATTTTCCCCCAGTAATTCCAGTACAAGGACACAGATAATTATAGGGAGCAAACAAAAATTTTGAAAAATGACTGAAGCTGTTTTTTTTTGTTCGAATTACCAAAAACGTGTTTTTTTTTGCGTTTTATTAATTGCTCGACTAGGAATGTTATGTCACTCATGTCGTAGTTAAGGATTAAATTACTGCGAACACAGGTCACCATTGATTTTTTAAACTTTATTTTCTTCTTTCTTTTCACAGGGAATCACTGAGCATGTGGCGCAAAACTTCTGTACTGTCTAATGCAAATTACCTGACTTTGCATTCGCATGAAGTCAACTGGACGTCATGTCATCGAGCCATTCAAAAACAAACGCTTCGAAAGCTGAAGTTATTGTTGCCCTCTTGTCCATTAACTGCCCAATAACAATATTTTTCGACTGTATAACTGGAATATCTGCACGTTTTATATATCTCATGTCATCAGTCGTCTCCGTTATCGATTTCGAGTTAAAAATTGTCAAGAATTCATTTTTTTTTCTGAATATTGTTTTAGCTTGCATGATTTACACTGCATGTAAACAACGAGATAGTGTAGTAAATATGATTATTATTTACTAAATTTGCTCGTTGTTGTGTTATGTGAAATTTCGTCTTGTTAAATTACTGACCATAGTTTCTTTTTTATCATGACAATTCCTTTTATTAACTGGGTTGTTCCAGCATTGAGCATATTTGTGTCTCGATTTTGAACAAACAAAGCAATAATTTTCTTAAATTTGTGTTATCATAGTGACGACTTTACACTAGTATATGCTGTTATGCACCTTATATGCTGAAGAGTTTTCATTGTTTCCAATTCCCAGTTTCTTTCGTGATGCACGCTGAGTACTCTAGCCGTCGTTTCACCTACAAAACTGTCAAATTGAGTATCGAAGCAGAACAGATAACTGACGTACTCTCGGACCATTCTCTTGGCAGCTCCGGTGATGTCAGCATCTGATTCGTGTGTCTAGGTCTGTTAGGCACTTTATTGTCTCTTTCCGATGAACATGGTGGCCGTCCACTACGTTTACAATAAGCAACGGATGCTGTTTCTTTATGACGCTGGATTATCGTGGACACTGTAGAATCCTGACAATTAGCTTTTAAAGCAATTTGGAGGACAGAAAAACCTCCCGATGCAACGTTATGATAGCAACACACAAAGTCTTGAGCGCCATCGTAACAGGCGTGTGAAAATCGAAAGCAGGTATGAGTCATTTTCTAGTAGGACGTCCGTCCACAGTGACTAGATTTTAGGTCACAGCTACCTACAGCGAGTTCGCCTTTTGGGCAGGACACAGAAACGGAAGGAATGAGAGCAAGTCTAGCGACTTTGACAGAACAGTTTGTAGTAAGACTAGAGTACAGTAGATGGCGCCACCGTACAAGTACGATGTTGCACATAGAGGGGTGAGAGAATTTCAGAGGAGGTGGGGGGCATAGGAAAGGATACCCATTTAACCAGTGGGTCCAGCCTGGGGGCCATCATTTAACGTACTCGTCCGATGCACGGCGAATATTCAGGGATTGTTAGCAAATCACACCACCTCCGCAAGATCAGCCCAGGATCGAACCTGAGGACCTTGCATTTGTAGTCTGAACTGCTAACCACTCAGCCATTCGCGGCTTGACTGGGGTGTGGATTCCGTTTGTGCCTTTATGTAGCCACACAGAGGATTAGAACGTAACCAATAACAGTTCGAAAATATTCAGCTGCGATGGCCTTTAAAGTTTCAGCATCTGATTGGTTAATACAGCTGAGTTCTCGATCTGGACTTTATTTCAATTCGACGTGGTGTATTTTTGTGGTACCATACAAGTCGTTGGGGAATTCAGCTAAACATAATATTGTGGATCTGGTTTTTAATTTAAAATCTACAAGAATTTTCCTTTCATTTAGTATATAATATACGTTAGTGCCTCTTTTATATATATATATAGGGATGTAAGGTAAGGTGATGCGTAACATCACAGCCTCTCCTTGACAAATGTCAACCCCGCCTTCTCGTGGTGCATCCTGTTCCCACTAAAGGGGCCCTGACGACCGCCAATAGCGGTATAACTATACCATCGGGATTAGAGGAAATGCTATCCCACACTCACCAACCCGCTTGGCCAGCGTGGTGAGTTATGACCAAACCCTCCAAAAAGTACTTCGCAACTTAAATCTTGGTCCTCAGTCTCCGGCAGTTGGAATGTACCTAGCCAAGGCAGCGGCCAGTGCGACATGAAGGCAGAGGGAGCTAAGAACCCCGGAGGACCGGACTAGGCTGCCATCTGATGCTGACCTTGGCTACGTATAATGGACGCTCCCTATCTTCTGATTCAAGGCTTCTTGAATTAGAAGAGGAACTACAAAGGATCAAGTGGGACATCGTCGGGCTAAGTGAGGTAAGGAGAAAAGGAGAAGATCTCATTGAACTGAAAAGTGGACATCTCTTCTACTATCGTGGGACAGATACTGGCAGAACTAGTGGTGTTGGATTTATAATAAACAAGAAACTGAAGGATAAAGTTGTAGAAGTTGTAAGTTCCTCTGACAGAGCTGCACGATTCGTTATCAAACACTCGAGAAGATACCAGGCTCAGATTATTCAAACTTATGCACCCACCACAAGTCATCCTGAAGAAGAAAATAAAGAACTTTATGAGGAAATTCGTCATCTAAATAATAAAGGTAAGCAGCACTTGAAGATAATTATGGGAGATTTCAATGCAAAAATAGGGCAACGGCAACAGAATGAAACTTCAGTAGGTAAATTCGGTCACGGCAACAGAAACCAGCGTGGAAATACCCTCGTTGAGTTTGCAGAAGCAGACAGGTTTTTCATCTTGAACTCCTTTTTCAAGAAAAAGCCACACAAGACATGGACATGGAGACATCCAAATGGGACGACAAGTGAAATTGATTTTATTATGTGTAACAAAAAATTCGTCATAGAAGACTGCAGTGTGCTAAACAAGTTCAACAAAGGTAGTGACCATAGATTGGTGAGATGTAAGATGCACCTCAACACTAAACTCGAACGTAGCAAGCTCATAAGACAAACAAAATGTATTGACATAACCAACTTTAAAAAACACCATAATACCTACAAGTTGGAACTGAAGAACATATTCTCTGCTTTAGAAGGCCTAACATCGGAAGAAGTGGATATTTCTGAAGTTAACAAAAAAGTAACCAAAGCTCTTATGGAAACAGCAACAAAATTAGCTGGGTCTAAGAACAAGTTGCATGTAAATAAATTATCAGGAAAAACGAAAATGTTGATGCAAAAAAGAAGAGAGATGAGGACAACTAAAGAAGATGTGACTTCCAAAGTGGAATATATAGACCTATGCAAGACAGTAAGAAAAAGTATCACTGAAGACGTAAGGAAATTCAACTGTGAACTAGTGAGGAAAGCAATTGAAAACAACCAAAGCCTAAAGATAGCAAAGGGACATCTCAGTAAGGGAAGAAAACAGATTATGACACTGAGAAAAGAAGATGGTTCTGTAACACGAAATAGAGGCGAAAGTTTGACAAGAGCGAAAGATTTCTACTCTAAATTATATGAAAGGGATGATACATGTACTCCAGACATCATGAAAGGTACCAGTACCAGAGTTCTTCCAGTCCTCCCAGCAGAAGTTGCAAATGCAATCAAGAACATGAAGCGGGGAAAAGCTCCAGGAGAAGATGGAATTACTATAGACATCATACAAGAAGCAAGTGGAGAAATCGAAACAGTACTCGCCCAAATTTTCACTCGATGCCTTAATGAAGGGAAGATTCCTGAGGATTGGAACAACGCTACAATGATCCTGCTACATAAAAAAGGTGACATTGAGGATCTCAGGAACTACAGACCTATCAGCCTCCTATCAGTGGTTTATAAAATCTTCACTAAAGTTCTTTCACACCGCTTGAAGGTAACACTGGACATGGCTCAACCGAGAAAACAAACTGGACTCAGGAGTGGCTACAGCACAATAGATCATATCCACGTATTGAGAGAACTAATTGAAAAAGCGAGGGAATATGAACTTCCATTGTGCATGGCTTTTATCGATTATGAAAAAGCCTTTGATTCGGTGAAACCATAAGCAGTTACAATGGCTCTGAAAACCTGCGGTTTTGAAGATGCATACATTAATATTATTAATAACATCTATGAAAATGCAAGTGCAAAGATTCGGCTGTTTGAAAGTACAACACACATAAAAATTGGAAAGGGAGTCAGGCAAGGTGACACCATATCTCCCAAGCTCTTTAATGTCACATTGGAAAATGTCTTTCAATCACTGAACTGGGAAAACAAAGGAATAAAGATTAATGGAGATTATCTAACACACCTTCGTTTCGCTGATGACGTAGTCATATTTGCAAATACTCCATCAGAGCTGCAGAGTATGATCCAGGAACTTGCTGACAAGAGTAAAGAAGTGGGATTAAAAATGAACTTTCAGAAGACAAAAGTGATGTACAATGCTTTTATAAGAAATGAAGATTTATCGATTGATGGAGAAAAGCTGGAGATACCAGATACGTGCGTTTATCTTGGACAGCAAATATTAAGTGAGGGTCAGAAATTAATCGGCGTATAAAACTTGCCTGGAGAGCTTTTGGAAGAAACAGCATAAATTTCAAGAGCAATATGCCATTATGTCTTAAAAGATAAGTGTTTGATCAATGCATCCTTCCAGTGCTTACATATGGTGCAGAGACGTGGACCTTAACTAAAAGAGACATACAAAGGCTGCAGACAACTCAAAGCAGCATGGAGAGGTGCATGCTTGGTGTAACCCGGAGAGATAAGAAGAGGAATTAGTGGATCCGAAAAATGACAAGAGTGGAAGACGTCATGAGCAGAGTTAAATCCCTGAAATGGCAATGGTATTGGTATTGGTAACTGTGGGTACGATAGTGGTACCCAGTTTATTGCTATAACGAAATACACACATAGGAGATTCATTAAAAGCTGCAGTACAGAAAACAACAGTGCGGAAAGTCAGTATATCCACGATGCAGCACAACGTTACACAGAAAAGAAATGAATATGCACACGAACAATGAATGGCCTAACGGCATGTCAAACACTATAACACATGTGCGCAAATGCATGAAATGTACTATGCTATGATAAATCAACCGAACGGAACTGAAATGTGGTTCGAGCGCAAAACAACATTGAGTACCTCAGCAACTTTATAAAAATAACAAAGGTAACAAACGTACCACTATAATAATCGGCGATAGAGGAAAGCACTAACACAGCAATCACTCACAATTATAGGTAATTTAAAAAACAGGCACAAATTCAGGAAACAAAAGATAAGATAATGAGGAGATCACACAAGGAACGAGACCGATTAGTTGTGAAAACACAGCAAAAACACGCAATTATCGCAAATTTAAAATACATTACCTGTGAAACACAGCCAAACACACAAATAAAGCAAATTTACAATACGTTACTTGTGAAACACAGTAAAAACACACAATGAAAACATCAGAATCAATATTCTCTAAGACTGCAAAACCAGGGCATCTGCGAACGGGTTCGCAAATCCCCTAGCATTGAGAGAACAAAAAGTAATCGGTGTGAGGAAGAGAGCTAAATGTCATCGGTAAAAGGATAGAAGGTATCACATATATGCTTCTCAACGAGCTCCTTCAAGGAGGCGAGACGGCGCGTGTAACGTCTCAAAAAAGGCTGATACCGAGGATAGGTGGCACACAGAGATTTAAAAAGTGACACATAAGATTCGAATTGCGTTGCCGCTGCATACAGGTCCAGATCAGGTGAGTGAAGGAATTCTTCTGAACCAACAATCGTACGTGCAGGTTGAAAAAGACGCAAAGTTGCTGTCTGGACAGTGGTCCAGGAACTGGAGGAAACGTATCAACGGCCTGTAGAACCTCAGCATCAGAGAGAGGATTGACAGGACCTGAGTGGAGAATCATACTGTTTGAAGAATCATCAGGTGGAGAAACACCGGAACCGGAAACCTAGGGAGCACTAGATGAATCCTCAGAATGTGGCACAGAAAGTTGTTTTAACGTTTTCTGTTTTACAGCTCCTTTGGAAGTTCCAATCCGCTTCGAAGAAGAAGCTGAGGCGGATGTATCCATTAGTAGATCAGGCTCACCTCCCAAGTCAGGAGACGAGGAAACGAACGTCGCCGAAGAAGCAGTACGTAGCTGAGCTGCCTTAGTGGAGACTGGTACAACAGCCGAGGCTTCAGGAAGATGTTGCAACAAGGGTATGGTAGACAAGGTTGTAAATGGAGATCCGATATCCGAGAGGCTAGGAGAAGAGCCAGACGGCCGATCTGCCAAACCACCACTCAACACACCCGGATCGGAACACTCCGCTGTAGACAAATCTGTGGTCGAAGACAACTCTGTCAATCTTGAAGGTGGATGCACAAACGTACGGGTCGGGAGAGGAGGAAAGGCAGTACTGTCCGTGACAGAAATGTCCGTCTGACGGAGAAACGAAGAATTCGCGTCAGGCAAACTACCGGTAGTGGGGATAGTAGAAAGACCAATGTGGTCAGCAGTGGGATGCGAACTTGATGAACGTCCACGTCGAACGCGGTCACAGGAGGCAGTGGTGTGATTCTGTGTTAAACAGTGTGTACAATAGTGAGCAGTGAAAATCTTGAAACTGTACGTTTGTGCGCCAATTTCAACAGTAGCTTCTGTAGGGCAATCCGCCAAGGCTTTCTCGGTGGGAAAGACGACCAATAACTGACGGCGAGGTCCGGTAGCATGTGCAAATCGAGTTCCACGGGGAGCGTCAGAGAGGCGACGAACCTTGCCAACAATTTTACAAACATGACTGACAAGGAGAGGAAGCGCAGTATCAGGCACTTCCTGTGGAACAGGATAGAACGTGATGTTCACCGGTTGCTTGGAAAGAGGTGACGGGATGAGATGGTTTGTCCCAATCAAAAGTCCGTTTGCAAGAAAAAAGTCAGCATCCTCCTTGTGATTGAACTGTACCGAAATACCCCGAGGAGTACGGGAAATTCCTGCAATGGACGCAGACGACACATGTCCAGAGAGGGCTTCCATGTAGCGTGGCAATGGAGTATTTGGTAAAGCATGAAAGAGCACACCTCTATCCAGGAGGTTATGGAACTCACGGCCAATCTGTGAATTGTCATCTATCGTTACCTTCACCTTGTGGTTGGATACCTGAATAATAGGTGTTGCTTGCAAAAGACCATCTGGTTGAGAGGAATCGGACGAAGAAGTAGCGCCTCGTTGCACTTTAGAGGCAAATGACATCCTCGGAAGAGAAGTCTGTTCGGATCCGCCAGGCACAGAAGGCTGTGAGGGAAGAGAAGTACAGGCCGAAGGCAAGGCAGTAGAATCAGTAGTACCCAGGGAGGGCACCGAGACAGATGCAGGAGCTGAAAAAGGAAGCGCAGCCAAGTCCAGTGAAGGCACCGGTGCAGGAGTACTAGAAAGCTGGGAAGGCATCTGAGCAGACACATCTGAGGACGAGAGTATGTTAACTTCCATGGACGTGGGAAGTGGGACGTGACGTGCATCCGCCACGCCCATAGATGATAAGGAAATACCGGAAGCCGCCATGTTGGCAGCTTCCAAACGTAAACAAACGAGCAAACGATAAGAAAACGGATGAATATGAACTAGTATGAGGATGAGAACGCTAGAAAAGTAGCTCAAAACCTTTAGACAGCCGAGCCACGCAACAGGTGAGTGAGGGACGAGGTATTCTACACTAAAATGCATAAAATATTGGACCCACTAACACTACGTCAGTCACGAACGAGCAATGGGCTGGACATACTGCCAGAAGGACAGACCATCGATGGACAGCCGAAATTTTAGATTGGATTCCAAGGGACAGGAAAAGACCCAGAAGAAGACCCCATGTGAGATGGGTTGATGAAATTCGAAAGTATGCGGGAGTGACATTGAGGAGACTGGCACAAGGCAGACCGTTGTGGAGGAAACTTGGGGAGACCTTCGTCCAGCAGTGGATTGATAATGGTTGACAATGATGATGATGGTGATGATGATATATATATATATATTATTGCTATTCAAAATGTTGACAACCATTTTCGAGGCAGGTGTTGCACGATTTATGCACATCTCTGTGAGTTTAAAACGAAGTACTACTACAAGATCCATCCAGTAGTTCGTCTCATATTTTTCACGGTTACTTTAAAGAAGCAAGGCATATCGCTAAAGATAAAACTGTAGGGTTACAAGCTGCAAGGGTAGAAAACACTGAGCACATGCAGAAGAATTTTAATAACCTATATAAGACCTTGTGTGATGCATAACAATCCAAAGGTATCCTCATTTAAGAAGCCATTGTTAAGTTTCATATGGATTAGAAAACGGAATTGGACAGCCATGGCCATCTATGGATTTCAGAGGTTCATGCAAAGAGCTTCAGGTTTTTCAGATTTTTCGTGGTAAGTCTTTTTGTTCATTTTTTAATACCAAATTTTCAAAATCACGATGTTTCTGTAGCAAACTTTAACGCTTGACTTTTTCCTTTTTCAGACTTTCAGAAATCCCTGTTTGTGCTTTTACTACTGCCAGGCCTATCTCGCTTCATCGCACATGAATAGATGGTAAAGAAGACATTTTGTTAGAGTCATTAAATAGAAGAATCTTGGAGCCAGAGACTCGCTAGGAGAGGCATGGGTAAATGTATTACAGTGAGAGGAAATAGCCAGTCTTTCAAGTCTCTGATCCGGAGTTCCCCTTTCCTCAAAATACCATTTTGTAAATGGCCAAAAAATGAATAGAAGTGCCTTGGGATTTCGCTGAGTACTAAATAATGAAAGCTTTTGTTCTCTAAGTGTTATAAATGATTTCCGCTGCTTTCGGGCAGTAGTTGCCGAAGTAGCAATGCTGCATAAAAAATGAAATGCTTTCACACTCTCTTATGAAGAACGATAAAACCTTCTACCGAGAAGAACCTTAAGGAATTATTATGTCGTCAAATACGTGATGACGAACTTTGTATTCTCATAAAACGCCACGAAACCAAATTCATTATTCATACCCAACCACATTATTTGATAGGCTTCATGGTTCAATAAAGCTGTTTTATGTTACCGTGAAGAAGCATGCATCGAAAACCTTGCTGAAGGGAAAATTTCGTCCCATTTTATCGCGCACTAATCTATTTCGGTTGAATTACTTGCTTAATGCGCTCATCTGCGATATATATATATTTAACATTTTCTTCTACGAACGACATGTTAAGAAACAAAATATCAAAACTGGAAATTGATTCATTTATGATTTCATTGGTACAACTGATCTTAAACATTTTAAAAGATCAGTGTGCTAATGGAAGAGGCTCACTGTATCAAAGGAAACTTTGATAATAGATCTTCGATACCAAATGTATAATTTAGTCAGTAAAAAAAGAATTATAATACAGGTATTATGGTTGCTTAATTTGCTTCTCATTTGTGGAAAGTTTCGCAGCGAAAACCCTCCGTTCTAGAGCGTGTCGTCCGTACTTCGAGTGGTGTAGTGTATTGGGTCCTGGAAGTGGGTTCGAATAGAGACTTTTTTGCATTCTAACGGGTTTGGTTATCTTCCTTCAAGAAAATCGTGGGCCCTAATTTAGGGGCGTGCAATTTCTTATAGCTGCAGATGCTAAACACATAAAAACTAAGCAAAAACAAAATCATTTGAAAAACAAAACAAATAAACCCTGAAAGCTTTGTTTTCTGGCTGTCATATATTGTAGCTTTGTTAACGTTCAAATCAAGCAGATATTACCTGAAAAATGAAAGCTCTACTGGCTTCCTACGTAATCAACGTAACGTGAACCGTCAATGCAATTTTCAATGCTGTTTTAGCACTTTCAACTTTCTTATTCTATCTGCTGTACAAAAAACATTGGAGCCAGAGAGACGCTTGAAGTTTATAGTCTAATATTTTTCACACAAGCTGCTAAAATCGGAGCCAGTAAAATGGGCATAGAACTGTTTTTAAAATGTTTTTCTGACAGAACGATTCTTAAAATTAAATATTAACTCTTCAACACACAACAAAATCTGATATCAAAACTACTTACTTTAAAGTCTGAAACTGAATTTCTCTCGTTAAGCAGATTATACCCAAAGATAAGGTAAAACAATGGGGCTTAAAGCTTTGTAATATTCCAGAGTTAATTTCCAACCTATTACCATTACTTCCTTCCGGAAATCCTGACTGTTGCAAAGTGTTTGCGCTCTTCACTTTATAACCTTTTATTAATAGCATGCTAAACAAATATATGCAGCAGATCAAAAGCCTTTCCAAGATCGACAAATACCGTATATAAATCCTCACTCACATCACAAAACTTTCCAGAAATCTCTCTAAGAGAAACAGGTTATCATGATGATCATATGTAGAGGATTTTAAGAAGGGAATGTCTGACTCTAGGTCTTAAACAACCCTTAGAAATACCTTAGAAATAGGAAGCTAGGATATTTGGGCTGGAGTGCCCGATAGGAAAGTGACACGGAAGCGAAGTAAAAAGGGGGAATAAGACGCCCTTATTTATCACCGGGGGGCCAGTACCCGGGGTCCGACAGCTTAACGTTCCAGTCCGACGCACGGCGGATAGAGCGTTCGTATCTGCCTGGAATCAAATTTGAGGTCCTTTCCGCGGCAGTCACGAACGCTGCCCACTAGGCCACCCGCGGCCCAAATAGGCTATCATGGCATTCCCTATCCTTTATAAAGCTATAAACTCATCGGATACTCACCTATTTCTCTTACGTTTACTCATCGAATACTCACCCATTTCTCTTACGTTTACTCATCGGATACTCAACCATTTCTCTTAAGTTTTTCTAACCATGCAGGTAACACTAATTAAGATTTTCTTGTAGTTGATGCAATCCCTTCCCATTGGAACAACGACGGAATTCTTATAATCCCCAAGACCTAAACCAGTTTGCCATGCAACTTTAATGATGACTAAATGTAATATGTACACAGTAGTGTCAGAATAACATGACCACCCCGGAATCAGAGTGTACCCTCTCAGGCGCGCCACAGAGTGCACGTGACAAAGTCGACCACACGGAGATATAAGCTGATGGCAAGGAAAGATCAGCCATAGTGCGTTACGTGAGTACAATGGACAGACGTAGTGATTTGACGGAAGTTCAAAAGGGAAGGATCATCGGCTACAGCGCCAAGGGCGGAAACATCTCAGAAACAGCAGACTTCGTTGGCTGTTCGCGAGGTGCTATAGTAAGGGTGTACCAAGAATGGACTGCTGGTACACCGAGTACCTCCCGACGTCATAACTGTATAGTCCCAAAGACCATCGACCCCAGCGTAGAACGTCACCTCCGTCGACTGGTAAAATCACCTCCGTCGACTAGCAATCGACAAGCAACTGTGCAGCAAGTGACCACGTAAATGAACGCTGGGCCATCCAGGTACGTGTCCCCGATAACAGAAGGGGGAACCCTGTTACGCATGGTCTCCCGAGTCGAAGCTGCGTCAAGGCGCCCATGAAAACCCAGGTCCATCGGCAACGACGCCTACAGCTCGCATGGGACTACCGTCATTGAACAGTGGAAGAGTGGGAAAAGGTTGCCTTCTCCGACGAATGGCGGTTTTTACTCCACAGAAGTGACTGGCGGTGGCGGATACGGAGTCATACACACGAGAATCAACACCCGGACACTCTTGTCGGTCAAGTACTTGTCGGCAGTGGCTGTGTGCATGTATGGACGATGTGCTCCTGGTATCAACTGGGACCGCTGGTACCAATGGATGGGTGCCTGAATGCCAATGGCTACCTGTCCATCCTCTCTGACCACATGCATCCTTTAATGTTGGACTTTTACCCTGGTGTTGATGGTGTCAACCAACAGGACAATGCACCCTGCCATGTCGCTAAGGTGGTGCGTGGCTGGTTCCAGGAGCATGACAGCGATGTTTCCGTCGTTCTCCCTTGGCCGTTAAAATCGCCCGACATCAATCACATAGAGCACTTGTGGGACTCTTTGGATCAACAGGCTTGACGTGCCGACCCACAACCACGTCATCACTGGGTCCTCCGTTCTCTTCTGCAGTTGGAATGGGCACGAGTGCCTCGGGCAACCTTCCAGGGCCTCATTGCGTTCATGCCATGCCGTCTCGCAGCTGTCATCCGAGACAAGGATGGCTATTCCCATTATACTGGAATTCTTTACCTAGCAACTTGACTAACCTAAACAATTTTAATTTATTTAAAAAAATTCAAACTCTATCTTTTTCAATAAAAAAGAAAAAAAAAGGAAGGGATTGGCAAAACGTCTTCTGATTGTCTGACTTGATGTGTCCATCTGTTGTTTCATTTGTTTCTTCTACGGGGAGTATACGGCTATGTCAGGCCATTTTGGCCTTTTCCCTTGTCTTCCCTGTTGTTACAGCCTATGTTCATCATTTACGTACTGTCAATTTTTTCCCACTCGTTTTTTTTTCTTTTTTTTTTTCTTTTCTTCTAAGAGCATGCAACAACAAAAATAAATAAAATAAATAAATAAATAAATAAATTAGGTAGGTGGGGATATTATTCTAATATGACCGTGTACTTGCGAATCCGCTGTGCATAAGCAGTTCTGATTCAGTTTCGTCACACCGTACAGCTTAGCCATATTGTAGAGACAAATTACGCCGTCGAGTCATATTATTGTGACCACCAGCTAATATCCAGAGTAACCGCCCGTGTGCATCGCGAACAGCAGCTAGACGGGCTTAGAGTGACTCAATAAGGTGCTGGAAGGTGTTCACAGGTATATGGTGCCATGCTGACTGCAGTGCATCTGACAGCTGCTGGAGGGTGCGTCGTGGAGGATTCATAGAGCGAACAACACGATCGAGGTGGTTCCACAGATGCTCAATTGGGTTTACGTCTGAGGAATAACGGGGCCAGGGAAGTACTTTGAAGTCTTCATCGTTCTCTTCCAACCACTTTTGGACATTTCTAGCTGTGTGATACGTCGCATTTTCGTGCTGGAAGATCCTGTCCGCTCCAGGAATGACAAGCAGCAAGCATGGGTGTACGTGGTCGCAAAGGATGGATTCAAAACGAATTCGGTCTACAGTGCCTTCCACAGGTATGAGTGAACCCAGAGAATGTCACGAAAGCTTTCCCCAGACCATAACGCTGCCCCCACCAGCTTGTATTCTTCCAGCAATGGTTGAAGAGTGTTTGTTCTCCGATGTTTCTCGCCTTATGCGCCAACGTTCATCCGTTCGATGAAGCAGAAAACGGGACTCATCGAAGAAGGCAATCCTTTGCCAATCAGCGGAGGTCCGATTCCGGTACTGCCGTGCAAATGTAAGCCTTTTATGTCGATGTACCTTCGTTAGCATAGGTGCAGTGACCATCCGTCTGCATCGGAGTCCTATGCGCAGCAAGGTTCGCTTAACTGTCGTTTTAGACACACTTCCGGTAGTTCCTTGTCTCATTCGGGCAGTGAGTTGCTCCACTGTAGCGTGTCGATCGGCCTTCGTACACCTTCGCAGCCGACTTACACCTCTCACATTAATGGCACGTGGTACTCCGCAGTTTCCACGTCGCGTATTCGGAATGGTGCCATTTCTCCAATAACGATACACTTTATCCACAACTACACGCGAACAGTTCACAAACTGCGCTGTTTCAGAAATATTGCCATCCTTAGCCCGAAAGAGTGGCAGTAACTGGGTGCCTTGGCCCGTGTGTGTGTTTCCAAACGCTCGTTACCTGCTTCGTGAGCGGGTCGAAATGGTGGACCCATGTTTTATCAGCAGTTATTACTGTGTTTAGAAAGTTTGGATCCTTTGCAATCATTTGTTCCCACTTATGACACACCTGAACTCTGGGTAACAATTTTTCTTTCGTCAAGTGTTGAGGCCCCCATCTGGAACACACACGATGCAGCCGTAATTTGTCGCGTAGAATGCGGAATGCCGACGTTTGTGAAATATCAGTTGACGCCGCTATGTCTTCCCACATCATTCGTCGATGTTCTTGAAGGATTGCCCAAACGATGTTAACAATACGCTCCGTAACAACACCTTCAGGTCGACCAGGTGTAAAAGCGAGTTCTGAAGACAAACGCCCTTTTTTGAAATCATGGTGTCATCTAAAATTCTTTGAGTAACCCAAACATTTATCTTTGTAAGCTCTTGTAACTATGCATTTCCCTCCCCCATTATTTACGGTGGTGTCCCAACGGCTGGATAGGTGTGCAGTGACATTCTTGAAAACCGTGCAGGTTTTGCTGCGAAGAAGTGATCAAGGAAATTATGGAGATCAACATCATTGTTGAACGTTCTGCTACGGAGTGCATTCGACAGAGATCGGAACAGGTGATAGTCTTAAGGGGCGACATCTGGAGAATAGGCCGGATGTGGAAGGATCTCCCATTTCATGTCCTGAATGGCTATTTTGGTCGTGTTTGCACTGTGAGGGCGTGCGTTATTATGTTGGAGAAGGACACCAGGGCGCCGATGTGGACGTTTCTGTTGAATTGCTGCCTCCACACGGCGGAGTTGCTCAGAATAGAGTGCAGCGTTGATGGTCCGATTCCTTGGCAGCATTTCCCAGTGAATAATGCCTTCCATGTCCCACCAGACACACAACATGATCTTCGGAGGATAAAAGTAATGTTTTGGACGTGGTGTGGGCTTCTAGTTTGGGCTTAACCATTCCCTCTGATGTCTGAAGTTCACGTACAGGCACCACTTTTCATCGCCATTGACAATACGTGACAGAAAGGGCGTGTGTTGCTGAGAATATTCGCGATAACGGGCGAGTGAGCAAGGAACCACATATGGCAACACGCTGGTTCTTGTTGTCCTCGGTGAAAGTGTGAGGCACCCAAGACCACAAATTCTGAACCTTTCTCATACGTTCCAGGTGTCACACCATTGTGGCCTGATCACGGTCGCTCTCAGCGGTTAATTCGCGTGTGGTTTGACGCTGATCCAAGTGGATGAGATGGTTCAAACAATCCTCATCAAAATGAGATGGACGACCTTAGCATGGAGACTCGTTGATGTTAAAATTGCCACCTCGGAACTGCTCAAATCATTTACGGGCTGTCCTTGGAACAGGGCGACGAAAATTTTCTAGATCCTCCCCATACACAGCATAAAATTGTCGAGTAACCTCGGCTGCTGAGGATCCCTTGTTAAAACACTCGTAGAGGAGAAGATGTCGGAAATGCTGACTCCTCTCTACTTGACACTCCATACTTCCGGACCTCAAAACCAAAAAACCATTAGCCACAATCACACAGCGCAATATGATTTAGACACACGATATTACTGGCTACATTTTGATATACAACTGGCCATCTGCACCGTCACTACTGACCTGGGAAACACTCGTGAAATAAAACGGGATGAACTTATGCATCAATCCAATATTTAGCCACGGAAAAATTTTAGGTGACCCTAGGCCACTCTATTTGTGGATCAAAGACACGGACCTTAACTGAAAACTGCATACAGGGGCTAAATGCAACTGAAATAAGTCTTCGTAGGTGTATGCTTGGTGTAACCAGGAGAGATAGGAAGAAGAAATCATGGATTTGAAAAATGACAATAGTGGAAGACATCACGATCAAAGTGCTAAAATGGCATTGAGATAAACATATTGCTAAAGGAACTCAGCACGGTTGGATAGTTGAAATTTTAAACTGGATAGCAAGGGACAGAAAAATACTCAAAAGAAACCCACCGGGGCGATGGGAGATGGATAGATGAAATCTGAAAGAATGCTGGAGTGACATGGAGGATACTGGCTCAAGAAAGAGAGCTGTGAAAGAAACTTATATAATGAACGATTTCTTTCAAACCACAATTAATTTAATTGTTTTATTTCTTGAAGGATTCAAAGCATTTTCATGGGTCTATAAATCTGTACAACATCATGAATAAAATACGGGTTCACACCATATAATACAAATTTTGAAGATGACAATCCATTTTTTGGTGTAAATATGACAAGGAGGGTAAGTCAGTTAATATCCGTAATTTTGAAAATTTTCGTCGTCCTGGAGCGGAATTCGAACCCACGTCTCCCAGATAGCGCCCGGGTATGCTAACCACTACACCACCCAGAACAACCAAGTCTCAGTTTTCAATTAATTTGAATATAACCATCACAGGATTCGCTAGTCGAAGCAACCAGCATTCATGTTTAGCGAATCTGGAGGATAAGAATCGTATTACATGATTGCCCGGAGGAGCAGATAAATCATGGCCGCCCCGGTGGCGCAGTGGTCCAAGCGATAGACTCTGATCGTTCGTCCGAAAGGGGTCCTGATTCGATTCCCGGTGAGGCATGGATGTTGTGTTTGTCTTACGGCACTGGCTCTCTCCCTTCCCTGGAGCCAGTGACCCAAAATTAGGGACGGGCGACTGCTTATAGCCCATTGAGTTGCTCACGGTGGTCGTCAAACCTGCAATAAAAAAAAATCATGAATGAAATACGGGATTACACCATATAATACAAATTTTGAAGATGACAATCCGTTTTTTGGTGTACAGACGATTAGTCAAAAGTAATGAGCCATTGGATAAGAAAACTTCAAACATGTGTAAAGTACAAACGAATACAATTCAATCTTCGAAATACAAACCATTATGTTCTATGGTCTGAAGCCATCTTTCTGCCAAATTGTGAATTCTCGATCTGTACCACTTCTTGGGTTTTGAGGTGAAAAATTCCTTGACCCCAGCTTCCACCTTATAACGGTTTCGGAAGGTTCTGCCTCGGAAGAAATGTGCCATCGACCGAAACAAGTGGTAGTCACTTGGGACAAGGTCTGGGCTATAGGCAGGATGTGAAAAAAGTTCGATTTTATCGAGCTCCCGGATCTTATCCCTCGTTGAACGGGCGGTATGGGGTGGTGCGTTATCGAAGAGAACCTGTTTTCTGTTGACCAGAGCCGGGTACTTACGGACCACAACTTCGTACATCCTCTGTAGTTGTTGAGAGTAGAGCGCAGCGGAGACGCCTCGCCCAGCTGGAACGAATTCAAAGTGTACGGGCCCTTCAAAATTCCAGCAAACACACAACATGACTTTGTGTTCGAAGCGTCCCCGCTTAGCGACAGGTTCTTGAAGCTGGCCCAGGTTAACCCACTGGTTTCGCATGTCGGAATTACGGAAAAAGATCCGCTTTTCATCAGACGTAACAATTTGCCTGATGAAACTCTCGTTCATGGAGCGGTTCAGCAGCTCCCTGCACAATTCCATCCGCCTTTGAGCTTGTGCTGTGGTCAATTCATGGAGTACAACTCGGCAGCTCCTATTGACCTTCCCAAGCTTGTGGAGATGGCGAACCACACTGGATTGTGATACCCCAATCTCGTCCGACAATCTGAGAGTGCTTTTAGTTGGTGTTGCCTCTACGGCTTCACGTAGGGCTTCCGAATCCACCGTTGGGGGTCTGCCAGAGCGAGGCCCATCTTGAAGGCTGGTGCCCCCTTGTTAAAGCGAACAAACCATGTTATTGCTGTGGCGAAGCTGACTACTCCCACACCTTCCACTGCACAAATTCCGGCGACCGCAGCATGCGCAGATAGTCCTTTTTTTTCCAATAATGACACAACAGTACTCAAACTGCCGTTTTTTTGTCCATGTTCTGAAAGCAAAAAAACAACAACAAAAAACACACAATTAATTCATATTCATGTCCACCACCAAAGTAAATTCTGATAGTCCATTAAATGCTCTTTCTACCTATAAACAAGTTCCAGTCCAAACAATTGTTTATTTCCGAAAAAACAACGCCATCTCAAAGTACCTCTCACGTGGCTCATTACTTATGCCTCACCCTCTATAAATATGACAAGGATGGTAGGTCAGATAATCGAATCCACGTCTCCCAGATAGCACTCAGCTGACCACTACACCACCCATTGAACTTAATTCAGAACTTGAGACTTGGTCGTTTTGGGTAGTGTAGCAGTTAGCATACCCGGGGCGCTATCTGCGAAATGTGGGTTCGATTCCCGCTCCAGGACGACGAAAATTTTCAAGTTTTCGGACATTATCTGAATTGTCATCTTTGTCATATTTACACCAAAAAACGGATTGCCATCTTCAAAATCTGTACAAGATTATTCTGCAGAAACCTTGCAGCTCTCCACTGCTAGAACTGCTCTCACTAACTGTGATGTGTCATGACTTTTTTTTTCTGTTCTAGTTACCTTCATCCAGCCCTACAAATTCGCAATTCTAAACTGGATGTAACTCATTGCAAGCAACATACGTCAATTGTATTATGGTTGCACTTTTTTTCTGTAATTAAAAAAGCATTTTTATAAACCATCTTTTTCAATCAACTCCAAATGCCCCCGAACACCAACTGAAAGTGGAGGTGAAGTAACATTTTTTTTATATTTATCGTTTTTCTTTTATTTTTATTGACATTTTTAATTTTTTTAAAAACATAAATGGAGCTGGTATCTTATTTATCGAATCCAGACCCACTGCTTCATCCAAATTAGCAGCCCTGTTTATCCAGCGCGACGGCTGATGATGTATGATATTTCTGTATTCCAAGATATCCATGTGAAGTCCAAAGTATGAATGAACACTATTAAAATACAACTATATTTCCACTAATACTTTACAGAGTACCGCGCATTGCAGCTGACACACATATACAATAAATATATAAAAAACGTCTTAAACGTGTTCTACGAAGTTGCTTTACTCATCCGGGAACTGCGCACTGCAGCAAGAACCACTGGTAGAGTATATAAGTCAAACTCTCTATACCTTCAACCAAGAACTTCCCGTAGAAATCCCTGAATCCCACTAAATTAACACATCTAAACTAAAACTAAAACTCTCACAATTCATATACAACAATAATAAAAATAATAATAGTAAACACTTAGGGTCGGGGACCGGGAGCCACTCATCAGGGAAAGACTCCCCCGGTCCTCGAACCATGGTTCAGGTTTAAATACGTTATCTCCAAAACAAGGGTTAAACATTTGTTTCCCTTTTTAGTGCTATACACCTGGTCTGCCCTACCTGAACCAACAACACAGAACTTAATTACAAAAACTTACCTGAAGAGAAACAACTGTAGACTTTATAATTCCAGTAAATTCAAATATATCTGAACTTCAATCCCAACACGTCCCTCTCCATATCATGCAAAAACGTACCAACAGCTGCTGAACCCACTACCAGACGTATCTTGAATTTTCGAAAGTAACCATATGATATCCTATGGCGACCACTGTCGGAATTCACAAAAAACTGAAATGAAAATTAATTGTTTTTGTGTTTTAATGAATGTCAGCCAATGTTAGGTTAAATGCTCAGGAGCGACTCGGAAGAAAATATTTTAAACTGAGGCCGGAAGAAAAATTAGTCCAAAGCTTAAGTAATGTTACATAGACTGATTTTATACGATTTTCCCGAATTAAAAGACGTCAATAATTTTTCGAAATAAAGTGAACATAATTTTAAAGCATGATTATTTTTTAAAAAAGAAGAAAAAAGTATTTTTAAGTGCTTTGTGGTATTTTTCGGATACAAAACAAAAACCCAAGCAGCTTTAAATTATTTT
Source organism: Macrothele yani (assembly GCA_039090855.1). Taxonomy (NCBI): domain Eukaryota; kingdom Metazoa; phylum Arthropoda; class Arachnida; order Araneae; family Macrothelidae; genus Macrothele; species Macrothele yani. Next base: position 76,469,822 of record CM077007.1, on the reverse strand, counting down.
TATTATTTTTTTTTAATTCTTTAAATCTTTTTAGTTTATTTTTACAACTTTAAATTATGATAGCAATTAGGACCTCAGATTTAAACAAGTCACATCACAAAACATATTTTGTTGTTATTTTACCATAAAATCGGATATGTCAGGCATTGTTTTGTACCGTAAAAGAAATGGAAATATTGTGTGGGTTAGTTCGGTCTGTGGACTGAAGCAAAATATTTTACGTATTAATTAGGAGCTCATAACGATTGAACGAGATGCACACAACTGTTGGAGCCTTAAATTGATATTACACACTATAATGAATATAGCTTTTAACTACTAAGCTAATTATAATGAATTCAGCTTCTTCTAATGCTTTATAATGAATATAATGCTTCTGCTACTAGTTTCTTCTAGTAATGGTTGTTGTTTGTTAATTATATCATGAATAAACTTTCCTGCTAGTAGTGTAGTAATAATAATGAACAAGCTTTTAACTGCTAGTAATGTTGTAGTAGTAATTAAGATGAATAAAGTCTTATGCTGGTTGTTAATAATAATCACCTAATGAAATAAACCTAACAGCCAGACAGAGATCTGACAAAACTATGAACTGAGAAAAACGTACTTACAACAAATTCTTTATTAGTGAAACTTCTGGCTCTCACATAAACGAAGATCTCTTTATACAACAACAGCTTTCTGACACATAAACCACAGCTCACTCTACGCACATCAACAAAAAGCTCTCTCACATAAACAAACGCTCTCTCTCTACAACAACCAACGCTCTCTCTCTACAACAACAAACGCTCTCTCCGTACAACAACAAACGCTCTCCCTACGCCTCGTTGAACGCGCCTATTTATACTGGCTACCACCACGTCATGACTTACACTCATTGCCAGATCTCATTCAGCGGGAGAAATAACATCTCGTTCAGTAAGAAGACAATTTACATAGTAAAATAAAATAACCAGAGATAGCAAAAATCAAAAGGAGAGTGAATCGAGAGTATACGTTACAACACATTAAACACATATACTCTCACTGTTGTCAGTAAAAATTTGGATTTATAAGAACGGCAGAGACAAAATCATCTTGAGATTCCAAAACTGAGTAAAACTTCTAAAGGTTTTTCTCGAGTTTCCTCCGTACATTTTTGCAATCAAAATATGAAAAACGAGCGCTATCTATTGGGATCCCATCATTACTGTCAAATGAACCATGACTTTCCAGTGTGAAGTTATAATGAATAAGGCTTTTGCTACCAAGCTAATTATCGTGAATATAGCTTTCACTAATATTATAATGAATTCAATGCTTGTACTAAGCTTCTAATAGTGAATTCAAATGGTTGTTGTTACTAGTTAATTAAGATCATGAATAAAGTCTCCTGCTAGTAGTGTAGTAATAGTAATGAACAAACTTATAACTTTTAGTAATGTTGTAGTAGTAATTAAGATGAATAAAGTCTTATGCTGGTTGTTACTAATAACACTAAATGAAATAAACCTAACAGCCAGACAGAGGTCTGACAGTACTATGAACTGAGAAAGACGTACTTACTTAAAACCTTTTATTATGAACTTCTACTGGTATCATCACACATAGCTACTCAAATAACACGTAGCTCCTTGCACATGAACGAAGCTCTAACAAACGCTCTCTCTATACAACAAACGCTCTCCCTATACAACAATAAACGCTCTCCCTATACAACAATAAACGCTCTTCCCGTACAACAACAAACGCTCTCCTTTTGTATCGCTGAACGCGCCTATTTATACTGGCTACCACCACGCCATGACTTACACTCATTGCCAGATCTCATTCAGCGGGAGAAATAACATCTCGTTCAGTAAGAAGATAATTTACATAGAGAAATAAAATAACCAGAGATAGTAAAATCAAAAGGAAAGTGAATCGAGAGTATACGTTACATCATCTCCCCCTTAATTTTTTTTTTTTTTCCGAAAAACCTATCAATTTTATCTTACACTTCGTTGATTGACGTTTATCGACCTCTTTTTTGTTTTGTTGTTTGGTGGCAGCAGTATTTACAATCTCAAACTTGGCATGACAAAATCAAGAAATCTGTATTCGTCTGTGAAACACTTGTATTTTTGAACAAAACAAACCTGCATCGGCATACCTTCCTTTTATTCTGCCTAGCAGGAATCACTTTTTTAATTTCAAATTACGTTCTGATTATTCGTTGAATACACACCAACTTTATCAGCAGCGAAGATTGCCTGGAGCTGCCTAACAGTAACAATTTTATTATTTTACCCCTAAGCACATAAATATATATAAAAAAATTTGGATTAGTAGATGGACATAGAAGAAATATAAAAAAAAATAACACATATACACAAAAAAGAATGCATAGGCCCACACGAAAAAAAGAAATTCTGACACGCCAACTGGTGGTGCAGGAAAAACAACAAACGGAGAATAGAACCTGTCCACGAGAACTTACTTATCTCGAGGACGCATAAAAAACTCTAGTACGATAACGTTTTCCAGGCCTAATCGGACTTGTAAATTCAGGTGGCGTAGTGCGTTTCCAAGATTTGAATGGATCTGGAACATCTGTATTCTGTCGGTCAAGAAATCCCGGCGGCTGACAGGAACGGTCCGGAACGGCTGAGTCTGGCGGTCCGGAAATCCCTGCGGCTGATAGGAACGGTCAGGAACGGCTGAAGTCTGGCGGTCCGGAAATCCCTGCGGCTCATAGGAACGGTCAGGAACGGCTGAAATCCGTCGGTCAGGAACGGCTGAAGTCTGGCGGTCCGGAAATCCTTGCGGCTGACAGGAACGGTCAGGAACGGCTGAAATCCGTCGGTCAGGAACGGCTGAAGTCTGGCGGTCCGGAAATCCTTGCGGCTGACAGGAACGGGCTCCCCCAGGCTTTTGATATGTAGTCCCTTTGTGCTGGGGCCCGTGGTGTCCTTCCAGCATTCTTTTGGACGGACGTGGCTCCGGCCACATCGTTTGATTTCGCGTTCGCCCTCGTGGCATAAGAGTAGCAGCAGGCATCGGCCCTGTTTGCCCTGAGCGTAGGTTCCAGGGGGAAACCCGGGCGGATGCAAGGATCTCTGCCTTCGTCGCTGTTGCGGCGAAGCAGATTGGGGAGACAAGTTACGTTTTCGCCCAGCTTTTGGTGTTACTGGACGGTTTGTAATTGGTGTTTAACGTTTAGGAATAGTCAAACTATTGTTCATAACTGATAAATCAGAAATATCCGAAGCCTCTGAGTCGCTGCTGTAATTTAGTGGTCGTGCAGGGCGATGTTTATTCCTTCCTATAGGAATACTCTCTGATGAGGTATCAAGGAAGTAGGAGCTTGTGGTGTTGCAGAGTTATCGGGAAATGGTGCAGCAATAGTCTTGGCAATGGTTGGAGGGAAAGGAACGATACCAGTATTTGAAGAACTTGATTCGAGCCTTGGTCTCATGGGAGAATCAGGTTGCGTGTTTGGAAACCCGTCTTGAGGGGAGGGTGAAGAAAAAATTACTGGAGATTCTTCAAAAATGTTTGTTGGTTCGTCCAAAATTTCTGGAGGTTGATCGTGAGATATAGACTCTTGAGTCTGTGGAAAAGAAGGTTGAGTAGGGTTGATTATAAAATCGATATTTCGTTCATGATACTTGCGACACTGAGCAACGTGTACGTATTGAAATTGATTGTCAGGTTTTTCAAGAACAATGTTATTTTCAAACACATTTGCCACCCGATATGGACCTTCGTAGCTGGGTGCAAATTTCTTCACTAAAGTATGAGAAACAGAAGACTGGAAGTGCGTTTCCACGAGAGTGAGATCTCCAACGACAAGATCTGGTTCCCTACGCCTAGTATTATAATATCTTGCTTGAGCCGCTTGTGCTCCTAGCATTGCAACACGAGCTTTTTCTGCCATGATTCGTACTGATTGCGGAGTTGGTCGCTGGTTTAGTTCGTCGATAATCCCCGTTAAATTTTCAAAAGGGGTTTTAATTTTGCGACCCAGAAAAAGTTCTGCAGGAGTAATTTTAGTAGATTCGTGAACAGACGAGCGGAGGGCGAACGAAAAAAGCTCAAGGTGGTCATCCCATCGTTCGTGATGATCCAAGACAAATGTAGCAATCATTTTCACTAGCGTGCGGTTTACGCGTTCCGCAGGATTACTCTGGGGATGATATGGGTAAATGAATTTATGCTTAATGTGTAGTCTCGCACACATTTTTTCAAAAATGTCAGAAATAAATTGTGGACCATTATCCGAAACTACTTTATTAGGTGCACCATATCTAGATAATACTTCATTAACTAATACATTACAAATAACTTCTGCCGTAGCGGCTTTAATGAGAAAAACTTCAACCCATTTAGAAAAATTATCAGTTAATACTAAAACGTAACGAGCTTTGTTTTTAACAGATAAAGGATAAGGTCCCAATAAATCTATTGAAATAATGTCAAAAACATGAGAACTTGAACTAGATTTCAAGTGACCGGCCGGTCTTACATTACGGTAATTATTAATCTGACACAAGTGACATGATTGAACGTATGCGAGCACCCTTTGGTACATGCCAGGCCAATAGGCAACATCCCGCAATTTACAACGGGTCTTGCGAATACCTAAATGGCCTGCAAGAGGTTTGTCATGAAATTCGTTTAAAAGAGCCATTCTAAGGGTTCGCGGAATACATAAGCGAAACTCTGCCCTAGTAGTCCTAGATTTCGTAGAGTAAAGAAGACCCTTTATGACTTCAAAATGCTGGGACCTTCCAGCCAGAGAAGGATCACTTTGTAGGGGCGAACCCGCAAGCAAAAAATTATAGATATCCCCAAAATCTGGATCATTTATTAATTCTGCCATTATCTGCTCTCTGGGTGTTATATCAGCTATTAAAAGTAAAGGCTGACATCCAGGAGTAGTTTCTGTGGGGACCCCACTAATCAGAACGCGAGACAATGCGTCCGGTAATTGATTCTTATGACCTGGCTGATACAAAATTTTGATATTGCTCTCTTGTAACTTCAGAGCCCACTTCATAAGTCTTTGAGATAGGTGCTTAGCAGAATTCAAATACTGAAGGGCAGAATGATCCGTAATTATGTTGACTGTCAATTCGTTAAGATAACATTGAAATTTGTCAAGAGCATACACAACAGCAAGACATTCACGTTCCGTAGCTGAATAATTGCGTTCAGCTTTGGCTAAAGTACGAGACGCAAAAGCTATTGGATGCCCAGCTTGTGACAAAACGCAACCAAGACCAATTCCGGATGCGTCAGTATAAATATCAAATTCCTTAGTATGATCCGGGAAAGCCAACACCGGAGGCTGAGTCAACGCAGACTTCAGTGTTTCAAACGCAGCGTTAGCCTCAGGTGTCCAAACAAACTTCTTGTATTTACGTTTTAAAGCATACAATGGCTCACAGATTGTAGCATAAGCGGGGACGAACTGCTGATACCATCCGGTCATTCCCAGAAAGCGTGATAGTTCTTTTGCTGTTTTAGGCCGAGGAAAGTCAACAATAGGCCTAATTTTTTCATTATCCGTAAATAAGCCGCGGGGAGTTATTTTGAACCCCAGATATACAATCTCGTCCCTTGCTATCTGGCATTTACTAGGTTTTAACGTCAAGCCAGCATTGTATATGAGTTGGAACACCTGTTTGAGCAGAGAAAAGGTGCTCGTCAAAAGTCTCGGATGTAATAATAATGTCATCCAAATATACATGCACATGGGGACCCAGAACAGGTCTGAGAACCGTATCCATAAGCTTTTGGAAAGTAGCAGGTGCAGAAGCTAATCCAAAGGACACACGTAGGTATTCATAAGCCCCAAAAGGAGTCACAAAGCCTGTTTTATCAACAGAGTCCGGATGTACTGCTACCTGCCAATATCCACTCGCCAAATCCAGGGTTGACATCCATTTGCTTGACGACAGGTCAAGCAAAATATGTGACATGACAGGTAGTGGATAATTGATAGTTTTTGTGACTTGGTTGAGCTTGCGAAAATCTGTCACAAAACGAAATTCATTGGGTTGTTTCTTTGGTACCAAAAAGGCAGGAGCAGCCCAGGCGCTTGTTGATTCCCTTATTATGCCCTGTTTAATCATTTCAGAAATTTGACGTTGCATTTCCTGTTTCTTATGTGGAGCACAAGGGTAAGGTTTCGTCGCTATCGGTTTCGAACCATCAGTGTCAATGACATGATAAACCACCTGTGTGAAACCCGGTTGATCAGAAAATAAACCAGGGCTTTCCTGCAAAAGTAGAGAAAGCTGGTTTCGTTGCCTCTCATTCAATTGGTTACTCAATAACAAACTCGTTATATCCATAGGAACCGTAGGAATCATTTCGACAGGTTCCGGAAAGGAAATCACATGTTGTACAAATTCAAAGTTATTTGAAACGTATGAATAAAGTCCATGCCCATTAGACATTTCACAGGTAGTTCGTCTATAAGCAGGAAAGAATGCGTAAAACGAGCTTTTCCCAGCCCTAGAGATAATGTGACAGTTCCTGTGATACTGAAGATTTCGTTATTTGCACCTCGCAAATACTGCGTCGCAGGCTGAACGAGTATTGCAGGAAAATTGTCAGTGCAAAACTTCGTATTTAGGGCTGATATTTCAGAACCAGTGTCGAACTTTGTCTCGACAATAATATCTTCAATTGTCAAGAATACATCAGGCAACTGAGGAGTTTGGACAGTCACTAATACTGTTTTAGGGTCAGAATGCTTGGTATCAGGAAGCAGGACCGACCCTTGGTCTACTTCCTTTGGAAGTTTAATGGATTCCTGGTTGGATTATCATGCGGTCTGAAACCTCGACCCTGCCGGGTATCGGGAAAATTTTCACAATGAGGAAAACTGCGTGAAACCTGCGTCGGGAACTCCGCGTGTCTGTTTACATTGTCATATCTATTACTTCTTCCCTCAGCACGGGCAGAAAAATCATCATTGTCCTGAGCATGAAAACGTTCCGAATGCTGCGGATTGGAACGGGGTCGAGCATACTGTGCATTTGTACGATATCCCGAAGATTGTTCAGAAACTCGCTGTTGGTTTGCCACTCTTCTGTGTGGTGGAACGTATGAAGCTTGGGTGTGCACTTGTGTATGCTCGCGCTGAAAGTTATTATGTCTATTATGCCGCTGAGGGTTTTCGTAATAAGCCTTGCGGGGTGCCCGAGCATGGTGAGTTGAACCATGTTTTCCATGTCGCTCTTCATACGTTCGTATGAGGCGAAGGCATTCATGAATTGTAGCAGGGTGTCGAACCCCAAGAAAATCTTGTAAAAATGGGTCGAGCTGCTGCAATAGGGTGTCCAACATGTCGACATGACTGGCATGTGGATCCCATAAGTTATATAAGCGTGTTGTTTCCAACGCAAATGCAACAGGGTTATCGTTGGGTCCTTGCTGACGAGAAAAAAGTTGTTGTGCAAGGCTAGCTCGACTGAGGCCGAAAGGAAAGACCTCCAAAAATTCTGCACGGAAATTCCCATAATGAGAATCCGGGTTCGACACTCTCCACTGCCGATACCAGGTCTTAGCGGTATCCTTCAAGCAAGTGCCTGCGATTTGTACTTTGCAGTCTTCAGGAATATTGTATAGATCAAAATGATCTTCCAAATCTTCGAGGAACTTTAAGGATCCCTCCAACCCATTGAAATGAATTGTTCCTGCATGCGGCACGAAATGGGCAAGCATTCTGCTTCGCTGAGAGGATTGAACTCCCTCAGGTACGACCCGCGACTCAGAGTAATAGGAGCTGGTGAATTACGAAATTGTGAAGAATGCCTGGGTACGTGTAGATCATTCATATCAAAGTGAGCCCCACAGGCTTTTTGCAGATGGTCGAGATTAATCCCATCACCACCGAAACTTGTCTTAGGGTGAAATATTGAAGTTGTCTCAGGTAGTGAAGACATGGGTAATAATTGTCAAGACCTCGTGTTCGAGAAAAGTTCGGGCGCCAATTATAATGAATAAGGCTTTTAACTAAGCTAATTATCGTGAATATAGCTTTCACTAATACTATAATGAATTCAATGCTTGTACTAAGCTTCTAATAGTGAATTCAAATGGTTGTCGTTACTAGTTAATTAAGATCATGAATAAAGTCTCCTGCTAGTAGTGTAGTAATAGTAATGAACAAACTTATAAGTGGTAGTAATGTTGTAGTAGTAATTTAAGATGAACAAAGTCTTATGCTGGCTGTTACTAATAACACTAAATAATATAAACCTAACAGCCAGACAGAGGTCTGACAGTACTATGAACTGAGAAAGACGTACTTACTTAAAACCTTTTATTATGAACTTCTACTGGTATCATCACACATAGCTACTCAAATACACGTAGCTCCTTGCACATGAACGAAGCTCTAACAAACGCTCTCCCTATACAACAATACACGCTCTTCCCGTACAACAACAAACGCTCTCCTTTTGTATCGCTGAACGCGCCTATATATACTGGCTACCACCACGTCATGACTTACACTCATTGCCAGATCTCATTCAGCGGGAGAAATAACATCTCGTTCAGTAAGAAGATAATTTACATAGTAAAATAAAATAACCAGAGATAGTAAAAATCAAAAGGAAAGTGAATCGGAGTATACGTTACAACACATTAAACACATATACTCTCACTGTTGTCAGTAAAAATTTGGATTTATAAGAACGGCAGAGACAAAATCATCTTGAGATTCCAAAACTGAGCACAACTTCTAAAGGTTTTTCTCGAGTTTCCTTGGTAGATTTTTGCAATCAAAATATGAAAAACGAGCGCTATCTATTGGGATCCCATCATTACTGTCAAATGAGCCATGACTTTCCAGTGTGAAGTAAAGGCGGAAATATATTTGAATTCTGTTTCCTCTACTCATTCACAATTCATTTCTCGTACATTGAAATACTTTATATGTCTGGGATAACCAGCGTTGCATTTTTCGACAGTTTCCCCAGCTCCTTTGGATTTCAGTCCGTCCAGCCGCTTTTATGTTTTCGACAGCGCGTGATCTGCCGGATATTTCCATTTCGGGTTTTTTGATCGTCTACAGAATTTCAAGTCAAAGAGGACACGTTTTCCATTTCTTGTAAGCAGAATTCTGAAGATAGTTTTTTTTCATACTTCTATTCTTGCACTTTTTTATTCGATACATGATGTGAACAAGATGAATTTCCCAATCGATAGGTTGACGGATATGCTCAGTGTTAGAAAGAAACTTTACCGTTTGAAGGGCCACAGGATGAACGGATTTTTTTGAAGAAAGAGTGCAAAGAATTATCGACTTTCTTTCATCTGTCGTGATGACTTTCTTTTTCTTGTAAAATTAAGCGTCCAAAAGTAGTTTTATTTAAAATGTGGAAGGCGAAAATTTAAGAAAATTAAGCATGCACAGTGTTTCATTTCTTAGGAATTCCAATTACATGGTGCATAAAAACCTTACTCAAATTATTCTTACGAAAGCAGCCTAGTACTGTCCGAGCAGTATGTTCTGTTATATTCTGTCAAGAAAGTGGCCTACTTTATTTTGGAGAATTTTCCTCTCTCCTCAAGTATGCTTATGCTAATCACTCTTGATGAAATTTAAGGTTATCAGTGTTATCGCGGAAATTAGCCATGCGCACTGGGCTAAAAATTGGATGTAAGGCAAAATTTGAAATTTAATAACAAATTTAAAAATTTATTGGTAATCATAAAGACTACATTTCTAATTGTAACGGTATATCGCTATCACTAACAAACTAATATACAAATGCATGTCATCCTTGTACCACGATTCAAAGTTACCAGTGGAAATGTCATCGCGTAGAAACATTTATACAGTATTAACACTTTCAAGAGGTCACTGCTTCTTTTCCAATGTTTTGTTGTTGCACGAAACAGCTTCCAGGTAGAAATTAACCTTACGCTGTAGGTTGGAAATTCCAGTTACTTGGCAGTTGGTGTGCTATTGGCTCAAACTGTTTGTTGCACATAGTGACATTTGACATGCACCCCTTGCGTCATGAACACCGGATAAACGAAAAAAGGTTGCGATCACAATGATATGCAGCATATGACTTGCTTATTATGTACTACTTAAAGAATTCATTAACTTGTTTTCATGTCTATAGGCCAAACAATTTAGAATTGTACAGGGAATCTGTATTATATATTCGTACCCAGAGCAAACCGTGCGAATTTCTTTCGAAGAATATGGTTAGTACTTTCGTATTTGGAGCGTGCGGCGTACAAGTCAGCCTCAAACTATAAAAAACCATGTGTTCTACAGGAAGGTTGCTTCCCAGTGCTTAAAAATCCCTAAAAGACTGTGGTTTCTTAATATTTGTTTTTGTGGGGAATGATTTTGATGGTCGCATTTGGAAATAAGAGAAGACGCAGAATGGAATGATAATGGGATGACGGCCTTAAGGAATGGGGTCTGAGAACTTGCTTGCATTTCCCGAAAATTAAAATTCCACGCATCTGTAAATAATTTTTGTGACCCTTTCTGTTGTCCTGTTCACGAATGCAAACAGTCGCTTTCACTGCTTCTAATTATTTCAATTACTATTTTGTTTATGTAATACACAGCACAGCTTACCTTGCTCAACCGAATTAAGCTGTTAGGAAAAACTTCATAACTTTGGTCAAACATTTTACTTATTTTATCCTTGAATTTTGCTACATTGTAACTACTATCACTCGTACAGGGTTATGCTTGCTGAAGAAGTAAGGTGCGGAAAGCGCGCGTGCGAATTTTTTCTTTTCAGCTAATGAGACTTAATTCCCACACTGTTTGTGTATAAATTATGAGCGCGAGTAATCAGCATTAGAAGAAATGTTTGACAGAAATCTGTATTTTTAGAAGCAAAAGGAAATAGAATTATTGAATAACAATAATGGCTGTAACAATCACATAGCTCTCAGTGGTGAATGTTATCTTTCAAAAGAATAACTGAAAAGTTTTTCCTTTGAAAGATAATATTCATAATCGAATTTCTATATTCTGTGATTTCAGTATTTTGATTTAAGTGAAAAGTGAAGAAAGCTGTGTTCTTATCGGATGAACCTCTGATAGATGAAAATCGCACTTAGATCAGAAAAGATAATCTTACATTTACCTTGTTCTCGAATAAGAGCAAATTATTCATGAAAGAGTTCAGCCGGTATTGTATACTGTTCTCTTAGAAAACTTCAACAAAGTTTTGAAATCAAATTGTTCTTACTCTGTATATTGATTTCAGTGACAATGGGCATTAAAAAAATGCAAGAACATGTAAAAGATTTGTTTTAGAAAAAGATGTAAAGCTAAGAGCTATCCACTTAAACGCTATGGTTCTAAGCATGTAAGTTTTGCTACAGCATTGGAAAGTCAACAAAATGTAGCGAATACAGTTAAATAAGTGGAAATTCAAGATCAAACCTTGATATTAATTCCCCAACAGCTACTTTCCAGTTCTTTTTCACAGAAACGGAAACACTGCAAATTCTGCCATGATAAAGTATGCGAAATGAATGCTGGCATTATGAAAAATGATGTGCAAATAGCACATACGCACGCACTTAGAAACAAAACAAGCAGTTAAAATGAAAATGGCTTGAAAACAGCCAAAAATAGTGAAAATAACCCCTAAAATGTTTATTTGAAATTAATGAAAACGAAATAACAAACATCTACGACGTGGTATATTGAGTTAGTTTCTCTAAAACACAGACGACAAATCACAGTATTTTTTCTGGCTTGGAGTGAGTTATTCTAAAACTTTTGGGAAAAACCAACAGACTTTTCTACTGTTAAATTTGATAAAACTTTAAACAACATAAGTTCAGAGAATGCTCATTTTGTACTAATCATAGAAACTAGATTATGAGCTAAATGATTTTTTTTGGTGAAGAATATCACTGTCTGGTAAAGCATGGCGCATCATTTGGAAGAATTGTCATAAAAAATTGTATGGAAAAGTATGAAAAAACAAGTTGCTGTGGGAGTAGTAGATGAAAACGATCTGTACAAACTTCTGATGAAAAGACATAATTTACTTAATGAAGCACCAGAATTAACAAAATATTGGAAAATATTTAATTGTTTTAATCTTTGGTTAAAAATGACTAAGGAGCCGAAATATCGAGGTTACACATTAAGCGAATAAAAGCAGTTAAGCAAAACTACAAAAATATCATAGAATACTATGCGTGAGATATTTTAATGTTTCCGGATTGAAAATACGTAGGTTTCTATCCGAACAAATTCAAAGGAAGCTCGACGATAGAGTCTAAAATGTTTTTTGTCTTTTACGACGAAAGATCGAAAGTTCAGAGAATTTTAACATCTGAGAATGACGAAGTTATAGTGAGTCTTAGTAATGAATTTCGTAAAATAAAATGTTTAAAAAACAAATGCGGGCATAAAACTGTTTCTGAAAACACAGAAGTATCGTCACAAGATATAATAATTGATAAACAGGAAACATCTTTGGAACTGAGGAAGAAAGAGTTAAACTAACTTAAAACTAAAACGCCCAGGAGATCAGGGAGAATAAATAGGAGTGTAACATCAAACCATATAAGGCAGCACACACACACGCATGCGAGCACGTAAATACAAGTTAAAAAGCGTAAACGAACAAGAAAGAAAACAGAGGACAACATGAGATCTTTTCTACCATCCACTGAAGGAGAAGTTTTGCCACACAAGAAAGTGAGAGAACTCAAAGGTACAAACCAAGTCTTGTTGCTTAGGATTCTCACGGAGAGATGGTTTTGATTATGGCAAATCATTTTCACCAGAGGTGGGAAAAGCTTCATCATGGTCATCATATTACAAACAGAACAGTTCTGAAAGTAAGAGATAAGAAAACCGAATTCATTAAAAAAAAAAAAAAAACATATCCAATGCTTAGACATTAAGAAAGCATGCCTGTACTGCAATTTTGGGCAAGATGGATACCTGATATTCTGAAGACTGTACAGTTAAAAATAAAAAGAACAATGACAATTTCGAAAATCAATATAAATGCAAATGCATAAATGCTTAGTAAGGTGCGAAATACAAAAATCGAAACAAACCAATGCTTCTTACTTTTAAAGGCTGTTACCCATGTCACATTTTACGTTGCCGACATCTTGATTTACGGGAAATGATGAAAATGCCTTTTGAAGTGAAAGATGTAGACGCTAAACAAATTACCTAGACATCAGCGTCGAAAGAGAAGAAAGTAGTTCATTACAACAATAAAACAATTTAAAATACCGTAGAGAGACTTGATGGCAACAAGATGAAGGAAAGCAGTACTCTCCTGACAGCTGGTTAACGGAACAACTCAGGGTTATCATCAGAAAGAAGAATCATAATGTACCGAGGAGCATTGCATCGTCTTTTAGCAGTTGAGACCAGTAACTTATTTGCCGGTTGATTTATTTGGTGGAAAAGTAGACGGACCATCACACTCAAAGTTAGTTCTTTCACAGTTCTGGATCCAGTGAGCCAAATTAGGGACGGGCGACTCCTTATAGCCTTTCATGCTCACGCGCTTGATAAAAGTCAAAGCAAAAAAATGTTTTTTTTTCTGCATCATATTATGTATCATTGAGATAGAGTTTTTTATGCTAACGAAAAAAAATTCTACGATTATTTTTTTATACATCTGAAGCAACAATGTAAATTCCAATTCACCACTTGTTTTTTTTTTTTTTTTTTTGATTGGAGGTTTAACGACCACCGTGAGCAACTCAATGGGCTATAAGCAGTCGCCCGTCCCTAATTTAGGGTCACTGGTTCCAGGGAAGGGAGAGAACCAGTGCCGTAAGACAAACACAACATCCATGCCTGACCGGGATTCGAACCCGGACCCCGTTCGGACGAATGATCAGAGGCCATCGCTTAGACCACTGCGCCACCGGGGCGGCAATTCACCACTTGAAGCAACAGAAGCTGAAACTGGAAATTGTAAAGATCGGATAAGACCGAATAAGGTACAGATCTCTGAAGTAAACAGGAATGGTATGTGAAAATATGAGGCAATAATAGTAAATTCGTGTGTCTGTATGAAATGTATAGAAAAAGTATAAATGAAAAACATTCTCAACAGAGTAGAAAATTTTGTGAATAAATTGAAAGTGCAGATAACTGCTGAAGCAGTTACAAAATATTTAAGTAAATGTAGAACAGTAAAGGAAAATAAAAGAAGGGTGAATGGATCAAAGAAGCTGAAAACAATTCTTTGAAGTACTGATCAATTTTGCAATGCTTGAAACGCACCAAATTTATTTAAGAAGAATCAGAAGTTCAGAAAGCAAGAAGAATAAAGGTGCAGCAGTGAACGGAAAATTCGTCGAGTAAAAGATTTAGATCTAGGAAATCGGTCAGCCATTCAAAAATGAAAGCAATATAAAAGACAAGGAGAAAGTGGAGCCATATGCACACGAAGAAGAGGATAACAAAATAAAGTGATGCATCGGAACATTTTCTTTCTGTGAGACTCACCACGTTACATTTACTTGTGTGTACATGCTGTAATGAAATAATGAGAACCTATCAACCAAGGCAATGTCACTGCACTGGCTGCAAGTCTAGTTTGCATGATTTGCCTGATTCACTTCCAGAGCAGCTCGCAAATCGATGATAACAATAATTCGAATTCACTTTACTGACTGACCTCATAAAACTCTCTCTGTGCTTTATAAAACGTACTCTCGGAGTTTTGTGATAAGGAAACGGAATGGCCGCGGAAATGAAGATATTTCAGGTTCGGGGAAACCGCAAAGCGAGTGGCGCCACGTAATCAAGTGAATGCCAATTCAGCAAGATTGGCCTCTGCGACTTTATTGAGTTTAAAGCTTTAGGGGAAAAAAGCAACAGAATTTCACCAGGAAAGGAGAATTCTTCTTTACGAGATGGCAACATTGCGATGTGCCGTACTCTTTTCAACAGAACCTAATCAATACCGGGTTCTTGTGCTCGAATAAAATCATCTCCAGCGAGTTTGACGGGCGGAATTTTTTTTTTTTTTTTGCATCACGTGTTACTTCCAGCTGGTCAGGCACAAATTCCTATTATGTATCAAACAAGGCTGAGGCAACTGAATTATGAGATATTAAAAGACAGATAACTGCACTGTCCGTGAAACGCACGACAGTGAGTAGAGCATTGGCACAGAGAAAGGACACCACAAACTAGAATTGCATTATGGAAGTAGTTTTAGTTTGAGTTTTCCCCGAACTCAAGGGTCTTGGCCAAAATGTGACTTTTAAGAATACAGTGAAACCTAAAAACAACGTATCTTTACAGCATGAATACTAAAAATACGACATACCGAAAATAACATATGCAGCGTAGAACGAAGAATAAACAGTAACTTACACTCACGGAGAATGAAATTTGCGCACCTAGAAGAAAACATGCTACAACCGCGAAACTTTGAAAACAGCTAGAGTGCGTGCTGGTATGCAAATGATCCACGTTTGGTGCTAGTGCGCATGACCGCACACACTGTGGAGGCGCTGTAAGTACGAACCGGCAGCCTTATAAACCGGCGGGTAGTCGATGCCCCATGAAAGCGAAAAGCACTGCCGACGCAAGCAAGAGTACAAAGTGACGAGAATGCCGGAAAGACGCCATAGACGTCGATTTACGCAACTTACGGACTTTAAGAGACGCCTGATCACCTGGCTGAAAACCGCAGGGTGGTCGGTGCGCCGTATAGCCCACCACGTGGATCATTTTGACCATACCGTCCCACTGCGTTGGGAGCAGTGGACACGTGACGGCACTACCAGACAGCAGAGCGGCTTCGGACGGGCCAGAAGGACCACCGGAGGAGAAGATCGACGGATCGTGCGCCAGGCACAAACGGATCCCACGGGGACCCGGTCCACTATACAGGCAGATGTAGCGGCTCCTGTGTGCCCACGAACCATTTCCCGACACCTCATGGGAGCGAATCTGCGATCCCAGCGCCCCTTACGTGTGCTGCCATTAACACCGGAACATAGCCGGCTCTGTGTGCAGTGGTGCCAGGCCAGAGCGACATGGAACGCCACAGACTGGCGACGTGTGGTGTTTAGCGATGCGTGTCGCTTCGTTTAAGGAACACATTCTCATCGTGTCCGGGTGTGGAGGTCTCCAGGTCAACGGCACAATCCGAACCTCGCTATCGAGCGCCACGCCTCTCTCACTGCAGGCATTATGGTCTGGGAAGCCATTGCCTACGATAGCCGATCAGCTCTAGTAGTGGTACGTGGATCATTGACGGGCCAGCGGTATGTGGATAAGATCCTACGACCCCATGTGCCCGGTGCGCTATACCAGCAAGATAATGCTCGCCCTCACACGGTCCTGGTTGCCCAGGACTGTCTACGTCATGTCCAGACACTTCCATGGCCTGCCCGCTCCCCGGAAATGTTCCCTATCGAGCATGTATGGGACCAGTTGAAACGCCGGCTACCGCCATGCTGCACTATCTGGGATTTGGAGCACACCGTCCAACACGTGTGGTCCAGTCTGCCGCAGAACAACATCAGTCGTCTGTTCGCCTCTATGCCGGACCGTATTGCAGCATGTATCACCGCACGAGGCTGTGCGACGCGCTGTTGATGACCGGACTGCGTACCACAGATCCCTCTGTAATTGTTCTGCAGCTCTGTTTTTGCCATCATGCATATCATTCATCTGTATATAATTACGTACATAAAATTTCAGTTCAATCCGATGCTTCCTTCGTGGTGCGCAAATTTCATTGTCCGTGAGTGTACCTTGCCTTATTTCTTGAAAAATAAACTAAAATATTTTTTTGTTTCATATACAGGATTTGTCACTTTGCATTTTATTCCAAAATAAAATATAATAAATGAGATGAATGAAAGTGAAGCGAATTAGTTTATTCGGGGAGCAAAAATCTTCAACGGTCCAAAAGAAATTACAGTCAACTGTTACAGTGAACTTTCGGCTATAGTGAAGCTAAATCATTGGTCCCGACTCGCAACATCGGAAATGTACATTAAAAATTTTGTTTATAGTGAACCCTCAACTTCGGTTATAAAGAACCTAAAAAATAAAACTTCAAAGAAAAGAATGTACTTGTAACATGTAATTGTAATTTATTTCAAAACGAACCTTCTTGTAAAAACTTGAAAGAATGTGTTGAGAATAATATTATAGGCCTACTATAATATTATTCTCAACACATTCTTTCAAGTTCTTTCATTACTCCTTAAGCGCATTGAAGGTCAAAGGTATGATTAAAAACCTCAGGAACACCAAGCTGGTGTTCCTGCCTGCTAACACCACGTCAGACCTCCTCCAACGCATGGATCAAGGTGTGATTGGAAGCTTTAAAACCTATTACAGAAGGGAAGTAATGTTTCATTTAATCCGAGCCTTGGAATCAAAGCAGAACACATCAATAAATGCTCTGAATGATGTACGTTTTGGGAACAAAGCGTGCAGGAGTGTGTCAACTGTCGCTATGCAGAACTGTTTCCGGAGGTCTGGTTCGGCTACTGAACGTGTGGCATTCAAAGAAGAGGATGATGTACAGAGGCACATCATCTTCTTCTAGCGAAAAGAAGAGGATGATGTACAGAGGCACATCATCTTCTTCTAGCGATGAGTGTCCTTGAGAGCAAGGACCGGTTTCAGCATATCGGTGCGAATTCCACTGAAGCTGGGAATTTTACCGATACTGACTGTGAAGTTATAACGAATGAAATCCCCTCGGATGAAGCTATTGTCGAGACTGCGAAAACGATAATGAAGAACGTGTTCCAACAGTGAAAGAGACATTGGAGTGTGTCAGGACTGTGCTAGAATGTATGGAAAATGTAGAGTTGAGTGTAGCAAAAGCACAGACTCTAGAAAAGGATATAGAGAAATATTTATTAAAAATGTTTGCAGCAAGCAGCGGCACATAACAGATTATTTTCATGTTAATTAAGGTAATGTAAAATTAATTTTGTTTACTTAATTTAATGAATATATACTACGTTCATAAAAATATTAATTTTTAGATACATATGTGTATATTTTATTTTTTTGCTCACCATTCCACTCAATTCAGGTTTGGGGAAGACACTTCGGTTTTAGTGAACCTCGCACATAGTGAACGAAATATGCGAGTCCACTAAATTGCACTATAACCGGAGTTGACTGCATTTCTTATGAAAATGTTTTTAAAAAAGAAAACAAAAAAATGGGAAAACGAAACTGAGGTTTAAGAACTTAGTATGAACACAAAAAAGTGGGATTTTAAGTGAAAAAAGTTCAGCAACTCAAAATTTAATATACACCGGCGTGTAAAAAGTAAAGACGAGACGGTTTTTCGAATGTAACGTCGTGCAGAAATGCTCCACATCGACTCAAATCATACCATAAGATCCCCAAGATGTAAGAATATGGGACAAGGGAGCAAAACCGTCCAAACAAGGAATCCAAAGGATACAAAGGCGCTTTATTGAAAAGGTAGCTACGAGCACAACTGGACAGAAGACAGAAACGTCCATGTGACAGGCGGCTGCCAAGAAAAATCCAGTCTTTAGTAGGGGATATGATCACCCCTGACTGCGTTGCAGGATTTACAACGTCTGTCCATGCTGAGGACGAGGTTGTCAAGGAGCTGTTGAGGCATCGCGGCCCATTCCTCTTGTAACGCCAATCGCAGCTGCGGAATCGTTGCTGGCGGTTCGTGACGTGCTTCCAAGCGTCTTCCGAGAAGGTCCCACACCTGTTCGATTGGATTTCGGTTCGGGGACCTTGCGGGCCAATCCATGCGCTGAATATCTTCAAGCTCCAACAGCTCTGAGACAGGCACTGTACGATGAAGTGTAGCGTTGTCGTCCATGAAGAGGAACTCAGGACCCACAGCACCTCTAAACAGACGCACGTGAGGCAGGAGAACCTCGGTACAATTTAGAAACCAGTGATTGAACCTCCTTGGAAGATGTGGAGGTCAGTACGGCTACCAAACATGATACCGCCCCAAACGAGAACTCCGCTACCTCCAAATCGTTCCCTTTCGATGATGTTGGAGGTGTGATTTCGTGTTCCCAGCTCTCTCCAGATGTGTATACCCCCAGAATCGCTCGTCAGACTAAATCTGCTCTCATCCGTAAAGAGAACTCGACCCCATTGCTGATGTGTCCAGTTCTTTTGTTCCTGGCACCACAGAAACCGTTGTCTCCGATGAGCAGGCGTTAATGGCACACACCGCACTGGTCGTCGTGTAAATAGACCACCTTTATGCAGTGTCCTGGCCACGGTAAAACGCGATAACGGACGTCCAGTTGTCTGTTGCACGTGCCTTGCGATTTCTCCCGCTGTCCGTCGTCTGTCTCTTCTCGCCTGTAGGAAAATATGCCGGTCGTCCGCCGACGTGGTTACTCGTGGACGATCACTGCTAAACTCTCGGACAACTGTTCCTGTCGTTCGAAATGCTCTCCAAGCTCGTGAAACGATGCTGTGAGCGATCCCGAACTCCTCGGCCCCACTAGTCACACTTCGACCTTCTTCCAACTTCCCAATGACGCGACCTCAGGTAAAGTCATCCAGGTGTCATCTACTGGATTGCCTGTTGGCCATAACACACGGTGGCAGCAACTCGACGTCGTTCAAACCGATGTGCACCGTGGAAAAGCTTTCACCGAATTGCTGAGCGTACACTGCCCGTGTGCTTTATACCCTGCCGACACTCCCCCCCCTACGTCATGCTGCATATATGCGCATGCCCTACCGTACCGGACCCTAGTCTATCTCCTGAGTGGTATTTCAGTCCGTTCTGCCTGCTCGTTCCGCTGTTATGCTAATTTCTCCTCTTCGTCCTTAATTTTTGCTCACCAATGTAGTAGTTTTACGGGCAAAGGATAAGCAAAACGAATTCAGTTTAACAGCAGCGTTAATTAAACTTTAGTGTTTTCAAATCTGTGCTCACCAGACACCTAGCTTTTCCAAATGATCTAAAATTTGGAGTGTAGAGAAATCAGTGAAACAATTAATACATTAACCAAACCTAAGGTAGCATTCAACTGAAGTAAAGTAATCCAATTCTGGTTCATACGAAGTCCAATCAAATCATACTAAAACAAATAGCTGTTGCGTATGGTACTTGAACGAGTGATCCGTTTTCATAAAAAGAAGCATAAATAATGTATACTTCAGCGATGCTACCCATTTTCGTTAGTGCCAAAACCTCTTCTGAAGATTTAGTCTCGGAAAATATATAAAAGATAAGGAAATGCGAACAGAGTACTTAAGGGAACTTTTTTCTCGGGGATGATATAACTAGTAAATTTCGGTTCAGCGCTCTTCATACATTTTATATTGCTCCAAGTTAGTAGCAAAGTTTTGTGCCTTTTTCCTGTCTTACGTCTCAGCATACATGCTTCAGTATGCCACAGAAATTCTTTAGGAAAAAGCACAGTAAAATGATGAAAAAAATATCCTTCAAGTATATCCTCATTTTTGTTGTTATTACACTGCTGGCCTCCCAAAATGCAACACAAAGAAGGAAGCATCGATTGGCCTGAAATTCTCAGCATGCGTTGCCCGCGAGAGGACATGCAAACGATTAGCATTGCAGGGCATATGCAAATCATGTGCGCCCGGCACGCCACCGAGAAGCACTATAAGAAGGGTGCACAGAAGGCGGGGTGTAAGTAGTGGAAGTGTGTTGTGCTGCCGGACCTGTACGTGGGAAGTTTCCTGATGCCTCGTCGCAGAAGACGGTAGTCATTCCAGCACGTTTCGGAGTTCGACAGAGAACGCATAGTGGCTTATCGCGACAGCGGTTTATCGTACCGAGACATCGGCGCCCGTGTGGGACGACATCCAGCCACAGTGAGGCGAGTATGGATTCGGTGGGTGCAGGAAGGACGGACGGACCGACGGTAGCGATTGCCGCAGGCGCGGCACACCACCGAACGAGAGGACCGGCATGTTGTGTGGCGGGCATTGACGGCTCGCACAGCCACATCACGAAGAAAATAAGGGTGCGTTGCGCAACAACCTGTGCCAGTAAGTACCGTTCGACGTCGTCTGCAGGAGCGGGGACTTGTCGCACAGCACCTGTTGCTCCGATTACCATTGAGGTTACACCACCGGCGAGTGCGGCGGCAGTGCGCCCTTGAACGCCGCACCTGGACTACGTAATGGCACGACATTGTCTTCTCTGACGAATCCCGCTTCAGCCAGGAACACCACGATGTTCGGATTCACGTGCGGCGGCACCGCGGCCAGAGACTGAATGACGCCTGCATTATGAATCGCCATACCGGTCTGTCGCCTGGCGTTATGGTTTAAGGCGCAATTGGATATGACACCCGCACCCCTCAGGTACGCATCGCCGGTACACTCAACAGCCACCGCTGCATCTCCGACGTTTTGGAGCCTGCATTCCTCCCTTACCTGCAGGACCTGCCAGCGGCCACGTTTCAACAGGTCAATGCGCGTCCGCACGTGGCACGCATCGTGCAACAATTCTTCAATGCCCACCAGGTGTCACTGCTGCCGTGGCCCGCCTGTTCTCCCGATATGTCGCCCATCGAACACGTCTGGTCGCTGATCGGCAGCCGAGTGGCCCGGCAAGCACCACCCGCGGCTACGCCTGATGAACTGTGGCAACGTGTGGAAGCAGCCTGGACCGACATACCCTAAGCCCACGTCCAAAGCCTCTTTCGTTCGATGCCGCGGCGTGTATCGGCCGTTATTGCCAGCCATTGGGGCCACACGAACTATTGATGTCTGCGTGTTCCGCAAGTCGCACGGGCCTGTAAGCTCAATCGTTTCATCTTTGTATCTATTGTTATGTGCCCAGTAAATCTGGCTTTGCTATCTCGTGTCCTTCTTGGTGTTACATTTTGGGTGGCCAGCAGTGTATGTAGCAACATCTAAGAGAAAGACAACAAGAAACACACCTACCTTGTCACATAAATTGCTATATTTGCAGTATTGTTTCAATACCGTACTTTTTCTCTGAAAACCAAAATCCAGCACTAAGCTAATCTTAATCAATAAGAGAGCAAAAAGAAAAACATAAGGAATTTTCACACGAAATACATTATTTTTCTTCTGTTGGAGGCAAGCGTGAAAAAAAAAGATAAAAATCTCTGCCTCGAATGCAGCCTTTTAGAGGCAAAAGGGATTTGCATAATTTGGTCACGCCACAGAACTTGCATACATTGTTCAGCATATTAAGTCCTTCCCTGTTTGGGGTACTAAAAAGCACATCCTCTCATTGTTTTTATTCTGCAATGTCCTGAAAAATTCAGGAAGTTCGTATCGTTGGCATTTGGTCTTTGATAACCGTTCCGCTTCCCGACTGGTAGAAATCGCTGATCCTTAACCATTTGTCCGAGCTGGGGGATGGTGTGCTTGTCTTACGGCACTGGATCTCTCATTTTCGTAGAACCAGTGTCCCTAAATTAGGAATGGGCGACTGCTTATATCACTTTGAGTTGCTCGCGTTGCTAGTTAAATCAGCAAACAGCAACAAGAGCAAAAAATAATTGTTTAATGCAAAAGCTTAGTTTCCTACACATCAGTAAAAACAGACAGCGGGAAGTTCATCATTCACAGCATACATCAGCATACACAAAGACAAAATCAGTCCTAAAGAAAATATTTTGGAAGATCTTGCAAGTGTCCTTAATTTTGTCATGAGTTAAAAATCTTTGTAAATCACACATCACTGGGACTCTGCCCATCCCTTATTCGATCGTCTCTCCCTTTATTTCCTCTAGTTCCTACATAGCAATTTTTGAGCCGCCGGCTCTAGTGTGCCGGTCCTTTTCCTTTTTTCTTCTTTTCTTTTATTAAAACACAGGGAACTTTATTTCCCCATTTAGCGCCCGCTATGCTACTGCTTTTTATATGAAGATTCCTTTTGTCGACCCACTGATCGGGGTATCACCCGAAAAAGTGAGTACTTCTGTAATTACAGCGATTTGTACGCTTTGGTGCTATCTTGCCATATTCTTTGGCGAAACAGAAGCCGAGTAATTTGAAAAGCGATCTCTTAGACTTTTCTTTCTTGGATGGGCCAATTTCTGATCAATCAAGATCTCTTACGAACTTTGACCACCAGCGCTGAACCTTTAGTGTTCTACTTAAAATGCAGCCAAAGTCCATCGAGAAATTGCGTTCTCCTTCTGAGCTAAATTTTACTACTTTCTTTTCGGAAATGGACCACTTTTTCTCCCAAGCAGATAAACAGGGGCAAAAACTGCGCGGAAGCTGGATCAATGAGATGAAGCGGTTCGACTACTTTCTCGTCATTTACGTACACCTCCCTCACTCAGATGCCTTTCAATATGTTTTCCTTTTTTCTGAAAATTTGGCAATTTAGAAATTTTCAGTCAAAAAGTTTGTTCTTCAGAATTCCAGTGGAGTTCCACAAACGTTTTCGAAGTGACAGGGATTATGTCTTTTAAAATCCTCTTTCAAACAGAGGAAGCCCCATGAATAAGTTAGATCTGAATTGCTTACGGTTCAAGACATTCCTTAAAATTTTTATGGTATCTCTGAAATTTATGCGTACTATCGAAAGTGAGTTTTCATACGTATCATTGTCATTTTTGCGCATCATCGAAAGCGTATTACATCAAATAGTTCGTATACTCCAATGAGTCAGTAGTTTTTGAATATCATATTCAATACAGCAATTGGCAACAATTTCTGTTGGGTAGTATTAAAACACTTTTAATTTTACATTCAATGGAAGAATTAAAGCCCTATAGAGAAAAATCATAGACTGCGGAATTTCCGATAAGGTACAATTTTGAAGAGCCTTAGCTGGTGTCACAAAGTGACCAGAGTTAAACCTCTTACTGTTCAACAGTACCTTAAATCGGAGCAGCGAAAATTCTCTCAGTAGCTTCAATATAGTGGAAGCTGGAAACCCGGTGTCCACAAACGAAAAGTATTTTCGAAGGCTTCGACAAACTGCAGACTACAGACATTGTGTTGATTATAATATTAAGAAAACAACTTTAGTTCACAATTATTTAATTTTTTCTTGCTGACCAAAGTTTCTCTGAGCTGTGGCTTAGCTTTTTCGGGACAAATGCCACGTAAATATTCGAAACACTTGTGACATGATCAATGGTATTTACAGTCACGGGTTTTTTTGTTAGTTGCTTCTATGCGCTTGATAGGAATGAAATAGTGTGGATGTCATGTCGTTGACAAGTTGCGAATAATTTTGATATGGTATTACATGGTAAGTTTCCAAAATATCGTGTCTGGTGGTTGAATTAGGCCTGTCGATTAGTTTCGCTCTTTTTTTCATACAGAAATCTATGGTCATTTTCATAAAAATTGTTTTGCCATCTATGGATTCTTTAGGTCACAGTTCAGAACGTAGGTCTTGTGCTCCTTCAATCGATAACGCACGGCCCAACGGGTCTGTTCTTTATACGAACCACCACATTCACATGAGATTTGATAAATTCCCCTCGAGCTCTTTTCAACATGGTCCTTTGATCCAAAGAAGTTCATTTTGTTTATGGGCTTAAAATCACTTTAAAATTAAAAGTTTAGATAATTTTTGAAATTTTGAAGGCAAAGTCACTGGAAAACGGAACAATAGTGAAATTCTCTCGTAATGGACGCACAATAAGAGTTAACGTGGAAATAGGCTTCGGTTTCCGGAACTTTGTTAGAGCCTGGTCTATAACGGAAGGGTTGTATCTTCTCTCCGCTGCAACATGTTTAAGAAACTCAAGTTCTTTTTGTTTCGAATAGTCTTTATCCGAACATATGCAGTATGTACCGCAGGATATGCGTAACTGTAAAAGGCGTTGAATTTTTGTTGCCGAAAGTTATTGGACCTGGCCTGCGGAGGTTAAGGAACAGCGGAAGGCTTACGATAAATTGCAGTTACAAAAGATCCACTTGAGCGTAAAACTAAGACGTCAAGGAATGATAGGCAATTGTTGTTTTCAGTCTCACAACTGAATTGAATATGGGGATCAGTGGAATTTATAACGACTAATTTTGTAAGTTCAGAATTTTTTTCCCTATAGAACGAAAGTATCATATCCAAAGATCAAATTTCACGAACTGGAAAAGTTTTTCTTCAAATTGACTCATGCATATTTCGCAATAATACAGATGACAGTGGATTACCAATGTCTAGACCTTCTGTTTTCTCATAGAACGTCCCACGGAAAGTTAAATGTTTTGTTTAGTGCGAATTTCCACTAGTCTCATTATTTCCTCTACTTCAGGGTGGCTGTCCTGATGCTCAATACGGGTAAGACTTGCTTTTAATGATTTCAGATCTCCTTTTAGTGGAACATTAGTGAAAATTGGTACGACATCAAAATATAGCATATACTGATCTACGTAGGGATGAAAGGCTCCAAAAGCATCGGTGTTACTCTAACTTACTCAGAGAACGACTGAAGGAGTTGAAATCATGTGACAGGGATGTAGAAAAGAAGTGGACATGTTTTAAGAATTGTGTTGTAACTGCTGCTGAAGAGGTCTGTGGTATTGCAATGGTGGATAACAATAGAGGTGATGCTTGGTGGAACAGTAAGATTAAAGAAACAGTAAAGAGCAAGAAGGAAGCATATTTGAGGATGCTGCAAGGTAGAGTTTCTATGGATAAGTATTGCTATAAGAAGCATGAGACAGCTGAGCTGTTTCTTTAGAATAAGGCAAAAGATAGAAATGAAAAGGTGAAAAGGCTCCTGTCTTTGGCTTTTTGGAAAGGTAGAAAAGCTATCTGGAAGTACACAAGACATAGAAAAGATAGGGAAAGTAAAATTCTAAGTTGTGTGAAGAATAAGACCGGATATATGATTTGGGAGCCCAATGAGTTAAGTGAAAGATGGGGAGAATATTTCTGTGAATTATTAGAGGGTGAAAGCGAAGGTGATTCTGAGGCTGAAGTAGATGATGTTACAGTGAGAGATGGAAACAGAATCGGGATCTCAAAAGAAGAGGTGTGTAAAGCTCTAAAATCTCTTCAAAATGGGAAGGCTTCGGGAGTAGATGAAATAACTGCTGAGATGTTAAAATATGGTGATGACTCTGCTGGTTAACTGAAATTTACCAGTTCTTCTGGGAGTTAGGAATGGTCCCTCGGGAGTGAAGGGATGCTATCATTGTTCCCTTGTACAGTGTAAGGGGAAAGGTGATGCAACTGATTGCAAGAACTATCGTGGTATCAGCTTACTTAGTATACCAGGGAAAGTGTTTGGTAAGGTTGTTATTAATAAGGAACGAGGTCTTACATCGGAGAAAGTGTGGAATATACAGAATGGTTTTATGCCTGGTAATGGCTGCACTAACCAAATTTATGCATTACGCATAATGATCGATAAGTATTTGTCTGTTAGTAAGAAGGATTTTGCTGTCTTCATAGATTTAGAGAAAGCTTATGACACAGTGAATAGGATACTTCTGTGAAAGGTCCTGAATAAATATGGCATTAATAGGAATCTACTTAACAGTGTGAAAGGCCTGTATGCTAACAGTAGAGGATGTGTACGAGTGAGTGGTGTTGTATCGAAATGGCTTTCTGTTGCAACTGGAGTCAGGCAAGGTTGTGTAATACTTCCATGGCTGTTTAATATATTTATGGATGCACGCATGCGAGATGCCAAAATGGACAATACTGGTTTATGTCTTGATAATTTCTATGCATGTAGATTGCTTTATGCTGATGATACAATCCCGTTGGCAGGGAGCAAAAGTGAGTTGCAGAGTATGTTGTCCCTTATGTATGAAGTTTGTATGAAATTCAAACTGAGTATAAATAAAGGAAAAATCAAAGTTATGGTTTTTGAGCGAGGAACTGTTTTCACAGAATATTTTTTTTGAAGGATTAACGGCCACCGTGAGCAACTCAATGGTCTATAAGCAGTCGCCCGTCCCTTATTTAGAGCCATTGGTTCCATGGAAGCGAGAGAACCAGTGCCGTAAGACAAACACAACATCCATGCCTTACTGGATTCGAACCTAGACTCTTTCTAGGACAAATGGTCATAAGCCAGGATAAGACCACTGCTCCACCGGGTCGGCACACTGAATACAAGTAAATCTAAATGGCATAGTGATTGACCAGGTGAACGGGTTTGTGTATTCAGGAAGCATGTTTGACAGGGAGAACACATTAGGTGGTGAAATTAGTAAGCGAGTGAATTCTTCTTTGAAAGTCATAGATGCTTTAGGAGGATTTCACAGGAATGATGGATTAATTATCAAAGACGTTCTGAATGGCTGTGTATGAAAGTGTAATTGTTACTACTCTGATGTTCGGCTGTGAAGCCTGGGTGCTGCAGAAGAGAGTCGTTTGTGTGCTGGAGAGGTACGTCAGTTACGGGGGAATTGTGGCAAGACTAGCTGTTATCAGGTGAGGAATGCAGATGTGCTGCAGTTGTGTAATGTGAGGCAAATGTTGTTAGTAAGTTGGAGACTAATATTCTTTGGTGGTTTGACCATGAAGAAAGAATGAGTGATGAGGTGCTTACTGAGAGAACTTTTTCAGTCCAAGTGGCAGGAAAGAAAGTTTGAGGAAGGCCCGGAAAATCTTTCTAGGACCAGATTCAGGAATGTCTACATGAGAAAAAAACTATGGGTATGAATGAAGTACAAAAGGTCTTGTGTGCGTTGTGCGATGGATGTCAGTAAAGCTGGAGTTGTATGCCAAGATCGCGGTGAATGGAAACGTCTGATACATCAACCAACAGTAAATCAAATCTAGTTCCAAAAGTTACTATCTTTGAGGAGCTAACCACTGAATCTTAGATAACAGCTTCGTGATATGTATATGTACGTAGGGATGTAGTTTGAATCAATTTACAAACTCTACGGAATTCTTCATAGATTTTCCGTTTGAAGTTGCCAAGGTTGATAACTTTAATTAGAACTTGGATAATTTGTACGGGGTTGTGTCGATAATGCTCATTGGAATGTTGGTATATGTGATGTCCCCAACAACTTTAATTAGCGGGGGAGAACCGATATCATAAATACCTTCCAACGCTGATTCGATTTAATTACTTTATATGATACATCTATTTACAAGTTATTTAAAGTTGATTTTCTACGATTGATACTGATCACATCCCTTGGACTCATGTTCGACTAAATTGAATGTTTCGGATAGTTTTACATAAAATACTATCAATAAAAGACTGACTTGGAACTCATTTCTGTCTGTTCTTCTGTTGAAAGTTGTTGAAAACATTTTGCTGTCTGTGTCCACCACATGACTGACTTCGGAGGTGCGGGCTCCCTTACTTACTTGGATTTTTGAAAACGTCCACCTCAGACTCCTTTTTCAAAACTAATTTCTTTCACTGCTAATTTCAAACTGTCTTTTTGTTACGGTTTCTTTCATTGTTTATATCGCACTGCACTTGACTTGACTTGCAATGTACTCAACGATTCTGTGCCGCAGCGGCACTTATTTGAATAGATTTATACGTGAGGCCAAGCCGAAGACACAACACTCACTATAGGACGGAAAAGAAGGCCTGGTATATGTATTTTAGGAAGAACATAGAATCGCGCACAACTGGCGTATGAAGATTTATCTTTTTTATGTTTTGGATCAAAGTTTTAGAACTTGTAATTAATTTCTAATGTTTTTTTAAGTGAGTATCTTTATTTCTTTATAAGGTCCTTGCGAAATAAGATTTTTGACTTTGTCTTCATAATATATTTTGTCTAGAACAACTACCTGACTTCCTTTGTTACCTCGAGTGATGATTAAATTGGAGTTTAAAATCAATTCTTTAAGCGCATTAATTTCTTTAGTGGTTTAATTCAGTTTAGGCAATGTAGAGGGATTGGAGATTATTACTTAACTGATGCAATGTCTAAGATGACTGATGAAGTCTCAACTTTGAAAAAAAAGTAATACTCAGGAGTCACAATTTTGAAGAGAAAGAAATAGACATTGCATCCGCTAAGTGATAAATTCGAATCCCGCTACATTGCATAAACACAATTTAAACGCTAAAGAAATGAATGCAGTCAAAGAATTGCGATTTTGCCAACCATGAAGCACCTAACATAAACTGGAGTGGGAAAAGCATGAGGTTTGCAGAGTCCATTAACTTTTAGGGATGAACATGTGCTTGCGGATACAGGAAACTGTAGACGTTTAAACTGAAATGGATGCTCATCCTTTTCCCGACTGGAATGCGTGGAATAAAAACATTGTACCCTGCAGCATGCCAGTCATCGTATATAACTGCAGTCTGAAGTGTAAACAAACCCATCAGCAACTGTGGCGGAAGGACAAACTTCGTAAGTTCAAACAAAGTAAACAGCAACATCAAATTTCAAATCGTAAATCGCGTGCATTTTTTCAAATTTGAAACAATTATTTGGGGAACCTAGTCAAAATCTTCCCGTAGAGTTAGTTTGGAAATATTAATAGCGCATATTAATAAAGGGAGAGTCGTGGTCTGAAACGTAAACAAACCCGTAAGCAACTGTATATGAACGACACACGTAACACTTTGGAAGTCTAACGCAGTTAACAGCAAGATCAAACTTGCAATAATTTTAAATCGCGAGCGTTTTGTCAAATTTGAAACAATGGTTGGAGAAACCTAATAAAAATCTTCCTGTAAAAATAGCTACCAGCTATTTACAGTGCATGATAATACATGGAAAACCGCGGTCTAAATCGCAATCGAACCCGCCGGCAACTGTTGCGAAACAATACACGTCATACTTTGGAAGTGCATCTGCAAAATATTGACTCAGTCTGTTAATATTGCCGCTTCTATTTTCACGTAGGTGTTATTTCGCATAGTTTGTTGCATTCGTCTGCCTCGATAAAGCCACCAGTAGGTGTGTGAAGGATTACGCTAATAAAAATCGGATTTTTGTAATAGCTGCTCTCACATTTCTCGTGAGATTATGCTTCTCTGAAAAGAGATTTTGCTTCTCTGAAAAGTGTAATAAAATATTGCTGTGCAAGAGTGCAGTAAATAATAATGCACAACAGTGAAATAAACTATTGCGGAGTGAGCTCATGGTACAGCATACCGCAAGATCAGATATAAAGAGTGGTTTATTCACAGTAGCTGAAAGCTTTAACCCCCCCCCCTAAAAAAAAGCCCTCCCATATTTCCCTGAAGGTTATGGCCAAATTTAAATCTCCACGTTCAGTATTTTTTTCTATAGGTAACTGACAGAGAGACACAGTAATTTTTATTTTATTATTGAAGAAGACTAGCAAAGACAGCGTTGCGCGTGGGTGTAACAAAAAAAAAAAAAGAAACATCAGTTAGCTTCTGGGCCAGCATTTCCCGAGTTTTCTTGAAATTATGATCAGCATATATTGCACGGAAACAGTTAATTGAAATACTGTACTTTCCAGAAATGTAAAGAGGGAATTTAAAAAGAATAAAATCAATACACGTGCCGGCACAATTGTATAAAACCAGCAGAGTTTTTATAGACTGCGAATATAAGAAATTTTAAATATTTAAAACATCTACATTTTTCTGTTGTGTTGTGATCGGTCTTATACGCAGTTTTGCAGAAGCGCAAGTAAGGTTATCCTTGAAGAGCCTCTCGGTCAACGACGTTGAGTGTTCCACGAGTTGGTTCCAAGATGAAGAGGTTTTAAGTTTTGACAAATTTCGAGTAAGCATCACAGAGTTCAATATAAGAAATAGGAAAAGCATGAGTTTGCAGATTGAGTAGAACAAATTTTAAAAATTGCTCTTGTGCACGTTGATACTTGTGGCAAAACTGAGAGGAACGGGGAATAGCAACCGTTTAAATTGAAATGGAAAGTCAGACGGGAGACCGGGAGGTGGGTGGTGGGGAGAGGGGTGGGGGTGGATGAAATGCGTGGAATAAAAGCATGTTCTGCTGCAGCATGCGAGTCATGATGGTAGCTTTGATGTCATTTTTACATAAGTTTCTTGACAGCCAGTCGTGTTCCGTTGCAGATTGTTGGAGGATCCAGATTACGTCAAGATAAAAAAGCAAAAACACCAAGAGTTTAAAGAAGGCGCGAATGGAGGAATAGCAATGTTAAGCTTTGGAAAAATTAAATGCGCAAAAATTTAAATTTTTTCTTACATTTCATTTCTTCTACTGTATTTGCATTTCACAGAAATTTATTTCCACTCTAAAAGAAATCCGTCCATATTTTTTTAATCGTGGAACTATATATTTACTGTGCGCAATCACACACGGAGAGCCTCTTATTGAAGCCTAAACAACCTCCCGGTAAATAAGGTAGAAAGATATACTAACACTTAGGAAGTCCAATCTCTCTATTCTAAAAAAAGTAACAGCCGCTGTTTTAGAAATTTCGCGATACTCGTGCTTTCCTAGCTCGCAGCGCAAAAAGTATTGAACACAAAAATATAAAATTTACATCGTTTGCAGGGAATTGTTTGGAAAATACGCTGAAATAAACCGTTCTTCGATTCTGGTGATACTTCAACAGCTATTGTATTTCAAAGTTAAGGTAAGCAAAAAAAGGGGTGTCGTTCACTTGATCGAAAGGTCACTTGACCGAAAATCACTTCGCCGAAAATCACTTCGCCGAAAATCACTTCGCCGAAAATCACTTCGCCGAAAATCACTTCGCCGAAAATCACTTCGCCGAAAATCACTTCGCCGAAAATCACTTGATCGAAAGGTACATTTCACCGAAGGGTCACTTGACCGAAAAGTTCATTTCACTGAAAGGTAAATTTACCTAAAAGTTCATTTCATCGAAAGGACATTTGATCGAAAAGTTCATTTCACCGAAGGATTACTTTACCTATATATATCGAAAAATCATTATATCGAAAAATCTTTACCTATATATATCGAAAAATCATTATATCATTATATCGAAAAATCATTTCACCGAATGGTCAGTTTATCGAAAACTTTGAATTTTGTTGTTAGAGATCTATTGGAGTGTGGTGCGGTTTATTTAAAAACTGGCAACCTAAACATTATCGGATTGTACAAAAATACACTTTTAATTTCTATGAAACACCTCCCCATGAGCAGGTTTTTCGAAATATAACATTAATTACAAGGAATAAATTGATAACAAGGAACAGTACACCAATTAAGTAGTAAATAGTAACACTGTACTAGTGGTCCGATTTATTGGCGTAGAAAGTAGACACATTAGCGTTTCCAAGCTTTCGCGCATCAACCTGATGGCTTTTTCAAGGAAGTTAGACAGAAACTGCAACTGAAAAATAGAACGCCTTAACAATTTGAACGCGGAAACTTGACTTGACAACAATAGATACGACGTTATATTCATTTAAAGATATGACGCATCACGCTGGTTGCACGCGCGGTATCCTGGTAGGCAGAGGCTTTACTTGAAGAATTGGTTCCAAATTCGTGGCAATTCGAATGAGGCGCAATCATTGCAAGCATCGCTGTTGGTAATGATTTCCAAGGTTTCCCGAATGGCTGTACCTTTAGGGGTAGAGTAGGTAGCTAATTTCTTTATATCGTCCCACATAGGAGTAGCGAACTTGAATTTCACTTCTCTGCATAGAGCCGTGGCTACTTTACCGTATTTTGTGTCTCTTTTATGTTCGTTGACTCTGACTCCAAACGAACGCTTGGTCATTCCAATGTAGTAACGTTTAGAGCCGTCCGGATACTGTAGGGGGATTGCATAAACACCTGCTTCGCAGGAGAGAGGTGGTTTTTCACTACTTCCCTTTAGCATAGTATATAAAGATGCAGGAGACCTGATGCCGACGCCATAGTTCATCTTCTTCAGGGCGTTTTTGAGTTTGTAAGACACATTTGGTATGTAGGGAATTGAGCCTAAATAACGTATCTGCTGCACAGGAAGATTAGAATGTTTGACCCTGGCTTTTTGGATAAAGTTACGTATCTGATTCAACGAATATTCTGCATCAGTGGCTAACTTGATGACGCTTTCAATTTCGTGTTGTCTAGAATGAGTATCGGAGGAAACGGCGAAGGCTCTTCGAATTCGAGAACGGAAGATACCTTTTTGCCTGAACAAATGTGCAACATTATGACGTTTACTTTTTATGTAAACCTTATGGCATGAGCACTGAACATGACTTTCATGTAAACCTTAAGAATACGGTTAAAATTTGCTAAAAAAGGCCTAAGGCGAGCTATTGTCTTGAAAAAAAAGATTTGTCTTAAAACTAAATCTTTGCGTTCTCTGTGACACGGGAAAATCAAAAGTGCAACTTGAGTATAATCCCCTAACGTTTCGGTGGCCTGTCTGCCGAACTCGCGCCATGCTTCAACAGATCCTGTAACGAAATCCAAAGTTTTCGATAAACTGACCCTTCGGTGAAATGACCTTTCGATGAAATGAACTTTTAGGTAAAGAGACCTTTCGGTGAAATGAAATTTTCGATCAAGTGACCCTTCAGTGAAATGAATTTTTCGATCAAGTGATCTTTCGGTGAAACAATCTTTTCGGTGAAGTGATTTTCGATCAAGTGAACCTTTGGTGAAGTTAACGTCGGGCAAAGGAACCAGACCCCAAAAAAGGTGCGATCAGTTCGCGTTCCGGACACACTAACAGCAACAGAACCAAGAAACTTTGTAGACATGCAGGACCATAGCCGAATTTTCACACCTCGTCGCCCTTTGCTTTTTAATTTCGATTTAATTTACGAGAAATTAAATTTTTAAATTTCAGAAAATTCCCTATTTCGTGATGGGATCCATTTTAAAAAACGGATATATGGCAAATTATAAATCATAACGCATTGCAATTTTTACAGCATAAACTCAACTATTGCCTTCTCTTTTGCAAAAAAATAAAAAAATAAAAAAAAATAAAAAAAAAAATAAAAAAAAAATTAAGAAAATATCATTTTCTGATTTTTAAGCATTTTTTAAAGACGCAAAGGAAAGGAACGAACGGCTTCGTCTGTCTTCAGCGATAACCACACAGGAAAGTTATGGTCCCGTGACCTGCTGCCATGGTGACGCAGAGAATTTGTTATGCATATGTTTTGCTGGTAAAGCTATCTCAGTTGTTTAACGGTTTAGCATTTCCGTAAGATGTATACATTTTACGGAAATGTGTTTTGCACCGCTTTTGTTTTCCATTAGCCAATGTTACGTATGAAAATTGATCCAAAAATTATAAACGCCAAAACACTAAAATTATCATCTGCACTTTCACTTATTAAACACCTGAGAGTAAGCACAAATTAATTTTAACTTTCACTATCTTAAACCACTGAGAGAAAATTCACCGCTGAGAAAAATTTCACCATTGAGAAAAACACAACTTTTAACACTTTCACTATGTTATCACTGAGAGAGAGAGAGAGAGAGCTACGAGAAAAATTTTTTTCCACTGACATACAAAATTCACTGACAAAACTGCATCCACTTTAGAATTTACCCAAACTCAAAGTAAGTTATCATATAAGCACATACATTTCTTTATTCATCAGCCTACTATTTGTCTCAAATCAACTTTAAGATTTTTCCTTAATTTTTCTGTGCAGTGAAGATGAATTTCACCACAGGGTATGCATACTAAGGTCACGGCGCCAAATGTTATAAAGAAATTTTTGGTCACGCGCATTAAATGTTATAAAAAGGATTTGGGGTATAAAAAAAAGAGAAGTTCAATGCTTATTATTTCCCTTTCTTTTAAGAAATTTTGTTTGCTTGGTCAGGGCTGTGAAATAAATGAATATGGCCATTTATTCCCTTACCTCACTGCCTCTTCCGAACAAAATTTTGAAACGTGGACTGTCGAGAAATTTCATTCTATGTATTTTATTTATTTATTTTCTATTATTTTTTTATTTTTCGTAAATCCCAGCGAAGTGATCAATTTCCCCAAAATTTACGAACATGAAAATCCTCGACAGGACAAGTGTTCATGTTTTTATCAGTTTTTCCATACTTATTTGCTCAGACATGCTATAAAAATTGAAATTTATATGAATTTTCCAGTTTTTTTTTCATGTGATATACTTGAAGATCGGGCTGCAGGGCTCGAGCGCTACTCTGGAAACGAGCGTAGTGAGCCTAGAGGCGCAGCCCCTAGTGTAGTAGACAACAAGATTAAGTTTCGAATTGTAAATCGCGCGCGTGATGCCAAATTCAGAACGATGGTTAATAAACGTCATCAAAATCTTCCCGTAGAAATAACTTGGAACGCTACATATCGCGTTGTAACACACAGAGAGCCGCGCTCTAAAACGAAACAAACCAGTTAGAAATGTAGCGAAATGATACACATAACACTCTGGAAGTGAATCCAAAAATTTTTGCCACAACCTATTAATATTGTTCCTTCTATTCTCCCGCAGCTGTTTGTTCTTCCGCATAGGTTTGTAGTATTCGTCTGCCTTGATAAAGCCACCCATATGCGTGTGTGTGTGTTATCGCGGCAGAATCGGAACGTCTAAGTTACTGCGACAATAAAAACGAAATTTTTTATTTTTGCAACCTCAGTCGTAAATTGGAAAGCGGGAAATCATTGGCAAGCGCATGAAGCGGAAAATATAACATTTCTGAGATTCAATTCATCATTTCTCGAAAGGAGAAATGAAAAAGTACCTCCATCCAATTGGAGGGGGGGCATATTGAGAGCAGTGTCCCACCAATATGTCTAATATACCAGTCAGTGATTTGTCACTAGAAAAGATGTTATCTGAAAAGTTTGGATAAATTGTGCATATATTCTATCTTCGTATCACGAGTTTCTTTTACTTGTAGAAACTCGTATCCGTTTGATCATCCGTTGCTTTTTAAAGACGTTTCTCAACAATGTTTTCAATTTTACACTATGGTAATTCCAAAAGTCGGTTTTTCAGGCAGAATGAGCCGCCAACCAGCTAGTGTGCACAAATCACGAATCGAGTGATACACAGATATGTTTTAGATGTATTTTGTGGCGTCCTAAAATCCAATAAAATTTCGGATCCTCCATGAATACAAAAAGAATTTTCATTTTCTACAGATGAGAGAAGTAGCGCAATCATGTTTTTAAATTTCGTGAAGGTTTCTAATTTAGTAGTAAATATGTGTCTTCCCTGGAACTATGTTTTCTCTTTATTTTATCTTTCAGTATGACTTTTCCACTGTTTAAGAAGTGTTTATTACGAAAGAGGCTTTTGAAATCCCACCAAAATATGACCGTGCTGAGTGAAAGAGGTTTCCTGTTAAAAACCAGGCAGAAAAATCATAATGGATTTTGCCAGCAGAATAAAGAAAACATATTGTTGCTTGATTCTAACATTATTAGGAATATTTCTCTATGTATAAATGAAAGTTGAATCTTGAGGGGTTTTTGTATACACTTTTCCCGCAGATGGTAACCCTGAACTTGCTACAGCAGGTTTCCAAATAATGAGGCACTTATGTGAGTGTACACAGGTTGAACGAAATGTTGAGCGATATTTCGCTGAACCTCTAGATTAAGTGACGAGCAGCCAGGCCCATCCTTATCTTTCTGAGACAGAAATCTCATACAAGTGACCCGCACTTGGTGAGCCACTTTAGAGTGAGTCACAGAAAAAATGCAACGCTTTGCTACTCCACCAACGCTGACAAAGGATAAAGACACGCCTGCCGCCTCGTTGGCGCATTGTTCGAAGAGCTGGTTTCCGAGATGTTCTTTTTTTTTTTTTTTGATTGGAGATTTAACGACCACTGTGGGCTATAAGCAGTCACCCGTTCCTAATTCAGGGCCACTAGTTCCAGGGAAGTGAGAGACACAGTGCCGTAAGAAAAACACCATGCCTCCCCGGGATTCGAAACCGTACCCATTTCGGACGCATGATCAGAAGCCACCGCTTATTTCATTTCATTTCATTTTATTGCATTTTAGTTGTTACAGACATGGTATTACATAATCATAAATACATAACACAAATAATATATTTTTGTAACAACAGCGAATGAGGAGGGAAAAGGCCTGATAGACCTGACGTTTTGCCTCAAAATTTCCATGAAAATAAAAAAAATGCAAAAAAAAAAAAAACATAAACAAGTCAAGTCCACATAATATCAAACATAGCTAGGGTGGTACTATCAATTAATAAAGGCAATAGTACATTATGAGCTATTGGTCAGTAAGAAAAGCCTGAGTTTCCTTTTAAATATATTAATATTATTAAGTGATATAATATCAGTAGGAAATGTATTCCATAATACAGGACCAATATAAATAATAAATGATCTAAATCGTTCCGTTAGTGGAAACATGGGGATTAGTGTTGTTTTTTGTCTCGTGGAGTAATCATGACTGTGAGTACTTATTGTAACTAAACCTTGATAGTAACCATTTTTAGTTCTCAAAAACATTAGTTTACCTATACTATAGATATGCAATTGTTGAATAGTTAGTATATTAAGATCATTTGGACTGAGTCTAGCCTGAAAGACTGTATTTGAAAATTGAGTATTTTGTAGTTTAAATTGTAATAGTCTTATGAATCTATTTTGTAACGACTGAAGTTTTTTCATATTATATAAAGTAGTCGATCCCCAAACAGATATACAATAAATTAGATGAGACTGAATTAAAGTGTAGTATAATAAAATCATTAATTTTGGGGTTAAATTAGCCACTACACTACTAATAACCCCTATATTTCTTGAGATCTTATTAGAAAGGTAATCAATATGTGAATTCGATTTTAAATCGTGCTGAATAATGATACCAAGATAGTCATGACTTTGAACCACTACTATAGATGATCCAACTAAATTAATATTCTGAATTAAGGAGGTGTGGGTTGATGTACTTGCAAAAACATTACTTTTGTTTGGTTAATATTGATAGCCAGATAATATTTAGTTAACCAATTAGTGATAGATGTAAAACGGACTTGTAGTTGTCACACCGATGTCTCAACATCATTTCCATGTATTAATATGGTTGCATCATCTGCGTATAAAATTATATCTTAATTATGTAAACAGACACAGAAGTCATTAATATAAATATTGAATAATAATGGAGCAAGTACCGAGCCCTGAGGGATCCCTGAAATGACTGATTGTAAGTTAGATCTGGTATGTTCAATTTCTGTATATTGCTGGCGACCAGTGAGATAGTTTATAAATAGATTATATAATGTACCCCGAATACCAATTGCGTACAATTTTGATAATAATAAGTTATGATTTAAAGTACCAAATGCTTTTGATAAATCAATGAAAAGTCCCAATATAAATTTATTATTAATAGAATTAGAATGAATTTTATCTTTTAAGTGAAAAGGGCGATTTCTCTTGAGGAATTTGGTAAAAAGCCAAATTGATTTTTATGCAAAATTATATATTTTTCAAGGCAAATAATCTAACAAATAGTAATTTTTCAGAAATTTTACCACTGACCATCGGGGAGGCCCGAAATTTTCGAATCCCTGTGAGATATGAATGTTAAGTTTGTCTCTCAGCACTGACTCTCGCCCTTCACTGGAGCCAATTGCCCTAAATTAGATACACGCGACGGCTTATAGCCCATC
Source organism: Macrothele yani (assembly GCA_039090855.1). NCBI lineage: Eukaryota > Metazoa > Arthropoda > Arachnida > Araneae > Macrothelidae > Macrothele > Macrothele yani. The sequence continues at coordinate 76,431,398 of CM077007.1, read as the reverse complement.
GAGTTGCTCACTGTGGTCGTTAAACCTCCAAATAATAAAAAAATGGAGACACGCCCTTTTTGGAACTATACTCGGTGAAAACAGCAAGAGAATGCTAAAGATTAATGTTCTGCAGATTCATAGTTGCAAAAGATTATAATTGCAGGTTCTGTAATCAGTTTAACTAATTACAAAAATGTGCCCGAGAGAGAGAGAATAAAATCTACTGTGAAAGAGAATACATTTTTTTGAAATCATTCCGATTTTCCGTCGTAGCATCAAAAATTCTTGCCATCGTAGTCATACGAGTATTTCCAAATAAGCAATTAAATACCACCCCTCATTTCAGCCATGCACTTGATTCCATTCAGCTGAAAAAAATGGTGTAAGGACATGGAATTCACTACAAAACAGGGATATGAGACATCAACGGTACAAGGGAATGGAATACCTGGCTGCTCAATTCCTGGATGTCTGAATGCACTACTCCATCAAAAACATTGGAACAATAGTAATGTTAAAGAAAATTAATTTTCGTTACGAAAATTAATAACTTGTGGGCCCACCTTTGGCCTGAATGACAGCAGTGAACTTTTGTGGAAGATTTTTGTTCAGTTTACGATCGTAGGAAACTGTTGATTTGAAAAGTTCCGTCTTTCAATTTAGTCGTCAGTTTAAAAATGTAAGAGAGGAGGCGTATAGGACCTAATTGTGATCCGCCTTTCTAGACCTCCCACTGCTGTTCTATGATGTTCAGGCCACGCAATACTATGGGACGGTAAGGCCAATTTTTATGCTCCATCTTCCTCAAACGAGGTGCTTATAATGTTGGCTTTATGGAACGGTACATTATCATGCTGGTAAACGCAAGGCTCAATTCCGTAGAACTTTGAGAGGTAGTGGGACTTCGCCTTGTCTAAAATGTCAATCTGCGGAATGATGTTGAGAGTGTTTGGCACCATAACCTAGGGCAGATGCCTGCACTGGCCTCAATTTGCAAAGTTCGGACAGGCTCAGACTTGAATAATGCCTTTTCAGCCATTTATTGCAAACAACGCAAGGCTTCGTCTAGAGAAGCAGCAAAGCTGCTTTACTGAACTGAACTACTTCAGTAATAAATGTAATGTAATGTAATGAAGAGAGACGTTTCATTTCTCGTACGAATTTCTCCCACAGACCCCTTAATTCTGTTACATGTGTAAACTCATTTCTTCTTCCACATGTAAATATAATCAAGGTAGACTCTATCCTCAAATATGTAACAAATACTTCGAACTTTCTCATCTCCGTTGTAGCAATGAATCACGCCAGAGCTCGATCATTTGGTTAGGTGCAGCTGAAAAATTCATTTATGTAAACATTATTTGAGAAAGAAAAAAAAAGTTATGTGTTTAAGTCATTAAAGCCAAAGTGAAAACGGAATTTGATTTCAACATTTAAAGAAATAAACCGGCCCATTTTAGACTATCATCTTCCGTATAGACATTTAACCTAGGGTTCCCTATCCCACACAGAGTCCAAACCACGACCCACACCACCACACTTCCTCCTTCGGATTTTATAGCTGAGATTATGCACTGCGGAAGGCACCGTTCTTCAGGTTTTCTCCAAATCTCAGTTCGAGAGTCAAACGTTAACACTGTGCAGGGCAACGTGCTGCTTAACCCTTTAACGACCATGACCCCAAAATATTTTATCACTCGAAACACCAGAATGCCCGAAACTGTCTGTTTGTTCACTTCTTCGTTTAGTAACAATAAGGATGTCTGAGCGTGACTCCTGCTGATCCCTCATAGGTCGAGAAAATTTGAAGAATTGGCAAGGGTAGGAAATCTGACTCACTTTAGGCAAGCTTTTCGGGAGGTTATGGCCGTTTGTATGCACGGGCGTTTTGGGCGTTATGGTCGTTAAAGGGTTAATATACCATCTTTCCACACCCCAAGAAAGATTAGTTCGACATTACTCCAAATGACATTTGGCGTTCTTTGGTCATATTTGAGCTCGTGAGCTGCAGATAAACACTATAAAGACCAAGTATGTGCTACTCATTACGGACTGCACATGCACTTACGGGCAGTCCTGATAATACACGAAACTCGAATTTTGAGTTTTCTGAGAATGTTTTCCGGGATGTTGCAACCATCCTCTTCGGAACTTAATGTTCTCCATCCGTTTATTATTATTTTTTTTTTTGCCTCCTGGATCAATTTATAACTGTGACATCACTCTCTGTTTTATCTCCTTTTACAGTATTCGTTCCTGTTGACTTTGGTAGATCCAAACGTTTTGTGGTATTGTACAACGACAAATGACTACATGTTATCCTGAAATGAAGCCGTTTTAGTACTCCGTCAGTTACTTACCGCCACTCATAGTAGGTGCGATTGATAGCTCTGGTGTTTCCTTCATGCTTTTATACATATTCCTTATTTTGAAATATGTATACATATTCCTGATTTTGACATATGTATACATATCCTTATTTTGATATGATCAGCTCCCATCATTCTTTTCCTTCTGATGAGTTTACGAATGCTAGTGAGAAGATATATAGTGCATGTCAATCATTGATGCACCTATCTAATCATCAAGAGCTAAGGATAGGACGGAAACATTTAACTTAAGTTAAATCAGACATTTTTGACATTTCCTAAGAACAAATTTCTGCCAAAATGCATATTTTATTCGAAGATATATTTTCGCTTCTAAAATTACATTAGGCAAATTATTTTGTGCACCAGATGCCATTCTCCCTGAGAAACATTTTGCTTACGTTTTCTACATATAACAGAGCCCAATCATCCCCTGATGGCGCCAGAATATTGTAATTTTTGCGACCATTTCCTCGCTTTCGAAGGATTAAGGGAAAAGATCCTTACAGCATCCTACTCCATTCTCTATAAAGAATAGGACTGCAAACAATTTTGGTAAAAATGGTTATGAAATTTGTAGATATTCACCGTTGATTTCAAAACGGACGGTGACCTGTTTCCAATTTGGAAACGGACGAGACAATTAAGGAAAACTTCAATGATGAATTCGTAAAATAGCACCAGCAGCAATACACGAGGTGTTGGTTGCACGACAATATGTCTGGTCCCTGACCATTACCCAGAAGGTCGTAGAGAGGATATATACAAGATGTATGTTACATAAGACATATAGATATATATATTATTTCCTATAGCCTATGCTCCATTGGCTACTTTCAGGCAAACTCGTTTCATTAACGCAAATGTTTGCTCTGCAACTTGTCATTTAAATGGAAGTGGGCAGCCACTGGCCGTGGAATATTTTGTAGCCGGTCAAAATCCACTTCTACTTGTATGGTGCCGTCAATATCATCAGCAGAAGAATTTGGGGAAGAAAAAATTCGTGTGCTTTTCAAAAACTGCCATTGCATTAGTCGAAAGTTGTGATTTAGGGTGCGTTCACTGAGGTTTTAATTTCCACCCGTTTCCTTTTTAAAGAGCTCTCCCAAAGGCTCTGTCTCAGGCGAATACTAAGCATTTCTTTTGACCAGCTCCATCATTGCAGTTTTTCCGTTATTTGGTTGGTTATTGTCCATTGGCGCCAGCCAGCTATTCGGTAGCATTGATATCTCTTTGCAATATCCGTATTCAGCATCTTGAAGGATGAAGTTTCCACATCTACTTAAAATCCCTCTGAAACAATCTTTTAGAGATTGTCCGAGTGAATCTTTTCAAAGACAGTAGAATTACTAGACAGTATTTCGTACCTCCTCCTCACACGTCAGTCTGATTTGAAAAAATATGAATTTTGTCTTGGAGCCTTCCTAAAATGAAAATTTTGTAGTAACATTGCTATCTTAGTGATTTAATGGCTAGCTGAAAATGCCGTATGCATAATTTCTTGTGTAAAACGAACTGGTCTAAGATAGAATCTAGTGTTCTACGATTTCAAGAATTCGCATAAAATGACGGACACAACACAAAAAATATTCGTCCCTTACGAACAAAAAATTGTATGGCACGCTTTAAGTTTGTTCAAAATTCATTAGTAAAGAATTCCGTAATTTTCTTACAAATAAAATGAATACAGCGGTATTTTTCACTAATGCCAATGTTCGCACTATTTTTATTTGCACTGTTTCCTTTCTCATTGTCTCTTTGATACAAGTTCCAAGTTTGAAAGCTTTCTCAGAGGTGTCACTTTTTTTGCCGAGGCACTGGAGCCGATGAACTATAACTTTGAGAAGCACATAACATGTTCACATCGTATTTCAGATATATCAATTTTTTTAACCTAGCATGGATGTCTGTTTGTGATGCTCAGTGGAAAATCTAAATCAGGAAACTGAAGAATCGAAGTCATCGTTGGGCTATTCGATGCGAAAATAATTTTTCCAACCAACTCTTAGAAGAGAATATTTAATATCAAGTAAAAGCATGTATTTATGTCACATTGTAGTGAGAACTGCACTTGAAGAAATACAGAAAATTCAAGGATTTTCATTCCAGCAGTTATGGTTATAGTCGCATGAAGAGTTTTCTCAATCTAATCGAAAATTGGATACAAATTAATTAACTCAAAAAGGGGGGACGGGACTCGATAGGCGTGGTTAAATTATTATGATGATTAAATTAAATATTTGGCTTCTTGCAAATTAATTGGAAAAACAAATTAGCACACTTAATTGGGGAATTCGGTTAATTCGCTTTTGCTGGGTGGAAACAAAGAAATTGTAAGGTTGCCAGGAAGGCCCACCCAGAGGCGAATAGACCACCGATATCGCGGCAGAGAGGCATCCGGACCCTTATAAATATGTCTACTTTTAAGCAGTATATGTCAAAAAGCTTTTAGCCTACATCTAAAAGTACGATTATGGCGGGCAAAAGGTCGGAAATGACACCAGTTTCACATAAGCGACGGCGCTATGTACGAAAGAGAAGAGGGCAACATTAAGTTTTGACAGAAAAGGAGCAGGCGAAGCCACTTAATAGTGAATGGAGGCAATTTTGGTTCGCCTCTGCGAAATGGCAGAGGAAAAAAGTAAGGGAAGTTGGTTTTCGCTGTCCGGAGAGGTACGTCGGCTGCGAGGCCGACGTCCTGGGAGACCTAATATAGTCCACTGTACTTGACGCACAGCTGTAACACGCACAGGTACGCGGAAAAGCACAGCTTAACGATAATTAGGTGGCCGGGAAAGACCACCAAAAATGTTAAATTGAGGGGGCTGACAGGAGCGATTCTACTGCCGTTGAAAAGAGCTGCTATATTTATTTGTAGAAGTTATAAACCGCTCTCAGAGCACGGTGCATAGAGACCACGTCTATCTTCCAATACACTGTTCCTGCAAAAAACTCCGACGAATCACCAGAGAGAATTAAGGCGCAGGACGCCAAGCAAATATTTCTGTTTCCCTTATGGAAAGTACCCCCCCCCCTTGGAAGTGTTTTCTTCTTCCGAGGAGGCTTAATGTCGCTGACCTACGTAAAACACAAGAGAGCGTCCGCTCCAAACTGGCGATGAAATTTCACGACGGGGACTAAAAGTGACAACCCCCGTTCATCCTGCAGCCGTCCGCATCCACCACGGGCCTCGGCTCGTCGAAGAAAGTGAATCGAAAGGAGTGATAATCCTCCTACGCTTATCACACAGGTGCAAGGCTATACAAGCCGTATAAAGCGCTCTCCCGTGTGAGTGTGTGCGTGTGCCAACAGTTTCTCATAAAAGTTTTAAACCAACCTGGTAAATTTGGATTACTAAAAAGCAGCTCGCAATAAGTGAGTACTCTTTTTTTGTTGTTTAATGCTATGTTTTCGCTGAGTGGACGAACGGAATACATCAGCTGAACCCAACACTATTTTAGAACTCTGACACGCCTAGTGGCGAAAGGCTGTCGCTTCAGATCTAGCATAGACTTGATTTATTTTAAAAGCAGGAGAATAGTCCATGTTTGTACGCCGTAGCCAATGTTTCGGACGGTAGGTTACTCTATATAGGCTCTGGTGTTAAAAATAATTCCTGTGTTTCAGCTAGCGTTCTCGCTCATATATACCAGCTCCCGAATTTAAACGAACGCCACGTCTCGAATAACGAAATCGTATCAATTGACGTACAGCGGTGGGATAGCTTTCCACAAGCCGTATCAATTGGTGGAGAGCGTTAGAATGCATAAACTATCTTGGCCCGGCACCGTATCAATTGGTGGCAGCTGTGTGACGTTCGGGTACTAAAAATACCGAAAGGAGACTGGTGACGAAACGATGCTGAACAGGAGATTTTCATTGTATGAATACCAGAGCCAGGAGTAAGAAAACACCAGAAATGGAGGAAGTAAAAGCAGCATTGGCTGACGAGAAACAGACGCTAGAGGCTCTCGCGGAAGAGTTACAAACGCTGGAAGAGCAGATTACGGCGCAAAAAGGAGAGATAAAAACTCTAGCTGGACAAATAGAATTGCGTAGACGGGAACAAGCCCAAAGAAATAACGAGCAGACAACACAGTTACAAACTCAAGGTGAAAACGTAGAGGCGCGACTTATAGAACGCAGGTGAAAAGCACTGAGGAGGCAACGAAATAGCAAGATAGCTTTCAAAAATGAGATTTCGAATCGTGAAGTACAGGGTGCTTGCCTGGCTGTACGCGAAGAGCTCGTTAAACAGAGCGCAAAGACGTAGGGTGTTATTTCCAAACAGAAAGGTTCAGAGGGTCGTCGCCCTAAGAGAGATGAAATTGATTTTGAAAGTGACAGAAACACAGATGTGGTAGACGAGAATTGGGATAAGACTCGGGAACGGGTTAAAGAATATTCCGAAAACAGCTGGGAAGTTGAGCCCAGTGTTGAAATAGAGAAGCAGGACTTCGGGGAGAATGTCTCCAGTGATAGGGAGGAGAAGCGGATTTGTGAAATGATAACTCTGGAAAGTGCAGTGAATGTAATATGCGATTACGTGTATAAGTACATAGGGGCATTCGGCATAGATCGCCGTAGTAGCAGGAAGGATAGCCGTAGGGCGAATGCCAGGACTGCACGAAGAGAAGTTATCAATTCCCCCCTTCGTCGTGCGAACGTAAGCAACTCCTGTGAATGGAAGGAAGTAGGGCTGAAATTTTTGCAGGCTAGGCAAAGCAATTGTAAGTGGCTCCGTCGAAAGAGTCGTTGGAAGGATCGAAATTAACAAGTGATTAAATTTCGTGGACCAGACGGAAGCGGACTTGGAAACGGAAATCGATTAAGTTTTAAGGATAGCGATTTGTTTTGAAGAAAGCTTGAGGGAAAAAACTTCTTGTAAATACTTGCATAATTTTTGTTATTTTAGTCCTTGCGCAGGGTAAGCGCATGTGTTGCTCGTCGGAGCAGGGAAAAAAGGGAAAAGAAAGGGGTTTTCTTTTTTTTAAATTGTTGAACAGGAAGCATCTTATATCAGTCAGGGAGTCAGAGAAAGTGATGAATCTAGGAAACGGAAAAGAGAGCGGAAGTTAGACTTTCTCTTTGGAAAGATTTTGAGAAGAAAATCCTGAAAGCGTAAAGGAATATGCTGTAGCCGAATTGGCGGAAGATGTCTGTATGTTTTTCTTTTTTTTTTTTTTTTTTTGGTTGGAGGTTTAACGACCACCGTGAGCAACTCAATGGGCAGTCGCCCGTCCCTAATTTAGGGTCACTGGTTCCAGGGAAGGGAGAGAGCCAATGCCGTAAGACAAACACAACATCCATGCCTGACCGGGATTCGAACCCGGACCCCTTACGGACGAACGATCAGAGGCCAGCGCCTTAGACCACTGCGCCACCGGGGCGGCAGCCTGTGTGTAACTGAAAGAATTTGTGGTGGAATGTATGAGGTCATTGTATTGATGTAGCAGGAATTTGTTTCGGTTTTGACACGTAACGAACAGTTATGCGCCGCGTGCCATAGTCACTGTTCGAGAGAAATTTTCATGCGTTGGAAATTCGTGTCCCGTACGCAAAGATTGCTGACTCGATGTCCTGCCAATGCAAATGTGGTTAAGATTTTTATCTTCGTTGAAATGGCTGGACGCCTGAGCCTGTAGCAAGCGCCCTCGAATCGCGCAGGTGACAGACGAAAGGGGGTGTAAAGTTTCTTCCTGGGCATACGACGGTGAGCTAAGCTGGAGAGGAGTGCGCATCTCCGGAGTTTCGGTTCCAGCGTTCCGACGCGGGGTGTAATTAAATGTCATCGGCTACGCATCCGAGCGTACCGTTAAATTTTCCTTCCCGTCTCAGGACTCAGTGTCTGATTAATTCTCAGCAAAAAGTTTTCTTTCTGATGTGTGCGTGCAAGGGATGCACTGAGGGCAACGGCGCCCTGTAATGAAATTTCAGATTGGTCGAAATATCTGAGTGTCAGGGACGGATTGGTTCCCTGTGGTTTTTAAACATTTGCTAGGTGAAAGCTGAAATGTTTGTGCATCTTTCCCTGGTGGCTATGTAACCAATGGGGTTAAGGTTACGACCCAAGGTAGGTGGGGAGCTGAATTTTTGACTGACATGTTGATGTCAGAAACGTGAGAGGCTGAGAGCCTGAGAACATATTGAGCTTGTCCGGTCGTATAATTTTTGTATTAGTGTGTAAGTGAAACATTTGCTTTGCTTGTTGTAGTAATGGTCGTGTAGTATTAGTGAAAGAAGTATCGTGTACTCGTAGTAGTGTTAGCGTAAATAATTCCTTGGTAGCAATATAACTGGTAATCTTAGTAGAATCTTGTAGGGTCTGAAGAATTTGGTAGTGCTAATAATCATTCATAGTATTGGTAGAATCGTGTAGTGTCAGTAGAATTATGAGGTGAGAATTTACAGTGTCGTGTATGTACCGTGTAGTGTTGTATTGGTTATTGCTCCGGAACTGATCTGAGTAGGTTAATTTATGCAAACATGCCAGGAACGTGGGGATGGCAGGGGATATCCTAATGAGAGCAGGGAGGCGGCCCCAGGAGCCTTGTTATGGCCAGTTAGAGGTTTTTTTGATGTGAGGCGTAGGACAGGGTTGGTCCGGAGTCCCAAGCAAATAAAAGGAGGAAGCTCAGGGCGAGCTTTTGATAGGGAGAGGGCAGTGATATGAAAATTGGGTACAAATTAATGAACTCTAAAAGGGGGATGGGACTCGATAGGCGTGGTTAAATTATGATGATGATTGAATTAAATATTTGGTCTATTACAATTTAATTGGAAAAAAATTAGCACATTTAATTAGGGAAGTCGAATAATTCGCTTTTGCTGGGTGGAAACAAAGAAATCGTAAGGTTGCCAGGAAAGCCCACCAAGAGGCGAATCGACCCCCGACGTCGCGACAGAGAGGCATACGGGCCCTCATAAATATGTCTACTTTTAAGCAGTATATGTCAAAAAGCTTTTAGCCTACATCCAAAAGTACGATTATGGCGGGTCAAAGGTCAAAAATGACACCGGTTTTACAGAAGCGACGGCGCTCTGTACGAAAGAGAAGAGGGCAACATTAAGTGTTGACAGATAAGGAGCAGGCGAGGCCACTTGACAGTGAATAGAGGCAATTTTGGTTCGCCTCCGCGAAATGGCAGAGGAAAAAAGTAAGGGCAGTTGGCTTTCGCTGTCCGCAGAGGTACGTCGGCTGCGAGGCCGACGTCATGGTAGACCTAATATAGTCCACTGTACCTGACGCGCAGCTGCAACACGCACAGGTACGCGGAAAAGCACAGCTTAACAATAATTAGGTGGCCGGGAAAGCTACCAAAAATGTTAAATTGAGGGGGCCGACAGGAGCGATTCTACTGCCGTTGAAAAGAGCCGCTATATTTATTTGTAGAAGTTATAAACCGCTGTCAGAGCACGGTGCACAAAGACCGCGGCTATCATCAAATATACTGCTCCTGCCAAGAAATCCCGAAATCCCGACGAACCACCAGAGATAATTAAGGGGCAGGACACCGAGCAAAGATCTTGTGTTTCCTTTATGGAAAGTGCCCCCCCCCGGAAATTTTCTCCTCTTCCGAGGAGGCTTAATGTCGCTGACCTACGTAAAACACAAGAGAGCGTCCGCTCCAACCTGGCGATGAAATTTCACGACGGGGACTAAAAGTGACAACCCCCGTTCATCCTGCAGCCGTTCGCATCCACCACGGGCCTCGGCTCGTCGAAGAAACTGAATCGAAGGGAGTGATAATCCTCCTGCGCTTATCACACAGGTGCAAAGCTATACAAACCGTATAAAGCGCTCTCCTGCGTGTGTGTTTGCGCGTGTGCCAACAGTTTCTCATAAAAGTTTTAAACCAACCTGGTAAATTTGGATTACTAAAAAGCAGCTCGCAATAAGTGAGTACTCTTTTTTTGTTGTTTAATGCAATGTTATCGCTGAGTGGACGAACTGAATACATCAGCTGAACCCAGACTTTATTTTAGAATTCTGACACGCTTAGTGGCGAAAGTCTGTTGCTTCAAATCTAGTATAGACTTGATTTATTTTAAAAGTAGGTGAATAGCCCATGTTTGTACGCCGTAGGTAATATTTCGGATGGTAGGCTCCACCTACAATAAAATGTCTAAGTGTTTTAATCTTACTCTATTTACTCTATATAGGCTTTGGTGTTAAAAATAATTCCTGTATTTCAGCTAGCGTTCTCGCTCATGTATACCAGCTCCCGAATTTAAACGAACGCCACGTCTGGAATAACGAAATCGTATCAATTGGCGTACAGCGGTGGGATAGTTTCCCACAGGCCGTATCAATTGGTGGCGAGCTTTGGAATGCATAACGTATCTCGGCCAGGTACCGTACCAATATATTATCCATAAAAGCAGAGGGAGGGACAAGTTGATAATGTAAGGAGCAATATCTTCCGTGCCGGATAAGATTGAAATTTTAAGCAATTGCTAGTATTTCGTATATGATATATATATTTTTTATATTCGATATCGGTTGCTACGTGCATTTCACCATAAGCAAGGACTCCTGTTACATCAAGACCAAGGTCTACCGGCACGGCACTGAGGGCATAAATTTATATGAAAACTCATGGATTCTTCCTTCCAATACTAAAAGCTGTAGTGTTAGATATTCCAGAACGTCTACCTGACTGTCAAGCTCTCAGCGACGAGATTATATTAAAAAAAAATATTTTCAAAAAATTATTTTCTAAATTTGCAGCCTGTGATGATATGTTATTTCAAAAATTAAATTCGTAGGATATGGAGGTGCTCTTCCGTTTCATGAGTTCTGCAAAATTCAACATTTGAAAAGCGAGATTCGTTCTCCCCAAATACAAGCTCATGTGAATGAAATCTAATCAATGCCAGTTGATAAAATTTTATTATCTATTATTGATAAGAATTTACCCTCTTGTAAAAACCTTTGAAAATCTTAATGCCTGTAATTCGTTACAGTGTTGCGGTTGAATTGTGTACATAGATACGTTCTGAACACTGATATATACTACTATGCTTTGTTTGCAGTAATTATTTTATTATTGAACTATATAATACTTTTATTGTTTAATTCTACTGCTTATTAAAATTTAGAACAAAGTTTTCACAAAACCTCATTAAAACTTTCGCATCCGAGTGTATTTTAAATGTCTTCTCGTACGATAGTAAACGAAATGGTGTATAATTCAACTACCCTTTTCTTAGGAATCTACAATTTACCTTACTCATTACGCACCTTGTAATCTGCATGCGTTGCAATGAAACAAAGCCGTAGTCTTTTCAGATCTAAATGGTAAGATGATTGCCGAATTCACCAGTGAAAAACAGCATCTTTTTTATAGAGCGCCAGTCCGTATCCAGTGCAGTTTTACTGAATTTCACAAAGCTGGGTAGATAATAATTTCACTCGACTAACATTTCCGCAACACATGTTTTTTCCAATGTCATCTTTTTTACTTCAACATTTTCCGCTCTTGACCCTGCGCTTCATGTCATAAGCTCTTAAGCAGCCATATTCTGATTTTCGTGTAGCTAAAGAACGAAAATTAATCTTGTAACAATCCAAATGAAATTCCCGACTTCCGTTATCTAAACACACATGCTCGGCATTTGAGCTGCGAACAGAACTGCAAGCCACGTCTTAATACGTAGTAGTGCAGTTGCCATGGTAACGATGATTCATCTCCCAAAGACTCGAGGAGATTACTTTCTACGACGGAATCAAGTCCACCATCATTTAGGAATCAGGCGAGCCGGGAACGAGAACTGCTCGCACACTGATACTGTGTCGGAATTATGACGCTGTCTGGAAACATCGTTCCGATGAACGCAATATTAATCATGTGATAGACGGTGTGTGAGCATGAATTGAAATTACCCGCTCGAGAACCCTTTGCACGAGATGTAACAAAATTAAACATCTCCCCAGATTTGTGAACCGGCATCAACCAATCAAAACGCGCTCTTGGAGAAGGAGAAAGACATACCACTGTGCAATTTTTATTCCTAAAAGGAATTTAGAGCAAAATAAGCCTCACTTATATGCTCAAGTTCAGCATCTAATCTGCTTTCTTTGAATGTTTTAACTAGCATGCATTTTTTTATCTGCATTATACAGTAGTTTTAATACTTTTCCCACGTCGAAGAGAACTCACCATTTTATGTACATTAATTCCCAGCGGATTTCATTTTTGTTTTCCAAACGTAAAGAGCTAGTATAGTTAAAATTTCTCCTTCGAAATTAGAATCAAAATGCCGTGCTTTGTAGCAGGTAGCAGCACAAATGAGCTACCTAACAAAACACACTTCTGTAACAACTACGTGTATACATATGCTTGCTGATCAAGTTTAGAAAAAAATCACAAAGATTCACCGAAATTTCGAAGTTTCCGCAAGACGTATTTCACTTTTCGCTAAAAATTTGCAAGGTAATTCAAAATTGGGCAAAAGTTTTACATAAGTTATATGTATTTGTCAGAAATTGATGTTTTGATAACAGAATTTATCCTTCGCCCCTTAGCTGATTCGCGGAGAAATAATATGTTTATTACAGAAGTGTTACCCCGACACGTTCCTTTCCCCAATGCACACACAAAAAAGACAATCTAAGTCATCAACAAGATTTACCATTATGAAAATCTCAACATTAGGATGCCAGGTAACCGAAAACTTCAGAATCCGACCGTTAGTGTTCATGTTGATAGATGTACTGCACAGCTATCATAAGCTTGTTTCGAACACAGTTGTTTTAGCTAAGTTTTCATGATCAGACGCAGTTTGAAACAACAAACATGACATGTAATTTTCGGTTGTAACGAGCACGTCTTTTGAATTCTTTCTGACGCGAATAAAATTTAGCAGTTTTATTCAGAGTTAATGGTAGTTAGAAAAAAAAAATCAACTGGATTTTTACAATCGATAAAACATCCTGAAATAGAAACAGTTGCTTACTGCTACCAGCGGCAAAAAAATATGTTATGAAAATTAACAAGTGGCGCACAAAAAGTTTCTCATAGAAGAAGGAAGGTATCAGAGACAAAGAGATTTTCAAATCGAACAATTAAAAGGAAAAACATAGAAGGAAACATGATATAACTCTGCGCCGTCTAGAGGAAGAAGTTTGCATAATGGAAAAGTTGAAAATAGGTGAAAAATACTCTTCACGGAAAAGCTATGCTAAGGAAAAAGAGCTTTTCAAATACGTCTCCCAGAAGTAGAGATAACGAGAAAAAGGTTGTGACCTTTACGCCCACTAGCGAAAAATCTGTGCATTATTTAAGACGATCATGCTCCACATCTCTACTGTAGCAAATGGCACACAGTAAAAAACAATCACAATAGGGTTTTTAGAAGCGGTGATACAGGTACAAACAGTACACAAAGATCACCTAGCGACAGAAGTGTGAACTATTATACTAATTAAATGCAAGCAACAGTTCCACAACGTAAATGGCATCCGGTGTTGAAAGGAGTTTTTAAATCCCTCATGTAGAAGCAGAGATATTGAGAAAAACAGTTCAAATAGTGGGGCTATCTAGCTGCGAAATTGAGCGCTCTTTTGGGAATAAAATATACAAAAACAAGTTTTTATATATAGTAGTATCTGACCGAAAAATAATTTTTTCAAACGGGCTTTTAGTCCCGCAGATAAACGAGAACGTGAACTTACTCCCTCTAGTGGCACACTTGTGGGTTAAGAAAAATTTCAATTTATGCGAGAAATATTTCGCACGAAAAATGTTCTCCAACAAAGAAAGAATTTTTAAATCGGACTCCTAGAAGCAGAGATATCGACAAAAATAAGATAAGATATCAATCGGGTTTTTAGTCCCGCAGATATTGCTGTAAACGAAAACGTGCACTTACTCCCCCTAGCAGCACACTTCCTTCCTCTAGCGGCACACTTATGGGATAAGAAAAAATTGAATTTATGCCAGAAACATTTCGCACCAGAAATGCTCTCCAACAAAGAAATATTTTTTTAAATCAGACTCTTAGAAGCAGAGATATCGACAAAAATAAGATATATATCTACGCCCCTCGCGGGAAAACTATGCATTACTTGGAAAATAAAGTATTCTGAAAAGGTTTTCAGAGGTCAGTCGTATGGGTCCACTATGGAATTTTTTCAATCGAGTTTTCAAAAGCTTAGATTTTGCTGCAAATACATCAGAAGCAGAAATAAACGCTTAACACCCCCCCCCCCCCGGTGGCCAAACCATTCTTTACCAAAAATTCAAAATTATAATCAAAACATTTCCCATTAAGAGCTGTCTGGGATGCGGAAGAATTTTCATATCGAGTTTTAGAAGCAGAGATATCGAGGAAAAAGGGAAATCCATGTTTTACTTGAAAATTTTGAAATTACATGAGAAACATTTTACACCTAAAACGCTCTTAACAAAAAATAATTTTTTAAATTGGACTCTTAGAAGCAAAGATATCGACAAAAATATGATATCCATCTACGTCCCTGGCGGAAAACTATTCATTATTGCAAGAAGAAAGTATTCTAAAAAGGTTTCCTGAGGTGTGTGGTATCGGTTCACGAAAGACATTTTGAATCGAGTTTTCAGAAGCTCAGGTTTTGCTACAAATTTATCAGAAGCAGAAATAAACACTTACACTCCTGCTGGCAAAACTGTTCTTTACCAAAATTCGAAATTATATGAAAAACATTTTCCATCAGGAGCTGTATTCGGTGCAGCAAGAAATTTTCAAAACAGAGTGTCAGAAGCAGAGATATCGGTGAAAACGCAATTTACCTTTACGCTCCCTAGTGATAAGTCTGTAAATTACTTGAAAAAGACTGTACCTAAAATAGTCTTCGAAAAAGAATTTTCTCAACAGGATATTTAGAGGCAAATATATGGAATGAAATGTATTTTGAATTCAATATCATCTGCGCTGACGCCCTCTAGCGGCAAAGTTTTGTATCGAAAAAATCCCTTGGAATGAAAGAATCATCATTCTCACATTCTCACATTCTCACATTTCAAGCTTCCAAATGCAAATCGGACCAATAGTTGCAGAGATATGGTGTCCAGAGACAGACAGACGGACGGACGGACAAAGTGATAACGTAAGCACAATCTGTTTTTTACAAAAGATGTGCTAAAAACGAATGAAGAATAGGTTCTGTTTTTATGTTTTAAATGGTAAAGTTACTAGGAATAAGGTCTTATTGGGAAATGCGTGGTGTTATTGGGTTTGTTTAAAGCAAAAAAGCATTAATGAAATTCACAGTAATTGATTCAACTTTCTGAGCAGAAGAAAGTAATGACATCTCAATGTGAGAAAATTGTTCACGAGTTCGAAAACGGAAGTAAGTCGTACGTTTTTTTGTTGTTGTTTTGTTTTGTTTTGTTTTCCTGGGGATTTAACGACCACCGTGATCAACTCGATAGGCTGTAAACATTCGTCAGCCCGTAATTTAGAGTTACTGATTTCAGAGACAGGAGAGATATCAAATATGTATTCGTTAGCAAAGTACAATAATCATCATGAAGGAAAAACTTGTACTAAGCATAACACCAAGACGACAGATGCAGAGTTGACGGAGAAACAGCATACAACTCTTCGGGGGCTCAAGGTCGTTGGAATGTTAACATACAATAAAGAACGACTTAGCCATCTGGTGATGACGATTAAGAGGAGGCTGTCGAAGCCGTCTGCAAGAGGCAAAAATTGCAAAAGCAAGTCCAGAACTTCCGACGAAGCGCATCAGAGCCATCGTCCAAGGCGTGAAAAAGTCCCGGTCCTACCGATCAAGGGAAAAACATTGCAGCAGTAATCGTAAAAGATAGACCGGTCTTAGCGCAAGGCAAAAGCCGGTTCCTGGAAACGGGCTAGATGAGGGTTTGGGCAGTACGGACATATCGGTGCTGCTTAATGAAGTTCCTAAAATACCCGTGATCGGACGATGAACCGCTAAAGGATTCGAAAAAAGTAACGTTTCGCACAGCGGCAAAGCACAGCCTTCATCAACAGGAGAAAATCATGACAAGCGAGAACAATAGCATCACTAGGCAATTGTTCGGGAAGAGATTCTTTGATGAATCCTGTAGCTGTCATCAGCAAGCCTGCCAGAGAAATAAAGCAATGACCAGAGTACGGAGGGTTGCAAGCACGAAGGTCATCGAGCTCAAGCTCATCTTCATTAAAAAGCGAAGTATCAGAGGGCTGCTCAGGAGTATTCGCTAGAACAAGCGAAATCGCGCCCGAAATGCTAGGGAGAAGCTGAAAGTAAATCAGGAGAAGAGGAAGGAAGATAGCAGGGTTGGCCGATGACCGAGGAGGAGTGGGAGACAAGGCACTCTTTCGGGTTGGTTGGTTGGTTGTTTGGAGGTTTAACGACCACCGTGAGCAACTCAATGGGCTATAAGCAGTCGCCCGTCCCTAATTTAGGGTCACTGGCTCCAGGGAAGGGAGAGAGCCAGTGCCTTAAGACAAACACAACATCCATGCCTCACCGGGATTCGAACCCGGACCCCTTACGGACGAATGATCAGAGACCAGCGCCTTAGACCACTGCGCCACCGGGGTGGCACACTCTTTCGGGAGACAATAGCACTAGATGCATGTTAGAAAGTTAAACGGATGTGGACAAACGCCTTGCAATGATAACAATGTAGGGAAGTCACAATGTCAGTTTCGTAAGAAAGTTTCTCGAAGACAATATTCAAAGACGTAGGGCAGAGGCGGATAGCATCCTTGTAAGGAAGTAAAAAACAATCTCGGCGTGGCGACGGAGGCCCCTGATATATTGGAATTCGTGCCCTTGAGGCGCAGCAGAAAGTGTCTGAATGGATCCCACAAGTTTTCTGAAATGAGAGAGAAAGAGCCATTACGAGCAGGACATCGGTGATCTCAAGAGGCACAGGATAGAGACTGAGACAGTCGGTCGTTCAGCCAGGGAATTTACACCAATATGACGATTATGGATGGTCAAACCGTCAGAAATCAACTGCTCAGCGTAATGAAGGGCAGAGAAATTAACAATAATATTTTGTCCACGACGAGCCATGAAAGTAATGATTTCTTTAGGAAAATGCGAACGAAGGGCAGAAGCGTACTTGACGATAGACGTATCCCGCAAAGAGGGAAAAACCAAATCTGAGATTCCATCTGTTTTCAACAATTTGAGAAAGAGTAGAATTAGGCGAAACGGAGTTACTTATCCAAGAGCCATCAGAGGACAACTTAGAGCGCAGTGACGGCGACGTGGCGCCACTGGAGGACGAAGAGAAAGTGACGTCGTTTTGAACAGCATTGGCAAAGGTAGAGAATGTCTTCGGATGAACACAAAGGGAAGGCATACGCATACGAGGGGTCAAGGCAGGCAGCTGGCATAGTCAGTGAGGAAAGTTGAGCACGCGTGGCAGCAGAAGAGGCATCAATAGCGCGATCGCTGAGCCTAGAGCTGAAGATTCGTCACATCCGATGACGAGTCTCCATCTGCTGGTGTTCACCGGAAGCCGCCATTTTCATGGCCTCCGATGTAAACAAACTGACGCAGACAGGAAGTCACTGATAATATCAAAATTAGATCTTACCGGGCTCCCGCCGGGGAAAAATTAGAAACAGAAACCTCTTGCAAGTAACGTGAACAAAAACAGGAACGCAAAGGTAAGAAAACAGCAGAAACTTAGCGTTAAGTACGGTGCTCACACGGACTGTGACGTGCCGTAAGACAAATACATCATCCATGCCTCACCGGGATTCAAACCCCGACCCACATCAGGAGCCAACGCTTTGACCACTGCGCTACGAACATATATGATGCTCAGTCATAGGTGGATCACAAGAACATACATGATCAAGTCGAACATAGATGATGCTTAGTGAAAGGTGGATTACATTAATAAAGGACGCAAACACAGCAGAAATTGCAGCCGGTGCGCAGTGGTCTAAGCGATGACGTTTGACCATTCGTCCGGGAGGGGTTCGGGTTCAAATCCCGGTGAGGCTTGGATGTTTTGTTTGTCTTACGTCACTGGCTTTCTCCCTTCCCTGAGACCAGTGGCCCATAAATAGGGACGGGCGACTGCTTATAGTCCATTGAGCTGCTCACGGTGGTCGTTAAACCTTCCATCAAAAAAATAATTGCACGACTGACTTGAAAAAATCATCGTAGGAGTTTGTGAGATGTTGCATTTGAGCTTAAGATAGCATTTGGAACCGCACACAGCTTTAAAACAATAATTTTATGCACTCTCTGGATTCCATGAAGTTTCAATGATGAACATAAAGACCAGTGCTTTGTAATCGTGAATGATTCTTAATTTCGCCCTAAAGAGCAAAAAACTATCCATGTCCTTGGGGGTTAAGTGACAAATAATGTTTGTAAGATGTAATAACACCACAACACTTCACTGATATTTTAAATTATAAATACAATTGTTTACTTTCTAGGCATAGTAAATTAATTTTTCGATCACCATCTTGCACAAAAAAATTAGATAATTTTCATTACGCTTTAACAACATTTTCTCAGGAATACTGTCCTTGTTGTAGCACACCAAATTGGACATCTCGCCGTACCCATCCATGCCGAAGGAGTAACGAAATATTGACCATTATCTTTAAGTCCGCACTGTTATTGCTTTGCATGGTAGCAATACTGTAGTGCTGAAGGGTCAGTACAGGAAGGAAATTTAAGGTAATACTGTATTTTCTTACTCTGAATATAAATGCAGTGTAGAAGTGTTGGAATGTACAGGGCTATTCCAATAACATGTGGCTTTGGTACATCTGCTTTCAAAATTGGAACTAAGATTTACTATACACAGTACCAGCTCTATCAGAACAGGCAATTATTTAAATACAAATAAAGCAACATACACTAAACTGACATAGTGGAGCGAATGTGATATTATATTTCTTAGTTTCCGCAGAATTTAACGTTGACAGAAGTAGATCAAGAAATACCTGACACGATGTAATTTGCATGAGGGGCACTGCTTGTTTACTTTGTGCATTCATAGTAATGCATGTTGCAAGAAGACGCTTTGCGATGAGCCAGTGCTGCACACTTAGATTTCAATTTTTCTTTCAGTCTTTCGAACTATTGGCAGTACAGGTCAGCATTTATCTTTTGGTTAGGTACAAGCAGCTCCCAGTGGATTACCCTCATGACATCCCACCATGCACTTAACAAAACCTTTCTCGGATGCAGTTCTTCTCTTGAAGTCGATGGAGCAGGCTCTCCAACTTGACATACAGCCCCTTTACGCTTTACACTTCTGTAAAGGACTCACCTTTCATCACCCGTAATCGTTCCAAGAAAGGCTTGTTTCTATAAGGAACAAGTAAAGGAAGACAGATGGTCATTCTGTTCGATCCATTTCTTGCGGATAGGTCATGTCGTGCCCACTGGTCCAACTTGGTGATAAACCCAAGCGCATACATCCTTCTTTCTGTTGTTTTCTACCTACAGAAAACCTTTCTGATAATGATTTTTAATGGTTAGATGTTGGTCATTTGATATGGCTTGGTTGAGATCCTCTTCAGAAACCTCTGATTGATGTCCAGAAAGTGGTTGATCTCTGCATCTTCTGTCTCCACGGAATTTTCGGAACCAACGATGACATGCGCTTTCGTATACGGCATTCTCTCAATACACCTCATAATTGTTGCGGCAAGCTTCAGCTGCATTGTTGTCTTTGTCAAAATCATAAAGCAAATAATGCCTAATGTGATCCTTATTGCTCGTCATGTTAACTCTTGTGTGACTTGCTTACGAATGAGATGGACCTGCATACTTGGTGCCATTTTATAGCCTACTCCTTGAAGCATTTTGGCCATCACATCTGTTATTGCACTTCTTACTTAAATTTTTGACTTGGAATTTGCAACATGAAAAACGGATAGAAATTTTGCATACACGTATTATTTGTTTACATTCAAGTAAATGTACTGCAAACTGCATTCGGAATAGATTTAATGAAAATATTTGAAATATTCCCGTTGTCGCATGCAAACGATCTAGACAGTCCGAAAAACAAAACTTCTTTCCAGCCATTTTGAGATACATGAAATAAGGAAGTTTATGTTAATATTGTACTTCCCGATTCTGAGGAACGATGATCTGAATTTTGAAGTTTTACCACAGATGTAACTGTAATATTCAAATGAAAAGACTGCAGTTTCAGTGATTATATGCCGGCATTCGTTTTTTGTTCTACACTGATGTAGAACAAAAAAAATGCAACCAACGGATATTCTTGTGGACTTAGAAGCTTCCTACTAAAAATCATGTTATAAATGCCAACGAAACGAGACATGTTTCGTATACAAGGTATAACTGATCAGGTTTTTAGTCTTAGAGCGAATTACACTTTTATTTTAGGTTTCTCTTCAGGACTTTGCATTACAATAAAAGCTCATTGCTAGTTTCGTGATCTCACGTCGTGACTTCCATCTAACTGTTTCATAATTGCTAACACACACTGCTTGTCAACTTGACTAGGAATATTTTTAAGCCATTGGAAAGGGGACAATTATAGTCTGGATAGTTTCTGAAATAACAATTTCATGTAAAACTGCACTTGAATGTTAAGTAACAAATATTAACGCAAAACACCAAAATTATCATCACTGAGTTATTACTTTTACATAATCTGAAAACTGAAGTGAATTGAAACAGATCTGCGCCTGGCAGATTTTGTTTCTAATTTAAGCTCGAATGGTGGAAAGAAAACGAAATAATTTTCTAAAGATAGGCAACCATTTTCAGAAGGGGCAACATTTTCCCGAATTTTTGTCAAAAACCAAGATGGGAAATTCCTACCCAAGAGAAATTAAGCTCAGAAGTATATGCTCTCACATTCTTCTTGTAATTTAGTTGTAACAAATAATCTTAGACATATTTTGGTATTTTAAATGTTTATGCCAAGTTCAGTTTGCCTTGTAGCACACAGTTATGTCACTATGCATAAATGTGAGAAGTTTAACATATACATACTGCCATGAATGTTTAGCCCCTTTATTCAGCCCGATGAAGAATCTGTACTTAACGATGAGCAGCAGAGATATTCTGTCGTAACTCGACTTGATCTGTGGTTGAACCATTCAACCCAGCTGGATTTGTCTTCTAGCAGTCGGTAAGAGACATGAAATGATACAGTGGTTGCGTGTAAATAGGGATAAAATGGTTTCATGTTGAAATAACAGCATTTGTTTTGGTTGAGGGTTTAACGACCACCGTGAGCATCTCAATGGACTATAAGTAGACGCCCGTCCCTAATTTAGTTAGTTCCAGGGAAAGGAGAGAGCCAGTGCCGTAAAACAAACACGACATCCATGCCTCAGAGGGATACGAAACCGGGACCACTTCGATGAACAGTCACAAGCCAGCGCTTTGACCAATGCCCACCGGGGAGGCAAAATAACAGCACCAGGACTCCCGCAAGCCACCTCTGATGTGATTTATCAATAGTAACCGGTCCTGTAGCGCAAGTCGCCAGAGTTCATAACATTCCTGAGTGACCCCTGACTCTTTATTCATTTTTTTGCGTCAAGCCAATGGAACTAAGGAAGACACATCTCACATATCAACCATTTTGAGAGGCGATGACTTCTATTAATAACTCTACCATGAGATGCCCTCCGCCGTATTGGTATCATAAGTGCAACTTTACCAACCTCTAAGCATTTTTCTTCCTGCAGACGACAATGGTCTATGATATCTTTCGGTATTTAAATAGCCGATATGTTCCTGTGACGTTCGTTGTATAAATATGGAACTTCCCGCGAGACCATTTGCTGGGGGAATTTTGC
The DNA here is from genome assembly GCA_039090855.1 of Macrothele yani. Lineage (NCBI taxonomy): Eukaryota > Metazoa > Arthropoda > Arachnida > Araneae > Macrothelidae > Macrothele > Macrothele yani. Next base: position 76,409,259 of record CM077007.1, on the reverse strand, counting down.
GCTCTTTGACACCTTTATCATAATCCAATACAGTACCTGAGGAAACTGTATAGTTGAATATGTGAAAACAGAAATTTGTCGGTGATGGAGATCGAACCGGCGTCTCCTCGCTCCGGAGTGAGTTGCTCTAACCGACTAAGCTACTCCGACGGAATGCATCGCTGCAGATTTGTTGTCTTGATACGTGCTTCACCTCTGTAGTATGTTACAAATGGTAATGCTCCACGTAGGATGATAAGGCTGCATGGAACAATGCATTATCTGATCAGGCTGCCTTTTGTTGGTATGTGGTGTTTCAAAATTCCTTGTTTCGTACTGTTGTCAAATTGACATTTACAATCAATGTTACTTTGAATCAAATTGAAAATCCTACGCAACATTGTACTTCACTTGGCTATAATGAAAAACTAATCAAATTTTTACTACTGGGATGTTCCCCGTGTCCTTGTTCTACCAGACACGTTACGAATACTGGAGCAAAGCAGTTTTGGTGAAAAGTGTTATTTTTTAAATTATTGCAGTTTCCTGTTGTTCTTCTCAAAACCTAAGGCGGACAGACTTTCGCTTTTCTTGTTCTAAAGTGGCCAAACGTTCTACGAATGTCTTTATGCTAATTAACTTCGCAAATTTTCTGCTAAGGTAAATGGCGCAGGCTAAAATGTCCGATGGCGTGCTGACAAACTTCTACGTGAGTATCCGTCGTCATACCTCAAGCACGAACACAAAACATTAGCAGTGTCTTTCCCTGCTTTAGCAGGCGGGTGACACAATTTCTTCACCGAGTTCAACAACCCGGGTATTATTCTATGTTGCCTTTTATCGCATTTGTCGGTGCTTTCTACATTTGACTGTTTTTATTCCTACCATTTGGCAGCTGGCATGAGGAAGAACATTAAATGCTATTGATTGTCTGACCGGAATAACCTTCCATTCCTAGCCTCACCATCAGAGGCCACCCACCACACATGTTTGTATCCTTAGTTTCGCTGCGAGTTGGCGCTAATGGAACTCGACCGTTACGTGCATTAACTTATTTCTTTTAATTTTGCTCGTTATATTTGCACGCTAATTCAACGAAGTCAAATGTGTTTCTGCATTAAATTTGCCTGCCAGCCCGTCATGTAAAAGACCTAACAGTCTGAAATCAATTCAACTTAAATGAAAAAAATATTGTTTTCAGCAAAAATTACAATGAGAGGAAATGGAGTATTTCTTATACCTAATTTACTTTAATTTTTTTTTTGTTAGTATGTTTTCCATTTGTTGGGGTTGAACGATTCTGTCACTATCCAAAGCTAGGAAGATCAGCTTATCATAACTCGTGGCCACCGGTAACAAAAAGTAAATAAAAGAAATGAAAGAAACCAGCGTCATAAGAACGAACACGACATAGCAGACTCAAAATACGGTGAAACTGAAACCCGTGAGTAGGTCTACTTGATCACAACCGTTGTCTTAGAGTTTACTCACTCCAGAATTTTTTCAGAAGTATTTTGAACTGTAAATAAATTTTCAAGTAAGCACAATTCATTGTAATACAGCTATACAATAACTCTGACCTACAGTAGTGGTCACAATTGTGGAAACTTTTAGAAAAAGTGTATTTTTGAGGTTTGATGGCTCATAACACCACTTGTTTTGAGAGTAATACCATAAAATTATATATAAAGGCAAAGTTAATTTCATCAAGAATGTAATGCAATAAAGTTTGTTCAATTATCTGTATTCTATGAAAAGTTATAGCCACATAACCAGAAAAAAGGAAGAACCTGCTTAGTTTTATGTGAAGTAGCTTTCCTTCATTTGAATGTAGCCAATGAGCCTGAGTGTTTACATAGCCAATCAGGTGTCATCTTGTTTTGGCAATGAGCCAATCAGGTCACAGTAGGATTCAGCTATTGATGTCATGTATTGGAGTTGAGAGGAGGACATTTGTCAGTGCGTTATGTGATTGCTACCAAGTTGGTTTGAACGCGATGTAAAATAATACTATTAAGTAAACAGAGCTTCAGTTAGGAGAAATTAGAAGAAAATGTGGTGAAAACTTTGGCATTTTTAAATTTTTGAAGAAGTATAAGGAGACTCAGTCATTACAAAACCAGTCTGGTAAAGGCAGAAAATAGGTGCACAACAGCAAGTGATGATAGAAGAATTAAGAGACTGTGCCTAGGTGACAGAAGAAAATCATCTGGGTGTATACAAGATGAAATGGCGCAATGCAATGTGAAGTTGAGTGCAAGGACTGTTCGGCGCAGACTGCAGGAATTTGCTCTAAAAACTAGAATTTGACAAAAAAAAGCCATTTTTATCTCTCAAACAGAGGTTGAAAAGATTGAACTGGGCTAAAACTCATGTTAACGGGACAGCGTAACAATGGGACAGTGTTATTTTGAGTGATGAGACCAAAATCTCCCTGTTTGGTAGTGATGGCATAAAATACGTAAGGAGAAGATTTGCATCCTGATTGCATTGCATGTACCGTGAAACACCCAGTTAGTGTTATGATCTGGGGTTGTATGACATCAAAAGGTGTATGCAGAATTTGCGTGATTAATGGGAATATAAATGACCAAAAATACATTAATGAAATACTTGAGCCCAAACTGAAGCCTTTCGCACGTGATCTTTTTCAAGATAATGAAGCATTTATATTTCAACAGCATTCAGCCCCATGTCATGTTGCTGCTGTGTGCAAAAAGTGGTTTCAAGATAATCATATTCCACCGCTGGAATGGCCTGGGAATAGCCCAAACCTTAACCCCATCGAAAATCTATGGAGCCGACTAAAGAAACATGTTAGTCAGAAGCAACCCAGCAATAAAACCCAATTAATAGAAGCAATAATTCAATCTTAGTTTAACATTATAACAGCGGCAGAACTAAAAAACTTGGTTCACTCCATGGGAAGGCGTTGTAAATCCCTAATTAACGGTAAAGGTTACCCAACTAAGTATTAACTGACATGGTGAGAATTTTTGTATATCTCATTTTTTCTTTGTATTTCACCTTTCTTTATAACTGCTGTTCTAATACAAAATCCTTCATAAAAGTTATTGCATTACGTTCTTGATGAAATTATCTTTCCATTGATATATAATATTATGGTGTTACTCCAAACAAAAGTGGTGTTATGAGCCATCAAACCTCAAAAATACACTATTTTCAAAAGGTTTCAATAATTTTTCCACTACTGCATTTAGTTGTTAGCGGCATAATCCTCCCAGCAGTAGCGCACCCGGAAATTTCACAAAGGAGTGGGGGTCCCATGGGTCGTGGCGCACAGAATTTTCCGAAGGTGGGGGTGACCTCCCTAAATTTACCGGGAAAAATAGTCTGGTGCCATAACAATTAAGAAGGAGGTTACCCTTTTTATATTTATTCTTATCCAGTTACTAGTAATGTTACAGTACAAGAAAGTTAAATGATTAGAGGAAGCAGTAGACGAAATTCTTTTTCTGGTTAGATTTTTCTAAATTTATTTAATAGAACAACTCCCTTATAATTATTGTATGTTATAATTATACGGTACATGATTAAGAAGAATACGTAAATCGCGTATCGCGATTTTTTCTTCAACATTCAACGTAATAATTTTCCTCTCTGTGAGCCCTAGGGGAGAAGTCGGGCCCCACGGCCCTCCTACTGGGTGCGTCACTGCCCTCCAGCGTTTAATATAAAAAGTTACCTGCTCACGTAGGTTATATATGCGTAGTCACTGAAGATGATTGAGACGTCCGTAATCACTAAAGGTCATTGAGCGTTTAATATAAAATGTTACCAGCTCGTGTAGGTCATGTGTGGTTAGGCACTGAAGATGATTGAGACGTCCGTAGTCACTGAAGATGAATGAGCGTTTAATATAAAAAGTTACCTGCTCGCGTGGGTCCTGTGTGCGTAGTCACTGAAGATGATTGAGACGTCCGCAGTCACTAAAGATGATTGAGACGTCCGTAGTCATTGAAGATGATTGAGACGTCCGTAGTCACTGAAGATGATTGAGCGTTTAATATAAAAAGTTACCTGCTCGCGTGGGTGATGTGTGCGTAGTCACTGAAGATGATTGAGCGTTTAATATAAAAAGTTACCTACTCTCGTGGGTGATGTGTGCGTAGTCACTGAAGATGATTGAGACGTCCGTAATCACTAAAGGTGATTGAGCGTTTAATATAAAATGTTACCAGCTCGTGTAGGTCATGTGTGGTTAGGCACTGAAGATGATTGAGACGTCCGTAGCCACTGAAAATGATTGAGCGTTTAATATAAAAAGTTACCTGCTCGCGTGGGTCATGTGTGCATAGTCACTGATGATGATTGAGACGTCCGCAGTCACTAAAGATGATTGAGACGTCCGTAGTCATTGAAGATGATTGAGACGTCCGTAGTCACTGAAGATGATTGAGCGTTTAATATAAAAAGTTACCTGCTCGCGTACGTCATGTGTGCGTAGTCACTGAAGATGAATGAGACGTCCGCGGCATGAAAACCTAGTGATTCTTGAAGTACCAAAACTCTGTCGTAGTTTTAAGGATTTACAAAAGTCTCAAAGACCACTTTTGTTCTCAAGCACTGAATTAAGCAGATGTCTTTTTCCAGCGTGAATTAAACGTGCATCGCTTCGCAAAGTAGCTTTCTCTTAAGATGTTTTATGTTTCCTCTTTATCTAATCGCGTTGCCTATTACCAAAACGACTACGCGGTAACTGAAAGCTGAGGTGTTCTAGTGCATCACATTTTACTCAGTGCATCATATCGGATGTTTATGTCAAACATATTATTAACCTTTATGCAACGTAGTCAGAACGGCTCCAAAAGACGTGGGGGATAAAATTCAAATGGAAATATTCTGTAACGTTTTTTGACAAATGAATAATTTTTCAAGATAAGCCTAAATGTTTAGTGACGCCGTTTTATTTTTGCTGTGACTGCAAACTTGAGACAAAACCTGACAGATGCTTGGTAAAACTTGTAGCTGCAAGCATATCACGTTTACACTCATTCAGAGGATCATTTACATTCCCGCTCACTTTGCTAGACACTGGGTTATTCAAGAGCTACGGAGTATATCACTTTCGTAAAATGAAATTTCCAAATTATCACTGGGGAACAAAAAAGATATAGTTATAACGGACTTTGTGAAAAGAACTTATTTTGCCTACTTCACAGTAAAACTAGGAGGCCAAGATAAGCCTTATGCACCGCATGTCGTGTGCAAAACGTGCACAAAGCACCTGCGACAGTGGACGAATGCGAATGGCTAAAGGAAGTGCATGAAATTTGGTATACCAATGGTATAGCGCGAATACAGTGATGACTGTTACTTTTGTCTGGTGAATATAAAGGGCATCAATGGGAAGAACCGGAGTAAGCACAAGTATCCTGATCTAGCCTCCGCTAGACGACCTGTTCCACATTCAGAAGAGATACCTGTCCCAACATGTGCCAGGCTTCCAGAGCCCTCCGAAGAGCCGGACGAATCGGCTGGTGAGAAAAAAAGCTATGCTGAACAACATGATAATGATTTCTAAGGACCTTCATCAGCTACATCAGGTTTCAGTCAAATGGAATTGAACGACCTTATAAGGAACCTAAGTCTTCCAAAGAAGGCAGCTGAATTGTTAGCTTCCAGGCTGGCAGAAAAAAATGTACTGCTACCGGTAACAAAAATCACAGTGTATCGCAACAGAGAAGAAGAGTTTCTGCCATTCTTCACAAAAGAAAACGAATTCATTCTCTGCAGCAATGTGCCAGGATTGCTGATGAAATTGGGCGTACGAGAATACACACCCCGTGAATGACGGTTATTCATAGATAGCTCCAAGCACAGCCTCAAATTTCTACATAACGGGAACAGATACAGTCACTCAGTTGGTATACTGGAAGATCGGGTGATAATAGCCATAGTCCTTGAGAAGATAGCATACCTCGATCACCAATGGGTCATCTGTGGGGATTTGAAGATGTTGAATTTTCTTCTAGGGCAGCTGGCCGGGTACACCAAGTGCCCGTGCTTTGTATGTCTGTGGGACAGTAGAGCTAAAACCATGGGGGAGAAGACAGTGGGCTGTGAGAGAAAACATGGTAGCTAGAGAGAGAAATATCATCACAGAACCTTTAGTTATAACGAAGTAAATTTCTCCGTCATTTTTATCCGCGCCAGGATTCGAACCCGGGTCCCCTCATTCCGGAATAAGTTGCTCTACCAATTGAGCTACGCGGACGTTTGTTCTGACTACTATCTGCCTTTATGTCGTGTGCGTCCTGCTGGCAGGTACGTCACATCTCCTGGTACGTTACATCATCTATCAAACACACTCTCAACAAATCACACTACTACTGAATATCCGAACTTTCGTAGAATCGCATAACAATAATTAAGAAGAACCTATCACATAAAACGAAGCTCACTTGGTATAGTTGAGCGCGCCTATATGTACTGCATACCACCACGTCATGACTTACACTCGTTGCTACATATCATTCAGCGGGAGAAATAACATCTCGTGAAGTGAGAAGATATTTTGCATAGGAAAATAAAATAACAAGAGATAGTAAAATCAAAAGGAAATTGAATCTAGAGTATACGTTACATAGTGGACAGAGAAAAGATCATATTGCTACCATTGCTCATCAAACTTGGTTTGATGAAACAATTTGTAAAGGCACTTATGAGAGATGGAATGTGTTTCGGCTACATGTATAGAAAATTTCCAGCGTTGAGCATGGAGAAAATACAAACCAGGTAAAATCGATGGACCACAAATCCGGGAACTCATGAAAGACCAGTGTTTCCAAGATTCAATGGATAATATTGAGGCATGTGCGTGGTCGTCATTTCTTATGGTTGTACAGAATTTTCTTGAGAATTATAAGGCCTCTAACTACCGTGAACTCGTGGAGAATATGCTCACTACGTTTTGTATACTTGGTTGCAACAAGAGCATCAAATTGCAGTAGATTTGTCATTTGGATCAATGTTAATTGATTACACAGTCTTTTGTATCGATTTCCACATTGTCTTGGTGATATCAGCAATGAAGAAGGGAAGCGATTTCACCAGGAAATAAGGCACATGGAAGAATGGTACCGTGGACGATGGGATGTGCATATGATGACGGACTATTGTTGGAGCATCTACCGCGAATGTCCAGGAACATCGCACCGCAGGAAATCACAATAACGTGGATTCAGCAGCATGTCTCAATGATGAAACTTGTGTGTTGTTTTTCGTGTTCTAGGTTTCTTGGGATTTCTCTGCATATGTCATATCGTGAGAAGCAGATCTGATGGACAAAAAACAGTGCTATTTTCGTAATTTGTGACCCCCAAATACCCCCAAAAGGGTTGTGACGTGCCTTCCCAGCAGGACGCACACGACATAAAGGCAGATAGCAGCGGTAACGAACGTCCGCTTAACTCAATTTGTAGAGCGACTTATTTCGGAATGAGGAGACTGGTTTCGAGCCCCGGCGTGGACAAAAATGACGGACACATTTACTTCGTTATAATGGCGCCCGAACTTTCCGGATGACCCGACCGTTCAAGATCTCGCAATGGTGTGATGTTCTTTAAACACCGCGAGATAGGAAAAAATCAGAGAATCCCTTCTCCAGCGCTTGCATTCCACACACCAGATTGACTGGGAGTTCTCAAGTGCACGTTCTACAGAGGATGGCTGCCTGCGACGATTCATGTTCACGGCTGACCCGTGGGCCATGCCCCGGCCCTCTTTCGGGGGGTGGCGTGCCTGCCCAGCAGGACGCACACGACATAAAGGCAGATAGCAGCGATAACAAACGTCCGCGTAGCTCAATTGGTAGAGCGACTTATTACGGAATGAGGGGACCCGGGTTCAAGCCCGGCGTGGGCAGAAATGACGGAGAAATTTACTTCGTTATAGGGTCTAATATCTCAGGCACCAAAAGTTGTGTTTCCCAGTGTTATCATTATGCTTACGATAAGTTTCACATATGCTTACGATACGACCTCACTCTAACTTTCTGAGATGAGTCTGGGATGCACAGACAGCATCACTTTTCGATGGTTACCAGATTTACACGTCAGGTTATTTTTCATTATTCTGCGCTGTCCATTTTCTCCTATACCACTTTCACTAAAGTTAGTAAAATTCGTGTCTTCGCTGAATTTTAAATGCTGAGAGATCGGCGATTTGCCTTTCACTTTCGATATTACTTTCCTGCACTTCCACACTATTTTGCATAAACATAGCTATAATTCTGGGTGGAGAGATCTTTTGATGATAAGTATATTTAGACTTGTGGGATGTCTGGATATTTACACAGGGAATGTGTTACGTGTCTGCCCCACCGGACGCGCATGAGATAAAAGCAGATAGCAGCCAGTTTAGTATAATGGATAGCGCTCCGGAACCGAGAGTTGTGGGTTCGAATCCCTCCCCTGGCATAAAAATGATGGCGAAATTTACTTCGTCATAATTGCGAAAGTACCACCTTTTTATTTATCATGGCAAATGTTATTCTCTTTATCGAGTTTCGTGACGAAGCAAAGAAATGTACGAAAGATGAAATTGGTATGTATTTCGTTTTAGCCCTATGCAGTACATGTACATTAATTGATAAAAGATCTGGGAATGTTCATTACTTCTTGAAAAACTGAAAATGAAAGGCAAATGCATAATACAAAGCACCATTTTTGGCTTAAACATGCGAAACAACTCAAAAGTAAAGTACTTTCTCTTGATTTTAATAAGTAAGGGCTGTAAATCTATGGAAGCCACTGGTTCCAGGGAAGGGAGAGAGCCAGTATTAGGGCCACTGGTTTCAGCCCTATGTAGTACGTGTTCATTAATTGATAAAAGATCTGGGAATGTTCATTACTTCTTGAAAAACTGAAAATGAAAGGCAAATGCATAATACAAAGCACCAATTTTTTGGCTTAAACATGCGAAACAACTCAAAAGTAAAGTACTTTCTCTTGATTTTAATAAGTAAGGGCTGTAAATCTATGGAAGCCACTGGTTCCACGGAAGGGAGAGAGCCAGTATTAGGGCCACTGGTTTCAGCCCTATGTAGTACGTGTTCATTAATTAATAAAAGATCTGGGAATGCCCATTACTTCATGAAAAACTGAAAATGAAAGGCAAAACGCATAATACAAAGCACCATTTTTTGGCTTAAACATGCGAAACAACTCAAAAGTAACGTACTTTCTCTTGATTTTAATAAGTAAGGGCTGTAAATCTATGGAAGCCACTGGTTCCAGGGAAAGGAGAGAGCCAGTATTAGGGCCACTGGTTTTAGCCCTATGTAGTACGTGTTCATTATAGTTAATAAAAGATCTGGGAATGTTCATTACTTCCTGAAAAACTGAAAATGAAAGGCAAAACATGTAATGCAAAGAGAAGGGAGTAGTGGTCTAAGCGATTGCTTTTGATTCATTCGGTGGCGTAGTGGTCTAAGCGATTGCTTCTAGTCATTCTTCCGAAAGGGGTCCGGGTTCGAATCCTGGTGTAGCATGGATGTTGTGTTTGTGATACGGCCCTGGCTCTCTCCCTTCCCTAGAACCAGTGACCCTACATTAGAGACGGGCGACTGCTTGTTGCGCATGGTGGTCGTTAAACCTCCAACAAAAAAAATCTATGGAAAAGTGAAACCAAATTCGGAATTCTAAAATTTTACTATAGTAAGAATCAGTGGCTTGACAGAGAGGTAACTGCACCACTTTTACGCTAATCACGGAATGGGTGTTGAGCAGGGTGGAGCGAAAAACTTTTTTTTAAATTTGAAACGTCCCCATGTGCAATAGTTGCGAATTTAATACTGAAATGACCCACAAAATATGGATCACATTATTTAATATCTTAGGCTTCGCCAAGAAACGTGGACTTAGATATTTATAGAAAAAATGTTTTAAAAATCTTGCTTTCTCCATTTTTAAAAAAATGAAAAAATGCTCTGTTACGATGTTATTTAATATCACATTTGAGTGTATAAACTTAGGTAAAAAGTTAGCAGATGTGAGTTAATTTCTTCGGCTTCCCCAAAGAGTTTCTCTGAAAATGGCATGATAAGCTATGAAAATATGATAGACACCAGTCTTACCTGCTAGCATAACTTAAGGAGTGAGTTCATTTCACTTACAAATCAGACTTTTTATTCAAAAGTTACCATCAGCTTCCTGTTCAAAATCTTTGCTTTGAAAGAAGGCCGCACACATGTGCAGCAGAATCTGTAAGAATCTTAACCATCCTCTCTATTGCCAGAGAATGGCATGGTGTTTTTGTAAATTCCTGGGAAGAACTTGAATATTTATCCGACTATAGCAATTCTAGCTACTCATCGTCTATCCATTCAGTGTGATTGGAGTCTCAGTCACAATACACTCTTGGCATGCCGATTAGGTCGATGTGATCATTGCTCTGGAAATTCAGCTTAGGAATCCGAAACTTTCTAATAGTAGCTGTTTGATCGGAAGATTTCCTGGCCTTTATGATGCGCCGAACAGCAAGCTCATAGACATATTTCGGTCGTCGAACAACATTGCAGCAAAGCACATTTTCTGCATGGGAAATATACACATTCTCTTGGATGACTCTTTTTACAATATCCTTTAAATTATCTGGGAGATACTGAAACCAAGATATAGCAGTTGCAAATTTCTTGGACCATATTTACATGCACCGATCGTGAACCACGATGGTGCATATACTTTCATTACGAAGGTGGCTAACAACGGTTTCAACACACAAACGCAGAATGCGATTTGCGAGAGTCAGCCAACTGGAACGTGCAAGTGTACTAAGATTCCGATTTGCCAGATCTTGGGGGCAATTAACTACAGGGACTGCTTTACGAATTTCCTACATATAAAGTTGATCCGTGCTAAGATCTCCAAAGTTAATGGATTGAAACGAAAATTCAATTTCCTGTGATTAACAATAGATAAGTTTACCCACGTCTTCAGGCGCTTTTTGATCAATCCCCTGAATCCTCTTGGACCTGATGTATTTCCGTCGAGTGCTTCAGTGAGGTGGCGTAAAGGCAGTTTATTAAAAGGAAGTTGACATACCCTGAAGTTCCAGAAAAACTGGTACACCAGTCTCATACTTCGTAGGTCCCCCAAGGGAGTGCAGGACTGCAGAAATACGACGGAGCATGGACTCCAATAGCTTCTGGAAATATGCTGTAGGCAAGGCACACCATACTTCCTGCAGAACGTTCCACAATTCGGGAGTATTCCGAGGTCTCGGAATCCTGTGTTCGATAGCGCGTTTCTATCACGTTCAGATCTGGAGACTTGGGTGAGAATAGCAACACCCCAAACTCAGATGAATGCTCCTCTGACCATAATGTGGCGTCCCGACAATTGTGTGGAGGTGCATTGGCCTGTTGGAACAGGCCCAACCCATCAGCATGAATGCAGGACATGAACGGGTGTACCTCGTCAGAAAGGATGCGCACATAGCGTAGACGTACCAGGGGTCACAGTGAAATTCAGATAAACACACCCCATAGCAATACGGACCCTCCACCAGCCGGTACAGTTCCCTGCTGACAGGCGAGGTCCATGGCTTCATGGGTTTTGCACCACACACGAATCCTTCCATCTGCCCAATACAGTTGGAAACGCGACTCGTCAGACCAGGCTACTTGTTTCCAGTCATCAAGTGTCCAGTGGCGGTGTTGTTGTGCCCAAGCGAGGCGTATAGCTCTGTGTCATGCACCCATCATAGGGAATCGAATTGGGCGTCTGCTCCCAAGCCCATATCGTGCAGGGTACTTTGCACAGCCCGGACGCTGATGCTTGTTGAGGCTCCAGCATTTAATTACGATGATGCCTGCGAGAGTGTTGCACGCCTATCGCGTGAAACGATTCTTGACAGCCGACGACGGTCACGTTCACCCAATGTCTTTTTACGGCCACACTGGTATCGTAGGTTGGAGGTTTTGCCGGAATTCTTGTAGTCTCGGTACACCCTTGCAATGGTTGTCCGTGAAAATCCGAACTTCGTTTCTACCTCCGAAATACTATGGCTCATCTCACGAGCGCCAACTATGATACCGCGTTGAAAATCGCTTAAATCGTTATTACTTGTCTTTCTCATGCCGAAAACAGCTCGGACAGCTGCCAAGGATGTATATCGTTTTATATACGCACTGGCTGACGCAAACGAGTACACGCATAGTTGACGTTGCTATGTATTTTGCATAAGCTCGTCTGTACCAGTTTTTCTGGCACTTCAGTGTATAATCCGGTGCACGGGAGAATTGAGCATCTCTTCAAGGTACCTAATTATACCTGCATTTACGCCGGCATTAGTCACTTCCCCGTAATTTCCGTTAAGGACTAACTTCTATAAGTCAAAGGCCTTCTGGTCTATTAAGCTGAAGATACCGACGGAAATATCCTTTGCACTCCTGCTCTTTGGTGCAAAATGTCCCAAATAGACCGACCCCAGTTCTTCAATAAGTGTAATATGCTCCTCTTATTCTTTTCGCTTGTGGCACTGGCCATTATCTATCTGTGTTATGGTAAGAGTTTCATCCCCTCCTTCATCCGTCCAAAAAGAGAGCTACGATCTTGCGACCAGTCGAGGTTACCTAAACTTGAATTATTTGACGGGTCTTTATCCTTTCTGGTCGTACTTTATGCCGGCGAATTACAGGTGCATTGCATTCTTTCGAGTGAACCTGTTCACTTACATCATGAAACAACGTCAACGCAAGATCAGCTGCAGCTCGATCGCTGATGTCTCGCCTATCGCATTTTCTGCAAAATGCAGACACTGTCAGTACAAAATACACCTGACCGTAATATGCACATATCAGGTAATCAGAAAAGTATTTGCCATTTTTCGAGGGAGCAAAACAAACACCTTATAATGATTGAATTTGTGAAGAGATGGCGTTCTGCCCGCGGTATATAGTCAGCTAAAATCCCAAGATGCCCTGCGCATATGAATCAGATAAGTAAGCAGTTTGGTAGTGGAAAGACGTGCGATTACAATGGCCGTATCAGTAGAAATTATTCGTGGGTGTTTGTTATACGAAATCAAACTCGGTTTATCTGCTGCAGAAACAACTCGTCGCATTTTCTTAGCATTCAGAGCAGATGCTGTGAAAGAACGCACAACTTGGAATTGTTTTAGAAAGTTCAAAGACGGAGATGAATCCCTTCAAAAAAGTCCCGGAGTGGTGGTTCTGTCAGTCTTGACACAGAAACACTGAATGTTGCTATTGATCAGGACAGTATCCCAACATGCCCCGAACTATCCCAGTCATTTGGTGTTGGTGATGAAACCGTCTGAAGACATCAATATGCAATAATTAAGGCATACGAATTATCTAAGTGGGTCCCCCATGAATTTCCTTCAGTGGACAAACAGCAACGTGTCTCAGCTTGTCTTGCATTGCTGTTTCGCTATGACAAGAAACCATTTTTGGATAGGGTAATCACATGTGATGAGAAGAGGGTCCAGTACAGCGCCTCAAAACTTCTAAACATTGGTTGTCCATCAATAACCCAATTCTTTACACATCGAAGCCAGCACTGCATCCACGGAAAGTTATGCTGAGTGTACGGTGGACAGCACGTGGTGTTGTTCATTATGAAGTCTTGAAACGACAGCTGCAGTGAACTGTTAACAACTGAAATGTGTGCATGAGAACCCGAAAAAGAAGGAAGCAGCACTGGTCAACAGAAAGGGAGTCCTGTTACTTCACTTTTGACCACTCCTCTTCATTGACCAGAAGCACTAACAAAGAACTTAGGGGGGAGGGGGGGCTTTTATGTCATCCAGCTTACTCGTCAGATATCTCTCCTTCAGACTCTCACTTATTTCTTTCACATGACAATTATTTGCGTGGACACGACTTCTCCAACTGTATGAGTTGCGCCTTGCCTTCCAAAACGTTTTCTCTTTGCATGACCCGTCGTTTCAACGCAGGGATATTTGTTAACACGTTGGCAGGACGTTGTTGTTGATGCCCATGGTAAATATTTTGATAAATAAATTGCATTTCTACTAGGTGTGTGTTATACTTATCCGAAAATGGCATATACTTTTGTGGTTACTGATAGATTCGCCAAGCTTTAGCTCTCCACTGGAAAGCTTTTTTGAGGCAATGGTAGACGTAAAATGCAGGGGCATTAGGATACGGAAACAAACAAATGGGATGTTTTTCTTGCATCACGCAATTATTCTGTGTGCTGCGATGTGTTTCCATCCTTTAACAGACTGCCATCAGAGAAACAATGGAAATCCTCTCCAGCAAACTAGCATGCAATGATATGGTCTATGTAGCATTACCAATGGTTTGGCATGCTTTATTAAAGGATGGAAACACATCGCAGCACACCGTATAATTGCCGTCCCTGTGGCGCAATGGTCTAACAGCGGGCTTGTGACCATTCGTCCGAAATGGGTCCGGATCCGAATCTTGCTGAGGCATGGATGTTGTGTTTGTCTTGCGGCATCGGCTCTCTCCCTTACCTGGAACCAGTGACCCTAAATTAGGGACGGGTGACTGCGTATAGCCCATTCAGTTGCTCACAGTGGTCGTTAAACCTTCAATCAAAAAAAATATCACACCATATAATTGCGTGATAAAAATTCGCGTAATACTTCTCGTCATGTCACTCACGCTATTTTCAAAAAATCATATTTGTTCCTTATGTGTTCTAATTTCTCTGCATTTTATGTCTACAACTGCCTTGAAACAGCCTCCTAGTGCACAGCGAAAGCTTGGCGAACATACACTGGCGGAAAGTGAAAAAAGAACACCAAGAAGGAATTGGCGGACGATCATGAAATTTACATATGTTAATGGGGTCAAGTTTACGTAGGTGTGATGTTAATTTCAGGACCAACCGGTGAGCGCTTACGCCACAGCACGGCATAATATACAAATTATGGTATTTAAGGAGTACGGCGAAGTGAATGTAATCAGTCGTCGGCGTACGGACACGTGCGAAGATCCTGAAGAAGCTGCAATGCCTGGACATTGAAGACGTGTACGATTTCAGCAGTTATCGGACTTTGAGCGAGGTCGTCTAGTCGGACTCCGCGAGGCCAGGTGGTCGTGTCGTCGTATTGCGGAGCGAATTGGACGGGAAGTATCGGTGGTGGTACGATGGTGGCGTAGATGGTCCGAGGAACATTCCCACGCGAGAAGACGTGGAACCGGGAGTCACAGACGGACTGATGAGCGGACCGATCGATGCATAAGAAAAGCGGAGTTGTCAAGCAGAACATCCACTGCGACGCAAATCCGAGCTGCCGTTGCACCTGAGGTGGCTGTACGAACAATACGCAACCGCCTACTGGATGCAGGACTACGTGCACGTGTGCCTCTGGCATGTGTACCTCTGACTAAAGCCCACCGTCAGGAAAGGCTGCAGTGGTGTCGCCAACGTCTGCACTGGAGAACGCAATGGCGATCTGTCGTGTTCAGCGATGAAAGCAGATTCTGCTTGGGAGCCTCCGATGGCCGTATGCGTGTCCGCAGACGCACAGGGGAGCGTCTCCATCCTTGTTGCATCCGCCAGCGACATACAGGGCCTACACCTGGTCTCCTGGTGTGGGGAGCGATCAGCTATCACTCCCGTACACAACTAGTGTTTGTATCGGTTACGTTAAACATCACCTCCTACATCAACAACATCATTCAGCCCGTTGTTGTGCCATTTGTAAGGTCGGTCCATCGTGGTGTTTTCCAGCAAGATAACGCACGCCCACACACGGCACGTGCAACGCAACACGCACTTCAGGATGTGAGACAATTTCCATGGCCTACACGGTCACCAGATTTGTCCCCCATTGAGCACGTGTGGGATTTTATGGGACAACGACTTTACCGGTCTCCACGGCCAACCACGACCATCCCCGATTTACGCGTCCAGGTTGAGGATGCTTGGAACTCAATACCCCAAACTTGCATCCAACATCTGTACGACAGACACTATGCCAGAATTGCACAGTGTGACGCAGTTCATGGCGGTTCAACCTCGTACTAACCATGTTACATGGAAATGTTATTTTTCAGTTTACCAGCAAATACAGCTGTATTTTGCCATAATGTTTTGATCACGTTATCCTCTGTATTCCGTTATAATGCTGTATAAATTTCGTTGGAATCAGACGTCTCCTTCTTGGTGTTCTTTTTTCACTTTCCGCCAGTGTATATATCAAAGATACGTTCCGAATCTGTACGAAATTTTTCAATCTTCTTCTGGTAGATTTCATCCATTCTTTGAGCATGTTTTTTCAGCTTTTGTATTTTAGTGTTGCATGCTGTAATACGTTTTACAACTGATTTGCGGAGCGATGTCGAAAGAGATTCTTTTTTCCATATATTTAGCACTTTGTCCGCGACAATACGTACTATTTCTGCTGCTTCAGGCTCATAAATTGCACCTTCCAGCCTAAGAGTATTCCTCACAAGGTAGAAATGGCTCATTACATCTTTGTAAGTAGGCAACACATTTTCATGCATCTTCTTATATAAATCAAGTTTTATGCATCTTCTTATAAAATCAGTTTTATCTCTTGTTTCACTCATCTTAAGTACTTGAACAACGAAACAAAAATCCTGGTACGCACCAGTCAAGGTCACTAAAAATGAAAGAAATTGTTGCAACATTGTGACGCAACACCTGCTAACATTCTCTACCGAAAGGATCTGGGCTTTTGTGGTCAGATGAATCAGCGACGCTGAGCTCGCTAAGAGAGCTGCGCTATGAGGGAGGGGAAGGGAAGAGGTTAAAAAAGTGACAAAAACAAAGGAGAGCGCAAGGCCGCATGCTATGCGTCTGAAGATCAACACGAGGTTTCCAGAATGTATGAGAGGTGGGACTGTTAATGTTAAGCCCAAGTTGGTATCGGTAAGGCTGCTGTCGAACTTCATGCTTACGCTACTTAAAATAATCATGCAATTTTTCGTGAAAAATGACAGACTTGAAGGGATATGGGGAAGCCTAAGATGCACTCAAGGATGCTATTAAATGATATAGTGACCAACATTTTTTCAATTTTACAAAATGGAGAAAGCGAGTGTTTTTAAAGCATTTTTCCTATAATTTTCAAGCTTCGAGGTTCTTGGAGAAACCTAAGATATTAAATAATGTCATCCATATTTGAGTATTAAAATCAAAACTATTGCGCATGGTGACGTTTCAAATTAAAAAAGAAATTGTTTTTCGCTCCGCCCTAGTTGAGTGACCCCGTTTCTCAAGGTGAGGCTGCAAATTGTTGGAAATTTGTAAATAAGTAAAAATTTTAATTTAAAGTTTGCCCTTTGCATAACACAGTAAGGCACTCGCCGGGTGTACGGAGATCCGCCGTGAACTCAGCAAAGCATAAATTGAAGCTACCATTCACCAAACAAAAACTATTTATGGCTGTACTTCCAAACCAGAACGCTCTCAAGTAGTTCCGGATTTCCCGTGTATCGTTCAGCTTTGTTTACATGCAACCTGATCACACCCAACGTGAAAGAAAGTAGTTCACGATAAATTTTACGCGTTTCTTTTTTAGGATTTCGTTATAATAGACGCCTTAGTAATTATTTTTTATTTCTAAATGCTTTTATGAAGGAAATATATCGAATAACAGTACTACACTGTTGTTGTTTTTTTACCCGGAGCTAGCCTATTTTTTAAGCGAAGCTATTTCCAACATTTGTTCTGGAAGTAAAAGTGGCTAAGACTGACGCCTCATTTTTGAGAGAGTATTTATTCGGATTTTGTAATCACAAAAAAATTGATAAATCCTGACAGTGGAGTTCATACTCAAAGTATCAAATCCAATTTGAGAGCTCTCAAACAAAATCTCAGAAGATATACTAACAAATCGGAAGACTTCTGGAAGATAGCCTAATGGAATATTTGTTCCGACGATTTTGTAAAAAACAAAATTTAAATCCATTTGAACGTTCACTGAAGTACTTCGTTCTACCGAGTGATAAAAATGAATGCTAGACACGTTAATGTCGTTAAAAGGGCGTTTACTTTATCGGAATTATGATGCATAAATCTGTCATATGAAAATAAATATGTTATTATTTTCCATAATAAAATAAATGCCTATAATTATTTCCATTACAATAAGATTTATTTCGATGAAAATAATAAAAAAATCCCTATGTTATCGTGAACTACTTTCTTTTATGTTGGGTTTGATCAGCTTATAAGTTAACAAAGTGGTACCATACACGGGAAATTGGGATCTAATTGTAAGCATTCTGATTTGGAAATACAGCCGTATTTATTCATTTCAACCGTAATGAAAAATAAGCTCTTGAATATTGACAAAACCATATCCTCACACTAATATAAATCTTACAGTATTAACGCACACAATCCACATTGGCGACATACTGCGCAATAACTTACTGACGTCAGAACGGTTTCTAGACAACTCTCGCTACAGCAGATAAAATAAAACAGCGAGCGCACCGCCACCTGCAACTTGGTTAAACTTGAGTTGAAGCCTCTAGTTCAAATGTCGTGGAACTTCGACAGGCATAGTTCTTATAGGGATTTCTAACACAAACATCAGAATATCCACAAAGAGTGAAAACTAAGACCAACGTGCCTTATGGCACAGGTGAAAAAGTAATTCCTATCCTGGGAAGATAATAAAAAAGTGCCGGGCTGTTAGTCAGCTGACATGCTTGCTCTTTTTCACCGCGTCAAGAAGATTCAGAACTGATTTGAGTGCGATAGCTCAGTGTAGGAACAAAACGCAACGGTTAGGAAAGCCTTTGATTCTAGAGACAGAGTTGATCAAGGAAACAGCTCTTTCTAGTCAAAAGAGAAGCCCAAGTTTTTGTAGCACATTTTAAGCACAGCCAAAGAAACTCTCATTGTCAAACAGCTGCATGACTTAGCAACAAAGATTAAATTTTTATCTCTTTTGCTGATTATAAAGAACAACAATCTCCACGAGATTTTATTTAATCCATCGGCCTCAGTACTGCAGCTTAAGTAGGAGCAACCCCTGCAGCGCAGACAAAGGTGTTCGTTGGGCCATGCAAACAACCTTAGGTAAAAGCAACATGGAAAATGGCTATTGTCAGCAAAACTGTGAATGGAAAGAAAGCTACTGATGTGCTACATAAAAGATGTGGATGTCAGAATCGATCCCTGAGCAACGTCAGCATTTTGAAGAAATGCATCAGATCATATGTCTTTGCATCCTACCATCGTAGTTTTATGTGGGTTTGTCAGGGCCGGATTAGGGAGGGGGGGGGCGCTAGCGGGCTATAGCCCAGGAGCCCACCATTACCAAGGGCCCAGGAGGCATGCCGCTAAACCGCAAATAATAATACACAACTTATATATATATATATATATATATATAGAAAGTAGTTTTTTTTTTTTTTGTCTCGTATGATTTCCATTCGATCATGAACAGTGGCTGGAAGACAAACAGATTTCAAGGCAGTGACTCCCTAAGGGTAAACATTTCATGTCGCTGTGTACAGCGGGGTCGGCGGGATAGTTTTAGTTTTTACACTACCACCCATCCACACCTCTCTGCTAGCACTTGGAACCGTTAATGGGCGAAATCGACTGTGATTTCACATTGAATAACAAAAACGATGCACCAAGAACAGCACACTGTGCTAAATTATTAAAAATTCCAAGACAAAATCTAGGAACCTTAAGCATTTAAATCCTGTTCTTCCGAGAGCAGTGCAAAATATAGGGACTTGTTATGAAAATTCTGCAGGCGATTTATTAGTTTGAATAATGCACCACGTGTTCATTATCACAAGCATATTGCTAGAGTTTCGTGCGTAAACAGACTTCAATAATCATGGTCCGTCATAAGTTCTTTGGGGGCCCACTCAGATGTGTTAGCCTTATTATCCCACTCAGATGCCTTAGCCTTGGTATCCCACTCAGATGTCTTAGCCATGGTATCCCATTCAGATGTCTTAGCCTTGGTATCCCCCTCAGATGCCTTAGCCTTGGTATCCCACTCAGATGCCTTAGCCGATGGTATCCCACTCAGATGTCTTAGCCTTGGTATCCCACTCAGATGTCTTAGCCATGGTATCCCACTCAGATGTCTTAGCCTTGGTATCCCCCTCAGATGCCTTAGCCATGGTATCCCCCTCAGATGCCTTAGCCTTTGTATCCCACTCAGATGTCTTAGCCTTTGTATCCCACTCAGATATCTTAGCCTATCCACTCAGATGTCTTGGTATCCCACTCAGATATCTTGGTATCACACTCAGATGTCTTAGCCTATCCACTCAGATGTCTTAGCCTATCCACTCAGATGTCTTGGTATCCCACTCAGATGTCTTAGCCTTGGTATCCCAGTCAGATGTTTTAGCCTTTGTATCCCACTCAGATGTCTTAGCCTTGATATCCCCCTCAGATGCCTTAGCCTTTGTATCCCACTCAGAAGTTTTAGCCTATCCACTCAGATGTCTTGGTATCCCACTCAGATGTCTTTGTATCCCACTCAGATGTCTTAGCCTTTGTATCCCACTCAGATGTTTTAGCCTTTGTATCCCCCTCAGATGCCTTAGCCTTGGTATCCCACTCAGATGTCTTAGCCTTGGTATCCCACTCAGATGTCTTAGCCATGGTATCCCACTCAGATGTCTTAGCCTTGGTATCCCACTCCAGATGTCTTAGCCATGGTATCCCACTCAGATGTCTTAGCCTTGGTATCCCACTCAGATGTCTTAGCCTATCCACTCAGATGTTTTAGCCTATCCACTCAGATGTCTTGGTATCCCACTCAGATGTCTTAGCCTTGGTATCCCCCTCAGATGCCTTAGCCTTTGTATCCCACTCAGATGTCTTAGCCTTTGTATCCCACTCAGATGTCTTAGCCTTGGTATCCCACTCAGATGTCTTAGCCTTGGTATCCCCCTCAGATGTCTTAGCCTTGGTATCCCACTCAGATGTCTTGGCCTAGGGGCCCATAAAGGCCTTAATCTGGCCTTGGGTTTGTTAGCGATTCAGACAGTGGCTTTCCGTGTGTCATTATGCGCTATAAATAGTTTTGGTATTTAAAAATACAGTAATTTGACATGTCAGTCATGAAACTTACGTCAAATGTCTTTGAGGTTATCATCATGACTAGCATGCTGTAAAAGACCATAATTTTTTTCATACGCATTCCAATTATCCATCTAACCCTTCATTTCAGTTTAAACGCCTACAGTTTCTCGTTTCTGGCAATTTCGCCATGGGTATCAACAAGTACAGGGCCAATCGTTAAAAGTTTTTGGACTCAAATTGCAGAACCCATGCTTTTGACATGGTCAGCTCTGTTTAGGTTGCTCCAAAATTGGCAAAAGTTGAAACCATTTCTTCATCTTAGCTCCAAGTGGAAGAACGCTCAATGTAGTTTACCCGAAGGATTTCAGGTGGAAGATCACTCCATGAAGTTTACCCAGGCTCTTCAAGAACGCATTTACTTGAGCTTTGGAAGAATTGTGTATTACACTAATCACAACACAATAGAAAAATGTAAATATTTCAGATTTCCTGTATTCACAGCCAATAAAGGCTGTTGTTTCAGCCAGTTGTGCCGGGGCACAAGTATAAATTTTCTTCTTCTTTTTTTCATTTATTTATCTTTTGATTACTGAAATATATTTCAATTAAATGTTTTGATGCAATTAATCATATTTGTAATTTCATGAAGACGAGGAAAAAAAATTCTGGCTAAGAAACTGACTGGTGCACTTTTTTGTTAAATCCGGGCAACGCCGGGTTTAACTAGTCACTGTAATGTAATTCACTTGCCCTACAGTAGAACATGCAAAGAAAAAATTGCAAAATCCAATCTCGTTTGAAATTACTTTGTTTTCTATCGTTCATATTCAAGTCTTTTGGCCTGTGTGACACTCATTTGTATATTTTTCACTCTTTAATGGTCATACGTACATTCAGTTTTCTTATATACCATTTCACTTAATTAAGTTATTTGAGCAAAATTTTCAGAAAAACAATTCTGAAAAAAAAAAGAATGATCCCATGAACGCGAATGTTCAGCGCGTTTATAGTTCAGACCGTTCTTAGAGAAGGAAGGTTGAACAACATAGCATTTATGTGGGCAGTGCCATTTAAGGAATTTAGTTAAGTTGTTAAAACTTTGTGCCTCACGTTTGGTAAATTTTAGAGATTTACGGTTTGAGTAAATTATCTTTAACATAACAAATATTAAACATTCTACCAAAAACATTATATATTAGCCGATATTTAAATATTAGCCTGTTCATTAGAAACGAGAACCCAATTATATTGTTGATATTTTTATTAGTAGATATGATCTTGCGACATGGACAAACAAAAGTGAATGAAAAGGAGAAATATTGTGGTGAGGGAAATTCCTTACAGCGGCGAAAAATGCAAGTCTTTCTATTCACAAAAACATAATTATCAGTCATTTGGCCACTCATTTGGTCTAAGATCTAGGGTTCATATCATCATGAAACTCCCACAAGAGAGGAATCTTTGTTTTGGCACACAATCACGTAGAGCAATACTCCAGTAAATGGTGTCTCTATTTACAACAAAGCAGTTTTACGAACCTGTGAAAAAACAGTCATACTTCTTTATGTCTACGATGCGACATGCAGGCTTTACGGTAATTTGTAAAAGATACGGTATTCGTAACATCAGGTTTTATGGGCTCTTAAGACGTTTTCGTTCTGTCTAGCTCCATGAATGTGTCACGTGTAACACATCTGAGTGCTTCCATGAAACCAAAGCTTCTCTGGTATCCTTGAGTCTGTGAGAATGTTCAGCACGATCTCAACGTTGTTATTTAAAGGTGTTTCAGCACCATCCTTGATCTCGCGCACGTACTCAACCAATAATATAACCTGAGAACAACAATAATGTGTCGAGACCCAACTCCAAAGCTACGATATCTTTTTAACGTCTAGAAAAGCAGAAAGTATTACTGTAGAAGTTAAATTAGACGTTTAAAACGGAAATTAAACAGGATTAAAAGGCGGTAGATGTTATTGGATATATATTAGATTTGTTTTAGCTCATTGTGAGAACTTTTCACAAAGAGGATAACAATATTCATGAGAAGCACGAACTTGTGCTTCTACTCGTTACGACATTCGTGCTTGCCAAAATTTGCTTAGCATTATTCTTTCCTTCTCAATTATTCCTATCTTCATGACTGCTCTTGTGTTGACACTCTTATTCTATAAGTGCAGTTACATTTCTTATTCTATTTCCTTATGCGTATTGATGCAGAAAGCTATGAAAACCCGCTTGTTAGAAAAGAAAATCATAGACGACAAACTGAATTATCAATATTTCAAAGAAATTCACTAATCTGTTCTGAGTAGAACTACAGAATTTTCTCCCTGCAGAAGAAATTTGGCACGTCCCAGAAAATTTTTAAAGGTTTCTTACATTTAATGCAGAAAGCTATCAAAACCCGTTTGTGCTATTAATTCAGGTATCATGGACTTACGATGCACGCGCTGTTTTGGGCAAAAATATCGTACTGAACTTTGATATAACAACTTTTCAGGGTTTTTGCTCGTCGCTATTTTGAGTGACAAATAGTTTCTGCTAAAGAAACGAAAGAGCATGGAATGAGTCGTTTGTATGACAAAATTACGGACTCCTCAGAATATCTCGTTTGAGAACCAGCGCTTTCATTTCCGACGACTTCTCAACTCATGCGTACTTCATGTGGAAATCAGTTTTGTAAATGCAGTTATTATTGCATTTAGTTTTAGTTTAATCGTCCCATTTGTAAGTGAATAGAAAATGTCAGATATAAACTGAGAATGATAAATAATCCACTGTAGAACAAACGCAGCAAGAAACTCTTGAAATGCGCAGATTACTTAAAAATTACTTGCAGGGAAACTTCGTTAAGCCGGTTACCCTTTCAACCACCACCCCTCACTCCGCCCACTTTTCCCTGGTTGCAAAACATATACTATTATTCTAAGTGGAAATTTCCCTCTTTAAACCTCCAACTCGCCTATCGCCATCCGCCTGGACATTCTAGGAATATTTTGATGTTTTTGAATACCCCATTGAACTGCCTCTCAAAACTATGCAATAATTTCAAAATATTAACTACCAACATCCAACTCCGAATCGCACATCTTATCTCTTTAAGTGTGCTCCGAAAACATGTTAGTTGGGTTCTCCTCAACAAAGTCTTACACAATGGGTCAGACAACAGTAACAGCTCGCCCACTTCCTTGGAAAAAGAATTATGCCGTTAGCGAAGTGGGGTCAACTGCCAAAAATCAAATGCTAAATGTTTTGTGATTTATTGCATTTAACAGAAGTAAGATGACTGGTGCGTGTGTCCCTTTCAACAAAACAAAAACTTCGATCTCCTTTCTAGAGGCTATCTATCACACCGGTTAAATATCGACAAACAGAAAGGGACTGAATAGGCTGTAAGGGCTGTCAAAGCACGATAAAATTAAACTTGTTACAAAGCGCACGCACCACGCACTTCCAAATTATCGTCTAAAAACGTATGGTCTAAAAAAGTCTTTATTTACAATTTAAAAATATGGTTGTTTAAAAGCTTTGGCGAGCACTTTCGCGACCACTATGGTCGCATCTTCAGGCCGATGAGTGAAATCATATTAGAGCGGCACATGGTTTAAATAGTAACAGATATGAGCACAGAGAATACATATTATGTAAATGAGAAAAAACACATAAATCATCGCCATTCACCACAAACTGTTTAAAGACATCAAAATAATTTTGGTGGTTTCTCCCATGAGTATTGTAAAACGAAATTTCTCCAGGCACTAGGGATGTACACAGGAACGTCTTCATTGCAGCACTTAGGTCCTAATTTAATAATATATAGGCTCTCAGTGAGGAGCATAGAACTTTTTGTAGAAGCTGCTGATAGCAAGTTTGCATTTTCCCAGTCAGGTCATAAGTCCCTTTCAATGGCAGTCTTAGACAATGTCGAGGTAGTAGCTCCTTTACGGATGGCATATTTGTGTTCAGCCCACCGAATTCCAGGCTTCGAAAGGTCAAACCCACATAGCAGAGATCCGCAGATTGTCCATTAATGTCCATCAGGGGGACTCCATATACACCAAAGCGGCGAACAGGTGGTATTATTTTTCTGTCATGTCTAATAATAAACTGCTGGCCACCCAAAATACAACACCAAGAGAAGGAAGCATCCGATTAGCCTGAAATTCGCAGCATGCGTCGCGCGCGAGAGGACATGCAAACGATTAGCATTGCAGGGCATATGCAAATCATATGCGCCCGGCACGCCACCGAGAAGCACTATAAGAAGGGTGCACATAAGACGGGGTGTAAGTAGTGGAAGTGTGTTGAGCTGCTGGACCTGTGCGTTGGAAGCTTCCTGATACCTCGTCGCAGAATACGGCAGTCACTCCAGCACGTTTCGTAGTTCGACAGAGGACGAATAGTGGCTTATCGCGACAGCGGTTTATCGTACTGAGACATCGGCGCCCGTGTGGGACGACATCCAGCCACAGTGAGGCGAGTATGGAATCGGTGGGAGCAGGAGGGACGGACGGACCGAAGTGAGCGATTGCCACAGCCGCGGCACACCACCGAACGAGAGGACCGGCATGTTGTGCGGCGGGCATTGACGGCTCGCACCGCCACATTACGAACGTTAGCGCAGGAATTAAGGTGTGTTGCGCAACAACATGTGTCAGCACGTACCGTTCGACGTCGTCTGCAGGAGCAGGGACTTGTCGCACGGCGCCCGTTGCTCCGATTACCATTCACGTTACACCACCGGCAAGTGCGGCAGCAGTGTGCCGTTGAACGCCGGACCTAGACTACGGAATGGCACGACATTGTCTTCTCCGACGAATCCCGTTTCTGCCTGCAACACCACGATGGTCGAATCCGCGTGTGTCGGCACCGCGGCGAGAGACTGAATGACGCCTGCATTATGCATCGCCATACCGGTCCGTCGCCTGGCGTTATGGTTTAGGGCGCAATTTTATATGACACCCGCATTCCTCTGGTACGCATCGCCGGTAAACTCAACAGCTACCGCTACATCTCCGACGTTTCGAAGCCTGCAGTCCTCCCTTACCTGCAGGACCTGCCAGCGGCCACGTTTCAAGAGGTCAATGCGCGCCCGCACATGGCACGCATAGTACAACAATTCTTTAATGCCCACCAGGTGTCACTGCTGCCGTGGTCCGCCTGTTCTCCCGATATATCGCCCATCGAACACGTCTGGTCGCTGATCGGCAGCCGAGTGGCCCGGCAAGCACCACCCGCGGCTACGCCTGATGAACTGTGGCAACGTGTGGAAGCAGCCTGGACAGAAATACCCCAAGCCCACGTCCAAAGCCTCTTTCGTTCGATGCCGCGGCGTGTATCGGCCGTTATTGCCAGCCATTGGGGCCACACGAACTATTGATGTCTGCGTGTTCCGCAAGTCGCACGGGCCTGTAAGCTCAATCGTTTCATCTTTGTATCTGTTGTTATGTGTCCAGTAAATCTGGCTTTGCTATCTCGTGCCTTTCTTGGTGTTGCGTTTTGGATGTGTAGAAAAAAAAGTTTTGAGTTTTGACACCGAACCTTACGGAGTATTTTTTACAGGTGTTTTTTAATAAGGTAACAACTGATTTTTGGTAGGGCATACTTCCCACATATTTAGTTGTGGGTACACTTGTAGTTAGGGTTGTTGACGTCTTCCGTTTATATTGCTGTATTAGTCGTTGTACGCTGCCCGTGGGGTATCCATGTGCATTTGCAATTTCATTAATTTTCCCCAGTTCCTGATTTCGGTATACAGAATTCGAAGAGTGATATAAAGCTCTATTCACAAGGAATCTAAGTGCCGAGTACTTGTAAGAGGTTGGAGTACACATCGTGAATCCATTGAAACAGCGTCACCAAAAGTGAAACTGCACTGGTGCCCAAAATTAACACGACAAACATGAAGTCATGAAAGAAATAAATCATGAAAGAAATAAATCATGAAAGAAATACGGGATTACGCCATATAATACAAATTTTGAAGATGACAATCCGATTTTTGGCGTAAATGTGACAAGGATGGTAAGTCAGATAATATCCGAAAACATGATTTTTTTTTTTCATCGTCCAGGAGCGGAACACGAATCCGCGTCTCCCAGAAAACGCTCGGGTATGCTAACCCCTACACCACACAGAACGACCAAGTTTCAAGTTTCCGACAGAGTTTAAGAACAGTTAGTGTGGACATATATATATATATATATATACATCGATAACGCAGCAATGCACAACAGAAAAGAAATGCCATCACCACATGAGTAGGATGCATGTGCATGACAACGTGGCAGTCCAAAAGTGATGCAAGAAGTGGCGCGAATTTCGAGAGCCTAACAGGATGATTACCCCTAATAGCAATACAGGTCGTACAACGAGCCCTCATGTTGCGTACAAAGCTGTGAATGAGAGTCTCCATCAAGGCGTGTGTGAGTCCCTGGACGGTTTTGGGAGGGTGCTGCAGGCTTGCAATTGCTCTTCCCAGAGCATCCTAGGCATGCCCTACCAGGTTAAGGTCATGAGAGCTCGCGGGTCACTCCATCCTGTGAATATCCTCAATCTACATGTATTCGTCGATTAGCGGAGCCCTATGAGGACATGTGTTATCATCCATAAAAAGGAACTGGGACCCAACAGGTTCTCTGAAAAGACGACATAGATCTCTAGGATGTCGTTCTTGTAGCGAGCAGCAGTCATAATGCCTCATGGAAACGCGTGCGGGGGCGTGCATTCACCCAACATGATGCTAGCCCGAATCAGGAGTGCTTCATCACCGTAGTGGAAAATTTCCCCAATGTTGGAGGGAAGATCTTGGCTTACCGTCACTCCCCAACTGTGCACAGGTCAAGAATCCGTGTTTAGGCTGTACCACAATTCGTCAGTGAAGAGAACACAGGTCCATCGTTCAGGGGTGATGTTGTCGGGCCCAGTTCAGACGCACCCTTCTGTGCAAAACGGCAAGTGGGATACAGACCATTGGCCTTCTTGCATACAGACCTCTCTCGTGGAGTGCCTGGATACAAAGTATATTAACTATATGTAGTTAATACTACATATAGTTAATATATTTTATATATATGATATAGTTAATATATATAGAATATATTAACTATATTCTATGTAACCATATTGACTAGCGGTCTAAAGTGTTTGCCTCGATATCGCGGTTTCTGTAGCTGAAGAGAGCTCCTGCGAGAATTGACTGACTGTCAACTCCATGTGGAGGCAAGCTGT
The DNA here is from genome assembly GCA_039090855.1 of Macrothele yani. Classification (NCBI taxonomy): domain Eukaryota; kingdom Metazoa; phylum Arthropoda; class Arachnida; order Araneae; family Macrothelidae; genus Macrothele; species Macrothele yani. The sequence goes on along the minus strand of CM077007.1, from coordinate 76,381,024 downwards.
TAGTGACAAATACCGGTCGTCTTGACTTGTGGCTCATAGGTGTCCTTGTCCCAGCTTCTGGCTATTGTTCCGGTTGTCTGGAATTGTCTCCACATGCTGGAGACCTCTTGCCTTAACACATTCAGCCATCTTGCTACCTCAGCTTGCGATTATGCTGCTTCCAATCTACCGATCGCTCTCCACCATAAAGAGTTTTCTAGGCAATGGTGCGGAGCCATTCTTGCATTAACAGTCCGACTCAAGTTTCAGTTGCTGTAATCCGCTCGGAAGACGTTTTATCAAGGTCGCGCGCCTGCCAGCTTGATGCCGTACGGTCATCATTTGCATATAAGCACACCGGACAAAAAATTAATCACCTCTAACAGAAATGACAGTAGAAAGTTACCGGTTGCACAGAGTGCGCCGTGGTAGCACTGTTGGGAGATAAATAGTACTGACATGGTCTACAGGATCATTTCTGTCTCGTGCAGTGGCGAAGAGCAACATGTGTGTTGAATTTAGTCTGCAATATGGGTTGTAAGACAGACGTTACTGAGTGGAAAAAAAGAGCCATCGTGTTTGGCCGAGACCACAGACACAAAGTCAATGAAGTGGCCCAATTTATTGGGGTGTCGAAGCGTACTATCCAGTGAGTCTACAAAGTATGCTGTGGGTCGCAGTCAACTGAAAATTGGCGACGTAACTGTGGCCGGAAAACGATTCTCACAAACAGGGACTGCAGCCATGTTTTACGCCTAGTAACTGCAAATCGGTTTCCAACAAGGAAACAATTGCTCCAAACAGTCAATGAAAGTCCACTCCAATAAATTTCCGAAAGGACATTTCGACGAAAACTGCATGCAATGGGCATCTGGAGCAGAGTGCCACGGAAAAGGACTTTTTAACAGCAAGTCACAAAGTCTCACGTTGTCAATGGACTCAGAGGCCCCAACACGTTACTGTGGAGGATTGGAAATAAGTAATTTGGTCTGATGAGTCTCGTTTTTGTTTGTACTCCAATGATGGGAGGCGACGAGAGCATCGCAGTCCCAATGAAGCCTTTAATCCTGATTGTGTCGAAGGTGTTGTTCAAACTGGTGGGGTTTGTGCGGTGTTTTGGGAGTGTTTTTCCTACCATGAAATGGGCTCTCTCGTTGTAGTGACGATGAAGTTGAACCAGCATGCGTACCTCCGTATTCTGAATGACAAAGTGTTGCCCTACATCTCCAGGAGCCGCATCACATTGCCACTCCTGTCTTCCAAGAATACAATTGCCGTGCGCACAGCGCTAAAACTCTGTCTGAGTGGCATGACAAACAATCAGCAACACTGTCTCACCTATACTGGCCTGTCGAATCCCCAGATTTAAATCCTATTTAAAATATGTGGGATCATTTGGAACAGAAAGTGAAACGTCGGAATAGACACCCACGTACTCTGGCTGAATTTCGGGACCAATAGACGCACGAGTGGCTGCAAATTGATGTTCAATACATCCACAACCTCGTGGAGTCTCTAACGCACCAAATCTATGCTGTTATCAAGGTAAGAGGGCGCCGGCATCAGTTATTAGGTAAATTCTGACAGGGGTGAGTTATGTTTTGTCCTGTGTGCTTTTCTATAAGAGCAAGCACAATGTTGCTTGGGGACGTCGACTTAGCTTTTCTCCTTGCACATGCCTCTAAAAAATCTTTACATTCGGTGGTCTCATTTTGGGCACATTCTCAAATTTCTTTTTGTGTAGTTAATATTCGACTCCAGTTTAATAAAATAACGATGGAAGCTGTTGCTGAATTTGACAAGAAATTGGATAGGATAAATGATGCTAAAAAACTCAGAAGACCCTTCATCACTTTTTCAAATCGTCATGAATTTTGCTTAATCACTATGTTTTCAGTTCCTAATTCCCACAATTAGAGATCCGATAGATAAGCTTATGTGTCTGTTTTATCTCTCTTTCTTGTACTCCCATTCCCTTAACTTCACTATGTTTTGCACGTCTTTTGTAAAAAGATTGTGCTTATATTATCGATTTGTCCGTCCGTCTGTGTGGACACCATATCTCTGCAACTAATAGTCCGATTTGCAAAGTTCTTTTTGCATTGGGAATCTCAAAATGTGCGAATGACGATCCTTTATTTCATTTTCTTTACGTTGCACGTTGCACAGCCTCGCCGCTAGAGGGCGTAAATTCAGATGATATTGAATTCAAAATACATTTTATTACGTATATTTGCTTCTAAACATCCTTTGAAAAAATTATTTTACCTTTCGATTCCATTTATGTCGAAGACTAATTTTAGGTACAGTCACTTTTTCAAGTTACGCATAGATTTTCAGTAAAGGTAAATTGCGTTTTCCCCGATATCTCTGCTTCTATAACTCCGTTTTGAAAAATTCTTTCCGCAGCGGATACAGCTCACGATGGAAAATAGTTTGCATATATTTCTAATTTTTGGTAAGAAAACGGTTTGGTCACCAGTGTTGATTTATGCTTCTGATGCATTTGCAGCAAAATCTGAGCTTCTAAAATCCCGATTGAAAAAATTCTTTCACTGACCGATACCACTTACGTCGATAAACTCTTTTGAAATATTTTCTTCTTAAAATAATTCGTGGTTTCTCCGCCAGGAGGGCGTAGATATATATCTTATTTTTATTGATATCTCTGTTTGTAAGAGACCGATATGAAAAAAATCCTTCTATGTTGGATAGCATTTCAAGTGAGAAATGTTCTTCATATAATTTCAAAATTTTTATGTAATTCATAGACTTTCAGCTTGTGGCGTAAAGGTTAATTGCGTTTTCTCCGATATCTCTGCTTATGAAACTCCGATTCGAAAAATTCTTTCCACACCGGATATAGCTTCTAATAGTAAATGCTTTGCGTATAATTTCTAATATTTGGCAAAGAATTGTTTGGCCACCAGGGAGCGTAAGTGTTAATTCCTGCTTCTGATGTATTTGCAGCAAAATCTGAATTCCTAAAAACTCGATTGGAAAAATTCTTTCGTAGACCGATACCCCTCACATCGAAAAACCTTTTGAGAATACTTTCTTTTTAAAACAACGTATGGCTTTTGCGCCAGGGGACGTAGATGCATATCTTATTTTTGTCAATATACCTGCTTCTAAGAGTACGATTTGAAAAATTCTTTCTGTGTTGGAGAGCGTTTCCCCTGCGAAATGTTTCTCATATATTTTCAAATTTTTCTTAAGGAGCAAGTCTGTCACCAGAGGGCGTAAGTTCACGTTTCCGTTAACAGCAATATCTGCGAGACTAAAAATCCCGATTGAAAAACTTCTTTCTTCGGTCAGATACTACCAACCATGCAAACTTTGTGTGCGTATTTTCTTCCCCAAATATTGGGCAATTTTGCCGCTAGGGGAAGCAAATGCTTAATCGGCTTATCTCAATACCTCTGCTTCTACATGTGCGATTTAAAAACTTCTTTCAACTTCGAATGTCATTTACCTTGTAGAACACTTTAGGCCAGCGTATGAGAAATTGTGTAGTTCACATATCTGTCGGTAGGTGGTGTTTTTGTACTTGAGTTTGCAGCTGTATCGCCTCTTCTAAAAACACTTTAGAGAAATTTCTTCTTTACTGTTTGCCATTCACTACCCTATAGATGGATTATCATCTTTAAATAATGGCATCATCATCTTTAAATAATGCACAGATTTCCCGCTAGGGCGTAAAGGTCAAAACCTTTTTCTCACTATTTTTGCTTCCGGGAGACGTATTTTAAAAGTTCTTTATCACAGCTTTTTCCATGCAGAATGCTTTCGCTTATTTTCAACTTTTTCATTATGCAAAATTCTTTCGCTAGAAGGCATAGAGTTATATAATGTTTCCTTTTCTCATTTGAAAACCTTTCAGTGTCTGATACTTTCCTTGGGTTATGAGAAACGTTTTGTGCACCATTTCTTAATTTTCGTAACATGCTTTTTAGCCGCTGGTGGAACTAATCAGATGTTTTTATTTCTAAATGTTTTACCGATTGTAGAAACCGGTTGATTGTTTTACTAACCGGTTCCATTGACTTTGAATAACTTTGATAAATTTAGTTAGCGTGAGATTGGAATCAAAAGACGTGCTCATTACAACCGAAAAGATTGGTGTCATCTTTCTTGTTATATTCATATAATCGTCATTATGGCTTACCGCTATTTCATCACGATGAACAAAATATGGCCGCCCCGGTGGCGCAGTGGTCGAAGGCGATGGCCTCTGATCATTCGTGCGAAAGGGGTCCGGGTTCGAATTCCGTGAGGCATGAATATTGTGTTTGTCTTACGGCATTGGCTCTCTCCCTTCCCTGGAACCAGCGACCTAAATTAGGAACGGGCGACTGCTTATAGCCCATTGAGTTGCTCACGGTGGTCGTTACACCTCAAAAAAAAAAAAAAATATGGCGGTTTGTCGGGAGGGCGATGGGTAGATTGGAAGTAGCGTTAATCGCAAGCTGAGGTAGCAAATGGCTGAATGTGTTGAGGCAAGAGGTCTCCAGCATCTGGAGACATATCCGGACAACCGGAACAATAGCCAGAAGCCGGAACAAGGACACCTATGAGCCACAAGTCAAGACGACCGGTATTTGTCACTAACAGCTTGCCTCCACATGGAGTTGACAGTCAGTCAACTCTCGCAGGAGCTCTCTTCAGCTACGGAAACCGCGATATCGAGGCAAACACTTTAGATCACTAGTCAATATGTTTACATAGAATTTAGTTAATACATTCTATATACAGTTAGTATATTCTATATATTAACTATATCGCTAGTGACTATATTCATATTGTACATTGGTGAAGTTTCTCACCAGTGTGGAAATCTATGTTACGTGTGTGTGATTGGGAAGCAATATGACTACAATTTTTGTACATTAAAATACTGCAAGATAAAATTCATTTACCAAAATGCGTTAAAATTAAATCATTTCGTATTTAAATACTGTAATTGAAAATCCAATCAGTGCATTGGTGAGGTTTCTCGCTAGTGTGAATCAGCAGATGCTCCTACGAAATTATCGCCTGGCCGGGCATTTCATCCATCTTTACTGCAACCATGAAACTGTCCAGCCTTAAAGTTGTGGGCTCTTTGGGAGGTCAGTTCAAATAGGATATAACAGTCAAAAAAGTAAGATAAAATAATTTGCGAAACGTAAGCATACAAAGCAGACAGCACCATGCTATATACCTTATATTTCATAGAACCATGAATTTGACCACATATTTCCTCGCTATGCAGCTCATAATAAAATGACTGAATGTGAGAAGGACTTCATAGCATTTTTACCGGGTTGAATTAGCTTCAAATTGTCAGAAAAAAATGAAAAATTACAAAATATGAGCACATTTCACCAATCACGTTAAATGGTTATGGGAATCATGGAGGAACAGACATTTGTTTATGCCCAGCGCCATCTTGTGACGTCACACTTCGACTATGTATGACTGTATGCCATACTTGTGAGTCAAGTGGAACTTCCGTTACTGTTTCCTTGATGCTTCGTCTTTTCGAGAAACACTGAGACCCTGGAAAACTGTTAATGATGCAAAGGCTGCCATGCTTTGTAACTTGCCGAATGACAAAGATCGTTCATCGTTAAAAAGAATAATCGAAGTCGGTGAACGCGCACTAAGAAAAAAGCATTCAGATTTGCAAATATCTAGCTGAGTAACAATATGTTCTTCTACAAGCCTTAAAGTAATGAATAGCTTTCAATCGACGGAGGAAATGCTGCACATAAGGGATATGTCAAACTTTAGAATCGCAGTGTGTTTTTCTCCAGATCTCCAGACCCAAAACTCTATTTTTATAACTTAATGACACCCATGAACATCTAAAGCAAAATAAAAGTTTCCGTGACCACGAAAGACTTGGAGAAACGGCTCATCTCTAATTTACAGCCAGTGGTTTCAAGTTTGGAGAAGAACTGGTTCTGTAAAAACGAATGTAGTATCCATATCTTACACAATATACAAATTCCGTCTCAGAAATACGAAAAACCCAAATCCCTTGCCGTAGGTTCACCGATCACTTAGTCAGTGACGCACAACCCATCGTTTTTGGGATCTGAAACAATTGGAAAATACTTTACGCTCACAAAATGGTGAGTCATGCATGTTTTATTATAGCACAGCTTAAGGCCATCTACGAGTGTAAAGTAGGTCAAGAAAACCACACCTAACATCATGAGTTATCAAAATAAAGATATTGAAGAAGTCGCAGTCATGTACTATTTTCATTACCCGGTGTACGTCGATACGTAATGTCGTTAGTTACATCCCGGTTAATCTTATAAAAGTTCAATCTGCATTCACCGTTTATAAGATTAATCAATTTTTAATAATGTAAGTTATATTTCCACGCGTTTCACACACTCGTACATCGTTGCCAACAGACACACACACACACACACATGATTGCACATCTCTTTCTCTGCGTGTTTTATCTTCTCCCTTAACACATAAGCAGCCTAGCTGGTGCAAAAGTTGAAAGCTACTTTACGGAAAATAACTCATCGCTTCACTGAAAAAGCTGATTGTTCACATGTCCCGAATTTAAGACTACCAGCTGCAAAACAGGTGGAGTCGGTGCCGTAATAAACAACATGACGTCTACTTCGAACTCCATAAGTGTTTCGTGCTTGCGTTGTACAATGGGTGAATTACTGCCGTCTCAACATGATATTACAAGGTAAAAATAATTTAATGTAAAAACACCTTAGTTAAAATCTTTACATATCGGTTAAAAGTACAAAAGAACTTTCAAGTCCGCATCGGACTCTTCATCAGGTGTGTGTCATATCATGCGAGCAGTGGGTTAAATACATCTAAAGGAGGGATATGACGTATATTGTCATAAAGGGCATACGCACTATCAGTGAATCACCGTAACACAATTCATAACAATGTGATGGCATTTGTTACCAATTAATGTCAATATTTGGTAAGTCACTCTGAAGTAAATATTTTCAAGGGTTTGGCACGACACACGGGAAATCATCATTGCAACACTGTTGCTGATTGGCAAATATTTGCAGGCTTTCAGTAAAAACAGTTACGTTTTTTTACTTTGAAGTAGTTAATATGGTTGTTTCAGCCCACAAAGGTTGATACGCTGCTTCACGAAGTAGGCGCGGTATTCCTGTGGTTGTGGATCTGGTTTTTATGTCATGTTTATGCTTCATCAGGCGAGTCTTAAGATTACGGGTCGCCGAACCTATATAGATTCGGTTTATCTTCCCGGGTTCGATCGCTTTCAGTGGGATTACATAAACTCCATGTCGGTCCTGCATAAAGAGAGGATCCCTGTCAATTTTGGCAAAAGATCATATGTTGTGGGTCTTTATCCCAAAGTTCAGACCATAAGGTCTACTTATGTTTTTCAAGATATTAGTTATTGGCGGGACATAGGGTACAGATCCCACAAAATTGTTTAGGTGATCTGTAATTTCTGGGTAAGGCACAAGACGTTCGCTTCTGCATTTGTTGGAGTACTTTGTTCACTAAGGATCGGTAGTAGCCTAAGGCAGCAGCAGAATCCTTTATTTTTTCTATTTCGCTGTTGTATAGATCTGTAGTCGAAGAATGCGATTTGGTCCGGTTTGACATGAAACGAATCGAAGACAATTTTTTACTTAGATGATGTGTTGAGGATGCCGGTATCATAGAAGTAGTAGCAGGAGGCTATCGGTATACAGATGTAATGAAATTGTGGTTGATGGGGTAGCGTTTTAATAATATATCCAGGAAAGGGAGGGTAAAGTCAGTCTCAAATTCTGTAGTGAACTTTATGATAGGATATTTTGAAGCAAGAGAGTCTGTAAAAGTATGAAAGTTATCAATAGAACAGGGCCAAAAAACCAAGATGTCGTCAACGTAACACAAATACATATAATTGTGGTTTTATATGGAAGGTTAACAGTACTTTAATCTCCAAGTGCTGCATTAGCACCTCGACGAGCGCAGGAGAGAAGGGAGACCCCATAGGGCCCCCCTCGAGTTGGCGATAGATTGACCCATTAAAAAGAAAATACGATCTGCTGTACACAAAACGTAGAGCGCTCAGTATAGCACGTGCTTCAGGATCAGTATACGCTTCATCAGCTTGCAGTTTTGTGAAAATTAAATCATGAACTGTGGGGATGAAATGCTTGGATAAAATGGAATCATATCTAAGGATAACATTATGATAGAGGCAGAAACAGGCTGGATGGATCGAATCCGTACCAAGGCCTGGAGTGAACTGGGAACGGAGTGGTTAGAGTTAGCGGTAAGTTGGGTGAAAGCGTTTTCGAAATGGAAGCAAAACTTGACTTCGGAAGGTACGCATCTGACATTTCTAATAAATTGCCATGATGTGTTAGTAATTCCCAAACTTCTCCTTATACGCCAAAAATCAATTTCAAGGCGAGACGATTTCATTCTCAGGACTTCAGAGTTTAAAACGCTTTCTCGTGTCATCAGACAGAAGAGAGGATGCATTCATTTCCTGAACCGACGCACCTCTGACGCTTAAAAAACATGGCGGTCTCGATCCAAGCTATTCTTCTAAATAGGACAATTATAACCATTTCAACATCTTGTAACACTCGTGAACTTGCATTAAAGAAACCCACATTAAAAAACTTCGGAACCTTGTAGCTGTAGAATCCCAGTCAAGACACAGCAAGAGAATGTATTGCAGAGAAGTAAAAATCAACCTTCACCGGCCTTATAAAACCTCAGCAGCTTAGCTTTGAATCCCACACAATGTTCTGCATTTACGAGCGGACAAAAACATGCCTTCCCCGTCACTCGTATTAGTAATTTCACCGTGGTTCCACGGGTGGAAGCTATAGTGAAATCCCTGCCATGTCTCATGCAGGCGACCTCACGCTACAAGGTGGCAAAAGTTATAAAATCATTTGGTTCTGCACAAGGACGTAATGGTGTTACTCGCCAAATATTAGAAGAAAAAAACAGCTGCGGCCCCCCCCTCCGTAAGGATCAGAGTGTCTCAGTTATTGGTGCAGACAAAGGGTCACAGATTATTGTCCTAAACAGATCAAATTATCTTGATAAGATGAAGCAGGCAATTAAAAATATTCCTCATTCTTTATGTACTCGAGACCGGACACAGACTACTTTAACCGCAATCAGAAACCTCAAGTTGCTTGATTCCCTTCCTGATTTTATATCTAAGAGTTTACACCACCACGTGGCCCAAGTGGTCCCAAACGTTTTGGGAAACTGAAGCTGCACAAAGAAGGTAACCCCTCCGACCTCTTGTGTCTGCTTACGCTTCCCCCACCAGACCCCTTGAACGAGCCTTAGCCTCCTTTCTCTCCCAACTTACCGCTAACTCTAACTACTCCGTTTCCAGTTTGTTCCAGGCCTTGGCACGGATTCGATCCATCCAACACGTTTCTGCCCCTTTCATATTTAGACGTGATTTCATTATATCCAAGCATTCCCATCTCCACAGTTCATAATTTAATTTTCACAAAATTGCAAGCTGATGGAGCATATACTGATTCTGAAACACAGGCTATACTTAGCGCTCTACGTTTAGTGTACAACAGATCGTATTTTCGTTTTAATAGGTCAATCTATCGCCAACTCGAGGGAGCCGCTATGGGGTCTCCCCTCTCTCCTGTGCTCGCCGAGGTACTAATGCAGCACTTGGAGAATGAAGTACTGTCAACCTTACATATAAAACCATTATTATATTTGCGTTACGTTGATGACATCTTGGTTTTTTGGCCCTCCTCTACTGATGACCTGCGTACTTTTACAGAATCCCTGACTTCTTTTTTTTTTTTTGATTGGAGGTTTAACGACCACGATGAGAAACTCATTGGGCTATAAGCAGTCGCCAGTCCCTAAGTTAGGGTCACTGGTTCCAGGGAAGGAATCTCTGACTTCAAAATATCCTACCATAAAGTTTGCTACAGAATTTGAGACAGACCTTACACTCCCTTTCCTCGATAAATTATTAAAACGCGACACCAATATCACAATGTCATTACATCTGCATACCGAAAGCCTTCTGTTGCTACTTCTATGATACTGGCATCCTCAACACATCCTCTAAGTCAATAATTGTCTTCGATTAGTTTCATGCTAAACCGGGCCAAATCGCATTCTTCTACCTCAGATCTATACAACAGTGAAATAGAAAAAATAAAGGATTCTGCTACTGCCTTCGGCCATTCCCGGTCCTTAGTGAACAAAGTGCTCCAACAAATGCAGGAGCGAACGTCTTGTGCCTTACCCAGGAATTACAGATCACCTAAAAATTTTGTGGGATCTTTACCCTATTTCCAGCAATAAGTAATATCTTGAAAAACATATGTAGATTTTATGGAATTTTGGGAAAAAGGCCCACAACATATGGTCTTTTCTCAAAATGACAGGGATCCTATCTTGATGCAGGACCGACATGGAGTTTATGTAATCCCACTGAAAGCGATCGAATGTGGGAAGAAAGACCGAATCTATATAGGTTCAACTACCCGTAATCTGAAGGCTCGCCGATGGAGCATAAATATGACAAAAAAAAACTAGATCCACAACCACAGCAATGTCGTGCCTACTTCGTGAAGAAGCGTATCAACCTTTGCGGGACAAAACAACCATATTAACTACTTCAAAGTTAAAAAACGTAACTCTTTTTACTGAAAGTCAGCAAATACAGGGTGCTTCAAAAAGAATGACCCGATTTCAAAGTAGTATATTTAATAGGGCAAATGTGGAATAGTTACAAAACAAAGAGCCAAGTATGAAGGAAGGTCTAAAGTTTCACTCACCACAATTACAAATGATCAATGTGCCCTTCACCTGTTGCACGGACATCATGAAGCCGATAGCTGAATTCATCCCAAACGCGCCGGAGAGTGTCTTAAGTCACAGAATTTACCGCGGCCGTGATTCTCGTTCGAAGCTCATTCAAGTCAGTGGGTAAAGGGGGAGCATAAACACGGTCTTTTACGTATTCACAAATAAAAAATTCACATGGTGTGATGTCTGGAGATTTCGGAAGCCAAGTGTGTAGTGCCAAGTCATGGGGTCCCCTGCGTCCAATCCAACGCTGAGGCAATGTGTCGTTTAGAAACCGACGAACTTGGAGGTTCCAATGTGGCAGTGCGCCGTCCTGCTGCAAAATGCAATCTTCAGAGTCGTTCTGAAGTTGTGGAAGTAACCAGTCCTTTCAGCAATGCAAGATAGGAGTTGCCGGTAACCATGTTGTTCGCAAAAATGAAAGGGTCATAAATCTTTCTAACAGAAACCGAGCAAAAGACATTCAGTTTTGGTGAATCACGTTCATGTTGGAGAGTTTCATGTGGATTTTCCAATCCCCATATGCGAACATTGTAGCGCGAAACTTTCTTGCTTACATGAAATGTTGCTTCATCGCTAAAAATACCTTTGTACGACGGTGTCGTCCTCCATGTCCTCTAACAGAGTTGCACAAAAATCTTTTCGTAATGTTTTGTCATCTCCACGACGAGCTTGCACCAGTTGCAATCTATACGGCTTCAGCAGGAAACGTAGTCGTAAAACACGCCAAACAGTCACATGAGGGATGGCAAGTTCGAGGCTCGCACGACGAGTAGACTTCCGTGGGCTTCGCTGAAACGCCTTGGGAATTCGTTGCACATTCGTCGCTGAGGTGGTTGGTGGTCCAGGAATCTTTCCCTTACATAAACACCCTGTTTCTTCAAATTGTCGATACCAACGACGAATGGTTTTGCCCACTGGTGGAGCACTGCCCGTCTTGCTAAATTCGAGCACGCAAAACGCCTTATGTTGCCTCGACGCCATCTTCTCACTCACTAAGCGTAGCAGCTGTTTGGACCCTTGAGCTGCGATCTAGCGGTAGGCATAACAAACTCTGGGCCACGCCCGTAGACATGATACGAGTCGCATTCATCGGTGGTTCGTGGTTGCCGAGATATCCACTTTTCAAATCGGGACATTCTTTATGAAACACCCTGCATTTGCCCATCAGCAACAGTGTTGCAATGATGATTTCCCATGTGTCGCGCCGAACCCATGGAAATATTTACTTCGGAGTGACTTACCAAATATTGACATTAATGGATAACAAATGCCAACACATTGTTATGAATTGTTTTGCGGTGATTCACCAATAGTGCGCATGCCCTTTATGACAATATACGTCATATCCCTCCTTTAGATGAATTTAATCCACTGCTCGCATGATATGACTCACACCTCATGAAGAGTCCGATGCGAACTTGAAAGTTCTTGTGTACTTTTAACTTATATGTAAAGTTTCCAACTAAGGTGCTTTTACATTAAAGTAATTTTACCTTGTAGTGTCTTGTTGAGACAGCAGGAATTTACCCAGTCTACTTCGAACTCAGAGCCTGCAATGCACGGACTTGAGCACTGAACGAAGCTTCCGAAATTATCGAACACCGTTAGGATGAAATGGAATATCTAATGTTAGATCATCGCAGTAACTTGTAACATTGCAGTGGCAGCAAGATGAATCGACAAGTGTGTGAAATTGAAGGTGTCCTATATTTCTTTGGTAACACAGAAGATTAATGAAAGCTGCCTGCTCATTGCAAAATTTTACTGCTAAGATCTACTCGTAAATGCGTATTATCAGCACTATACACGAAGGCTACGGAACCGTTTGATCATACCAACTGCTTTATTCAAACCAATATGAGAATTCCAATATACGAGTAGAGGTCAGCTTGACCGTCAAGTGGATTGATACATAATCACTGCGTGGCTACTTTATTAGGAGCGCCTTGATGCTATGTTGTCAAAAGGAAAACTTAAGTGTGATATTTAAATAAGAGTTCCGCAAGAAGTAAAGTGGAAAAATGTATTTGGTGAAGGCAAATCCTGAAGTCCATACATTATTTAACGCACCGAAATAGTGCAAAAATAACGCATTAAACTGAAAGGACATTGGAGCTCAAATTTTGACGCCAAGTTTTCTAGGATACTGATTTTTCTTGATTTTGCACCCTTGAGTGAAAATATTATCCTCTAGGGAGTTTACTAGACAATGACTTAGCTGTGACTTTGCTCACATGTTAATCAAATTTAGGGCAGAATATAAGGTATATGGGACAAAAACTATTTTAGTATGTCTAAGCGTCTAAGCTTTTAGGTTTTTAACGCATGAAAAATAAGTGATAATGAATTTGAATATTTTACTCGGATTTTGTTTCATTCCATGTTTTTCAATAATTACAAGACCAACTGATGTGTTAATTTTCAATGATCTCCGGACTATCCATGACGCGAGACCGTAGAAAATGGTCAAGATGTATAGAAACGAAAAGAAAAGAAAAGGTAAATATGTTGCAGATGTAACACGATTGGACAAGAACATACGTTTGAAGGAAAATTGAAAATCTTACTTGTAACAAAGACAAATGAATAATGACGGCAGTAACGGAAACCGAAAGAATATCCGATGACAAACATAATGAAACCCTTTCTTCATTGCGCTGCTTGTTTTGTTATAGTATAAACACGCTACATGAGAAGCCTTTCAAAGAACGTTAATATCAAATAAGAGTTTTTATGCATCCATAAGATAAGGAAAAATCCGAAAGTCTTTTCCAAAAACTTTTGATTTTTCATATTGCATTTGTTAATAGCAAGATGTTCTGTACTAATGAAAGGAGTTTCATTTACATAATTTGAAGAATTTTGTCAAAAGGTGAATCTTTCATATACATTTAATTTCAATGTACTGCTCTGGATAATAAAAATAACGCAGTAGCAATTACGTCTCTCCAAACCTAAGAATTTTCAACCTGTGTCCAATCCAGAGTTGCAACAAGGTGCTGAAGATTACACGTCTCTGCTCGAATAATAGCATATACAGCATAAATTCTGCACTGCATGCTGACATGGAATATCTATATTTTTATGAAAAATACCACATATTTTTACCCGAAAAGATCAAAATTCATTTATCTTCTTACCTCTACACGATTGAAAAATAAGTTATCAGGTTCGTTTTATAGAAATAAGTACAAATAAACTGTGCCCACAGGAAATATATTAGATATCTTGGTTAATCAGAGAAGATGACTGTTTTTTCCAATTCGACTTGTAAATATGGATTTCATTTCTGCAGATGAATAGACGAAACGACAACGTAAGTAAGATCAAAGAGATACTTCATATTGACTGTTTCTGATAACATAAATCCTTCACTTCACCATGTCCATTTAGGAATTTCAGCTATTGGAAATTCATAAAGCTTGCTTTATGCGTTGCAGAAATCACCCATTCAAGGTATTTGAAAAACAAACAAACAAACAGACGCGGGCACGTTATTTTAAATACACCATACTGTGAATTCTCAAGAAACGCATATAGCGTACTAAACCCGTTTATTTTTGTGGCGTTATAAGCACAAAGATTCGCCATGCTTTCGCACTGCACTGAGAGGTTTTTCATGTCTTATCATTTTTATGTCTACCATTGCCTTGAAAAAACCTCCCAGAAAAGTGCGAAAGCTTGGCGAACGTGCTTATTAACCAACAAAAATAAACGGGTTTAATACGCTATATGCGTTTCTTGAGTAAAACGTGGGCATTTTTCCGGGGTCATCTTTTTACAGTGTAAGTAAAAAAAAAGAAAGATAGGTGCGTGAAATAAAAAGAAATTTGACAGCGGTGGCACAGGATGACAATATACGTCCCAATTCATTTACCTTCCTTCGTTTGTGAGGGAAAAGTTTGTAAGTGGATGAAGCCAACTTGGAATGCAGCCAGATTCACGGAGTTCACAAGAAAAAAGTCTGAAACGCCCTAGGCTATGGCTTTCATATTTTTTGCTGAAATTCGATTAACTTAAACTTTTCCTATAGCTTTCCTGCGCAACTAACTCCTTTCATATTTTTTGAAAGAACATAGTCTGTAAAGTCCTTTTTATGAAAAATTATTTTTTCCGTTGACAAAATTGCATTTGTTTGAGAGTTTTCGAAAGTTTCTAAAAAAAATAATAAACAATGCCGTGAAAAGATTGTATTATACATAATCAATTGTATAATAACGCAAACTTTGTGTCGAAAACTATTTGTATTACCCAAGTTACTGGTACATCATTTGTTTTATGTCAGTAGCAACATTAATTTAAAGTATTTTTAGAATCCAAATGGTACCTGGAAAAATTCAGTAAGAAAAGGTAGTTGTAGGGCATGAAAGCATTCATATTTAAAATGCTTTTATTTTCACATAAGACCGCTACGAACGGAATAAAACATTAAAACCTAGGTGGAAAGCATCTCACACTCGTATAATGTGCTTGTTCGATGTGTTCGCTAGTCTAAGATGCACTGACGAATATAATGCTAAATTGTCGCAATAATGCCTTTTAATAGAACAACTTGTTCTAGCTAACTAGCTTCAAGTACAAACAATAACGAACCTTATTTTTTCAAACAGTGGCTTATTGTATGTTGCTCGGATCGTAAGGCACTTTTAAATCAAACGACTATTCTGTTTATCGCGACACTCAAATGCTTTACCTGGAAAAGGTTTGAGTTCTGTTTCTTATAGTCTAGTCTCAGACGTATTCAGAAGTACAGTAGCATAAAGCAGTAATGAACAGAAAAATTTATGGAATTAGGGATTTTTTCCTTTTTTAGTAATAGAGAGAGCTTCGTGTAACGCTTTCGCATCTTAGAATTTGAAACGGTCCTGCCAGGTGCGAGTTACTCTTCTAAATAAGGGACAGATATGACCTTATGACGTCACAGGAACAGGAGTTCACGTGGTATAATATGTGTGTTCTCAAAAAAATAAATAAATTCTATGATTCAAATTACATGCAAGTATACATGAACCTTATAGGTACACAACGTTTTCGGAAAATGCAGGCTCAGTAAAATTTACAAAACCCAAAATTTTAGTTTCAAGTGCTTTTCTCCAAAACGGAAATACATTCAAATTTGAAACTTGCCATCCATACAAAATCAACCTTTTTGGAGTCTGTGTATGTAGGTATGTAGGTGTGCTTTTCACAAAATCTTAGTTCTATGTGGCTATGTGGACATATTGCACAAAATACACTGGATTTATTACATTAAAGAGCAAAGTGAATTTCGAAATTCTAGGAAATATTTCACACATAATTTGAGGAAAACGTACGATTTAATATGATCTTTCGTTTTATATCTTCCTTATAAATAAAACAACTTATTAATTAAAGAACAATTGAAACATATCTGCTCACAAGGTTTATTAATTAAAGAACAATTGTAAACACAACTGCTTACAAGGCATGCTTGAAAAGAGATAGCCAAAGTGAATCAACATGGAGTGTTTTCACTTCTCACAGCAATACACTCAATTGACAAAATATTACAGATACCGACCTAATAGTATGTTGGTCCTCCTCTAACATGAACGACAGCGTGTACACGTTGAGGATCGACTCCACCAGATGCCGGAGGGTTTCTGGAAGTAATGCCTATAGCAGTATTGTCCACAACTCCTACCGATACGTCCGTAAAGGACACAGAGGGTGAGTCGAAAGTTTTGCAATATTTGCATAAACGAATGTGCTGCGGCAGGTAAGTCATGTGTTTCAAGTCTCGCACTGCAGTCAATCGAAAGGGATATAAAGTGGTAGTCGTTGTTGTGAACAGCATTGGATGCCGTCGTTCTGTCTGTGTTTGGGACACCTAAAAAAGGAACAGCCACAACTGGCTAATTAAGGAGCTTTTGCTTTACGAGTTTGAACTCGGCTATAACGCTGCTCAAGCAACACGAAACATTTATCATGCGAAAGGGGAAAGGTTCCGTGGACGACAGTACCGCATCCAAATGGTTCAAGGAATTTCGCTCAGGTGACAGAAACCTCGACAATCAGCCAAGGTCAGGTAGGCCGCGAACCGTGGATTTGGAAGCCGTGGACCAGGCCGTAGAGGCAAATCCGACAACCAACACTCAGAGATTATCCGCCGAGCTGGGCATATCACAGACTACCGTGGTTCGTCACCATCAGAACCTCAGCAAGGTCTACAGGAGCTGTCGCATTGTCCCTCACGAACTGACACCAGCAGAACCAAACCGCCGAGTGGAAGTGTTCACTAAACTCCTACAAAACCAGCGCGATGAACTTTTCATCAAGAGAATTGTTACGTGCGATGAAAAGTGGGTTTGTTTCCGTAACCCCAACACACAACGGCAGTGGTTGATCCCGGGCCAGCTTACTGAATTTCTTGCCAAACGTGGGCGCTTCGAGTACAAGGTAATGCTCTGCGTCCGGTGGAATTTCGAGGGGATAATCCATTACGAATTTGTTCCAGACGGCCAGACCGTCAACGCCAACCTCTACTTTGAACACCTGTAGCGGATGTATGCGGTTTTGAAGGAGAAGTACCCGGCACTGGTGAACAGAAAGCGCGGTCTCTTACAGCAGGACAACGCTCGGTCACATACCGTGCAAACGACCCGGGCAAAACTCCAGGAACCGAATTTATGCTACACCCAGCATATAGTCCGGACCTTATCCCGTCGGATTATTATTTGTTCCGGTCCAAAGCCCACTTCCTTTGCGGGCGGCACTTCAGCAACCAGGAGGAGGTGCCAGCTGTGATGAAGGAGTTCTTCGCCTGGAAGGACAAGAACTGGTACCGCCGCGGAATCGAAAAACTGGCAGACAGATGGGTAAAGGCGGTGCAATACGATGCCCTATATTTTCAATGTTAGTCAGCTTTCGTCGTAAAGGTACATATGAAGACATAAAGTGATTCAAATATTGCAAAACGTTTGACTTACGCTCTATACATGGATCTGACGTTCTGCTCCTCGACATCGCAAAGAGCTTCCACAGGGTTTAAATCCGGGGAACCTTGGGGGCCACTGGATAGTTCCAAATACATATGAGTGTTTCTCGGGCCATACCTGGAGGGTTGCGGTCGGGTGGAATGGCGCATTGTCTTGTAAAACATACGATTAGCCGCAAGATGCGCAAATGCCATGAAAACGCGTAGATGATCTGCCAGCACATACATGTAGCGCGCAACGGTTGAGAGCATCTCCAGACACACTAAGGGATCTAATGTGTCCAATGAGAAGCTCTCCAAACCATCACACAGCCACCGCCGCCTTGAACAGAGCCAATCTGGACTACGAGGCCATGGCCTCTGACCTTGCTTCGTCGGAATTTTAACATCTGCACCACATCTGCACCACATCTGCACCCTCCTGTCAGCTCGGTACAGCTGAAAACGGAATTTATCTGACCACACAACTAGGCGCCACTCTGTAGAGTCCATTTTTGATGTTACCGGTACCAGGGAAGGCGTAATACCCGATAACGAGCAGTTAGTCACTGGCAAACGAGTTAGGCGTCAGATCCCGTACCCCAGGGTACGCAGTGTGTGTTATATCGTTTACTTGCTGACCTTGCTAGTGCCTCCGACATTTAACCTGGATGCTATTTGCGCCGCCGTTGCCAAACCGTCGATCTGTACGAAACTGAATAGTCCACGTCTACGTCTGCCCGCGGTGGCCCACCACATGTATAAATGTCATGTGGTGGGCCACCGCGGGCTCTCTAGGCGCTGGTACGTACGTCGATTGTATACTCGCGGCACACCCTTGATATGGCTGCCCTCTGGAGCGCTAGGGTTCATACCACTTGGGTGATAGAATGATCTATCTGTCTTGCGCCGACAATACGTCCACGACCAAAGTCTGTCAGATCACCACATTTATCCATGTTCGTCGATTGCAATATATTGTTGTAAAGCCCTGCTGTCCCCCTATTTATCGCCTGCATTCCGTTTGGGTCTGTTCCGCTCTTGGATGCATATTAACTGCTCGTCACCCCTATCTCTAGTTTTTTGTCTCTTGAGTGTACATGCTTCATAGCGAAGTTTCGTGCTCATAATGAGATTGTCCAGAAGCTGCCCGGGAAATAACGAACAATGCTCCACCAAAGTCTTTCGAGGCTCTTGCAAGTTTTTTTGTTTTGTTGTTGAGGGTTTAACGACCACCGTGAACAACTTAATTGACTATTGATAGTCGCCCGTTCCTAAGTTAATACCACGGGTTCCAGGGAAGAGAGAGAGAGAGAGAGAGAGCCATTGCCATATGACAAACACAATATCCATGCGCACCGGGATTCTAACCCGAACCCACTTGGACGAACGGTCGTAAGCCAGCGTTTAGACCACTTCGCCACAGAGGCTGCCCAGCAGGTTTGGGGGAAGAGTTAAGGGCCGCAGTATGTCTGTCTAAGGTATCCCAAATGTACGCACTGAAGTTAAGTCAGGGAAACGAACAATTCACTGCATTAGGTTAATGTTTTTCTCAAGATAATGATCAACAATTTTGGCTAGGTCAGGATCCGCATTATCGTCCTGTAGCATGAAATTGTTAGCAATTGCTCCTGTATATATAATGACAAAACGTTCTAAAATCGAAGGATTCATAGATCCGTCCCTATAAATCGAAGGATTCATAGATCCGGTTTGAAGCATGTAGAGACTACCCAAAGACATACCTGCCCACGCCCTGACACTACCACCTCCGTACGTGTTCCTTTCTAAGATGTTTAAAAGCGTGTTCCTGGTTATCTCCACATAAATCTTTGTCTGGAGTCACTTAGGAAAGAAAATTTGGGCTCATTCGTAAAGAGAACAGAGCACCATTGATTATCAGTTCAGTTGATATGACCGCGACATTAATTGAGACGTTCTCTTTTATGCCAAAAGGTGAAAGGGTACCATTGATGTCCTAGCATTTATGTCGAAAGGTGAAGGGGTACCATTGCTGTACCATTAATGTACTAGCATAAGACCACATTTATGTAGTATCCTGAACACAACGGAACAAGATGCCGCACTTTCTGTTGCCGCCATAAGATTATAATTCAGGTAAGTGTGCAGATTTTCTTCTTCGAGAACATAGCTGCAGAACACGGTTATTTCTTGAAGTTCTTTCCCGAGATCATCCATTTACTGTACCTTCTCTACGCTGAATTTGTCTTCTGGAATGCGGCCGGAAGCCTATTGACTGCGAAATGACACATACACATTGAATCACCTAGCTACTTCGGTTTGAGACTGGTCGGATTTGAGATTTCCACTGGCTCTCCTCTCCTAAATGATGTCAAGACAATGCCACTATAACAGCAATTTTCAAAATTTT
The DNA here is from genome assembly GCA_039090855.1 of Macrothele yani. Lineage (NCBI taxonomy): Eukaryota > Metazoa > Arthropoda > Arachnida > Araneae > Macrothelidae > Macrothele > Macrothele yani. The sequence continues at coordinate 76,360,880 of CM077007.1, read as the reverse complement.
AAAGCAACATGTTTTCGCGCCGGTAGTGCGCTGGTCAAAGCGCTGGCATCTGAAAATTCGTTCGAGTTTGCCTGAGTTCGAGTCCCAGATGAGGTATGGGTAGTGTGTCTGTCTTACAACCTCTCTCTCCTATCTGGAACCAGTGGCCTGTAATTAGGGCAGGCAACTGCTTGTAGTCCATTAAGATTCCCACAGTGGTTGTTGAACCCCCAAATGAAAAAAAGAAAAGCGACGTGTTCTGCTTACAATCCAGAAGCTAAAAAACAAGACGCTTTTAACTACAGTACCTCCTTTTAACCTAAAGTTGATTTATATATTTAGATGCACTTTATGTTAATTTTATTTTCATACCATCATCATCACCGGGTTAAAAAATCTCTATTACATTAGGTTCCTCCATTTTTACTATGAATGTTTTACGAAAACTCCAAACTTCATGCTTTATGGGAACCAGTGTATTACACTGTAAAAAAAAATTACTGTAGATTTTACGGTTCTAAACCGTTTTCCAGGGTGCCAACACAAAACCGTAAAATCTACAGTTTTATGCCGTGTTAGAGCAAAGCTATAGCTTTGCTCTAACACAATCAACACATTCGTTCCAGCCAAATGTTTGTGTTTTCGTGATTATTTGGATTGTGACTCGCTCCAGCCAAATTCTGTGCTGTTTTCTTCATTAAATGCGGTGTTGGAGCAATAGCTTTGCTCTAACACGGCATAAAACTGTAGATTTTACGGTTTTGTGTTGGCACCCTGGAAAACGGTTTAAAACCGTAGAATGTACAATTTTTTTTACAGTGTAGGACGAAGCGCAATTTCTGAATACCGAGCAATTTGCAGGCTTAAAATTCAGTGCGTTCACTAAGAAAATTCTGGAAAAGTGAACATTGGTGTTATTAAATCTTTTAGCGCTCTACACATGCATGAAACGTGACAGCATACTTTAACTTCTTTGGTCCTTCACTATTGTAAAGAAATAACGTGTAGTTTCTTCATCATTTGATGTACTTTTCATTCGTTGATTTCAATTACGTGACGGCAGACCTTAACTTCTTTGGTCCATCATTTTCGTAACTACGTGCAAGAATTAGTTCATAACGATTGACAGACTGCTACGTTGCATCATTTTTCTATGAATCCTGGAGTGCTTCTTTATTTTTAACGTATTAATGGTGAACGAAAGAGAAACACATAAAAAGATGTGAGCAAATTTTAAAAGGTATTTAAAAAAGATTTAAAAGTTATTTCATCGGCTCATTGCACCAAAGAAAGTTGTGAATCTTGAACAGGAAAGCGTTTAAAACGGTGCTGTCTGATATTTTTCAGATTTCAAATCCTATTTTTAAGAAGATTTTATGAGAAAAACTTCATACACATTTCAATGTAGGTAGAAACGGAGGCAAATACTAAAATCGTAACTATCCTAATTTGTTGGTCACCTGAGAGAAAAGTTTCTTATTTAATAAATTTTCACTAGTTTTGATGATATTCAGAAAGCAGAAGTGCAAATTAGTTAATTGCAATGTATTAGCAATACGCAGGGTGGAAAAAATGACGCATAAAAATCTCAAGGGATGCATTTAAGCAAAAAAATGTTCAAATGATATTTTCTGATTGAAGGCTTATTTTCCGAGACAGCAGTCCCCTAAGTTTTTAAACTTCATTTCCCTTATGGACACTGTTTCAGGCTTCAAACAAATCCCGATCGCCATGCAGGGAAGCTTCTGGTACATTTCTGATGGATGCTATACTTTATTACGGCATTCATCTAGGTTTGTTTGGTAGCTTTGTTTCTTCTGCAAATTTCGAGACAAACTGAATGGTTCGCTAGACACAATTAAAAACATCGACGGGCGTATTCGTTCGCAGTGGCTCTTCATGAAATATACAAGTATATAAATCGATCTGTTTGAAGAGTTCTATCCAAATTCCGCGAAGGATGAAGAGTTCCTGTTAAAAATCTACTGAGGGCGGTGTTTCGTTTGTTACAGTATGGCTATTATATTTATGTTTCTGTTTTTTTTCACACTGCGTCATTTTATTAGAGCGATGAGGAGATAACTAATGAAATTATACAGCGCATTTGCAATATTTATTGTAAATAACTCCTTTTATTTCGTCAGTCGAAGTGCCCGGTTACTACGTGAGGATACATGGAGACATCCAAGTGCCCTAGAGATATCAAGAAGACGACAAATTTTGATAGGAGCACAACATCCACATTGTCTCGGCATAGGAAATCCAGACTCAGCGCTTCGCGGAGACAGGAGCTAGCGCCCTTGACCTTCGACCATCCCGTGATAAGGGCTGTGAGCCACGTTTATCACTCTTTTCGACCATCTCGTGATAAGGGCTGTGAGCCACGTTTATCACTCTTTTCTACCATCCCGTGATAAGGGCTGTGAGCCATGTTTATCACTCTTTTCGACCATCCCGTAAAAAGGACTCTGAGCCACGTTTATCGGACTTTTCGATCACACCGTGACAAGGGCTCTGAGCCACGTTTATCAGCATGGACGTACCATAGGACTTATGGTATCCAAAGAACTCTCACACGACAGCACATTTATTTGGCTCATAACGCAGCTGCATTCTGGGCCGGAGCAGCTTGCAAGCAACGTTTGACTATGTCCGGTACCTGTTCAATGGGCAAGAGGTCTGAGAAAATTACATTCGGGATATTCATTAGAAATGGTAGTTATACTATCCGTAGGACGATTTTTACATGTTGTTGGGTTGTCATTTTCTTCAGACAACCTGATGTTGTAATTAATGGCATCTCAACAGAAGACACTATGTGGATAGCGGTATTGAGCTCACGGAAAAAAACGCAGGAGCCGTCTGTTGCTCAGGCTATCATTAGGCAGAACTGAGACTTTACTCCAACATGTTGCTGTCCCTCCTTGCCAGACAGCTCTATTCTGGCATCAGTACGCTGGGCCCTACGGTGACTGGAAAACTAATCTGACGCAATGAAAATGCATCAGTACGCCGGGCTCTACGGTGATGCGGTAAACGAATTTGATATCAAACTCTGTTGTTTTTTTAATTTTTTTATTGGAGGTTTAACGACGACCGTGAGCAACTTAATGGGCTATAAGCAGTCCCCCGTCCCTAATTTAGGGTCACTGGTTCCAGGGAAGGGAAAGAGCCAGTGCCGTAAGACAAACACAACATCCATGCCTCACCGAGATTCGAACCCGAACCCCTTTCGGACGAATGATCAGAGGCCATCGCTTAGGCCACTGCGCCACCGGGGCGGCCCCAACTCTGTTGATACTTGTCTGATAGCGTTTATCTCACTGTTACAATGCTTTGTATTGTCTTGCAACCCGGACACTGGCGCCAAGTGCCCTCCAACGTTCTGGTATCACGGCACATATGTGACGCTGTACAACAGGTAAATCAGCCGGACTCATACAAACCTACAATTCGACCTCACTGAAATGTATCCAGCTACTGATTGACAACTCGGTCAGCAAAGCATCTTTTACATTTTCGAAGCAATGCCTGTTCCGGACCCTCTTTTGCAGCTCAAAAGTATACCTACAGCATCTGAAATAATGATTACCATTCCACCTTTGCCCTTTTCTCCCAAAGTATGAAAATATGCAAGCCAATCTATCGACTTCGCTTGGGTTGAGCAACTTCATTATCGTAGAGAAGTACTCTGGGAAAAATTGAGGCGCAGCAGTTTTGCAACGCAAAGATTTTTTGTACGAGTATCTCGAGGTAGAAAAAGGTGACTCATACGTTGCCTTGCTTTGCAACATGTGAATCAGTTAATCACCTACAGGAGGTGTTTATTTAAAAATTCCTGCATGTATTGTACATCTTACTATGATATATAAATGTCTCTTCCTGTGAGTACAGCATGAAATTGCACACTTATAATTTCAGCACTGTGGCATCTAATTTGGTTAAAATTGGAAAGGAATAATATCATGATGCAGCTGCGATGAACTCAGTAGGAAGCGCAATTAAAATTGCTTGGACGTTGGTAACTGAAAAAAAAAAATTACTGTTGGTGAAAAATCGATCCCTACGCGTTCCATATTCTTTATTTTTATAATTTGAAAACTTACTGGCTTAACATTTTACTGCTTACTCTTGGCTGATCGGTTAAAATGGGTGGCTTCAATCATTCCGGGTTTACAGTAAATTATGTATTATCAAGTATGTAAATACAAACGAGGCTACTTTTACCATTTTTCGGGCTCTTTGTTTTCAACGTTTGGAGAGTTTTCATTTCCCAAATGCCATTAAATGAAATGCGATTCTTCTTGATCCTTCCTCTAACCCTCCTGTTCTTCGTGCCTCAAGGTCACTGCCACAGTTATTTATATGGACAACATTCAGACAGAAAAAAAGGTACTTTGCAGATTTTTCAGGTTTGGTGAATTACATTGTCAGTGCAATCTCTTTTGATTAGTTGACCAATTATTGCTGCTGGTTCAGTAGGAGAATTGAGGACTGCCTTATGTCTAATATTTACAATTAACATATAAAATTGTAGCAGATAGGCTCTGTGAGTTTAGATTTAGCAAATGATATGAATGCGCAGTTTCTTTTTATTTCTTACCTACTTAGTTTACAAATACTTGAAATTTCCCATAATACACGACGAATGCGGCAGTAATTTCATCATTCCGTAGAATCTGACTACAGTATAGTTTGCATTTTGATTTCAAATCCGCTTCTTGGAAATCATGATGCCCACTTCCTCTACAGAAGAGAAGCTTTCTACCTTTATCTACGGTGCGTGTGCTATACGATAAGCGACGAAGGTGTCCTGAGGGCAACTAGCACTAGTGCATTAATTGTTGCCAGTAAGAATTACGGGAGAGCCATCTTCTGCCACAAGGAGTACGAAATTCATTTGCTCGGTAAACACCACAGGGGACAATCAATTAGATGAGCAGACGACTATCTGAACTGAAAGTGAATTACGTATTTGGACACTCCATTCCGCCGTCACTCAACTTCGTTGCCTTAATCAGTGACACCCCTTTCGTCCGCAGATGAATTTAATGGAGTTAAGTGGAAGTACTGAATACAAGATTAGAATATGTTTAAAACCCTAAATTAATAACCTGGTTTTTCAAACTTGTACTTTTGTGCATTAATTCTCCTGCTGACTTTTAATAACACATATTTTAGGAACGAAATATATTGTGTCAGTTATCCTCAAAGTTTTTTTACAGATCAGCAACACTAAATTATTAAACGGACGAGAATGACTGAAAGTTTTAAGATAAGGAAGGGGTTTCGATATATCCTTTCTCAGTAGCAGTAACAGTCCAACGTCAGGTGAAGAAGCTCTTACTCATTTTCCTCCGCCACTTAGTTCCACCTAGTGTTACATCCCTCTTTATGTTCTTCACGTGTTTGTTTCAACAGTCCCTCCATGCTGTAACATGTCCGCATTTTCTCCCTTCTTTCGTGACAGCTGTATGTTTTCTTAATTTTTTTAAGTACTGTTCAGATTAACGACAACTTGATTCAAGGTCCTTCTCCAAATATTCTACCACTTTGAGTCTTCCTCCTACTCCCCTGTTTTATCCTTTCGAGGAACACAATACACTCAGCCCAGTGCCTTTGCTTCCACAACATTTTACGAGATGCTGGAATTATAGCATGGATTTGGATAGTTTCTAACTCTTCAGCATATCAGGGATTGTTTAAGGAATGACATTTAAATATATTTCTATAGCAGATGATGAGCGAATAAATCTATGAAATATTATTTCATATATCACAGCCGAGAATCGGATGCTATGTGAATTTTCTCACCTTCAGTTTCACGTGAAACCAAAATGGAGAATGGTTGCGGAAATCACTCACTGTTTTGGAAAGACGAAGTTGAATTTGTTGTGTAAATAAAGTGCACCTATAAAAGAATATGAATATAAGCAGAGCTTATGAAAAACAGTAGAACTACGTTTGCCATTTATTCCTTTAAGTTCAAAGAGAAGATGAGTCACAGTTACTAATCCTGCTTAGGCACAAATCTTTTTCGCACTGTTACAGCACTGTTCTGGGGCGAATAGTCCTAAATCTTAAAAATGAACGACTCTTCCATGCTTCTGACGCTGGTAGAAAATGGGATCGTTGAAATTAAAAGAAAAACATAAAATATATTCACTTTCTTTTTTAAGCGCAAAACTATGCATTGAGATAAGGAAGGGGTTTCGATATATGAAGGGGTTTCGATATATTCGGCTTGAGAAAAAATTTGAAAATTATGGGTGTATTTGTAACTTGCTTTCCATTCGCCTTGTAGGAACAGAAATACCGCACTAGAGGCCAAATACACAATAATGTCCCCTAGAAGAAAGTTTGACATCACATAGGTGGGAAACATACAGAAAATCTTTATATCGCTTACATCTATCCTACGTCAATTGCAATATTCTGATATAACTTCTGTTAGTGAAAATATCGTGTCCACGGACGTAGGGGAAAAAGCGATAAATAAGCACTTCCTTCCCTGACATGATAAAGAACTGCAAACAAGAAAGATGACACCGAATTTTCGGGTGTAATAAGAAAGTCTTTTGAATCCGTTCTGACGCAAATTAAATTTATCAAAGCTATTCAAAGTCAATGGAACTGGTATGGAAAACAATAGTATCTGACGGAAGAAAGAAGTTTTTCCATCGGGATTTTAATCCCTCAGATATTGCTGTAAACGGAATCGTGAGCTTACGCACTTTGGTTGCAGACTTGTGCATTAAGAAAACATGAATTTATATGAGAAACATTTCGCACCGGAAACGCTCACCAACATAGAAAGAATTTTTCAAATCGGACTCTTAGAAACAGAGCTATCGACAAAAATAAGATGTGACTTTACGTCCCCTGGTGGGAAAACCATGCATTATTTTAGGAAGAAAGTATTCTCAAAAGATTTTTCCATATGAGCACTATCGGTCCAAGAAAAAAAAAAATCAGTCGAGTTTTCAGGAGCCCAGATTTTGCTACAAATACATCAGAAACAGAAATTGACACTTATACCCCTGGTGGCCAAACCATTCATTACAAAACATTAGAAATTATGTGAAAAATATTTTCCATCAGGTCTTGTATGCGATACAGGAAGAATTTTTCAAATCGGAGTTTTAGGAGCAGAAAACGCAATTTACCTTTATGCGCCCAAGCAGAAAGTCTTAAATGATTTACTTGAAAAATGTGAATTTATAGGGAAAACATTTCGCATCGGAAACACTATCCAACAAAGAAGGAATTTTTTATATCGGACTCCTAGAAGTAGAGATATTGACAAAAGTAAGATATACATCTACGCCCCCTGGCATAGAAACCATGCATTATTCCAAGAAGAAAATGTTCTTAAAAGGTTTGTCGACATTAATAGTTTCGGTCAACAAACCACTTTTTTTTCAATCGAGATTTTAGAAGCTCATATTTTGCTGCAAATACACAAAAAGCGGAAATTAAGACTTACGCCACCTGGTGGCCAAACCATTTCTACACAAATTAGAAATTATATGCAAAGGATTTCCCATCAGGAGCTGTATCCGGTGCAGAAAGAATATTTCAAATCGGATATTTAGAAGCAGAGATATAGGGGGAAAGCATATTACCTTTACGCTCCCTAGCAGAAAGGCAATGAATTTATTGAAAATTTTGAAATTATATGAAAAACATGTCACACTGAAAACACTATCCAACAAAGAAGGAATTTTTCAAATCGGACTCCTAGAAGTACAGATATTGACAAAAATAAGATATACATCTACGCCCCCTGGTGCAAAAACCATGCATTATTTTAAGAAGAAAATGTTTCTAAAAGATTTGTCGACATGAGTACTATTGGTCTACAAACGACGAATTTTTTCAATCGAGACTTTAGGAGCTCATATTTTGCTGCAAATACATCAGAAGCGGAAATTAAGATTTACGCCCCCTGGTGGCCAAACCATTTTTTTCAAAAATTAGAAATTATGTGCAAACGATTTCCCATCAGGAGCTGTATCCGGTGCAGAAAGAATGTTTCAAATCGGAGATTTAGAAGCAAAGATATAGGGGGAAACACATTTTACCTCTACGCCCCTTAGCGGAAAGTCTATGAATTACTTGCAAATTTTGAAATTATATGAAAAACATGTCACACGGAAAACACTATCCAACAAAGAAGGAATTTTTCAAATCGGACTCTTAGAAGTAGAGATATTGACAAAAATAAGATATACACCTACGCCCCTGGCAGAGAAACTGTGGAATATTTTAAGAAGAAAATATTCCGGAAATGTTAATTTATGTGAGTGGCATCAGTCCACGAAAGAATGTTTTTAATCGATACTTTAGAAGCTCAGATTTTATGGCAAATACATCTGAAGCAAAAATTAACACTTACATCCCCTAGGGGCTAAAGTATGCTTTACCAAAAATTATAAATTATGAGCAAAAGTTTTCCATCAAGAGGTGTATCCGCTGAAAAAAAAATTCAAATCGGAGTTTTAGAAGAAGAGTTATCGGGAAAAATGTAATTTACTTTTACGCCCCCTAGCGGAAAATCTATTAGTAATTTGAAAAAGTAACTATATCTAAAATACTCTTCGACATAAATGGAATCGAAAGATAAAATTATTTTTTTAATCGGATATTTAGAACAAATATATGGAATAAAACGTACTTTTGAATTCGACATCATCTGCATTTACGTTCCCTAGCGGTAAAATTGTACATTGTAAAAAAAATCGAAATAAAAGATCATCATTCGCATATTTTAAGCTTCCCAATGCAAAAAGAATTTTTCGAATGGGACCAATAGTTATAGAGATATCGTGGGTACAGACGGACGGACGGACGGACGGACGGACAAACCGGTAACATAAGCACGAACTGTTTTTACAAAAGTCGTGCTAAAGACATGCGAAAATATCATGACAGATGACGACGATATCATGTGATATTTCTGGTTCTATGAATTTACAAAAAAGAGTTCTTAAAGTAGGAAGGTACAAGTTGTTAAGCAGCAAAAACTGATTTCGAAAACACTGACGCTGACAAAAATGAATAAATTACAGCACACGCTCCGAAGGGAGCAGTTGGAGGAGTTTAACTTTCGAACTACTGTATGTAATAAAAATATCTTTTGTGTAGTTTATTTATTACATTTTTATTATTCACAGGAGTTTCAGTTTTTATTTTGATATTCATTTTTTACTAAACGTTGTGGGGCATTTTCATTCGCAAATAATAATTTCCAAAATTTGTGGAGCATATTGTTTAAATTATTTAAACCTTCTCAATTCGAGCATAAAATGCCAAATCAAGTGTAATACTGAAACAGATGTGAAGTTATATGTAGGGATAATCATAGAAGGACGACCTTGCTTTCATTTAAGATGCTACTCTGCTAGAAGACATAAATCATTCTAATTCCGACAGCGCCGTTTCGTACTTAACAATCGGATATCCTTCACAATTCGCAATTTTGTCTCAGGTTTAATTCCCGTCTCCGGGTATTCACAATGGACGCTGTTGTGTATGTGGTTAGATTGGTTATCCAATAATAACTCATTGGAATCCCTGTTGCCACGACCTTCTCCTTGCAATACACGTGAGCGTGAACAGCGTAATCTTAGCAGAGAGCTTCCTAACTAAATCGGCGTGTCATTTTCCATAACCAGCGGTCCCGGCATCTGCTAAAATGACAAATGGCTGTTACCAAGGCAACCACTGAAAGAGGTGCTGAAACGACCAATGTTGATATAGGATGTATTCTGCAGAACATTGTGGCCAAAATTTTTTTGGCCTTTTAACTGTGTTACTCCTAATACAAGATTGTCATTTCTTTTATAAAATATGGTTCTGAGAATGAAGTCTGGCAGATTTTTATTTCTAAACAGGCTTAGTGTGAGCTAGTACAGGTCGGTAAGAGCAACAACTGAGTTCTGGGGTTGTACAATCTGATTTCCTCCAGTCATTGGATGTGATTTGTTGCATTGTACTACATGACTTGAGCCAACATTTAAATAATTTATACCAATTTCAGCGTGTTTCTATAAACATGCAAAGCTGCTGGCAAAATGTTTGTGTCATTGCCAATTTATTTATCATCTAAAGCCTGCGCACACCTATCCTTTTATTTAAAAAAAATTAACTATGAACTTTTCCGACAAAAACCTGAAAATTGCCTTTTAAATATTTTCCTTATTTATAAATTTATTCTCATTTTTCGTCCATATCGTTTCAAAGCATTTAATAAGCAAGTAATAAATGTACAATAGAAAACGTTATAAAATAAGATTGTGTAAATAAAGTGCACCTATAAAATAAAATAAAAGCAGGTGATGAAAAAAAGAAGTTGAAGAACGAATGTCTTGCAATTGAGCACCCCACTCCTTTTTCCCTATTTGGTTGACAGATGGATTTCCTGCGAATACGTGTTTTCTCTACTTTGTCCTCCAAGGATTGTAAAAGAATCTTAGCCAGCACAGGGGAGAGTGGCTCCCCACTCTCCCCTGTGCTGGCTGAGATTCTTTTACAATCCTTGGAGGACAAAGTTTTGCTGGATTTTCCTCTTCAACCATTACTAATAATCAGGTATGTTGATGATATGCTACTTTTTAGGCCCTATTTGCTTCCCCAACTGGATGTTTTCATTGACTGCTTATCTTCACATTTTCCCACAATAAAATTTACGAAAGAACTTGAGCAGGAGGGCAAGCTACCTTTTCTTGATTTTTTTTATCAAGGGACCTCAACACTCACCAGATTAAATACTCCGTGTACCGTAAACCTACGTTCATACCATGTATCATACCGTTTAACTCTTCTCACCCCCCTGAACAAAAAGCATCATCACTTCGATTTCTAATCAAACGCGCGTTCACACACTCTTCTTCTAACCGAGCAAGACAAGACGAACTCTCTAAGGCCTCAACTATAGCACGGATCTTCGGCTACCCAGAGCACTCCTTTCCCGGTTTATTGAGAAGGCTCACCAGGTTGAGATTCACGACCTTGTCCACGGACAATAAAACCACTAGATATGTTGGAAAGGTGGATTATCTCCCTCCAATAGTTAACACCCTCAAGAAGATATGCCATAGACATAATTTGACATTTGGAGTTTGCACTAAAAATGTATTTACCTTACTGAGAAATGACAGAGATAAAGTACCCAAACTAATGAAATATGGTGTATACTGCATTCCGCTCGCCCATGAGGTTTTGGGTGTTATTGACAAATTTTATATAGGTTCTACAATTAGGACTCTAAATACCCGGTTGGGTGAACACAAGTACACCCTCAGGACAGGAACTATTAATACTGCCTTTACTATGGAAGTTAAACAGGGTGGTTACACCCCTGTTTGGGCGAAAGTTAAAGTCTTGAACTCCAATGTCAACAAAGTACTGTTTTCGTTTCAGAAAGTTTATATATTACTGCATACGGAGACAACTGTTGTAATTTAGATCTCCCCACATTTGTACCAAGACCTTGGCGAAAAATGGTTGCTCCACAAGAGTCTTTGACACATGAGGAATTTTGAAACATCGGAACAGTACATTTTGTAAATATTTTGTATTCTTATATTTATGTATATTGAATTGGGATTGAAATTTTATAATTTGTGCTTATACTGTGACATCACGGTCTGTTGGTGACGTGGTGCATGATGTGTCGTGTTTTTTAGTATATAAGGGTTGACTCTGTTGGATCCCGTGGCGCTTTGACCAGTAGATGGGGACGGGAGATCCCCGAAAGCGATAGTCTGCTTTTAAACCCGCTTTAAATTTGTAAATAAATTGATTTTGATTTGCTTATTGAAGACGTGGTTTGCTTTTATCGCATGTATAGACAGCTTATTTTGTACATATACCATTCCATGCGAAAATAATTCCTATTTCACTAGCCCCTTAACCATCATGCCCAGGGTGATGAAGCATAAAATATAGGACTAAAATGGAGCGCTTATTACCCGTTAGACGTTTATGGTCAGTACTGCTGAAATGAAGGGGCGAAAGGAAAATGTTTTACCATGGCGTTCGTAAAAACCAGCCGCTATGCGAACATTTCTGTTTTTGGAGAGCAGAAAATTTGGGACACCACATCGGTTCAGGTACATCTGCCGCTAACTTTTCAGCAGTGGATATGTATCCGCAAAATTAGCGCTGACATGTCAAGACGTTCCCGTCATATCATATAACATCTGCTCAGAGCACTTATGGTCTTTAATTTTTACTATGAACGAATTTTAGTTTATTTAAAATACACATACTGGCAACTGAATTAAAACTTTTATTCAATACCAGGTTGGACCTCCTTTAGCCGGAATTACAACACGTATGCGGTTTGGCATACATTACACAAGGTATTGGAGTGCATCTATGTTTGCAGCATACCAGGTGTTCACCACACAGTCTTTTAACTGGCTGAGATTTGCCGGAAGATGAATTTGCTCAAGGATCTGTTTTCCTAAGTGTCCCATACATTCTCAATTGTTTTCCGATCCAGACTTTCTGGTAGACAGGGAAGATGACGGAAGCCGCTGTCATGCTCCCTGAACCACTGCTGAAAACATCTTGCGCGATGGACAGTAGCATTGTCGTCCACGAAATAGCTGTCACCTGCTGGCAAATAGTCAACATTGCAAAAAACACTTGATCAGCACCTATGTCGACACGATCCTGGCACGACATCTGACCTTTCTGCAATATCAGGGTATTCATTCCGTACTAATAGAACGTGTCCCAGACCCTGACACCACCTCCAGAACCACCTTAAGTTATGTTTACAAGGGTCCATTGCTTCATGGGGATCCTGCCAAACATTCTGCTTACCGGCGGTACAGAACAAGGTGTGCCGCGACACACTGGACCCCATTAGTTTTCCCCATCTTCCAGTGTCAAGCCGCAGTGTTCCAGACACCACTGTAGATGAACTTTCCGGTTCTTCCCAGGAATCAGTGATTTCCATAGAGGCATGCTACTGTAAGTACCAGTCCTTTTCAATTCCCCGCGCATAGTTCGCTGAGATACGGGTCGTCGGGAACAGCCTTAATTCAATCTCTTCACCGTGGAATGGCACACGGCTGTGCAAACCGTGTACCGTCCCACGGTAAAGGCAGGATCCGTGCCCTGGCCGGCTTGTCTGCAGACACGTATGCGCTGGTTATCGGCGCCAAGTGCAAACTGTGACTCCTCACTGAAGAAAACAAGACGCCTCTGGACACTATCCCACGTTGATCGGACCCGACACCACTGCAACTGGTACCGCTGATGATCGCTGGTCAGTGGTAGTTGGCAGAGTGTCCTCCTTGGATGTAGTTCCTATTCCGCAAGTCGTGTGGCAACGGTCCGGATGTCCACTTCCGTACCTGTAGACGACGCAACATGGCGATGCATGGTTGAGAGCGACGAATCCGTTTCTGTTCGCGCTGCTCTGATAATCGCTCAATCCTCACGCTTTGCCGTAGTCCTCGGTGACCCATTAAGGTTGAGGAGGTGTTGTACCCTCCTCGAATCAGCACCAACACTGTCCCATTGCCACGTCGCTCCGACGCAAATGCCGGCGACTTGACCAACCTGCATCTCTCAGCCCAATTAAACGTCCTCTGCTAAACTCGCTGAATTGCTCGTATTTTACACGGATCTGTTGCTTAGGCATTATTACAGTCCGTGAATGCTAATGCAACCGCAATCCGCTGCCACAATCGTCCCTGTGTGCGAGCTTTGCTGTTGACATACCCTCCTCGTTGCGCGGTTCCCATTTACTGTGACAGGCCATTATTAAGTCATTAGTAATTATCATTATTTAATCATTTGCATATTCGGCCCTGGGGTACTTACATGCGGAGTTTCATCAGGATTCTGTCTAGGGGACTGTACTCAAATAATGGATCTCAGTAATGGTCAGTGAACACAAAAGAAATCATTCGACATTGGGTCAACGATTAAATTACCAGATACCTCAGTACTCCATTTTAAATAGAGCTGCTTTTTAATAATTCATGCAAACATATTTGCAGAAAGCGCAATGTGTTACTTACACGTTCCTAATAACCTTCCTTCCTCACATAAGCGGGAAAATGCCGTAGAATCTACTCTTATAGGTGTTTAAAATATTTCTTTTGGACTGCGTCCCATGATTCCAGCAGAATCTTTCCTAAAGCACCGGGATTTGCCGGTACTTTAAGCAGTCTTCATCTGGGTTCAAGTCCGGAGTGTAAGAGAGCCCTTCGAGGACTGAAAACTCACTTGAATGCTGCTCCAAACATTTCTTCGTCAAAAAAAAAGCAATGAGACAGGTTGTTGTCTTTTTGAAGAAATGAAAGACATCGTGCTGTGGGAATGAACAGCCATAATCAGTCTGCCGATGATGGTGGCCTCAAGAGGTACAAGGGACTTCACGGTGGTCCACGTAAACACGCCCCAGAACATTATAACGCCTCCACCTTCCTATAACACCCCTTCTCAACAGCTGAGGTCCATAGCCTTTTGTGGTCTACATCACACACTTTACCTCCCACCAGCGCGATGTACCATTGTCCAATGCAGCATCATTGACCACTGATGTGCTGTTAACGAGGGTACTCGGTTTGGGCGTTTGCTGTCGTAACACAGTCTTTGGATCGTACGCAGAATGGTCTTCACAGTACTGTTCTTATGCGCCCATCGTTCACACTCCGGCCCTCGGTTACGATATAGGAGAATCACTTCGAGCATCAACGACTCGTTTTCGGCCCCGTTTTCCCCGGCGCTGCCGGTTTTGATGTAGAGTTCGTACGTGCGACGGTTGCACGGGATAATCTTGGGCTTTCCACAGTAGCGGAGATGCAGCACCCCATTATCCTCGCGCTGAATATCTCCCTACGATCAAACTCATCAGGTTGTATGTACACATCCTCACAGTTTCAGGTGTGCTATGCAGCAGGCAGGTTTCTGACATATTTTTAGTCCTCGGTGGGAGGTGGGGCTTTTAGTTATCCGCGTTGTTGTAAAGGGGTACGACATGTTTCTGGATGGATGTGCTGTGTTTCATAAATTGTGCTTTAAGTGTATGTTAAGTAATGAAGTGTTTAAACAGGATGATTTGTTCATAGGCTTGTAAAACCACATTGGTATGATGTTATCAACCACAAGAAACATCAGATTGCGCTTTTTTGTTGCACACGATTGGAGAAATGGAAGAGAGAGTTTGGAACAACATCACGCTAAAATTTCGCAGATATTTGGTACTGTTCTCTTTTAGCGATGTAATCCCTGAAAGATAGCATAATTGGAAATAAGCTTTCACTGAAAGTTTTTATTTTCTCAACTTCAGTAAAGGTGGTGACTGAGAAAAGTGATTCGTCCGAATGTAGTCCTATTCTTTCAATTGGTAAGGGTTGGTATTGATTTTGTACTCGTAGATGTTTTATATTAGTAGATTTTGGTACGGATTGGTAATAGATTTCGGCGCTCTTTCTTGCGCTAGGAATAGCAAATAAGCAACAAATAGCAGTAATCACTGCGAGAGGTGTACCAGTTCCTTTGTAGAAACCGGTAAATTTTGAGTTCGAACAGCAACAGGATAGATGCGTAGTCTGATTTATTTGGAGGGCACGTTGCCACTAGGAGAAAGTACTTAGAAACATTTCTAGTAGATTTTCTTCTTGCTTACAAATATCTGGTTTGTTGATATGCTACGGTTGTACCAAGTTGAAGCCATGGAAGTTACTTTGCAAAAATACCGTTGCAGAATTTTATTTCCTAACGTTTCATTCTAAGTATTTTCGTTTCACCGTTTTCTGCTGTGTTGGCACTAACTCGATTATGCATCAAATGTTCAGTGTACGATTAACGATTGAAACGCATTGCATAACTACTGTCACTTTAGATTATTTCGGCCATGCATTTTTTAGACGGTTTCGTTTCAATTTCTGAAACATTCAACTATAGACCTAAGCGTGTTTTAAGATATCAGTGTTCTGAAAAAGCAAAATGTCCTGTATTATACTTTTCTTTCTATCATATTTTTACTTTCTCTTATATCATACATTTTCTTGTTTCTTACTTGTTTGTCCTTTGTTTTTCTGTTGACATTTTACTTGAAAGTGGTTTTCTTTTCACTGTTTACTTTCCAGTAATTTCCCTGAAATTATAATTACGTTTTTGCTTAGTGATCATTATGATTAAAAGATTTTTCATTCTGACGCGCGCGCGTTTTTGATGAATTATGATTATTTTTAAGTATAATTTTTTTATTATGATGACATTTTTGCGCAATAATCAGTACGGTTAATGAGATTTTTCAATGTTTGCTGTTTGTTGAAACGCGTCAGTGAGATTTGTCAGTAATGCTTAGCAATAAAAAAAAAAAAATTCTGTATCTTCTTGTGGCTATAACTATTTTTATTTACTTTTCTTCCTTCTTTATTTACCAACTTTTAATATACACGTATTTTTTAAAGGTGTATAATACAAATATATTAACATGTGTCGTTTGCAGGTATACGTATGAAAATAGTTGCCGTTTTATTTAATGATTAGTATTTATATATTTTTGTCGACTTTTTGCATAAATTACACTTCTGAACTTTAGGCACGAACTTCTGTGACTCAGTAAGATAATAAGTACTATAAATGACACTTATACTTCCCAAAGGTTGTTCGATGTTGGTTACGTGGATCTTCTGGAAATCTTGAAATGAAACAGAAGCTACTTGTCAAACGGTCCCGTTTCATTGAAAGTGAACTGAATGTATTGAAAGATGTAGTTAATGCGCATGCTTTTCTGAAATATTTGACGTTATGTCTCTCATAGTATAATTGAATGCCAAAACTTTACTATAAAACTGATACAAGTATTTGGGACGCTACGCGGTTTTCTTAGAAGCACTACAAATCTCTTGCTAAATTATGACAGAAAGCAAGTATGTATTTAGTCTCTTTATCATTAATATTTCCGTTGGTTTAGAACATTTTGTGTGAGAGGCGTAGCCAATAATTTCCTCAATGAAATATATTGTAATTTCAGCTAAAGTTAGCCTATGCCAGTTCTAATGGGGTTTGACATAGAAATAATATATAAAGTTTCTGTTTTTTAATCAACAATTCTTGAATGTGCTCACTCAGAAACTTAAAATGAGGAAATTTGGATATACTGCTACAATAAGTAATTATATCGCTTTTACTACCAAGCTTGTACTAGAAGCTTAGTACAAGCTTGGTAGTAAAAGCGATATAATGAATATCGCTTTTACTACCAAGCTAATTGTCGTGAATATAGCTTTCACTAATATTATAATGAATTCAATGCTTGTACTAAGCTTCTAATAGTGAATTCAAATGGTTGTTGTTACTAGTTAATTAAGATCCTGAATGAAGTCTCCTGCTAGTAGTGTAGTAATAGTAATGAACAAACTTATAACTGGTAGTAATGTTGTAGTAGTAATTAAGATGAATATAGTCCTATGCTAGTTGTTACTAATAACACTAAATGAAATAAACCTAACAGCCAGACAGAGGTCTGACAGTACTATGAACTGAGAAAGACGTACTTACGTAACCCTTTTATTATGAACTTCTACTGGTATACACACTTCACACACAGCTACTCAAATAACACGTAGCTCCTTGCACATGAACGAAGCTCTATACTCATAAACAACAGCTCTCCTCTACAACAACAAACGCTCTCCTCCGTACAACAACCAACGCTCTCCTCCGTACAACAACCAACGCTCTCCTTTTGCATCGTTGAACGCGCCTATTTATACTGGCTACCACCACGTCATGACTTACACTCATTGCCAGATCTCATTCAGCGGGTGAAATAACATCTCGTTCAGTAAGAAGATAATTTACATAGAAAAATAAAATAACCAGAGATAGTAAAAATCAAAAGGAAAGTGAATCGAGAGTATACGTTACATCATCTCCCCCTTAATTTTTTCCTTTTTTTTTTTTTCCGAAACACCTATCAATTTTGGAGTGTAAGTCTTACACTTCGTTGATTGACGTTTCTCGACCTCTTTTTGTTTTGTTGTTTGGTGGCAGCAGTATTTACAATATCAAACTTGGCATGACAAAATCAAGAAATCTGTATTCGTCTGTGAAACACTTGTATTTTTGAACAAAACAAACCTGCATCGGCATACCTTCCTTTTATTCTGCCTAGCAGGAAACACTTTTTAATTTTAAATTACGTTCTCATTATTCGTTGAATACACACCAACTGTATCAGCAGCGAAGATTGCCTGGAGCTGCCTAACAGTAACAATTTTATTATTTTTACCCCTAAGCACATAGATATATATAAAAAAATTTGGATTAGTAGATGGACATAGAAGAAATATAAAAAAAAACACATACATACACAAAAAAGAATGCATAGGCAGACACGAAAAAAAGAAATTCTGACACGCCAACTGGTCGTGCAGGAAAAACAACAAACGGAGAAAAGAACCTGTCCACGAGAACTTACTTATCTCGAGGACGCATAAAAAACTCTAGTACGATAACGTTTTCCAGGCCTAATCGGACTGGTAAATTCAGGTGGCTTAGATCTTTTCAAGGACTTGAATGGATCTGGAACATCGGTATGCTGTCGGTCAAGAAATCCCGGCGGCTGACAGGAACGGCTGAAATCGGTCGGTCAGGAACGGCTGAAGTCTGGCGGTCCGGAAATCCTTGCGGCTGACAGGAACGGTCAGGAACGGCTAAAGTCTGGCGGTCCGGAAATACTTGCGGTTGACAGGAACGGGCTCCCCCAGGCTTTTGTTATGTAGTCCCTTTGTGCTGGGGCCCGTGGTGTCCTTCCAGTATTCTTTTGGACTGACGTGGTTCTGGCCACATCGCTTGCTTTCGTTTTCGCCCTCGTGGCATGAGAGTAGCAGCAGGCATCGGCCCTGTTTGCCCTGAGCGTAGGTTCCAGGGGCGAAACCCGGGCGGATGCAAGGATCTCTGCCTTCGTCGCTGTTGCAGCGAAGCAGATTGGGGAGACAAGTTACGTTTTCGCCCAGCTTTTGGTGGTACTGGACGGTTTGTAATTGGTGTTTGACATTTAGGAAATAGTCAAATTATTGTTCATAACTGATAAATCCGAAATATCTGAAGCCTCTGAGTCGCTGCTGTAATTTAGTGGTCGTGCAGGGCGATGTTTATTTCTGCCTATAGGAATACTCTCTGACGAGGTATTCAAGGAAGTAGGAGCTTGTGGTGTTGCAGAGTTATCAGGAAATGGGGCAGCAATAGTCTTGGCAATGGTTGGAGGGAAAGGAACGATACTAGTATTTGAAGAACTTGATTCGAGCCTTGGTCTCATGGGAGAATCAGGTTGCGTGTTTGGAAACCCGTCTTGAGGAGGGGAGGGTGAAGAAAAAATCACGGGAGATTCTTCAAAAATGTTTGTTGGTTCGTCCAAAATTTCTGGAGGTTGATCGTGAGATATAGACTCTTGAGTCTGTGGAACAGAAGGTTGAGTAGGGTTGATTATGAAATCGATATTTCGTTCATGATACTTGCGACACTGAGCAACGTGTACGTATTGAAATTGATTGTCAGGTTTATCAAGAACAATGTTATTTTCAAACACATTTGCCACCCGATATGGACCTTCGTAGCTGGGTGCAAATTTCTTCACTAAAGTATGAGAAACAGAAGACTGGAAATGCGTTTCCACGAGAGTGAGATCTCCAACGACAAGATCTGGTTCCCTACGTATAGTATTATAATATCTTGCTAGAGCCGTTTGTGCTCCTAGCATTGCAACACGAGTTTTTTCTGCCATGATTCGTACTGATTGCGGAGTTGGTCGCTGGTTTAGTTCGTCAATAATCAGCGTTAAATTTTCAAAAGGGGTTTTAATTTTGCGACCCAGAAAAAGTTCTGCAGGAGTAATTTTAGTAGATTCGTGAACAGACGAGCGGAGGGCGAACGAAAAAAGCTTAAGGTGGTCATCCCATCGTTCGTGATGATCCATGACAAATGTAGCAATCATTTTCACTAGCGAGCGGTTTACGCGTTCCGCAGGATTACTCTGGGGATGATATGGGGATATGAATTTATGCTTAATGTGTAGTCTCGCACACATTCTTTCAAAAATGTCAGAAATAAATTGAGGACCATTATCCGAAACTACTTTATTAGGTGCACCATATCTAGAGAATACTTCATTAACTAATACATTACAAATAACTTCTGCCGTAGCGGCTTTAATGGGAAAAACTTCAACCCATTTAGAAAAACTATCAGTTAATACTAAAACGCAACGAGCTTTGTTTTTAACAGATAAAGGATAAGGTCCCAATAAATCTATGGAAATAATATCAAAAACATGAGAACTTGAACTAGATTTCAAGTGACCGGCCGGTCTTACATTACGGTAATTATTAATCTGACACAAGTGACATGATTGAACGTATGCGAGCACACTTTGGTACATGCCAGGCCAATAGGCAACATCCCGCAATTTACAACGGGTCTTGCGAATACCTAAATGGCCTGCAAGAGGTTTGTCATGAAATTCGTTTAAAAGGGCCATTCTAAGGGTTCGCGGAATACATGGGCGAAACTGTGCCCTAGTAGTCCTAGATTTCGTATAGTAAAGAAGACCCTCTGTAACTTCAAAATGTTGTGACCTTCCAGCCAGAGAAGGATCACTTTGAAGGGGCGAACCCGCAAGCAAAAAATTATATATATCCCCGAAATCTGGATCATTTATTAATTCTGCCATTATCTGCTCTCTGGATGTTATATCAGCTATTAGAAGTAAAGGCTGACATCCAGGAATAGTTTCTGTGGGGACCCCACTAATCGGAACGCGAGACAATGCGTCCGGTAATTGATTCTTATGACCTGGCTGATACGAAATTTTGATATTGCTCTATTGTAACTTCAGAGCCCACTTCATAAGTCTTTGAGATAGGTGCTTAGCAGAATTCAAGTACTGAAGGACAGAATGATCCGTAATTATGTTAACTGTCAATTCGTTAAGATAACATTGAAATTTATCAAGAGCATACACAACAGCAAGACATTCACGTTCCGTAGCTGAATAATTGCGTTCAGCTTTGGCTAAAGTACGAGACGCAAAAGCTATTGGATGCCCAGCTTGTGACAAAACGCAACCAAGACCAACTCCGGATGCGTCAGTATAAATATCAAATTCCTTAGTATGATCCGGGAAAGCCAACACAGGAGGCTGAGTCAACGCAGACTTCAATGTTGCAAAAGCAGCGTTAGCCTCAGGTGTCCAAACAAACTTCTTGTATTTACGTTTCAAAGCATACAATGGCTCCCAGATTGTAGCATAAGCGGGGACGAACTGCTGATACCATCCGGTCATTCCCAGAAAGCGTGATAGTTCTTTTGCTGTTTTAGGCCGAGGAAAGTCAACAATAGGCCTAATTTTTTCATTGTCCGTAAATAAGCCGTGGGGAGTGATTTTCAACCCCAGATATACAATTTCGTCTCTCGCTATCTGGAATTTACTAGGTTTTAACGTCAAGCCAGCATTGTATATGAGTCGGAACACCTGTTTGAGCAGAGAAAGGTGCTCGTCAAAAGTCTCGGATGTAATAATAATGTCATCCAAATATACATGCACATGGGGACCCAGAACAGGTCTGAGAACCGTATCCATAAGCTTTTGGAAAGTAGCAGGTGCAGAAGCTAATCCAAAGGGCATACGTAGGTATTCATAAGCCCCAAAAGGAGTCACAAAGCCTGTTTTATCAACAGAGTCCGGATGTACTGCTACCTGCCAATATCCACTCGCCAAATCCAGGGTTGACATCCATTTGCTTGACGACAGGTCATGCAAAATATGTGACATGACAGGTAGTGGATAATTGATAGTTTTTGTGACTTGGTTGAGCTTGCGAAAATCTGTCACAAAACGAAATTCATTGGGTTGTTTCTTTGGAACCAAAAAGGCAGGAGCAGCCCAGGCGCTTGTTGATTCCCTTATTATGCCCTGTTTAATCATTTCAGAAATTTGACGTTGCATTTCCTGTTTCTTATGTGGAACACAAGGGTAAGGTTTCGTCGCTATCGGTTTCGAACCATCAGTGTCAATGACATGATAAACCACCTGTGTGAAACCCGGTTGATCAGAAAATAAACCAGGACTTTCCTGTAAAAGTAGAGAAAGCTGGTTTCGTTGCCTCTCATTCAATTGGTTACTCAATAACAAACTCGTTATATCCATAGGAACCGTAGGAATCATTTTGACAGGTTCCGGAAAGGAAATCACATGTTGTACGAAATTCAAAGTTATTTGAAACGTATGAATAAAGTCCATGCCCATTAGACATTTCACAGGTAGTTCGTCTTTAAGCAGGAAAGAATGCGTAAAACGAGCTTTTCCCAGCCCTAGAGATAATGTGACAGTTCCTGTGATACTGAAGATTTCGGTATTTGCACCTCGCAAATACTGCGTCGCAGGCTGAACGAGTATTGCAGGAAAATTGTCAGTGCAAAACTTCGTATTTAGGACTGATATTTCAGAACCAGTGTCGAACTTTGTCTCGACAATAATATCTTCAATTGTCAAGAATACATCAGGCAACTGAGGAGTTTGAACAGTCACTAACACTGTTTTAGGGTCAGAATGCTTGGTATCAGGAAGCAGGACCGACCCTTGGTCTACTTCCTTTGGAAGTTTAAAGGATTCCTGGTTGGATTATCATGCGGTCTGAAACCTCGACCCTGCCGGGTATCGGGAAAATTTTCACGATGAGGAAAACTGCGTGAAACCTGCGTCGGGAACTCCGCGTGTCTGTTGACATTGTCATATCTATTACTTCTTCCCTCAGCACGGGCAGAAAAATAATCATTGCTCTGAGCATGAAAACGTTCCGAATGCTGCGGATTGGAACGGGGTCGAGCATACTGTGCATTTGTACGATATCCCGAAGATTGTTCAGAAACTCGCTGTTGGTTTGCCACTCTTCTGTGTGGTGGAACGTATGTAGCTTGGGTGTGCACTTGTGCATGCTCGCGCTGAAAGTTATTATGCCTATTATGCCGCTGAGGGTTTTCGTAATAAGCCTCGCGGGGTGCCCGAGCATGGTGAGTTGAACCATGTTTGCCATGTCGCTCTTCATACGTTCGTATGAGGCGAAGGCATTCATGAATTGTGGCAGGGTGTCGAACCTCAAGAAAATCTTGTAAAAATGGGTCGAGCTGCTGCAATAGGGTATCCAACATGTCGACATGACTGGCATGTGGATCCCATAAGTTATATAAGCGTGTTGTTTCCAACGCAAATGCAACAGGGCTATAGTTGGGTCCTTGCTGACGAGAAAAAGTTGTTGTGCAAGGCTAGCTCGACTGAGGCCGAAAGGAAAGACCTCCAAAAATTCTGCACTGAAATTCTCATAATGAGAATCCGGGTTCGACACTCTCCACTGCCGATACCAGGTCTTAGCGGTATCCTTCAAGCAAGTGACTGCGATTTGTACTTTGCAGTCTTTAGGAATATTGTAGAGATCAAAATGATCTTCCAAATCTTCGAGGAACTTTAAGGATCCCTCCAACCCATTGAAATGAATTGTTCCTGCATGCAGCACGAAATGGGCAAGCATTCTGCTTCTCTGAGAGGATTGAACTCCCTCAGGTACGACCCGCGACTCAGAGTAATAGGAAGCTGGTGAATTTCGAAATTGTGAAGAATGCCTGGGTACGTGTAGATCATTCATATCAAAGTGAGCCCCACAGGCTTCTTGCAGATGGTCGAGATTAATCCCATCACCACCGAAACTTGTCTTAGGGTGAAATATTGAAGTTGTCTCATTTAGTGAAGACATGGGTAATAATTGTCAAGACCTCGTGTTCGAGAAAAGTTCGGGCGCCAATTCTAATGAATATGGCTTTTAACTAAGCTAATTATCGTGAATATAGCTTTCACTAATACTATAATGAATTCAATGCTTGTACTAAGCTTCTAATAGTGAATTCAAATGGTTGTTGTTACTAGTTAATTAAGATCATGAATAAAGTCTCCTGCTAGTAGTGTAGTAATAATAATGAACAAACTTATAACTGGTAGTAATGTTGTAGTAGTAATTTAAGATGAATAAAGTCTTATGCTGGTTGTTACTAATAACACTAAATGAAATAAACCTAACAGCCAGGCAGAGGTCTGACAGTACTATGAACTGAGAAAGACGTACTTACGTAACCCTTTTATTATGAACTTCTACTGGTATACACACTTCACACACAGCTACTCAAATAACACGTAGCTCCTTGCACATGAACGAAGCTCTATACTCATAAACAACAGCTCTCCTCTACAACAACAAACGCTCTCCTCCGTACAACAACCAACGCTCTCCTCCGTACAACAACCAACGCTCTCCTTTTGCATCGTTGAACGCGCCTATTTATACTGGCTACCACCACGTCATGATTTACACTCATTGCCAGATCTCATTCAGCGGGTGAAATAACATCTCGTTCAGTAAGAAGATAATTTACATAGAAAAATAAAATAACCAGAGATAGTAAAAATCAAAAGGAAAGTGAATCGAGAGTATACGTTACACACTCTTTTGTAATACAGGTTTTTTTTTCCGATTTAAGTCACGTCAGTTTTATTTTTAACACGAAAGAGATATTTGCGTAACTAAGTTAATATGCGATTAGAAAGAAAGTACCATTTTGTATTGAGTCACAGTCTTCTTGCGTCAAATTGTCTTGATAATTTCATTGAATTGCAAGCGTACGTTTTTCTGTGTATCAGGAAAGATCTCACGTCTCGATCGACTGGAAATGGTTCATCGTCGGAATGCATGCTGCTGCTGGGATCGATAGATTAAGTGATTCTTTTAATAAGACCGAGCTTCGCCATTATTATCGAGAGTTTGGACGATAAAAAAAAAAAAAAAGAAGAATCAGAGTAAAGTTTCTGTAACATCCATTCCCGGTGGATGCCGCTGAAATGCTGAAATGTTGATCGTCACGATCTGCCTCTCCCCTTTACTTGTTTTTCCTTTCATATTGGATGATATTTCTCGATCGATTACTCGGGGTCAGCTGGGTGTATATGAGACTCACCGAAATCTTTTCCAAAGAAAACTTCTGAAGCTCCTTTCGAATTTCTTATGACGTACTGATTCGTGAGCTGACAGCTTAGTTTGCCATTCCAGGGAGTTTCAAAACAAACATATGCTGAAACGAATCTTTTCCGCACTTTCTTCAGAAATTTAATAAAGTGTGCCCTTGACAAAGTGTTGCAGCAAAATTCTGTTCAAAATCGAAAAAAAATAAGTGTCATTTAAAAAGAAATATACATTCTAGAAATAAGTGGGGATTAATACTTAACTGCGATTTTACTCAACAGCACTTTAGTGACTTACGAGTATTACACAATTTTTATCACTTATGATTTACAAAGTAAAGTCGTTCACAGACGCTTCCTAAGTGGACGGAAAATGGTGATGATATGAAAACAATGGGAACGGTGCCAGAGAACCAACCCTATGTTCTCGACATCAGTGCTACTGCCGGCAGATGCGCAAACTGAGCTCCTCGAACTCCGAAAATATGACAGATAGAGTAAAAATATCAACCGCGAGTTGCACGGCATCACTCATTGGCTATAAATCGGTCGTGAAAAGTGTGGTCAACCGGTGAATTTTGGCTGTACACTGAAGCAAAAATATCGAAGGGCATTTTGGCTGAACACTGAAGCAGAAATTTTGAAGGGCATTCTGATTATACCCTGAAGCAAACATATTGAAGGGCAGTTTGGCTGTACACTGAAGCAAAAATATCGAAGAGCATTTTGGCTGTACACTGAAGCAGAAATTTTGAAGGGCATTCTGATTATACACTGAAGCAAAAATATTGAAGGGCAGTTTGGCTGTACACTGAAGCAAAAATATCGAAGGGCATTTCTAACCGGCGCAATATTACAAGCGAGCGAAAGAAGATAACGATGTGCGACCAACGGGTCTACGGCTTGACATTAGCGCTTTTAGCGGCAAATTCCGAAACCGTACTTTCCGAACTCAAAATATGAAACATAGAGCAAAGATATGAATTACTGTACATGGATAAAGAACATCTTTTGTTTGCTACGAATCAGACATAAAAAAGGAGGGTCAACAGCGGAATTTAGTTCAAGTTGCTCACAAACTTAAATGAGAGCAATAAACAGCCGAGTAACTCAAAGTGCACTTTGTTGAAAATAATCATATTGGAGTGTTCTAACTATTAAATTGTTTGCGTTGTACCTTGGAATCAAAATTGTAGTTCTCAGTGAGGGCCTTTACAATAAAATTGCAAAAAGAATAATTAATTGTGCTAAACGTTCTAAGCAAACATTTGAACTCCTGAAAGTATATATAAATCAACAGTCAGAACTATTCCGTACATACGAAATGATTGAACACAAGGACGAAGGTGGAAGAAGTCTTCGAAGCATTTACTGGAGGTGAATTGCACTGTCGATGATAACTCACGGAAATCACGAAAAAAATGTTTATGCACAAGTTGCATTTGCGTGAAGTGTTTAGTGCCTCTATGAGTGTCAACGTCCTATACCTTGTCAAGTACTATAGCCTGCGAAATCTACATCCTAAGCGCTAGATGCTGCCATTTGTTGTGTGGAAACATCTGCAGAAATCAACAAATGGAAACACTTAGCTCTTATGATGTACAGTTGTCAAGCCCTTGTGCTTGACGAGGTATAGAGCGCTAACACTCGTAAAGGCTCTTAAGACGACACGAAGTACAGGTAGAAACTCTTTTGCTTGAAAATAACACCTGGACCTTAGCCAAAATGAAAAAAAGGCTTTACAACCTTCCAGTGCAGGATATTTGGGATTTGGAATTCATTATTTGGTGTTGATCATTGTTGAACTTGTTTAAACTTTGGTAACTATTATCATTTCAACCTACGTTTTATTATCATTATCATTTCAACTTACGTCTTTTAACTTCAATGGCCGTCTTTAACCACAGGGAATTTCTTCTCTTAAGGCATTTATGCTCTTAATCTGCAATTTGGGCATAAAGTGAAACATTTTGTTGTATCTCATGATTTCCTTGAATTTCTGTCGGCAGTGCCATTCACCTCCATTTCACCTACGCTTCTGTGTTCAACCATTTGGTAAGAATGGAACAGGTCTTACTCTACTGCTTTACATTTACTTTCAATAGTTCGACTGTATGCTTTGAAAGTTTAACGTAATTATTTTTATTGCAATTTCATGTTAAAGGACCTCACGGAGAAATAAGAGTTTGATTCCAAGGTACAACACGCATAAAGTTTAATAGTTAGTGCATATCAGTATGTATGTTCTGAGGAATCTGTAAATTTGGGAGAATTCAGGCTGTACACTGAGGAGATATGGGTGGACCACTAAACGGAGGACGATACGTCGTGACACAGGAATTCCCCTCCTGGTTCGTTCCGAATTGCGATGTTCCTTTCGTTAGTTGCAATTCCACCCGCTGGCACGTCGCAATCACAGTTTAGTACGAACGGGGAGAAATGGAATCCAGTGTCACGATGTATCCTCTCCCTCGTTTAGGGATTCTGCTATTTCTTGACAGGAATACAATGACACTATATCATTTAGAAATGCCAGTGACATTATTCTCTTTCGGGATGACCTCATGAGATAAGATCACAAGGCAAATTCTGAAATGGTATTTGAAGCAGGAGCGGGAATGGACGACAGAGTTCCATTGTGTCGTAGCCTGAGGTTTTAAGATTGTTGAAATTTGGAATTATCGTAAAATTTATTGTAAGATTTCGATGTTTTGTTTTCCGATTGACTAAAAATTTTGGTAACAAAATTCAGCTGTTAGCTATAAGATATAGAAGTCTAATATTGTCCGGATGTTTCGAGACCTTCAAGCCTAACTCATTATAAAAATCATTAAAATAAATGCCAGGTAGCAGGTCATCGTTTGAAAAGAAAACTGGAGGAAATTACTCTGTTTCAAAATACTCCAAGATCACGCAGAACTTCCTAAAAATCCCAACGTCACAAAAATATCATGTCTACAGATAAAAATCCATCTGTTCAACAATACTGTACGTAATCGTCACCTAGCGGAAAATGTCTATACTAAAACAATGGAAAACTCTACTCGTCCGTGGTTTCAAACGATCTAAAAAGTTTTCTGCATTTCGTATTGTGAACAATGATGTATCGCGACGAATACAGATATGCATCTATGGCAACTAGAGGTATTGTCGTGGGGAGTTTCATAACGTGTAGGACATGAATTTTTTATGCATCTCCTTTTATGATCATTTGCAAGGTAATTGTAATCGTTTGTGAAATTAATTTCTCGGTAGTGTTTACATGAACATCTTCTCTGCGCAAATATGGATACTTTGGAATTTCGGTCTGCTAATCTACTTCGTTTCTGCATTTGAAAGTCCTATGGGTCTTTTTCATTTGTTTTTTTAAAGTAATCCTTCTCTTATATACATAAGAGGCCTTCCGCACTAAATATCAAAGAACATATACATAAGAGGTCTTCCGCACTAAGTATCAAATATATAACGCTACTCGTCCGTGGAAGGCCTCCTATGTATGAAAAAGTGATGTAAACGGGGTTTAAATAACGGCATCCCGATTTTTGCGGCTCGGTTGCCATATTTTCTAATAATGAGAAATTATTAAAGCTGTATCTGGTACATGATGAGAAGGGGTTTAAAATGTAAGCTGAATAAAAGTTTTTACACTTTAAACAAGAAGTCATTGCTCTTGTTAATTACTTTTTTATTTTTTACTCCTTTCTACCTTACTAATCTACTTTGAAAATAAACAAATATTTCAAACCAACGCCAAAAATGCAAATAAGCAAGAATGATATAATGAAATTTTTGAATAGTATAAACATTTCTTTTGAACTAAAGTAAGTGTGATAATATAAAATGTAGTAACAATCAAATATTGTCATGTAAAATCTATAGTAAAAGGACCTCCCCAAAATGTTTCTTTTTTTATAAAAAATTACTTCCATTACAGGGGAAAATGTATACAAATATTTTGCCTATGTCAACTGTATGCTATACAAATATAATATTGCTTTCGAAAGAATAAAAAATATCTCACCTCTGTGCTGCAGTTAAGAAATAAAGCGTGGAAACGCAAACACACGGCAAAAATGATTTTCCAGTGGAAATATTGATACTGTTTATCATAAAAGTACAGTGACGTAACGCATTCTTTTTAGCACGTCTTTTGTAAAAAAAGATCGTGCTTCTGTTATCGGTTTGTCCGTCCGTCAGCCTGTACCCTCGGTATCTCTGCAACTATTAGACCGATTTGAAAAATTCTTTTTGCATTCGGAAGCTAGAAATGTGCGAATGATGATCCTTTATTTCGTTTTTTTTTTACGATGTACAATTTCGCCGCTAGGGGGCGTAAATGCAGATGATGTCGAATTCAAAATTACGTTTTAAACCACATATCTGCTTCTAAACATCCGATTGAAAAAAATTATTTTATCTTTCGATTCCATTCATGGTGAAGAGTGTTTTAGATATAGTTTCATTTTCAAATTACGCATAGATTTTCCGCTAGGGGCGTAAAATAAATTACATTTTTTCCGATAACTCTTCTCCTAAAACTCGGATTTGAAAAATCTTTTTTTCAGCGGATACATCTCCTAATGGGAAATCGTTTGCATATAATTTCGAATTTTTGGTAAAGAATACTTTGGCCACCAGGGGGCGTAAGTGTTAATTTTTGCTTCTGATGTATTTGCCATGAAATCTGAGCTTCTAAAATATCGATCGAAAAAATTCTTTCGTGGACTGATGCCACTCACATCGATAAACCTTTTTGGAATATTTTCTTCCAAAAATATCCCGTAGTTTCTTCGCCAGGGGGCGCAGATGTATATCTTATTTTTGTCAATATCTCTACTTCTAGGAGTCCGATTTAAACAATTCCTTCTTTGTTGGATAGTGTTTTCCGCGTGACATGTTTTTCATATAATTTCAAAATTTTCAAGTAATTCATAGACTTTCCACTAGGGGGCGTAAAGGTAAATTGCGTTTCCCCCTATATCTCTGCTTCTAAATCTCCGCTTTGAAAAATTATTTCTGCACCGGATACAGCTCCTGATGGGATATCGTTTGCACATAATTTCTAATATTTGTAAAAAAATATTTTGGCCACCAGGGGCGTAAATCTTAATTTCGGCTTCTGATGTATTTGCAGCAAAATATGAGCTTCTAAATTCTCGATTAAAAAAAACGTCGTTTGTAGACCAAACTACTCGTGTCGACAAACCTTTTAGAAGCATTTTCTTCTTAAAATAATGCATGGTTTCTACGCCAGGGGGCGTAGATGTATATTTTATTTTTGTCAATATCTCTACTTCTAGGAGTCCGATTTGAAAAATTCCTTTTTGTTGGATAGTGTTTCCAGTATGACATGCGCTTCATATAATTTAAAATTTTCAAGTAATTCATAGACTTTCCGCTAGGGGGCGTGAAGCTAAATTGCGTTTCCCCCTATATCTCTGCTTCTAAATCTCCGATTTGAAAAATTCTTTCTGCACCGGATACAGCTCCAGATGGGAAATCGTTTGCACATAATTTCTAATTTTTGTAAAAAAAAATGGTTTGGCCACCAGGGGGCGTAAACCTTAATTTCCGCTTCTGATGTATTTGCAGCAAAATATGAGCTTCTAAATTCTCGATTGAAAAAAACGTCGTTTGTAGACCGAACTACTCGTGTCGACAAATCTTTTAGAAACATTTTCTTCTTAAAATAGTGCATGATTTTTGCGTCAGGGGCGTTGACGTATATCTTGTTTTTGTCAATATCTGGACTTCTATGAGTCCGATTTAAAAATTCCTTCTTTCTTGGATAGTGTTCCTAGTGCGACATGTTATTCCTAAAAATTAAAAATTTTCAAGTAATTCATAGACTTTCCGCTAGGGGGCGTAAAGGTAAATTGCGTTTCCCACTATTTCTCTGCTTCTATTGCTTCTAAACCTCCGTTTTGAAAAATTCCTTCTGCACCGGATACAGCTCCTGATGGGAAATCCTTTGCACATAATTTCTAATTAAAAAAAAATGGTATGGCCACCAGGTGGCGTAAGTCTTAATTTCCACTTCTGATGTATTTGCAGCAAAGTATGAGCGTCTAAAATCTTGATTGAAAAAAAGTCTTTTGTTGACCGATGCTACTCATGTCGACAAACATTTTTCTTCTTGAAAAAATGCATGGTTTCTACGCCCGGGCGCGTAGATGTATGTCTTATTTTTGTCAATATCTGTACTTCTAAAAGTCCAATTTGAAAAATTCTTTTGTTGTTGGATAGTATTTCCGATGCGAAATGTTTTCCCTATAAATTCAAATTTTTCACGTAAATCATTTAAGACTTTCCGCTAGGGCGCATAAAGGTAAATTGCGTTTTCTGCTCCTAAAATTCCGATTTGAAAAATTCTTCCTGTATCGCATACAAGACCTGATGGAAAATATTTTTCACATAATTTCTAATGTTTTGTAAATAATGATTTGGCCACCAGGGGTCATGAGTGTTAATTTCTGATTCTGATGTATTTGTAGCAAAATCTGGGCTCTTGAAAACTCGAAAACTCGACTAAATTTTTTTTTCTTGTACCGATACCGCTCATACGGATAAACCTTTTAAGAATACTTTCTTCCTAAAATAATGCATGGTTTTCCCACCAACGGACGTAAAGTCACATCTTATTTTTGTCGATAACTCTGTTTCTAAGAGTTCGTAAGCTCAAGATTCCGTTTACACCAATATCTGAGGGATTAAAGACCGAATTGAAAAACTTCTTTCTTCCGTCAGATACTATTGTTTTCCATACCGGTTCCATTGCCTTTGAATAGCTTTGGTAAATTTAATTTGCGTCAGAACAGATTCAAAAGACGTGCTTATTACACCCGAAAATTCGGTGTCATCTTTCTTGTTTACTAGTTAATTGCGAAATGGATTTTGCCTCTTAATAACCCAAGAAAATTGATTGCAATGGACGTAAATAACTATACGTACGTACATTCCAGAAAACATGTTATTGGTCACATACTCTGACTTGCTTGTTGAATCAGTAAATGGTGATATCTTGTAACACGTTAATAAATGCTACGTGATTTTGTTTTTTATCTGCGGCCTCCATTCTTTAGTTCTCATTGATTTCTCATATTTGCACTGCAATGGATACATTTATTTGTTTCAGGGTTTAAAGACCACCATGAGCAACTCGATTGGCTGTATGTATCGTCCTTTCCAAATTCAGGGCCACTGGTCCGAGGGAAGGAAGAGAGCTAGTGCCGTAAGACGAACACCACTTCCATCTCTCACTGGAATACGAACTCGGACCCAGCTCGGACGAGTGGTACAAAGCCAGCGCTTAGACCACTGCGGCACAGGGCGGCACAATAGATTCAAGAGTTTGTTATTTGCATTACTGTATATTGAAATATTTCCACTGCAATAAATTTTGAATAAAGTTTATGAGAAAACAAATAATCACATGCTTCTTTCTGGAAAAGAAAACAAGCAAAATATGAATACGAAAAGAAAAAAATTCTGTAATCGCAACATTGCACACGGAATCTAACATTATTTCACGTTCTCTGGACTACTGGTATGCTACCCCGGGGGTGCTGCCTTCTGACTATTTGTCAGAGATGGGTCCGGGCTCGAATCTTGGTGTAACATGGATATTGTGTTTGTTTTACGGCACTGGCTCTTTCCCTTCCCTGGAATCAGTGGCTCTAAATTAGGGACGAGCGGCTGCTTATAGCTCATCGAATTTCTCAAAGTGGTCGTTAAACCCCCAAACAAAAAAACAAAAAACTACTGATGTTTTCATACGAGAGCCCAGAACACATCAGAACAGATGAGCTTTATTTCCCACTCGGGAAAATCGGTATTGGACTAATCGTACAATTGGAGTCGTACAATTCGACGAATCAAAATTGAATTAATCGTACAATTTGACAAGTCGTACAATTGGACAAATCGAACCTTTGGACCAATAATCCATTGGACAAATGGCCGCCCCGGAGGCGCAGTGGTCTAAGCGATGGCCTCTGATCATTCGTTCAGACGGGGTCTGGGTTCGAATCCCGGTGAGACATGTATGTTGTGTTTGTCTTACGGCCCTGGCTCTCTCCCTTCCCTGGAACCCGTGACTCTAAATTAGGGACGGGCGACTGCTTATAGCCCATTGAGTTTGTAACGTACCAGGAGATGCGACGTACCTGCCAGAAGGACGCACACGACATAAAGGCAGATAGGAATCAGAATAAAATGTCCGCGTAGCTCAATTAATAGAGCAACGTATTCCGGAATGAGTGGACCCGAGTTCGAATCCTGGCGCGGATAAAAATGACGGAGAAATTCACTTCGTTATAAGTTGCTCACGGTGGTCGTTAAGCCTTCAGTTGAAAAGAAAAAAATTGGGACAAATCGATATTAGACCAGTCGTCGTTAGACGAATCGTACCAGCTAAGATATCGTTTCCGCATTGGAACAGGTGCTTTATTGTTTGGACAGCTACTCCAGAAGCAAGAACCTCGATATCTGAAAAGCTTCTCTCAGAGCAGTAAAGATAATTGAAAACAAACTCACAAAGATTTCTGAGGCTAAAGGGTAAACTTTTATTAGTAAATGTTAAAATTTTATATAAAAAAAAAATTGTTCCACGCGTCGTGAACAAGTTTAGTAAGAAAAAGCCCCTACCGAAAGCAAACAGGAAGAATGTCTCCATTAGACAAAACAGATGAACCTGCGCATCTATTTTTCGGAGCACATGACTTTCGAGAAAAGAAACTCTTCTTCTTCTTCATGCTAAAAGGGTAAACAAACAAAAATACTTATGAACTAAAAAAAAAGGAAACATTATATTCTGAAAATTAAAGAGCTGAAAACCCACACTATATGTTCGGAAACCTATGTATGGTACTTCGAATAAGACGGATGCTAAAAATAAACAATCTTACAGTCCGACATTTTTATGTAATATTGCCTTGCTAAATTTCTGCTTAACTCAGTTATACTTTTCTGCTCCCTGCATCAAAGTCTTTACCTTTGACATGTGGATATCCATAGTAACAACAAAATATTTTGATTGTCTTTCAAACCTAATCTTAGTAAAAGTGTTAAAAAAGGAATAAAATTAATATTCCTTTTTCAAATTGAAGGAGCGCGGTTAGCTTGACTAAATGCGATATTTCGTCATGAAGGCAGAAGTAATTCGACAAATTTGCACATCCGCACAATAACACGGAAAAAGAATATCATGCCTTTTTAAGATGATCAACATTTTATCTAAATGATATGTATACAATGAGGGATAGAACAGTTCAACAGTACGTTGAACAACATGAATTATTATATGTATATTGTGCGGTAAAAAACAATCAAATATCCGGAATATCGTAACCTGTATAACTAAAAGAAAGTAAGACGGAAGCTAAAAATCATCACAAAGTTATTGTAATACACTGACGGAAAAAATCCCAACACCAAGAAGGGGTTGTGTTAGATAAACGACAGTTGGTAGGCGGTGAGAGTACATCTGTAAGATAACGTCTATACAAATTTCGCGCTCGGCGCATACGTGTGGCGCTAGTAGCGCCTCTCGGAACATGCAAAGCAGATTTGCTGTAAATACGCGCTGTAACGTTCGTGAGCGTTAGTTATCGTTGAGATTCGACGTAGTGTGTTGATGTTAGTCAAGAATGCCTTTAAGAAGACGAAGAAGCCATTATCAACAGCTCACGGAGTTTGAACGAGGTCGTGTAATAGGGCTACGAGAAGGTGGATTTTCTTTCCGCAATATTGCAGAACGACTTGGCACGAATGTAGCCACTGTGCATGATTGTTGGCAGCGGTGGTCAAGGGAAGGTACTGCCTCAAGAAGACCGGGTTCCGGCCGGCCACGTGGCACTACTGAGAGGGAAGACCGCCGTGTACGGCGTATGGCCGTGGCGCATCGTACTGCGTCTGCGGCAGCAATTCGAGCTGCAGTTGCCACCACAGTGACACAACGAACTGTTACAAATCGGTTACTTGAAGGACAGCTCCGAGATAGACGCCTGTAGCTTGCATTCCACTTACTCCAAACCACTGCCGTTTGCGACGTCAGTGGTGTCAAGCTAGAGCTCATTGGAGGACGGAGTAGAGATCTGTTGTGTTTTCTGATGAAAGCCGGTTCTGCCTGGGTGCCAGTGATGGCCGTGTGTTGGTTAGAAGGAGGCCAGGTGAGCGCCTGCAACCAACCTGTCTACGGCCGAGACACACTGGACTTACACCTGGAGTTATGGTCTGGAGAGCAATTTCCTATGACAGCAGGAGCACTCTCGTGGTTATCCCACGCACCCTGACTGCACAGTTGTACGTCGGTCTGGTGATTCAACCTGTTGTGCTGCCATTCATGAACAGCATTCCAGGGGGTGTTTTCCAACAGGATAACGCTCGCCCGCATACCGCTGTTGTAACCCAACATGCTCTACAGAGTGTCGACATGTTGCCGTGGCCTGCTAGATCACCAGATCTTTTACCAATCGAGCACGTATGGGATATCATTGGATGACAACTCCAGCGTCACCCCCAACCAGCATTAACCGTCCCTGTATTGACCGACCAAGTGCAACAGGCATGGAACTCCATCCCCAGCACCTGTACGACACAATGCATGAACGTTTGCGTGCTTGCATTCAACATTCTGGCGGTTATACCGGTTATTAATGTACCAGCATTTCACATTTAAAATGGCTCTTCTCGCCCTTACAATAAGCTGTGATATTGAAACCTTAATCGATTAAATATGTTACCTATGCAAATGTATTGCTGCCATTTCATTCCTCTACAACTATTTTTTCGTGGTGTTGGGATTTTTTTTTCCGTCAGTGTATGTTACAAATGAATGATCCAGTCAAATGCCATGTACTTAATAGAAAAGTTCAAATGTTCATAACGCGCTTGGTATGCAGCATTCATCTCAACAACAACTCGGTAGTCCCAAAAGGAAATTTTAGCCAGATCGCATTATGACAGCCGGCATGAACAACGACAAGAAGCACAGTGAGATAGAAAGGTATGGCCTACGTTTGCTACCAATAGTGATGATGTGGTAACGCCATATCCATTAACCAATAAAACTCAAACAGTACAGAAATAAATGGAGGTGAACTCTAAGAGTAATGGCATGCGGAAGTTCCTTATCACTTATTGCCTTTCCCAACCAGAGGTGCTTTTCCCATTAAAATTGTTTTATACATCAACTGGAAAGTTATTCTCTAGAAAGTTCTGTCTGAAGTTGTGTTTTAAAATGAAGCACTGCGCATTATATTCACGGCAGTTTACAGTACGTATAGCCTCGGGCATGATATTACGGTTTTTATTGTTTCTTTCTGAGCCGAAATCAATGTTTCCAACAATATGGGTTCAATTATTACTGGAGCTATACAATATATTGACTTTCCAATGAGTGTTTCTTAATGCTCTCTAAAAGGCTAAAATTATTGTACGCGGATAATTCAATATTGACTTCCAGTCATATAACTCAAATATTTCAAAGTACTATTATGCAAGCACTAATTACGTACTTACGCTGTATAACAAAAAATTCAGTGATATTTTTGCCAACTTTAGCCAAAATACTTTCATTTGTGCTGCTCTTATGGATGACCTCTTCAATCAGAACCTAGTTTTCATTTTCACGCCTTCTTTGGTAAGCAACACCGTCGACCCCTTTTCTCCTACAATAAGTTACTAAAGTTCTCAGAAGCACATACCGCATCTTTAATATTTGCTCCTTCATTGACTCCCAGTTCTAATATGGATTCCTTTATTCACTTAAGTTAGAAATTTCCTAAAGGACTCAAAAATACCAGCCACAAAATGAAGAATGGGCCCTTCCAGCAGCCTTGCCACTTTTGGTGCTTTTAAAATCTAACTACCAAAAATATTCTGTTGAGGGTACCTACGCGTTATTCATTTAATCCACGTTTTTGTGAAAAGCAAA
This sequence comes from Macrothele yani, assembly GCA_039090855.1. NCBI lineage: Eukaryota > Metazoa > Arthropoda > Arachnida > Araneae > Macrothelidae > Macrothele > Macrothele yani. The sequence goes on along the minus strand of CM077007.1, from coordinate 76,323,921 downwards.
ATTATGAACCTTCCTCTTATGACTTAGCAAATTATGAACCTTCCTGTTGTGTTTAAAGCAAATATTTTGAAAACCGGTTCCACGAGGCACATGATAATCTATCTGACATGTGGAAATTAATTAATCAACCTCTTAACAAGAACATAAATTGAATTACGGAACGCTAAAAAATCGTTTCCACAGAGAAGGCTTCAGAAGACCACAACAGCTACGACCTTAAAGACACAGGTAAGATCTTAAACATCTTCTTTTTCGCTATGATATGAACTTTTTCTTTCCCAACTTTTGCCTAATCTTGGTTGTCAATTTACCTGATCGCTTCTTTTCAAGTCCGACAAGGTGTACTGACATTTCCACACATCAATGTCATCTCAAGAAATTGCTCTATAGCATATGAAAGAATCATTTATTATAATTTCTTAAAATTCAAAGCAAGCATTCTTGCTGAAGAGAAAGAGAAAGAGAGAGAGAGAGAGAGAGAGTTAACCTCTCATTAAATCTTCACATTTTCTCCAGTTGTCTGTCTATATCTTCCGGAAGTTATCCCATTTTTAAATGTAATGACCATCGTAATCCGTCGAACTACAAGCCAATTACTTACATTTGTGACTTATACTGCCTATCTGATCTTCCGGAGTAGTTTTTTTTTTCACTCTGATGTAAATTTTTGTTCTTTCTTGTAATTAATTTTTATTTTTCTGTTTCTGTTCCGAATGCAAAACCTGAAACTTCTCGTTTTTTGTTCCATTTTGGCCTTGTCTGGCTGTCAGCCAAGTCACGAGTAGATTCAATTTAAAACAGGACCGTATTATCTTTGAGCTAACTGGTTACGGAATCTCATTGTTGTCACGTATGTGCTTAGATGATCTTAAAAATTGTGAAGTTTAAGGTTAGTGAGTCTTGACATTCTGTGAAGGTGTCTGGTGATACAGAACATCTTAAATAAAGAATTTTCACCTCTCGTCAGACTCAAGGTGAGTCATTTGGCCTAGTTCAGTTCTATACCACTTTTCTTTTGAACCTGAATGAACAACGCTATAGATTCTATTTTTAAAATTTTTGAAAGGGTTATATACAAACGCCTCGAATAACAAAACAAAATAATTATTTATGGAAAGCTATACGTCTTTAGACGAAGCGATCGACTAAATTTGTTTTTATGCAAATCCTTTGCAGACAGCGAAAATTTCACTGTTGGTGTTTTCCTTGATATATAATTTGCGTTCGAATGAATGCTTCATGTCATTCATGATACACAAACTGCTAAAATCTGAGGCGCAGGCAAACTTTAAACCCAGCCCATATTAGACACTCATCCGATATGTGCCGGGGTTAAATTCCCGAGTGAGACATGAATGGTGGCTCTGTCTCTTTCCCGGAACAGGTAGCCTTTATTAAATAATCGAGGGGCGACCGCTTACACTCCTAACAGGTAAATGTCGAACCCCGAAACAAAAAAAGGAAACAAATGTAAAAAAAGGCATTCTATTTTGTTTTTTTATAACTATCTCAATGACATCAAACAGTTTACCTCTATTGCTAATAGCAGCTTTGATATGAGCAATGCCATTAAAACAGTTCCCATGGTTCTGTCTTATGTCCCACCTATTTCTGATCCTTACCGATAATAAATCAATAACTGTTGTTGGTAACCAGATACAAATATCAGAAGAACGCAATTTTTTAACATAAGAGTTTGTGACGTGCCTGCCCCGCAGGACTAGAACGAACGTCTGCGTAGCTCAGTTGGTAGAGCGACTTATTCCGGAATAAGTGAACTCGGGTTCGATCCCCGGCGTGGACCAAAATGACGGAGAAATTTACTTCGTTATAATGGTTCCCGGATGACCCTGCCGCTCAAGATCTCGCAATGGTGTGATGTTCTTTCCACACCGCGAGACAAGAAAAGTAAGAGAATACCTTCCCCAGCGCTTCGAAAAATAAATCTGTGTGACGTTGCATTCCACACACCCGATTGACTGGGAGTTCTCAAGTGCACGTTCTTCAGCAGATGGCTGCCTACGACTATTCATGGTCACGGTTGCCCGTGGGCTATGCCCCTGTCTCTCTTTCTGGGGGGGGGGGTGTGACGTGCCTGCCCCGCAGGACACACACGACATAAAGGCAGATAGCAGCAAGAACGAATGTCTGCGTAGCTCAGTTGGTAGAGCGACTTGTTCTGGAATCAGTGGACTCGGGTTCGATCCTCGGCTTGGACCAAAATGACGGAGAAATTTCCTTCGTAATAAGTTCCAATAGACAAGCGGAAAAAAATGGAAGAAAAATTACTCAATAGTACCCTGACCACAGGTTTCTATATTATAATGTGAAAAGAATGATTATGGAAACCATTGCATTTTTTGATATATTGCTCCTGAGGAGATCTGTTTTATGTGAAACGTTGAAACAACGTGATCGAAAAAAAAGAAGCTTCACACCTATAGGTTCATGGAATACCGACTTATATTACTTTAAGCTTCGGGATAGCGATTTGCATCACCTGATGTCTTTCCATTTCGTATGGTCGGATCACACAACTCTTGTAAATAAGAACTCTTTTTCCCGGGCACATGATTTAATTTTGAACGAAAGGGGTCTGGTTGAGATCTTCCTGAACAGGTTTTAACATGTTCACCATCGTCTTTTTATTTCCTGAATTTTTTAAAATAAATTAAATCTCAAGCAAACTTTTATAAAAAGGCATCTCTACGGGATATTGTTCTGCTAGCTCTTTTTTCAAGTTTCTGTAGTGTTATTTGAATGAACGCGATGCTCAGAATTCTGCATTTGGTGATACCACAAATGGATCTTCCATCTGTAAAGGAGCAATTTTTTTTATTTATAATTCCGTTGATATATTTTTAAACAGAATAGATCCATTCATTATGAAGTGTTAAAACATCATATAACTAATTTCGTTACTTGAACTACAACAATATATTGTTTTACGGGATGTATGCATATTATTTGACTGTAAATACGTACATTACTAGTTTCTAGAGTATTTCGGACAGATTTATATGTAAATGATAATAAGTCTCCGTTTATTCTTTAGAAGTGTCACAAAGTATGAGGTTACTGCGCGTAGATTAACGTATTAGGAGCCAACAAAGTCCTTAAATCTGCGATACAGCCATGCTAGAATTAATTAAATCATAAGTACAGTTTATTCGAAGCAGTGTGCTGTAAATTAGAAAAATACGAAGTGATACATTTACCGAATGTTGATCGATTCAATCTCAGAATTCGATGCAGAGAAAGTCTGAAAAAAATTTCGTTATTGAATCTTACCCTCGACAAAGTGATCTGCGCCAGGAAAAGGTTCCGTGGGAAAATGAACATGTGTTGGAATGTAAAAAATATATATATAAAAAAGAAGAAGGAGCAAATGAGGTTTCTAATTCTAACAGGACTTAACGTTTGACTTGCTTATGCATATGCCAAGTTTCTGTTCCTCAGTTTAAAGGTCCTTCAAACGGTGGACGTGACATTACCATTTTTGGAAGTGGAATGGGGATTTTTTCAAGAGTATGCCTGGAAACATAATCAAAACTGCTTAAGCATTATGAATATGACAAAGTTGATTGGCGCATTTTTCAATTTTTGGCTACGCACAATTTTCTATGTACCTGTATATGGCTTAAATAAAGTTTCACATCTGACACGATATTTATGCTCCTGAAGTCGGCTTGGGAAAACTATACTTGCATCGGATAGTTGTAACAATTACCACTTTCTATTACCATTGTGGTCACTGTTCCGCACATCCACGTCGCGTCGTACGTTTATCCCAGGGAAGATATTTGAAATATTTGAAGAGTGAATGTTTTCAATACCCTAAACATGCAGCTTCCGATGACGATCTTATAGTCTTGGTACTTTTCCTAATCTCTCAAAGTGAAAACGAAATTTGAAACGTCACAAGAAAAACTTTCAGGAGCTACGGCTGTCTAGCTACATCGGTTTTAGGATTCTGATCATTAAAGGTTTAATAAAACGAATTTGTTGATAACAAAATAAGATAAAATAAGGTAATATCGCATATCATTTCTAACGTATTGTGCTATTGACATGTCCACTGAAAGGTCAAGTAAATGTCCACAAATAGTTCCACAAAGTTCAAAGTGTTTCGGCTTCGACTTAGAGGGAGCATTAAAACTGAGAGCAGGCAGTCATTTTCAAAAGCTTTAAGAGTATCCATTCACTAACTTCTGAAACGTTGAGCGTTGTCCAGTTACGTCTGACATCGATATGCTTTGGCGGAAACACGACAAAAATGAAATTTCGTTAGAAGTTAATTGTATTAAGTACATAACTAGTAGAAATGAATATTTTTAAAAAGATAATCGTATTCTAAGAATTTTTTGAAAAGATTGAAAGCACCTGGTTTGGGAATCATTGTATACAGCGCAAGTGGACTGCAAATGGTCAGTCATTTTCGGAAATTTTAAGGATGCCATTTACACGGTGTGAGTGACTTTTTGTCACGGTGTACACGGATAAAAAATATATACTAACCACAGGGACTAATCTTTGGAAGATCTAACAAAGGCTAGTGAGTTCCAGTTGAATTACGTTCATTTGATAGGGTAAGCAGATCGACTGCTGCTGAAAAAAATAAAGCAGTATTAAAAAGAATTTCGATTTAGCAGGATGATCACAGATGAGATAAGTTTCAGAAACAGACGAAACAACCTCTCAGAACGTATTCTGGATCGTTCAGCGCAGCAGTGCAAATGCTAATTCAGAATACATGACTCATCAAGGTTTTCCTCAGATTAAGAAAGAACTCCTCCGAGTGAAAGAGAAAGTCAGTCCTTTCGAGTGGAAACAAATCCATCCGAAAGGAACTAATGTAATCTTTCAAACTAAGAGAATGCTTCGAATTTTCTGAGCAATGAGTTTCTCGTTACATTTATGATGAATGAATCGTAATGCAGATTCTGCTCTCTCTCTTGGAATAATTTAATGTTAACCATAAAGATCTTAGGAAAGGCTCTTGGCGGAGGAGATTCGATCTAAACTGGGTGATAAAAAACTATAAATTTCCAAAAGTTCTGAAGTTTTGTAGACAGCCTTGACGGACTTCATATGCGCATGTCGATGGACTGCATATATACTAATGGCCAAAATTGGGGAAACATTTTGGAAAGTTTGTGTTTCTGAGGATTGTTGTCTCACAACAGCAGCCTTTTCTTAGAATAACATCATAAAATTATACATAATTAGAGAGATAATTTAATGCAGAATGTACTGCGGTAAATTATATTAAAACAATTTGCATTTAAAAAGAAGTTATACACAGAAAACCATGACAAGGCGTGTTTCATAATTTCCCACCATTTCTGTTAGTCCTTAGTCGGGAAAGCCTTTGTCCCAAATACAGCCTTACAACGGCGTCCCATGGAGAAAGAGTAAACCAAGCATTTTAGTTCATCAGGTGTTATAATGTGAAACAAAATTGTCTGATTGCTTCTATCAATTGTGCTTTATTCCTTGGTTGCTTCTGACTACTACGTTTATTTAATCGGCACCACAGATTTTCCATTAGATTCAGGTCAGGGCTATTACGTGGCCCTCCTAGCAGTGTAATGTGATTTTTCTGAAGTCACTTTTTGTACACAGCAGCAACATGACGAAGAGCTGAATCCTGTTGAAATGTATAAATTTCATTATCTGGAAAAGATCAAGTACCGAGGGCTTCAGTTCTGGCTCAAGCACATCAATGATGTATTTTTTTTACTTAAAGTACCATTAATCTCACAAATTCTGCCCACACCTTTTGCTGTCATACAACACCAGATCATAACACTGAATGGATGCTTCATGGTAGCTGTGATGCACTCAGTCAGCAAACTCCATTCTTTCTTTCCTTACATGCTTTATTCCATCCCTACCAAATATGGATATCCTAGTCTCATCACTTCAGATTACTCTGTGCCATTGTTCCTCAAACCAATTAACATGGACCCATTCTAATCTCTCCGTTCTTTGTTTGGGAGATAGAAATGTTTTTTTCTTGGAATTCTAGAATTTAAACCGAAGTTTTGAGTCTGGGTCTAACAGTCCTAGCACTCGTCTTTAAACCACATTGAGGCAATTCATTTTTAATTGACTCTGATGGTTTTTTCTGTCACTTAAGCACAGTATTTTTATTTTTCTATTCCCCCATGCTGTTGTGCACCTTTTCATACCTTTTTCAGCTTGGTTTGGAATTGAGTGAGTCTGCTGATACCTCTTGCACAGTTTAGAATACCTCCTTTGGTTAGATTTCTAACTACTTTTCTTATGATTTCTTCAGAAGTTTGTCATTCTAAACGCAAAGTTACTATTTATCTCAGTGCTGGGGTGATGAAAAACACCAGCCAGCTTTGGTATTTCGGAGATCAGGAATTTTTTTCAGTTACTGGAGGTTAGAGTTCAGCCTCCCACATTCGTTTGGCACCGGGAAACAGCTGTAGCCTATGCTACCCGTGTGTCCAGCATCCACATAAGAAAGAGGACTCAGTCAGCTGCCTCTTGATTGCCTGGGGCTTGGTGTAGGTGGCAGACCTTAGTGGAGAGGTCAGATCAGCTGATTTTGAAGAATCGGAAAATTGTTTTCGAGAGAAGTTGAGGATGGAAAAAAAAGGAGATGAAATTTATTCTTATTGATTGGGTGAAAGCCACCGTAGGGGCATCGCAAAATAACATGATGTACAGCAGACACCTGTTCTAACAAGAATTTTTTTCCTGGCGTGGAAATAAATTCCCGTACAAGGAGGAAAGCTAGGGATTTCAGTGTCTGTCCCATGCTTAAACCTTAACCAACAGGGCTTACCAAAATAATTCCGCCATCATCAGAAAGGCGATTTTTGTCCTAAAGATGCCGAGCCAAACGCTCTACGAAACTATAGCAGATGTTTTAAATAAACATTTAATTTTGAATAAACGTTGATAATTTATTCTATCAAAAAGATGTCGCTAATTGTTCTCATTTTGGAACACATCCTTCAGCAGAAACACAGTTAAATTTTCAGAAATCTTCCAGATTACATTATCCAGTCCAGAAAAAACCCAGTTAGGCTGAGTGGAACGGAATCAAACGGGCGTAACTACTATTGCTTTCCATCTACCCAGATAAGAAACGTCCGCCTCCCACACAGCGCATAGCGACTTAACGAACTGCGCTATGCTGGTGGTTCATAAACAATTGTCAAATCAAATAAATGTTATTTCATTTCCAACCATATTGTGACGCTCAAATGAAAATGAAACTCCTGTGCGTTAGGTTTGATAACTATGTGTGATGAGCAGGTAACGGATTTTTAGGTACATAAATATATTCTCATGGAAACACAGGTTTTCGAAAATTTTGTATGTAAGTACATATTTCAAAATTATCGTGATAAGTACATAAAATAGTATGTTTCCTCCAATATTTTAGGTTAAATAAACCACAAATAAAGTTCAACGCAAAAAGGTGAGGATGGAAAAAAAGGAGATGAAATTTATTCTTATTGATTGGGTGAAAGCCACCGTAGGGGCATCGCAAAATAACATGATGTACAGCAGACACCTGTTCTAACAAGAATTTTTTTCCTGGCGTGGAAATAAATTCCCGTACAAGGAGGAAAGCTAGGGATTTCAGTGTCTGTCCCATGCTTAAACCTTAACCAACAGGGCTTACCAAAATAATTCCGCCATCATCAGAAAGGCGATTTTTGTCCTAAAGATGCCGAGCCAAACGCTCTACGAAACTATAGCAGATGTTTTAAATAAACATTTAATTTTGAATAAACGTTGATAATTTATTCTATCAAAAAGATGTCGCTAATTGTTCTCATTTTGGAACACATCCTTCAGCAGAAACACAGTTAAATTTTCAGAAATCTTCCAGATTACATTATCCAGTCCAGAAAAAAACCCAGTTAGGCTGAGTGGAACGGAATCAAACGGGCGTAACTACTATTGCTTTCCATCTACCCAGATAAGAAACGTCCGCCTCCCACACAGCGCATAGCGACTTAACGAACTGCGCTATGCTGGTGGTTCATAAACAATTGTCAAATCAAATAAATGTTATTTCATTTCCAACCATATTGTGACGCTCAAATGAAAATGAAACTCCTGTGCGTTAGGTTTGATAACTATGTGTGATGAGCAGGTAACGGATTTTTAGGTACATAAATATATTCTCATGGAAACACAGGTTTTCGAAAATTTTGTATGTAAGTACATATTTCAAAATTATCGTGATAAGTACATAAAATAGTATGTTTCCTCCAATATTTTAGGTTAAATAAACCACAAATAAAGTTCAACGCAAAAAGGAGAAGAAAAAAAGAGAAGTATTGTAAAGAGCGAGTGGAATTTACACTTCTTCTCCACGCGGACTAGTTTTATCGGTGCCAGTGCAATGGCGAATGATATCATTTGCAATTATCTTCCAAAGTGTTAGGACGAAACATTGAGGTATATTATGTCGATGTATGAAAATGAAAAAAATTGGGTGAGCATTGATGAAACTGCCAATTCCAGGGACAGAAATGTGGGAAATGTTATAGTGGTTGTGTTGAAAAACGGCGAAACACTTTCCAATATTTTTTCTTTTGCCAGCCTGCAAAGACATTCCATAGCAAATCATGTCACAAACAGTTGCTAGAATATTTAATAAATCTATGCACATGTTGTGGCCAGAGAAGTGTGAAGTACGACAATGTTTTGCCCTTGCTTAAGGATGAACCAGCATACATGAAGAAAGCAGCAGAAGTTCATTCCGTGAGCTTTCCGAAAATGATACAAGTAACGTGTGTCGTTCATGCTTTTTCTGAAAATCTCCAATACCTTTATCCTTACCTGAACAAATAAGTGTCAAATGGAGAAAAAAGAAAAGAAAAAAAAAGCATTTCTTTTTTATAGCTGGAAAATATGAACTCATTTACAACAGTTAAAAACCATCTGTCAATTTATTGAAAACTAAGATTTTCAAAGAAACAACTACTTACTAGTCAAAGATATTTGAAAAAATGACACCACAGATGAATACTTACATTCTTTGGAACACAAAAAGATCAAAGTCAGTACTTTGTGTGGCCACCTTTGTTGTTTAAAACTGACAGAATACGATGTGGCATACTCTCAATGAGGGATTTTCATTAGTCACTTAAAATGTCTTTGCACCACGCGTATTTTATCGCGACAATCATAGCTTGGGAATTTGATGGCTGTTTTTCTGCTACCTTGTCTTTTAAAATGGTCCACAAATTTTCTATGGGGCTAAGGTCGGGACTATTACCGGGCCAGTCAAGCACAGTTATGTTTTCCCTCTGCAGGTAGTCCTTGGCATGGAGTGGATATCATTCATAAAAATTGTGCATATGAGTTAACAGCTTCTCACTTAACATTTCCACAGAAAAAGGACAAGTCGTTGTAGTGCCTGTCAGCGAAAAGGATAATGAAGCAGTACCAGATGCTGTAGAGAACCCCATATCATTTGACTAGGCGGGTGTTTCACGATGCTAACGCTGTAGTTTTCATCAAACCTTTTGCCTTTTGGTCGTTGAACATGTGCTTCACGTGATTCAAATTGACACACAGTTAATTTAGTGGAAAAAGAATTTTGCTCCTATTTTCAGCAGTCCACGATTGATGACACTTCGCAAACTGGAGTTTCTTCTTTTTCATGACATAGGTTAGTCTAGGCTTATTTGCAGGTTTATAAGACTTTAATCCAAAATTTTCGCTAAGTCGTCGAGAAACAGTGCTGGTATATCAGACCCTTTAGAACGTAGAAAGGCCTTGATTTTCTTTCACGAACAGGTATTGTCACAAACAGCTATTGTCATGTCAGGTATTGTCACGAACAGGTATTGTCATGTGACGAACAGGTATGGTATTGTCATCATGTGGGGTAGTTTTCCTTGGACATCCTCTTCTTTTTCGGTCGCTTTATCGATATTTAACCTGTATTTTACAGGTATCTCGATATTTCATTATTGTATTACGAATACCCGTAGCAGTCTTGCTTACATTCACCTTTCTGCTTATTCCACATTCGGATTATCCTTCATGATATAAAGTTGTTTTCTGGGCCCTCTGAGTAACACTTATTGACGCTTTTTCGCCTATTTTTTGCTATATAGAAAATACGTGCAAAACCTCTCAGCATGAAAACTAGAAGCCAACTGATGCTCGTCCGCTTCATCCAACTCTATTAACAGCTGCCGCTGTAGGATGATGCAACACCGACAGGACGTTGAATAATACTGACAGTAGCTGCCGCTGTAGGATGATGCAACACCGACAGGACGTTGAATAATACAGACAGTAGCTGACGCAATTGGAAGAAATATCCTAATATTGGGTTGGTGCGAATAAAATGTTCGACGCGAACGAGCAGTGGAGACAGGCCCCCACCACAGCGGAATAGAACCACACACAGGTGTTGCGGGTACTACGTCACAGAGTTACTATACATAGCTAGCACGTGTGCGAAAAACAAGGTTCAGGTGTGGTTTGTTTTGATGTAACGTGGCTTGCAAAGGTAAGATGCAGATGCCGGATTTGAGAGTCATCTTCCTGTATGAATTTAAACTAGGCCATTCTGCAGGAATTGCTGCTCGAAACGTTAACAAAGCATCAATCATGTCACTGCTGTCTATACACGATAGTAAAAAAACGGGAATTGTTGCAGACTAAAAGATGAATTTTATTTACAGCTGAAACGAAGTTAAAAAACATGCGAGATCTTTCGGACCCACTATGGGTCCATCATCGGGCATCGCATGGGTAGGATTCCGATCTTTTAAACTCGGAGATCCTTACCACAATGCATCAGCATGAAGGCGCTGCTCCCAAATTCATGCATACGCACTCGACATAATACACATGACATGCAAATAATGCAAAACACAAAATAAAGACGGTTATGGATTACAAATATAATGGTTCAAAATCTAGTGTTTCCAAGATGAAGGCAGTGTACATGGTGTGTCGTCATTACAACATTGATTTTTTTTTTGTTTTGATTGGAGGTTTAACGACCATCGTGAGCAACTCAATGGGCTATAAGCAGTCGCCCGTCCCTAATTTAGGGTCACTGGTTCCAGGGAAGGGAGAGAGCCAGTGCCGTAAGACAAACAAAACATCCATGCCTCACCGGGATTCGAACCCAGACCCCGTTCGGACGAATGATCAGAGGCCATCGCTTAGACCACTGCGCCACGGGGCGGCATTATTACAACATTGATTAGAAAGCATAGTAATGTATATGATTTCTGTGAATAACAAACTTGGTTTTGTTGTGGTTGTTGCTAAGGAAGTGATGTTATTCCAACCCGGGGTGTGCAGTCTGGACAAAGTGGTGGCCACCGATCCCGTCCAGACGTTATACTTGTGTTCAGACACTCGGGTCGCAATTGTCCGAAGTGTAGATCCTATGTACCTAGAGTCCTGAACATTGGAATCAATCACTTTTAAGGGGATTGAGTAAAGCCCCATGTTTTTGTAGTGGGGCAACTGTGTCGCGATCCTTTTTGATAAAGGAAAATCACTTATGTGTTTGTATGCCAAAATCCATGTTTTGTTTATAACATGCTCTTTTTAAAATACACTGAGTATGTATAGCCTCAGGGACAAAAGCTATGGAGCCAACGTATGAGACCACATCCTTATTTCCTCGTAAAGAGGTAAGCATAGAGCGTTGGCATTTGTGAAGTTGTCTTGTCACAAATTCACGTGGATATTAAAACCTGAAAGTCAAATCAAAAATGAATTTTATCTCATTTTCACGAAGTTTAGCGGACGAGGAATGTGAGTATGCTCTATGGAAAAGGAAAGATAAAGCAGCAGTCTTATATTGAATTGGGCTGGAGGAGGTGAATGGTATTAGTGTGGGCGGAGCAGTTGGTTTTCGATAAACTCTAAATGAAAAAGAACGGTTAGAAGGGTTACGGGTTAAGTAAAAAGTCAAGAAAAGGAAGTTATAACTGGGTTTCAATTTCAATAGTGAATTTGATGGATGGAAATGGAGTTGATAGTAAATTAGCAAACTCATGGAATGCATTAACAGAATGGGGTAAAAAGACTAAAATATCATCGACATACCTTAAAAATAATAAAAGTTTATGCGGGCACTGCCTGAGTACGTTGTTTTCCAACTGTTGTAGTACTATCTCAGCCAAAAAATTCGATATCGGAGAGCCCATGGGCGTGCAAGCTTTTTGTCGGTAAATTGTATCTTCAAAACGAAAATAGGTGCGTCGCGCTATTTAATTTCAAGGCATCAACAATGGTTATAGCTTTGGTGGGGTGACCCCTAAACCTTGTAGTTTTTTTCTATGAGCAAATGGGCAAGATCCAGAGGGACACTGGGAAATAAGGAAACGACATCCAATGACGCTAGGATAAAAGGTGAATCCCAAGAGTCAAATGACTTAATTTTGGCAAGGGCTTCAGTAGAACTGTGAATGGAAAAATCAGAGTTAGCAAGTAATGGTTTCAGAAATGTGGTTAACGGTTTTTCCAAGGGCCGGGTAGGGTTGGCATAACCCGAAACCAATGGGCGAACAGGGTGGCCCTCTTTATGTAAATTAACATTGCCAAATAATTCAGGGATCCTAGGGCCATTGGGTGGATGCATACAAATGGAAATGTTATCTGGAAGGAAACCCTGGTTTTTCAATTTACCGAGTGCAACAATTGTTGCAGAAGTTGGGTCAGACCTGACTATTTCATGAGGGATTTTTTAATTGCCTCGACCGCTTTACGTGTGTAATCATCGTGATTCATGAGTACAATTTGCTGCAACCTATCAGCAGAGGTTATAGCCAATGCAGGGTTACGTGATAATAACAGTAACTGTTTCCGTTCATACTGCAAAGTTCTGTGTTGTTCTGTTCGTGAAGTCTTCTCGGAGCGAACCAAGGCTCAGTTTAGTTTGCAACTATTTCCGTTTTTTTAATATCGTGTATAGACAGCAGTGACATGAGCGATGCTCATCAGTTGACACGAATATCACGGACGTATCGTTAAAAAAAGCGTTTGGGGAGAATACAGCTAACGAACGAACCATTCGGCAATGGTTTGTGAAGTTTCGAAGTGGAGATACGGACCGACAAAACCCAGCACGTGGTCACCGACCTTTTGCTGTTTCTGACGATGTTCTGTTATACGTGTGGTTGAAGGGGACCCTGAAAAACGGTGTCATGAGATAATGGCAGATGTAGTTGTCACCACACGACAGTTGTTCGACGTCTAGCTGCGCTGGGTAAGGTAAAAAGCTGGACGTGTGGCTGCCACATGAGTTGGGAACTGCCAACAAGACTAGGCGTTTGGATGTCTGCACGTCGCTGCTTGCCAGAAATAAATAGGAACCTCGATTGCATCGAATCGTCACCTGCTACGAGAAGTAGGCCATTTATGATAATCGGAAACGATCTGCACAATGGCTAAGCAAGGCACAGCCTGCTGGACGGCATCCTAAGCCACCTCTACATACCAAGAAGATGATGCTTCTTGTCTGGTGGTCCACAGCCGGGATAATTCATCGGAATTTCTTGGCAAGAGGCCAAACCATCGCTGCAGAACGTTATTATGCTGAATTACACCAGATACACCGTACAATTCTGCAGAAACTACCGGCTTTGGTCAACAGACATGGTGGTCTTCTGCTCCAGGACAACGCTCACCCTCATGTCCCACAACGAACGATGCTGATACTAAGTGCCTTGGGCTATGAAGCACTGCCTCATCCTGCCGACTTGTGTCCGACAGACTATCATCTGTTTTGTCACTTGAATCACTTCCTGCCCGGGAAACAATTCACGACAGACAACGAGGTTCAACGTGCAGTTGATGACTTCTTCGGGTCCCAGCCGCAAGACTTTTCTAGTTCCGGGATCATGGCTTTGCCGGACAGATGGCAACTATGTGTCTATGCCGAGGGGGATTAAAGTGCTGTTTATAGCTAACTCTACAACAATTTAATATTTAAATCAAACACGCGCCTCAGTGTTCCTAATCATAAACATCACGTAAATATATTACTTGCCATTGTAACCGCAAGAAGTATTTTGAATAGTGTGTATTTGAAAGGATCTGTTTCTTATTTTGTATACCTGATGATGAAGCGATATAGTTTCGAAAGACCTTTGATGCAACACATGTACCGCCGTTACGCTAAATGTAGGCATTTCTGAAAAGCGCCAGAAAATACAGTTCTTGTTTCCGAATGATATCTATTATAGCCACTCATGAAATTCTTGAACATAGTTGCAATGCCTACTTTTAACGTACATACTTGAGTAGGGTCTCACCTTCTACTTCCCGATATGAAGACTTATTATAATTTCTTCATGGGTAACTTTAAACGTCAGAAGCACCAAACATATAGGAATAATCTTGGTGTGAAAAAAGATATTTTGGATTTCCAGCAGTTTACCCATCCTCACGATGCACTAGCACACACATTTAACATGGCTTGAGAAAAAATGCACTATACAAGTGCATTTCTATATCGTCGTCCAGGTCAACAAAATACTACTTGGAGAGTACGAGGGATAATGCATGCTTTCCACGGGCCTAATACAACTCGTCCAATGTTATTGGTCCAAAAGACAATAAATCCAAAATATGATTTGTCCATCCTTCCGGTGGTCAATTAATAGTCTATTTGTCCAGCGTCATTCGTCAAAGGGTACGTTCCCTTCCATATTCATTTGTAGGAAAGACATCTCGTCCACAGCTCATTTGTCCGAATTGCCGAGAATAAAAGGATGAAGAAATAAGGTGATCTTTCATGCGTATGACTGAGGGTACAGATATTCTTTTTACTTTTTTATTCCTGTTTAGCTGGAAGCTTTCTTTGCCAGAAAGAAAACGTGTTACCTTTCAGTCTGTCTTACCATGCTGTTAGTTTAAAGACAAAGTGTGCAGATATTAAAACCATCCAATCGAGTTTGATGTTTGTTTTGCTTAGGATAAAAGAAAAACTGTGGTTTTGCAAGTACGGGTTTTCTGTCTTTCAGTCAGTACACGCATTATCGATGAAACTAATCTACTGATTTCGATTATACCCATTTGCGCTGAATAGAAGGAAGGGTCTAATTTTACCCGCACTCGTCTTCAGTTTTTTGGTATGCTTGCGTATGAAAATTTGCCTACTGAAAATCAATGTTTTCCTTATTCTAACGTCTACGGAAGCAGTTTTCATCTGCCTGCATGTTACAGTTAACGAGCATTAGATGTTTCTTTCATCATTTTGCATTCTTTCATCATTCAAATGCAAAATAAATAGTTTTCATTTCTTCTTGTGAATTTTAGGTAATTTTTTTGCACGTTTATTTTAATGATGGCTTCGTGGGAGAAACAGAGCAGAGGAAGTTGCCTAATTCATTTTAAGAAACTACGATATACATGCAGTAAGACTTGTTAGAATTCTATGGAATTTAGTCAACATTTTAATCGTATTTAAAATATATTCTGCTTTCTCCTGCATTGTCTTGAAAAAGCCACCCGTACGTGTGCGAAATCTTGACGTATATCTATTACTACATCAATAAAAATTTATGTTTTTGTAATAGTTGGTACATTATCGTTTGTTTGAAAATTTCCGATTTTTTACGTTTAATAACATTGGAAGGATATCTGCGATCAAGTTTTATTCAAAATCACCAATTGAACTTCATGAGAAAATGAAGCTTTACATGAATAAAGTCTACGATTGGAGGAGAAAGAGTTTACACTAAAGCAGCAGAATATTTTGCAAATTATTTCTAGAGATTCTATGCATGGCGAACAACAAAAACTTTTGGACCTTTTGCTCATTAAAAGTTCTTGAAATGGTGCTCATTACACAACATGTAAGTACATTGATTTGATTTAAGTGAAATTAATTAGCAAGGAATTTATTTTGTTGGCAGCATTTCTTTTCTGTATTTTTGCAACTGTTTAACAAGTTTGATTTGTACGAAAACATATTCATTCCTTTGTAGAAAGTTTCTGATTACAAGAAATATGAATTATTATAGCATTGATATGTCCGTTCGTCAGTTTGTGGAAGCCATATCTCTGTACCAATTAATCCGATTGGAAAAAGCTCTTCCCTTTGGACAGCTTGAACTGTGAAACAATGTCATTGTCATTTTTCTTTTTTAATTAAGAAAACAATGATACTTTTCTGATGTACAGCCTTCGCTCTGTCTTGCCTATTCATATGATTTCTTACCTCGGTATTCATTATATCAAATTTACTGCTACTAAAAATCCATTGAAAAATTAATTTATATCGGATTCCATTTACTATGACGCATATTTTGCTTGCACTTTCTACTGCAAATGATACAAAGTTCTGTCAGTTGCAGGTCGTATATGTAAATTTGTTTTCCTTGCTATCGTTCAATTTTAAAAATTATTTTTGCGTCCGATAGCTTCTACTATTTTGCACCTTTCCATGGTGTCTCATAACGCGCAGTGCTACAGCTAGGGTTCGTAAATGCGCATATATAGGACCACTAATAAAAAATTATATTTTATCAATTTGTTTTACGTTTCATACTATTATTTGCCATGTGGAACAAACAATATGTAAACATTTTCTATTGCATCAAATTCGATTCTGATTTATCATAGATCAAGAACTCTTTGTTATGATATTTTATATCACAATAAATGTTTGATCATTATTGCATTTTACATTATCATACTTTCTTTCGGATTAAAGACGCATTTATTATCTCTAAAGATGTAGTAGCATTCGTCATTTTTATGTGTGCTTTTGTTGCTGACTATAAAGATTTGTACATTAGATCAAACATCTTTCAATCGGGATATTCAGATAAAAATAAGAAAAGGAAAGTGAAGGGACAATAATCAAGAGCAAAAACTCATTGTTTTATGAATACATTTTTGTCCTTAGCATCAACACTGACCGTGACCTTCGTAAAAGAAGGCCTGCGGACCGTTTAGTGACGTCATGTACGGGAGGGCTACATATAACGCTGTTAAACTGAGGAAATTGTCGGATCGGACAGCTTTTGCTGATGCTTAAAGTTTCCTTTTCATACAGCTTAATTTCAATACCGAGATTTTATTTGCTTTTGCTTAAACAAGAAAGAAAATTGTATATTGAAGAAGGTTAAAATAGCAAGACTACTCAAATTTAAATAATATCGAACACAAATTATGAAAGAACATTTTTGCAGTGGCATATTTGCGTAACGGAGTATTTCTCCACCGGTGAGCAAAAAGTTGCCACCATCTTATGATAAATATTATATATTTTGAAAGCAGGACATATGTGGTTTGCTAAAGGCTCACATTCTAAAAAAATAAAGCGCGTATGAGTAATACAATCAAACTTCACGACCTAACTACGAACGGAAGACTTGCATTAAGGTGAAAAACAGCAATGAATATTTTTTGTGATCAAATTATTGTTGAAGATCTGCAAAATTTCTGCAATGTAGCACAAAAAAAAAAAAAAAAAAAAAAAAAAAAGAAAGAAAAAGAAAAAAGAAAAACAAAACAAGAAAAAAAAAGTTGTAGAGCAACCCAAAATACTGCAACGTGCCATGTTCAGAAGTCATATTGCATTATCTTGGGCTGATTCAAGTTTTAATTTAGCATAGCATTTGGAATACCCATCGTCAACCTGAGATATCTTTTCAATTTACCATTGTCATGGTTAAATTATGAAACAAAATATTAGGGATATTCAGTACTCATTCGATGAATCGAAACGGGCAGGAGACTGCAGACTTTAAGAACAAGTAACATTTCATTGAGTTACAGCATTTAAATACTGATTATCTGAAATTTATATGAATTTATTTTTACATTACTTTTCACGTCACACAAGAGGTACAATGCTTGAAAATTGGTTAACTCTAAAACTAATAAAAATGTTTTACCTTTCTTTATAGGTAAAGCTTAAAGGAGGCAACAAATATTAAATGAGAAACTAAATTATTTTGATACAATTTCTTTATATTTTATATTTATTGTTTTTTGCGCTATTTCATTAACCAGTATTTAAACGATACGTATGAAGCTATTTTCAAATCTTCGTTTCAAATGAAAATTTCAAGCTATGTCACTAAGACAGGCAATAAATGAGACTTCTAAAGGCTATGTTGGGATCTTGTACATATTTTAAGACTTGTAATCAATCAACAAAGTGCATCTCAGCTGCCATTATCTTACAACAAAACTTTTAGAGAACTGCAGTGATTAAAATAAAACTAAATAATTGCAGTATGATTTAATATGCAACATACTCAGATATGGAAAAGTTTACTGAAAATAAACTACTTACAGGTTAAACCATTGCATGATACTTATACCTTATTACAAAAGATGTCTGAATTTATTCATAATTAATGAGTAAGTTTTTAATACAGTTACCTACCAACTGTTGCAGACTATATGCAGTACAAGAAACAATGTAAGAGCAGTCACGAAATATGGATTTTCTGTTTGAAAAGTACAAGTTGAATTACAAAACATATCATCATCATCATCATCATTGTCAACCATTATCAATCCACTGCTGGACGAAGGTCTCCCCAAATTTCCTCCACAACGGTCTGTCTTGTGCCAGTCTCCTCCATGTCACTCCCGCATACTTTCGAATTTCATCCACCCATCTTCCATGTGGTCTTCTTCTGGGTCTTTTCCTGTCCCTTGGAATCCAATCTAAAATTTCGGCTGTCCATCGATGGTCTGTTCTTCTGGCAGTATGTCCAGCCCATTGCCATTTCAGGGATTTAACTCTGATCATGATGTCTTCCACTCTTGTCATTTTTCGGATCCACGTGTTCCTCTTCTTATCTCTCCTGGTTACACCAAGCATGCACCTCTCCATGCATCTTTGAGTTGTCTGCAGCCTTTGTATGTCTCTTTTAGTTAAGGTCCACGTCTCTGCCCCATACGTAAGCACTGGAAGGATGCATTGATCAAACACTTTTCTTTTAAGACATAATGGCATATTGCTCTTGAAAATTATGCTGTTTCTTCCAAAAGCTCTCCAGGCAAGTTTTGTACGCCGATTAATTTCTTCACCAATGTGACCCTCACTTGATATCTGCTGTCCAAGATAAACGTATGTGTCTGTTATCTCCAGCTTTTCTCCATCAATCGATAAATCTTCATTTCTTGTAAAAGCATTGAACATCACTTTTGTCTTCTGAAAGTTCATTTTTAATCCCACTTCTTTACTCTTGTCAGCAAGTTCCTGGATCATACTCTGCAGCTCAGATGGGGTAGTTGCAAAAATGACTACGTCATCAGCAAAACGAAGGTGGGTTAGATAATCTCCATTAATCTTTATCCCCTTGTTTTCCCAGCTCAGCAACTGAAAAACACCCTCCAATGTGGCATTAAAGAGCTTCGGAGATATGGTGTCACCTTGTCTCACTCCCTTTCCAATTTTTACGTGTGTTGTATTTTCAAACAGCCTAATCTTTGCACTTGCATTTTCATAGATGTTATTAATAATATTAATGTATGCATCTTCAATACCGCAGGTTTTCAGAGCCATTGTAACTGCTGATGGTTTCACCGAATCAAAGGCTTTTTCATAATCGATAAAAGCCATGCACAATGGAAGTTCCTATTCCCTCGCTCTTTCAATTAGTTCTCTCAGCACGTGGATATGATCTATTGTGCTGTAGCCACTCCTGAATCCAGCTTGTTCTCTCGGTTGAGCCATGTCCAGTGTTACCTTCAAGCGGTGTGAAAGAACTTTAGTGAAGATTTTATAAACTACTGATAGGAGGCTGATAGGTCTGTAGTTTCCGAGATCCTCAATGTCACTTTTCTTATGTAGCAGGATCATTGTAGCGGTGTTCCAATCCTCAGGAATCTTTCCTTCATTAAGGCATCGAGTGAAAATTTGGGCGAGTACTGTTTCGATTTCTCCACTTGCTTCTTGTATGATGTCTACAGTAATTCCATCTTCTCCTGGAGCTTTTCCTCGCTTCATGTTCTTGATTGCATGTGCAACTTCTGCTGGAAGGACTGGAGGAACTCTGGTACTGGTATCTTTCATGATGTCTGGAGTGCATATATCATCCCTTTCATATAATTTGGAGTAGAAATCTTTCACTCTTGTCAAAATTTCGCCTCTATTTCTTGTTACAGAACCATCTTCTTTTCTCAGTGCCATAATCTGTTTTCTTCCCTTACTGAGATGTCCCTTTGCTATCTTTAGGCTTTGGTTGTTTTCAATTGCTTTCCTCACTAGTTCACAGTTGAATTTTCTTACGTCTTCAGTGATACTTTTTCTTACTGTCTTGCATAGCTCTATATATTCCACTTTGGAAGTCACATCTTCTTTAGTTGTCCTCATCTCTCTTCTTTTTTGCATCAACATTTTGGTTTTTCCTGATAATTTGTTTACATGCAACTTGTTCTTAGACCCAGCTAATTTTGTTGCTGTTTCCATAAGAGCTTTGGTTACTTTTCTGTTAACTTCAAAAAAGTAACCAAAGCTCTTATGGAAACAGCAACAAAATTAGCTGGGTCTAAGAACAAGTTGCATGTAAACAAATTATCAGGAAAAACCAAAATGTTGATGCATATACATATAGATGCATATACATATAAATGTTGATGCATATACATAATGTATATATGCATATACATTATGCATATACAAAACATATACATATAGCTATTTTAACAGAAATTTCATTACAAATTCTGTTAATAACCGTTATGAAGTCTGAAAGTGGATCCAAAATACATATGCGTTACTTGAACTTAGCCAACTGTATGTTATTTCAATACTGATTCTATATTTTTAAATTTGTGCACGTATTTCCTTTTTTTAGTCAAAATATCATCAAACATTTCATTTTACAAAAAAATTTAAAAAATCTACAGAATGTTTACAACCATAAGAACCCATTTAAGTTCCGAAGTCTTTTACAAGGGTTGTCCCCAAACAATTGAGAATGTTTTTACAAAACAAATATGGGTACCTTAATTATCAAGGAAGTGGTCACCTTTTTCGAAATACTATCCATTGTATCGAATACAGGTCTTCCACTTTTTGAATGTCTTCTGGAATTCTTCTTCTGAAATGCTGTCGAATCACCCCTGCGCAGCTGTAATAAGTTGTTGCACGGTCTCAAATTGTCGACTGAGTAATGTCTTTTTAAAATAAGGAGCAATCAGAAGTCACATGGAGATAAGAATGGACTTCATGCAGGTTGGGGCATGAACTTAATATTAATTTTCTCCAAATAAGAAACGACAGAACTGGCAATGTGCGGCCTTGCATTGGACCGCACATGAAAAGAAATGGGGAACACAAGTTGAACAGACTCGTTTCATACCCAAATGCGCGGTTAAAATTATTGATAAATTTGAAATGTAAACCATATCTTTGATATCTCTAATTGATAGGTGTCTCTCTTCCCGAAGAATAACGCCCTATTATATTGATGTTTACCTCTGTAACACTCGTTGAAGGTCTTCCTCCACAAGCGATTAAAGCCGACATCTCATGACCATCCATAAATTCTTTATGCCATCTGTAAATTTTCTAGACATTAATTTTAATAAAATTCTTGCATAAGACGGAAAGTCTCTCCGACAGACTTTTTAAGTTGACAGAAAAATTTTATCTTCTTCATAAGCTTCTTGCATAAGACGGAAAGTCTCTCCGACAGACTTCTTAAGTTGACAGCAAAATTTTATCTTCTTTATAAGCTTCTTGCATAAGACGGAAAGTCTCTCCGACAGACTTCTTAAGTTGACAGCAAACTTTTATAGCGCGTCTTTGTTCCTCATTCACATCCATTTTTATCGAAAATTCAGGGAACTAAAATGCTTGTTCGGGGTTCACGAAACAACGATTATTAATCGGCGCACTACCGACGACGCATGCGTGATAAACAGGTATGGACAGTTGCTATGGTAACTACAACGACTACCGTTTTTTCGAGATTAGTGCCAAGGTAGAATGCAATGTTGCACATTTTTTATGAAAACATACTCAATTGTTTTGGGACAAGCTATGTACTTATTTGTTTTATTATAACTCTGCTGTATCCACAGCATTTTATTTTAAGCTGCTGAATGGTTAAAAACAGTGTAGATGGGAAACACAACAGCACAGAATAGATATCATTCATTCGCTTTAGCAATTGACTGAATAGGGGGTTAGTACTATACAGTATCTATATATATATATCAAGCTATCCCATGCCAAAATTAGCAATTAGCACTGCAAATATCAGTTGTGTAGCACTGCACTTCTAAATTTCCAAACAATATGTGCACCACAACTCGAGCTTATTGTTTTACATCCTCCCACCTTTCAAAGCAATTTCAATTATTTCTTATTAAAGTATGCTGCTTATGGAAACAACTTTGAGATATATACTTATACAAGGTCGACTTGCTAGTTGAGTTTTCGAACTTACACCGCAAACAGAAAACAATCATTTGATTAATAATTTTAACCTGTTATTTAAGTTAAAGAAATAAAAAAAAAGTCTATACATACCCTGCTATATTTGGTCGGGATGAAGTTTCCTCTATGGGCTTTTTGTATCCATAATTTTCAGTGTGTTATATCCTTAGGCAATGAAAAAAGAATAAAGACAGTAATATGGTGAAGAATCACACGTGGTTATCGTAACGTGACCCGAGGCTTGCGATAGTTTCCTGCCGTTCCTGCTCGTCGATCACTTAGGGTCGAAGTTCACGCCAGAGCTTCTGCGTTTGATGACGTCAGAGGAGAATCCAGGGTTTGTCAGCAGGCCTGCTTTCCGTTGCTCACGCATTGACCCCTTGCCCTTCATGGAAGTTTAAATTCCACAAAAGGAATTTATCCCCGTTCTACTCACATCCCAATCTTTGTCTTTGACATTTTATACCATTTTAATCGTGACGAAGTGGCTTACTGAAAGAAACGAATGAAATAATAGAAGAATATAAAATTTTCGGACTGTTTGATACCAAGTGAGCCACCACAGGCATGCCTCATTGAAATCAACTGACTAACGGCAGTGTTAAATTAAGGGAGAGATCATACTGTCTATGACTATTTATGAGAAGGGATATGAGATGTGGATATTGCTTTTCACTTGCTTATTCTGAAAGCAATCAATTCGATAAAGAAATGAGGAATACGATTGGCAGATTGTATGAAAGAATGCCCACGGGAAAAACGCCCACGGAAAAATCGCCCACGGAAAAAACGTCCACTTAGGAAAAAACGCCCACGGAAAATATGCCCACAGAAAAAATGCTCACGGGAAAAATATGTGGTCGACTGATAAGTTTTTATGTCTGTTATAAACGGTGTTCGGACAACTGGTCACAGACTGCTGGCCAAAAAAGCGTTAGGGATCATACAAAAATTGCCGTTTCTTGGCCACCTCACCTACATAACGCGAATATGGGAATGACGGAATGGAAACTTTTAGAAGGGCCTAAACGTTAGCCCTAATATTATTTTCTGCCTGAGTAATACCGCAATATTAATAATTTGATGTGTAAAATATTTTCTGCAAACCTTACAAACACGAGAGGAAAGTTCGGATTGCACTGATGGACTGTAGAGGTTGTATGGTGTTGGCCTGAAAGCAGTGGTAGTCTTATGCAACATTTATTTAAAAACATACTAATGATTCACCGTTGTCTTCAAGCCAACTGCTATACGATATTTTTCTAGAAACTACAACTAAACAAATTCTCTGCGAGTATGTGCAAACCCAGGAAACTTGTCGGGGGAGGGGAGTGGGTGCTTAAAACCTAAAATATAAAGCATTTCTGGTCCGATCGGGAGATTTCCAGCGTTTACAAGCTACAACTCGTCGAATTATCTGAGGGTATCTGCTTCCTCAGGAAACTAGTCGGGGGGGGGGGGTAATACCAAAATCATAAATTATCAAGAATTTCTCTTCCGATCGGGAGATCTTCAGCATTTACAAACTGCAACTCGACAAATTTTCTTAGCGCATATCCACTCTCTGGAAACCTGTCGGAGAGGAGGGGGAGAGGGAGGGGGGGGGGTAATACCAAAAGTGTAAAATACGAACAATTTCGTCCGATCGGGAGATTCTCAGCAATTAGCAGCTACAACTCGACACATTATCTGAAGGCATGTGAACGATGAAAATCTCCGGGTAGGAAGAGAAATCCTTCATATTTTACACATTTGGTATAACCCCCGGACAGGTTTTCTCAGTAGGATCATGCCCTGAGATAATGTCTCCAGTTGTAGTTCGTAAATGCTGAAAATCTCCCGATCGGACAAGAAATTCTATATATTTCACAATTATCATACACCCCCCCCCCCCCAGGTTTGCTGAGTAGGCACGTGAGGCCCATTTATTTAATTCTAACCATATAAAAATTCATGAAGAGCCAATCGGAGTATTTATAAATAAATAATCTTACTTTTAATTGATATCATCATCATCATCATCAATGTCAACCATTATCAATCCACTGCTGGACGAAGGTCTCCCCAGTTTCCTCCACAACGGTCTGTCTTGTGCCAGTCTCCTCCATGTCACTCCCGCATACTTTCGAATTTCATCCACCCATCTTCCATGTGGTCTTCTTCTGGGTCTTTTCCTGTCCCTTGGAATCCAATCTAAAATTTCGGCTGTCCATCGATGGTCTGTTCTTCTGGCAGTATGTCCAGCCCATTGCCATTTCAGGGATTTAACTCTGATCATGATGTCTTCCACTCTTGTCATTTTTCGGATCCACGTGTTCCTCTTCTTATCTCTCCTGGTTACACCAAGCATGCACCTCTGCATGCTGCTTTGTGTTGTCTGCAGCCTTTGTATGTCTCTTTTAGCTAAGGTCCACGTCTCTGCACCATACGTAAGCACTGGAAGTATGCATTGATCAAACACTTTTCTTTTAAGACATAATGGCATATTGCTCTTGAAAATTATGCTGTTTCTTCCAAAAGCTCTCCAGGCAAGTTTTGTACGCCGATTAATTTCTTCACTAATGTGACCCTCACTTGATATCTGCTGTCCAAGATAAACGTACGTGTCTGTTATCTCCAGCTTTTCTCCATCAATCGATAAATCTTCATTTCTTGTAAAAGCATTGAACATCCCTTTTGTCTTCTGAAAGTTCATTTTAAATCCCACTTCTTTACTCTTGTCAGCAAGTTCCTGCATCATACTCTGTAGCTCCGGTGGGGTAGTTGCAAAAATGACTATGTCATCAGCACAACGAAATTGGGTTAGATAATCTCCATTAATCTTTATCCCTTTGTTTTCCCAGTTCAGTGATTGAAAGACATTTTCCAATGTAGCATTAAAGAGCTTCGGAGATATGGTGTCACCTTGTCTCACTCCTTTTCCAATTTTTATGTGTGTTGTATTTTCAAACAGCCGAATCTTTGCACTTGCATTTTCATAAATGTTATTAATAATATTAATGTATGCATCTTCAATACCGCAGGATTTCAGAGCCATTGCAACTGCTGATGGTTTCACCGAATCAAAGGCTTTTTCATAATCGATAAAAGCCATGCACAATGGAAGTTCATATTCCCTCGCTCTTTCAATTAGTTCTCTCAGTACGTGGATATGATCTATTGTGCTGTAGCCACTCCTGAATCCAGCTTGTTCTCTCGGTTGAGCCATGTCCAGTGTTACCTTCAAGCGGTGTGAAAAAACGTTAGTGAATATTTTATAAACCACTGATAGGAGGCTGATAGGTCTGTAGTTCCTGAGATCCTCAATGTCACCTTTTTTATGTAGCAAGATCATTGTAGCGTTGTTCCAATCCTCAGGAATTTTCCCTTCATTAAGGCATCGAGTGAAAATTTGGGCGAGTACTGTTTCGATTTCTCCACTTGCTTCTTGTATGATGTCCACAGTAATTCCATCTTCTCCTGGAGCTTTTCCCCGCTTCATGTTCTTGATTGCATGTGCAACTTCTGCTGGAAGGACTGGAAGAACTCTGGTACCTTTCATGATGCCTGGAGTACATGTATCATCCCTTTCATATAATTTGGAGTAGAAATCTTTCACTCTTGTCAAAATTTCGCCTCTATTTCTTGTTACAGAACCATCTTCTTTTCTCAGTGCCATAATCTGTTTTTTTTTCCTTACTGAGATGTCCCTTTGCTATCTTTAGGCTTTTAATTGATATATATATATATTAATGAAGAGCCAAATAAGATTGTTAACTTTCAGCACCCTACTGTAGAGTAGCTACTTTCCTAAATTTCCAGTTCGGCTTTACTGTAATAAATTTTTGACTATTCTTATTTTTTAAAGTAAGGTCTTAATTTTTATAAAATTATGCATGATTATTATTTAACTATATCAATTAAAAGAAAAATCATTAAAAGTCAGATTATTTTATTTATAAATACTTGTAAAGTATAATGCATTTAATTTTAAGATATGAAAATAGAGTCACTTGAAGGCTAAATATTTTGAATGTGCGATCATCAAACTATTTGTGTGGCTCCCTTGTCTCTCTCTTTCTGCAGAAAAGGGCGGGATGAGGGGAAGGGCAGAGACATCTGCCTTTCGTCAATCGGAAGACCTGCAAGCGAACACCCCAAGTAACAACAGGGCTGAAGTAACAAGCCATATATGTAATCTAAATTTATCGGTTGGCCAGCGGTCAGGGCGGGTCCTCCCCCGTGAGAAGTATTAAGTTACGCGAATACTTGTTTTCTTTCCAGAAAAATACGCATTAACACACATTCTCACTGGTATAATATACATTTCCCTCTCTGCAGAGTATTTAGCTAGATTAGTATCTGATTGTTAAACAGCTGCTGTATTCTAATAATGATTGTATGAAAGAATGATTCTAATAATAACGCTGCTTTTTTACGATTGGCACTAAATATTTACATAAATGTTTGTAATATTTCTCTTTTACTTAATCAATTCACAGGCTTCGCCTTTCTAACAGCTTTTAATCCGCCGACTTCATATTCATAATGTTTGCATATCAAATCAAGTCAATAGCATTGCGCTTTTACTTAAGCAGTAAATATTAAGTCATAAGTCCTAGGCCTTGGCCTATTTAACAGTTTTTGTTCTAACAATGTTATATTCATAACGTTTACGTAAAACATCAAATTATTAATATTGCGGTATTACTCAGGCAGAAAATAATATTAGAACTAATGTTTCGGCCCTTCTAATAGTTTTCATTATGTCATTCTCATATTCGTAAAATTTACATAACAAGTATTATCAATAATCAAACAGAAGTCATCGCTCTTTCCACGTTTATAAGTGAGTCACGGAAAAATTCTCAGTGGCCGCCACCAGGAATCGAACTCAGGGTCTTCCAGTTACGCGCCGGATATGCTTCCACTGCACCACAGGTATTCCTATTCCACGTTAAATGTCTGTATTAATTGTTAATAATATTGCGCTTCTACTTATGCACCATACATTCAATCCATACATTAGTTAATAGGCCGTAGGCCTAAGCCTATTCAACACTTTTTTCTTCGCCTGCGAATTAATTAAGTAAAAGAAAAATATTGCAAACTTGACATGTTATGTAAATATTTAGTACCTACGTAAAAGTGCAGCGTTATTAAAAAATCCCACCTTAGGGTCCTTTTCCGAACATACATGAATTATGCTGTAATTCTCGCTTGGCTTACATAGAACGTTTTCTCGAAATTTGTTTTAGAGTTCCGAATTCAATTCTCAATGTAGGCCAAAAATCGATAATACTTACACCCCCCTCCCCCACACACCCTTGAACTTTTGTGGCCAGTTGTCCGGTGGCCAATTCTCCTACATACATTTTCGTTATGTAGGTGAGGTGTCCAAGAAACCGCAATTTTTATATGACCCCTAACGGTTTTTTGGCCAGCAGTCTGTGACCAGTTGTCCGAACACCGTTTATAACAGACATATGAACTTATCAGTCGATCACATATTTTTCCCGTGAGCATTTTGTCTGTGGGCGATTTTTCCGTGGGCGTTTTTTCCTATTTTCGAGAAGTGGGCGTTTTTTCCGTGGGCATTCTTTCTTCATACCGATTGGCATGCTGCCTTGTAAAGAAACATGTACAGTGCACCAATACAAGGATTTCGAGTTGTTACATGCTCTTTCACACTGGCGGCCGATAGACGTAAGGCGAAAGCCACGTGAACTCATGAAACCAAGAAACAACATGTCTGCAGTTCAAACCGATGGCAGTGCGTTCCTGTGAAAAATAAATTCAGGTTGCAGAGAACTGGTCCTCTATACCAAGCCTTGTAACTTGAATATATATTTGCATGATTGTGTGACTACCAGAGCGCATTTCCATTTCCATCGGGAACATTGGCATTCATGTATGCTGTACTTTATCCACACCTATCGGAATGTTTCGTGAATGGAAACATACCAGTTCATAGCTCCTCCACTGTACGCGACTGTTTCGATAAAAATAAATAAGAGGAGTTTGCCTGCTTTCTAACTCACCATTTGTGCTCAAAGCTGTCTCAATGAGAATGCCTAGAATATGTTGATACCGCTGTGACACGTCCCTACCAGATATGAATAGCTGACCACAATCTAGTTGGAAAATATTCTAATGAAAGAATGATTGAGCTGCCGGGTGACGAGTGCTCAGAGGCATAGGTTCTTGGCCAGTCGTCTGAGCTGGGCTCCTACTGATCACCCGGATGGGGCATGGCTAATAAGTTTGTCTTACGGTGGTTCTCTTCCATTCCCAGAAATAGTAGCCCTAAATGAGGAATGAAAGACTGTTTATAACCCTTAGAGTTGAACATGGTGATCTTAACGTCGTGAAACACAAAAACAGGAAAAGAAGAAACTTTGGACAAGGTTTTTTGCTTTGCTCGACATCTCGTGGTAAACATGCTACTCAGAATTCGTATTCCCATCTAGGCGAAAGGCGGATAAAAACTCCAACGTGGTGTGGCGTGAATCTGATTACCGCGTTGAGGTCTTTTTGCCTACAGTTTTTTTTATAGTAGATGTCTTTTTTGAATTCACACAAATTGTGTATCCGCATTTTGGTCTTCCCAAAGTTTAGTATACGATACTGTTGTAGTGTTTTTCAGTTTCATTATATATAAGTCATATTCGACTGAGAAATTCCAATTCATGACCTGTTTTCTTCCAATGTAATGTGCGGTTTAACTCTAAAATGTGTCAGCTTCAGAGATTCTGTTTTACAGATAGAAGTACTATATGTCTGGAAGAGGAAATCAGTGGCAAGAGTTTCCCCTAAAAAACAACAACATTAAGATATTTATTTCTTGAGTTATGCATACATCGCAGTAGATTTTATACTGTATAACACTATTGTCTAGCTCCGATTTCTTAAAATTAAGGGTAAGGAAGGAAAAAAGTAACATTTTATTTTACTAGACGTTTCCCTGTTTTGCGATGGAAACATTCTCAACTACCCTTCTATAATTTGTAAGTTAAATGTGCAAGTCTGACTAGTTCAGATAAAAATAATTTGAGTGCAGAGATCGAAAGGAACACACTTTGATTACGTTTGTTCTTTGGATTTTATTTACTCTCTCTCATTTTTTCATTGTTCTTCTTTCTGAAGAGTCATTTAAACAGAACTTGTGAGCAAAAGGTGAAAAGGGGTATTTCTACCGGACGCGAGGAAACGAATGGTGAGGTTTAAATATTCATGACGTTAAACCGTTTGACAAACAAATTTCCTCAATCTCAGCTGGAAGTCGTTATAATTAAACTGCCATGACTACGCACAATAAAGGAACTTTTGCCGGAAAAAAATGCGATTCGGATTCTAAGATTTTACTCTTTAGAGAGTGTCTCATTAAATCGCTTTCTCATCTTCTCCCCCTCCTCTTTCCAGACTTACTTAATTTTTTTATTCTTTCTTTTTATATTCTTGTGGCAGCTCAAAACACTGCTCGATCTACTCATCGCTAGGCACAACCGTTAGGCACACGATATTAATCACACAACAAGGGCCGCATATCTCTTACTAGTTTATTTCTTGTAGTAACTTTATTAGTTCTAACTTACCATTTGTTACTTAAAAAGCAGTCCCTATTGCAAACCAAATTTGTTTATCATTGAGGTGTGTTCATAAGTTCGTTGGCTTTATGTGTTAGACAAACAATTAAACCTCTTTTTAACGGCTTTCATTTATTTCTACAAAAAAGAAAAAAATAGCAATTGTTTTAACTCCTGTTTGCAATACTGTTTTATCGAACCAATTTAATTAGAATTGTTTTTATACATCTGTTCGTAATACTGCTTTATCTAACAGAAGATATTTATAGAAACTTTAGTTTCTGTATCTCACTGTATGGAAAATTGTAGAGTGATCCATATATGAAACAAAGAATAAGGTGAATTGTGGGCAGGGAGCCGTGCTGTGTGAATCCACATGTTCGGAATACTCTTGGAGTATCAGCACTAAATACCACCGTTTCATTAACTACCGTTGCATCCTAAGAGAACCAATTGTTAGCCTAAATCGTACAGAATTCGCCTAAGATATCCAATTAAACAATTCGTGGGCTATAACCGCCCTCTCGTTTTTTGAAAGTCAAGCGTCCGAAATGTGATGTGGGAAGCCAATTTCACTGCTAATAGTTTTTGGTTAGGGGTAAATTCCGCACGTGCCAACTTGTCGCCTACATCAATTCCTCTCGTTCCCAAATTTCAGTTACACAATAATCGCATGCAGGAATGCGTACGCTTTACTTAACGTCTCTCTCTCTCCCTCGCTCTCTCTGCTTCTCCAAGAAAGGGAACATATGCTTCGGAATGCTGATC
Source organism: Macrothele yani (assembly GCA_039090855.1). Lineage (NCBI taxonomy): Eukaryota > Metazoa > Arthropoda > Arachnida > Araneae > Macrothelidae > Macrothele > Macrothele yani. Next base: position 76,293,186 of record CM077007.1, on the reverse strand, counting down.
TGCTTATATTTCTTTCTCATAGGCGGAAAAAACTGCCTAACATTTCAGATATCTCTCCTTCCACCCTTTCCCTCGTTAGTTTCTTTGGTTTTCTGTCCGCAGAAATTATATTTCCCTTTCTAACGGCTAGTGAAGAAATTCGTTCTGTGACTGATAGATACAGGCAGGTGTACAAGATTATCGGTGTCGACCCTTAACGCTAATCCGGTGGCCAGCAGAGACCATATTTTCTTTCTTATGACCAGATTGTACAAATTCTTTGTGTAACTGATTGTAGACAGAAAAAATATTGATGTTTGTTCTTCCGCTCATCCACTTGTCTTTCCCCCATTGGAGAAAATATGCTTTCGCTTCGGAATGTTGATGGAAATCAGTCCTCTGCGTGTTTGTTTGTTTACCGACCACTGTGAGAAACTCAAATGGCTATAAGCAGCCGTCCCTAATTTAGAGTTACTGGTTTCAGGAAAGGGAGGGAATCAGTGCTGTAAGACAAACACAACATTCATGCTTCACCAGGATTGGAACTCAGACCCTCTCGGACGAATGATAAAAAGCCAGCGCTTATGATAAGAAGTCCGATCACTGCGCCATCGGGCAGCCCTTTCTCCTTCCTAAAGGAGAAAACACTGAACATAAGATTTCAGAAATCCGTTCCTCAGTTTCTCTGTCTGTCCGAACGAAGAAACTGTATTTCAGCTTCAAAAATGTAGGATTGATAAAATTCTTTCTTGAAGCGATAGGAGAAAACATGAGGGTAAGATTTCAAACATTTTCCGCTCGTCAGTTTGACTATCTGTTGGTCCGTCAGTTAGCAGAATTTATATCTCTGATTCTGACTGTCGGATCTAAGAAATTCGTTTTGCGACAATGTGTTCTGCACGGTATTATCAATGTCTGGCCGTCAGAAGCAGAGACAGAATTTCTGCTGGCGGACGGACAGACAGACAGAAAAATTCACGAGCTGACGGACCGAGGTGTTATCGAAATCTTAGGCTAACGTTTTTCCCTACCACGTAGAGAAAGAATCTCTTCAACCCGATCATTAGAAGAAGAGATATCGTTCCTTTTGATGGGCGACCGAGCAAAGGATTGAGAGACATTGACAACACCGTGCTGGTGGCTCTCTCTGTAAGTCACAGAACGGATATTTTTTATCTGACCGTCAGAAGCAGAAACAGAATTCTTGCAAACGGACGGACCGGCAGAGAGACAAACTCAGGAATGGATGGATGGATGGACGGAGAGATTTCTAAAATCTCCTGTTCATGTTTTCTTTTTAGGATAGAGAAGAGATTTTTCTAATCAACATTTCGAAATGGAAGCATCGTTTTTGCAAACTGAAAGACAGGCGAATGAGTTTAAGAACAAACAACGATTATCTTGGCTGTCTCTACTAATCAATCTGATCATAAGAAAGGGGAGATATGGTTTCTGCGGAAGTATGGATATAAAGATAGATACAAATAATCTTATACTCATGCCTGTATCGATCAGCCACAGAACAGATTTCTTCACTGGCAGTTAGAAGCAGAAATATAGCTTCATTTCTGCGGACAGACAAACAGAGAAACTGACGAAGGAAAGGACGGAAGGAATGATGTCTGAAATCTTATACAATTCTTTCCACCAATGAGAAATAAATAAATCAAGTATATTGTTATATGGAAATATTCAAACTATATTTAAATTGTAAGTTTTGTCATTTTGTGGGCCAACGACAGTGAGAAATTTCCTCCCCAGTCAGAAAGACGCCCAACACAGATCAATTTCGGAGAAAGGTCATTCACTCGTCGGACCCCTCCCACGGACAAAAGGACACCCCCTTTTCCCCAGCCGTCGCCAGAATCTTTCACAGCCGACGGTTACAAAGGACCAAGCAATTAAGAATTTCTTCTTACGTCAAGGACAGATCGTGTAAGGGAATGAGACAGAGAGGAGTCTTCATGGAGATCTCGAGGAAAAATTAGGAAGGATTTTGCTCGGAGGCAAGGCAGGACACACGACGAGGTAGAAAGAGATTTTCACGTGGGCTTGTAGCCACATAAGATAGGAACAGATTTGGCGGGAAAAGCGTACAGAAGGCCATCCACAACATCCGACTTCCGCTGGAAGTATTTACTATCCGATCTGACGAACTATTATTCCAATATTTCCTCTTCCCCCCATCTGATGAATAAAGATATGTGCAAAAGAAAACATCTGTCATAATGTTTAATTTTTAACTACTTGTTTATTTGCTTCCCTGCTCCAACGACAGGAGCCTGCAAACGATTCTTCTGATAAGTTGGCGTCTACCACGATGCTTAAAATAAATCAAGCCAACATAAAAAATGGCGACCACGACAGTTATGGAGCAATTGCGGGAAGGCAAAAGTAGTTGAGAAAAAAATGTCATTACCTCACCCACCCTACCCGTGATATCTTACAGTGCAAATTTCATTCCAACGAATTCCTCAAGAACTCTAGTGCAAATACTGGATTACGAGTATTTCCTGAAAAGAACACCTCATCAGCTATTCTGTAAGTGACTATTTTATGACTCTTTTGTAAAACAGAACAATGTCAGATCACGAAGACAACACTAATCAACAACAACTAATCAGAATGTCAGATCACGAAGACAACACTGAACAAGACCAACAAGCAATACCTAAACCATATCGCATTCCTGCATTATTAGCAAGTTGCTCACCGCTAATAGCGAACTAGGATCCTGCAGATAAAAATTTCACAGCTGCACATTTCTTTTAAAGTTTGGAAGACATCGCAAACTTGGCACAGTGCGCGATATCGATAAAATTATTATTGCTCGTACAAAGCTACGTGGAGCAGCAGCACAATTTCTCAGCCTAAACCCCATGCTACGGAGCACTACAGATTACTTAATCTTTAAAACAACATTGTTACACAGATTTGAAGATGAACAACCGTTAGCTGTAAGATTGTCAGCTCTTTCAAACTGCCACCAGAGAGAAAAGGAATCTGTAAAGGAATATGCAACTAGATTAAATGCAGTTGCCAGCGACTATTTAAGAGAAAATCCGAATGACCCCCCGCAACCCAGAAATCTGCATGACCAAACAAAACTAGGCCAATTTTTGCAGGGCCTAAAACCTTCTCTACGTAGGTGGGTGCTATCAAGTAACCCACAAAATTTTCAAGATGCAGTTACTCGTGCCACACAGGAGGAAACATATAACTATCTTTTCTAACAGAAGACATCCCAAGAAATACAAGCCACAGAAAATCTCCTACAATAGAAATGCCTTCAAATGAATTACATGAATCCGCGTACAGCAGCCTACTAAAAAGATTGGATGCAACTAATTACATAATCAGAATCCTTACCAACGAAATTAAAGATCTGAAAATAAAAAATGCTACCCAACAAGAAGAATAACACAGGAATAGAAATAGATCTCGTGCCAGAATGCCGATACCAGAACATCATACAGGTAGAGACGGATCAAGAGATAGATACCACAGATACCGCCCAGAACATTCAGCGACCAGATTATGTTGGAACTGTAATTCACCAAACCACTTAAGTTATAATTTCAGCCAACCTCGAAATCAATTCCATGTCAACAAATGTTCACAATAGTCCACAGAGTAATTTTTAAAGAAATTGGAGACGTCCAAGTACTCCACCCCCAGCCCAGCAAAAAAGAGAACACGGAGATGCTATACCTAAAGAAAATTCAAAAGTACACTTCAGTAATACTAGTCCAAAATATTTAAATAAGTAGCGACAGAGTTTAAGGGTCAGAATTCTGCCGTTTACACATCAGCTAATAATTCGTATGCTACAATAGATATGAAAAAAGACCCACTAACCTTAATTTCTGCAAAAATTGGGGATAAAAATATTTCTGCACTAATAGATACTGGTTCCAGCGCTCTCACTTTTATCACCATCTCTAGCTAAAAAAACTGGAAGGAAATCCGAATCTACAGGAAATAAATTAAACAGTTGTGATTCAAGGAATCACAGGAGTACAATGCAATACGGCAGGGTGTTTCTTAACAAATATCAAAGTTAATGATGTACAGATTCAACATCCTATGTTCGTCACTCAACTCGATTTCACTGATTATGATGCAGTAATCGGTTATGATTTCCTTAGTCAGCACTCAGTCACCATAAAACTTCCTGAAAATAAAATCACCATAATTCCTAAAACCACAGTAGAATCACAGAAATCCTTCAGTGTAAACAAAACGATTAAGCCTGATTCCATAAGAAAAAATGCCAAAAAAATCTGTATACCTTCTAGATCAATGCAATGTTTACTTATTAGAGATATGGAAAAATGAAACTACAACACCGAAGTATTAACTCAATCATTAACACACAGGTTGGAAGAACACATACACATGGCTCATTCAGCAAATGTGAGTAATGTAAAAGGTCTCTACAATGTTTTAGTAGTCAACACGTCACATAACCCAACTTGGATTAATAAAGGAAAGAAAATTGTTCACATTGAAGAAATTGTCGAAACTCCTGTAAATGCAGCATTAAAGAAAGATAATTTAAGTAACCAACCCAGGGAACTGGATTTGAGTGCATTTGATTTATCACATATCCCCCCAAACCACAGAAATACTATAGAGCACTTGTTGATAAACTATGCAGATATTTTTGCAACCTCTTACAAAGAACTGGGAACAACAGACATTATACAGCACCAAATCAAACTAAATTCTGAAATTCCTACCTATTCAAGACCCTACCGCACTCCACTGGCACTCAAAAATGAGATGTGCCGACAAATTAATGATTTAAAAGATGCAGGTATTATAGAGCCAACTACAAGCCCATTTTCGAGCCCCGCTCTGTTATTTTAAAATAAATCAAGCTAACAATATACCGTTCTTGAAGGAGAGAAAGAGATAAAGCTGAAGTACAGATCTTGAAGGAGAGAAAGAGATGAAACCTAAGCACCGTCCTTGAAGGAGAGAAAGAGATGAGAGAAAAAAACCTAAATCATACGATTTTCTGCATGCAACTTGTATGCAACTGAACTGTATGAAACCAACGAATTTGGCTGCGACGAGCTGACGTAGACGACGAATTTTTACGCAACAAATGTTTGCACCACGAACTGACGTGGGCGACAAATTGTCATTAGCGATGAGTTTTTTATTAATGAAGTTTTAACGACCACTGTGAGCAACTCGATGGGCTACAAGCAATCTCTTGTCCCTTATTTAGGGCTACTGGTTCCAACAAAGGGAGAGATAGAGAGAGGGAGCCGTTGCCGTAAAGGGCTGTCCATAAAGTACGTCCGAGATTACAGGGGGAGGGGGTTTCTGATAACCGGACCAAATATGACATGGGGGGAAGGGAAAGGTTTAGTAATTCTGACATCCAGCGGCAAAAATATAGTGGATGGTATTTCTTCGTTTTCTGTTGTCTTTTTTAGCACGTCTTTTGTAAAAAAATATCGTGCTTACGTTTTCGGTTTGTCCATCCGTCCTTCCATCCGTCAATAGACACGATTTCTCTGCAACTAATAGTCCAATTTGAAAAATTCTTTTTGCATTATGAAGCTTGAAATGTGCGAATGGTGATCCTTTGCTTCGTTTTTTTACGATGCAAAATGTTACCGCTAGAGGGCGTAAAGGCAAATAATATCGATTTCAAAACACATTCTATTCCATATATTTGTTTCTAAACATCCAATTCCAAAAATTCTTTTACTTTTCGATTCCATTCGTGTCGAAGATTATTTTAAACATAGTCACTTATCAAAGTTACGCATAGATTCTCCGCTAGGGGCGTAAAAGAAAATTATTTTTCCCCAGATATCGCTGCTTCAAAAACTCCGATTTGAAAACTGTTTCCTTCAGCGGACACAGCTCGTGATGGGAAATATTTTGCATATAATTTCTAATTTTTGGTATAAAATGATTTGACCACGAGGGGGCGTAAGTTTTGACTTCTGCTTCTGATGAATTTGCAGCAAAATTTGAGCTTCTAAAATCTGGACTGAAAAATTCTTTCGTGGACCGATTCTACGTTAGTAGAATTGGTCCACGAAAGAATTTTTCGGTCGAATCGGTCCACGAAAGAATCGGTCCTTTTCGGAATGTTTTCTTCTTAAAATAATGTATGGTTTTTCCTCCAGAGTGCGTAGATATATGTATCCTGTTTTTGTCAATATCTCTGCTTCTAATGGTCCGATTTGAAAAATTTCTTATTTGTTGGACAGAGTTTCCAGTGCGACTTGTTTCTAACATAATTCCAAATTTTCAAGTAATTCATTGACTTTCCGCTAGGGGGAGAAAATGTAAATTGCGCTTTTCCCGATATTTTCGATTTGAAAAATTATTCCAGTGCGGAATACAGCTGCTGATGGAAAATATTTTTATTGTAATGTGTATTTTTTTATAAAATACGGTTTGGCGACCATTGGGCGTAAGCGTTAAATTTCTGCGTTGTAGGTATTTGCAGCAAAATCTCAGATTCTAAAACCCCGTTCTAAAAAATTCTTTCGTGGAACGATACCGCTCATGTCGATAAACATTTGAGAATATTTTCTTCTTAAAATAATGCGTGGTTTTTCCAACAGAGTGCGTAGGCGTCTATCTTATTTCTGTCAATATCTCTGCCTCTAAAAGTCAGATTTGAAAAATTCTTTCTTTGTTCGACAGCGTTTCTGGTGTAAAATGTTTTTCATGTAATTTCAAAATTTTCAAGTAATGCAGAGACTCTCCGCTATGGGGCGTAAAGATAAATTACGTTTTCCTCAGTATCTTTGCTTCTAAAACTCCGGTCTGAAAAATTCTTTCTGCACCAGATACAGCTCCTAACAGGAAATGTTTTTCATATAATTTGTAATAATTGATAAATAACGGTTCGGCCACCAGGGGGCGTAAGATTTAATTTCTGCGTCTGATGCATTTCCGGTAAAATCGGAGCTCCTGAGTTGAAAAATTCTTTCGCACACCGATACCGCTCACATATAAAAAGCTTTTGAAAATACTTTCTTCTTAAAATAATGCACGGTTTTCATCCAGGGGGCGTAGAGGTATGTCATATATTTGTCGATATCTCTGCTTCTATGGGCCCGATTTGGAAAGTTCTTTCTTTGTTGGAAAGCGTTTCCACTGCGAAATGTTTCGCATATAATTTCAGTTTCTTATTAATGCACATGTCTGCCACCAGAAGGCGTCAGGGAGCGTTTCCGCTTGCAGCAATATCTGCAGGATTAAAAACCCGACTAAAAAACTTTCTTCGCTCAGACACTACTTTTTTCATACCGGTTCCATTGATTTTGAATCGCTTTGGTAAATTTACTTCGCATCAGAGCTGATTCAAAAGACGTGCTCATTACACCTAAAATTTCGATGTCACCTTTCTTGTTTTTTCTTTTGATAGTTAAAAAAATGTATGAAATATTTCAGACTTCTGATGATATTTAGTTAAATCACAATCTTAAGTTCTCGTATTTGTACTGCCAAATCTATCGTGTTTTGTAAATTGTATGATCGGGAGTGTTGCAACCTTAAATGCATGCGTTCATTTGTAGATCTTTATTTCAGAATGATAAAGTTCGAGCATAATTAAATTATTTCCTAAATAATATGTATTTTCTGAAGAAAAAGTGTAAACATGTGGAAGATTCTTTTAAACAATTACATGTTTTCTTTCTGTTTCTCAACGGACTTCCTAAAAGTAGCCGTCAAAAAAGGAGGGGGGAGGTAGTCGGAAAATGGTAAAAAGTCATGGGCATACTTTATGGACGACCCCTAAGACAAACATACTATCCAGGTCTCACGGAATTCGAACCCAGACATATGACAGACGAATGGTCTGCAGCCAGCCCTTAGACCACTGAGCCACCAGGACGGCGGCGATGAGTTGACGGGACATTCTGTTCTTCGACTTAAACTAGCAAAAAGTGGAGTATACAACGCATATATCTGCTATATACACATGGACCTCCACTGTGAAACCTATCAGCAGTGACATCAGTACACACAAACACGGTTTCCAAGCTATCGCCTTATTTGAATATCTCAACAAAAGTCGCAACACAGACTAGATGAAGTGACCGGTCCTGCAGCATGAAGGTGCAGTCAGTACCAGGCCACCAGATCGTTGAACGTGACATGGCTTTGATTACAGTGCCGCCCTGATGTCCGTCATGTAATTCATTGAGAATTGTCATCGGGTATTCTTCGGGAATAAATACTCTACAGCCTTGAAGAATGATGACATCCACCATTGATGGTCGTTTCTGCAGTTCCAGATTTTTCAGCTCAACAGGCACATTCTTCGGCCACCCACATAAGATGTGTTGTCTCACCAGATGTAGTAATTGATTATTTATTGTAGCCATCTTAATCCAGTATGATGTAACAGGACCATCGTCAATTTGTTGCCATAGGAGAACCAAATCTGATGGAAGCTGAGGCTCGGATTGCTGTATAGGTAAAGGTTAACGGCTTCAGGCATCAACATTGCCATTTGAGGTTCCTTTCCGGTACTGAATTTTGCAGGAATAAGCTGGCAACGTCAAAACCCAACGTTGAATGTAAGCCGCTGCCACTGTTAATAAGGGTTCATTCTCAGAAAGTAAGATCACTAATGGGCGGTGGTCTTCACAAGTGTGAATTTCCGATCCAGAAGGTAATTTCTGAAGCGTATCACTTCAAAAACAAGAGCCAAAGCCTCCTTTTCTATTTGGCTGTAACTCTTCTCTGCTTTTGTGAATGCACGAGGAGCAAAAAATACCGGTTCATTGCTTTCGTCGACCTGGTGCGATAAAACAGCACCTAGACCATAAAGACTAGCACCGCACGCCAAGATAACGTCTTTACCGTTATCGAAATGAACGAGCAAAAAAATTTTTAGAAATTGCTCAGCCTTGAGGAAAGCATTTTCTTTTTTCGTTGACCATTTCCGTGGTTGATTACGCTCTAATAGCTTATATAAAGGTGCTAATAATGTAACCATGGAAGATAGAAACTTGGAATAATACGCCAACATGCCAATGAAAGAACGAAGTTGACCAACATTTGAAGGAACAGGAGCTCCCTGTTTCGCTTCGTGCTTGGATTCCACAGGATGTAGACAATCACGGCAAATACGATGATCCAGACATTCCACTGAAGATTTGAAATATTCACATTTGAGAGGGTACAATTTTGCAAATGTGTCTTCCAATCTAAGTATTTGGTCGAATTTTTCAAATGCTAAACGTTGTTTTCAACTCTTACGCATTTAGATAACACGAGGCACCACGTTATCTTTGCAACAGGTAATAGAATAATCCTCGGTGCATATTGATCACCACAAGATTGCAGGATTCCACATCTAATTCTAGTTGACAATACGAGTTCTTGAGGTCCAGTTTAATAAAGCCATCTCTACCTGTCAATTGAGCAAATAAATATTCGATTTTCGGAAGTGGATACTGCTCCAGCTGCTTCGCTTGGTTTATAGTAAGTTAAAAGCACCCCAAATCCAAACTTTGCCGTCTCTTTTTAGCGTTCCCCTCTTTCCGAGGGAACGACACCGCGCGACAGCCCATTGTGAAGATTTCGCAGGCTCGATAATGCTTTGCTGTTGCAGTCTCTCGGTTTCAGTGTCGACATTGGATCGTCAGGCGTAAGGAACTGGACGGGCGTTACAAAATTTGGCACCGCCGTTGGAAGCAAAAAGAGATGCACTTGGACTCCCTTCGTCCGCCCTAATCCAGGAGAGGAAAGCTGTTTGTGCTTTTGTAAAATAGGACGGACAGTCACTTCTGATGTCCTGTTCACAGTTACGGCATGAATCTCAGCAACGGGAGGAGTGAGTTATGGCCAAACCCCTCCAAAATGACTCCACAACTTAAATCTTGGCCCTCAGTCTCCGGCAGCTGGAATGTACCTGGCCAGGGCAGCGGCCAGTGTGACATGAAGGCAGAGGGTGCTAAGAATCCCCGGAGGACCGGACTAGGCTGCCATCTGATGCTGACCTTGGCTACATATAACGGACGCTCCCTATCTTCTGATTCAAGGCTTCTTGAATTGGAAGAGGAACTACAAAGGATCAAGTGGGACATCGTCGGGCTACGTGAGGTAAGGAGAAAAGGAGAAGATCTCATTGAACTGAAAAGAGGACATCTCTTCTACTATCGTGAGACAGATACTGGCAGAACTAGTGGTGTTGGATTTATAATAAACAAGAAACTGAAGGATAAAGTTGTAGAAGTTGAAAGTTCCTCTGACAGAGCTGCACGACACGTTATCCAACTCTCGAGAAGATATTAGGCTCAGATCATTCAAACTTATGCACCCACCACAAGTCATGCTGAAGAAGAAATTGAAGAATTTTATGAGGAAATTCGTGATCTAAATAATAAAGGTAAGCAGCACTTGAAGATAGTTATGGGAGATTTCAATGCAAAAATAGGGCAACGGCAACAGAATGAAACTTCAGTAGGTAAATTCGGTCACGGCAACAGAAACCAGCGTGGAAATACTCTCGTAGAGTTTGCAGAGGCAGAAGGGTTTTTCATCTTGAACTCCTTTTTCAAGAAAAAGCCACACAGGAAATGGACATGATGACATCCAAATGGGACGACAAGTGAAATTGATTTTATTATGTGTAACAAAAAATTCGTCATAGAAGACTGCAGTGTGCTAAACAAGTTCAACACAGGCAGTGACCATAGATTGGTGAGATGTAAGATGCACCTCAACACTAAACTCGAACGTAGCAAGCTCATAAGACAAACAAAATGTATTGACATAACCAACCTTAAAAAACACCATAATACCTTCAAATTGGAACTGAAGAACAGGTTCTCTGCTTTAGAAGGCCTAACATCGGAAGAAGTGGATATTTCTGAAGTTAACAGAAAAGTAACCAAAGCTCTTATGGAAACAGCAACAAAATTAGCTGGGTCTAAGAACAAATTGCATGTGAACAAATTATCAGGAAAAACCAAAATGTTGATGCAAAAAAGAAGAGTGATGAGGACAACTAAAAAAGATGTGACTTCCAAAGTGGAATATATAGAGCTATGCAAGACAGTACGAAAAAGTATCACTGAAGACGTAAGGAAATTCAACTGTGAACTAGTAAGGAAAGCAATTGAAAACAACCAAAGCCTAAAGATAGCAAAGGGACATCTCAGTAAGGGAAAAACAGATTATGGCACTGAGAAAAGAAAATGGTTCTGTAACAAGAAATAGAGGCGAAATTTTGACAAGAGTGAAAGATTTCTACTCCAAATTATATGAAAGGGATGATACATGTACTCCAGACATCATGAAAGGTACCAGTACCAGAGTTCTTCCAGCAGAAGTTGCACATGCAATCAAGAACATGAAGCGGGGAAAAGCTCCAGGAGAAGATGGAATTTCTGTAGACATCATACAAGAAGCAAGTGGAGAAATCGAAACAGTACTCGCCCAAATTTTCACTCGATGCCTTAATGAAGGGAAAATTCCTGAGGATTGGAACAACGCTACAATGATCTTGCTACATAAAAAAGGTGACATTGAGGATCTCAGGAACTACAGACCTATCAGCCTCCTATCAGTGGTTTATAAAATCTTCACTAAAGTTCTTTCACACCGCTTGAAGGTGACACTGGACATGGCTCAACTGAGAGAACAAGCTGGACTCAGGAGTGGCTACAGCACAACAGATCATATCCACGTACTGAGAGAACTAATTGAAAGAGCGAGGGAATATGAACTTCCATTGTGCATGGCTTTTATCGATTATGAAAAAGCCTTTGATTCGGTGAAACCATCAGCAGTTGCAATGGCTCTGAAATCCTGCGGTATTGAAGATGCATACATTAATATTATTAATAACATCTATGAAAATGCAAGTGCAAAGATTCGGCTGTTTGAAAATACAACACACATAAAAACTGGAAAAGGAGTGAGACAAGGTGACACCATATCTCCGAAGCTCTTTAATGCCACATTGGAAAATGTCTTTCAATCACTGAACTGGGAAAACAAAGGGATAAAGATTAATGGAGATTATCTAACCCACCTTCGTTTAGCTGATGACATAGTCATTTTTGCAACTACCCCATCAGAGCTACAGAGTATGATCCAGGAACTTGCTGACAAGAGTAAGGAAGTGGGATTAAAAATGAACTTTCAGAAGACAAAAGTGATGTACAATGCTTTTACAAGAAATGAAGATTTATCGATTGATGGAGAAAAGCTGGAGATAACAGACACGTACGTTTATCTTGGACAGCAGATATCAAGTGAGGGTCACATTGATGAAGAAATTAATCGGCGTACAAAACTTGCCTGGAGAGCCTTTGGAAGAAACAGCATAATTTTCAAGAGCAATATGCCATTATGTCTTAAAAGAAAAGTGTTTGATCAATGCATCCTGCCTGTGCTTACGTATGTTGCAGAGACGTGGACCTTAGCTAAAAGAGACATACAAAGGCTGCAGACAACTCAAAGCAGCATGGAGAGGTTCATGCTTGGTGTAACCAGGAGAGATAAGAAGAGGAACACGTGGATCCGAAAAATGACAAGAGTGGAAGACATCATGATCAGAGTTAAATCCCTGAAATGGCAATGGGCTGGACATACTGCCAGAAGGACAGACCATCGATGGACAGCCGAAATTTTAGATTGGATTCCAAGGGACAGGAAAAGACCCAGAAGAAGACCACATGGAAGATGGGTGGATGAAATTCGAATGTATGCGGGAGTGACATGGAGGAGACTGGCACAAGACAGACCGTTGTGGAGGAAATTTGGGGAGACCTTCGTCCAGCAGTGGATTGATAATGGTTGACAATGATGATGATGATGATTACAGAAAACTAAGTACGAGTGTCGACTTCTATTTGTACGTACTGTTCTTCTATATTGCAAATTACTCACGTCTTCTATATTGCAAATTACTCACGTTGGAGGCGATGCTTCCCGAAGAGCCTTCAAATCAAGAAATTCATTACAATTATTAACAGTACTTTCCACATCACAAGTGATTCTTTGAAGCTGGTTAATTTTGAAGGCATTTTTCTTGAAACATTTCGTTCCATCTCTGGATTTGATTCTGGATCTACAAGCTTTGGCGATATGACCAAGCTTGCCACAAGAATGGCACGCAGCATTAATTAAACAACAACTCTGTTGTTGATGTGCTCCCCCACAGCGGTAGCATGTTCCTTGGAGCGTAATAGGTGAATTACGCTTAACAAGTTCTCTTGGCTGAGGCATCGTGAAGACTATGAGGACTTAACTGGTTTAGCAGGTTTTCGAAATCTGTGTTGTCTGCGACCTTGGTGAATGCAGAACAAGTCAGAAACAGGCGACGAAGCTGACTTTAAATCCATTAAGTTTCGAATGGCAGCTTCCATCGACAGAGCGATATCAATAGCCCTTTTTGACGTTAATCCAAGTTCCTCTAAAAGCTTTTTTTAATAGCTTTGTCAGCGATGCCACATAACAATCCATCTCGCAACATGTTGTCTACTGTTGCTCCGAAGGCACAGCACGTGAACTTTGACATTCGGCGCAGTTCAGCAATAAACACCGCAATCGATTCGCCAGGTCTTCGCACTCCATAGTTAAACTTGCAGCGTTCCCCTCTTTCAGAGGGAACGGGATTGAAGGGTGTCTTTAAAAGTGATACTATATCGACCAATAACTTCGTCGCAGGAATGTCAGGCGCTATGAAGTCCTTTAATAGACCGAATGTGGACGTCCTATGACAGTGTTTTTTTATTATCGGTGTCAATAAAGAACTGTTCCAGACGTTCAATATATTGACTAAAAGATTCCATTTTGGAATCGTATTCATTCCAAAATGGAATTTTTTTACCTCCGAAAGTTGCCATCGTCTACAGTTGAGCAAGGTCACACTTTTTCTTTAAATTCCTTCCTGGAGAAATCTTAACGGTAGCTATCCCATCATCGTTGCCAAGATTTGTTGTAGCCTAGGGTTCTGCTCCAGAAGATAATTATTCTAAGTCTCACTGCTCATAGTAGGCACAACAAATTTATTAATAAGAAAATATAAGTACACAATTAAGAAACTGAGAAATGGCTCGTCAGCCGAATGGTTAAATATATAATTATTAACGCCCTAACTTGTTTTGCACAACTGTTTCGTTCTTTACTCAGAAGCATTCTGACACCATCGTTGTTCTCAAACAGTCTGTGCATTCAAAAAGTGCAAACAATCTCGTGCGGTACTGGTGAACTACTTTGCAGATTAAAACCCGCGACATCATATGAGCCTTTACGTATTAAACTACATTTCGGGTGAGTTGAAAAATTTGTCGAGGTTTTCGAAGTAGCAGGGTACTTATCTAAATAAAAGCAATCTATAACCGCTGTCGCGATATATCTGTCACATATATCTTCACTCATCCACAGCGTTAATTCATTTATATGCTCAAACGTAGGATAACGTCATCGAAGTGACGTGAAGTGCCTTTGCTGAGGCTTCGGCAGGTCAGTCAAGCTTTGTTTCTTATTTAATAAAAGAGCAGTGCTTTGAAGTATTGGGTTGATGCATAAGTTCATGCCATTTTATTTCACGAGTGTTTCCCAGGTCAGTAGTGACGGTGCAGATGGCCAGTTGTATATCAAAATGTAGCCAGTAATATCGTGTATCTAAATCATATTCCGTTGTGTGATTGTGGCTAATGGTTTTTTTGGTTTTCAGGTCCAGAAGTATGGAGTGTCAGGTAGAGAGGAATGAACATTTCGACATCTACGAGTTTAACAAAGGATCCACAGCCGCCGAGGCTATTCGACAAATTTGTGCTGTGTATGGGGAAGATGCCGTTGCTCCAACGACATCCAGCAAATGGTTTGACCGGTTCCGAGGTAACAATTTTGACCTCAGCGATTCTCTACGCTCAGGTCTTCCATCTCACTTTGATGAGGATCATTTGCACCAGCTCATCCACTTGGATCCGCCTCAAATCACACGCAAATTGGCCACTGGTATGGACTGTGATCAGGCCACCGTAGTGCGACACCTGGAATATATGGGAATGGTCCAGAAATTGGGATCTTGGATGCCTCACAATCTCGCCGAGGACAACAAGAACCAGCGTGCTGAAATATGTGGTTCCTTGCTCACTTGTTTCCTTGCTGAATGTTCTGAGCAACACAAACCATTTCTGTCACGTATTGGTACTGGAGATGAAAAATGGTGCCTGTACGAAAATTTAAGGCATCGGAGAGAATTGTTAAACCCAAACTAGATGCTCACACCACGTTCAAAACATGACATTCATCCTCCGAAGATCATGTTGTGTGTCTGGTGGGACATGGAAGGCATTATTCAATGGAAATGCTGCCAAGGAATCGGACCATCAACGCTGCACTCTATTCTGAGCAACTCCGCCGTGTGGAGGGAGCAATTCAGCAGAAACGGCCACATCGGCACTACGATGTCTTTCTCCAACATGATAACGCACGCTCTTACCGTGCAAACATGACCAAAATAGCCGTTCAGGACATGAAATTGGAAATCCTTCCACATCCGGCGTATTCCCCAGATGTCGCCCCTTCAGACTATGACCTCTTCCGATCTCTGTCGAATGCACTGCGTGGCAGAACGTTCAACAATGATGTTGATCTTCAGAATTTCCTTGATGATTTCTTCGCAGCAAAACCTGAACGTTTTTTCAAGAACAGCACTGCAGACCTATCCAGTCGTTTGAACACCATCGTAAAAAATGGGGGTGAGGGGGAGGGTGGATACATAGTGGATTAATTCCGTTTCTCTTCTGATGTAATACATTCCCGTAGTGAGGTGAAAACAACGGCATAAATTTATGCATCAACCCAATACAACGTTTGAGCAATATGTACGCAAACGGAGTTTGGACATGTATTCGTTTAAGGAAAAAATTCCTCTTTCGTTTGGACTGATATCCACTTCAAAAACAGAGAATACAGAAAACAGTTGTAAGGCCAAAAGATTATCTTCTGGATAGGGATATAATATCCTCTAATTAACCTGTCGAGAATATCTTACTTCGAACCAAAATTTTTGCATGCAGAGGAGTAGCAGGCAACTCCATGTAATCTTCTATTTTTTTTTTGATTGAAGGTTTAACGACCACCCAGAGCAACTTGATGGGCTACAAGCAGTCGCCCGTCACTAATTTGGGGCCACTGGCTCTAAGGAAGGGAGAGAACCGTCGCCGTAAGAAAAACACAACATTCATGTCGCACCGGAATTCGTATCCGGACCTTTCTCGGACGAACGGTCATAAGCCAAGGCTTGGACCACTACGCCACCAGAACGGCCATTTTTTTTGGTAGTGGGCTGCGGATTAGCGACCACCGTCCGTGTATGACTCGACGGACTATAAGCAAATTTAGAGCTACTGATTCTAGGGAAGGGAGAGAGAGAGAGAGAGAGAGAGAGATCCAGTGCTGCAAGACCGCATCTATTTCTCACCAGAATTCGAAAACGGACCAATTTTGGACGAATGATCAGAAGCCAACTGTTAGACCATTGCGTCACCGGAACGGCAGTGTGTTTTCTTAGTGCAGGAGTAACCTTTCCTTATTCCTGAAATTTTTTATTCCAAAAGGCTCGATCCGGAATGCTGTCTATGAGATGAATTTCGATCCAGTGACTCGCTGTACAGTAGTTTGAGTTATATGTAAGTCAAACAAGTGTAATTGTGACTCCAGTCATACCAAAGAATGAAGATGAATGTGAAGCATCATTTCTGGATCAAAAAGAAATGCTGCTTATTCTCTGGCTTGTTTTCGAAGGAATGAATGGCTTGCACAAATTTCTTTTTCTTACAATCCGTTCATCCGAAAGGTTTTTTGCTTCACTGCGGTCTTTGTGAGTATTTGGCCTCGCTCTGTTGATCTCTGTTTCGCTGTGGTTTTCACATCTTGACTTTAGATAATTCTCGGTTAGACTTTTTTTCTCATCGTTTTAGTGTTAAAAGAAATAAGAAATAGTAGGAAAATAATAAATCATTGCATTGGGAAAACACCTCATTTGACAATAGTGTATATTTATTATAGTTTCATGTTTAACATGAAATCAGAAAATGGATATTAGTAATAAACATAAGATGCTTTTCTCAAAAGATGTCGATAACACAAACAAACTGATTATTGAGTCACATATTTATTTGTAGTTAAAGGTTTACACAAAACTTTACACAACACAACTTACTTCTGAAACAAAGAAATATACCTGATGTCCTCATTTCGGCGAACCTCACGAAACGGCTTTTTTCACCATTAAAAAGCATTTGCGTTTTCTATCGTACATAAACACCCACCAGACACCCCATGATTTTGATTTTGATTCTCTTTTTCAGGCATAAAAATGGCGAGGAGGAGTTCCATTTGTTCTCTCATTTCCATGGCAACCGCTAATGGGTTCTCCTATTTCCGGGAAAAAGATGTTCCCTTTCAGGCTGTGTCACGGAGCATATTCGTGTAATGTCAGCGATGGAGAGAAAATGAGAAAGACACGGACATTTTGCACCTTTTTCTGAATAACAGCACAAAGCCCCGGTGACGCAGTGACATAAGCGCGGGCCTCTGACCATTCGTCCGAGATAGATCCAGGCTAGAATTCTATATGAGTAATGGATGGTGTGTTTCTCTTATGGCATTCGTACTCCCTTTTCCCTGGCATAAGTAGCCCACAATTAAAGACGGGCAACTGCTTGTAGCCCATCGAGTTGCTCACGGTGGTCATTACCCCAATCCACCCCACGAAAAAAGAAATATAGCGCCAAATAACTGACGGAAATTATCCTCAAAGTTCTCATTTTTCCCCCTCACCGTTCGTAAGACACAAATTGGCCCGGAGGCCAAGTGCTGTGAGGCGCTGGCTCCTGACCGTTATTCCAAAATGGTCCCGGGCACGAATCCAGGTGAGTCATGTACTTATCCAATGGCGCTAAATCACTCTGTCCCTTCCCTGGATTCAGTGATCTCAATTAGAGACGGGGAAGTGATTATAGCCCTAAGATAAGCATAGAATAATTTGAACAGGTAATTAATTATTTTTTATAAAAAGGAAACAGATGAAGAGCACTCGGGAAAAAAAAATGTTTTCCGTTTTCGTGAACATATTATCATCCACAAGTCATCCTGAAACGAAAGAATTGAAACTAGGAAATTCGGCATCTAAATAACAAGGACAAGCAGCACTTGAAGATCATTGTGGATGATTTCAATGCGAAAATAAGGAAACAACTACAGAATAAAACTTCGGTTGCTAAGTTCGGTCATGGGAACAAAAACCCTCGTGGAAATACACTCGTAGAGTTTGCCGAGGCAGAAAGATTTTTCATTATGAATTAGTTTTTCTAGAAAAAACCACAGTGCAAACGGACATAAAGGCACCAGAAAGAGATGACAAGTGAAAATGATTTTACTATGGCTAAAAAGAAATTTCTCATGGAAGACTTCAATGTACTGAACAGATTCAACACAAGGAGTGGCCATAGAATAGTGAGATGTAAGTTGCACCTCAACACTAAATTCGACAGTGGCAAGCTCAAAAAACAAACAAAATGTATTGACAGTTCCAACCTTAAAAAGCATAATAAATCCTTTAAATTTGAACTCAGGAACAGATTTTCTGCTTTAGAAGGTGTAACATCGGAAGAAACAAACATCTCTGAATTTAACAGAAAGCTAACCAAGGCTGTTATGGAAACAGCAACAAAAATAGGTGGTACTAAGAACAAGTTGCATATGAAGAAGATATCGGGAAAAAAATGCTGATGAAAAAGAGAAGGGAGATAAGGACAAATAAAGATGTCACTTCTGAAGTGGAATATATACATCTATGCAAGACAGTACAAAAAAGTATCACTGAAAACCTAAGGAAATTCAACTGTGAACTAGTGAGAAAAGCAATTAAAAACAACCAAACCCTGAAGAGAGCAAAGGGGATCTCCCAGTAAGGGAAGAAAACAGATTATGGCACTGAGAAAAAGAAGATGGTACTGTAACAAGAAATAGAGGCAAAACTTTGACAAGAGTGAAAGATTTCTACTCAAAACTATACGAAAGAGATGATACATCTACTCAAAGGTACCAGTACTAAAGTCCCTCCAGTTATCCCGGCCGAAATTACACATGCAATTGGGAACATGAAACGGGGAACAGCTCAAGGAGAAGATGCAGTTACCGTAGACATTGTACAAGAAGCAAGTGGAGAAATTGAAAATAGACTCGCCGAAGTTTTCACTAGATGTCTCAATAAAGAAAAGACTGCTAAGGATTGAAACAATGCTACAACGACCCTGCTACATAAAAAGGTGACATTGAGGATCTCAGGAACTACAGCCTCATTAGCTTCCTGTCAGTGGTTTACAAAATATTCAGTAAGGTTCGTTCGCATCGCTTGTAGATAACACTGGACATGGCTCAACCAACATAACAAGCTAGATTCAAGAATGGCTACAGCATTACACACTGCTGTAATGCTGTAGCCATTCTTGAAAGGAAGCATCCGATTGGCCTGAAATTCGTAGCAGGCGTTACCCGCGAGAGGACATGCAAACGATCAGTATTGCAGAGCATATGCAATTCATATGCCCCCGGCACGCCACCGAGAAGCACTATAAGAAGGGTGCACAGAAGGCGGGGCGTAAGTAGTGGAAGTGTGTTGTGCTGCCGGACCTGTTCGTGTGAAGCTTCCTGATGCCTCGTCGCAGAATACGGCAGTCATTCCAGCACGTTTCGGAGTTCGACAGAGGACGAATAGTGGATTATCGCGACAGCGGCTTATCGTACCGAAACATCGGCGTCCGTGTGGGACGACATCCAGCCACAGTGAGGCGAGTATGGATTCGGTGGGTGCAGGAGGGACGGACGGACCGACGTGAGTGATTGCCGCAGCCGCGGAACACCACCTAACGAGAGGACCGGCATGTTGTGCGTCAGGCATTGACGGTTCGCACCGCCACATCACGAACGTTAGCGCAGGAATTAGGATGTGTTGCGCAACAACCTGTGTTAGCACGTACCGTTTGACCTCGTCTGCAGGAGCGGGGACTTGTCGCACGGCGCCTATTGCTCCAATTAGCATTGACGTTACACCACCGGCGAGTGCGGCGGCAGTGGGACGTTAAACGCCGTACCTGGACTACGGAATGGCACATTTTTGTCTTCTCCGACGAATCCCGCTTCTGCCTGCAACACCACGATGGTCGAATGCGCGTGTGGCGGCACCGCGGCGAGAGACTGTATGACGCCTGCATTATGCATCGCCATACCAGCCCATCGCCTGGGGTTATGGTTTGGGGCGAAATTGGATATGATACTTGCGCCCTTCTGGTACGCATCACCGGTACACTCAACAGCCACCGCTACGTCTCCGACGTTTTGGAGCATGTATTCTTCTTTACCTTCAGGACCTGCCAGCGACCACGTTTAAAGAGGACAATGCGCGCCCACACGTGGCACGCATTGTGAAACAATTATTCACGGCCCACCAGGTGTCACTGCTGCCGTGGCCCTCCTGATATGTCGCCATCGAACACGTGTAGTCGCTGATCGGCAACCGAGTGGCCCGGCAAGCACCACCCGCGGCTACGCCTGATGAACTGTGGCAACGTGTGGAAGCAGCCTGGACCAACATAGCCCAAGCCCACATGCAAAACCTCTTTCGTTCGATGCCGCAGCGTGTAGCGGCTGTTATTGCCAGCCATTGGGGCCACACGAACTATTGATGTCTGCGTGTTCCGCAAGTCGCACGGGCCTGTAAGTTCAATCGCATCATCTTTGTATCTGTTGTTATGTGTCCAGTAAATCTGGCTTTGCTATCTCGTGTCCTTCTTGGTGTTGCATATTGGGTGGCCAGCAGTGTATATCATATCCATGTACTGAGAGAACTAATTGGAAAAACTAGAAAATATGAACTCCCATTATGCATGGCTTTTATTGATTACGAAAAAACCTTCGATTGCGTGAAATCATTAGCACTTAAAATAGCTTTGAAATACTGAGGTATTGAAGATGCATGCATTAGCATTATCAACAACATCTGTGAAAATGCAAGTGCAAAGGTTCGACTACTTGAAGGTACAGCAACAATAAAAATTGGAAAAGGAGTGACACAATGTGATATACCATATCTCCCAAACGCTTTAATGCCAGACCGCAAAATGTCTTTCAATCATTGAACTGGGAAAACAACGGGATAAAGATCAATGGAGACTATTTAACTCACCTTCGTTTTGGTGATGACGTAGTCATTTTCGTCGGAGCAGAGTATGATCCAGGTGCGGTTAAATGTAAACTGTCAGAAGACAAAACTGACGTACGATGCTTTTACAAGCAATAAAGATTTATTGATTGATGGGACAAGCTGGAGATAACCAATGTCTACATTTACCTCGAACAGCAGATATCAAGCGGTAGTCGCATTGATGAAGAAATTAATCGGCGTATAAAATTTGGTTGGAGAGCTTTTGGAAGAAACAGTAAAATTTTTAAGAGCAATATGCCATTATATCTTGAAACAAAAGTGTTTAATCAATACATTCTTGCAGTGCTTACGTTTGGAGCACCAACGTGAGCCTTAACTATACCTTAACTATAAATAGAAAGACTGCTGAGAAAGAAGCATGGGGAAATGCATGTTTGGTGTAACCAGGAGAGATAAGAAGAGGAACTTGTGGATTAGGAAAATGACAAGAGTGGAAAATATCGTGATCAAGAATATTCTGCAGCTCTGATGGGGTAGTTGCAAAAATGACTACGTCATCAGCAAAACGAAGGTGAATCAGATAATCTCCATTAATCTTTATTCCTTTGTTTTCCCAGTTCAGTGATTGAAAGATATTTTCCAATGTGGCATAAGAGAGTTTGGGAGATATAGTCAATTTTTACGGGTGCTGTATTCTAAAATAGCCGAATCTTTGCACTTGCAGTTTTATAGATATTATGAATAATATTAATGTATGCATATTCAATACAGTAGGATTTCAAAGCCATTATAACTCCTGATGGTTTCACACACACACACACATATATATATATAATGTATATAGACTGACGGAAAAAAATTCCAACACCAAGAAGGGATTGTGTTAGATAAACGACAGTTGGTAGGCGGTGAGAGTACATCTGTAAGATGACATCTATGCAAATTTCACGCTCGGCGCATACGTGTGGCGCTAGTAGCGCCCTCGGAACATGCAAAGCAGGTTTGCTGTAAATACGCGCTGTAACGATCGTGAGCGTTAGTTATCGTTGAGATTCGACGTAGTGTGTTGATGTTAGTCAAGAATGCCTTTAAGAAGACGAAGAAGCCCATATCAACAGCTCACGGAGTTTGAACGAGGTCGTGTAATAGGTCTACGAGAAGGTGGATTTTCTTTCCGCAATATTGCAGAACGACTTGGCACGAATGTAGCCCCTGTGCATGATTGTTGGCAGCGGTGGTCAAGGGAAGGTACTGCCTGAAGAAGACCGGGTTCCGGCCGGCCACGTGGCACTACTGAGAGGGAAGACCGCCGTGTACGGCGTATGGCCGTGGCGCATCGTACTGCGTCTGCGGCAGCAATTCGAGCTGCAGATGCCACCGCAGTGACACAGCGAACTGCTGCAAATCGGTTACTTGAAGAACAGCTCCGAGCCAGACGCCCTGTAGCGTGCACTCCACTTACTCCAAACCACTGCCGTTTGCGACGTCAGTGGTGTCAAGCTAGAGCTCATTGGAGCTCTAGCTTGACACCACTGTCAAACTAGACGGAGTGGAGATCTGTCGGAGTGGAGATCTCTTGTGTTATCTGATGAAATCCGGTTCTGCCTGGGTGCCAGTGATGGCCGTGTGTTGGTTAGAAGGAGGGCAGGTGAACGCCTGCAACCAACCTGTCTGCGGCCGAGACACACTGGACCTACACCTGGAGTTATGGTCTGGGGAGCAATTTCCTATGACAGCAGGAGCACTCTCGTGGTTATCCCACGCACCCTGACGGCACAGTTGTACGTCGGTCTGGTGATTCAACCTGTTGTGCTGCCATTCATGAACAGCATTCCAGGGGGTGTTTCCAACAGGATAACGCTCGCCCGCATACCGCTGTTGTTACCCAACATGCTCTACAGAGTGTCGACAAGTTTCCGTGGCCTGCTAGATCACCAGTTCTTTCTCCAATCGAGCACGTATGGGACATCATTGGACGACAACTCCAGCGTCACCCACAACCAGCACTAACCGTCACTGTATTGACCGACCAAGTGCAACAGGCATGGAACTCCATCCCACAAACTGACATCCAGCACCTGTACGACACAATGCATGAACGTTTGCGTGCTTGCATTCAACATTCTGGCGGATACACCGGTTATTAATGCACCAGGATTTCACATTTAAAATGGCTCTTCTCGCGCTTCCATTAAGCTGTGATCTTGAAACCTTAATCGATTAAATATGTTACCTATACAAGTGTATTGCCGCCATTTCATTCCTTTGCAACTATTTTTTCTTGGTGTTGAGATTTTTTTCCGTCAGTGTATTATATATTCTGAGTAGACAGAACATTAGAGATGGAGTGATGGGCAGTTGACATGGGCATCTCCCGCGCAAAATGGAATCGATCCAAACCGAAGGCAGACGATAAAAAGGCTGACAGCAGGACTTCCCAACAGTGTATCGCAATTAATAAACATAGGTAAACGTGGTGATCTGAGAGAATTTGATCGCGCACGCATCGTCGGCGCAAGACAGGTGGATTATTCTATCGCCCAAGTGGAAAGAACTCTAGGGTTTCGGAGGACAATCGTAGAACTCTAGGGTTTCGGAGGACAATCGTAGAACTCTAGGGTTTCCTAGTACATCCTTGAGGATGTACCACGAATATAACATCGACGAACGTACCAGAGCTCAGAGAGCAAGCGATGGCCAAGCACACACCGTTGATAACCAGGGTCGACGTACGCTATCCAGGCTTGTACAAACCAGCCGCTTGGCAACGGTGGCGCATATCACAAGCAGGTAAAATGTCCGAGGCTCAAGCAGTGTCAGCGAGCAAACGATACAGCGCAAGCTGCATATCCTGCGCTACAGGAGCCGACGCCCTACTCGTGTGACACTGTTGACTGCTCGTCATCGAAAATTACGCCTCGCCTGGTGCTGGCAACATAAAAACTGGACCTGTGCAGAGTGGCGTCGCATTGTGTGGTCAGATGAGTTCTGTTTACAGTTGTATCGAACTGACGAGAGGGAGCAAACGTGGCGTGGACAGCATGAGGCCATAGCCCGCCATGCCAGGTCGGCTCTGTTCTAGGCAGCAGTGGTCTTCTGTTGGTTTGGGGAGCCTTCTCATAGGACACATTAGGTCCTTTAGTGTGTCTAGAGAAGTCCTCCCTTTAACGACCATACTTGCCCCAAACGACTGTCTAATGTGAGTTAGATTTCCTACCTTCACCTGTTCTTTCAATTTGCACGGCCTATGAGGGATCATCAGGGGTCACATTTAGTCATCATTATTGTTACTAAACAAACAAGTGTTGAGCGTTATGATATTTAGACAGATAGGAAATGTTAGGGTCATGATCGTTAAAGGGTCAACCACTGCGCGCTGCCAACATGTGCTGCACGCATCGTGGTGCCGATGTTCTGTTTATCAAGACAACGCACCACTCCACCGGGCCGCAACCACCCAAGGCTATCTCGAGGAATACTAATCTGAGTTTGGAATCATCCAGTGGCCCCAAAACGTCCCTGGATTTTAACTCTGCGGAAACTCTGTGGGATGTCGTGGAGTCAATCATCAGATCAATGGATTTTGGATCGACTTTCTCGGGTAGAGTTGTGGACAATTCTGTAATAGGCATGGCTGGCATTTCCTCCGGAAACCCTCCGGCATCTGGTGGAGTCGATGTCTCGATGTGTACAGGCTGCTATTCACGTTAGAGGTGGACCAAATAGGCTATTTGGTCGATAGCTCTAGTGTTTTGTCCATTGCGTGTATATACAGACACCGGATAAAAAATTAGTCACCTTCAGAAACTTACTTTTAATACTTAGGTGCATACTATGTGCAGAAATCACAGCATTAATTCTTCTTGAAAGAGATTCAACAAGATGACTTAAAGAACTTGAGTAAATTTTTGACCATTCTAAGAACAATTTGTCTTGCAATACATTGAAATTCTTGGGATGCTGAAGTTTGTTTCTTACACTTCGTTCAAGGTGGTCCCATAAATACTCGAAGTGATATAAATCTGACTATTTAGCTGGCCAGTCCATGTGTCCCAAGGTTGTATCATGCTCTTCACACGAGTCCATAATGGGTTTAGCTCTATGAATCCTACAGCTTTCATCCTGGTAAATCGGATAAGTTACTTGATGAGAATCAGACATATGTTGTGCAAAAGGAAACACAGGACTGTCAAAACTTTTTCCGTATGGGATTCATTGCATTCTTCACCTCTACTAGGTGCCTAACTGACAACCATTAAAACAACCCCACAACATTAAGACCCACCTCCTTTGGCCAGAACTCGTTGAACGCATTCAAGATTGAATGTTTCTTTAGACCTCCTGTTGACCCTGCGCCTTGCTTCATTGGAGTATAGGCAAAATGCGGAGTCATCAGACTATATGACAGCCTTTCACTGATCAACAGTTCATGTCCTGTGATCTTTGGCCCCAGCTATTCAAGCTTTTTTGTGAGCTGAAGTTAACATTGATTTCAGTCTTGCAGCTCTACTCCAGTTATCCATTCCATGACGTTCTCTACAATAAGTTTGCTCAGACATAGACGCGTGAGGTCCACTGTTAACAGACTGAAGGAGTTTCTGCCTTGTTTGAACTCTGTTTTCGTTGACCAGGAGAGAAATTCTGCGCCGGTTACAACTTGCCAAAATGGTGTTTCGTTCGCAGTTTTCCCTTTTATAATAAGTCAAGTTTGACTTACATCAGTCTTTATAAACACGTAGAACTGTCCTTTTACTCACCCAGCAAATAGAGCAACTTTCTTGATGTCATGTCATTTTGACTTGCCGAACACTATGAAACCTTTTGGCCAGTAACTTATTGTACGTCTGTCTTTCAACCTACTGATTTCAATTTTTCCAAAATTTCAGCGTAGAATTTTGCCCTTAGAAAGAAATAATACATATTTTATTATTATATAACCCAGAAATTTATCATATTAAACAATTACATGCAGTATACTGCTGTAAGTTACTAATTTTTGTCCGGTTATTTTATTTTTCGACACCTTATATATATATATATATATATATATATATATATATATATATATATATATATATATATGGGATGTAAGGTCAGGTGATGCGTAACATCACAGCCTCTCCTTGACAAATGTCAACCCCGCCTTCTCGTGGTACATCCTGTTCCCACTAAAGGGGCTCTGACGACCGCCAATAGCGGTATAACTATACCATCGGGATTAGAGGAAATTCTATCCCACACTCACCAACCCGCTTGGCCAGCGTGGTGAGTTATGGCCAAACCCCTCCAAAATGATTCCACAACTTAAATCTTGGCCCTCAGTCTCCGGCAGCTGGAATGTACCTGGCCAAGGCAGCGGCCAGTGCGACATGAAGGCAGAGGGTGCTAAGAATCCCCGGAGGACCGGACTAGGCTGCCATCTGATGCTGACCTTGGCTACGTACAATGGACGCTCCCTATCTTCTGATTCAAGGCTTCTTGAATTGGAAGAGGAACTACAAAGGATCAAGTGGGACATCGTGGGGCTAAGTGAGGTAAGGAGAAAAGGAGAAGATCTCATCGAACTGAAAAGTGGACATCTCTTCTACTATCGTGGGACAGATACTGGCATAACTAGTGGTGTTGGATTTATAATAAACAAGAAACTGAAGGATAAAGTTGTAGAAGTTGAAAGTTCCTCTGACAGAGCTGCACGACTTGTTATCCAACTCTCGAAAAGATACCAGGCTCAGATTATTCAAACTTATGCACCCACCACAAGTCATCCTGAAGAAGAAATTGAAGAATTTTATGAGGAAATTTGTCATCTAAATAATAAAGGTAAGCAGCACTTGAAAATAATTATGGAAGATTTCAATGCAAAAATAGGGCAACGGCAACAGAATGAAACTTCAGTAGGTAAATTTGGTCACGGCAACAGAAACCAGCGTGGAAATACTCTCGTTGAGTTTGCAGAGGCAGAAGGGTTTTTCATCTTGAACTCCTTTTTCAAGAAAAAGCCACACAGGAAATGGACTTGGAGACATCCAAATGGGTCGACAAGTGAAATTGATTTTATTATGTGTAACAAAAAATTCGTCATAGAAGACTGCAGTGTGCTAAACAAGTTCAACACAGGTAGTGACCATAGATTGGTGAGATGTAAGATGCACCTCAACACTAAACTTGAACGTGGCAAGCTCATAAGACAAACAAAATCTATTGACATAACCAACCTTAAAAAACACCATAATACCTTCAAGTTGGAACTGAAGAACAGGTTCTTTGCTTTAGAAGGCTTAACATCAGAAGAAGTGGACATCTCTGAAGTTAACAGAAAAGTAACCAAAGCTCTTATGGAAACAGCAACAAAATTAGCTGGGTCTAAGAACAAGTTGCATGTAAATAAATTATCAGGAAAAACGAAAATGTTGATGCAAAAAAGAAGAGAGATGAGGACAACTAAAGAAGATGTGACTTCCAAAGTGGAATATATAGAGCTATGCAAGACAGTAAGAAAAAGTATCACTGAAGACGTAAGAAAATTCAACTGTGAACTAGTGAGGAAAGCAATTGAAAACAACCAAAGCCTAAAGATAGCAAAGGGACATCTCAGTAAGGGAAGAAAACAGATTATGGCACTGAGAAAAGAAGATGGTTCTGTAACAAGAAATAGAGGCGAAATTTTGACAAGAGTGAAAGATTTCTACTCCAAATTATATGAAAGGGACGATACATGCACTCCAGACATCATGAAAGATACCAGTACCAGAGTTCCTCCAGTCCTTCCAGCAGAAGTTGCACATGCAATCAAGAACATGAAGCGGGGAAAAGCTCCAGGAGAAGATGGAATTACTGTAGACATCATACAAGAAGCAAGTGGAGAAATCGAAACAGTACTCGCCCAAATTTTCACTCGATGCCTTAATGAAGGAAAGATTCCTGAGGATTGGAACACCGCTACAATGATCCTGTTACATAAGAAAGGTGACATTGAGGATCTCGGAAACTACAGACCTATCAGCCTCCTATCAGTAGTTTATAAAATCTTCACTAAAGTTCTTTCACACCGCTTAAAGGTAACACTGGACATGGCTCAACCGAGAGAACAAGCTGGATTCAGGAGTGGCTACAGCACAATAGATCATATCCACGTGCTGAGAGAACTAATTGAAAGAGCAAGGGAATATGAACTTCCATTGTGCATGGCTTTTATCGATTATGAAAAAGCCTTTGATTCGGTGAAACCATCAGCAGTTACAATGGCTCTGAAAACCTGCGGTATTGAAGATGCATACATTAATATTATTAATAACATCTATGAAAATGCAAGTGCAAAGATTAGGCTGTTTGAAAATACAACACACGTAAAAATTGGAAAGGAGTGAGACAAGGTGACACCATATCTCCGAAGCTCTTTAATGCCACATTGGAGGGTGTTTTTCAGTCGCTGAGCTGGAAAAACAAGGGGATAAAGATTAATGGAGATTATCTAACCCACCTTCGTTTTGCTGATGACGTAGTCATTTTTGCAACTACCCCATCAGAGCTCCAGAGTATGATCCAGGAACTTGCTGACAAGAGTAAAGAAGTGGGATTAAAAATGAACTTTCAGAAGACAAAAGTGATGTTCAATGCTTTTACAAGAAATGAAGATTTATCGATTGATGGAGAAAAGCTGGAGATAACAGACACGTACGTTTATCTTGGACAGCAGATATCAAGTGAGGGTCACATTGATGAAGAAATTAATCGGCGTACAAAACTTGCCTGGAGAGCTTTTGGAAGAAACAGCATAATTTTCAAGAGCAATATGCCATTATGTCTTAAAAGAAAAGTGTTTGATCAATGCATCCTTCCAGTGCTTACGTATGGTGCAGAGACGTGGACCTTAACTAAAAGAGACATACAAAGGCTGCAGACAACTCAAAGCAGCATGGATAGGTGCATACTTGGTGTAACCAGGAGAGATAAGAAGAGGAACTCGTGAATCCGAAAAATGACAAGAGTGGAAGACATCATGATCAGAGTTAAATCCCTGAAATGGCAATGGGCTGGACATACTGCCAGAAGGACAGATCATCGATGGACAGCCGAAATTTTAGATTGGATTCCAAGGGACAGGAAAAGACCCAGAAGAAGACCACATGGGAGATGGGTGGATGAAATTCGAAAGTATGCAGGGGTGACATGGAGGAGACTGGCACAAGACAGACCGTTGTGGAGGAAACTTGGAGAGACCTTCGTCCAGCAGTGGATTGATAATGGTTGACAATGATGATGATGATATATATATACAGGGTGTCCAAAACATAACTATGCAATGAAAGTAACACTTAACATGTCGAACTGTTTCCTACAGGAAATGTAGGATATGGGCCCCACCCTGACGTCCAGACATGTCTGCACACAATTCTGCATGTTGGTGAAGACCTTTTTCAGGGTATGTGGTGTGATTTGTTGGATGTGGGTCGCTATTGCAGCCTGTAGCTCTTGAAGTGTATGCGAATTACCTGCGTACATTTCCCCCTTCAGTGCTTCCCACAGGAAAAAGTCAGACGGTGTCAGATTCGGTAACCGGGCAAGCCACAGTCCCCGGGAGTCGATGCGATTTACGAAGAATTCTTCCACGAGCTGTATTAATGCGCCATCGGCGTGAGCAGTTGCACTGTCTTGCCCGATTGTGTTAATTCGGATATGAATGGTTGGATAATCTGCGAAAGTACCGTTCTGAGTTTATGGTTTCACTGAAGAAAATGATCCCAATAACGCGCGGACGAGTCATGCCACACCATACAGCGACCTTCTGGTTGTCGAGAGACACTTCCTTAAATTCGTGGGGATTTTCAGTACCGCACAGGCGAGTGTTTTGGCTCTTGATGTATCCAGACAGGTGTAACCATGACTCATCTGCCAAAAAAAGTCAGTTCCAGAATGTCTTCTTCTTCTTCAGACAGGAACTCTTGGAACCACCTGAAGTACCGAACACGGGCCTCGAGGTCTGTATCTTTCAGCTGATGCACGACAAACACTTTGTACGAGTGGAAACTTATCTTCCTTTACAGAATATCGGGGGGTGTATTCTTTGGCACATTCGCTTCTTGTGACAGCCGCCTTCCGGACTTGTGTGGACTCCTCTATATCCTATCCCGGGTATCCTGTATGGTCTCATCTGCCGTGGATGGCATGCCGGGGCACGGGGCATCCAGAACACTGCCAGTTTCAGAAATTTCGCTATGATCTGACGTGCCATATTACGGTGGGGACTTCTGCATCACAAAATTTTCTAACGAACTGTTTTTGCACTTCGTCCGTGTACTTGTCGTCATGGCAAAAGACATGTTCCTCTAAAAACACTCTCTGTTCAACTGTCAGCATCATTGTCCTTGTGCCGAGACCAGTGATCAATCGACACGTCTGCCTCCGTCGACCAAGCGCTCGGGAATGACCTTCGCTCGGAATGTCAGCTGCTCGTGCCTCGGGGTGGGGAGACATGAAGTTTACCAGGCACAGAGCACTGCCACGTGGCGGGTCACTTGTACTGTAATTCCATCAAAAATTTCTTTATTATAACATTACTGCTTTTCGTACATCAGTACACAGTCATTATTCGGACACCCTGTTTATATACATACACACACACCGGTATGCCAGTTTATCATGTGCACTTGCCCTCGTTACCTTAAATGGCTTACTACTCCAACGCGTAAGACGACAAGTGAACGCGATGTGCGATTTAAATCATGCAGATTAGCTCGTCGAGCATGAGTTAACATTCGACTGCAGATCAAAATGGGCAAAACGAGAGATCCGAGTGTCTTTGAATGGGACATGATAGTTGATGACAGGCGTGCCAGTTCGAGTTTTCCCAAAAGACCATCTTTCTGGACTTTTCACGCAAACCGAAGCAAGGGTTTACTGTGCGATAAGCAAACAAATTTAAGCGCTCGGAGATCTTGTAGACGAAAACAGCTGGTAGATTTGAGCAATTAAAGAAATTCCCGAAAATCTTGCGAGCGAAGAAATCGACTACAACTCGAAACATTACTGCAAAATTAAACTTTGGTGTACTGAGGGTCATCGAACGCACCGCGTACCGGACCATATCGCGAATGTGCTGCGCTAGCTGACTATCATGTTGCCAGTTTACTTTGACCCTCTGATCCACTGACAGTTTTCGTCTAAAAGATCGCCGATTGATGCAAGTGTTTTACGCGGCAACATTCACGGCAAACCCTAGCTACGGTTCTGCGTAAAAAGCAAAGATAACGGCCTTTTGGGAAATGCTCGATTCAGCATACAATCATATAAACTATCATACACTATCTACCAACAAGTAATTGGACACCCCTGCAATCAACGATATCTGCGGTCTTGATACACGTCACGGCCGCCGCCGTTAAATATCGTGTGGGAAACAACAACGCAACCAGTCGCATGCAAGATGCCACGCAGTTAGGAGCTCTCTGATTTCGAGAAAGGTGTAATCGTCGGGTATCACATAAATGGCCGATCCATACGTGACATATTCAACGAGTTGAAGTACCCAAAATCGACAGTGGCCTACGTGATTGGCAAGTGAAAGACGAGAGTTGACTGTCGGAATGTGCCCCGACCCTGCAGACCCACAAAACTGGAAGTTAGAGACCAACGGGTGTTGGCCAGAGAAATTCGGAAGAACCGCACAAAATCGATGGGACACATCCGCGAGGAGTTACAGCAGGCATCCTGGAGTGTTCTTTCGATGAATATTATCGGTAAGGAAGCCCATCTGCTCGGTTATCATGAGCGTGCTGCCGCCCACAAGCCTTTGATCACCAAGTCCAATAGTGCTGCTCGGCTAAAGTGGTGCAAAGAACGTCGACAGTGAACCGTTGAACAGTGGAAACAGGTTCTCTGGAGCGAAGAATCAAGGTTCACCCTCTGCCGTTCGGATGGCAGGGTCTGGGTTTGGCGTCTGCCTGGAGAACGCCTCCTGCCGTAATGTAGTGTGCAAACTGTGAGGTTCGGTGGCTGTGGAATTATGTTACGGGGGTGTTTCTCCTGGTATGGCACGGGACCCTTGGTCGCAATTCCTGGTAGACTCAACGTCGAGACCTACTGCACCATTTTGGATGACCATGCGCTTCCTACGTTGTGGGAGTTTTACGGAGTGGACCCATGTTACTTTCAGGATGACAATGCCACCTGTCATGTTGCGAGGTCCACCATGGCTTGGTATGGTGACAATGGGGTTAATCGAATGAACTGGCCTGCGTAGAGCCCGGACCTTAACCCTATCGAGCACCTCTGAGACGAGTTGGAGCGTTGACTTAAGGGGTGCCCCCACCGTCCGAAATCAGTGAAGGAACTGACCTGTATTCTCCTAGCCGAGTGGAAGAAAATACCGCTAACCGTGGTACAACGCCTGGTTGAGAGTATACCCCGGAGGGTCGCAGCTGTAATCGCCGCTCGTATGGAAGTTCTACCAACTATTGAAGGTGAATAAACTTTGTTTTCCTTTGCTATCACAGGTGTCCACTTACTTGTTGGTAGATAGTGTAGTACATTCAGAGGGGCTCAGAGCGCTCAGTTTGCCCATCCTGAATTTTAATCGAACGTTAAATAATGCTCGATGAGCTAGTCTGTCTGATTTATAGCGCACTCTGCGCGAACATGCCGTTTTACGATTTTGAATGAGCCATTTACGTAATGGGGGCATGCTTATCTAATATGCAGAAAACAAATTGCACATCTGGCTACACATACACAACCTGTGGTCAAAGGTATCCGGACACTTGTTTATCCACGCACTTTCTATAATGGGAAAATAATTAATATCGGGTTTTGCAAACCTTTGCTGCTATCACAGCCTCCAATCTGTTCCTAAAGCGTTGCACTAGGTTTTAGCAAGCTGCTGGAGCCGTCACCGTCTGGCGGTTCGGCCTGTCTTGGTGTTCTTTGGGATGGAGATCGAGGGTTCTCTGCAGGCCAGTCAATTTCTTGCAAAGCCATGTCATCAATCCAAATATAGCGCGGACGTTTCTTTGTGGACAGCGGCATTGTCCTATTGGTAAGTTGGTAAAGAAAAGATCCTGCACCGATGCTGTCAGAATGTTTGGAGAACAGAATTGTGGAGAATGTCATTACACGCTGCAGAGTTAAGATCCCCGAGCACTGAAACTAGAAGGTACACCTCAGACCACGAAAAACAGAAACAGAGCATGGTGCCTCTTCCACCCAACATCACAACTGGTGCAGCATATTCTGGCAGGTAGCGTTTACTTGGCATCCATACCCAGAATCGTCCGTTGAACTTCTAGATGGTGAAGCGTAGTTCTTCACAGCAGAAAAAGCGTTTCCACTGCTGCAGAGTCCACTCGCTCCAAGCTTTACATCAACCCAACCGACGTTAGGCATTGATCTTGCTAATGCTAGGCTTGGGTGTGACTCCTAGACCAAGGAAACCCATTATCTTCAGCCCTTTACGAACCGTTATAAAACTCCTCTGGCGTTGCATCTAGAGAAATTTTGGAACTCGGTGGTAAAGGTTACAACCGAATCACCAGCTTAAACACTCGGCGGCCCTTAGAAGGTTTCACAAATCGCACTGTTGTTGCACCCAGAGCACCTTAATCCCATTGAGCACCTATGGGATGAATTAGAGCGCCGCATAAGTTTGGAACCAAGGCCTGCTACTAAGCCACAGTTAGCGGCAGCATCATGTACTGAATGGAAGCGCATACCCATCGCTGTGTTCCAAAACCTTGTCGAAAGAATGTCTCGAAGGGTCAGTGGATGCATTAAGGCCAAATGTGGACCGACACCGTACTAATGTATGTCAATAAATGCTGTGTTGTGTTTCTCTTCTAGGTGTCCGGTGACTTTTGTCACTGTAGTGTACATACAATTATACATAGATGTATGTGTGTGTGTGTGTGTGGCGTGTGTGTGTGTGTGTGGCGCGTGTGTGTGTGTGTGTGTGTGTGTGTGTGTGTGATATACATATATGTGCGAGTATGTAAACATGCATCCAATATGCAAGGTTTTTGTACAATTGTTTTAAAAGTAATGTTGCGAACTGAAAATACACAGCAGAAGAACATGTCGTCAAGAAGAACGTTGTGATCAATAAGATTTTAAGAAGACTTCCCTGAAATGCCGATGTAAATAGATATAATTTTAATCCCTTACAAAAGCTGGCGTATTTCACCAGTTTGAACTATCATCGTTTTCTTTGTCTTTCTAGAAATTGACAGTTTTCATGAGCATTGAGATCCTGATAACTCTATGTGTCTCTAGTTTAAGTGTTAACGATTGCAGAAATGTGAGCAAATCAGAAATAAGAAACATACACAAGAACTCGGTCTTACCGTAAGCTGAAATCCAAGCCGGTAGTACCAGAAGCCAGCATACTAATCACTTTGCACTTCTGATTTATTCACGTCCCTGCAGTCATTAACACTTAAACTAGAGACTGAAAGAGTTATCCGAATCTCAATGCTCATGGAAACGGCCAATTTTTAGAAAGACAGAGGAAAAGATGAAAATTCGAAATGATGAAGTACGCCTTCTGTGAGGGATTAAAATTATATTGCTTTATATCGGCATTTAAGGGAAGATTTCTTGAAATCTTATTGATCAAAACGTTCTTCTTGGCGATATATTCTTCTGCTCTGTATTTTCAATTTGCAGCTTTCGGTAAGACCAAACGTATTTCAGCACTCCAGTATGCATATTTAATATGCGCAAGCATTGATATTCAGTAAAAGAGAATCGTGTTTTTTATTTTATTCGCTGGCTTAATTTTTAGATTCAGCTCGCCTATCGTCTATTACATCTTAAGTTACAGCCTATCTACTCTACACACATTTTCCGGTTGAGCTTCCCTGTGTTATTCAAACCTTTATGTACAAATAATACGGAAAAGCAGCTCTTTATTTTTCCACTCATATAGTATCTTAAAGCACAGTTTGTACAATTCGTCAAAATATTGTGGTAAAATCTGTCACGGCTATGAGGTACTTGAAAATTGAGGTACAACCTGCTTGACCTTCGGTGTGTGCTGCACCATCCTATTTGAGATAGTTAACACCGCCAGTTAATTTTTCAGACACTTTTCTGTAAGGATCTGTAATGCTGTTTGCAAGAAGGTAACGAATTGTAAAATGCAGGATTTAATTCTTGAAACTGTGGATGGAACAAGAAAAGCTGAAGCGGGTTCATGATCTGTGAGAGCCTACGCACAGGCATTGATATTTATTTCTGATATACAGTATATTCCCGAGCTCTTAGAAAGAAGCGTACTTTAACTCTTAAAATTCTGTTACACTTTGTGCATTTAGGAACGTGTGCTTTAATGGATGACAGTAGGCACACAAGCTGAACAATTCATCGTTCCCGCAGAACATCGATCAGTGTAATAAAAGGGCAGTAAGCATTTAACGACGGGAGAGTTTCAACTGCGATGCAATTGTGTAGAACGCAGTAATTAATCTTACATTTAAGTTAGTCGTAAAGCAGTTCCATGCACTTTTAGCTTTCCTAACTCTCCAGCGCCATTAGTGTCCTTGTAAGACATGTCGAAGAGTATTTCTTTCTTTGTACTGAAGCCACTCATGCTCATCTGGCTGTTGGCTTTGTTTCACTGAAGTATTTCTTTGATAGATCACTAGCGGGCTGCCGCATATTCATTAGGAGAAGTCATTTGTACCAAAAAGAACGAATTCACGTTTAATCTTGGGCCGAAAGAACGTGATTTTATTCCGTTCGTTAAAGGAAGCAGTGGTTCACTGTTGCTGAGATGTGGAATCAAAAGTACAGAGTTCTGAGTTTCCGTTCCAGTGGAGATTTTCTAAGCATTTTTTGTGTCACACTAATTTTATCCTTTGCTTTAATGCATGTTCAGAGCCATTGCAACTTCAAGAACCTACACTACATTAAAGCACGACTCAAGCTTGAATTTTCGTCTTTTCCTTCGGGCTATAACGACCACTATAAGCAATTCGGACTACAAGCGGTCGTGCTTAATTTGGGGTAAAATGTTCGAAAGGAAATTAGAGCCACAGCGCCGTAAGACAAGCGGACAGCTCATGACTCAACCGGAACTCGAACGCGAGCCGATCTCAGACGAATGATCAGAAGCCAACTCTTCAGGCCACTTGGGCAGTAATCTCCAACATTCACAGCAGTGTGTCATGAGCACACCTAACTTGATGTGCTTTTCTTAGGAATTGCGAACTTCTTACTTTGTTGAAAGAAATCACAGAACACATTGCAGTCTTTGCAGAATTTTGTCATCTTAAGAAATTTCGTAAAATACATGAAAGGGAGAGCAATTTGCAACTAAGTGTTAATAAAAGATTTATGCCAATAGATTTAAAGAATTAGGACAAGCCTATGCCCGCTTGAGGATTAATTAATGGATCGCCGTTAAATTTATATACCATTAATCAGAATTGGGTGCTCCACGAGTTCTGAGGGTAAGAAAGTCCTTCCTTCTTTAGGATCATTATCGACTGCTATCTAGTTATCATGGTCATACAAAACAAATCTACTTCAAGGTAACAACGTAAATAAAATTTTGAAATAGATTAAACAAAGTTATGCTACAAAATTTGGCTTATTTTCATTTAGTACGTTATAACATTTGTTTTAGAATAGGAAAATGCGTGCTGAATAGTATGAAGATTGAGAAAATGATAGCAACAATACAGTAACAGGAAACAGAAAATACGATATTTCAGACTTTAATGCACACTGCGTTTTCCTGCCAGTCATTGAAATTCGTGCTCACCTGCAAAAGAAACTACACCATTACAAAGAGCTTTTTTCATTGGGAGCACCCCAGCAGGAGTTTAAATCTCATCATTTAAATGTTCTTCCTTTCTTTGTTCTCTCCTTTGGAGAAATGTGCAGCTTCTTAGCGCCTTTTAACTGATCTGTTAGAGACAAAACCAACGCTCCTGATGAGATCATGTGAATTCATTATATACCTAAAATGACGCCAGGGAACTCCTCGGGGAATTCAATAGTGGGAAGAACTCTCTAAGGAACTTGCTTTTTTGGTAATCACTTAGTCTCTCCATAAAATATTAAATTTAAAGGCTTAGGCTTTTTTTTATCAGTTTTCAAACCGTCGTGGTCATATCCATAAATCTTTCCTAGAAGATCAAATTAATTACAATGCAATTCTCGAGCCTGAAACATAAATAAATAGGACTTAGACCTAGGCATAGGCGTCTTTAATAAGTTTTATACCACCATTATCATATTCATAAGATTAGCCTAACAAATCAAGTTAAAAATGTTGGACTTTTACTTAGGCACCAAACATAAATTGTTAATCACCAGGTCTAGACCTTTTTGGAAAATTTTTATATTTTATCACACAAGACATGTGAATATGATCACGGAGGCATAAAATTAATAAAAAGACATATGATTAAACCTAGGATGTATTACATAATGCTTTGTGTTTCAGCAAATGTGCCACATAATTGACTTGCTATTCTGTGAAAATTTCATGAACATGAGAACGGCGGATTGAAAACTGAAGAAAAAAAAGGTTTATGCATGGGGCTAATTTATCTTTTGTGCCAGAGTAAAAGCGTTATACTGTAATTCTGACTTGTTATGTAAACCTTATTAGTACAGCGAATTAAAAATTACTAAAAAAACAAAAGCCCTCGTAATTAATGTTTTGTGAGGGAGTAAAAGTGCACCATTATTAAATTAGCTTGCTATGTTACATTGTCAATATTGGAACGACAGATTAAAAATTGCAAAAAAGACCCAGGCCTAGGGCTTTAAACCATTAACAATCCACTGCTGGATGAAAGTATCCCAAAGTTTCTTCCACAAAAAACTGTCTTAAGCCAGTCTCTTCCATGTCAATCCAGCAGGGTTTCGAATTTCATCCACCCATCTTCCACGTGGTCTTCTTCTGGGGCTTTTACAATGCCTTAGTAACTAATCTAAAATTTTGGTTGTCCATCAGTGGTCCATTCTTATGGAAACATGCCCAACCCATTGACATTTCAGGGGCTTTACTCTGATCATGATGTCTGCCACTCTTGTCATTTTCTTGATCCACGAGTTACTCTTCTTATCTTTCCTGGTTACACCAAGCATGCATCTCTCCATGTTACTTTCAGTTGTCTGCAGTCTTTGTATGTTTATTTTAGTTAAAGTACACGACTCTGTTCCGTACGTACAAAATGGAAGAATGCATTGATTAAACACGTTTCTTTTAAGTCAAAATTCCAGTCTACAGTTTCGGTTCTTCATCGATGGTCCGCTCTTCTCGCAACATGTGCAGCACAATGATATTTCAAGAGTTTTACTCTGATCATGATGTATGCCACTTTTGTCATTTTCTTGATGCAAGAGTTCCTCTTTTTATCTTTCGTAGTTACACCATGCATGCATCTCTCCAAGCCTCTTTCAGTTATCTACAGCCTACAAGACATGCAAATTTATACGTACGTCTTTTTTTAGTTAAGGTCCATGTCTCTGCTCCGTAGGTACGAATTGCAAGAATGCATTGATTAAACACTTTTCTTTTAAGTCATAATGGCATATTGCTCTTGAAAATTGAACGGTATCTACCAAAACCTCTGCAAACAAATTTTATACGCCGATTAAATATTTCATCAATGTGATCCTCTCTTGACCACAGTTGCCAAAGGTAAATGAGGGCCTCAGTTATCTCCAGCTTTCTCCCATCAATGGATAAATCTTCATGTTTTGTAAAAGCATTGTACATCAGTTTTGTTTTCTGAAATTTCATTTTAAATCCCACTTTTTTACTCTTGTCAGCAAGTTCCTGGAACATAATATTCAACGCTGAGAAAGCAGTTGGAAAAATAACTACGTTATCAGAAAAACGAAGGTGAGTTAAATAATCTCTGTTAATCTTTATCTCCTTGTTTCCCTAGTTCAGTGAATGAAAGACATTTTGCAGTGTGGTACTAAAGCGTTTGGGAGACATGGTTATTACCTTGTCTCACTCCCTATACAATTTTGATTGGTGCTGTATCATCAAATATCCCAACATTTTTACTTGCATTTTAATAGATAGTATTAATAATATGCTAATGTATGTATCTGCGATGCCGTAGGATTTCAAAGCCATTGTAACTGCTGGTAGGTTCATGGTTTCACGGAATCATAATCAATAAAGCCAAACATAATAGAAGTTCCATTCCCACGTTCTTTCAATTAGTACTCCTCTTACGTGAATATGATCTACAGTGCTGTAGCGACCCCTGAATCCAGCCTGTTCTCTCGGTTGAGCCATATCAAGGCTTTCCGTAGCTTATATACAGTATATATACCCAGTCAAGTCACATTATTGTGACAAACTCCTACTTTCGAAGTCATCAGCGCGTAGCCAATGAAAGAAGGCACGTGTCGTGAGCTGGCTTGGAGGGTATATAAGATGTGCTGTAGGCATTCTGAAAACATATCACTCATTATTGTCATAGATAAAAGAGCAATTTATCAGATTTGCAAAAAGGGATGATTATCGGCTTTCGAACCAAATGTGGCATTATTTCTGAAACAGCGCAGTTTGTGAACTGTTCACATGCTGCTGTGGTTAAAGTGTATCGTGATTGGAGAAATGGCACTATTGCGAATAAGCGCCGTGGAAACTGCAGAGCACCACGTGCCATTGATGTGAGAAGTGAACGTCGGCTTCGAAGATACTTGATGGCCGATCGACACACTAGAGGGAAGCAATTTACTGGTCGAATGAACCAGGGGGCTACTGGAAGTGTGTCTAAATTGACAGTTCCGTGAACCCTGCTGCGTATGGGGCTCTGATGCAGACGGATGGTCACTGCACCTATGCTAAAGAAGGTGCATCGGCAGAAAATGCTTACATTTGCACGGCAGTATCGGAATTGGTCCTCCGCTGATTGGCAAGGGATTGCCTTCTCCGATGAGTTATGTTTTCTGCTTCATCGAACGGATGGACGTTAGCGTTTAAGGTGAGAAACATCGGAGAACGAACCTTCAACCATTGCTGGAAAAACACAAGCTGGTGGGGGCAGCGCTATGGTCTGGAGAATGTTTTCGTGGCATTCTCTGGGTCCACTCATAGCTGTGGAAGGCACAATGTACCGAATACCTTATGAATCCATCTTTGCAGACCACGTACACCCATACATGCTGATTGTCTTCCCTGCGGCGGATGGGATCTTCCAGCACGACAATGCAACGTGTCACACAGCTGGAAATGTCCGAGAGTCGTTGTAAGATCACGATGAAGACTTCAAAGAACTTCCCTGGCCCCCTAATACCCCAGACTTGAAACCAATTGAGGATCTGTGGTACCACCTCGATCGTGTTGTTCGTTGTATGGATCCTATCAGCACGGACCCTCCAGCAGTTGTCAGATGCTCTGCAGTCATAATGGCTCAACATACGTGTGAACAGGAACTACAAAGGATCAAGTGGGACATCGTAGGGCTAAGTGAGGTAAGGAGAAAAGGAGAAGATCTCATCGAACTGAAAAGTGGACATCTCTTCTACTATCGTGGGACAGATACTGGCAGAACTAGTGGTGTTGGATTTATAATAAACAAGAAACTGAAGGAAAGTTGTAGAAGTTAAAAGTTCCTCTGACAGAGCTGCACGACTTGTTATCCAACTCTCTAAAAGATACCAGGCTCAGATTATTCAAACTTATGCACCCACCACAAGTCATCCTTAAGAAGAAATTGAAGAATTTTATGAGGAAATTTGTCATCTAAATAATAAAGGTAAGCAGCACTTGAAAATAATTATGGGAGATTTCAATGCAAAAATAGGGCAAAAGGCAACAGAATGAAACTTCAGTAGGTAAATTCGGTCACGGCAACAGAAACCAGCGTGTAAATACTCTCGTTGAGTTTGCAGAGGCAGAAGGGTTTTTCATCTTGAACTCCTTCTTCAAGAAAAAGCCACACAGGAAATGGACATGGAGACATCCAAATGGGACGACAAGTGAAATTGATTTTATTATGTGTAACAAAAAATTCGTCATAGAAGACTGCAGTGTGCTAAACAAGTTCTTTTTTTTTTTTTTTTTTTTTTTGATTGGAGGTTTAACGACCACCGTGAGCAACTCAATGGGCTATAAGCAGCCGCCCGTCCCTAATTTAGGGTCACTGGTTCCAGGGAAGGGAGAGAGCCAGTGCCGTAAGACAAACACAGCATCCATGCCTCACCGGGATTCGAACCCGGACCCCGTTTGGGCGAATGATCAGAGGCCATCGCTTAGACCACTGCGCCACCGGGGCGGCCTAAACAAGTTCAACACAGGTAGTGACCATAGATTGGTGAGATGTAAGATGCACCTCAACACTAAACTTGAACTTGGCAAGCTCATAAGACAAACAAAATCTATTGACATAACCAACCTTAAAAAACACCATAATACCTTCTAGTTGGAACTGAAGAACAGGTTCTCTGCTTTCGAAGGCCTAACATCGGAAGAAGTGGACATCTTTGAAGTTAACAGAAAAGTAACCACAGCTCTTATGGAAACAGCAACAAAATTAGCTGGGTCTAAGAACAAGTTGCATGTAAACAAATTATCAGGAAAAACGAAAATGTTGATGCAAAAAGAAGAGAGATGAGGACAACTAAAGAAGATGTGACTTCCAAAGTGGAATATATAGAGCTATGCAAGACAGTAAGAAAAAGTATCACTGAAGACGTAAGAAAATTCAACTGTGAACTAGTGAGGAAAGCAATTGAAAACAACCAAAGCCTAAAGATAGCAAAGGGACATCTCAGTAAGGGAAGAAAACAGATTATGGCACTAAGAAAAGAAGATGGTTCTGTAACAAGAAATAGAGGCGAAATTTTGACAAGAGTGAAAGATTTCTACTCCAAATTATATGAAAGGGATGATACATGCACTCCAGACATCATGAAAGATACCAGTACCAGAGTTCCTCCAGTCCTTCCAGCAGAAGTTGCACATGCAATCAAGAACATGAAGCGGGGAAAAGCTCCAGGAGAAGATGGAATTACTGTAGACATCATACAAGAAGCAAGTGGAGAAATCGAAACAGTACTCGCCCAAATTTTCACTCGATGCCTTAATGAAGGAA
Organism: Macrothele yani; assembly: GCA_039090855.1. Lineage (NCBI taxonomy): Eukaryota > Metazoa > Arthropoda > Arachnida > Araneae > Macrothelidae > Macrothele > Macrothele yani. Next base: position 76,250,955 of record CM077007.1, on the reverse strand, counting down.
AGATTCCTGAGGATTGGAACACCGCTACAATGATCCTGCTACATAAGAACGGTGACATTGAGGATCTCGGAAACTACAGACCTATCAGCCTCCTATCAGTAGTTTATAAAATCTTCACTAAAGTTCTTTCACACCGCTTGAAGGTAACACTGGACATAGCTCAACCGAGAGAACAAGCTGGATTCAGGAGTGGCTACAGCACAATAGATCATATCCACGTACTGAGAGAACTAATTGAAAGAGCGAGGGAATATGAACTTCCATTGTGCATGGCTTTTATCGATTATGAAAAAGCCTTTGATTCAGTGAAACCATCAGCAGTTACAATGGCTCTGAAAACCTGCGGTATTGAAGATGCATACATTAATATTATTGATAACATCTATGAAAATGCAAGTGCAAAGATTCGGCTGTTTGAAAATACAACACACATAAAAATTGGAAAGGGAGTAAGACAAGGTGACACCATATCTCCGAAGCTCTTTAATGCCACATTGGAGGGTGTTTTTCAGTCGCTGAGCTGGGAAAACAAAGGGATAAAGATTAATGGAGATTATCTAACCCACCTTCGTTTTGCTGATGACGTAGTCATTTTTGCAACTACCCCATCAGAGCTCCAGAGTATGATCCAGGAACTTGCTGACAAGAGTAAAGAAGTGGGATTAAAAATGAACTTTCAGAAGACAAAAGTGATGTTCAATGCTTTTACAAGAAATGAAGATTTATCGATTGATGGAGAAAAGCTGGAGATAAGAGACACGTACGTTTATCTTGGACAGCAGATATCAAGTGAGGGTCACATTGATGAAGAAATTAATCGGCGTACAAAACTTGCCTGGAGAGCTTTTGGAAGAAAACAGCATAATTTTTAAGAGCAATATGCCATTATGTCTTAAAAGAAAAGTGTTTGATCAATGCATCCTTCCAGTGCTTACGTATGGTGCAGAGACGTGGACCTTAACTAAAAGAGACATACAAAGGCTGCTGACAACTCAAAGGAGCATGGAGAGGTGCATACTTGGTATAACCAGGAGAGATAAGAAGAGGAACTCGTGGATCCGAAAAATGACAAGAGTGGAAGACATCATGATCAGAGTTAAATCCCTGAAATGGCAATGGGCTGGACATACTGCCAGAAGGACAGATCATCGATGGACAGCCGAAATTTTAGATTGGATTCCAAGGGACAGGAAAAGAACCAGAAGAAGACCACATGGGAGATGGGTGGATGAAATTCGAAAGTATGCAGGGGTGACATGGAGGAGACTGGCACAAGACAGACCGTTGTGGAGGAAACTTGGGGAGACCTTCGTCCAGCAGTGGATTGATAATGGTTGACAATGATGATGATGATGATATATATCATCATCTATATATATATATATATGTATATAGCTGAAAACAGACAAACGAAGCCATAAGAGAATTTGTCATTGGTCTGCAATCCTTATTTTCTTCTTGATTTCTTAAAAATGGTTTTGTTCTTTTTTTTCTGCTTGCTCTCGGGCTCGTTTGTTTCGGAGGTTTTTATGGTTTTTTCCCTTATTGCTTTGATCACGGTTTTAATTTGTTTTAATTAAACAATCCTTTTTTCTTGTTTCGTTTTTAGATTTGTTTATGTATATATATACACTATTTACCTACAAGTAATTAAACACCTGTGATAGCAAAGAAAAACGAAGTTTATTCACCTTCAATAGTTGGTGGAGCCTCCACGAGCGGCTATTACAGCTGCGACCCTTCGGGGCATTCCCTCAACCAGGCGTTGTACGACGGCTAGCGGTATTTTCTTCCACTCGGCTTTGAGAAGACAGGTCAGTTCCTTCACCGATTTCAGACGGTGGGGGCCTTCCTTAAGTCGACGCTCCAACTCTTCCCAGAGGTGCTCGATAGGGTTAAGGTCCGGGCTCTGCGCAGGCCAGTCCATTCGATTAACCCCATTGTCACCATACCAAGCCATGGTGGACCTGGCAACATGGCAGGTGGCATTGTCATCCTGAAAGTAACATGGGTCCACCCCGTAAAAGTGCCACAACGTAGGAAGCGCATGGTCAGTAGGTCTCGGCGTTGAGTCTACCAGGTATTGCGATCAAGGGTCTCGCGCCATACCAGGAGAAACACCCCCAGAACATAATTCCACAGCCGTACTTCACAGTTGGCACAATACTTTACGACAGGAGGCGTTCTCCAGGCAGACGCCAAACCCAGACACTGCCATCCGAACGGCAGAGGGCGAACCTTAATTCATCGCTACAAAGAACCTGTTTCCACTGTTCAGCGGTCCACTGTCGAAGTTCTTTGCACCACGTTAGCTGAGCAGCGCTATTGGACTTGGTGATCAAAGGTTTGTGGGCGGTAGCACGTTCATGATAACCGAGCAGATGGGCTTCCTTACGGATGGTATTCATCGAAAGAACACTTCCGGATACCTGTTGGAACTCCTCGCGGATGTGGCTCATCGATTTGGCGCGGTTCTTTCGAATTTCTCTGGCCAGCACCCGTCGGTCTTTAACCCCCAGTTTTGTGGGTCTGCCGGGTCGCGGCACATTCCGACAGTCACCTCTCATCTTCTACTTGCCAATCACGTAGGCCACTGTCGATTTTGGGTACTTCAACTTGCTGGATATGTCACATACGGGTCGGCCATTTCTGTGATAGTCGACGATTACACCTTTCTCGAAATCAGAGAGCTCCGAACTGCGTGGCATCTTGCATGCGACTGGTTGCGTTGTTGTTTCCCACACGATATTTAACGGCGGCGGCCGTGACGTGTATCAGGACCGCATATTTCGTCGATTGCAGGGGTGTCTAATTACTTGTTGGTAGATAGTGTATATATATATATATATATATATATATCATCATCATCATCATCTTTGTCAACCATTATCAATCCACTGCTGGACGAAGGTCTCTCCAAGTTTCCTCCACAACTGTCGGTCTTGTGCCAGTCTCCTCCATGTCACTCCCACATACTTTCGAATTTCACCCATATCTTCCATGTGGTCTTCTTCTAGGTCTTTTCCTGTCCCTTGGAATCCAATCTAAAATTTCGGTTGTCCATCGATGGGCTGTCCTTCTGGCAGTATGTCCAGCCCATTGCCATTTCAGGGATTTAACTCTGATCATGATGTCTTCCACTCTTGTCATTTTTCGGATTCACGAGTTCCTCTTCTTATCTCTCCTTGTTACACCAAGCATGCACCTCTCCATAATTCTTTGAGTTGACTGCAGCCTTTGTATGTCTCTTTTAGTTAAGGTCCACGTCTCTGCACCATACGTAAGCACAGGCAGGATGCATTGATCAAACACTTTTCTTTTAAGACATAATGGCATATTGCTCTTGAAAATTATGCTGTTTCTTCCAAAAGCTCTCCAGGCAAGGTTTGTACGCCGATTAATTTCTTCATCAATGTGACCCTCACTTGATATCTGCTGTCCAAGATTAACGTACGTGTCTGTTATCTCCAGCTTTTCTCCATCAATCGATAAATCTTCATTTCTTGTAAAAGCATTGAACATCACTTTTGTCTTCTGAAAGTTCATTTTTAATCCCACTTCTTTACTCTTGTCAGCAAGTTCCTGGATCATACTTTGCAGCTCTCATGGGGTAGTTGCAAAAATGACTATGTCATCAGCACAACGAAGGTGTGTTAGATAATCTCCATTAATCTTTATCCCTTTGTTTTCCAGTTCAGTGATTGAAAGACATTTTCCAATGTGGCATTAAAGAGCTTCGGAGATATGGTGTCACTTTGTCTCACTCCTTTTCCAATTTTTATGTGTGTTGTATTTTCAAACAGCCGAATCTTTGCACTTGCATTTTCATAGATGTTATTAATAATATTAATGTATGCATCTTCAATACCGCAGGATTTCAGAGCCATTGTAACTGCTGATGGTTTCACCGAATCAAAGGCTTTTTCATAATCGATAAAAGCCATGCACAATGGAAGTTCATATTCCCTCGCTCTTTCAATTAGTTCTCTCAGTACGTGGATATGATCTATTGTGCTGTAGCCACTCCTGAATCCAGCTTGTTCTCTCGGTTGAGCCATGTCAAGTGTCACCTTTAAGCGGTGTGAAAAAACTTTAGTGAAGATTTTATAAACCACTGATAGCAGGCTGATAGGTCTGTGGTTCCTGAGATCCTCAATGTCACCTTTTTTATGTAGCAAGATCATTGTAGCGTTGTTCCAATCCTCAGGAATCTTCCCTTCATAAAGGCATCGAGTGATAATTTGGGTGAGTACTGTTTCGATTTCTCCACCTGCTTCTTGTATGATGTCTACAGTGATACTATCTTCTCCTGGAGCTTTTCCCAGCTTCATGTTCTTGATTGCTTGTGCAAATTCTGCTGGGAGGACTGGAAGAACTGTGGTACTGGTACTTTTCAAGATGTCTGGAGTACATGTATCATCCCTTTCATATAATTTGGAGTAGAAATCTTTCACTCTTGTCAAAATTTCTCCTGTATTTCTTGTTGCAGAACCATCTTCTTTTCTCATTGCCATAATCGGTTTTCTTCCCATACTGAGATGTCCCTTTGCTATCCTTTAGGCTTTGGTTGTTTTCAATTGCTTTCCTCACTAGTTCACAGTTGAATTTCCTTACGTCTTCAGTGATACTTTTTTGTACTGTCTTGCATAGCTCTATATATTCCACTTTGGAAGTCACATCTTTTTCAGTTGTCCTCATTTCTTTTCTTTTTGCATCAACATTTTCGTTTTTCCTGATAATTTGTTCACATGCAACTTGTTCTTAGACCCAGCTAATTTTGTTGCTGTTTCCATAAGAGCTTTGGTTACTTTTCTGTAAACTTCAGAAATATCCACTTCTTCTGATGTTAGGCCTTCTAAAGCAGAGAATCTGTTCTTCAGTTCCAACTTGAAGGTATTATGGTGTTTTTCAAGGTTGGTTATGTCAATACATTTTGTTTGTCTTATGAGCTTGCTACGTTCGAGTTTAGTGTTGAGGTGCATCTTACATCTCACCAATCTATGGTCACTACCTGTGTTGAACTTGTTTAGCGCACTGCAGTATTCTATGATGAATTTTATGTTACACATAATAAAATCAATTTCACTTGTCGTCCTATTTGGGTGTCTCCGTGTCCATTTCCTGTGTGGCCTTTTCTTGAAAAAGGAGTTCAAGATGAAAAACCCTTCTGCGTCTGCAAACTCTACGAGAGTATTTGCACGCTGGTTTCTGTTGCCGTGACCGAATGTACCTACTGAACTTTCATTCTGTTGCCGTTGCCCTATTTTTGCATTGAAATCTCCCATAATTATCTTTAAGTGCTCCTTACCTTTATTATTTAGGTAACGAATTTTCTCATAAAATTCTTCAATTTCTTCTTCAGGATGACTTGTGGAGGGTGCATAAGTTTGAATAATCTGAGCCTGGTATCTTCTGGAGAGTTGGATAACGAGTCGTGCAGCTCCGTCAGAGGAACTTTCAACTTCTACAACTTTATCCTTCAGTTTCTTGTTTATTATAAATCCAACACCACTAGGTCTGGCAGTATCTATCCCACGATAGTAGAAGGGATGTCCACTTTTCAGTTCAATGAGATCTTCTCCTTTTCTTCTTACCTCACTTAGCCCGATGATGTCCCACTTGATCCTTTGTAGTTCCTCTTCCAATTCAAGAAGCCTTGAATCAGAAGATAGGGAGCGTCCATTATACGTAGCTAAGGTCAGCATCAGATGGCAGCCTAGTCCGGTCCTCCGGGGATTCTTAGCACTCTCTGCCTTCATGTCGCACTGGCCGCTGCTTTGACCATGTACATTCCAGCTGCCGGAGACTGAGGGCCAAGATTTAAGTTGTGGAGTCATTTTGGAGGGGTGTGGCCATAACTCACCACGCTGGCCAAGCGGGTTGGTGAGTGTGGGATAGCATTTTCTCTCATCCCGATGATATAGTTATACCGCTATTTGCGGTCGTCAGAGCCCTTCAGTGGGAACAGGATGTACCACGAGAAGGCGGGGTTGACATTTGTCAAGGAGAGGCTGTGATGTTACGCATCACCTGACCTTACATCCCATATATATATATATATATAGATATGAAAATATATACAGAACAAAAATACAAAATTTCAAAACAAGTAAAAAACTGGAATAGGTTGCCGTCATCAGGAGAGCATCAACCTGTGGGAGTTTCCTTTCTAGTACCAACAAAGCGACAAGGCAGGCCAAAATTGTCGGTTGGTCTTTGTCATGGCGGTTTCTGTTCTGCGGTAAGCTTTTAATTCTTCTTTTTTAAACTTTATTTTTGTAATTTTTTTGTGTTTATTAGAATTTGGTTTTGTGGCCTAGGGAGCATGACCAGTTTTTTACTTGTTTTGAAATTTTGTATTTTTGTTCTGTAATATTTTCATTCTATATAAGCTACTACATGAGGTTTAGCTGCCTTCGGCGCTTCTCATGGTATTAGCCTTTTTGGTCTATTTTTCTTGTGTTAAATATATTTATTTATAAAGTTATTTTTTGTTTTATTTATGTACTATATATACATTAGAAGAAACTTGGAGAGACCTTTATCCAGCAGTGCATTGGTAATGGTTGACAATGATAACGATATACTTTAATGCACAATGAAATTTTCGCACCAAGAAAGAAGCATCGTATTGAACTGAAATTTTATGGAAGTATTGCTACAGAGGAAGGATACACATGATGGAAAAAACAGAGCTGCAGTACAACTACAGAACGAGTGGCATGTAGTCCGGTCATCTTCAATAGGGCGTCGCACTGCCTCGTGGGGCGATACATGCTGCAATACGGTCCGGCATGGAGGCGAACGGACGCCTGATGTTGTCCTGCGGCAGACTGGCGCTTTAACTGGTCCCACATATGCTCTATAGGGGTCATGTCCGGGGATCGGGCATTCCATGGAAGTTTCTGGTAATCCGAGCCGTGTGCGGGCGGGCATTATTTTGCTGATACAGTACACCTGGAATCCCGGCCAGGAATGGGAGCACATGGGGCCGTAGGATCCCATCCACATACCGTTGGCCCGTCGATGATCCACATACCACTACTAGAGCTGATAGGCTATCGTAGGCTATGGCTCCCCAGACCATAATGCCTGAAGTGGGGGAGGTGTGGCGTTCGATAGCGAGCTTGGAATTGTGCCGTGGATCCGGGGACCTCCACACCCGGCACGATGCTCATCTGTCCCCAAAAGGAAGCGGCACGCATCGCTAACACCACACGCAGCCAGTCTGAGACGTTCCACGTCGCACTGGCCTGGCACCACTGCACACGGAGCCGGCGATGTTCCGGTGTTAATGGCAGCACTCGTAAGAGGAGCTGGGATCGCAGATTAGCTTCCGCGAAGTGTCGGGAAATGGTTTGTGGGTACACCGGAGCTGTATAGTGGACCGGGACCCCGTGGGATCCGTACGCGCCTGGTGCACGATCCGTCGATCCCCTCTACCGGTCGTCCTCCTTGTCCGTCTGGAGCCGCTCCACCGTGTGGCAGTACTGTCACGTGTCCACTGCTCTCAACACAGTCGGACGGTGTTGTCAGAACGATCCATGTGGCAAGCTATACGGCGCGCCGAGCACCCTGCGGTTTTCTGCCCAATGATCAGACCTCTCTCAAAGTCCGTAAGTTCCGTAAATCGACGTCTCTGGCGTCTAGCCGGCATTCTCATCACTCTGTACTCTTGCTTGTGTGGGCCGGTGCTTTTCGCTTTCATGGAGCATCTACCACATAACGGTTGTTAGGCCTGCAGGATCGTGCTTGGAGCGCCACCGCAGTTTGTGTGGTCATGTGCACTCTCACCAAACGTGGATTAATTGCATACCACCACGCACTTTAGCTAATTCCAAAGCTTCGAGGTTGTAGCATGTTTTCTTCTTGGTGTTCAAATTTTATTGTCCGTGAGTATAAATATATATATATCATCATCATCATCATTGTCAAACTTTATCAATCCACCGCTGGACGAAGGTCTCCTCAAGTTTCCTCCACAACGGTCTGTCTTGTGCCAGTCTCCTCCATGTCACTCCCGCATACTTTCGAATTTCATCCACCCATCTTCCATGTGGTCTTCTTCTGGGTCTTTTCCTGTCCCTTGGAATCCAATCTAAAATTTCGACTGTCCATCGATGGTCTGTCCTTCTGGCAGTATGTCCAGCCCATTGCTCGTTCGTGACAGACGTAGTGTTGGTGGCTCCAATATTTTATGTATTTTAGTGTGGAATACCTCGTCCCTCACTCACCTGTTGTGTGGCTCGGCTGTCTAAAGGTACTGTGTACGTTGTGAGCTACATTTTTAGCGTTCTCATGCTCATATTAGTTCATATTCATCCGTTTTCTTATCGTTTGCTCGTTTGTTTACGTTTGGAAGCTGCCAACATGGCGGCTTCCGGTATTTCCTTATCATCTATGGACGTGGCGGATGCACGTCACGTCACACTTCCCACGTCCATGGAAGTTAACATACTCTGGTCCTCAGATGTGTCTGCTCAGATGCCTTCCCAGCTTTCTAGTACTCCTGCACCGGTGCCTTCACTGGATTTGGCTGCTCTTTCTTCTTCAGCTCCTGCATCTGTCTCGGTGCCCTCCCTGTGCACTACTGATTCTACTACCTTGCCTTCGGCCTGTACTCCTCTTCCCTCACAGCCTTCTGTGCCTGCCGGATCCGAACAGACTTCTCTTCCGAGGATGTCATTTGCCTCTGAAGTGCAACGAGGCGCTACTTCTACGTCGGATTCCTCTCAACCAGATGGTCTTTTGCAAGCAACACCTATTATTCAGGTATCCAACCACAAGGTGAAGGTAACGATTGATGACAATTCGCAGATTGGCCGTGAGTTACATAACCTCCTGGATAGAGGTGTGCTCTTTCATGCTTTACCAAATACTCCATTGCCACGCTACATGGAAGCCCTCTCTGGACAAGTGTCGTCTGCGCCCATTGTAGGAATTTCCCGTACTCCTCGGGGTATTTCGGTACAGTTCAATCACAAGGAGGATGCTGACTTTTTTCTTGCAAACAGACTTTTGATTGGGACAAACCATCTCATCCCGTCGCCTCTTTCCAAGAGACCGGTGAACATCACGTTCTGTCCTGTTCCACAGGAAGTGCCGGATACTGCCCTTCCTTTCCTTGTCAGTCATGTTAGTAAAATTGTTGGCAAGGTCCGTCGCTTCTCTGACGCTCCTCGCGGAACTCGATTTGCACATGCTACAGGACCTCGCCGTCAGTTATTGGTCGTCTTTCCCACCGAGAAAGCCTTGGCGGATTGCCCTACAGAAGCTACTGTTGAAATTGGCGCACGAACGAACAGTTTCAAGACTTTCACTGCTCACTATTGTACAAACTGTTTAACACAGAATCACACCACTGCCTCCTGTGACCGCGTTCGACGTGGACGTTCATCAAGTTTGCATCCCACTGCTGACTACATTTGTCTTTCTACTATCCCCACTACCGGTAGTTTGCCTGACGCGAATTCTTCGTTTCTCCGTCAGACGAACATTTCCGTCACGGACATTGCTGCCTTTCCTGCTCTCCCGACCCGTACGATTGTGCATCCACCTTTAAGATTGACAGAGTTGTCTTCGACTGCAGATGTGTCTACAGCGGAGTGTTCCGATCCGGGTGTGTTGAGTGGTGGTTTGGCAGATCGGCCGTCTGGCTCTCCTAGCCTCTCGGATATCAAATCTCCATTTACAACCTTGTCTACCATACCCTTGTTGCAACATCTTCCTGAAGCCTCGGCTGTTGTACCAGTCTCCACTAAGGCAGCTCAGCTACGTACTGCTTCTTCGGCGACGTTCATTTCCTCGTCTCCTGACTTATGAGGTGAGCCTGATCCACTAATGGATACATCCGCCTCAGCTTCTTCTTCGAAGCGGATTGGAACTTTCAAAGGCGCTGTAAAACTGAAAAAGTTAAAACAACTTTCTGTGCCACATTCTGAGGATTCATCTAGTGTTCCCGAGGTTTCCGGTTCTGGTGTTTCTCCACCTGATGATTCTTCAAACAGTATGCTTCTCCGCTCAGGTCCTGTCAATCCTCTCTCTGATGCTGAGGTTCTACAGGCCGTTGATACGTTTCCTCCAGTTCCTGGCCCACTGTCCAGACAGCAACTTTTACGTCTTTTTCAACCTGCACGTACGATTGTTGGTTCTGAAGAATTCCTTCACTCACCTGATCTGGACCTGTATGCAGCGGTAACGCAATTCGAAGCTTATGTGTCACTTTTTTAAATCTCTGTGTGCCACCGATCCTCGGTATCAGCCTTTTTGAGACGTTACACACGCCGTCTCGCCTCCTTGAAGGAGCTCGTTGAGAAGCATATATGTGATACCTTCTATCCTTTTACCGATGACCTTTAGCTCTCTTCCTCACACCGATTACTTTTTGTTCTCTCAATGCTAGGGGATTTGCGAACCCGTTCGCAGATTCCCTGGTTTTGCAGACTTAGTGCATGTTGATTCTGATGTTTTCATTGTGTGTTTTTACTGTGATTCATAAGTAATGTATTGCAAATTTGCTTTATTTGTGTGTTTGGCTGTGTTTCACAGGTAATGTATTTTAAATTTGCGATAATTGCGTGTTTTTGCTGTGTTTTCACAACTGATCGGTCTCGTTACTTGTGTGATCTCCTCATTATCTTATCTGTTGTTTCCTGAATTTGTGCCTGTTTTTTAAATTACCTATAATTGTGAGTGTTTGCTGTGTTAGTGCTTTCCTCTATCGCGGATTATTATGATGGTACGTTTGTTACCTGTGTTATTTTTCTAATGTTGCTGAGGTACTCAATGTTAATTTGCGCTCTAACCGCATTTCAGTTCCATTCGGTTGATTTATGATAGCATAGTACATTTCTTGCATTTGTGCACATGTGTTATAGTGTTTGACATGCCGTTAGGCCATTCATTGTTCGTGTGCATATTCATTTCCTTTCTGTGTAACATTGTGCTGCATCGTGGTTATACTTACTTTCCGCACTGTTGTTTTCTGTACTGCAGTTTTTAATGAATCTCCTATGTCTGTATTTCGTTATAGCAATAAACTGGGTACCACTATGGTACCCACAGTTACCAATACCAAAACCATTGTTCATTTCTTACAGACGTTTAGTTGGTGGCACCTACATTTTATGCATTCTATGCCTCGTCAAGGACTCACCTGTGGCAGGCCCCGCATGTTTAAAAGTACTGTGCACGTTCTGAGCTACATTTCTATCGATATCGTCCTTGTATTTATTCATATTCCTCCGTTTTCATATCGTTAGCTCGTTTTTTTACGTTTGGAAGTTACCAACATGGTGGCTTCCGGTCTATCTTTATCATTTCTGGGCGTGTCGGATGCACGTCACGTCGCACTTCCCACGTCCATGGAAGTTGACATACTCTCCTCCTCAGATGTGTCTGCTCAGGTGCTTCCCAGCTTCCTGCTACTCCTGCACCGATGAGGTCACTAGACTTGGCCGCGTCTTCTGCTTTTGCCTCTGCCTTGGTGTCCACCCTGGGTAAAACTACGACTACTGCCTTGCCTTTTGACTGTGCTTTTTTTCACTCACTACCTTCTGTGCCAGCCGGCCCAGCACACACGTCTCTTCCATAGATGTTATTTGATTGTACAATGCAGCGAGGCGCTGCTTCTACGCTAGTTTCTTCTCAACCTGATTGCCTGTTGCAATCAAAACCTGATATTCAGGTATCGAACCGCAAGGTGAAACTATTGATGAACATTTGCAGATTGGCCGTTAGTTCCATAGTCTCCTGGATAGAGGTGTGGTCTTTCATGCCTTACCGAATACGCCTTTGTCACGTTACATCGAGTTCCTCTCAGGTTATGTGTCGTCCGCGTCTATTGCCGAATTTCTGGTACCCATCGGGGTTTCTCAGTGCAGTTCCAGCTCAAGGAGGATGCTGACTTTTTTCTTGCACGCGGACCTTTGATTAGAACAAATCATCTCATTCCTTTGTCTCTTTCCAAGCGTCCGGTGAACATCACGTTTTGTCATATTCCACAGGCAGTGCCTGATACTGCGCTTCCTCTCCTTGTCATACATGTTTGCAAAATTGTGGGCAGGGTCTGTCGCCTTCCTGATGCTCCACGCGGAACTCGATTTTCACATCCTACAGGACCTCTCCCTCAGTTGTTGGTCGTCTTTCCCACTGAAAAAGCCTTGGCGGATTGTTCTTCGGAAGCTACTGTTGAAATTGGCTCCCACACTTAGAGTTTCATGGTTTTCACCAATCACTATTATGCTCACTGTCTCTCCCACCACTGCCTCCTGTGTGCGCATACTCAGAGGGTCTTTCTTCTAACTCGCATCACAATGGCAATCGTATTGGTCTTTGTACCATGCCCTCTTCCAGTGTTTTGCCTGACGTGACCACTCCTTCTCTCCGTCAGACGCACCTTCTAATCCAGGACAATGCTCCCTTTCCACCTCTTCCGCACCGCACGGTAGTAATCCTCCTTCTGGGTTAGCAGGAACATCTTCTACTACTGATGTGTCGCCGGTGGAGTGTTCCGACTCGGATGTGTGGAGTGGTGCTTCGGCCGACTGGCCCTCCTCCGTGTGTCTCGCATGTCAGATCTCCAACTACGACCATGTCTGCTGTTCTCCTGTTGCCGTACCTTCCTACTGCCTCGGCTGATGTTCCAGTGGCCACCGATGCTGATCGGGTACATACCTATTCCTCGGCGCAACATGTTTTCTCGTCTCCCGTTTGGGGTGTTCTTCCAGATCCGCCAATAGATTCATTCGCCTCAACTTCATCTACGAAACGGACTGGAGGTTCCAAAAGCTCTGTGAAACAGAAAAAGGTAAAACATCTTTCTGCTATTCCTTCTGTGGCCTCATCTAGTGTTCCCAATGTTTCCTGCTTCGATGTTTCTCCCCCTGTTGACTCCTCGAAAAGTATGCAGCCTCTGTTGATACCGATATCACTGCGCCATGGTAATGTACTATTTCTGTTTGCTCTTCAGTTTGTGTTGCATTGTGAACATACCTGTATTTTCCTCTTTATATTTTCTGTACTGCAATATTAAGTGATATCTCGTATGTTTGGGATCCCATTTATATCAATAAACTAAGCACCACTTTGGTACACACAGTTACCAAAACCATTGCTAGTTCTTGACAGACGTTGTGTTGGTGGCTCCTATATTTTATGCATTCTAGTGTCATATAACTCGTCCCGCACTCACCTATTGCATGCTTCGCCTGTTTAGAGGTACTGTGTACGTTTTGAGTTAAATTTCTGGCGATATCGTCCTTGTATTTGTTCATATTCCTCCGTTCTCATGTCGTCAGCTCGTTTGTTTACGTTTAGAAGCTGCCATCATGGTGGCTTCCGGTCTATCTTTATCATCTCTGGGTGCGGCGCATGCACGTCAAATCGTACTTCCTACGTTCATGGAAGTTGGCGTACTCTCTTCCTCAGATGTGTCCGCTCAGGTGCCTTCCATGCTTTCTGCTACTCCTGCTGCGGTGACTTCACTAGACTTGGCCGCGCTTTCTGCTTCTGCCTCTGCCTCGGTGCTCTCCGGGTTCGACTACGACTACTGCCTTGCCTTCTGCCTGTGCTCCTCTTCCCTCAGTGCTTTCTGTGCCAGCCAGCTCAGCACAGACTTCTGACTTCTCTTCCGAGTATGTCACGTGCCTCTACGTGCAGCGTGGCGCTGCTTCTAAGTCAGATTATTTTTAACCTGATGGTCTCTTGCAACCAACACCTATTATTCCGGCATCCAACCGCAACGTGAATGTAATTATTGATGAAATTCGTAGATTGTTCCATAATCTCCTGGATAGAAGTGTGTCTTTCATGCCTTACTGAGTACTTCTTTGCCACACAACATGGATGCTCTTTCAGGACATGTGTCGTCCGTGTCTATTGCCGGAATTTCTCCTGCCCCTCGGGGTATCTCAGTGGATTTTCAGAGCACGGAGGACGCTGACTTTTTTCTTGCACGCGTACTTTTGATTGGAACAAATAATTTCATCCCTTTGCCTCTCTCCAAGCGTCTGGTGAACATCACGTTCTATCCTGTTGCACAGAAAGTGCCTTATACTGCGCTTCCTCTCCTTGTCAAACATGTTTGTAAAATTGTGGGAAAGATCCTTCGGTTTTCTGACGCTCCACGCGGAACTCGATTTGCACGTGCTACAGGACTTTGGCGTCAGTTGTTGGTCTTCTTTCATACTGAGAACGCCATGAAGGGTTGTTCTTTAGAAGCTACTGTTGAAATTGGCTTACATACGTATAGTTTGAAGGTTTTAACTATTCACTATTGTACTCATTGTTTTACACAGGATTCCACCATTGCCTCCTGTGTGACCATATGCTGTGGTCTCTCTTCCAGCTTGCATCTCAAATTGGTCCTTTTCCTGTTCCCTGTTCCCGTGGTTTGCCTGACGCGACCTCTCCTTCTCTCCGTCAGACGCACCTTCTAATGAAGGACAGCGATCCCTTTCCTACTGTACCTCACCATACGGTAGTGCATCATTCTTCTGGGTTAGAAGAAATGTCTTCCACTCTTGATGTTCTGTGGCGGAGTGTTCCGACTCGGATGTGTCGAGTGGTGCTTCGGCACGCCGTCCGACTGGCTCTCCTCCATGTCTCTCATATCGGATCTCCAACTACGACCATGCCTTCTGTTCCCCTGCTGCCTTTAGGGTGATATTTATAATAGTTTCCGCATTTTTCCTGCTGAATTTAGGGTGACATTTATAATAGTTGGAGCGTATTTCAATTTTAAAATATGCTATATAAGTACGTACATACATATGTACATATTAGTACGTACTCTCACGCAGCACGACCTATTCTAGCACATTCCACCCCGGTGCCTGAACACCTGTATGAGACGGAAACCTGGGAGTCCCGTGAGTTTCCGTCTTGAGCAGGTTTCACTGCACTTATCCCGGCAGCAGAGATAGCGAAACAAAAGTTTCTATCTTTACGCACCTACCGGGAGATATTTGCATTACTTAAAGAGGATAATGATCCACATCTCTGCTGTAGTGAATAGCATACAGTGAAAAAGAAATTTCTCAATAGGGTTTTTAGAAGCTGCGATGCAGCTGCAAACTGAAGTACACAAACAGATTCTTTATCTCAAAGACTACAGTCTTGTGACGATTATATATAGATTAAGATAATACAACGTAGTTGTCACAAATGTTTATTTTCTCAAGCCGACCATGGTTTCGCTGGGTATTGACCTAGCTTCATCAGGACGAATGGCACGTAAATATTCAAATTGTATCATCATCATCATCATTGTCAACCATTATCAATCCACTGCTGGACAAAGGTCTCCCCAAGTTTCCTCCACAACGGTCTGTCTTGTGCCAGTCTCCTCCATGTCACTTCCGCATACTTTCGAATTTCATCCACCCATCTTCCATCAAATTGTATATGACATCATAAATGGCGCTTACAGTCACGTGTTTTGGTTAGATGCTTCCAGATTCAACCACCAAACTTAATATTTTGGAAGCTTCCATATATATCAGAAGTCAACTTGTTAATGACATGGCATCCACGCCATTTCTATCAAACGCGTTTAAGCATCTAACCAAAACACGTGACTGTAAACACCATTTATGATGTCATATACAATTTCAATATTTACAATCCATTCGTCCGGATGAAGCTAGGTCAATACCCAGCGAAACCATGGTCGACTTGAGAAAATAAACATTTGTGACAACTACGTCTATCGACAGAAATGTGAACTACAAAATTCCTCATATAGTAGCCTAAAGTGTTCTACAAGGTAAATGGCATCCGGTGCTGGAATAATTTTTTAAATCGGACATGTAGAAGCAGAGATATTAAGAAAAACAGATTAAGCAATTGCGCCACCTAGTGGCGAAATTGTGCATTATTTCGGGAAGAAAAGACGCACACAGAGTTTGCTTAGTTAGTAGTATTTGACAGAGAAAGAAGTTTTTCAATCAGGTTTTTATTCCGATAATATTGCTGTAAACCAAAACGTGTACTTACGCCCTCTGGTGGCAGATTTGTGCGTTAATTTTTTTTTTGAAATTACATGAAGAACATTTTTCAGCAAAAACGCCCTCCAACCAAGAAATCATTTTTCAAATGACTCTTAGGAGCAGAGCTATGAACAAAAATAAACTATGTATCTACGGCTCCTGGCGGGAAAAACATGCATTATTTGAAGAAGAAAGTATTCTCGAAAGGTTTTTCAATGTGAGCAGTATCAGAATTGGCTTAATCGAGTTTTCAGGAGCTCAGATTTTGTTGCAAATGCATCAGAAGCAGAAATAAACATTTACGTCCGCTGGTGGCCAAACCATTTTTCACCAAATATTAGAAATTAAATTCAAAGCATTTTCCATCAGGAGCTCTATTGAGTGCAGAAAGAATTTTTGAAATCGGAGTTTTAGAAGCCGAGGTATCGGGGAAAACGCAATTTACCCCTATGCACCCTGGCGAAAAGTCTATGAATTACTTGAAAATTTTGAAATCATATGAAAAACATTTTGCACTGGAAACTGTATAATGCAAAGAAGGAATTCTTCTAATCGGACTTTTAGAAGCAGAGATATTGGCAAAAATAAGATAAACATCTACGCTCCTGGCTGAGAAACCCTGCATTATTTTAAAAATAAAATATTCCGAAAATGTTTATCAACGTGAGTGATATCGGTTCACGAAATTTTTTTTTCAATCGAGATTTTAGAAGCTCAGATTTTGCTGCAAGTACACCAGAAGCATAAATTAACACTTATGCCCCCTGGTGGCGAAATCAGTTTTACCAAAAAATCAGGAATTATATGCAAACTATTTCCCATCAGGAGCTATATCAGTTGCAAAAAGAATTTTTAAATTCCAGTTTTAGAAGCAAAAATATTGGGGAAAACGCAATTTACCTTTACGGAGAACAGAAGACTAGCTGAAAATCTATGCGTAACTAGAAAAAGTGACTGCACCTAAAATAATCTTCGACATAAATGGAATCGAAAGGTAAAATAATTTTTTTCAATTGGATGTTTAGAAGCAAATATATGGAATAAAATGTAGTTTGAATTCGACATCAACTGCATTTACGCCCTCTAGCGGAAAAAGTGTGCATCATATAAAAAAACGAAATAAAGAATCATCATTAGCACATTTTAAGCTTCCCAATGCAAAAATAATTTTTCAAATCGGACTAATAGTTCTAGAGATATGGTGTCCACAGACGGACGGACGGACAAACCCATTACATAAGCACGATCTTTTTTACAAAAGACGTGCTAAAAAGAAGAAAATTCAGAACTCGAGCCCGAACTGTAGTAATCATTATGAAGCGCGAACTCGGGCTCAGTCCATCTCAGCACTGTTTGTTACGCAGCTTAGTAGCAAGTTTCGTAGTTATTAAACGAGACGGCACGGAGGTGCTGTTGGATTATATATCGTAAGAAAAATCGTAAGTCACAGTTCTTTGATTTTTAAGTACAGGATGTTTATCTCGCGGTTATGGTCTATCAAGACAGAAACAGTTAATCAGTAGACCTGTAACAAGACGTTTGAGTGACTGTCTAAAAATCGATTACTGGACAGTACAATCCATTAAAATTTGCCAAGTAGGTCGTAGTGACCTGTCTACAGTCATGATTCGGCCTAATTCATAATCATATATAAGTTATGTAAATATCGTTGTCTAATTGTCTAAACTAAAGTGCATTTATGTCCCGACAATCTTCGCAGTTGATTCGTGAATGCTCTTGTGAGAGTAAAATTAAGTTTAAGTAAGTGCACTCCTCCATCACAGCAGTCTTCCCGAGATAACATACACAATCTTTTTCCTTCTTTTTTTCTTTCAAGAGTAACCGCTCGGAAACACATCAATATTTTATCCGGGGAGGAGAATACACATTACACGTTTTAATGCATCTTTTAAAATAACAGTTGTACGTAAGAATTGCATTAGTGAATGCTGAATCAAAGAAATTTACATAAAATGCGTGAACTTATCTTCACGTTTTATCATATTTCAGTACTTGAAGCTTACATATCCTAAATTACTTCTAACAGGTTCTGGTCCAAATGTAATTAAAATGACAAAACAACACAAAGCCATCATCCGCATGAATTCAATACACGTACACACGTGGGGATCTTTTTTTAAGTTTCTTTTATTTATTTTATAGTTCTATTTAAAATAAAAAAAAGGAAATAAAGGGAATGATTCCCATCTGGAGAAATTGATCCCAAAAGTTTAAAAGCTCATATTCTTGCAGTTCGGAAAATAATTGATGCTACATTTTGGTGCTTCAGATAGGTTGCGCCAAATTCAGCGGCACCCAGCTGGAAGATTCACCAGCCCCCAGATCATAAAAAAATAAGTGTAAATATGTATGTGTATGTATATTCCCGGGATGTAAGGTCAGGTGATGTGTAACATCACAGCCTCACCTTGACAAATGTCAACCCCGCCTTCTTGTGGTGCATCATGTTCCCACTAAAGGGGCTCTGACAACCCCCAATAGCGGTATAACTATACCATCGAGATTAGAGGAAATGCTATCCCACACTCACCAACCCGCTTGGCCAGCGTGGTGAGTTATGGCCAAACCCCTCCAAAATGACTCCACAACTTAAATCTTGGCCCTCAGTCTCCGGCAGCTGGAATGTACCTGGCCAAGGCAGCGGCCAGTGCGACATGAAGGCAGAGGGTGCTAAGAATCCCCGGAGGACCGGACTAGGCTGCCATCTGATGCTGACCTTAGCTACGTATAATGGACGCTCCCTACCTTCTGATTCAAGGCTTCTTGAATTGGAAGAGAATCTACAAAGGATCAAGTGGGACATCGTCGGGCTAAGTGAGGTAAGGAGAAAAGGAGAAGATCTCATTGAACTGAAAAGTGGATATCTCTCCTACTATCCTGGGACAGATACTGGCAGAACTAGTGGTGTTGGATTTATAATAAACAAGAAACTGAAGGATAAAGTTGTAGAAGTTGAAAGTTCCTCTGACAGAGCTGCACGACTCGGTATCCAACTCTCGAGAAGATACAAGGCTCAGATTATTCAAACTTATGCACCCACCACAAGTCATCCTGAAGAAAAAATTGAAGAATTTTATGAGGAAATTCGTCATTTAAATAATGAAGGTAAGCAGCACTTGAAGATAATTATGGGAGATTTCAATGCAAAAATAGGGCAACAGCAACAGAATGAAACTTCAGTAGGTAAATTCGGTCACAGCAACAGAAACCAGCGTGGAAATACTCTCGTTGAGTTTGCAGAGTCAGAAAGGTTTTTCATCTTGAACTACTTTTTCAAGAAAAAGCCACACAGGAAATGGACATGGGGACATCCAAATGGGACGACAAGTAAAATTGATTTTATTAAGTGTAATAAAAAATTCGTCATAGAAGACTGCAGTGTGTGCTAAACAAGTTTAACACAGGTAGTGACCATAGATTGGTGAGATATAAGATACACCTCAACACTAAACTCGAACGTGGCAAGCTCATAAGGCAAACAAAATGTATTGACATAACCAACCTTAAAAAACACCATAATACCTTCAAGTTGGAACTGAAGAACAGATTCTCTACTTTAGAAGGCCTAACATCGGAAGAAGTGGATATTCCTAAAGTTAACAGAAAAGTAACCAAAGCTCTTATGGAAACAGCGACAAAATTAGCTGGGTCTAAGAACAAGTTGCATGTGAACAAATTATCAGGAAAAACCAAAAGGTTGATGCAAAAAAGAAGAGAGATAAGGACAACTAAAGAAAATGTGATTTTCCAAAATGGAGTATATAGACAGTACAAAAAAGTATGCAAGACAGTACGAAAAAGTATGCAAGACAGTACGAAAAAGTATGCAAGACAGTACGAAAAAGTATCACTGAAGACGTAAGGATTTTCAACTGTGAACTAGTGAGGAAAGCAATTGAAAACAACCAAAGCGTAAAAGTAGCAAAGGGACATCTCAGTAAAGGAAGAAAACAGATTATGGCACTGAGGAAAGAAGATGGTTCTGTAACAAGAAATGGAGGCGAAATTTTGACAAGAGTGAAAGATTTGTACTCAAAGTTATATGAAAGGGACATCATGAAAGGTACCAGTACCAGAGTTTTTCCAGTCCTCCCAGCAGAAGTTCCACATGCAATCAAGAACATGAAGCGGGGAAAAGCTCCAAGAGAAGATGGAATTACTGTAGACATCATACAAGAAGCAAGTGGAGAAATCGAAACAGTACTAGCCCAAATTTTTGCTCGATGACTTAATGAAGGGAAGATTCCTGAGGATTGGCACAACGCTACAATTATCCTCTATAACGAAGTAAATTTCTCCGTCATTTCTGTCCACGCCAGGATTCGAACCCGGATCCCCTCATTCCGGAACAAGTTGCTCTACCAATTGAGCTACGCGGACGTTTTATTCTGATTCCTGTCTGCCTTTATGTCGTGTGCGTCCTTCGGGCAGGTACGTCACATCTCTTGGTACGTTACACCTGCTACATAAAAAAGGTGACATTGAGGATCTCAGGAATTACAGACCTATCAGCCTCCTCTCAGTGGTTTATGAAATCTTCACTAAACTTCTTTCACACCGCTTGAAGGTAACACTGGACATGGCTCAACCGAGAGAACAAGCTGGATTCAGGAGTGGCTACAGCACAATAGATCATATCCACGTACTAAGAGAACTAACTGAAAGAGCGAGGGAATATGAACTTCAATTGTGCATGGCTTTTATCGATTATGAAAAAGACTTTGATTCGGTGAAACCATCAGCAGTTACAATGGCTCTGAAATCCTGCGGTATTGAAGATGCGTAAATTATTATTATTAATGCAAGTGCAAAGATTCGGCTGTTTGAAAATACAGCACACATAAAAATTGGAAAGAGAGGGAGACAAGGTGACACCAGTTCTCGGGAGCTCCTTAATGTCACATTGGAAAATGTCTTTCAATCACTGAATTGGGAAAACAAAGGGATAAAGATTAATGGAGATTATCTAACCCACCTTTGTTTTGCTGATGATGTAGTCATTTTTGCAACTACCCCATCAGAGCTGCAGAGTATGATCCAGGAACTTGCTGACAAGAGTAAAGAAGTGGGATTAAAATTGAACTTTCAGAAAACAAAAGTGATGTTCAATGCTTTTACAAGAAATGAAGATTTATCGATTGATGGGGAATAGCTTTAGATAACAGATACGTACGTTTATCTTGGACAGCAGATATCAAGTTAGGGTCACATTGATGAAGAAATTAATAGGAGTACAAAACTTGCCTGGAGAGCTTTTGGAAGAAACAGCATAATTTTCAAGAGCAATATGCTATTATGTTTTAAAAGAAAAGTGTTTGATCAATGCATCCTTCCAGTGCTTAGGTATGGTGCAGCGACGTGGACTTTAACTAAAAGAGACATACAAAGGCTGCAGACAACTCAAAGAAGCATGGAAGGGTGCATACTTGGTGTAACCAGGAGAGATAAGAAGAGGAACTCGTGGATCCGAAAAATGACAAGAGTGGAAGACATCATGATCAGAGTTAAATTCCTGAAATGGCAATGGGCTGGACATACTGCCAGAAGGACAGACCATTGGTGGACAGCCAAAAGTTTAGATTGGATTCCAAGGGACAGGAAAAGACCCAGAAGAAGACCACATGGAAGATGTGTGGATGAAATTCGAAAGTATGCGGGAGTGACATGGAGGAGACTGGCACAAGACAGACCGTTGTGGAGGAAACTTGGAGAGACCTTCGTCCAGCAGTGGATTGATAATGGTTGACAATGATGATGATGATGATGTACATTCCCACGTAGAATGTCTTTGTTCGCGCCATTTTCGGACAAAGCGGATGAAATCAGCAGGTTTAAGGCTGATGTTGTTAGATGCAGGCGACTAGCCAAATTACATTCGGCTTAATACGCAAGTACTTGAAGCCTATTGTACCTGTTTTGTGTGGCGATAGGCTTACGTCGAGGGCACGTTAATGAGTGAAACACAAGATTAAGGGTGTTTGCAGGTAGCTCCAGGCAGGGGTGATTAACTCGGACATCGGATAGTGGAGGTTTTCTGAAGTTTTAAGGGAGAACGGACAGTTTTGACTTTGGTGGTGGAAGCGGGGTAGACGGGACCTGGAGTTTTCGAGAGACAGGTCGGAGCGGAAGTTTCGACGTCGGTCGGCGGTAGCAGCGACGTCGATTTATGGGAAATATGAAGTTCGGATCTAGTTTCGATAGTACGGACAAAAACGCAATCCATCAAGCATTCCATTAACCAGCCCTAGACGAGTCCCAAGTGACATTGTTTCAACGGAATAAACAGTTTGTTTTGTTATTGTTTCACAAATGTTCCGGATTCTAGAATTTTATCAAGCAGCGATTCTTTTGTGAACGAACCCACAAAATTATGTGACGGCACTGGCTGGATTGGGGCTATGTTGAGTAAAAACTAGAAAGGAGCGAGGGTCGTTACAATAATAATTTTTCTTTTTCGCTCAATTCTGACTTAAAATGTTATACTGATTGCTCCTTTCTATAGATATGAGAGAATGATAGTCCTAATAAAGTAGGGAGGAGGGGCAGTATACCGTCTCTGTACACTGCCACTGAAAAGTTATGCAAATGAAATTAACACACATCTCCAAAGGGATAATGTCATTTTCAGTTAAAGATAGGAGATGACAATTTGTCCTCACTGAAATCGCTAGGAAATCAAAAGCTGCGACAAGACAATGAGCAGAATCATTCACGCGTAGAACTTAACAGTACCTTTCTGTAAACCAAAATTAAGTTTTCATTTATATGAAAATGAGAAACGCTTATATATTTTGGCTGACGACTTGCTTTAGACACAATACTAGCAATTATAAATGTTGTTCCATCTAACTCCCTCGGGATTTCGTTCATAGGCACCTGCGCTGAAACTGTTCGGGTTCTACTCCATTGACGATTGCCGTTTACAGAAAATGGCTGAAGGGTTTGCTGTGCAATGATCGCTCGAAACTTAGTTTTCCTAATGAGGCACAATCATTAACGAGTCCGAATTCTGTAAACATACGTGTCATTTAGGTATTAAATTTACAGTGCCTATTGCAGAAATCGGATCTATGCAGAGTTATCCCTGCAGAAAGCGGGTTTACGATTAAAGACTCAAACAGAAGACTTAAATTCCAGTCAGCAGATCATTTAAAACTTCAATCTTATCATCTTCACACATCTCCAAATTTCATTGTTGGCTAAATCAAGAATTTTTAAATGTTCACTTCTGCGATGCTGGCAAACTTACTACACTACTTTTATGTGCGTTGTTTAATCAAAAAGCCTTCATTTGGTATATTTAAATTTTATAATGATGATTTGTCAGTGGCTGAAAGCCTGCTAAAAATTTCCACGCTGAACTTGCCAGACGATATACTGGTTTATTCATTTATAGGGTTGCTTTTTGTTTAATGGCTGAGTAACTGAAGAAAATTTCGCGCACAGGTGAGTAATGAGATACGACGTCTGATCAGAGAGTGGAGTTTATGGTTCAGTGAATGATGTGAGTTTTTCAGTTGAGTGAATGATAAGGCTAGAATATTTATATCCATAATGGGAGTTTTCTAGTTGAGCGAGACATGGAATTGAAATTGCAACACGAAGAAATCAAATTGTTTTTGGTAAGTGATGGAACCGAATGCTGTAGCGAAGGATGCTACCATATATTTGAAAATGCTTGGATATTTGGTACCTGAAAGAATTACAGCATTAATTGTTGAGTGAGTAACTGACAGATTGTTTTCAGGTTGAGTCGAATGTAACGATACCAATTCAAGTCTATAGCGGAACTACAAAGCAAATAAGTAAATAACCGAATGAATAAAGAATCTAAGAAAATAAGTCTGCATTTAGCCGACTGGAGAACGTTACTTTCAATAGAGTGGAGTAGCAATATGATTCTGTACAAATCATCTATGCTTCAAGTATATTGATGACAGAATTTTGTGTTCAATTTTTTGTTTACCCCTTTCAAGTTGATACGAAACTGCAGCCCGATGTGCTAAAAGCATTGTGCGAAGCAATACTTAATGAGAGACTTGGGGGTATCAGAAATAACTGACAGCCACCCTAATTGACATCTGGTAGTCACTGACAGTCAGGCGACAGCCATCAGGACATTTGAATGTGCTTTATCCACTCAGCTTCACACTTCAGAGAGAAAATCAAAGCTGTTGACACATAAAATGAAATTGTTTACAAGAGATGATCGAAGTTGTTGAATACCTCTCGTCATATTTTATTTTTCATTTCTTTTCGTTCACTAAGATCTGATACATAATGCTAACAGGAATTTCCTGTTTTCTTGCAGGCAGGAAATCGTGCAAGCTAAGCCCTCAGGCTCTTCCTGCTGGTTAAAAATTTGCGCTGACTTGAGAATCTCCTGCTCGCGAGTGTTGAAGACGCGGATCAGGGTCTTAACGAGGTCTTGTTTTCGTCACAAGAGGAGCAACAGCTGACAAAGTGAGCATCTGTGGAAGGAGAAAGAGAAACAAGCAAAGAAGAAGAGGAGAATGAAGAGGAGAAGGCAGCGTTTTGCTTCTTCATGCGCTAACTCTTTGACTGATGCAATCGATAATGTTAGCAGGGGAGGCTTTTGTAGTTTCAGGACTGCTTTGTTTTTATTACTTGCTCCTTGGGATTGATGACCAGATACATTACCTTGGATGATCACCCCAAAACACTTTACATCGTTCTCTCTCTCTCTCTCTCTCTCTCTCTCTCTCTCTCTCTCTGCCTTTCTTTCCATTTCTTTCTTTTCATACCTTTTGGTTAGCGTTCAAGCAAACGGAAACCAATAGGTCAGTTGGTTAACTTCTTTTGGAGCAAGTATTGTGTTCGTGTTGGATAACTCAGCATCAGAATCAAACAAAAATTAGGGGCTACCATCAAGATAACTTTCACGATTCGTGTGCAATTAAATTTGGCGTTGCATGATCAAAATTCTTTGAGACATTGGGAAAAATAGGGCAGCCAAACTTCATACTTGCATCACTGAGTTATTTCTATTTGACTGTCAAATATTCCACGAGTTTTGTCATAAAAGAATGAAAAACGCATCAAGCATATATTCACCCAGCTTATCAACTGATAAATATTATCTTTGCACAGTGTCAGACTGTATAATGTTAATCGGACTGGGCTTTTGTGAGCTATTAGACATAATTGGACGCAGGTGTCGGAGATAATGTTTGTTGCATAAGTCAACTTTGTTGTGTAAGGAATATATTTTGATTCAGCATCTTTTGAAATACTTAAAATGTTTGAAAAAGTTAGACCAATGAATCAATAATTGAGTTTTGAGGAATTCAATGAGAACAACATGGGTGGCAATAGATCATTGACGTAAGTTTACGATTCCAAAGCTTTTGAACAAATTCGAAATTTCCAATGCACAAAGTAAATAAATAAAAATAAAGAACGTCTCGGTAGTCCAACACTGAGGCTAATTCAACCATACGTATGGAAAAAACTTAAATTGTGAGAAATACCACTCAAAAGAAGGAGCAAACAATTGAAAAGGGAAAAACTTTGTTGGTCCTAAATGATATAGGACATCTACGCACGGCACGGTCTTCCAAAATGTGGGTTTGGTTCCGAAAACTCGTAACAATGAATGACTTCGTTTTTTCAGGTTTTGGTGCGACTCACTCGCAAAAGGAAAGAAAAAGAAAGTACTGATGTTGAAATAAATATCCACAATACCGCGATGTTGATTTCACCAATGGGACATTCCAATGAGCGCACACACACACCCACACAGGAGAGTAATACAGTCAACATTTCGTTTTTGTTTCCTAGAGCCTACAAATAAACGATCATTCTTCATTGTGCGCGTTACTGAAAAACTGGCAGCCTCAGGCGAACATTTAATGAAGTCCTAGACTTCGTCGAACAATTTAAACACCACTGACGCCAGAAAATATGACTGACAAGAGCACCTTACAATGGGCGGAGGATTGTTGTTGTGCCATTTGTAGGCAATTTTAGAATATTTACCTAGGTAATGTCGTGCAGCGCTTATGACTCTCAGTGATAAACACTCACTTGCTCCTTTTAAGCCATTGGAGTTTACTCATCAAGCCCCATCGCATAGTTCATTTAGGAATTAAAAATGAAAGTGGAATGAGGGTGTGATTCATCGCGAAAAGCTTTTACGTGTTCTTTCCAACAACGAACCCATACTGTGAGAATCTCATACCTTTGAAGAAGTCTAATACAATCTCATCCCAAGAACAAACGCACACTGTCAGATTTGCGTCAGAAAATCCTACGTATTTATTAGAGAAGATATAATCTTTCGCATCTGTTTTGAGAGTTTGCGCTGTTCCCAATTTTAGTTCTTTTTAACAATGTTTCCAGTGGACAGAGAGAGCCAGAACCGTAAAGCAATCACACCAATCATGCCGAGGCCTGTATCGGGCATGGTTGGTACTGAGCACGGGCACACTTTGGATTAGTAGCGAAAAACCTACGCCTCTGCCAACTGGGCCACCAGCGCGATTTTCGACAAATCGAGGAGTTGCATCTTGTTTGGAACTTTTACTCCGAAAACTGTTGTCAGCGAGACCAACAATATTGAAGTTTTTCATGATTCTTGTATTTGAATACAGCGGCAGGTATCCATGCAGTGACGTTAGAGTGTTGAGCTTATGCACGTCCAAATGTCTGAATAAAAGTGTTCAACACAATTTGAAACAAACAGACTCATAAAATATCAGTCAACTAAATTTTATTTTGAGTTCCACAGATGTAAATGCATTTTACAAATCCAAAGACCATTTGAAAACATAAATACGCACATCATGTGTTTCAGATTTATAAGCAAAATTTTTTACGTGGTAACAAGCATCTTCTGCAACTTTTAGAGTATAGGTAGAAAGTACAAAAGGGTTCACACACGGCAGTAAACAAACTTCGAGAAGACGTGTTTTTAAAATAACTTCCTAAGAAAACATTTTAATCGTTCTGCTGTAAAGCTAATATGCAATACTTTCGTTGCAGAAAATATTAGACGCAATACACTCTGCAAAAAAAAAAAAAAAAAAAAAAAAATAGAAAAAAACCCCACGCGAAATGGAAAAGGAATACTCTAATCGAGATGAAAATTGGTATGTGCAATGTATAGGAAAGAAAATGATTGCTATTCCTGAGAAGTTGAGCCATTTATTCGCATAAATTAGCTACACGAGTCAAACAAGTCAGTACGTTGTAGCGCCATCTCTGGTTATGATACAAGAGTTTACCCGGTGTAGCACAGACACATACAGTTCACGGATACTGTCCTGAGGTATAACATGATAGATGGTGTCCACATTAGAGGCTAGTTCACCGCCATTGCTAGAAGGGGGTTGGTGGCGCCCATCATGTCCCAAACATTTTCTATCGGCGAGAGGTCCAGCGATTGGGCTGCCCATGAAAAGATGTCCACATTACCGAGGCAGGCCTGGAAGAGTCATGCGTTTATGAACGAAAAATTGCTTAATGATACTATGACAGGCATGGCAACACAACAGGCCATAGAATTTTGTCGATGTACTGTTGAACTGTGAGGGTGGTACAAAGAACTATCATGGGTGCCCGGCTATCATAGGAAATGGCTCCCCAGACAATCACTCCCGGTGTGACAGCTCTGTGCCATTCCTCGATAAAGGCAGCATCTATGGATCTAATCTCAAGTCCAAAAAGCTGGCAGTAGTTCCGCTACCTGCTACAACACACCAAACAGAAGTCATCGCTCTTTCCACGTTAAAAAGTGAGTCACGGAAAAATTCTCATTGACGGCCAATGAGAATTTTTCCGTTTCTCACTTAACGTGGAAAGAGCGATTACTTCTGTTTGGTGTTCCTGATCCACGTCGGGTGTGTGATTTAATGCTACAACACATATTGCTACTGTTCGTGAATCTATTCGCAGTGCTTCAGTACCGTCATTTTTAAGTTGTGTAAAAAAGATATCTTCGCCTACACAGCCTGCCTTCTTGCGGCAGCAAGAATCTTCTGCCAAAGTGCATCTTCCCATTTTCGAGTCCCTCTACATAGTCGTCTATACGTGCCAGAAAGGATCTGACTGTTTGACACAATCAGAGTGTTCCTTCTACCGCTTAAGTCCTGAGCAGGCTCCTCGCAATCTAGGACCAGTATGCAACAGCTTGTTGGGCTTTCTGTTCCGCTAGCTCATGCAGTGTCTTCTTAAAATATATCTGTTTCTTCTGAGCCTGTATCATTGCTTTCTGCTACAACTTCGTGTGCTGAACCATCAAGGCCTCTGAAGCGTCCTGCATCTTAGCCTACTTCTACATCTGGAAGTCACAGTAGGACACAACCTGTTGTAGTTTATACGTAATTGTCTATGATGTCGCGTGTAATAATACCTCATGTAGCGCACGAGATTGCCGCGTGCTTTGAAGGTACGCACTGTTTCAAAACAACGTCAGAGCGCAGAGAGCTTGGGCGCAACGGACGAGACAGAAGTACATGTAGTTAAGCTTATGTTATGTTTATTGCAGTTAGGCTAACGAGCTGTTTCCTTTAGTTGTAGAGTGATGTACGATTAGGTTATTATTAAAATGTTGTGTCTTTAAAAGAAGTTATTTATTATTAATTTATATTGAGTATTAATTTATATTAAATAGAGGCCGAAGGCTACAACACAACTTTTGTAGTCTGCTTCTATGCCTGTCCTAAATCCTTTGAAGCGGCTGTTATGTCATACAAATTTCCAGCCTCGTCGTTATCAATCTGCTTTCTATCATCAGGGATATTGACCTTGCACTTTGCGTTCTGACAGAAATGAACTTACACCTGCATAACCATAATACCACAAAAGCAGGAGCGTCTTCACTATTCCTGACATGAAATTTTGGAATATCTTGCACAGCGTCTACAGTACCAGTGGATACCTACTCTCTAGAGTCGTGAGCATTTTCCGTTCCAGTATCATAGACCAGAGGTGTCTTCCACATCTAGAACCGGATCTCTGCCTAATCGTTGGAAGCGACTAGCACCAGCGGAACCTACCTCTCCGCAACAGTCACAGAAGCGGTACCGCAAATAAAAATATCTTTGGTAGTGGAAGATAATTATTTTCGGTTTTAAATTTCTTCTGCTTCCACACACAAGAGTATGTTGTGCAAATCTTTGTTAGGAATCTTTTTTTAAGTAGTTTGTTTGCTTTTTCCAATTCTTCAGGACTATTTGAACTTCTAAAGAATTTATATTGTTCACTGAATGAAAAACTGTTTTCTTTCTACGATTCATAATGTTCAACATCATTTTGTTTCAACGAATAACTTATTGTTCAAGATTTCGTCTTATGACTAATTTCCGAACGAGATCCAATACATGGTTTTTTTTCTAGGTTTCCCTATGAAACCCTCAGACGTCTGAGATGCAAATGTGTAGGTCAGATATGAAGTTGGCTCCGGCCGCATAGTGTTCTCCGAAAGAGAAAGTGTATTCCAGATTACAATTAGTACTTACATGATGATGTCAATTATCGAAAATTTATAAGAATAACCTTGCATAGCGTCTATAAGAATAAGGATATGCAACATATATAAGAATAAGGATATGATAAAAAAATTTCATGTTAATGTTTGCGAAACATGTTACGAAGGCTATAGAAAAGTACAAATGTTACATTATAGCGCAAATACAAAATAGAATGTAATTGTACAGATTGGATAGGTATTTGGCGAAAAAAGGTGTGTGTGTGTGATGTATATCTCTAATTTAAACTTACACTTGAGTCGGAATTCGTAGTTCTATGTAAACATACTGTATCATTGAATTTCCTTATAGGTTTTAGCAACACTGATAGTTGGTCAAATAGTAAGAAGTGCAAAATGAGTGTGGTGAGCGGCAGGAGAGAGTTGGTACGATTTACTGATTGATATATTATCATGTCACTTGATACTGCGACAGTTTAAAGATTATATGGAGACATTCTAGCGTATTATCCATGTTTATGTAAAGCGTCTACAAGTTGGACTTCGACAAGTTAATGAAAATAAAAATTACTGGATTTTTACAAAAGTTGCTCAATCATACGAACCCTAGGCGTTCTTCATTTTGCTAAAGTTGAGGTGTTCAACAATCTCTTTGCTAAAAACCCAAGCCTTAAAACATTAAAGCACCCTGTTGCCATTGGTTTAGAGATGGTCTTCTCAGATGGCTTTGTACATGAATGTGTTTTTTCTGCACTACTGTCAAGCTGATGAAAATCAACTTAGATGTTTAGTGTGTGTGTGTGTTCATGTGTTTGAGAAAATATGCATTACCTTTGACCTAATCAGCTTGTCTAATATTATCATAGACTGTTTCATTCAAACAAAGTCATCTGGTCTGATCGTTTTTTCCACTGCCTTAACATTACCCATTTGACAAAGATAATCTCAGATAGCTTCACTTTCGTACTTGGGAAGAAACATGTCTTTTCCATTGCCGTAGTTAGAAAAACAAACAAACAACAAGAACAACAACAAAAATAAAAATAAATAAAAAACAGAATCATCTCTGGGTGCTTTCCATGTTATCTTCTGGGCTGGTGTGACGCGTATGTGTTCCGGAACACATGGCTGTGCACCCTTTTACTGATCCCAACAGGAGCACTATGTTTTCCAAGTGTCTGTTAATTTGCATTGCCAAAATGACTATTTCAAACAAAATGAATCTTTTGCCGCCTATGGGTAGCCGAAATATTTGATCTATTTCCTTAGGGATTTTAATTTAAACCACGATAATTTCAAGTTTATCCAATTCTTGTAAAAAAAGTTTTTTGAAAATGTGTAATTACATACTAAACGGTAGTTTCACTGTCAGGAATCGTATAATCTTTCGGAACGATCTTGTACATCTCTATAGTTTTTTTCTAAACCACAGACACTGGAGATCTTTAAATTTTGAACATCTTTCATGTTCTATCCACCATTTTTATCGCATTTTTTTCATGGATGATGAAGAAGAAGCTTACAGTTATTGCCTGGACATTTGTAGTTCTCTGGCAGAGGAACGAATGAACTTCTTCGGGCTTCGTGAAAATGAACTACGAACACGTTCGATGTCTTCATTTGATGTTCGTGGGCGGTCACTACGATCTTTATCCAACACGGACAAAGTTTCCATTAATTTCTGGAGCCATTGACAGATACTAGGACGAGATGGCGGGGTTTTCCCATACTTAGTCCGAAAACGTCGTTGCGTTTCTGAATCACATTTTGTTTCGATGGAGCAAGCGACGCAGTGCGCTCTCTCTTGTCGGGACCACATTTTCACAGAATAGCATCACTGCTGAGTCAGTGAGGGACCTATTACAAAAAACGATAATGTCAATCAAAATTTTGATATTTACAGTATATTATACAACAAATACCAGGAACTCACATAGCACAGGATGTATGTAATAAATGTGCAAAGTTGCAAAGAGACTTTGTGGACACCCTGTATTAAGGTATGTCATTTCTATAATTTTGGCACATGTTTTTACATTTTACTATGAAATAGGGTTTTCACTGTTTCCAATGTAAACTATATATATATATATATATATATATATACATATTTTTTTTTTTGGTATTACCTCTGGAAACTGATTAGAACAAGAATAATAAATCAAAACTTCTAGCAGCGCTAAGTATTAAGGAAAACGTTCGCTTTGCTGCCTTATTTCCGCAAATGATTCTCATAAATAATTTTCGTTACATTGTTGCTGCCCAGTTAGATTTATGAGATAAGGGTTCAGTTGCGAAATAACGCCACACCCAAAAGTCGATTTTTTGAGTTTCTGTGCTAAAAATGTCCCATTCCTGTGTATTTAAAGCAAGGTATTTTGCATGGTTTTGAAGCTATTCAGAATACAGTATCTATGCAATGAATTTCCAGAAAGGTGTTTACCACAGATGCAAATCTGATAACAAAACACCCAGAGCTTGTAAAATTCCATGATTTGTTTCATACATTAGTACATTTGACTTACAGAAAATATTACATTCATAAAAGACGGTTTTTTGATGAGCATGTCGCACACATGCGTGTACCTTCTCTAAAGATGTTAACTTGACATATAACTCGTGTCACACTCCCTTGTGATCTTGATTGGCGAATTTAAATAGTATTTCACACTCGCGGTTTGAAAAATTCCATGTGCTATGAAGTTGATAAAAGTAAAGTTTCAAAAAACCGGAAATATTCATCGACAAACGGAAAGGTAATGTTGCTGTTTTTAAATAAACATTAATTCTTAAAACATTTCTTTTCAAAGAACCTCTTTAAGTAAAAATAGTAAATTCAAAGGAAAATAATTACAAAATACCGAATGTAAGCTCACTGTTGTGTTCCAAGCTTCAGAAATATACTCTCTTTGAGTATTTTCCCGCAGTTTTTATTGGGGTCTTTATCCAACCTTTTATCTTTGTGATTGTCCCAAACGATACATTTCCAGAATGCCACAGCTGGCGATCGATCACATGACTACTCGTGTTTCATAAAAAATCGGAACTGATCACGCGAACTTGCATCTAAGGTCTCATACCGGATTGACTCAGTTTCCTAAAGGTAATGAAAACCGAAAAATAAATTGTAGATTTTGTTCCATAGCAACGCATAACACAGGAGTAATTTGTATTATGAAACAGTTGTTAGCTAAACACTTTATGTTGAATCTGTTCAATAATAATCAAAGCACGGCCTGAATCAGTGAAACATAAGGTCGAAGATATGTTGTTATTCCCCTTGTCAGTTCAATGATTTGTTGGACTAAGCAACAACCAAGGAGGTTATCCTGTCTCTAAGAAGCCCTTCAGATACTTTTGGAAATTTATAGTGTCATGAGCGGCTGGTGAGTAAATATAAATAATGGAACAAGTAAGAGATTTCACCATAAGTCAATTGAAACATCATGTCTTGGATGGAGAAGGACTAACCATGGTTTTAATTGGAGTAGAAGCCGCTCTTTACAGTCGTCCACTTGTTTACGAGTATGAAATAGACAGAGGTGAACTGAACGAAACACTGACTCCTGATCGTTTTCTATATGGACGAAAGCCAACCTTAATTCAAGCAGGAGCTGAAGCTAAAAACACTCAACTTACATGTATGTGGAAAATGGAGCAAAATCTGCTAGATACCTTTTGGCGTAATTTTTCAAAATAATACATGCTTTACACCAGAAAAGTGTTTGATCAATGCATCCTTCCAGTGCTTACGTATGGTGCAGAGACGTGGACCTTAACTAAAAGAGACATACAAAGGCTGCAGACAACTCAAAGAAGCATGGAGAGGTGCATACTTGGTGTAACCAGGAGAGATAAGAAGAGGAACTCGTGGATCCGAAAAATGACAAGAGTGGAAGACATCATGATCAGAGTTAAATCCCTGAAATGGCAATGGGCTGGACATACTGCCAGAAGGACAGATCATCGATGGACAGCCGAAATTTTAGATTGGATTCCAAGGGACAGGAAAAGACCCAGAAGAAGACCACATGGGAGATGGGTGGATGAAATTCTAAAGTATGCGGGAGTAACATGGAGGAGACTGGCACAAGACAGACCGTTGTGGAGGAAACTTGGGGAGACCTTCGTCCAGCAGTGGATTGATAATGGTTGACAATGATGATGATGATGATATAGTATATATACAATGAAGTGCCAGAAAAGATGGTACAGATGAGCTTATGCAAAATACATAGCAATGTCACCTATGCGCGTACTCGGTTGCGTCCGCCAGTGCGTATATAAAGCGATATAGACCCTTGCCAGCTGTCAGAACTGTTTTCGGTATGAGAATGACAAGTAATAACGATTTAGGCGATTTTCAACGCGGTGTCATAGTTGGCGCTCGTGAGATGGGCCATTGTATTTCGGTGGTAGAGACGTAGTTCGGATTTTCACGGACGACTGTAACGTGACTACAAGAATTCCCGCAAAACCTCCAACCTACGATACCAGTGTGGCCGTATAAAGATATTGGGTGAACGTGACCATCGTCGGCTGTCAAGAATCGTTTCACGCGATAGGCGTGCAACACTCTCGCAGGTATCATCGGAATTCAATGCTGGAGCCTCAACAAGCATCAGCGTCTGGACTGTGTAACGTACCCTGCACGATATGGGCTTTGGGAGCCGAAGCCCAACTCCAGTCCCGTTGATGGATGCACGACACAGAGCTATGCGCCTCGCTTGGGCATGGCAACACCGCCACTGGACAAGTAGCCTGGTCTGACGAGTCGCGTTTCCAACTGCATAGGGCAGATGGAAGGATTTGTGTGTGGCGCAAACCCCATGAAGCCATGGATACCGCCTGTCAACAGACAACTGTATCGGCTGGTGGGGGATCCGTAATGGTATGGGGTGTGTTTTGCTGGACTTCACTTGGACCCCTGGTACGTATACAAACGTCTGTGACCGGCCAATGCTATGTGCGCATCCTTTCTGACGACATACACCCGTTCATATCCGGCATTTATGCTGATGGGTTGGGCCTGTTCCAATACGACAATGCACTTCCACACAAGTGTCGGGACACCACATTATGGTTAGAGGAACATTAATCTAAGTTTGGAGTGTTGCAATTCCCACACACGTTCCCATATCTGAACGTGATAGAGCACATTTGGGATGCCATGCAACGCGCTATCGAACACAGGAATCCGAGACCTCGGAATACACCCGAATTGTGGAACGCTCTGCAGGAAGTATGGTGTGCATTGCCTACAGCATATTTCCAAAAGCTAGTGGAGTCCATGCCCTGTCATATTTCTGCAGTCCTACGCTCCCGTGCGGTACCTACCAAGTATTAGACTGCTGTACCAGTTTTTCTGGCACTTCAGTGTATACTTGTATATACACTGACGGAAAAAAATCCCAACACCAAGAAGGGGTTGTGTTAGATAAACGACAGTTGGTAGGCGGTGAGAGTACATCTGTAAGATGACGTCTATGCAAATTTCGCGCTCGGCGCATACTTGTGGCGCTAGTAGCGCCCCTCGGAACATGCAAAGCAGGTTTGCTGTAAATACGCGCTGTAACGTTCGTGAGCGTTAGTTGTCGTTGAGATTCGACGTAGTGTGTTGATGTTAGTCAAGAATGCCTTTAGGAAGACGAAGAAGCCATTATCAACAGCTCACGGATTTTGAACGAGGTCGTGTAATAGGGCTACGAGAAGGTGGATTTTCTTTCCTCAATATTGCAGAACGACTTGGCAGTAATGTAGCCACTGTGCATGATTGTTGGCAGCGGTGGTCAAAGGAAGATACAGCCTCAAGAAGACCGGGTTCCGGCCGGCCACGTGGCACTACTGAGAGGAAAGACCGCCGTGTACGGCGTATGGCCGTGGCGCATCGTACCGCGTCTGCGGCAGCAATTCGAGCTACAGTTGCCACCACAGTGACACAACGAACTGTTACAAATCGGTTACTTGAAGGACAGCTCCGAGCCAGATGCCCTGTAGCGTGCATTCCACTTACTCCAAACCACTGCCGTTTGCGACGTCAGTGGTGTCAAGCTAGAGCTCATTGGAGGACGGAGTAGAGATCTGTTGTGTTTTCTGATGAAAGCCGGTTCTGCCTGGGTGCCAACGATAGACGTGTGTTGGTTAGAAGGAGGTCAAGTGAGCGCCTGCAACCAACTTGTCTTCGGCCGAGACACACTGGACCTACACCTGGAGTTATGGTCTGGGGAGCAATTTCCTATAACAGCAGGAGCACTCTCGTGGTTATCCCACGCACCCTGACGGCACAGTTGTACGTCGGTCTGGTGATTCAACCTGTTGTGCTGCCATTTATGAACAGCATTACAGGGGGTGTTTTCCAACAGGATAACGCTCGCCCGCATACCGCTGTTGTAACCCAACATGCTCTACAGAGTGTCGATATGTTGCCGTGACCTGCTAGATCACCAGATCTTTCTCCAATCGAGCACGTATGGGACATCACTGGACGACAACTCTAGTGTCCCCCCCCAACCAGCATTAACCGTCCCTGTATTGACCGACCAAGTGCAACAGGCATGGAACTCCATCCCACAAACTGACATCCAGCACCTGTACGACACAATGCATGAACGTTTGCATGCTTGCATTCAACATTCTGGCGGTCACACCGGTTATTAATGTACCAGCATTTCACATTTAAAATGGCTCTTCTCGCGCCTACATTAAGCTGTGATCTTGAAATCTTAATCGATTAAATATGTTACTTATACAAATGTATTGCTGCCATTTCATTCCTCTACAACTATTTTTTCGTAGTGTTGGGATTTTTTTCCGTCAGTGTATATACATAGTCGAGTAACATTATTGTGACCAACTCCTACTTTTGACGTCAACAGCGCGTAGCCAATAAAAGAAGGCACGTGTCGTGAACTGGCTTGGAGGATATATAAGGTGTGCTGTAGGCATTCAGAAAACATATCCCTCTTGCTATCATTGATAAAAGGAGCGATTTATCAGATTTGCAAAAAGAGATGATTATCGGCTTTCGAGCCAAGGGTAGCATTATTTCTGAAACAGCGCAGTTAGTGAACTCTTCGCGTGCTGCTGTGTTAAAAGTGTATCGTGATTGGAGAAATGGCATCATTGCGAACAAGCGACGTGCAAACTGTGGAGCACCACGTGCCATTGATTTGAGAACTGAACGTCGGCTTCGTAGGTGCGTGAGGGCCGATCGACACGCTACAGTGGAGCACCTCACTGGCCGAATGAACTAGGGGGCTACTCAAACGATAGTTCAGCGAACCCTGCTGCGTATGGGGCTCTGATGCAGACGGATGGTCACTGCACCTATGCTAACGAAGCCGCATCGGCAGAAAAGGCTTACATTTGCATTGCAGAATCGGAATTGAATCTCATCTGATTGGCAAAGGATTACCTTTTCCGATGAGTCATGTTTTCTGCTTCATGGAATGGATGGACTTCGGCGTATAAGGCGAGAAACATCGGAGAAGAAACACTGTTCAACCATCGCTGGAAGAACACACGCTAGTAGAAGCAGTGTTATGGTCTGGGAAATGCTTTCGAGGTATTCTCTGGGTCCACTCATACCTGTGGAAGGTACTATGGACCGAATTTGTTATGAATCCATCCTTGCAGACCACGTACACTCATAAATGTTGATTGTCTTTGCTGGGACTTACGGGATCTTCCAGAACGACAATGCGACGTGCCACACAGCTAGAAATGTCCAAGAGTGGTTGGAAGAGCACGATGAAGACTTCAAAGTACTTTCCTGGCCCCTTTATTCCCCAGACGTAAACCCAATTGAGCATCGGTGGGACCACTTCGATCGTGTTGTACGCTCCATGTATCCTCCACCACGCACCCTCCAGCAG
Source organism: Macrothele yani (assembly GCA_039090855.1). Lineage (NCBI taxonomy): Eukaryota > Metazoa > Arthropoda > Arachnida > Araneae > Macrothelidae > Macrothele > Macrothele yani. Next base: position 76,213,621 of record CM077007.1, on the reverse strand, counting down.
CTGTCAGATGCAGTGCAGTCAGCATGGCTCACATATCTGTGAACATCTTCCAGCACCTTATTGAGTCACTCCCAGCTTGTCTAGCTGCTGTCCGCGCTGCACACGGCAGTTACTCTGGATATTAGCTGGTGGTTACAATAATGTGACTCGACCGTGTATATATATATATATATACCGTGTATTTGACCGTGTATACATATATATATAAAGTATTTGTACACCTACATTACTTTGCCTAAATAAACGTGGAAAGCAATTGGGACAAAATGTTTTTAACCATTGTATTAATTTTGCGATAAATCCACACACATATGTTTTTTTTTTTACTGATCACAAGAAATGTATATATATAGCAAATGAAAATCCAATTTTTTCGTACCTAAAAAGTATCTGCACATTAGAAGTGATAAACAAAACAAGAAATGTTCGAATTTAAAAAATGTTGCTGGCACTTAGTACGCATGCCTTTTGCTTCGATTACAGCTTGTAATCGCTTTGGCATTGAATTTACTAATTTTCTAGGCGTTTCTACACTGATTTTCACCCATTCTTCGCTGAGTGCCTGCCTAAGTTCCGTTTTGTTGGAAATTTTCCTTTTCCTTAACTTCCAATTAAACAAATGCCACAAATTCTCAATAGGATTGAGGTCTGGTGAATGTGGGGGCATTTTCAGTTGATTTTTCACTTTATAAAGCAACAACGACCTTGTTACGTTGGCTGTATGTTTACGGATCGCTGTCCTGTCGAAAATTGAATGAATCCGCAATTCTCAATTTTGATGCGCTGGCCAATAAATTACCTTGCAATATAACATTATATTGTGTTTCACTTCATATTACCTTCAATAAAGCCAATATTGCCAACTCCATTAAACGTTATGCATCCCCAAATCATTACATGACCAGCGCCATGTTTTACAGTTGGTCTTAAATTTTTGTTTCAAAGCAACTGTTTGGCTTTCGCCACACATATTTCTTTCCATCCGAACCCAAAATATTAAACTTGCTTTCGTCAGCAAATATTGCATTTTGCCAAAACTCTGCTGGTTTGCTGTTATAAGCTTTGGCAAACTCAAGTATTTTAGTTAGTTTTCATACACCACAATATGAATACTCAAGAAACGCATATAGCGTATTAAATCCGTTTGTTTATGGTGTAATAATCACAGAGATTTTCCAAACTTTCGCACTCCACTGGGAGGCTTTTTCAAGGCAATGGTTACACCCCAGTGGAATGCGAAAGCTTGGCGAATCTCTGTGATTATAACACCATAAGAAATAAATGGATTTAATACGCTATATGCGTTTCTTGAGTAATCAAGTATTTTCTGTCTATTTGTTTCCCTGATAAGTATAAGGTTTTTATCTGAGTGTCCTGCCTCGAATATGTGCACGGTGAAGAGTATTACGAATAGTTTGAGAACTAATTAAGATCCCCGATGTTGAAGCGGCATCAGAAGCGAATTCTCGAGCACCTACAGAGGGCTTTTTTATGCTTTCCTAATGATGTCCCTCTGCTGCTTTGCATTTATCTTCTTTGCGCGCCCAGATGGCAATTTATTCTCTGTACTATCATTCTCCTTATTCTTTTTTTATTACTTACCGATCATTAGAAAAGTTCAACTTCTTGCCAATTTCGCAATAATTGAACCGCAGTCATGAATAGTTATAATCCTCTCCCGCATTGGAATAGAAAAATCAAAGTTTTTCGGACCTGCGACAGCAGAAACTAACTACATTGCTACTTCAAAGATCTGATAACGTATCTTTTAAACAGTGCGAGACTTTCGTTTGTTCTCAATTTTCATAACATAAAGTTTAACTTCTTTAAAACAGTGTCTTGTTATGTGTGCAGATACTTTTTGGCATGAAAAATTAAGACTTTCATTTGTTATATATTATATATATACTCTGGCGTAAAGTGAAAAAAGAACACCAAGAAGGAATTGGCGGACGATCATGAAATTTACGTGTGTTAATGGGGTCGAGTTTACATAGGTGTAATGTTAATTTCGGGACCAACCGGTGAGCGCTTACGCCACAGCACGGCATAATATGCAAATTATCGTCGGCGGTATTTAAGGAGTACGGCGAAGTGAATGCAATCAGCCGTTGGCGTACGGACACGTCCGAAGACCCTGAAGAAGCTGCAATGCCTGGATATGGAAGACGAGTACGATTTCAGCAGTTATCGAACTTTGAGCGAGGTCATCTAGTCGGACTCCGCGAGGCCGGGGGTCGTATCATCGCATTGCGGAGCGAATTGGACGGGAAGTATCGGTGGTGGTACGATGGTGGCGTAGATGGTCCGAGGAACATTCCCACACGAGAAGACGTGGAACCGGGAGTCACAGACGGACTGATGAGCGGACCGATCGACGCATAAGAAGAGCGGCGTTGTCAAGCAGAACATCCACTGCGACGCAAATCCGAGCTGCCGTTGCACCTGAGGGGACTGTGCGAACAATCCGCTACCGTCTACTGGATGCAGGACTACGTGCACGTGTGCCTCTGGCATGTGTACCTCTGACTTCAGCCCACCGTCAGGAACGGCTGCAGTGGTGTCGCCAACGTCTGCACTGGGGAACTAAATGATGATCTGTCGTGTTCAGCGATTACAGCAGATTCTGCTTGGGAGCCTCCGGTGGACGTATGCGTGTTCGCATACGCACAGGGGAGCGTCTCCACCCTTCTTGCATCCGCCAGCGATACACAGGGCCTACACCTGGTCTCCTGGTGTGGGGAGTGATCAGCTATCACTCCCGTACACAACTAGTGTTTGTACCGGGTACGTTAAACAGCACCTCCTGCATCAACAACATCATTCAGCCCGTTGTTTTGCCATTTGTAAGGTCGGTCCATCGTGGTGTTTTCCAGCAAGATAACGCACGCCCACACACGGAACGTGAAACGCAACATGCACTTCAGGGTGTGAGACAACTTCCATGGCCTGCACGTTCACCGGATTCGTCCCCCATTGAGCACGTGTGGGATTTTATGGGACAACGACTTATCCGGTCTCAACGGCCAGCCACGACGATCCCCGATTTACGCGTCCAGGTTGAGGATGCTTGGAACTCAATACCCCAGACTTACATCCAACATCTGTACGACAGACTCCATGCCAGAATTGCAGTGTGACGCAGTTCATGGCGGTTCAACTTCGTACTAACCATGTTACATGGAAATGTTATTTTTCAGTTTACCAGCAAATACAGCTGTATTTTGCCATAATGTTTTGATGACGTTATGCTCTGTATTCCGTTATTATGCTGTATAAATTTTGTTGTTATCAGACGTCTCCTTCTTGGTGTTCTTTTTTCACTTTCCGCCAGTGTATTTCTTGTGATTAGTAAAAAAAATGAAACTCGTGTGTGTGTGTTTAATATAAAAGTAATCCAATATTTCATCTCAATTGCTTTCCACGTTTATTTATGTAAAATAATGTAGGTGTTCAAAAACTTTTTTTGCCCACTGTATGCACACTGTATTAACAAAAGTAACCGGACATCCCTTCAAAAGCAAATGAACGGATGCGCTGCATTGTTAAGATGCGCGGTACAGCTGCAAACGGTATACAAACAAGCGTGCCGCTGACCGCGATCATACGGCGCTATGAGGTTGAGTCAAAATGATGCGGCGGGAGAGAACTGACTTTGAGAAAGGAAAGATTGTTGGGTGTTATTTTAGTGGGCTGTCTAAAAGAGAAACCAAGAGGCGTTTAAACATGCCGAAGTCAACTGTTTTGGATGTACTGAATAAGTGAAGACACATGGAGTGCCTGAAGCAGCAAAACGTACCGACTGACCAAAGAAAATCAGTGATAAAGGACTTTGAAGCCTCAGGAGAGTCGTTACAGCTAATCAACGGAGTACTGCACATGACCTCAGTGTACAGGTGAGTAAAAATGCTGAAACCTCGGTATGTACACGTATCATTCGCAGAGAACTTCATTTCATGGGCTACAGAGTGGTCGTGTGGCTGCTCATAAGCCTTTCATCTCCACTCGGAATGCTGCTCGTCGTTTATCATGGTGCAAAGAACATTTATCGTGGACCGTGGATCAATGGAAACGGGTCCTATGGACTGATGAATCCAGATACACGATCCATCAGTCTGATGGCAATACACGATACATCTGTCTGATGACCGCAAGTTTGGAGCTGACAGTGTACTCGTGTGGGGGTGTTTTTCGTAGTATGGTCCCGGTCCATTGGTTATCGTGGACAAACATGTTAATCAATTCGTGGACAAACCTCTAGCTCAATATTCTGGACAATTATGCCCTACCAACTCTGTGGCAATACTATGTAACCGGGGATTGTTAGTACCATCAGGATAATGCACCGAGCCATAAAGCAGGGACTATTACGGCGTGGTTTGACGATAATTCCGTATCGTATGTGGACTGGCCAGCACAAAGTCATGATCGTAATCCCATACAGCACCCATGGGATGAATTAGAGTGCCGCATAAGAAGTTTGGAACCAAGGCCTACTATTAAGCCACAGTTAGCGGCAGCATTATGTACTGAATGAAAGCGCATACGCTGTGTATCGTTTGCTCCAAAACTTTGTCGTTGTGTTCCAAAACTTTGTCGTGTGCATGCATTAAGGCCAAAGGTGGACAGACACCGTACTAATGTATGTCAATAAATAATATGTTGTGTTTCTCTTCCAGGTGTCCGGTGACTTTTGTCAATATAGTATATCCCGATGGGAAGTATAGATATCTCGGTGGGAAGTACATTCTGTTCTGTCTTAGCAAACCTATATCTGTATCATTTTTATAGTATATCCCGATGAGAAGTATAGGCATCGCGATGTGATGACTATACTTCCCATCGGGAGAATGGTCAAATAACGACCCGGAGGCAAAACTGCACAGGACATTGAAAGTTTTGATGTGAAAGGTGAGCGCCGGATCCGACGATTCGTACTGGCCAACAAACGAAACACCGTTCAACAACTGACTACCCAACACAACAGAGGTCAACACGGAACAGCATCTCTCATAACCATGTGATAACAGCAGACGACCTCTACGACATACTCTCCTAATCACGGTTCCGAATGACTGGAGAAAAGTGTACTGGTCTGACCAGTCGCGTTTTTACACCACTCCATGGATGGTCGTATACGCATTTGACACAGACAACATGATGCACTCGATCCATCTGCATGGTCTAGGCCGGCTTGCACGGTGGAGGTGCTTGTATGGTGTGGGGCATGTTTACCTGACAGGAAATCGTACCCCTCGTGCATGTGGAACAACGTATGACTAGTACTCACTGTCGTAAATTACTTGCTGACTCTTTACAGCCAGCAATGGTGAACTTTTTCTCGAATGGCGACGGTGCCCGCCAAGATGACAATGCACCGTACCACCGGTCTAATGTTATGCAGAAATGATTTGAGAAACAAAGTTCAGAGCCCCCTTTCAGCATATCCATTGGTTTCCGAACTCCCAATATCAATCCCATAAAGCACTTGTGGAACACTCTGGAAAAGCCTATAAGGCGTTTGGATACAGCAATCACCTCCATTCTTGCATTGAAGGCCGCATTGTACACAACTTGGTTGGCCATACCCCCAGACTGCTTCCGGCATCTTATTGAATCAATGTAACGTCTGATAGTAAATACGAAAGGAGGGCCTAAGGATTATTAGGTAGGTATCCAGGGATTGCTTAGTGTATCAGATAACCCAAAACGTTCTGTCGCTTTTCGGTTGCTGATTTTATCGCAAATGAATTTGCATAATTTACGTTTTGGGGTGCGTCGTAAAGTTCGCATGCGAGTCTACCATTCAGGAAAGTTTTACTGCGTTTGATTTGTTGTTCGGTGAATTACAACCCATTAGAAATGTCTGTTAAACGTAACATTATTTGATCGTGTTTGCTTTATGAATTCAAACTCGGTACAAATTCAATTAAATTCATTTATCTTGCTGAGCAGAAAACCAGTGTTACAAAAATATCAACTGAAACAAAGCACAGCAAGGAAGCAGGGGAAAGGTGAGCAATGCCTTACAGGGCCCCATGCCCCCTAGACAAATTTTACACTTAAATCAGGAGCTAAAGTTACAAAAAAATCAGTGTCTCAAACGAAATGATATGTAAAAAGATGATAAACATTACCGGTGATACCATGGAAAATCAATTTCAGTAGAGATATACAAGTCATAGTAATAGTCACAGTCCCCTTCCGCTGCAATCATCAATTTAAGGAGCCGCAATTCATTGTGCAATTTTTTTATTTTTTTTAAAAGGTTAAAGTTATTTAAAGAAGTCATTTCCGTCGTTAATGAGTTCCAGTAGTGTGGGCCAATGTAATTTATACTCTGCTTCATGGTCTCCGTCTTTGGATGAATGGGTCGAATATGTAATTTAGTACGTGTACATGTGAGTGAGTGTATCTGTGGTACAATTTGTATGATGTCAGTGTGTAAATTATTCGTATTTCGCTTGAACATAATTTTCCCAATATTAAAGTTACATAGTTGGTTAATCGTAAGAATGTTGTATTTATTTGGGAAAACTCTTGAATTATTATATAGTGATAGTGGTGTATTTCTATCAAATTTTAGGCCTAAAAATCTTATATATTTGCTTTGTAGAATTTGAAGTTTTTTGAAATTACATTTAGTCGTCTGACCCCACGATAACATAGAGTAATTAATATGAGTTTGAAATATGGTATAATATAATTGAATTAGTGTTTTATAGGTAAGGTTTGTGAAAACCGTACTGATAACGCCAATGTTTTTAGAGAGTTTGAGAAGAAGGATGTAAACATGTTGGTTCCACCTAAGGTCCCTATTTAAAGTAATCCATCCCCAAATAAAGTAAGGAATTGACCTATTCTATATTTGTACCATTAATAAATAATGTGATAGAATGTGGTTCTGAAATATTTTGTTTTGAAAAGATTAAAGATTTTGTTCTGGTAGTATTTATTAATAGTTTATTGGAATTTAGCGAATCTGAGATGTTTTGAAGTTGAGTCTTAATATTCGAAATAATGTTAGTCGTTACATTTAATAATGTGAGAATGGTTATGTCGTCAGCAAAAAGAAGACCAATGTCATTTATGGAAGTAAAGATATCGTTAAAGTATATTCTGAAAAATAGTGGTCCTAAAATTGAGCCCTGTGGAACACCTGTTGGTATGAATTTAAGAGAGGACTGATGTTGGTTAATGTAAGTATATTGTTGCCTACCTTATAAATAACTTTTAAGAAGAGAATGTTTATTGTTTCTTATTCCAATAGTGTGTAGTTTGTGTAGTAAGATATTATGATTTATGAGATCAAAAGCTTTTGATAGGTCCAAATATAAAGAGATGGTATATAAGTTTAGATCAAAATTATGTTGGACTGTTTGTTGTAGATATAATAAGGCTGATTTAGTTGACTTACCAAATTGAAAACCATGTTGATTCGAATGGATAATATTTAGATTATGAATAAACAAGATTAATCTATTATAAATCAATCTCTCCAAAATGTTAATAAAAATTGATAAATGGGCTATAGGGCGGTAATTGTTTGCATCGTTAATTGATCCAGATTTGAATTTTGGGATTATTTTTGTTATTTTAAGTAGAACAGGAAATTCTCCAGATTGAAATATATCATTAAATATAAACAATAGAAGATCAAGAATAAGATTAGCGACATGCTGCAGAGGCACGTCGTAAAATACACGGTCATACCAAAATAATATGACCACCCCGGAGTCACAGAGTGAACGTGACAATGTCGACCATACGGAGATATAAGAGGATGGCCATGACACAATGGACGGATGTAGTGATTTGACGGCCATTCAGAGAGGAATGATCACTGCCTACAGCTCCAAGTGTGGAAGCATCTCAAAAACAGCAGACTTCGTGGGTTGTTCGCGAGGTGCTGTAGTAAGGGTGTACTAAGAATGGGCCGCTGGCACACCGAGTTCCTTCCGATTATATAACTGTGGAGCCCGAAAGGCTATAGACCCCAAAGGAGAACGTCGCTCCGTCGACTGATAAATAGCAATCAACGGACAACAGTGCAGCAATTGGCCACGCAAATGAACTCTGGAGCACCCAGGTACGTGTTCCCGATAACAGTAGAGCGAACCCTGTTACTCATGGGTCTCCGTAGCCAACGCTGCGTCAAAGCGCCTATGTTAACCAAGGTACATCGGCAACGACGCCTGCAGTTTGCATGGGGCTACCCTCGTTGGACAGTGGAAGAGTAGAAAAAGGTTGCCTTCTCTAACGAATCGAAGTTTCTATTCAACAGAAGTGGTGGGAGGTGGCGGATACGGTGTCAGACACACGAGAAACAACACCTGGACACGCATGTAAGTCAAGTACAGACTGGAATATATGTGGGATATTTTCCAGGTATGATCTGGGATCGCTGGTGCCACTGGATGGGTCCCTGAGCGCCAATGGCTGCCTGTCCTTCCTCGCTGAGCACATGCATCCCTTCATGTTGGACGTTTACCCTGGTGGTGATGGTGTCTACCAACAGGACAAATTCCCCGTGCCACGTCGCTAAGGGTGCGCGTGATTGGTTCCAGAAGCTCAACAGCAAAGTTTTCGTTCTGCCTTGGCCGGCAAAATCGCCCGACCTCAATCTCATAGAGCACTTGTGGGACTATTCGACAGGTTCGACGTGCCGACACACAATCTCGTCATATTCATGGCCTCTGTGCTCTGCTGCTGTCCGAATGGACTCGTGTGCCTCGAGCAACCTTCCACCGCCTCATTGTGTCCACCGTCTCGCCGCTGTCATCCGGGCCAGGGGTGGTTATTCCCAATATTAGGTAAGTGGTCATATTATTCTGATACGACTGAGTATGTATTGCATTTGGAAGCAATGCTGTAACAAATCGTACCGTAAAAATGTGGTACAAAAGATTTCTTTCTGGTGAAGAATCGCTGGAAGATGCACCACGCTCTGGAAGATCTTCTGTCATTAAGGACAAAGATCAGAAAATTGCTATTAAAATGATTCCGCCGTAACGTGTCAAGAACTTTAAGAAATGTTCCACGTAAGTTATGAAACCATTCGCTTTCGTCGGCATCAACTCGGGAAGGCATCGAAGCTCAGTAAGCTGGTCCTACCCAATTTGTCTGCGAGTAATAAACTTAAAAGTCTTACCATCTGCTCTTCACTTATCTGCCGTCATAAAAATGAACCAACCGTTTTTGAATTTTTTTGTTGACGTGTGATGAAAAATGGATCCAGTTCTCCAGCAACAAGCGGACACATCATTGGTTATCACCGAAAGATTCAATTTACTACTGTTCAAAGGCTCCCCTCCATCCTAAGTAGCTCAGGCTTTGTGTATGGTGGACTTCGGCTAGTATTGCGCATCACGAGTTTCTTCTCAAAGGCCAAGCAAATACAGCTGAGATCTGCACCTGTCAACTCGAGAGTGTTCATTGCCAACTGTTAACTCGAAAAGTCGAATGTAATTCACAAACAGCCAGCACTGGTGAACAGAAAAAATAGTGAGGTCCTTGCAGGAAAATGCCGAATCACATACAGCGAAAGTAACCCACAGTATAATTAGCGCTTTAGGACGGAAATTATTGCCTCATCAGATTTATTGCTCTGACATTACCCCAAGTGATTATCATCTTTTTCTTGTTCTGGACAACCACATGCAACAGAGACAGTTTATAAATGAAGCAGAGATAAAATCGGAGATGGCCCGTTTTTTGATTCTAAAGACAAGATATTTTATAAAAGCGGCATGCATGAGCTTGTATTTCGTTGAGAAAAGTTTGTCGAATGTGATGGTGCCTTTTTTGAGGAGTAAAGTAATTTTTGAAATATTTATACAGTTCTTTTTATTTTCATACGAAAAGGCGACAGAACTTTTTAGTTACTTTATATATCATCATCATCAACCATAATCAATCCACTGCTGGATGAAGGCCTCCCCAAATTTCTTCCACAATTGTCTGTTATGGGCCTGTCTCCTCCATGTCACTCCAGCATACTTTCAAATTTCATCCATCCATCTGCCATGGGGTCTTCTTCTGGGTCTTTTCCGGTCAACCGGAATCCAGTCCAAAATTTCGGTTGTTCATCGGTGGTCCGTTCTTCTGCCAACATGTCCAGCTCATTACCATTTCAGCGATTTCACTCTGGTCATGATGTCGTCCACTCCTGTCATTTTCCTTATTCACAAGTTCCTCTTCTTATCTTTTCTGATTACACCAAGCATGCATCTTTCCATGCTTCTTTGAGTTTCTGCAGTCTTTGTATGTCTTTTTTAGTTAAGGTACATGTCTCTACTCCATACGTAAGCACTGGCAGGATGCATTGATTAAACACTTTTCGTTTGAGACATAATGGCATACTGCTCTTAAAAATTTTACGGTTTCTTCCAATTGTACGGTTTCTTCCAAAAGCTCTCCAGGCAAGTTTTATACGCAGATTAATTTCTACATCAATGTGACCCTCACTTAATATCTGCGGCCCTAGATAAGTGTAGGAATCGGTTGTCTCAAGCTTTTCCACATCAATTGATAAATCTTCGTTTCTTGTAAAAGCATTGTACATCACTTTTGTCTTCTGAAAGTTCATTTTTAATCCCACTTCTTTACTCCTGTCAGCAAGTTCTTGGATCATACTCTGCATCTCTGATGGGGTAGTTGCAAAGATGACTACGTCATCAGCAAAACGAAGGTGAGTTAAGTAATCTCCATTAATCTTTATCCCTTTCTTTTCCCAGTTCAATGATTGAAAGGCATTTTGCAATGGGGCGTTAAAGAGCTTGGGAGATATGGTGTCACCTTGTCTCACTCCCTTTCCAATTCTTATTTGTGCTGTGTTCTCAAATATCCTGCCGCCTCGGTGGCGCAGTGGTCTAAGGCGCTGGCCTCTGATCATTCGTCCGTAAGGGGTCCGGGTTCGAATCCCGGTCAGGCATGGATGTTGTGTTTGTCTTACGGCACTGGCTCTCTCCCTTCCCTGGAACCAGTGACCCTAAATTAGGGACGGGCGACTGCTTATAGCCCATTGAGTTGCTCACGGTGGTCGTTAAACCTCCAATCAAAAAAAAAATTCTCAAATATCCGAACCTTTGCACTTGCATTTTCATAAATGTTATTAATAATGCAAATGTATGCATCTTCAATACCGTAAGATTTCAATGTCATTGTTACCGCTGATGGTTTCACTGAATCGAAGGCGTTTTGATAGTCAATAAAAGACATGCATAATGGCAGTTCATATTCTCTTGTTCTTTCAATTAGTTGCCTCAGTACATGGTTATGATCTATAGTGCTGTAGCCACTCTTTAATCCAGCTTGTTTTCTTGGTTGGGCCATGCCTAGCGATGTGAAAGAACCTTAGTAAAGATTTTATAAACCACTGATAGGAGGCTGATGTGCCTGTAGTTCCTGCGATCTTCAATGTCACCTTTTTTATGGAGCAGGATCATTGTAGCATTGTTCCAATCCTCAGGAATGTTGTTCCCTTCATTAAGACATCTGGTGAAAACTTGGGCGAGTGTAGTTTCAATTTCTCCAATTGCTTCTTGTATAATGTCCACGGTAATTCCATTTTCTCCTGGAGTTCTTCCCCGTTTCATGTTCTTAGTTGCATAACTTTATACTTATATATATGCACTGAAATGCCAGAAAAACTGGTACAGACGAGCGTATGCAAAATACATAGCAACGTCACCTATGAGCGTACTCGGTTGCGTCCGCCAGTGCGTATTTAAAGAGACAGACAACCTTGCCAGCTGTCAGAGCTGTTTTCGGCATGAAAATGACAAATAATAATGATTTAAACGATTTTCAACGCGGTGTGATACTTCGCGCTCGTGAGATGGGCCATAGTATTTCGGAGGTAGAAACGAAGTTCGGATTTTCACGGACGACTATTGCAAGGGTAAACCGTGACTACAAGAATTCCGGCAAATCCTCCAACCTACAATACCAGTGTGGCCGTGAAAAGATATTGGGTCAACGTGACCATCGTCGGCTGTCAAGAATCGTTTCACGCGATAGGCGTGCAACACTCTCGCAGGTATAATCGGAATTCAATGCTGGAGCCTCGACAAGCATCAGCACCCAGACTGTGCAACGTACCCTGCACGATATGGGCTTTGGGAGCCGACGCCGAATTCGTGTCCCGTTGATGGGTACACGACACAGAGCTGTGCGCCTCCAAAAGTATCCGGCAGATGGAAGGATTCGTATATGGCGCAAACCCCACGAAGTCATGGTACCCGCCTGTCAACAGGGAACTGTACTGGCTGGTGGTTGGTCCGTAATGGTATGGGGTGTGTTTAGCTGGACTTCATGGGGGCCCCTGGTACGTCTAAAAACGTCTGTGACCGGCCGACGCTATGTGCGCATCTTTTCTGACGAGGTACACCCGTTCATGTCCTGCATTCATGCTGATGGGTTGGGCCTGTTCTAACATGACAATGCACCTCCGCACAAGTGTCGGGACGCCACACTATGGCTAGTGGAGCATTCATCTGAGTTTGGGGTTTTGCCATTCCCACCCAAGTCCCCAGATCTGAACGTGATAGAACACATTTGGGATGCCATCCATGCAACGTGCTGTCGTACACAGGAATCCGAGACCTCGGAATACACCCGAATTGTGGAACGCTCTGCAGGAAGTATGGTGTGCATTGCCTACAGCATATTTCCAGAAGCTAGTGGAGTCCATGTCCCGTCGTATTTCGGCAGTCCTGCGCTCCCGTGTGGGACCCAACAAGTATTAGACTGGTGTACTAATTTCTCTGGCACTTCAGTGTATACTGTATATATATATATATATATACTGAAGAGCAAAGCTGAAAACTAAGGAAAAACGTTTGAATTTAAAACGAAATTTGCAAAATAACCTGAAGATCAAAACGTGCAACGCAGCAGTTATGAAAATTCAGAATTCACATTCTATTAAGAAGAGACCTAAGCAAAAAAAAATATATATATTTTTGACTCATACCAAGTACAACATAGAAAAGGTTATGTATCTACCGGTGTGAGTAAAAGGAGAAAAGATAAAAAATAAAATAAAACAACTGAATGTCGAAAGTGTCGAGAATACTGAGCCTTGGCTTTATCAAGGACCAGCAAAAACTCTGCATTTTCTCACTTCCACAAAGACCTAGTTGGAAATGGGTTTCTGCAAAGCCATAGATGCAAGTAATAAGCCCACCAAAAATTGTTTTAAAAAATATATATATGTCATGACCTCCGCAGAGTTGTATGACCTAGCTTTAGTTAACAATTTAGCTTGCATCCATAACTTTCATGGCCCGACCCACGCTCTTCATCTGCTACTACTAAACAGAAAGAAGAAGATTAAAGAGAACTCAAGTTGTGAGAGTGACATAATAATTAGAAATAATGTTCAGCTATAACGTAATGCCAAGTTCGCCTGAGAGAGAATTTAAACCTGAATAGCAATGCAAAAGTATTCCAAATTTTTACATTGCAATTAAAAAAGGAAATATTAATTATTTAAAACTCAGATTTTTGAAAGAAAACCTGATTCTAATACCCCCACTCCACAACTTCTGACAACACAAAAACGAGAACAAATCAAAGACAATAATTGATTTTTTACCTTGGTATTTGTTTCCTTTTTTATCTGACTCAATGTTAGTAAAATCCTATTAAAAAGTAATTCGTGACGCATTTCTTTCAGCGTAACGGTTTTGTACTTTAGTTTTCTACTTCAAATGACGTAGAGTCCTTCTACCCAAGAGTTTATGTAGCTTTGTATTGAATTTCCCTTCGCTATCCCCGGTTACACAGTCATATTCGACAAATTCTTTTCATATTGGTTAGATTCTGTTCTGTGGAATATTTACATACATTTCAAACTTTTTACATAACACGATTCCGTCACTTGAGTGCAAATGTTTTATTTTCAATTGCATGTTTTTCTCGAAAAAATATTATATATTAAGAAATTCTGTTTCACATCAAGTTAACTACGACGAAAAATTTGCCCACATTCTTAATGACCAAAATTTTGGGGATATGTACTAGAATGAGCCCTTTACTATAAGATATCACATGCAAATAAATGCTTAATAACTACTATTTCACATTATCACATTTCTTTGGCTATACTCCAAAATTCCATTCTATCATTCTTGCTCATGTGCACTTTCGCCGTTAGCTTGAAATATTTTTTTATCACAGAACATTTTCCAAGCGGACTGCTGAGATGGAAAAGAAGGAAAAAGTAAAGAAAGCAAATGAACAACTGCAACGGCTGCTTGTTTACTTTACCTGTTAATTTTATTTAAAGTATATAAATTTGTATTTAGCTTTCATTCTACCTCGTCATGTATGAGGCACATTCTTTACAATTTCGCAATATTATCAGAAAACATAACAATCAAACAGCAGAAATACTTTAGGCAAAAGTTATTTAACCCCCTTTCTCATCGCCTTTCGATATTTGAAGCATTTGAAGCGGAATGCCTGATATGCATAAAAAGGATTACTGAGAGAAACAAATGAAAACAGAGAATTATAAAACAGTAAATGTGGTTTAGGGATAACGGACAAGCTCCTGATACCAGTAGAAGCACTCTTCGTATAATAAGACCGTAGCATTATAGAGAACATTTCAAGGGTATCTCAAGTGAGAAAATTCTTCCTATTTTTTATATACTTTCGCATTCGGTAGAAGATTTTTAATAAATAGCTTTTTAAAATATTGAGAAATTTATTATATTTTTCAAGCATTATTAATTTGAATGATTTAACTATTAATTATTTCCAAGGTGTTAGAATAGAAACCTTAAATATTTATTAAATTGATTTATGTACAGTAACCATAAAATCTAATTAAAAATGGTTCTGGAAATGGAAATTATTTCTAGAAACACTATAAGGAGAAGAATAACTTAACTTATTATTCATTTCTCAAAAGAAAATATCGCCTTTGGTCGGATAATACCATTGGACAAGTAGTACCATTGGACGGATTTGTCGGGGAACGTTTTTTATATGGGAGGTTTAACGACCACCGTGAGCAACTCAAAGGGCTATAAGCAATCGCCCATCCCTAATTTAGGGAAACTGGTTTCAGGGAAGGGAGAGAGCCATTGCCGTAAGATCCATGCCTCACTGGAATTCGAACAAGGACCCAAGTTGAAAGAGAGATCAGAAGCCAGAGCTTAGACCACTGCGCCAACTGGCTGCGCGACAGTTTCTGCCAAGGTTATGGAGAATTAATGAACAGTTTCTGCCAAGGTTATGGATAAATTTAATGAACAGTTTCTGCCAAGGTTATGGATAAATAATTAATGAACAGTTTCTGCTTTACAAGTGTATGACAGAGTCTACACATTAACGGTGGTTTCTTTTTTATCTGGCATCCTCTTATTAATTTTAGCTTCTGTTAGTTACTAAACAAATTTTGCCCTGCTTCGCATCAGGAGCATTACAGATTCATGCAACTCTACTCTAAAGTTCTGCAGGTTCATCCAACTCTGCAGTATAAAACGTCTTAATGCTGTGCGGGAAAGAAGGGTTCGACTGATAAAAACTAAGTAATGCCCGACTGTGTTTAATTTTTTACCCACAGGCGGGTAGGTGGAGTTTTGTACATCTTCCCAGCGCTGCAATGGACATTGATTCCAGCAATTAGCAGAGTCCCACTTCGAACAATTTCCTATTGAGTGCAATGAAAATATAAAGCAGGATCATCATGTGCTCACAACTTAGTGCCGCTGTATCGCTTTGCCAAATGTTGTATATCTGCTATTTTGATACTTTGGAATTTCTTACTTGTTTACTTTCTTCCTAACAATTTACTTCCTTGAACTGTTTAAATCAAAGGAAAATAAACAACTTCTCTAGTTCATTTTAAAACAGATTAACAGATGAAGTCAAAGTATCACATTTACTAATGCTGCAGTGTTGTTCAAATGTAATTCTATGCTGTTCAAAGAAGGAGAGTCTACATTCTTGGCATTTAATATTATCTCTGGTTTGTGCGTTCTTGCTGCATTTTCTGACAAAAAGCCATCAGGTTCTCGTTTGATTCCTTTTCTTCACCTATTGTAACTTTATTATCAGTCGCACGTGTGCCAAAAGTAGGCATCATGAAAGTAATCATATTTGGTTTTCAATATGAAAATTGGTAGGAAGCAAAATTTTTCATTTTAGCATTCTCATCAAATAATTTTTCTGCAGTATCCAAGATTGTAATTTTTCTCCGTATACCCAATTTTCTCATTCTCTTGATGCTGTTATGAAGCTAGCCGTGCGAATAATCGAGATCTTTCTCTGTTTTCTGGAATTTCTTTCCTTGTTCTCGCGACAGTTCTCCCATCAGCAGTACCTTGTTCTTGTCTTATTTACCCCAAGAAAATTAACTGGACACGGTAGGCATTGGAGGTGTGTATTTTTCGGCAGCTATAAGAACTCAAGATATGCCAGTTTTTGCGAAAAGTTTAACTAACCTGCTTTTCTGTTTCTTCATATAATATGAGATATAACTGATTGCGTTACGTTACTCATAAAATCCTCTAATCGAAGCGCCCGTTTCATGGTTTACTTCTATTTGCGATCAGTGGAAACAGTTCTACGTTTTCTGGAGAGAAGTTCTCTTGCTATTAAAACATTTCATTGAGGAACTGAGTATTGTCATACTATTAAAAATTTATGAGCATCCATCATGCACGTACAATTTTCTTGCTGTGGTTCTTCGATATTTTATTCATCAGTCGAAATTAGTCATCCGTCATTTCAATGAGAAAAACCAAAATGCAACAGTGTACTTGATCGTAGTGAGGTAATCTGTTTTCGTCATCACATTGGTTTTCAACTTCACATGATTACGAAGCAGAAAATTCACTTTTTAATTTAATCGAATCATTCCCATCGCTAACCTCCCCTGAAGACAAACATTTTCTGAGAGGACCAATATAAGTTACAAACTTCATGCACTTGTGCGCGCGTAACTGTAATTGAGTTCTGAATATCTGCATTAATCCGCATTTTTGTTGCATAAATATAATGAAATTCCATGATCGTAGTAAAAGTGAAATTTAATATATTGTTAAGTATCCAGAGAAAATTTTTATTTTGGAGAATTCTTCCGATACGTATGCAGGAATTTTGCTGAATTTCTGACTAGACTGGTCACCCAGTGTTTCAGTGAAGCACATACTCATTGAATAAATGTTATAAACATCGATACAAGAACGAAAAGGAACATCAGTTTCTTTGTAGTGTAACATTATTCAGTTTCAAAAACCATAAGTTAATTATAAGAGTTTTTAACATCTCTGTTACACTCATTTGCATTGCATCATCAATATACGCCTTTCAAAAATATTTACGAGGACTTTGTGAGAAACTTAAACAAAAACAAAAAATATGTGCGGCATCTATATATATAGTATCTCTCAGTTACATTTTTCTCTCTCTATAATCACACTATCATGTGTTTCTACGCTACCTGTCGGGACATTTAGTGCTCACCGAAAAAAATAAAATAAAAATGCAATTCTCTCATAGTTGAAATTGCCCGTGTCAGCCCAGACCAGTCGTTATACGTGAACTATAAATATAACTCATAACATTCTAAGGAAAATATCATCATAAATATATAAGCAGTGCACAGGCTTAAGCATTTTACGTAATTGAACATCGCTGAATTATTAAAATTTACGTAACTGCATCTTTTAAAAATAACATACTTTAAGGCTCCCTGTGAAGTTAGAATATTTCCACATATCAGCGAGAAAGGTGCCACCAAATTACTGCGTATAACATTGATATTTTCTGGGTAAAACCAAAACAATTCATATCTGAACTACAAAAAAGAGTGCCACCGAATTCCGGTTTTATTTTCAAAAGACGTTTTTCAAAAAAGTACGTCTTATGAAAAAAAATAAAGGAAAAACCCCTCGCAGAACAATAAGAGAGATGCCATCAGATTTTTATGTGAGATGAGTATGCTCTATGGAGAAACAGGTTAATCAGCGAAATGCTATCGAACTCTCGGATGCGAATTAGCAGACAATTTAACAAAGAGAACATGCATACTTTCGAAGTATTCATGACTTGCATATCTTTGGTGTATCTAACATGTATTGTAACATACATATTTTCTGGCAAATAAATATTAACAAGAGGGATGCCACTACATTCAAATTTTAAGTGACAGGCATGTGTTTTGGCAAAACACGTATAGATCAATTAGACAAACATCACTAAATTCTCTGGGGTGAGGAGTACTGTTTTACGCACGCTTACGTACCAAAAAATAATAATTAGAAAATCAAATGTGATCTGTCATTAGAATCTTGATTGTAACGATTTCATATCTTCAGAAAAGAAAACGAGAAAAAATATAATAATGCTACTATATTGTTCGGTGAAACGAGCCCGTTTCTTTGACTAAAAAACAAAGATCAACATTTGGGTTGTTATTGAAATCCGCGGCATGGCGCTTAGGTTTTGTGAGAAAAGTAACAAAAGAGATTCAATCGAAATGTCGTATGATGAGAGAGAGAGAGAGTAGTGTACATTCGAGGGCAACGAGCACATGTTTTGAAATAAAAAATAAGTGACCAAGAAGGAGACTACAGCATCTTTTGTGTTAACGAGCATGTCTTTTGAGACAGACTATCTTTTGTCGGAAACCTCTTAGTAGCAACAGAGATATATAATCAAATTCTCGAATTTAGATATAAAATATATTTCCACATATCAGCGAGAAAGATGATATGTGGAAATATACTTCGAATTTCCTGAGTCTAACTTGTATGTCTTTTTCCGTAAATCACGTGGGTAAACAAGACAGATACCGCCAATTTCTTGGGCATAGAAAATATCATGTTTTTTGATATGAAAAATAAGTGACCAAGAACAAGAATATCAACTAGTTGGGTGTCATCGATTTCTGAGATGTAGATGAGAATGCATTTTGACAAGAAACATGCAACGGAGTTGTCCCAGAGCTATCAATCTTTAACCTTAACAAATAAGATTTTTGGCAAAAGAAAATCCCAAAAAAAACTTAAAGGTAAAAAAACAAGGGGGGGGGGGAATCATTACACCGAACTGCCGGAAAATGAAAGGCTCACGTTTTGACAAGAAACATGTAAATCAATAAAAGGAAGTTTTTTCTCTGCGGGTAAATTCTCCACTGCAACGACCAGGTTCGCAAGTAACGAAAATTAGTTTTAATAAGACACACACAAAGGGCGTAGCGAGCATATGTTTTGACGAACACTATATAATTCAGGACGAGAAATGCCGCAGGATTTTCGGGTCCAATGAAAAAGTCAAGTCGTTCGACAAAAAATCATTTAGCTCAACAAGAGAGAGGGACGTTTAGATTCTCACGTGAAAAAGGCATATATTTTTAGAAAAAGTATAGGTGAATAATAAGAATTTCAACAAATTCTCAGACGTTCCGAAAGTTTTATTTGATAAAAATCACAGTTCATTAGGAAGGATGTCATGATGAAGCAAGAACGTCTTTCACGATAAATAAATAAATAAATAAATACTCGTTGCTCCTCCAACTGCACGAATTGCTCCCGAACTTTTCTTTGAGAGATATTTCACTTGCAAAGGATGCGGCAAACACAACAGTACGAGTCAGAATGGCAAGCCGGTCAGGCACAGAGCTACGACCCCTCCTTGCTTGCATCACATGCGCTGCCGAGCGTAATTCTTGAATCATTTGCATGTCTCACGATGTCAAACCAACTCACCTAGTTTCATTCTGGTCGGTTGTTTCCTTCTGGGTGCAACTTGTTTTTGACGAGTATATATATATCATCATCATCATAATCATCATCATCAATGTCAACCATTATCAATCCACTGCTGGACGAAGGTCTCTCCAACCCTCTTCCACAACAGTCTGTCTTGTGCCAGTCGCCTCCATGTTACTCCCGCATACTTTCAAATTCATCATTTCATCCACCCATCTCCCATGTGGTCTTCTTCTGGGTCTTTTCCTGTCATTTGGAATCCAAAATCTAAAATTTCGGTAGTCCATCGCTGGTCTGTCCTTCTGGCAATATGTCCAGCCCATTGCCATTTCAGGGATTTAACTCTGATCATGATGTCTTCCACTCTTGTCATTTTCCGGATCCACAAGTTCCTCTTCTTATCTCTCCTGGTTACACCAAGCATGCACCTCTCCATGCTGCTTTGAGTTGTCTGCAGCCTTTGTATGTCTCTTTTAGTTAAAGTCCACGTCTCTGCACCATACGTAAGCACTGGAAGGATGCATTGAACAAACAATTTTCTTTTAAGACATAATGTCATATTGCTCTGGAAAATTATGCTGTCCCTTCCAAAATCTTTCCAGGCAAGTTTTATACGCCGATTAATTTCTTCATCAATGTGACTCTCACTTGATATTTGCTGTCCACGATAAATGTAGGTATTGGTTATCTTAAGCTTTTCCCCATCAATCGATAAATCTTCAATTCTTGTAAAAGCATTGAACATCACTTTTGTCTTCTGAAAGTTCATTTTTAATCCCACTTCTTTACTCTTGTCAGCAAGTTCCTGGATCGTACTCTGCAGCTCTGAGGGGGTAGTTGCAAAAATGACTACGTCATCAGCAAAACGAAGGTGGGTTAGATAATTTCCATTAATCTTTATCCCTTTGTTTTCCCAGTTCAGTGATTGAAAGACATTTTCCAATGTTGCATTAAATAGCTTGGGAGATATGGTGTCACCTTGTCTCAATCCCTTTCCAATTTTTATATGTGTTGTATTTTCAAACAGCCGAATCTTTGCACTTGCATTTTAATAGATGTTATGGATAATATTAATGTATGCATCTTCATAACCGCAGGATTTCAAAGCCATTGTAACTGCTGATGGTTTCACCGAATCAAAGGCTTTTTCATAATCGATAAAAGCCATGCACAATGGAAGTTGATATTCTTTGATATTCTCTTGTTCTTTCAGTTAGTTCTCTCAGTACGTGGATATGATCTATAGTGCTGTAACCACTCCTGAATCCAGCTTGTTCTCTCGGTTGAGCCATGTCCAGTGTTACCTTCAAGCGGTGTGAAAGAACTTTAGTGAAGATTTTATAAACCACTGATAGGAGGCTGATAGGTCTCTTGTTCCTGAGATCCCCAATGTCACCTTTTTTATGTAGCAGGATCATTGTAGCGTTGTTCCAATCCTCAGGAATCTTCCCTTCATTGAGGCATAAGTGAAAACTTGGGCGAGTACTGTTTCGATTTCTCCACTTGCTTCTTGTATGATGTCTACAGTAATTCCATCTTCTCCTGGAGCTTTTCCCCGCTTCATGTTCTTGATTGCATGTGCAACGTCTGCTGGGAGGACTGGGAAAACTCTGGTACAGGTACCTTTCATGATGTCCGGAGTACATGCATCATCCCTTTTATATAAATTTGAGTTGAAATCTTTCACTCTTGTCAAAATTTCGCCTCTATTTCTTGTTACAGAAACATCTTCTTTTCTCAGTGCCATAATCTCCTTTCTTCCCTTACTGAGATGTCCCTTTGCTATCTTTAGGCTTTGGTTGTTTTCAATTGCTTTCCTTACTAGTTCACAGTTGAATTTCCTTCCATCTTCTGTGATACCATTTCTCATCTTCTTGAATAGCTCTATATATTCCACTTTGGAAGTACCATCTGCTTTAGTTGTCTTTATCTCGCTTCTTTTTTGCATCAACCTTTTGGTTTTTCCTGATAATTTGTTCACATGCAACTTGTTCTCAGACCAAGCTAATTTTGTTGCTGTTTCCATAAGAACTTTGGTTACTTTTCTGTTTACTTCAGAAATATTCACTTCTTCCGATGTTAGGCCTTCTAAAGCAGAGAATCTGTTCTTCAGTTCCAACTTGAAGGCATTATGGCGTTTTTTAAGGTTGGCTATGTCAATACATTTTGTTTATCTTATGAGCTTGCCATGTTCGAGTTTAGTGTTGAGGTGCATCTTACATCTCACCAATCTATGGTCACTACCTGTGTTGAACTTGTTTAGCACACTGCAGTCTTCGTTGACGAATCTTTTGTTACACATAATAAAATCAATTTCACTTGTCGTCCCATTTGGATGTCTCCATGTTCATTTCCTTTGTGGCTTTTTCTTGAAAAAGGAGTTTATGATGAAAAACCCTTCTGCCTCTGCAAACTCTACGAGAGTATTTCCACGCTGGTTTCTGTTGCCATGACCGAATATACCTACTGAAGTTTTATTCTGTTGTTGTTGCATTATTTTTGCATTGAAATCTCATATAATTATCTTCAAGTGCTGCTTGCCTTTATTATTTAGATGACGAATTTCCTCATAAAATTCTTCAATTTCTTCTTCAGGATGATTTGTGGTGGGTGCATAAGTTTGAATAATCTGAGCATGGTATCTTCTCGAGAGTTGGTTAACAAGGTGTGCAGCTCTGTCAGAGGAACTTTCAACTTCTACAACTTTATCCTTCAGTTTCTTGTTTATTATAAATCCAACACCACTAGTTCTTCCAGTATCTGCCCAACGATTGTAGAAGAGATGTCTACGTTTCAGTTCAATGAGATCTTCTCCTTTTCTCCTTACGTCACTTAGCCCGACGATCTCCCACTTAATCATTTGTAGTTCCTCTTCGAATTCAAGAAGCCTTGAATCAGAAGATATGGAGCGCCCATTGTAAGTAGCCAAGGTCAGCATCAAATGGCAGCCTAGTCCGGTCCTCCGGAGATTCTTAGCGCCCTCTGCCTTTATGTCGTACTGGCCGCTGCCTTGGCTAGGAACATTCCAGCTGCTGGAGACTGAGGGCCAAGATGGAAATTGAGGTGTCATTTTGGAGGGGTTTGGCCATAACTCACCACGCTGGCCAAGCGGGTTAGTGAGTGTTTGATAGCATTTCCTCTAATGCCGACGGTATATATATATATATATATATATATATAAGCGTATATATCCTCTTGTTTCCATATATATATATATATGTAAATGAGATAAAATAGATAACAGATGAATAAACAACACTGATATCACAGAATTTTTACATAAATGTAAAGTCTTCGGCAAAAATTCGTAGTTCAACGAAAGTGATAAAACTAAATTCCCGGATGTTTGTCGAAACACGCATAAACCCACAAGTAGGGTGCTACCAAATTTTTTGATAGTGCGAGAACTTCTTTTGAGAAAGAAACACAGAAGTCAATAAGAGGAACTGAAATGTATCATGTGTGTAACGATAAAGTCTTTCGAAGAAACACTTCAATCAACAAAAGAGATTCCTCCAAATTCTCAGGTTTGACGAGCATTCCTGCTTACAAAGGGCACGTAAATTGTCGATGATGTCTATTGCATATCTTCTTGTTCCGATTAATTAATGACAAAATATCACCAAATTATCAGGTGTAATGAGCACGTCTAATGAAAAAACATTTGTCAGCAAAAGGAGTCCCGTCGATACTTTTGTGTAGCATGCACGTCTTCTAATAAAAACCGGGTAGTACTCATATCAATTATGAAAGAAGGGAAGAAAGGAAAGCAGAGAAGCACGTAGGTAACCTGATGAGTGCCACCTACTGTAGTTCTTGGGGGAGTTAACATAAATATGGATAAAATACTGAGAAAACTTCAAATTTTGTAATCGTCAATTTTAATTTAAAGAAGACTTGCAATTTAATAATGAAGGGCTTCTGAACAGTAAATTCATTTCATGGTAATCGAGGAGTAAAAAGAGCTTTGTATATCCTTTTTTAATGATTAGTTTCCGAAATACCTTTAGGGGCGCCCCGGTGTCCCTAAAGTATTTCTAGTGGTCTAAAGCGCTGCTCCTGAAGTATTTTTAGTTTTCTAAGCGCTGGCTCCTGACCATCCGTTCGAGATGGGTCCGGGTTCGAGTCCCGGTGAAGGATGGATGACGCGTTAGTCTTACGGCACTGACTACCGCCCTTCCCTAGAGCTAGTGACCCTAAATTAGGGACGGCCCATCCAGTTGTTCACGGTGGTCGTTAAACCTCAAATGAAAAAAGTACTTTGCAACTGCATTATAGTAACATTTTCTAAGTTCTTTTACTTAACAAAGACACGTAATGAACAATTCAACAACAGAGAATTTTACATAAAATCGTCCACTCAATCTATCTATCTGTCATTGTTCAAAGTCAGTGGATAAGTGTTCCGAAGCTCCTGCTATTCTTGTTTTTTTATGGTATTACCGAGAGTATGGGACCATTTCTCATTATCATCGACTTAAGGAGTATCTAAGACTGAAATTAATGTAAAAGTTTAGGTACTTAGCTTCGTCATAAAGTTTCAAGAACCACACATTTTCACGTTGAAACCGAAGTGATTGAGTTTTCGACAATTCAATGTCTTCTATTACTGCTTCTGCTTTCTCTATTGACACTCATGGTCATGACGTAATCTGCTCTACAGACAAACATGGAATCAGTTGTCTCTCCTCAAACAGCCGCAGCAACTTTAAGACAACTGCACTCCAGCATCTTCCCACTACAGGTTTTGAAAGAGAACTTTAAAAAGAGCCACTGTAAGTGGCAAATATTCTAAAAACCCGAATTTTCCAGTTTTCTTTAAAAAAGCGGCATTTTACATAATTAATACTCCTTTGCATGAAACTTAAAACTTCAGAAAACGTTACGGAAGCACTTGCAGTAATAGAAACAACTGAAAGAAAACAGTTTGCTTTGCGTCAGCAGTAACCAAAGTTTCTAATATTTATTTCTGAAATGATAGTTTGTAAAATACGCATTTCCTTCAGGCATAAGAACTACAGCTTCTGATCCTGATTCATTGAACTAAAGATTCATAACATTCATTGAACTAAAGATTCATAATATTTATTGAACTAAAGACTCATAAAAATTCTGATCCTGAAATAAAGATCCGTTTCCTTTAAAGTAAGAACTAAAGCTTCTGATTGTGGAGTGCGTTCTCCGTCTGGGCAATGTGTCGAATTACAATCTCAAATATGTGACTGAAGTTTCGCATTGTGTCGAATTACAATCTCAAATATGTGACTGAAGTTTCGCATTGTGTAGAATTACAATCTCAAATATGTGACTGAAGTTTCGCATTGTGTAGAATTACAATCTCAAATATGTGTCGAATTACAATTTCAAATATGTGTCGAATTACAATCTCAAATATGCGTCGAATTACAATCTCAAATATGTGTCGAATTACAATCTCAAATATGTGTCGAATAACAATCTCAAATATGTGACTGAAGTTTCGTACATTGTATGTGCTACGGTGATAAGGAAGAGGAATAAGAACTTCCGTAATCTGAAACACAAGCAAGTGAACAACAATTTTTCACTTTTCTGGATTCAGAAGACAGGAATTTATAGAGTTTATTATCAAAAGAATGACACTTTACTTCCTCAATGATCGCATTTTAAGTTGGAGGGCGTAGATTATATTGTGAATTTTCCAGTATAACATGCTACCTTAAAAGGAGCAAAATATTAATTTGGGAAAACACACACAAAAGTTATTAGTTTCACCTAGGGAAGAATGTTTGCAAACATATTATACACATGTATATACCTTCTATTTAATTAAAATATATCTTCTGGTTTAGCAACAGAATATGAAGAAAACAATGAGTTTACTCTGAAAGTGGGACATTTGCAAAAACTGCCATTTCTTCCATCTGATGATATTTTGCTGCTTTTTAAGAAGTAACATCAATTTTCTCCAAATATGTAAAGCCAGTAGTTCGATGGCTTAAAAACAATTGTGTTCTCGGAAAAGTAGAAACAACTGTAGAAGTCCACCCCTTTTCCACCTTCTATTTGGGCCGTAAACGAAAAGATAAGAAGTCCTCCACTTTTCCACCTTCTATTTAGACAGTAAATGATAGGGTTGTATGAGGTAATCAGCGCAGTAGCAAAAGAGCCAAAAACAACCACGGTTAAAATTGAGAACGTGATAGTACAGAAAAAGAACATTCAACTTCTTTGGCTTAGAATGACAATGTTAATGCGCTAGCCGTTTTACGAGTAATTGTTGATATTCTATCCTTTACTAAACAGTTCTTGTATTTTTCATGAACATAATACTACTGGAGTTACAGAAAATGTAAAACCAAATATAAATTACAAAAATGTAAAGAAAATGTTAAAATGCTATGCAAAATGAAAAAAAAGACGCAAAAAAATTCAAAACACAGTAAAAACGCCAGTAACCTAACAAAAATTCAAAACCCATATAAAATGTACAGCACACAGTAAAATGTCCAAAACACAATAAATGCTGCCAAAAGCACTATTAATATGTTAAGAGCGTGATAAAAATATGAAATTAATGAAATCTTAATAAAAACATCAAAACTGAAATAAAATAACAGTGAAAAATGTAATATGATACAATTAAAAAAACTGCGAATCGACTTTTATAAAGAGAGAAGTGAATGTAAAAAATATGCTTGAATCCTTACTAGGACAGTGAATTACGTAAATAAATCATAAACATTTTTCCACAAAGAAATGTGTTTGAAATGAAAAGCTTTTCTTGAGTGCGACATTCCCAAACAGAAACACCATCAAAAGTATTTGCACCGTTATTATAAAAACGAAGAATCATAAGATGAAGAAAACGTACTCTAGTCTTTATTGTAGGGATGGATATCCACTGCAGAAGAAATTCTTTAAAAATACAATTTGCAACTAAAACTTTGATTTCACGCACGTACGTTCTGCACCTTAGCGGCAGAACTGTGCTCCATAGTAAAGTAAGAAGTCAGACTAAATATTTCCTATAATAGGTGCTTTCGAACACAGAAATAATTTTTCAAATTTGATTTTCAGATGAGCAAGTAATAAGAGAAAAAGAATATGCATTTATGCACCTACCGGATAAACATGTACGTCAGTTGAAACACAGAACGTGTGCAATACTTTTCGTGGAGAATAGTTCCCGTTGCAAAAAAAGAAAAAGAAAAAAACATAATAGTCGATTGAATCTTTAGAAGCCGAATTACATTTTCAAGTCAAATATGCACTTAGTCGTCCCGATGGACTAGTGGTCAATGTGCTGACTTCTGACCATTCTTCCGCGAATCGCCAGGATTCGAGACCCGGCTGAGGAAGGTGGTGTGCATGCCTTTTCGCAGTGGCTCTCTTCCCTCACTGGAGTCAGTGGTCCTAAATTATGGTTTAGAGACTGATTAAATCCCTTATAGTTGCTCATGGTGTTTGTTAAATGCAAACAAACAAGAAAAAACAATAATAAAGTATATATAAACAAATTAACAATAGTACTTTAAGTTTTCATACCTAATCTCCATTTTAAACCACTTTTGGATGAAGAGCAAAGCTATTCCAACTGGTAAAAATTGAGATGCTGTGGACGTAGATCAGCGTTGTTGGCCTGTATATAATAGAAGAATCATCTACGGAAGACCAGATTTGAAAATGGAAGCAAAAGGAACTTCATAGGGCTCATCCAAACCAGGCAGTTAGACAGGCAATAAGTTGAAAAGAAAGCCTCAAATCAGTGGTTAAAGCGAAGAAAATTATATAGAGAGACTATTGGATTTATGATGGCTGTTCAAGACAAAGTGATTTCAAACAAAAATTATAGAAAATAAATTTTAAAGAAGGATCTGCAAAGTGACAAATGTAGAAAATGTGGTGTGTGCAGTGAGACCATTGAGCACACCTGGGAGGATGAACCACGCTAGTAAACGTTGATTATATGCAGCGACATAATAAATTTACTAAGATGATATATCAATAATTAGCGCACGATACAGAACTATCAATGTCGGAAGTACCATACTATAAATATCAAACTATTGAGGTACTAGAGAACAAACAATACAAATTATATTGGGACCGTGAGATTAAAACAGACGTAACAATCTCTGCCCATCGTCCAGACGTAGTGCTGTATGACAAAAGGCAGAAGGAAGCAGTTATTATCGACATATCGGTAGCGTTAGACGGTAATATTCAGAATACCTATGCAACAAAAATCAACAAGTATGTAGAGCTGGCTGCACAGATTTAACAGGTATGGAAGATGAAACCATTTCATATACGCCCACTAATTATGCAACTGGTATAATTCCTCGGACTCTTACAACTCAGCTTGATGCTTTAGGTCTACAACACCTAAGGCCCAAAATCTAAGAAGCAGTGATTCTCGATACGTGCCACATTGTACGACGGTATTTAAACCATGAGTCTTTATTTGACCTCATGTCCGTTCTGACAAGTGGACTACAGATGCCATTGCTATAGATGAGAAAATAAAATAAAATATAATAATAATAATAATTTTCTAATCAAAAAGCGTTCTACGGCAACCTAAACAAAATACCCACTGCAGAGGACAGAGAAAACTTGACAACGGCAGAAGAAGATATAGAAAAGTACTGGAGCAGCTTATGAACCCGAAGAGATACAAACACACAAGAAGTATCATGGGTAAAAACTATTCAATAGGAGGCAGGCAAATCCCGAGACATGTATTCCGATGGACTAAATTGTGATGAAATAATCAATGTAATAGGAATTCAAAAAACAATCGCTAAAAAAAAATTCTAACACAAAATTATACTCCAAAAACAAAATAATTGTTATCAATTCCTGGGCAATTCCTATATTAACGTACTACTTTTGGGTCATTAAATGGACAAATACTGAACTACAAGAACTTCAGAAGACTTTTAATCAAACACATATGCCACCGTCCAAAATCGTCAGTTGAGGAACTGTACCTAAAAAGAAAAAGAGGAAGGGGGATAATCTATATATCAGATCTTTGCCAGAAACAAGAAAAACAACTCAAACAGTACTTCTTAGGGAGAAAAACATGTCATCAGTACAGTGGTGGCTGCAGCTGACGAAGGCCACTGAATCTGAATACTGCTCACCTCCTTCTTCAGTCAGAAAAGAATTCAGATTCACTGTAAAGTTGGAAAAGCAAAACTCTGTAAGGTAAATATCCAAACTCCTTAGATCTGGAAAACATTGAAAAAAACTCTTCACTACAATGGTTTAAAAAGCGTTAAAAAAAGGCTTTATCAAGAAACCGAGGCACTCTTCATTGGGATTCAAGGCCGCGTTATCGCAACCCAAAACTTCAAGAAACACATAATGGATATTGCAGATGATGACACCTGCAGATTATGTAGAAAAGTCAGTGAAACCATAGAAACCTTTTAGCCGGCTGCTCTCTCTCTTTACTTCAAACCAATGCCTTAATAAACACGACCAGGTAGCCAAGATCTTAAATCAAGATCTTGACATTAAATATGGCCTCATTCAAAGCCATACTCTACCTTATTACAAGTACCAACCAAAACCAATTCTCTAAAATCCGAATTACATCATGTGCTGGGCAAACCTGACATGACCAACAAGACCATTTACCACAATCGCCCTGACAGTAATTGTAGGCAATAAATTGAAGAAGACACATCTGATAGTTTCAACTACAGAAAACATCCAAAGAACAGTATCAGAGGAAATTTCGAAATATGAAAACCTGAGAAAGGAATCCAAGGGACCTGGAAACAAAGAATAACGCAGATCGTACCAGTTGTTATTTCGACAATCACAGTGATACCAAATAGCCTTTATGCAAAATCTCGAGAAATTAGGATTGCCACAGAGACTGCTTCAACCAATCCAAAAGGTAGTCATTCTACAAAACTATCACATCACTGGAAAATTCTTCAATTTCCAGGCTTGAGACGAATATTTCAGCCCTTTGATACCCAGCCCTGGCCAAGAAAATCGACGAAAACAAAACCGACAACAAAAATAACAAAGAGAACTGATCCCTGATGTTCAATTGTCTGAAAGTGAAAACGGACTCTCAACAATGACAATGATGGTGGCCCAACCACAAGGAAAGTAGAAAGTTAGCGACGTAATGGAGGATAAGACCATAGTTTTAAAGTTTATTTTGACATCAGGATGTATAAAAAGCTGTAGAAAGGTTAATCAAGCAGCTTTAACTTAACATCAATCAGCTTAAACTTCATTGCACTCTTCTCGCATTGTGAGCAAGCGTATTGAAGATAGTCAAAAACCCTAGTGATGCGTAATTACACTGGCGATTTATAATCGATAATGCATTTCAAAAAACTGTTTAATGGATTATACATGTGTGTTTTAACTAAACAATTTCAAATACAAAAAAAAATGAATTTTAAACTAAAATTAAATGAAAATGTGTGCATTCTGAAATGTGGAATATGGCAGCAGTGTAGAGATAAATATAGAGCATGTCACATTACGATATTAACGAATTTTTACAGATCTTCAGAAATATTCTTTATGTTGCTTGACCACTACATGGACAAATCACCAGATTGTAGAGATAATAGAAAATAATAGTACTCGTATACTTAAACTAGTAATCCAAATTTATTGGTGTAGAATAAAAATCAGTTTTCCAAACTTTTGCACATCAATCAGATGGTTTTTTTAAGGAAGGTAGACTGAAACTACAATCTGAATAATAGAAAGCTTCAAAAATTTGAACGCGGTGACTTGACTTGATAATAAATAAATATGACAACACGAGGCATCATGTTAGTTTTGCATGTTTTATCCTAGTGGGAAAAAGGCGTTACTTATAGAACTACCTCGTTATTAATTTGTAGAGATTATTTTTTGCAAAATAACTGCGCCGATGGCACAGTGATCCAAATGCTGGCTTCTGACCGTTAATCTGAGAGGGTAAGTGTTCAAGTCCAGATGAGGCATTGCTGCACCGAAACCAGTGGCTCCCAATTTGGGACGGGCGAAGGCTTATAGCCCTAACAGTTGCGGCCGGTGGTCGTTAACACTTTAAGCGACTGATGTACATGAATCCAATATTTTCTGCACTCTCCAAACAGAAATGTTCACATGGCGGCCGGGTTTTACGAAACTATCGCAGGACAATTCCTCCCCCCTCTCATTTCAGTAGTACAGATCATGAATATATCTGTTCCTGCTGATTTCTCAGCCGAGTTAATTTGTTTCAGCCGGTTAAAAAGTTAACCTCCCCTTCCAAAAAAAAAAAAGTAATGATAAAACAAAGAATATCTTCTATTCAAGCTCTTTGCTAATCGCTATCGTCATGTCAGGGCAGTGAACATTTGATGAGAAAAATATAGCAAATCTCCAAGTAGCTGGTTTATTACAACTTGTGTGAGTGCACATAATGATTTAATCAAATCTATGAGATCTTCAGATACCAAGAAATATTACACTTAGTAAATCCCTCGGAGATGTATCTAGTACCTTTGACTCAGAGGAATTGTAAACAGCTGATGTACATAAACGAACACTTCATAAAAGTCATAACAAGCAGTAATAAATTGCGTTCTTCTTTACACTGGAAAAAAGTACTACTACTTCTGTAGGTCAAGAGGATTTTCCTTTACTCTTGCAGCACCTCTCAGAAAATTCTGTACCTGTTTTCAAAATATAACCTGTCTCCGGAAACGATTTAAAATTTCACGACTTAATATAATATTTCCGAATTGATACGGAAGAAAACTTTCGAATACTTCTTTCCGCCGGAAAAAGTAAAAGGAACACATCGGGAAGCATTTTTTTCTCCTTTGGCGATGTTATTTTCCAAAGTTCATCAAACACTATTTGATTTAATCATTGTTTAAATGATCCGTTGGTCGTTTGCCCTGGGTGCTGTTTTTTAATCAGATTTATTCACGGCATTCATTTCTCTTGGTTCCGCGTGGTGGTGCTGCAGTTTTCAGACCCGTGCGGCAAGGAGCAACCAGGGAACGAGCGAGAGGGAGAGAAAGAGAGAGAGACAGACAGCGAAGGCGATATGATGAAGCAAAGGCAGCTGCAACCCAGAGATGGAGGAGTGCGAAATGACCGAAAATCTGGAGATGGATGTTAGATCTAACCCGATTGCTGTGTTCTGGCTTCGACGCTCTGGGGAATAATTCTTGTGTTTTTAGCGCCCGGAAAATTACCCGGATTCAATGCTCCGTCGCTTGCGCCCCGTGGATTATTTACCCTAACGACGACGACGGAGCTACGGGGTATCGATTTCGGATGAGTTTTTATTTTGTGTTCAAGAGGAAAAGACAAGCGTGCTATGAAATGAAGCCTCTTTATGCACTCGACACTTGCAGGTTGCAAAGTGTTACCTTGCACTTTTGAAATCCTGTGTTTCGGTATTAGAAAACATTTGCCCTCGTCGCTGGGGACGCAGCCATCCGCAGTTTTACATATTTCCAGGTAAGAAGATCTTTGCACGAATTTCATATGCATTTCTAATACGAAGATTAAAATTATTTTTGCCTCTAACTTTTAAAGAACTCTGTAGCATTACAAACTACCTATTGGTGAAATGTAACATTCAGAATCGGAGCAGCTGTAAAATTTGCAATTAAATGTCGCTGTTCCTCAAAAAGCCCCAACTCACAAAGGAGCTAGGTTCATCTTTTAAAGAGGGTCGCAAAGATTCTAGAAAGCTTTTAAAAATTAAAACTCTTTACCGCGGAACTCGGAAAGTAAATAAATTTAATAAGTCAAAGACTATTTGAACATTTTTTATTTTTATGACAGGGTTCTGCACTGAAACCTCACTAACAGATTTAATTTTCCTGATTAGAGAACTAGAAAACTGGAAAATGTTACTGTTAGTGAAATTTTTAATATAGAAATAAAAATGGTAGATTTCAAAAAAAAAAAAGAAAAAAAAAGCGAAATTCAGGGATTTGTGATACCAATCTTAAAATCAAATTCACAGCGTTGTACCATTTTTATTACTAGATCAGTTTACGACGTAAGCGCAAAGATTCAAGAACGGCAGGAATAAAATGGCCAATTTCCTTTGGAGCAGCATACTCTTTCGAATCAAAGTTTTCAGTGGTTTCCTGTTTAAAAAGCACAAATGACCACTTATATATAAACGTCGAGCATAAAAGGAGACAAGAGGTCTCCAAGATAAACTTACAGTAAAAAACTATGTATTAAGAAAAAGGGCAGTGCAAAGTTCTTTTTCTTTTAACTGAAAATTATCGAAACCTTTGAATTATCACATAATTCCATTTTGTTCTGTGATACAGAGTTAAATTTTATGGATCCAACAGTATTCTTTTTTGCAGATACATTCCACTTAATTTATTAAGATCAATGTGTTTATTTTGTCGTATAACTAACTCAAGTGAAACCACTGTCCTTAATAATGACAGTTTAATAATTCTTTTGCATTATTTTTAGGACTTCACTGTATTATGTAGCTGGTGAACCTTTCCGAGTACTCTAAGTTTTATGTCTTTCTGGTGTTAGCTTTTTATGGGAACGTTTTAAAAGTATACACGACGTTATATTCTCCATTATTGTTTTGCTTCGCTGTATCCTTGATCCTTTATTAAACTACCTTATGTTCTCGAAACACAACTTTTAACATCGAATACTAAGTACGTCACTAAGAATTTATGCAATTGCGTAGTAAATAACTGAGGGATAATTGTCACATTTCATTACACACAAAGCTTAAACTGACTAATCACAGTATTCTATCTTTTTTTTAATCAAAGAAAAGCGAGTAAGTACATAAAACGTAATACCAGCTGTACAAACGCAGAACTATTCACAATAAATCTATTCGTACCTGACTTCTCACGGGATGACTGAAGAGCAGAACGCAGTAGTCGAGTGGCTGAGGAAAATGCTGATGATAACTTCGCTGATAAAAACAAGTTTTTACAACACTGCCAAGTGGGAAGCTGCACATCATCCGTAAGACCAAGATTTGTACCTCTTTTCATGGTTTCCAAGGTTTCCCAATCACCCTTGGAGTAAGCGACCAAACGCATTCGGCAACTGACCTCAATCCAATTGCTCTTTGTTCGACTACCGTTTGCATCAGCGGAGAATTATTAGACGCTATGCCGATGTAGAAGCGTGCGAAATATATGATTTTTACACTAAAAGGCTAAATTTATTTTCTTCCACTTTTGCCCCAAAATTTTATACAGAACAACGTAGTCGATAATCCTAAAGAGTTTCAAATGATAACGGCACATAGCATGTAACTGGCACGAAACTATTCGCAGTGTGATACATTAAAACTGATACACGAGTAAAAGAAATTAATGTTTTTTCTTAAATATTATGTGACTTGTTGAACGCCATGGATTTATTAGTCGTAAACGCACACTTTTCTGCCGTCAGAACACAACTGTTCAATTAGAATTAGACTTCTGAATACTAGACCGCCGTTTATCAGAGGTCACATTATTGGTTCAGTAAAACTAATTAAATAGATTCATATATAAAGTATGACTAACTGCAGTCTAACATTCATCTGCCAATTCAGTCTAACATTCATCTGCCATTCAATGGCAGGCTTCTGACAGTTGGTGTAGTTGCTGGTGGTAACTTCCGATAAATCATCAACAACCATTCTCAGTGCAGTGCTTGATGAAGGTCACTGTAAGACCCTACCATAATTTGAGCAATTCTCTCCATGTAACTCGGGAATGCTTTAGAATTCCATCCATCATGATCCATGTGGTATTCTTCTGTGTCTTCTCCTGCATTTAAAAAGTCACTTGCCATTTGAAAAAGAAAGCAAATGAATTTCACACTCTACTTTCTCAGCGCAAAATAAGTTTTGTCAATTAGAACAAAAACTCATCGTTCAATAAACTACATATTTATTTATTCTAAACTGGAGCTAATCTGGACTTGTTGTTGTTTTTGTTGGACTTGTTTTCGGCCTCAGAGTATCATTTGTAACTGTACTCTAGTAGGGGTCGAATGCTTTCTCCCTAGGAAGATCATAGACTGAGACAAGTGCTAATTTGTTAGATGACAGGATTTGTAAATAAAGAAAGTGGATCAGAGAGAACTTCGTAGCAGCAACAAACATAGTATTTTTTAACGCGATGAGTGAGGTAACTGCTGTGGAAAAGTGAGTTTGATCCCTTTCGACTTTCGATCCCATACTGTAAAAAAAAAAAGTAAGTTTCATGAATTCACTGAAAATTCCTGAAAAACCGTGCAGTAAAATTGCAGATAGGTCTCCAATTTTTCACAAAATTTCCGTTTTGAAAATTTTGAGTTTCTAATAAGGGAAATATTCAGCAAATTGATAGATTTCCGTTGTCATTTTTTTGCTTTTTTATACAAAAGTCAGTTTCCGATTTTTTCGTTTTTCTCTAGACATTTTTGTCCAGGTATTTCAGTTTTTATACAGATATTTCCTGAGTGTCCAAATTTTTTGATTGTTTAGTCCCTATACAGAATTTCATTAACTTTCTTTCTGTTTCCACCTTTTTTTTGTCAGTCTCTTAACGTCGGTCGCTATTATGTGTGTAGACTTGGGGTGTCGATGCAGAAGATTTTCCTTTCAAAGTGAAAGAGATCCCTTCCTCATCAACATGGGGTTCGAACTTGCGATGGTTCCAACGCGTGAATGAAGCTCTTAGCCAGCAAACCGCTTCCCATCGGCTCTCGTTTAAAGTTGAAATGCAGGGGGATGCAGCTGCGCCGATGATGAAATGTTTTTGCTATGAATGTGCCTAAATTAGTCATTTTATTTTTTGTATGAAATTATTATTTTTCTGAATAGGTTTGTAATAATTTTACATTTTCTGTATGAAGACTTACCATAAATTACATTTTTTCATCATGATTTTTCAAAGCAGCAGGATGTTTTAGAAATTTAAATTTTTTTTCAAACTGAAAATGACTTTTAATTACGTTTAAGAAAAGGTGAAAGGTTCACAGATTTAATATTTGGGATTTCCACAAGACCCCTGAATATAAAATCTGATCTTGATAGTCGTAATAGTTTTTGCTATAAAGACTCATAGAGTACATAGACATCATGCAGTCAATCAGCTGTACGACACTTCAAATACAAGGTTTCTTACTGTAACGCACTCTACAAAAGCAGGCCCACCAAATGTATATGTGTGAGGA
This sequence comes from Macrothele yani, assembly GCA_039090855.1. Lineage (NCBI taxonomy): Eukaryota > Metazoa > Arthropoda > Arachnida > Araneae > Macrothelidae > Macrothele > Macrothele yani. The sequence goes on along the minus strand of CM077007.1, from coordinate 76,177,721 downwards.
GGAATATCCGTTGCCACAATCACCTTAATATCATACGGTATGATATCGACAAAATCAGATCCGCTAACAGAGGAATATTGCCACCAAAAAGTTTAAGCAGGACCTTCGCTGTCATAAATTCCGATGTTGTTAATGATGCCTAATTTAGTAAAACTGTTGAACTGAAATTTAATAGCTAATCAGACCTTTTTAAATTCAAGTTTTCCTGCGAACTGGTTATAGAATCCGTCATTTTTTACCATATAGAGACGGCAAAAGTGAGAAATTAATTTTTCCGACAATATACGAACGGAATCCCAGTTAATTTCCCTGAAAATTCTGGTATTTCCGACAATAACTCTTAAAAGCGGCAATTTTACGTAATTGACCGGAGAAGGAGCAACAGAAATATTTCTTTCAATTCACGTACAAAACATACGTGAAATTAAGGTTTATTCTGTCATTTCACCAGAAAGGATGAATCAGTCATACACTGGTGTGCAAAAATTAAAGACGAAGAGGAGAAATTAGCGTAACAGCTGAACGATCAGGCAGAACGGACCGAAAGACCACTCAGGAGAGAGACTAGGGTCCGGTACGGTAGGGCATGCGCATATATGCATCATGACGTAAGGGGGGGGTGTCGGAAGGGTATAAAGCCCACGGGCGGTGTACGCTCAGCAATTCGGTGAAAGCTTTTGCACGGTGTACATCGGTTTAAACAACGTCGAGTTGCTGCCACCGTGTGATATGGCCAACAGGCAATACAGTAGACGATATCTGGATGACTTTACCCGAGGTCGCGTCATTGGTAAGTTGGAAGAAGGTCGAAGTGTGACTAGTGTAGCCGAGGAGTTCGAGATCGCTCACAGCATCGTTTCACGAGCTTGGAGAGCATTTCAAACCACAGGAACAGGTGTCCGAGAGTTTAGCTGTGGTCGTCCATGAGCAACCACGGCGGCGGACGACCGGTATATTGTCCTACATGCTACAAGAGACAGACGGCAGACAGCGGGAGAAATCACAAGGTACATGCAACAGACAACTGGACGTTCGTTATCGCGTTTGACCGTGGCCAGGAGGCTCACAAAGGTGGTCTATTAGCACGACGACCAGTACGGTGTGTGCCATTAACGCCTGATCATCGGAGACGGCGGTTTTTGTGGTGCCAGGAACACAAGAACTGGACACATTAGCAATGGGGTCGAGTTCTCTTTACGGATGAGAGCAGATTTAGTCTGACGAGCGATTCTGGACGTATACACATCTGGAGAGAGCAGGTAACACGCAATCACACCCGAACATCATCAAAAGGGACCGGTTTGGAGGTGGCGGAGTTCTCATTTGGGGCGGTATCATGCTTGGTAGCCGTACTGACCTCCAAATATTCCAAGGTGGTTCAGTCACTAGTGTCCGCTATTGTACCGAGGATCTCCTGCCTCACGTGCGTCTGTTTAGAGGTGCTGTGGGTCCTGAGTTCCTCTTCATGGACGGCTAGGCTACACCTCATCGTACAGTGTCTGTCGCAGAGCTGTTAGAGAGTAAAGATATTCAACGCATGGATTGGCCCGCAAGGTCCCCAAACCTAGATCCAATCGAACACGAGTGGGACCTTCTCGGGAGACGCTTGGCAGCACGTAACCAGCCGCCAGCAACGATTCCGCAGCTGCGATTGGCGCTACAAGAGGAATGGGCAGCGATGGCTCAACAGCTCCTTGACAACCTTGTCTTCAGCATGGACAGACGTTATAAATCCTGCAACGCAGTCAGGGGTGATTATATCCCCTACTAAAGACTGGATTTTTCTTGGCAGCCGCCTGTCACATGGACATTTCTGTCTTCTGTCCAGTTGTGCTCGAAGCTACCTGTTCAATAAAGTGCATTTGTATCCTTTGGATTCCTTTTTTGGACTGTTTTGCTACTTTGTCCCATATTCTTACATCTTGGGGATCTTATGGTATGATTTGAGTCGATGTGGAGCACTTCTGCACGACGTTACATTAGAAAAACCGTCTCGTCCTTAATTTTTGCACGCCAGTGTATGTTTGTTGACTTCACAAAACGAATCAGAAAAAATATCTCGTGATTTCAGGAAAGGTTTTACAGTGTAGGATGTTCTTCGTACAGCTTGTGTTGAATAGTTACAGACCAAGAAATATGAAAACTCCAGCAGCTTGGGTAAATCTGTCGTCCTTCAAACCCAGACCCGTCTGTTGGACTGCCAAATGGAGAAGCGTTTTTAATACTCCAGCCTTTACACCACTTGGCGTTGATATGCTGATGTTAGGTTTGTGTGTGGCTGGTAAACTATGGAAAGCCATACCCTTCTGCACCCGACAAACCGTTATGGTGCTAACACTGCTTCCAGAAGCAATTTTGCATTGCTTCTAGAAACAGGCGATTTTATCTCATCACCGACTTCATCCTCTGGTTTATCTGATCACCGACTTCATATCATCTATCACTGTGTCATTTTACCTGGCGCACCATATTGCGATTGCGCCTAGACACTCCCATTTCACAATCACATCCCTTACAGTTAGTTGATAGGGGCTAGGCGGCTGCAGCAGGGCAAAATTTCCCGGACTGACTTGTCGCTAAGATGGCATCGTATGGTCATGCCACACTAAACGTCAGTGATCTCTGCAGTACAGCCCACACTACCGTTAATATTTGCCTATGATGTTTACCAGTTCAAGCGCGTTTTCTTATGTAGGGACCGTGGCTGTGACGGATGCGTGCAAATCCACTGCTCAGAAGTAGTGTCCGGATACTTTTGATCGTATAGTGTACATATGAATAAATAAATAATGCTCATGCATTTGGTTAATGCTTATGTAAATTGCAAATAAATTAGATCATTTTAATAGGGAACTTTTACGTATTCTGTTCTTCCTTACATGAACTAACATAAATTATGTTAGGGAATAACATAATTAGTGATATCATTTTTATTGGAGGTTTAACGACCACCGTGAGACACTCTAAGTAGTCGTCTGTCCCTAATGTTGGGCCACTGGTTCCAGGAAAGGGAGAGAGAAAGTGCCGCAGAAAAACACGAGATTCGAACCTGGACCCATCTCTGACGAATGGTCATAAACCAGCGCTTAGACCACTGCGCCACCGGGGCAGCAAATTAGTGATTTGTAGCAACATGTCTATTACTTCAGTAGTTCCGTATCGTGAAAGTATATGCAAAAGAAACCGGCTTTATACATAAACTATATTGACAAAGGTCACCGGACTCCCCTTCAAAAGCAAATGAACGGATCCGCTGCGTTGTTAACATGCACGATACAGCTGCAAACTTTGTAAAAGCAAGCCTGCAGCTGACCGCGATCATACCGCACTGTGAGGTTGAGTGAAAATGTCGCGGCGAGAGAGAACTGACTTTCAGAAAGGAAAGAGTGTTGGGTGTTATATTAGTGGGTTATGCATAAGAGAAACCAAGAGGCGTTCAAACATACCCAAGTCAACTGATTTGGATGTACTGAATAAGTGGTGAGCGCATGGCATGCTGAAGCATCAAAACGTACCGGCAGACCAAAGAAAATCAGTGATAGAGGACATCAAAGACTCAGGAGAGTCGTTATAGCTAATCTACGGAGTACTGTACAAGACTTTAGTGTACAGGTGATTAAAAACGCTGGAACCTCGGTATGTATACGTACCATTCGCGTAAAACTTCATTCCATGGGTTACCGTGGTCGTGCGGCTGCTCATAAGTAGATCAATGGAAACGGGTCCTATGGACTGATGAATCCAGATACACGATCCATCAGTCTGATGGCAGTGTGTGGGTATGGTGGCAGTCGGGGGAACGCTTTTTACCACAGTGTACTGTTCCTACGGTCAAGTTCGGAGCTGGCAGTACTCCTGTGGGGGTGTTTTTCGTGGTATGGGCCCGGCCCATTGGTTATCGTGGACAAACCTGTTAACCAGCACGTGTAGCTCGATATTCTGGACAATTATGCCCTACCAACTCTGTGGCAATACTATGGAATCTAGCCTTGTTGGTACCAGCAGGATAATGCACCAAGCCATATAGCAAGGACTGTTACGGCGTGGTTTGACGATAATTCCGTATCGCGTGTGGGTTGGTCAGCACAGAGTCCTGATCTTAATCCCATAGAGCACCTATGAGATGATTTAGAGCACCGCATAAGAAGTTTGGAACCAAGGGCTACTACGAAGCAACAGTTAGCGGCAGCATTATGTACTAAATGGAAGCGCATACCTATCGCTGTTTTGCAAAACCTTGTCGAAAGCATGTCTCGAAGGGTCAGTGCCTGCATTAAGGCCATAGGTGGAGCAGCACCGTACTAATGCAAGTCAATAAATGTTATGTTGTATTTCTCTTCTAGGTGTCCGATGACTTTTGTCAATATAGTGTATATCAACTGTAATTAATACAGACACTTGACGTGGACTAGGAACATCAAACAGGTTTTTAAGTTTTTCCCGGTGGCGGCCAATGAGAATTTTTCCATAACTCACTTATAAACGTGGAAAGAATGATGGCCTCTGTTTGATGTATAGCAACTGTATTAAGATTTTATGCAGTTGTCTGAAGTTACAACTAAACTGATTTGTCACTGCAGTTTACCCGTCTACACCTAATCTGCTTATATACGAGTGCAGGATGTACTGAAAGCCAATTTGTAATGTCCGCATACCTAATCCTGCGTGAAATTGTCATTTACCATCAGAATAGCAGTTCTTCCACTCTACATAGTTTGAGTAACGTTCTATGAAAATTGATCTATTCTTTGCCTAGTAGCACCTTTCACTACACGCAGGATGTAAGACAATGGTTCGAGACGTCTGATGTTCCGTTCCATTTCGTCGCAGAAAAGCTACGTGGCATGGAAGTCTGGACGCTGAGGCTTCAAATGAAACAAGGAAAATTATCCATCATGTTGCTGAATCCACTCCATGACAATGTGGGTATAATCGCGTAGTGCATTATGGAATTACACAGTTAAATATATTTTAGTAGGTTGCACCAGAAGGTAGTCCTACAAGAGCTGCATCACTTTTAGGAAAAAGGTAAACCATTGTGTAATGCATGAAATACACAAAACACGCGAAGCAATCATGCAGTACGGTATGATGTTCATCCTGAATGGTGCGAAGTTGAACCCATTATACCATGTTTATATATATTTCATGGTCACATAAAGGTTTACCTTTCCCCCAAAAGTGTTGCAGCTGGTGTAGCACCACTTTTTGGTGCAACCTACAATATTTCTGGCATGTCTTTTGTAAAAAAAAAAAAAGTACGTACTTATCAGTGGCGTATCTTGGGTCAGAGACCTAGGATATCTTCCCCTCCCCCTCCCACAGTAGTTTTTTTTAAATTGCAAAGCTTAATTTTTAATTGTTAAGTAACAGAAGTAACTTTTTTCCTAAATTTTAGGTACATGCCATTGCTAATATGATACCAAATAATTATGAGGATTAGGATTTGAACACTTATTTGTACGTGGACTCCATTCTTCTTCTAAATACTTTATTTGTACCTGAACTCCATTCTTCTTTTCTTTTGTGTGAACTTGAGTGTTACGTTTTCATAAAATGCTTCTTCCGAGTACTTTTTCATATTTAAAAATAATGTTTTTCTCTATTGACAAAACAGCCAAGTTTTTCGAATGTGTATGTCTTTGTATGGCTCTAAGATATATCTTGATTCCTTTTAATGCTGAAAAACTTCTTTCGGTAGTTGCGGTTGTTTATGGAAAGTTTAATATGAGGTCTGCTAATTTTTACACCTCACTAAACACTATGTCCAATTTATTCAACACGTAATGTCTCTTACTGATTTGTTTTTGTATTCACCAAAGGAATAAAACACCTTCAGTTCATTTTTTAGTCGAGCTGTATCAAAATTTGAAGCATAGAATAGATGCTCAGGGAAGCTTTCACAAAATTTATCAAAATAGTTCGAATTCAACAAAGCCACGAATTTAAGACATAACATCTCTTATTTTAATTCATTGACACTTCACAAAAATTAAAACAACTCTCGCGAAACACTTATGAGAGGGAGTATGCGAGTGACTGAAATAGTCTAACTCTTCTTTTTTCTGAACGAACCGTTTTCCAAACCAATGGTCCATTCTCCTCTACCAGCTGATTCATGTTGTCATGGAAACGCTAGCAAGCGATGGTACGAAAGGTTTTCGCATCAGAACTGGGAAGACTCTGGAAGAGTCAAAAAAGCGAATCTGCACGCGTTTTTTCGCACCGAAAGCATCGACATATTTTAATACCGTTGATAATTGACTTTTATTTGTGTATATTTAATTCAGTTTTATTTGTACATTCTCTGGGTTTCGCAGATAGCCTAGCTAGCCTCGAATATACGCCACTGGACTGCTTATGCTATCACCTTCTACATCTGTCTGTCTGTCCGTCAGTCAGGCCGCGGACACCAAATATCTGCAACTATTAATACAATTTGAAAAATTATTTTTGCATTGGAAAACTTGAAATGTAAGAACGATGATCCTTGCATTCCGTTTTACTCTCCGATGCATAACTTTGCCCCTAGAGGGCGTAAATGCAGATCCTATCGATTTTAAAACACATACTATTCTATATATTTGCTTTAAACATCCGATTGATAAAATTCTTTCTTCTCTGCGATACCATTCAACAAAAACTATTTTGGGTACAGTTTCATTTTTAAGTAATGCATAGATTTTCCACTAAGGAACATAAAGGTAAATTGCGATTTTTCTGATATATCTGCTTCTAAAAGTCCTATTGGAAAAATTCTTTCTGCAAATGTTCTACATATAATTTCTGTTTTTTTGGTAAAGTGTAGTTTGCAACTAAGAGCCGTAAGTGTATATTTATGTTTCTGATGTATTTGCAGCAAAATCTGCTCTTCTGAAAACTCAATTTAAAAAGTTCTCTCGTGGATCAATGCCGCTCACCTCTGGAAATCTTTTCGAAATGCTTTCTGCTTAAAATGGTGCAAATGTTTTCCACCAGGAATAGTAACTCCTTTATGGGTAGGAGCGTTTCCGGTGTGAAATGTTTCTCATATAATTTCAGATTTTTCCTAAAGCACGAATGCGCCACCGGAGGGCGTAAATTAACGTTGCTGTTTACAGTATGTTTGCAGCAATATCTGCGGGACTAAAAACCTTGTTAGAAAAATTATTTTACGGTTAGATACTACTGACTATGAAAATTGTTTTCGTGTATTTGCTTCCTAAAATAAACCACAATTTCGCCGTTTGTTGTAGTTTTTCTTGACATCTCTGCTTCTATATGCCCGATTTAAGAAATTATTTTAACACCGGATGTCATTTACCTTGTAAAATACTTTAGGTTTTGTACATGAGGAGATTTTTTCGTTCCCAGTTCATCGCTAGGTAGTGTTTGTGTACTTCTGTTTGCAGCTGTATCTCCGCTTCTAAAAAAATCTGTTGAGAAATTCCTTCTTTTACTGTATACCATTCGCTACAATAAAGATGGGGAGCAATATTCTCTTTTGATGATGCCCAGCTTTTTTGCCATTGGGTGTAAAGGTCAAAACCTATTTCTCGCTATCGCTGTTTCTCGGGGACGTATTTACAAAATTATCAAACCGATTACTGTTTGATTACTTTGCTTTCTTATCAGACCTTGAACTAACTACGCAGCTGAAGTGACGTAACGACACGGAATGACGTAGGAACCTGTTTGCCTGAAATGGTTTACTGGCCTTTATAAATTTTCCACTCGGAGAGGGAACGATATCAACAGCAAAAGTCATGGGTACGGAAAAAACATTCAGGTCCGGGTTACAAAATTTTCGCCTACTTTCAATGCATATGAAAACTGCTAAACTGTGACAACTGGTTCTCAATATTAAAGATTTGGACTAAGCATCCCTTTTGTTACTTTATCATCGTCAGCAGGTCGCGTAGGCAAGCTGAATGGTCACTGGTCAGCAAGTGTGACTTCTTTTCTTCCGGTGCGTTAATTTGGTTGATCAGTTGCGCAATGTCCCTTTTGACAACGTTTAAAATATATTTCTGGTTGAAGAATATGACACAGTTTTTTAAGTTCATCTTTGGTTCACAACCCAGGAGAAAATGTTTGAATCAGGCTAAGTGATGTGCATTCACGGAATGGCTCCCCTTGGCACACACAAACGCATCGAAATGCCTTCGTGGTACTTCGACAGTCATTGATCTTTCAGACGAAGATAACAGGAGTTTCTCCGAAAATCGAAGCAAATGATTTGTTTTAACTTCCTTTCTTGAAAAATTAAAACGACAAAAGAGCTTACTCGTGCGAGAATGCCGTAAAGGGGACTATGACTAAAACTTTACGTATATACAGATTTTTAAAAACGTCTGACCCTGTGAATTATTGACATGCATAGAAAAAGTTAATTTCTTACGTTTGAATTTAAAAGGTATCACAGTACTTCACGGAATAAGTGGTATTCGGATCATGAGAATACTTTTCGTATTAATTAAATCTAACAGTCTTTCTTCAATTATGTTACGTTGCGATCGTGTAAATATGCACCATCTCTTGGTATACGCTCCAGTATCTGATTCCTGAGCTTGAATAATACTTCATTACCGAATTACCTTTCCTTTAAGCTGCTAATGGGTGACTGTGGTGAAGTATGCATCATCACAGAGTTGTTCAAACTGGATCTTGTGTTTGTGAATAGGATCCTTGAGGCCATTTAATTGTTTCGCCATTCTTCAATTTGACTACTTCTAAAAGCAGTTTGGAAATTCTCTCGCATTATCTAGAATCTCATTTCATCAAGTTCAGTCCAAAAGTGGCACATACTCTTCAAACAGCTGGCTACACTCAGAAATCGTGAGCCTCAGAAAATTACAAGAAAGGCGTAACGGGATTCACCTCACAGTACGTTTACGTTACCACCGAATGGTCTGGTACACTTTGTTAGATTTTTGAGATGTCTACAGACAGCCAGAAAGGCGTGCGCGTGCGTCATCGGAACTTCATCCTATACTATTCGTATTAATTTCAAATCTGACAGTGCTTTTTTTGTTAACGTGTGTCCAGCTTTAAATTGCTAGTCGAAGTAACATTCGGAATAAGTACCATTTTCGAAAACCGAGTGAGCAGTTATTAGTCCAGATAACGAGTAGCTGTTATTCCAATTGCAGCAAAAAGCGTAGCTTGATCTTTTCTCTGATCATGACACGAGTGTTTCTTCTGTAGCTACAGGTTATTCTACATTTCAGCCTCTCTTTCTGATTTTCATATATTGCATTAAGTACTGTTTCGACTACCGTTCTTTTCTCATTGTTAAGGTGGACCTCAAATAAATTTGCTTCCTATACTTCCAATGGAAAAACTTCTGTACCCATTTTCTTCACAATTAATGCGTTCCCAAGGATGAAATTTGAACATCGATTAAAATAGCTTCATTTTATAACTTGAAATACTTAATATTTTTTAAAACATAACCACAATTATATTAAAAATCAATAACTTTTCCTTTGGTGGTGTTAAAACCAGAAAAAAGATGGCGCGACCTGTACTTTGATGACGTCAGTAGACAAACAGATGTTGGATTGCATAACTATGGTTATGTTTTAGAAAATATTAAGTATTCCAAGTTGTAAAATGAAGCTATTTTAATCGAAGTTCAACTTTTCATCCTTGGGAACGCATTAATTGTGAAGAAAATGTGTACAGAAGTTTTTCCATTGGAAGTATAGGAAGCAAAATTACTTGAGGTCCACCTTAAGATTTTTAGTATTTGTACGGGCTTTGGCTTGTTCTTCTAAAAGATAAAAGGAGCCCAAATTCAGATTAGCTGACGTATGTTTATAACAAACAGTTTAAGTTCCCTCAGACTTGAGAAGTTTATTGATATCTTCAATAGCTGTTTGTGGTCCAGTTTCTTCACAATATCTACGAAAAAGCTTTGTATTTATTGCACCTTTTTCTGAGACCACAGAATATTCGAATATCACTTGGAGATAAGTGGCAATTTGTGGTATTAATCGCTTCACTTATTTGTTGATTTGTTGAATTATGCCAACTTTTATCGCCTTTAAGAAGTCCTTACGCATCTCTTGTGAAGCCTTCCATATCCCATTGGCAATCTTTTGAATTTTGAATCCCGTCGCACTCCTATTTTGTGTGAGTAACATTCGCAGCTACCTTGTATACTAATTACTGGGTTTGTCCCGATCACTGCTTCTGCACCTCGTGGGTGTGTTTTCCTTTTCGTTCCATTCTTATCGAAAGCACAGTCATCATCATCATCATCGTCAACCATTATCAATCCACTGCTGGACGAAGGTCTCCCCAAGTTTCCTCCACAACGGTCTGTCTTGTGCCAGTCTCCTCCATGTCACCCCTGCATACTTTCGAATTTCATCCACCCATCTCCCATGTGGACTTCTTCTGGGTCTTTTCCTGTCCCTTGGAATCCAATCTAAAATTTCAGCTGTCCATCGATGATCTGTCCTTCTGGCAGTATGTCCAGCCCATTGCCATTTCAGGGATTTAACTCTGATCATGATGTCTTCTACTCTTGTCATTTTTCGGATCCACGAGTTCCTCTTCTTATCTCTCCTGGTTACACCAAGCATGCACCTCTCCATGCTTCTTGGAGTTGTCTGCAGCCTTTGTATGTCTCTTTTAGTTAAGGTCCACGTCTCCGCACCATACGTAAGCACTGGAAGGATGCATTGATCAAACACTTTTCTTTTAAGACATAATGGCATATTGCTCTTGAAAATTATGCTGTTTCTTCCAAAAGCTCTCCAGGCAAGTTTTGTACGCCGATTAATTTCTTCATCAATGTGACCCTCACTTGATATCTGCTGTCCAAGATAAACGTACGTGTCTGTTATCTCCAGCTTTTCTCCATCAATCGATAAATCTTCATTTCTTGTAAAAGCATTGAACATCACTTTTGTCTTCTGAAAGTTCATTTTTAATCCCACTTCTTTACTCTTGTCAGCAAGTTCCTGGATCATACTCTGCAGCTCTGATGGGGTAGTTGCAAAAATGACTACGTCATCAGCAAAACTTGGTTATATATGTGTAAATGCCATTACGTGCTTATTCGTCAGTTTGTTAAAGTTTGAACCATGAAGTTAACATTATTTACTTGTAGATTCTCTTACAACGTTGTGGCCTCTTACCCTTTTACTTAAATTTCTTGTTGCTTGTTAGGGCAAACACACAGCTGATTTTAGTATACACTGACACCTTAGTAGCATGACGAAGTCACCACGTTGCTTCTGGGTCTGAAACATTTCTCCCATCAAGGAATGTTAATATTTCATCGCGATCAACCGCTCCAGCACTGTTTTTATTAACTAGCCTGCCCTGGTGTCATGCCCTACCTAGGAATATTTGTAGAGATACTCAACGCTCCTGACAGAGGCATATACGTATCATACTTCCGTGTTGATATGCACATCGGATTTCCTTAAGAGTCAGGAATTATACGAACGACCTGTCGATTGTCCACTTCATACTGATTAGTTTGAATAGGAGCTCAGGGTCTGCTTCGAGAGATGAGGTATCCATTAACATTGTTTTGTTGTTGCTGACTCTCTGAACTCCTTTGGAAAGATTTTACAACACGTAGCTTCTTTCGTGCAAGTGTTACACAACATCTGCAAATCTTACATTTAATTAAAAGCTCTGATAGACTTGGCTTGGCAATGACATTCATATAAGATATCTCGACACGTACATGCTTGTCGATATCATCTTTTGTGCACATTTTTGAACCTGAATCTAACGTCAGTAAAATGTGAGCATGAGGTAAGACTCCGGAATTTAACAAAGTATGTACATGTATGAAATTACTATTGCGAATAGATAGCGTCTTAATATATCATCCAATAACTCTGTTAACTTAAATTCAAATACCAGAGCAATTATGGTTGGTCTATTGGTTGTTTACTTTGTATTGTATTCAAAATCTCAGACAGATCTGGTCGCAAGTACAGGTACAAGCAGATTTGCTCGTATAAACTTTCTCAATGTAGCCCTTTTGTCTTCATAATTTTGCTGTATGTACATTGGACTTCCTTGGAATGTTGAAGGTAAAATTATCATATTACCTATTCGCATATTCTCCATTTGTGCTCGACACTATATCGTATTTAACAGTCGTCGGGGAGTTCAAGCCGTAAATATTTCTGATTCATTCGCAGATAGTTCTATCGTCCGGCTTCTTTTTTTAGGTAAACTTATAGAACGTATCACTACAGCTTTTCTTCCACTGCTATGAATGAAAGATACTCTGATTCCACTACGCACAGACAGTCAATAAGAGGAACAAAGTCATTGTGTGACCTGAGCTAGCTGAGTTTATCGTTTCTCTTCTCCATATTTCATTCTGATATGCCTCTCGCGGTATGTAAAGATTAAGCTATAAGGTCATCGCATTGATTAATTGGGAAATGTTCTTGCAATTATCTCCAATCCAGTAAATCCAAAAACTCTTGAGTGGCTGGTGTTTTCACCGCCATCACCAACGAATATTGCTGCAACTTTTTTTCTTGAAGTAAATGAATCATATGTTAAGTTCGTATTCGGATTTTCTATGAGAACCATTCCAACTTTTAATGTTGGCTTCGCTTGTGTTATCCTAGACGCAACAAAAACATTTGTAGTTCGTTACATTGAATCTTATCTCTCCATAGCAATTTGTAAAGAGTGTTTGTCATTATTCGCACGTTTGTTGATTGATTCAAACGAACCGTATATATATGCAACTGTTCATAACCTAATTTACTCTGTTCATTTGAGTACCGTAGAGAAATCTTATGGTAAATATGTACATGTCTTGGAAGTTGCTTGACCGCTTCATCCACATCGCAGAGCGCGTTAATTACTTATCACAGAATACCGTAGTTGCCCGACAACTTCATCCACATCGCAGGACACCTTAATCACTTGGCACAGAATACCGCAGTTGCCCTCGTAACGAAGACGCCTGATCGGCATAAACGGTAGTTCTGGAGATATTAGACGTTCGCTGAGTGGGTCCAACGGCGGTAAGTGTGTTTCTTCAGTGGATACGTGAAGCCGTTACTCTTGCTCATCGTTGGCCCCTTTCCTAGCTTTACTGATATCCAGAAGTTTGAGCCCAACACAAACTGTTGAACGTCTTCATCTGTGAATTTCTGTTGTAAGAATTGCAACATAGATGTATTGGGCCGTTTTAAATCATTTTGGACCCACATGCGATCACAAACTCCACAAACAAAGCCCAACTTGTTACCATAGAACGACTTTTCAAAGTGCTTCGTCGCCAGACGCCAATGGGTTATAAACGCTAAATCTCTATTCTCAAACGTCTCATCTGCTTCTATTTCGTCGCATTTCATCGGTTCTATCTCACGGTCGGCATCCATTGCCTGTGAACTGGCGTTAGGCGTTGCGGCGTCTACGCGACTCGTACTCGCCTCTAGTTGTCGACGCTGCCTCATCCTCCGCGTTCGTCTGCTGCTGTCATAGGGGCATTTTTGGATTCCTCGTTTATTCTTCTTTCACTTTGTAAAGGTTTACGATAGGCATTTTTCTTCTTGTTTTAAAGATATTTCGACATTTTTGAAATTTTAACGAAAATTTGTCCAAGTTAAACACCTTGTTACTGTAGTTTTTCAAGTTCTTTCCCTATTGTCACAATGAGTGTTTTATTTTACAGTACTCGTCGAGCTCTGTTAAACGACATCTCACACAACGTCCTACGCGTAGGTGTTTCCGAGCTTGCTAATCTAATTTTGCCGCGGCGAACCGGTAATTTTCTACTCCAACTTGGCAACCACCTTGTGGCGGCGGATGACGTCACGCGCTCAAGGATAATATTGCGTGACATTCTTTCATCCTTTCTCTTTTAAACCGTGTATTGCGTATTTCGATATGTGTTATAGTTTTTAATTTATTAAGATTTATCTGGTATACACAAAATCGTAACATCGACTTTCGCATAGTTTCCCCCCCCCATACCGGACCCCCGGGGTAAGACATTTTCCGTCAAAACAAATTCAAATCGGACTCTTAGAAACAAGGATATCGACAAAAATAATATATACTGCTACGTCTTCTGGTGGAAAGAACTATGCAATATTTTAAACAGAAGGCATTCCCGAAAGGCATTCCATGGTGAGCGGTATCGGTCCACGAAAGAATTTTCTAAATCGAATTTTCAGAAGCGCAGATTTTGCTGAAAAAACATCAGAAACAGATAAATACACTAACGCCCCTGGTGGCCAAAATGTTATTTTGCCAAAAACTATAAATTATATGCATAACATTTCTCACCAGGAAAAAACGTTTTTTTGCATCATTGTCCGATGCAAAAAGAATTTTTCAAATAGAACTTTTAGAAGCAGAGATATTGGGAAATCAAAATTTAGCTTTATGCTGCCTTGCAAAAATCTACGCATTACTTGAAAATGAAACTGCTCCCAAATTAGTCTTCTTTATAAATGGCTTTGCAGAGAAGAAATAATTATTTTAATCTGATATTTAGAAGAATTGATACGGGATAAAATGAATTTTGCATTCGATAGCATCTGCATTTGTCCCCTCTATCGGTGAAGTTTTGCAGGGTAAGGAAAACCGGAAAGGCAGGATCATCGTTTTCACATTTGAAGCTTTCTAATGGATAAAGAGTACATTTGAAGCTTTCTAATGGATAAAGTAAAAATTGTACTAATAGTTGCAGACATATGGTGTCCACAGGCGGACTGACAGACGGACGGACAAATTGATACTATAATCACGTACCTTTTTTGCAAAAGACGAAATGAAAATGCGCTTAAAAGAAATAGTAGCAAAAGGAAAGATTAAATGTGTCCGTCTTCCATTACAGTCACTAAATTTCCAAATAGACGATGGATGCAGGAAAAGAAGATATTTAACGTCTAATGCAAATTTTTTCGCACAGACGTAATATAAATTAGTTCTGAGAATAGATTTTTTGAGGGATTTGTGTAACACTTTGGAGCAATGTTTTTCATTTTTGACTTTAAAAAAAAAAAAGAAATAAGTCAAACACAAATGAAATTTGTGAACAAATACTCTTTTACAGACTTCCCAGTATCAAATTATTCCACAGTGACACTGTATTATTCCAAATACAGTATCACTGTATTTGGAATAATTTGATATTGAGTTTCAAAATACAAGGAAATTTCGCAAAACTCATGATAATTCTTATAAATGTTTCGTTTTCAAATTACTAATGCAAGCTTAATTGCGCAGTTTGATTGGAATTTGCGTACGGAGTGTTACTATTAAGACTTGAAATGAAATTCTAAGCTCAGAGTACAATAATGCATATAAAAATAACTGAAAACTTGCAAATTATACACTGCAAGTTAAATGTATTATGCACAGTCACCTAATATCGTATGGGTCTAACTTTCGCAATCACAACAGTAGCAACCCGTCTCGAATGGACACTTCTGGGAGTTACAAAGTTCGGGTAGTCACGACCTATGATTTCAGGATAGCCATTCATATAGAGCAGGGAGTTGCAGGCGTTATGTTTAGGACTTAAACGTATCGCTGGAATTAGTCCCACAGATGCTCAATTAGATTCAGATCTTGAGAGTGAGAGAATCATTCGAGATTTGCGAACTTACTGAAATGCTCCTACAAACAGTCGTTCGCCAAAGGAGACTTTTGAGGTGAAGTGTTGTCTTACTGAAGGAAGGCGTTCTCCTTGAGAAATGGATTGCCATGAATGGTTGTCGGTTGTTGGCGATTATGTTAACATAACTTTGTGCGGTGGTAGTGCATTCGATGTCTGCAACTATTATACAAATGATGCCAACGTCACCCACATAAACATGCCCCAGAACATTAAACCCTGACCAGCGGCCTGTAACACACAGACTTAACAGTTGAGATACTACACACGTGTACCCTCCCATCGGCGTATCGTAGTTGGAACTCTATTCCTTGGACGGAGCCACCCATTTCTGGTATTCCAAGGTCCAGTTGTGATGTTTCTTTGCACTATACATGCTCTTATTGAGGGGTTTCAGTATGACAGTATGACGTGTCATCATATTCAATTGCTCATTGAGCAAACCTTGGCAGGTGATCTGTCGTGAACGCCGACGTTACTCTTTCCACTTTATCCATCCATATCGACGTCACGAAACGTGAGAAACGGCATTCACCTCGAATAACAAAGGCTCCTCCACTGCCACATTTTCTCAGGTGGCTGCCGGTTTTATACTGGTACGCACATGCGGCAGTTTCCACGCGGAAATCCTAGATTTTCTACTGTGACGGAGATGGACCTCTTCTTCCTCTTAGCGACTGTCTCTTCACCATGGACCTCTTCTTCCTCTTAGAGACTGCCTCTTCACCATCGAACTCGCTCCCGTCACCGTGTTTCCCTATCGTCACTGATGTCAGTACAATACACATGCAATATATCAGTTCATATGTACAGGACTTTGGAAGAGAGTGATTGACCCCAAATTTAAGCAACCCTGAGAAGTAGGAAGCTATGAGATTTGGAATAGAGCTCCTCACAGGAAAGTCACTCGGAAGCAAGGTAGAAAGCGAAAGAAAGGCGCCATTATATATAACCGGCGGGCCAGTACCCAGTGTCAGTTCGACGGTAAAGTGCCCATTCGACGCACGGCGGATATTTAGTGGTTCAAATATTCGTACTTGTCCGGGATCGATCCTGAGACTTTCCCGTAGCACTCACGATTGTTGACAACTAGGCCATCCGCAAACCGATACACAATAGGTAGGTATCTGACTTATTTATAGCCCACAAGGATTACGGCTGACCTCACTACTGAGGAGCAGTGTGATAGTGTTTTTGGATGAGTGCGGTGTGTGTAATAAGTTGTGCTTCCGGTGTATAGTGGAAAGTTTCTGTGAGAATTCAAAAATTCGAAACAGAATTGAAATTTGGAACATAATTATTTCTCAGGTAATGCCTTCCAACAGGGATAAAATTTCCAAACAATATTCTACTGTTTGTTAAAACTCTTCAAAAACCAATAATAATAACTGAGAAAGAATAAGGTAAAATCGAAATGATAGATGTTAATATTTGTGTGATGATTGCATCGGGGCGGTGATGAAAGGTTTTCACTTTCTGGTCAGAGCCGTTGGGCTTCCAAGTTTGAGGTTTTTTTGAAGATGCATACTTACATTCTGCTGTCAACGAAGAAAAATTACGAAGTCGTGTTTGTGCAAAAGTCTCCTTTTTTCGTAAAATTTTCAGTAACAATAATTTAGGTTGTTCAGTTTAAATTTGCAGGATATATAATTAATTAATTTATGATTATTAATTTAGAATTTATAAGTTGTAGTCTGTGTCTTGATAAAGCCGCATATCTGTGAACGAAAGCTGGGTTGTTATCTTTGTACGGCTATTATTTTACAGCTATTAAAAACCATATTTAATAGGCATTTTCAAGCCTCGTGCTTATCTTTCAGTTAGGATATCCAACTTACATATGATTTTCCATTATTTCACAATTTTAATATAATGCGAAATCTGTAGAAATCAATTTTTTTCAGTGCCAGATTTTGTCAAATACGCTTGACAAAAAAATTTCGTCACTCCTACTTTACATATCTAATTGAATCTTCTTTTCACCTCCCCTTTCCTCAAGAATTTAGAGGTTTTCTTGAACGCCGCCCTAGTCGTCTATCAAAATCCCTTAAGGCCGCTCACCTTTGAAGTAGAAAGTACAGAATATGATGATAACGCAACTAAAAACGACAAGAACAGCTTGTTTTTTGCAGGAAGCGCTTTTGTTCTACACATTTTGGGATAATATGCGCTCGCGTTGTTTACTTTTCCTTCGCAGCCGGCTTTTCTGTGTTTCTTTTCAGCAAGGTGTGTCTAACTTACGTAACATGTGACGAATAATTCAAAGAATCCGAATTTATATCAGTTGATCTGTTGTTCAAATTAGGTCTATTCATACCTCTTCGCATTTCACTCAATTAATTTTTCTCAACCGATTTGTTTTCTGGCAGTTAAACGTTCCTGAGTGTCATCTTTATCGAATTTATTGAGCGCTCCATTAACTGCTTGCATTATTGATTTTCTAGCATCCTTAGCTGTTTGAGAAACAGATCTTTCCGAAACTGTTTCATGTTGATTTCAGGGATTTCGCTGCATGCTTCGGAAAATATTCTAGATTGCTATTTTTATGTTATACGCTTTCCAGTACAGTCGTTTTCGTTGTTTTTTTTTGTTTTTTTTTATTGGAGGTTTAACGACCACCGTGAGCAACTCAATGGGCTATAAGCAGTCGCCCGTCCCTAATTTAGGGACACTGATTCCAGGGAAGGGAGAGAACCAGTGCCGTAAGACAAACACAACATCCATGCCTCACCGGGATTCGAACCCGGACCCCGTTCGGACGAATGATCAGAGGCCATCGCTGAGACCACTGCGCCACCGGGGCGGCCGTCTTCGTTGTGAAGGGATGTTTAGGTAAGAAACTGATGAAATACGCAGAGTTTTGTAATAAGACTCTGTTCAGCTCAGAATGACTTCAGGAAGGATTAGAAGTAGAAATTAACATACCCAGTAAATACAGTTTCATTTGGCAAAGCCTTCTGATTTACGTTCTAAGTCGGAAGCCATGCCGATACTATTTAACCTCGAAGTACTTCTTTTTCGATTGAGTAAGTGGTACTCGAACATACATTTTGACTAGACATTGCCTTCAATATTGTGAACGAGAGAGAGGATGAGTGGTTCCTATGACCCTGCACAGCCTGAACCGTTTTATGAATAAAATTTCAGGGAGATTTCTCTTCCCATACCGGCTTCTGTAAAATATACCATCTTCCGTCGTTTTTAACAGCTACCAGAGGAGCTTTATACAATACACTGTGCTGCCGTAAACATACACAATCTTCTTATATGAAAACTATGCTAGACAGCAATCTTTCGACCATGAGCAGTGACTATCTTTAAAAGCAGTCGTCCGAAGCTCCTTCTTAATGGGCTTTGAATACCCATTCGCCTGATAATGCTCCTTCTACTTCTCTCCTCAACCCGAGGATTGGTGGGTAGCATGGGTCATCGCCCACAAGGTGATTTCCATGCGTCTAGCATGGAAATATCCTGGGAAATTAAAGTGGTATGTTTCCGTTACCTTCCACTTCGCCGTACGAGGATCAGAGACAAAGTGCGTCCAGGGCCGACTTTACAAGGAACCAACTATGCATTCACTTCCCCAACCACGAGGGAGTCTGCGAAAAATCCCAGAAAAACCGCAGACTGGATGGCCGGCAGGACCGCGATTCGAACACAAGTCAGAAAAGTCCGCCTCCCAAACAACACTCAGCGGTTTAACCAACTGCGCCATGCCGGTAGTCACTCGATAATAAGGAAACAAAAAGAATATTACAGACATTCCAAATGTCAGTTCACCTGTCCAACATACTGTACTTCACTCAATGTGATGATGGATAGTGTTATCATTCGGTGAATGTGGTAGGTAAAAATCATTAAGACTTAAACAGATGTACTCCAATGCACGGGAACGTCACCGTTTATTGCAATAAGCAGTACGACCATTGTGATGCTTTTATTATTCAAAGTGTAAATCAAATGACGAGGCTGAGGAAGAAAATTTAACAAAAAAATGTTGATATTAAGCGTCTGTGCCGAATAAGGTTGTCTGCTGCCTATATCTATCAGAGCTGAGACCGAAGGCCGTTGTATTCTTCTTTCGTAAAAGATGAAGCTCTGAAATCTTATTTTTTAAATATCTTTAACAACAGAAGTGCATAAAAACGTCAAGGTCTAAGTCAAATTGAGCAGACTTAGGATTCTGTGAATTTAACAATTCGTCGTTAATCATTTTTGTGTAAGTTTTGAAACACTGACAGAGGAGCATACCAGAAAGGAAATTGAAACACTGATCGAGTAAACATTAAACTTTTGTTTATTTATTTTATGATAAAGATGGAGGATTTAACGGTCCAGTTATACTACTAAAAGCAGAGGGAAGGAAGAAAAAAATATTACAACTGATATATAGGTCAATAGTGCGAAAAAGGAGGGACAGCAACTTAACAAATGTATTTAAAGTATAATTAAAAATACTGATTTTCCAGCAGCGAAAAGTCAAATGAAGAAAAAGGGCTAAATACCAGGTCGTTCGGAAAATAACGGCCGATTTGGAGGATAAAAAGAATAAGATATACCTCACAGCGCACAACCTTGTTTTATTTGAAATAGGCGCCTTCAGCAGCTACACACCTCTGCCAGCGAATGACAAGTGTTTCAATGCTAGTCCGGAAGAAATCTCGCTCTCTGGATGCAAGAAAGTCCCAGAATGCAATTTCGGCCTTCTCTCGGTTTCTGAAGGTCCTTTCTTTGAGCTAATTGCTAAAATGCATGAATAGATGGAAACCGGTAGGTTCCAAGTCAGGCGAGTAGGCTGGATGTATGAGGGTTATGGATCTCAGTTCGTGTAGTTTCTGTTTCATCATTTGTGACACGTGTGGTTCTCGCGTTATCACAGAGGAGGATAGTTCAATAAAGATGACTGTTTGGAACAAAATTTCTGGTGCATTCGGTCAATGCCTACACAGTATGTGACTGAGGTAATGATTTCACCAGCATTCAGAACCTGTAGTGTATGACAGTGTGGACAGTTCACCACACTGTCAACAAAACCTTCTTTGGCGTTAACCTATGTTTAGGATGCTGTTTCGGTGCTTCACCATGGTTTACAAAGCCGCTGTCCAAATCGCTTACGGTTGCTGTAAAGCACTCACTTTTCATCACAGGTTACAATGCGAACAAGGAGAGGCTTTTTTCGTTGCGAAGGAAAAGGTTACTGCACATCTCAAATCTTTGTTGTTTCTGATGCTCCATCAGTTCGCGTGGGAACCACGTATCGAGCTTCTTGACCTTACCAATTTGTTGGAGATGTTCGGAAATGGTTGACGCCGACACATTGTACTGTTTGGCGAGTTCTCTGACTGTGAAGCGAGGATTTGCCTCCACATTTGACTACAGAGGGTCGTTATCAATGATCGAATACCGTTCTCGGCCCTCCTCATCAAGTAGACTTGTGTCACAAGAACGAAACTTTTCAAACCACCGACGAACCGTACGTTCAGATGTTTCCTCCTTGACCCATGCCTTGACCACACCAAGGCAGGTTTATGCCTCATTACGACCCAAATTAAACTCATGAAGCAGAATTATCCGCAACTTACTCCTTCCTAACATGTTGTACAGACCAATCGCACACGAGTAGCAACGACTGCAGCTCAACCGATTATGGCGTGTATGTAGCGTCTGAGCGTTACCGTCGCTAGCAGGAGGCCCGGCCACGGGAACCTGTTTCTCATGTGATGTTACTGTCCGTCGTCAATCCTTAGTCATTTGTAACCACATGTAGTGTTACTATTGGTCTTGTTCTCTCCACGTGTTGTGTTATTATAGGTGCTTTTAGCGCAAAAGTAAATTGTTCTTAGGTACTAAATCCCGCCGTAGATGCTACAAAATATTATGGATACTTACAAAACACTCCAAGTTAAGTAACTTAAGCATTGTTATGCTGATTACTATTCTTAGTTGAATCTCTCTACTTCGTGTCAATGATTTTAATGCAAGTGCCAATGATCTGCATAAGAATCATCTAGAAAATCGGTACAGAAATATTTCTAGAAAGTGTATTTTCTTTTCTTTTTTTCGTCCGATGGTTTTTGCGAAATAGCTAAATTTAATCATAGAAAACATCCAATTGTGTGTAAAGCTGTTTCATTAGATGAATACGGATTTTTTTTGTATTTAATTTGTAGAGGGTTCGTGTTTCACTTATTGTACTAATCTCATTCTGTTTATTCAGCTATGCAGATATAAGTAATCCCCCCCCCCAAAAAAAAAAGATATACAGACGTGGACACCGAACAAAAGTAATTACACTCTTAAGGAGAAATCGGGCAAAAATCACGGGTAATATCAAATAGTTTTGTCCAATTATTCCCCTCAAAATTTAACATACATCAGCAAAAAATTCAGAAATATTCCTACGGAAAAGCTTCTGTGTTTATTTTCTCTCCATGTCTTAGCAATAAATAACATCTAGTTATTGTTGTTACAAAGCGTAAGAACCGTTATTATTATTATTATTATTATTATTATTGTTATTATTATTATTATAAAAGAAAGATTCCAACTCTTCCTGAGGTTTTTCTCATCCTTCCGGGACGGGTACAACGTACCAAGTCTGGGAAGTGGTATTTCTT
The DNA here is from genome assembly GCA_039090855.1 of Macrothele yani. Classification (NCBI taxonomy): domain Eukaryota; kingdom Metazoa; phylum Arthropoda; class Arachnida; order Araneae; family Macrothelidae; genus Macrothele; species Macrothele yani. The sequence continues at coordinate 76,155,497 of CM077007.1, read as the reverse complement.
TTCTCTCAATTGCCCAGGAACTTTCTTACTATCCTACAAGTGTTCAGGATAGCTGCCTTCTGTAGTTCCATGTAGGTGTTAGGTTGAAAGTCTAGTGTCTGTATAGAGCTGTGAATGGTCTTAGGTACAACTCCTGTGGCTGATATTACTATGGGGACGGTGGTGACGTTCAATATATGCCACATTTTCTAACTTTGTATCGTTGGTCGTTATACTGTGCTTGGACAGCTTCTCTCCGTGCGTCTTCTGGACTTTGCACGTATTGGACACAGCTATATCAATGAGGTATATTGACTTCTTCTCCTTGTCGACCAGAACGATGCCGGGCCGATTGTGTGTGTGTGTGGGGGGGGGGGAGTCTTATCTGTTCTCATCGATCTATCCCAGTAAATCTTCTAGGCGTTGTTTTCTAGAAGCGTTGTTGGCTCATACTTGTAGTAAAGGACAAGCTCAGTTGCAATGAGGTGGTGCATTCTTGCTAATTTCTAAAAGAGGATCTTGGCGACTTGATTGTGACTGTTCGTGTTCTCTGTTTGTGTGAGGACTCTGCACCCTGCTGTGATATGTTGGATCGTCTCTGGCGCTTGATGGCATTGCCGACATGTGTCGCTTTCCACTGACGTGTCCTTCAGGATATGCTTCCGGTAGTTTCTGGTGTTTACAACTTGATCTTGCATAGCCATCAAGAACAGTTCGGTCTCGGAGAAGTGATCCGTTTGTTAGCCATTCATTGGAGGCAGTCTTATCTGCCTTCCATGTAAGGCTTTCTTGCCTCAAACATCTTCTTTTGGCTCCCTCGTTCCAACCGATGTTCTGATTATAATAATAATAATAATAATTATTATTATTATTATTATCTTGTAATGAAACATTTATTTCAGCGAAGCAGTATTGCTAGAAAATAAACTGAAAACAATTGTACTTAAAAGTTTCGTTTGGCATTACTGAGAGTTCGAGTTTTGACCATGTGAGATAAATTGATATTTCTTGAACATCGAAACTTCCGAACCAATTCGCTTGATATGGCTTTTAGTTTATTTACAGCTAACAGACTTCAAACGAACTCTTTATCTATAAGTTTCATTCGTATCTTCAAGCACATGTAGCTTAGTTCAGGAAAGCCATTTGTTTTATGTATTTTTCTATAATGATTTATGTATTATGGTCTCATCCTTCATAAATTCAGTTTGAGAAACGCAATGTCTTTGTAAAAAAATACCTGTAAGACTTGTTCTCTTAATCCATAATGTAGTACAAATTCATTAAACATTTAGTCACTTTTCCTAACTAAAGAAATCTTCGTTATCTTCGGAGTACGAAAACGACGATGGTTTCATGATGAAGTCGTTTTTCAATTAATAAAAGTTATTAAATATGTAATAAAACTGCGTTGTTTCATTTAATAAAATATTTCAGCGGAGCAGTTATATTACTAAGTAAAACAACCTTCATGGTATATGAGATATAACCCCCTTTATATAGTATATAATAATTGTAAACCAATGTCTTCAATATACACTATTTTGGCGTTTAATACTGATAAAAACATATCATTTGCACATTTTTAATTTATTAGCATTTAAATGTCTTGTTAGCTTGTAATGGATAAGGACAAAAATTGTTTAAAGTTTCATACGTAAAGTTATAATTGATTTATGCTAAAATAGTACTGTTACCTTAAGTGATACTATGTAAATAATGACAGACTTGACCAACTAGAGCCAGTAAATGTATTATGCAATTTAAACTTTCTTTAGCTGTTTCCACTTTCTTTTAGTCTATCAAATAAATTTTTGGTGTTCTTACAATATGAACTTAATTTTAATATAAACAAAATTTTCTACCCTATGTTTGTTTTGTAACTTTTAAAGATTTAACTTGTAACTTACCTTAAAATATTACACACATACATATAAAATTGCAAGTTCAGGAATATTTATATGCATTACTAAATTACATTTTCAGGAAGAGATTTCTTATTACTGTCTGTTTGTACTAGTTATTAGTATCACGAAAGAATTTATTTCTTCTGGAACATACTTGGTTCGGATGTAATAGTGATAACGCAGGTGCGATACCAATTTTTATTTTAAAGTACGACATTCATAAATTTAACAGTAAAGTGTGACAGCTGTTAAAATCTTACGGATTGTACAAACACTTTCCCCCGTATTTCCGGGGGAAAGTGTTTGTACAATCCGACATGTTAATTTGTAACATGTCGCAATGAAAAATGCTTACGAAAGAAAGGAAGCATTTGTTCTCACGTGTTTCGCATAAAAACTACACTGCTGGCCACCCAAAATGCAACACCAAGTAGGAAGCATCCGACTGGCCCGAAATTCGCAGCATGCGTCGCCCGCGAGAGGACATGCAAACGATTAGCATTGCAGGGCATATGCAAATCATGTGCGCCCGGCACGCCACCGAGAAACACTATAAGAAGGGTGCACAGAAGGCGGGGTGGAAGTGGGTTGTGCTGCCAGACCTGTGCGTTGGAAGCTTCCCGATGCCTCGTCGCCGAATACGGCAGTCATTCCAGCACGTTTCGGAGTTCGACAAAGGACCAATAGTGGCTTATTGCAACAGAGGTTTATCGTACCCAGACATCGGCGCCCGTGTGGGACGACATCCAGCCATAGTGAGGCGAGTATGGATTCGGTGGGTGCAGCAGGGACGGACGGACCGACCGACCGACGTGAGCGATTGCCGCAGCCACGGCACACCACCGAACGAGAGGACCGGCATGTTGTGCGGCGGGCATTGACGGCTCGCACCATAACATCATGAACGTTAGCGCATGAATTAGGGTGTATTGCGCAACAACCTGTGACAGCACATACCGTTCGATGTCGTCTGCAGGAGCGGGGACGTATCGCACGGCGCCCATTGCTCCGATTACCATTGACGTTACACCACCGGCAAGTGCGGTGGAAGTGGGCCGTTGAACGCCCACCTGGACTACGGAATGGCACGACATTGTCTTCTCCGACGAATCCCGCTTCTGCCTGCAACACCACGATGGTCGGATCCGCGTGTGGCGGTACCGCAGCGAGAGACTGTATGACGCCTGCATTATGCATCGCCATACCGATCCGCCACCTGGCGTTATGGTTTGGGTCGCAATTGGATATGACACCTGTACCCCTCTGGTACGCATCGCCGGTACACTCAACAGACACCGCCACATCTCAGACGTTTTGGAGCCTGTGGTCCTCCCTTACCTGCAGGACCTGCTAGCGGCCACGTTTCAACAGGACAATGCGCGCCAGCACGTGGCACGCATCGGGCAATAATTCTTCACGGCCCTTCAGGTGTCACCCGCCTGTTCTTCCGATATGTCGCCAATCGAACACGTCTGGTCACTGATCGGCAACCGAGTGGCCCGGCAAGCACCACCCGCGGCTACGCCTGATGAACTGTGGCAACGTGTGGAAGCAGCCTGGACCGACATACCCCAAGCCCACATCCAAAGCCTCTTTCGTTCGATGCCGCGGCGTGTAGCGGCCGTTATTGCCAGCCATGGGGGCCACACGAACTATTGATGTCTGCGTGTTCCGCAAGTCGCACTGGCCTGTAAGCTCAATCGTTTCATCTTTGTATCTGTTGTTATGTGTCCAGTAAATCTGACTTTACTATCTCGTGTCCTTCTTGGTGTTCCATTTTGGGTGGCTTGCAGTGTTGAATTCGTGAGAAGTAGGAAATTGAAAAAGTCACTGCGGGCGCATGTTTTCTATTTTCTCCTCGACGCTCCAAAATGTTTTCGGAATAGTGCACATTGTCGTGTGGAGAGATAGACAGGATATTTCCGAGTTCAGAATATTTTTTGTAAAGATTGTGTTTATAAAAATTTCATCACTCAGCTCTACAGGCGTGTCACTTTTTAGAAAGAACCTTGTACTCATTGGTTTCACGAACCAACGTAATTTGTGCCACTCTTTGCAACTGCAAAAAGTATCATTAACATGGAAGCTTCCGTCTATTAGTATAGCGTCTCATAGCGAAGTATGTTCGCTAAAAGCATATCGTTTAAAATAGAGCAGTTATTTCCCCGCACACGTCTTACACACGTCTTGTGACAAAAAGAAAAATCTTATGTAATCATTCTCTCCACCTCTGGACACCATATCTCTGCCCTATTAGACGAATTCGAAAAGGAGTTCTTTTGCATTGGAATGCCTGAATTGTAAAATTATCTGAACGCCATGCTATTTGAGGCATTACATCACGGCCAGAGAATGTGAATACAGATGCTATTGAATTCAAAATACATTTTAGGCGATACCGTTATTTCTAAAATTAAAATTGAAAATTTATTTTTCCTTCCTTCGTATCATTGAGAACAAACTTGCTGATATTAATGCTACCACTTTCGAAATTTCTGCCATTATAAAGCACTTCGTTTAGTTAAACGGTGTTCATACTTTAAATTCCATGACAGAATCTATTTGCAAACTGAAGGCTCACCCATGCGCTCCCCACTTTCCGCAGTGTTGGCAGAAATTCTGCTACAATACATTGAAAACAAAGTTCTCAATGCATTTCCTTTAGGTCCCAGTCTTTACCTTAGGTACGTCGACGACATCCTTGTGTTCTAGCCGCACTCAAAGGATGACTTAAATCAGTTCGCCGACGCACTTTCGTCAGTATTTCCTACTATCGGGCTCACGATAGAAATAGAATCTAATCCCTTTTTTTTTTTTTTTTGATTGGAGGTTTAACGACCACCGTGAGCAACTCAATGGGCTATAAGCAGTCGCCCGTCCCTAATTTAGGGTCACTGGTTCCAGGGAAGGGAGAGAGCCAGTGCCGTAAGACAAACACAACATCCATGCCTCGCCGTGATTCGAACCTGGACCCCGTTCAGACGAATGATCAGAGGCCATCGCTTAGACCACTGCGCCACCGGGGCGGCAAATCTAATATCTCTTTGCCTTTCTTGGATTTTCGTATAATTCGTGATCCAAATACTAATTCTCTGTCTTTCTGTGTTTATCGAAAACCAACTGATTGTAATAGTCTTATCCCGTTTAACACCTCACACCCAACCCCCCCAAAATTATCTGCTATCAATTTTCTTATTAGAAGAGCCTTCACGCATTCTTCAAACGATACCTATTTACAGCCTGAGATTAAGTTCATTTTCAAATTGGCAGATAAACATGGATACCCAAGAATGATGGTTAACAAATTATATAACAGAATATTAAATGAACGAAACATTAATCAGAAGCAAGACCCGATGCCTAATAAACGGTACATGGGAGCATTGGATCAACACCCCCATATCAACAATGTCATCATCATCATCATTGTCAACCTTAATCAATCCACTGCTGGACGAAGGTCTCCCCAAGTTTCCTCCACAACGGTCTGTCTTGTGCCAGTCTCCTCCATGTCACTCCCGCATACTTTCGAATTTCTTCCACCCATCTTCCATGTGGTCTTCTTCTGGGTCTTTTCCTGTCCCTTGGAATCCAATCTAAAATTTCGGCTGTCCATCGATGGTCTGTTCTTCTGGCAGTATGTCCAGCCCATTGCCATTTCAGGGATTTAACTCTGATCATGATGTCTTCCACTCTTGTCATTTTCCGGATCCACGTGTTCCTCTTCTTATCTCTCCTGGTTACACCAAGCATGCACCTCTCCATGCTGCTTTGAGTTGTCTGCAGCCTTTGTATGTCTCTTTTAGCTAAGGTCCACGTCTCTGCACCATACGTAAGCACTGGAAGGATGCATTGATCAAACATTTTTCTTTTAAGACATAATGGCATATTGCTCTTGAAAATTATGCTGTTTCTTCCAAAAGCTCTCCAGACAAGTTTTGTACGCCGATTAATTTCTTCACCAATGTGACCCTCACTTGATATCTGGTGTCCAAGATAAACGTACGTGTCTGTTATCTCCAGCTTTTCGCCATCAATCGACAAATCTTCATTTCTTGTAAAAGCATTGAACATCACTTTTGTCTTCTGAAAGTTCATTTTTAATCCCACTTCTTTACTCTTGTCAGCAAGTTCCTGCATCATACTCTGTAGCTCTGATGGGGTAGTTGCAAAAATGACTATGTCATCAGCAAAACGAAGGTGGGTTAGATAATCTCCATTAATCTTTATGCCTTTGTTTTCCCAGTTCAGTGATTGAAAGACATTTTCCAATGTGGCATTAAAGAGCTTCGGAGATATGGTGTCACCTTGTCTCACTCCTTTTCCAATTTTTATGTGCGTTGTATTTTCAAACAGCCGAATATTTGCACTTGCATTTTCATAGATGTTATTAATAATATGAATGTATGCATCTTCAATACCGCAAGATTTCAGAGCCATTGCAACTGCTGATGGTTTCACCGAATCAAAGGCTTTTTCATAATCGATAAAAGCCATGCACAATGGAAGTTCATATTCCCTCGCTCTTTCAATTAGTTCTCTCAGTACGTGGATATGATCTAATGTGCTGTAGCCACTCCTGAATCTAGCTTGTTCTCTCGGTTGAGCCATGTCCAGTGTTACCTTCAAGCGGTGTGAAAGAACTTTAGTGTACTATATCGTATTTGCTCACAACATAATATACAGTTTGGCACCCGATCACGAAACCTTCTATCATCTGTTAAAAAAGATCGGGGAATGACTGATATCATGAGCAAATGGGGTGTATACAATATTCCACTACTGGACACCACTACAGGAGAACACGTCAGCAATTAGTATATAGGCTCGACACATAGGAGCTTGGGCACCCGTGCCTATGAACATAAATACGATATCCGAAGCAGTAGTAACATAACTGCATTATCAAGGAATGTCGTTAATGAAATACTACAACCAGACTGGGCGAACATTAAACTACTGAACACTCCAATGTACACACACTCGCTGCATTTTGTTGAATGCATGTATATCGAAGCCTTGGGGGACAAATGCTGCAATGACTACACACCTACGGACATTTCAAAAATTTGGAAAGACCATATTACCAACTTGAACTTTAAATTACAGTAGTAATAAATTAGATATTACCAACAATTACAGTATATGACCAACAATTGCCGTAGTAATAAATTAAAGGGCAATTATATAGGCTCCACACGTAGGAGCTTGGGAACCCGTGTCTATGAACATAAATACGATATCCGAACCAGTAGTAACATAACGGCATTATCAAGGAATGTCATTAATGAAATACTACAACCAGACTGGGCGAACATTAAACTATTGAACACTCCAATGTACACACACTGGCTACATTTGTTGTGAAAGCATGTATATCGAAGCCTTGGGGGCAAATGCTGCAATGACTACACACTTACGGACATTTGAAAAATTTGGAAAGACCATATTACCAACTTGAACTTTAAATTACAGTAGTAATAAATTAGATATTACCAACAATTTATTAATATAACAATAACCTTCATTTGTAACAAAAATTTGTATAATATGTGAAATTACTGTTTCGGAATTGTATCTTTTGTTCCGATGTAATGGCAACAGTCACGACCCACATGACACTCAAGATTCTTACCCATAGTGCATCGCTGCACTCCTATAAAAAGCTAAGCGAGTGCTGAAGTATCCCTCTGTTCCACCTGATGATGGGGTGAATGTTGCCCCGAAAGTGCTAGTGGGGTATTTTAATCTGTAAATAGTTTCATCTTTTATTAAATATCGTACCCAGACGGGGAAGTTTTTATTTCATTTGACACATTTGTACGAAGTTACTCTTTCATCTAAAAATTACTCTACATTTCTTATTTTGCTCTATCATTATTGACGGGCATTCATTTAGTGTTGGAATAATAGCAAGGGAGACATAATGTTGAAATAATGTCGTTTAATGTGTTGTTTCTTTGGCATGTCTTTAATTTTGCGATGAACGCCATTTTTGCTTTTCAAATCATTGAAGACCTGTTTCACTGTCCTCAAAAACATTCTGTTGAGAAGTTACTATAGGTGAAAGGCTCCCACGCGTGACTGGTAAAACTGGTTTCACTGTGTGACTAATTAATTCCTTCTCCGTAACATTGTTTGATGAGCTGATCCACCTATCGAAACGTTTTGAGTTGTGAATTCTTTGCGCTTAAGTTCTACAGACATTTCCCGCGCATCACGTAAAAGACCGTTCATAGAAGATGCACTGTGTTTTGTTATGGATTGCCTTTCTACGCCTTTTTTTTTTTTTTTTTTTTTTTTTGTAGAAAATTCTCGATTACGAAGACACACTCAAGTTTGTCGATACAAAAGCATACAAATGGATGAGTCCAATCTTTATGAAATGCCTTTCGTTCATTCTGAATTTTGTTTGTTTGTAGAAGCCATTGATAAATTTATTACAAGGTAATATACGCACTCTAAATTCACAGCTCAATGAAAAGTGAATCATCACCGTTACCCTTGATTGAGCGTTTTCCATATATCGTCAACGTTTTCAATCGGTCAGGAAAGTCAGGAACAACTGGTGGAGAAGAAGCGTCGTAACAAACTCTGAGAAAAGGCGTGGACTTGGCGCCGATCGGAGCGCCACTACCTCAAAGCCTATTTCGTGGCAAAGCAACCATACTGCAGGAGAAGTAACGTGCGCGGTTTGTTTACTCTCTTGCGGTAAAAGCTGATTTTTTTTTCCTTTTCTAAGCTTTTTCATTGCCCTTCTTATAGTCCTTTATTTACAGAACCTTTCCGTACCCTGTTAAATACGCTAATTTAATTTATCCGCCGCGTTTCCCTGTTCCCAAATATTTGCAAATTTCATATTTTTGTAGACACACAGAAATACATCGTTCAATATAAAATTACAGTCAGTACAGTTTTTGTTCATGTTAGGATCTTTGTTTTGATATTATCCTTGCTTCGTTATATCGCTACGATGGCAAAGAGCTGGCGCGTTAGATGTTATTCAGGGATGGGCATGCCTAGCATTTAGGTAAAAAAACAAAGTGCTTCAGTTTTGTTTGAAAATTAGACCCGCAGGATAACGACCCTGTACTAATAAAATAATTATCTACATCAAAAGAGAAGTCCCCGATATTTCAAGGAGAATTTAATACAGAGGAAAGGTAGCTGTGTCGTGACGAGTTGGAGAAAACATCGAGCCTAGAACATATTATATAGAGAAATGTTTTTTTTTTCTTGTTTTTTTTTCGTCAAAATATTCCTTGACATGGAAACAAGTGCAGTTCTTTAATCTTTCTTGAAACTTACAGAACAGGAATGTGTTTTGTAATCTAGAAGAAATAGGTGGTGAATTCGAAAATAGTGGAAGGAATTTCCTCATTCTAATACAGGAAGTGGGCACAAATACTTTAATCTTATACACTGAGTGGCCACTTTATTATGACCACCTGACAGTTTTAAGCAAATGAGCTATGGATGCACGCTGTTGCCGCCAGAGGGCGATGCTAGTATAAAAAGGGAAAGCTTAGTGCTTGCGACAGTAGTAGAAGTGATTTTTGGGTGACCAGATGGGTAAAAAATGCGATTTGACGGACTTTCAACGTAGGATGATTGCAGGAGCTCGGAGCCATGGAGCGAGTATCACCGAAACCGCTGCATTCGTGAAATGTTTCAGAGCAGCTGTTGTTAAAGTGTTTAAAGACTGGACTGCCAGTCAAAAAACTGGGTCTCTACGTGCAACGTGTGGTCGTCATCGACTACTGACTGCTCGGGAGGAATGGTGAGTGTCCAGACTGGTAACATACAACAGAAGGGCAACAGTGCAGCAAATTACAGAACATCTTAATCAAGGATCCCTTCAAATGATCTCTGCACGCACTGTTCGCCGTACACTGCATCGGATGGGATATGTCAGCCGAAGGCCAGTTCGAACACATTTGCTGTCTACAGTTAACAAGAGAAAACATCTCCAGTTCGCTCAGGAGCACAATGATTGGACAGTCGATAATTGGAAACAAATTATGTGGTCCGATGAATCACGTTTTCAGTTGCACCATGCCGACGGCCGAGTGAGAATTTGGCGGAAACAGCACGAAAGCATGGACCCCAAATGCATTGCTACAACCCTTCAAGCTGGTGGAGGCAACGTTATGGTTTGGGGAATGTTTTCCTGGCATGCTTTGGGCCCTTTAATTTGTGTTAATCAACGTCTGACTGGCACATCATATCTAAACATCGTTGCGGACCAAGTGCATCCTGTCATGTGGATGGTTTATCCCAATGGCGATGGCTACTTTCAAAAAGATAATGCGTCCTGCCATAGTGCTCGTATTGTACAGGATTGGTTTCAGGAGCATGCCGGTGAGTTTACTTTGCAAATTTTGAAGATGACAATCCGATTTTTGGCGTAAATGTGACAAGGATGGTAAGTCAGATAATTTTTGAAAACTTTAAAATTTTCATCGTCCTGGAGCGGGACACGAACCCGCGTCTCCCAGAAAACGCCTAGGTATGCTAACCACTACACCACCCAGAACGACCAAGTTTCAAGTTTCCGATCAATTTGAATTTAACCATCACAGGATTCGCTAGTCGAAGCAACCGGCATTCATGTTTAGCGAATCTGGAGGTTAATAATCCTATCCCGTGATTGCCCGGAGAAGCAGATAAATCATGAAAGAAATACGGGATTACGCCATATAATACAAATTTTGAAGATGACAATCCGATTTTTGGCGTAAATGTGACAAGGATGGTAAGTCAGATAATTTTTGAAAACTTGAAAATTTTCATCGTCCTGGAGCGGGACACGAATCCGCGTCTCCCAGAAAACGCCTAGGTATGCTAACCACTACACCACCCAGAACGACCAAGTTTCGGACGATGAAAATTTTCAAGTTTTCAAAAATTATCTGACTTACCATCCTTGTCACATTTACGCCAAAAATCGGATTGTCATCTTCAAAATTTGTATTATATGGCGTAATCCCGTATTTCTTTCATGAGTTTACTTTGATTAGGTGGCCCCCACAACCTCCAGATCTCAACCCCATTGAGAATTTGTGGGATGAAGTTGAACGAGCCATCAGACAGCTGGATCCACAACCCTGCAATCTCACACTCCTGGAAAGTGCTATTCATCAATCATGGTCTCAGATTCCACAAACCACCTAGTAACATCTCGTGGAGTCCATGCCACGAAGAATCGACGCAGTATTAAAGGCAAAAGGTGGCCCAACGAAGTACTGAGGGGGTGGTCATAATAAGGTGGCCACTCAGTGTATATTGCTATTTTCTACTAGAAATTAACGCGAAACATGCATTAAAAAGTTCTACAAATGTTGCGGAAGGCAGCAGGTACTGTTTTTTGTGGAATCTTGTACAAATCGCCTTATGACCAATGCGTCTTTATGCAAATCAAAGAAAGATCAGGTATGCACCAGAGAGTGTGAAGGTCATGAAATGGTATAAATAACACCTGACACTGTATCTGTTAATCAGTGTTATTTTTGTACTGAGATGGCAGTGGACTTAAGCGATTTTGTTAAAGACCAAATTGTAACGGCCAGACGACTGAGTAAAAGCATTTCTGCGGCAAGGCTTGTAGAGTGCTCATAGCCAGCTGTGGTTAGTACCTTCAAAAAGTGGTCCGAGAAGAGAAATTGGGCGACTCGCCGTTGGTTTGAATGTTGGGCACGGGAGTAATGTGTCACGAAACACACTGCATGGAACACTGCAGAAAACGGGGCTGCATAGCCGCAGTTCGCTCCCACTGTCCATGCTAACCCGAATTCATTGTCCTAAATCCCGCGCATCAAAACTGGACTTTGAATGATTAGAAAATGGTCATCTGGTCCAATGAATTTCGTTTCGCGTTGCGCCGTGTGGCCGGCCGGATACGTGTGCGTCGTTTACCTGGGGAAATGTTGGCACCAGAATGCACTGTGGGATAAAAACAAGCCGGTGGATAAAATGTAATGCTTTGGACAATGTTCTGCTGGGAAATCTGCAGGAAACTATTATATGACGTCTACCCTCAACCAAAACATCATTGCAAACCAACTATAATCTTTCAAGGCAACGGTATTCCCCCTCTAGTAGTGCATTCTTGCGTAAGATAATGCGCCGTGCCACACTGCCGGAACTGTTCGAGAATTATTCATGGAACACGAGAAAGACTTTCAGCTATTTCCCTGGCTTCCAGATTCCCCAGACATAAATCCAACTGAGCATCTGTGTTTTATGTTGGGATAGCAAATAGGATCTGCAGTGGTTTAACCACGTGACTTAAATTAGTTAAAGGATCTGCTGGTAACGTATTGGTACAAAATACCACAAGACAACTTTCGAAATCTTGTAGCGTCTATGCCTCGCCTGGTAAGAGTTGTTTTGGTGGCATGCACATGCGTGTGTGGGCAATTTAAAGTTTCGGCTACAGTGTGCACTAACAATTCACGACAAAATCCATTCAAAGTGAATTTCCTGTAAATCTTTATATGTTGGTGCATATGCTCGGAGAAACCCCAATAAAATAAAAAGAATGTCCTCTTACAAGGGAAACTATAGGACCTCTCGACGACAATCGTCACAGAACGTTCTGCGGTGGACAAGCATGGCACCAAAGTAACAGGTGTGAATGGGTTGCGGGATTTCGCAATCGCCCGCAACCCCTACAACGTTACTTATAAAAGTAGGACGCCCGCCTGTAATGTATGCAGCCATAAAGTGTCAAACAACATGTAAATGTGGGTGTGACGTGATTGGGTGATACTGCGTATGCCTGGAAGGTGTCATGCGTTGTGTACGTCAGTGACTGTTAAACGTGAGTAGTGCGAGACAGCGCACGGGCCTGTTCGTAAGCATACAAATATTGTGTTGTGTGTTTTAAGAAAATGGTTTGTAACCCTCATGTTGTAGTACAGATACTGGTGAACGTTGTGACGCAGAAATTCGAAGTGGACTACACGGCTCCAACGTACATCGACAGGCGAATTGCAAGGCAGTTGCGTAGCGTTTTGGAGCAACATGTCATTGGAGGAGCTGGCATGTTTGAAGGACAGACATTGTGGCGTGATAGTGTTGAAACGTCTGACACGTTATCTGAACATAGTGATGCACCGGGTACTCAGCAGCACACAACGTACCAAGCAGTTCTAGTTCCTATAAACCATCACCCCCAAAGTGAAACGGAAAAGATTCACGAATAGTTTTCCAGACAAACCGTGCAGAGTGTCTAACACAATGTGAAGGTAGCAAAGAAAATCGTTGCAGCAACTGCCCATAAATACAAGATATCACCAGAAAAAGTGCGGAAAATAGTAACGGCTGTTAGAGTGGTGGTACGATGGAACACAGAACTGCACGGATTCGCCAGCATATGTACACCAAATTCCAAGATGCGCGTAACATGGGACTTTCAACTCATTACTAGCATTTAAAGACGTGGGCGAAGGAAGCAGCTAACGCAATGGGTATCCCCAATTTTGAAGCCCGCACATATTTCCTGCACAAATTCAAACGCCGCTCGTATGAAATCTCATCACGCAAGATCACGAGGTTCGTTGCCAGGCGGGATGTTACCCTTGACACGGCCGTATAGAACAGCGCATTGGAGTTTGTACGAGATTTTACGGACTACATTACTGCCAATGCAATTGATGCCGACATGGTGGTCAATACAGGCCAAACTCGATTTAAATACGAACTCACGTCAAACAGGACGCTATCACTGACTTTGGAGAAAACAACTAAAGCTGTTTTGCAATCCGTTGTATCGACTACTCACTCCTATACCATTCAGGTGCTTATGTTCATCTGCAAAACTGTACATCTAAATTCAGGAAGCGGGTGGTAAGTTTAACAAGCGTTGTTCCGAAACAGTACAACGTAACCAACCTCCAAAAACAGAATGTGACTGCAGCACCAGTGGTAAGGTGTCCACAGCTCTCGTTCTGTCCTGGATGCTTAAGGTACTGGAACCAGAGTTAACAGGGCATTCCTTTCTCTTACTGGATTCGTGGTCTGGTCAAACCGACACTAGTTTGCCAGCCAAAGCCTTCGGTGACAGGGGCGCCAATTTGCACACAAAAATCATACCACCGAAAGCCATCAAATACTGCCAGCCCCTTGATGTATATTTCTTTCGACAATACAAACTGTTTGCACGACGCATGGAAAAGTACATACGTTCTGCTAAAGTGCATGGCGTCAACCTGCATGACAGAATCTTCATTTATTTTCAAGTTGCATTCATTTTTATACAACCAGTTGTGTGCACCACAGTACCGACCTATGATTTGCTATGCGTGGAAGGCGTCTGGATACTTGCCACACGAAATGCCTCTTCCGTTCCGTAATGTGTTGGACATCAATTTTGCTGTGCGTGACATGTGCAACGCTCCTGAGTGTGATTTCAGTGCCGTCATTATCTGCTCGTGGTGCGAGATTCACCTTTTCTTGCAGTACTACCTTCTCTCAACACATTACCATGACGTGGAGTGAGGTATGTATATGACATTTACAACTTAATGGGGTTGTACATAGTCTCTCTCGACATTTAGGTGCGTCATATTTAACAGGTGAATGTTGTTTGACACTTTATGGATGCATACATCACAAGCTGGGGTCCCACTTTTATAAGCCACGTTCTAGGGGTTGATTTTTTTGTTTTTTTTGTTGGAGGTTTAACGACCACCGTGAGCAACTCAATGGGCTATAAGCAGTCGCCCGTCCCTAATTTAGGGTGACTGGTTTCAGGGAAGGGAGAGAGCCAGTGCCGTAAGACAAACACAACATCCATGCCTCACGGGATTCGAACCCGGACCCCTTTCGGACGAAAGATCAGACGCCATCGCTTAGACCACTGCGCCACCGGGGTGGCCTAGGGGTTGTGGGCGATTGAAAAATGCCGTACTACACACCTGTTACTCTGGTGTTATGCTTGTCCACCACAGAACGTTCCGTGACGATTGTCGTCGAGAGTTCCGATAGTTTCCCTTGTGAGAGCGAAATGTTAGGAAGCTTAGGAAATACTTAGCAGGCATCCTAGTGAGTCCTAGATGACACGGAATTATCGTATTTGTACATCCTCTAGAGACATAAATATGAAGGGGAATAAGACAAGTTTGGCTTTAGTTCACTGGTTGCCATATACTATCGTGGTTTCTCAGCTTAATTATGCAACAGTTTGTGTAAAAAGAAAAATCACTCTACAAAAAATTTTACCATTGAAAAACATATTTTCTCAGGTAATCAATCAGTGATGCAAGAAATGTGTGAAATAACTTTTCGTTTTATTTTCAAAAAGTGGAGGAATTAAAATATCGGAATTTAAAATTTTGGTTTTATTGTTAGTATCAAGTGTATTTATTAAGTTTGAATGAAGTTGGAAAGATACGTTTCACCGTGAAGAGTAAATTCAGTCAAGTAAGCATGCTGTCAACAACATCTGAGTGATTTTAGTTCAGAATCGTACACATCAAATTCAGAATTTTGGATCAATATGTAAGAGCCAAACTGTCTATTTAATTGTTCCCTAACTTGTTTTGATCCGAAAACTGGAATTGGTTATGTAGCATACAATGCAAAGCCCAAACGGACTATATAAATTGTGAATGAACGTGTTTCGATCTAAAAATGAAACTGGTTAGGCTGGTCTTGCATGAAAATCTCACATTGGCTGGGAGTTTAATAAGTTGTCTGTCGTACCAATGGCTCGGTCCAGATTTTAGGACGATGCATAGAAGTTATGTCTTTACTACGATTCTGAGTCTCTTTCTTCCTTGATTTCAAAATCAGCAATCCTAAATCTGGAGAGCCGCCCCCGGTGGCCCAGCGGTCTAAGTTCTGGCTCCTGACCATTTGTCCGAGATGTGTCCCGTTGAGGCATAGACGTTGTGTTCGTCTTACGCACTGGCTCTCTCCATTCCCTGGAACCAGTAACCCCAAAAGTTAGAGACGTGCTGCTGCTTATAACCTATTGAATTGCTCACTGTGGTCGTTAACCCCCCACCCCACCCCACCTCGCCCCAAAGAAATGGACACGCTGTGTTTTAAGGTTTTGTTAATAAAACTATCAAATTGAATAAGCTAGGAACACTTAAAATATCTAAAATTCAGTTTCACCTTAAGAATTCCGGATGTTGAATCACTGCAAGATCAACAGCATTTTTCCAGAGAAAAAAATTGGGTTGAAGTAACGCAGCTGATATGTGGTGCAACAGTCAGGATATTTTAGGCTACCTCTTGGATAATTTCGTCTTTTCTTCGTTTCGTCTTGCAGAATTTTGTTTACTCTTGCAGAATTTCGCTTACTCTTACAGAATTTCGTATTACTCTTGCAGAATTTAATCCTCATTATATCCAGCTTCGCCATACTCGGCCTTTATTTTAATACACGACTTTTGCGCACTGTTACTTCTGTATCTTACGGACTGGGTTTCTGGAGTTTTTTTTTTATGCTGTAAGAGTTAATTCACAGTTAGTGACAAAAATTGTGGGAACGGAAGGAACAGTTTCCTACCCATGTTGCTAATAGTTTCCTTTAATATTGGGATTTCACGTTAGCTAGATCATTTTACAAAATTCGTTACACTTCAGTTAAGGTAGAATCACTCTCCAAATTCCTACAAGAAACGTAAGGGAATCTCAGAGAAAGGAGAATCTAAGCTTTGCTAGATGATCTCAAACGATCAGGTGACTTTTGATGTGGGTTTTTGTGCGGCTGTTCGCAAAATAGTGTAGTTAACGTACAGAAGAAACAACTTTAGAATGTATTTTATTTTATGTATGGCCACATGATTTGTTTAATTTAAAAATGAATTGGTTCATCTGCTAATAGCTGATTGACGCAAAACTGAATTTTTTTATGAATTTTTGTAATTAATTTTTGCACGGTTGGATGAATATCGATGCATTATTAAATAATGATATTATTTAATAAAATCACTGTTTAATTATTTAAAATAATAAAAAATATTATTATTATTATTTAATAATAACATTATTATTTATTATAGTATTAAATATATTATAAATATATTTAATGATATAATAAATAATAATAATTATTATTATTATTAAATAATAATTTTGTTCATTATTAATTAAATAATGCAGAATGACACGAAATATCACAAAATTGAGCAATATGGTGAAAGAACGGTTTCGCTTGGCATCTGATTATTCCTTCAGACAGTAAAGCTAAACTATTTTTTCTTAGTCCGTAATTTACGAGTACAAATAAAAGGTGTTTTCATGAGACGTAAGAACAATGCTCCTCTCAGCGCTAATGATTTTGAGATAAATTAATAAACAATATTGACTTAAATGCTATAAATGACTAATTAGCTTTAGGATATTCAGTCGGAAAAACGGTTATGAGACATGGTTTGCGTAATTTCATATTTTCTAGATAAGATCTCGCTTTTGCCTGATAGCAGGGGCTGCTGAAATGGGATGATTTCTCAACCTCTAGTTACTTTGTTTTGCAAAATGTGACCCCCAAGATACCAAGGTTTTCCTGTATGACAAACTATTTAAGATAATCCTTTTCCACCTTTGTATGATGATTAAGTGCATCTTTTCTTCTATCTAATGGAAAAATCGTGTACCAACAAGTTAACTGATTTTAATTTGTGCGTAAGATTTGTAATATTGTTATTAGTAGTATAACTTTCAATTGCATAAAAGAAAAGATACACAACAAATTTTGAAGATGACAAAATTTGTCATCTTCAGGATGATGAAAATCATCTTCAGGACGATGAAAGTCCCGCTCCAGGACGATGAAAATTTTCAAGTTTTCAGATACTATCTGACTTACCATCCTTGTCACATTTACGCCAAAAATCGGATTGTCATCTTCAAAATTTGTATTATATGGTGTAATCCCGTATTTCTTTCATGATACACAACAAGTTCTAATAAGTCCATGTGCCAGTTTGGAGTTGAGTACCAAATAGGGGGAAACATTCCACCAATGTTTTTTAGTTAGCTGTATGTATGTAGTGTTAGAAAATGTGTGATTGATTTTTTGAATATGTAGCTAAATTATATTTTGGGCCCCATTTGTAAAAAATGGCTGTCTTCTTAAAACGTCATTTATATTACTCACAAAAGCAATGGTAACAAACAATCTAAAGATCGGGAGCAAAACATGTATAGACATAAAAGTTAATCAGCATGAAATTCTACTTTTAATAGTGTATATTAGAATTATACAATGAAATGTAAGCTTATAACAAAATATATTTGGAGAAACATAGATAATGAGGCCACAAGTGGCTATAGCTCATAGTATGAACCCTCTGTTAACTAATGAAAACATTACATATTAATCATTTTCATCACTATCAGTCTCATAAAATTTTATTATATATCTTCATCATCTTCTTGTTCCATATTTGAGCACGTTAGAAGCTTACAGGCTTCAAGCAGTCCACTTCAGTCCATTAAGCATACACGAACAGTCAGATGGACGGCAAGTTCTCGTACACTTGCAGGATGTCAGAGTGAGTACAATATCTGGAGCTGGCAGGCCAGTCATCCACTTAGTAGTTAAATTTCCTTCCACATTTACTTTCCAACCATGTCAGTCTGTTGGTTTCGGAATCTGTGGACAATTATCTAGGCTGCATCTCCAGATAGCTTCTCGGTAATTTGCTCGTAACGTATGTTGCTCTAAAGTGTCTTCACAAGGTGGTAATTGACCGCATTTAATGCAACCCTTCTTTTCAGTGAACATATAATGGCGCAGATCATTGACAGTAGTAATTTCGGTGTTTCCGCAATAGAGCTGACATGTAAATCTCTGAATGCTGTTGTACACAGTTCCTCTGTTTGATCTCAAGAAGTACCGAGAGAAGCAAATGTTTCTTGGTAATCTATATTATTCTGTAAATGCTTAACTGCTTTAATCTTCCTCTGACTCGCAAAGGCCCTCACTGAATCACATCCAGTCCAACTATGTAACCCTAGCAGTGCTTCAAAATTTACAACAGTACTTCAGCAGTACTTCAAAATTGACACAGCCACAAGTATTCTGCAAGGCACAGATGCGAATACCTGTAATGAGGCTGTGGATACAGCAATGAATGAAGATTCATGTTCAGACATTTTAAACTTATTTCTACTACATGTAAATGATTTACGCCACAATAGTGGACCTTTGGCAAAATATTGGATGATATACACTGAAGTGCCAGAAAAACTGGTACAGACGAGCCTTTGCAAAATACATAACAACGTCACCTATGCGCGTACTCGGTTGTGTCCGCCAGTGCGTATACAAAGCGATAGACATCCTTTCCAGCTGTCAGAGCTGTTTTCTGCATGAGAATGACAAGTAGTAATGATTTCAGCGATTATCAACGCGCTGTGATAGTTGGCGCTCGTAAGATGGGCCATAGTATTTTGGAGGTAGAAACGAAGTTCATACTTTCACGGACGACCATTGCAAGGGTGTACCGTGACTACAAAAATTCCGGCAAAACCTCCAATCTACGATACCCGTGTGGCCGTAAAAAGACATTGGGTAAACGTGACCATCGTCGGCTGTCAAGAATCGTTTCACGCGATAGGCGTGCAACACTCTCGCAGGTATCATCGTAATTCAATGCTGGAGCCTCAACAAGCATCATCGGCCGGACTGTGCAACGTATCCCACACGATATGGGCTTCGGGAGCCGACGTCCAACTCGAGTCCCCTTGATGGGTGCACTACACAGAGCTATGCGCATCGCTTGGGCACGACAACACCACCACTGGACACTTGATGACGGGAAACAAGTAGCCTGGTCTGACGAGTCGCGTTTCCAACTGTATCGGGCAGATGAAAGGATTCGTGCGTGGCGCAAACTCCATGAAGCCATGGATCCCGCCTGTCAACAGGGAACTGTGCTGGCTGGTGGGAAGTCCGTAATGGTATGGGGTGGGTTTATCTGGACTTCACTGGGACCCCTGGTACGTCTACACACGTCTGTGACCGGCCAAATCTATGTGCGCATCCTTTCTGACGAGATACACCACGCTTATGTCCTGCATTCATGCTGATGGGTTGGGCCTGTTCCAACAGGACAATGCACCTCCACACAAGTATCGGGACGCCACATTATGGTTAGTGGAGCATTCACCTGAGTTTAGGGTGCTACCATTCCCACCCAAGTCCCCAGATCTGAACGTGATAGAACAGATTTGGGATGCCATGAAACGCGCTATCTAACACAGGAATCCGAGACCACGAAATACCCCCGAATTGTGGAACGTTCTGCAGGAAGTATGGTGTGCATTGCCTACAGCAAATTTTGAGAAGCTAGTGGAGTCCATGCTCCGTCGTATTTCTTCAGTCCTGCGCTCCCGTGAGGGACCTACCAAGTATTAGACTGGTGTACCAGTTTTTTTACACTTCAGTGTACATCGACATGATTGAAACATTGCTAAGGTTAGTGCGGGCAGACAGGGAGGGAAACTAGAATCTGCACGTGGCTTGCATTTGACAAGTTATTCCATGGTGTTTTGTTTTAGGGAAAGTTAACTATGCAAGGCACTTACCATTATATTACACACAAATTGCACAACTTAGAGACACATTTCTTGAACTGTACCAGCATTTCCGAAAAGAATACTTCTGAGTGCAGCAACAAAGCGGGAATTTTTTTGGTCATATTAGGTCGTACCGTATTTGGTCGTGTTCTTTTAGTTGATCAAATAATTGAAGTAACAATTAATAATGACACTCAAACTTAAGGAGGGACACAAGGTTTCAGCCTTCCACCAGGAACTATATCAAAATATTTTCTTAATGCTGAACACTGAGCAGTGGCAGTAAGACAATTATGGGAGATAATTATTCAGTCAGTCCTAACAAGCTTTAGGCATTCAGATCTTGATAATACATGGATCAGAAAAGATGAAAGAGATGTTGCAGCAATTGTGGATTTGCTTGAGAATGATTGGACCAATCCATTTGTTGACAGTTCGGATCTTATTAGTTTATCGACTGGAGTAGCTGCTTCGCAAGCAGTTACTGATGGTCCTATGTGCACATGAAAAAGATGACACAGCATTCCAGGCATTTCAAACGGATTGTCTGCAAGTAGGTGTAGGCTTTTATGACAGAAAATAGAAACTTAATTTTAAAATGTTTGGTTAGAAAAGAAGAAAAGTGCACATAGCTCCAGCAATGAAGTTATTTTACTTGTAACTGTTGATGGAAGATTGCTCAGTATTATCTTACTCGTTGCAACTAATAGAAACCTAGATATGAAAGATTCTTTTTCCTACCCTCTTAAGCCACTGCCATGTTCATTTGCAAATACTGGTGGCACTATGAAGAAAATTAATGAAGCAGCCATGACACAGCACTTGAAAGGTTTAGTAGATCCGTTAGATGGTGCTTCAGTGGCACGTACAACTGTGATTGATTGTATGGCGCTTATACAGAAACTTCATGGAGATAAATTAACTTTTAAGGAAATATCTTATTTTATTTTGGAAGCAGCCTTGCATGTCGGTGATGCAAGTGAGCGTATTGATGTGATCCATGATGTCTATAGGCATGAATCAATAAAATATGCAGAGCGCAATAGCCGAGGGTCGCAAGTAGTAGTCCGATTTAATGAAATAAAGCAGGATCACAAAATTAAAAATTGGAGACGTTTGTTGGCTTGTAACGAAACAAAAACCAAGCTTTGCCAATTCTTGGCCAATTCGTGGAAATCGAAAAGAAAGAAATTTGGTCATAAATCATTGTATGTAACAAGTGGCAATCATCGAGATTGAAGCACTAACATCAAACCACGAGGAAGCTGACACCAGACTCTTTTTACATTCAAAGCACGCTGCTGAAGCTTTCAACACTATTGTCCTCATAACAGGTGACACCGACTTTCTTATAATTTCTTTGCACCTGTACAAATTCATCAGAAGCAAAATTCTAATCAGGCGTGGTACTAAATCTCGTGTCAGGCTTATTGACGTCACAAAATTGACCAGCATTGGGAAAATAAGTTTGTTCAGCTCTGCTAGGGTTACATAGTTGGACTGGATGTGATTCAGTGAATGCCTTTGCGAGTCAGGGAAAGATTAGAGCATTTAAGCTTTTACAGAATATTATAGATTACCAAGAAACATTTGCTTCTCTCGGTACTTCTTGAGATCAAACAGAGGAACTGTATACAACAGCATTCAGAGATTTACATGTCAGCTCTATTGCAGAAACACCGAAATTACTACTGTCAATGACCTGCGCCATTATATGTTCATTGAAAAGAAGGGTTGCATTGAATGCGGTCAATTACCACCTTGTGAAGACACTTTAGAGCAACATACGTTACGAGCAAATTACCGAGAAGCTATCTGGAGATGCAGTCTAGATAATTGTCCACACATTACGAAACCAACAGACTGACATGGTTGGGAAGTAAATGTGGAAGGAAATTTAACTACTAAGTGGATGACTGGCCTGCCAGCTCCAGATGTTGTACTCACTCTGACATCCAGCAAGTGTGCGAGAACTTGCCGTCCATCTGACTGTTCGTGTATGCTTAATGGACTGAAGTGGACTGCTGCCTGTAAGCTTCTAACATGCTCAAATATGGAACAAGAAGATAATGAAGTTATGAAAAAGGTGATAATGAAGGTATGATTTTATGAGACTGATAGTGATGAAAATGATTAATATGTAATGTCATCAGTTAAGACAGTGTTTTTTTTTTTTTTTTGATGATTGGTGGTTTTAGCACCACCATGAGTAACTCAATGGGCTATAAGCAGTCGCCCGTCCTTAATTTAGGGCTACTGGTTCCAGGGAACGGCGAGAGCTAGCTCCGCAAGACAAACACAACATCCATGCCTCACCGGGATTTGAGCCCGGGCCCATCTCGGACGAATGATGAGAAGCCATCGTTTAGACCACTACGCCACGGGGCGGCTAAGAGAGTGTTCATACTGTCAGCTATACCCATTTTGGCCTCATGATCTGTGTTTCTGCAAACATATTTTGTCATACATTTCATTGTATAATTCTAATATCCACTGTTGAATGTAGAATTTAATGCTGATTAACTTTTATGTCTACAGATCCTTAGATTTTGGTGCTACAATTGCTGTTCTGACTAATATAAATTACTTTTTAAAACGACAGCCATTTATTACAAATGGGGCCCAAAAATGTTTTAGCTACACATTTAAAATGTCCATCACACATTTTGTAATACTACACACATACAGCTAAACATTGTTAGAATTTTTCCTCCTCTTTGGTACTCAAATTCAATATTTTTTTCTGGATCATGGACTAAATCAGTTCAACAAAAGTGTGACAGAAATTTGAACGCCATGTTGTCGATGAAATACTATTTTATGTTGATGATGACAATGACGGACTAATTACTCCATCTGGAAGGTTTAAACACTGTACTGTTCCGATCAGTGACGTATAGTTTAAATTCGTGCAGGAGTGGACATTGAAAGTGGCTCATGAAATTCTTTTACTGCAGTGAACAAGTGTGACGTCACAAGACCCGGCTTGTTTGTTTAATTTTAAAGCTCCATAGATAGCGATGCCCGCGTCTTAAATTTACTTATTTTGTCTTGAGTTAAAAGTTTTCTTTCCGAGTTTTCCTTCCTAAGGATCGATGATAAAAGTTCGTGCTAAATGGGACGTAAATACACTGGAGGAAAGGGAAAAAAGAACATCATGAAGGAGACGTCTGATACCAACGAAAGTTATACAGCATAATAACGGAATACAGAGGACATGGAAATGTTATTTTTCAGTTTACCAGCAAATGCTTTATTTGCTGGTAAACTGAAAAATAACATTTCCATGTAACTTGGTTAGTACGAGGTTCAACCGCCATGAACTGCGTCACACTGTGCAATTCTGGCATGGAGTCTGTCGTACAGATGTTGGATGTAAGTTTGGGGTATTGAGTTCCAAGCATCCTCAACCTGGACGCGTAAATCGGGGATGGTCGTGGCTGGCCGTGGAGACCAGATAAGTCGGTCGTTGTCCCATAAAATTCCACACGTGCTCAATGGGGGACAAATCCGGTGAACGTGCAGGCTATGAAAGTTATCTCACACACTGAAGAGCATGTTGAGTTGCACGTGCAGTGTGTGGGCGTGCGTTATCTTGCTGGAAAACACCACGATTAACCGACCTTACAAATGGAAAAACAACGGGCTGAATAATGTTGTTGATGTAGCAGGTGCTGTTTAACGTACCCGGTACAAACACTAGTTGTGTACGGGAGTGATAGATGATCACTCCCAACACCAGAAGACCCGGCGTAGGCCCTGTGTATCGCTGGCGGATGCAGGAAGGGTGGAGACGCTCCCCTGTGCGTCTGCGAACACGCATACGGCCATCGGAGGCTCCCAAACAGAATCTGCTTTCATCGCTGAACAGGACAGATCGTCATTTCGTTCCCCAGTACAGACGTTGGCGACACCACTGCAGCCGTTCCTGACGATGGGCTGAAGTCAGAGGTATACATGCCAGAGGCACACGTGCACGTAGTCCTGCATCCAGTAGACGGTAGCGGATTGTTCGCACAGTCACCTCAGGTGCAACGGCAGCTCGGATTTGCGTCGCAGTGGATGTTCTGCTTGACAACACCGCTCTTCTTATGCGTCGATGGGTCCGCGATGGGTCATCAGTCCGTCTGTGACTCCCGGTTCCACGTCTTCTCGTGTGGGAAGGTTCCTCGGACCATCTCCGCCACCATCGTACCACCACCGATACTTCCAGTCCAATTCGCTCCGCAATACGATCATACGACCACCCGGCCTCGCGGAGTCCGACTAGATGACCTCGCTCAAAGTTCGATAACTGCTGAAATCGTACACGTCTTCCATGTCCAGGCATTGCAGCTTCTTCACGGTCTTCGGACGTGTCCGTACGCCGACGACTGATTACATTCACTTCGCCGTACTCCTTAAATACCACCGACGATAATTTGCATATTATGCTGTGCTGTGGCGTGAACGCTCACCGGTTGGTCCCGAAATTAACATCACACCTACGTAAACTCGACTTCATTAACACATGTAAATTTAATGATCGTCTGCCAATTCCTTTTTGGTGTTCTTTTTTCACTTTCCGCCTGTGTATGTAATGACTTCAAACTATCGAATGCACGATAGTTTCACAATAAAAGATGTCAATTTATTTACATATTAAAAATACATAAAGTTAAAACCTAGTAGGGCGAGATCTTTCAGAACAACCATAGTTCCATCCTTAGGCCGCGAGTGTCGAATGTCACAGACATGGTGATATATACACTGAGTGGTCACTTTATTATGACCACCTGACAGTTTTACGAAAATGAGCTACGGCTGCACGCTGTTGCCGCCAGACAGCGAGGCTAGTTTAAAAAGGGAAAGCTTAGTGCTTGCGACAGTACTAGCAGGGATTTTTTGGTGACGAGATGGATAAAAAATGCGATTTCACGGACTTTCAATGTGGAATGATTGTAGGAGCTCAGAGCCATGGAGCGAGCATCACCGAAACCGCTGCATTCGTGAAATGTTCCAGAGAAGCTGTTGTTAAAGGGTTTAAAGACTGGACTGTCAGCCAAACAACTGGGTCTCTACGTGCAACGTGTGGTCGTCATCGACTAGTGACTGCTCGGGAGGAACGGAGAGTGTCCAGAATGGTAACAGACAACAGAAGGGCAACAGTGCAGCAAATGACAGACCATCTTAATCAAGGTTCCCCTCAAATGATCTCTGCACGCACTGTTCGCCGTACGCTGCATCGGATGGGATATGGCAGCCGAAGGCCTGTTTAGTACATCTTTGCTGTCTGTAGTTAACAAGAGAAAACATCTCCAGTTCGCACAGGAGCACAAGGATTGGACAGTCGATAATTGGAAACAAATTATGTGGTCCGATGAATCACGTTTTCAGTTGTACCATGCCGATGGCCGAGTGAGAATTTGGCGGAAACAGCACGAAAACATGGACCCTAAATGCATTGCTACAACCCTTCAAGCTGGTGGAGGCAACGTTATGGTTTGGGGAATGTTTTCCTGGCATGCTTTGGGCCCTTTAATTCGTGTTGATCAACGTCTGACTGGCACATCATATCTAAACATCGTTGCGGACCAAGTGTATCCTGTCATGTGGATGGTTTATCCCAATGGCGATGGCTACTTTTAACAACGTCCTCCCATAGTGCTCGTATGGTACAGGATTGGTTTCAGGAAAATGCCGGTGAGTTTACTTTGCTTAAGTGGCCCCCACAATCTCTAGATCTCAACTCCATTGAGAATTTGTGCGATGAAGTTGAACGAGCCATCAGACAACTGGATTCACAACCCTGCAATCTCACACTCCTCAAAAGTGCTATTCATCAAGCATGGTCTCAGATCCCACAAACCACCTAGTAACATCTCGTGGAGTCCATGCCACGAAGAATGGACGCAGTATTAAAGGCAAAAGGTGGTCCATCAAAGTACTGAGGGTGGTCATAATAAAGTGGCCACTCAGTGTATACAGTCGGAAACAGTTAAGTTTTTCAGTCACGGATACCATTAGTGTTGCCACATACAAATCAATAAAGATAAAATAAAAATAATAGTAAAAGTCTACTCTTCGGCTAAGTCAATTGTTGTGGTATAGAGTTTCTTGAGAAGTGCAAGCCAGGTGCGGGGAACAAACACAGGCAAGTGATCGTTACAACTCGATGAAGCTTTAATGATACAGAGGCTTTCAGCAAACAGCAAAGAATGTCGATCGGAAGCTGCAGTCAAGATAACCGTCTGGTTCGAATCCGACTCATGATGACCATTAGCAACGGCACGTGTCAAGTCAGTAGAAGTCAGTGCAGCCGCTCCCGTGACGCAGTGGTCAAAGCGATGGCTTCTGATCATTCCTTCGGAAGGAGTCCGGGTTCGAATCCCTATGAGGTATGGATGTTGTTTTTGTGTTACGGCACTGGCTCTCTCGCTTCCCTGGAACCAGTGGCTCTAAATTAGGGATGGGCGATTGCTTTAGCCCATTGAGTTGCTCACGGTTGTCGTTAAACCTCCAATAAAAAAAAATAAATAAAAAGTCAGTCCAACAAGTAAGGCATATTTATGTTCGGACAGACGAATTTAAAGGAGTGAGTAAAGTGGATCCTATATACCTAGTATCACATACCCCCGGTGTGATAGAAATAAGCAGTACACAATAAACCCCGAACTTAGACAGAGGATCAACAGGATCCCTATCCTTACGAACAAGACAAAAGATATTCGTTGAGCGAACTCCGAAAGCAAAATGAAATTTAGAACTGAATTTTTCAAAACATTAAAAATCGGCGAGAAGAACTGAATAACACCAACATAGCGGACAGAAGTCACCTCACGTTGTAGGGTAGTAAACTAGAATCGATTAAATTTGTGGACCAATTCATAAGCAAGCCGGTAGAGTAAACAAACATATGGGCAATTTTCAGCACTTTTTTAATTCCAAGGACCGGAGACGCGACGAGAAAAAATGGGTATAAGCACGCTTGATAAGAAACCTTAGTGCAGCAAGCTTGTGTCTCCAAGAGTGGGCAGATTCCCCAGTAATATTTGCCGGGACAAAAGTGGGTTTCTTAAAAACCGAAAATTACAGATCACTGAAGCCAGGAATATGGGATAGCTTAAAGTCAAGAAATGGGAGAGAGCCTTGTTCCTCCAGCTCTATCGTAAAGTTTATTTTTTGATATTGAGAAGACATGAAGACTATAAGGTCCTGTAGCTGAACAACAGTAAAGGGCCAGAAAAAAAGGATGTCATCTATGTAGCGCGTATACAACAAATACTTTAAAGGGTAGATAGCAAGAACTCACTCCTCCAGCTCTTGTAGAATAAACTCGGCGAGGATGGGTGAAAGAGAGGATCCCATGGGCGTCCCCTTTTTTGTTTGCAGATGACACCATTAAACCCAAAATAAGAACGCGAAGTCACAAGCCGTAAGGCTGACATAATACCCAACACTCTGACGGGGAGAGGTTCGGGATAAGAGGAAGTTTGTTCTGAATAGTATCAAGAACAAGCGGGATGGGCACGCTGGGAAACATAGACTCCACATTCAACGAAGCCAAGAGAAAAGAGGAGGAAGCTGAGAAACCTTTTATTCTGTCCAAAACCTGAGTAGAGCTTCGAATGGAGTAAATGGAAGACCGAGTAAGAGGCAACAAAAACTTGGCAAGCGCTGACTCTAGAGGTCGCGAAGGTCACGTCACTATAGACCGAAGGTCGAACAGGAAAATTAGACTTATAAACTTTCAATTTACCAAAGACATCAGGAGTCTTGCTCTTGGGGGTGTATGCATGTTTTTGGCAATAGCTTCACGTTAAGAACCCTGGTTATTTAATCTGCTAATAGCCGAAATGGTAGCCGGAATGGGATCCTTACTCAAAATCTCATGCAGAAATTGACTAATTGCTTCCAATAGTTTCGAACGGCAGGTATGAGCTCCGAAATAACAGCCTGATAAGACTTATCAGCAGAGATTACACCAATATTTGGGTTCTTTGCTATGGCCAGAAAGTTGGTTTTCTTTCGTAACGAATAATATTTAGAGCAGAGTCGGGGGCGGGGGGTGGGTTGGTGAAAGAATCATAGGCGACTTGAGCAATGGGGTTTTAAGCCGAATCTTGCTGTTTGGCGGGGAAAGGACTAATAACTTTTTCCACCAGAGTGATGATATTGACAATCGAATGAGGTGTAGCCGGAAAAGAATATTTATGCCCATGTGCAAGACCTTTTGTTGCGACGAAGTTAATGTATAGAACCTAAATTAATAAACGCTACCGGACGCCGGGTACTGGTCCGTTGGGAGTGCACTGAGCGATTGAAACACTCCTCCGCTGATACCGTAACTTACACTCCTCCGCTGATACCGTAACTTACACTCCTCCGCTGATACCGTAACTTGTGAATGTGGAAGCTACGGTATCAGTGAACATAACTTGTGAATGTGGGAAGACTGATAGCGCTGAATAGTAGAATAAATCATGCTCGAGAACACAAGCAACAACTTACCAAAGACACAAGGAGTAGTACGCTGTGCAAAAATTGAGTAAGACACATAAGTCTTGCGGTTCAAAAAATCCACATGAGAGCCTCTTGAACTCAGCTTGGAAAAAATTGAGTTCAAGAGGCTCTCTGCTGAGAGAAACTCTTGAACTCAGCTTTTTCAGCACGTTTGAATCACGGGAAGAGCGAGGCACACATTGTCCCTGCAGAAACATTGGTAAAAGTTACTGAGAGTCTCTGTATCAGTAAAGCCTCATGGAGTTGTAACGATGACTTACCGGCGTTTGTTCCCCGCTTCTGGCTTGCACTTCTCAAGAAACTCTTTACCACAACGGTTGACTTAGCCGAAGAGTAGACTTTTACTATTATTTTTATTTTATTTTTAGCGGTTTGTATGTGGCAACACTAATGGTATCCGTGACTGAAAACTAGACTATTTCTGATTATATGTACAATAAATATATCACCCTGTCTGTGATATTCGACACTCGCGGCCTAAGGATGGAACTATGGTAGTCCTGAAAGATCTCGCTCTACTAGGTTTTTACTTCATGTATTATTTAATATGCAAATAAATTGACATATTTTATTGTGAAACTATCGTGCATTCGACATTTTGAAGTTATTATATATTTACTTTTCCTTACTAAAGTAGGATAAAGATACGCAAGTGTCATACAATAAAGGGCAAGTGTATTTAATTTGCTACAAGAAAACTGTATTATTTCTTTAGTCGTACCTGCTGCGCTATTCGAGTGATAGAATTTGCTTACATTTTTCGATGATGAGACTGAACTCTGCTATTGAGACTGAAAGATGTAGTTTAAAAGGCTCACAGTTATAAGATAAAGCAGAAACTGAACAAGGCATTACAGTCACTGCGCAGTTCGCTCGAAAGGACATAAATTCTGGAAAAGAACAATGACATCGTTTGCTGGTGCTAATTTTCTGAGCATGTCAAAGCTAGATAATTCCAACTATCGAACATGGAAAATAGAAATGAAAACTGGGCCTATTAAAGAAAACATGTATTGCGTGGTTTCTGAACCGGTGTCCGAAATAAAAATATAAAAAATAACCACAGAAGAAGGACGCCCACACAGCTTGTACTCTGATGCTTTGCTTTAGTGATTACCAGATCCTACACATTCAGGATAAATTAAAAAGTTCTGAAATTTTAAATGTACTCAAAAAGATATACAAACGAGCGTTACTCAGTAATAAATTGGAAAATACTTGCGAAGTGTTACGTGTTTTCTTTGACGGTAGTTGCTTATTTTTGAAATCGTGCTACTGCATGCGAAAATTATTTCAAATCATAATTTTATTCGTAGCTGCACTCCCTGGTGGAGGGGGACTAATTTACAGAAGATCTGAAGGAGAGAAAAACTGCAATACTTGTGCTCCAGCTTCTAGCGTGAAAAACGGCAACTCTCATTCATTAACATCCTTTAAATAAGCGGCAATGTCAAACAGTGAAGTTTTAAGACTCGTTTTAAAGCTTTTAAATATAATAATTAGTTGCAGGACATAGCAAACAGATAATTTGAATCTTTTTCTGTTGCAGAGCCCATAAAACAACGTGGTTGGTCAAAAATATTTTGAACTTACATGGCTCGGTTTGTAGCTGCACTGTGTGTTCTGGCGGCGGAATCATTAAAACTCCCGAAGTTTTAAGAAAACTTCACTCCGAAGGATCTGAAACATAATAGAAACGATTAATGTGTCCCAAACATATCCTTCTGTGACACGAAAATCAATCTTCACATGAAGTCTTCATCTGGGAGTTTTCTAAGTCATAACCTTCGTTTTTTTTTTTTCATAGCAACTCAGAAACCACTTCATTAAGGTCTTCTGATAAATCTAAGCTGATAAACGATATTTATTTATTGCTTCTCTGTGTGGGAGGAGGAGAGAGAAGACGAAAAGTGATAACTATGACAAAAAGATATGTCCACTAAAGTACTGAAACACGTACTCAAGGCTTTAATCAGATAAATATATGTTTAGCTAAGGGCACTGATTTTCGGCACTTCTACAAATTCGATCCCTGCTAAAATCCGACATTCACATCGTTCTGATTTCTTTACAGCACTATACTGAAGGAATGGCATTTTGGAGCTAACGAGCGCAAATGTTAAATATTTTTCTCTCCTACATTCATTTGTAGCAATTGTAGAAATTAATTTTCTTTTCAATTTTTAAGCTAGGAGGAAGACGTTTCCTCATTCGTGACGTTTTCACTTTACGCATTTATTCCCATTTCCAAAGCTGATCATCACGAAGGACTCTTTCAGCTCATGGATGTAATTCTTCTAATTGTTTCATCTGGATTACATTTACTATTTTCTTTCAGCTTTGGACCGCAGATGTACACAAAATGTTTTTTACTCGGTTTAACCAAAATGTTTTTACTCGGTTTTCATCATTACCTGTTGCCATCTGCGGCTTTCTATGGAACAGCAACTAGGGTGCAAATTAAATAAGTATAATTTTAAAAGCCTTCAACGCTTCAGTTTTTCGGGTTTTGTTTTTAAAATATGTACGTAAGGGTTTGTGCTGAATTTTTTGGCAGCTCTGCAGCACGGATTACTTTATTAATAAGAAATAAAGCATTAATTCCCTTTTGAGCCAAAAGGTGCTTTTTTTCGATATCTTCATCTGCTGTTTTGTAATCATAGAATGAACCCTATTGCAACGAGTTCCAAGGAATGAAAGAAAGTGCTTTCCAAATTTCCTGCGAGCCCCTTGCATAAATAAGTTAGAAAATCGAAACTATATCTACTGTAAGTGCATAATAACAAACAATTACTTCAAAGGCATGTGGGAAGATAACTTAATAGCTGTTCTGCGGAAATATCTATTTAGGTTTAAATACTATAACTTAAACAATTACAAAACTTATCAGAAAAAAATTCTCTAAACAGTTGCTCTAGCGTTATGACGTATGACAGCGTAAACTTGCTTCAAATTTCAGCAGCTTTAACAAGATATTAAACATAAAACTGAGGAGTAAATTTAAGGTATCAGTACATACTTAAGTACAAGAAGACTCCCTTAGTTGTGTCGATTTCATAAGAGTGAGTATTAAAAATTTAAACTAGTGCGTTCCAGATTTTTCTGTCCTGAAAATGTACGATCGCTGTGGCGTCACACAAAGTGACGCGAAGAACCTGTTAGAAAGCTTTATGTTTGCCTTAGCTTCTTCTTTTTTCTTTTTTTTTGTTGGATGTTTAACGACCAACGACCACCGTGAGAGCAACTCAATGGGCTATAAGCAGTCGTCCGTTCCTAATCTAGGGCCACTGGTTCCAGGGAGGGAGAGAGCTAGCGCCGTAAGACAAACACAACATCCATGCCTCACCGGAATTCGAACCCGGACCCATATCGGACGAATGATCAGAAGATTTCTCTTACACCGCTCAAGGCCATCTTTATACTTCACCAGGCCTGCCACAAGGATTTGTGACGTCACAATCATGGTGTTTTTGATTTGCTTTGCTCTCCGTAGTAACAGAAAACTTTCGTATATTTTCTGTTACCACGTATTTTCATATTATCGTTTCGTATTTCAAGGGATACGTTATGGATCTCGGGTACTTCTGGGAACTTATTTTGGAATGCAATTTTTTCAGCAAGGTAAGTAGCACTCTTAATACTTTTGTGTGTATATTATTTGTTCAAGTATTCAAAATCGGAACTTTTTTTATGACTGTCAGTGTCAGCGTATTATGGCACGTAAAGTCATTTTCTCTACATAAAGAGGAAGGAGTGGCATTTTTTTAACGGTAATTTTGTTAAGAAAATGGGAAAATGCGTGCTGTCTTACTTCATGTAGAAAAGGGTTGTAAGGAGTCGCAATACATGCATTTTAAGTGAAAATATAAAAAATTGATGCTGTCGTAGCTCGCTCTGCTGTAAAAACAATTTCTCACGGATCGCGAAAATGCGAAAATGTAGCTCGCTCTGCCGTGAAGATGATTTTATGGGTCAAGATTCCATCATGGACAGATGAAGAACATAGTTTTAAATTTAATTTCGCTAGCACAAGTTGGTGAAGGTGGAGGGAGGAAGCACTGCGAATTCCAATGATTGATTTCGAAGGAAAGACTGTTGAGCTAGAAAAACACATTTCTTTAAGCAACAGAACTTCGTTAGACAAATTTTAAATGTGGAAAATCAAGGAATATTTCCATAGCGCTAGAACGGGCATTACCACCGATTCCATAAGAAAGCCCAATGAAACTTCCAGAAATGTTACAAATTCCGGTAAAAAACTTTTTTCCTACCAGCAGACAACACGGTCCACAATACTTGGCAGGTATGGAATTAGGGCGAATTTCTTAAAATTTTTGAACACTTTTTAATACATTTAGGGCAACTTCACAATTTTCAGTGAAGTTCTAGGAGGGAAAAGGAATATAAATGAGGCGGAAATGAGTTTTTGAAAAACTTGACAATCATAGCAGGTCTCCAAGATTTTCAAAAGACGAAAATCCGTCCACAATAAGCCCCAGAACGCAAGAATGAAAACTATGTGTGTAGGGTTAAATACAGAATTACTGGTGGCATACAATAGAAAATACGCTTTGAAATTCTGAGTTATCAATTTTAAATACATTGAACAACCACTAAGACATGCTACTTAAAATGAAAATTTTGTAATTCCTTGTAATTCTACCATTATTCATAATGAACTTTTACAGAATAAAGAAATGATTTTTCATGACTTCAGAATCATGCACCCATTTCTAAGACAACTCCAATAACGAATTACTGTAATTTGTACTATTTCCAGCATGCACATAATACATATAACAAAATGTATAAAATTACATCCCTAAAATGTATAAATTACACTGCTGGCCACACAAAATGCCACACCAAAAAGGAAGCATCCGATTGGCCTGAAATTCGCAGCATGCGTCGCCCGCGAGAGGACATGCATATAAAAATCATGTGCGACCGGCACGCCACCGAGAAACACTATAAGAAGGGTGCACCGACGGCCGGATGTAAGTAGTGGAAGTGTGTTGTTCTGCCGGACCTGTGTGTGTGAAACTTCTTGATGCCTCGTCGCAGAATACGGCAATCATTCCAGCACGTTTCGGAGTTCGACAGAGGACAAATAGTGGTTTATCGCGACAGCGGTTTATCGTACCGAGACATCGGCGCCCGTGTGGGACGACATCCAGCCACAGTGAAGCGAGTATAGATTCTGTGGGTGCACGAGGAACGGGTGGACTGACGTGAGCGAATGCCGCAGCCGCGGCACAACACCGAAAAGGAGAACCGGCATGTTGTGCGGCGGTCATTGACGGCTCGTACCGCCACATCACGAACGTTAGCGCAGGAATTAGGGTGTGTTGCGTAACAACCTGTGTCACCACGTACCGTTCGACGTTGTCTGCAGGAGCGGGGACTTGTCGCACGGCGCCCATTGCTCCGATTACCATTGACGTTACACCACCTGCGAACGCGGCGGCAGTGGGACGTTGAACACCGCACCTGGACTACGGAATGGCAAGACATTGTCTTCTCCGACGAATCCCGCTTCTGCCTGCAACACCACGATGGTCGGATCCGCGTGTGGCGGCACAGCGGCGAGAAACTTTATGACGCCTGCTTTAGGCATCGCCATACTGGTCCGTCGCCTGGCGTTATGGTTTGGGACGCAATTGGATATGAAACCCGCACCCCTCTGGTACGCATTGCCGATACACTCAACAGCCACCGCATCATTTCCGACGTTTTGGAGCCTGTAGTCCTCCTTTACCTGCAGAACCTGCCAGCGGCCAAGTTTCAACAGGAAAACGAGCGCCCGCACGTGGCACGCATCGTGCAACAATTCTTCACGGTCCACCAGGTGTCACTGCTGCTGTGGCTCGCCTGTTCTCCCAATATGTCGCCCATCGAACACGTCTGGTTGCTGATCGGCAACCGAGTGACCTGGCAAGCACCACCCGCGGCTACGTCTGATGAACTGTGGCAACGTGTGGAAGCAGCCTGGACCGACATACCCGAAGCCCACATCCAAAGCCTCTTTCGTTCGATGCCGCGGCGTGTAGCGGCCGTTATTGCCAGCCATGGGGGCCACACGAACTATTGATATCTGCGTGTTCCGCAAGACGCACGGGTCTGTAAGCTCAATCGTTTCATCTTTGTATCTGTTGTTATGTGTCCATTAAATCTGGCTTTGCTATCTTGTGTCCTTCTTCTCAGCAGTGTACATCGCAGCAATAAGAATGTTTATGAAATGTAAAACCCGCATTTCGTGAAGAATTAAGTGAAGTTCCGTCAACAGCTCGAATTTATAAAATTTTTCTACTGAATACTAATGAAAAAATTAAACATACCTTTCCACTGAAAATATCCACAATAAGTTTAAAACGCGCTGTAAATATCCAAACAACATTCACTGGAACAGCACAACTAGTTAAGAAGAACGAATATAATATGAACTAACTACGAAACGAGTCAAATCCGTATGTCTACTGAAAAAGAGTAGGCCTACGATTGTGACGTCACTGACAAGTCACGTGGCCTTGTTGCAGGTCTGGTGAGGTATAAAGATGGCCTGGCACCGCTGCGCCATCGGAGCTTACTGTCACAGTCACAGATCTTGTCTTGCTTCATTCTGAGCTGTTTTCTCTCCACTGAATTAGTTTTTCGGCTTCCATTCATTTGTAAACTGGTGGGCATTTCACAAGAACCACTTTTGTATGATAAAGGCTTTTTCTTCTTTTGCACCATCAAGGATGCTTTGTTGATGATGGAACTTGGACTTAGTCACAAACCCAGCAAGCTAGCGATTATTTGTTTAAAGTACGTGACGTCATAATCGCAACCACAGAACGCTTTATTTAGTGTGACGTCAGCAGAAGCAGGCATGAAACGTCACGCATTAAACAGGAATTTTCCGTTTGAAAGTTATTCAATTTATGTTTTGAAATTGCACCGTTAATATCGGTGGAAGACTCGTTTTTGCTCTAATTTCTTGTATTTGGTTAGCTGAAAATGTAAATTCTTAACTTCTTATCAGAGTGATAAGAAATACCAAGAGCCATAAAATCAAGGCTTCACAGTTATACCTCCGTTCAACATACTCATTTCCAGTTTTTCTCGGCAACCGCAATATGTACTTTCCTATATTTTATCTCTATGAGAAAATGTTCAGTCATGGCTTTCTGCGATTAATCGTATAATACAAAGCTACGCCGCTTTCGCCGATCCTACGGGATTCCGAGTACGAGCAAAAACGCCGTTTTCTGTCACACGGGAACGCTAAACCGCGACCCTAAAACAGCAATCTTCGCCGTTGACTTCAGCTGAGGTATATGGGTCAGTAAGTTTTTATTTGGGTTGTTTTTGGAGATATTGTCATGTTAAAATAAACATTTTGAGATTTACGGCATAGTGTTTGGTTTTTGTGTCATTTCGCTCGCAATAAGCTCGCTAAAAGGTGTAGTGACAGGAATAAATTACTATGCATTTCCTGATGATGAATATTGGTGAGACCCCTGGATAAATGCGATATCTCGACATAAATTGAAGGTATGATAGATATAATTTTCTGGCGTAATGTGCATTTCAAAGACTTTGTTGCCGGTCTTAAAGTAAGACGTTTGAAAAGCGGATCAGTGCTGTAAGTATTTCCGCATTATTCATCTACAAGATTCCAGAAATTGCAAAAAGTAATTTTTAAAACCAGGGACATGAAATACTACTACCAGGAACAACAATTCAGTCCATTAAATACTTTTAATGACTATAGATCTGCAGAATAATTAATAACCAACGAGAACTATATCATGGTAACAACCAACAGAGAGTAAAATATTGTTATGGAGGCAGATTTGTTTTTACACCAAAAAAAAGTCTACAATAATTGTTAATGGATATAATAATTCTAAAACAAAGTTTCAGTCTATAATAATTCTAAAACAAAGTTTCAGTCTATAATAATTCTAAAACAAAGTTTCAGTCTATAATAATTGTTAATGACTATGCCTTTAGAAATGACTGCATGCTGAATAGCCGTATTTCGACAGGATAAGCCAAATAAACATTTTTCATCTGGGTTGTTACACTGTTCTGCTGATTCCTGTGTGCAGCTGATGAATTCAAAAACTGTTCTTCAAATGTTTCTGAAATAAGCTCACAACAAACTAACAAGATAGTCAGTATGCCTCTGTGCTAAGAAATGGTAGACACATACAGAGTAGCAGAATGTAGACGCACACGCATATGCGGATAGTTTCCAAATTAGTAGCAGGTTTTGCAGATAGTTTTTGCTTGTAGATTAAAAAAAAGGTTACAGCAATTAAAAAACACGTACTCAAGGCTTTAATCAGATAAATATATTTCATTCCATTTTAGCATGAGAACTTTCACTTATTTTTCACATCTTCTCAGTTCTTTTGTTTCTACAGACGTTTCTGTCCTCTAGATTTTATCCAGGCCCGTTCTCAATGTATATAAACTGTATCAAAAGTTTCGTTTACACAGAAAGAATTTAAATTTTATTGCCAGGTTTCCTCTTGCAGTTGCCAGTTATTAAATTAAAGTCTTTTCCTTATGTATTTAATAATTTTTGAATAAGTGTAAGTTGCTGAAAGTGCTATATTTATAATTTTTGAAGGTTCATTGATGGAACTGCTTTTCTGGAAATATATTTTTTTCAATTAGCTCTTGTTTTTATCAGGTTTATTGTCCAATATTTTAATATTTTGTCATAAAGGTCCACTTCACACACATTGCTACACATTCAATATTAATATACTTATTTTGTCCTAATTGGAATCTGTAATGTTCTAATAATTATTTACTGTTTTATTAATTTTGGTTTAAATTATCTTATTGTATTGTTATCGTGGTTCGAGCTTCGCGGGTTTGCAGCAAATTTTCTGTTTCAGTGATTGTGTACGCAGATACATTTATTTTTATACAGCTCTGGAGATATATAACACTTGTCAGAATTCAACTTCCAATGGTCCGTCGCATGTTAGATATTACATACAACTGACAGCGTTCTAATTTTTTTACAGAGTACGCTACAGAACCAATTAACTATGCTAACACATGTTGTCTTCAGCTATATCACCTATTGGTTAGCCCAAGTATTTTGGACTGCTCGAAATCCAAAAAGTCTTCAAATTCAAAGTTTGTAATTTTGCCAGGGTTTTCAATATATTTTGTTAGTGATTTCGGTTTAAATTTTACACATTTTGCAGAACGCAGTTTTAATAAACTTATTAATTTCAATTTTTTCACTATCCTACATATATATTCAGAGCAACAGTATTAAGTCTTTAGAGGAAATTAAAAAAAAACACAAAAAACAACCTGTATGCAACTCGCAAAAGAACTTTACCAATCAAATATGATGGCGAAACCCAAGTAAATGAAACTGAAGCTGCCTTAAGTACTTATAGATCAAAAATTAATGTAAAGAAATTGAAATAACTTATTTGCCATTTCTTTGAGCTGATGATGGTTTTGAATCTTTCTAGAAAAATGAATGTGCCATTGTCTTTTCAGTAAAGCTTACATCATTATTCCGATGTGAAATGAGAGGCCACATTTGTTGTTATTCTTTTTTTACCTACTCTATACACTTAGTGGCCACTTTATTATGACCACCTCACAGTTTTAAGCAAATGAGCTATGACTGCACGCTGTTTCCACCAGAGAGCGAGGCTAGTATAAAAAGGGAAAGCTTAGTGCTTGCGACAGTAGTAGAAGTGATTTTGGGTGACGAGATGGATAAAAAATGTGATTTGAGCTCGGAGCCATGGAACGAGTATCACCCAAACCGCCGCATTCGTGAAATGTTTCAGAGCAGCTGTTGTTAAAGTGTTTAAAGACTAAACTGTCAGCCAAAAAGCTGGGTCTCTACGTGCAACGTGTGGGCGTCATCGACTAGTGACTGCCCGGGAGGAACGGAGAGTGGCCAGACTTGTAACAGACAACAGAAGGGCAACAGTGCAGCAAATTACAGACCAACCTAATCAAGGATACCCTCAAATGATCTCTGCACGCACTGTTCACCGTACACTGCATCGGATGGGAAATGACAGCCGAAACTGTTTGAACACCTTTGCTGTCTGCAGTTAACAAAAGAAAACGTCTCCAGTTCGCACAGGAGCACAAGGATTGGACAGTCGATAATTGGAAACAAATTATATGGTCCGATGAATCACGTCTTCAGTTGTACCATACCGATGGCCGAGTGAGAATTTGGCGGAAACAGCACGAAAGCATGGACCCCAAATGCATTGCTACAACCCTTCAAGCTGGTGGAGGCAACGTTATGGTTTGGGGAATGTTTTCCTGGCATGCTGTGGGCCATTTAATTCGTGTTGATCAACGTCTGACTGGCACATCATATCTAAACATCGTTGCTGACCAAGTGCATCCTGTCATGTGGATGGTTTATCCCAATGGCGATGGCTACTTTCAAAAAGATAATGCGTGCTGCCATAGTGCTCGTATTGTACAGTATTGGTTTCAGGAACATGCCGGTGAGTTTACTTTGATTAGGTGGCCCCCCCACAACCTCCAGATCTCAACCCCATTGGAAATTTGTGGGATGAAGTTGAACGAGCCATCAGACAGCTGGATCCACAACCCTGCAATCTCACACTCCTGGAAAGTGCTATTCATCAAGCATGGTCTCAGATTCCACAAACCACCTAGCAACATCTCGTGGAGTTCATGCCACGAAGAATCGACGCAGTATTAAAAGCGAGAGGTTCCCCAACGAAGTACTGAGGTGGTGGTCATAATAAAGTGGCCACTTAGTGTATAGTAATGATGGCTGATCTTAAAATATGACAAGAACAAACACAACAGCCCTGGAATCAATCGCCACTATAGGAGAGGAATTAACAAATTTCCACTGGATCACGGAAACTACGTGCCAAAACATAATGAAAGTTACAGTTCAGAAAAAGTATTTAACGGACTGAATTGTTTTGTTGTTAGTAGTAGTATTTCATATTCCTGGTTTTAAAAATTACATTTTGCAATTTCTGGAATCTTGTAGATGAATAATGCGGAAATATTTGCAGCACTGATCCACTTTTCAAACGACTTACTTCAAGACCGGCAAGAAAGTCTTTAAAATGCACATTACTGCAGAAACTTATATCTATCATACCTTCAATTTATGTCGAGATATGGCATTTATCTAGGGGTCTCACCAATGTTCATCATCGTGAAATGCATAGTAATTTATTCCTGTCACTACACCTTTTTGCAATAGCAAAATGACACGAAACGAAACAATGTGCCGCAAATGTCAAAATATTTATTTTAACATGTGTGACGTATATTCTAAATTAACTTTCCTTTTTAGTTTCTTTCCCTATGTAAATCTTGAGTTTGTTCTCAGTTATTCTTCACCCTTAACGTGATATCTTTTCTCTCAAACGAATACTGTTGGCAACACAATTGAGGTAGAATGAACGTGACGAATGCCTGTTATGAGATAAGAACGAGAGATATAAACTACGATACAACAGTTGCTAGTGTGGTGGAGCGTGGAATGTGGAATGTGGAGTGTTGATTTGTGTTATGTGATTTCTATACTATCCTGAAGTGCTATAAACAGTGCTGGAGAAATAAAGCCAATTTCCGTAAGTTTGACTTCTGTTTTAAATAACACACTGATCCCAGGTGTGCAAAGAACGCGAAGATTGGATCTGCTCATCCAATCTTCCGTTAACAGGAGGGGGATAATAGCCTTCGTAGAAAGGCTAACCCTCCAGCAACATACCATCTTCCCCAATCAAACGGGGACCGAAACGCAGGAGGTGAACGTGCACACCGAAAGCGAATCGGAAGATGAATGAGGGTAGAAGTCTGTGGGAAAGCAGACAAAGAGACCACCAATGTAAATATTCTGTACATAAATTTTGCTATCTCTTGATGTTGTAAGTCCTAAGCATGAGGACAGTGTATACATGTGTGTAGGTGTTTGAAAATGAAAATAAAGGGAAATTATTCCCCAAAAAAAGTTCGAGGGCAAGGAATCTTCCAGTCAGCGAAGAAGTAAGAAACGACCTATCCCGCCAGACAGAGCGGGAACCCAGACAAGGTATTCTAGGTCGCCTGCCAGCACGTCACCACGGGCTGGTCTCTGGGCCATTGGGGTGGCCAGGGTCCGAACCGCGTCTCAAGGCAGGATAATTGTCGCAACATTTCAAAATAACATCCAAGGTGCTCAACAAGTCCCCGTGGAGCCAAGACAGATTGGCGGAACGGGTCAATGAAATCAGTATATATTCTGTTTTAAATGTTTCGTCTGGCCGTTAAGGTTTAATTTAGGAACTCTTTCATCGTATGGTTATGTTTTTAAAATAACGTATCAGTACGAAAAAACATTTACGGTATCATGGCGCCCGAACTTTTTGGATGACCCGGCAGTTAAAGATCTCGCAATGGTGTGATGTTCTTTTCACACCGCGAGATAAGAAAAATAAGAGAATCCCTTCTCCAACGCTTCGAAAAATAAATGTGTGTGACGTTGCATTCCATATACCAGATTGACTGGGAGTTCTCAAGTGCACGTTCGACAGCTGATGGCTGCCTGCAACGATTCATTGTCACGGCTGAACCGTGGGCCATGCCCGCAGCCCTCTTTCGGGGGGGAGATGTGACGTGCCTGCCCCGCAGGACGCACACGACATAAAAGCAGATAGCAGCGAGAACGAACGTCTGCGTAGCTCAGTTGGTAAAACGACTTGTTCCGGAATAAGTGGACTCGGGTTCGATCCCCGGCGTGGACCAAAATTGACGGAGAAATTTACTTCGTTATACATGACAATATCTTCAAAAACAACTCAAATAAAAACTTACTTACCCATATACCTCAGCTGAAGTCAACAGCGAAGATTGCTGTTTTGGTGTCGCGGTTTGGCGTCACCGTGTGACTGAAAACGGCGTTTTTGCTCGTACACGGAATTCCGTACGATCGGCGAAAGTGGCATAGCTTTGTATTGTACAATTAATCGGAGAAAGCCATGCCCAGACTAATGTTCGACTCTTTGTGTGATGTCACGGCAGTGGAAAACTTTGAGCGCCCAGGTCCGACTAACGGACGAGGGAGGGACGTTGGCCCTAATACAGCTGCCAAGAATCTGTGCCTTACGTCTGTGACTGCGAATTTAGGATTTTTTTTTAAAAATATTATTTAATAATTTAAATGGCCGATTGAGGAATTATTTGAAATGTTTGACGGCGCTGTAATTTATTAGAGGTGATAAAATTGTTTCCTCTCCAGAATAATTCTTCATGCATTTCGCTGCAGTTACATGGAATAGAAGAAAAGCCATTATTAGCATTACAATTGCTGTCAGTTCGTGTTACTACGCAAGAGTAAAATTTGAGAGAGAAGATGTATTCTTTCTTTTGGTAGATAATCTCAGAATGTATTAAGATTTAAAAGAATATTTGGAGGAAAAGTGCTAGAAAAAAGTAAAAAAAAGAGAGAATTATAGAAAAAGGATGGTTGTGGAACTGAAGTACGAAAACCAAACGCAGTTTCTGTAGTTTGGCAAGAAATGTGAAAGCTTCAAGATTTAGATCGATATCTGCAGAGCAAAAATGATTTTTTCAGAGCGATTAAAACTTGAAAAACCGTTATGCACGCATGAGAGAACTAGAAACCAAGACCCCAAGCAATAACTCTCACGGGTTTGATTCATTTAGACCAAATTGAGGTAAATATACTTCGAGAGAGGCACTGATCATAAATTATAGCGGTTTCGCGTGAGAAAGTAGTTATTAGCAGAGGGAAAACTATTTAAAAATTGTGTGCGCCGTATAACGTCTCCTTTTCCAAGAAATGTCTTCCAAAGAAATTTTATTGTAAATCCTGTTTCTTAGATATGCTGCCTTAATATTGCCTTTTGCGCAAGCACTCTTGACAAAATAAAAGTTATTTAAAATACATGTTTGGCTTTAGAAGAAATTTTTTTAGTCCTCTTTAATTGTATTGGACGGAGTAAGAATCACTCTACAGGGGGAAGAAGTGCTATTGGACATCTTAAGAGGACCAATAATTATTTCCAGTACACCTTTTGCTACATTTGGATGAACAATGTCCATTTAATTTTCACAAAGAATTATTTTGAATAAATTTAAATTAAACTGCGGGAGATGCGATTATTTTGAATGTATTTTTACTTACCCTTAGAAGAATTAGTGTTATTTTGAATTCACATTTTCGTGGACGAACCACGAAATTTTTCATATTGAGGTTCTCACGTTAAAAGAAAAGGGTATGATAAACAAATAAGTAAATAAATTAATATACGTAATTTGACACTCGGAATTGCCAGTGGGTCGCACTGTGGTCGTCCGAAGTGTGGGAATTTGGTTTCTCGTTCTGGTCGCTTGTTTACAAATGCCATAGACGTTTCATATGTGTTTATGGAACTGGTGATCTCCCTTTCGAGGAAGCAGTGGCCCCAATTTAGGAACGAATTACTTCTTCTAACTTTATATGTTCACGTTGAAGCCTTGTTCTAAACTTTCAGCAGTCAATTCCCTGAGCCACTTCGGGGAACTTTCAAAGCCATTTTGGGATCCAGTGGTGCTACAAGAGAACAAATAGAACTGAGGTCTCTACTCATATATCCTCCACTTCCACAGATCAAACCTATACATCCTTATTAGATGTTTCTTCACTAATTGGACCATTTCACTGCTGCTCAGTACTTTGTTCTCAAAAGCATTAGAAGTCCTTGTTAACAGGAAAAGCCAGTCGAGGATTACGTGCAATGATTTGTTGGAAGTTTAAACACAGGATAGAATCTCAGAGACGATACAAAATTACACCTGCGCCGCAAGAGGGCTAAACAAAGACTTTCCTCTTTCAGAGACGTCACAGAAGTACAAAGACAAA
Source organism: Macrothele yani (assembly GCA_039090855.1). Lineage (NCBI taxonomy): Eukaryota > Metazoa > Arthropoda > Arachnida > Araneae > Macrothelidae > Macrothele > Macrothele yani. The sequence goes on along the minus strand of CM077007.1, from coordinate 76,111,676 downwards.
AAGTCTGCTACGTTTACCAAAACCACGTGGAAGCCTCGAGAACGGAAAGAGTGAGAGAGAGAGAGAGAGTGCGTGTGTGCATGTTTAAATGTTGGTTGTATAAATATTATTGAACTTTATGCTGACTTAGTTGTTCATGAGAAGGAAATGAATAAATTTATCCATCTTCTGCACCAGAAAAATATTGTTTTCTAGTATTAATGAGGTTCGATTATAATGAGTACATGCTGAGTAACTAGTGTTATAATGAGTGCATGCTCTGATGCGTTTTAGTAGGTGGGGATATAAAAAGAGCGATATTCGTAGTACATTGAGGTGTACGACGTTCGTAACGTATATCATATAAGTACTTCATAAGATGACAATGCTGTACATAACAAATACATTACAGATCGTATAAATTGCTTTTAATAATTATTATATGTCCCATAAATAATTCTTAATTCTTATTATAGGTCTCATAAATTGCTTTAGGAATATTTATAAGGATTACATGTCTTGTAAATTGTTTTTAATAATAATTACAGTTACACATTCTATATGTTGTTTTAAATAATAATATCAACTTGCTTTTAGTTTGTCCAATTCACCAATACTTTTGGCAAGAACAAAATCTTGAAATTGGTATGGTCCTAACCTTTTTTATGTCTAATTTTTATTCGAAATTCATTTTATTAAACTTATTTTTCAGTAAAAATCTACTTCGTTTATTTTAAAAGTGAATGTTTAATACCACGGTTTAGTTAACACTTCACTAAACACAACACGGGCAACAAAGTTATGCTCGCAGTTCAGGCTTCACAACTGCACACAGCTACAAATAAATCATAGGATAGATACAACTGCCGCATCTCTCTTAACCGCAAAAGTTGTCACATGGAGAAATAATCGACACTTCGTTCATGTGTGTCTCCAAACCTCTAAAGGTCAATTGAGCGCAAAGGGTCAGGTCGGATTAGTCTCACGGAGGCATTTTGCGCATGCGCGGTAATGCATACTTCCCGAGTACTGAAGAGCCTTGATTCTAGCATTGCAAACTACAACACACAATTTTGGAGACAAGTCTAAAGGTGTCACGTTTAGTAAATCACGCACGACGAAAGAGCGCGTGACGCACCTAGTTGAGGACACAATGACGCTGCTAGACAAACGCGGGAGAGAGAGAGAAGCAGACAAGGTAGAGGCCAAAGTAGACTCAGTGCAGTTAGTTGTTAGTGCCGTTAAGTGCTGTTAAGTAGACTACGTAGGTTTTCTATACACTACTATTCAAACAAACAACGAGAACAGAAAAGAGGTTTTTGGCTTTCGAACTTCAGGTAGGAATGGACCCAACTATTCCTTCAGAAAGAGCAGCCCCTGCCTTGCTCCAAGCTGACGTCTGTAATGACGTCCTTACTCCACGTTCACTTTCTGGAACCAGATCTTAGCTCCACACACATTACCTGTAACTCGTCATTTGGACGGCCACTGAAGCAACGGCCTAGCCTATACACGTCCAGGTTGCACACACACACACACGAAAATTAGGGAGGGCGCGCCTCCTGCTTGCAACGAATGATTGAGTAAGATAATGGGACAGTGCTTACGTCTGCGGGGCTACAGGGGACGAGAAATTCTACATTTCCAGCGTCTACTGTAATGTGTCTCCGTGGTCAGCAGAATCCGTGGCAATTTCTGTCTACACTTAATACATGGCATACGTTTGCAGACCGATTATTATTTGGCATTATTCTTGATTGTTTTAATTTCTTTACAGCAGAAGAACTATCCATCCTTGATAAATTGCAGTATTTCATCTGCTGGAAATCTTGACATGTTCACATTCTTACTTTCTGCTAACCACTAGGCTATTAACACCCTTGAAACATGAAACATAAAAAAAAAAAGTTAAAATCTTATTTAATGCATCCAGATCAGCGACTTCTACGTTACACGTATAACAAACACCCAATTCTAGTACACCAGCAGAGCAAAATAGAAGGCATTGCACTGATCACATTGTTAAATTTTTTAACTTGCTCAAAATCTAGGTTCTGTGACTGAAAATTCTAGTCAAAAACGTATGTTACAATTAGTAAGATGTGTTGTACTTTGGCTGTAGGAGTGCGCGAGAAATGTTCCATGGCTCTCCGGACTCTGAAGTTCTACGAGAAGTTTAAGGTTCAGGGTGGCGAATCCCATGACACACTGATGCTGGTGATGTACTGAAACTAGAACAACAACTAATCGCAAGCTCACTTGACTGAGCAAACAACACAAACTACGCCAGCAAAGTTATCTATAAAATGTGAATAATTTGAAAATGCGTTTTGTAAAAAAACTAAAAATAAAAAATACCACAAATTTCTAATTGCAACTCAAATTATCCACAGGTAAATTATTATTACATATGGGTCTAGATATGGATACTTATTAACAGAGTTATGCAAATGCGCAAGTTTGTGTATATGAGAGAGATCTGGAGAGAAAGACAGAGAGAGAGAGAGAGAGGAGAGAGTTCATCAGAAAGGTAGCTCGAAAAAAATAATTCCACTTAATTTCTATTACACATAATACAGATATAACGCCAATGAAACGAAAAATTTCCATGATTTCAGTCTAACGAGTACAAGAATCTGGATTTAAAAAATTGTAACTTTTAATTTAACGCACGAAATTTAATTCCCCAGTTCTTCTCAACTGTAAGCAGAAAATCAAAAATTCAACCTTATCATTAATAAAATACTATTTCAGTTTCTTTTTCTATTCATATAACATAGAAGCAACTACTGTATTTACTTTTTAACAAAATAACTAATTTTAAGTTTTTATTCTCTAGACTACAGCCGTAATTAAAGGTGAGTCAGAAGTTCGCCGGTTTGAAGCTAAATCACTTAATGATACAAGAAAGCCATTCGCTGTATATACACTGAAGAGCAATTGAATTAGAGACAGTTGGCGTTATGCAAATCTGGCGCTGTGGGCGGCACTGTGAACGGATACAACATGACGTATCAGCGATCCGGCAATATAAGGAGTGATGCGACGGGAATCAGTAAGAGTCGGACACAGTATGGGTAAGCAAAAGGATCTAAGCGCATTCGATCGTGGGCAAATTGTCGGGTCCCGATGAATGGGTCACTCTATCTCGGAAGTCGTACAGGCACTGAGATTTTCACGAGCCACTGGGTCACGGGTGCACCGTGAGTACATCGAATCCGGTAAAACCATTCCTGCAAGGGCCAACTGCCGTGGACAACAACGTGTGGATGAGCGGGGTCAGCGTCGGCTATATCACATTGTAACAGCGGATAGACGGGCCACAGTGCAGGAATGCACTCGGCAATTAACGCTGGTGCACAAAAACGTGTAAGCAGCCACACCATCCAGAACCATCTCCTCGCTATGGGGTACAGAAGCCATCGTCCCACAAGGGTACCGCTGCTGACCGAACATCACAGGGTGAAAGATTAGCATGGGCGCGGGAACATCGCCACTGGACCCTAGACATGTGGGAAAATGTTGCCTTAGCTGATGAGTCGAGATTCACGTTGGTACATGCGGATGGCAGGATACGAGTACGGCGCAAACCCCATGAAGCGATATATCCAAATTGCCAGCAGGTTACTCATCAAGCTAGTGGGGGTGGCATTCTCGTCTGGGGACTGTTTACGTGGACTGAAATGAGACACCTGCTACGTGTGACATCGTACTTCACAGGTCAACGTTACCGGGATACCCTGGACGATCATTTGCTCCCGTTTGTGCGTCTTCAACATCCCATTGGGGACCTCATCCTGCAACAAGACAATGCACCGTGCCATCGCTCCCGAATTGTATCCGAAAGGTTGAATGAACACTCCACCGACGTGACCTCGCTTCCTTGGCCAGCTAGGTCACCTGACCTCAATCCCATCGAGCACATCTGGGATACCATCGAGAGAGATGTTCGAGGCTCTGACCGCCCTCTATCAAATCTTCGTGAACTGTGGGAGCTTGTCCTGGGGTCGTGGATCCGTATGGCTTTCCAACGCTTCCGGTGCCTTGTCGAGTCCATGCCGAGACGAATCGCCTCCGTCATCAGGGCGAAAGGTAGTGCTACACGTTACTAGACAGGTATCTCTAATTTAATTGCTTTTCAGTGTATGTGTGATAAAGAAACGGGGATTTTTTAAAACAACAGCGAAGCTACTGATAGAAAGTGGAACAAAAGAACTGTCATGAGAATAATTTTGGTGGTCGGTTTTTTGGTCTTCTGATCCAAACTGATAAAAAGTGTCGAAGTCTCTGATCCGTCATTTAGCTATACGCAGTGGGAAGGTTTCCTTTCCTATGGCCAGGAACAAAGCAAAAATAAAGTAATAAAGTAAATAATTAATTAAGCGTAATAGGGGAAGTAAGACAAACGTTTTAATTTCCTACTGCATTTAAGGGAGCATGATCTTTCCTAGAGTGAAAGCATTGTAAAACTACAATAATTTTTTGCGCGCATACAATTGTATGTAAAAATTATCCACCTGAAAAAATAGTTCTGGTTTTGAATTTAGAATAGCAGATAGGCATAGTTTTCTAGAAAAAAATTACATCAGACTAATCAGGCCACAAAAATTTGATGATGAGTGCCCCACGGTAGTTGTGATCCGTACTTTGGGATCACGCTTTCTGCGGCTGCTATGGAGTGAAAACCGCCTATTCACTCTGTCTCGTTCTAATGAAATACTAAAAGGAAAGAGACTTTGTTCTTGAAGCGATTGGTTGTGTCTGTTGACTGACAATACTTCAGTTGTACAGGCATCAAAATTAAAGTCTAGTCACCCCCTTTAACTTAGGAACCGTTTGCCACATGTAAACAAATAAGGTACCGCTAGAAAGCACTTAAAGGAAACTACAACGTGACGCAACGAAACATGCTAATTAAGCTAATTAACATGCTAATTACGTCTTTATCTTCAACTTTTCCATATATGGAGTACATTATTTATGCCCATTTTTTTAGCATATGGAAACCCCCTTAAATTCGAAATTCTGTACGAATCGGTCAATAATTGCGTGTAGTGTATAGTGAACCACGGAAAAAGGATGCAGCTAATGTTAAACTACGAAAGTTGTTTTTAATTTGTATCATGTAATCGAGAACATATACGAATGATTCGGTGTTGCAACAGTAAAACACAAAGAGACCCGGATAATATGAGCCGACATACAAACACAGAACGAGTGTGTTAAGGGAATTTTGAATTATGGAATACAATTATGAAAGAAAAAGGAAAGATGAACATATCTGATTATTAATAATACATGATATTTGAAACGTTATTAAACTCCTAAATTCAAAATTGCTGCATGATAGCATGAAACTTAGCTGAGATGTAAGCAAAAACACAAACACGCAGGGATTAAGGGCCGCGCATAACAACTTTCCCTAATAACTGCAAAAAGGTGTACCTCACAATGGTAAGAAACCCACTGAGAAGAAAGCGTTTCGATGTGAAGAAAGGATTTCGACGTGATGTTCAAAAGATGATGGTGAAGGGTTTCGACGTGATGCTGTTCGATGCTGAGGAGCAGAACAATTGGTTCCAATAAAGTAATAATACGAGGCGGAGACTACTGGATGTGAAATGTGATTATTATACATCTGAATTCAAAATTTCAGTTTTTAGATGTAAAACATAAATTAATAATTTTGCACAAAAATAACTTAACTTACGAAATACGCAAAACACTAACATCAGAAATATACTTCGGTGCAGTTACACATTTCATTTTTCTTTCTATTAGTCACATCGCTGACTCCTATTCATTTTGGGTTGACCACTCAAAATGCAACACCAAGAAGGAAGCATCCGATTAGCCTGAAAATCACAGCATGCGTCGCCAGTAAGAGGTATGCAAACGATTAGCATTGCAGGGCATATGCAAATCATGTGCGCCCGGCACGCCACCGAGAAGTACTATAAGAAGGGTGCACAGAAGGCGGGGTGTAAGCAGTGGAAGTGTGTTGTGCTGCCGGACCTGTGCGTGGGAAGCTTTCTGATGCCTCGTCGCATAATACGGCAGTCATTCCAGCACGTTTCGGAGTTCAACAGAGGACGAATAGTGGCTTATCGTGACAGCGGTTTATCGTACCGAGACATCGGCGCCCGTGTGGGACGACATCCAGCCATAGTGAGGCGAGTATGGATTCGGTGGGTGCACGAGGAACGGGTGGACTGACGTGAGCGATTACCACAGCCGCGGCACACCACCGAACGAGAGGACCGGCATGTTGTGCGGTGGGCATTGACGGCTTGCACCACCACATCACGAACGTTACCGCAAGAATTAGGGTGTGTTGCGCACCAACCTGTGTCAGTACGTACCGTTCGACATCGTCTGCAGAAGCGGGGACTTGTCGCACGGCACCCATTGCTCCGATTATCATTGACGTTACACCACCGGCGAGTGCGGCGGCAGTGGGACGTTGAACGCCGCACCTGGACTACGGAATGACACGACATTGTGTTCTCCAACGAATCCCGCTTCTGCCTACAGCACCACGATGGTCGGATACGCGTGTGGCGGCACCGCGGCAGGAGACTGTATGACGCCTGCATTATACATCGCCATACCGTTCCGTCGCCTGGCGTTAAGGTTTGAGGCGCAACTGGATAAGACACCCACACCCCTCGGGTACGCATCGCCGGTACACTCAATAGCCACCGCTACATCTCCGGCGTTTTGGAGCCTGTAGTCCTCCCTTACCTGCAGGACCTGCCAGTGGCCACGTTACAACAGGACAATGCGCGCCCGCACGTGGCGCACATCGTGCAGCAAATCTTAAGGCCCACCAGGTGTCACTGCTGCTGTGGCTCGCCTGTTCTCCCGATATATTGCCCATCGAACACGTCTGGTCGCTGATCGACAACCGAGTGGCCAGGCAAGCACCACCCGCGGCTACGCCTGGTGAAATGTGGCAACGTGTGGAAGCAGCCTGGGCCGACATACCCCAAGCCCACATCCAAATCCTCTTTTGGTCGATGCCGCGGCGTGTAGCGGCCGTTATTGCCAACCATGGAGGCCACACGAACTATTGAGGTCTGCGTGTTCCGCAAGTCGCACGGGCCTGTAAGCTCAATCGTTTCTTCTTTGAATCTGTTGTTATGTGTCCATTAAATCTGGCTTTGTGTCCTTTTTGGTGTTGCATTTTGAGGTGGCCAGCAGTGTATATTACTGTATTTAATTCGACAACTCAAACAAACATTACGTTCTACAAAACGAAAGCTTCGTATAAATTTGTTTCTTGTATATTTCTTACATTAATACTTTTGCTGCTTCGTTAAATTATGAAACTGTGGTCATGCAAATAAAAACAGCACATTATTACCAGCCCGAGTGAATCCGTTGCCTGTTTTTTTTAATATTGCACATTCGCTCTCTTGTCCATTCAGTCCCAAATCATTGTATAATCAGCAGGTATTTGCTTATTGTTCTGATTTATTGATATTTTTATTGCAGTTATGTTGCTAAAACTGTCGGTATTATAGAAAACGGAACTGCCGTGACACTGCAATACAGAAGCGGAATCTATGTGTGCAGCTTTGATCTGTTCACACACCTCCTCTCCCGGATTACACGTTTCCGTCTACCGGTTAAGAAAATAACAGTAAATCACTAGCGTCTGGATAATAAAGCTTGTTTAGTGTAGTTTAATAAGGATGTCATGTTCTTTCATGTCCATCGACTACGTGATACCTCGGTACCCTCGGTAGTTTCAAAATACGAGGTCTCTGTCGAATCTCCATTTCAGTGTGGGGTTGCATGTCTTCTTAAGGCCTTGGTGTCCCACACAGGATTGACGGACGTCTCACTGGTGGCTCTTATTGCTACATCCTTGAGAATATTATGACAAAGGACGTGCTCGGTCACCAGTTTCCTGACATTTTCTATTATCTGCAACATAATAACTCAGTTAATCCCACTATTCACACCAGCAGAGTGAATAATGGGAATAGCTGTGTCAGGAATTGATTGACCGAACAAACATTTTTTTGTCATGGCACGTCCACGTAATGGTGCTGACCTCAACCCTATGAAGTACATTTGGGCTCGACTCAAACACTCCATCGGGTACATAGACGTACGAACTGGCGATGATTTACCAGTCGAAGAGAGATCCGGATTTTGTTCCGCCCTTGATAAATTCAATGCCTTATCGGTTTCAGAAGGTGAACCCGACGAGGTATTAAATTGAAACAAGCGATGGAGGTTTCTCCTCTTATTAGAGTGCGACGTGCCTGCTGATTTGCACCATAAGTCCCTCTGGTATATTTAAGCTGTTCTCAGCTGATTATGATGCACTCTTGCAAGCACACAGTCTTACTGTAATAATATAGCACTGCAGTTTTCATTTCCGAAATTACATAAATGTATGTTTCTTTATTTGGTGTGTTCAACATGAGCAGTTATATATTCCAAAATGCCACGGACGGCTTGAAAAAGAGTTCTCGACATAGGGCATGACTTAAGCATCTGCATCATTCCAAATGTACTAATGCCCTAATTTCTTTAATAGTGCGTTTCGATTGACTCAAAAGTGACTTAAAACAAGTCATATGTCATTTAGTGCACATAGACATTCATCTACTATCCATTCAGTAGGGTAACAGTCCTTGTATATTCCATGGCGTCGCATATATTCATGGAACACTGTTCTGCCAGGAATTGACACATGGAAACGTCATTGATTACAGCAACGTAATGTAACTACAGGAATCAATACATGAACACAAGCGACTTTGCCTATGGTAACTGTCCACGCAAATAATCCCTTCCTCCCCTAAAAAACAAATTATTCCAATTATCATAAGAATATTTTTTGTGTCTACATTAAAGAGATCAGTGACTATCACTAATTTCTTTAATCGTAGACTGAACAATTCCTCATCCTCCTGTTTTGTTATTTACCAGGTTTGTTTTCAAACATATATGGCGAGATTTGTTTTGTGTTTACATTTATCTACTTAAATTTTATTGTGTTTTGCGGATCATCTGGATCCTGATTTAATCCGAAAAAATCGTATTTCGTGGTTTCGCTTTAATTTTCTACTACAAAGCAACCTTTCAGGGATACGGGAACACTCAGTGCATCGATAAAATGTGCTGATTGAAAACAAGAACATTCAAAACCAATTTCGGCTTGCACAGATTCGGGTTTTCGATTGTTAGATAATATAAACTCGTTCTTGTAACATTGATTCAAATCATAAACACGAATAGATGAAGTTCTTATAAAGGAAACTGCAAGAATAAATGAACCGCATCCCTGGATATACGGGGCCGGAGGATATTGTACAGATCACGGTCAGGACCTTCGCTTATCTGTACTCTGTACACATTGGTTCGATCGACAACTCGCAGTGAATAGTGCAAAAGCGATGATCTATCGGATGTTCGGGCTAGATACAGACTTCTCAGTATCATTGCTATTCATGAAGGGAAGAAAATATTCCAGATGTATTTCCCAAATGTAGGAATATGTAGAATAAATTTGTTTGCAAATATCTTCGCTATTGATCATTCGACTTGGACGACATTTAAGACTTAGGGGTTTTTCGATGTGCTAAATGGAATACGCATTAAAATAACATACCCTTTATATGTAAAAGTTCATATATAGAGAGACAGAGAGCTTATTAGGATGTTAATTAATTTAATTAGCATGTTTCTTTGCACCATGTGATATATCCCTTTAAGTGCTTCCTAACGGTACCTTACTTGTTTCCACGGGGCAAATGGTTCTAAAGTTAAAGAAGGAGGGGAGGGTTGGTAGTGATCGTGCTCGATTTTAATTTTGATGTCTGTACATTGAATTCTAGTTTATAAAATTCACCTGCCCTCTTCATATAAATGACTCACTCCAACACGTAAGACGACACGCGAGCGCACTGTGTGCTATAAATCCGTCTGACTAGCTCTTCGAGCATCAGTCTGCGTTGGACAGAGGGTCGTAATGGGCAAAATGAGTGATCGTAGCGACTTTGAATGTGGCATGATAGTCGGCACCAGGCGTAATGGTTGAAAAACACTTCCAAACGTTCATCTCCTGGGCATTTCTCTTCACAACAGTAGAATGGTGAGACACGCAAAAAACAATGAATGATGAAACACGCAAAAAACGATCCTGTGGATGAAAACAGCAGTGGATCAAAAGCAAAAAGATATTGCTGAGAATCATGCAAGCGAACTGATAGGCCAGAACCTGGTAAATCACTACAAAATTCAACATTAGTTGGCCGAGGGTCATATCCGAATGCACCACGTATCGCACCATTGCGTAAATGGGCTGCAACAGCCGACGATCATGTCAGCGGTTTCCTCTGACCTCTGATTTACCAGCTGCTTTCAAAAACAGGATAGCCGATTGCTGGAAGTTTTTGGGGGTTACATGTGTTTTCTGATGTGTTGTCGTTAATCACTTGGTTTAATCTAACAGTTTAATTCCACGATATGATAAAAGCTCTAACTAATCGATGACTTTCTTCAGGAGATGAAGATTCAAAATCGCCTAGATTCAGCCATCCGTCTGTTTTCTTCAAGGAAAACGCCCGCTTGTTTAAGAGTGCCATAGTTGCTTCGAAGAAAAAGAATCCCTGTTTGTTTGAGGTCTTGATTCTTTAGCTAGTTGAAATAATGATTATGATAACCAAGGATCAAGAACAGGGTTAAGACTCTGAAATTTGTTTTAGTGGTTCCATTGAATTTGACTAAGTCACTGATTTTGCGCTGCTACCGAGGAAAGGAGAATGAAATGAGCTGGCTCGAAAGAAAGTTATTCAACATGTTTCTTTTCTACGTGATAAACATAAGAACAGTGAAGACTCATACAAGAAAAATTATGCGATCAAGAAAGTTTTAATTTTAGTTATTTATGACAAAAGAATTTTTTACTGATTTTTTTATGTGAAAATAATAATGTAAGTTTTAGACATTGGTGGGTGTGCTTTTCTTTACAGATCTGTGGAGGCACACAATTTTTAGATATTAACAGTTTTTAGTAATTTAGATTTAAACAGTGTTTATATATTTTTTCTTTAGAAATTTAACGACAGCCGTGAGTAACTCAATGGGCTGTAAGCGGTAGTCTGTCCCTAATTTGGGGTCACTGGATCCAGGGAAAAGAGAGGGAGATAGCGCTTTTGTAATCCATGAATATTTTTTATTTAGTTTTAGGCTCAAGTAATGTTAAACATAAAGATAATTTGGAAACTGAAATATTTTCATTGAAAAAAACAACTAAGTAAATAGTTAGTACTAGGCTAAAGCAAATCTAAGTAAGCAGTTTACCATTTCCATTTTGATTGTTTAAAATGAATAACAAAAATATTGTTCATTTGTTTTTGATGATCATTGATAAACATTTACTATCAATGAAAGAATATTGCGATTTTTCAAAAGAAAAATATTCGAAATTCTGACGAGAATTTTATGTAAACCTGTTGTCATGACACGTCGATATGAAAACAAAATTGTATGTTGTTGTTGATTTTAAATTGAATAGCTTATTTTCGGTTGGTTGACGGCTGTTTATAATTTTCGCAATGCTTTAGTAATATTTCTGACTGATGTTTCGAAGTTTGCTGTGTGCTTTGTGAATTTGATATATTTCTTCACTGGAGAGTTTCCTTAGTAGACCTTTAGATGTTTCTTTTAAGAATGAAGGTGTTTGTTTTATTTCCTATGTGAGCAACTTGTTTAAGAGAAGCATACAAATTTCTTCCGTGCTGCTACATTTCAGTAGAAATGTTGATTGCAAATTTTCAACTTTAACGATTGTTTATCAAAGACCAGAAGAAAAGAGAAGAAATAAGAAATTAAGTATAAAGCGTTAAAGAAGCTTATCGCTATTTCTGTATTATATGAATAAGAAGAGGATATAAAGTTACAGTTTTTCAAAATTGCTGAGTTGAAGTTTGATTAAGGATTTTTTGTTCACCATTTGGTATCACAAAGTAAAATAAATTTCGAATGCTAAATTCAAACTTATGATTTTAAATTTATAATCCAGGTTTGTATCCTAACGGAATATGGTTCAGAAATAAAGACCCTGATGGAATGTAGTTCAAAACTGAGGCTTAAATTGTGTGAAATTCTGTATTTGATTGCGTAAATATAGATATCTATGTGAGAGCAATGTGCGAGGTAAATTAAGAGTTTTTTCCGGGGGAACTGTCTCTCTGTCCATCACACCCAGACACTCCTACCCATTTGCATTCACTGACGGTGTACGTTTGCTAGTTGATAAAAAGTGAAACAGTGTCTAAATTCGTAAATCGCTTACTTATGGATAATTTTAGTTTCAATTAGAAACGCATAGTACCCGTGGTTTTGCTTTTTTTTAATTCAACGCATTTTTAAGTGCTTGTTTTTTCACTTTGTTGATATATTAAAAATTTTTTGCTGGCTTTCTGGATTCAGTATGTCACAAATGCTACAATTACGCTGGACGTGCCACTTCGAACCTTCAGTTTCGTTAATGCGTACTCTGGTCATTCGAGTCACAAATAGGTTCTACTTTTAGTATTATAGTTTGATTCTGGCTCCAGTGGTACGCTGAAAAATATGCTGTGGCCCTCCATATAGCTGTTTGGTTTAATTCAGACCTTTTCCCTTTAAGATCTGTTAGAAAATAAACAGAATTTAAATTGCAATATGGATAGTATTAAGCATTTGTCACATTTTTATTTAAAATAACAAAAGGATATTGTAATCCAAAACGTATCTTTAGAAATTGGTGAACTTCATAAAATTGAATTCAAATTTGAACAAAATTAAATCGTTCGTTTTATTGTTCTCTACGTGTTGCTCATTTTCCTTTCTTCTTAATCAAATACTGCGTAAATACTTCATACTTTTTGTAGTGGCTTCAACTTTTTCATATCATTAACATCTTCGTCAAGACATATTAATTCTTCAAAAGTTTTCGCATCATTTTTAGTTGCCGATAACTATGGCTTTCGGGTATGGAATTTGTATATATTTTGATTTGGAACACAAGCGTTTTTTTTAGTTCTGCCGGCATGCCCAACTAACTGCTCTATTGAAGCCACACAGTCTACTTAATAACAGTTGCACAATATGGAATGTGGTGTCATTTGGACATACTAGAAGAACTATGAAAAATGACTTTTATTTCACATCATTTAATGTAAACTCCACTGACGTCCGATAGTCCAGTGTCTTGATATCTGGCATCACCAAGTGCACTTTGGTTCAGATCATTGATATGATATGGATTACGGATCTTCTCACAGCACTGCCGCTATCTTTTCTTCTTGAGACAAGCAGTCGCAGTACAGTCAACGAGTGGGATTTTTCTGTAGCACTGAATTTATCTTTAAGTTTTCATTTAGAGCTTCACAAAAATGATTTTTTCTCTTCATTCATTGAGTTTCGTTTTTCATTCCGATTAAATTTTTCTTCATTTTCATAGCACAAGGTCAAGCGCAGTGAATAAGTGACAAACACCAATGGAGTAAAGTGGTAAAACAATTTGGTTTGCTCAAGAGAATAGACAGATGAAGATAAAGTTGCATTTACGTATTCAAGAATTGCATTCAAGCATAGGGAATCCTTCCAGACTTCGATGCTGTGTATCTTTTGGTATCAGACAACTTTGCTGCTATTATTTCATTGGATAATGTTGAAAAATATAAACAAACTAACTGGTCGGGCACTGTTGTCTGGCATTGAAACAGCGTTCTGTTTTATCTCTGAAACGTTTGATGACGCATTTATAAGACGACTAGTGGAGATACCCGGCGTTGCCCGGAATGGACATAAAGTTTGTTTTCATGTAACAATGTAAATCGCACAAAATAAAAAAATATCCTACCATGATGAACAACGCTCAAGTCGGGCCTCACGCTGTTCCAAGGTCTCTGCCTCCCCAGATACACTGGCCCTTTCCCGCTGATCCATAAGTCTTCGATCACGTTGTTCGGTTGCCTCACTCTCTCGAAGTAATTTTACTTTCTTTGCTTTCGGGTGAACTTGTCCTATGGGTTAGCATTTTTTTGGAGGCATTTAGCCGCACTTGATGAAAATTTTATTATAAAAATCACGATTTATAATGACCGTTTTGAGACCTAAAATCTCGAAATAGCAAACATGCACAATAATGCACTTCCTGCGCTCCGCATTTGGTTTTCTAGAGTGTAGATATACAACCTGATCACACCCAACGTGGAAGAAAGTAGTTCAGGATAATATGCGGAATTGTTTTTACTAATCTCGAAAGCTAAACAGTTTCGGATAATTCTTTCACGGTTGGGAAGCTTTCCGGACATAGGCTATTTCGTTTATTTATTATTATTTTTATTTTTTTTTATCATTTTTGGCTGTACTACCGAATAACATCGCTTTAAAGTAGTTTCCAGTTTCCCATGTATCTTTCCGCTTTGTTTACATACAACCTGATAACACCCAACGTGAAAGAAAGTAGTTCATGATAATATACGGAACGTTTTTTACTAATCTCGAATACTAAACCGATTTGGATAATTCTTTCACCGTTGGGAAGCTTACTTCTTTCCGGTGGACATAGGCTATTTCTTTTATCTATACTAATATCAATACTAATGTTGTATTTAAATTTTATGTATGAAGAAGACCGACTGTTTAACTTCACCTTAAACTTGATGCTATTTGAGATGACTACGCCTGTTGGTGGGAATCTGTAGCTCCACCCATATTTGAGACTCCTGCGCCAATTGTTCGGAATCTAATGAAACCTAATCCTTACAAAGAAAATGCCATGGTAACATAAACAAAAAAATACTTATGACAGTATGTTCCGCCGGTGCATTGTGTTTTCAAAAATCGGATTTTTCCTTGTTTGCCTGAACCGCGGAAGCTTGTGAGGAGTGAGACGTCACCTGACGATCTTTGCTCTGACACGCGGAGTAATACAGCAGCAACCGACTTGAACCTAGTCTTTAGAGAGCCCCGTAAAAACACATTTGACCCTCTTAGGGATATAATTTCTATAAATTGTCCCACCTGTATTTTAATCTGGGTGATGAAGAGTATGTATGCCAGTTTTGGTGCAAATCCATCAAACCGTTTAGGAACGTATGCGGAAAAAACACACAAACTTTCACTTTTATATATATAGAGATATGCTAGGTCAGGAAATGCGCAAACATATCGTAGCCTTTCTTTGACAAATGTGAACCCCGCCTTTTCGTGATGCTTCCTGTTCCCGCAAAAGGGGCTCCTACGACAGCCAAAGAGCGGCATAACAATTACAGCTATGCAAACGTTTCCGCCGTTTTAAGGAGAAAGGGGACAGGAACAATCAGGAAACCAGTACACATTTATTCAACGAAATATTAGCCTTTAGGATCAATGACTTTTTGCCATGTTTCAGGCAACAAGTGAATGCCCTTGTGACATGACTCGGGTTTTAAGCTCCATAACGCAGTGACGAGATTTTCCACCTCCGGAACTGTAGTGAACCGCTGATGGGCTAGGGCATGTTACATAGAGCGAAACAGATGAAACATCTGAGGGTGCGATGTCTAGGGAGTAAACCGAATACGGTACAAACTCTGAGTGTAACAGTTCAAGGGTTGATTTCGTGGTTGCACCGACATGTGGTCTGGAATTATCGAGTAACAGGATGACTGTGCGGCATCCTTTACCTGTCCATGGGCGTTTTTGCTCGACTGGGGCGTTCAGTTTCATAAACTGTTCGTTATATCGTTATGGAGTAATTGTTTCGCCCGGTTTTAACAGTTCGAAGTACAGCACTCCATGCATATCCCACCACATACACGATAGCACCTTTCCCCCGTGGATATCCAGTTTTGCAGTGGATTTTGATGGATGGCCTGGGCTGACCCAGGATCGCTTGCGTACCTGGTTGCCGAATAGACCCATTTTTCATTCCCGGTGACAACCTTCCACAAGAAATTCTTCCCTTGAAATCTCTTCAGCAACGACATGCAGACGGCCAATCATTGACCAATATTACGCTCCGTTAAAGAATGCGGAATACACTTACCAATCTTCTGGATCTTCCTCAAGGCCTGTAGCCGCCGTACCACCATCGATTGAGCCACTTTCAAACGTTTCGCCGCCAGTTGCGTGATCGATTGTGTGGCGTCCTCTTGCAACAGCGATTCCAGCTCCTCGTCTGCGAGTTCCTGCACTCTACCTGCACGTGGCTTGTCTTCCAAGCTTAGATCACCTTTCCTTAACCTGGCAAACCGTTTCGCCATACGCCTGACATATTGAACCGTATGCTTCACTCGCACTTTTTTCTAAATTAAACATGAATAACAAACAGTGTCGCACATGAACTTTGTCGACCGCCATGCTTAGCTTCACGTACGAACTGACAGAACGGGTCACCGGCCGGTTAGACCCCTACAGCGCCAGCTAACCGGTGCGGCAGAAACTTTTGCATACCCCTATATATCACCGGGATTAGAGGAAATGCTATCCAGCACTTTCCAGCCTGCTTGGCCAGCGTGATGAGTTATGGCCAAACCCCTCCAAAGATACTTCCACAACCTAAAACGTGGCCCTCCGACAGCTGGAATCTACATAGCCAAGGCAGTGGCTAGTGCGACATAAAGGCACAGGGTGCTAAAAATCACCGGAGGACCGGACTAGGCTGCCATCTGATGCTGACCTTGGCTAAATGCAACGGACGGTCTCCATCTTCTGATTCAAGGCTCCTTGAATTTGGAGAAGGAACTCCAAAGGATCAAGTGGGACATGATTGGGTTAAGTGAGGTAAAAAGAAAAGAAGACTTCATTGAGCTAAAGTGGACATATTTTCTACTAACAACACTAGTTCTTCTACTGGCAGAACTAGTGTTGTTGGATTTATAATAAACAAGAAACTAAAAAACAATATTCTAGGAGTTGAAAGTTCCTCGAACAGAGCTGTGCGACTCGTTATCCAACTCTCAAAAAGATACCAGGCTCAGATTATTCAAGCTTACGCACCCAGTCATGCTGAGGAAGAAATTAAAGACCTTTACGAGGAATTTTGCATCTAAATAACAAAGGCGAGCAGCACTTGAAGATCATTTCATGGGTGATTTCAATGCGCAAATAGGGCAACAACAACAGAATGAAACTTCGGTACGTAAATTAGATCACTTAAAAAGGTGTGCATCTGAAAAGGACGGAAAACAAGGATCATCGTTTTTACGTTTCGCGTTTCCCAATGCAAAAAAATTTTTCAAATCGGATCCACAATTTTAGAGATATGGTGTCACAGACGGACAGACGAATGGACAAAGTAATATAATAAGCAGGTAGTTTTTTTTTACAAAAGTCGTGCTAAAAATAAAAAATAAATAAAGAGATGTCACTCATTTTCGTGATCATATTTTATTATCCTGAAAGTTTTACATATTAACAAGAAACTGTTTCTAGACTGAAACATCTGTTAGGAAATCCAAATAACAGAAAAATTGAAAAGCATGTTATTGACTTTGATTATGATCACAGCAATCAGAGATAAAAATAATTTTTTCTTTTTGACGTATGTAAGAAGTACAGCAAAGCAAGCGTAGATCTGCGTCATCTAATAGAAAAACTGATACAAGAAAACACCAATATATGGATCACCTTGGTCCTGGGGACAAATGTCCAATTCTAATAAAGCCTGTCGATCAAACTTTAAGAAGCAGAACAGTTAAGCCAAATAAAGTGTACAGTTACATTATCTAAATGGTTCATCGAATAAATAGAAAACAGAAAAATATCCGCAGGTCACTTTCAGGATTAGAGACATTTACTGAAAAACAAATTCCTAAGTTCCACATCTGCTGTCCATTGATCCTAATAAAATTTTATATTTACGCCAGAGAGAAAATTGTTAGCCACGAAAACCTGAAAAATGTATAAAACATCTTAGTCATCGTCACAAATATTCTAAGAAAGGAAGTTTTATCGGCCTGATTTATAGAAACTGAGCAATTGCACCAAATACAAATACAACTGTACGTTTGCATTGCTTAGCGCACATCTACGTTTAAGCCATCTTGCGAAAGATTATGTATCAGAAAACAAAAGCAGTAAAGAAAATTCTTGGCTATGATAGCTGTTGGACGTGAAAACGAGTTTTCCAATTCATTTTGGGGAAAGGAAGATATCATCTGATATGTAAATGCAGATTTCGTGCCAACTAGTCAAAAGCCCGCGGGCCATCATTCTCGTGATTACAGATATTCTGTGTAAATAGACTAATTTCACCTATCTCCATAATGAAAGGGAGATATATCGTCCAACAGATGAACAGATGAGTGAACTGCAGACAAAATGGCACTACAAGTATACACCATTACTGACTGACTTTGCCTCATGTGTCAAAAGACGCGCAAAAGGCAAGTTATGTAACATTGATAGTATCTGATTAATAAATCATCAGTTTTAAGCTTGGCAGTTTGTTATTCATGAACCTAATCTGTGACACCCGTTGGCCGATTTGTCAGAGGCGTAGGTTTCTGCCTTGTAGCTTGCGTTCGATTCCCGGGTGAAATGTGCATGTCTTAAAGCTCTGAGTCTCCCCTTTTCTTAAACTAACGGCAGTAAATTAGGGAAAGGTAACTGCTTATAGAGCTAAAGCTCCTCGTAAATGTCATTGAAACCCAAAACAAAAATAAATAAATAAATCCCGTGAACTCCAGAGACAGTCATAATATGAAATATGTAGTATTCAAATCTTTCCTGTAAGCGGGCGTTCTTCTTTATGCGTGTTGATGAAGTTGAAAGCTGGAAGTTAGTGAACGTAAGACTTCATTGAGTTAGTTTAAATGGGAAAGAATTGTGTGTGAGCCTTAGTCCCCTTATGATTATCGCGAGATGTCTAACTAGGACTTGGATAGGATAGAAAGATGTTTGCAGCAATTATTTGGGATTTCACAAATTAGAAAACAATTAGGAAATCTTTAAAACTCATCCATGAATATGAAACAATGGGATGGAACACGTCGCCTAAAATTCACTTTTTATATTCACATATGGATTTCTTCCCACAAAATCTTGGTGTAGTACAAGAACATGACCAACATTGCTATTAAGGAAAAACGTTACCAAGGAAGTGGAGTGCTAATACGCTAACCGACTACTTATGGACTGTCATCAGGGATGCGCCTACTACTTACAAAAAAAATTAATAAACAGTAAATAAATTTTATTGTGATTTGCATAATAATGCACACATGTTAATATAAAAGAATCATGTTATTTTTGATTGATGAATTTGTCTTTAACGGAAGGGGACAGAAAAATGCCGAAGAAATATTTAAAGTCAGCACTGAAAAATGTTCCAGAAAGAAGTGTCATACATAAAGAAGAAAAGTTTCAAAAGAAAATGTTTATGTCAGTGTTATTAATGTAAAAATTTGAATGAGGTATGAAAAAGGGATAATGCATCATTATTCGACAATGAAGTATTTATGTGACTTTGCTGCTCCGTTTGGAACAGCCAAAAGGTAGAATGAATTGTATTCACCCCCTATTGACTTCGAAGGGGAGTCCTTTTTTGTGGCATGTTTTTAAAGCGCTCATGTCATAAACGCTTGATAGATATACCCCCTTAGATAAAAATTCCAGATAATCGAAACAGAAATTAGAATAATAAGAAGATGTAAAATTTCTAATGTATGCAGAATTCGCATGCAAAAATGTTGAGAAAATTATCTTGTAAGATATGAGTGTCTGATTAGAATTTAAAAAACAAAGTTGGCTGCCATAATTGGTAACTTAGGGCCATTGGGAATGGAAACATTCAGACGACTATGTGCAATCACTTTGTGTGGTAATTCTTTGAAATTACTGTTGAATTTATATCCATCAAGAGCATAAGAGTTTCTGCAAGGGTCTTTGCTTACTGTTTGGGCCCAACAGGTGTTATAGATGGAGATTTTAAAGTAAATCGGATATTCAGAGACACAAAACTAAACGTGGTTGCTTTCTACTCTCGAAAAAGATAGATGCTGATAAGAATGAAATCACTGTCCTTACGAAAAAGATCTCAAGTAAATTACTCATTAATTTATTTAACTGCTTTTATTTGCTGTCACTAAAGTTACTAGAACAGGGTTTAAAAACGATTAGGGATGGTGAATTTCTTCTTAAAATGACTTGTCACAAGACTGAGAAAAAAGCAATGTCGAGACCTTCTAAGAAACGGACGGATGTAGGAACTCGTCATTGTATTTATTAAGCTTTTCCATTGGAAAACTGGGCTGCTGACAGCGAAATGTGCTGACAGCGAAATGTGGAACCTACATAAATTAATCGAGAAATCTTCCCTACAGCTATATAATTGGAACTCCTTGACTTCCAAATGGAGCACTGCTGACTTATGACTGTTTTTCGGAGTAGGGCCGGGTTCGCGCTCAAAAATGAGGCATGGGTAGTGTGATTTTATTACGGTAATGTCTCTCTCCTTTTCCTGGAATCAGTGGTCCTAAATTAGGTACGGACTATATCTCTGAAAGTTGCACATGATGATCATTAAACCCTGAAACAAAAACTAATTGGAACCTTTCATTTTACCGAGAAAGGCATACCTGCAGCCTTCATTTCACCAAAAAAGGCACACTTGCAGCCTTTCACTCTACTTCCACATAGGTTGGTTTACTTGCTAACGAGCAACTGCCCTGGGTAACGACTTTGCGTACCAAGCTATATAATTAGCATAACATGACTCTTGTATTTGGGAGATGCAAGCAAGTTGTGCATTATATAAATGATTGACCGGCAAATGTGAGTATATTCTAACAACTGCGTTTATTTTGATTCAAATGCTATCTTCCTTGTTCTGTGACGAAGAGTTTTTGAACATAGTGTACAACGGGTCCACAGGTTCTCAAAGGCTCACAGCATGTACTTAATTTATCAGAGCAAAAATAATGTTCTCCCCTGACTTGATTTTCTTTAAAAGCTATATTTCAATCTAATGTTTAAGTGGGCATTGTAAGGAAAATGAAATATCTGTGGATCTCTTGCCAGTTCATTCAAATCTTTGTTACAAATTTCATAGCATTTTTAAACCGTAATCTGGTATTACTGGATAATGCATATAAGATTTTAAAGGTTTTACAGAGAAGACGCTGCTATTTGGTATATCACCGGGATATTTCGCTTTTTAATCAAGGATTTCTATTAAAGGAAAGATCATTCGTAATCATGAACCTTGCGCTGAAAAAATTCTTTGTAAACAAATGTTGTAATAATTGAAAGCGTAAATGCGGATACTCATGATGCAATTACATCGTTCGTCATCGAAAATGCCACACTACGAAAAAATGCATGAAATGAGATAAAACTTGACACACACGTTGATAAGAAGGTGGGAAAGAAATGATTTAATTTCAGAGGAACTGCATGAATTCGATAGGCGAGAAGACACTATAGTGTGGCCTGTGTGAGTAGGCCAACCGTCATGCTGGGCTAAACAACCGGTAATACCACGTGGCATCAAGTAGGAAGTCCCCGGATGTTCTACTGAGGTATCGATAACCATGAGTCTTTGACATGTGTGCACAATTCTTCGACATTGCGGAGGGGTTGCCGAAGAATTAAGTCGTCTGCTATGTTTCACACGTTCTATACTGGAGAAAAGTCAGGGGATCAAGCTAGCTCGAGCCCCTCTTGTAGCCTTGTAGGCACCGTCTGCTGATGTTCTGAGTGTGGAGACAGATGTTATCTTCTTGGAACTGGACATGAAGAGCACGATGGAAATATGATAACAAAATGCGCTGCAGCACCTCATCGACGTAGCATGATGCTGTCATTTTACTATGTTTGTGTACGAGAGTTTAACGGCCGTTAAAACTAATAACGCTCCAAACGTTGAAACCACGCTGAGGAGTCATATGACACTCACGGATGGCAGCAAGATTAGCCCGGTGACCACGTCTCCTCCATGCTCCCTTTTAGTGAGGTCGGCTGCAAGACAAAAGCGAGACTTTTCGCTGAGTATGCTTTGGTTCCATTCATATCCTCACATGTGTTGCTAAGGTTTTACTACAATATTTCTCGGCGATGTACCGCAGTGACTTGTAGTCGCCGAGATTGCTGGCGAGAGCTCAAATCTGCTTTAGCCAATATCGATACGGGGTATCCATATCTACAAGTACACCCAGTCAAATGCCGTCCACTGTGGATTGTGGAGCTGCTACGGCTGGCCGTCAAATGCCATGATTGAGGCTCTCTGGCGTCCGCCTACATGTAACAGTCGCGCTACAGTGGCGTATGTTACTTTCCTCCCAAACACTGTCGCAAAGATCGCTCGACAATTGTTTTCATCTCGATGCATTTTCGCCGCGATGAAATGCAAGGACCAACTAACTTACGTGGCCCTACGATGAAGTGAAGTCTCCGGTAAAAGCGTCCATGCTATGGTGAGATTTATGATGATATCTTCCATGCATTCTCAGTCCTTACATGTGCTTTCGCCATCGAGGTCACTCCGATACAGTGGTCCACATCCTCTGGTGAGAATGAGCAAAGGCCTATGCCGAACCGTTTTGCTTTTTTTATCTCAATCATCCATGACGTGATTGGTACTCAACTGCAATCATTTACATAATCCAGCTATCGACACATACCCACTAACTTGCATGGCTCTCTGGCAAATGTTTCTTGGTGTGGCATTGTTCATGTGAAGCAGTGCGTAACAGCAATCGGCTGATAGGTGCCAATGGCATTTTACAGCGAGAATGATCAATACAGAACGATGGGGTTGATATAAAATATAATTTGTTTAGTTCTAAGAAAACTTAATACCTTCATTTTCATAAGGATGGATATATTCATAATGATGAAAATGATAGTGAGTGTTTCTCTTTTAATCTTTAGAGATTATAATATTCATTTACAGGATGAACATCAGTAGGCCTAACGGCACATGTTTCTAGACATTCTGTAACAATGTCTAGAAACATTGAAATTTTCAGTCTCGTGTGAAAAAAAAAACCGGAAGAGCTCCTTTGTGTCTAAAACCGCGCATAAAACAACCACTGCCAGTCCAACAAAATTCAAACAAATTGATATATACGGCTGTCATTAAAGTTCGCAACAGAAACTGAAATCTTTCTTTTTTGCATACACTTGGCTGATGCTGCGTTCCAGTGCTATTGTTTGGATTATTTTTAGAAAATAATGGCGAAATCTACTCGAAAAAAATATTCAAAGACCACAGGTCATAATATTGCGAAGAACATGTTTTTGAAATCAACTACCCACTCGAAAGTTTGGCTGAGACTAAGAGGAAAATAGAAAA
The DNA here is from genome assembly GCA_039090855.1 of Macrothele yani. NCBI lineage: Eukaryota > Metazoa > Arthropoda > Arachnida > Araneae > Macrothelidae > Macrothele > Macrothele yani. The sequence continues at coordinate 76,088,401 of CM077007.1, read as the reverse complement.
TAGACTGGATACTTGATTCTGCCAAGTCAAACCTAACGGCAAATGGAGCGGAGGAGATCTATTGTAGACAGCTACAAAAACAGCGTATCCAATGTTTCTGTTCGTTTGGGGGGTTTAACGATCACAGTGAGCAACTCGATAGGCTGTGAGCTTTTGCTCGTCCCTCATTTAGGGCCACTCGTTCCAGGGAACTCAGAGAACCAGGGTCGTAAGTGTCGTCAATATCTATATCATACCAGGATTCGAACCCAAACCATCTATGACGACGATTCAGATATGTGCAATTTTAGACTTGCACATATCTGAATTTACGAGATTTGATGTTAACATCCAGGGCAAAAATAAATAAATGAATGCATAACAAAAAGAAACGAGAGAAAAAGAAAAAAATATGTTATAATATACTGGGCCGCCCCGGTGGCGCAGTGGTCTAAGGCGTTGGCCTCTGATCATTCGTCCGTAAGGGGTCCGGGTTTGAATCCCGGTCAGGCATGGATGTTGTGTTTGTCTTACGGCACTGGCTCTCTCCCTTCCCTAGAGCCAGTGACCCTAAATTAGGGACGGGCGACTGCTTATAGCCCATTGAGTTGCTCACGGTGGTCGTTAAACCTCCAATAAAAATAATAATAATAATAATATACTGGTTACTGGATTTAACACTTTACCATTACGTGATGATTCTGCTGAGAACACATAACACAGTTGGGTTTGGAGTACTTCCAACGTCAGCGTCTTTTTCGTAATCGCGCTCCTTCTGAGTTCTCGTTTAGAACGTTCAGTATAAGTGCATCTCATACCAATAAAGATTTTATGCTTTGTTTCACTTCAGAGAAAAGAAAACACATGACATTGGAAGGAGAACTTGAAATCGTGAAGAGTCGTAAAGGTGGAAAACAAAAGGAAATTTAATATGCTACAGATCTCAGAAGATTGATGCTACTGCTATCATTGTTCATGAATTCCCTTTAAATCAGGAATGATATCATCATTTTTAAAAGATGTACCTCAATTATGTGCTCTTCTTTTCTTTTTCTTACAATACAATTAAGTTCGCTTTTTAACATTGTAAAGTATTGGCAGAATTATTTTTACCTAGGTACGTTTCATCGTATAAATATGAAACCTACTGCATCCAAAACTCATTTTTTTACACTATCTACCAACAAGTAATTGGACACCCCTGCAATCGATGATATCTGCGGTCCTGATACACGTCACGGTTGCCGCCGTTAAATATCATGTGGGAAACAACAACGCAACCAGTCACATGCAAGATGCCACGCAGTTCGGAGCTCTCTGATTTCGAGAAAGGTGTAATCGTCGGGTATCACAGAAATGGCCGATCCATACATGACATATCCAGCGAGTTGAACTACCCAAAATCGACAGTGGCCTACGTGATTGGCAAGTGGAAGATGAGAGGTGACTGTTGGAATGTGCCCCGACCCGGCAGACCCACAGAACTGGGAGTTAGAGACCGACGGGTGCAGGCCAGAGAAATTCGGAAGAACCTCGCCGAATCGATGGGCTACATCCGCGAGGAGTTTCAAGAGGCATCCGGGAGTGTTCTTTCGATGAATACTATCCGTAAGGTAGCTCATCTGCTCGGTTATCATGCACGTGCTGCCGCCCACAAGCCTTTGATCACCATTAGCGCTGCTCGGCCGTTCGGCCGAGCAAGTAGGGTCTGCCAAACCCAGACCCTGCCATCCGAGTGGTAGAGGCTCACCCTCTACCGTTAGGATGGCAGGGTCTGGGTTTGGCGTTTGCCTGGAGAACGCCTCCTGCCGGAAGCTATTGTACCAACTGTGAAGTTCGGCGGCGGTGGAATTATGCTATGGGGTTGTTTCTCCTGGTATGGCACGGGACATTTGGTCGCAATTCCTGGTAGACTCAACGCCGAGACCTACTGCACCATTTTGGATGACCGCTTCCTACGTTGTGGCAGTTCTACGGGGTGGACCCATGTTACTTTCACGATGACAATGCCACCTGTCATGTTACTAGGTCCACCATGGCTTGGTATGGTGGCAATGAGTTACTCGAATGGACTGGCCTGCGCAGAGCCCGGACCTTAACCCTATCGAGCACCTCTGGGATGAGTTGGAGCGTCTACTTAAGGAGTGCCCCTACCGTCCGAAATCGGTGAAGGAACTGACCTGTCTTCTCCAAGCCGAGTGGAAGAAAATACCGCTTGCCGTCGTACAACGCCTGGTTGAGAGTATGCCCCGGAAAGTCGCAGCTGTAATCGCTGCTCGTGGAGGCTCCACCAACTATTGAAGGTGAATAAACTTTGTTTTCCTTTGCTATCACAGGTGTCCAATTACTTGTTGGTAGATAGTGTAAATGTTTCCCAGGATAAAGAACTTTACCTGAATTGGAAGAAATCGACTCAAAAGATGTTTCCCAGGAGCGTCTATCTCGTTCCCACAAAACACTTATCTGTTGAATTTCTTATTACACAGTCTGCAAATGATATCGGGAAAATCAAATATGACATCGGCAACAGAATAATGCCCTGGAATCAGGATGCTACTACAAAACGTTTGGGTCTCGTGCAGATTTATCTTTTTAACTATGATTTGTTTATTCTCTTATTGATAACCGTTATGGTACGTAGATTTGTTTGAACAAGATATCTTCTGTTTAGGTACTTTATTTCTTTAGTAAGTATGATAATAAAATGTAAAATCTTTTGCGGGTGTGTACTGAAGACTAATATTTATTTGTTGCTAGAAATGAAAGCTGAAATGTGCAAGTGTTGGTCATATCTTAAAGTTGCAAGTCTGATCTTTCCTCAAAAATTCTTGTAGAAAGTTCAAGATGAGTGACTCAAATCAAATAGCTACGCACCCCAAAGGCAACAGTTCTGTGGGAGTTCGAAAAGACGATTATCATGGAATGTTTCAGGTTCAATTTGTATATTGATTTTGTGAACAAAGAATGTTTCGCTGGATGATTTCCACCAACAGCTTATTGAAATATATGGGGAACATGTAACGTCGCGCGAACATGTTGTTGAACTGGGTCGGAAGTTTATGACTGGTCTCGGTACTGTTAACGACGACAACCTCCGGGGTCGTCCAAACAGTGTCTCAATTGAAATCGACACAACACGAATTGAAGAAAAACGACGAAGATAAACAGCGTTTTTGATCTGAGCCCCTCCCCAGTTGAAAGATGCTCAGGAAGAATATCACTTCATCACAGAAGAAGAAATGGAAATGGCTGCCAAGACGTGGTTCCAACAACAACGTCAACACCTTTGTACTTCGAGCAAATACATAAGGTGATACATTGCACGCAGCCTGAAGTGTTTGAATATATTCGCTGACTGTGTTGAAAAGTGCAACCTAAACGGACTATTTTATACGTTTTATTTGAATTACTGAATATACTGGTACGAAGTACAGGTCTTGTAACCTAATTTTATGATCATCGTACATATATACAGCAGATCATTGCATGTAAAAATACTATGATAGGAAAGTGTCTGCTTGTTTTTGATTCGGAAGTAGTAATATCTGTTTCACACAAAAGTAAAAGTGCCTCAACAAACTGGATGCTGGCAAATATTCAGGATATAAACAAAATTGAAAACGACGAGTTCTCCTTAAAGAAGAAGAAAAAATATTTATTATTGCATTGTTTATAAACAATGCTATGGTATGTCGTTTCATTTTAAAGTCAAAGAAACTTCGAAAGATGGAACTGAAAAATTTTGTCATGCTAACGTTCAATAATCCAGAGGCAGTTTTCGCAATTCAGTTCCCGAAACCCAAAGTATCATCACAAACACAGCTATACCTTTTCGCTTCTTGCGGAAAATTTATGCATCAGGAAAAGCAGAGAAAGTAGAAAAGTCATTTTAATATTTTTTTACCGTATACAAAAATATTTTTCCTATACATCTGCTAGAACTAGAAATAACATGACAACAGATGGGCGGCAAAAAAGAAAGTACGTCACACTTTTCGCACATATGTTTCCATAACACTGCTTAAAAAGCACATACTACCGTTTAGTTTATTGGTATTCTCTGTTAGAAGTGCAGTCGCTTCTTGTAAACAGAAACTTGGTTGCACTGTGGAGTTTTAGTGTTTCGTGAAGTGTAATACTTGTTGTGGGGCAGACAAGTGCATATTTTCAAACGAATTGTTCGGATGTAGATACAAGTACCAAAGTTGGCACACATACTCAGTGAAAATCGCACTTTCATATAAAACGTTAGCCACTCGAAAATTCAAAATGGCCGACACATGATAACCGAATATTTCAATGAAATCGTTCTAATATTTATGCAAGTAATAAACTTTATCATTGAAACTCACACTTTTCATGTAGACCATTAGCCAATCAAAAATACAAGATGGCGACCTTTTCCAATATGGCGGACACCTTTACGAGGAGAGTACTCCATGCTTAATGTATGAACATTACAATAAATGTTTTTATACCTTTTGTTTTTATTATGTTTTTATTATTTTCCTGTTTATAATGTTGGAAACTTCAATTATGATCTTGTCTTCCAGGTAGTGAAAGAATAAATCCTCGACAATGAAAGACGTACAATTCATGAACGCGGCAAATTCTTTACCATTACCTCCAACATGGCGAACTGACTGGATCAAATGATGTTTGTGCCAAAAGGACAAGAACGAAAAACTGAAATCACCACCAACTAGTTATAACTACGAAAATGATGGATACAACATGATTGCGACCAATGTTCCTCTCTTTCATGCCATACATGATTTACCTATTGTTCTGGATCTTGCAAGACTGGATGAAGGTGGTAGTATAGAAGAAACACTGAGAAGGAACGAAACCCACTACCAACGTAGCGGCCGTCTTCTGTTCAACAACACCAAACTTGATCGAGCAAGAAAGAGAAAACTGTATGCAGAGAGAATAGTACTAATGATGGAGGGAGCAGCAAGCTCCCAAGACGTAGCCATGAACGACACGAATCTCAGTCCTTCCTACTATGTGAAAAAGAAACTCCAACATCCGAACTGAGATAAGTTATGACTTAATTAAGGACTGAAAGAATGCGCCCATAGCCTTAATAACGAAAAGTTTATCTCAGAAGTGATAGGTGGAGATGCCATTGCACATGAGCTGAACTACCACATTGCATGTTTGGCTGACTTTTACAACAAAAAGAGAACACACCTCAGAAGACAGGAAGATGCAAAGAAACCTGAACATGATGCTTACCCACTTGCATTTTCTGAATTAATGATCTACATAGTGGAGACAAAATCCAGCAATGGGGGCCTTGCAGTCTTCCGTCTTACAGACATGGTTCATCTTTACCAGCAGCGGCTAGAGCAGCTTGGTGTCAAGGCATCACATGTAAACTATACTAGACTGAAGGAGAAGTTGCTGAAAGCAATGCCTGAGCTGGCAGATCACAAGCAGGGAAGAGATGTCCTGGCTTTTACAGAAGACGCTGGTTTCGCCTTATCACAAGTCTCCGACTACTGTGAAGCCATCATCCTGGGTAACGCTGCTAAAATTTTGCGAAGTCTTGACTACAAGTCTGCATTTGATGGGGCAGTCCATGATGGTTGTGTTGATGAGGCTATTTCTCCCACACGTCTTCAGTTTGTTGGCATGGTTGAACATGGGGTTGATATCAAATCTCAGCTTACATTTGGTTCCATGAAAACGACTTGGCATTAGCACACCATTCCCTGTTTACACAAGGAAGAGATAATTGATGAATCTGCATTCCCTGTTTAGACAAGGAAGAGATTATTGATGAATCTGCTTCACGACCATGGTCTCAGCATTTCCTATGACAGAGGTTTAGAAATATTAATATCAGCACAACTAGCATTAGCCCAGCTGTTACAGTACAACTGCTACACAAGGATGAAGGAAGGGACATCTACTCTTAGACAATCTATAAACCATGAAACACCATTCCCTGTTTACATGGAGATGCTTGTTTATGCAAAGACAAGGAAGAGATCATTGATGAATCTGCTTCACGACCATGGTCTCAGCATTTCCTATGACAGAGGTTTAGAAATATTAATATCAGCACAACTAGATGATGCAGCAGTTAGCAAATATGTGGAAGATGGGCTGGTATGTCCAACAATTTTGCGAAGACAGTTGTTCACCACAGCAGTCATGGACATCATCGACCATAACCCTACTGCAATAACAGCAACCACCTCTTTCCATTGTACCAGTATCTCTGTTTTTCAGCACATAACAGAAAACAGCAAAGATGAATATCGTGGGAAGCTGAAGTTTGGAGAGAAGAAAGTGAAGAAAGTTCCTGAACTCCCTGACTCTTTCACAAATATCCGCCCTGCTTTCTTCACCAAGAAGGATATTTCACCTCTAAAGACAAATGTCACAGACACCACCGAGGTAGACAAGGCTGTGACAGATACTGGAACATGTCTGTTGAGATCACAACTGGCACTGGAATATGAGTGGCTGCAGATGTTACTTGGTCAGCCCAACAGGCATAAAGAAAGAGAAGTCCTGCATTTGAGGTCAACATTACCCACACTTTTACCTCAGCTTCGAGATCAGTCCCACTCAGTTGCTACAGTCAGACATGTCATTGATAAGATCAAGGACGTACTTTCATTCTTGAACCCAGGCCAGGTACCTGTTATTGCAGCTGACAAACCCATCTATGCCGTAGCCAAACAAATTCAGTGGCACTGGCCTGAGAATTATGGGGAAGGCAAATTTTTCATAATGTTTGGAGGTCTACGTATAGAGATGGCTGCATTGAAGTCACTCGGTGCTATAGTGAAGTGCAGCGGTTGGACTGGTGGTGCTCTTGTTGAAGCAGGCATAGCATCTCGCGGTACTGCAGAATCATTCCTAACAGCCTCCAGAGTAACTAGAACACGGCAGATGCACCAGGTAACATCATGCGCTTTGTACAAGGCTTTGAAAGAATCCTACTCTGGCAACTGTAATGAAAAAGTTGGCAACACTGAGGAAAACGTAAGCTTCGAAGATTGGTGTGAGAGTCGTAAACTACAAAGCCCACAAGTTCATTTCTGGACTACTAGAACTTCTCTAGTGCAGCACGTAAAGCATGCAGCCTATCAGGCTGGCTAGATATGGGGTCAGTCAACATTATGCCATCCAGATATACAGAGTATATCTGGATGGCTGAAAAATGATGATTTCCGGCAGATCATGTGGAGTGAGCTTTCACCAATTGTAGAAAGTTGTCAGAGCTTACTAAGTGCAGACGCAAGTTTGAATGCCGTGGAAGATGCAAATGTTTCCGCTTTGGTCTTACGTGCACATCACTATGCAACTGCCACTGCGAGAACTAGGTGCTGCATGTCACTAGATTTGCTTTAGACTTATCCAAACATATTTCGTTTCATCATGTTTGGTGTAATTATATTATTTTGTGCATTGCTAAAATTAGTGTATTGCTAAAAATTTAACAAAGAAGCTTAAGATGTTTTATACGTAGTTGTACATTTAACTTCCCCATTAATGTGACAAAAGAAGGAGTCAATAAAAGTAGTCGAAACAAGTACAGTGGGTTTAATTCTGTGGCAGAAATACTGGGAATCCCAGCCATGTTGGAATATGGCGGCCATCTTGTAAATTCAAGTGGCTAAGTGATTTCTCAAATTATTGGACCATGACTGATAACCACACCAATTTTAGTGCTTGTATCCACATATGAACGATTTTATCACTTATCTGTCCTACCATTGACAATGTTTATGGTTCAAACTTAAACCCGAACACAAACTTCAACGTAAAGCACTTTTCTTACTAAAGCGTACACTTGCTGCAGTAACTGGCTTCACTGTGAAGCTTACCGAAATGTTCCGGATAGCTTAACATCATGCTGCGGATAGCTTAATTACACAGGAAAGAACTAATTACACAGGAAATAAATAATTATGCACAGAATAATAACTACGAAGTAAATTAAAAAGGCTTACTTATGCTCACTAATTCTTTATGGTGACGCACTTTGGCCCATCGAGGCCCTTGCGCCTATGAGTTCCAACCAAACAACCAACCACTTCTTTATTGGTCCTTTGCAGGCACAAATATAATATTTCGTCAACACACACACATCGGTTAATAATCTTGATTAGAACAAACAATAAGTGGAGATCATAACTCGAATTCGTAATCAATCAACTGTCGCTTCAACATCAGAATAAATCGAGTGCTCATGACGCAGTATAGTCGTAAAGTTTTGCAAACGCTCGTCAAACAATTCAGACTCTAGAACAAACGTCTAGACTCTAGAAAAAAACGTTCAGCGTGAGTGACTCAAATCAAATCTCTCATGCAAATGAACTCTTTTGGTACAAATAAACTACGGCGATATATCAAATCAACTCCCTCTCTAAAATTCAATTCACCCCGTAGAAATAAAAACAGCACCCTTATTAACAGCTGTCGCATACGCCAATGTCTAAACCTGTCAACAGATTGCCACAACACAAATCCACCGAGAGAGAAAATTCAGACTGGCAGATGCGTAACGTGAATAAACCAAAATTTACATAAGAAAACAGGAATCAAAAACGAAGATTAAATTAAAATGTACGTCAACCATGTAATTTCTTCACTAACCCGATTTAAAATAATTCTTACCCACTACTTTCCTTATGGGAGATATTTTTAAATCAGCTTCAAGCACGTATACACATCATTTGTGGAAATCATTTACCTGCAATTTAAACAAGCATGTACACGATTTGTTGAAACCGTTTTGGCTGCAGTTATGTGATATATCTTCGACTAAGGATTTTTAGACACAAATTTCTTTTTTCTTTCCTTTTCTTTTTGAAAGATAAGAGACAGTCTAGACATCTCCTCTTTCATAAGCAATCCATAATCTTTTTCATACTTGAATGTCTTTTTCCTATTGCACGGCAATTTTTTAACGTAACAAAGAGAAACTGCAATGTTTTATTATCCGGTTAAAACCTACTAAGAAATATTCCAAAGTAACCTGAATTCCGATAAAAAAATTCCAAAGTAACATGAATTCCGATAAAAAAATTCCAAAGTAACATGAATCCCCTGAATTCCGATATTTTCCATTTGAAACGATTGTTTGTTTGTAAAAGAACAATGAGTGGCTTTTCAGTCTCCACTTTCTTCTAAAAATGCAGTTAACTAATTTTAAAATGTTCCGATTTTCAGTAAAATGATCGATTTTTTAAAAAAATACCATGATACAAAGGTTTTTTTGAGAAAAGAGAAATCGTACATTTTATCGGAAAAAACAACAGATTTTGTTCCCACATTTGCAATATAAGCTAAAAGGGCACTGTATCTATTACGGCGAATTTTGTTTAGAAGGAAAGTTTGGGATTTGTTTATTTCCCATACTCTACCTCTGTGCCAGCAGAAATATATTCATGAAGCAGTAAAGCGTACTAACTCATTGAACAAATTAATTATAAAATATGTCCAACCTTGGTGCTAAACGATCCTATTTGATTCAAAATTGATACATATATGATAAATTAAACGTAAAATTCCGTAAAAATGATCCCATTTACTCACGTATTCATAGAACAGAGTTGTCATGTTACACTGGTGTGCAAAAATTAAGGACGAAGAGGAGAAATTAGCATAACAGCGGAACGAGCAGGCAGAACGTACCGAAATACCTCTCAGGAGATAGACTAGGGTCCGGTGCGGTAGAGCATGCGATTATATGCAACATGATGTACGGGTGGGGTGGGGGTGGGGTGTCGGAATGGTATAGAGCAAACTGGCGGTGTACGCTCAGCAATTCGGTGAAAGCTATTGCACGGTGTATATCGGTTTGAACGACGTCGAGTTGCTGCCACCGTGTGATATGGCCAACAGGCAATCCAGTAGACGACATTTGGATGACTTTACCCGAGGTCGCACCATTGGGAAGTTGGAAGAAGGCCGAAGTGTGACTAGTGTGGCCGAGGAGTTCGGAATCCCTCACAGCATGGTTTCACGAGCTTGGAGAGCATTTCAAACGACAGGAACAACTATCCGAGAGTTTAGCAGTGGTCGTCCACGAGCAACCACGGCGGCGGACACCCGTATATTGTCCTACAGGTGAGAAGAGACAAACAGCAGACAGCGGGAAAAATCTCAAGGCAAATGCAACAGAGAACTGGAAATCAGTTATCGCGTTTTACCGTGGCCAGGAGGCTGCACAAATATGGTCTATTTGCACGACGACCAGTACGGTGTGTGCCATTAACGCTTGCTCATCCGAGACGGCGGTTTTTGTGGTGCCAGGAACACAAGAACTGGACACATCAGCAATGGGGTCGAGTTTTCTTTACGGATGAGAGCCGATTTAGTCTGATGAGCGATTCTGGACGTATACACATCTGGAGAAAGCCGGGAACGAGCAATCACACCTCCAACATCATCGAAAGGGATCGGCTTGGAGGTGACGGAGTTCTCGTTTGGGGCGGTACCATGCTTGGTAGCCGTACTGACCTCCACATATTCCAAGGAGGTTCAGTCACTGGTGTCCGCTATTGCACCGAGGTTCTCTTGCCTAACGTGCGTCTGTTTAGAGGTGATGTGGGTCCTGAGTTCCTCTTCATGGTCGACAACGCTGCACCTCATCGTACAGTGGATGTCCCAGAGCTGCTGTTGGAGAGTGAAGATATTCAACGCATGGATTGGCCCACAACTTCCCGGACCTAAATTCAATCGAACACGTGTGGGACCTTCTCGGGAGACGCTTGGCAGCACATCACCAGCCGCCAGCAACGATTCCGCAGTTGCGATTAGCGCTACAAGAGGAATGGGCCGCGATGCCTTAACAGCTCCTTGACAACCTCGTCCTCAGCATGGACAGACGTTGTAAATCCTGCAGCGCAGTCAGGGGTGATCATATCCCCTACTAAAAACTGGATTTTTCTCGGCATCCGCTTGTCACATGGACGTTTCTGTCTTCTGTCCAGTTGTGCTCGAAGCTACCTTTTCAATAAAGTGCCTTTGTATCCTTTGGATTCCTTGTTTGGACGGCTTTGCACACTTGTCCCATATTCTTACATCTTGGGGATCTTATGGTATGATTTGAGTCGATGTGGAGCACTTCTGCACGACGTTACATTCGAAAAACCGTCTGGTCCTTAATTTTTGCCCGCCGGTGTATTAATAAAAAAGAAAAATTCTGTGAGTTGTACTTGTTTGCCTACATGAACATATACATCGCAAGAGAGGTGGAAATACAGGGTGTCCGAGAATTATTGGACATATTACAAAATTATGTACAAAAAATACTATGGCATTGTCTGGTTTCTATGTCACGTATTACTAACACGGTTTCTATATTTTTGTTTTGCAGAATTGTTATTCCTAGAATCCGATAGATGGCGCTAGGTGTGGCCTGATGAGGAATGTATGAGAAATGAGCAATCAGTAGTCATGTCATCCGTACAGCAGAAGGCGATGTGTGTGTTATGGCTTGCGGAATTAAAGTCTCTCATTAAAGTTAAAAGACGGTACCGTTTAGAGTATGGTTGTAATCCTCCGTCAACGAATTCAATTAAGCTGTGGATGAAACAGTTTAAAGAAAGTGGCAATGTGAAACATCGTGGAGGAGCCGGTAGGCCTACCGTCTGCGGTGAGACGGTTGACAAAGTAGATGGCGCTAGGTGTAGATGACGTAGGGGTGGGGTGGGGGTGGTGTGTCGGAATGGTATAGAGCAAACTGGAGGTGTACGCTCAGCAATTCGGTGAAAGCTATTGCACGGTGTATATCGGTTTGAACGACGTCGAGTTGCTGCCACCGTGGGATATGGCCAACAGCCAATCCAGTAGACGACATTTGGATGACTTTACCTGAGGTCGCGTCATTGGGAAGTTGGAAGAAGGTCGAAGTGTGACTAGTGTGGCAGAGGAGTTCGGAATCGCTCACAGCATGGTTTCACGAGCTTGGAGAGCATTTCAAACGACAGGAACAACTGTCCGAGAGTTTAGCAGTGGTCGTCCACGAGCAACCACGGCGGCGGACGACCCGTATATTGTCCTACAGGTGAGAAGAGACAAACGGCAGACAGCGGGAGAAATCGCAAGACACATGCAACAGAGAACTGGAAATCAGATATCGCGTTTTACCGTGACCAGGAGGCTGCACAAAGATGGTCTATTTGCACGACGACCAGTACGGTGTGTGCCATTAACGCTTGCTCATCCGAGACGGCGGTTTTTGTGGTGCCAGGAACACAAGAACTGGACACATTAGCAATGGGGTCAAGTTTTCTTTACGGATGAGAGCCGATTTAGTCTGATGAGCGATTCTGGACGTATACACATCTGGAGAAAGCCGGGAACGAGCAATCACACCTCCAACATCATCAAAAGGGATCGGTTTGGAGGGGGAGGAGTTCTCGTTTGGGGCGGTACCATGCTTGGTAGCCGTACTGACCTCCACATATTCCAAGGAGGTTCAGTCACTGGTGTCCGCTATTGCACCGAGGTTCTCTTGCCTAACGTGCGTCTGTTTAGAGGTGATGTGGGTCCTGAGTTCCTCTTCATGGACGACAACGCTACACCTCATCGTACAGTGGATGTCGCAGAGCTGTTGGAGAGTGAAGATATTCAACGCATGGATTGGCCCACAAGGTCCCTGGACCTAAATTCAATTGAACACGTGTGGGACCTTCTCGGGAGACGCTTGGCAGCACATCACCAGCAGCCAGCAACGATTCCGCAGCTGCGATTAGCGCTACAAGAGGAATGGGCCGCGATGCCTTAACAGCTCCTTGACAACCTCGTCCCCAGCATGGACAGACGTTGTAACTCCTGCAGCGCAGTCAGGGGTGATCATATCTCCTACTAAAAACTGGATTTTTCTCGGCAGCCGCTTGTCACATGGACGTTTCTGTCTTCTGTCCAGTTGTGCTCGAAGCTACCTGTTCCATAAAGTGCCTTTGTATCCTTTGGATTCCTTGTTTGGACGGTTTTGCACACTTGTCCCATATTCTTACATCTTGGGGATCTTATGGTAAGATTTGAGTCGATGTGGAGCACTTCTGCACGACGTTACATTCGAAAAACCGTCTGGTCCTTAATTTTTGCCCGCCAGTGTATTAATAAAAACGAAAAATTCTGTGAGTTGTACTTGTTTGCCTACCTGAACATATACGTCGCAAGAGAGGTGGAAATACAGGGTGTCCGAGAATTATTGGACATATTACAAAATTATGTACAAAAAATACTATGGCATTGTCTGGTTTCTATGTCACGTATTACTAACACGGTTTCTATATTTTTGTTTTGCAGAATTGTTATTCCTGGAATCCGATAGATGGCGCTAGGTGTGGCCTGATGAGGAATGTATGAGAAATGAGCAATCAGTAGTCATGTCATCCGTACAGCAGAAGGCGATGTGTGTGTTATGGCTTGCGGATTTAAAGTCTCATTAAAGTTAAAAGACGGTACCGCTTAGAGTATGGTTGTAATCCTCCGTCAACGAATTCAATTAAGCTGTGGATGAAACAGTTTAAAGAAAGTGGCAATGTGGAACATCGTGGAGGAGCCGGTAGGCCTATCGTCTGCGGTGAGACGGTTGACAAAGTTAATGAAAGTTTCCGACGAAGCACCAGGAAATCCGTTCGTAAAGAGAGCAGAGAAATGTGCATTTCGAAATTAACGGTTCACGATATCTTGCCCAAGAATTTAAAGTTTCATGCTTATAAAATTCAAATAGTGCAAAAGATGCATGTAAATCACACTCTCAGGTACGATTTCGTTGTCGATATGCTGTATCGAGTGGATCTACATTTCATATATCAGGTATTGTGAATCGCTCCAACTGTAGGATATGGAGCAGTGAAACGCCTCATGCTGCTATTGAACTGGAACGTGATTCTCCAAAAGTTAGTATGTGGTGCGCCCTATCAAAAAGAGAAGTGATTGGCACTTTCTTCTTCTGCGAAAAAAACATAAATGGCAACATTTATTTGGATATGCTAGAAAATTTCGCAATACCCCAGATCAAAAGATATGACAACGTCGCTTTCCAGCAAGAAGGCGCGCCTCCGCATTGGTCAACGTGTGTACGTAAGTGCCTAAATGAGCATTTCCCCAACAGATGGATTGGGCGTGGTAGTCCCATTTCGTGGCATCCTCGCTTTCCAGATCTAAACTCCATTGGATCATTTCATGTGGGGTTATGTAATGGATCATGTCCATCAGACACCTTGTACTAATTTGCAGGAACTGAAGCAGCATATCACAGCTGCTATTAATTCCATAACTCCTCAGATGCTTGCCAATACATGGTGTTTCTTTCTATCTGTTTAGTGTTTTGGTTTATATAATTTTGCAATGTGTCCAATAATTCTTGAACACCCTGTATTTCATTTAAAGTAGTTGTGCTTCGCAAGAGAGATGGACATATTACCTTTAAAGTAGTTGTGTAGGAAACTGCAGTTTTCCTCCATAAGCATTGAATTCTTTTAAAAATTGAAATCCAGCCACATGTGGAGATCTCAACATTTTAACTAATAAGCAATCCGGAAACAGACGTAGTATATATAGGCAACGAAGTAAGACGTCCAACATAGGATATTGGTGAAGACACTGTTTTAGTAACAATTCATGAAAGAAGCATAAATATATTTCACATGAAGAATGGTACTTATATTACATATCTAGCTAGAAATTTAATGTTAACAGTGTCAGAGCATGATACAAGGTCCGATCAAATAGTTCCGAGACTAGGCCAATATACAACAAAGTACTTAAGTTACTTAATCTCCCTCAAAGTAGCCTGCTTCAGTAGCGATACACCGCTGCCAACGTTTTTGCCACTGTTGGAACGCTCCCTGGAAGACCTGTTTGCGAATCGTGTCAAGCACCGTCTGCGATTCGTGCTGGGTCTCGTCCACGGTTTCAAAACGGCGACCCTTGAGCTTAAGCTTCATCTTCGGAAACACAAAGACGTCGCAGGGGGCCGAATCCCGCGAGTAAGGCAGGAAGGGTAGGCATGCTGTTGCGGCTGCAAAACTGGCGTGTTGCTAACGCTCTGTGATCAGCTGCATTGTCATGATGGAACAGGAAATCGTCCCTGCGCCACATTTCAGGTCGTTTGTGGCGAATGTCCTCCCTAAGGCCCCTTTTATGCAAGCGTTTCTTGCCGCGCGTTTCGGCGACGGCAAAAAACGTCCGTTCTGTAAAGCAATTGGGACAGGCTGTTCCTTTTATGCACTGACGTCGCATTTTCTTGCGGTCGCGTCGTGAAAAACATGCCGTCGTGTTCTAGAGAACGCCGAGCAGCAAGGGACTATTTATGCAGACGTCGCGTTTTCTGCCGTCGGCTTGTAATAAATCAACCTCCCCCATCTGCAATCCAAGGGTCGCTGACAACCGGTCTGCAAAGTGTCCACTGTCCATCAGTCCATCAGTGTTCATCGCCGTGGGATTACATTGTGCTAGTTGAAGTGACATTGTTATATTTTGTAAGAAATGGATGACGTTGAAACAGGACGTTTTATAGATGCTATTAAAAATAATACAGCAATTTGGGATTCATCATTGGAGGACTACAAAAATAAAAACCTGAAAAAAAATCAGTTGATCGAAGTGTGCACTCTATTTAACCCGGAGTTCGAAGGATTGGATGTTAAAGAGAAATATAGTCTTGGTTAGTTCAAACTGTTATTATTATTGTTTAATCTTAATGTTATTTATTACTAGCTTTTAGCCCGTCGCTTCGCTGACTCTGTTTCAGATTTAAATTAAAAAAAAGTACACTATTGCGAATGATGCAACTGTACTTCTCTTTTAATTCATCCAGCGTTCGAGTACGATTTCGGTGCAAATTGCCAATGAAAATAATTCCTGTTTAAGGAATAGCTTTTTCATCTTTTACATGCAATGTGTATGTAAAAGGTGAGAGAGAAAAATCCAGGGGAGTCAAATTACAGTTATTTTACTTGTGACCATATCATGTATAACGAAGATATAAGACACAATAAGAATAAAAAAAAATTAACGTATCAGTTGGGGGTAGAAAACTTGAAAGTACCCAAGACGTGCATCACTGCAAATTTTTAAGCCTCAAGTGTCCCATTGGTGTTGGAAAAAAAAGTTTTGCGTGTTTTACAAGAATATTTACAAATTTGAACTGCCCTAGTAATGAAAATCGGAAATAAATCAAAAATTTTAATTGAAAAAGCAAAAATCAAAAATTTTGGGCATCATGTTCAAGTGTTTTGAAAGCACACAGATTTTGAAAAATTTTGAAAAAAATATTAAATTAATGAAATAACTGCTGAAAATGTTATTGTCTTCGACAACAGGTTGTGATATTTTGGCTGATATCTAACAGCCTTAAAATCTAGGTTACATACAGACTTTTTGAAAAAAGTTAGTCTGCATTTCATTTCCAAAGCTCAACGCCCGCGGGGGAGGGGGGATAAGGAGTCTTTTCTATTCTCGTACTCCATGTTATTGTTATGTGCTTGTGCACCCATTGGATTTCTGGAAAGTCGGCGCCCATGGTCTGCAGTTTTATTCCAAAACAAAATACAAAACATTTCCAGGGTTCGCCAAGGTAGAAAAACCCCGTGGGGTTTTTCAAGCTGGGCCCAGTTGAAAAACACCACCTAAAGGGCCACCTGGGTTTTCTCAAAATGGATTCCATTTTTTTTTTTTTTGCTTCTGCAAATTTGTAAATTGAATGAGCACCCAATATAATATTTTTTTTCACAAGTAATAATAATATGAATGATAAGGTTTTCTCAGGGGCGGATTTCCGGCTAGGCGCATCAGGCGCGCGCCTAGGGCCTCGCTGTTTGAGGGGCTCCGAAAACATATAATTGGATTTTCAGTTTTGGCTTTCGCGGACCAAAGCAAATCAATTCTTAAAGCGACTACTTTATATTGTCAATTGATATTTTACTTTCTCATATTAATAATAACATATTTTTTCTTGCTGTTGTGATATTCCAAATTTTCGAGTTCTTATCAATGTACGTATTTTGAAAGTAACGGTTAAAATAATTTTGAGTTCCTTGTAGTGGTTGTGTAACGTACCAGGAGATGTGACGTACCTGCCAGAAGGACGCACACGACATAAAGGCAGATAGGAATCAGAATAAAACGTCCGCGTAGCTCAATTGGTAGAGCAACTTATTCAGGAATGAGGGGATCCGGGTTCGAATCCCGGCGTAGACCAAAAATGACGGAGAAATTTACTTCGTTATAATGGCGCCCGAACTATTCGGATGACCCGACCGTTCAAAATCTCGCAATGGTGTGATGTTATTTCCACACCGCGAGATAGTTAAAATAAGAGAATCCCTTCTCCAGCACTTCGAAAAAAAAAAAAAAGGGGGGAGATGATGTAACGTACCATTAGATGTGACGTACCTGCCAGAAGGACGCACACGACATAAAGGCAGATAGGAATCAGAATAAAACGTCCGCGTAGCTCAATTGGTAGAGTGACTTATTCCGGAATGAGGGGACCCGGGTTCGAATCCCGGCTAAGACCAAAAATGACGGAGAAATTTACTTCGTTATAGTTGGTAAAGAAGGTATTCACGCTTCCCACACTTTTCCTTGTTTAAGGCGAATTCTTAACTGGCCTGCTGTGCTGTAAATTGCTTTCATGTTACTTCCAGCCAAAGGAACACATCTGTATTGAAACCTTCCCACCTTCTTCCCGAGTTACGATGAGGAGTACTTGTGAAAATTTTCCTGATGATCGGGCGTGTTTGCTGTTAATAGTTTATTTCCTTCGTGGTAGGATAATCAATGAAGAAAGAAATATTTTTCACAGGATAACATAGGACAATCAAGTTCGTTCTCGACCCTAATCCCTTTAAACCATCTTAAACCAAACGAGTTATTATTATTTAGGCTGAAAAAAATAAAGAAATTTGAGAACATCACACTATCTCATTTAATAGTGTTAAAAGTTATTTATATTGTATTGCAACAACATTTTCTCATTACTTTCTGTTCCCTTGGGTTAATATTGATAATTATCAAGTATTCTCACCTTTTCTATTCCGTAAATCGACTTAAAAGTAGCTTTTGAAAAAGCAATAAAAAGTTTCAACGATACTCTTACTCAAAAACCTGGAGTTCCTACTTTTCCATTTATAAACCGGATCTTTTGCATTTAATAGAGTCACTGGCAGCACTGACTACACAATCTGCCGTCGTCGAAGCGCGCGGCACGAAACGCCTGCATAAAAAGACAGGCAACGACGTCCAAAAACGCGACGTTTTTTGCCGTCCGTAAAACGCGCCGCAAAAAACGCCTGCATAAAAGCGCTCTAAGACGCTGCAGAACATCGCCATGAAAAGGTGCGGTGACAGTCTGGCCCTGGGGGACGAATTCACGTTTCACAACCCCATGAATGTCGAAGAACACGATGAGCATGTTTTTGGCTACGATCCGCACCTGTCGGGCCTTCTTCTGTAGTGGCGATGCCAGGCTCTTCCACTGCGACGACTGTTGTTTGGTCTCCGGGTAGTAACCGTAGACCCAAGTCTCATCCCGAGTGATGACCCGCGACAGGAACGTTGATTTTCCGTATTAATTTCGTTATTTGGCCTGCTCCAAATCTTTCCACGACCATCACATTCAAAAACGTTTTATTTCCTTTCACCAGTGACAAGTACTGTTGTCCAAAAATTAAGTTTCTAGTTGATATACTACTCTTCGGAAATGACTGATCTTCTTTGCTGATGTTTAGGAGAAAGATATTAGGAGCTTTCTTCTAAGGACTCAATGAAATCCTACAAGTTGGATAATTCTTTGTACCGTCTTGGAGCAATCACTAGGCGTTTGTCCTTTCAATATCTCCCTTTAATTTTGCAGCCGGTTAGATTTCCATCTTACCTGAACAACTCCAGCATCTGGAATACTTAATATTCAGGGACGGCCGTATCCAGCTTTTTTCAACACATTTTCGGCTGAAGCAAAGTTTCTTACCGCAAGCTGGACATTTGCACGGCTTTCCCAACAAATTTCGAAATCTCATTTTATGACTAATTTTCCTTTCGTAATTTTTCGCAGCCCCAGGTGGCACAGTTGCCTTAGCACTGGCTTCTGATTTATTCGTCCGGTATGAGCCCCGATTCCAATCCCGGTGAGGGATGCAAGTTACATTTTTCTTAGGGCATTGGCTCTCTCTTGTCCCTGGAACCAGTGGCCCTAAATTAGGGATGGGCGACTGCTTATATCCCATCAAGCTGCTTACGGTGGTCGTTAAACCCCGAAACAAACAACAGCAACAAAAATACTTTACAATCAAATTTTTCATGTCTAAAGAAATTTCCTTCATTAGCCATTTTTATCAACGCGTCGAAAATAACTTTGCTAACAAGCACTACCACCAACGACTAAGCAATCCTCTTTACCGACCGCGAACACAAAAGGGAGCTTAAGGTACTTCTCCAGAATCTACGACAGGCATATAAATTTCACGACGTATATTTTAAAAGGTTTTGCTTATCCCTGAGAATTTCTTTTTCTGCCGTTTCATTTACAAATTATTATAGTGCGCGCTTAGCAGAATGTTTAATAATTGCATTGTTCCTTGTACTCTTTCATAGGCTCCTAAACCCTTACATTTTCGAATGTGTAGTATGTTTTTTGTGATTCTCCGTACGTATGTATAATTAAAAAAATGTTTTCGTATATGTATACATATGTAAATATTTCAAAACGAGTATACATGGGTATGTACCTCATTGGACAAAACTTTAGAGATAGTACCTGATAGCGTGTTGGTCCTCTTCTAGCGAGAATAACAGCCTGCACACGACAATTCATCAAATCCACTAGATGCCGGAGGGTATCCGGAGGTAATGCCTGTTGCAGCATTCTTCATAACTCCACCCAAGAAGTCGATCCACGATCCATAGATCTGATGTTCTGCTCCACTGTTTGCCACAATGTGGATGTTCATCCACATAGTTTAAATCCGGGGACTTTGCAAGCCACTGGATGGTTTCAAACTCAGATCTCAAATGAATGTTTCTTGAGCCATGCTTGTGTGGCTGCGGTTCGGCGAAGTGTCCCGTTGTCCTACTGAAACTGACCATCAGCCGAAGGATGCGCGAAGGCCATGAAAGTGTGGTGGTGATCAGCCAGCACATAATGGTTGCGCGCAACGGTGAAAGAACCTCTCCAGACGCACTAAGGGACATAATGTGTTCCATGAAAAGGCTCCCAAAACCATCAAAAAGATGAGTACAGCTGCACGACGGAGACATGGTCTTATGTCGTTGACGTCGCACCCGGACCCTCTTAACAGATCAGTTCAGCTGCACGACGAGGCCATGGTCTTATGTCGTCGACGTCCCACCCGGACCCACTTAACAGATCAGTTCAGCTGCACGACGGGGCCATGGTCTTATGTCGCCGACGTCCCACCCGGACCCTCTTAACAGATCAGTTCAGCTGCACGACGGGCCCATGGTCTTATGTCGCCGACGTCCCACCCGAACCCTATTATCAGATCAGTACAGCTGCACGACTGGGCCATGGTCTTATGTCGTCGACGTTCCACCCGGACCCTCTTGTCAGATCAGTACAGCTGCACGACGGGGCCATGGTCTTATGTCGCTGACGTCCCACCGGGACGCTCTTGTCAGATCACTACAGCTGCACTACGGGGCCATGGTCTTATGTCGTCGACGTCCCACCCGGACCCTCTTGTCAGATCAGTACAGCTGCACGACTATGCAATGGTCTTATGTCGTCGACGTTCCACCCGCACCCTCTTGGCAGATCAGTTCGGCTGCACGACGGGGCCATGGTCGTATGTCGCCGACGTCCCACCAGGACCCTCTTGTCAGATCAATACAGCTGCACGACGGGCCCATGGTCTTATGTCGTCGACGTTGCACTCGGACCCTCTTAACAAATCAGTTCAGCTGCACGACGGGGCCATGGTCTTATGTCGCCGACGTCCCACCCGAACCCTATTTTCAGATCAGAACAGCTGCACGACTGGGCCATGTTCTTATGTGTCATTGACGTCCCACCCGGACCTTTTTGTCAGATCAGTACAGCTGCACGACTGGGCGATGGTCTTATGTCGTCGACGTTCCACCCGGACCCTCTTGTCAGATCAGTACAACTGCACGACTGGGCCATGGTCTTATGTCATTGACGTCCCACCCGGACCCTCTTGTCAGATCAGTACAGTTGGAAACGGGATTCATCTGACCACACGACGCGGTGCCACTCTGCTGAGGTCAAGTTTTGATTTTCCCGGTACCAGGCGAAACGTAACATCCGGTGACGAACAGTCAACAGTGACTCACGAGTAGGGCGTCGGCTCCCCTAGCCTAGGGTAGACAGCGTATGCCGTATCTTTTGGTCGCTGACGCTGTTTGAGCCCCTGACATTTAACCTGGATGGGATTTGCGCCACCGTTGCTTAGAAGTCGGCCTGTACAAGCCTGGGCAGTCTACATTAACTTCGGTCATCAATAGCATGTGGTCGCCCAGTGCTTTTTATTCCTCTCTGGGCACTAGTACTTCTGTCGATGGTATACTTGCCGTACACCCTTGATACGGTAGCCCTCGGGAATCCTAGGGTTCTTACCACTTGGGCGATAGAATGACTCATCAGTCTTACGCCGACGATGGTCCACGATGAAAATATCCCAGATCACCACGTTTACCCATGTTCTTCGATTGCGATACACTGTTGGAAAGCCCTGATGTGCATCTACAATCTAAAGCCTGCGTTCGCTTTGGGTCTGTTCCACTCTGCGCGGTGGATGCCTATGCCAACTGCACATCACCCCTATCTCTATTGTTTTGCTTACTGAGTTTATGTACAATGAAGTAGCAAATTATTAGAAACACCCAATAAGCATTGAAACACGTGCCATTCTCAATTACGTAAGCAACTGTGAGATTGAGATAGCGTCGTAAACAGCTCACTCGAAGGATTGAGACGTGTACGAAGAGCAAATAGCGGTAATATAGAAACCACTCGTGATTTAAACGTAGAGCAAATAGCGGTAATATAGAAACCACTCGTGATTTAAACGTAGAGCAAATAGCGGTAATATAGAAACCACTCGTGATTTAAACGTAGAGCAAATAGAGGTAATATAGAAACCACTCGTGATTTAAACCACTTTGAAGGAGGCGCGTTAGGGGACGCTATAGGGAAAGGTGCAAGCATCACCGAAACGGCAAACCTTCTAGGGCTATGCAAGAACTACTGCATCAAGTTGTTCTTGCATCGCAATAGAAATGGGTGATGTACAATGGGTGATGTACAAATAACAAAATAAACAGACAGCGGTTTTCAAACAGTTCGTTTCCGACTGGTCGAAGTTCGAGGACAACGGCAGCTGGAGAGAATTATAGAAGGTAATAGACCAGCTACATTGCAGTAAGTAACAGCGTAGTACAACAGCGGTATCGAGGGGGGAATTTCAGCATTCACGTCCCGCCGTGTTTTCGAGCGAATGGGATATAGTAAAACTCATGAATCACTCGTCTCTGCCCCAAACCGATAAACTCGTCCGAAGGGGGAACAGGAGAACCAAACCTGGACACCTGAGGACAGGAAACCGGTCACCGGGTCCAGAGAATCACATTTTCAGATAATATTCGTCGATGGACAAGCTAGAATATGGCGTGTGATGTGGCCCTATGGAAAATAACTGTTTAAAATGTCCTTTTGGAATGGAGACAGGTAACGAATTGACACATCCATTTGTGTTCCTACCATAAAACTGAATGTCGGCAGTAGAAAATTCAGCTGAAATGATATTTCACAAAGAAATCTATCCCAAGCAAAGAGCATTTTTTGATAAATTTTTCAGAAAGGAAAACATTATCGCAAATAGGTAAAGTGCGCAAACTGTTGTCATACTGACTGGCATCCTATGCAGGAAACATTCTTTTAATCGATATTTTTGAATGGAAGCTATGACTTCAGATGCAAATAGGCATTTGCATTTCCACTCTTAGCTTCAGAACTGAGCGTTATGGAAAGATTAAAAGAATACTTGACACGTTTCCCAGAATAAAAGTTTCATTGCAAAACAGGAAATGTGTCGGGAATTATTAGTAGACGAGGTAATCAAAGAAAAAGGTACTCATTTACTTTTCCTGCCGGAAACACTGATCATGTAGTTCGCAGAGATGCGCATTTTCTTCTCTCCAGTATCATCCTGTTTATCGCGATGTAATATTTTAGGGCCGCCCCGGTACCGCAGTGGTCTAAGCGATGGCTTCTGATCATTCGTCCGAGATGGGTCCGGGTTCGAATCTCGGTGAGGCATGGATGTTTGCTTATCTTACGGCGCTGGCTCTCTCCCTTTCCTGGAACCAGTGACCCTAAATTAGGACGGGCGACTGTTTATAGGCAACTGAGTTTCTCACGGTGGTCGTTAAACCTCCAATAAAAAAAATAATTCATTAGGCCCACAGCTTTGTAATAGTAAAAAATGGGCCCAAAAATAGTGTAATTACATAACTTTTTTTTCTGCAAAGCATGTTATTAAAGTATTTTTTAAGAAAAAACACTATGTTGACTGATGCATACCATGTAGATGGCACTCAGTTCCATGTTGAAGTAACAGAAGAGACAATATTTCAGGGTAAAAGTCGTGGATATTCATAGGTTGCTAGGCCTAATGTTGATATGAATGAAGCGTGTCCTCATGAAACTAAAAGCTCGTCTAAGGCTTAATGTTGGGATGAAATAAATATTTAGTGATTTACAAGTCTATTTATTTTAGTATTTTACAAATTAAAAAAAAAATTATTTTTTATTATGAATTTTCAATTTTTATAGTTTAATGTTTTTTAGGTTATTGTTTTCTTAAGTTTGATTTAAAAGTTTTAGCTTTAGGAGTTTGAAAACAATAACACGTGAAAAAAACAACGGAAATCTACTAGAAAGAGAAACATCGTTAAACTAAAGATAGCTAAAAGTAAAAAAAAAAAAAAAAAAAAAAAAAAAAAGACTTACCTCAAAAAGAAGCAACACGATGACATCGCGGATGCATTTGGCTATATCGAGCTGTCCTGAAAGGGCACTGCATACGTTGCATACGTAAAGAGCTCTTTGATCCATCGACTGTAACCGTGATCGACTTCCAAGAACGAGTTTCGTTCGTTTTTTGTATTATATATATATAATTTTTATAATCTAATCAAGTTGCTATGGGGAGTTTGACAACCCCCCCCCCGAGCAACTGATTAGATTATACGCAGTCACCCGTCCCTAACTTCAAACTACTGGTTCCAGGGAAGGTGGAAAGCCAGAACCATAAGACAAACCCATAACTCATATCTCCTCCGGTTCTCGAACTAGGGCCGATCTTGGATGAATGATTTGAAGTCAACGCCTCAGACTTCTAGGGCACCGAGGAGATCAAGAGAGGGTTGTTTATTTCTAATGCTGCTACATTGGATCTCAATACTAGGCCATCATACGTCAGTTTTAACAGGAGTTGATGTTTAACAGTTTTAACGGAGTTCATGTGTCAGTTTTAACAGGAGTTCATGTGTCAGTTTTAAAAGGAGTTCCTGTGTCAGTTTTAACAGGAGTTCATGTGTCAGTTTTAACGGAGTTCATGTGTCAGTTTTAAAAGGAGTTCGTGTGTCAGTTTTAACAGGAGTTCCTGTGTCAGTTTTAACAGGAGTTCATGTGTCAGTTTTAACAGAGGCCATCGAAGTCAAAAGAGACTATTTTTCTCCCGTTTTTGTTTTTCAAGCTTTTTCATTTGTCTTTCTTTGAAATAAAGTTTCTTCAATGCATACCTATTATGTGATTAATTTTCCTTTAAAGTTTATTTTATGTAGTTACAAGAGAAATATTTCCTCATTATGGATCCGTTTCAATACCTGTACAAAACTGAATGATAGATGTGTTTCGGTAATTTTTGATTCCAGTCACTGATATATTTCTTTATTCTAGAATTTAGGATACGTTTGGAACCTATGTAGAACTTGTTTTCTGTACGGTCCATTGATTTTATTGGTATTTCATATATACCAGTTTGTTGTAACAGATTTTACTTATCTTTATATATATAAAAGTGAAAGTATGTTTGTATATTTGTATGTTTGTTCCGCATACGTTCCTGAACGGTTTGTACCAAAATTGGTATACTTACTCTTCGTCACACAGATTAAAATACAGCGGGGACAATTTTTAGAAATTCCATCCTTAAGGGGCTCGAAAGGGGTCAAATTTATTTTTACGGGGCCCTTTATAGACTGGGTAAAAATCGACTGCTGGGGTATTACTCCGCGAGTCAGAGCAACGGTCGTCAGGTGGCGCCTAACTCCTCGCAAGCTTCCGCGGTTCAGGCATACGGGGTAGAGTCCGATTTTTGAAAATTCCTAAAAAAAAAAAAAAAAAAAAAGCCGGCGGAACATAGGGTCAGCGTCGGAAGATACGGAAACTCATTCCTAACGATGTATGTATAAAAAAGCCGAGAAATCGATGAAAAAAGCCATGAGATCGATTTCCGAGAGAATGTAAACAATGACTGAGGTCCGATTTTAGAAAATTTATTAAAAAAATAAAAAACATTTCCCCAATGTGGGGCTGCAGGAAGTGCATTGTTGTACATGTTTTCTATTTCGAGTTTTCAAGGCGAGTTAAAGTGCGCAGTTCTATCCCTAAGGTGCTCAAAAAAGGTCAAATGTGTTTTTACGGGTCCCTCTATAGACTTTGTGAAAGTCGGCTGCTGGGGTATTACTTCGTGTGTCAGAGCAACGGTTGTCAGGCGACGCCTCATTTCTCGCAAGTTTCCTCGGTTCAGGCATACGGGGAAGAGTCCGAATGTTTACGCATCAGTCTCAACGATATTCTAAGCAATTTGCTAAATAGTGCCTTATCTAGAAAGCTGAATGCGGAGTGCAGGAAGTGCATTGTTGTACATTTTGATATTCCGAGTTTTTAGGGCTCGGAACGGCCATTATAAATTGTGATAATGTGGTGTTAGAACGGCAGGTGCAAATAAAGTACTGTTTTGGGATCCAGCCTGGTGAATAATTTTGACGTGCTCTTTTCATCAAGTGTGGTGAAATGCCTCCGAAAAAACGGAAACCCATCGGACAAGTTCAGCCGAAAGCAAAAAAGTAAAATTACTTCGAGCGAGTGAGACAACCGAACAATGTGATCGACGACTTATGGATCAGCGGGAAAGACCCAGTCTATCAATGGCGGCAGAGACCTCGGAACAGCATGAGGCGAAACTTGAAGAAATGCGGGAAAAAAGCCAGCACATCAAGGGCTGCAGAGACCTCGGGAACAGCACGAGACTCGAATTCAAAAGCAGAGGAAAGGAACCGCAACACCAAGGGCATCAGAGGCCATCGACCAGCAGAAGGCCTGACTACAGGTAATACGGGAAAGTGTCCAAGCATCAAGGTTGGCAAGATATTTCAATTTCTTGCTGAAAGGTTTTCATTGTGATACTCAAAAGGACTATGACCAACATCCCGAATGTTATTATTGGAAGAATGGACCGAATATGTAGTTGCTGCCACGCCAAGAAGTTTAAAACGGAGCCTCCTGGAATGTGCTGTAGGAATGAAAAAGTTAAATTTCGACCTCTGGAATCACCAGCAAATGAACTTCTTTCATATATGACTGGAAGTACTTCAGAATCAAAGCATTTCCTACACAACACAAGAAGATAGAATTCAAGTTTTCAAATGACATCGTTTGGTGCTACATGTATAGTTAAAGAAAGCGGTTTTGCAACAACTTCTAAAGTGCAAGGTCAGGTGTACCACAAGTCGGGATCTAAGCTGCCCGGGACTGATCAAAGCCCCAAGTTTTTACAAATTTATTTCATGGGGCGTGAGCAACTGGAAACGGATCAACGATGTGATTCCATACCCGGTGTGAGACGTGATATTGTGTTGAACTTACAGTGGATGTTTCATCAACACAACCATCTTGATAACACATTCAAAACAGCACTACAACGCATGCCGACTGATGAATACCAATTACTTATCAGGGCTCATAAAAGACCATTGGGTGAACATGAACGTCGCTTCAACGCTCCTCAAATAAACGAAGTTGCAATCGTTATAGAAAGTCACAAATTCCATCAACTTGACATCATCATCCAAAGGCAAGGTTATTATATGCAACGCATTTCAGAAACGCATAGATCATATGATGCACTTCAATACCCTCTGATATTCTGGCAAAGCGAGGATGCGCATCACTTCAACATCGTGCAGATCAACCCTACTTCAGGTACACCAACGAATATAAAGTTTTCAGCGATGGACTTCTGCGCATTTAGAATAATGATTAGAGATAACATACCCAATCACATTTCAAATTGTCGGCAACTATTTCATCAATTCATTGTTGATATGTACGCAAAAATTGAGAGTGAGCGTCTTCTCTTTATACGACTAAATAAAACAAAAACTTTGAGTGGATGAATACATCCACCTAAGGGATGCTGTGGCCAATGATGGGAACGTTGATAACATTGGGAAAAGGGTAATTCTACATGCTACGTTGACAGGAAGCATTAGACACATACACGAATGTGCTCAAAATGCCATGTCATATGTTAGAGCTTACGGACGTCCCGACTTATTTATTACCTGCACATGTAATCCGGCTTGGCAAGAAATAAACCCGGCTAATTATGTATAAGAATACAGGACTTTTATTCAGACAGACACCCAGGAATCGTCACTACTTAATAGCCAGAATGTTCAGACATTCTGGCTATTAAGTAGTGACGCTATTAAGTAGTGCTATTAAGTAGTGCAAGTGAAATTAATCGACATAATAACTAAGAGTCATGTATTCGGGTAGACACGAAGCTGGATGTACTCGATCGAATAGCAGAAACGAGAACTTCCACATTCTCATAATCTAATCTGGCTGAAAGAAAAAATTCATCCAACCCAAATCTGCCGAGTTCCTAAATCCAGAGGAAGACCACGGTATTAACCTGCATGCAGTGGTGACCAAATATGTAATTCATAGACCATATGGAAATCTTAATTTTAATGCATCGTGTATGAAAGAAGAAAAGTGCAGCAAGAAATATCAAAGAGAATTGATTAGAGATACACAAACCGGAAATGATGGTTGTCTTAGGTATAGAAGACGAGCTCCAGGAGACGGAGGATTCACGGCAAGACTGAAGATTAAAGTCAACACGGAAATAGAGGTTTACAACAGATGGGTTGTTCCGTACTCTCCACTCCTTTCTAAAATTTTCCAGGCACACATTAACGTCGAATATTGTAACTCACTAAAATCCATTAAGTACATTTGTAAATATGTTAACAAGCAAAGTGACATAACCGTTTTCGGACTCACCACTGGAAACACTAATGATGAAGTATCTCAGTACCAGTTGGGAAGGTACATCAGTAGTAATGAAGCAGTGTGGCGGATCTTTAGTTTTCCGATACATGAACGCCACCCGAGCTTTTTTTACCTTAGCCTTCACTTCATTTAGAAAACAGCCAAAGAGTCTACTTTAAAAGTGATAATGCGCAGACAGTTGCTGTTCAACCACCGAACACGACTTTGACAGCCTTCTTTCAATTATGCCAGCATGACTCATTTGCGAGGACATTGCTATATCCTGAGGTTCAACGGCATTATACTTCGAATGCATGCAGGAAAGTCTTCTGCAAAAGAAAATAAGGAGTACAAGTATCCGGACATGATGCAGTTGCCAGCGAAGCCTTGGGTCGTGTCTACATAGTTCACCCAAAGAACGCTGAATGTTTCTTTCTCAGAATGTTATTTCATACAGTTCGAGGACCAACTTCTTTCACAGCTCAGAAAACAGTAAACGGCGAAGTATGTCAGACTTATAGAGAAGCTTGCAAAAAGATTGGTTTACTAGGGAACGATCAACACTGGACTGGGACATTACGTTATCAGGAGCAGCGTTAAGGTCTTCCCCGCAGCAAATAAGGAATCTCTTTGCCATTCTACTGACGACCTGTCACCCATCCAATCCTAACAGTTTATGGGAGAAATATCGAGAAAGCATGAATGAAGATATACTCGCCAAAAATCGAAGAGATAATCCGACTATTGATTAAAATTTTTCTCCAAACATTTTTAACGAGTCACTGATATTGTTAGAAAACAGATGTCTCGCCATCAGAAACAAGACATTATTACCGTTAGGGCTACAACCTCTTCAACGAAATCAACGTGACGTGCTAAATACCGACCTTACAAGAGAAAATAATTACAATATTGAAGAACTACGAATAGTTGTAGAATCACACAAACATCTATTAACTGATGATCAAAGAAAAGCATATGAAACAATAATGGATAACATCATAAAGCAACAAGGTGGAATACTTTACTTCGACGCTCCTAAGGAAATAAGAAAACATGTTTGATTAATTTACTACTAGCTGAAATTCGAGCATAGAATAATGTGGAACTTAACATAGCTTTATTTGGGATTGTATCCACACTCATGCATTAAGGGCGAACAGCGCGCTCAGCACTGAAATTACCCTTAAACATCGCTATTGAACAGAATCCCAAGTGCAATATTAGCAGAACATTTGGCCAGGCAGAAGTGTTAAAAACTTGCAGAGTCATCGTGTGGGATGAATGCACTATGGTACACAAGAAATCGCTTGAAGCCCTTGATAGAACTCTGCAAAACCCAAGGAGGAATAAAAAATTGATGGGAGGAGCTCTGGTGGTTTTAGCTGGTGACTTCCGGCAAACTTTTCCAGTCATACCAAGGTCGACACCGGCTGGCGAACTTGGAAATGCTTGCCTTAAGTCTTCGCCTCTTTGGAGACATGTTAGGAAAATTACTTTGAGAACAAATATGAGGACACGACTTCTAGGGGATCCAACTGCCCAAGCTTTCGATGACAAACTTCTTCAAATCAGTAAAGGTACTTTTCCCACAGAGTGTACATTCGGCGAAATTCATTTTACAGATGATTTTTGTAACAGGGTGACATCGGTTACAGAACTTATAGATGAAGTTTATCCACAAATTTCAGAAAATTACAAAAATCACAAGTGGTTGAGTGAAAGAGCCGCCCGTGCTTCTAAAAACGACGCTGTTCATGAAATCAACAACCGCAT
Organism: Macrothele yani; assembly: GCA_039090855.1. Taxonomy (NCBI): domain Eukaryota; kingdom Metazoa; phylum Arthropoda; class Arachnida; order Araneae; family Macrothelidae; genus Macrothele; species Macrothele yani. The sequence continues at coordinate 76,058,328 of CM077007.1, read as the reverse complement.
CCAGGATAGGATTCCAGGCTTCGTAACTGAATACAAATTCATCGATACGGTCGTGGATGCTAACAAGGCTGTCAATTATCTAATGGAGTTGCTGAACTCTATCGACCTGCTTGGGATGCCACCACATCACCTGCGACTTAAAGCCGGCTCACCCATCATGTTGCTTCGGAGTCCCGACCCACCTGGGTTACGTAAATGGTACGAGACTTTGTGTCAAAACACTGTTGCCGAACGTCATACAAGCGACAGTACTGAGTGAGAAGGTAAAGGGTGATGATGTATTCATTCCCCGCATTCCGCTGATTCCAACAGATATGCCCTTCACTTTTAAGAGATTACAGTCACCAGTATAGCTGGCATTTGGTATCACCATCAACAAGGCACAGGGCCAATCAATCAAGTGCGCTTGTATTAACTTGGAGGCACCGTGTTTTTCCCACGGACATTTATAAGTAGCGTGTTCAAGAGAAGGTTCCCCAAATCATTTGTTTATCTATGCTCCAGGTGGAAAAAGCATCAATGCCGTTTAAAAACAAGTTTTACAATGAACACGCCATTCTGCCAGGAAGGCATTCTGTATCACCATCAATAAGGCACAGAGGCCTGGTGAAACAAATGCTTGCTGTCTCCATGCTGTTCCCAACGACAATTTTATGTTCAACGTTCCACAGGTTTTCAAGAACAACGAAAAATTACAGGCTGTAAAGTGTAAAAAACGTTTTAAAAATAATAAATAATATCGCAAAATTAGGCGCATTTTCCTACGCCTCTCTATTTGGAAAGTCCGAAACTACAAATTGTTACTTGAAAACATACTTGATGTCTATATCCCGGGCAACGCCGGGTACCCCCGCTAGTAGTTATTATACATGATAGATGCATGTATGCCTATTACACTACATGCGTTTTTAATTTCAGATTTTTTACATACTTTTTGGAGGTGTTCGTTACCTTGTTGACATACGGAAAGGAACCATAGAATTCATCAGTAGATTTTTCTCCTAAACTTTTCATACTTTCATTTTCTTGCCTGAGAGGAAAGCTAATTTCTTTAATATGTTAATCAAAGTTTCATCTTCTTTCATTTACTTAATTCAGCTCTTTCCGTGTGTTTACCTCTCTAGATGAATGGGCAAAGGCAAGTATGAAGAGAAGCATACCTTTATTCTCGAGGGCGGTGTGAGTTAGATGGTGTTATAGATTGCGCATATGTTAGCTTCCTAGAAGCTTGATAATGTATATTGTCTTCTTTTTCGTTAATATTGCATCAAGTAATAGAAATTTGTTGTCATTTTAATTTCTTCGGTAAGTTTTATATTTGGGTACTTAGCGACATTTATCAGAGAAATGTTGCAAATCTTCTCCACCATGCTGCCATAGTATTAGGTTGTCACCAACATATCTAATAGACATACAAGGTATTTTAACAGTTATTATCGAAGATAACATTAACCATGTACTGTAGAATTATTTCAGTCAATAATCCTGGCAAAGGTGAGTACCATTTTGTTGCTTATACTTTTTGCTCTTAAATTGGAAGTAATTATTTTCTTTAAACTTGAAAAAAGTTTGTGATTCAACTGTTTCACTATGCAACTTTACGTTATTTGAAGAAGAGAGTGTACCGTAGGCGAAATGTTTTTCACGGTATGGTTATCAGAGTTAAGAAGAAGTTTTTAAACACAGACCTTCTGTTTTAAAATACAATTACAGACTGCCTCCACTATAATGCGTAAGAGTAATTTACGTAAGAGTAAAAGAAAACTAATCCGGAAAATCAAAAAGACTGTATACGCCATATCATCTCCACGTATTTCTTTTTTTTTCACGAAAACTTTGCTAAAAGCGAAGAAAAGATTCCGATGTAGCTTTAACAACAGAACACTCAGAGTTCAAAAGAAAAGACATGTATAACTACACTCAAAGAAATGAATTGCTTTGAGACTGACAAATGATCTCAAGAAGTTTTCTTAGCACCAGACAAACTTTCACAAAACTCATATGTGCAACCTCAAACAATTCGCTTACCAATTATATTACCTCTAACCAATAATACAAAAATGTACATCTCTCAAACACGGTTGTGTTCCATCTATTCGTGACTTGACTGTATTTCATGTCACACTTTGCTAAAAGCAAAGAAAAGATTCCGATGTAGCTTTAACAACAGAAACAAAGAAACAACAACAAAAATTTACGTAAGAGTAAAAGAAAACTAATCCCAAAAATCAAAAAGACTGTATACGCTATATCATCTCCACGTATTTCTTTTTTTTCACGAAAACTTTGAAGCTGACAATCAGTTTTACAATCCAATATACTGAAGGACTGGCATATTCTTGACAAGAAAGTTGCCTAAATTTAATTTATAATGGTTCTTATTTTTATACCCAAAATCTGAAAGTTCCTATAAGAGAATAGTTTCAACGATTTGAACAATTTATTTTAGAAATTACGTTTCTCATAAAACAAGTCCTTGAACAACGTTGATTTGAAAAACAAAATTTCATATTTGGAAAGTCTAACTGAAAAATTGGAATCAAATTTATTTCTTAAAACAAATTCTTGAACATTATATCGAGAGTTCTGCCTCTTTCAAGTGTTAACGATGTCGCGATAAACAAAGTCCACAGTTACAAGGTCTAACTGAAAAATTGATGGCATTTCCTTTTTTTTTTTTTTTTTTTTTTTTGCTAGAAAGAAAAATCTTTGAGAAATTCATGAAGCCCAAACAGATTACTGATTACTTAATGATGTTAGTCACATGTGCTGAAACAAAATAAGCATAATGTAATAATACTGGACTTAGTAAAGAAACCTAATGCGGCGCTTTTTGTAGCTGCAAAGCAAAAGCAGAAAAAACAAGTTAGTAAAATCATGCAATGCATTGATTATGATACGCTTTCCAACATACCAGAAATAATTACTCAAGTTATGTAGATAATGGCTGTTGAATAAATCTCGCTCCTGTGTATTGCCCTTTGACCCCATTCTAATGATATTCAACAGAACCGGTTCAGTTTACCTCCGGAACAACATAATAAAGTTTTGTCGCAATCAAAGCATTTTTAGGTAAGTTCTGATGCACAAGAGCAAATGGAATGGATCCCACTTCCAGTGTCCTGACTTTTGACCCCATTTCGCCCATTTTCAATAGGGTTCATCCCCAGGTGATTCCTGACCACATACTAAAATTTCACCGAAATCGAACCATTTTTACGCAAGTTATGCCGCATAAGGGCAATGGAATAAATCCCGCTCTTATGCCCTGCCTGACTTTTGACCCCATTTCGCCCATTTTCAATAGGTTTCGTGCCCAGGTGGTTCCCTCGACATACTAAAATTTCATCGAAATCGAACCATATTTACGCATGTTATGACGCACAAAGGCAATGGAATGGATCACGCTTTTATGTCCTGAACTTTGACCCCATTCAGCCCATTTTCAATAGGGTTCGTTCCCAGATAGTTCCTTACCACATACTAAAATTTTGTCGAAATCGAACCATTTTTACACAAGTTATGACACACAAGGGCAATGGTATAAATCCCGCTCTTATGTCCTTTGACCCCATTTCGCCTATTTTCAATAGAGCTCGTGCCCAGGTGGTTCCCTACCACATACTAAAATGTCATCGAAATCGAACCATTTTTACGCAAGTTATGACGCATAAAGGCAATGGCATAGATCCAGCTCCTATGTCCTGACCTTTGATCCTATTTCACCCATTTTCAATAGGGTTCGTCCCCAGGTGGTCCCCTACCACATACTACAATTTCGTCGAAATAGAACCATTTTCACGTGAGTTATCATGCGGACGGACGGACGGACGGAAAAAGCTGGAGCATATACGCTTCTTCAACCTACGGTTGGAAAGCGTAAAAAAGGTTCACGCTTTTCCGGATGTAAGGCGTCCTGTAGAAATTTCGTATGGAATATCGTCGTCGTTTCGACTCGCAGCTCCAGTGTCTCCAATGGTGGTCTTTTCTTCCGTCTCCGACGGTAGGTAGTGCGTCAGACGAATGCTGATCTTTGTTAGTCTCAGCGTTTTTCGCCTTTTCAGTTGTTGAAGACGGGTATTGCATGCTCGCTGATGTTTCTAGCTGGTGTAGCACAGTTCGTTTATTGTAAGGAACTAAGCCGAAAGACACAGATATGGAGTGCTGTCGAATTTTACTCGAAAACGAGTGGTGCTCAACGTTGGTTCTGACTTTCCAGATCTCAACGTTCTAGTTAAAAATCCTGAGGATGAATGGGCAGGGGTTTTCGCCTTCTTCGCGAAAGATGGAAGTGTCTGATGTTTTCTGTTACCATGTTCCCTCCCTTTTTGGAAACTGCGGGTTTTGACGGCTGGTTACTTCGGGGTATGCAGATCTTTAGAGGTGGGACCTTTGAAGACAGATGTTGTCGACTCTACATTTGCAGTATGTGGTTTTATGGGAGATGCCTTTGAAGAAGTCAAGCTGAAATACTGTGTTGAAAACGTGAAGGCCGGTGACTGTGAATTTCTTTCTAGATTTTGAGGATAAAGCTTCTGTTACAGTAAATGATACAGAAAGGGCATTGGAAGTATAAATTTGTTGAGAGAAGTTACATACGTAGAGCTTCCATAAGAATGTGAGGAACAGACTACCGTCGCAACAGTATTATGTAGTTATGAACTTATACCTACTACCGATTTGTTTCAGAGTATTTTCGGGCAGTTATTTCAAATTTCACAGAGATTTCGGAGGTAATATTTTCAACATTGTTCTATACGTGCCAACAACGTCGTGCCACCACCCACTTCTTTATTTTGAAAGTGACACTATTACTTTTTAAGTCGAGTACTTGCAATAGATCCTAGATCAATGATGCTCATGTGTTATTGTGTGATACGGACGACTAATAAAAAGCAGGATCGCATGCTTGGAGATCAGTTTCACGACATCATTGGTTGTACTAACTTTTCTGGTTGGCTTGATCTCTCATGAGTCACTGCTGAGTCTTAAGTTCAAGTTCCGTGATTTTTGATGGGCTGGTATTTGTCATTCTTCATCAACAAAGCATACTTACACCTCAAATTTAGTTCAGAATCTTTTGGCCCGAAAATAATTCTACAGGATTGGTACTCTCACAGACTGATGAACAAGTGCGGGAACGAAAAGGCTTAGGTTATAATACAAAAGTTCATGGTTCTCGTAAAAACTAAGAAGCAATGATTTTGACTTTAATTTTTCAGACAGATTAGCTTGATATGTTTAAGGGAAGTACAGACACACATCTGCCGAAATAATTTCCTTATAAACTGAATACAATTATGAGACATTCTAACGGTAGGATTCTTATATGTACTAAATATATTATCAACTCGTATATTACACGTGATATCATAAATTGCAGCTTTTAATGTAAAACATTCGACTCTTTTGAAAAACAGTCTATATTGCTAGGATGTACCCATGTTTAGCTTTAGCAGAGGAAGGATAGGGACCTAATAAATCAAAAGAAATAGATTAGAATACGTACTTATTTTTGCTAGAAGTAAATCGTAATAAATGTTATAAATACAGATCATTGACATACATCACAGAAGAAGACATACATGAGCACACTGTCATGTAAGTCTGGCCAATACCCAAAAATTTGTAATTTGATACGCATTTTCCGGATCCTGAAATTAAAGTCAACAGGCTTATCATTAAATTCTTGAAGACGGGAGCGATGACGAAAGTGGGATAGCTGGCGTAAATTATCCACTGCTGTTACAGACCCTGGCGTAAAAAGGCCAAAACAAGAGCTGATTGCTGATAATTCTAAAATGGGAAGGTTGTTCAACTAAAGTGAAGTCAACATTTGAACTTCATCAGCCTTCTGTGGTAAATAATAATTGTATTGGCACCAGAGTCCGGGTAAGATTGCACAAGATTTGTATTAATAATATGTTCTGTGAATGTGATTTCAGATATTAAATACGGAGATTTTTAATACATCATTCAGATTTTCGGTTTCTTCAGCCCCCCCTCGGGCACAGTTTGTCACTACGATAGGAAATAATAAGGTTATATTCCTTCAATAGTTGGATCGGCAAATTTTTAGCTGTTAAATATTGTAAGGTAGCATGATATGATCAGTAATTATTTCACTTTGTAGTTCGTTAAAATATAAACAAAACGTATGTAAGGCTTCCTTTGACCATAGAAAACGTTCATATCTTTATCGTCAGTTGTACATTGTCTCACAAAAAGTTTCATTGTCTGGTACAAATTGTTGGTACCGCCCTGTTATTCCTGAGAGTCAAGATAGTACTTTAGAGTTCTTTGGGCATGGGAATGTTGTGATGGCCTTTACTTTGAATCAGAAATCAAACCTTGAGGTGTTATTTCAAACTCTAAGTACACGAATTCTTCACGACAAATACGCGTTTAACTGTGAGTCTGGCAGTACTCAATACCTAAAAAATGTGGCCCAAAATTTGAAGATGTTCTTCGAATGCCCTGAACGTGACAATAATGTTACCCAAATACGCGTGTACATTATGCCCAATCGCTGATCGGAACACGTTATTCATCAATCGTTGAAACGTTGCTGTAGCGGCAGAGAAAACATATGACATCCATAGGAAATAATAACCCCAAAATGCAATAAACCAACTAGTTTTTGTTTCAAATAAATCCGAATGCATAGCAACCTGCCAATAGACTGAGAAGAAATTGATGCTGGACAACCGTTTTGTAGAGGAAGCATTGTGAATAACATCAATGTTAAGTAATGCGTTATTTACAGGCTCAACTACTTGATTCAGCATCCTAAAGTCCAGAAGAACGTACAGCTCCCATCCATTTTAGTAACTAGAATCTCCGGAGCACCCTCAGACATTAATGCCTTCTTGAAAAATTACCTAATATAACCGATCTCTAATTTGTCGTTGCGGGACTCGTTGATGAAGTGAACAAATTTATGGTTTAGAAGTTATCGGTCTCCATTGTCTGTGCCAACAGAAAGATAAACCATTTGAGCAAAATCTGGTTTATTTGAAAAGTCCTGTTCGTCGATTTACGAGTGCTAAAAGTCTGTCTTCCTGTTTCCGTGATATGCGCCCAATGCTAAGGTTTTCATGTGATGAGGACGATTTTAACACGGGTGTCATTCTTTCTTCAAAACATAGGTTGACAGAAAGAATAGTCCAGTCCTAAAAGGCATTTAAGAAAATTAGCAGTAAGCAAAATTGTATGCACCAATTCAAATTTTGAAAATATAATTGCTAAAGTTACTCACCCAGAAAGTGGAAAGGTTGCATTTGATCAACGATTTATATATTTACATGGACGACGATTCATCGATCGCGACATCTACAGAATGGTCTCTATATAATGAACCACTGATTACAGGTATATTTGAACTGCTATCATCACTGTTTGGAGCGTAACTGAAAATGCTTACTACGATAAGAGAAAGGTTCTTGCCCTGTCCCCGGTCCTGTCTTTTTAGACATCGTGCACTCCTGTCTTGTTGCTGTGAAGGCTTCTGTCGTCGAATGCCGGAGAAACGCTGGTTATTTCTTCGGGCAAGTACGTTGTCAATAGGAAGAGAAAATAATTTGTAGTGGAGAGACACGTATTGTTGCTGTTGGGCATGTGCGGGGGTGAGGATATGGGCCTTTAAAAAGTGTCGCCTTTCTCTATTTACATAGTCGTAGTGATCATAGGTGGTCTTGAATAGTTTGCGATAGTCGATTATTCGAAAGTTTTGTAAGAATAGATGTAATTGTTCCAAAAGGATAGCCCCCAAGAATGCCTTGTCTGTGCCCTGAGAGTTCTACAGTTGATATAAGAGGACTGACTCCAAAGCAAGAGGTATAGCACTGTCAGTAGGTTGTCGTTTACGAAAAAACAACTGTTGTGAAATCTCTACTGTTCTCATCTATGTGTAAATCCTTCTGTAAAATACGCAGGACAAGCTTCATAACGGAAACCTCCGTCAGTACTATGCCAATATCTGTACGAAGTCTTCGCACCATCTCTTAAACAGGTATGCACAACTGCACTTTATATTCATCTGGAATCTAACAGAGATTGAAATGTTGATCTACATCCTGTGTGTGTGTACGTAATGGAACGCCGAAGGATCCCGTTTTTACTGGACAGCTCCATGCTGAGGACAGAAATGGCTAAAGATAATGGAGCATGAAGTGCGCTCTACCAATGGTGGTAACACAAAAGACAGCATAGATCTCGAATGAGGGCAAGATAGTGTAAAAGGAGTACAATCACTGAAGTCCGAGTCCACGTCTCGAATATGCGTACTTATGGTGTATTCAAATGGCATAATGAAAAGCACGAATCGTAGTCCCCCTGTTCTGACGCCAAATGTAACATTACACATTCAGGGTTCGAAGGGAAAGGGATGTAAATTTTAACCGAACAAAATAAATTACCTTGAGAGTGGCAAAAGATTTTACGTTCTTTATTCACGAATATTTCTTATCACCAAACAAACTTTCACAGAAAGTTAAAACTAACCAGAGACTATCCTTGAACTTCACAGATGTTAAGACTAACTACGGTCATATATGACCAACAAGAAATTCGCTAACCAATTATATATCTCAAAAGTTGCAGATTCCTGTTTTATATTAAATCCAGTCGTGACTTGACTGATTACCAGAAATTGCCAAATGGAAAAAAAGCTCAGAAGTTCAGATGCGCCGTTCAGAACAGAAAAATAACAAGTAGCGACAAAAATCTATATAACCGCAAAATAAAACTAATCTGGAACGTTAGAATGAGGTATTTGTCACAGCACGTAGTGGAAGAACTCTGCATAATGAAAAAGTAGAAAATGTATGCAGAGTATTCTTCATAGTAAAAGATACGACGGAACAAGAATTTCGAATTTCGAAATGCGACTTTTTAAAAGCAGTGATAGCAAGAAAGCAGGATATGCATGAACGACCCGTAGGGAGAAAAGTATGCCTTATTTAAAGTGGATAATTTTCAAATATTTCATCACAGTGAATGGCATCTAGTGAAGAAAGAGAGTTTTTAATTGTAATTGTAGAATCGGAGATTCTACAATTACAATTGTAAACTCTATTTCTTCACTGGTGAAAACTCTCTATTGAAGAAAACTCTCTTTCTTCACTTTCTTCGGAATGGTAGATCGGTGCAAAACGGAAAATTGAAAAATATATGCAAAACGTTTCTGTGCTGAAAACTATTCTGCCAAAAAGTAATTTTTCAAATAGGACATTTAGAAGTACACACTGCGAAGAAAACAAAGAATGTGCTTATGCCATGCAGCTGAAAATTTGCTCTTTGTCTTTCGCAGAAAATATGCGTAATTTTTTATAGGTAAGAATTTTTCTGTCGGGTTTTAGAAGCGGTGACGCGGTTTCAAGCAGAAATATGCTTTCACGCCCCCTCCCCCGTAAGAAAAGAAACTGTGCGCAGTGAAAATTCAGAAAACATGTGAACATTTTTCAGAGACAACGAAAGAAAAAGTAGAACATCTATTTACGACCCTTAACAAGGATATCATACCGTATTTAAATAGAAAATGGACTCAAAGTGATCTTCTGAGTGAAAACGTGTCCAAAAGAAATATTTTTATGGAATTTTTAAACGTTTTGATATGAAATAAAATATATTTCAAAGTCAATGACACCTGCATTTATGCCATCCAGTGGAAAGTTTATTCACACACAAAAAAACCGATATATATCTTCGTTTCGCATTTCTTACTTCCCAATGAAAAGGGAATTTTGCACACCCGACTAACAGTGCTGCACACAGAAGGACGGATGGAAGTAATGTTACTATTAAGAGACAGCAGTAGTTTAAGTGCTGGCTTCTGACCGTTCGTCCGAGTTGAGTCCGGGTTCGAATCCTGCTATGGCATGGATGTTGTGTTTGTCTTACGGTACTAGCTCTCTGCCTTTCCTAGAAACAGTGACCGCAAATTAGGGACACGAGATTGCTTATAGCCCATTGAGTTGCGCACGGTGGGCGATAAACCCTTCAACCAAAAGAAGAAATATATGTTTGAAGAAGGTCTATTAAGGTGTGTCAGGAAGCTTTCTGCTCATTGCTTAGATGATTTATGATCCGATTCTTTTATCAGCTGTAACGATGTGACTTACTGTTGTCTGTCGAGAATATTTTCCTTGCAGGAATTTAAAAATGCTAATATTTTCTCGACAAGTGACTTTTGATGGACCGGCATCACTTTGAAGTGGTACATTTAAAAATTTTTAAATGGCGTTGTCTTTTTCTTCACACCATTCTGATATTCCAGACACAAAGTAGCTTGGGTACAATGAATTAATGAATGTAACTTTCCGTTTCTACTACTTATCATTATTGTCAATAAATTAAATCTGTGTAGTAATCAAGCATTTGGGCTCAACAAATGTTATGCATGCGAGAAAACTTTGTGTGTGTGCCTGTTGATAAAAGTTGTTCAAACCTCCCAACAGCATAATTTTGAAACGCAAGACTGGCAACTGAGATTGCTTTAGGTTTCTTGTACATATCTTATTATTAAGTTTTGCTTTTTATCCTAAACAGTTGTTTCGAAACATTTTAAAGTTTAGAAATTTTTCCATTTCAGAAAAACCGAAGAGATAATTTAATACGAAAAACTTTCCCGGTCTTAACGCTGAGAGTGCGTAAGGAAGCCCAAGTAATGAAACACATGAAACACTTTTTTGTTTTTTATTGAAATCGTCAGCTTTCAACTTCAGTTAAAAATTTTCAGAAGATTTTAATCTTTAATGGGTAATCCTGGATGTATTCTCACGAGCAGAAGTTTTTAAACCTAAAACAGTTCTTCAAGACTTATCCCGCATGCATGTGGCTTCTAACAAGAACGGTGTAAACTTTCAATACACCCGTTTTAATGTATGTCACTTGTAAAAAAATCTGAGAAATGACCTAAGAAAAAGAAAAGAATAATTGTGAGATAAATGAAGAGCAGGTTGGTGGACAGACCGAAATTCCAGTTAATATCCTTTTTATTTATTTTTTATTTTGGATTATAAGTCTACGAATTAATTAATATGATTCTCCAATTCTACCACTAATCATCATTGTGGATAAATCTGTGCAGTAATGCATCTGTGTATCAAATACTCCCATCCGTTACTTTGAAATTAAAATAAAAGTTATGAAATGTTTGCAAACCGTGCTATGCTTTCTTTCATGAATACTGTTTCGTACGTTTTCAGCAAGAGTTAGCACAGCTTACATTTATACGTAGGCGTACGAAAATGGCTCAATCTCATGCAGAAATCTGATACCGCAATTTCTCTGCTTGGAAATCTATTTCACTCACAAGCATTTTTCCTAAAATTACAAGTACTCCTCTGGGTGATATTGCTTTGAATATAACACGTTTTATCTGCGAAACACGTGGTCAGCGAAAAAGAAACGAGAGTTACTTTGAAAACAATGAATAAATAAGAGAAGGAATAAAGATCAGGTCTTTTAGAACGACCACTGAGTCTGCTTGCAAGTGTCACGTGCGCCTAAATGCCCCTTTAGGGAACGGCGATAGAGTATAGAAAACATAGGGAGTGGGTGAAGCATCACGTAGCTAAACGTGGTACGTCCTCCAACCCGGTAGGGATGAACACTGAGATCAAAGGAAACGAAAGCTGTAACCTGTGTCGAGAACAACAAAGAAATCCCGTAACTGTTCCTTCCCAATATCGTTCATTGTAGCTGGCATTGTCCTGCGGCTGTCCTGGCAAGATGCCATGATCTTCCCTCTCTTCCGCTCGCCCACACTCCAATTTTGGAGGAGAATTCTCCCTGCCTCTTACCAATATGTCTTTCTTGGCTTTGCGAAATGCGACACTGTCTTCCTTGGAAGGGTGCATCTTGTAACTATTAGTTGACATCAGAATGTAAAGAAATTTCTAGACGTACACATCATCCGTGAAAAGCACAAATATGATCCGTTTCTTTTGCGACAATTTCAGAAGAAAGAGAGATGACCAGCACAAAGCAATTTATGTAAAGAAAAATCTCATTGCTTTATTACCTGTTAAAGAAGCAGATAGGGGAAACTATGAAATGAAATCGCACTGATATGTGTTACGTTTAATATGGGTCTAGGTTGGTTCGGCTTTGTATGACTGATTTCTGGTATGTGTGTATCAAATATCAGTACAAGCGTATACGCAACAGTGTATCAGCATTGATTGAAGCATAGCGTATCATAATTGATACAAGGATGCACAAAAAACTGTACTCGTACTTTTATACTAACACACACATATGTATATATATATATATACTAGCTATACCCGGCCACGCGTAGCTGTGGCACATTGTGGTTGCATGGATGAGAAATGAGGAACAAAACAAAGCATACGTTTCATAGAAGTTTAATTTTGCAATACTTGTGGGTATACAATATTTTTAGTTTTTCCATTCTCTGCGTAGATATAAAGGCTATCTGGTTTGCCAACACGGGAACACGCAACATACAGTTGTCCATGTGAGAAGCAATCCGCAACAAAATCTAAACCACACAATTCTAAAGATTGACCTTGAGCTCTATTGATTGTGACTGTGAACGCCAATCGAATTGGGAATTGCAATCTTTTAAATTGAAATGGTGTATCGGTCGGGATCATGGGAATTCGAGGGGATGAGTACATCTTCACCTTCGAAAGGCCCCGTTAAAATCGTTGCTTCCACTACATTTTTCATCAGTTTTTTAACTGCGAGTCGCGTGCCGTTGCAGAGTTTTGGCTGATTAATATTCCGCAACATGATAATTGGCACACCTATTTTCAATTTTAATATGTGTGGTGGCATCCCTGGTAGATCAAGTGAGTTCAAAAATTCTGTTGGATAATTAACTACTTCATCTGCTTCCACAACTGTATCTATCGACTTGTATATAATTTCCTCACTTTGAATGCTGAATTGAATAACATTATTAATTTGATAGACATCTTTATTCTTCGCGGCAAGGATAGCTCGTTCACTGAGCCAATCGTGATTCTTATAATTAATTTGAATATTAAGAAATACTTTTTCGATCAGTTCTTCTTTCGATGTTACTAAATTAAAAAAATTATCAGGAAATGATATTCGTCTTGACGTCTCATCGACTGGCAGTTGTCCGTTCCCAATGTCCAGTAACTGTCGTGAGAATACCTCGGCTGATTGATCGTTCTGCAGCTGGACACGCATATTCGTAGTCAACTGCAATGTACGTACGTGTCGCCACAATGTTGAATATTTCAGGCAAACATTTATTTCGTCCGCTGGTGTCGATCGAGAAATTACAGGCAATGTTTGCCTAAAATCTCCTGCGAGCAATATCAATGCATTCCCGAATGGTTGAACGTTTCCACGCAAATCTCGCAACGATCGATCAAGAGCTTCAAGCGATTTTTTATGTGCCATCTTGCATTCATCCTAAACAATGAGTTTACATTTTTGTAATATTTTTCCCATACCGGATGCTTTGGAAATATTGCACGTGGGAGTCTCGATGATTCGCATGTTTAATGGCAACTTCAGAGCTGAATGAGCTGTCCTTCCACCTGGTAACAATGTCGAAGCTATTCCAGACGAAGCGAGAGCTAAGGCTATGTCATTTTTTGATCAAACCGTTGCCAGAATCAATCTGATAAGGAATGTTTTCCCAGTTCCTCCTGGCGCATCCAAGAAGAAGCCCCCCCCCCCCCCAACTCCGTCATTTATCATTTGCATTATGCGATCATAAATGCCCTTCTGTTCACACGTTAATTTGGGAATGTTTGATTGGACATATGACTGGACATCACCGGTGTTGTAACTCTGTTCACGGCGCAAATCCACATCAAATGAAGCAGTCGTAGTTCGGTTGGGTGCTGGCATTCCCAATTGACTAAGAACTTTATAGCTAAGCACTTGTCTTCAATATTTATCAATGTTTCGTTGTAAATGCCTTCTGTAAATTCCATGGTCATATTGGCATTTTCTAGGCGTACTCTATGCAAAATATCCTCAGCCATATGCGATCGATATCTTTCCCATAACTCTGTGGGAGATGAAGGGAAGCAAGCGGTCAATATAATTGCGAATAGTGCTCGAATTTGGTTTGGATGTGCAGTGTTGCACGCGTCACTAATACATATATCCCACTGTTGGTCGTTTTCTAATAAATTAAGAGCTTGATACGCACTGCGGAAAGTGGCATATGTGACGCCGTCAACAATTTTCAATTGCTGGAAAGATCTAGGACCAGGCACATTTACCAACAGCATGCGAAGGAAAAAACATTCATCTTGATTAGGATGCACTGTATAAAGTCTACCAATTGTATTTTCTCTGAAAATGCCAGGTTGACCGTCGACTGGCTCCCTCGTCTGCGTCGTACGATTGCTTTTTCAGTTACATTCCACGTGTAATAAGAGGGCACTTCTGTGTACATCAGTGTTCTGGCGAAAGCGTCTTCCTGACATAAGGTGAAGAAAGCAGTCAGAGTTGTACCAGGTGGACTAAGGGCTCTTTGTTGCACATTTGCATCTGTGAAATAAACACGCTGTCCATTCTCTAAATGTACTGCTAAGTGAACCACAGCTGGATTGCGTTCATGCATGGGAAGTGAAAACATTCGCCATGCAGCCTCATTGCTGCTTATGTATCTTTCAGCCTGGTATTGTGCAATTTCATCGATAACTCGTACTGCATTTCTGTCACTATTTTCTGGTTGCACACCAAAAACTGCCATATCGCTGCCTTTATTCACATACTTACAGATGTATTTAATCGATTTGACCGAATTGCAATATTCTACGTTTACGTGCGCTTTGTATGTTTTTGACAACAGAGGCGAATATGGGACCACCCAACGGTTGTCTACATCAATATCACCATTTCGCATGTGTATAGTTGCCGAATTCCGGCCATCTTCAGATGATCGTCTCCTATACTGAGGATATCCATCGTCTCCTGTTACTGTGTTGGCTGCGAATGCTCGAGGATATTGCTTAGAACATTTCCCGTCTACCATGCATGGTGAATTAGGATTTAGTGTACCGCATGGTCCATGTATCATGTTTTTGATAACAACTGCATGCAAATCCTTATCGACGTCGGCCAGTGGAATCTCAGCGCATATCACATCGTCGATTTCGTCTGAAGTTATTTTATCGTATAGCCAGATTAATATATGCGCATGTGGCAATCCTCTGTTTTGCCATTCTACTGAATACATCCAGCAGCGCACAGATCCAAACACTTCATGTTTCTCAATGAAATCCATCAGCGACTGAAGCTTTTGTCTGAAAACACGTGCTGTGATGTCATGCCTATCCACGGGTGATTGCCCAGGAAGTAACAGCTGCTGTATCTCGTCCCAAGCTGGATTGCACGTGAAGGTGATAAATAAGTCTGGACGCCCGTAATGACGAACATATGCCATTGAATCTTGAGCATATTCATGCATGTGACGTGGACTGCCTATGTATGAAGATGGCAAAATAGTAAGCTTTCCAACGTTGGTTGTATTACCGTCATTCACAACTGCATCTCGCAAATGGATGTATTCTTCGGAGCGGAGTTTGGTCTGATTCAAACGAAGAAACAGCAAACGTTCCGTTTCAATTTTTGCATACATATCCACAATGTACTGGTGAAACAACTGACGGCATTTCAAAATATAATTGTCCTCGTTCCTCCGAATCATTAAGCATTAGGCGTAAAAGTTCATTGCGCTGCACTTTTTATTAATTTCTGCACCATTCACTGGGTTTATCATCTTCACATTGAAATGATATTCATCGGCACCATCCCAGAAGATAACTGGATATTGCAAAGCATCGTAACAACGGTGAGTTTCTGCGACGTTTATCAATTGATCGTTTCTTCGATGGAGAACAATATCTTTAGGTTGGAACTGATCTCCGACTATGACAATTGCTACTTCGTCTATAGTTGGAGCATTATATCTTCGGACATGTTCTCCAGCGGGCGTTTTGTCGGCGTGAATGACAATCTTGTGGGTATCTGATGGCATCATATCCATTGCCGTTTTGAACAAACGCACCAAATTGTTCTTTTCGTGAAGGAGCTCCTGTAGTTGCGAAATGATGGATCTTCTTAGCGAGGTATGTATTCTACAACGTGCATCGACTTGATCTCTATCATCACCGATGAAGTACATTTGAAGGAATTTATAGTCACTATCTCGGAACGGGAGCAGGGAGCCAGCTTTGTGATATATTTGTATTCTTTGATTTTAAAAGTTGGCATGAATTGAGCAGTCACAATTTTCGCACCAAATGACGTCATTTGGAAGCAAGAGTTATATTTCCTGATGTTCGATAGGAAATGCTTCGATTCAGCGGTAGATCCAGCAAGTAGAGTTTTCAACGGCTCTGGTGGTGCTTCAAGTTGAGGCAATTTAGTTTTTCCGCCAGCGCAACACCCATTCGTTTCATTATTGAACTTTAGAGCCTGGCAGTAGGTACAGACATGACTCATCTGGCCAATGTACAACATGCTTGACTTTTGATGGATCGGCATGACTTTTGATGGACCGACTTTTGATGGACCGGCATGACTCAACTATAATCAACAGCTGGATTGTACCGGAATGCAAGACGATTGTATTGCAGAATCAGATCTGCTGTTCTTTGGGTACGTGTTTCAGCTATCCTCGACGCCTCGCGTTCATTCCGTTGAGAACGAACCAAATCTGTTGCTGCAGAACGCGACTGCCGTGCTCGCAACCGTGCATCCTCAAACCTGGCTGCTCGTCTTTCTGCTGGTTCCGTGTTACGCATCTGGATGGTGCTTAGTCTGTTCCTCTCTCGTACGTATGCCCGCTCTTCCTCAGTCATATTCGAAAGCCGTCTTCTCGATCCTTCTGCGTGGCGAGTGCGACGACCCAAATTCGTTTTTTTGCGAGGCATTATTTCGGTTTTCACTGGAACAGAAGGAAGGGATAAGATTATAACCTCTTATGGCTCTTACAGCTCTATATTGAAAACCATGAGAGATAAGAGACAAAACATAACCTATACTTACGATTTGGCGAACGGCGCAGCTCAATCACGACACGATCACCTAGTATGGAGAGTGTTCCCCTCGCTTCCAGCAGATGGCGCGTTTGCTGGTACACAGCTGACCGTTGAAAAAACTGTTTTCTCGCGGTCGCGGGTATGTAACTGACGCGAAAAATAGATAAAAACAACACGATCACCTAGTATGGAGAGTGTTCCCCTCGCATCCGGCAGATGGCGCGTTTGCTGGTACAGCTGTTTTCTCGCGGTCGCGGGTATGTTACTGACGCGAAAAATAGATAAAAACAACACGATCACCTAGTATGGAGAGTGTTCCCCTCGCTTCTGGCAGATGGCGCGTTTACTGGTACACAGCTGACCGTTGAAAAAGCCTTCGACCATATATACTGATAGACTGCGCATGGCATCAAAATTTCTGGCTCCAACATCGCAAGCCACGAAATCACGTAACTTCGGGCAAAAAGATGGTTAACTCGTGCTGTGCTCAACATGAATTTTAGGAGTCTCTTTTTTAGAATTCCATTACGACTTTTCATTCGTGAATACATTTATTACGCTCTGATGCAGCTATTGCCAGTGCACAGTCCATTAGTATATATGGTCGAAGGAAAAAGCTGTTTTCTTCGCGATCGCGGGTATGTTACTGACGCGAAAAATAGATAAAAACAATCTTTGAAGCGGGTTGTATATCGTGTCAAAATTTGAGCTCAATCGGTGCAGAACTTTTTGAGTTTTTGAAGCGTACACAAACCAACTTAACATTTATATATATATATATATATATATATATATATATATATATATACAGTATATACTGAAGTACTTTCCTACGTAACCTTAGAATTTTTAAAAACCTGTAACTCCTCCCATGTATGGGCGGTTTTTGAGAAAGGTATAAATTTCTCACAGAAAACTGTACAAAAAGAATTACCTGCCTCACACAACTGCCTACAGTAATTTTCCCACTAAATTAAGAAAGTAATCTGTGCAAGGAATGTTCAAAACATGGCGATTGATTTCTTTAATTGATCTTGGAGAAGTGAATACATTCCCGACATGTTCCAAACATTATCATAACACTGCCCAAGATAGTTTTTAGCAACGGAAAGATTCTAGTGCCTCCATCGCAGCTGTAAATATCTCATCATCATCATCATCATTGTCAACCATTATCAATCCACTGCAGGACGAAGGTCTCCCCAAGTTTCCTCCACAACGGTCTGTCTTCTGCCAGTCTCCTCCATGTCACCCCTGCATACTTTCGAATTTCATCCACCCATCTCCCATGTGGTCTTCTTCTGGGTCTTTTCCTGTTCCTTGGAATCCAATCTAAAATTTCGGCTGTCCATCGATGGTCTGTCCTTCTGGCAGTATGTCCAGCCCATTGCCATTTCAGGGATTTAACTCTGATCATGATGTCTTCCACTCTTGTCATTTTTCGGATCCACGAGTTCCTCTTCTTATCTCTCCTGGTTACACCAAGCATGCACCTCTCCATGCTTCTTTGAGTAGTCTGCAGCCTTTATATGTCTCTTTTAGTTAAGGTCCACGTCTCTGCACCATACGTAAGCACTGGAAGGATGCATTGATCAAACACTTTTCTTTTAAGACATAATGGCATATTGCTCTTGAAAATTATGCTGTTTCTTCCAAAAGCTCTCCAGGCAAATTTTGTACGCCGATTAATTTCTTCATCAATGTGACCCTCACTTGATATCTGCTGTCCAAGATAAACGTACGTGTCTGTTATCTCCAGCTGTTCTCCATCAATCGATAAATCTTCATTTCTTGTAAAAGCATTGAACATCACTTTTGTCTTCTGAAAGTTCATTTTTAATACCACTTCTTTACTCTTGTCAGCAAGTTCCTGGATCATACTCTGCAGCTCTGATGGGGTAGTTGCAAAAATGACTACGTCATCAGCAAAACGAAGGTGGGTTAGATAATCTCCATTAATCTTTATCCCCTTGTTTTCCCAGCTCAGCGACTGAAAAACACCCTCCAATGTGGCATTAAGGAGCTTCGGAGATATGGTGTCACCTTGTCTCACTCCCTTTCCAATTTTTACGTGTGTTGTATTTTCAAACAGCTGAATCTTTGCACTTGCATTTTCATAGATGTTATTAATAATATTAATGTATGCATCTTCAATACCGCAGGTTTTCAGAGCCATTGTAACTGCTGATGGTTTCACCGAATCAAAGGCTTTTTCATAATCGATAAAAGCCATGCACAATGGAAGTTCATATTCCCTCGCTCTTTCAATTAGTTCTCTCAGCACATGGATATGATCTATTGTGCTGTAGCCACTCCTGAATCCAGCTTGTTCTCTCGGTTGAGCCATGTCCAGTGTTACCTTCAAGCGGTGTGAAAGAACTTTAGTGAAGATTTTATAAACTACTGATAGGAGGCTGATAGGTCTGTAGTTTCCGAGATCCTCAATGTCACCTTTCTTATGTAGCAGGATCACTGTAGCGGTGTTCCAATCCTCAGGAATCTTTCCTTCATTAAGGCATCGAGTGAAAATTTGGGCGAGTACTGTTTCGATTTCTCCACTTGCTTCTTGTATGATGTCTACAGTAATTCCATCTTCTCCTGGAGCTTTTCCCCGCTTCATGTTCAACTTCTGCTGGGAAGACTGGAAGAACTCTGGTACTGGTATCTTTCATGATGTCTGGAGTGCATGTATCATCCCTTTCATATAATTTGGAGTAGAAATCTTTCACTCTTGTCAAAATTTCGCCTCTATTTCTTGTTACAGAACCATCTTCTTTTCTCAGTGCCATAATCTGTTTTCTTCCCTTACTGAGATGTCCCTTTGCTATCTTTAGGCTTTGGTTGTTTTCAATTGCTTTCCTCACTAGTTCACAGTTGAATTTTCTTACGTCTTCAGTGATACTTTTTCTTACTGTCTTGCATAGCTCTATATATTCCACTTTGGAAGTCACATCTTCTTTAGTTGTCCTCATCTCTCTTCTTTTTTGCATCAACATTTTCGTTTTTCCTGATAATTTGTTTACATGCAACTTGTTCTTAGACCCAGCTAATTTTGTTGCTGTTTCCATAAGAGCTTTGGTTACTTTTCTGTTAACTTCAGAGATGTCCACTTCTTCCGATGTTAGGCCTTCTAAAGCAGAGAACCTGTTCTTCAGTTCCAACTTGAAGGTATTATGGTGTTTTTTAAGGTTGGTTACGTCAATAGATTTTGTTTGTCTTATGAGCTTGCCACGTTCAAGTTTAGTGTTGAGGTGCATCTTACATCTCACCAATCTATGGTCACTACCTGTGTTGAACTAGTTTAGCACACTGCAGTCTTCTATGACGAATTTTGTGTTACACATAATAAAATCAATTTCACTTGCCGTCCCATTTGGATGTCTCCATGTCCATTTCCTGTGTGGCTTTTTCTTGAAGAAGGAGTTCAAGATGAAAAACCCTTCTGCCTCTGCAAACTCAACGAGAGTATTTCCACGCTGGTTTCTGTTGCCGTAACCAAATGTACCTACTGAAGTTTCATTCTGATGCCGTTGCCCTATTTTTGCATTGAAATCTCCCATAATTATTTTCAAGTGCTGCTTACCTTTATTATTTAGATGACAAATTTCCTCATAAAATTCTTCAATTTCTTCTTCAGGATGACTTGTGGTGGGTGCATAAGTTTGAATAATCTGAGCCTGGTATCTTTTCGAGAGTTGGATAACAAGTCGTGCAGCTCTGTCAGAGGAACTTTCAACTTCTACAACTTTATCCTTCAGTTTCTTGTTTATTATAAATCCAACACCACTAGTTCTGCCAGTATCTGTCCCACGATAGTAGAAGAGATGTCCACTTTTCAGTTCGATGAGATCTTCTCCTTTTCTCCTTACCTCACTTAGCCCCACGATGTCCCACTTGATCCTTTGTAGTTCCTCTTCCAATTCAAGAAGCCTTGAATCAGAAGATAGGGAGCGTCCATTGTACGTAGCCAAGGTCAGCATCAGATGGCAGCCTAGTCCGGTCCTCCGGGGATTCTTAGCACCCTCTGCCTTCATGTCGCACTGGCCGCTGCCTTGGCCAGGTACATTCCAGCTGCCGGAGACTGAGGGCCAAGATTTAATTTGTGGAATCATTTTGGAGGGGTTTGGCCATAACTCACCACGCTGGCCAAGCGGGTTGGTGAGTGTGGGATAGAATTTCCTCTAATCCCGATGGTATAGTTATACCGCTATTGGCGATGTCAGAAGTTAAATGCTTTTTTATTGAATAATATTTCCCATGTCATACTTGGAACCAACTGTGATGGAGTAACGTCTTTTCTGATACTTGTATGAACTCATCAAAAACGGATGAAAATAAACACCACGTCTTACCTTTACCTGTGTTTTCGAACATGGAAATGTGTTGAGCTAAAAAATAAGGAAAAGCTGCAATTTTACCTCAAGGAAAATCAAGTAGTTATCACTGTTTGCAGAATCAAATTTTCCCTCAGACTCTGGGAATTGCAAATAGCGAGCAGCAAGAGCTTTAATAACACTGATCAACAAAATTCAACATTGTAATTTTTCCTTAGACTTAAAGCTAATATTTAAATCCCATACGGGGCAGAGTATACAAAAATGAAAAAAAAATGTCTACTTGTCTTGGTTCTTATTATTTTTAATGGAAGATTTATTTTTTATATACGTTACTATAAAATAATACATTGTCACAATGCATTATTACTATATGTGCATAAGTTGATTCTTCAATAGGATATATAAAATATACAACATAGGATTTGTTTTTATACGTTACTATAATGTAATAGTAATTTATACGTTATTAACAAATTTATACAATATATTTGCATACGTTACATTACAATTAATTTTACTTTTACAGTGAGGGCACATTTTAAGTGCATTAATGTGCTATACTAGCAAAGTTTTTTCATTACACGCTTTTCCGTTTACACTGAGTTGAGTTCAGGAGCATCACTCTTGATAGACCAACAGTAGTCAGCAAGCATCTCTTCATTCCGCTGTGCAATGTAACGGTCTCCATGACAGATATCTGCTGGTGAAATCGTTCACAATGTTCGTCACTAACTGCTCCCATATTATCGGGAAAAAAATCTAGGTGAGAATGAAGGAAATGCAGTTTCAAAGAGATGTGACAACCCAACGTTTGAAAACTTTTCGCCAGCTTTGAATTATGCTCTTATAGTTTGCAGCTTTAGTATTTCCAAGGAAATTTTGCACAGTATCCTTGAATGCCAACAATGCTTCCTTTGCTAGTTTCTGAATAACCCTTACAAAACGGTATTTTTACACAAGCTTCCGAATGTCAGGACCAATAAATACTCCCTCTTTTATTTTAGCATCCGATATGGAAAGGAAGAAATCTCGGTCCAAAGCTTTAACAAAAAACTTTATCAATCCGAGTTTGATGTGCCGTGGTGGGAGAAGTATGTCCGCTGCTGGTACAAGAGGTTCGTTCACTACATTCTTAGCACCGGGCTTCAGAGACTGTCGTGAAAGCCACTTTCTTACATGGTAGTGTTTCTCTACAGCGCGACTGTCCCATTCGCAAAGGAAACATGAATATTTAGTTTATCCCAGTTGCATTCCTAGCAAAAGAGAAATGACTTTCAAGTCACCACACATTTTCCAATGAAGATCATTGTACTTCAGAACATGTAATAGATTTTTCAAGTTATCATAGGATTCGTTCCCCGTGAAGCATATCCAACAGGAAGGGAGTTATATTTGTTGCCAATGTTCAACAATACTGCTGAACTGCTTTTAAACTCACTTTCGAAGCATCAACAAACAGTCGCCATTCCTCTGGCGTGTGATGCAGATCTAAAGAGCACATCAGGTTGAGAATGCCGTTACAAAAGCATACGTATCTCGCCATCCTTTTCGTAAAAACAAATCAAGTCTTTGTGTCGGTCACGATACGCTGAAATACGTACATCATTATCCAATACATTCCACTTCTTAAGCCTTGATCCAAGCAATTCAGCTTTATTTTTGTTTAATCCCAGATCACGAAAGAGGTCATTGGGGGATAATATGAGGCGTTTAATATTTCTCTGAGGGAATATAATCCTCGTCTTTTCCACTTTCGTGAGTAGTTAATGGAATACATTCCTCTTCATCTAAAGGAGAGTTTACGCATCAGGCTAGGAATGCCGTTACAGGTGGCTGTGATACAGGATGCGCATCACTGTGAGGTACTACGGAATGGATGCTGGGATACTGCACAACTTTTTGCTTTTTGAAATTAATTCCTTTTGCTGCAGGAGTCATACAAAAGTAACAACCTGTTACATGATCTCTAGGTTCCCCCAGATCATCGGTATGGTGGCGAAAGTAATCGATGTTCCCTTTTTCCTCTAATCCACCCTTGAAGCCAAATCGAACAACGTTCACAGCAGAAGTTCGGCGTCCATGTCTTATCCAGCTCGCCAATCTGGCATCCAAAATAATGTTTATATGCTGTTCTAATTAAAGGGGTTATACGTTTCTATGTTGAACACTCACAATTTCGCCACATTTACAACAAAAACTATTACTAAAATTCACGCATTTACGAGACATAATGATTGCTATAAATCTCTGTTCGTGAGCTCATTATGTGCTACACCGATTGCTGTTATATCTAAATGAACGAAGCTTTTCAGCACTGCGTCAGACCGTTTGACCTAATCTGCCTCACTGGCACCTGTACCTATTGCATCCCCACTTCCGGTGTCGTTTATCTCGCCATCAAAAAGCACTTAAAAATGCAATAAAATAAGGTCACAGTGATAAATTCAAACATGAATATCTCCGAAATGATAACCGACTTTACTTTTTTATGAATACTTTCGATATCCCAAGGGTATGTTTATTAAAATGACTTACAATTTCCATGGGAATAATTTCTTGTTGATCAGTGTAATTACTACTACTCGACGCAGCACTTTTTCAGTTATCAATTTCTTGTTCTAGCTTCTCAGTAGGCTGTCTATCTATCTTGCAATACTTACTCCTTCTTTCCTTCAGGATGAGCACACGCAAGCAACGACTGAGAGGTATTTCGTGTTGACTTATCCGAGACGAAATATGTTTCCAATTGATGAAAACATTCTTAAACAAAATTTCAGTTTTTGTGAAAAGATCCGCAAAAATCACATCCTGTCTTTTCGGAGTAAATCTGTCAAATTTTCTTTAGATCTCTGCATTAGCCATTTTTGTTAATTAGCTAGCACCAAAAGACTGACTTCCTGTATCGTATGCCCTTTTTGATTTACTAGCACCCAAATACACAATCTGTTTCATGGCGTACTTGAAAATATAAATACGAAGCTCCTCACTGATTGCCCAGTTGGCAAGATTTGTTTCGACACACATCAGGATTCAGCTGGTTACTTGGTGATGCGAAAGATTGTATTTCCTCTTCCTGAGACCTGAGGATGAAGTGCTTCAGTTTAGTGCTTCCTCTTCAAGGCTTGAGGCTGTCTTCTACCCCAAGAGATGCAGTGCTCTAGTTTGGTGCTTCCTTTTCAAGCCCTGAAGCTGTCTTCTATGGGTTCTGTCCCAGACAAAGTTTTCACTTTTCCTTGATGGTCTCTTTCGATTTTGAGCCACATTTCAAAGAACACCCCTCTCTTTGCAGTGCCCTTAATTTGGCTCGTTTTCGGTACTCAGAATTAAACAACCTTGTCCTCGGAGGACTCAAACTTCTTCCTGAAAAAAAGAAAATATCAGTTCAAAAGTCTATTCAGAACAATATCATGTTCCTCAGAATAATTCTTGTATTTTATACAACTAACATGTTGTTAATATAATAGTTACAAAAACAACAACAAACTAATAAATATTTCATGGAAAAAAATTTGCCAGAAAAAAGTTGTCTATAAGCTTACCCTCGTTTGATTCATTATTTATAGCGTCATAAAAACTGCTTTTAATTTGAATATTCCGTAATCTGACCCTAAATGTCTTTAGAATCAGATGGTATTTTGGTTATACATAAGAGTGCTTCTGAAAAAATTCACCAAAAGAAATCTTGGTTACAATAAAAACCAAAAAAAAAAAAAAAAAAACAGAAAAAACCTGATGGCTGTGTAAAATGGTTTGGTTTCATAAAGTTTTAGATTATTCCTTGTTGTAAAGGAATTTTTGTATACTGCGCAATTCTAATTTTTTTATGCAGGTGCATGTAGGCAGGTTTTTCTTTTTTCGGGATTTAGTGACTACCAAAAGCAATTCTAAAGGCTATAAGTAGTCACATTGTTTAATTAGACTAGACCAAATGGATTTATTTCGTTTTGGTTTCCATCAGTTTTTATTTTCTTCAATAATCCATTTCAAAAAGAACAAAAAATGCACGCAGACGTCCGAGAAGGGGAAGGGGAGGTTTTGTGAATACCAAAGTTACTACAGATTTTATTAGGTTACCCCACTCCTTAGGCATTAGAACCTTCCTTTTCCTTTTAAATAAAATATTCACACAAAGAAATGAAGTCGGTGAAACATTCACACAAATAATATTGCTTTACTCCTAACACATCACAGCAGAATCGAACATTTTGTGTTTGCTCAAGGTTATGCAATGTAGATCCTGAAATTAGGAAATGAAAATCATAGTCCCATTTTGAAGTTAACATAACTAACCTTGTGTGAGAAAATTAGATAGAATAAGGCAGATTATATTAATTTATGAAGTATGCTTTATGGAATCTTCCATTTGCCCTACATGGGTTGACGTTAGATTATAATTAGCTAGTTCACTCTAGAATGATAGGTTACATTTTTTTATTGATTAAATGAACATTTATTTTCTTTTGCCCTTTCTCTTAGTGAAAACGTAAAAGTTCTTGGTCCAGATAAAGTAATTAATTACTTAATATTTAAATAAATAAACAGTATATACCTTTAAGCGTTGATGTATGAAAAAACAATCATGAAACAGGGAGAGAAACCTTAACGCACCTACACCGAAGAGCCAAAACTTTATACCCAGTGAGTCTTTATGAAAATCGAAGCAATTGCACATAAACGACAGCGCGTGTGAAGGTCAAAAACGTTATAAATAACACCTGATACTGAACTTAGTTAATCATTGTTATTCGTGTTCTTCAGATGGGAAAAGCAGCGAAATTTAGCGAGCTTGACAAAGGTCAGGTTGTAATGGCCAGACCACTGGGTCAGGGTATTTCTGAGATAGGTAAGGCTTATAAGGTGCTAATGGTCAACTGTGGTTAGTACCTTCAAAAAGTGGCCCGAAGAGGGAAAAACCGCGAACCGCCAGCTAGGAGTGTGCTGACCTCGGCTCATCGATATAAGCGGTGAGCGAAATCTATCACATATGGTACCAGACAGCAGAAGGGATACAGGGATACAACTCACCGGAAATTTGAATTCTGGTGACAGAAGTAATATGTCGCAACACACACTACATCAAACCCTTCAGAAAATGGGAGTTGACGCAGGCCACTCCACTGCTCATGCTAACCTAGATTCACCGTCGAAAATTCCTACAATGGACACGCGGATATCAAAACTGGGCTTTGAATGATTGGAAGAAGGTCGTCTGGTCCGACGAATATCATTTCCTGTTGCCCCGTGTGGACGGCCGGGTACGTGTGCGTCGTTTACCTGGGGAAGTGTTGGCACCAGGATGCACCACGGGACAAAAGCAAGCCAATGGAAGAAGTGTAATGCTTTGGGAAATGTGTTGCTGGGAAACTATGGGCCCAGTCTTTCATGTACAGGAAACTATGAAGTCTCCCACCTACCTAAATATCATTGCAGACCACGTACATCCTTTCATGTCACGGTATTTTTTCTAGTAGTGCATTCTTACAAAAGAGCATGCAACGTAGCACACTTCCCACAGTTTTTGTGAATGATTCGTGGAACATGAAGAAGACTTCTAGATTTTGCCCTGATCTCCAAATTTCCCAGACATCAATCCAACTGAGCACCTGTGGTTTGTGTTGGAACAGCAAATACGACCTGCAGCGGCTGAACCACGTAATTTACATGAGTTAAAGGATTTACTGGAAACGTTTTGGTACTATATCCGCAAGACACCTTTTGAAATCTCGTAGCGTCCATGTCTCCCTGGAAAAGAGCAATTTTGGCTGCACATGTAGGACCAAAATCATATTACGCAGATGGTCATAATGTTTGGCGTTTCGGTGTATGTGTACGAAGAAGTAGGCTTCAAATGTTAGAAAATATGTCTTTCTTGATTCTGTACAAGTTAAACACGTCACTATATCCTGTGCGGAAGCTCGGAGCCACTTTAAGGATGAAACCAGCACTGATTGAGGTACATTTCGCCAGCCCCCCCACCCCGGCAAATGCAAAATTCAACAGTGCCATTCGTTTGTGCTACGTTTGTGCTGGTTTGTGCTGCAAACCGTGTCGTTTGTGCTAGCATAGTTTTTGAGATATTCAAAATATAAATTGGGGGGGCTGGGGAAATGGTCGGCCCCCCACCCCGGCAAAGGCAAAATTCAACAGTGCCATTCGTTTGTGCTACGTTTGTGCTGGTTTGTGCCGCAAACCGTGTCGTTTGTTCTACGTTTGTGCTGGTTTGTGCCGCAAACCGTGTCGTTTGTGCTAGCATAGTTTTTGAGATATTCAAAATATAAATTGGGGGGGCTGGGGAAATGGTCAGCCCCCACCCCGGCAAATTCTAAATTCAACAATGCCATTCGTTTGTGCTACGTTTGTGCTGGTTTGTGCTGCAAACCGTGTCGTTTGTGCTAGCATAGTTTTTGAGATATTCAAAATATAAATTGGGGGGCTGGGGAAATGGTCAGCCCCCAGGTACATTTCGCCAGCTGTGCCGCAAACCATGTCGTTTGTGCTGGCATAGTTTTTGAGCTATTTAAAATAAAATTTTGGAAGCTGGGGAAATGCTTAGCCCCCACTCCCGCAAATTCAAAATCTAACAGTGCCATTCGTTTGTGCTACGTTTGTGCTGGTTTGTGCCGCAAACCGTGTCGTTTGTGCTAGCTTAGTTTTTGAGATATTAAAAATATAAATTAAGGGGGTATTCTCAGCCCCCTCTCCGGCAAATTCAAAATTCAACAGTGCCATTCGTTTGTGCTACGTTTGTGCTAGTTTGTGCCGCAAACCTTGTCGTTTGTGCCGCAAACCTTGTCGTTTGTGCTAGCATAGTTTTTGAGCTATTCAAAATATAATTTTGAGGGGGCTGAGGAAATGTTCAGCCCTCCACTCCCGCAAATTCAAAATTCAACAGTGTCATCCGTTTGTACTACGTTTGTGCTGGTTTGTGCCGCAAACCGTGTTGTTTGAGCTAGCATAGATTTTGAGATATTTAAAATATAATTTGGGGGGGGGGGCTGAGGAAATGTTCAGCCCTCCACTCCCGTAAATTCAAAATTTAACAGTGTCATTCGTTTATGCTACGTTTGTGCTGGTTTATGCGACAAACCGTGTCGTTTGTGCTAGCTTAGTTTTGGAGATATAAAGTACCTAAATTTCGTTGTCAACCATTTCCTCAGCCCCGCCCTCTTCCCACCCCAAATTCAAAATTTAGTATAGCCATTCGTTTGTGCAGGTTAGTGCCGGAAACCCTGTCGTTTGTGCTAGCTTAGCTTCCGAGTTATCAAGTACCCAAATTTCGGTGTCGACCATTTCCCCAGCCTGTTTTGAATATAACATAAATTTGGCGGGTTGGGGGAATGCTCCCCTCCCCCGCATCCTACAAGTTCAAAATTCAACACAACCATTCGTTTGTGCTGGTTTGTGCCACAAAACGTGTCGTTTGGGGTAACTTAGTTTTCGAGATATTTCTGCGAACAAGCCTTTCTTTAATAACAAACAGATCATGATTCTACAGTGAGCACGAGGTCATAAATGATGCACAGTGGATCAGTGGCATTAGATCATCTGGAGTGACCAAATAATTTGATTCATAACAAAAGGAGGACATTTGTACGTATGACGCTGACAACATGATCCGAACCCTACTGTACCTACATTCAAACAGTAAAGCATCCTACTGCCGTTATGATGTGGGGTTGCATCTCAGCTCATGGAGTGGGTAGACTGCGTAACATTGAAGGTAACATGAATGCTGCCCATTATATACAAGTACTGGAGAAAGTTTCCAAATAGTGATATCATCTTTCAGGACGACAACGTGCCCTGCCATCGGACACGAGTAGTGGACAGGTGGTTGGTTTCTAAATCTGTCGGGAGGTTGCCTACACAATAGCCGAATCTTAATCCGATCGAAAACTTTGGATGAAACTGAAACAGGTGAGTACGAGAAATCCTACAAATCAAGTAAAGTTACTTGAAGCTATGATTTCATGTTGGTATCATCTAACATCAAAGGATGAACTTGAACACCTTTTGAGTAGTATGTACAGGAGATGTGTCTTAGCAATTAAAAACAAAGGCAACCCCAATAATTATTAGACAATTTTATGTATGTGTACATACAAATAATTGTCTTATAATAATTATGCATAATAATTATGGATACATTATGTATGTGTACATACAGAGAAGTATGTCTTGAAAGAGATGTAAGGACAGGTGATGCGTAACATCACAGCCTCTCCTTGACAAATGTCAACCCCGCCTTCTCGTGGTACATCCTGTTCCCACTAAAGGGGCTCTGACGACCGCCAATAGTGGTATAACTATACCATCGGGATTTGAGGAAATGCTATCTCACATTCACCAACCCGCTTGGCCAGCGTGGTGAGTTATGGTCAAATCCCTCCAAAATGACTCCACAACTTAAATCTTGGCCCTCAGTCTCCGGCAGCTGGAATGTACCATGCCAAGGCAGTGCCCAATGCGACATGAAGGCAGAGGTTGCTAAAAATCCCCGGAGGACCGGACTAGGCTGCCATCTGATGATGACCTTGGCTACGTATAATGGACACTCGCTATCTTCTGATTCAAGGGAATTGGAAGAGGAACTACAAAGGATCAAGTGGAACATCGTCGGGCTAAGTGAAATAAGGAGAAAAGGAGAAGATCTCATTGAACTGAAAAGTGGACATCTCTTCTACTATCGTGGGACAGATACTGGCAGAACTAGTGGTGTTGGATTTATAATAAACAAGAAACTGAAGGATAAAGTTGTAGAATTTGAAAGTTCCTCTGACAGAGCTGCACGACTCGTTATCCAACTCTCGAGAAGATACAAGGCTCAGATTATTCAAACTTATGCACCCACCACAAGTCATCCTGAAGAAGAAATTGAAGAATTTTATGAGGAAATTCGTCATCTAAATAATAAAGGTAAGCAGCACTTGAAGATAATTATGGGAGATTTCAATGCAAAAATTGGGAAACTGCAACAGAATGAAACTTCAGTAGGTAAATTCGGTCACGGCAACAGAAACCAGCGTGGAATACTCTCGTTGAGTTTGCAGAGGCAGAAGGGTTTTTCATCTTGAACTCCTTTTTCAAGAAAAAGCCACACAGGAAATGGACATGGAGACATCCAAATGGGATGACAAGTGAAATTGATTTTATTATGTGTAACAAAAAATTCGTCATAGAAGACTGCAGTGTGCTAAACAAGTTCAACACAGGCAGTGACCATAGATTGGTGAGATGTAAGATGCACCTTAACACTAAACTCGAACGTGGCAAGCTCATAAGACAAACAAAATGTATTGACATAACCAACCATAAAAAACACCATAATACCTTCAAGTTGGAACTGAAGAACAGATTCTCTGCTTTAGAAGGCCTAACATCGGAAGAAGTGGATATTTCTGAAATTAACAGAAAAATAACCAAAGCTCTTATGGAAACAGCAACAAAATTAGCTGGGTCTAAGAACAAGTTGCATGTGAACAAATTATCAGGAAAAACCAAAATGTTGATGCAAAAAGAAGAGTGATGAGGACAACTAAAGAAGATGTGACTTCAAAATTGGAATATATAGAGCAATGCAAGACAGTACGAAAAAGTATCACTGAAGACGTATAGAAATTCAACTGTGATCTAGTGAGGAAAGCAACTGAAAACAACCAAAGCCTAAAGATAGCAAAAGGACATCTCAGTAAGGGAAGAAAACAGATTATGGCACTGAAAAAAGAAGATGGTTCTGTAACAAGAAATGGAAGCGAAATTTTGACAAGAGTAAAAGATTGCTACTCCAAATTATATGAAAGGGATGATACATGTTCTCCAGACATCATGAAAGGTACCAGTACCAGAGTTCTTCCAGTCTTCCCAGCAGAAGTTGCACATGCAATCAAAAACATGAAGCGGGGAAAAGCTCCAGGAAAAGATGGAATTACTGTAGACACCATACAAGAAGAAAGTGGAGAAATCGAAACACTACTCGCCCAAATTTACACTCGATGCCTTAATGAAGGGAAGATTTATGAGGATTAGAACAACGCTACAATGATCCTGCTACATAAAAAAGGCGACATTGAAGATCTCAGGAACTACAGACCTATCAGCCTCCTATCAGTGGTTTATAAAATCTTCACTAAAGTTCTTTCACACCGCTTAAAGGTAACACTGGACATGGCTCAACCGAGAGAACAAGCTGGATTCAGGAGTGGCTACAGCACTATAGATCATATCCACGTATTGAGAGAACTAATTGAAAGAGCGAGGGAATATGAACTTCCATTATGCATGGCTTTTGTCGATTATGAAAAAGCCTTTGATTCGGTGAAACCATCAGCAGTTACAATGGCTCTGAAATCCTACGGTATTGAAGATGCATACATTAATATTATTAATAACATCTATCAAAATGCAAGTGCAAAGATTCGGCTGTTTGAAAATACAACACACATAAGAATTGGAAAGGGAGTGAGACAAGGTGACACCATATCTCCGAAGCTCTTTAATGCCACATTGGAAAATGTTTTTCAATCACTGAACTGGGAAAACAAAGGGATAAAGATTAATGGAGATTATCTAACCCACCTTCGTTTTGCTGATGACGTAGTCATTTTTGCAACTACCCCATCAGAGCCGCAGAGTATGATCCGGGAACTTGCTGACAAGAGTAAAGAAGTGGGATTAAAAATGAACTTTCAGAAGACAAAAGTGACGTTCAATGCTTTTACAAAAAATGAAGATTTATCGATTGATGGAGAAAAGCTGGAGACAACCAACACCTACATTTATCTTGGACAGCAGATATCAAGTGAGGGTCACATTGATGAAATTAATCGGCGTACAAAACTTGCCTGGAGAGCTTTTGGAAGGAACAGCATAATTTTCAAGAGCAATATGCCATTATGCCTTAAAAGAAAAGTGTTTGATCAATGCATTCTTCCAGTGCTTACGTATGGTGCAGAGACGTGGACCTTAACTAAAAGAGACATACAAATTCTGCAGACAACTCAAAGCAGCATGGAGAGGTGCATGCTTGGTGTAACCAGGAGAGATAAGAAGAGAAATTCGTGCATCCGAAAAATGACAAGAGTGGAAGATATCATGATCAGAGTTAAATCCCTGAAATGGCAATGGGCTGCACATACTGCCAGAAGGACAGACCATCGATGGACAGCCGAAATTTTAGATTACATTCCAAGGGACAGGAAAAGACCCAGAAGAAGACCACATGGAAGATGGGTGGATGAAATTCGAAAGTAAGCGGGAGTGATATGGAGGAGACTGGCACAAGACAGACCGTTGTGGAGGAAACTTGGGGAGACCTTCGTCCAGCAGTGGATTGATAATGGTTGTCAATGATGATGATGATGATGTCTTGAAACATATTTGACATTCATTGACTAAATGACCAAGTTTAACGAGTTCTATTTTTTCTTATTTCTCGTAACTTAAACAGTTTGTACTTAACCAGAAAAAAAAGAAGTTTATGTTAGCTTTACAATTTCTTTCTGTCTTCTCATCCACTTCATGTACAAAAATGCAGATATGTTAGATCTGTAAAACGTTTTGAATTCCTTACGAAATTGTTTTTAAAATAATGTACAGCCGTCGGTGGAGCAGTGGTCTAAGCGATGGCTTCTGATCATTCGTCCGAAAGGGGTCTGGGTTTGAATCCCGTCAGGCATGGGTGTTGTGTTTGTCTTACGACACTGGCTCTCTAAGCATAGAATCTGTCCTGAATGAAATTCCACTCAGCTAGTTGACATAAACCAGACGCGAAGAAGGTTCTCAGAAACACAAACCAAGCCCACACAAAGCAAGAGTTCCAATCGCATTCGAAATTTCGAACGACGAGGTCTAACCGGAGATCCTCCTGGGGCTGTCAATTTGATGAAAAAGTTGCATGTTAATCCCGAAAATGTGAATATCTCTGGATTCAAACCAAGTCCATGAAACTACTTCTGTGAGATACATTTAATCGAAGAGTTGTTGGTCAGTCTTCGTAAAAGATTATACAAAAATGCCGAAGGTGTCAGTAGTAGATACATCTCTACTACTTGAGTTGTTATTGAAATTTAGAGACAGCATTGTGGATTGTAATGGAGTTATTCAGCCTCCATCTAGTGATATTTGGGGGAAACTGTGCGGACTTTTAGATCACAAGTGCTCCAAAAAATATTTGTATACTATTGTGAAGTTAAATAGATTTGGAAGTTGGAATATTCTCGGGCTGACTGTGAAACAGTCTGTTGCTGAAGAAATAGCTCCCACGAATGACCCTGCTGAAGAAATAGCCCCTACGAATGACCCTGCTGAAGGGGAATCGGAATATTCTTCAAAAGATGAAGAAGCCCCTCTCGGAAACAACAGTTTATATGAAAGTTTGCAATTTACCATAACCCTTACCCCAGCAGAGTGGTATATTTTATGTCCGAAGGAAGTTGTCTACAAGTGCCAGGATAGATCTTATTTTGCAAGAACATCACGTGCTTACCAAATACTTAGCCCAAATGTATGGTCACACATCGTAAACGATCATTTTTCCGAAAAAACGCTCGCGCCTTGTACTTTGTCTTTCAAACGAGCTAAAGTATTTAAAGACTCGGATAATTTTGTTAAAATATCGGGTGAATGTGTGGAATGCAAGTCAAAATTAACTGGTAGCATGGATGCAGCCCCATCTGAAGTATCGAGTGCTGTATTTCATTGTACCTATCAAGGACATTTTAAGAGCTGTCGGTCGGTCCGCCGACGAAGAATTTCTGGCCCAATCAGAAGTTTAATCTCCCGCACGTTAATAGAAAAAAATGTTTCTCCTGACTTAATTCGGAGAATGGAAGCACAAAAATGTATGACGTTTGGTGACTTGGAGCCAAAAAGTTTATCGTCTGCAAACGCACTTCGAGTTATGAAGTGTAAGGAAATAAAAAAGGAAGAGAACAGGAAAATCCTATTTTAAGCATAAGCGAAATGAAGTACAACATTGAATATCAAGGAGTTTTAAAGGCCACTGGACAAGATCCATTTTTTGTTTATTATTGGATGCCGTCGCAACTTCACGTATATCGCTCATTCTGCTGTGATGCTAAATGCTCTAAAATTTCCTTAGATGCTACTGGTGGAATTATAAGACGTTTAGTCAGACCCTACGGAAACAAATCGGCTCAAATATTTCTTTACGAAATTACAGTTAATGACATAACAAGTGGAATGCAATATTCCGTGTGCAATATGATCTCGGAGAAGCATGACAGCAATAGCATTTATCATTGGCTTGCTGAATGGAAGAAAGACGGTGCTCCTTCGCCAAAGGAAGTTGTAAGTGACCATTCAGTGGCACTTCTTTCGGCAATTGTAAGAGCCTTCACACAGTTCTCAAGCTTGTGGGATTATTTGCGTGCTTGCTCGTCCCTTCTTTTAGGACATGGAAAGGTCCCCATTCCAAACTCCTTCATTCGCTGTGATGTGGCTCACACAATTAAACTCATTGCATCCTGGAAAGTTTTATTCGGGCAGAACAATCGAACGCGTCAGCTATACATTCGCAGCCTCGCACAAATAGTGCAATCAACAGATATGACAGATGTCAAAGATTTATTCCGTGCAATATTCACCGTCGCTCTAAGCGAAACGAAAGGAACAGATGTTCACACTGGAGATGTAACTTCCTGTGAAATTGAAAAGAGTAAACTGAAACGCCGAATAGCGACAGGTCACTCTGAAACTGACGAATATGCAAGTGATAACAGGAATACAAGACGTTATGAAGAAAATGAATCTTTTGAACTAGGAACACATAATGAATTTTATACGTGGATTCAAAATTTAGTTGAAGAAGTGAAAAAAGAAATTGCTGGTCAGGAAGGGGACCATGATAACTTGCAATACTTGCCCGACATAGTCGATTACTGCTCGCGATTAGCAAAAACCTTGTCACTTTGGTCTGCTGTTATGGTACTGATATTCTGCTACGGGAAAACTACAGCAAGCAGTGCTCCAGTGGAAAGTAGTTTCAATGATCTAAAACACCGAGTGCTTTGTGGAAAAAAATCCCATTGAGAGCCGACGATTTTCTAAAGTTGCATATAAAATCCTTAGAGGGCACCATGAATTTGGTTGCATCCGAAAACAGAAAACTAATTTTACCTAGCGCTGAAACAGACATTACCGCTTCTGCTGAAACTGATGAAGTATCTCAACAGTATAGTGCAATAAGGCAGCATGATGATGCGATGCCAAATACCTCAGTTTCCAGTGAGACTCATATTTCAACGAAGTGCATCGCTTGTTCAAGAGGAGACTTCCTAAGTGGTGCACATACGTGTGTAGTATGCCACACTCCTGTCCACATCATTTTTGAATGCTCCCTTCCTATTTCTGATAACTCCGAAGAAGGTTATGGAGAAAAGCGCATATGTTTTAAGTGTGCCGCCAAAGAGAAAGAAAGAAGACACAGCCTGGAATTTAATGCTCAAGAGAACTGGAGAGGCCTTGCTTTGCCTCTTAAAAAATTCCTATCTAGAGCCACAGTCTGAGGTTTTGAAATGGGATTTTTCTAGAAAATCAAATGCAAAACCTTTAGCTATCTTAAAAAACGGAAATAGAAATCTGGATTTGAAAGCAATCAAAGCTGGGAGTGCACGTTTCATATTATCAAATACATGCGCTTTTGATTCTTTCGTACAGGTTTTGGCTTGTGCAATGTGTGGCAGCGCACAATACGAAACATTTCTCAAATCAATGACTGATTGCGAATTATTAGAAATTGTAAAAAGTATAGTTACTTCTCGAATTACTTCGAAAACGTATCAGAAACGAGCTTCATTGCTCTTGGAGTTCTGTGAGGTCGTTGATCTACCTAGTGGCGTAAAAGAGATTTCTGCTGAATGCACAGCGACAAAAATAGTCGAAAACCTATTTCGACTGCATCCATCTGTAATAGAAAACACAAATTGTTCAGAAGAGAAGTGCTCTTCAAACAAGCAATTCAATAGGACAGTGGTGTTGTTTGCAATAAAAGGTGCCTCGTGTTTGAGTTGTATGGAAGACGATTTAGTCAAAAACTTCGGCAACACGGAGCGGATATGTGATCAGAAAAAATCCTGAAGGATCTTTGTGTCCAGGAATACAGAGGAGGAACTGCAAAATTTCTAACAATCACATTATCGTAGAGCTGCTAAACAGTTCCATTGGAAGGGAATATGAAAGTGACTTAAGTATACCTCTATTAGAAATTCCACGAACACTATGTTTGGATCAGAGAACATTTTACCTCAGGAGTGCAATAGCATTTCCTGGAGGCCATAAAACGAAAAATGTCGTAGGACATTATGTGGTTGTGTGCTATAGGGCAGACGGCTACTGGGAAATATACAAAGATCTGGTAGACAAGAAAGTAAGTTGCTCTGGAAATGCGAAAATGAAATGCCAGCTGCTAATATATACGATTTAACACTATATTATATCTATTGTATATGTACTTAAAAGCCCAAAAATGAACTTACCAAAACACATTTTTGAAGATGACAATCCGATTTTTGATGTAAATGTGACAAGGATAGTAAGTCAGATAATATCCGAAAACTTGAAATTTCATCGTCCTGGAGCGGGACTCGAAACCGCGTCTCCCAGATAGCACTCGGGTGTGCTAACCACTACACCACCCAGAACGACCAAGTCTCAAGTTTCCGATTAATTTGAGTCTTGTCACATATACACCAAAAATTGGAATGTCATCTTCAAAAATTTGTATTATATGGTGTAATCCCGTATTTTTCATGATTTATCTGCTCCTCCTGGCAATCACGGGATATTATTCTTAACCTCCAGATTCGCTAAACATGAATGCCGGTTGCTTCGACTGGCGAATCCTGTGATAGTTATATTAAATTAATCGGAAACTTGAGACTTTATCGTTCTGGGTATTATAGTGGTTAGCATACCCGGGCGCTATCGGGGAGACGCAGATTCGAGTACCGCTCCATGACGATGAAATTTTCAAAGTTTTCAGATATTATCTGACTTACCATCCTTGTCACATTTACATCAAAAATCGGATTGTCATCTTCAAAAATTTGTATTATATATTGTAATCCCGTATTTCTTTCATGATTTACCAAAACAAATTAACTTTTCTGTAAAATTCTGTTTGATGAGTTTGTTGAATATATTTATCAAACAGTAATACTTTCTGGAGAACAATCTCTTATCCTCAGCTGTTCAAATGATCATACTCCGGATTCTTCCGAAAGTATTACTGTTGTAAAATTTTTTAAAAAAAAATCATGAAACATAGTTTTACAGAAAAAATATTTATTTTTCTGGTAGGTTTATTTTTGTGTTTTAAGTATCATTTCATGAATATATCATCATCATCATCATTGTCAACCATTATCAATCCACTGCTGGACGAAGGTCTCCCCAAGTTTCCTCCACAACGGTCTGTCTTGTGCCAGTCTCCTCCATGTCACTCCCGCATATTTTCGAATTTCATCCACGCATCTCCCATGTATTCTTCTTCTGGGTCTTTTCCTGTCCCTTGGAATCCAATCTAAAATGTCGGCTGTCCATCGATGATCTGTTCTTCTGGCAGTATGTCCAGCCAATTGCCATTTCAGGGATTTAACTCTGATCATGATGTCTTCCACTCTCGTCATTTTTCGGATCCACGAGTTCCTCTTCTTATCTCTCCTGGTTATACCAAGCATGCACCTCTCCATGCTTCTTTGATTTGTCTGCAGCCTTTGTATGTCTCTTTTAGTTAAGGTCCACGTCTCTGCACCATACGTAAGCAATGGAAGGATACATTGATCAAACACTTTTCTTTTAAGATATAATGGCGTATTGCTCTTTAAAATTATGCTGTTTCTTCCAAAAGCTCTCCAGGCAAGTTTTGTACGCCGATTAATTTCATCAATGTGACCCTCACTTGATATCTGCTGTCCAAGATAAACGTACGTGTCTGTTACCTTCAGCTTTTTCCCATCAATCGATAAATCTTCATTTCTTGTGAAAGCATTGAACATCACTTTTGTCTTCTGAAAGTTCATTTTTAATCATGAAAGAAATACGGGATTACGCCATATAATACAAATTTTGAAGATGACAATCCGATTCGCTAAACATGAATGCCGGTTGCTTCGACTAGCGAATTCTGTGATGGTTAAATTCAAATTGATCGGAAGCTTGAAACTTGGTCGTTCTGGGTTGTGTAGTGGTTAGCATACCCGGGCGTTTTCTGGGAGACGCGGGTTCGATTCCCGCTCTAGGACGATGAAAATTTTCTAGTTTTCGGATATTATCTGACTTACCATCCTTGTCACATTTGTGCCAAAAATCGGATTGTCATCTTCAAAATTTGTATTTCATTTTTAATCCCACTTCTTTAGACTTCTCAGCAAGTTCCTGGATCATACTCTGCAGCTGTGATGGGGTAGTTGCAAAAATGACTACGTTATCAGCAAAACGAAGGTGGGTTAGATAACCTCCATTAATCTTTATCCCTTTGTTTTCCCAGTTCAGTGATTGAAAGACATTTTCCAATGCGGCATTAAAGAGCTTCGGAGATATGGTGTCACCTTGTCTCACTCCCTTTCCAATTTTTATGTGTGTTGTATTTTCAAACAGCCGAATCTTACAGTCAGCCGAATCTTACAGAAGTAGTTTCATGGACTTGGTTTGCATTTTCATAGATGTTATTAATAATATTAATGTATGCATCTTCAATACCGCAGGATTTCAGAGCCATTGTAATTGCTGATGGTTTCTCCGAATCAAAGGTTTTTTCATAATCGACAAAAGCCATGCACAATGGAAGTTCATATTACCTCGCTCTTTCAATTAGTTCTCTCAGTACGTGGATATGATCTATTGTGCTGTAGCCACTCCTGAATCCAGCTTGTTCTCTCGGTTGAGCCATGTCCAGTGTTACCTTTAAGCGGTGTGTCGATAAAAGCCATGCACAATGGAAGTTAATGAATATATATATATACATATGTATAACTATACCATCGGGATTAGAGGAAATGCTATCCCACACTCACCAACCCGCTTGGCCAGCGTGGTGAGTTATGGCCAAACCCCTCCAAAATGACTCCACAACTTAAATCTTGGCCCTCAGCTCCGGCAGCTGGAATGTACCTGGCCAAGGCAGCGGCCAGTGCGACATGAAGGCAGAGGGTGCTAAGAATCCCCGGAGGACCGGACTAGGCTGCCATCTGATGCTGACCTTGGCGACGTATAACGGACGCTCCCTATCTTCTGATTCAAGGCTTCTTGAATTGGAAGAGGAACTACAAAGGATCAAGTGGGACATCGTGGGGCTAAGTGAGGTAAGGAGAAAAGGAGAAGATCTCATTGAACTGAAAAGTGGACATCTCTTCTACTATCGTGGGACAGATACTGGCAGAACTAGTGGTGTTGGATTTATAATAAACAAGAAACTGAAGGATAAAGTTGTAGAAGTTGAAAGTTCCTCTGACAGAGCTGCACGACTCGTTATCCAACTCTCGAGAAGATACCAGGCTCAGATTATTCAAACTTATGCACCCACCACAAGTCATCCTGAAGAAGAAATTGAAGAATTTTATGAGGAAATTCGTCATCTAAATAATAAAGGTAAGCAGCACTTGAAGATAATTATGGGAGATTTCAATGCAAAAATAGGGCAACGGCAACAGAATAAAACTTCAGTAGGTAAATTCGGTCACGGCAACAGAAACCAGCGTGGAAATACTCTCGTAGAGTTTGCAGAGGCAGAAGGGTTTTTCATCTTGAACTCCTTTTTCAAGAAAAAGCCACACAGGAAATGGACATGGAGACATCCAAATGGGACGACAAGTGAAATTGATTTTATTATGTGTAACAAAAAATTCGTCATAGAAGACTGCAGTGTGCTAAACAAGTTCAACACAGGTAGTGACCATAGATTGGTGAGATGTAAGATGCACCTCAACACTAAACTCGAACGTAGCAAGCTCATAAGACAAACAAAATGTATTGACATAACCAACCTTAAAAAACACCATAATACCTTCAAATTGGAACTGAAGAACAGATTCTCTGCTTTAGAAGGCCTAACATCGGAAGAAGTGGATATTTCTGAAGTTAACAGAAAAGTAACCAAAGCTCTTATGGAAACAGCAACAAAATTAGCTGGGTCTAAGAACAAATTGCATGTGAACAAATTATCAGGAAAAACCAAAATGTTGATGCAAAAAAGAAGAGTGATGAGGACAACTAAAGAAGATGTGACTTCCAAAGTGGAATGTATAGAGCTATGCAAGACAGTACGGAAAAGTATCACTGAAGACGTAAGGAAATTCAACTGTGAACTAGTAAGGAAAGCAATTGAAAACAACCAAAGCCTAAAGATAGCAAAGGGACATCTCAGTAAGGGGAAAAACAGATTATGGTACTGAGAAAAGAAGATGGTTCTGTAACAAGAAATAGAGGCGAAATTTTGACAAGAGTAAAAGATTTCTACTCCAAATTATATGAAAGGGATGATACATGTACTCCAGACATCATGAAAGGTACCAGTACCAGAGTTCTTCCAGTCCTTCCAGCAGAAGTTGCACATGCAATCAAGAACATGAAGCGGGGAAGAGCTCCAGGAGAAGATGGAATTACTGTAGACATCATACAAGAAGCAAGTGGAGAAATCAAAACAGTACTCGCCCAAATTTTCACTCGATGCCTTAATGAGGGGAAAATTCCTGAGGATTGGAACAACGCTACAATGATCTTGCTACATAAAAAAGGTGACATTGAGGATCTCAGGAACTACAGACCTATCAGCCTCCTATCAGTGGTTTATAAAATCTTCACTAAAGTTCTTTCACACCGCTTGAAGGTAACACTGGACATGGCTCAACCGAGAGAACAAGCTGGATTCAGGAGTGGCTACAGCACAATAGATCATATCCACGTACTGAGAGAACTAATTGAAAGAGCGAGGGAATATGAACTTCCATTGTGCATGGCTTTTATCGATTATGAAAAAGGCTTTGATTCAGTGAAACCATCAGCAGTTGCAATGGCTCTGAAATCCTGCGGTATTGAAGATGCATACATTAATATTATTAATAACATCTATGAAAATGCAAGTCCAAAGATTCGGCTGTTTGAAAATACAACACACATAAAAATTGGAAAAGGAGTGAGACAAGGTGACACCATATCTCCGAAGCTCTTTAATGCTACATTGGAAAATGTCTTTCAATCACTGAACTGGGAAAACAAAGGGATAAAGATTAATGGAGATTATCTAACCCACCTTCGTTTTGCTGATGACATAGTCATTTTTGCAACTACCCCATCAGAGCTACAGAGTATGATCCAGGAACTTGCTGACAAGAGTAAAGAAGTGGGATTAAAAATGAACTTTCAGAAGACAAAAGTGATGTACAATGCTTTTACAAGAAATGAAGATTTATCGATTGATGGAGAAAAGCTGGAGATAACAGACACGTACGTTTATCTTGGACAGCAGATATCAAGTGAGGGTCACATTGGTGAAGAAATTAATCGGCGTACAAAACTTGCCTGGAGAGCTTTTGGAAGAAACAGCATAATTTTCAAGAGCAATATGCCATTATGTCTTAAAAGAAAAGTTTTTGATCAATGCATCCTTCCAGTGCTTACGTATGGTGCAGAGACGTGGACCTTAGCTAAAAGAGACATACAAAGGCTGCAGACAACTCAAAGAAGCATGGAGAGGTGCATGCTTGGTATAACCAGGAGAGATAAGAAGAGGAACACGTGGATCCTAAAAATGACAAAAGTGGAAGACATCATGATCAGAGTTAAATCCCTGAAATGGCAATGGGCTGGACATACTGCCAGAAGAACAGACCATCGATGGACAGCCGAAATTTTAGATTGGATTCCAAGGGACAGGAAAAGACCCAGAAGAAGACCACATGGAAGATGGGTGGATGAAATTCGAAAGTATGCGGGAGTGACATGGAGGAGACTGGCACAAGACAGACCGTTGTGGAGAAAACTTGGGGAGACCTTCGTCCAGCAGTGGATTGATAATGGTTGACAATGATGATGATGATGATATTCTATATTTCTATTTTTGGATGTGCAATTTTGCTACAATTCCGTTGGCGTGTAACGTTGAACGACGAACGCGAAAGATAACTACCAGCTACCAGAAGAAAGAAGTACGCAATATTGGTATCGAAACAAAAGTACCAGTAGTGTGGTTTGGCCTATATATGTTATGGTTTCTGTTACGCGTATGTACAATATCTACAGTTAATTAATTTGTCTAGATATGTAATGTTTATGTTCTAAATAATAACTTGAATGATACTAAGCAATGGGCATCATATAAGCAATGGGCATCATATAAGCCATGGCATATACACATGTGTAGATGGTAAATTACTAATTACTG
This sequence comes from Macrothele yani, assembly GCA_039090855.1. NCBI lineage: Eukaryota > Metazoa > Arthropoda > Arachnida > Araneae > Macrothelidae > Macrothele > Macrothele yani. The sequence goes on along the minus strand of CM077007.1, from coordinate 76,015,585 downwards.
GCTTGCTTCAAATGTGGGAAAATTTATGATGGCAGGAACGTAAACACACTGGTTTAAATATTAATAACGGTGTATCACAATTACAGAAAGTTTTCGTAATGATGATTATTTGTTTTAGCTTTCTTTAATGCAGAAATTATGGTTATAGTATTTTCATATTTATATTTTATTTTAACTGGTGAAGACATAACAGCTATATTTAGGTAATGTATATAAGAATCATGTCCTGTGTAGGCAAATATATGCTCACTTGGAATTTGTGGGTTTGCTCTTGTGTGTGATGATATATATATTATAATATTTCTTCTATGTATAAATTATGCAACCCTGATAGCAAATCTTAAAATGGCAACACTGTTTATGTATAGATTGATGAAAGTCAGATGATGTTTTGTCAGATGACTTACCTCTTAGTATTGTATATTCATTACATTTAATTAATTTAGTGGCTGTAAGCTACTCAAAAGTCTCAAGAGGGTGTTATGTATGTGAGAATAATAATTTTGGTATTTCAGATTTTTTTAGCAGAATTGATTTGGTGTCTATTTGTTTCAATTGTTGAACTAGTACAGGATGATACCAGTTTCTTTCGTGCTGATGAAGTATGAAATTAAAAGTTGCTGTCTTTAGCACGATATATTAAAAAAATTTACCAAACCGTAAACAAATTTTACATTTTATTCACGATCCAAACCCTTCAATGAAAGTGACAAGTACTTTCGAAGCCACAACGGCTTCATCCTCAGGCCGACTATGACACGGTACAAGAAACAAACCAGTCAATTTGTACTGTAATACGAAGCGCATCTGTTCATGAGTTTAATTGAATACGAGGCACATCTGTTCATGAGATGCGCCTCGTATTCCTGTTCATGAGATGCGCCTCGTATGTCATAGTCGGCCTGAGGATGAAGCCATTGTGGCTTCGAAAGTACTTGTCACTTTCATTGAACGGTTTTGGATCGTGAATAAATGTAAAATTTGTTTACGGTTTGGTAAATTGTTTTAATATATCGTGCTAAAGACAGCAACTTTTAATTTCATAGTACAGAATGTTGTACAATTTTATATCTTCACATGTGGTACTGAAAAAAGATTTGTTTCTTAATACTGATTTATATGAAATGAGTGAAACATTAAGAGAGAAAAATTATTATATTGGATCAAATATTAACATGTCAATATATATACGTATGTTCTCGTTGGTGAGTTTCCAGCTGGCTGAACCACAGATGGTGGCCGGCACTGTTTGCCACCATTTTTATGATGTTGAATGAATCGGTGTGGAATTGTTCCTCTATATAGTTTACCCTTTTTCTTCTCTCTAAGTCTCTTCCACATTTATCCGCCTTGGGTCAGCCTCCATGTCACTCCGGTCATTCATTCACCCATCTTCCATATGGATTTCTGTCTTTTGACGTCCAGTCTAATAATTCAGTTGCCTATCGGTGGTCAGTTTTGTAATATATGTACGTATGTGTAATATATACGGTATTTACCAAATTTCATTAGAGAGATCTGAATAAATGGTATTTGGTAAGGAATATCTGAATTGCAGTTCTAGATTAGAAATATTTCGCTACTTTCTTGAAAAAGTGGAGTTGCTTTGTGTACAAAGGAGAAAAGCTTTTTTGTTTCTTTCTTAAGGAGACTGCAAAAGTGTCCACGAGTTAATGCTGTTAATGCTGTTTTTGAAAGATCTCCTGACACATCGAGTTTGTATTCACGAACTTTTGTGCTGATGTTTTGGTATGTGCCTGCGGTGTATCCTACTGCCCCATTACTCAAAATTTGCTGCTTAAAAAACTTTTAATAATTTTGCCAGAATTATTTGCAATAGTGAATCATCCTTCGAACAAAAAGTGCTGCAATGAAGAAAATTGCTGAAATCCATCAGTTCCCATCATCTACAATAAACAAAATTATCCAGGATTTCCATATTAAAAACTGACAACTCTTACACCAACACTTACGTAGAAACCCAATTCATTGGTCCAGTCCCTTAACATGGTTCCTTTTCTTATAAGATTTTTAAACTCTTCAGAACTATAGGCTACACCCTCACTGTCAGACCTAACTTTCCTATAATAAAGTGTCCGCTAAAAGACAAAGATCCTGTCCTACCCCTGGACACCCATAAAGTTTATGCCATACCTATTTCATCCTCTTTAGGATTCTCGGTATACCTTGGGAGCTTTCACTGAAGCATAGCCGCCCGGGTGGCGCAGCGCTGGCTTCTGACGGTTCGCCCGCTACGGGTCCGGATTCGAATCCCGGTGAGACATGGATGTCGTGTTTGTCTTATGGTACTGTCGCTTTCTTTTCTCTGGAGTCAGTGTCCCAAAATTGGGAACGGGCGACTGCTTTATAGCCCAATGAGTTGCTCACGGTATTCGTAAAAGCTACTAGGAAAGAAGAACTACCGAAGCATCAATACTAACAGGCTGTGCCAAATGGTCTTCCAAACACAGCATTATATCAGCACTAACCCTTGAAAGCAGTCAGTTTCATGTCAATGTTGAATCTCAGAACAGTTGATTAGATAGAGAAGGCCTACAGAGAAAATGTGTGGCCTTGAAGAAGTTACTTTTTATTTCGTGAATTTAGTAACTCATATTTGGCATCACATTACCATGGTTCGTAATTTGGTGTCTTGGTCAAGACACCAAACTACATAGTTTCATAAGCATTAAAATTAATAAGAATGAAAAAAATGAGCATTCCAAATTTTCACAGAAAATTTGGAATTATATTTTATACAAACCATTGAATTTATATTTTTATACTACCCATTTTCTGCTGAGAACATATTATGTGAATACAGTTAGATGCACTGTAAATAAAATTCTATTAATTAAAAGCGATTTGTTTCTTTTTCATGTCATTTCCAATGTATGCCTTTTGCGTTGTAATTGAAAATATTGTACAAATCGTTGCACATTGCAGTTTGAAAGTAGATGTTTATTTATACATATCTTCTGTTTGGTACAATCACCCAAACTGTAAATATGTTTTTTGAAATTGAATATGATTTTCTTACTTTTCATGTAATTTGCAACGTATGTCATTTGTGTTACAAGTAAAAATATCATATGAATTACCACACTTACGGTGTTGTGATGAAATCTGTTTTTTTTAACCTCACTATTAAAATTTGATTTCTTGATATTAAAGTTTAACTCAATTTATAATAAAACAGATTGAGCATTTAAATTTTCTTACGTTTTCTATTTTTTGTATTATGTTTTCTGCTAAGAATAAAAAATTTAAGTTCATTTTAAATATATGTGTTATTTGATATTGACAGCCAGACTGTAAATGAAATTTAAATAGTTAAATAGAATTTCCATATTTTTCATCACATTTGCAAAGTATGCCGTTTGCGTCGTAACAAAATTTATAAAAAAATATCACATTTCAGTGTTGCGATGGAATGTGTGATTTTAATCTCTTGTTTTCACATTCAAAAGTTTAATATTCTCAATGAAGTTTTGTTCCGTACGTTTTTAGTACGTTTTTGAGCATTTGAATTTTCTTTATGTATTAAAGTGCCATTCCTTAATATTGTATCAAAATGTGCAATTGCAGTGCTATGATTTATAGAACGAGTAAAAAGACATATTACCGTTGCTTAGGACACGATATATAGTCACTGAAAATAATGTACAGAGCAACTGGAACCCATCCCTTATTATTAAAGCAAACTGAGCATTTCAACTTCTCCAAAATGTTTTGTGTTTCTATAGTGCTACATTTTCCGCTGAGGAGGAGAACATTGAAGTTTCTTTTAAGTAATAGTGTTGTTTGGTACAGTCATCTACATTGAAAATAAAACTTTAATAGTTCAATACAAATTTCTTTTTTTATCTTTTCGTGTAATTCGCAATGCATGTTTTTTGTGTTGGCGTTCAAAATGCCATATAAGTCATTACAATTTGTAGTGTTGTGCAGAAATCTGGGTGTTCTATATCTCACTATCACATCGAAAGTTTGATGTCTTGATATTAAAGTGTCATTCCTTATGTATTAAAAGAAAATTGAGCATTAGAATTTCGTCCTAATGTTTTGTATTTGTGAGACAGATATTTTTATTTCCACCAAAAAGGCATTTCTCTTTTCAAAGAGCAGCTTCCATCAATTTTGGTCCATACTAAAAAACAATGTGATGCCTGACACAAGTGGAGGACTGATCCAGAGCAACACAAAATCTTAGGATTCTAAGTAATTCATAATATCGATTTAAGCTACTGCAAGCAGGGACGAACGAGCAAAGTTCCGGTGGCGGCAGGACCCCCAATCCAATTTTATGGTTGAAAAATTAATATCAATCACATGAGCAAAGTTAAGAAAACGTTTTGCTGTGAGAAATCGTACTGCTACGTGTGGCACGTTTATTTTTTAGTAAAAATAATTCACTATATAATTCATTGGAAAACAACTTGAAATCATAATAATTTTTGTTTTGTTCAGTAACTGATACCGCGAGCAAAGACTAACATTTTTTTTTCTAATTTCTTTTACAATTTTGAAAATTTTAGCATTCATGATATGCATCGCCAGCACTATGACAACGGGCCAATATGAAGGGAAAACACGATGGAAATCAAAATACATAATATTTTGATCTAAAACTTTTGTACATTTTATGTACTTTGAGCGGCTGATACTTTAAATGTGGTCGTAAATAACGACGAAAAATATCCCTAGAAATTGTGAACATTTTCAGAATTGTTCAAGAAATATATGCTTTTTCTGAATTACGTTGGCAAATTTTAACGAAGCGTTCAACCGTGCTGTGAAACTAGGTGAGAAAACATTATCGATGCAATAAGAGTAAGGGAGATCAGTGGCGTGCCGAAGGGTGTTAACCCCCACCAAATTTTGGAACCTTTCGAAATTTCAAAAACGCGATTTTAAAAGGCAAAGTTTTGTTAGTATTTCAGATTGTTTTTATGTCTCATGGAAGCAACTGAACGTGTTTTCTCCATGAAGACAAGGAAACCGTAAGGAGCCAAAGAGTAGAATGTCCCATTGCATTGAAAAGCCAATGCATGGGTAAACAAAGTTTCTGTGGCGACGAGACATTGCCACATTTAAGTTCTTTGACTTATTCCAGATTACTCTAAAGCACGCTGAAAAGCAAGGAGTTTTGATACAAATACTAACAATCACATCAAAGCAAAACCTACGCTTTAACATAAACACAGAAACCCCAGAAGACTATTACAGGATTTTAATTTATGTACCATTTTTAGACATGTTAATTGGTGCTTTTGAAAATAGATTTCTCGCACACAAATCGGTCTTATCAGGATTCTAGTAACTTTTCCCAACTTGTTTTCTGCATAGATAAATTGCACAATATAAGTGGCCAACCATTATGTGGTGATAAGAATATTATTAATTTCCAGCAATATTTATTTGAATATTTTTGCTGGGATGTTGGATACATTTCAAAACTGCACTCATAACGCATTTAGTTGTATGAAAAAAAAATTTCGTAATCTCCCAGAAAAAAACTTATGGGGACGCCACTAAGAAGGACTGGGGTACAATTTAGATGTAATCCACGATGTATAATATTTGAGATTTAACGAATCTTTTAGAGACCGTGATACATGAAATTTAACAAATCTGCCTTAGAAAAAATAATTAAAAACAAGAAAACGTACACGTTTATTTGTTCCAGAAAGATTTGGTACACTCTTTCTCCAAAAAATTAATGTTATTAGCAAATTAATGCTCAATTGTGTTGTAGTTATACCAACCATAACAGAAATATTAAAACAAGTAAATGGCTGTTTAAAAGAATGTAGAGCATGTAGGGGTTTTAAAGGCATGTTTGCTGAAGATAAAACAATTGCAGAGGAAATAGACTGCGAAACAGAATTTCCAACTGTTGTGTTGGTTAGACCACGTAAGAAAAAAAAGCAATTTTTTGGTACCAAAATACGAATGAGATATTGATCTGTCAAAGAGAAACAAACAAATAAAAAACTGTCATATTTATAATTGCTCAAGAATTTCAGATAGTGTGACTAAATTGTAAAACTCTTTGGACTTACGTTAAGCATCGCATGAACCCATAAAGTGCTTTAGAATACATATTTTCAAATGACTGATTAATGTTTTCCAAACAATTCAGTAGCTTTAATAATATTTTGTTGCCTATAGCAAAATATGGTGGGAGGAGGGAAAGGGGAACATACGTGTCTCATGTTAAGTTAAACGAAATTCTTTTTCGATTTGTGGATTCTTACACTGCCTAAAAATAAACATCTTTCTTTTTCTTACTGTTAAGCTTGAAATACAAAAGATCTTCAAAATTTCAAGGCCTCCTTTTCCATTCCATGGAATTAACAGTAGTAATAAGGTGCACAAAACCCTCTTTTCAAAGTTTTACTGTCTGTAACGCTGGATTACGAGAAAAGATCGTTATCCAAGCTTAAAATCATAAAACGTTACTTTCGATTACATATGAAACAGGAACGGCTTCCAAATATAGGTATCGTTAGTATTGAAAACAAAATTGCTACATACTTAGACAATGTGGACATAGTTAAAAAGTTTGTAACAGGGAAAAAAAGCCACAAAAGTTAATTTTAGCTGAAACTACGCATGTTTGAGTGCATTTTTGAAGCTTCAGCTTTAGTTTATAGGAAAAAAAATTTTTATTTAATACAAAAACCACTTATTTCGAACATTGCTTTTAGTTTTATACAATTTATTTGTATATATGAGAGAGTCTTTAACTTTTCGAACCCTATATGAGATTTTTGGTTCGAATAGTTAGAGATGCCGTCATGTTCACTGTTATATATTATGACGAAGTAATATTCTCCAACATCTTTGTCCACGCCGACATCGAATCCGGGTCCCCTCACTCCGGAGTACGTCGCTCTCCCAACTGAGCTCGCGGACATATGCTCTCGCGGCTACCTGCCTTTATCTCATGTGCGTCCTGCGGTGCAGGCACGTCACAATATACACAGTCGAGTCGCATTATTGTGACCACCTACTACTGTTGACGTCAACAGCGCGTAGCCAATGAAAGAAGACACGTGTCGTGAGCTGGTTTGGAGGGTATATAAGGTGTGCTGTAAGCATTCTGAAAATATATAACCAATTGCTCTCATGGATAAAAGGAGCGATTTATCACATTTGCAAAATGGGATGATTATCGGCATTTCGGCCAAGCATGGCAATATTTCTGAAAAAGCGCAGTTTGTGAACTGTTCGCGTGCTGCTATGGTTAAAGTGTATCGCGATTGGAGACAGCACCATTGCGAATAAACGAAGTGGAAACTGCGGAGCACCACGTGCCATTGGTGTGAGAGGTGAACGTAGGCTTCGAAGGTGAGTGAGGGCCGATCGACAAGCTACAGTGGAGCAACTCACTAGCCGAATGAACCAGGGGGCTACCGGAAGTGGGTCTAAAACTACAGTTCAGCGAACCCTGCTGCGTTTGGGGCTCCGATGTAGACGTATGGTCACTGCAGTTATGCTAACGAAGGTCCATCGGCAGAAAAGGCTTACATTTGCACGGCAGTATCGGAATTGGACCTCTTCTGATTGGCAAAGGATTGCCTTCTCCGATGAGCCACGTTTCCTCCTACATCGAACGAATGGATGTTGGCATATAAGGCCGGAAACACTGGAGAACAAACACTCTTCAACCTCTGCTGGAAGAACCCAAGCTGGTGGGTGCAGCGTTATGGTCTGGGGAATGTTTTCCTGGCACTATCTGGATCCATTCATACTTTTGGAAGGCATCATCTATTCATACTACTGAATTCGTTATGAATCCGTACTTGCAGACCACGTACACCCATAAACCCAATTGAGTATCTGTGAGACTTCCTCGATCGTGTTGTTCGCTCTATGGATCCTCCACCACGCACCCTCCATCAGCTGTCAGATGCACCGCAGTCAGCATGGCTCCACATACCAGTGAACACCTTTTTTTTTCTTTTTTAATTGAAGGTTTAACGACCACCGTGAGCAACTCAATGGGCTATAAGCAGTCGCCCGTCCCTAACTTAGGGTCACTGGTTCCAGGGAAGGGAGACAGCCAGTGCCGTTAGGCAAACACAACATCCATGCCTCACGGGATTTGAACCCGGACCCATCAGGGACGAATGATTATAAGCCAGCGCTTAGACCACTGCGCTACCGTGGAAGCTGTTTTACAGTTGTCACAAACAGACTGGCCCACTCATGCTCGATAAGGGGCATGTCGGGGGAGCGGGAAGGCCATGGAATCGTCTTGACATGACGTAGGCAGTCCTAGGCAAACCGATCCGTGTGTGGGCGGGCATTATCCTGCTGGTATAGCGCACTTGAAATCCCGGCCAGGAACGGGAACACATGGAACTGTAGGATCTCATCCACATACCGCTGGCCCGTCAATAATCCACGTACCACTACTAGAGCTGATCGGCTATCGTAGGCTATGGCTCCCCAGACAATAATACCTGCAGTGGGGGAGGTGTGGCGCTCGATAGCGAGGTTGGGATTGGGCCGTTGACCAGGGGACCACTACACCCGGACACGATGATCATCTGTCCCCAAAACGAAGCGGCACTCATCGTTAAACACCACACGTTGCCAATATGTGGCGTTCCACGTCGCTCTGGTCTGGCACCACTGCAAACGGAGCCGGCGATGTTCCGGTGTTAATGGCAGCACACGCAAGGCACGCTGGGATCGCAGATTCACTTATGCGCGGCGTTGGGAAATGGTTCGTGGGCACACAGGAGCCACTACATCTGCCTCTATAGTGAGACCTGGTCCCCGTGGGATCCGTTCGTGTCTGGCGCACGATCCGTCGATCCTCTTTATCGGCGGTCCTGGTGGTCCGTCAAGAGCCACTCCGCCGTACGGCAGTGCCGTCACGTGTCCACTGCTCCTAAAATAAGTGGGATGATAAGGTCAGAACGATCAACGTGGCTGGCTACACGGCACGCCAACCACCCTGCGGTTTTCAGCCCGATGATCAGACCTCTCTCCAAGTCCGTACGTTGCGTAAATCGACGTATCTGGAGTCTACCCGGCATCCTTGTCACTCTGCACTCTTGCTTGCGTCGGCCGGTGTTTTTCGTTTACATGGGGCATTAACTACACGCCGGTTGCCGATTCGTTTTAGCAGCGCCACCACAGGGTGTTTGGTCATGCTCAATCGCACCAAGCGTGGACCGTTTGCATACCAGCATGTACTCTAGCTATTTGCAAAGTTTCACGGTTGTACCATGTTTTCTTCTAGGTGATCAAATTTCATTGTCTCTCATAGTATATATTGCTCAGCATGTAATGATATGATCAGCTACAAACTACTTTTATTTGCAAACACGTTAATATCGCCATAGCATGTAAGCGTAAATAAATCAACCGGTATGTTTTCAGCTAGTCTTTTGTAAAAAGATCCTGCTTATGTTTCCGGTTTGCCCGTCCGTCTGTGGACACCCTATCTCTGCAACTATTAGTCCGATTTTTTTTTTTTTTGCGTTGGAAAGCTTGAAATGTGTGAATGATGATCCTTCATTTTTTTCTTTACGATGCACAATTTCGCAGTGTGAGATTTCTACGATTTTTACGTAAATACAGATGATATCGAATTCTAAATATCTTTTACTTCATATATTTGCTTCTAAATTTTCGATAGGAAATAAGGTTTTACCTTTCGATTCCATTTATGTCAAAAACTCTTTTAAGTATAGCCACTTTTTACACGTTAAGTATAGATTTTACGCTACGGTCGTAAAACTAAACTTCGTTTTTCCCGATATCTCTGCTTCTAAAACTCACATTCGAAAAATTCTTTCTACAGGGATACAGCTCCTGATGAGAAATCTTTTGCATGTCATTTCTGATTTTTGGTAAAAATAGTTTGGCCACCAGGGGGCGGTAGCGCTAATTTCTACTTCTGACGAATTTTCAGCAAATCTGAGCTTCTAAAATCTCGATTGAAAAAAGTCGTTCGTGAACCGATACTACTCACGTAGATAAACATTTTAGGGATATTTTCTTCATAGAATAATGCATTGTTTCTCCTCCAGGGGGCGTAGATATACATCTTATTTTTGTCAACATACCTGCTTTTAGGAGTCCCATTTAAAAAGTTTTCTTTGTTTCATATCGTTTCTAGGGCAAAATGTTTTTCATACATTTCAAAATTTTCAAGAAATTCATAGACTTTCCGTTAGGGGTCGTTCAGGTAAACTACGTTTTTCCCTACATCTCTGCTTCAAAAACTCCGATTTCAAAAATTCTTCCTGTATGGCATACAGCTCCTGATGGGGAATATTTTAAAATAATATCTTATATTTGGTAAAGAATGTTTCGGCCACTAGGGGACGTAAGGAATAATTTCTGCTTCTGATGTATTTGCAGCAAAATCTGAGCTCCTGAAAACCTGACTGAAAAAATTATTTCGTGAACCGATACCTCTCACATCAAAACACTTTTCGAGAATACTTTCTTCTTAAAATAAGGCATGATTTTCCAGGGGAGGGGGGGCATAATTTCGTATTTTATATTGGTCAATGTCTCTGCTTCTAAAAGTCCGATTTTAAATATTTTTTCTTTGTTGGAGAGTGCTTCTGCTGCTAACTGTTTCTCATATAATTTTTCCTAACGCACCAGTTAGCCACCAGAGGGCATAATTTCACGTTTCCGTTTACAGCAATATCTGCGGGATTAAATACCCCATTGAAAAACTTCTTTCTTCGGTCAGATACTACTGTTTTTCATACCGGTTCCATTGAACAGATTTGATAAATTTTAATTCGTGTCAGAACGGTTTCAAAAGACGCGCTCATTAAAACTAAAAATTGTGTCATCCTTCTTGTTTTTTTTTTGTAGGTTTAACGACCACCGTGAGCAACTCAATGGGCTATAAGCAGTCGCCCGTCCCTAATTTAGGGTCACTGGTTCCAGGGAAGGATGAGAGCCAGTGCCGTTAGACAAACACAACATCCATGCCTCACACGAGATTCGAACCCGGACCCCTTACAGACGAATGATCAGAGGCCATCGCTTAGACCACTGCGCCACCGGGGCGGCCATCTTTCTTGTTTTAATCTCAATGTAAAAGGATGTAAATCTGAGCATGAATTTTCTCAATAACGCATCTCAGTGGCTTCTAAAGAAATGTTAGACCAAACAGTAATTTTTCATTCGTTATATGTCATTAGATGCAAAATTCAATGGAAATTTCAAAAATGTCCTAGTTTTTCCTGTAGCTACCTCTGTTCTTAAGATATGACATAAAATATGGGGTCTGCAAAATACATTGAAATTAATGTTAGCTACGTATGAGTTGTTACTGCCAATCATAGACATTCTTTTGCCTGTTTGACTGCTTCCTAATGCTCTCCTAATCCCACTCCAGCCTTTATAAGGGTTGACGCAGAGTTAGTAGATCATTTCCCGGGTACTGCCCCCCCCCGGTAATAAATAAGGTCGTCTTTCTCCCCTTTCTTCCTCACTTCCATGTCACTTTCCTACTGGGCACTCTAGCCCAAATCTCCAAGCTTCCTGTTTTTAAGGGTTGTTTTAAGACCTGGGATCAGACACTCCCTTCCTAAAATACTCTACATATCATCTGATTTGATCTACTAGATCATTGACAGCTACCACACGAAAATAGTTGACGCAGAACTACTAGATCATTTCCAGCTACCACACGAATGAAGCTAGACAATGCCTTAAGCAGGTAGCTCCACTACCCCACCGGAGAAGCTTCCTTATAGCACGGCACAAAGTACTGCTCTACAAGACGGTCGTCAGGCCGGTGCTTACCTACGCCTCCCCCATCTGTTTAGGTATTAGTAGGAATCAGCGAGAGAGAATCGAGAGGGTGAAGAGCCGAGCACTTCGTATTTTCACTGGGGCTCCCCTTTGGACCCCACTTCGGAACCTGAGGAACACACTTGGAATTGAGAAGGTACATGCGTTTTCCACCAGACTCGCCAAGAAGTTCTTCAAGAAAGCGGAAACCCACCCTAATGAACCTATTAGGGGCGCGGTTGATTACCATCCCAGCGAATTCCTTAGGTATCCCAGAACTAAGGCGATGATCTTTGACGCCCTTGACAGAGAGAGTAAGTATGTGATCAATGGTGAGTGTTAGACAACTTCCCCAACCTTCTTTTTCAGATTGGCATCGAGATGATGAGAATTCATTGCTGCCCCGGCACTTGTATTTGGTCTCGGTGAGTTTCACTCACTCACTGGTGCGCCGGCGGCCGGTTGGAGTTGTGGTTCTCTGTGATGTTGTACGGAGCTTGGTTCTCCTTCCACTTCCCCTTGCCCCCTTACCCCCGGACTGCTGTCACGGTTCACTGTTTGAAAGATATGTCACCCTGTACTTTTACTCAATTTTCTCTTTATTTTTCCTATTGAGTTCACTTACTCAGATCTCCTGGCTTCCTATTTCTAAGGGTAGTTTTAGACCTGGGGTGAGACACTCCCTTCCTAAAACTTCTTGAAATATCGTATCGTAGCGTACTACATGATTTTCAGGGCCGCTGGTGGCCTGGTGGTCAACTTTCGTGACTGCCACGGTGGAACTTCAGGTTCGATCCTGGGCAGGTACGAATGCTCGAACTACTAAACATCCGCCGTGCATCGGATGGGCATGTTAAGTCGTCGGACCCAGAGGGGTACTGGTCCCCCGGTAATAAATAAGAGCATTTCTCTCCCCCTTTCTAACTCGCTTTTGTGTCACTTTCCCATCAGGCACTCTAGCCCAAATATCCTAGCTTCCTATTTCTAAGGGTTGTTTAAGACCTGGAGTCAGACTTCCCCTTCCGAAAATTCTCCACACGTGATGATGATCTACGCGAGTTTTATAATAGTCGCTTCTTGTTGTTATTAGGGTAGAATTTGTGTACATTCTCAATAATGGTTAAAACTGTAAAATTGTCATCAGCGGACAGAGTAAAAATAGTTGTTCTGCATGCAGAGGAGTATTCTTCGAGACAAATCGCTTAAAGAGTGGGCTGTAATTAATCTACAGTTATTAGGCTACTGAAGAAAAGTAAAATACCCTGCTGATATTAAAAATATGCGTCGCAGTGGAAAGCCCAGATTAACTACTATAACCAGGCAGGACAGTGTGCTCAGAAAGCTAAGTTTGCCAGACAGGAAGATCAATTCACCTGAATTACTTTAAAGATGGTCTGAGCCGCCCCGGTGGCGTAGTGGTCTAAGCGATGGTCTCTGGTCATTCGTCCAGAAAGGTTCCGGGTTCGAATCCCGGTGAGGCATGGATGTTGTGTTTGTCTTACGGCACTGGATCTCTCCCTTTCCTGGAACCAGTGACCCTAAATTAGGGACGGGCGACTGCTTATAGCCCATTGAGTTGCTCACGGTGGTCGTTAAACCTCCAATCAAAAGAAAAAAAGATGGTATGAAGGGACTGATAGTACATCTACTTGTAGGTGGAGTCTGCTTCATTATCGCTTACATGGCTGTAAAGGCAGGCGTAAACCACTGTTAACTGCAAATCAAAGACAACATAAACTTCAGTGGGCAAAACAGCATGTATCATGAACAACTAAGCCATATGAAAATGTCTTTTTCAATGATGAATCAGAATTTTGCCTTAATGGGAATCCGAGTAGTGCCTATGTAAGGAGATTCAAGCAGGAAGAATTCCATCCACGTTGCTTAGTGAGGCCAGTGTTAAGCATCCGGTGAAGGTCATGGTTTGGAGCTGCATGTGAGAACATTGCGATGCGAACCTCCATATTGTCGATGGTACACCAAATGCCCAGAAATACATCTGGATATTAGAAAAGAAGATGCTGTCATCACCTAGAAGACTTTATGATAGTAATTTTATTTTTCAAGAGGGCAATGCACCCTGTAATCGTACAAAACTAGTGAAAAACTGGTTTCAGGAAAAAAATGCTCAGCATCTTGATTGGCCACCACACTAACCGGACTCACCCGATCGAAAATGTTTGGTTCAAAGTGCCGTATGAACTATCAAAAAGAAGCCAACAACCAAAATTCATTGAATATGTAATTCAAATATGGAATCGTATTGTTCAACCCAATCTTTTACAAAAACCTTGTTCACAGTATGCAATCAAGATGCAAACCTGTGATTAAAGCTGAAGGTTGGGCAACAAAATATTAGGTACACTTTATCATTTTGCTGCATTATATTTCTGTATTTAAATGTCATTTCCTTCCTTATGAATTACAAAAACAATTTTTTGCTGTATACCTAAGTATTGGATAAACGATTCATTTTTTAAATAATTTCGACTCGGTCATGTTTTTTTAAATGTATCTTAAAAACAGACGTAGCTACAGGAAAAGCAAAAACATTTTTTGAAATCTTCGTTAAATTTTCCACCTAATGACATATAAATGATAAAATTGCAATAAAATTAGATAGTTAAAAAAAGTCAAACTCAAAAATTCACTGCCTTTGCAGGTGATGCAATACTTTTCACACCACTGAAAAAGGATTAAATTAACATTTCTGAGCTTACCCAAATTAAAAGATTTAAAACGGCCATTCAGCAGTAGTTGAAGGTTTTTCCAGGGGCAGGACGAAAGTTTTAGCTGCTTAAAGAAGTATCTGTACATTTACATATTTAAGAAAACATACTTACAACTTTTCAAAATAATATCCATGAACATATACAATTTTGTGTTCCATTTTACCCAATTCGCAAAATAATCCCCAACCCTTCAAATTATATTTTGAATATCTCAAAAATTAAGCCATCACAAACGACACGGTTTGCCTCACAAAACAACACAAACGTAGCAAAAACGAACGGCACTGTTGATTTTAAATTTGCGGGGGTGGGGGCAGAGCGTTTCCCCAACTTCCCAAAAGTATATTTTGAATATCTCAAAAACTATGCTAGCACAAACGACACGGTTTGCGGCATAAAACAGCACAAACGTAGCACAAACGTAGCACAAACGAACGGCACTGTTGAATTTTGAATTCCCCGGGGTGGGAGGGAGGGGAGGGGTAGGCAAATGGTTCTCCCCCAAATTTGGGTGTTTAATATCTCGAAAACTAAGCTAGCATAAACGTCACGGTTTGTGGCACAAACGTAGCACAAACGAATGACACTGTTGAATTTTGAATTTGCGAGAGTGGGGGCTGAGCATTTCCCCACAATATCTCAAAAGCTATGCTAGCACAAACGACACGGTTTGCCACACAAACCAGCACAAACGTGGCACAAACGAATAGCACTGTTGAATTTTGAGTTTGCAAAGGTGGAGGGCAGGGCAAATGGTCCACCCCCAAATTTGGATATTTAATATCTCGAAAAATAAGCTAGCACAAACGACACGGTTTGCGACACAAACCAGCATAAACTAATGGCGATGTTGAATTTTGAATTTGCCGGTGTGGGGGCTGACCATTTCCCCACCTCCCCCAACCTATATTTTTTATATCTCAAAAACTAAGCTAGCACAAACGACACGGTTTGCTTCACAAACCAGCACAAACGTAAGACAAACGAACGGCACTGTTGATTTTTGAATTTGCCGGGGTGGGGGACTGACCATTTCCCCAGCTCCCCCAATCTATATTTTTAATATCTCAAAAGCTAAGCTAGCACAAACGACACGGTTTGCGACACAGACGTAGCACAGATGAATGGCACTGTTGAATTTTGAATTTGCCAGCTTGGGGGGCTGACCATTTCCCCACCTCCCCCAACCTATATTTTGAATATCTCAAAAACTAAGCTAGCACAAACGACACGGTTTGCTTCACAAACCAGCAAAAACGTAGCACAAACGAATGGCACTGTTGAATTTTGAATTTGCGGGAGTGGGGGCTGATCATTTCCCCAGCCTCCGAAAATTATATTTTTAATATCTCAAAACTAAGCTAGCACAAACAACACGGTTTGCTGCGCACACCACCACAGACGTAGCACAAACGAATGGCACTGTTGGTTTTTGAATTTGCCGGGGCGGGGGGCTACCTGGGGGCTGACCATTTCCCCAGCCCCCCCAATTTATATTTTGAATATCTCAAAAACTATGCTAGCACAAACGACACGGTTTTCGGCACAAACCAGCACAAACGTAGCACAAACGAATGGCATTGTTGAATTTTGAATTTGCCGGGGTGGGGGGCTGACCATTTACCCAGCCCCCCCAATTTATATTTTGAATATCTCAAAAACTATGCTAGCACAAACGACACGGTTTGCGGCACAAACCAGCACAAACGTAGCACAAACGAATGGCATTGTTGAATTTTGAATTTGCCGGGGTGGGGGCTGGCGAAATGTACCTCACTGATTGTCTACATCAGCTGCCGCGCCATTTATGAACCGTGGAATGTTTTGGAAAGTCACAGCTCGCTGTATTAACCTCAAAGATCAACGGCTTGAGGGCGTGGCAGCCAACGCAGCAACGTAAATCGGAAATGGCGAATTTCGATTAATCAGTCTGGATTCCACGAATCTGGAAGTTACTGCGACGACATGTTATAATTAGGTGGTGTTATTCTCCCACGGTAACTTTACCCACTGTCGGCCGTTTGCCTTCCTTCACGTTCCTGATTCTTGATTAATATTGTAGTTTTCTATCATTTTTTGTCTTCATTTTTTTGCATACGTTGCCACGCCCAAGCAGTGTTCTGGATTGACCTTATGGCTAATGTATCAGTACCTGGGGGTGGCAGGTAGCACAACTGACAGAAGCAGAGTTTCTTTCTAAGTGGTTGATATTAACGATCCTGAGAATTTTCGGCTTTGCCATTTTTCGAGGAACTTGTCAGGAACTGAAAGCATGCTTCTTTAGAGATATGTTCCATACGGGTGGTTTTGTTTAAAATCAAAATACCGTGACATCCCGATTACACGGCTTTCAAGTGAGCAGGTAAAATGACGTTTAATTAAAGAAACTTACAAAGGAAACAGAAAAATGTCGACATTAAGGGCACTTCAGTTTTTTGGATCCGTGATATTTTACTTATAAATGAGGAAAACGTATAAGTGAAAACGTATAAACGGTGTCCTAGTGTACTTCAGCGGAATTTAGAGAGAGTGCGCTGCCCGGCTAGCCTAGTGCAACATACGTATGTAACACTAAAGAATTTTCGTGTGGACTGCCGAGTACGTGTGCGTTGTTTACCTGGGGTAGTGTTGGTACCAGGAAGCACCCTGGGACGAAAACAAGCCAGTGGAAGAAGTGTAATGAAAAAATTGGAACAAATATTAAGAAAATCCGACCTGCTCGCTCGTTTTTACCTGCTCGCTTGAAAACCAGATATGGTTAAGAAAACAATACAACGCTGACTTAAATTTGACCAAGCGACATTGCCAGGAGATTAAAAAAGCGAATGGTAGACCCCAAGATGCTAACCAAAAAACTGAAGTTCTTTGAAAAATGAGTATTCTGTGAAAAAGGCGGCGTATAAAAACTTATATTTCTTGTAAAATCCTTTGCGGGCAGCTTTAAAGTTTTTCTGATCATGTGCATTTGTGTGTTCTCGATTTAAATAAAAAAAGGTGATTAGCCACATTATGAAATAAATATACTGCGAAAGAAAATATTTATATAAATTTCATTGTTACTGAAAACTCATCGTTTGCTTTTCTACGTTTTCATTAAAAGTACATGAATAATTTAAATTGAAACTGTTATTACCTAGAACGATCAGATTTACTTGTTTTGCGCTGAACTTTTTGTTCAGCCCAAAACTGAATTTTGGGCAATTCTGAATATGTCTTTTTGTCAAATTATTTCATGGTTATCATTACAAGTACATGAATAATTTAAATTGAAACAATTATCTAGAACGATCTAGTTTACTTGTTTTGCGCTGAACTAAAATGTGCAACTCTCAAAAAACATTTTTTGTCAAATTACTTTATGATTATCCACACAGACCTGAACATTCCGCAAAAGAAAGGGAAATCAGTGCTTTCCTTGAAACACAACTGAAAGATTACTTCAAAATGGTTGCCGCATAAGTCCGAAGATAAACAACGAGATGTAACGACAATTGAGCTCTCAGTTTTCATAATACAGATTCACTGCGGGCAGTTGCTGTTTTACGAGCACCATTATAATCAAGAGTGTAGAAAGCCATTGCAAAGGAACTCTATAAGCACACTGCTCGATATAGAAAATGCCCCAAGGAATGCATCAAATGAGACGAAATTTTTCAAACATATAGACACGTAGGAGGGATGGTAGAGCTTCAATTTCTGAGAGACTCAGTGAATGCGATGGGTGAAGAAATAGCATAATGTACCGTGAGTCAGTTGGTTGTTGTAGCCTATAGCAGTCGGCAACATGGCGTGACATCCAGTGGAAGAGTCCCAGAATAGTGTCTTGAGATATCGCTGAATATGCGTCCTTCACTTGTGTCCACAATTCATCCACACTGTCAGAGGTTTGTGCTGAGGAGTTACGTAGTCTGTCAAAAACGTCTCACGCGTTCTCTAGTTAGAAGTCTGAGGACCGCGCTGGACAGGGCAGCACCTGGACATCTTGTACGCACTGTCTGCTGCTGTTGGAAATGCGCGAGAGGGCATTATGTTGTTGACACTGGTCATTAATATTACCACGAGGATACGATAAAAAATAATAAAAACGGGCTGTTGCACCTCATCAACGTATCGTCGTGTTATCATTGTACCCACTATGCGTACGGCAGATGAACGGCTGTTAAAACTGATAACACTCCAAACAATGACACTGGGATGAGAAGACGTATGACGCTCACGGGTGGAAGTAAGGTTATCCCGGTGAGAACGTCGTCTCCAGAATCTCTACTGGTGATCTTCGGAGCTGGGACAGAAACGAGACTCGTCGATGAATACGACATGGCTGCATTCGTCCCCCCACACGTCTGGTACTGCATGACTGCAACCTTGCGCGACGATGTTCTACAGTCAGTGGCAGTCGTCAGAATGGCTAGGGAGAGTACAAAACCGCCTCTACCAATCTTCAATTCGCAGAAGGTGTCGACACGAGGACATCAATGGCTGTCTGAACACCTTCCCGTCGAATGCGTAAATCGAAGCGTTTGGACGTCCGCCTACCTGCACCAGTCTTTCTACGGTGACACACGTTATCGTACTCAAACCACTGTCCCCACATTCGACCAACAATTTTAGCGTCCCGATGTGTTTCCCGAGCAATGCGATGCAATGACCAACCAGCTGTACGTAGCCCGAATATGAAGCCTCTGGTAAAGGTGTCTAGGATTCCCGATGGCGCTGCCCAGGCATTCACGCTCCTTACACGTGCTTTCGCCACTGAGAACGCTGGTATGCAGTGGTCCATAGGCCCAGCTAAGAACGACTGAATTCAACTATGTTGAGCTTTTTTGCTCTTTAAACTCCCTCAAATATTACGTGATTGTATCACAACTTCAACCATTTACATAACCCAACTCTCGCACTTAAAAATGGCGCATCGACAAACACTGGTGTGGCATGTGTGGCAGTGTAACTACCATATGCCAAGCGGCTACGCACTCAAAATAATTGCAGGGAACAATAGTGCGCTCAGAGCCTTTTTAATCAAAGATGGAAGCCGCTTTCAGAAAACATTTTAAGTAAAATGTTTATTATCGAACCCCTCCATACTCAAGGTTATTGTAGGGAGCCATTTTCTGTTCAGTCTTTTTAATCAACGATTATTGTAATCAATAACAAGAACAAACAACAAATCATTTTAAGTAACCAACGTACGTTTAACATCTTCACTAACAATTATTGCTGGCAACTGTTGCGTGTTCAGAGTCTCCGTAATCGAAAACCTTAGGGATGACTAATGCGATCTTAAAATAATCAGATCTACCAACGAAAGGTATTTGTAGTTAGAAAACGCTGAAAGGAGAAATGATTCTGCATCATGATATAAATGTTCTTCCACAAATCAAACGATTCGATGATTGTTTCATGACCATCTAGTTCAGGATTATGGTACGAAAGCATATTTCCCAATGCATAATATGAAGCAAGTCGAGATAAAAATGTCATCACTGTCATGTTTAATGACGGTGCAAAAGTACTCCAACCGAGAAAGTGCATAGTTATTATTTATACCCTTGCCAAACGGAGCAAACAGACATCCTGAGAAGTTCAAGCCATTGGAGATACTTTGAGATTAATGCACCAGAACAATTATTTCTGTTAAAGTGGACTCATTTACGAAGATAAATTAAGAGCATCAATTGGCTCATCGTCAGTTTAGCTGAAACAATACTACAGGATCTGAAGAAATAAAAAAGGCAAGGTCTGTGCTGTAAATCTGAAATATATATCTGATGTTTTAGCTTTATAGAAACATGAAACAGAATACGATTGTGAATTCGCATCTATTCAATGTAATACTATCTCATTTACAGCTGAAATAGGAAACGACCATGGTTTACTGTACCTGGGTCTGTTATTAAGACAACTAAATGCTAGTGCGTATTTCGTGTCAATTAAAAATCACAGTGCATTCCAATACCTTCTGACTTACATCATAGAAATCTGCAGAATTCAGTTCCTTTGTGGAGCGAGGCTTTTCTGATCAGATGATAAGAAAGGTAAACAAATTTTAGAGAAAGGCAACTGAAACATACGTGTACAGGACCACCCTCAACTGTATGGTTTAGAAATTAAATCACCGTAATTGCCTCCTTGAAATTAAACTACCTGAAACGGACGTCGGAACTACCTACTCCATTTTGTTGCTCCAAACTCATTCACTGCATGATCAAAATATGTAATAAGTATTGCTGTAACACGTATTACAAAAATTCTGAACATAATAAAAAACAAAAAAATACCTTCCCATCTGATATTTCAAAGCAGGAGTATACAGTATTCTGCATCAGTGAAAGACTGTGGCGGCCAGTAAATTACCTCTTCCTATGGTGCTTACGTCTAGAGGCGTATGGAACAAATTCACCAGACAACAGTTGATGTTTAACACAAATATGAAAGCACTGCTCAAGACCAAATATGAACACATTATTATTGTGCTGCGTAGAATGTTCTTCTCCACAGTGCGAAGTGGAAAAAATCTATCTGAAACCATTATCGAGCACAAAGTCAGAAAAATTCATTCATATTGTATCTGGATATAGAGATATATTATCCAAATGACATTATTAGTTCTTTAGTTAACAAGACTTAAAAAGAACAGAAGAAACTCTCAGTGATTTAATACTTTGATAACCTAGAGTGGTTCATTAGTGAAATTACAGCAAAACCAGTTGAACCAACTCTACACTAAATGATCACAGTTCAACACTTTGATAATGGACACAGACACAGATTCTAAGAAATCGAACTTTTAGAAATAGTACGAGAAGTAGCAAAGATATTCATTTAGCTCAGTTCAGTAGTGTTTCATATTTCTGAGGTACGTCATACGTATCTGGACGAATAATTATATATTACAATCTTGAAAAATCATCGAGCGTGTTTGATTTCTATATTATTTTTCATATTGATATGTTAAAAATCGTGTCTTTTATGCTTGTTAACGGCAAGTTGCGCTTTAGGCGTAGGTTCCCAACACTCGAGAATTATTGATTTTAGTGCCTCCGTATTTAAGTACTGCTGCAAGTAACCAATGGATGGCCGAATCGTCAGCGGCGTTAGTTTCTAATGCTCCTCCAATCTGTGCCCTTGCCCGAGTACCAAAGAGGCATGGAGGACGTGCCTGTCCCACGGCACTGGCTTCCTTTCCTCTTTTTTGCTGCGTGGTCGTCTTTACAAATCAGAGTTAACTATTTTTTTTACGATGTGTTTCCTCTCTCTCGTCCTATATCTGTAGATTATTTGGTTTGAGTTTCGAGCATTAACTTGTTTTTCCTTCCTATATATATATACTTTATCTACCAACAAGTAATTGGACACCCCTGCAATCGACGATATCTGCGGTCCTGATACGTCACGGCCGCCGCCGTTAAATATCGCGTGGGAAACAACAACGCAACCAGTCGCATGCAAGATGCCACGCAGTTCGGAGCTCTCTGATTTCGAGAAAGGTGTAATCGTCGTGTATCACAAAAAATGGCCGATCCATACGTAACATATCCAGCGAGTTGAAGTACCCAAAATCGACAGTGACCTACTTGATTGGCAAGTGGAAGATGAGAGGTGACTGTCGAAATATGCCCCGACCCGGCAGACCCACAAAACTGGGAGTTAGAGACCGACGGGTGCTAGCCAGAGAAATTCGGAAGAACCGCACCAAATCGATGGGCCACATCCACGAGGAGTTTCAACAGGCATCCGGGAGTGTTCGTTCGATGAATACCATCTGTAAGGAAGCCCATCTGCTCGGTTATCATGGACGTGCTGCCGCCCACAAGCTTTTGATCACCAAGTCCAATAGTGCTGCTCGGCTAACGTGGTGCAAAGAACGTCGATAGTGGACCGTTGAACAGTGGAAACAGGTTCTCTGGAGCGACGAATCAAGGTTCACCCTCTACCGTTCGGATGGAAGGGTCTGGGTTGGGCGTCTGTCTGGAGAACGCCTCTTTACAGAATGTATTGTGCCAACTGTGAAATTCGGCGGCGATGGAATTATGCTATGGGGGTGTTCTCCTGGTATGGCACGTGACCCTTGGTTGCAATTTCTCGTAGACTCAACGCCGAGACCTACTGCACCATTTTGGATGACCATGCGCTACCTACGTTGTGGCAGTTTTACGGGGTGGATCCATGTTACTTTCACGATGACAATACCACCTGTTATATTGCGAGGTCCACCATGGCTTGGTATTGTGACAATGGGGTTAATCGAGTGGACTGGGCTGCACAGATCCCGGACCTTAACCCTATCGAGCACCTCTGGGACGAGTTGGAGCGTCGACTTATGGGGTGCCCTGACCGTCCGAAATCGGTGAAGGAACTGACCGATCTTCTCCAAGCCGAGTGGAAGAAAATACCGCTAGCCGTCGTACAACGCCTGGTTGAGAGTCGCAGCTGTAAACGCCGGACAACGTCGTACAACGCCGGAGGGATGCAGCTGTAATCGCCGCTCGTGGAGGCTCCACCAACTATCGAAGGTGAATAAACTTTGTTTTCCTTTGCTATCACAGGTGTCCAATTACTTGTTGGTAGATAGTGTATATGGAACACTTTGGACCGAGATACACACGAAAAGGGAAAAGATTCTGTTTGCTACCGGACATTATGTTTTAAAAGATACGATAAAAAGAATAATTTCGTTTATCAAACATGAAATTTAATAACTGAAAAAATATTTTGTCCTTGCAACTACATGTGTATTTCATTCAAATTTTCATGTCTCCTTTGGCTTCTGGCCAAATTTTCAATCAGAGTTATGACTGATTCTTTTACATATTTTGAAGCATGTATATAAAAATTAAAAGTGGCCACCAAGATGTGTATGCATTCGAAATCCACATGAGGCATGGGCGGCGTTTTGGTCCAAAGACGCTGCCTCTGTCCCTTCTTTGGAAGCAATGGCCCCAAATTAAGGCAAGGCTACTGCTTACAGCCCAATTGCACATGGTTGTCAGTAAAAGTTGCACATGGTTGTCGGTAAACCCAGAAACAAAAAGCAACGGGACAAAAAAAGTGGCCGACCCCATACGAGTGAGGAATCTGAAATGCATCTTCAGACGACGTGGTTCCGGGTTCGGGTCTCTGAAGAGGCATGGTAGTGTGCTTGTGCGACGGCACTAAATTAGGTATAAGCTGTTGCTTGTAGCCTTAATGATTGCTTACGGTGGGCCACAAACACCGGGACAAGAAACAGAAAACGTGTCATCTCTTTCCATTTGCAATGTAGTGAAAAGAGCAACTGAGAACAACCAAAGCCTGAACAAAACATGGTCATCTCGGCAACTGAAGAAAACACATTATCGAACTCGGCTAAAAAATCGAACTCGAATATAGGCTTCTGACAACTCAAACAAGCATCGATAGATTTATTATTTTTATAACCTAGAATGATAGGAAAAGGAACTCATGGATCAGGAAAATAACAACAGAGTAAAGATCCTAAAGTGGCAATGGGCTGCACATAGGGCTAGAACTGACCACTTTTATACAAATGAAATACTAGACTGGTACGCAAGGGACCGGAAAACACTGAGAACAAAACCGCGTGAGAGATGGGAGGATGAGATTCAAAACATTGACTAAGTGGCATGGAAGAGAATTATCAAGAGAGAAAGAGAGAGTTGTGAAAGAGACTTAGAAAACCGCCATCCTGCAAATTTATTAAATGTGGTTGATGATGATGATGTTATTGTTCATAGTGCCATTGCAGTTTTAAAAGATTCAGTTTCTGCAAATGGTAATACGCTCTAAAATGTCCTACGCTTTCATCAATCTATGCATGCAAATTTTTGGAATTTCACTACTAGGCGCTTTACTAACAGAAATAAAGGAAAACCCATGCTACTTAGTTTCGCTAACATCTTTGAATCTAAAAATTGTGACATTTACAACAATCTGATTCGTCATAGGTTGCTATGGAAGCAAACTACCTTCATTTTCCATTATTTTTTTGTAATTACCTTTCAAAAAATAAAACAGATCTTGGGAAACGCCTAAAAAAATTATTCATCACATTAAAATGAAAGGCGTCATTAAACGTAAAACTTCCAATTCTGTGAAAATATCTTTTAAAATTTAAATGATTTTTGCTACTACGATCAGAGAATCACATTTGACGAGCAACAGAGAAATTTCACAACTCTACTTTGAATTACTATTTAAATTATTTTCTGGCATTGTTTTTCATCATATACAGCACTTTTCTATCACTTATTAACAAAAATGGGAATAATATTGAATTTCATAAGACCTAAAGCGATGTTTTTCTCATATATCCGAGGAAGTTTCATCATAGCCAAGTCACTTTACCTCTTTACTTAATAAAACTTCGTGTTTAACTTTCCCACTTTAAAGTTCTTCTTTTCGTAAGTGATGGAAATGGAATCTGTAGATTTCAGAAACGGTAAAAGTTTCTTCCGTAAAATTAAGAACATACTTTTCTGAAAGGTGCTGTTTACTATTTTATCGCCAATTTTAAATTTGTGTTTGTTTCGTTTTCATGAACGTACATATTAAAATAAACTACATATCTGTTTTTTTTTGAGGGACTGACTTCATCGGGTCTTTTTTATGAAACGATGATATGAAGTATTGTAAATCATTACAAGTTGTGAAAGAATATCGATTCATTTTCTGGTGGTGAAATAATTCCACATTTTTGGTTTTAAAGTGCAATTGAACCTCTCCACGACCCGACATTTCGTTTCATTTTCCATTTTAAGCAACTTTACTTTGGGCTCTTTGAATAACTCCTGCTTTTCTGCATTGATAAATTCAGTGCTTCTATCAGCTTCTACCTATAGTGTCATATGCTCTTTAAAACTGGTTCTGAAAGCCTTTCCCATTCAGTTTCTCATTTTCATTTTATTGGTAATACTGAGGCTTTGGTGCACTAAGTGCTCGCTATAGTAGTGATCATATCTGAGTGATACACTGAGTGTTCACTCAGATATGATCATCATATGCCAAGTGAGTCACACCCAATACTGGCGTAACAAGGAGGAAACCTGGCCTGTAGGATGAAGGATATATGTAAGAAAGTAGGTGGTTCAGTTAACAGCAATGTTATGGACATAATGGATAAAACCAAGGACTTATCGACGTTTACGAAAGGCCAGATTGCTGGAGTACGAAGGGCTTATGCTTCCATTTCGATAACAGTGACACCTGTGGGTTATGCGAGAGCCTCAGTGGTTAAAGTGATCCAGGGGTGGTACCAAAATGTCGAAATACCCAACCGGCCACACAGCTGTAAAGGATGGCAAAAGGGGAATTCCAAAGGTGGGCTATGTGTGCGTCGCCATGTACAAGTTAATTGGTGAAGCACAGTATCGCAGTTCACTGCTTAATAAAATATGGATCAGCCAGAAACAATATCCTGTGCGACGCACGCTGATACGGGTGGCCTACGAGAGCAGAAGCCCTTTACGCCACCGTCTCCTAATGGCAGCCTGCCGATGTAAATGTCTCTCCTGGTGTCAAAAGTATGCAGATTATACGAGAGAAAATTCGAAGCGCGTATATCGAGTCCGATGAATCAGAATATGTATTTCATTTCTGCTGATAGGCAAGTCCCTATTTGGTGTCAGCAGCATGGATCCCTGACGCAGTGCATGGGCATCAAATATTAGGGCCAGTAGGGACGGTATAAGGATATGAGGTTAGCAGCTGTGTGTTCATCAACATTTGGACTTCGGATGTTACCAGGCACTACTTACGCACCTTATACACCCCACAATGCTGTACCACCTCCCAGAGGAGATGGGTTCTTTCAGGACGACAATACCTCATGTCATCGAGCCGCCTTCTGCAGCAATGGTTCGACGAACAGAACACTCATATGAGATATCTCGAATGGTCCTCAAGCTGTCCTGATCTCAGCCAAACTAAACATCTGTTCAACGTGGAGCGCCAGGTAAGGAAATTCTGCCCTGCTCCATACCGGAACTGTGAATCTCACTACACAGAGCTTGGTAGTAGATCCCAGGCAGACACCTCGTGGAGTCCGTGCCATGCCGGGCGGCAGCCATTCTCCGAGAGAAGTGAAGAACCACTTAGGTGGCCACAGTGTATTTATAGAGATAATAATGTAACTGATGCAGGATTTTAAGTTACCACATATCAATTAAAGTGGCCGAAAATTCTTCGCCTATATCTGAAACGAAGACTCGTTTCGAATATAATTTCTTAACGGTTCGTTTATGCAAAGAAGAAACATTTTGTTTTTCTAAAATTTCACTTGTTTTTCATTTTGACACCAATTCTACGTTTTTAATCATTCATTTCTAAAATACCCATTTCCTGGGTGACAATACGTTGAAGAGAGCATCTTTTCTTAGTGTATGTCCTAATCTAAAATGCCGATTTTCTCTCTCTCATTTTTTTCTTTTTGCCTTGACACCTGGTTTCGTAGTAGATCTTTATGATCACTCACCAATAAAGGTTCCTGAATTGCATCTAAGACGTGCAACAATCCTTCATCTGCTGCACTTCTAGCTTTTATGTCTCTGATTTGACTGTAAGAAGTGTTCTTTTGTACTTGTTATTCATATTATTGTTTCCCGAATCACTTTTGTGCAACTCCAACTGGTTTATTTGTAATTCTGTTAAATATATCCCAAAATTCAGCTGCAGAAGAATCGGAGCAGGGAAAATTGGAGCCGTACTATTTGAAGTATTTTTCCTGAAGGCGCACCGGAAAAGAAATACAGATAGTTTATGACAATATCAAGTCGTAGGGTTGCAGTCTCATTCCATAAATATCTCGTAAACCAGGTGCGTTCCCGCGTAGACATGTCTCATAATATGATTCCTGTAATCTGTTAATGAACTTCTTATCTACATACTATTAAGACGTTGAAGATAACAGCTCATTTTCTTCAAGAGTCAGTTTTTAAATTTGCCTTCAACTTGTGGAGCATGATAAAGCATTCCAACATGTGGGTAGTACAAACAAGGAAGAGCAAAAACTATGCTTGAGGAACAGTTCTTTTTCGCTTGATGTTTAATGAACTGTGAGCCCATACGAACAAATATTTTTCGTTTCTTCTTGTTTGTTAAAACAAATGTAAAAACATTGTAATTAGTTTGTAGCTACTTGAGCTCTGAAGGTACTTTCACTTTTCCTAACCGTGACAACAAAACATGTATACTGGTGCTCAAATTAAAGGATAACACACGAAAAGGTTTATAACTACCAATATATGTGAAATAATGTGCTGAAAATTGGCGAACATGCAAATTTCACTACGCGAAAGCCCGTTCCTCTTTTACTTTTGCCGCAGATTAGGCGGAATATGCAAATGAGGATTGCTTAAAAAAGTCACGCGAGTCTTTTAGCTATTCTTTTAACTATTCTCATCTTGTGGCTGTTCTAGGCAATTCATGCTTTCACTTCAGTGTCACATCAAGCTGATTATGTCGCGAAGACTCAGTACAGATGATTTTCAGGGATGGAGAGCGATTGGTGGGATAGAAGCAGGTCAGTTCCAAATGGAATTTTCTAGATCATTAATTGTTTCATAAAATGCTCTTTAATAATCTGGAGACAATTTCAAAAGACAACAGACAGGAGATGTTCGTTGTCGACCAAGACAAGGCTGTTCGATAGCCACAACTGCGGCAACAGATCGCTATATGAGTCTAACTGCCAGATGGAAAAGAGAGATGTCCGTTTCCTAACTCTCTTTGCAGCAGCTGCAGGAACGAGGATTTCAAGGCATACTGTCCCTACAAGACTTCATGATTAATGCCTTTATGCAAGGAGACCAATAATTTATGTTCCTCCAACTTCCGCCGCCCAGGGAACTCGTTTAACGGGAAGTCGCCTACATCACACTTAGAGTCCAGACCAGTAAGCTAGTATTCTTTTCACAGATAAATCGGGATGCAACTGAAGTGAAGATTTTCTACATATTCTCATCGGGAGAGAACCAGGGACACGCAACACTCGCGCGAACATCAGAGAAAGAGACTACTCTGGAATGATGTGATGGAATAATAAAGAACGGGCTCAAAGACCTGCACATATTTTAGTCGCTGTGTTACTGTCCTGAGGTACAGGTCCTATACTCACATATCAGGCCATTCATTATACCTGTCGGTTCAGCTTTTATTCTTATGGACGATAATGCTCGACCTCATCGAGCTCATTCGGTCAACGATTTGCTCGAAGAGGAAGATACTCGACCTCAGTCCCAT
Source organism: Macrothele yani (assembly GCA_039090855.1). Classification (NCBI taxonomy): domain Eukaryota; kingdom Metazoa; phylum Arthropoda; class Arachnida; order Araneae; family Macrothelidae; genus Macrothele; species Macrothele yani. The sequence continues at coordinate 75,986,831 of CM077007.1, read as the reverse complement.
TAGCATGTATGTAATTCTTCAGGCATTGAAGCTCACTAGCCACCTGCCAGATAACTTCAACAACTCAGAATATCTCTAGTTGATTAGTGATAATTATTCCTTCAAGATCTTATCAATATTTTATAAAAATATGAGGAGTCATTGCTTGAACTGCATGGCTGTTGGGAGGGATGATACACTATACTAAAATATCACATTTCTTAAGCAAAAGGCTTATTGTTCCACGGGCTGCGTTTCGTGTAAATTATAAGATTACAATATTAAGGCAAGTAAGTTATAAGATTATGGTTTCTTTTGCTTGAGTTACATAAGAAATGTAATAATAAAACCTTTTATAAAATTTCATTTCATTTCCTCATAAATACTTCGAGTTAGTACGAATTTATATTGAGTTTTGATTCTGAGCACCAGTGAATTTTGGTGCAACATTACTTACAAAACTTGGATGCCTCAAATATTCTGTATACTTAATTTTGCAGCCATGACCGGGTTGATTGATGATAATGCATTACAACAGGCTTTCTTCTGAAAGAACTAGCTCAGTTTCGATAGCAAGAGCCAAAATCATATCTAGAATTTTTATTTGAGAAAGTATCAATGTCTTGATTTATTTCCCTAATTCTTATCCTGGGATGTGTTATGGGATTTTAAGCAGTGGTAATGTTTAAGACGAACTGCCATTCTTAAATGGATACTCAACAAGTTCTGCGAGCATTTATTTGACTGACACAGGTAGCCGAACTATACTGCAAGAAATGAAGGTAGATACAAAAGAAAGAAAACAAACACAGAGACAGTTTATTCGTCTTACATATCCCATATTTCGTCCTACATAGAACATTTGAAAGCCCTCCGAATATTTTCCCTTATTTGATCACTTTTACTTTGTTCTGCTTCACCTGAAATTAGTGCATATTTAATATGTTTACAATGTAATCACAAAACGAATAAACGTTTTGATATCTCCATTTTAAAAATAATTATATTGTGAAGTGAAAAAATAAACAAAGCATTTTAAAAAGTTTTATGATCGAATTGAAATTTATTGTAAACAAATTTCGATTTTAAATTTGATGATAACAATGCGAGAGCGCTTTTCGGTTTAAACAGTAACATGAATAAGTTTCGGATTAGCCATATTTTTTCACTGCATTATATACCTCGACTTCCGAATGTTGCGCTGAGTTACGCAATCTGCTGAATAGAAGGTACATGCAGTGTATACTATGAGACTGCGAAGAAAAAAATGGAAAAATTATCGATCCAGATGATTTAAAAAAAAAGAGAGAGAGAGAGAGAGAGAGAGAGAGAGAGAGAGAGAGAGAGGGGAGAGACAGAGAAAGAGAGAAATCGTTCCACAATGCGCATAATATGCTCTTTGGGTTGAATTCCGGATTCTTAGCCATTGCCATATTCATTACTTGCGTGTTCCAGGCGAACCATATTATTAGAAAAAAGAAAAAAAAAGGACCACACCAACACCTCTTCCGCATGAGGATTTCCCCAGATGTAGGTCATTGACATTTACCAATCCGCACAGAAGATATCACGTTCATGCGCTCCCTCTGGCGAACTCTAAGTAAAACAAAATTATTCCTTATTAAATGGAATGACATCAATACATATCGACAACATGTGAATATGACACTGCGAAAAATCTTTCGAAGATGGATCGCATTTCCAGCTCAGAGAATGACCTACAAAACTTGTGTGTTGTTTCTCAGAAAAGTTATATTACGAAGATTTCTTTTCTTCTTAAAAGATTTTATAACTTAACAGAGAAATGATTACAATAGGAAGTTCCCAAGCGATTTTTGGTGGGAGACACAGGCTTTCAACTTATAGATTCATAACGATCTGCACCAATATCTATGCAGAAAGATTTTTTCGAATAACAGATTCTAATGATGTGTTTTTGCGATCTCCGTTTGTAGTGGTATACCCAGGTAATTGTAAAGATAAGAGGAAAGAAAAAGAAATTGTTTTGAAATGTTTAGTACATGTACTAAATTAAGCATGAAATATATATCATGTTGAAAATGGTTAATGCCTCGCCGATGGCCGAGTGGTACGTAAGCGTTGATTTCTTACCATTCGTCCGAGATTGGTCTGGGTTCGAATCCCAGGTTTGGCAAAGATGGTGTGTTTATCTTACGACACTGGCTCTCTTCCTTCCCTGTAGCCAGTGGCCCCAAACAGTGATGGGCAACTACTTATGGCCAGTTGAGTTGCTCACGATGATCGTTAAACCCCACAAACAAAAAAAGAAGAGAAAATTTAAGTCACTTCATAACGAAGAATCTCGTAGCATTTTTTCATGTGCTAGTTTTTTCCCTTATCGCATAGGATTTATCATAGACAAAGGTTGCGTTAATGATGCTAATTGATGAGTTGCTTTCCTAAGCAAACAAGACAGAATGTCCTTAATTTAAAGAAATAGAATGTAATATTATAGATAATGGATTTCAATTGATGCATTAAACTTTAGCAGTTAATATATTAACCAAGCGTATAAAAACTTTCCTCCTCCCAAACGTTTTCATATTTCACGAAATCGGACAGTTCGTGTTAATTAAAGATCCTTTTGTAAAAAGGTTTTAAAAATTCATTCTTCATTTTTTAAGACCACAAAAATTTCTTTTTTGTTTGAGTTTTTTGGAACAAATAACATATTTAATCTCAATATCAGAGAGTTTTCTGGTCTAGTAAAATTTATTGATTTCGCTTTTATTTTCTCCTTTCTTTCCCATTTCACCTGGCAATACATCCCTTTCTACCGCTACAATCTTTTCTTTTCAGTATATCTGTAATATCTGGCCTTACTTTCATCTTCTTGCAGCAGTGATTTTAATAGTCTAAACTGACGGCATTTCTGGAATAGCTTGGTGGTGAAAAAAGAAAAAAATGGAAAGAAATCAGAGCAAATTGCGACATTCCTTACCTTGGACTTCTCGTAATTTAATGGGAGCACCGTTTAATAACTTTTTCTTTGGTTTACTATCATGATCGGTTCCTCTTCCCTTTTTTTTTGCGTTGCAGCCCAGTTATCATAATTAAAACAGGACATCCTTTTTGTGTTGTGAATCTGTGTTAGAAACGGCGGAAGTAAAAAAGAAACGGCGGAAAACAGATAAAGAAATATTTTGCCGATTACCGATTAACAACCAGCTTGAGCTTTTGAAATATTAAAAAAAAATGAATAAATGAAATATAAATTACTGAGTAAGATCTCAGAGAACTATTTGTGAAACTCAAGTTAAACTGGATTATGATGAACGCAACAGGAGCAGTCAGTTTTGTTTGTTTTAGCGGTTTTTTGCTACATCTGTGAACATGAACAGACAGCAGTAAATGCGTATGCAACGCAATAATTGAGATATTTTGCAGCGACAAAGCAGTATTGAGGATAAAATTCCTTCAAAAATTGCTATCTCACTCTCAAGATTTAAATGTCTTGGTTTTATTTGGGAAAAATATGAAAAACACACAAATCATGTACTCTTTATAAATAATGTACTCTTTTAAAAGCACACAAACCGAAAGCAACTGAAGGTGTTTCATTTATCGCTCCGCCGTCCAGGCGAAGCAGTAGTCTAAGCGCTGGCTTTTGACTGTTCGTCCGAGATGCGTCCGGGTTCGAATCCCGGTGAGACATAGATGTTGTGTTTGACTTACGGCACTGGCTCCTCTCTCTTCCCTGGAAAAGTGGCCCTAAATTAGGTACGGGCTACTGCTTGTAGCCCTGACACTCTAAATCCCGAACATTGGGACACGGAGAAAGCTGGCGTCCGATCTGGTCCCACACGCGCTCGATGGGCGAGACATCAGGCGATCTGGCAGGCCACAGAAGCATCGAAGAATGACGTTGACAGTCCTGAGAAACCCGAGAGGTTTGCGGACGGGCGTTATCTTGTTGGAAATAAGCTCCGGGCCGCCCCGTCAGGAAAGGCATCACATGGGGCCGCAGGATCTCCTGTACGTAGCGCTGGGCTTCCAACGCCCCTCGGATCACTGCAAGGGAAGTTCGGCTGTCATACGGAATGGCTCCCCAGACCATCACTCCTGCAGTTCGGGACGTGTGTCGCTGTACAGTGAAGTTGGGATTGTAGCGCTCACCTGCGGTCCTCCACACTCAAACACGGTGGTCGTCCGTTCCCATACAGAAGAGCAATTCGTCGCTTCATAATTTACGTCACCAGTCCGTAGCATTCCACGTTGCTCGCTGCTGACATCACTGCAATCGGCTCCGACGATGGCCAGGCGTTAATGGCAAAAAACGTAAAAGCCGTCGAGAGTGCAGATTTGTCTCTTCCAGTCGTCTGGAAATGGTTCTGGCGGATACAGCAGTCCCTTGCACAACCCCCACATGTCTGTGGATATTCGATAAGGACGTCGTTGCATCTGTGCCTGCCACTCTCACGATCTCACGGTACTCTCTGGTGGTGGTGGTGTGTCTGGGTCGTCCAGAGCCTGTCTGCCGTGTCTGGGTGCCTTCCCGTGTCCATTCCTCCCACCACGATCACACCATAGTGTCCGACCGGCCCAAATAGCGGCCGATTTGGCGCGCCAGCCAACCTGCCTCTCTCACCCGGACGATACGGACTCGTTCAAACTCCGTCGGTTGCCCGTATGCACATCTACGGCGGATCCTCGGCTTGTGTATCGTCCACGGATCTCACCTGACTCTTACCGTGCACTTCGGCGCGAATGTGAAGTCCCCTGCGCGGTGCCTTATAAGCCCCAAGGATTGAGATTGCAGGGCCGGTCTTGGACGTGCGGGCATGCTGAGTCGCAAAAAAATTTAATCACTTGCATGTCTGCCGTCCCCGTAGCTATTCGCCGAGTTTCTTGTTAATCGCTAGATTTTTCTTGGAGAGCGGATTTTCATGACAATGAGTGTATGAGCTTGTGAACGCGCCCTCATTAGTTTCCGATGTTATGTACTCAGCAAGATTCCGCGTAACGTTGCCGAACGATCGTCTTTCACATCAAGAGTCAATTGCATGTTTACAGCAACAATTCTTCCGTTAAATACAAATTTGGAAGATGTGAATCCACTTATTGGTGTAAATATGACATGGATGTTTCGGGCCAATGGTGGCAGTATTTATAAAACAGCCCAGTTTGTGAACTGTTCGCGTGCTACTCTGGTTAAAGTGTATCGTGATTGGAAAAATGACACCATTGCGAATAAACGACGTGGAAACTGCGGATCACCACGTGCCATTGATCTGAGAGGTGAACGTTGGTTGCGAAGGTGCGTGAGGGCCGATCGACTAGCTCCAATGCAGCAACTCACTGGCCGAATGAACCAGAGGGCTACCGGAAGTATGTCTAAAATGACAGTTCAGCAAACCCTGCTGCGTATGGGGCTCCGATGCAGACGCATGGTCACTGCACCTATGCTAACGAAGGTGCATCGGCAGAAAAGGCTTATATTTGCCCGACAGTATCGGAATTGGACCTCCGCTGATTGACGAAGGATTGCCTTCTCCGATGAGTCATGTTTTCTGATTCATTGAACTGATGGACGTTTCCGTATAAGGCGAGAAACATCGGAGAACAAACACTCTTTAACCATTGCTGGAAAAACACAAGCTGGTTATGGTCTGAGGAATTTTTTCGTGGCATTTTCTGGGTCCACTCACACCTGTGGAAGGCACTGTGGACCGAATTAGTTATGAATCCATCCTTGAAGACTACGTATACCCGTACATCCTCATTATATTCCCTGTGGCGGATGGGATTTTCTAGCACGACAATACGACGTGTCACACAGCTAGAAATGTCCTAGAGTGGTTGGAAGAGCACGATGAAGACTTCAACGTACTTCCCTGGTCCCCTAATTCTCCAGACTTAAACCCAATTGAGCATCTGTCGGACCACCTCGATCGTGTTGTTCGCCGTATGGATCCTTCACCACGCACCCTCCAGTAGCTGTCAGATGCACTGCAGTCATCATGGATCCACATTCCTGTGAACACCTTCCAGCATCTTATTAAGTCACTTCCAGCCCGTCTAGCTGCTGTTCGCGCTGCACACGGCAGTTACTCTGATAATCATTTAACATGTGTACTAACACACGTTAAATGATTTTTGAACTATTTTGGAAGTACATGTGGCATGTCTGTATGAATGAAAACGTTTTATTCAAGATGTCGTAAGTGTCGCGTATGTAATCGTATGATACTTATAAGATGACGAGAAAAGGAGTTCTTGAAATCTTATTTCCCTGCAGAAGGAAGGCCTGGATTAGTTTGTGTATTCAAAACTCTGCTCGAAAGTACGAAAGTATTTGGCATGTACTCAAGGTAGAAATAATGCATACCCAAAGCTGTAGGTAAAGCAGTAGCTTTCACTACACACCAAACTCATTATATCAGTTCACAATTATAATCAGTCTTATAATTCTGTGTTAATACAATTTCACTAATCACTTTGCATGAGAACTCGATAGATTTTAGCATGACGTTATAATGGCTTTTGCTCACGACCGTAGAATCACCGACTAATGACAGGTACATGAGCGTTCAACAAACAAACATGAGGAGCAGTGAGGAATCATTGTAACTGTTCCGAACTGCAAGCGTACATCCGCAGACCTTTAAGAGAAAATCGTCATTTTTAAAAATTTGAACAAATTTCGTGTAATTATATTTTCATGCAAGGATGTCCTGTGCCACACGTTAAGACACATTTTAGTTGTTGCTTTTTTCACATTTTTTCTCTGGTCATCGTTTTCCTTTAGTATTTTCATTCTGTTTTTTTTTCTGCTCATTCTTAACATTCATTTCTTTACTCTTTTGAGCAATTTGGACAATAATAGCTCACAGTTCATAATATGGTGACCTGAAACTTAAGTACTTTTCTTAAGACCGACTACTTTTCTTTGTGGGCGAAACTCAAAGAAGTGCTATTTTTATAATTGCTAATATCGCTTGTTTCCTATAAGATCCATTTCTTACTTTAAGAGACAAAAAATGTGAGGTAGTTACAACACTTGTGCCTGCTCCAAACATTTCAGGTAACATCATTATCCCTTTTTCTTTGTAAAAGAGCAGGTAGTTTAACAGCTTCCATCTTCTGTAAACGGATGTAAAATGTTACTTTTTCCATTACAGAGAGGATTACCTCGAACACTTTTGGCATGACACATCAAATCCCTTTTACACGAAAGATCTGTGTTCGAAAAACGCTTTACTAAATCAGCGGAAAAAATAATAATCTTAAATGCCCTAATCTTTGAAATATCGATTCTCTTATTTGATGTGCCACTGCTTTTTTCTGCTTAATAGTTTTTGTGCCTGATGTTAAAATGAGATTATACTACCGTTTGCTGAAAATGCAACACCAGAAAAAACTATGTACGATCGGACTGCAACTCGTAAGACGGGTAATCACGTGTGGTGGAGCAAATAATTACAACCACAGCGCACATGCAAATGATATGTGCCAGCCACACCCTCGTAGCTGCCCCGCGGAATATATAAGCAGGTCGCACGGGGCAAATAGCCAAAGTCGATTCATGGGAATTGTAGCACTGAGGTAGTGGTAGTGACTGACTATGCTGCACGGTAAGGTAGTGGTAGAGACGTGGAACGCCACAGACTGGCTACATGTGGTGTTTAGCGATGAGTGCCGCTTTGTTTTGGGGACAGATGATCATCGTGTCCGGGTGTGTAGGTCCCCGGGTCAACGGATCAAACCCAGCCTCGCTATCGAGCGCCACACCTCCCCTACTGCAAGCATTATGGTTTAGGAAGCCACGGCCTACGATAGACGATCAGCTCTAGTAGTGGTAGGTGTATCATTGACGGACCAGCGCGGTATGTGGATGAGATCCTACGGACCAATGTGCTCCCATTCCTGTCCAGAATTTCAGGTGGGCTATACCAGCAGAGTAATGCCCGCCCGCACACGGCTCGGGTTGCCCAGGACTGCCTACGTCATGTCCAGACGCTTCCATTGCCAGCCCACTCCCCAAACATGTTCCCTATCGATCATGTATGGGACCAGTTAAAACGCCAGCTGCCGCTGTGTCGGACAATCCAGGATTTGCATTACACAGTCCAACACGTGTGGGCCAGACTGCCGCAGGACAACATCAGGCGTCTGTTCGCCTCAATGCCGGACCGTATTGCAGCATGTATCGCCGCACGAGGCAGTTCGACGAGCTATTGAAGATGACCGGACTGCGTGCCACAGATCCCTCTGTAATAGATCTGCAGCTCTGTTTTAACCAACATGTGTATCATTCATCTGTATCATTACGTCCATAAAATTTCAGTTTAGTCCGATGTTTCCTTCTTGGTGCGAAAATTTCATTGTACGTGAATATACACTGGTGTGCAAAAATTAAGGACGAAGAGCAGAAATTAGCATGACAGCTGAACGAGCAGGCAGAACGGACCGAGAGACCACTCAGGAGATAGACAAGGGTCTAGAACGGTAGGGTATGCGCTTATATGCAGCATGACGTAGGGGGGGGGCAGTGTCGGAAGGGTATAAATCACAAGGGCAGTGTACGCTCAGCATTTCGGTGAAAGCTATTGCACGGTGTACATCGGTTGCTTCCACCGTGTGATTTGGCCAACATGCAATCCAGTAGAAGACATCTGGATGACTTTACCTGAGGTCGCTTCATTGGGAAGTTGGAAGAAGTTCGAAGTGTGACTAGTGTGGCCGAGGAGCGCGGATCGCTCACAGCATCGTTTCACGAGCTTGGAAAGCATTTCAAACGACAGGAACAGCTGTCCGAGAGTTTAACAGTGGTCGTCCACGAGCAACCACGGCTGCGGATGACCGGTATATTGTCCTACAGGCAAGAAGAGACAGACGGCAGACAGCGGGAGAAATCGTAAGACACATGCAACAGACATCTGGACATCCGTTATCGCGTTTTACCGTGGCCAGGAGCCTGTACAAAGGTGGTCTATTTGCACGATGACCAGTACGGTGTGTGCGATTAACGCCTGCTCATCGGAGACGGCGGTTTCTGTGGTGTCAGGAACACAAGATCTGGAAACATCAGGTCGAGCTCTCTTTACAGGTGAGAGCCGATTTAGTCTGACGAGCGATTCTGGAGTATACACGTCTGGAGAGAGCAGGGAACGAGCAATCACACCTCCAACATCATCGAAAGGGACCGGTTTAGAGGTGGCGGAGTTCTCGTTTGGGGCGGTATCATGCTTGGTAGCCGCACTGATCTCCATACCTTCCAAGGAGGTTCAGTCACTGGTGTCCGCTATTGTACCGAGCTTCTCCTACCTAACGTGCGTCTGTTTAGAGGTGCTGTGGGTCCTGAGTTCCTCTTGATGGACGACTACCTTACCCCTCATCGTACAGTGGCTGTCGCAGAGCTGTTGTAGAGTGAAGATATTCAACGTATGGATTGGCCCACAAGGTCCCCGGACCAACATCCAATCGAACACGTGTGGGACCTTCTCGGTAGACGCTTGGCAGCACGTCACCAGCCTCCAACAACGATTCCGCAGCTGCGATTGGCGCTACAAGAGGAATGGGCCGCGATGCCTCAACAGCTCCTTGACAACTTCGTCCTCAGCATGGACAGAGGTTGTAAATCCTGCAACGCAGTCAGGGGTGATCATATCCCCTACTAAAGATTGGATTTTTCTTGGAAGCCGCCTGTCACTTGGACGTTTCTGTTTCGTGTACAATTTAGCTCGAAGCTACCTTTTCAATGAAGTGCCTTTGTATGCTTTGGATTCCTTGTTTGGACGGTTTTGCTCACTGGTCCCATATTCTTACATCTTGGGGATCTTATGGTATGATTTGGGTCGATGTGGAGCATTTCCGCACGACGTTAAATTCGAAAAACCATCTTGTCCTTAATTTTTGCACGCCAGTGTATATCATCATCATCATCATCATTGTCAACCATTATCAATCCACTACTGGACGAAGGTCTCCCCAAGTTTCCTCCACAACGGTCTGTCTTGTGCCAGTCTCCTCCACGTCACCCCTGCATACTTTCGAATTTCATCCACCCATCTCCCATGTGGTCTTCTTCTGGGTCTTTTCCTGTCCCTTGGAATCCAATCTAAAATTTCGGCTGTCCATCGATGATCTGTCCTTCTGGCAGTATGTCCAGCCCATTGCCATTTCAGGGATTTAACTCTGATCATGATGTCTTCCACTCTTGTCATTTTTCGGATCCACGCGTTTCTCTTCTTATCTCTCCTGGTTACACCAAGTATGCACCTCTCCATGCTTCTTTGAGTTGTCTGCAGCCTTTGTATGTCTCTTTTAGTTAAGGTCCACGTCTCTGCACCATACGTAAGCACTGGAAGGATGCATTGATCAAACACTTTTCTTTTTAAGACATAATGGCATATTGCTCTTGAAAATTATGCTGTTTCTTCCAAAAGCTCTCCAGGCAAGTTTTGTACGCCGATTAATTTCTTCATCAATGTGACCCTCACTTGATATCTGCTGTCCAAGATAAACGTACGTATCTGTTATCTCCAGCTTTTCTCCATCAATCGATAAATCTTCATTTCTTGTAAAAGCATTGAACATCACTTTTGTCTTCTGAAAGTTCATTTTTAATACCACTTCTTTACTCTTGTCAGCAAGTTCCTGGATCATACTCTGCAGCTCTGATGGGCTAGTTGCAAAAATGACTACGTCATCAGCAAAACGAAGGTGGGTTAGATAATCTCCATTAATCTTTATCCCCTTGTTTTCCCAGCTCAGTGACTGAAAAACACCCTCCAATGTGGCATTAAAGAGCTTCGAGATATGGTGTCACCTTGTCTCACTCCCTTTCCAATTTTTATGTGTGTTGTATTTTCAAACAGCCTAATCTTTGCACTTGCATTTTCATAGATGTTATTAATAATATTAATGTATGCATCTTCAATACCGCAGGTTTTCAGAGCCATTGTAACTGCTGATGGTTTCACCGAATCAAAGGCTTTTTCATAATCGATAAAAGCCATGCACAATGGAAGTTCATATTCCCTCGCTCTTTCAATTAGTTCTCTCAGCACATGGATATGATCTATTGTGCTGTAGCCACTCCTGAATCCAGCTTGTTCTCTCGGTTGAGCCATGTCCAGTGTTACCTTCAAGCGGTGTGAAAGAACTTTAGTGAAGATTTTATAAACTACTGATAGGAGGCTGATAGGTCTGTAGTTTCCGAGATCCTCAATGTCACCTTTCTTATGTAGCAGGATCATTGTAGCGGTGTTCCAATCCTCAGTGAATCTTTCCTTCATTAAGGCATCGAGTGAAAATTTGGGCGAGTACTGTTTCGATTTCTCCACTTGCTTCTTGTATGATGTCTACAGTAATTCCATCTTCTCCTGGAGCTTTTCCCCGCTTCATGTTCTTGATTGCATGTGCAACTTCTGCTGGAAGGACTGGAGGAACTCTGGTACTGGTATCTTTCATGATGTCTGGAGTGCATGTATCATCCCTTTCATATAATTTGGAGTAGAAATCTTTCACTCTTGTCAAAATTTCGCCTCTATTTCTTGTTACAGAACCATCTTCTTTTCTCAGTGCCATAATCTGTTTTCTTCCCTTACTGAGATGTCCCTTAGCTATCTTTAGGCTTTGGTTGTTTTCAATTGCTTTCCTCACTAGTTCACAGTTGAATTTTCTTACGTCTTCAGTGATACTTTTTCGTACTGTCTTGCATAGCTCTATATATTCCACTTTGGAAGTCACATCTTCTTTAGTTGTCCTCATCTCTCTTCTTTTGCATCAACATTTTCGTTTTTCCTGATAATTTATTTACATGCAACTTGTTCTTAGACCCAGCTAATTTTGTTGCTGTTTCCATAAGAGCTTTGGTTATTTTTCTGTTAACTTCAGAGATGTCCACTTCTTCCGATGTTAGGCCTTCTAAAGCAGAGAACCTGTTCTTCAGTACCAACTTGAAGGTATTATGGTGTTTTTTAAGGTTGGTTATGTCAATAGATTTTGTTTGTCTTATGAGCTTGCCACGTTCAAGTTTAGTGTTGAGGTGCATCTTACATCTCACCAATCTATGGTCACTACCTGTGTTGAACTTGTTTAGCACACTGCAGTCTTCTATGACGAATTTTTTGTTACACATAATAAAATCAATTTCACTTGTCGTCCCATTTGGATGTCTCCATGTCCATTTCCTGTGTGGCTTTTTCTTGAAGAAGGAGTTCAAGATGAAAAACCCTTCTGCCTCTGCAAACTCAACGAGAGTATTTCCACGCTGGTTTCTGTTGCCGTGACCGAATTTACCTACTGAAGTTTCATTCTGTTGCCGTTGCCCTATTTTTGCATTGAAATCTCCCATAATTATTTTCAAGTGCTGCTTACCTTTATTATTTAGATGACAAATTTCCTCATAAAATTCTTCAATTTCTTCTTCAGGATGACTTGTGGTGGGTGCATAAGTTTGAATAATCTGAGCCTGGTATCTTCTCGATAGTTGGATAACGAGTCGTGCAGCTCTGTCAGAGGAACTTTCAACTTCTACCACTTTATCCTTCAGTTTCTTGTTTATTATAAATCCAACACCACTAGTTCTGCCAGTATCTGTCCCACGATAGTAGAAGAGATGTCCACTTTTCAGTTCGATGAGATCTTCTCCTTTTCTCCTTACCTCACTTAGCCCCACGATGTCCCACTTGATCCTTTGTAGTTCCTCTTCCAATTCAAGAAGCCTTGAATCAGAAGATAGGGAGCGTCCATTGTACGTTGCCAAGGTCAGCATCAGATGGCAGCCTAGTCCGGTCCTCCGGGGATTCTTAGCACCCTCTGCCTTCATGTCGCACTGGCCGCTGCCTTGGCCAGGTACATTCCAGCTGCCGGAGACTGAGGGCCAAGATTTAAGTTGTGGAGTCATTTTGGAGGGGTTTGGCCATAACTCACCACGCTGGCCAAGCGGGTTGGTGAGTGTGGGATAGAATTTCCTCTAATCCCGATGGTATAGTTATACCGCTATTTGCGGTCGTCAGAGCCCCTTTAGTGGGAACAGGATGCACCACGAGAAGGCGGGGTTGACATTTGTCAAGGAGAGGCTGTGATGTTACGCATCACCTGACCTTACATCCCCCAGTGTATATATATATATATATATATATATATATATCAGCAGTTGCAATGGCTCTGAAATCCTGCGGTATTGAAGATGCATACATTAATATTATTAATAACATCTATGAAAATGCAAGTGCAAAGATTCGGCTGTTTAAAAATACAACACACATAAAAATTGGAAAATTAGTGAGACAAGGTGACACCATATCTCCGAAGCTCTTTAATGCCACATTGGAAAATGTCTTTCAATCACTGAACTGGGAAAACAAAGCGATAAAGATTAATGGAGATTATCTAACCCACCTTCGTTTTGCTGATGACATAGTCATTTTTGCAACTACCCCATCAGAGCTACAGAGTATGATCCAGGAACTTGCAGACAAGAGTAAAGAAGTGGGATTAAAAATGAACTTTCAGAAGACAAAAGTGATGTTCAATGCTTTTACAAGAAATGAAGATTTATCGATTGATGGAGAAAAGCTGGAGATAACAGACACGTACGTTTATCTTGGACAGCAGATATCAAGTGAGGGTCACATTGGTGAAGAAATTAATCTGCGTACAAAACTTGCCTGGAGAGTTTTTGGAAGAAACAGCATAGTTTTCAAGAGCAATATGCCATTATGTCTTAAAAGAAAAGTGTTTGATCAATGCATCCTTCCAGTGCTTACGTATGGTGCAGAGACGTGGACCTTAGCTAAAAGAGGCATACAAAGGCTGCAGACAACTCAAAGCAGCATGGAGAGGTGCATGCTTGGTGTAACTAGGAGAGATAAGAAGAGGAACACGTGGATCCGAAAAATGACAAGAGTGGAGGACATCATGATCAGAGTTAAATCTCTGAAATGGCAATGGGCTGGACATACAGCCAGAAGAACAGACCATCGATGGACAGCCGAAATTTTAGATTGGATTCCAAGGGACAGGAAAAGACCCAGAAGAAGACCACATGGAAGATGGGTGAATGAAATTCGAAAGTATGCGGGAGTGACATGGAAGAGACTGGCACAAGACAAACCGTTGTGGAGGAAACTTGGGGAGACCTTCGTCCAGAAGTGGATTGATAATGGTTTACAATGATGATGATGATGATGATATCAGAATTATTAAAATATTCTAAGCTGAATCGAACTGAGCAAACCACGAAGCTAAATCAATAAAGTCATAAACCAAGTTGCGCTAAAAAGCAGCAAACACGAATCCTGACTGATCATACTGTATATATATATATACACTATCTATCAACAAGTAATTGGACACCTGTGATAGCAAAAGAAAACGAAGTTTATTCACCTTCAATAGTTGGTGGAGCCTTCACGAGCGGCGTCTAGAGCTGCGACCCTCCGGGGCATACTCTCAACCGGGCGTTGTACGACCGCTAGCGGTATTTTCTTCCACTCGGCTTAGAAAAAACAGGTCAGTTCCTTCACCGATTTCGGACGGTGGGGACACCCCTTAAGTCGACGCTCCAACTCGTCCCAGAAGTGCTCGATAGCGTTAAGGTCCGGGCTCTGCGCAGGCCAGTCCATTCGATTAACCCCATTGTCAGCATACCAAGCCATGGTGGACCTCGCAACATGACAGGTGGCATTGTCATCGTGAAAGTAACATGGGTCCACCCCGTAAAACTGCCACAACGTAGGAAGCGCATGGGCATCCAAAATGGTGCAGTAGGTCTTGGCGTTGAGTCTACGAGAAATTGCGACCAAGGGTCACGTGCCGTACCAGGAGAAACACCCCCATAGCATAATTCCACAACCGCCGGACTTCACAGTTGGCACAATACGTTCAGGCAAGAGACGTTCTCCAGGCAGACGCCAAACCAGACCCTGCCATCCGAACCGTAGAGGGTGAACCTTGATTCGTCGCTCCAGAGAACTTGTTTCCACTGTTCAACGGTCCACTGTCGACGTTCTTTGCACCACGTTAGCCGAGCAGCGCTATTGGTCTTGGTGATCAAAGGCTTGTGGGCGGCAGCATGTCCACGATGACCGAGCAAATGGGCTTCTTTACGGATGGTATTCATCAAAAGAACACTCCCGGATGCCTCTTGAAACTCCTCGCGGATGTGGCCCATCGATTTGGTGCGGTTCTTCCGAATTCCTCTGGCCAGCACCCTTCGGTGTCTAACTCCCAGTTTTGTGGGTCTGCCGAGTCGGGGCGCATTCCGACAATCACCTCTCATCTTCCACTTGCCAATCACGTAGGCCACTGTCGATTTTGGGTACTTCAACTTGCTGGATATGTTACGTATGTATCGACCATTTCTGTGATACCCGAAGATTACACCTTTCTCAAAATCAGAGAGCTCCGAACTGCGTGGCATCTTGCATGCGACTGGTTGCGTTGTTGTTTCCCACACGATATTTAACGGCGGCGGCCGTGACGTGTATCAGGACCGCAGATATTGTCGATTGCAGGGGTGTCCAATTACTTGTTGGTAGATAGTGTATATAATCATCATCATAATTGTCAATCCATTGCTGGATGAAGGTCTCCCCAAGTTTCGTCCACAACGGTCCGTCTCGTGCCAGTCTCCTCTATATTAGTCCCGCATACTTTCGAATTTCATCCACCTATCTCACATGTGGTTGTCTGCTAGGTCTTTTCCTGTCCCTTGGAATCCAGTCTAAAATTTCGGCTGTCCATCTAAAATTTCGGCTGTCCTTCTGGCAATATGTCCAGCCCATTGCGGTTTCAGCAATTTTACTCTGATCGTGACGTCTTCAACTCTGGTCATTTTTCTGATCCACGAGTTTCTCTTCTTATCTCTCCTGGTTACACCAAGCATGCGTCTCTCCATGCTTCTATATGTCTCTTTTAGTTAAGGTCCACGTCTCTGCACAATATGTAAGCACTGGAAGGATGCATTGATCAAACACTTTTCTTTTAATAATGGCATATTGCTCTTTTAAAATTTGGCTTTTATTAGCATCCAAATAACCTGAAAGGATTTCTTTGGCACAATACTAAAAAAATGTATTTGATGATACATATATTTTCATTATTATTTGTGCAAATTAATGAAGTTTGATTTTGGCTAATTTCCTAGAACTTTACGACCAACATTAAAAATGAAAATAATCTACTCGTCGAATAGAGTTTGCCGACAGGTAAATTTAACTATCCAGTATTGATCTCGACACAAAATAATCTGTTCGTATTGGGTAACAGTTCCTTTCAGGAAAACAGTTGATATCGAATAATCAAAGAAACTCGTACTTACAGTTACGTCCTTCGATAGTAATCCATTGTAAGATGAGTGAATTCCCTTAATTCACATACACCGACACTTTTACCGATACAAGTCGCAACTTTTGTGGTTTCGCTATTTCCACCGGCACTGCGTAGAATTTCCTTGGAGAAACAGCTGCGATGTGTTTTCTCACACACAAAGACAGTTACAGCGCGGATACGCCCGCTTCCAGGGCTTTCTCTCTTCTCTCTCTCTCTCTCTCTCTCTTTCTCTCTCTCTAGAGGTATGGGAAGTCACCTTGGTAGACCACGAGTTTCCCCTTTCTGAGGATCCTTAGGCAAACTGCTGCTGGTTGATGACTTCTCCCATCTTCGTCACTCCGAACGACGGCGATATCACAGTTTTAAACGAAGCTTTTGTACATTCGCGGCTCTGAGACTTCAGCGACTTTTCAGTGGTAACCTGTTATTGTTATACAGCGTGTCTTACTACAGCGACATTCATGGTTACTTCAATTTCTCGCTGTCGAAGTTCTGGGTTTCTCCTTTCGGGATGCTTGAAAACGATAACAGACCCCTACCTCTGGTCCTTTTTGAATCTCACCTGCAGTTAGACCCACCGTCGAGTCTTTCGGAAGCAAATCATCCTTTTCTTTTTCCAACATGTTTCTCATTCTTTCCTTTTTCCAACATTTACCTGAGACTTCCTGTTTTTGGGTCATTAAGTGTCACATATTACGAATTTCTTTGGCCCTTGCTGCACTAAATTTTTCACGAAAACTGTACAACTGGGCACAGAGGGCATTTCCGGGAAAACGGTTTCATACTTATAAACATGAAATTGTTTAGTCTATTACGTGTCAATTGGCAATTCCGAGAAGAAATCTCCCCAAATTTGCTGTTATGCTTTTACCTCGTACCCGACCACACATATCGAGAAAGCCTGCCTGGGTGGTAAACAGTTTAACTTGATGACATTTTTCCATGCGTGAAACTCAATCAACGCCCGCGAACTAATTAACTTATTAATTTATTCGGCCTAATTGACCACGCCCATTTTATCTAAAATAATGGGGCTTAGATCGTCATAACATGCATTAAACGTTCTCAATCGTGAAGAGTATCTGACCAAAAAAATTTTTTTTTAATCGCGTTTTCAGACGCTCAGCGAAAGCTAGAAATATGTTTCGAACAGAATAATGCACTTATGGGCGAAATGGGACCAGACAAAAACAGACTCGAAGCATACATCGCAACTAAAAGCTGTTAAAAAAATTTACACCTTCTTAATGAGAGTGCATTCCAAACATTTGTAAGCGAGTTTCAGTAGATTGGACATGATTTTTTACGCTTTCCAACCGTAGGTTGAAGAAGCGTATATGCTCCAGCTTTTTCCGTCCGTCTGTCCGTCCGTCCGCGTGTCGGCACGATAACTCACGTAAAAATGGTTCGATTTCGATGAAATTTTAGTATGTGGTAGGGGTCCACCAAGAGACGAACCCTATTGAAAATGGGTGAAGTGGGGTCAAAGGAAACGCCATAAGACCGAGAGCCATTCAATTGCCCTTATGCGTCATAACTTGCGTAATATGGTTCGATCTCAATGAAATTTTAGTATGTATTAGGGAACCACCTGGGGACGAACCTTATTGAAAATGGGTGAAGTAGAGTCGAAGGTCAGGACATAGGAGTGGGATGCATTCCATTGCCCTTATGCGTCATAAGGTGCGTAAAAATGGTTCGATATCGACGAAATTTTAGTATGTGGTAGGGGACCACCTGGAGAGAAGCCCTGTTGAAAATGGGACAAATGGAGTCAAAGGTCAGGACATAGGATCGGGATCCATTCCATCGCCCTTATCCCACACTATTAAGGTGGACGTCAAGTAATTTTGCTTCCTATATTTCCAATGGAAAACCTTTTGTACACATTTCCTTCACAAGTAGTGTGTTCCCAAGGATGGAAATTTGAACATCGATTAAAATAACTTCATACTATAATTTGCAATACTTAACATTTTCTAGAATATAAGCATAATTATATTAAAACACAATAACGTTTCCCTTGGTGGTGTTGAAACCAGAAAAAAGATGGCGCGACCTGCACTTTGATGACGTCAGTGGACAAATAAATTTTGGATTGCATAATTACGGTTATGGTTTACAAAATATTATTACGGTTATGGTTTAGGAAATATTAAGTATTCCAAGTTATGAAATGAAGCTATTTTAATCGATGTTAAAATTTTCATTCTTGGGAACGCATTAATTGTGAAGAAAATGTGTACAGAAGTTTTTCCATTGGAAGTATAAGAAGCAAAATTACTTGACGTCCACCTTAAAGTAGCAACTCTTGTATGTATGTATGTATGTACATTTTATTTTGAAAACGGCTCTAAGAATTTTGATGAAAGTCGTTAACCTACCGTTTTCTGGTACTAGAAATCGATTTAGCTTGATCTCGACTTTAGGAGAATTCGTTTAGTTGGGTTAAATAACCACCCCGAATTATAACACTTTTAGTGTCATGGCGTCGTTCCAATAATGTTTCCAATGCTTAGAAATCTTATGACGTCACAATCTCGCGTTTGAGAATTTTGGCGCACGGTCACGCCATCTGTCTCATTGCGTCACGCGTTGTGTGGGGATCCTATTAAAATTTTATGACGTCATAATCTTGCGAACAGATGGTCGCGATTCCCATCTGCTTCATTACGTCACGCGTTGTGTGCGTATGTCCGTCCGCACGATAACTAGCGTCACAATCGTTCGATTTCGATGAAATTTTAGTATCTGGTAGGGTATCACCTGCAAAGGAACGTTATTTAAAGTCAACAAAATGGGGTGAAAGGTCAGTACATAAGAGCGGGATCCATTCCATTGGTGCTATGCGTCATAACTAACGTAAAAATGATTCGATTTCGATGGAATTTTAGTATGTGGTAAGGGTCTACCTGGCCACAAATCCTGTTGAAAATGGGCGAAATGGGGTCAAAGGTCAGGACATAGGAGCGGAATCACTTCCATCGCCATTATGTGTCATAACTTACGTAAACATGCTTCGATTTGGATGAAATGTTAGTATGTTGTAGGGTCCTGCATGGGGACGAATTCTATGGAAAATGGGCGAAATGGGGTCAAAGGTTAGGACACAGGAGCGGGATCTATTCCATAGCCCTTACGCATCATAACTTACGTAAAAATGCTTCGATTGCGACAAAACTTTATCATGTTATTTCGGAGGTATACCGAACCGGTTCTATTGAATATCATCGATATGGGATCAAGGGTCAGGGCACAGGACCGAGATTTATTCCACAGCCATTATTCTCATAACTTGAGTGATAACTTGAGTAATGATTTCTGGTATGTTGGAAAGCGTATTATAATCAACGCATTGCATGATTTTAAGAACTTGTTAAATATGCAGAAACTTAAGGAAACGATAAAAAGTTTGTTTCCTTATGTTTCTGCATATTTTAAAAATCATGTCCAATCTACTGAAACTCGCTTACAAATGTTTGGAATGCATTCTCATTAAGAAGGTGTAAACATTTCATTTGTAATCAAAATTAAGTTTCAGTCCAAGGCAAACCCGTTTCATCAAGCGTCTTGTAGTACGCTATTTGAAAAAGTAAGATGTCACCAAATCCACAAATGTAATGAGCACTTCTTATGAATCCTTTGCGACACAAAATGAATTTTTCAGAGTAGATTTTTAAAACAGGAAAAAAGCTAGAAAAACGAAAATGCATTTGCACCGCGAAACAGAAAAACTGCGCATTATTTAAATTACAGTAAAAATATTAATCGAGTTTATGGAATGGGCAAAGCATTTGCGAATAGGAATAGCCAGGGATTTATATGCACATACCCATAACACCTTTCCAACGGCCCTCTAAATTCCCCCAGATACCCCTATAAAAGTCTCAACCCCTCCACTTCAAGGTGCCTAGGACATGCAGACACAGATGTATATACATACTTTTAAATTTTTGTGGTAGTCCTTTTTATTATCATATAGCACAAGGGGCCAAGAGTAGTCAGCATGTACATAATTACTTTGAAGTATCTTTCACAATAACGCAATATATGTTTTTCAATTTGAAGTCTATGTATATAGCAATCTAATGTGTCTTTTTCAGCTTTTCTTGTTTAAATCATATGCTTAAAGTCAGTCAATGAAACCATGAATCATGTGTGCTTTTCGAAGGCTAAAGAAATATCTGTCCATTTTAGTCTGTTACAGTTTTTGAAGATCTACTTCTGAATCATTTCAGCATGTACAAAATTTGTGAAAATGTGAATATCTATTGTTTCAGCAACCGATGTTAATACTTCTTTGTTCTAGCCTTGTTTAGGAAAGCATTTAAGCATGAGAGATAAAGAAAATAAAAGCAGCTCAAAAACAAAATCACCCTCTGTAGTATTTGGGAAAAAGGTTTCTGGTTATAACCCTTCTTAACTACAAGAAATTCAGCAGTTCTCCATTTCCTGAAGTTTTTCCTAATTGTAGTCCTAGGTTTGATGACGATATATAAATATTTTCAGCCTTCGAAAAAATCGTTTCCAGCAAACACCACCCCAAAATTTTTGCAACATGGTCAAAATTTGCCAGCCTCTTCCCCAATATGAAATTCCTGGGAATAGCTACTTACACTCACAAGGGTCAGAAATACATGTTAAGAAAAATCACAAACTGTACTCCAAATGTACTGATGTCCAAAGAAAAAGGAATTTTTGAGATCGAAAAATCAGAAGTGCAGATATGAACGGAAGAGTTAAGGCAGCTTCAGGTCTCTGAAGGAGACGGAATCAGAAGTTTTTCATGGTTAAGGGTATCCTATGTAAAAAAGAAATTTTTGGAAACGGATTTTTAGAAGAGAATATAATTTTTCAAATGGAAATATCCACTGAGGCCCTCAACCGCAGAAGTGTGAATTACGGAAAAGTACAAAACAGGTAAACAACATTTTTCACAAATACAGCTATTGATTATAAAACGTTCTAAAATATATGCAAAATGATACCCACAGTGATTAGTACCCAATACAAAGATAATTTATCAAATTGGAATTTCAGAAGATCGAGAAAAATAAAATATACTTTTTCTCCCCTGCTTCTAAAAGTCCGATTTAGAAACTTCTTTTCCCGACGAACAGCCTTCGTGGTGAAAAATATTTTGCATGTAATTTCAGTTTTTTCATAATTCACAATTTTGTTAATAGGGAGAGTAATCACTGCTTGCAGTATATTTGCAGCTGTATCTATGCTTTTAAAATTGCGACCGGAAAACCTGTTTCTTCTTGGGGTAGTATTGGCCATGCAAAACATTTTACACATGCTTTCTACTCAAAATAAAATGTTCTCCTGTCAGGGGTATCATTGTGCTCATCTCGATATTTCTGCTCTATGTAGTCTGATTTGAAAAAAATTCTTTTTCTGCACGATAGTACATATTTGCGGTAAATATTTTACTTGTTTTCGATTTTTTCGTGTGTTACAATTTTGCCACTAAGTTCATATTTCTATTTACAACATATTTGCAACCCTATACACGCCTCTAAAAATCAGATTGAAAATTTTTCTGTACCTCTGCACTCGGATACTTACTGAGAAAATCATTTTGTACATAGTTTCTGTTACTCACTGCAGTGTGCTTCTATTGCAAGAGTTTTCCCATTCTATAAACGTTTGAAACAACCTGTATTTGTCGTATACTCTTCATTTACAATAATATTTTGTACACACTTTCTTCTGCAAATAACGCGCTGTTTTGCAGCTAAGAAGCGTAAAGTCCTAGCGGCTTCACGCTTCTTAGCGGGAAAAGCGTAGATTGTCCGATTTGAAAAATTCTTTTTGCTTCAGATTTCTTTCGTTGTTCGAAACATTTTGTATGCGATTTGCGATTTTTCGTAATGTCCACTTCTGCAACTAGTGATCCATTTATATTTGCAAATGTTTTACCTGTTCAGTAATATCCGGCTCAGAAATGTTCCTTTTGTAACTTGGTTCGTTCGCTATGAAGAACCGCGCGCTTGCTGTGCATTTTAAATGATGAGCAGTTTTCTCTTTTTCTTTGACTTTTTCCTGTTCCATGTATGTACTTTAATAATTTTCTTTATGTTGGAAAGGTCTCAAAAGGCTTATGTTGGAAAGGACTGCACCTAAAAATTCGATGCTACCTTCCATGCTTTTTTAAAACTTTTTTGCAAGTCTTTAAGGGTAAAAAAACCCCGAAAAGAATCGCATTTATAGCATCACCATGTGCGTCTGTGATTACCATATCTGTGGATATACACTGCCGGACAATTGCTAAGGTCGGATGACAATAGCAACGATAGCAACCATAAAATGGAAGGCAGGAAAATATGGAAATTAGCATAAGTGCGGGATACACTAAGACGTGTTGTGCGTATGCAAATTTTGGATTGCCGAACTTGTTCGTGACGTCATAGCGCTGATAAGAGATATAAAGGATTTGACGCGTATTGACCGTTGTTGTTCAAACGCAAAGTTGAAAGGGAAAGAATCAATTGACGAACTTGCAATTTTCAGTATGTCTTCCCGACATCACCTAGATGATTTTACGCGTGGCCGTATTATTGGCAACATTGAAGAAGGGCGAAAAATAACAGATGTTGCCAGGGAGTTCGATGTCAGCCACAGTGTTGTTTCAAGGCTTTGGAAATCATTTCAAACAAATGGAGAGTGTAGCAAACGTCACGGGGAGGTCGTGTTTGCAGTACGACACCTGCAGAAGATCGGTACATAGTGCTATCAACAAAAAGACACCGGCGCAGCACAGCTAGTGAGGTAGCAAATCAGTTTATGGCTGCTACTGGCAAGCGGATCTCCCGAAAAACTGTCGCCAGACGTTTGCATGAAGGAGGACTATACGCCCGCCGTCCTGTTGTGTGCATCCCATTGTCCAGACGTCATCGTACCGCCCGTTTGCAATGGTGCCATCAACATCGCAATTGGACTGATAACGACTGGTCTGCTGTCCTCTTCTCAGATGAGAGTAGATACAGTCTATCGTCTGATTGTCGACGACAACTGATCTGGCGTGATAGTGGTACTGCATATTGTCCAGAAAACATACAGGAAAGGGACCGATATCCGACATGTAGTGTCATGGTATGGGCTGGCATCATGATCAATGGCCGTACGTCCCTGTATGTGCTTCCAACTGGGACCATGACTGGCCAACGATACATTAATGATGTTCTGCTACCTCATGTTCGCATGTTCCGTGGTGCTGTCGGTGATAGATTCATTTTCATGGACGACAACGCAACATGTCATCGAACAGTCGCTGTCCAGGAGTGTCTTGAGAGCGAGGATATTCAACGCCTCGTATGGCCAGCACGTTCTCCAGATCTGAATCCCATTGAAAATGTGTGGGATGCTTTGGGGAGGAGTCTTGCTGATCGCCAATGCCCTCCAATAAACAAGGACACCCTCATCCGTGCACTGACAGAGGAATGGGATAAATTACCCCAACAGCTGCTTGATAATGTTGTGCAAAGCATGACACGACGTGTGGAATCTTGCATCGCCCTCCATGGTGGCCATATCACGTATTGACATCTTACGCCGGAACGCCTGCGGACGGTAATTGCATTTTTTTCACGTTTACGTATTCTGCACAAAATGGCCTGTTTGTCCCTTGAACACGTTCCAAAGCCTTCTGGATTTCAGAGCACAATAAATTGTCTTTCTTGTAATGTCCTGGCATTCTGACATTATTTTATTTCACTTGGCATCCAACTACACTTACTTTTTTATGAGCTATATAGCCGTTTATGATCCGTCCTTAGCAATTGTCCAGCAGTGTATTAGTCTCATTTGAAACAACGTTGTTTTTTTTTTGTTCGGAGGTTTAATTATTTTCTAATTTAGGGCAACTAGTTCCGGGAAAATAGGGTGGGCCAGTGGCGCAAGACAAACACAACATCCGTTCCACACAGGGGATCGACCCCAGATCCATCTCGGACAGATGGTAAGAAACCAGCACTTATACCACTTCGACACAGTGACGACACATCCTCTTTGCTTCGGGAAACCTGAACTGTGAGGTTTGTACATGCAGTTTGTTCTTTTTCCAATGCTCAACTTCGCCGCTAGATGGCGTACATGCAAATGCTAGTGATTTAAAAAGAAATTCATTCCATATCATTCTATTGAAATATGCGATTGAAACAATTTTTATTTCCTTCGACACTTTTTACCACGAAGACCACGCTGCGCACGGTTTCAGTTTAAAATAATTCATTGTTTTTACGCTAAAAAGGGTAAATTCACATTGAGTTTCCTGCAATATCTCTCCTTCAAAAAGTACAATTTGAAAAATTCTTTTTGCGCCGAATAGCTTTTGTACTGAAAAATATTTTACATATTATTACTAATTTTTCGTCGCACACAATTTTGCCACTAGAAAATATGAGTGCTTATTTATGTTTACAACATATTTACAGCCGTATTTACGCTTCTACAAACTCGATTGGAAAACTTCATTTTGTCAGGTACAGCTCAGTAGAGAAACCATTTTGCGCATATTTTTTGCTCAAAATAATATACTTTGCCCCTAGAGAGTGTAAATATGCATCTTACTTTTCTAGAAGTCTCCTCTCCTAAAAGTCCCATTTGAAAAATTCTCTTCAAGAAGGATAGATTTCATGGTTAATATAAAACGAAGTATCATTAATTCTGAACTTACGACAATTTATTAGGGACACGTATTGTTCCACATACACAAACCGAGAATTTTTGTTGCTTGTCTAATAAACTTCAACATGCGCTCCACTGGTGGTTTGGCAAACTTCCAACCTGTATGTCTACAGGTACCTTCAGCCCACGTGTTGAAAAGCTTTGTGGTATAACGTTGTTGATTGCAGCGCAAATGCTCTCGCGTAAGTCTTCTACATTACCCACCGGAGTAGTATACACCTGGTTGTTACCCGACAGGAAAAATCTGGTGGACTTAGGTCTGGCGATCTGGAGGGTCATGCAATGAATGTTGATCCTCCCCCAATCCGTGCTGTAGTGAAGTCGTCATCCACAAAAGTGCGGATATCATTGCAACATGTGGGGGAGCCCCGCCTTGTTGGAAAACCGTTCTTTCAAGCAGCTGAGGCACAGCGTATTCCGGTAACATGTTCTGTTATATTAGTCCAGTTACCGTGGCTTCCGCAAAAATAAAGGGACCGAAGATTTTGTCCTTCATAATCCCACACCAAACATTGCTTTTTGTAGTTTCCTGTTCGTGTTCATGAACAACGTACGGTATTTCGGTCTCCCAAACACGGTATTTATGTCTCTTTACTTTTCCAGACACGTGGAATGTTGACTCGTCCGAGAAGCATAAACTGTCGAGGAATATAGCGTCGGCATCAATTTTGGCCAATATTGTCTCCGCAAAATTTTTCCGTGCATTCTTGTCATACGACTTAACTTGTTGATGCAGTTGAATATTGTACGCATGCAAATGCAACCTATTATGGAGTACCCGATGCATTGTTGTTAGTGTGATTGCGCATGCGCTGCGAGCCCAAATTCACATGGTTAATAAATTCTTTAGCTGCTCTTTACAAAGAAGTCCACCTCCTGTCATTCGAACTACTGCATTCTATGTTACGCATTTTTCTTTTATTATACGTCTTAAGCGGAACGCCCGGTATTTTGCGCATAATTTTTAATTATTTGTAATATAAAATTCCGTCCACAGAAAACACAAGTAAATATTTTTTGCAACACATTTGTCTTTGCATGAAGGATCAAAAACCCAACTGAAAATATAATTCTTTTTTGGTCAGATACCTTCACCACGGGAAACCCTTTATGCATATTTCCTTTTCATAATAATGAACAATTTTCCTGTCTGGAAGCATAAAGGTATAATTTTCTTTCTCAGTGTCTATGCTCATACACCATTTTTGTTTCAAAATGTTTTTTTTGTTGTGTCTATACATTGAAAACTTCCCGAAATGAAGTTTTGTATTTTCCCGGTATGATAAGTGCTGGAAACGCAATGCATCTTACCGTTTTTCTGACAATACTACACAGGCAACCTCTTACTGGAATTTGTCAAACAAGAAATTTTTCATTATCTGATTTGCCTATTCGTCGACTGTTCCCTTCTACTAAAGACCCGAAATCCCAAAGGTAAATTCATTTATTTCCAATACAATGAAAGCCCATAATTTCTAAAAAACTCATACTACAACTACATATACAATAATTCTGATAAACACATTATTCATTGGAATACTTTTAGTTCTACATGCACTACGTAGAGATGAATCTATATATGTATAAAACAGACTGTGTGTGTGTCTGTCGGTCTGATTTCACATAAAATTGGATGACCTAGAGCGAAAAAATTTGTTTAAAGGTACCTGTAGACATCTTCTGGTGCACCTCGAAGCGATGTTTTTTAAATTTGAATTTGATTTTTAGTTATTTAATGTTATGCGTTTCTACCCGATCTGAGCGTGTATTTTCGCTTTGCTGACATCAACCTGATCACACCGAACGTTAAGGCGTGCAGAAAAGTAGTTCACCATAAATTTTAGGCGTTTCTTTTTTAGAATTCCGTTACGACTATTTTCATTCGTAAATACATTTATTGCGCCCTTTTTTGTAAGCGTTGTTTGCCGATTGTAATATGACCTTGAGGGCGGAGAAGAAAAAAAGAAAATAGAACGTAGTTTATCAATCTGCGTTATTAATTCAAAAGTGTCATACGTCAGAAGGTCATCATACTGTGACGACGTTGTGAGCTAGAAAATAGAACGTTGTTTTAACGTAATTCTAAAAAAGAAATGGCTCAAATTTATCGTGAACTACTTATCTTCGCGCCTATCTTATCGTGAACTACTTATCTTCGCGCCCCTTCGCGTTGTGTGTGATCAAGTTGCATGTAAAGAAAGCGGTAAAGAAAGCGGAAAGGCACATGTTTTTTGTTAAGCGTTGTTTGCCAATTGTATTATGACCTTGAGGGCGGAAAAGAAAAAAAGAAAATAGAACGTTGTTTTTCAATCTCCGTTATTAATTCAAAAGCGTCATACGTCAGAAGGTCATCATACTATGCCTCAACCTTCCAGAAAGAAACAATGTGTAAGAAGAACACAAAGAATGGATAGAGAAAATCAAAGAAAGAGAAGTGAACAAGAAACAGCAGAAGAACGAGAAAGAAGGCTGGAACAAGACAGGATTTCTAGAGCACAATCAAGGGCACAGGAATCATACCAGCAGCGAGAAAGAAGACTGGAACACAATAGGACTTCTACTGCGCAATCGAGAGCACAGGAAACACTCCAGAAACGAGACACACGACATCAGCATAATCGACTCAATAAGGCTAATGCTCGGTTGAACATCTGGAGAGAAAAGAAAATGCAGCATTCGTCTACAACCCGTCCGTCGATTACGCCTCTGATCCATCATGTGTCATAGGAACAATGTCATTAACGTGTCAATACTGTGCAGCCATCTCAATCAATTTCATTGCATAAGCCTTCTGCTTTCAAACTGTTTGAATTATTTACATTGCACGTGACAACTACTAAATAATTCAAATACATTTTTTATCCTAATATTCTATTCCGGGAAGTTGTACTACAAAGTTGTATAAACCTTGATTTACCAGTCTTATTTAATAGCCGATATAGCTTTTACTTTATACTATCACTAGCCCGTCAACGACGGGTACAACAGGCTAGTAATATACAGTATAAAATGATTCACTTAAATTTCAACAGAAAGCTCAGTTCCAAAACTGTTGCTACCCGGCGGTTTGTTGTGTGTCCTGGAGCTGGGGAAGGAAACGGTCCTATGGCTCCCTTTATTAGTGGATCTGAAGTCGAACCCCAAGTAATACGTAAATGTTGTATTCATTCTTACGGCACTGTATTTCTCGCTTTCTTGAAACCAATGGCCATAAATTCGGGTCGGCAGACAATTTCCAGCCATCTGTGTCCATGGATATCATTAACGTCCAAGAATAGAAGAAAATAAAGGAAATCAGCAGTACAAAAAGAAGAGCACTGCTTTCAGAAAGAAAGACAAATCACTAGCTTAGTGTAAAGCCCTTTCTAAGGTGAATGATATTCCTTTTTCTTTTAATGCGATTATTTAATTACACTAGCTGATTATGACGTTCCTACAACTAAAACTGGAGCTATTCCGACACGATAAAAATTTTGGAAATGCCAGTTAAAAATATTTTAGGTATACTATGGGCACAGAACAGACGTATTTTTCATTGTATCCCATATGGGGTAGCTTCTTCTGGAAACTTGAAAATTACATAGCCCTGGAGCAGGAATTGAACTTCCCGATTTCTGTTCCACCGTGTTACCGTTGCACCACTCAGGACAACAAATATCCAAGCAACTGAAGGTAAGCAAATTTCGCAGCTTAGGAATTTGCTTGGATGTCTGTTTTCCAGGGTGCTGTAATGGTGGCATGCCAGACTAGAAATCGGGTGATATGACATCGATTCCTGCTTCAGGACGATGCAGTTTTCAAGCTTTCAGGACAGTAAGTATTTACAAGTTTTTCTAATAGAAATATGGGATATAGTAAACAATACGGCGTGCCTCTGGCTATAATGGTATTCATTTGTGTTTCCATACTGGTTATATTGCAGGGTTTCCATACATTTTATTGCAGGGTTTCCAGAGGTAATGCAAAGTTTTTCCCCAGCTGTCAGCTGTTTCGATAGTTTTGCACTTCTGAGGGAGAAATCGAGAGGGATGAATTGTTTGAGGGACCAATTAGACCCCAATTGTTTGAGGGAAGGGTTAGACCCGAAACTTTCCCCTCTCCGAAAGTGTCCCCTCGACTTCATGCTTAAGGTAAAAAACAAACCACCGCAGTTCTTGGAGTAAAACACCACACACGGGAAATACTTTGAACTCCTGGAGGACAGTGAAAGGGATGTTTTTTGGGAAGAGTGTGTTGAGGGTCTCAACTTCCAGCCCAAGAACAAATGATTGTGATATGTCTCCCGCAGGAGCTCCCCAAATAGAACACAAATATACTGTGGGGAGAAACCAACGTTACATTTGGTAACCCTACATGATGTTAAAACAGCAAACAACAAGTACAAACACGGGCAGAAGAGTCATGTAGGGTGCTTACCTTTACAACAAATGCTCAAAATGTCCTCCGTTTGCTTCGATACAGGCCTCCGGTGTCCTTCTCAGGGAGACGCGCATTCATTGAAACATGCCTGGGTTGTGCCTGATTTATGCACATGCAGTTTCCACTCTTATCCGCAATTCGTTGACGTTGCCCACAGGGACAAACACTCGTCCTTCCAAATAGCCCCAGATGCAGAAATCCAATGGAGTGAGGTCAGGTGAGCGGACAGGCCCCGAGCGGGGTCCGCCCAGACCTATCCATTGCTCTCCAAACATTGCATTGAGATGCTGCCTAACCGTGCGACAAAAATGCACTAGTGAACCACCTTACATGAACCACATTGTTACACGTGTATGGAGGTGAACATTTTCCAGTAGCTGCGGGAGGTCATGTGCAGAAATTGTAGACACAAATAATTTGTAAGCCTATTGGGAAGCACAAATGATCCTATGAAACTATCACCTAAAACATCAGCCCACACGTTAAATACGAATCGAACCTAGTGACGTGATTGCTGGATGGCTTGGGGATTTTCGGCTGCTCACTGGCGGCAGTTATGGAAGTTAAAAATGCCATGTTTGGTGCATGAGGTCTCATCAGTGAATAAAACATTAGCGAGAAAGCGCGGATTACGCGCGCATCGATGTAGCAGCCACCGGCAGAATGCAACTCTCGGTGGAAGTCCCTCAAACCTAGGACTTGCACTTTGGATATGGTAAGGGTGTAGGCGATTGTCATGCAGAACTCTCCAGATGGCACGTTTACTCCTATTCTCCTCGAGTGCAATCCTTCCTGTACTCGTTTCCGGGTCTTGTTCTATTCTTCGTAACAGTCGATCGTCTAATCCAGGATCTCGGGCAGTTCTTGGCCTCCCCGCTGGTGCAGCAAACTGAAATGACCCATTCTTTGTTAGGTACTGGTGGATCCGCACAAATATACGACGATCGAGGGGCCTTCGGTTTGGATAGGCTTCGGTGTACATAGCGCTGCAAGACCTGCAATTCCATTTGTCCGACCATACATGAAATGCATATCAGCTAACTCTGCATTTGTGAAAGCGCTAGTCATAGCAGCCTTTAATAGTAACAGTACGGAAACGCTTCGATATTGCCCGTAATGCACACGTTTGAGCCTCCACGTACAAACTGATGCCATGCAGACGTGGTGCATTCGCCAAATCGCGATGCCGTCACGGCAGTATTTGCATGTCTTCTGTCATGTGTTAGGAGGTACTCGCTGTACTGATGCTGAGGTTTTTGCGTGCACCCCGTTAATATCACTAGATGAATTTCCAACTTTTCTTGCTGAAAATGCTTTCTCTGCTGAGCCACTGTCATACGAGGACGTGCTGGATTGCCTTTTAGGGTCCTCTAGTGCTTCCTCAGCACGCACTTCCATTTAGCAGTATGAAGCAGCTCTACCACAAGTGCTGGTTCAGTTACACTCATTTGAAAACAATCTTCGGCGCACTGCGGACGAGGTCCCGTGGAGTGCATGTTTCCTCCGTCGACTCCACTCCATCACTACAGCCAGTCGATTCCTATTTCATCCCACAACTAACCTAGATATTCAGGGTGGTGTCACTTAATTGTCGCCGTTTTGCGACACCTCTTGCAAATGCGCTGGTACGAGAGGATCCTGCTCCGCTGAATGCTGATATATAACTTTTCCATACGGAGAATTGCAGCTAAACTAAACATACCAAAATCGACTGTAAGTGATGTGAAGAGATGGAAGGAAGACGGTGCAACTGCAGCAAAAAGACGTCAGGACTACAGCACAATCTCACGGAACGTGACAGAAGAGCCATGGTAAGAAATGCTAAGAAATCCCATTCTTCCTCTGCCGTTTCCATCGCTGCTGAAGTAGGAAATGCTTGCAATGGCTCGGTTGGTACCATAAGTATCTGGAGAGAGTTGCACAGTGTGGGTTATTATGGTAGAACAGCGGCACACAAGCCACACATCACTATCGTGAATGCGAAGCGCCGTTTAGAGGGTGTGTCTCCTGTCGTTCCTGGAGTGTGAGCGATTGGAAAGCTGTTCTTTGGAGTGAGAAGTCACCCATAGAAATGCTGAGGAATCTCTTCCAATCTGATTGGGGTGTTTGGATTTGGCGACAGCCCGACGAACGATTTTCTTCGGACTGTGTTCTTCCAACTGTTAAGTTACGTGAAGACTCCATCATGGTATAGAGTTGTTTTTCGGAGATGGGACTCTGCCCGTTTATTATTATGCAACAAACCATTAATTCTGAAGTGTATCTCGAGGTTCTGGAAAATTCTGCTCTACTAACAACGTGGCAGTAATATGGAAATGACCGTTGTCTTTTCCAACACGACGAGCGTCCTGCCACACTGCACCACGGTGTGTGCGGGGACTGGTTTCTTGAAGATGAGGTGGAATTGTTAGAATGAACTACTCAGAGTCCTGATCTTAATCTCATAGAACACCTCTGGGATAAACTGGAGGAGCGAGAAATCGGTCACAACGACCGTCTTTGCTCTCCACTCTGGCAGCAGCTTTGCAGGACGAATGTCAAGGCATTCCTGTCGAGATCTACCGGAAATTGATTGATAGTATGCCCGGACGTGTTACCGGTGTCATACAAGCAAAACGTGGACCAACTAATTACTAAATTCGATAAAAAAGCCATTTGTCGAAAACTTTGTGGTGTCCGAATACTTTTGGTAATATAATGTATCACTGTAGTTTGATACCTATAGTTAATTTGTTGAAAGCTGAAAAACATGATGACATAGTTTGGAATCAGGCTTTTCGTGAGTACATGTCAATAATTTAGTATACCGAATAAAATCATAGTGATGAGCCTTATTTGTCGGCAAAACGATAACATAGAGTCTGATCTTCTGCTGGAATATTTTCTTAATTCTCAAATTCGAACTGAGATTGCTTTTGTAGTTCTCTTTCGTTAAAACAGACACGATGGGCTGCAATATCTGATAAGATTATTCCACTAACCTTGATAATGTTGAAGCAGCTCATCGCAAAGGTAATTTGTAATAACAGGCATAGACAATACATCGCAATTCTAATTAAGTCTGTACTCAAGGAAACATAATGACACTTCAGTTAATACACTGGCTTTCGTCGAATTCTGGGTGGGAGCAAAGTCGAGGTATCCTTACAAATTAACTTTTGATATGTTACATTTCTTATTTCCAATGAAACGCACAATATTTCATTTAGTGATCACTTAAGTGAGAAAAATTTCAAACAGTTATTGAAAATTCTTCTTTCTGAAACTGAAACGGAAAATTTTGTTTAGTGGAAAATAGGCTTCTGTGATGAAAAAAGCATATGCTTGTATCAGTGTATTGTATCATTTATTTGTATCAGTGCATATTTTTCTTTATTGTACGCCTGCAATAAAGAAAAATGCACAGGATATGAATCTTTGCACTATGCGCCTATTCTACCAAAGAGAAGAAACTGTAGATGCTTCAAAATCTATAATTTTATAGATAAAAAGGAAGCGACCACGACGTTCACAATGCAAAAATCTCCCTGTGATCCAGGCTTTTAAATTTTGGGCTTGTGGTTTTATGTCTGTGCTTTAGACTGAAGGAATGAAATTCTTCCTTAACTTAAACATGGACACAGAGTTCATTTTAACGGTTTGGGCTTTCTCCCTTTTATGGTACCAGAGGTTCTATGATAAATTGTACAGAATTGCAATTAAATGACTTCGAAGCATCAGGGAAGAAAAATAGTCAATAAAGATAGAGGAAAGAATAAAAACATTCAAAACCAAGAAGTAGAACTGATACTGCTGTTTAGTTCACAAGCTAAGTAATGTTAGTCATTTTGTTGGTTGCAATTGCAGCAGAAAGCCCTTTGATACCGAAAGTACGAAGGATGACACCTAGTTCTCGGTTGTAATAAGCACGTCCTTTGAATCCTTTCCGACATGAATAAAGTATTTCAAGGTCATTCATTGTCAATGGAACATTTTACGGTGGAAAAAATCAAGCGGATTTTTATAATCCATGAAACATCTAGAAATAGAAATATCTACTTTCTCACAGTATTGGATGAAAGTGTGTTACGAAAATAAACACACTGTGCACAAAAATCTTCTCGTAGAGATGGAAAATATCAGAGACAAAGAAAGTTTCAAATCGAACAATTAGAAGAAGAAGAGATATAGAGAAAAACATGATATGGATTTATGCTACGTGGCGGAATAATTTCGAGTAATGGAAAAACAGAAAATATGCGAAATGGTTTCTTCATAGCAAAAGGAAAAGGAATCCTAACTGGTAAATTCTGCATTATTCGGGATGGAAATGCCCACAAATATTTTTCTTTGTTAGTAGTATCTGACTGAGAAAGGATTTTTATTAATCGGGTTTTTAGAGTTGCAGATATTGCTGTAAACATTGGGAAACCATTAACGTGAAATTATACCCTCTGATAGCAAACTTATACGTTCAAAAAAATTAAATTACGCGTATATGCAAAATATTTCGCACACGAAACTCTCTCAGACAAAGAAAGAACTGTTCAGATCGGACTGTTAGAAGCAGAAATACCAGGAAAAATAAGATATGCATCTACATCCCTTGGCTGAAAGACTATGCATCATTTTGAGCAGAAAATATTTTGGAAAAGTTTTCCGTTGTGAGTGATACCTGAGAAAAATTAATTTCTGTGATCAAATTTTCAGAACAGCATATATTGCTGCAAATACATCAGAAACAGAAATAGTCATTTATGCCCTAAGTAGTAAAGCTTACCAAAAATTTAAAAATTATGTGCGGAACATTTTCTATTAGCTGCTCTATCCGTATGGAAAAAGAATTTTTCATATCTATCATTCAGAAACAGAGATATGGGGGAAATTGAAATTTACCTTTACGTCTCCTAACGGAAAAACTACGCATTACTTAAAAAGTAACTGTACTCAAATTAGTTTTCGTTATAAATGGTACGAACAGGAAGAAATAACTTTTTCAATCGGATCTTTAGAAGCAATGATATATGCTAAAATGTATTTTAAATTGAATGATATCTGCTTTTACGCCCTCTAGCAGCGAAGTTGAGCATCGGATAAAACCTGAAAACAGGTATCACTGTTCTCACAATTTGGGCTTTCCAACGTAAAATAATGTTTCAAATCGTGTAAATACTTGCAGAGATATGGTGTCCACAGACGGACAAAGTGATATAAGCACGTACTATTTTTTTTTGTTACAAAAGATGCGCTAAAAACTGTTAAACAATTCTTTGGAAACCGAAATGAAAATAAACACCATGAAAATCAAATTTCATGGCTGGAAGAATTTCTAAAACGAAAATGTCATTTCCTTTCTTTCAAATAAGACTTTTAAGTACAAGTGCCTTTCTAGCCACAGTGAGCTGTCGAAGTAATTTAATTTGGAAAAGGGGAATGGGAAACATTTACCACTGGAGGATTTCAGCATTTCGTTGAAAGATGTTCTTCAGTATTTAAAGGTAACGTATTCCAAAACTAGCCGCGCATTTGTCTTTCTAAAGCCACTCTTCTCCCATAAAATTTCTTTAACAGTCTATCATCTCCGTTAAACTTTATAATTCAAATATTTTGTGGTGTTGATAACATCGGTGGTGTCTTTATCATGGAAATGCAAGTAGTGGCAAACTATTATCTCTTGATTTCCTCCTATTGTTGAAGTTCTCCGTCTTTAAAGCAAGGAAATGGAAATACTTGACTTTCAAGAAGATCCTCTAAGGAAAGCAAGCTTTTCTAAACGATTTTACCCTTCGAGTTTTATGCAACTAAATTTCCTGTTTAGTCCTCGGAAAAAAACTTCAGCTCTTCGCTATTTTAACAAAGTTACATTAATACAAGAGTCACTGAGACCAGATAGTACGACTATGTTTCATTTACTTTGATTCAACGTTACTTCCTTTCATGGTTCATTTGGATACTGCAGATATGAAGTGTGTCTTGCATCAATAGTGCGACTTTCACTGCAAACAAAGGAAAGAAGTTTCCTTGTCGCAGTTTTGACTAATCGTTTCTTTGCCATTAATTTTACAAAATGACAAAAAAAAAAATAACATTATGAAAATTCTCAGAGAAATACAAGTTCCACATCTCGTTTTTAAATTTTAGTCCCTTTCATTTACCCTTTATCTTCAGCCGCTGTAGAAAGCGTTTACTCTTTAAAAAATCAGTATCTTCAGCCATTTACCGAGGCGTTATTAGTAGCCAAGCGTTTCTGATTAGAGCTGATCTGGGTCTCCTGGGATTCATCTTGGAAACTAAAGCTAGAAAAAATTTATTTGTCACAGAGGAAATTTCAATGGACGGGGGGTGAGTAGTTACCTTACACAAGTATAACTCACCAATCTACATACTAATGTGAGTGATAAGTAAATGTATTTAGACTATGCAATTTCAATTACAGATAATGTAAAATGTTTAAACAGAGATTGTTATTCATAATTATTACAGCTATCAGCAGCTCGTAGAATCTAGGAACTTTTTTTACAGAATTTCCCAAGTAATTTCAGAGTGGTTCGACAGTGAACACACATTGAATTTTCCCAGATTTGCAATTGTGTTACATATGTGCAAATTTTCTCGGCATAAATTCACAGTTTTCACAATACACGAAACTCGCATTTTCGTGTCGTGTACTCATGATTTACAACATTATGACCACCTACCTAACACAGTGTTACGCCGTCTTTCACCGTGATAACCCCTTGCATATGGTGTTAAACTGAATCCGCTAAAAGGCAGGTGTCCTGGGGTGTTATGCACCAGTTGGACAGTATGAAGTAATCGAGTTCCACGATCGGGCAGGGCACTGACCTAGCCGCTCTACTGTATCGCAGAAGTATTAGAGACGAGTCTCAAGTCAGGAAACATTGCTGCGAAGGAGCACACGGTATGTTTCTACGTGATCCTCGAAACATTCCTCTATTTTGCAAGCCTTGCGACACGAAGCGTTCACCTTCTGAAAAAGTCTAGCGTAATCTGGATGCACGATGACCGCAAACACTCTCGGTATCACGACATTGCCGCCTCCGGCTTCTAGTTGCAGCTGTCCTCCCGCGCAATGTCGAATACACAGAGCACAGTCCATCGACATATTGGAGTGCCGACCTGATGGCCCAGTGTTCTAAGCGATGGCTTCTGATCATAGGTCCGGGTTCGAATCCCGGCGAGGCATGGATGTTGTGTTTGTCTTATGGCACTGGCTGTCACTCTTCCCTGGAATCAATGGCTTAAATTAGGGACGGGACCATAGCCCATTAGCCCATTGAGTTGCACACGGTGGTCATTAAACCCTCAATAGAAAAAACAGAAAACATATCGGAGCTGGAACTTTAACTCTTCCCACCAGGTGACTGTTTACCAGTTCAGCCTGTGTGTTCTCGTGCCCACTGCAAGAGAATTTGTTGAAAACGATCGTTCACATGGGAACATGAACTGACCGCGAGTCCGTAGGCTAATATGCAAGGGCGTCCAATGGAGTTTGTGCTCAGAATCGCTTCTTTCAGAACCCTGGTTGAATTCTGCTATTAATTGAGGGCTTCCTCAATTAATAGCAGTCCGAAGAAAATATGTTGGCTTACAGTCCGAAGAAAATCTGTTGCCTCACAGTCCGAAGAAATTCTGTTGTCTCATGGTCCGAAGAAAATCTGTTGCCTCACAGTCCGAAGAAAATCTGTTGCTCCGGACAGCATGGTCAACTAAGGTTCCAGTGGTAATCTCCTTTCTCGCAAGCTGAGTAGATCTTTGACCCTACTGGAACTACTTATTCCCACCACCCCTTTACTATAGCGGCCGTGGAACAGCCAACCATATCTGAGGTTGCAGAGATGCTAGCGCCACTTTTCTTGCGCCGGTGATCTTGCCCCGTTCGAACTCCGATAAGTCCTTCCCTTCACCCGTTGCATGGATTTCATAGTAGCGAACTGGCACGCCCTGAATAAATGAATGATGTGGAAGAAGATTTCGAGAAGGAAATATTTCATCTCAGGTCTTAAACAGCTCTACCCCTGCAGTCTATATAAATATTCCGCGTTGGTAACTCCCTATTACCTTATTCAGGAGACGCCGACATGAAAGTTATGGAAGAACAGGACACATGGTTTCGGTATCTGCTACGTAACGACCTATAAAGCTGAATTAAAAAAATTAAATCAAACAAAATGGAGTACAGAGGTCCAAATACACTATCTACCAACAAGTAATTGGACACCTGTGATAGCAAAGGAAAACGAAGTTTATTCACCTTTAATAGT
The DNA here is from genome assembly GCA_039090855.1 of Macrothele yani. Classification (NCBI taxonomy): domain Eukaryota; kingdom Metazoa; phylum Arthropoda; class Arachnida; order Araneae; family Macrothelidae; genus Macrothele; species Macrothele yani. Next base: position 75,949,173 of record CM077007.1, on the reverse strand, counting down.
TGGTGGAGCCTCCACGAGCGGCGATTACAGCTGCGACCCTCCGGGACATACTCTCAACCAGGCGTTGTACGACGGCTAGCGGTATTTTCTTCCACTCGGCTTAGAGAAGACAGGTCAGTTCCTTCACCGATTTCGAACGGTGGGGGCACCCCTTAGGTCGACGCTCCAACTCGTTCCAGAGGTGTTCGATAGGGTTAAGGTCCGGGCTCTGCGCAGGCCAGTCCATTTGATTAACCCCATTGTCACCATACCAAGCCATGGTGGACCTCGCAACATGACAGGTGGCATTGTCATCCTGAAAGTAACATGGGATCACCCCGTAAAACTGCCACAACGTAGGAAGCGTATGGTCATCTAGAATGGTGCAGTAGGTCTCGGCGTTAAGTCTACCAGGAATTCCGACCAAGGGTCCATTGCTATACCAAGAGAAACTCCCCCATAGCATAATTCCACCACCGCCGAACTTCACAGTTGGCACAATACATTCCAACAGGAGGCGTTCTCCAGGCCGACGCCAAACCCAGACCCTGCCATCCGAACGGTAGAGGGTGAACCTTGATTCGTTGCTCCAGAGAACCTATTTCCACTGTTCAACGGTCCACTGTCGACGTTATTTGCACCACGTTAGCCGAGCAGCGCTATTGGACTTGGTGAACAAAGGCTTGTGGGTGGCAGCAAGTCCATGATAACCGAGCATATGGGCTTCCTTACGGATGGTATTCATCGAAAGAACACTCCCGGATGCCTCTTGAAACTCCTCGCGGATGATGCTCATCTATTTGGCGCGGTTGTTTCGAATTTCTCTCGCCAGCACCCGTCGGTCTCTAACTCCCAGTTTTGTGGGTCTGCCGGGTCGGGGCACATTCCGACAGTCACCTCTCATCTTCCACTTGCCAATCATGTAGGCCACTGTGGATTTTAGGTACTTCAACTCGCTGGATATGTCACGTATGTATCGGCCATTTCTGTGATACCTGACGATTACACCGTTCTCGAAATCAGAGAGCTCCGAACTGCGGGGCATCTTGCATGCGACTTGTTGCGTTGTTGTTTCCCACAGGATATTTAACGGCGGCAGCCGTGACGTGTATCAGGACCGCAGATATCGTCGATTGCAGGGGTGTCCAATTACTTGTTGGTAGATTGTGTATATCTACGAAATAAGACAGAACTTAAATCAGATGCGTTAAATAGAAACATGTTATCTAATGTCCCCAAACAGACTGAATATGATAAGAGATAAGTGGAAAGTAGGGGGAAAGTTAAAATAAAATAAAATAAAAAACATAAAAGCAAAAGCGGAATAAACACATTTTATTTTTTGATCTTTGTGTAGAAACTCGTTCCAGTAGAAACATTAAATGCACGAGGGCATTGCAAATTAAAACGAAAAAATAATAATGGGATGCAAATGTACATGCATTGGAAATTTAAAATACACTGATCGCTAAAAGTTAAGCACGGATCACAAAAATGCGAATAAAATAAAAGAGAGTAAAGCAATCGGAATGAAAATCGGTGGAGAGACATAAATAGTCGATTCACATTATTGTGACCACCTCCCACTTTTGAGGTCAACAGCGCGTAGCCAGTGAAAGAAGGCACGTGTCGTGAGCTGGCTTGGAGGGTATAAAAGGTGTGCTGTAGGCAATCGGATAATATATCACTCGTTGTTGTCATGGATAAAAGGACCAATTCATCAGATTTGCAAAAAGGAGCATTATCAGCTTTCACGACAAGGGTTACAGCATTTCTGAAACAGCGCAGTTTGTTAACTGTTCGTGTGCTGCTGTGTTTACAGTATAACGTGATTAGAGAAATGGCACCATTGAGAATAAGCGATGTGCAAACTGCGGAGTATCACGTGCCATTGATGTGAAAGGTGAACGTCAGCTGCGAAGGTGCATGCGGGCCGATCGACACGCTACAGTGCAGCAACTCACTGACTGAATGAACCAGAGAACTACCGGAAGTATGTCTAAAACGACGGTTCAGCAAAACCTGCTGCATATGGTGCTCCGATGCAGACGAATGGTCACTGCACCTATGATAACGAAGGTACATCGGCAGAAAAGGCTTACATTTGCACGTCAGTATCGGAATTTGACCTCCACTGATTGGAAAAGGATTGTCTTCTCGGATGATTCACATTTTCTACTTCATCGAATAGATGAACGTTGGCGTATAAGGAGAGAAACATCGGAGAACAAACACTCTTCTACCATTGCTGGAATAACACAAGCTGGTGGAGGCTACGTTATGGTCTGGGGAATGTTCTCGTGGCATTCTATGGATCCATTGATACCTATCGAAGGCACAATGGACCGAATGTGTTATGAATCCATCCTTGCAGACCACGTACATCCATACATGCTAATTGTCTGACCTGGGTCGGATGGAATCTTCCAGTACGACAGTGCGAAGTGTCACACAGCTAGACATGTCGGAGAGTGGTTGGAAGAGCACGATGAAGAATTCAAAGTACTTCCCTGGCCCGCTAATTCCTTAGACGTAAACCGAATTGAGCATCTGTGGGACCGCCTCGATTGTGTTGTTTGCTCAACGGATCCTCCACCACGCACCTTCCAACAGCTGCCAGATGCACTACAGTTAGCATGGCTCCACATACCTGTTAACACCTTCCAGCACGTTATTGAATCCCTCCCAGCCCGTCTAGCTGCTGTCCACGCTGCACACTGATGTTACTCTGGATATGAGCTGGTGGTCACAATAATGTGACTCGACCTTGTATTTTGTAATGTAAATGCTTAATATCCACTCGAAAATAATGTCATGTGTATCCTTAGATGCGAAAAAGAAACACGGTAAAAAAAGCGTATTTCGCTAATGGTCATAATTTGTTATTACAGGCCAAGGTCAGAATTTTCGAATACCCAATTTGTTGAACATGTCCCAAAGATGACGTTTGGAAGACTCAGAAAGATGGAGAGCTGTCGTACGGTTGGAAGCTGGGCAAACAGTCAGCGAAGTGGCCAGCTGTTTTAATGTCCACCATTCCGTCATCTTCAGGCTGCGGAGACAATTCCGAAGAAGTGACACCCTAATCAGACGACTTGTTGCAGGTCGTCCGAAAATATCACCACAGGATGACTGCTATATCGAACTCTTAGCCAAAAGTAGCCGTAAAGCATCTGCATCATCTCTGCCTTTTGTCCTTATAGCATCCAGAGGCAGGCAAGTATCGCTCTGTAATGTTTCCAGGAGGCTCTGCAAGGCCGAGCTCTATGCTAGGCGACCAGCCGTATGTGTACGGTTGTTCACCTGCAGACATAGACAGGCTCCCCTGAGGTGGTGTAAAGAGCATGTAGGCTGGACCCAAGAACAATCGGAACATGTCCTTTTCACAAATGAATCCAGGTTTTCCCTGGAATCTGACAGCAGGCGTGTATTGATCTGGAGGGAGGGAGAACACGCTACCAACTATAAAACAGCATCGCAAAACATGCTTTCTGTGCGGTAGAAGAACTATGTGGGCTGGATTTTTATTTTGTGTACGTACCGACCTCCATGTGTTTCCTGGAGGCACCGTTACTCTTCTAAGGTATCGGGATGATATCCTAGACCACTATGTCAAACCTTATGCTGGTGCCATTGGACCAGATTTCATTTTAATGGACGATAACGCTCGTGCACACAAAGCCAGACTGGCCAATCAACGCCTTAAAGACGAAGGAATTCAACCAATGGGGTAGCCTGCGTACTTTACGGACTTGAATCCCATAGAACATCTATGGAATGCCCTCGAGAGATGTGTTGTGGTCTTCATACTCCCTCTTTAAACCCCCAGTGACCTTCAAACAGCTCTGGTGCTTGAATGGCAATTGTTGCCGTCTCATTCTTTGGATTTTCTTATTGAGGGCGTGAATCGATGCTGCCAGGCTTGCATGCATGTCAGAGGTGGCCACATTCCATATTTACGCGATTTGGTGTTCATACCACGTTCTTGTTATTCTGGTTTATTTGGGTACCTTCTTTTATCAGTGTGTTTGTTCGGGTTATATGCAATCAAGTTTCCCAGTATTTGTATGATATCTACTTAAGACTTATATGTCCGACCGTGTTAAATTTGAATAATTTTTTTCTCGTAGTTCTGGAGTTATAATGATTTCTGTGATCATTGCTTAACTATTGATGAGCAGTGTATTTCAAAATAACTAAAATTTTAAATGTTTTATCATCTGTGTAACAGTGCATGCGCTGGGTTAAGGTACTCCGCCTGTCAGGCCAAATTGTTCGGCGCTTCATTTTTAGGATGCATTCTTACCGAAATTTCTTATTCATCTCCTCATTGTGACTTCGGAAACATTTATTAACACCACTTGTCCACTTATCATACAGTACAATGTATTTGTATTTGATGTACATGCTAAAAGTTAATGGAATACATCTCATAGAGCGCAAAAAAGCAACGTGTTTAATTCTCTGCCTGCAACACCTTCTCTGTGTTTCTCTTCCCATTCCGCGAAACCCCTCGTGAGCTCATCCACTTGATAGTTCGTTAAGTAATACCATTTAGTACCCCCCCCCCTCTGTTCATGCAAGGCCATTTGGTTGATGTGCGATAGCTTGGAAACTTTGATTTTCTATTCTACTCCAATAAATTGGGATTACTAGTATAGTTATACTATTTTGAGTATATTTGGTGCACGGTTCCTGTTTATTAATTACAATATTTCTTCCTTAAAAACATAGTCATTACTATAATCTAAATTTGAATAATATATTAACTAAAAGCAATACATAAAGACTATTTAAATATGGAGATATAGAATGTTTCAATTTTTATGTATCTGTGTGTGTTGGAATACACACATGAGCATGCACTTAAAACTATAATTTAAAAAGACGTGTAACAATTCATTATGTTGTTACTAGTTGGTATATATGCATTTTTTAATGCAGACGGTGATCTCGTTTGGATGCCTGTCAGCGAGAATGGAGATCGAGAGGTGTAATTTCTATTACGTGCGGATCAGTAAACACATCATATCACATCAGAGCAACAGTTTTGATCTCAGTTCTTTAGGAAAACAATTCATGTCTTTGACGACCGTTGTTCTCCGTAATATTTTGTACTAGTGATTTCCACTGAGGGCTGTTCCACAACCAGTTCGACCAGGTTCTTTTTTTTTTTTTTTAGATTGGAGGTTTAACGACCACCATGAGCAACTCAATGGGCTATAAGCAGTCGCCCGTCCCTAATTTAGGGTCACTAGTTCCAGGGAAGGGAGAAAGCCAGTGCCGTAACACAAACACAACATCCATGCCTCACCGGGATTCGAACCCGGACCCCGTTCGGACGAATGATCAGAGGCCATCGCTTAGACCACTGCGCCACCGGGGCGGCTCGACCAGGTTCGCGCGAGTCGATTGTAAAAATGACGACTGCTTAGTGGAACACTCTTCGTCAAATTCAACGTTTGGTTTAAAAACACCATAGAACGTTCACCAATTTTGTACTCAAGTTTTTTGTTTTTTTTTATATTGTTTCATCAGGTCGCACTACACATATTCAGTTCCGGGAATCCAGGGCACTTAATCTGTTAAAAATGATTGAAACTCAATCACTATTTCGAAAGTAGAAGTACAGCGTAAAAGCCATTTTGCCGGTGGCGAGTCGACCCCGCATCCATCTGCTCCGGAGCCGAATGCTTTCCCAATTAAGAAACACCGACGGAGTTTTTGACTGTAACTTTGCCGTCTTGACATGTGCTTCACCCCTCACAGAAGAGAGATCTGTTCACATACAGTTTATAACGTAGAAGTCTTTTCGTACTTCTACGTTATTTTAAAAACATAACCATAAGATGAAATAGTTCCTAATTTAAACCTTAACGGCCAGACGAAACATGTAAACAACAGAAGTGAAACTTACGGAAAAGATGCTTTATTCAAGGTTTTCTCCAACACATCGTAACATAACATATCGGTATCAACATTAAACACACCACACACCAACAACGCTACGTTCCACACAGCTCCACAACACGACGCTCTCCAAGCAACAGTTTACTCGTAGTTTATATCTCTCGTTCTTATCAAACCAGGCATACGCCACGTTCATTCAGCTTCAATTATGTTGCTAACAGTATTCGTTTGAGAGAAAAGATATTACGTTAAGTGTGAAGTATAACTGAGAATAAACTCAAGGTTTACATAATGAAAGAAACTAAAAAGGAAAGTTAATTTAGAATATACGTCACAAGTTCTATAAATCTGCCATTAATTTTTTTCTCGAATTCGGTGAAATTTGGGTATTTTGTTAGTTTCTGTTACCAGAGGGTTAAACGTGTTGAAAGTGAATAAGATCGGTAGTTTCCTGTATCATAACTTACGGTAGGTGAGATAAAAGATATTTGAGGAGCAGACGTTAACATTGATAAACAAATTGGCAAGTCCGAGGGTGTGTATTTATTATCAATACATCGCCTGATTGCTCTTCTTTGTTATCATTAACATTCAGTATATGACACATCTTTAGCAGCAGTGAAATGTCTTACATAATTCAACGAACGGGGGTAGATCATCCAGCAGTAATTATTCATGTTGCGGCGAATACGAAGTGCTAGTTATCAATTTAGCATAGCACCCCTGTTATGACCGTACGTGAAGCATCAAGATGTCGATTATTTCTCGTTTTAGAAACACAGATCTTAAGGTGAATTCAGAGCTGTCATCTGCCGGTAAATTTGAGTATACAACATGGTCGTATTTTTCATGTAATCCATTTGAACACGCAGCATAAATGCGACAGATTTGTTTTACCTCCATCAGGTATAAAAGCAAAGCCCTAATTTAGTCGGACAACGAATGGCTATCAATAAAACAAAAAAGGAAGTCTGAATTTCAGAATTTCAAGCTGACATAAGTTTATGATATTTTCCAAGTATTTTGTATTCGATTGTGTTACCCAGAAAATTTTCAACAAATGCTTATTTTCCGTAAGGAAAATGGAATTAAGACCTTTTCTTTTGAAAATTACTTTAGGGATTTTATGCATTTATATTTCCATAGGTATTGAATGCATTCTTTGGTGCATAGATAGTTTTGATCGAAGTGTCAGGTAAAGGACGTTGGCTTTCATCCACGGTTTCCCAGAAACCGTTCCACAGGCTTTTGGTTGGTCAAGTGAAAGCAATGTAGTTACATTAATTGCTGTCTGTACTTCAGTAACTCACTTTTACATTTGAAGAAAGAAACAAGTTGGAATTGAGCCAATCGATGTTTTGCTTTTATGATCCAACTACTTCATTCCGTTCTGTTTCATTTCTGCTTTAGTGTGCGACATAAAAACGGAACCGCGTTAAATGGCTTACGGAAAATGTATTCACGAGGTTAATATTAACATAACTTTAATGCGATAAGCTCGAGCTTTAACAAGCTGCATGCACTCCGTTATTTCATGTCTCTATGTTAAACCTAAATTTGGACAACGGAAAACAACATATAAAATTTTCATTTCATGTTTGTAATGAGCACGCACGACTCGTTATCCAACTATCGAGAAGATACCAGGCTCAGATTATTCAAACTTATGCACCCACCACAAGTCATCCTGAAGAAGAAATTGAAGAATTTTATGAGGAAATTCGTCATCTAAATAATAAAGGTAAGCAGCACTTGAAGATAATTATGGGAGATTTCAATGCAAAAATAGGGCAACGGCAACAGAATGAAACTTCAGTAGGTAAATTCGGTCACGGCAACAGAAACCAGCGTGGAAATACTCTCGTTGAGTTTGCAGAGGCAGAAGGATTTTTCATCTTGAACTCCTTTTTTCAAGAAAAAGCCACACAGGAAATGGACATGGAGACATCCAATTGGGACGACAAGTGAAATTGATTTTATTATGTGTAACAAAAAATTCGTCATCGAAGACTGCAGTGTGCTGAACCAGTTCAACACAGGTAGTGACCATAGATTGGTGAGATGTAAGATGCACCTCAACACTAAACTCGAACGTGGCAAGCTCATAAGACAAACAAAATGTATTGACATAACCAACCTTAAAAAACACCATAATACTTTCAAGTTGGAACTGAAGAACAGATTCTCTGCTTTAGAAGGCCTAACATCGGAAGAAGTGGATATTTCGGAAGTTAACAGAAAAGTAACCAAAGCTCTAATGGAAACGGCAACAAAATTAGCTGGGTCTAAGAACAAGTTGCATGTGAACAAATTATCAGGAAAACCAAAATGTTGATGCAAAAAAGAAGAGAGATAAGGACAACTAAAGAAGATGTGACTTCCAAAGTGGAATATATAGAGCTATGCAAGACAACACGAAAAAGTATCACTGAAGACGTAAGGAAATTCAACTGTGAGCTAGTGAGGAAAGCAATTGAAAACAACCAAAGCCTTAAGATAGCAAAGGGACATCTCAGTAAGGGAAGAAAACAGATTATGGCTCTGAGAAAAGAAGATGGTTCTATAACAAGAAATAGAGGCGAAATTTTGACAAGAGTGAAAGATTTCTACTCCAAATTATATGAAAGGGATGATACATGTACTCCAAACATCATGAAAGATACCAGTACCAGAGTTCTCCCAGTCCTCCCAGCAGAAGTTGCTCATGCAATCAAGAACATGAAGCCGGGGAAAGCTCCAGGAGAAGATGGAATTACTATAGACATCATACAAGAAGCAAGTGGAGAAATTGAAACAGTACTCGCCTAAATTTTCACTCGATGCCTTAATGAAGGGAAGATTCCTGAGGATTGGAACAATGCTACAATGATCCTGCTACATAAAAAAGGTGACATTGAGGATCTCAGGAACTACAGACCTATCAGCCTCCTATCAGTGGTTTATAAAATCTTCACTAAAGTTCTTTCACACCGCTTGAAGGTAACACTGGACATGGCTCAACCGAGAGAACAAGCTGGATTCAGGAGTGGCTACAGCACAATAGATCATATCCACGTACTGAGAGAACTAATTGAAAGAGCGAGGGAATATGAACTTCCATTGTGCATGGCTTTTATCGATTATGAAAAAGCCTTTGATTCGGTGAAACCATCAGCAGTTACCACGGCTCTGAAATCCTGCGGTATTGAAGATGCATACATTAATATTATTAATAACATCTATGAAAATGCAAGTGCAAAGATTCGGCTGTTTGAAAATACAACACACATAAAAATTGGAAAGGGAGTGAGACAAGGTGACACCATATCTCCGAAGCTCTTTAATGCGACATTGGAAAATGTCTTTCAATCACTGAACTGGGAAAACAAAGGGATAAAGATTAATGGAGAATATATAACCCACCTTCGTTTTGCTGATGACGTAGTCATTTTTGCAACTACCCCATCAGAGCTGCAGAGTATGATCCAGGAACTTGCTGACAAGAGTAAAGAAGTGGGATTAAAAATGAACTTTCAGAAGACAAAAGTGATGTTCAATGCTTTTACAAGAAATGAAGATTTATCGATTGATGGAGAAAAACTGGAGATAACAGATACGTATGTTTATCTTGGACAGCAGATATCAAGTGAGGGTCACATTGATGAAGAAATTAATCGGCGTACAAAACTTGCCTGGAGAGCTTTTGGAAGAAACAGCATAATTTTCAAGAGCAATATGCCATTATGTCTTAAAAGAAAAGTGTTTGATCAATGCATCCTTCCAGTGCTTACGTATGGTGCAGAGACGTGGACCTTAACTAAAAGAGACATACAAAGGCTGCAGACAACTCAAAGAAGCATGGAGAGGTGCATGCTTGGTATAACCAGGAGAGATAAGAAGAGGAACTCGTGGATCCGAAAAATGACGAGAGTGGAAGACATCATGATCAGAGTTAAATCCCTGAAATGGCAATGGGCTGGACATACTGCCAGAAGGACAGACCATAGATGGACAGCCGAAATTTTAGATTGGATTCCAAGGGACAGGAAAAGACCCAGAAAAAGACCACATGGGAGATGGGTGGATGAAATTCGTAAATATGCGGGAGTGACATGGAGGAGACTGGCACAAGACAGACCGTTGTGGAGGAAACTTGGGGAGACCTTCGTCCAGCAGTGGATTGATAATGGTTGACAATGATGATGATGATGATGATATATATACATATATGGAGCAAATTTTGTCTCTAAGAAACGAAAGAAAGCAGGGAAAATCAATATATTTCAAACTTTCATACCTATGATACACGCATCTGTCACTTTTTCCTACGTCATTTGTTCAAAAACATCAATCAATTTATCGTGTGTTGAGGAACTAAAAAAATTAGAAGATATTCTGTTTGCCTTTTAAACTCTGAACTGCTTCCCTGCTCTCGCTGTAAAGGATACACACCAGTCCTACAGCCGAACGACTTATATGAATACTTTTTCTGAAAATTTACCTTTAAAAATATCTTAAATTTAAATCACGTGCATTTCTTTCACGGGAACAATGAATGACGGTGCTCCTTATAGCAAAATTTTATTATTATATAAAATTAAAACCTACTTTCATACACTTTTAGGTATATGTTATTGAAAATATTTTGAGGTCGAGGATACTGGTTTTTATCAGAACATGTAATCTACAGTTTCAGACTTTAAAGGCACATGTACTACAAGAAGCAGAATTGAATTTGAACTCCATCAAAATAAATAAGTTACTCTTATACCAGTATGCTGTGCTGTATTGCATTTGGCGCTCACGTGAAAACTGCACTTTTATTTAGGAAATCATATTTCCCAGAATTCGCAGATTTTTTAAAGCTACGGTGTTTGGTGGAACAACAGCATTGTAGCATGACTCATGGTACCATATTTAGAAAAGGATGATAAGGGGAACTTTTTGTTACGGACTGGTGAAACTGCACAGAACTTGTCAGTACTTAATATATGCTTTGGCAATAATCACATGACCACGCTCCACCTAGAAAAAGTGTGACATTTCCCTGCTTTTGGAGCAGAAAAATGTCACAATTATACACAAAACATACAACACTCATAGTCAAAAAAGCAGTTGCACCCTGAAGAACGTGTCGGGTTGCAATGCTATTTGGGAGGAAGGTAAAGGTTACCAGGATCAATAAATGATTAAACATTGAGACTGATATGGGCAATATTTATTGAGCTAAACGCTAATAAGTAGTGTCTGTCAGTATCGCGTCGGGCCGCCATGTTTGCTCACACAGCATGCCAGCAGTCTCGGCATGGAGTTGTGCAGATTCCTAATGGTGTCCTGCGATAAGCTATCCGATGCAGCTTGAATCTTCTCACGCAGTTCTTGCAGATTGGGCGGTAGTGGTGGAGTGTGGATAGCGCGTCCAATAGTATCCCACACATTTTCAATCGGCGATAGGTCTGGCGATGCGGCTGGCCATGGCAGAGTGTCAGTGACTTGAAAGCAAGCTCTCGAGACAGCAGCAGTATGAGGACGAGCGTTTTCCTGTTGGAAAATTGCACCGAAATGAGCGTTCAGAAAAGGTAGGGTCACTGATTGCAGGACCTCTTTAAAGTAGCGTTGGGGTATTAAAGTGCCTGTAATGAACACCAAATGTGATCTGGCATCGTAGGCAATTGCACCACACACCATGACACCTGGCCTTTTGGACGTGTGACGCTCGAAAGCAAACCGTTCATCTTGGCGCTGACCACGGTGGCTCCACACACGGATTCTTTGGTCGTCTCCTCCAAGATAAAAGCGGGACTCGTCACTGTAGATCACCCGCTGCCATTCTGAGTGGTTCCATGGCAGTCTGGCAGGATTTGCTTTCTTTGGCGACGATGCACTGATGTTAAGGGCAGTAGTCGTAACGGTCTGCGTGCGTGTAGTCCTACGTCGCGCAGCCGTCTGCCAATGGTGCTGGCACTAATTGGACGATGCATGGAGGGCACCACTGCTCGCTGAATATCCGCAATCGTGGCTGTTGGGTCACTCCGCGCATATCGGACAACCCGTCGGTCCTCTCTCTCTCCGTGTTTTGTCAAGGTCTCCCAGATCCTTCCTGTCGCTGCTGTGCACCTTATTCTATCCACTGCCGCCAACAGCGTGCTATGGTTATATCCGTTCGACTGGTATGGCACGCAATACGACGATAAGACCATCTCGCTTCCCGGAGCACGACGATGTGGCCCCTCTCGAACACCTACAGCTGCTCGAATTGCTTCCGAACTTCTCTTCGAGGGTCGTCTCCTCTTGCAAAGGATGAACCAACAGAACAGCACGAGTCAGAATGGTAAGCACGCGCAACGGGACGACCTTATATACCCGGTCAGGCGCAGCACTACGACCCATTCCTTGCTTGCGTCACATGCGCGGCCGAGAGTGATACTTGAATCATTTGCATGTCTCACGATGTCAAACTTACCCACCAAGTTTCATTCCTGTTGGTCTCTTTCTTCTGGGTGCAAATATTTTTTGGACAATGAGTGTATATGCTTTGGCCTTTTTAGCAATTTTAAAACGACAATGCTCACGTTCATAGTTTAGATAAAAAAACAAGTTAATAGTGTTTCATTTTTACTCAAGCATGAAACATTAATTATATAGATCCTAGGCGTAGGCCTTTTCAGCAATTTTTAATCCACAGTGAACATATTGATCAGGTTGACATAGAAAGTGAAGGTAATTGTGTTGCACATTTACTTAGGCGTAAAACTTCAATCAATAGGCCTTAGGCCTTGGCCTTTTAGCCTTTTTAATACGCCATGCTAATATACATAACATTTGCATACCACGTTAATTTAATAATGTTGCGCTTTCACTTAAATACAAACGTTAATCATAGTTACAGGGCTCACGCCTAAAGCTTTGTAATCAATGGCTAAGGCTCGAGCAAAAGTGCGACATTTGTTATAATAACATTATGATTATGAGCACTGCAGATTAAAACTTCCTAAAACCGCCTCATCCCTAAGGTCTTGTAACTACTGTCTGATGCCTGAGTAAAAGCGCAACATTATTTATTTTACTTGTAATGAAACTTAAGTGATACCTTATAACTAATGGTTTGTGCCTGAGCAAAAGTGTGATATTATTGTTTTTATTCCTTATATAAACCTTTTTTATACGTTCCCCACAATGCTTTTGTGGCTAGCTTTCCTGTGGCTAGCTGTCCGGATGGCCAGTTGTCTTCCTTTTCTTTTAGCTGGAAATTACGGGAATGTCTTAATTTCTTAGTGGTAATGAAATATGAACAAAAAGTATTTTTGTGCCCAACAGTTACACTAGTAGAAAGAAATGTACCAACACTATTTTTTTAATGCAGAGCACCTTTACTGCTCTCATATTACATCTAGCACTTCCCTGATCCTGGTTTTGGTGCTGTAGTTTTTAATTATTTATTCATGGAAAAACTAAATTATGTTTTGAGCTATCGTGGATCACAGGGTATTCAATGGCGTATATTCCATTAAGCAAAGAAAGCAGCTTCTTAGGGTGACATTTAGCTCCACGTGTTATCAGCTTGAAGAGACAGCAGGAGAAAGTTCTAAACACATCTTCTCGAAACGTAGGAAGGGGAGGCGGTTGTACTTGGTGCTCAGATAAGGCAGTATTTATATCTTTTTAATGAGCAAACAGACCGTTGTGGAGGAAACTTGGGGAGACCTTCGTCCAGCAGTGGATTGATAATGGTTGACAATGATGATGATGATGAATGAGCAAACCTATTTCGGTACAACCCCGATATCCCTACTTCAAGAGGAACGTTTGCTGTCTGCCCAGAGGAGGAATATTGACGACGGTGACTAAGCAAGATTACTTCTACAACTACAAACAAAAGAAGTAGAAAAGTAAAGGGAGTTCACCAGCTTGTTGAGAAAGATGCATTAACCGACGCCATCCCCTCTTCATTCCCTGCAGGGACTGTGTTATCACCTTCAGTGCAAGCCAACAACCATCACTTTAACTGAGCGAACCAGTTTCTTATTACATCGCCCTGCCCTAGCCGCCTGTTTTGCCTATGATTTTTTTCGCAGTGACAGAAAGCGCCATGTTATTTTTAGCAGGTTTCTCATATGAAGATCAGAGAGGAGGAGGAGTGTGTATTACAAAGTATGTCAATCACCCCTGAAAGTGGACAGGAAGCGTTGATGACCACCATGAACAATTTAACAGGCGGTCATCCGTCCCTAATTTATGGCCACGGGTTCCAGGGGAAGGACAGAGCCTGTGCCGTAAGATAAACACTGTGCACGCCTCACCCGGGGATTCGAATCCGTCCCCATCTCGTACAAATGATTACAAGCCAACATTTCGTACGACTCGTCCACCAGAGGGGCTATTTTCGCGATCATTGGGTTCCGCTGGATAGAGAATAGAACTGATTAGTGGGGTCACTCCCGTTACCCTTGTGAGACGTTACTTCCACCTTAACAGTGCTGTGCTCCTTCTTCCGGATAAGCAATTTTTCGAAGTCTCATTTATGAAAATAATGAGGATGATTCTGGAAATGCCGCCCCGGTGGCGCAGTGGTCTAAGCGATGGCCTCTGATCATTCGTCCGAAAGGGGTCCGGGTTCGAATCCCGGTGAGGCATGGATGTTGTGTTTGTCTTACGGCACTGGATCTCTCCCTTCCCTGGAACCAGTGGCCCTAAATTAGGGACGGGCGACTGCTTATAGCCCATTGAGTTGCTCACGGTGGTCGTTAAACCTCCAATCAAAAAAAAAATATTCTGGAAACCCATTCATTGGAGCTGGATATAGAAAAAGAGCAAAAGAAATGGTGAAGGAAAACAATTTTTTGCTTCCTACAGAACCCAAGTTGAAGACCTGTTTAATTTGTGCCAATTCTAAACTGTTATCAATGAAGATTCAGATGTTATAAGTGAGTCAATAAATGTATATATGTCTCAAGAAGTTATTTCCGTAAGGAACGATAAATCTTCAAACGTTCTCAATTGCGAATCGTTTCATCAGAACTAAAAACGGGTTAGGAAAGAAGAAAGGAGCAGGAAAGAGGCATCAGCAAAAAAAGACACGCATAACCTATCAGCGGATGTAACGAATCTGAATTTTAAAAATTAGGCTTTCAAATTTGAAGGCTGTGTACTACTGATGAGTTCATTGACAATTGTGATATCATAATTATTTTCATCTGCCAATTGCTTTATCCGCTCTAGTTTTTCATTGAACTTTTGGTGTTTTAACGTGTGTATGAATCATCAATTTATGTATGCTAAGTTGGCAATCTTTACCTGAGAGCATTGTGAGAATCAGCTAAGATAATGGATGAGATGTAAGCGCTTTATCTAAAACTTCAAACTCTATACTTGCATGATTGCTGCAAAGCAAAATGTTTAGGAAGGATAATTTATTACCGATTTGCATTCCAGTACTGGTTGCTGGCATAGGAGTCAGGTGCTGCAAATTGTTGGAGGAGCTCAACTCAGCTACCTAATTTAGTCCCCAACATACGAAGTGAGAAGAATAGAACTGTAAATCAGTTCTACATGTTTTATGAAACCACCAATACATTTTTTGATATTTTACTGTAAAAATATAAAATTGTTGATAAAAAAAAAAGTCAATTACAAAATAAATTAGAAATTCAGTTTTTAGCGTCCTAAATTTACACATTTTCTAGTCGGGAAAGTATTTTTAATTCCGTATTAATACAAATGCTTCAGACGTATCTCTCATTTCGTGATAAACTCGCTTTCTATAGTATTTTATATATCTCTAATGAAGTCATGAGATCTCAAAAGAGCAACAGGATTAAGTGGCTTTGATTCATGTTTCATATCCTGTGTGGCTAAAGCCTGGTAAACGTTGGGGAAAGATTTTTCAGCGTATTGACTGGAATGGTCAAGCATAATAAAGATTATTAGACATTCTCCATCCTGGAGAACGTTCGGTCCCCACTAAATATTGTTGGTGGAGCCAAAAACACGCAGATCCCCAAGAGTCGGCACCAATGAATACAGGCTTCCAATAGTGTCCTGCATTAAAGTCTAATATCCTTCTTTCCACTGGCATGCAAGGTGATGTGTGTCTGTGCTGGATCTGGACGCCCTTGGAGAAGAAATTCTAAGATATTCCCAAGATATCCCAAACGTACTCAATAGAAAGTAAACCTAGGAAAGTAGATGTTCAAGGAAGAGTGTTCAGATCGCTTAGACATTGCAAATCGACGTCGTGAGTCACATAGAATATCCTTTTTCTGGGTGTCATAATCCATGTCATCCCACACCATAAATCGGATCGTGCGGACGTGACACGCCTCCTGAACGTACCCTGGATTCTTGCTCTCTCCTAGGCGACGTCCTCTATCCAATCAATCATTCCCTTACACCACAGCAGGCACTCCTGACGGTGGCTTACTGTCAGGGGCAGCACACGCACTTGACGCTCTGATGTATGCAATACTCTCAGAGGTGATGGATGTATTGGACACTCCGTATGTATAATAATACTGTCAGAGGTAACTGATACTTTGGACGTCTGCATATAACACACTAAGAGGTAATATGCATATTGGGTGATCTTTGTAATTCACTTTCCATAAAACGTCCTTGAACATGATTGAGTTTTTAATTTTGAAGCCTCATTTCCTTGATGGCAGCAGATGTGGCAAAGGAGTTTACAGTTGCTTTTCTCCGGGTAAAGCGATTCTCTTGCTTTGTAGACCAGAAACGGGTAGAGGTGTTATGAATACTAAACACATGTTATGAACACGATGTCCCTGGGTTAGAGTGAGACCAATTTTTGTGGCTATTCGATGAGATAATCGTCATGCCTCATCTAACCCTGCATCCCTATTACACGCCTCAGTTCAAATAGTCCTGGATATCTATATCTTTGCAGCCTGCGTGATCTTGACAATTCTCTTACGAATTCTTATTCCTTGAGTAAGATAGAAACGGAGACCTGCTCTTATAGACTTTGTAAGAAATCTGGCAGTAAATCAAAACCGACGCATAAGTCGAAAAACTGTATCCTCAGGCCCGTTCCTATCCAACAGGCGATTCCTGAGGGCGTCATGAATTTTTATACAAAATTGATTCTGTATTACTCGGTTTTTAATGGAAAAATAAAGACTGTCTACTTCTATCACAAGTAGTAGCAACCATAAGCATCGACTACAGGCATGCTCGGTTGTTTAAGCATGTTCCAGCAGAGAAATCACGGTATTCTCAGCATGCCCTGATTTATACAGGGGCAATCAAAAATATCTTTTGGTAACACATTGTACATTATACACTCATGTTCATAAAAAACTGAACACCTGAAAGGAGTTGATCTGCGATTTGGAGTTTTACAGGATATGTTTATTAAGCAATACAGGAGAAATGATTAGCACCTTGGTGTCATACGTACCAGGTGCGCCTATGTACCTAATAATCGGGGTAGCCACCTCCGCTTATACCACCTGCTGTATGCGCTGAGGCATCGAAACAAATAATGTTTGAATGTGTCCTGTATAATAGCCATCCAGGATGCATTGACCCGCACCCAAATTTTCCCAAGACCTGTCATTGGAGCATGTCCCACAGATTTTTTATGGGTGATAAATTTGGCGATCTATTCGGCCACGGTAGAAATCCAACGTTGTTATTCCTGAAGAAGTTGTCGCTGCAACATGCGATGTGGCATTTTCCGGCTGAAATATGGCCCCGGGGACGTTCTGTAGGTACAGAAGTTCGACCTACCGTAGAATGTCAGTGACGTAACGGACACTGGTTATGTGGGTACGGATTCTCACGAGAGGGGATCTGCTTTCGTACCCGATAGCCTCGTGCTCGTGTTAGTGCGGTATGCCTGATGCGAATACACTCTTCCCGGCGTCTCTCCCCCTGTCGTTGGAAGACAAAGATGCGGCTTTCATTTTCGCCTAAACAGAAGGGCGTTTCGTCCGAGAACACAATATTGTGCCATTCATCACCCCACTCCCTTCGTTCGAAGCACAACTGCAGCTGTATAGTCCGTTGCTGCCGTGTCAAATGTAACCTGAGGAGGGACGGACGAGGATTCAGTCCCAACTGTAATAATAGGAGACGTATTTTTACAAGTGACATGAGAGAATGCGCCACACTTCGCCACTGCTGCGCCGACCCCGTTGAAGATGCAGAACGGTCACTGAAAGACATCCTCGTAGTATGACGGTTGAGGATATTTTAGAGTGACGGTTCAGTGTTGTCTGTGTACGATGTCCAGAACCTTCTTTTAATGTCCTACGACGTTCTTCGTAGCATTCGCTGCACACTCTTACCACGACAGACCCACTGCGCCCCACACTACCGGAAATCTCATGAAGGGAAACATTGCAGTCTCTCATGTAGATAATGCGACCCCTGTCGAATTCTCTGATATGACTGTACGACAGTCTTTATGACGACGAGGCATCCTTAGCCACTACTGACCAAGCACTGACATGACGACGAGGCATCCTTAGCCACTGCTGACCAAGCACTGTCATGACGACGAGGCATCCTTAGCCACTGCTGACCAACCACTGACATGAAGACGAGGCATTCTTAGGCACTGTTGACCAAGCACTGACATGGCGACGAGGCATCCTTAGCCACTGTTGACCAAGCACTGACATGAAGACGAGGCATTCTTAGCCACTGTTGACCAAGCACTGACATGGCGACGAGGCATCCTGAGCCACTGCTGACCAAGCACTGACATGACGACGAAGCATCCTTAGCCACTGCTGACCAAGCACTGACATGAAGACGAGGCATCCTTCGCCACTGCTGACCAAGCACTGACATGACCACGAGGCATTCTTAGCCACTGTTGACCAAGCACTGACATGGCGACGAGGCATCCTTAGCCACTGCTGACCAACCACTGACATGAAGACGAGGCATCCTTAGCCATTGCTGACCAAGCACTGACATGAAGACGAGGCATTCTTAGCCACTGCTGACCAACCACTGACATGAAGACGAGGCATCCTTAGCCATTGCTGACCAAGCACTGACATGAAGACGAGGCATTCTTAGCCACTGTTGACCAAGCACTGACATGGCGACGAGGCATCCTTAGCCACTGTTGACCAAGCACTGACATGAAGACGAGGCATCTTTAGCCATTGCTGACCAAGCACTGACATGTCGACGAAGCATCCTTAGCCACTGCTGACCAAGCACTGACATGACGACGAGGCATCCTTCGCCACTGCTGACCAAGCACTGACATGACGACGAGGCATCCTTCGTCACTGCTGACCAAGCACTGACATGACGACGAGGCATTCTTAGCCACTGTTGACCAAGCACTGACATGGCGACGAGGCATCCTTAGCCACTGCTGACCAAGCACTGACATGAAGACGAGGCATCCTTAGCCATTGCTGACCAAGCACTGACATGAAGACGAGGCATTCTTAGCCACTGTTGACCAAGCACTGACATGGCGACGAGGCATCCTTAGCCACTGTTGACCAAGCACTGACATGAAGACGAGGCATCTTTAGCCATTGCTGACTAAGCACTGACATGAAGACGAGGCATTCTTAGCATAGTTGACCAAGCACTGACATGGCGACGAGGCATCCTTAGCCACTGCTGACCAAGCACTGACATGACGAAGAGGCATCCTTAGCCACTGCTGACCAAGCACTGACATGGCGACGAGGCATCCTTAGCCACTGCTGACCAAGCACTGACATGACGAAGAGGCATCCTTAGCCACTGCTGACCAAGCACTGACATGCTGACCGAGCCACGAGGCGCTTATAACAAAAAACGGCCGGTTTCTGGTGTGTGACGTTGCGCGATCTGATTTTCCTAGACGAGATGCGCGTGCACGTATGAGGCCAAAAGGCTAATAATTTCTGCTATATTGCGTGATTAGCATATCCTGAAAAAATCAAAGTCGTAACTTGACGCCCATCTTGTGTTCTGTTTTCTTATGAACATGAGTGTAATTAGAACTTATGGAATAAGATGTTTTTGTCAAATTGATATATTCAAGACACACTTTTGAAATAGTGTATGTTGAACATAATATTTTAGTATATAAAGAAATTCTGTAATATAACAGTTATAATTTTATGCTGAATTCAATACATGAGGCATTTTCAGATCTATTGAGAAATGAAGCACTTATTAGGAAAAATATGAAGGAAAACAAGAAGTCCGCTCCAAGGCAGAATGGTACGAGGGGCTGACTACCAATACTTCGCCCAAGATGTTTTCGGGCCTGAATCCCGTGTGAGGCACGGATGGTACGCTTGTATTACTGCACTGACTTTCTCCTATCCGTGGAACCAGGGGCCTCAATTTAAGGACGAACGACTGCCATTATATGTATATTTCAATAAGGTGCTCACGATGGTCGTTAGCCCCCTCCCCCATAAAGAAAAGAAAAATAATTTTTTTTTCCAGATATATATTTAGATTTACTCACAAGTGTTTTGGTGAAAAAAAATTTGAATTTACTCCCCTCATAGGTGGATGCATTTCGAAACAAAACTGAAATTTTGAATAAGGCCATGAAGCAAAATAGAAAAATAAAATAAAATGCACCACTGAATTTGGTATCTCCCAAAAGTTACTATTGTATTGTTTGCGTTGTTTGCATTTGATGAGTAGATACACCTGAAAGTGTAAGAAAAGGTAACTATTGTTTGCATGTGTACCAAATTTGTAAACAATAAAATTTAATGGTATACAATGTACACGTGTAAATAACCTTTTGGAAGTGGCGATGATCAAATTAGCTAGTTAGGACAAAAACATTGATTTTACGGTTATAACCTCAGATTACATTCCCACCTCAGTCATTGCTGAGGGGGATGCACTTGAACCATGTGATGAAAATTTAAACTGAAAATACCTAAAACTTCACTGCACTAAGGTTTAGGTTTTTGAAAGGCCACTTGGCCTATATTTATTTTAAAAACTTAACAAGTTAAATTTTTAGGTCACAGATTTTATGCCTGGCCTAAGGGCCCAATAAAAATAAACGGATGACAGGTTAGTTTCTTTCCAAGAAAAACTAGCACCAGGGACACTACTGATAAAAATAATAAACACAAGAATTTCATTGTACTTCAACAGCACCAACACTTGATTTAACATGGTGTACAACTTAAGTATTTGAAGTGAAAATATCTCACACTCTCTCTCAAAAAAAAAAATATTATATGCATATGTGTACACTATATTGTTCTAATTAAATCGCTCGAACCAACCTTCTCAGACCAGACTTCCGAATCCACTTTTAATTTTAAACTACTATAACAACTGCCAAAATTCTACGTATAATGAAAGTTAATTTAATAAAAGATTCTACCCTTCCAGGAAAATTTGTCTTAAAATCAGCATAACACTGTCTTAAATCAACATTTGTCTTACAATCAACATTTCTAGCATTACCGGATACTCAACCCATTCTATACACCATACCAAAACCTAAGGCACTAGATACCTTATTCAAATTACACAAAGTTATCATTAAATTGCTACACCGACAAGAGAATCTTACTTACACCATCATCATGCAAATCCAACATTTCAAAATTCCATACTATAAGTTTTCCAGTCAACTGGCACATATGTAATAATCAACTCGGGCATAAAGCCAAACAATCATCTCAACCAATGAGTCCCACATCTCAAGAAAAACACTATTTTTCGGGGAGAACAACCAAGTTTGAGTCTGAAGGCGGGAATGGGTCGTGAATCCATTCCCAGCTTATACAGTGTAGTGGAGCAAAGTGCGACCTAACCCTTTTCTGTTCCTTCACTCTGATTTGGGGACAACCTATATCACTCCCCTCATAGGTACCACCTCCTATGGACCGAACAAGCTTACTTGGGCAGAAAACAAATCCCCCAATTTGTTTCGTGCACCCTTTCAGACCCCACGGCATTGTCTACATAGGGTAAAGTATCCCACAAGAGTTCTCTTGTCCCCAAAATATCTCTTCGTCCATTTTCCAGAAAATTCAACACATCACCCTTTTTCCCAGAAAATTACTTCTTATCCTATTTTCCCCAGGAACACACTTCATATCCTTATTTTCCCAGGAACACACTCATTTCCCATAAAATCACTTATCTTTATTTCCCAGGAACACACTCATTTCCCAGAAAATCACTTATCTTTATTTCCCAGGAACACACTGTACATATTCATTTCCCAGAAAGCTCAATAACACCATACTTGACACACTATACCAAACCTTACTTTATTTCCTGAAAAATCTATACATCACCATACTTCCTAGATCCCTTTTTTCCTGAAAAAAAATCATCACTTCTTGAAGAAACACAACAGCTATTCGGGTTATTTTTTTAGTCACACTATACATATGCTCATATCTGCCTGTATGCCCAATTCTTATATTCTTTTCCCCATAAAAACCTGTTTTTCTAATCTACTGGCTGAAACTAGAAATTAGCCCTCATTAATACAAAAATTAAATTTTAAAGAGTAATTTAGCACCTAAATTTACCAAAACACTAAACCAAAATAATTACCAGCCTACAAGAAAAAATTCCCAACTACATAGCACCTACGCTAAGTTCATAAATACAAATTCTACTTCACAAATACAAAAATCACCGAGCACAAAAAGAGTTAAATTTCACCTAAGAGAAATACTCGTCTGGAGAGGTGTTCGTTCCGAAATAACTTAATATTCTTATTATATCATCTATCCCTACATGACCCAGAAAATTATCCACTTCCACTACTTTGTTTCGTTTTGTTTTTCAATTACCTATCCACAGAAGATGACATGAAATTTATTTAAACAGCCTAAGATATTAAAACCAACTCGTTTTATAATTTTAAAAAAACCACAACATAATACAAAAAAGAAAATGCCGAGAGAAATTTACCTTTAGGACTGGGGCAGCAACACTTCCTGACAAGCACACTAACCGTCTATAATAATAAAAAAAAAGGTTTCACAGCCTAATAATAGATAAAATAAATAAATAAAAAAAAAACTCTCCCTGAGAGAACACCACTGTCCCGGTTGATTTTCACTTCACCTCCAAGGTTGTTGTCTTTTTCTTTTCCTTTTTTCTGTCACAGCGTGTTTGGCCAACGAAACAAGAAACGGGCATTTTGGAACCCTGCTGGTGGACCCCTTGTTGTAATCAGTAGTGAGCCCAGCTCGACAATTCAGCATTCGAAGGCGATGTCATTCACAAGGCCGTCCATGATAGCCATGGCCCTCTCCCCGAAGCCTGGGCGCAGCCCAGCGTTAAAATATGGAGGCAGCAACAACAAGAGGTGGACTTTCGGTCCTCAGGCACGTTGGGCTTGGAAGTAAGAAATCGGGTCTGATCCTTCTCCGCCATCTGCACCCAACACGGCAGTCGACCGCTACTTGATAATTTGGGTGTATCAGCGGTCATTTCATCTCCGGCAATATGATCCTTGAAAATAATCATTTTTTTGCTGACCGATTTTAGAGTCACTTCAGAATACGGGAACACAGCTAGCGGCCAGTCATTCTTACTGCCGACCAGGCCAAAGAAAAAGATTTTTTTTTCACACAGGGCCAACAGACCCCACTGCATCTCATTCTGACTGTCCCCTCCCCGCCAAAAGGCGAGGAGAAAATTTTGCTTTTTTTTTTGCTGTCCACTAGCTAACGCAGCGACCAGAACAAAAGTGTCTTCTCAACGGATAAAACTCTGGGGTGCTTGAAACCGCTGACCCCTCCCATTGGTCGAAACTTCAGCCTAGCAACTAACGACTCCCCAACGGAATTTCACTCCCTCGCAAGCCAGGGGTGACACACTGACCTTCACACGTAGGGACCCCGCTTCTGACCCTGAGGTCTAAAAATAGATTTCTGTTGCTGAATTCCTTACCCAAAAGACGAAAAGATGTTACACTTTTGGGTGACTTTTCCACGATGTTTGGAAACAGGAACGCAAAAAAAAAAATGGCGAATTCTTGCCTTGCAGAAAATCACTAATTTTAATTTTCTTTTTCTCTCGTTCCGTGATGTTAAACTAAAATTAATTTTGATTCTCTGAGCTGCACACCTACTCGCCTTTTCCTATCGCGATAAAAGAACAGATAAAATAATTATTTTCAAAACCCCAAAGTCAGTTAAATCAAATATTATTCTTTTTTTTTTTCTTTTCACCAACATGAAATTTTGTTTTCCTGGTTGTGATTAAGACAAGCGAATTTTGCGCACGAATTCCCCTGCCTTTCAACCAGGAATTTTCTTCTAACGTATGTCATGGGAGAAAATTTTTGCATTAATTAACCCCTGATAAACCAACAGAAAGATTGATCAGGTGTCTCTGAAATTCACCAGAGGTTAAAATTTTCGCCATGACAAATACATTCCCCCTGCGAAAAAGACGAGCAAAGCGAGTCGAAACATAAAATAAAATCTCAGAAAATTCGCTTCTACCTACTACACAACACACACGTGCTCCGACCATGTCAACAAACCGATGAATGTACACAAACCTGCAGCGCCACCTACCTAATTTTGCCATGTTGGAACGGAAGTCAGCTCACCAGCTGACTTCCGTTCCAACATGGCTACCACTCAACGAGAAAAATAAATGTTTCGAAACGCAGTTGTCTACTACTCACATCAACGAGAGAATTACACGAAGAATTTTTTTAGAAGCCTTAAATTTCACGGAACGAAGAAAATCTATCTCTGCGATGATTCAAAACTCTAACCTATCATTTAATCTGAGAAAATTAATTTAAGAAAAAATTAAACTGATTATTATCACTTCTTAACTTAACTATCACTGAAGTAATAATCTCATCTAACACTGACTTTATACCGCACTAGAAAATAAGCCATAGCCTAACCTTAAATAAACAGCACTCTCGGGCACTAAATTATTCAATCTGAAGAGAGGAGAGAATTTACACTTCTTACAATTTTCGCTGTATGTTTTTACAAATTTTACATTACCACAAGCATGTTTGGATGTCAAAATTAACACTTTCCTAACCTCATTCTCAAATTATCAATTTTGCTTGAATGTAGCACATGAAAAATACACTTGAGATGATATGTAAACACAAAATTACTTATGTATGACACAATGCAATGTAAGTGCAATTAAGAAATTATTTGTAAAGAGAAGTGTGTGAAATCCAAAATTGCTTGTATGCAAAACACTAAATTGCTTGTATGTGTACGTATACTCGTGAAATTATTGACATTATCCGCCAAATACACTATATACACCACACTCATACACTGAAATTATACACTATTCAATTAGACAATGTTACATATGAAAATTGATCCAAAAATTATAAACGGCAAAATACTAGAATTATCATCTGCACTTTCACTTATTAAACCACTTAGAGTAAACACAAATTAATTTTAACCTTCACTAACGTAAACCACTGAGAGAACATCTGGAACCCAGAAAAATTTCACCACCGAGAAAAACACAACTTTTAACACTTTTACTATGTTATCACTGAGAGAGAGAGCAACGAGAAAAAAATTTTCACTGACATACACCATTCACTGACAAAACTGCATCCACTTTAGAATTTACCTAAACTCAAAGTAAGTTATCATATAAACACATACATTTCTTTATTCATCAGCTTACTATTTGTATCAAATGAACTTTAAGATTTTTCTTTAATTTTTCTGTGCAGTGAAGTTGAATTTCATCACAGGGTATGTATGCATCCTAAGGTCACGGCACCAATTGTTTTGGTGAAAAAAATTGAATTTATTTTGAGTATATTGAATTGATTGTTATTTATTAAAAGCGTTATATTTATGCTGGTATTAAAATTCATATGGAAATTATAGAAAATTTAAATTTGGGAAATGGGTGGATGCATTTCGAAACAAAACTGAAATTTTGAATAAGGCCATGAAGCAAAATAGAAAAATAAAATAAAATGCACCACTGAATTTGGTATCTCCCAAAAGTTACTATTGTATTGTTTGCGTTGTTTGCATTTGATGAGTAGATACACCTGAAAGTGTAAGAAAAGGTAACTATTGTTTGCATGTGTACCAAATTTGTAAACAATAAAATTTAATGGTATACAATGTACACGTGTAAATAACCTTTTGGAAGTGGCGATGATCAAATTAGCTAGTTTGGACAAAAACATTGATTTTACAGTTATAACCTCAGATTACATTCCCACCTCAGTCATTGCGGAGAGAGGATGCACTTGAACCATGTGATGAAAAATTTAAACTGAAAATATCTAAAACTTCACTGCACTAAGGTTTAGGTTTTTGAAAGGCCACTTGGCCTATATTTATTTTAAAAATTTAACAAGTTAAATTTTTAGGTCACAGATTTTATGCCTGGCCACAGGGCCCAATAAAAATAAACGGATGACAGGTTAGTTTCTTTCCAAGAAAAACTAGCACCAGGGACACTACTGATAAAAATAATAAACACAAGAATTTCATTGTACTTCACAGCACCAACACTTGATTTAACATGGTGTACAACTTAAGTATTTGAAGTGAAAATATCTCACACTCTCTCTCAAAAAAAAAAAAATATTATATGCATATGTGTACACTATATTGTTCTAATTAAATCGCTCGAACCAACCTTCTCAGACCAGACTTCCGAATCCACTTTTAATTTTAAACTACTATAACAACTGCCAAAATTCTACGTATAATGAAAGTTAATTTAATAAAAGATTCTACCCTTCCAGGAAAATTTGTCTTAAAATCAGCATAACACTGTCTTAAATCAGCATTTGTCTTACAATCAACATTTCTAGCATTACCGGATACTCAACCCATTCTATACACCATACCAAAACCTAAGGCACTAGATACCTTATTCGAATTACACAAAGTTATCATTAAATTGCTACACCGACAAGAGAATCTTACTTACACCATCATCATGCAAATCCAACATTTCAAAATTCCATACTATAAGTTTTCCAGTCAACTGGCACCCATGTAATAATCAACTCGGGCATAAAGCCAAACAATCATCTCAACCAATGAGTCCCACATCTCAAGAAAAACACTATTTTTCGGGGAGAACAACCAAGTTTGAGTCTGAAGGCGGGAATGGGTCGTGAATCCATTCCCAGCTTATACAGTGTAGTGGAGCAAAGTGCGACCTAACCCTTTTCTGTTCCTTCACTCTGATTTGGGGACAACCTATATCACTCCCCTCATAGGTACCACCTCCTATGGACCGAACAAGCTTACTTGGGCAGAAAACAAATCCCCCAATTTGTTTCGTGCACCCTTTCAGACCCCACGGCATTGTCTACATAGGGTAAAGTATCCCACAAGAGTTCTCTTGTCCCCAAAATATCTCTTCGTCCATTTTCCAGAAAATTCAACACATCACCCTTTTTCCCAGAAAATTACTTCTTATCCTATTTTCCCCAGGAACACACTTCATATCCTTATTTTCCCAGGAACACACTCATTTCCCATAAAATCACTTATCTTTATTTCCCAGGAACACACTCATTTCCCAGAAAATCACTTATCTTTATTTCCCAGGAACACACTGTACATATTCATTTCCCAGAAAGCTCAATAACACCATACTTGACACACTATACCAAACCTTACTTTATTTCCTGAAAAATCTATACATCACCATACTTCCTAGATCACTCTTTTCCTGAAAAAAAATCATCACTTCTTGAAGAAACACAACAGCTATTCGGGTTATTTTTTTAGTCACACTATACATATGCTCATATCTGCCTGTATGCCCAATTCTTATATTCTTTTCCCCATAAAAACCTGTTTTTCTAATCTACTGGCTGAAACTAGAAATTAGCCCTCACTAATACAAAAATTAAATTTTAAAGAGTAATTTAGCACCTAAATTTACCAAAACACTAAACCAAAATAATTACCAGCCTACAAGAAAAAAATTCCCAACTACATAGCACCTACGCTAAGTTCATAAATACAAATACTACTTCACAAATACAAAAATCACCGAGCACAAAAAGAGTTAAATTTCACCTAAGAGAAATACTGGTCTGGAGAGGTGTTCGTTCCGAAATAACTTAATATTCTTATTATATAATCTATCCCTACATGACCCAGAAAATTATCCACTTCCACTACTTTGTTTCGTTTTGTTTTTCAATTACCTATCCACAGAAGATGACATGAAATTTATTTAAACAGCCTAAGATATTAAAACCAACTCGTTTTATAATTTTAAAGAAACCACATCATAATACAAAAAAGAAAATGCCGAGAGAAATTTACCTTTAGGACTGGGGCAGCAACACTTCCTGACAAGCACACTAACCGTCGATAATAATAAAAAAAAAGGTTTCACAGCCTAATAATAGATAAAATAAATAAATAAAAAAAAAACTCTCCCTGAGAGAACACCACTGTCCCGGATGATTTTCACTTCACCTCCGAGGTTGTTTTTTCTTTTCCTTTTTCTGCCACAGCGTGTTTGGCCAACGAAACAGGAAACGGGCTATTTGGAACCCTGCTGGTGGACCCCTTGTTGTAATCAGTAGTGGGCCCAGCTCGACAATTCAGCATTCGAAGGCGATGTCATTCACAAGGCCGTCCATGATAGCCATGGCCCTCTCCCCGAAGCCTGGGCGCAGCCCAGCGTTAAAATATGGAGGCAGCAACAACAAGAGGTGGACTTTCGGTCCTCAGGCACGTTGGGCTTGGAAGTAAGAAATCGGGTCTGATCCTTCTCCGCCATCTGCACCCAACACGGCAGTCGACCGCTACTTGATAATTTGGGTGTATCAGCGGTCATTTCATCTCCGGCAATGAGATCCTTGAAAATAATCATTTTTTTGCTGACCGATTTTAGAGTCACTTCAGAATACGGGAACACAGCTAGCGGCCAGTCATTCTTACTGCCGACCAGGCCAAAGAAAAAGATTTTTTTTTCACACAGGGCCAACAGACCCCAGTGCATCTCATTCTGACTGTCCCCTCCCCGCCAAAAGGCGAGGAGAAAATTTTGCTTTTTTTTTGCTGTCCACTAGCTAACGCAGCGACCAGAACAAAAGTGTCTTCTCAACGGATAAAACTCTGGGGTGCTTGAAACCGCTGACCCCTCCCATTGGTCGAAACTTCAGCCTAGCAACTAACGACTCCCCAACGGAATTTCACTCCCTCGCAAGCCAGGGGTGACACACTGACCTTCACACGTAGGGACCCCGCTTCTGATCCTGAGGTCTAAAAATAGATTTCTGTTGCTGAATTCCTTACCCAAAGGACGAAAAGATGTTACACTTTTGGGTGACTTTTCCACGACGTTTGGAAACAGGAACGCAAAAAAAAATGGCGAATTCTTGCCTTGCAGAAAATCACTAATTTTAATTTTCTTTTTCTCTCGTTCCGTGATGTTAAACTAAAATTAATTTTGATTCTCTGAGCTGCACACCTACTCGCCTTTTCCTATCGCGATAAAAGAACAGATAAAATAATTATTTTCAAAACCCCAAAGTCAGTTAAATCAAATATTATTCTTTTTTTTTTTCTTTTCACCAACATGAAATTTTGTTTTCCTGGTTGTGATTAAGACAAGCGAATTTTGCGCACGAATTCCCCTGCCTTTCAACCAGGAATTTTCTTCTAACGTATGTCATGGGAGAAAATTTTTGCATTAATTAACCCCTGATAAACCAACAGAAAGATTGATCAGGTCTCTCTGAAATTCACCAGAGGTTAAAATTTTCGCCATGACACAAGCATGAGGAAAGAATGAAAACTGGGAACTATTTCAAAAATGTTCAGGACTTTACTCCCGGATTACGATTAACATCGAGGTGTCCGGAAGATAACGGCGTTTTCGCATATCACAGTTTCAGAACGTAAATATGCATATTTTCTGCGGGCAGTTTCCCTGTGCTGCGGAAGACTGAAAACGCGTACTGTGGGGAATCAAACGAGGTGTGAAGCACATGCAGTGACTCATGCATTGAACTTGTTCTGCAGTCAATTGCAATGGTGCAAATTTTGAAACATTGGTTCTATTTCGACTTTACTGGAAACAGGGGTTTCTTTAAAGGTGCTGAAGCAGCCCGAAAAATTAGCGAAGTGGAAGGTAAAGGCATAGTGGATACTCTCACTATGCAAACATGGTGCAAGAAATTTACTGTTGGTCACTTAAGCTTGAAAAGGAAGGTTCGGGTAGGCCCTCTGCTGCTGTTTTGGACGTCCTGCAAGTGGCTGTGGAAGACAATCCACGAACAAGCACTCGTAAATTGTCAGGAGAACTGAGAGTTTCTAAATATACCATCGCTCTGTGCACCTGCACAAGATAGGAAAGTGTTACAGATGATGCCGTGAGATACCTCACGAGCTCATCATAGCTCAAGCTCAACGACATGCCGAGGTATGCAAGGAAGTGCTCAGAAATCTACGCCACTCTCGACTTATCAAATGAATAGTTACTAGGAATGAAAAATGGATATATCTGCGCAATCCAGATTCTTCAACAGTGATTGAATAGAGGTGAATCAGCTTTACCTACCAAATGCTAACGTTTTGAGAAAAAGTTCATGCTGTGTGTCTGGCGGAATTATAAAAGTGTAATCCAAATTGAGGTTATTTCGAAAGGTCATTCTATCAATGCCGAACTGTATTCTCAGCAATTGGACAGGATGTATGTTAAAGTTAGCGTAAGTGCCCAGCTTTAGGCAAACCGAAAGCGAGCACAGCTGTAACAAGAAAATGCAAAACCTCATACCGATGATTGGACCCAAGTTAAACTTCAACAACTACATGGCATCGAGATGCTGCCTCATCCAGGGTACAGCACCATTATTGCCCCTTCAGGTTACCACTTGTTTCGGGCAATGGCGCATTTTCTCTTTGGCAAGCTGTTGACTACTTTGGACGATGTCGAACACGAGTAGCAAGATTTGTTTTTCTCTAAATCGAAATATTGGTACCATGCAAGAATTAAACAACTGGCATAAAGACGGATTCAAGTTACTGAACGCGATGGCATGCACTTTGAAGTTTAGCTTGGATTCTTCCGAGGTTCTGGGTAAGTGAACCTGTTGTATCAAAAACGCGTTTCTTTTGCCGGACCCCAAAAATAACGCATTTTTATTTATTCTCTTATTAATTTTAAAGAAAATTACTATTACTATGCCGCCCCGGTGGCCTCTGATCATTCGTCCTAAGGGCTCCGGGTTCGAATCCCGGTCAGGCATGGATGTTGTATTTGTCTTACGGCACTGGCTCTCTCCCTTCCCTGGAACCAGTGACCCTAAATTAGGGACGGGCGACTGCTTATAGCCCATTGAGTTGCTCACGGTGGTCGTTAAACCTCCAATCAAAAAAATAAATTACTATACAAACACTTTTTTTTCGATCATGCCCTCAGATTTACGAAACTCTATGCCAATGGTGGCAATGCTCAACACCTAAAGTTCAGGAACGGTCACACACACTATTTTCTAATCAGAACAGGTTCAAGAGAAAGAGAGGCTCTACCACTATATTCATTCCGCCAAAATTCTTAAATTTTTGTTTCTTTTTTTTGTCGGGGGATTCATGAAAGTAAGTTCTTGGGTTATGTACATACATTATTTATCGATCGTTATGTACATACGTTATCTATTGAACAAGAAATTGCTTGTGGCACAGATTTGATGGTAATTTTGCGAACAATAAAGCACACAAAATGCAATTTTAATTTACATTAGACCAATAAGTAAATAAAAATAGTTTGCATTAGTTTCCTTCTATTTAGTTTACATTAAATTTTTACATCTTGAAATTACTGAATTAATGCAATATGTTTAGTCACACAAATGAATAACATAAATTTAGGGGGCGTAAGGCTGATGGCTTGCCTAGGGCGCCAAGCACCTTAGCACCGGCCAGGTCAGTGCCGACAAGGACGGTGGTTCACATCAAGTATGTAGGAACATGTGATGTACTATTCGTAGTATTAATAGGATGCCGCAACCTTCATCAGTAATGGGTGTTCCGTTTTCCTGAGCATAAGTGCATCTTCCACATGATATTTCCAGAAGATTGTAATTGTGGCCCTATTTTCAAGTCCACATTCAAGTATTTTCAACTGATAACTTTTACATATGTAAGGAACAAAGGACAGAAAGTTTCTTCAAACCGTTATGACAATACCGAAGTGGTTTATCCAAGTTCAGAATTTCTCCGAATATGGTTTTTTTCCCCAACTCAGTCGACGATTGTTCTATCCGTTCAGCGAAAATTACTTTTGCTCACATCGTTGCTCTTGGTACTTCTTATTTGATGGTGCAAAGCAGTTAAAAAAACTTCCCTATATAATAAGGGGACAAACGCAAATATCACAGAAAATGTTTGTGCAGTCTTACTGCTCCGCTGTATTAGATCTTGCCAGGATGGGATTCAAATATTGGTGTTTGAGGGGCATTGTGCTGGACAAAATTTAGATGAAGTAAAGATACGTGAGTCAGGTAAATGGGATTACAATTTCCTACTTTGTTCATCTAATCAAACCAGAAGATATATTTCATGAGATCCCAAAATAATGGCAATAATAATGACAACAACAAAAACAATAACCATGGTCCCGATTGCACCTTTCGCATGCAATTGCTTTTTGAAACGTTTAAAGATTCGTTTTAGTAAATGATAGGATATGAAGACAATAACAAAATTGGTAAGGTATGTTGAGTAATTTCCATTTATGTTTAATTTGATAGGGTATGTTAATTCCTTGTATAGAATACTTAGAATTTCATTTATGTTTGTATATATGGAGTGTCCAAAGAGATTATGC
Source organism: Macrothele yani (assembly GCA_039090855.1). Taxonomy (NCBI): domain Eukaryota; kingdom Metazoa; phylum Arthropoda; class Arachnida; order Araneae; family Macrothelidae; genus Macrothele; species Macrothele yani. Next base: position 75,916,527 of record CM077007.1, on the reverse strand, counting down.
GTCATATCTAATTTTTGTAAAGCACTGAATATACACAGAAGTGCAGTCACATAAAAACAAACTCCATTTATGTTAAAAAAAAATTCTCACGACTTACTGAAAAAATCCTGAATATTATGGAAGTGTACCAGCTGTGCAGACGACCAACTGTTTAAGCTGGTAGTCAGGGAAAACTATTTCCTGGCACGGTTAACACTCTGCGTTCTCTCACAAAGTCAGTTAGGTCCTTCCCGAAAACGAAGAAAAGGGGGGGGGAGGAAAAGAGAAAAGATGATGCGAAAAGGTCTTTCCATTTTTTCCCCTTTCGGCTCAGATAATGGGTGGATAAACTACATCACGGCAGAGTCAATACATCATACGGATAGCATCTCTTTGCCAATGCCCATCCCTGGCCACACCCTTCCATTGTTGCCTTCATCAATCAGGAAGAATCGATGAAGAGCAACGCCCCAGCAGTCCTTAACGACTTGCAAGCTCGACTTTATCGTTATTGGAGTTCAAGAACAGACAGTTACTTCTCGAAACCGGCTTTCGGGGAAAAAGTGGCCAATGTCCTTTATACCCTAATGTTTAATAATTCGCTTGTTCCCTTTTAGACAGAAGAAACTTTAGGTACTTATCGATTCTGAACTAAATTAGATGGATTTCGAAAATGTCAAAGGAATATCACCTGACCGCGGTTAATCCGCCATTGATTATTTCATTTTTATGAGCCACAATGTGAAGGTGATTAGAGCGTCACTGGAAATCATTTAGTTCGTTACCGACACAAAAATTACCTTGGACGTTGAAAGGAAGTTTGGCAGACGAACTACTACTCTGAAGCCAATTTTTATCTCCATTTGGCGCAGACCTTTCTTCCACTCACACTGTTTGTATTATCTCGCCATGACAACTATTTTTTTCTTTGGGAGACGAAAGATTTGTAGCAACTTGAACTCTCCATTTCGAGAAACACCACACAGAAAAAAAAATTCTCTCTGCGGTTCACCGAAATTCAGTTCTGCATTAAATAGTCAAATTGACGCACCTCCGAGACAATGCAAAATACTGAGAAACTAAGTAAAGCACATAGTTGTATGTGTCATGTAATGCTTTGTAATATAGAAAAACAGGATTGCAAACAATGATGATTCTGTACTATACGCTACGCAAATTTGTTTTTATTGTTTTGATGTCCAATAATAGTTTAATTTCTTTCTTACGCTTTCCAACCGTAGGTTGACGAAGCGTATGTGCTCCAACTTTGTCCGTCCGTCCGTCTGTCTGTCCGCACAATAACTCGCGTAAAAGTGGTTCGATTTCGATGAAATTTTAGTATGTGGCAGAGGACCACCAGGGGACGAACCCTGTTGAAAATGGGTGTAAGTGGGGTCAAAGGTCAGGACATAGAAGCAGGATGCCCTTATGCGTCATACCTTGCGTAAATATGGCTCGATTTCAATGACATTTTAGTATGTGGTACGGCACCACCTGGGGACAAACCCTATTGATAATGGGCGAAATTAGGTCAAAGGTCAGGACATAGGAGCGGAATCACTTCCATTGCCATTATGCGTCATAACTTAAGTAAAAATGCTGCGATTTGAATGAAATGTTAGTATGTTGTAGGGGCCCGCCTGGGGACCAATCCTATTGAAAATGGGCGCAATGGGGTCAAAGGTTAGGACACAGCAGCGGGATCTATTCCATAGCCCTTATGCATAATAATTTACGTAAAAATGCTTCGATTGCGACAAAACCTTACCATGTTATTTCGGAGGTCTACTGAACCGGTTCTGTTGAATACTAACTAACATTTCATCAAAATAGGAACAAACTACATTTCATCAAAATGGGATCAAAGGTCAGAGCACAAGACCGAGATTTATTCCACAGCCATTATCCTCATAACTTGAGTGATGATTTCTGGTATGTTGGAAAGCGTATCATAATCAATGCATTGCATGATTTTACTAACTTGTTTTATTTTCTTTTTGTTTGGGGGTTTAACGACCACCGTGAATAACTCGATGGGCTATAAGCAGTATCTGTGCCACTGTTTCCAGGGAAGGAGACAAAAAGTGTTGTAACATAAGCACAGCATCAGCGGATCACCGGGATTTGAGCCATGATCCATCTCGGACGAATGGTCACAAGCCAGCTCTTAGACTACTTATAACACTTCATTCCTTTTCTGCTTTTCCTTCTTGTGCTGAGATTTCATAAGTTGTTCAATCACTTGGGAAGTTGCAATAGGATCTAATTTTACTGCACCTTTTTGAGCAACATTTAGAAAATTTAGCATCTGAAGGTCTCTCTCCGGCAAAATATTTGGCTTTAAAAAATTCACAAATCTGCTCAAGAGTGCCACATGAGTGTCTCGCTGCAGTCTTTTCATCGTCTATAACGTTTAAAGCCACATGACATGTAGCATTTGTTTGTTGTTGTCAATTTGTTAATTTCCTCTGAACCTTTCGAGCGTTCATTCCTTTGTTCCCGGATCATATTTTGTGCCTCTGCAATAAGAACATTTCTCATGCGCTGAGATTCAGGTTAAGTATGTTCCGGCGTCATATTAGTACGACGAATTGAAAAAAAAGAAGAGTTGACCGTGTGACGTAACGTATCTCTGACGTCATGTGAGAATGATTTAAATGAGATGACGTCACACTAGCAGCTGTGTTCTTATGACAACAAAACAAAGTGATATACGTGTGCACTGTTCGCGTATGAGTGATGACGTCACCTGCACGAAAACACAAAAAGCTAAGCGTGATGTCTCAAACTTTTGTTTCTCAGTTGTTGCTATGACGTCTTAAAAAGCGATCCACGTCGTCGCAACTTAGCCTTTTATATATTAGGATTTTACTTTGTTTGATGCGACGTGCTGGTAGAAACCGTAGTATTTGTATTCATTTTCTGCATTTAAATCTTCAATTGTTTCATTGTTATCTATCGAGTAACCTTCAGATTTAACCAAAACTCCTCTTTCCAAAGGCACCATCTGACTTTTATCCAAGCCAAAATCCTTATGAATTGATCTGCTAAATGTGGTAGCAATCTGTAGAAGCTTATTCAGTTGTGTTTCAGAATTGCTGTATATTTTGAGGTCACACATGTATAAAAATTGATTGGTTGTACGAGTTTGTGGTCCGGTCCCGTTTATACTGAATCCATATTTCGTGCTGCCTAGTATGTGACTGAGAGGATTAAGTTCTTTGCAAAACCAAAGTGCACTAAGAGAGTGTCCTTGAAAAATACATTTCCTGATTCTGATATTTCTAGAATGAATAATTTTCGCTCCATCTGATATATATATAGATTTGTTTGCCACTAAGACATGGCTTCTGGAAGCAACTGAATGATTTTATTATCCACTTTATACTATATATTCAGTGTTTCCATAAGTTAATTATGTGGTATTGAATCAAATGTTTCTTGTAGTCAATATAAGCCATACTCAAGTTTTTTCATCTTAACAGCCTGATTCACCACAATAAACCGATGAGCCATTACAGTATGACCACCCCCAGCCTAGAGAAATGAGCGCGTATAGAGACTGAACGGTGGCGTAGATGAATTTCACAGAGCAGTATATATACAACCCAAGGACCGGCTTTCGCTTACTATAGTGTGTAACGTATACTCTATATTCACTTTCCTTTTGATTTTACTATCTCTGGTTATTTTATTTTACTATGTAAATTATCTTCTTACTGAACGAGATGTTATTTCACCCGCTGAATGAGATCTGGCAATGAGTGTAAGTCATGACGTGGTGGTAGCTAGTATATAGGCGCGTTCATCGAGACTTAGGGAGAGCTTTTGTTGTTGTTATGAGAGAGCGTTGTTGTTTACGGAGAGCGTTGTTGTTATGAGGAGAGATTCTTCATTATTGTAAAACAAGTTGTGTGTGTGCTTTAGATGACCACGAGTCTTATAATAAAAAAGTTGCCGTTCTCAATTCAAAATTAGTCTTTCTCAATTCATAGTTTTTGTCAGACCTCTGTCTGGCTGTTAGGTTTATAACATTAGTGTATTACCATAAATAACCAGCGTTAAGACTTTATTCATTTTCGTAATTAACTAGTAACAACAACCTTTTGAATTCACTATTTTGAAGCTTAGTACAAGTATATCATTAGCTAGCTGGTAGGAAGAGCATCATTCATATTCATTAGCTTAGCGGAAAGAAAATAAAGCTAATTCATTATAAGTGTTCGCAGTCAGAATGGAAAAAACGGACGAATTACCGGAGTTTGATAAAGGACGAATTGTGATGGCACGGCGACTCGGAACTGCGATCGCGGAAAGGGCATACCTTGTGGGTTGTCCACGTGCCGCTGTAGTGAGTATCTATCAAAAGTGGTGCACAGATGGCCAAACGACGATCCGTCGTTTGGCCGTGTGTCGTCCGTAGCTCATTGATGCCAGAGGGGAGCGGAGACTGTCGCGCATTGTTTGCAGCCACCGCAGCGCCACAGTGCGACAAATCATCCGCAGATACAGCAGTGGTGATCAGGGTAATGTTTCACAGAACACAGTTTATCGCAGTCTTCTGTGCATGGGCCTGCATAGCCGAAGACCCAGCCGGGTTCCATGCTCACTGCAAGTATGAAATGGGCCCAAGATCGTGCAGATTGGACCGTGGATGATTAGAAGAAAGTGACCTGATCTGACGAGTCAGGATTCCTGGTGTATCACTTAGAGGGTCGAGCGCGGATACGCCGATTACCAACGGAGGCAATGGAACCTGGATGCACTGCTGGGCGGAAACATGCCGGCGGCGGCGGTGTTATGCTGTGAACGACATTTTCTTGGGACACTTCAGGCCCCATTATCCCAATAGCACAATCCGTGACAGCTGTCATGTACCTGAACATTGTTGCGGATCAAGTTCACCCATTCGTGGCAACGGTGTTCCCTGCTGGTGATGGCCATTACCAACATAATAATGCTCCATTCCACACTGCCAGAATCGTCAAGGAGTAGTTTAAGGAATATACTGGTGACTTTCGGATGATGCCCTGCCCACCAAATTAACCTGACATGAACCTAATCGAACATTTGTGGTTCGACTTGGAAAAGTAGGTTCGCGCTAAATCACCACCATCCCGAAATGTACAGGAACTGGAGGACCTGCTGTTGACATTATGGTACCAGATACCAGAGGATGCCTATCGCCACCTCATCGAGTCGATGCTTGGCCGAATGGCCGCTGTTTTGTGGACTAAAAAGGATACTACAGCGTATTAGGTAGGTGGTCATAATGTAATCGCTCATCGGTGTACTATCAGTAATAACTTGATCTTTGTATCCTTTAGATTTCCTATAACATCCGTTTTGTTCTTCTGTTATCCGACCGTTATTTCTTAAGTGATTGTTAATCTTCATGGTTAAAGTGAATGTTAAAGCTTATAAACTGTTCGCAGACATGTAATAGGCCTATATTTTGATGTATTTGCTGTATTATTGTCTTTCGGTAAAAGAAAGGTTTTTCTTTTTGTAACGAATGTTGGAATTTTAGAAGGATTTCCTAGTAGTTCATTGAAGTATCGGGCTATGTGGGCATGCGTAACAGTCAGTTTTTTCATACCAAAAGTTTTTAATATGATCAGGCCGTGGGGCGGTCCGGTTGTTAGTTTTTCTAACTTCCTCAACCAAGTCGCTCATGGAAATGCAAGTGTTAGGAATGTCTGTTATGCTTTCTGAACGCTTTTTTTATTCTGCAATCCAGCTGGCTGTTTTACTAAAGCTTTCTGTTTTTTTCCCCATTTTTTACACCAAAACTCCGTAATGCCAGTTAGTGTTGATATTCCCTTTTTTTCAACCGAAACTGTCTTTCTAATTAATTACCATTGGTAGACTTCCTGGGAATAACATATCTTTAGTCACGTAATCATGGTCAGGGTTCAAAGCGCCATCCGCATAGTTATTAATTCAGAGAATTGCCTTTGATCTTTCCTCTTGGTGAACTGTCTCTTAAGTAATTTCCTCAAGACAGGAGAATTCGAAATTACACTTTTATAGAAGCAGGATGTTTAATCAACGGAAAGAATATCAAAATAAATAAGATAAAAGCATGGAACGAAGTCCGAGATGCATTGTTTACGTTTGGCATTTGCTTCGAGCTCGGCAATATGGAATTAAATTCCTTTCTAAATCACCCGAGCAAATGTTGCTACTTTGAAATACTCCCCATTGTATTTTCTCATTACTTTTGCGTTTCTGATGTTGAGGAAATTTTCGCATTACTTACTAGACGATTCGTAATTTATTTGTTAATTAATGAAAGGTTTGAGAGTGAAGCATTAAAAGACCCTGCGAATTTAAGCTGGAAGACCTGATTTGGGGCTGAAAATCTTCGAAATATTCTCTGGGGTCTTTGTATCCTCGTAAAATTAAGTACGTCATGCGGATGATAAAAATGTTCTTACATTTGAAACCACGCTTTGCTATATGAAAGCAAGTGATTGTATCAAGTCGGCCGCTGCAGCCTTTCTAATGTACTGCAGAAGTTCGTCCTTCACGAATCTGAAGCGCAGATTCCAATTTTTCTTTTTCTTTTCTTTTTTTTAAATTTCATTCGGGGTTAAGCGATCCTTGTGAGCAACTCGTTCGGCTACAAAACGTCGCTCGTCTCTAATTTAGGGCCGCTGATTCTAAAGAAAAGAGAGAAACAAACACACCATCCATACTTCAAATCGAGACCTATCTCGGAAGAACGGTCATAAGTCAGCGTTTAGGCCACTGTACTACTCAATCAATTTCGTTACACTTTCTCTGAAAAATTTATATGATAGCTTTGTTAAGGAATGGAAAGGAAATAAAATAACACATCTTGAAAAGTACACTAACCGGCAGTTTTATTAGATACAACCTAATTGCGCACTTTAGTGCAGAGTTTTAAACAACAGCTCCGTGGGAAAAGAAAAGATTTGAAGACATGCTGAACTTGAGATAATTTATTTGAACTACGGAAATATGATATTAGTTATTAGACGGCGAAAATATGGAGCATTTACTTTTTGAGACTACTGCCTATAGGAAAGAGCCTCCCTCAATGCCAAGTGTATGCGATTTATTCTACCAAAGAAGTTTTCTCTAAAGAACTTTGCGGTACATTCTTTCTATGTTTCAGCTATATAATAAGAAAGAATAAGAATCTAAAACTATAGCTCTGAATGCGCTAAAGGAATTTCAGAGCTATAGATATGTGTTTATGATCGATTGTAAGTGTCTGAATAAAACTCTGAAATTCCTATAGATGGAATTTCAGAGTTTTATTCAGACACTTACAATCGATCATAAACACATGGCTTAAACATGTGTTCAGGGGCTTCATTATACAATCACTGTACAATAATCATTGTTTTTTGCAGATGTTTAAATATTTCATCGTGCAAAATTTTGTCCTAAAAGTGGATCTTTATTGCTCTGCATAAGTAGCGGAGAGAAGATGTCTAGGTGATGGTTTTCAAACTTTTCTTTAAACTCGTGAATAGATCGATATATTCGTCTTTTTGTCAGTGGCGGAAAACAGCCATAAACAGGCGCTGTGTCTTTATTTATTTAATTTTTTCTCAAATTTTGGAAGAGTTTCTAAAACATTTCCTTTAGTCACTAGGATACAAACCTAGGTGCCGCCCCGGTGGCGCAGTGGTCTAAGGCGTTGGCCTCTGATCATTCGTCCGTAAGGGGTCCGGGTTCGAATCCCGGTCAGGCATGGATGTTGTGTTTGTCTTACGGCACTGGCTCTCTCCCTTCCCTGGAACCAGTGACCCTAAATTAGGGACGGGCGACTGCTTATAGCCCATTGAGTTGCTCACGGTGGTCGTTAAACCTCCAAACAAAACAAAAAAACAAAACAAAACAAACCTAGGTTTGAAAAAACAAACTTCGATTTCGCTTTGAAAAATTAAATAAATTTTATAATTTGCAGAGGCAATCAGAATTTTTTTACCAAAATTCAGTTCACCGATAAAAAATAACATTAATCAAATTCTCTCCTTTTTGCTTTTAGAACGAAATAAAACCTATGAATGTATTTACATTTAGTTTTAAGATTTTAACTGCACATATTTTCTTAACAACCCTGTCAAAATTATCTACACATGCAATCAATGTCTTCTATTCAGTTTTAACCACAATGAAAGAAGTTCTGTATTATCTCTGAAAAAAATTGTCTAGGCCAGAAGTTACGATTAACTCCTTCTTTAGCAAAGCAAGATATCTAAATGTCTGACAAAAAAATGTCAACCACCTTGTAGTAAATCATGTCGTATTCAACGACGAATCTCGCTTCCGTCTATGCGCCGAAGATCATCAGTTGGGAGTGTGGAGAAGACGTGGTCACCGGGTTAACATAGGCGGCATCCGCGAGCTTCATACGTCTCTTTATCGTCGTGTCAGAATCTCGGGATGCTATCAGTTTCAACAGGCTTTCACCGCTCGTACGCCCCGTGGATACAATGACAGCACGATGAAACGTGGCTGAAGGGCTGCAGCCTGGTTTGCTGTCGTATACCCGTGGTATCCCTGATACCCAGTTTTAACAAGGTAACCCTCACCTACACACTGTCAACGTCCTCAGACAGTGCCTACAAGTCTGCGGATCTCGCTGGCCAGGTGCTGCCCCAGGCTAACAAGATCCGCAGACTTCTCCTCAGCAGGAAACATGTGGAACATCATTGGCAGAGGAATTAACGCCTATGCATGGCCCTTCATAGTGTCGATAAATTGTGGACACAGGCCAATGATGCGTTGTCAGCGATGCCACAAAGCAACATTTCGGGTCTTTTTCACTCGATGCCACGCCATACGTCTGAATGTATAGCCCAGCATGAAAGTCATACGACCTACTGACATAAGGCCATATTCTACTGACTCCTGGTCCTTCACATGCAGGTAAACTCTCGCAAATGAAATCACTTCTTTCCCACATACTTGTTCACATGTGTGGTAAGTTTTGTCTCATTTCGTGCATTCCTTTATGGTATGGCATTTTCTAAGTCCAGCAGTGTAGTTTCTTTCGTAAATGTGAATGGCCAAACACTTTGCCAGAAATTGTTCTTCGATTAAGATGAACGCTTCTGTATCCCAAATACTATATTTTAATGATCTACTCTGAGTTAGCTTTGCATTAGGAACACTTATATAATAATGCGTTGGCCGAATTTTCTGTGAAATCATGGCTCTCAGATGCCTAGGAACAGATTCTACAAAGTGTCGAACATCTTCCATAAGTAACTTGGGTCAGACGTGCTACCTCTCTCTGCGACTGCTATGCCTTCCCCTTCCATCCCTACCGCTACAAAGTTGCCTTCTCATGATTCAGTGTTGCCTTCTCCACCTCTCAAGCCGTCGGGGAAGGCATTATTGGTGACTGTTCTTCAATCAATTCCATTCCGTACCGTCGTCACCTGGTTTCCCGATTGTACAGATCGCCAAGAAAACTGCTACTGCCACAATTGATGGCCAGTCAAAGATAGGTAGAGAGTTTGCCTTCTTATTCGATCAAGGTGTACTCTTTCATGCCCTACCCAACAGCTCTCTACCTCGTTACATGGAGGCTCTGTCTATCCATATTCCTGCAACTGCCATTTCCGGAATCGCCAGAACACCTCAACGTATCGCTGTGCTACTAAAACTGATGGTAACTTCTTCTTGGCGAAAGGCTTGAAATTGGTGCACACCACTTCATTCCATCTCCGCTTTCGAAAAGGCTTTTTAAAATCCCTTTCTAACCCGTCCCTCAGGCAATTCCTGATGGCTTACGTTCGTTGCTGGTTGACAAAGTCTTCAAAATTGTCAGAAAAGCACGCCGCATTTCGGATGCCGCTGGAGGCACCGTTTCGCCCAAACCTCTCATCTACGAAGACAATTGTTGGTTGTCTTTCCGACCGACCAAGCCTTGCGGGTTGCGCCACAGGTGCGACTGTAAACATCTGTAATCGTTCATACACTTTCAAGATCTTTACTTCTCATTATTGTACACAGTGTCTGATGCAATATCACCTGAGGGCAGCATGTCCGAGCCGATGACGTGACACTCCTGGTGATCGTCTGTCCACGGCAGCTGGCTCCTCGTTGCCGACGGATGTTTCTGCAAGCACATCTACAGGTGTTGCTGCACCGTCTTCTGTGCTCCCCGAGCACCTCAGGGTGCTCGGAGCACAGAAGACTCTAGCCATTTCCCACCGTTGTCCCAAAGAAAGCTGCTGCATACTTCTCCACGCCTCTTGGAGACTGTCTCCACTACTGACACAATTGAACTTTCAGACTCTGATATGGCAAGTGTTCCTCCTGTGCTTCCTATTGGAGAATCCTCAGTGTTGGCTTCCTGACCGGAAAACCCAAGTGTGGCCCCACCTGTCTCCTTTCTCCAGAAATACATTGCTGTCGTCGCGTCTTGTCGTTCCTTATCGCTTTCACACGAGTCCAACTCTTACGCTGATGACTCTTTTGCGTAGCCTGTTCTCCCTCTCTTCGAATCTGAGACCGTCCCTGGTCAGAAAATGGATGTGTCACCAGCTGCTTCCTCATCTAAGAGGTCTGTCTCCTCAAAGAAACCTACCAAACAGAAGAAGAAGGTACGTTAACCATCCCGTTTTCTTCCTACGGATACATCTGCTAGTTCAACTTTTCCTGATACCTCTTCGATTCCAACCGCCCAGCGTGCTGTGACGCCGTGTTCTCGCTCCAGCACAGCGTCCAAGACTCCCGCCATCACTGCTGCCGACACTGCACGTACTGTGGACTGGACTCAATTTCTCTGATTACCGGGCCTTTGTCCCGTAAACAACTACTTCTTCACTTTCTTTCTCCTAGCACGAATGCACAGATTTTTTAAACAAAGTTTCGCCTGTCTTTTAACTTGGACATTCACGCTGCTGCTTCTCAGTTCGATCAATGTATCCGCCATTTTTAATCACACCGTCGTTCTGATCAACGATGCTCTGCCCTCGTCCGCACCATTCCTTCACGCTTGAGACATGTCAAAGAACTCTCTGAGTTGTCTCTGTGTGACACTCTTTCACCTGAGGTTGCTGACTCTTAGTTCCCTGAATACCACAGGGTTTGCGAATCCGTTCGCAAACTCATTGGTGTTCGAGATTTTGCGACTATTGGTGGTCATCCACAGTCAGGAACTCTTGACCCTAGGGCTGCTCTCTTCGACGCAGTTCTGGGTTAGGGTCCATCCCGCTACATTCTGTGTTGTTTTATTTTGTTATTTGACTGTATATCTGATGGTTTTGTTATGTGTTACTCTCTAGTGCACATTTGCTGTTATTTCATGTTGTACCGAGCATTTTAAGTTTTCACAGATACTTTCTCTGTCTTTTTCTATGTTTTGTCAAAGTCATCCCTTCATCATGCTATTCATACTTATGCATCTATCATTGCTCTTTTCCCTGCGTATGTTATTTTGTCACTTGCTATTGATGACCCCCTTTGTTTTTCATTTAACATGCCCTGTGTGAGAGCGTTCGTTGTTGTATCGTGTAGACACTCCTACATGTGCTTTGTGTCCTTTATTTGTGCAGTTAGTTTTTGCATGTCACATGTTCTGCCTGTATGCATTAATGCGAATAAACTGAGTACCATAGCTGGTGCTTACCGTTTTGAAAATAAAATAAATAACTCACAATTTCTCCTAGTATATAATTGGGAAGCATACGGTATTTCCGAAATAAACCTTAAAGGGCTTATCGTCTTTTGAAACCATTGTCGCATTGTAAGTTCACTCGTAGTATTCTTGATCGATACTTGGTTAGTATTGAGAGTTGGATGAGTTGCGCGATCATAGTGTGAACGCTTGCAGTAAAATCCTGCGAGGTTCTTATTCACGCTTTAATGTGGAATTTCAAGCAAATATAGGTCAGTGTTATAAACGCAGTTATTTGACACACTTATAAAATAAGGTTATGATTGCGTTACTAGATGAGCAGTTTTAGAGTAAATCGAGAAGACTATGTATTTTTCGTTTGTCATATTATATTTTTACAAAACTTTTCATAATAATATCGAATTCTATTGTTACAAAAATCTCAAAATATAAAAATAAAAGGTAGATGTTTATCGAATTTTCGTACTTTCTGTAAAGTAAATACTACGTTTTCAATTGTAACAAATCACGCATGATGTGGTCCTCGTCTTATTTCATGGCAGATGAACAATGAAGTGTTGCTCATTTTTATCCCAGAGTGTCGTCACTGAGAAATATTTACCATTGGATGGTACCGTAATATACAAAAACTTATTGCTTTCACAATCTGATATTGCACTAATTCAGTAATCGGTGCAATATCCGCAAAAATTCGCACGTGAAATTATTTTTTTCTCTTTCTAGTTTTCTGAATGTTCATAACAATATCAACGTTTTCCTTATATTAGCTAAATAAGGTGTTTATGTAAAGGTTTTTGATTTTCTCTTGTAGCGTACGGGGACAGAACATTTCAGTGGTCATAAATGAGCACTAAAACCCTATTGAGGTAGCAAACGTTCGCTAGCTTTGAAGCGACAGAGCAATCCTTTACATTATACTTACAGTTTGCAATCAGCAGAAATTTGACCACAAATTTGTGAAAAAATTTGATTTTTCAAAAATATTTAGAACATTTTTCGCACTTACGTGTCCTGAATTATATACTCGTACTTCGAAAATGTACCATGATGTATTCAGATTTTGCCACCAGGGTAACTGAACGGTCAGAAGCTTTGTCTTCCACACAGTCATCCGCGCTGTGCCAGGTTTTGAGACCCTATTGAGGTATTGGAGCTTTGTTTATTTTGCAGCGCCCTTTCTTCCCCTTCCCTCGAATCAGTCGTCCTAAATTAGATACACCAGACTCTTTGTAGCCTTCGATGTTCTAACCCCATGAAGCAAAAAAAAAAAAAAAGAACAGATTTTTCTGCATTTAATGTTCCTGATGTTGGGGAGATCATTCACATAATCCGCTAAACTTTTCCGTTTCGCGCATTTTTATGTGATTTCAAAAATTTGGAGTAGTTAGCAACCTCTAACATTTTAAAACTTATTTAGGCACCTAACTTGGCCGACAAAAATTCTCGAAGAATTTCAAAATTTTGTCAGGAATAGAAATAAATTCTCACTGTTCTGAAGCTTTTCACCTTTGATCTTACAGCGAGCTCTCATTCGGGGTAATCATCTTTTGTTCGTTTGATTTTTTAATATTTCTGTGTGTTAATGTAGGTGTTCGGCACATTTTTTTCTCTTATTCATGGCTCCCTTTTTGCAGTTCCTTTAGACCTGAAGAAACAATGGTGATTCATATCACTGAGATACAAAGTTAAATTTATACTCATCTGGATGAAATGTCTTTGCTTTAAAGATTCTTCTCAGAAATCGTCTTCTTTAATCTTTAGAGTTCAGTTTGTATTAGCCTAAAATATAGGGAATTTCAGATTTCCCATTTCTTTTGTTTAATCAAACTGATCATAACACAAGAGACACGGAAAGAATTTTGATATGTTATGAGCACCGCTTTTTATTCGAAAGATAGAATGACAAGAAATGTAATAACAATTCAACGTTTATTGGAACATGAAAACGTATAACTTCGGGTTTATTATGAGAAAACAAGTGTTCGTCACAGATTATGCAGTACCCTGGCAAAAGAAGTTTCTAAATCAATTTTTTGAAGCAAAGAAATTGTTGAAAATAAAAATATCTTTTTTACGTTTGCACTGGCAAACTAAATTACAATAGAACAAATTGTTATTTAAAAACATTGAACCTTGGCAAAAATAAAGTAAAAAAACTTTTGCGTTCGGAATTCTAGTAATAAAATATAGTACGCTTGCAACCCTATTGGAAAAAACGTTCATCATTGAAAACAAGGGAATGAGTTTACACATTTGTCGTAGTAACTTGTACTCAATGCACAATAGATTTTGCATAGGATGTTAGTCCCTGTAAGGAAGAAGAATCCATGTACAAGCTAATTAGAAATGAAACTGTGACTATAAATGAAAAGACAGATTTCCACACAATTGTAGATTACCGGGAAGTAAAACTTGTGCATGGAGGGTTTACCAAAATTGATGTTTTCTGAAGCAAAGAGAATTTTAGAAGAGGAGACAATCAGAGAGAAGAAGAATATGCATTCACGTCCCCTGGAAGGAAAAACGCCCATTATTTAAAGTACATAATGCAAGTGTTGGTCATCATTGTAAACTGCGTTCGGCGAAAGAGGAATTTTCTCATTCTGATCTTGAGAAGCGGAAATACATTTACAGGTAGAAATATGCGTTAACGTAGACTAGCGGCAGAAATGTGCATTATGAAAAATGAAGAAATAGAGGGACATGCAATGTTCCTCATAATAGAGCATATCATATATATAAAGCATTTTTTTTCAAATTTATTTATCCGAAGCAGCAATATGAAGCAAACCACAATGGAACTTGACTTCTTAGAGGCAGAACTATGGTTTATTTGAATAACGAAGTGTGCACAAAAAGTTCTTCGTAGTCAAGGATGTCTGCCCCCGAAAATTGATTTTTTTATCTGCGTTTTTAATTGGGTTTAAAAGTCAATTTCCAATTTTGTTCAGGATTATGCAGCAGTGTTCTATCTTTATTTTCATGATAACATTGTATCTTGTTTCTTCATCATCGAACTTGTTCTTCAGGACGGAATTCTGGAGTTGTTTCTAAAATAGATAAAAAGCAGCTCGCATGATGTAAGCTTTACTTCAACAAATCAGTTTCCCGGTAATCTTTTAAAACGTTTAATACACCTACAATCGACTTCTGTTGGAAGTTCATGGATTGAAATTTCTTACTCACTGGGTATATGATGGTTTTTTTTTTTTTTTTTTTTTTTTGGTTGTTGGTTTAAAGACCACCGTGAGCAACTCAATGGACTATAAGCAGTCGCACGTCACTAATTCCTTAATTTATGGCTAATGACTCATGGGAAGAGAGAGAGCCAGTGCTATAAAACAAACGCAACATCCATGCCTCACCGGGATTTGAACTCGAACCCATCTCGGACGAATGATCAGAAGCCATCGCTTAGACCACTGCGCCGACGAATGATCAGAAGCCATCGCTTAAACCATTGCTTAGACCACCGCTTTCATGTTTAATAGTCTTACCAAGTGATAAGGAACCTCTTATTTAACCTTCCTTTTGAGTTTCTGTGCTCTTAAGAAAATTTAGTTTTTCCACGTTAAACGTTTTCTGACTTAACAATACATTACTTTGCCAGAATATCTTTCTGATTTGGACATCACCTACAGTTCGGCCGATGTCACTTGTTAGGACAAAGAGTATCGGTGATAGCGACTTGTTGGGTAGAGGAACATTTTAATACACTGCTGGACACCCAGAATGCAACACCAAGAAGGAAGCATCCGATTGGCCTGAAACTCGCAGCATACGTCGCCCGTGAGAGGACATGCAAACGATTAGCATTGCAGGGCATATGCAAATCATGTGCGCCCGGCACGCCACCTAGAAGCACTAGGGTGCACAGAAGGCGGGATGTAAGTAGTGTAAATGTGTTGTGCTGCCGGACCTGTGCGTGGGAAGCTTCCTGATGCATCGTCGCAGAATACGGCAGTCATTCCAGCACGTTTCGGAGTTCGACAGAGGACGAATAGTGGCTTATCACGACAGCGGTTTATCGTACCGAGACATCGGCGCCCGTGTGGGACGACATCCAGCTACAGTGAGGCGAGTATGGATTCGGTGGGTGCAGGAGGGACGGACGGACCGACGTGAGCGATTGCCGCAGCCGCAACACACCACCAACGGAGAAGACCGGCATGTTGTGCAGTGGGCATTGACGGCTCGCGCCGCCACATTACGAACGCTAGCGCTTGAATTAGGGTGCGTTGCGCAACAACCTGTGTCAGCACGTACCGTTCGACTTCGTCTGCAGGAGCGGAGACTTGTCGCACTGCGCCCATTGCTCCGTTTACCATTGACGTTACACCACGGGCAAGTGCGGTGGTAAAGGGCCGTTGAACGCCGCACCTGGACTACGGAATGGCACGACATTGTCTTCTCCGACGAATCCCGCTTCTGCCTGCAACACCACGATGGTCGGATCCGCGTGTGGCGGCACCGTGGCGAGAGACTGTATGATGCCTGAATTATGCATCGCCATACCTGTCCGTCGCCTGGCGTTATGGTTTGGGGCGCAATTGTATATGACACTTGCGCCCTTCTGGTACGCATCGCCGGTACACTCAACAGCCACAGCTACATCTCCGACGTTTTGGAGCCTGTAGTCCTCCCTTACCTACAGGACCCTCCAGCGGCCACGTTTCAACAGGACAGAGCGCGCCCGCTTGTGGCACGCATCGTGCAACAATTCTTCACGGCCCACCAGGTGTCATCGCCACCGTGGCCCAAATGTTCTCCCGATATGTTGCCCATCGAACACGTCTGGTCACTGATCGGCAACCTAGTGGCCCGGCAAGCACAACCTGCGACTACGCCTGATGAACTGTGGTAACGTGTGGAAGCAGCATGGACCGACACACCCCAAGCCCACATCCACAGCCTCTTTAGTTCGATGCCGCGGCGTGTAGCGGCCGTTATTGCCAGCCATGGGGGCCACACAAACTATTGATGGCTGCGTGTTCCGCAAGTCGCACGGGCCTGTAAGCTCAATCGTTTCATCTGTGTATGTGTTGTTATGTGTCCAGTAAATCTTGGCTTTGCTATCTCGCGTCCTTCTTTGTGTTGCATTTTGGGTGACCAGCAGTGTAGAAGCAATTGATATAAAGACCTGTCAGAAGTGCATTTTGATATAACGTCTTTTTAATAGAAATGCATGTTAACGGAGTGTCATGAATGTCATGTGAATTGAAGTCAACAAGTTCATATTGTAACTAGCAATGATGTACCTATTCTCAAGTGTCAGTGGAAGGAAATAAAAGGGGATTCGTGTAAGTTGTTTGAATTATTCGTGTAAGTTGTTTGAGTTGATTCGTGTACGTTGTTTGAATTACAACATTGGCAGTTGTAATTTTTATATTTACCAGTGCTTTATATTTATGCTCACAAATTCAAAGTTCGTTGCTAAGCGTATTTACTAAGACGCGTATTTACGTTGCTTAGTCGGTAAATATTTATTTAGGCAATGTAAACCGTGTACTTACAATTAGAGGTCAACCTATAATATTATTACAACTCTGAAATATAATAAAACTTTACAAACTTCTAAATTTATGATTGCAAATATTACTCAAGAAAGCAGATTCATCCGATCATGACTGTAAGTCATGACACTTTTTGAATTCTTGTCTTTCTTGACAGATAGTAATGCATCATGAAGCTCTTCGACTTCATACTCTAGGTTTAATCGAATCAATTCTCGGTTACTAACCCCTTATGACGAAGTGCTCGGGATCGACGGAAATCCTAGCTGAATTGGCTTTTCGATGAATCATCATGGTCCGGGTTCGAATCCCGGTGAGGCATGGGTGTTGTGTTTGTCTTACGGCGCTGGCTCTCTCCCTTCCATGGAACCAGTGACCCTCAATTGGGGACGGGCGATTGCTTATAGCCAAGTAAGTTGCTCACGATGGCCGTTAAACCTTCAGTCATAAAAAACAACAACACTATTCTTCAGCTAGCGCACCAAAGTTTCCCTTCACAAAGTCGCGCTGTTGCAATTTCGTTTGATATGCCAACATTTCTGTTCCCTCATTTCAGGATAGTGCGCAGCATAGTTTTTTTTTTTTTTTGTCTCCAAATATGGACATTCATTTTTTTTTACTTTGTTTGTTAAAATTGATCGTGTTAGCCTTTGGTTCCTCGTTTAATTCGGGGTTTCATTAAATTTCATTCGTTAAAAGTGGTCAAATTTTCTTTTAATTAACAATATACTAAACAAAAGTTCTGGTTTTGATCGTAAAATCCAGGATCTTGATAAATACGCGATCGTTATAAGCGGGCTCTACTGTAATTCAGTTCGAATTCTTGATCGAAAATAGTGTACACTCCATTTATTAGTTAGGAGCTTGTTTACATGATGTTCCGTAGTCGAATCAAGTTATGTAAATAATTCCAGTATTTTCAAGAAATTGCCGTTGTCAAGTGTGTTGATTTGCAAGGAAGAACTGCTTAGAGCAGGATTTTGTGTAGCTATGGATCGTAGAATATCACATAACTGAATTAATGCTGATTTCCCACTTTTACTCTTTTCAACGAGAAAGCGTTGATTGAATTAATCTGTAGTTCTGTTTACCTCTAATCGAATAGACAATTCCTACCATTCAGAAAATTTTTGAATATGAGCTACTGGCTATTCATGAATTTAGAGAGTATCGGTAAGATTAGGAAGTACTGCGAAGGAGTATAAGTGGGACATACTTTAACCTTTAGGTGTTGAGCATCGCCTCCATTTGTGATGTAGGGAGAAGTTAAGAGCCTGATATTTCCATTGCAAGCCGAGTACCACAGAATCCGTTTTCCTTAAAAAATAAATGCCGCCCTCAGGCTTTGCCTGACTTGCTTACTACATAGGGACGGGCCTATTTAACTTACACAACATATAATAACTCAAGGACGAACGATGACAGTTAGATTTATTTGAGCATACAATTTAAGGAACTTCAACTATGAGCTAAACAAAACAACGCCGTATAATATAACTACTCGCTTAGTCATCACACAGTTGGTTGGCATTAAGAAATACTAGTCATTAACACTTCAACAATTATCACACATATCACACAAAAAGTCCAGATTTCATATCTTGCTTCGTCTCTTACCCTCAGCCAAAGAAACTTTTGGGAGTTCAGATATGACGTTAAGTTACGAAAGTGTGATCCAAAAATAAAGTAAATTCACATGAGAGACAGCAATAAAAACAGAAACTTAAAAATAAATTATATACACCAGCTTCCCTATTCCTATTTTTCATGAGAATTTATGAAACCTACTATTTCATGAAACTGTCAAGTAAGTAATACATCGAACTAACGAAACACAATCTTTCCTGCTGTGCCCACTTAAACAAATATCACATGAATCGCTGCTCATTCATTCCTATCAGGATACGACCTTCAGATGTGATTTTCCTGGTTTTAAACTATTTATATCCACAAAAGACGAACAGGCTTTGAATGCCATTCTAAAAATTCGTTGTCTTCACGTTTCAAGATAATTCCCATTAAAAAAAGATATATTTTCGGCCAACTGAAATGTACTACTTCTGTTTGGTACATCACCCAGGACACGTCGTTCTTTTTTCATATCTTTTTACACGTTTTGGCATTTGCATGTTGTAAACAATATTTTGTTACATTTCCCCAACTGTCCATTTGAATTGTTGAACATGAATTTAAATAAATGACACCGATCAGTTCCTAAAGAATAATACTTTTTCTACGACTGTTTTTTCCTATAATAGGTACGTGAATGCAAGGTCACTAGTTCAACATGGGTTCAGCTATTAAACCTGATTTCATTAAGGTAAGTTCAAAAAGAAAAATTTCGTATTTCTTGGCAAACTGAAACTTTAAACTCATTTATGTATATTACGACTTATAGCACAGAAATCTAATGTGTTCTTGTTGGAAATCATATATTTAAAATGAAATATAGACCAAAATACACCGCAAAGTTTATTTGAATATACACTGAAGTGCCAGAAAAACTGGTACACCAGTCTAATACTTGGTGGGTCCCCCACGGGAGCGCAGGACTGCAGAAATACAACGGGGCATAGACTCCACTAGCTTATGGAAATATGCTGTAGGCAATGTACACCATACTTCCTGCTGAGCGTTCCGCAATTCGGGTGTATTCCGAGGTCTCCGATTCCTGTGTTCGATAGCGCATTGCATGGCATCCCAAATGTGTTCTATCACGTTCAGATCTGGGGACTTGAGTGGGAATGGCAACACCCCAAACTCATATGAATGCTCTTCTAACCATAATGTGGCGTCCCGACACTTGTGTGGAGGTGCATTGTCCTGTTGGAACAGTCCCTACCCATCAGCATGAATGCAGGACATGAGCGGATGTACCTCGTCAGTAAGGATGCGCACATAGCGTTGGCCGGTCACAGACGTTTGTAGACGTTCCAGGGGTCCCAGTGAAGCCCAGATAAACACACCCCGTACCATTACGGACCCCACCAGCCGATACAGTTCCCTGTTGACAGGCGGAATCCATGGCTTCATGGGGTTTGCGCCACACACGAATCCTTCCATCTGCCCGATACAGTTGGAAACGCGACTCGTCAAACCAGGCTACTTGTTTCCAGTCATCAAGTGTCCAGTGGCGGTGTTGCCGTGCCCAAGCGAATCGCATAGCTCTGTGTCGTGCACACATCAAGGCGATTCCACTTGGGCGTCGGCTCCCAAAGCCCATATCGTGCAGGATATGTTGCACAGCCCGGACGCTGATGCTTGTTGAGGTTCCAGCATTGAATTCCGATGATGACTGCGAGTGTTGCGCGCCTATGGCGTGAAACGATTCTTGACAGCCGACGATGGTCACGTTCACCCAATGTCTTTTTACGGCCACACTGGTATCGTAGGCTGAAGGTTTTGCAGGAATTCTTGTAGTCACGGTACACTCTTGCAATGATCGTCCGTGAAAATCCGAACTTCGTTTCTACCTCTGAAAACTATGGCCTATCTCACGATCGCCAACTATGACACAGCGTTGAAAATCGCTTAAATCGTTATTACTTCTCATTCTCATGCCGAAAACATCTCTGACGCTGGCAAGAGAGATATTTCCTATCTGAGGTTGAGAGACCCGAACCCTCAGCGCTCTGCGCCTTTTGTCAGGTGAAAAAGAGAAATATTAAATGTTTGGGAACAGATTTCCCTGATAGAATAGTACGAAAGAAAAGTATGGAAATATTAGAGGAGAGGGAGTAGACGGTTACCCGTTAAGAAGTGAAGTTGTAAGCTGCCCTACATACTTACCTGTAACAACAAGCCATTTCAAGTGCTATTTCTCTCCGCAGAAAAATGCCCGGTACATCTGTGCCACAGAAGAGCACAGGGGAAAGGAAGGAAAGGACACGGGAGAGGGGAACCTGGAAAAAAATCATCACACACAGAACATCTTTCCCAGAGAAGAATCATCTTTGAACTCCGGGTAAGACAAAACTGGCCATTTGCTCAGTGTTGCTCGCCAGCCAATGAGAGAAAAGATTTTTCCCCATTGGTTTACAGAATTTTTCACTGGTTTTACTTTTGTTGATTCTTGACAGGCATGTCAGATTAACCATAGCTGAGGTGGTGTGATCACAAAGTTACACCGATCGAGGTTTCAGATGCAACATTTTGCTCGGCTCTTAAAAGGGCCTTTTTTTTTTTTTTGTTTTGTTTTGTTTTTTTAATTAAGGAAAAACAACAACAAATTTTAACATAAAAGGCAAGACCAACAATACCTTGTTTTTTTTTTGTTTTTTTTAAGGGCAGAGATATTTAGTACAAAAAAGATAAATCTTTTATGCAACATTTTGCTCGGCCCTTAAAAAGCCCCTTTTTTTTTTTTTTTTTTTTTCTCATTTTAATTTAACTAGGTTTCTTCACATGGGTGAAGTATGTTTTCAAAACAGAGTACGGCTCTTAGAGGATCCCACCCCCCTTTTTTTTTTTTTTTTTTTTATTTAACGAGATTAATTCACATGTGTGAAGTAAATTTGCAATCAGAGTAAGGCCCTTAAAAGAGCCTTTTTTTTTTTTTTTTATCAGAAATTCTTCATAGGTGAGAAATAACCTCTAAACCTAGTCCCAATTATTGTTATTTTTTTTGCTAGGGTAGCTGTGAATTGGGTTAAAAAATTCTGTGAATTGGTTTACAGAATTTTTTCACAGGTTTACTTTTGTTGCTTCTTGACAGGCATGTCAGAGTAACCATAGCTTGGGGTGGTGTGATCACAAAATTACACCGATCGAGGTTTAAGATACTCGTTTAGAGTATGCAACATTTTGTCGGCCCTTAAAAGAGCCTTTTTTTTTTTTATCAGAAATTCTTCATAGGTGAGAAATAACCTCTAAACCTAGTCCCAATTATTGTTATTTTTTTTGCTAGGGTAGCTGTGAATTGGGTTCATTTCTGGAACTTTATTTAAGATAGTTTTTGGCCTTTTATAACTGTCAGTTTCATTGACAGTATAGTTAATGGCCGCTCTGACCAGAGGATTAGGATGAATCTTAGCTTTTTCATAGTATCTGTAAGCTAAGTCATACATCGTGTAATGGATGGAATTAATATTTAGCATGCTTCGGATAGCATGGTTTGAAGTTCTTCCATCAAGTCCAACCATATATCGTAGGGTTTTATTTTGAAATGAGGTAATCTTATTTTTCTGCTGTTTGTTGCAGTTACCCCAGATAGGACAGGCATAAGTAATAACAGGGCTGATACAGGCTTTCCATATCAAAGTTTTGTTTTTCCTGCTAAGCCTTTTATTTTTTATTATTGGCTGGAGACTTCCTCTGATCTTAAGGGATTTGGACACAGTTTCTTTAATATGCTTGCTCCAGTTTAGGTTGTGGTCCATAAAAGTCCTAAATATTTAACATCATTTACCCAAGGTATTTTTTTTTATACATTTCTATTTCAAAGTCTGGATTGTGATTGCATTTAATCCTAGAAAATAGAATTGCTTGAGTTTTTTCGGTATTGATTTTAATTTTCCAATCTAAGAAATATTTCTCAAGTTTTTCAACATAATGTTGCAACATGAAAGTTGCTTGATTTTTATTTTTGGAAGTATAAGCGAGTGCAGTGTCATCAGCATAGAGAGCTGTAGTCAGATTCCTGTTATTATAGTTGGGAAAGTCTGACGTAAAGATAGAATACAGCGTTGGTGCGAGTACACTGCCTTGAGGTACACTAGCTTCGATTTTTTTTTAACGATTTTTTCCCATTGATTTTTACACAGAATGTTCTGTTAGTGAGGTATGATTTGATTATGTGTATAATCCAGGGTGGGAAATCATGTGCTATTAGCTTGTAGATAATTGCCTCATGTGGGCATTTATCGAATGCTTTTGCCGCATCCAGAAATATGGCTGCTGTGTGTTCCTTTTTTATAATTCCTTCAGCACATTTTTCAGTTATTCTAGAGAGTTGGTGCACCGTGGAGTGTTTATCTCTAAAACCTCCTTGAGTAAATGGAATTACTGGGAATTCCTCACAGAATTGTTGCATTCTAATAAGAATTATTTTTCAAAGATTTTTCCCATGGTTGGGAGCAACGAAATCGGTCTGTGATTTTCAGGAATTGCCGGGTTTTTGCCTGGCTTGGGTAAAAGTATTACCTCTGCTGTCTTCCAAATATCAGGGAAGTAGTTTATTTTAATGGCACAATTGTATATTTTAGTAAGGGTTTGCACATATTCTTCTGGTAATGTTTTCATAATTTTATTATTTATGCCATCATTGCCTGGTGCCTTTTTATTTTTAAGATTATTAATATGAAACCTAACTTCCCTTTCACTGATGGGTAGTGGTTTTTCAAAGTCAGGAGGAACAAAAATTTTTTTTGGCCCTTAAAAGGGCTTTTTTTAATTCTTATCTTTTCAGTTTCTGGCGTTCCGGACCCGCGAGAGGTCGTAGCACCTTTAACTTGTCTATCGGACGTAAAAGAGGCCGTAGCATTTTGTACTTTTGGCTGTTGTTTTCTTTGCCTTGTGCTTCTATTTTTTTTAAAAGAGACTTTCTGTTTGCTTTTAATTGGGGATGTTAATACAGGTTTTTTTTACTAGTAAATTCTTCATAGAGTTGTGCACTTTGGGCGATGACTCTAGAATTTTCTACATCCTCCGCGTGTCTAAAATAAGTATTCAGGGCCTTTTTCATTTTAATGGCTACATCAGTGTCAGGGATGTCATTTATTTTAAACTGTTTTTCTAGTGAGTTTGCAAAAATTTCTGCTTTTTCTTCGTCAGTTCTAACTACCGTCCCATCTTCTTTTTGAAGGGGTGGGAGTAATTTGACGTTTTTATTTTGCAAGCTCGACGTAAGATTCCATAGAGTCATTTTGTTTTTTTTATCCGAATTTTCAGAGTAGTCAATATGAGCCTCCTCTAATACTTGACCCCATGACCCATTCTCGAATTTTTCTGATTTCTCTTTTAATTTGTCTATTTATGCAGCAATAAAGGTCATAGAACGTTTTATTTCTTGTTCTTTGCCACTTGCTTCGGTACCTATTTTTTTCTTTTATAAGTTCCAAAATTTCTTTGGGTAAATAGTACGGATTTTTTTTCTCTTTAGCAGGAGTTTGACATTCTTCCATAATTTTTTAATGGAGAGGTTAAAGAGTTTAATAGCTGTGTCAGTTTCTTCTTTGCTATTACAGTCTCCAATTACTGGGGGTGGCACTAGTTTAATTTTCCCTTCAAATTGCTTGAAGTTAGTGACCATTTTGGGTGCTACCTTCACAGTTTTGTCAGTATAAAGCTGGAGGTGAACTGGATTGTGGTCAGAGGAGAGTGCCGCCTCAGTATGAATTTCAAAGTAATATTTATTATTCTTCAGGAGTGCAAAATCTAGTATATTGCTAGTTCCTCTGAGCGCCGTTCGTGTGGGTTCAGAAGGCGCCCCCAAGTCAATGTTTTGGTTTAAAAGATATCTGAAAATATTGTTCCCACTTTTATTAGCTCTTGGGCAGTGCCAATAGCGGTGTTTACTATTAAAATCTCCCGCAATGACCGTAGGAATATTTTCCTCGAAAAGCTTATCTAGAGCTTCCCTAGTAATAGTGTGTTTGGGATGATTGTATAGTGCCGTAAATTTAATCGGGTTATTTTTTGTTTGAATAATAACCGAGTGCGCTTCCATGCCATCCTCTGTGTTGCATATCGCTTCACTTTGCTCTAGTTTATCTTTCACTGCGATCAAAATTCCCCCACTTTGGGAGGTTTTGTCTTTTCTGTAAACCTTGTAGTTGGGAATTTTGAATTTAATTCTGTCCGTTAGCCAGGATTCATTAATTAGCGCAATATCAATTTTTTTGTATTTTAGGTAGGCTAAGAATTCTCTATGCTGCCTTTTGATGCCTTGCGCATTCCAAATTAATATGTTAAGTCCATTTGTTTCAGAGGAAAGAAATTCATCCTCGGTTTTTTTTTCATCATTTTTTACTGTATCAATTTTATTTATATTGCTGTTAATTTCGATAACTTGGTCAGAATTACAATTGATTGCTTCCTTGCTTTTGACCAGTTTGGCAGCTAATTCTGCTATTTGATTGATGGTCCATTCACCATTTTTTTGTTTTTATCGGTTTCTCCATTTATTTTTTTCCGTAAGTTTCTCACTCGTGGACATTCCTTTAACTTTTTTAATTAATAGGTCAAATTTGCTTTCTTCCTCAGAGAATGAGGGAAAGGTTTCACTAAGAGGGCGTTTTTCTTCTTCAGAGAAGGAGGAAAATGAAAATGATCGGCCCCTAAAAATGCCGTTGTTTTTTTTTCCCCTTTCCTCAGAGAAGGAGGAAGATGAGAATGAACGGCTCCTAAATATGCCGTTGTTTTTTTTACCCCCTTCCTCAGAGAAGGAGGAAAATGAACGGCCCTTAAAAATGCCGTTTTTTTTTCCCCCTTCCTCAGAGAAGGAGGAAAATGAACGGCCCTTAAAAATGCCGTTGTTTTTTTCCCCCCTTCCTCAGAGAAAGAGGAAAATGAACGGCCCCTAAATATGCCGTTGTTTTTTTCTTCATCGTTGTTATTAGCATACTGCAATTGAGACTCTTCATTACAGTTATTTTTTTCTGCCTCTTTAATTTCTTTGCTAAGCCTGCCAGCGAAATATTTTGGTTTTTCCACGGTTGGAGTAACCAGTTTTTTGCTTATGCGTAGCATTTTCATCTATATTTTTATCAACATCAACAATTAATTTCTCTATCACTTTTGTGTTTTGGAAATTTTTTTTGCGATATTTTTTTATTTTTCTTGGGGCACAGAATTCTGTATCAGGCTCTTAAAAGGGCCTTTTTTTTTTCTCGCCTAGATATTTGTCAACATCAGCAATCAATTTCTCTGTCACATTTGTGTTGTGGAAATTTTTGCGATGTTTTTCAATCCTTTCTTTTAGCACAGAGTTCTGTACATTGCTTTTAGGGACAACTCTTTTTTTTTCTCTGTGTAATAAATTAATATTACGCAGGTATTTATTTGTGTCATTTTTCATTAATTCTGTGTCATTTACAGCATTCTTTATTTTTGAGCTTAACTTATGCTCATAAGATGACTGAGGTTGTTCTTTTATTTCAACCCTTTTTGTGTTTTGTATTTGCACAGTAACTTTATTGAAAAAGTACTCGGCCCCAAAAGGGCCTTTTTTTTTTTTTTTTTTTTCATTGCAAAAGCCTGACGCCGAAGCTGTCTCAGGTCTGTTTTCTATAAAACCTTCCTCTTGGGTAAGGTTGTCCGGAATTTTCTCGGACTTTTCATAAATCATATCTGGTATTTTCTCAGATATTCCATCGCCCGGGCATCCCACCGGTGTTTTATTGAAATCTGAAAATTTTACAAATATCCCATCGCCCGGGCATCTCTCCGGTGTTTTAATGATATCTGAGATTTTATCAGATATCCCATCGCCCGAGCATCTCTTCGGTGTTTTAATGATATTTGTAATTTTTTCAGAAATCCCATCGCCCGGGCATCTCACCGGTGTTTTGTTCATATCTGATATTTTCTCAGATATTAGAATTTTCTGAGGCACAGAATAAGAAAGTTTTTTACCTACCAATCTTCTTCTTGTTCTTTTTTGGATACTATGACAAAGTTCCGGCGGAAGGTTCTTAATTCTTCTAGATCTTCTTGGATCTGGCTTTTCAGTTGACTCCGGATTTCCCGTGAAAGTAGAAGTGGAACGGGAAACGGCATCGCTTTTCTTGGCGTCAGGCTTTTGCTCTACAACATCAGAACTTGAAATTCTCTTAATTTTTTTCGATGGGCTTGAAGCTGAAACGAAGAGAAGTGGATTCGAGAAAATTTTAATTGAGCTTTGAAAAAAGCTTAACAACTAAAAGATCCCCTAACCGGACTGATTCGGATAGACTGGTAACCCAGAAACTATCTAATCGCAGAACAAGACGAACGGCCGACGACGACGAAAAGCTTGCACTAAAGTTCACTCGCAGGAGCTCACACGATGTGCGACCTTCCTGCACGGAATCCAAAGGGCAACTGAAGAATCTGACGCTGGCAAGGATGTCTATAGCTTTATATACGCATTGGCGGACGCAACCGAGTACGCGCAGAGGAGACGTTGCTATGCATTTTGCATAAGCTCGTCTGTACCAATTTTTCTGGCACTTCAGTGTATATATAAATTACTCGAATATACTTGAACGTTTTGCTAATTCTATAACAGCTTAAACTTTTCTGGCGTTAAAAGTTTCTGAAATGCATGAGGCACCATAAATCTTTACTTTTGTCATTGAACTTTTGACGCATAAAGGTTTATTTTCTTTGCGAAATTACCGCGAGAGCATATGAAGTTATGACCTGAATTTTTAAATGTGGTGATTACTAAATATTATGTTTATAGCCGAGGAATAATAAATGAAGATCTGATTAAATAAATATATTAATATATTAATATTTTACATACAAAAATAAACTGAAAGCCAAGGGCATATTTCTGAGTGAAAACGTCGTTCGAAATCTTTTGGGAATGCGTAGATTTGAGTCATTTTGCCATCTTTCTAAGACAGATTCAAATCATAATCAGAACGCACTCCAGCTATAACATTTCCAAACACAGTGCTCCTGTGTTATATGATATGGTGAGCTTTATTACACAAAAAAACCGCTCATTTTATATGGAAAATGTAAATGCAAATACATTGTATTATCATGAGCAAAAGCGCGGCGAAAACCTCGTAGCTATCATGTGTTCGTGGTTCATAAGCTACACGTATACCATTTCAGAAATACGAAACCGTGAGATGCACCACCGATGTTTAATGAGTCATAGGATACATCGTTGCTCTTTCCTATACCTAGAGTAACAAATTCAGATGCACAAAGCGAGAGAATTAATTATTTCTAGAAAGAGCTATATGTTATCGAATAAATCCTCACAACGTTTACCGAATCAGACCTTGCAACTTGGGAAGCAGTCACCAAAACCTCGAAATTACAGTATATCAGTCGACTGAGCAAAATTTCATTCCATGGGGCGTAGCTTCAAACAACATAGCAACTGTCGCAAGCTGTATGACCGCTTGTTGGAAGGTGGAGATAGGAAAACGTGGCCATATTGAACAAGAAACATGCCTACCCAGACAAATACACAAATCAATAGACCAAACTGCTTTTTATAAGTGATTCATAGAACGTGCCGAAAAATTACTGAAATTAACTTTCCGTTATAACTGTACCATCTATACCTAAAAGCTGCGAATCCGTAGGGTGAAAAAGAATACCAGTGTGAATGCCCTCTACTAGGAAGCAAATGTCATGCAGCAAGTGTGTTTGAAGGAACTGCCCTTTCTATGGTTTACAGACTGCAATGGGTAAACGCAGGGAGCAGGCTGTCGATGAAGACGGAGAGCTAGACAACAGGAATAGGATCTATTGCGTATAACATCGTGTAACATGATTCCACTGTGGAAGGTCCGACATATGTCGGCTCAAACTGCGTGGAGTATGATTAATAATTACGCAAAGGTAGACTGTATTCTACCGACGTGTGAAAACGGAGGACTGTAACATAATCAAGATAGCACGCTTGTACGATTGTTACATTCGTGATGTCCATGTTTCACATTACTATTTACAGCATGCTTGTTGGAAGAGATTTAATTGGCTTTCGGGAAGCTGTAAAGCAACCGCAGTATGTTATTCTTTTATCACGGGTCCGCCGCATTCCTCTACTTTCTCAGGAGTTCCAGAAGACCACACTGGAAAAAAGCTGCCTCCTGAGGTAACATTGTGGATGCCATTCTTTTAATCACTTTAGATTCAATGGAAAATTCAAGGAAATGTGTGTAGGGAATATTTAGAAACGAAATTTCTGCGAAACGTCGCTTCCTAGGATTTAGGCAGAGCTTTGCCTCAAAGTATGTTTCAAGGTGGTAGTCTGAGAACACAGCGGGAAACATTTTCAAGGATAAAAATGTATAGCATGAAGTCATAATAAAAGACAACAACAAAAACGATTGGGTCCTTGAAGATGAGATGCAAGCACTTTTATAAAATACCTTTCTTTCGGGATTAACTAAACAGATGTTCTAAGTAAGTCCCACATCAGAAACTGAGACTGTTCATCACACATTAACGAGATGTTCTAAAGAGGAGATGCAAGCACTTTTATAAAATACCTTGTGACGTACTACAGAGGTAAAGCACGTGTCCAGACGACAAATCTTCAGCGATACATTCCGTCCATGTAGCTTAGTTGGGAGAGCAACTTACTCCGGAGTAAGGCGGCGCGAATTCGATCACCGTCACGAACAAATTTGTGTTTTCACATTGGCGCCCGAACGCATGAATGGATGTATTGGCCATTGGGTTCTTCGATAAATGTGTGATGTTTGTTTGACGACAGATCTGTGTAGCTTAGTTGGGAAAGCAACTTACTCCGGCGTGAGGGGACGCAGATTCGATCTCTGTCACGGACAAATTTGTGTTTTCACAACCTTTCTTTTGCGGTTAGCTAAACAGATGTTCTAAGGAAGTCCAACATCAGAAACTGAGACTATACATTACACATTAACGAGATGTTCTAAAGATGAGATCCAAGCAGTTTTATAAAATACCTTTCTTTCGGGGTTAAGTAAACATATGTTCTAAGGAGATCTGACATCATAAACTGAGACTATACATTACGTATTAACGAGAGATATCAAATACGATTTAAATTTTAATTTAATATAATTTCATAATTCTGATGCTAAAATCAAACATGTACAAGAATTTGTTTCTGAGGTAGTTATTTTCAATTTTATGTCCATTGTGGTCGTCTTTAGAATAAGTTTGCTTGACAAAATGCTCAATTATATGCAAAACATTTAAATTTCAGTATATAAATATTTAGAATAAATCAATGATATGCATAACTAAAATTGGTAATTATATTTAAATCCATCCTGCAAAAGTTTAAATCGAACTATGTTGAGAAAATTTAATATTCTTAAATATATTTTATGATACTTCTTAGGCGTTTGGAATAAAAATCATTTCATATTTAACAAAATGTACTGCTGTTCCAAGTTATTTCACATTTATTCTTGATGTTGCTGGAAAGAACCGATGTTCTAATTTCCTTTTCTAATTTCAGATTTTCTAAGTTCAGTAAAATATCAGAATGTAACTTCAGTATGAATTTCCATTACCACTTTATTTCAGTTTTTGATGTTTCGGTCCCCGCATACAATACTCAGTCTCTGTACGCAACAGTGGTGTGTGTTTTGCTATTTCCGTGCCATGGGCAATGCGTACATAGGAAAGAAATTGAAATTCTTTTCGATCATCCTGTATGATAAAGGAAATATTTCCACAGGAACGAGACTTGAAAAAGGTCATCAGAACTCTAAAAACGAAGAAATTTGACGTGAAAGTTTAGCGCACTTTTTTGTGCAATACACAATAAAGATATCAGCAATAAGGGAAAAAGAATATGGTACACGGCGGTGACTCTGCTTGCAACTCTTTTTTTTTCTGTATGTTTGAAGCTTTTCCTAAATTTCATTCACGTCGACTTTTATTTTACCGTATCTTATGCTTCCGGCGTTAGTCGTGGTAGTTTTTCACGTTCTGCTTTCTATGAACATTACGATCCTTTGGAAATGCATCCTTTTCTTTGGTGGGTGTCTCTGTCTCTCTCTCTCTCTCTCTCTCTCTCTCTCTTTCTCTCTTATATCTTCTTTCAAGACTTTACCTTCATCAATTCACCAGGAACCAGTTAGGGTCGGTATTTCTATTCGGAATCGCCACATACATATTTATTTCTAGCTTAC
Organism: Macrothele yani; assembly: GCA_039090855.1. Taxonomy (NCBI): domain Eukaryota; kingdom Metazoa; phylum Arthropoda; class Arachnida; order Araneae; family Macrothelidae; genus Macrothele; species Macrothele yani. The sequence continues at coordinate 75,885,604 of CM077007.1, read as the reverse complement.
AGGCCATCATACCAGTGTTCACTCTGAAGTATTCTTCAGAAAACCACGAAATATAAGGTAAAGAGCGGAACAAAAGTCTCAGTACACAAGAGATCGAACAGTGAGAATTGTCCAGAATAAAGGACGTAAATAACTGGAATTTTCAATAACCTCCTTGTACCTTCCATTCAAAGCCTATATGTAAGCTGATGATTCAGAAGTAGCTTCAAGGTCGTTGGTTTTCTGATGTACTTACCATTCCATCTTTTTCAGTTTTTAGCACGTATTTTGTAAAAAAAGATCGTGCCGGTTTGTCCGGTTGTTGTTACCGGTTTGTCCGTTCGTCTATACCCACGCTATCTCTGCAACTATAAGTCCGATTTGAAATTTTTTTTTGCATTGGGAAGCCTGAAATATACGAATGATGATCCTTTATTTCGTTTTTCTTTACGATGTACAATTTCGCCGCTAGAGGGCGTAAATGCAGATGATGTCGAATTCAAAAATACGGTTTATTCCACATATTTGCTTCTAAACATCCGATTGGAAAAATTCTCTTATCTTACGACTCCACTTATGTCGAAGAGTATTTTAAATATAGTTACTTTTTCAAATTACACATAGATTTTCCGCTAGCGGACGGAAAGGTAAATTTCATTTTTCCCGATAACTCGTCTTCTAAAACTCCGACTTGAACACTTTTTGCTTCAGCAGTTGCACCTCCTGGTGGAAAATCTTTTGCATATATTTTTTTAATTTTTGGTAAAGAATACTTTAGCCACCAGGGGGCGTAAGTGTTAATTTTTGCTTCTCATGTATTTGCCATAAAATCTGAGCTTCTAAAATATCGGAAACAATTCTTACGTGGACGGATGCCACTCACATCGGTAAACCTTTTTGGAATATTTTCTTTTTAAAATACTCCACAGTTTCTCCGCCAAGGGGCGTAGATGTATATTTTATTTTTGTCAGTATCTTTACTTCTAAGAGTCCGAATTGAAAAATTCCGTCTTTGTTGGATAGTGTTTCCAATGTGACATGTTTTTCATATAATTTCAAAATTTTTAAGTAATTCGTAGACTTTCCGCTAGGGGGCGTATAGGTAAATTGCTTTCCGCTATACATCTCTGCGTCTAAATCTCCTATTTGAAAAATTCTTTCTGCACCGGATACAGCTCTTGATGGGAAATCCTTTGCACATAATTTATAATTTTTGTAAAAGATGGTTTAGCCACCACGTGGCGTAAGTCTTAATTTCCGCTTCTGATGTATTTGCAGCAAAATATGAGCTTCCAAAATCTCGATTAATAAAAATGTCGTTTGTTGACCGATAGTACTCATGTCGACAAACGTTTCAGGGACATTTTCTTCTTGAAATAATGCATGGTTTCTACGCCAGGGGCGTAGACGTATATCTTATTTTTGTCAATATGTCAACTTCTAGGAGACCGATTTGAAAAGTTCCTTCTTTATTAGATGGTGTTTCCAATGCGAAATGTTTTTCCTATAAATTCAAAATTTTCAAGTAAATCATAGACTTCCCGCTAGGGGGCACAAAGGTAAATTGCGTTTTCTGCGTTATTTCTGCTTCTAAAACTCCGATTTGAAAATTTTTCCTGTATCGCATACAAGACCTGATGGAAAATATTTTTCACATAATTTGTAATGTTTGGTAAAGAATGGTTTGGCCAACAGGGTGTATAAGTGTTAATTTCTGTTTCTGATGTATTTGTAGCAGAATCTGGGATCCTGAAAACTCGACTAAATTTTTTTCTCTTGGACCGAGACCGCTCATATGGAAAAACCTTTTGGAATACTTTCTTCCTAAAATAATGCATGTTTTTCCACCTGGGGACGTAAAGTCACATCTTATTTTTGTTGATATCTCTGTTTCTATGAATCCAATTTGAAAAATTATTTCTATGTTGGAAAGCGTTTCCGGTGTGAAATGTTTCTCATATAAATTCATGTTTTTCTTAACGCACAAGTCTGCAACCATAGGGCGTATGCTCACGATTCCGTTTACAGCAACATCTGAGGAATTAAAAACCCGATTGAAAAACTTCTTTCATCCGTCAGATAATATTGTTTTCCATACCGGTTCCATTGACTTTGAATAGCTTTGATAAATTTAATTTGCGTCAGAACGGATTCAAAAGACGTGCTTATTACACCCGAAAATTCGGTGTCATCTTTCTTGTTTTTTTTTTGTCGTTGTCATTTTTGCTTTTCTTTTCTTCTATTTTTACGTTTCCCGAACTTGAAGCAGATCATCGATTTCTGCATGCTTGGATGAGAGAAAAAAGCCATTTCATCAGTTTTTCTTAAAAAGTGGGCATGAAGAAAATTTACATGTCACAAACGAAGTAATTCAAGACCTCGGAATTTCAAGAAACATTTGAAAAGGAAAATAAGGAAAAAAAGAAAGAATCGTATACAGTAGTTCATTTGTTTCACGATGAGAAAATAAAATCACAGAAAAAAAAAGCAGAAATAGTGGTGAATTCGTCGTAAAGTTTTCTTTAAGATGCTTCAGTGGCCTTCGTCACTTGAAATACACCATACTCACACTTGGAAAAGGATTAAGGCATTATATTCATGTTAAATCTATATAATCGCATTTAAAAAGTAATAACTTGACACATAATTACTTTATGGAAATTTAAATTGAACAAATTTCGAAGGGTATGGAATATACCCAAACCTCAGCAAGTGAATTTCGGGCTAAGGACCCTACGGAGGATATCTGACTTTTTATGCTAAAATGCTATTTAAGAATATTTTAATGTAAATCGAAAAAAATACGGAGCTTTACGGGGCAGTTTTGTCGGCGTTGTTCACCCGAGTTCCTTTTTCACCCTTTCTCTCTGTCGTTTCATTCTGAGCGTTAAACATAATTTGAAATGAACAACAGTAACATAGTTTTGAATGTATACTGCTGGCCATTAAAAGTGCAATACCACGAAAGGAAAGAGATACCAAAGCCATGTGTATTGTACAGAAGGCAAATGATACAAGGATGAATCAAGTACAAATACAGCACGGTGAGACGAGAGGAACACATAACAATCAGTATCTAGTGTTGCCACCATGGGCGGCAATTACAACTGCTACACGGCCTGACATCGAGAGGAAGAGACATTGGGTGTGTGTTTGGAGAATGTCTGTCCAGGCAGCTTCGATACCATGCCAAAGTACCTCCGTTGTAGCCAGGGGTGGTCAGTGGTGTGCCAGTTGTCCGGCGATCATGGACCACGCGTGTCCAATAGGTGACATATCTGGGTATCGCGCGGGCCAAGGAAGAAGTGGCACATGGTCGCGATCCAGGAAGTCCTGGACGTTGCGTGTCATATGCGGTCACGTACTATCCTGTTGGTAAATGGCACCAGACAGTCCCTGAATATATGGTGCAACGACAGGCTCCAATACCTCACTGAGGTAACGATGGATGTTCCGCGTACCCGTAATGCAGATGAGCCGCGTGCAGGAGTGGAATCCAATAGCACCCCATACTATAACGCCGGGTTCCGGGTCGGTAGCCGTAATGCAGGACTCACTCGTCCGGTTGCCGCGGTACTGCCAGACACGGATTCATCCATTGTGGTGCTGCAAACTGAAGCTGGATTCATCAAAAAACACGATGACTTGCCATTCTCTCTTCCATGCGCGACGTTCTTGGCATCATTGCAGTCACAGAGGACGGTGTAAAAGGTAGCCGAAGCAATGGTCGCCGTGAAAAAAGGCCCCTCTGCTGCAGACAACTTGGGCCGTCCGTGCGGTGACTGAATTTTATGCCACACCCGAACTGTTCAGCTATGGTGGTCGATGTGGCTGTGCGATCCGTCAGAGCTATGCGCACCAGATACTGGTCCTCTTGTTTGATGGTGTGACGTGGCCGTTTGGGTTCCCGCACGTCGGTGTGTTCGTTCCTTCGTTACTGACTGACGTAATATTCTCTCCGCCGGGGTCGCATGCTATCCCACACAAGCACCGATGCCTCAGAGTGATAATCCGCAATCCCGATATGCCAGAATCCTCCCGGAATCGATGTCGTAAACCCGCTGGTAGGGCTGCCGTTGTCTTCGACGGGGCATGGTGCAGCTGTTCGTGGCAAGGAACGGCGTGCAAACACACTTCGAGTGCTTGACACCGGCTTCTTGTTCACCCCTCTTACACGACTTTCAGATGGGCATTACTGTCCCACATAATTTCCATATATGCTTCCCGGTTAATCATTTACATGTGCGCCCGTGTTTTGCCCTTCTCTCAACTTCAGAGCCCCTGGGAAGCGATCTTCCTGATGTTGCATTTTTAACGGCCAGCAGTGCACTTCACTGTAAACAAAACATTATAAAGTCGTAGTTTGCCTCTAATGAGGCTACAGCGACAAGTGTTCGAGCACTTCAACTTCATCAAAACATGATTTCGAAACTTGTGCATCATTAAACATAAAATGGACATTATCTCGGCATTAGAAGTGTAAATTAAGAGTTTGTGGTGATATTTTAATTAATCATATTCCAATGTTTTATGAACATTTTCTGAATGCACAATGGAAAAGGAAACTTTGATGTGCTTAAACATTTTCCCCTATAAACACTGAACCCAAAGCTGCGGCATTCCGAATGTGATGTATCTACTTCCAATGTTCATGTCTAAGGATAAACAAGATGTACGATTTTTGAGACCCCAGAATGTTACCAGATTTAAATTACATTTATATCCCTTTTACGATCTGAAATTATGCTTCAGGTCATATGCTCATAAAAGTCCCGTTGTGTAACATTTTGAGAAACAAAAATAGCACAACTCTACTGTGTTCCTCTGAACTGGACATGGAATGGTGAAAGCCATATTTAGAATGCTGTGAAAGCATGCGCCAACAAAAGTCTGCTATGTGCATAACAATACATGTCCAATAAGAAAGATGTTTTCAGTGACCCTTCGCATTTTTGCCTATAGCGCGTGATAATTTTTGGCATAAACATTACTGTAAGTTTCTTAACTGAATAGCCTACGTTAAATATTGCGCGTTATTAGGCTTAAGCAGAGGAGGCGCCGACTTTGCTTTCTGTTTTACTCATTGAATCAAGACGGCAGAAAAATACGATGGGAAATGTTCATTTCATCCAGTAGCAAAATATTTATCATGGGTTTAGACATTTATCATGGATTTAGGCTACCATTCATTTTATCATGGGTATACAAAACAGTTGCGAATGTGTTTGATATAAGGACTGTCGAATAAGCGCATTGAAATGTCTTACATTATTACTAGGATTGTTGTCGTGAAATACAGATTCTAAATACCATTCGCATAGCTGCTCGAAGTTACCTTGAGAATGTCTGAGCTTTCTTGGCGTAAGAATTTCCAGCAATGACTTTTTCACAAAAACCTCCGTTATTTTATATCTCTTTTTCTAACATTTGAATTTTCTGTGAGTGCCACACCGGAACAGTGGGAGAACGTCGCCCTATTTAGTTCCTTTACAGTACATTTAGAAACATTGCTGGTGAATGATGTGTAGGCTAAATGCTTTTTTGGTGTGATTATGCACCTTACTAGCATCGTTCTCATCTGCTTTCTTGCACGTATTCTTGAAAAATTACATAAACGCAATGATTTTTCGTGCACCTATTCATGCTAGAACCTTTATTCTTGTAATGAATGGTAGCTTTAATACATGTCACCTAAACTTTAGTTTTATGTTTTGACTTAACGTTTGTACTTGTGTATAATTTGTTTGACTTCGAAGTACGAGTAGATCAAAAAGATAATATCAGAACTCTACCGGATAAACATCAGCAAAGCGTCAGACAAGAGATTCCTCTTGTTCAAGGTAATAAAAGAATCGTAGAACACAAGCCTCCCACGTAGATTAACTATAACTTTTTACGGTTTATTAAATGAACCACGCTAAATCTGAGATTGTTTCAGGGTAGAATTTTTTATTATAAATCTGAACACCAAAATTGTTAGGAATTCCAGATTCTCAAAACCGCATTTGTTATGGTAATAAAAAAGTTACAATACGATAAGCTGATATTAAGACAAAAAGATGAAGAATTATCACTCGTCAAAATTTTGGCGTCGCTAAAAAAAGGGAAGAAATGTTTGATATGTTATTCTGTATGCACTAAAAAAGGGTTTTGCAAAGAATGAAAGTCAGAGATTATAACCACATGTTAATGCAAATGGCCTGAACACCCGGAGTCCAAAAAGCCATTTAACGTTACGGTGAAACCATTGTTTCTGCGAACCATTTAAATTAATCGAATGATATGACAGCTCATACGTACTGAAATTAGGAAATTTATAAATTAATGTATTAAATATATAAAGGAGGTGATTCACGTCCTTCCCAAATGGCTAACAACTGCTCCTAGAAGTTTACCTGCAGAAGTGAAAAGCACATTAGAACGTATGTCCTCAACAAAAACACATATCCTACCGGAAAGAAACGTAGCAAGCCAAAGGTATGAATAGAAATTAGAATAGCATTTTCGAAAACTTCCGTTTCATATTTGATCCACAGTTCTTGTGATCGTGAAAGCCGCATGTGAAACTTCGTTAAAGTTCTTCATACCGGTGATCCAAACAGGTCTGACATAAGTTAAAACATTATCTATTAATCGATTTATCTGACAATACTAATGGACTCGCATTCCTTATTAATCGATTTTGGTAATACTGCTAGCTCTAATGTTTAATAATGAATCAGTGGCTCTACATATGATGAAAGGATTCGCTACTTTCCTTTTGATTATACCTATTGGGCACAACAGATGGAAGGACTACAGTGTAATGATTTAATTTCCAATGTTTTGTTTTTGTTGAAGATAAGTAACTTTTCAAAATGGGAGAAGATACATTATTTTACTAGTAGTATTGTTTTACATAAGGAAATTTGGACACATGTAAAAAAATGGAGGTAGAAAAAATAACAGTGCCCTTATTAAATGACCAAAGCACACGAACACTTCAACAGGTTATAAATATATCACGTTTTATTTTTGGCATAAGAATACCACAACTTAATGTATTGTGTACCTGATGCTGACCTTGGCTACGTATAATGGACGATCCCTATCTTCTGATTCAAAGCTCCTTGAATTGGAAGAGGAAATACAAAGGATCAAGTAGAACATCGTCGGGCTAAGTGAGGTCAGGAGAAAAGGAGAAGATCTCATTGAACTGAAAAGTGGACATCTCTTCTACTATCGTGGGACAGATACTGGCAGAACTGGTGGTGTTGGATTTATAATAAACAAGAAACTGAAGGATAAAGTTGTAGAAGTTGAAAGTTCCTCTGACAGACCTGAACGACTCGTTATCCAACTCTCGAGAAGATACCAGGCTCAGATTATTCAAACTTATTCACCCACCACAAGTCATCCTGAAGAAGAAATTGAAGAATTTTATGAGGAAATTCGTCATCTAAATAATAAAGGTAAGCAGCACTTTAAGATAATTATGGGAGATTTCAATGCAAAAATAGGACAACTGCAACAGAATGAAATTTCAGTAGGTAAATTCGGTCACGGCAACAGAAACCAACGTGGAAATACTCTCGTAGAGTTTGCAGAGGCAGAAGGGTTTTTCATCTTGAACTCCTTTTTCAAGTAAAAGCCACACAGGAAATGGACATGGAGACATCCAAATGGGACGACAAGTGAAATTGATTTTATTATGTGTAACAAAAAATTCTTCAACGAGAAGACTGCAGTGTGCTAAACAAGTTCAACACAGGTAGTGACCATAGATTGGTGAGATGTAAGATGCACCTCAACACTAAACTTGAACGTGGCAAGCTCATAAGACAAACAAAATGTATTGACATAACCAACCTTAAAAAACACCATAATACCTTCAAGTTGGAACTGAAAAACAGATTCTCTGCTTTAGAAGGCCTAACACAGGAAGATGTGGATATTTCTGAGGTTAACAGAAAAGTAACCAAAGCTCTTATGGAAACAGCAACAAAATTAGCTGGGTCTAAGAACAAGTTGCATGTGAACAAATTATCAGGAAAAACCATAATGTTGATGCAAAAAAGAAGAGAGATGAGGACAATTAAGAAGATGTGACTTCCAAAGTGGAATATATAGAGCTATGCAAGACAGTACGAAAAAGTATCACTGAAGACGTAAGGAAATTCAACGGTTGAACTAGTGAGGAAAGCAATTGAAAACAACCAAAGCCTAAAGATAGCAAAATGGACATCTCAGTAAGGGAAGAAAACAGATCATGGCACTGAGAAAAGAAGATGGTTCTGTAACAAGAACTAGAGGCGAAATTTCGGCAAGAGTGAAAGATTTCTACTCACATTTATATGAAAGGGATGATACATGTATTCCAGACATCATGAAAGGTACCTGTACCAGAGTTTTCTCAGTCCTCAACGTCTGCTGGAGACGTTGCACATGCAATCAAGAACATGAAGCTGGGAAAAGCTCCAGGAGAAGATGGAATTACTGTAGACATCATACAAGAAGCAAGTGGAGAAATCGAAACAGTACTTGGCCAAATTTGCCTTAATAAAGGGAAGATTCCCGAGGATTGGAACAACGCTACAATTATCCTGCTACATAAAAAAAGGTGAAATTAAGGATCTCAGAACTACAGACCTATCAGCCTTCTATCAGTGGTTTATAAAATCTTCACCAAAGTTCTTTCACACCGCGTGAAGACAACACTGGACATGGCTCAACCGAGAGAACAAGCTGGATTCAGGAGTGGCTACAGCACAATAGATTATATCCACGTACTGAGAAAACTAATTGAAAGAGCGAGGGAATATGAACTTCCATTTGCATGGCTTTTATCGATTATGAAAAAGCCTTTGATTCGATGAAACCGTCAGCAGTTACAATGGCTCTGAAATCCTGCGAGATTGAAGATGCATACATTAATATTATTAATAACATCTATGAAAATGCAAGTGCAAAGATTCGGCTGTTTGAAAATACAACACACATAAAAATTGGAAAGGGATTGAAGCAAGGGGACACCATATCTCCTAAGCTCTTTAAAGCCACATTGAAAAATGTCTTTCAATCACTGAACTGCGAAAGCTAAGGGATAAAGCTTAATGGAGATTATCTAACCCACCTTCGTTTTGCTAATGATGTAGTCATTTTTGCAACTACCCCTTCCGAGCTGCAGAATATGATCCAGGAACTTGCTTACAAGAGAAAAGAAGTGGGATTAGAAATGAACTTTCAGAAGACAAAAGTGATGTTCAATGCTTTTACAAGAAATGAAAATTTATCGATTGATGGAGAAAAGCTGGAGATAACAGACACGTACGTTTATCTTGGACAGGAGATATCAAGTGAGGGTCACATTGATGAAGAAATTAATCGGCGTACAAAACTTGCCTGGAAAGCTTTTGGAAGAAACAGCATAATTTTCAAGAACAATATGCCATTATGTCTTAAAATAAAAGTGTTTGATCAATGCATTTTCCAGTGCTTACGTATGGTGCAGAGACGTGGACCTTAACTAAAAGAGACATACAAAGCCTGCAGACAACTCAAAGAAGCATCAAGAGGTGCATGCTTGGTGTAACCAGAAGAGATAAGAAGAGGAACTCGTGGATCCAAAAAATGACAAGAGTGGAGGACATCATGATCAGAGTTAAATCCCTGAAATGGCAATAGGGTGGACATACTGCCAGGAGGACAGACCATCAATGGACAGCCGAAATTTTAAATTGGAATCCAAGGGAAAGGAAAAGACCCAGAAGAAGACCACATGGGAGATGGGTGGATGAAATTCGAAAGTATGCGGGAGTAACATGGAGGAGACTGGCACAAGACAGACCGTTGTGGACGAAACTTGGGGAGACCTTCGTGCAGCAGTGGATTGATAATATTTGACAATGATGATGATGATATTTACATCTAATTTAACAATATTCAAGGATTTCTTCGAAAGGGGAGCGAATCATTCTTTCCCGACTTTCTTCGAATCTGATGCTGTTACTATAAGCACGGCAATGAACTTGCGATTTTGCCGCCCCGGTGGCGTAGTGGTCTAAGCGATGGCCTCTGATCATTCGTCCGAACTGGGTCCGGGTTCGAATCCCGGTGAGGCATGGATGTTGTGTTTGTCTTACGGCACTGGCTACTGGCTCTCTCCCTTCCCTGGAACCAGTGACCCTAAATTAGGGACGGGCGACTGCTTATAGCCCAATGAGTTGCTCACGGTGGTCGTTAAACCTCCAATCAAAAAAAAAAAAAAAAAAAAAAAAAGAACTTGCGATTTCGAGACAACTCCCATTAAATGTTTCAGGACCCCTTAACCTATCACGGAACTGCGTGAGTGAAACTCATGTACACTGGTTTTGATTAAATAAGGAGCAAATAAAAACAATACGTTATATATTAAAACTCTGACAATAAAGTTTTACAAAAATTATGCGTGATATATAGAACATGATGCAGAATTGAGGTATGTGAGTAAACGAAGGCGGTGTCAGCGGTGTATGCAAACACGTTGAGAATTTGCATTCACCACTACTAAAACAGGACTTTTAGTAGCGGCTCTGCAGTTCTTCTGCGAAGGACTGGGAGGACTTGTCGAAATAGAAGATTTAATGGCATGTCTACTGCACATCATTTATTAGATGAAGTATAGTAAAAATAATTCATATTCGTTGAATCGTGGCAAACGAGAGTCCAGCGCTCATTTTGGAAAATGTCTTAATGTGAGTCGCAGAGCATAAACTTCGGCAGATATTTCAAAAAGAATAGATTAAAAGGATAGAAATGATTCATTAATAGATAACCATGAGCAAAATTCCTAAAATTGGACTGCTGTGTGGAGTTACACGACCGAAGAAGCAAGATGGCAACACTTCATCCCTTGCTATCAGACCTCTGCTCAGCAAGTGGATATTCCCGCTTCCATGGTAAACCGAAAAACTTCAAAGGCAAATGACGTTTTTGGCGCTAGGTGGCTGCATACTAGAGGTCTAGTGGTGCACATGTCCCTGTTCCGACATAAAGCAGAGCGGCAGTCCAAATTGTTGCAGACGTCATATCAGTTGAACCAGATCAATGATGGCACGTGTTCTTAAATTAACGAGGGATATTGCATTTTCGTAGCGAACAAGTTATCATAAGTATCTGTGAGAATGATAAGGAGGTGGGGACATCCTGATTTCGTGACGGAATATCTTTGAGAAGACGCATAGTTGTGTGTGTGTGAGAGAGAGAGAGAGAGAGAAAGAGAGAGAGAGAGGGAGAGCCTTCAATAGGCTACAGTAAATGGAATCCCATTTACGGCAGATTTCCTGGATAACTCAAAAAACATTTAAGTTATCCAGGAAATCTGCCTAGTCTTCGCATAAATACTGTTACAAACGTTCGACAGATGGCGCGCAATCAGTGTGCAAAGTCACCGACTATCCAGGAAGCATGAAGCAGCTAGTGAATCATCGTGCGTTCAGTCACAGAGGAAATAATGTGTTTCGTGAAGTACTTGCCATGGAGTGGGGCGATTATGAGAATCGTGTTGCTGTAATAGTGCTGCACAAAGTTGGAAAATCAGCTTCCGAAATTTTGAACATGCTGAAGAAGCTGTAAATCAGCCGAATTTTTTGTCTACCGGATCATAAAAAGGTTCCTTGAGACTGGAACCGTCGCTGACCGCCCCAGAAAGAGTCGGCCGCGTACCGTGAGGATTGCTCGCCTGGTGAAAGCAGTGGCAGCCTTTATTTGACAAAATCATGTTAAAAAACAATCAGTGATGGTTCGTGAGTTGAACATTTCAAGAATGTTGATGTCACGCATGCTGCGGAGTGACCTAAGTGTGAGACCTTACTGGCGGCATACTGGGCACTTCCTCACCCCACAACTGAAGCAGCAGATGGTACTAAAAGCGAAACTTTTGCTGCAGCGTTATGTAGACAATCACCACAGACAGATGCTTTTCTCTGATGACAAACATTCATTACTGAAGAGGCTCTCAACCGCCAAAATGACAAGGTGTATGCATCAAACTCACGAGAAGCTCAGGACAAAGCTCCAAGGATCATGAGGGGTAATCATCCTGCTTCTGTTATGGTTTGGTGGGGAGTTTCCTACGAGGGTACCACGGAGCTCCATTTCTGTGAAAAAGGGGTAAAACATCCGCCAAAGTCTACCAGGACAGAGTTTTTGAGCCAGTGATACAAAATGTGATTCACACCCTCTTTCAAAACCAACAGTGGAGCTTTAAGCAGGATTCCGTACCTGCCCACAAGGCCAACTCAACCCAGGGGTGGCTTCTGGCGAATTTGACAGACTTCATTTCTTCAGCTGATTGGCCTTCAAGCCGCCCAGACCTCAAGCCATTGGACTAAAGTTGTGGGCCACAATGGAGGACATGGCCTGCAGAAAAGGACACAGTATTGAGAGTCTCAAACGATCTTTGGTGCGGGAAGTAGCAGCTTTCCCTGTGGATACCCTGCGTAAAGCTATTGATGAGTGGCCACAGAGACTGAAGGACTGCGTAAAGGCAAAAGGATGCCATTTTGAAAAGCGATTGGGGCCATGTATTCACAAGTGTACTACTTACATCATATCACTGGTTTATTAAAATATCTTCAAATTTATTTTGTTATTTCACTGAATGCTTTGTAACAGTATTTATGGTAAGACTAAGTAAATTCATTACAATTTATTTTCCCATTTAAGCACATTTTAACTGTACTTTTTAAAAGCTCAAATAAATTTTGATGTATTAAAATGCTGTTAGATTCATCACAATACAAGAGAATAAAACTGAATTAAGTATATTGAATCACCTGCTTAATGATTTAGAAAATCTGTTAATAGAGTCTGCCTTTTTTATTGATCTTTCGCTTTCAACAGAAGTTTCTAGTTGCACAATCGCATTAAAAGGTTCACCACTTGTTCCAAATATGGCATCAATAAGGTTTCGCAAATTTTTTATTACTCATCGGGATTCTTTCTCCATTGCAGTAGGGGTTGAGTCATTCACTGCTGGTTTATCTTTGTCACCTGATTGAAGACTTAATTTAGATATGATGGCTTCATCCCTCAAACCTTCGGATACCTCTATTTCAGATTCGTTATTTCCATATGCTTGAAATGCTTCTTTTACATCTAATTCTAAATTTTTTTCGACACAACGTTCCATTCTTCGTCAGGTTCATGTACCGTCTCAATAATCACAAGAGTTTTCACTATCTTGAGCTAAAAAGCCAGCTTTCCTAAAACACTTTTAAACGTATTTTCTGTCACTTCTCTCCATGCGTTGCCAATCATTCACGAGGAGTCGACGTATGTCTTATGATTTTCCTTCCTATCAGCAGTACATTTTTTACAACTTGTTTTCGATTAAGAATCTTGAAGTCCAGATTATTCGTTGGTCTAAAAACTGCAATCTTGATGTTGAATACGCTTATTTAAACTGAACTTTTGTGGATTTCAATTCAGGTATGTATCCATGCGCACTCAGGTTGTCAACGAACAGAATCCCATCCCGAATCTGCAACGTCCTTTTTGTAAAAAAGACATTTACAGTCAGTTTTAAATACTTCCGTTGGTTATTCAGGCTTTTCAGATTTGCCGATCATTAATCGCTTAAATGTTTCATATCAGCTCACGTTAGCTGCTAAAAGTAACGTTACACGATATTTGCTTTGCTTCCCACGATGTGATATTTCATTTTTCAAAGACATGGTATGCTCAAGCAATCACTTATTGTAAGAAACAGTCCCCTTTTGTCGGATTTAAAAAGGTTCTTAGGGTCAAAATATTTTAAAACGGTATCTGACTTCGTGGATTTTTTTAAATTTTGAAACCAGCCACTGCTCCCCTTGAAATCATTATGACCAGACTACTTGCCAAGTTTTCACTTTGTGGTATCCTCCTAGAAGCACATTTTCATCTCTACACTGAATATTTTTTTTGTCAAGCATTCCTCGATATCCAGAGCTCTGCACATTTCATTCTCTTTCTTTTGTCTTGGCTTTCTTCAAATTTTCTTTTAGACAACCTTTCTATTCTTTACAATAGTAGACGGTGTACAACAACGAACTTGGTATTCTAAATTCCTTTGCAATTTAATTTTCGACAATTTGTTGAGCTTGAGTTTTCAACCCGTAAGTACAGAAAAATAATAATTTAATGAAACGGTTTTTAAACTTGCACAAAATACAAATTTATCGAAAACTGCTATTAAACATCATGTGTCTATTAGGTCGAACGATAAGAGGTGCATCCCAAATTTCTATGGATCACCTAAAGGCGACATTTAGACCCTTACAGATGGAAATTAAACACTCGTGGCAAGGTGTCGAAGTCTATACCCGGCTTAAAGGAGGAAGGATTAGTTTTTTCCCCTTTTTAAATTTAAAGCGGCCAGCATGAAATGCTTCCCTCTGTTGCCTTTTGTTATCAATAGGTACTGCATCAAATCCTTATGTTGTTTAAACTAAATAGGGAACTAATTAGGGCTATATTTCATTTCGAGTAGAAAATATACTTCGAGTTATAGAGAAGACTACCAGAAAAACTTCGACTCATAGAAACAAAAATTTCATTTTGCCTATGGGACACTTGCAGGGAATTTTACCTTTGTTTCGAGTTACAAAGAATTTCGTGTTATCAAAATTTGAGTAATTAAGAGTAGATTGTATTTACATCATATGAATTTCATAATGTTCAAAACATGTCTTTGAAATTTTTAATTTTTACATTGTGGAAAAAAGTCAATTTCTCAGAAACTTTAATCTATTAAACATCAGTTTGGGTATAAAAAAATGTCATGCTTCAGCAAATGTGAGAACAAAAAAATGGTCTCACTAGCAAAAAAAACTGCCTTGTTTTTATCGTCTTTCTTTGAAAGAGTGGCGCATCTTGATTGTTTGTAATCGCTGAGATCAATACAAATTTCAGAACTCTGAGATTAAGTACATGTTCGTGGAGAAAATCATAAATTAACAGTTCCACTCGGATAATTCTGCTAGTTCTCCGAAAAGATTTGCTTTGAAGTTTGAAAAGATATATGCAGGTTTTAGCATTATAACTAAAAGGGATGGCACGGAAGATTATTTCATCAGTAACATAAATTTCCATACGCAAATGAGAAATATCCCTTGAAATATTACTACACAACGTCGTGAGGAGAGAAATTTGACATGCATAAGACGTTGAAAATGTTTTGGTATTAACTATAACGAAACTCCGTTAAAATTGAACTTACAATTTTTAGCAGTTAATTTACAATATGTCGTATGGATCTATCAGAGGCCGTTCTTTCATAAAAAAGCGTTTAGTTGCAAGATGTTTGGGCATAAGAAGTTAACGCCAACTAGAGTAAAACATAAACTGCCCCACATAGAAAATGCCATACTGTGAAGATGAAACTTATCAATATGCAGTCAAGTATGTGGAAAAGAAATTATTTAGTTTCTGATAGATTACTGGAAATGTAATGGGCCAGGAGACAGTGTAATGTGACTTGAGACAGTAGGTCGTACGACCACAATGCTGGGCTATAGATTCAGAAACACGGCGTGGCATCGACTGGAAAAGTACCCGGATTGTGTCCTGAGATATCGTTGATCATGTGTCATGGACCTGTGTACACAATTCATTGAAACTGCGCGAGAGTCGTTCGAGAAACGTTAAACCGTCTGCCAACACCGTTCCACACGTTCTGTTCTGGGGAGAAGCCCTGGGATCGCGCTGGCCAAGGGCAGCATCTGGACATCTTACAGGCACTGCTTACTGATGGTGGAAGTGTGAGGGCGGGCGTCACGTTGTTTTAAGTGGGTATCAGGGGAGATTCGGTAAAAAAATGGGCTGCAGCACCTCATAGACGTGTCGTCGTGCTGTCATTATGCGCTCTTTGAGTAAGTGCAGTGCACGGCTCTTTGAACTGATACCGCTCCAATTCATGTCACCAGGCTGAGGAACCATATGGCGATAGATCAGCCCAGAAACCAGGTCGTCTCTAGACTTTTAATCGGCGATCGTCAGCGCTGAGACAGAAGAGAAACTCGATCGTTTCTGAATCGACACTGTTCCATTCGTCTCGCCACGCCACGTATGTCTGGTATGTTACTACTGCAACCTTGCACGGCGATATTCTGTGGTGAATGGCAGTCATCGTATTGGTTGCTAGAGAGTAAACTCATCTCAGCCAATCTGCGATTCACAGTTCTTGACGATACGGAGATTTTTATAGCTGTCTGCGCACTTCATCTAATGTCATGTGCTGTGAGGATTGGAGATGCTACGGCTTTCAGTCGAATGCGGCGATCGAGGAGCTACGACGTCCGCCTTTGTGCAGTAATCCCATTACGGTGGCGCACGTTACCTCCCTCCAGCAACTGTCGCTGCATTCAGCAGAGAGTTAATACCTCGTGATGCGTTTTCCCAACGATGCGGCGCTAGCCGTACGTAGTCCTATGATGAAATCTTTAGTAAAGATGTCCGTGTGATAATAGGATTGCCGATGACGCCGCCCAGGCATTCTCACTCCTTATACCTGCTTTCGCCACCGAGATCACCGCAAGGAATCTGTCCATGCGACCTGGCAAAGACGACAAGACTAAGCTAAGACGAGTTTGTTTTTCTCCCTCGCCTATCAATTCATATACAAATAAAATTGTCGACACATACCCATCAATTTGCATGGAGTTCCGAGAAATACTTCGTGGTATGACATTTTCTATGTAGCACAGTGTATTTGGACTTTAAAAACCAAAAGTGTATAAATTAAAAATGTTATTTGTAACTGGACAGAATTGTATCTAAAATTTATAGTCACCACCTGAGGTGGTCATTTTACACCAAAACACAGTATGGAAGTCCCAAACGCACAATATTCAGATACGATAGAAAATTTCCATATTATCTTCAATTAAAATAAAATGTCTTAATTGTAAACATCATACTGATCTGCTTATCGAAAGAAACCTTCTGTAAAGGTCTTAATGTCAGTGTAAGAACAGTTCTGCGGTGGATATGTCTCAAACATCACTTAAATTAAATGCCTCATATCATGATATGAGGCTACGTTGGCCGTACTGTAGTACGGTAATATTACCTCTAAGAGCGAGTGGATAAGAGTTTCACAATGAAAACGTAGAAGCTACGTAACTCCTTTGGTCCCGCACAATCAAGGTTAAAAAAGACGATCAACTATCAACATAACCGTAGTGCAGTGGCTTTGGAATTTAACTGAAAAAAAAATCTTGTGTTTTCTGAAGATGGTACCAGAATGATTTAGAATATCATTGGTTTTATTTCAGGGAAGAAATCATAGATGGATATTCCAAGAAAATAGTGTTTTATGTTTCAGTTCATGTTCAGCATCATAGGGTAATAAAGGATTTCAGACCATTAAGAATTTGAATAAATCACTGTTTCCACGAAGAACATTTGTGGTATCACTGAACAAAACATCTACGCAAATGACAAGCAACAGGACAATGCTTTAAAATTCAACGAACTCGTTGAAAAAGTTGATAGAACGTGTAACGTAATTTTTATCCGTGACTTTATAACTTCCACATCGAGACGTTTAGTTCGCCGTAATATGGAAAGATAGACAGTTCTGTCTACCCTAATGAAAAATACTGAAGGTGTGCTAGGCGTGAACGCAGTTAATTTTTGAGAGAGAAGCTGTTGCATATACAGCGTGGTTGTATGAAACAGAAAGGCAGAAAGAATGTTTTTCTCAGATTCCTCATATTCATAGCGAAAAGGAGTTTTCTCTTAATCTTTGGGCTTTTCAAGAGAGTGGCAAGGGTGTTTTATAGGTGTTACCTCTTTCAGAAGGAATTATAAACTTACTACAATAAAATTAGGTTTAATAGGATACCATATAACTATGAATTACACATTTTGTACTTGAGGGATTTTGTTTTCAAGAAAATGACTTTTTTTAAAGCTATTTATTTTTTCGAGAAACTGAAATTGTGAAAAGTTAGGCATTTTTTCAATCAGCTCTTGTTAGCAACAGTTAGCTCTTGTATACTGACACAAGGGAAAGTCCAAACGATCTTCTGTGAGCTTGAGTATTCTGTTGATACGTGTATTGATGAAAAAGTAATAACACTAAAACTCACCTTCATTGTAATTAGGCTTTAATCAACAAAGAAATATAGCTGTCGTTTAACCATACATGTTTCATTTCCTAGCTAAATCGAACAGAGATCATACCATTAACATACTCACAGCGGATGTAAACAATGAGTACTGCTGCCAACTTCTGATACGTTAAAATTATAATACAATACAATACTATCACATTCACCCCTCTCTAGAAATTAGTTACATAGTCAGACAGGTATGCAGGTCGGCTTCTGGAACGAGTAGGGCGCAGTGCTTCATCAGAGTCCTCAGTAGCAGTCAGTGATAGTTCGTTAGACTCAACTACATAAGTCCCATATTCAAGATTACTAGCAGAGGCAATGTCAGTAGTTTGGAGGATGTCGTGTCTCTGACAATCATTCACCTCTCTAGGGTGTTCCCCTGTAGGAGCTGGATGTCGAGTTGAAACAGTAGTTTCTCGCCCATCAGGGAATCTGACAAAGGCATAATCAGGGTTAGATTCTATTAGCTCTACCTCTTCCACAAGAGGCTCATATTTGCAAAAGCGAACTTTCTTTTTCAAAAGAACAGGGCCATATTTAGTTAACCAAGTTGGAATTGAACTACCATTAGAAGATCTTCAAGGGTGGTTAAACATCCTTTCGTGCAGGGTTGCATTTGTTGACGTGCACAGAAGAGAGCAAATAGAGTGCAGATCATGGTCCAGTACCTCCTCCCACCGCTTAGTTTCCATGTTAATAGACCTAAGGGTAAGTGTTATAGTCTTCCGTATTATCCCATTGTATCTTTTAACGTGTCCGTTCCCTCTAGGATTAAAGGGGTTGGTTCGACTAGTAGCAACGCCATGTGAATTTAGAAATGACTACAGTTCTTGAAACATAAATGATGCTCCCCTATCAAAATGCATACGTATAAGCAGGTATCCCAAATACAGAGAACAGGCTGTTTAAAAAGTTTTATCAAAGTGGCAGTAGAAACATCATTACATGGTAGAGCGAAAGGAATCCTAGAGTATTCGTCTACAATAGTGAGGAGATACTGAATTCGAGACTTCCCTAGTAAAGGACTTTTGAAATCTAGATTTAGTCTCTCAAAAAGAGAGGTAGCTTTTATCAGTTTCCTTTGATGTTGGTTAAAACGTGGCTTTAGTTCTGCGTAGACAGATCCTGAGTTAGTGACCTTTTTGCATCTTCAACAGAATAAGGTAGGTTTTTTGTGCGAACCCAATGACTCATTCGTGTTATTCCAGGGTGGCAAAGAGCCTCATGTAAGGCACTAAAATTCGTGGCCTGGTTTATCGCAGCAGTTATTCTCGAGAGGGTATCAGCGGGCACATTCTCATTCCCAGGTCTGTAGATTATATCAAACTTGAAACAAGCTAACTCTAGACGCCATCTCAAGATATTTTAATTTTTTATTTTACTTGAATGACGCCGATCGAACATAAAGGAGTCAGAACGTTGATCGGTAATTACTTCAAAATGCCTACCAATCAAGTAATGCCGCCAATAACGTAACTATTCAACAATGGCATAAGCTTCCTTTTCTATTGAAGAGTGTCGCTGTTCAGATCTGCTAAGGGTTCTAGAGAAGAAAGCAACTGGTCTTCCTGCTTGGCTCAGAGAAGCGGCTATAGTAAAATTAGGCGCATCAGTTT
Organism: Macrothele yani; assembly: GCA_039090855.1. Lineage (NCBI taxonomy): Eukaryota > Metazoa > Arthropoda > Arachnida > Araneae > Macrothelidae > Macrothele > Macrothele yani. The sequence goes on along the minus strand of CM077007.1, from coordinate 75,865,887 downwards.
CTACCCGAAAATGTACTCCGTCATCTATTGCAGCTAGTGCCGCTTTAGCCAAGTAATGTTTTAAAGCACAAAATACTGAAGTAGCTTTTTCAAATAGAGGAAAGCATTATTTTGCGCTAAAGGTCGAATATTTTCGGAGAATCTAGGTATCCATTTACCGTCGTGTGAAAACATACCCAGAGCACGTCGTAAGCAAGCTTCGTCTTTAGATATAGGTAGATCAAGAAGTGGTTCCAGTCGATTCGGGTCTGGCTTGATAGTTTTGTTAGAGATAATGTAACCAAGTAAGTTAACAGTCCTAACAGAAAATTGACATTTTTCCTTGTTCAACGTGAGATTATTTTTTCTCAACAGCAGCTAGGAACCTTGCGAGATTCCTGTCGTGATCATTTTGATTTTTCCCACAAACAGTAACGTCATCCAGGTATGGAAAACATTTTCTAGGTTCTCATCCTGGATAATTATATCGATCACTCTTTGAAAACAAGCCACTCCATTTGTAACTCCGAAGGGAACGCGTAGGAATCGGTAGAGCTTCCCACAGGTTTCGAAAGCAGTATATGGCTTCTCAGACTCCAGGATGGGTACTTGGTGATATGCACTTTTCAGATCTATGACACTGATCACCTCATTTGCCAAAACTTGAGCAATTATCTTTTCTATTCTAGGTAGAGGGTAAGCATCTAACATGGTAAATTTATTTATGGTTTGTGAATAATCTACAACCATCCTAGCCTTGTGATGTTCTCCTCTAACCACAAAGCCTGAGCACGCTCAATCACACCTTCATGCAGAAAGTTTTTCAATTTCTGTAGCCAGAAACTGACTACCACCTTTTGAATGTATTCTAAATTTTGTAGCTATAGGCACACAATCCGATGTAAGGTTAGCAAACAGAGAGACTGTTGGCACATTTGCAACGGTCAAGCCACAAATCCTGAGTGGAGGCTGTAAACCATGGAGGACAATTTCCACAGAGGTATGACACTGTAGAAGGTCTAGTACGATTATGGCATCAGAGCAAAGATCTCCCATAATTAACATCACTATGTTTTATAAGTGTGCTTCTCCATTTCAATATTGACATTACAACGGTCTATAACTTCGGTGAATAGTGAAGAGTTGGATGTAGCGACTTTGCCACTATAAGGTAGTACTTGTATATGACATTTATTTACAAGGGCCTGATCAATAAACTTTAGTGATCCTTTTGTGTCTATTAAAACACTTACATTTACTTTGTTTATTTTAATAGCTACTGTAGACTTCGAAAGGCAGGTAGGTGCGATAGCCAAACCTGAGGCAGATGAAGCAGAGGTTACACTAGTAGGTCTAGTAGTTTTTGATATACAAACTCACTGAAAGTGTCCTTACTTTCCCCATGTTCGACATGCAACGTTTCTGGCAAGGCAAAAAGTTCTAGGGTCGCGATTTCTTCCACAAAAATAGCACCTTTCTGTTCCAGTCAAAGCAGCAGTTGTTGTAATAGATGTATCTATCTCAACACAACCAGTATATATCTCAACACAACCAGTATCTATCTCAACACAATCATTTATGTGAGTAGCAGCTGCAACATCCATCAGCCCCGAGTACGAAGCAGAGTGTTGCTCTGCCATTTCCAGAGCCCCAGCTTGATCAAAAGCGGCTTCTAGAGAGAGAAACGTGTTTTCTAAAAGTCGCTGACGATGCGAGCACACTTCAATCCGCTAATAAAGGCATCTCTGACGTATTCATTCATATTTTGCTCAGCCGAAACACTGCTCATTTGTTTTAAGACCTGAAGATATTGATCTGTAGACTCCTCGGCCAGTTGACGTCGTGTAGCCAAACTATGTCGGGTGTAGATCTCGTTCTTAGGCCTAACCTAAAAAGATTCCAAAATAGCTATAGCATCAATACAAGTTTTACATTCACTGATATACTGAAATACATTAAGTGCGACATAATTAGTTAATAATTGCAATTTACTATTTTCAGATACTCCATCAATATAGCCCAAGAAGTTTTCAAACGTGTGCTTCCAATGTACCCACTGCTTGTCAGCAGCTGTGGCAGATGGTTCCACGTCAAATCTCTCCGGTCTCAAATACTTGTCCATGATTATTTATATCTTTCTTCTACCCTTTGTTGATTAAATTAATGAAAAAAGTAATAACACTAAAACTCACCTTCATTGTAATTAGGCTTTAATCAACAAAGAAATATGGCTGTCGTTTAACCATACATGTTTCCTTTCCTACCTAAATCGAACAGTGATCATACCATAAACATACTCACAGCGGATGTAAACAATGCGTACTACTGCCAACTTCTGATACGTTAAAATTAGAATACAATACAATAATATCACATGTATATTTCCGAAAGAGTCATAATTGGTCTTTCAGCTTAAGCACTTGTTGCTAGAATCGTTTTATCGATTGCCGTAACAAGTGTTTAAAAGCTTAATTTTGTAACATCTGGTTCAGTGATTTCCATGGTATGGAGGTTCAGTCACAACTCATAAATAGGGGTTTTCTCTGGAACACCGGAGAAGAACAGATCTAAAAGAGTTCATTTTATTATACAAACGCAGTATGTTAAAGTAATTAATTTCCATAACCTTTTACCAACTATTGAATTCTCGGCGAAATTTAAAACTTCTGACAGTCAGGCAAAGAAAGAAAATGTCAGTGTCTTCATGAAACAGGCGACAGCAGGTGACTTTTTTATCATCGCCTATATCATCTGCTCTCCATATTTTTTAAAGACGTTAGTGCTTCTTATTCGAAAACTTCCATTTTAGACCAAAGAGTATTCTATGTCACATACTGTAGTCAGATCGTCCTTATAGTGACTAATTTTTGCATAAAATTTTTTTTGTAAGATGTTGAATCTGAATGTAGAAACACACACGAAAACAAATCCACCAAAAAATAGCTGTGAAGATTATGATTGGATTTTTGGATTGGAATTTTAACGACCACCGTGAGCAACTCAATGGGCTATAAGCAGTCGCCCGTCCCTAATTTAGGGTCACTGGTTCCAGGAAAGGGAGAGAGCCAGTGCCGTAAGACAAACACAACATCCATGCCTCACCGGGATTCGAACCCGGACCCCTTACGGACGAATGATCAGAGGCTTGCGCCTTAGACCACTGCGCCACCGGGGCGGCAAAGATTATGATGCTAACCCGTTAAAGGAGTGCGTATTTCAGCAGCACATTCATACTTGACTTTCAAGACTGACAGAAAAAATCTCGTCAGATCATCTTTTACATTAGAAGCAGCATCAATTATTCGGCTTTTATAATTCCTCCTTGGGAAAGTTACTGTTGTAAAAGATTTGTAGACCTCATGATAGGGAAGGTTTGTCCATTTAGGAGACTTAGCAAAACAATTACCATTATTCCGCCACTATTTCAAATAGTATACCGACTGTTCAAAGCTAAACTAAGTTTATGATCACATGTGTGAAAAAAAAACCCAGACATGATCACACTTTTTTCTTACAATCCACTGCAAGCCTTCCCATAACTACAGCACGGTTGGTCTACCATAACTGCAGAACCATCATAAGCTTAGGTTACAAGCTTCTTATACACTCAAATTTTGTCTGACTACTCAGATAAAAGTTGCGACAGGAAAAGTGCAACACGGTCACTTCAAAAATCAAAAAATTCTACAGGTTTTCGTTCAACGTTGCCATGTGTTGCAACAACATAAATAAATTCTTAACATTTTACTAAGGAAGCCTTTCAACTGTCACTCTCCAAAATTGAAGAAACGTGGCCGGGAGATAGTACGGAGGGCAAATACCAATGGGTGTATTTCCGTTTTTGCCCAAATGAACTGACAAAGGTGAACGAGTGTTTTAACTGACAAGGAAAGCCTTTCAACTGTCTCTCTCCAAAATTGAAGAAACTTGGCCAGGAGATAGTATTAAGGGCAAAAACCAATGGGTGTACTTCCGTTTTGGCCCAAATGAACTGACAAAGGTCAAAGAGTGTTTTAACTGACAAGGAAGCCTTTCAACTGTCACTCTCCAAAATTGAAGAAATGTGGCCAGGAGATAGTACTGAGGGCGAAAACCAATGGGGTATTTCCGTTTTGGCCCAAATGAACTGACAAAGGTGAACAAGTGTTTTAACTGACAAGGGAAGCCTTTCAACTGTCACTCTCCAAAATTGAAGAAACGTGGCCAGGAGATAATACTAAGGGAAAAAACCAATGGGTGTATTTCCGTTTTGGCCCAAATCAACTGACAAAGGTCAACGAGTGTTTTAACTGACAAGGGAAGCCTTTCAACTGTCACTCTCCAAAATTGAAGAAACGTGGCCAGGAGATAATACTAAGGGAAAAAACCAATGGGTGTATTTCCGTTTTGGCCCAAATCAACTGACAAAGGTCAACGAGTGTCTTAACTGACAAGGGAAGCCTTTCAACTGTCACTCTCCAAAATTGAAGAACCTTGGCCAGGAGATAGTACTAAGGGAAAAAACTAATGGGTGTATTTCCGGTTTGGCCCAAATGAACTGACAAAGGTGAACGAGTGTTTTAACTGACAAGGGAAGCCTTTCAACTGTCACTCTCCAAAATTGAAGAACCTTGGCCAGGAGATAGTACTAAGGACAAAAATCAATGGGTGTATTTCCGTTTTGGCCCAAATGAACTGACAAAGGTGATCGAGTGTTTTAACTGACAAGGGAAGCCCTTCAACTGTAACTCTCTAAAATTAAAGAACCTTGGCCAGAAGATAGTACTAAGGGAAAAACCAATGGGTGTATTTCCGTTTTGGCCCAAATGAACTGACAAAGGTGAACGAGTGTTTTAACTGAAAAGGGAAGCCTTTTAACTGTCACTCTCCAAAATTGAAGAAACGTGACCAGGAGATAGAACTAAGCGCAAAAACCAATGGGTATATTTCCGTTTTGGCCTAAAGGAACGGACAAAGGTGAGCAAGTGGTCTGAAAATGGTCTTAGAGCACTAGTAGAGAAAATCATCGAACGTATCACTGAACAATAAATGGCATGCAGAAAAATTAAACAGCATGTTGTTATATCCGTGGATAAAAATCGGATACTGTGAAAGTGATGACCTCTCTTTTGATAATGTTCAACGTATTTGTTTTTCAAATATCAATGACAATTTTCAGTACTGTGATAACTTTGGGATCTCACGTAGTTCTCATTGTTCTAAATGACTTTGCTTCGGTCATGTGTTCAATGCCACAAATGTTCATTTACACTTGTAATAAACGTTTTTGTTGCTTTGGTATGACCTATTTTGAATCATGGGGACATAGATGATATTTGGGGTTAGATATCACGCACCACAACACATGTTAGGTGATTTTTCCCACTTGTGCTCTAAGACCATTTTCAGACCCCTCGTTCACCTTTGTCATTTCATTTAAGCCAAAACGGAAATACACATCGTATGATCAGGTTTTTGTCCTTAGTACTATCTCCTGGCTACGTGTCATCAATTTTGGAGAGTGGCAGTTGAAAGGCTTTCCTTGTTCGATTTATTGAAAATATCGGTTGTTTCGCCCGAATTTACGGCAACAAAACCCATTGTCTAACTTCCTTTTTAATTTCATTTCCGAAAACACTGAAAATGCTCAGAAAAAAATAATTTTGGACATGTTTTGACGTTGCAGAAAAAATTAACAGCATTATGTAAATCATGATGCAGTTTACATTTAGCTTCAGCAAATAAATGTATAGGTTCCATATAGTTTTTAATCACCACAATCGCAGGAGTGATGTCCACATTTAAATAAGACTTTTTATTCGGCTAAGCGGCAAGTAGCATTCATTAAAAGACTTAGTCATATAATATACAACAGCCGTTCCATAAAAACTGAGAGTAAAATCACACAAAATGAGGAAACATTTAGAAAACGGTCCCATTTTTAGTCTACTTTTCAAAGCACATGACGAAGGCATTTTGTGGAAGATGCTTTAGTGCCCCTTGTACGGTTTGAGTAACGTCAGCATCTGTGTAGAATGTTGCGCCACGGAACTTCTCCTTTATTGTTGGAAACAACCAGAAATCGCATGGGGCGAGGTCACGACTTTAGGCAGGCTGCAACATGATTTCAATACTTCATTTCGTAAGAAACTGTTGAACACAAGCAGCCACATGTGGGCGGGCGTTATCATGGTGCAGGGTCCATTTGCTCACCAGTTCTGGTCGCTTAATCGATATGTGTCGTCGCAGACGCTTCAAAACTGAAATGTAATACTCAGCATTGACAGTAATTTGTGGAAGAACGGCATGCTGGTAGACTACACCTATATGATCAAAGAAAATTATCATCATCACCTTCCCAGCTGATTTGGTTTGGCAAGCTTTTTGGGAGGAGGCGAGCCTGTGTGTTTCCAGACATTCGTTGCGCACTTTGTGATGGGGTCGAAATTGTGGATCCATGTTTCATAGGCAGTTATTACTGTGTTTAGAAAGTTTAAATCCTTTACAATCATTTGTTTCCATTCCTGACACACCTGAACACCGGCTAAATGTTCTGTCGTCAGGTGATGAGGTACTCATCTGGAACACACACGATGCAGCAGTAATTTGTCGCGTAGAATGCGAAATACCGACCTTTTTTGAAATGTTAGTTGACGTCGCTATGTCTTCAGACGTCATTCGTCCATCTTCTTGCATGATTGCCTAAACAGTGTTAAGCAATATGCTCCGTAACAACACTTTCAGGTCAACCAGGCCTAGGAGCGAGTTCTACCGACAAACGACTTTTTTTTAAATTAGAGTGCCATCTGAAAATCGTTGACTCACCCAAACATTTATCTTTGTAACCTCTTTTCATTAAACTAATTGTTTCAGGAGCCGTTTTACCCAAACGACAGCAAATTTTTATCGCACAACGCATTTCACTTCGTAACTCTGAATCACGCACCTCAATAGTTGTATGGCGAAATGAAGACGTACCTTAAACAACTGCGCAATAACAAAACCAGAACCGTGTACCACGACTAATAACTGTTGTCATAGATACTTCCTTAATTCAGTTAGTCGTCTGTGTGGTAATTTTCCCCTTTGCTCTGTTGTCAAGTAAAAACAAATACTCTCAGTTTTATGAAACGGCCTTTGTATTTATTTATTTTGAATTTTCATTATATTTCCCTGTGGTACCGCTTAGTGTTTTGTAAAAACAAAGAATGGGAAAAATCTTCTCATTATTTTGTTTATGTGGAATTTATACCTTTTCATTTTTGTTTTTTCTCCTTCATGCTAATACCTGTAACACGAAAAACGTGGACACCACATACCTGAGGTTTTTTTATATTGCAATCCTGTATTTTCTAACAGAACAGTTGCAATTGTTTTTTTGTTTTTGTTTTTTTTGCTTTTGTGCGTAACGTGGAAACGACTTGGCTGTGATGTGAACTCAACGATTGCTTTATATCAAAGAATATCATTCGGCTTTCACAACTGATTTTGAGTGCGTAGTTCCAAAATCCACACAATGACAATCAACCATAATATTTAAAGCAAAGCTCACAAAGCAACAGATCTAGTGGCGAAACTGGAAGCAAGTGGTACTGAGCTGCGATATCGCGAACACTGCTCAGTACAACTAGCACGTGGTTTCCCAAATTGGTGTTTAAATCGCAGTTTTGCTCAATGTTGGAATATTGTGTTATATTTTAGCTTGGTGCTACAAAACAACCCTGAAAACTAATTGATTTTCGGCAGCGAAGAGTAATGCGTCGTTATAACTCTCTGATCTCCTTTCAGAACATTTCGTGCCAGTCTGGTGGCAAATTAGTTTATCTATTATACGTATTATTATTGATGTTTCTCTACATGCCTGTATACAAGCGCTCGTTTTGTCCGGCATTTAATCATTGCAGTTCAAGAACTGCACTTACCCAGTGTCCAACTCATATCATTCTGACAAAGTATCTCTCAGATCTTTTCTTTTTTTTTTATTTGTTTGGAGGTTTAACGACCACCGTGAGCAACTCAATGAGCTATAAGCAGTCGCCCGTCCCTAATTTAGGGTCACTGGTTCCAAGGAAGGGAGAGAGCCCGTGCCGTAAGACAAACACAACATCCATGTCTCACAGGTATTCGAACCCGGACTCCTTTCCGGACGAATGATCAGAAGCTATCGTTTAGACCACTGCGCCACCGCGGCTCTCTCACATCGTTTTCCCTGTCATTTCATCACAACACGTCAAAACTGATTTATTTTACCCCGTTATCATAATGCCTAACTTAAATTCCTTTTATTCCAGGATAAACCGTCTACTTTTACTTGTTTCAACCTTTTTAATACCTTGGCATATCTAATTAGAAACATTGCATTGTCAGACGAATGTACTCCCTCTCGGGAGAACAGGCAAGAAAAAGAGAAAAAAAAGTGATTTCTGCCTTGCAGAGACGCCATGAGTCGTCTGAATCATATAGTGCACCTCCAATCTTACATACTCTTTATACACTGCTGTCTGTTGAAAACGCAACATCAAGAAAAACCTGAGATTTTGAAGTGATATTTATAGGGTATGTTACTCGTACATATGTTACAAAACGTAATTAATCAGAAATATGGAACGGTAAGAACGTGGAAAACACAATACTCAGTACTTTGTGTACCCACCACGAGCGGCGATAACAATTCGTACACAAAGTGGCATCAACTGGAAGACGTTCTCGATCTCACACTGAGGAAGGTCATTCAATGCTGTCTCGATTCTTACCCACAGTTCCGCTTGGGTAACTAGCGACAGGGCCTGACGGGTCAGGCATCAAACGACCATATCCCACACTTGTTCAACTGGCAGTAAATCAGGCGAATGATATGTCAGTGTTCTACGAGCTAAAAGCATTCCGCGTCATCTGTGGTCGGCATTGTGCTGTTAAAAGCTGGCTCCGGAGCCCGTCTGAAGCTGTGACAGTATGTCGGTCTCCACAACTTTTGCGATGTATCGCTGGCTGATCATCGTTTTAGTAATGCGTAGGAGGTGAGTACGTGAATGGAACCCAACAGCACCCGCATCAGAATGTCCAGTGTCGGGCCCCTATGCCGATGCATAATGTATATCTCCAGCAGCCATTTACTCCGGTGTCGTCATACAAGGATATGTCTATCATGAGTCATCACGTTGAATCACGACTCGTCTATAAACACTATGCGCTGCCATTCATCACGCCAACGTCTGCGTTCTTTGCCCCATTGCAGCGCTGACATCTGTGGTTTAAGGTCGAGAGAAGTCAAAGTAATTGAGGCGAGCGATGAGGCCCATCGGAAGTAAACAGCATCGAACAGAGCTTGCAGACACTTCTTGATGTGATACAGACCTCCCACTTATGCAAACTCTCCGGACTTGGCTGTTCAGTCCACCAACGCTATACGGTGGAATGAATGGATGGCCTTCCCGTGTGTTCATCCGTTGTTGAGCTCCAGAGTATTCTCTTATCACTGACGTCATATTTGCTTCACTCCGTTCGCGTTTTGTCCAACAAGACCAGGGATGTCCAGGAAGGAAAGTCCGTCTTCCAGCTGTCCAACTCATCGGCCTCTCTTGAAGTCCGTCAGCTTTGCGTACGAGTTTCGCCTGCTTCAGCCGAACATACTCAACTACTACCACTACCTTACTACCACAATTCCTGTTAATCGACTATGGCAACTAATCCAGTGCGCCCGGCTTTTATATCTCTTGCGGGAGAGCTACCAGGGCTTGACTGGCACAAATCATCTCTATGTGCCCTGCGGTTTAATCATTTTCATGTCCACACGTGACTTACCCTTCCTTCGAGTTTTAGTCCAATCGCACACATTTCTCAGGTGTTGCATTTTCAACAAACAGCAGTGTACTTTCCTGGTTACCGTTCATAGAAACATAACTTCTTACACAGCTGAGACTTACTAAAAACAACAGTACCCAAAAATGTCCTGATTATGTAAAATACTAGCAGACTTGTTATGACGGTTACGAAGAATTAGTTTTTTAACAATATCAGATCAAAATGTGTCAAGATGGGAAATCATTGGAGTCCCTCATTTGAGGTCCTTACAGAGAAACCTTAACAGTTTTCAAGAGGAGAAATTCTTTTCAAACCAATTTAAAACTATATGTCTTATTTCGCATAAAAGATGATACTCATGGCGTGATATAATCTGAAACTGGTTGTGGAATTGAAGAAGCTGGAAGAACACGCCCTAACTATTTAAAACCCAGGATTGTTAACTTCTCACAATATATTACTGATAAAAACCCGAACCCTATTTTTATAAAAAAATGTATCGTTTTTATCAATATTAATGTTTTGAAAGAAGGACTCAAACTTTTATTGAATTTCATAGTGATGATCATTAATCTTTATGTGCTAGGCCATTCCACTCCTCCAAAAGAAAAGTACATGACCAGTTTAATTGGAGGAGATTAAGAACATCGAACATTTGTTTAATTTTATCAGGCAGCTTTTGCATAAGATTTACTTGAAGACTGAATGAAAAGAGAACCGCTCAGAAGAGGTTCTTTATGCTCAGTGAGATACACAAAAAATGTTTGGTTTACCTTTGAAATGCGGATTTTATATCTTTACTTAAAATTCACAGAAAATCTTTATGTATATTAAAATCCCTAAGTATTCTAACCATCTCGGTATTCGAATTCCTTTCGGGAAAATAATAAATAAACATATGAAAATAAAACAGCCAAGTCAGACTCAGAGAAGCGATCTGATGTCCACAGAAAATACCTTTCTCTGTATCTCAAAAAAAAAATAGTCTTTCTGCCGAAGAAAATAAGTGGAAAAAGTCGTATAAACTCCGTATGAATTTTGAGAGAGATTTTCTTTTAGGATGCTGAAGGATAGTTTACTTCGATTCCATTCAATAGGATCGATGTATTGATTTCCTGATGTAGACCTCCCCAGGGACAGGTCCGAAGAACTACCCTTAGCTAGGCCCCTAAGGGATCCACTTCTTTGTTCTGCTCACTTGGGTCTACTTGGGAAAGCGTACCTCTCGAATAGACGTTACCTAGGTAACGCCATGTCATCGGGACTCTCGAGGAAACACGTTATCTAAGTGGCGAGAAATTCCGACACGATTAAACGGAAAGGAATCAGGGGAGAACGGACATCCATTCTTATGAAAAATTTATCTAGATTGCAGAAAGATTTTTTCTCATGGATCATAGAAGGTGAATTTCACTAGTTTCTCGAGGAAAAAATATCTCTGTGCGTCCGTCTCATGACTTTCACTCGAAGCATAAAAATATATTCACAAGTTGTAAGTAAAATCAAAGAACAAGTGACATGGAAAAATGTTTGAATTTGTTCACTGATTTTTGTTATGGCTACTTCATTTCTATACTGTCTAGCTATTTTTATTGAAGAGAATAATCATATTTCAGAAAAAATTGCGAAAAAGAACGCACTGAAGAAAAGTTGAACTTGGCGTAACTCATCTAGACCACCAAAATACATCACGCTGTTTATTAACAGAACCCTCTAGAGGAATTTATTTGCATAAATTTTGAGAAACCTTTGCCACCAATGTTGCCCGTATATACATCTTTTGAACCCAGATATTAGGGACGACTTATAAATGTTGCTCACTCACAGTTCCGCATTAATTGAATTCACACATGTCAATTGCTTCACTTTCATTCCCCAATTTTGATCAAATGCCAGAAATCATTCTGTGAGGCGCAGAGGACTAATTTAATACGATGCAATTTGGTACACATTCAAAATATGATAAATAAGTCATAATAAATTTTAGTGTTTTACATGAATTTTGCCTGGCTTGTTTTTCACTCAAAACAATCGTTATACCTGATTAGTGTTATGTCCACATATACAGTATGAGGGTGTCTTAGTAAAGTGATGATGCAGTGTACACCTCTTTCGGAAATAAATTGTTTTTGTAACATTTTACCAAGAATCCAAAATTGCGAGTTATCATAGCTTTTACATTACTTCCTGTCTTCAAGTAAGATATGTTTACGTAAGTGATGAGGTTGAACAGTAAGTAATAATTTACAAGACGAAATATAACTTGCGTCATAGATAATATTCGCTTTATCTGCGTAGCACGTGTCACATAAATTTAGATAGAAAAGGCAAATGCTCGAAACATTTTTCACTGAAGAATAAAGTTTTCCAGTTCAGTGCTGTCTTTAAATGGAAGAGTAATATTTGACGGCGAGAAATGTGAAACAGTATTTCATATAAGAAAATTGTTCGGAAATATGCTAGGATATCAAGGAATACTTAAATGCAATGTTGTGTCAACAGCTCTTTCTGCAAGTACGAATAATTGCTGTTAAGAGTTGCTGAAACTTCATGAAAAAAATGCCTCTTTATTTAGCAAATCCAGTCGGAACCTAGCTCAGGAAGAAACACATAATAATATTTTCATGAAGTCGAAATTTTTCAACCGTGAAAAAGGAGTGAAAGATAATATCCTAATTTTACGCAAATTCAGTAGCTGGCACGAAAAATACATATTTGACCTGTACCTGTATACATGCGTATGAACATACTTCAGTACGAAGAGCTGTCGAATTTTGAGGAGGAATTACCTTCTAATTTTCAAAACCATAACATTCATAATATTGCGCTAAACAACACCAGTATATGCTCCCATTTCATGTTTTTTTCTGTCACGAAGTGTGCGAAGTTATCGCGCGAACTCTCTTATGAACGTATGAACAGAAACGGTTGTGCGCAGAACTAAAACGCTGGACATGTAAGCGGAGCGAAACCTTTGAAATGCACTAATTTTGCTAAGTTAAAAAAAATGGCATTTTGCTGATAAACGACAGCAAAAATACGTAAGGTGGTGACCTATAGCCTAGAGTTATGATAGTCGGCTTGGAATCCCAAGTAAAGCATGAATGCTGCAGCTGCTTTTCGGGTCTGGTGCTATCCTTTCCTTAGACCTTAAATCAGAGGTGACAGAATTTTCCAAAATCTTGGCCACAGCCAATGCCGTACCTATCGCAGGAAGAGGGTACCAGAATGCGTAGTTGTCCCCCAAGAATGGCCATACTAAGAGCGGAAGTTCTTGTTCTGTGGGGCTTAAAAACAGAAACGAGGAGCGTGTATTTAATGAAAATTGTGAGTGAAAATGAGACCTACACACATCAGTAATTTCTTCTTTAAAGACATCAGTTAGCCGCATGTACAGTATTCCTCGCAGCTAATAAGGGTACAGTGTAGCACTGTGTGAGGTGTGGACTCCTCATATGTATGAAAGGAATTGTTTGAAATAACGGATAGAGGCATACATAAAAATATGACGATATCTTTAACCTTCTTCATCTTTCCGAATACTGATGACTTAGTCGTTTGTGCTCTGTCTCAGAGAGTTCACTCTGAGCGTTTAACCTTGAACAGAATTTTTCCAATTCCAACTCTCAAAGCGGCTTCCTATTGTTACGTTTACAGTCTGATACGTGTTCGTTCGTTTTTCTATTCTACATTTCTGCGGAATGCTGTCGTCAGCGTTCACATAACGTTTACGTTTTACTTGATATTTACAACCGTTGGCCCGTTGGTATTTACATTGACTCCACATTTTTAATAAAATTATGTCAAAAACCGGAAATGAGATTTTTGAACGATCATAACACTTTTCTGTACCGGAAGAAAGTCAAGGCTGCCTACTCTCTGAATGTAATTGTGGAACGTTTAAGTCGACGGGGCCTAAATTCAAGTGTCGACCCCTTCCCCCTCCCTCGAAAGGTAAATTTCGTTTCGCCCTAGGTGTCAGTATTGTTCGATGAACTACTTAAGTTCTATGCAAGATTGACGAAAAGCAGGACAACTTTGTTGGACTAAAGCATGCATGCTTGGCGTGTTGCCGCTTGCTTGGATCCACAATTTTTGGAAACCAAGCAAGCAATGACACTCCATGTTTGGGCAATTTAATCTTGAAACTACGGTTCTTGAAGGATGAGCCCGTTAGACTTTTCCTAATCTCTTTCTTGGGAAGGAGGGAAATACAGTGTTTTTATAACTCTCCATTTTCCTTAAAAAAATCATTGCTTCTCTTACATCTGGCACTTTGACAAATACAGAATTTAGCAGGCGTACCTATAATCTAGTCAAAATCCATCTTGAAATTATTTATTGTTCTCTGCCAGAACAGAGAATTGGACAAAGGAACTGCCGCATTCCAGATTCTTAATACGCTAGTTTGTAGCAACTACAGAACTTGTGTTACATGTATCAGGAATGGGTCAACAAACAGCTAGTACATTTTATTTTTGCTTAGGTATTTAACGACCGCCATGAAGATTTTTAAAAGTCGTCGGTCCCACATTTGGGACCACTGGTTCCAGAAAAGGTGGAGAACCAGTGCCGTAAGACAGACACACTACTCATGCTTCATCTTAGACTCGAGCTCTGCGCCATCTCAGCCGAATGGAAAAAAGCTAGCGATCACCGGGAGCGCACAGGTAGTATAGGAGAAAACTTATAAGTTATAATGTTTTCGATGAAATACTTGTATTTATGCTACGCGCTTGAAAGTCAGTACCCTTAAAACATTACTGATCGTGCATCAGTGATACCTGTTACAGCGCAGCTTCTTCTTAACGTTACGCTCCGGAAAACTAGCACAATATCGTTAATTACAGAATGAGCAATATCAGGCTTTCTAACGACCAGAAGAGAATAGTCAACTTACATAAACAGAAAGAGCCTTTATTTGTCTCTAAGGCACATAACTCGAACACCTCATCAATGTTAATAATCAGTAACCAACAAGTTAACTTCGGAACATTCCACAGCCCTACACTTCAAGTTACTTCAAATTACTTCTACAGTATGAATTTCTGACTACCACTGTAATTTCGTCAAATATATATACCTAATAGATATATTATCTTTAGATAGTATACCTACATTATTTAAAGTATTCGGACACTACCAAATATTTGCATAAGTGCAAAGAGCGGTTGCGCAGGAAGATGCGCAGTGAGTGGAGAGGTACGCATATAAAGCTGAGATGCTCTGTTGTTACCGGTACCCTTGAAGCGGACACCACGCGTGGACGTGAACTTTCCGAGATCCAGCGTGAGCAGGTCATAGGATGTCATTTGAGTAATGTTTCCATACGGAGCATTGCAGCTAAACTAATCATACCAAAATCGATATCAAGTGATGTCTTGAAGAGATGGTGCAAATACAGAAAAAAGAAAAAACAAAAACCGCTAAGGAAGTCCATAGAAACTGACGGAACGTGGCAGAAGAGCCATGGTAAGAAATGTTAAGAAATCCCATTGTTCCTGTGCCCTTTCTATCGCTGCTGAAGTAGGAAATGCTTGTAATGGCTCTGCCTGTACCTTAAGTATTCGCAGAGAGTTGCACAGTGTGAGTTATCATTGTACAGCAACGGCACACAAGCCGCACATCACTATCATGAATGAGAAGCGCCGTTTGGAGTGGTTTGTCTCCCCTCGTTCCTGGCAGTGTGCAACTGGAAAGCTGCTCTTTGGAGTAATGAGTAACACTTTTCACTCTTCCAATCTGATGAGCGTGTTTCAATTTGGTGACAGCCCAGTGAACAATTTTCTTCTGACTGTGTTCTTCCAACTGTTAAGTTTGGCGGAGGCTCCACCATGGTATGGAGTTGTTTTTATGGATAGGACTCGGCCCGTTGGCTATTATACCACAAAACATGAACTCTGATGTGTACCTTGGCGTTCCAAATAATTTTACCCTACTAACATGTGGCAGTATTATGGATATGACCGTTGTGTCTTGCAACATCATCGAGCTTCCTGCCACATTGCACGGCGTGTGCAGGACTGGTTTCTTGAAAATAAGGTGGAATTGTTACAATGGCCTGCTCAGAGTCCTGTCCTTAATCCCATACAACACCTCTAGGATGAACTAGAGCGTTGGATACGAAGTCAACAACAGCGACCGTCTTCGCTCCCCACTCTGGCAGCAGCTTTGCAGGACGAAAGGTGAGCCATTCCTGTCGAGAACTTACCGGAAATTTTTTTAATAGTATGCCTCGACGTATTGCTGCTATCATACAAGCAAAAAGGTAGACCGACTAACTATTAATTACCAAAAGTATTCAGGAACTACAATATCCCAAAGCATTGTAGTGTCTGAATACTTTTGATAATATATATATATATATATATAATATATATATTGAGTTGAATAGAAAGTACTGTCCAATGACGAGGTACCCGAAGTCAAAGCTCTGGCCACAGCGCACAATGGTCACTGTGATTGCGCAACACATCCGTACGACATTAGCAGGTGGGTGGCTTAAGTCAGTGGTAGTTAGCTGTTAGCAGGCGAAGAGTGCAAGCGACAGCCAAAATCGAAGTGGACAAGGAACACATCCGCCATTGTATGCTGTATGAGTTTCATCTGGGTAGCATCCCCGTAAGTACCGTAAGGAACATGGGTGTGTACACTAATGTCATATCCTATCGTTAGAGCTGTGGTTGGTTCAACTGTTTCGAGAGGGAAATTTTGACCGCTCAGGCCGTTCCAATGCCGGAACACCCGCAAAAGTAGATATGAACATTCTGAAGACCTTAGTGGAGACCGATCTACGTGTGACTACGTGGGAGTTGGCTGAACAGCTGGGGACTACACGCATGACCATTATCACGCACCTGCGTCAAATTGGGAAGGTGCACAAGAGGAGAGTTTGGGTACCCCATCAACCCACAGTTGAGCAAAAAGCAAATCGCATGAGTGCATACATTTTTATTCTTGCACATAACCAAGTTGAACCGTTCTTGGACCGCATTATGACAGGTGACGTGAAATGTGTCCTGTATGAAAATGGCAGCGCCCGGAAACAGTGGTGGGCCCAAAACAGAAGCCCATGCAGACCTCCAAAGCAGGCCTATACCCATGTAAGGTCCTGCTGTCTGTTTGGTGGGATATGCGTGGTGTCGTGTTTTTAAGCTAATGCCAGATAACACCACTGTCACCGACGATGTGTACTGCCGTCAGTCGACGATCTGCACGCATCGCTTAGGCCGAAACGACCACCACTGCTGAACCGCAAGGGCATCTTCCTAGAGTAGGATGGAGTTAGACTTCGCACAGCACGAGTGACTTATTACAATGTCTGGAAGCTGCTACATCATCCTGCCTATTCCCCAGACAAGCGCCTTGCAACGTTTACGGTTGTTGCCGCATTCCCTGGACGAATAGCGGTTCACCAACCGGGACAATGTCAAACGTACACTTACTCACTTCTTTGCGCCCAATCCGCCACAATCCTAGAGAGACAGTATCCAACAGCTGCCCAGACCATTGGAGCTGGCCGTGGCAAACGATGGCAACTACATTTTGGACTGATTTTTACTTGTATATACGATAATTAGCAGTGTTCTGTTGCCTTGCATTTACAGACATTATTTTCTTTCCAACCCAATACAGGGGTGGGCAAAAGTAGGTTTACAATTGTTCGTATGGAAAAATACATGCAGCTTATGATTATTGCAATAGCTTTATCAACTCAAAGTAATGTCGCAATGCCACAGTATACTTACAGTAGCGAACAAAAGTATTTGGCGAAACACTTTTTTGACCATAACTGTTTTTTCTGCTGGACCGAATCGGATCATTTTGGGATATGATATGTGTCATTCAGTTGTAAATACGACCCATATGCAGATGGATCGGAAACCTTAACACAGATCAGGCACCGAGCTTAATCGCAAAGATCATACAAATTGACCAGCAAAGTAGGTGTGTATCACATTCATTTAATGCAACGATAACAGAAAACAAGTACGAGAAAACGACAAATCAATAACTAATATTTAGTGGGATAACCACGAGACTTAATAACAGCTGCACAACGGGCCGGCATCGAGTCCACTAGCTTCTCGACGGTGAACTGCGGAATTCGCGCCCATTCTGCAGACAGCTGGTCGAACTTATGGGCCCTATTCCGGCAGGCTTTCTTCGCACATCGTCTCTCCAGAACCTCCCACATGTGCTCGACGGGGTTGAGGTCTGGAGATTGGCTTGGCCAGTCTAGAAGTAAGACCTGTTGCTGCTGGAAGGCTGCCTTCGCTACTCTGGAGGTGTGCTTCCGGTCGTTGTCTTGCTGCATGATCCATCCGGGTGGCATGTCCTGGTCTGTCCATGGGAAGACATCGTTGATGATCATGTTCGTGTAGCTCTGGCCAGTCATTATTCCGTCAGTCTTGATGATGGGGCCCATTCCATTGCGAGAGAAGGCGCCGTAAACCATGAGCGATCCTCCTTCGTGCTTGACAGTCGGCTGAATGAACTGGGGGTTGAATCTCTGGCCACACGGACGTCGCACGTATCGGATGCCATATCTTCCGAACAAGTTGAACTTGCTCTCGTCGGTGAAAAGCATCTTCCTCCAGTCCGCCACGGTCCAGTGTCGATGACGGCGCGCGAACGCGACTCTGGCTCGTCGATTCTTGACTCCGATGAGTGGTTTCTTGGCAGGGCGTCTTCCATTCAATCCACCAGCAATGAGACGACGGGAGATGGACATTCGGCTGACGTTCAGGTCGTCGATATCGCGGAATTCGGTGGCGATGTCCACAGCAGTCAAGGTGTAATCAGCACGAGATCGACGGAGGATGCGTCTATCCTGACGCAACGTAGTGGAACGAGGCCTACCACATCGCGGACTGTTCTCGACGGTCCCAGTCTTCTTATAACGTTGCAGGATAGCTGAAATGAACTGGTGTCGGATCTTCAGAGTCCTCGCAATGTCGGTGACGCGCATTCCGGATTTCATCATGTTCAGGGCCGCCTGGCGAGCTCCAACAGGGATCTCCGCCGTTTTACCTATTTCTGAAAACCTAAGATTGACTTATTATTACACTACACATCAGAAAACCGTCAAAAATCACAAGAAAAACATTAATACATGCAGCAAATAAATGGGTCATAATTGGCGAATCTTGAATATGGCCCATTTAGAACGACAAATTTGCTCTGCGCGAAATACAAACTACGCGGCATTGTAACCCACGAATCAACACATATCATATCCCAAAATGAACCGATTTGGTCCAGCAGAAAAAAATTATGATCGAAAAAGTGTTTCGCCAAATACTTTTGTTCGCTACTGTAGGTACAATCTCGTAAGTGCTCAAATTTTCGGCCTTCATTAATTACACATTCTTGTAGTTTGCTTGCTACACTCAAACACACTTTAGCACACAGTTCTTTATTGTCATCAATTTCTTGACATGCTTCTCTTATACAGCAAGTCACCTCATCCACAGTACGTGGTTTTCGTGAAAAGACTTCATCTTTCACAACACATAAAAGGAAGTCTATTGGGGTGAGATCTGGGGATCGTGGTGGCCATTCCACTGGCCCTCGTCGACCTATCCACCTGTTAGGTAATTGTTCATCAAGAAACTCACGCACTAGCACTGCATAGTGTGAAGGAGTTCCGTCTTGTTGAAAGAAGAAGTCATCATTATCATGCTGCCATGCTGCCTTTGTAATTGTGGTGAAACAGTGTTCCGCATCATGTTAAGGTACAGATCGTGTGTAACAGTTGTATTGAAAAATATAGGTCCAAATACCCCTTTACACGAAAGACCCGCCGAAACTGTAATCCCCCGGTTAATTCAACTGTCCTTCTATCGTTACATGGGAATTTTTCTTGAATAGTAGACACACATGTGCCAAATCACAGCACCTGATAGTTTAAAATAAGCTTCATTGGACCGCGTAATTTTATCAATGATGCCATTTCCTTGTCTTTCTTCGCGCGGAACCACTTCGCAGAATTGTAAACGGCCATCCGGATCATCCTCTAATTACCCAGGAAGCAATCTTGGCCGATACATTTTCAAACCTGAACGTTGCATTAGACGACTCAAAGATCTTCGGGAAATGCCTAACTCAATATTTTTTATTTTTTGGGATTCTTCATAAATGATTTTTTGGGATTCTTCATAAATGATTTTTTGGGATTCTTCATAAATGCCTGACTCACTAACATTTCATTTTCCTGGGTGATAACACTGACCAGTCGACCACATTTTGGAGTATTACAGATGGATCCAGTTTCATCAAATTTATCGCGTATTCTGTAAATTGTTTATCTACTTGGTGGAGATGCATCAAATTCTTGAACCCATTTCTATGGAATCTTTTCGCCATTCTCTTTCTTCCAGTACTATTTAACTATCCACTTTCGTTGGTCGTTGGTTAAATTACCAGTCATCATTACCTAAAAGATGAATGATAAGTAAGGATACGAAATAATAATAATAAGAAGAAGGACACTAATAAGAAGACAAATAATACAAATAAATAACACAACAATTAATAAATAAATAATGCAAGAATTAACTCTGTGTTTCACGTACTCACAACTGTAGACCTACTTTTGCCACATCCTGTATATATACAGATGTAATATAGCTATTCTTGACAAAGGTGCTGCGTTATATACATTCTTATCTTTTTATCTTGTCAAATAGTACACACGTCATTGCATTCAGACTTTATTTGTACAATTAGAAATAACATTTAATGACTGAGAACATATATCGTTAAGGTTGAAACACTTAAAGAGAACGAACTCAAAATTTACAAAGGGGAAGAAACTAAAAATGAAAGTTAAATTAAAATGTACGTCATAAAATTGGAAGAAAATGTGTAATCTTATGTTAAGCATTTCATATTATTAAAAAGTTTCGTTATGGGACATAACTTATCGAAGGAAATGTGCAAAACTGTGATTTGGACAAAACGCATTGTCATTTAACAATGTACTATTGAGAAAATGGAAAGGAACTTTTAGAGGTTGCAAGAATTGTGAAAGTGATATCGGAAGCTAGAAAAAATGAAAGCAGCGAGATTAAAATGTTCTAATTAAACAAAAACCGATGAGAAACACACTTTTTGTGCTGCTATGATTTGTGTTTAGAAGGTAGAAAATATTTACTCTTAGTTCACTGTGTTCTGAGTTTTAGAAAACCAGTAGCAAAGAAAGTGAGTTTCCTTCATTGGCGGAACAGCAAAAGGGAGAATTGACGAACCTGCTGACGCCTGATTTATGGCATCTTTGTACAGCTGGACATTTGCTGCAGGCTACTTTCAGGGAGAAATTGTTTCCTAAAAAGGGAATTCTCTCTTTAATCGAAGGTTTCCTTCCTAAAAAGTTGAGTGACATTTTAGTTACGAAGCTAAGCATATTTTACGATTGGGAGACGTATTTTTTTAATTTCTGAGGATCTTTGAAGTAAACAAAAGCTAACTGTTTTGCTAGCTGGGTAGGTAATGTTACACAGCATGGTCGTGAGACCTTGCGAAAATTGGTACTGATCACGGAAATTCAAGTAATATTTCTTGTTTTCAGTTAAATGTATCGACTATAAAGTGATTTCAAGCACATGAAAAAAAAACTTTTCGTTTGTAGATTTGCAGAGCAATTAATTTTTAGTTGCAAAGCTCATTTCAGACTTAGATTAAGGTAGAAGTAAGACAGACTGTAATGCACAAAAATAAATGAAACGACAATTTGATTTCTACTAAAGTATGTAATAATATAAAAAACAGATATAGTCAGATATGAAATGTTCAAATGATTTTATATTACTGTAATCTAATACTATCTTCGATCTTTACTCTAAAAATCTAATACCGGCTTCCATCTTTACACTCAAAATCTAATATCGGCTTCGATCTTTACACATTTAAATTCCGAAATTTAATACTAGATTCGATCGTCACTTTTTTAAATACCAGTATTAAATGTAGAGAACAATGATTTAAGAAGTTATTTGATGTCATTTTGAGGAATGCTATTCCGGAATTGTCCTGCTTGTGTCCACCACTTTAAAATGAAAAATGCTCATTTATCGAGCTTGAGATTCGATGCCTTCGAGTTGCGTTCCAGACAGAGAGAGGACACATCTGGATTTTTCTAAAGCCATAGGAGCGCCATGAAGTACCAATCTGCTAATGTTCGAAGTACCAATCTGCTAATGTTCGAAAAGTATGTTTGTAACCATTAACCTTTGAAGCAACGAATTTTTCTTCATACTACCTTCGAGAAACATGAGAATGGTTTTCTTGTCATATGTAATCTCTTCTTAAAGTATTGAACCGGAAATCTGAGATTTATGCATTTACCGTAGAAGTTCCTTATCTCTCTCACTCTCTCTCTCTCTCTCTCTCTCTTCTCTCTCTCTCTCGTTTCCTTCCTCTGTCTTGGCCGCCTTTTACCACTCATTCCTTCATCCCTCACGCCGTTAACACTCATTTCTTCATACCTCATGCCCAGACAAAAGACAAAAACGCTCATTTTTTAATAATATGAAGGATATTCTAGCTTCCAACTTAACTGTGAACAAATTCTCGGAGGATATTAAAAATGATGACCAGTGGTGAGAAGCAAAAAGATCAGTTCAACTCAAGAACACAACCTGCCTCCGTTCTAGCAAAAGAACGAGATTCGTACGAAGTGTCATGTTGTGTTCAATACCTATTTTAATCAGAAGGTGCTCTGCTGTTCAACAAAATCATCCGTCTATGTTGGTCGCGTTTTTCAAATGATTTACATTTTCAAAATCGATTTTTGTAGAAGACCCTGTTTCTGGTATTCGTACCTAACTTCCATCCTCTTTTCCCTTTGTCCAAGATCGATGAAATGCAAGCAATTGTGATCTCTTCTAAGGATATCGAGAAAGGGCATTCCACTGTGTTCCAGACTAACTATTGGTGATCTTCTTAATTCTGTTAGTTGATCATGAGAAGTACTTCCTCATTTTCTGGGCCTTCATCTATAAATTCAATACATTTAAAGGAAATGTTTCAAAACTATTCACATTTTTGGTGGAAAAAATTAGTTTCATGTCAAGGATTTGTTCATTACTGAAAGCAGCCCGTTTGATTCTGAATCAACATGTCTAGAAACTTAATCAAATAATTTTAAAAATCATTTCAATGTTATCACCAAATTTATTCCCTATTGAAGATGCTCAAACTGTATGTTTATGCGAGAAGTGATCTAAGAATTATTTTCAAACAGATACTATAGAGTCAAGAAATTCTGGAAATGTTTATCATTTTTGATATAGTTACTATTAGTTTCCAATTTCTCTTATCATTTATGTTGCGATTAATGCGTAAAATGTCTTTTTTGCGTAAAATATCAAAACTGTGCAAAAAAATTATTATAGTATTTATTGTTCATTGATTAAACTGATTTTCTGCTCAGCCTTTGGATTAAGCAGAAGTAACTGTCAGGTCACTGGATCACCATGAAATAATTTCGAGTAATAACTTGAGTGTGTAAATTCACATAAACGAAACAGTTTTGCAAAATTTGAAAACTTTATATTGTTGAATAGGGCTCACGTTAGGTCTACTACATCTGACTAAATCTAGTCTCGGACAGAGGGAGGTTATCAGCAAAAGCCTTGCAACTGATTCAGGAGAAAAATTAAATATGAATGAAAAAGTGGTGTCTTTAATTTCACGAATCTCCATTCATGAATTAAACATAACTTCGCGTTATCGAATTCGTGTCATCAGAGATAGACAAGAACGAAACGCTCTATAATAAGAAAACTATCTGAGAACGTTCAGCATATTTTACATAGGGAACTTTCGTTATTTGAAAATTTTGTGAGCCGCAAGTTTCTTCTCTGGAATTTCGAAGTGCCTAAAGTCAGGTCGAAAGAAAGGGAATTGTACGTGACAACTCATGCAGTTATTTCTAGACAAAAAATATTGCATTGGTTGCATCTACACTAAAGCAGCAAAGGATTAAGAACACCCATACGTACGTACGTAACTACGGCGTTCAGGTGGCTATATAAACAGGTCATTGCAAAGATTCAGACTTGAATCCAGCGTAGATAGAGGCAGTGTGGGAAACACGTGTGATTTAAGAGACTTTGAAAGAAGCATGATAGTGAGTGCCAGAAAGACAGGTGTAAGCCTTTCATAAACGGCAGACTTCGTCTATGCAAGAACAACTGTATCGAGGGATTACAATGTACAATGAGCGGTGCACAAACAACAAGACCAGCAATCAGCGGTTTTTCTTTGGGCGGAAACAACTCGCACATTTTCGATGGCAACGACGGCTGGTGAGATTGTACGCAGCAACAGACGAACTCCATTGCATCAGGTAACCGAGCAGTACAGCAGCGGTATCGAGAGAAGAGTTTCAACATACACAATCCGCCGCACCTTGGCAGGAATTGCATATGGACGCAGCAGTCCCGTTCGTGAAACATTCGTCTCTCCAAGAAACCAACGAATTCACCTGCGGTGGGCAAACGAGCACCAATACTAGACTCTACGGTAATGGAAAAAGGTCGCTGCTCCGATGAATCATGTTTTCAGTTAGTAATCGCCGATGGACTGGCTAAAATATGGCATCAACTGCACGAACTGATGGATTCCTGCCTGCTATCTAGCTTTGTTTTTTTGGTTTTTTTGATTGGAGGTTTAACGACCACCGTGAGCAACTCAATGGGCTATAAGCAGTCGCCCGTCCCTAATTTAGGGTCACTGGTTCCAGGAGAGGGAAAGAGCCAGTGCCGTAAGACAAACACAACATCCATGCCTCACCGGGATTCGAACCCGGACCCCTTACGGACGAATGATCAGAGGCCATCGCTTAGACCACTCCGCCACCGGGGCGGCCTATCTAGCTTTAACCGTATGAGGTGGTAGAGGTGGCGCAATGGTCTGAGGTCTGTTTTCATGGCGGACATTGGGCTCTTTAATACTTCTGGAACAGCATTTGTATGCTACGAAGTGTCTTAATATTATTGTGGACCTGGCACACCTACACATGTGCACGGTGTTTGCGGAGGCTTCTTAAGAGAGGCTGTTTCCAGCAGGATAATACGCCATGCCAAAAAGCTAGGATTGCCACACAGTGGTTTCAGTAGCATGAAAGCAACTTCAAAGTGCTAAAATGACCGTTCACAGTTCTCCGGATATTAACCCAATTAGGTAATTGGATTAATAGAGTCCCCTCGGTTTCTAAACATCTCTACTATTTTATTATAATGATTAAATTAGAAAATTAAATCCTTTAATTTTTCACTAAAATTCTTAATTTCATGTGGCATGAGAATGAGATAGCTATTTGTAACAGCTACGCTCTTCCACTGAACGTTTGGCACTTGACGCACACCATGACACCCGTTTAGCTCAACATACCAGCAGAACAATATCAATACCTTGTTGAATACATGCCACATCGAATCAAGGCTATTTCGGAGTATAAGGGCGGCCCAAAACATTGATAGAAGTAGTACTTATGTAGTAATATATTACTGAAGTAGTAATTATGTTCATAATAATTTACTACTTCAGTGTATAGTGTTGAGGTACACACACTACAGATTGAAATTACGCATATTTTTCTCAAAGTACTCTACGTAAGCAATGGGATGTGTTTAAGACTTTAATTTCTGTCAAGTTACCTGGTGAGTCATGATTCCTTTTCCGTCAATGTTCTGTTGGATGGTGATGTACATATCTACCCAGACAATTCTGCGAACGGTGGAAGCTGGCCACATGCTCTTCTAGCCGTGACATTCTCAAGTGCCATCCGTAACTTCGGTTGAATGGTTGAATCTGTTAAACTCCCTTTGCCAAGAATTTTTGATTTCATTTCAATACTGGAAAAGTTTCGGTGCATCCACAGAAGGGAAGTGATTTTCAAGGAAATGTGCCTTTTTACTGTCTTTCATATTGAAGTGAAATCTTTTAAATACTGATGTGAAACTGAATTAACCATTCGAATCTTTTACTGTACTCGGGAATGTTCTCTACTTTCCAAGGTTTAAATGTCGCCACAAAATTCTGGGCAATTCAGGAAAACCGATAACCTTCGTATTTTTAGCACGTCTTTTGCAAAAAAAGATCGGGCTTATGTTACCGGTTTGTCTGTCCGTATGTCCGTCAGTCCGTCCGTCTGTATCCACGCTATCTCTGTAATTATTAGTCCGCTTTGAAAAATTCTTTTTGCATTGGGAAGCTTGAAATATGCAAATGATGATCCTTCATTTCATTTCTTTTTACGATGTACAATTTTGCCGCTAGAGTGCGTAATGCAGATGATGTTAAATTCAAAAATACGTTTTATTCCACATATTTGCTTCTAAGCATCCGATTAAAAAAATTCTTTCATCTTTCGATTCCATTTATGTCGAAGAGTATTTTAGATACAGTTAATTTTTCAAATTGCGCATAGATTTTCCGCTAGAGGGCGTAAAATTAAATTACATTTTCCCCGATAACACTTCTTCTAAAACTCCGATTTCAAACATATTTGCTTCAGCGAATGCACCTTGTGATGGAAAATCTTTTGCATATAATTTCAAAGTTTTGGTAAAGAATACTTTAGCCACCAGGGAGCTTAAGTGTTAATTTTTGCTTCTGATGTATTTGCCATAAAATCTGAGCTTCTAAAATATCGATTGAAAAAATTATTTCGTGGACTGATGCCACTCACATCGATAAACTTCTTTGGAATATTTTCTTCTTAAAATATTCCATAGTTTCTCCGCCAAGGGGCGTAGATATATATTTAATTTTCGTCAATATCTCTACTTCTAGGAGTTTGATTTGAAAAATTCCTTCTTTGTTGGATAGTGTTTTCAGTCTGACACGCTTTACATATAATTTCAAAATTTTCAAGTAATTCATAGACTTTCCGCTAGGGAGCATAGAGGTAAAATGGGTTTCCCCTATATCTCTGCTTCTAAATCTCCGATTGAAAAATTCTTTCCGCACCGGATACAGCTTCTGATGGGAAATCGTTTGCACATAATTTCTAATTTTTGTAAAACAAATAGTTTGGCCGCCAGGGGGCGTAAATCTTAATTTCCGCTTCTGATGTATTTGTAGCAAAATGTGAGCTTCCAAAATCTCGATTGAAAAAAGTCGTTTGTTGATCGATGGTACTCATGTCGACAACATAATAGAAACATTTTCTTCTTAAAATAATGCATGGTTTCTCTCCCAGGGAGCGTAGATGCATATCCTATTTTTGTCAATATCTCTACTTCTATGAGTCCGATTTAAAAAAATTCCTTCTTTGTTGGATAGTGTTTCCAGCGTGACATGTTTTTCACATAATTTCAAAATTTTCAAGTAATTCGTAGACTTTCCGCTGGGTGGCGTAAATGTAAATTGCTTTCCCCCCTACATCTCTGCTTCTAAATCTCCTATTTGAAAAATTCTATCTGCACCGGATACAGCTCTTGATGGGAAATCCTTTGCACATGATTTATTATTTTTGTAAAAAACGGTTTGGCCACCAGGTGGCGTAAGTCTTAATTTCCGCTTCTGATGTATTTGCAGCAAAATGTGAGCTTCCAAAATCTCGATTGAAAAAAAGTCGTTTGTTGACCGATAATACTCATGTCGACAAACCTTTTAGGAAAATTTTCTCCTTGAAAAAATGCATGGTTTCTACGCCAGGGGGCGTAGATGTATAACTTATCTTTGTCAATATCTCTACTTCTAGGAGACCGATTTGAAAAATTCCTTCTTTGTTGGATGGTGTTTCCAATGCGAAATGTTTTTCCTAAAAATTCAAAATTTTCAAGTAAATAATAGACTTTACGATATGGGTCACAAAGGTAAATTGCATTTTCTGCGTTATTTCTGCTTCTAAAACTCCGATTTGAAAAATTCTTCCTGTATCGCATACAAGACCTGATGGGAAATATTTTTCTCATAATTTCTAATCTTTGGTAAAGAATGGTATTGCCATCAGGGGTCATTAGTGGTGGCGCAGTGGTCTAAGGCGTTGGCCACTGATCATTCGTCCGTAAGGGGTCCGGGTTCGAATCCCGGTCAGGCATGGATGTTGTGTTTGTCTTACGGCACTGGCTCTCTCCCTTCCCTGGAACCAGTGACCCTAAATTAGGGACGGGCGACTGCTTATAGCCCATTGAGTTGCTCACGGTGGTCGTTAAACCTCCAATAAAAAAAAAAAAAAAAAAAATTAGTGTTAAATCTCCTTCTGATGTATTTGTAGCAAAATCTGGGCTCCTGAAAACTCGACTAAATTTTTTTTTCTTGGACCGATACCGATCATATGGAAAAAACATTTTAAAATGCTTTCTTCTTAAAATAATGCATGGTTTTCCTACCAGGGCACGTAAAGTCACATCATATTTTTGTCAATATCTCTGTTTTTACGAGTCCGATTTGAAAAATTCTTTCTGTGTTGGAGAGTGTTTCCGGTGCGAAATATTTCTCATATAGCTTCACCTTTTTCTTAACGCACAAGTCTGCAACCAGAGGACGTAAGCTCAAGATTCCGTTTACAGCAATATCTGAGGGATTAAAAACCCGATTGAAAAACTTATTTCTTCCGTCAGATACTATTGTTTTCCATACCGGTTCCATTGACTTTGAATAGCTTTGATAAATTTAATTTTCCTCAGAACGGATTCAAAAGACATGCTTATTACACCCGAAAATTCGGTGTCATCTTTCTTGTTTGTTTTCTTATGCAGTTCGTTTACTAAAATCCGCTAACTCGTGGCACGTGTTTGTAACGATGCTTCATTGATACCAAGATTGAAACAAAATTCATTGAAATTCTTTGGCTTTTCAAGACAACGTTTTTCAAAATTACGGATCCTGTCGTGTGGGACTACACTTACTATTGTCATGGAAGTGATTAAAAGTGATAATCCAGGGCCATTCAGTTGAAGAAACCTGAACCTTTGCCTCTAATGTCGTTACACGAGCATTTTGTCTTCTTTTCGACGACATTTATAGAAGTAATACAGATTTGGAAGATGTGAATCCGTTTATTGGTGTAAATATGACATGGCTGTTAAGTCAGATAATATCTGATTTAACATCCATGTCATATTTACACCAATAAACCGATTCATATCTTCCAAAGTTGTATTGTACACTGGTGTAATCCCGTATTTCATTCATTGATATGTCATTCACTTGTAGTAGCATTGAGAGAAGGTAATTGAAGAGGACCTCTCCGATGAAGCAGTGGTATTAGCGCTGGCTTCTGACCATTTGTCCTGCATTTGACCGGGTCTAGGTCTCGGGTGAGGCATGTGTGGTGCGCCTGTTTTACGTACGCCTCTCTTTCCTTCCACGGAACCAGTGGCCCTAAATTTGGCCCTGGTGACTGCTTACAGCGATGACCAATTACATTATGACCACCTACTGTAGGACCTCTTTTAGCCAGAAAAACAGCAGCCACTTGGCGAGGCATCAATTCGAAGAGGTGGTGTTAGGTATTCTGGTGTATCTGGTACCATAATGTCAACAGCAGGTCTTCCAGTTCCATTAAATTTCGGGATGGTGATGATTTAGTGCGAACACACGTTTTCAAGTTGAACCACAAATGTTCGATTGGGTTCATATCAGGTGAATTTGGGGGCCAGAGCATTAACAGAGTCACCACCATGTTCTTCGAACCACTCCTTGAGGATTTTGGCAGTATGGAATGGCGCAGTATCCTGTTGGTAATGGCCATCACCAGCAGGGAACACAGTTGCCCTGAATGGGGGAACTTGGTCTGCAACGATGTTCAGATACCTGACAGCTGTCAGGGATTGTGCTATTGGGACAAAGTGTCCCAAGAAAACATTGCCCACAGCATAACATCGCCGCCGCCGGCCTGTTTCCGCCCAACAATGAATCCAGGTTCCGTAGCCTCCGTTGGTAATCGGCGCATCAGCGTTGGGCAGTCTACGTGATGCACCAGGAATCTTGATTCGTCAAGCCAGGCCAATTTCTTCCTATCATCCACGGTCCAATCTCGATTATATTGGGCCCATTTCATGCGTTGTTGGCGATGAAGTGCAGTGAGAATGGGGACCTGGCTGGTTCTTAGGTTTTCTCTTTGGCTACGCAGGCCCATGCGCAGAAGGATGGATTGAACTGTGTGCTGTGACACTTTGCCCTGATCACCACTGTTGTAACTGCGAGTGATTTGTCGCACTGTGGCCCTTCGGTCGCTGTGAACAATGCGCGACAGTCTCAGCTTCCCTCTGGCATCAATGAGCTGTGGACGACACACGACTGGACGACGGTCCGTCGTTTGGCCATCTGTGCACCACTTTTGATACGTACTCACTACAGCGGCACATGAACAACCCACAAGCTGCACCGTTTCCGTGATCGTAGTTCCGAGGCCGCGTGTTATCACAATTTTCCCTTTATCAAACTCCGATAAATCGACAGCTTTTCCCATTCTGACTCCGAACACTCTACTAACGGAAAGCGGTTCTTCGGGTTGTATATATGCTGCTCTGTGAACTTCACTTGCGCCACCGTTCGATCTCCAGGCGCGTTC
This sequence comes from Macrothele yani, assembly GCA_039090855.1. Classification (NCBI taxonomy): domain Eukaryota; kingdom Metazoa; phylum Arthropoda; class Arachnida; order Araneae; family Macrothelidae; genus Macrothele; species Macrothele yani. The sequence continues at coordinate 75,835,595 of CM077007.1, read as the reverse complement.
ATTTCTCTAGGCTGGGCGTGGTCATAATGGAAGAGCTCATCGGTGAATAGCCCACAGAATTGCTCACGGTGGTCGTTTCCCCATGAAACAAATAATTAAGGAAATTTATATTCAGTATATGGGAATGAACGTTTTCAAAAAAGTTTTGAAGTAAAGTTCTAAAGTGAAAATTGAAGATACACCTACTTTGTTTGATTCTCAGACCATCACGTTTGTTGATTTCTACCACAAATCGGTGACTCTAAATCTATGGTAACTAAACTCGAAACTGAGTCCGCACTTTTTGCCAAGTAGTGAACTTTTCGAAGCCCAAACTTCTTATTCTTATTTGCGGTACATTAAACGAAGCCAAACGAGAACGAATCAAGATCTGTCCTTAAACAACGAGTGAGGTAAACAAAATGTGGATTTTTATCTTCTTTAAGAATTAATAGCATATGATTAAGCTGAACAGGCGTTTCATAAGGTATCCAGATAAATAACTTGTATCTGCGAATAGTTCAACATTCCTTGAAGATCTCAGAGCACCTAGGGATTCCCTTTATCTGGAGTTGTGAAAAACGTACAAACTTTTTGCTGAACCGTAATTAATTTTTATGTATAAAAGCAATGCTATTAGGGAGAGTTAGGTGTTCCTAGTGTTTGTGCATGTTTGTATGATGCATTTCTCCAAAGTATACGAGACAGGAGCGTCAGCTTTCATCTTCTCGAAGCAAAATTTTCTCGACCAAGATCTTTACTACTGAAACTGCAACAACATTATCGCCATCATCTGTCGTATTTTTAAAGTGTTAGGCTTTAATTATTGCTCAGCAATTTCGTAAACATGCTTCTTTCATTCGAACGGAATAAATGAAAAGAAGCAACATTTTGAGTGCCGTGATTTTTATTTCGCCGTGAATTCCAATTTTTAACACGCATGAATTTAAGGAGACGAAAAGCATAATAACTTGATGATCTCACAATTAAGACACCCTTGAACGACTTGGTGTGCAACTGGGCTTAACGGCCAACATTAAAGTATTCTAAGTATTGCTCATGAAAAGAACCCATCCCCATTTTAATGGTACAAATTATACGCATCCTAAGAAATTATCATGATTTTTATGAAGATTTCATGAGCATTTGTAAAAAAGCAGTGCTTAGAAATACTAGAGTTTTTATAATTATTTTCCATAATCAGAGTAAATTTAACTTACTTCCAAACACCATTACAATAAGGCAAAGTTATTTAATTGCTTTGCTTCTCACTTTCCTCTAGCAATATAGAAACTGGTACACTGCCTAAATTTTACTTAACAGAATAATTAATCAATGCACTTATCCTTATATAAATCAACTTTTAAACTAAATACTAGTAAAATTGTTAAATAATTGCATAAGACTTCCTTTTTGTTTTGGTTCGCAAGTATTCAAATTGTTAAATATTGAGTAAGACATGTACCATTTTACCAGAAAAAACAAGAAAAATGACATCGAATTTTCGGGTGTAATATGCACGTCTTTTGAATCCGTTCTGGCGCAAATTAAATTTATCAAAGCTATTCAACGTCAATGGAACCGGTATGGAAAACAATAGATCTGACGAAAGAAGGAAGATTTTCAATCGGGTTTTCAATCCTTCAGATATTGCTGTAAACGGAATCTTGAGCTTACGAACTCTTAGAAACAGAGATATCGACAAAAATAAGATGTGACTTTACGTCCCCTGGTAGGAAAACCATGCATTATTTTAGGAAGAATGTATTCCAAGAGGTTTATCCATATAAGCGGTATCGGTCCAAGAAAAAAAGATTAGTCGAGTTTTCAGGAGCCCAGATTTTGCAACAAATACTTCAAAATCAGAAATTAAAACTTATGACTCCTGGTGGCTAAACCATTCTTTACCAAACATTAGAAATTATGTGAAAAATGTTTTCCATCAGGTCTTGTATGCGACACAGGAAGAATTTTTGAAATCGGAGTTTTAGGAGCAGAAATAACGCAGAAAATGCAATTTACCTTTGTGCCCCCTAGCGGAAAGTCTATGATTTTCTTGAAAAATTTTGAATTTATAGGAAAAACATTTCGCATCGGAAACACTGTCCAACAAAGAAGGAATTTTTTAAATCGGACTCTTAGAAGTAGACATATTGACAAAAATAAGATATACATCTACGCCCCCTGGCGAAGAAACCATGCATTTTTTCAAGAAGAAAATTTTCCAAAAAGGTTTGTCGACATAAGTAGTATCGGTCAAGAAACGACTTTTTTTTTCAATCAAGATTTTAGAAGCTCATATTTTGCTGCAAATACAACAGAAGTGGAAATTAAGACTTACGCCACCTGGTGGCCAAACCATTACTTACAAAAATTAGAAATTATGTGCAAACGATTTCCCATCACAAGCTGTATGCGGTGCAGAAAGAATTTTTCCAATCGGAGATTTAGAAGCAGGCGGAAACGCAATTTACGTTTACGCCCCCTAGCGGAAAGTCTATGAATTACTTGAAAATTTTGAAATTATATGAACCACATGTCACACTAGAAACACTATCCAACAAAGAAGGAATTTTTTCAAATCGGACTCCTAGAAGTAGAGATATTGACAAAAATAAGATATACTTCTACGCCCCTGGCGTAGAAACCATGCACAATTTTAAGAAGAATATGTTTCTAAAAGGTTTGTCGACATGAGTAGTATCGGTCAACAAACGATGTGTTTTTCAATCGAGAATTTAGAAGCTCATATTTTGCTGCAAATACAACAGAAGCGGAAATTAAGATTTACGTCCCCTGGTGGCCAAACTATTTTTTTACAAAAATTAGAAATTATGTGCAAACGATTTCCCATCAGGAGCTGTATCCGGTGCAGAAAGAATTTTTTAAATCGGAGATTTGGAAGCAGAGATGTAGGAGGAAACTCAATTTACCGCTACGCCGCATAGCAGAAAGTCCATGAATTACTTGAGAATTTTGAAATTATATGAAAAACATGTCACACGGAAAACACTATCCGACTAAGAAGGAATTTTTCAAATCGGACTCCTAGAAGTAGAGATATTGACAAAGATAAGATGTACATCTGCGCCTCCTGGCGGTGAAACTGTGGAATATTTTAAGAAGAAAATATTCCGAAAAGGTTTATCGATGTGAGTGGCATCAGTCAATGAAAGAATTTTTTCAATCGATATTTTAGAAGCTCCAATTTTATGGCAAATACATCAGAAGCAAAAATTAGCACTTATGCCCCCTGGTGGCCAAAGTATTCTTTACCAACAAATTTAAATTGTGTGAAGACTTTTCATCAGGAGATGTATCCGCTGAAGAAAAATTTTTTTAAATCGGAGTTTTAGAAGAAGAGTTATCGGGAAAAATGTAATTTACTTTTACGCCCCATAGCGGAAAATCTATGCGTAATTTGAAAAAGTAACTATATCTAAAATACTCTTCGACATAAATGGAATCGAAATATAATTTTTTTTTCAATCGGATATTTAGAAGCAAATATGTGGAATAAAACGTATTTTTGAATTCGACATCATCTCCATTTACGCTCTTTAGCGGCGAAATTGTACATCGTAAAAAAACCGAAATGAAGGATCATCATTTGCATATTTCAAGCTTCCCAATGTAAAAAGAATTTTTCAAATCGGACTAATAGTTGCAGAGATGTCGTGGGTACAGACGGACAAACCGATAACAGAAGCACGATCTTTTTTTACAAAAGACGTACCAAAAACCGGCATTGAGACATGATATATTTAATGCAATTATCATTTTCCGACAAGTAATACACAAATGTCTCTTTGTTCTCTTCATGGGAAGTCTCATTACCATGATTTATTTATCTCATTAAAGATGTAAAAGAAGAGTATCACAAAGTTCTTTCGAACAGATACAAATAAGGGAGCAACATCGATATCTCTTTTTCAATATATTCTTTTGTACTAAAATAATGAAGAAACTGGTCGGTACAGAAAGTATCAGGTAACGACAAAAGTATTTGCCGTTTCTTGAGGGAGAAAAAGAAACACATTGTAATGTTTGCATTTGCGGAGAGATGGCATTTCGGCCGCGCTATATCGTCAGTTGAAATAACAAGATGCCCTGCGCATATGAATTAGATGAGTAAGCAGATTGTTAGTAGAAAGACGTGCGATTACAATTCCAGTATCAGTGGAGATTATTCGTGGGTATTCGTTATACGAATTTAAACTCGACTCGTCTGCAGCAGAAACAACTCGTCGCATTTGCTTAGCGTTCGGGGCAGATGCTGTGAAGAAGCGCACAAGTAGGGATTGTTTTCAAAAGTACAGAGACGGAGATTAATCCCTTCAAGGCAAGTCCCGGTGTGATTGTCCTGTCAGATTTGACACAGGAGCTTTGAAATTTGCTATTAAGCAGAACAGTAGCCAAACATGCCAAGACTAGCACAGTCATTTGGTGTTAATGATTAAACCGTCCGAAGACATCTGCATACAATAGGTAAGGCATACAATTGTCTAAGTGGCCCCCCACGAATTGTCTGCAATGTACAAATAGCAACATGTATCAGCTTGTCTAGCATTGCTGTGACAAGGAACCATTTGTGGATAGGGTGCTCACATGTGATGAGAAGTGAGTCCATTACAGCACTCCGAAGCGTTCCAAACGTTGGTTGTATAACAGCGACTCAATTCCTCACACATCAAAGCTACGCTGTATCCACGTAAGGCTGTGCTGTTGCTCATTATGAACTCTTACAATACTGCCAAACGATCACCGCTGCAGTATGCTGTGAACAACTGAAAGGTGAGCATGAAGACCTGAAAAAGAAGGAAACTGCACTGGTCAAGAGAAAGGGAGTTCTGCTCCTTCAAGATGACGCTCGTGTCCACTCCGCTTCATTGACCAGAAACACTATCAAAGAACTTGGGAGGGAGCTTTTATGTCATCCAGCTTGCTCACCAGATATTTCTCTTTCAGAATCTCAATTGTTTCTTTCACTCGACAATCATTTGCGTGAACACGACTTCGACTTTGATGAGTTGCACGCTGCCCTTCAAAACGTTTTCTGTTCCCATGACCCGGCATTTTAACGGAGGTGGTATATATAAGCTGTTAACGCGTTGATAGAACGCTGTTGATGCTCATGGTAATTGTTGTGATGAATAAATTGCTTTTCTACTACGTATGTGTTATTTTTTGTCTCAGTCTCCGAAAACGGCAAATGCTTTTGTGTTACCTGATACAATCGCCGAGATTTTTCTTGTTAAATCTCCTTCTTGAGCATCTGAATCGAAAATAGAAACCAGCGAAAATTCGTTAAATATAAAAATACGCAGAAATACATCTAATGTAGGTATAAGCCCGCTAAACGTCATCCTTTCGCATGGCCTATCACATAACATGGCTTATCCCTTTTTACTCAAGTCACTTCACAGAGTTACTTCCAAAATTTCAAAATTCCGAAATTCAGAGCTCCTACCTGGAAAATTATGAACTATATTAAAATATAAATGTTTCGAAATTTTGAAGAATTTAAATCTTGCATTTTGATATCTGTCAGCCACAAAAATAATTTTTTGGAATCTCAGGAAAATTTTTTGACGTACACGAATGTTTGGAAATATCAGGAAAGCACAATTAAAGTATTCATGTTTCCTTATGTTTTTACAGTTTGTGCTAGAAAGGGTTTTCAATCAAATTGCTGTATAATCAATACAAATCATTTTTGCATCTTTTTTGATGATCAGCACATCGCAATCGGTACCTGGAGCAAAGGAAAATCAAATTTGTCTTTGCCTAAAAAGTAAGTCGCATTAATGAAGTTATAATGCTAAATCGCTGACTTTGGAAAAAGTCAAATCACATTACAAAGACAAAAGCGTCTTGGCTAATTTATTTAACAAGCTTAAAACTCCACAACGATGCTATCTTAGGATGGGTTTAAGTTACATACGTTGTTTCTCATATCTTCAGTACATTTCTTTAATTTTTGATGTAACAATCGTTATACAACATTTATAGGTTAAAGGTGTTAGTCATTTTTCTTTCCTGTTTTAAAAGTTGCAAAAAATGCAAACCGTTGTCAAATGTTGCGTCACATAAAAAGATTTATTATTTTTCAATTAAAAGTCGTAGCTGTTTAATTTCGCTGCTTGCAATTCATACCTCTTTTCTAGGTTTTTATTCATTGGTTTCTGCATGGAGCTTTCTTCTTACTACATATGAGATTAGAAGAGAAGATTCTTTTCCGACGAATGAACGGCCGCACTGTGCTTTGGTTATTAATCAGCTTGTGTGTCAGAGAAAATTGCACTCACGCAATTAAGAACGGTCTCTCTCTCTCTCTCTCTCTCTCTCTCTCTTCACCATTTTTCATGAGAGATTATGGAAGCAAGGTGCTATTTTAAAAAGATATTTCTTGTCTGTAATATTGAAAGAATACTCAGGAATTGTACAAAAAAGACAAAAACTCCGAAGTGAGAATGGGGCTCTATCACTTGTTGATCTACTTCTCCTAAGAATGAAGCCTCATTTAATGCACCGACGAAATTAACTACGAAGTGACAACCACCCATTCTTTTCTGGCAACCATCTCCTGAAAAAAACTACTTTAACAGTTAAATACACTGATAAAAGTCCGAAAGTGTTCAGCAAATGCGATAAAATGGGCTCTGAAGAATAAAGACTGCTTGGAGACCACAATTTTCACTGATATCGGAATTGATATTACTGAATTTCCTCAGTTTCATGTCTCCCACGAAAATCAAGCCCATAACTGATTTTTAGTTACTGATTTTTGGAGAGGTGTAGAAATAAATGAAAAAAACTTCGGACACGTGTGTTCAAACTGGAGGGTTCAAACTGGAGTTTTAGACCGAGAAGTTTTCGTCTTAGTACATTAAAAGTCATCTGGTAGAATTGGCATTACTATGATGTGAGATTCTGAAACATCTATGATGCATTTGTGAGCAACCATACTTTTAAAAAGTAAAATAGTTTTGAAAATGGAGAAATGCACTTTACGCTTCTTTAGATTTTGGTGTAACCAACTACATCGGAGCAGATGATCTTGTTATGGTCGGTTACTTTACAAATCATTGAACTACCACATAGAAAGACTGATAGAAAAATAAACAGATCATCTGAATTTCTAGTCGCCCTTGTTTGCTTAAGGTGATCACCAATTTAGAATGCGTGTAATTCTTTTCAAAGAACAAACGAAACTTTTTTCCAGTGATGTTTTTCTATTAAGGCATACAAATCTGCAGAGTGTCAAAGGAAGAGTGGATGCATCGCAAACATGTTTCATGAAGAAAAAAAAACTAGACAATCCGTTTTTACGGTATCAACGACCAACTCAAAAAGTTAATAGCACTTCTTCCTGGGTACCACTTATCACTCTTACAAAGTCCATCCGGTATTCAAATGCTCGCAAAGCGTTGACACACATTTGAGACGTGATGCTTTTTACAGAACGAATGATCGGTCATTCAGGTCTTGTAAAGATATGACTGGTGTGCCGTTCACCTGACCCTTTGTGTGGCATCACAAAAAGAAATTCATGGGTGTTAAGACCAGTGATCTTTGAGGCTATGGAAAGAGACTATCAGCTGGGAGAAATTGTGTTCAGAAATTACTGAAAAGTTGCACCTCAATGTGGTGTTACGCCATCTTTCTAGGGTATGGCCATTGAGTTAAGTTTCTGAATTTGTGGAACTCGAAAGCGGGGGTTGCGATTGGCCGATATATAATTTGCACTAATAGAAGCATGTAGTACCAGATACCCAAATTCACTAGGACTTTGCAGAAACGAGAGAATATTATCCATGCTGGACCCTGAAAAAGCCATTGCTAGCAATCTAAAACATTCTGCAGTAATCTGCTACTTATTTTTCCCACTAGCTCTTGTTTTTTGCTGCTTTTCTGTTAAGCTTTTATACCACAGTTAGGTTATTATACCTGCTGTTATATATATGTACGATCTCCGATCAAAACGTTCCAATACTAGGCCGATATACAACAAAGTACTTACGTTACTTAAAGTACTTACGCTACTTAAAGTACTTACGTTACTTAAAGCGCTTACGTTACCTAAGTCTAGCATTGATCTCCTTCAAAGTGATCTCCTTGGGTAGCGATACACCGCTGACAGCGTTTTTGCCACTGTTGGAATTCTCCCTAGAAGTCCTGTTCGCGAATCGTGTCAAGCACCGTCTGCGATTCCCGCTGGATCTCGTCCACGGTTTCAAAACGGCAACCCTTGAGTTTCAGCTTCATCTTCGGGAACAGAAAGAAGTCGCTGGTGGCCAAATTCGGCGAGTAAGGAGGTGAGGAACTGATCGATGCTGTTGTGACTGCAAAAATGGCGTTTTGTCTAATGCTCTGTGAGTTGCTGAATTGTCGTGATGGAGCAGGAAATCACCCCTGTGCCACATTTCAGGTCGTTTGCGGTGAATGTCCTTCCTAAGACGCCTCAGAACATCGCAGTAATAAAGAGCAGTGACAGTCTGGCCCTAGGGAACGAATTCACGGTGCACAACACCATGAATCTCGAAGAACACGATGAGCATGCTTTTGGATGAGCTCCGGACCTGTCGCGCCTTCTTCTGTCGTGGAGATACCGGGCTCTTCCACTGCGACGACTGTTGTTTGGTCTCCGGGTCGAACACGTAAACCCCAGTCTCGCTCCCAGTGATGACCCGCGACAGGAACGTTGGTTCATTCACCACCTGCTGACGAAGATCTTGACAGAGATCTTCGAGCGCCATCTTTCGGGGTTCAGAATCTTTGGCACAAACTTTGCGGTAATGCGGTGCATGTTCAAACCCGACGCCGAAATTTCTTGCACTGTTCTGTATGGCACATTGACGTTGACAGCAATGTCTTGAATAGTTGTCCGACGATCCTAATGCACTTTTTCTCTAATTTTGTCCACATTTTCGGGGGTTTTGCTCATGGACGGTCGCCCTGACTTCTCGTCGTCTTCCAGTGCCGTTCTGCTGCTCTTGAAGCGCGAGTATCACTCAAAACACCTCGTACGACTCGGGTCTGGTTCATTTGCTAGACGTTTACTTCACCGAAGGGTCACTTGACCGAAAATCACTTCACCGAAAGATCACTTGGTCGAAAAGTTTATTTCACTGAAGGATCACTTGATCAAAAGGTACATTTCACCGAAAGATCTCTTTACTTAAAAGATCATTTCATCGAAAGGTCATTTCACCGAAGGGTCAGTTTATCGAAAACTTTGGATATCAATCCAGGATCTGTTCAAGCATGATGCAAGTTCGGCAGACATACCATCGAAACGTTAGTGGATTATACTCAAATTACACTTTTGATTTCTCCGTGTCACAAAGAACGCAAAGACTTAAATTTAAGACACATTTTTTTAGAGACAATAGCCTCGGCTTAGGCCTTGTTAGAAAATTTTAGTCATGTTCATAAGGTTTAAATAAAAGTCATGTTCAGTGCTCATGTTCATAGGGTTTACATAAAAAGTAAAATTAATATTGTTGCACATTTTTTCAGGCAAAAATAATGAAGTTTAGGGCTCTAGGCCTCGGTTTAGGCATTTTCAGCAAATTTTAAACGTGCATGCTCATATTCATAAGGTTTACATAAAAAGTTACTTGTACATATTATGTAATTAATACAGACAATTTGACATGGACCAGGGAACATCAAACAGAAGTCATCGTTCTTTCCACGTTTATAAGTGAGTCACGGAAAAATTATCATTGGCCACCACCGAGAATCGAATTCATGGTCTTCCACAGGGGCCTCGAATTCCTCCAGACTCACATACACTAACTGCCAAGCACTTGGCACGCTGCTTCTTGGAGCCCCGCACAATGCTGGGGATTCACCAAAGATGGTAAACAGCAACTGAACAAATATCTAGCAGGCGAATAAATAATTAATACAGTAATGCTTATGAATATGAGTAGAGTTAAAATCTGTAATGCTTATGAATATGAGTAGTAATTGTGTAATGCTTATGAATATGAGTAGTAATTGTGTAATGCTTATGAATATGAGTAGAGTTAAAATCTGATAAAATGGCCTGTATCTAGGCCTACGGGCCAAAAATTAATGCTTTGTGGTTGAGGGAAAATGGAACAATATTTACTTGATTTGCTATGTAACCCTTATGAGTATGAGCTCGGAGTTTTAAAATTTGACAAAAAGGCACAGATCTAGACCTTTTGATTAATGTTATATTTCGAAAAACCTACTCATGGGGAGGTGTTTCATAGAAATTAAAAGTGTATTTTTTTATACAATCCGACAATGTTTAGGTGGCTAGTTTTACAAAAACCAGCACCACACACTCCAACAGATCTCTAACAACAAAATTCTAAGTTTTCGATAAACTGACCATTCGGTGAAATTATCTTTTGATATAATGAACTTTCAGTTAAAGCAATCCTTCGGTGGAATGAACTTTTCGATCAAATGTCCTTTCGACGAATTGAACTTTTAGGTGAAGTAACCGTTCGGTGAAATGCACTTTTCGTTCAACTGACCGTTCGGTGAAATGTACCTTCCGATCAAGTGACTTTCGGCGGAGTGATTTTCGGTCAAGTGACCTTTCGATCAAGTGAACGATGCCCGTACAACTCATTACTTCATTGCCATAAACCTGCCGCAACATTTCATAGCTCCATTCCCGATTTGCCGACTTTGACGCAGAATTTGACCATACCGAAATCGCAGCTGTGATCTGCACGTGGTCACCAAATATCGTGTAGCACATCTCCCAATGTTCACAGAACGACGCCACTAAGCACAATGACTCATGAAGGTCACTGCCCTCGACCGCTGCTCGTACAACCGCGTACTGCCATCTATTTGGAGCGCTACGTACCTAATTTTGGAACTTTTTGATCGCACTATACATATATATATTTGATAATGGTTGACGATGATGATGATGATACAGTATACTTAAGAGCAGAGCCGAAACCATAAGAAAAACACTCAAGAATTTAAAACGAAAGTTGCACTTGGTGTGAGTCAAAATTTGTTTTTGCTTCAGTCTCTTCTTAATAGAATATATACAGTAGAGAGAGAGAGAGAGAGAGAGAGAGAGAGAGAGAGAGAGAGAGAGAGAGAGAGAGAAAGAAAGAGAGAGTGAGTTGTGAAGAAACGACCAATGAGACAAAGGAATATCGAACAAAAACAATTTTGTGAATGCAGGAACGTGGAGAACAAAAATAAAAATTAGAACTGAAGAAACTAGGTTGCCTTCATCAGGCCATCATCAACCTAAGGGAGTGGCTTTTCTGGCATGAGTAAAAGACTAGGAAAAACCAGTAGTCGAATGACCATGCTCCCGAACCCACTAAATCCAAACCAGGTGGAATGAGGAACATTGAAATGTTAGAAAACTATAGAAAATAAAGGAACGATAACTCACCCGAAGACGCTGTGAACCCTGCAGCCGGACTAAGCAAGCCTAGTAACTACTGAGACTGAAATACGAATGGAAGGAACACGAAATAAATATATATATTAATACACAGTAAGGAAATCGAAATAAATAATAATGTGCAATACTATATTTCGCTAATTCTTTCAGTCTGCTGCATACTGCGCAATTGAGATATTAGCTTCGTATTTTCGTTTTATTGTATTTCAGTTATAATTCCTTGGAATTCAGTTACACTCTTTAGACATTTTCTCGTGTGTATATATATATATGTATTAAAAAACCTCTTTCAATACTACAGAGAACAAGTAAAATATCAATAAGTATTAGAAACAAACCTGTACTCTTCAGGAAAACACCAGTCGGTAAATGTGATTTTTCGTATGTCAACGGAAAGTCCAACACATGGACTAGCTGACAGTGTTCTCTAAGCCGCAAAAGTAACCAAAAATCACAAGCACAAAAGAAACGCCTAAAGTCCGGAACTCTCAAGCTGAGATCAGGAGTAAGCTCGCTGGGTCAAAGGTCATGTATGCGGCCACAGGTAACTTGTTGATATTTTACTTGTTCACTGTAGCATTCTGATAGATGTGTTTATATTCTATACATACACGATCAAGTCACATTATTGTGACCAACAGCTAATATCCAAAGTAACCCCCGTGTGAAGCGCGGACAGCTGCTATACGGGCTGGGAAAGACTCAATAAGATGCTGGAAGGTGTTTACAGGTATATGGAGCCATGCTAACTGCAGTGCATCTGACGGCTGCTGGAGGGTGCATGGTGGAGAATCCGTAGAGCAAGCAACACGATCGAGGGGGTCCCACAGATGTTCAATTGGGTTTAAGTCTCGGAAATTAGGAGGCCAGGGAAGCACTTTGCAGTTTTCATCATGCTCTTTCAACTACTCTCGGACATTTCCAGCTGTGTGACACGTCGCATTGTCCTTCTGGAAGATCCCATCCGCCCCAGGGAAGACAATAAGCATGTATGAGTGTACGTGGTCGGCAAGGATGGACTCATAATGAATTCGGTCAATAGTGCCTTCCACAGGTATGAGTGAACGCACGGAATGCCACGAAAACATTCCCCAGACCATAACACTGCCCCCACCAACTTGTGTTCTTCCAGCAATGGTTTAAGAGTGTTTGTTCTCCGATGTTTCTCGCCTTATATGGCAGCGTCCATCCGTTTGATGAAGCAGAAAACGTGACTCATCGGAGAAGGCAATCCTTTGCTAATCAGCGGAGGTCCAATTCCGATAATGCCGTGCAAATGTAAGCCTTTTCTGCCGATGCACCTTTGTTATCATAGGTGCAGTGATCATCCGTCTGCATCGGAGCCCCATACGCAGTAGGGTTCGCTAAACTGTTGTTTTAGACACACTTCTGGTAGCCCCCTGGTTCATTCGGCCAATGAGTTGCTCCACTGCAGGGTGTCGATCGGTCCTCATGCACCTTCGAATCCAACGTTCACCCTGCACATCAATGGCACGTGGTGCTCCGCAGTTTTCACGTCGCTTATTCGCAATGGTGCCGTCGCTTATTCGCAATGGTCCAAACACGATACACTTTAACCACAGCAGCACGCGAACAGTTCACAAACAGCGCTGTTTCAGGAATAATGCCATCCTTGCCCCAAAAGCCGATAACCATCCCTTTTTGCAAATCTGATAAATCTCTCCTTTTATCCATGACAGCAACGAGTAATATGTTTTCAGAACGCCTACAGCACACCTTATATACCCTCCAAGCCAGCTTTCGACACGTGCTTTCTTTCATTGACTACGCGCTGTTGACGTCAAAAGTAGGAGGTGGTCACAATGTGACTCGACTGTGTGTGTGTGTATATATATATATATATATATATATATATATCATCATCATCATCATTGTCAACCATTATCAATCCACTGCTGGACGAAGGTCTCCCCAAGTTTCCTCCACAACGGTCTGTCTTGTGCCAGTCTCCTCCATGTCACTCCCGCATACTTTCGAATTTCATCCACCCATCTTCCATGTGGTCTTCTTCTGGGTCTTTTCCTGTCCCTTGGAATCCAATATATACTGATGGTTAAATATTGTGAATATCAGCCATGCCTTCTCGTTTGAGCTTGTTGGGAGAGACAGCATGCAAAATTCAGAGAGTGCCGTTGTCAAATGATGGAAATCGTACTCTCGTGTCATTATTCATTTTCATTTTACGGTATTAATTTTTCACTTCCTACGATGCGAATTGTATTGTTGTAATCTGTATTTTTTTTAATTTCTAAATGAAACATGTTTAAAATTTAGCAATTATTTCTCAACCCCTCTGTGTATAATGCATTCCGGGTGACTCAAAAATTTACAGATGGTAGCAGAAGTTAATAAGTGAAGTGTGCTTCTCTTCAAAAGGGTATATTATACTTTTGTGAATCAGGACAGATTTCATCTGCGCTGACCAAAGATAAATTCATTTCAGATCGCTTTACATTCTTTAGATCCCTTTGAAAATAATTTTGACCCATTTAGAAAATGGGTTATCTGCAATGCAGCTATAATGTTATTCAGACCGTTTATTGATAATTCGATATCTAAGATTTGCACACTTTCTGTCTGATACACTGTCTTACCAAAATATAAACGAACCTGTCTTATAGCACATAGTTCTAAATTTTGCTACAATTACAGCACGATCCTCCATGACACGGATTCAGTCAAGTGTAGATAAGTATCTCCGGTGACCGTGTTTCATTACTATGATATATCTACGAGACTCATCATTTGTAAGTTGTGGTCCAGCACAGATGTTTCAGGTTATCCCTCATGCTCTAGATGGGATTCATATCTGACTAAGTACAGGATATATAGCCATAGTACTCTGAAAATAATTTCAGCACAATCAGTTCGTTTGAACGATTAAAATATACGTTATTAAACAATCTCCCTCCTTTATGATACAACTTCGTTTTCGCTAAGTGAATATATTCTGTGATAAAGCAAAAGCAAATAATGTGAAACAACAAAAACGAGTGAACAGATTTGAAATTCATTAGCGCCAGAGGCTGCATAAGAGAAAGATCAAATAACAATATGGCAAAAAAAGTAAAATTTTGAACAAGAGAAATAAAAATAATAGAAAGACCATCAGTCACAAAATACACCATCCGAACCAGGCTAGCTTCAAACGATGCAAAGTACCGAATAAAAGAATGCAGGGAAGCATATTAATGACTGACCTCTTGTTGGCTTCTTCAAGGGCAAGAAACAAGAAAACATTCATTAATCTACTAAGACCAGAGAATTGTGGGTTTCTGCTATTTTAGTTTGCTAAAAGGACCAATTAAGTTTAGGGGAATAATGTCAATAAAAGGGATAACTAATAAAAACTTGTACCCAGCAAACTAAAACACATTTGCCTGACCTCACAACAAAAAATAAAAATGAAGAAAGTGAGCAATTAAAATCCAACCAATAAATGTGCCAAAGGGATACATTAAACTTGTACAAAAAGGAAACAAACTACACCCCAAAAATAACCAGTAATTACAAAAAAATGTTTTACAAAATAATCATAAACCAAAATAAATTAAACCAGAAAAAGTAAACAACCAAATGGAAAAGAAATCAGCAGCCAAATTTAGAAAAAAGGAGTACAAACTTCCTCAACACAAACCCAGAAAAAACAGTTCTAACTCCAAGAGTGAACAAAAAGACAAAAATGCAATCAACATAGTTGCAAACCAAAAACCCCAATACCACCAGCTAAAAGCTAAAGAAACAACAAGGCTGCAAAGTAAAATAAAAATAATTAAATGAATATACCAAAGGGCATGGTTTCAAGCACCAGTAAAGAAAATTACTAAGCCCAACTTATACAAGAAAATCTAATAAAATATAAAATATAAAATATAATTAATCATAGTGCAAACCCACAAATCCTAAAACAAAAAAAAACAAAACAAAAAAACTAACAGTAAAATAATGCATAACATTGTGCCTTGCTTTTCAATAACCATCAATATAAAAAACAAACTTCTTTTATCATTTTAGCCCACAGGAAGATCCAGAACCACCAATAGGACTACAGGCAACAACAAAAAAAATAATAATAATGAAATGCTACAGAAAGTTCTAATAAAGCAAAATACTAATCCCAATCACATAGCCTGCTTGTAAGTGCTGAAAAGAGCTCCCAAAAAATTCTGAAAGAAAATATAGATAAGCAGCCAGAGCAACCATTACTTCCTTACCATGTCTGAGGGCCGCGGGTGGCCTAGTGGTCAACCTTCCTGGTGTGAGCAGTTTAAGCCTGCTTAGACTTCAGAAACAAGAATTAATGCACTGAAAAAACCTTTACAATTTATCAGTGCAGACCAGAATACTAAAATCCCCTTATTGCTAGCAGGGAAGAATTTCTCTGCTCCCAAGAGTTCAAAAAGTATTATAATACCCAAATATCACCATTCCTCCCAAACCTTTGAACTTTAGCTGTTACTATTTTTTTATTATATCTTAAAAAAAACTATCTATATAGTTACCCTTAAGATATTTTTCTATGCGTTTTTTGCTTTTTTTTAATTATTTAAAAAAAAACTATAACCTTTTTTTGGGGGTATCAAATGAGAGGAATTGAATTGTACATTATAGGTTCCTTAGTTTTATTAGAACTTTCTGTAGCATTTCATTAATTTTTTTGTTGCCTTCAATCATATTGGTGGTTCTGGACCTTCCTTGTAGGCTAAAATGATAAAAGAAGTTTGTTGTATATATTGATGGTTATTGAAAAGCAAGGCACAATGTTATGCATTATTTTACTGTTAGTTTTTTTTTTTATATTTTAGGATTTGTGGGTTTGCACTATGATTAATTTTTTTATATTTTATTAGATTTTCTTTTGTAAGTTTAGCTTAATAATTTTTTTTTACTGGTGCTTGAAACCACGCCCTTTGGAATATTCATTTAATTATTTTTATTTTACTTTGCAGCCTTGTTGTTTCTTTAGCTTTTAGCTGGTGGTATTGGGGTTTTTGGTTTGCAACTATGTTGATTGCATTTTTGTCTTTTTGTTCACTCTTGGAGTTAGAACTGTTTTTTCTGGGTTTGTGTTGAGGAAGTTTGTACTCCTTTTTCTAAATTTGGCTGCTGATTTCTTTTCCATTTGGTTGTTTGCTTTTTCTGGTTTAATTTATTTTGGTTTATGATTATTTTGTAAAACATTTTTTTGTAATTACTGGTTATTTTTGGGTGGTAATTTGTTTCCTTTTTGTGCAAGTTTAATGTATCCCTTTGGCACATTTATTGGTTGGATTTTAATTGCTCACTTTCTTCATTTTTATTTTTTGTTGTGAGGTCGGGCAAATGTGTTTTAGTTTGCTGGATACGGGTTTTTATTAGTTATCCCTTTTATTGACATTATTCCCCTAAATTTAATTGGTCCTTTTAGCAAACTAAAATAGCAGAAACCCACAACTCTCTGGTCTTAGTAGATTAGTAAGTGTTTTCTTGTTGCTTGCCCTTGACGAAGCCAACAAGAGGTCAGTCATTAATATGCTTCCCTGCATTCTTTTATTCGGTACTTTGCATCGTTTGAAGCTAGCCTGGTTCGGATGCTGTATTTGGTGACTGATGGTCTTTCTATTATTTTTATTTCTATTATTCAAAGTTTTGCCTTGTTTTGCCATATTCTGTGATAAATATTCATATATACTTCAAGTGAATACACCCCAATGATCTGACTATTCTGACTGCAAATAGAGTATATTGCTTCGCAAGTTTTCGCAGCACTCTCATCATTCTGTGGGTAGTTACACATTCTCAATACTAATAGTGTCCAGTAAAAATCGCTGCAGGCGCTACGGATTACTGTATATGTGCTTTCGTCACAAGCTAGTATGGCCTACGTTTCTCATACGACTGCGGAGATTCATCGATTTGAGTTCCATGAGTGTTATGCTAGTATCCATGGATTTTCTTCTAAGCCAGTGAAGGTACATCAATTTGAGTTTCATGCATGTTATGCTGAAAGATATCGACTCCTGTGGTCCGACATCGATAGCGTTGGTAGACTGTGACATCGCCTTTTAATTATTGCTCTATGCATAAACAATATTTTGCTTATGCTTAAACCTCTGTCGTTCAGTATCGTGTTTTGGTAACATTCCTCCCTCACTTTGTTGTCTTCGTCCAGCAAACACCGTTGATTTTTCACAGTACCGCATTCTCTGGGCCATCTCAAGAGGTAACTCATTTCTCATTGTATGAAGTGCCCTGCGTTTCTTATTGTATGTGCGAAGTGTCCTACGTTTCTAATTGTAAGTACGAAATCAATTCATCAAGAATACACAGCTATCGTTATAAGTTTAACGAACCATGTAATTTCATTGTTGATGTTTTATTTCATTTTTGCGTCACTGGCGGCGTCTGGATATCAGAAAGCTGAATTTTATATTCTGGTTGGACAGCGTATAACACACTGGAATTATTTATAGCGCAACGACTGAAATGCTACTTCTGTGTAAAGAGCACCTATTTTGGACATGGCTGGCACTTTAAACGACCCCAAGAGAGGTTTCCTCTCGGGTTTTTATTGCAAATCACAGACGTTTTTCGGATTTCGTAACGTGATATTTGAGTGAATTTGTCGATTTGTAGAATCCACAGAAGAGGAAATAAATTTTAGGAAAGAAGGAAATAAATTCTTCTTTTCGTATCACTGCACAGGGTATTATAGATGCTAAGAACACACACTGAAGTGTCTTCCATCTCACGCTTTCTCTGTCAGATGTGTTTTTGAATCTACGTAAACATAAGATCCCGTTCTACCGAACTGGTTTCGTGAAGCCTTATTAGTTCTTGGCTTTCAGCTTTTTCCGGAGATCGGTGTCATCTCAGTTGTCGACGGAACTACCTATATGACTGGCGCCTTATCTTTTCCACTTTGATGGCCGAGGAGCGAACAGCGCTTGATGGCCGAGGAGCGAACAGCGCGAGTTCAGGTTCTGCGTGATCCATCAGCGACGTCTTTTACACAAAGGCGTTGGTTCTGGTCTCCCTTGAAACCAGAGGCCCTAAATTAGTCTTGAAGGCACCTCATAGCGTTAGATGCTCACGGAGCATCATTACCTCGAAACAGGAAAAATAAAAATAAAATAGATTGACTTCTCCCACCCGATCATCTGCTCTATTATATTCTGCAATCACTGAAATGCAGTGCAAGATATGCAAACTCAACTTGCAATTCATTTTAGACGTGTTGGGAAATATTGAGTACGTGCGTCTACTTGTATTAAAAGTGACGGTATAAAGAATTCTTGTGTATGAGGTCTCAAGGTCCACTTAGGTGTTACGTTTAGTGCATTAACATGGTTTTTGCTATACTGTATATGATTGTCCGATATTTAAAAAAAATAGGTGAAAGCTCCAAACCTCCCTACGTAGGTCATGATATTTTGCATCTATGTCATAGATTTCTGAAGAATAGCACCATACTCATTCCTTGCAATGGCTCGCCAAACTTTTCAGTTGTGTGCCGTTTTCTCTAAATACTTCTTTGTGTTATACATTAAGTTGGCCATCTTTTAATCATACACGGGTGGCATTTCACTATAAATTAAAAGAAGTGGGCCGTAGGAGATCAGAGGTTTTCAAGCTCAACAAAAATGGCAGAATATCACTTACATGAAGAAAAAAGTTACTTTAAACAAAGAAATTTTAAACTGTACAGAAAACATAACTTTTACAAGTGTCGACATACCAAATGAAATATTACTCGGAAAAAATATACAGAAACATTTTCGAAAAACCTTTCATAAAAAAACAAAGTAATATACGGGGAAAAGCGTTACTTACAAAACAAAACAGAAATAAACCAAAAACGTAGTATTTACAAAGCAAATATATCTTTCACAAAATTTCCTTCTCCATTCTCTAATACTGAGATAAGAAATGATGATCATAGACACTAGCTTGGTTGAACGTAGATGTAGCAGAGACACATAGCGAGGATGACGTGACAAAGTGTGTCAATAAAGTACTGTATTTGTAATTTAATCCGTTTTACAATATAATTAATATTCATATAAGGTTGTTGGTCAGTGTCAGAGAGCAAAAAGAACTGCTGGTGTGAGAAAAAGGTTACTGACTTCTATTATACCAATTTTGAGATCACACAGCAACTTTTGTTTTCTCTTTCCCCATTCTTCCATTTTCCCTTACCTGCAAGTTCGTAATTTATGCGCACCCCGATTTTAAATTTTGCACATCCCTTTTCTTTTTTGATCTTCTGTCTTCACACGCGTCAAGTGCCTCTATTTTGTTTTAAGAATACGTAACAAGATGTCCAAATTTCATAAAACTTCAGGGCCGCAGAAGCAAATTCGCCTCTTCTTAAAGACTGGAACGCTTCTATTCCTTACCCTAGCTTGAATCTCTCATGTACAGAAAACGCCAATCTTTCATTTTCAATGAATGAATGATTTACAAGTCTTATTTTTATACTTGCTTGATACTTGTTCCATTTATTTTGCTACTGCGCGTAAAATTACATTCTCCGTGATGGCCACTGAGAAATGGCAATTTTTCTGCTAGAGACGTCGCAAGTTTTTATGTCCTCCAAACGATATCGCAAGAAATACAGCAGCTACTTCTGTAGCGCAGAGGGATTTTGAAATATGGAAAATATTTCTGGCGCCCGAAGAAAATACACTCAGTTTGCTTTGAATTGGGAACACCAACCTAGTACCGCGTCGGTCTACCTTTCTGTGCAATCACGGCTCACAGATGCTTCGGAACAGATTCTACAAGGTATCGACCATTCTTCACTTCACGTATAACTTGACCCATGTCCGCTGCAGCAGCTCCCTCAGGTCATGCTCATTCCGTGGAGGGGATCAGTAGTTCTTACACCCGCTTCTAGCATACCCCAAAATTTTCAATTGGGTTATAGTCAGGGGAGTTTGGGAGTCAAGACAATGTGGCGAATTCTTTGTCGCGTTCCTTCAACCACTCAGTAGTTATACGAGCCCGATGATACGGTGCGTTGATCTGTTGAAAAATGGCAATGTGGTTGGGGCCTTCTGCGGCCCTGAAGTTTTATGAACCTCCTGAATATATGAACGCAGATGGTCGGCTAACATGTTCCTGTAGCGTCCACCATTCGGAGTTTGTGTGATGATAATCAACGGACCTATGGCGTGCCAAGAAAATTATCCCCAGAGCAGAACACCACCTCCAGCGGCCTATTGAGCATCAACTGTGCAAGCCAGGGAATAGGGCTTCATGATGTTTATGCCACATGCAAACCCAGCCATCGACAGAAAAAAATGAGACTCATCGCTCCATGTGACCTTCTTCCATCCCACAAGGGTCCATTGCCGACGTTACTTGGCCCATGCGAGGTTTTGTTTCGATGACTGAGCGTCATCATGAGTCAAGGCATTAGGTTCTCGTGCGGAATGAGTCAATCATAAAAGTTTAAGATAGCAGTCTTAAAAGCACAATGATTAAAACAGTACGCAAGCTTCAGATGAAGTGAACAACTTATTTAATGTATACGTTAAAAGGTTAAAAATAGAGCCCTAATAACTTTCGGTTTTCCTAAAGACCATCATCAGATGGGAGTACTAAAAGAGTTTTTTGGGTGGGGAGACATACACTGAAGAGCAATTGAATTAAAGACAGGTGGCGTTATGCAAATGAGGCGCTGTGGGCGGCCCTGTAAACGGAAACGACATGACGTATGCAGCGATCCGACAATATAAGGAGTGATGCGACGGGAATCAGTAAAAGTCGGACGCATTATGGGTAAGACGAAGGATGTAAGCACATTTGATCTTGGGCAAATTGTCGGGACCCGACGAATGGGTCACTCCATCTCGGAAATCTTGCAGGCACTGGGATTTTCACGAGCCACAGTGTCACGGGTGCACTGTGAGTACATCGAATGAGGTAAAAGCATCCCTGCAAGGGCCAACTGACGAGGACAACGGCGTGTGGATGAGAGGGGTCATCGTCGGCTAGCTCGCATTGTAACAGCCGATAGACGGGCCACAGTGCAAGAAATCACTTGGCGATTTAACGCTGGTGCACAAAAACGTGTAAGCAGCCACACCATCCAGAACCATCTCCTCGCTATGGGGTACAGAAACCATCGTCCCACGAGGGTTACGCTGCTGACCGCACATCACAGGGTGCAAAGATTAGCATGGGCGCGGGAACATCGCCACTGGACCCTAGACATGTGGGAAAATGTTCCCTGGACTGATGAGTCGAGATTTACGTTGGTACATGCGGATGGCTGGATACGAGTACAGCGCGAACCACATGAAGCGATGGATCCTTCTTGTCAGCACGGTACTCTTAAGGGCTGGTGGGGGTGGCATTCTCGTCTGGGGACTGTTTACGTGGACTGAAATGGGACTCCTGGTACGCGTGACATCGTCCCTCACAGGTGAACGTTACCGGGATATCCTGGACGACCATTTGCTCCCGTTTGTGCGCCTTCAACATCCCACTGGGGATCTCACCTGCAACAAGACAATGCACCGTGCCATCTCTCCTGAATTGTATCCGAATGGTTGGATGAACACTCCACCGACGTGACCTCGCTTTCTTGGCCAGATAGGTCACCTGACCTCAATCCCATCGAGCACATCTGGGATGCCATCGAGAGATATGTTCGAGGCTGTGATCCTCCTCCATCAAATCTTCGTGAACTGTGGGAGCTTGTTTAGGGGTTGTGGATCCGTATGGCTTCCCAACGCTTCCGGTATCTTGTCGAGTCCATGCCGAGACGAATCGCCGCCGTCATCAGGGCGAAAAGTGGTGCTACACGTTACTAGACAGGTATCTCTAATTCAATTGCTCTTCAGTGTATACTGTATGTAAACGTCAGACCAACGTGACTTATTGAACAGGTGATCATGTCGTCAAATTCAAATACGATTGAACAGGTGATCATGTCGTCTATTACAATATCGATTTAAAACCATCTTGTTTGAATTTGACGACATGATCACCTGTTCAATGCGTCATGTTCTGTCTGTAGGTTACTTGTATGTCTCTCCACCTAAAAAACTCATGTAGTACTTCCATCTGATGATGGTCTTTAGAAAGACCGAAAGTTCTTATGGCTTTATTTTTAACCTTTTAATTTATACATTAAATAAGTT
The DNA here is from genome assembly GCA_039090855.1 of Macrothele yani. Taxonomy (NCBI): domain Eukaryota; kingdom Metazoa; phylum Arthropoda; class Arachnida; order Araneae; family Macrothelidae; genus Macrothele; species Macrothele yani. The sequence continues at coordinate 75,813,038 of CM077007.1, read as the reverse complement.
GTTCACTTCATCTGAAGCTTGCGTACTGTTTTAATTATTGTGCTTTTAAGACTGCTATCTTAAACGTTTACAATTGTGCCATCAAGAGTACCCTCGTTGGTCTCCGGCTCTGTGGAACCCCAGGCGAAGCAGGGTACATGGCGTAGTGCATGTGGAAATAAGTAAAACTGCACCGCTGTTGTACTTATATTGGGAGTTTGAGTATTATTGAGCTGGGTGAGCTGGGTGAATGTTGGTGAGATGCCTGCCGTGACACCAAACGCTCACCTCTGGGAACAAGTTTGCGTGGCTCACCAATGTGAGCTCTTCTGCAAGATGTCTGTGCATAGTTTATACAGTCCCAGTGTACTCTTGATACAGTAGTACGGGATCAGGGGTATACAGGGACTTTCTCTTTCTGGAATACTATCACTTGCCCTCCGAGCCCCAACTATCTTGCAGCGGTCAAATTGGCTTCAGTCGCCACATTTCGTCATTACTGACAAACGTTTACTTATTACTTACAGAGGATAGGTGTGAACAATTTACAATAGCCGCACGTGACATTGATATCACGTGGTATTTTGTTAACGCTCGGAATATGTAAAACGAGGGAAATGGATGTTCCTAATGCAAAGCTAACTCAGTGTATTTAGTCTTCAGACAGCCCACTTGTTCAGAACTTACTACTTGGCATGAAAGAATGTCCCTAATAAAGGCAGACTGCGAGTCAGAATTAACTCAACCGCACAGATGTACTGTGATAGGCTTTAAAATAAAATAGAGAAAAGATGTCTCCCAGAAAATAATACTCAAACTCCCAATAAAAGAACTACAAAAATGACTTTCAATGAAGCGGACTCAAGATGGCACTAGGACATGGGTCTCTGCACCAGAGAAAAATCTACCTGGAGAAGTAGATAAAAGGCTTGGTAGGTGGGGGTGGCGAATGCGCATATGTGCGTTCTCAAACAGATTTAACAAATCTTTCTTATAACTACTGGGTAACCAAGTAGTAGTTCAGAAAGTTGAGGGACCTGTCAGGTAGAACAGTAAAACATGAAATACCGCGTCAGGCTCGTATGCTTGGATGCTTCATCCTAAATGCCCGAGTACATGAAATCTCGAGCGCCTTAAGAGAATTAAGGCACGCGCCATCTGAAATAACAGAAAGGAGTCCCTTGAGAAGAAATTTATAAATTCTATGGCATAGATATAGCAAAATTAACTTTCATTTATAAGTCAACTTTTCAGGAAACACTGTAAATGTTGCAAATTCTCGAGAAGAAATCGAACTGACATGGTTCGATTTCTCTCTGTTTATGCGGCATTTCATGCTAATTGAATTCTTGCATCTTCTGAAGAGCCTATCCCATGGGTGAAAGTTAATTACAGCAATTGTGTTCTATAAAGTAATGAAATTTTGTTCCAGTTTTATGAAGGGAAGGTAACATCCTAGTCTTGTGTTGTGGCTTCCAGTAGGATGGAAAGATGATTCTCGTAGGAATTATATGAGTTTTAAACTATTTCTCCATAGTTTCTGCAATAATCATTTGTTCCAACCAACTGGAAGCCTAGACGCAAGGCTAGGATGTTACCTTACTCCTTCCTTCCCTTTTCCTAACCCAAAGTTACTTCAAAGAAAGATTAAAAAAACCTCTCAGGGCTCAGGAAGGTCGTTAAAATGTACCCTGCTTGCAGCCCGAAAATTTTGTTTTTAAATGGTTAATCTGAAAAAAATGGAGCTATCTTTCCTAACTTTTGAACGACTGGCCCCATGTAAACAAGTATGGAACCATTAGAAAGTACTTAAAGCGATCTGTCATGAGTGGCAAATTAACCTAATTAACATGCTAATTAGTGTCCATTCTCAGAACGTTTCTATATAACATGTATTATTTTTCAGCCAATCTCTGCATTGAAAAACCCTTTAATGTAAAATTTTCCCGACTTGAATCTTAAATACTTCTGCAGTACGCTATGAAATAACGATGCAGCTGATGTTGAACTATGGAAGATGTTTTCGGTTCGCAGCAGATTGTTGAGGACAGATGCGATTGATATAGTGTTGGAACAGCAAAAAAAAATCTAGATAATATGAGCCACTCAAAAAACACACAGCTAGAGTATGCATGGAATTATGAAATATGAAAGATAGTATGAAGAAAAACGTCTTACAACAATATCCGATTAATAGACTATGGAATGCAAAATATTAAAATTTCAGAAAGATAGCCTAATAACTTCCTGAGGTACAAGATAAAACCCAAAAATGTACGTATTATGGGAGCCGTCTACAAAAATACTTACGGTAAAATGAATCTCCTCGCAATGCTTTGAGACAAACTGAAATGAAAAGGCTTCGATGTAATGCTGTTCGACTCTAAGGAGGAGGATAGTTGTTTTTATCAAAGCAACAATAAGAGGCGAACTGGCAAGCAAATAATGAAATACATGTACATTTTTGTCAAATGTAATAAAATACATTAATACTTTCCTAGCTTAGGGAAATTATGAAACTTTTGTCATGCTATTGCAAAACGGCAAATCGTTGCTTGCTCGAGTTAACTTATGTGCCTGATTTTTTCTCTTGCAAATTTCCCCTGATGTCCATTAAGCTATAATCAGCATGTAATTTATGATTTATGTACGTTCATCATTTAGTAGGATCAACTAGATAAAAATCCTCGGGTATGAAAACATCCAATCCACACAATACTGCTGTCTAATACATGATTAAATCTCCACAATGCTGAAAGCACCAAGTTTAAAGATTTATTTACAACTGTGTTTAGAATTGGAGATAATCTTTCAAATAGAAATATCAGCTTACATCTCTAGGGGTGAGGTCTGTGAATAATGAAAAAGTACGATCTGCACACACCGACATTCCTTTGGGCCAACATGCAAGAAAACAATTCACATTTACAAATTCTTTTTTCTCAGCTAGATCCTCATCAGTCGTGGTATATCTTTCAAGTTTAAGTTAATCACTTTGTACTTTGTTTAAGCCATGTCGTAGGAGCTGAGTTCTCCATGGAGTGGTTCTGAAAAATGATGAGACCCCTCAATCGGCAATCGCTGTGAATGAAATCCTTCTTAAGAAAATGTATATTTTTTGAACTAAAGAAGTTTGGAGACTAGATTGAAATTCCCACTTCTTTTTACCAGTAGAAATTACTAATAAGCATTTAGCAAGGCAAGCCTAAAACCTCGTTTCCTAGTAAAGTGGGCAGAAAAATTCGTTTTCCTTTGTCATACCATAACAGATGCTAGTGCAAATATAATGAGTAAAGCCCGGAAGTTGAGGCAGTTAAACATGCTAAAAATAGGCAGGCAAATAAGCGAAATAAAGCGTCAAAATAGGTATCAAAAATAGGCATTTATAGAAGTGGTCGAAATATTCTGAATCATACACAGGTGTTAAGCTGAATTGGCAAAATCATTTATCAGATTATCATTTACTTATTTTTGCGGTTACACATAAGTACTAGGTGTTTTTTTAAATGTTCGAACGTGAAACTCTGCCTTCTGTCACTTAGGATATGTTTTAGAAACGAAAATGATCTTTCAACTTCTACGGAGGTAATGGGAGCGTATTTGAAACATGAGGCAGTTGTAGGAACCATTTCAATAGAAGTTGAACTTTTACCTAGGAATATTTCAGCGATGACTTTGTTTTTCTCCAAGTCATTATTTGCTGAAAGAACTGGTTGACATTTTTCACTCACGATTTCACACTTTCTCCCGGGAACACATTTAATTGTACTAACTACATCATTTAATATTTTCAAGGCATTCACTAACGTTTCGTTCCTTTTTTCCAGCAAAGTAATCATATCGGGCAACTGTGAAAAGTGTACTTGAATAAAAGTTAAATCGTTACGAATAGAATCTTTAGCTAGTATCTGTTGAGCATTGCGTATTGCGCAGGATTCATCCTCTTGAAAACTGTTATCAATTTCAGCAATCTTGTTCAACTTGTTTGCGTAATATACAGCGCCTGATATCCATGTTCCCCATCTTGTCAAAATCGGTTTAGGCGGTAAAGCAAGATTTGGTTCCATCTCTTTGAATATGTGAACTCGATGAGGAGCTTTAAGCAAAATTTTCTTCACATTACTCACTAACGCATCAATATCCGGAAATAACCCACGTACTTCTTCCGCTACTGTGTGAAGAGCATGAACCAAACAAGTTAGATGAAGCATTTTTGGAAAGAGAACTTTCAGGCTGTGGGCAGCCTTTTTCATATAAGGAGCTGCGTCTGTTAAAAACAATAGTACATTTTCATACTTTATTCCGCCAGGCCAAAGAAGAGCTAATGAAGAGGCAAAAAGCTGAGAAATCGTGCTACTATTTGTTTTTGGAAGTTGTTCTGATGTAAGTAAGTAGATAGTTGAGGGCTGAGCAGGTTCCATTGTACCTATAACAATATTTTTCACATACCTTCCCATGGCGTCTGTTGTCTCATCGATACCGATCCAGATATTTTTATCCCCGACATCTTCTCGTATTTCTCTCATTATACCGACGTAGCAGGAATCTAAGTATGTTTTCCGTAAAGTTGCTCCGCACGGAATATTTTCCTTTGTATATTTCTCCAAAAAATTCTTCAGTGAATTATTTTCCAATTTCCACAAAGGTATTCCAGCATCTATAAAAGCATGGCACAAATCACTTGCAAACTGTGACTGCTTGCTCGAAGTAGAAGCGAATGACGAAATCAAACATGCTTTTTTTCACCAATCTTCCGAATAACAGCAGCTTTATGTTTAGCTGTTGCCAAAATGTTGTGAAAGAAGAATTTCTTTTCGTAATTCAGTTTCGTATCGCATATTTTACAAAACAACACCATTCCATCAGTGCACAAGATATAACTTCCATACTCTTGAACATACCGACTTAAGTTAGCACTGGTTGAAGAAGCAGTTTTCGGCATTATTGTTTAACTTGGACGCAAGGCGAGATTTATTAGGGCTAGCGAACTAACAGAATCTTCCTACCTTGTTTTGCACTTACGTTCAAGGTCTTATGTGTGTACGTGCATTCTTGGCTTTCACTCTAGCTTGATTGTTTACAATGTTATCTGACTGGATTCGGCTACTTCCGCCATGCGCAGTAAACTATCATCTAGGATTCTAGGGAGAGCAAAACCTAAAATGAGTTGTCGACCATCGCAGACTCTGCGAATGCTTCTGCCACCGCTGCTTAAATTGGAGCACCTTGTTTTGAATGTACCGATTGTACTCGTGTTTACTTTCAGATGTCTGCCGACTGTGATTTCGTTTTAGAGAGAATGCCACCTACCTTATGGTTTGTACACCTATACCCTAAAAATTAGTTTAAAAAAATGAATAACTTTAAAAATATTACGTGTTTACCCGGAAATCCTACGTACTGCATGCTAGATTGTTATAAAAACTCTGATTTTATTACATTCTTAAGAAGAAATCATTTTTTAATAGTGCATTTGTGGAGTATAGGCAAAAAAAGGCATTAAAAACATAAAAAGGCATTTTCTTCAAATATGAGCCGAAAAGCCAAAAAAAGCATTTTAAGGCATTTTGCCTCAACTTCCGGGCTTTAATAATGAGCATCAAGAAATCTCAGATAAATAAAAAACATGAGACTCTTTTCTGTGGTGAAGTGAACACGTTTTCTGAAAGAAAGTATCTAACTTAATATTACTTAACAGATTTTAAGGCATTTAAAATGTATCGTTCAGTACACCACATAATTTAGAGGAACGTTTGTAATTTCTCTAAGGACACTTGCCTAACGCTGAAGATCACATGACCCTTCATTTACTTCCATTTCAAGTGCTAAATGAAATTTTGGATAGAATTATTGGGAACCTGCAAATCGGTTAACGAGAACAATTCAAAATATACACGAATGTTGACAGTCTTTCAACTTTGAATCATTCCTTGGATGTTCAAAGAACGCGAAACAAACACTGTTGAAGTTCAGCAAGTTGAAACATTGTTTTTGTGAAACGAAGTGAGTGAGTTTTAGATAAAGATGGAATCGCTGCGATTAATATCGATTAGCTTTTACACCATTACGGATATTGGTGCTGTCCTTTAAATCAAGGAACACGTTTCAGAGACAACTGAGAACTGTAGAAAGACACAGAGCCTTGGTTTAGAGAGAACTATAAATATCTCTCGTATTAAAAACTAACAGAGCTGTAGCAATAATCTGTTTCATTATCGCATTATAAGTTCAGTTTCATTATCGCATTCTACATTGAAAAGCAACTATGCATTATTGTACAACATAATTTAGCGATATTTTTGGTACAATAAATCTCAGAGGTTTCTTACATGTGTGAATTCCAAGGGACATGGAAAGTCGAAGCGTTTTCGAAATAGACATCGAAACGTCATAGGAATAAATGAGTTTAGGATATTTGGGCACCGGACTTTTGGGCACCGGACATTTGGGTACCCAGGCATTTGGGCACGGGACTTTTGGGCACCGGACATTTGGGTACCCTGGCATTTGGGCACAAATCTTGAGGGGCCGTACAAAAATTGCCGGTTTTTTTTGCTGTGAGAGGAATTGAATGGAGAAAACGTTTCCAGTAAGACAAACGACAATTATAATTAAATTTTAAAAAAAATTACAATGCACAAATTTTGAAGATGACAATACGTTTTTTTGATGTAAATATGACAAGCATAATATCCGAAAACTTGACAATTTCGTCGTCCTGGATCGGGATTACATAGCTCATAATCATGAATATGGATTACATCATATTCATGATTACATAGCACCAAGGGTGCCCATGGGGAGAGTCCCCCCGCCGTTAATGTAACCAAACTTTTGATAAATTTAAAACACTAAAATAGACGAAACCTTTTTTTAAATGTTTGACAGCCTTGAAGGAGGTAAGGATTTTACTTAGCCCCCCCCCCCCCCCAACATACATAAAATGTCCGTAATTTCGTATTTTCTTATTTACGATATTTTTCTGTAAACTATAACTAAACAAATTCTCTGCGAGTATGAGCAAACCCAGGAAACTTGTCGGGTGGGGAGGGGGGCTTAAAACCTAAAATATGAAATATAGATAATTTCTAGTCCGATCGGGAGATTTTCAGCCATTACAAGCTACAAGTCATCGAATTGTCTGAGGGCATCTGCTGCCTCAGGAAACTAGTGTGTGTGTGTGGGGGGGGGGACACCAAAAGCGCAAAATATCAAGATTTCTCATTTCTCTTCTGATCGGGAGATCTTCAGCATTTACAAGCTGCAACTCAACAAATTTTCTCAGCGCATGTGCACTCTCTGGAAACCTGTGGGCGATGGGGGTGGGGGTGGGGGGTTAATACCAAAAGTGTAAAATATGAAAAATTCCTCGTCCGATCGGGAAATTTTTGGCATTTACAAGCTACAACTCGACACATGATCTGAAGGCATGTGCCTACTCAGGAAACCTGATGGGCGGGGGGGGTTGTATCTTGTAAATGCTGAAAATCTTCGGATCGGACGAGAAATTCTTCATATTTTACAGTTTTGGTATTAACCACTAACAGGTTTCCAGAGTAGGCAGATACGCTTAGCTAATGTGTCGAGTTGTAGCTTGTAAATGCTGAAAATCTCCCGATCGAACGAGAAATTTTTCATTTTGCTGAGTAGGCACGTGCCCTCAAATAATCTGTCGAGTTGCAGCTTGTAAATGCTGAAAATCTGATTGTACGATACATTTTTCAAATTTTACAGTTTTGGTATTAAACACACACACACACACACCCGTTTTCAGAGTAGGCACGTGCGCTCAGATAATGATTCGAGTTGTAGCTTGTAAATGCTGAAAATCTCCCGATCGGACGAGAAAATTTTCATATTTTACACTTTTAGTATTAAACCCCCTCCCCCACCCCGACAGGTTTTCTGAGTAGGCACGCGCCCGTAAATATTTAGTGCCTCAATAACTTACGGCGAACATTTTCGCGGTCAAACTCTTACTATTGGGCCAAGAAACGGCGATTGTTATACGGCCCTTTAAACATTTGTGCCCAAATGTCCGGGTGCCCAAATGTCCGGTGCCCAAATGTCCGGCCCGTCTTTCAGACAGAAAATCGTAAATATGTCTCAATTTCTTAATGATTATGAGATATAAGTGAAAAAAATTTTGTGCACACCACTTGCTCAAGTAGGGAGAAGTATAGGAACACTATAATTTTTAACGCAGCGCAATTTCATTGCTTTAAAAGGGAATATGCCGAAATGTCCGGGTGCCCAAATGTCCGGTGCCCAAATGTCCGAACTCCGAATAAATTCCATGTTGCTAAAATTCATCATGAAGCTTCGCACTGAATTATGGTTGAATGTTGGGAGAATTCTCGCTCCAGGACAATAGTTTTCAAGCTTCCTGTGGAATTAGCCGCAGTGATGAAGTTAATTACGACTGTTCAGCGCTAAGAAATAATCATCTAATTGTATTTGAGTGATTTGCTGCTTTCACTTTAGGCTAATTATGTATTTGCCTGGCTCACGAGTGCTTCACATTTAGAAGTATCGTTTCCGTCAAATTTACTTCTCGATGTTCACGACTGCCTCACTCCAAGAAACACGCGGCTATCTCCCTTTTTACGAGTGAGGCCCATTTGTGCTTCACTTCTTGAGAGAATGAATTATGACAAATGGACAGAGTGTGAGGAAACAACAAATTCACTTCGTGAGGCTCACGACTACTTGGTGTTTTAAAATTGTGCCTCTTGAGTACATCATTTCTTAAAAGAGTGGACTACAACAAGATTGATTCTGGAAAATGTGAGAAAAGTTTATCAATATCTACTTTAGCCTAGACGTCCTTAATTAGGGGAATAATGGAGCGATCAGTAACTTCTCATAACGTTGTCAAAAGTTTATCGATACCTTATTTCCTGCTTTAGCCTAGAGGTACTTAAGTAGTAGAATATGGGAGCGATCGGTAATCTTGTCATAAAATTGTCAATTTGTGAAATGTTTGCAGCATTCGATTTTCCAGCTACATATTTTAGTAAGGCTACTTATCTAGTCATTCAAAGTGAAACCCACGCAGCCAATTTCTTTGAACTTCAGTGTTCTTTCCCCTTTAAAGTTCGCAAAGAGCATGATATTAATGCAAATATTATCCATAAAGGGAATCGGTTACACGATTCATCCACATATTCAGATTTTGAGTATGCTATTCAATCAAAATCAGCTTGGAAAATTTCGCTAGAAATCGCTGCAGTTGTTTTACTTTCGCAATAAGCTGTGCTAACCAAATCCTGTAGCGCATCAAGTAAGTGCAACAAACTGGAGGAGACGAAATTACATTTACAAGTAAGTGCAGCGAATTTGAGGATGCAAAAGTTACTCAGACCACACTACAGTCAACTGATTTTTTTATTTAAGAATGACACGAAGTCCAAACTGACACTTCAACCTCCTACAAAAAAAAAAAAAAAACTTTCGAAAGAGATCCTCAGCTAAAGAAAAAAGGGTTTCTACTTTCTTTCAGTTTAGGCTTATTGTTGTTTGGGGGATATATAAAACAATAAGCCTAAACTCTTCGCCCACAGTGAATTGTCCTTTAGCGCCACAGCCAAAACTCTTTTTCTTTTTTTACAAAATTTTATTAGTAAGACATTGAATATAGTGTGATATACTCGTATATATTTCAATCAGTATGGCGTTACGTACATATCCGTGTGCTGTTCTGTATGAACCTTAATTTTTTTGTGTGCAAAACAAAAATTGGTGAAAGCCGACAGAACTTTATAAACTAATATACAGTCCCTCAACTGGACTCCACTTGATTTTACATCGCGGCAGCTCTATTTTGTGCATTTGGGTGTCTGCTGTAAAGCATCCCCAAAAAGGGTCTCTTCAATTGGAGACAGGCAAATGTGTTTATGTCTGCATTCTTCCTCGGAAACACGTGACACACGCAGCTCAACCAGTCTGGCCTATCACACAGGACCCCCTTTTTTTCCCAGAAAAGCAAGGGACGCTTAGCCATCCTGAGAATTTATGAGGCTTGCGGAGCATCGGAAACAACAAAAGCGAAAGAACGGGCAGTCTGGAAGAACCAGAGAAGAGGACAAAGTGACAAACAAATAGACGCCGAGAAGAGAGGAGAAAGACCTCGAGAGGAACTATTCAGAGGCATGGAGAAATTTCAGCGGGGAGAAATTTCAGGTCCAATGATACCTGAGTTCTGCGGACAGATACTGACCCAGCTAACAAACAGCATGCTTAAAACCGAGCGAGGCAGGTTAGGCTGTCTCCATATCTTTTTACCCGAATAACGTAACGCGCGCCAAACTTTTTTTAGCACGTCTTTTTGTAAAAAAGATCGTGCTTATGTTATCGGTTTGTCCGTCCGTCCGTCCGTCCATCTGTATCCACGATATCTCTGGAACTATTAGTCCGATTTGAATTTTTTTTGCGTTGGGGAGCTTGAACTATGAGAATGATGATCCTTTATTTTGTTTTGTTTTTACGATGTGCAATTTCGCCACTAGAGGGCGTAAACGCAGATAATGTTGAATTCAAAAATACGTTTTATTTCAACTATTTGCTTCTAAACATCTGATTGTAAAAATTCTTTTATCTTTCGATTCCATTAACGTCGAAGAGTATTTTAGATATAGTTATTTTATCAAATTACGCATAGATTTTCCGCAAGGGGGAGTAAAAGTAAATTACATTTTTTCCGATACGTCTTCTTCTAAGGCTCCGATTTGAAATTTATTTTCTTCAACGGATACACCTCTTGATGGAAAATCTTTTGCATATAATTTCTCGTTCTTGGTAATAAATACTTTGGCCACCAGGGGGCATAAATGTTAATTTTTGCTTCTGTTGTATTTGTCATCAACTCTGAGCTTCTAAAATCTCGATTGAAAAAATTCCTTCGTGGGCTGATGCCACTCACATCGATAAACCTTTTCGGAATATTTTCTTCTTAAAATATTCCACAGTTTCTCCGCCAGTGGGGCGTAGATGCATATCTTATTTTTGTCAATATCTCTACCTCAAGGAGTCCGATTTGAAAAATTCCTTCTTTGTTGGATAGTGTTTTCAGTGTGACATGTTTTTCATATAATTTTAAAATTTTCAAGTAATTGATTGACTTTCCGCTAGAGGGCGTAGAGGTACATTGCGTTTCCCCTATATCTCTGCCTCTAAATCTCCGATTTGAAAAATTCTTTCTGCACAGGATACAGCTCCTGACGGGAAATCGTTTGCACATAATTTCTGTTTTTTGAAAAAAATGGTTTGGCCACCAGGTGGCATAAGTCTCAATTTCTGCTTCAGATGTATTTGCAACAAAATATGAGCTTCTAAAATCTCGATTGAAAAAAAGTCGTTTGTTGACCGACACTACTCCTGTCGACAAACCTTTTAGGAACATTTTCTTCTTGAAAGAATGCATGGTTTCTACGCCAGGGGGCGTAGATGTATAATTTGTTTTTGTCATTTTCTCTGCTTCTTAGAGTCCGATTTGAAAAATTCCTTCTTTGTTGGATAGTGTTTCCGATGCGAAATGTTTTTCCTATAAATTCAAAATTTTCAAGTAAATCATAGACTTTCCGCTAGGGGGCATAAAGGAAAATTGCGTTATCTGCGTTGTTTCTGCTCCTAAAACTCCGATTTGAAACAGTCTTCCTGTATCGCATACAAAACCTAATAGAAAATATTTTTCACATAATTTTTAATGTTTGGTATAGAATGGCTTGGCCATCAGGGAGCATAAGTGTTAATATCTTCTTCTGATGTATTTGTAGCAAAATCTGGGATTCTGAAAACTCGACTAATTTTTTTTTCCTTGGACCGATACCGCTCATATGGATAAACCTTTTGAGAATACTTTCTTCCTAAAATAGTGCATGGTTTTCCCACCAGGGGACGTAAAGTCACAACTTATTTTTGTCGATATCTCTGTTTCTAAGCGTCCGATTTGAAAGATACTTTCTGTGTTGGAGAGTGTTTTCGGTGCGAAATGTTTCTCATATAGCTTCACCTTTTTCTTAACGCACAAGTCTGCAACCAGAGGGCGTAAGCTGAAGATTCCGTTTACAGCAATATCTGAGGGATTAGAAACCTGATTGAAAAACTTCTTTCTTCCGTCATATACTATTGATTTCCATACCGGTTACATTGACTTTGAATAACTTTAATAAATTTAATTTGCGTCAGAACGGATTCAAAAGACGTGCTTATTACACCCGAAAATTCGGTTTCATCTTACTTGTTTCTTTGTTGTTGTTTTTTGGTTGGAGGCTTAAAACCACTGTGAGCAACTCAGTGGGCTATAAGCAGTCGCCCGTCCCTACATTAGTGCCACTGTTTCCAGGGAAGGCAGAGAACCAGTGCCGCAAGACAAACACAACATCCATGCTTCACCGGGATTCAAATCTGGACCCCTTTCGGACGAATGATCAGAAGCCATCGCTTAGACCACTGCGCCACCGGGGCGGCGTGCCAGACTTGAGATGAACTGACATGCATTTGCGGCGAATATGTAACCAAAGCCGCACTGAACTGTTCTGGTCATTACTGCGCATCAACTAAACTTTAGGTGTGCACTCCATATCACAGTATGCATAAGCAGGCCTGAATGATATTACGAAATCTAATTCTCTTCCCCATTTGCGTAAGGCCCGGAAACATGCATGCATGCAGAACTGTTATTTTTTTTATTGCAAATATTTGTATGAAGATTTTACCTTTTAAATTGCCATATGTATAATAATATACCTATACATGCATATTCTTTGCTAATCAATTAGTATAATGCGTTCGCACTAATATGTGCTCACAAAGCACTAAAGTGTGCAAATACGTCACGAAAATTATCATAGTTATCAAAAGTATAGTTGCACTTGAACTAGAATATGGCGCAACGTTTATCCGGTTTTCCTTGTTTACTATTAAATGTTGATATCACTGAATTGTGAATTTGGGCTGTTATTCAGCGTCAGTGTCATGATTGACTAGTTAAGAGTTTGGAGCTGTCTAGAGGAAAAATCTGGGTCCAGGAGCTACATCGAGATGGGAGGGTTATTCACAACACAATAGATGAATTGTTGATATATTTTTTCGTGTGACACTTCGGGTTTCATGTTCCTCTTTTTTCTCCATTTCAGTTGTCATCATCGCCCTTCTTCCAGAAAGACGAATCGACCAATTTTCTCGCACAACATTGCCGAAAAAGTATATTTGGGGAATCTCACTATCCCACAATCACAACTTTATGAGACAGCAGTCACACAACAAGGATATGCAACATGCTTTAAAACAAAATAGAAATTCTTTCCTTTTGCATTGGCCATAATTTGAAAACTCATTATTTGGTAAAAACGACGCTGCACTTTTCACGTAAAGAAGGAATTTTCTTTTACTGACTAGTAGATTACATAGAAACTTATGAAGAACAGAAATTGTCCACTCAAAAATAGTAAGAAGAGCATACATTTTCTGTAGATGTTAATTCGGTTCTTGCATCCCCAGTTGTATCAAATACTTTCTGTACCAAAAAAAAAACAAAAAAAACACGAAGCATCAGAAGGAATCATCCAATTAACATGAAACTTGGTATGTGCAATGCATATGTATAGGAAAGAAATTGATGGCAATTCTGGAGCAGTTAAACCATTTATTCGGATAAAACAACTTCACGAGTGAGACAAGTCATTAAGTTGTAGCGTCAACTCTGCCTCGGATACAAGCAGTTATCCAGCGTGCCATGGAAGCATACAGTTTACGGATACTGCATTGACGTACAGCATGCCAGATGGCGTCCAAACTGCCGGCCAGTTAGCCGATATTCCAGGATGGGCGAATGTGGCGTCTCATCATGTTCCAAACATATACGATCGGTGAGATGGTGGGCGATCGTGCTGGCCAGGGCAGGGTGTCGACATTACGGTAGCAAGCATGGGAGAGCCGTGCCGTCCGTGTGTGGCCGGACATTATCCTGTTGAAAAATTGATTGGTGATGCTGCGACAGAAATGGCAACACAACAGGTCGTAAGATGTCATAGACATACGGCTCAGTCATGAGAGTTGTATGGAGGACTATAAGAGCGACAGAAATGGCAACACAACAGGTCGTAAGATGTCGCAGACATACGGCTCAGTCATGAGAGCTGTACGGAGAACTACAAGAGTGTGCGACTATCGTATAAAATGGCTCCTCAGACATTCACTCTCGGTGTATGAGCAGTGTGCCGTTCCACGGTAAAAGCAGATTCGTGCGCTGGCCGGCTCGTCTCCAGACACGTATGTACTTGTCATCGGAATCCCTGTTAAGTGGTAGGCGGCGGAGTTGCCTTCTCGAATATAATCCCCGTGACGCAAATAGTCTGGCAATGATCCGGATCGTCACTTCCATGTCTGTAGATGACGCAACATGGCACAGATGGTTGAGAGCGACGAATTCATTTCTGTTCGTGCGGATCTGACGATGGTTCGATCCTTGCACTATGTCGTTGTCCTCAGCCGTCCACTGCCCGCATGCTGCTGGGTTGCATCCTCCTCTGCTCATTGGTGGCAACATCCTCCGATTGCCACGTTGCTCCGAACCAAATGCTTGTCGATACGGCGACTGACCAACCGGCCTCTCTCAGCCCAATTATTCGTCCTTTCTCAAACTTGCTGAACTGCTCGTATTGTGCACAGATCCGTCGTCGAGACATCTTCACAATCTGTGGAGGTTAATGCAAATTAATGCAACCGCAATCCGCTGTCACAATTTTCGCTGTGTAAGAGCTTTGTTCTTTATATACCCTCTTTGATGCGTTTTTCCCATGAGCTGTGGCATTCCAATATTTCGTGAATGGCCGTTATTTTTGAATCATTTGCATATTTGTCGCAGAGGTACTTGCATTCGGATTTTCATCAGGATCGAACGACTTGCCCGGGGTACTTTGGGTTATTTTGACAAAATTATGCAGTATTTTAAACAGAAAAATTCTCAAAAGGTTTTTTGAGATGAGCGGTATCAGTCTACGAAAGAACGTCTTGAATCGAGTTTCACAAGTTCATATGTTGCTGCAAATACATCAGAAGCAGAAATAAACACTTTCGACCCCTGATGGTCAAATTATTACCTAACAAAAATTAGAAATTATATGTAGAACATTTCCCATCAGGAGCTGTATCCGATGCAAGTAGAACTTTTAGAAGCAGGAACACCGAAGAAATCACAATTTAATTTTAAGCCCCTACTAGCGAAAAAGTTATGCAGCGTTTGAAAAAGGAACAGAACCCAAAATAGTCTTCGTTATAAATTTCATCGAAAAAAAGAAAGAATGTTTTCAATCGGATATTTAAAAGCAAATATATGAAATAAAATTTATTTTGAATTCGATAGCATTTGCATTTACGGCCTCTAGCAGCGAAGTGATACATAGGGAAAAAGCCAATATTGTTCATATATTTCAAGCTTTCCATTGCAAAAAGAATTTTTCAAATCGTGCAATTAGTTGAATACATATGACAGACCGACAAACTGCTACACAGGGTAAGTCGAAAGTTTTGCAATATTTGCATAAATGCATGTGCTGCGGCAGGTATGTCACGTGTTTAAACTAGTTCAATTCGGGCACTGCATTCAGTCAAAAGGGATCTAAAGTAGCAGTCGTTGCTGTGAGCAATATTGCATGTAGTCGTTCTGTCTGTGGCGGGAACTCCTAAAAGATGAACAGCCACTACTGGCAAATTAGAAAACTTTGCTTTACGAGTTTGAACTCGGCCATAACCCTGCTCAAGCAACACGAAATATTTGTCATACGAAAGAAGAAGGGTGCGTGGATCACAGCACCGCAACCAGATGGTTCAAGAAATTTCGCTCAGGTGACAGAAACTTCGACGATCAGCCAAGGTCATGTACGCCGCGAACCGTGGATTCGGAGGCCATGTGCCAGGCCGTAGAGGCAAATCCGACAACCAGAACTCGGAGATTATCAGGTGAGCTGGGCGTATCACAGACCACCGTGGTTCGTCTCCTTCAGGACCTAGGCAAGGTCTACAGGGGCTGCCACATTGTCTCTCACGAACTGACGCCAGCTGACGCAAACCGCCGAGTGGAAGTGTGCACGAAACTCCTAGAAAACCCGCGCGATGTACGTTTTAAAAATGTTACGTGCGATGAAAAGTGGGTCTATTTTTGTAATCCTAACTCACACCGGTAGTGCTTGTGTCCGGGCCAGCTTCCTGAACCTGTATCCGAACGTGGGCGCTTCGAGCCCAACGTGATGCTCTGCGTCTGGTGGAATTTCGAGGAGATAGTCCATTACGAATTTGTTGCAGGGGTCGGACCATATACGCCAACCTCTACTCTGAACAGCTGGAGCGGATGTATGCCGTTATGGAGGAGACGTACCCCGCAGTGGTGAACAGAAAGCGCGTTCTTCTACAGCAGGACAACGCTCGGCCTCATACTGAGCTAACGACCCGGGCAAAAGTCCAGGAACTTGAGGGCATCGAACTGATGCCACACCCAGCATATAGTCCGGACCTTGCCCTATTGGATGATTGCTTGTACTGGTCCATGGCCCACTTCCTTCGCGTGCGGAACTTCAACAACCAGAAGGAGGTGGCAGCTGGGGTGAAGGAGTTCCTCGCCTCGAAGGACAAGAACTGGAACCGCCGCGGAATCGAAGAACTGCCAGACAGATGGCTAAAGACGGTGCAACACGATGGCCTGTACTTTGAATGCTAGTCAGCTTTCGTCGTAAAGGTACGTATGGAGACATAAAGTCACCCAAATATTGCAAAATGTTCAACTCACCCTTTGTAATTAGCACTCACCTTTTTCACAAAAGACGTGCTAGGAATGACAAGAAAGATGGCACCATATTTTCAGTTGTAATGAGGACGTCTTTTGAATCCGATCCGATGCGAATAAAATTTATCAAAGTTATTCAGTCAATGGAAACAGTGAGAAAAAAACAAAACAACCGGATTTCTATGATCCATAAAAATCCAGAAATAGAAACATCTACTTACTTCATCCAGCGGCTAGGACGTATGTTACGAAAATTAACAAATGGCGCGCAAAAACGTTTTCATAGCAGAATATCAGAGATCAAGACATTTTCAAATCGAACAGTTAAAAGAAGAAATATGGAAGGAAAGATGATATAATTCTACGCTTTTTAGCGGAAGAATAATGGAAAAGTTGAAAATAGGCGAAAAATATTCTTCAGAGAAGAAAAAACTGTGCTAAGGTAAAATAACTTTTTTTAATACTTTTCCTGGAAGCAGAGATAGCGAGTAAAAGGTTTTGACATTTATACCTTGACAATGAAAAGTTCGCTTCGTAACTCCTTAATGTCAGATCTTCAAATGCGTGCACATATGATATCGTTGCGCCCCGGAGCGCCAACCTGTCGAACAAAATTATCCCTTTATGAATTTACTAGGTAGCATTGGCCGACGACTAGGGCATTGGCCGACGACTCGGAGGTGAGCATTAGACTTTATTAATAATTATCTGTGGATTGCTTACCGCCAAAATCTTAATTACTGGACAAGAGAACTCAGCCCGCAAATTTATTCACTCAAAAATCTTAAATTCGTATGGCACTCATAAATAACTCATTCAATCTGAAGACTGGCACGAGACAACTGACATTTAATTAATTAACATAAAATCAATAATGAAATGATGAAGACGTTAATTAAAATACAGAGGATGAAAGAGGGGCGTCAAATAATCTCTCCCCTTTTTTGGCCTGAATTCATCGTTTTATAACTCTCCCTCTTAGGCTAAATTCATCTACAGAATTCAACCGGATTTCTCGGGCATATATTGTCCCGCTTTCAACAGTTCTCAGCCGATGCAGTTCCCTTTTGGCTGACTGGAGCAAATTTGATCTAAAACTGGAATTAATAAGGAAATAAAATGCTACTTACAGGGAGGCTTTGTGTCCTTAAGATCTTAATCCCTAACGAAAGACGAAGTCACACATGTAGTGTACTCACTGGTCGATTATTCACTTGCTCGACAAATTGAAGCATGTTTGCGATGGAGAAGGGGCCGAATTACATCTCGCTTTAAGCACATACGCACTTTAGGCAGGAAGCTACACGATGTCGCGTACTCATTCACGCGTACAGATGCCGAGATCAACCAATGCCGCTGGCTTGGAGGACTCCTCCGGGTTTCCCAACTCCCGCAGGTAACTCGGTGATAATTCTTATATCACAGGTCATGTACGTCCTCTAGAAGATTTTTTCTCTAGAGAATCAGTCAGTATCTCTCCATCGGCTTAGGTCCAGCCTCGTTTTGACCGTGGTAACATAAACCGCTTCGTTGAGACATCGTAATTCTCCCCACGAGCTTTCGCTAGCTCGAAACGGCAGAACTTTGCTCGCGCTTAGGAATCCGTCGACAGCGGGAGTGTTCTTTTCCAGCCCCTTTCTTCGTCAGAGGCTTGTTAAGACTGAATCTTTTCCGATATTCATATTTCACCAAAGAGTTTCTCTTTTCCTAGGGATCTGGGTGCACTCAGTTGCTCTAAAATCATTCAGCACGATGAAAGAAAGTAAAGAGTACACAGCTCTTGCGTTTTAAAATATACTGCGGTCAGTGAGTTAATCAACAACCCAGACACACGTAACCAACTAGCTCTTCTTTGTGCTGTCAAAATCGGGCATCAAGGACGCCATAAAGCACGATTTACTTTACTCCGTTGACACTTTAACTGCTTCCAAACATCTAGAAAAAGACGATTTCAACCACTTCGATCGGACCTTCCAACGCGCAACCGACAAAAGCACGGTACATCCTTTCCTCTGTTTTCGCCTCCTATAGCCCTAAGTGTCCCAAAACATTTTCCACTCTTTCGCCAGGCAAACCCACGAGTTTTTGCTCTTTTGTAAACAAAATTAAGGCTCTTCCCGCCTCTAGCAAATCAACCCAATTAAATTAATTATGCTACCCAAAATTAGTAACAATATAGGTACGTAGAAAATTTATTTCCATCATCAGTTTTCTACTACGGAATAAAATATTTTTTCTGAAACATCATGGGGTTCTCATTTCTTTCTTTTTAATTTTTTTGTTCGGTCTTTAACCGTTTTGAACATTTCGGTTATAGGCATTGACCTGTCCATAATTCAGGACCACTCGTTCAAGGCATGGGAAAGATACAACGCTGTAAAACAAACATACAGCTCATGCCACATCGGGACATGAACCTGGTATGAGCTCAGACAATTAGTCAACAGCTTCTGACCACTTGTCCATCAGGAAGGCGGTATACAACAGTAAACTAAAATCCGTCTAAGCACGATATATGAGATGATAAATTAACATACATTATTAGAATTAAAATACAAGGGAGATCTTTCGGACCCCGCCCGCAGGGTCCATCTTCAGACTAAAAGGCAAATGGAACAATGTCGCCAAAGACTCAGTTTTTATAAGTATACTGTGACGAAATGAATCATGATCTGCGCATGTCAACAATTAAATCGAACGTTGTCATAGGGATTTGAGATACACTAAAAAGTTGAGAATAGAAGTATTTTTCCATACTGGTTCGTAAGTGCCATTAAAAACTTGCAGGGCTAATGCTGTGGGAGTTACACCATTTTTAATGTCATTTTGATGTTCTGACAATCGGACTTTAAGTGTCCGAGCTGTGGAGCCAATATGAAAACTGTCCTCCTCATTGGTGATACGGGACTTAGGAGGGATTTTATAAATGCCATGCTTATGCAGATCTTCTGGTCTATCTCGGTCCTTTCTGATGATTGAAAATAGATTTTGAGTCTTGAGTCCAAAGTTAATGTGACAAGGTCGACAAGCCGATTGTACGGAACCGGAAATGCTAGGATTAAACGACATTGAAACCACGAATCTGAGTGAGTGGGATTCACGAAGTAAGGAAGAAGAATGAGTCCGAAGATATCACCGATTCACACGTTCAAATAAATGCCTGGAGTAGCCAAATGACGAAGCAATGTCCTTGATATTATTAAGTTTGACATGTCAAATGGCAGGTGTATAAGTAACGTGTATTCAGGGTGATGATTCATATTATCCACACTGAATGTTTGGAATCGTAAAGAACGACAGTGACGAAAACTTCGATATTCTTAGCATCTGATTCCTCCGTATCTATCCTTCGCTTGTTTGAAATTGCCAACATTAAGCCACTTCGGCAAAAATTGGTGTAAACGGTTAGTAACGAAAATTTAAATAAAAAATCTAAATGATTAAAACAAAAAGTCAAATTTTAAATTGCTTTTGGAAGCTTTTGGGATCTTCTTTCCGGGTCCTTTTTCCTTAACCCATTTACCGCTATAAGATACTTTCTTTCTTGAACTACAACACTGGGAACAGTTAAGTGTGGTCGTAAGTTAGTGTACATGCGATTATGAAAACGCTGCTGCATAATTAGAAATTTAGTAAATGATGGATCACATCCTTAAAAAAATTTACTAATCTCACATTGTTTCCGAAAGTTATCATTTTTCAGTTTGACTGTCATATCTTTTGTATACCATTATTGGACACTTAAACCACTAGCAACATTGCGCATAACTATATTATCAAAATGGTGCTGCAGCGGGCTTAGTAAATAGTTTTGTCATAAGGGGAAACAATCGTGATAATTTCTAGGAACATTTTCTCACCAAGTTGTCCGATGTATCTCAAATTATGGAAATTATGGGAATCAATAAAAGCTTCAGTGTATAAATTACTGTTACTGTTTATGACTTGAAAGAACTTACTTAACTGTCGTGTTTTTGTTAACAGACAAGATGCGATGGGTTGGACAACGTTTTTGTCAAACAAGGTTAAATGTGTGGATATTTATCAAGAAGCATCGATACGTTTTATCATGTTTAGGAAAGTAGAGGAGCACTTTCGATTGTCACACCTTACTTAAAACAAGAAGGCTATTTTCAACACATATTACAACGTACTGCGATTTTGTGCGACTGACCGCAACATGAAAAAGTTTAACAAATTGACTTTCGATAAATGTATTTGTGCAATTAAATACATTATTTTTTAAGTTAGCCTATGTTATCAAACATTTCCTAAAAAGGCGTATATTATTAATTTCCCTATATATTCTTTAACATAAGCCAACATGCTATCCGAATTATTTCAAAGTTTGAGAAAACTTTTTGTATCAACACACAATTCAAACGAAATATTTCTCGTAATGCAATGGCATGTCAAGTTTCTAAAATAAATCAGTACTTTCCTCAGCTATAAAAACATTTCTTAATACTCTGCCACATCTTCCTGTTGCCCAAAGAGCCTAGGCTGAATGACAATGAATCAAAATTGTGTAACGGCACTACTGCTCATTAAGCAGACAAAAATAACAAACTAAAATATTCGACAACGCTATTTTTGCTAGGCAATTATGTAAGTTAGTCAGGACGTTTCTTTATTAAATAGGAAAACATAATAACCTAATGTATTAAAAAATGAAATGAAAGAGCTTTGTGTGTTTGTGCTTTTATTTTAACGAAAGCAAAAACCGGATATGTGAAGCTTCTGAAAATTTCATTATGTTCTTTCATTAAATTTGACAATAATTTGAACTTAAAACGCTGAGTATTTTATTAATAAATACTGAGTGTTGTGGTCTCGAAAATTCGTATCAGGAATTAAGAATCAGATATTGGAAACATGTGTGAAGGAGAATAACTCTCTTTAAAAAACAGTAAAGATTGTAACACTTAATTGTGGTATTTCTCCATTAAAAAGAAGCATAGATACCTAATGCTTAACATTATGAGCATGTATTCGCAATCGAAATCCCATTACCAACATCGCCCTGCAGTTTAAAACTAAGACGTAATGTATTGTACCACAGTCAACCGCAACTGCTCAAACAACAAACGATAAAAATGTCTTCAGTGATGTTGAGACTGACAGATGTGCAGCCAGTGAAGTCCGTCGGCCCAGGCCACGGATGTATTCAGGGCAAAATCTATATTGATGTGAAGTAGAAAATGTTCTGTTTATACTGGACAAAAAGACAAGTCCGCTTCATGTCAAGAAAATAATGATGAAAGATGTAAAAATATCTGTGAGAAAATCCCTATATGGTGAAGCACGATAATATATACAGTTAAAATCATATTAGGGAAAATTAATTTGCACAACTTCAAGATAATAGAAAATAGTGGGTATGTAAAACAGCTGAAGTAGCAGAAATTTGAGAAACAGCTGATTGCAGTTATTGTATCATAGGAAATTAACATATAAAAATGTAGAAGCCACAATAGAGTTCAACAGAAATGAAGCAGAAAATTGTATTAAATTGTCAAATTGTAGGGAAAGTGAAATAAGTGAGCATTGTCGATGTAAAGGGCGATCTAGAAACGTGTTTTAAAGAAAGCACACAGAGCGCGAAGCTCCATACCGTTTGTGGAATTGTATCATAACCTTTGCATTGCATAAGTCCCACTGGGGTAATATATTTTACAGTATTTTTTGTTAACTACTCTCAAATCATCTGACAAATGACAAAACAAGACATCTTTTAAATTTAAAGAATATGTCACTGACACACGCAGCTGAGTTCTATCTGAAACAAAAAGGCACCCCTGTGCTCAGAGGCGTAGGTTTTTGGTTATAAAAACCACTTAGCTGAAAATCAAGCTTTGGTGCGGGCATCATACTGATGTGTCAGTATCACCACAGCAGAACGGAGTAGCTGCACCATAAAGCATCTCTTACGAAAACCGCGGAAAACTGTGTTGCTAAATGTACAGGGTGGTCGATAAGTCTCGTAGGAGTTTCGACAGACAAATGTACAAAAACGAAAAGATCTACAGCAATGCGGTTTGTGGCATTTAAAAGAGTAAATATTCTACAGTAGTTCTTAACGCCATCACTTTCCAACAGATGGCGTTACGTACTCGCAAATACCGACGCTGACTGAAAACGTCGCCGTCGCAGAAGAAAGCAATGTGCGTGAACTAGTTTTTTGAGACGAAGTCTGTGATTACGGTACAAAGAAATTACCGTCGGACATATGGGAAAGATCCACCGAATGATTTCAGTATCAGAGCGTGGCAGAAGAAATTCTTTGATACTGGTAGCGTCCTGGACCGGCAAAGAAGTGCAGACCCCCTGTCAGTGAAGAAACTGCA
The DNA here is from genome assembly GCA_039090855.1 of Macrothele yani. NCBI lineage: Eukaryota > Metazoa > Arthropoda > Arachnida > Araneae > Macrothelidae > Macrothele > Macrothele yani. Next base: position 75,789,932 of record CM077007.1, on the reverse strand, counting down.
GAGCATACAGGAGGTTTTCGATCGCAGTTCTAGCAAGTAAACGAGAAGGGCCTATTTACAACTGAATTTTCCACGATCCACACTGATAGGAGTGCTTCACAAACGCCTGAAACTAACCGCATACGAAGTACAACTCCTACACCAGATTAAACCGAACGATGTACCTCAGCGCTTAGCATTCGCTCGTGATATGTTGGAGAGGCTGGAAGTTGATGAAAGTTTTTGCACGCCGTACAATGTTCTTGGATGAAGCAACCTTTGACGTGCACGGAAAGGTAAACACTCGGAACGTACGTATATGGGATAGTGAAAATCCACATTCAATCAGAGAGCACGTCGCGCACAGTCCAAAGTTGAAGGTTTGGTGTGGGCTAATGCATAATCGTGTAATTGGGCCAATTCTTCTTCTCCGAGCCCACAGTGCAAAGGAATAATTACGTGGACATGCTTCAGAACTTTGCGGTTCCTCAACTACAGGATTTGCAACCAAACGTTATACTGCAACAAAATGGTGCTCACCCAGATTGGGGACTTGACGTTCGTGAATACCTGAACCGTGAGTTTCCAGACAGAGAGGGTCCCATTCCTTGGTCACCCCCATCCCCGGATATCACTCCTTTAGACTTCTTCCTCTGGGGCTATGTCAAGGACATGGTTTACCTGAAAAGATTAAGCAACCTTCAAGAGCTCAAACAGCGCATTACAGCAGTGTTTGATAGAATTGATCCTGACATGTTGAAGCACACATGGCAAGAAATTGAATACCAACTGGATGTGTTATGTGCCACCAAAGGCGCACATGTAGAGGTGTATTATGGTAAGATTATTAAACTCGAATATTTACTCTTTCAAATGCCGCTAACCGTATTGCTGTAGATCTGTTCGTTTTTGTGAAGTTGTCAATCGAAACCCCTAGGGGACTTTTCGACCACGCTCTAGATCTGAATATGAAAATAACAAAAATAACCACACGATTGCACACCAAACTGCCTAGAAAAAGCTTTTTGAATTACAGTAAGAAAATGCTTATCTGGGGCATTCATTTCACTTAATGCAAGAGGAATCTATTGTGTTCCAAACAAAAAAACAAAAGAAAATTCAAAAGCATGCTGATGGAGAATATGATAAAATCTCAGGAACATAATTAAACGCTATTTAATGTGGAACAAAGGACCAAAGAAAAAAAAAAAACGCGCGTGCATAAACCGGTTGCAATTACTCCTTAGGAGAAGGCACCAACTCAGAATGATATTCTGGAAAAACAAAATACCCTTCCAGAATTAAGGATATCACTGTCAATTTGCGTGTCACCGAAAACAAACTCCTTCACGGCAGCGAGGTACAAAGACTACTCTAACTAATGAAATTACTCTTTGACGATGCCTTCCAACTTTTTCTGACATCTATGCATTTAACTCAACGATAATTAATCTCCCATAAAACTTCTATAAATTGTACGTAGGTGAATTAAATTTGAAATCCCAAATATGTAGACCCACAAGATCAACAAAATGTATTCCACACGCTTCGGATCGTGTATTTAGGGGAATAAATAGTGCACGTTAAATAATGGGAGGAAGTAAAAACAAATAGAATCAGATAAAAAGATGTGAATGAAAGTAAATATTAAGGAGAGAGGACAATGGGAAGATACCAGTTACGAAATCTTGTCGGCCATCCACTAAACAAGAAAATCATTAAATGTAACAGATATTTTTCTCAAAAAGAAACATGACATTTATATACGTAAGGTACTTTTCTTTTGCTTAAAGTTTCCCATATGGACCTAGACTGGATTGTGGTGTAACAGGTTTGCCTGTTATAAGGAAAATTATAATCAGAAATTCTTATTCCACATATAAGTAGTGTTAGATATCTAGATATTAAACCCATAATTTTTCATGGAAATTTGGAGGGGATATTTATAGTGTACGAAGCCAACAGAACTGAAGGTTCTTAATTAAAGAAATCAGTTTATATCCCCAAGTAATGGCCTAGACTTTGAAATCAGATGTTACCAACATTCCTTTGCGGTCTTTGTTATACAGTATATAAGGAAAGGCAAATAAATCCCTAATCACCGAGACAGAAAATAAAAAGACAGTACTGATATCTACAAATGCATCTGTGTATATTGATGACACTTCACTTCGAGACGTAGTGAAGCTGAAGAATATGCGGACATAATTAAAAAAGTCCAAGACAGGTATTCAGAGTTGAAGAAATATTCTTCTCATAATACGTGGAAACAGCAATTACAGTCAATTCGGCGATGTCCGATTGCTGTGTTAATTATCATCCAAGAAAGGCGTTCGAAATAATCGCTTATGAAACATAATTTACTACCTTGGCGTAGAAACAGAAACGCAAAAATGATAGAGCAAAATAATTTCTAGTTATATCGGAGTAAGGAGCAGAACGTATTATGAAGAAATGCAGTGAAAAGAATCTGAAGAAAAGTCGCATTTTTATGGAAACGAATATTTCCAAATATGAACAGTCGAAAGAAAATGAACTAGCTTCGTGGACAATAATAATTCGTTCGACAAAGGAGGGAAATTAATTTGCAGTCTGTCTACTATGATCAGACTAGACATAATCGAAAGCGTTGGAATTCTGAGCATAAAAGGGGAAAATCCTTTACTGAAAGGCTTTAAAGGGTTCACAAATGGTAGTTTGCTACATAAAAAAGGCCAGTAACTAAAAAGGTGCGTCTGAGAACAAAGAATCCGGAAGAAAAGCTCTTGCAGATGCAGGTCAACAAAAAAGTAAATGCACTTCCAGGTATGCATTTCATGAACTAAAAAGTTAAACTCTGTTTTCAGCGACGGTCGCGATTTTCCTTGAAAGAAGCATAATAATCGAGCTAGCAATAGAACTAAGCATTATAAGCACATATTAACAACAAGAACTGCGACATTTTCAACACTATCCTGCAGTTCAGACAAAAAAACAATGGTGTATACCTTCCCGAAACTATGTTGCTGACGCCATCCGCATTTCAGAAATCGTTGTCATCTTTTACACTTTCCTTTCAACATCGTCCAGTCATTACAGCACAGCACACCACGCAAACAGCTGTTTTCTTCTCTGATATCATTGGCTTTCCTTACCTACTTTTTAATGTTTTCTCGTTCAAATTCGTGGATATCAATGGGAGCTCGGTACATGCTTATGTTAGTACTCCTTCCACCTTTCCATCATTTTACCATTGAGAAATGCATTCCTAGCTCACTTTTGCAGCAACTTAACGAGAAACCTTTCAGTAAATCATATTTGCTCGTAAAGAAGTGCACAGTTTCAAAATTTTCACTGTTATAAAACCAAGCATTGGGAGAAACAATTTGCCCATTTCTCCTAGGTACCATTATTTACTCTCCTAATTTAAGAAGCTATATTTCAGCGAAATAAGGGAACCGATGCTCTAGAACAACTTGACGGAGTTTTTTATAGGCAACAAAAAATAAAGTTTGCATTATTCAGAATGCGAACTCTTCTTTTATTTCCTATTAGGTTTTGAAACGGAATGTACCGAAAAATGATTGTTTTTCACTGTTTGTCTTTATTATCGTGCATATATTCGCTGCAATACAAAGAAAGTTGCAAACATATTTCATCTGTGACATTGTAAGAAGTAGGGAAGGGAACATTTGAATCATCGAATCCCTCGAATCTTGAAAAAGATTCGAGATTCGAAAACTCGAATCTTCGCGCTTATTTCGTCATTCGAATCTTTCGAATCTTAACTGTCTTTTGGAGTTTGTTCTAGAGCGATATTTGTTCGAATATTTATCAGCATGACCAGTTCTGACATTAGAAAACAATCGAAAAAGATCGTCAAAAGTGTGTACACAGCTATTTGAAATAGCTCGTTACTTCCAAAATTTGAGGAAACTCTCTAAAATGTTCTTAATCACACCACCATCGACAGAAATGTTAGAAAGATTATTCAGCACATCAGGTGTCATAGCTGATAAAAAAACTAAGTAGGCTAGACCTAGAGCGAGTTTGAATTCTAGTGTTTTTAAATAAAAATATCCATTAAAGGTTTCTGATTTTTTTACATTGCCCTTAAAGAGTTCAGTGTTTAGTGTTTTTATTAACTCTTAAAACAAATATGTTTTGGATTTTTCTTAATTTCCTGAAAATAATTTACTCAATTTAGTGTTCCATGTTTAGTGTTTATCTACATTAACTCTAGAAATAATCCTACCCACATCTACACTTGCTTTGATTTAAAAGAAAGGGTTTTGGAATTTTTGCTATAAAAGAAAAATCTCAAAAGTGTGAATTGTTATTCAAATATCCTTTTGTCAAATTATGTTCAGGAAGTGGAAATGAACCTCAAGACTCAAAAGTTATGTACTTCATTTAGTAATGGTAAATTAAAAATTTCATTTGTATCTTCTTAATAAGTATGGGTATATTTTTTGAAAACTGTATTCTTTAATTTGTTTTTCATTAAACACAGATTTCAAATTTTGCTTCAGTTACAAACTTTTAATTTTAAGTAGAAGTATTTTTTTCCATTTTTCCTTATGATTATTTTTATATGAAGGATTCGAGAGAATCGAGATTCGGGAGATTCGATAATCTTTAGGGATTCGGATTCGGATTCGAGAAAATTTAGGATTCGTCCCACCTCTAGTAAGAAGCATACCATACCGCACAAATTACAGAATTGGAAACGAAATCTCAAGTGACGCTCTGCATAAAACATTCCTAAGACCTTTCAATAACGAAGTGAAACATTTTGACCGCAACTAAAAGAAAAATATAGATGGTGACCATATGCTTCTGCAATGGACCTTATCAAATTTCGAAGCTTTCGTTCTCTTCAGTTACAACTTCAGATTTTATTACTGCTCCCCGCATGTTTCTGAGATTTCGTACCAGTTGGCTTCTACGTAGTATTTACTTGGAGTTATGTTTACTCATAAAGAAGTACAAGTATTTAGTATTTACACAGCATTTACGTTACGTCCTGCACAATATTTATTTTATATTTTGCCTAAAAACTTATACCGCCCATGCATTTATCACAACGAAAAATTGAAAATGTCTTTTATTTCGCATAAATTCTGAAAATTGAAAATAATTTTTTTTAAGTCAAAATAAAATAGTATAATGTTCTATTTGTCACATGGTCTAAGCATAGATTTCTGACTGTTTTGCTAGACGTGAATATTACTATGCACTTTGTTTTCTGCAAACAGCAGTCCTAAAGTAGTGATGGAAGAATTCACGTAACGTCTTATTATTATTTTTTTTTATTGGAGGTTTAACGACCACCGTGAGCAACTCAATGGGCTATAAGCAGTTGCCCGTCCCTAATTTAGGGTCACTGGTTCCTGGGAAGGGACAGAACCAGTGCTGTAAGACAAACACAACATCCATGCCTCACCGGGATTCGAACCCGGACCCCGTTCGGGCGAATGATCAGAGGCCATCGCTTAGACCACTGCGCCACGGGGGCGGCCGTCTTATTTTCATGTGGTCATGAAATCTGTTTAACAGTAGGAAGCTTCATTATGAAAGGATTGGTCGGGATAAAACTTCACATAAATGAAAGGGTTTTCCCGAAAATAAGGATAATTATATATATATATCTAGGGGAAAATAAAAAAAGCGAATATCTGCTGGACGAAATTTTCTTCTCCATACAAATACGAGCGCAAAGTTTGTTTGCCAAAGCCAAAAGAGGTCATTTGTCAGAGCTCCTTAGAAATTCAGCTCTATTTTTAATAACTGCTTGTGTAGCGTACTGTTTTTATTGAAAGACAATAAAACTATTATTCTCAGTGCTAAAATAAGGCTTATACTGAGCCTTATTTTAGCACCGCTGCGTTTACAAACAAAACACAACAGTAAACTTTTAAAAAATCAGGAAATTTTACTTTCACTTTAACTCAAATTGGGGCGTTTCCTTTTTCGCTCATTTCAGGTTTTCGAATGTCTTTTAGATTTTAGACAAGAAATAACATTTCACGACTGTGCTGATGTAATGTTGCTGCAAGTGAATCAATTTATGAAATGACTTGCCTTAAATTCCTCATTTTCTCCAAACGTTTCTTCTAGAACCTGACTAAGCATTTACATTATTTCTTCCACGGATCTCTGAACTCACGAAATCTTTCTCACTAATGGAGTACATGGTTTTGTTTTCGGGAAAAAGAAAAGAAGAATATATCCGCGACGCGCAGAACTGGAATAAAGCACATGTTTCCACGAAAAATATGGAAACAATTCCTAGGAACAATAGCAACTGTTCCTTTACGGAAAAAATCGAACAGAAATAACAATAACAAAAAGAATGATTTTTGCCAATTTTAGCCTCACGCAAGGTGATTTGGAATGTGTTTCACCTTTAGCTTTTACATTCTCTAGCACGCTTCTTACTCATGAAAGAATGACTTAGTAAACATCGATCCAACATCAAAATCGAAGGTTCTATTCAACTGAAGGAAATTTCAAGCAGAAAGATAGGAACACTTTTGCAGAAAGAGGTAGATCAGTCACTTACGAACGAACAGCAAATAGTACACTTTGAAATGAAAGTCGTTATTTTTACATCTACATTTTTACCATGTAATAGAATTTCTTTGATTCTTCCCCCTTGTTTCTTCGAAAATCTACACAATTTAATAGTCTTGAAACACGTAATGCAGCCGGCACATCCTTAAGAAAAATACAACGGTTTATGTATTTCAGTGAAAAGAAGTGAGAAATAAAATTATGTATTTATTGACATATAAACCTGTTTTCTTCAACAAAAATCAAATGATTTTGATAGAAAACTTAGATATCTGTACTTTATTTGTTTTAAAATTTATTCTAAACTGCCATTTCGCTGAAAAAGAAGAAATCAAGAAGAAATCAATGTAATTTGCAAAACTCTGAGTGTGTAATAAATATAATACATTGCATCAAAACTTTATTATTAGCCATCGCTGCTTTTTTTACCCCGTGGAACTTCCCAATGATGAATATTTCAAAACATCATAATGCAAGTATTGTAACCCTCTGAATGAATCCTTCAGAAGCACAGCGATAGGAATGAATGTAATTATAATCTTACCCTGCGCAGTTGGAAAACAGTTTATCTGAAAAATCAGAAGATTTATCTGGATAATAATCATCACAGCTGCAGGTACCACATTCAAGACAGTTTTTCACTCCGACCTGCAGAAGCTGAGGTATCAATGAATTGAAAATAGGAGTTTTTCTACTTCGGAAAGAATTTTTCTGCGTGAGAAGATCTGATATATACATTGAAAATCATAGTAGTGTGTAAAGCAACAGGATGCAGAAATTAGTTTTTAAATATTACTTTCAAAATGTAAATATTTCACCGAATAACTAAATCCTCTTATGCGTCTAGAAGAAAGGATACGGCGTCAAGGAAATTGAAAAAATAAGCGCGTAATGTTGATTAGATCTTAGAAGTAGCAACGCAAAAATCAGAGGACAAATCAACATGTATTCCCAAAGTTAACCGAATTTTAGTGTTATAATCATATCTAACATGGCCGAACGGAGTTTTAATATTTTTCTTACTACACCCGATAGGAAATCTTTAGGTGATCCTACTTACACCCATACGCTTTTCATAGTTTCATAAACACTGTGAACCGGCACATATCAAACTCTGTGTGTGGTCCTATAAATGTGTATTCAGAGCAGATATCAATTGCAAGTGAAAAACCTGAGAGACCCTAATCAAGGATCTTGTACTCGTATTGTGTGTATCAAAGCACGAAAACATTGTACTGTACAATATGTTGCTCTGCTCTCAGACCAAGAAAGTAACCCTTAAGATGTCTTGGTGGGGCACAGAACTGTCATTTCTTCTATGCGTTCATGAGCTGTCCTGCTGGCTTCCATTTTCTCAGGAATGCCTTTTTCACGACCTTAAATCTACGAAATTCCGTTTCCTCTCAAGCTTTCGTATTATTTACGAAATAATACGAAAGCTTGAGTATTATGAGCCATGTCAGCTTCACACTTCTTTTTCTTTGTAAATCTCCGTGCTCCAACATTCAGAATAGTGTTACGAAGTTATCCTTGATACCAATCATGTAACTTCGCATTACTGATATAATAAATGACGTATTTGTTTCTAACGCTCCTTACATTTCATTTCGCGGGGTCATTTCAAATCTTCGGTAGGGAAATTATTCTGTTTATCTGAGTGTTCGAGGACTTACTAAAAAGTATCAAGTTTGAATCTGTAAACAACTAAGATATTTCTTCTAGAGAAGCTAGTGGTTTACTACCCTAAGTAAAATTCACTCTTTGCAAAAAAAAAAAAAAAACACCCCGAGAAAGTCGTTGGATCTTGATGAAACTCCGCATGCAAGTACTTCAGGGACGAATATATAAATAATTAACAAATAACGACCAAAAATATTAGCCCACCGCAACGCATGGAAAACGCTTACACAGGACAGTATAACAAGAGTAAAGGTCTCACGCAGAGACAATTGTGACAGCGGATATCGGTTGCATTAACCTGTACCGACAATGAAGATGCCTCGACGTCGGATCCGTGTACAATACGAGCAGTTGAACGAGTTTAAGAGAGGACCTAAAATTGGGCTGAGAGAGGCGGATTGGTCAAGTCGGCGTATCGCAGGCATTTGGGTCGGACCTACACTGAGATTGATGCTGGAGCCAATATTTGAGGAGGGCACAACCAGCGGCAAGTTGGGCAGTGAAAGTCACACGACAACAACAGAATGCGAAGATCGAGCGATTCTGACAGGCACACGAACTGAACCGAATTTGCCGCTATTAACCATCCATGGAAATGCTGCGTCGTCTACAGGTATGGAAGTGGCCATACAGTCCGTTGCCAGATCACTTGAGGCACAGAGACTATATTCGAGCGGGCAACCCCCGCCTACGAATAAGCAGCAAGCATCGCCGGCACCGGTTGCAATGGTGTCGGACCCGATCAACGTGGGATAAAGTCCAGTGGCGTCGTGTGGTCTTCAGTGATGAGTCACGGTTTGAACTTGGTGCCAATGACCAGCGCGTATATGTGTCTGGAGAACATCCGACCAGCGCACGGGTCCTGCCTTTATCGTGTAACGACAAAGGGTTCTCACACTGGCAGTGACTGTCCGAGGAGCCATTTCTTACTATAGCCGGACACACTTGGTAGTCCTCCGTACCACCCTCACGGTTCAACAGTACGTCGACGACATTGTATGACCTGTTTGTTGTATTGCCATTGCTGTCGTAGCATCACCGAACAATTGTTCAACAGGATAATGCTCAGCCACACACGGCACGGGTCTCCCAGCCGTGCCACCTTAATATCGACACCCTTCCTGTACAACCCATTCGCCCGACCTGTCACCGATCGAACATGCTTGGAACATGATGGGATGCCACCTACGCCCATCTCGGAATGTCGGTGAACTGGCCTGCAATGTAGACACCATCTCGCATGTTATACTTCAGGACAGTATCCGTGAGCTGTATGCGTCTATGCCACGCCTGGTAACTGCTTGTATCCGAACCAGAGGTGGCGCTACAACATACTGACTTGCTCCAATTTTGCAGCAGTTTTATCCGAATAAATAGCCCAATTGCTCTGTAATTGCACTCATTTCCTTTCCTATACATGTACATTGCACATACTAATTTTTATTTTGATTGGATGATTCCTTCTGGGAGCTACGTTTTTGTTTTTGTTTATGAGTTTTTGGCAAAGAGTGCACATTATCATGAGTGTTCATGCCACAGTTTCTAAGAGTCACTGTTCAGCGAATGTAAATCTCAGATTTAGGTCTCGTATTTTTCAGTACAATTGTAAGTCTGAAATTTACTTGTTTTGGAGTTTGAAGGTGAAGAAAAGTAGCATTAGTACTTATGCTATATTGAAGAATTGTTTGGGGGTTCTGTAAGATTAAAAAGTCAAGAACCGAAGGAATTAGGTACTGTTCGTTCTACGTTAAAATTCGTAGAGATGTGTTCTCTAAGTCCCACTTCAAATCGGAATGTTTATTTGAAATGACAAAACAGAAGACATTTGATATTTTAGCCATTTCATTAATAGTCACTTTGCTGTTCTTTCGAACTAAATAATGGCCTTAAAGTATCAATATTGATGCCATTTAGTGGAATTGTTTCTTTTCATTTTAAAGGACAGGACCATTTCGTTAATATATAAATAAACTTGCAAATGTTTAATTTTTAAATGCATTTCGGACTAATGATAATAACCGCTCATTAGATAATGGAATTCCTGATAAAATTTATATCAGATTTCTTTATTCTAAGCTTTCGTTTAGAGTAAAATTCGTCATAAGATGAAACTGCTCTGACCTACTGAACTTTGAGGGGAAGTCGTGTGCCTGCGCTGTAAGATTCACCAACGACAGGAATTTTAAAAGAAATTACACAGAAATGTCTAATTCACCCAAATCCCGATCTTTGATTTTTAAGGTGCAATTTGGTTTTCTCTGTTGATTTTGATTCAAAAACAGAACCGTCGGTTGCTATTTAGGAGAAAATATTTAGGGTACTATATTGTAGTACACTTACCGGCCACTGAATTAGAAAATTTCATTCATTACCGGGCTGTACATCCTTTTGCCCGTATTACAGCACGTTTGCAGTTTGGAATAGATTCCATAAGGTGTTGAAGTGCCTCTTCATCTACACAATGCCAGGCGTTCATCAGACAGTCTTTTAACTTTCTCAGTTTTGACAAAAGAGTACTTTGGTATTGGATCTGTTTTTCTAACTTGTCCGATGCATTTTAGATGGAACTCAGATTCGGGCTTTCTGGTGGCCAGGGAAGATGACGGAAGTCGCTGTCATACTCGCTGAACCACTACTGAAAACATCTTGCGCGATGGACAGTGGCAGTGTCGTCCATGAAACAGCTAACACCTGCTGGATAAAAAGTCAGCATTGCAGGATGGACTTGATAGGTAATAACAATGTTCAGATAATCTTTGAAGGACACCAGAATTTTCTCCAATTTCAGGGAACCTGTTCTGTACTAACAGAACATAGCTCATACCATGACACCACCTTCAGAACCTTGAGTTGTGTTTACAAATCATACTAAGTCCTTACTTCACGAGACTTCCCCTAAACGCTGTGCCAGGATAAGGTACACTGCAAATCGTCGGACCACATGACTTCTTTCGAGTCTTCTGGTGTTCCTGACTAGAAATCAGTGGTTTCTGTATGGCTATGCTATATCAATTCCTTGAGCATGGTATGCTGATATATGAGTCGTTAGCAGCCTTCTTTAAACACTTAGGTCAATTTCTGCATGCAGAAAGTCCTGTTTCTCCGTACAAGCTTTCTCTGACGACGGCAATCTCGTTCCTGAAAGATTGTCGTCGCGCTACAGTTACAACTTTTAGAGAAGCGATGTGGGTTATTTTTCCAGGCACAGAATATCTCACTTTTTGAGAAACCAGTCAGCTCTGCTGTTTTGAAAATCGTCACTCCAGCCAGACGAGCACTCACAATAAGCCCTTTATCGAACTCCGAAAGATCCTTTTACTTTTCTGATTCAGGTCAATGTTACTGACGATATTACTGACCAACAGCAGTCTTAAATGGCTGCCCGAATCACATGGTGATGCACGTAATGACGTATTTTGCATATACACTGTTTAAGTGACGTCTACGTATCTCTGCATAAAAGTTTCTAATTCATGGTCCGGCTGTTTGTAATATTGTTCTGTCAGGGAAGGGATTTTGCTAAGTACACACTCGTTTGCAATCGATATCTGTTATTTAATCTTTGAATTCTAGTAAACAGCAGTTACGTACATGACGTTTTAAAACTATCCCATGTAGACATAAAGTTCAATTTTATCAATAGAAGTTGGGAAAATACCCTTGTATTAATTTCATTAATAGCGATGTACCTATTACGTCTGTGTGAAATGTATAATTATTTTTTGCGGATACCTTTCTGTTGAAATTATGATGTAAACTGGGATTGAAGCGAGTGTGAAAGGCTGGATATCTGGTCATTATTTCTTATAATAATGTCGTCGTCCTGATGTTCTGTTTAAGAAGCACAAAACTAGCAATAATAATTCAAAAATGAAAAACTACGTATTTTCCATCTAGATAAATACCACGAACTCATCAATCATGTGTGACAGAACATTCCTCATACTAAAGCTCGTGCTCGTATACCTGTAAGCCACTATCAAATTAAAACGGATGTCAAAAATCGAAATTGCAAAGCATCCCTGTCACGCAAATCGAGCATTAGTTCAACCTCAGAACAACACATAAGCGAAAGGAAACTGCTTTTGCTTGGTGTGTAAAGAAAGGAACTCACACAGTGAAGTTTCATTGTACGTACCATGGTAAATCGCAGCAGTTGTGTTTAATTTTTTCTTTAAACATATGCTATAGGCATGTACTGTACATTCTAACATATGAAAGTGATGTACCAATTTTTAGTGCGCTTCTTAATAGTTTATTTTTCTACAAGTGGTAACAATGATTTAGCTCTTACTGTAACTTAATCGTAACATATTAAACAGTCATACCAAATGAATTCATTGAACACACCAGAAAATGAAAGTCCAACACTGAATTTTTCCTGTTACATGGAAAAGTAAAAGGAAAAGACCAAGTTCGGAATGCGTAACAGTAAGTACAGTATACCGTTGTCAAAAATGTTATTAATAAGATAATATTATAAAAAATAAAATATCATACCAAAGATTCATTTTACATGTCAACATTGAGAAATGTTTACGATGCATGACATAAAAAAAAAAAGTTTCCAGCCACCCCAGTGGCGCAGTGGTCTAAGCGCTGGCTTCGGACCATTCGTTCAACATGGGTCCTAGTTCGAATTTCGTGAGCATGGATGCCGTGCTTGTCTTATGACACTGGCTCTCTCGCTTCCCTGGAGCCAGTGTCTCTAAATTAGGGACGGGCGACTTCTTATAGCAAATTGAGTTGCTCATGGTGGTCGTTAAACCCTGCAAAAAGTAAAAAAAGTTTCCAATTTCTTGGGAAAATATAATCAAGTTATTTCAAAGTCACAGTCATCAGAAATAACATTTTTGTAAAGGAGCTAAAAAAGTGTGAATGAGGATGAAGTTATTTGAATTATACTTTTCGTCAGTTAAACTCTATGGATCACTGCCGTTATGTGCAAAGGTATGAGTGTAAAACGATCTAGGCTTATCATTCAAAGTAAAGCGCATTTAAAGGCGAATTGAACTTCAGGATATTTTTCTGATGTTTACAATCATCGAGCTTTCTAGACTTCGGTTCACACAGATTTCATTTTTCTATTTTTATTCCACTGTCTTGGGCCCTATGAAAAAAAATAACGGATTTATGAAAACAACGCATTATTGTGCTTTCACAATCAACACATTTTTGATTCATTCTTTTTACTGGAAAATCAAAAATGAGTTTTGAACACAGGGTGTGTATTCAAGGTTTGGAAAGATTCTCAGCACCCAGTACCATAAAACTCCCATAGAAATATCTCCGAATTTCAGCTTTCTACAAAAATATCTGTCTTATATTATAAAGTTTAATGTTCAAGAAACAAAGTTCGTTAAGAAAACTCAGTGCGTTGGTTTCGGTCAAGAGCATAGTTTCAACAGACCTTAAATTGAACTTTCGGATAAGTAAATTTCCCTTAAACGCTAAAAGAGAGAAGCATTTATGGCTTTAGAAAGTGGTCATTAGAGCGCTCAGCCTGTCGTGCATATACCTGTCTTTCAACGGCTATAAAATTCTGCAACCAATTTCTCACCCATCCTTTCCCATGAGAAATGATAACGACGAATTTATTCAAAATAATATTCATCATTTTTTGCCTGACTTAAGAGCTCTGGCATTGGAGAGAAACTTTTGTTTTTAGATGGCGGTATAAAAGCTAAAAAAAGTTAAACTTAGCGCGGATGTCGATAAAGAAATAAGTTCCTCTAAGGAGGAAGAGGGCCGCCAAAGGGTAAAAAACGAAACAGTCGTAAAAACTTATTATGCTCGACTTGATTATTTGTAAATTCTATTTGAAACGAAAAATATTCCTATTTAAACGTTATGGAAAAGAGTGTACTACAGAGCATTTGCCGATCGATGCTTAAAAACTTTCTAAACATTACCGTCTCTAAGTTAAATGAAAGTTTCTGTTTCGCTTCTGCCCAATCATAAGAACTGCCTATCATTGGATTATTATCCTCGTGTATCTACCGCAGCCTATGAATATATCTCAGCTATTTAGCTCCATAGAAATTTTCCTAAAGTTCCTGAAATTAATCCCTTCCTTTGAAAATAAATATTCTTAAAGTCAGCCCTTTGTGACAATTCTCATATAAGAGTTCATGAAAGGCATACACTGATCAACCAAAACATTGAAACCACCTACCTAATATGATGTAGGTCCTCCTCTCGCCTCCAAAACGGCTCTCACTCCATGAGGCATAGATTCAACGAGACATTGGTAGGTGTCTCTTTATATTTGGTACTATGACTACAACAGAATATCCCGCAGTTCTTGTAAATTACGTGGTTCAGTGATGCTCCTCGTACCCGTTTCTCCAATTCAATCCACAAATGCTCACTAGGATTCATGTCCAGGGAATGTGGAGTCCATGGCAATAAATGGAAATCCTCTTCGTGTTCTTGCAACCGTTACTGAACCTTCTCCGCAGTTTGGCAAGAAGTTCCTAAAATTAATCCCTTCTTTTGAAAATAAATATACTTAAACAAAGTCAGCCCTTTGTGACAATTCTCATATAAGAGTTCATGAAAGGCATACACTGATCAACCAAAACATTGAAACCACCTACCTAATATGATGTAGGTCCTCCTCTCGCCTGCAAAACGGCTCTCACCCCATGAGGTATAGATTCAACGAGACATTGGTAGGTGTCTCTTGATATTTGGTACTATGACTACAACAGAATATCCCGCAGTTCTTGTAAATTACGTGGTTCAGTGATGCTCCTCGTACCCGTTTCTCCACATCAATCCACAAATGCTCACTGGGAATCATGTCCAGGGAATGTGGAGTCCATGGCAATAAATGGAAATCCTCTTCGTGTTCTTGCAACCATTTCTGAACCTTCTCCGCAGTGTGGCAAGAAGGCACACGAATGGGTCTGCATATCCGAGAGCATACAATGAACTGTGACCCATAACCTGGAGCACATAATAAACTTTGTGTTCGGACACATTGGGACCTTCACCACAATTGAAATTATGGGTAATGTCAGCAACAGTAGCCCTTCTTTTGCTGCAGACAAGACAATATAGCCTGCGTAGACCTATGGAACAAGTGAGGCATGGCCTGTTCTCGCCTTGTCGACGGCTCGAAGTGTCACCTGTTTCGGATCATATTTGATAGGTACTAATCGCAGCATAACTTGAGCAACCTACCAGCGTCGCTGTTTCGGACATGTTCTTATCAAGGCGTCTTGCCATAACGAAATAACTATCTTGCCTTTGTCGAAATCAGTTGAATCATTTCCGATACATACACTATATTGACAAAAGTCTTCAAAAGCAAATGAACGGATCCGCTGGGTTGTTAAGGTGCGAGTTACAGCTGCAAATGGTATAAAGATAAGACTGAAACTGACCGCAATCATATCGCACTGTGATTTGGAGTGAAAATGTCGCGGCGGTACAGAACTGACTTTGAGAAAGGAACGATTGTTGGGTGTTATATTAGAGGGTTGTCCATAAGAGAAACCTAGAGGCGTTTAAACAAACCCAAGTCAACTGTTTTGGACGTACTGAACAAGTGGAAGACACATGGCGTTCCTGAAGCAGAAAAACGCACCGGCAGACCAAACAAAATCACTGATAGAGAACGTCTGAGCCTCAAGAGAGTCGTTACAGCTAATCGACGGAGTACTTCACAAAACCTCAGTGTACACGTGAGTAAAAATGTTGGAATCTCGGTACGTATTAGTACAATTCGCAGAGAACTTCATTCCATGGGTTACAGTGGTCGTGCGGCTGCTCATAAGCCTTTCATCTCCACTCGGAATGCTGCTCGTCCTTCAGCATGGTGTAAAAAACATTTATCGTAGAGCGTAAATGAATGGAAACGGGTCCTACGGACATGAATTCAGGTACACGATCCATCAGTCCTATGGTCGTGTGTGGGTATGGCGGAAGCCGGGGGAACGCTATTTATCACAGTGTGCTGTTCTTACGGTCAAGTTTGGAGCTGCCAGTGTAGACAAATCTGTTAACTAGCACGTCTACCTCGATATTCTTGAAAATTATGCCCTACCAACTCTGTGGCAATATTATGGAACCGAGCCTTGTTGGTACCAGCAGGATAATGCACCGCGCCATAAATCAATGACTGTTACGGCGTGGTTTGGTGATAATTCCATATCGTGTGTGGACTGGCCAGCACAGAGCACCTATGGGAGGAATTAGAGCACCGCGTAAAAAGTTTGTAACCAAGGCCTACTACGAAGCAACAGTTAACGGCAGTATTATGTACTGAATGGAAGCACATACCTTTCGCTGTGCTCCAAAACCTTGTCGAAAGCATGTCTCGAAGGGTCAATGCATGCATTAAGGCCAAAGGTGGACCGACACCGTGCTAATGTATGTCAATAAATGCTATGTTGTTTTTCTCCTCTAGGTGTCCTGTGACTTTTGTCAATATAGTGTATATGTAGTACCGACAACAAAAGTAAAATATCAAATTGTCCTCATCAGGGTAACACCAACTTGGAAAGAGGCCTTTCATACACAGCAAAACGATAAGTAAAAACAAAATACCTTGCTGTGGTGTTCCCTAGGCTTCAAAACCAGTCAAAGAAGAACAGATATATACCAATAAAATTGAAGCAAGCTAAAATAGAGAAATATACATAAAGGCAGAATTCGTATAGAAGCGCCAACGCAGCAATCTGTTACAAATCACAGCATAATATCAATAAAAAGATATCATACAACCAAACACTACAAATTAAAATTTGAAAAAACCCAAACCACAAATTCAAAAAAAAAAAATAAAAAAATGAAAAATAAAGAATTAACACCTGGAGTCTCAAAATACATTGCAACCTCTTTCTAAAGAAAAAATCAAACTTTCAAGCCAATTTCATCAGGGCAACACCGGCTCGTGGATCATGACCTTTCGAAACTCAGCAAAAGTCGAAATAATCCAAGACCCGCTGAAGTGTTTCATAGGTCATAGAAGACAGCAAACAAGGGCAATTCCGATGAAACACTAGAGACACACACTTATATACCAAAGACCATTTAACAAGATGCAGAAAACCGCAGTCCCTAAGTCCATATCGTAAGCGGAAATCCGTAACAATATGCAAATAAGTGTAAGCTGTGTGCAGAATCTATAAAGGATGTTAATAAATATTTAGCCGCAAGCAAGCCAATTCCAATTGATGTAAAATGTTTGAGATAAATTTTTACATCTATTGGAATTCCAATATAGTAAAGTTTCTACACCTCAATATATCGAAATACTATCATTTTATAGTTCCATAGGGTCTTGAATGTCTATAATAATTCAGATGGGTTGACCGCCGAATTAAGGAATCTCTGGAGAAAAACTCTACATGAATGAACAACCAATTAGGTTCATCACAAGATTATTTAAGCAGCTACTCACTGATTCTTAGGCCAAGGATTTTTTTGCAAGTTGTCAACAATTACATTTTTCAAATATTACTAAATTTAGTGACTTAGGTTTTTAATGACTTAGCCCTACAAATTTAATGACTTAGCCCTACAAAATTTAATGACTTAGGTTGCTAAATGCCACTCGGTGGCTAAATATTTACTTACATCCTTTATAGATTCTTCACTCAGCTTACCATTATTTGCATGTTGTTACGGATTTCTACTTACGATATGGACTGCAGTTTTCTGCTTCTGATTAAAGGGTCTTTGATATATAAGTGTGTGTCTCTGGTGTTTCATCGGAATTCTCCTTGTTTGCTGTCGTCCATGACTAGGGAACACCTCAGCGGCTCTTGGATCATTCCGACTTTTGCTGAGTTTCGAAAGGTCATGAGCCGGAATTCATCTGATGAGATCGGATTGAAATCTTTGATTTTTTTTCTTTAGAAGGAGGTTGCAATGTGTTTTGAGATTCCTGGTGTTTGATTTTTTACGCTATCCAACCGTAGGTTGAAGAAGCGTATATGCTCCAGCTTTGTCCGTCCGTCGTCACGATAACTGGCGTAAAAATGGTTCAATTTCGATGAAATTTTAGTATGTGGTAGGGGACCACCTAGGGACGAACCCTATTGAAAATGGGACAAATGGGGACAAATTTGGTCAAAGGTCACAACGTAGGAGCGGAATCATTCCATTGCCCTTATGCGCCATAACTTGCGTAAATATGGTTCGATTTCAATTAAACTTTACTATGTGGTAGGGAACAACCTAGGGACAAACGCTACTGAAAATGGGACAAATTGGGTCAAAGGTCACAACGTAGGAGCGGGATCATTCCATTGCCCTTATGCGTCATAACTTGCGTAAATATGGTTCGACTTCAAGGAAAGTTTACTATGTGGTAAGAGACCGTCTGGGAACGAACCCTATTCAAAATGGGTGAAGTAGGGTCAAAGGTCAGGACATAAGATCGGGATGCATTCCATTCCCCTTATGCGTCATAACTTGCGTAAAAATGGTTCGATTTCGATAAAATTTCAGTATGCAGTAGGAGACCACCTGGGGACGAACCCTATTGAAAATGGACGAAATGTGGTCAAAGGTCAGGACATAGGATTGCGATCCTTTCCATTTCCCATATTATTAAGGTGGACGTCAAGTAATTTTGCTTCCTATACTTCCAATGGAAAAAGTTTTGTACACATTTCCTTCACAATTAATGTGTTACCAAGGATGAAAATTTGAACATCGATTAAAATAACTTCATATTATAACTTGGAAAACTTAATATGTTCTAAAACGCAACCATAATCATATTAAAGATAAATAACTTTTCCTTTGGTGGTGTTGAAACCAGAGAAAAGATGGCGCGACCTGTACTTTAATGACGTCAGTGGGCAAAAAAATGTTGGATTGCATAATTACGGTTATGGTTTAGCAAATATTAAGTATTCCGAGTTATGAAATGAAGCTATTTTAATCGATGTTCAAATTTTCATCCTTGTGAACGCATTAATTGTCCAGAAAAAACATGGCGCGACCTGTGTTTTCATGACGTCAGTAGACAAACAAATGTTGAATTGCATAATTATGGTTATGTTTTAGAAAATATTAAGTATTGCATGTTATAAAATGAAGATATTTTAATCGATGTTCAAATTTTGATCCTTGGGAACGCATTAATTTTGAAGAAAATGTGTACAGAAGTTTTTCCATTGGAAGTATAGAAAGCAAAATTACTTGACGTCCACCTTAAAGTGGCAATTCTTGTATGTATGTATGTACATTTTATTTTCAAAACAGCTCCAAGAATTTTGATGAAAGTCGTTAACCTACCGTTTTCTGGTACTAGAAATCGATTTAGCTTGATCTCAACTTTAGGAGAATTCGTTCAGTGGGTTAAATAACCACCCCGAATTATAACGTTTTTAGTGATGGCGTTGTTCCATTATTCCATTAATGTTACCAATGCTTAGAAATCTTATGACGTCAAAATCTCGCCGCGTTTGAGAATGTTGGCGCGCTGTCACGCCATCTGTCTCATTTCGTCACGCGTTGTGTGTGGATCTTATTAAAGTTTTATGACGTCACATCTTGTTAGCAGATGTTCGCGATTCCCATCTGCCTCATTACGTCACGCGTTTTGTGCGTATGTTCGTCCGCACGATAACTCGCTTAAAAATCGTTCGATTTCGATGAAAATTTAGTATCTGGTAGGGGATCACCTGGGAAGGTACCCTATTTAAAGTGAACAAAATGGGGTCAAAGGTCAGTACATAGGAGCGGGATCCATTCCACTGCTGTTATGCGTCATAACTAACGTAAAAAAGGTTCGATTTCGATGAAATTTTAGTATGTGGTGGAAAACCATCTGGCGACAAACCTTATTGAAAATGGGCGAAATGGGGTCAAATGTCAGGACATAGAAGCGGAATCACTTCCATCGCCATTATGCTGCATAACTTACGTAAAAATGCTTCGATTTGGATAAAATGTTAGTATGTTGTAGGGTCTTGCCTGGGGACGAATTCTGTTGAAAATGGGAGAAA
The DNA here is from genome assembly GCA_039090855.1 of Macrothele yani. Taxonomy (NCBI): domain Eukaryota; kingdom Metazoa; phylum Arthropoda; class Arachnida; order Araneae; family Macrothelidae; genus Macrothele; species Macrothele yani. Next base: position 75,769,746 of record CM077007.1, on the reverse strand, counting down.
TGGGGTCAAAATTTAGGACACAGTGGCAGGATCTATTCCATATCCCTTATGCATCATAACTTACGTAAAAATGCTTCGATTGCGACAAACCATTATCATGTTATTTCGGAGGTATACCAAACCGGTTCTGTTGAATATCACCGAAATGGAATCAAAGGTCAGGGCACAGGACCGAGATTTATTCCACAGCCATTATTCTCATAACTTGAGTGATGATTTCTGGTATGTTGGAAAGCGTATTATAATCAATGCATTGCATGATTTTACTAACTTGTTTTTTTAATTTTTAAATTTGTTGTTTGGGGTGTTTTCAAATTGTGGTTTGTAGTGTTTGGTTGTATGATATGTTTTTATTGATAATGTGTGTGTGTGTGTGCGCGCGCGCGTGTGTGTGTGTGTGTGTGCGTGCGTGTGTGTGTGGGGATCACCAGTATTGTCAACCCACTGCTGGATGAAGGTATCCTTAAGTTTCTTCCACAACAGTATGTATTGTGCCAGTCACCTCCATGCCACTCGGTTATACGTCAATTTGTCGCCTGCGTCGATTCGTCGCATCAATTCGCGGCTGCTTCAAATCGTCGACTACGACAATTTGTCGCGGACCAATTCGTCGCGTTTACAAATTTTGGTTACACACAAAACGAATGCAGGAAAACGTACGATTTCAAACGTCTTTCGCCCTGATCAAATTTATAAGGTTTGGACACTCAGACAGGATAGGAATATTACGCTTTTTCTTTGACACTAAAAATATTAGACGGAATACGGTTTTTGTAACCGGTCGGGGCCCGGGTGGTCAGAGCTCCCCGCCCCCCCCCCCCCCCACAAAATTTTCGTAAAATCTGCAGTTTTTAATTTAGAACCACCAAAATTTGAGATACTATCTCATTGTACTCTAACTTAGACGGTAGATGGATTTTGGAACGGGTCAGGGCACGGGGGTTAGAGCCTCCCCCACATACAAAATTTTCCTAAAATCTACAGTTTTCAATTCAGAACCACCTAATTTGGTATCATGAAACTCTAACTTAGTCTCTAGACTGTTTTTGGAAGGGGTTGGAGCCCGGGTGGGTCAGAGCCCCCCTCATAAAAAAGTTCGTAAAATCTACAGTTTTCAATTTAGAACCACAAAATTTGGTATACTCTCTCATGGTACTCTAACTTAGACTGTAGACGGGTTTTGGTAGCGGTTGGAGCCAGGGGGTCCGTGTACCCCCATACAAATCTTTCGAAAATCTTCAATTTTCGATTTAAAATTTTAGTTGTTGAAGTACGTACATATATTCTTGTGGTATACGTTTAATTTATACACTGAGTTGCCACTTTATTATGACCACCTGAGAGTTTAAACAAATGAGCTATGGCTGCACGCTGTGGCCGCCAGAGGGCGAGGCTAGAATAAAAAGGAAAAGCTTAGTGCTTGCGACAGTAGTAGTAGTGATTTTTGGGTGACGAGATGGGTAAAAAATGCGCTTTGTCGGACTTTCAACGTGGGATGATTGTAGGAGCTCGGAGCCATGGAGCGAGTATCATCGAAACCGTCGCATTCGTGAAATGATCCAGAGCAGCTGCTGTTAAAGTGTTTAAAGAGTGGACTGTCAGCCAAAAAACTGGGTCTCTACGTGCAACGTGTGGTCGTCATCGACTAGTGACTGCTCGGGCGGAACAGAGAGTGTCCAGACTGCTAACAGACAACAGAAGGGCAACAGTGTAGCAAATTACAGACCATCTTAATCAAGGATCCCCTTAAATGATCTCTGCACGGACTGTTCGCCGTACACTGCATCGGATGGGATACGGCAGCAGAAGGCTTGTTCGAACACCTTTGCTGTCTGCAGTTAACAAGATAAAACGTCTCCAGTTCGGACAGGAGCACAAGGATTGGACAGTCGATAATTGGAAATAAATTATGTGGCCCGATGAATCATGTTTTTAGTTGCATGATGCCGATGGCCGAGTGAGAATTCGGCGGAAACAGCACGAAAGCATGGACCCCAAACGCTTTGCTACAACCCTTCAAGCTGGTGGAGGCAACGTTATGGTTTGGGGAATGTTTTCCTGGCATGCTTTGGGGCCTTTAATTCGTGTTGATTAACGTCTGACTGGCACATCATATCTAGACATCGTTGCGAACCAAGTGCATCCTGTCATGTGGATGGTTTATCCCAATGGCGATGGCTACTTTCAACAAGATAATGCGTCCTGCCATAGTGTTCGTAAAACAGGATTGGTTTCAGGAACATGTCGGTGAGTTTATTTAGTTTAGGAGGCCCCCACAATCTCCAGATATCAACCCCATTGAGAATTTGTGGGATGAAGTTGAACGAGCCATCAGACAGCTGGATCCACAACCTTGCAATCTCACACTCCTGGAAAGTGCTATTCATCAAGCATGATCTCAGATTCCACAAACCACCTATAAACATCTCGTGGAGTCCATGCCACGAAGAATCGACGCAGTATTAAAGGCTAAAGGTGACCCAACGAAGTGCTGAGGTGGTGGTCATAATAAAGTGGCTACCCAGTGTATATTCAATTTACGACCAGATCATGGATTTCTAGGGTTTCTTATGATCCGCCAAAGTTTGACGCACGAATGCGTGGGTCATTCGTGAAGCCGGTCTAGGAAGCATAATGTAAAGTGTCGTTAACATTCCATTTCCGCTAATTCATTACTCTGTGTATGTTTATATACAGTATGTTATTCATGGCATTGAATTATTAGAAATATTTTTGAAATGTTGGAATACACGTCAAGTAATTTATTTAAATGTTAATATAGCAAACGGAAAGTGTAAAACGAAGTTCACTGAAATTTGCTTTAAAGGCTTGGCATGCGACGAATGATAAATTTTATTTGCTTTGAAGGCACGAAGGTTTAAAATCCAAATTGTTCAACTTTCAAATATTTCAGAAGTTTAATGACTAAAATATATGAGTTTTTGCTGAGTTTAACAAGTGAAGTATATTACAAATGAATGATAATATAAGCAAAGTGAACTTTAACATATGTTAGCTTTCATATCATTTTTAACGAAACGGTTCAAAGAGTTGTATTAGACGAAGGGAGTTAAGCATGGAAACGAAAGATGTATTTGAATGAAACTGTAATAATTGCACACTAAGCATTGTTTCAAAATCATGATAGTTAAATGCAATGAAATATAAGTTTGTAAAAGCAACTGTCAGATCAAAATTCAGGTAGATTTTGGCCAAAAAAATAAGAAACATTAAGAGAGAGTGATGCGACGTATACACCTCTAATTTAACCTTCCTTTTGAGTTTTTGTGTTCGCTTCTAAACTTAGTATCTCCTTGCTAAACATTTACTGATTTAACGCAGCGGAATTTCTTTTGACGAGCTTGTAAAAGTTGGCGACCTGGCACTGCATAAAAGTAAAGTCACATGTAAATGAAAAACGTTCTGAGAAAACAGCCGGTAGCAGAGAGTAGCGAGGTTTTTGTATGAGCAGAACTATATTTGTTGAGCAGAACTATATTCGTTGAGCAGATTGCATTAGGAGTTGAGTGCGTTATTGTAAGAACTGTGTTATACTAAGGTTGAGTCAGATCCGAATGGCATCTTGTGAGTGCATGATATTATATGATATATGAAGTCGATTCGTCTTGTTGTTGAGAACAAAGTGATTATTATCGACTGTCTGACATGCTAGATTATTGAATAAACATGGATTGGTTTTCGTAAGTATTGTCTAATAACTTACTCTGAACATTATTTTCAAAGTGCTATTCCATACTTAAATAGCTTTCATTTATCTCGGACGAATCGGAGTGATCCGAGTTCACAAAACGACATTTAGTTACTAAGTTGAAGTAAGGTTGAAGTTAAACATTTAAACGAAAATAATTCTATACGGTCAACTTTAAAGCACTTATTTTGTACATTATGTTCAACATAAAATTTCAAACGACTTTGAAATTAATTTAATGATGCAAGCGCGTTGTTATGAGGTTGTCAACTGATGAAGATATCGGAAATTTATTTTCTTTCATAATTCGAGATATTGCATTAGTAATATTATGCGAAGAAATTAAGCAGAAATTTTCCAGTTTTAATTATTTAAAAAAATAGAGGAAGTAAAAAATCATATGAAAAATGAATAAGCCTATAAAATGCTGTATTAATGCTGTATTAAAACTTTATTATAAAGTTATGTATTTGACCTGGAAATAACCATGTCTCTGATCCTAAGTGCTTTGAGCGTGGTGCTAACGCTTAAAAATCTACGCTCAGCAACATGCATTTATTTTAGGATTTCTCAAAGAATTAACCAGTTAGGTTTTTTTGTTTGTTCACATTTGCCGATGTATTTCCCTCAGTTTAAAGAAAGAAGTTAAATTTTCAGGGAAGTATGAAGAATTTTACAAAGCATCATATGCAATCTGGTACAAATACTCCGGAATAACAGGAGCAGGCCTCGCGGCGGGAAGCCTAAAGTTTCTGTGGCTCTAGTGAAGAATTGAGAATCGCTGTAAACAGTTCTCCCTGAAATTTTTGGGATGGTTTTCCATTCAATATAGAGTTTCATATGAGAAATGTGAAGAAATTTTGAAATTGTTGAAGTTTTATTCATATAATGCCGAAGTTGTACTGGGGATGAATATAGCTTGGCAAGCAGGAAGAATGGCTTAGAGCATTTGGCTTCTGCAGCACATTGTGTCGTGTTTTATAGAAACCACTTCTTAGATTTTTTCTGTTTTGTACACGGCATGCTTCCATATAAGAGAATAAAATTACCTCTGGATAGAACACGCAAACATAATACTGGCCACAGAAAACCCTCATTAATTGCGTTAGAAAAACAATATATTCACTGTACAGTCGATGTCTTACAATATTTAGAGTAGCTGGATGGCATGGAATATTGAGAAGTCTAATGCAAAAAGACGTTACAACTGATATCCCAGTGTTCTTCGTGCCACAGGTTGAATCAATCAGTGCTTGAGGATGAGAGTGATTGACAAGCCAAACTAGCCACAGTGATCTGAAAATTTTCCTGATTATTTCAGTGGAACTAGATCAAGGCTATAGCATTTTTCTCTACGTTCGGAAAATCTATAAAGAAATATTGCCCTAGAAATCATACGCAGCAGCCATTTACCGAAAATATGTGCCGTTGTTTCCACATTTGCAGACAGGACGGATATACCATTATACATTTCATACACAGCAGACCTTACACCATTGACATTTCATGCACAGCAGCCCTTTACCTAGAATATGTGCCGTTGTTTCCGCATTTGCAGACAGGACGGATATACCATTACAGAGACCCGCTTTTCGGGTCACCTATTAGTTCTGTCATCCAGCTCTTAACTTTTGAATATTCTCTTGCAGGTATTCTTGAAATCTAAGTGCTGGAAAATACCTGCACATCTCAAATGCTGTCAGTTTTTTTAACCTTACGATTTATTAAGGACTCGGTACATGGGCTTCCTTGGCAACCTTTTTGCTGATACATCCAGGCTGGCAACGTTTTTGCTGATACATCCAGACTGGCAACCTTTTTGCCGATACATCCAGGCTGGCAACCTTTTTGTCGAAACGTCCAAGCTGGCAACCTCTTTGCTGAAACATTCATGCTTGTTTGGTAAGTGGGGACAAGTCCCAGATCCTCAAGTTCTCCAAAAGTCTCTCTTCTTCTTTTCTTCGCAGTACCTTTATGGGTTCTTTTCTTACCCTATTTCTGATCAGCTTGTTTCCCGGATCAGCTAGCCAACATAGACCAGTGCTCTTCCTTCCCTAAACGGAAATTTCCTCGAATGACCTCTGAAGTCTTCTTCAACACTATACGATTTGATTTTATATGAATCTTATCATCTGAATGAAATATTTAGTAAAGAATACACATAAATGCCATTAAACAGAAGAAATTGTAGAATGAAGGTTTTAACAGTCGCACTGAGCACTTGCTATAAGCTTGTGACCGCCACAAAAATTGAAGTACATGATTCAATTTTTAACAGATTATAGCTACACTATATTGACAAAACTCACCGGACACCTAAAAGAGAAACACAACATGGTATTTATTGACATACATTAGTACGGTGTCGGTCCACCTGCTTGCACTGACCATTCGAGACATGCTTTCGACAAGGTTTTGGAACACAGCGATAAGTATGCGCTGTCATTCAGTACGTAATGCTGCCACTAACTGTTGCTTCGCAGTAGGACATGGTTCTAAACTTCTTATGCGGCGCTCTAATTCATCCCATAGGTTCTCTACGGGATTAAGGTCAGGGCTCCGTGCTGGCCAGTCCACACACGATATGGAATTATCGTCAAACCACGCCGTAACAGTCCTTGCTTTATGGCTCGGTGTATTATCCTGCTGGTACCAACAGGGCTCAGTACCATAGTATTGTCACAGATTTGATAGAGCATAATTGCACTGAATATCGAGTTATACGTGCTGGTTAACAGATTTGTCCACGATAACCAATGGGCCGGGACCATACAACGAAAAACAACCCCACACGGGTACACTGGCAGCTACAAACTTCACCGTAGGAACAGTACACTGTGGTAAATAGCGTTCTTCCAGCTTCTGCCATACATACACACGGCCATTAAACTGATGGATCGTGTATTTGGATTCATCAGTCCATAGCACCCGTTTTCATTGATCTACGGTCCACGATAAATGTTCTTTACACCATGCTAAACGTCGAGTAGCATTCCGAGTGGAGATGAAAGGCTTATGAGGAGCCGCACGACAACGGTATCCCACGGAATGAAGTGGGATACCGGAATGAATTTTTACTCACCTGTACACTGATGTCTTGTGCAGTACTCCGTTGATTAGCTGTAACGACTCTCCTGAGTCTTCGACGTCCTCTATCACCGATTTTCTTTGGTCTGCCGGTACGTTTTGCTGCTTCTGGCTTCCACTTATTCAGTACATTAAAAACAGTTGATTACGGTATGTTTAGACGCCTCTCGGTTTCTTCAACACCACAGTGCGATATGATCGCGGTCAGCCGCAAACTTGTTTTGTTATGCTGCCATTTGCAGCTATACCGTGCGTCTTAGCAATGCAGCGGATCCGTTCATTTGCTTTTGATGGGTGTCCTGTGACCTTTGTCAATATAGTGTATATACATTAGTGTTTACAAGGACACACGGACAATCACATTTTAGTGCGCTTGCCAACTTGCTGCCTTTCTACCTCACATATCGGCCATCGTTATGTTGCATGTACATTTCTTTTCGAAAAACGAATTTCAAGAGGTAAGCTCCCATTAATTCGTACAGTGCAAGGTGTTAGCAGAATTACTGTTACCAAATGAAGCTCTCATTCGATCAGAAATCCGTTGAAAATGGGATTTGTAGATCTTCCTAAAGAATCCCAGGAGCGAAAGAGATATCGTTTCAATAAATCGAAAATATGTTTTTGTTTGTTTTTTTAACTTCACTACTGTTATGCTCTGGAATCACGGTACCATATGCTACAATAATGTCGATATACAGCATGGCTAAAAAGGAAAAGCCACGGAATATTTTTCACACGCGAAACCTCCATTTCTGGAAATTTTCTGTTAATTTCTGAATGATTATTGAAAGTTATGTAGCATCTTGACTTTAAGTCTTTTCTGTTAAGAGTCATGAACATCACACCTCAGACTTCTGTAATGAGATCCTCCTTTCTTCATGCAGTATGTGTTGCATAGTCAGTTTGCATATCGCATTTCCATTAGATTCTGATCTTTATTTCTTACAGTCCGGATTCTACGTGGTTTTTCTTTAGTTACTCTTAACTGCTGGCCACCCAAAATGCAACACCAAAAAGGAAGCATCCGATTGGCCTGAAATTCGTAGCATGCGTCGCCCGCGAGAGGACATGCAAACGATTAGGATTGCAGGGGCATGTGCAAATCATGTGCACCCGGCACGCCACCGATAATCACTATAAGAAAGGTGCACAGAAGGCGGATTGTAAGTAGTGGAAATGTGTTGTGCTGCCAGACCTGTGCGTGGAAATCTTTCTGATGCCTCGTCGCAGAATACGGCAGCCATTCCAGCACATTTCGGAGTTGGACAGAGAACGAATATTGGCTTATCCCGATAGCGGTTTATCGTACCGAGACATCGGCGCCCATGTGGGGACAACATCCAGACACAGTGAGGCGAGTATTTATTCGGTGGGTGCAGGAGGGACGGAAGGACCGAAGTGAGCGATTGCTGCAGCCGCGGCGAACCATCGAACGAGAGGACTGGCATGTTGTGCGGCGGGCATTGACGGCTCGCACCGCCACATCACGAACGTTAGCGCAGGAATTAGAGTATGTTGCGCAACAACCTGTGTCAGTACGTACCGTTTAGCGTCGTCTGCAAGAGCGGAGACTCGTCGCATGGCGCCCATTGCTCCGATTACCATACACGTTAACCACCGGTGAGTGCGGCGGCAGTGCGGGCCGTTGAACGCCGCACCTGGACTACGGAATGGCACGACATTGTCTTCTCTAACGAATCCCGCTTCTGCTTGCAACATCACGATGGTCGGATCCGCGTGTGGCGGCACCGCGGCGAGAGTCTGTATGACGCCTGCATTATGCATCGCCATACCGGTTCGTCGCCTGGCGTTATGGTTTGGGGCGCAATTGGATATGATACCAGCACCCCTCTGGTACGCATCGCCGGTACACTCAACAGCCACCGCTACATCTCCGGCGTTTTGGAGCCTGTAGTCCTCCCTTACCTGCAGGACCTGCCAGCGGCCACGTTACAACAGGACAATGCGCGCCCGCACGTGGCACACATCGTTCAACAATTCTTCACGGCCCACCAGGTATCACTGCTGCCGTGGCCCGCCTGTTCTCCCGATATATCGCCCATCGAACACGTCTGGTAGCTGATCGGCAACCGAGTGGCCCGGCAAGCACCATCCGTGGCTACGCCTGGTGAAATGTGGCAACGTGTAGAAGCAGCCTGGACCGACATACCTCAAGCCCACATCCAAATCCTTTTTCGTTTGATGCCGCGGCGTGTAGCGGCCGTTATTGCCAGCTATGGGGGCCACACGAACTATTGATGTCTGCGTGTTCCGCAAGTCGCACGGGCCTGTAAGCTCGATCGTTTCATCTTTGTATCTGTTGTTATGTGTCCAGTAAACCTGGCTTTGCTATCTCGTGTCTGAGGATATACCAGGAGGCTCAGCCAAGAGTGCAAAGAGGGGTTTGTTCGAGAGGAAAGTCATGCTGTGTATTTGGTGGGATTATGAGGATCCTCTTAGCTGGAAACTCGTGCCACACTGTCAGGATGTGGGCGGAAACCTCTATGCTCAACAACTTTGTACCGAGTCCATTGTGTTATGCGCCAACGCTAATCATCAATAGGAAGTGGGCGTTGCGCTCTAAGTCTTATCTCCCGCTTGTCCGATGAAAACTACAGAAACTAGTTACGGTTGAGATGCAACCCATCCTCCATACAGTCCGGAACTTGGTCCATTCGACTCATACCTGTTTGGCTCCATGGCCCATTTCCTACAAGTACGATGCTTCGCTTCAGGGATGGATGTGAAATCTGGCATTAGAGTGTTTCTGTACTAGAAACATGTTGAGTGATACCGTTATCATGACTCAGGTGGAACGTTGGCTAAGATATAAAAAACAACGGCCTGCACTTCTGTACTTTACAGAATGAGGTGCGCGTGTATGGCTTTCTTGCATCGTTTAATGTTTTAACTGCAAGCAGGAAGAACGTTTGTCTTATCCTGGTAAGTGAATATAACAGTTGTTAGATATTGCGATTTGTGTACACTGCTGTATTACGCCACTAAATAAACGGATTTATTCCACGCTATAAGCGTATTTAACCGCATTCCTTCTGTTCGCTTGTTAGCGATCACATAACAGAGTAGAATTAGAGGCACTAAATTTCAAAATATTGTAAGAGAAATTCTGGGCGCACCTATAAAGGGTTTTCATCTCTTTTGTTTTTTTACTAATTTTTGGTTGTTTTCTATTTCACACCAAATTATGTTGATTCATGTGCCCACAGCGCCCGTTACTTTTGATTGCCAGACACTCAGAAACCTATACATAATTCCTGTGCCCGTTGTTTAACATTCAGATGAAAGTATATTTCAAGAATATCAGCGGATTTTACAATTGCATATAATTTCTGTACTAGATTAGTTTCTGTGAAAACTTTCAAAATTTTACTAAAAATTACTTAATAGCGAAACTCGTACTTCTTCAGCCAAAAAAACAAAACAAAAAAACAACAACAACAACCGTACATTGTTATTTTTGAATATATATATAAAAATTATTTAAATATAATTATTTTGAATATACACTGCTGGCCACCCGAAATGCAACACCAAGGAGGAAGCATCCGATTGGCCTGAAATTCGCAGCATGCGTCGCCCGCGAGAGGACATGCAAACGATTAGCATTGCAGGGCATATGCAAATCATGTGCGCCCGGTACGCCACCGAGAAGCACTATAAAAAAGGTGCACAGAAGGCGGGGTGTAAGTAGTGGAAGTGCGTTGTGCTGCAGGACCTGTGCGTGGGAAGCTTCCTGATGCCTCGTCGTAGAATGCGGCAGTCATTCCAGCACGTTTCGGAGTTCGATAGTGCACGAATAGTGGCTTATCGCGACAGCGGTTTATCGTACCGAGACATCGGCGCCCGTGCGGGACGACCTCCAGCCACAGTGAAGCAAGTATGGATTCGGTGGGTGCAGGAGGAGCGCGCGGACCGACCGCAGCGATTGCTGAAGCCGCGGCAACCCACCGAACGAGAGGATCGACATGTTGTGCGTCGGGCATTGACGTCTCGTACCGCCACATCACGAACGTTAGCGCAGGAATTAGGGTGTGTTGCGCAACAACCTGTGTCAGCACGTACCGTTCGACGTCGCCTGCAGGAGCGGGGATTTATCGCACGGCGCCCATTGCTCCGATTACCATTGACGTTACACCACCGGCGAGTGCGGCGGCAGTGGGCCGTTGAACGCCGCCCCTATATTACGGAATGGCACGACATTGTCTTCTCCGACGAATCCCGCTTCTGCCTGCAACACGAAGATGGTCGGATCCGCGTGGGGTGGCACAACGGCGAGGGACTGTATGACGCCTGCATTATGCATCGCCATACCGGTCCATCTCCTGGAGTTATGGTTTGGGGCGCAATTGGATATGACACCCGCACCCCTCTGGTATGCATCGCCGGTACACTCAATAGCTAAATCTCCAATATTTTGGAGCCTGTAGTCCTCCCTTACCTGAAGGACCTGCCAGCGGCCACGTTTCAAAAGGACAATGCGCGCCCGCACGTGGTACACATCGTGCAACATTTCTTCACGGCCCACCAGGTGTCACTGCTGCCGTGGCTCGCCTGTTCTCCTGATATGTCGCCCATCGAACACGTCTGGTCGCTGATCGGCAACCGAGGGGGCAGGCAAGCACCATCCGCGGCTACGCCTGATGAAATGTAGCAACGTGTGGAAGCAGCCTGGACCGACATGCCCCAAGCCCACATCCAAAGCCTCTTTCGTTCGATGCCGCGGCGTGTAGCGGCCGTTATTGCCAGCCATGAGGGCCACACGAGCAATTGATGTCTGCGTTTTCCGCAAGTTGCACGGGCCTGTAAGCTCAATCGTTTCATCTTTGTATCTGTTGTTATGTGTCCAGTAAATCTGGCTTTGCTATCTCGTGTTCTTCTTGGTGTTGCATTTTGGGTGTCCAGCAGTGTATGAATTACTTTTTTGTGAAAATTGCAACACCATGAAGGAATGATTTTAATCACGTGAAACCCACAGGCTATGCAGAGCAGGATAGGACATATCCATGATTAGAAGTATAGAGTTATTGGTCATGTCTGGGCCCGGCTGCGCCCTCAGGACAGTCGAGTGAGATGTATAAAAAGAAGGCTGTTTAGGATACACACCAGTAATGCATCGCGGACAGCGAGTTGTAAAAGTGTCTCCAGGATTTAAGAATGTTTCGGCAAAGACGAAGGGCGCAGTATCACCATAGGACAGAGTTTGATCGGGGACGAATTATTGTTCGGCATTTTCATACCGCGACATTGCGACTTGGACGAGACATAACGCCACGACAGTTATACGCGTGGGGCGGCAGTGGACCGAGAAGAACCAGGTGCATTGACAATCTGGCAGTGGACCGACAAATGTGACGACACCGCGGGATGACCAACACCTCATCCGCATGACAGTGATTAACCGTTCCGCATCTTCGCAAGTGTTACCGCAACAGCGGAGCACTGTAACAGGTGTGTCATTGTCTGCCTCCAGAGTTCGATGACGTCTGCTGCACAGAGGACTGCTTGTACACATCCATTTACGGCGGATTCCTTTGACCCTGAACCATGGACGCCTCAGGCTGGAATGGGGTTTTCAATACAGACAATGGTGGGCTGATTGGCAACATGTGTTTTCGGACGAGTCCCGATTAAACTTGGACTTCCATGATGGTCGCAGGCGCATTAGAGGGTATTGTAGTGAGCGCGTTATTCCATCAATGCATTGTCGAGCGTTATACGGGCCGAACGCCAAGTGTGATAGTGTGGGATGCCATTGGGTACCATTCGCGATCTCTGCTGCTACGACTTGTTTGCAATCGCAACAGCGACCGCTACATCAGAGAAGTTGTACTGGCAGAAGTCATGCCCTTCCTTCAGAGTACTTCTGGCGCTATATTCCAGCAAAAAAATGCCCGACCACATGTTACCAGGAATGTTGAAGCTGTCTTCGCAGTACAGCAGATACTTCTTCTTCCCTGGCCTGCACGTTCGCCAGATATGTCGCCTATAGAACATGCCTGGGATATGGTCACTCAGCAACTGGCCCATCAAAGTCCTCCAGCGGTCAGTACCAATTATCTGTGGACTCGCATCCATGCTGCCGGACACCCAGGACACCATCAAACGCCTTTTCGACTCAATGCAACGCCGTCTAGAATCTCTTATTGCAGCTAGCGGAGGCTTCACAAGATACTGATTTTTGCAGGTAAAAATTGTTGTATTGCTTCTGAAAATTAATCGCTTATGTATTTGTGGTATAAATTTCATTCGAATCGCGCGGTTCCTTCTTGGTGCTGCTATTTGTACAAACAGTAGTGTATTTTTTAATTTAGCTGTAAACGTGCTGCCGAGAAATGAGGCTAATGAAAACAAAAGTATTTTAGTCTATTTGAAGTCCAAAATAAACAGAGATGTATTCCACGAAAAGAATTTCATGCAAAAGGAATAGAGCTTCAGTATCCTCGGTCTTTTAGGAAACCTTTCCAGGCAGTTTTGGTAGACAAATTTTGCCATAATAATATAACATTTCATAATATACACGAATCTTTACCGTGCTTTAATAATTTGAGGGCAGTAGCAACCTTTCAGTCAAGGTGCCCGAATTATGACGTCATATGGCAACAATCCTTTACAGCGCAGTAGACGTGTGAAAGTTAAGAACATGGTGGACGTGTGAAAGTTAAGAACATGGGATGCCGATAAGAGGAATTCGACGTTTTGGATGTTGGAATAGCAAGCACAGGGATGCTGATTATTGGAAAAATTCGTTAAAGGAAACACATTTGTCATTGCATATTTGAAACACATTTGTCATTGCATATTTCGGAGATTTTGTTATAATTCATTACGTCAAATAAAAGAAAATATTGAAGATTTTTTATGCCAGTAATTTTGCATGTGACTACCAAATTATGAACTCGTTTCTCCGCCCGTGAAGGGAAGGGAATATTAATGACGTGAAAAACTGCGAGTATTACTACCGCAACCATAGGATCTGAATAGAGAACATGCTTCTGCTCAACGCTCGGTGCAAATTAATCACGCGAGGTTGCACGAGTTCAAGATTCACACGCTTTCCGACGTATTTAATGCTTCTTCCCCACAAGTAATCAAAATTACTTAGTAATCAAAATTACTTAGTGTTTGTTACCTTCGGCGCAGTAAAGATTCCCATCGTCAGCAGAGAACTTTTTCCACCCTGTATTTATTGGCAATATTAATCTCACTCCGTCTCATGTTTCGCAGCCAGTTGAAGACTCTTGGTTTCTCGTCATGGCCCATAATAATTTTCCGCGCCTTTGGTGTCTCTATAACGTGGCAGGTTTTCAGGGTAAATCTAATTTCGTTAGTGGAGTTGAAAGTGCCAATTAATGTCTTTCGACGACCAGGGCATAATCCATCCGCCGCACGATGGGGGCTGGCTGTAAGTGAACCGAATTTTATCACCGGTATCATTACTACTAGCATATCATCTCCCAGATAAGCTGTAATGAACCTTCACGTATGTACACTTGGGCAAAAATGAGCAGCAGGAAACGTCGAAGGCGACACTGCATTGCAGACTTCATTTGAATATTCCTTAAAGGAGATAATGATATTTAAAAGATGTGGAAAGAATCCTAAATTTTTCTAGAGCCTTACGAGGAAAGATTAAAAACTTGCATCACTAATGATAATTCTGTATCCTACCTATTGGTACTGATTTTCACACAGCATATACACTGAAGGCTCGCTGAATTACAACCACCTACCTAATGTTTCTTAGGCCCTTTTTTTCTCCCGATGATGTACTCCACGAGGCGTCCAAACAGTTATGTGGGATCTGCAACAAAGCTGTTTCTATTGTGTCCCACATTTCTAGTATGAAGCGAAGTGGTGTGTCCAACTGCCTCACCTGGCGCGCCAAAACGCCTCACAGATCTTCAGTTGGGTTGCGATCAGGCAAGTTTGCAGGCCATTCGAGATATCCCATAGAGCACTGTATCACTGGACAGTCCTCAGGCTGCTTACGTCGAATACGGACTCAACCATCGGTAGCATGGAATATTATCGTGATTCGTGAACCAGTGCACCGGTTTTCAATTTGTTATCGTCCAATCTGCATGTTGTTGGTAACAAGAGAGTCGTCTACGTCGATGAACAGGGGATGGTTAGGATAGGGTGACCTATTGAGCATCTGCCCTTGGAGCCCGTACGTACCAGCTTGCAATGCATAGTCGCGCTGGATATTGTTTCTGGTTAACACATATTGTATTGTGTTGCAAAGTGCGAAACTTTGTGGCGCTCATTGCCCTGTGCAAGGCAATACACCCAACTTTCCTCTTTGGATGACACTTTTGTAGCCCTTCACATTTGTTTCCACCGGTTGGTTATTTCACCATTTTAGCACCACTTCTGGTACACTATGATGACGGACGCCCTCGAACAACACAAAAGTGATTTTGTTTCCCAGACAGAGAAATGGACGTACTAAATCTTCGTGGACCCTACGGGCACCCGAAATTTGCCTTTCGTAATTCTCGGTAAAAACTTGGTTTTACACATCACGTCCGCAACTTGGCTCTCAACTGGACGACCCACTTATATACACCCCTTTGTCCCACAGGTCACACCCTCCTCCACCTCATTACTTCACTATCGTGCATAACTTAAGTTGCATCGGAGCAACCACTCCTGCACAAAGTAATTCAGTGAGCATTCACTCTATCTGGTAACCACAAAAGTATTTGCCGTTTCCCGAGGGAGCAAAACGAACACCTTGCAACGATTGAATTTGCGGAGAGATGACGTTCTGCCCGCGATATATGGTCAACTGAAATCATAAGATGCTCTGCACATATGAACAAGATGAGTAAGCAGTTTGTTAATGAAAAGACGTGCGATCACAACGGCGGAATCAGTGGAGATTATTCGTGGGTGTTTGTTATACGAATTTAAACTCGGTTCATCTGCTGCAGAAACAACTCGTCGCATTTGCTTAGCGTTCGGGGCAATGTTGTGAAGGAACGCACAACTCGAAACTGGTTTATAAAGTTGAGAGACGGAGATGAATTACTTCAAGACAAGTCCCGGAGATGTTGTCCTGTCAGACTTGACACAGAAGCCCTGAAAGTTGCTAATGAACAGGACAGTAACCAAACATGCCATGAATTAGCCCAGTCATTTGGTGTTAGTGACGAAACGGTCCGAAGACATCTCATGCAATAGGTAAGGCATACAAGTTGTCTAAGTGTATTCCACACAAAAAATGTATGCAGTGAACAAACAGTAACTTGTCTGTAGTGAACAAACAGCAACTTGTCTTCAGTGAACAAACAGCAACTTGTCTTCAGTGAACAAACAGCAACTTGTTTGCAGTGAACAAATAGTAACTTGTCTGCAGTGAGCAAACAGCAACTTGTCTGCAGTGAACAAACAGCAACTTGTCTGCAGTGAACAAACAGCAACTTGTCTCAGCTTCTCCTGCATTGCTATATCGCTATGAGAAAGAACCATTTTTGGATAGGATACTCACATGTGATGAGAGGTGCGTCTACTAAAACATCACAAAATGTTTCAAGCATTGGTTGTCCACCAGTGACTCTATTCCTCAAACATCGAAGCGACCACTGCACCCACATAATGTTATGCTAAGTGTATAGTGGACAGCACGTGGTGTTGTTCATTATGAACTCTTGCAACTCTGCTAAACGATCATCTCTGCAGTGTACTGTGAACAACTGAAACGTCTGCATGAAGACCTGAAAATGAAGGAAACAGCACTGGCCAAGAGAAAGGGAGTTCTGTTCCTTCAAAATAACGCTCGAGCCCACTCCGCTTCATTGACCAGAAACACTATAAAAGAACTTGGATGGGAGCTTTTATATCATCCAGCTTACTCACCAGATATTTCTCCTTCAAACTATCGCTCGTATCTTTTTTCACTCGACACAACTTCAACTTTGGTGAGTTGCACGCTGCCTTTCAAAATGTTTCTTTTTCCATGACACGTCATTTTAACGGAGAGTGTATATTTGTATAAGCTGTTAACACATTGGTAGAGCGTTGTTGATGTCCATGGTAATTATTTTGATAAATAAGTTGTTTTTCTGCTATGTATGTGCTATGTGCTATATTTTGTTTCGGTCTCCGAAAATGGCAAATACAATATTATCACCGGCAAATACATTTGTGATTACCTGATATATTCCTTCCACATTGAGCAGCATATGAGTTCCCAGTGCTGTGAGGTATGTTAAATGTGTCTTTTGTTGGTTACGAAAGTAACAAGTTTTCCAAAAATGCAGCAATATCTGCTTTAGCGTGCAATTTCGTCTCGTGAAATGATAGCTGTAAATTTATTAAACAACGTGTTTTATCGATGCATTATAAACGGAAAATTAGCGGATCACACTGCAGATCATCAGTACAGCATCACATTATGTGAAAAGCTGAAAGATGCTTTGAAGGTATTGCATCTATGCAAATCAACTTTTGTTCAGCTCTCATTAGCACCTTACAAACTTTCGCGGTTTCTGCTTAACTTCATATTATCTTTCTCGCTTTACATAACTGGATCAATTAAAAAAAGAACAAGTATGTAGCGCCCGATGGCGCAGTGGTCTAAGCATTGGCTTATGACCATTTGTCTGAGATGGGTCAGGGTTCGAATCCCGGTAATGCATGGATTTTTTTATCCTACGGCACTGGTTCTGTCCCTTCCCTGGAGCCAGTGACTCTACATTAGGGACGGTCGTCTCCTTATAGCCCACTGAGTTGCTCATGGTGGTCGGTAAACCCTCAACCAAAAGAAAAAGGTGTCTAAAGTATGGTGTGTTCTATCACTGGTTAGAATAAATAAAACAATGGCTCTCTTGATTGGTCTAATTCCAGCTTTTAATGCACTAAAGCCTCGAAAGCTAAATTAAAACGGATGGAGCACCAGGTTTGCCGAGAAAAATAGTAACGCTTCTACTGTGGACGGAAAACAGGTGATCAGAGCAGATGTGATACCATTCAATCAACTATGTTTAAGTTTCTTAGTTTTAAAAATATTCTGTCTTAAGAGAAGATATTTAACTTTCAAAATTGTCAACATGCGCTCACCATTTATTAGGCTTCTTTCTCAGTTCTTAACACGAGCATTATTCTATCCTTCATCTTCCATGTCACAGTTCTTGTTGCTTAGTGATAAAAACTTTTATGTGTTATGCACCTTTTCAACGTTTCACATTGATCTTAATTCTTTGATACTAATATCATGAGTTTCTATTACATTGCCATCAAGGATCGTATAAGAATGAAGTAATTACAAAAACTTCTGTGCAGAAAAAACAATCTTTTTTTTGCGAGACATTTTATCGGTAACTGATTAATTTTCATTGAATCAGTTTCTACTATAAAGCTGTTTTTTTCATACGTATCAGTCGACGGTGTTTTTAAAACAACATTTCAGCTGTAATGATAAAAGGCCGGACTTATCTCTGATACGTTGTAACAAATCCAGATAGAAAGGTTTAATTTTACCTCAGATCATTTTACGATGTCTGAAGGAGCCACAAAGAAATTTCATGTGCACACGAAATGTTTAACCGATTTCTAAATTTTAACATGTTTGGACAGTCGGAATTGCTAAGATTGTGTTGTTGACTAGATGTGAATCATTCCAATAGGTAATGCTGATGTTTAGAAGATATGCAGCAAGATATAGAATTCAGGTCTTCAAGTGAGCTAATTTATAGTTATACATACAAGGTATATGACCAAACTGAAGTGGAAAGGTTTAGCAGAGCACAGACCAACTGTCGTAACCAGTGCTATCACAGACCAACTGTCAATTCCGACGCATGGCGTGGCCACCACGTTTCTCCGACATGAACCCAATAGAGCAGTTATGGGAAGTGGTGGAAAGGTCCATTCCCACCCAAGATCCTACACTTAGAAATACCAGGGAACTGTGTGTCGCTGTTCAGACAGCATTACTCAACGTTTCTTCAGAAGTCTTCCGGCCACGATGAGGTCTTACACGATACTAGGAACATATACCATGACTTTTAGCACTTCAGTGTAAAAGTTTGCAATTAATTTTTGTTAATCTTATGTTAAGAATGTAAGAAATTTATTAAATCTTCTTTATAAATCCTTCATCCACAGGTAGTTCTGCGCGATTCTCCATGTCATACTATTTCAGTATGACAAATAGTCTGAAATATTTATTTATCTTCACTGAACAAATAAATCTGGTTTACTTAAAATTCAATACATGTGATACAGAGATACTTCCTTTCTCATTCACGTACATTATTGGCAAATTATAACACTGAAATCCATTTTATAATAACAGGCAAACTGCACATAAAATACAAGTTTCGTCCACATGCTTCGAAAAAAAATAACAAGAAAGATGACACCGAATTTTCGGTTGGAATGCACATCTTTTTAATTATTTCCGGCGGGAATAAAATTTATAGAAATTATTCATAGTCAATGGAACCGGTAATAAAAATCAACCGGATTTCTACAATCATACATCCAGAAATCGCAACAGCTCCAGCGGCTAAAGAGTATGTTACAAACATTAACAAATGGCGTACAAAAAGTTTTTCATAGCAAAAAGAAGGTATTACAGACAACCACATGTTTATATCGAACAATGAGAAGAAGAAATATAGGAGGAAACATGATAACTCTACTCCTTCAACTACAAGAATTTTTATAAAAGTTGAAGATAAGCGAAAACTAGTCTTCATGGGAAAAGTTATGTTAAGCGTTGGGAAGCCATACGGACCCACGACCCCGTAGGGCTTCCCAACGCTTCCCACAGTTCACCAAGATTTGATGGAGGGGGATCAGAGCCTCGAACACATCTCTCGATGGCATCTCAGATGTGCTCGATGAGATTGAGGTCATGGGACCTAGCTGGCCAAGGAAGCGAGGTCACGTCGGTGGTGTGTTCATCCAACCATTCAGATACAATTCGGGAGCGATGGCACGGTGCATTGTCTTGTTGCAGGATGAGGTCCCCAGTGGGATGTTGAAGACGCACAAACTGGAGATGGTCGTCCAGGATATCCTGGTAACGTTGACCTGTGAGGGACGATGTCAAACGTACCAGGGTCCCATTTCAGTCCACATAAACAGTCCCCAGACGAGAATGCCACCCCCAGCTTGAAGCCCTGCTGGCAAGAAGGATCCATCGCTTCATGTGGTTTGCGTCGTACTCGTATCCTGCCATCCGCATGCACACTGGCGTGCAAAAATTAAGGCGAGACGGTTTTCGAATGTAACGACGTGCAGAAGTGCTCCACATCGACTCAAATCATTCCATAAGATCCCCAAGATGTAGGAATATGGGACAAGTTAACAATACCGCCCAAACAAGGAATCCAAAGGATACAAAGGAACTTTATTGAAAAAGTAGCTTCGAGCACAACTGGACAGAAGACAAAAACGTCCATCTGACCATGCGGCTGCCAAGAAACATCCAGTCTTTAGTAGGGATGTGATCACCCCTGACTGCGTTGCAGGATTTACAGCGTCTGTCCATGCTGAGGAATAGGTTGTCAAGGAGCTGTTGAGGCATCGCGGCCCATTCTTCTTTTAGCGCCAATCGCAGCTGCGGAATCGTTGCTGTCGGCTGGTGACGTGCTGCCAAGCGTCTCCCGAAAAGGTCCCACACGTGTTCGATTGGATTTAGGTCCGAGGACCTTACGAGCCAATCCATGCGTTGAATATCTACACTTTCCAACAGCTCTGCGACAGCCACTGTACGCTGAGGTGTAGCGTTGTCGTCCATGAAGAGGAATTCAGGACCCACAGCATCTCTAAACAGACGCACGTTAGGCAGGAGAACCTCGGTACAATAGCGGACACTAGTGACTGAACCACCTTGGAATATTTGGAGGTCAGTACGGGCACCAAGCATGATACCGCCCCAAACGAGAACTCCGCCACCTCCAAACCGGTCCCTTTCGTTGATGTTGGAGGTGTGATTGCGTGTTCCCTGCTCTCTCCAGATGTGTATACGTCCAGAATCGCTCGTCAGGCTAAATCGGCTCTCATCCGTAAAGGAAACTTGACCCCATTGCTGTTGTGTCCAGTTCATGTGTTCCTGGCACCACAGAAACCACCGTCTCCGATGAGCAGGCGTTAATGGCACACACCGTACTTGTCGTCGTGCAAATAGACACCTTTGTGCAGCCTCCTGGCCACAGTAAAACGCGATAACGGACGTCCAGTTGTCTGTTGCATGTGCCTTGTGATTTCTCCCGCTGTCTGCCGTCTGTTTCTTCTCGCCTGTAGGACAATATACCGATCGTCCGGCGCCGTGGTTGCTCGTGGATGCGACCACTTCTAAACTCTCGGACAGCTGTTCCTGTCGTTTGAAATGCTCTCCAAGTTCGTGAAACGATACTGCGAGCGATCCTGAACTCCTCGGCCACACTAGTCACACTTCGACCTTCTTCCAACTTCCCAATGACGCGACCTCGGGTAAAGTCATCCAGATGTTGTATACTGGATAGCCTGTTGGCCATATCACACGGTGGCAGCAACTCGACGTCGTTCAAACCGATGTACACCGTCCAATAGCTTTCACCGATTTGCTGAGCGTACACCACCCGTGTGCTTTATACCCTTCCGACACCCCCGCCCCCCTTACGTCATGCTACATATGTGCGCATGCCCTACCGTACCAGACCCTAGTCTATCTCCTGAGTGGTCTTTCGGTCCGTTCTGCCTGCTCGTTCCGCTGTTATGCTAATTTCTCTTCTTCGTCCTTAATTTTTGCACACCAGTGTACCAACGTGAATCTCGACTCTTCAGTCCAGGCAACATTTTCCCACATGTCTAGGGTTCAGTGACGATGTTCCCGCGCCGATGCTAATCTTTGCACCCTGTGATGTGCGGTCAGCAGCGTTACCCTCGTGGAACGATGGCTTCTGTACCCCATAGCGACGAGACGGTTTTGGATGGTGTGGCTGCTTATATGCTTTTGTGCACCAGCGTTAAATTGCCGAGTGATTTCTTGCACTGTGGTCCGTGTATCCTCTGTAACAATGCGAGCTAGCCGACGATGACCCCGCTCATCCACGCGCTCTTATCCACTGCAGTTGGCCCTTGCAGGGATGGTTTTACCGAATTTGATGTACTCATGGTGCACCCGTGATACAGTGGCTCGTTAAAATCGCAGTGCCTGCACGACTTCCGAGATGAAGTGCCCCATTCGTCGGGCCCCGACAATTTGCCCACGATCAAATGCTCTTAGATCCTTCGTCTTACCCATACTGCGTCCGACTCTTACTGATTCCCGTCGCATCACTTCTTATATTGTCGGATCGCTGCATACGTCATGTCGTTTCCGTTTACAGGGCCGCCCACAGCGCCACATTTGCATAACGCCAGCTGTCTCTAGTTCAATTGCTCTTCAGTTCACATTGCTTCATTTTTTATAGGAGCAGTTCTATTAATAAATTAAACTTCTGGACATCACTCGTTACACTAATACTCACAAGTAATGACAACAACGCATGACTCGTAGTAATAATTAGTTCCCTTTCTTTCGCAGCGTTACCTTCGGAAAGAGAGGCAGAGTTTTGCATGTGGTGGTCGAGTTACATTTCACCTTTCGAGTGGTGACCTGCAGCAGGGCCACATTTCACCTTTCGAGTGGTGACCTGCAGCAGAGCCACATTTCACCTTCGAGTGGTGACCTTCAGCAGAGCCACATTTCACCTTTCGAGTGGTGACCTGCAGCAGGGCCACATTTCACCTTTCGAGTGGTGACCTGCAGCAGGGCCACACTTCACCTGTCGAGTGGTGACCTGCCGCAGAGCCACATTTCACCTTTCGAGTGGTGACCTGCAGCAGGGCCACACTTCACCGTTCGAGTGGTGACCTGCAGCAGGGCCACATTTCACCTTTCGAGTGGTGACCTGCAGCAGGGCCACATTTCACCTTTAGAGCGGTGACCTGCAGCAGGGCCACATTTCATCTTTCGAGTGGTGACATGCAGCAGGGCCACATTTCACATTTTGAGTGGTGACCTGCAACAGGGCCACATTTCACATTTCGAGTGGTGACTGCAGCAGGGCCAGATTAAAGTCTTACTGGGCCCCTAGGCTAAGACATCTGAGTGCGACCCCAAAGAACTTATGAAATGGAATCACTATAAGGTCCGTTTAAACAGGAAACTGTAACTATTAAATTATCAGGAGAGTTTTCATAACAAGTTACTGTATTTTTCATTGTTCTCATAAGAACACGAGTTAAGAGCTTACGGTTCCTAGATTTTGTCTTGGATATTTTAATGATTTAGCATTGTATACCTTTCTTAGTGCATCTTTTTTGTTATGTTAAGCGAAGCCACAGGCGACTTCTAACATAAACAGTTCCCAGTGCAAATTGGGAGGTGTGGTTGGATGGTAGTGAAAAAGCTGAAACTGTCTCTCCGACCCCGCTGTACCCAGAGGCATGAAACCTTAACCCTTGGTGAGTCACTGCCTTTAAATCTGTTCGTCTTTCAGCCTCTCTTTCTGGGCCGTGGATGGCCTAGTGGGCAACGTTCGTGACTGCAACGGAAAGGACTTCAGGTTCGATTCCAGACAGGTACGACTGCTCGATCCACTGAATATCCGCTGGGAGTCGGATGAGCACGTTAAGCCGTCTGATACTGGGTACTGGCCCCCTCGGTAACAAATAAGGTCATCTTCCTCCCCCTTTCTACTTCGCTTCCGTGTCACTTTTTTATCGGGCACTCTAGCCCAAATCTCCTAGCTTCCTATTTCTAAGGGTTGTTTAAGACCTGGGGCCAGACACTCCCTTCCTAAAATCCTCTACATATGATCATTTGATCATACGAGACAAAAGTAAAACTATTTCATTAACCTCTCTTTCTACTTATCTATCTACAATATAATTTGCCCAGGCATGCCTCCTGGAACCTTGGCCATGGTGGGCCCCATGGCTTTAGCCCCTTTATTCACCCCTTTAATCCGGCCCTGACATGCAGCTCCGTTTGCCACGGAGTGAAGACGTAATCCATAAAAGGCGCCTGAAATATTTTTTGACGACTGGCGTTCTAGCGCTGAGAGGCTGTATTTCCAACAGTTCCGTCAAAGAGGTGCTGCCCAGAGCCCACTCGTTAAGCAACCGTCAAAACGCCTCCCTGTGAGCAAAAGGCCGAAGCAGACGAACTTACATTCGACGTAGAAAATCAAGAAGCAGTAGAGCCGTCTCTTATTCCCTGGACTTCTACCAATGCGATGAAAAAGAAAAAAATACTGTAGCACGAGATTCTGTGAGACTACAATCAGTTAAACGAAGTCATATAAAAAGACTTACCAGCTACCGAGAACCGATGACCCCATCGATCAGTGTGCAGAAGAGGAATGATTCTCGAAAATTTATTTAAAACTGGGATGTCACGTAGACCCGGAGGAAAGGGGGAAGATCGTATTTAGGAAGAAAACGGCAGTTGGCAATTTAAGGTTTTGTCATACGGTCTCTGTAATGCCCCATCAATTTGGGGTGATTTACGGAGAATGGTTTCGGCCGACAGGCCATGGAAACCTGTCATTTGGAAGCCCCCTTTGAAGTACATTGCAAATACCTGAGAACACTTGCCACCCGCTCCTGAGCGCTTAGTTGAAACTTAACCTCAGGAAATGTAAACTTGTGAGACGCGAAGTGCGATTTTCGGGTCACATGTTTCTGTGATATCTGCTCAGGATCCTTTGCAACTCACCCCAAAAATGTCGCAGCGGTGACCTAGTAGCTGTAACCGCAGAACATATCCACAGTCAGAAGTCCTATGCCTTGTGCATGATACCATAAATTCATTAAAGGGTCATGACATATCGCCATACCACTGCATAGGTTAACTGAGAAGAGTGTTAAGTTTGAGTAGAACGACGAATGCCGGCAGGTATTCAAAAGGCTGAAAGAAGTGTTGGCGTTCGTATTATCTTATCCAAGGGCGGAGGCTTCATTCATATTAGTCACAGATGTCAGCACAAAAAGATTTGAGGCAGCATTCTCGCAATTACAAAACAGACGACAGTGGGTTGTTGCTTATTTAAATTAACCCATTCATGTGTCAAAGGAAATTTATACGCGAAGAAAAACTCCTGGCCACCTTAAAACCTGTCAGCCATTTTAATCACTGTGGCGAAAATACTTTGATCCTAATGGATCATGGGACGCTGAATTGGCTGTTTAATTTTAAAAGTTCTGAGGGTCAAGAAGAGCGCGGGACATAGAGGCTCTCTCTCTCTCTCTCTCTCTCTCTCTCTCTCTCTCTCTCCAGGCGCATAATTTCTCTGTGGAACACCTCCAGGGAAGCTCCTATCTGAACATCGGTAATATGTCATGGAGTACTTTCCCGAATACTACGACTATTGGGAGAGGATGGAAAAATAAAGGTGCATCACCTAGCTGGCGAGGGGAAGGGGGCTTGCCAATTCACGAAGAAAGCCCCCTTCCCCCCACACCCTTGCAGAGGATGGCTTTTGGAGTTCAGACTATACTCGAGACTCAGATGCCAGACGATGATTTCTGGTCTCTTTGACGGTGAGAGGTCGAATTTCGCGCTCGCCCTGAGTGGAGCGAAATTTTAATTCAGTAACCGTCAGAGTTCTGCCCCAAAATTTCGAAGACGACAAGGGATATATCAGGATCCTTCAACTTGTTTTGCTGAGGAAAAGCACAACAGTCCGATTTGGGGACATTTCCGGTGTAGTAAATCTCTAGCTAGTGTTAGGTATCGTTTTTATCAGACGAATTGACCGGTAGACATTGAAAGGTGGTATCTTTGCAGCGCGAGTAAGAGGTCATCCAGCAGGAGTAGTGGAAAATGGAAAACATATAATATGAAGCCCACTTGGACGCCTGGTTGCAGACGAGATGAGGCGGCTTCCAACTTCCCGGGATAAAAATCGAGATTTTTTCATCCGGGGAGTCGGAAGCCGCCTTAGAGATTTATGCCCAGAGATTTGTCCTATGCCCGACCAAGAATTCACAAGCATTGGAGAAGTGATTTTACCACACGTCTGGAACCGTCCTGGAGCATCAATGTTCCTGCACTCGGATCAGGGCCAGAATTTTGAGTCGCAGGTGTTTCAGGCGATGTGTAACCGATTGGAGACCAAGAAGTTCCTGACGACGGTAACGTGTTCGCAAAGAGACGGAACGGCAGAGCTCATAAGACATAGTTTGTCACGGCATATCTTCTTGTTCGTCGGGGATAAAGAGAAACATTGAAACTGACTGATCCCCATATTCTCGATGACATCTAGATCGGCTGAGCCTCAGTCGACCGGCAAGACTCCGTGCACCATGTTGTATGGGAGCAGGTACGATTGTTCTCCGACTTACTGTTTGGACCATAAGAGACGCCAAAGAAGAGTTATATAAGAATGCAGAATGGCTGTTGAGCCATTACACAGAGTTCACAGAGTCGACCGGACGAACATGAAAACAACGTACGTTTATGATCTTCCATGTGCATTGATTTGGTGTGCTTTTAGAATCCCAGGAGCGAAAATAGGCGTTACTCTAAGTTGCAACACCTTATAAGGTAGAAAAGCGGATAAACGGCGTACTGTATTGGTTCAAGTACCGTAACCGGCCGAGAAGAGTAGTCCATATGGAAAATCTCTGTCTGTATCTCGGAGGGGCCCAAGAGTAATGATTTAAAATTTGAGCGGGTGGATGAAAACTGAGCTTACAGGGAATTCATCATGTCAGCAGCCTTACCACGGGTAACAAATAAGGGTGAGATATCAGGAGAGTAAGCTTCATGTTGTGTAAAATTGGCGTGAGGGCACAGAAAAATATATTCCTAGGTATTCTGATTTGTCTTCTGAGTTATTCAGGCAATTAGGCTTTACCCCTGTCTCGGGATAGAGCTTTTTTGTTCTTGCAAATCTTACCCAACATTTTGTTTTGTTTTTGTTCTTTTGTAAAAAAATTATTTCGTTTAAAAATGTAGAAGATGATAATCTTTAGGAATACTTCAAAAAAAGAAGTGTTTATGCTATCATTCTGTCCGTTAATTCGTCCGACTGTAGATACAATATATCAGCTCTTATTAGTTTGAATTGAAATTTTATTCTACATCAAAAAGCTTTAACTATGAGAACGATTTTTCTCTCCTTTTGGTCTTTTTCCAATGTCCAGTTTCTCCGTTAAGGAGCGTAAATGCAGGCACTATCGATTTCAAAACGTATTTTATACCACATCATTGCTTCTAAAAATCTTACTGAAACAACCATTTCTTTCTTCGATACCTTTTAGAACGAAGACAATTTTCCATATGATTTCTTTTTCGCATAACGAAAAATAATTTCAGTATTCCTGTTTGGAGGGGTGAAAATAAATTGAATTTTTCTCCGTATTTTTGTTTCTGAAAGTCCGATTTAAAAAATTCTATTTGCGAATGGTGGTGCAGAATGTTTTATGTATAGTTCATCGGTTTCTTTTTTCTTCTGTTTCCAATATATTTGAACCTGTATCTAAGCTCCTAAAAGCTCTGTTGAAAAACTTCTTATGACGAAAAAATTTTTGGGTTACTCTTAATGAAGCACAGTTTTCCCGCCTAAAGCCGTAGAAGTAAATCGTATCTTTCTCGCGTTCTCAGATTCTAACATTCGGATTTCAAATTTATTTACTAAGATAACGTTCCTGTTGAATAATAGTTTGCATACAGTTTCTAATTTTTCTTTACGCACGGCTTTTCCACTTGAGGGAGTAACCATAAATTTCTGTTTTCAACATATTTGCATTCGTATCTAAGCGTGAAAAAACCAGATTTCAAAAACTTATTTTTCTTCACATGCCGCTCGTTTCGAAAATATGCATTTTTTTTCTCAAATTAATACACAATTTATCCACTAGCGTAATTCCTGCTCAAATTAATACACCTTTTATCCACTAAGTTTAACAAATGCACATTTTATTATTCTTGATATCTTTGCTTCTAAAAGTTAAATTCAAACTTTTTTTAACACCACAGACCGTACACTATGGGGAATGCTTACATGAACTCTTGGATATTTATAAAGTGCAGTTTTAAGACTAAGGGTCGTTAGTGTTCATTTCCGCTTGCGATTCTACACAGTCGTATCAGAATAATATGACCACATATCTAATAATGGGAATAACCACCCAGATGACGCAGGCGAGACGGCGTGGCACGGATGCAATGAGGCCTTGGAAAGTTATATGAGGCACATATGCCCATTCGGACTGCAGCACAGCACGGACGTCGCGGAGATGACGTGGTTGTGGGTCAGAACGTCGAACCTGCCGATCAACATAATCCAGAAAGTGCTCTATGGGATCGAGGTCGGGCGATTTCGATGGCCAACGGGAACGGAGGCATCGCTGTCGTGTTCCTGGATCCAGCCACGCACCACCTTAGCGACCTGGCACTGGGCATTGTCCTGTTGGTAGACACCATCAGCACCAGAATAAACGTTCAACATGAAGGGATGCATGTGGTGAGCGAGAGTGGACATGTAGCCAGTGGCGTTCAGGGACCCATCCACTGGTACCAGCGATCCCAGGTCATGCAAGGAAAACATCCCCCAGGCAAGCACACTGCACTGCCAGCATGTACTTGACCGACAAGCATGTCAGGGTGTTGTTTCGAGTGTGTGTAACGCCGTATTCACCACCATCCGTCACTTCTGTAGAGTAGAAACCTCGATTCGTCGGAAAAAGCAACCTTTTCGCACTCTTCCGCTGTCCATTGGTGGTAGTACCATGCGAACTGCAGGCGTCGTTGCCGATGAACCTGGGTTAACATGGGCCCCTTGACGCATTGTCGACTCCGGAGACCCATGCGTAACAGGGTTCGCTCTACTGTTATCGGGGACACGTACCTAGGTGCCCCAGCGTTCAGTTGCGTGGCCAATTGCTGTACTGTTGCGCGTCACTTGTCATTTATCAGTCGATTGAGGCTACGTTCTTGTCTGGGGTCGAAGGCCTTTGGGGTTCCACAGTAAGGACGTCGGGAGGTACTCAGTGTGCCAACGTCCTATTCTTGGTACACCCTTATACAGCACTTCCGCGAACAACCCACGAACTCTGCTGTTTCTAAGATGCTTCCACCCTTGGCGCAGTAACCGATGATCGTTCCTTTCTGAACGTTCGTCAAATCACTACCTCTGCCCATTGTGCTCACGTTACGCACTATGGCTCATCTGTCCTTGTCGACAGCTTATATCTTCGTGTGGTCGACCTTGTAACGTGTACTCTGTGACGCGCCTGGGCGGGTACACTGTGATTCCGGGACTGGTCATATTATTCTGATACGACCGTGTATATCTCCGCTTCTAAAAATACTAATAAAAATAATTTTTGCACCTCTGTCATTTGCAATAGCAAAAGCTGCGAATGGTATCTCCTTTAAATAACGCACAGGGCAGGGCATATATGTAAACTTTTTCCCCACTACATGTTTTTCAGAATTCCCATTGGATTTTTTCCATCGCATGGCTTTTGTTATAAATCGTATTTTGCATGTATGCATGTTCTACTTTGTTTATATTTCAGAATTCTATTCCCAAGAGATTTCGGCGTGTATTTACGTTGGAAAAATTACCTCCGATTTTAAAACTCCCTTAGAAAAATATTTTTTTGGTAAGATACCCTTCACTGTCAAGGATAGTCTGTTCGCATTTTCTTCTTCAAATAAACAGCAGCTTTCCCGCTAAGGACATAATATTATATCACGTTTCCATCTTATATCTGTTCTTCGAGTAGTTCAATTTAAAAAAAATCCTTTGCCTTGGATGTCGAGCTATGAAGAACATTTCTTGTATAATTTAGGTATTTTTATAATGCGTTTCTTTATTTATTTTAAGTGGTATTTACATATGGCCGAAGTCAGGTTGCATTTTTTTTTACTTTGTAACTTTTTCCACTCACTTTGAAAAATTGTATGTATTTTAAATTATGCGCAATTTTCGTACTAAGAGTGTTAAAGGCATGCTCGGTATTGCTGAATTTTGTGTTTCTCTAAAAATCAACTTTAAAGAATCCCTTTCTTGTCGGACAGGATTAAAAAAATATTGCTCATTACAGCCGAAAATTCTGAGTCAACTTACTTGTTTCAAATTTCATGGTTGAGTGGAAGGTCTGAAAGCACGTTTGGCATCGATCAACTGTGATTTATATCTATAATATGAAGATACTCTCAATCAGAATAACGGTTGTTCAACGTAAATTAGTCTTAAAATACTGTCGATTTTGAAAAGATTCCAGGTAGAAATTCTATTTGCTGAGAATTCCTCAGCAGTTACAGAGGTGCTTCTAACTTCATAGTAATAAGATTCTGTGAAATGTAATGACGCATATTTTCTTTCTTGAGCTGTGCTCAATAAAACAGGAAGAAAGATGGAAAAACAAAGAAAAACAGAAGAAAGAATTTAATTTTCTGCTGACCCTGGGGAGAAATTTTGCTGACATTTCAATCTTTTTCAATGTGATCTTCTGCAAAGGAAACTTGGCAGTGTGCTTTAGCAGCAATACGCTGCAAACGGGCAAGATCTCTTCTTCTGAGTTTCAGGTTTCATACTTTGATTTTCTTACCAACATGTGCGTTAATCCCTATATCTTTCAGTTTGACACATCTGCTAAATATGAGAGCAGCTTTTAAAGCAACAATTTGTATCTTTGTTGTAAAAGACACCATTTAAATTATTCATGATATTAATAATAATAACAATAATAACACTCTCTCATGAACATATATTTTGATTTCACTTCAGCTTGTAATCCACTATTCCCTATATCTTTCAGTTTGACTGAATTTATTAAAACATTCTGTAGTAATATAATATTTATGTTATCGACTTTTTTTCCGCAAAAGAAAATTTTATAAAAGCTATGCTGGAAACTGGGTTCTAGCTTCTCTGTTGCGACTGCATTCTTTCCAAGTGGCAGATCGCGGAAACCGGCTTTCTTCTTTCGAGGAATACCTCTTCAATCTGTAGAATCCTAATATAGAGAATCAGAATATTTGAAGTCGCATTTACTCCATATTGTTCTGTGCGTCTTCCAAGAGCTGTGGATGGATTTACTTTTTACATTGACCTCCAACAAAGGACAAGTCCATCCAAAATTTATTGATCATCGGAAAGAGCCATGTTGAAGTTTCACAGAGATTGCTTTCATAATTCTCTCTCCTCCCTTCATGCTGTATGATGTCCCTGCAAGCTTTAATATTACGTGCAGCCTATTATGGCGAGCAGCCCCGGTGGCTGAGTTGTCAGAAGCACATGCTTCTGTCTCATCGTCCGAGATGATGTACCAGATGAGTGCGCTTGCCCCACGGAACCCGTTTTTTGGAACCAGTGGCCCTATATCCTGAATTAGGGGGTGATCTTTATCCGACGAAACAAAATGAAAAGTTCCCGAACGCAATGCCTTTGCTTATATTTTTGAGTATTATAGGTCCCATATAAAACTGGGAATTTTAAACGTTTGTACAATAACATATGGCAGTAAGTAAGAAAAACAATGCTTGAATCATTGAATTCCCATCAAACACGTAACGAGTAGGTCTTTTGACAAAACTCATAAGTATGCTGAAAGTAGTTTAAGTTTATTTATGGAGTATAGTTAAAATTTCTTAAAAACTGATGAATTTCAAAATGACATCCAATTCGACCATCCCGTGATACATTTTCATTCCAACACATATTTCTAGCGATACAGTGAAAAATGTACAGGGCGTCTCTGAAATGTTTGGCCAATATTTTTTGGGAATATGTTTGTTCTATTGCCGATTCTGTTTAAAAACAACATCATATACACGACGCACTTTCCTAGAGAGATATGGTACAAAATGCACTTCTGATATAGAGGAACTCAGCACGCAAAAGCAAGGACAAGGATCCCACTAAGATTTTTTTTTCAATAAAAAAATGTGTTATTTTTTCATTTGAAATTTCATTATTTATTTTTTTAATATTTGCATCAAATGTGAATTTGGTTGAAGTACCCAGTTCTATTTTAATAACAAATTAGCATGGCTACATTTTTGTACTTACGCATCATACTAATTATCTTTGAAACTGAATTTCCTTTAAAATACGTAAATGTTTGTATTTTCAATTAATAATGAACTAAATTTCATTATATTAAATAATCGTCCTTTATTAATCATTAAATACGATTTAAAAAACAATATGTAAAATTAAAGTGGGGGGGGGGGCATGAACTCGCAATGCTTTAGTGAGACTGATTTGTAAGTGTGTTCTCGATCATTTCATTTATTCTCCATTTCAATTTCTGCTTACATTGTCCTTTTTCTTCGATCTTGGAAAATTAGATGTTGGCCTATTTGGAAACTTAAGGCTGCCATGCCAGATAATTTTGAACTATTACTTTGGCACAGCGCTCATAACAGGTTGCCGACTTCTGCTTTACACCATCTAGGGGGAAATTTCTGTTAAGCCGAGCGGGAACATTTTCGGTCAGGAACATTATCCCTGATCATGGCACCAACAGTGTTCAGCCAAAAAATGCTTCTTGAAGAACAATTTTGAAACCCACAAATATCCTGATATGCCAGCTAGCGGTATAATAGCGCTACTGAAAAATCAGATTTACGGTTAGTATCGATAAAGGTTACAAGTAGCAGATTCTAAAAGAATTTTACTAATTCGAGTTGTAGAAGATGAGATATCGTATACACTGATGTATAGGTCGAGTTCAGAAGACCAGAATTTTGAATCAAAACGATGAGATCGTCCTATATAAGGGTAACACTTTGTGGATGTAGGAATTTATCCATGATAGGTTGTTCTACAAGGAGTGTTCAAATGAAAAGGTACGAAACGACACTGTGGGTATAAATGAAGACTTTATTCAAAGTATACACCATAGGCCGTAGCACAACGATCCAATTGATTAACGAGCCGAAGGATTCCTTGTTCCCAGAATTCCTGTGGCCGTGACGAAACCCAGTCCTGCACAGCGTCCTTGAGTTCGTCGTCCGAGTGGAAGCGCTTCCCTTTCAGATGTTTTTTCAGGAGACCAAACACATGGAAATCGCAGGGCGACATGTCCGGGCTGTAGGGCGGATGGTCAAGCTGCTCCGACTGAAACTTGGCCAGTTCCGCGTGTGTGACCCTGGAGACGTGCAGACGCGCGTTATCATGGAGCAGACCCACACCCTCCGCGATGAATAGCGGCCGGTTTAACACCTTCCGCTGTCAGAAATCGGGTAACGCCTCGCTGCTCCTCAATCGTCGAATTTTGCAATGTGAACGCCATCCTGTCCTCACACGCACTGCCGCGTCTATTTCATCTATTTTTTGTCATTTTCATGTAGGACTTCCGTCCACAGTGAGTAGAGTTTAGGTCCCAGCCACCTACAGCGAGATCGCCTTTTGGGCAGGACACAGAAACGGAAGGAATGAGAGCAAGTCTAGCGACTTTTGACAGAACAGTTTGTAGTGAGATTAGAGTACAGTAGATGGCGCCACCGTACAAGTACGATATTGAACATAGATGGGCGAGAGAATTTCAGGGAGGACATAGGAAAGGATACCCATTTAACCAGTGGGTCCAGCCTGGGGGCCGTCACTTTACGTGCTCGTCCGATGCACGGCGGATATTCAGCGATTGTTAGTAAATCATACCATCTCTGAAAGATCAGCCCAGGCTAGAACCTGGGGACCCAGCATCGATAATCTGAAACACTAACCACTAGGCCATCCGCGGCTTCGCACTGCCGCGTCAATTGGACGGCGCTCTTTATAAGAGCCTCTGCTCTCTCCTGCGCATGCGGGCGCCCGCGCATGCTCCGATCCACGCCGGCGACTCCAATCGCATCCCTAGATGTGTCGCTACGTTCTCCCATAGCGGCATAGGCAAATATGTTAACGGTTACGTTCTTATGACGTTTCGTACCTTTTCATTTGAACACCCCTAGTAGTTACAAGTAAGGCACGCCCATTGCCATCTGAAGGCATGTTTGCGCCCCGATACGGACTACCTCTTTGCCGTTTCTTTGTTAACTTTTCGCTGGAGAAAATTTACGTAATGTTTTCGAATGTCATATGCACGCATGCATTTGACTACCCCTTCACCCCTAGAAAGTTAGGATAAGATATTTTTGTCTCTGTCAAGCGTACAGTGACATAAATTGTCACGTGGCAAATGACTTATTCACGTTAACAGATCTGGAAAAATCACTCTGTTTTTGAAATGGAAGAAAACAAAATCCAGCCCTAAAAGAAAGCACTTTTACTGTTTATTCGTGTACAAAATTCTAGCACCTCTTAGGTTTGTTCCAAACAAAACATATAAACACTGTTCGTTTCCTCAGAAAAAGAAGATAGTGAGAGGGGGGATGGTGCAGGTTATAAGAAAGATGGCCTGTGGCCAAAGAGAGGGGCAGGATACATTGTTTAGTAATGTTTTTGTGTTAAAAAATCACTCGTAGTTTTCTAGGCTGTTAAATGAAATAAGGCAATAGGAGCACCACGAATATTTTTTTCCGACATAGTCTACTAAACATTTAAACTTTTATAAGAGTTACGTTGTTTAATGGCACTCCTCTAGACCGGCGTTCGGATTCTTTGCTAACCGGCTTGAGCCGGCCCTGTCCATTGCTTTCTATTAGCCTCGGGCGTCATGTGACCAAAGTCACGTGGCATTTTTATCGAGATCGGGTGTGTTACCCAAGGTAATGAACAGCTGCTCAATTTTTCGCGAGGTGGCCGAATAATTCTGAAATGTTCCCGATTCAGAAGTCCAGTTATTATATCCGTGTAAACTATCACATCATTTTGTCCTAAAGTCGTATCGAAATGAATGACATTGTCATGATTTCAACATTGATCGTATCATATTACAACCCAACACAGTTTCGCTAACAGGCAAATGCGGACCATTGCAAGCAATGTTTTATTACTTCTCAAATTGAGGCAGTTCTTTTCCTTCGCAATTCAAGATTTATTCCCTAATAGTGAAATTGTTTAAAAGTGTTTCCGCGAGCCCGATCTGGCCAAAAATAGCTTACAACTTGCTTAATTCTTTGTGTTCTGATCACTGGATGAGCACGTCCACTTACCTTTCTTTGCAAAATCACACCGCGAAGCAGTAAATGTTTGTCGTTTAATACGGGCCTGACAAGAAAACGCCAAACAGGTGGCCAATGATGACGCGTAACGCCAAGAGAGGCGTGTATAATCATGCTGAGCACCAACAGCGTCCTAGCCACAAATTCTTTTCTGGTGTATCAACCGGGATACAATTGGCCTTCGATTCGAACACAAGAATACAAAAAATTGCATATTTTCATGCGATAAGACTGGGATCGAATTGAACGTGAGATAGATAAAAAATTCAAATTTTCTTCTGAAAAAGCAAAAGTCGACTTATACACGAGATATGCATGAGCATATATATATAATCAAAATTATTCATAACCTGAATCCTGTTCACCGCTAGGAGATGTTAAAAATACGCGAGATATGCCCGAGTATATATATATATATATATTTATATGTATATAATCAAAATTATTCATAACATCAATCCTGTTCACCGCTAGGAGATGTTAAAAATAATTTTCCAGTTCCAGATGATATCGAGAAAGAAAATATCACGATTTGTACCATTTAACGAGAAAAATCTGAATCCGGAAAGACTGAAACATGCATCGTAAACTTTTATTCGTAATTACAATTGTCGGATGCAGAAAGAAGTTTTCAAAGCAGAGTTTGAAAAATCCAGTTATATATATTTTTCAAAATTCAGATACGTACTCATCCGCCACATCGGAGAAATGCATAGATACGAAAACTGTAAGTAAAACATTCATGTGATATTCTATAATAATTCCAGCTATCCAACAAAATAAAAATAAAACTCCTCAAAGATCCAACTCCGCTTGCGGAGATGTTCAATACAAAACACAATGCACATACAGTCTGTTCTTTCCATATAACATAAACACATAAATTTGAAAATTTTATCGTCCTGAAACGGGAATCGAACCGACATCTCCCGATTTGTGTACCCAGGAAGACTTACAAAAAATCGAAAAGGTCTGGGATCACCATTTCAACTGTGCTAAACACAAAAATTATCTTGTAATAAATAAAGGATTGACGGAAACGGAAATTAACGAAGTGACCGCGTGTCTTCCACAAAAAGTGTCATGGAACCATTAGCAAAAACAAAGATTTTATAAGTTTATCTTCGCATACAACGACATTTACTAAACCGTTATGATTTACAGCAACTCTCTCTCAAGAAGAAATGCCTCTGACTTATCAATAGTTGTTTCATTTACATCTTATGAAATATTTCGATACTACAGCAGTTTCATGTCTCAGTAAAGCAGGTTTTCAACGATTGTGAATTTTAAAGCTCGCTTTCGTTTTCAAAGGAAATGAATTTTTTACTTTGGCGTTGCCGTCTCCATAACAACGTGGCACGTCACCAAGCAACGCTTCTTTGTTAGGATTTCTCCCCATCAGCCTCTTGAAGATGCTTCAAAGAAGTCCTTACAAAAGTGCTTCATCAGAATGCGATCTTTTCCCCGCCATTGTCATATCTACATTCTGTTTTCTGATCGGAACAACAGAGTGGTTATTGTGTGGCATTTCGTCTGGCTTGTCATGATGTTGTTTCATTACAGCAATGGATATCGTTTATTGGTCGAATGTTAAAAGGAATTTGTCTTGTTTGCATCCCAATGACCGCCGTGTTCTATTCTCTAGACCAAGGAATAGTTGCATTGCAAGTGACTAAAAACACTAGGTAGTTTGAGGGCAATATTATTTATGACAATTCTTCATTTCAAAAATAATTTGCATTTAAGACTGTGCCGTATCTTCTAAATTCACAAAAGGTTTTCCTCATCAACGCAGAGGAGAATGGAGAAAATAATACATGCCGTCAAACTGTTTTCAGTTTTTAATCGCAAACTCAATGCAGTTTTCATTACCTCAAATCTCATTTTTTCTCAAGTTTCCAGAAAGGCTTATTGACTTTAAAAGGTTTCAGTTACATTATTGACTTTAAAACGTTTCATTTACGTAGCAGTTTCGGAATAGTAAGTAATAAATGTTACTTACTAATCATTATGACCACCTACCTAATTATCCAGCAAGTAAAATATATAGATGTAATGCTTTCCGCATTTAGTAAGTAATTAAGGTTACATCATCATTGAATCCTTTATTATATCATATTTCTAGGGAGGGATATGCCCACGTTTAATATTAGAAAAAATAAGGATTTTTTTCCATCCGCAGCACAGACAGGAATATGCAGAACTCAAAAGTTCATTGAGAAAAAAGAAATATGTTGAGTTTTCATTGCCATTTACATGTTGTTTCACATGTTTTTCTTAATACATGTGTGCGCGTGAATAAAAAATTAGTGCTGAATATTGAACCAATTGATCGTAGTTTACCCAACCGTAGCCTTCTGTTTCCTTAAGATATAAACAACTGCTCTCTAGGAAAAAAGCACGTAAGCGATGAAAGAAAACTTTAGATATTTTTCATATGAAAAATACTATTATTAGTTAAATTTTGTGTTAACGGACATTACGAAGCCATTCTAGTAGCTGTCGTTATCTGTTAAAAATATTTTGATGCTTGTCTTAGACCACTGGTTGGACACCAATTTTCGTATTCACCATCATAATGAAATATTGTGTAAAATTTCACGTCCTCGTTACCCAGAAATGTTTGACCTGTTTTTTTTTATTAAATACTTTGCTCAAAGTGAATGCTTTATTTTTCTGCTGGAGAAAAAAGAGCAGTGACTCTTGAATTTTAGAGGTAAGCACAACGATCTGAGGAAAACAATCGCTTTGGTAAATTTGCATACATACTCTTCAAATGCTTTTCGCTGTTTTCTTTGATAATATTTACTCTAGAGATGAATGCTTCAAGCTTTATAATAAACAAAATAGTTGAGAAAAATACCTCTAGATTTTTCTCTAAAAAAAAAATAGAACAGCATTGTAATATTACACAAACCAAAATCAGTTTATGACGTGAGAGTATAAAAATAAAATTTAATTCCTGCTACCTGTGGTCATTAGCTTGTAGAAAAACTTATGCAGAAAACTCGGAGATAAATAGAACAATAAAGTTTTCACATCAAGCATGCGCGCAAATTAATGATTTAGTTGGAATTAAGTTACATTACTGGAATTATTTAAGAGAACGAAACTCCTTATTTAAAAAAAACCGCATTAATTCACGAGAAGGCCTGCGTTTTCCTAGCAAGTCAGAAGAAACATAAATTCCCAATCCCCATAAAAGACAGCAAACGAATGAGAGAAACTTCCTCTTAATATAAATGAACAAATCTATATCTCAGGACAATACATTAAGAATGTGTACCGAGTGAAGGATGTCGGAATATGAGTTAATCATTTTATTTCTTTATCAAAATTATTGACTTCACAAAGTCACCTCTGCCATGATTCAATTATTAGCTTACGAGAGAAAGCGTCTCATCAAATCTCTTGTAGTCTAAGTGCGTCCGTAAGACGTTTGAATTTAAGTAGTGACAAACTTCAGATTTTTCCGAAAATAACTTACAACTAAAGAAAATGTCCCAAGCCATAAGTAATTAATCTTGAAAATTTTGCTATTTATTTTTTCCACACAAGGATAAGGAAGAGAATAGTCACGAATCTTCCTCATTCAGCATGCACGAATAATCCACCATTGAGAAGAAACACATGATCAGCAAAGATCCTATTCTCACTGAAGTGAAGCAATAAAAAATTCATCATTATCACCTACCTGAGAAGCAAATGTAAGTATGCGTCAACTGAGAGAAGCTCAAGAGAAAGAGGAGTAACACGAGCAGTAGAGGACTGGGAGAGTGCTGCGGCCGCAGCCAGAGGTGCAAAAGGAGCTGTACAATATTATGTATATACTTCAAAATTTTGCGTTGCTATGTACTAAATTTTTGCAACTGATCGGTGAGCTCTATCTCTCGATTTAATTTATGTTTTAAGAAACCTTCGGGTTTTTTGGCATTCAGAGTACATTGTTATTGTTATTACACACAAGCTTGCATAAGAGTGCTTTTTCATCCCTAGAAATCATTGCAGCCATAGCTGCTAGGGAATGAAAGGCGATAATATCAATTACGTACAACGCACTTACAACATCCTGGTATTTGACGCGGACACGGATTGAACAAGGAATTCAGATATAGTGTTCATTCCGTCAGTCACTTAGCATACCGATCAACTCAGCTGAAACCACGTAATGTGGTGACGCCATGAAATAGTCACAGAATCTGTAACTGGGTTGGAGTGAAGATAGCCAACTCATTTCGTCACGCATTGCTGATGTGAATCTCACACAATGTTTTCTTTTTTGTAACTGAAGGTTTGACTACAACAGTGAGCAACTCGATGGGTTATAAACAGCCGCTCGTCTTTAATTTCGTGCCACTGGTTCCAGGGAAGAGAGGGAGCCAACGCAACATCCATGTCTCATCGGGATTCGAACAGGGACCCTTCTCCGACGAATAATGGTTTTTGTTTTGGTTGGAGGTTGAATGACTACCGTGAGCAACTCAATGGGCTATAAGCAGTCGCCCGTCCCTAATTTAGGGTCACTGGTTCCAGGGAAGGGAGAAAGCTAGTGTCGCAAGACAAACACAACATCCATGCCTGACCGGGATTCGAACCCGTACCCCTTTCGGACGAATGATCAGAGGCCATCGCTTAGACCACTGCGCCACCGGGGCGGCACGAATAATGGTAAGCCAGCGCTTAGACCATTGCGCCTACCGGGCAGCCTCACTCTGTTTGCATGAAGGGAATTGGAAAATAAAATTCTGTAAACTTGTGCGTAATAACAATAACAGTATAGTACTTTTTATCACAGTTATTCTAAGAACACCTTTTCCTTATCTGCAAACTGTCGTTCTAGGAAAAATATCTCCGTGATTGTGCGTTAAATAATGCATAACATAAGGCTAATTCTTAATGGCGGTCTGAAGCAGGCAGGCAACCATAATTTCGGGCACTGCTAAGTAGTGAAAGAACGGGAAAGGGCTGAGATAATGAGATTCTCCCATTCATCCTGGACAAGTTGCCGGAAGAACTCGCGCTGTTAAACGGCGAATACGTACATTTTGTTCTTTGTAATTACCCAAAGAACGCTGCATGTGTCTAGGCGGGCTAAATAGAGAGTGACACTGCTTGCTATGTAAGACACTTTGGCTGCTGCTGCACTGCTCTTTAGTAGGTAAACAGAATTCTGAACCACATATTCTTCAAGTAAAAGATGTCAAACTTCTACAAGTGGAAAAATATTTTCAAATGGAAAATAAGGAAAAACTGTATACGAAAACAACGAAGTAGTTATCAGTAGAGAACTAAAAGACAGCAAGAAATATTTCGCGATATACAAAATTATGCAAGGTGTCATTTTTGACTGCTCCACGCTGTAAAATATGCAGAAATACGGTCGCGCTTTAGATGTCAGTGCCACGGCTAATAAATTACTGAAAAATGAGATCAGTTCATACCTCATTTAAATGGTTAATTGTTCATCAGAACTTTGGCTAATGGGTAAATGGAGTTATAATGAAACTTCAAGCCGAGAAATTCGTTGTTCAACTTGGTCATGAATATTTTTCATTTTCGCTTGCAGGACTCTACTTTACAAAGTAATGTGCAGCTTTATCTCGGGAAATATTATCGAGATGGAAGCGGCAGCATTGTTGGAATGAATGTGCGCAGATCTTCGGAGAGAGTGCTTCGATGATATAACATTTACAATGAGCGTGAATCATACTTGCTTTATGATTTGATTCCTAATCAGAATATGGAGTTTAAAGGGGAGAAATGTGCAGATGAGAAACTTCAAATAAATCGTTTGACTG
This sequence comes from Macrothele yani, assembly GCA_039090855.1. NCBI lineage: Eukaryota > Metazoa > Arthropoda > Arachnida > Araneae > Macrothelidae > Macrothele > Macrothele yani. Next base: position 75,729,074 of record CM077007.1, on the reverse strand, counting down.
CATTTGCGTGTGCGAATACCGTTTTGAACTACACATCGTTGGACCTCAATTCCTGTGAAAATCGCGCGTAAGCGTCAACTAGGTATCGCGAGGGCGTGGAACACACGAGGCAGGGGATGTGCATTTGGCGCGGAGCCACATTGCTTTTGTCAGGTGAGCAGAGGATGGAGGTCGATAAATATACTGTTCCGGCGTTTCTACACCATTACAGAAAAAAATAAAAATAACAGAGATAAGCACGGATGCAGCTGCGAAAGAAATTTGTACAGATAAAGGCGATAATGTACTGGACACAGAACGTCACGAAAATGGTTCTAAGGTGCTCGGGAAAGCAGTCTCAAAAGCAAGCCGAGATGAGGACGTTTAATGGCCACCAATTACCAACAACACTGACACCATGATCGAAGCTGTGACAACGAAACGCGGAACGCAGTATCATCACACGATAGTTGGTAGCTGAGGTGGGGTCTTCCAAATGCCCAGTCGTGCGTCGCCTACACCAGCTTGGTTTATCCTCCAGGCGCCATCGAATGATTCCCCATGCATTGATAACCGAAGAGGTGAAGCCAAGTGTCTCTCTCTCTATCTCTCTCTGTCTCTGTCGCAGATGGCTGTCAAATTCACAGGACGACAGGTTTTGGCGTTTTATCTTCACGGGTGATGAAAAGTGGATGTACACTGAACTATACCATCGGGATTAGAGGAAATTCTATCCCACACTCACCAACCCGCTTGGCCAGCGTGGTGAGTTATGGCCAAACCCCCCAAACTGACTCCACAATTTAAATCTTGGCCCTCAGTCTCCGGCAGCTGGAATGTACCTGGCCAAGGCAGCGGCCAGTGCGACATGAAGGCAGAGGGTGCTAAGAATCCCCGGAGGACCGGACTAGGCTGCCATCTGATGCTGACCTTGGCAACGTACAATGGACGCTCCCTATCTTCTGATTCAAGGCTTCTTGAATTGGAAGAGGAACTACAAAGGATCAAGTGGGACATCGTGGGGCTAAGTGAGGTAAGGAGAAAAGGAGAAGATCTCATCGAACTGAAAAGTGGACATCTCTTCTACTATCGTGGGACAGATACTGGCAGAACTAGTGGTGTTGGATTTATAATAAACAAGAAACTGAAGGATAAAGTGGTAGAAGTTGAAAGTTCCTCTGACAGAGTTGCACGACTCGTTATCCAACTATCGAGAAGATACCAGGCTCAGATTATTCAAACTTATGCACCCACCACAAGTCATCCTGAAGAAGAAATTGAAAAATTTTATGAGGAAATTTGTCATCTAAATAATAAAGGTAAGCAGCACTTGAAAATAATTATGGGAGATTTCAATGCAAAAATAGGGCAACGGCAACAGAATGAAACTTCAGTAGGTAAATTCGGTCACGGCAACAGAAACCAGCGTGGAAATACTCTCGTTGAGTTTGCAGAGGCAGAAGGGTTTTTCATCTTGAACTCCTTCTTCAGGAAAAAGCCACACAGGAAATGGACATGGAGACATCCAAATGGGACGACAAGTGAAATTGATTTTATTATGTGTAACAAAAAATTCGTCATAGAAGACTGCAGTGTGCTAAACAAGTTCAACACAGGTAGTGACCATAGATTGGTGAGATGTAAGATGCACCTCAACACTAAACTTGAACGTTGCAAGCTCATAAGACAAACAAAATCTATTGACATAACCAACCTTAAAAAACACCATAATACCTTCAAGTTGGAACTGAAGAACAGGTTCTCTGCTTTAGAAGGCCTAACATCGGAAGAAGTGGACATCTCTGAAGTTAACAGAAAAGTAACCAAAGCTCTTATGGAAACAGCAACAAAATTAGCTGGGTCTAAGAACAAGTTGCATGTAAATAAATTATCAGGAAAAACGAAAATGTTGATGCAAAAAAGAAGAGAGATGAGGACAACTAAAGAAGACGTGACTTCCAAAGTGAAATATATAGAGTATAACGAAGTAAATTTCTCCGTCATTTTTATCCGCGCCGGGGTTCGAACCCGGGTCCACTCATTCCGGAATAAGTTGCTCTACCAATTAAGCTACGCGGACATTTGTTCTAATTGCTATCTGCCTTTATGTCGTGTGCGTCCTTCTGGCAGGTACGTCACATCTCCTGGTACGTTACATCATCTCCCCCTTATTTTTCTTTCGAAGTGCTGCTCATATTTTTCCTATCTCGCGGTGTGGAAATAACATCACACCAATGCGAGATTTTGAACGGTCGGGTCATCCGGATAGTTCGGGCGCCATTATAACGAAGTAAATTTCTCCGTCATTTTTATCCGCGCCGGGGTTCGAACCCGGGTCCACTCATTCCGGAATAAGTTGCTCTACCAATTAAGCTACGCGGACATGTATTCTGATTCCTATCTGCCTTTATGTCATGTGCGTCCTGCTGGCAGGTACGTCACATCTCCCCCCCCCGAAAGAGGGCCGGGGGCATGGCCCACGGATCAGCCGTGACCATGAATCGCTGCAGGCAGACAACCACTGTAGAACGTGCACTTGAGAACTCCCAGTCAATCTGGTGTGTGGAATGCAACGTCACACACATTTATTTTTCGAAGCACTGGAGAAGGAGTTCTCTGATTTTTCCTGTCTCGCGGTGTGGAAATAACATCACACCATTGCGAGATTTTGAACGGTCGGGTCATTCGGAAAGTTCGGGCGCCATTATAACGAAGTAAATTTCTCCGTCATTTTTATCCGCGCCGGGGTTCGAACCCGGGTCCACTCATTCCGGAATAAGTTGCTCTACCAATTAAGCTACGCGGACATTTGTTCTAATTGCTATCTGCCTTTATGTCGTGTGCGTCCTTCTGGCAGGTACGTCACATCTCCTGGTACGTTACAAGAGCTATGCAAGACAGTACGAAAAAGTATCACTGAAGACGTAAGAAAATTCAACTGTGAACTAGTGAGGAAAGCAATTGAAAACAACCAAAGCCTAAAGATAGCAAAGGGACATCTCAGTAAGGGAAGAAAACAGATTATGGCACTGAGAAAAGAAGATGGTTCTGTAACAAGAAATAGAGGCGAAATTTTGACAAGAGTGAAAGATTTCTACTCCAAATTATATGAAAGGGATGATACATGCACTCCAAACATCATGAAAGATACCAGTACCAGAGTTCCTCCAGTCCTTCCAGCAGAAGTTGCACATGCAATCAAGAACATGAAGCGGGGAAAAGCTCCAGGAGAAGATGGAATTACTGTAGACATCATACAAGAAGCAAGTGGAGAAATCGAAACAGTACTCGCCCAAATTTTCACTCGATGCCTTAATGAAGGAAAGATTCCTGAGGATTGGAACACCGCTACAATGATCCTGCTACATAAGAAAGGTGACATTGAGGATCTCGGAAACTACAGACCTATCAGCCTCCTATCAGTAGTTTATAAAATCTTCACTAAAGTTCTTTCACACCGCTTGAAGGTAACACTGGACATGGCTCAACCGAGAGAACAAGCTGGATTCAGGAGTGGCTACAGCACAATAGATCATATCTATGTGCTGAGAGAAGTAATTGAAAGAGCGAGGGAATATGAACTTCCATTGTGCATGGCTTTTATCGATTATGAAAAAGCCTTTGATTCGGTGAAACCATCAGCAGTTACAATGGCTCTGAAAACCTGCGGTATTGAAGATGCATACATTATTATTATTAATAACATCTATGAAAATGCAAGTGCAAAGTTTAGGCTGTTTGAAAATACAACACACATAAAAATTGGAAAGGGAGTGAGACAAGGTGACACCATATCTCCGAAGCTCTTTAATGCCACATTGGAGGGTGTTTTTCAGTCACTGAGCTGGGAAAACAAGGGGATAAAGATTAATGGAGATTATCTAACCCACCTTCGTTTTGCTGATGACGTAGTCATTTTTGCAACTAGCCCATCAGAGCTGCAGAGTATGATCCAGGAACTTGCTGACAAGAGTAAAAAAGTGGGATTAAAAATGAACTTTCAGAAGACAAAAGTGATGTTCAATGTTTTTACAAGAAATGAAGATTTATCGATTGATGGAGAAAAGCTGGAGATAATAGACACGTACGTTTATCTTGGACAGCAGATATCAAGTGAGGGTCACATTGATGAAGAAATTAATCGGCGTACAAAACTTGCCTGGAGAGCTTTTGGAAGAAACAGCATAATTTTCAAGAGCAATATGCCATTATGTCTTAAAAGAAAAGTGTTTGATCAATGTATCCTTCCAGTGCTTACGTATGGTGCAGAGACGTGGACCTTAACTAAAAGAGACATACAAAGGCTGCAGACAACTCAAAGCAGCATGGAGAGGTGCATACTTGGTGTAACCAGGAGAGATAAGAAGAGGAACACGTGGATCCGAAAAATGACAAGAGTGGAAGACATCATGATCAGAGTCAAATCCCTGAAATGGCAATGGGCTGGACATACTGCCAGAAGGACAGATCATCGATGGACAGCCGAAATTTTAGATTGGATTCCAAGGGACAGGAAAAGACCCAGAAGAAGACCACATGGGAGATGGGTGGATGAAATTCGAAAGTATGCAGGGGTGACATGGAGGAGACTGGCACAAGACAGACCGTTGTGGAGGAAACTTGGGGAGACCTTCGTCCAGCAGTGGATTGATAATGGTTGACAATGATGATGATGATGACATAGCAACGTCACCTATGCGCGTGCTCGGTTGCGTCCGCGAGTGCATATATAAAGCGATAGACATCCTTGCCAGCTGTCAGAGCTGTTTTCGGCATGATAATGACAAGTAATAACGATTTAAGCGATTTTCAACGCGGTGTCATAGTTGGCGCTCGTGAAATGGGCTCTCACTCTACACTATCTACCAACAAGTAATTGGACACCTGTGATAGCAAAGGAAAACGAAGTTTATTCACCTTCAATAGTTGGTGGAGCCACCACGAGCGGCGATAACAGCTGCGACCCTCCGGGGAATACTTTCAACCACAGGCGTTGTACGACGGCTAGCGGTATTTTCTTCCACTCGGCTTGGAGAAGACAGGTCAGTTCCTTCACCGATTTCGAACGGTGGGGGCACCCCATAAGTCGACGTACCAACTCGTCCCAGAGGTGATCGATAGGGTTAAGCTCCGGGATCTGCGCAGGCCAGTCCATTCTATTAACCCCATTGTTAAAATACCAAGCCATGGTAGACCTCGCAACTTGACAGGGGGCATTGTCATCCTGAAAGTAGCATAGATCCACCCCGTAAAACTGCCACAACGTAGGAAGCGCATGGTCATCCAAAATGGTGCAGCAGGCCTCGGCGTTGGGTCTACCAGGAATTACGACCAAGAGTCCCGTGCTATACCAGGAGAAACACCCGCACAGCATAATTCCACTTTCCACCGCCGCCGAACTTCACAGCTGGCACAATACGTTCGGGAAGGAGGCGTTCTCCAGGCAGACGCCAAATCCAGACCGTGCCATCCGAACGGTAGAGGGTGAACCTTCATTCGTCGCTCCAGAAAACCTGTTTCCACTGTTCAACGGTCCACTGTCGACGTTCTTTGCCCTACGTTAGCCAAGCAGCGCTATTGGACTTGGTGATCAAATGCTTGTGGGCGGCAGCACGTCCATGATAACCGAGCAGATGGGCTTCCTTACGGATGGTATTCATCGAAAGAACATTGTCAGATGCCTGTTGAAACTCCTCGCGGATGTGACCTATCGATTTGGTGCGGTTCTTCTGAATTTCTCTGGCCAGCACACGTCGGGCTCTAACTCCCAGTTTTGTGGGTCTTCCGGGTCAGGGAACATTCCGACAGTGACCTCTCATCTTCCACTTGCCAATCACGTAGGCCACTGTCGATTTTGGGTACTTCAACTAGCTGGATATGTCACGTATGTATCGACCATTTCTGTGATACCCGACGATTACACCGTTCTCTAAATCAGAGAGCTCCGAACTGCGGGGCATCTTGCATGCGACTGGTTGCGTTGTTGTTTCCCACACGATATTTAACGGTGGCAGTCGTGACGTGTATCAGGACCGCAGATATCGTCGATTTCAGGGGTGTCCAATTACTTGTTGGTAGATAGTGTATTTCGGAGGTAGAAACGAAGTTCAGATTTTCACGGACGTCTATTGCAAGGGTGTACTTTGACTACAAGAATTCCGCCAAAACCTCCAACCTACGATACCAGTGTGGCCGTAAAAAGACATTGGGTGAACGTGACCATCGTCGGCTGTCAAGAATCGTTTCACCCGACAGGCGTGCAACACTCTCGCAGGTATCATCGGAATTTAATGCTGGAGCCACAACAAGCATCAGCGTTCGGACTGTTCAACGTACCCTGCACGATATGTGCTTTTGGGAGCCGACGCCCAACTCGAGTCCCCTTCATGGGTGCACGACACAGAGGTATTCGCCTCGCTTGGGCACGGCAACACCGCCACTGGACACTTGATGACGGGAAACAAGTAGACTAATCTGACGAGTCGCGTTGCCAACTGTATTGGGCAGGTGGAAGGATTTGTGTCTGGCGCAAACCCCATGAAGCCATGGGTCCCGCCTGTCAACAGGGAACTGTACCTGCTGGTGGGAGGTCGGTAATGGTATGGCGTGTGTTTAGCTGGACTTCACTGGGACCCCTGGTACGTCTACAAACGTCTATGACCGGCCAACGCTATGTGCGCATTCTTTCTGACAAGGTACACCCGTTCATGCCCTGAATTCATGCTGATGGGTTGGGCCTGTTCCAACAGGACAATGCACTTCCACACAAGTGTCGGGATGCCACATTATGGTTAGAGGAGCATTCATCTCAGTTTGGGGTGTTGCCATTCCCACCCAAGTCCCCGATCTGAACGTGATAGAACACATTTGGGATGCCATGCAAGGCGCTATCGAACACAGGAATCCGAGACCTACGAATACACCCAAATTGTGGAACGCTCTGCAGGAAGTATGGTATGCATTGCCTACAGCATATTTTCAGAAGCTAATGGAGTCCCAGCCCAGTCGTATTTCTGTAGTCCTGCGCTCTCATGGGGGAATACCAAGTATAAGACTGGTGTACCAGTTTTTCTGGCAGTTCAGTGCATATACCTACTTTATCCTACGACTGGGAACTAATAGATGGGGCCATGTCAGGTAGATTAGCCAGTGGTGCAAAGACCACGGTTCAAGAGGAAAGTCACGTTGTGCATTTTGTGGAATTGTATGCGCCCTGTGCACTAGGAATTGGAGCCAAATGATAAGGCTGTAGGCGGAAACCTTTATGCCAAAAATCTGCAGCGGGTACATGATGCTCTACGCCGTTGCTACCCAACTCTCATCAATGGAAAGCGAGTATTGCTGCAAGTGGATAATGTCCGATGTCACATTTTCAGAATGGTCCGCCGAAATCTATAGAAATTGGAAATGGTTGAGGTCCTACCCCATCCTCCATACTACTGCTTCCCTTTTCGTTTCAGTGATGGATTTGGAATTTAGCATCAGTGAGTTCTGTCCTGGAGACCTACTGAATGGAATCACCGTGGGATTATGACCCTGGTGGAATGTTGCCACATGTCTATAAAAAACAACGGCCTGTACATTGCAGAATGAGATCAGCGTGTTTGCCTTTCTTGAATCATTAAACTTTTAGCTGCAAACCCGAAGAACTTTTGATTAACCCTGGTATGTCTGGGAAATTGGCAGTGATAGGGAAACCTTTAAAACCAAAGTATCTTGAAACGTCTTCCATCTTTTCGACAAGTTCGAAGTGAAAGAATTAGTGTCATCGATATTTTATGAGTTTGTGTTTCTGAGTGGTACAAGAGAATTCGAAAGAAAAGCATATTTAAAGCTTGATGATGTATGGGATGCAAGGACCAGTGACCCATAATATATACCCTCTCCTTGACTAATGTCAGCCCCGCCTTCTCGTGGTACATCCTGTTCCCCCTGAAGGGGCTCTGACTACAGAGTAATAATGGTATAACTACACCACAAGAATTAGAGAAAATACCTTCCCACACTCACCAACCTGCTTGGCCAGCATGGTGAGTTACGGCCAAACCATTAGAGAAAATGCCTTCCCAAACTCACCAACCTGCTTGGCCAGCATGGAGAGTTACGGCCAAACCTCCCAAATAACTGCACAGCTTAATCATAGGCTCTCAGTGTCCGGTGGATGGAATTGAACTGGAAAATGTAAACAGATACATACATTTACCTTAGATAACACATATCAAGCGAGGGCCATATCGAAGAAGAATTTAATAGGCGCATAAAACTTATTTGGGAAGCATTTAAAAGAAACAGCATCGATTCCAAGAGTTTAGTGCAGAATTCATTTCTTAAGTCTCCCAAAAATTTAACATCTATTTCTTGTTAAGTTAGGATCTTCTTTTCTGACTGTCATAATATGTTTTGTTCCATTGCTCAGGTGATTATTTGTTTACTTCAGGCTTAAGTTCCTCTCAATTGCTTTTCTCACTAGGTTGCAATTCAATTTTCTTATGTTTTCAGTGACACTTTTTCGCATTGTCTTACATAGCTCTATATATATTCCATTTCGGAATTTACATTTTCTTTATTTATCTTCATCGTCCTTCTTTTTTTTTTTTTTTCATCAGCAGTTTGTTCCTTCTGACATTTTCTCCATGTGATTTTTTGTTCCCAGTAGCACCTATTTTGTTCCTGTTTTCACAAGGGCCTACGTTAAGACCAAATGCTGCTGTAAACATAACGAAATATTGAAAAATAATCCCGAAAATTAACTTGGAGTCTCTCTTTTACAGTTCCTGCTGCCAGCATTTAGAAGCTAGGATTAGGTAACGGGATCATAGACTAACCATACTTCCTAACATTTTTTCTTCTACAGTACATTACGTACGATTGCGTCTTTGCCAAAATAAGAAATAATTTGTTTTACTTGAAAATTTTTGATGAGCAAATCATGTACCACTACTCACCTGGTTTTTGCACAATGCGTTCCCTGACATGTGGCAAATACTATGAAAGGCTTGTGACTACAAAATACGACAGACTTTCTAAAAAGTCAAGATTAAACAATACTTAGGGTTTTTCTAACAATTTTCTGTCATCGAAGAGAAATCTGTGGTGAGTGACATTGCTAAGGGCAATATGCACTTACGCTTCCTAAAGAACAATTTTTTATGAAGCATGTCAGTATTTTTGTTGCGGTGATGTCCGTTCTCAGCTTTAAAAAAGGATTATTTCAGTGCAGCTTCAAGGGGAGATACAGTCATATCAGAATAATATGGCCACATACCTAATAATGGGAATATCCACCCTTGGCCCGGGTGACAGCGGAGAGAGGTCGTGACATGAACGCAATGATGCCCTGGAAGGTGGCCCGAGGCACACGTGCCCATTCGGACTGCTTCAGAGCACGGAGGTCCCGGAGATTACGTGGTTGTGGGTCGACACGTCGAACCTGTCCATCCAAATAGTCCCACAAGTGTTCTACGGGATTGTGGTCGGGCAATTTCGCCGGCCAAGGGAGAACGGAGACATCGCTGTCGTGTTCTTAGAACCAGTCAAACCCGCTTAGCGATGTGTCACGACGCATTGTTCCGTTGGTAGACACCAAAACCATCAGAGTAAACATCCAACATGAAGAGACGCATGTGGTCAGCGAGGATGGACAGGTAGCCATTGCCGTTCAGAGACCACTCCAATGGTAACAGCGGTCCCAGGTCATACCAGGAAAACATCCCCCAGACGTGCACATTGCCATCGCCGACCTGTACTTGACCGACAGGCGTGTCCGGGTGTTAGTTGTCGTGTGCCTGACGCCGAATCCGCCACTGCCCGTCACTTCTGTGGAGTAGAAACCTCGATTCGTCGGAGAAAGCGACCTTTCTTCACTCTTCCACTGTCCAATGACGGTAGTCCCATGTGAAATGCTGGCGCCGCCCCGATGGTGCAGTGGTCTAAAGCGCTGGCCTCTGATCACTCGTCCGTAAGGGGTCCGGCTTCGAATCCCGGTCAGGCATGGATGTTGTGTTTGTCTTACGGCACTGGCTCTCTCCCTTCCCTGAAACCAATGACCCTAAATTAGGGACGGGCGACTGCTTATAGCCCATTGAGTTGCTCACGGTGGTCGTTAAACCTCCAATCCAAAAAAAAAATAAAAAACTGCTGGCGTCGTTGCCGATGGACCTGTGTTAACATGGGCGCCTTGACGCAGCGTCGACTCCGAAGACCCATGCGTAACAGGGTTCGCTCTACTGTTATCGGGGACACGTACCTGGGTGCCCCAGCGTTCATTTGCGTGGCCAATTGCTGTACTGTTGCGCATCAATTGTCATTTATCAGTCGATGGAGGCTACGTTCTTGTCTGGGGTCGAAGGCCTTTGGGGTTCCACAGTCAGGACGTCGGGAGGTACTCAGTGTGCCAGCGTCCCATTCTTGGTACACCCGTACTATAGCACCTCGCAAACAGCCCATGAAGTCTGCTGTTTCTGAGATGCTTCCACCCTTGGGACGGTAGTCGATAATCATTCTTTTTTAAGCGTTCGCCAAATCACTGCCTTATGCCCTTTGTGCTCACGTCACGCACTATAGCTCATTTGTCCTGGCCGGCAACTTTTATCTGCGTGTGGTCGACCTTGTCACTTGCACTCTGTGACGCGCCTGGGCGGGTACACTGTGATTCCAGGATTGGTTATATTATTCTGGTACGACCGTGTATATATAAATGCAAATGTATTATTACGCCAACCAGTGGCCGAATCGAACATACCAATTTGGTCGTCATGTCATGTCACCTTGTCACACTAAAGGGATTTACTCTTCATGAACGGTGTTATTCTACATAATTCAAGCATGTGTTTGTTCCACGAAATTCGGAACGTTAACACAAGAACGGTGAATATTTATGAAACGTATTGTAGGCTCCGAAAAACAATCAGAGGGGAATTTTAAAACGTGTTTGTGTACAATATAACTTAACTTTTGTGCACTCTTATGGGAAAATAAAGCATCTATAAAAATTTAAAGGATGCGAATCATAATTATTGTAGTTGCTGTTAAAAGTGACAAATTTTTTCCAATCAGATGTATTCAATCTCAGATATCATCTGCCTAAAAACTTCATTTGTCACACTTAGCGGGAAAAGTACATCTACCTAAAAGTGCATAGAAGTCGTAGATTTACATGGAAAATGGTTGAAGTCACAGCAATCGAAAAGAAAAGATATTTTCATACACGACGACTCTTAGCAGCGCAGTTATAGTGCTAAAATTGCTAAGCCAGAAAAAGTACATTTGAGAGATTACAAAATATGTGAGCAATAGAAATTAATTCGATATCCCATAAATATCTGCTGTTTTCAAACGTTAACAGCAAAGTAAACAAGAAAGGTGACACCGAATTTTCGTATCTAATGAGCACGTCTTGGCAAATATTTTACATAAACCGAAAAACCTTGTTCATGAGTCATACAATAATTCTCCACACCACAATATTCTATAATTAAAACTAAATATCATCATATATGGATTTACAATCGTACCTTACAATCCATAACTGATATAAGCCACATTCTAGGTGTGACACTAAGCACGTCTTTTGAATACGTTCTGACGCAAATTAAATTTACCAAAGCTATTGAAAATCAATGGAACCGGTTTCGAAAACGATCAATCGGTTCTAACAATCGACAAAACATTCAGAAATAGAAGCATCTACTTAGTTCCACCAGTGGCTAAAAAGCGTGTTACGAAAATTAACAAATGGCGAACAAAACGTTTCTCATAGTACAAGGAAGGTACAAGAGACAAAGAGATTTTTAAATCGAACAGTTAAAAGGAGAAATGTAGAAGGAAACATGATATAAGTCTACGTCTGCTAACAGAAAAACTTTTCACAACGGAAAAGTTGAAAATAGGCGAAAATTATTCTTCATGGAAAAAGCAATGCAAAGGGAAAAGAACTTTTCAAATACGTTTCCCGGGATCAGAGATAGCGAAAAAAAAAACTAAGGTTCCGACCGTTACTCAGATAGCGGCAAATCTTAGAGGATAAAGCTCCACATTTTTGTTGTAGCGAAAGGCATACAGTAAAGAAGAAATTTCTCAATAGCGTTTTTCGAATCGGAGATACAGCTGCAAATTGAAGTACACAAACACCACCAGAAATGTGAACTACAAAGTTCCTCATATACTAGCCTAAAGTGTTCAACAAGGTAAATAGCATCCGGTGTTGAAAGAATGTTTTAAATCGCACATGTAAAAACAGTGATATTTAAAAAAACAGATTAAGCATTTACCGTTACTCAGATAGCGGTAAATCTTAGAGGATAAAGCTCCACATTTTTGTTGTAGCGAAAGGCATACAGTAAAGAAGAAATTTCTCAATAGCGTTTTTCGAATCGGAGATACAGCTGCAAATTGAAGTACACAAACACCACCAGAAATGTGAACTACAAAGTTCCTCATATACTAGCCTAAAGTGTTCAACAAGGTAAATAGCATCCGGTGTTGAAAGAATGTTTTAAATCGCACATGTAAAAACAGTGATATTTAAAAAAACAGATTAAGCATTTACGCACCTAGCGGCGAAATTGCGCACAATTTTGGGAAGAAAATACACACACACAGTGTTTGCATAGTCGTAGTATCTGACCGAAGAAAGTGTTTCAATCTATTTTCTCGGCCCGCAGATATTGCTGTAAACGGAAACGTGAAATTTACGCCCTTTGGTGGCAGACTTGTGCGCTGAGAAAAATTTGAAATTGTATGGGAAAAAACATTTCGTAGCGAAAACGCTCTCCGACAAAGAAATAATTTTTCAAATCGGACTATTAGAAGCTGAGATATCGACAAGAATAAGATATGAAGTTACGCCCCCTGGCGGAAAAACCATGCATTGTTTCAAAAAGCAAGTATTCTCAGAAGGTTTTACGATGTGAGTAGTATCGGTCCACGAAATAATTTTTTCAATCGACTTTTCAGGAGCTCAGATTTTGTTGCAAATACATCAGACGCAGAAATTAACACACTTACGCCCCGTGGCGGCCAAACCATTCTTTATCAAATATTAGAAAAATATGCAAAGCATTTTCCATCAGGAGCTGTATACCGTGCAGAAAGAAGTTTTCAAATCGGAGTTTTAGAAGCAGAGATATCGGGAAAAACGCAATTTATCTTTACGACACTTCCGGAATGTTTCTGCATTACTTGAAAATTTTGAAATAATATGAGAAACATTTTACACCGGAAACGCTATGTAATAAAGAAGGATTTTTTCTAACCCGACTCTTAGAAACAGATATATTGACAGAAATAAGATATACATCTAAGCCCCCTGGCGGAGAAACCATGCATTATTTTAAAAAGAAAATATTCTCAGACGTTTATCGACATGAGCGGTATCGGTCCACGGAAGAATTTTTTCAATCGAGCTTTTGTTGCAAATACTTACGAAACAGAAATAAATCTTACGCATCCTGGTGACTAAACCATATTTAATAAAACAATCGGAAATTACAATCAAAACATTTCCCAGCAGAAGCTGTATCCGGTGCAAGAAGAATTTTTCAAATCGGAGTTTTAAAAACAGAGATATCGGGGAAAGCGCAATTTACCTTTACTCCCCCTAGCGGAAAGTCAATGAATTACTTGAAAATTTTGAAATTATATGAAAAACATGTCACACCGGGTACTGCATCCAACAAAGATAATTTTTTTTCAAATCGGACCATTACAAGCAGAGATATTGACAAAAATAAGATTTATATCTACGCCCCATGTCGGAGAACCCATGCATTAATTTAAGAAGAAAATATTCCGAAAATGTTTATTAATGTGAGTAGTATCGGTCCATAAAGAATTTTCAATCGATATTTTAGAAGCTCAGATTTTACTGCAAAAACGTCAGAAGCAGAAATTAATACTTACGCCCCCTGGTGGCCAAACCATTTTATGCCAAAAATTAGAAATTATGTGCAAAATATTTCCCACCAGGACCTATATCCGCTGCGGAAATAATTTTTTAAATCGGAGTTTTAGAAGTAGAGATATCGGGGGAAATGCAATTTACTCTTACGCCCACTAGCGGCGAATCTGTGCGCAACTTGAAAAAGTGACTATACCTAAAATAATCTTTGACATGAATGGAATCGAAAGGTATCGAAAGGAAATTTTTGAATTGGATGTTTAGAAGAAAATATATGTAATAAAAGATATTTCAAATTCGATATCATCTACATTTACGCCCTCTCGCGGCAAATTTGTGCATCGTAAAAAGAAAGGAAGGGAAGGATCATCCTTCGCACATTTCAAGCTTCCTAATGCAAAAATAATTTTTCAAATCAGACTATTAGTTGCAGAGATATGGTGTCTACAGGCTGACGAACAGACGGAAGGACCGACGGACAAACCGATAACATAAGCACGATCTTTTTTTACAAAAGACGAGCTAAAAATTATTGACAATTTTTCCACTGTCGGTATGAATGACATTTTATCACCTTTCCGCTGAATTTCAGTTCCACTTCAGTGAAGTTTGCAAGTTTGGAGGTAGAGGGTGCCTTCTTGAGGATATTTCAACTACTGAAAAGTTTTAAAGTTTTCTAGTGTTGCAATTTTTTTTTCTTTTCGAATACGCACAAGCATTATTGTGGTGAAGCATAACCCACCTTCGATTGACCAGCGGGTAATGAATATGCTCTAGGCATACCTTTAATTTGAATTGACGACAAAAAATGGCAACAGCAATTGACTCACTTAGTGGGAGCAACTAAATGTGAGCAATTCCATTTCTACACCACCAAACACTCAACATGCCCCTCATTCACCCCGGTAGCGCATGTTCTAAGCGCAGGCTTCTGATCCTTCGTCTGAAAAGGATCTGGGTTCGAATATCGGTGAGGCACAGAGGTTTTATTTGTCTTACTGCCCTAGTTCTCTCCCTTACCTGGAAATAGTGGCCTAAAATTAGGTACGGGCGACTGCTTATAGCCCAGTGGTCTGAAATGCAGACACTTCGAAGGGCCACTTTCGAGTTTTGACGAAACTTAGGGGGCAACAAGAATATTAATAAATTTCTTATAAATAAATATAAATTTACAAAACTACACCAGTGGCTTGGCTCAAGAGTGGAATATTATTTCTAATTATTGGCACATAGAAAAAATAAATACTTCACCAATCGTTGAAAGCAATCCCATTTACGTAACAATTATTTTCACTTAAATCTTAAAACTGTCACGTTTTATTTACGCTTTCCAACCGTAGGTTGAAGAAGCGTATATGCTCCAACTTTTTCCGTCCGTCTGTCTGTCTGTCGGCACGATAACTCACGTAAAAATGGTTCAATTTCGATGAAATTTTAGTATGTGCTAGGGGACCGCCAGGGGACGAACCCTATTGAAAATGGGTGAAGTGGGGTCAAAGGTCACGACACAAGAGCGGAATTCATTCAATTGTCCTTATGCGTCATAACTTGCGTAAATATGGTTCGATTTCAATGAAATTTCAGTATGTGGTAGGGGACCACCTGGGGACAAACCCTATTGAAAATGGGTGAAGTGGGGTCAAAGGTCAGGACATAGGAGCGGGTTGCATTCCATTGGCCTTATGCGTCATAAGGTGCGTAAAAATGGTTCGATTTCGATGAAATTTTAGTATGTGGTACGGGACCACCTGGAAAGTAACCCTATTGAAAATGGGACAAATGGAGTCAAAGGTCAGGACATAGGATCGGGATCCATTCCATCGCCCTTATCCCACACTATTAAGGTGGACGTCAAGTAATTTTGCTTCTTATATTTCCAATGGAAAACCTTTTGTACACATTTCCTTCACAATTAGTGTGTTCCCAAGTATGGAAAATTTGAACATCGATTAAAATAACTTCATACTATATCTTGGAATACCTTAACATTTTCTAAAATATAAGCATAAGTATATTAAAAAACAATAACGTTTCCTTTGGTGGTGTTGAAACCAGAAAAAAGATGGCGCGACCTGTGCTTTGATGACGTCAGTGGACAAATAAATGTTGGATTGCATAATTACGGTTATGGTTTAGAAAATTTTAAGTATTCCAAGTTATGAAATGAAGCTATTTTAATCGATGTTCAAATTTTCATCATTGGGAACGCATTAATTGTGAAGAAAATGTGTACAGAAGTTTTTCCATTGGAAGTATAGGAAGCAAAATTACTTGACGTCCACCTTAAAGTAGCAATTCTTGTATGTATGTATGTACATTTTATTTTGAAAACGGCTCTAAAATTTTGATGAAAGTCGTTAACCTACAGTTTTCTGGTACTAGAAATCGATTTAGCTTGATCTCGACTTTAGGAGACTTCTTTTAGTGGGTTAAATAACCACCCCGAATTATAACGTTTTTAGTGGCATGGCGTCGTTCCATTAATGTTTCCAATGCTTAGAAATCTTATGACGTCACAATCTCGCGTTTGAGAATGTCGGCGCGCAGTCACGCCATCTGTCTCATTACGTCACGCGTTGTGTGTGGATCCTATTAAAGCTTTATGACGTCACACTCTTGCGGCGAGCAGATGGTTGCGATTCCCATCTGCCTCATTACATCACGCGTTGTGTGCGTATGTCCGTCCGCACGGTAACTCACGTAACAATCGTTCGATTACGATGAAGTTTTAGTATCTGGTAGGGGATCACCTGGGAAGGAACCCTATTTAAAGTGAACGAAATGGGGTCAAAAGTCAGTACATAGGAGCGGGATCCATCCCACTGCTGTTACGCGTCATAACTAACGTAAAAAAGGTTCGATTTCGATGAAATTTTAGTATGTAGTAGGAGACCACCTGACGACAAACCCTATTGAAAATGGGCGAAATGGGGTCAAAGGTCAGGACATAGGAGCGGAATCACTTCCATCGCCATTATGCATCATTACTTACATAAAAATGCTTCGATTGCGACAAAACTTTATCATGTTATTTTGGAGGTATACCGAACCGGTTCTGTTGAATATCATCGAAATGGGATCAAAGGTCAGGACACAGGACCGAGATTTATTCCACTGCCATTATTCTCATAACTTGAATGATAACTTGAGTAATGATTTCTGGTATGTTGGAAAGCGTATCATAATCAATGCATTGCATGATTTTACTGACTTGTTAACTGAACACGGTACACGATAGAGAAAATATTACATGCTCGCTTTTCTGTCACTAACTTATCGATATTTGGAATAATGTCCGTTGAACATGCTACTTTAAAAAGTGGGCGTAAGTGACTGTCACTTAACCTATTCCTTTCAAGACATTTTACTTGGTTCATTCCTGAAAACAACTGTTCACATGAGTATGTTGTTCCGAACATGGACAGAACCCGTACAGCTAGGTTAGGAATGTTTCCGTAGGCCTCCTTGTCCTTTGAAACTAACTGACTGCAGCTGTTGAATTTTTCTTTCACGAAAGAATCACAATGAAAGTCTATTAATTCAAGGTCAAGTTCTTCAGGAGCGTTGTCAGTGTTATAGGAAAACAGAGACTTGAATCTATTGAATATATTTTCCATGTCTTTGAACCATTCAAGTGTCAAATATGTACTTACCACTATTTCAAGATGTACTCGTGTTATTTTCTCGTTAGGTGCGTACAGGTATGCTTATGTTTTGCGCAATATCTCATCTTTCAGAAGTTATATTTCAAACATTGCTATTTTATTTTAGCAAATAATAATTGCAACAGTAACCAACATTATTTTTTTTTAAATTTCTTTTCAGTTGGCGGGTTAGATTCCTTTGTACAAGCATAGTACCTCTAACTATACAAGGTGAGATTTTTCTGTTCAAAGGTATCTACAGTATAATCATGAACATGATCTGTAAGCATTGTAAAGTTTTTTACACAAATTGCTAAGCTAAATGTCGCAAATGTAATTTCGAGTGCTGTACGTCATCTGGGCTTTTTGGAACATCATTGAGAAAGTTATTTTCTTTAGTTTGAATAAGTGTAATACTGTGAATATGAAAAAAGTACTATGTGTTTCCCCGTTTTCTCAGTCACAGTTTTCCAGCAAGATGAGTACAGGCTTTTTTTTTATTTATCCACGAAATTATTTATCTTCCGTTTACTGCTTCTAGTAAACGGAAGAAAAAATTGTTGTTCACACCAGATAGTTGTAGGTATAATCAACGTTAACCAAATAATTTCTTATTTTCCCTGTTAACATTCTGCTACTGCACCCTTCAGTTTTCTTTTCTTTATTTCCTTTTTCAGTAGCTAATATAGATAGTAATAACATATTTTTCACAATAAAACAAAGATTGCATATGTATTTTCCCCAAAACATCCGCAATGCTGGGTTTCATGAAAACAAAAATGGCAGAAGGAGATGTTGCATGTGCCTGAGACGGTAAAATTATTATAGTACTGTATCCCACAACACGATCAACTAAGCAGGGGATAAAATAAGATTAATAAGTAATAAGAATATATACCATAAGAATATATTACAGGGACAATGGAAACAGAAATTTAAATAGTGAGGAAGCAATCAGGTTTTAATTGAAATACATAATCTATCCGAGCGTTCAAGAATTTAATGAAATGAGAAAATTGGAACAAGTTAAGTCCTTACACACCACTATCTATTAAAGATCTTGCAAGGAATGGTATAAGATCAGTCCTCTGGAGGTATATAGAATAAGTCACATTATGTTAATTTATCGCAGTAAACATTTTTAATATTTTTGGGACATGGAGTTCATATGCGAAGTGAATTTTGAATTGTTAGCTCTGCTTTTTTTGAAGAGCGGCTTCAGATGTAAAGATCGATTATGCTGTCAAAACAGCGCACAATAAACCAAAAATGTTGGAATGCTAACCCATTTTGAAACAGCTGATAAAGCCTAAACAACACTGGAAAATCAGGAATTTTATATAGCACATGAGTGCTCCTAAATCTTTAAAATCTATTTTAATCTTTAATAAACTTGAAAAGCTTCTACCTCACACCAAATGATAGGATATTTTTCATGAGTTGCACTTCCACTTAAAATAGTAGGTAACACAGCAATTGCTTTCTTCTTCCATAGTAAGCCTCACGCAGGAAAAGAAATCTCAAAGCAAAATCCATTCATCAGACACATACTGTATGTTTTGATGAATCCACAGTTCATCAATGACGACCAGTCACATCTCATATGTTTCTCCATCAACATTCTGCAAACGCTAACCCTCTTTGATTAACCAAAGGAGAAAAGAAGTGTATTGCCTCTCCTACTAGCAAACCGATTTGCCATTTGGAGGGGTGCTACAGTATTTTGACACATATTTCTTCATAAAATCGATTCTCATCATCGCAACTTATTGTTCTCGCTGGAAGAAATAACATTTTTCCTGAAGTTCTTGGGCGTTGGAATGATACACAGTTCGAAAAATTTGACAATTTAGTTTTCCGAATACATTTTCTTATGATTCCGGCGCATTTGAGTTGTATGCTTGCGCTTTTCATATGTAGTTTGCGTGTTGTAAAACTACGGCAACACAAGAGTGATATCTGCTCCAACGAAAACGTTATGTTGAATGAGATAACTTCGTTGGGAAAGAGTATCGTAAATAGAAGCTTTTACATTTACATTACTGTTCGAGCAGTTCTTAAACTTATGAACTGTTTTTATCATGCATTGCAAGAAAACACTACTAACTCAGCAGTGCACAACAAACCCAGGGTTTATTGATTTTCCATATAGCCAAAAATATCGCAATAAATATCAAGACTTTTGCATTCGACTTTAATCCCTGTCATAAACTTTTAGTTATCATAAAATCTTAATTCTAAGTTTTTCATTGCAACTAAACGTTTAAAGATTATTGCATTTCATACAATCAGACTTTGTTTCGACCCAGAAAGTATTTTCATTAAATCATTAAATCCAAAAATTCTGTGGAATTCCAGTCCTCACGAAACAGATATAACACAATTATGGTTCAAAAATAAGGTTTAAATGCAGTTTTTGTTAATAGAATTTTTCTACAGTGGAAAGGTGAAGCAAAATATACTCGTATTAATTAATATTTTGCATAGAATAGTTTTTCTCGCAAAAATTAGAAAAATAATTTAACTTTTCTGTTATGCACGAACAGAAGTCATACAATTGTAAGCAACACTTGACCTTGACGACCATCCTATTCTCCGAATTGAGATACCGAAGGAGAGCTTTAAGAGATTACTCGAAACATAGAAATAAATGTTTTGAAAAAGATATTACTAAATTCATTACATTTTTCAAAATTGTATTATTATTTAAGAACTACACTACTGCCAGCTAATGTTGCCAAAAAACCCATAAAGATTGGTTTTTAGATGGATTTGGGAATGAAGCAGTGACAAAACTATACGTGAAATACTATATAATGATGTTGAATTCGGGGAGATGGGAATTAAACGGCTAGTACTAAGAAGTAAAATTTTAAGATTTTTAACACTTAGCAATTTTTTTCAAAATGAAAAGCATTCAGTCTAGAATTTTGGAGTTCCAGGTTGGACGGAATTTGCAGTGCTTTAACTCCTTGAAACAAGAAAAACCTTTTTCATCTTTCACAAGTAAAAAAAATGCTGACCTTCGTGATCTCTGGAAAAAAATGAAATGAAATTTCTATTCGTGAAAATATCACACATACTGATAAACTAAAGGATACCCACAAAGCTCTAAATTAAAAAAAATCAAACAAAATTAGAAACAATACTGAACACACTACTTGTAAAATATATTTTGAAACAACAAATACAAATAAAATTGGGAACACTCATTCGAGATTTAAATTTTAAAATTTCACATAACATCGTTCCAAATCGTAAAGGGCTGCATAAAATTCATTTATCAAATGACCCATACTGTAAATATTGTGGACTTTTAGAAACCACTGAACATATTTTTGTTGAATGCGACTTTGCAAAATATATTTGAGAATGGTTAAAAAATCACTTAAATTTAACAGAAGATTTAAGTACTAATCAAATTCTATACTATGTGCCATTAAAATATAGTAGTTTAAAAAATAATGCAATACACTATTTAATAGCCATAACAAAATAATCTTTGGAAAAACAGAAACTTAATGTCTTACAACCAAAAATATCGAAATGCAGAAGAAATACAGTACAATTAGTAATTAAGTGTGATTTTCGACGAGTAATAAAACTTGCAACTAGGAAACATGGAGTAAATAAGACTTTTGAGAAACCGATATCATTAAAACCAATAGTTTACAGAAAAGGAAATAATATTCTCAATAAAATACTGGAATAAGATAATACAAATAATAAAAAATAATATAAAACTTGAATTTTAAAAGACCATCCAGAAACAAACTTTTGTGTTGCAAATCTTTAATTTTCCTGTGGAAATTTTTGTCTTCAAATGCTTACGATTTTCCTAAATTATTTTTTATTTTATTTTTATTTTATTTTTATTGTTTCCCTTTTACGCTTTCCAACCGTAGGTTGAAGAAGCGTATGTGCTCCAGGTTTGTCCGTCTGTCCGCACGATAACTCAAGTAAAAATGGTTCGATTTAGATGAAAGTTTAGTATGTGGTAGGGAGCCACCTGGGAATGAAACCTATTGAAAATGGGATTAATGGTGTCAAAGGTGACGACATAGGAGCGGGATCCATTTCATTGCCCTTATGCGTCATAACTTGTGTAAAAATGGTTCGATTTCGATGAAATTTTAGTATGTGGTAGGGAGCCACCTGGGGACGAACCCTCTTGAAAATAGGTGAAATGGGGTCAAAGGTCAGGACATGGTATCGGGATCCATTCCACCGCCCTTATGCGTTATACCTTAGGTAAAAATGCTTCGATTGAGACAAAACTTTATCATCTTGTTCCGGAAGTATACTTTACCGGTTCTGTTGAATATCATCGAAATGGGATCAAAGGTCAGGTCATAGGAGCGATATTTATTCTACAGCCATTGTCCTCATAACTTGAGTAATGATTTCTGGTATGTTGAAAAGCGTATCATAATCAATGCATTGCATGATTTTACTAACTTGTTTAAAGAATCTCTTCACTATGGAACTCTTTTCAGTGCTCCTTAAAGGAGTGATTCTAAATTAATTGCACAAAACCTTTTCCGGGGTAGTTCTTCCTGGTGAGGCTCCCCACCACAAAGTTGTTATGAAAGAGTTGTATATGTGAATAATGGAAAATAATTATAACAGATTTTACGTAAATTTTTATTGGATGCATAAGAACTTGGATTTTGTAGTTGATGAGAGGTGGATTTCATTTTGTGTTCTACCTTTTATTATTTAACCTCTAATCATTTATTTTTAAATACGTATGATAGTTTTATCTAAACAAATTAGTGGTTTAAATCAGTAAATGTTACAAAAGAGTGTAAAAAGTGTGTATAAATGTGAAATAGGAAAAAAATTCTTAAAACCTTACTAATTCTTTATTAATCCCTCAAGATCGGCTTTCAACAAAGTCGGGCATGAGAAAAAAAAAAGAAACAGATGTTACTCTGAACTATCAAATAAAGAAATTTTTAAAAACTTGCAATATTCAGCATATACAGATTCAGGTTTCAAGAATTTTCTTTACACAATCTTTTTACACTTTCATGTCAAGATCTGTAGTTTTTTTCAGAATAGGTAATATTGAATTTCCTTGAAAGGGCTTCTTAATTTTTCAAAACTTGATTAGTGCTTCGCAATGCATTTCGCTGCTATACAAACATTAATTCATACAGCTCTTTCATATCAACTTGATATGACACTGATATGTAGTGGGTTGAAAAGAAAGTAATATCTGCAAATGCAAGGCAACAGAAAAGTGTTAATTACCGTATATGCAAGTACTAATCAGTCCAAAATGTAGTCGCCATTGTTTGCCCCGACCTCGTACCATTGTCTGGGCAGAAATTGGATACCGTCCCTGTGGAGTTGTGGTGGCTTGGACGCAAAGAAGTAAGTGTTCGTTCGACATCGTCCCGATTGGTAAACCGCTGTCCGTCCAGAAAATATTGCAATGATCGTAAAAGGTAGTAGTCGTTTGGCAATATTCGGGGAATAGACTGGATGCGGCAGCAGCTCCCAGCTCAGGATCTTGATCTCGGGACAAGTCACCCGTGCTGTGTGAGGCCTCGCTCCATCCTGCTGTAGACGCCCCTGAGGTTCAACAGTGCTAGTGGTTTTGACGTGAGCGATGCAGGCAGATCGTCAAGCTGACGGCAGTACACAGCGACAGTCACAGTGGTGTTGTCCAGCAGAATTTCCAAAAACACGACACCCCGCATATCCCACCAAACAGACAGCAGGACCTTGCGTAGATGCAAGCTGGATTGGGGGTCGGAATGAGCTTCTGTTTTGAGTTTCCGGCCGCTGACATTATCATACAGGGCCCATTTCTCGTTATCTGTCACAATGCGGTCCAAGAACGGTTCAACATGATCAGCAATCGCATGCAATCATGCGATTTCTTTTCTGCTCAACTGTGAGTTTATGGGGTACCCAAACTCCGCTCTTGTGTAGCTTGCCAAGTTGACGCCGGTGCGTGATAATGCTGGTGTAGGTAGTCCCTAGCTTTTCGGCTAACTCCTGCATGGTCACACGTGAGTCTGTCTCAACTAAGGTCTTCAGCATCCGCTGTTGCGGATCTTCTGGCTTTCGGACGGTCTCACAGATCCAAAGTTTCCTCTCGGAAACTTTCGAACCAACGACAGAACTGACGATGTGATATGGCATTGGGGTACACACTGGTGATGTTCCTTACAGCACTTGCGACAATGTTACCCCGACGAAGCTCATATAGCATGCAAATCCGGATGTGCTCCTTGTCCACTTCCATGTTGGCTGGCGCTTACGCTCTTTGCCTTCTGACGGCTGACTGCCACTGGCTTAAGCCACCTACCTGTTGATGTCATGCTAATCTACTGGGCAATCTCAGTGGGCAATGTGCAGCTTGGCCAGAGCTTTGACTTTGAGTGCCTCATCATCGGATATTACTTTCTTTCCAACCCCATTTAAATTTGAAAATAGTGAGTATTTGTGCGACCTTCAGAGTAACACTGTTTTCAGCCATCTATTTAATTAATAGTTTTACATCGATTTAAATGAATGACGAATGTGAGCTCATTAGGTATTTACTATACGTAACTTGCGGTTCCTACTCACGTTGTATATGGGTGCAGACCTTGTTCTCTGCTTCACAGAAACATCTGTAATTCAATAATCATAATCAGTTAACCGTGGAAACTGAACAGATGAGCTCAGGAATACAAATAATAATTTCCATGTCACTGTAGTGTCACATTGTATTAAGAAGTAATCTTCAAAGGTCGCAGTCCGAAAGGGGTCCGTGTTTGTCTTACGGCACTGGCTCTCTCCCTTCCCTGGAACCAGTGACCCTATATTAGAGACCAGCGACTGCTTATAGCCCATTGAGTTGCTCACGATGGTCGTTAAACCTCCAATTAAAAAAAAAAAAAAGGTCGCAGTTTCAGGTCACAGGGATTATTTCTGTCTTTTCGCTTCTTGTCTTTGAAACATTTCTTAGGTTATTTTTTTACTTCAGGTGTACCAGGAGATCGATTTCCACAAATAAATATCTCTTGGGAATTCCAGATCCACCGTGGCAACACAGTGTTCTAAGCGCTAGCTTCTGACCGTTCGTCGGAGATGGGTCCGGGTCCGAATCCCAGTGAGGCATGGATGTTGTGTTTTTGTTAAGGCACTGGCTCTCCCACTTCCCTGGAACCAGTAACCCTAATTTAAGGACAGGCGACTGCTTATTATTCATTGAATAGCTCAGGTGGTCCTTAAACTTCCCAAATAGAAAAAAATCCTAGCTAGTTGTCTCATAACCTTACAAAAACAAGACATTACTGCTATGCTATTTTTGCATTTTGATTTGGATTCTGATACTTGATTGCTACGCCATAAACATAGGTCCACTTTTCCGAATTTCAGTACCTGTGGTTTTTGTGCAGTTTTCAAATTTCAGAACCACTTTTTCGAATTTCAGAACCTTTTGTTCCATAATGCAATCGTTCTAATTCTGGTTGTTTCCAACTCCACCAGGCGCTTAAATGGCACATCTAAGTTAGGCCAGATTTCACAATAACAAACTGCAACTCATTCAGCCGGACAAGTTTGGTTTGTGATCATTAAGATATCGGTATGGAAATTTCACTAAGTTAGCATATCGGGATCTTTTTTAAGAAACTTAGGCAGATTTCACATTTTTCTCCCATCAGATTTTCTGAAAGTACGTTTTCGTTAGTAGTAGAGAAAACAATTTAAACATGGACAATTTGAGACAAAACGAAGACCCTGTGGGAAAACAAAATGATCTCACCGAACTCTTTAGAAATTTCATAACAGCTTCGGTGAATTTGAATAAAAGATGATGGTTATTTCCTTCGAACATGTCAAGACTGCGATGCAAGAATTAGTACTGAATGGGTAACATTCACTTAGTTATCACGAATTTCTGCAAAAAAAAAAAAAAGCTTTCAAAAAAACCAAAAAGAAAGATGGGGAGATACTTTACTTGAAATTGATGTATCTGACGGAATGTATGGCTTCAAAAATATTCTGCAAGTACAAGAAATGAGTTTGAAGCATCATGATAATAATTTCAATAATTTATTTACGCAATATTACTACCCTTCTACAGAATCTAAACATGCTGCAACACGATGAACACTAATTTTAACAGCTGCATTGTTCGATCGAAAAACTATTATTTCATTTCGAATCCCCTCGAACAGTGATAATCATTTGTAGTCCAAGAGCATTTCAGTGGCTCTACAGTGAATTGGTGTCGCCCTTCAAATTACAGCGTTTATCTAGAAAACTGAAGTAAGCAATATGAATAAATGTTTATTGATATCAGATGAGGGTAAATATTAATGGGCAACCAACGTACGTACATGTGTTGAATATTTTCTGAGCAATGATGTGTGTATGTGATAATTTGTTGCTTATATCTTCTTTAAAACGAACAACAGACGAAATTATTCACATAACGCTCTTTAAAGCACGAAATGCTCTCATAAAGCAAGAAATTTCATTTTTGTGCACGGTAGAAATAATTTGTTTCAATTAGCACTTCTTCGACCTTCAAATTCAATGTTAACAGTTGAGATGGTGTTACACTAAGCACCATCTAATAACTACTATATGTACTATATATAGTAAGTACACTAAATAAACTGTACTACTTTTTTCACTGAAGTCCAAAAGAAAAAAATTTTAAATGATGCAGAAGAAGCACTTGAACGGATCTCGCATAGACTTTTGAGACCATGTGATAAACAAGATGGTTGCAATATGAAGGTAGTGCTGCAGTTCTGGTGAAACACTCTGCTACCTTGTTGATTGCACTTGATGATATTGTGACGCAGGCATGAAGCATGTGATACTAGAGGATTACTTTTAAATCTGACAAAAAAGAGCACCGCTTTCATTCTGGTGATGATTTCTCGATTACTAAACGTTCTGGCCAGGATAATGTTATTTCTGCAGAAGAATACAAGTGATATGGAAGTATCTCTGACACACATGAAAACTTTGATTAGTGCCATTTCGAATGAAAATATTGAAGGTATTCAGGAAGCCACAAATGAGGAAATAGAAATAAGATCACACGATTATGTACTACTTGAAGATGAAGCTGAATGTTTCTTAACTAAATTGTCCAAAATAGCTGGCTATTTCATTGCTTTAATTTTCGATAATTTGAATATGAGATTTTCAGATAAATTTTCAAATTTGATCCTCTCACAGAAAGTTCTTGAAAAAAAGCCTGGAAAACTCTTACAAAGGCCGTTCCATAAAAATTGAGAGTAACTGTTTTTGAGTTGGCAACAGTGCGAATGGGGAATATAACCACTCAGACGACTAACTGAATTAAAGTATCTATGGCAACAGTTATTAGCCGTGGCAGACGATTATGGTTTTGTTATTGCGCAGTTTTTAAAGGTACGTCTTCATTTCACCATACAGCTATACAGGTCAGTGATTCAGTGTTAAGAAGTGAAACGTGTTGTGCGATAAAATTTTGCTATCGTTTGGATAAAACGGCTGCAAAACAGTTTACAAAGATAAATGTTTGAGCGAGTCGACGTTTTTTAGATGGCACCATGATTTCAAAAAAGGGCGTTTTTCAGCAGAACTCGCTCCTACGCCTGGTCGACCTGAAAGTGTTGTTACGGAAAGTATTGTTAACACTGTTTAGGCAATCCTGAAAGAATATCGACGAATGGCGTATGAAGACATAGGGGCGGCAATTAATTTTTTAAAAGCGTCGGCATTCCGCATTCTACAGCAGCTAGAATGCGGCATTCCGCATTCTAGCTGCTGTATTGTGTGTGTTCCACATGGGTACCTCATGACTTGACGAGAGAACAATTCTTAGTCAGGGTTCAGGTGTGTCATGAGTGAAAATAAATTACTTCAAAGGATCCAAACTTTTAAAACACAGTAATAACTGCCGGTGAAACATGGGTCTATTCTGTCGACCCCCTGACAAAACGCACAACGTGTGTCTGGAAACACACTGGCTCGCCTCCTCCGGAAACAGTCCGTCAAACCAAATCAGCTGGGAAGGTGAGGATGATAATTTTCTTTGATCATAAAGGTGTAGTCTACCAGCCTGCCGTTCCTCCACAAATTACTGTCCATGCTGAGTATTCAATTTGAGTCTTGAAGCGTCTGCAGCTACACATACCGATTAAGCAACGGAAACTGGTGAGCAAGTGCACCTTACATCATTATAATGGTCGCCCACATGCGGCTGCTTGTGTTCAAGTTTCTTACAAAATGCTATATTGAAATCACGCCACAGCCTGCCTACGGTCCTGACCTCACCCAATGCGATTTCAACAATGAGGGAGAAGCTCCGTGGAGCAACATTCAACACAGATGTTGACGTTATCCATGTTGCCAGTGAGAGATTGGAAAAAAACAAAACGAATTTTGCCCAAAATTTTTTCTTTTTAATTTGAAATTAACAAAAGGAAAACAAAGACTATTGAAAGTTTCTTCTCTCTCAAACTGTGCTGAATAATAAACTGATCTGGCACTAATTATTATTCAGTAACAGATATGATAAGTATAAGAGTTTGCCTAGTAGTTAGCATGTATTTCAATTACGAATGTTTCTCTCTTTAAATAATTACGTAATCACATCTTCACTGCTGGCCACCCAAAAATGCAACACCAAGAAGGAAGCATCCGATTGGCCTGAAATTCGTAGTGTGCCGCCCCGGTGGCGCAGTGGTCTAAGCGATGGCCTCTGATCATTCGTCCGAACGGAGTCCGGGTTCGAATCCCGGTGAGGCATGGATGTTGTGCTTGTCTTACGGCACTGGCTCTCTCCCTTCCCTGGAACCAGTGACCCTAAATTAGGGACGGGCGACTGCTTATAGCCCATTGAGTTGCTCACGGTGGTCGTTAAACCTCCAATTAAAAAAAAAAAAAAAAAAAAAAAGAAATTCGTAGCATGCGTAGCCCGCGAGAAGACATGCAAACGATTAGGATTGCAGGGCATGTGCAAATCATGTGCGCCCGGCACGCCACCGATAATCACTATAACAAAGGTGCAAAGAAGGCGGATTGTAAGTAGTGGAAGTGTGTTGTGCTGCCGGACCTATGAGTGGAAAGCTTCCTGATGCCTCGTCGCAGAATGCGGCAGTCATTTCAGCACGTTTCGGAGTTGGGCAGAGGACGAATATTGGCTTATCCCGATAGCGGTTTATCGTACCGAGACATGGGCGCCCATGTAGGACGACATCCAGACACAGTGAGGCGAGTATGGATTCGGTGGGTGCAGGAGGGACGGAAGGACCGAAGTGAGCGATTGCCGCAGCCGCGGCAAACCATCGAACGAAAGGACTGGCATGTTGTGCGGCGGGCATTGACGGCTCGCACCGCCACATCACGAACGTTAGCGCAGGAATTAGGGTGTGTTGCGCAACAACCTGTGTCAGCACGTACCGTTTGACGTCGTCTGCAAGAGCGGAGACTCGTCGCATGGCGCCCATTGCTCCGATTACCATACACGTTACACCACCGGCGAGTGCGACGGCAGTGGGCCGTTGAACGCCGCCCCTGTACTACGGAATGGCACGACATTGTCTTCTCCGACGAATCCCGCTTCTGCCTGCAGAACCACGATGGTCGGATCCGCGTGCACCGCGGCGAGAGGCTGTATGACGCCTGCATTATGCATCGCCAAAGCGGTCCGTCGCCTAGCGTTATGGTTTGGGGCGCAATTGGATATGACACCCGCACCCCTGTGGTACGCGGTTCTACGTCAATTCGTCACGTGCGTCAATTCGTCGCGCGTCAATTCGTCGACTGCGTCAATTCGTCGACCACGACGATTCGTCGAGCGTCAATTCGT
Organism: Macrothele yani; assembly: GCA_039090855.1. Lineage (NCBI taxonomy): Eukaryota > Metazoa > Arthropoda > Arachnida > Araneae > Macrothelidae > Macrothele > Macrothele yani. The sequence goes on along the minus strand of CM077007.1, from coordinate 75,699,733 downwards.
CGCGGACAAATTCGTTGACTACGTCAATTCGTCGCGTTTACATTTCAAAATTGTCTTTATTCTTCAAATAAAAATAGCATTTCTATGTACATGATAGTAGAATTTTGCCAATAAATACAGTGGTATATACATCAACTGGAAAGTTCCAGTGAAACGTAAAACAAAATATTGTTAAAATCATAAAATTATTTCGCCACGAATTGCGAAGGAGAGGCAGACAATAAAGCACAAGCGATGCAAATGAAAATGTATACTACAGTATTGTAGACAAGAAAAGACATGATTCTATACTATTCACAAATTCCAATTAAGCATTACTACCATACTCAAGATTAAATATGCACAAGGTACTAATTGACAGAAAAGACCATATGTGAGAAGCAACTAACAGGTGCAACAGTATTTAGAAATATGACAGAAATAGATTTTGGTTACATACAAAACGAATGCAGGAAAACGTACGATTTCGAACGTCTTTCTCCCTGATCAAATTTATAAAGTTTGGACACTCAGACAGGATAGGAATATTACGCTTTTTCTTTGGCACTAAAAATATTAGACAGTAAACGGTTTTTGGAACTGGTCAGAGGCCCGGTTAGTCAGAGCCCCCCATACACAAAATATTCGAAAAATCTACAGTTTTCAATTCAGAACCACCAAATCAGGTATCCTATCTCATGGTACTCTAACTTAGACGGTTGTCGGTTTTTGGATCGGGTCAAGGCCCGGAGAGTCAGAGCGCCCCCACCCCCACCCCCACATACATACAAAATTTTCGTACAATCTAATTTTCATTTCAGAACCATCAAATTTGGTATCATGAAACTCTAACTTAGACGCTAGACGGTTTTTGGAAGAGGTTGGAGCCCGGGGGTCAGACCCCCCTAATAAATTTTTTTTCGTAAAATCTACAGTTTCAATTTAGAACCACCAAATTTGGTATACTATCTCATGGTACTCTAACTTAGACAGTAGACCGTTTTGGAACGTGTCAAGGCGCGGGGGTCAGAGTCCTCCACATACAAAATTTTCTTAAAAACTACATTTCAAAATTGCCTTTATTCTTCAGTAAAATAACATTTCTATGTACATGACAATGGAATTCTGCCAATAAATACAGCGGTATATACATCAGCTGGAAAGTTCCAGTGAAACGTAAACAAAATATTGTTAAAATCATAAAAAAATATTTCGCCACGTAGGGCGAAGGAGAGGCAGACAATAAAGCACGAGCGATACAAACGAAAATGTTTACCTACAGTAGTGTAGACAGGGCAAGACATGATTCAATACTATGCACAAATTCCAATTAAGCATTCCTACCATACTAAAGATTAAACATTAGGTACTAATTCACAGAAATGCAACAGTGATGCTACATTCAAAATTTACAACATATGTACAGAAGTATTCAGTGACAAGGGGAAATAACGCTAAATGTACTCAGAAGGGCATCTTGTTACATTATATTATACACACAGTGACTAATATTTTAAAAAAAATATTCAACATAATGAAGGGGACTACAGTTTTCAATTCAGAACCACCAATACTGGTATACTATCTCATGGTACTTCAACTTAGATGCGAGACGATTTTTTGAAGGGGTTGGAGCCCGGGGGTAAGGGCCCTCCACATAAAAAAAAATTCGCAATTCGTAAAATCTACAGTTTTCAATTCAGAACCACCAAATCAGGTATCATATCTCACGGTACTCTAACTTAGACGGTTGTCGGTTTTTGGAACGGGTTAAGGCCCGGGGAGTCAGAGCTCCCCCACCCCCACCTCCACATACATACAAAATTTTCGTAAAATCTAGTTTTCATTTCAGAACCATCAAATTTGGTATCATGAAACTCTAACTTAGACGCTAGACGGATTTTGGAAGGGGTTGGAGCCCGGGAGGTCAGACTCCCCCTAATAAAAAAGTTTTCGTAAAATCTACAGTTTCAATTTAGAACCACCAAATTTGGTATACTATCTCATGGTACTCTAACTTAGACAATAGACCGTTTTGGAACGTGTCAAGCCGCGGGGGTCAGAGTCCCACACATACAAAATTTTCTTAAAAACTACAGTTTTCAATTCAGAACCACCTAATCTGGTATACTATCTCATGGTACTCTAACTTAGACGCTAGACAGTTTTTGGAAGGGGTTGGAGCCCGGGGGTCACCCCCCTAATAAGATTTTTTTCGTAAAATCTACAGTTTCAATTTAGAACCACCAAATTTGGTATACTATCTCATGGTACTCTAACTTAGACAGCAGACCGTTTTGGAACGTGCCAAGGCGCGGGGGTCAGAGCCCCCCACATACAAAATTTTCTTAAAAACAACCGTTTTCAATTCAGAACCACCTAATCTTGTATATACTATCTCATGGCACTCTAACTTAGACGCTAGACGGTTTTTGGAAGGGGTTGGAGCCCGTGGGGTCAAACCACCCCGCTGAATAAAAACTTTTTCGTAAAATCTACAGTTCTCAATTTACAACCACCAAATCTGGTATACTATCTCATGGTACTTTAACTTAGATGCTAGATTATTTCTTGAAGGGGTTGCAGCACGGGGGTAAGGGCCCCCCTCATAAAACAAATTCGCAATTCGCAAAATCTGGTTTACAATTTAGAACCACCAAATTTGGTATACTATCTCATGGTACTCTAACTTACACTGCAGACCGTTTTTGGAACGGGTCAAGGGCCGGGGAGTCAGAGCCCCCACATACAAAATTTTCTTAAAAACTACAGTTTTCAATTCAGAACCACCTAATCTGGTATACTATCTCATGGTACTCTAACTTAGACGCTAAACGATTTTTTGAAGGAGTTGCAGCCCGGGGGTAAGGACGCCCCTCATAAAAAAATTCGCAAAATCTACAGTTTTCAATTTAAAACCACCAAATTTGGTATACTATCTCATGGTACTCTAACTTAGACGGCAGACCGTTTTTGGAACGGGTAACGGCCCTGGGGGTCAGAGCCCCCGCATACAAAATTCTCTTAAAAACTACTGTTTTCAATTCAGAACCACCAAATCTGGTATACTGTCTCATGGTACTCTAACTTAGACGCTAGATGGTTTTCGGAAGGGGTTGGCCGCGGGGTAAGAGCCCCCCATAAAAATGCCGTAAAATCTACAGTTTTCAATTTAGAACCACCAAATTCGGTATACTATCTCATGGTACTCTAACTTAGACGGTAGACCATTTTTGGAACGGGTCAAGGCCCGGGGGCAGAGCCATCACCCCCAAAAAATTTTGTAAAATCTCCTGTTTTCAATTTAGAACAATTGAGTATGGTATCATGAAACTCAAACTTAGACGTTAGACGGTTTTTGGAAGGGGTTGGAGACCAGGGGTCAGAGCCCCTCCCAATAAAAAAAATCATAAAATCTACAGTTTCTAATTTAGAATCACCAAATTTGGTATACTATCTCATGGTACTCTAACTTAGACGGTAGACCGTTTTTGCAAGGGGTTGCAGCCGGGGGGGGGGGGGGCAAGGGCCCCCTTCATAAATAAAATCGCAAAATCTAGTTTTCAATTTAGAACCACCAAATTCGGTGTACTATCTCATGGTACTCTAACTTAGACGGTCGACGGTCTTTGGAACGGGTCAAGGACCGGGGGTCGGAGCCTTCCCCCGCCACATACATTCAAAATTTTCGTGAAACCTAGTTTTTATTTCTGAACCATCAAATTTGATGGTTCTGAAACGATAGACGGTTTTTGGAAGGGGTTGAAGCCCGGGGGTCGGTGCCCCCTCATAAAAATTTCGTAAAGTCTACAGTTTCAATTTAGAGCCACCAAATTAGGTATACTATCTCATGATACTCTAACTTAGACGGTAGACCGTTTTTGGATCGGGTCAAGGCCAGGGGGTCAGAGACCCACCCCCATAATTTTTTTTTGTAAAATCTACAGTTTTCAATTCAGAACCATCAAATATGATATCATAAAACTCTATCTTAGGCGGTTTTTTGGAACGGGTTGGAGCCCAGGGGTGAGATCCCCCCCCATAAAAATTTCGTAAAATCTACAGTTTTCAATTTAGAACTACCAGATTTGGTATACTATCTCATGGTATTCTAACTTCGACGGTAGACCGCTTTTGGAATGGGTCAATGCCCGGGGGTTCAGAGCCTCCCACATACAAAATTTTCTGAAAAAACTACAGTTTTCAATTCAGAACCAGCAGATCTGGTATACTACTCTGAACCTCTGGCTTAGAACCTTTACAAAAAACCGTCTACCGTCTAAGTTAGAACACCATGAGATAGTGTACCAAATTTGGTGGTTCTAAATTGAAAACGGTATATTTTACGAAACTTTTGTACGGGGGTTGGGGTCTAACCCCGGGCCCCGACCCGTTCCAAAAACCGTCTACTGTCTAAGTTAGAGTGCCATGATATAGTATACCGAATTTGGTGGTTCTGAATTGAAAACTAGATTTTACGAAATTTAGTAGGGGGGGGGGGGGGCTCTGAACCCTGGCTCCGACCCGTTCCAAAAACCACCTGCAGTCTAAGTCAGAATACCATGAGATAGTATTCCAAATTTAGTGGTTCTAAATTGAGAACTGTAGATTTTACGAAAATTTAAATTTTGTTGCGGGGGGGGGGGGGGAGTGCTCTGACCGCCGAGCCTCGACCCGTTCCAAAAACCGTCTCCCGCTAAGTTAGTGTTTCATGACACAAAATTTGGCGGTTCTGAATTGAAAAATATAGATTTTAAGAAACTTTTGTATGTGGGGGTGGGGGTGGGGTATTACCCCCAGGCCTTGACCCGTTCCAAAAGCCTTCTACCGTCTAAGTTAGAGTACCATCAGATAGTATACCAAGTTTGGCGGTTCTGAATTGAAAACTATAGATTTTACGAAAATTTTGTGTGTAGGGGGAGTTAACCCCTTGCCCCTACCCGTTCTGAAAACCGTCTACCATCTAAGTTAGAGTACCATGATACAGTATACCAAATTTGGTGGTTCAAATTTGAAAATTCTAGTTTTTACGAAAAAAATTTATGTGACGGGGGGGACTCTGACCCCGTAACCGACCCGTTCAAAAAACCGTCTACCGGCTAAGTTAGACCGTCTACCGGGCATGAGAGAGTGTTAACCGTCTACCGGCCATGAGAGAGTGTACCGAATTTGGTGGTTCTATTTTGAAAACTGTAGATTTTACAAAAATTTTGTGTGGGTGGGCTGTAAACCCCCGAGGCCCCGACCCGTTCCAAAAACCATCTACCGTCTAAGTTAGAGTTCATGAGATAATATACCAAATTTGGTGGTTGTAAATTTAAAACTAGATTTTACGGCAATTTTGTAGGGGGAGGCTCTGAACCCCCGGGCTCCAACCGCTTCTAAAAACCGTCTACAGTTTAAGTTAGAATGCCACGAGGTGTAAGTTAGAATACCAGATTTGGTGGTTCTGAATTGAAAACTGTAGATTTTACGAAAATATTGACTGGGGTGGGGTTCCAACCCCCTGTGCCCCGATGTGTTCTGAAAACCGTCTACCGTCTAAGTTAGAGTAGCATGTATACCAAATTTGGTGGTTCTAAATTGAAAACTGTAGATTTCACGAAATTTTTTAGGGGGGGCTCTGAACCCTGGGCTCCGACCCTTTACAAAAAACAGTCTACCGTCTTATTTAAAACACCATGAGATAGTATACCAAATTTGGTGGTTCTAAATTGAAAACCGTATATTTTACGAAAATTTTGTATGGGGGGGGGGGCTGACCCACCGCGCCACAACCTGTTCCAAAAACCGTCTCCCGTCTAAGTTAGAGTTTCATGATGCCAAATTTTGTGGTTCTAAATTGAAAACTACAGATTTTACGAAAATTTTGTACGTGGGGAGCTGTTACCCCCTGCGCCTTGACCTATTGCAAAAACCATCTACCGTCTAAGTTAGAATACCATGAGATATTATACCAAATTTGGTGGTTCTAAATTGAAAACTGTAGAATTTACGAATATTTTGTATGGGGGGTGGGTGGCTCTGAACCCCTGGCTCCAACCGCTTCCAAAAACCGTCTAAAGTCTAAGTTAGAATTTCGTGAGATAGTATACCAAATTTGGTGGTTCTAAATTGAAAACTCTAGTTTTTACGAAAAATTTTTATGGGTGGGGTGCTCTGACCCCGAGGCCCCGACCCGCTCCCAAAACCGTCTACCGTCTAAATTAGAGTACCGTGAGATAATATACCAAATTTGGTAGTTCTAAATTGAAAACTAGATTTTACGGCAATTTGGTAGGGGGTCTTGCGCCCACCTCCCCCGTTTCCAACCGCTTCCAAAAACCGTCTACAGTCTAAGTTAGAATACCACGAGATAGTATAACAGATTTGGTGGTTCTGAATTGAAAACTGTAGATTTTACGAAAATTTTGTATATGGGGGCTCTGACCAACCAGGCCCTGCCCCGTTCCAAAAACCGTCTACCGTCTAATATTTTTAGTGCCAAAGAAAAACGTAATGTTCCTATCCTGTCTGCGTGTCCAAACTTTATTAATTTGATCAGGGAGGAAGACTTTCGAAACCGAACGTTTTCCTGCATTCGTTTTCTATGTAACCAAAATCTGTAAACGCGACGAATTGACGTAGTCGATGAATTTGTCCGCGACGAATTGACGCTCGACGAATCGTCGTGGTCGACGAATTGACGCGCAACGAATTGACGCAGGCGACGAATTCACGCACGCGACGAATTGACGTGACACCCTGGTACGCATGGCTGGTACACTCAACAGCCACTGCTACATCTCCCACGTTTTGGAGCCTGTAATCCTCCCTTACCTGCAGGACCTGCCAGCGGCCACGTTTCAACAGAACAATGCGCGCACGCACGTGGCACGCATCGTGCAACAATTCTTCACGGCCCACCAGGTGTCACTGCTTTCGTGGCCCGCCTGTTCTCCCGATATGTCGCCCATCGAACACGTCTGGTTGCTGATCGGCAACCGAGTAGCCCGGCACGCACTACCCGCGGCTACGCCTGATGAACTGTGGCAACGTGTGGAAGCAGCCTGGACCGACATGCCCCAAGCCCACATCCAAAGCCTCTTTCGTTCGATGCCGCGGCGTGTAGCGGCCGTTATTGCTAGCCATGGGGACCACAGAAACTATCGATGTCTGCGTGTTCCGCAAGTCACACGGGCCTGTAAGTTTAATCGTTTCATCTTTGTATCTCTTGTTATGTATCCAGCAAGTCTGGCTTTGCTATCTCGTGTCCTTCTTGGCGTTGCATTTTGGGTGGCCAGCAGTGTATAATTGAATAATTAACATGTGAAAACGAATTTTTATACATATAAAATAAGATACTGAGTTAAAAAATGGTACTGGAATACAACTTCATCAATATGAATTTTGGGAAATGTTCGATCTTCCAGATCGACTATTAGCTCCTTACCAACGTGGGGAACCCTGAGAATAATCCCCTAAATATCTGACCTGAAACCATGTTTGAATGACAGAGGGTCAGCTACTAGGAGGCAAGCAGATAGACCAGCACATTTTTATAGCGTCTTCAGATTCTTCCAGAAACAGGCCTCAGTTCCTAGGAACTGCTCTGGTGAATGGTGTAACGGGAGCACGCTCGAACAGAAATCGGAAAATGACGTTTCCGTTAACGCTCTGGGCCACCATTCCGGCAGCATGGCTTGAAGTTATTTCTAACACCGAATGATCTCTGAATTATGACCACCCCTACTAAAAGTGGATGGGCCCGTTGACCAGTGATTTCCGAGAGGATGCGATTAATCGACGGACGCAACATATATAAGGTGTGTGTCCAAAATAAGCAGTAAACTTTGGAGTGTGATAGCTAACCGGGTGGTTTTATCGAACTTTGAGAAAGGACAGGGTGTGGGATCTTGGACAACGTGTGTCTCGATTTCACAAACGGTTGAACTGATGGGTTGCTGACGAGCTGCCGTAGTTAAACTGAACTGTTTCAGGACTGCCGTGAAAATGGTCAAAGAAGGACCCGGAGGGAAAATTGCACAGGACAGCAAAGGGTTGATATGAGAGGTGGGCGCCCAGGTCTGACGACTGGTGCAGGTCAATAGATGCGGCACTGTTCAACAGTTGACTACCCAATACAACAGAGGTCCACCCGGTACAGTATCTGTCATGACTCGGATGTATGGGTTATAACAGCAGGTGACATTCTCTCCTACCCACGGTTCATCGGCGGCGCCAATGACTCGCTTGGTGGAAAGATCATGCAAGTTGGACGTTGGATTACTGAAAAAGGGAATGCTGGTCTGAGGAGTAGCGTGTGTTACTCCACTCTGTGGGTGGTGGTGTACGTATTTGGCTCAAACAATATGAAACACTCGATCCACCTTGCATGGTCTCCACAATGCAAGCAAATGGATGCAGTTCTATGGTGCAGGACATGCTTACCTGACAGGAACAACGGTGCATGTAGTACTAAGTATGACTTGTGCCCACTATTGCTATTGTGAATTGCTTGCTCATTCTGCAGACAACGCAATGTTCCATTTTTTTTCAAATGGCGACGGTGTCTTCCAAGTTGACAACGCCTGAGCCACAGGTACAACGATGTGCAGGAATGGTTTGAGGAACACAGTCCAGACTTCCAGTTTATCGATTGGCCTCCGGACTTTCACGATATCAATCCCACAGAGCACTTGTGGGACACTATGGAACGGCATATCAGGCGTCTGGATACACCAATCATCTCCATACCTGCATTGAAGGCTACATTACACACAGCTTGGTTGGTCATTCCTCCCAATTACTTCCGGCATGTTATTGAATCCATGCCACGTCGGATAGCTGCTGTACTTGGGGTGAAAGGAGGAACTACCAAGTGTTTAGCAAATTTTCATAATTCAGTGATCACTCAGTGTATCTGTTTGCACTAAAAAAAAACGAATTTACCCTGGGTCTTATTTTTTGCTTCGCGTTAGAACGTTACATGTTGCTAAATTCCAATGTGCTGGGCAGAAACTCCACAAAACCCAAGAAGCAAAAGAAAATCCAGGAATAACAATATAAGTACCATTCAAAAAGAGAATTCCATAATATTTACTCTATCTGAGCATTTGGACGAAAAAGGAAAACAGCTGGGCTGCCTGCCCGGCCTAAAAACTCCGGGGGAAAACTACCAAGCTTGTGCACACTCTCCTATTGAAACAAAAATGTTACGAACTAGAAGGAAAGGAAAACACAGTTGCCAAATAATAAAAAATATTGACAAGCAGTGGTAATACTCTCGTACATATCCATGACTGCAAGAGAAGATTTAGCTACATCGAGTGCCAGCTTATAGTTAATGCAGCAAGCTTTGAAATTAGCAGTGGAATTCTGTTTTTAAAAAAGGGAAATTGATATCTGAAGATAATGCATTTTAAGGTACTAATACTTTCAGCTGAAAACCAAATTTTAGAAGTGTAGTGTGATGCATATTAAGCTCAGCTACAAAAAAAAAAATAGAAAGTAAACATCATAATACTTTAGTTTAATTGGAAATAGCTGAACATCATGGAAATGTAGGAAATAAAGCGTTATCGCCGACAGAAGTGGAATACGTTGAAGTGGCCGAATATATACAAGAGTTTATCTGAAGTCTGAATCTATTACTATCCTCGAAACGAACATACTGTTATAAGGTATTCCAATAGAGGTGATTTACGTAGTAAAAGCATCAAAGCATCATCTATCTCGATTACATTCCAACGAAAAGATGTCGTTGATCTGGTGAAAGAAAAACCTTTTCCCAGACTAAGATGTAAACATCCCAGGAGACCTGTCAATTTAAATTAGTGAAGGAAGCAAATGAGAGTTGTAAATAAAACAAAAAATCGAGCTGTTAATTTGGAAACCGCGACCAAGAAAACAGAATTATTCTGCGAAATAGCCGATTCTTCACAAGACGAGAATACAAGTTGCTGTGTAGGATGACGTCACTGGTTCCCTACGACTTTTTTAGTTTCGTTTTGAATTAGATGAGCTTCTCTCTCGGTCGCTCTCTCGCTCTTTCTCTCTTTCTCTCTCTTTCCTTCATCGGCATCGTGGCAGTGTTCAGTCAATCTATCACAATGCAAAACGAAGCTAATAAAATTCTGGTTTCTGTTCAACCAAGGAATAACTTTTACTTTTTCAAACTACACTACCCATTTTTTAGCTTCTGTAATCGTTTTAGTGTGAAACTCTTTTAATTTGAGCATCGCTTGTAAGGAAAAACAACTCTTTTATTCTTGATTAAGAATTTTGAAGAAAATTAAGGTAATGTCTTGTATTTTGTAACTTGTGCATTTCAGACAGTATTTCGTACTCATGCCAGAAAACGTCAGCCTGGGTCACAAAACTTTAGCTCGGATTAATTCGGCTGCAAATCTTTGATCCGATTTAATATCCTGAACTTAGTCACAATAATTAATACATCACATTCTATGAACAAACCAAAAAGCTGACATTTAGGAATTGATAGAGTTTGGTGAGGAAAACAGAGGAGGTGTTCTTGTGATTTATGGAAAAATTATGGCATGTGATCTTCACCAATGTTTTCATCGCTTTGGAGCAAAACTTTCTTTACGCCCTTTTTTAGCTCGCCTTTTGTAAAATAAGATCGTGCTTATGTTATCACTTTATTCGTCCGTCTGTCCGTCTGCCTGTGGACATTACTGCAACTATTACTCCGATATGAGTTTCTTTTTTTTTTTTGCATTGGGAAGCTTGAAATGTGAGAATGATGATCCTCGCATTCCGGTTTTTTCCGATGCACAATTTCGCCACTAGGCGGCGTAAATGCAGATGATATCAAATTCAAAATACATACTCCATTCGCTACTTGTAGTATGTGCTCTTCCTGTTTCCAAGAAATTCAGGTACAACAAAACGGAATGATGGCAAGGCATCCTTTTCAACATCAGTTATTTTGCTTTCTAGTTCTTCTGACGTCAGCATTGCCTTTCTCTGTGGCGCCACAAATATACCAACTTTTACTTTCGCATCCGAACGATTTCGGAACATTGAGCGAATGAACTTGAATATTTGTCCATCAGGATTCAATGCTTTCGCAGAGTGCTTCGCCAGTCCCAACTAGATATGCAGCTGGAATAATAAGATTTTCTGTATGGGAACGAGGGCGTTGTGTATGACATTCTGTGTGCCAGCTTGCAAATCAACTCTCGGAGGCCATTCTTTTGTTTTGTAATGTTTGCTTATCTTTCTGCTGTCCGACAAGCAAAGGAAACAACGATACTTTGTAAAGCCAGGTTTGCAGGCCCAAAAGGAACCTGATCATATTCAAATCCGCACAGACATCCAAATTGTATTTATGATATTTCATTTTTTCTGGAAGTTTAACATTATTTCCTTCATGTGCATGGAATGTGCTACCGGATTTTAAGGGTATTTACAAAGACCGTTCCATAAAAACTGAGAGTATTTTTTTCAGGTTGGCAACAGTGCGAAGGGGGAAAATAACCACACAGACGACTAACTGAATTAAGGAAGTATCTATGGCAACAGTTATTAGCCGTGGCAGACGATTTAGGTGTTGTTATTGCGCAGTTGTTTAAGGTACGTCTGCATTTCGCCATGCAGATATCAGTCAGTGATTCAGAGTTAAAAAGTGAAATGCATTGGGCGATAAAATTTTGCTATTGTTTGGATAAAAAGGCTCCAAAAACAGTTGATTTAATGAAAAAAGCTTACAAAGATAAATGTTTCAATGAGTCAACGATTTTCAGATGGCACCCTGATTTCAAAAAAGGGCGTTTGTCGGCAGAACTCGCTCCTAGATCTGGTCGACCTGAATGCGTTGTTACGGAGAGTATTGTTAACACTCTTTGGGCAATCTTACAAGAATATCGATGAAGACATAGCGTTTTCAACTAATGTTTCAGAAACTGCTGCATTGTGTATGCTCCATATAGGTACCTCATCACCTGACGAGAGAACAATTGTTAGCCAGGGTTCAGGTGGGCCAGGAGTAGAAACAAACGATTGCGAAGGATCCAAACTTTTTAAACATAGTAATAACTGCCGATGAAAAGTGGGTCCACTATTTTGACTCCTTCACGAAGCGCGCAACGAGTGTCTGGAAACACACAGGCTCGCCTCCTCCGAAAAAAGTCCGCCAAACCAAATAAGTTGGGAAGGTGATGATGATAATTTTCTTTGATCATAAAGATATGGTGCACCAGCATGCCGTTCCTCTACAAATTACTGTCAATGCTGAGTATTACATTTTAGTCTTGAAGCGTCTTCGGCGACCCATATTGATTAAGCGACCGGAACTTCTGAGCAAGTGGCCCCTACACCATGATAACGCAAGGCCACATATGGCTACTTGTGTACACGTTTCTTACGAAATGCAGTATTGAAATCATGCCGCAGCCTGCTTACGGTCCTGACCTCGCCCCGTGCAATTTCTGATTGTTTCTAACAATGCAGGAGAAGTTCCGAGGCACAATATTCAACACAGATGCTGACGTTATTCAAGCTGTACATGGTCCCTAAAGCAGTTTCCACAAAATGTCTTCCCCACATGCTTAGAAAAGTGGACTGAAAGATGGGACCGTTGCATATCATCCGAGGGAAGATACTTTGCAGAAAGAATAACATATACCTTGCTCTACCTATATTTCTTCATTTTGTATGATTTTACTCTCAGTTTTTATGGAACGGTCGTTGTATATTTCTATTGTGCATATTTCCATTGTGTAATATTAATAAAAACATAAAATGTAAGATAACTCTTCAGACTTTTAATTGAACTGTCTCTGAAGAGTTTCCATTCTTCAGGTATGTTAGGAATGCCAATGTTTTCAAAGAGCCCATTTATATCGAAGCAGTGGCAAAGAACATCAGTCACAACATAATTTTGTACTTATGTTTCATGTGTTTTTTTGCATGTGATCAATTTTCATCTGGGATCCAATAAGTTCCACTCTTTCAAACTAGAAGTCAAAAGTTCTGCATTTCGTTTTTTTTAGCCCCAAGTCTCTTATTAAGCAATCTAGTTCTTTTTTATTTGGAAAATGTGGCTCAGTAATTGAAGATGCACCTTGGAAGTCAGCATCTTTGTCGTCCTCACAATCGCCACCAGACTGGATATCTTTCTCTACTGTCTCCACAGTTTTTGTTAGTTGTGGAATGGGCGGCTCATTTTATTTGTGGAACTGGTGCAGTAGATGATGGTATGGTGGGATATGTAATGCCATTCCGGTCTCTGGGCTTCTTGTACTTGAAAATATCCACCATACAAAAGAAACAGTCATCAAGATGACTCATTGGTTCCCTCCATATTCGAGGAATACCAAATAGCGTTGCTTTCGTTGTATCACAAAGCCAACCTTCCAAAGTTAGCCTGCAACTACCACAGCAAAAATGCGGTGCACAAACCTTGTCTTCGTCTCCCATAAGCATTCCGAAGTAAGCTTGATATACAATGGAAAACTTAGTCCCTGTGGTAATTTTGTTCTTGACTTGCTTAGGATCAATACAATACCCGCAAACATAACATAAAGAGTCAGGGTAGAGCTTACAACCTCTTGTCGTGACCATGTTTACCCTATAACAAAGGCGAATGACAATGTATTAATAAAAACATAAAATGTAAGATAACTGAAAAAGTTCAGAGGATACAAGAAAAAAACTAAGACAAAAACCTGTTGCAATCAACGCCTCTTATTAAATCAGAAACGTAAAAAAACAGCATAAAATTTTGTTTGTGTTACACAGTGTTATTATTTTGTTAGTAAATCAATGATACCCACTCAGTAACCAAAGTTCTTTGTTTCCCAAATTGTGGGTTCCCAAAATTAACATGCCAAATACAATTTGAGAATATGTTCAGATTAGGGTATCGTGCGGAACAAAGATGGCCATCCCGGTGGCCAAGTGGTCAGAAGCGTATATTATTTTTGGCTAAGCCTGGCCAGGGCTCGAAGGTCGAATGAAGCATGGAAGACGCGCTGCAGCCCGATTTCACCTGGAACGAGTAACCCCTTCTTAGGGACGGGCGACTGCTTATAGCTGTTGGAGCTGCTCACTATAGACGTTCTACCACGAAATGGAAAGACAGAATGTAATTTTATGCATACTAGTAAAAAAATTACATAAAAGATTTGCCAAGACGCATAACAAAATTTCATCCGTCGTACATCTTGCTGGAGAAAAAGGAATATTTCAAATAGGATAAAGAGAAGATGTAACGCTAAAGCAAACGTACGTTTTTCCCAACATCTTGGAAATACGAGGACCACGACAAAAGTTCTCCACATGTTAATCTAAAACGGAAGCGGATGATGTAATCCGTGAAATAACTGTGCCATATCAAGATCAGATTCTCAGCAACGCAGTAGTGTCAGAACGACGCGCTGTCATTTGCTGTGTGGAGGTGGGAGGGTATTGAAATGGAAGCGTGCAGCTCCTCAGGCCGAGTCACAGCGTTTGAGCAGCGCTCGTACGTGAAAATAGAAACTCTGAGGGGGAAAAACTCCAACACAGATCCACGACGACTTGCAAGAAGTTTGTGGGGAAGGAACTCTCGATCGAAGCACAATTTTTTTTGAGGACAAAGTTGAGACCGAAAATTCGTCAAAATCGCCCCAACTTGTTGGAAGCGGATGCGATGTTGCTGTATGGCAACGCACCGTGTCATGATGCAGAGTCGGTATGGGGACTTTTTTCGAAATATGGCTGGGAAACTTTATCCCACCCACCGTACAGCCCTGACCTCAGTCCAGCCGACTTTGATCTTTTCACAAAGTTAAAAAAATGTTTCCGTGGCATACGCTACGAATCGCTAGACGAACTGTCATTGGACGTGACCCAAGTAATACGACAGCTGAATAGAAATGGCATCCAGGACCTATCTTACCGCTGGAAAGCTGTCATTAGCAGCGGTGGAGAAAAATGGGCAGTGTGCAGAACTATTGTTAAAATAACTTTTGCAGAGCTTTTGTTATATATATATCACGCCGTCCAGTGGTAAAACTGTATGACATGCCAAGCATAAGAGGCAGGAAAGCTTTTATCACAGTTCAGAAATCAGAAAAAAGGGATTTTTCTTTTAATCCAACTTATAAAAGTGTACATATCGCGCAAAGCACAGACATTTATTTACCCCGCATGGAAAGAAAACTGTAGTCAGAAAAGAAAAAAAGATAATGTCGTCAGAATTATCAATCTCATGATCTTGAATATCGAAAGTGAAAAATGAAATCGAACCAGTAAATGCGAAGATATCGTGTAGACAGAAGAACAGAAAGATGAATGAAATTGCAGAGTAACATCACAACCTTGTACTTTTCAGGAAGATTTTTGAAATAAAAGTGCGTGCTTATGTCTATGTCCGTCTCACTGTGGACATTATATCTCTGCACCTGCCAGTTCTATCTGAAAAGAAATTTTCTGCGTTTTTGAAGCCTCAAATATGAAAAATTGTTCCTTGCTGTTTGGGATTTTCTTCGATGCATAACTTTTCCGCTGGAAGGCGTAAATGCAGATTCTATGGAATTCAAAATGCAATTTATTCCATATCATATTATAGCTTCTGAATAACTTATTGAAAAACTTGTTTCTTTCGATACCATTTATAGGCACAGCCTCTTTTTTAAATAATACACACTTTTCCCTCTGCTGGGCATAAACTCAAGCTGCATTATCCTCGATGTCTCTGCTTCTAAAAACTGATTTGAAAAATTAGTTTTGCTTCAGATTTCGTTTCTGGTGAGGATTGTTCCACTAATGGGATTAAGTGTATATTTCTATTTCTGTTATATTTGCAGCAATATTAGCTCTACTGAATACACTAAAGAACAAAATTGTTTTTCGGTCAGATATTGCTTACCAGAGGAAATCTTTCTCACACGTGCTCTGTTCGCAACATCCCCCCAGTTTTTTTATGAGGGAGCATAAAGGCGTACATTATTTTCTTTTCGATGTCTCTGCTTTTAAGAGTCCGATTTTTTATTTTATTTGTTTATTTATTTTAATTTCTTATCGGACGGCGATTCTCGAGATTAATGCTTTGCATAAAATTTCTCTTTTTTAACTCCCAGTTTTGCTGTCAGAAGGCATACGTTCATATCCGTGCTTAGAACTTTTGCAGCACCGTCTAAAAACCAGATTGAAAAAATACTTTTACAGTCCGATACGGAACAAACATTTTTGTTTTTCGTATTTCGTGTCCTCAAATACTACACCGTTTACCCAGTAGGAGCACTCCTGTTTAATTTATTTTTCTCTTTATCTCTGTTGACAAAAGTGCAATTTGAAAAAAATATTTTACCAACGAACACCTTTTACTTTGCGCGAAACATCTTGCTCGAGCTGTTGCGCTTATTAAGTGCACAGCTCTGACACTAAGCTGCGTTAGCGAGCATTTTTTTTTTTTTTTGCGTCTATATCTCCACTTCTAAAAATCCTATTTAAGAAGTTATTTTGCATTGTATGTCATTCACTGCGGCCAGAGTCGGTTTAAGGATCCGCGGGGCCTGTAGCACTACTATCAGCGCGGCTTCCTCTCCAGGGATATATATTTTGCAACTTCCTCAGAGAGAGGAGAAAAATGACTGAATGATAATATATATGAAGGGAAAAGTGGTAATACTTCTAAATTTTTATTCAATGTAATTCATAGAGCAAAGAGATACTTGGATATTTAGCCCATTGCTTGACTAGTATGCAGTTGATCTCTAAAGCAATTTTCAGGATGACTTTGCTGAAAACATTTGCTAGTATTATCATGAAATTAATTAAGCCACTTCTTAAGCTTAACAAAAAAAACCCTATAAATTGTCAGTTGAGTACACTTTTTATTAAACTTCAGTTAGTTACATCGTTCAATTAAAGAGTTCACAAAACTGGGCAACCAAAAACTCAGCAATTTTCCTCGACGTGTTCATATCTCTCAGTAATTCATGTTCAATACTCATCAAATAGAGGTAGTTCAGTCTTATTTGGTTCACACTGTCTCTTACTTCGTTTTTCATTTGTTTCAATTTTATAAAACAGCGTTCGCCACTGCAGTTGGTAACCTCAGAGTGAGGTAAATCTTCAACACAATCTCGATGATATATTGAAGAACAATTTCTAACAACCAGCGTACCAATGTACATATCAGCGCGGGGCCCGTAGCACGTGCTACATGTGTTACTACGATAAACCGGTCCTGACTACGGTAAAGATTGGACTTATCCTCTTCAAATACTGCACAGTTTCCCCTTTGCGAGCGAATATGTAAAAACTGTTTTCCTTTCTATCTATGCTTTTAGTATTCGTATTTTAAAAATTATTTTTTTCGCATAACTCTTGCTGTGAAGTATACTTAGCGTAGATGTTATAGTTTTCCATTATTTACAATTGTACCGCCGGGTAGCATCAGCGTATGTTTTGTTTCAAACAGTTTGTCCAATTCTAAAAAATCTTTTGAAAAAATCCTTCTAAAGCAGGATAACTTTCATTGTATTCTTCGTTAAGTAACGCACAATTTTGTTTTCTGGAGAGCGTAAAGTTGTACCACATTTTCCTCTATATCCCTACTTCTAATTGTTCGATTTGAAAAATTGAATATTGTCTATGAGAATTTTTCGTAATTCACATTTCAGCTGCTAGTGGACGTAACTTGCTATTTCGGTTTGTGGATGTTTAACCGATTATAGAAATCCGACTGATTTGTTTTTGTGACCGGTTTCGTTCGCTATGAAGGACACTTCTCACGTTGCGTATTTCAAATTTTGCGCAGTTTTTTCTCTACGGGCGTAAATACACTTTCGCTTTCAATGAAATTTTTCTTTTTATAAAATTTTGCTTTGAAATATTTTTCCCATCGGAAAGGATTTCAAAGACGTGCTAACTGCGACGACAGTTGGGTGTGATCTTTTTTTTTTTTTACGACATATGCCCAAAAATGTTAGGTTCATTTAAACCTAACATTTTCGTGCATGTTGGGTTTGATTTAGGTTTATTTTTCAGCGATATTTGATTTTTCTGTAAAAACAACTTTTCATTTTCTTATCCTAATCTTTCTTGTCAGGATGCCTCGGTCCTCAGTCTATTCACTTATAAAACTTCCTCACGAATGTTGCCATTTATACATCTTCCCTAGAGATGTTGTGATTTATACATCTTCCTTAGGATTGTTGTAGCTTATACATCTTCTTCAGTGCTGTAGTCACTTATGTATCTTCCTCAGGGTTGTTGTTCATTATGCACCTTCCTCAGGATCGTTGTCACCTATTCGTCTTCTTCAGGGCTGTTGTCACTTACACATCTTCCTCGGGGTTATACATCTTCCTCAGGGTAGTTGTCATTATGAGAAATAAGCTCCTTCCATTTGGAAGGAAGAAGAATTGGAAGAAATTGCATATTAATGCCGATGCAGGTTTAACCCATTTTCTTGGAGCGGCGCATGTATTACATACGTACGTACCAAAAGTGTATAACGAAGGTCAGAGCAATAGGTAATCAAGGATAATAATGGACATAAATGTAGACCATAAATCCGAACTGGAAAGACTAGATGAAAACTATGTAAGACGAAACTTGATACAATCGCACAAGAAAATATTATCCGCAAAAGAAAAATCGTCGACGAGAAATACTCGATCAAATTTAACTGTGTGAAGCCGAATAAACGGACTGGAAACAAAAGATAGGAAACTGTAAGAAGAAGTATTGTCAGTTATGTTTTCTTGTACTTTCAAGTCGCTTCTAAACACACTTGCTGAATACAAAATCAAGTAAAAGTATCCGCAGAGTTTGTAACCTCAGGAAATGATGACAAGAAAGAAGCAGCCTAATGAGGTAAATCTTAGTTGTGTCGGAAATTACAGTAGAATTAAGTAAAATAGGGGAAGTTGGGGATTATAGGCGAAGACAGGAAACAGGGAAAGGGTTACAAATCTACTCGAACATTTTGCACGAAACAGCGCACGTTATTGGCAAACACAAGCGAAAGCATATGTTGACACGGAATTCGCGTTTTGCTGGTAAACGCAATAGTCGCACTGTGGACCAGTTTTTGGGACACGTCCCGTAAAAACATAGTTCCAAAATGAAAGAATAAATTTAAGTTCTCGATGCCTGAAATCATAACAGATAAACAAATGGGTCAGAATGTAATATACGAAAGTACCCTGGTATTGTAAACGTCGACGTAGAATTTTTCATCGCTGAAAATGAGTGTTCACAAGTGCGGTACGAAGACGGGGGGAAGGGATATTCGAACAGAAAAGTGAATGAAAGACTACACAAATGAAAGTAAATTTTTTGAAAGTAGAAAATTTAAAAAGGGATAAGAAATGTACATAAATATGGACCATAAATCTGAACTGGAAAGTCTACGAAGTGTAAAACGAAACTAGATAAAACTCGGACTAAAAAATAATCAGCGCAAAGGAAAATCCATCGACGGAAAATTCTCGATCAACGTAAACTGTGCGAAGCCAAGTAAACAGACTACAAGAAAGAAGTATTGTCAGTTATCTCTTCGTGTACTTTCAGTTCGATTTCAGAATATACTTGCTTCGTGAACTTTTGAATTCCTTCCTAATTACGCTGTCTTCAAGAACTTTCAAGTCACCTTATGAACACAGTCACTTCATAGGTTTTTATGCTGCTTTCTGCCCAAGAGATGCTATCACTTCAGGTAGAATTCACAATCACAATGAAAGAAACCGAAAGTCATGTAGTCTTCAACGTACGTTCAAGAGCTAAGTGGAAGTATCAGTTTATACGTTCAAGTACACAAGTGGAAGTATCAGTTTATACGTTCAAGTACACAAGTGGAAGTATCAGTTTATACGTTCAAGTACACAAGTGGAAGTATCAGCTTATATAAAGTGCCCAGAAGAACGTGACAAGGAAGGAATATTTAGAAGTGCATTAATGAATACTTCATAAATGAATATCCTTTGCTGTAAATTTTCACATCCAAAAATCATGGAAGTGGAAATATGAACCAGAATGTAGAATCCGAAACTGCATCAAGCAAATTTTAAGTACACGTCTAAATTTTTTGCGGAGAGTTTAATTAATAAAGACAAAACTTAATAGTCCCTAGCCCAATGATGGGTGTGTTTTTCTGTTTCAAAGCATGGAATTTCTGCAAAGGAGCTTAATAGGACTTCATAAAAAGTATTGGAAGTTATTATTGTCAGGGGTAATGTAGCCGGTACGGAGTTCCGAATTTTCTAAGTTGCACAAAAGAAAGAGTTGGCAAAGGGGTTAGTGCAGCATTTAATCAGATGGTCACGGAACGGAAGTTCGGTGACCGACCTTTCTGTCCTCCAACGGGAACTGAAGGAAGCAGGGCAAAGCCTGACAGCTACTGAAAAAAGCGTCCTACTGCGTACCTGGAAAAATTGCATACAGAGCTTCCAATGTCCTCCAGTTGAAAACGGTTTGAAATGAGTTTATTCATGACGTGGTAATTCATTCATTGAAATGCTTTCCTTTCCAGAGTTTGATTTAGGTGCGTTTCTTCAACTGTAAGAAAAATGGGAACTTGCGATTTGTATTGCGCCTCAAGTTATTCAGAGAAAATGTTCTCTAGTTCCAAAAGAGAATCGTTGCCGTTTAAAAGTAAATTCGCTGTGAAGGAATGTGACTGTGCCAACAAATATCGGAAGAAATTCAGGCTTAGAATATGGAGAATATTTGTCTCTATCAAAAGGCTTTGTGACATCAGAGCAGAGGATAATTGTTGTCTTTATTTTGTTTTATATCATTTGACCCACTGTTGTAAGAATTAAACTCCACGAGATTTTCCTTACTCCGGCAAAAAAATTGTTCCCAGTGTTGCAGTTCAACGTCAAGAAAATTGAAGTGTAATAGCTAACGTTTGCCACGCGCACTATTCGAGAAGTACAATATACGCTATCTACCAACAAGTAATTGGACACCTGTGATAGCAAAGGAAAACGAAATTTATTTACCTTCAATAGTTGGTGGAGCCTCCACAAGCGGCGATTTCAGCTGCGACCCTCCAAGGCATACTCTCAACCAGGCGTTGTACGACGGCTATCGGTATTTTCTTCCACTCGGCTTGGAGAAGACAGGTCAGTTCCTTCACCGATTTCGGACGGTGGGGCTCGATAGGGTTAAGGTCCACTCTAACTCGTCCCAGAGGTGCTCGATAGGGTTAAGGCCCGGGCTCTGCGCAGGACAGTTCATTCGATTAACCCCATTGTCACCATACCAAGCCATGGTGGACCTCGCAACATGACAGGTGGCATTGTCATCCTGAAAGTAACATGGGACCACCCCGTAAAACTGCCACAACGTAGGAAGCGTATGGTCATCTAGAATGGTGCAGTAGGTCTTGGCGTTGAGTCTACCAGGAATTCCGACCAAGGGTCCCGTGCCATACCAAGAGAAACTCCCCCATAGCATAATTCCACCACCGCCGAACTTCACAGTTGGCACAATACATTCCAACAGGAGGCGTTCTCCAGGTCGACGCCAAACCCAGACCCTGCCATCCGAACGGTAGAGGGTGAACCTTGATTCGTTGCTCCAGAGAACCTATTTCCACTGTTCAACGGTCCACTGTCGACGTTCTTTGCACCACGTTAGCCGAGCAGCGCTATTGGACTTGGTGAACAAAGGCTTGTGGGCGGCAGCAAGTCCATGATAACCGAGCATATGGGCTTCCTTACGGATGGTATTCATCGAAAGAACACTCTCGGATGCCTATTGAAACTCCTCGCGGATGTGGCCTATGGATTTGGTGCGGTTCTTCCGAATTTCTCTGGCCAGCACCCGTCGGTCTCTAACTCCCAGTTTTGTGGGTTTGCCGGGTCGGGGCACATTCCGACAGTCACCTCTCATCTTCCACTTGCCAATCATGTAGTCCACTGTCGATTCTGGGTACTTCAACTCGCTGGATATATCACGTATGAATCGGCCATTTCTGTGATACCCGACGATTACACCTTTCTCGATATCGGACAGCTCCGAACTGCGTGGCATCTTGCATGCGACTGATTGCGTTGTTGTTTCCCACACGATATTTAACGGCGGCGGCTGTGACGTGTATCAGGACCGCAGATATCGTCGCTTGCAGGGGTGTCCAATTACTTGTTGGTAGATAGTGTACAAAGAATTTTTCTTCAGCAAAATGTGAAACGAATGAACTTTAATGGAAATAATTTAAAATTTATTTTTAGTCCCATTTTAAGTAATATTTCTTTTGTTTTTCAATAACTGCAGATCTTAAATCTCCTAAAAAATCTAAAGGAATTACATAGTTTTTTACATTTTTCATTACATAAGTTTTTAATCTAGATTCATAAGTAGTTTCAATCTCTTGAATCCCTTATTCATTAAATAAAGCTTGTTTATGTTTAAAACTTTCAATATGCACATCTTCATATTCTGGTTTATAATATTTTCCACAGATGTCACATTTTATCTGTGGTTCTCTAGGTTTTTTAGTTTTTGAAAATACATGACGATCAAAGTTAAATATTTTTCTAAATTTTCTTCTTTGAATCTTATCAATTATATAACTAATAAGGTCTGCTTTTTTAGTTTTGAATAATAATTAATACGTTTTTCTTTACAATACTCTCTTAACTGTTTAACAGTTTTTGACTTCAAAGACTTTTCCATTTATAAGGAAAAAAATTTGTAACTATTTATAGGCAGGTATTTTTATAAACAGATTTTCAAAAGACGTTTATGTAAAGAACTTCTTAAATGTCTTTGATAATGAGCATAAGTATATTCTTTTCCACAATCACAAACCAGCTTCCTATATAGAGTATAAGTTTGACAATATTTGCAAATATGCTGACGATCAACTCTACCATAACAACGATGAATTTAAAATTCATCAATAGGTTTTGTTTGTTTACAACTTTTGCATGTTTTGTTCTCCATTTATTAGGAAACAAATTTATAAATACTTTTCCTTAAAGTCTTCCCAGATCTTTTCATTTTTTGGATTTATATTAATTTTAATATCATTTGATATATTATAATAGTCACAATAAAATATGCCTATTTTAAATTTTTCTCATTGTACATAAAATCTAGTAATTTTAAAAATAAATCTTCTGCTTCCTTATTAAATTTAAGGTTATTTTTTCTTTTAAACTGATTAAAATATCTTATTCTACTAACATATCTACTTTTTAAATATTTATTATAATCTACATAATAACAGTCTTCCTCTTCATCGTATTTCATTCTCTTTGTTTGTTTCATTACTGTTTTAAAATTTTCAGGAATTTCAATTTGTTCTTTTTCTGAAGATGAATAAGAAAAGTAATTAGCTTCTTCATTGAAATTATCCATTTATTAGATATCATTTTATTAAAAACTTTTTAGTTATTGTTTTGCAGTTTTTTCTTTCACATATAGATGGCAGGAAAAGCAATTAAATCTCTTTCTTGCAGAGATGCAAAAAGCAACCATTACATAAGAACTTACTTCGAGCTAAAATGTTTACATAACCTCCTCCAGGCAGACTTGAACAGCTGCCAAGTTCTCGGAACTAAACTGATAAGAGGGCGAACACTTCTTATCTTGACTGGGTGAGGATGTAAATAGATGTTTCAAGCAAGAATTCATGGGCCAGCAGTGGCCGAGTGGTACCGTGTTAGGCTTGCATGCAAAAGGTCGTTGGTTCGAATCTGAGTAGCTCCCTGTCTCACTTTGACTTAAAAAAAAGTTTGGGTTCATGGTAGAGCGTGTGTGTGAATAACATCTGAAAAGTTCTGTGTGTTCTGGTGGAGGGTCGAAAAAGTTAACGCCTCATAAGTACCTGGCTGGCCAGGTACAAATGAAATAAAAAAATGAATCATAGACCCTCCACCGAAGGGGCGTTTTGCAAAGAATTTTCAAATTACATCGTCAACCCAACAGTTAAAATAATCAGGATATCCCATCCATTTAACTAAGTATTTATTTCCTTTCTTTTTAATAATTTTTTCAATCTTATATACCTCATCTTTCTCATCATATTTCACAGTTCTTTTTCATAAAATGTTCCTGTAATTTCTTCATTATTTAAATCTTTTATTTTATATGTCGGAGGATCTGTGTTCAATATATCGGAAATTATAAATATTTCTTCTGTAAATGTTGGAAGATAACCTTTCTTAAATTCTCTTTTATATTTTGAAATTCTTATTTTATCTCCTTTTTGATATTTTGGTTTATTTTTCTCTTTTTCTTTATACAAATTATTATAAACTTTTAATTCATTTTCTTCCTTACTTGCTTCTATAGGTGTCATTTTAATGGATCTATGATAAGAATTATTATAGTTCTTAATTAATTTATCTAGTACATTTAACCACTTTCTAGTATTATTTGCTGTGAAATACTTCCACATTTTAGTCTTTAAAGTTCTATTGAATCGTTTAATAACAGCACATTTAATCTGAATATTCTCAGTTGTAAACCAGTGAATATTTTCATCTTTGAATGACTTTTGAGTTTGTTTATTTATGAACTCTGTACCCTTATCTGTTTGAAGTTTTTCTGGTTTTCTTTCTCTAAATATTTTTTTAAATGCTCTAGTTATCTCTTCGCCCGTTTTTCTTTTAATCGGAATTGTCCAAGCATATTTACTGAATATATCAATCACTGATAAAATATAATTTGTGTCATTATTAAAGGATTTAAATTCTTGCATACCTATAAGGTCAGCTTGAAATTGGTCATTGATATGAGAAACATAAATTATTCTTCTTTTAAATCTATGAATAAGTGGTTTATGTTTAGTATATACATCTTGTTGATGTAAAAACTCTTCTATATCTTTCCTGGGTAATTTAGTTTTTCTTTGTAATTCATTAATACCACAATAACCAGTTTTTGGTGTATAATAAATATTTTTAAGGTGTTTCGCGACGTCTTTAAAAAAAAAAACTCGTTTTAGATCCACAGACTGCACATATTCCTTTTGCCACGGGTCTCCCATTTTTAGCTACTGTTTCTTGAATATCTTTAGTTTCAGTTTTCTGTTTGCACTTTAAGCAATGCATATTTATATAGGATGAAATTCCTAAACCAAATGTTTTCTTTGCTTTTATAATTGGTTTTATAACAGCTCTAGCTTGTTTCTCTCCTAATGGATAGAATCCACTTGTAGTATTTTCAATTGAATCTAAATCGTTTAAGAGTTCTTGATCAGCAATATGTCTCTGTTTAGTATCTTTAGTTTTTCTATAAGCTACATCATGTTTTTTACAAGCTTTATCAACTCTGTTAATTCCTAGATCACCTCTTTTTAATCTCTTTTCTAATTTTGTAAATGGACCACAATACTGGTACCCAGGTATATGCATTTCAGGTGGATTTAATTTATCTTGTAACCATCCTACTATATCGCCTCCTG
This sequence comes from Macrothele yani, assembly GCA_039090855.1. Lineage (NCBI taxonomy): Eukaryota > Metazoa > Arthropoda > Arachnida > Araneae > Macrothelidae > Macrothele > Macrothele yani. Next base: position 75,674,394 of record CM077007.1, on the reverse strand, counting down.
TTATTACCCCTACATAATCAGTACCTTTAATTTCTTTGAATATATGAATATTCCGCACCATTTATTTATCTGTAAATCTATTTTTTAACTACGTATCTATAACCATTTAGCTGTGTTTGTTTTACATATTTTTCTAAAGGAAAATAGTTAATATTTTTTATAAAATCTTCTTCTCTAATGTAAGCATCCTGTTCTAAAATTGAATTAGCGTTTATTAAATTTAATATCTGTTTATAAAATTTGTAAGCTTGTTTATATTCTTCTTTTCCTTCTGAAATATTTAGAGTTTTATCAACAACTTCAATGACTCCTGCTCCTAAAGAAAGTGCTGCTAAAGGAATAAATGCAAAAGCTGATAAACCTGAAGCACTAAATATAAATTTGCCTACTGATAATGATATACTAATTTTATTATAGTAATTAAAACTTTTTCTGTAAACATACATTCTCTTTTCTAAGTATTCTTCCATTTATATAGGATCAAAGTTATGTCTGTATCTCATATGAGGATTTTTCAAATCTAACATGAAGAAATCGTAAGGTTTTTTAATACTTTTTTGATAAGGATCTATATTAAAATCACCATCAATTTCTCTAATAATTTGTTTAATTTCTCTGTGCTGAAGTTTAAAAAATATAAAGTAATCACAGTTTTTTCTTATATCAATAGGTGTTGAATAATAGGTCTGTGATAAATAAATAATGGATGCATTTTTCTTCCTTCCTTTTATAAAAAAATTTTCAATTTCGTTTTGATCTTTTTCTTTTACACAGTCATCAGAAATAACTAGATTTTTTAATGAAGGATCTAAGTCATCTACAGTTATAAATTCATTTATGTCTGAACTAAATAATGTTTCTTTCTTAAACTTTTTAAATAATTTTAATACCTTTTTTTTATTCTTTCCCTTTATTTTTAAAATATCTTCCTCTTCTGTATCATCAAACATTGAGTAATTTTCTTGTAATTTAGAGTATTTAGGTTCTTTAATATCTTTTGCACATATGAATAATGCATCAAAATTTAAATGATCATATATTAAATTTAATAGTAAATTTGTTTTTCCACATCCTGAAGATCCTGTTATTAAAAGTTTAAAAGGATGAATAGGTAATATTGGATTTTGATTTGGATCTATAAATTCTTCAGGTTCTGAATAATCTTTTAGTTTAATGCTGCAAGCTTTCTGCTTAATCATATTTATTTAATAGAAATTCAGCATCTTCAATAAACATTTCAGCTTTAAATAATAAGTCTTCAGCTGGTATTCCTTGAGATAAATAATATTCAGCTAGATCTAAAGCCATTTCAGCAAAAGATAAATATTCCAAAAGTTGTTCAAAATCTTCCATTTATATAAATAAAATAATTTACTTGGTAGTAAAATAATTTGCTTGGAAGTAAAATAATTTGCTTGGAAGTAAAATAATTTGCTTGGAAGCAAATTTTCAGTTAAATAAATGAGTAAAGTGATACAAGATTTATTAAAATTAGCAAAAGTAAATGCTGAACTAAGAAAACGAAATAAGGAAAAGTAATTAGAAGATTTAGGATATGAAGAGGCAATCACAAATATTCATAAACCTATAGTTGAAAAATTAGAATATCAAGATGTATCTAGAAAAGAAAATTTAAAAGCTATTCAAGATGCAATTGAAGAACTTTCATTTCAACCAATTGCAGAATCTTCAAGAATTCCTGCCTTAGAAGATGCTGAAGAACCTATTTCAGATGCTAAATAAATGTATGAGAGAGAAGCAGGAATTCATAAAATTAACTTAAACAAAAACTTGAATATATCACTTATTAAAAAAAAAGTTAGGATTTGATTTACCTTCAGAATTAGTTAATAAATCTGATGAAAAGATTGATGAAAAAATAAATCAAGCAAATGAAAAAAGCAGTGAACTCGGACGTCTAAAAGGTCCTTAAGTAAAAGCACTTAATGATGATAAAGATGAAGAAAAAAAGAAAAAATTACAGAAAAAAATTGATCGTTTCGATTATAAAATGGCTGAGGTGCGAAAATATATTAGAGCATTAGAAGCTCTCAAAATGGGGAATTACTATATGGGTGAGGGTCTTAATATTTTAGATAAATTAACAGATAAAATATGTAAAGGAACTAAAAATAAGAAAGTATATAACCAAGTAGTTCAAATATTAGATATATCATTGAAAGAGGGTAAAATGACTAATGGGCAAGTAAAACAATATTATTCAAAGTTTCTATCTTAATAAATGAGTAATTATATTGTATCAAGAATTTATTTGAGTGAAGGTCAGAAAAATAAATTAAAATCAGCAGTTAAGAAAGGTGAAGAAATTACATTGCAAATTGATAAAACTAAAAGTGCTAATCATGATATGTATTTAACAAAAACTCAAATTAATCAAATTAAAAATGGTAAACGAATAACTATAAGTAAGACACAATTAAAGAAAAACGGAGGTATTTTACCCTTTTTGATCCCTATCTTAGCAGCTCTTGGTACTGGTGCTCTATCTGGTGCTGCTAGTTTTGGTGTGAATAAAGCTTTAAGTAAAGTAACTGGATCAGGTTGTAAAAAAAATATTCTGGAAAGGGAGTTCTTCAGAATTACGAGGTATATCCAATAAAACGATAGAACAAAATATGAAAGATGTAAAAGGATTCAGGGGTGTATTTACATCAGATTTATTACCTAAAAAGATTAAGAAATTTGAAAGTGGAATTATTAATTTAGATATATCTACAGGACCTGGGACTCATTGGGTCTGTTATTATAATGATCCTAAATATAATTTTGTGGAATATTTTAATCCATTTGGAGAATATAAATATAAAGACATTAAACTAAATAATATTTTCATACCTAAAAATAATGTAAAATATCTTGAAACAACTATAAAAGGAATTAAATATAATTCGAGTTTTTTACAAGAGCCAACATCTGTTAAATGTGGTTTTTATTGTATGAAATACATAACTGAAAGGAATAAAGGTAAATCACCTGTTGAAGTTTTATATTCTTTTACCCAAGAACCAAGTGGTTATAATGAAGATTTTGTGCTTAATAAATGTTAATTTTAGATTCAAAAAATTTTGAGAAATCAGAAGATTTTACAATTGAATATGTCCCACCTATTCCTGTTAATGAAAATTCAAAAATATCTTTAAAATCTATGTCTATGTGGGTTTCATGGAACAATATTGATGAAGAATATGAAAATAATACATTTAAGTATTTTGATGGTAGTTTATGGCATGAAATAACTTTAGATAATGGAAATTACACATTAAGGGAATTAAATAACTTTTTAATAAAACGATTTGGAGATGAACCACCAATTAAATTTAAAGCTAATTTTGCTATGCAACGCTTTGTACTTGAATTAAAAGATGAATATAAAATTGATCTTAGAGAGAGTAAATTACATGAAATTTTAGGATTTGAATCAGAAATATATGAAGATAATCATCAAGAAGGAAAATATATGGCAAACATTTCTAGAGGAGTTGATGACATACACATTCATTGTGATGTAATCACAGGAGCTCTATATAATAATATTAATTCAGATATTTTATATTCTTTTACACCATCTAATCCTCCTGGTAGTTTAATAAAAATTCATGAAATAAATCCTTTATTTTTACCTGTTAATAGAAGAAATTATATTCATAGAATTCGAATGTATATCACAAATCAAGATAATGAACTGATAGACTTGAATAATATGAGAGTTTTATATAGATTAATTTTAGCTTAAGCTTTTCAGCTTAATAAATGAATTATAACAAACATAGATTATATGCAAAACGATATGGTGGTAATATCTTCACTGAAGGAATTAAAACTTTTGGAAAAAAATATTAGAAGTTTTAGGTAAATCAGCAAAAACAGCAATTGAAGATAAAGCTTAAAAAGTTATTCAAAATAAACTTGAAAATATATTATCTAAGACCCCTGTAACTGTTAAGCTAAGTCGAAAATTCAAGATCGATATGGATCTGGTTTGAAATGGTATAAATGAGTTTTTTATCCTAATAAATGGAAAAACTTTGGGACTTAAAATCTATTCCAGATTATTATAGTAATAAAAATAAGTATGAATATATAAAACATAATGAAGATAGTACTAATGTAAAAGAATATAATCAATATAAGTTTACTATTAAAGATACAAATTCACCTATATTATATAGTAACGGTTATATATCCTTTGAAAGTAAAATAGTAAAAAATAATAATGATACTATAGAAACTGATAATGTTACATTTATAAATGGAGGGAATCTGTTTAGATCCGCTTCATTAACTATAGGAAAAGAACAAACTGATTACAATATTGAATGTGCTTCATTAATTCATCAAATTAACGGACTTATAAATTTCACAAAAGATTATTCCACTTCAGAGGCTACAAATATGATGTATTATGTTGATACATCAGAATCAGCTGATAAAGATAAAATAGTAATAGATGATCCTAATAAAGATGTAAAGAAAGGATCAGATATCAAATTAAAAGAAAATGCCTCTTATAATAAAGGATTTAGACAGAGATGGCTTTTAACAAAAAACAGCAATATAATAAAATTTTGGATTCCTTTAAGACAACTGTTTGGGTTTCTCAACGATTTTAGAAGATTAATTTCTGCTATAAAAGTTACATTTGAATTTCAAAGAAATAGTCATAATGATATGTTATACACAGATGTTGCAAATCCTAATTATAAAGTTATTATATCTGATTTTCAATTATGGTTACCTTATGTAGAGTTGTACCCATCCATTGAGGCTGAATTTAAAAGTATAGCTTTGAATTCTACATCTATTGAAATTACTTGGTGCTCTGCTTCAATTGAGAAAAGTAATCAGCAAACAACATCAAGTGGTGCATGTCATATAAGAACTACATCTGATGAGGTGTTAAGTGTTCTTGTCAATCCACAGTATGTATAAAAAGAAAACAATCAAAATCAGAATAATATGATTTTTGATAATTTAGATCTCATTGAATGCTGGATATTATGTAATAATAAAAAAGTTCCAGAAGAAATTTATAAAACGAATTTTAAAGATGGGCAGTTAGATTATAATAGATATTATTCTGAATTATTAGCAGCTGGATTAAATACTCATAATACTGAAAGTGGATGTCTTATAAGTTATGTAAATTATGCACGATTGTATCCAACCTTTTATTTTAATTTATCTAATCATCCAGAGTATACTAATATTTCAAATTTAAGACTAGAATTTAACTGGAGATTAGGATCAAATCCAGGTAAACAATATAGATTTTATTTCATCGGGAATGAAAGAAAAAGAGGATCACTTAATATGGCTAATAAGGAATTTAAAACTTTAAAAACTTTAGATTAAATAAATGAATTGGTACCCTTTTGGTTCACCTTATGAAGAATTTGGAATTGGACCACCTGGACCTCCTGGAAATGGATTTAAATTAACAGATGATGGTAATTATGATGTGGAAGAAAAAAATTTAAAAAATTGTAAACAACCTATAGATGAACATGATGTTACTACAAGAGAATATGTTTTAAAACAAATAAGAGAGAATAATCTGGAAGTTAAAAATGAAATAGAAAAAAATATTAATGATAGTTTTTCAGATTTTGTTCAAGAAACTGCTGTAAGAATAAGAGATTTAGATGCTGTACTTAAAGGTGAATTAAGTAATTTGGATCAAAAATATTTACATATTCAAGATGGGAATGTAATTAATGCAAAAGGTAAAAGAATAGGAAATGTTGCTGATCCTACAGCAGATAAGAATGCAGTGAATAAGAGGTATTTAGAAAGTAATGTTATATTTTTAAAAGATAAAAAGTTTGATGTTCAAAATAAAAGACTAGTGAATATTCCATTTCCTCAGGATACGTATGACGCAGTTAATAAAAATTATGTGGATAATCAAAATTTTTATGCAACAATTCAAGAAGATAAAAAAGCGTATAATACTCTTGGTGCTATGCGTTACTGGGAAACAGTCGTTTCTATGAAATTTAGTAGCAATCTCCTTGACAGAAATATGAAACTGAGTGAAAATATGGATATGAAAATTACATTTTATTTACGTCTTAATTATACTAATGGGAAATCAGAAGTTTTAATTACACTTGGGGAGAATATATTATTTAATGGTGATGCCTACACAGATAAATCTTTAATACTCTTTGCATCAGGAAAAAAGAATGATGATTCAAGCATACAAGTCATGTCTTATTTAAAATTAAACATTTTAAAACCTTACTTAGAAATTGAAAAAATAACATTCCTTTTATAAAAATACATTCTATATAAATGGATAGGTTAATTAGGAGTAATATTAATTGGGATTCATTTTCTAAAGATAATGAACTTTCAGAAGATATAATTCGAAGTGTAAAAGATGCAGTAAATTGGGATTTAATATCTGAATATCAAAAATTATCTGAAGATTTATTTCAGAATTTCGTGATAAAGTGAACTGGGATAAAATTTCTCAATATCAGATTCTTTCTGAATATTTTATGAATAACAATGTTGATAAATTAAACTGGTCTTTGATTTCTCAATATCAAACACTTTCTGAGAGTTTTATGTTAATGAATGTTGATAAATTATATATGAAGAGAATTTCTATGTATCAAAAATTAAGTAACGATTTTCTAAAAGAAAACTTTCGACTCTTAGACATGTCAATAATTCCAATAAAACAAAAATTAAGTGAAGAAATTATAGATTTTCTTAGTGATTTTATTGACTGGAAAGAAGTTACAAGAAACCAAGAATTAACAGAAGATTTCATTATGAAATATAAAGATAAAATTAACTGGTGTGATATTGTTATCAACAGAAAATTCTCTGACAATTTTATAAATGAAAACTATAAAAAACTTGTTGTGTATTTACTTGCAAAGATATGTCATAAAATTTAAAATATATTTTAATCTTCCTATATTTTTAATCTTCCAACAATTTTTAATCTTTCTATAAGGGGTATCCATTTTGGGTACCCCTTTTTTAATGCATTTTTTATGAACATCAATAAATATTATAATGATCCTCAAATGTTGATTTTTTCATTTTACGTTATTTCTCCCATAGGGAAACGAGCATTTTTTCAATTTTGATGATTTTTGATTGATTTTGACTGTTTTTATGTTAAAAATGTGGGTATTTTTTTATGATTTTCGTTCATTTTGAGCGTTTCCCTCTCATTGCGCTCGTAACCCCATATATACTACTAACTTCGATAAATTTAATTCGCATCAGAAAGGATTCAAAAGGCGTGCTTATTACAACCAAAATTTCGGTATCATCTTTCTTGTTTACTTTTTGAATCACAGCCAGATAACGGGACTTTTTCACCCATCGCTTTTTCTCGATATCATTAGATATGTGAGAGGAAGACATGAGAGCCACGGTCCAGTAGGTACTACACCAGTGTTGCAGGTGAATGTATGAGTGTAAGAAAAAGGAAACACCAAGCAGAGGGAAACTTGCTTAAAAACTGTTAAAATGATTCCTGTGAGCAGATTAGTTACCAAAACTCCTAACAGAGGAAGAAATAGTTTTCAAGTAGGACTAGAGCATGCTTGCTGGGTGTTTACGCTAGTGAAATCATATGGTTAGGTAGATTTCTAAATAACATGAAATCGAAGGAATGAATAGACAGAATTATGACTTCAAAGTTTATAAAGAAATTCTACTTAAATTGACATTGAGAAATGAAAACAGACATGCAGTTTTCTGACAGAGAATGTAATAAATTAAATGCAGTGCCTTATGATTTCTGTGTTAAGAGGTGTAGAAATGGTTACGTGCTTTCTTGTAATGCAATCCATAAAATATGATTCATTCTGAAGATGTGGAAGAATCCGTAATGAACTTCCGTAAAAAAAACTTCCTGTAATGAATTTGAGAAGTCTATCGTATTACACTGTCTCTTTTGGGGCTAAAATATCTTAACTTCGTTATAATATTCTTGGTTATTCTAAAATTCTATGGAGTTTCTAAATTTCTACATTTGAGATTGTTCCTAAACACATTTTCATCACCCAAGCAACTTTGGCTTCGGCTCTGATTCTTTAGTGAAACGTCGCCTTCTTCGTATTACTGAAGATCCATGGGGAAAATCTTTGCTATCTGTTATCGATAACACTTGTGATATATATATATATACATGTTTAACCTTTCTTTTTGAGTTCGTGTTCATAGGTAAATTATGTTATTTCTCCTTTGATTTTCTTCTGGAACAGCATGTTACTTACCTGAACTACCTTACATAACAATAAAATAGGCACGCAGAGTATAAAGTTTGCTGTGGTGGTACGGCGAGGGATGATTTACTGATTTATCCTTGACCACATGTAACATTGATGATCTGTACGCTTTATAAATTTTACCCACGAGATTGAAAATGTGATTCAGTCTATGAAGCACTTTCAGTTGTTCAAATAGAGATTGTGAATAAACAAGTAGTTGGAAGTTCTATGTCTTGCAATACCGACCCCCGAGACTATTATTCATCGTCTAAGTGCTGTGTCTATCATTTAATGTTATTTCAACTCTCCAAACTAAAAAAATTTAGAACATTTCACATTTCTTTTTCTATTCTCTGAAGTTAACTTCAGGAAACAATTTGCAACATCTTGCAACAAGAATGTTTCGAGAAAAGCAATGTAAGTCTGTTCTCTGCTTTTTTCAGATAAAATGTATTGCTTTCTATACGAGTTATACAACTAACTTAATGATTTTTACTCACTCTATCTAAAGATAACATACTGAGTGTGGAAAACACCTATATCTGCTGCATCCTTTAACCTAAAAGACATAAAGAAGAAACTGACAGTAAATTCCTCCTCAAACGTCTCTTGCGACGGTGTTTTAGAAAAGCTACGGATCGTCATCAAGTGTTCTTGTGGTACGGAGCAAGATGTTTCAAGAATAAAAATTTCATAATTCACTAGAATACAGCTGAAAAGATAAAGAAAAGGGAAGAAAAGTATCCGGAGAACGACTAATATCTTTCAAGGCGATTGACGAAACTGCAATTTCTGACGATAATATTTTTTCTTTTGTTTCTTTAAGAAAGAATCTTGCTAAGCAATTTATGCAACTAGAGAAAAGGAGATTAAATATTACATATTGCAAATCGCAAAAATGTTTCCATGCACATTTTCACTTCCGTTCCTCAGCAAAAGTGATGCAGGAGCATAGAAGATAAGAAATGTTGGCTAAAGTGGTTTCAAGGGAGAGATAAGTACACCCTTTGTATCAGTATTGAGAGCATGACAAAATGTTTCGTATCACATCCGATGCCGTAGCAACAAGGGAAATCTGAACTCCGGGGAAGAATTAGAGTATCGGTCATCTTGAGAAAGAGCATAGTGGTTTCACTATCAGAAGAAATTTTGTTAACAGGCGTAAGTTAAAAAGAGATAGCAACGACCCATTCTGTCAGCTGCCTAAATTCCACCAATGAGCGCAAACTTATACTTTTCTCCTGCAGGAACTGTTCGTTTCTAGCCTTTTTAACAACACTCAGAAATAATACGCAAAGTAAAGACAAAACCTGTTTGCAAACACTTTCACTAGTTATATATTTTATTGTTGTGAACAATTAAGTGCACACAAATGAAAGATTCCACTTGAAAATGTTTTAATGATTTGGAAATGCGTACATCAAGAGAAGGTGGCAAACGTACTCGTTGTTGAGTTATTCCAAATATGGTATCTCTCCAGGATAATTAGCAGTGACAATGATTTTTACACGAGTGTTATTTTTTAATGGCGACAGCCTTAGAACCATTGAAAATTACCATCTATATGAAAAACACTTTATATGATCCCCAATACTTCGCATTCCTTTGCGAGGGTCAAAAAAGGAATGATTCTTACGTGGTGCGACAACAAAAACAGCGTTTCCTGCTTAAGGAAAAATTTTCGGAAACAGATTAAAGAGTGATTTTTATTTGTATATCCTAAAACTTCTGTTTTAATATTGTATTTCAAAAATAAACTTTTTTGAAGATTGTACAGTTTGTCCTAGTGCTTTCGTAGAATATAATCTGAACGATGCATCATATGCAATATTATTTCACTTACTTCTAGTTTGCTATCTTAAAAACCATTCGTAACATCAAGCAAATAAGAATTCAATGCTTTTGGTTTGATATCCATCACAATTGTCACATACTCGCTGAAAGTTGTCATCGAAATCTCTTGGTCGCAAGTTATTGCAGGAAAGCGATAAAAGTGACCTATATTTATGATTTTCTTTTTGGATATGTAAAAAATGTTTCTCTGTTTTGAAATATTTTAGAAGATCTTTCAATCAGATTTGACAGTTTTCGTATTCGATTCATTTTGTTTTCATGAATTCACTCTTATCTCAAAACATTTCATATCTGATTTTTGGCTGTAATAGTTATTTAAAATAATAAATATATATTTTCATTCATGCAAACCTCGGCAGAGAAAAGCTAAAAAAAAAAACCATTTTAACGGTAATTTGATTCAATAAATTTATTTCAACAAAAAATACTTTGAAACCTTAGGCCTGCTTACGATAGTAGTTAATAAATTATCAGACATTTCGAAACCTTACAGTTTGACACTATTATCTGAAAACGGAAACATTTTCCTGTTTTTCAGTTATTTTTATCTTGGAATCTTGTTTTTCAATTTTCAGCTATTTTTGACATTTTCCTGTTTTTCAGCTATTTTTGACTTGAAACTTTTCTGCAGAGACATGCATTCCAGTAATCTGTGTACATGTCATTAAATAATCACATTCTTTTTATGTGCAAAGCATATCTTTGCCTGACTCCTGCTTAGAAATGAGATGCCTTCACATCACATATGTAGCCCTTGGCTCACACATTTACACGGAAGGAAGTTTTAAGATGGATTTATGTAATATAGCGAACGTATGCGTTAACCAGCATGGCATGCCAACAGCATGGAAACAGCATGATACGCTGATTAACGCCCGGGGTGTGAGCCAAGGGCTACATATGACGTCAATTCACCACCACGTTTTTCGTGGTGGTGAACGGACCTACGCTAGCAGGGCTGTCATATTATTCTCCAAGGATAAATGACCTCAATCTGCGTACTCCGTTTCTCGTGCGCTCGAGGAGATAGGAGTCGTAACAATACCCCCGCCCCCTTCACCCCCACCCTCATAAGTGTAGGATTAGCAACGAAGAAAGTAATACGGAACTCTGTCAATTATAAATTAACAGTGATTTGAACATCAGTACTTTAATGGTATTGTTTCTTCAACGTGAATGACAAAACCTTGGTAAACAAGATGGTCTAGGAATCGAATACTATTTACCGATCAATATATCAGACATTATGATGTCTAATGTTTTTTCTTGAAATAAACAATAAACCACGCGAATAACTACATTCATTCAAGAATCCAAGTTCACGACATTTGAACGTGTTCTGGAAGTGCAATAAAAGAACAGTGAATGAAATAGTGGACGGGTACATAAATCACATGTCTAGTAAAATTGTGCATTATTGAACCTTCATAAGGAACATACCAGAAGGAGAAATGTCATCTACTGTGATAGTTTTTCTTGTCATGAAGTATATTTTGTTAACGTAGCATTTAGTTCGTAGAGTTACATTCATTATTAAACCTATACGGAATTTCATTCATGTAGTTTTCACTGAGGTCGATTTAGTTACGTGGCACTGATTTTATATGCAAACTGGTAAATCAAATAAATCAAATCGTGAATATATGGCTGACTGAACACTACGTAAATCAGTTCTTAAATACTTCAGCAACAGTGAAGCAGGAGTCACCCAAGAAACTTCAAGGAAAAAGTTACTTACGGTTAGTCATTATTCAGCCAAACCATCTTTGGCACTCAACGAGGCACAACTACAACTCACTTTTCAATATTATTAACTTAATCCAACTAATGTGAATTAATAATCAGAACACTTGGTTAAGGAATAACACCAACACGAAAGATATAACACGCAGCCTTCAAATAAATGAAACTTCAATTAAACAACGCCACTTCCACGATTATAGCAATATCACATCCCCCATCTCCACACCTTTACTACTGCTCAAATATTACAGAGGGTGAGTCGAAAGTTTTGCAATATTTGCATAAACGCATGTGCTACGGGAGCATGTCACGTGTTTAAACTAGTTCAAGTCGCGCACTGTAGTCAGTCGAAAGGGATATAAAGTGGTAGTCGTTGCTGTGAACAACATTGCATGTCGTCGTTCTGTCTGTGGTTGGGACGCCTAAAAGATGAACAGCCACAACTGGCTAATTAGGGAACTTTTGCTTTACGAGTTTGAATCCGCCATAACGCTTCTCAAGCAACACGAAACATTTGTCACACGAAAGGGGGAGGTCCGTGGACCACAGCACCGCAATCAGATTATTCAAGAAATTTCGTTCAAGTGACATAAACCTCGACGATCACCCATGGCCAGGTACGCCGCGAACCGTGGATTCGGAGGCCGTGGCCCAGGACATAGAGGCAAATCCGACAACCAGCACTCGGAGATTATCACGCGAGCTGGGCATATCACAGACTACCAGGGTTCGTCACCTTCAGGACCTCGGCAAGGTCTACAGGAGCTGCCGCATTGTCCCTTACGAACTGACGCAAACCACCCAGTGGAAGTGTGGACGAAACTCCTAGAAAACCCGCTCGATGTATGTTTCATCAAGAGAATTGCTACGTGTGATGAAAACATGAGAAGTGGGTCTATTTCCGTGATCCTAACACAAACGGCAGTGGTTGAGCCCGGGCCAACTACCTGAATCTGTTGCCTAACTTGGGCGCTTCGAGCACAAGGTGATGCTCTGCTCCTGGTGGAATTTCAAGGGGATAATCCATTACGATTTTGTTCCAGACGGTCTTGCCATCAACGCCAACCTCCCTCTACTTTGAACAGCTGGAGCGGATGTATGCCGATTTGGAGGAGAAGTGACAACGCTCGGCCTCATATCGCGCGAACGACCCGCGCAGAACTCCAGAAAATTGAGGGTATCGAACTGATGCCACACCCAGCATATAGTCCGGATCTAGCCCCGTCGAATTATTGCTTACACTGATTCATGGCCCACTTCTTTTGCGGGCGGCATTTCAACAACCAGGAGGAGGTGGCAGCTGGGGTGAAGGAGTTCTTCGCCTCGAAGGACAAGAACTAGTAACACCGCGGAATCGAAGAACTGGCAGACAGATGGTTAAGCTTTCGTCGTTAAGGTTTGTGTGAAGACATAAAGTGATCCAAATATTGCAAAACGTTTGACTCACCCTCTGGAAATGTGATCTGTGCAGAGTTCATTATTCGCGGCAGCACATTTGTAAGATTTGCTTTCCCCACTTTATCTGTGATGCTCATTTCTAGTACACCGGATTTCATAATTTATTTTACGCAGAATGCCACAATTCATTGAATACGATTATACTGTATAATTACTGTCGCATTTTGTTTGGCGTTCTTGATTCTTACCATTACGCATTTCATCTCTGATTATATGTATATTTTAGTAGAAGCATTTGAAGTTTGGACTTTTTTGACGCACTGCTGTTAGTGTTCCGTTTTCTGCCCTTCCTGGTAGAGCTATTACTTCGAACTTTTAATTATCCAGTATTTAATGGGATCTAAGAACTAAACATTTTTGCATGACAATAATTCATGATGTGATTTTGACTTGAAATAATTAGTTAATTCTAGAACCCAATTTTTCGTTCTCCTTGAGACGGTATTTTTAAGTTTCATAACCTTTTAATTTGTTTAGGTAATGTTACATGTGCATATCTCTTTCAGAGCAAGTTGATTCGGTTTTCTGTTTTCACTTTTTGCACTGTTTTCGTATAAACTATAAAATTTCAAAAGATCACAAAGTTATACTTAAGTGCTCCCTCTTTTGTTGTAGACTATTAAAAGTTCTAACATTAGAATCAGAAACCCATGAGTGCCTATTTAGTTGGACAAGTCGAAAAATCACAATTTCCCCAGCCTGGTGAAAGTTGATACTACTATGAAGTTGATACTGCCATTGAACAGGTTGATATAGTAAAAAATCCTAAAGCAAACAATCTTGATTAAGTCCAAATCAAAATTTTCAGTGTTAACATTACGATAACTTATAAGTAGTGCGTAATAAATTATTCTGGGTTGCTAATGCTTTCTTGAAAACGGCTTACTTCAAATTTTGAACGTCAGATCACTTTCACGGTCTTCAGACAAAACCTCAACACCTAATTCGCATTGGACACACCTGTACAGACCTCAAAAAAAAAAAAAAAAAAAGCCACCCCGTTAACTTTCGAACCATTTGCCGCTGATAAACAAGTAAGGTACCGTTGGAAAGCACTCAAAGGGAACTTTCACGTGATGTCAAGAAAAATGCTAATTAAGCTAATTAACATAATAACATGTTAATTAGCTCACTATCTCCGAATTTTTCCATATAAGGGGTATGTTATTTTATGCGCATTCTATTTAACACATGGAAAAACTCCTAAATCTTAAATATCGTCCAAATCGGAAAATTAACAGCGAAGATATTTGCAAGTAAAGTTAGAAGGGGCATTCACATATCTACATCTGGAAATCACACCTGGAATGTTTCCTTCCCAGCAAGAGAGTGATAATGCTGGAAAGCCTGCGTCTTCCGCGAACCTCCTCCGACAAATTGAACGCAGACGAGCAAATGCCCAGGAACGGAGTTCATTTACTCTTACCGTTTCCTTCATAACAACTTCATTTATTCGTGCTAATGACTTGAATTAATGTTAGAATAAACAGTATGTGTTTTCCTAATAATGGAAAACCAGAATCTATGCAAGCTGAAATTTGTTTTGAATATTCTTGTTTCCGATCATTACACTTTCTCGAGGCACTGAGTATTCGCGTATCACTGAAAGGTTGTTTCATAATAGAAAATTGAAGCCGAGCCACTAAATCCGATTTTTCAGAACGTCTTTTGCCGAAAAAGATCGTATGTGTTATTGATTTGTCCGTACATCCGTCTGTAGACGACATATTTTTGCAACTATTAGTCCGATTTGAGAAATTCGTTTTGCATTGGGAAGCTTGAAATGTGCGAATGATGATCCGTTATTTCTTTTTGATTTTTACGACGCGCAATTTTGCCGCTAGAGGTCGTAAACGCAGATGATATCGAATTCGAAACACATTTTATTACATATATTTGCTTCTAAACATCCGAATGAAAAAAATCTTTTACAATTCGATTCCATTTATGTCGAAATGCATTAATGGTATTGTCACTTTTTCAAGTTACGCATAGATTTTACGCTTGGGAGCGTAAAAGTAAACTGCGTTTCCCCGATATCTGAATTTCTAAAACTCCGATTTGAGAAAATTTTTCTTCAGTGGATGCAGCTCCTGCAGGAAAATCTTTTGCATATAAATTCTAATTTTTTGTAAAGAACGGTTGGGGCGTAAGTGTTAATTTCTGCTTCTGATGATTTACAGCTCAATCTGAGCTTTTGAAATCTGGATTGAAAAAGTTCGTTGTGGACTGATACCACTCAAGTCAATAAATTTTTTCAGAATGTTTTCTTCTTAAAATAATGCATGGTTTCTCCGCCAGGGAGAGTAGATGTATATCATATTTTTGATAATATATCTGCTTCTAAGAGTCCAAATTGAAAAATTCCTCTTTTGTTACTTATAGTTTCTGATGCAAAATGTTTTTCATATAATTCCAAAAGTTTCAAGTAATTCCTAGATTTTCCGCTAGGGGTGTTACGGTAAATTGCGTTTTTCCAGATATCTCTGCTCCTAAAACTCCCATTAGAAAAATTCTTCCGGTATCCCATACAGCTACTGATGGGAAATGTTTTTGCATATAATTTCCTATATTTGGTAAATAACAGTTTGGCCACCAGGGGAGTAAGTTTTTATTTCTGCTTCTGATGTATTTGCATCTATATCGGACATCCTGAAAACTCGATTGAAAAAATTCTTTCTTGGACCATTTCGCTCTCTCTGGGAAACATTTTCAGAATACCTTTTTCTTAAAATAATGTATAGTTTTTCCGCCAGGGGGCGTAGATACATATCTTATTTTTGTCAATAGCTTTGCTCTTAAGAGTCCGATTTTTAAAATTCTTTCTTTGTTCGAGAGCATATTACTGCGAAATGATTCTCATGCAATTTTAAATTTTTCGTAACGCAGAAATCTGCCACGAGAAGGCATAAGCTGACATTTCTGTTTACAGCAATATCTGAGGGACGAAAACCTGATTGGAAAACTTCTTTGTTCAGTCAGGTTCTAAATATGTGCAAATTCTGTGAGCGTATTTTCTTACCAAAATAAGGCAAAATTTCACCGCTAGGGAACGCCAATGATTTTCTTAATATCTTTGCTTTTAAATGTGCGATTTAAAAAATTCGTCTAACATGGGGGCGCCATTTACCTTGCGGAACACTTTAGGTTAGTAATTAGGGCGTTTTATAGTTCACAGTTCTGTCGCTAGGTGATGCTTGTGTACTTCTGTTTGCAGCTGTATCTTCGTTTTTAGAAACCCTATTGAGAAATTGCTTTTCTTACTGTATGTTATTCACGACAATAGAGATGTGGAACATATAAAGATATTATTATTCTTTGAATAATTGCACAGATTTCCCGCTAGTTAGTGTAAGGACCAATGTTTTTTTTCTCGCTATCTCTGCTTGCGGGAGACATATTTGAAAATTCGAAAAGTTATTTTTCCTTATCATAGCTTTTACAATGAAGAATATTTTAAGCCTACTTTCAACTTTACTATTATGCTAAATTCTTGTGCTAGAAGGCGTAAAGTTATATTATGTTTCTCTCTATACTTATTCTTTTAATTGTTCGATTTGAAAATCTGTTTGTCTCTGATATTCTTCTGCTGTGCGAAAATTTTTGAGCGATATTTGTTAATTTTTGTAACGTACGTTTTAGACGGTGTTAGAAGTAATGTAGCTGTTTCTGTTTTTGAATGTTTTACTGATTGTAAAAATGCGGTTGATATTTTCTAAATAAGTAAACAAATACATCGCTCTTTCCACGTTCCAGAAACACATAGTAACCGAAAAATTGTTATTCGGTCACCGCCGGGGAAATGCCATGTATTTGTTTTCACCGCCGTGGAAAGAGCGATGTATTTGTTTATTAACTGACGCCACGTATGTGGAGGATTTTCACTTTTGATATTTTCTAACTGGTTGCATTGACTTTGAATAATTTTGAAAAATTCAATTCGCGTCAGAAACGGTTCAAAAGATGTGCTCATTACAACTGAAAATTCGGTGTCATCCTTCTTTTTATTTCAAATATTTGGAAGGCACAAATTTAGAAAACGAGGATGTAAATATCTAATATAACTTGAAATACGTATAAAACTCTATGCTGCTTGCCATTAGTCACGTATTACCAGAACCAGATGAAAAGTCCACATCCGAGCCGGGCACAGCCACACATGAACATAGAGTACAAATAGTCTAAATTAGTGCAAGGACTGGTTCGACCTAATGAAATAAACTCGCAAATATAGTTTATGCTCTACTCTGATATACCTAACATTAAAATGGTTCTTTGTCACAATGATTAAAGTCGTCAACTCTTATATACTGGTATATACCATGGAATATATAAGGACTAGCGCTGCTGTTAACCTACTGAATGGTTACAGATTAATGTCTACGTGCACCAAAAGACACATGACATGTTTGGTTTCACTTACCCAAAATCCACTATTTAAGTAAATTTGGGCATTAGTACAGTTAAAAGGATTCAGATGCTTGAACCATGCCCTATTTCGAGAATTTCTCAAAATAGGGCATAGTTCAAGCATTAGTCGTCCGTGGCATTTCGTAATATATAGCACATCAATGTGTTCCCAGTGGAACACATTGAGAAAAGATTGACAACTCATTCGGAACACATCGAGAAAGTAATTCCGGAAAATATATTCGCAGTGTGCTACGAGAGTGTTCCATGCTTTTGCCACGAAGTGTCTCCAATGTATTGTGTAACAATACTAGTATCTTCTATCATAAAACATTTTGTGGTGGAAAGAGTTTTGATAACACATGCGGAACACGTTGATACACATTCGGAACACTTTGGCATGATATGAAGAACGCAATGGTCACCCAAGTTTTGGAAATGGATTTCGCAAAATGCTACGAAAGTGTGGGATCTATTCAAAATGATTTGTTATTTTCCACCTCAAAACTCACTTTTATTACATAGTTATCGTGCTTAACAAACAAATTAATGGAAACAGCTATGTCTCGTAATTTAAATTTGCACCTCTCATATAATAATTCCATGTGTCAATGTAAACGTTTGTCCAATTTTGTCGCCCACAACGGACGCGTATACCACTTTGCTTTGTTGTTATAGCAAAAAGGACCGATTTTCAATAGCTGCTGGTGTAACGCCATTCATCTAAATCATTCTGACATGACGTCAGAGATGCATTACGTCACACGATTTACGTCACACAATCAAATCTTTTGAAACAGGAAAACGTTACGTCATGAATCTTAATTCTACTTTGTTGTTCAAAAACGACATATAGAATTTTTCGTTTAGAATCCTATCGTCTGCCTGTCTGTCTGTTAACTCTTTTTATATCCACTTTTGGTGATAAGTACCTCCCAATTCTTTATTCGGAAGGGGAATTGTCTAATTTCCCACGTTAACCAGACGGCTTGGGAAATGCATTTTTCTGCTACTGCCAGCATAAGGAGAAACAGACAAAGTGCATCCGGGATCTACTTGACAGGAAACCATCTACGCATTGGCGTCCTCAAGCCCAGGGAGGCTGTGGAAAACCCCGGAAAAATCGCAGACTGGATGGCCGGCAGGTCCGAGATTCGAACACCCGACAAGCATTCTGTCGTATGAAATTTAATTTTAAGATTTCCCTTGCGAACCTAAAATATTTATTTTAGATTATGAAACCTGTTTCTTTTCGCCTTTCAGTCTAAAAACTGAGAATTCCAATAAATTTATAATAACAGTGTGTTTTTATTATTTCATGCGCATGCTGAAGAAACATGATTTGGGAACTTGCTTTTTCCTTTTTCTTTAAACTATGAAATTCTCAGAATATAACTAATTTTTTTTTCACAGAGTATAACCAGTTATTATTTTATTTATTTTTGATGAAGGACTTAAAAAGAAAACAAAAAGAAAAGAAAAAAATAGATCCGTATTAAACTACACTAAGTAAGCTTAATGATCCAAACGCTACTGGTTACAGTTATTTTCTTAACCGGTAATCGGAAACCTCTAATGCCGAAAAAGCGATTTGCATACAGATCAAAGCTACGCACGTAGATTCGGCTTCTGTATTGCAGCGAAAGGCAGTTGCGTATTGTATATTGCAGACAGTTTAAGCAGTATAACTACAATGGAAAATATCAATGAATCGGGACAATAAGCAAATAAATGCTGATTACACCCTAATTCCAGACGGAATGTATACAAGAGCAAATCTGCGATGTAAAAAATCAGGCACACGGATTCACTCGCGCAAGAAACAATTTGCAATTTTCATTTGCATGACCATAGTTTCATAATTTGACGATACAGAAAACACATTTATACGAAGCTTTCGTTTTATGGAACGTACTGTTTATTTGCATTTTTAAATTAAACAATATGCAGGAGTCAGCTATGTAACCAATAGAAAAAATAAATATGTAACAGCAGGAACTACGTCGTAAGTTATGTTATTTTCGTGCAAAATTATTAACTTATAATGTTCATTAATAAAAGTTGCAATTACGCATTGGATTTCCTCAATTCCATGGTTTCCGTCTCGTATTAACACAGCTTCAGTATCAAACAATGTCATGTAGAAGCACTTTCTCCTAAGTGTTTATAAGTACTGCGAGGTAAACCTTTCTACACCAAGTAGAGGAAAATATGTTTTTTTATGCACGGCCTTTTAATGGATGTACGCTTGAATTTTCGCGTATATCCCAGCAAGGTTTTATGCTATCACGCTGTAAATTTGGGTTTAGAGGTTTTAAAATATTTTCGCATCGCATGGACTATATTTATTTGATATGGTCATAATTCTTTTTTTCATGATCCCATTTCATAATTTATAATTCCCTTAATATACCAGTTCTGTTCTTATATAACGGCTCATATTATCTGGGCCTTTTTGTGTTTTGCTGTTGCAACACCGAATCACTGCATCTGTTCTCGATTAGATGATACAAACCATAAACAATTTTCGCAGTTTAACATTAGTGGCATCTTTTTTCCGTAGCACACTGTACACTTATTTATTGGTCGATTCGCATAAAATTTGGAATTTGACGGTTTTATTATGTGCTGAACAGAATGCGAGTAAAATAACATACCTTTTATACGGAAAAATTCGGAGATAGAGAGCTAATTAGCGTGTTCATTAGCATAATTAGCATGTTTCTTCACATCACATGATAGTTCCCTTCAAGTCATTTCCAACAGTACCTTACTTGTTTACTTGCGACAAACGGTTCGAAAGTTAAGGGGAGGGTGTCTCGTGTTTTTTTCTTTTTATGTCTGTACATGTATGTAGAACTGTCATTTCCGAAATATACGAGGGTTGTTGAATAAGTAGCGAGAATTTCTTCCTGAAAAACTCAAAACATTATATACCTAAAAATAACTGTCGCCAACGTTTAACAGCGGTCCCATCGTTGCACGAGTCCTACTATTCCTGTGGAATGGAAGGAGGCAGGCTGCTGCAGCAACCATCCACAGCTTCACGCAACTGATCATCCGAAGTAAAACGTTCGACTTTGAGAAATTTTTTCATAGGTCCAAATATCTGAAAAACGTAAGGCGATAGGTCAGGACTATACGCCGGATGTTGAAAGACTTCCCAGGGAAAGAGCTGTAAAGTCCTTTACGTGGTAATTGTCGTATGCCGCTGGGCGTTACTGTGCAGAAGCACAATACCCCGAGTGAGGTTGCCAGGTCTCTTGTTTTTGATGGCTTGCCAAAGCTTCACTAAAGTTTGACAGTATCGTTCGGCATTGTTGGTTGATATTTTTGGTAGCTGCTTAAAAAGCAATGGTCCTGGATGGCTAAAGAGCAGGGTTAACATCCCCTTGCCTGAGGAAATGGTGGACTGTGATTTCCTCGGTGATGCCGATGATGCATGTTTCCATTGCATGCTCTGGCGTTTCGACTCTGGCTCGAAATGATGATACCAGCTTTCGTCCCCAGCAATAATGTGTAGCTGGAAATATTCACCTTCTTCATGGTAGCGGAACAGATGCTGTATCGTTGACTTATGTATCGTTGCTGTAACTGTATCGTTGACTTATGTATCGTTGCTGTAACTGTATCGTTGACTTATGTATCGTTGCTGTAACTGTATCGTTGACTTATCTATTCATCGGACAAATATTTCAGTACCCACGTGGTGCAGACCTTACGATATTCAAGGTGCGAATGCATGATTGTATGGACAGTTCCGATGCTCACACCCGCACTGTTCGCCAGTTCTCGTATCGTGATTCTTCGGTTGGCCTTCACTGCAGCACCCACACGTGCAATTGTCGTCAATGAAACAGCACGACGTGGTGCTCCTGATCTTGGCTGGTCTGCAGTGCTTCTTCGTCCATCATTAAAGATCTGGCACCACCGCATTACAGTACTGCGTGGAAGTCAAGCAGGCCCATACACTAGCTGCCTGCATTTGTTTGTGAATTTCGCTTGGTGTCGTTTTCTGCGCTTTCAAAAACTGAATTACAGTATATTGAGCAACTTTGCACGTATCCGTCTCCTACGAGAGAACAATAAAATTAGTCCAGCACGTCACACGGCTTCCATGACAAACAAATTGCAATGTAGTTGCATAGGCTTTAAATCACCTGTACACTATCGCCACCCATTGACAAAATTAGGAAGCCCAAAAGCACTCCAACCAAAGAGTCTGACTACTTATTGAACAACATTTATAGATGAGTACACTTTCTGCAACAAAAACTCGGAATCCAAACTTATCCAGGTTTTGCAAGCTGAATAATGGCTTAAGACACGCGAAACACAAGGCATCTTTATCATCATATGACTCTGTTTCATTTTAGCCGCGTTCCGAACTTCTTCTTGGTGCTATTTCTTTCTTTTATCCCTTGAATTCTTTTTCAGTCTGATTTTCATCTTTTTAGCACGTCTTTTGTAAAGGAGATCGAGCTTATGTTATCGGTTTGTCCGTCCGTCCATCCGTCTGAGGATGCAATGTCTTGGCAACTTTTAGCCCAATTTAGAAAATTATTTTTGCGCTGGAAAATTTAAAATATAAGAATAGGGATGTGAGAATAGGTATTGCGTTTTTACGATGCATAACTTCGCCGGTAAAGTGAGTAAATGCAGATGATATCGAATTCAAAATATATTTTATTTCATTTTTTTGCTTCTAAATATCCGATTGAAAAATTATCTTTCCTTTCAATGCCATTTATATCAAAAACTATTTTAGACACAGTTTCTTTTTCAATTAATGCGTAAATTTTCCGCTAGGGGTAGTAAAGGTAAATTGCGATATCCTCGACACCTCTGCATCCAAAAGACCGATCGGAAAAATTCTTCCTACACCGGAAACAGCTTCTGTTTAGAAATATCTTGCATATAATTTCAAATTTTTGGTAGGGAATGATTTGTCCACCAGGGGGCATAATTGTTTCTGGTCCTGATGCATTTGCAGCAAAATATGAACTTTTAAAAATTCGACCGAAAATTTTATTTCGTGGACCGATACCGCTCACCTCAAAAAACCTTTTGAGAATACCTTCTTAAAATAGCCCAAAGTTTTTGCGCCGCTGGGCGTAGAAGAATATCTTATTTTTGGCAATGTCTGTGATTCTAAGAGTCCGATTTGAAAAATTATTTCTTTGTTAGAGAACATTTCCCGTGAGAAATGTTTCTCAGATATTTCAAAATTTTCAAGTAAAGCATAGATTTTCCACTAGGAGGCGTAATGATAAACTACGTTTTCCCTGATATCTGTACTTCTAAAACTCCAATTTAAAAAATTCTTCCTAAATAGGATACAGCTCCTGATGGGAAATGTTTTGCATATATTTTCTAATTTTTGATAAAGAACGGTTTTGCCACCAGGGAGTGTAAGTGTCTCTGAACTGCTTCTGATGTATTTGCAGCAAAATCTAAGCTTCCGAAAACTCGATTGAAGAAATTCTTTCGTGACACTACACCGCTCACCTCGGAAAACCCTTTGAGAATACCTTCGGCTTAAAATAGCACATAGTTTCCCTGCCAGGGGGCGTAGATGTATATCTTATTTTGTCTATATCCCTGATCTTTAGAGTCCGAATTTAAAAAATTATTTCTTTGTTGGAGAGCGTTTCCGCTGCGAAATGTTTCTCATGTAATTTCCAATTTTTCTTAACTCACGTGGGCCACTAGAGAGCGTAAGTTCATGTTTGCATTTACATCAATATTTGCGGGACTAAAAACCCGATATAAAATTTTTTTCGGTCAGATATTACTAAAAATGAAAACTCTCTGCGTATATTTGGTTCCCAAAATAAAATTTCGCCTCTAGTGGGCGCCAGTGTTTAATCTGTTTTTCTTAATATCTCTGCGTCTAAATGTTTGATTTAAAATTTTTTTCAACACTGGCTGCCATTAACCTTGGGGAACACTTTAATGTCAGTATTTGAGGCGTTTTGTATTTCAAAGTTCTGTCGTTAGGTGGCGTTTGTGTGCTTCTGTTTGCAACTGTATTTTAGCTTCTGAAAACTTTATTGAAGAATTTATTTTTTCCTGTATGTCATTAGCTACAATACATATGTGAAAAATTATCCTCTGTAAATAATGCACAGATTTCCCGCTGGGGGACGTAAAGGTCAATGCCTTTTTCCTTCGCAATCTCTTCTTCCCGGAGTCGTAATTGAAAAGATATTTTTCTTCAGCATAGTTTTTTTCACGAAGAATATATTTTCGCCGATTTTCAACTTTTCCATTATGCAAAATTCTTTGCTAGAAGACGTAGAGTTATATCACGTTATCTTTATTTCTTTATTTACCTGTTCGATTTGAAAATCTTTTTGTTTCTGATACTTTCCTGCTGCTACGAGAAACTTTTGGTCCGCCATTTGTTAATTTCCGTAACATACTTTTCAGCCGCTGGTGGAAGTAAGTAGCTGTTTCTATTTTTGGATGTTTTATTGATTGCAGAAATCGGGCTGATTTTTTTCTAACCGGATGCATTTACTTTGAAAAACTTTGGTAAACTTAACTCGCGTCAGAAAGGATTCAAAAGACGTGCTCATTACAAAAACAAAATTCAGTGTCATCTTTCTTATTTAGTCTTTTCATCATTGGTGAAAATCAGCCTGTCACCATTAGGCCTACGATTATTTCGTCTCTTATTCATTTCTTGTTCCAATGATTTCGCCAACTTTTTGTTCCTCTCTCTTCTTTTGATCGCTGTCTGCTGTGTCCTACCCGCGTTTCGTTTCTCAATCTCTTTTTTGACTAGGTTCTCCATATGAACTTATGTTATGTCACTCATTGTTTGCTTTTCCCATTTTTTTCTCGTCCACCTGCTTTAGAATAGGGACCATATTACTGTACAAAAAATGAAAAATTATCATGAGTAGAGTATCTACTTTCCTCATTTAAAACGTACCTGTTTGTCCCAAACGACGCCATTACATTTTAATCATGATACAGTGAGAGAGAGAGAGAGAGAGAGAGAGAGAGAGAGAGAGAAAGAGTACACATAAAAATCAACTACATCAAAATTCTCTTAACATCAGCACAAAAATAAGACCACAATCCGAAAGAATGGCAAAAGTTTCTCCAAAGTATTTTACATGACTTCAAGTAATAACAACAAGAAATATGACACTGAATTTTCGGTTGTAATGAGCACGTCTTTTGAATCCGTTCTGACGCGAATTAAATTTATTAGAGCTATTCGAAGTCAATGGAACCGGTTAGAAAATGATCAACCGGTTTCTGCAATCCATAAAACATCAAGAAACAGAGACATCTGCTTAGTTTCACCAGAGGCTAAAAAGCACGTTACGAAGATTAACAAATGGCACTCAAAAAGTTTATCATAGCACAAGGAAGGTATCCGAGACAAAGATATTTCCAAATCGAACATATAAAAGAAGAAATATAGAAAAGGAAACATGATATAATCTAAGTCTGCTACCAGAAGAATTTTGCATAATGGAAAATGTGAAAATAGGGGAAAATATTTTTCATCGAAAAAGCTATGCTAAGGAAAAAGGACTTTTCAAATACGTCTCCTGGAAGCAGAGGTAGCGAAAAAAACATGCTTCGATCTTTAACCACCTACCAAAAAATCTTTGAATTATATAAAGAAGATAATGTTCCACATAAAGCTCTATTGTAGCGAATGGCATACAGTAAAAAATAAATTTCTCAATAGTGCTTTTAGAAGCTGCGATACAGCTGCAAACTGAAGTACACAAACACCACCTACGGACAGAAATGTGAAATATAAAATTCCTCATATACTAGCTAAAAGTGTTCTTCAAAGTAAATGGTATCCGGTGTTGAAAGAAATTTTTAAATCGGCTATGTAGAAGCAGAGACATTCAGAAAAACAAATTAAGCGTTTGCGCCCCCTAGTGACGAAATTGGACGTTATTTCGGAAAGAAAATACGCACACAGTGTTTGCTTAGTTAGCAGTATCTGACTGAACAAAAAAAAACGTTTGTCAATCGTGTTTTTAGTACCGATGATATTGCTGTAAACGGAAACACGAGGTTACGCCCTCTGGTGGCAGACTTTTGCGTTAAGAAAAATTTGAAAATATATCAGAAACATTTTTCAGCTGAAACGATCTTCAACAAAGAAAGAATTTTTCAAATCGGACGCCTAGAAGCGCAGCTATGTAAAAAAAAAAAAAAAAACTCTGCATCTACGCCCCCTGGCGAAAAAACCATGTATTATTTTGAGAAGAAAGCATTCTCGAAAGGTTTTTTCGATGTGAGCGATATCGGTACACGAAAGCATTTCTTCAATCGAGTTAGGAGCTCGGATTTTGCTGCAAATACATCAGAAGAAGATATTAATACTAAACCTTGCCCCCCTCCCCACAGGTGGCCAAACCATTCCTTTACAAATATTGGAAATTATATGCAAAACATTTCCCATCAGGAGCTGTATGCGATACAGGAAGAATATTTCAAATCGGAGTTTTAGAAACCGAGATATCGGGGGAAAGGCAGTTAACCTTTACGTTCCCTAGCGAAAAGTCTATTACTTATTTAAAAATTTTGAAATTATATGAAAAACATTTTGCACCGGAACCGCTATCCAACAAAGAAGAAATTTTCAAACTCGACTCTTAGAAGCAGAGATATTGAAAAAAATACGATGTATATCTACGCCCCCTGGCGGAGAAACCACGCATTATTTTAAGAAGAAAATATTCCGAAAAATTTTATCGACGTGAGTGGTATCGGTAAACGAAAGAATTTTTTCAATGGAGATTTTAGGAACTCAGATTTTGCTGTAAATGCATCAGAAGCAGAATTTAACGCTTACGTCTTCTGGTGGTCAAACCATTCTTTACAAAATACAAGAAATAATATGCAAAGCATTTTTCAGCAAGAGCTGCATCCGCTGCCGAAAAATTTTTCAAATCGGAATTTGAGAAGCCAAGATATTGGGGAAAACGTAATTTACTTTTACGCCCCTAGAGGAAAGTATATGAGTTACTTGAAAATTTTGAAATTATATGAAAAACATTTCGCACCGGAAACTGTATCCAACAAAGAATAAATTTTTCAAATCTGATCATTAAAAGCACAAATATTGACAAAAATGAGATATACATCTACGCCCCCTGGCAGAGAAACCATGCATTATTTTAAGAAGAAAATATTCTGAAAAGTTTTATCAACATGAGTGGTATTGGTCCACGAAATAATTTTTTCAATCGAGATTTTAGAAGCTTAGATTTTGCTACAAATGCATCAGGAGTAGAAATTAAAGCTTACACCCAAGATGGCCAAACTATATTCTAACAAAAATTAGAAATTATATTCAAACGATTCGATTATCTATAAAGAGCTGTATCCGCTGCAGAAATATTTTTTCAAATCGAAGTTTAAGAAGCAGAGATATCGGGGGAAACGCAATTTACTTTTAAGCCCCCTAGCTGAAAATCTGTGCGTAACTTGAAAAAAGTGACCATACCTAAAACGGCCTTCGACATAAATGGAATCGGAAGGTAAAAGAATTTATCCAATCGGATGTTTAGAAACAGATATATGAAATAAAATGTATTTTGAATTCAACATCATCTACATTTTCCCTTGCGGCGAAATTGTGCATCGTATAAAAAAATCCTCATTCGCACATTTCAAGCTTCCCAATTCAAAAATAATTTTTGAAATCGATAGGGTGTCTACAGACACCCTATCGATTTTAAAATTATTTTATTATATTAGTGTCGACAGACGGACGGATGGACGGACAAACCGATAGCATAAGCACAACCTTTTTCATAAAAGACGTGCTAAAAATATTTACTTTACACTATGAGAAACAGGGGTGGTAAATTCAGGTGATGCGTAACATCACAGCCTCTCCTTGACAAATGTCAACCCCGCCTTCTCGTGGTGCATCCTGTTCCCACTAAAGGGGCTCTGACGACCTCCCATAGCGGTATAACTATGCCATAGGGATTAGAGGAAATTCTATCCCACACTCACCAACCCGCTTGGCCAGCGTGGTGAGTTATGGCCAAACCCCTCCAAAATGATTCCACAACTTAAATCTTGGCCCTCAGTCTCCGGCAGCTGGAATGTACCTGGCCAAGGCAGCGGCCAGTGCGACATGAAGGCAGAGGGTGCTAAGAATCCCCGGAGGACCGGACTAGGCTGCCATCGGATGCTGACCTTGGCTACTTACAATGGACGCTCCCTATCTTCTGATTCAAGGCTTCTTGAATTGGAAGAGGAACTACAAAGGATCAAGTGGGACATCGTGGGGCTAAGTGAGGTAAGGAGAAAAGGAGAAGATCTCATCGAACTGAAAAGTGGACATCTCTTCTACTATCGTGGGACAGATACTGGCAGAACTAGTGGTGTTGGATTTATAATAAACAAGAAACTGAAGGATAAAGTTGTAGAAGTTGAAAGTTCCTCTGACAGAGCTGCACGACTTGTTATCCAACTCTCGAAAAGATACCAGGCTCAGATTATTCAAACTTATGCACCCACCACAAGTCATCCTGAAGAAGAAATTGAAGAATTTTATGAGGAAATTTGTCATCTAAATAATAAAGGTAAGCAGCACTTGAAAATAATTATGGGAGATTTCAATGCAAAAATAGGGCAACGGCAACAGAATGAAACGTCAGTAGGTAAATTCGGTCATGGCAACAGAAACCAGCGTGGAAATACTCTCGTTGAGTTTGCAGAGGCAGAAGGGTTTTTCATCTTGAACTCCTTCTTCAAGAAAAAGCCACACAGGAAATGGACATGGAGACATCCAAATGGGACGACAAGTGAAATTGATTTTATTATGTGTAACAAAAAATTCGTCATAGAAGACTGCAGTGTGCTAAACAAGTTTAACACAGGTAGTGACCATAGATTGGTGAGATGTAAGATGCACCTCAACACTAAACTTGAACGTGGCAAGCTCATAAGACAAACAAAATCTATTGACATAACCAACCTTAAAAAACACCATAATACCTTCAAGTTAGAACTGAAGAACAGGTTCTCTGCTTTAGAAGGCCTAACATCGGAAGAAGTGGACATCTCTGAAGTTAACAGAAAAGTAACCAAAGCTCTTATGGAAACAGCAACAAAATTAGCTGGGTCTAAGAACAAGTTGCATGTGAACAAATTATCAGGAAAAACCAAAATGTTGATGCAAAAAGAAGAGAGATGAGGACAACTAAAGAAGATGTGACTTCCAAAGTGGAATATATAGAGCTATGCAAGACTCTAAGAAAAAGTATCACTGAAGACGTAAGGAAATTCAACTGTGAACTAGTGAGGAAAGCAATTGAAAACAACCAAAGCCTAAAGATAGCAAAGGGACATCTCAGTAAGGGAAGAAAACAGATTATGGCACTGAGAAAAGAAGATGGTTCTGTAACAAGAAATAGAGGCGAAATTTTGACAAGAGTGAAATATTTCTACTCCAAATTATATGAAAGGGATGATATATGCACTCCAGACATCATGAAAGATACCAGTACCAGAGTTCCTCCAGTCCTTCCAGCAGAAGTTGCACATGCAATCAAGAACATGAAGCGAGGAAAAGCTCCAGGAGAAGATGGAATTACTGTAGACATCATACAAGAAGCAAGTGGAGAAATCGAAACAGTACTCGCCCAAATGTTCACTCGATGCCTTAATGAAGGAAAGATTCCTGAGGATTGGAACACCGCTACAATGATCCTGCTACATAAGAAAGGTGACATTGAGGATCTCGGAAACTACAGACATATCAGCCTCCTATCAGTAGTTTATAAAATCTTCACTAAAGTTCTTTCACACCGCTTGAAGGTAACACTGGACATGGTTCAACCGAGAGAACAAGCTGGATTCAGGAGTGGCTACAGCACAATAGATCATATCCACGTGCTGAGAGAACTAATTGAAAGAGCGAGGGAATATGAACTTCCATTGTGCATGGCTTTTATCGATTATGAAAAAGTCTTTGATTCGGTGAAACCATCAGCAGTTACAATGGCTCTGAAAACCTGCGGTATTGAAGATGCATACATTAATATTATTAATAACATCTATGAAAATGCAAGTGCAAAGATTAGGCTGTTTGAAAATACAACACACGTAAAAATTGGAAAGGGAGTGAGACAAGGTGACACCATATCTCCGAAGCTCTTTAATGCCACATTGGAGGGTGTTTTTCAGTTGCTGAGCTGGGAAAACAAGGGGATAAAGATTAATGGAGATTATCTAACCCACCTTCGTTTTGCTGATGACGTAGTCATTTTTGCAACTACCCCATCAGAGCTGCAGAGTATGATCCAGGAACTTGCTGACAAGAGTAAAAAAGTGGGATTAAAAATGAACTTTCAGAAGACAAAAGTGATGTTCAATGCTTTTACAAGAAATGAAGATTTATCGATTGATGGAGAAAAGCTGGAGATAACAGACACGTACGTCTATCTTGGACAGCAGATATCAAGTGAGGGTCACATTGATGAAGAAATTAATCGGCGTACAAAACTTGCCTGGAGAGCTTTTGGAAGAAACAGCATAATTTTCAAAAGCAATATGCCATTATGTCTTAAAAGAAAAGTGTTTGATCAATGCATCCTTCCAGTGCTTACGTATGGTGCAGAGACGTGGACCTTAACTAAAAGAGACATACAAAGGCTGCAGACAACGCAAAGTAGCATGGAGAAGTGCATGCTTGGTGTAACCAGGAGAGACAAGAAGACGAACTCGTGGATCCGAAAAATGACAAGAGTGGAAGACATCATGATCAGAGTTAAATCCCTGAAATGGCAATGGGCTGGACATACTGCCAGAAGGACAGATCATCGATGGACAGTCGAAATTTTAGATTGGATTCCAAGGGACAGGAAAAGACCCAGAAGAAGACCACATGGGAGATGGGTGGATGAAATTCGAAAGTATGCAGGGGTGACATGGAGGAGACTGGCACAAGACAGACCGTTGTGGAGGAAACTTGGGGAGACCTTCGTCCAGCAGTGGATTGATAATGGTTGACAATGATGATGATGATGATGAGAAACAGATTCACTTGAATAAGTTTCATAAGTTTCACGCCGTTACAGCTACATCGCAAAACACACATGCATACTGAAGACTGAAATGAAAAGATTCTCCGTTTTTCACAGATACAAATGTGCGCATGCGCGTTACTGCTAAATTGCTAATGTAACAATTTGCCATTTTAGCAACTTGCCCCGGCGTTTTCCACTTCTATCAGTAGCTTATCTTATAAGAAAATAAACAGAAAATGAATAAACATGAGAATATTTTCTTTGCCATATTTCGTTGATTACTCAGCACGCGTTTAATTTCCCTTTCTAAAAGCGCCGTTGATTTAGTATTGCCGTAAATATAAGTATCTACACTGGTCCACATGGGTACAGTATCCTGTAAAGGAAATATGATTTCTTATAGCTCTTCTGCTTCTTCTGGATAGTCTGCTCTAAACCTCTGATTAGGTTAAAGGACACGGCATTTATATGCTAGTTTTGTGTTAAAACTCAACAAATCTCCTAGGAATTTTAAATAGTTTAAACCAGTACATCAGTGTCCGTTAGAAATGAAAATTTGCAAACGGAAAAATATGCTAGACAGCAGCTTTGCTCTTTTACACATGTTGATATTAAAATAGGTATGTTATGTATGCAATAAATTATTTGTCTTCCAAGGAAGAATCCTTGAAAGTGAAAGAAAACTTTCGAACTTCCATGTGTGGGAGAGTAGTGCTTTCCAAAAGTCTCCTGGTTTAGCAACTTCAGATCTCGTTTTTCGCAAGCTCCTCACTTCATATCGTGATTTCTAGAGTTTACATGATTAAGCCCCATGATATTTTTCAAATTGAACTAAATAACTGGTCAGTGAGAACAGATCACAGTTTTTTTTTCAGATCATTCGAGAACACGCTCTACAGCCTTATCTTTCCAACTTGACAAAGCATTCGGTGAATTTAGCATTTCTTGCGATATTTTCCAGTTACCGAAAGCATAAAATTTTTTTTTATTATTGTTTCCGTACACATTTTACTATTACTACATAATTATATATTTTTGCATGTATATCAGTAGATCGTGCAGCAAAAAATCAAAGAGGCCATGTACAAGATTTATTCTTGTGAATACAGCATGCAAAAGTAATTTGTTTCTAACGATAGTTGCATTCTTCGTCCTCCAAAAGATATTAAAGTTCTTCACTTCAGAAATTCAAAGTACAGCAAAGAGATTTAGCTGCTCTAAATGAGGTCATGATTGTGTCACCTGTGGGTTCGGGTCTAATTCTTCCGTTGAACATAGTGTCACGCACGGTAAACAATTTACATCGGTAATGAGGAAAAAATCCTTAAAATAATGTCGTTGAGTTCTTTCGAATTTGCTTCTCTTTCTCTCTCTCTCGCTCTTTCTTTAGATGTTCGTTAGAATATTTATAAAAAATTGGCAGTAAACCGAGAGAAATAATGATTCTGCAAAAAGCGTTTTAATGAATTTCCGATTTTTTTAAATCTCAGAAACAAGTTGGAGAAATAGATTATGTCGTCATTACCATCGCGAACGTAAGTACGAATGAGGAAGGAGAAAAAGAGAATAGAAGAAAAAAAGAGTGAGACACTCAGAAGACGAAAGAGACACGATGTGAATTAGTGGGAGATAGAGAGAGAGGTAATAAATTTCGAACGACTGTCATTACATGAATGAAAAGAAACAAGTTTTATAGGTTTGTAACGTTGGGGGGCATTCATTTAAGTCTCGTTTTGTGAGCCGAATTTTTCAAAATATCGCAGTATCATTGCAGGTGCTTTACCGAGAATAATTTATCTTCATAATTAGGTACATCGCTTCATCCACGTAGCACACATGAAACGTGGAACCAAACACAATGATGGCGCTAAAATGAAGAAATTTCAACATTTAGAGAATGCATTCAAACAACGGCAGGCGTACGTTTCTGGTACTAACTCTGTGCCGTCCCACATATGTGACATAATTTTTCGCCTATTTGATTGAGAAGTATCCATTCATAATCTGCTTCTCAATTCCTGCCTAATTTTGTTTTACTTGTTTCGAGTGGCGTAGATTGTCGACAGGGCGGCATCCTATAATAACGTTCAAAATCTCTCGAGATTTTACAGGTTTTTCCAAATTTACATTTTTCCCGTATGCAGCAATAAACATAAAGTAATAACACTTGCAGAAACTATGGAATAAGGCATGCAGCAGGAGCAGAAACAGTTTTCATAAAAAAATCCTGCACAGTGTTCACCTAATTTTTCGAATTTTTTTAATAAGAAAAGTGCGAGAAACTTCGATGTAATCTCAAAAATATTAGTGAGTGACAAACAGACCTGGATACATTTTCTTCGCTAGCAACAACAGCAAATTCCAACTCCTAACAACTGAGAAATGCAGCAGTTTCGGTGTTTTTCGGGTAAACCCTCGAGTCTAACTAAGTTTCGGAATTTCCAACCGGACAGATGTCGCGCAACTGTAATGAAATATTTTAATGAGGTTGCATTTGAGTGAATTCTTTAGAATGCTCTCAAACTATAAAGCTTCTGAAGTCATTGTTTTGAACTTGTCAGTGGCTCTATCGTTTGAACTCATCAATGGCTGTATCTACCAAAGACCTAGATATATGATTCACGGTACTGAACAATATTGTAAAAAACTTTTCATCCTACTTTCCTAAGTCATTTATTTTGCTTTCTGAAGAGCATCTAAAATCATCCACGGCGGAATTCTTGGAGAAATGAGAGTCAGAAGCGTTTCCTTCCATTACAAACTAAGCTACAATAGAGATTTCCTGAAAAAACAATGAAAGAGGACATCAAATTCCAGGGTGTATCGACTACGTTTTTTGAATCAAGAAAACGTGTGCGGTATTGTAAAACATAAGAATCATTGAACATTTATAGATTTATTAGAGCTTACAAATAAAGTTGCTTTAAAACCAACAACTATGCCTAGTAACGTAGTTGTCTAAGAGATGGCATATGACTGTTCGTCCGAGATGGGTCCTCGTTCGATTCCCGGTGAGGCATGGATGTTGTGTTTGTCTCACGGCACTGGCTCTCTCCCTTCCCTTTAACCAGTGGCCCTAAATTAGGAGCGGGCGACTGCTTATAGCCCACTGAGTAGCTCATGATGGTTGTTAAACCTCCAATAAAAAAAACTATGCATCATAAGTAATGAACATTTATAAAAAACAAAGGGGTGGAGAACCTTTGAGACGGTCTTTTAGAAGCAGAGAAAAGGATGCAACCCAAATTGTTCATTTGTACCCTTCCAGAAAATTGAATAAAGACTGTAAAATATTCATAAAAAATATTAGGAACTACGGAAAGTTTTGGTCCTGATGGACTTTTTAATTTTTTTCTCAGAAGGTTTCGTCCATCATTTTCTGATGAAGAAATTCTCAACTCTCTCCGAGCGCTCAAGTCGCCCTGCGCTAGAACATTTCCCCTACCGATGGATTCTCACAGTGCCTTTCATGACATAATATTTCTATTCCTGAGGTCCCATATACCTCCAAATTATTATTACATGGATATCCCGTGGTGATTAAAAGATTCGTTTAGGCTGTCTGGGGAAAGAATTTTTCAAGAAGACCAGTTAAATTAGTGAATTCTACGTCTTCATCAAGACATTCCAGAATTGACTCCTCTAGACGTCCAAGGAAGAGCTCTCCTTCCACTTCAGATGAAAAAAGAATCGGCGAGACAGGTCTCAAGCTAAAACAGCTTCTTTCACAAAATGAAAGACGACGTTAGTTTTCTTCCTCAAGGCTCACCAAGGAAGAGCCTTGAGGCTCTTCCTTGGTGCTTTTCCGACGGGGAAGGAGGGTGTTGTTTGGTGGCTGGCGTTGTTAGGTTAAAATTGTTAGGTCTTTTATGGTTTTGTGTGTGTGTGTATATATACGTATATATATATATATAGGCGAAAGTTTGACAAGAGTGAAATATTTTTACTCAAAACTATATGAAATACATTATGCACCTACACCAGACATTACGAAAGGTAACAGTACCAAAGTCCTTATAGTTCTGCTAGCAGAAGTTACATATGCAATTAAAAACATGAAATGGGTAAACTCTCCAAGAGAAGAGGGAATTACTGTAATTTAACTGGTCTTCTTCAGCAATTCTTTTCCCAGACAGCCTTAACGAATACAAGAAGCAAGTGGAGAAATTGAAACTAGAATATCACAACTTTCCACTAGATGTCTCAATGAAGAGAAGTTTCCTGAGTATCGGAACAATGTTACAATGATCCCGCTACGTGGAAAAGATTACACTGAGGATCTCAGGAACTACTACAGGTTCATATTAGCCTCCTATCAGTGGTTTATAAAATCTTCACTAAGGTTCTTTCACATCACTTGAAGATAATGCTAGCAATGGCTCAACCGAGAGAAGAAACTCGATTCAAGAGATCATAGATTTATTTATAGATCATATCCATGTGCTGAGAGAACTAATTTAAAGAACGAGGGAATATATACCTTCATTATGTATGGCTTTTAGCGATTATGAAAAGACTTTTGATTCCGTGAAACCATCAGAGGTTACAATGGCTTTGAAATCTTGCGGTATTGAAGATGCATACATTAGTGTTATTGGTAACATCTATGAAAATACAAGTGCAAAGGTATGATTATTTGAGGATACAACACCAATAAAAATTGGAAAGGGAGTGACACAAGGTGATACCATATCTCCCAAACTCTTTAATGCCACATTGCAAAATGTCTTTCAATCACTGAACTGGGAAAACAAAGGGATAAGGATTAATGGAAATTATTCAACTCACCTGCGTTTTGCTGACGACGTAGTCATTCGGGACAGCAGCGTATGATCCAAGAACTTGCTGACAAGAGTAAAGAAGTGTGATTAAAAATGAACATTTTTTTCCATTCATGGCATGAGGTAGGAATTAAGTTCTGGAAATGATTCCAAGTGATAAATATCCATATATAGTGACTTTTCCTGAAAAACTGTTTGTGTGAAAGTACATTCTTCTCAACGATATCCAATCTTCGCAAAGAAATCGACTGACTGAAGGTCACTTTCAAGATTTACTGCAACTACGTTATCATCAGCTTCATTGAAAGTTGAGTTTGTGAAGCTTGCGAACTCATTTCAGCTCTTACATTTTTTTCATTAGCTCTTTTCAGAGATTAATTTTTAAATTGACTCTTATTTCTCTTTAACATTTTCATGCATTTTGTAACGGTTTTTGTTTTCAATTTCTTATCTCTTTAAAATATTTTGAACAATTTGACCTGCAATTTGTCAGAAAAAAATGAATATTAATAGCTACTTACTGCCCGTATTTTTGTAATATACTTATACTCAGTAGTAGTTGTATAAATATATATCAGGCCCTCCTAATTTTCATTGGATATAAATTTGAGTGCGGTCCTTATGACCTCAAAATATTCAGTCTTGGTCCTCGAGGACATGTAGAGAACGTTGTCCATTCCTGATCTACATCATAGTGCACGGCAACCGGTGAAAAAATTCTTCAATCGGCTTTTTAGAAGTGGAGTTACAGTTGCACACAAAGACCTTGGAGAGTGCAGTTACAAACAGAAGTACACCTTTACGCGACCTAGCCAGAGTTGGAAAGGGGTCAAAACTTTTGGACCGGACCCGACCCGATCCAGACCCGCAACTGACTCGGACAAATCTGCTTTGAACTATAAATTCGAAACTCAATTTATATATATATATATATATATATATATATATATGCATATAAACGTAGTATATATATTCCCAATAACTGCTTGATATTTATTCCGTTGTCAAAATGATCTTTCGGACCCTGAAAGGTGCCGGGTTCTTTTCCCCATCAAGCCTCTGGGGAAGAAGAGCACAGTCCACTAGGTGTTCGAAATGGCCTCAGAGGATTTTAAAATGTGCCTAAAAAACCAAGGTTCCGCTTGGTTGGAGGATTCTCGGGTGCAGAGAATTCCTTAGGGAAACCCGTTGCTTTTGTTGCAACGGGTTTGGGCACCATAAAGCAAAGTGCCTAGAGGAGTTCGAATCGTGTGTCCGTTGCTGCCAAGCAGGGCACTGACATCGAGAATGTTCCAATGACGCTTACTGTCCCAACTACCAGAAGGCATATGAGCGCTTCCACCTAAAGTTCGACACAAAACACTCCATTCTGGAGACAAAATGCCCCAGTCTCCAGAGAGAAATTGAGCAACAAAGGAAACGGGTTGATTACGGCTGATGTCAAGTTTGAAATGGGATTGCCTACCCGAAAATGTGTGCCTGTAAATAAACCATTCGAGATAATTCACCTCTGGGCTTGCACGCCTTAACAGAGGTGCTCTTTCAATTTTCTTTTATTTTTTTTGTGTCTGTACTTGTGATTATGTGAAATAAAGGCCGCCGGCCCACAGTTCGTGTGGCGAGCGAATCTCCCAGGGAGGTCTCAATGGAAACACGGTCCATCTGAGTACTCTTCCATTTGCGCCACCCGTCCTCGGTTCTTTTCGTGATACACCGATGGGAATGGTATCGCAGCGCTTGGCCGGTAAGCGCACTAAGTGAGTTCCGCTAAATCCTACGAAGTGCGCAGTTGGACGGTGCAGAATTAACTGAATCATCATTGCTTATTAAATCCATGTAGCCCTCCACCTCTTTCCCCTGCCGGTGGAACTTGGAACTATCCGTTATTTGAAGTAGAAAGTGTACGCTACAATTCTCTGTGATAAAAGGTATCCGAAAGAGAAAACAATTCTTCCAATCGAACTTTTAGAATAAATGACATGAATTAAAACACATTTTGAATTAATTCACGCTTTTTGGGTGCAAGGATAAAGATTAAAACGTTCGAGTCTTCCTTCATCTAATTTAAGCTTTTCAATGCAAGGACTAATTGCTCAAATCGGAGTTCAGGCGCAGAGATATAATACCTGAAGTGAGACATTCTAGCGGACCGAAAGACGTAGTGATACTTTATTTTTAAAAGATATGCTGAGGACTTATGTAAAAGAAATGTTAACTCTTTCTATGGTACAGAATAGCTGAAATGCAAACAGTTTGATGTAGGTGAAAAGCAGTCAGTATTCTTTTCATGTCCTATACTAATATTTTTTTGACAACAGCTTCAGTCGAAAGATCCCTTTCAAACTGAAACTTATTACAAAAACAATCCCCTCTTAAATTTAATCGCCGCCATTGAACCGAGAATTGCTCCCAATTTTCGGTTTTTTGGAATTCGACTTATAATTGCTGTACTCACCTTTTGTGGTAAGTAAAGGATTTTAACTTCTATTTAGAACGCAGATTAAAATGAACAATATCCAAAGCTCTTTTCTAGGAACGATTGCTGCGAGAACATGAGCTTTTCTAGGAACGGTTGCTTTGAGAACAGGAATTGATTATCACATCTCCGCTTTATGATAATCAATACTTGTCCTACGTTTTACTTCTTAAACACGTCTTTTAACAAAAGCTCGAAATTCTTTTAAAAATATCTACAAAATATTGATATTATGAAGTTATGAAGTGTATCGGGTGTAGTATTAACATTTGAATACTTCGATTACTCCTTACATGTACTGAATGAGGGCATGTTATTGTGTATTAGTTTTGCAGAAAATGCGCATTAAATACCTTCGTAGTGAGAAGTTCCTGACCGGAAAATATTTTTTCCCCAAATTGTGTATTATTTTGGGCAGGAAATGAGTACAAAATATTTTTGTAGTTAGAAGTTCCTGATCTGAAAGATTTTTTTCTATCAAGATTTTAGACGCGGAGACATTGCTGCAAATATTTTGTAAACAAAAACATGATCTGAAAATTGTGCTTTAAAAAAAGTTAGATATTATACGAAAAGCATTCCTCACGAAATGAAAGAAAGACGCAGGAATATTGGGAAAAATAGGAAATAAATCCACACCATCTGGTGGAAAAACCGCGCGTTATTATGAGCAGAAAATATAAGCAACACATTTTCTATGGTGAGCGATATATAACCGAATAAGAATTTTTTTCAATCGGTTTTTAAGAGCGCACATATTGCTGCAAACACATAAGAAAAGAAATACGCCCCTAGCGGCAAAATTGTCCTTTATAAAACGTTATAAATAATATGAAAATAATTCCTCACCATGTACTCCATCCGTCGCAAAACGAATTTTTAAAAACATAATTTTAGAACCAGAGTTATGGGGAAAAAAGTAACTTATATTTATATCCCTTACCAGGAAAACTATGTATTATTTGAAAAAGAAACTGTACCCATAATGGTATTCTTTGCAAATGGTATAAAAGGAAAAAAAAGTTTTTTAATGGGATATTTGGAAGCAATGCAATGATAGGGGGGGTGGAATGAATTTAGAACACGATTGCATCTGTATATACGCTCACTAGTGGAAAAATTATGCGTAGTAAAAAGGGTCATCATTCAAACTGATCACCCAGCAAAAGGACATCTTTCGCGCATTTCACGTTTTCCAATGATAAAGCAATATTCAAATCGGATTAATAGGTGAAGAGATATAGTGTGCACAGACGGAAGGAACATAGGGACTGATAAACTAAGCACATTTCGTTCGCAACAGAAGTGCTAAAAATTTTACCTTGCACGTTCATACTGAATCATTAAACACATTTGCGGAGTTTCTTCTCTATTCTGCTTATTCTCCTAATTTAGTTGGTGTTCATGCTATAGAAAGTGATATAAAAATATCTACAAGATATTATAGATTATCGGGTGCATTAGCTTTTGAATATTTTGGCTACTCCTTACATGGACTGAATGAGGGTATATTATTGTATTCAAAATAGTATAACTACACTACGACTCCGAATTTCTTGGTGTAGAGTAGAAATCAAAGTTTCCAAGCTTTCGCACATCAACCAGATGGCTTTTTCAAGGAAGGCAGACAGTTAACTGTTAGCAGAAGGTAGGTGGACAGCTAACTGCTAACAGTTTACTGGAAGGTATACAGATAACTGCTAACAGTTTACTGGAAGGAAGACAGCTAACTGCTAACAGTTAGAAGGAAGGTAGAATGCTAACTGCTAACAGTTTACTGGAAGGTAGACAGCTAACTGCTAACAGTTAGAAGGATGGTAGCATGCTAACTGCTAACAGTTAAAAGGAAGGTAGAATGCTAACTGATAATATTTACTGGAAGGTAGGCAGCTAACAGTTAGCTGTCCACCTTCCTTGAAAAGACATCTGGTTGATGTGCGAAAGCTTAGAAACTTTGATTTCTGCTCTACGCCAAGAAATTCGGAGTCGTAGTATATTTTTAGTATTGTTGGTATATGGTTCCTTATTGTTTATTGTATTATTGTATATTATTTGGTAAAATTTTGCATTTTCCACTTTCTTTGCAAGAACGTTATAGTTTTTTCCATAAAAGCGTTGTTACGAACATAGGATGCCTCAATGTTCTTGATTAGCAAGGGGCAGGGACAGCATTAACTTTAGTAAATAATTTAAAGGTTCGTAACTTTTGCCGTGCAGAAGGAAATACACCAAAATATAACTTGTACTATGTGGGCTCGGAATGCATAATAAGAAACCCTCGTTTTGGTGTCAAACGCGCTGGAAGGTCCCCGAAGTAAAGTATCTGAATCGAGCTTTGCCAGATGTGTGAGGCCA
This sequence comes from Macrothele yani, assembly GCA_039090855.1. Lineage (NCBI taxonomy): Eukaryota > Metazoa > Arthropoda > Arachnida > Araneae > Macrothelidae > Macrothele > Macrothele yani. Next base: position 75,634,022 of record CM077007.1, on the reverse strand, counting down.
TTAAAATTGTCAAGTGAGAAAAGTTGAATGAGACTTCATAAAAGTTTTCGAAGTCCACAGCGACAGCACAAGGGCACAGTTATTCAAGTGCGGATCACTAAGAGAGCCATCGCAATATTCCGAATAAGGTGTGTGTCATTCCCACATATCGCGCTCCAAACGATTTCTACAATTAAAATGACAATTGGTGGTAAACAGAAGCCCAAGCAACAAGAGAAATGGCGAAAAATGAAAAGTAAAGAAATGGTGCAATTTTCTGAAGTCCTGAATAAGACAAGTTCTGACGTTGCGAACAAAAAGATCGGGAAACGATTCCATGGGCAAAAGAGGGCGGCTAATTGTACAGCGACAGAAGGAGGTTGAAGGTGCTCCGTCTGATACATGACGGTATGTGAGCAACTGGAGAGCTTTATGGAGTAATTTCCTCCGAAGCCGGTCTTCTGAGATGACTTGCATTTGAAAAAAATAGAAGACCTCGAGTTGTTAAATCAAATTGGGAGGCCACCCCGCTAACAAAGGTTACGAAGAAAAACTTATTCCTTGCGGGAAGTCGTAGCTCAAGAGCAGATCTTACAGCGGGTGGGCACCGATACCCGTGGAAGAAAGGAAAGTGCTCCTCAATCAAGTCAAGGACATCGGTCTACATAATAAAAAAATGTGTGGTGTTGTCTTTTTCAAAGCGAGGTAGGGTTCGACCCTCTCTGTGAATGACATCGACACAATACATCTTCAAATATGCGGACCTTCATTCGGGTGACATGCACTTAATCATAATGCAGTTAGTGTTTGCGTGTGTGTATTTTCGACTACCATCTAAATAGAACGAGCAAGCTCATTATAAGTAGCCAATTACATTTTTTTAATTATTATCTGCGTTTTTCGATTAAGTAACTTCCGGACTGTATAAGCATGTGAAATTTTCTGAACTGTAACGATAGATTCAGCCTAGGCGTTGATTCAAAAGGGGCGTGAACTTCACGCCACTCTTTCTTTCTGTGTATCCCAAATCAACGTCTTCATTATTTTTATATACACTCAATGGAGAAAAAATGACTGATGCCTACCTAACAGACTCTTGGTCCTCCTCTGGTGCGAATAACAGCCTGCACACGCCCAGGCATCGACTCCGCCAGATGCTGGAGGGTTTCCAGAGATAATGCCAGCATGTCTGCTGCAGCATTGTCCACAACTCTACCCGGAGTTGTGGACAATGGTCCAGGATCGCATCTGTTCAGGATCCACTGGTCTGATGTTCCGCTTCACGGCATTCCAAGCACCTTCCACAAGGCTTAAATCCGGAGACCTTGGGGACTACTAATTAGTTCCAAACTCAGGTGAGTGTTCCTTAATCCTTGCCTGTGTGTTTTCGGTCCGCTGGAGCGGCCAATTGTCTGCTGGAACAGACCCTCGGCCGCAGGATGCGCGAAGGCAATAAAAGCAAATAGGTGATCATCCAGCACATGCTGTTAGCTCACAGTATAAAGGACCTCTCTAGACGCACTAAGGGACCTAATGTGCCCCATGAGAAGGCTCCCCAATCCATCACAGATCCACCACCGCCTTGAAAAGCGCAGACCTGGGACGCCTTATGCTGTCGAACCACACCCGCACCATCCGGTCAGCTCGGTACGGTTGAAAACGGGATTCATCTGATCACACGACGAGGCGCCACTGCAGACGTCCAGTTCTTATGTTCCCGGTACAAGGCGAGGTGAAGGTCCGATGACGAGCAGTCAACAGCGGTGCACGAATAGGGCGATGGTTACCGTAGCCCAGAGTATGTAGTGGACGCCGCACCGTTTGGTCGCTGACGGCCTTCGACATTTAACCTGAGTGTTATTTGCGTTGCCATTGCCAAGCGGTCAGTCTGTACGAGCTTGGATAGTCTACGTGGACCCCGCTCCTCCGTGGCGTGTGGTCTGCCACCGCTTGCTTAATTGGCTCTGGTACGTCCGTCGATGGTATACTCTTGGTACATCCTTGATACGGTTGCTCTCGAGAATCCTAGGATTCGTACCACGTGAGAAATAGAAATACCTATAAGTCTTGCGCCGACAATGCGTCCATGATCAAACTCGATCAGATCACAATGCTTACCCATTTTCGTCGTTTGTGGTACACTCTTGGGAAGCTCTGCTGTCCGTCTATTTATCGCCTGCGTTCGGTTTGGGTATGTTCTCTGCGCGGGGATACTCAGATCATCTGCCTGTCACCCGTATCTCTACCATATTGTCTACTGAGTGTACTTGTATGTTTAAACATTTAAATATTATGTTTCGTACTAAGTTCTTCCGGTATATTTTTGCACGTGCCTTTCCTACTGCTGCACTGAAGCCTGATTCATTTCCGGCTATTTAAATGAAGCACCAAATTCTTGATTTATCAAAATCGAATTCATGCTCGGATGTGACAGCCCTAAGGCTCACGTATTAGTTAGTATAAAGCTCTTGCAAAGGCAGCATTATGAAGGCATTCCATTGAAAAGGCTACTTTCAATTCATTTATTCTGTAGATATAATAATGAGTCACATGTGGCAAGAAACGAAACAAATTCCTTACATATGGAATTTCAAGAATTAGAAACTGCTGTATTTATTGATACATGGGATACTCTTTTGCAGAAAATAAATGAAGTTAACAAAGTTATAAAAAGTTAAAGCGCACATCTTCTTCAGATTTCCAGATTGCTTCAGTCTTTGAATTTGTGCGATTTGTGCGGCAAAGTTAGTAGCATTATGAACTAGTCTGTTCAGTTGTTGGCTACAGAACGCATGAGATATTGAGAAGTAAACTCACATTTGAAAGTAAGTTTTTAGATGATGGCACTACATGTGAAGTAGATATCTGGGTCAGTGAAAAGTTCAGTAGTATTAGCACTGTATGATGCTCTGCCTATCCAGTTCAAAACAGGAAACGTTACCCATGACAATACTGTAAGTATACATACTTATCTGATAAGAATTAAAAATGCATGGTAAAGCCAAGTGTCTTAAAGAAGTTTGCAATTATGATCTAGAGAGAGATTTTGCTAGAGAATTCAGTCAGTTTTCCTGAAGTGTTTACAAAGAAAGAGCTCTGTTGCAGATATTCTGAAAAAACAATTAAAGGTTCAGGGGTGTCTGAAGCATTCGCAAATGTTGAAACAGCTTTAATACTCTCATTAAACCTACAAGTGTCAAACTGCTCTAGTGAACGATCATTTTCTGCCCGGAAGAGACCTGACAAAAAATGAAAATATGTTACCTCTCTCTCTTCTTTCAGACGAAAGTGATTTTCAGCGAAATGTGGATATGATGTTATCATTAGGGGTTTTTCTGCGAATAAATGAAAGAGAAAGCTCACTGGTGAGCATTAAAAAGCGCAGCCACATTTAAGCAAGCTTTGTTTTATTATACAATGCACATTCTTTCTCGTCTCTAAGTAAAGCAAAATCAAATACGCATCCAGAGTAAGACAAATCCTTTTTCAATGAATTGCTACAAAGTATTTTATTTAATTAGTAATTATTTCCTAGAAAACTCAAAATGCATAAATAACTTGTAATTACCTGATTCACAGTACATCATTAAAACTCCACACTCGAAATAGTAAGATTTACATTTCATTTGTCCACACATAACTATTTACAGACATGTTAGTGTTTCAGAACTTTTTTGACAAATGTAGGAAAATATTAATCAGAAGTACACTGTTACCAGATGGCCCAGCAATTTAACATTCGGAACCATCACGACTTGCCCCATTATACACCTGGGCGGGGAAACGCGTCCCTGAATTAGCGAATCGCCTCTACCTCTAGGCAATTCTACAGCCAACTCTAAACCATGCAGAAAAGGATGCAAATTTCTATGTACAGCGGTTTATTTACAAAGCAAGCTATTCGTGTACTAATTTAAGGTTTAATTTCATTTGTTCTAAATTTTGTTGCGTATCAATGTTTCTAAATATCCGATCGAAATCTTTTCGATACTCCAGCAATGTGATTTATCAAACAGAACGCAGTGAATGTATTCGACTTTGGTCTTCAAAGATTAACCTTTTTCTGATTCCTTTTGTACACGACTTGTTTTCCACGCAGGAACTTCGAAAGTACAAGGAAAGATAAGCTATAAAATCCTTCTGCAATCTGGAAATGGTGGATGATAGAACAGACGATTGCCGCATTTTCTATACCTAGTAAAATTTGGTTGCAACTATTCACACAGAGCACCTTAAATGAAATATGTGCCCATCAATCTGTAAAGTCTAATGACTGCGTAGACTCTTCAATTTGTGCGAATTGGGTGCAGTTCATTAGCCAAAGGAAATTAAAAAATTGTACTTATAGGGACAACGTAACGTAATTTAGTTTTACACAATTTCAAATGAGATGTTTGCACAGTTGCAGCAGCTTCCGAATAAGCTGTCACGGTCCATAGGCGGTTCACTTCACCTGGGGCGGTGGGGAAGGGGGGCACCCATAAAAAGCTGGCAGGCAGAGAAACCTCTCAATCCAAGGGTCGCTCTGGTTCCTCGGCTATGTAGAAACTCCGATGGTCGGTGTTTTCCTACACACGGCAGCCTTCCCAGCAAGAGGACTTTCTCCGTTGGCGGATTTCGGTCAGCTGCTGCACAGTTTTTCCACAGCACAACGCATTTTAGTTCAACATAAATCTCTCCCTCGCTGGCGCATTCTGTCTTTTTTTCTCACCCGTATTCCGAGGGGCAACAGACAAGCTCGTCTCTTTCGCACTTATTGCGTAGTTTCTCCTTTAGTTTAAAGTACAGGCCTTTTTGGACTTGAGTCCTTCCGCCAAAATCTCCGGTCGACCTCTTATCGCCGAGAAACCCTGACTCCTCCGTCAGTGAAAACGAAACACCCCGAGAGGTCTAACCGACACTCTCTGCGTAAAACTTACTCCGTGGAAAGTGAAACGTGAAAAGCCTCTCCAGAGAACGTGTCGCTTCCTTTTATATCCTTAATCTTCTTTTTTCCCCTTTCCGCCTCTGGCAATCCTGCTGGTGTGGAGTTAGCCGTTCACCAGAAGTGATGACCTTTGACCTATACATCAGACACCGTCGACCCGGTCAAAGTCAACGGATCTTGCAAGTCTAATGCTTCGTTCGGTATTACACAATCCGTCATACAAAGGAAACCTATCACGTGCCAACACGTGCGTTTGAATCCACATTACATTGCCTTTGAAATGAGAAATAATTACAGAAAATATTACTACATGGAAATAATTAGTGGGACCGACTCCGTCACTTTACAGCTCCCCACTTTTTGAACTCGAGGGCACATTTATAATGTACCACGAGTGAATACCCAAGTCCGATGATAAAATTCAATAGTTATCACACTATTGATCACACAACCTACAAAGGAAAGTTCTTGTAGTTTTGCTATCACCATAAAGCTTAGTGCATCTATTCCTTACGGCATTTCGTACTCACTTCACTTGTAGCATTTTCTGGTCGTTGGGAATAAGTCACGGGTACCACTCTCATGACCCTCTGCCGTATAGCCTGCGGCTATCTCGGCCTACCCCATCATAGCGCTGCCCTAGTCAACGAAATTCAAACGTGACAACGGGTCCGCATGTGGAATTATTTTTCCTGGCACATGCGTTAAACATAAAATAAATTGTGAGATGGATAAAATCCATCGTTGCAGTTTCGAACTCTGGGAGGCTGAGCTAGTGAGGAATGTGAGTGGATTATGATCCGACATCACCTCGAAGATCCACCCTTCAAATTTCTGCAACCCCCAGACAATAGCATACGCCCCTTTATGGCTTGCTGCCTACAGTGTTTGCGTATCACTCTACGTTTTGCTGTCATACGCCACCGGTCGAATCTGACCTTCCTCGTCACGCTGACCTAAACAGCACGCTACCGCGAAAGCGCTAGCGTCGGTATGTAATAAAAAAGGTTTGTCAAAATTGGGAGAGTACAATACGGGTACCTGGCATGGCTTATATTTTAACGGCTGGAATGCACTCTCCAGCTCTGTCGTCCAACCAACTTTGTCGTGTGCCTTCTTTGCCGTGAGATCCATCAGAAGTTTCGCTATCTCTGCGAATCTCGGCACATAGTCCCAGCAAAAACAGTATTGCTGGCCCAGCACTATGTTGCCGCTGCCGAACCGTCAATAAAATGTCCGGGAAGCCAACAGAAGGGCCAGCAGTTCAGGCCAACAGCTGGCCAACAGTTGGCACCCCATCAGTTGTCATATGCCACAACAGGGCCATCAGTGGTCCATCACAGGCAGTAACTGCCACAAGTGGCCCTTCAGTGGCCCTGCAAGTACCTGCCAGAAATGATGACTAGCCTAATGTGGTCCGCTAGTGGGCCGTTAGTGGCAGCCAACAACCACGTAACGTAACTGGTGGCTTGCCGAATCTTGTCCGCCAATTTCCCAGTAGTAGCAATAATAAATAAAAAAAAAAGCAAGGATAACCACAGTTTCCTAAAGCTCCAATTATTTTTTTCTACACTTACGAAACTTGTGAATTAACGCACTTTGCTGGGGAAATTCTCTCGACAGACCGGAAAATCACCGTTTGCATCTGACTAGATTCGATCCTGGGCCGTTTACGTGGAAGCCGCGCTCGCTACCGACCGGACTAATTCACAACGCTCAGGTACATGCTGGAAGCTATCTTTTTGGTATGCAATTTGTAATCGGAATGCTTCCCTCTTTCATTTTATAATATTGCGAGGTATTTTACATAAAAGTCAGTTTCATGTAATTGATAAATTAATTTTTTCAACGTAACGATAGTTTTTTTTTTTTACCTTAAGGGAACTTCGCTCATTTTCAAGGCGTGTACATACTTAAGAGTCGCTTTCCAAAGTTTCGTACAGTCCTTGCCGTCTTGAAAAGAGATTGTTGAATAAATATATATTTACCCGGGTTCATGTCACACTCTGTTACATTTTTAACGTTGTTCCTTTCCTTTCCGTTGTCCGAAGCTACATTTGTTTTAAAGAGTAAAAGATATTTTATTTTACTTCTCGTTATTTTTAGAAGCGAATTCCTCCCAGTCTTGTGTATTCAACCCATGGATGAGTACACCACATAGCGTTGCTTTTTTTTTCTTTCAAATAATTAATAAATTTTGTACGCGTATAATCTTTTTTTTCCCAACAAACGCTATTTTAATGGTTTTCCAGGATATGTGTTTCAAGCGGTTTAAAATTTTTTCTTGTTATTCATCCACTCCATTCCATGAATTGTTATTCATGGGAATAGAGTGGGTGTATATCATGGCTGTAATCTAGTATTTCACGGTTTAACCTGATATCTTCGTCGACGTAAAATTTCATTAGGAAATTAATTCGCCTCTCCACATATGGATTTTTTCTTAACATCCACTAAACTAACATGATGGCGATAGCGTCGTCTTCAACTAACTGGTACCATGAGAGACACAGCAAGTGTTGCTTCTGCGCATGCGCAGTCCCGATGCTTTCACCTGCTGTTGGGGGGTTGCATTGGTTGCCAGCAACGGGCCACTAGTGGCACTTGCTTGGAGGCCCACAATTCACGGCGATGCTGCAGGGCCATCAATGGCTCGCCAACTGATAGCGCTGCCACCAACGGACCACTACCGGGCCGTGAGCGGCAGATTTCAGCCAGCAGTGACCCATCACTGCCAGCTGGTGGCCAGCAGTTTCCCAGCACTTGTGTTTTTGCTGGGGTCTCTGTAATAGCTAACCAAACCTAAGAAGCTTCTGACTTCCTTTTAGGTTAGAGGGCGAGTAAGTTGTCTATTTGCCTGGAGCTTTTCCGGATCCGGGCGATGTCTCCCCGATCCCAGAACATGTCCTAAATAATGCCCCTCCTTCCATGCGAAACAACACTTACACAAATTCCCGTAAACCCTGCATTTTGTAAACTCCTTAACACCTGTTACGGGGCGAGGGCCTCCCTTTCCACGCAAATATCCTCCGGGGTTATTTCCTTCTTCTTTTTGTCAGGCCTGTGCACCGCCGGGATTATCTTTAAATCTTTATCCTTTTTTGTGATCGGACGCCTTAAATGAGATGCAGTGCACGAATGGCAATACTTCCTTACATCTTTCTTCAACTTGGGCCAATAAAAAGAGTACACAATTCATTCTTGGGGTTTCTTGGCTACCAAATATGCTCAAAAAACTGAATCGTGGGCCAATTTTAAAATTTGCTCCCTTCTGGTTTCCGGTACTACAAGTTGTAAAGTACCCTGATCCTGTAACTTCTCTTTGTAATATATCATGTTGTCCCATATCACACAACCTCCTTTCCTCATTTTTGCCCACTCCCTCGCTTTTCTTAGAGACGGGTCATTAATCTGCTCCCTGATGAAAGCTTAGGTGTCGGACATGCAAGTCTCCGACGGCTTTTCCTGCGTCTCCCTATAATCTTTCCCTCTTTCCTGGGGCTGTTCTTCATCCCATGGTTTATGCTGCCCCGGTTGAGTTTTCCCCTACCCTGCACAGCGTCTGGCATCAAACTCTGATCTGCCCTGAAGCTATCCTTTTTGGCCTCGCCACGTGGATGCAACGTGCTCTCTCCTTTTGTTCTATCTACTTTTCGCCTCTACGTTGCTCTACCCAGCGGCTATCTTTACCGCTTCTAAGCATGACTCTGACAGCGAAATGGTCGTCTTCATGACTTATCACCCGGCTTTCTCCTACCACGTGCTTATCCGACCTCTCCAACTCAGCCTTTTCTCCTGCCACGTGTTCATCTGACTTTTCCGACTCGGAATTTTTTCCTACCACATGCGCATCTGACATCACCGATCGGAAAATTTTCCTACCACGTGCTTTCCTGACATCTCCAACTCGGAATTGTTTCCTACCACGTGCTGCTCTGGCATCTCCGACTTGGAATTTTCTCCTGTCGGCCACTGAGGCGTCACTTCCTGCAACTTCCTTAACCTCAGAAAATCATCTCGTGCTAAAATTAGCTGATTAGTGAGGTTGGAAACAATGGCACACAAAATATCTGCAGACATACCTTCCTTCTCAATTCTGACCCTCAATTGTTTGATAGGAAATTCCTTCCTTCCTCCATCAAAACTTGTCAAAATCACTGAACCTTGCGATCACCTAAAACCTCTGTCCTTACACAAGAAAATTCTGACCCAGTGGCCACTAATGCCACTGCTTCCGATTCATTCTCCCCTACAAGCCTCACCGCGTCTCCCAACGGAATTTCCGCGATTTCCGTCCGTAAACTATTCCGTGCAGCGGACACCCTGTCTACCCTTGCTGTGATTCTCCTTTCTTCAGCCATTTCCTCTCGAATAATGGCCTGCCTGTCCTGAACTACGTCCCTCTCACCTCGTTGCTCTTGGCTGACACGATTAATTCTTCTCGGGGCTCCTTTCCTCCAATTCCCTGGATTACCCTCGTTCCCCTTGGGCGATGGTTTCTGGGTACAATTGTTCTTGAAATGCCCCTTCATACGACAACGAAAGCAAACTCCAATCATCTCAAAACTACCCGGTTTACTCACTATCTTCGTTCCTTGATTAAGAAATTTAGGCCCATAGCGGCGTTCTGTACCGCTACCCCTAGCCTGGCTCCCTGCAAACCCGCTGCTATATCCTTGTCTGGGGTTTTCTTTCTCGCTTCCCCTTGACCCCACGTGACTCGTAAATAGGTCACACCGCTAGAAAATCAATTTTCTCTAGCCTCCCCGTTGCTTCTCTCTGCAAAATGCAGATCTTTAGCTCACGAGATATCAAGGTCTTAAATTTATCACATACAATGAGATTCACTAGTTGGTCAAATTCTTTGACCTAACTGCTGTTAACATAGTATGTTAATGTTCTTTTTAATCTCCCTGCTAGTTACATGTAGCTTTCCACTATTTCTCTAGAGACCTTATCAAATTGCTTCCTATAGATATCCGGTGTTAGATGTCACTCTGCTAAAATAGCAGTTTTTACTAACTCATAATCCTTACATTCATCCAACGTCAGCCTTTGGAACAAATGGTTCACAAACTCAGAGTTAAAAAGTGCAATTACTAATTTACCTTTTAACACATCTGGAACTTCATGTGACATAAAAGCTCCTTCTGAAGAATAAAAAAAATATAAAATTTCACCCGTTTTACTCGGACTGCTAGGCAACGTCTTTTTTAATATCTTAATATAATCAGACAATTTATCATCAACATCTTTTTCTGTATTTTTCATTAGCTCAATTTTCTTTAACTCAAACTCTCTTTCTTCTCTCTTATTTACTAACTCTAGCTCTCTTTCTTCTCTTTTATTTGCTAATTCTAACTCTAATTTTCTTTGTTCTCTTTCTGCTTTTCTATCTTCTAGTTTATAGCGTAAAAGTCTTTTCTACTCCTACGTTGTTTTAACACATCAAGATACTAAGAAATAGTTCGTAAATGGTAGAAAACTTAACGGCCAGACGAAACATGTAAATAACAGAAGTAAACTTACGGAAAAGATGCTTCATTCAGGATGTAGCACACACATCGCAAAACAGCATATTGTAGTGAACGCTCAACACACCACACATTATCACAACACTCCTATCAATATTCAGTTTACAACCCAACACTCTCTCTCTCACAACGCTCCCAACCAATAGATCAGTCGTCGTTTTTATCTCTTGTTCTTATCAAAACTCAGTTCTTATCTCTTATCTCTTGTTCTTATTAAACGCATGCGTTTGATAGAAAGATATCACTTCAAGAGTGAAGAATAACAGAATAAACTCAAGATTTGCATAGGGAAGGAAACTAAAAAGGAAAGTTAATTTAGAATATACGTCACATCATCTCACTCGTAATTTTTTTTTTTTTTTTTGCCAAGGACCTATCAATTTTGTAGAGGTATCCTTTCAAACAATCTGATCATTCATTCAACTCTTTCAGATAAGAACTTACAAAATGGACGAAAAGATGTGTTGATCCGTTGCTATAACTGACTTTATATCAGTACATATAGTCTCTAGACATCAATAGTTCAATAAACATTCATAGAAAACTTTCTGTACGATATCAAATCTTCATTTTATACGTCGTGATAAATATTTTGTCAGAATACGTGTGGAGAGCACTCATCAATATACATATACCTAGCATAGTAGTAAAAAAGGCTGCGTATGGCAGGAAAAAAGCTACAACATTTTTAACTTGGTTAATTTACACATTCGTCCACTCCTGATAACTTCTCAAGACAAAACATTCAAACTAAGTTAATTGAATATTGTAAAAGTGTAAATTTAGTTAGTTTAGAAAAAAAAATGCACTTGCAGAAAAAAATTCAACACCAAACACAACAAGTTTCGAGCACACAAAAAAGTTTAATCAGAACTATAACATGAAAACCTTTAAGTGAACGCTTGGCAGCCAGAGCCGACTTCGAACTACTCCCATGCATTCGCACATCGAATTTTTAGATGGGATGGAAAACCCTACCTTGGAGTGAAATCTTATAGATATCAACAAAGGCAATAGCTGATATTTATGTTATGCCGAAAAGACAACATGCACAAAATGAGTTGACAAGCATTTTAGTACTTAAAAAAAATTAATGTGGCGCCACACCAAAAAGAAAAAAAAACAGCATTACATACTGACAAGGAAATAAGATATGATATATTTTTGTTCTCAAATTTCAGAAAAAAGTTCTGTGATACTTTGAGTGCAGAAATGTTAAAATAAATAGCCTTTATAAAGCAAAGTTCTATGACATTTGTTTGTCCTCAAATTTTGTGATAAAAGTTCTGTGATGTTTTTTTTTTTTTTGAGGACAGAAAAGTTCAAATAAATAGTCTTTTGATATCAAAGTTCTGTAATACATTTTCAGTATAAGGAAAGATTCAAATAGTCTTTATAGTGCAAAGCTCTGTATAGTAAAAAGTTCCTTTGAGCTTGAAGGTCCACTGTAATAACAAAAAAGTTAACAGTACCTTTTTGTAGCAAAGAATACCCGTGTGCTGAAACGCTTATGTTGTTGTCGGGGCGACAACGGAACTCTCGAAACTGCACGCTTCACAGGCTGAGGTTGCAGGTCACTGGATCGCTGGGATGTCCCAGGATCTCTCGTGGATAACGCAAGTTGACCAGCAGAAGCAGGGTCATCAGGTTGCCGCAAGGAAGTCCCAGTCTGGAGCGAAGATGTCTCAGGCTGGAGCGAAGAGGTCTTAGGCTGGAGCGAAGAGGTCTCAGGCTGGAGCTAAGAGGTCTCAGGCTGGAGCGAAGAGGTCTCAGGCTGGAGCGAAGAGGTCTCAGACTGAACGAAGAGATCTCAGACTGGATCAAGGAAGTCCCAGGATGGATCAAGGAAGTCCCAGGCTGGATCAAGGAAGTCCCAGGCTGGATCAAGGAAGTCCCAGGCTGGATCAAGGAAGTCCCAGGCTGGCTTGGAGACGAACCCGGAATCTGAGAAGGGTGAAGATCCGGTCGTTTCTATGGTGGTCGAAGAAGCGGTGTAAAACTAGAAAGGCGCTTCCGTGAACGACGAGGAACGGTGGAGGAAGGTATAGGCTCCGTCCGTCCCGAGCGAAGATTCCAAGGACGAAAACCTGGCGGATGCAAATGCTGGACTCAATGTCTGGATTGTAGCCCAACACTAGAAGTTGCACTAGGAGAGTGTGGAACAGGAGGGAAAATTCAGCCGGCTGACGTTTGCTAGGTTTAAATGGCACAGATGACGAAAGAGGACGTTTTTGCCTTACTACAGATTGATTAAATGTTCCTAAAGTAGGCAGCTGCTCAGTAGAAACAGAAGGAAAGATTTTTTTACTTGGAGACTGAAGAACTTCAACAATATTGTCCGATGATTCAGATTCAGCAAGAGGTACGATTCTTTTAGGCACAGGAGAGATGGAACTAGCTGAAGATGAAATTTCAGTTCTTTTTCTTTTTAACTTTGGTTTAAAACCAAAGGGAGGCCCTATGCGTGAAGAAGTAAATGGAGCGATTAGAGTATGAGAAGCAGATGAAAAAGAACGTCGTTGCACACGACAATAATATCCAGAGGAACTGGAAGCACTAGAACTTTCGTCTTTTGAGAAGGCAGGAGACGGAGGAGTTGAAATAATGACAGCACCCCGAGTGAATGGAATAATGTCAGAATGTGAATCGTTAAAAGTAGAAGCAAAGACCAGCTCAGACGAAGGTAGCGAATCGAACAGAACAGGGGTGGGGTCAATAATTTCATCATCAACTATACATACTTGTGAAGTCTCACCCTCTGCCTAAATCTAGTAGGAATCCTCTGCCTGAGGATTACTACTAGATTTAGGGTTAATAGTTGCATCAGTGCTTCTAATATCCCATTTTCTACATTGCTGCACATGGGCAGAATGTAGGGAGCCATCTGGCTTCTTTAATATGACATTATTATTGGTCAATTCTACCAATTCAAAGGGGCCTTCATATAAAGGTGCAAATGTTTTCACAAAGGTGTGTGCAACGGAGGATTGGAAATGAGTTTCTAATAAGACCAGATCTCCAACTGCGAGATCTGGTTCTCTCCGTTTCGCATTATAGTGCCCAGCTTGGCTTAATTGAGCTCTACTGATAGCAGTCCGTGCCTTTTGCGCAAGTAGTTTTACAGAATCAGGTGTTGGTCTTTGGTTGATTTCATCGATAATGCCAGTTAAATTCTGCAAAGGGGTGCGGATTTTGCGCCCTAGAAAAAGTTCAGCGGGCGCAAGCAGCGTTGATTCATGAAATGATGAGCGAAGGGCGAAACAAAACATTTCAACGTGTTCATCCCAACGCTCATGATTATAGCCAATGAAAGTTGAGATCATCTTTAGTAAGGTTCTATTTACACGCTCAGCCGGATTGGCTTGAGGGTGATATGGACTGATAAATTTATGTTTTATTTGAAGCCTCGCACACATTCGCTCAAATAACTCCGAAATGAACTGATCCCCGTGGTCCGAGACAACGGTACGAGGACAGCCAAATCGAGTAAAAACATTATGTATTAGAGTATCATATATTTCATCAGCCGTAGCTGTTTTAATGGGGAATGCTTCCACCCATTTAGAAAAATTATCTGTAACAACTAAAATATAACGAGACTTAGTTTTTAGTTGATAATGGATAAGGGCCCAACAAATCTGTAGAGATGGTTTCAAATACATAATTATTCGAACTACAAATAAGGTGACCGGCCGGTCGTTTATTATCATAATTGTACTTTTGACAGTACTCACATGAGCGAATGTATGCGAGTATACTATTATACATGCCCGGCCAGTAGACTATGTCTCGAAGTTTAGTACGAGTTTTTCGTATGCCTAAATGGCCGGCAAGAGGAATATCATGAAATTCAAATAATAAGGCCATGCGGAGAGACTGAGGTATCGCAGGGCGGTACTCATCTCTTGAATTCAAAATTTTTTTATAATACAAAATACTATCGATGATCTCATAATTTTGACTACGACCCGCTAAAGAAGGTTCAATTGGAGCAGAAGAACCAGCGAGTAAGAAACTATAAATTTCCCTAAAATCTGGATCATTCGGCAATTCAGAAATTATTTACTCCCTTGAAATTATTTCCGAAAGAAGAAATAGGGAGGAGGTTCAGTATCCACCTGGGCACCAGAACTGACCGGACAGCGAGACAGTGTGCCTGTTAGTTGGTTTGATTTACCAGGGCGATACTGAATTTTAACATTATATTCCTGAAGTCGAAGTGTCCATTTTAACAATCTTCGTGACAGATTCTTTGATGTGGTTAAATATTGTAGTGCCGAATGATCCGTAATGACATTGATTGAGAGAGCATTTAAATTTGGTGACGGCAAATAAAATAGCTAAGCATTCTCGCTCAGTGGCAGAGTAATTACGTTCTGCTTTGTTAAGAGTTCGAGAGGCATATGCAATAGGATGCCCTTGTTGAGATAGATCAGCTCCTAGACCAACACCTGATGCATCGGTAAAGATATTAAACACTTCTGAATGGTTAGGAAAGGCTAACACAGGTGACGAAACCAGGGCATGTTTAAGAGCATTAAAGGAAGTCTCTGCCTCTGTGGACCAAACAAAGTGTCTATACTTTCTTTTTAACGCAAATAAAGGTTCGCATAAAGTAGCGTACCCCGGAACGAACTGTTGGTACCACCTCCTCATGCCCAAAAATCGCGACAATTCTTTCGCCGACTTACGCCTCGGAAAGTCTGAAATTGGTTTGACCTTTGAGTCGTCAATTAGAAGACCTTTAGGGGTAATTTTCATACCGAGATATACTAGTTCGTCCCGGCCAATTTGACATTTGTCAGGCTTTAAAGTCAAACCTGCATTATGTAGCAGTTCGAAAACTTGGTCCAACAGAGACAGAAGCTGTTCAAAAGTATCAGAAGGGACGATAATATCGTCCAGATAGACATGGACATTAGGTCCAAGCACAGGACGTAAGACTGAATCCATTTAGCGCTGAAACGTTGCAGGAGCATATGCCAAACCAAAGGGCATTTGTAGAAACTCATATGCTCCAAACGTGGTAATAAATACAGTTTTTTCTACAGAATCTGGGTGGACAGCAACCTACAAACAGCCACTAGCTAAATTCAAAGTTGATAGCCAGTTTGTTGACGATAAGTCCTGGAGAATATCGCTAATTATAGGCAATGGGTAATTGATAGCTTTAGTTACTGCATTGAGTTTACGATAATCTATTACGAAGCGATACTCTCCAGACTGTTTCTTTGGAACAAAGAAAGCAGGTGCTGTCCAAGGACTAAGTGATTCTTTAATTATTCCCGAATGGAGCACGTCCTGAATTTGTTTTTGGAACTTAGCTTTTTTCTGGTTCGGACATGGGTAAGGCTTACATGCAATGGGTTTAGCCCCTTCCGTATCAATGGTACGATACACCACCTGTGTAAACCCTGGTTTATCAGAAAATAACCCTGGTCTGCTGTGTAAAACCTGACGAAGTTCGATTTTATGTTCAGGCAATAATCTGTCACTCGCAAGAACTGCAGAAAAATTAATAGGCTCTTCTGGGGTGGGAGGACTAATCTCAGGCACCAAGATTAGGCCATGTTCGAAATCAAGTGTGAGCTTAAACATTTTAATGAAATCCAACCCCAGAAGGCAATCCACGGGTAACTCTTGGATTAAAAAGAAAGTATAAGAAACTTGAACTTTGCCAAACTTGACATGTAAATGAACTGATCCACAGATTGCAAAAACATTATTGTCGGCACCTCGCAGACATTGCTGGGAGGAGCTCGACACAAGCATTTGGAAAGGTAGCAGCACAGAAATCAAAATTTAATGAAGAAATGTCAGATCCAGAATCAATTTTAGAAGACACCACTACTTTGCCCAAGGTCACAAGAATATCAGGCAAAAGCGGAGCTTGAATAGTTAAATTCAGAAATACGAGGAGATAGACTCAACCCATCTACCTCTTGCTGAAGTCTAAATTGTCATGAAACTGATGAGAATATTTTAATTGATTTTCGAAATGTGGCGAACCACCAGAAAGTGCTGAATTGTAGTAACGTGCAGGAGAGGCAGCATTATTATCATTAGGCTTGCCTTGCCCCCAACACGGTGTTTTGGATAAGTCTTGTCAACCGGGTAGTAATTATCCCGGAGACGAGAAACTTGATTATCTTGTTTCCCATAATGGTCAGGATGTCGCACCTCTAGTGCCCGACGATGCGGTGGCACGTATCTAGACTTCTGATAGGCGTTTCTAGGCTGATTGAAAAATTGTCCTTGACGAATGTTCTGTTTTGGCTGCTGATATCTATTGGTTTGAATATGAGGTTCATGGTACTGCGTAAGTTGGCGGTACTCTTGAACCTGTGAAGATTGTCCTATACTGTGGCGCTCTTCATACACTAGAATGAGTTTCAGGCACGCATGAATGGAGACAGGACGTCGAACTTCCAAAACATCCTGCAGGAAGGGATCCAGCTGCTGTAACAACGTGTCACAAATATCAGACTCGACTGCAGCGGATCCCATAATTTGTAAAGTCGAACTGTTTCCAGGGCGAACGAGACTGGGCTATCTGACGCTCGCTGTCGCCTGGAAAACAGTTGTTGTGCAAGGCCGGCCTTATTGGTGCCAAAAGGAAAGAAATCCAAAAAGTCAGCTCGAAATTGCTGATAAGAGCCCTCTGGGTTCACTCGACGCCACTGTCTGTACCAGAACTTTGCCGTGTTCTGCAAACATGTGCCAGCAATAGGTATTAACAGTCTTCAGGAACATTATATAGGTCAAAATGATCATCAAGATCCTCTAAAAACCTAAGTGAACCGCCGTTTCTCCTAAATACAATAGAACCCGCATGGGGTACGTAATGAGCAAGAATGTCGCTCCTTATCACGGGGGGTGGTAGGTTAAATTGTTGTTGAGGCACTGCGGTCGAAGTACGCGGTACATAAGTTTCGTATCTCGCGTATTCGTTTTCTGGTAAGTCAGAACCGCAGGCCTAGAATAGAGCGCTTGGTGAGTTATTAGGATCTCTATAACGCTGAGTGCGTAGATTGTCTGCTGTAGAATTATGAGCCTCATGATCATTTCTATAACATTCATAGAAGAGACCGATATAATCCGTTAAGTTAGCCATTTTCCGTGACTTCTACTATGAATCTGTTCGTGTAGAATTCGGGCGCCAATTTAGCGTAAAAGTCTTTTCTACTTCAACGTTGTTTTAACACATCAACATACTAAGAAATAGTTCTTAAATAAAAGAAACCTTAACGGCCAGACGAAACATGTAAATAACAGAAGTCAACTTACGGAAAAGATGCTTTATTCATGATGTAGCAAACACATCGTAACATAGCATATTGTAGTGAACGCTACACACACCACACATTATCACAACACTCCTATCAATAATCACTATACAACCCAATCTCTCTCTCACAACGCTCTCTCTCACAACGCTCTCTCTTCCAACGCTCCCAAGCAATAGATCAGTCGTCGGTTTTATCTCTTGTTCTTATCAAAACTCAGGCATACGTCACGTGCATTCAACCTCAATTGTGTTGCCAAACGTATTCGTTTGAGAGAAAGATATCACGTTAAGAGTGAAGAATAACAGAATAAACTCAAGATTTACATAGGGAAAGAAACTAAAAAAGAAAGTTAATTTAGAATATACGTCACAAGTTCTAACACTTTTAGTCTAAATTTCCACTCCATCCTATCCTGATTTAAAATAGATGTATCCCGATTTATTTCTACTTCATTACTGGAATTAAGGTCCTCTGCTTCGTTCCTATCTTCATTGCTTGTTTCAGACACTGAATTATTTTCTCCGAACATTATTCGGTTATCTAAATTAACAATACCTTCTAACTAATTAAACACAATATAACACAAATTACTGATTGATGGCATGCAACATAATAAAAAAAAACATAAACTCTTATTAACTCTTTGCATAATACCTATCTGACTTGTACGATCTTTGTTCTACCTTAGCCCTAACGCCATGATCGGAAATATTCTAACGCTTTCCTATTTCCTATCCTAGACACAGGTTAAAACAACAGAAAAAACAATGGTCAAGAAAATGGTACATTACCCGAGGCGTTCGAGCCTCCTTCTTTTTCATTTGTACTGCTTCATATGTTAAACCAAGTCCATCACCGTCGCCACGTGTCGTTTGTTCCTTTGTCACTGAATTTCTTTCAACCGCGTGCACTTCTTTCCTCTGTCCATTGTCACTGGATTCCTGGCAACCACGTGCACTTCTTTCCTCTGTCTGTTTTCAATGGATTCCTGGCAACCACGTGCACAAAGTTTCTTTGTCTGTCATCTCTGGCCACGTGCTGTCGATACTAAACGTACTGCCGATACCACACGTACTGCCGATAAAACACGTACTACGGATAAAACACGTATCGACGATAAAACACGTACTGCCGATACTACACTACAATATGTCAGGTCCCGCTGAGTTCGATCTGCCACTAGGCCTTACGAAATCCGAATCTCTCAAACGGGCCTGACGTAGGTTCTTTTGAGTGCCATCGAGTTAAACTCGATCGTTGAAAAAAACTGGAACTTGTAGTCGGCAATTCTTACGATCTACGATAATGAGGAACTTGAATAACAAGTCCTTGATTTTCAAATCCACATTGTGGAACATTTGGCTTTATGCGAAGTACTTCTAAAAACATATTAATATTGTGAAGTGGATTAACTGAACTGAACTTTTTAAACTATTTTACTCTCTCATACCCAGAAGATGCGTGCGGATCATCTTTGCCCTTGCTCCCTTTTTGTGTTTGTTCTCCGATGTTTCTCGCCTTATACGCCAACGTCCATCCGTTCGATGAAGAAGAAAACGTGACTCATCGGAGAAGGCAGTCCTTTGCCAATCAGCGGAGGTCCAACTTGATTAGACGAAACAAAACTTAATAAATGAAAGAATAAGTTCCGTTCGGTTGGCTATCTCCACGTGCCAACAGGTTTCCAGATAGCGAACACTTCACTATCTCACGATATCCCGGAAGACCTTCCGCCACGTGGACTTGAGTCCTTCCGTCAAAAACTCCGGTCGGCCTCTTATCGCCGAAAGACCCTGACTCCTCCGTCAGTAAAAACGAAAAACCCCGAGAGGTCTAACCGACACTCTCTGCGTAAAACTTACTCCGTGGAAGGTGAAACGCAAAAAGCCTCTCCAGCAAACGTGTCGCTTCCATTTATATCCTTAATCTTCTTTCCCCCTTTTCCACCTCAGGCAATCCTTTTGGTGTGGGTTAGCCGTTCACCGGTAGTGGTGGCCTTTGACCTATATATCAGACCCCGTCGACCCGGTCGAAATCAACGAATCTTGCTAGTCACGTGCTTCATTCGGTGTTACACAAACCGTCATACAAAGAAAACGTACCACGTGCCAACACGTGCGTTTGAATTTACATTACATTGCCTTTGAAATGAGAAATAAATACAGAAAATATTACTACATGGAAACAATTAGTGTGGCCCTACTTCGTCACCTTACAGGATCAATGAAATTGGCTTTTATGCTAGGAGACCCGTGATTTGTGCCCCGCTAAACGGAACTCACAGGAGAGCGGGCTTGAACTGATGCCAACAGCATGGCTCCCAGACGCCAGACAAGTGGGTCAACATTCAGTCTACAAACGGATTCTCGGCGGTATTTCATCTGGAGAGAACAGGTAACCCGTGATAATTCTGCAAACGATCGGGAACGAGATTCTTTCGAAAGCCGTGTCTGGTCGTGTGGGGTGGCATCATGTTCTGCGCTCGCACATCATGCCACGTGTTCGCAGGAAGCAATGTGAATGTTCAACGCTATAGGGACGAGACCCTGGCGCCCTATGTAGAACTTTTTAGGGTAACCGTTGGCAGTCGCATTTAATGAATGTTAACGGTCACCTCCTCAGGGCCCAGCATATCGATGATTTCTTGCAGAGCAAGGATATTCGGCGTATGGGCTTCTGATCATTCGTTCGTAAGGGTTCCGGTTTCAAATCCCGGTCAGGCATGGATGTTGTGTTTGTCTTACGGCACTGGCTCTCTCCCTTCCCTGGAACCAGTGACCCTAAATTAGGGACGGGCGACTGCTTATAGCCCACTGAGTTGCTCACGGTGGTCGTTAAACCTCCAATAAAAAAAAATATTCGGCGTATGGACTGGACAGCTAGATTTACGGAATGAACCTTTTAGAGCATGCCTGAGGTGTCTTGGATGACACGTAGCAGCTCGTCACACTCGTCACAAAACCCTTCCCAAGCTACACACGGCCCTCATTGAGGAATGGCATTTTTTTCAGCAGAGTTCATCAACAGCCTAGTGATGGGTATGTATTGCCATTGTGAGAGTTGTCTGTCCGGCAAGCGATCACATTCCTTATTAAGACATTTTTAGGTTGCATTCTTACATCTCACCTCAGTGGCATTTGCTGATGTGACCCTGTATATGAAAAATGGGTATAAATTTGTCTATTTTGTAAAATGTTTATTACGTTTATGATAGTGTTTGTTTAGATGACAAACGTCACTACCTCTTGTTACGTGTTTTTCTTTTTATACTTGCAAATGCCTTCCCGATTTTAATTTTGGACACCACTGTATATTGATTGAAATATGCTAATGAGATCCCTTTAAGGAAGCTGATCCTGACTTCCAGGAATTTTTAAAGTTCTGCGAAAGATATGGTTCACTAGAGAAGAATATTCTTTTTGAAAGGAAGATAGATAAGCTTTATTACTCCTAACGCTGCTCCGCGGGATGCCCAGAGGGGATCAAAAACAATTCAATGCTTCGCAGCATTATTTTCTTTATTTTTTTTTCATTTTTTCTTTGTAAGCGAAAGCCTGGGGTAAGTCAACATTACTATTATCTGTTACATTTCTTTCTTTAAGAAAGATATTGACTGGCTAACACTGGTCTTTCAGTTGTGTTACACTAAAAGCTCAATCGACTCAGACATTGCATATCGAATCTGCATTTCTGTCTCAACGAGATACTTCGGTTTTCGCTGGACTGATCCGGTTTTACAACGTGTAGTATAAGAAGAAACTAAAGTAACAATTCTTTTTACTATAAAAATTGTTGCTACAGAACTATGTATATTAAGCGGCATGAAGATTCCCTTGCTCTTTGCAGTAGCAGAACTGAATAAACTAAATTTTGTTTTACATAAACTCTTTTTTCTTTTGGCATAGAAATGTCACTGTCTGCCTTGAAGAGAAATTCTCAAAAGGCGCGAAAATTGTACCTTGTGGGAACGGGAATCGAGCCTTCATCTTTTCGTTTGTTTGAATGCATAGTCGATGAAAATCAGAAGAAGCGATGTTGATTCTCGCTCCAAGCTCTACATTTTTTTAAGTTCTCAGAATTCTTCCAGGAAATGACCCTCTACGGCAACATTTTTAAACTAAAAATAATGTTCACATGGGATTATTTCCGGCGTCGGAAATTAAAAAGTAAAAATAAATTTATTTACTTTTATTTAAAAATAAAAATAAATATTTACTCCTGCGTAAATATTTTCACGCTGAAGTAAATATGATCACGAAAAAATAAATTTATGTCGTTAGAATGTGACGAAACTTCAATAGAAGTTATTTGCTACTGTCATCATTGTTATTATTAGAAGGCATTTTGCGTTTATCTAAACAGAAACATTGAAGAACACAGAAACTATTCACCAAAAAAGAAGCTTCTGAAAATTACTAGCGCGACAAGTGATTTCAGAATTGCAAAAGTGCACGTGAAACTAGCTGAGTAAAAACTGTTAAAATGCTAGTAACAAAATATCAAGACAATTTTCTGAATGTACTTCATTATGAAAAAATTGCTGTTGCAGTAAAAAGCTACATAAATTAGAAATGTCCACAGCTGAAAAATACACCGGCGAATTTATGGGAAAAGTTTTAGCTGATGCACAATTTTAGGCTAATAGTTCTAATTAGGCACTGATGACCCCAAAACCTTGCGCAATTTCAAAAGATATTACAAAAGCAAAATTGAATTAATCAAGTAGAAAGAATATTACAAAAGCAAACTCAAATTATATCGGGGGGAACTAAAACAGACACATAGAAATCAAAGACCTGGATGTCGCAGACATATTGAAGCACTTGAAAGGAAAATAAGAACTAAGATTTTCTTTCAAAACGAAATATATTTTACAGTAATATAAATAAAAATCACATAACTAACAGTTACCAAAACTTTGATGAGAAAAATCGCCATCGGTGAGACTTTTAGATCTGGGAGCAACAGAATGCAATGACGTATTTAAATGTACTCTATTACGAAGCATATTCATTTAAATCATCATCGCTATCATTAGTTATTATTCATTTATGACGACGAAAGCATTACTATGACAATATAACTACATATTGCTGAAATAACTTTTATCAGTCTGCCGTTTCCTCACTGATTTTCTTAATAGTGTCCGTTGACCCCTGTAACGTATACTCTCGATTCACTTTCCTTTTGATTTTACTATCTCTGGTTATTTTATTTTACTATGTAAATTATCTTCTTACTGAACGAGATGTTATTTCACCCGCTGAATGAGATCTGGCAATGAGTGTAAGTCATGACGTGGTGGTAGCCAGTATAAATAGGCGCGTTCAGCGATACAAAAGGAGAGCGTTTGTTGTTGTACGGGAAGAGCGTTTATTGTTGTATAGGGAGAGCGTTTGTTGTATAGAGAGAGCGTTTGTTAGAGCTTCGTTCATGTGCAAGGAGCTACGTGTTATTTGAGTAGCAATGTGTGATGATACCAGTAGAAGTTCATAATAAAAGGTTTTAAGTAAGTACGTCTTTCTCAGTTCATAGTACTGTCAGACCTCTGTCTGGCTGTTAGGTTTATTTCATTTAGTGTTATTAGTAACAACCAGCATAAGACTTTATTCATCTTAATTACTACTACAACATTACTACCAGTTATAAGTTTGTTCATTACTATTACTACACTACTAGCAGGAGACTTTATTCATGATCTTAATTAACTAGTAACAACAACCATTTGAATTCACTATTAGAAGCTTAGTACAAGCATTAAATTCATTATAATATTAGTGAAAGCTATATTCACGATAATTAGCTTGGTAGTAAAAGCGTTATTCATTATACCCCAAAACAGTGTTCAAAGTTTTCATTATTTGCACTACTATTTTTCTGCAGAAGAAAACTAATAAAAATGAGCTTTGGAATCATCTATCGATTCTTATTCTTTCATTTACATATCTTTTCTCCCCGTATATCATTCTGCAATTGTCTTCCTCTCTTCATGCAAGTGTGTAAGTGTACAGAGTTCATGATAGGATTTTGTAAGCGGCATTCAGCATGCCGCTTACAAAATCCCCAGGTAATAATGAACAGATTATACGTCAATGTATTGTCTGTTCATTATTACCTGGCAGTTGGAAAGGATGCACTTGAATAGTTTTAGGGGTGGTTCGTATAGTGTAAGATGTGTCATTTCCCTTGTTACACCTCCAACCCTTGGAGTGAAGTGATAACGGAACATTAAAGCCTCGGGGTAGGGATTAGAGTGAATGGGAGTTCCTTCTAGCGTTGATAACTTAATGTACTTACACAAAAAATTGGAACTTTTTAAAGAAATCTCCATTAATATTTACGAGTCTTTGAATCCGTCAAAACCACTTTGGAAATGTCTCTTCCATGATTAGTTTCTTGGCTCTGCCAAGTGCCTCCAAATGTGCAGGCACGGACTTTTCATCAGAAGAAAAATGACAACACTGAAGCATTTCTTTGTTTTACAGAAACAGAAAGAAGTCACACGCTGCCAAGTCATGCAAATAAGTCGGATGAGGAAACAGCTGCAGTGCTTCCCAGTGGCGGACTGGGACACAAAGGCCCGGGGTCCTTGTGTGTGTGTGTGTGTGTGTGTGTGTGTGTGTGTGTGTGTGTGTGTGTGTGCCGAAATGTGAAAGGTTAGGAATACACGTGAATACGAGGGTTTCCTTTGAAATCGACACTTCCTCCAAATCCCTTGAGAATAAGGCAATTCCTTAATTGGACAAAAGCATGGCCATTTGGGCTGCCACACAAATACCACGCCGCGAAAAAAAATATATAACAAATATATTATGGTGGACACAGAGAAATATAGAACTTACCTCTACTGGCGATCTTAGCAAAATACAGAATCATTAGGAGGATATATCACATTTAGGTGGGCTCTCTCGTGTGTGAAGGAGCCTGTGCTTGGAAAGCTGAGCTTCTTGTACATATTGTTTACAACATACATTACACTGGCTGCATTTCTCATCTACATGAAACGACTTATATTTTGAAAAATGGCTTGCTTCAAAGTGTTTCAGGCACCGAAAATGTTTCACACTTGAGTGAAGGAGCATGTACCGTGAGAAGTTTTCTTCTTCCTTTAACTGTTTGCAACATACACTGACGGAAAAAAATCCCAACACCAAGAAGGGGTTGTGTTAGATAAACGACAGTTGGTAGGCTGTGAGAGTAAATCTGTAAGATGACGTCTATGCAAATTTCGCGCTCGGCGCATACGTGTGGCGCTAGAAACGCCCCTCGGAACATGCAAAGCAGGTTTGCTGTAAACACGCGCTGTAACGTTCGTGAGCATTAGATATCGTTGAGATTCGACGTAGTGTGTTGATGTTAGTCAAGAATGCCTTTAAGAAGACGAAGAAGCCATTATCAACAGCTCATGGAGTTTGAACGAGGTCGTGTAATAGGGCTACGAGAAGGTGGATTTTGTTTCCGCAATATTGCAGAACGACTTGGCAGGAATGTAGCCACTGTGCATGATTGTTGGCAGAGGTGGTCAAGAGAAGGTACTGCCTCAAGAAGACCGGGTTCCGGCCGGCCACGTGGCACTATTGAGAGGGAAGACCGCCGTGTACGGCGTATGGCCGTGGCGCATCGTACTGCGTCTGCGGCAGCAATTCGAGCTGAAGTTGCCACCACAGTGACACAACGAACTGTTATAAATCGGTTACTTGAAGGACAGCTCTGAGCCAGACGCCCTGTAGCGTGCATTCCACTTACTCCAAACCACTGCCGTTTGCGACGTCAGTGGTGTCAAGCTAGAGCTCATTGGAGGACGGAGTGGAGATCTGTTGTGTTTTCTGATGAAAGCCGGTCCTGCCTGGGTGCCATTGATGGCCGTGTGTTGGTTAGAAGGAGACCAGGTGAGCGCCTGCAACCAAGCTGTCTGTGGCCGAGACACACTGGACCTACACCTGGAGTTATGGTCTGGGGAGCAATTTCCTATGACAGCAGGAGAATTCTCGTAGTTATCCCACGCACTCTGACGGCACAGTTGTACGTCGGTCTGATGATTCAACCTGTTGTGCTGACATTCATGAACAGCATTCCAGGGGTGTTTTCCAACAGGATAACGCTCGCCCGCATACCGCTGTTGTAACCCAACATGCTCTACAGAGTGTCGACATGTTGCCGTGGCCTGCTAGATCACCAGATCTTTCTCCAATCGAGCACGTATGGGACATCATTGGACGACAACTCCAGCGTCACCACCAACCAGCATTAACCGTCCCTGTATTGACCGACCAAGTGCAACAGGCATGGAACTGCATCCCACAAACTGACATCCAGCACCTGTACGACACAATGCATGAACGTTTGCATGCTTGCATTCAACATTCTGGCGGTTACACCGGTTATTAATGTACCAGCATTTCACATTTAAAATGACTCTTCTCGCGCTTACATTAAGCTGTGATCTTGAAACCTTAGTCGATTAAATATGTTACCTATACAAATGTATTGTCGCCATTTCATTCTTCTACAACTATTTTTTCGTGGTGTTGGGATTTTTTTCCGTCAGTGTATATCAGAATTGTAAGGCTATTTCCCTACATGTGCCTTTGCATGCCTTCAAAGATTACCTTCCTGTGTGAATGCCTTGAGACACACATCACACTGGAAAGATTTTTCAGTGGTGTGAAGTTGCACATGTTTTTCAAAGCTGGATTCTGTTGTGAATTTCTGAAAGCATACTTCTGTATGATCTTTGTACAGCAATTCACGTTCTGGATATTAAATAGTCAAAAGGAATCGCTGGGCGGAGTTTTGAAATCAATCGATGTTAAAATCATTCAGTTCTTGTTTAACAACTTTATAGTGAGCTTCGCCGGTTGCAAACGCAAGAGCCACCATTTTCAAAAGTTGTTCTTCCATTGCTTTTTCACTGTTTACATTAATGAATCTCACCTTTGATCTTTCACGCCAATATCTTGGGTTAAGTCTACCTCTAAAGAGAATTGCCAGGAAAAAACAATATCCGCGGCAACGGATTTTTGTATGTTTTCCATTAAAATAATGATCTTACGAACAGTTGTTTTCGATAAGAAAGTAATTAATACACTTGCCGAGTTTCTAGTTCGCACTATCTTCTCTTGCTTTTCTGGCAAGAGCATTTTGTTTTGAGACTTTTTGACATGAACCCTCATAGCAGGATCATAGAAACACAAAAAGTTGACAGCCTCCAAAAATTTTCAATGGTGTTTTTGTAAATTTGTGAAATCGCAAGCAGCTTCGTCTCACTTACCTCTAAGGTCGCATACCTCTAAGGTCGCATTTTGCTTCGCGAGCATAAGTATGATATCAATTACCTGATGTAATATTTCGCGGTTATTTTTAACGACTTTCTCAATCTATGTGTTGAGGAGATACTTGACATTAGCGTTCACATGATTTGTCGAGTTCTCATGCTTTCGGAGTCTTTCATAAAATGTTTTAAGTTGAGCTTGAGCAAAATGACAAGATTTTGTTTTCTTTACGTACATTGCAGAAGGCATTCCGATTTTCCTTAGACTACGATAATCACTTCCATTGAATAAGTTCGTCTGAAGGTAATGCTCGAAAATAAGCTTTACGCGGCTCAAAAGGAGCAGATTTTATTATAATTCAGACAGCTCTATTGGCCCGTGCTTTACAAATTCTACCTTAACGCCTATGGAAGAAGACAGGTAGGGTGGGGGAGTAAATAAATTAAAATTACCTGCTTCTTCGGCATTGATACAAGTCTCAGCATTTAAATTGGAAACTACATTATCTGGTTTGTCTTCATAATCCACTACTAAATTTCAAATTCTAAATATTCCCAAGTTTTCATCAAAGTAAGTTGATGGACCGGGTCCATAAATCTCAGTCAGAATTGGAGTTCCATTGTCGTCAAGATCAGTTTCAGGAAGATCACTAATTTTCGAGAAGAAAAAAAAACTCTATGTTTTTCTGTTTTGGACTTTTTGTATTTGAATTCTACGCTTTTCTGTCCCACTTTTATGCTTATACTCGACTATTCCTTCGTCATTCATCTTACAGTGACGATCGATAACTAAACGTGCTATTTAACTAAAGGCGCAATTTGCTCACCTGACAGCTTTCTCACCATGAGAACAGAAGTCAGAATAAGAACACCGGGACACGGGGCTATGGCTCACCAGGAGCCTCGGCGTCTGCTTGTGGTGTACCTTGAGATGGGGGTTTAAAAGGGGCTGGCGCCTTTGATGTTATTGTTTTATGCCTTATACGGCTTTCGCAGTCGCAGATATTCATTCCATCTGTTCCTAGCATGTTCTTCATTTAATTTTACTCTGACGTTTTCCTTATTAATTCCTCTCTGATGTTGCATCGGGGACTAAATGATCTAAGTTGTGGTAAGAATGTTTTCTCAGCGGGCTTTTCCATTTTTGTAACAGATCAGACGGGGATATGAAGGTAAGGGTGGAGAAAGCAAGAAGAAAAAGAGGTTGTCGATTTTGAGAGGAGTTACATTTCGCACATGAGATGGCAGTGAGATCACGAGATGTAAGGGAGATAGATGTCCATCTATCACCCTTACTTCTCGAGACAGATGGGATCATACATAGTACATACGCACCTAGCAGGGGAGGAGACATATATAGGCCAATTATTTTGGCCAATTTGAGTAGCTGTGCGTATTATCAAATTTCAAGGTATTTTGTATTCTTTTGCATACACTACCTACATCTAATACTTGCAGCACAGCGCAGTTTTGTTGTAGTTTATATTACATGAGTAGTATTTTAACTTTCCTTTGATATATTTATATAATTTTGTGATCCCTGTCTCTGAGGTATATAATGTTCTGTATATATTTCCCTCCAGGTAGGGTACCCTCCAAATAAGGTACAGTGATCTTGGTCATAAAACAATTAAGAATATGAACATTCAAGGGGAAAATCGGTAAATTTATGCCATGAAGAATTTCTTCGAATGTAAAGGGATTTTCGTCCTCAAGATTCCCATTAGAAATCGACTGGTTTGAGGTCTAAATAGGACCGACGCTTTCTTCGAATGGTAGAATGGGATAAAACCACTTTTTTTATTCTCACGTTGACTGAAACACCTACAAAGCATATCCTGACTGCACCCCGCTGCATTTGAATGAGAATGAAATCAGCTGCTCTAAATCCAATTCTTTTTAATTCCAGCAAGTATCTCTCAACAGGGTCCACAATTCATTTTGTTATCAAATTTTGTTCCTGTTCCTTGGAGAACCAGCATGAGACCTTGAACATGAAAGGTAATTTTAGCGACGACACATTTCTGAAAGTGAATCGCTACCTCGTTTCTTTGTTAGCTCTCACTACCTTTCAGTTTAACAATGATTTTGTGCTTTTGTAGCTTGTAACGAATGTTAGCAATTTTCACTTGGATAACTTGTTGGTCTTGAAAATCGTGACAAAGAGAAAACGATTGGCACTGACAGAAAATTCGAAATTACACTCATTGTCATAAAAATCCGCAACACCAAGAAAACACCGTGCGATTAACGCGAAACTCGGCGAATAGCAACGGGGAAGGCAGTCATTTAAATGATTAAAGTTTCATGCGATTCCGCATGCCCGCACGTCCAAGGCCGGCGCTACAATAGCAATCCTTGGGGATTATAAGACTCCACGCAGGGGCCTCACATTCGTACCGAAGTGCACGGTAAGTGTTAGGTTAGATCCCTGAGCAATAGACATGCCGAAGAGCCGCCGTGGATGTGCGTACGGGTAACTTGACGGAGTTTGAACGAGGCCGTATCGTCGGGATGAGAGAGGCAGGATGGCCAGCGCGCCGAATCAGCCGCTATTTGGGCCGGTCGGACACTATGGTGTGATTGTGTTGGGAGGAATTAACACGGGAAGGCACCCAGACACGGCGGATTGGCTCTGGACGACCCAGACACACCACCACCGGAGAGTACCGTGAGATCGTGAGAGCGGCAGGCACAGATGCAACGACGTCCTTGTCGAATATCCAGAGATGTGTGGCGGCAGTGCAAGGGACTGCTGTATCCGCCAGAAACATTTTCAGACGACTGGCAGTGGCGAATCTGCACTCTCGACGGCACTTACATCTTTTGCTATTAACACCGGACCATCGTCGGCGTCAATTGCAGTGGTGTCAGCAGCGAGCAACGTGAAATGCTACGGACTGGCTACGTAAAGTGTTCAGCCACGAATTGCTCTTCTGCTCGAAGCCATTTTCCAACAAAATAACGCCCGTCTGCACACGGCTCGGGTTTCACAGGACTGTCTACGTCATGCTTCGACGCTTTAGTAGCCTTCCAAATCGACTTATCTCTCGCACATTGAGCACGTGTGCGACCAGATGGGACGCCAGCTTTCTCCATGTTCGTTTGTGATTTAGAGCGTCAGTTGCAAGAAGTGTGGGCCGATCTGTCCCAGGATAGTATATGGCGTCACTTTGACTCTATGCCAGACCGTATCACCGCATGTATCCGAGCACGAGGCGGTTCTATGCGGTACTAACGCTGACCGGAATGTGTACAGTATGTCAGCGGAAAATCGTCCCGCTGCTGTGATATTTTAATCACTTCTGTCCTTGGTATGTACCATCTCATTATTAAAATCTCATTTCAATACGACGCCTCCTTCTTGGTGAGCGAATTTTTATGACAGTGAGTGTATAACGGAGGCTGAAAATGAAAATGTAATTATGTGGTTTATTGCCGAACGCTTCAAAGTAGGTAAAACGTAAATAGGGGAACGTTTGCGAAAGAAGAAGGAAAAAATTAAAGTGCTTTATTAAAACAAATGAAATCTGCAAAATGTTGAATTTCGCAAAACTTTGAGTGGCGCAATTGGTTCTGTTTTTTTCAATTGCCCTAATTCAGTCCGGTCAAACAAGATTCTGTTTCTTTATTTTGTGTCTCACGCCCGGCTTTATTGAAAGCCGACCATGAGGGATTCAGAAAGAATTGTTAAGGATTTTTTTATTTTTTCTGAACCACATTTAAACCCAACTTTCATACCATTTAATTAATCTGAAGATTTATCTAAAAACGCGGAATGTATGTAAGCTACTATTTTGCTGAACAGATAGATAAGGAGCACTATAAACGAGTTCAGGGCTTAAAAAAACAACAAAGAACACCAAGTTAAATTATTTCCCACAGATATGCTTTTCAGACTAATCATGTGGATCCAAGTGATAAAATTTCACAATAAATACTTATACGTTTTAGCAATATTATTTCATATCTTTCATACAGATCTATCAAAACAACTTTGCTGGAGGAGGGGAAGCTTGTTGGGAAAATCCACCCGAAGCAGGTTTATTACAATCTATCCCTGATTATTCGTCCGTAAGGGGTCTGGGTTCGAATCCCAGTCAGACATGGATGTTGTGTTTGTCTTACGGTACTGGCTCTCTCCCTTCCCTGGAACCAATGACCCTAAATTTGGGACGGGCGACTACTTATAGCCCATTGAGTTGCTCACGGTGGTCGTTAAACCTCCAATCAAAAAAAAAAAAAAATACAATCTATTTAGAATCAACCCATCAGGGAGCACTATAAAGAGACCCATACTGAAGTGATTCTTTAACAAGTTTGTAAAATCATGAAATGCATTGATTATAATACGCTTTCCAACATACCAGAAATCATTACTCAAGTTATCACTCAAGTTATGAGAATAATGGCTGTGGAATAAATCTCGGTCCTGTGCCCTGACCTTTGATCCCATTTCGATGATATTCTACAGAACCGGTTCGGTATACAGCCGAAATTTCATGATAAAGTTTTGTCACAATCGAAGCATTTTCACGTAAGTTATGATGCATAAGGGCTATGGAATAGATCCCGCTCCTGTGTCCTAACCTTTGACCCCATTTCACCCATTTTGAATAAAATTCGTCGCCAGTCAGGTTCCTGCAGCGTACTAACATTTCATCCAAATCGAAGCATTTTTACGTATGTTATGACGCATAATGGCGGTGTAAGTGATTCCTCTCCTATGTCCTGACCTTTGACCCCATTTCGCCCATTTTCAAACAGGATTTGTCGCCAGGTGGTCCCCTACCACATACTAAAATTTCATTGAAATCGAACCTTTTTTACGTTAGTTATGGCGCATAACAGCACTGGAATGGATCCCGCTCCTATGTACTGACCTTTGACCCCATTTAGTTCCGTTTATATAGGGTTCCTTCCCAGGTGATTCCCTACCAGATACTAAAATTTCATCGAAATCGAACAATTGTTACGCGAGTTATCGTGCGGACGGACATACGCACACAACGCTTGACGTAATGAGGCAGATGGGAACGGCGACCATCTGCTCTCCGCAAGAGTGTGACCTCATAATTCTTTAATAGGATCCACACACAACGCGTGACGTAAAGAGACAGATGGCGTGACCGCGCGCCAACATTCTCAAACGCGAGATTGTGATGTCGTAAGATTACTAAGCATTGGTAACATTAATGGAACGACGCCATGCCAATAAAAACGTTATAATTCGGGGTGGTTATTCAACCCACTAAACGAATTCTCTTAAAGTCGAGATCAAGCTAAATCGATTTCTAGTACAGAAAACTGTAGGTTAAAGACTTTCATCAAAATTCTTAGAGCCGTTTTCAAAATAAAATGCACATACATACATACAAGAATTGCTACTTTAAGGTGGAAGTCAAGTAATTTTGCTTCCTATACTTCCAATGGAAAAACTTCTGTACACATTTTCTTCACAAATAATGCGTTCCCAAGGATGAAAATTTGAACATCCATTAAAATAGCTTCATTTCATAACTTGGAATACTTAATATTTTCTAAACCATAACCGTAATTATGCAATCCAACATTTATTTGCCCACTGACGTCATTAAAGCACAGGTCACGCCATCTTTTTTCTGGTTTCAACACCACCAAAGGAAACGTTATTGTTTTTTAATATAATTATGCTTATGTTTTACAAAATGTTAAGTATTCCAAGTTATAGTATGAAGTTATTTTAATCGATGTTCAAATTTCCATACTTGGGAACACACTAATTGTGAAGGAAATGTGTTAAAAGGTTTTCCATTGGAAATATAGGAAGCAAAATTACTTGACGTCCACCTTAATAGTGTGGTATAAGGGCGATGGAATGGATCCCGATCCTATGTCCTGACCTTTGACTCCATTTATCCCATTTTCAATATGGTTCCTCTCCAGGTGGTCCCTTACCACATACTAAAATTTCATCGAAATCGAACAATTTTTACGCACCTTATGACGCATAAGGACAATGGGATATATCCCGCTCTTATGTACTGACCTTCAACCCCACTTCACCCATTTTCAATAGGATTCGTCGCCTGGTGGTCCCCTACCACATACTAAAATTTCATTGAAATCGAACCATATTTACTCTAGTTATGACGCATAAGGACAATTGAATGAATTCCGCTCTTATGTCGTTTCCTTTGACCCCACTTCACATATTTTCAATAGGGTTCGTCCCCTGGCGGTCCCCTACCGCATACTAAAATTTCATCGAAATCGAACCATTTTTATGTGAGGTATCGTACCGACAGACGGACGGAAAAAGCTGGAGCATATACGCTTCTTCAACCTATGGTTGGAAAGCCTAAAATATGAGAGAAAAGGGAAAAAAATAAAAAAATTAGCGGTTGAAAAATGAAAATTTGACTCTGGATCCAACAATGAATTTGTGTCTTATTTAATATTATTTTATTCCAATATTTTATTAAGAATATCATTACCTTTTCTATCAACTATTGGTTTTACAGCTATCCACTTTTTAAAAGTTTTACTTACACCAGATTTCCCATTTTCGAAAATCGCATTTTTTTGCTAATTTTATCTGCTCCGAATTTCGGTATTAAATGACATTAAATTTCTATTCTTCCACAGATTATATTTTGTAATGGCTATTAGATAAGGAATTGCATTACTTTTCAAATCACTATATTTTGAAGGTGCATGATATAAAATTTGTTTACTGTCAAAACTCTCCTTTAAATCCTGACTCAAAACAAGGAATTGAAGTCAGAACGTAACACACTAATTGAAATGCCCCTATTTTTAAGACGTCTTTTGTAAAAAAGATCGTGCTTATGTTATCGGTTTGTCCGTCCGTCCGTCTGTCCGTGGACACTATATCTCTGCAACTAATAGTCCGATTTGAAATATTCTTTTTGAATTCGGCAGCTTAAAATGTGCGAAATGATGATCCTTTATTTCGGTTTTTTTCACAATGCACAATTTCGCCGCTAGAGGGCGTAAATGCAGATCATATCGAATTAAAAATACATTCTACTCCACATAATTGTTTCTAAACGTCCGTTTTAAAAAAATCTTTTACCTTTCGATTCCATTTATGCCTAAGTCTGTTTTAGGTAAAGTAAAATTTTCGAGTTACGCATAGATTTTCCGCAAGGGTTCGTAAAGATGAATTCCGTTTACCTCGATATCTCAACTTCTAAAGCTCCGATTTGAAAATTGTTTTCTGCACAGGATAGCGCTCTTGATGGGAAATGCTTTGCATGTAATTTCTAATATTTGGTAAAGAATGGTTTGGCCACCAGGGGATGTAAAGTTAATTTCTCCTACGGATGTATTTGCAGCAAAAATCTGAGCGTCTGAAATCTCGACTGAAAAAATCGTTCGTGCACCGATACCGCTCACATAGATAAACCTTTCCGGACAATTTTCTTCCTGATATAAAGTATGGTTCCTCCGCCAGGTGACGTAGATATATATCGTATTTTTATCAGTATCTCTGCTTCTGAGAGTCCGATTTGAAAAATTCCTACTTTGTTGGATAGAATTTCCTGCGCGAAATGTTTTTCATATAATTTCAAAATTTTCAAATTATTCATAGACTTTCTGCTGAGGTGCGTTAAGGAAAATAGCGTTTTCTCCGATATCTGTACTTCTAAAACTACGATTTAAAAAAAATTCTGCGCTGGATAGAGCTTCTCATCAAAAAATGCTTTGCATATAATTTCTAATATTTTGTAAAGTATGGTTTGGCCACCACGGTGCGTAAGTTTTAATTTCTAGTTCTGATGTATTTGCAGCCAAAAATGATCTTCCGAAAACTCGATTGAAAAAATTACTTCGTGGTGCGATACCGCTCACGTCGAAAAATCTTTTCAGAATATTTTCTTCTTTAAATTTCACGGTTTTTCCGCCAAGGGTGTAAACGCATATCTTATCTAATCTCTGTTTTCATAACCCGTTCCATTGACTTTGAATACCTTTGATAAATTTAATACGTGTCAGAACGTATTCAAAAGAAGTGCTCATTACAACCGAAAATTCGGTATCGTCTTTCTTGTTCAGCATGCATCAAAATGTGCACATTCTATGTACTGTATTTTAAAATACAAGTTCTGTACATGTACTACATCTATGTACTTGTATTGTATTATTATTATTGTTTTTATTAGAGGTTTAACGACCACCGTGAGCAACTCAATGGGCTATAAGCAGTCGCCCGTCCCTAATTTAGGTTCACTGGTTCCAGGGAAGGAAGAGAGCCAGTGCCGTAAGACAAACACAACATCCATGCCTCACGGGATTCGAACCCGGACCCCTTTTGGATGAATGATCAGATGCCATCACTTAGAGCACTGTGCCACCGGGGCGGCCTTTGGTTCTTTGTGAAGGTTGGTTGCTTGTATGTTGGTATTATTTTGCATATATATGTGTGTGTGCGTGTGTGCGTGTGTGTGTGTGTGTGTAGGATTTGCTGAGCTGTTTCGTAGTATCAGTTGCATTCTGCTGTTACCGGAATCGAGGACCTCCATTTGGACGACAAGCACAAGGCGAAGTCAGCTGAAGACGTCTCACTTGAAAACATCAAAACGAACTGAATCAAATAACGTCACACGTGGTAACAACAGGAAGATATCAGTTACCCAGAGAGAGTGCGCACGTGTTCGCTGTTGTGTTAGAGCTCTGCATTTTTTTTTTTTTTTTGAATGGAGTTTTTTTTTTTTTTTTTTTTTTTTTGATTGGATGTTTAACGACCACCGTGAGCAACTCAATGGGCTATAAGCAGTCGCCCGTCCCTAATTTAGGGTCACTGGTTTCAGGGAAGGGAAAGAGCCAGTGCCGTAAGACAAACACAACATCCATGCCTGACCGGGATTTGAACCCGGACCCCTTACGGACGAATGATCAGAGGCCAGCGCCTTAGACCACTGCGCCACCGGGGCGGCTGAATGGAGGTTTAACGACCACCGTGTGCAACTCAATGGGCTATAAGAAGTCGCCCGTCCCTAATTTAGGGTCACTGGTTCCAGGGAAGGGAGAGAGCCAGTGTCGTAAGACAAACACAACATCCATGCCTCACCGGGTTTCGTACCCGGATCCCTTTCGGACGAATGGCCAGAAGCCTGCGCCACCGGGCTGGCAGAGCTCGTTTGGAGTAAACGCTGATGAAGCAAGACGTGCAATGTATCTGCGTTTATTTAATCATTTTAACATTCTGTTTGCCGCCCCGGTGGCGCAGTGGTCTAAGCGATGGCTACTGATCATTCGTCCAAGATGGGTCCGGGTTCGAATCCCGGTGAAGCATGGATGTTGTGTTTGTCTTATGGCACTGGCTCTCTCCCTTCCCTGGAACCAGTGACCCTAAATTAGGGACGGGCGACTGCTTATAGCCCATTGAGTAGCTCACGGTGGTCGTTAAACCTCCAAACAGGCAAACAGGCAGGCCCTAATTTGAAGCCACTGACTCCAGGGAAGGGAGAGAGCCAGTGCCGTAAGACAGGCACAACATCCATGCTTCACCGAAATTCAAACCTGGGCCCATCTTGGACAAATGATCAGTAACCATCGCTTAGACCACTGCGCCACCGGGGTGGCATAGCCCATTGGGTTGCTCATGGTGGTCGTTAAACTCTAATAAAAAAAATAGAAAAAAAGAAAATTATTACTTGTTTGTTTAATTTAAAGCAAAGTCTACAATTTGAGAGCTTGCAGCAGGGATATGAATGTTTCGAACAGGGTAACTGAAAGTTAGACCTATTGCCTTTCGATCACAACGACACTATAAAGTTTTTTTTTTAGCCGATGGCTGATATTTTGTGCTGTTACTTCAATAAGGATGGCGCTGTATAACGAATGGTGATATTTTTCTTGAACTGTGGAATCAGTGAACCGAAGACGCTTTGTTATTTCTGAAGTGTGAAACTGCGGAATATGTGTTCCGCATTGTTCTTATAATGTCATCGTTAAACGAAATGCAGCATATAACTGAAAAGCTGAGAACGTCGAACTCGAAGGCAGTGAGGGCTTTTCATATGTTAGTTTTTGAAGCGGATGGTGATTGTAACAACAGAAAGCGGCTCCGAGGTCTTAAAGAATTCCAGTTCAGTTTAGATTCAACAGAATATATCAAAAATATAGAATATGGTATGCAGAATTTATCTGAAGGCGACGTCATAGCCTACTGTAATCTCTGGGTGTAGATTACAGTAAACCAAAAGATGATCTTCGTAACATATGTGCCGGTTTAATTGATTAGATTCGTCATCATTATCGGTGCTGGTTTAGATACCGAGAGTGATGATGAATCTCATGACGATGTTGAAGAAGACAATTTTTATGATGTAAACAAAAAAGCAGAGAATAAAAATAATTCTACAGCGAAAAGAAACACACGTTGGATGATGAAGTTAGGCGTTTAAGTATTCGTGGCGATATATATGATTTATGACTACTAAGTTTGTGGTGTTTACATAGAATAAAATTAGCAAATTTTCTCACAATACAATGTTTATTACACATTTTCTACAGTTTCGCAGACCGTTTGGTTCGGCATCCTCAAGACGATAAACATCTTATTGTGAGCAAAGTTGCTATTTTTAACGCTTTCCAACCGTAGGTTAAAGAAGCGTATATGCTCCAGCTTTGTCCCTCTGTCCGCACCATAACTGGCGTAAAAATGGGTCGATTTCGATGAAATTTTAATATGTGGTAGGGGACCACTCGGGGACGAACCCTATTGAAAATGGACAAATG
This sequence comes from Macrothele yani, assembly GCA_039090855.1. Classification (NCBI taxonomy): domain Eukaryota; kingdom Metazoa; phylum Arthropoda; class Arachnida; order Araneae; family Macrothelidae; genus Macrothele; species Macrothele yani. Next base: position 75,596,273 of record CM077007.1, on the reverse strand, counting down.
GGGTCAAAGTTCACGACGTAGGAGCGGGATCATTCCATTACCCTTATGCGTCATAACTTGCGTAAATATGGTTCGATTTCAATGAACGTTTACTATGTGGTAGGAGACCGCCTGGGGACAAACCCTATTCAAAATGGGTGAAGTGGAGTCAAAGGTCAGGACATAAGATCGGAATGCATTCCATTGCCCTTATGCGTCATAACGTGCGTAAAATGGTTCGATTTCGATGGAATTTCAGTTTGTAGTAGGAGACCACCTGGGGACGAACCCTATTGAAAATGGACGAAATGTGGTCAAAGGTCAGGACATAGGATTGCGATCCATTCCATTGTCCTTATCCCATATTATTAAGGGGGACGTCAAGTAATTTTGCTTCCTATACTTCCAATGGAAAAACTTTTGTACACATTTCCTTCACAATTAATGTGTTTGTTCCCAAGGAAGAAAATTTGAACATCGATTAAAACAACTTCATTATATAACTTGGAAAACTTAATATTTTCTAAAACATAACCATAATTATATTAAAAATCAATAACTTTTCCTTTGGTGGTGTTGAAGCCAGAGAAAAGATGGCGCGACCTGTACTTTGATGACGTCAGTGGACAAAAAATGTTGAATTGCATAATTACGGTTATGGTTTAGAAAATATTAAGTATTGCAAGTTATGAAATGAAGCTATTTTAATCGATGTTCAAATTTTTATCCTTGTGAACGCATTAATTGTCCAGAAAAAAGATGGCGCGACCTGTATTCTCATGACGTCAGTAGACAAACAAATGTTGAATTGCATAATTATGGTTATGTTTTAGAAAATATTAAGTATTGCAAGTTATAAAATGAAGATATTTTAATCGATGTTCAAATTTTCATCCTTGGGAACGCATCAATTGTGAAGAAAATGTGTACAAAAGTTTTTCCATTGGAAGTATAGGAAGCAAAGTTACTTGACGTCCATTTTAAAGTAGCAATTCTTGTATGTATGTATGTACATTTTATTTTGAAAACGGCTCTAAGAATTTTGATGAAAGTCGTTAACCTACCGTTTTCTGGTACTAGAAATCGATTTAGCTTGTCTCGACTTTAGAAGAATTCGTTTAGTGGGTTAAATAACCGCCTCGAATCATAACGTTTTTAGTGATGGCGTTGTTCCATTAATGTTACCAATGCTTAGAAATCTTATGACATCACAACTCGCGTTTGAGAATGTTGGCGCGCGGTCATGCCATCTGTCTCATTACGTCACGCGTTGTGTGTGGATCCTATTAAAGATTTATGACGTCACACTTTTGCGGCGGGCAAATGGTCGCGATTCCCATCTGCCTCATTACGTCACGCGCTGTGTGCGTATGTCCGTCAGCACGATATCTCGCGTAACAACCGTTGGAGTTCGATGAAAGTTTAGTAGGAGATCACCTGGGAAGGAATCCTATTTAAAATGAACGAAATGGGGTCAAAGGTCAGTACATAGGAAAACTATTTTTGAAAGCCCATTGCCATTTCAAAAATCCATTCCACTGCTGTTATGCGCCATAACTAACGTACAAAAGTTCGATTTCGATGAAATTTTAGTATGTGGTAGGGGACCACCTGACGACAAACCCTGTTGAAACTGGGCACAATGGGTCAAAGGTTAGAACACAGGAGCGGGATCTATTTCATAGCCCTTATGCATCATAACTTACGTAAAAATGTTTCGATTGCGACAAAACTTTATCATGTTATTTCGGAGGTATTCCAAGCCGGTTCTGTTGAATATAATCGAAATGGGATCAAAGGTCAGGTCACAGGACCGAGATTTATTCCACAGACATTATTCTCATAACTTGAGTGATAACTTGAGTAATGATTTCTGTAATGTTGGAAAGCGTATTATAATCAATGCATTGCATGGTTTTACTAACTTGTTATTCCATTCGTGGCGATATCAGTGGCGAACCCAGGTGGGTGTAAAGGGACATGTGCACCCCCAAAATAATTTTGTCAAGTAATAAAAATTGATAAAAATTTTCGGTGATGTTATTTTGCTAGTGTTGCCATTTCTGGTCTTCCTTAAATTGCCGTTAGTTACTTCTTTATTTGGAATGGTCAAAGGAGGTCACAAAAGCCTATTTTTAATGCATACCCCCCCCCGTGCGATTTTCCACTTGTATGCCAGTAAAGAAATAAGAGAGCGAAATGTTGTTATATGTTGTACTGGTCAGGGCGTCAGTCTAATGAATGGTGAGGGCTGTGACCTGGGGGAGGGAGGGGGTCAGTTTTTTATCTTTAGTACATACCACAGCAGGAAAACAAAAACGTAGAATGAACATTACTTTGTAATTAATAGTATTTGATAAATATAAAAATGCTTGGTGAAAATCCTCCAAATACGTGGCGTCAGTAAATAAATAAATACATTGCTATTTCCACGTTCCAGAAACACACAGCAACCGAAAAGTTGTTTTCACCCGCCGCCGTGGAATTGAACCACGGAACTTTCGATATCTAGCCGAGCGCGTTAACTTTACACCACGGTGGCCAACAATCCACGGTGCTATGTCTATTTTTAAGTCAGCCTCTGACATCATAAATCCGCAAGACGGGCCCGTCTTGCAGATTTACGATGCGAGCGCTGTGTTACACAGCGCTCTCCAGATATGTGGCACAAGGAACTGTCCAACCGGATTGGAAAAACATTAAGTTGCTAATACACCCGCTTCTATATACTCGTTGCATATAACTGAAAGTTTATACATCGAGGCGTTCGGGACGGCTGCTGTAACGATAATTCCCCAACTGAACTACACAGGATTTGGAAAAGACTCATTACAGCTATGAACTTACATAACATTTCTTGTTAAATATGTGAGTTATAACAAATACATATATTTCGTACAGTTTGCACCCTGTTTATCATATACCCACATTGACCTAATCTGATTTGTGATTTTGCAATGAAATGATGGCCACAGAGTGACACCCTTGCGACGCTAGTCCATACCTTGTACGTCATCATCATCATCATAATCATCATCCTTGTCAACCATTATCAATCCACTGTTGGACGAAGGTCTTCCCAAGTTTCCACCACAACGGTCTGTCTAGTGCCAGTCTCCTCCATGTCACTTCCGCATACTTTCGAATTTCATCCGCCCATCTCCCATGTGGCCTTCTTCTGGGGCTTTTCCTGTCCCTTGGAATCCAATCTAAAATTTCGGCTGTCCATTGTTGGTCTGTCCTTCTGGCAGTATGTCCAGCCCATTGCCATTTCAAAAATTTAACTCTGATCATGATGTCTTCCACTCTTGTCCTTTTTCGGATCCAAGAGTCCCTCTTCTTATCTCTCCTGGTTACACCAAACATGCACCTGTCCATGCCCCTTTTGAGTTGTCTGCAGGCTTTGTATGTCTATTTTAGTTAAGGTCAACGTCTCTGCACCATACGTAAGCACTGGAAAGATGCATTGATCAAACACTTTTCTTTTAAGACATAATGGCATATTGCTCTTACAAATTATGCAGTTTCTTCCAAATGCTCTACAGGCAACTTTTGCACTCCGATTAATTTCTTCATCAATGTGACCCACACTTGATATCTGCTGTCCAAGATAAACGTACGTGTCTGTAATCTCCAGCTTTTTCTCCATCAATCGATAAATCTTCAATTCTTGTAAAAGCATTGAACATCACTTTTGTCTTCTGAAAGTTCATTTTTGATCCTACTTTTTTACTCTTGTCAGCAAGTTCCTGGATCATACTCTGCAGCTCTGATGGGGTAGTTGCAAAAATGACTACGTCATCAGCAAAACGAAGGTGGGTTAGATAATCTCAATTAATCTTTATCCCTTTGTTTTCCCAATTCAGTAATTGAAAGACATTTTCCAAAATGGCATTAAACAGCTTCGGACATATGGTTTCACCTTGTCTCACTCCTTTTCCAATTTTTATGTGTATTGTATTTTCAAACAGGCGAATCTTTGCACTTGCATTTTCATAGATGTTATTAATAATATTAATGTATGCATCTTCAATACCGCAGGATTTCAGAGCCATTGTAACTGCTAATGTTTTCACCGAATCAAAGGCTTTTTCATAATCGATAAAAGCCATGCACAATGAAAGTTCATATTCCCTCGCTCTTTCAATTAGTTCTCTCAATACGTGGATATGATCTATTGTGCTGTAGGCAACCCTGCATCCACCTTGTTCTCTCGGTTGAGCCATGTCCAGTGTTACCTTCAAACGGTGTGAAAAAACTTTAGTGACGATTTTATAAACAACTGATAGGAGGCTGATAGGTCTGTAGTTCCTGAGATCCTCAATGTCACCTTTTTTATGTAGCAGGGACATTGTAGCGTTGTTCCAATCCTCAGGAATTTTCCCTTCATTAAGGCATCGAGTGAAAATTTGGGCGAGTACTGTTTCGATTTCTCCACTTGCTTCTTGTATGATGTCTACAGTAATTCCATCTTCTCCTGGAGCTTTTCCCCGCTTCATGTTCTTGATTGCATGTGCACTTCTGCTGGGAGGAGTGGAAGAACTCTGGTACTGGTACCTTTCATGATGTCTAGAGTACATGTATCATCCCTTTCATATGATTTAAAGTAGAAATCTTTCACTCCTGTCAAAATTTCGCCTCTATTTCTTGTTACAGAACCATCTTCTTTTCTCAGTGCCATAATCTGTTTTCTTTCCTTACTGAGATGTCCCTTTTCTATTTTGAGGCTTTGGTTGTTTTCAATTGCTTTCCTCACTAATTCACAGTTGAATTTCCTTACGTCTTCCGTGATACATTTTCGTACTGTCTTGCATAGCTCTATATATTCCACTTTGGAAGTCACATCTTCTTTAGTTGTCCTCATCTCTCTTCTTTTTTACATCAACATTTTGTTTTTTTCTGATAATTTGTTCACATGCAATTTGTTCTTAGACCCAGCTAATTTTGTTGCTGTTTCCATAAGAGCTTTGGTTACTTTTCTGTTAACTTCAGAAATATCCAATTCTTCAGATGTTAGGCCTTCAAACGGAGAGAAACTGTTCTTCAGTTCCAACTTGAAGGTATTATGGTGTTTTTTAAGGTTGGTTATGTCAATACATTTTGTTTGTGTAATAAGCATGCCACGTTCGAATTTAGTGTTGAGGTACATCTTGCATCTCACCAATCTATGGTCACTACCTGTGTTGAACTTGTTTAGCAAACTGCAGTCTTCTATGATGAATTTTTTGTTACACATAATAAAATCAATTTTACTTGTCGTCCCTTGGATGTCTCCATGTCCATTTCCTGTGTGGCTTTTTCTTGAGAAAGGACTTCATGATGAAAAACCCTTTTGCCTATGCAAACTCTACGAGAGTATTTCCACGCTGGTTTCTGTTGCCGTGACCGAATTTACCTACTGAAATTTCATTCTGTTGCCGTTGCCCTACTTTTGCATTGAAATCTCCCATAATTATCTTCAAGTGCTGCTTACCTTTAATATTTAGATCACGAATTTCCTCATAAAATTCTTCAATTTCTTCTTCTGGATGACTTGTGGTGGGTGCATAAATTTGAATAATCTGAATCTGAGCCTTGTATCTTTTTAAGAGTTGGATAACGAGTCGTGCAGCTCTGTCAGAGGAACATTTAACTTCTACATCTTTATTCTTCAGTTTCTTGTTTATTATAAATCCAACACTACTAGTTCTGCCAGTATCTGTCCCACGATAGTAAAAGAGATGTCCACTTTTCAGTTCAATGAGATCTTCTCTTTTTCCTTACCTCACTTAGCCCGACGATGTCCCACTTGATCCTTTGTAGTTCCTCTTCCAATTCAAGAAGCCTTGAATCAGAATATAGGGAGCTTCTATTATACGTAGCCAAGGTCAGCATCAGATGGCAGCCTAGTCCGGTCGCTCGGGGCTTCTTAGCACCCTCTGCCTTCATGTCGCACTGGCCGCTGTTTTGGCCAGGTACATTCCTGCTGCCGGAGACTGAGGGCCAACATTTAAGTTGTGGAGTCATTTTGGAGGGGTTTGGCCATAACTCACCACTCTGGCCAAAAGGGTTGGTGAGTGTGGGATAGCATTTTCTCTAATCCCGATGGTATAGTTATACCGCTATTGGCGTTCCTTTAGTGGGAACAGGGTGCACCAAGAGAAGGCGAGGTTGACATTTGTCAAGGAGAGGCTGTGATGTTACGCATCACCTGACCTTACATCCCACGTCATCATACTCGGACATATAGTATATGGAAGAACATGTTCAGCAGCGGCTCTCCTCCATCTGAAGACGGGTCGATTGTCGACCCGAAAGTACTAATGGGTTTTTTAATCTTTTAAATATGTAAATATCTGTCGTTTTTTAAATTAAATATATCGTGCAAAGACGGTGTAAGCTTTTTAATGTATTGTATTGTATTTGCACGACATCTTATTTAATACTAAAAAATTGGCTACACGTTGTTTGATCTTAGGCCTAGGGCCTTCCAGTACTTCAATGATTAGAGCAATATTTTGTAAATAATTTATCTTGTATTAGCAATAAGCTGCATTAACTATAATATTATTTCTTATTTTTATTGTTATGTTGTGTTTACGCTTTTGGTAAAAAGAAAATTTGCGTTACTTATTAGTGTGTTCTAAACCTAACTTTTTGAAATAATTTTGTGAGTGTCTTGGGCATTTCCCTTGTTTATATGTGGCTTGGATTTTTACTCTTTGTGTTCAATCTCTGATGCTCCAGCTGTGGAGAAATAAAAATGCATTGTCGGCTAATTCGTTTCTTAAATCTTTTGTTTTAAATTTGCATTTTTTTAACGATACTATTTGATCTTTGTTTAAATTTAGTATCTTTTTATTCAATTTTGCATGTGAAAAAATTTGTTACTCTATTTCTTCACCTCTTCATTGGGTTGGTTCTTACACTTTTTCAGTATTTCTTCTCTTTGTGATTATTTTGTTTTTGAGTGTTCGTCATACTTCTTTAGAGTTAATTGCTAAGATTCTCTCGACCGTCTGTGTGAGGTCGGGTAATGTGTTTTAGTTTGCGTGTTATTGGTTTGGGAGTCCCTATTAAATCTGGCAAAATTAAAATTTGGTAAATTTTAACACTAAACTTAATTTGTCCGTAAGCAAACTAAAACAGCAGAAACCCACACTTCCATGGACTCAGTAGATAAATGATTGATTTGCTTCCCTGCATTCGTCTGTTCATTTGTTTGCTCTCGTTTCGAGCTTGATTGCCTCGGATGATTGGGGTAATTAGAGCTTTTAGTTTTCTCGTTCTCGGGAGTAGTTTGTTTTGTTTTCCGACAGTTTTTAATTTTTATTATTTTTTATTAAACAATTTTTTCTTAGAGTTTTGCTTTTTGTAGTATCGTGGTTTGATCTTTCTTGGGCGCTTTAGAAATTGAAAGTTTTTTTGGTTTTAACTTCTTGTTGGTTCTTTGCGATATATATATATATATATACACTATCTACCAACAAGTAATTGGACACCTGTGATAGCAAAGGAAAACAAAGTTTATTCACCTTCAATAGTTGGTGGAGTCTCCACGAGCGGCGATTACAACTGCGACCCTCCGAGGCATACTCTCAACCAGGCGTTGTACGACGTTTAGCGGTATTTTCTTCCACTCGGCTTAGAGAAGACAGGTCAGTTCCTTCACCGATTTCGGACGGTGAAGTCACCCCTTAAGTCGATGCTCCAACTCGTCCCAGAGATGCTCGATAGGGTTAAGTTCCGGGCTCTGCGCAGGTTAGTTTATTCGATTAACCACATTGTCACCATACCAAGTCATGGTGGACCTCGCAACATGACAGGTGGCATTGTCATCCTGAAAGTAACATGGGTCCACCCCGTAAAACTGCCACAACGTAGGCAGCGCATGGTCATCCAAAATGGTGCAGTAGGTCTCGGCGTTGAGTGTACTAGGAATTGCGACCAAGGGTCCCGTGCCATACCAGGATAAACACCCCCATAGCATAATTCCACCGCCGCCGAACTTCACAGTTGGCATAATACATTCCGGCAGGGGGTGTTCTCCAGGCAGACGCCCAACCCAGACCCTGCCATCCGAACGGTAGAGGGTGAACCTTGATTCGTCTCTGCAGGTAACCAGTTTCCACTGTTCAACGGTCCACTGTCGACGTTCTGTGCACCTCGTTATCCGAGCAGCGCTATTGGACTTGGTGATAAAAAGCTTGTGGGCGGCAGCACGTCAATGATAACCGAGCATATGGGCTTCCTTATGGATGGTATTCATCGAAAGAACACTCCCGGATGCCTATTGAAACTCCTAGCGGATGTGGCCTATGGATTTGGTGCGGTTCTTCCGAATTTCTCTGGCCAGCACCCGTCGGTCTCTAACTCCCAGTTTTGTGGGTTTGCCGGGTCGGGGCACATTCCGACAGTCACCTCTCATCTTCCACTTGCCAATCATGTAGTCCACTGTCGATTCTGGGTACTTCAACTCGCTGGATATGCCACGTATGTATCGACCATTTCTGTGATACACGACGATTACACCTTTCTCGATATCGGAGAGCTCCGAACTGCGTGGCATCTTGCATGCGACTGGTTGCGTTGTTGTTTCCCACACGATATTTAACGGCGGCGGCCGTGACGTGTATCAGGACCGCAGATATCGTCGACTGCAGGGGTGTCCAATTACTTGTTGGTAGGTAGTGTGTATATATATATATATATATATTACTGTATATATATATATATATACAGTGAATGGCCACTTTGTTATGACCACCCCCTCAGTACTTCGTTGGGCCACCTTTTTTGTGGAATCTGAGACCATGCTTGATGAATAGCACTTTCCAGGAGTGTCAGATTGCAGGGTTGTGGATCCAGCTGTCTGATGGCTCGTTCAACTTCATCCCATTAATTCTCAATGGGGTTGAGATCTGGAGATTGTGGGGGCCATCTAAGCAAAGTAAACTCACCGGCATGCCCCTGATATCAGTCCTGTACAATACGAGCACTATGGCAGGACGCATTATCTTTTTGAAAGTAGCCATCGCCAATGGGATAAACAGTCCACATGACAGGATGCACTAGGTCCGCAACGATGTTTAGATATGATGTGCCAATCAGACGTTGATCAACACGAATTAAGAGGCCCAAAGCATGCCAGGAAGACATTCCCCAAACCATAATGTTGCCTCTACCAGCTTGAAGGGTTGTAGCAATGCATTTGGGGTCCATGCTTTCGTGCTGTTTCAGCCAAATTCTCACTCGGATATCGGCATGGTGCAACTGAAAACGAGATTCATCGGACCACATAATTTGTTTTTAATTATCGACTGTCCAATCCTTGTGCTCCTGTGCGAACTGGAGACGTTTTTCCTTGGTAACTGCAGACAGCAAAGGTGTTCGAACAGCCCTTCGGCTGCCATATTCCATCCGTACGGCGAACAGTGCGTGCAGAGATCATTTGAGGGGGATCCTTGATTAAGATGTTCTGTAATTTGCTGCACTGTTGCCCTTCTGTTGTCTGTTACCAGTATGGACACTCTCCGTTCCACCCGAGCAGTCACTAGTCGATGACGACCACACGTTGCACGTAGAGACCCAGTTTTTTGGCTGACAGTTCAGTCTTTAAACACTGTAACAACAGCTGCTCTGGAAAATTTCACGAATGCGACGGTTTCCATGGCTCCGAGCTCCTACAATCATCCCATGTTGAAAGTCCGTCAAATTGCATTTTTTACCCATCTCGTCACCCAAAAATCACTTCTACTACTGTCGCAAGCACTAAGCTTTCCCTTTTTATACTAGCCTCGCCCTCTGGTGGCAACAGCGTGCAGCCATAGCTCATTTGCTTAAAACTGTCAGGTGGTCATAATAAAGTTGCCACTCAGTGTATAAATATAAGTGGCGTCACCTGCCTTTTTAGGTTGGGTGTGCGCTGTTAAGGGAAAAAATACGCAAAATTTTTATTATGTATCACGAGCTGTATAATTCGCGCATTGATTTTGAACATACGAAAAGCATTTCTTTTATTTAGTCTAATTTAGTTTTATTTGGTCATTTATTTAGTTTTATTTTGTCATTTATTTAGTTTTATTTTGTCATTTATTTAGTTTTATTTAGTCATTTTCCTTTATTTCGTCTAATAACTTACGGTAAATACTAGAGTGACGAACGAATTTTCGGTATCTTTTTCTTTATATATAAGTTTTAAATACAGCATGAGGCTTACTTTCTTTAACCCGATTTACACAATCTGCAAAGTCTCTGGCATACAATGGGACACTGCGTACATCATCAACCTAAATGGATGTCAAAATTCAAATTGTATACTGTTGTCAAAATTCAAATTGTATACGGTTTTCAAAATTCAATTGTATCTGTGCTTATAACCCGTCGATTCACACAGCGACGAAAGGAGAGAAAACTCGTTGCAGAACATTTAAGTGTGTTTATGACTCCACGCTATTCGAAACGTAAACAACAATGATCAGTGATGATTTTTTAAGCGCGCACACCCTGAGAATTTAAACCTCGGCGTTGGATCCACGAGGAAATAAAAACATGACGTGTAGCGCCCTCTGGATAGCTTTGAATTACGCTGTTAAAATAGCACTCCTGCAGTTGCAAGTATTATTTACTACGTTTTGTTTACTGCACGAAGCAACGAAACTTCTGTTGGCGAAAATACTTTTTTTTTTTATTAGAAGTTTAACGACCACCGTGAGCAACTCAATGGGCTATAAGCAATCGCCCGTCACTAATTTAGGGTCACTGTTTCCAGGGAAGGGAGAGAGCCAGTTCCGTAAGATAAACACAACATCCATGTCTCACTGGGATTCGAACCTGGACCCCTTTCGGACGAATGATCAGAGGCTATCGCTTAGACCACTGCGCCACCGGGGCGGCACGAAAAATTTTCACAAGGGAATTAAGTTTGGCGGACGAACTTCCGCAAGTCTTACTGAAAATACATAAAAAACGGTATACCAGCAAATGGCTGCTCTGTGAGACTCAAGCGGTGCTCATTTTGGGTAACATACCTTCAGAGTTCCACTCTAACGTTTGATACCACAGGGAAATTAGAACATGACCAGTAGCGCCGTCTGGAGAGCGCTTGTACCTCAGTTGGTCGTCGGATGTGCGCACGCGAAACAGCACACACCCTGGGATTCTAGCGCGAATGCAATACGCTTAATGAACGAACCTTTTCTTATTAATGAACACATTTGGGGAAATCAATTTTAACCACCACTAGAAGCCTTAGGGCGAAATCTGGCGAGTTTAATTAGAAACAATTCTGAAAAAATAATATCGATAATATAGGTTAAATTTCGACTCTGTGTGGGTGTGCGCTGCACACTTAGCACCCGAATATTCGCCCCTGATCTATATATATATATATATATATATATATGGGATGTAAGGTCAGGTGATGCGTAACATCACAGCCTCTCCTTGACAAATGTCAACCCCGCCTTCTCGTGGTACATCCTGTTCCCACTAAAGGGGCTCTGACGACCGCCAATAGCGGTATAACTATACCATCGGGATTAGAGGAAATTCTATCAAACACTCACCAACCCGCTTGGCCAGCGTGGTGAGTTATGGCCAAACCCCTCCAAAATGATTCCACTACTTAAATCTTGGCCCTCAGTCTCCGGCAGCTGGAATGTACCTGGCCAAGGCAGCGGCCAGTGCAACATGAAGGCAGAGGGTGCTAAGAATCCCCGGAGGACCGGACTAGGCTGCCATCTGAAGCTGACCTTGGCTACGTACAACGGACGCTCCCTATCTTCTGATTCAAGGCTTCTTGAATTGGAAGAGGAACTACAAAGGATCAAGTGGGACATCGTGGGGCTAAGTGAGGTAAGGAGAAAAGGAGAAGATCTCATCGAACTGAAAAGTGGACATCTCTTCTACTATCGTGGGACAGATACTGGCAGAACTAGTGGTGTTGGATTTATAATAAACAAGAAACTGAAGGATAAAGTGGTAGAAGTTGAAAGTTCCTCTGACAGAGCTGCACGACTTGTTATCCAACTCTCGAAAAGATACCAGGCTCAGATTATTCAAACTTATGCACCCACCACAAGTCATCCTGAAGAAGAAATTGAAGAATTTTATGAGGAAATTTGTCATCTAAATAATAAAGGTAAGCAGCACTTGAAAATAATTATAGAAGATTTCAATGCAAAAAGGGCAACGGCAACAGAATGAAACTTCAGTAGGTAAATTCCGTCACGGCAACAGAAACCAGCGTGGAAATACTCTCGTTGAGTTTGCAGAGGCAGAAGGGTTTTTCATCTTGAACTCCTTTTTCAAGAAAAAGCCAAACAGGAAATAGACATGGAGACATCCAAATGGGACGACAAGTGAAATTGATTTTATTATGTGTAACAAAAAATTCGTCATAGAAGACTGCAGTGTGCTAAACAAGTTCAACACAGGTAGTGACCATAGATTGGTGAGATGTAAGATGCACCTCAACACCAAACTTGAACGTGGCAAGCTCATAAGACAAACAAAATCTATTGACATAATCAACCTTAAAAAACACCATAATACCTTCAAGTTGGAACTGAAGAACAGGTTCTCTGCTTTAGAAGGCCTAACATCGGAAGAAGTGGACATCTCTGAAGTTACCAGAAAATTAACCAAAGCTCTTATGGAAACAGCAACAAAATTAGCTGGGTCTAAGAACAAGTTGCATGTAAACAAATTATCAGGAAAAACGAAAATGTTGATGCAAAAAAGAAGAGTGATGAGGACAACTAAAGAAGATGTGACTTCCAAACTGGAATATATAGAGCTATGCAATACAGTACGAAAAAGTATCACTGAAGACGTAAGGAAATTCAACTGTGAACTAGTAAGGAAAGCAATTGAAAACAGCCAAAGCCTAAAGATAGCAAAGGGACATCCCAGTAAGGGAAAAAACAGATTATGGCACTGAGAAAAGAAGATGGTTCTGTAACAAGAAATAGAGGCGAAATTTTGACAAGAGTGAAAGATTTCTACTCCAAATTATATGAAAGGGATGATACATGTACACCAGACATCATGAAAGGTACCAGTACCAGAGTTCTTCCAGTCCTTCCAGCAGAAGTTGCACATGCAATCAAGAACATGAAGCGGGGAAAAGCTCCAGGAGAAGATGGAATTACTGTAGACATCATACAAGAAGCAAGTGGAGAAATCGAAACAGAACTTGCCCAAATTTTCACTCGATGCCTTAATGAAGGGAAAATTCCTGAGGATTGGAACAACGCTACAATGATCTTGCTACATAAAAAAGGTGACATTGAGGATCTCGGAACTACAGACCTATCAGCCTCCTATCAGTGGTTTATAAAATCTTCACTAAAGTTCTTTCACGCCGCTTGAAGGTGACATTGGACATGGCTCAACCGAGAGAACAAGCTGGATTCAGGAGTGGCTACAGCACAATAGATCATATCCACGTACCGAGAGAACTAACTGAAAGAGCGAGGGAATATGAACTTCCATTGTGCATGGCTTTTATCGATTATGAAAAAGCCTTTGATTCGGTGAAACCATCAGCAGTTGCAATGTCTCTGAAATCCTGCGGTATTGAAGATGCATACATTAATATTATTAATAACATCTATGAAAATGCAAGTGCAAAGATTCGGCTGTTTGAAAATACAACACACATAAAAATTGGAAAAGGAGTGAGACAAGGTGACACCATATCTCCGAAGCTCTTTAATGCCACATTGGAAAAAGTCTTTCAATCACTGAACTGGGAAAACAAAGGGATAAAGATTATTGGAGATTATCTAACCCACCTTCGTTTTGCTGATGACATAGTCATTTTTGTAACTACCCCATCAGAGCTACAGATTATGATCCAGGAACTTGCTGACAAGAGTAAAGAAGTGGGATTAAAAATGAACTTTCAGAAGACAAAAGTGATGTTCAATGCTTTTACAAAAAATGAAGATTTATCGATTGATATAGAAAAGCTGGAGATAACAGACACATACGTTTATCTTGGACAGCAGATATCAAGTGAGGGTCACATTGGTGAAGAAATTAATCGGCGTACAAAACTTGCCTGGAGAGCTTTTGGAAGAAACAGCATAATTTTCAAGAGCAATATGCCATTATGTCCTAAAAGAAAAGTGTTTAATCAATGCATCCTTCCAGTGCTTACGTATGGTGCAGAGACGTGGACCTTAGTTAAAAGAGACATACAAAGGCTGCAGACAACTCAAAGTAGCATGGAGAGGTGCATGCTTGGTGTAACCAGGAGAGATAAGAAGAGGAACACGTGGATCCGAAAAATGACAAGAGTGGAAGACATCATGATCAGAGTTGAATCCCTGAAATGGCAATGGGCTGGACATACTGCCAGAAGAACAGACCAGCGATGGACAGCCGAAATTTTAGATTGGATTCCAAGGGACAGGAAAAGACCCAGAAGAAGACCACATGGAAGATGGGTGGATGAAATTCGAAAGTATGGGGGAGTGACATGGAGGAGACTGGCACAAGACAGACCGTTGTGGAGGAAATTTGGGGAGACCTTCGTCCAGCAGTGGATTGATAATGGTTGACAATGATGATGATGATGTTATATATATATATATATATATATATATATCATCATTGTCAACCATTATCAATCCACTGCTGGACGAAGGTCTCCCCAAGTTTCCTCCACAACGGTCTGTCTTGTGCCAGTCTCCTCCATGTCCCCCCTGCATACTTTCGAATTTCATCCACCCATCTCCCATGTGGTCTTCTTCTGGGTCTTTTCCTGTCCCTTGGAATCCAATCTAAAATTTCGGCTGTCCGTCGATGATCTATCTATATATATATATATATATATGCGCAACATCACTGCCTCTCCTTGACAATTGTCAAACCCGCCTACTCGTGGTGCATTCTGTTCCCACTAAAGGGTCTCTGACGACCGCCAATAGCGGTATAACTATACCATCGGAATTAGAGGAAATGCTATCCCACACTCACCAACCCGCTTGGCCAGCGTGGTGAGTTAGACCAAACCCCTCCAAAATGACTCGACATCTTAAATCTTGGCCCTTAGTCTCCGGTAGCTGGAATGTACCTGGCCAAGGCAGCGGCCAGTGCGACATCAAGGCAGAGGGTGCTAAGAATCACCGGAGGACCGGACTAGGCTGCCAGTTGAGGCTGACCTTGGCTACTTTAAAATGAACGCTCCCTATCTTCTGATTCAAAGCTTCTTGAACTGGAAGAGGAACTACAAAGTATCCAGTGGGACATCGTCGGGCTAAGTGAGGTAAGGAGAAGATCTCATTGAACTGAAAAGTGGAAATCTCTTTTACTATTGTGGGACAGATACTTTCAGCACTAGTGCTGTTGGATTTATCATAAACAGGAAAGTGAAGGATAAAGATGTAGAAGTTAAAAGTTCCTATGACAGAGCTGCACGACTCGTTATCCAACTCTCAAAAAGATACAAGGCTCAGATTCAGATTATTCAAATTTATGCACCCACCACAAGTTATCCTGAAGAAGAAATTGAAGAATTTTATGAGGAAATTCGTCATCTAATAATAAAGGTACGCAGCACTTGAACATTATTATAGAAGATTTAAATGCAAAAATATAGCAGCAGCAGCAACAGAATGAAATTTCAGTAGGTAAATTCTATCACGGCCACAGAAACCAGCGTGGAAATACTCTCGTAGAGTTTGCATAGGCAAAAGCGTTTTTCATCATGAACTCCTTTTTGAAGAAAAAGCCACACAGGAAATGGACATGGAGATATCCAAATGGGACGACAAGTGAAATTGATTTTATTATGTGTAACAAAAAATTCGTCCCAGAAGACTGCAGTGCGCTAAACAAGTTCAACACGGGTAGTGACCATAGTTAGGTAAGATGTAAGATACACCTCAACACTAAACTCCAACGTGGCAAGCTCATAAGACAAACAAAATGTTTTGACATTACCAACCTTAAAAAACACCATAATACCTTCAAGTTGGAACTGAAGAACAGATTCTCTGCATTAGAAGGCCTAACATCGGAAGAGGCGGATATTTCTGAAGTTAACAAAAATAATCAAAGCTCTTATGAAAACAGCCACAAAATTAGCTGGGTCTAAGAACAAGTTGCACGTGAACAAATTATCAGGAAAAACCAAAATGTTGATGCAAAAAAGAAGAGAGATGAGGACAACTAAAGAAGATGTGACTTCCAAAGTGGAATATATAGAGCTATGCAACACAGTAAGAAAAAGTATCACTGAAGACGTAAGGAAGTTCAACTGTGAACTAGTGAGGAAAACGATTGAAAACAACCAAAGCCTAAAGATAGCAAAGGGACATCTCAGTAAGGGAAGAAAACTGATTATGCCACTGAGAAAAGGAGATGGTTCTGTAACAAGAAATAGAGGCGAAATTTTGACAAGAGTGAAAGATTTCTACTACAAATTATATGAAAGATATAATACATGTACTCCACACATCATGAAAGGTACTAGTACCAGAGTTTTCTCAGTCCTCCCAGCAGAAGTTGCACATGCAATCAAGAACATGAAGCAGGATAAAGCGCCAGGAGAAGATGGAATTACTGTAGACATCATACAAGAAGCAAGAGGATTAATTGAAACAGTACTCGCCCAAATTTTCACTCGATGCCTTAATGAAGGGAATATTCCTGAGGATTGGAACAACGCTACCATGATCCTGCTACATAAAAAAGGTGACATTGAGGATCTCGGGAACTACAGACCTATCAACCTCCTATCAGTGGTTTATAAAATCTTCACTAAAGTTCTTTCACACCGCATGAAGGTAAGACTGGACATAGCTCAACCGAGAGAACAAGCTGGATTCAGGAGTGGCACACAGCACTACAGATCATATCGACGTACTGAGAGAACTAATTGAATGAGCGAGGGAACGTGAACTTCCATTGTGCATGTCTTTTATCGATTATGAAAAGGCCTTTGATTCGATGAAACCGTCAGTAGTTACAATTTCTCTGAAATCCTGCGGTTTTGAAAATGCATACATTAATATTATTAATAACATCTATGAAAATGCAAGTGCAAAGATTCGGCTGTTTGAAAATACAACACACATAAAAATTGGAAAGGGAGTGAGACAAGGTGACACCATATCTCCGAAGCTCTTTAATGCCACATTGGAAAATGTCTTTCAATCACTGAACTGGGAAAACAAAGATATAAAGATTAATGGAGATTATCTAACTCACCCTCGTTTTGCTGATGACGTAGTTATTTTTGTAACTACCCTATCAGAGCTGCAGAGTATGATCCAGGAACTTGCTGAAAAGAGTAAAGAAGTGGGATTAAAAATGAACTTTCTGAAGACAGGAAATGAAGATTTATCCATTGATGGAGAAAAGCTGGAGATAACAGATACGTACGTTTATCTTGGACAGCAGATATTAAGTGAGGGTCACATTGATGAAGAAATTAATCGGCGTATAAAACTTGTCTGAAGAGCTTTTGGAAAAAACAGCATAATTTTCAAGAGCAATATGCCATTATAAAAGAAAAGGGTTTGGTCAATGCATCCTTCCAGTGCTTACGTATGGTGCGGAGACGTACAGCTTAACTAAAAGTGACATGCAAAGGCCGCAGACAACTTAAAGCAGCATGGAGAGGTGCATGCTTGGTGTAACCAGGAGAGATAAGAAGAGGAACTCGTGGATCTGAAAAATGACAAGAGTTTAAGACATCATGATCAGAGTTAAATTTCTGAAATGGCAATGGTATTGGTATTGGTAACTGTGGGTACCATAGTGATACCCAGTTTATTGCTATAACGAAATACAGACATAGGAGATTCATTAAAAGCTGCAGTACAGAAAACAACAGTGCGGAAAGTCAGTATATCCACGATGCAGCACAACGTTACACAGAAAGGAAATGAATATGCACACGAACAATGAATGGCCTAACTGCATGTCAAACACTATACCACATGTGCACAAATGCATGAAATGTACTATGCTATCATAAATCAATCGAACGGAACTGAATTGTGGTTAGAGAGCAAAACAACATGGAGTACATCAGCAACTATATAAAAATAACAAAGGTAACAAACGTACCACTATAATAATCCGCGATAGAGGAAAGCACTAACACATCAAACACTCACAACTATAGGTAATTTAAAAACAGGCACAAATTCAGGAAACAACAGATAAGATAATGATGAGATAATGAGGAGATCACACAAGTAACGAGACCGATTAGTTGTGAAAACACAGCAAAAACACGCAATTATCGCAAATTTAAAATACATTACTTGTGAAACACAGCCAAACACACAAATAAAGCAAATTCGCAATACATGACTTGTGAATCACAGTAAAAACACACATGGAAAATATCAGAATCAACATGCACTAAGTCTGCAAAACCAGAGAATCTGCGACTGATTTCGCAAATCCTCTAGCATTGAGAGAACAAAAAGTAATCGGTGTGAGGAAGAGAGCTAAAGGTCATCGGTAAAAGGATAGAAGGTATCACATATATGCTTCTCAACGAGCTCCTGCAAGGAGGCGAGACGGCGCGTGTAACGTCTCAAAAAAGGCTGATACCGAGGATCGGTGGCACACAGAGATTTAAAAAGTGACACATAAGCTTCGAATTGCGTTACCGCTGCATACAGGTCCAGATCAGGTGAGTGAAGGAATTCTTCAGAACCAACAACCGTACGTGCAGGTTGAAAAAGACGTAAAAGTTGCTGTCTGGACAGTGGGCCAGGAACTGGAGGAAAACGTATCAACTGCCTGTAGAACCTCAGCATCAGAGAGAGGATTGACAGGACCTGAGCGGAGAAGCATACTGTTTGAAGAAACATCAGGTGAAGAAACACCGGAACCGGAAACCTCGGGAATACTAGATGAATCCTCAGAATGTGGCACAGAAAGTTGTTTTAACTTTTCTGTTTTACAGCGCCTGTGGAAGTTCCAATCCGCTTCGAAGAAGTAGCTGAGGCGGATGTATCCATTAGTGGATCAGGCTCACCTCCCAAGTCAGGAGACGAGGAAACGAACGTCGCCGAAGAAGCAGTACGTAGCTGAGCTGCCTTAGTGGAGACTGGTACAACAGCCGAGGCTTCAGGAAGATGTTGCAACAAGGGTATGGTAGACAAGGTTGTAAATGGAGATCCGATATCCGAGAGGCTAGGAGAAGAGCCAGACGGCCGTTCCGCCAAACCACCACTCAACACACCCGGATCGGAACACACCGCGGTAGACACATCTGTAGTCGAAGACAACTCTGTCAATCTTGAAGGTGGATGCACAATCGTACGGGTCGGGAGAGGAGGAAAGGCAGCATTGTCCGTGACGGAAATGTTCGCCTGATGGAGAAACGAAGAATTCGCGTCAGGCAAACTACCGGCAGTGGGGATAGTAGAAAGACCAATGTGGTCAGCAGTGGGATGCGAACTTGATGAACGTCCAAGTCGAACGCGGTCACAGGAGGCAGTGGTGTGATTTTGTGTTAAACAGTGTGTACAATAGTGAGCAGTGAAAATCTTGAAACTGTACGTTCGTGCGCCAATTTCAACAGTAGCTTCTGTAGGGCAATCCGCCAAGGCTTTCTCGGTGGGAAAGACGACCAATAAGTGACGGCGAGGTCCTGTAGCATGTGCAAATCGAGTTCCGCGGGGAGCGTCAGAAAGGCGACGGACCTTGCCAACAATTTTACAAACATGACTGACAAGGAGAGGAAGTGCAGTATCCGGCACTTCCTGTGGAACAGAGATAGAACGTGATGTTCACCGGTCTCTTGGAAAGAGGCGACGGGATGAGATGGTTTGTCCCAATCGAAAGTCCGTTAGCTAAGAAAATTCAGCATCCTCCTTGTGATTGAACTGTACCGAAATACCCCGAGGAGTACGGGAAATTCCTGCAATGGACGCAGACGACACATGTACAGAGAGGGCTTCCATGTAGCGTGGCAATGGAGTATTAGGTAAAGCATGAAAGAGCACACCTCTATCCAGGAGGTTATGGAACTCACGGCCAATCTGCGAATTGTCATCAATCGTTACCTTCACCTTATGGTTGGATACCTGAATAATAGGTGTTGCTTGCAAAAGACCATCTGGTTGAGAGGAATCGGACGTAGAAATAGCGCCTCGATGCACTTTAGAGGCAAATGACATCCTCGGAAGAGAAGTCTGTTCGGATCCGGCAGGCACAGAAGTCTGTGAGGGAAGAGAAGCACAGGCCGAAGGCAAGGCAGTAGAATCAGTAGTTCCCAGGAGGGCACCGAGACAGATGCAGGAGCTGAAGAAGAAAGCGCAGCCACGTCCAGTGAAGGCACCGGTGCAGGAGTACTAGAAAGCTGGGAAGGCAACTGAGCAGACACATCTGAGGACGAGTATGTTAACTTCCATGGACGTGGGAAGTGTGACGTGACGTGCATCCGCCACGCCCATAGATGATAACGAAATACCGGAAGCCGCCATGTTGGCAGCTTCCAAACGTAAACAAACGAGCAAACGATAAGAAAACGGATGAATATGAACTAATATGAGGGTGAGAACGCTAGAAAAGTAGCTCAAAACGTACACAGTACCTTTAGACAGCCGGGCCACGCAACAGGTGAGTGAGGGACAAGGTATTCCACACTAAAACGCATAAAATATTGGAGCCACCAACACTACGTCTATCACGAACGAGCAATGGGCTGGACATACTGCCAGAAGGACAGACCATTGATGGACAGCCGAAATTTTAGATTGGATTCCAAGGGACAGGAAAAGACCCAGAAGAAGACCACATGGAAGATGGGTGGATGAAATTCGAAAGTATGCGGGAGTAACATGGAGGAGACTGGCACAAGACAGACCGTTGTGGAAGAACTTTGGAGAGACCTTCGTCCAACAGTGGATTGATAATGGTTGAGAATGATGATGATGATGATATATATATATATATATATATATATATATATATATATATATAAGTGTTTTCTTTTGCGGTAAGTTTTATGGAGCTCTATACCTCATGTCATGAAAATTCCATTTTAAAATTACTGGAGTGTAAATGTATATTCACTCAAGTGTTTTGATTAAATTTTCATACAAATGTCTGAATTGTATGAACCGTCGGTTTCGCAAAATTGTTGTTACGCTCCTTTTCATCTGTCTCTAATAGTGTCAGGACGATGAAATGGAACCTATGTGTTATTGTTCAGAAATACGTGCCTTATAGAATGTAGTAAAGGAAATTTATATTCAGATTTATGTCATCCAATGAAATTTATCGAGGTTTCGTAAAACTATGCGTGAAGAGAAAAGAAAGCGTCGAACGTCTTTCTTCATGCGTCAGCTAGCTTTAAGATTGGACAGGAATGTATATGCGGAAAAAATCTTCATAGTAAGGAAAGATGATAAACCATCATGCCATGGTAGAGAAGGAATAATAACCGCTCATGGTATATTGACAGAAAAGTGATCATTCTCTTCCGAAAAGCGTTTATAAATGACGAAAGATGTCTTTTTCTAGAAAAAGGTGGATGTAATATGTTTTTCCTGTCAGCTAGTTGTTTGGTTTGCTCAACAAGATTATATTTATTTTCCAGTGTTTTTATAATTTCGTACAAAACGGTCTCATATACGTTTGTTAAAACGTATATAATGCGTGGATAGAATGTTTCCTATAACATCACAGAGGTGCAGTACTCAAATTGTGTGTTGCTAAGCACTTATTTGTCTTTCATCTGAAATACTATAGCACTAGCATTTCAAGGCGAAGTAAAATAATACGAGATTATGCATACATACGTACGTACACCCATTCATGCTACATATATATATTCTGCCTCCTTTTACATTAGTGCACATACAAACATGTCATTAAGCTGTTTTCTCAAATTCAGAAGTTAGTTCTTAACACAAAGATAGTCCACCAAATTTTAATTTTTGCCGATGCTAAATTTTCATTTTGTGATGTGTCGCCATTTTCCAACTTTCGGAAAAAGAGACTGGCCATCTCATTTTCAGAAGTTAAAATAGCCTCCCATCACGCATCTTGATTCCCTTCGGGACAACATGAAAAGAAAAGGGGAAAAGAATGATGCGCAGTTTTTTTTGTCTTTTTTTTTCCATCGACCCCGAAAATCTTAGTTGGGAACTCGAATCAATTTTCTACATCTTCTGAAGTTTCGATTCATTTTCCCCAGGGAAGTCAAGAAAAAGTTATGAAATTCTTTAATTTCCATTCACTCTTCAAATCCTTCTTTTTTTCTTATCCTTCTCAACTTCCTTTTTGAGTGTTTCAATATTTCTGGCATGAGTGTGTATGTTGAGTAGTAGAGTGAAAATGTCATGTATGTGCATGCCCTTTTGGTTTGGTGTTGATGGGATCGAACGTTTTTCTGGTGTGCCGAGATTCAAAAAAAGCTTTAGTTGTAATTCCTAGCATATTGTTTCAAAGGTTGTAAATTCTAGTGGAAACGGCGTGTATTCATTTGTTTCATTCGGGGAAGAATCTGCCTCGAAATGGTTTCAGAGTTGCTGTTCTGAAATAATTTAAAATAATCATTTTTGTCCTTACGTTGTCAACTGTGTTTGTGGTGGTATGCATGTATATAATATTCCCTTCCTTTTGATACTCCATGCAAAACGAGCTCAGCATGTATTCAAGGAGAGGAAATGTTCGTCTGTATATATTTAAGGGCGTAAATTAAGGTTTAAAGTGTGACCCGGGGGATTTTCAGTAATAAGCAGCTTAAAGAAAAGAAGAAAAAGAAACGTATTAAAAAAGCAAATAATTTTAAAATACTTTTTTTGCCTCTGCTCTGATTCATTTCTACTTGGAATGATAGCTTTGTAAAATCATTTTTATCTGCCTGCCTATGTATGTATTTTAGAATTTTTGTAAAGCATGTAAGACAAGCCACACTTTGCTAAGCAAATCAGGGAAAAAAAGTGTTCATTGTGAATAACACGCCATTTTTTTTTCACTTTCTTCCCTCTGTCAAATCTCGTGAGAAAGAAAGTTGGTCGGAAGTAGTTTCTCTCCCGTGAATTTCCCACTGATAAGATGTTTTTGGCTTCCTGATGCTTGATGTGATATGAAGCGGAACCCGCCAGCAAAAATTTCTTGATGCTTGGTATTTCTGTCATACAAGTGGAGGCCGAACAACAGGCCACGTGACCGGCGAATTGGATATTCAGGCCAAATGACCTCTGTACCCTGGGTTCATCATGGAGCTGACAAGTTATTCTTTGGAGCTGACCCGAACTTATTTCTGCCGTAGAGTGGAACTTTTTTCCTTCCTGGCTAGGACCAGCTTCGCAGCCCCAAATCTCCCGGAGACCACAAGGTTTGGTCCAAAGTAGGATGCCAAGCTTCTAGGAACACGTACTTCTGCTGCAAACTACTGTGCCTGTTTCTTTCCTGAAAAAATCATCTTTCCTCAACCTTCTGGGACAAGATGGCCGGACCTATGACCAGTAGAAGACATCCCTAATGTGGTGAAATATCACCATTTAGAAGACTTTCGGCTCGAAAAACCTAGAATTTAGAACTTTTCATTCTCTGCTCCGATGGGACGAACCAACCCGCGTTTGAAGGAAATCAAGGTAATCTCTTTAAAAAAAAAAAAAAATTCTCTCCACTGAGGAACTTATTCGGCGTCAAATTTTTTTCTACAGGCCTCAGCTAAAGTAGTCGGCCATATACAGCTGTCAAGAAAAAAGTATAAATTTGTTGTTATTTTAAGTTTGGCATTCTTGAATATGTGAATTTGTCTCGGTCTGACAAATAGGCAGTATTCTTTGTTTCTTTTGAGAAAATATAAAATTTAAATTCAACCAATGTGATGTAAGCAAGAGAGAGAGCGCGAGACAGGTCTCCAGTGGGATAATCATCAAGCAGTGTCAAAGGGAGAAGGTTAATTTTCTTTTTCTTTTTTTTTTTTTTTTGATTAAGCGGAATAAATTACATGTAAATATAAAATTTTCTTTTGTTGAATCAGTTTGATATACTAGCGAGGGCCAGGTACACATACAGTTGCAATACGAAGTGTTTTTTTTTTTTGTTGAATCGTGATATATATATATATATCTAAAAATGTAGGAGAAGTGTACATACTTTAATTAAGATGTGGGAATAGATAGGCTAGCACAAGTGTGCCTCAGCAAAATTCGCCTTATGTTTTGAATCCCAGGGCTTTCTGGATTCATTGGCAAAAATGAGTACATAGAGAGTTTGAAATCTTATTTAACACTGGCTTAGTCTTACATGCTGAATTTGTTATAAATTATAGAAGTGTTGTAATGAGTGCACTCACAGAAAGGTAGTAAATTTCAGTAATGTCCAGCAAAATTCAATAATAATTTTGGCATGTGTATATTTATGCAGCATTATCCATATCAGCTCACCTTGTTAAAATTCATTGTAAAATTGTGTGTGGAATGCAGTGATAGCATTTAAGTAGTTAGCAAGGTCTTATCTGCTTAGTGTAGAAATTTAAAATATTCAGGGTTGTGATTTACCCGTAAGGGCTGAAAAAAACAACAAAAAAAAACTGTAAATTATTTTGTTGGACTTTAAACCAATTATTCTAAGCAGCCCTCTACTTGAATAATTTTCCATCAGGATGACTAATTGAAATTTGTGTATGCTGTTTATACCAGTTTGAAAAGGTGCTTATCTTTCCCATTTATGATCAAAAAATAAAGGTGAACCCAGTGGGTTCTTCAAAAAACCTAAATTCCTTGTGTGGCGGAAAAATTTCATTGAGTAAGGGGTTGTCTATTACCTGTTTCTTTAAAACTTGTATCCACCTCAGCCTAGCCTGAGGGTGGAAACGTTCCTGGTTCTTATTTGGCGGAAAGAAAGGACGAGTACAATATTACTGTGCTTAGTGTAACACATGCTTTACACATGCAACCAGAATTCCTTTTTGCACTTTCAGGTTCATCTCTGCAAACGCAGACAACGCAAACAGTAAAATAAACATTGTTACATTTTCAGAGCCAATGCGTTAAAAATTTCAGTGTTACCAATTGCATGCACCCATCTCCCAAAAACAAAAATGGTAAATTGATTTGTTACAGTTGATTTAAAAATAGCGTTAAATCATTTGTTAATATGCGTGCCAGGGAAATAAACTAACCAAAGGCCAAACACTGTGAAAAAATATTTGTTCTTTGATTAGTTTATTTCCCTGTTACTTTTGGTTTTTAAATCTCAATTTGGATACGTAAAAACCTGTATGCGTTAAAGGGACATATACAGCCGATGATAAATTTCGTAAAGTAAAAGAAATGAAAATAAAAGTAAAAATAGAGATTAAATGAAAATTTTAAATGAAACGGAAAACATTGGAGAAATATTGTTGAAATGAGAATAAAAACAAATTGAAAGATAAGGATGAAATGAGAAAAAGAGAAAACAAGAAAATTAAATGAAGTTCAAGTAAATATAAAATAGAACAGGAAAAAAAAGGAAGATGATATCGGAAAGAAAAGGAAGACAAAAAAAATCAAGTCAAAATAAGGAAACGAAAGAAACAAGGCGAAGCAGAAATTAGAACAAAAAGATAAAATTGAGAGAAACAGGAAAATAATTGAAACACAAAAGAAAAACACAAGGAAACAAAATCAAGCTAAGCTTCAAAACAGCTAATCCAAAATGAAAATTAAAAAGGAAATGAATTAATTAAGGAAGACAAGTTCAAATGAAAATAAGGAAAGAAAACGAGGGAAGCAAAAATGTTAATAGGTGAGTAGCAAAATAAACAAGTTCAAAGTGACCAAAAAGGAATACACAAAAACAGCATTAATTAAGCAACGCCATGGGTCTAGATATTCAATTAGTTTTCAAGTGGCATTGCAGGAAAAATGAAAAAGTGCAAATTATTTCTAATTGCCTACTAGTAAAATTGTATCAATTTCAAGAGATACAGTTACCGCGAAAGAAGAAGCATTGGAACAAAGCTTTGGCTTTTCTTTCATTATGTTTTGCAAAGGAATTTTCCTTTTCCCAGGTTACACCAAAGAAGAAATAGCTTGAGAAGCAAAAATGAAAATTAGAAAATCACTTCTCATTTTTAAGTTCCTTTAAAAAATAACCCGAGTGCCTTTTTAACTTAGTAGCTTTGACAGCATGAAGAACAGAAGGTTTTCCGTTAATATCTCAATGACGAAAAGAACACCAAATGCTGATGAGAATAGGAAACTTTATAATGCCGCAAACAGGATGAGATGGAGCAAAAACATTTTCACGAGAAACAGAATATTTGCAATAAAGAAAAGCTGGTGCAGATGACAGAACAGTATACTCACGGCAAACCTTTTATGCAGATGAAAATAATTGCTGATAAGAGAAGAATTTTTTAGGAAGGAATATTTTGTATGGATAGAAATGCGTCATCTTGTGTGAATAAAAAATGAAACATCCCAAAATTCTTCTTTCTAAAATAACGTGTCCTTCTAAGATTAATTCAAAATAAACTTAGAAAGACACGTTATCTCTTGCTTGCAACCAATGTTGAAACTTTAAATTAATTTCTCCGATTCCTAAAATCAGGAAAAGCAATGAAAATTTTAAACAAGAAATATGACCCCAAATTTTCGACTCTAATAATCACGTCTTTTGAATCTTTTCAGATGCGAATAAAAGTTTTCGAGGTTATTCATAGTCAATGGAACCGGTTAGAACAAAAATCAAGCAGATTTCTACACTCGGTAAAAAATCAAGAAACGGAAACAGCTAATTACTCCCACCAGCGGCTAAAAAGTATGTTATCAAAATTGACAAATGGTGCACAACAAGTTTCTCATAGCAGAAGGGAGTATCAGAGAAAAATAAGTTATCAAATCGAACAGTTAAAATAAGAAATATAGAAGGAAACATGATGTTACCATACTCTCCAAACCTAAGAATTTTGCGCAATGGAAACTTTGAAAATATGCGAAAAATATTCTTCATAACAAAAGTTATGCAAAGGAAAAATAATTTTTTAAAACGAATATATGAAGCAGAGACGGAGAGAAAAATGTTTTGACCTTTAGCGGGAAAGTTGTGTATTATTTAATGAGGATAATGCTTTCCATCTTTATTGCTGTAAATGGTATACAGTAAAAAACATTCAGTATGGTTTTTAGAAGCAAGATACAGATGCAAACTAAAGTAGAAAACACCACCTAGTGATAGAACCGTGAACTGCAGAAATCTTTGCAAGTACAAGCCTAAAGTGTTCCACAAGGTGAATGGTATCCGGTGTTAAAGGAATTTTTATTTTAAATCGAACATATAGAAGCAGAGATATCGAAAAAAACATGTTAAATATTTGAGTCCCCTTAGTGGGAAAATTATGTATTATTTTGGGAAGGAAATATACACAAAAGGTTTTCACAATTAGTACAGTAGTATCTGATCGAAAACTAATTTGTTCAATCAATGTCTGCTGGACATCGACATTTTTTTTTAATTTTTTCAGTGTTCAGCAGGAGAACTTCCCTTGGAGAAATTTGAAAGTGAAAAATATATTGTCTAAAACTAAGGTTGAGAACCCTAGTTACTAATATTGTACCTACCAGCCACCCTCACCAGCCGGTGAGTGAAGACACCCACTCCCATCCCCCGCTCCAAGGAAAGACACAATCAAAGTATACCCTGATATATCTGACTTATAGGCGGGCTTACAGATATGAGCTATGGCTCGATTTACCCCACTCTTCCCTTGAAATGTAACTTTTAGTTAATTTCAGGTTCTTTTGGTAAATTTAAGCTTTTTTCAGTAAATGCTCAGTTGTATTATACTTGAAAATAATATCGTTCCCAAATAGGGCCGGTAAACAGTCTTCACCAGCCTTAGGCAGAAAATGGCCAAAAATTCCGACCAGGTGCTTAAAATACCGGTCGGTTGTCAGCTCTATCTGAAACAAAGTAATTTTTAGAGTACCTATATTTAATAAAGAAAAAGCTTGGTGAGTTATGATCTCATTTTGTCAGTTGTATAACAAAAAAAGAAATAATTTGTTTTATTAAATAATTGGTAATGTAATCATGGCATGGGCGTAGTCAGGGGAGGGGATTTTGGGGGTTCAATCCCTCCTCGAAATAACAAAAATAAAATCATTTGTTTAATTAAATAATTGGTAATGTAATCATGGCATGGGCGTAGTCAGGGGAAGGGTTTTTGGGGGTTCAATATCAAAAAGTAAGATTTATAACAGATAATATTTATGGGAAATTACTTAAGTCTTCTCCGAAAATATTATATCCCCCCTTCCCCAAACTTAAGTCTCGTTTCGCTCATGAGCCCCGGCAAAAACATTTCTCTATACAATTCAAGTTAAATTATATGCAAAATGCTATATAGAAAATTATACTTTGATTTTCTCTTTTGATATTAATACTTTTCTGAAAGTCCACGTATAACGATTCAGTAATTAATAACAAAAATAATATAATAATAATTATAGCCAAGGCTTTTTTTCAAGTTCGTGCCGGTTGAAACATAAATAAGATTCTTAATGATGTGGAGACAAGATTAATAATGGAACGTATTGCAATTTTAAAAGACGATACTTTTATTTACAATTAAAACCAGTTAAAAACAAGTTGTAAGATCTTTCAGATCTTACAACTTGTTTTTTTTATTCACCCTCACTGTGTCATCAGACACAGTGAGGGTGAATCATCGTGGTTATATGTTATATAGCAAAACAATTACCCACAATAAATTAATAACAAAAATAATATGATAATAATCATGATGGAATGCTGCTCTAATTTTTGTACATGCGCATTTGATAACTGTACATATCATACAAACATGAAAATAAACTGCAAAATTCGGTTATGAGTTTCAATGGTGTGAGTTTTTAGTTTTTATGGTAAATAATTTCAATCTATTAAAAAAAAATTAAAACTTTACATTCTGGGACTACCAAGAATGTAAAAAAGGGAATTAAAGGAATAGGAAAAATTGAAATGGAAATTGTAAAAAAAAAAAAAAAAAAAAAAATGGAGGGGGAGGGAAAGAAGCGACTAAGGACTCAGGGGGTACATTAGGTAAATGGGAGCAGGAAGGCAAATTAGTAGGGAGGGGGGTTGGGGGTAGAAGGAGAATGGGGCGCAATTTCACTGATACTAATTTCAACTAATTCCTTTGAATGTTATGTGGTTATGTGCCACGCCTTCTTGTATAACTCTGACTTGCATAGATTTGTATATGGAGATTGGGGCTTTGTCAGGTGTTTTGTGGCCTTTTTCCTGATCTCCCTTGCTGGTACATTTACTTACACTGTTGTATTACATTGCATTTCGTCTTCATATGGCAGCTAAATAAATTGAATTGAATACTGTTCTTGAAGCTTCACTTCCACACGCAAGTACAAGATTGTCTCACCTACGCAACTATCGTAAATCAAGTCAGTCTTCAGCTTTTCACTGTAAATCCCGCTTGCACAAGCTTGTGCTCTTTCGTCATCCAGCAATCCAGATCACATATTCACTAGTCCATTACCTACGTCTATCCCGAATCATTGTTTTTTAATTTCATTTACGGACAGTATGTCTGTCCCGAATCGTTGGGTTTTTGTTTCCTTTACAGACAGTATGTCTAATTCATACTTATTCATTTCTTCAACCATCTTTCCGTCTTTCTACTTATTTCTCTATCATTCAATACACCAATCTTTCACTCACTCCTCCGAGATTTCTTTCTTATATCCCGTTCAAAATATTACAGTCAGATCGTTTCTGTGGTGAGCCAACCACCTAAAATATGGTGGCTTTGACATATCCGACCACCTGAGACCTTTTTAGTCTTCCTCGGAGGTTTAAAACTTAAAAGTGCATGAGTGTGGTGGATCATCCCATAACCGAATGTTCCAGTTTGTCATTCTATCTAAAGTTTCTGAAACGAAATCCAGAAAATTGGAGTGTTTTTGGCCAACATCGCATAAACTGAGGACTGACCTCAGCAATTTTTATACTGAAGTTAAATTTAATATCATCTTCCCAGTTTCAAAGGGTCTTTATAGCTGTCATGCGTTACGTTTTGCTCAGCAGAGTGCCCCCCTTGGATGTATACCTATAAGATTGTTATATAAGATTGCCGTAGTATAAAATAAATGTGATCATGCCAAAACAAGTTGAAGGAAAGGAAACTTTGAGTTCCAGAACACAAAGAGAAGTTCATCTCGCCAAATGGTTACCTAATAAGTACAAGAAATAATATTTTACATTAGATAAACAAAGAAAATGAATATCTACTCCCAGTCCAGGAGAGGGAAACATTACATCACATTCGCTGATGTTCATTGATTCCTGGTGAACATCAGATGCACAGAATAAAAGAAAAATCCTATCACCTTCGAATTGCGGTGTAAATTTGCAAGCGGCTATCGAGTACTTTTGTTCAACTACGGTTTCTTGTTTTCCTTAAATATATCCTCATTTTACAAGTCTTTGAAATTTTCACAAAACACATTCCTCGTTCACTACTGTGAGTCAGTAGATAAACAAAGAAGTTATCTTTTGACTGTAATGCTATCCCTTCAAAGATATGTCTAAGAGTTAATAGGATCCACTATTTTAGGAAAAGTAATAATCGAATTTGAAATTATTTCTTACACTGGTGTAAGTTCGTCAGCCATTTAATTGTTGCATACAATTGTTTTGCTGTGTAACAGTTAAAAGGTTTTTATTATTTAAATAAATATATTAAGACAGAAGCATCTTTTGACTGTAATGCTATCCCTTCAAAGATATGTCTAAGAGTTAATAGGATCCACTATTTTAGGAAAAGTAATAATCGAATTTGAAATTATTTCTTACACTGGTGTAAGTTCGTCAGCCATTTAATTGTTGCATACAATTGTTTTGCTGTGTAACAGTTAAAAGGTTTTTATTATTTAAATAAATATATTTAACAGAACTATTAAAACCTTGATAAAATGTAAGAGACAGAAGCATGATCAAATGAAAGATGAAAATGAAAAGTGACTAAACAATTAAACAAACAAGGGTCACTTAATAAAATGGACAAATAATGGAAGAGATTAACTACAACAGGTAAGTTAAAGAAATTATCATCTGAAACAAAAATATAGGAAGCAATAATCTGAAAGCAAATAAACAGAAGGTATGGTCAACGGAAATAAA
This sequence comes from Macrothele yani, assembly GCA_039090855.1. Lineage (NCBI taxonomy): Eukaryota > Metazoa > Arthropoda > Arachnida > Araneae > Macrothelidae > Macrothele > Macrothele yani. The sequence continues at coordinate 75,565,184 of CM077007.1, read as the reverse complement.
GGGGAAACGAAAAATGGTGATTAGCTGAAGAAGACAATGAGAGGAAACATGAATTGCAGCAGACAAATTAGAGGACTGACCGTAGGTAACCTGATATAGGAGTGAAGTTAGTATCGTGTAAAGGAGTTCGACTTGAGTTGAAGTTAACAAGGAAAGAAGTAAAAGAAAGAAAGAAGAACTTCCAGGATGAAACACCGATGTGCATTAAAGACATACAAAACTTGATTTAATCTGTCTAACGCATAAAATATGGCACCAGTTCTTTTATAAATAGTAAGCACACGGGAGTTCAAGTTTTTGAGATTAATTACCTTCGTGGAATGATTTCCCCTTGCTTTTGTGCAAACGTTTGCAAAGGGAAGTCCATCTATTATTTGACTTCGGTTCGTTTTCAGTTATCAAGTTAAAAGGCACCATCAGCATGGCAGATAACTGATTCAAAATATTTCACTCCCCAAATTATGGACGCATAATGAATAGGTGGATTATGAAAATTGGAGTGTATCACCAAGATGCCACCTGGTTTAAAAATCCGTAAAAAATATTACTGTTTGCAACTATTATTTCAATCGTTACGACTCATCAGAATATTCCTTTCTACTGAAATAATATGAGATTAGACTTGATATAACATAATGTCTACTCAATGTGCAAGTATATGTGTGCTGAAGTTCTGAAATTCTTTCGTAGCTGGGTCTAATGTTATTACCGAATTCGCAAATACACACAGCATTAAAAATGACTGATTACACTTAACAGTGCGGCAAAACAGATGCTAAAAAGGTGTTCCATTAATATAGGAGAATATTATCAAAAGCAAACAGAAGTGGAATCGAATCAGGTTGCCATCCTGTTGGAAAAGTAAAAAGAAAAGAAGACAAATGATGCGATGTAAAGAAAGATTGGTTTAGTGGAGGGCAGTTTTGCTTGACGCAATAATGCAGCAGAAAAAATGCCCGAAAACAAAGAGAATAGTAGGTCATATGATCTCTTTCTCCTCTATCTCTCCCTTTTCTGCTAGCTAATGATGATTAGTCGTCGGATTTCTCTCGTCACGTGTACATCGCGCTGGCACCTTTGTTTTCCCACGGTCGCTTTGCAGTGCTCTGTCTGTTATGATCATAAAACAAGCTTCGGGAAGGTAATATGATGTCGTTCTCCAGCAAATTGCATATTGGTGTAAATATCATTTTCTTTCTATTCCGCATTTTCTTTCTTCCTTTTTTTTCTTGTAAAAAAAACTCTTTTACCGCGAGTTAGTGGTTAAAAACGGAGTCTTTGAAATGTTCGAGGGCTATACTAAAATTAATGAGCAACAATGTCTAAACAATTGCCACTTGTAATGATTGAAGAAATAAGTACGACACTTTAATATGTCTTTTTACAAAATCCCCGTTTCTTTGGACACATTTTTGCCATCATTCTGGCTGTTTAAAGATACCTTTGTGGAAGAACTCGGTTCCAATTGCGTAAGACACCGACATACAGTTTGCTGTATTGCTTCCGTGCTCTGGTTGTGTTTGCGCGCATCTGGTTCTTTAGGAATTAAAATGATGATAGTTTGATAGTTCTAGAACTGGACTGTAAGCAGGGTGAGGTGAAAGTTCCCATCGGGATTTCTGGATTTCTTCCGAGGTCAAAAGTGCAGACTGGGGCTTAGAGCCGTCGTGCTGGAGGATGACTTTCTTTCCTGACTGCTTATCACAGAATGCACAGTGGAGCTTTTTTAATGTTTGACCACAACGTGCCGCATTTATAGGATGTCCAGGTTCTAAACAATTAACCACAATTGACCCATCTGCGTCCGAAAAGGCAGTTCCCATCCTTGCAGCTGACGGAACGATCTTAGGCTTTTTCCTGTTCGGTGAAACGAAACACCAGATCATGGAATGGCATCATCTTCATTCAGATGATACCATTGCATGATCTGGTGTTTCGTTTCAAATTCGAAATGGTGGAACCAACTTTTGCCATCTGCACAAAATTGTGCAAACAATCTGCCCCTTTATTTCGACAGCGCTCCAGAAGTTGTGCTGAGATATTTTTGCTTTGGCTTTTGAGGTCTTCTGTCAGTAAACGTGCGACACAGCTGGCACAAATCTTCCGATATCCCAAGCTGCTAATCATTTCTTGAACTGCACGGTGCCCTATGCCCTAAGTGGCCACAATTTCCTTCACCGTCATACATCTACCATCACGAATTTTGGCATCAACCCTTTCCTTGTTGTGTTCCGTAAAGGCTGTTCGACGGCGACCGGTATGATCTGTCGTTAATAATGCGTGAAACCGTCTTTAGAATGTTTCTCACACCTTCTCACACTTCCGGCATCCATACACGCATATCCATAAGCACGCTGAAGGCTACGGTTAATATCGGCAGCTGGAATTTCATTCTTCACAAGGAACTGAATCATAGCACGCTGACGGAACGATGTATAACTGTCGACCATCTTCTTTTGGTTCTGTTTGGTCACATGACTGACACCGGTGACGTGATTTGGTAATCATGGCCCCAAGGAGAGATGGCAGTATATGTTCATGAACTATCACTCTCCCAATGGACAATCTGACTGTGTAATGCAACTTTGCTCATTATTTTCAGTATGGCCTACGTAGAAATGCAAACTTTGAAGAAAATGAAAATAGCAGTGATAAACGTTATGAAAAATATAGCCACATGATATCATGAAAGGATTCTCTGAAAGACTAATTATTGGTGAACGTTATAATTTATCTCTGAGGGTGTACCGAAAATATTTCCAGCAACGAAAATGAAAAGAGCCTGCAAATACGATGAAAGTCATGTTTCATTAGGATTTTCATAGACTGGCAATAAGACATAGCTTACTCCACTATTTCTGATTTGTATGAGCTATGTATCTGCCAAACTTTGCCAGTATGCGCAGCTCGGAAATCAATTTTTAAAAAAATATATCTTTAATTTGGGACTTCATGTAAAATAATGTTTTGTGTTGATGTCTACGGGTGAATCATATTAGCTAAACCAATCGGCAAAGACAGAATGCTGCCCAGCAAACGCAGTGGTCTAAGCGATGACTTCTGATCCTTCGCCCAGGGAGGGGTCTAAGTTCGAATCCCGAATAACGAAATGGATGTGTGTCCTCTTTCGGTACTGGCTCTAAATGTGTTACTTGATCAACACTGGCTTTCTTTGCGTACATTGATCATTTGGTTGGTTGGTTATTTGGTTATTAGATTTTATTGGCGCAAGGGCCATGGTTGGCCAAAGAGCGCCAGACAAATTGATCATTTGACATATTGTGTACCGTGTTTGTACTAGTTCTCTGTGTGTTATTTGATCAACACTGGCTTTCTCTGTGTAGATTGGCCATTTGACATACTGTGTACCATGTTTGAAAATGTCTATACTGTATATGTCGATATATCTGTCAGTCAAGTCCAATAATAATAAACCCCCCAATTAAAAAAAAATGCCAGAATCATTATCATCAAACCCTTGAAGAACAAGCACTTAATAAAGAGCTTCCATTCACACTAAGGTAAGTTCACTCTCTTGGCCTAAATAAGCCCGTTTCTCGCGTGACTGGACACCAAAAACAAGTTAATGTACCAATGCACATTCAAATTACCTCAGTGATTGCAAACCTGAAGCTGTGGAATAAATGACTCATTAGTGCAGAATTAGACATATCACACGAAGTATTTTTAGCATGTAGATGATTTGTAAGTACAGAATGCATGGGCATGTTTAACTTAAATCATTGTTACTTTACATTAAAATTTTAATACTGGTAATATCCACAAGTTTGTAAATGTTATTTATCTTCCGCAAAATATATGTATTTTTGTAATAAGGAGAGAATTTTTGAAGTTTAAAAAAATGAATATCATGAGAAAAATTCTAACAAGTTTCACCTGGTAATGTCAAAATTTCCTACAGTGCCGAAAGGGGTAAGTGACAGGTTTACGTTTGGAAAACAGGGCTAAAAATATTTCGTGGTAGTGTTTCTAATTAAATGCTCATCATGCTTTTTCTCTCAGTTTTAGTTTTTCCAGTTCTTCTGCGATTCAAATTTTTGTACTCGTATAGCAGATTTTTTTCAGCAGAGAAAGGTTCTAATCATTAACAATTACTTACGACGGTAAAGTTTACTAAAGCAGTCCAGTTATCAAAAATCCTTGCTTTACAACACTATCATTCATGATCTGCAATTTGGCAGAAGCGGACTATGTTCAAAACGTTATGCATCAATTCATCGAGTTTTCAACACTTAGTCTCACATATACTGGAAAAAGAAAAGTACAGGGTGTTCGAATAATGACTGTGACTGAATGTACGAATTGCAGTAATGTTATAATAAAGAAATGTTGAATGGAACTGCAGTAGAAATGACCCGCCACGTGGAAGTGTTGTGTGTTTTGTAACCTTCATGTCTCCCCACCCAAGGCGCGCGCAGCTGTCATTCCCAGCGCTTGGCCGCAAGAGGGAGACGTGTCGCTTGTTCACTATTCTCGACACAGAGACGATGGTGTTGACGGTTGAACAGAGAGTTTTTTGGTGTAACATATCTTTCGCCATGGCGACAAGCACACAGACGAAGTGCAAAAACAGTTCGAGGGGAATCACATTGCTCGTGCAGTATAACCACAGTAACAAAACGCCGTCTGTAAACGATATACAACAGAGTCCAGCATGGAACCTTAGGCCTGTTTATTAAAACTAGCAAAGCTGTTAAAAGAAGTATAAGATGTCCCGTTGCGGACGCCCGCAACGTGGTTCATTATCAGATAGATTAAAAGAGGGACACGGGCTTGAATACAGACATATATACAACGTCGTACGTAATGCACTTGTAAGCTGCCATCTGGTGGCGAGCCAACATTCGATTACGATAGAATTAAATGATTAAGTCATAACTGAATCACTTGGACAGTGGTAATTGGTATTTTCCGTGCAAAGAAAATTCCATGGTATGGGAATGACATGTAGCACATAATCGTTACAGCATATAGACCCTTTCCACAAAATAAACAAACTTTCAGTAAAAGTCATGTTGGGCATCTTACCTGGGGTGGCAAGGATCTCCGCTTCTGACCAGATGTGAAGGTGCGTTCCAGAACCAACTAGTCTAGAGAGAGTACAGAGCACCTACTCTAACAATGTGCTCTTTAACACTGGTATTCAAAGTTCGTGAAGTAGAACCGATGCAGTCCAGGTCCATGCCATCGGGATCAGTTGCTTTAAGTAGAATGCTGTAGATGCCAAAGCTGTCGTTTTTGTGTATGAAGTTCCGGCCTTTCTTAATGGACTGAAAAATGTTTCGCGTCTTGACACCAAAACTGATATCAACTAGTTTACATGCATTGCTCAATATATTAGCTAATGGTGGTACATAATTAATTGATCCCAGGTACCTAAGTCTTGTAGGTCCCAGCTGTAAAGTAATGTCATGTTCATGCAGGAGTTTACGGAAAATGCTGTATACAAGAGAGTCACTATAGCCATGAGTCCTAGCTATCTCACAAACCTTCTTAAGCTCCAATTTTCTGATTTTATTGCTTGACGAGTGAGTGAAGGACCTTCTTACGAGAAACCGAATAGCAGCCCGTTTTTGCGACATGGAATGAAACGACTGTGTTGGAATGATGTGGTTGGTAGAGGTTGGCTTCCGGTATACTGAAGTATGTAAACACTGGGTGGATGGGTTTCTTTCTACACTGGTTGACGGGTTTCTTTAAACAGTTCGCCAGGGAATTTGGTAATGCAGACGCCCCCCACCGTAATGCGGTACGTCAGCTCATAGCGAAGTTTTGGGAAACTGGCAGTGTTCTGGATGTCCCCAGCCCTGGTAGGCCATTTACCTCAGACGAGGCAGTACAGGATACAGAGGAGTCCATACAAATCCGTGAGGCGTCTGTCACCACAAGCTAATTTACGAAAGAGTACAGATCATGATATTCTGAAAAGGAAGTTGCATTTCCACCCGCACCAAGTGTCTGTCGTGCATCATCTGAAAGAAATAGACCTTGAGGCGCGTGTTTGGTCCTGCAGGTGGTTCCAAGAGTTCCTGTCTGAAGAAGGTGAGGACATTCTGGACTTAACTTTCTTTACAGATGAGGCATGGTTCTACTTGTCAGGGTATATTAACAGCCAAAACACACGTCTGTGGTGTACTGAAAATCCCCACGAATTTAAGGAAGTGCCTCTCCACAACCAGTAGATCGGTGTTTGTTGTGCAATGACTCGTACGCGCATTATTGGGCCCATTTCTTCAGTGAAACCATTAACTCAGAACGGTACCGGGCCCAAATTATTCAACCATTCATATCCGAACTCACGGAACGGGAAATCCAAGAAGGACAGTTCCATCAAGACAGTGAAACTGCTCGCACCTCTGGCGCATTAATACAGCTTCTGAAAGAATTCTTCGGAAATCGCATCATCTCAGGGGACTGTGGCCTTCCCGGTCACCGGATCTGACACCGCTTGACTTTTTTCTGTGTTTTTCTGTGGGGAGCACTGAAGAAGAAATAGTACGCAGATAATTCGCCTACACTTCAAGAGCTACAGGCTGCACTAACGACCCACATCCAACAAATCACGTCACATAACCTGAGAAAGGTCTTTAACAACATGCAGAATCGTGTACAGACATGTCTGGACGTCAATGAGGCCCATTGCCAACACCTCCTGTTGGTTCCTACCAGTTTCATATGGTAAATATTACTTTCAGTGCACAGTTATTTTTCGGACAACCTGTATATAATTTCCATCAGTTCTGTCTTTCTGTGTCTAGGTGTGCAAGAACTATTAACTATGTGCTTCGAAATACGGACTTAAAATATTCTTTATGTTAAGGATAAAGGAAAAAGAAGTTCACGTGTGAGTGTGTTGCTCCATGCTTTCATTCCTCAATATATATGCGAATCCCTGCAGAAGAGATACCTGTTATTCCGAAACTCAAATTGAAAATATTTCTCCTATGCTTACTAGAAGAAAGCAAGCCGACAGACAGACTCACGAACGAACTGCTGGACAGGCATATCTCAAATCTCGAGCTCATGTTGTCATGTATCAGACGAAAGAGGGTTTTCAGTCCGACTTTTAAGTACGTAATATCGTTTCTGCAGAGAGAGAAAGAGAATTAGCAAGTGGAAGGGCAGACTAATCTCAGCTCCTGTGTACTTTTTGCAGAAACAATTTCTTCAGTTCGGGTTTTAGAAGAAAAGGACACAGAAATAATGTCTTCAGTTCGGATTTTAGAAGAAAAGGACACAGAAATAATATATTCAGTTTGACTTTTAAAGGCAGAAACTTCGTTTTTGCATACAGAAAATAGAGAGACTCACTGACGCATGAATTGTATCAAACTTTGTTATGCACACGATATTCTCTATCAGAAAAGACATCAAAAATCTTGTGTACACGCATTCGACATTTTTGCTTCAAAATGTAGTATGCATGTTTTAAGCAAAGTCACTGAATTATACAGAAAGGCTAACTGATGGAGAAACGAATGCACAGAGAGACATATCTCAGATCTTGTGTATAGGTTTTCTTTTCTAAGCGAAAAAGAAACCAGTTTTGCAGTCGGATGCACCAAAATGTAGATATGGTGCATTCATACACAGAGAAAGAAAATACGAAAAATAAATACCACCAAAGTCACGCAATTTTCTCTAGCAAATCTGCATGAAATTTAGGACAGGAAGCATTAAGTTGAGAGTAGACAAATTGGTGAGACACCTGTTCACAATTTGAACCCATGCAATGAAGAATTCATTTCTATATACAAATATGAATCCTTGCGTTACCAATTATTCCACACAGAAGCAGTCCTTTAGAGAACGTTTTGCAGGCGAAACGTAAAAATGGATGGCACAGTAGAATTGGTTTTGATACACTGCCGAGTTGCTTTGAAAATATATCCCAAATACTAAAACAGCTCAGAAGTAAGGCAACTTCCTATAACACTAAAAATTCGTGGGCATTAGGAAGTAAAATTACACGAAAAAAACTGTGGCTGTGAACTGAGTGAACCTAAATTTAGCCGTGACAAGATCTGTTACACCATCAAGTGGAAAGTATAATTAAATGTCAGAAATATAATTAAAATATCCAATTTCAACTACGCAAGGTAAATACTACGGACCATTTAAAATAAAACGGCATCAGGATTTGGCATCAACAGTATAAGCATTTTTTAAGTTGTTAGACAAGATCCTCTTACTACTTCTATGAGGGTAGTGCATGCCAAAAAACCATGCAAAACAAGCTATCTTTTATTTTATAATATAATTTATTTTTTTAATTTGGAATCAAGTTTTCGGTCGCCTTGGCCGGTTAGGACAAGAAGAAAGAAGGAATAATTGGAAGAAACACGACAACAACAACACCTAAGCCGAACTGTTTGTATTGCGGAAACTGATTTCAACAATGACACGGCGATACTTCGGATACAAGGATGACTCTAAAAATTTATTTGTACTGAGAACAGATATTTCTACTTTTGTAAATAAATGTTCATATTTTCCTCTTCTTTACCATACGCATTATTAGTACCACAGAGAAGGTACATGCTGAATATCTTCCTTGTGCATTCATTTATATGTTATAACACTTAACTGTGTAAATTGCTATCGGTCGTGCCGTTGTCTGAAAGTTCTCTTCGTGCCGTCTTATATCTTCCTGTGATCGTTTTGTTCTATTACATTGATGTTTATAACTTTTGGTTCCACGGGCCTTTAATTCCTGTTCGATGCACATCCAAGTAGCGTAATACTGCTCCTTGGATCACTTTCAGAACTTCCATTACTTCAACTGCTATTCTTACCACTCATTTTCCTTTACGAGGTGAGATCAAAAAACATTCAGACTGGTTGCATAAGTTTGGAATCGCCCGACACAGCAGCGAGCGGTTTGACACAGGTTGATCCTGCTTCTCCGTTTTTTTTTATATCAGAACTTTGTTCTTACGTGTGTGAAGCTGTTCGTCGCATTTGTCATGTTGAAAAAATTGATCAAAGAATTTACATCTGATTTTGTCAAAAACTTGGCGAAACTTGAAAAGACACATACTTAAAGTTACAGAAAGTCTATGGGGAGGATTATATGAGTCGTGCGTCAGTTTATGAGTGATAAAAAAGTTATAAACGCGGTCATGAAGACGTGGAGAATGATGAACGGTCTGGGAGGTCCGCAACTAGCAAAAGAGAAAACAATGTCAAACTCTGCGAAAAAATTGTCGAAAAATATTTGTGAGTTATCTAAAGATTTAAAACATTAGTTTTGGTTCAGTTCAATCGTTTCTTTCGGTCGATTTGGGTATGAGACGCGTCTCGATCACATTTGTGCTAAAACTGCTCTCAGCTGAGAAAAAACATGGCCGTGTTTCAGTTACTAGTGACTTGCTTGAGTGCGTCGAAAATGACGAAAACTTTTTAAAACTATTGTAACTAGTGATGAATCGTGAACTTATGGGTATGATCCCAAAACCAATGCCAATTCTTCACAGCGGAAGATCCCAAGCTCTCCCAGACCAAAAAAGCACGACAGAGCCGCAGCAATGTCAAGACGATGTTGACTGTTTCTTTCAATCATGAGGGAATTGTGCATCATGCGTATGCTCTGTCAGGGAGTGCTATTGTCAAGTTATGCAGCGCTAGATGGACGCAGTTCGTTGCAAAAGGTCGGCATTGGATGAGAGTGACGAGCGTAAACTCCACGATAACGACGCACCTGCCCATGCATCGCAATTTATGCAGGTCTTTCTAAGCACCGAGTTGCACAGGTCTGACAGAGACCCTATATGCCAGAGTTCTCTCTCTCTCTGCGACTTTCTTGTCTTCCCAAGAATGAAATACCACGTGGAAGGAACATATTTCGAGCTATTGAGGAGATTTAACAGAATGCCCCGAAGCAACTCTTCGCTATTTCAGAAGATGACTTCAAAAAATGGTTCGTCCAGTGGAAGCAGCTCATGGGCTAAGTGTGTTGCTTCGGAAGGGGAACTACTTCGAAAGCGATTAAGTTTCAAATCTGTAAGTCTCGTACTTTTCTTAATAAATTCAGTATATTTACTTTTCAATCACACCTTATATATTTATTTTGGGAACGTCGCGTATCTATTTTCTCCATGTGTGTCTCTTTATTGGAAAAGCTTTGGAACTCTCAGAATTGCTGATCTTATAAAAGTTCTGAAATTTCTGCTTTTCAGCTTCACTGATGTGATTCTGTCGCTGAGAAATATTCATGTTTTCCTATTTCATTCGGACTGCACCCAGTCTTCATTTTTGATTTTCATCTTCCTCTAAAGTTGCTCCCAATTACTTAAAATTTCCAACTCGTTTTGTCAGATAAGTATTCCGTTTCTTATGAAGACATACCAAAGCTTCAGTATTGTGACTAAAAATTAGTGCCTTGACGCTATTAAATGCTAAATAAGTCGAATAGTGTTTTTATCTTCTTTTGTTTCTTTTTGTTTGACATTCTACTTTTATGGGAGCATTACCGCAACCTTTTTTCCCTATGTCTTGCGGTTGTGGAGGAAATTAAAGAGGAAACGTTGGCCTTAGGGAAGACATGAACGACCTTCGTATTAGAGTTATTCGTGCAAGCGTCTACTCCAAAACCAGGTGATAAGAGAGTCAGAGAATGGAAGGATACCATGCGAACCTCTGTCCGCGTTCCACGCCCCGCATCGCTGCGGATTATGAACAAATTCCTGAATACATCCTTATCGCAGCCACTTATAGAAGCACTATTCTGCGCATCACATACCAAGGACACTCAGGAAATTCCAAGTGGAAAAGTAGGACGAAAAGAAAAGATCAGTTCAGATACATTATCAATCGTCCAACATTTTGTAACGCAGACAGGTTTTCATTATCGTCAGATGCCTTTTACACGCGGAGAGAATTTTTCTCATCACTTTCTAAGTATTTAATGAAAGTACTGTATGTATAGAGAATGAACATACACAAAGGCACAGACAGTTAAAAACAGTTTACACTCACATGAGAGCATCCGTGTGCAAGGATGTTAAAATCTGAAACTGGAAAAGGGCGGGCAAACAATCGTTGTTTAACGAACTACGCAAGTTTAGTTACTCAGCGAAAACTTAAAACTTAGGGACTATGATTATGACAGACGTCGGTAAGTCGAAACGCTTAACGCATTCAGAACCGCCGCATGGTACAGTGTGTGCATACTTTAAATGTTACTAGTCAAGTACGTGTTAAAGCGTTAAAGCGTTAAAGCATTCCGTTCCTCATATGCGTCTCTAAAGAAAATCGTATTTAAAACGTTCAATTCAAATTTCAGGTATTTGAGAAAGTAATGCGTTTATCTAGACCTTTATTAAGCGTTATTCACACTATGGTTTGACGTTTTTTCCAATAGATTCCGTTAATTAAAGAAACCATTATTTCGCACCCATTTCCTGCTAACAAACGTTTTCATTGGCTTTAAATTAAAAAACATTTCGCACATGCTTAGAAAGGAATGCAATGCAAGAGGAGCTCTGAGAATCATCAGCGATATTTATGATGCAGTCAAAGATAATTTTAAAATAAATAGAACCAGGTCCGAATAGTGTGCTGCAACAACAGAGGGAGATTATATATAATTTATGACTACGAAGCTTGCGGTGTTAAGATAGAATAATAATAACAACGTTTCGCACAATAAAATGTTTATTATACATCGACTATAGTTTCGCAGAGCGATTGGCTCGGCTTCCTCAGGACGAATGGAGCGTAAACATTCAAATCATTGTGACATCATCAGAATTCTGACGGTCACGGGTTTTGGCGAGTTGTTTCCACGCGCTTGAAAGAAATGGAGTCGACGTCATGTCGTTGACTAGCTGTGACGAGTTCCGGTATATGTGGAAAGCTTCTAATATATTAAGCTTGAAAGTCGAGTCCGGTTTATCAATAAGCGTAGCGTTTCCAAACAAAAAGTTATGGTTATTTTCGTGACAATGTTGAGCTATAGACGACTTCTTCAGTTCATAGTTCCGTACATATGTCTTGTGTTCCTTCACACGGAAGCTTAAAGCCCTGCGGGTCTGTCCTATATATGAAAGTCCACATTCACAAGGTATCTGATAAATTCCCCAGGAGTTTAAGTCTTCGATGTAGTCTTTTGATCCGTAAAAATTCATCTTGTTTATGGGTTTGAAAATAACTTTGAAATTAAAACTTTTAAGGATTTTTGAAATCGCGAAGCAAATCTGAGGAGCAAATGGGATAACTGCCCAATTCTTTTGTATTGGGATATCTATAGGCATGAGCGTGCAGACAGGCTTTGGTTTTCTAAACTTTTGGACAGCTTTGTCTATAACGGAAGGGCTGTATCCTCTGTGTGCTGCAATTCGTTTAAGAAAATCAAGCTCTTTCTGTAAGGAATCCTCAGTTGAGCAGATATGTATTGCACGATATACGTATGTGAAGAAAGCCGAGATCTTTTGTTTCCACGGATGATTTGATTTTGCATGAGGGGTAAGGAAACAGCAAATGGTTTTCGATAAACTGTTGTACTAAAGGATCCTTGAGAGCGTGACACAAGGACATCGAGGAATGGTAAGCAGCCATTATTCTCAGTCTCATATGTGAACTGTATATGGGGATCGATTGAATTGATAAGTTCAATTAATTTAGGTATTTCCGAGTTCATGCCATTCCAGAGAGCAAAAGTATCATCTACATATCGAATCCACAGGTCAAATGTAACAAGCTGAAATAGTTGGTCTTCAAAGTGACGCATGTAGACTTCGCATAAAATAGGTGACAGTGGGCTACCCATTGCAAGACCTTCGGTCTGTTGGAAAAATCTTCCACGAAAAAGGAAACTGTTTTGTCTTACACAAATTTCCACTAGCCTCAAAAACTCTTCTGTTTCTGGTTGGCTGAAATTATGTTCTTTGAGACTTGACTTTAATGCTTGGAGAGCTCCATTAACTGGGATACTTGTGAACATGGATTTCACATCGAAGGATAACATGAACTGGTCGTTGAATGGATGTCGCTTTAGCCGATTGACAAAATCAATGGAATTTTTACAGAAGTTGTGTTCGAAGAAGTCGTTAAAGTCGAAAGTTTTGAAGATAGAAATTTGGCCAACTTATGTGTAGCTGATAATATATTGCTGACTATGGGACGAAAGGGGACACCAATCTTGTGTATCTTCGGAAGTGCATAAAAACGTGGACAACGGGAATATGAGGAATATGGTTGGAATATGAGGGATATATATTTTTATGCACTTCCGAAGATACACAAGATTGGTGTCCCCTTTCGTCCCATAGTCAGCAATATAGGATCAGCTACACATAAGTTGGCCAAATTTCTATCTTCGAAACTTTCGACTTTAACGACTTCCTCGAACACAACTTCTGTAAAAAATTCCATTGATTTTGTCAATCGGCTAAAGCGACATCCATTCAACGACCAGTTCATGTTATCCTTCGATGTGAAATCCATGTTCACAAGTATCCCAGTTAATGGAGCTCTCCAAGCATTAAAGTCAAGTCTCAAAGAACATAATTTCAGCCAACCAGAAACAGAAGAGTTTTTGAGGCTAGTGGAAATTTGTGTAAGACAAAACAGTTTCCTTTTTCGTGGAAGATTTTTTCCAACAGACCGAAGGCCTTGCAATGGGTAGCCCACTGTCACCTATTTTATACGAAGTCTACATGCGTCACTTTGAAGACCAACTATTTCAGCTTGTTACATTTGACCTGTGGATTCGATATGTAGATGATACTTTTGCTCTCTGGAATGGCATGAACTCGGAAATACCTAAATTAGTTGAACTTATCAATTCAATCGATCCCCATACACAGTTCACATATGAGACTGAGAATAATGGCTGCTTACCATTCCTCGATGTCCTTGTGTCACGCTCTCAAGGATCCTTTGGTACAACAGTTTATCGAAAACCATTTGCTGTTTCCTTACCCCTCATGCAAAATCAAATCATCCGTGGAAACAAAAGATCTCGGCTTTCTTCACATACGTATATCGTGCAATACATATCTGCTCAACTGAGGATTCCTTACAGAAAGAGCTTGATTTTCTTAAACGAATTGCAGCACACAGAGGATACAGCCCTTCCGTTATAGACAAAGCTGTCCAAAAGTTTAGAAAACCAAAGCCTGTCTGCACGCTCATGCCTATAGACCTCCCAATACAAAAGAATTGGGCAGTTATCCCATTTGCTCCTCAGATTTGCTTCGCGATTTCAAAAATCCTTAAAAGTTTTAATTTCAAAGTTATTTTCAAACCCATAAACAAGATGAATTTTTACGGATCAAAAGACTACATCGAAGACTTAAACTCCTGGGGAATTTATCAGATACCTTGTGAATGTGGACTTTCATATATAGGACAGACCCGCAGGGCTTTAAGCTTCCGTGTGAAGGAACACAAGACATATGTACGGAACTATGAACTGAAGAAGTCGTCTATAGCTCAACATTGTCACGAAAATAACCATAACTTTTTGTTTGGAAACGCTACGCTTATTTGATAAACCGGACTCGACTTTCAAGCTTAATATATTAGAAGCTTTCCACATATACCGGAACTCGTCACGGCTTGTCAACGACATGACGTCGACTCCATTTCTTTCAAGCGCGTGGAAACAACTCGCCAAAACCCGTGACCGTCAGAATTCTGATGATGTCACAATGATTTGAATGTTTACGCTCCATTCGTCCTGAGGAAGCCGAGCCAATCGCTCTGCGAAACTATAGTCGATGTATAATAAACATTTTATTGTGCGAAACGTTGTTATTATTATTCTAACTGAGGGAGAATTGAATTAATGACGCTAAAAATGAGGAAACAGTCACAAAATAAGCAAAAGAATTATGCTTGAGACCAGTGTTGAAGAAAGATGACGATCTGAAAGGAGAAGTAAGCCGAACAGCGTAGGTGGAATGGAATAACTAGAGAGGAAATATTACCTGTAACTGTAATAAAAGGCAACCATTGAGGCTGAAGTAAACCAACTTTTGTCGTGGTCGGTTATTGGGTGAAAAGAGTTTCGTGGCGCAAGGGCTTCAATGTGTAGAAATCTCCGAGCACCATGGCTCATAATATATATACTTTAAAAAAGAAAATCATCAAAACATAACAAAACAAATGTACGAAACAACGTGGACAAGCATGACATGAAGCGGTGTAAGTAGCCGAAAAAAAATAGAATGCATAATTGAAAAACACCCGTTCAACGTAGAAACAAAAAGCACAAAAGACACATCATGCTGATTCTTTAAAAGGTGGTCCAATATTTCTGGTTCATTTTTACAGTAGGTATATGGAGATAATAACGAGCACGTTAACGAATAAAAGGATGACACATACACACACAAAATATGAACAGCATTCAGAGGTGAGTTACACGTCACACACATAGGAGGAGTGTCGTTGCTAAGCAAGTAGCGAAAGATGAAATAATCCTGCGTACGGAACGCGCAAGTATAACTTCCTCTACACATTTCCTTCAAAAACATGAAGACCAGAGTCTTAGAACTGCCTTTATACGATGCAGTTTTTACCCTACTTGTTGGTCGCTCAGAGAAAGCAGAATATATTTGATGTGCACTCGAACATTAAAACGCAAGTCCCTGTGTTACAGTGGTATATATGCTTTCTAATATATTGTGACCTGGGAGCAAAATTTAATAGTTTTAAATGTTGTTTCCAGGTCCATTTCCTCGTCGGAAATGAACCTGGAAGCAACATCAGTCGACTCATTTCCCAGGGTCCCAACATGGAAGAGAACCTAACAGTATCAGACTTGAAAATCGGCCTTGAGAAAAGAACGAAGTAAGCGTCTCACATGACGAAGAAAATGATGGTATCCACACTCAGCAGCGAAAAAGCTCCACAGAACGCCCAGAGAATTCGAATAAACCATATCACACCGTTATTTTCACAACTGAGAATAAGGAAGTACAAGGTACACTGCATGCCTCTCGCTAAATATACCGTGGCCTCAGTAGAAATCGTCTAGACGCAAACATTGACACGTAAAATTTCGGATCCCTCGTCTCCACCCTACTTGGAGCCATCTGGGAATACACTGTAGGATGAAACCAGAGAAAAGGATGCGATGCGTAGCATCGATCTGCTGGTATAATGACTCAGATCTTGGGGTAGGGAGTAAGAGAAGAAACTGCCGCGCTGTACGAAGAGGGCGCTAAAGAGGTTCCTCAATCTCTGGGCTCTCAGATCAACGACAAGTCAATTCCTACATCTTGTGCTATGGCAGACCTTCGAAATCCAAAGTTTGGAATACACCAAGGAGATTCTCAACAGGCCTTGCGTTTGTGTAAAGGACCCTTTCGTATGTCTCCGGTACTTGATTTCCATGCCGAAGTCAACGATTTGCCGCTAAATTTGAGTCGTGTGCAGCTGTCCTTTTAACTCTACTAAACTGCAATTATTTCCTGAACATCTCTTAGCGCTTACAGTGTCGAGGGGCCATAGTACTGACCATCAAGCCGAGCCATATACCACATGGCCATGGTCCAGTTTTGACCGAATGACAGATACGAAGCAATGACTTCCTGTCTTCTTCGAAGACACAAACGAGAGGACCTTAAGTATAGAAAAAGACTTGAAACATGAATTCCTAAGTCGTAGCACGTGTACACGGGATGGGAGCTCATTGTCAACGGTAAGGCCTAGAAACCTTCTTCGGCAAAATTAGTAGGGTAGTGGAACTCAAACGCAACTATAGTTCAGGATGAAGATCCCGTCTCAGATAGAAAGGGACACGCGCAATTTTTTCTGGAGAAAGTACAAAGCCATTACCAGTCGACGATTTAGAGATGTGGTCTATGGTCGACTGCAGCTACCGTTCAATAAATCAAATATTTGTTGACGAGCAAATGCTACGTAACAGACATAAACAGCGCTAAAAACCGTAGGAGGAAGATCTTTTAACAAGTAATTAGTGCCATGATGGAAAATGTTATGGATAAGACGAAGACTTGCGGGACGCCCTGGTCTTGAGAGAAAAGTGAGAAGAGCATCGCACTCAGGCCCTCTTGGATCATACGACAAGTATTAAAACCGGCTGTGAACACGAGCAAAACACATTCATGGAGATCGCAGAGAATACCTTACCGCAGGGCTAGATAATGTGCTTTCTCACGTCAAAAAATGGATACCAGATGCTGCCTTTTTCAAACGCTCACCCAACGACGTTTTAGTGCAAAGCATATGATAATGTGGTGAAAGCCGTGTTGTGATGATGGCAGAATGTTGCGAAATTCCAAGAAATGAACTTATTGGACATATTAACCATGCGTTACAGAATTTTATACCGACAGCTAGTAACCGGAGGGAAGCATGGGATATTTTCCAAGCTCTGGGAAAGGTAGGACAAACACCTTCCGCCAACAGTCTGCAAAACGATGCTCGAACCAAATTCAGTTGAACAGGAAAAGAAGATTCCCCTGAGACCATACCGTCAGGGACCCGATAAACGTGGCCCCGGGCTGATGAAGAGCCGCCCTCAAATCCACCACTGTGAAGGAACTGTTATAATCAATGTTTATAAGGGGAATAAAAGACAATTTCTGCCGTTCTTCCTGTGCTTTCAAATGGTAAAAAGATATCGGATATGCACTATGATGTAAACTTCGGGGAAGGCTGCACCCAGACAATTCTTAATACCCGTGACATACGCATATGTGAGTCCGTCACTCTCGAGTATGGATGTACATATAATAAGAAATGTACATTTTACTCGGATCTTGCAGATCTTGTCCAAAATAAATTTGGAACTAATGCGTGTTTTAATCGATGAAACTTACGTAACCCAATATACTCCCTTGCAGTTGAAGGTGATTTGTTCGTGCAGGTAGGTACTGTAGAGCTTCTTTGCCGTCTAATACACGCTTTAAAAATATTAATATACAAATAAAAGATGAATATTATGTACACTAAAACGTGAAGTTTAAACATTAGTACTTTCGGGCTCACGTTGAGCTCGTCTTCAGATGTATGAAATGCTGCGTTAAACTGGAAGTGATGGTATACTGTATATGTGAGGGTGGTATTTCTTAGAGCATGCGCAGTGAGAAAGGTGTTACGTTATTCACATCAAGTGGTCGGGGAAAGTTCCGAGTGTTCACACAGTACTCTCCATGGTGACGAAATCGCTATAGGAATGTCATCATTACAGCAGTTCTCTCTATGCTTTTGTATTAGCAGACTTTCTGCCAAAAGCAAGGAAGGAACTTCTCCAAATTTTAAAGTATGCTTCCCACTTCCGTTATATTCAAAGATTGGTTAATGCAATAATTCGCCTTGTTTGCTCAAGTGTAAGCTCAACTTTGGTGAGAGACAGACACCCAGTAAGTTAGGTTGGCTCGCTTCCTTACATTCCGGGAATTACAAACCGATTAAAAACTATCTTCGGACGCTACGAAATCGACTTTGAGTAGAAAACGCGAAACATTAGCGACTTAATAAAGAAGGACAGAGACCAAATTCCGATGGACACCAGATATAGTGCATATGCAATACCATTGGTGACAACCTGCGAAGATTCCAGTTAACTCTTACACATAGGATCCACACGACGGAACCTTAGATTGCAAGTGAATGAAAATAAATTGAGTGTCAAAACGCACTCTTCAGCAACCTCTCTATCTAAGCTCTGCCTGCAGGGGAATCATCAACCCGACTGGCAAAATGCAAGAATTCTCAATTCCCCAATCCTTGCTTTTGGCAGAAAGACTGCTAATTCATCCTTGCTTTTGGCAGAAAGATTGCTAATACAAAAGCATAGAGAGAACTGCTGTAATGATGACATTCCTATAGCGATTTCGCTACCATGGAGAGTACTGTGTAAACTACAATATTTCCTTGCTTCACCGACGTACCAACTAAATGTAGGATCTCATACGTCGGGTGGGCAACGTCTGAACGTGGACTAGACCTTATGCTTCACTCTTCTGGAAGCTGTGCATTCAGGATTCTACCAAAGATTTGGACTTGTTAGGAGCTTCGTAGAGGTCGTAGTGATAGCAACATCAGCTGCCCAAATAATGCACGCGGTAATGCTCGTAACAGCTGCGTCAATCGATGTCTTAGAACTATGGCAGAAAGTAGGATATCGGACACTATGAAGACATCCCACTTTACCCGAAACATTTTCCATTGTGAAGGGCCTAAAAACGGTGAATATGCTGTCTGCGAACGATGGGATTATAGTCATGGTCGTGGATTTCGTCACAGACGGTCTTGGGCAAGTCATCTAACAACGATTGTGAACCATGTCTCAATCTCTAGCAAAGAAGCTACGTGTTGGTTTCGTGGATATTGGAGCACAGGTTTTAATGAGGAGAACACCAGTGACTCTACCCAGCTGCTACTACCCCACAAAGGATTATGGGCATTACACCACCAAAGAGAAGGGCAAGTGATAGCAGATGATCCACCAGAATCTGCAGATCTACACTGCTCACGTTCTAACCAGTTTAAAGACAGGCACTACATAGAGTAAAAAGCAGAGCAGCGGGAAAAATAATTCCGTCGCCTGTAACGCGTTTACAATGCAACACTGATGACTGGAATATTGTAGAGAAAAAGGATTGCAAGGCCTCAGCAAGAAATATCTCAAGAAACTTGTTTTTCCGAAATCTTCTGTAGTTTCGAACTGCAAGCGGATTCATTGTTCCACTGAAAAATGGAACTCATTAGAAAATGGTAAAGTGAATGAAGAGAAGATTGATTGTGTGAAAATACAGCCACTTTGAATGGCTCAGAATTCATAAATTTGGCTGTTCTGTTGCACTCTTTGATAGGATGTGATCTGGAGGGCGAACGGGTGTGAGCTCGGAACCTGAGGACTTCACCATCCCCTCTGGTTCCTGATGCTTCACAAGCGACTCGATTAACCTATCTGCAGGCTTCTGTTTAGACTTTTTACCACTCCTCACAGCTGAGAGCTCAGTGTCTGTACCAGTTGAAACTGTGTTTGGCTGCGCTTGCTCAGGCGAAAGTGCAGCAGGAGATTGACTAGCCCAAAACTTCTGATACCGAAACTTCTGGAAGCTTCCTAGATGCCATTTAAGAAGAAATTATAGCCTAAAGGAATATTCTGCATTTCCTTCTCAGTGGATAAAGCGACTGTTTCTTTTAGGTCACCACAGAAACACAGGGACGTCGCCCCGACACCATTGTAATGACCCTCTTTTTAGCCTCAGAATATGAAATACTCTCTACTGCCTTGAGGCGTTGCATCTCTTTCTCTTCTATACATTTTGTACCCTCCTTTGCCGATGCTCCATGTGCGCCATAGCGGATGACTAAATGCATCACAATCTTGAAGCGCATATTCTGTGGTACCACAGCTCCCACACCAAGCAGGACTACAAAAGGTTACCGTAGCTCTGTCATTTAAAACATCTCAGAGAATTTGGAATTTGGATGCACTAGGAGATGAAGGTATCCTGCCTTAATGGTCTTGGGCAGAAATATGGGTCAAAGGTCAGAATCAGATTGGAAAATTTGAGAGACTACCCCCAGTGGAGAATATTTCACATCCTGAGATATTCTGAAGAGGATACGCCGCACAAAAATAATGTGTTGACCCTTAAGGTTCTCGAGAACTTCATCATCGCAGCGCATGAGACGAAAAGAGACACCTCGAGTGGAATTGAGGTAGCTATGGTGGTCATTTGACTCGGACATCCAGCAGTAAGATCGTGTTCAAAAGTAGGATACCATACCTAGCTTTCAACAAGAAAAATCTCCAGACCGAAGTTCTTTGACGTTTTTTACGTCAACTGCTGCTTGAAGAATTTTACAGGTCTAGAGAGGAGACTCGGAATTTAAAGGCTGAGAGAATGATGAAACATTGAGCACTGGAAATACCTGAAACATATTCCTTATGGGAAGAGTCAAGCTTTACATCACGTGCAGTTTGTCCTTACAACAGTGAGGAACAACACAGAAGCCATGGAGTTATAAATCTTTAGTCCGTTGACTTCCTCATCATCCACTAAGCCTAACAAGGGAGAGTGGGTGCTCCGTAAGTTATTTTCCTTTTTAAGTGGAGTACCAAAAACACGTGCGAAAAACATATTGGTAAGCACGTTTGTGATTCTTTTTCGAACAATAGTGGAATGGATATGAATCCCACTATCTCGGAAACCTATCTTTTAGAAAATGTGCCTTGAATATTGAAAGTTTTATTTTTTTTGAAGTGGTTTTATTTTTGATATTCGAAACCGCTTTTATTGGGGAATTGTGCTATTTTACATTTTTCTATTATTTTGCGGCTTATGTAAGAAAAAACAAGCTTTTCGCGAAGGTTCTCAGTGATTGCTTTTCAAATTTATTTAAATTGGAGAAATCTGTGATTTTCCCAGTGGATTTTGTTTTGCGACTAACCGTGCAAGCAGAAGTTTCTAAGTCTATCTCAATAATCCAAATAAGATCATTTTGAATTTTTGAAGAACCAACTGAGGAAAAAAGCAAATACCGCGAATTTTATGTTTCATATGTCTTTAACTGAATGTCTGGGGATGAATTACGAAAGCAAATAAAGAAAAAAAAAGAATCAAACGCAGAAATCAATTGATCTATGCATTGCCCTACCATTGACGTCCGGTCACCTGCATGGATACGAAATCTTTATTTATAGAACATTTTATATAGTGTATTGCTTAACTTTATGACATTTGGCTCTTAACACGATTTATAATCTTCGTGGAATATTCTCCACCAATTTTTTTTGTAAATGCCGGTCGATACGTTCAGATCCTCAAAGCAGCGACTTGCTTTCTGAGCGATTTAATTTTTCCACGCAACCTATGCGTCCCAGAGATTTTCTGATGAGTGAGGAACCTCAGCTGGCCCCTGACCAGTCCAACGTTTTGATGCTTATTTCATTAAACCAATCTGCTGTAACACGAGCAGTATTACGTGGTGCGTTGTCCTGCTGATGAGACAGGACAACGCACCATGTACGTAATACTGAGGTATGGGCCTTTTAAAATAATTTATTTATGTGCTATCATATGTGTCATATTATGAAATATGGATTCGTGACATAAATACTGAAATCTTATATGATTTCCACAATAGAACCCATAATTCTTCACTTCCTTTCGTTTGAATATTTTGCTTATGTTTTTTAAACTCAGTGTTAATGAAAGCCATAAGATTAAAGTTCAGCACAAAGCCTGTACGATAATATTGATGTATACGTAATAATTTTCTTTTTTAAATTTTATTAGCTGTCGTGCGAGACAATCTGTGTAGCTTTTTTTAATGAAAATTTCACTGAAACCTAGTAGTGAACAGTATAATGCGGGACTTTCGCAAGTTTTTTTTGCGGCATTAAAGCAGTTTTCCTACCTTTCTCGGAGAAAATTATGTTAAAAGCTGATGGCAAATCACATTGAATTGGTGTGATGTCTTAACTGCACTGAATGAAAGAAGTGCCTACAATTTTTTCAAAAAATGCCAACTTTCTGTACAGAAGTTTCGAATCCCCTTTTCAATTTTGTGCTTTATTTTTATACCTTTCTGTTTCAATTCTGAATTTCAAAGTTTTTCGTGAAACCTTATCTTTTCTAAGATATCTAAGTGCAGTTATTCATCAGCCAATCTGGGTGTATTGTGCGTATGCTGTCCAGAATATCCTAGCCGAACTGTTTATTTAAAAAATAGTCACTCTAAGCGTAAAAGTTGATCTAAAACAAAAATAGTTTGACCTAACACCACAAAACAAACGAAAGGCAAATGCTATATTAGCAGCGTGTGTGTGTGCGTGTCTTTCCAAACATGACTGACAGACAAGCCAAGAAAACGCGTGATATGGTTGGCAGTGGACGTGTCATTTGTCCTATTAGTGTAATTTCACAACATTTATTCGAAGTGTGATATACGACTAATACTTCTTACTTAGCAATACTTTAAAGTATTTCCCTAATAAGCAGATTTAAGGGGAGCTTAAATAAGCGTGTTAAGAGTGTCTGCATGTGGAAAACACGTTGATCCTGTGAAGTTATCTGCTATGATTACAGATACTACCTCCATGTAAGTAATCCTTAAAAACGTAAGCTATTCCTGCATGCACTTATATATTACAAGACTATCTTTGTGTACGAGCATACACGCATGTCTGTTTAAAATATCATTATAAATTAATATGATAGAATTTCATAAATAAATCAAGATTCCATCTCACCGATCATACACACACATCTTATCTCAGAAGTGAAGGGTGTTTGCAGTTGGCAGATAGTTCAAATGGTTCCCAACGGTATGCGTTAATTTTTTAAAAACCTATTTCTTCAGTCATCAACTATCATCATGAACAATATGTCTGTTTCTTATTCGTCCTTGCATATGGCAAAAGGAAACATCAACTGAGCCTTCCACTGTTAATCTCTAACATTCATTCACCCTACGTGGTCTCTAAAAGGGTACGGAGTATGCAACATTTCATTCCGATCGTCACAGTGTGTTCTTACTTTTCGCGTTTCAATTCAATTGCGGTAATTAGAGGTATTTATATTTAACTTCTTACCTCTTCCGTGAGTCCGTACGCCGGCCCTCCAGCAATCAGCGTCTTCTTTATGCAACATCTTCTATGCATACGGTCGAATACACAAGAATATCATATTCCAAGAGAGTTGCACATCAAAGGTATACCACTAATTTATTTCGGATCATTTTATATGAATTTGATGTAAATACACAAACACTCCCATACACTGAATATACGTTGTTTGTCTTTCGCGTCATTAGTCTTAATATCAGTTTTCACATTGCGGCCTCTGCCGTATCATCTCTTCCGACCTTTCCACACGTCCTCACATGTCCGCCATCTTCTCACATCTGGCGTTCGCCGCCTCCGCTGCCCCCTCTGTCGGTGAAGTCCCAACATCCTCCGGCCCCAAAGAATTGGGTTCAGTCTTTTCTAAGTCCAGCTCCAGAGGGTAAAGGTGTTGTACTGGTCTTTTGATCAATGTTCCATTAGGCAGTCTCACTGTACATGAACGTACCTTTCCGTCACGTCCCACATGAACTTGACTAATGATACCGGTTTTCCACATCAGTTTAGGTAATCTTTCTTCCTTTACATGAACTATGGAATCCTTTTCCACTTCTAAACCCCTTTTGGCAATCTTCAACTGGTGTGCTGATTTCAATTCCAGAAGATATTCTTGTCGCCATCTTCTCCACAGTCGTCCCATAACTAGTGCTCTGTGTTTGTATTTCCTTGTAAGGTCACTTCTTTTTGATTCCTCAGAACTTGGTTTCCCATCAGGAATTGTTGCCAATCTTCTTCCAATTAGGAAATGTCCTGGTGAGAGTGGTTCTGGCTCCCCTGGTTCATTATATACAAATGTCAAAGGACGGGAATTCAGGATCGCTTCTACTTCAACAAGTGTAGTTTCCAATTCTTCATATGTTAAAGAAGCTTTTCCCAGTATTCTCTTTACGCATGTTTTGATCGAGCGAACGAGCCTCTCCCAAAAACCACCCCACGATGCAGCTTTTTCAACAACAATGTACTTCCATCTTATTCCTGTTTCTCCATAAAACCTTAAATTTTCTGGATCGGTAACCATGCTCCACAGTTTGGTTAAATCTCGGTTTACTTTTTAAATGTTTTCGCGTTATCTGAATAGAGTGTCTTACAAATTCCTCTTCTTGCTAAAAATCTTCTAAATGCCAACAGAAAGTTGCAAGCTGTTAAATCAGATACCAATTCCAGATGTACAGCACGAGTAACTGCACAGGTGAATAAAGCGATGTAAACCTTCTTATTTTCATTTTTAGTGAATAATGATCCTGCAAAGTCCACTAAACATTTTTCAAAAGGAGAAACTTCCTTTAATCTGTCCGGTGGTAAGGGTGTCATATCATGGTCGAAAGGTTTTGTTTTAAATTTCCGGCAGATAAAACAACTATGTATAACGCTTCTCACTCTTTGCCGTCCCCGTAGAATCCAGTACATTTCTCTGATTTGTGCTAAAGGCTCGGCAACTCCACCATGTCCTACCCTTATACTGTATGACTTCGTTTTATTAATAGGTCTGACAAATAACTATTAGTTGACAAAATTACTGGATGAACTTGGTCATAGTTCAAGTCTGCATTCTGTAGTCTTCCTCCAACTCCCATTATACCGTCGTCGTCCAGAAATGGATTAAACGTGTAGATTTTCGAATCGGAAGAAATGTTGTGTTCACAGTTCAAAGCATTTACTTCGTTTGGAAAACACTCTCTCTGTGATTGTTTAACCCAATAAATTTCCGCTGAGTTTAATTCTTCAACTGTCAGAACTCCTGTCCTTTTTGAGTCTCTATTTCGAACATTATGTACGAATCTTAGAGTCTATGCTGTCACACGAAGAACAGTTTTCAATTCACTGTTTTCTCTAATATCAAAAATAGGGGTCCTCCCTTTTTCCGTTGCACAGCTAACTTGAAGGGTCTCTTTTCTCTTTCGTTTTCTTTCTTCCCTTGCAGTGTCGTCTGTGGACAAGTCAGCTGGTAATTTTGGCCAAAATGTTTCCTCTCTAATTAACCATTCTGGTCCATGCCACCAATGACTATTACTTTTGATGGTTTCAATCTTCTCTCCTCTGGTGAGTAAGTCTGCAGGATTCTCTTTTCCTGGGCAGTATGCCCATGATAACGGATCGGACTTCCCTTGTATTTCTTTTATCCTATGTTACACAAACGGCTTCCATTTTTCGGCATTTCCTTTTATCCAGTGCAAAACTGTACTGGAATCTGTCCAAAAATGTAAGGTCAAATCAAATTTCTGCTTCAGTTGCCTTTCAACAGATTCAACTAGTCTAGCTCCTATTAACGCCGCCATCAACTCTAGCCTAGGTAAGGATAGTTGTATTAAGGGTGCTACTCTTGCCTTTGAAATCACATTTCTTGAATTTATTTCATCTTTGGTTTTATATCTCAAATATATCACTGCACCATAAGCCTTTTGACTCGCATCTGTGAAACAATGCAACTTGATATTTCTCAATTCCTTTTCTTCGATATCTCCGAAATAATATCTTGGTATGTCAACATTTTCCATCTGTGATAACTCTGTGCACCAATCTTTCCAATTTTTCTCTAGTTCTATGGTCAATTCTGCATCCCAATTTGCACCCGATTTCCAAACATTTTGCAAGATAATTCTGCCTCTGATTGTAAATGGACTTAAAAAACCAACCGGGTCATATAGACGACTAACAGTCTTCAGAACTTCTCTTTTGCATACCTTGTCCTTTCTCTTTCTCACATATGCAATCACTTCAGAAACGTCTATTCGTATAACATCCTTCTCTCTATCCCATAGGTATCCCAAAACTTTATTGCTTGCAGAGCATTGAATATCATTTTCTTCATTATTCCACAATTGTTGAAGGGATTCGCTGTTTGTTCTCCATTTTCTCATATTGAAGTTCCCCTCATTCAAAATATTTTTAACGTCTCTTGATAGTATCATTGCTTCATTTTCATCTGTTGCTCCTCCAATTAAATCATCCACATATAGACAATTCCTCAGTAGCTTGTATGCATTCTCATACTGCTGTTTATATTTGTCTATGTGAACTCTTAGCGTTGCAGCCAGCATAAATGGGCTTGATTTCGCACCAAATATGACTCTAGTCATTCGTAGTATTTTTACTTTGATGGAGTCGCTGTCATCTATTTCCTCATCAATCCACAAAAATATAACTGCATCTCGGTCTTCTTTGCCAAGAGCAATCTGTAAAAATGCCTGTTGAATGTCAACTGTAAATGCGACCTTATTGTTACACAGCTCTAGCAGTGTTCCTGCCGAGTCGGCCGGTAACGGTGCTTGGAACCTGAAGTACAATTTAGTTGGCCGCGGCACCAGGTGATAATCTCAGGAGCACTGCTGCACTCAAAGATTCACACCAGAACATAAAAAATGAAAAGTTGAAGAATGACCCGAAGCATAAGGCTTGGGTGAATCCACCGTGTGAACAAAATAACAACAACAAATAAAAAATAAAATAAACTAAAAAAACGATACTTTGGGATCAGAGTTGTGATGAGTTTCACCCGCAATCACCAATTCGTGACTGAGTGTAGTGGTCCGGATCTTACTCCGGTACATTCAATCCCCAACCAGCCAGTACAACACTCACTTTCGCAAATAACACATGATTCTTAAATACACAACGCAACATTTAATTACGTTCTGCGAGATTTAAACAGATACGGCGCTCTCTGGGCGTATAGACAATTGCCCCTCTTATGTGGGCAGCATACGGTGTCACACTTTACTGTCGGAAGACACAAGCCGACTGAGTCTCCACCGGACTATCTGAACAAGAGATACTGCTCGTTAACACACTAAATAGAGCAGGAGGTGATATTCATATACAATTGCTTAGAGAATGAAAAAAAAAATTATATGCAAACGATCACATTAAAAATTCTCGCGACATAAAACACACAAGCACGTTAATTTGCGGTATACGATTATAGGTGCGAAATACTGCCAAAGTTAATTAACTAAACCTAATAAGCATGCACATGCAGATCCCTTCCCTGCTCACGTTTGGCCCTGAACTAAAGTTAAAAGAAACTGTCCCGCCCAGCGGAATTTGTGGCCACACCCTCTCTCTTATTCATGTAAAAATAATAATCAGGAATGGACCCTGTAAGAAATTTAAATCTGTATGTGCAGGTATTTCCTCTGAGGTTCAGTCACTCAGCATTACTGCATCTATGTCCATGCAGCTTTGGGTGTCGGGATGGCACAAGTTCGCATATGTGCGAAGAAAGAAAAAGGAAATATTCATCTACTTACAGTTTCGTGACTTTGCTGTGCAAATCCAGTGTGCATCACATAATATAACACGACAAAAAACACACACACAGACACTTGCACCATGTGGCAGCACCGATGATTTAACACTTCACTTTGACGCTTGATGTAAATGAAGCACACAATTAAAATGGTGATATCACGCCGCACTTTGTTGCAATGATTAGAGTGCACACTGATCTACTCTCGTGACGATTTGAAGGTGGCCGTTAAACAAAATAGGCCCTCTCACATCTGCTGTTGCGGTTTCCAATATTGATTTTCTGTGTTCCTGGGAAATGATTTCTGTTGTCGTGAAGAAATGATTCTGACCATCAACTGTTTGGAGAGTGGGACCCCCTCACTTCCGCTGCTGCTATAGTAGAATCCGTCCGTCGCTACCTTCCGTCCTTTTTGACCGTTCATTCCCAATTCAGTCAGTTCCTTTCCGTTAGCATAACATCTACCCTGCCTGAGTACGCAGTTCAAATATGCCCCTCGCAGGTTTTGTTTCCATTTTTTTATCGAGTTGCGACCGCCAGCCCTGAGATTAATTTTCTCGGCCGAGCGAAATCAGACGTGCTTTTACCTTAAGCGTATATCGGCAACTGCTGACCGAAAACAACGCTCGAATTCACCCCCTATTCTTTTCGGCGATTCTATACTCTTAATTGCCCATTGTCCCTCGCAGACGTCAGAGTATCTTTCTCGCTGACAGAGTTATGTGTCTGCTGAGGGTCTCTTGGCCCACCCACTGAAGTAAACATACGGACCACAGCGTTAAGCTACAAGCGGAAAGAAGAAAAAAAGAAAAGTGAAAAACCACTTCGAACATTGCTGCTTCCATACGCATTCGAAAGCACATTTCCCTAGTTCGCTTACACTCCCTAGAAGACCCTTGAGGTAGGAATTTTTATGTTTCACTTCAGGGCTATGTGTGAGGTCTAGCAATTCAAAATGGCAAAATATTGCGTTTCTTGCCTTCAAGAGCATTGGAGTGACTTCCTAATTATCCCGCAATTTTGTTAATTAATTTTAGAGAACAGCCGAAATAAAAAACAACGTAAATGAGAAATAAATAAAAAAAAACTGAACTGCAAAAGAACATGTGAGCCTGCCGAACTGTGATTCCTAGCTGCCTCATACCATACGCGACATGGCGGACAAATTTTAGAGTTTTCTTCAGGTTTTAGGATGGGGGAGGGGGGTGTCCACTGTAACATTATTCTTGCGGAATCTGATCAACAAATCCAGCACATCGGGATTTAGGTTTGGCCCTGCGAGTAAACAATCATTTAATGATGAACAGTTCTCGGCATGAGATGACGAATCAAATACTACGCGTAATTTAGTGGTATCCTTGTTCTTCCTGATTACAGCCTGATGTGGCATGTAATATATTACATTACTGCTATCATCCTTTGCCTCCTCTGCAATTCCTTCTGTTAAATAACTTTTGATAACCTTTTTTTATTCTTCGCAGAATTGTGGTTCCTTATCGAATTTTCAAACAAGCGATCTCAATTGTTTTTCAGCCAAGTTGTAATTATCCTTCAAATCTTCTATTTCTTGATTCTACGGAAACCGTGTCACGTACCTATCATCTTCCATTTTCAGATTTTCTCGAAAGTCCTCATAAATTCAATTATATTCTGTTTTATTAGTTTGGTCGATGCTTTCCCTTATTCCTAGCGTTTCAAGATCCCAAAAGTGCTTCAACATTTCGTTCATTTCACAGTCAATTTTACTTGTGATTGTGACACTTTTCATAACATTAATGACAGACTGTGACGCCAACGCATTTGACAGGGTCGAGGTGCCACGAAATGTCCACCCAAAAATAGTTTGTGAAGCGACCAAGGATGGCGTTATCCTACGCACTCTTCCGGTTACAACCTTCCAATAATAGTCCGCTCCGATCAAAACTGATAATTCTAAGTTGTTACAGTTTTCCGCTCCATCTGCTAACAACTTTTTTCTTTTTCACAATAACTTCGTATTTCTTTCCCTGGAGTACTTATCAAAGCACAGCTAATGTTATTTGTTTCCAAAGCCAGAATCTCGATTCTACGTCCAGTTCTTGCATCTTTTAAATCCAAGCGAACTCTTTTTCTTTTCTTTGTTACTGGTGAATTCGCGGCAAATGAAAATGTCATTAATTGTTCTTCTCCTGTCACTTGTAACTTGAGCTCTTTAGAAACAGTTTCCATAACAAATGTCCGTTGTGAGCCTCCGTCCTGAAGAATTCGCACGCTACGACTAGTTTCTCCCACTGCCTTTAGGGTCATGGTCTGTAACAAAACACCGTCCTCTTGCTGAAATCAGCATGTGCAATATGTTTTACAGTTGAGGTGCTTCTTTCGGCATCGCACATGAAGATATTGTGCTTTCAATGACAAAGTTGACACCGATCTTTTGATAAACAAAACTTCGCCAAGTGATATTTTTTGAAACAGTTAAAGCATCTTCCTTGTCACAATATATTACGTCTTTTTTCGCCTATTGTTGAAGGACATCTGTCTAAATCATGATCCGACGAACAAAATAAACAACTTCTTCTAACACAATGCTCGTTATTTCTTTGAACGTTGACCGCAGTCCTTCTGTCTTCAACGCGTTTTTTATAGGACTGGGTGTGATCAGATCTGATGGGCATATTGTTTACTGCCATAACACTCTGAGAAAGATTTGGTTTTAATTCTGTATTTCCGCAAATCGCCTGGGTTCGCTCACGACTTTCAATTTCTTTTCTTATAAATTCCATAATTTCTTCTATATTCCAAATCTTATCAGCTTCCCGAAGTCTGTTGAATTCTAGTACTAATTCACTGGGAATTAATTTCAATATCATGGGACACAACAAACTTCCATAAGTGTCGGAGATTACTCCCAGCGATTCGAGGTTTCTTAATTGGACTTCGCAATTATCATACAGCTTCCGCAGACCAAATGTGTCTGTTAACCTCTTAACAGGTGGTAGAGACAGTAACTTATTCATATGTGAACTTATAACAACATCTTTTTTCCGAACCTACCCTTCAAAATGTGTATGGCCTTGTCATAATTTGCTTCCGTGATAGGTAATCCAGATATTGCAATAGCAGCTGCTCCCGCCCAAATAAGATTTCAAGTAACTAAACTTGTTCAAATTATTTAAACCCTCATTTGAGTGTATGGTCGTATCAAACTGACCCCAAAATTCCAACCAATGCGATGGATCTCCAAAGAATTTTGCAAGCTCTAATTTCGGTAATCTTATCGCTGCTCCGGGTATATTATTTGACCGCGATGTTCTATTCTCTGTTTCGTTCGTGCAGCTTTCTTCAGTGTTTCTGATCATAGTTAAACAGCGCTGTGCTTTGGTTTTCCATAACAGCACGTTTTCGTAGTATTCCTGACTAGCACAATAATCGTCTTCATATTCCTTTACAGGAATAACTCGCTCAATTTGTTCACCAACAGAAATCAAATTTTCTTCTTTAACTGAGCTAAATTATTCTCGATAACTTCCCTTTCAACGGGATCCTCTTCAAGAGCTTCCTTCAGTTTATTAATAACAATCGTTGTTAATCTGCGGTTAACCGCTCTTTTCTTTTTTAGTTTATCTAATTCCTCTGCCATTACTTATTTTAAGCAATTTCAGTTTCACACTTCAAGTTCAATATAGGTGAAAATATTGCCTTCAGTTTGTATTTGCAAGAGAGCCCCACGTTGGGCGCCAATAATGTTCTTACTTTTCGCGTTTCAATTCAATTTCGGTAATTAGAGGTATTTATATTTTCACTCGATGCCTTAATGAAGGGAAAATTCCTGAGGATTGGAACAACGCTACGCTGATCTTGCTACATAAAAAAGGTGACATTGAGGATCTCAGGAACTACAGACCTATCAGCCTCTTATCAGTGGTTTATAAAATCTTCACTAAAGTTCTTTCACACCGCTTGAAGGTGACACTGGACATGGCTCAACCGAGAGAACAAGCTGGATTCAGGAGTGGCTACAGCACAATAGATCATATCCACGTGCTGAGAGAACTAATTGAAAGAGCGAGGGAATATGAACTTCCATTGTGCATGGCTTTTATGGATTATGAAAAAGCCTTTGATTCGGTGAAACCATCAGCAGTTGCAATGGCTCTGAAATCCTGCGGTATTGAAGATGCATACATTAATATTATTAATAACATCTATGAAAATGCAAGTGCAAAGATTCGGCTGTTTGAAAATACAACACACATAAAAATTGGAAAAGGAGTGAGACAAGGTGACACCATATCTCCGAAGCTCTTTAATGCCACATTGGAAAATGTCTTTCAATCACTGAACTGGGAAAACAAAGGGATAAAGATTAATAGAAATTATCTAACCCACCTTCGTTTTGCTGATGACATAGTCATTTTTGCAACTACCCCATCAGAGCTACAGAGTATGATCCAGGAACCTGCTGACAAGAGTAAAGAAGTGGGATTAAAAATGAACTTTCAGAAGACAAAAGTGATGTACAATGCTTTTACAAGAAATGAAGATTTATCGATTGATGGAGAAAAGCTGGAGGTAACAGACACGTACGTTTATCTTGGACAGCAGATATCAAGTGAGGGTCACATTGGTGAAGAAATTAATCGGCGTACAAAACTTGCCTGGAGAGCTTTTGGAAGAAACAGCATAATTTTCAAGAGCAATATGCCATTATGTCTTAAAAGAAAAGTGTTTGATCAATGCATCCTTCCAGTGCTTACGTATGGTGCAGAGACGTGGACCTTAGCTAAAAGAGACATACAAAGGCTGCAGACAACTCAAAGAGCATGGAGAGGTGCATGCTTGGTGTAACCAGGAGAGATAAGAAGAGGAACACGTGGATCCGAAAAATGACAAGAGTGGAAGACATCATGATCAGAGTTAAATCCCTGAAATGGCAATGGGCTGGACATACTGCCAGAAGAACAGACCATCGATGGACAGCCGAAATTTTAGATTGGATTCCAAGGGACAGGAAAAGACCCAGAAGAAGACCACATGGAAGATGGGTGGATGAAATTCGAAAGTATGAGGGAGTGACATGGAGGAGACAGGCACAAGACAGACCGTTGTGGAGGAAACTTGGGGAGACCTTTGTCCAGCAGTGGATTGATAATGGTTGACAATGATGATGATGATGATATTTAACTTCTTACCTCTTCCGTGAATCCGTACACGGGCCCTCCAGCAATCAGCGTCTTCTTTATCCAACATCTTCTATGCACACGGTCGAATACACAAGAACATCATATTCCAAGAGAGTTGCATATCAAAGGTATACTACTAATTTATTTCGGATCATTTTATATGAATTTGATGTAAATACACAAACACTCCCACACACTGAATATACGTTGTTTGTCTTTCGCGTCATTAGTCTTAATATCAGTTTTCACATTGCGGCCTCTGCCGTATCATCTCTTCCGACCTTTCCACACGTTCTCACATGTCCGCCATCTTCTCACATCTGGCGTTCGCCGTCTCCGCTGCCCCCTCTGTTGGTGAAGTCCCAAAACAGTGCTTGCGCAGTGAATCCGACTCGTGCTTTCCAATAAATACTGCAATAATGTTTGGAGTGCCGTTTCCAAAATTATATACAAGTTGTGAACCAACATTTGAAATATTTGTAAGGCAGTACTGTAATTAATGTTCTCCTGTTTCGTCAAAAGTTCCAAGGTTACACGAGTGGGGTGTAAACAAATTGCATTTCTTTAAACATCTTCCTGCGGGCACATAACAACAGTGTTATGGGTGAATTATTTGCAATGTACTCTATAAATCGATATGTTGTACACGCTTCTTAATTTATTGCAGAATTCCAGTTCCCGGTGAATTTATCCCTACACCCAACACTCTCTCTCCGCCTCTTCTCTCTCTCTCTCTCTCTCTCTCTCTCTCTCTCTCTCTCTCTCTCTCTCTCTCTCTCTCTCTCTCTCTCTCTCTCTCTTCCTATTCTCTACCTTCCCCCTTCGAAATCAGCGTCAACATATAATTTTCTTGATGTTTGATTGCTGTTGACACCACTTCTTGCTCAAGAAAATCTCTCCAAACATTTGAGTTAGAAATCCTGTTTTTATTTCACTGTCCGCGAAAATGCTGCTCTTGGCTTAGTTTTGGATTATTGCACTCATTTGAGTTACACCCCGTATGTATGCATGGGTATGCACTCTCTGCTAAAAAAACCAAGCACCCAGATGAAATCATGTAATCAAAATGAAAATTAGTATGTGCAATGTACTTTTATAGGAAAGCAAATTATTGCAATTCCAGAGCAGTTGGGCTATTTATTAGGATAAACCAGTTGCACGAGTGGAACCAGTCAGTACGTTGTAGCGCCACATCTAGCTCGGACACAAGCGGTTACCCTAAGTGGCATGGACGCATACAGTTCACAGATACTGTCCTGAGATGTCCAATACATGCAGAAATGTGTCTTGAGCATGCTAGATGGTGTCCAAACGGCCGGCCAGTTTACTGACATTCCGGTATGGGTGTAGGTGGCGTCCCATTATGTCCCAAACATGTTCAAATCGTGAGAGGTCGGGCAATCGGGCTGGCCACGGAAAGATGTTGGCATTACAAAGGCAGGCCTGGGAGAGCCGTGCGGTATGTGGCCGGGCATCATACCGTTGAAAAATTGTTCGGTGATACTGCGGTAGAAATAGCGCTACAACAGACCGTAAGTTATGTCGAAGTACCGCTGAGCCGTGAGGATGGTACGGAGTAGTACCAAGGGTGTGCGGCTATCGGAGGAAATGGCTCTCCAGACAGTGACTATCGGTATCCCAACCGTGTGTCGTTCAACGGTAAAGGCAGGATCCGTGCGCTGGCCGGCGCGTCTCCAGATACGTATGCGCTAGTCATCGGCGCCAAGTGCAAATCGTGGCTCATCACTGAAGATAACACGACGCCACTGGACACTCTCCCACGTTGATCCAACCCGACACTATTACAACCGGTGCAGGCGATGCTCGCTGGTCAGTGGTAGGCGGCGGAGTGGCCTCCTTGAATGTAGCCCCATGCCGTACATCGTCTGGCAGCAGTCCGGATGGCCACTCCGGATGGCCACTTCGGATGGCCCCTTATTCAGACGGTGCAACATGTCCGTGGATGGTTGAGAGCGACAAATTCGGTTCTATTTGTGCGGCTCTCAGAATCGCTCGACTCTTGCGTGGCTCAACCCAGCGACACGCGGGTTGAGCCCTTCTCGGCACATTGGCACCAACATCGTCCGTTTGCTTCCAAATGCCTCGTGATACGGCGACTTGACCAACAGGCCTTCTCAGTCCAATTTTACATGCTTTCTCAAACTCGTTCAACTGCTCGTGTTGTTAACGGATCCGACGTCCTCATAGACCGTGCAGGTTAATACAAACGCAGTCTACTGCACAATTGTCCCTGCATGTGAGCTTTGATCTTGATAGACCGTCCTCGATGCGTGGTACCCATGCGCTGTGGCGGGTCACAGTTTAGTCATTATTCGTTATTTTTTTATCATTTACATATTCGGCCCTGAGGTAGTTGCATGCGGAGTTTTATCAGGATCGAATGACTTTCTCGAGGTGTTTCGTTGTTTTGGCATTGAGTGTATGTTCGAACTCGTATGAGTAAATGCATTTTAAATGAATGTACTATTTAAATGAACATTATGCACATACGTGGATGTTCTGTGGCAGAGGTGGATGTTCTGTGGCATTTATGGATGTTCACATACGTGGATGTTCTGTGGCATTTATACATACGTGGAGGTTTTGTGGTATTCTTGATGTAAAAATTTGAATGTTATAAAATACGTGCGCCCAGGAATCTCCATTTTGAAAAATAACAGAAAAATACGCATCCCTAGAATGTACTTTTTTGCCAATTTTTGTTTGTAGATTCCTTGATTTTCGATACATTCTTATCTTCTTAAAATCCTCCAAATCCTGAAGCTTTTGGTTCAAAACTGATATCTTGTGATGCCATTACATCGTAGTGTTATGTCCATTTCGTGAGCTAAAAGTATTTTAATGTTGCATTAGTTCTGTGATTCATTTGTTAATATGTAATTTTCTTTTCTCCAGGAATTTAAAGGAAGGAGATGAAGGATCATCGCCCGAAGACAGAGTGCCAGATTCTTCTGCAGATGACGCGGAAGAGCATGACGATAGGGGATAGCTTAGGATCAGGTTATGAGCATTTATGGACTGGAAATGCATTATACTGTGTTTCTGCTGCCGCTTAAGAAATGGAAAACGACCGACCACCCAGAGAGGGTCAGCTGACCCTTGAGGAAAAGAGGTTTCTTGTCGCCGTTGAAAGGGGTGACTTGGCCTCTACGAGAAGGTGAATGAATGCGTTTTTAAATAATTTAAGCTTCCTGAGGTTGTGGTCGCAGTTCTTTATCACTTGCGTAATAACTGCAGCTTTGATAGCAGTTGTGATCCTAATTGAATTCATAAAATTCTGTTTGAAAGTATTAAAAAGTGACGCTGGTTTTAGATTTGTATTTTTGGCTCCTTATCAATCAGAGGACAGTGTAATAATGTTTAATGCCACTAAGAAATAGCTAAAACTTATAAAATCATGTAAAAGAAATTGCTAATGTCTTGTTAATTTAGTTGAACAAAGAAACAAGGAAATTTAAAATGTGAACTTATTTCTGCTATTCCATAGCAGACGTAATCTCTTCTTCGAATGGAAAGCACAGAAAATCCTTACTTTATTGAGCAGACTTGCCAAAAATTAATTGTGTGGCAGTTGTCCAAAAAACTTTATATTGTAACAGAGCCAGAAACAAAGCGTCATCACTATTTCTTTCCTAATGCGTTACCGTTTCGCCAACCAGGATACTGCAGTTTCAAGCAAATGAAGCTAGGACATCGGACATGACATTTCAGATTGCATTTCTTAAGTTGCCTGCTTCCATGTAGCTGTGGCCTGTACATCCTGAAGCAAACTGAGTTCAAAGACCACGTACGCTTCAGTTGAAATTTGTTGATTCGAGTTAGGTGTCAGCTCTTTTCAGAGGCAAACATTTTTTTTCTGTTTTCACGAATAAGTGGGAGTAGTCATTTCCACTAACGCAATCTGGGTTTCTTCAGATCTACGTATAACATATTTTCTTTACTCGAAACCACATTCGAGAGCAGTGTGTAGGTAGCTTACTCCAATAAAATCGGAAGATAACTGCTTGATTACCTCTCCCGGATAATGAAGCTTTAAAAAAATTTGAAATATCACGAAGAATGAAATGAAATATCGTTCGTCTGTACAATCAAATACACTCACAGACAATGAAATTTCCGCACTAGAATAAAACATGCTACAACCGCGAAACTTTGCAAATAGGTAGAGTGAGTGCTGGTATGCAAATGATCCACGTTTGTAGTGATTGCGCATGACTACACACCCTGCGATGGCGCTGCAAACACAAACCAGCAACCTTATAAATCGGCGTGTAGTCGATACCTCATGAAAGCAAAAAGCACTGGCAACGCAGGCACGAGTACAGAATGAGAATGAGAAGAATGCCGGGTAGACGCCAGAGACGTCGATTTACGCAACTTACTGCCTTTGAGGGAGGCCTAATCATCGAGTTGAAAACCGCACGTTGGTCGGCGAGCCGTATAGGCCTCCACGTGGATCGTTCTGACAATACCGTCCGACTATGTTGGGTTGGTAGCAGTGGACACGTGACGGCACTACCACACGGCGGAGCGGCTCCGGACGGATCAGGAGGACCACCGGTAGAGGGGATAGACGGATCGTGCGCCAGGCACGAACAGATTCCACAGGGACCCGGTCCACTACGCAGGCAGATATAGCGGCGCCTGTGTGCCCACGAACCATTTGCCGACGCCTCGCGGAAGTGAATCTGCGATCCCAGCTCCCCTTACGTGTGCTCCGATTAACACCGGAACATCGCCGGCTCCGTGTGCAGTGGTGCAAGGCCAGAGCGACGTCGAACGCCACAGAAGGGCGACGTGTCGTGTTTAGCGATGAGTGCCGCTTCATTTTGGGAACAGATGATCAACGTGTCTGGGTGTGGAGGTCCCCGGGTCAACGGAACAATTGCAACTTCGCTATCGAGCGCCACACTTT
The DNA here is from genome assembly GCA_039090855.1 of Macrothele yani. Taxonomy (NCBI): domain Eukaryota; kingdom Metazoa; phylum Arthropoda; class Arachnida; order Araneae; family Macrothelidae; genus Macrothele; species Macrothele yani. The sequence goes on along the minus strand of CM077007.1, from coordinate 75,527,259 downwards.
CCCCACTGCAGGTATTATGGTCAGGGGAGCCATAGCGTACGGTAGCCGATCAGTAGAGGGACGTGGATCATTGACGGGCCAGCGTTATGTGGATCAGATCCTAAGGCGCCATATGCTTCCCTTCCTGGCCGGTATTCCACGTGAGTTATCCCAGCAGGATAATACCCGTCCGCACACGGCTAGGGTTGCCCAGGACTGAATACGTCCTGTCCAGACATTTTCATGGCCTGCCCGCTTCCCGGACATGTCCCCTATCGAGCATGTGTGGGACCAGTTGAAACGCCAGCTGCCACCGTGTCACACTCTCTGGGATTTGGAGCACACCGTCCAACACGTGTGCGCCATTCTACCGCAGGACAACATCAAGCATCTGTTCGCCTCCATACCGGACCGTATTGCAGCATGTATCGCCGCACGAGGCGTTGCAGCGCGCTATTGAAGATGACCGGACTGCGTGCCTCAGATCCCTCTGTAATTGTCCTGCAGCTCTGTTTCTGCCATCATGCATATCATTTATCTGTATCATTACGTCCATAAAATTTAAGTTCAATCCAATACTTCCTTCTTGGTGCGCAAATTTCATTGTCCGTGAGAGTGTATATTCCCTATTTTTCAGAAGCACAATTATATTCCCGTATTTCGTCGCAGTTATAAAATTTAACGTTCTATTATTAAATATGTATTAACCGTTCTTTTCTTTGAGGGTTCAACAATCACAGTTCGCAACTCGATGGGCTACATACCCTATATAAACTCATCGTCAAAAAAAATAGTTGCACCCAGAAGGACGTAGCGGATTGCAATGTTTTTTCGGGAGGAAGGTAAAGGTTACCAGGAACAATTAATGATTAAACATTGAGACTGATATGAGCAATATTTATGGAGCTACACGCTAATAAGTAGTGTCTCTCAGTATGGCGTCGGGAAGCCATATTTGCTCACACAACATGCCAGACGTCTCGGCATGGAGTTGTTCAGTTTCCTAATGGCATCCTGCGGTAAGCCATCCCATGCAGCTTGAAACTTCTCACGCAGTTCCTGCAGATTGTGAAGTAGGAGTGGAGTGTGGATAGCGCGCCCAATAGCATCCCACACATTTTCAAGTGGCGATAGGTCTGGCGATGCGGCTAGCCATGGCAGAATGTCAGTGCCTTGAAGGCAAGCTCTCAAGACAGCAGATGTATGCGGACGAGCTTTGTCCTGTTGGAAAATCGCACCGGTATGAGCATTCAGAAAAGGTAGGGCCACTGGTTGCAGAACCTCATTAACGCAACGTTGTGCTGTCAAAGTTCCTGTAACGAACACTAAAGGTGATCTGGTATCGTAGGCAATTGCACCCCACATCATGACACAAGGCCTTCTGAGCGTGTGACGCTCGATAAAAACCGTTCATCTTGGCGCTGACTCCGGTGCCTTGTGACGTATATTCTTGATTAACTTTCCTTTTTTATTTTCTTTCCCTATGTAAATCTTGAGTTTATTCTCAGTATTCTTCACGCTTAACGAAATATCTTTTCCTTCAAACGAATACGTTTGGCAACAATTGAGGTTGAATGCACGTGACGTATGCATGTAATAAGATAAGAACAAGAGATAAAAAGGACGACTGATCTGTTGTGAAAGAGGTGTTGATATTATTGAGAGCGATTATTGAGGGGTGTTGATAAGAGCTATTATTCTGAGCGATTATTGAGGGGTGTTGATAAGAGCTATTATTGTGAGCGATTATGATGAGCGTTGTTAAGAAAGTGTTGTACGAGAGAATTGAATGGTGTTGAGATAAATGTGTGGAGAGTGTACTGCATTCCATTCCGAATAAAGGACTTTTTCCGTAAGTTGACTTCTGTTTATATGTTTCGTCTGGCCGTTAAGGTTTGTTTCATTTAGGAACAATTTATTAGTATGTTGATATTTTAAGTTAGCGTAAAGGTCAAGACTTCCTTTATGCCACAGCCTCCACACACGGATTCTTTGGTCATCTCCTCCAAGACAAAAGCGGGACTCGTCACTAAAGATCATCCGCTATCTTTCTGAGTGGCTACATGACAGTCTGGCTGGATTTGCAGTCTTTGGCGACGATGCACTGATGTTAAGGGGCAGTCGTCGTAACGGTCTTCGTGCGTGTAGTCCTACGTTGTGCAGCCGTCTGCAAATGGTGCTGGCACTAATCGGACGATGTATGGAGGACCCCACTGCTCGCTGAATATCCGCAATCGTGTGTGTTGGATCCTGCGGTGCATGTCAGGCAACCCGTTGGTTCTCTCTCTCCGTAGTTCGTAAAGGTCTCCCCGGCTCTTCCTGTCGCTGTTGCCTGCCTTGTTCAATCCACTGACGCCAACATCGTGCTATGATATATCCGCACGACCGGGGTGACGCAATACGGCGATAAGACCATCCCGCTTCACGAAGCCCGACATTGCGGCCCCTCTCGAACTCCTCCAACTGCTAAAATTGCTTCCGAACTTTTCTGCGAGGCATACTTCACTCACAAAGGATGCAACCAACCCAACAGCAAGAGTCAAAATGGCAAGCACGCGCAACGGGAGGACCTTATAAATTGAGTGGCCACTTTATTATGACCACCCCCTCAGTACTTCGTTGGGCCACCTTTTGCCTTTATTACTGCGTCGATTCTACGTGGCATGGACTCCACGACATATTGATAGGTGGTTTGTGGAATCTGAGACCATGCTTGATGAACAGCACTTTCCAGGAGTGTGAGATTGCAAGGTTGTAGATCCAGCTCCCTGAAGGCTCGTTCAACTTCATCCCACAATTTCTCAATGGAGTTGAGATCTGGAGATTGTGGTGGACACCTAAGCAAAGTAAACTCACCCGCATGTTACTGAAACCAATCCTGTACAATACGAGCACTATGGCAGGACGCATTATCTTGTCGAAAGTAGTTGCACCCAGAAGGACGCAGCCATAAGCTTGCAGCCATTCGTTTCATGATACAACGAGCCATTACACACTCCTCCAGTAGCCGTCTGAAAAAACAAGAGATTGCAAAAATTAAGGAAATCGCCCGAAACCATGGCTATGAAGATCATTTGGTGGATTAAGTTTATAAAAGACTCAGAAACTCAACCATGTCCACACTCGTGAGAGAAACGAGATATAAGAAATTTGTTGGGTCCATGTGCTGTGACCCACACGTTACTCGCATTATGAAAAACTTATATCATCGTCATAAAATCGATTTTGGCCTCAGAACATCAAATACCTACTCCATCATTCGTAACGACCGCGATCAAATCAAACAGGGATCCTCCCATGGAGTATATAGCATACCTCTTTAGAGTACTGAGCCAGATGACCCACCTCTCACTTACATAGGATCTACCCAGAGGACGTTGGATATCAGAATGAGGGAACATGTTTATGACATCAAGACTCGAAACCAAAAAACTGCATTATCTCGCCTTAACAACAAGGGTTCTTATTATCCAGCTTGGCAGGAGGCTTCTATCGTTACAACACGACGGAACAAAACCTCGTTACTTTTTGCTGAGAGTTTGTCAATATTCATCAAGGGCAATCAATGTTGTAACGACTATATGCCAATGTACATCCCCAATCCTTGGAAAACTTTCCTGCCAAGGGAATCAAATAATGCTCAAAGTGACAACACATTGAATGCCTTAACACCAGAGGACACAATCACCCACTCAGCGACCCGGATCCTCCCGTGAACAATCCCAGGCATGCGCAGTGAACGTACAGTTCGACTCATGACCCTTCTGTTATTTAAAGGTCGGATACACTAATTCGTGAGCACATCTGAGGATGATCCCAAGAGGGATTGAAAGATCTCATGTGTGTTTTAACCTGTCATTTAGATCATTTTCACCACATTTGGTGTGTAAAGCAGCATCCGTTTCTTTTAACTTTTAGTTATTCTAATCGTGCATAAGACGGCAATCTTTTATTTCATGACTAACTGAGCACGAGCTTTTCATCTATTTCAAACTTGTTGAAAGTATCCATCGCCATTGGGATAAACCATCCACATGACAGTATGCACTTGGTCCGCAACGATGTTTAGATATGATGTGCCAGTCAGACGTTGATCCACACAAATTAAATGGCACAAAGCATGCCAGGAAAACATTCCCCAAACCATAACGTTGCCTCCGTCAGCTTGAAGGGTTGTAGCAATGCATTTGGGGTCTATGCTTTCGTGCTGTTTCCGCCAAATTCTCACTCGGCCATCGGCATGGTGCAGCTGAAAACGTGATTCATCGGACCACATAATTTGTTTCCAATTATCGACTGTCCAATCCTTGTGCTCCTGTAAGAACTGGAGACGTTTTCTATTGTTAACTGCAGACAGCCAAGGTGTTCGAACAGGCCTTCGGCTGCCATATCCTATCCGATGCAGTGTACGGCGTACAGTGCGTGCAGAGATCATTTGAGGGAATCCTTGATTAAGATGGTCTGCAATTTGCTACACTGTTGCCCTTCTGTTGTATGTTACCAGTCTGGACACTCTCCGTTCCGCCCGAGCAGTCACTAGTCAATGACGATCACACGTTGCACGTAGAGACCCAGTTTTTTTGGCTGACAATCCAGTCTTTAAACACTTTAACAACAGCTGCTCTGGAACATTTCACGAATGCGGCGTTTTCGGTGATACTCGCTCCATGGCTCCGCCCTTATACAATCATCCCGCGTTGAAAGCCCGTCAAATCGCACTTTTTACACATCTCGTCACCCAAAAATCACTACTACTATTGTCGCAAGCACTAAGCTTTCCCTTTTTATTCTACCTCGTCCTCTGGCGGAAACAGCGTGCAGCCATAGCTCATTTGCTTAAAACTGTCAGGTGGGCATAATAAAGTGGCCACCCAGTGTATAACCGGTCAGACAAAGCAGCGCTACGACCCCACCTTGGTGGCGTCACATGCGAGGCCGAGCGTGATATTTGAATAATATGCATGTCTCACGATGTCAGACCCACCCACTAAATTTCATTCCTGTCCGTTGCTTTCTTCTGGGTGCAACTATTTTTTGACGATGAGTGTACATTAGAAGTCACCTGTCCCGAATTTAGAGCTACTGGTTCCAGGTAAAAGGGAGGAAACCAGTACTGTAAGGTAAACAACACGTCCATGCCTCAGCGGAATTCGTCATTGTCAACCATTATCAGTCCAATGCTGGATGCAGGTCTCCCGAAGTTTCTTCCATGGCTGTCAGTCTGTCTTGCACCTGTCTCCTCCATGTTACTCCGGCATACTTTCGAATTACGTACATCTATCTCCCATGTGGTTTTCTTCTTCTGGGCCTTTTTCTGTCTCTTGGAATCCAGTCTAAAATTTCGATTGGCTATCGTTCTTCGGGCAACATGTCCAACTCATTGCCATTTCAGGGATTTTACTCTAATCATGATGTCCTCCACTCTTGTCATTTTCCTTACATCCACGTGTTCCTCTTTTTATCTTTCCTGGTTACAACAAGCATGCATCTATCCATGCTTCTTTCAGTTGTCTGCAGCCTTTGGATAAGGTCCATGTCTGTGCTCCATATGTAAGAACTGGAAGGATGCATTGATTAAACAATTTTCTATGACATATTATCTTAAAAACTGTACTGTATCTTCCAAACGCTCGTCTGCCAAGTTTTATATGCCGATTAATTTCTTCCTGAATGTGACATTTGCTTGATATCTGTTGCCCAAAGTAAATGTAGATATCGGTTACCTCGAGTCATCCCCCATCAATCGCAAAATCTTCATTTCTTGTTAAAGCATTGTACATAAGTTTTGTCTTCTGAAAGTTCGTTTCTTATTCCTCTTGTCATCAGGTTCCTGGGTCACTCTCTGCAGCTCTGAAGAGCTAGTTGCAAAAATTATTAGTGTCATCAGCAAAATGAAGATGAGTTAAATAATCTTCATTTATCTTTATCGTCTTGTTTTCCGAGTTCAGTGATTAAACGACACGTTGCAATGTGGCATTGAGGAGTTTAGGAGATACGGTGCTACCTTGTCTCACTCCCTTTCCAATTTTTATTGGTGCTGTGTTCTCAAATATGCGAACCTTTGCATTATCATTTTCATAGATGTTATTAATAATGCTAATGTAAGCATCTTCAGTATCGCAGGATTTCAAAGCCATTGAATCTCCTGGTAGTTTCATGGAATCAAATGACTTTTCATGATCAATAAAAGCCATGCAAACGGGAGTTCATACTCCCACATTCTTTCAATTAGTTCTCTCAGTACATGGATACGATCTATGATGCTGTAGCCACTTCTGAATCTAGCTTGTTTTCTTGGTTGAATATAGTGCAAGAGTTTTTCCTGAATAATACGTTGCTGCACTCTGTTTGCAATGGAATGGTTTACATTTTTTCTGTTCCGGCTCATAGTTATTTTGTTTATCTTACTTTGCTGCATTCTTGCGTTTTTATGTTTATCAAAAGGTTGCCTTTCCTCTGTTCTCTTTGCGTTTTTTGTTTCACTCTCAAATATATACATTGTCTTTTCTTTTTTATATATTTTCTTACTATTACAAATTTTTTGGCAGTATTTTATTAATTTTTTTTTGCGTGGGATTTTTATTCAAACCTGCTTTGTTTCAAGGTCTAACACATGTGATGTTGCTCTGCCTGCCTTTTAGGAATTCCTCCCATAACTAATTACATATTTGAGTCAAACAATGCGCTGTATGTTAATTTTCTACTTGATTCTCATGCAATTTATGCTTTAAAGTTCTTATTTAAGGCGCCTACTCATACTCCTTAGTCGGGGTGGAAACGAGGGGAACACTGAGCATGCCTTGCCAATGAAAAAGCCCTGCTGGATGGCTCCCACTGTATTTATCTATCGACTCAATGTTTCCTCTTGTTTGGTCGTTGGGTGATCTTTAGTGCAGCCGTTTTCCTCCCAATCAAATAGCTTGTTGTCTGTTTTGCCTCATAATTTTTTATTTATTCTACCCCACTTGAGTCATATATATATATCATCATCATTGTCAATCATTATCAATCCACTGCTGGACGAAGGTCTTCTCCCCAAGCTTCTTCCAGAACGGTTTGCCTTGTGCTAGTCTCTTTCATGTAACTCCCTTATACTTTCGAATTTCATCCACCCATCTCACATGTGGTCTTCTTCTGGGTCTTTTCCTGTCCCTTGGATTCCAGTCTAAAATTTCGGCAGTCCATCGTTGGTCTGTCCTTCTGGCAATATGTCCAGCCCATAGCCACTTCAGGGATTTTACTCTGATCATGATGTCTTCCACTCGTGTCATTTGTCTGATCCACAAGTTCCTCTTCTTATGTCTCTTGGTTACACCAAGCATGCACCTCTCCATGCTGCTTTGAGTTGTCTGCAGTTTTTGTATGTCTCTTTTAGTTAAGGTCCACGTCTTTGCACTTTACGTAAGCACTGAAAGGATGCATTTCATTTCATTTCATTTATTTCGTTATGAGGTTACATTTGGCTATGTCACATTTCAAAATTAATTTTATAACATAAAGTTTAAGAAACACAACATATATAATGTGAATACTTATGTACAGGGTAACCACAGAACAGGAAATTGAGTAAAAGGCTATATATATATATATATACCCTAAGTGAATCCCAATTCCCCTAAAGTACGTAGTCAAGTCAAACGTCCTGCACATATAAAATTTACTCTTATGTTATCTGATTAATAAATTTTGCGATAGAATTTTATACTTTAATTTGTTATCAAATATTTTTTTAGTTGTTTTCGAAAATAATTATAATTATTAATATGTGTTAATTGACAGGTAGGTTATTCCATAACATCGATCCCTGGTAATCAATAAATCTTTTTTTGGTTAAAGTGTTAGGCATTGGTAACAAAAATGCATTTCTATCTCTTGTTTGATAGTCGTGACCTATAGTGTTTAGTTGAATTAAATGTTGATACCTATTCTTTTTTATTCTTTTATACATGAATTCTAATAATCTAAATTGCCATAATTTCCCAATATCTAAAAATCCATAAGAATTTATCCGTACTCCCATATTCAAGTTAACTCCCCAAAAGTTATTTAAAATTCTGACCATCCTATTTTGTAATGATTGTAATTTATATAAATTAGTCTTAGTAGTTTGCCCCCATATTAATAAACAATAAGTCAAACATGGATAAATCAGACTGTTGTACAACATTTTTATTGTTTTAATTGTTAAATTATTTGAAATTCTTGTAATTAAAGCCAATACCGCCGAAATTTTGTTTACAATATTTTGAATATTTATATTCCATTTTATATTTCCTCGATTATTATTCCCAAATATTTAATATTATTTACTATTTCAAGGGTTCACTTCTCCACACAAATAGATGATGGCTCAACAATCTGTCAATCTCCCTGTTTAAAAATTATAATTTTAGTTTTTTCAATATTTAAACACATAAAATTTGTATTCAGTCATTCCTTCAATTTTTCAATAAATTTATTACATTTTATTTTTGCCTCATTTATATCTGCACCAGTAATCAGAACCGTGGCATATCCGCAAATAAAATAAAATCCTCATTAGGTTAAATGTTAAAAATGTCATTTATATAAATTCAAAAAAGTAATGGTCCCAGTACTCAACCCTGCGGTACTCCTATTTCATTAATTAACTTGTGCGATTTCATTTTATTAATCTGCACGTACTGTTTTCTGTTATGTACGTAGTCCTCTAATAAATTGTAATATTGATTTCTTATTCCATTATCATAGAGTTTATCCTAAAGTATTCCATAATCGACCGTATCAAATGCCTTTGTAAGGTGATCAAACACTTTTCTTTTAATACATAATCGCATATTGCTCCGAAAATTATACTGTTTCTTCCAAAAGCTTTCCAGGCAAGTTTTATACGCCGATTAATTTCTTCATCAACGCGACATTCACTTGATATCTGGTGTCCAAGGTAAATGAAGGTATCGGTTATCTCCAGGTTTTCCCCGTCAATCGATAAATCTTTATTTCTTGTAAAAGCATTGTACATCACTTTTGTTTTCTGAAAGTTCATTTTTAGTCCCATGTTTTCATTCTTGTCAGCAAGTTCCTGGATTATATTCTGCAGCTCTGATCGGGTAGTTGCAAAAATTACAACGTCATCAGTAAAACGAAGGTCAGTTAGATAATCTCCATTCTTCTTTAACCCTTTGTTTTCCCAGTTCAATGATGGAAAGACATTTTCCAGTATGGCATAAGAGAGTTTGGGAGATATAGTGTCACCTCGTCGCACTCCCTATCCAATTTTTATGGGTGCTGTACTCTCAAATAGCCGAATCTTTGCAGTTGCATTTTAACAGATGTTATTAATAATATTCATGTATGCATCTTCAATACCCCAAGATTTCAAAGCCGTTGTAAGTGCTGATGGTTTCACTGAATCAAAGACCTTTTTATGATCAATAAAAGCTATGCATAAAGGAAGTTCATATTCGCTCGTTCCTTCAATTAGTTCTCTCAGTACGTGGATATGATCTATAGCGCTGTAGTTTCTCCTGAATCCAGCTTGTTCTCTCGGTTGAGCCATGTCCAGTGTTACCTTCAAGCGGTGTGAAAGAACTTTAGTGTAGATTTTATAAACCACTGATAGGAGGCTGATAGGTCTGTAGTTCCTGAGATCCTCAATGTCACCTTTTTTATGTAGCACGATCATCGTAACATTATTCAAATCCTCAAGAATTTTCCCTTCATTAAAGCATCGAGTGAAAACTTGGGCATTTCTGTTTCAATTTCTCCACTTGCTACTTTTATGATGTCTACGGTAATTAGAATTAATTACCGTATATATATACACTGAAGAGCAATTGAATTAGAGATATCTGTCTAGTAACGTCCACCTTTCGCCCTGATGACGGCGGCAATTCGTCTCGGCATGGACTCGACAAGACACCGGAAGCGTTGGGAAGCCATACGGATCCACGACCCCTGAACAAGCTCCCACAGTTCACGAAGATTTGATTGAGGGGGGTCAGAGCCTCGAACATATCTCTCGATGGCATCCCAAATGTGCTCGATGGGACTGAGGTCAGGTGACCTAGCTGGCCAAGGAAGTGATGTCACGTCGGTAGAGTGTTTGTCCAACCATTCGGATACAATTCGAGAGCGATGGGACGGTGCATTGTCTTGTTGCAGAATGAGGTCCCCAGTGGCATGTTGAAGACTCACAAACTGGAGCAAATGGTTGTCTAGGATATCCTGGTAACGTTGACCTGTGAGGGACAATGTCACACGTACCAGGGGTTCCATTTCAGTCCACCTAAACCGTCCCCAGAAGAGAATGCCACCCCCACCAGCTTGAAGAGTACCCTGCTGGCAAGAAGGATCCATCTCTTCATGTGGTTTGCGCCGTACTCGTATCCTGCCATCCGCATGTACCAACGTAAATCTCGACTCATCAGTCCATGCTACATTTTTCCACATGTCTAGGGTCCAGTGGCGATGTTCCGGCGTCCATGTTAATTTTTGCACCCTGTGATGTGCGGTCAGCAGCGGTACCCTCGTGGGACGATAGCTTCGTTCCCCACAGCGAGGATATGGTTCTGGATGGTGTGGCTGCTTACACGTTTTTGCGCACCAGCGATAAATTGCCGAGTGATTTCTTGCACTGTGGCCCGTCTACCCGCTGTTACAATGCGAGCTAGCCGACGATGACCCCACTCATCCACACGCTGTTGTCTCTTGCACGGATGGTTTTACCGGATTCGATGTACTCACGGTGCACCCTGTGACAAAGTGGCTCGTGAAAATGCCAGTGCCTACACGACTTCCGAGATGGAGTTACCCATTCGTCGGGCCCCGACAATTTGCCCACGATAAAATGCGCTTAGATCCTTCGTCTTACCCATACTGCGTCCGACTCTTACTGATTCTCGTCACATCACTCCTTATATTGTCGGATCGCTGCATTCGTCATGTCGTTTCCGTTTACAGGGCCGCCCACGGCACCACATTTGCATAACGCCAGCTGTCTCTAATTCCATTGCTCTTCAGTGTATATATATATACATATATACACACGGTCGAGTCACATTGTCGTGACTACCAGCTAATATCTTGAGTAACCGCCAGGTGCAACGCGGACAGCAGCCTGACGGTAAGGGAGTAATTCAATAAGGTGCTGGAAGGTGTTCGCAGATATGTGGAGCCATGCAGACTGCAGTGCATATGGCAGCTGCCACAGGGTGTGTGATGGAGGATTCATAGAGCGAACACTATGATCGAGGCGGTCCCACAGATGCTCAATTAAGTTTAAGCCTGGAGAATTAGGGGGCCATGGAAGTACTTTGAAATCTTCGTCGTGCTCTTCCAACCACTCTCGGACATGTCTAGCTGTGTGACACGTCGCAGTGTAGTGATGGAAGGTCCCATCCTCCCCAGGGAAGATAATCAGCATGTATGGCTGTACGTGGTCTGCAAGGATGGATTCATAACGAATTCGGCCCATAGTGCCGTCCAAAGGTATGAGTGGAATCAGGCAATGCCACGAAAACCTTCCCCAGACCATAACGCTGCCTCCACCAGCTTGTGTTCTTCCAGCAATAGTTAAAAAGTGTTTGTTCTCTTATGTTTCTCGCTTTATACGCCAACGTCCATCCGTTCGATGAAACGTGACTCATCGGAAAAGGCAATCCTTTACCATTCAGTGGAGGTCCAATTCCTATACTGCCGTACAAATGTAAGCCTTTTCTGCTGATGCACCTTTGTTAGCATAGGTGCAGTGACCATCAGTCTGCATCGGAGTCGCATACGCAGGAGGGTTCACTGAACTGTCATTTTAGACCTACTTCCGGTAGCCACCTGGTTCGTTCGGCCAGAGAATTGCTGCACTGTAGGGTACCCATCGGCTGTCACGCAATTTCGAAGCCCACGTTCACTTCTCACATCAATGGTACATGGTGCACAGTAGTTTCCATGTCGCTTATTCGCAATAGTGCCATTCTTTCAGTCACGATGCACTTTAGCCACAGCAGTACGCGAACAGTTCACAAACTGCGCTGTTTCAGAAATACTGCCACCCTTGTCCCGAAAACCGATAATCATCCCTTTTTGTAAATTTGATAAATTATTCCTTTTATCCATGACAGCAACGTTTGATATGTTTTCAGATTGCCTAAAGCACACCTTCCATACCCTCCAAGCCAGCGCACGACACGTGCCTTCTTTCATTGGCTACGCTCTGTTGACGTCAAGGGTAGGATGTGGTCACAATAGTGTGACTCGACTGTATATATACGTATATATATAAGCAAAAATGCAGAAAATTTAAAAATGCTGAACTTTGGCTTTATCAAAGCACAATGTTAACTCATCTCTACAAAGACCTAGTTGAGCATGGGTTTCTGCTATATCATATATGCGTATAAAGTACTAATTAACCCCACAAAATTTAAATAACACCTTTTAAACCAAGAAAAGGTAAAAATTAAATTATAATTTTAATTTTTATTAACAGTACATATATGACAAACATGGCCCAACCCACAACGACCTTCCGTCACCAAATTCAGGAAAAACTCTTACAGAGCGAAAATACAAAAATAAAAAAATGTCTAACATTAACAAGAGACACGTTATAACTTTATGCAAATGAAACGTGATCCAACAAATGAAAAATTACTTAAAAAGTAAAAGAAAATAGCAATATATGCACAATCATTTAAAAATGTTATACTTGAAGTACAAACGCAATAAAATGTTCCTTCCTCCAACACACAAATTTCAGAGCAGTAGCAGTAGAGTATGTGTGTTGGAGGAAGGAACCAGGCCCATCTACGAGAAGCATGTTACCAAAAAAGTAAACAGTGATAAAAAAGCCAAAGAAAGAAACCGAAGCCTTTTAAATAAAAAAACCTACAACAGTGTGTTGAAATTATAAAAAAAGAACACAACCTTTAAAATTCCTTTTTGATCTTTTTTAGTGTTTTTTTCCCGTGTTTGTTAATGTCAACAATGAAAAAAACGGGGAAAAAACACGAAAAAAAATCAAAGAAAATTTTAAAAGCCAAACAACTTACAAAGGAGACAACCACAGAATAAAACCTTCTAGGAAGGACCAAAACATGGCTGTTCACACCAGCCTCCCACCAGTCGGGAAGCTCCCTCTGGTGCCGAGAACGAAGCCACTACAAGGGAGGAATTTAGAAGATATTTCAGGCCACAGAAATCAGCAATACCCCAATCAAAACTCCCAAATGAAGAAATAATCGGATTGCTTGGAAAAAGCAAAAACTCAAAAGAACACAAGAAACATTTCATCAAACACAGCCAAACCGTATGTAATGTTATTCACTTGTCTAAACACCTTAAAGTAAAACTTTTTATGTTTGCTATTCCCAATTTTTATGTTTGTTATTCTTGAGTTCGAATAACAATTTTACCTTCTAAACTTTTTTTATAATTTTTTATTTTAACATTTCATTATTTTGTTTTGCCATAGCACTTAAGGTTCCAAAAAGGTGGTTAATATGCAGCCTCTAGACCAACTTCCAAAAGGGCTTCCATTTGCCAGAATCATTTTATTAACTGTGATGCAATTAAATTAGATCTGCTAACATAACTTTATTTTTGCGGACTATTTTTCATAAAGCTGTTTTAATAAACTGAACTGGTAGTTGGTTCTCCAGAAAGTTATTTATGAGATGAATTATGTGGCTAAAGAAATCTGATGACTAGTTGCAGATTCTGGCTATTCTAAGTATTTGTGAAATAAGGACATTTTCTATTATTTTAGTGGATATATTATTTGTCCAGTGTAAATATTTAATTATTTTTAAAGGAAATTTTTTTCTTTTATCAAATAGGCTACTTGTAGGGTTTCCACTATTTAGTTTCATGTTTAAATCTACGAAATCAAGCTTCTGGTTATTTTGGTTAGTTTTACTTAATTTTAGACAACTGGGGAAAATATCTGAAAAATCATTCTTTATTATTTATTAGTTAGTATAACAGAGTAGATCATCAATATTTCTGAAAGTATATAAGTAGCTGTCAGTATTCAAGGACCTATATTTTATAAACTGATACTCTTTACAGAATAGAAACAGATTACAAACACTGGTGGAGTGGAAACATCCCATAGGAATGTCATGAATTTGCTTATAGAGAGATTGATTGTAAAGTATATGGTTATTATTAATACAAATTTAACAAAGTATTCCATGTATTGGTTTAATAACTTGGGTAATTTTAAATTCTTTAAACAGCTCCTTAAGATATTGCACTGCGTTGGGGGCACTTGTTTTGAAAAAATTCAAGAATGGGTAATTTTTTTTTAGGAAGGCTGATACACAAAAACACATAAACGTTGGAAAAAAATAATATCAATATAAATTTTCAAGGAATTGGGAAATTTGTGAAATAATTTTTGGGAATATCTCGTTTATTGTAAACGCTCTAAAAAAAGTTACAGATTTTTTTTTTTTAAAGTTAAGATTTTTTTTGGTATTTTTTTTCATCAGTATATATGCACATGACTATTATCTATGCAGTGAACTAAAAGGTATGTGATGTTCCTAAACACTGCTGAGTGTTAATATTCGACAAATTTCTTCACTGTGTTGAATAAAAATAGCTAAAACTTAACTTTGACCTGACAAACAGCAAAACGTTTAGTTCATTGCATGCACAACGTTGTAAGAAAGATGTGCACCAAATTTCATCATTTTATTTACATACCTTTTGCAGTTAACAGGTTTCCCATAAAGAGTTCGAGAAGAAAATCTCCTCCTGCAAGAAACGCGTTTCAAGTGTCACTTCCCTTTCGTTTGACACTTCGGTTTAGGTATTCCGATTGCTATAACTCTGTATCTATTCATCGTAGACACGAAACAAAGGCAGTTTTGGAGTCCAAAAAATGTGGCCCAAAACGATCTTTTCAAGGCAGTGGGATACCTTAAATGTAGAAAGAATATCAGAATGAGGCAGGTTAGTATATAGATTATCGAAGTTATAACTATTAATGTCTATGGGCCTTAGGCTAAATATACAAGAAATCACTTCGGAATTGTTATTAATAATCCAAAAATCCCTGTTCTGAAGATTAGTACCGTTTCTAATATGCTGCAAGACGCTTTTTCAAAAATTCTTCCAAAGTCTGGTCTATTTTGACTCTTAACGTCACTGGCTATGAACCTGAATTTCACAGGATATTTATGAAATTTTGTAGCAGCAAAGAGAAACCGAAACTCAGGTTCATAACCCCTAACTGGGGGTAGCTTTAGTTTCCTGTGGTAGGCTTTAAACTGATTAGCTAGTTGTTTGGTACTGTAACTGACGGGCAAGTAGGCTACTGTATTATTAAGTTCTTGATTAATTAATTCATAATAGAAACTTTTACAAATAATTGCAAAATTAATTGCTAGCTTTATCAGTGGTTGTAAAAATGTATTTCTCTTGAAGTTCAGAGAGAGACTCTTTTGAAGCATTGGAGAATAGCAGATTTCTATCAAAGCATATCCTAAGACCAGCCAATTTTTCAGAGAAGTTAAGGATAAGGTTGTATTTCCACTTTGCAAAAGCCTCAGTTGGCTGATTAAATGCCAAACTGGTCTTACCAATATACCTATTAACATCTTGAGTGAAGTTTTCAAGAATCTGATTTTTAATGATACTGAAGGAGAGCCTAAATTTGGTACCTAACTCTAATAACTTACGAAGTTATTTTTATCTAACTCAAATAACACCTTCAACAATACTTAAATTTCTAGTATTAATATGCTTGTACTAACTATTATAGTATTCTGAATCATTATAGCCTTCATAAAGCATACAAATACTGCTGGATGAGAACTGGAAGAAACTGATTTATAGTTTTCACGGAACCTGAGGTTTTAACATATTTAAATCTAGCAACAGACTGGTGCCTATAGGAATGGGGAAAATGCTAGCATTATTATTAAGACTAGTTTGGCATTCAATCAGCCAATTGAGGCTTTTGCAGAGTGGAAATACAACCTTATCATTAGCTTCTCTGAAAAATTGGCCGATCTTAGGATATGCATTGACAGAAATCTGCTTTTCTCCAATGCTTCAAAAAACGTCTCTCTCTGAACTTCAAGAGAAATACGTTTTTACAACCACTGAAAAAGCTAGCAATAATTTTGCAATTATTTGTAAAAGTTTCTATTATAAATTAATTAATCAAGAACTTAATAATACAGTAACCTACTTGCCAGTCAGTTACAGTACCAAACAACTAGCTAATCAGTTTAAAGCCTACCACAGGAAACTAAAGCTACCCCCAGTTAGGGGTTATAAATCTGAGTTTCCATTTCTCTTTGCTGCTGCAAAATTTCATAAATATCCTGTGAAAATCAGGTTCATAGCCAGTGGCGTTAGGAATCAAAATAGACCAGACTTTTGAAGAAATTCTGAAAAACGTGATGCAGCATATTAGAAACGGTACTAATCTTCAGAACAGGGATTTTCCAGTTTATTCTACAGTTACTCTGGAGAAAATATTTTTTGCAAATCTGACGGCATTTTCGTCCTTCTTCTCAGCATGAAACAACAAAATGCTTTGCAACTTAATTTTTTTAAACTGACAATAACTTTCAGTAATCTTTAAAATAGGTGAAATGCACTTTTTTATAGTATTATTTCACACAAGAAATACTCCTAAATATAAAATTTACTCTTGATAGCTTTTGTCTTAAGTTGTCCAACGACTGATAGATAAACATCGTATAACCATCTGTACAATAAGTTAAGTACCCGGTTTCTTACAATAACGCAAATATATAATAAATAGCTGGTGCACAAAATATGGGAGAGGAGAAGAAATATCTTGTGCCACAAACAAAATTCATTCGACATGCTATCCACAATATCCGATCTCACTACGGAACTTCGAAATTCGACAGACGATTGAAATTTAAAAGTTAAGCAAACCTCAAGTATTCTCACCATTCGCACCTATTACCGGTAATTTCTCGTCATATGGATATGGAAAAAGTGAGAACGGAGTTTTTCCGTTAGTATATGAAAGGAATTAGGGAAAGGTTTCTGAAAATTCAGAATTTTCGGTTGACACATCTCTAAAATGGTAATTTACCTTCAATATAATAAAGAAACTGTGGAAAGCTTCTGAAAATTCAGAAATTTCCCGTGGTACGAAAACCGTAAAATTCAGGCTTCTTTCCGTCATTTCACGGAAAATGTTGTATAAGAAATATGCTTCGTTAATTCACGAAAGAAATGACGGAAAGCGGCTCGTGAATTTCAGAAAATGTTTTACAATGTAAGTATAATTTGCTCAAATGCTATGCACAAAATTAACTTAACAAGATGAAGAAAATCTTTGCCCCATTCTCATAAGTTTGACCTAATAGAACCCAACTCCTTGGAAAGGTGCCCCAACAAAATACAAAATAAAGAAGATATTGGGTAATTATTTATTTGCTTTTTGGGTAATTCATATAAAATATAGTTGCAATAATTTTGTACATAATACAACTTTTGGTCTAAGCTTTTATTGAAATGTCTGATGGTCTGTATTTTTTATGTCGGATCGGGTCGGGCCTGTATATCATTGGTATGTATCTGACACTCGTTTGTGTTTTGGGGGACACTATTCCAGGGAGTTGGGTTCTGGTAGGTCAAAGTTATGAGAAAGGGGGAGGGCTTATCTTCGTCTTGTTAGTTCGATTTTGCGTATGGCAGTTGAGAATAATATTCATATGTGACATAATACAAGCCCACGTTTAACTAGGTCTTTGTAGAATCGAAAACGTAGTTCTCTCTGATGGTCCCTAAAAATCTACAGATTACTGCTTACAATATTTCTTGCATTTCTCCAATTTGTTCCCAACTTTCTTTATATTGTTTTCAGGTTTTTTTATAACTGAAGATTCATATCACCTTCGAAGATTCATATCCCCCTTACGCACCTTCGAAGCCGACGTTCAGTTTGTTAACATTTTTGTAATACAGTTTGTTTTATTCTGTGTAGTAATTTCTGGCAATTTCTTGATTTTAGGTTGTGTTATTACCAGTCTTATACATATATTAATATTAATATATATCATCATCATCATCATTGTCAACCATTATCAATCCACTGCTGGACGAAGGTCTCCCCAAGTTTCCTCCACAACGATCTGTCTTGTGCCAGTCTCCTCCATGTCACTCCCGCATATTTACGAATTTCATCCACCCATCTTCCATGTGGTCTTTTTCTGGGTCTTTTCCTGTCCCTTGGAATCCAATCTAAAATTTCGGCTGTCCATCTATGGTCTGTCCTTCTGGCAGTATGTCCAGCCCATTGCCATTTCAGGGATTTAACTCTGATCATGATGTCTTCCACTCTCGTCATTTTTCGGATCCACGAGTTCCTCTTCTTATCTCTCCTGGTTATACCAAGCATGCACCTCTGCATGCTTCTTTGAGTTGTCTGCAGCCTTTGTATGTCTCTTTTAGTTAAGGTCCACGTCTCTGCACCATACGTAAGCACTGGAAGGATGCATTGATCAAACACTTTTCTTTTAAGACATAATGGCATATTGCTCTTGAAAATTATGCTGTTTCTTCCAAAAGCTCTCCAGGCAAGTTTTGTACGCCGATTAATTTCTTCATCAATGTGACCCTCACTTGATATCTGCTGTCCAAGATAAACATACGTATCTGTTATCTCCAGTTTTTCTCCATCAATCGATAAATCTTGATTTCTTGTAAAAGCATTGAACATCACTTTTGTCTTCTGAAAGTTCATTTTTAATCCCACTTCTTTACTCTTGTCAGCAAGTTCCTGGATCATACTCTGCAGCTCTGATGGGGTAGTTGCAAAAATGACTACGTCATCAGCAAAACGAAGGTGTGTTAGATAATCTCCATTAATCTTTATCCCTTTGTTTTCCCAGTTCAGTGATTGAAAGACATTTTCCAATGTCGCATTAAAGAGCTTCGGAGATATGGTGTCACCTTGTCTCACTCCCTTTCCAATTTTTATGTGTGTTGTATTTTCAAACAGCCGAATCTTTGCACTTGCATTTTCATAGATGTTATTAATAATATTAATGTATGCATCTTCAATACCGCAGGATTTCAGAGCCGTGGTAACTGCTGATGGTTTCACCGAATCAAAGGCTTTTTCATAATCGATAAAAGCCATGCACAATGGAAGTTCATATTCCCTCGCTCTTTCAATTAGTTCTCTCAGTACGTGGATATGATCTATTGTGCTGTAGCCACTCCTGAATCCAGCTTGTTCTCTCGGTTGAGCCATGTCCAGTGTTACCTTCAAGCGGTGTGAAAGAACTTTAGTGAAGATTTTATAAACCACTGATAGGAGGCTGATAGGTCTGTAGTTCCTGAGATCCTCAATGTCACCTTTTTTATGTAGCAGGATCATTGTAGCATTGTTCCAATCCTCAGGAATCTTCCCTTCTTTAAGGCATCGAGTGAAAATTTGGGCGAGTACTGTTTCAATTTCTCCACTTGCTTCTTGTATGATGTCTATAGTAATTCCATCTTCTCCTGGAGCTTTCCCCCGCTTCATGTTCTTGATTGCATGAGCAACTTCTGCTGGGAGGACTGGAAGAACTCTGGTACCTTTCATGATGTCTGGAGTACATGTATCATCCCTTTCATATAATTTGGAGTAGAAATCTTTCACCCTTGTCAAAATTTCTGCCTCTATTTCTTGTTATAGAACCATCTTCTTTTCTCAGAGCCATAATCTGTTTTCTTCCCTTACTGAGATGTCCCTTTGCTATCTTTAGGCTTTGGTTGTTTTCAATTGCTTTCCTCACTAGCTCACAGTTGAATTTCCTTACGTCTTCAGTGATACTTTTTCGTGCTGTCTTGCATAGCTCTATATATTCCACTTTGAAAGTCACATCTTCTTTAGTTGTCCTCATCTCTCTTCTTCTTTTTGCATCAACATTTTGGTTTTTCCTGATAATTTGTTTACATGCAACTTGTTCTTAGACCCAGCTAATTTTGTTGCTGTTTCCATAAGAGCTTTGGTTACTTTTCTGTTAACTTCCGAAATATCCTCTTCTTCCGATGTTAGGCCTTCTAAAGCAGAGAATCTGTTCTTCAGTTCCAACTTGAAAGTATTATGGTGTTTTTTAAGGTTGGTTATGTCAATACATTTTGTTTGTCTTATGAGCTTGCCACGTTCCAGTTTAGTGTTGAGGTGCATCTTACATCTCACCAATCTATGGTCACTACCTGTGTTGAACTTGTTCAGCACACTGCAGTCTTCGATGACAATTTTTTTGTTACACATAATAAAATCAATTTCACTTGTCGTCCCAATTGGATGTCTCCATGTCCATTTCCTGTGTGGCTTTTTCTTGAAAAAGGAATTCAAGATGAAAAATCCTTCTGCCTCTGCAAACTCAACGAGAGTATTTCCACGCTGGTTTCTGTTGCCGTGACCGAATTTACCTACTGAAGTTTCATTCTGTTGCCGGTGCCCTATTTTTGCATTGAAATCTCCCATAATTATCTTCAAGTGCTGCTTAACTTTATTATTTAGATGACGAATTTCCTCAAAAAATTCTTCAATTTCTTCTTCAGGATGACTTGTGGTGGGTGCATAAGTTTGAATAATCTGAGCCTGGTATCTTCTCGATAGTTGGATAACGAGTCGTGCAGCTCTGTCAGAGGAACTTTCAACTTCTACCACTTTATCCTTCAGTTTCTTGTTTATTATAAATCCAACACCACTAGTTCTGCCAGTATCTGTCCCACGATAATAGAAGAGATGTCCACTTTTCAGTTCAATGAGATCTTCTCCTTTTCTCCTTACCTCACTTAGCCCGACGATGTCCCACTTGATCCTTTGTAGTTCCTCTTCCAATTCAAGAAGCCTTGAATCAGAAGATAGGGAGCGTCCGTTGTAGGTAGCCAAGGTCAGCATCAAATGGCAGCCTAGTCCGGTCCTCCGGGGATTCTTAGCACCCTCTGCCTTCATGTCGCACTGGCCGCTGCCTTGGCCAGGTACATTCCAGCTGCCGGAGACTGAGGGCCAAGATTTAAGTTGTAGAGTCATTTTGGAGGTGTTTGGCCATAACTCACCACGCTGGCCAAGCGGGTTGGTGAGTGTGGGATAGCATTTCCTCTGATCCCGATGGTATAGTTATACCGCTATTTGCGGTCGTCAGAGCCCCTTTAGTGGGAACAGGATGCACCACGAGAAGGCGGGGTTGACATTTGTCAAGGAGAGGCTGTGATGTTACGCATCACCTGACCTTACATCCCATTAATATATATATATATATATATATATATATATATATATATATATATGGTCGAGTCACATTATTGTGACCACAAGCTAATACCCAGAGTAACCGCCGTGTGCAGCGCAGACTGCTGCTAGACGGGCTGGGAGTGATTCAATGAGATGCTGAAAGGTGTTCACAGGTATGTGGAGCCATGCTGACTGTAGTGCATTTGACAGCTGCAGGAGGGTGTGTGACGAAAGATCCATAGAGTGAACAACAAGATCGAAGTAGTCCCACAGATGCTCAATTGGGTTTAAGTCTGGGGAATTAGGGGGCCAAGGAAGCACTTTGAAATCTTCTTCGTGCTCTTCCAACCACTCTCGGACATGTCCAGCTGTGTGATACGTAGCATTGTAGTGCTAGAAGATTCCATTCGCCCCAGAGAAGACAATCAGCATATATGTGAGAAAGTGGTCTGCAAGGATGGATTCACAACGAATTCGGTCCATAGAGCCTTCCACAGTTATAAATGGACCCAGAGAAGGGCACGAAAACCTTCCCCAGACCATAACGTAGCCCCCACCATCTTTTGCTCTTCCAGAAGGGGTTGAAGAGTGTTTGTTCTCCGATGTTTCTCGCCTTATATGCCAAAGTCCATCCGCTAGATGAAGCAGAAAACGTGACTCATCGGAGAAGGCAATCCATTGCCAATCAGTGGAGGTCCAATTCCGATACTGCCGTGCAAATGTAAACCTTCTCTGCCGATGCACTTTCGTTAGCATAGGTACAGTGACCATCCGTCTTCATCGGAGCCCCATATGCAGCAGGGTTTGCCAAACTGCCGTTTTAGCCACATTTCCGGTAGCTCCCTGGTTCATTCGGCCAGTGTTTTGCTCCGCTGTAGCGTGTCGACCGGCCCTCAAGCACCTCCGAAGCCGACGTTCACCTCTCACATCAATGACACGTGGTGCTCCACAGTTTCCACTTCGCTTATTCGCAATGGTGCCCTTTCTTCAATCACGATACACTTTAAACACAGCTGCACGCGAACAGTTCACAAACTGCGCTGTTTCAGAAATACTGCCACCCTTGTCCCGAATACCGATAATCAACTCGTTTTGCATATCCGATAAATCGCTCCTTTTATCCATGACAGCAACTAGTGATATGTTTTCAGATTGCCTACAGAACACCTTACATACCCTCCAAGCCATCTCACGACACGTGGCTTTTTTCATTGGCTACGCGCTGTTGACGTCGGAAATAGGAGGTGGTCAGAATAATGTGACTGGACTGTGTATATATTATAACGAATAAATTTCTCCGTAATTTTTATCCACGCCGGGGCTCGAACCCGGGTCCCCTCATTCCCGAATAAGTCACTCTACCAATTGAGCTACGCGGACATTCGTTCTGACAGCTATCTGCCTTTATGTTTTGTGCGTCCTGCAGGCAGGTACGTCACATCCCCCCCCCACCCGAAAGAGGGCCGGGGGCATGGCCCACGGGTCAGCCGTGACCATGAATCGTCGCAGGCAGCCATCTGCTGTAGAGCGTGCACTTGAGAACTCCCAGTCAATCTGGTGTGTGAAATGCAACGTCACACACATATATTTTTCGAAGCGGTGGAGAAGGGTTTCTCTGATTTTTCCTATCTCGCGGTGTGGAAAGAACATCACACCATTGCGAGATTTTGAACGGCCGGGTCATCCGGAAAGTTCGGGCGCCATTATAACGAAGTAAATTTATCCGTCATTTTTATCCACGCCGACACTCGAACCCGAGTCCCCTCATTCCAGAATAAGTCACTCTACCAATTGAGCTACGCGGACGTTCGTTCTGACTGCTATCTGCCTTTATGTCGTGTGCGTCCTGCTGGCAGGTACGTCACAATATATACAGTATATTGTTACGAAATCGGAGGTCTAGAATAATGAAATAACCGGAGGGACGGGCTCGAAAGGGGTGACTAATTTGTGTTAATGCTTCAATCAAATATTTGGCCGATTATTAAAAAAAATTATTATAAAAAATTTGGCCGATTATAAAAAAATGTATGATAAAAAATTTGGCCGATTATAAATGGGGAGGTCGGTTGATGGGCTTCAGAGAACAAAGGAAAGATCAGGGGTCGTGTGGGAAGACCACAAAGACGAGAGAGGAACCACACAGCAATCCGACAGAACGACGTCCGGGACCCTCGTAAAGAAGAAAGACCACAAAGAAAAGAGAGAGACCACACAGCAATCAGACAGAACGACGTTCCGGGAGCCCTCGTACCCTCGTCTGCTCATTAATGGCAGAACGGAATCAAGGGACACCTAATTTATGTTTATTGGTGTCAGGCGGGGACAAAGCGTCTGCGACAGATGCATACCAGTAAAATTGCCCCGTACGGAGAAATAGCAACCTTGAGAAGAGTGACGGCATCAAGAAGGATTCAATAGTGACTAGCTGAGACTCGTTGGAGAGCGTAGGTAGGAAAATACAAACAGTCTACTTCTTATCCTCGAAGTGGATAGAACAAAAGAACTCGCCCTGCAGGTGTCAAACCGGGAACGAATCTTTCCTATCAAGAAACGAATCTTCCCTTGATAAAATAAAATAGCCACAAAGGCTGAACTTGGGTGGCAGTGGTCAGCCAGTCCAGGTGTAAATTCCCGTAGAACTATGAAATGGGATGAAAAGACTGTTTTCGGCAAGGCTAAGTCCAACGCCGTTAACGTCGTAATAACGAGGCAAAGAGCAACGCAACCCTGGATGTTCACATAACAACGCATGGAGCAGTAACAAAGTCAGGAGGAGTACGACCCGAGCTAAGTGGAAAGGGAGGTCTTTACCACGCGGGGTCATTGACCGCGCACAGACGGCAGCGGTCACTCCCCGAATAGCACGACATAGGAGAAAGAGAGAGCGAGGGGTTGGCGACCCTTGCGCCAACGATGGATCCAGCCATCTCCCTCCTTGTGTGTAAGTGTGTGTGTGTAAGTGTGTGTGTGTATGTGTGTGTTTAACATACAAGTCCTGCAACAATTCACACTCTTAATCTTTTTCTCATGCAGACGCTCCTGAATCTGATCCTGCCAATGACTTCAACTCCCTTGGCCTTCTTCTGCCCTTCCTTCCTGCCACTTGGGCTAAAACAAAATTCTTAATAAGCACTTCATCACTCATTCTTTCAACATGGCCAAACCAGCGAAGCATATTAGTCTCCATCTTGCCAACAACACTTTGCTTCACATTACACAAGTGCAACATATCTTCATTCCTCACACGATCAGAACGTGTCTTGCCACAAATCCCTCTTAAGTAACGCATTTCTCCAGCACACAAATGACTCCTATGTTCCTTCGGTAGTACCCAGGTTTCACTGCCATACATTACAGTAGGAACAATTATACATTCATGCACATCCATACGAGACTCTTTTGAGAACCCATCATTCCTGTGAAAACCTCTCAAAGCAGCTGTGGCTTTCAATGAAACATTCACTCGCCTACTAATTTCACCATCCAATTTGTTCTCTCTGTCAAACATGCTTCCAAAAACTCATTCACCTGCTCAATCACTGTACCATTTAGACTTATATTACATTCAGTGGCTAACAGTTCCTCGCTAAAAACCCATAACTTTGTTTTTTTCCCTTATTGATACTCAGTTCGAATTTCATGCAAACTTCGTACTTCCGGGACAACATACTCTGCAATTCACTTTTGCTCTTTGCCAACAGGACTTTGTCATCAGCATACAGCAATCTGCACACGCGGATATTGCCAAGACATAAATCAGTACTATCTATTTTGGCATCACGCATGCATAAATATATTAAACAGACATGGTGACATTACACAACCTTGTCTGATTCCTGCACCAATAGAAAAGTATTTTGGTAAAACAACATTCACTCGTAAACAAGCTCTACTGCCAGCATACATGGCTTTTACACTATTAAGTAGATTTCCAGTAACACCTTATTTATTCAATACCTTTCACAAAGTGTCCTATTTACTCGGTCGCAAGGTTTCTCTGAATTTATGAAGACAGCAAAAATTTTCTTACGAACAGCAAGATACATTTGAATGATCATGCGTAATGCAAAACTTTGCATAGTGCAGCCTTTAGCAAGTATAAAACCACACTGAACATCCCACACTTTCTCTGATGTAAGACCTCGTACTTTTTCAATAATGACCTTAGCAAACACTGTCCCTGGCACACTCAGTAGGCAAATACCACGATGATTCTAGCAGTCAGTCTGATCACCTTTTCCCTTATACAGGGTCCGGCAGGGAAATCTGACAGTTTTTGAAACGATAGTACAAGGTTGTAATTTGATAAGAAACAAAATTTATATTTTGTACTTACAGAGAATTAGATGCAGTTTATAAATAATAATAGAAAAAACTGGATGAAGAAAGTCTAAGTTTTAAAAATAACGTCATTCAAATGAAAAACCATCATTTTGTACGGATGGGAATTCAAATCTACGTAAATGTAAAATTCTCCTTACGCTTCGATCCGATATGCGCATAGCAGCAGCGTGCCGTGCAGCTGAACAACGGGGGCTGTTGACTATCACCTCTTTAACAGCTTCGACGTTCTCTGGACTGCGGATTATTCTTATTCCTCCAGGTGGCTTTCTTTTTAATGCAGAACTCGTAATCCTAAAGATCTGTATCCACAACAATATTGTGTTCCAAGTAGGAACTCTTCCGCGACGCCCGACATTAAAATGCAGCCTAAACGCTCGTTGCGTTTGCAGTTTTTTCATTAGTATTTATAAATGGCATCTAATTCTCTGTAAGCACAAAAATTAAATTGCGTTCCTTATCAAATTACAACCTTGTACTATCATTTCAAAAACCGTCAGATTTCCCTGCCGGACCCTGTACAAGGGAACAATTCCAAGGAACTTCCAATCACAAGGGACCATTCCTAACTCCCAGCACAACTGGCAAATTTAAGTTAACCAGTCAATTACAGAGTCACCACCATATTTCAACATCTCAGCCGTCATGCCATCAACTCCCGGAGCCTTACCATTTTAAAGAGATTTTAGCACTTTACACACCTCTTCTCTTGAGATTCTTCCTCTGCTTCCATCTTTCACTGTGACAGCATCTGCTTATGCCTCAGAATCACCTTTGCTTTCTTGATGCAATAACTCACTGAAATATTCACCCCATCTTTCACTTAACTCATTGTGCTCCCATATCATTTCTCCGATTCTATTCTTCACACAACTTACAGCTTTGTTTTCCCCATTTTCCCCGGAGTCTCATGTACTCCAAGAAAGTTTTTCTATCTTTCCAAAAAGACAATTCATACCTTTCCACCTTCTCCTTCTTATCTTTTGCCTTACTCTGGTGAACCAACTTAGCTGCTTCACGCTTCTTTCAGCGATATTCATCCACAGAAACTCTACGTTGCAAAATCCCCAAATAGTCTTCATTCTTTCTCTTTACTGCTTCTTTAATCTCACTATTCCACCAAGAATCACTTCCATTGTCATCCACTATTGTGGTGCCACAGACCTCTTCAGCAACAGTAACATCACAGTTTTTAAAACATTCCTCTCGCATGACTTCAGCTCCTTGAGTCGTTCTGTGAGTAAGTTTTTAACCATGTTTATCGGCTCGCCTAAATCAATTGGGGCCAGCCGTGTGTTTACCCAAGCATGTGAAGGGTTTTTAGTGGATTACACGGCCGTCAACAAGCCATTTGTAAGTACTTTCATTATTATTTGCATTTCATTTTTTGGAAGCAGACTCCCAAAAAATGCTCCAGTGAGAGACTGCTAACTTTAGTGAGCCAACGAAATACTTGCTGACCCTGTACTTTCATGGGTCCAGGTATGCCGAACTGTGAAGATCTATCCTACGAACTATGCACTAATGAGTCATTATATTATAACCACATACATAATAAGCTGTATGACTCCTTTAGCCGCAATATAGCGGCCACTTGGCGAGATGGCGATAGGTAGCCTGGTGTATCTGGTTCCATAATGTCAACAGCAGGTCATCCAGTTCCTGTACATTTCCGGGTGGTAATGATTTACCGCGAACCCGCTTTTCCAAGTCGAACCACAAATGTTCGATTAGGTTCATGTTACGTGAATTTGGAGGACAGGGCATTAACAAAAAATCACCAGCATGTTCTTCGAATGACTCTTTGACAATTCTGGCAATGTGGCATGGCGCATTATTCTCTTGGTAATGGCCACCATCAGCAGGAAACACAGTTGCCATGAATGGGTGAACTTGGTCCGCAACTGTGTTTGGATATCTGGCAGCTGTCAGGGATTGTGCTATTGGAATTATGGAGCCTAAAGTGCTAAAAAAACATCGCCCACAGCATAACACCCCCGCCGCCGGCCTGTTTCGGCCCAACAGTGCAGCCAGGTGTCATAGCCTCCGTTGGTAATCGGCGCATCCGCGCTCTGCCATCTACGTGTTGCACCAGGAATCTTGATTCGTCAGACCAGGCTACTTTCTTCCAATCACCTACGGTCCAATCTCGATGCTCTTGCGCCCATTTCATGAGTTGTTGGCGATGACGAGCAGCGAACATGAGGACCCGGCTGGGTCTTCGGCTACGCTGGCCCACGCGCAGAAGACTGCGAGGAACTGTGTGCTGTGAGACATTGCCCTGATCACCACTGTTGTTGCTGCAGGTGAACAATGCGCGATAGTTTCCGCTCTTCTCTGGCATCAATGAGCGGAGGACGACTCATGGGTGGACGACGGTTCGTCGTTTGGCCATCTGCGTACCACTTTTGGTACGTACAAACAACCACACAAGCCGCGCCGTTTCCGAGATCGTAGTTCCGAGGCGTTGTGTCATCAAAATTTGTCCTTTATCAAATTCCGATAAATCGGCTACTTTTCACATTCTGACTCCAAACACTCTGCTAACCGAAAGCAGGTCCTCAGTTTGTATATATACTGCTCTGTGAACTTCCCCTGCGACACCGTTTGGTCTCCAGTCGCGCTCATTTCTCTAGGTTGGGGGGGGTCAAAACGTAATGGCTCATCGGCTTAAGTGCGGGGAAGAACTTTCTGAGAGGGGAAGCCCCTCCCAATGCTTGTAAAGCGAGGGTATTCACCTCCTGACGGACAGTGTTTTATCGCGATTTCAAGTATCTGCATGCATAATTTGCTCCCTCTTCGTCTGGCTCCAGCACTAAATTCCTGCATTATAGCTCTTTGCTAAACGTTTACGCCACATATTTTTATATATATGACAGCTCTGGAATACAAAGATCCCCGCACCGTATGAATTAAATCAGACGGCTCGGAAACGCATATATATATATATCATCATCATTGTCAACCATTATCAATCCACTGCTAGATGAAGGTCTCACCAACTTTCTTCCACAACTGTCTGCCTTGCGCCACTCTCCTCTATGTTACTCAGGCATGTTTTCGAATTTAATCCATCCATCCCCAGTGTGGCCTTCTTCTGGCAACATGTCCAGCCCATGTTACTCTGTTCATGATGTCTTCCACTCTTGTAATTTTCCTTATCACGAGTTCCTCCTCTCATCGTTTGTTGTTACACCAAGTATGCATCTCTCCATGCTTCTTGCAGTTGTCTGCAGCCTTTGTATGTCTTTTTAGTTAAAGTCCATGTCTCTGCTCCATACGTAAGAACTGGTAGGATGCATTGATTAAACACTTTTCTTTTAAGACATAAAGGCGCATTGCTCTTGAAAATTGTACGGTTTCTTCCAAAAGCTCTCCAATCAAGTTTTGTACGCCGACTAATTTCCTCATCAATGTGACCCTCGCTTGATATCTGCTGTCCAAGGTAAATGCAGCTCTCGGTTATCTCCAGCTTTTCCCCATATATTGATAAATCTCCAGTTCTTGTAAAAGCATTGTACATCAGTTTTGTCTTCTAAAAGTTCGTTTTTAGTCCCACTACTTTCTTCCTGTCAGCGAGTTCCTGGATCATATTCTGCAACTCTGAAGGGATAGTTCCGAAAATGACTATGTCATCAGCAAAACAAACTTGAGTTATATAATAACCATTAATCTTTATCCCCTTTGTTTCCCAGTTCAACGACTGAAAGACATTTTGCAATGTAGCATTGAAGAGCTTGGGATAAATGGCGTCACCTTGTCTCACTTCCTTTCCAATTTTTATTGGTGCTGTATCCTCAAATAGCCGAACCTTTGCACGTACATTTACATAGATTTTATTAATAGGCATCTTCATACCGCAGGATTTCAACGCCATTTTAACTGCTGATGGTTTCACTGAATCAAAGGCCTTTTCATAATCTATAAAAGCGATGCACAATGGAAGTTCATATTCCCTCGTTCCTTCAATTAGTTCTCTCAGTACATGAACATGATCTATGGTGCTGTAGCTACTCCTGAATCCAGCTTGTTCTCTTGGTTGAGCAATGTCCAGTGTTACCTTCAAGCGATGTGAAGAACTTTAATAAATATTTTATAAACTGAATGGAGGCTGATGAGCCTGTAGTTATTGAGATCCTCAGTGTCACCTTTTTTATTTAGTAGGATCATTGTAGCCTTGTTCCAATCCTCAGGAATCTTTCCTTCATTGAAACATCTAGTGAAAACTTGGGCGAGTGTAATTTCTATTTCTCCGCTTGCATCCTGTACAATGACCACTGCAATTCCATCCTCTCCTGGAGTTCTTCCCCGTTTCATGTTCTTAATAGCATGTGCAACCTCTGCCGAGTGAACAGGGGAACTTTGGTACTGGTACCTTTCTTAACGACTGAAATAGGCGCGTTATCTCTTTCATGTAGTTTTGTGTAGAAATATCTAACTCTTTTTAAAATTTCACCTGTATTTCTTGTTAGAGAGCCATCTTCTTTTCTCAGTGCCATAATCTGTGTTCTTCCCTTACTGAGATGTCCGTTTGCTTTCTTCAGGCTTTGAATACTTTCAATTGCTTTTCTCACTTGTTTGCTATTGAACTTCCTTATGTCTTCAGTGATATTTTCCCGAACTGTCATGCATAACTCTGTATATTCTACTTTGGAAGTTAAATTTTCTTTATGTGTCCTAATCTCCCTTCTCTTTTGCATTAACATTTTTGTTTTTCCTGATATTTTCTTCATATGCAACTTGTTCTTAGTACCAGCTATTTTTGTTGCTGCTTCCCCAAGAGCCTTGGTTAGTTTCCTGTTAACTTCAGAGATGTCCACTCTTCTGATGATAGACCTTCTAGAGCAGAGAAACTGTTCTTAAGTTCCAACTTGAAGGTATTATGATGATTTTTAAGGTTGTCCATGTCAATACATTTTGTTTGATTTATGAGCTTGCCATGTTCCAATTTAGTGTTGAGGTGCATCTTACATCTCACCATTCTATGGTTATTACCTGTGTTGAACTTGTTAAGGACACTGCAGTCTTCCATGACAGATTTCTTGTTACACATAATAAAATCAATTTCATTTGTCGTCCCATTGGGATGTCTCCATTTCCATTTCCTATGTGGCCTTTTCTTGAAAAAGGAGTTTATGATGAAAAACCTTTCTGCCTCTGCAAATTCTACGAGCATTTCCACGCTGGTTTTTGTTACCATGACCGAATTTGCCTACCAAAGTTTCATTGTGTTGCTGTTGCCCTATTTTCGCATTGAAAGCTCCCATAATGATTTTCAAGTGCTGTTTGCCCTTTTTATTTAGATGCCGAATTTCCTTCTAAAATTCTTCAATTTTTTCCTCAGGATGACTTGTGGTGGGTGCGTAAGCTTAAATAATCTGAGTCTGGTATCTTTTTGAAAGTTGGATGACGAGTCTCGCAGTTCTGTCCGAGGAACCTTTAACTTCTAGAACTTTATCCTTCAGTTTCTTGTTTACTATAAATCCAACACTACTAGTTATATCAGTATCTGTCCTGTGATATGTATATATACATTTGCAACAAAGGAGCGGTTTAGTTTTAGATAATGTTTTGACCAAACTTCGGTAGGAGTGATCATCTTCCATATGGTATCCTGCTTATTTTATGCAAATATTCTGCCTTTCAGTTGTATCAGAAAATATTTCTGAAAACCAGTATATCAAGTCGATTCGATACTTCCATTCACTGTGATAAAGAAAAGGAAAAAAATTCAATGGTTTTAGCTCACATTTCGCCATATGTTTTGGACAGTAGAATTTCGCCATATGTTTTTGCAAAAGAAAGGCAGTGTTGCAAAGCACGGTACTAGCTTAATGTTGCATTATGATGTTTTTAAACTTTCCCCAAACCTGAAACCCTTACTGAAAGCACATCGTTTAAATTGTAGTGAACTCATTTCGGCTGCCTGTATCCATTTGCGCCTCAAGATGTAATTCAAGAAACAGTCTTTTTTATGCTTGTTCAAGATTATTCGCCACAATCTCGATATGTATTAATATACATTTGCTTCGAAATGCAAATGTCTCCTTTACACGTTTCTTATCTGAGACTTTTCTTTTTTGTTTTGTCTCAGTGTAGTTTGGTCGAAAGTTTGATCAACAATTACTTAATCACCTTCAGTTTTATTGTTGTCATCGAAATAATGAACTAACAATTTCTTAATCACCTTCAGTTTTCCTGCTGTCTTCGAAATAATGAACTAAATATTTTCTGTATACTAATCAGTTTTTGCAAGAGGTGCCTTATTGAAATGTCTGCTTTTTCTCTTTGAAGTCTTAATCCCATTTAAAACTCGACTGATTGGTTATGTCCAAGGCTAAATTGCTTTGACCTGTACTCCCTGAAGCACAAGACACGGCATGCTTTCGGCGGATAGTGGTTTTCATTTTATCGCCAGCGTATCTCACGCAAGTTTTTTTGAAGATTTGCATACATCACTTGTCTTCACACACCTACGAATTTGCATGCTGATACGCGGACTCCTTCTGAGTGTGGCAATTTCTACATCGATTCTCACGTACTTTTCCTGATCCTCAAATTGATGATTGGAGTATAGGGAGACAATGACTGTTACTATGATTTGTATATCTCGATGTAAATTGATTTTGAATGGTATCACCGGTAATGTTTATCATCTTCTTACAAATCATTTTTTCTTGTTTTTCTGAAACACTGATTTGTTTGTAACTTCAACTCCTGAACTCAGTGTAAAATTTGTCTAGGGAGCATGAGACCCTGTCAGGTCTTGCTGGCCTTTCCCCCTGCTTCCTTGCTGTGCTTTGTTTCAATTCATATTTTTGTAAATCTGGTTTTCGGCTCAGCAAAATAAATGAATTGAATTGAATTGAATAAAATATTATTTAGCTTGTGATATGAAGCCATCATCATTTCTTGAAAGGAAGGTGGGAAGCAAATGTTTCCTTTGCTGTCTGGTTGGACGTTGGTTTGCAGTCGGGTGTGTTAGCTAAAGGGATTTTTAATTGGGGTTTGAGCAGCGCGTTACAGGATTTGGTTAAACCTTTATTTTCGATGTGTGTATTTGCTCAAGCACATTTGCGTTTTCTATGAACAAGGAGACCAAAAAAGGACCAAATGTGGTCCACTTGATATAAATTGGAAAGTATGTCTAGTTACATTAAGTAACAATGTATATTTACACAAAAATACTCTGAAGTAAATATTTTTAATTAAATTATTAGTTTTGCCCATTAGCTCTAATTCATTATCACAGTATGGGACACCGACGGGAAAAACGTACCAATGAGAAGCGGGACGTGCTGATCTACGTAACGATTCTTTTTACCCAGTGTCTGTGGAAAGTTTTTTTTATTCAAACGCCTTCATTCTCCGTATGATTAATTCATGAACTTAATGCAAAGTACCATGATCAAGCTTCGCTCATAATAGATTTTTCTTCATAAACTTTCATCTTATGGGATAGTTCCGATGATCACGAAGAATTTTCCAGTTTTTCATTTTTAATCCTGTTTAAAAGGCTTTCAGATGTGTTTTTATTATTTAGTTTCGGCGAAACAGAGAGCGATAAAAGACCATTATCTTCAACAGCAAACGGCTTTTTATTGAGGACACAATTCTTTGCACGGGTAGTACAATTGTGAAACACCAAATTGTTCACCGTTTCCTGTCTTCTTAAGCGCAAAAGCTAAAGCTTCAGATTCTTAAAAGAAGCGTGGCCAATTTTATTTTTAAGACCAGTATTTCAGGTGCGGTGTGTTAATTAACGGCGTGTTAGTGAGTTCAAAGGATACCTGAAAAAACAACTCGCAGGTTTTAAACTCTAAAAAACAAAAGAAACCTATTTCACCAACTTAATAGCATTTTCTTTTAAATATTTCACCAGACTCCTATCACATTCTGGAAAATTTGCTCCGCCTCCTTGAGCTCATCAAGTTTGATAGTAATTTTATTCACACGTACTTTTCCTGATCCTTTCTTGAGCAGGTGCAGATGAAAAGTCTTTTAAATATATTTTATTGAGAAGACTTGCTCTTTCAATTGTGTACAGATGCCTTTAGAAGTATTAGCCTGGTGCAAAGGAACTGTGGTGGAAGGGATGTGTTTATACTCCACCTGTCCCAACTCCCTGGGTATTATCAACAAATCCGTTTCTTATTTCTTTCTTCGCGGAATATCCCATATTTCCATTACACTGCCCACCAGATGTTTATTCAAGAAGGACTACAACAGCAATTTATGCTTGTGCAAGTACAAAACATTATACAATTAGATGTTTTAACTTTGAACCGAGCATGCCCATTTTATTGACAAAGCAAATTCTGTAGCTTTTTATTTTACTCGCTCCTTACCTTATTATTAGAGACATCAGAAGGACAAACGGTAGAAAATTAAATTCAGAAATGAAAAATAGCCCCGGCCAGAGAAACTTGGCAGTTTTATCTCATTATTCTTTCAAAGTCTGGAGAATTCTTTGGTTTCTGATATTACCCCATTAAAGATCGATTTTGTACAGGAAAAACAAAACACAATGAAAAAGAATTTTCCTGGATATGCAGATCTGCTACAGATATCACACTTGAAGTAAGATTGATTCAGCTCAGATAACGAATTTCACTTTAGGTAAAGGAGATAGTAAGTAAAAAAAGCTAGTGCATCCATTATGTACTCCATACAATACAGGTACGCGTAATCAAACTGTGAATTATAACTTTGTATCATCGAGAGTTGAGAGATGTATCCTCATCTGTAATTTCACTGTCCTTTCAAGATTCTATATTGTTGCTGCTGAATCAACACCAGCTTTCACAGCGCATTCAGCGCAAAGCATGTATGAGCTATGCTTCTTTACTAAAACTGAGGAATTATATAGTTAGTAGATACACCAGACCTCCTAAACAATCCCAATCGCCAATATCTGCAGTTTGGAAGTAGTATGATGGTAATTACTGTTTTTTTTATTACTAGCTTCTTCAGCGGTAACCACAACTATTCACCGCTTAAATAAGAAGTCAACATTTAGAACACCATTTCTGGTGAAGTTCACCGGATACACAATCGAAAACTATGAAAACTAAGGAAGAGAAACAGTAATCAGCGTGAAAGAGATCGAATCCAGTAACATTTTTAAGATCTTTATTTGACACAGACCAGTATACTTAAAATTATACTTGACTGATGTATGTGAGGCTTTACAGCTCACTGGTTTCGCCTAGCTTTCGATTAGATGCTAACTTGCTTTCAATTAGTGGATACCAAACCTCTAAACTAATGGACATATATAGTCACTAAAGCAATTCATTTTCCCTGGCTCATATATAACATTAATTGTATCCATCCCCACATCTTCATCAGGGTAAGTTAACCATTAAGCTAGATTATGGAGATGAAGGTCAATTTCCATTCCAGGAAGAAGGAATTAAGTTTAAATTCCCTGAGAAGCTCTTCTGACAGAGGTGATTTACCCGGAGATTTTTTTCTCAAGCACTTTACTCTACTACCCTTCACAATATCAGGGCACCTTTTTCAATCTTAGAAGTTGATATGAATTTTATTTCAGTATAAACACCTTTAAAGCTCTTGCTAGTTCGTTGTGACATTGGCCAAAACAAAAGCTCACTGGGTTTTTTTCGCGAACTCTTGAGAGGAATGACCAACTGAAACTGTCAGCTGTAGGCTGATTTCCCAAATTGATGTACTTTATGAATTTTACAATTCAGAGTAACACTAAAAGTGTTCATCTGATTTAATCCGATTTAAACATGTTGGGCTTACGACACTGAAAAAGCTGGCCTACCACGGAAAGGACCTGGCTATGGTAAACTGAGTACGAAAAAGAGATCTCAGCGAAGACAATGTACGAATGGTGTATCGAATGATAGATGAATAAATGGAAAGGTGAATGAGATAGTTAAGAAAAGAAACAGGTACGCAGTAGAAGTGCTGTATGTAAGTAAAACTAAATAGAAGGGATTCAGCGTAGATGTAAGTAAAAAAACGGATTAGTGAGTGCGAAGTCAGGAGTGTTGGACAATGAGTAGCTTGCGTGGGCGAAACTCTGGGGAAATAGACCGAAAACAATTGATTCGCTTTAGTTTCATGCGAGAATTTTGTGGTTGAGTTTGCAAGTGGAGCTCCAGATAATAGTAATTGAAGAAATGTATGCTCCTTGGGATAATGAACCGTCTGATAAGAAAACAACTTTTTCAGGGATGAGGGAAGAGTTGTTTTGAGCGAATTTGGTGCTAAAGGGAAAGTTAGGTGGGTTTCATTGCTAGAGTAGATATTCAGAATGAGTCATTTGAGAATATTCTAGTAAAGTTTAATTATACCTTGCCTTAGATAATTGTGAAAGATTAATAGAATTTTGTACTCATAGTAGGTTCTGGGTCTGTAATATATTTTTCAACCACATGTGCATTCACAAATGTACTGACAGAATCGTACTCGGAGACAGAAAAGGTGATAGGGTTTTTCCTTTATTAGCATGTCCTGAAGCGCTTAGTCATTGACTAAGCGCTTCAGGACATCCTGTTGGATCTGATCACTAATCTTTAGCGTTGAATTTGTCATTTATGTGCCTGAAAGCTTTGTTGTTGAACTTCGAGTGGTGAGACTCGAATGTTATGTCTTTTAGGGTCACGGACGAAACTAAATTAAAATTTGAAAAAAGATGAATAGAAACGTGCATCTAATTAAAGCTAATATACACTCACCGACAATGAAATTTGCGCATGTAGAAGAAAACATGCTCCAACTGCGAAACTTTGCAAATAGCTAGAGTGAGTGCTGGTATGCAAGTATTTCACGTTTGGTGCGAGTGCGCATAACTGCACACCCTGTGGTAGCGCTGCAAGCACGAACAGGCAGCATTATGTAGCCGATGCCCTATGAAAGCGGAAAGCACCGCCGACGCAAGCATGAGAGATACAGAGTGACAAGAATGCTGAGTAGACGCCAGAGACGTGGATTTACGCAACTTACGGATTTTCAGATAGGCCGCCTGATCATGGGGGTGAAAACTGCTGGGTGGTCGGCGCGCCGTACAGCCCGCCACGGGGATCATTCTGACCATACCGTCCGACTGTGTTGGGAGCAGTGGACACGTGACGGCAATGCCACACGGCAGAGCGGCTCCGGACGGACCAGGAGGAGGATCGACGGACCGAATCCCACTGGGACCCGGTCCACTATACAAGCAGTTCCCGACACCCGCCTTGCGGAAGCGAATCTGTGATCCCAGCTCCCTTTACGTGTGCTGCCATTAACACCGGAACATCGCCGGCTCCGTGTGCAGTGGTGCCAGGCCGAAGCGACGTGGAATGCCACAGACTGGTGACGTGTGGCGTTTAGCAATAAGTGCCGCTTTGTTTTGGGACAGATGATCATCGTGTCCGAGTGTGGAGGTCCCCGGGTCAACGGCACAATCCCAACCTCGAAATCGAGCGCCACACCTCCCCCACTACAGGCATTATGGTTTGGGGAGCCATTGCATACGATAGCCGATCAGCAGTGGTACGCGGATCATAGACGAGCCAGCGGTATGTGGATAAGATCCTACGGCCTCATGTGCTCCCATTCCTGGCCGGGATCCCACGTGCGCTATAACAGCAGGATAATGGCCGCCCGCACACGGCTAGGGTTGCCCAGGACTGCCTACGTCATGTCCAGACACTTCCATGGCCAGCCCGCTCCCCGGACATGTCTCCTATCGAGCATGTGTGGGACTAGATGAAATGCCATCTGCCGCCATGCCGCACTATCCGGGATTTGGAGCACACCGTCCAACAGGTGTGGACCAGTCTGCCGCAAGACAACATCAGGCGTCTGTTCGCCTCCATACCGGACCGTATTGCAGCATGTATTGCGGCAGGAGGCGGTGCGACGCGCTATTGGAGATGACCGGACTGCGTGCCACAGATCCCTCTGTAATTGTCCTGCAGCTCTGTTTTTCCATGATGTGTATCATTCATCTGCATCATTACGTCCATAAAATTTCAGTTCAATCCGGTGCTTCCTTTTTAGTCTGCAAATTTCATTGTCCGTGAGTGTACGTATGTTAAAAGGCTTCCTGATAAACATCAAGAATTCTCTGATTTCCTCAGTGAACAGCTGAATCAGCAGGACCGGATTAAGGCTTTAGTGGGCCCCTATACTAACACATTTGAGTGGGGACCCTATGCTAAAACATCTGAGTGTGCTCCTAGGTTAAGACATCTGAGTGGGCCCCCAAAGAGCTTATGATGAAGAACAATTATAAGGTCCGTTAAAATATGAAGCTGTAGCAATATGCTTGTGATAACTAATGTGTAGTGCATTCTTCAAACTAATAAGTTATCTGCAGAGTTTTCACAACAAGTCACTGTATTTTTCATTGTCCTCATAAGAACATGAGTTAATAAATAAGCTTAAGATTCCTACATTTTGTTTTCGATTCTCTAACGATTTAGCATTGTATACTTTTCAAGTGCAAATTGGAAGTTGTGGATGGATGGTAGTGAAAAAGCTGAGATTGTCTCGCCGACCCCGCTGTACACAGCGACATGTAAACTTTACCCTTGGTAAGTCATTGTCTTGAATTATGTTCGTCTTCCAGCCTGTCTCTGCCCAAGTGGAAATCATACCAGAGACAAAGGTAAAACTATTTTATAAACCCCTCTCTCTCTCTCTCTCTTTCTATTATTTGTCATGGAATGCCTTCTGGGCCATTGGTAATGGTGAGCTCTCAAGGCTATAGTCCCTATATGCCCCACCTTAATCCGGCGTTGTGAATAAGTTGAATGCATGTGAGAATGACGAGGAAAAGAACTGTGTGGGAATGATATGCTTTGAGAACTGTGTTTTCACTGCCGCTAAATAAATTTGAAGTACCGGAGTGTTAATTAGCATTAAAGGTGATGCTTGGTAGAACAGTTAGATTAAAGAAGCTGTAACATAAAAAAGAGAAGAACGTCTTGGTTAAGCTAGAGTTACTTTACATTATAAAGACTCCACAAACTCGGAGACTCAGGGAGTGGACGGCTTAGCAGTTGAGACATTAAAGTATGGTGGTAACAGCGTTTTTGATCGGTTAGCAGATATCCTACCAGTTCAGTTGGGAGTAAGGAATTGTTTCGCATTTGCAAGGATTTTATCATTGTTTCGCATTTGCAAGGATTTTACCATTGTTTCGCATTTGCAAGGATTTTACCATTGTTTCGCATTTGCAAGGATTCTACCATTGTTTCGCATTTGCAAGGATTCTACCATTGTTTCTGTACATAAAGGAAATACTGTAGTGATTAGACTGAATGTAAAATCTATGTAGTGTCATGCAACTAAGAGTGCCACAAAAGTGTTTGGAAACATCAGAATTGATAAGATACGAGGCTTGACATCAGCGACAGTTTCGGATGTACAGAATGGTAAGAATTACGCTAATCAAAGCACAGAAGGATTGTCTTGATTTTGGACTTCTGTAACTTAATCTTCTTTCCTTTAGGAGACTATGACGACTTCTATTGAACACTGTGGATTATACCGAAAACACTGTGTCTTGTCACATGTCACAATGCTTTGAACGAAATGTTGCATTGTTTGTGCATTCTCCAAGATGTACTTTGTGTACTTCACTCATACATGTTTCTGTTCGTCGGACAACGCATGCGCAACAAAACGAGCACAAACTTTTCCCAAAATCTCTTGTACAAAAATTTGACGAACTGTCTCCTTATTAACACCGAGCTTACATTCCAGCATCCACAACGATTAATTTTTATCCTTTCGCGAACTTTCTCAATGCATGACGTGCTCACTGAAATCGGGCGTCCGGGCCTTTATTCATTTTCCAAATCTTCCCACACATACTTGAAACGTGCATATAATGGAAATATCTATGCACGAGATAGGCAATTAACCCAATACACAATTCAACTGTCACAGATGCTGTATTACAGATTTTCAAACAGGACCGATATGTGCTCTCTGCTCCATGACAAGCTCTGACAGTGTTATTGCACCGAATGACGTCATGCATTGCGCAAATAACCATCTGTGCAATTCTCACGCAAACGCTGTTGCCACCGCATAGCTGATAAATGACTGATCAATAAACCACGCCTTCCCAACCCGTGTGTTTTACCGGGATTTTATTAATCGAATCAGTCTCATTATTTAATTGCCTCGCTGTGTATGTGCAAGGTATTTGTTTGAAGGTTTTGATTCATTCGTAGATTTGCATAAAGATTACAACACAGAAAACAGGGAGTCTTTTGGGAAATCTTGAAAAATTATAGTGCCACTGAGAATTTACTTCGGTATATGAAAGTAATGTAAGCAGTATGCTGGCAGTAGAGAGTGTGGACGTATAAATGCTGTGTTATCGAATTGGTATTACATTGCCGTATTCGGACAATATTGCGTGCGGTCTGTCGAGCTGTTCAACATAATTAAGGATCATGTATGTATGTGTAATGCCAAAACTGACGGTACCGATGTATGTCTTCGTTTGAGAATAAATGGCCGACAGTTAGTCCAAGAGAATGAGTATGCGTATTTGTGAATCACATTTCACAGGAAAAACCAATTACACTGCTGGCCACCCAAAACGCAACACCAAGAAGGCCATGAGATAGCAAAGCCAGATTTACTGCTTACATAACAACAGATACAAAGATGAAACGATTGAGCTTACAGGCCCGTGCGACTTGCGGAACACGCAGACATCAATACTTCGTGTGGCCCTCATGGCTGGCAATAACGGCCGCTACACGTCGCGGCATCGAACGAAAGAGACTTTGGATGTGAGCTTGGGGTATGTCGGTCCAGGCTGCTTCCACACGTTGCCACAGTTCATCAGGCGTAGCCGTGGGTAGTGCTTGCCGGGCCACTCGGTTGCCGATCAGAGACCAGACGTGTTCGATGGGCGACATATCGGGAGAACAGGCGGGCCACAGCAGCAGTGACACCTGGTGGGCTGTGAAGAATTGTTGAACGATGCGTGCCACGTGCGGGCGCGCATTGTTATGTTGAAACGTGGCCGCTAGCAGGTCCAGCAGATGAGGGAGGACTACAGGCTCCAAAACGCCGGAGATGTGGCGGTGGCTGTTGAGTGTACCGGCGATGCGCACCAGAGGGGTGCGAGTGCTATATCCAATTGCGCCCCAAACTATAACGCAAGGCGACGGACCGGTAGGGCGATGCATAATGCAGGCGTCATACAGTCTCTCGCCGCGGTGCCGCTACACGCAGATCCGACCATCTTGGTGTTGCAGACAGAAGTGGGATTCGTCGGAGAAGACAATGTCATGCCATTTCGTAGTCCAGGTGCGGCATTCAACGGCCCACTGCCGTCGCACTCGCTGGTGGTGTAACGTAAATGGAAATCGGAACAATGGGCGTCGTGCGACAAGTCCCCGCTCATGCAGACGACGTCAAACGGTACGTGTTGACACAGGTTGTTGCCCAACACACCCTAATTCCTGCGCTAACGTTCGTGATATGGCGGTGTGAGCCGTCAATGCCCGCCGCACAACATGCCGATCCTCTCGTTGGGTGGTGTGCCGCGGCTGCGGCAATCGCTCACGTCTTTCCGTCCGTCCCTCCAGGACCCACCGAATCCATACTCGCCTCACTGTGGCTGGATGTCTTCCCACGCGGGCGCAGATGTCTCGGTACGATAAACTGCTGTCGCGATAAGCCACTATTCGTCCTCTGTCGAAATCCGAAACGTGCTGGAATGACTGCCCTATTCTGCGACGAGGCATCAGGAAGCCTCCCACACACAGGTCCGGAAGCACAACACACTTCCACTACTTTCACCCGGCTTTCTGTGCACCCTACTTATAGTGCTTCTCGGTGGCGTGCCGGGCGCACATGATTTGCATATGCCCTGCAATGCTAATCGTTTGCATATCCTCTCGCGGGCGAAGCATGCTGCGAATTTCAGGAAAATCGGATG
The DNA here is from genome assembly GCA_039090855.1 of Macrothele yani. Lineage (NCBI taxonomy): Eukaryota > Metazoa > Arthropoda > Arachnida > Araneae > Macrothelidae > Macrothele > Macrothele yani. Next base: position 75,485,794 of record CM077007.1, on the reverse strand, counting down.
CTTTCTTCTTGGTGATGCATATTGGGTGGCCAGCAGTGTAGATGGTGAAATTAGTAAATGGAGTACATTCAGCTTTGAAAGTTATGGTTGCTTTAGAAGAATTTCACAGAACTGATGGAATGTCAAAAGCGTTCCGAAAGGCTGCATGTGAAAGTGCAGGTGTTCCTACTGTGATGTATAGCAGTGGAACCTGGATACTACATAGGGAACAAGAGAAATCTTTTTCTTGGACAAGAGAAAGATTGTTGGAGAGATTCGTTACTTTCGGGGAAAGTTATGACTTGTTGGATTATGTGTGTAACGATGGTACGTTATAGAACTGTAATATGAAACAAAATATGTTGTTAGTAAGGTATAGACAAATATTCTGAAGCGATACCTTGTTGAAAGAATGAGTAATGAGGCGCTAAGACTATTTATTCTGAACAAGTGGCATGAAAGAAAATTAGAGAAAAGCCAAAAAAATCGTGAGAGGAAAAGATTCAGGAATGTACGAAAGAGAAAAAAAATTAGTATGATGTACTGGGATGTCCGAAATAAGACGGCGTTTTCGCATAGGACAGCTCCAACGTAAATATGCATGTTTTCTGCGGAGCAGTTTTCCTGTGCTGCTGACAACTGAAAGCGCGTAATATGGGGAATCAAACGAGACGTGAGGCAAATGTCGCGACCCACGCGTTGAACTTGTACCGCGGTGAGCTGCAATGGCTAAAAAGTTGTAAATATTGGTTCTATTACGACATTACTGGAAACAGGAATTTAAAGCTGCTGAAGCAGTTTGAAAAATTAACAAGTTAAAGGTGAAAGCCTGCGGTTACTTGAATAGCGCAAGCATGGATGTAAAATTTTGCGGTTGGTTATTTTAGCCTGAAAGTAACGAAGGTTCAAGTAGGACCTGTGCTGTTGCTTCCGGCGCCCTGCAAGCAGCTGTGGAAGACAATCCACGAACAAGGACTCGTGAATTCTCAGAAGAACTGGAAGTTTCGAAATCTACCATTGCTGAACACATTCACAAGATCTTAAAGGTTTAGAGACGATGCCGTGAGGTACCCTATAAACTCATCCAACTCAAGCTCAACGACGCGTCGAGGTATGCAAGGAACTGGCTCCAAAATTCACGCGTTACCCGATTTATCAAAAATAGTTACTGAGGATGAAAAGTGGGTATATCTGCGTAATCCAGATTCTTCATAACAGTAGTTGAATAAATGTTAGCTCGCTTTATCTACCCCCAAACACCGACGTTTTGAGAAAAAGTTCATGTGGTTTGTCTGGTGGAATTATGAAGGCGTTATCCACTTTGAGCTCATTCCGAGTTGTCGGTCTGTCAATGCTAACCTTTATTCTCAGCAACCTGGACAGGATGTATGACAAACTTCAGAGGAATTATCATGCTTTAGTCAACTGAAAGCAAGCACTGCTGCAACAAGACAATGTAAGAAGTCACACCGCTAATCGGACTCAAGTTAAACATCAAGAACTGCAAGGAATCTACATGGCTGCCGCCCCATTCACCACACACAGCTCTGATCTCGCCCCTTCAGGCCACCACCACTTGATTCGAAAAATGGCGCACTTTCTCCAGGTAAGCAGTTGACTACTTTCGACGATGTCCGAACGCGGGTGCCAAATTATTTTTGCCTCTAAAGAGCGAAAGCTTGATACCGGGCAAGATTTGTACAACTGGCAAACAGATGGATTCAAACTACTGAACATGATGGCACGTACTTTGAAATTTAGCTTGGATTCTTCCGAGGTTCTGGGTAAGTGAAACTGTTGTATAACAGAAGAAGTTTTTTCTCTGACACCCCAATATACTGTATAAAGTTTTTTGTAAGATGTGTGATGGATGTCGGTGAAGCTCGACTGGCCTGCGATCATTTCCGAAAATGGAGATGTTTTTTTGTATAAACCATAAGAAAAATCTAGCATCATTCGCAGCATCCGGATGTTTATAACCCAGAAATTAGGAAGATATGCATGTATTTTATCACCTTAAAAACTAAAGAAGAAAAGAGACTTAACAATTTTAAACTCTGACCTAAAATAACTTTAAGTTCATCTCTAAAAGTTTAAATTTATTAAAAGATAAATTTTACCTATTGTTTAAAAAAATCTAAGTGTATGACCTAAACTGACTGAGGTCATTTGATTTCAAATGATTTCGCTTTATGTGTACTGATTCTACTGACCAGGCATTAGTTTCCCTAATGCTTTGACAGCTGCATAGTCAGAAGAATATATAAGCTGGAGGTTTCTTTGATCACTGTTTCACGGAATAATAATTATTGATCACGTGCATCTTAAAGTTTTTATATTCGAAGTAACTCCTATTTTCATGCAGCATGTTCCATCTTTGGGGAAAATACCCTTTCGTCGTCGCAGGATGTGATCGGGGTAGGATGTGATCGGGATTTGAGATCCTTCATATCATTGCTGTTTAATTCTTTTTAGTCTTTCTTTATAATTTTGACAAAAATTATTTATAACAGTATAAAAAGAAAATTAGAAGAACATCTCTCAGAAGATAAGTTTGATTTCAGAAACAACAGAACTAGATAAGCTACAATAAACCTCCGCTTGATAACAGAAAAATCATTGAAAATAAACAAATTTGTATGCATTGCATTTATGGACATAGAAAAAGACTTTGATAATGCTGATTGGAACATTTTTTTCAAACTTATCAAAAAATATAAACTAGACTTCAATGACAGACTGTGATCTGTAGGTTTATCTGTACTTAGTAAAGTCTTTTAATATATCAGCAGTTTTTAACTTCAAATATTTTTATCGTGCAGAAACAGTATGTGCATTGTTTACTTTCAGCTAAATCAGCACGAATACTTCAACATTTCATATGACAGAAGAATAATACTCGTATATCAACTGTATACAAAAAAACAAAAGAACGGCACAGATAGGAAAAGAAGAAAATGAAGCAAAAATAAGCATAGGAGTCAGACAAGGCTGTGGGCTGTCACCGCTTCTCTTCAATCCTTTCATTGAGGAAGCCATGAAATAATTTGTTGAAAACAATGGCAAATGAGTCAATGGCAGGAGCTACAGCACAATACGATTTGCTGTTGACATTGCAGTAATAGCAGATAATGATATAGATAATGAGAGGGACTTACAAGAGTCATTAGAAGAATTAAACAAGATTCTGGAAGATAAATGTAAAATGAATATAAATGTGAAAAAAGAACAAATGTAATGAAATGCACCAGAGACCGAAAGCAAGAGATTAATATCATATTAAAGGAAAATAGAGTAACTCAAGTTAAGGACTTCATTTACCTAGGTATCATTTTTACATCCAATGGAAGAAATATTAAAGGTGTCAGAACTAGGATAGCATAAGCAAAGAATGCCTTCATTAAGAAAATAGGATTATTAACGTCCAAGTCCATCTCTCTGGAAACAAAGAAAATTTTTATAAAAACGTTTTATATGAAATGTAGCACTTTACGCATCTAAAACTTGGACATCTCAAAAAACAAAACAAAAAAAAACAAAAAAAAAACGACAGGACAAAGCTACAATCATTTGAAATTTGGTGCTAGCGACTTTTGATGAAAATGTTTTGGATAGAAAGAATGACAAATGTAGAAGTGTTAAAAAAACTCAAGAAAAATAAGAAATATTTTGGACTACAGAAAGAAGAAGAGACAGCATGATAGGCCACTTCATAAGACACTTGGAGTGCTGTGCCAACTTGATTTGAAAAACCTGGAAGACGTGGAGTGATGTGCCAACTTGAAAGAAAGCCTGGAAGACGCCGCCCAAGAATTCAGTATATGAGTCAAATAACAAGAGGAAAACCCTACCAGACATCAAGCTTATGGCTCAGCAAAGAATTCCTTTGTGGATGATGACCAATGCTACCCACCAACCTTACGCTTGCAGTAATGCAGGTACATTTTCAGCTATCTAGCCACATCTACCTTTAACTCACTGTCAACATTTTTCACAATTTCAAGCCCCTCACGGAATTCAGTAACAGTTGTTTCCAGGCGAGTAATGATTGCGCTGGATATTTCTATAGAGTTGTACCTGATACATGCCAGATTTACAGATGTCGTGCAGCTTGAAGACATCTCCTCAATAGTTTTGATTGAAGACGATTTGGGGTCACTGAAACCACTGATTTTAACCCTCCTGATACGTATACAAGGTGGTCAGTAAAATGGAACATATACCTTCCACGACTAATCCTTTGGCACATTTAAGAACAAAATGTTCAGTGAAAGTTTTGACTCAGGGCTTATTTTAAACAGTAGTCCCCAAAACCCTTTATGCCATTTTCTTTCCAGACGCTGATACAGGCCTCAAACAAAACTTGAGCGTTAATCAGGGAAGCTTCAGCCTGATTTTAGATAACTGCAAGCGCATTACTACGACATTCATCCAGCTTGATTCAATAGTTTTGTAATTTCCGTGAATATCGGGACGAACTGAACTGTTTGCCAGACGAAAGTAAAAAAGACATATGTGTTCATCAAACGTACAAGTCTGTAGTCTGTAAACGATCTGTCTGAAGAGCATTATTAAAATATCCCGAAAAAGGGTGGGTTTGTGTTAAGAATCCGTTGAGGATGGCATTCGATTTAAAACGTATGCTTATCATATTCATTAGGGTGGCCCTTAGTTGTATGAGATTTTCCGAAATGAAATATTTTTCATCTCCCAACCTTCAAAGTTGTTTCAATCCTCGTGAAAATGCTCCATGTAAAATTTCAGCTCAATCAGACAATATTAAAGTGGCCCCCAAAGGCCCTAAAGTTTTAGGTTTTTACAATATTGGTATTTTTCATGTAAAACTGTTTTTATCCTCCTTGTAGTTCTTGTTTCGAAAAAATATGAAAATAATCGACAGATAATTTAATTTACAATACATTTTGCTAAGACCATTATTGACATAAAACAGAAATCGGCTGATATTTTCACGAAAATCTAAAAATTCGACATCGTTGTCCTCGTAACGGAGATCCACGAATGTCTGTAATCACGAACGACGAACATGCGCTGTACGTGTTCGATCTGGATGAAACCGGTTCTGCCTGGTCGGACACATGATACTCTTTGCTTACTCAGCGGGGAAGGACACAATTCACTGACAGTTGGCAAATATTCCAAAAGTTCCCTCACTTAGTTCAGTTAGAGTCATCGCGCCAGTAAGGCAGTTGTCTGAGTTCACTTCAGGTTATTTTGCTGTACGCTCTTTCATTTAGTGAATATCTATTATTATTATTTCTCGTTGTATTAATTATTAAACTTAAGTGATTTTTGGGAACCTTGTTTATCAGTTGCACTTAATTATCTGTGTGATATAATGGCATCATCATTAAAGTGCACTCCAAAACCTTCGCGTTGTTTACGGAAAGATTACGAATGCAGTCTCATCGGAAAAATAAGAAACCAAATTGTAGGAGAGGAACTCCCTTCAAATAGACAAGTATTGAGTGTTCTCTTTTACAATTTACATGTAGCTAAATTATCCATCAAAGAAAGTGCGACCTTAGTTGTAAAAGAAATTCAAGTTTTTTGGGGAAAAAGCTCGAATTCTTACAAAAGGAAATGATCATTGCTTTGAAAAAGTTATATCACTGTATAAAGAATGGCAAGGTTTACAGAAGAATTTGGGTAGAGAATCAGATGTTGAAAGAAATAAACAAGCGAAATGCGTCGATAAATTAGATGATTAATTTGATGTTGCCCATGAGAATGTGTTAAATAGCATAAAGAGCGAAGAGGATAAACAATGTTACTATTGCAACGCAAGAAAGGACGACCGGGTTCCGTGGCTGGCATTGGACGCCAGTTTACAGCAAGTGAAGAAAAGAAACAGGAACGCATTGAAAAGGAAACAGAGAGAAGAAGGAGAACCTACGAGGAAATGGAACGAAATGTCATGGTTAAGCTACCATCATAGTCAAGCAGTGATAGTGAAGATGAAGAAGCTAGCCATCATTCTAATGATCCAGGTGAAGATAAGCAATCAGGCTCAAGTGATACAATAAGAGTTAGTGAACCAAGTACTTCTGGTAAGAGAGGTGTACTAGACTTTTACACTCCACGTCTGTCTGAAGCCTTAGACAGATGCAAAATCAGCAACCGAAATACGGCTCATCCTAAAATGGCTGCTGCAGAAGCTTTTAACTATAACACTGGAAGCTTAATTATTAATCGCACTTCATTTCAACGTCGACGAAAGGAATTCGGAGAACAGCGGCAAGCAATGTTTAAAGAAAAATTTAATCAAGGGGATTGGAACCCCTTGGTGTTACACTGGGATGACAAACTACTTCCAGCTTTATCTGGCGTTGAAAAGGTTGGTAGACTAGCTATAATTGTTACTTTTCGCGGCAAAGAACAATTATTAGGTGTACCTGAAATTCCAGCATCTGCAGGATATGATCGAGCTCTAGCCGTTTACCAAGCAGTGGAAAAATGGGGCATACAAGAAAAAATACAGGCGTTGTGTTGCGATACAACTACAAGCAACACCGGTCAAATAAGAGGTGCTTGTACAAATCTTGAGAAAATGTTTGATCGTGATTTACTTTACCTTGTACATCTACATCACATCTTCGAATTAGTCTTAAAAAGTAGTTTCGATGCAGTAATAGATTCTACTTCTGGACCAGGTGTAAATTTGTTTCAAAGATTTAGGAAAACCCGATCGACCATAGACAATAAAAAATATCGTAGTGGGATAAAGGATGTCACAGAGGATGTCTGTGTTGGTGGGCCAGAATTTCTACAAGAACAGTTATGCCAGAAACAGCATAGAGATGATTACGGCGAATTATTAGAATTGCCCTTGATCTTCCTTGGTAGTAACCCCCAACGAGGAGTCTCATTTCGTATTCCTGGAGCTGTAAGCTAAGCTCGGTGGATGGCAAAGACTATTTATGCCTTTAAAGTATATGTATTCCAAGATCAATTCAAATTAACTAAAAAAGAGAAGGATTCAATTAGAAGGATATGCATTTTTCTTATCCGACTCTATTTACAAGCTCGGTTTCTATTACTGTTAGCTGTGAAAGCTTCGTATATAAGGAAGTAGATCCGCAAATTAGTAGTGCTGCACTGAAGAATTTCTGCAACCATTTATGGTATCTGTCACCAGAAAATGCCGGATTTGCATTCTTTGATGATGAAGTCCCACTAGACGTTAAGGAACAAATGGCTGCCAAAATGATGACTACAGAAGACAGTGACTTGGACAACCAAATAAAACGATACACTGTTAACTGTGAAGATCTCAACCGTTTAAAAGTAAAATAATTCTCAGACTTTATTTCCGCTAAATCGAAGAAATTTTTCTCAAGATTTTCAATAAATACAGATTTTCTTAAAAAAAAACCCATCTTCTTGGAAAGATAATATGAACTTCCAACATGGGTTGGAGATATTAAAAAGCATATTAGTGGTTAACGACGTGGCTGAGAGAGGAGTGAAACTAATACAAGAATATCAGAGCATTCTAACCAAAGACGAAAGTGAAAAGCAACACATTGTGCAAATTGTTAGTGAGCATAGAAAAAAGTACCTAAATGCTACCAAAACTGGACTAATGAAGCATTGATATCTGGTAACTTTTTATATATTTATCATTTTATTATTATTGCCATTTATTTGTTTATGTTGCAAAGTATAAATTTTCTTGTTCTTTCAAATTTCACTAAATATGTTAGCTAATTTTCACGTAAATAATGGTATGAACCGAATTTGTTGTAAATTACATTCTCTTCTTATAATTTTTCGAGATTATTTTCCTTCCAAACTACGTTTGAAAATGAAATAGAAACATTTTGTACAGGAAATACCAATTATCGGTAAAACGTGAAACTTTAGGTACTTTGGGGGCCACCTTATTATAATCCAATTGAACTGAAAATTTGTACATAGCCCTTTTGTATGTATTGGAAGAAGATTAGGGGTTGGGAGCAAGTAATTTCAAAAGTTGAAAAATAAGGTCCACCCTAATATCAATATAGCGTTACTATTTTTTATTTCTTTTCTTTTCATACACTTGATCATTTTGTAATGAAAATATCTACTTTGTACGCGTATAATTCTTATTTTTTTCCAAACATAACGACTTTGTAATGTCTTTCCGGGATTTTTGTTTGAAGCGGTTTTGTGTATGTTAAAGAAAGATTATAAAGGACCCCTCCCAAGAAAGGAAAATATATTTACTAAGTTTTCAGAAATTATTTCTTGTTATTCATGGGAATGAAGTGGGTGTGTTTCATGGCTATAGTGTTTGTATTCTGAATTCTTCGTGTGTTAGTGCAGGAATTTTACTACGAAATGAGTTTCTATAAATACATGAGAGTAATGGACTATTTCTTACAGTTCATTAATTATTTATAATATAATTTTTCTCCGACTGTAATCATCGTCGACGCGGCATTTCATCAGGAAATTAATTGATCTCTCTACATATGGCTTTCCCCCTAATGTACACTAAAATAACACGATGGCGTCGTCTTTAATTAACTGATACTAGGAGAAACTGTGCACGTGTTGCTTCTGCGCATGTGCAGTCCCGCTGCTTCCACTAAGTGTTGGGGTTGCTTCGGTTTCCAGCTACGGGCCACTCGTGGCGCTTGCTCGGAGTCCTGCGATTCACGGGGATGCTGCAAGGCCATCATTCACTGCCAACTGATGGCTCTGGCACCAACGGATTGCTACCACACCGTGAGCGGCAGATTTCACCCATCACTGCTAGCTGGTCGCCAGCAGTTACCCAACATTTGTGTTTTGCTGGGAACATCTTGTAGTATATGAATAAATGCTACGTGATTCTTTGTTATCATTTTTTAGCTCACTCATTTCTCATGTAGTACTACAAGTGACGGATATTCAAACATTTGTCATTTGTATTAGAATGAAGTAGCTCCATTGCAATAAATTAAAAGTAAACGTATCAGAAAACGGAATATAATTTCTTTAAAATGAGAACAATATGAGAGGAGCTGGAAAGAGGGAGAGGGGAAAATTTTCCATTATAAGGAAATACGGACCCACTACACCTCGCCGCCCCGGTGGCGCAGTGGTCTAAGGCGCTGGCCTCTGATCATTCGTCCGTAACGGGTCCGGGTTCGAATCCCGGTCAGGCATGGATGTTGTGTTTGTCTTACGGCACTGGCTCTCTCCCTTCCCTGGAACCAGTGACCCTAAATTAGGGACGGGCGACTGCTTATAGCCCGTTGAGTTGCTCACGGTTGTCGTTAAACCTCCAATAAAAAAAACAAAAAAACTACACCTTTAAAAAGGTAAACATGAAGACCTAAGATGTAGTGACGATATGTGACAGCCGATAGACTTCGGCGGTTTTCCGTGATTGTTTTTGTTGGTACAAATTCCGGCCCAAACCATAAACGAAAAGATGCTGTCAAACTGAAATGTAAACGAAATGATGCTATCAAACTGAAAATGTAAACAAAAAGAGGATATCAATGTGAAACATGTGGAATATGCTCTAAACATTTTACTGAAAGTTACTGTGAACGTGATTTGAAATAAGAATTACTGGGCCTCCCATCGAGTAAGCAGAAAAGGCTATAATCCTATGTCATTCCTTGCATGAATCTCCCCTGTAGTAACCGCACTCTAGCTGCAGCTACACATGTTAGTGGAAACACCTCACATGATGCCAGTAGTAACTTAGGAAGTCCAGATATAGGAAATGTGTTGTATAATAAGTCTAAATAACTAAACAGAAGCAATGTCCGTGCAATCCGTAAGCATGCCCAGGAGACCTTTTACAGAATATCACCAAAAAAAAAAAAAAAAGAAAATGGAAAAAGACACACTACCTGAAAATTTAAACCAGTCAGTGGAAATGCAGTAGAAATTACTAAACATGGAAAAACTACAAGCTAAAAGTCAAAGACTTAAAGCTAAAATGACCAGTTAACAATGAACTTCTACAAACATAAATAGTTCACCGTTGACGAACGGTGAACTATTTATATTATTAGAAGTTCATTGTGAACTGGTCATTTTTCTTTTCTTTAGTAATTCCGTGATGAAGTGAAAAATTTTAAATGGAGAAAACGTTTTGATTTTGCTCATATAAATTTTACGTTCTCTGTGCCATAAGTTACGTATAAACACTGTGTTTTGATTTCGCTCCTTTCCTTCACAGTGACGTCAAGTGAAAGAACCAACGAGACCGTAGATCGTTAATGGACCCAACCTAAAGAAATATCTAATAACCTTAGTTTCATACATCATTACTTTCATAAGACAGTGATAACAGCATAAATACGTTTCCTTCCTTGAAAACAAAACAAGCATAAACGAATCCGAGAACAAAATAAATCAAAAACCGTAGTAATTACGTACAGAAGGTAACATTATTTTGCATTCTTTGGGCTACCGATGCTTTCATACAACTGCGAACACCGCACTTTACGGAAGGGCTTTATTTTGCAAGAGTAGCCGTTCGGAAAAATCGGTATTGGACTAATCGTAGCATTCTACGAATAGGCATTCGACTAATCAGCTTTGGACCAGTCCCCTTTGCATGACTTGACATTGGACCAGTCATCGTCAGTCGATTTGTACTAGACTCTTAGGTATTTGTATCCGCCGCACTCGTCTGTCTTTCGCATGATTTTTCTAAGGAAAAGCCCATTGGTAAATCAAAACAACTCATACCACAACAGCTCAGGCGTTCTGTATCATGGCCTATGGGTCTTTTCCTGTGGTTATTAATACTGGGATTGGGGGCTATGTTCATACAGTATATCATCATCAACCATTATCAAACCACTGCTGGATGAAGGTCTCCCCAAGTTCTTCCACAACAGTCTATCTTGCGCCAGTCTCCTCCATGTCACTTCCGCATACTTTCGAATTTCATTCACCCATTTCCCATGTGGTCTTCTTCTGGGTATTTTCCTATGCCTTGGATTCTAGAATTTCACTTGTCCATTGGTGGTCCGTTGTTTTAGCAACATGTCGAGCTCATTGCCATTTCAGGGATTTTACTCTGATCATGATGTCTGCTATTCTTGTCATTTTCCTGATACACGAGTTCCTCTTCTTACCTCTCCTAGTTACACCAAGCATGCATCTCTCCATGCTGCTTTCAGTTGTCTGCAGTCTTTGTATGTCTTTTTAGTTAAAGTCCATGTCTGTGCTCCATACGTAAGAACTGGAAGGATGCATTGGTTAAACACTTTTCTTTTAAGACTTAAGGGCATATTGTTCTTGAAAATTGCACTGTTTCTTCGAAAAGCTCTCCAACCATGTTTTATACATCGATTAATTTCTTCATCAATGTGACCTTTGTTTGATATCTGCTGTCCAAGGTAGACGTAGGTATCGGTTATCTCCAGCCTTTTCCCATTAATCGATAAATCTCCATTTCTTGTAAAAGCATTGTACATCAGTTTTGCTTTCTGAAAGTTCATATTAAATACCTTTTCTCTATTCTTGTCAGTAAGTTCCTGTATCATCCTCTGAAGCTCTGAAGGGGCAGTTGCGAAAATTACTACGTCATCAGCAAAACGAAGATGAGTTAAATAGTTTCCACTAATCTTTATCTTCTTGTTTTACTAGTTTAATTATTGATGTGCCATTAAAGAGTATGGGGGATATGGTGTCGCCTTCTCACTCCCTTTTCAATTTTTATTGGTGCTGTGTCCTCGAATAGCCCAACCTTTGCACTTGCACTTTCATAGATGTTACTAATAATACTAATGAATGCATCTTCAATACGGCAGGATTTCAAACCATTGTAACTGCCGATGGTTTTACGGCATCATTTCATAATCAATGAAAGCGGTACATATTGGGAGTTCATATTCCTTCGTTCTTTCAATTACTTCTCTCATGACATGGATATGATCTACAGTGCTGTATCCACTCTTGAATCCAGCTTGTTCTCTCGGTTGAGCCAGCGACGTATTCAAATATCTTCTTGTGGGAGTGTAGCCCCCAAAATCTATGAACGCACCAGCAGGTTTTCGAGTGACCTCCCTTTATATTTATTCTGATTAGTTTTGGTGACAGATGAATATTTGGAAAAATTAATTAAAGCAACTTAAGAAAATGAGGGAAAATATTATAATAAAACAAACATATCCACATGGACTTCATGTCTCAGTAGCATTAAAATTATACTAAATTTTGAATTAATTTCTTTGTTTTAAACACTAAAACTAAAAGTGCCATCGGCATGTATATTTATGTTTTCTAAATCCGTCGAGTTAATGCAGATACTAATATATACAGTACCTCGACTAAAAAGAAACGAAATTATGTAAACTCCTGAACAAAATTTGTTGCTCTAGATGAGAATGCTTTTCTTAATGTCTTTACTAAATGAAAAAATTGTCGCTTGTTAAATATCTGGTATGAAGTCCTACCAAAAACACTTAATACTTTCTCTGGATAAGAAGCAGGAGAGTGGAATGCCAGTTGATCTTGATAGCATATGCAAAAAGAGCAAACACGGAAACCAGATATTGTTTCACAATTCTGTAAATGTATTAAAGATTTTTTATTGGCAGTTAAGTTTATTGTTAATTTGTAGTCACCAACGGCATGCTGTTTGCACTGCAATACATCGTCATATTTTGGAAGCTGCCTTCAAATTTATTTCAGTCTTCTGGATTTCGACTTTCCATGTACATATACGGTTAAGATTCAGTGTAGCTAAAGCTTAACCGTATACAGTGTAGTCTTGTGTTATTTTTTTTATTACTATGTGCTAATCTAAATAATATAAAGGGGCTGAACAAAGTCGCAAGGGAATGGTTTACACCATACGTTTTCAGGTGACACTCTAATGATTCCTTAGTAATTAGAAACACGCTTGTAGTAATGCGTGGACATTTTTACAACTCCTAAGTTTTTGGGAGGGATTTTATCTGACACAGCGTTAACTTACTAGTATCTTCAAAAATATATATCACCCCATGGTAAAATCCGTGGTGCATTACAGAATTAAAAAAAGGTATAGCATTTTTACATTTTCAATCACTTGAATATGTAGACTTCTTGGAATTTGCATTTGCAATATACGAGCATAAGAAAATTTTTATACTCTCTTTAAATTTTTTTCATATGTATTAATGTACACTGTAGAGCAATTGAATTAGAGACAGCTGGCGTTATGCAAGTGTGGCGCTGTAGGCGGTCCTGTAAACGGAAACGACATGACGTATGCAGCGTTCCGATAATTTAAGGAGTGATGCGACGGGAATTAGTAAGATTCGGACGCAGTATGGTAGACGAAGGGTCTAATAGCATTTGATCGTGGGCAAATTCTCGGAGCCCGACGAATTGGTCACTCCATCTCGGAAGTCGTGCAGGCACTGAGATTTTCAGGAGCCACAGAGTCACGGGTGCACCGTGAATACATCGAATACGATAAAACCATCCATGCAAGGACCAAGTGCTGTGGGCAACAGCGTGTGGATGAGCGGGGTCATCGTCGGCTAGCTCGCATTGTAACAGCGGATAGACGGGCCACAGTGCAAGAAATCACTCAGCAATTTAACGCTGGTGCACAAAAACGTGTAAGCAGCCACACCATCCAGAACCATCTCTTCGCTATGGGATACAGAAGCCATCGTCCCACGAGGGCACCGCTGCTGACCGCATATCACAGGGTGCAAAGATTAGTATGGGTGCTGGAACATCGCCACTGGACCCTAGACATGTGGGAAAATGTTGCCTGGAGTCGAGATTCACATTGGTATATGCGGATGGCAGGATACGAGTACGGAGCAAACCACATGAAGAGATGGATCCTTCTTGCCAGCAGGGTACTCTTCAAGCTGGTGGGGGTGGCATTCTCGTCTGGGGACTGTTTACGTGGACTGAAATGGGACCCCTGGTACGTGTGACATCGTCCCTCACAGGTCAACGTTACCGGGATATCCTGGACGACCATTTGCTCCCGTCTGTGCGTCTTAACATCCCGCTGGGGAACTCATCCTGCAACAAGACAATGCACCGTGCCATCGCTCCCGAATTGTATCCAAGTGGTTGGATGAACACTCCACCGACGTGACCTCGCTTCCTCGGCCAGCTAGGTCACCTGACCTCAATCCCATCGAGCACATCTGGGATGCCTTCGAGAGAGATGTTCGAGGCTCTGACCCCCTCAATCAAATCTTCGTGAACTATGGAAGCTTGTTCAGGGGTCGTGGATCCGTATGGCTTCCCAACTCTTCCGGTGTCTTGTCGAGTCCATGCCGAGACGAATCGCCGCCGTCATCAGGACGAAATGTGGTGCTACACGTTACTAGACAGGTATATCTAATTCAATTGCTCTTCAGTGTATATATAAGTAACAAAATTGTGCTTATATACGGATATTTTGTTTTAATTTTATTTTAATTTTCTTTGCCACACTACACCATTCACCACACAATCAAATCACAGATACAATTTCTGTACAAAAATACATGCAAATACAAATATTATACAATAATATTATACATGTATTGAAAAGTATAAAATAAGTAATAGGAAATACAAAAACACGTATGATAACATGAATAATTTTGTTTTTAGTTTGAGTAAATTGAAGCACCCTAACAGTAGACAAGTTTCAGACTCTTCAAAATTTGTTGAGCCATGTCCAGGGTTACCTTCAAGCGATGTGAAAGAACCTTAGTAAAGATTTTATAAGCCACTGATGGGAGACAGATGGGCATGTAGTTCCTGAGATCCTCAATGTCCCCTTTTTTATGCAGCAGGATCATTGTAGCATTGTTCCAATCTCAAGGAATCTTCCCTTCATTGAGACACCTAGTAAAAATTTGGGCGAGTGTATTCACTTTCTTCACTTGCTTTTTGTATGATGTCTACGGTAATTCCACTTTCTTCTGGAGCATTTTCCCATCTTATATCTTTAATTGCATGAGCTACTTTTCTCACTAGTTCGCAGTTGAATTTCCTTACGTCTTCAGTGATACGTTTTCGTACTGTCTTGCATAGCTCTATAAATTCCACTTTGGAAATGACGTCTTTATTTGTACTCAGTTCTATACTCTTTTGCCTCAGGATTTTTATTTTTCCTGATATTTTCTTCATATGAAACTTGTTCTTAGTACCATCTATTTTTGTTTGTTTTCATAAGAGCCTTGGTTAGGTTTCCGATAATTTCAGAGATGTGCATTTCTTCTGATGTTAGATCTTCTAGAGCGGAGAATCTGTTCTTCAGTTCCAATTTGAAGGTATTGTGATGATTTTTAAGGTTGGTTATGTCAATACATTTTGTTTGTTCTGTGAGCTTGCCGCATTTTGGGGATATTTTTGAGGTACATCTTACATCTCCCCATTCTATGATCACTCCCTGTGTTGAACCTGTTCAGCACATTGCAGTCTTCAATGATGAAATTCTTGTTACATATGATAAAATCATTTTCACTTGTCATTCCACTGTGATTTCTCCGTGTCCATTTCCTAATGAGTTTTTCTTAAAAAAGGAGTTCATGATGAAATACCTTTCTACCTCTGCAAACTCTACGAGAATATTTCCATATTGGTTTCTGTTCCCACATCCGAATTTACTTACAGAAGCTTCATTCTGTTGCTGTTGCGCTATTTTCGCATTGATTAAAATCATCTTCAAGTATTGCTTGCCTTTATTATTTAAATGCCGAATTTCTTCATAAAATTCTTCAACTTCTTCCACAGGATGACTTGTGGTGGCTGCGTAAGCTTGAATAATCTGAGCCTGGTATCTTTTTGAGGGTTGAATAACGAGTCCGGCATGTCTGTCCGAGGAACTTTTAACTTCTAGAACATTATCCTTCAGTTTCCTTAATGAGATGCCCCCTTTGTTTATTATAAATCCAACGCCACTAGTTCTGCCGGTATCTGTCCCGTGTTAGTAGAAGAGATGTCCGCTTTTTAGTTCAATGAGAACTTCTCCTTTTCTTGTTACCTACTTACCCGACGATGTCCTACTTTATCCTTTGGAGATCAAGTAGGACATCTCCAAAGGTTCAAGTAGGACATCGTCGTGCTAAGTGAGGTAATATCAACTAGGAATCCTCCAATTCAAGGAGCCTTGAATCAGAAGAATGAGATCGTCCGTAAAACGTAGCCAAGGTCAGCGTCGGATGTCAGCTTAGTCCGGTCTTCTGGTGACTCTTAGCACCCTCCGTCTTCATGTCTCACTGGCTGCTGCCTTTGCCAGGTACATTCCAACTGCCAGAGACTGTGGGCCAAGATTTAAGTTGTGAAATCAACTTTTGAAGGTTTTGGACATAACTCAGCACGCTGGCTAAGCGAGTTGGTGAGTGTGGGACAGCATTTCCTCTAATCTGGATAGTCTAGTTATACCGCTATTTGTCGGTCGTCAGAACCACTTTAGTGGGAACAGGATGCACCGCGAGAAGGCGGGGTTGGCATTTGTCAAATGGAGGCTATATGTCTACTCATCAGCGACTCTTGCATCCCATATATATACACTATATTGACAAAAGTCAACGATACCTAGAAGAGAAAAACAGCACAGCATTTATTGACATACATTAGTACGGTGTCGGTCCGCCTTTATCCTTAATGCATGCATTGACCCTTCGAGACATGCTTTCGACAAGGTTTTGGAACACAGCGACAGGTATGCGCTTCCATTCAGTACATAATGCTGCCGCTAACTGTTACCTAGTAGTAGGCCTTGGTTCCAAATTTCTTATGCGGCGCTCTAATTCATCCCATAAGTGCTCTATGGGATTACAATAAGGGCTCTGTGCTGGCCAGTCCACACACGATACGGATTTATTACCAAACGACGCCCTAACAGTCCTTGCTCCATGGCTCGGTGCATTTTACTGCTGGTGCCAACAAGGCTCGATTCCATAGTATTGCCACAGAGTTGGTAGAGCATAATTGTCTAGAATGCCAAGGTCGACGTGTTGGTTAACAGGTTTGTCCACGATAACCAATGGGTCGGGACCATACCAATAAAAACACCCCCACACGAATATACTGCCAGCTCCAAACTTGACAGTAGGAACAGTACACTGTGGTAAATAGCTTCCCACCGGCTGCCGCCATACTTACACCTGGCCATCAGACTGATGTATCGTGTATCTGGATTCATCAGTTCATAGGACCAGTTTCCATTAATCTACCGTCCACGATATATGCTTTACACCATAGTAAACGACGAGTAGCATTCAGAGTGGAGATGAAAGGCTTATGAGCAGGCGCACGACTACGGTAACCCATGGAATGAAGTTCTCTGCGAATGGTATGTGCACATACCGAGGTTCAAGCATTGTTACTCACCTGTACACTGAGGTCTTGTGCAGTACTCCGTCGATTAGCTGTAACGACTCTCCTGAGGCTTCGACGTCCTCTATCACAGATTTCTTTTTGTCTGCCGGTACGTTTTGCTGCTTCAGGCCCGCCATGTGTCTTCCACTTATTCAGTACATCCAAAATAGTTGACTTGGTTATGTTTAAACGCCTCTCGGTGTTCTCAAAGTCAGTTCTCTCCCGCCACGACATTTTCACTCAACATCACAGTGCGATGTGATCGCGGTCAGCTGCTGGCTTGTTTTTATACCGTAAGCAGCTGTACCGCGCACTTTAAGAACGCAGCGGATCCGTTCATTTGCTTTTAAAGGGGTGTCCGGTTACTTTTATCAATATAGTGCATATACGCTATACAACGGCCGTTTCATAAAAACTGAGAGTACCATCACACAAAATGAAGAAATATAGGTACAGAAAAATATATGTTATTCTTTCAAAAGCATCTTCCCTCGGATGATATGCAACGGTCCCATCGTTCAATGCTGTGGCAAAGGCATTGCTTTTCAAAGCATGTGGTGAAGCCATTTTGTGCTTTAGTGACGCCTGTACAGCATGAATAACGTCAGCATCTGTGTTAAATGTTGCGTCATGAAACTTCTCCTTCATTGTTGGAAACAACCAGAAATCGCACGGGGAGAGGTGAGGACTGTAGGCAGGCTGTGGCATGATTTTAATACTGCGTTTGATACGAAACGGTTGAACACAAGCAGCCGCATGTGGGTGGGCTTTATCATGGTGCAGGGTCCACTTGCCCACCAGTTGTGGCCGCTTAATCGATGTATGTCGTCTAGACGTTTCAAGACTGAAATATAACGCTCAGAATTGACAGTAATTTATGATAGATTACACCTTTATGATAAAAAAATTATCATCATCACCTTCCCAACTGATTTGGTTTGGTGGATTTTTTCGGAGGAGGCGATCCTGCGTGTTTCCAGACACTCGTTGCGCGCTTCGTGAGGGGATCAAAATAGTGAACTCATGTTTCGTCGGCAGTTATTACTGTGTTTAGAAAGTTTAGATCCTTTGCAATAATTTGTTGCCACTCATGACACACCTGAACTGGCTAACAATTGTTCTCTCGTCAGGTACCCATCTGCAACACACACGATGCAGCAGTAATAATTTGTAGCGTAGAATGAAGAATACCGACTTTTTTAAATATAAGTTGACGTCGCTATGCCTTCACATGTCATTCGTCGACCTTCTTGCAGGATTTCCCAAGCAGTGTTAACAATACACTCCACAACAGCACTTCAGGTCGAACAGGCCCAGGACCGAGTTCTGCCGACAAACGTCCTTTTTTGAAGTCATGGAGCCATCTAAAAATTATTGATTCACCCAAATATTTATCTTTGTAGGCTTTTTTCATAAAATCAACTGTTTCTGGAGCCTTTTTACCCAAACGATAGCAACATGTTATGGTCACTTCTTAAATCTGAAGCACTCACCTCCAACACTGCATGGCGAAATTCAGATGTACCTTAAACAATTGCCCAATATCAAAACCAGAATCGTATGCCACGGCTAATAACTGTTAACATTGATATTTCCTTAATTCAGTTCATCGTCTGCGTGGTTGTTTTTCCCATTCGCACTGTTGCCAGCTACAAAAAAAACCTCTCAGGTTTTATATAACGGCCTTTATAAATATATATCTTAATATATATATATATATATATATATATATATATATATCTTCTGATTCAAGGCTTCTTGAATTGGAAGAGGAACTACAAAGGATCAAGTGGGACATCGTCGGGCTAAGTGAGGTAAGGAGAAAAGGAGAAGATCTCATTGAACTGAAAAGTGGACATCTCTTCTACTATCGTGGGACAGATACTGGCAGAACTAGTGGTGTTGGATTTATAATAAACAAGAAACTGAAGGATAAAGTTGTAGAAGTTGAAAGTTCCTCTGACAGAGCTGCACGACTCGTTATCCAACTCTCGAGAAGATACCAGGCTCAGATTATTCAAACTTATGCACCCACCACAAGTCATGCTGAAGAAGAAATTGAAGAATTTTATGAGGAAATTCGTGATCTAAATAATAAAGGTAAGCAGCACTTGAAGATAATTATGGGAGATTTCAATGCAAAAATAGGGCAACGGCAACAGAATGAAGCTTCAGTAGGTAAATTCGGTCACGGCAACAGAAACCAGCGTGGAAATACTCTCGTAGAGTTTGCAGAGGCAGAAGGGTTTTTCATCTTGAACTCCTTTTTCAAGAAAAAGCCACACAGGAAATAGACATGGAGACATCCAAATGGGACGACAAGTGAAATTGATTTTATTATGTGTAACAAAAAATTCGTCATAGAAGACTGCAGTGTGCCAAAATAGTTCAACACAGGCAGTGACCATAGATTGGTGAGATGTAAGATGCAATTCAACACTAAACTCGAACGTAGCAAGCTCATAAGACAAACAAAATGTATTGACATAACCAACCTTAAAAAACACCATAATACCTTCATATTGGAACTGAAGAACAGATTCTCTGCTTTAGAAGGCCTAACATCGGAAGAAGTGGATATTTCTAAAGTTAACAGAAAAGTAACCAAAGCTCTTATGGAAACAGCAACAAAATTAGCTGGGTCTAAGAACAAATTGCATGTGAACAAATTATCAGGAAAAACCAAAATGTTGATGCAAAAAAGAAGAGAGATGAGGACAACTAAAGAAGATGTGACTTATAAAAGTGGAATATATAGAGCTATGCAAGACAGTACGAAAAAGTATCACTGAAGACGTAAGGAAATTCAACTGTGAACTAGTAAGGAAAGCAATTGAAAACAACCAAAGCCTAAAGATAGCAAAGGGACATCTCAGTAAGGGAAAAAAACAGATTATGGCACTGAGAAAAGAAAATGGTTCTGTAAAAAGAAATAGAGGGAAAATTTTGACAAGAGTGAAAGATTTCTACTCCAAATTATATGAAAGAGATGATACATGTACTTCAGGCATCATGAAAGGTACCAGAGTTCTTCCAGTCCTTCCAGCAGAAGTTGCACATGCAATCAAGAAAATGAAGCGGGGAAAAGCTCCAGGAGACGATGGAATTAGTGTAGACATCATACAAGAAGCAAGTGGAGAAATCGAAACAGTACTCACCCAAATTTTCACTCGATGCCTTAATGAAGGGAAAATTCCTGAGGATTGGAACAACGCTACAATGATCTTGCTCCATAAAAAAGGTGACATTGAAGATCTCAGGAACTACAGACCTATCAGCCTCCTATCAGTGGTTTATAAAATCTTCACTAAAGTTCTTTCACACCGCTTGAAGGTGACACTGGACATAGCTCAACCGAGAGAACAAGCTGGATTCAGCACAATAGATCATATCCACGTACTGAGAGAACTAATTGAAAGAGCGAGGGAATATGAACTTCCATTGTGCATGGCTTTTATCGATTATGAAAAAGTCTTTGATTCGGTGAAACCATTAGCAGTTGCAATGGCTCTGAAATCCTACGGTATTGAAGATGCATACATTAATATTATTGATAACATTTATGAAAATGCAAGTGCAAAGATTCGGCTGTTTGAAAATACAACACACATAAAAATTGGAAAAGGAGTGAGACAAGGTGACAGCATATCTCCGAAGCTCTTTAATGCCACATTGGAAAATGTCTTTCAATCACTGAACTGGGAAAACAAAGGGATAAAGATTAATGGAGATTATCTAACCCACCTTCGTTTTGCTGATGACATAGTCATTTTTGCAACTACCCCATCAGGGCTACAGAGTATGATCCAGGAACTTGCTGACAAGAGTAAAGAAGTGGGATTAAAAATGAACTTTCAGAAGACAAAAGTGATGTACAATGCTTTTACAAGAAATGAAGATTTATCGATTGATGGAGAAAAGCTGGAGATAACAGACACGTACGTTTATCTTGGACAGCAGATATCAAGTGAGGGTCACATTGATGAAGAAATTAATCGGCTTACAAAACTTGCCTGGAGAGCTTTTGGAAGAAACAGCATAATTTTCAAGAGCAATATGCCATTATGTCTCAAAAGAAAAGTGTTTGATCAATGCATCCTTCCAGTGCTTGCGTATGGTGCAGAGACGTGGACCTTAGCTAAAAGAGACATACAAAGGCTGCAGACAACTCAAAGAGCCATGGAGAGGCTGTTTGAAAATATATGTGTTGTATTTTCAAACAGCCGAATCTTTGCACTTGCATTTTTATAGATGTTATTAATATTACTGTACTAATGTATGCGTCTTCAAAACCACAGGATTTCAGAGCCATTGTAACTGCTGATGGTTTCACCGAATCAAAGGCTTTTTCATAATGGATGAAAGCCATGCACAATGGAAGTTCATATTCCCTCGCTCTTTCAAATCGTTCTCTCAGTACGTGGATATGATCTATAGTGCTGTAGGGACTCCTGAATCCAGCTTGTTCACTCGGTTGAGCCATGTCCAGTGTTACCTTCAAACGGTGTGAAAGAACTTTAGTGAAGATTTTATAAACCACTGATAGGAGGCGGATAGGTCTGTAGTTCCGGAGATCCTCAATGTCACCATTTTTATATAGCAGGACCATTGTAGCATTGTTCCAATCCTCAGGAATCTTCCCTTCATTAAGGCATGGAGTGAAAATTTGTACGGGTACTGTTTCGATTTCTCCACTTGCTTCTTGTATGATTACTACGGTAATTCCATCTTCTCCTGGCGCTTTTCCCTGCTTCATGTTCTTGATTGCATGTGCAACTTCTGCTGGAAGGACCGGAAGAACTCTGGTATTGGTACCTTTCACGATGTCTGGAGTACATGCATCATCCCTTTCATATAATTTGGAGTAGAAATCTTTCACTCTTGTCAAAATTGCGCCTCTATTTCTTGTTACAGAACCATCTTCTTTTCTCAGTGCCATATTCTGTTTCCTTCCCTTGCTGAGATGTCCCTTTGCTATCTTTAGGCTTTGGTTGCTTTCAATTGCTTTCCTCACTAGTTCACAGTTGAATTTCCTTAAGTCTTCAGTGATACGTTTTCGTACTGTCTTGCATAGCTCTATATATTCCACTTTGGAAGTCACATCTTCTTTAGTTGTCCTCATCTCTCTTCTTTTTCGCATCAACATTTCGGTTTTTCCTGATTATTTGTTCACATGCAACTTGTTTTTAGACCCAGCTAATTTTGTTGTTGTTTCCGTAAGAGCTTTGGTTACTTTTCTGTTAACTTCAGAAATATCCACTTCTTCCGATGTTAGGCCTTCTAAAGCAGAGAATCTGTTCTTCAGTTCCAACTTGAAAGTATTATGGTGTTTTTAGGGTTGGTTATGTCAATATATTTTGTTTGTCTTATGAGCTTGCCACGTTCGAGTTTAGTGTTGAGGTGCATCTTACATCTCACCAATCTATGGTCACTACCTGTGTTGAACTAGTTTAGCACACTGCAGTCTTCTATGACGAATTTTTTGTTACACATAATAAAATCAATTTCACTTGTCGTCCCATTTGTATGTCTCCATGTCCATTACCTGTGTGGCTTTTTCTTGAAAAAGGAGTTCATGATGAAAAACCCTTCTGCCTCTGCAAACTCTACGAGCGTATTTCCACGTTTATTCCTATTGCCATGACCAAATTTACCTACTGAAGTTTCATTCTGTTGCTGTTGCCCTATTTTTGCATTGAAATCTCCCATAATTATCTTCAAATGCTGCTTACCTGTATTATTCAGATGATGAATTTCCTCATAAAATTCTTCAATTTCTTCTTCAGGATGACTTGTGGTGGGTGCATAAGTTTGAATATTCTGAGCCTGGTATCTTCTCGAGAGTTGGATAACGAGTCGTGCAGCTCTGTCATAGGAACTTTCAACTTCTTCAACTTTATCCTGCACTTTCTTGTTTATTTTAAATCCAACACTACTAGTTCTGCCAGTATCTGTCCCACGATAGCAGAAGAGATGTCCACTTTTCAGTTCAATGAGGTCTACCCCTTTTCTCCTTACCTCACTTAGCCCTCCTTTTCTCCTTACCTCACTTTTCTTATATATATATATCATCGGGATGTGAGGTCAGGTGATGCGTAACATCACAGCCTCTCCTTGACAAATGTCAACCCCGCCTTCTCGTGGTACATCCTGTTCCCACTAAAGGGGCTCTGACGACCGCCAATAGCGGTATAACTATACCATCAGGATTAGAGGGAATGCTATCCCACACTCACCAACCCGCTTGGCCAGCGTGGTGAGTTATGGCCAAACCCCTTTAAAATGACTCCACAACTTAAATCTTGGCCCTCAGTCTCCGGCAGCTGGAATGTACCTGGCCAAGGCAGCGGCCAGTGCGACATGAAGGCAGAGGGTGCTAAGAATCCCCGGAGGACCGGACTAGGCTGCCATCTGATGCTGACCTTGGCTACATATAACGGACGCTCCCTATCTTCTGATTCAAGGCTTCTTGAATTGGAAGAGGAACTACAAAGGATCAAGTGGGACATCGTCGGGCTAAGAGAGGTAAAGAAAAAAGGAGAAGATCTCGTTGAACTGTAAAGTGGACATCTCTTCTACTATCGTGGGACAGATACTGGCAGAACTAGTGGTGTTGGATTTATAATAAACAAGAAACTGAAAGATAAAGCTGTAGAAGTTGAAAGTTCCTCTGACAGAGCTGCACGACTCGTTATCCAACTCTCGAGAAGATACCAGGCTCAGATTATTCAAACTTATGCACCCACCACAAGTCATGCTGAAGAAGAAATTGAAGCATTTTATGAGGAAATTCGTGATCTAAATAATAAAGGTAAGCAGCACTTGAAGATAATTATGGGAGATTTCAATGCAAAAATAGGGAAACGGCAACAGAATGAAACTTCAGTAGGTAAATTTGGTCACGGCAACAAAAACCAGCGTGGAAATACTCTCGTAGAGTTTGCAGAGGCAGAAGGGTTATTCATCTTGAACTCCTTTTTCAAGAAAAAGCCACACAGGAAATGGACATGGAGACATCCAAATGGGACGACAAGTGAAATTGATTTTATTATGTGTAACAAAAAATTCGTCATAGAAAACTGCAGTGTGCTAAACAAGTTCAACACAGGCAGTGACCATAGATTGGTGAGATGTAAGATGCACCTCAACACTAAACTCGAACGTAGCAAGCTCATAAGACAAACAAAATCTATTGACATAACCAACCTTAAAAAACACCATAATACCTTCAAATTGGAACTGAAGAACAGGTTCTCTGCTTTAGAAGGCCTAACATCGGAAGAAGTGGATATTTCTGAAGTTAACAGAAAAGTAACCAAAGCTCTTATGGAAACAGCAACAAAATTAGCTGGGTCTAAGAACAAATTGCATGTGAACAAATTATCAGGAAAAACCAAAATGTTGATGCAAAAAAGAAGAGAGATGAGGACAACTAAAGAAGATGTGACTTCCAAAGTGGAATATATAGAGCTATGCAAGACAGTACGAAAAAGTATCACTGAAGTTATAAGGAAATTCAACTGTGAACTAGTAAGGAAAGCAATTGAAAACAACCAAAGCCTAAAGATAGCAAAGGGACATCTCAGTAAGGGAAAAAACAGATTATGTCACTGAGAAAAGAAGATGGTTCTGTAACAAGAAATAGAGGCGAAATTTTGACAAGAGTGAAAGATTTCTACTCCAAATTATATGAAATGGATGATACATGTACTCCAGACATCATGAAAGGTACGAGTACTAGAGTCCTTCCAGTCCTTCCAGAAGAAGTTGCACATGCAATCAAGAACATGAAGCGGGGAAAAGCTATTGGAGAAGATGGAATTACTGTAGACATCATACAAGAAGCAAGTGGAGAAATCGAAACAGTACTCGCCCAAATTTTCACTCGATGCCTTAATGAAGGGAACATTCCTGAGGATTGGAACAACGCAACAATGATCTTGCTACATAAAAAAGGTGACATTGAGGATCTCAGGAACTACAGACCTATCAGCCTCCTATCAGTGGTTTATAAAATCTTCACTAAAGTTCTTTCACACCGCTTGAAGGTGACACTGGACATGGCTCAACCGAGAGAACAAGCTGGACTCACGGGTGGCTACAGCACAATAGATCATATCCACGTACTGAGAGAACTAATTGAAAGAGCGAGGGAATATGAACTTCCATTGTGCATGGCTTTTATCGATTATGAAAAAGCCTTTGATTCGGTGAAACCATCAGCAGTTGCAATGGCTCTGAAATCCTGCGGTATTAAAGATGCATACATTAATATTATTAATAACATCTATGAAAATTCAAGTGCAAAGATTCGGCTGTTTGGAAAAACAACACACATAAAAATTGGAAAAGGAGTGAGACAAGGTGACACCATATCTCCGAAGCTCTTTAATGCCACATTGGAAAATGTCTTTCAATCACTGAACTGGGAAAACAAAGGGATAAAGATTAATGGAGATTATCTAACGCACCTTCGGTTTGCTGATGACATAGTCATTTTTGCAACTACCCCATCAGAGGTACAGAGTATGATCCAGGAACTTGCTGACAAGAGTAAAGAAGTGGGATTAAAAATGAACTTTCAGAAGACAAAAGTGATGTACAATGCTTTTACAAGAAATGAAGATTTATCGATTGATGGAGAAAAGCTGGAGATAACAGACACGTACGTTTATCTTGGACAGCAGATATCAAGTGAGGGTCACATTGATGAAGAAATTAATCGGCTTACAAAACTTGCCTGGAGAGCTTTTGGAAGAAACAGCATAATTTTCAAGAGCAATATGCCATTATGTCTTAAAAGAAAAGTGTTTGATCAATGCATCCTTCCAGTGCTTACGTATGGTGCAGAGACGTGGACCTTAGCTAAAAGAGACATACAAAGGCTGCAGACAACTCAAAGCAGCATGGAGAGGTGCATGCTTGGTGTAACCAGGAGAGATAAGAAGAGGAACACGTGGATCCGAAAAATGACAAGAGTGGAAGACATCATGATCAGAGTTAAATCCCTGAAATGGCAATGGGCTGGACATACTGCCTGTAGGACAGACCATCGATGGACAGCCGAAATTTTAGATTGGATGCCAAGAGACAGGAAAAGACCGAGATGGGAGATGGGCGGATGAAATTCGAAAGTATGCGGGAGAGACATGGAGGAGACTGGCACAAGACAGACCGTTGTGGAGGAAACTTGGGGAGAACTTCGTCCAGCAGTGGATTGATAATGGGATCCTCTCCGGCACTCAATTGCTGATCCTCTCCATCACTCTAGTGCCAGAGCGGGTGAGCTCTTTCCTGAAGGCGTCGTATGACCTTTGGACTGGGATAAATTTTCTTAAAGCAAATCTTTTCCATATTTTAATGTAAATGCGGGAAAGTTTTGCATTGAATGATATGTTACAGCATAAAGTTAACTTCTAATTTTCTCTAGAATCTTTTGAAAACCTTAGAAATTATGCATTAATTTTTTTTCAGTTTTTATTACTACGCATCCATTAACAACTTTTTTTTAAACACAACTCTGCAGTTTTTCCCCTTCAAGCTTTTGTTTCTTTCTAAAACAACAGTTTAAAGAAGCGTTTATTTACTATTTTGGAGAATCATAGAGTTTTTTTTCTTTTTTTTGACTTCAGAAAAAAAAATTATATATAGCGTTTGTCATCGAGACACTTTTTACTTCATTCGCACGACATAATTACCGCGAAATGGAATTAACGGAGACAGCGGTACCTGTAAAAACACCAAATGTGGAAGTATCAACCTTATTTCTTTTTCTTTGATTCGAGGTTTTACAACACCTTGAGCAGCTAAATCGGCTATTAGTTTCTCAATGGCCTCTGGTTCCAGAGAAGGGAGAGAGCCAGTGCTGTAAGACAAATACAACTTCCATGCCTCACCGGGATGCGAACCCTGTCGGACGATTGATCAGAAGCCAGCGCTTTGACCACTGCGCCATAGGGGCGGCTTCCTTCTTGCAAATAGGAGGAGAAGAAAAGTACGGAACTGATGACTGTAATGCCACCTTGCATCGACGCAGGAAGAAAAAGGTTTCACAATGTGTTCGAAATCATGGTCATTGATGGAAGTTTGACCATCCTAACGGCTAATTCTCGGTGAAAATCAGGAGAACTTGATATTCATCTAGAGGGCGGGTGGAAGGCTGAAAATCCAGTCTCACGCCTAAATCCGGAGAGTTGGCACGTCTGACATTGTATTCCTTTCGTATTTCCAAAGAATTTAAATTTTCATCTTACACAAACAGACAGAAATTCTGCTTTGCGCTTCCTTTAGCCGTAAGCGTATTAAGTTTTACTGATTTAGTTAAGTGCCTATATCTATCTATCTTTCACACCATCATCATTGTCAGCTATTATCAATCAACTGCTGGATGAAGGTCTCCCCAAGTTTCTATACATATATATACAGGATATACTTGAAAGCAACACATCCACATACTGAGAAACAATTTCTGACACAATTTCATATACTTGCAGCCAAATGCTTCAGAGGACTTGAAATCTCTCTTCTCTCTCTCTCTCACTCACTCATTCTTCAGTCTCACAAGAACTTATTTTTACGTTTGACTAACCTTCCGATCTTCTTCTTTTGAACGGTTTTTTAAATAAAATAGGAAATTAAACATCTGACACTTTTGCCTTCATATCCCAATGCAAACAGAAATGCTGAACGTTTTGAAGCACTCAGGTCGATGAAAGCCCCGTTCCTCTTTTTGCACACCATTTAAGAATAGCAGGCAGATGTATTACTTTTATCAAGCTAAATAAAAGAGCGACAGAAAGGGGGGATCTACACGATTAGCTGACGCTCTTATTTCGTCGTGTACAGCACTAGGACTGATAAATAAGCTTTTAAAAATAACTCGGCTCTGAGTAAAAACTTGTGTCACGTTCGTAAGCCTTCGTCTTGGCTATGTCTGAGTTAAAAATATTCTTTCTGCGCATGAGCCGAGCATTTTTGTAAGGAAACGCACTCGTACTGTAAAGGCTTTGTATTAAAAAGTGATCCTCGGATAAAAAACGAAAGGCGGAGCAGAAAAGTTGTTCCAAAAGTTTAATAAAGAAATTTCAGTAAAACTACTTATTTTCACTGAGATTAAGTACGTTTTTCCTTATTTATTGGTACAAGTTGACAAACGACAAACACGGATCAAATGAAGATGCTTTTCTGCGAAATTTTCAAAAAAGAATGAAATAATAATCCTCCACTTAAGAACCTTATCACTTTGATCGGCGCATACGTACCTCAACGTTTTTTTTTCTTTTTATCGCTTTGCCTGCGTACATTTTTTTGTTTTGTTTTTAAGTTTGTTTTCAGTTCTCAGAAATCATTTTTCTATCGCCTTTTTCTTGCACTTTATTCTGACAATGCACATTTTCTCACTGTCCATGTGCACACAGACCTTTTTTATATCACTGTGCTTATGCACATTTTTTACTGTCACCTTGACCTTTCTATTTTAACTTTATTTATCACGTCGGTTAGTTTGAGGTTTACTTTTTATAAATTTTCCCTTTCATGTTCAACTACTTTTCTAACGCTTGCTCACGCGTAGTGAGTGTTTTCATCATTTCGTTTTTTCACACTGGACATTTTTATCTTATGCATATGAACCTTTTCCCAATCTCTTTCAGGTTTTAAGAACTGGGAATAACTTTTTTCTTTCTTGTTTTCACTTTCTTTCTGCACTTTCAATTTTTGAAAACTTATCCTATTGATATTTAAATCATTTTCCCCATTTATACATTGAATTTTTACTCTGTCCTCATGCGTTTTGCATGTAAAACATTTCTTCCTTCGTCTTACGGTGTGAACTGGGTTTATTTCTCAGTGTGTTTTCCTGTGTCGAGGGAATTTTTTATCCATGATGTGTGTGTACGGTTATATTTTCACAAAATTCTTCACACAACCGATAACTTTTACAGATTTTGCTACTTATTATTGATTTTCTTCTGGAAAAGCTCATGACGAGATAGTTCCCAAACTTTGAGCTTGGATGGGATATTTTCATTTACGGCAAAAAGGTTGTGTGTAATGCGCTTTTAATCTTTTGATTTTTGCAAACTGGAGTTTTATTGTTACTTCATTATTTCAGAGGTTAGAAATTAGAAAACTTTCATCCTTTCTAGGAAAGCGTGTAAACGTTTATTAACATAAATAAATCGCCGCTTTGAAGCGTTCAAATGTCTTAATCCGTCTTACTTTACACTGTTGCGCACAACGTGACGATGAGTCAGGTTTTGGTAGGTAGCGTCGCACAGGAGCGGTCTGGTTAGGCGAAACTCAAACCATAGGAACTACATTACTTACTGAAATGATGAAGGAAACAACACAGACACAACTGCAGATACTAAAGGATATAGGGAAGCTATTCAGAATTGGATACTTAACGCTGGCTGCCATGATGCATATACATCACTGCCAAATACGGTACGAAGGGAAGAGGAGGTCCTCAGTAGGGGATATGATGACCCCTAACGTCCATGTATATTTGCACCGTCTATACTGAATTCGTACCAGGTGGATGAGTTCTTGCGGCAACATTGCTCATTTTCCCGCCAGTGCCGTCTTCAACGTGTCTGGTGTGTGTTGAAGTGCCGCAACGTGTCTTCCCAGAGTGTTCCACACGTCTTCTATGCGATTTAGGTCCGGAAAACGTACTGGCCAACCCATTCGCTGAATGTCTTTACTTACCAACAGCTACCGTACGATGGAGTGTAGCGTTATCTTCCGTTAATATGAACTGTGGGCTAAGGGCATCTCGGAACAGACGCACATAGAAAAGGATTACCTCACTACAGTGGCGCTCACCGATTACAATACATCCTTCCAGCATCTGAGCTCCCTACGTCCATCGATCATTATGATCGATTCCCATATAAAACGATTTCCCATATGTAAACACCGCGGCAGCCATATCTATTCCTTTCATTGATGTTTTCGGGGCGATACCGAGTACCTACCTTACGGCAGATAAGCTGATGTCCAGAATCGCTAGAGACACTAAATCTACTCTGATCAGTAAAGAGTACCGTACCACACTGTTTTGCTGTTCAGTCTTTATGTTCTCTACACCACTGTAACCGGTGTCTCCGGTAAGCAGTTTTTAATGTAATGTAGGGTAGTTGTCGTCGGGTGTGGCCTAGCTGCTGTAAACAGCGAAGCTGTGCGTCCTGCGTTCATGTTCAGTTCTTTTGCAAGGTTACTTTCTGCCTGGTGTCGATTCCTCTTCGCCTGTAAGATCAGATAGCGGTCCTCACTGGGAAGTGGTTTTTGGTGGACGACAACCACCGGTCTTCTGCACAGGTGTACCTGCTATCATGAAGACCGATCAGGCACGCGATGCGATGCCATGGGTGGTACCAAATTCTCGAGCCACACTCATCACAGTTGGCACCTCCTTGAGCCTTTCAATTATGCGGCCACGATGAAATCATTAAAATGTTCTCGACGAGCCATTTTATCATCTCTAGCACGCAAAAAACACAATCGAACGTCTACAACACTTATGCGCACCACCGTCCGGTGACTTCCGTTGAACTGATGCAATTGGACTGCGTGAGTGAATTTTGTCCTCACGTCAAGCAAATCATACGCTATGCTTCATTATTACGTAAGTGCTCTTACTCCTGTTCCCTGATACGGTTCTTAGTTAATTTCTGTTTGGGTGCTGCTGCTGCTATTTACGGCGTAATTTACTTCCTCCCGTTTGTCCTTAAGTTTTGCATACCAGTCTACAATAGAATAAAACGGTTTTGTGGTTCTGCATTATGAATAGCTTCTTCCAACTAAATGACAAGAGCTAGTCAATATACGAGTTGTCAATATATGGGTTGTATCGATAGTGTAGTGATGAACCAACTTTGAAACCTTATAGCTTATAATTATAACTGAAGAATGCGGATATAGGAATATTCACACAGACAGACAAATATATACGTTTGGATGCCACATAATATTGTAATGTGAAGCCTGAGATGGTAGATTGTATTGTATATATATTCATGCATAGCAAACGTTGGCGTAATAAATTTTTGTAAGAAATTTATTTGTGTCTGTTTAATTCCAAATAACATGTTAAAGTTTAAAAGTTTCATGCTTATATTTCGCAATTTTCTATCAAAGGAGCCTGTGATTTTCCCCCAGATGATTTCGAAACATGTGAATTAAAGTTGAAAACTTAAATTTACATGTTTCTGAATTTTCTACCAAAGATTATTGCTTGCCCTTCGTCCTTCCATATACTGTAACGTATACTCTATATTCACTTTCCTTTTGATTTTACTATCTCTGGTTATTTTATTTTACTATGTAAATTATCTTCCTACTGAACGAAATATAATTTCACCCGCTGAATGAGATCTGGCAATGAGTGTAAGTCATGACGTGGTGGTAGCTAGTATATAGGCGCGTTCATCGAGACTTAGAGGAGCTTTTGTGTTGTTATGAGGAGAGCTTGTGGTCGTTAAGAGAGAGCGTGTATAATACGAGGAGAGATTATTCATTATTGTACTACAAGTTTTGTGTGTGCCTTAGTTGACCAAGAGTCGTAGAAATAAAGAAGTTTCTGTAAGTCAGTCTTTCTCAATTCATAGTTTTTGTCAGACCTCTGTCTGGCTGTTAGGTTTATAACATTTATTGCTTACTATAAATAACCAGCGTTGAGACTTTGTTTAAGTTCGTAATTAACTAGTAACAACATCCTTTTGAATTCATTATTTTGAAGCTTAGTACAAGTATATCATTAGCTAGCTGGTAGGAAGAGAATCATTCATAATAATTAGCTTAGCGGAAAGTAAATAAAGCTAATTCATTATAATACAATATATGGATGTGAAACAGCAGTTTCTTTTATATAAAATTAACAGGTAATAAACACAAATCCTAGAAAACACCGGTTTTAACAATGAAGGAATTTGAGCTTTATATTTCTGGTTTGGAGAACTAAACAATTTGGAACTCTTGAAAATTTGATGTTTCCGTAGTGGTATGTAAGACACTACACTCGCCTGAGCCACAGTTATCCCTTACTAAAACATCAAATAAAAAACACTAAGTCATATGAGCTACACAACGCAAGAAAACTAATCGCCTATTAGAGTCGTAATTCTGTACACTATTTGAAATACGTTGTTTTGAAGAAATGTACCTACTACGTCCGGGGTTTCGTTGACCAGTTAAAGGCTTCAAATAGTTTGTATGTTGTAAGGATAATTCTTTGACGATGTTGTCCAGAAATTTCCAAGCAGTTGGATGAGAACACTGAAAAAGTGACTGAAGTCCGTAATGCCATCCTTCGGTACAATTTGTAGTCCTTGCTATACAGTTTGCCTATGGTTCCAAATAGAAATATTAAATAGAGGTTGTTTGTAAGTGCCGTTTCTCAGCTGTCGACCTCGAACATATGTACATTCGAAATAAAGGAGAATTTGCTCGATTTGTTCAGTATATTCGTTTAAATCAGAGAACAGGTCAGCATCTTCTAAAAATGCTTCCATCACTTTTTCTTCTGATAACAGGGCAAGTGATAATAACATTTTAATGTGTATCGCAAATGACTGATTAGATTCATATAAAGATTTCAATCCACATTCATTTACTTTGCTAAGAATAGATTGCCATAAATGAAAACAACAGCATCCAATTTCGATATTTTCAAATACTGTACGGAAAGCTTTCATTGCTGCAGTTTCAAAATCAGTCAACAATTTTCGTGACCGGGCTTGGGGAATTTTCTCCAGCAACATATTTAACATCTTCGCGTATATTCTTTCTTCTTTCCCTGGTAGAAGAGCCAGTACACAAGGAAAAGCGATACCTGAATCGCATTGGACATGGATACTGTATAACTCATAATATAATTCCGGAACAGCTTTAAATGTACCATCTGCTAGCCAAAAATTGTTAACCACAAGGAGATCTAGAAGTGTCTTGTGACCAATAAGCATTATGCGTTCTGGGTCATCTACGCCGGAATCATGAATAATCCAATTTGCGTACTTTGCTGGTATTTCAAAATTTCTGTTATTTGGATTTGCCGGAACGTTCCCGAGTGTTTTAGCTTTGGATCCATTTAATCGCCTCGTCAAGAAACTTTTCTTTGGTAGACACATTTTTATCCCATTTGATACAGTTAATAAATTGTCAGCTATAACTGAACGAGCCGTTGCCCCTGGATGCGACATTTCAATTTTAATTTGATTTGCAAGTTTATGAGCTGCAGTTTCAAAAATCCTATTAGCATGACAGTGTTCGGAAGGCTCACGGATGATCTTGTTGTCTCTCGTATGGAGCAGCGATCGACAGTGTAAAGTTCTGAACTTCGCACAACGCCGATGAATAGTTCTTCTAGAAGTTTCACGATGGCGAACAAACTCAACTCCTTTGTAAATGATAGTTTGACCACCTTTATTACTAATGCCATACTCAAATTTATCCTTGGGAAAAATAAAAATTAATTTTAAAAACCGAAATTTATGAAGTGGCACTATAAATGCAAAAGCAAACACTTATTTGTATACTGGTTGTATTACGCGTAACTATAGCGGCTATAAGCGGCAGTGTGGAAAACGCCGTAATGCTTCAGTAGAAAAAACGGTCAGTAAATTAACCCCATGTGTAGGTGTCGCTGACGGATGTTTCTCTTATCTCCGTCTCACGAGAATGTGTTACAGTAACTGCGTTATCATCAATAGAAGTAGGATTTTCTTCTACTATGATTCCAAATGTAAACAATTTTTGTTATGATTACTATGACAAAAAAAAAAAAAAAAAAAAAAAGAAGTAATCAGTGTTTTGTGCCAGGGTGTAATATTACACTAATGGTTTGTCACTGTTTGGGCTACCCAAAAATGAAGCGCTTTTCAAACAGTGGAAGACATTAATACCCACAGCTTTAAAAGCAGTTGATACATTTAGCGCAGTTTGTGAAAAACATTTCGTTGACTATCATATTATTCGGAATTTCGTTCATAAGGTAAATGGTGAATATGTATTCATACTACGCAATCGTCCAGTTTTGGCAGATGATGCGATTCCAACAATTTTTCCTAATTTGCCAAAATATATGTACATAAAATTGAATGTTTGTTTGTTCGCTCGTATGTCCGCTATACAAATCCACCGTCTTCAACCAAAGACCGCCTGCCGTCTAAGTTAGAGTACCACGAGATAGTATACCAAATTTGGTAGTTCTAAATGGAAAAGTGTAGATTTTACTAAACTTTTGTATGGGGGGCTCTGACCCCGAGCTCCGTCTAAATTAGTAAGTTAAAGTACCATGAATTAGTATACAAAATTTGGTTGTTTTAAATTAAAAATTGTAGATTTTATGAAAATTTTGTGGATCGGGGCCCTGCCCCCGGACTCCGACCCCTTCCAAAACCCGTCTACAGTGTAAGTTAGAGTTTCATGAGGTAGTATACCAAATTTGGTGGTTCTAAATTGAAAACTGTAGATTTACGAAAATTTTGTCTCTGACCCACGTTCCAAAAACCATCTACCGTCTAAGTTAGAGTACCATGAGATAGTATGCCAAATTTGGTGGTTCTAAATTAAAAACTGAAGATTTTACAAAAATTTTGTGGACGGAAAGCTCTGACACCCCTGACTTCGACCCCTTTCCAAAACCGTCTACAGTCTAAGTTAGAGTTTCATGTGATAGTATACCAAATTTGATGGTTCTAAATTGAAAACTGTAGATTTTGTGAAAACGTATGGGGGAGGGCTCTGAATCTCCCCGTCCCGTTCCGTTCCAAAAACCATCTACCGTCTAAGATAGAGTATCATGAGATAGTATACCAAATTTGGTGGTTCTAAATTTAAAACTGTAGATTTTACGAAATTTTTGTAGGGGGCTCTGATCCCCGGACTCCGACCCCTTCCTAAAACCGTCTACAGTCTAAGTTAGAGTTTCATGATTTTGTATAATCTGTTGTAAAATTCATTCTATGTGTAATTTCCGACTTGTGTAATTTTTTCTATGTGTGTATTTTTTTCTATGTGTGTATTTTTTCCTATGTTTTTTCCATGATTTTTTCTATTTCCGACTTGTGTAATTTTTTCTTCGTGTAATTTCTTTCCTTGTGTAATTTTTGCTGTGCAATTTCATTCCGTGTAATTTTGTCCTGTGTAATTCAGTCCTGACACCGGGGAATAGATTGGCATACTGTGTACGGTTGCAACAGTTTATAAACACACAAAATGATCTGCGAATTGTATTGTTGTATCTTAAACAAGCTTTTGTACGGACATGTTTTCGAAGAAGGTGCTTTAGAGGCGTTCCCCTGACTCAGATCGACACATCCCCTATCTCACGTCTTTTTTGTCCTTTGGTACCCAGTCTAGTAATTCAATTATCCAACGGTGGTCAGTTTTTAAGAGTGATACTGAAATACTTTTCGCTATTTTTTTTTCAAATATGGCATGTGATACATTATTATTACATTTGAAGATCCTTTCCTAGAGGAGGCTCGGCCTCCCCTGGCGGCCGGCAAGCTACAGCCCTGAGTGTGTGACTTACCATAGCATGCAACAGCATGATAATCTACAGTAAAAATATAAAATCTTGACTGCTAAGTGATACTGTACTAAGGGAGTGTTTCAAATCAGAAAATGCATTAATTTCACCCATTTTACGAACTCCCTTGTGCATTTAGAAGGCCTCGGTTTTCAGTTTAGCTGCCACTCAACGTGCAACTCAAAATGGTTATGTTAAACCTTGAGAATATTTTCTTCTCATACAAATTACGTAATGTTTTTTAAATTATTGTTAGCTTAAAACATTACTTGTCGCCCTATCTGTGATTCTTGTATCACTAGAGCTTCTGAAGGTTAGGCTCCAAATAACTAGCACAAAATCCTTAATTACACAATGAGTAATATTAAAATCTATCTTATTAAAAGATAGTAGTTACCCATCAAAATAAATACATAAACTGTTGGATGTGAATCCTACCAGAAGAAAAACAAGCATTACTATAAAGAATAAAGAAAAAATTGATTACTTTTTTTGACAAGAAGAGTCACTTACCACAAGGGACTTTTGGGAAAAC
This sequence comes from Macrothele yani, assembly GCA_039090855.1. Lineage (NCBI taxonomy): Eukaryota > Metazoa > Arthropoda > Arachnida > Araneae > Macrothelidae > Macrothele > Macrothele yani. Next base: position 75,449,453 of record CM077007.1, on the reverse strand, counting down.
CAAAGAAAATCAGCAATAACTGTAATATTAGGCTTGTTCCAGGTTTAAATAACAAAATTAAAAATTACTTATCATCCGTAAAAAAAATAGCGAAGAAAATACTTTACTCCAGGAAGGAGTCATTTGTAAAATAAATTGTTCATGTGGAGAAACGGACAAAGATTAACCACCAGAACACAAAGCAGCAATAAGGAACACTTCCAATAAAACAGAATTAGATACAACAAACTGGCCATAAGATCGACTGGAACTCCTTAAAAGTTACGAAGCATCAATTCCACTCAATTATCCGAAAATTAGAAGAACCCCTGAAAATTTATTGGACACATGGTGGCAACATCAGCGACCATGCTGGATGGCAAATCAGACTTGGTCGCCAGACCTGTGGAAGAAGTAAGACGCAAGAACCACTGATGAAGATCTAGTGTATAGATCGAAAATGTGAGAGGTAATGTTCCTAAAAAATTTATTCTCTATAATTCCCGTTAAGTTTTCGGTTTCTGACAAAAAAAAAACCCAAAAAAAGGCATGAAATTATTAATTACTAAATATTAGGCTTTCAAATGGCCAGAAGAAAATACTCTCTAAGTACTCGCATAAATCGTCTTTATTTGGTCTTTAAGGCACATCAGCACTACACTTTCAAGTACGTCAACAGTATCAACAACTGAACCTCTATAACGTGAGGCTCCAAGTATGTCAGTCGTGATACAATTTCATCAAACATATATACCGAGTTTTCAAGGTTCAGCGTGCAACGCAAGGCAGCACTAATATACCCACACTAACACTGCTCGCCCTAAACATTATATGAATCTTTTTTATCTTGTCAAATTATTCACACGCCATTCAGACCTGACCTCAAGACTGTTACCACATAACATCCAGTGAGTGAGAAAATATACCATTAAGGTTGCAACGCTTAAAGAGAACGAACTCAAAATTTACACAAGGAAAGAAACGAAAAATGAAAGGTAAATCAGAATATACGTCTTATAATCTCCCTCTTTTTCGTTTAGAGAACTATCAAATTTTGAAGAGGTCTTACAAGTGAAACTTAGTGTGCCGTTCAACAAGCAATCATTCTGACGATGAACTTTAAGAACATAATTACATTTTTCATTTAGCAGTGCGTCGCGGGGCTTCTCACAGCTAATTCGTATTTTAGTATTCTATACAATTGTCGACAGAAATCCTCCAAATTCTGCCTAACATTACACACTTAATATATCATCATCATCATCATCATTGTGAACAGTTATCAATCCACTGCTGGATGTAGGTCTTTCCAAGTTTCCTCCACAACTGTCTGTCTTGAGCATTCTCTTCCACATTACTCCGGCATGTTTCCGAATTTCATCCATCCAAGTGGTCTTCCATGTATTATTCTGCCTCTTGGTATCCAGTCTAAAATTTCGGTTTGTCCCTCGGTAGACCGTTCTTCTGGCAACATGTTCAGCCCATTACCATTTCAGGGATTTTACTCTGACCATGATGTCTTTTACGCTTGCCATTTTCCTTATCCACGATTCCTTATCTATATATCTATCTATCTTCCTCATCTTATTTTTCCTGGTTTCACTAAACATGCATCTCTACATGCTTCTCTAATGATGATATAAAACTCACGGATTTGAAGAACATCGATGCTGTTGGCATCCAGACTGCAATTCATTCTAGATGCGTTAACGGAATTTGGTGTTGAAGACATCGAAAATAAACTTGTAGACTTTCTGGCAGATGGTGTTACAGTAAATTTAGCACACAAGGAAGAAAGGTTTTGCTGCCTTTCTCACTGAGAAATGTCCGTGGCTGGTTAAAATACATTGTTTTAGTCATCGGAATGAACTAAGTATTAAAAAAGTGTATTTTTTTAAATACACTTTCTTTTTCAAACTCTTGCCTTCAAGAGATCATCAAAGTTATGTAAGTTACTCACGATTTTTACGAAAAAGTTCCAAACGTTTTAGGGAATTCAAAAAAGTTTCCGAAATTCTAAAAGATAATGATTCGTCGAGTACATCAGGTAAGCCATCTATGCGTGTTCACGGAACAAGGTGGATTTGCCACAAACAACGAACTGTTCAGGGTTTGCTGAAAAACTACATTGTAATCGTAGCCCATTTTGAAAACTTGTTCTCTGATTCTAACATCAGAGGGGAAACACCAAACGTGACGGGGATTTTGAGACAACTAAAAGCAAGTAAATTCGTTTCTTAGCTATTGTTTTTTAAATGTGTTCCCTATCCGTTATTTAAATTTAGTGAGCGTCTCCAATATGATATGTTGATTTTGTGATGGTAGTGAATGCATTAGAGTGACTGTATTCATTTATTGATGAAATGAAATATCGCTACTCAAAATTTATACCAGAGCTTGCAATTGATTTTGAAACCGGTGATTTACTTTCTGATTTCAATGATAATGAAGATTCTGATGGATCTAGTAATTATAATGGGGGCCATGTTGTATTTTGAAGGGTGAAGTTACGGAAAAAGGCCAAGTCTGCTGGTGCTTTCAAGAAGGAATATGTATGTTTTCTCAATAATGTTTACTCTTGCCTGTCCGATCGATTAGAAGATTTAGATGAAAGCAAAGTACTTACAGCCTCAAAGCATTTGGAATCTATTATTTGGCCAACGAATAATGAAAATCCAGAAAAGTTTAGGGATGATGCCGTGTCACACATGTTCACTGAAGAGCAATTGAATTAGAGACAGCTGGCGCTATGCAAATGTAGCGTTGTGAGCGGCCCTGTAAATGGAAACGACATGACGCATGCAGCGATCCGACAATATAAGAAATGATGCGACGGGAATCAGTAAGAGTTGGACGCAGTATGGGTAAGATGAAGGATCTAAGCGCATTTGATCTTGGGCAAATTGTCGGGGCCCGACGAATGGGTCACTCCATCTCGGAAGTCGTGCAGGCACTGGGATTTTCACGAGCAACTGTGTCACGGGTGCACCGTGAGTACATCGAATCTGGTAAACCATCACTACAAGGGCCAACTGCCGTGGACAACAGCGTGTGGATCAGCGGGATCATCGTCGACTAGTTCGCATTGTAACAGCAGATAGACGGTCCACAGTGCAAGAAATCACACGGCAGTTTAACGCTGGTGCACAAACAAACGTGTAAGCAGCCACACCATCCAGAACCATCTCCTCGCTATGGGGTACAGAAGCCATCGTCCCACGAGGGTACCGCTGCTAACCGCACATCACAGGGTGCAAAGATTAGCATTGGCGCGGGAACATCGCCACTGGACCCTAGACATGTGGGAAAAATGTAGCCTGGATTGTTGAGTCGAGATTCACGTTGGTACATGCGCATGGAAGGATACGAGTACAGCGCAAACCACATGAAGCGATGTATCCTTCTTGCCAGCAGGGTACTCTTCAAGCTAGTGGGGTTGGCATTCTCGTCTGGGGACTGTTTACGTGGACTGAAATGGGAGCCCTGGTACGTGTGACATCGTTCCTCACAGGTCAGCGTTACCGGGATATCCTGGACGACCATTTGCGCCCGTTCGTGCGTCTTCAAGATCCCACTGGGGACCTCATCCTGCAACAAGACAATGCACCGTGCCATAGCTCCCGAATTGTATCCGAATGGTTGGATGAACACTCCACCAACGTGACCTCGCTTCCTTGGCCAGCTAGGTCACCTGACCTCAATCTCATCGAACACATCTGGGATACTATCGAGAGATATGTTCGAGGCTCTGACCCCCTCCATCAAATCTTCGTGAACTGTGGGAGCTTGTTCAGGGGTCGTGGATCCGTATGACTTTCCAACGCTTCCGGTGTCTTGTCGAGTCCATGCCGAGACGAATCGCTGCCGTCTGCATTCTCAAATATTCGAACCTTAGCATTTTCATTTTCATAGATGTTATTAATAATGCTAATGTAGGCATGCTCAATACCGCAATATTTCAAAGTCATTTTAACTGATGTTAGTTATGCATAATCAAAGACTTTCTGATAACCAATAAAGTTTTGCGTAATGAAAGTTCATATTCCTCCTTCTTTCAATTAGCTCTCTTAGCGCATGGATATGAGCAATGGTGATATGGGCATTCCTGAGTCTAGCTTGTTCTCTCGGTTAAGCCATGTCCAATGTTTTTCTCAAGCGATGTGAAAGAACTGTAAAGTAATTTTTTCGTGCTGAAATATTGTCGTTCTTACGTTATGTCTAAAGCATTAGGTACGAATACGATGGAGCACTTCCTTAATTAAACCTTTACGGCCAGACCAAACATAAGACAAAGTCAACTAACGTTAATTGATTTATTCCACCACTATATCATCAGCACAACATCGGACTTCACATTTTACTTAACAAAGCAATATCCACCACACATCCAACACCCCCGAGCAGCTGTTGTATCGATGTTTCATCTGTCGTTCTTATCTCATACATTCATACGTCTCTTTCACTCTGACCTCAATTGTGTTGCCAACCGTATTCTCGTTTGAGGGAAAAGATGTCACATTAAGTTTGAAAGTATAAGCAGAACAAACTCAAATTTACATAGAGAAAGAAACTAAAAATGAAAGTTAATTTAGAATATACGTCACAGAACGTTATTAGATCTTCAATCTAATAAACCACTGAAAGAAGGCTGATGGGCCTGTAGTTTCTGAGATCCTCAATGCCCAATTTTTTATGTAGCAGGATCATTGTAGCATTATTCCAATCCTCAGAAATATTCCTTTCATTGAGACATCTAGTGAAAACTTGAGCTAGTGTATTTTCTATTTCTCTACTTGCTTCTTGTACAATGTCCACTGTAATTCCATTTTCTGCTGGAGCTCTTAACCGTTTCATGATCTTTATTACGATGATGCCGAATTTCCACATGAAGTTCTTCAACTTTTTCCTCAAGATGACTTATAGTGGGATAGTAAGCCCGAATAATCCCAGCCTGGTATCTTTTTGAGAGTTGGATAACGAGTCGCGCAGCTCTGTACGAGGAACTTTTAACATCTAAAAGTTTATCCTTTAGTTTCTTGTTTATTATAAATGGAACATCACAAGTTTTGCCACTATCTATCTCATGATAGTAGCGGAGATGTCCACTTTTCAGTTCAATAAGAGCTTCTCATTTTCTTCTTACCTTGTTCACATTCCTTACAAATTTGCTGTATACCTTAGTACTTGTACACATTCCTTACAAAAGACTTTTACACATTCCTTACAAATTCGCTGTACACATTTCCATTTGCATTTCATTGAGAACATTTCGTGCTGTAAAACAGTGCGCTCATGTTAGTAACATTTAGCATTTTGCCCTACATCGTCATCAATCAATGACTACGGAACTGAATCATCAATCAATGACTACTGAACTGAATCATCAATCAATGACTACTGAACTGAATCATCAATCAATGACTACTGAACTGAATCATCAATCAATGACTACTGAACTGAATCATCAATCAATGACTACTAATTGCATTATTTATGCTACAACTACATTTCATTGTACTTATACCTTTCATTTCGGAAATCTTTAAGTGCAAGTACATATACTTGAATCTTGTGGGTAGAACTTTTGCAACATTTCATGAGGCCAACATACGTACTTCATTCATCGAGTTCTAACAAGAACACTTTTTAAACGAAAATACCAATTGACTTAAATATTGTATTCCGAATTTTAACGATTAAACATTTGAAACACAAACATTTGCTAAGTTTAGTGAACCAATAATCTGATTCGAACATGAGTTTTCCTGGGAACGGCTTCGTGAATTATCCATGCATTTGCACGAAAAACTTTGAAGAATAAGGGAAAACCCAAAACACCTATTGTGTATTAATACTACTAATATTATATATATAATAGCAAGCATTATATTGAACAACGTGCAACTTATCGTGAAGAAATTAGAAAGACGTGGAAATGATCCAAATAGACGATGACATCGCTCTGTCCATGTCATTATAACCAGCGCATAGCAGCTGAAAAATTGTTCATCCAACACCGCTGGGATCGAACCCCAGAAATCACGATAACTAGCCGAGTGTGTTCGCGTTACACCACAGTGCCAACAATTAACAGCTCCATGCGTAGTTTATCCGTCAGCATCTGACTATACAAATCCATATTGATGGGCTCAGCAACTGATGTGTCGCCACCTGGGGGCATACAACGGTGCAAGCTACGAAATTACAGCTGAAAAATCCAAAGGGCGAAAGAAATGGTAAAGAAGCCACGCATAGCGCTGTGAACTGTTGGCACTGTGGTGCAAAGTGAACACACGCGGCTAGTTATCGAGAGGTCTGCTGGTCCATACCAGCTGTGTCAGATGAACAATATTTCAGCTGCTATGCGCTGGTTATAATGACATGGACAGAGCGATGCCATCGTCTATTTGCATTTGATGTAATTTATCGTTCAAAATGTTAAACTGCTCACTTCCGAAAAAGTAATGTATTAATAGTTTAAAGAAGAACAACATTCATTTGAAGTAATACGATGCTACCTTTGAAGGGAATAGACAACTGTACATATCTCACTTCAATTAGTGTGGCATCATGTACTACGTTAAATCCCTTATACATGTATGTTTTTTGCATGAAATGTTATTTGGCAGACATTAAGGACATCATGAAAAGCAAATTGCGGAACTAGGAAGCATTTAGTTGAGAATGTAAACAAATGTGAAACATGCATTTTTAAATGCAAAGAAATTGTAATATACATTACGACCAGAGAATAGGCTCAGTATGAATAAGCACAGTATGAACCAGAAAATAGGCTCAGTATAATAGGTACAATATGAATATCTACGGCCAGAGAATAGGCGCAGTGTGAATATCTACGAACAGAGAATAGGCTCAGTATGAATAGGAACAGTAAGAATATCTACGACCAGAGAATAGGCTCAGTATGAATAGGCACAGTATGAATATCTACGACCAGAGAATAGGCTCTGTATTACAGCCTTTCTGAGATAAATTTTCTACTTGCTTGAGTGAAAATGTCTTTTTAAAATTCATAAAGAGTTATTTCATATACAATTAAAAAACTTGTATGAAGCCACAAGAAAAAACTAAAACATTTGATACACTGAAACTTTGAGTACAAAAAAAAAATAATTTTCTGAATTGTGTTGTTTTATACTATACTGGAGTAAAATATAACGAGATGTATGCCACTTCTCTGGTCTATGAGGAGACAACAGTTCACTTGCTGCTCCTTGCTTACGTTGCATGCCTCTTTCGGGAAGCAGGTCTCGATCCGGAAGTGGCTACATCTCATTCGCAGGATTGACACTCCTCGGGTCTTGGGAAGTCCAGTGGCACGTCGTCTGGTCCTGGAAAGTCCTCAAGTACTGGAAAGGCCCTGGCTTGGCATACTGGAAGTTAAAAGTCGCGATCCTGGAAATAAAGTACCTTGCTCAGTTAGTCGCTTCCAAGGTCGCAAGTCCGACGTAAAGGAATTATGTCTCTTCCTCCTTCTAGGCATTACAGCTGATGCATGCATTAGTTCCGTCCATCCGGAGTGTAGCTACCAAGGGCTAAAACGCATTGGGTGAAGAGGAGGTGGCTTTCTCCGAAGGTATTGTAAATCCATAAAAAAAATAGGTCTCTTTTTATTTTTGTGGACGGCAATGGTGGAGAGAATGTCGAACCGTTGGGGCGTGGCAAAATCGCTGGTGACCTAAAGAGTTTCTGCGCTGCTAAAGGCTGTTTTTTTAGCGTCTCACTGGTCGTGTGAGAGTGCTTGCAAGATACATATGGGGAAAAGGCTACAAGGAACTGTTTGGAATTTACTAACAAGACCTAAAGAACTGGATTGTGAAATAATAGTTGGTACTGGTTTTCTTGATTGACCAACGGAATTTAAACTCTCTATTAAGGAACATGATATATCATAAATCGTACGTTTCTTAACTTTAGTGGAAGGCCTAAACTGTTGTTTGTACTTTAGGCAAATATGTCTGACGTGGAGTAACTCAGATGCTGAAGAATAAAACCCTGGTCTTGCACGTACTGACGACTGTGATTGAATCAAAGGATCTCGGACTATAGCTACAGAAAGCTCTCTCCTCGAAAAGGCAGGAGAAGGAGGCGTAGAAATGATAAATACGCTGTGCATAGAAGCAGAAATATCGTTATTTGACTAATAACAAAATGAACGTGGTGACTCTTGAAATGTGTTGTGTCAGCACATTGACCTGAGTAACATTTTTATTAATATCTTGTGAAACAGATATTACATGAGTGGGGTCGATTATCACTACCTCTCACTTTTGACGTTCGATCTCCAGCTGCTGCATGCTGATATCTTCGGGACTTTGAGTCAATAACAGAATTAATATTCTGGACATAGAACTTTCGATACTGTTGGGCATGATCATACAATAAAGTGAAAATCCTCTAAATACGTGGCGTGACTTAAATAAATATACAATAAAGTGTTAGTTGGTTTTTTCAATACCACATTATTATTAGAAACATTGCTCATTTCGAAGGGCCCTTCATATAACGGAGCAAATTTTCTAACGATAGTATGTCGCACAGAAGATTAATAATGATGGTCTAATAATTCCAAGAGTCTCCAACCACAAGTTGTGGTTCTCTTCGCTTGGTGTTATAATTTCGAGCCCTCATCACTGCAACCTACGCTTTCCCTGCTTGCTTTCAGACTGAATCGGGTGTTGGCCTTCGATTAGTTTCATCGATAATCCCAGTGAGATTTTCAAAGGGAGTGCGAATCTTACGCGCCAGGAAAAGTTCTGCTGCCGTAAATCGGGTACTCTCATGAATTGAGGAGCGAAAGAAGAAACAAAAGGGTAGCAACGCTCGTTATTGTCTCCGACAAAAGTAATGATCATTTTGATCAAAATGTGGTTTACTCTTTCGGCTGGATTAGACTGTGGGTAATATAGGTAATACATTCATGCTTGATTTGCAAACTCGCACACATTCGTTCAAATATTTCAGAACAGAATTGCGACCCATTATCTGATATTAGCTGAGATGGAACTCAAAATCTTGAAAATAATTCAGCAATTCATACATCACATATAATATCTGCAGTAGCAGCTTTTATCGGGAATGCTTCAACCCACTTTGAGTAGTTATCTGTTGCTACTAAAATACACTGCTGGCCACCAAAAATGCAACACCAAGAAGGAAGCATCCGATTGGCCTGAAATTCGCAGCATGCGTCGCCCGCGAGAGAACATGCAAACGATTAGCATTGCAGGGCATATGCAAATTATGTGCGCCCGGCACGCCACCGAGAAGTACTATAAGAAGGGAGCACAGAAGGTGGGGTGTAAGTAGTGGAAGTGTGTTGTGCTGCCGTACCTGTGCGTGGGAAACTTCGTAATGCCTCGTCGCAGAATACGGCACTCATTTCAGCACGTTGTAGAGTTCGACAGAGGACGAATAGTGGCTTATCGTGACAGCGGTTTATCGTACCGAGACATCACCGCCCGTGTGGGACGACATCCAGCCACAGTGAGGCGAGTATGGATTTGGTGGGTGCAGGAGAGACGGACAGACCGACGTGAGCGATTGCAGCAGCCGCGACACACCACCAAACGAGAGGACCGGCATGTTGTGCGGCGGTCATTGACGGCTCGCACCGCCATATCACGAACATTAGCGCAGGAATTAGGGTGTGTTGCGCAACAACCTGTGTCAGCACATACCGTTCGACGTCGTCTACAGGGGCAGGGACTTATCTCACGGCGCCCATTGCTACGATTACCGTTGACGTTACACCACCGGTGAGTGCGGCGGCAGTGGGCCGTTGAACGCTGCACCTGGACTACGGAATGGCACGGCATTGTCTTCTCCGACGAATTCCGCTTCTTCCGGCAACACCACGATGGTCGAATCCACGTGTGGCGGCACCGCGGCAAGAGACCGTATGACGCTTGCATTATGCATCGCCATACCGGTCCGTCGTCTGGCGTTATGGTTTAGGGCGCAGTTGGATATGACACCCGCACCCCTTTGGTACGCATCGCCGGTACACTCAACATTCACCGCTACATCTCCGACGTTTTGGAGCCTGTATTCCTCCCTTACCTGCAGGACCTGCCGGCGGCCACGTTTCAACAGGACAATATGCGCCCGTACGTGGCACGCATCGTGCAATAATTCTTCATGGCCCACCAGGTGTCACTGCTGCCGTAGCTCGCCTGTTCACCCGATATGTCGCCCATCGAACACGTCTGGTTGCTGATCGGCAACCGAGTGCACCGGCAAGCACCACCCGCAGCTACGCCTGATGAACTGGGGCAACATGTGGAAGCAGCCTGGACCGACATACTTCAAGCCCACATCCAAAGTCTCTTTCGTTTGATGCTGCAGCGGGTAGCGGCCGTTATTGCCAGCCATGGGGGCCACACGAACTATTGAGGTCTGCGTGTTCCGCAAGACGCACGGGCCTGTAAGCTCAATCATTTCATCTTTGTATCGGTTGTTATGTGTCCAGTAAGTCTGGCTTTGCTATCTCGTGTCCTTTTTGGTGTTGCATTTTGGGTGGCCACCACTGTATATCTTGCCTTATGATTTGTATAAAGAGGATAAGGTCCTAAAATATCCACAGATATATCAAATACATGTTTACTTATACCCAATCTTAATTGACCAGCCGATCGTTTATTACTAGGAGAATAATCGCATCTTTGACATAAGTTACAACTTTGAGCATAAGCAAAGATGCTTTGGTACATTCATGGCCGGTAGGTAACGTCACGAAGCTTAGCCCGGGTATTTCGTACACCCGGATTTCCGGCAGTAGGTTTATCATGGTATTCCATGAGAATGCTATTCTAAAAGATTGTGGCACCGCCGTGCGATACTCAGCACGAAAGGATAAACCTTTCTTATAATACTAGTTGCAAAGCCCGTTGAGATAAGAATACAATGGGTTCTAGAAATCACTTATTGCTATTCAAGCGTTTATGAACGACGTTCGAAAATATATTTGTACACGGTATTTTTTTTGCAAATATCTTTTCGGAATATGAAAGTATATAACGAAGTAAATTACTCCGTCATTTCTGTCCACGCCAGGATTCGAACCCGGATCCCCTCATTCCGGAACAAGTCACTCTACCAATTGAGCTACGCGGACGTTTTATTCTAATTCCTATCTGCCTTTATGTCGTGTGCGTCCTTCTGGCAGGTAGGTCACATCTCCTGGTACGTTACAAGTAGTTTTTCTTGTTCTAGTCCATGGACTACTTTCACTGTGACATCATCAAACCGTCGAACTCTTGGCAATGCAACATAAAGTTGCCCATGACTATACACTGGTTCAGGATAATAGATACCTACATTCTTCAGTGTTTTATCTTGAGACTTATTAATGGTCATAGAAAAGGCGAATTTTACAGAAATTGTCGTAGTCTTAATATGAATGGGAGGTGTATATCAGTAGGTGAGAGGTCAATTCGCGGAATAAAAACAATTTTACCACATGCTGAGCCTGTGAGTACTTCTGTAATGATCAAATTGGGATTTAGGTCTGAAATTATCAGTCTTGTTCCGTTACATAAACCTCGTTGTGTATTGAGGTTTCTCTAAGCGATTAGCAGCGATCCCTGTGGAATAGCTCCAGTCTTCAACTTCAATCTGTGACGTGGCATTCCTGATGGAGTTTGCACATTTAAAAACTCTATAGGATAATACTGTTCAGTATTTTCTTCGCTTTCGGCATCAATTGAATCAGAGTTTAATATGTGCTTGTTTTCCTTTCTAAGAGATCATGAACATTCTCATTTAATTTGTCAACATCAGAGTTTTTGGGACACAGAACGGCTTTCTTCGCAAATGCTTTAAAATCAGAAATTTTCAAGTTCTCACCAAATATTTTTTGGGTGTAACACCATCATATAAAATATGTGAAGGTATCTCTATTATTTCCTCTGGTAGGCCATCAGTTGTTTCATGGGCACCACCACTAAGTCGTAAAAGCCGTTCACTGAATGATGGATCAACAGCTCAAACATTACTTTTGAGTCTTGAAATCTCAAACTTCTCCCACAATTTGGTTGAATTTAATGCTGGCTTCGAGTATTTTGGTTCTGTCACCATGTTTGACAACAGGTAGAGTTTGTCTAAAGTCTCCTCCAAGTAAAAGGACTTTGCCACCGAAAGGTTTCGGATTTCTCGTAATATCTTTCAGTATTCGGTCAACTGCAAGTAAAGCAGTACCGGGAGTCATTGTAGTTTCATCCCAAATGATGGCTTTCGCAGATCGAATGATTTCGGTGCCGGTGGAATTAATCTTTATATTCAACGCAGACGTTTCATTTAAAGGTTGTACTAACTTAAATTGGTTAAAGTATGTTTTGCCACCTTCTGACAGATTAGCAGCGATTCCTGTGGATGCAACAGGCAAAGATATGCTTCCTTCTCCACGAATAGTGCTGAGGAGGGTTTTATACATATAAGTTTTTCCTGCACCCCCGGGCCATCAAGGAAAAAACGTCAATGACGAAGATCATCAATGGTAGTTACTGACATAATACTGTCATACGCTGCTTTTTGCGCTGCATTTAAATTATTTGCTATTTCTGTAGCTTTATGTCGTTCTGCAGCACTGTCGCAATAAACATTCGGATTTTGAGGAATGTTAATTGATGGAATTGGAAGATTATATTTATCGCATGAGCTGTTAGAGTGACGTTAATCTCTTGAAGGGTCAAATTCAAGCAACGTTCACAATCCTCAGTATGTCCAATGTTATGTCTGTGTGCAAAATCTTCCCAAAGGTGGGATTTATATTTTTCAAACAATTCTTGTGCATTGGGTGGTGAAACAAAGATAAGAATGTATGAAAATAAATCTAGTAGTTGTCGCGGCATGCTGCAAACTGATGCTTCGTCTAAGGTTTTGTCCCATATTTCACCATTCTTTATTAAACCTTTCTGCAATGCAGCTTCTTGGAAGGTATCATTTAGAATTACATTGACTGTTCTCAGACGTGTGGAGCTTTTCGCTCCAGCCACATGAAGTAGCAGTAATCTCAAACAATATTTTTCTGGATCAGAGCCAAGGTTGACTGAATACATTCTTCCAATCACATCTCCACCACCTTTTCGTTGGACCCATTGTCTTTCGTTTTGATTTAACACATAATGTCTTGGCATGTCGCTATATGAAATGTATTGAGCATCTTCATTGCCCTCATTTAGTTTGAACCATGCTGTGAGCATTGTATCTGTTTGAACATTATAAACAACTGCATTTCGATCATTTTTTAAACGCTCCGGATTAAGTTGAACGTTAAGTAATTTTGCTTCCTATAATTCCAATGGAAAAACTTTTGTACACATTTTCTTCACAATTAATGCGTTCCAAAGGATGAAAAATTTGAACATCGATTAAAATAACTTTATTTTATAACTTGGAATACTTAATATTTTCTAAAAATATAACCATAATTATGCAATCCACCATTTGTTTGCCTACTGACGTCATCAAAGTACAGGTCGCGCTATCTTTTTTCTGGTTTTAACACCACCAAAGGAAAAGTTATTTATTTTCAATATAATTATGGTTATGTTTTAGAAAATATTAAGTATTCCAAGTTATAATAATATGAAGTTATTTTAATCGATGTTCAAATTTTTTCATCCTTGGGAACACACTATTTGTGAAGGAAATGTGTACAAAAGTTTTTCCATTGGAAGTATAGGAAGCAAAATTACTTGACGTACACCTTAAAGGTAACGTTCTGTTCTTCAGGAAGGTGAACAGACAATCTAACTACTGTATGATATTGCCGATGCATATCATAACCAAATATTCGCCACATTACCTCATGTGCGCTAACGTATCGGGAATCAACATGACATTTTACTTCGTCATATTTGGTGATGTGCTCTGTTATATGCACATTTGCACAGTCATGAACTTTGTATACGTATTTCAAAAGGTATTTCACGCTTTTCACAGTAGCGCACACCTCGACATTAATGTGGTAATTGTACTTTAACAAAAGATGCGGATTATAAGGGAAAATTCAGCTGTTATCGATAGTTTTACGACGTATAGTTGTGGTTGTACCATTCTTTCTACGGCAATATAAAGGATACCGGCCTTTGTTAGCAACTGTTTCATTTTGGAGAGACTTCGGAAATTGCTTGGTACATTTGCCATCTTCCGTACATGGTGAATTGTGATTACTTTCACCACACGGGCTATGAACCATATGTTTCGCAACAGTTGCATGTAAAACTGGTAAAAGCTCTTCATCTGGAAGTTCTGCCGATACAATTTGATCAATTTTCTCAGGCAATGTTGGTTTGCCCTCTTTCAAAATCAAGAGCATATGAGCATGGCGAAGCCCTCTTTTGTGTAATTCGTTTACAGAACTTCGGCCACCGGAACTCAAAACTATTCCTTTTGGTTATATCGTCCATTAATTATTTCAACTTTAGTTGGAAGACTCTTGCAACTAAATCTGGATGGTTTCCGACAGATTGACCGTTCAAGTTTTCAGTATTTTGTTCCCATTCCGGGTTGCAAGTCATAGTAAGGAAAATATCAGGCTTGTCATACTTTCTGACTATCGCCATTGCATCCTGATAATTTTGCATCATATTTCGTGGACTACCTTGAAATGATGATGGCAAATAAAGAGCTTTTCCAGGAAGAAACTTATCATCTCCAGAATTCTGAATTTGTTCCATCAGACCTTTATACTTTTCGCCCCTTAACTGAGACTGATTTCGCCGTATGTAATTCAGTCTATTAGCTTTCCATTTTTACATACGCATCAGCAATGTATTGCTGAGTCAGCTTTCCTGCGCTTAATAATGGATTGAATTCATCACGGATCGAAAGACGATGTTGATAATACTGCATTTGTGTAACCCTTGACCGTGGCTTTGTACAATGGTTAACAACACTTAGTAAAGACGTTGGTCTATGTTGCAATGGAATGTGAATAACTTGATCACTATATGGGAAGAGAAGAGAATAAACCAAAGGTTCTAGATTTGGATCGAGAATGCTGATTTGTTCTGTTTTTCTGCGGTTGGTGCTTGTACTTGCATGCGCAATTAATCAATAAGTCACGTTCGAGTGGAAATTCACCATCTGCATTTTTAAATATAATGGCAACTACATTAGACCTTGGAGCATTATAACGCTTTTGATCATTTCTACGATCTTGAATAATAGCCATTGATACATTAGAAGTAACAGCATTATTCATTTAAACATCTTGAATAATCTCTTGCTCGACTTCATAAAGCATTTTACATGATTCCACAAATGGATTATTTTCTGTCATGAATGTTCTCAGTGTTTGTAACAGATCTTTATTGTACCCACTATTTTTTCGCATTTGCACTCTTTGGGAAGCAGCCTCATCAGGATCCAATATTTACAATTGCGCGTATAATTTCCGCTGTTCACCATTACCAGGATGCGATGCACCTATACGATAATAGATTGATCCATTTATTCTAAAACAATAAGGCCCATAACCTCGTGGAGGAGTCATTTGTGCTCCCATCGATGCAAATGCAAGAGAACTATTAATCGACCGTATGTTAACCATAAAGTTTTTTGAATGCTGATGCTGAGATTTCATAAGTTGTTCAGTTAATTGAGAAGTGTGAATTGGATCTAATTTTACTGTTAAAAAATTTACAATCTGAAGGTTTCTCTCCAGCAAAGCTTTTGGCTTTAAAAATTCACTAATTTGCTCAAGAATGCCGTATGAGTGTCTCACTACAGTCTTTCCATCGTCTGTAACGTTTAAAGCCTCATGACGTGTAGCATTTGTTTATTGTTGTCGGTTCGTTAATTTAGTCTGAAACTCTCGACCGCAGCGTTCATTCCTTTGTTTGGGGTTCATCTTTTGTGCCTCTACAATATGAACATTTCTCTTGCGCTGAGATTCAGCTTCAACATGTTCCAACGTCGTAAGTATTAGTACGACGATCACGCAAACGTCGAATTTCAGAATTTCTTTCAACTGCACTGCATTTTTGCTTCTTTTTTCTTGTATGTTCGGCTTTCCGGCGGTTAACTTCTTGTCACTTGACTGCAGTGCGTCGTTCGTAATCGACTTTGGGGCGTTTATCTTCAATCTCTTCATCTGATGAAAGAGGTAAATTTCTCTTTTGACGCGACATTAAAACAACAGTCAAGTTCGAGGTTTAAAACAACAGTCAAGCTCGCAACTGAAATAAAAGTGATCCACGTCGTAGCAAGTGCGTATTAAAATTAATAAATATAAACGGCAATTAAATACTTTTAGGGGGAAAATGCATGACAAATTAATAATCATGTAAAACATCTTACAACCTAGAACTGTATGATTCCACTTCCATCGTACTAAAAAAAAAAACTCTAACTTCGAAGGAAAGAAAAAGGATGTAAACAAAACATTAAACAGGAACGGTTACGGATAACACGGTGTGAACACCGGAATAAAAATGTTCGTCTTTTTCTGTTAAACAGCGTAATAAAGAGCATATCAAGGGACGTAAAGTTTTCCTATTTCTAAAGAGTTGACCGTGTGACGTAACGGATCTCTGACGTCATGTAAGAATGATTTGGATGAGATGACGTCACACCAACAGCTGTGTTGTTTGTTGCCATGACAACAAAACAAAGTGATATACGTGTGCACTGTGAGCTTGTAGATGATGACGTCACCTGCAGGAAAACACGAGAAGCTAAGAGTGACACCACAAACATTTGTTTCTCGGTTGTTGCTATGACGACTTTAAAAGTGATCCACGTTGTCGCAACTTAGCCTTTTATATATTAGGATAACAATCCATCTGTGATTTCATAATTTTGTGACCGCCCCATTAATGTTCAGGAGCTCCTGCCTGCAAATATTCGTTAATTTCTCCAAAATCCTGATCGGTAGGTAGTTCTGCTATTATCTTCTCTTTAGAAGTAAATTCAGATATAAGAAATAATAATGGATGCTCATCATAAATCTCAATTGGAACCTCACTGCCAGAACAGTGAGACAATGCGTTGGGCAGTTGGTTATTCTTCCCAGTCTGATATTCTATCTGAATGCTAAATTCTTGTAGCGTGAGAATCCATTTTAAGTCTACTGGGAAAATTTATAGCAGTACTCAAGTACTATAAAGTAGAATGATCCGTAACTAAAGTACCCCTAAATATATTAGGATAGCATGTTAATTTTTGTAAAGAATACAAAAGTTAACATGTTTATTCTCTTTTCGTAGATGAGTAATTTCGCTCAGCTTCGGACAATGTTCGTGAAGCATAAGCGATTGTATGCCCATTTTGAGATAATACAGCTCCAAGACCAACTCCCAAAGCGTCCGTAAATATATAAAAAGGTTTAGTATGATCTGAAAATGCTAAAACTGGAGGAGACGTCAATGCAGTTTTTAAGTAATTAGAAGCTTGACCAGCATCTGATGTCCAGACAAATTCTTATACTTTCTCTTTAAAGCATATGGAGGTTCACAGAGTGTTGGTAGTTTGGGAAGAACTGATGGTACCAGCCGGTCATTTCTAAGAATCTTTGTAACTCTTTGGCTATCTTTGGTCTTCGAATTCTGCGATAAGTTGTACTTTATCATGTCAGTTAAAAGGCCATTAGTCATAATCTTTAAACCTAAATAGACAAGCTCGACCGGGCGAAGTAGACATTTGCTGGGTTTTATGGTGAGCCCAGTAGAATTCATCAACTCTAAAACCTGATATAGCAGAGATAAATGTTCTTCAAAGGTTTACTTCATGACCTTCATGATGATATCATCCAGGTATACATGCACCTGCGACCCAAGAACGGGTTTCAACACCGTATCCATTACACTTTGAAATGTGGCAGGTGTATACGTGAGACCGAAGGGCATACCTAAGATTCCATATGCACCAAAGCGGTAATAAACGCTGTCTTATCAAGAGAGTCAGGATGGACAGCCGCTTGCCAGCATCCATTGGACCAGACTAGTAAGACCAGACTAGTGAGCCACTTGGTGGATGTCAAATCCTGCAATATGTCACTTATCACAGGTAAAGGATATTTGATGCGTTTTGTACTCAGTAGACCTATTCAGTTTCCGATAGTCCAAAACGAAACAATAGCACCCTGTCCGCTCGGGCACCAGAAAGGCAAGGGCTGCCCAAACACTACTGGATTCTTTGACCACTATATCCGCTTTGACCAGTTCATCAACTTGCGTACGTAATTCTTCCTTCTAAAGACTTTGACAAGGATATGGCTTAGATGTAACTAGAGTTGTTCCTCCTGTTTCGATTGTGTGAAAGACAACTGGAATAAATCCCGGCTGAACCGAGAATAAACTAGGCATCCTGCGCAGAAGATTTTTCAGGTGATAAGCTCTCATTTTAGAGAGTAAATAAAAAATCTTCAAATTCTTCTCGACTGGCTTCTACCTGTTCTAGCATTAGAATTAACCCTTCTTCGAAATTCAAGGTTGACTGGAAAGTCTTAATGAAATCCAGTCTTAGAAGATATTTTACAGGTAAGTCATTAAGCAAGAGAAAGGTATTAGTAAGCCGAACTTTACCCAAACGAACGGATTGTGTAACTGCTCCCGAGACAGAAAATATGTCGTTATTGCCTCCCCCAGACTTTGCGAGGCGGCCTCAATATGAACATGAGAAAAGCTTTCATTACAATATTGGTACTAAGAGCTGAAATATCCACCCACAATAACATGTCCCAAGGTTAGCAACACATCCGTTAATTTTGGAGCTTGAATTGTCAGAAAAAACTGTCTTAAGGTCTGTCTGAGAAGTGAACAATCTTATTCCTACCACCAACAATAGTTTAAATCATTCCTATTTTGGTTATAGAAATTTCTTCTGTTACTTGCTTATGTCGTTGCTTAACTTTGGTATTGTTAGCATGAGGGTTATTATTATTACAACTATTATACCTTCAGAAACGCTGTTGTTGTGATTCTGGATTGCCAACAAAAGTATCATCAGATTGGACACGACTAGAAGCGCAAAAAGTACTGGAATGAGAATTATTAGCATAATTATGCTGTATATCCAAGGTGAAAGATGGAAGGAATACATTGAAGAACTCTATGCAAAAAATGTAAGGCCAGAGAAAATTGAATTAATAGAGTAAAGTGAAATTTCAATAGAAGATAGGGATCCTGAAACACTGAAGAGTGAAGCAGAAACAGCAATTATGGAATTAAAAAGTAGAAAAATGCAAAGAGTTGACGGAATACCTCGTGAAATACTAAAACAACTAGATGATAAAGTTATAACAGAAATAAGGAAATTATACAAACTTATTTACAAAACAGGAGAATATCCTATAGACTTCACAGAGAAAGTATTCTCATACCAATTGAAAAGAAAAGTAATCCTACTAAGTGCAGTGACTATAGAACTATAAGCATACCCTCACGTGCTTCTAAAATACTACTCAGGATATTGAATCGATGACTGTATAACAGAGCGGAGTTTGTTTTTTGTGGGGTATGATCAGTTTGGATTCAGAGGAATTAGGGATGCAATCGGAGTTATGAGAACCATATGACAGAGGAATATAGAAGTAAACAAAAGTTTATATATGTTTCATCGACCTGGAAAAACCGTTTGACATGGTGAAATGGGGAAAGCTGATGAAGTGCTAAGTAAAATAGGAATAGATTGGAGAGTCTGAAGATTAATAACTGACTTATACATGAACCAGACTGCCATAATAAAGACAAAAGTAGGAAAAACTAAAAAAATGTGTGATTGGCAGGGATTTAAGACAAGGATGCTGTCTGTCGCCAACGCTCATCAATATGTTTGCAGAAGAAATGATAAAAAAAGCATTTGATGAAAAGAAAGATAATTACTATAAAAAGAAGAACAATACAAAGTATTAGATTTGCAGATGACCAAACAATATTAACTAATACTGAAGATGAACTACAACTTCTAATGCAAAAATTTGAAAGTGCGTGCAAAAAATATTATATGAAAAGTAACACACAGAAAACATAAACCATGAGAGTCTCCAGGAAACCAGGAAATGTAGGTGATGATAAAGGGAGATAATGTGGAGCAAGTGAGACTATTCAAGTACCTAGGTAGTATTATCCAAGAAAATGGAAAATGTGACATGGAAATAAAAGAAAGAATTAGTAAAGTAAAGTATGTATTTCATAACAAGAAAAATTTGTTTACTAATACAATAAATAAAAATTTAAAGAAAAGGCTTATCAAGTGCTATATTTGGAGTATAATTTTATTTGGGGCGAAAACGTTGACAATTGGGAAAAATGAAGCTAAAATGTTGAAGGCATTTGAAATGTGGTTATGTAGAAGAATGAAGAAAATAAAGTGGATTGAAAAATTTACCAACAATGAAGTATTGCAAATAGTTGAAGAAGAAAGGAATTTACTAAAGACCACAAGAAAAACAAAATATAACTGGATAAAGCATGTGTTAAAAGGAGACAGCCTATTGAAAATAATGAGAGAAGGGAAAATTGAAGGGAAGCGAACCAAGAGGAAGGAGACGACTAAGGACGCGTGACGATATAATGAGCACAAGAGGCTATCAAGAAAGTAAGGAGGAAGCAAAGGACAGAAGAAACTGTAGGCAGAGAACTTGCTGAAATACAGTTGGGCCTGTCAAGAGACAGAACAGTAATGATGATGATGATGCTGTTGTTGTCTGGGTACTGACTTTTTCGAGGATACTGAACACCTTCAAAATTGTCTCTTTGGAAGGAAGGCTGCGGCCCAGCTGGAACACGCCGACGTGGAGGAAGGTAGCGTGATGGGTTTTGTACTGCTTGTTGTTGGTTCCCTTGTGGAGGCGCCTGCTAGATGTGTGACTTCTTGGTTGAGAGTATGTATGTACTTCTCGTTGCTCCGGAGCTTGGTGTTAAGGCCCATGGCACTCCATAGTGCTCTTCATACACCCTTATTAGATTCAAACATTCGTGAACGGTTTTGGGCTTTCTAACTTCAATAAAGTATTGCAGAAAAGGGTCAAGTTGCTGGAGGAGGGTGCCGAAAATGTCAGAGTTATTAGCAGTTGGATCCTACAACTTAAAGAGTCTAGCTGTTTCCAGGGTAAAGGAAACAGCCATATCTGTAGTCCTCTGCAACCTGGAGAACAGTTTCTGGGAAATTCCCGTTTTAGTGAGCCCATAAGAAAACACCTCGAAAAAATCTGAGCAAACATTTGCGTAATGTGTCCCATGGTTTAGTTTTCTGCACCACCGATACCAGGTTTTAGCAGCGTCTATCATGCAAGCTCCTTCTATTTGAGTCCGACAATCGTCAGCAATGCTGTAGATGTCGAAATGATCCTCTATATCTGTGATTCCTAACTAATGCGGAGCGCCACACTGGTACGGCGAGAGAGGATGGCAAGTGTGGCTGGAAAATTCAAGGACAGTCTGTTATTATCGCGTTTATTTGTAAGATTTATATTTAGCATTTCTGGAAAATAGGGACTGCGGTTGTGATTTCTAGAACAATTTAATCATTTATTCTGAAAGCTAAAGAATGCAGGCTACTAAAATCTGTAGTGAAGCAGCCTCGAAACACGTTTTTGGATATACAACCACAAAGAGCATCCATGCTTCTTTTCAACAGCATTAGCTATTCTTCCACAGTTCTGTGCAACATATTGTTGTGGACAGGTATTTTCAGCTCTGAAAAATATCAAGTACCAGAAAGGGGAAATACTTCTTTCTGTTGATGAGGAGACGAGGGTTTGTTTACTTCAAATTAGACATTACATAAATAGGATTACCCTACAAAAACAGACTCACAACTCTCATTGAGTCTGTATACTTACTTAAGATTACATATGTAAGAGGCTTTTCTATAAGTATATTTTGGGAATGAATCATGTTTTATGTATCTGCATTGTTTTATAATTTCTGGATGTCCCATGATCATAAAATGTAGTTGTGTTCTATGTTACGAATCAAGCACTGACAGTTTTCTTGGGGTTTTTTTTGTTTGTTTTTATGTATTTGTTATAAAAAAAAATTTTGGTGTGGCGCCAGCAAACTTTTATTCCAAAAATGCGGCCTACAGAAAAAAATTTTAGGAACAACTGCTCTCAAGGAATTTTAACGAGTCATCGTTTCCAGTACAAATGATCCAACCTTCGTATGGAACATGATGAGGCAGAATTTTACCCCGTCGTGCCGTTACCAGTGTTGAAGAACTGCGGTTGACCTTCTGGGGACATGATTCACAAAATCGTCATACTCCCCATCATATACAATAACATCCGTAGGCCTCATATAATTCTGTCCGTCAAGGACTATATATGGACTCGGACAGGGATGTGTTACGTGCCTTTCCAAACGAGACATCAGACTAAATACTTTAAGCAAACGTCGTAGCCAAGACTTAACTCTCTTTCTAAAAAAGTTCAGGCGCCAATTGTAATGCTTTTTAAGTTATTATTATTCACTTAAAACATTACTGGTCGTACTATCAGTGATTCTTGTAATACTGGAGTTTCTGAACTTTATGCTATGGATAACTAGTACAAAATCCTTAATTACACAATGAGGAATGGCTTTCTAACGACCAGAAGGAAATAGTATTTAAGTGCTGACACAAATTGTCTTTATGGCATACCAGCATTACGCTGCAAAGAACGTCAGCAGCATATCATTTCAGTATCAACAACTGAACCTCTATAATAGTGAAGCTCCAAGTATCTCACAATGCAGTTTCATCAGACATATATGAGGGGAGTTCAATAAGTTCGAAGTCTGACCATGAAAGTTGTGATTGGCGGCCGACGCAAGTATTGCAAAGTACTGCATCAACCTTCGGTTATAGAACAGCCACGCCACGTTGCTGTAACAGCATTTCAGACGGCGCCACAGTGCATTGAAATCTATAAGGTGACAATGGATGAGCGACACATGAATTTTTGGAACAGAACGGTGATTGAATTTTTCACGAAGGAAGGTGGAACACCATGAAGTATTCATGAACGGATGGTCCGTGTGCATGTTGAAGGCGCACCTCCTTTTTTTTTTTTTTTTGATTGGAGATTTACCGACCACCGTGAACAACTCAATGGGCTATAAGCGGTCGCCCGTCCCTAATTTAAGGTCACTGGTTCCAGGGAAGGGAGAAAGCCATTGTCGTAAGACAAACACAACATTCATGCTTCACCGGGATTCGAACCCGGACACCTTTCAGACGAATGATCAGAGGCCATCGCTTAGATCACTGAGCCACCGGGACGGCTGTTGCACTTTCATATGCCACAGTCAAAAAATGAGCTCCTCTGTTTAAACGATGAAGAGACACGTTGGAAGAAAACCATCAAGAAGGAAGCTTTGTGGAAGTGATTACAGATTAAATATGACAGAAAATAAAGGACTTGATGTCAAACTTGCAAATCTGTGTTGTAAAAATTACCGAGGAACTAAAATTAAGTACCGGCAGTGTTTGGAGCATAATGTTTTCATACTGCGGTGTATACCAGCTCGGGCTGTTATTTCGCAAACTGTGCTAAAACTGACCAGGCCGGTCTTCAATTTTTCTGCTTTTGCATCAGTTGTCACGGTTTTTGGTAAGAACCATTCACTACCTTTACCTTTTCTTGAGAACGCTGCTTTTGTTTCAAAATTAATTAACAAATATTGCCTAGTTATCACATAATTCAGCTATTGGAGATAGAATATGCGCACTCTTTCACTCTTTTCAGTGACTGTACCTTAGGGTAAGTTGTCGGAAAACTGTGTTTTAGAAATCTCCCAAGGCCGTGCTTGCCTTTTTTGTATGATTTAAAGAACAGCAGGGCTCGGTCTGTTATTTCTTAACCAGGTCAGCTTAATACACTCACGTCCAAAAATTTAGGATCAACAACAAAAGGCTAAATTTCGAACTCGCAAGTCGCTAGTTAACGGTCAAAATATTCTGATGTCATCGAAACACATAAGAGCAAGCTATGTGAAAGTGTTTGGCCATATGCAATTTTCAGAAATCAAGTTACAGCTCTGTACTTCCAATCGGCGATATTAAGCTAAATGGGAAGAAATCGTTTGTTTTGCAGGTGTTGAAATGTGGAACTGTCTTTTTTGTTCTTATGGCGACTTGTAGTATATCTAATAGAACTCACTGGTTTGGCCCTTAAGCAAATTGTGAAAGAAGGGCGGATAATGACAGACCTAGCAAAAGAGTTCGGAATTGCCCACAGTAGTATAACGGATCTGGAAGCAATTTTCTGAACATGGAATAGTTACCAGAAGGTTCAGTAGTGGTCGATCACTCAAACTATTCCATCACAAGATCGTTATCTTGTTGTAACGGCTAAAATATCTCTACGAATAACTCCTGGCAAGTTAGCAAAACAGCTGGAATCAAGCACATGTACCAAAACATGAGGTCAAACCGTGTAAATGAGTTTACTGCATAGTGTGTTTCATTGAAACCAGCGCGCAAAACAACTTGCTACCGATGGTGTTGTGAACTCCACATTGAGTAAAAAGCAATAGGGCCGATGTTCTGTTCATAGACGAAAACCAATTTTGTTTATTTTGTGACTCTACACGGTAGTACAACTGGTGAGCAACCCGCACCGCCAATTCCGCCAGAAACATCGTAGAAACTAATCATTACAGAGGGAGTGATGTTCTGGTCTGGGATTATGATCAGTTAGTATACAGAGCTCCTAGTGTTGGAAAAAAGGTTAATGAACGCTCAGCGTTTTTGTGAAGAGGTCATTTTAGAATATGTAAGGCTGTTTCGTGGTGCTGTGGAAAATTCTTTTGTTTTTAGGCATGACAATACCCGTCCTCACCTATCATCATATGTTGATGAACTGTTGACGAGCAAGGGGAACCGACCGAATGGAGCGGCCTGCGTACTCTCCCGACATGAATCCAATCGAAAATGCTTGGGACGCTCCGGGAAGGCACATTGCTGAACACGATCCCCCACCTGGCACAAAAAAAAGACCAGGTGATGGCACCGAAAGTAGAATGGAGAAACCTCCCTCAGGATCTTGTGGACAATCTCATGAAAAGTATGGCTCGCTAATGCCAATCGTGCATTATAGTCAGGGATATACCCTATTAAAATGATCCTTGAAAAATTATTAATTTTTCTATTAATTTTAGTTATTGTGAACAAATATCAGAAAATCGTTTTTCTTTTTGGTCTTTTTTTTCCGTTTTCTCTCTTAATAAGAACAAATTCGTGCTCATTTATATGTGTGCGTG
Source organism: Macrothele yani (assembly GCA_039090855.1). Lineage (NCBI taxonomy): Eukaryota > Metazoa > Arthropoda > Arachnida > Araneae > Macrothelidae > Macrothele > Macrothele yani. The sequence goes on along the minus strand of CM077007.1, from coordinate 75,424,260 downwards.
TCCTTTTTCTCTTTGTTTACTCCTTATTAAAATATTTTCATCCACACCCTGTTGGAGTAAAAGTATGCTATGAAAATATAAATGATCCTTAATTTTTGCACATGAGTGTATATAACGGACTCGGGCTGTTATTTCTTAACAAGTTTAGGCTAATATATAATCGGCTTGGGTCATTGTTTTTAAGCTGAACTTAAACTGACCGGGCCTGACTCCAATTTTTCTACCTTTCTTTAGGAACTGTAGACGTAGACGTCTATAACTGTTGACGCCAATGCAGAGTAGGTGAAAGTGAGTGTTCGATAAATATTCAATTTAAACTCTCCAGACTCCTCTCAAAATTCGCCATCTGAAGCATAAACTGGGGCAGACATCAAAGTTTTGATTCCTACCTTTTCGATGCCAAACGAAATCACTACAGCAAAGAACTTGAAACATTTCAGCTTTAAGACCAAAACGTTTCGCCGCATATACTTCCGGAATAACTGAAGCTCCTTAACTTCCGTGAGTGGAAGATGAATTTAGAGGCTGACGTGGTTACACTCTTTGCTATTCTAAGATGATCCCAAAACCTGCCCCCATTTTCCTCGCGGTGCTGGCTAAAGAATGAGACCGACATTCCACGCAGTACAACAAACTACAAAGTGCATATCGGCACGGAATTTGGTATGTAGGTATCTGAATTAGATGTTCTTAGAAGCTCTTATATCTCAATGAAGTGCATTGGGTATTTGTATAAGCTTCAGATACCTGAATTAGTGGCGCAAGCTTTCCTCTCATTCCCATATGAAGTTGGGACTTCAGTTTCTGCCCCTTAAAGAGCCGAATGGCAAACAGATAATAAATCTACTCCTCAATTCAGTTTCTTCTACACTATGATATTGAGACTTCAGAACCTGTCTCTTCAATGTTCGTGTGTTCAAAAAATGCTCGGAATTTTAAATGTGCGCTGCGATTTAATAAAGCGAAAGATGTAAAAGGAAAATTGACGCCGGAGAAAATGTTCGAGGAAAAAGCAATGTTCGAAAGTATTTTAAATAACTGACTGAAATAATATAATACGGCCATATTTGGGAGTACTTTATATTGCTAAATAACTAAATCCCCCCCCCTGTATTGATAGGATACAGTCCTCTGCGAAAAACATTTTACGCCCATTTTCTCATTCAAATAGCGCTGAGTTTTAGCACTAGGGATAATAAAGTCACATAACATTTTTCTCCACCACTCTGCGTCAAACTGTTTGATACAAAAACTCCTTTTGCTTTAGATTTCTTCCGCGATAAGGAATAATTTACGTCCAAGTTATGATTTTTTTTGTAGCAAAGTTTTACCCTCTAATATGTGTGAGTAGCTATTTATAGTGGTAAACGTTCTACCGATTCTAGGAATCAGGTTTAAAAAACATATTTCTGTAACTGCTTCAATTTACTAAGACGGGCCCGGCGCACATATTTTGTCTTAAATATTCCATTGTTTTTCTTCTAATTGTTGCAAACGCATTTTTTTTGTTGATTTCCTCCGTTTTAAAAATCTGCTGTGAAATATGACTTTTATGTCGGAAAAGGATTAACGACGTAATCAGATTACACCAGAGAATTCAGTGTCACCTTCCTTGTCTTTGTCATTTTTTTTTTACCGAAACTCGATAATGATGAACTCAGACTGTTTGTTGCTCTGAGTTCTGTGCTGCTCGGGGCGCAGGAATTCACAAAACTGAGAATTTTTGTCGTTTTTGCACTGTTAAGTTTTGCGAATTGTTCAGTTTTTTATTGATTTAAATGAAAGAAAGAGGTATCTACAGCAAACCCTCTATTAGCTTGCTAAGTTTTGATTTTTCAACATGTTTTGTGAGTATATGTGTGTGCGTCCTTCGTATTCATTCATAACGTTAAAGCGCGTATTTTTTCTCGAAACGCTTTTCAAAATTATCATCATACATTGTTGTTCTGCAATGCGTTTTGCCTTTATTCCTTAAAATTGCACTTACTTATCCAGTACAGTATTTTTTGCGAAGCCCCTTGGATCTGTTCAAACAAGTTTGACTGAAGTTTCAATGCCACTTTACTTGTTATGTATATTTTTGAAATTTCTAATCCATTTTCTTAAAAAATTGAAATTTCTAGGTATCTTGAAAATGCAAAGGCAACGAACATTAATGTCAACTGCACAGACCCCCTGGGCAGATCAGCTCTGCTTATGGCCATTGACAACGAGAATTTAGAAATGGTAGCTCTTCTCATCTTCCATGAAGTAGAAACAAAAGACGCTCTCTTGCATGCTATCAACGAAGAATACGTGGAGGCAGTAGAAGTTCTTCTCGAACATGAAGAAGCTCATCATATCCTTGGAACACCACATGTGAGTTCAAACTGTACTTTTCGCTTATCTTAAATCCAATTATTGGCTTCATTTCAATCTTAATGTGTGCAACAAATAACGGGGAAGTAAAGGGAGATCATACATTAATACATACATACACACAAAGAAAGAAACTGAAGACCAGACGCAGCTTTCTCAGATTTTGATGTCTACTCTTTCAACTTGAATTTTATGTTTCATACACACAAATTTTCTTAACTGGCTGTTTGTACATGGCACATCCTTTTTTTAAGGAAGTCAAAGTTTTCAGAAAAAACTTAAGATCCCTAGAAAGAGTGTGCAACATTACACGATAAAATTCGAGTCGTTAACCTCATGCCACTAAGGGTCCCGATTTCCCGAAGAGACGCCGAAGACCTGGAGTTTTAAACGATGGGGTTCTGTGGAGAAGTGAATAAGAAATACTCACTTCTTCATAGAACCTGATCATACGTGGGATTTAAAACGCGAATATAATGTCACTACCACATTCAGACAGTGTACTGCCCTGAAATGATTCACACGTAACAGTTCTTCAGGGAAGTTTTGCTTCCTAACATTCATGTTAAGATATCCAGAAGAGCAATATGTACTAGCTAAGAGGATATTGTTTTAAAAATTAAGGTTCCCGCAAGTATTTCAAAAGAGCGAAACTAGAACGCAGTAGGTGGAAAATGAGGGAAATGTTTCACAAAATATTTTTTTTGATAACTTTTCCTCTAAAAATCTAGAAATTGGGAAATAATGGTATATAGTCAATCTGGGCAGGACTGGAGGAGTCTTCATGCAGAATCAAGGGATGACACGACAAATCTCCAATTTTGGCAACCGTTCCTACAGAAAAATATCGAACTCAGGAAATAATTTCAAAGACACTGGAAACGACCTGAGAGACCACGAAAAAAGCCCAACATTTTGGAAACTCCTCGTAAGGGAAAATCTCCAGCTCTGAAAATAACGGCAAAGTCACTCTGGTAACGATTCGAGAGCTCACAGAGATCAATCGCGGAAATATGGCATAAAAAATCCGCAACTTTCGGTAACTCTTCATACGTAAACTTCTGTGACTTAAAAAATAACAGCAGAGTTAATCAGGCATTACCTGAGTGCCACTGGGGTGAATCAGGAAACATGCGACGGTCCATCCTGCAACTATCTCTTTGCCCGGCACAGCTAGCTCAAACCCCCTGCAGGAAGGATTGTCTTAAATAAGTTGACATTCTTAAGTAAATAGCGACAGTGAATGAAACTTTAACAACACAATTCAAGTTCAACTGTTTAATGTAATCTTAAATTTTTAGTATCAATGAATGAAATACGGAATTACGCCATTGTGCCATACAAATTTGGAAGATGTGAATCCGTTTATTGGTGCAAATATGACATGGATGTTACGCCAGATAATATCTAAAAACTTGATAATTTCGTCGTTTTGGATAGGAATTGAATCCGCGTCTCCCGGATAGAGCCCGAGTATGCTAACCACTACACCAAACAGAACGGCCAAGTTTCAAATTTCCGATTAATTTGAATATAACCATTTGAATATGATTTAAAACCTCCGGATTCGCTATATATGAATGACGGTTGCTTCGACTAGCGAATATTAAAATTAATCGGAAACTTGAAACTTGGTCGTTCTGGGTGGTGTAGTGGTTAGTATACTCAAGAGTTATCCGGGAGACGCGAGTTCAACTCCCGCTCCAGGACGACGAAATTTTCACGTTTTCTGGTATTATGTGACTTGACATCTATGAAATATTTACACCGATAAACAGATTCATATCTTCCAAATTTGTATTGTACAATGATGTAATCCCGTATTTCATTCATTGATGTTCTGCGCCTCCGGGAAATCACGGGATTGAATTCAAAACCTCCAGATTCGCTATATATGAATGCCGGTTGCTTCGACTAGAGAATCCTGTAATGGTTATATTCAAATTAATGGGAAATCTGAAACTTGGTGGTTCTGGGTGGTGTAGTGTTTACATACTCGAGCGCTATCCGGGAAACGCGGGTTCGATTTCCGCTCCAAGACGACGAAATTTTCAAGTTTTAGGATATTATCTGACTTAACATCCATGTCATATTTATGCAGAAGTATAACAACTCCAAAGAAGCCATATCTTTTATCACATACTAGTCGCTGTTTTAAATGCCTCTCGACAGACACATAACAAAACTGGAACGTGAAACAAATAGTCCAGCAGGAAACCTTCGACGGAGATCAGTCCCTCACAAGGTAGCTCTCTTCACCAGCTGTGTTCTGTATACACAACCCCTCCCCTACACTACCGTCCACCGGCAGGTAGAATAATGCAGAACTGGAACATGAAACAATTAGTCCAGCAGGAGGACGCCCAAAACACACAGTGGCTCTCATCATCAGCAATGGCTCGGCATAGGTACCTCTCCTCGGCACTGACGTCCACCGGTAGGTAGAATAACACAGAACTGGAACATGACACAAATATTCCGGCAAGAAGCCGTCGAGGAGGTCAGTCTGACGCAAGGCAGCTCTCAGCACCAACGGTACTGGCTCGACTGATGCATCACTGCTATGCAACAACGTTCACCGGCAGACACCTGGGGGAAAAAGTCTACTTCGTCATCATCATATCAGCTCCAGGCAACCTCAGATGCATATCCCACACAGGTCGGCAATCTAGTCAAAGAACAAAAACTTCAAAAACAAGCGAGCCACATAAATGGATAACATCACAACAACCACCATGAACGAAAAAGAAAGACTGAAGCAACAGCCTCCAACAAATGCCACGCCGAATCTGAATTCCATGTTCCTTTACCGAAGAAGAAGAAACCCCCAAGGAAATGCAATATAGGATTTCCGTTTTCCCCAGATACTCCCATGGAATTACTCGTAACGTGACAAACTATTCTGAACAGGTTCCAGTATTCGACAATTCTTCCAGCGGAAAGATCTGCAACTCGAGAAATAATGATGGGGCCAATCTGGAAAAGATCAGAACTACTCCATTGGAATATCGGGTAATTATTATTGATATTCAGGAAAAAGTAATTTTTCTACACTCCCCGCTGGGAATTATATGTAACAGCGGAAATAAAAGCACCATCGATGTCGCCCCAACTTGCGCCCTTGAGTGGAAAATCCGGGAAACGTCTTACAAAACTGTTAGTTTTTGTTTTTTTTTGCGTGGTTAACGGTAGGAAATTTCGAACCGAAAACAAACACGATCAATGCGTCTTCGATTGCAACGCACTTTGTTCGGCGTCCAGTAGAGGTTTTAGAAGAAATAATAATCGTTGTATAAAATATTAGTATGAAGGAATAACAATATCCTTAAGGGAAACATTCAGCTTCTGATTCTACGGTCAGCGTCAATTAGTGCACTGGCCAGCGTATCTGGTGAAAAATCAGAAAATTGTTTCACTTAGTGCAACAAAGGTGTCATTTTGCTATCAAGCTACTACGGATGTTCTGCAGCTTCTTCTAAACGGAACTAGCTGCAACTGACACTAGTGGGCAGTAAGATCTATGGTAAACGGTAGCTGGTGCTCTGCTGTTACTCGCCACATTTCATTCCCTGGAAACAATTTCACATCAGAAGATCATATGCATCTTTGGTAACTCAAATGCTGACGCTGATGCTGCTGAAGATAAAACCCACCAACATATCTCGTTTCCGAGTATTTCGCTGACTTTGAAGATGACCTTTGCCGTCGGATATCAGTACAGTTAGATACCAATCGGCATGGCAGTTCACAGTTTTCACCAATGACATCATAAACCACTTAAGTTTCTTTGGGACAAACGGATTTTTTTCCATAATGGATTTCACATTGTCTACTGTAGAACTCTGACCCCCTCTTCATGGCCACATTGATACACTTCACAAAAGAAGCACTGATAGGTGAAAATATGTATTCTAATCACATAATGATGCCTTCACAAAATTTCGTGACACTAGTCGAGTGTAATGCTCAGACTGAGGTGTTGTGATGGTCGCCTAAAAATGGCGCTTCCTGATTATCCGGCAGCAGGTTGCGGTAAAGAGACATTTACTGTAGTCTGAGGAACTGCGATTGCGTGCATGACACAATTAGGAATTTCAGATTTTGCTGGCTGAGAGCATGCTTTCTTCAAAATAGTGATATGACTTTCGTCAAGTCATCACTATAACAATCAAATTTTGAAAAAAAATGTGGTTCAGCCCGTTAGATCATTGTTAGATAAGATTTGATCGTCCGGTTCTGATTATGAGATATAAAATAAAAGGAACGATTTCAACGAAATTTTCAAATGGTCGATTGGAAACTAGTCCCGCATTCCGCAATAAAATGATGCAGTTTCATACATTTTCGTTAGAACGCATTTTATTGCGCTTATCACACAATCATTTTATTTTTCATATTCCTTTGTATTTCCTATCTCTTGCCATTATTTCCCGAGTTGATAATATTTTTATAGGAAAAACTTCCGAAAGTTAGAGCAATAGTTTTCAGTAGGGCCACTTGGGTAATCCCCAGGTTTACTCTGCCTTTATTTTCCGAATTGCCGAGTGTTTACATAAAAAGTGTTGCCAAAAATTTGAGATTTGTTGTGGAAATTTTCCTCGCATCTCCAACAAGGCCACTAGAGCAATTTCAAGATTAGCTCCACCATTATTTCTTGAGATGCAGATATTTCTTAGAAGAAACTGCCGAAAATTGGAGATTTGTGGTATCATAATTTTTAGAATCCCAACACGTGACCAGATTTCTGATTGTTAAAATATGTAAAAACATAAAGGTAAGCTCAGTTCTGATTGAGCTGTCAGTTTGGAACGTAGGACTAGGACTTGAAGATCGCAGAGTTGAAATGAGCTAGTCGATTATGGTTTCAAAGCGTTTATTTAATTTGTTATAGGCAAGACAGGTGTATGATATGAAAAGTAGCTTACATAATTTTTTCAAATTATGCTGGATACATTGCGAACACAAAGCAGATCATTACACGAATTACCCAACGTGGTCCTCTGTCTTCTTGGGCTTCTTACATTCCTCATCATTTGCTCTTGCCTCTCGTTTTCATTTTCTCCACTTTTACTTGCCTTCATTCTGCAAATTCCGCGGCATTGTCTAAAATGTTTACCCATTACATGAAAACAATTTTTAAAATGTTCAATTCAAACCACTGCGGAATGTCCTTCATATATTTGAATAGACCTCGTCGAAAGCTTTAAAACGATACCACGCACAATCGTGTTATACTGACGGCTGCCGAGATATACTGAGTCAAACACGGTGGCACCACCGGAAATATTGTTCATCTCCCCACGCACGGGAAGCAAGGGGAGCATCGCGCGCACGATTTATTGCGTAGTACGTGAATTGGACTCCATGCTGTTTACGAATATGCTAACACCGTTTGTGTGCGGCACGTATTTTTAACGTTATAATGATTTCAATTGGGACCTATTTTTGTCACAGGCGGTCGGTCGTAAGCCGCCCCATGCTATTCGCGGGGTTACGACCTAGTCCTACGTCAAGATCAGATAGAGAGGAGTATCCTTTGAAGATTAGGCGTTGAGCTATCCACACTGCCCCACCTTATCCATCATCTGATTTTTGTAGTTCTCTCTACAAACATATTCATTTTTACCAACACAGTCGTCTCGCGTGCCGAGTGTTCAGAGGGGCGAACTTCGGATCACTCGTCCCAGATGTGACAGGGTTCAAGTCCCGGTTGCGGCACGTATGGTTGATATGTTTTTCTAATGACACTGACCCTCACTCTTTCGTCGAACCAAAGGCACTAAATAGGGATAGGCGACTGCTCAATGCTCATATTCCTTAGATTCGCTCATGGTGGCAGTTAAACCCGAGAAAATAAAGTCTTGTTTACAAGCAAAAACGTTGCATTTTCTCAGTGGATTTTTAAAAGGATGCTGAATTTCAAGTGCAATATATTTGAGGGGCATATGTAGTTCCGTGGGATTTTGAATGCAGGGAAGGTGCGAATACCGTGGTTGCATTGCAAATGCAGCATACAATCATGAACTATCAGGTGTTTTGTCTGCATTTGTGGCAGAGGACGTGTGTGTGACGTCATTAATTCAAGATGGCCGCCGCTACAGATTATTAATCAGAATTTTATCTAGGCGTGTTCAATAAGCAATGCCTCCGCGCAAGTGTCGCCCTCATGTCTTGTTGCTTAGCAACCAGTCAGACGGCAAACGATTCTTTGTACTATTAGTTTAATTTTTCCTGCGTAACATAACTCCGTACCAAAAATAATAATAAGCACACTGGACTAAAAAAGGAGTCACCGCTGGCAGAACTTGCCCAATACGGGTGACGGAACCTTCAGCCTTGATAACAGCATGAAACTGGTGTGGTTGAGACTGCACGAGGTTGTTTATGTATTAAACATCGATTTGCAGCTACTCCTCAAGTTTCTTCCACAACGGTCTGTCTTGTGCCAGTCTATTCTATGTTTTTCCTGCATACTTTCGAATTTTATTCACCCATCTCCCATGTGATTTTCTTCTGGGTCTTTTCCCGTCCCTTGGAATGCAATCTAAAATTTTGCCTGTCCATGGATAGTCTGTCCTTCTGGCAATATGTCCAGCCCATTGCCATTTCAGGAATTTTACTCTGAACATGATGTCTTTTGCACACACATTCCTGAGGATTGGAACAACGCTACAATAATCCTGCTACATAGAAAAGGTAACATTGAGGATCTCAGTAACTACAGACCTATCAGCCTCCTATCAGTGGTTTATAAAATCTTCACTAAAGTTCTTTCACACCGCCTGAAGGTAACACTGGACATGGCTCAACCGAGAGAACAAGCTGGATTCAGGAGTGGCTACAGCACAATAGTTCATATCCACGTACTGAGAGAACTAATTGAAAGAGCGAGGGAATATGAACTTCCATTGTGCATGGCTTTTATCGATTATGAAAAAACCTTTGATTCGGTGAAATCATCAGCACTTACAATGACTCTGAAATCCTGCGGTATTGAAGATGCATACATTAATATTATTAATAACATCAATGAAAATGCAAGTGCAAAGATTCGTCTGTTTGAAAATACAACACACATACATACTGGAAAGGAAGTGAGACAAGGTGACACCATATCTCCGAAGCTCTTTTATGCCACATTGGAAAATGTCTTTCAATCACTGAACTGGGAAAACAAAAAGAAAGAGATTAATGGAGATTATTTAACCCACCTTCGTTTTGCGGATAATGTAGTCATTTTTGCAACTACCCCACCAGAGCTGCAGAGTATGATCCAGGAACTTGCTGACAAGAGTAAAGAAGTGGGATTAAAAATGAACTTTCAGAAGACAAAAGTGATGTTCAATGCTTTTACAAGAAATGAAGATTTATCGATTGATGGAGAAAAGCTGGAGATAACAGACACGTACGTTTATCTTGGACAGCAGATATCAAGTGAGGGTCACATTGATGAAGAAATTAATCGGCGTACAAAACTTGCCTGGAGAGCTTTTGGAAGAAACAGCATAATTTTCAAGAGCAATATGCCATTATGTCTTAAAAGAAAAGTGTTTGATCAATGCATCCTTCCAGTGCTTACGTACGGTGCAGAGACCTGGACCTTAACTAAAAGAGACATACAAAGGCTACAGACAACTCAAAGAGGCATGGAGAGGTGCATGCTTGGTGTAATTAGGAGAGATAACAAGAGGAACTAGCGGATCCGAAAAATGACGAGAGTGGAAGACATCATGATCAGAGTTAAATTTTTGAAATGGCAATGGGCTGGACATACTGCCAGAAGGACAGACCAACGATGGAAAGCCGAAATTTTAGATTGGAATACAAGGGACAGGAAAAGACCCAGAAGAAGACTACATGGGATATGGGTAGATGAAATTCGAAAATATGCGGAATCGACATGGAGGGGACTGGCACAAGACAGACCGTTGTGGAGGAAACATGGAGAGACCTTCGTCCAGCAGTGGAATGATAATGGTTGACAATGATGATGATGATGATATACATAAGTCAACTGTGAACTAGTGAGGAAAGCAACTGAAAACAACCAAAGCCTAAAGATAGCAAAGGGACATCTCAGTAAGGGAAGAAAACAGATTATGGCACTCAGAAAAGAAGATGGTTCTGTAACAAGAGATAGAGGCGAAATTTTGACAAGAGTGAAAGATTTCTACTCCGAATTATATGAAAGGGATGATACATATAGTCCAGACATCATGAACGGTACCAGTACCAGAGTTCTTCCAGTCCTCCCAGCAGAAGTTGCGCATGCAATCAAGAACATGAAGCGGGGAAAAGCTCCATTAGAAGATGGAATTACTATAGACATCATACAAGAAGCAAGTGGAGAAATTGAAACAGTTTCACTCGCTGCCTTAATGAAGGGAAGATTCCTGAGGATTGGAACAACGCTACAATGATTTTGCTACATAAAAAAGGTGACATTGAGGATTTCAGGAACTACAGACCTATCAGCCTCCTATCAGCGGTTTATAAAATCTTCACTAAAGTTCTTTCACACCGCTTGAAGGTAACACTGGACATGGCTCAACCCAGAGCACAAGCTAGATTCAGGGGTGGTTACAGCAATATAGATCATATCCACGTACTGAGAGAACTAATTGAAAGAGCGAAGGAATATTAACTTCTATGGTGCATGGCTTTTATCGATTATGAAAAAGCATTTGATTCGTTGAAACCATCTGCAGTTCAATGGCTTTGAAATCCTGCGGTATTGAAGATGCATACATTAATTTTATTAATAACATCTATGAAAATGCAAGTGCAAAGATTCGGCCATTTGAGAAGACAACACACATAAAAATTGGAAAGAGAGTGAGACAAGGTGACACCATATCTCCGAAGCTCTTTTATGCCACATTTGAAAATGTCTTTCAATCACTGAACTGGGAAAACAAAGGGATAAAGATTAATGGGGATTATCTAACTCACCTTCGTTTTGCTGATGACGTAGTGATTTTTGCAACTCCCCAATCTGAGCTGCAGACTATGATCCAGGAACTTGCTGACAAGAGTAAAGAAGTGGGATTAAAAATGACTTTTCAGAAGACAAAAGTGATGTACAATGCTTTTACAAGGAATGAAGATTTATCGATTGATGAAGAAAAGCTGGAGACAACCGATTCCTACATTGTTCTAGGACAGCAGATATCAAGTGATGGTCACATTGATGAAGAAATTTATCGGCGTATAAAACTTGCCTGGAGAGCTTTTGGAAGAAACAGCATAATTTTCAAAAGCAATATGCCATTATGTCTTAAAAGAAAAGTGTTAGATCAATGCATCCTTCCAGTGCTTACGTATGGTGCAGAGACGTGGACCTTAACTAAAAGAGACATACAAAGGCTGCAGACAACTCAAAGGAGCATGGAGAGGCGTGTGCTTGGTGTAACCAGGAGAGATCAGGAGAGGAACTCGTGGATCAGAAAAATGAAAAGAGTGGAAGACATCATGATCAGAGTTTAATCCCTGAAATGGCAATGGGCTGGACATACTGCCAGAAGGACAGACCATCGATGGACAGCCGAAATTTTAGATTGAATTCCAAGGGACAGGAAAAGACCCAGAAGAAGACCACATGGGAGATGGGTGGATGAAATTCAAAAGTATGCAGGAGTGACATGGAGGAGACTGGCACAAGACAGACCGTTGTGGAGGAAACTTGGGAAGACCTTCGTTCAGCAGTGGATTGATAATGGTTGATAATGATGATGATGATGACGATATATATATATATACATTGGTGGAAGCTGCCGGAACCCAACGTATACAAGTAAATGCTATAAACATATAAACCTTTAATATGCACAAACCCATTCGCAGTAGCTATAAAACTATATAAGGAAATTTCTTTATTAAACTTTAAAATGAAATCCTGGCATTTAGGTGAAGTCAGAGCTGTTTTGTTTATTCAGATACGAAAAATTCATACAAGATAGCGTCATTAATTGAAATGTACAATTAAATGCGAAATGTTTCATTCAAAAAAATGTTCCCTTTGTTTTGGTGTCGAATCGCTCCCGGAACGGGGCTCCGCTGCGTGTGCGTCTAATGAAAAGGAAAGAATAACTGTGTTGAGTAAAGAAATAAAGCTTTTCTATATTAAAACAGAAACTCTTCGAAACCATTCTCTAAAGCGAATAAAAAAAATTCATTTTAAGTGTTTTTAAAAATAGTTTTACTGATTTTGAGATCCAGAGCACAGACGACCATTTCCATGAAGTATAATCAGTGATCATGGCAGATGGGAAAACATTCAAGCGGGACAGACTGACGTCTATTACGTATTAAAGTGGAAATGCATTAGCAAAAGGCATTTTCACGGCTCCTGTTTAGTCTCGTACTGGGGATAGGGGATCTAGTACACTAACAACTCTTAAAAAGTAGGCTTTCTGCGTTTGCAATTCCAGGGTATGCATTACAATACTATTTTTTTTATAATAGTTTATGGGTGAGAAAGGGTTAAATCTACGGCTACAATGGCTGATTTAAGGACTAACAGCATAATGACAGTAATCACGTGAACTTCTTTACACTTTCGCTGGCATTGTGGTCGACATCATCATCAAAAATGGTTTGGATATTTCAAGAAAATTCCTTTTTGAGAAGAATTCTCTTGAAATATCCAGACCCACCGTTTTATTTTGGTTAACTAAAATTAGGGGAAACATGAATTAAGGCAAACACGAATTAAGGGAAAGCTTGACACGGGCAAACAGGAATTAGGGCAAACAAGATTTAGTTCAAACGTGATACGGGCAAACGAAATTAGGGGAAATGAGAATTCGTGTAAAAGCGATTTCGGGCAAACGTAATTGGGGTAAACTTGATTAGGGCAAACGTGAATTTGGGGAAACGATATTTAGGGCAAATGTGATTAAGGCAAACGAAATTAGGTTTGTTGGTTGGTATTTTATGGCGCAAGGGCCTCGAAGGCCAAAGAGCGCCAACGAAATTAGGGAAATGTAATTCGGGTAAAAGCGATTTCGGGAAAACGCGATTGGAGTAAACGTGATTAGAGCAAACGTGAAATAGAGGAAGGTGAATAGGGAAATCGAGGCTATGCGGGATTATTTTGGTGTATATTTTTCGTATAAATTCTAATGAACGCAGTATTGAGATCATTTAAATATGAAAAATAATCTAAGGATTATAATAGAAATTAAGTAAAACTAGGAAGACCAATCTGAAATTCGCTGATATATTTGATATTCGCGAAATTACAGAAAACCCCCTAAAATTGGTGAAATAAATAGCGGAAATTCGCGCCGCCAAACAATTACTTGCCGTCCATAAGCAGTCGCCAGTCCCTAACTTGGAGTCATTGGGTAGGGAAAAGATCTAGGGCTGTAAGACAAACACACACCGCACCTTATCGGGACCTGAACCCGTGCCCACTTGGACAAATGGTCAGAAGCTAGCACTTAGACCACTGAACCACTCGGGCGGCATGCATTATATTGCAACAAGATTTTAATCTCTAGCTTCTCTCATTTTACGTCAACTATTTATGTGAATCATGGCGTACACATTGCTACCTTTATTCTTCATTACCCTTATGTAATAATTTCCGCGATCACTCACAGTTTCTTTCTGGCTCTGAGTTTCCTTGATTTTTTTCCAAGAGTTAAGAAGGATTCTTAATTTTTTCGTTCGGTCTCTGCCTCTTCATTGTTTTCAATTATAATAATTTGTGAAGGAGCATTTATTCTTGCCTTTTTTTTCCATTGAGAACTTAGTTTTTCAGTTGAGTTATATCCAATCTTTTTTGAGATCTTTCGAAAGCACACTTTTTCAGCCTGGTTTAGATCAAAGCTACTGCTGGATTTTCATCAGAATCAGTTTTAGCACCTCCTTAGGTCTCTGTTGTTTTAACGCTCAGATGTAGTTGATCTTGTTGTGCACAAACATATGTCGACACCATCAGCAATATAATCCCGTGGGAAAATCCTTCTTGCGTGGAAATTAAGAAACGTGCTTCTCGTTACGAGACTTTCTCTTGACAAAACTGAAAAAAAATTATCCCAACGTTCGTTACATGATCCTAAACCAAGCAAGGACAACTTCCGATTTTAGAGTTAAAATCCCTTTTGCGACAGTTAATCTGAATTTTTTTGTTGAAGAGCTTTTTTAACGTGGCTGAAGAAACGTTCGAAATGTCTTTCTATATCATCACAAGTTGAAGCATAAACCTGATTTTAGTTTATGTTAACTGGTTTTTCTTGTAGAAGTACAAGAATTACTCTGCCAGATATCGGTAAATAGTTTCTAACTGATTTTCAGACTTGCTCGTTGACTATAATTCCTACTTCATCCCGACGATATGGGACGTCATTGCTAGCGTAAAAGATGTGGTGATTCTCAACACTGTACTATCCAAGTCCCGGCGTGGACATTTCACTAATTTCCAACATCTCAATTCCCTCTCCTTCAACTTCATTGAAGCCATTTAAATATTTTTAAACTTTGTGCTTAATTCGAACATTTGAGGCAGCAATCATCATGATGAACAGCCAGGAGATTCATTGCACCCTCTGACCATGAATGGTCCGAGGGTGAAAGACGGCAGGAACTTTATGTTTTTCACTTATGACGATGAATTTCCTAAACAGTATAATAAAGTGGTTTTCCGCTGACTTAACCTACCGTTTGTATTTGTTTTGTTTGTTTTATGAAAAATTTTGTTGCCTCTTATTATGCTTTCTGCACCGAACATCACAGAACGTCATAGCGATTCCTACTGATCCAACTGTACATTACGACAGTCCATTTCTAGGCCGCACAGGGGATATTCTTGTTGCACCGTAGTCTCGTAATACTTAGTACTGTTGTCCTCTGCTGGAAATGTTTATCAACTTGGAAAGTCGGGAATCAAAGATTAGAAAAGACTTTTAAGTTTACGAATCTTCACCTCTATGATTTTGCTGGACATGTTGGAATGACTTGCACGTATTGGATAGCCTTATCAGGATAAATCTCTCCCCACTTACTTCGCTCATTCTTCCCAGTGACTCCCACTTCCTACAATGATACAACGGACATGAGGAGGATAGATGTTACGAATTACATGTAACCAATATAACGTAAACGTATTTTCGTACTGATACGTTATTTTAAAAACATAACCATACGATGAAATAGTTCCTAAATTAAACCTTAACGGCCAGACGAAACATTGATACAGAAGTCAAACTTACGGAAATGATGCTTTATTTCTCCAGCACAGATATAGCACTTCACGATAACAAATCAGTATCCACATTCCCCATTAAACGCTCCACACACCACACACCACAAGCAACTGTTGTATCGTAGTTTATATCTCTCGTTCTTATCTAATAACAGGCATACGTCACGTTCATTCCACCTCAATTATGTTGCCAACAGTATTTATTTGAGAGAAAAGATATCAACGTTAAGTGTGAAGTATAACTGAGAACAAACTCAAGATTTGCATAGGGAAAGAAACTGAAAAGGAAAGTTAATTTACAATGTAGGTCACACCAAACAAAGTTTAAATAATAAATTGTTTTTTCTACGGAGAGTGCTAAGACTTATTGCTAATCCAAAAGTGAATATTTTAGTGATCAACAAGTAACTTCTGATCAATTATTTCTTGTTTAAAAAAGACAAATTATGTAGAAAAGAAAGAACGGAAGATACATGTTTTTAAAGCTTTACCGGGAGCAAAACAACTTTCTTCCGAAAGAGATCTTGAATACAAACTCCATGGAGCACGTAATGTGACATTCAGACAAAACATAATCATAACTGCAGTCTTCACAAAAATATAAGATACTGTATGTGCACCGAAGGAAAGGCAAAAAAGTGCCATGTACTCTACGTTTTAAAAGATCGAAAGATACAAAACAGGTATTTATGTACAAGACAATAGGTTAAACATTCCACCACTACTCTGTGCGATAGATCATTACATTATCAAATAGCACCATGTTTAAAACACGATACCATTTATCAATTTTTGTCACTTTCATGTAAAATGCTGTTAATGGGAAACGGAAGCCCTGAGTATGTCCGGAAGCGACAGGGTTAAAACTGTCAAGGGAAGTCACTGTTTCTATAACCGCAAACGTTCAATTTGTTTTCTGTTGTGCGCTTTTTTCAATCGAAGTGCTGTTTTGCAAATTTGTTTTTATGGGCACAATGACCTCTCTAAGATGAAGCTTTTTTTTTAAACGCCCCTCATCTCCCCAAAAAGAAAGGAAAAACATTTGTTTCAATAATAATAGGTAATATTCAGTATCTGAAATCAAAGTGCAGTTCCGTTCCTACATTTTCGTTCTGTTCATGCTCTGCATAATGCACTGAGCAGCCAGATGACAACACGTTACAGGAATTCTAAGCTGCTAATTTTCATGCTAGAGTTGAAAAATACATACAGTTATGTGAAGAGTATGTTTTGCAGAATGCGTAGTCGTAGTATGCCACACTTCAATACAGATCAAGATCAGAAATAAAATTGCTGCCTCTGTACTCCTGTATATTCCACATAGTATATGATTATTACCTTCAATTTTTCCAAAATCAATAGCTGTCTGAAGGCACATTCCGCCCCGGTGGCGCAATGGTTTAATCCAGTTTTCCGCAACCTTTTTCTATTAGCGGTATACCATGAATTATCCATGACTCAACACGGCACACCAAAATATTAATCCACTTAAAAACGTATGATATGACACTATTAATATAAATATATAATGTAATCAACCTATTATTATTATTATTATATTATATTATATTATATTATATTATATTATATTATATTATATTATATTATTATGTTATTATATTTTATTATTATACAGACATCGACTCGTGCATTTATTAACAATTTATGAATTTTAATTCACTGTAGAAAATACAAGAAAACACACTTTTCTATTACTATTAAAGTAAATAATTCTACTCATACGTTCAATGTGATAATTGCGCCTTCTTAGCTGCCTACACAGGCGGCTGATCCGTGGCAGAATCGTTGACAATGTAAGTCTCATTTCTTCATCGACGGATTTGAGTCTCTTCCTCTTTGATGTTTTAATTTCAGTCAACGTCGAGAAGCCCAGTTCACACAAATATGCAGTTGAAAATGGCAATAAGACATTAATTGCCATCTTGAAGGTAGCCAGTTATTCAGTCCTTATTGCCAACTAAAATGTGTCCAAAGGCACTTAGAGAAGTTTTAATTTCAATGTTCTGTGTGCTTTTAAATCTGCGAGTTTCTATTGTATATTAATCGGAAGAGGTTTTAAATTCGCAACGAATGGATCACGAACCCAGTCGAAATCTTGAACACTCTCTCCAAAATACTTCTTGAGCTTCTTCTGCAATATTTCTAAATGTTCTTAAATTAAATCCATCACCCCTTTACTACCGTCAGCAAGTGGGCATACAGTCGGGAACAACTCAAACGTTACATTTTCAATTTTCTGTATCCACAAAGTCAACTTATTCACAAATCCTTGAATCTTATCCATACTAGTCAGAATATTTTCGTTCCTACCTTGCATTTTTCTGTTCAGCTCATTCAAGAGTGTGAAAATAGCAGAACGATATGCCTTACACACTCATTCATCATCTGCAAATAAATTCACGTACTCATGCCCTCAACAGACAAAACCCCCGCTTTAAGTTCAAATATTCGCGTTAACACTTTTCCTGGTGATAACCACCGTACTTCTGTATGTTGCATTAGTGCAGTGTGTTCTGATCCCATCTACTGACACAAAACGAAAAAAGCCGCGAATTTAGGGACTGCGATTTCATGAGGTTCACGACTTTTACTACTTCGTCCAGCGCAACTTTCAGAAAAGATGGTAAAGGCTTAGCAACAAAGACTTCGCGGTGAATGAGACAATAATCACATCGTATGTTAGGATTTACTTCGCGTACTTTAGCTACAAATCCTTTCACTCGGCCTGTCATAGAAGCGGCTCTGTCTGTACAAACACTAATGCAATCCCTTCATTTTAATTCATTATGGAACACCTATTTATTAGTCACATGAAATATTTCTTCACCGGTGGCTCGCTCGGGAAGTTTTTTGCAAAAAACGAAATTAGTTGCAATTACATCTCCATCGATGTAGCGAATGTAGGCAAGCAGTTCTACGTGGCATCTAATATCGGTGGACTCGTCGATCTGAAGTGAGAACTTCTGACAGCTCCTGATTTTCTGTTTCATAATGTCTTCAATGTCTCTGGATATGTCACTAACTAGGCGACTGATTGTGTCAGCAGAGAGAGGAATTTTAGAAATTTCACTAACAGCTTCTGAGCCCAGGACTATTTTCACCATCTCTTTACAAGCAGGGATTAACAACGTTTCAGCTATTGTGTGTTGTTTTTTATTTTGGTCTTTACGATAAGTTCGGCTACCTTATAGCTAGCTTCCTGTACTCTTTCCAAAACACATATTGTCGCAGTCATGAACGTTGCATGTGTTTTGTTTTGTTCCAATAACCGACGAAAATAATTGATGTTTTTGCTTGACAGAAAAGAATGTTTTGTTGACAAATGTCGTTTCAATTTACTGGGAACCACAGCAGCATTACTGTTTTTCACCACCAACCATACACTCGGTAATTGGGCATATATATTTTATTACCACACAAAAAATAAAAAATAAACCGTAAGATAAAAAATTATCACTATACTGCCGGTGAAATAATTTCTGTTTCTTTTTTCGGGCTCGATGCTTTCACTACTTGCACTCGTGGACGGAACACTCCGTACAAGGAACTTGTCCATTTTCAAAAAATTAAATAGTTTAATAGTAATACAAAATACTAGCAAGACCTACTAACAATCACAATTTTCGGACTACTTCAGAGCTCAGCTGTGATAGAACTGAAATAATTGTAAGACGCGGGACCTATACTGTTCAAAGGGAAGAAGGGACACATATATCGACTTATTTAAAATAAAGTCTAACAATGTGTGGGTGCATCGGTACAGGAAAAATAATAAATTTGAAGAAGCACTAACAAACAGGGTCAAATGCCAAAACAACGTAATAAAATAATAAAAGGCAGGTAAAGTTTTGGTAATCCTCGTACTTTTAGGGGAAAACGTACACAGAACATGCAGCAGGTGTAACAAAGAAGCCGAGTAGCGCAACGGAAGAGGCGAGAAATCCAAATACAGTATATCAATAAGCAAAACTACGATATAACAACAACTATGATTAAATAATTTACATTTAATTTCTTAGAATACATAAAAATTCGCGGCATGTAATAAAGAATAAACAAGCATGATCTTATTTAATCATTGCAGCGGCAGAGAATGAAATACAAGCATATGAAACTAGGATAAAATTAAAAAATAAAACTCGACAATTAATTTCTTACAATAGGATAATGGGTAAAAGTTTGCGTCACATCTTCCACCTTGCGGGGATACACCGGTTGCGGAACACTGGTCCAACCCTGGTTTCTGGGCATTCGTCCGAGATGGGTCCGGGTTCGAATCCCGTTGAGGCATGGATGTTGTGTTTGTCTTACAGCCCTAGCTCTTTCTTTCCCTTCCCTGTAAGAAGTGGTTCTAAATTAACGACGGAAGACTACATCATCATCATCATTGTCAACAATTATCAATCCACTGCTGGACGAAGGTCTCCCCAAGTTTCCTCCACAAAGGTCTGTCTTGTTCCAGTCTCCTCCATGTCACTCCTGCATACCTTCGAATTTCATCCACCCATCTCCCATGTGGTCTTCTTCTGGGTCTTTTCCTGTCCCTTGGAATCCAATCTAAAATTTCGGCTGTCCGTCGATGGTCTGTCCTTCTGGCAGTATGTCCAGCCCATTGCCATTTCAGGGATTAAACTCTGATCATGATGTCTTCCACTCTTTTCATTTTTCTGATCCACGAGTTCCTCTCCTGATCTCTAATGGTTACACCAAGCACACGCCTCACCATGCTCCTTTGAGTTGTCTGCAGCCTTTGTATGAGACATTTCAGTTAAGGTCCACGTCTCTGCACCATACGTAAGCACTGGAAGGATGCATTGATCAAACACTTTTCTTTTAAGACATAATGGCATATTGCTCTTGAAAATTATGCTGTTTCTTCCAAAAGCTCTCCAGGTAAGTTTTATACGCCGATTAATTTCTTCATCAATGTGACCCTCACTTGATATCTGCTGTCCAAGATAAACGTACGTGTCTGTTATCTCCAGCTTTTCTCCATCAATCGATAAATCTTCATTTCTTGTAAAAGCATTGAACACCACTTTTGTTTTCTGAAAGTTCATTTCTAATCCAACTTCTTTACTTTTGTCAGCCCGTTCCTGGATCATACTCTGCAGCTCTGATGGGGTAGTTGCAAAAATGACTACGTCATCACCAAAACGAAGGTGAGTTAGATAATCTCCATTAATCCTTTATCCCCTTGTTTTCCCAGCTCAGCGACTGAAAGACACCATCCAATGTAGCATTAAAGAGCTTCGAAGATATGGTGTCACCTTGTCTCACTCCTTTTCCAACTTTTATGTGTGCTGTATCCTCAAACAGCCGAATCTTTGCACTTGCATTTTGATAGATGTTATTAATAATATTAATGCATGCATCTTCAATACCGCAGGATTTCAGAGCCATTGTAACTGCTGATGGTTTCACCGAATCAAAAGGCTTTTACATAATCGATAAAAGCCATGCACAATTTAAGTTCATATTCCCTCGCTCTTTCAATTAGTTCTCTCAGTATGTGGATATGATCTATTGTGCTGTAGCCACTCCTGAATCCAGCTTGTTCTCTCGGTTGAGCCATGTTCAGTATTACCTTCAAGCGGCGTGAAAGAACTTTAGTGAAGATTTTATAAACCACTGATAGGAGGCTGATAGGTCTGTAGCTCGTGAGATCCTCAATGTCACATTTTGTATGTAGCAAAATCATTGTAGCGTTGTTCCAATCCTCAGGAATCTTCCCTTCATTAAGGCACCGAGTGAAAATTTGAGCGAGTACTGTTTCGATTTCTTTACTTGCTTCTTGTACAGTATGATGTCTACAGTAATTCCATCTTCTCCTAGAGCTTTTCCCCGCTTCATGTTCTTAATTGCATGTGCAACGTCTGCTGGGAGGACTGGAAGAACTCTGGTACTGGTACCTTTCATGATGTCTGGAGTACATGTATCATCCCTTTCATATAATTTGGAGTAGAAATCTTTCATTCTTGTCAAAATTTCGCCTCTATTTCTTGTTACAGAACCATCTTCTTTTCTCAGTGCCATAATCTGTTTTCTTCCCTTACTGAGATGTCCCTTTGCTATCTTTAGGCTTTGGTTGTTTTCAATTGCTTTCCTCACTAGTTCACAGTTTAATTTCCTTACGTCTTCAGTGATACTTTTTCGTACTGTCTTGCATAGCTCTATATATTCCACTTTGGAAGTCGCATCTTCTTTAGTTGTCCTCATCTCTCTTCTTTTTTGCATCAACATTTTGGTTTTCCTGATATTTTGTTCACACGCAACTTGTTCTTAGACCCAGCTAATTTTGTTGCTGTTTCCATAAGAGCTTTGGTTACTTTTCTGTTAACTTCAGAAATATCCACTTCTTCCGATGTTAGGCCTTCTAAAGCAGAGAATCTGTTCTTCAGTTCCAACTTGAAGGTATTATGGTGTTTTTTAAGGTTGGTTATGTCAATACATTTTGTTTGTCTTATGAGCTTGCCACGTTCGAGTTCAGTGTTGAGATGCATCTTACATCTCACTAATCTATGGTCACTATTTGTGTTGAACTTGTTTAGCACACTGCAGTCTTCTATGACGAATTTTGTGTTACACATAATAAAATCAATTTCACTTGTCGTTCCATTTGGATGTCTCCATGTCCATTTCCTGTGTGGCTTTTTCTTGAAAAAGGAGTTCAAGATGAAAAACCCTGATGTTTCTGCAAATTCAACGAGAGTATTTCCACGCTTGTTTCTGTTGCCGTGACCGAATTTACCTACTGAAGTTTCATTCTGTTGCAGTTGCCCTAATTTTGCTTTGAAATCTCCCATAATTATCTTCAAATGTTGCTTACCTTTATTATTTAGATGACGTATTTCCTCATAAAATTCTTCAATTTCTTCTTCAGAATGACTTGTGGTGGGTGCATAAGTTTGAATTATCTGAGCCTGGTATCTTCTTCGAGAGTTGGATAACGAGTCGTGCAACTCTGTCAGAGGAACTTTCAACTTCTAAAACGTTATCCTTTAGTTTCTTGTTTATCATAAATCCAACACCACTAGTTCTGCCAGTATCTGTCCCACGATAGTAGAAGAGATGTCCACTTTTCAGTTCAATGAGATCTTCTCCTTTTCTCCTTACCTCACTTAGCCCGACGATGTCCCATTTGATCCTTTGTAGTTCCTCTTCCAATTCAAGAAGCCTTGAATCAGAAGATAGGGAGCGTCCATTATACGTAGCCAAGGTCAGCATCAGATGGCAGCCTAGTCCGGTTCTCTGGGGATTCTTAGCACCCTCTGCCTTCATGTAGCATTGGCCAGGTACATTCCAGCTGCCGGAGACTGAGGGCCAAGATTTAAATTGTGGAGTCATTTTGGAGGGGTTTGGCCATAACTCACCACGCTGGCCAAGCGGGTTGTTGAGTGTGGGATAGCATTTCCTCTAATCCCGATGGTATAGTTATACCGCTATTGGTGGTTGTCAGAGCCAGTTTAGTGGGAACAGGATGCACCACGAGAAGGCTGGGTTGACATTTGTCAAGGAGAGGCTGTGATGTTACGCATCACCTGACCTTACATCCCTATTTATAGCCTACTTATAGCCCATCAAGTTCCTCATGGTGGACATTAAACCATCAAACCATAAACACAGAAAAAGACATGACGTCTTTTTGAGACGAAAGTGGGTTTTCATGTGGGAGAAATGCGACAGGAAGGGAATACTTGCATTCATGATAAAGCACTGAGATATGTTTCAGAATTTCAGCGGTAATCTTGGACAAAACTTTAATGATAACAAACGTGACTTTGCATTCGCAGTTGATAGTATGGATTCACTTTTACATTAGATCTACAAGTTTAAGCATGGCTCTTAATATTTCAGCCAACTACAAACCACTCTTGTGTTTGCTGTTGTGATAATCTCGCATGACAGTTTAACGACCATTTCCTCTTCACTATGCTCATATAATTACGGAAGTGTTAGAATTGCAAACGGCCTGACCCAGTAGGTGTTAGATAAAGTAACCTTTTTCTGTCAGCGGTGAAGTCCATAGTGTTGCTGATTTTCAGCAAACCTAATTTTCTTCCGCTGTTAATTTCAATTAACTCGAAGTTCAAAATCACTGTACAAGAAGATATAGAGTAAGAAATGAATGTGTTTCTTGAAGGTTTCGTAATCTATACTCTCCAGTTCTCCAGAAAAAATATATCCGACCCGTATGTTTCAACCCAGGTGATCCCATTGGTATATGTAAAATTTGTGCTTTTTGTTCCTTACAGGACATTTTCTGACTTAACGATTCTTAGTCTGAGTTATTGCAATCATTCGTTTCTAATATTCCTTTTGTTAAAACAACAACTTTCATGCTCCAATAATTCATGACACTTGCTGCACAAAGAATGTATTGATTTCTATAAATGATGATTCATTTTTAGAAAATAGCACTTGTGGTCGTTGATATAGCTTCACTCTGACGAAGCTGAAGTAATTATTTGTCCACTGCTGAAGGCCATGGATATTACTGATGGCCTTGGACAAAACCTTTCTATTATTCAAATTAGCTAATTGAATAAAATGGAAATTAAGTAAATCTCCTTGTCTTCGACGGTTTCAGCTGCGGCAAAATAACATATTTGATTCGAATTATTAAAACATTTTGGGTGATTCTAGTTTGATCTAGCACTACTGTGTCGTCCTCGTAAGATTCCTCCAATTGCCCATATAACTTGAAACCAAGGTTCTTTACTATGTTTTCCATTTATATGGAATCGTACGCGTCCCGTTTGATGCTAGGATTATTATATTATAGCCTTTATAATAGCGGTTGTCTCTGAAATCGATTGACTGTTGTCAATGAGTGTGGAAGAATGCAAGAAGAATTGCCTTATGAGCTTTGTTTTTCCTTTCAGATAATTCCATTTTGCATCAGGGTGCATAAAATGGGCGAAGTCAGTGCTTACTGGACAATCTGGAAGTATATTCTGGGGAAAATTGAAAAACTTCTCTACATAGGCTTGACGAGAACAGCCAACAAACGCTCGAGATAATAGAACGAAGGAGAATTCCTATACAACCGCTACAGGTATTTCAGCTCCTTGCCGTACGCATTCCGACAGTCACAAGGAAATTATATTTGTGTTATGTCTCCTAGATCATTTTTAAAGGCAGGTAATAAGCTGTCAGTGGAACTCACATGAATGACACCTTGATATAGGAATACTTGATCGGATTCTGGCTGACTCATGAGGTAAACTTCTTGCCGAGACTTTTTATTTCGCCACACATAGTGTATCATCATTTTGATTCCACGCATTATTGTAGACTGATATTTCTAGAGGGGTTTAATATTCTGCAAAGAACTCATCAAAGTAGGTAACCTGAATGGCTCGAACATATTGTTTTTGCATCCCAAGTCGAACTTTATATAAACCTTAAAATATGATTACTAAAGGAAAATTAACATACAAATAAAAAGATTTTTGACCCATTAGGGGAGAAAATGCATTAGAAAATCTCATAAGATACAATGCTAACAAGCGTATTTCAGAATCCTGTCAGATTACATGCAACAATCAAGAAATTGTTAGATTAACTCATAAAATAATCAGATAATGGGGCACACAGAGAAAATAGAAGTCAACTTCTCGTAATGCGACCATTTACAACAGTAATCAGAGATACAAAAAGCTTTCCAGGAAGATTGATATGCTTGCAAAATTTCCTGAAGGCTATTCATTTTGAACCCGACCTGCATCCGTAAATGGAGACGGTATGCAAATCAGGCTGCCTATCTGCCTGCGTATGATTTAGAAATTAGGATGCAATGTCTCACGCGCATAATGTAGAAATTATGGTTGATGGGTGATATGCATAGATCACTTCTTTAATCAAAACACAAAGAAATAAACAAAGGACGTACTTTGATTAGAGCAAACAATTGATAGATTCGGCATGCCCTGTTCAAACGAAACGCAATATAATAAACAATATACAAAGAAGGCTGTACAATATTACGGTACACAAACGCATGAGCGACGTTACCAATTTCTCTACAGCGCTAACACAAGCATGCGTACAACAATCCGAAACAATTTAGCAAAGTAGGCACGAGACCTCTGTGCAGAAATCACCAGAGCGCAGCAAAAGTTCGCCAGTTATTGATAGTTACATACATGTTTTTCTACACTTTAACAGAATCAGCGGTAGCGGATATTTGGACAATAAGGGAAATGTTTTTTGCAGGGGAATGCTGTTATGAACATCTGAAATAAAGAGTTTCGAAGTAGCGGGAGGCTATTTGGCAAAGAACGGATGCCCGGGAAACGCTGGGTGTTGTGGTTCGAAACCATCGGCGTTGACAAGATAAAGGAAAATTTGTGATATTGCAACAAGCAACTGCTGAAGTGTGGCAACATTAGCTGGATTGCATGAAAGAGTGAAATTCCCACTGAAATAGCACACAGCAATATACACCGTCGATACTCACTGAAGAGCTGACGTATAGTAATTATTCCATGTGATTTCCACAAGTGATAGTAAAAGAAAACTGATTTGGTAGAACGTAGCAGTGGAGAACAAAATAATAGTTCTTGTAATAAAATTGCTGCGCACTCGAGAAAAGGAGGTAAAATTCGTAGAAAAAGCCGAAAATTTGAAGCAATTTTGGAAGTAGTCAGTTATATTATTGGGAACATAGTATATCATGTAATTTTAAGAAAACGAGTACCGTCGAAGTTGGCATTCCGTCCTGCATTAGGGAGAATAGAAATCATGAGAAGCCAGATAAATTTGACGTGATATAGTAATAATTGGAAAAGCTTGAAAATTGTTTTCAATCAATTTAAATTATTATCCTGCACAACGAAAAAGTGGAGAAATCGTTTGAGTATACGCCCAGTTAACATGGTCGCATGCACAATTCATTAATTGCATTTTAATAGCAGTAACTAAACTCTGTCATGGACATAGAACCTTGTAAACATGTCAACACAGGGATTTGATGAATGACCACTCTTCCACGAGGGAATTCCGTATCATGTATGGAGAGCCCTATCTTGATGCATTTCTGTAAATGGATTTCAGAGAATTGCTTGATCGCTTAGATGTCAAAAACGTTTGACATATGAATGATCGTGATGCTGACCAGTGTGGCATCGACTCTTCAACCGGTCTGACAAAAGACCGAATCATTCCTGTTTATCTAATGTAGCTCCGTAGGCATTTGGATAATGGGTATACGCTTGTTCGATTATTGAGAATTCTTCATTTGTACGTTTTGTGATTGCTATTTAATCTTCGTATGCCGTTATAAAATCCTATGATAATGCTCCTTTGGGGAGGCTATTTGATATCCAGGTGAGAACAATCCTTGGCCTGGGTAATGTACGATGGGATTGAAGTTTAGAGAAATGACCTGCGCCAACATAAGAGGCATTCCAAATATGTTCTTCTTCTGAATGGAATTGCTGCAGAGATGATTCGTCCGCAGTTGGTATGAACATAAATCTTCTGATAACGATGACTTATAATATCGGAAGAGAAATCAAAACGGAGAACTGAAGGAAAATAGCTAGTATAAATCCTGCCAACTGCCTGCTTTTGATTTGTAGAAAAGGTACTGAATTATTCATTGTGACGGTTCACAAGGGTAATTATATGACGAATGATGTTTATATTATCAGAAACAATGGGGTGAGAAATTGTGATGTTCAGTTTAGATGCACAATGGTGAGTAAAACATAATTTACACGTTGACAAATAATGCTGGCCAACATTTTCTAACAAGGGCTACAGGTCTAATTGCTATAAGCAGTGGTCCATCCTTAACTTGGAAAGGTATAGGGCCAGTGCTGTAAGGAAAACACACCATCCATGCCTCTCCTGGAACTCGAATCCAGACCTACCGCTAACAACAAGCCAGAAATTTACATCTCTGACCAATTGGCCAATCATTCTGCCATTTCCGAAGAAATGGGGTAATAACCCGGTTTCGCCTTCTGATATCAAAACTGGCAGGGTGTTGAAAAAAGTTCGTTTCGTGCTGATAAATATCAATATCAAATGGTTATACCGTTTTTCACACGATAAAAACACAATAGGAGCACAATCTTTACGAGTTAAAAATAACTTTACTAAAATCTTAAAATAGGTACGGGTTAAAAACAACGACCGGAGATCCTTCGAGCTCCACAATGGGCTCATCTTCAGATTTTCAATATCAAAGAATGTCTGTGCACGGGCTAAAAAATATCACAATAGATCATATCTTCGTAATGACGTGTCAACGCACATTTAAAAATCTATTAGGAAAATCGATAGCATGCAGAATGAGGAATACAGTAATGTGGTTATGTGAAGGCATTGTCTTCTAAATTGGAACTCTGGTCCCCCTGAAACAGCATTTTCCAGGCGTGCGGGATGACATGTGGAGTAGAGTCATTACAACATACATGTACTTGAGCAAAGATACACAAACTTTCGGTAAATAAGAGTGATGACGCGATGGAAGGTGTGGTAAGAATTTCAGCTTCACTCCATACAGGATAATATGTTCCACTATGAATTACACGTGCTAAAGCAATAGTCATAGCTCCGTTCAAATGTTATATGTGCTTTCTGCCAGGACGGTTTTTAAATTACGTCATGTAGGACCTTTATACATTTTTAAATCCTCGTTGTTTGTCCACAGCTT
Organism: Macrothele yani; assembly: GCA_039090855.1. NCBI lineage: Eukaryota > Metazoa > Arthropoda > Arachnida > Araneae > Macrothelidae > Macrothele > Macrothele yani. Next base: position 75,396,004 of record CM077007.1, on the reverse strand, counting down.
TCAATGGGATGCTATAAACTCCATGTTTTTCATCCATTTTAATGGGTCTCGCGAGTAAAAGCCGTCTTTGTGCGAATAATTGAAAGTAAAATAAAACTTGGCTTAGCTTAAATCAAATTAACTCATATTATGAGACATCAATTTAATAAAACCTTATGATATTTTAAAAACAGATTAAAAGACATGAGTACTTTCGGGCCATCACATGGCCCATCTTCAGATGGAACAGCCAAATTGACAAAATCCGGATAATACATACACACACATGAACACGTCAAAGTCGGTTGTTGTACATATATGCAAAGAAGGAAGACATTCCTCCTGGCACATTATCACACGGTTACGGGTAATTCAAAGCCCCTGGGATTAGAGTTAATTAATACCTTATAGGCATTGGGGAGCTCATAAGGCATATAGTCATTACAACAAATATTTTGTGAGTAAAAAATGAACATGCTCTCAGTAAGAAACAGTGTGCTACGAATTGTATGGGTAACCAGAATTTTAAAATTTTCCCAGTCCGGATATAAAATCCCTTCTGTAACTTTCCTAGCATGTGCTGTGTTGGTACCTCCTGTCTGAATATTATATTTATGTTCCTTAACCCTGCAAGGCAAATTCCGTCCGGTCGACCTTATGTAGACAGATTGAGTAGTTCCGAAAACATCTTTTAATGGAACATAATAGACACCCCATCTTTGTAAAATATCCGTCGGGGTCCTGTCTTTCTAACAAGTGGTAGGATATTAAAGGAGCGAGTGCCGAAATCAATCCAAATTTCCGGCAAATGTTACGAAGAGGTTGAGTAATTGAAGGAATGTAATCGATGAAAGCAATGAAACGAAATGGTGTGCGCAAAAATGGTTGTAATGTTTGGTTGTATGCAAGGTTACTTTTAATTCGGGAATGGATCCGGTTAGTAACGTATTCAGGATATCCAAATTGGGAGGCAAACGACGACCCATTGTAGTTCTGCAACGCGTGCAGTGTGCCGCCCCGGTGACGCAGTGGTCTAAGCGATGGCCTCTGATCATTCGTCCGAACGGGGTATGGGTTCGAATCCCGGTGAGGCATGGATGTTGTGTTTGTCTTACGGCACTGGCTCTCTCCCTTCCCTGGAACCAGTGACCCTAAATTAGGGACGGGTGACTGCTTATAGCCCATTGAGTTGCTCACGGTGGTCGTTAAACCTCCAATCAAAAAAAAAAAAAAAAAAAAAACGCGTGCAGTGCTAGTTGAGGAACGGGTGTAGGCTCTACGAATGAAAAAGTGAAGGGACGTTAACTTTTGGTTTTGCGGATGATTAGAGGAGTGTGGAATCATAGTTGGGGTACAGGACGGTTTTCTATAAACAGCAAAGCGCAATGGTAAAACCTGGTTTGGATGACGGGTAATCCTAATATCAAGAAACGGGAGTTTTATGTCTTGTTCGATTTCTAGGGTAAATTGAATTGACGGAAATTGTGAAGAGAAAGAATTCGCGAATGCTTGTAATTCAGGTAACGAGTGGGGTCAGAGTAATAAGATATCGTTTACATACCTGAGAAACAAGAGAGGTTGGTGGGGATAAGAAGTCAAAAATGTATTTTCAAGGTACTGCATGAAAATGTCGGCTAAAATGCCAGAAAGCGGTGATCCCATGGCCGCGCCATCGGTTTGGCGATAAATTTTATCTTGGAATTGGAAATAGGACCGTTTTTTAAAAAACCGAAGCGCATTCATTATGGCTGAAATCTCAGTAAGTGGATGCCCTAAGGAATGAAGTTGATTTTCTGTAATCTGATGTGTGAATTCAACAGGTACATTGAGGTAGAGTGACACCATGTCGAGGGAAACTAGAATGAATGGTTTAGCCTGGGTTGGAAGATTTGAAAGTTTTGAAACAACTTGGGTAGAATTCTTTATAGAGTAATGGGAGTCCTGAACCAGATGTGTATTTTGAAAGGGTGGCTTCGTGGGGTCTTGTAGGACTAGACCTTCCAGAGACAAGTGGCCGGACTGATTGGTTAGTTTTATGCAGTTTAATTTTAACAAATACATTGGGAACGCAAGGTCCTGGTGGGGGCTTTAAAGACCACCGGAAACTAGGGGGGGGGAACAAAGTCCTTACCTAGTTTTGACAAAGCTGAAATAGTGGAGTTTATAGGGTTATGATTGATGATACAATGTGGGACAGTGGAAATGGCAGAGATCATTTTATCACAGTAATCAGCAGTGTTAATAATCACAATTTGAGAGCTTTTATCGGCAGTAATAATCGAGATGGTAGATTCTTCCTTAAGTGTCGGTAAAAGTCTTTTTTCAGTAGTGGATGAATTTTTGATTAGCTTATTATGTTCCTTATCGATAATCTTGGGGATTTTTAGTCTTGTAAAAGTTTGCCCCGAAGCTGGTAGTTGAGAGATAATGTTTTCAACTTGCGGAATGATGTGTGGTAAGCTAACCTTTTTAGGAAAAGAAACTTTCGTCCCAAGTTGAGGAACACTCTTTAGTTGGTCACTAAGCTGAAAGTCACTAAGGTTGATGACTGTCTGTGGTGCTATTGCTGGAGGGTTGGGATTTTCACTGGAGGTATTTTCGCTGCCACATTGTCGCCTCCTGGTTTTCATGTCCACTAACCCCCGCAATGTTTTGACATGAGATGTATATAGAGTCTTTGCAAGGGTATCTGCATTCGAGGTCAACATAGTTAAGGTTCTGTCGACAATAAGTGGGTGAGAGTCCTTGACCAAAAAAAGAGAAAGAATAATAAGTTCTTCTTTGTAGGTAATTAATGAATCCCTTCTGGGACTTAATTTCTTGTTTAAGCCTCTTCCCTTCAGCAGTTTTCAAAATGTCATTGTCTTTCCAAGATCTAGGAGTGGTGGTTATTCGAAGGGACTTAGGAATAACCGATAATTCGCTACAGTTAATCAGGAATTGCAAGTGGGACTCTTCTTTGACGAGTGTCAGTCTGTTTCTTCGAAAAACATTAGCGGATCTTGCAAACATATTCATGATAGTTGATGATCCAAAAAACAAACCTTTAAATGCGGCGAGGTATTCCAATACTGATGAGTCTCACAAACTATATCTCACGAGCAAAAGCAGTCTTTGTGCGGGTAATTGAAAGTAAAATAAAACTCGGCTTAGCTTAAATCAAATTAACTCATATTATGAGACATCAATTAAATAAAACCTTATGATATTTTAAAAACAGATTAAAAGACATGAGTACTTTCGGGCCATCGCATGGCCCATGCTCAGATGGAACAGCCAAATTGACAAAATCCGGATAATATATACACACACATGGACACGTCAAAGTCGGTTGTTGTACATATATGCAAAGAAGGAAGACATTCCTGCCGGCACATTATCCCACGGTTACGGGTAATTCATAGCCCCTAGGACTGGACAAAGAGGAGAAGCAGCGGGTTCAGTTGCATTAATGATCTGGTAGTTAATCAGAGATTCATACTGAGTGGTTACAAAGACTAAATAATGTGGAACTGTCTCGGATCCTTGAGACTTAGATCTAGAATACTTATCTATTGTATCAGTGAGATTTGACATGAGGAACATTCCGGTAGATGTGGGCTAATGTTATGCAGGATTTGATACAGAGCAGAATATTCATGGAACTTGGAGAAAAAATGGGTAAAGTACACTGTGGTGTTTTTTTGTTTGTTGTTTCGTCGGGTGTCCGTCGTTTTGCAGTGCAAGGTAGTATTGCACGTTGCGAAATATTTTTTTAGTAGCTGCCACCAGATCGATTCCTTACCTTATATGAACCGATCACTGTATCTTACTTAGCCTCTCGTCCGAGGCATGGTGAAGGATCTGTGAGTTAGATGATACAGAGCTGCTAAACAATTACAACGTGTACACGGATTTATTTACAGTTTTGGTTGGCATAAGAATATTCAAATATTAATACATCTTTATGTTGTGGGCACCATACTTTTGAGCGGATCAGATTCAGTATCCAGCACACAGTTCTGGATTTCATTAGCAACACAGTTCTGGATGAGATTAGCAACACAGTTCTGGTTGAGATCAGCAATGTCAAAGTTCCTGTTGGGATTCACAGTCATACAGCATTTAGGAAACACAAATGGAGGGTGAACTTTTAATCACGTCAGACCGCGGCCTGAATATTATATCCCTAAATAACCCGCAGGTATTAGAACTTCATTCGTCTAACCAAACCCTCAGGTTGGTTCTGCTACAGTGCTACTCCACCTCAGTGGAACAGCATTATTAACGGCTGGATTCCATATTCCACACTGCTTTCACGGAGAAAAAGAAGCGTCTTCCTTGATCACGTTCAGAGACCCAGAGAGAGAAAGTCTGTTATGACTTTTCGCGCCTCTTCAACTTTTCTCGTGCCCGGAGATTGCTCGTCCAATGGCGTGCCAGAATTCTGAGTGGCTGGGCCATGTGGCTTCTCTCAATGTCCAGCGCGCAGCAAAACTTTCCGTGACATCCCAGGGGCCTGTGTCGAGCCCCTCCTCCCAGCAGAATTCACTGAGGAAAGGATGTTTTTGTTTTTTTCTTTTCTTCCACTGGCACCTACAACATGGCCGACTCATCGCCATCCTCCCTCTTGCTGACAAGAAATGGCGTCCCATCTCCCAGCTTGTATTTATTTTTCGCCTTTCCTATACTAAAATCTCCCAATTTTTCTCACGTCATCAGAGTCCTCCCTCCCAAGCTTATACGACTGTTTCTTTTCAAGCGCCGCCTGACAAGAAACCAGTCCCCTGTGTCCTCTGTCTCATCGCATTATTCTCATCTGTGCCCTATGTTCCTGATCAGACACCGCTGTATTCTGATACCTGCTCGCCTGTAGGTTATACATTATTCCATCTAGTACTAATTGACAAAAATGTTCTACACTGAATGATTATTATTTACACGTTTAGGTCCTAGCTTCTTATATGTGAGCACCCTATTATGGACAAATATGATTACATAACACTAACACATTTACTAACACTACTATATATGAATACAACACTATTGAGTTACCATTACTCCCATTCACCTATATGTACACACGTCTAGACAAACCATCTGCATTTCCATGTTTGGCTCCTGGTTTGTACTGCACGGTGAAATTATATTCCTGCAAGTACAGGTACCATCGCATCAACTTCAGATTTTTATCTTTGATGTGTTCAAGCCAAACCAATGGGTTGTGGTCGCTTATCACGACAAAGGGCCTAGAGTCTAAATATGGTTTGAGCTTCTCTATTGCCCAAACAACAGCTAAGGTCTCCTTCTCAATTGTCGAGTACCTTTTCTCAACATCAGTCAGTTTCCGATTCAAGTATGCCACTGGGTGTTCTTCCCCATTTGTTCCTCGCACAGCTCCTAGCCCAACTCCGCTTGCATCTGTCTGCACGAATGTGTCTTTAGACGGGTCAAAACACTTGAGTATACTGTCTTCTGTTAACTTTGATTTCAGAGTCGAGAACGCTTTCTCGCACTCCTCACTCCACTCAACTTTGTCAGGTTTCTCAGCGTGTCTGCCAATGAACTGGAAATGTCTGCATACTGGGGAATGAATTTTCGATAATACCCCGTAATTCCTAGAAATGCCCTGATATCCTTCTTTGTGATTGGGCGAAGCCATGTACAAATCTTGTGGACTCGGGCCTCCTCAGAAGTGATTCCATTCGGTCCCACATGAAACCCTAAGTAATTGACACCAGCATTTCCAAATTCACTCTTCCGTGGGTTAACTGTTAAACCTGCTCCTTCGAGCTTCCTCAACACTGATTGTACGTGCTGTAAATGCTGATCCCAAGTACGGCTGTACACAACGATATCATCCACGTAGAATTTTGCAATTTCCTCCGTTCCATGTAATACTTTCGACTTTAATCTCAAATAAGTGTGGCGGGGCTGTTCTTTAACCCAAAAGGCATCACTAATCACTACAAATTGATATAGTTTGTCAGTAGTGGTGAATGCACTTCGCTCTTTTGATCTGTCTGTTAACTTCACTTGCCAGTACCCTTTTGTCATGTCGAGCTTAGTCAAATAATTGCAAGTGTGCAGACCGTTGACTAACTCGTTCACGTTCGGTGTAGGGAAAGCATCTCCTTTGGCAATGGCATTGAGTTTTTTGTAATTGACGCAAAACCTCATGCTTCCATCTTTCTCCGGCACAAGCACAACTGGTGCTGCATAAGGGCTTCTACTTTGCTCAATTACTCCCATTTCCAACATCTTCTCTATCTCCTTATCAATAAGCTCTTTCTTTTCCTTGCTGACCCGATACGGTTTACACTTAACTGGAGTGTCATCGAGTAGCTCAATGTCATGTGTCACAACATTGGTCCTTCCCGGTATCTCTGTCAAGATATGCTCATATTGTTGTAACAAAGCTATTAACTCTTCCCTCTGAGCTTCGAAGAGATTTTCTCCAACTGTAAGCTCTTCTACTGTTCCTTGTGCTTCCGTGCTAGTAAGTTCCGGTAACTCAGTTACAATTTCCTCATCTCCATCATCAATCCCGTAACACACGTTGCTTACTGTCTGACCCCTACGGTTAAACTTTTTCAGCATATGTATGTGGTATACCCTAGGGCAAGAGTCCTCCTCTCCCACATCTATGACATACGTGTTTTCTGCTTTCCTGCCAAGCACTGTAAATTGACCTTCCCATTCAACTTGCATTGCTCTCTTCCTATTAGGAGTGAGCACTAGAACTTCATCTCCCTCACACAGTTTCCTAATCCTGGCTTTCCAATCATACCATTTTGCCTGTTTGATCTGAGCCTGCAACAAATTTCCCTGGGCTAAAGTTAACCCTTTTTCCAAGCTTCTATTTACTTTATGAATATAATCCAGAATTTCTACTCTCTCACCTTCTGATTTTTCAATTTTCTCCCTTAGCAGTTCCAGAGGTCCTCGAACATTGTGCCCAAAAATTAGTTCGAATGGCGAAAGATGTGTGCTCGCCTGGAGGACTTCTCTGCAACCAAACAAGACATAGGGCCACATCCTGTCCCAGTCGTCAGGGCTATCCTGGCCTACCCGTTTGAGTAGGGATTTTAGCGTTCCTATATATCGCTCGACAAGACCATTTACCTGAGGGTGATATATACTTGAGAAAAGTGGCTTAACGCCTAACTGTGCCCATAATTCCTGGGTTAATCTACAGGTGAATTGCTTTCCTTGGTCTGAGAGGATCTCTTTAGGAAAGCCGACATGTGAAAACATGTCGATAAGAGCATTCACCACCTCCTCAGCCTCTATTGTTTCTAACGCTCTGGCATCCGGGTATCTGCTTGCATAGTCTACTATGACCACTGCATATCTCTTGCCTGAGTTGCTTATGTTCAAGAGACCAACTAGGTCTACCGATACCCGAGCAAACGGCTCCTCAATGATAGGCAAAGGTTGGAGTTTTCTTGGTGCATGATCTCCTCGCTTTCTTACGAATTGGCACTGTGGGCATGAACTGACATACTCAGCTATTTCCTTGAATATCCCTGGTCAATAAAAATTCCTCAACACCCTATCAGTTGTTTTCTTCACTCCTAAATGACAAGATATGGGTAAGTCGTGTGCTATTTCCAAAATTCTTTTTCGATACGCTTTGGGCACTACTAACTGAAGTACTATGTCTTGTTTTCTCTTGTCCCTATATACTCGTTTCAAGAAGTCCTTCTGTACCATAAAGTATGATGATACCTCTTCATTCGGCTCAGAACCCTCACATCTTTTCCATATATTGCTTAAACTTTCATCCTCTTTCTGTGCTCGTCTAAATTCTTCAGACGTGAATTTCTGAGGTAAGCTCTTATCACTTTCAACTACTCCGTCCCTTTCATTACTTCCAATCTCAAGTTCATTTTCCCTATCTTCTATCAGTGGTTGGGGTGATCTACCGCTATCCATTTCTTTTACCTGCTGTCGTTCAACCTCGTTCCCTTTATCTCTTTCTTCCTGTGCCCTCAACATTCTCCGAGTCAGTATTTCACATTATTTTTGTGGTGCACTGTCTATGTCTGTGCTAGGAGTACTTTCCTTATCTGCACTGTCAACGCTTTTTCTTATATCCTTTACCTTTTCAACTATATCATTACTTCTGTCTCTCCCACTCTTGTCCGGTTCCCTTCTTGCCTGATCATCTTTCTCACTAATTTCACTACACCGTTTTCCATCTGGTGCATCCCAGTCATTCCCAAGAATTATGTTCCAAGGGATGTCATTTACTATCGCAAAGTCATGTGTCCTTAATTTCCTATTCACCTCTATAGTCACCCGTGCTATATCCAATTCCTGTCTGTCACTAGTCACAGAGTAAACTGTTACCTTTTTTCCTGTCACTGCATTTGGAGGAACGTTACTGCACTTAATCAGGGAGATACATGATCTTGTGTCACGTAATGTTCAGAGTGTTTCTCCATTTAGCTCGGCCTTCCCTAAGTAAGGTCCGAAGCTAGATTCAGGCGCTGCCCATATAGAACTGGTTGTGGAACATAACATTGTCGGAGATTTTTCTCTGTTTGGCTGATAACTTTGTCAATTGGTGCCTCCTCTGTCTTAGACCGTCGTCTCTCGCCTTTCACCTTGCTTACCTGCTACTCTCCTATCCTTGCTCCCTCTACATTCAAAAGATTTGTGCCCAATTTTCCCACACAGGCAGCACCTGATTTGTATGCTATTCCCTGGGGCATCTGAACCGTTCCGGACCACTTTTCCATCACTTCCCTGTTTCCTTTTCTCCTGATGAAAAAATCCTTTCCCTGGCCGGGAATTCTGATGAACTGGGGCATACTGTCTTTTCCGAGCCTCTATGTACCTGTCAGCTAGCTTTATTGCCTCTTCAAAAGCTTCAGGCTCGTTATCCTTGATATAGATTTTAATGGGCTCACTAACCATAGATTAAAATTGCTCTAACAGAAAGACACTTTTTAATGCTTCATAGCTATTTTCTACTTGAGCACCTGTCAACCACTTCTCTAACAACTCTTTTAATCTTACTCCATACTGATGGTAGGTTTGCTTCTTCCCTTTACTGAAATTCCTGAATGACGCTCTGTACTTTTCCGGGGTAATTTTATATTCCCTTAACAAATTTTCCTGCAATTTCTCAAAATCCTGTACCTTATTTGCTTCCGTAGAATGGATGAAGCTCGCTCCACGTGAAGATAATCTGGGAATTAACAACGCTGACCATTTCGATCGAGGAATACCTAGCGATGTACTTATCTTGGTGAACTCCGTTAGATAACTATCCATCTCGTCCTCCGCTTGCGATAATTTTCTGAGAACGTCCCCATAACTATTTAAGGGTATGTGAGAATAGTTATCTGTCCCACCTGTCTCTTGAGATCCACCTATCTCTCTTAAGGCGTAAAGCCTCGATCTCTTGTTTTTTCGACTCAATCTCTAATCTTCTGATTTCTAACTCATACTGTCTATCTTCCCTATTAATCTCGCTAGATGCGCTAGTATGGGCTCTTTCGCTGTCAGCTGCATGTTCTCTAGCACTGAGTTCTTCCTGACGGTCACTCTCAATTAAATCGATAATTAGCTCTGCTCTAGGGCTTTTCTTAGAGTCTATCCCTCGTACCTGACATTCCTGTCTGAGGTCTTTCATGGTAAAGTCTACGTACTGATCTCCCATGATGTTCAATTTTATTGGATCTGTAGAACTAATTTCTTATTCACTTATGCTATCTTTTTTTCAATTCTATGCTTACATATTTATTCTGAGAAATAATCCTTCCATTCCAAAATTCTATCCTTAATGCATTTTTTGATATACTTCCATTCCAAAAACCTCAACTTATATACATACACAGTTTTCCTATACACATTAATATTAAAACCCCGTTTTATTTAAACCTCTCCACCTGTGTTTGATTTTTTTCATGCAGTGTACATTACTGTATTTTCGTGCAAAATTCTGTTTTTTTGTTTTGTGTGTCCCTATTCTGTTCTTGATCAGTCTCACACGGTTAGTTTAAATATATTGTAAACTACAGTACCTGTGTTTTGTATTCCTTAATATGCACTCCTTCGCTTTCGTGCGAGGGTGCTAATCTCGTTAACACGAGAGGGTGAGAATTACACTTTACACTGGCTGCGGATTCCTTAAGGCATTTCTTTCACGGCACTGCAGAGTGAGGGGGTCGCACGATTCTCCATTGAGGCGTGTTCCCTAATCTGTGGGTGGGAAGAAACCTCCTGCTTCTTCACCTTTGCTCTCTGGCTGCTGTCCGCTGACTCCGTCTTCCGTCCTTTCCACGAAACATATATTCGCTTTTCTTGGCTCTCCCCTCTCGCCGGCGTTCTGAGGGCTGGAGTCTTCGTCCTTTTTCCTGCTCAGCTCTTATTTTTTTTACAGATCTCTTCTAAATTCTATCCCACCGCTGCCACCAATTCTCATTTGTGGTGTTTTTTGTTTGTTGTTTCGTCGGGTGTCCGTTGTTTGCAGTGCAAGGTAGTATTGCACGTTGCGAAATATTTTTTTAGTAGCTGCCACCAGATCGATTCCTTACCTTATATGAACCGATCACCGTATCTTACTTAGCCGCTCGTCCGAGGCATGGTGAGGGATCTATGAGTTAGATGATACAGAGCTGCTAAACAATTACAACCTGTACACGGATTTATTTACAATCTTGGTTGGCATAAGAATATTCAAATATTAATACATCTTTATGTTGTGGGCTCCATACTTTTGAGCGGACGAGATTCAGTATCCAGCACACAGTTCTGGATTTCATTAGCAACACAGTTCTGAATGAGATTAGCAACACAGTTCTGAATGAGATTAGCAACACAGTTCTGATTCAGATTAGCAATGTCAAAGTTCCTGTTGCGATACACAGTCATACAATATATAGGAAACACAGATGGAGGGTGAACTTTTAATCACGTCAGACCGCGGCCTGAATATTATATCCCTAAATAACCCGCAGGTATTAGAACTTCATTCGTCAAACCAAACCCTCAGGTTGGTTCTGCTACAGTGCTACTCCACCTCAGTGGAACAGCATTATTAACGGCTGGATTCCATATTCCACACCGCTATCACGGAGAAAAATAAGCGTCTTCCTTGATCACGTTCAGAGACCCAAGAAAGAGAAAGTCCGTTCTGACTTTTCGCGTCTCTTCAACTTTTCTCGCGTCCGGAGATTGCTCGTCCAATGGCGTGCCAGAATTCTGAGTGGCTGGGCCATGTGGCTTCTCTCAATGTCCAGCGCCCAGCAAAACTTATCGTGACATCCCAGGGTCGCGCCTGTGTCGAGCCCCCTCCCCGCAGAATTCACTGAGGAAAGAATGTTCTTGTTTTTTTCTTTTCTTCCACTGGCACCTACAACATGGCCGACTCATCGCCATCCTCCCTCTCGCTGACAAGAAATGTCGTCCCATCTCCCAGCTTGTATTTATTTTTCACATTTCCTACCCTAACATCTCCCAATTTTTCTCACGTGATATCAAACACCAAGTAAAGTTGTAAGAAAAATATTTTTATTGGCGTACACAGAAGGACTAAATGCAAGTTTTAGCTTACCAGACGGGTGACTTCATCAAGTCGTCGCTGACGAAATTTTGACTGAAATTCAAATCATAAACAATATAAAACGCAATAGATGATTACATTAAGTCTCGCGCAGGCGACACGAATTCTAAATATATGAGCATGTAACCCCAGAAATGCAGGCCAAAGTATGGAAATCTTAGTGAAAACGTCATTGCAGACATTCGGTTCGGCAAGAATCTCAACCATTTTCCTGCATGCGTGGCTCTTGCGTTTGCATACGGAGCGATTTTCTTAATTTCATCCCATTTAGGATTGCAGCGTGGATTTTAAGTTTCAGTGCTAAAGTAGTGGTCACTTTGCGTTGCCTGACATCACGTTTGTGCTCACTCTTATCGCAAAAGACCGCCTGCTTACGCCGATATATATTACATATTTATAGAACGACTCCAAAGGGATGAAGTAGACAACAACGTCTGCAGTCAAGAGAAGACGGTCACTGTTTGCTGCGAGAAAAGCTGATATTGACTTTGGTGCTCTTACATCGATACTGAAGCCAAATTTCTTAAGAGATTTCCGGAGAAAACCCAAAAAACCAGGAACATAGAGAGAGACCCTATGTACTGAAAAAGAGTGTTTGAGGTGGCAAGACTGAGGTTACTTTCGGCAGCTTCATCTCTGCTGATAATATTGTTAATCACCTTCATGTCAAACTTCCCAGAAGACGCTGGGGATATTGAACTATGAATCTCAGCTTCGCTGGCAGCTTTGTTGAATGTAAGAATCTCTATCTGAAAAGATTATATTTGTGGATATTTGGACTGGTCGGTTGAAAGAAAATAGCATTGGATACATAACTTAAGGTACATAGCTCCGTTTTGTGTTTTCTGAATCAGAACGTCCAGGAAAGGCAGCCAAGCACTAGTCTTACAGTCCATGTCGAATTTGATTTCTCCATGCTAAGCGTCCATCATATCTACGAACTCCTGCAAAGAATCTTTGCCGTGGGTCTATACAAGGAAATTGTCATCTGCATGACCATGCCACACTTGAGCGTTCAGCGTTGGTGAGCTACGAACACAGCTCTCAAGAGGATGAAGAACAGCTTAGGCTAAATTGGCTGAAAAATAAGAGCCCATAAGGACACCATCAGTCTTCTTCTAAGAGCGAGAATCGAAATAAATAATTGGAATGTATCACCAGGTCTGTTACGTGATAGATATCACGCAACAAATCGTGGGAAAACAACACAGAAGGCAGTCAAAGTTTGTTTTAAATTTTTTGTTTCCTAAGATTTCTTAAGAGGCTTCCGGAGATAATATTCAACGGACGGACTGGTAAAGCGATACGAGATAACAGCTACTCAGGATGTGATCATGATTCCATTGGAGGTTTCACCCGTTGATGCCAAGCCTGCAATACTTCTAGAGGCCACATGCCAAAGTGGCTCTGCCGCCCCGGTGGCGAAGTGGTCTAAGCGATGGCCTCTGTTCATTCGTCCGTAAGGGGTCCGGGTTCGAATCCCGGTGAGTCATGGATGTTGTGTTTGTCTTACGGCACTGGCTCTCTCCCTTCCCTGGAACCAGTGACCCAAAATTAGGGACGGGCGACTGCTTATTACCCATTGAGTTGCTCACGGTGGTCGTTAAACCTCCAATCAAAAAAAAAGTGGCTCTATACTTTGTATAACAGGTGATCACCCTTCTTTTTTACCCTTTTGTTTGGAGGTTTAACGACCACCATAAGCAACTCGGTGGGCAATAAGCAGTCGCCCATTCTTCATTCAGGACAACTAGTTCCAGGGAAGGGAGAGAGAGCCAGTGGATTCCAAGGTAAGATAAACACGACATCCTAGCCTCATCGGGATTCCAAGGGAACCCATCTCGGACGGATAGTCAAAAGCCAGCGCTTAGACCACTATGCCACAGGGGTGAAAAATCCTGTTTTGAAGTTGAATCTTTGAGATACTTCTCTGTCGATTCTTATATGTTCCCATTGCCTCAAACTTGTAAAGTATTTATCCTATACATCCTTACATCCACCACGTTATCTAGTTTGACATAAATGGATTAGTTTTTTTAACGGCATTGTTTTCTTGTTTCCCGCTCAAATTTTGACAGGTACTGTTTGTCGTCGCTGCTTAAGGAATGCAGTTCACCTCTACTACTAATATTTTTCTGATTCGAGCTTTAACGACTTCTAAGGGCTAGAGGTAGTCCCTCCTTCCTAATTAGGGACTAATGGTTCCCTGAAAGAGAAACATCTAGTGCAGTAGGACAAGATCATTACACATGCGTCATCCCGGACTCGAGCCTGGGCGTAGCTCGGATGATTATCTGCAAGAAACAAGCACCTCTGATGAGTGTGGTACTGGCGAGATCCATCTGTTTTAATCCCATACTTTCCAGGTTCAAAATAACCCATACAAAGGGCTGAAATACTGGCTTTGCATTTAAAGTCCATTGTGTTATCAAACTCTAAGTCCACAGCAGTTTATGCCTGACCTATCTCCAAGTTAGAATAAATCTAATGAAACTTGCCATTAAGATTATATCATCTCTCTCTCTCTCTCTCACACACACACACACAATCTGACAAATGCCTACCGCATTTAGGTTTTTATTTCTAATTCCTTCTTAAATTCTTCCTTCCCAGTTATTCATCGTCTGTTTGTGCTTCTAAGCTTCATCTTTACCCGCTAATTTCATGAAAGCTTTATTTTATTAATGGATCTGCAGGTTGGAAATACCGAAATTTTTTAGGCCAAGTGTCGCATCTCCGTATGAGCCGTCCCTGACAAATACAGCTGCTTAGGAAACAATGTCGTTTAAGAGCCACACGCTAAAACTTTGTAAATGTAAGAACTTGACAAATAACATAATAACACGTTTGGATTTCTATCTGAAATACCTACATATTTTAAAATGAAATGTCCCACAATTTCATAGTAACTTTTAAGTAATTTTCCCTAATTTATTTATTTATATAAATGAAATGAATGATGTTACTGAAAATCGTGAATAGACTTTTTTTTTATATTATTTTTTTTGCGCTAAATAGTCGGTCTGAGTGGGGTACATTACCAAGAATTTCAGCTTGTAAATACATTTCTCACGGCAATACATGCAGGTATTATTTTTAGATGAAAAAACTGAATTGTGCTATTAAAAATATTTGAGGAAAAATTAAGTGGGAAATATCTAACAGCTATTTCTTATAGAGGAAAGTTGATGAAAAATGAAAAATTATAAGCAAAAGGATTTTAATAAAGCAGATACCTGCTTCATTCATTCATTTACTTGTAAAAAGTCTCTACATGTAAAAAAATCAGTGTTGCCACCCATAACATGTCAGGTTGCGAAATATGACAATAAAACGATTTAGTGTCCTTTTACATGCCTACACGTGCTAATGTGGAACAACAGTACATAGATATGAAATCAGCACCCAAAAATTTTTTAAAAACAGCTACATTTGTTCATGTTATAAAAACCTTGTAGACCAGTGTAACATGTTATTTCCTCATTAATATTACATTAAGTTCCTCAAAAAAGGTTGAATTTCAGTTTTTTTGGTAGACTTCATCGTTTTTAAAACTGTTGCTCAGTGTAGTTTCGTAAGAAGAGTGCAAATGAAGAATCAGTGGGAAAATTGTGGCCATTCCTAACCTTGCATGGATAAACGTATGGTTCAAGAACATTTACAAATGCATGGCAAGTTAGTGTAAGAGTGATACCACACACACAATTTGAATTGCTGTTTGGTAAAATAATTCGGAGTAAACCCCACATTGTCATAAGCGCTTTAGGCCCGTCAAACTACACTGTTTCCCATGGCAAATGGATTATGGATACGTTGATCTTCCTAAAATGGAAGTCCTCCAGGGTTCCATAGTTCAATCATTCGGGAAGTAAAATTCAGTTACCGACTTCGTCTCAGTTCTGCTCGAAGACGAGATAGTAATCATAGCATAATATAATATTTAAACACAACTTGGGAGTGATGAAGAGAGAATCTTGTTGAGTCATTCAGAATGAACTGCTGAAAGATGTAAACCACATACTTTATTGAAACGGGAACACATCGACATAACGCATGAGGCTCAGACGAGATCAAAACACTGAACATAAACAAACTCATACTAGGTAAGAGAAGACATATGGCTCCAGTACCATTCCAAATGGCCCAATATAATGGCGTTAGTATTCCTCAACACAACAACAGAGCCGGACAAACATCGCTAGGAGCTTTACACATACAGCTGAGAAATGTTCATATGTGGAAACGATGAAGCTTTGCCGAAATGACCAGTTTACAGGAAGAATTCTCTGATGAACGGTCTGGGAGGCCCGCAACCAACAAAAGTGAACACAATGTCAAACAAGTCGGCAAGGCTGTGCAAGAAGATCTCCAAATCACTATTAGTGAGTTATCTAAATACTTTTTCGGTTCATTTCAGTCGATCCTTACGAACGATTTGGGTATGAGACGCGTCTCAGCCAAATTTGGCCAAATTTGCTCTCAGCTGAGTAAAAACAGATCCTTGTTTCAACTGCTAGTGACCTGGTTGAGTGCTTCAAAAAGAGATGAACAATTTAAAAAAAATATCAAAACTAGTAATGAATCTTGAGTTTATGGGTATGATCACGAAGCTAAGGTCCAATCTTCACTGCGGATGACCACAAACTCTCCCAGACCTAGAAAAGCACGACACAGCCACACCAATGTCAGGATTATGCTGACTTTTTTCAATCACGAGGGAATTGTGCATTATGAATACGCTCCATCCGGCCAGACAATAAACAAGGAATATTACTGTAAAGTTTTAGGGCGTTTGAGGGACGCAGTTCGTCGTAAAAAACCGTGAGAGTGGCGAATGGCATCTCCATCATGACAACGCAGCTGCCTATGCATCGCAACTTGTGCAGAAGTTCCTTGCTAAAAACCGCATTGCACAGACCAAAATCTACCCTATTCACCGTATCTCGCTCCCTGCGGCCTTTTTTTCTCTTCCCATAAATCAAATGCCACTTGAAAGGAAAAGTATTTCAAGATATATGTTCGCTATTTTGGAAGATAACTTCGAAAAATGCTTCGAGCAGTGGAAACAGCGGTGGGCTAGTTTGTGGCTTCGAAAGGGGAATACTTCGGAGGCGATAAAGTTTCAAATCTGTAAGTCTTGTAATTTGTTTTAATAAATCCAGTCTGAATATTTTTTATCACACCTTGTATTTGATGGATGGATCTGTTGATTCCTAAAAAGTGGAATCCGGACGGACCAGGACCACCACAGGTAAAGAGGATCGACGGATCGTGCGCCAGGCACAAAATGAATCCCACAAGGACCCGGTCCACTATACAGGCAGATGTAGCGACTCTTCTTTGCCAGCGAACCATCTCCCGACGCCTGGAAGAAGCGAATCTGCGCTCCCAGTGCCACGTATGTGTGCTACCATTAACACCAGAACATCGCCGGCTCTGTGTGCAGTGGTGACAGGCCAGAACGAAGTGGAACGCAACAGACTGGCAACGTGTGGTGTTTAGTGATGAGTGCCGCTTCGTTTTGGAAACAGATGATCATCGTGTACGGGTGTGGAGGTCCCCGGGTCAACGTAACAATCCCAGCCTCGCCATCGAGCGCCACACCCACCCCACTGCAGGAGTTATGGTCTGAGGTGTCATTGCTACGATAGCCGATCAGCTCTAGTAGTGGTACGTGGACCATTGATAGTCCAGCGATATGTGGATGAGATCCTACAGCCCCATGTACTACCATTCTTGGCCGGGATTCCAGGTGCGCTATACCTGCACGATAATGCCCACACGCACAGTATTCGGGTTGGCTAGGACTGTTTACGTCATATCCAGAGGCTTCCATGGCCTACCCGCTCCCCGGACATCTCCTCTATCGAGCATGTGTGGGACCAGTTGAAACGCCAGCTGCCGACGTGCCGCACTATCCGGGATTTGGAGCACACCGTCCAACACGTGTGGGCCAGTCTTCCGCAGGACAACATCAGGCGTATGTTCGCCTCCATGGCGGACCGTATTGCATCATGTATTACCACACGAGGCGCTGCGACGCGTTATTGAAGATGACCGGACTGCGTGCCACATATCATTCTGTAATTGTCCTGCAGCTCTGTTTTTGCCATCATGTGTATCATTACGTCCATAAAATTTCAGTTGAATCCGATGCTTCCATCTTGGTGCAAACATTTCATTGTCAATGAGTGTATATACAAGTATATCGAATATATATACACTGTCTACCAACAAGTAATTGGACACTCTTGCAATCGACGATATCTGCAGTCCTGATACACGTCGCAGCTGCTGCCGTTAAATATCGTGCGGGAAACAACAACGCAGCCATTTGCATGCAAGATGCCACGTATTTCGAAGCTCTCTGATTTCGAGAAAGGTGTAATCGTCGGGTATCACAGATATGGCTGATCCATACGTGACATATCCAGCGAGTTGAAGTACGGAAATTTGACAGTGGCCTACGTGATTGGCAAGTGGAAGATAAGAGGTGACTGTCGGAATGTGCCCCGACCCGGCAGACCTACAAAACTGGGAGTTAGAGACCGACGGGTGCTGGCCAGAAAAATTCGGAAGAACCGCACCAAATCGATGGGCCACGTCCGCGAGGAGTTTCAACAGGCATCCGGGAGTGTTCTTTCGATGAATACCATCCGTAAGGAAGCCCATCTGCTCGGTTATCGTGGACATGCTGTCGCCCACAAGCCTTTGATCACCAAGTCCAATAGCGCTGCTCGTCGACAGTGGACCGTTGAACAGTGGAAACAGGCTTTCTGGAGCGACGAATCAAGGTTCACCCTCTACTTTTCGGATGGTAGGGTCTGGGTTTGGAGAACGCGTTCTGCCGGAATGTATTGTGCCAACTGTGAAGTTCGGCGGCGGTGGAATTATGCTACGGGAGTGTTTCTCCTGGTATGGCACGGGACCCTTGGTCGCAATTCCTGGTAGACTCAACGCCGAGACCTACTGCACCAGTTTGGATGACCATGAGCTTCCTACGTTGTGGTAGTTTTACGGGGTGGACCCATGTTACTTTCAGGAAAACAATGCCACCTGTCATGTTGCGAGGTCCACCATGGCTTGGTATGGTGACAATGGGGTAAATTGAATGGACTGGCCTGCGCAGAGCCCGTACCTTAACCCTATCGAGCACCTCTGGGACGAATTAAGGGGTGCCCCCACCGTCCGAAATCGGTGAAGCAACTGACCTGTCTTCTCCAAGTCGAGTGGAAGAAAATACGCCTAGTTGAGAGTTTGCCCCGGCGGGTCGCAGCTGTAATCGCCGCTCGTGGAGGCTCTACCAAATACTGAAGGTGAATAAACTTCGTTTTCCTTTGCTATCACAGGTGTCCAATTACTTGTTGGTAGATAGTGTATGTTGAAGTCTTAAGATATACACTGAAGAGCAATTGAATTAGAGATACCTGTCTAGTAACGTGTAGCAAAACCTTTCGCCCTGATGACTTGCGGCGATTCGTCTCAGCATGGACTCGACAAGACACCGGAATGTTAGAAGTTCCACGAGCCCTGAACAGGGCTCCCACAGTTCACGAAGAATTGATTGAGGGGGTCAGAGCCTCGAACATATCTCTCGATGGCATCCCAGATGTGCTCGATGGGACTGAGGTCAGGTGACCTCTCTGGCCAAGGAACCGAGGTCACGTCAGTGGAATGTTCATCCAACCATTCAGATACAATTCGGGAGCGATGGCACGGTGCATTGTCTTGTTGCAGGATGAAGTCCCCAGTAGGATGTTGAAGACGCACAAACGGGAGCAAATAGTCGTCCAGGATATCCCGGTAACGTTGACCTGTGATGGACGATATCACACATACCAGGGGTCCCATTTCAGTCCACGTAAACAATCCCCAGACGAGAATGCCACCGCCACCAGCTTGAAGAGTACCCTGCTGGCAAGAAGGATCCATCGCTTCATGTAGTTTGCGCCGTACTTGTATCCTGCCATCCGCATGTACCAACGTAAATCTCGACTCATCAGTCCAGGCAACATTTCTCCACATGTCTAGGGTCCAGTGGCGATGTTCCCGCGCCCATGCTGAACTTTTCACCATGTGATGTGCGGTCAGCAGTGGTACCCTCGTTGGATAATGGCTTCTGTACCCCATAGCGAGGAGATGGTTCTGGATGGTTTGGCTGCTTACACGTTTTTGTGCACCAGCGTTAAATTGCCGAGTGATTTCTTGCACTGTGGCCGCACTGTATTGCGTCTATCCGCTGTTAAAATGCGACCTAGCCGACGATGACCCCGCTCATCCACACGCTGTTTTCCACGGCAGTTGGCTCTTGCAGGGATAGCTTTACCGGATTCGATGTACTCACGGTGCATCCGTGACACAGTGGCTCGTGAAAATCCCAGTGAATGCACAACTTCCGAGATGATGTGACCAATTCCTCAGGCCTCGACAATTTGCCCACGATCAAATGCGCTTAGATCCTTCGTCTTACCCATACTGCGTCCGACTCTTACTGATTTCCCGTCGCATCACTCCTTATATTGTCGGATCGCTGCATACGTCATGCGTTTCCGTTTACAGGGTCGCCCACAGCGCCACATTTGCATAACGCCTGCTGTCTCTAATTCAATTGCTCTTCAGTGTATATCTGAAGACCTCAACATTAGTTTCGGTTCAGTTGATCCTTACGGACGATTGGGGGTGGGGTCATTATTTCAACTGCTAGTGACCTGCTTGGGTGCATCCTGTTCTCACTAAAAAGGTTCTGACGACCGTTAATAGCGGTTTAATTATACCATCGGGATTAGAGGAAATGCTATCCCACACTCACCAACCCGCTTGGCCAGCGTGGTGAGTTATGGACAAACCCCTCCAAAATGACTCTACAACTTAAATCTTGGCCCTCAGTCTCCAGCAGCTGGAATGTACCTGGCCAAGGCAGCGGCCAGTGCGACATGAAGGCAGAGGGTGCTAAGAATCCCCGGAGGACCGGACTAGGCTGCAATCTGATACTGACCTTGGTTACGTATAATAGACGCTCCCTATCATCTGATTCAAGGCTTCATGAATTGGAAGAGGAACTACAAAGCGATCAAGTGGGACATCGTCGGGCTAAGTGAGGTAAGGAGACAAAGAGAAGATCTCACTGAACTGAAAAGTGGACATCTCTTCTACTATCGTGGGACAGATACTGGCAGAATTAGTGGTGTTGGATTTATAATAAACAAGAAACTGACGGATAAAGTGGTAGAAGTTGAAAGTTCCTCTGACAGAGCTGCACGACTCGTTATCCAACTATCGAGAAGATACCAGGCTCAGATTATTCAAACTTATGCACCCACCACAAGTCATCCTGAAGAAGAAATTGAAGAATTTTATGAGGAAATTCGTCATCTAAATAATAAAGGTAAGTAGCATTTGAAGATAATTATGGGAGATTTCAATGCAAAAATAGGGCAACTGCAACAGAATGAAACTTCAGTAGGTGAATTCGGTCACGGCAACATAAACCAGCGTGGAAATACTCTTGCTGAGTTTGCAGAAACAGAAAGGTTTTTCATCTTGAACTCCTTTTTCAAGAAAGAGCCACACAGAAAATGGACATGGAGACATCCAAATGGAACGACAAGTGAAATTGATTTTATTATGTGTAACAAAAAATTCGTCATCGAAGACTCCTGTGTGCTGAACAAGTTCAACACAGGTAGTGACCATAGATTGGTGAGATGTAAGATGCACCTTAACACTAAACTCGAACGTGGAAAGCTCATAAGACAAACATAATATATTAACATAACAAACCTTAAAAAACACTATAATACCTTCAAGTTGGAACTGAAGAACAGATTCTCTGCTTTAGAAGGCCTAACATCGGAAGAAGTGGATATTTCTGAAGTTAACAGAAAAGTAACCAAAGCTCTTATGGAAACAGCAACAAAATTAGCTGGGTCTAAGAACAAGTTGCATGTGAACAAATTATCAGGAAAAACCAAAATGTTGATGCAAAAAAAGAGAGAGATGAGGACAACAAAAGAAAATGTGACTTCCAAAGTGGAATATATAGAGCTATGCGAGACAGTATATATGATGACATATATACAGTATCATCATCATCATCATCATTGTCAACCATTATCAATCCACTGCTGGACGAAGGTCTCCCCAAGTTTTCTCCACAACGGTCTGTCTTGTGCCAGTCTCCTCCATCTCACCCCTGCACACTTTTTAATTTCATCCACCCATCTCCCATGTGGTCTTCTTCTGGGTCTTTTCCTGTGCCTTGGAATCCAATCTAAAATTTCGGCTGTCCATCGATGATCGGTCCTTCTGGCAGTATGTCCAACCCATTGCCATTTCAGGGATTTAACTCTGATCATGATGTGATCCACTCTTGTCATTTTTCGGATCCACTAGTTCCTCTTCTTATCTCCCCTAGTTACACCAAGCATGCACCTCTCATGCTCCTTTGAGTTGTCTGCAGCCTTTGTATGACTCTTTTAGTTAAAGTCCACGTCTCTGCACCATACGTAAGCACTGGAAGGATGCATTGATCAAACACTTTTCATTTAAGACATAATGGCATATTGCTCTTGAAAATTATGCTGTTTCTTCCAAAAGCTCTATAGGCAAGTTTTGTACGTCGATTAATTTCTTCATCAATGTGACCCTCACTTGATATCTGCTGTCCAAGATAAACGTACGTGCCTGTTATCTCCAGCTTTTCTCCATCAATCGATAAATCTACATTTCTTGTAAAAGCATTGAACATCACTTTTGTCTTCTGAAAGTTCATTTTTAATCCCACTTCTTTACTCTTGTCAGCAAGTTCCTGGATCATACTCTGCAGCTCTGATGGGGTAGTTGCAAAAATGACTATGTCATCAGCAAAACGAAGGTGGGTTAGATAATCTCCATTAATCTTTATCCCGTTGTTTTCCCAGCTCAGGGACTGAAAGACACCCTCCGATGTGGCATTAAAGATCTTCGGAGATATGGTGTCACCTTGTCTCACTCCCTTTCTAATGTTTATGCTTGTGGTATTTTCAAACAGCCGAATCTTTGCACTTGCATTTTCATAGATGTTATTAATAATATTAATGTATGCATCTTCAACACCGCAGGATTTTAGAGCCATTGTAATGGCTGATGGTTTCACCGAATCAAAGGCTTTTTCATAATCGATAAAAGCCATGCACAATGGAAGTTCATATTCCCTCGCTCTTTCAATTAGTTCTCTCAGTACGTGAATATGATCTATTGTGCTGTAGCCACTCCTGAATCCAGCTTGTTCTCTCGAGTGAGCCATGTTCAGTGTTACCTTCAAGCGGTGTGAAAGAACTTTAGTGAAGAACTTATAAACCACTGATAGGAGGCTGATAGGTCTGTAGTTCCCGAGATCCTCAATGTCCCCTTTTTTATGTAGCAGGATCATTGTAGCGGTGTTCCAATCCTCAGGAATCTTCCCTTCATTAAGGCATCGAGTGAAAATTTGGGCGAGTATTGTGTCGATTTCTCCACTTGCTTCTTGTATGATGTCTACAGTAATTCCATCTTCTCCTGGAGCTTTCCCCCGCTTAATGTTCTTGATTGCATTTGCAACTTCTACTGGAAGGACTGGAGGAACTCTGGTACTGGTACCTTTCATGATGTCTTGAGTGTATGTATAATCCCTTTCATATAATTTGGAGTAGAAATCTTTCACTCTTGTCAAAATTTCGCTTCTATTTCTTGTTACAGAACCATCTTCTTTTCTCAGTGCCATAATCTGTTTTCTTCCCTTACTGAGATGTTCCTTTGCTATCTTTAGGCTTTGGCTGTTTTCAATTGCTTTCCTCACTAGTTCACAGTTGAATTTTATGTGTAGGATTTATCGTTGCTCTTTTATGTTCATTTTGTTCTGCTATTCGCGGAATCGAGAATCTGTTTGTACGATAAGCAGGAGGCGTATTCAGGCAGATGACGTGACACTTTTTTTTTTTGATTGGAATTTTAACGACTACCGTGAGCAACTCAATGGGCTATAAGCAGTCGCCCGTCCCTAATTTAGGGTCACTGGTTCCAGGGAAGGGAGAGAGCCAGTGCCGTAAGACAAACACAGCATCCATGCCTCACCGGGATTCGAACCCTGACCCCTTAGCAGACGAATGATCAGAGGCCATCGCTTAGACCACTGCGCCACCGGGGCGGCACGTGACACTTAGCAACACCAAGACGAATTCAATCCAATGACGTCAGCACGTGTTAACAACAAGATAATGTCAGCCGCCTTAATGTCGCGCAGAGAGTTAGTTGTAGTCCATTCCCCGACGTAGAAGCAAGATGTTTGGTAATGTATTAGCTGTGCAACTTAATTCTCGGCCCCTAACCACAAGCGATCATAGAACGTCGGCAAATGCAATTAGCTGTGTGCGATAATGGCTGATTACAGCGCAATCCAACAGCTTTCCAGACAACTGAAACCGCTCACAGCTGTAGTGACAGAAGAGACGAAAGTTGATGGTGAAAGCATGTCGTTCGAGAAGCAACATTTGAGACACTGCTTCCTGTTCGCGTTTCAGCTGAAAAAAGTGCTGCGGAAGCCCAGCAAACGATCTGTGCTGCTTTGGGTGAGGCTGCTATGTCCTACAGTACGTGTAAGAAGTGGTATCAGCGGTTTAAGCAGGGAAATTTTGATCTCCGTGATGCAGTACATCCGGAACAGCCACAGAAAGTTTACGATGAGGAACTTGAACAACTGGTGGGCCCGGATCCCGGTCGCACACAATCACAGCTCACCCAGGAACTCGGAGTAACACGGCACGTCATTGCAAAGCGCCTGCACAAGCTTGGACGGATTCACAAGGAGGGCCGTTGGGTGCCCGACGACCTCACAGATGCGAACAAGTCTAGGCGCTACGATGTTGCTGTGACTTTGCTCTCCAGATTCAAGAAGGATTTCCTCCACAAGATTTCGACCTGTGATGAGAAGTGGATCCTCTAGGATAATCCTAATCTGCGCAAATCCTGGGTTCATTCAGGTCATCCTACCACCAGTACCGCCAAACCGAATATCCATGACAGGAAGTTTTTGCTGTGCATATGGAAGGATCAGCGCGGTGTCGTACACTGTGAGTAGCTCAAACCTGGTGAAACGTCAATGCTGAGCGTTATTGTCAGTAATTCATTGGTGTAAGTGACGCAATGGAGGCGAAAAGACCATACACCAGCAAGTGCAGAAGGTCAGCCCTGTTAATTCAGGATAACGCTCGTCCTCACACCTCGAAAACGACTTTAAACACGATCTCAGACCTGGGATGGGAGATTATGTCCCACCCGGCGTATTCTCCAGATTTCGCCCCTTCGGATTATCACCTCTTTCTCTCCCTGCAACATCACCTGAGTGATACGCCCTTCACTTCTGTCGAGGAAGTCAACACAAGTATTAATGACTTTATCAACTCGAAACAGCCCTCTTCTTTCCGCAGTTGTATTCGGCAGATCCTTGACCGATGGCTCAAATGTATCCAACACGACGATGGTTATTTCCCTGATTAGGTACGTATTCGATTTGCTACAATATGCTGTAAACGTGTCGTGCATGTGGCCGAGAAATAAGTTGCACACCTAATATCTACATTTATTTAATCATTTTTATGTTATATTATAAATAAATCAATTTTAGTTTTTAAATGATGAGATTCAGGTAAGATTATTGCTTGGTTATTTAATATCAAGAAGAGTCTACAAATCTGCGAGCTCGCAGCTGGGTTGTGAATTAGAAGAAACTTACTGAAAGGTAGCTTTATTCCTTTTTTCGAACATGACGACGACGTAAGCCGATGGCTGATATTTTTTGGGCTGTTACTTCGATAATGACGGTGGTGTATGACGAATAGGGAGATTTTTTGAACTGTGGAATAAGTAAACCAAAGACGCGTTTTTATTTTTAAAGTGTGAAATTGAGACAGTTAAGTATTCTGCGCTGTTCTTATAATGCCATCGTTAAACGAAATATCGCACATAAGTGAAAAGCACAGAAAGTCGAGTTTGAAGACAGTAAAAGCTGCATAAGCTTGTGTTTGAAGCAGATGGTGATCGTAATAACAGAAAGCGTCTTCAAGGTTTTGAAGTATTCCAATTTAATTTAGTTTCAACGACATATGTATATCAACAACACAAAATATGATATGCAGAATTTATCTAAAGCCGACGTCATAGCTATATGCATTATTTTGGCTATAAATTTTAGTAAATCAAAAGAGGATCTTCTTCGTAACATTTGTGCCGGTTTAAGTGACTTTAGTTTGTTTTTGCCAGATACCGAATGTGGTGAAGATTCAGAAGACGAAATTGAACTTTGATCATGTAAATAAAAAAGCAGAGAATTAAAATAATTCTACAGAAGAAAATAAAAAATAATTGACTTTAGCTTGTTTTTGCTAGATACCGAAAGTGCCGATTTTGAACTTTGATAACGTAAATAAAAATGCAGAGAATGAAAATAATTCTACAGAAGAAAATAAAAATACGTTGGATAATGAAGTTAGGCGTTTAAGTATTCGAGGCGATAGTACGGAAAATCGGTCAAACATCTTTTCACGACAAGAGAAGGTTCATTTTGCAATGCGTTTGCGTGATAAAAAAGATTTCATTTCTACTTTTGATGGTACTGGATCTTACCCTGTTAAACAATGGATTCGTGACTTTGACGACACTGCTATTTTATTTGGTTGGAATGAAATGCAGAAGCCATTTACGCAAAACGGTCACTCACAGGATCAGCAAAGCATTTATAAATAGTGAGGGAGTAATCAAGAGTTACAGTGAGTTGAAGGAGTTTCTTATCGAAGAATTTCATAAGAAAAAAAGAGTGCACATTTTCATGAAATCTTTTTCATGAAATCTTAAAAATGAAAAAAAGAGGAAATCGTGCAGGAATATGTATAACGAAGTAAATTTCTCCGTCATATTTGGTCTACGCCGGGATTCGAACCCGGGTCCACTCATTCCGGAATAAGTTGCTCTACCAATTAAGCTACGCGGACATTTGTTCTGATTCCTATCTGCCTTTATGTCGTGTGCGTCCTTCTGGCAGGTACGTCACATCTCCTGGTACGTTACATCATCTCCCCCTTATTTTTTTTTTTTTTTTTTTTCCGAAGTGCTGGAGAAGGGATTCTCTTATTTTTCCTATCTCGCGGTGTGGAAATAACATCACACCAATGCGAGATTTCGAACGGTCGGGTCATCCGGATAGTTCGGGCGCCATTATAACGAAGTAAATTTCTCCGTCATTTTTGGTCTACGCCGGGATTCGAACCCGAGGCCGCTTATTCCGGAACAAGTTGCTCTACCAATTAAGCTACGCGGACATTTGTTCTGATTCCTATCTGCCTTTATGTCGTGTGCGTCCTTCTGGCAGGTACGTCACATCTCCTGGTACGTTACATATGTTTTACCGATGAAAACATTAGCACACAGTGGTCAAATTGATAATGATGCGTTAATGACCTACGTCATTAATGGTATTAAAAATGAAATGAGAAATAAAGCTATGTTTACGGCGCTAAGAATATTCTTGAATTTAAAGAACGGTTGCGAATATATGAAACTATTTGTGAAAAATCCAACTCAGAAAACAAAGCCAAAAGTCAAGTTCATGATAAGCGAAATGATGTTGTCAAAACGAATACAGCTAGAAAACTTTGGCTTAATATACCAAGACCTAAAGTTAGATATTACAACTGTGATGATTTTAATCATATATCAGGTGAATGTAAGCATAAAAGTAAAGGGCTAAAATGTTTCAAATGTAATGGATTTTGACATCGCGCCATTGAATGTCCTTCAAGTAATAACAAAAACGAGAAGACTGAAAGGTAGAATCTTAACATGATTTCTGCCAAACCATTTTGTCACATGCATAAGTTGACATTGATTGAGGGCGTTGAAATCAAAGCATTGATTGATACAGGAAGTGAAATTACTGTAGTAAGAGAAAATACTTACAGAAAAATAGGATCTCCAAAATATTTTAATGTTAATGTGGTACCAGTTGGTTTCGTCAACAACAAAATAAAACCTGTAGGTCATTTTCAAGGGCTAATTCAAACTGATGAATGGGAACTTCAGCCTAACATTGATGTGTTTTCAAAGCATGCAATTAAGGAAGATGCAATTATCGGAAATGAATTGCTGAGACATGCTGAAGTAGTATCAATCAGGAAGGTATATCAATTAGAAAAATTGAACAGCAAGCAACCCTTATGTGAAGAGATACACCCAAAGATGAGAATACCATAGATATTAATTTCAATGTGAGTGAAACTCACAGAAATGAAAATAAAAAAACTCGTCGAGAACTATGAACCCTGGAAAACAGACTACAAACATAGAAATGAGGATCACAGTAAAAGAAGAACCACCTATTTTTATAGGACTAGATGTCTTCCATTTACTGAAAGGGAGATAGTTGATAAACAAGTTGAAGACTGGATAGAACAAAAATTTGTTGAGCCATTTTCCTTAGAATATTCCAATCAGGTAGTAGCGGCATGGGAAAAATGTGGATCGCTTAGGGTGTGCATAGATTTCAGAAAAATAAATCGGATCATAGCGAAATCGTTATCCTCTCCCATTGATTGAAGACATATTAGATAGGTTAAAAGATGATCATGTCTTTAGCATCATTGACGTGAAAAATGGATTTTTTTTTTGTTTTTTGTTTTTGTTTGGAGGTTTAACGACCACCGTGAGCAACTCAATGGGCTATAAGCAGTCGCCCGTCCCTAATTTAGGGTCACTCGTTCCAGGGAAGGGAAAGAGCCAGTGCCGTAAGACAAACACAACATCCATGCCTCACCGGGATTCGAACCCGGACCCCTTAGCAGACGAATGATCAGATACCATAGCTTAGACCACTGCGCCACCAGGGCGGCCAAAAAAAAAATGGATTTTTCCATGTAGAAGTACATAAACACAGTAGACGCTACACAGCATTTGTGACGCACAACAGACAGTTCCAATTTTTGAGAGTTTCGTTTGGTTTGAGTAACTACCTTCAGTATTCCAGCGTTTCATAAATACAGTTTTTTCGGCTTTTGACGAATGAGGGAATAGTTCTGCCATAAATTAACGACGTAATAATTTCATTGTCCAACGAAGCTGAAGGAATTGAAAGTCTGAAGTGATTCTTTGAAGTTACGAGTAAGTATGGACTAGAAATTAATTTCAGAAAATTCTCAGTTTTTGAAGAGAAAAATTGAATTTTTAGACTATGTGATTGAAAATGGTCACATCTCACCGTCTACTCTAAAGGCGAAAGCAGTTGATAAATTTCCAATACCTAAAAATTTGAAACGAGTGCAAAGTTTTTTGAGATTGCGCGGATATTTCAGGAAGTTCATACCTTCTTATTCAGTTATCGCAAAGCCTTTGAGTGATCTTTTAAAAAGAATCATGAGTTCAAATTTGGTGCAGAAGAAATGGACGTTTTTTTGTCAACTTAAAAAGTTATTATCAAGTACACCAATACAAGGAATATATGATCAGAATAATGAGACCGAGATACATACAGACGCAGGAATGGATGGTTATGGAGCAGTTTTGTTGCGAAAATCACAGCGTGATGACTGTTTTTCATTCAATCTATAATACTAAACGAGCAAGAATGCAACTGAAGCAGAAATGACGTACACGAGTTATGAATTAGAGGTTTTAGCCGTTATTGAAGGACTAGAAAAGTTCAGAGTTTATTTGTTGGGTATTCACTTCAAGATAGTAACTGACTGTTCTGCTTTTCAGAAGACAATGGCTAAAAAAGATCTTGAACTCATGATTCTTTTTTAAAAGCTTTCGCCTTTAGAGTAGACGGTGAGATGTGACCATTTTCAATCACATCGTCTAAAAATTCAACTTTTCTCTTGAAAAACAGAGATTTTCTGAAATTAATTTCTAGTCCATACTTACTCGTAACTTCAAAGAATCACTTCAGACTTTCAATTCCTTCAGCTTCGTTGGACAATGAAATTATTACGTCGTCCATTTCTGGCAGAACTATTCCCTCATTCGTCGAAGGCCAAAAAAACTGCATTTATGAAACGCTGGAATACTGAAGGTGAGTTACACAAACCAAACGAAACTCTTAAAAATTGGAACTGTCTGTTGTGCGTCACAAATGCTGTGTAGCGTCTACTGTCTTTATGTACTTCCACATGGAAAAATCCATTTTTCAGGTCAATGATGCTAAAGACATGAGCATCTTTTAACCTATCTAATATGTCTTCAATCAATGGGAGAGGATAACGATTTCGCTCTCTTAAAAGAACTGACTGTAAAATTGAGCATAGATCAGGTTCTAAAATGCCCCACGTAGATGCTCTGAGTAGATTCCTTGTTATGACAATTTCTTCTGAAAGCACATTATCAAATATACAAGCAGCTCAGGAAGAAGATAGTGAGATAAGGACAATGAAAGATAATAAGTCAGAGAGTATGATGGTTACTATAATCGTGGTGGTATTATTTGAAAGTTTGTGGATAGAAGTGAAGTTCCATTTGTACCGGAAGCCATGCAGACCGAAGTAATTCGAAATGCTCACGAGAAAGGACATTTTGCTGTTAAACGCACTGAGGAAATACTTAAGAAAGATTTCTACGTTCCAAAAGTAAAGCAAAAAATTAACAAGTTTGTTGCTAATTGTGTGCCCAGTATTTTGGTAAACAGAAAAAGCCGAAAGTAAGAGGGGTACTTGCACCCTTTGTATACTTATCACATCAATCATTTAGGTACAGTTGAAAGTACTAACAAAATCTACAAGCATATTCTTGCTACAAGCACATTTAAAAAACTCGTCTGGCTATATCCAGTTAAAAGTACAACTGCAGCAGAAGTTATAGCAAAATTTAATATGCAGCAAACTATGTTTGGAAATCTAATCCCAATAGTTTCTGACCGAGCGGCTGCTTTTACTTCACACGAATTAGAGAAGTACTGCGCAGAAGAGAATATTAAACATTCCTCCATTACTACTGGTTTAACTAGAGCTAATGGACAAACCGAGAGGCTAAACTGTATCATAGTGCCAATCTTGGCAAAACTGTCTTTGGATGATCCTTCGAAGTGGTACAAGTATGTTAGTACACAGCAGAAAATTATTAATTCCACTTACCAGAGGAATATTGCCACAACAACTTTTGAACTACTTGTTGGTACAAAAATGAACTGTAAAGGCGATATCAAAATTAGAGAATTATTAGAAGCCGAGTTGCGAGTTATGTTCCAAGAATCCACAGACGAAGCTAGAAAGGAGGCGGAAAAGCAAATCATATAGGTTCAAGAGGAAAACCGAAAGACGTATAATCTTCGCAGACGTGCTCCTCTGAAATACAAGCTCTATGACTTATGATACACGGCACTAGCAGTGTTCCTGCCGAGTCGGCCAGTAACGGTGCTTGGGACCTGAAGTACAATTTAGTTGGCCGCGGCACCAGGTGAGAATCTCAGGTGCACTGCTGCACTCAAAGATTCACACCAGAACATAAAAAATGAAAAGTTGAAGAATGACCCGAAGCACAAGGCTTGTGTGAATCCACCGTGTGAATAAAATAACAACAACAAATAAAAAAATAAAATAAACTAAAAAAAATGATACTTTGGGATCAAAGTTGTGATGAGGTTCACCCGCAATCACCAATTCGTGACTGAGTGTAGTGGTCCGGATCTTACTCCGGTACATTCAATCCCCAACCAGCCAGTACAACACTCACTTTCGCAAATAACACATGATTCTCAAATACACAACACAACATTTAATAACGTTCTGCGAGATTTAAACAGATACGGCGCTCTCTAGGCGCATAGACAATTGCCCCTCATATGTGGGCAGCATACGGTGTCACACTTTACTGTCGGAAGACGCAGCCGACTGAGTCTCCACCGGACTATCTGAACAAGAGATACTACTCGTTTACACACTAAATAGAGCTGCAGGTGATATTCATATACAATTGCTTAGAGAATGAAAAACAAATTATATGCAAACGATCACATTAAAAATACTCGCAACACAAAATACACAAGCACGTTAATTTGCGGTATAAGATTATAGGTGCGAAATACTGCCAAAGTTAATTAACTAAATCTAATAAGCATGCACATGCAGATCCCTTCTCCGCTCGCTTTGGCCCTGAACCAAAGTTAAAAGAAACTGTCCCGCCCAGCGGAATTTGTGGCCACACCATCTCCCTTATTCATGTAAAAAATATAATCAGGAAATGGGCCCGGTAAGAAATTGAAATCTGTATGTGCAGGTATTTCCTCTGAGGTTCAGTCACTCAGCATTACTGCATCTATGTCCATGCAGCTTTGGGTGTCGGGATGGCACAAGTTCGCAGATGTGCGAAGAAAGAAAAAGGAAATATTCATCTACTTACAGTTTCGTGACTTTGCTGTGCAAATCCAGTGTGCATCACATAATATCACACGACAAAAAAAAACACGCACACACACACAGACACTTGCACCATGTGGCAGCACCGAGGATTCAACACTTCACTTTGACGCTTGATGTAAATGAAGCACACAATTAAAATGGTGATATCACGCCGCACTTTGTTGCGCTGATGCGAGTATACACGGATCCACTCTTGTGAAGATTTAAAGGTGGCCGTTAAACAAAATAGCCCCTCTCACATCTGCTGTTGCAGTTTCCGAGACTGATTTTCTGTGTTCCTGGGAAGTGATTTTTGTTGTCGTGAAGAAATAATTCTGAACGTCAACTGCTTGGAGAGTGGCACGCCCTCACTTCCGCTGCTGCTATAGTAGATTCCGTCCGTCGCTACCTTCCGTCCCTTTTGACCGTCCATTCCCAATTCGGTCAGTTCCTTTCCGTTAGCATAACATCTACCCTGCCTGAGTACGCAGTTCAAATATGCCCCTCGCGGGTTTTGTTTCCATATTTTTTTTATCGAGTTGCGACCGCCAGCCCTGAGATTAATTTTCTCGGCCGAGCGAAATCAGACGTGCTTTCACCTTAAGCGTATATCGGCAACTCAACATTTCACCTGTATATTTGTTAGGTATCGAAGCCACAGCTCTTACGCTCATATTTTTCTTTCGCCATGTTTTTATCCCGTCGCACTTACACGTAGTGGCTTCGCTGCTTACGTGACCACACACACGCACACATGGGGCCTCGCTTCGCCCCGTAAGACAAGCGCGTCTCTTCACTTCCTCCACAGTAGGGGATGAATGGGGGTGACGATTCCACACTGCAGTGGTTGGCATCCGAACCCGACTTTGCTTGGCTTCGCTTCTCATTGGAATGACCACTGTCCACTCGCAGACTTCTTAATTCCCCTGTAACTTGGCTTTCATTAGGCCAAACAGTCGCTGATTTCCATTACGCTCCAGCCTAGAAATTTCTGCGTTATCACGCGGATTTAGGCATTCTGCTGTCTTTATGGCAAACTGGCATCTCCAGCTGCCTCGAGTTGTCGTCTCCGTTTTTTTACCAAATGCGGGGAGGTTCGCTGCTTCATTTTTCCCAATTCATTTTGCAGATCCAAGGCATCCAGCCTTTCACAGCGGAGAGCGTACAGACAACTGAACTTTCTTCCTTATTTTCACGCTAAGTGCGAAATCTTATTTTTCTGCACGGACCACACAGAGAGCAATTGTTCTCGAAAATGCCCCAAACAATCGACGAATTTACGATTATTCGCTAAACCTTTTGTCCCCATCTTCATTCATTTACTCAAGTGGACCCCTCTTTGAAAGGTACCACTTTCCCTTTCCGTGTTGCTTAGGCACCGGTCAGCTGCGCCCTGATATTTATGACCTAACAGAGCTATTCTGAGACCACCCAGCCAGAGAGAGAATTCTTCGCCTCTTTTCTTTCCAACCCCCCAGATAAAACTTTATCTGCTGTTTACACTTTTAAACTCCAATCAAGCCTCGAACATAATTAATACTTAATTAATTTCACACATCAACCACGCCCATTAATTACTAAATTAATGGCGGTTGTGGGTCGTAACATCGGCCCTTCCTCAAGAAATCCAGAAGTCCTCTTCTGGGCCTATCGCTTTGCTCTTATCAATTTCCAGAGCAACCATTGAGTGCTACCTTTTCCCACTGGTAGAAACAATTCAAAATGGCAAAAATATTGCGTTTCTTTATTTCAAGAGCATTGGATCGACTTCCCAATTATCCCGCAATTTTGTTAATTAATTTAGAGAACAGCCGAAAGAAAAAACAACGTAAATGAGAAATAAATAAAAAAAACTGAACTGTAAAAGAACATGTGAGCCTGCCGAACTGTGATTCCTAGCTGCCTCATACCATACGCGACATGGCGGACAAATTTTAGAGTTTTCTTCAGGTTTTAGGATGGGAGGGGGTGTGTGTCCACTGTAACATTCCATCCCCCCATGAAAGAAAAAAAAAGGGATGACTGGATGAAATTTATTCATCCAATCATTCCATTTTTTTTAACTGTAAACACTCAACCCTTTCCCACCGTCGCAGGGCACCTAATTCCGAACTTAAGTGCAGGGAGAGCGGAAGGAAAGTTTAAGGATTTCATCACACGTTCATTGCTACCCGTCGAGATAGGCGGAAAGAAAATTTAAATATGAGGCATAGCTTCGAGAATCCACGAGTTCCACAGATCTCTCACGTTCGATGCTCCTACGCCCGCTTTTATCTGCGCTCGATGCCAAATTCTTGCGTTCCACTGTCTCCGAGTTCCTTCTCAACATCGTAGATAATCGTGGTGTCACAGTCTTCCTGGGGATCCACTATAATCTCGACTGCTCCCCGTAAACCATAGGTGCGGCTAAAGCTGTTTGTCTCAGCTGTGATGTACCCGCTGTACTTGTAACAGGTGTATTCTCTTCCGGAACAATTGCAGCCCCAGTGCTCACATGTTCTCCGTCAGAGGGACCATCAGAATCATCTGAATCCACGTGACTCGCAGATGACGATTTCTTCGTGTTAGCCATTTTGTTTTTCTTACCCACTAAAATTATGGCAGTTCTTAGAAAACAGCTTAAGGCTTACTTAATGCTAAATTATACAAAATTCGCACCGAACAAAACTAAATAAAAATAGTAATGGCAGTCAATTCGCACTTATTTTACGAACATGAGTGTTGTTCCGCTAGCTGCAAAATATAGGTATCGATCCTGGGACAACGGCACCATTAAAGTTACACGGCACTAGCAGTGTTCCTGCCGAGTCGGCCAGTAACGGTGCTTGGGACCTGAAGTACAATTTAGTTGGCCGCGGCACCAGGTGAGAATCTCAGGTGCACTGCTGCACTCAAAGATTCACACCAGAACATAAAAAATGAAAAGTTGAAGAATGACCCGAAGCACAAGGCTTGTGTGAATCCACCGTGTGAATAAAATAACAACAACAAATAAAAAATAAAATAAACTAAAAAAAATGATACTTTGGGATCAAAGTTGTGATGAGGTTCACCCGCAATCACCAATTCGTGACTGAGTGTAGTGGTCCGGATCTTACTCCGGTACATTCAATCCCCAACCAGCCAGTACAACACTCACTTTCGCAAATAACACATGATTCTCAAATACACAACACAACATTTAATAACGTTCTGCGAGATTTAAACAGATACGGCGCTCTCTAGGCGCATAGACAATTGCCCCTCATATGTGGGCAGCATACGGTGTCACACTTTACTGTCGGAAGACGCAGCCGACTGAGTCTCCACCGGACTATCTGAACAAGAGATACTACTCGTTTACACACTAAATAGAGCTGCAGGTGATATTCATATACAATTGCTTAGAGAATGAAAAACAAATTATATGCAAACGATCACATTAAAAATACTCGCAACACAAAATACACAAGCACGTTAATTTGCGGTATAAGATTATAGGTGCGAAATACTGCCAAAGTTAATTAACTAAATCTAATAAGCATGCACATGCAGATCCCTTCTCCGCTCGCTTTGGCACTGAACCAAAGTTAAAAGAAACTGTCCGCCCAGCGGAATTTGTGGCCACACCATCTCCCTTATTTATGTAAAAAATATAATCAGGAAATGGGCCCGGTAAGAAACTGAAATCTGTATGTGCAGGTATTTCCTCTGAGGTTCAGTCACTCAGCATTACTGCATCTATGTCCATGCAGCTTTGGGTGTCGGGATGGCACAAGTTCGCAGATGTGCGAAGAAAGAAAAAGGAAATATTCATCTACTTACAGTTTCGTGACTTTGCTGTGCAAATCCAGTGTGCATCACATAATATCACACGACAAAAAAAACACGCACACACACAGACACTTGCACCATGTGGCAGCACCGATGATTCAACACTTCACTTTGACGCTTGATGTAAATGAAGCACACAATTAAAATGGTGATATCACGCCGCACTTTGTTGCGCTGATGCGAGTATACACGGATCCACTCTTGTGAAGATTTAAAGGTGGCCGTTAAACAAAATAGCCCCTCTCACATCTGCTGTTGCAGTTTCCGAGACTGATTTTCTGTGTTCCTGGGAAGTGATTTTTGTTGTCGTGAAGAAATAATTCTGAACGTCAACTGCTTGGAGAGTGGCACGCCCTCACTTCCGCTGCTGCTATAGTAGATTCCGTCCGTCGCTACCTTCCGTCCTTTTTGACCGTCCATTCCCAATTCGGTCAGTTCCTTTCCGTTAGCATAACATCTACCCTGCCTGAGTACGCAGTTCAAATATGCCCCTCGCGGGTTTTGTTTCCATATTTTTTATCGAGTTGCGACCGCCAGCCCTGAGATTAATTTTCTCGGCCGAGCGAAATCAGACGTGCTTTCACCTTAAGCGTATATCGGCAACTCAACATTTCACCTGTATATTTGTTAGGTATCGAAGCCACAGCTCTTACGCTCATATTTTTCTTTCGCCATGTTTTTATCCCGTCGCACTTACACGTAGTGGCTTCGCTGCTTACGTGACCACACACACGCACACATGGGGCCTCGCTTCGCCCCGTAAGACAAGCGCGTCTCTTCACTTCCTCCACAGTAGGGGATGAATGGGGGTGACGATTCCACACTGCAGTGGTTGGCATCCGAACCCGACTTTGCTTGGCTTCTCTTCTCATTGGAATGACCACTGTCCACTCGCAGACTTCTTAATTCCCCTGTAACTTGGCTTTCATTAGGCCAAACAGTCGCTGATTTCCATTACGCTCCAGCCTAGAAATTTCTGCGTTATCACGCGGATTTAGGCATTCTGCTGTCTTTATGGCAAACTGGCATCTCCAGCTGCCTCGAGTTGTCGTCTCCGTTTTTTTTTTACCAAATGCGGGGAGGTTCGCTGCTTCATTTTTCCCAATTCATTTTGCAGATCCAAGGCATCCAGCCTTTCACATCGGAGAGCGTACAGACAACTGAACTTTCTTCCTTATTTTCACGCTAAGTGCGAAATCTTATTTTTCTGCACGGACCACACAGAGAGCAATTGTTCTCGAAAATGCCCCAA
The DNA here is from genome assembly GCA_039090855.1 of Macrothele yani. NCBI lineage: Eukaryota > Metazoa > Arthropoda > Arachnida > Araneae > Macrothelidae > Macrothele > Macrothele yani. The sequence continues at coordinate 75,359,013 of CM077007.1, read as the reverse complement.
ACAATCGACGAATTTACGATTATTCGCTAAACCTTTTGTCCCCATCTTCATTCATTTACTCAAGTGGACCCCTCTTTGAAAGGTACCACTTTCCCTTTCCGTGTTGCTTAGGCACCGGTCAGCTGCGCCCTGATATTTATGACCTAACAGAGCTATTCTGAGACCACCCAGCCAGAGAGAGAATTCTTCGCCTCTTTTCTTTCCAACTCCCCAGATAAAACTTTATCTGCTGTTTACACTTTTAAACTCCAATCAAGCCTCGAACATAATTAATACTTAATTAATTTCACACATCAACCACGCCCATTAATTACTAAATTAATGGCGGTTGTGGGTCGTAACATCGGCCCTTCCTCAAGAAATCCAAAAGTCCTCTTCTGGGCCTATCGCTTTGCTCTTATCAATTTCCAGAGCAACCATTGAGTGCTACCTTTTCCCACTGGTAGAAACAATTCAAAATGGCAAAAATATTGCGTTTCTTTATTTCAAGAGCATTGGATCGACTTCCCAATTATCCCGCAATTTTGTTAATTAATTTAGAGAACAGCCGAAAGAAAAAACAACGTAAATGAGAAATAAATAAAAAAAACTGAACTGTAAAAGAACATGTGAGCCTGCCGAACTGTGATTCCTAGCTGCCTCATACCATACGCGACATGGCGGACAAATTTTAGAGTTTTCTTCAGGTTTTAGGATGGGAGGGGGTGTGTGTCCACTGTAACATTCCATCCCCCCATGAAAGAAAAAAAGGGATGACTGGATGAAATTTATTCATCCAATCATTCCATTTTTTTTTAACTGTAAACACTCAACCCTTTCCCACCGTCGCAGAGCACCTAATTCCGAACTTAAGTGCCGGGAGAGCGGAAGGAAAGTTTAAGGATTTCATCACACGTTCATTGCTACCCGTCGAGATAGGCGGAAAGAAAATTTAAATATGAGGCATAGCTTCGAGAATCCACGAGTTCCACAGATCTCTCACGTTCGATGCTCCTACGCCCGCTTTTATCTGCGCTCGATGCCAAATTCTTGCGTTCCACTGTCTCCGAGTTCCTTCTCAACATCGTAGATAATCGTGGTGTCACAGTCTTCCTGGGGATCCACTATAATCTCGACTGCTCCCCGTAAACCATAGGTGCGGCTAAAGCTGTTTGTCTCAGCTGTGATGTACCCGCTGTACTTGTAACAGGTGTATTCTCTTCCGGAACAATTGCAGCCCCAGTGCTCACATGTTCTCCGTCAGAGGGACCATCAGAATCATCTGAATCCACGTGACTCGCAGATGACGATTTCTTCGTGTTAGCCATTTTGTTTTTCTTACCCACTAAAATTATGGCAGTTCTTAGAAAACAGCTTAAGGCTTACTTAATGCTAAATTATACAAAATTCGCACCGAACAAAACTAAATAAAAATAGTAATGGCAGTCAATTCGCACTTATTTTACGAACATGAGTGTTGTTCCGCTAGCTGCAAAATATAGGTATCGATCCTGGGACAACGGCACCATTAAAGTTACACGGCACTAGCAGTGTTCCTGCCGAGTCGGCCAGTAACGGTGCTTGGGACCTGAAGTACAATTTAGTTGGCCGCGGCACCAGGTGAGAATCTCAGGTGCACTGCTGCACTCAAAGATTCACACCAGAACATAAAAAATGAAAAGTTGAAGAATGACCCGAAGCACAAGGCTTGTGTGAATCCACCGTGTGAATAAAATAACAACAACAAATAAAAAAATAAAATAAACTAAAAAAAATGATACTTTGGGATCAAAGTTGTGATGAGGTTCACCCGCAATCACCAATTCGTGACTGAGTGTAGTGGTCCGGATCTTACTCCGGTACATTCAATCCCCAACCAGCCAGTACAACACTCACTTTCGCAAATAACACATGATTCTCAAATACACAACACAACATTTAATAACGTTCTGCGAGATTTAAGCAGATACGGCGCTCTCTAGGCGCATAGACAATTGCCCCTCATATGTGGGCAGCATACGGTGTCACACTTTACTGTCGGAAGACGCAGCCGACTGAGTCTCCACCGGACTATCTGAACAAGAGATACTACTCGTTTACACACTAAATAGAGCTGCAGGTGATATTCATATACAATTGCTTAGAGAATGAAAAACAAATTATATGCAAACGATCACATTAAAAATACTCGCAACACAAAATACACAAGCACGTTAATTTGCGGTATAAGATTATAGGTGCGAAATACTGCCAAAGTTAATTAACTAAATCTAATAAGCATGCACATGCAGATCCCTTCTCCGCTCGCTTTGGCCCTGAACCAAAGTTAAAAGAAACTGTCCCGCCCAGCGGAATTTGTGGCCACACCCTCTCCCTTATTCATGTAAAAAATATAATCAGGAAATGGGCCCGGTAAGAATTTGAAATCTGTATGTGCAGGTATTTCCTCTGAGGTTCAGTCACTCAGCATTACTGCATCTATGTCCATGCAGCTTTGGGTGTCGGGATGGCACAAGTTCGCAGATGTGCGAAGAAAGAAAAAGGAAATATTCATCTACTTACAGTTTCGTGACTTTGCTGTGCAAATCCAGTGTGCATCACATAATATCACACGACAAAAAAAAACACGCACACACACACAGACACTTGCACCATGTGGCAGCACCGAGGATTCAACACTTCACTTTGACGCTTGATGTAAATGAAGCACACAATTAAAATGGTGATATCACGCCGCACTTTGTTGCGCTGATGCGAGTATACACGGATCCACTCTTGTGAAGATTTAAAGGTGGCCGTTAAACAAAATAGCCCCTCTCACATCTGCTGTTGCAGTTTCCGAGACTGATTTTCTGTGTTCCTGGGAAGTGATTTTTGTTGTCGTGAAGAAATAATTCTGAACGTCAACTGCTTGGAGAGTGGCACGCCCTCACTTCCGCTGCTGCTATAGTAGATTCCGTCCGTCGCTACCTTCCGTCCTTTTTGACCGTTCATTCCCAATTCGGTCAGTTCCTTTCCGTTAGCATAACATCTACCCTGCCTGAGTACGCAGTTCAAATATGCCCCTCGCGGGTTTTGTTTCCATATTTTTTTTATCGAGTTGCGACCGCCAGCCCTGAGATTAATTTTCTCGGCAGAGCGAAATCAGACGTGCTTTTACCTTAAGCGTATATCGGCAACTCAACATTTCACCTGTATATTTGTTAGGTATCGAAGCCACAGCTCTTACGCTCATATTTTTCTTTCGCCATGTTTTTATCCCGTCGCACTTACACGTAGTGGCTTCGCTGCTTACGTGACCACACACACGCACACATGGGGCCTCGCTTCGCCCCGTAAGACAAGCGCGTCTCTTCACTTCCTCCACAGTAGGGGATGAATGGGGGTGACGATTCCACACTGCAGTGGTTGGCATCCGAACCCGACTTTGCTTGGCTTCGCTTCTCATTGGAATGACCACTGTCCACTCGCATACTTCTTAATTCCCCTGTAACTTGGCTTTCATTAGGCCAAACAGTCGCTGATTTCCATTACGCTCCAGCCTAGAAATTTCTGCGTTATCACGCGGATTTAGGCATTCTGCTGTCTTTATGGCAAACTGGCATCTCCAGCTGCCTCGAGTTGTCGTCTCCGTTTTTTTTTTTACCAAATGCGGGGAGGTTCGCTGCTTCATTTTTCCCAATTCATTTTGCAGATCCAAGGCATCCAGCCTTTCACATCGGAGAGCGTACAGACAACTGAACTTTCTTCCTTATTTTCACGCTAAGTGCGAAATCTTATTTTTCTGCACGGACCACACAGAGAGCAATTGTTCTCGAAAATGCCCCAAACAATCGACGAATTTACGATTATTCGCTAAACCTTTTGTCCCCATCTTCATTCATTTACTCAAGTGGACCCCTCTTCGAAAGGTACCACTTTCCCTTTCCGTGTTGCTTAGGCTCCGGTCAGCTGCGCCCTGATATTTATGACCTAACAGAGCTATTCTGAGACCACCCAGCCAGAGAGAGAATTCTTCGCCTCTTTTCTTTCCAAACCCCCAGATAAAACTTTATCTGCTGTTTACACTTTTAAACTCCAATCAAGCCTCGAACATAATTAATACTTAATTAATTTCACACATCAACCACGCCCATTAATTACTAAATTAATGGCGGGGGTGGGTCGTAACATCGGCCCCTCCTCAAGAAATCCAGAAGTCCTCTTCTGGGCCTATCGCTTTGCTCTTATCAATTTCCAGAGCAACCATTGAGTGCTACCTTTTCCCACTGGTAGAAACAATTCAAAATGGCAAAAATATTGCGTTTCTTTATTTCAAGAGCATTGGATCGACTTCCCAATTATCCCGCAATTTTGTTAATTAATTTAGAGAACAGCCGAAAGAAAAAAACAACGTAAATGAGAAATAAATAAAAAAAACTGAACTGTAAAAGAACATGTGAGCCTGCCGAACTGTGATTCCTAGCTGCCTCATACCATACGCGACATGGCGGACAAATTTTAGAGTTTTCTTCAGGTTTTAGGATGGGAGGGGGGTGTCCACTGTAACACTTAGTTGCTGTGAAAAGAACTCAACTGAGATAAGGACTAAAGTTGAAGACAATGTTCCTAGGACCGTATAGGATCACCAAAGTGAAAGTTAGTGACACGTATGATGTTGTAAAAGGGCATCATGACGGAACTCTACGAATAACTACATGTGCGGAATATATGAAATACTGGACTGTGATATAATTCAAAATATTTGTGTCAGCGTGAACAATTATTGTATTGAATTTTCATTTTAAAGTACTTTTAATTTTGACTTTCTTTTGGCTTTGACCATTTTATGAAATTTAAGGAAAAATGACTGTCAGGGAGGCAGAATGTCTAAGATTAATCGTTGCTGCTTTGTGTTCAGTACTTTCTGCTATTCGTGGAACACAGAATCTCTGTTTGTACGATAAGCACGAGGCGCAGCCAGGCAGATGACGTGACACCTGGCAACACCAAGACGGATTCATTCTAATGACGTCAGCACATGTTAACAACAAGATGATGTCAGTCGCCTTGAGAGTGAGCAGGGAGTTAGTTGTGAGAGAGAGAGATTGGAGGTTTAACGACCACCGTGAGCAACTCAATGGGCTATAAGTAGTCGCCCGTCCCTAATTTAGGGTCGCTGGTTCCAGGGAAGGGAGAGAGCCAGTGCCGTAAGACAAACACAACATCCATGCCTGACTGGGATTCGAACCCGGACCCCTTACGGACGAATGATCAGAGGCCATCGCTTAGACCACTGCGCCACCGGGGCGGCGAGTTAGTTATGGTCCAGTCCCCGACGGAGAAGCAAGAGGCTTTGTAATGTATCTACATTTATTTAATCAATTTTTATATTCCATTGTAAATAAATGAAATTTAGTTTTAAAATCATGAGACCCGGGTATGATTATTGCTTGTTTTTTTAATATCAAGAAGAATCTACATATATACATATATCATCATCATCATTGTCAACCATTATCAATCCACTGCTGGACGAGGTCTCCCAGGTTTACTCCACAACGGTCTGTCTTGTGCCAGCCTCCGCCATGTCACTCACGAATGCTTTCGAATTTCATCCACCCATCTCCCATGTGGTCTTTTTCTTGGTCTTTTCCTGTCCCTTGGAATCCAATCTAAAATTTCGGCTGTTTATCGATTGTCTGTCCTTCTGGCAGTATGTCCACCCCATTGCCATTTCAGGGAATAAACTCTGATCATGATGTCTTCCGCTCTTGTCATTTTTCGGATCCACGAGTTCCTCTTCTTATCTCACCTAGTTACACCAAGCACGCACCTCACCATGCTGCTTTGAGTTGTCTGCAGCCTTTGTATGTCTCTTTTAGTTAAGGTCCACGTCTTTGAACCATACGTAAGCACTGGAAGGATGCATTGATCAAACACTTTTCTTTTAAGACATAATGGCATATTGCTCTTGAAAATTATGCTGTTTCTTCCAAAAGCTCTCCAGGCAAGTTTTGTACGCCGATTAATTTCTTCATCAATGTGACCCTCACTTGATATCTGCTGTCCAAGATGAGCGTACGTGTCTGTTATCTCCAGCATTTCTCCATCAATCGATAATTTCTTGTAAAAGCGTTGAACTTCACTTTCTGCAAAAATTAAGGACGAAAAGGAGAAATTAGCATAACAGCGGAACGGCCAGGCAGAACGGACCGAAAGACTACTCAGGAAATAGACTAGGGTCCGGTTCGGTAGGGCATGCGCAAATATGCAGCATGACGTAGGAGGGGGTCGGAATGGTATAAAGCACACGGGCGGTGTACGCTCAGCAATTCGGTGAATGCTATTGCACGATGCACATCGGTTTGAACGACGTCGAATTGCTGCCACCGTGTGATATGGCCAACAGGCAATCCAGTAGACGACATCTGGATGACTTTACCAGAGGTCGTGTCATTGGGAAGTTGGAAGAAGATCGAAGTGTGACTAGTGTTGCCGAGGAGTTCGGGATCGCTCACAACATCGTTTCACGAGTTTGGAGAGCATTTCAAACGACAGGAACAGCTGTCCGAGAGTTTAGCAGTGGTCGTCCACGAGCAACTACGGCGGAGGACGACCGGTATATTGTCATACAGGCGAGAAGAGATAGACGGCAGAGAGCGGGAGAAATCGTAAGGCACATGCAACAGACAACTGCACGTCCGTTATCGCGTTTTACCGTGGCCAGAAGGCTGTACAAAGGTGGTCTATTTGAACTACGACCAGTACAGTGTGTGCCATTAACGCGTGCTCATCGGAGACGGCGCTTTCTGTGGTGCAAGGAACACAAGAACTGGGCACATCAGCAATGGGGTGAGTTATCTTAACGGATGAGAAACGATTTAGTCTGACGAGCGATTCTAAACGTACACACATCTGGAGAGAGTAGGGAACACGCAATCACACCTCCAACATCATCGAAAGGGACCAGTTTGGAGGTGGCGGAGTTCTCTTTTGGGGCGGTATCATGCTTGGTAGCCGTACTGACCTCCACATCTTCCAATAAGGTTCAGTCACTGGCGTTTGCTATTGTACCGAGGTTCTCCTGCCTCACGTGCGTCTGTTTTGAGGTGCTGTGGGTCCTGAGTTCCTCTTCATGGACGACAGCGCTACAACTCATCGTACAGTGACTGTCGCAGAGCTGTTGGAGAGTGAAGATATTGAACGCACGGATTGGCCCGCAAGGTCTCCAGACCTAAATCCAATCGAACACGTGTGGGACCTTCTCGGGAGATGCTTGGCAGCACATCACCAGCCGCCAGCCACGATTCCGCAGCTGCGATTGGAGCTACAAGAGGAAAGGACCGGGATGCCTCAACAGCTCCTTGACAACCTCGTCCTCAGCATGGACAGACGTTGTAAATCCTGCAACGCCGTCAGGGGTGATCGTATCCCCTAATAAAGACTGGACTTTTCTTAGTAGCCGCCTGTCACATGGACGTTTCTGTCTTCTCTCCAGTTGTGCTCGAAGCTACCTTTTCAATAAAGTGCCTTTGTATCCTTTGTATTCCTTGCTTGGACGGTTATGCTCACTTGTCTGATATTCTTACATCTTGGGGATCTAATGGTATGATTTGAGTCGATGTGGATCACTTCTGCACGATGTTACATTCGAAAAACCGTCTCGTCCTTAATTTTTGCACGCCAGTGTATGTATACCAGAATACCCAGCTAATATTCAGAGTAACCGCCGTGTGCAGGGTAGACAGCAGCTACACGGGCTAGGTAGGGCTCAATAAGGTGCTGGAAGGTGTTCACAGGTATGCGGAGCCATGCTGACTGCAGTGCATCTGACAGCTGCTGGATCGTGTATGGTGGAGGATCCATAGAGCGAACATCACCACGATCGAGGTGGTCCCACAGATGCTCAATTGGGTTTAAGCCTGGAGAATTAGGAGGCCAGGGAAGTACTTTGAAATCGCCATCGTGCTTTTCCAACAACTCTCGTGTTACAGGTCGCATTGGCGTTCTGGAAGAACCCATCTTCCACACGGAAGACAATCAGCATGTATGGATGTACGTAGTCTGCAAGGATGGATTCATAACTAATTCGGTCCATAGTGCCTTCCACATGTATGACTGAACCCATGGAATTCCACCAAAACATTCCTCAGACCATAACCCTGTTCTCACTAGCTTGTGTTCTTCCAGCAATGTTTGAAGAGTGTTTGTTCTCTGATGTTCCTCGCCTTCCTCGCCAACGTCCATCTGTTCGATGAAGCAGAAAGCGTGACTCATTGGAGAAGGCAATCGTTTGCCAATCAGCGGAGGTCTGATTCCGACACTGCTGTGCAAATGTACGCCTTTTCTGACGATGCACCTTCGTTAGCATACGTGCAGTGACCATCCTTCTATATCAGATCCCCATACGCAGCAGGGTTCGCTGAACAGTCGTTTCAGACACACTTCCGGTAGCCCCCTATTTCTTTCGGCCAGTGAGTTGCTTCACTTCAGCCTGTCGATCGGCACTCACGCACCTTCGCAGCCGCAGTTAACCTCTCATATCAATAGCCCATGGTGCTTCGCAGTTTCCACGTCGCTTATTCGCAATGGTGCCATTTCTCCAATCACGATACACTTTAACCTCAGCAGCACACTAACAGTTCACAAACTGCGCTATTTCAGAAATACAGCCACCCTTGGCCCGAAAGCCGATAATCATCGCTTTTTGCAAATCTGATTAATCGCTCCTTTTATCCATTACAGCAACGAGCAATATGTTTTCAGAATGCCTGCAGCACACCTTATATACTCTCCAAGCCAGCTCACGCACGTGCCTTCATTCATCGTCTACGCGCTGTTGACATCAAAAGCAGGAGGTGGTCATAATAATGTGACTTGACCGCGTATATATATATATATATATATATATATATATATACTTAAGAGCAAAACTGAAGACTAAGGAAAAACTTTAGAATTTAAAACGAAGGTTGCAAAATAACCTGAAAATCAAAACGCGCAACGCAGCAGTTTTGAAAATTCAGAATTCACATTCTATAAAGAAGATACCTAAGCAAAAAAATACAAATATAATTTTGACTCACACCTAGTACAACATAGAAGAGGTTATGTATCTACCTGTGTGAGTAAAAGGAGAAAAGATAAAAAAATAATAATAAAATAAAACAACTGAATGTAGAAGGTGTCGAGAATACTGAGCCTTGGCTTTATCAAGGACCAGCAAAAACTCTGCATTTTCTCACTTCCACAAAGACCTAGTTGGAAATGGGTTTCTGCAAGGCCATAGATGCAAGTAACATTCCCACCTAAAATAGTTTAAAAAATATATATATGTCATGTCCTCCTTAGAGTTGCATGACCTAGCACTGGTTAACAATTTCGCTTGCATCCATTAACCTTCCTGGCCCAACCCATGCTCTTCATCTGTTACTATTAAACAGAGAGAAGAAGATTAAAGAGAACTCAAGCTGTGAGAGTGACATAATAATTAGAAATGATTTTCAGCCATAACGAAATTCCAAGTTCGTTTGAGAGAGAATTTAAACCTGAAAATCAATGCAAAAGAAATCCAAATTTTCACATTGCAATTAAAAAAAGGAAATATTAATTTTTAACGAACAGAATTTTGAAAGAAAACTTGAGTCTAAAACCCCCTACTCTACAACTTATGACAGCACGAAAACGAGAATAAGTTAAAGATAATAATTAACTAAAGAAAACTTTGTGAAAGTTATATACCTTAAACAGTTAGTTGCAATATGTACAAAGTATTTCGGCAGTGCTTTAAGTGCATAATTAATTAGTTATTAAGAACTTAACTACTTTGAAAAAACAGCGCATAGACAGCGCATAGAAAAGGAACAAGCTTAGCCATCTTCTGTTCCTAGGTACCCCAAAAGACGCTCAAAGTTACAAAGAAAAGAAAGAGTTAAAACCCGCATAAATGTTAACAGACAAACCAATGCCTAAAAGCTGAAAAGCTAAAAAACGACAAAGAAAAAGTACATGAAGTACAAACATTGAACTTATAAAACCTAGAACCCAAAAACAAGGAAGAGAGCTTACCTCTTGTGTGACAAAAAACTTTTCTCCTCACAAGAGAAGAACATGGCTGACCTCTTCCGCCACTCCCTAGACGCTGGGGGCAGTGAGGGTGGGGCTGATGGCCTCCTCATACAGCAAGAAACCAACGCGCGGAGATTTTAACCAGAGAAAAAAATATATAATCTTAAGACTGTGGATCTGTATGATCAGAAAGAGCAGAATTAACTCTCCAGAATACATGAGGAATATTATAAAATACACGAGCAGTGTATTTAATAATCTTTGCATGTATTAAATCACCTTAGTGAGCTTCTATAGATTAATCAGAATCTTATTAATTTTAATGTTGGTTTTACTATTTTTAGTATAGCTATCCTAGTGATGAATAACTAGTTTTCTTTTTTATTTGTTTTTATTTTCTTTTATAAACAGATTTTTAAGCTTTTTTTGTGATTTTGTTTATATTATTTAATTTTTTGTTTTAATAGGACCGTCATATCCATAGCACTAAGGTTCCTTTAGGTAGTTAATAGGCATCCTCTAGCCAACTTCCTTACGGCTTTGATTGGTCAGAATCATATTATTAACTGTGTAGAAAATTAAAGCAGATCTGCCAACCTTACTCTATTATTCAGAATAATTTTTCTTAAAGTTCTTTTGATGAAAGAAGAAGGAATTTCGTTCTCTAGAAAACTTTCTAATAGTATATTAATGTGGTAATTGAAGTCCAAATTGTTGCTGCAAATTCTTGAAATTCTTAGGACCTGAAAAATTAGTACATTCTCAATTACTTTGGTTGAAATGTTATTATTCCAGTGTAGATATTTAATTACTTTGAAAGGAAAATTAACTCTTTTATCAAAGATGGGTTACCTCTGTTGAGCTTAATGCTTAAGTCTAGGAACTCAAGTTCCTGATTACTGTGGTTGGTTTTACATAAGTTAAGAGAGCTAGGATAGATATTATCAAAATCACTCTCTTAGATATATTGATGATCTGCTGTGTATCAATAATTCAGAAGTTATAGAGAGTGATTTTGATAATATCTATCCTAGCTCTCTTAACTTATGTAAAACCAACCACAGTAATCAGGAACTTGAGTTCCTAGACAACAGAGGTAACCCATCTATCGCCCGCGAGAGGACAAGCAGACGATTAGCTTTGCAGGACATATGCAAATCATGTGCGCCCGGCACGCCACCGAGAACCACTATCAGAAGGGTGCACAGAAAGTGGGGTGTAAGTAGTGGAAGCGTGTTGTGCTCCTGGATATGTTAGCTTCCTGATGCCTCATCGCAGAATACGACAGTCATTCCAGCACGTTTCGGAGTTCGACAGAGGACGAATAGTGGCTTATCGCGACTGCGGTTTATCGTACTGAGACATTGGCACCCGCGTGGGACGACATCCAGCCCCAGTGAGGCGAGTATGGATTCGGTGGTAGCAGGAGAGACGGACGGACCGTCGTGAGAGATTGGCGTAGCCACGACACACCACCGGACAAAAGGGCCGGCATGATGTGTGGCGGGCATTGACGGCTCGCACCGCCACATCACGAACGTTAGCGAAGGAATTAGGGGTTTTTTCGCAACAACCTGTGTCAGCACGTACAATTCGACGTCGCCTGCAGGAGCGGGGACTTGTCGCACGACGCCCATTGCTTCGATTACCATAGACGTTACACTACCGTCTAGTGCGGCGGCAGTGGGCCGTTGAACGCCGCACCTGGACTACGAATTGGCACGACATTGTCTTCTCCGACGAATACCGCTTCTGCCTGGAACACCATGATGGTCGGATTCACGTGTGGCGGCACCGCAGCGTGAGACTGTATGACGCCTGCATTATGTATCGCCATACCGGTCCGTTGCCTGGCGTTATGGTTTGGAGTGCAATTGGATATGACACCCGCACCCCTCTGGTACGCATCGCCGGTACACTCAACAGCTGCCACTACATCTCTGACGTTTTGGAGCCTGAAGTCCTCCCTTACCTACAGGACCTTCCAGCGGCCACGTTTCAACAGGACAATGCGCGCCCGAAGGTGGCACGCATCGTGAAATAATTCTTCACGGCCTACCAGGTGTCACTGCTGCCGTGGGGCGCCTGTTCTCCCGATATGTCGCCCATCGAACGTCTGGTCGCTCATCGGCAACCGAGTGGCCCGGCAAGAACCACCCGCGGCTACGCCTGATGAACTGTGGCAACGTGTGGAAGCAGCCTGGACCGACATACCCCAAGCCCACATGTAAAGCCTCTTTTGTTCGATGCCGAGGCGTGTAGCGGCCGTTATTGCTAGCAGTGGCACCTGGTGGGCGAACTATTGATGTCTGCGTGTTCCGCAAGTCGCACGGGCCTGTAAGCTCAATCGTTTCATCTTTGTATCTGTTGTTATGTGTCCAGTAAATCTGGCTTTGATATCTCGTGTCCTTCTTGGTGTTGCATGTTGGGTGGTCAGCAGTGTATATATCCAATAGTCATGTTGATTTCAATAGGGTACCTCCAAGAAAGCGATTTTTTCATATGTGCATGGGCTGCAAGCCGGGACTGGAGTTTCTTTTGCAGGATTCTCCAGGTTTGTTTTGCTGTCTCAGCTGCATCCCTTAGGTACACTCAAAGAACGAAATATCTGTGTATTCTCGAAGCAAAAAGCATTTTGTCGATTCCCCTGCGCAAGGATCCAGGACCCACACTATAAATCTTCACTTTTCCCAAGCTTTAAAAGAGCTCCCGATGCGGTTGATGCACATTATTGAAGATGATTTGATGCACATCTTCGAAGATGTTGAACATGACTATTGAGTAATTTACTAGGATTTACAGTTCCTCTGAACTGTAAATCTTAGTAAATTATTAAATAGTCATGTTCAACATCTAATAATCACATTTACTTAATTGTTTTATTACTTTATCGAAATTGATCTCGAAGTCATGCTAATTAGGCATCTCACCAGTCTATCGAACTAGATTTCCTGCATCGACACATTTTCTCTTTGGCACACCACTACGACAACTTGCCGTTTTCGCATTCAACTGAACCTAGTCAGCACAATAACAGAGTAAATCTTCCAAATTATGAATATTCTGTTTACCAGCCAATCCCAGTTCATCTCTGTGATTCAGAGACCTCAATCTCATTCCAAAAGCCTGTCTGGTCTAAATGGGCGCAGAAACATCCTTAGATGAAATAGTGCAAATCTCAAACGGCAGGTTCGTTATTTCATAATTTCTAATATTTACACCATCCCCATCAGAATTGAGTTTGGTATTTTGAGTACAATAGTCATAACGAAGGCAATCAATAGCATCATCCAAATAGGTATTGATAGATCCTGAAATATCAGGCAATGTACAGGTGTCAAATACCCTACTTACCGACTGTTTTCTTTTTTATTGTAGGTTTAACGACCACCGTGAGCAACTCAGTTGGCTATAAGCAGTCGCGTGTTCCTAATTTAGGGCCACTGGTTCCAGGGAAAGGAGAGAACCAGTGCCGTAAGACAAACACAACACCCATGTCTCACCGGGATCCGAACCACTTACCGACTGTAATTTTAATACTCGAATTGCCCGATAAAAATGTGAATCAACACGATTCACACTTCAAACGGGAAAAGTTGGAGTAATACAAAAGGTACCAGTATCTCTCCCACTAGTAATCGCCTTATATATATAATTATGTAGTGTTACACAAAATTGCGGGACATTGAACGTCGTACGGCCTTGGGAGATGGCTCATTTTACAGGTCTTGATCTCAAGAATCGGAGAAAAAGAAAGGTTTTCTTCTAAATTTAATCAGTCTTGTGAGTGTTGTTATACGTACAGCACTCGTGCTGTACGTATCACAACCCTCACAAGGGAAACTATGGGACCTCCCGACGACAGTCGTCACGGAAAGTTCTGTGGTGGACAAGCATGGCACCAAAGTAGCAGGTGTGAAGTACGGCATTTCGCAATTGCCCATAAGCCCTAGAACATGGTTAACTCTTTAACGACTATGACCCAAAAATCTTGTGTCACTATAAATACCATAACTCTCGAAACTATCTATTGCTTCGCTTCTTTGTTTAATAACGACAATTAAATGATTGAGGGCGACTCCTGCTGATCACTCATAAGTCGAGAAAATTTGAAGAACAAGTACGGATAGGAAATCTGACTCACTCTAGACAGGCGTTTGGGGCGGCTATGGCCGTTCGTATGTACGGGCGGCTATGGCCGTTTGTATGTACGAGCGTTTTGGGCGTTATGGTCGTTAAGGGGTTAAAAAGTATGACACCCGCTTGTAATGTATACAGCCATAAAGTGTCAAACAACATGTAAATGTGGGTGAGATGCGATTGGCGTTATGGTCGTTAAGGGGTTTGTAATTTATACAGCCATAAAGTGTCAAACAACATGTAAATGTGGGTGTGGTGCGATTGGGTGATTCTGCGCATGTCTGGAAGGTGTCCTGCGTTGTGTACGTCAGTGACTGTTAAACGTGAGTAGTGCGAGACAGCAGTACGGCAAATAGTAACTGCTGTTGAGAGTGGTGATACGATAAAACACAAAACTGCGCGCATTCTCCAGCATATGTACAACAAATTCCAAGATGCGCGTAACATGGGACTCTCAATTCACTACTGGCATTTAAAGACGTGGGCAAAGGAAGCAGTTAACGCAATGGGTATCCCCAATTTTAAAGCGAGCACATATTTCCTGCACAAATTCAAACGCCTCTATAAAATCTCATCACGCAAGATCACGAGGTTCGTTGCCAGGCGGGAAGTTACCCTTGACACGGCCGTGAGGAACAGCGCATTGGAGTTTGTACGAGATATTAAGGACTACATTATTGCCAATGCAATTCATGCCGACATGGTGTTCAATACAGACCAAACTCGATTTGGAAACAAACTCACGTCAAACAGGAAGCTATCATTGACTGGGGAGAAGACAACTGACGCTGTTGTACAATCCGTTGAATCGACTACCCACTCCTATACCATTCAGGTGCTTATGTTCATGTCAGGACACCTTACAAAGAAACTGTACATCTGCTTTCAAGAAGCGGGTGGTAAGTTTGGCAAACGTGTTTCCGAAACAGTACGACGTAACCAACCTACAAATGCAGAATGTGACTGCTGCACCAGTGGTAAGATGTCCACAGCTCTCATTCTGTCTTGGATGCGTAAGGTACTGGATCCAGAGCTAACAGGACCTTCCATTTCCTTACTGGATTCGTGGTCTGGTCAAACCGATACTAGTTTGACAGCCAAAGCCTTCGGTGGAAGCAAGGACGTCAATTTGCACACAAAAATCATACCACCGAAAGCCACCAAATACTGCCAGCCCCTTGATGTGTATTTCTTTCGACAATACAAACTGTTTGCACGACGCATGAAAGAGTACATGCGTTCTGATGAGGTGCATGGCATCAACCTGCATGACAGAATCTTCATTTTCAAGTTGCATTCATTTATATACAACCAGTTGTGTGCACCACAGTACCAACCTATGTTTCGCTCTGCGTGGAGGGAGTCTGGATACGTGCCACACGAAACGCCTCTTCCGTTCCGTAATGTGTTGGACATCAATGTTGCTGTGCGTGACATGTGCAACGCTCCTGACTGCGATTTCAGTGCCGTCATTATCTGCTCGTGGTGCGAGATTCACCTTTGCTTACATCACTGCCTTCTCTCAACACATACCATGACGTGAAGTGAGGTATGTATATGGAATTTGCAACTTAATAGTGTTGTACGCTGTCTCTCTCGACATTTAGGTGTCTCATATCTAACAGGTAAATGTTGTTTGACACTTTATGGCTGCATAAATTGCAGGCGGGCGTCCCACTTTTATAAGCCACGTTCTAGGGGTTGCGGGCGCTTGCGAAATGCCGTACTTCACACCTGTTACTTTGGTGCCATGCTTGTCCACCACAGAATGTTCCGTGACGATCGTCGTCGGGAGGTCCGATAACTTCCCTTGTCAGTCTATTTTCGTACGCCAAGTAGTCCACTTCGTCTAATAGCAACGTATGGCAGACGACTACGTCGTACGACTATGGGAAAAGGCTCCAGCCAACCGCCAACTAGAGTAGAGAGGGAGAGCAACGAGCTGATTGGCTATAATATCTGGAAATGCAATACTGCAATGTCATTCGCTTCCCTCTCGGTCACAAAAAGGAGATTCCAGGCAATGGTTCGTACTGCTTTAAAATTCAGAGACAGATTCACGGGGTACATCTCGGATATGTTACCACTTAATGGTGAAAACCCTTCATACGGCCAATTGTACTTTCTAGATTCCTCGGAAGTTACTGATATACGTATTTATGGTAATGAAAATAAAGAATTAAGGTGATCGATATTCATAGACCTGGCAGTAAATCTAGCTAACTCCCAAGCACACAAGACTGCAGCTGAGGTGATCGAACATGAAGTAGCAGGACACAACCTCAAACTGCGTTTTGTTGATAATATATTTACACGTCCTCTGTATCCCCTCTACAGAATATACAAAGCATGAACAAATGGTGCAATTTTATTACCACTTTCTTGAAAACAGAAAAATACTTCTTACTAGATTGGGGCTTTTACTTCACAAGCCACTAGTATTTCTGTATTCCTGCCAGAAAAGGTATGCCTTCGATTACCAGTACAAGCGTTGATGATTTCATGAGCAACATCATTATTGATTGCAGATACACAATACGCGGCGTTTTCACTTCTATTCACATTCGTACATTATCCATTGTCTAACATCACAAAACCACTCTCCTCAGAAGCAGCATCATTAGGTTCAATGTTGCCTACCGTTTCAGTATTACCCAAATCTTCAGCGTGGGTCTTGAACTTTTCAACAACATTATTTTTTGGAATTAATATACATTCAATATTACTACAAGCAATAACAATACTCAAGAGACGCATATAGCGTATTAAATCAGTTTAGTTTTGTGGTGTAGTAAGAACAATGATCCGTCAAGCTTTCGCACTCTACTGGGAGGCTTTTTCAAGGCATTGGTACACATGAAAATGCAGGGAATTGGAACACGTAAGGAACAAAGATGATTTTTGAAAATAACTTGGGTGACATCGCAAGCATATTACACGAATGTTTATCCAGCAATTATACGGTAGGTCGCGATGTGTTTCCATCTTTTAATTTCGCATGCAAAACCCTTGGAAACACATCGCGACGCACCGTATAATTGCGTGATAAAATTTCGGTAATATGCTCGTGATGTCACCCACGTTATTTTCGAACATCCTCTTTGTTCTTTACGTGTTCCAATTCCTTACATTTTTATGTCTACCATTGTCTTGGAAAACCTCCTAGTGGATTGCGAAAGCTTGGCGAAACTTTTGTGTTTTCTACACCACAAATATAAACGGATTAAAACGCATGCTATATGCGTTTCTTAAGTACTCACAATCTGATGTATTTATAATAACGTTAACAATAATAATGCCTACATGAAAAGAAAGCGTAGTGTAACTTTTGAAACATTTATATCCAATTCCAAACAAGCAATCTTACCGTCGTTTAGGAATCTTAACAATTTCCTGATCGTATTTTGTATCAAAAATATTTTCTCCTGTAATAATCATACATGAAAAACTGACGTCAATAATTTTAGCACATATCTGTAGCTTCCGTTGCAGGTATTACCTGTCATGTGAATTGCACTAAGCGTTTAACCGGTGACACAGTGTGCATTCTAAAATGACATCATTTTTCCACCGAAAGAATTAATTTTGTCTGAGATTAATAACTCTCGTATGTTTGTTTCTTATTTGTTTGGAGATTTAGATGCAACGGTGAGTAACTTGATGGGTTATAAGCAGTCAACCGTCCATAATTTAGGGTCACTGGTTTCAGGGAAGGGAGACAGTCATAAGCATAAACAAACACAACATACATGCAACCTCGGGATTCGAACCCTGACTCATTGTGGACGAATAGAACAGCGCTTATACCACTGCACTATCAGGGTGGCAACTCCCATATGCCTGAGATAAAATCAAGTCTTTCCGAATCTATCAACTTACCAGTTGAAGAATTCACCTTACCAGTACACCAGCAACTTACCAATCGAAGAAAGTTATTATCGGAGTATCAGTCCCCAGAATGAGCTCATCCACAGAATACGCACCACGTAAGTTAATATCAGTCTCAGTTACAGATGATATAGTAAATAAGTCATTGGGTAGCACCCGAGGTTATACAGATTCTTTTCCCCGAACCGAATCAGAGATATCTAATATTGTCATAGTACTTTTATTTCAAGGGCACCTAATCACTTAAATTGTGAAAGCATCATGAGTCACGAAGTTGCAAGTTCCTTTCATTACCACCAGTTCCATTCTACCTGATACCATGGGATGTATCCACATATTCTCGATTGCAAACTCTAACAGGCTTAGTAGTACGTCTACTGACAGCATTTCCTAAACGTGTTGTCCTTGTCTTGCTATAATTACATATCCTTTTTGAGGCCTCAGCTGAACAAGCATGTCGATTCACAAAGCGTCCCCATTAGAAGTTACAGAGGTAGATAGATTAGAAATCTTTCCTTCTTATATAAAAAAACCCTCCTGACACCCGTGGTGCACCATATTAAAAATGGAACCCATGACTTTCTGGAGTGAGGGGATATAGAATAGAATATTTGTACCAGGTGTTTGAGCTAGTCGCACTCATAATGGGCGAGGCATGCGTAAATGAGTAGTTTCAGTATTAGGAATTTTGTCAAGCTCTCTTAATTTTTCATGGCTGTACTCAAGTTCAAGACATAAAGTGTACAAGTGGTGACGCATATGACGAAGAATATTATAGGAGAAAAAACAGTAAGAAATTGCGCAAGCATGCCAACTGCCACTCGACGAAATATTCTTTCGTTCTGTATATCTTTAACAAAAAGGAACAGCACCTTAGGCGAACATCTATCGTCTGAGCACGTCAATTCAGGGAAATATCGAAAATTTCATTTTAAAAAGCCCAATCGTAATTTTCCATGTATCATACAGGATTTAGCAACAAGTAGGGACCTGACGAAACCATCACGGAAAGAAAAATAAAAACAATAAAAAAATATAAAATTAAAAAAAATTAAAAATATTTAATCTAAAACATCATTGGTAAACATTTGGTCAATAAATCACCGGCTAACAGATATCGATAATTTTCTTTTTTTAAAGAGATACCGATAATTTTCTTAATACGTGTATGTGTATTGTTATCGTCTGAATATGGAATTTAATTTATAATCAGTTAACAAGATTTTGGTTACTGAACATTGCCAACGGTTTGTATAGTATTGTGTCATGGCGAAAATTTTAACCTCTGGTGAATTTCAGAGAGACCTGATCAATCTTTCTGTTGGTTTATCAGAGATTAATTAATGCAAAAATTTTCTTCCATGACATACGTTAGAAAAAAATTCCTGGTTGAAAGGCAGGGGAATTCATGCGCAAAATTCGCTTGTCTTAATCACTACCAGGAAAACAAAATTTCATGTTGGTGAAAAGAAAAAAAAAAAAAGAAGAATATTTGATTTAACTGACTTTGGGGTTTTGAAAATAATTATTTTATCTGTTCTTTTATCGCGATAGGAAAAGGCGAGTAGGTGTGCAGCTCAGAGAATCAAAATTAATTTTAGTTTAACATCACGGAACGAGAGAAAAAGAAAATTAAAACTAGTGATTTTCTGCAAAGCAAGAATTCGCCATTTTTTTTTGCGTTCCTGTTTCCAAGCGAGAAGTCGCCTAAAAGTGTAACATCTTTTCGTCTTTTGTGGTAAGGAATTCAGCAACGAAATCTATTTTTAGATCTCAGGGTCAAGAAAAAAAAAAAGAAGAGCTTGGTCTACACGTGTGAAGGTCAGAGGTCACTCGAGGCGTGGGAGTGAAGATTCCGTTGGGAGAGTCGTGAGTTGCTAGGCTGAAGTTTCGACCAATGAGAGGGGTCAGCGGTTTTCAAGCACCCCAGAGTTTTTATCCGTTGAGAGTCACTTTCTTGTTCTGGTACTTCTGGCTGGACGTCAGAGAAAGAGGGGACGGCGGAGTTTTTTTTTTCCTCCTCGCCTTTTGGCGGGAGAGAACCACAGAGAAAAAAAAAGAGTTTTTTCCATGGCAGCATTTTGCTGACCACCAGTCCACCACAAGGGGACACTCTGGATCTGGGCTGGCTATTGAAAAATTTTGACGATGTAGAACGCAGTTAAAGCGGCATTCCGCCGGCCGGGAACCTCGCCCTGAGGAACAAAATGGCGGCAGGCTGGGACAATGTCGCTAAGGAAAAGAAGGGGGACATGCCTTCTCCCTTATGGAAATTCCGGAAAGAATGGGCCCAGCCTCTACAGCTTCACCCTCGGCTGATACTCCGAAAAGGAGGCCTGCCTCAAAGGTTCCATCTCATCCCGAGGTTTCGAAAATGGTTACCTCGGCTATTAACCGTTTAAGGAAGGGAACTGGGAGGAAGAAAACAGAGAAAAGAAATTCTAACGAGAATGTGGTTGTGCCAGGACTGTAAATTGTGGTGAAAACAGAAAGAAAAAAAAAAGAACGCCAGCTCGAAGGTAATGTTTTAGTTCATATCTTTTTGTATTGATATATAACATCCCACGCAGGGTACCTAAACTTCGAGCTGAGCATAAGAAACGAAAAGAAAAAGAGCAAGTTTTTTTTTCCTCTGATTGTGGCTGTGTTGTCGTTCAGCTTTCAAAATTAAAATGTATTAGTTACTCAGGTACGAATTCAGAAAAAAGAAAGAAAAAAAGAGAGGGGAGTTGAAAATGCTTTCATTTATGTTTTTTTTGTGCTGTCATGTCTGGTATTTTAGCAACTTCCCAGGCCAGTAAATTTTGATGTATCGGAAAAATTTAGTTTAATAGTTGGGCACAGTGAATTTTGGTGCATCGATAATAGTTTAGTTGGGCATGTGATAATTGAAAAGCAGTGTTATTGTGATGCCGTGGGTGATAAAATAATTGTAAACATTTTTTTCTCTAGCCTTTTTACAGCGTTGAGTTTTTTTGAGTGAAGATAAATTATGGGATGATTTATATTGGAATTTTGGGAACATATTATAGTGTGATGAAATTGGAAACCTAAAGTGCTGTTTACATTCTTGGAGTGTTGAGTGTCGAAATTGAGATGGTAGGAGTGTTAATTGAGGACCAGTATTTTACATGCTCCAGATGAGTGTTAATCTCCCATTGGAAAGGGGTGATCTTAGGGCAAGCAGGGAACTTGTCCTAGGGCAGAGTGCTCTGAGTAGGGAATTTTCACCAGGATGCGATATGTGCAGAATAGAAGTTAAAGTATTTTTTTGGTTCTCGGGTTTGGTATTTCACAAAAAGAATGAACATCATGGGTTGAGAAGACACACTTTTGCTCACCAGTTCCAGTATTAATTGTTCTTTTCTTTGGCCTAAATTTTCTTGTTTTTACTATAAGGTTAAAAGTCTAAATGTAATTTTAATTTTCAATAAGGTGAAAATATTTAGTGGGTTATGTAAATGGTCAGTGTTATTTGTCTGAAGTGGACCTGCGCATTGCCATGGTGCAGAAGAATTTCCTTGCTAGTGATTTTTCCTGGGATATATGTGGATATAGTGATTTAGGATTTCTTGGGATATAGAGAGATAAGTGAATTTTTCCTGGGATATATGTGGATATAGTGATTTAGGATTTCTTGGGATATAGAGAGATAAGTGAATTTTTCCTGGGATATATGTGGATATAGTGATTTAGGATTTCTTGGGATATAGAGAGATAAGTGAATTTTTCCTGGGATATATGTGGATACTGTGATTTAGGATTTCTTGGGATATATACAGAGATAAGTGAATTTTTCCTGAGATATAGTTGTGTTAGTTCTGGGCCAGATGTGCCTGGAGTATTTAGGGTTGAAGTACGACAGGCTCTTGCAGGCGTGGTTGATCAAGGTGGGATCATGCATTGGTTCGAAAAGGGGAGATCCTTGAAGACGTGGTTTTTGGGGGAAAACTTGTCTTCAAACCCCCCAGTAGTTTCGCTGCTCACGGAGATATGTACTGCCAGCGAGGGTCGGTCGAGCGTTGCTTCAAGAAATGTGGTGAGATCATGTTAGAGGAAATTCTGTGCCTGATGATGATGTGTCACACTTGAGGATTTTTTTCCTTTCCCTTTGCATAGGCTGAAAGTGGATTCACGACCCAATTTCACGCCCTCAGCCTGACTTGGTATTTTCTTCCTGTGTTGGTTCTCAAAACCCAGGGTAGTGTCTGAACTGAGAGTATTTGCCGCACCGCTACCTCAGTAATTCACTGCAGGTGTTAAATTCAAGTTTGTTTGGTGATTTAAAGTATCTAAATTTATTTGTTTATGATTTGCTGTAGTGCTAGGGATGTAAATTCTAAATTCTGGTTGTTGGTGTTAGTGAACTTGATATTTAGTTTGGAAATTTAGTTAATTGGTATTTTGAGCTTTTGTTTACAGTATAGAGTTATTAAGTATCCTGAGCTATTATGTGAAGTGCAGAGTGAGGTGATTTTTATGAGCAAGCTAGTGCAAGAAGATTGTTTGAATTTCTGAATTATGTTGATGTTATGAATAGTGATAATTTTTAAGATTAGTTAGTGAGGTTTCTTTATAAGTGAAGTAGGTTCATTCAGGATAGTTCTATGGGTTATGTAATGTTAATTAATGCTTGTGCTCAGTGTAAATTCTGTTTTGAGGATAATTTACTTGGTTTGTTTACTTGCTGATAGTAGATTTGTTAATGTATAATTTGTGGCTCTTAAAATAACTGTAAATTTAATTGAAGTCTTTGAATCTGGTCTGGGAGATTGCGGAGTTTGCTAAGATTGTTTAAATTTAAATCAATAAGTGTAAAATTGTAAATTGGTCATTGAGCTAACTGGGTGAGAGAGAAGAGAGTACGTTTCAAAAGAACAGAATTTGTCCACCTTGTAGAATTAAAAATAATCCAGTATTTTTTTTTAAGCTATGTGAATCATGGTATAATTTTGGATGCATGCCTAGTGTTCAAACCAACTGTGTTGAAATATGTAAAGTTGTGCTGTTCATAAGGCCAGTGGCCAAATAGAAATAGAAAGAAAATTGAGATTCTGTTTTTATACTGCTGTGTTTAAGCAAACAAGAAAAAAGGAAATACCATCTGTTTGTCCACTAAATTAACTTATTAAGTTTTTAAAGAAAAATAATAAATACAGGCAGTAGCCTTTCAAAAAAAAAAGTTCAAAATGAGTGCAGTGTGAAAAATTTTTGTGTGCTGTTGTCTTCCATGACTTGGTCCCATGTACTCCCCCTTAGCTTGACTAAGGCTATCGATCCGAATCCTGGTATCATAAGGTTTTTCATAACTGCAATTTTTGTCCTAACCTTTTTAAATTGACTTTCACCGCCTCCACAAGTTGTTATTGAATGAGTACATTTTATCGTATGACTTATAGTGACACATTTTCATACACATGCAACAATATCCACTTATTTTTGCACTTTCAGGTGACTCAACTCTGCTTGAACACAAACAACGCAAACTTTCCAATAACTTCTTGTGGAATGTAAATTTTCAGATGCATTTTTGTTTAGGATGTTCATGGCCTTTTCTAGTACTTAGAAAATATTTTTGTTTCGAAATGCATCCACCCATCTCCCAAATTTAATTTTTCTATGGTTTCCATATGGATTTCAATACCAGCATAAATATAACGCCCTTTAATAAATAACAATCAATTCAATATAATCAATATACTCAAAATGAATTAAATTCAATTTTTTTTTCACCAAAACATTTTTTTGTCATGGCGAAAATTTTAACCTCTGGTGAATTTCAGAGAGACCTGATCAATCTTTCTGTTGGTTTATCAGAGATTAATTAATGCAAAAATTTTCTTCCATGACATACGTTAGAAAAGAATTCCTGGTTGAAAGGCAGGGGAATTCATGCGCAAAATTCGCTTGTCTTAATCACTACCAGGAAAACAAAATTTCATGTTGGTGAAAAGAAAAAAAAAAAAGAATAATATTTGATTTAACTGACTTTGGGGTTTTGAAAATAATTATTTTATCTGTTCTTTTATCGCGATAGGAAAAGGCGAGTAGGTGTGCAGCTCAGAGAATCAAAATTAATTTTAGTTTAACATCACGGAACGAGAGAAAAAGAAAATTAAAACTAGTGATTTTCTGCAAAGCAAGAATTCGCCATTTCTTTTTGCGTTCCTGTTTCCAAGCGAGAAGTCGCCTAAAAGTGTAACATCTTTTCGTCTTTTGGGGTAAGGAATTCAGCAACGAAATCTATTTTTAGATCTCAGGGTCAAGAAAAAAAAAAAGAAGAGCTTGGTCTACACGTGTGAAGGTCAGAGGTCACTCGAGGCGTGGGAGTGAAGATTCCGTTGGGAGAGTCGTGAGTTGCTAGGCTGAAGTTTCGACCAATGAGAGGGGTCAGCGGTTTTCAAGCACCCCAGAGTTTTTATCAGTTGAGAGTCACTTTCTTGTTCTGGTACTTCTGGCTGGACGTCAGAGAAAGAGGGGACGGCGGAGTTTTTTTTTCCTCCTCGCCTTTTGGCGGGAGAGAACCACAGAGAAAAAAAAGAGTTTTTTCCATGGCAGCATTTTGCTGACCACCAGTCCACCACAAGGGGACACTCTGGATCTGGGCTGGCTATTGAAAAATTTTGACGATGTAGAACGCAGTTAAAGCGGCATTCCGCCGGCCGGGAACCTCGCCCTGAGGAACAAAATGGCGGCAGGCTGGGACAATGTCGCTAAGGAAAAGAAGGGGGACATGCCTTCTCCCTTATGGAAATTCCGGAAAGAATGGGCCCAGCCTCTACAGCTTCACCCTCGGCTGATACTCCGAAAAGGAGGCCTGCCTCAAAGGTTCCATCTCATCCCGAGGTTTCGAAAATGGTTACCTCGGCTATTAACCGTTTAAGGAAGGAAATGTTTTGGTGAAAAAAAAAATTGAATTTAATTCATTTTGAGTATATTGATTATATTGAATTGATTGTTATTTATTAAAGGGCGTTATATTTATGCTGGTATTGAAATCCATATGGAAACCATAGAAAAATTAAATTTGGGAGATGGGTGGATGCATTTCGAAACAAAAATATTTTCTAAGTACTAGAAAAGGCCATGAACATCCTAAACAAAAATGCATCTGAAAATTTACATTCCACAAGAAGTTATTGGAAAGTTTGCGTTGTTTGTGTTCAAGCAGAGTTGAGTCACCTGAAAGTGCAAAAATAAGTGGATATTGTTGCATGTGTATGAAAATGTGTCACTATAAGTCATACGATAAAATGTACTCGTTCAATAACAACTTGTGGAGGCGGTGAAAGTCAATTTAAAAAAGGTTAGGACAAAAATTGCAGTTATGAAAAACCTTATAATACCAGGATTCGGATCGATAGCCTTAGTCAAGCTAAGGGGGAGTACATGGGACCAAGTCATGGAAGACAACAGCACACAAAAATTTTTCACACTGCACTCATTTTGAACTTTTTTTTGAAAGGCTACTGCCTGTATTTATTATTTTTCTTTAAAAACTTAATAAGTTAATTTAGTGGACAAACAGATGGTATTTCCTTCTTTCTTGTTTGCTTAAACACAGCAGTATAAAAACAGAATCTCAATTTTCTTTCTATTTCTATTTGGCCACTGGCCTTATGAACAGCACAACTTTACATATTTCAACACAGTTGGTTTGAACACTAGGCATGCATCCAAAATTATACCATGATTCACATAGCTTAAAAAAAAATACTGGATTATTTTTAATTCTACAAGGTGGACAAATTCTGTTCTTTTGAAACGTACTCTCTTCTCTCTCACCCAGTTAGCTCAATGACCAATTTACAATTTTACACTTATTGATTTAAATTTAAACAATCTTAGCAAACTCCGCAATCTCCCAGACCAGATTCAAAGACTTCAATTAAATTTACAGTTATTTTAAGAGCCACAAATTATACATTAACAAATCTGCAAGTAAACAAACCAAGTAAATTATCATTAACTATCAGCAAGTAAACAAACCAAGTAAATTATCCTCAAAACAGAATTTACACTGAGCACAAGCATTAATTAACATTACATAACCCATAGAACTATCCTGAATGAACCTACTTCACTTATAAAGAAACCTCACTAACTAATCTTAAAAATTATCACTATTCATAACATCAACATAATTCAGAAATTCAAACAATCTTCTTGCACTAGCTTGCTCATAAAAATCACCTCACTCTGCACTTCACATAATAGCTCAGGATACTTAATAACTCTATACTGTAAACAAAAGCTCAAAATACCAATTAACTAAATTTCCAAACTAAATATCAAGTTCACTAACACCAACAACCAGAATTTAGAATTTACATCCCTAGCACTACAGCAAATCATAAACAAATAAATTTAGATACTTTAAATCACCAAACAAACTTGAATTTAACACCTGCAGTGAATTACTGAGGTAGCAGTGCGGCAAATACTCTCAGTTCAGACACTACCCTGGGTTTTGAGAACCAACACAGGAAGAAAATACCAAGTCAGGCTGAGGGCGTGAAATTGGGTCGTGAATCCACTTTCAGCCTATGCAAAGGGAAAGGAAAAATCCTCAAGTGTGACACATCATCATCAGGCACAGAATTTCCTCTAACATGATCTCACCACATTTCTTGAAGCAACGCTCGACCGACCCTCGCTGGCAGTACATATCTCCGTGAGCAGCGAAACTACTGGGGGGGGGTTTGAAGACAAGTTTTCCCCCAAAAACCACGTCTTCAAGGATCTCCCCTTTTCGAACCAATGCATGATCCCACCTTGATCAACCACGCCTGCAAGAGCCTGTCGTACTTCAACCCTAAATACTCCAGGCACATCTGGCCCAGAACTAACACAACTATATCTCAGGAAAAATTCACTTATCTCTGTATATATCCCAAGAAATCCTAAATCACAGTATCCACATATATCCCAGGAAAAATTCACTTATCTCTCTATATCCCAAGAAATCCTAAATCACTATATCCACACCCCAGGAAAAATTCACTTATCTCTCTATATCCCAAGAAATCCTAAATCACTATATCCACATATATCCCAGGAAAAATCACTAGCAAGGAAATTCTTCTGCACCATGGCAATGCGCAGGTCCACTTCAGACAATAACACTGACCATTTACATAACCCACTAAATATTTTCACCTTATTGAAAATTAAAATTACATTTAGACTTTTAACCTTATAGTAAAAACAAGAAAATTTAGGCCAAAGAAAAGAACAATTAATACTGGAACTGGTGAGCAAAAGTGTGTCTTCTCAACCCATGATGTTCATTCTTTTTGTGAAATACCAAACCCGAGAACCAAAAAAATACTTTAACTTCTATTCTGCACATATCGCATCCTGGTGAAAATTCCCTACTCAGAGCACTCTGCCCTAGGACAAGTTCCCTGCTTGCCCTAAGATCACCCCTTTCCAATGGGAGATTAACACTCATCTGGAGCATGTAAAATACTGGTCCTCAATTAACACTCCTACCATCTCAATTTCGACACTCAACACTCCAAGAATGTAAACAGCACTTTAGGTTTCCAATTTCATCACACTATAATATGTTCCCAAAATTCCAATATAAATCATCCCATAATTTATCTTCACTCAAAAAAAACTCAACGCTGTAAAAAGGCTAGAGAAAAAAATGTTTACAATTATTTTATCACCCACGGCATCACAATAACACTGCTTTTCAATTATCACATGCCCAACTAAACTATTATCGATGCACCAAAATTCACTGTGCCCAACTATTAAACTAAATTTTTCCGATACATCAAAATTTACTGGCCTGGGAAGTTGCTAAAATACCAGACATGACAGCACAAAAAAAAACATAAATGAAAGCATTTTCAACTCCCCTCTCTTTTTTTCTTTCTTTTTTCTGAATTCGTACCTGAGTAACTAATACATTTTAATTTTGAAAGCTGAACGACAACACAGCCACAATCAGAGGAAAAAAAAACTTGCTCTTTTTCTTTTTGTTTCTTATGCTCAGCTCGAAGTTTAGGTACCCTGCGTGGGATGTTATATATCAATACAAAAAGATATGAACTAAAACATTACCTTCGAGCTGGCGTTCTTTTTTTTTTTTCTTTCTGTTTTCACCACAATTTACAGTCCTGGCACAACCACATTCTCGTTAGAATTTCTTTTCTCTGTTTTCTTCCTCCCAGTTCCCTTCCTTAAACGGTTAATAGCCGAGGTAACCATTTTCGAAACCTCGGGATGAGATGGAACCTTTGAGGCAGGCCTCCTTTTCGGAGTATCAGCCGAGGGTAAAGCTGTAGAGGCTGGGCCCATTCTTTCCGGAATTTCCATAAGGGAGAAGGCATGTCCCCCTTCTTTTCCTTAGCGACATTGTCCCAGCCTGCCGCCATTTTGTTCCTCAGGGCGAGGTTCCCGGCCGGCGGAATGCCGCTTTAACTGCGTTCTACATCGTCAAAATTTTTCAATAGCCAGCCCAGATCCAGAGTGTCCCCTTGTGGTGGACTGGTGGTCAGCAAAATGCTGCCATGGAAAAAACTCTTTTTTTTTCTCTGTGGTTCTCTCCCGCCAAAAGGCGAGGAGGAAAAAAAACTCCGCCGTCCCCTCTTTCTCTGACGTCCAGCCAGAAGTACCAGAACAAGAAAGTGACTCTCAACGGATAAAAACTCTGGGGTGCTTGAAAACCGCTGACCCCTCTCATTGGTCGAAACTTCAGCCTAGCAACTCACGACTCTCCCAACGGAATCTTCACTCCCACGCCTCGAGTGACCTCTGACCTTCACACGTGTAGACCAAGCTCTTCTTTTTTTTTTTCTTGACCCTGAGATCTAAAAATAGATTTCGTTGCTGAATTCCTTACCCCAAAAGACGAAAAGATGTTACACTTTTAGGCGACTTCTCGCTTGGAAACAGGAACGCAAAAAAAAAATGGCGAATTCTTGCTTTGCAGAAAATCACTAGTTTTAATTTTCTTTTTCTCTCGTTCCGTGATGTTAAACTAAAATTAATTTTGATTCTCTGAGCTGCACACCTACTCGCCTTTTCCTATCGCGATAAAAGAACAGATAAAATAATTATTTTCAAAACCCCAAAGTCAGTTAAATCAAATATTATTCTTTTTTTTTTTTTTTCTTTTCACCAACATGAAATTTTGTTTTCCTGGTAGTGATTAAGACAAGCGAATTTTGCGCATGAATTCCCCTGCCTTTCAACCAGGAATTTTTTCTAACGTATGTCATGGAAGAAAATTTTTGCATTAATTAATCTCTGATAAACCAACAGAAAGATTGATCAGGTCTCTCTGAAATTCACCAGAGGTTAAAATTTTCGCCATGACAAATACATTCCCCCTGCGAAAAAGACGAGCAAAGCGAGTCGAAACATAAAATAAAATCTCAGAAAATTCGCTTCTACCTACTACTCAACACACACGTGCTCCGACCATGTCAACAAACCGATGAATGTAAACAAACCTGCAGCGCCACCTACCTCCGGTGAGCTGACTTCCGTTCCAACATGGCTACCACTGAACTAGGAAAACAAATGTTCCGAAGCGAAGCTACTTATCACCTGACCTTAATTACAGAGGTGAAAGAATTTTTTTCAAGCCAAAAAATTTTCACGGAACGAAGGAAAAAAAATTCTGCACCGGCTCAAATACTAACCTTTTAACTACACTGAGAAAATTAAATTAAAAGAAATTTAACTGATTATTAAATTCCTAACTCACTGGCTATTACTACAGTAATACTAATCCTACCCAACACTGAACCTACACTTCACTCCAATAGTAAACAACCTAACTTAAAATAACTAACCAGTGCACCTGGGCACTAAATTAACCAGCGTGAGGAGAGAAGAGAAGTTACGCCTCTTACAATTTTTGCATTATGCTTTCACCAATTTGACATCACCAACAACAGGCATTTTCGAATGACAACATTACTTTACAATACACTTTCTTCGCTTAGTTCAACAGAATATGATAAATTGCCTGAATGCAACACATTAAAATTACACTTAATTCAACACTCGGACTGTAGAGGTAAAAAAAAAATTTTGCAACACATGAAAAATACACCTAGAAGTTCAGTATTTGGAAAAGTGTGAAATTGCATATATATATATGTGACACACTGCAAACTATTAATTAGCACTAGTTATATTCGAAATACCAAATTATACATTATGCAGGTACGCTTGAGAAATTATTTGTGTGAAAACTCATGTAGGTAAACACCCCAAAAAAAATTGTATGTGTGTCAAGCACAAAATTACTGAAATTACTCATATATCACTGAAAATATTACACCAACACTAAAAAAAAAATCTTTTTATGTGTGTCAAGCCCTAACTGGCTTTTATGTTAAGCCCAAAATTATTCAATTATTACAAACACTGCTACTGAAATATTATAATACTTATACACAGAAATTCAGCTAAAATCAAAAAATATGCACTTTCGCTACTTTGGTCACTGAGAGAGAGAGAGACTACCAGAACTTATCACTACGAGAAAATAATTCACATATGAAACCATACTCAAGATTTTTCGTAACTACTGTGCAGTACAGGTTGAATTCCATGACAAGGCATGTATCCTGGTCACGGCACCAAATGTTTTGGTGAAAAAAAAATTTAATTTAATTCATTTTGAGTATATTGATTATATTGAATTGATTGTTATTTATTAAAGGGCGTTATATTTATGCTGGTATTGAAATCCATATGGAAACCATAGAAAAATTAAATTTGGGAGATGGGTGGATGCATTTCGAAACAAAAATATTTTCTAAGTACTAGAAAAGGCCATGAACATCCTAAACAAAAATGCATCTGAAAATTTACATTCCACAAGAAGTTATTAGAAAGTTTGCGTTGTTTGTGTTCAAGCAGAGTTGAGTCACCTGAAAGTGCAAAAATAAGTGGATATTGTTGCATGTGTATGAAAATGTGTCACTATAAGTCATACGATAAAATGTACTCGTTCAATAACAACTTGTGGAGGCGGTGAAAGTCAATTTAAAAAGGTTAGGACAAAAATTGCAGTTATGAAAAACCTTATAATACCAGGATTCGGATCGATAGCCTTAGTCAAGCTAAGGGGGAGTACATGGGACCAAGTCATGGAAGACAACAGCACACAAAAATTTTTCACACTGCACTCATTTTGAACTTTTTTTTTTTGAAAGGCTACTGCCTGTATTTATTATTTTTCTTTAAAAACTTAATAAGTTAATTTAGTGGACAAACAGATGGTATTTCCTTTTTTCTTGTTTGCTTAAACACAGCAGTATAAAAACAGAATCTCAATTTTCTTTCTATTTCTATTTGGCCACTGGCCTTATGAACAGCACAACTTTACATATTTCAACACAGTTGGTTTGAACACTAGGCATGCATCCAAAATTATACCATGATTCACATAGCTTAAAAAAAAATACTGGATTATTTTTAATTCTACAAGGTGGACAAATTCTGTTCTTTTGAAACGTACTCTCTTCTCTCTCACCCAGTTAGCTCAATGACCAATTTACAATTTTACACTTATTGATTTAAATTTAAACAATCTTAGCAAACTCCGCAATCTCCCAGACCAGATTCAAAGACTTCAATTAAATTTACAGTTATTTTAAGAGCCACAAATTATACATTAACAAATCTACTATCAGCAAGTAAACAAACCAAGTAAATTATCCTCAAAACAGAATTTACACTGAGCACAAGCATTAATTAACATTACATAACCCATAGAACTATCCTGAATGAACCTACTTCACTTATAAAGAAACCTCACTAACTAATCTTAAAAATTATCACTATTCATAACATCAACATAATTCAGAAATTCAAACAATCTTCTTGCACTAGCTTGCTCATAAAAATCACCTCACTCTGCACTTCACATAATAGCTCAGGATACTTAATAACTCTATACTGTAAACAAAAGCTCAAAATACCAATTAACTAAATTTCCAAACTAAATATCAAGTTCACTAACACCAACAACCAGAATTTAGAATTTACATCCCTAGCACTACAGCAAATCATAAACAAATAAATTTAGATACTTTAAATCACCAAACAAACTTGAATTTAACACCTGCAGTGAATTACTGAGGTAGCGGTGCGGCAAATACTCTCAGTTCAGACACTACCCTGGGTTTTGAGAACCAACACAGGAAGAAAATACCAAGTCAGGCTGAGGGCGTGAAATTGGGTCGTGAATCCACTTTCAGCCTATGCAAAGGGAAAGGAAAAAATCCTCAAGTGTGACACATCATCATCAGGCACAGAATTTCCTCTAACATGATCTCACCACATTTCTTGAAGCAACGCTCGACCGACCCTCGCTGGCAGTACATATCTCCGTGAACAGCGAAACTACTGGGGGGTTTGAAGACAAGTTTTCCCCCAAAAACCACGTCTTCAAGGATCTCCCCCTTTTCGAACCAATGCATGATCCCACCTTGATCAACCACGCCTGCAAGAGCCTGTCGTACTTCAACCCTAAATACTCCAGGCACATCTGGCCCAGAACTAACACAACTATATCTCAGGAAAAATTCACTTATCTCTGTATATATCCCAAGAAATCCTAAATCACAGTATCCACATATATCCCAGGAAAAATTCACTTATCTCTCTATATCCCAAGAAATCCTAAATCACTATATCCACATATATCCCAGGAAAAAATTCACTTATCTCTCTATATCCCAAGAAATCCTAAATCACTATATCCACATATATCCCAGGAAAAATTCACTTATCTCTCTATATCCCAAGAAATCCTAAATCACTATATCCACATATATCCCAGGAAAAATCACTAGCAAGGAAATTCTTCTGCACCATGGCAATGCGCAGGTCCACTTCAGACAATAACACTGACCATTTACATAACCCACTAAATATTTTCACCTTATTGAAAATTAAAATTACATTTAGACTTTTAACCTTATAGTAAAAACAAGAAAATTTAGGCCAAAGAAAAGAACAATTAATACTGGAACTGGTGAGCAAAAGTGTGTCTTCTCAACCCATGATGTTCATTCTTTTTGTGAAATACCAAACCCGAGAACCAAAAAAATACTTTAACTTCTATTCTGCACATATCGCATCCTGGTGAAAATTCCCTACTCAGAGCACTCTGCCCTAGGACAAGTTCCCTGCTTGCCCTAAGATCACCCCTTTCCAATGGGAGATTAACACTCATCTGGAGCATGTAAAATACTGGTCCTCAATTAACACTCCTACCATCTCAATTTCGACACTCAACACTCCAAGAATGTAAAC
This sequence comes from Macrothele yani, assembly GCA_039090855.1. Lineage (NCBI taxonomy): Eukaryota > Metazoa > Arthropoda > Arachnida > Araneae > Macrothelidae > Macrothele > Macrothele yani. Next base: position 75,325,659 of record CM077007.1, on the reverse strand, counting down.
AGCACTTTAGGTTTCCAATTTCATCACACTATAATATGTTCCCAAAATTCCAATATAAATCATCCCATAATTTATCTTCACTCAAAAAAAAACTCAACGCTGTAAAAAGGCTAGAGAAAAAAATGTTTACAATTATTTTATCACCCACGGCATCACAATAACACTGCTTTTCAATTATCACATGCCCAACTAAACTATTATCGATGCACCAAAATTCACTGTGCCCAACTATTAAACTAAATTTTTCCGATACATCAAAATTTACTGGCCTGGGAAGTTGCTAAAATACCAGACATGACAGCACAAAAAAAAACATAAATGAAAGCATTTTCAACTCCCCTCTCTTTTTTTTTCTTTCTTTTTTCTGAATTCGTACCTGAGTAACTAATACATTTTAATTTTGAAAGCTGAACGACAACACAGCCACAATCAGAGGAAAAAAACTTGCTCTTTTTCTTTTTGTTTCTTATGCTCAGCTCGAAGTTTAGGTACCCTGCGTGGGATGTTATATATCAATACAAAAAGATATGAACTAAAACATTACCTTCGAGCTGGCGTTCTTTTTTTTTTCTTTCTGTTTTCACCACAATTTACAGTCCTGGCACAACCACATTCTCGTTAGAATTTCTTTTCTCTGTTTTCTTCCTCCCAGTTCCCTTCCTTAAACGGTTAATAGCCGAGGTAACCATTTTCGAAACCTCGGGATGAGATGGAACCTTTGAGGCAGGCCTCCTTTTCGGAGTATCAGCCGAGGGTGAAGCTGTAGAGGCTGGGCCCATTCTTTCCGGAATTTCCATAAGGGAGAAGGCATGTCCCCCTTCTTTTCCTTAGCGACATTGTCCCAGCCTGCCGCCATTTTGTTCCTCAGGGCGAGGTTCCCGGCCGGCGGAATGCCGCTTTAACTGCGTTCTACATCGTCAAAATTTTTCAATAGCCAGCCCAGATCCAGAGTGTCCCCTTGTGGTGGACTGGTGGTCAGCAAAATGCTGCCATGGAAAAAACTCTTTTTTTTTCTCTGTGGTTCTCTCCCGCCAAAAGGCGAGGAGGAAAAAAAAACTCCGCCGTCCCCTCTTTCTCTGACGTCCAGCCAGAAGTACCAGAACAAGAAAGTGACTCTCAACGGATAAAAACTCTGGGGTGCTTGAAAACCGCTGACCCCTCTCATTGGTCGAAACTTCAGCCTAGCAACTCACGACTCTCCCAACGGAATCTTCACTCCCACGCCTCGAGTGACCTCTGACCTTCACACGTGTAGACCAAGCTCTTCTTTTTTTTTTTCTTGACCCTGAGATCTAAAAATAGATTTCGTTGCTGAATTCCTTACCCCAAAAGACGAAAAGATGTTACACTTTTAGGCGACTTCTCGCTTGGAAACAGGAACGCAAAAAAAAAAATGGCGAATTCTTGCTTTGCAGAAAATCACTAGTTTTAATTTTCTTTTTCTCTCGTTCCGTGATGTTAAACTAAAATTAATTTTGATTCTCTGAGCTGCACACCTACTCGCCTTTTCCTATCGCGATAAAAGAACAGATAAAATAATTATTTTCAAAACCCCAAAGTCAGTTAAATCAAATATTATTCTTTTTTTTTTCTTTTCACCAACATGAAATTTTGTTTTCCTGGTAGTGATTAAGACAAGCGAATTTTGCGCATGAATTCCCCTGCCTTTCAACCAGGAATTTTTTTCTAACGTATGTCATGGAAGAAAATTTTTGCATTAATTAATCTCTGATAAACCAACAGAAAGATTGATCAGGTCTCTCTGAAATTCACCAGAGGTTAAAATTTTCGCCATGACAATTGCATGGATTTGGAGCTGTGGTGATAATGATTTTTTTCTGATAACGGATTTTTTTAGGAGATGGGAAAATGTTCGCTGGCCAGCTTCTCAGTTTTTGAACCATCTAGCAGCGATTGGGCAGCATAACACCGATGCAGACAGTGTATTAGCTTTATTTCCCCACCAAGTTGAACTGTCGACTTCCTCTTTGTCCCAAAACTAGTCTTTTGCCTCGACCGTTACTTTCATTTTTTGATTACTCTTTAACTCTGGTGAACCCAGAGAAGACGTAAGCACTTGAGACATAGAGTTTTATGACCGAAAGCTTTTAGGGAATTCGCCGTTTATGGTTATTCACGTTTGGATGCTCTCCCGTTAAAATGGGGTGACCCGACCCACAGCTTTGTTGCAGCATCTTATCTAAAAACAGTGTTTATCCCAAAATGTTGTAAGTAATTGCCAAAAGCTTTCACTCTGTTTGATAGGGTGACAGCAGGATCCACACGTCCCTTGATTTCAGGCAGACTTAGAAGGAACCTACTAGACCTAGAAACTAGATAGAGGAACCTACTGAACGTAGAAACTAGAAATTTTGTACGCCCACAGAGGTTAACGGGGCTAGCGCAATAGCAGTATTCTGCCAAACGAATTCCTAACACTTAAAATCGCAATTATCAATTTTTCGCTCTTAATCCCTTTAATTTAATTTTCAGGGGGATTATTTATGCAACAGATGAGCTGTGCTGTGGTACCTGGAGCTCAATGAGAATCCTGAGGTTGTAGAGGCCAACTGTCACTCGACGGAATAATTTCATAAAGTATAGGCCGTGCAGGTGGCGTTGTGATCAAAGCGATTAGTCGCTGGCTCTCTTTCCCGTCACTGAAATCAGTGGCCCTAAATTAGAGATGGGCGATGGCTATGGCCCATCGAGTTGCTCGGTGTGGGAGTTGAACCTTCAATAACAACACAAAGTATAAATCGTTCCATCCCACGATGATAGAAATTCTGGTGCTGACTTAATTAATTTATCTTTTCATTTATTTATCGTTTAATATGTGTCATTACTCACCAGAAATGTTTCTGAAAATGGCGTCATAAAAAACAAATTAAGGAAACTTGGTTCTTAGAAAGACTAAGTGAGTCTGAGTGACCAGAAAAAAAAGCTAAATCTGTCCCACAGCAATGCCATTGTACTTAAGAAACCGACTGTTTTTTTCTTAATTACGGCATAGATATTATATTTTTACGGATAGATGTTTTGTGAATTTTGAGTAAGAAATAAATGTTTTGTGTTTCCCAATTACTTTGATGCTCTTCCATCTTTTGAGCAGTGGTCTCAAATTAGAGATAGACAAATCCGTCAATCTCTAAACGTTCATGAGAATAATTATACTACGTTTCTAGACATTAGAACGCGATTGACGCTGATAAGCAGAGAAACCCGTTTATGCCACATATTGCACCAAATGTAGCGATGGAATAACCTGATCCAAAAAATGGCGTTCAAAAAAGAAGGAAGTACAAAAGTTTATCAGAACAAACATTCCTTGTTCTGGTATGGTGTATATATCTACATTAATAAAATAACCGTGTCTGTCTGTCACGTAGGAACCCACGGAAGTAGAAACTAGAAATTATTTTATACGCCCATGGAGGTTAACGTGGCAAGAGTTTTGAAATTCGAATTCACCGAATTTTAATTAATTTATTAGTTTTTAAAGCATTTGACTATTTTAGAAGGAAGCATTGTTGAAATCTAATCGGTTTCACAAGGTCTTTAATGACTTCAAGGCTAAAATACATAAAATCTCAAAATAGTATAACTATACTAATAATCCCAAATTTCTTGGCGTAGAATAGAAGTAAAACTTTCCACATCAACCAGATGGCTTTTTCAAGGAAGGTAGACTGCAAACTGGATAATAGAACGTTTCAACAATTTGAACGCGGAGACTTGACTGGACAATAAATGAATAGGAGCAACCGTGATAATTTGAAGAAACGAGGTCACGTTGGATGGGCACTCGGTATTATGGCAGAAAACGCAACATTATTTGAATAATTGATTCCAAATACGTGGTAACACCAGAAAGACGCTGTCATTGCAAGACTCGCAGCTGGTCAATATTTCCATGGTTTCGCGAATAGCGGTAGATTTGGTTGTGGAGTATGAAGCTAATTTCTTTACATCACTATATATAGGATCGGCGGACTTAAACTTGACTTCTCTTGATAGAGCAGTGGTTATTTTTCAGTCTCTTGTATCCCTTTTATGTTCGCTGATTCTAATTCCAAAGGAAAGTTTGGACATTCCGATTTAGTAATGTAGAATGGCGATACTACATCGGAATGAGCAAACGTTTCTTTGGAATTAGAATCAGCGAACAAAAAAGAGATACAAGAGAATAAAAAATAACCACTGCCTTATCAAAAGAAGTCCGATCCTATATGGAGTGATGTAAAGAAATTAGCTTCATACTCCACACCCGAATCTACTGCCATTCGCGAAACCTTGGAAATCTCTACCAGCTGCGAGTCTTACAATGATAGGGTCTCTCTGGAATCAATTCTTCAAATAATGCTGCTTTTTTTACCATGGTACCGCGTGCCCAACCAACGTGACCTCGTTTCTTCGAAATTTCACGTTTGCGCCTATTCATTTATTGTCTAGTCAAGTCACCGCGTTCAAATTGTTGAAAAGTTCTATTATCCAGTTTGCAGTCTACTTTCCTTGAAAAAGCCATCTGGTTGATGTGGAAAGTTTTACTTCTATTCTACGCCAAGAAATTTGGGATTATTAGTATAGTTATACTATTTTGAGTATAATTGGTGTACAGTTCCTACTTATTGAACTTGTTACATAAAAACCTAATATACATTTAAAACATCTTAAGGAATTTGCAAAACAAACGTAACAAATCCCTGTGATATAGGAATCGACACAACTCGTGATAATTGGAAAATTAACGTTGACGTTGTCAACAACAAATTGTAAGAAAACGTCCATTGACACGATTAAATTTCAATGGAGAAAGTTCTGCACGGCAAAATGTTGCTCTAAGCGTGAACTGACCAGCCATCGCGGATACACTTTGCAAAAGATCATAAACTTGAAAGGTTACAATACATAAAGCACGTATCAGGTAAAATATGTACAATTATTTACAAAAGCACCTTAACAAAAATCCACCCTTACTTTGTAAAGAACGGGTAATAGCACATTACATTTCAAATATGACAATGCAGTAGCGTTTATGTCGTCAATTATTAATGGAAAGCTCCATTAAAGTCCAGCAAAAGAGAGTCATTACAACACTATACCAGGATGCACTAATCATGAATTTATAAGTTCAATTGATCCATTGTAGATGCAAAACCAAGAAACGCCAGGAGTCCATTAGTGGAAAAAGAAACGGGTAGTGTTTCGCAAAGCCGCAATATCATATTCGGCTTGGATAAAAGTGCATATCGATTACCGAATCCATGCTGCAGAATATGATCGGAGAGTTGGGTGGTCAACGCTTCTTTGGTAGAATATAGATTGCATGCTTGGCTTGTAGGATAAGAAACTTGCAGACTGTAGTATGTTGAAGAAACATCGGATGATGATGTTGAGGGCGTCGGTAATTGAACATAGTATTTTAGGAGTGACAAAATTTATTCAGGAGTGAAAACAATATAGTAAATAATAGTTGCAGTACCAGACAGGAGAAGAAGGATTTGTTGATATCACTGGCAGTTACAGAGAAATACCAGTTAGGCAATGGGAGTCTTCAGAAGCGGTGGAGAGTTCTTGGAGTAATTATCCTTTGGTGGGTTGGAGGTAGTTTGTATGTATTGTTTTCGGAGAGGCATTGATGGAATGAGTGTCATTCTAGGTGGCTTTAAGTTTGGCAGATAGAACATCAGCAATCGGAGTTGGAGTTGCAAGATGCGTCAGAAAATGCTGGTAGAGCTGCTTCATTCATCGTCACGGAATGAGGAAGTATACGCACATCGTTTTAATAAATCAAGAACGACATACTGTGTTGAGATGAAGAAATCTGGATGGGTCCATTTTGGTTTGCAAGGAGCGCATATAGACGGCGGGCGTAGGTTTGGATCAAGCAAAGTTGCGCACCATGAAGCGGGGTATTCAGGGGAGTTGGTGAAATATCGACAAGTTATTTCCAATGCATATTGTGATCATCTAACTGAGAGACCTTCACCACTTCATTGGTAAGCCAAGTGGAGTAGTGAAGGTAAGAGGCAGAGCAAGATCGAATATCGGAATTAAAGAACAGGGGGTTGCGAGCAGATAGTTAGTAGTGGACGGAGGGAGTCGGACTGGATTCGGGGATGACCAAAATTTAAGTGGGGCTTTTTAAGCAGTCTGTAGACTTTGTGGAATGAGAGTGCAGAGATCCATAGGCAGAAACGTTTGAACTGTTAAGTGAGGACTTCTGGGAGAGAAAGGAGTATCGATGATGGTGAGATCGGACGGTGGTGAATGACTAGTCCACAAAGAAAAGATGCAAAAAAAAAAAAAAAAAAAAGGCTTTGTGTTCCAGATATATGTCGGCTAGATTGAGTCCACCAAAAGATACCGGTAGTGCAAGAATAGTTTCATCGATCCATTTAATTGTATTGCAGACAAATTCAGTAAATAAATGTTGGAGCTTTTTTAGAAGGAGGTTCGGCGGTATTTTAGCAAGCCAAGCATGAAAAAGCTCTGGTAAAATTAAAGTAATGATCAGATGAGCTTCGCAAAAAACAAAAAAAAATCACACTTTGAAAGACGGAAAGGGACAAAACTGTGATTAATTCCCTGTAGCATCGGAGTCCAACTGGCAGTTGCAACATAGGGCTGACGCCCGACGTAAACACCCAGAAGTTTCACAACAGTGGACGACCAGCGGGTTGACCAAGGCCGGTCTCGCGGGTCACCCACGCCCCAGCCCACAGGCCAGAACATTTGTCAGAATTGATTGCTGAGCAAGATATAGCAGCATACTTTTTGTATACATTAGAGAGGATGGTAAATTCTTAGTTTTTGCGGATGAACACAGTTAAATAATCCGCATAAGCTGTAAGAATTGTCCCACGATATCTTGTACGAACACCATTCCGAAAAATGGTAGGGCGAAGAAGAGTTTTTAAACTGATGGGAAGCTGTTCAAATGCCGTTGAGAAAAGTTGACCCGACAGGACGAAACCTTGCGGGATCCAGTTAGTAAAAGGAACCGCTGATGTGAAGAAAGTTGAAGTACGAACACGAAAGAAAGCATTAGAGTAAAGATTATACAAGGCGATGCAGGAAGCGGAAAAGAAGCCAAAAGCGAGAAGAACAGAAAAGAGATAAGAGTGATAAATTCAATCAAAAGCTTGTCGCTGTACAAGGTTAAGGATAGCGAGAGACTCAGAGAGCTAAGTAGCAAGAAAGTAGAGATTAGAATGGTAATTATACCAGTAGCGATAGTGCGTGAAAGAACAGTATAGGTATGATCAGGATGGAATATGTGCGTAAGAACAGGATTAAGACGAGAAGAAAGAATGGATATAATTTTGTATTCAATGTTAAGCAAAGAGATTGGTCGTCAATTAAAAGAAAGTTAAGATTACCAGATTTAGGAATGAGGAGCATTAGCGCAAAAGAGAAAGCAAAATAAGAGAAGTCAGAAGAAGAAAGAACATCGTTACAGCATGCAAGGATAAGCGGAAGAAGGGCAGAAAGAAGCGCCTAATAGAAGTTAAATGGAAGTAGTAGATCGGGCGTTCAGGATGTATACGGCAGATGGGATTTCGGATGAAGAAATTGAAGCCGTCAGTTGTGAATCATTTCAGGAACTTGCGGGAGATGTAATATTGATGAAGTAGTAGTAGGAAGTGTGGCAGACGGAGTGAACCGTTGTCGATAGTAGAGCATGTGATACCTTGATCCGTGGTTATGGAACTGTCCGGAACGGTACGTGACGTGATGGTGGTGCTCTTTGAGCGGCGGTGTTCCAGATTTCTAAGAGCTGTCAAGAGGTCATCATGAAAGTAGAAAATTGATATTTTACAGGGTCAGAGTTGTAGTTGCTAGGGATGTGAGATGATGATCCAGCTTGGCTTAAAGAACGTCAAAAGATGGAGACGAAGGAGACGTTGAATTCAACGCCAGTCGCAGACTATCGTATTCCATCAAATTCTTAGTTTTTGTAGTGAAGGAGGAGTACTTTGCATAGGCCGCAGATCCACAGATCAGTCGGGTCTAGTGTTGTGAGCCACAGATCAGTCGGATCTGGTGATATTGCAAGCTGGGTGATTGAAATGGAAAGAATAGACCTCATTTCTGTTTGGAAAGTAGGATCATTGAGACTTAAAATATCAAGCGTCTAGACCTTAGGACGAGAAACGTTTGTGAAAATAAATTGTAAAGACAAGCAAACAGGACGATGGCCAGACGAATTACTAGACGCATGAGTTAGGGAGTAAATACGTTGTCGGGGAAGCATGAAAATATAAAATCGATCTAATCCTGCAAACGCATTGATGGAATGAAACAGAGTGGATTCACGTCTGTCAGGATGAAATTGTCGGAAGGCATTTCAAAGATAAAAATCGGAAATTAGTACGGACAGCTGGGATAACAAGGGAACGTCTGCTTTCTTGGGAGTTGTTACGGTTGATGTCAGAATTCAACGTTCAATTTAAATCTCCACAAAAAATAACGATATCAGAAGCAGGAATTGTGTCTAAAACGGACTGAACATGTAGAAAAAGTGATTCAGCAGCAGAATTTTGATTAGGAATATGAATATTTAGAATGTGATATTTTTAAGAATTGAGAGAAAACGAATTATGCTGAAAAGCATGAGATGGTTCCAATGACTCAACAACGTGATGAAAAGGAGGGGGAAACTGTTATGGAACCCAACAGCAGTTCCAGTTCCGATATGTACACGGTGATTGTGATAAAAGTCATATGACCAGCGGGTAAAAATTATTGAAGGTGAACAATTGGTTTCCTGTGGTACTAAGATGTCTGCACGGAGGTGCTGGAGGTCTTCATTTACAAGGACATTCGCCGACGCCGACGCGAAGTTTCGTCAGATGTACCTAACAATTTTAAGACCACATGTTAATATGAGGTTGGAGCTGTCTTTCTACCTGTTTGGACAATGTCGTAATGTTAATTTCACTCTTCGTCGATATTGTGTCGCCTTTGGAAGAAAGGAGAGGTTGATCAGCATCTCGTAAGGAAGTTCAAACTGTTGGATAATTTATGGAATGCGGTCTGAATTGTTTTGAGCACACGGAATATTAAGCATGAGGCTCGATTTGGGTTGTCGGTAGAGGGTAATCTTTTCAGCAAAATTGAGGGGTGAGATTGGGATTGTACTATCCGGTAGCAAGATTTGAAAAGGAGCAGTCTTCAGTGGGAGAGGGTGGTTCAGCAGCTGAACTGACAGAGACCTCCGTCACAACATCTAAATCAGATAATGTGGCAAAAGCATTTGATGTACGAATTAGGGAGTCTCTACACCCTGAACATGGCGATTATGAGGGACGTCTAAAAGATACAGAACAAGTTCTGCGCCTATTACCTGGGTGTTTCTACTTTGGGAAGCAGAAGCTGGAATCACTTCTTTTCCCTGGGGAGTATACTGTTTTAGAGTCCGCTGGTTGAGTGAATGCTAAGGATGAAGTAAAGACATCGGACGGTAATTCATCCATGTTTTGTGGTTTCCGTGGAAAGTCATTTAGTGAAACAGCCGGGGACTGGAAACCTTTCTGATCGATATCAGTAAAATCCTTCGATTGTTGAAGTTGATTAGTGACTAGGTTAGTCGTATTCGACTGAGCAGGCTGTTCTGTTGGATTTGAATTAGTTCGGGAGAACCGCTGGAAAAACAGTTTTATGAGGGCATTCAGTAGCCAAATGCTCTTCTGCTTTGCATCGAAAGCATCGCACTCCCGCAAACACTGTGAATTTATACGTGTGGGTATCCGTGCTGAATTTGAGGTATCAGGCCTAATTATACATAACTGCAACTTCAGCAGGGAACACAATTCGATATTGCCTATGACATTCGATATTGCCTATGCTCAATAGGGAGTCGCGTTGGGCAGCCCGAAAACGTTTCGTCTCCTTCACGACTCGACCAAGTGTACTCAAGGCTTGTATCAAAAGCGAGTCCAGAATAGCACTAAAATTGGATGGGGTTACTCTTATTGGTCTTTGAGCAGTTGGTGTAGGAATTAAGAGTATAGATTTTACCCAGGTATATCTATTCCTTTGACAAGAATGAAGTTTACTGCAGCCCTGTGAGTGTAGCACACCACCACTATCCGTCCCATGCGAATAATAGGTTTTATACTTTCTTTTGGAACAATTTTTGCAATGGCTTCCATGTAGAATGCGAGGGAGCGTCGCGCAAGGACGGGAAGTAGACACTCAGAAGTAATGCTGACTGAAATTCTTAACATTCAGAAGAGTTATCAGAGATTCTAACTTTCAAAACATTGTTAATCCTAGTGATTTCCGGTGTAGTCGCATCAGCAGGAGTAGCAAAAGGAGAAGTATTCCGACGAGGCTGAGAATTGTTGACAACTACAGCATAAGCTTGCGATGGAGGTAAGGGGGGAGGACTTGGCTCCCGGCCCAGTTGCGAATGGATTCATACGAATAATTTTCTCAGATGACGGATCATAATTCGACGATGCACAATTATGAAGTGAATCTGAAGACACTGCAGAAGAGGAGGTATGTTGCATAGCTTTTACACGAGATTCGGCAATATCGATAAGATGTTTCACTTTGTCAGCCACCTCCATTAGTGGCTGCTGGAACACAGAATTCTACAGGCTGCAGCTCGCAACACCTGGAAATTAACACAAAAACACACATTCTTATGTGTTAAGACGTAAAATAATGCCCGGAAACATAAAACGAAGCACACAAACAACTTCAGATAGGCCTAACCTCGTGCCAGGAGTGAGCAAAACATGCGACCGTCAGCTTCAAGATCGTTTTCAGAAAGTCTTTAGTAACCTGAAAGGTGTTAAATTGTCCAACAGTTTGACTATATGCGGTTAAAATATTTTCAAGTATTTACAAATCTAACATCACAAATCTCAAGGATATTGGGGATCAACACAACTCGTTACGATTAGGATAATATGATACCTATGGTCACGATTAAAGTTCATTTGTGAAAAATCTGTGTAGCAAAATAAATGTTCTAATCATTGTTTAGCCAGTTATTACAGTAACACTTTGCAAGGAACATAAACATGACAGGCAACAAGACTGAATCCTAGTAAAGGTAAATTATGCACAATTATTTACAGCACAAATGTGATTAAAATTTTTACCTCACCTTGTAAGTAACAGGTACCAACACTACACAAATATAACGTTGCAGTAGCATTAACTTCAGCAATTGGAAAGTAAAATAAGGCAGGTTATCTCAATTAGAGTTCAGGTAGTAAGAGGCTTTACAGTACAAAACAAGGATGCACTAATCCTGAAATCGCAGTTCAATTGATCCACATGCGGAACCAAGGACGCCAGAAATCCACATTCGGTAAAAATCACGAGTAGTGTTTTCCAATACACTTATGTCGTAATAAACTTGCATGAAAGCGCATATCGATGTACGAAATCGGGTGCAGAGAAAACTCCTGGCTACAGAATGTGAACGCAGAATTACGTGATCAACGCTGCTATGATAGAGCAAGTAGACTGTATGATTGACCTGCAGGATAAGAAAAGTACAGATTGTAATATTTTTTGTGAGACGTTGGGGGATGTCGTTGAAAATATCAGTAATTGAAGTAACACTTCATCGTATGGCGGAAAGAACAAACTTTAGGCAGGAGTGAGAACAATAAAGAGAACAACGGTTGAAGCACTAAATAGGAGGTGTATGAATGGTTGACATCCCCTACAGTTGTGCAGAAATAACAGTCCGGTGATGAAAGTTTACGGAATCGGTGAAGAGTTATTAGAGAAAGTATCTTCTGGTAGAGGTGAAGCCAGTGTATCTCAATGGTTTTTGGAGAGCATGGATGGAGTGGGCGTCGGTCCAGGTGCATGGCTGTACGTCCGGCAGACGGAACGTCAGTGATCGGAGTAGGAGTTATTAGATGCGTCAGAAAATGATGGTAGAGCTGTTTCATTGTCACGGCATGGGGAAATGTAGGTACATCGTTGAGATAAATAACAAATGATAGACTGTGTTGTGCAGAAGAAAGTGGGATGAGTCCAGTTTGGTTTTGCAAGGGGCGGATATAGGCTGTGGATGGAGGTTTGAATCAGCCGAAGTTGTGCTCAGTGAAGAGGAATGTTCAGAAGCGTTGGTGAAATATCATCGAGTTTTTTCCAGTGTAGATTGCAGTCAACTAACTGAGAAACCTTCACCACTGCATTGGTGAACCAAGTGGAGTAGAGACGGATGTGAAAGGACTAGTTCACGAAAGAAAGAAGCAAGAAAAAAAGGCTTTGTGTTTAAGAGAGACATCAGCGAGGTTGACTCCACTAAAAGATACCGGATGTTTAAGAGTAGTTTCGTCATTCCAATAAATGATGTTCGAGACAAAAACAGTAAAGAGTCACTGGGACTTAGCAAGAAAAGGTTTGACGGTATTTCTGCAAGCCAAACATGAAGCAGCTTTGGCAGTAGAAAGGTATTAATAAGATCATATGTGCTAAAAAACGACAAATTGCATTTCAAAAGACGAAAAGGAGCAAGACTGTGATTAATCCTTTGTAGCACCGGAGCACAAGTTGCTGTTGCAACATCGGTCTGTAGCCTGACTGAGCCTGACGTAAACTGCACGGAGCTTCATAAGGTGGACTACCAGATTGCTGACCAAGGCAGGTCTTCGCGGGTCGCACTCGTCCCAACCCATAGGTCAGTGCATTTATCAGTATTCATCGCTGAACCAGAAAGAGCAACATAATGTTTGCATATAATTTGGTAAATTCGGAGTTCTCTCGAATAAGCACAGTTAAATCATGTGCATAAGCTGTAAGAATGGTCCTATGATGTCTGGATGGGGCTATATTTTGAGGTATTGTAAGGAGAAGACGAATTCTTAAACTGATAAGAAGCGGTTCAAAATCTATGGAGAAAAGTTGACCCGACAAGGGAAAACCCTGCCGGATCCCATTAGCAAAAGGAATCCTGAAAGATAGAAACGTTGACGTACGAACACGAAAAACAGCATTAGCGTAAAGATTAGACAAGGCATTGCAAAAAGCGGAAGGAAATCCGAAAGCGCGAACAACAGAAAAAGAGATAGGAGTGATTAATTGAATCGAAATCTTGGCGCTGGCCAATGTTAAAGATAGTAAGGGGTTCGGAAAGGTGCATTAGCAAGAAAGTAAAGATTGCGAATGGTAGTTATATTGGTAGAGATAGTACGTGAAAGAACACTATAGGTTTTATCAGGAAAATGATGCGAGTGAGAACGGGATTAAGGCGAGAAGAATGAATTTCAGCAAGAATTTTGTAATCCATGTTAAGCAAAGGGATTGGCCGCCAGTTAGAAACAAAGCTAAGCTTATCGGATTTTGGAATAAGGCGCGTTAGTGCAAAATAGAAAGCAGAAGAAGACAGCGTAGCGGGAGAAGAGGAAGAAGATTTGAAAAGAAACGTCTTATACAGTACAAGTCAACTGTGAGTTCATCTTCACCCGGAGCAGATCGGGTGTTCAGACTGTATACGGTTGTGCTGAGTTCAGTTGGAGAGATTAGAGTAGTCACTTGTGATTCGAAACATGCAGGAGCTTGTAGAAGATGTTATAATATTGATGAATCAGGAGTAGGAGATGTGACAAAAGGCGAAAATCGTTATTGAAAATTGTTATGTACGTGAGATCAGATTATACTTTGATCCGCAGTGATGGAACTCTCCGGAACAGTAAGTTGCGCGATAGTTCCACTCTTTGAACAGCGATAGTTCCACTCTTTGAACAGCGATAGTTCCACTCTTTGAAAAGCGATGTTCCAAATGCCTTAGAGATGTTAAAGGATCATAATGGAACTTGATAAATGGATATTTAACCCAGTCAGAGCAGTAGCTGCAAGGGATTTTAGATGCTATGAAATTTGGCTTATATAACTTCAAAAGATGGAGATGAAGGAGATGACGAATTAAGTGCTAGACGTAAACTATATTTTTCCATCGAGTTCGTGGTTTTCATAGTGATAAAGAAGCTCTTTGCATAGATGATAATATAATTTGCTGTTTCGTCGTGAGCATCAGAGCAGTCGGGTCTTCGGATATTGAAATTTAAGTTACTGAACGAGAAAGAAGGAACCGAATTTCTGTTTAGAATGAAGAATCTTGGACACTTAAAATATCAAACGCTCAGACTTCAGGATTAGGAACGTTGGGGGAAATAAATTGTTAAGACAAGAAAACAGGACGATGGTCAGATGAAATACTAGAGGCGTGAGTCAAGGAACGAATACGAGGTCAGAGGAAACTGGAGCTATAGAATCAATCTAATTGTGCAGCTGCATTGATGGAACAAAACCAAGTGAATTCTCGTCTGTCTGGATAAAGGTATCGGAAGATATCCCAAAGATCATAATCGTATACCAGTGCAGATAGCTGAGTATCAAGGGGAGGTCTGCTTTCAAGGAAGTTGTTACTGTCGATATCAGGATGCAACGTACAATTGAAATCTTTACAAAAAATAGAGATGTCAGAAACAGGAATCAAATCAAGAAGAGATCGCACATGTAACAAATGAGATTCAGCAGAATTTTGATTGGGAATATGGATATTTTGAATGTGATATTTTTCTGAATAGAGACTGAGTAAATTATGCTTAAAACACTGAGCAGATTCTGTGACTCATCAGTGTTTCTAAGAAGACGGAGAAGCCTCCCAGCAAACACAGTGTTGCTGGGCCGACACTCATACCAGCAGTGGCCCAGCACTATAATTGCATAATTGTGACTCATCAGTGTTTCTAAGGAGACGGAGAAGCCTCCCAGAAAACACAGTGTTGCTGGGCCGACACTCATACCAGCAGTGGCCCAGCACTATAATTGCCGCTGCACAATCGCCAATAAAATGTCCCGGCGGCCACCATATGGGTTAGAAGTTCAGGCCAGCAACTGGTCAACAGTTGGCACCCACATCAGTTGTCATATGTCATAACAGGGCCACCAGTTATCCATCACAGGCAGTGGCCCTCAAGCGGTTCTGCAATCACGTGCCATAAATGATGGCTAGCCTGATGTGGTTTGCCAGTTTTCCGGCAGTTGCAGTCGGCAATCACGTGACGTAACTAATGGCTTGCCGAATCTTGTCCGCAATTTTCCCAGTGGTAGCCATAAAAAAAAAGAAAACCGCAGTTTCCCAATGGCACAAGTACGTTTTTCCCCCTAACAAAACTCTGCGTGACGGCACGTGGCTGGAGAAAGTTTCTTAACAGCTCTTGAAAAACCCCGTTTGGATTTGCCTGGAATTAACCGACGACGTTCGGCGTACGAAGCGAAGTCTTTAGCCATTATCCACCCAGCGTTTCTTTCTTTTTTTCTTCAGATAATTGGTAAATTTTGTACGCGCATAATTCTTATTTTTTTCCAATATGACATTTTTTAATGTCTTTCAAGGACTTTTGTTTGAGGCGAAAGATTATACGGAAATTATATCTTGTTATTCATGGGAATGGAGTGGGTGTGTTTCATGGCTGTCTGTATTCTTGATTATTTGTGTGTTAGTGCAGGAAGTTTGCTACAAAATGAGTTTCTATAAATAAATGAGAGTAATTGACCCTTTCTTACAGTTCATTCATAATTATTTCAAAAATTTTCTTCGGACGGTAATCTTCATCGACGTGGCATTTCATTAGGAAATTGATTCGTCTTTCTACATATTGATTTTTTTAATTAAAATCCTCTAAAATAACATGATGGCGAAAACGTCGTCTTCAACTAACTGGTACCACGAGAGACACAGCACGCGTTGCTTCTGCGCAGTCCCGTTGCTTCCACCTCGTGTTAGGGTTGCTGGGGTTGCCAGCTACGGGCCTCTAGTGGCACTTGCCTGGATGCCCGTAATTCACGACGATGCTGCAGGATCCTCAATGGCTGCCAACTGATGGCGATGCCACCAACGGATCAGTGTCGTGCCGTGACTGGCATATTTTAGCCAGCAGTGACCCATCACTGCCAGCTGGTGGCCAACAGTTTCCCAACACTTGTGTTTTTGCTGAGCTGTTATGAAACAAACAGCAGTTCCAGATTCGATAAGTATCCGGTTGTTGTGATGGAATTCATCAGGCCAGCAGAGCCAGCTCGTAAAACCTGTAGAAAGAATAATAAACAGTTTGCTGTAGAACTAATATATCTGCATGGAGGTGCTGAACATCTACGTATATGAGGGCATTAGCTGCTGACGCCGCAAAGCCTCGACAGCTAAACCTGAAAATTTTAAGGGCAGATGTCATGTTCAGGTTGGAGTTAATTTTTTCTTGCTTTGACAATGTCGTAATGATATATAATATTTTACTTTTCATCGAAATTGTGCCGTCTCTGGAGGAGGGAACATGTTGATCAGGATCACGTCAAGAAGTACAAACTGTTGAATCATTTCTGAAATTTGATCTGAAGTGTTTTAAACACATGGAATATCAAGTATTTGGCTCTTTTGACGTAGGACTACGTTTAACTCCGCGGATAGTATGGGGCGACTTACGGCCGACCGCTTGTGACAAAAATAGGTCCCAATTGAAATCATTATGGCGTTAAAAATAAGTGCCACAAACTAATCATGTTAGCATATTCGTAAACAGCATGCAGTCCAATTCTCGTACTTCCCAATATATCGTGCACGCGACACTCGCCTCGCTACCTGTACGCGGAGGGGATGTATTATTTCTAAGGATGCCGCCGCGTTTGATTCAGTCTATCTCGGCAACAGTGAGCGCAGTACGATTGTGCGTGTATCATTTTAAAGCTCTCAACGAGATCTATTCAAATATAAGACGGCAGAGGTTTGAACTGAACATTTAAAAAATTGTTTTCTTGTGAACCGGTGAACAATTTTGACAATATCGTGGTTTATCTGGACAACCGTGAGTGCAAAACCACTGTGTATGAAATCGTTTTAAAGCTCTCGACGAGATCTATTGAAATATGTAAAGTACATATCCCAGCGGTTAAAACCAAAATTTTTAAAAATTGTTTGAGTGTGAACGGGTTAACATTTTCGACAAAGCCGCGGAATTCGCAGAATGAACGCAAGCAAAAGTGGATAAAATCAAAACAGCAGGCAAGAGCAAGTCATGAGGAATGTAAAAGCCCTATTACCATGTTGGGTAATTCGTGTATCAATCTGCTTTGTATTAGCAATGCATCCAGCATTATTTGTAAAAATCATGTAAGCTACTTTTCTTATCATAGACCTGTGTTCGCTGAAACAAATTAAATAAACGACTAGACGAAACCCGTCGGAATCAACGATTAGTTTTCTTTTCTTTTTTTTTTCTGAAAAGAATAAACTGATATGAAACAATAAATGTAAACTTTATTTGATTGACAAATTCATTCAACCACTTCAGTAAAGACAATAGTCCAGGTTCGTGATTTCTTTTCTTTTTTTGACTGAAGGTTTAACGACCACCGTGAGCAACTCAATGGGCTATAAGCAGTCGCCCGTCCCTAATTTAGAGTCAGTGGTTCCAGAGAAGGGAGTAAGCCAGTGCCGTAAGACAAACACAACATCCATGCCTCACCGGGATTGGAACCCGGAGCCTTCACGAACGAATCATCATAAGCCAGCGCTTAGACCACTGCGGCACCGGGGCGGTCTGGTTCGTGATGAACATCACAACTGCACCATTCTTCAGTCATAAAATGTGAGGCGGAAGTCCACTCATCTTGATCGTGGGCAAACATTCAACTGGATAGCGCACTCTTTCACTCTCATTTTCAGTCACAACAGTGTTTGTAAATGCTGTTGGAATGAGAGATTCGCGTTTCGAATGCTCTTCAACAGTCGGAATCGACAGTTAGTTTTTTTTCTTTTTTTTTTTTTTTTTTGAAAATAATAAACTGATATAAAACAACAAATGTAAACTTTATTAGGTTGACAAATGCATTTAACCACTTCAGTAAAGACAATAGTTCAGGTTCGTGATTTTTTTTTTTGACTGAAGGTTTAACGACCACCGTGAGCAACGCAATGAGCTATACGCAGTCGCCCATAATATTTTCACTAAAAATGGTCAAAGGAATGTTTATTTACATCTTTAGATAATAGGAAACGTCTTAGCTACGTGAATAAACTGAATTGAATGAATATTTAATTGTATACATACATCACGCTGTCCAACGGCATAACGCAATCAGGTCTTCGAGAGTGTTCGCTGTTCCAATGAAAACTTTTATACCAATGCCTGCTAGCGTTGTTTTGCCCAACGGTTTACTCAGAAAAGATTTCGAACTTTGGACTATCTCAGTCCCTCCATGTTTCCGCTTTCAACAGCGCGAGAGTCAACAGCAGGCGATCGAATGTTAACCGCTCGCTTCTCCCATAGACTTTACATGGGAACTTTGCTGCCCTACAACTCCCGAACCGTTGCCCCAATCTCATTGCTCTCTTCGACTGGCAGGGGGTGGTTCAGCAGCTGAAGTGAAATAGACCTCCGTCGCAACATCTAAATCAGATAATGCGGCAAAAGCATTTGATGTACGAATTAGCGAGTCTCTACACCCTGAACATGGCGAGGATGAGGGATGTTTAGAAGATTGTCGTTCCAAAGTTCTGGTGGCAGAATGAGTTCTGCCCCTGTTACCTGGGCATTTCTGCATTGGTGCTCGAATCACTTCTTTTCCCTGAAGTTATCACTATTTTAGAGTCCGCTGGCTGAGTGAATGTTGAGGTTGAAGTAAAGCATCGGACTGTAACATATCCATTTTGGTGGGTTCTTCTGTGGTACCAGAGTCATTTAGTGAAACAGCGGGCGATAGGAGGCTTCCGGAAACATTTCAGCAATATCCGTCGATTGTTGAAGTTGATTAGTGACTATGGTGGTAGTATTGACCTGAGCAGGCTGTTCTTTAGGATTTTAATTGGGTGATGACTGAACAGTTGTCTCTTTAGTATTGGGTGACATAACTGGTGGCAAAGAAGTATCGCTAGTGGGAACATTTTTATGAGAGCATTCAGTAGCCAAATGCCCTTCTGCTTTGCATGGGAATCACTGTACTTCGCGAACACTGAGAATTTATATGTGTGGGAATCCCTGCTGAATTCGAGAGTGTCAGGCCTATTTCTAATTGTAGCTTCAGTAGGGATTCCAATTCAATATTGCCTCCCACCGTCTTTTATATTGCTGAATGGGGAGTCGCGTGTGGCAGCCATAAGACGTTTTGTCTGCCCCACGACTGGACCCAGTGTACTCAAGGCGTGTATCAAAAACGAGTCCGAATATCACTAGGAACTGGGATAGGGTTACAGTCATTTTTCATTGAGCAGTTGGTGTAGGAATTAAGAGTATAGATTTTATATCTATTTCTTTAACAAGAATGAGGTTTACTGCAGCCCTGTGGGTGTAGCACACAACCACTCCCCCTCCCATGCGAATAATAGGTTTTATACTTTCTTTTGGAACAATTTTTGCAATAGCTTCCATGTAGAGTGCGAGGGTGTGTCGCGCAGGGACGGGAAGAAGGCACTCAGAAGTAATGCTGACTGAAATGTCTTACCCTCAGGAGACTTTTCAGAGATTTGACTTTTAAAACATTGTTAATCCTAATGATTTCCGATATAGTCACATCAGCAGGAATAGCAGTAGAAGAAGTATTCTGACGGGCGTGAGAATTGCTGACAGCTGCATCATAAGCTCGTGGTGGAAATAGGGATGTGGGGACTTGGCTCCCGAGGCAATTGCAAGTGGATTCATACGAATAATTTTTTCCGCCGACGTATCCAAATTCGACGATGCACAATGATGAGGTGAAGCAGCAGACATTACAGAAGAGGACGTAGGCTGCGTAGCTTTGACACGAGATTCAGCAATATAGATGAGATGTTTCAGTTTATCGGAATCCGCCATTAGTGACTGCTCGTCGACAGAACTCCAAGTGTTGCAGCTCGCAAAACCTGGAAAGTAGCCCCAAAACACATAACGGTGAACAAAATAATAACTAACACACACTTTTGATGTGTTAAACGTAAAATAATGCGGGCACACTTGATCCGAAAACGTAAAACGAAGTACACAACTTCAGATAGGCCGAAGCACCAGCCTGGAGCGAGCAAAACAAGGGACCGTCCGGTTCAAGATAGTTTTCAGAAGATCTTTAATTAATTGGAAAGGTAAAATACATAAATGCAATATACAGTTCAAATATGTACAATATTAACAATTGAAACTTTACAAAAGCCCACCAACTAGATGGGATCTAACACATTACCTTGCGGAAAGTGGTATATCATTAACGTTGTCAACCACAAAATTAACGATGAAGCCACTTGGCTCCATTTGTATGCATAAGGAGAGAGTCTTTCTGCTCAACACAAGAGTGTACGAATCAGTAATGGAAAAGTTCATTAGTGCCTTTATACATTTATTTTGCAGTGAGCCATTAAGACCGTGAATGAATACAATTCAAATGAAATTTACAGATGAAAATTGAACAAACAGATACAAATCAATGGTACAAAAAAAATTCTCATCTCACCTGGTAAAAGATGGGAAATAACAGAAATCAGTGCGAAGGAATCATGACGTGAATGTCGTCAGCGTCAAATTTGGCGATAAAACTGGTTTTCTTGATTAGAGTTCTATGAAAAATAAAGTACACACTTTTGCACAATATGATACACGAATAGTTATGGAAGAAGTTCCACCGAGCCATTGCCGACTTTGTACCAAGAGACACACGGAGTCCATTATTATGAAACGGCAAACGTCATACACCACTTGAAGGAGTTTGCAGAGCGATTTCCTGAATCGAGAACAAAGGAAACTTCGTGCTACTGAATATGTACGGAGAGTTTGGTTATCAACACTGCTGTGATAAAAAAAAGGTAGATCGTATGCTTGACATGCAGGATTATTGATTTAAAAACTGCATTGTGGTGATTTTAAGTTGAATTATGCCGCTGTAAATATCGGTAACTGAACATCGTATGGGGGAGAGACACATCGTTTGTAGAAGGTGAAACATTAACGAGAATAGCGGTTGTAGCAAGATGAACAGAAGTGCTTGACATCGTCTATCGTTGAACAAAAATAACAGTTGGGGGATGGGAGTGTACGGAAGCGGTGCATAGTGCTGAAAGCATCCTTTGACGGAAGTAAACTCAGTGAGTATCAATGGTTTTCGGTGAAGCATTGGTTGAATGGGCATCAGTCCAAGTTGCTGTAAGTTGAGCAGGTGAAACATCGGCTATCTGAGCTGGAGTAGCAGAATAGGTCACAAAGTGTTGGTAGAGAAGTTTCATTGTACCCGGATGCGGCAAGAGTTGCACATCATTTAGATAAATAAGGAATGGAAGACTGTGTTGGTTTGAGTAAAGTGGAATTAGTCCTGATTGGTTGTCAAGATTCGGATATAAACAACATTTAGAGGTTTGGATCAGAAGAAGCTGTGATTGATGAAGCGGAGTATTCAGCAGAGATAGTGAAATATCAGTAAGTTTTTCCATTGAAGATTGATACCCACTAGGTGAGAAACCTTCACCACTCCCGTGGCGAACCAAGAGAAGTGGAGGTAGGAAGAAGAGAGCGAAAGGATAGAAGAATTAATAAAAAAAGCAGTTCAACGAGGAGATCGTTCGTCGTGGCGGGAGGAAGACGGACGGGCAGAGAAGACCAAAGGTTAAGTGCTGTTTTGAAAGTAGAGGGATGACTGGGAGGAGTAAAGAAGTAAAGGTCCATTCGCAGAAGCGCAGAAACAGTGAGGTGAGGACTGTGGGGAAAGAAGACAATATCAATGATAGTAAGAGCAGTAGGAGGCGAAAGTATTAGTTCACGAAGAAAACTGGCTATGACAAGTGGTTTTATGCTTCAAAGAGACGTCTGCTAGATTTAGTACACCAAACTATACTGGGAGCACCAAAGTGATTTTATCAATCCAGTGAATGATGTTCCAGATGAAATCGGTAAAACACCGTTGTAGATTTTTCTGTAGGAGGTTAGGGACAGTTCTGCAAGTCAAGCATGATAAAGTTTTGATTGAATGCAGGTGTTAATTAGAAAAGCTCTGCTCTCAGAATGAAAGATTGCTTTTCAGTTGACAGGATCGAGCCAGATTTTGATAGATATTCCGTAGCATGTGAGTCCAGGTAACTGCGGTAACAGCAGTCTGATAACTGATGTGAACACCAAGAAGTTTCACTTCAGTGGACTTCCAGTGGGTCGACCAAGGCCGGTCGCCGCGGGTCGACTACGCTCCAGCTCACAGGCAGGAACATTTCTCTGGATTAATCGAAGTGCCTGAAATATATTCTTGATAAATTGCAGTAAGGTTGCGGAATTCAGAGCCCTTTCGAATGAAGATTGTCTAGTCATTGGTATATGCTGAGATAATCGTTTTATTGTGCCTAGTTCGGGCAAAACTGCGAGGTATGGATGGACGTAAACGGGCTCGTAAACTGGTGAGAAGCAGCTCAAGTACAATGGAGAAAAGTTGACCCGATGTGAAGAAATGCTGAAGTACGAGCACGAAACGAGGCGTTAGAGTAAAGATGAGATAAGGCGTTGCAGAAGATGAAGGGAAACCGAAGTCGCTGGGAACAGAGAAGAGGTATGAGTGATTAATTGAATCAAAAGCTTGCAGCTGGTCAATATTAGAGACAGCGAGTGGTTCTGAAAGCTTTAAAGCAAGAAAAAAAAAGATTGTAAATGAGAGTTATGTTTGTTGCAATTGAGCGAGACAGAATCGTATACGTTTGGTCAGAATGGTTTATGTGAGAGATTATGGGGTTAAGACAGGAACAGAGAATTTTATCTGGAATTTTGCAGTCATTGAAATAAAAGAAATCGCCGCCAGTTAGAAAGAAAGCTAAGATTACCTGATTTGGGAATGAGGCCCATGAGTGCAAAAAAGGAAGTAGAAGAGGAGAGGTCAGGGGAAGCAAGAATGAAGTTGAAACAAGCCAGGCGAAGAGGAAGAAGAGTCGGAAGAAACATTTATAAAATTCAACTGTCAGTCCATCTTCGCCAGGTGCAGATCGGGTATTGAGGCTATAGATTGCAGTGCGTATTTCGCTGGGAGAAATGGGAGCTGACAGATGTGAATCAAAACTGGCTAAACCTAGCGGAAGATTCTGAATAATCTGTAAAGCAGTAGTAGGTGATGTAACAGAAGGAATGAATCGGCTAATAGGAATTATAATAGGAAATTAACTTTTGAGAAAATGAGACTTTGGTCGGTAGTCGTTGAACCGTCCGGAAGAGGCAGTTCTGTGATGGTTGTACTCTTGGAGCATGGGTTTTTTAGATGTCTTAACAACGTCAAAGGATCATCGTGAATAATCTGAACCTCATATTTCAAACGTGTAACAGCTGTCTTTGCAAGAAATTGAAAGTTCTGATGCAGTTTGGCTTGAAGAATGTCGAATTGCGCTGAAGAAGGAGGACTCAGTTTGAACGCCAAATGCAGGCGGTCCAATTCCATTAAGTTCGTTGTTCTGACTGCAAAAGAGAAATTCCGAGGATAGCTGTTTACTTGCGAGAAGCAGAGCAGTCGGGTCGTGAAAGGTTCGAGCTGTGCGACTGAATGTGAAAGAATGGAACAAATTTCTGTCTGGAAAGTGAAATCTTAACGACATAATGTCTCAAGCGTCCACACTTTTCGATGTTTAACAGAGGAGGTAACGAGTTGGAATGACATATAGAAGGGGCGATGATCAGAAGAAATGCTGGGTGAGTGAGTCATGGATAGAATTAGTGGTCGAATTTTACGTATCATGACTCACGCACCCAATAGCTGGAAACATAAAATCTGTCTAAGTGGGCAGCTGTATTGGTAGAATGTAAAGGAGGACACCAAGTGAATTCATGTCTGGCTGGATGGAGATGTCTAAAAGCATTAAAAAAAATGGAAGTCTTAAAGCAGTTCAGAAAGTTATTAGGGTCAAATTGCGGATTTAACGTGCAATCAAATATGCCTCCAAATATAACAGCATCAGAAGTAGGAATATTTGCTGTAACAGATTGGACATGAAGCAAACGTAACTCTGATTAGGAGCATGAATGTTGAGGATATGATATTGCTCTGAATAAAGAGAAAATGAGGTATATTGTAAGACACCGAAAGCTTGGTGTGGAATCCAATAACAGTACCAGTTCCAATATGAGTACAGTAGTTGTGATGGAAAAAAATGCCATAGGCGCGAACGGGAAAAAACTGCAGATCATGAACAATTGGTTTCTTGGAGTAAAACCATATCAGCATGGAGGAGTTGAAGATCTTCGTAAAGGGGGCATTCGCAGCTGACGCCGCTAACCCTCTACAATTGAAACTGACTATTTTAAGAGCAGATATCATGTTGAGGTTCGAGTTGTTTTTCAGCCTGTTTCGATAAAACTGAAATCGTGTACTCGACACGTCGGCGAAATTGTGCAGCCTCCGGGGGAGGGGACACGCTTGCCAGGAATTCTTCCAGAAGTTCGAGTTGCTGAATCGTTTCATGGAGTATATGCATTTGAGAAAGTATACATAGTACATTCAGAATACGACTTTTCTTTGGCCGTCGATAAAGAAAAATCAGTTCTTCATAAGTTAACAGCGAAGTGGAAACTGTACTGTCATTTATCAGGCTTTCTAATTTGGTGGGCAGAATGTCGCTAGAGCTATTTTCAGGGTCAGTGAAAGTGTCAGGATTCGAAGTAACTGAAAATTCTATTGCAACATCGAGGTCGGTTAATGGGACGAAAGCATTGGAAATAGGGTTCGGGGAACCTGAACGCCCTGTACATGGTGAGAAGAGGGAGGGGGGTGTCCTGGAGGCTTGACGTGTTGAAGATCGAGTTGTTGAGCGTGGTCTGCCCTTATTACCAGCGCGTTTTTGCTTTGGTGGGGAGAGAATAGTTTCCGTACTCTTTCCAGGAGTTTTCGTAGCTTTGTAGTCTTCTGGCTGGGTTTCAGTAGAAGTAGAAGCTCAGACGTCAGACAGAGATATATTGATCTTGGTGGGTTCTTCAGGTAAAACAGTTAGTTGGTGAAACGTTGGGTGGCTGTGAGGCTTACGACGTGAACTCAAAAGAAACTGAAGAGTGTGGAATTATTGGAGTGAAATTATTAATATTAGTGGCAGGCTGTTCAGTGATAATTGCATTGACTGATGACGGAGCAGTTGCCATCTCAGACTTAGGTGAAAGAACAGGTAGTTGAAGAGTATAGCTGATGGAAGCGTTTCAATGTGGACATTCTGTTGCTAAGTGTTCTTCAACTTTACACCTGAAGCACTGTACTCCCGCAAACACTGAGAATGTATAAGTGTGAGTATCTGTGATGAATTCTAGAGTATCCAGCCTATTGATTATTGCTGGTGGGAAAAACAATGCGGTATTGCCTTCGTCCGCCATTTACGTTGCTGAATGTAGAATCGCGTGGAGCAGCGGGGACACGTTCTGTTTCCCCCACGACTCGAGCCCAATTGGTGATAGGGTTACCTTAATAGGTCTTTGGGCAGTGGGTGTCAGAATAAGATGGAATAATTTTATAAAAATTCTTTTTACCAGAATTTTGTCTACAGCAGCACGGTGGGTGAGCACGATCACTGCCACTCCCATGCGAATAAGCGATTCAATGCTTTCTTCAGGTATAATTTTAGCAATTAATTCCATATAGAGGAGGAGGGGGTCGCGCAAGGATGGGAAGAAAACACTCAGTAGTAAAGTTGACTGAAATTCCTTACCTTGAGGCTAGTCATCAGAAATTTTAACTTTTAAAACATTATTAATCCTAGCAATTTCGGTGTAGTCACAGCATTTGCGCCAGGAGTAGACGAAGAGGTGTCTTGACAAGGATGATAATTGTTTACTATTGAAGCATAGGATTACGATTGAGGACGTGTTGGGGCCACAGTTTACGACCCAGAAGCAAGTTGATTCATGCAAATGATTTTCTCACCCGAAGTATCCAAATTCGACGCTTCACACTGTTGAAATGAAGCAGCAGACTTTCCAGTTGCAAGAGATAAGATAGGCTGCATAGCTTTGACACGAGATTCAGCAATACTGATGAGATGTTTTACGTTGTCAGCTGCCGCCATTAGCGGCTGCTCGGCGACAGAAGTCCAAGTGTTGCAGCTCGCAACACATGAAAATTAACACAATAACACAATGTTGAACAAAATAATAACCAAGACACACTCTTGATGTGTTCAAATGTAAAATAATGCGAGTACACTTGACTCGGAAACGTAAAACTAAATACACACACTACTTCAAATAGGCCTAAGCACGAGCCAGGAGCGAGCAAAACACGCGACACTGAGCTTCAAAATAGTTTTCGTTTTCAGAAGGCCTTTAATAACTTGAAGGTTGAAATGCATAAAATTTATGTGCAGGTAAAATATGTACAAAATATTTACAAACTAAGCGTGACAAAACTGAACCTTACCTTGTAAAAGATGGGAACTATTCACAAATCACATATTGAAGGTGCAGTAACGTTGAAGGCGTCAACATCGAAATTAAAGATAATGTAAATTTTGTTGATTAGAGTTCACTGGAAAAATGGTTTTTGTATCGCGACAAAAGGATGCACTAATCATTGATTAATAAGTTCAATAGAGCCATTACAGACTTTGAATCAGCAACACTTCTTTAGAAAGTCACGGGTATAGTTTTGGAGAACAGTAATATCGTATTCCACTTGAAAGATCGATTGTCCAAATAGTATACAGAAAAAACAACGGTATACTGAGTAAGAACTGAGAGTTGGATGGTCAACACTGCTATGGTAAAATAGGTAGATCGTATACTTGGCTTTCATGATCATAAACTTACAGAATGGATTATAGCGATGAGATGTCGGGTGATGACGTTGTAAGCATCCGTAGTGGAACATCGTATGTGTGGAAAGATACTC
Organism: Macrothele yani; assembly: GCA_039090855.1. Taxonomy (NCBI): domain Eukaryota; kingdom Metazoa; phylum Arthropoda; class Arachnida; order Araneae; family Macrothelidae; genus Macrothele; species Macrothele yani. Next base: position 75,298,836 of record CM077007.1, on the reverse strand, counting down.
TTCTTGCAGGAGAGACAAGATTAGTGAGAATAACGGCTGAAGCACCAGACAGGATGAATAAGAATGGTTGACATCACCGGTAGTAGCACAGAAATAACAACTAGGCGAAGGGAGTTTTCAGAAGCTGGGAAGACTACATGGGGAAAGTATCCTTTGGCGAAGGTGGAGCTGGTGTGTATCAATAGATTTCGGAGAAGCATAGGTGGAATGAGCATCAGTCCAGGTAGCTTTGAGTTCTGAAGATGGAACACTGGCGATCGGAGTAGGAGTAGCAAGATTTGTCAGAAAAAGTTGGTAGAACTGCTTCATCGTCAAGGCATGAGGAAGTAATGGCACATCATTAAGGTAAATCAAGAACGGTAGACTGTGTGATGCTGAATAAAACGGGATGAGTTCATTTTGGTTTGCAAGAAACGGGTATAAACGGCAGATGGAGGTTTAGATCCAGCGACGTTGTGCACGATGAAGCGGAGTATTCAGGAAAGTTGGTGAAATGCCGCGCTGTTAAAATTTGGTACTTAGAAATAAGCAAACTGTGCTCATTTTTGAGTACATTTTGGGCTAATAATACATCCGAGTACTTGTGTCTCATTTTTGAACAAGACACGTACTCATTTTTGAGTACATACAGGAAATAAATTGTGAGTAAATCTGTTATTTCTAATTTGAAATATATGTACTCATTTTTGAGTACATATATTTCACATAATATACTCAAATAATCCATATATTTCAAATATGTGTGCCCTAACTTCATTCAGTTTATCTGCTCTTTCGTGCAGGGCACAGAAACTGAAGGAAGGTAGAGCGAATATAAGGATTCTGACAGGACAGTTTGTAAGTGAGAGAGAGTAAAATAGACGGCGCCACCGTACGATTTTGCACATAAAAGACAGAGAGAAATTATGGGGCTTAGGAACTTTAGCCGGGGGATACCTACCCGTGGCCGCCACTTAACGTGCTCGTCCGACGCACGGCGGATATTCAGCGATTGTTAGAAATTCACTCTACCATGCTAGGTTTGAAATTGGCACTCCATCAGCAGTCTGAATCCCTAACCACTAAGCCATCCGCGGCTTGATTGCAAATTTGAAATGCGTGTACTCCATACATACTCATTTATTTATAGAATCAACTAGAAGTATATTATTCGATAGCACATCTGGGATTACACATAAACTCGTTGTCACATGCTGGGCAGCACAATTTTATGACAAATATAGTGAAGTGACAATGTATTATTTATGAGATTGACACAAATATAGTTAATGTAAAAACGTACACAAAGATACCTTATGCGTAATTAAATTACTTGTGATCAGTGACTTTGTTGTACTAATTATTCATGTGTGTGCCACTTTACACATTTATTAAACAATTTCTCTTGAAATCTATAATATCTAAAATGAAATAATACGAGATTATATTTATATTTATGGACGCAGTTATTTGTAAGTACGTATGGTTACTTATATTTGAGCATGTGATGTATTCGTTTACGATACGCTTGTACTTAAAAAAAACGAGTAGATTCAGGTTCACATTTTTAAGTAGATTTTGTTTAACAGTGCTGCAAGTTCTTTCAAATGCAGATTGTGATCTACTAACTGAGAGGTCTTCTCCACTCCATTGGAAAGCCAAGTAGTGAGTTGAAGGTAAGAGGAAGAGAGAGATGGAATAGCGGAATTGGAGAACAGCGGTTCTGCGAGGAGATCGTTAGTAGCGTAGGGACGGAGACGGTCCAGTTCATAGGTTAAGTGCGGATTTGTGAGTATTGTGAAGATTTTGTGGAATGAGAGGATAGAGGTCCGTACGCAGAAACGTGGAAACAGTTAGGTGAGGCCTTCGGGAAAAGAAAAGAGTGTCGAGACAGTGGTGAGAGAAGACGAAGGTGAAGGACTGGTTCACGAAGAAAAAGAGGAAATAAAAAAGGCTTTGTGCTTCAGAGTGAAGTCAGCAAGGCCTTCCCTGTAGCGCAGTGATCTATCTGATGGCCTCTGATCATTCGTCCGAAAGGTGTCCGGGTTCGAATCCCGGTAAGGCATGGATGTTGTGTTTGTCTTACGACACTGGCTCTCTCCCTTCCCTTTAACAAGTGACCCTAAATTAGGGACGAGCGACTGCTTATAGTCCATTGAGTTTCTCACGGTGGTCGCTAAACCTCGAATAAAAAATAAAAAAGTCAGCTAGGTTGAGCCCACCATAGGTTACTAGATATGCAAGAATAGTTTTATCGATCCATTGAATTACTTTCCAGATATTATCAGTAAATAAACGTTGGAAGTTTCTTAACTGGAGGTTCGACGGTACTTCAGCAATCCAAGCATGAAAAAGCTTTGGTAAGATGAAGGTATTGATGAGATGTGATCTGCTAAAAAAAAATACACTTCAAAAGATGGAAAGAGGTAAGACTGTGATTAATTTTCTGTAACACCGGAGTAAAAGTGGCAGTTGCAACATAGTAGTCCAAGTGGCAGCTGCAACATCGTTCTGACGCCCGACGTAAACACTAAGGAATTTCGCAACAGTAGACGACCGGCGAGCCGATCAAGGCCGGTCTCCAAGGGTCGCCCACGCCCCAACCCACGTGACAGTACGTTTGTCAAAACTGATGGCTGAACAAGGAAAACCAGCATACTCTTTGTAGGTATTAGAAGGGGTGGTAAATGCAGAGATCTGTCTGATGAACACAGTTACATCATCTGCATACGCTGTAAGAATGTTTCTGTGGTGTCTTGTATGGTCAATATTTCGAGGTATGGTAGGGCGAAAACGTGTTCTTAAACGGATGAGAAGCGGTCCAAATGCTATAGCGAAAAGTTGACCCGACAGGAGAAAACCCTGCCGGATCCCGATAGTAAATAGAATCGCAGATGTGTGGAAAGAACGAAAAATAGAAAAGTGATAAGACAGAAGAATTGAGTCAAAGGCTTGTCGCTGATCAAAGTTAAAGATAGCAAGAGCTTCACAGAGCTTCCTAGCAAGAAAGTAGAGATTAGAATGGTAGTTATATTAGCAGCGATAATGCATGAAGAAACGGTATAGGTACGATCAGGATGAATGAATAGAACGAGAACAGGATTAAGGAGAGAAGAAAGAATTTTAGCGAGAATTTTGTAGTCAGTGTTAAGCAAAGAGATTGGCCGCCAGTTAGAAAGAAAGCTAAGATTACCAGATTTAGGAATGGGGCGCGTTATTGCAAAAGAGAAAGCAGATGAAGATAAGTCAGAGGAAGAAAGAATAGCGTTATATCATGTTAAGAGAATGGGAAAAAGAGCAGGAAGAAATGTTTTGTAGAAGTCGACTGTAAGTCGATCTTCACCAGGAGCAGATCGGGTGTTCAGGCTGTATACGGTGTTCTGGATTTCGGTTGCAAAGATGGGACTGTCAATTGTGAACAAAAACAAACAGGAACTTACGGGAGATGTTTTAATATTGATGAGGCAGGAGTAGGAAATGTAACAGAAGCGTGAATTCTTGTCTACAGTAGTTACGCACATGAGAGCAGATGATACTCCTACCTTGATCCGTTGTTAAAGAAATGTCCGGTAGAGTAATTTGTGTGATAGTAGTGCTCTTTGAGCAGCGGGGTTCTAGATGTCTGAGAGCTGTCAAGGTATCATCATGAAAATAGAGGAATTGATATTTTAAATAAGTCAGATCTATAGTTGCAAGGGATTTGAGATGTTGATGATGTTTTGCTTGAAGAACGTCAAAAGAATGGGATGAAGGAGAGGTCGACTTCAATGCTAGATGCAGACTATCTAATACCATCAGGTTCTTAGTTTGTGTAGTGAAGGAGAAACCTTTGCGAAGTGATAATTTGCTGTTTCGTTGCGAGCCACACAGCAGTCGATTTTGGAGACATTGCAATTTTATTGACTGAACGGGAAAGAAAAGACTAAATTTCAGTTTGGAAAGTAGGATCATTGAGACTTAAAATATCGAGTGCCCAGAACTTAGGAGGAGGAAGGTTCGAGGAAATAAATTGTAAAGACAAGCAAAAGCACGATGGTCAGACGAAACATAGGAACCGTGAGTTACGGAAAGATTGCGTGGCCGGAGAAAATTGGAAATATAAAATCGATCTAATCATGCAGCTGTATTGATGGAACGAAACCAAATGAACTCTCGTCTGTCAGAATGAAGTTGTCGGAAGACATCACAAAGATCAAAGTCGGAAATAAGTGCAAACAGTAGGGTAAAAAACGGAAGACTTCGTACCAAACTCTCCGCTCTACAAGGGAGTTGTCGAGGGTCGATGTGCCGATGCAACGTACAATTGAAATCACAACAAAACATCACGATGTCTGAAGCAGGAATCAAGTCAAGAACGGATTAAACATGTAGCAAAAGTAATTCAGCAGAAGCGCTTTGATTAGGAACGTGAATCATTTAGAATGTGATATTTTTCAGAATAGAGGAAAAACGAAATATGTTGAAAAACACCGAGCTGACTCTGTGACTCAACAACGTTGTGAAAGAGAAGGTGAAGTCTGTTATGGAAGCCAACGGCAATTGCAGTTATGATGTGGATACGGTAATTGTGATGAAAATCATGAGGTCGGTAGGTAAAAACTATAGAAGGTGAACAATTAGTTTCCTGTAGAACTAATATGTCTGCATGAAGGTGTTGAAGGTCGGCGTAACTGACAGCATTCGCAGCTGACGCCGTGAAGCCTCCATAATTGAAACTGATAATTTTAAGAGCAGATGTCATTCTGAGGTTGTTGTTGTTTTTCTGCCTGTTTTGATAATGTTGAAATCATATACCTTATATCATCTACGTTGATTCGTGCTGCCTCTGAAGGAGGGCACACGCTAGTCAGCTTCTCGTCAAGAAGTTCAAACTGTTGGAACACTTCTGGAATACGATGTGAATTGTGTTGAGCACATGGAATATCTAGCATACGGCTCTTTTTGGTTTGTCGTTAGAGATAAATCATTTCATCAAAGGTGAAGAGTGAAGCCGGTAATGTATTATCCTGTAACAAGCTTTCAAAATTGAGAGGCATATTTGAAGGGAGTGGTTTTCAGTGGGAGCGGGTTGTTCAGCAGTTGAAGTGACAGAGACCTTCATCGCATCATCTAAATCAGCTAATGCAGAAAAAGCATTTGATGTACGAATGTGGGGTCTTTACACGTTGAGCATGGCGAGGATGACGGACGTCTAGAAAACTGTCATGCCGAGGTTTTAGTTGCAGGACGAGTTCTGACCTTATTACCTGGGCGTTCCTGCTTTGGTGGGGAGAAGCTGGAATCAGTTCTTTTCCCTGGAGTTATTACTGTGTTAGAGTCCGCTGGCTGAGTGAATGCTAAGGTTGAAGAAAAGGCATCGCACGGTAATACATCCACTTTGGTGGGTTCTTCTGTGGTACCAGTCTCATTTAGTGAAACAACGGGCAACAAGGAGGTTTCCGGAACGATTTCAGTTATAACTGTCGATTGTTGAAGTTGATTAGTGACTAGGGTGGTAGTACTAAACTTAGCAAGCTGTTCTGCAGGATTGGAATTGAGTGATGACTGAACATTTATCTTTTCAGAATTGGGTGTCATAACTGGTGGCAGAGAAATATCGCTGGTAGGGACAGTTTTGTGAGGGCATTCATTAGCCAAATTATCTTATGCTTTGCATCAAAACATTGCACTCCCGCAAACACTGACAATTTATATGTGTCGGTATTTCTGCTGAATTCGAGTGTATCAGGCCTATTTATAATTGCAGCTTCAGAAGGGAACAGAATTCGATACTGTTTACGACCGTCTTTAACATTACTGGATGGAGAGTTGCGTGGGGAAACAGAAAAGTGTTTCGTCTCCCACCCCCACCCCCACCCCGACTCGACACAGTGTTCTCAATGCTTGTTCAAAAAGTGAGTCCGGAATGACACTATGAACTGGCGATGGGGTTACAGTTATTGGTCTTTGAGCAGTTGGTGTGAGAATTAAGTGGATAGATTTTATATTTATTCCTTTTCGCAAGTAGTATTACGTCCACTGCAGCAAGGTGGGTGAAATGTACAGCCACTCCTCCTTCCATGCGAATAAGAGATTCTATGCTTTTTTAAAACAATTTTTGCAATAGTTTGCAGGTAGAATGGGAGGGGGCTGCCTCTCAAGGACGGGAAGAAGACACTCAGAAGTAATGCTGACTGAAATCCCTTGCTTTCAGGCGAATCATCAGAAATTTCCACTTTCAAAACATTACTAATCTTAGTAATTTCCGGTGTAGTCACATGACTTCTTGCAGGAGTAGACAAAGAAGCGTTTTGATGAAGCTGACAATTGTCAGCTATTGAAGCATAGAATCGCAATGGCATACATGGTGGCCCCACGGATCCCGATCCAGCAACAATTTGATTCATACGAATGATTTTCTCAGCCGAAGTAACTAAATTCAGCGCTGTACACTGTTGAGATGAAGCAGCGGACTTCGCCATTTCAAGAGATGGGGAAGGTTGCATAGCTTTGACATGAGATTCAGCAATATTGGTAAGATGCTTCACGTTGTCGGCCACCGCCATTAGTGGCTGCTCGACAAGAGAAATCCAAGTGTTGCAACTCGCAACACCTAGAAATTAATACAAAAAATACTCAACGTTGAACAAAATAATAACAAACACACACTCTTGATGTGTTAAAATGTATAATAATTCTGGTTCATTTGACCCGGAAACGTAAAACGATGAACACGAACAACTTCAGATAGGCCTAAGCACGAGCCAGGAGCAAGAAAAACATGCGACCTTCAGCTTCAAAATCGTATTGTGAAATTAGGCAGCAACAGATTATTTCAAAAGTACATTTTACTAAACCATCGCTGAACAGTATTTTATCACGTTTTACATAAACTTAACAATATCTCATAGCAATCTGCGTGAATTATGCGAACAGGATGCGTTCTTTCGAATTTAACGTAACGCGCAAATTTACAATTAAAATTGTAAATCTCTGTAGCCTTCCGCATTGTGTTCTTCCTACACAAATGCCACAGATTTGCTTACGCTTCAGGCCCCGTTTAAGCACTATATATAGTTCCAATTTAATTTTACGTCAAGATTCGTTTTTTGTTTGGATGTTTAACGACCACCATGAATAACTTGATGGGCTAAAGCAGCCGCAGGGACGATTCTCACTAAGTTTCTTGAACCATTGTTTCGAATTTGACATAACGCGCGCTATTTACAATTCGAAATTTGATCTTTCTGTTTGCTGCGCTATTTACAATTCGAAATTTGATCTTCCTGTTTGCTGCGATATACTTCCAAGGTACGAGTATTACGTGCATCATTCTAACCTAATTACCTGCGAAATTGTTTCCGTTTCAGATCATGGCTATCTCCGTGTGTTACTACTCGTTATAAACAGGTCCAGTTTATTTCAAGAGAAAATTTTGTCTAGTTTCCTTCACCATTATTTCGGATTTGATATAAAGCGCACGATTTACAATTTAAAATTTGATTATGTTGTTTACTATGTGAGACTTCCAAAATGTCGCATGTATCCTTCCACCGTAGTTGTCGGCGGGTTTGATTACGTTTCACACTGCTGTTCTGTATGAGTTACTACACGATATGAATAGTTCCACTGTTAGGAAAACAGCAGTTCCGCGATCTTTAAGATGAAATGCAAGTTGAATACATGAAATGAAATGAGAGAAATGTTCTCGCATTTCATTGTTTTAGCGCTTAATATTCCTATTCCTCCGTTCGCGCATTCTCCCACTTCATGTTAAGGTTTTCTTTATTCGATCCTGCACTCTACAATCGAACACGACTGAAGATCAAGAAACTTAATGGTCATTTAAACTACTGTTAAATGTAATCGAAACTACTATCACGACTGGTCATGCTGCAGGAGACCATGATTTGACTCCACGCATTAAAATTGTCCAACCTGACCTTCTATTTTAGTTTGAACGCCTAGAGGTTTCTGTTGTTCTTGGTTTTGTGATAAGTATCAAGAAGACACAGGTTCAATCGCAAGATATTTCTGGACTCAACCTGAAAACTTCATGCTTTTCCCACAACTATATGCAGGTTGCTTTCGAGATGGTAAAAATAGAAGCCTCTTAATCTTAGCTCGAAATAAAAGTGCACTCAACGTGGGGACCCAGAGTATTCAAGGACAAATTTACTTTCGCTTCGAATTAACTGCATATTACGCTGATAATAACATGATAGAAAAATGTAGATATTTCAGAAATTTCAAATGCCTACATTCGCATTCAAAAAAGGCTATTGGCTTAATCCAGTTGTGCCGGCATTAGTATAGATTTTGTCAGATTTTTTTAATGCTTTTCTCTTTTGTTACCGGAACACATTTGAGTTAAATCTTTTCGTGCAGTATATCCTACTCGTAAATTCTGAAAGTAGACCCAAAAGTTAATTCATGCAATGTTTGTTAAACACGGACAAAGCTGGATACCTCCGGTAATATTGTATATGCAGGAAATGTCATGCAATGTTATCGAACTGTTAATGCACTGAATATGGACCTTATTGGAACTTTGACTGGATATGGACATTAAAACTGCAGCTGTACAGATCGCAAATTTAAACTTGTTCTAACATGCCTATGTAATGAAAGTTCTTTAATTTCATAAATGATATATGTAGGGCGTCGTTCAATAAGTTCTGAACCTAACATCCAAAAACAATTTTGTTTTCAAAAACGCATGTTTATTTTTCCACATAGTTTCCCTTGACTTGCACTGATCACAGAGTTGGCGAATCTCCGCTGCAAAAAAGGTTTTATCTTTTTCCTCAAACCAACATTTCGTTGCCTCCTTCAGTTTAGAATCATCCGCGAAACGCAGATATTTTTTTCAGATTTTTGAAGAGGAAAAAGTCACTAGGAGCAAGGTCAGGTGAGTACAGTGGTTGGGAAAGAAGTTAGAAACTACATTTTGTTGCAGCTTGCATGGAAACACCGGCTGTATTCATTGGAGCATTGTCCTAGAGAAGCAAAACATCCCGTCGCAATTTTCCTCGCCGTTTACTCTTGATGGCTTCATGCATTAGGTAGCATTGATAGACCTTTTACGAGGCAGAAATCAACTAACAGCAACCCTTCGAAGTTCCAAAGAATGGTGTCCATAATCTTCCCTGCAGATGGTTGTGTTTTGAACATTTTTGGTGGTGGTGATCCATGATGTTTCCACTGCATGCTCTCTTGTTTAGTATCAGGGTCCCAACGGTGAAGCTGCGTCTCGTCACCAATCACAATGCAGGAATAGAAGACATGCGATCGCGGTTAATGTGGTCAAGTTGAACCCGATTTGGTTCAACACTATCATTCTACATCTCATGTGTCAACATTCCAAGAACACATTTGGCACAGATCTTTGACATCCCTAACCTCTCGTGAAGAATGGTCCAAACACTGGCGGTACTTAATTTCAGTTCCTCAACAGTTTGTACCACACAGATTCGCCGGTTTGACATCACTAGATCCTCCATCTTCTAGGACATTTCATCTGTAGTCACGTCCAGTGAGCGTCCCTCCCGAGGGTCGTCGTATTCTAAGGAGTCTCTTCCCCGTCTAAAGAGAGCAGCCCATGTTTTGAATGTGGCACATGAAGGTGCATCATCGACGTACACACGGATCATACGTTCATGAATACTGCGCGGTGTTTCACCTTCCTTTGTCAAAAATTCCCTCACCGTTCGATTCCGCAATTTCATCTATCGTTCTTCCATTGTCACCTTATAGATTTCAATGCACTGTGACGCCGTCTTAAATGCTGACACAGCAACGTGGCGTGGTTGTATATAACTGAAAGATGATGCGATACTTCACAATACCTGTATCAGTCGCCAACCACTTATTTCAAGGTCAGGCTTAAAGCTTATTGAATGTCCCTCGTATAATCAGTATTATTTTTATTCTTGTGTGAAATCAGTATTCAAATATCTCGATCGCCTGTGGTGAGCTTATGAAAGTGCAACTGATCTTGTTAATTCCTTGTACTTTTTGATAGTTAGTCTAAGTTGGCTAACTTTCCATTGATACATTTATTTTGAACCCTAATTTTCTCCCTATCCTTTACTACACGCAAAAGATAAATATTATTACTTACGATATTTTGTTATAGCGCCTAACGTTTGTATGATAATCTGTTATGCACAGTACCTTTTAAAAAAACTTTAAAGTGCCGTTATTCATTCTTTGCTATTAGAAAAAACTGAAAGTGTCGAGCCCAATATGTATCGGATGCGTCACCTTAATAGAAGGTTCCGGTACGCCATACCATTGGGCACTGTTTCAAAGAAAGATGGTTACCTTCGTACGCCTGTTTATGAAAACAGATCGTATTGTAGGTAGTACGTTTATCGTTTGATTTTTTTAATTACTTTCGTGCTTTTACTTCCGCAGAAGTATTTCATTAGTCCAATGAGGAAAGTACAATCATTTATTGACTGCGCTGACTTCGAGGCACATATCCCCTCCCTTCGTATTAAGCGAGGTCCTTTTCATTTTCGTCACGAAAATGAGTTAATGAAATTCAAACATCTAAGTGATTTAGAAAAACAAAATTATCATTAACCCATGGAATTCTTCTGCTCATAAACCTAAAGTTGTTATTTTCAATTTCCTCTACGTTCATAAACTTAAAATTATTAAATTATTATTTTAAGAATATATATAGCAAGCACAGTTTGTTTTCGTTATTCATAAAACGCAACGCAATTTTCTTTTGTTCATAAACCTAAAACCAGTTATTTTGAAATATACCTAAAATAGTATATTTCAAAAATCCTCTTTATATCGAAGAGCGATTTCTATGAAATGTAAATCTAAAAAATATGATCCGCATTTAGCAATCAATAAGATGGTAAATTTCTGTTTATCTGGATGAAATTGTACTCTTTTAAAGATTGAAATATTCTCCTGTGATTTGCTTCTGGCGCATCCATAGTGTGTTCTATCAGCTTCGCTGTTCCACTGTCACTTGAAATCTGAAAATTTTTAAAACCTTACCTCTTTGAAACTATGTTGTTCCCATTGTAATACTCATCACTAAAGCATCCTGAGAAAAAGAGAAACCAAAGGAAGTGGGCCAGAGAGATGAAAGAAAGAGAATGGGGGCAAGGGAGAAAAACAGAAAAGGGAAGCAGCAAATATCTTTTGTAGCCATTCTTTACTTTTCTGTGATAACAACTTCTTGAGCATTCCCTCTCTCCTTTCAAATGGCAGAGGAATTAAAAAATGATAGTCAACTTGTGTTTTCTTTCTAAGTATTATTATTACTATTTTTATTAATTTCTAAAATTAATCGTAAGTGAAACTTCTGAGTTGTTTTCCATAGTTTCGAGAAGATTTTCAGTCTGAGCATCAATGCTGGTTTTGTTTAAGTAGCTTGGTAATAAGAGATTCCGTCACAGCTGATGAGCATCAAAAGTTAGAAGGTGAGAAACTCTAAGTTTCTTTCTGTTCATTGTCTCAAAGTTCTTCATTGTAGAAAATGCGGCCCCCATAGCGTCGCGTTAAAGCTAATCAATGGAAGGATTTTACACCTGTGTCAGCGCTAATCGGAAGTGCACCACCAGTTGTTCTCAAGAAAGTCGCAAGATCTCTTTCCTGATGCAATTGTTTTTCAATTAGATATCTTCTTGTGGCCTACAGAATAACTTTTGCCTTGACATTCTAGTCTTCAAGCACTATTTCTGCACTAGGATGAGATTACAATCAAAGCAATTATGTCACGTTATTATTACTATACTCAGTAACTCCAAACACTGTCTTCAATTCCCCGTTAAGGATCTAGATTTCTTGTCAGCTGTCATAACGCTAGTCAAATTTCCTTGAGAGTTAAAAATTTGGCTCATTACTTTCAGCTAAAACTTATGTCCAGTTGACTGAGTTTCCCATCGATACAGTGTTCGTTCTTTTGGCCGTAGAATGTTCAGTTTAGCAGAGCTTATTAAGAAAATTCAGTACGTACAGGTTTCATAATTTTGTCAACCCATACTGTAAAAAATAAGTGGTGTGAATTCTTGGAAAATTCCTGTAAATAACGTACAGAAAATTTGCCGGCAGGTGTCCATCTTTTAACGAAATTTCCGTTTCTAAAAGTGCCTGTTTTTTAAACTTCCGTATTTTCACAAATTTTCGGTAGTAAGAAATTCCGTTTATTTAAAAAAAAGTCTGTTTCAGGTTTACTCGTATTTATACAGAAATTTGGCAAAATCGAAGAGGCTAAATGTTTCAGCTCTTGCACCGGTTAATCCTTTTGCAGCGGTAGGAATCCAACCGACGTCGTTTGGGTTAGTTCAGCAGATAATGTGTGCTTTAACCACACAGCCAGAAAAACTCGGAAATCTAAAACACGGTCATGGTAAAACTAATTATGCAATGATGGTCTTTTTTTCATTAATGCGAATGATGTAGTCATTTTATTTTCTGTTGAAGCTTATTATTTTTTGAATAGGTTTGTTATAATTTTATGTTTTCTGTAGAAGGATTTACCACAAATAAGGTATTTTTTTCATCGTGATTTTTCGAAGCAACAGAATGCTTCGGAACTTGAGATCATTTTAAACTGACAAAGACTTTCAATGGTCTTTAAGAAAAGATGAAATGTACTGTTTAATAGAATTATTTCACAAAACTCCTAAATATTAAATTTATTCTTGATATCTGTAATAGCTTTTGCCTTGAGGGTTCCAAAGGCTGATACAAAGACATCATACAATCCCCTGTAGAATAATTTAAGTACCCGGTTTCTTACAGTAATACAATACATAAGAGCTAGTGCACAAAATGGGGGAGAGGTGAAGAAATATCCTGTGCCACAACAACTAAAATCCATGCGATATGCTATGCACAATACCCGATCTCACTACAGAACTTCAAAATCAGATCCTTCCACAGACGATCAAAATTTAGCACTTAATAGAAACCTCAAGTATTCCCGCAAATAGCTTCTATTACCTGGAAATGTTTCGTCATACGGATACAGAAAAAGTGAGAACGGAGTTTTCCCGTTAAAGTACGAAAGGAATTGCGGAAAGATTTCTGAAAATTCAGAATTTTCCGTTACCACATCTTAAAAACGGTAATTTACCATCCGTATAAGAAAGGAATTGCGGAAAGGTTTCTGAAAATTCAAACTTTTCCGTAGGAAAATATGTGAAATTCAGATTTCTTTCCATTATTTCACAGAAGGGTTATATCGAAAATATGCTTCGCTAATTCACACAAGGAATCACGGAAAGTGGCTCGTGAATTTCAGAATTTTTTATACAGTGCATTTACAGCTCGATACCATTAAAGAGTCTTCATATGTCAAATATTTTTATTCATAATGTGTCGTCTAGCTGGCGCAGTGGTCTAAGAGTTGGCTTATGGCAATTCATCTGAAATAGGTTCGAGTATGAATCACGATGGGGGCATAGATGTTGTGCTTTGCTTACTGAACTAGCTAAAAGTGTTATAAAACATTTTCCTTCCCTGAACCCAGTTGCCTTAAATTAGGGACGGGCGACTGCTAATAAGCTGCTCACGGTGGTCGTTAAATTCCCAAACGAAAAAAAAGAACCGAAACATCAACAATATTTTGGATGAAAATATCATATTTCAGGCGCTGTGAGGAAATCTTTTATATTAAGAACTTGAGAAGAATAGCCAAATTTAAAAACACGAAAATTTGTTTTTTTGAAAATATCTCTGATACCCGACATTCTAGAAACTACAACGCAACACAGACTGAAAAACAGGTTTACTAGTAAACGGGGGACGACATTTGTTTGAATGTACAACTCAACTAAGTAGCTTGTACGAATAATTTCCTGTCATTCAGTATTCATTAAACTGGAACACGTAATTGAATTACCTAAGCGATTTAGGAGCTAATAAAAGTGTCCCTTCCAATGCTGTGAACAACAAATTCAAGAAAATTATAGAAAACCACTGAACCATGAATGAATTGCAATAAAAGCTTTCTCAACGGTTTATACAAGCAGAAGAAGATAACCTACTGAACATTATATCCCAAATCCGCAAAGTTCCAGAAGCCCGGGAAAGCATTCATAGAAAACCACTGAACCATGAATGAATTGCAATAAAAGCTTTCTCAACGGTTTATACAAGCAGAAGAAGATAACCTACTGAACATTATATCCCAAATCCGCAAAGTTCAAGAAGCCCGGGAAAGCATTCAATTTAACAGAAAACTAAAATCCTCGGAACATGGCATGCTATTCAAAGTTAAATACGCTGAAGGACAATGAAGTTTGCGCACCAAGAATGAAGAATCGGATTGAACTGAAATTTTATGGACGTATTGATACACATGATGGCAAAAACAGAGCTGCAAGACATTTACAGAGGGATCTGTAACACGCAGTCCGATCATCTTCAATAGCGAGTCGCACCGCCTCGTGTGGCGATACAAGCTGGAATACAGTCCGGCATGGAGGTAAAGAGACGCCTGATGTTGTCCTGCGACAGACTGGCCCGACGCCTGATGTTGTCCTGCAACAGACTGGCCCACACGTGCTAGCCAGTGTGCTACGAATTCCGGATAGTGCGACACCGTGGCAGCCAGCGTTTCAACTGGTCCCACACATGCTCGATAGAGGACATGTCCGGAGAGCGGGCATGCCAGGGAAATGTCTGGACTCACGTAGGCAATTCAGAGCAACCCGAGCAGTGTGCGGTTTGGCATTATCCTGCTGCTATGGACCTTCTGGAATCCCGGCCAGGAACTGGAGCACATGGGACTGTAGGATCTCATCCACATACCGCTGGCCCGTCAATGATCCACGTACCAGTACTAGAGCTGTTCGGCTATCGTAGGCAATGGCTCCCCAGATCATAATGCCTGCAGTGGGGAAGTTGTGGCGCTCGATAGTGAGGTTGGTATTGTGCCGTTGACCCGGGGAGCTCCACACCCGAACACGATGATCATCTGTCTCCAAAACGACGCGGCACTCATCGCTCAACATCACACGTCGCCAGTCTGTTGCGTTCCACGCCGCTCTATCCTGGAGCCACACTGCGCACGGAGCCGGTGATGTTTTGGTGTTAATGGCAGCACACCTAAGGGACGTTGGGATCGTAGATTCGCATCTGCGAGGCGTCGGGAAATGGTTCGTGGGCACATAGGAGCCGCTACATCTGCCCGAGTCGCCGTGGGATCCGTTAGCGCCTGGCGTACGATCCGTCGATGCTCTCTACCGGTGGTCCTCTTGGTCCGTCCGGAGCCTCTCCGCCGTGTGGCAGTGCCGTCACGTGTCCACTGCCCAACAAAGTCGAACTGTATGGTCAGAACGATCCACGTGGCGGGTTATACGGTGCGCCGACGGCCCTGCGGTTTTAAGCCCGATGATCTGGACTCTCTCAAAGTCCGTACGCTGCGTAAATCGACGTCTGTGGCATCTACCCGGCATTCTTTTCACTCTGTACTTTTGCTTGCGTCGGCCGGTGCTTTTCGCTTTTATGGGTCATCGACTATACGCCGGTTTATAAGGCTGACGGGTCGTGCCTGCAGCGCTACCAGGTGTGCAGTCATGTGCACTCGCACTAAACGTGGATCATTTGCATACCAGCACGCACTCTAGCTATTTGCAAAGTTTCGCGGTTGTAGCATGTTTTCTTCTAGGTGCGTAAATTTCATTGTACGCGAGTGTATCAATATTTCATTATTTGTGTCAAATAATATGTAATTTTGAATATTTTATCAGTAGGTACTGCTTGTTCGATGTTTGCTTCATAAAATTTGCTTTCCATGTGACAAAGAATGAAAATCAGAATTTAGAAGTTCTCATTTTACTGCTTCATTTTAAGTTACGAAACAAATTATTCAGTCGAAAATATCGGAAACGAAATTAATGCTACATATTCAGCAACACTGAAATACTTTTTCATTTAACTTTCAAATTTCCGCATTCATCTTCGTGAAAATCGTTTGCTGAGCAGAAGAACTGTACGAAGTAAACGAGTACAATCTGTAGTCCCTTTTCTTTTACCATAGCACACACTGAAGCATTATGTGATGGAACTGCGACGAATTACTCACAACAGAAAAATGATCCCATTCAATAGATGGGTAGCATTCATTTATTACATTATGCATCTCCAAATATATAGATTCATGAATTCTGCTATTAATTTCAATCAAAAAACAGTAAACGAGTGACGTACACTGTTTCAAACCAACTGGCGACGCAGAGTAGTCACTGTCTGATTTGGGTGATCACCAATACAATACCTTGGCATCGGTCAAGGCAAGAACTGAAGGATTTTCACTTGTTCAACAGATCTGCGTAGTCCTATTGCGCTTCGTGTCATGAATCAGCTTGCGGAAAGCTCCACGCCACGTATTCCTGACGTTTTATCACAGCCAGTGAAAGCAGAAATGAATAACAGTTTTCTTTGAAAGGTAAGTGCAAACACTAGTTTTTCTTTACGTGTATAAAATCCCAAACATTTACCTAATACAGTCTTTGGTCTCGTAATTGCATTCAGTTCAGAATTCTGATTACGCATTAGTGCCTATCTTTCGTATAAGGCTCCAGCTGACTAATTTGACAGTCGCTCTCTCAATTTTCTCTTTATTCCTGCACTTGGTGCTCTATTTTCATCGTTAGAATCCCTAACTCAATCGCGGACCCTCACTTCTTACTAACTTAGACGGTGGTAGAAGTATATGTTATACACACGTTAATATACATGCAGTTATGTGTGTGGAGCACGAACGCATGAAATCACAGTGCAGGTACTACACCGATTCGCTCTATGTTGCCTATTAAACAATTTCTAAAGTCGTCACTTATGCCCTCGTCCCGGAAACGTTCCAGGAAAAATTAGTGTTTGGGGCTACTTCATCAAAGTTCTTCCTGCTGATAGTTGGTTTAATGTTGTCACTCAATTTATATGCATTCGATGTGTTTAAGGATGTAAAAATATATCTGTGAGGATCTCCGCGGACGAGGGGCCTTTATAATATTTAAATATGTTTTATGTGCATTCAATTGTAGTTTTATTCAAATTTGCCTTACAGTTATGAATATAATATTTTGAGGGTATGTGTTCAGGTCACGGCAGTATAAGATATAGTTTATGAGAAAGAACAATTTATTCTTCTGAAACTTTACACGCCATTTTGTGAAAGACTTTTTCTAAAGAATGCCATGTTGCTCGGACTGTTTAAGAAAGTTGTTGAATATCCTGTGATGTTCTGTAGGAATTCTTACATGCTTGGAGGCGGAAGTGACATTCGTTACGAAGTGTCACGAATGCGAGCCCCAAATGGCGGAGGGGTTCGTGAGGTGAGAGAAGAGGACATTCAAAGTTACGAGGATAAGGAGATGTCACGGAGAGACTGCGTAATAATATTTCGTTGAATGGGACATAACCCATAATATATGTAAATAATGCACATATATATGACCCCCAAATAAATAATCAAACCTCATATTAATGAATTCCTGAAGCTACTTAAAATTTTAAAATAAGGGCCTGCTTCATTCATCCCGAGGATAAACGGTCCGAAACTATAGGACCTGCCAGGAAGAATGCCTAGAACACCCAGCGCCCGCTGCATCACAATGTCCTTTTATATATATATATGGGATTTAAGGTCAGGTGATGTGTAACATCACAGCCTCTCCTTGACAAATGTCAACCCCGCCTTCTCGTGGTACATCCTGTTCCCACTAAAGTGGATCTGACGACCGCCAATAGCGGTATAACTATACCATCGGGATTAGAGGAAATGCTATCCCACACTCAAGAACCCGCTTGGCCAGCATGGTGAGTAATGGCCAAACCCCTCCAAAATGACTCCACAACAGAAATCTTGGCCCTCAGTCTCAGGCAGCTGGAATGTACCTGGCCAAGGCAGCGGCCAGTGCGACATGAAGCCAGAGGGTGCTAAGAATCCCCGGAGGACCGGGCTAGGCTGCCATCCGATGCTGACCTTGGCTACGTATAATGGACGCTCCCTATCTTCTGATTCAAGGCTCCTTGAATTGGAAGAAGAACTACAAAAGAACAAGTGGGACATCGTCAGGCTAAGTGAAGTAAGGAGAAAAGGAGATCTCATTAAAATGAAAAGTGAACATCTATTCTACTATCGTGGGACTGATACTGGCAGAACTAGTGGTGTTGGATTTATAATAAACAAGAAACTGAAGGATAAAGTTGTAGAAGTTGAAAGTACCTCTGATAGAACTGCAGGACTCGTTATCAAACCCTCGAAAAGATACTAGGCTCAGATTATTCAAACTTATGCACCCACCACAAGTCACCCAGAAGAAGAAATTGAAGAATTTTATGAGAAAATTCGTCATCTAAATAATAAAGGTAAGCAGCACGTAAAGATAATTATGGGAGATTTCAATGCAAAAATAGGGCAACGACAACAGAATGAAACTTCAGTACGTAAATTCGATGACGGCAACAGAAACCACCGTGGAAATACTCTCGTAGAGTTTGCAGAGGCAGAAGGGTTTTTCATCTTGAACTCCTTTTTCAAGAAAAAGCCACACAGGAAATGGACATGGAGGCATCCAAATGGGACGGCAAGTGAAATTGATTTTATTATGTGTAACAAAAAATTCGTCATAGAAGACTGCAGTGTGCTAAACAAGTTCGACACAGGTAGTGACCATAGATTGTTGAGATGAAAGATGCACTTCAACGCTAAACTCGAACGTAGCAAGCTCATAAGACAAACAAAATGTATTGACATAACCAACCTTAAAAAACACCATAAAACCTTCAAGTTGGAACTGAAGAACAGATTCTCTGCTTTAGAAGGACTAACATCGGAAGAAGTGGATATTTCTGAAGTTAACAGAAAAGTAACCAAAGCTATTATGGAAACAGCAACAAAATTAGCTGGGCCTAAGAACAAGTTGCATGTGAACAAATTATCAGGAAAAACCAAAATGTTGATGCAAAAAAAGAGAGATGAGGACAACTAAAGAAGATGTGACTTCCAAAGTGGAATATATAAAGCTATGCAAGACAGTACGAAAAAGTATCACTGAAGACGTAAGGAAATTAAACTGTAAACTAGTAAGGAAAGTAATTGAAAACAACCAAAGCCTAAAGATAGCAAAGGGACATCTCAGTATAGGAAGAAAACAGATTATGGTACTCAGAAAAAGAGATGGTTCTGTAACAAGAAATAGAGGCGAAATTTTGACAAAAGTAAAAGATTTCTACTCCAAATTATATGAAAGGTATGATACATGTACTCCAGACATCATGAAAGGTACCAGTAAAAGAGTTCTTCCAGTCCTCCCAGCAGAAGTTACACATGCAATCAAGAACAGGAAGCAGGGAAAAGCTCCAGGAGAAGATGGAATTACTGTAGACATCATAAAAGAAGCAAGTGGAGAAATCGAAACAGTACTAGCCCAAATTTTCACTCGATGCCTTAACGAAGGGAAGATTCCTGAGGACTGGAACAACGCTACAATGATCTTGCTTCATAAAAAAAGGTGACATTGAAGATCTCAGGAACTACAGACCTATCAGCCTCCTATCAGTGGTTTATAAAATCTTCACTAAAGTTCTTTCACACCGTTTAAAGGTGACACTGGACATGGCTATAACTAGAGAACAAGCTGGATTCAGGAGTGGCTACAGCAAAATAGATCATATCCACGTACTGAGAGAACTAATTAAAAGAGATTAAATGAACTTCCACTGTGCATGGCTTTTATCGATTATGAAAAAGCCTTTGATTCGGTGAAACCATCAGCAGTTACAATGGCCCTGAAATCCGGCGGTATTGAAGATGCATACATTGAAATTATTAATAACATCTATTAAAATGCGAGTGCAAAGATTCGGCTATTTGAAAATACAACACACATACAAATTGGAAAGGGAGTGAGACAAGGTGACACCATATCTCCGAAGCTCTTTAATGCCACATTTTAAAATGTCTTTCAATCACTGAACTGGGAAAACAAAAGGATAAAGATTAATGGAGATTGTCTAACCCACCTTCGTTTTGCTGATGACATAGTCTTTTTTGCAACTACCCCATCAGAGCTGCAGAGTATGATCCAGGAACTTGCTGACATGAGTAAAGAAGTGGGATTAAAAGTGAACTTTCAGAAGACAAAAGTGATGTTCAATGCTTTTACAAGAAATGAAGATTTATCGATTGATGGAGAAAAGCTGGAGATAACAGACACGTACGTTTATCTTGGACAGCAGATATCAAGTGAGGGTCACATTGATGAAGACATTAATCGGCGTACAAAACTTGCCTGGAGAGCCTTTGGAAGAAACAGCATAATTTTCAAGAGCAATATGTCATTATGTCTTAAAAGAATACTGTTTGATCAATGCATCCTCCCAGTGCTTACGTGTGGTGCAGAGACGTGGACCGTAACTAAAAGAGACATACAAAGGCTGCAGAGAACTTAAAGCAGCATGGAGAGGTGCATGCTTGGTGTAACCAGGAGAGATAAGAAGAGGAACTCGTGGATCTGAAAAATAACAAGAGTGGAAGACATCATGATCAGAGTTAAATCCCTGAAATGGCAATGGGCTGGACATACTGCCAGAAGGACAGACCATCGATGGACAGCCGAAATTTTAGATTGGATTCCAAGGGACAGGAAAAGACCCAGAAGAAGACCACATGGAAAATGGGTGGATGAAATTCGAAAGTATGCGGGAGTATCATCATCATCACCATCATCATTGTCAACCATTATCAATCCACTGCTGGACGAAGGTCTCCCCAAGTTTCTTCCACAACGGTCTGTCTTGTGCCAGTCTCCTCCATGTCACTGCTGCATACTTTCGAATGTCATCCACCCATCTTCCATGTGGTCTTCTTCTGCGTCTTTTTCTGTCCCTTGGAATCTAATATAAAATTTCGACTGCCCATCGATGGTCTGACCTTCTGGCAGTATGTCCAGCCCTTTGCCATTTCAGGGATTTAACTCTGATCATGATGTCTTCCACTCTTGTCATTTTTCTGATCCACGAGTTCCTCTTCTTATCTCTCCTTGTTACACCGAGCATGCACCTCTCCAAAGCTCTTTGAGTTGTCTGCAGCCTTTGTATGTCTCTTTTAGTTAAGGTCCACGTCTCTGCACCTTACGTAAGCACTGGAAGGATGCATTGATCAAACACTTTTCTTTTAAGACATAATGGCATATTGCTCTTGAAAATTATGCTGTTTCTTCCAAATGCTCTCCAGGCAAGTTTTGTACGCCGATTAATTTCTTCATCAATGTGACCCTCACTTGATATCTGCTGTCCAAGATAAACGTACGTGCCTGTTATCTCCAGCTTTTCATCATCAATCGATAAATCTTCATTTCTTGTAAAAGCATTGAACATCTCTTTTGTCTTCTGAAATTTCATTTTTAATCCCTCTTCTTTACACTGCAGATCATACACTGCAGCCCTGGATCATACACTGCAGCTCTGATGGGGTAGTTGCAAAAATGACTACATCATCAGAAAAAGGAAGGTGGGTTAGATAATCTCCAATAAACTTTATCCCCTTGTTTTCCCAGCTCAGTGACTGAAAGACACCCTCCAATGTGGCATTAAAGAGCTTTGGAGATATGGTGTCACCTTGTCTCACTCCCTTTCCAGTTTTTATGTGTTATATTTTCGAACAGTCGAATCTTTGCACTCGAATTTTAATAGATGTTATTAATAATTTCAATGTATGCATCTTCAATACCGCCGGATTTCAGAGCCATTGTAACTGCAAATGGTTTCATCGAATCAAAGGCTTTTTCATAATCGATAAAAGCCATGCACAATGGAAGTTCATATTCCCTCGCTCCTTTAATTAGTTCTCTCAGTACGTGGATATGATCTATTGTGCTGTAGCCACCCCTGAATCCAGCTTGTTCTCTCGGTTGAGCCATGTCCAGTGTTACCTTCAAGCGGTGTGAAAGAACTTTAGTGAAGATTTTATAAACCACTGATAGGAGGCTGATAGGTCTGTAGTTCACGAGATCCTCAATGTCACCTTTTTTATGTAGCAGGATCATTGTAGTGGTGTTCCAATCCTCAGGAATCTTCCCTTCATTAAGGTATGGAGTGAAAATTTGGGCGAGTACTGTTTCAATTTCTCCACTTGCTTCTTGTATGATGTCTGCAGTAATTCCATCTTCTTCTGGAGCTTTACCCCGCTTCATGTTCTTGATTGCATGTGCAACTTCTGCTGGGAGGACTGGTTGAACTCTGGTACTGATACCTTTCATGATGTCTGGAGTACATGTATCATCACTTTCATAAAATTTGGAGTAGAAATCTTTCACTCTTGTCAAACTTTCGCCTCTATTTCTTGGTACAGAACAATCTTCGTTTCTCAGTGCCATAATCTGTTTTCTTCCCTTACTGAGATTTCTTTTGCTATCTTTAGGCTTTTGTTGTTTTCAATTGCTTTCCTTACTAGTTCACAATTGAATTTCCTTACGTCTTTAGTGACACTTTTTCGTACTGTCTTGCATAACTCTTTATATTCCACTTTGGAAGTCACATCTTCTTTAGTTGTCCTCATCTCTCTTCTTTTTGCATCAACATTCCGGTTTTTCCTGATAATTTGTTCACATGCAACTTGTTCTCAGACCCAGCTAATTTTGTTGCTTTTTCCATAAGAGCTTTGGTTACTTTTCTGTTAATTTCAGAAATATCCACTTCTTCCGATGTTAGGCCTTCTAAAGCAGAGAATCTGTTCTTTAGTTCTAACTTGAAGGTATTATGGTGTTTATTAAGGTTGGTTATGTCAATACATTTTGTTTGTCTTATGAGCTTGCCACGTTCAAGTTTAGTGTTGAGGTGCATGTTACATCTCACCAATCTATGGTCACTACCTGTGTTGAACTTGTTTAGCCCACTGCAGTCTTCTGTGACGAATTTTTTAATACACATAATAAAATCAATTTCACTTGTCTTCCCATTTGGATGTCTCCAAGTCCATGTCCTGTGTGGCTTTTTCTTGAAAAAGGTGTTCAAGATGAAAAACCCTTCTGCCTCTGCACAAACTCAACGAGAGTATTTCCAAGCTGGTTTCTGTTGCCGTGACCAATGTGGTCAGCAGTGGGAGGCGAACTTGATGAACGTCCACGTTGAACGCGGTCACAGGAGGCTGTGGTGTGATTCTGTGTTAAACAGTGTGTACAATTGTGAGCAGTGAAAATCTTGAAACTGTAAGTTCGTTTGCGTATTTCAACAGTAGCTTCTGTAGGGCAATCCGCCAAGGCTTTCTCGGTGGGAAAGACGACCAATAACTGACGGCGAGGTCCGGTAGCATGTGCAAATCGAGATCCGCGGGGAGCGTCAGAGAGGCGACGGACCTTGCCAACAATTTTACAAACATGACTGACAAGTAGAGGAAGTGCAGTATCAGGCACTTCCTGTGGAACAGGATAGAACGTGATGTTCACCGGTCGCTTGGAAAGAGGCGACGGGATGAGATGGTTTGTCCCAATCGAAAGTCCGTTTGCAAGAAAAAGTCAGCATCCTCCTTGTGATTGAACTGAACCGAAATACGCCTAGGAGTACGGGAAACTCCTGCAATGGACGCAGACGACACATGTCCAGAGAGGGATTCCATGTAGCGTGGCAATGGAGTATTTGGTAAAGCATGAAAGAGCGCACCTCTATCCAGGAGGTTATGGAACTCACGGCCAATCTGCGAATTGTCATCTATAGTTACCTTCACCTTGTGTTTGGATACCTGAATAATAGGTGTTGCTTGCAAAAGACCATCAGGTTGAGAGGAATCGGACGTAGAAGTAGTGCCTCGTTGCACTGTAGAGGCAAATGACATCCTCGGAAGAGAAGTCTGTTTGGATCCAGCAGGCATAGAAGGCTGTGAGGGAAGAGAAGCACAGGCAGAAGGTAAGGCAGTAGAATCAGTAGCACCCAGAGAAGGCATCAAGGCAGATGCAGGAGCTGAAGAAGAAAGCGCAGCCAAGTCCAGTGTAGGCACCGGTACAGGAGTACTAGAAAGCTGGGAAGGCATCTGAGCAGACACATCTGAGGATGAGAGTATGTTAACTGCCATTGACGTGGGAAGTGTGACGTGACGTGCATCCGCCACGCCCATAGAGGATAAGGAAATACCGGAACCGCCATGTTGGCAGCTTCCAAACGTAAACAAACGAGCAAACGATAAGAAAACGGATGAATATGAACTAATATGAGGATGAGAACGCTAGAAAAGTAGCTCAAAACGTACACAGTACTTTTAGACAGCCGGGCCACGCAACAGGTGAGTGAGGAACGAGGTATTCCACACTAAAATGCATAAAATATTGGAGCCACCAACACTACGTCTGTCACGAACGAGCAATGCGCTGAGCATACTGCCAGAAGGACAGACCATCGATGGACAGCCTAAATTTTAGATTGGATTCCAAGGGACCGGAAAAGACCCAGAAGAAGACCACATGAAAGATGGGTGGATGAAATTCCAAAGTATGCGGGAGTGACATGGAGGAGACTGGCACAAGACAGACCGTTGTGGAGGAAACTTGGGGAGACCTTTGTCCAGCAGTGAATTGATAATGGTTGACAATGATGATGGTGATATATATATATATATATATATAGTGGGATGTAAGTTCAGGTTATGCGTAACATCACAGCCTCTCCTTGACAGATGTCATCCCCGCCTTCTCGTGGTGCATCCTGTTCCCACTAAAAAAGCCCTGACGACCACCAATAGCTGTATAACTATACCATCGGAATTAGAGGAAATGCTATCCCACACTCACCAACCCGCTTGGCCAGCGTGGTGAGTTATGGCCAACCCCTAAAATGGCTCCACAACTTAAATCATGGCCCTCAATCTCCGGCAGCTGGAATGTACCAGGCCAAGGCAGCGGCCAGTGCGACATGAAAGCAGAGGGTGATATGAATCCCCGGAGAACCAGACTAGGCTGCCATCTGATGCTGACCTTGGCTACGTATAATGGACGCTCCTTATCTGCTGATTCAAGGCTTCTTAAATTGGAAGAGGAACTACAAAGGATCAAGTGGGACATCGTCGGGCTAAGTGAGGTAAGGAGAAAAGGAGAAGATCTCATTGAACTGAAAAGTGGACATCTCTTCTACTATCGAGGGACTGATACTGGCAGAACTAGTGGTGTCGAATTTATAATAAACAAGAAACCGAAGGATAAAGTTGTAGAAGTTGAAAGTTCCTCTGACAGAGCTGTACGACTCGTTATCCAACTCTCGAGAAGATACCAGGCTCAGATTATTCAAACTTATGAACCCACCACAAGTCATCCTGAAGAAGAAATTGAAGAATTTTATGAGTAAATTCGTCATCTAAATAATAAAGGTAAGCAGCACTTAAAGGTAATTATGGGGGATTTCAATGCAAAAATAGGGCAACGGCAACAGAATGAAACTTCAGTAGGCAAATTCGGTCACGGCAACAGAAACCAGCGTGGAAATACTCTCGTAGAGTTTGCAGAGGCAGAAGGGTTTTTCATCTTGAACTCCTTTTTCAAGAAAAAGCCACACAGGAAATGAACATGGAGACATCCAAATGGAACGACAAGTGAAATTGATTTTATTATGTGTAACAAAAAATTCGTCATAGAAGACTGCAGTGTGCTAAACAAGTTCCACACAGGTAGTGACCATAGATTGGCGAGATGTAAGATGCACCTCAACACTAAACTCGAACGTTGCAAGCTCATAAGACAAACAAAATGTATTGACATAACCAACCTTAAAAAACATCATAATACCTTCAAGTTGGAACTGAAGAACAGATTCTCTGCTTTAGAAGGCCTAACATCGGAAGAAGTGGATATTTCTGAAGTTAACAGAAAAGTAACCAAAGCTCTTATGGAAACAGCAACAAAATTAGTTGGGTTTAAAGACAAGTTGCATGTGAACAAATTATCAGGAAAAACCAAAATTTTGATGCAAAAAAGAAGAGAGATGAGAGCAACTAAAGAAGATGTGACTTCCAAAGTGGAATATATAGAGGTATGCAAGACAGTACGAAAAAGTGTCACTGAAGACGAAAGGAAATTCAACTGAGAACTAGTAAGGAAAGCAATTGAAAACAACAAAAGCCTAAAGATACAAAAGGGACATCTCAGTAAGGGAAGAAAACAGATTATGGCACTGAGAAAAGAAGATGGTTCTGTAACAAGAAATAGAGGCGAAATTTTGAAAAGAGTAAAATATTTCTACTCCAAATTATATGAAAGGGATGATACATGTACTCCAGACATCATGAAAGGTACCAGTGTCAGAGTTCTTCCAGTCCTCCCAGCAGAAGTTGCACATGCAATCAAGAACATGAAGTGCAGAAAAGCTCCAGGAGAAGATGGAATTACTGTAGACATCATACAAGAAGCAAGTAGAGAAATCGAAACAATACTCGCCCAAATTTTCACTCGATGCTCTAATGAAGGGAAGATTCCTGAGGATTAGAACAACGCGACAATGATCTTGCTACATAAAAAAGGTGACATTGAGGACCTCAGGAACTACAGACCTATCAGCCTCCTATCAGTGGTTTATGAAATCTTCACTAAAGTTCTTTCACACCGCTTGAAGGTAACACTGGACATGGCTCAACCGAGAGAACAAGCTGGATTCAGGAGTGGCTACAGCACAATAGATCATATCCACGTACTGAGAGAACTAATTAAAGAGCGGGGGAATATGAACTTCCATTGTGCATGGCTTTTATCGATTATGAAAAAGCCTTTGATTCGGTGAGACCATCAGCAGTTACAATGGCCCTGAAATCCTGCGGTACTGAAGATGCATACATTAATATTATTATTAACATCTATGAAAATGCAAGTGCAAAGATTCGGCTGTTTAAAAATAAAACACACATAAAAATTGGAAAAGGAGTGAGACAAGGTGACACCATATCTCCGAAGCTCTTTAATGCCTCATTGCAAAATGTCTTTCAATCACTGAACTGGGAAAACAAAGGGATAAAGATTCATGGAGATTATCTAACCCACCTTTGTTTTGCTGATGACATAGTCATTTTTGCAACTACCCCATCAGAGCTGCAGAGTATGATCCAGGAACTTGCTGATAAGAGTAAATCAGTGGGATTAAAAATGAACTTTCAGAAGACAAAAGTGATGTTCAATGCTTTTACAAGAAATGAAGATTTATCGATTGATGGAGAAAAGCTGGGGTACCTTTATCTTGGACAGCAAATATCAAGTGAGGATCACATTGATGAAGAAATTAATCGGCGTACAAAACCTGCCTGGTGCCATTATGTCTTGAAAGAAAAGTGTTTGATCAATGCATCCTTCCAGTGCCGCCCCGGTTGCGCAGTGGTCTAAGCGATGGCTTCTGATCATTCGTCCGAACGGGGTCCGGGTTCGAATCCCGGTGAAACGTGGATATTGTGTTTTTCCTACGGCACTGGCTCTCTCCCTTCCCTGGAACCAGTGACCCTAAATTAGGGACGGGTGACTGCTTATAGCCCATTGAGTTGCTCACGGTGGTCGTTAAACCTCCAATAAAAAAAAAATCCTTCCAGTGCTTACGTATGGTGCAGAGACGTGGACCTTAACTAAAAGAGACATACAAAGGCTGCAGACAACTCAAAGTAGCATGGAGAGGTGCATGCTTGGTGAAACCAGGAGAGATAAGAAGAGGAAATCATGGATCCGAAAAATGACAAGAGTGGAAGACATCATGATCAGAGTTAAATCCCTAAAATTGGAATGGGCTGGACATACTGCCAGAAGGACAGACCATCGATGGACCGCCGAAATTTTAGATTGGATTACAAGGGACAGAAAAAGACCCAAAAGAAGACCACATGGAAGATGGGTGGATGAAATTCCAAAGTATGCGGGAGTGACATGGAGGAGACTGGCACAAGACAGACCGTTGTGGAGGAAACTTGGGGAGACCTTCGTCCAGCAGTGGATTGATAATGGGTGACAATGATGATGATGGTATATATATATATATAGTGCTTACGTATGGTGCAGAGACGTGGACCTTAACTAAAAGAGACATACAAAGGCTGCAGACAACTCAAAGAAGCATGGAGAGGTGCATGCTTGGTGTAACCAGGAGAGATAAGAAGAGGAACACGTGGATCCGAAAAATGACAAGAGTGGAAGACATCATGATCAGAGTTAAATCCCTGAAATGGCAATGGGCTGGACATACTGCCAGAAGGACAGATCATCGATGGACAGCCGAAATTTTAGATTGGATTCCAAGGGACAGGAAAAGACCCAGAAGAAGACCACATGGGAGATGGGTGGATGAAATTCGAAAGTATGCAGGGGTGACATGGAGGAGACTAGCACAAGACAGACCGTTGTGGAGGAAACTTGGGGAGACCTTCGTCCAGCAGTGGATTGATAATGGTTGACAATGATGATGATGATGATGATATCAGGAACTGGGGGGAGCAAGGGCGAATATGAAAAACAAGGTGTTGGGAAATCAAGTTTAAAATTAGAGAATGTTTTCAGTGTAGTAAGGGTGAATATGTATGTATAGAAAACGGGGTCCTTGAGTACAAACTTTGAATTTAAATAATTATGCAAAGCACATTAGTTTCTGATTATTGGCACCTTAAATAATCACCTTTCAATGTTCAGTCTGAAAAACGAATTTTAATAATTTTTCTTTCTTCTTCCGAGAATTACACAAATGATAAACAAATAAGAAACAAAAACACACGCAAAAAAAAATGTAAATCAAACAAACCAGCATAAATGTAGTCACCCAGTCTGCTTCAGTGGAAGTCTACAATGTCATAAGCTGCATATTCGAACTCTTTAAAATCGTTCGTACCGTCATTTCTTATCGCTTGCTCCAAAACCGATTTATACGTCATTGGTACTAAAGGTAACAGGTCTTTTGGGTCACGCTTTTAAGAGGTCCATGGTACTTTGGTGGAAGATCAACTGAGCTAAGGTTGAAACTATGTGCATTGCATTTGACGCCCTTTCCCTTTTGTAGCTATACTTTTGTTGGAGCAATATTTAGGTAGAAAGTGTGGATTTCCAAACCTATCTTGAAGTCCTGTGAAAATCCAAAGATCTTACTATCCTTAAATTTTGATCCCAGTAGCTGTCTTTTTGTTACCTTTTCGAGAAGCACAGAAAAATATTTAATCATCTAAGTTGTAACAGAAACTACGCGAAAACGGTTTCGTTGTCTGGTGTTTTCTATGAAATGAATGTAATGGTCTTTTGGAAACATCTCTCAGTGCATGATTTTACGCTTTATGTGTCCAAAGTTCCTGTCACACCCCATCATTGAATGCCCTGACATAAAAAACATGACGAATACTTTGGAACCAGCCTTTATAAATAAGACGCAAGTTCCCTTAAACAACACTCACATTCTTATTTTGACCTGGACAATTTCGTTAAAAATAATGACGACTTGACATTTCACCGACAGAATTTTCAAGGTTGTGACGGATGAAGCTCGCTATCTCACAAGATCCACGTTTGCCGATACTTTTATCCCAAACATACGTGACGCCCCTGTTTGGACATTGTGAACCCAAAAATTATAGGTCCAAATCTTTCTCTTGTAGTACTGAACATTACATGTCAGTGGAGGAATTGGTAAGACTTGTTGTAGGTCGACTGCAATAACGGCAAGATTGTCATCTATGTTTGCTTCATAGCTCTTCATCATGTTTTGGGCGACTTGTTTCTTCAGATGAACCGCCAATTCTCGCTCCAGTGGTGGAAGCCTTGCTGATTCTGGATCAGTTTTCTTGAGACCATTAATTTCTAATTTCAAATTTGATCATGTATTGCATTCATCAACTGATGGAGGCTGAGTGCCAATATTATACTCATTAACAAATACGCGATGGTAGTAGTCCTCCTTTACCAGCACTTCGTCAGGATACGTTTCCTTCACCCATATTCTTCGTAGGTATGATAAGCACCTGTGATCGATGAACCTGGAGGCATATACTTCCTAACGGGGCTTTTAGCCTGGCTGTAGTGGTTGGCAACTGTAGCAAGATAATCGATGTGTTGCTTGACTAATGCTTTCCTCTCTTCCGTAACCTTATTTCCCGGAACTGTTTTTCCCCTACCGTCAGTTGAAACAGTCGGGGTCACACTCTGCTTCCCTAAAACCACACACACTCTCTTTTCTGTGATACGTTGCACACTATAGAATCCTTGACGACAAATAGGTATTTTTTTTGCCATTGACAATGACAGAATATCCGATGGTTCGAAGTTTCCTACTTGGCCTATTCGTTACCATTGCAACCTAACAGTAATCCCAAATAAGCCGCCCCGGTGGTGCAGTGGTCTAAGCGATGGCTTTGTAAAGGTTGTGTTGACCTGTGCTCCGTGTTTGACCTGCGTTTATTGGTGTTCTTTTGTGTGTGTGTGCCGTCATTTTGTGTATCTCCTGTGTTGTGAACGTCTCCTGTGTCGATTGAGTCCGACCTTGACGTCCTGTAAGCAAAACTTTACTTGTACTAACTCTTTTTCCGTCCTTTTGCCCAGGGTCGGGTTTAGCAGGCCAGCCATTGCAAATGGCGGCGACCGCATCTGATAGGCCAGGTATGAAGCTTGATAGCAAACCTCCGCCCCCACCTGGCCACGTTCGGTCATCGTCACTACCACACGCAGCTGGTTTCCAAGCCGCGTTTACTGATGTTACCACCTCTTCTTTCAACTTTATGGATGTTGATTTCCAGACATTCTCTACCACAGTGACGTCATTAACTTTGTAACGTATACTCTAGATTCAGTTTCCTTTTGATTTTACTATCTCTTGTTATTTTATTTTCCTATGCAAATTATCTTCTCACTTAACGAGATGTTATTTCTCCCGCTGAATGATATGTGGCAATGAGTGTAAGTCATGACGTGGTGGTATGTAGTATAAATAGGCGCGCTCAACGATACCAAGAGAGCTTTGTTCTATGTGCGAGGAGCTTCGATGATCAGGTTCTTCTTCATTATTGTGATGCGATTCTACGAAAGTTCGGATATTCAGTAGTAGTGTGATTTAGTAAAGTGTGTGTTGGATGATACCAGGAGTTTTCCAAATAAAAGGTTTTAAAGTGAGTACATTTTTCTCAGTTCATATTATTGTCAGACCTCTGTCTGGCCCTTAGGTCTCTTTCATTAAGTGTCTCCATTAAGTCCAGGCATAAAACTTTATTCATTATAATTACTACCACACAACCAGTAAAACCTTATTCATTAAAATTGGCGCCCGAACATTTCTTGAACACGAGGTCTTGACAATTAGTGACTATGTCTTCATTACCTGAGACAACTTCACTATTTCACCCTAAATCAAGTTTTGGTGGTGATGGGGTTAATTTCGACAATTTGCAAGAAGCCTGTGGGTCTCACTTTGATGTTAATGATTTACAAGTACCCAGGCATTCCTCACGATTTCGTCATTCACCAGCTTCATATCACTCTGAGTCGCGGGTCGTACCTGAGGTATTTCAATCCTCTCACAGAAGCAAAATGCTTGCACATTTCGTGCCGCATGAAGGAACATTTACTTTCAATGGTTTGGAGGGGACCTTGAAATTTCTCGAGGATTTGGAGGATCATTTCGACTTATACAATATTCCTCAAGATTGCAAAGTGCAAATAGCAGGCACTTGCTTGAAAGATACCGCTAAGACCTGGTATCGGCAGTGGAGAGTATCGAACCCGGATTCTCATTATGAGAATTTCCGAGCGGAATTTTTGGAAGTCTTTCCTTTCGGCCTCAGTCAAGCTGGCCTTGCACAACAACTTTTTTCACGTCAGCAAGGACCCAACGATAGCCCTGTTGCGTTTGCTTTAGAAACAACACGCTTGTATAACTTATTGGATCCACATGCCAGCCATGTCGACATGTTGGACACCCTATTGCAACAGCTCGATCCATTTCTACAGCATTTTCTTGAGGTCCGACACCCTGCTACAATTCATGAATGCCTTCGCCTCATACGAACGTATGAGGAGCGACACGGCAAACATGGTCCAACTCACCATGCTCAGGTACCCCGGGAGGCTTATCACGAAAATCCTCAGCGGCATAATAGGCCTAATGACTTTCAACACGAGCGTACTCAGGCGCAAGTCCAAGCATCATACGTCCCACCGCATAGAAGAGTGGTACACCAACCGCTAAGTTCTAATCAATTTTCTGGGTACAGTACAAATGCACAGTATGCTCGACCCCGTTCCAATCCGCAGAATTCGGAACGTTTTTATGCTCAGGGCAATAATGATTTTTCTGCCCGTGCTGAGGGAAGAAGTAATAGAACTGGAAATTTCAACAGACATGCGGAGTTTCCGCAGCAGTTTTTACGAAGTTTTCCTCAGCGTAAAAACTTTCCCAATACCCGGCAGGGCCGAGGTTTCAGACCGCATGATAATACAACCAGGAATCCTTTAAACTTCCAAAGGAAGTAGACCAAGGGTCGGTACTGCTTCCTGATACCAAACATTCTGACCCTAAAATAGTATTAGTGACTGTCCAAACTCCTCAGTTGCCTGATGTGTTATTGACAATTAAAGATATTATGGTCGAGACAAATTTCGACACTGGTTCTGAAATATCAGCCCTAAATACGAGGTTTTGCACTGAAAGTTTTCCTGCAATCCACGTCCAGCCTGCGACGCAGTATTTGCGAGGTGCAAATAACGAAATATTCAGTATCAGAGGAACTGTCACATTATCTCTAGGGCTGGGAAAGGCTCGTTTTACGCATCCTTTCCTCATAGATGACCTACCTGTTAAATGTCTAATGGGCATGGATTTTATCAACACTTTTCAAGTTACCCTGAATTTCGTACAACATGTTATTTCCTTTCCGGAACCTGTCGAAGTGATTCCTACAGATACTATAGACATAACGAGTTTGTTACTGAGTAACCAACTGAATGAGAGGCAACGAAACCAGCTTTCTCTACTTTTGCATGAAAGACCTGGTTTATTTTCCGATCAACCTGGTTTCACACAGGTGGTTTATCACGTCATTGACACTGATGGTTCGAAACCGATAGCAACGAAACCTTACCCTTGTGCTCCCCATAAGAAACAGGAAATGCAACGTCAAATTTCCGAGATGATTAAACAGGGAATAATAAGGGAATCAACAAGCGCCTGGGCCGCACCTGCTTTTCTTGTTCCAAAGAAACAACCCAACGAATTTCGTTTCCTGACAGATTTCCGCAAGCTAAACCAAGTCACAAAAGCGATAAATTATCCACTACCTGTCATGTCGCATATTTTGCATGACCTATCGTCAACTAAATGGATGTTAACCTTGGATTTGGCGAGTGGATATTGGCAGGTGGCGGTACATCCAGACTCCGTCGATAAAACAGGCTTTGTGACTAATTTTGGGGCTTATGGATACCTGCGTATGCCCTTTGGATTAGCCTCTGCACCTGCTACTTTCCGAAAGCTTATGGATACGGTTCTCAGACCTGTTCTAGGTCCCCATGTGCATGTATATTTGGATGACATTATTATTACATCCGAGACTTTTGACGAGCACCTTTCTCTACTCAAACAGGTGTTCCAACTCATATACAATGCTGGCTTGACGTTAAAACCTAGTAGATGCCAGATAGCGAGGGACGAGATTGTATATCTGGGGTAGAAAATCACTCCCCACGGCTTATTTACGGATGATGAAAAAAATCAGGCCTATTGTTGACTTTCCACGGCCTAAAACAGCCAAAGAACTATCACGCTTTCTGGGAATGACCGGATGGTATCAGCAGTTCGTCCCCGCTTATGCTACAATCTGTGAGCCATTGTATGCTTTGAAACGTAAATACAAGAAGTTTGTTTGGACACCTGAGGCTAACGCTGCGTTTGATGCACTAAAGTCTGCGTTGACTGAGCCTCCTGTATTAGCTTTCCCAGATCATACTAAGGAATTTGATACTTACACTAACGTATCCGGAGTTGGTCTTGGTTGCGTTTTGTCACAAGCTGGGCATCCAATAGCTTTTCCGTCCCGTACTTTAGCCAAAGCTGAACGGAATTATTCAGCTACGGAATGCGAATGTCTTGCTGTAGTGTATGCTCTTGACAAATTTCAATGTTATCTCAACGAATTGACAGTTAATATAATTACGGATCATTCTGCCCTTCAGTATTTGAATTCTGCTAAGCACCTCTCTCAAAGACTTATGAAGTGGGCTCTTAAGTTACAGGAGAGCAATATCAAAATTTCGTACCAACCAGGTCATAAGAATCAATTACCGGATG
Source organism: Macrothele yani (assembly GCA_039090855.1). Classification (NCBI taxonomy): domain Eukaryota; kingdom Metazoa; phylum Arthropoda; class Arachnida; order Araneae; family Macrothelidae; genus Macrothele; species Macrothele yani. The sequence continues at coordinate 75,264,633 of CM077007.1, read as the reverse complement.
CTTTGTCTCGCGTCCCGATCAGTGGGGTTCCCACAGAAACTACTCCTGGATGTCAGCCTTTACTTTTAATAGCTGATATAACATCCAGAGAGCAGATAATGGCAGAATTAGTAAATGATCCAGATTTTGGGGATATCTATATTTTTTTGTTTGCGGGTTCACCACTACAAAGTGACCCTTCTCTGGCTGGGAGGTAACAGCATTTTGAAGTCATGGAGGGTCTTCTTTACTATACGAAATCTAGGACTACTAGGGCAGAGTTTCGCTCATGTATTCCGCGAACCCTTAGAATGGCCCTTTTAAACGAATTTCATGACAAACCTATTGCAGGCCATTTAGGTATTCGCAAGACCCGTTGTAAATTTGCGGGATGTTGCCTATTGGCCTGGCATGTACCAAAGTGTGCTCGCATACGTTTAATCGTGTCACTTGTGTCAGATTTATAATTACCGTAATGTAAGACCGGCCGTTCACTTGAAATCTAGTTCAAGTTCTCATGTTTTTGACATTATTTCAATAGATTTATTGGGACCTTATCCTTTATCTGTTAAAAACAAAGCTCGTTACGTTTTAGTATTAACTGACAATTTCTCTAAATGGGTCGAAGTTTTTCCCATTAACGCCGCTACGGCTGCTGTTATTTGTAATGTATTAATTAATGAAGTATTCTCTAGATATGGTGCACCTAATAAAGTAGTTTCGGATAATGGTCCCCAATTTATTCCTGACATTTTTGAAAGAATGTGTGCGAGACTACTCATAAAGCATAAATTCATTTCCCCATATCATCCCCAGAGTAATCCCGCGGAACGAGTAAACCGCACGCTAGTTAAAATGATTGCTACATTTGTCATGGATCATCACGAGCGGTGGGATGAACATCTTGAGCTCTTTTCGTTCGCCCTCCGCTCGTCTGTTCACGAATCTACTAAATTTACTCCCGCAGAACTTTTTTGGGTCGAAAAATTTAGACCCATTTTGAAAATTTAACGGGGATTATCGACGAACTAAACCAGTGACCAACTCCGCAATCAGTACGAATCATGGCAGAAAAAGCTCGTGTTGCAATGATAGGAGCACAAGCGGCTCAAGCAAGATACTATAATACTAGGCGTAGGGAACCAGATCTTGTCGTTGGAGATCTCACTCTTGTGGAAACGCACTTCCAGTCTTCTGTTTCTCATACTTTAGTAAAGAAATTTGCACCTAGCTACGAAGGTCCATATCGGGTGGCAAATGTGTTTGAAAATAACATTATTCTTGAAAAACCTGACAATCAATTTCAATACGTACACGTTGCTCAGTGTCGCAAGTATCATGAACGAAATATAGATTTTATAATCAACCCTACTCAACCTTCTGTTCCACAGACTCAAGAGTCTATATCACACGATCCACCTCCAGACATTTTGGACGAACCGACAAACCTTTTTGAAGAATCTCCAGTGATTTTTTCTTCACCCTCCCCTCCACAAGACGGGCTTCCAGGAACGCAACCTGATTCTACCATAAGACGAAGGCTTGAATCAAGTTCTTCGAATTCTACTATCGTTCCTTTCCCTCCAACCATTGTCAAGACTATTGCTGCACCATTCCCTAATAACTCTACACCAACACAAGCTCCTACTTCCTTGAATACCTCGTCAGAAAGTATTCCTATAGGCAGAAATAAACATCGCCCTGCACGACCACTAACTTACAGCAGCGACTCAGAGTCATCAAATATTTCTGATTTATCAGATATAGACAATAGTTTGACGATTCCTAAACGTCAAACACAAATTACAAACCGTCCAGCAACCCCAAAAGCTGGTCGAAAACGCAACTTGTCTCCCCAATCTGCTTCGCCGCAACAGCGACGAAGGCAGAGATCCTTGCATCCGCCCGGGTTTCGCCCCTGGAACTTACGCTCAGGGCAAACAGGGCCGATGCCTGCTTCTACTCTCATGCCCAGAGGTAGAAAGCGAAAACAAGTGATGTGGCCGGAGCCACGTCCCTTCAAAAGAATGCTGGAAGGACAACACGGGCCCCAGCACAAAGGGACAACATATCAAAAGCCTGGGGAGCCCGTTCCTGTCAGCCGCAGGGATTTCCTGACAGACAGACTTCAGCCGTTCCTGACCGACAGACTTCAGCCGTTCCTGACCGACGGACTTCAGCCGTTCCTGACCGACGGACTTCAGCCGTTCCTGACCGACAGACTTCAGCCATTCTTGACCACTCCTGTCAGCCACAGGGATTTATTGACCGACAGACTACAGATGTTCCAGATCCATTCAAGTCTCTGAAAAGATCGACGCCACCTGAATGTACCAGTCCGATTAGGCCTGGAAAACGTTATCGTACTAGGGTTTTTTATGCGTCCTCGAGATAAGTAAGTTCTCGTGGACAGGTTCTTTTCTCATTCTGTTGTTTTTCCTGCACGACCAGTTGGCTATCAGAATTTTTTTTTCGTGTGGGCCTATGCATTCTTTTTGTGTATATGTGTTTTTTTTATATATCTTCTATGTCCGTCTACTAATCCAATTTATATATATATATATATATATATGTGCTTAGGGGTAAAATAATGAAAATTGTTACTGTTAGGCAGCTACAGGCAATCTTCGCTGCTGATACAGTTGGTTTGTAATCAACGATAAAATGAGGACGTAATTTGAAATAAAAAAAGTGATTCCTGCTAGGCAGAATAAAAATAAGGTATGCCGATGCAGGTTTGTTCTGTTCAAGTATAAAAAGTGTTTCACAGACGAATACAGGTTTCCTGAATTTGTAATGCCAAGTTTGATGTTGTACATACTGCTGCCACCAAAACAAAAAAGAGGACGATAAACGTCAGTCAGAGAAGTGTAAGACTACACTCCAAAATTTGATAGGTTTTTCGACAAAAACAAAAACAAGAAAAAAAATTAAGGAGGAGATGATGTAACGTATACTCTAGATTCAGTTTCCTTTTGATTTTACTATCTCTTGTTATTTTATTTTCCTATGCAAATTATCTTCTTACTTAACGAGATGTTATTTCTCCCGCTGAATGAGATGTGGCAATGAGTGCAAGTCATGACGTGATGGTAGGCAGTATAAATAGGCGCGTTCAACGATACCAAGAGAGAGTTTTTTTATGTGCGGAGAGAGTTTTGTTTGATGTGTCGAGAGCTTTGATTTATGTACCGAGAGAGCTTCGTTTTATGTGATTAGGTTCTTCTTCATTATTGTGATGCGATTCTACGAAAGTTCGGATATTCAGTAGTAGTGTGATTAGTATAGTGTGTGTTGTATGATACCAGGAGTTTTCCAATAAAAGGTTTTAAAGTGAGTACATTTTTCTCTGTTCATATTATTGTCAGACCTCTGTCTGGCAGTTAGGTCTCTTTCATTACGTGTCTTCATTAAGTCCAGGCATAAAACTATTATTCATTATAACTACCGCACAACCACCAGTGAAAGCTTATTCATTATAACTTTTTCAGTATCCGTTGCATCTGGTACTTCTTTTGCTCCTGCGAGCACTGCATCTCGACCTTCCCTATCTCCGCCCATTCCTACGGCAAGTCTTTCTTATGCTTCCGTTGTGAAGGGTACCAGTTCATCTTCCTCTACAGCGAAGAATCCATGTACAACTCCTCTTGATATGATTGTCACTAGAGACAACAAAAAATTACGCATCGAAATTCCGGAAACTTCAGCTGCTGTGCAAGAGGTTTTACGCACACAGAAACTTGGCATATGTTTTGATGCCCTCCCGGACACCAGCCTTAAGAAATACTCCTTAGCCGCCCGCCAAATCCTCCCTAAGGGAGCGATCACCCATATGGCAAGGAAACGTAGGACTGTTCTCATCTATTTAGTGAAGCCAGAGTTTGTGGAGCGTGTCTTGTCTGACGGACTGCATGTTGGGGATCATACCTTATTGTGAGTCCGGCTCACGCAGCGCCCCGTACTTGTTACGTGCTACCCCGTACCACCAGAAATCAAGGACCATTACTTAATGGCGGCCCTTTCCCGTTGTGGAAAAGTACTTGGTTCTATTTCCACTCTGTCTTCCGCACCAATAGACCCAGATGACAGGAACATCTTAGGTCTGCGTCGCCAAGCAAGAATCCTGTTCCCTACTGAAGTTGCCATTGCTGACTGCCCTACTGACCTCACTGTGGTTGTAGGGAAGCAGATTTTCTGGATCGATATAGTTACTGCCTTGCATTGTTTTAAATGCAAATCATATGGCCACATCCAATCACGTTGTCCACATGCATCTGCCAAGCCACCTATTTCCATACCGCCCGAAGTCAACACCCCACCCTCAACACCAGTTTCTCTGGTCACAACAAGTTCGGCTCCCGTCCTTGATCCATGCTACTGTTGTACCAGAGGCTTCTCCCACAGCAAATGATGATTCATCAGTAGTCTCCCAGTCTTCGATCTCTACTACGGGAACTTTGGCCACCTCTCCGTCGTTTGACCCACTTGCTGCTGTGGTACCTCTACGTTCTTCGGAGGGTATTATCTCCGAAAAGGAATGGCAACCCCTCCGTCGTGTTGCTTCATCTTCTTCCCTTGGATCCCGTAATGTGGAGACAGATCTAACTGTCCTACACCCACCAGCTTCTCCCGGCGTTCCCACGTTGAAACGTACCAGACAGACTTCAATCTCGCCGGTGACGTCTTCTCCACGCTGCTCTCGTTCCCGTTCGCCAATTCGACAGTCTTTCTCTCCAACAGCAGTTCCTTCATCTTTTAAGTGCCCAGCTGTTCCAAAATTGTTAGATCAAAAAGCTTTCGCAGAATATCTGGAAACTTTCCCTGCAATAGACGGGCCGCTGGCGCCGTCTGATCTCGCTCTCATCATACTTAATCAACCGTCACGTCCTCTCAAGCAGCTAGACTGCGTTCAGTCACGTAATGCTCAGCTTCCTACTATTATCACCCATAACTTCAGAATCTACTTGCTCTTCTGCAGAAAATTGACACAGTCACTAATGCGCAGACATCTAACTTAAAGAAACGTGTAACCAGTCTTCACAGTAGTGCTGATAGTAATATTCAACCACTACAACCTCTTTCAAGTTAAAATTACTTTCTTTCAACTGTAAGGGATTCTCCGTCCCTCCTACCAATGCGTTAGTGTTTGAAGACATTACACCGTATGACGCGGATATATTATTGCTACAGGAGCTAACTGTCATCCCAGCACCCCATACCACCGGTGGCGAACCTGGCCATTTCAATTCTACCATGTCAATCGACTTAGTCTTCGCGCAGGACTTGCGCCATCCATTTTCGTCTTCGATCCTTCATTACTGATATCACGGTCAAACCGATTTATCGTGACCTCCTGCAGCTTCTGTCCTTCCAACTTCACAACTTCCGATACCATATCTTCAACATCTACGTTTCCGGCAATCAACAGTATGCAGACTGTTTTTTTGAGCATTTTGCTTCCTGCGTTCAAGGTCTTCCGGCCACTGATATTGTCATCTTAGGTGGTGATTTTAACTGCACCATTGACCCATCCCTCGACAGATCGGACGGTTCCACGGATACCAGGTATTTTCTTACCCGATCACTTTCTGCAGCCATCAACCAGCTACAACTCCAAGATTCTTTTCGACACCTGCACCCATTTCTTCGTTCGTACACCCGGCGCTCCTACTCCACTTCATCCCCTACAACTGCCCGACTTGACCGGTTTTATGTTTCTTCAATTCTTCTTCCTTACGTTATCTCCCTTTCTCACACACCGACAGTTTCTTCCGACCACAGCTGTGTCGTAATGTGTCTTCACACCGGTCCATCTCCTCGGCAATACTACCGTACTTGGACCTTTGATGATGATCTTTTACTTGTTACAACTTACGTAAATTCCATCCCATCGCAGCTCCAACAAGCCTTATATGCGCTCTCTTTTACTTCTTGTCCCTTGCAGCACTGGTTAAATGTCAAATCCCAAATTCTTCTTTATACCAAACAATATTCCCACGAAAAGCGTACTACTGCGTCTATGAAGACTGATGCTGCACGCTCGATGTTTTCCACCCTAGAACTTGATTCTCCGCTGTTTTCTCATTACCAAGCTGAACGTCTTGCCTTGCTACTTCCTGTCTCCCAACAAGCTCTTCACCGCCTCAAGCTCCTTTATCTCCAGCCAAATGACTATCTATGTGAACAGGTTCAACAACTGGAATTCCACAAACATTCTGCTCATCACCTCCGTAATCTGAAGTTACCCGATGGAACTGTTACTAATGACCCCACTCTCATTTGCTCCGGTGTTAGAACATATTTCCAGTCACGTTTTGCTCAGTTCCAGTCACGTTCTCCGCATTCTGATTCGATTCTTCGTGCCTTACCACATATTCCATCGCATCTTGTTACATCTCTTTTTATGCCTATAACCCCAGCAGAAGTAGTACAATCACTTGCCTTACTTAACTGTCGCTCGTTACCTGGTCCTGACGGGTTGACAGTTAATTTCTTTCGTACGTTTTCCTCTTTCCTACACCCTGTCCTATTGCCTTGCTTTACAGCTGCTTTTTCTTTATCTGTTCTTCCCCCGCTTTACCTCTAACCCACATCATTCTTCTTCCAAAGAAGTGGTGTCTGCTGGTGTTGGATAACTGGCGTCTTATATCCATCCTTAATGTTGACTACAAGATTTATACTAAAATACTCTTCCTTCGATTGAACCCTGTCCTTCCCACCGTCATACATCCCGATTAAACGTACACCATCCCTGGCCGAAGCATTCATACTAATATTAATCTCCTCCGTGACTCATATTGCCTTGCCCACCTTTACTCCGAACCTTTAGCCTTCCTCAATCTTGATCAGAGGCAGGCCTTTGATAACGTGAGTCATCAGAGACTTGCCTCTGTGCTCTCTGCCTTCGGTTTCCCATCTGTCTTCATCACAGCCCTGCTTGCCCTGTACCAGGACTCAGTTGTCCATATCCGGACGGCCTCCTTCCTTACAGCCCCCATTCCGTTTCGTAAGGAGTCAAGGATGTCCTCTCTGCGGACAACTTTTCTCTCTAGTCTTTGAGCCTTTTCTTTGCTCTATCCGTTCTCTTCTACAAGCTCCCCTCCACCATTCAGCATAGCACCAGGCACCATTCTATCGCTCTTACTGCCTTTGCCGATGATCTCACAGTTCTCATCCAAAAAGAATGGCAATTCACAATTGTTCTTGCATAGTATCAAGTGTATGCTGCGGCTTCCGGCGCTTCGTTAAACCTTTCAAAGTGTACAGGCTTGTGGTGTGGCTCCTGGAGACATCGCCCCGATGCACCGTGGGGCGCTCATTGGACTTCCACCCGTCAAAAGATACTTGGGGTGCACATTGGCGGCCGGGTCTCAGCAGCGGCTGCCAACTGGAGACCCCTCGTCAGGAAACTGCGTCACACCCCTGCTTTCTGGTCAAAGCTTAAGTGCTGTTTGACCAACCACAGTCGTTCACGGCTTGCTGGCACCCACATCCTCTCGTTAGTTTATCATTCCTGGATTGCACAACCGCCACCAGCCTATGTTCAAACTGCAACAACATCAGCAATGCTCAGCATTGTTTGGTCATCCATTCATTGGTTATCTTCCTCAGTATTATCTCTACCTTCGACTTGTGGTGGCCTCAATATCACAGAGATTTCCATACGTTATAAAGCTGTAAGAATTTTCAATTTCCTCCGTTTGACAGTTCAACCAGACTCTTCGGCTTCCATTCTTCTCTTAATGTTCTGACTTCCCCTTAATCCCTGCCTCACCGTCCATCTTCATCTCAAGATGGATATTCACACTGTTATTCCCCCCGTTTTCCTCTAGTCTACCATGAAGCTGTTCAGTTCCTTCGTTCTTTACCGCTCATTCGTCAACCCCCCTCTTCCACTCTTGATCTTCTTTTCGAGCCTCTTTTTTTCTCCTCCGTCCTCCATCCCCCTACTGCCAACTTTTTCTTTTTCCCCGCATGGTTACATCGCTGGTGTAGTCTCCGTTTCCCAAATGGTCCTCCCCGATTTTTCATGGAAACCCGTTTCCGACCTTTTTCCCACACTCCGACCCTCGCCCGAACTCTCTGATAACTTCCTCCAACTTAAACATGCTCTTCAATCCCTTTTTCCTTCCCTAGTCGATTCCTCTGGCCTCCTTTCCGTTTCCTCTACCTCTCTCTCTTTTCCTTTCTTCCTTCCCTTTTACGGTGATCTCCTCCCTCTCCACAGTCTTTCCACCCGCACCATGTACCGTTTTCTCCGTTCTTCTTCTGCGGTACCTTGCCCTATTCCCTCTGTTCCTTCTTTTGCACTAACCTCAGTCTGGTCTACTGCCCAACATTCATCGGCCCTCTCCTCAGAACTTAATGTTCACTGGAGGTTTTTGCACAATCGACGGCCTGTCCCTGTGACTTTGTTCCGGAGAAATATAGTATCATCAGATCTCTGTACTTTTTGTAACGTCGTTGGAGACGTCTTACACATGTTTGTTTACTGTCCGACGCTGCTCCCACTATTACACAGTATGGTTCAACTTGCACATCCTTTTTGTACCAGTGATCTCACCCTAGAACATTATCGTTTCCTCGGCCACAGTTCTACAAGTTTCTCCTCTATTTTACCAGTTTGTTCGTATTTATTTATTCTAGCTAAATATATTATTTTCTCTCACATGCTACAGTTACAAGATCCAGATCCTATCACATTCTCTACCTCCTTGGTTGCTAACTACCGCAACAGGGTTAAAGCCAGACTCACCCTGGAATACTCATTGGCGAATGATACGGCACGGTTACCTGCCTTCTTCAAAACATGGTCGCCGTGTCGTCCCTGGTTTCGGTTTTCTAGTGCACAGACTGTTCATCTGCTGTTTTAATACCCTTAAACCTACGTCGGAACTTTCAATTTTTCTGTTCCCTCACCATGTTTCCTCCTGGAACTGGATTCTGTTTGCTTCCTGCTGATGCCACCTTTTGTACACAGTTCTCTTCATCCTCACAGTGACTCTCTTCCACCAGTGATTCCCACGTCACTAGAACTGCGCGAATTTTTTCTTTAAATTGTTTCGCTCCAGTGATGTTCCAAGACTTCCATGAACAATTATCCCACAGCTACTGCTGTTTACAGCAAATAATGCAATGCCTGTCATTGCTCATTTGTACAATTATCATTTCATTGTAAATATCTACATTTTGTTTTATTTCTCCCCTTCTCTCACACTGCGTGTGAGGGTGGGGATGTTCTGTTGTAATTCTTTTAAGTGAATAAAAGCGAATATTGAAACTAAGCGATGGCCTCTGATCATTCGTCCAAAAGGGGTCCGGGTTCAAATCCCGGTGAGGCATGGATGTTGTGTTTGTCATACGGCACTGGCTCTCTCCCTTCCCTGGAACCAGTGACCCTAAATTAGGGAAGGGCGACTGCTTATAGCCCATTCAGTTGCTCACGGCGGTAACCTCCAATCAAAAAAATAAATAAATAACAGTTCTATAAAATATAGTCCCCAATATCCCCAAAATTTGGAAACATTTGTTCAACAATATTCATCCCAAATTCTTCCAAACATTTACGACCACATTTACAGGGCTGTCCAATTGCCCGAGCAGGTCCTACAATTTTTGTTTTTCTAGAAACATAGGACTTAACCAGAATTCCTTTTTTTTACTTTCATTAACGATCCACTTCTCCGTATTTCTTTGTCTTTTTTTTTTTTGCATTTTCACCTGACATTGCAATACAAATTTCTTACACCGCACTCACAAAACTGGTTGAAATCACTCGCTAGAAGGAATGACCTGGATACAGCCAAATACTTGTCGTTTTTTTTTGCACCACACCAATCAAACGCTTATAACATCACAATACAGAAAAGAACCACCCGGACACGACAAAATGTTCGCTGCGAATGAGTGTGACAGGATAAAGAAGCTCAAAGCACATGTGACCTACACTAATGACTCACACCCGAGAGAAGAAAGGGCGAACCTCCGACTGATAAGCAGTCCCAGTGCTTATAAGTCCGAGGTTCGATCCTGGCAGGTGCGAACGTTCAAACCACTAAATACCCGCTGTGCGTCGGATGAGCACGTTCAGCCGTCGGACCCCAAGTACGGGCCCTCCGGTAATAAATAAGGGCGTCTTCCTCCCTTTTTCTACCTCGCTTCCGTGTCACTTTCCTCTTGGGCACTCCTGCCCAAATCTCCTAGCTTCCTATTTTTAAGGGTTGTTTAAGACCTGGGGTCAGACACTCGCTTCCTAAAATCCTCTACATATGATGACATATGTTCTGATCTGATCTGCATATTCGTCCTTGATCCCCCGACCCGTTGAGCACTACACTTACCGATTGTTTTTAATAGGATGCGCTTAACTGCAATTTCCAGAATAACAAGGGCGGATATCAGCCTAAAAGGTTTACCATCCTATTCTCCGGGTTTGGGACAATGAATTCCATTTATAAAAAAGCGATTTTTGTAGATTCGCCCTTTCTTCCCTGAGCACCTGATATATATGTATGTACGTATGTATGTATATATAAGAAACGGATGGTCAAAACGAACAGTTAAATCGATCAAGAATGCCTTTTTGAAGATACTTTTCCTACGACACTGCACACCATTATCAAAGATTTTAAAGCATTACTGGTAGTGGTATTTCTACTTCTATATTTTTCCTTCTCTTTTTTTTTCTGCAATACATTCAAAAGTATATTTGTAGACAATAGACATGAGTTCTGAACTTATCAACATTAATCCTTTAATCAATAGTTCGGAATTTTTCCATTTGAAATTGCTTATTTAATTGTATATTTTTTGAACGGAAATTTTACTAGGTATATTGTTTAAAAGGTTCAATTTGAATTAAACTTATTATTTTTATGCATGAAAAGCGACGATGTTTTGATTTACATAGCACAAAAATTCTATTCACATTTGATATATTTTCATCTTTAGAGCTGGGAAGCTATCGATCGTGATATTGCAACATTTACTCCCGACATCACTCCTCTCATCCTAGCTGCCCACAGGGACAACTATGAGATCATCAAGATCCTGTTGGATCGGGGATCTGTCCTGCCGACGCCTCATGAGGTCCGATGTGGGTGTGACATATGTGTAAAGTCCAGTTCCGAAGACAGCCTTAGACATTCCCGTTCCCGCATCAATTCATACAGAGCCCTAGCATCACCATCCCTCATTGCTCTCTCAAGCAAAGATCCCATCCTTTCCGCTTTCGAACTCAGCTGGGAGCTCCGACGCCTGAGCTTTATGGAGCAAGAGTTCAAGAACGAGTACTTGGTAAGTACCATGTGTTCTATTTTCAGATTTTATCCCAAATTTTACTTCGTCTCGACTGTAAGGTATGAATTCCGTTATCAAACAACGCACTTAGTGTATTACATGCTCAAACGTCAAGGCGTATGTGTTTAAAAGAGAACTGATACTGAAATAACTGCAGCAAAATGTATGTCCATAGCTGGTGGAAAACAAATACTTGTTTATTTGTTTTCCACCAAAAACACAGGAAAGGAAACTGATGCTACTCAGGATAACAGCCATGGATTCGCGTACCATGGTAGAAGCATTTCTCTAGTCAACCGAAAATAAGTACATACCATCTCGTCAAAAGGAAATGCGTTGTTTAGAAACTCCAAAGATTAAAATGTATAAAAATAATTAAAAATGCGATTATTTTCATCGTGCTGTGGAAATATGGGTTTGGTAGCAGAAACTATATTTACTGTTGTTGATAATATTGTCGGTGTTGTAATCACAGTTTGGTGATGCTTGTTGTTGTTTATAATCAATGTAAACAACATATTAAAATGTTATGTCAAAAAACAAAATTAACTGAAAATCATGGGTAATGTGAAAAACTGTATGTACAACACATTAACTGAAAGAATTCAAACTCTAATTGACTTTATGCAAACTTAAAACTGTAACTGATTAAAGAAATTTGCGTGCTTAGTTTCGAAATCAGGGATCGACGAAAATGCGGGTTTCGAAATTGAGAATGATCCATTTTTTCGAGAATCCGTATATAGGATTTGAAGAACTAAAATGCAACTACAGAAACTAAGTTTCCTTTGAACGAGCTTCCCATGCACCAGACAGGAATGCATGATGCCAGACGAAAACAGCCTCATAAAATGATGTCAACTGTTTTGTTTTAGACAAGAGACAGAGAAGACATGCCTACCGGGGAAAATAAAGACCATTTGTTGGGTGGCGTCTTTAGGGATACAAAGCAATAGAACGGGGCCAATGCTGGTTCTCTGTAAAAATATAACTCGGAAATAATAGGGGTGTGAATTGAGTTATGGACAACAAAAAGGACGAATTTTTAGAAAAGTATTTTTCCTTCTAAGCTCGAAAACTCTGAAATACTGTAGAAGTCATTGCAAAGAGGTTGAAACTGAGCCTTCGAAGCTGATGGGAAAACGAGGGGAATGAATCGGCTCTTGGAACTAATCGAAGAAAAAAATGCAGAGAAGGTTGAAAATTGCTGTGTTGGATGGAATGAAAGGAGTTCCCGAGCATTTTCATGAGAGATTTTTAGAAGTAACTGTAGCGATGCAGATCAACCCTATGCCAGAAAATTAATTGAAACTGAAACTTTGAGCTCTGAGCCGTGGCGTCGGACAGCCAACTTCCTATGACTGCCTTTCTCAACAATGGCTGCGAAGGCAGGGAGGAGCCAGGTCTGTAGATACAAGGGCTGGGCCATCCCTTTGAAGTATCCTCTGCACCGCTGATTTCATTCGGAAACGGTTTCGGAGAATGAGTGACGTCACTAAGTTGCCAAACGATAGCTCGGCCCTGAGTAAACCAGTAGAGAACGGCGGTTGCTCGTGTTTTTCGAGTTCTTACCTTTTCGGGTAAGCGAAAATGTGTTTTCTTTTTGCCGGACATTAATTATATTTCTTATATGGCTTGCTGTACTGTTGTTATTGCAACATTAGGTATAGGAATAAAAAAGGAGGGAATGTATAATTTTTCATTGTTTTCCTCAGAAGGATCCACAAGCACTTGAAAAATAAATAAACAGATGTAGGAGACAAGACGATATCAATGTAAAGAATGTCAGAGTATGCAGTGAGCATTTTCAAAGCAATGATTATGAAGATGACATAAGGAATCGTTTACTTGGTCTGCCAGAAAGAAAGATACTGAAATCATCTACTGTACCGAATGTTAATTTGCCAGCATTGAATTTAGAAGAAATGACATCAAAAAATGAGAGGCAGCAGAAGAGAAACGTTTTAAAGATTTTTTTTAATCGAATTAAACATTTATGTCCAAACAAATTCTGTGAAGCAGGCAAGGAAGCAGGCAAGGAAGCAGGGACTGTTAAAGGAAGTAAAACACTACGAATTTCCCATAAAAAATAAATTAAATTTCCTTGAAGCAATCGCTGTAGTACTAGAACTCCAGGATGGCACAAAAAAGAAAATAGTTTGCACCTACAACCCACATTCCAAAAATAATATTTCCAACGACCTGAACGCAATACTATCAGATAAATTTCCCACCATTATTGGAGGCGACTTCAACGCCACATATCCCACGTGGAATTGCAGACGCACTAATAAAACTGGTAAACTCCTAGCAGACTTTGCACTGCTACAAGACAAATATAATTTCCCCTACTGAACCCACCAGATTTTCAACAACTGGTACCGCTAATGTACTAGACTTCGCTCTATTTAAAGACATAAATGCTCCGTACGAAATTAACATCAAACATAAATTAAACTCTGACCATCTCCCAGTGCTACTAAAAATCTACGAAGGCATCAGGCTCCACCCCTCAGTGGGTTATTAATTGGGAGCTCCTCGCCAAAAATGTTCTTGAATTTCCAAACCCTTCTATAAATAAATGCAACGACACAGTTCAACTAGATGCAGAAATCAATAAATTCCAAGAGCACATTAATGAAATCATCAAGCACTCACAATTTCCCAAAAAACCTTTCAAAAATCATTATGCGCTGCCACAATGGATTAAAAATAAAATCACCGAAAGAAACCGTGCCTGCAGGAAGTGGCGGCGCACCAAATTAATTCCAGACAGAAACCATTATTATTTCCTAAACAGAAAAACCACCCACTATATTCGAAACCACTACAACTCAGTCTGGAATAAAGCTCTCAGTTCCCTGCCTGAAAATCCCAACGTAAATGACACCACCAATGTATGGGATTTTGCAAGAAGAGTCAAAGGTTCCAACAAATGTATTCCCCCGATTCGTAAACCGGACAACTCACTTGCATACGAAGACGAAGAAAAAGCTGAAATCTTCGCAGACTCCCTTGCAAATCAATTCTCTGTTACAAATTTCCCAGGTACTAAAAATCACGATGAAATGATCGAAAAACAATCCAAAATTATTTCCGTGAGCAGGAGAGCTCTCCCTGCAGTCCGCAAGTAAGCTCTTCTTGCAGTCCTTCGCTTCAGCCACGAATGACAAAACCAAAAAACTCCGGAAGCCCCTGTGGTCACTACTGCTGAAATTCACGCTATTATCAAGAAACTTAAGCCAAAAAAACAAAAAAAGCTCCTGGAAGAGATGGTATTACCAATAGAATTGTCAAAATGCTCCCAGCCGCATATATTGAAATCATCGCTAAAATTATTTAAGCGGCAATAGATCTCCGCTATTTTCCTGATACCTGGAAAATAGCAGATATTATCCTACTACCTAAACCAGGTAACGATCCAACCATACCTGCAAATCACAGACCAATTTCACTGCTCCCATCTCTCAGCAAAATAATGGAAAGGATCGTATTAAAACACCTACAAAAAATCTGCAAAGATCTCCAAATCATCCCAAATTTCCAGTTCGGTTTCAGACCGGAACATTTAACTAATCACCAAGTTTCCAAAGTGGCCGAAATAAGCTACAAAAATTTCAATCTCAAAAATTCCACAGGTGCAATATTTCTGGATATTAGCAAAGCCTTCGACCGAGTCTGGATCGCAGGCTTAATCTACAAATTAATTAAGTTAAATTTCCCTCCCTGGCTCATCCATCTCATTTCTTCATTTCTCACAAACAGAAAATTCTCTGTTAAACTAAATAGAGCCAATTCAAGCAGAAGAAACATTTTCGCAGGAGTACCGCAGGGTTCGGTACTTGGACCAACTCTCTATCTCATTTTCACTGCAGACATTTCAGCGCAAATTGGAATCGAATTAGCACTTTTTGCTGACGACACAGCAATCATGTGCTCTTCAACGAACATTCATCTCATAGCCAAAAAACTCCAGAAATTTATTGATATGCTTGAAATCTACTACGCCAGATGGAAAATCTCCGTAAATGCAACTAAAACCCAAGGAATTAATTTCTCAAGAAGCAATTTCCTTCATCCCCAACAAATTAAGCTCTATGGCGAAATAGTTCCGTGGAATTCTAAAGTCAAATACCTAGGAATTGTTTTTGATAAGCGACTCTTCTGGGGACCCCACGTCCAATATGCCATAAAAAAGGCCGTAATTCTAAAACATTCCCTGAGATGCCTTATCTACAGAACCTCAAAACTCTCCCTCAAGAACAAAATCATGTTATGGAAAATGTGTTTCATCCCACTGCTCCTCTACGGGTCCAACATCTGGTGTATTTGCAGCGAATCTCACCTGAAAAAATTACAACAATTTCAAAATAAAATGCTTCGTCAATTATCAAATGCTTACCCCAGGGAAAGAACGGTAACATCAGAAATAAATTGCAAATACCTCTCATCAAGGAAATCATTGGCACTCATGCAGAGAAATTCTACGAAAAAATAAAATCTCACCCGAACCCCACCCTACAAGTTGTAAATGAATATTCACCTGAAATTGTACAACGATACAAAAGACCCAGATTCATGCTCAGTATGCTCCCAAGACTTCCACCCAAGCGGAGGAAACAGTGCAGAAAAAATCCCACGAATCGGAAAAATCTCCCACTAAAAATGATTTAAGGCCACCATGAGCGAAGAGAAATTTCACTGGCACCCACTCCCCTGCTACCTTGTTTACCAGTAAACTGTTCGAAAAGTTTTCATATGGTCAGAATCGAATTATATATTATATTTTAATTTTCCAAACAGATTACTAACACTATTCTATGAAGGCGGTTTTATGTTAATTGTATGTACTCTGAATGTACTCTGAAAATACGTTCTAGAGCTTTATGTGCTCCTTTGTACTAACATTAAGAATTGACACGTTTAAGATGTTTTAATCTTCCAATGGTATTCTCAACATTTCAAACTTCCGGGACATTATCTCCACTGTAAAAAATATTTTATCTCCGCTTCCAACTGTGTCCCTAGTGTCCCTAGTTTGGCCCTTAAAAGGATTAACTCCCTAGCTCCCATTTTTCACTACTGATCAGCTCCCCTGCAGTCCGCACTGCACTTGTCCTTTTGCTTTAAGTAATTTCACCAAAACTAAAGGAGCAGCAGCCGCGGAAATGCGTACCAACCTAGTTGAAATTTCTATTCCCACCCACTATTATTTTCTCAGTTGCAGCAATTCTCCCATTTTGTCACCCCCCATCGCCGTACTCTAATTAATTAATTATTTACTATTCCCAAAACCTTCTGGCCTCTAATTCGGCCTTATTTTCACTACTGTCACTATTCCTGCTTCCCAACTACTCTTCTGCAAGCCCCTCCCTCTTCAGCTACCATCCCTGCTACTAGCCTCTCCTACTTCTATCCCACCTTTCTCATTGGCTCCTTGTTATTATATAAGATGCTGTAACTCTCACTCCATGCCACTTTGCTGTTAGGTTCTTGCTGGTAAGTCAGTTCTCACGCTGTTTTGCTCTCGCTTACTTTCAAACTCTACTTCTCTCTGGCACCATCTACCTCTAGCACTACCACTCTGCCTTCCCTTGCTGCAGTGATCTCCGACATTCAAGAAACTCAACATGATCTACTGAATGCGCATCTCACTAGCCAGCTACCGGAGGACTTCGCCAAAACTAAACCTAAGCTTGCCTCCTCGAGGGAATCAATGCTAATCAAGCTGCAATATCCTCCATTCTCAACACTCTCACCACCATCTCTCTACTCCTGCAAAATCTCCCGGGTATCGCCGAGCACCAGCAAGCCTTAACTGAGCACTTCAAATCACTTAATCTGGAGCTGCAAAACTACTTCCAGAAATTTCAAGAGAATGCTCAAGCCAGCTGTGACAATATCTCCAAAACCATCGAACATTATCAAAAGCTAAAAGAAGATTTCCTGGAACTCACCTCCACCTCCCGTCTTCAGTTGAAATTTCAAGAGGTCATCAACAGTGAACTCCAGAAGTCCAATTTCTTTTCTAAACTTCAATCTACCTCCTCCTCCTCACCTTCCACTTTCCTCCCCCCCCCGCTTCTAAGCGCCTTCAGCCCACCTCTTCCTCCTCTCGTCCTGTGTCCAAGAAATACTTGATTAAGGGGATTCCCACCAAGATTTCTAACCGTGATATTTCCGAGTCCTTAGCCTCTCACGGCATACACTCAGAAAATTTATTGCGGCTTCAGGACAGGAACTCTGGTCTCTCACGCCAACTAGTTATCTTCCATTCTGAAACCCCAAAAATTCCTTCAAATTTAAGATTGGTTGGCACTGACGTTTCAATTGAAATTTTTAGAGAAATCCCCCGTCCCAAGCTTCCCCCAAGAGACCAGAAACCCGGCATATTGCCAGGACCCCTGCCCGCAGGACTACGCCTCTCAAGCCTTCTGCCCCCACCCCTTCTACCCCCACCCCTTCCTCCTCTTCCTCTGCGCTGCGGGAAAGCTATAAGCTCCAAGAGCTTACACTTCAATACAAACTGGAATATTTAAAACATTCCAGTCCCTGATCCTTCCTAACGCAGACTAGTCCCCCCCGAACTTTCTTCCTGTCATCTATTCTTCCCTACTATCCTGTATCCCTACTATCCTGTATCCTTACCTATCGTCTTTCTCTATTATTCAGCCTTTCATTATTCATTCCTAAATAAAATTATAAAAAAAAAGAAATAAATAAATAAAAGCTCCTGAAAATACAAAAAAACCTCAGATTTAATTGTTGTGTTGTGCATATTAGTCAAGATCTCCCCAGCTCCCTTCAGCACTGTGGTGAATTACTTAACGTTAAAGGACGGCCTTTCGGCTGCCCAATCTCCCAAGAACAGAATCACTAAACATCTCTACCTTTCACTCATTCCCACAAATGGTACGGGAAGTATGAAAGGTGAAGTAAATGACATGAACGGTTCCAATTTTCCTTAATTTCATGAATTCTTTTAAGAGTTGATGAATTCTGCTTAAAAGGCGGATACGAGTGTTATCTTGTTTTTTAGTAAACTGTTGGAATAACTGTGATATAGTCAAAATCGAATTATTTATTATATTTTTATTTTCCAAACAATTTACTGACCCCAAATATAAGATAACGGTCTTATGTTAATAAGTGTGCATTCGGAATTTTCACTTAAGCAATCTCAACATTTAAAATTTCCAGGACATTATCTCCACACTTTACAAAACTTTTATCTCCACTTCCAATTATGTGTCCCTTGTTTGGCCCTTAAAAGGACTAACTCCTTAGCTCCTAATTTCCTCTACTACTCAAGCAGTTCACCCCACTTTCGCATTTTTCGTTAAAAAAAAGAAAGAGAAGAACCCCTATTAAGTAACTAAAATCACGAAAACTACTGCTACGAGTAAAAATCTCACTATTTCCCTTATGCTTTCTCCATTACAAATTCCTTGTACACCACCAATTCCTCACGCCAGCTCCCCCGCAATTACCAAATCACCAGGAATTACCACAAAACGGAATTACCATGCTCCGACAGAACCAGCACCCATCGTACTTCTACCGCTGCGACGAGAATCCCTTGGATTATCCTTTGGCTCCGCCGCCTTTTCACCAGCCAGACTAACCCCGCTTCCTTGTTAGTGCCAGGAGTTGTTACTTTTCTCTTAACTGTTAAAAGTGCATATTTCTCGCGCTCACTCTTAGCAGTAAAAATCTACAACTCTAATTTCCTATTCCTCTCGAATCTATTTACTTCTTCTTAGCTCCACACAACTGAATGTGAATTGGACCTAAACCTTAAGTATTACTACTACTATGCCCCATGAAAGCGAAAAGCACGGCCAACGCAAGCATGAGAGATACAGAGTGACAAGAATGCCGGGGGAAACGTCGATTTATCCGACGTACGGAGTTTGAGACAGGCCGGATCATCGGGCTGAAAACCTCAGGGCGGTCGGCACGCCGTATAGCCCGCCACGCGGGTCGTTCTGACCATACCATCCGACTGTAGTGACGGCACTGCCACTCGGAGGAGCGGCTCCGGACGGACCAAGAGGACCACCGGTAGAGAGGATCGACGGATCATGCGCCAGGTACAAACAGATTCCACGGGGACCCGGACAGATGTTGCGGCATACATGTAGATTTTGCGGCTCCTGTGTGCCCACGAACCATTTCCCGACGCCTCGCAGATGCGAATCTACGATCCCAGCGCCCCTTACGTGTGCTACCATACACCGGAACGTCACCGGCTCCATGTGCGGTGCTGCCAGGCCAGAGTGACGTGGAACGCAACAGATCGGATACGTGTGATGTTTAGCGATGAGTTCTGCGTCGTTTTGGGGACAGATGATCATCGTGTCCGGGTGTGGAGGCCCCGGGTCAACAGCACAATTCCAACCTCGCTATCGAGCGCCACACCTCCCCCACTGCAGGCAGCCATTGCCTACGATACCAGATCTGAGCTTTTAGTGGTACCTGGATCATTGACGGGCCAGCGGTATGTGGATGAGATCCTACAGCCCCATGTGCTCCCATTCTTGGCCGGGATTCCAGGTGCGGTATAACAGCGGGATAATGTCAACCCGCACGCGCCCTAGGTTGCCCAGGACTGCCTACGTCTTTTCCCGAAACTTCCATGGCCTGCCCGCTCCCCGGACATATCCCCTATCGAGCATGTGTGGGACCAGTTGAAACGCCGGCTGCCGCCGTTCCGGGATTTGGATCACACTGTCCAAAAGATGTGGGCCAGTCTGTCGCAGGACAACATCAGGTGTCTGTTCGCTTCCATGCCGGACTGCATTGTAGCATGTTTCGCCGCACGAGGCTGGGCGACGCGCTATTGAAGATGTCTAAACTGCGTGCCACAGGTCCCTCTGTAAATATCTTGCAGCTCTCTTTTTGCCATCATGTGTGTCATTCATCTGTATCATTACTTCCATAAAACTTCAGTTCAATCCAATGCTTCCTTCTTGCTGCGCAAATTTCATTGTCCGTTAGTGTATATCGAAATGAATCGTAATCAGAGCTCCTACTGTTAACAAAAATTCCTTCTCTGTTAATGTGTTTCAATGATATTCGTTGGGTTCACTGGGGGAAAACATATATAGATTTTCTTCTTAATTCCTTCCCACTTTAGCTTTGTGCGCTTGGATATCGGAGGACGGATTTCTCTCTCTCTCGAAGAAAGTTAGCTGGCAAGGTAGCTATGTCGGGAAGCAAGGAGCGCTTCGCTATGAACAAGCCCATGTTTTTGGGTGCTGCCCTGGAGAGGGGCAGCACCCCAAAAACATGTGTACTCTGTATCCTGCCCTTTTCAACGCTACAGAAGAGAACGGTGGTCATAGGAAGTTCAGCGGGCAGGGGGAGGGGGAGAATGTTGTCAACACTACTTTCTCATCAGAGGATACCGGCTACATCGTGGATTGGTCTTACTTGGAATCAAACTCGTTATGGGTGACCAGTCATATATTACAATGACGTTGTGCTCCGTATCCCACATAAATAATATGTAGCAGCCTGTAAGAAAATACTAAGCGTCGGCCCCTATGTACCCGTGTATGGGTACACACAACGTTGAAAGCATACTTGTTTGCAAATATAGTCTATTGGCTCTTTCCATATTATTATACTCTTTGCAACTTTTGATTGATGATTTCGTTCATCCAAATGGAATCATCCATTCCAAATGAAAATTGGTATGTGCAATATACTGTACAAGGACAGGAAAGGAAATGATTTCAATTCCAAAGCGGTTTCCCATTTATTCGGATAAAACAGCTACACATGTGGAACAAGTAGCGCCACCTGTGGGTATGCGTAACCTCAGAACAGTACTCGTGAACAGTTCACGAGTACTGTCCTGAGGTTACAGCATGTCGGATAGTGACCAAAATGCCGGCAAGTTCGTTGCATCCCGCGATGGGCGTAAATGGCGTTCTATCATGTCCCAAACATGTTCGATCGGTGAGAGGTCGGGCGATCGGGCTAGCCATGAAAGGTTGTCGGCATTACGGGGGCAGGAGGCCTGGGAGAGCCATAGAGTGTGTTCCCCGGGCATTATCTTGCTGAAAAATCGCTCGATGATGCTGAGACAAGAATGGTAACACAACAGGTCGTAGAATGTCGTTGACGTACGGTGGAGCCGTGAGGGTTGTGCAGAAGACTATTAAGAGTGACCGGCTATTGTTGGAAAGGGCTCCCCAGAAAGTGACTCCCGATGTGCTAGCAGTGTGCAGCTCCACGGTAAAGGCAGGCACCGATACGTATGTGCTGGTCATCGGCACCAAGTGCAAGCCGTGACTCATCACTGAACATAACACGACGCCAAGTGCAAACCGTGACTCATCACTGAATACAACACGACGTCACTGGTCACTATCCTACCTTGATCGCGCCCGACACCACCCCAACGGGGGCCGGCGATGCTCGCTGGTCAGTGGTAGGCGACAGAATGGCCTCCTCTAACGTAGCTCCCGTGCTGCAAGTCGTCTGGCAAATGTCCGGTTATCCACTTCCATACCTGTAGACGACGAAACATGGCTACAGATGATTGAGAGCAACGAATTCTGTTCTGTTTATGCGGTTCTAACAATCGCTCGATCCTCGCGTTCTGCCGTTGCCCTCGGCCGTCCACTGTCCTGTTGCCGCTGGGTTTTGCCCTTTTTGACCCATTGGCGCCAACATAATTGCGGCGTCGCTCCGACCCAAATCCCTGGCGATACGGTGACTTGACCAACTGGCCTCTCTCAGCCCAATTATACGTCATCTCTCAAATTCGCGCGACTGCTCGTATTGTGCACGGATCCAACGTCGAGGAAGCCTTACTCTTGGTGGAGGTTTATGCAACCGCAATCCGCTGTTACAATTGCCCCTGCGTGCAAACTTTACTTTTGTTATACACTTCTCGATGTGCGGTTCCCATGCGCTGTTGCGGGCCACTATTTATTCATTGGTCGTTATTTTTTAATCATTTGCATATTCGGTCATTAACGATGCCATATGGCAATCGATAATGACATGCGGAGTTTTGTCAGGATCGGAAAAGAGTGTATCTCACGATAAGCACCGAGTCAAGACTATTGGCCAGGAATTTGATTATATTACGGCTTCTTAGTTGCTATGTGATATGCATTTCTAGTATGAAAGAAAACTCACCTAAAATTTTGAACGGCTTACGTCCAGAGTGCCTTATTTTTTCCTAATCAATGATCAACAGGGTAAATACAATGTGTAAAGAAATTATAAATACACAGAAATATTCCTGCTATTTCATGATTATGTGCTATAGAGCGATAGTTGCAACATAAAAAAATATCGCATACATAATTTATTTGTATTATAGAAAAATGTTCGGCGGTGTTTCAAGATGTTTATTACATCATTAAACATAAGTAAAGGAAAAGCTGATGAATACATTTTGCTGCAAATAAATTATAAATGCACATCAGACATTACAATGCAGAAAATATTATTTACTGAGTTAATAATTTTTGGCACATCCATTTTCGTTAATTAGCGAATAAATTCTGTTTGGCATTGCTGTTACCAAGTATTGTAATGTGCAACCGGTGTTTTTGTCTCAACCGTGATATATGTAAATTGCTTGTTGTGGGATATATATAGAATATTGCTTGTTTTTTTTTTTTTTTTGTTGCTGTTTTTTTTAACATACAAGCCTGACAAGTAAAGATCAGACATTTCCCTTCGAGTTTAGGTTTGGGCTCCGATACGGCCAGTTTACTACATCTATTATTTCATTTGCAAACCACTATTTAGTGCAAGTAGAAACATGGCACGGATCATTATCTTGTTGGAAAATCCAGTGTTTCCCCTGAGTAGGGGTGCAAGTGGACGTAAATGTTCGTACATCATATCCTGGTAACTCCTGGGTGCTATACCGCGATCTATAATGGCAATGTCCGAGTTTCTACCATGGCCGAACGCCCCCCCCTTCCCCCCACACTCACATCTTCACATCACCTAACTCCATTTGTCTGCCAAAAATTATTTGAGTTACTTCCGTAAATCATGCCAGTAACATTAATTTCTATCGGCGACATCTATTTTTTTTATTTTTTATTTTTTTAGCTGATCTAAGACAAGGCTGAACTCGATCCTACCAGGCTGTAACATTAAGCAAAAACAGCGAGGACAGAAAAGATGAGTTGGGACGCAGTGCCATCTATTGACGTTGTTCGCATTAACAAACTGATTCCGTATCATTATTAACATTTGAGATTTTATTTATATTCACTTTCACATTAACAGATGGATATTTGTATTCTGAATTCGTAGTACTTGGGCAAGAGAATTTTTCTGTAGGAATTGGTATAATTAATGTGTAAATCTCATTCCTCCTTTATTCTTCAACGATCTAGGGCCGAGATTTTGGTAAATGCGTAGATTACCGTCTTAAATTATTTCGTCGAAAAAATGTTAGTACCTGGAAAAAGTGCGACGTACAGATTTTAGAGTATGGAAATTAATGGCAAATGGTGCAGAAATTTCGTATTTTAAATGTCTTTTAAAGATTTTTATTGTAACATTTACCTGCAAGTTCGATGCTGTGAAGAGACGCTGCCGTAGGCCTAACGTATCGAACGTACAGGTAAATGTTACAATAAAAATCTTTAAAAGACATTTGAAACAGAAAATTTCTGCACCATTTGCCATTAATTTTCACAATCTAAAACTTGTACGTCGCACTTTTCCGAAGTACTAATATTTTTTTGACGAAATAATTTAAAACGCAAATCTACACATTTACCTACTATTTTATTTAATATGAGTTTATATAGCTGAGGTTTTTTTCTAAAATTGAATTAGATACGTAATTATCAGAATGAAAATGCTTATCACAAACAACAGTTGAAGGTAACTTGTCATTTGGAGTAAAATCCTGAAGAGCTATTTCTTTCAGCAATTAGTTCTTTCAGTTACTTTAGGTTCTGATTTGAAGGAAACTCATGGAATGAAAATCCCACGTTTTTCTTCTTAGAAGATGTGCACATCGGCACACAGCAGAAAATGCAGAAAATCCAACCCATTTTGAAAATGGGTTGGATTTTGTTGTGAAAACAACAGTTTGGTTTTAAAACTAGAAGGTTTTTTAAAAGAAACAAGAAAAAAGACGAATATACACAATCCCGCAATTCAAACAACGCAGCAGAAACTGAGGTGTTTATACCTTGGGACGCAGTGCAATCTAACGGCTGAAATCGTCCCTAACGCCTACTGGCCAATCACCAAAAGTCTATTGTCTTCAACGGTAATGTTACATCCTGATAGGATCCAGTTCAGCCTTGTCTAAGAACACGAAAGTTTTCAATTTTTCAGACAATGCCATAACGTCTTTTTGGGCCAGTCCAATCTTCTGCGTTTATGCCCAGCAGTGATTAAGGCTTTGTTTCATTTTAACGCACGCAGCATTTTTGTTTGTTTTAGAGTTTAAAGGTCGAGCGAACAGTTTGTCTTGTAGACAAACTGTTCCCTCGACTAGAACAGTTGCTAAATGAAAAACAAGTCGATTCCCTCTTGCACTCAGTGATGGCTCCCTTCCTTTTCGTTTTGTTTTGGGTTTCTCCTTATTCCTTGCAACATTTTGCACGGCTGCTAAAGATGTTCCGTTTAACTTGGTCGTTTCTCTTTAAGATTTGTTTTGGCTAAGATAAAACAACACTTTTTGGCCTCTTCCTCACGCAACTCTGTACCCTTCAGCATGTTAAGGCAGAATGTAGTAGAAGGCTATACTCTTCTACTGCTGCATTTGCTTGCAATAAAAGGAATGAGGAAGATCTGTATAGTATAAATAGCGTAAGCTGCGTTAGCAAAATTTGCACATGTCGTTCTTTAAGGCTATTTTCTGAATTGTATTTATGATTGTTTTACAGTGAACATTGACTGAATTTCCTATTTTTTAAATTAAGTAATTTTTTCGCCTTCTTTGCTTTCAGATATTGAATACTCATTTCGTAATTAAAATAAAGAAAGCCCGCGCATTTGTTTTGGTTCTACTAACAACCCTTCTGTTCTCCGATCGAAAAATTTCACTATATCTATAATTTATTTACACAGTGTAGTATAAATAATTAAATTTATGTCCGTGTTTGCATGTCTAGATGCTTTGTATGCCATCTTTTGGCTTGTGGGTTGTAATTGCTGACTTGCTCCTCCCCCCATATTCATCTCTGTTTGAAATCATTTCCTTCTGCAGTAACCAAAAGATCTCACGAATCTTACGACTCGGCATTAACTCACGTATTTTTGTCCTCATATGCAAGCTCATATGGCCGGGAAATTATCTACTGTAGGGTGACAAACTGAGTCCGAATATCTCCGAGATGTATCCTAAAATTCTGGAAATGACAAAAGTGATTCACCAATTTAAAAAAATACCACAGAATCACAAACACAAAAAGTGTACTGAACACTGTGTGAAAATCCAGTTCGACTGCGTTTACTGAATAACCCTGATTTGCTTATTCAGAAATGCTATTTACGTCTGTAGTTATACTACGAATTTTTAACTATTCCCAAAGACAGCAATACCAAAAATGTTTATACAAAATTTTTAAAAGGTACTGTTCAACTTAAATTTCAGTTTCCCTTAAACAAAATAAAGGATTTTCTTCCACCAGAGACATTGTCACAGCCCTATAATTTCCTTAAACACTGTTTTGTGTCAGCAAGAAGAAAATGACCTTATATATATACTCTCTTTGCCAAAAACAACGAGGCACCCGCAGAAAGTCGTTCGATTCTAATTAAACTACGCATGATGCAAGTACCTCAGTGCCGAATATACACTGAAGAGCAATTGAATTAAAGACAGCTGGCGTTATACAAATATGACGTTCTGGGCGACCCTCTAAACGGAAACGACATGACGTATGCAGCGATCCGACAATATAAGGAGTGATACGATGGGAATCAGTAAGAGTCGGACGCAATATGTGTAAGATGAAGGATCTAAGCGCATTTGATCGTGGGCAAATTGTCGGGGCCCGACGAATGGGTCACTCCATCTCGGAAGTCGTGCAGGTACTGGGATTTTCACGAGCCACACTGTCACGGGTGCACCGTGAGTACATCGAATCCGGTAAAACCGTCCCTGTAAGGGCCAACTGCCGTGGGCAACAGCGTGTGGATGAGCGGGGTCATCGTCGGCTAGCTCGCATTGTAACAGCGGATAGATGGGTCACAGTGCAAGAAATCGCTCGGCAATTTAACGCTGTTGCACGAAAACGTGTAAGCAGCCACACCATCCAGAACCATCTCCTCGCTATGGGGTACAGAAGCCGTCGTCCCACGAGGGTACCGCTGCTGACCGCACATCACAGGGTGCAAAGATTAGCATGGGTGCGGGAACATCGCCACTGGACCCTAGAATTGTGGAAAAATGTTACCTGGACTGATGAGTCGAGATTCACGTTGGTACATGTGGATAGCAGGATACGAGTACGGCGCAAACCACATGAAGCGATGGATCCTTCTTGCCAGCAGGGTACTCTTCAAGCTGGTGGTGGGGGGCATTCTTGTCTGGGGTCTGTTTACGTGGGCTGAAATGGAATCCTGGTATGTGTGACATCGTCCCTCACAGGTCAGCGTTACCGGGATATCCTGGACGACCATTTGCTCCTGTTTGTGCGTCTTCTACATCCCACTTGGGACCTCATCCTGCAACAAGACAATGCACAGTGCCATCACTCCCGAATTGTATCCGAATGATTGGAAGAACACTCCACCGACGTGACCACGCTTCCTTGGCCAGCTAAGACACCTGACCTCAATCCCATCGAGCACATATGGGATGCCATCGAGAGAGATGTTCGAGGCTCTGACCCCCTCACTCAAATCTTTGTGAACTGTGGGAGCTTGTTCAGGGGTCGTGGATCCGTATGACTTCCCAAAGCTTCCGGTGTCTTGTCGAGTCCATGCCAAGACGAATCGCCGCCGTCATCAGAGCGAAAGGTGGTGCTACACGTTATTAGACAGGTATCTCTAATTCAGTTGCTCTTCAGTGTACAGATTATTAAAAAAATAACGACCAATGACTAAATAGTGGCCGGCAACTCTTTCAAATCGGCCGTTTGAAAGATTACAAACCGCAAAATTTTTTTTTTTTTTGTTTTTAAAGATCTAGGTTAATTTGGGTTTGCTACATTGTGCGTCTGACTGCAAGAACTATCATGGTATTAGCCTGCTGAATGTGCCAGAAAAAGTGTTTGGCAAGGTCGTTATTGAAAAAGTACGGGTCTTACTTCAGAGAAAGTGTGGGATGCTCAGAGTGGTTTTGTGCCTGGTAAAGGCTGCAATAACAAAATGTTTGCGTACGCATGATGACTGAAAAGTTTTTGGCTGTTGGTAAGAAAGGTTTTGCTGCCTTCATAGGTTTAGAGAAAGATTATGACCGAGTAAATAGGGAATGTATTAGATTAATATGGTGTTAGTGGGAATCTACTTAATACTGTAAAACTCATGTATGCAGGCAGTAGAGCTTGTGTACGAGTGAATGGTGTTTTATCAACATTGATTTCCATTGGTGCAGGAGTCAGGCAAGATTGTGTAATGTCTCCATGTCTGTTTAATATATATATGGATACATACATGCGTGATGGCAAGATGGACAATACTGGCTTATATCTTGGAAATATCCGTGTGAGCAGATTGCTGTATGCTGATGACACAATCCTGTTGGCAGAGAGCAAACGTGAGTTGCAGAGTATGTTGTCCCGGATGTACGAAGTTAGTATGAAATTCAAACTGAGTGTAAATAAGGGGAAAATCAAAGTTATGGTTTTTGAGCGAGGAACTGTCAGCACTGAATGCAGGGTATGTCTAAATGGCACTGTGATTGACCAGGTAAATGAGTTTGTATATTTGAGAAGCTTGTTTGACAGAGAGAACAGATTAGATAGCGAAATTAGTAGGCGAGTGAATTCTTCATTGAAAGGAATGGCTGCTTTAGGAGGTTTTCACAGGAATGGTGGTTTCTCGAAAGAGTCCCGAATGGCTGTGTGTGAAAGCGTAGTTGTTTCTACTCTGATGTATGGCAGTGAAACCTGGTTACTACAGAAGAAACATAGGAGTCGTTTGTGTGCTGGACGACAGTCGTTGTTTACTTCGTGCTCATATTTTGTTCCATTTGGGATAATTTCCGAGTCTACAGCTCCTATTTTTGTGTGTGCAGCGTGTGTGAAGGTGCCGTCCTACTTCTGATTCATTTACCAGGTCGGTAAGTGCCCTTTCTGTGTTGCATTTTTCATTTTCCTGCTTTGGTCGAGTTAGCCAAAGCTCGTAATCTTATCGCCATTGCAAATGGCGACTTCCGGGGTAGCGGAGCTTCTATCCTCGCTTCCGGAAGTGACTCTTTATCCCTTTCAGCTGCTCAGCAGCAATCCGCCAATGGAGGGCTTCCTTTGATAAGCCCCTCCTCTCCGCAGCATGACAAAGTTGCCTTGCTCATGGAGTCATCTCCTTCCAATCTGACAAAGAGTGGTGAACCATTGCCTTCCCCTGTGCCTTCTGACGACGCCATGGACGTCACACTTCCACCAGCCACTTCCGCGTCATCACAACGCGCGCCAGGTGTGACGTATGCTGCCGTCACCTCAGGTGCGTCAACTTCTTCTTCTCACCAGCCACCTTCTTCAAAGTGCCCTTATCAGAAGACGTATGGTACAGACCAGATCTACGTGGATGTTCCGACTACTTGCCTACAAGGTAAGCTTCTTCTTGATAAAATCGGGCTGGGTGTATTCTACCGCAGCCTCCCCAACACAAAGCTGACGGCGTACAGCGCTGCCCTTCGACAAATTGTTCCAAAAGAGGCTGTTACTCACGTGGGTAGAAGAACCAGTCAAGTAATTGCTTATCTTGCGACTCCAGCCTTCGCTCTTCGAGTTCTGACCGAAGGCATTTCCATCGGCGATCGCCATCTCCTTGCGACCCCACTCACACAAGCACCTACTACAGTCAGTTTCACCCCTGTTCCTCCGGAAGTATCCGACGACCTATTGCTCTCCGTCGCTCAGAATTATGGACGTACTGTCGGATCGGTCATTACGTACTCCTCCTTTCCGGGAGTCCCTGACGACCATTATCTCTTAGGATTTCGCCGCAACGTACGTGTGATCTTTCCCTCGGAGGAAGCCATGTTACGTGTTCCATCGGTACTCAATGTACGCTGTGACACTCATATTAGGCGCATTGACATCACTGTGGGTACCCTTTGTTCGGTATGTAAGAGCACTGGTCACCCTAGTGCGCTATGCCCTCATCGGGCAGCTACTGCCTCCAAATATTTAGTACAGCCTACTCAACGGTCAACTGGACCCCCGGCATCTTCATCTGGCGCCTCTGACCAGCGGCAATCGAGTTATTCCGAAAGTCTGCATAAAACCGTTGGTCAACGCGTGACTTCGTCGCAAACTTCCACTTCCAACTCAGCTTCTATACTCCAGACATGCCCACAGCAGGAGAATTCTTCGACCGGAGACCAGTTGAACTCTCCTCTGCTTTCTTCATTTACTCCACAGCACCCTTCAGAGCCCTATAATGGGGTCGAAGCGCCTGATGCCTTCACAGTGCCAGACAATCCTGCCTTTAGTCCCGAGCAACAGAGTGTACGCTCGAAGTGTCGTCGGACTACTCGACGTCGCAATAAGAAGACACGCAGATCTCCCACCTTTAAAGGAGGACGTGATCGCTCGGAAAGTCGTTCACTCGCATCTGACGCTTCTAGCATCTCCATCTCCGACTCTGGCGACAGCACACTGGTCCCACTTACTCTAGAGGATTTCATACAGCAATTGGAAGATTCTTCACTATTACAGACACCGATTTCTGGTGCGGAGTTATACTCCTATCTAATCGGTCCTCGTAGTAAAACCGTGTCTCATGATTTTCTCCAATCCTATCTCCCGGAGCTTGCAGCAACTATGACGCAAGTGGCGGTTGTTCGATCTCACCTACAAGCCTTACCATCCACATCGTTCGGCGAAAGCGGTTGTCTCAAGAAAGTCTGCGATCATTTCTCTCGGCTCCAACGAGCCGCTGACAAGCTCCTTGAACCGCCGTCAGACATTTCCGTTCAAGATAACGACACTGAACTGTAGGGGGTTTGGGTCCCCTCTGGCGAACTCGCTTGCTCGTGAGGATCTGCATCACCTCACAGCAGACATTCTTCTGCTCCAAGATACAAATTGCCTGTCTACAACGTCCTTCAATCGATGGCGTACGTGGAACTATCAGTACCACCACGCTTTCCGACACTCTACAATCGGCGGTCTGGCCATCGGCATCCGCACTCAGTTCCGTCAAGTTCTATCTCCAGTGACGGTGCAGATTCTCTGCCGTGACTTGCTTCAGCGCCTTACCTTTGTTCTGGACGAGCGTCGTTATGTCATTTTCAACATCTACGTTCCGTGCACGCGTCAACATCACACCCTCCTTTTCATGGCGCTCCGTTCAGCTCTTCAGTCAACGTTGCCGTCAGATCACGTGTTGATCGGCGGCGATTTTGATTGCACGCTTGACCCTGATCTTGATCGTGCTCCAATTCATAAGGAAACTCGCTTACGTCTTGTATAGCAATTACACTCCCTCATCACGGAGTTTGATCTTCGGGACGTCTTTCGTCAAATTTATCCTACAACGGTCTCCCATACGTGGAGGTCCTCAGCTGCCACCTCGTCATCTTCCGCTAGACGTGACCGTTTCTACGCAACCACTGCCCTTCTGCCCGTGGTCACGGACTGTCAGCATCTACCCACCGCCTCTTCTGACCATTGTGCCGTTGTGGCCACCTTCACCTCTTCCTTCCGTCAACGCTCCTAATATCACCCCTGGACATTAGATACCTCTCTCCTGGATGACCAGGCCTTGTGTTCGAACATCCGGAATCTCCTTCACTCTTATCACCCTGGACTGTCCACTGCTTCCTGTGCACTAAGTTACTGGCTGGATGTCAAGTCACACCTGCTCGACTTTCTCAAGGGCCACTCGTTCACAATTGCCAATCTGCGCACCATGGAAGAACGCAATCTCCGACAAGTTCTCGCCCAGCTTGGAGCCTCTCACCCCCTCTATCCAGCATATTTGGCAGACCTCCGTGCTCTTCTAGAACCTCGAGCCCGGCAGGCCATTTTACGACTTCGTCTCCAGCACTTGTCTCCCGAAGACTGCTCTTTTGAGTTCTTGTCTTCGTTAGAGGAACAGCGCCGTTCTTCTCATCGACTCCGTGTGCTGCGTCTGCCTGACGGGCATGTGGCTTCGGACCCAGATGTGCTTTGTTCCCATGTTCGTCAATACTTCTCCGACAAGTACAGTGATACCCCTCCACCTTCTGCTTCTGCGTGTAATACTTTACTTTCTTCTCTCCCTCAAGTCCCCTCTCACCTCTCCGCTTCTCTTCTGCAGCCTATCTCTCCATCTGAAATTAGGACTGCACTTTCCTCTCTCAATCCCCGAGCCGTCCCTGGTCCTGACGGCCTCCCACTATCATTTTATCTTATCTTTTTACCTTCTCTCCTTCCTTTCATTCTTGCTGCTTACTCTTCTGCCTTTGCCTCTATCTCCCTTCCGAGGGGTTTCACTGTTGCTCACATGGTACTTTTCCCTAAGAAGGGTGACCTCCTTGACCTGGGGAACTGGCGTCCGATTTCACTAATAAATCTTGATTACAAACTGTTCACTAAAATTCTCTCTCGCCGCCTAAATCAAGTTCTTCCGTATCTTCTCTCTTCCGACCAGTCCTACACGGTACCTGGTCGTTCTATCGCTACTAACCTTCACCTCCTTCGTGATCTTCTGTATCTTGCCCGGAATAATTCTGAATCTCTTGCCCTACTAAATTTAGACCAACGTGCAGCTTTTGATAATATCTCCCATTCATATCTGTCAACTACTTTACACGCTTTTGGCTTTCCTTCTGTCTTCGTTATCACTATTCTTGCTCTCTATCGCGACGCCGTCTTTCAGGTCAAGACAGCCGCCTTTCAGGTCAAGACAGCCGCCTTTCTGACAGCACCCATTTCTTTCCGTCGTCACTTTCTGGGCAATTATTTGCTCTGGCGTTTGAGCCTTTCCTACGCACAGTACATCGTGCATTTCTTGCGGCTCTTCCTCATCCCACGGCAAGCACCAGGCACTTCTCTATAACCTACTCCGCCTACGCCGACGACGCGACTTTCTGCATTCGGATGGAATCGCAATTTAAAACCCTCGCTCGTGCATATGCACACTACTCTTCTTGCTCCTCAGCGATGCTCAACACTACCAAGAGTGCCGGCCTGTGGTGTGGTGCCTGGGAGTCCAGAACAGACTCCTCATGGGGCGCCTCCTGGACTGCCTCTTCTCAGAAATTTCTTGGTGTACACCTGGTAGCTCCCATAGCTGCTTGAAACAACACATTTGCTGCTCTTCGTAATCGCCTTGCTCGATCGGCTGCCTTCTGGCGGAAAGCTCAGTTCAGCGCCTCTTACGTCACCCGGGGACGACGTGCTCGTACATATATTCTGTCTCCTTGTCTTCATGTGTGGGCAGCTGCTCGTATGCCAGCTTACTACCTTGCTGAAGTCACACGGATCATTTCTACTATGATCTGGTCAGCTCATCATTGTATACAAGTCTCAACTCTAAGTCGTCCGATCTCCACTGGTGGTATTGCACTCCTGGACGTCCGCCAGTTCTACAAAGCACACCGGATAGTATCCCTTCTGCATCTACTCGGCGAACCAAGATCAGCAGATTCTCTTCTCCGAGACGTGATGATTTCTCCCCGGAACCCTCGATTCAAATTCACAACTTTTCTACTGATGGATCGCTTTTCTCTCCCCCGCTCCCGTCTTTCCCCATTTATTCAGAGGCGCTTTCCTTTCTTCGCTCTCTGCCACTTCTCCGTGCTCCACCCTCTACCACCTCAGAACTTCTAACTGAACCCCTCTTCTACTCCTCTATCCTCCATCCTCCTAACGCACCGTATTTCACTGACCTTTCCTGGCTCCCCGCTGGGATCGTATCCGTCCGAGACTTACTTTCCTCCGATCTAACATGGAAACCCTTTTCCGACCTCTCTCCTTTCCTTCCACGCACCTCTGCCTCTCTTTCACTCTACGATTCTCTCCGCTCCTCGATCATTACTCTTTCTCCTGCTTTCGCTTCTCCGGTTGGCCTCTTTCTCGTTTCTTCCGCTTCTCTTCCCCTTCCTTTTTTTCTTCCTGTTCGTGGCTCATTTCTTCCTATCTCCTGTTTCACTGTCCGTACTCTCTATCGTTTTCTTCTTCAGGATCCATCGCCACCCGCACCCCAGATCATTTCAGGAGTGCCGCCCGCCGCTCTTCCGAGTGTGTGGTCGGCAACAGCTTCACCCATCTCGACACCAGATGAAAGGAATATTCACTGGCTCTTCCTTCACCGCCGCCTGCCAGTGCCAGCCACGTTATTTCGGATGACGCTGGCAGCCGCACCCACCTGCATCTTTTGTTCTGAGCATGCTGGTGTTCTACACATCTACCAGTACTGCCCGGCGATCCTTCCTTTACTGCACCTAGCCTTTACCGTTGCCAAGTGTCTCTGTGCCAAAGAGCTGCCTTTTTCTTCATACAGTACGTTGCTGGTTTTTTGTTCGCCACCGCTGCCTTTATCTGAGCCATGCGCATACATCTTTGTACTCGCAAAGCATGTGATTTACTGCTTCTATCTGCAACTCCGTCATACCTCTAATGTGCCTACGCTCCTTCAAGCAGGAGATACCCTCTGTGCGCAATTCCGCAACCGGCTGACCTCCAGGCTCCGATTGGCGTTTACCGCTTCCAGGGCCACTGACCAGAGCCTGCAGTTCCTGAGTGTATGGTCACCATTACACCGCTGGTTTTCCGGGCCTTCTGCAGACCTACATCTTCTGTTTTGACTTCCATCCTCTACGTCGGGACCTTCCACGCTTTGATCTTTGTGATGAACCCTGGACTGGCTCACCGGACCCGGAGAGTTTCTCCCTAAGCTTGCCAGACTTAGTTCTTCTGTACATTCTTCTTATTCCCATCTCCAGTTTATCTTTTTACTGTTAGTGTTTGCAGTGTATTCACGTGCACTTACTTTGTGGTGCCCTCTTCTGAATAAGTGATCTTTGTAGTGATTTTTTTTTCTGTGTGCCTCACATTGTACCTGTATATTCAATGTTTTTATTTCGTCATATATCTTCTGCTCATTCGTTCGTCATATTGCTCATATAAATTGTACATACACATCCTGTATATTTTTCGCTGTTCATTCTGTACATATACATATTCCTTGGTACTGTGTATGCTCCGTATCGGAGCCGTCCAAGCTCATTCTTTACTGTCTGCATCTTACATATCTCAGTCATGCACTTTTTGTACACATCTGTATATAGTACACATTTCAATTGCATCATTATGTTCTGTGTCATTTGTATTTATATTTTCATTGCATTGTATGTATATCTCACTTGTTGCACATAGTTCGTTCCCTGTTCCTATTTGGCTTCACGCACATCTGTATATACTTCGCCTAAACTGTACATTTATTCAGTCTCACGTACATATTTTCCATTATCACACCCTGCACTGTTGCACTTTTGTTGTATCATCGCTCATCTATCTCAGTAGCATTGTATTATATATACATCTCTCATACTGTAACTTGCGCATTCGCTGTATATATACACCTCTGATACTGTAAATAGCGCACTTCTTGTATACATACTACGGTAATTATGTTTTGTAGTCCGCTCATCTATTTCACTTGCATTGTATATACCCCTTGCATAATGTAAATTGCACACACTTTGTATATAACTGACTCCTATTATTATGATTTCAGGCATTGTAAAGGCACATGCCGCCTACCGCCTTCGTTGCCTGTAAATTTTGCTCAGAATAAAACATTTTGAAAGTTTGTGTGCTGGAGAAATGCGTTACATAAGGGGGGGGTGGGGGTGGAAAGATACGTTCTGATTGTGTGGGGAATGGAGATGTGTTACAGTTGTGTAATAGGAAGCAAAATGTTGTTAGCAAGGTGGAGACTAATATGCTTCGGTGGTTTACCATGTTGAAAGAATGAATGATGAAGTGCTTACTAAAAAAATCATTTTAGCCCAAGTGGCAGGAAGGAAAGGCAGAGAAAGGCCAAGGAAGTCATGGGAGGATCAGATTCAGGAGTGTCACCATGAGGAAAATATTATGAGTATGAAGTAAAGAAGATCTTGTGTACGGCGTGTGATGGATGTCAGTGAAGCCCGAGTTATATGTCAATATCGCTGTAAATGGAGATATTCGATAAGGTAACAGTAGGTAAAAATTATCTGGTAGTTTGTATGTCTTTGTGGAGCTAACCTCTTAAGCGCAGAGAACAGCTTAGTGATGATGAGTGATGATACATTGGGCGTTGATTCTAATGTCAGGCTCAAAGATGGGTGCAAAATATGGTGCTCCTAGGGCGAAGGGTAGCTCAAGTCCCATGAGCATCACTCGTGGCTGCACCCCTGAAAACAGTATCTGATTGCGTTGCTAATTAGCAGCTAGTCCCGCCGAATGGAAACTTTACGAAACGTGGAAGAACTATTTTTAACTCAACATAAAGAGTATGAAAGGAAAAATGAAGTTTTTGTCACTTTCGATCATCTAAGTTAAGTTGATCAGCAAAGCCACCCGGCTATAAGCATCACGCTTCCTGAGTCATTCTTCTTCAGTAGAACTATGTCTCACCAACGCAATTTATCAAAATCTATAACTTGGAGAAAATCAGAAAGCTGGAAACTGGCCAGAAACCGGAGATGGATGGAATGCCCCGAAGTGTCACCAGCACGCCGTGGAGGTGCTACCAAGGAAGTGGAACCGAGTAGTTCGGCCAACATCAACAAAAACACAATGCGACCGCTTTTTGAATTTACGCTCAACATGAACAACCACATAATGCGGCCGCTATTTGAATTTACTGTCTCACAGGAGCCGCCTCCGAAATTCAACTGGACTGTAACGTCTGTTTACTGTGGCTACAAGAAGACACGTATCCACACAGACTAAACACAATCGTCTCCACCAAAAACAGACTATATCCCCGGCGGCTTATAGTGTGCGTGCCCTTCCTGCACCTAACCGGAGAACCAGCAGAGCCTATGCTGAAGACTATAACTTGGTTGGGAATGTGAAAAGTGCTGCTCTGTTCTTTTTCATTGACGAGTCGTAGTTCAGCTTGCAGCACGATGGTCATCAAGTCGTTCTGGTGTGTACGAGGAACACGGAACAATCCAGCCTTCATACAAGAAAGAGATACTTTCAGAGGTGGTGGAATTCTCGTGTTGGTAGGATTATAATAGAGGGTCGTAAAGACCTCTACGCCATCCGAATGAAACTCTGACGGCAGTCGGATATCGACATGAGCTCCCGCGACCTATAGTTTTGCCATATACAGCAGCACTTTGGAATACGTAGTTCTCCCGCGACCTATAGTTTTACCCTATGCAGCAGCAGTTCGGAATACGTTCTTCTTCATGAACAAAAACACACGA
Organism: Macrothele yani; assembly: GCA_039090855.1. Taxonomy (NCBI): domain Eukaryota; kingdom Metazoa; phylum Arthropoda; class Arachnida; order Araneae; family Macrothelidae; genus Macrothele; species Macrothele yani. The sequence continues at coordinate 75,227,825 of CM077007.1, read as the reverse complement.
CCGCATTGAGCCATTGCGCCTGCATAATAGAAAATGTGCTTTAGGAAGAGGGCATCAAGCGTATGTACTTTCTTTCGCACTTACCCATTGAACATGTGCGAGACGCATTGGGAAGACGTGTCGTGTCGTAGCTCTCTTCCCAGGTAGTTTCAGTAGCATGCCCTTTACGAGGAATGACGAATAATCCACAAGAAAGGCTGAATAATCTCTTCCATTTGATGCCTCATCCATATGCTAGAGTTTTGGCGGTCGCTGGTATACACTCCACTAGATATCAGTACGCACCTGTTTACTTCACTTGTTCATGTGAAACTTTACGACCTTGTGTTTTGTGTTGCCACAATATTGCCGTCAGTTGGCTGAGATGTCTTGTGAGTTATCTAATTTGCTATGTTTTATGTTCTGATTGTTCCTTATTAATGTTTTCGATATTAATCATGTGCCCATTCATGTATGGTTGCTACCTCAATATCCCCAAATTCTTTCCGCACATCTTTTATTAAAAAAAGAATGGAGAGAAAGAGTACTCTCGTATTCTTTGTAGACTCCCGTACTTTTTTATAGATATTTATTTTTTGCATCTTGTGAATGCGAAGTAAAATCACTGACTCGAGTGTATACACTTAGTTACGCACAACACATTGCATTTATTCGCGTCACTCACCACACCGAGCCACAGTCAAGTACACAGTAAGCGGAATTAATTCATAACCACAAAAATAAGGTTTATCTATTCCTGATATTCAGTGGTACTTAAGTAGTTGGATTAATGAAGATCACTATCTTAAAACCAACGAAAGAAAATATGTAATTCATGAAATAATATTTTCTAAACTATGGCGGCGGAAATAGTAAGTATTCAACAATGGTTTTGACTATTAACACTTCCGTTGCCCATTTCTTTTAAATCGAAATTTTATGCAATAAATCGAACTGTTTAGTTTTTCAAAAAACAATATATTTTTTTATTGTTGTTATTATTATTCAGATTTCGACGAACGTAAAAAACGACCCTGAGATCGATGACATGTGATGTAGGTACGAGAGTCCATCTGGGCATGCGCAAGCTAAAATCTGACCTCAAAGCAGAAAGAATCTGAATCGTATGGGTGTTAAAAAGAGGGATTGGTAGCTTTTGTTCTAGGATATTTACAGGTTACACCCATTATGTTATACAACATTTTATCATTTTACAGCTCTCGTCAACAACAGGTTACCCCCTTGACGGAGGAGGGGGACGAGAGGAAGGCAAAATTTCGCTACTATGCATTGTTTTGATAGCAACAGAAATGCATTTCCGTGATAGCTTTGATCACATTAGCATCAAGTTATCAGAAATTTACGCAGATTGCCATGAAATGCTGTTACGTTTATGTAAAACGTGATGAATAAAGTTCAGCGATAGGTTAGTAAAATATATTGTTGAGTAACAATGGATTGAACTACGCACTGGTATTTTTGTGTTATTTCCTGGAACAACATTCAAAAATCAAAATTCAACAATGGTGTTGACTATTAACACTTCCGTTGCCCATTTCCTTTGAATCGAATTTTATTTGAACAGCCCTATCCAGAGAGGTCCAGCTCAAGTCTGCTACTCCTATAAGAGATGACGTGAAGGAATTAGCCTCCTACTCCAAACCAAAATCTACCGCCATTCGCGAAACTTTAGATATCATCACCAACAGTAAATCATGCAATGACAACCTCTCGCTCGAGTTGCCACGAGTTTAGAACCAGTTCTTCAAATAATGAAGGCATTTCGTTTTCTTCTATGATTCCGCGTGTACGAGCATGACGCCTCGAGTCTTTGGATGAATAATTACTTAGCGTTTGCTCGTTTATGTCAAGTCCAGTCACCGCGTTCAAATTGTTAAAGCGTTATATTATTCTGTTTGCGGTTTGTAGTCTACCTTCCTTGAGAAAGCCATCTGGTTGATGTGCGAATGCTTGGAAACCTTGATTTGTATTCTACACCAAGAAATTCGGATTACTAATGTAGTTATGCTATTTTAAGTGTGATTGGTGTACAGTTCCTCGTTATTATGAAATTTTATGCATTAAATCGAAATTTTACTTTACTGTTGCCAGGAAAGATGCAAAGCATAAAAAAAGTACGTGATTATATGCATTAATTTATCTTTCAGTCCATTTCTGAGCAGGACATCTTCACAACTACTAGTCCGATTTTCAGCACGTCTTTTGTAAAAAAAGATCGTGCTTCTGTTATCGGTTTGTCGGTCCGTCCGTCAGCCCGTCCGTCCGCCTGTACCCACGGTATCTCTGCAACTATTAGTCCAATTTGAAAAATTCTTTTCGCATTAGGAAGCTTGAAATGTGTGAATGATGATCCTTTATTTCGTTTTTTTTTTACGATGTACAAATTTGCCGCTAGAGGGCGTAAATGCATATGATGTCGAATTCAAAATTACGTTTTGATCCACATATTTGCTTCTAAACATCGGATTTTAAGCATTCTTTTATCTTTCGATTCCATTTATGTCGAAGAGTGTTTTAGATATAGTTTCCTTTTCAAATTATGCATAGATTTTCCGCTAGGGGCGTAAAATTAAATAACATTTTTCACGATAACTCTTCTCCAAAAACTCCGATTTGAATTTTTTCAGCGGATACATCTCCTGATGGAAAATCTTTTGCATATAATTTCGAATTTTTGGTAAAGAATACTTTAGCCACCAGGGGGCGTAAGTGCTAATTTTTGCTTCTAATGTATTTGCCATAAAACCTGAGCTTCTGAAATATCGTTTGAAAAAATTCTTTCGTGGACTGATACCACTCACATCGATAAACCTTTTCGGAATATTTTCTTCCTTAAATATCCCACAGTTTCTCCGCCGGGGGCGTAGATGTATATCCTATTTTTGTCAATATCTCTACTTCTAGCAGTCCGATTTGAAACATTCCTTCTTTGTTGGTTAGTGTTTTCCGTGTGGCATGTTTTTAAAATAATTTCAAAATTTTCAAGTAACTCATAGACTTTCCGCAAGGGGGCGTAAAGGTAAATTGCGTTTCTCCCTATATCTCTGCTTCTAAATCTCCGATTTGAAAAACTCTTTCTGCACCGGATACAGCTCCTGATGGGAAATCGTTTGCACATAGTTTCTATTTTTTGTAAAAAAAAAATGGTTTGGCCACCAGGGGGCATAAATCTTAATTTCCGCTTCTGATATATTTGCAGCAAAATATAAGCTTCTAAATTCTCGATTGAAAAAAACGTCGTCTGTAGACCGATACTACTCGTGTCGAGAAACCTTTTAGAAACATTTTCTTCTTAAAATAGTGCAGGGTTTCTGCGCCAGGAGGCGTAGATGTATATCTTATTTTTGTCAATATCTCGACTTCTATGAGCCCGATTTAAAAAAATCCTTCTTTGTTGGATAGCGTTTCTGGTGTAACCTGTTTTTCCTATAATTTCAAAATTTTCAAGTAATTCATAGATTTTCCGCTAGGGGGCGTAAAACTAAATTGCGTTTTCCCTATACCTCTGCTTCTGAACCTTCGATTTGAAAAATTCTTTCTGCACCGGATACAGCTCCTGATGAGAAATCGTTTGCACATATTTTGTAATTTTTGTAAAAAAAATGGTATAGCCACCAGGTGGCGTAAGTCTTAATTTCCGCTTCTGATGTATTTGCAGCAAAATATGAGCTCCTAAAATCTCGATTAAAAAAAGTTTTTTGTTGGCCGATGCTACTCATGTCGACAAACCTTTTAGGAACACTTTTTTCTTGAAATAATGCATGGTTTTTACGCCTGGGGTCAAAGATGATGTCTTATTTTTGTCAATATATCTACTTCTAAAAGTCCAATTTGAAAAATTCCTTCGTTGTTGGATAGTGTTTCCGATGCGAAATGTTTTTCCTATAAATTCAAAATTTTCACGTAAATGATTTAGATTTTCCGCTAGGGCGCATAAAGGTAAATTGCGTTTTCTGCTCCTAAAACTCCGATTTGAGATAATTCTTCCTGTATCGCATACAAGACCTGATGGGAAATATTTTTCACATAATTTCTAATATTTTGTAAAGAATGGTTTGGCCACCAGGGGTCATAGGTGTCAATTTCTGCTTCTGGTGTATTTGTAGCAAAATCTGGGCTCCTGAAAACTCGACTAATTTTTTTTCTTGGACCGATACTGCTCATATATATAAACGTTTTGCGAATACTTTCTTCCTAAAATAATGCATTGTTTTCCCACCAGTGGACGTAAAGTCACATCTTATTTTTGTCGATAACTCTGTTTCTAAGAATTCTCAAGATTCCGTTTACACCAATATCTGAGGGATTAAAGATCCGATTGAAAAACTTCTTTCTTCCGTCAGATACTATTGCTTTCCATACCGGTTCCGTTGACTTTGAATAGCTTTGACAAATTCAATTTGCGTCAGAACGGATTCAAAAGACGTGCTTATTACACCCGAAAATTCGGTGTCATCTATTTTGTTAAAATCGTTTTTGCGTTGAAATCCCAAAATGCGAGAAAGGTAATTCTTGTTTTTCGGTTCTTTTCCGATGCATGACTTCGCCGCAAGAAGATGTAAATGGAGAATATTGTCAAATGCAAATTCGTTTTATTCATATCATTGTTCCTAAATATTGAAATCAAAAAGTTCGTTCTTCTCTTCAATACCAATTTTAACGAAGACTGTTTTGGACAGTTTTTGAACTAGGGCCGTAAACGTAAGGTGAGTAAATTGCGATATCCTCTATATCTCTGCTTCTGTGAGAGTAATTTGAAAAATCCTTTTTGTGTCGAATCGAGTTCCGGATGAGAAATGCTCTGCATAGAAATCCTAATTTTTAACACTTCTTTTGTAAAAAAAGATCGTGCTTCTGTTATCGGTTTGTCCGTCCGTCCGCCTGTACCTACGATATCTCCGTAACTATTTGTCCGATTTGAAAAATTCTTTTTGCATTGGGAAGATTGAACTATGCAAATGATGATCCTATATTTCGTTTTCTTTACGATGTAAAATTTCGCCGGTAGAGGGCGTAAATGCAGATGATGTCGAATTCAAAAATACGTTTTATTCCATATATTTGCTTCTAAACATCCGATTGAAATTTTTTTTATATCTTTCGATTCCATTTATGTCGAACAGTTTTTAAATATAGTTTCCTTTCAAATTACGCATAGATTTTCCGCTAGGGGGCATAAAAGTAAATTACATTTTCCCCAATAACTCTTCTTCTAAAACTCCGATTTGAATTTCTTTTTCTTCAGCGGATACATCTCCTGATGGAAAATCTTTTGCATATAATTTCAAATTTTTGGTAAAGAATGCTTTGGCCCCCAGGGGGCGTAAGTGCTAATTTTTGCTTCTGATGTATTTGCCATAAAATCGGAGCTTTTAAAATATCGATTGAAAAAATTCTTTCGTGGACTGATGCTACTCACATCGATAAACCTTTTCGGAATATTTTCTTCTTAAAATATTATACAGTTTCTTCGCCAGGGGGTGTAGATGTACATCTTATTTTTGCCAATATCTCTACTTCTGGGAGTCCGATTTAAAAAATTCCTCTTTTGTTGGATAGTGCTTTCCGTGTGACATGTTTTTCATATAATTTCAAAATTTTCAAGTAATTCATAGACTTTCCGCTAGGGGACGTAAATGTAAATTGCGTTTCCCCTATATCTCTGCTTCTAAATCTCCAATTTGAAAACTTCTTTCTGCACCGGATACAGCTCCTGATGGGAAATCGTTTACACATAATTTCTAAGTTTTGTAAGAAAATAGTTTGGCCGCCAGGGGCGTAAATCTTAATTCTGCTTCTGTTGTATTTGCAGCAAAATATGAGCTTCTAAATTCTCGATTGAAAAAAAAGTCGTTTGTTGACCGATACTACTGATGGCGACAAACCTTTTAGAAAAATTTTCTTCTTGAAAAAATGCATGGTTTCTACGCCAGCGGGCGTAGATATATATCATATTTTTGTCAATATCTCTACTTCTAAGAGTACAATTTGAAAAATTCCTTCTTTTTTGGATAGTGTTTCCGATGCGAAATGTTTTTTCTATGAATTTTAAATTTTCAAGTAAATCATAGACTATCTGCTAGGGGACACAAAGGTAAATTGCGTTTTCTGCGTTATTTCTGCCCCTAAAGCTCTGATTTGAAAAATTCTTCCTGTATCGCATACAAGACCTGATGGAAAATAGTTTTCACATAATTTCTAATGCTTGGTAAAGAATGGTTTAGCCACCAGGGTCATAAGTGTTAGTTTCTGCTTCTGAAGTACTTGTTGCAAAATCTGGGCTCCTGAAAACTCGACTAATTTTTTTCTTCGACCGATACCGCTTATATGGATAAACGTTTTGAGAATACTTTCTTCCTGAAATAATGCATGGTTTTACCACCAGGGGACGTAAAGTCACATCTTATTTTTGTCGATATCTCTCTTTCTAAGAGTTCTTAAGCTCACGATTCCGTTTACAGCAATATCTGAGGGATTAAAAACCCGATTGAAAATCTTGTTTCTTTCGTCAGATACTATTGTTTTCCATACTGGTTCCATTGCCTTTGAATAGCTTTGATAAATTTAATTTGCGTCAGAACGGATTCAAAAGACGTGCTTATTACACCCGAAAATTAGGTGTCATCTTTCTTGTTATATTTATGTTTCCAATATCTGCGCCTCTGAAAATTCGATTGAAAACATGCCTTTGTGATCAGAGACCGCTCACCACAGAAAACCTTAGGCTTATATTTTAGGCATAAAAATGCACAGTTTTTCCGCTAGAGAGAGTAGATACAAATCTTATTTTTCTCGGTATCTCAGATTCTAACAGTCCGTTTCGAAGTATTCTTTCTTTGTCTGTTAACAGTGCGCCATGCTTTGCATATAATTTCAAATTTTCCTAAAAGCACACGTTTGCCATTGGAATACATAAGTTTACGTTTCTGTTTAAGCATACTTGCAGCAATATCTTCACATACAAGATCTCGATTGAAAATTCAGTTTTGGGTCAGATACTACTAAAATAATTACAAAAACATTTTAACCGCATTTCCCGCTCAAAATAACGCACTATTTTCCTGCTGGGGCGCACATACTTTATCTGTTTTTTCGGATTATCTCCTTTCAAAAGTCTTAACTACTTTAGCAATGGATACCTTCTTCTTGCAGAACATCCTGAATGCAATCGGGAGTTTTTTGTGTTTCAAAGTTCTGGCGCTGGGTGGTGTTAGTGTGTATTTCTGTTTACAACTGTTCCTCCGATTCTAAATATCCTACTGAAGAAATTATTCTTTTACTGTGTAGAATTCGTTGCAGTAAAGAATGGAAATATTATCCTGTTTAAATAACACACAGTTTCCCGGGAGCAGGCAGCATGTCAAAATTATCTTCTCGCTATCCTGGAGAGGTATTTGGAAAAAAATGTTAAAGATGCATTTGAAAAATCCTTTTGCCTTTCACCATGGAGATATTTTCTATTTTTACATTATTCAAGATTCTTTTGCCAGGGACGTCAGTGTATATTTCTATGTGAAAACGTTTATTCGATTCTAAAAGTCCTTTAGAAAAATTCTTTCTTGGTAGGATATTCTTCATTATGAAGGATATTTTGTCCCCATTTTCTGCATTAAGTAACGCAGAACTTTCCCATTAATGAGCAGCGTAAAATGTATCATGTTTCCTATATAACTCTTCTAACTGTTTGATTTGAAAATCTTTTTGTCTCTGATATCTTCCGGTATGAAACATTTTTGTCTCTGATATTTTCCGCTATGAAAAACATCTTGTACACAGTTGGTTAATATTTTCGTAACACGCTTTAGAACCGCTAGTGCGAATAAGTATGTATTTCTGTTAGTGCATGCTTTACCGATTGTAGAAATCCGGTTAATTTTTTTTTATTTTGACCAGTTGCATTCACAATGAATAACCCCGTTCACATTGCATATTTTAAATTATGCGAAGATTTTCCAGGGATGGCTAGCGTAAATGGTATTTGCTTGTTAAATGGATTTTTAGGTTTTATAAAATTCTGCTTTGAAATATTCTTTCGGTGTCAGAAACGGTTCAAGAGACGTGGTCTGAAAATTCGGTGCCATATTTTTAGTCCATTTTTTGCAAAAAAGATCGTGCTTATGTTATCGGTTTGTCCGTCCATCCTACCGCCTGCGAACACCATATATCTGTAACTATTAATCCGATTTGAAAAATTATTTTTGCGTTGGGAAGTTTGAAATGCCAGAATGATGATTCTTGAATTCCGGTTTTCCCGATGCACAACTTCGCCGCCAGAGGGCGTAAGTGCTGGTGATGTCGAATTTAAAATATATTTTATTACAGACATTTGATTTTAAATATCTGATTGAAAAAAATCTTTCTTCCTTCCGATGTCATTTATAACGAAGATTATTTTAGGTACAGTTTCTTTTTTAAGTAATGCATAAATTTTCCACTAGGGGCCTAAAGGTAAATAGCGTTTTCCCCGATATCTATACTTCTCCACCGCCGATTTGAAAAAAAATTCTGAATCGGAAACAGCTTCTCGTGAGAAATGTTTTGCATATAATTTCTAATTTTTATAAGGAATGGTTTGGCCACCACGGGGCGTAAGTGTTTATTTTTTCTTCCAATGTACTTGTAGCAAAATCTACGCTTCTGAAAACTCGACTGAAAACAAATCTTTCGTGGACCGATACCGCTCACCTCGGAAAACATTTTGAGAACATCTCCTGCTTAAAATAGCGCATAGCTTTCCCGCCTGAGGCGTAGATGTATATCTTAATTTTTCCGATATCTTTGCTTTTAAGAGTCCGATTTGAAAAGTTCTTCTTTGTTAGAAAGCGTTTCCGCTGCGAAATGTTTCCCATATAATTTCAAATTTTTCTCAACTAACAAGTGTGCCATTAGAGAGCGTACGTTTTTGGTTTTTTTTCACAGAAATATCTGCAGCGCTAAAAACCCATTTAAAAAATTCTTTTTCGGTCAGATACTGCTAACTATGAAAATTCTTTATGTATATTTTCTTCCCAAATAATGCACAATTTCGTTGCATAGTGGCTCCAGAGTTTATTTTGTTTTTCTTAATATCTCTGCTTCTAAATGTGAGATTAAAAAATTTATTTTCATACCGGATTCTATTTACCTTGTGTGACACTTTTGGTCAGTATTTGAGGAGTTTTGTTGTTCACAGTTCTGTCGCTATAGGTGGTGTCTGTGTACTTCTGTTTGCAGCTGTATCTCTGCTTCTGAAAACCCTATTGTGAATTTTTTTGTTACTCGATGTGATATATTTAATCGCTGCAATAAAGATGTGGAGCATTTTTCTCTTTAAATAATGCACAGATTCTCGCCTATCGAGCGTAAAGGTCAACACCTTTTTTTTTCGCTATCTCCACTTCCAGAAGACGCATCTGAAAAGTTCTTTGTCCTTAGCGTAGTTTTTCATGAAGATTTCTCCGACTTTCCCATTATGTAAAATTATTCTGCAAGAAAGCGTAGAGTTAGTTATACATCATGCTTCCTTCTATATTTCCTTTTTTTAACTGTTCGATTTGAAAATCTGTTTGTATCCCATACCTTCCTTCTGCTATGAACTTTTTGTGCTCCATTTGTTAATTTTCGTAACATGCTTTTTAGCCGCTGGTGGATGTAAGTGGCTGTTTCTATTTCAGAATGTTTTATCGATTGCAGGTATCCGGTAGATTTTTTTAACCGCTTGCATTGACTTTGAATAAGTGTGATATATTTAATTCGCGTCACAAAGCATTCGAAAGCCGTGCTCATTTACAACCAAAAATTGGATGTCATCTTCTTTATTTGCTTTAACAGTGTAACTACAGCGAACCTACTTACAAGAAATAGTTTCGAAAATTCAAAGTATACGCATAATGAAAGAAAACAATACCATGTTCGCAATTCGAACTTTTAGAAAATAAAATTTCTTTTGTTCACAATACAGAAGTAAAGTTTTCAGCTGAGAAGCCGTGAATGGTCACTTAGCCTAATTTTCTTTGCATCCACCTTCCTCTTTAAAATAGAAACTTATGTGTCCCTTAGACCTAACTCCAAGTCCCTATATTTCATTATCTGTGCTATTCAACTTTCTTCTCTTGTAATATCTTCGGAATTTAAAGTAACACTTCTTTCACTCTTTTATCTGATGCATAGAAAAAATAATGACTCAGTTTACTGCGTAAAGTATACGAAATGCCGAATTTATAAAATCATCACAGGTCATGTGCAGTGCAATTCCAGATGTGCAATTTTGTAATGGAGCACCTTGACATTTTTCAACAGCGATTCAGCTCCAGTGAGCCAGGATGTAATGGTATCTACCTAAATTCAAAGCCTTTCACACAACACATATCCACGTGGACCAATGCAATTTCCACTATTACTACCATACTGTAATCATGAAATAAATACGGGATTACACCGTCCCGCTCCAGGACGATGAAAATTTTCAAGTTTTCGGATATTAGCTGGCTTACCATCCTTGTCACATTTACGCCAAAAATCGGATTGTCATCTTCGGGGTTTATACTGTAATACAAGTCGGATAAAAAGTTATGAAGATAGGAGCATCAGAGGTTTGAAATGGGTAGGTGTATTTCAGCAAATCCAGACTACGGCTTGAAAACAATAATGGCAGAATATAAATACGAAGCTATTCACATGACGGATTTCGTGAAGTTTTTGTTGACCGAAGGTATCTGATACCACTGCTTAGTGTACCTATAAGGAGTGTCATCACTCACAGCAGATGTTTTCCTCCAGTGTGAGGGGTTAAGCAAACGTGAACAGAAATATTTAAGTGCACGTTAATTGTATAAATGATCTTAAACATTTAAAATGTTGAAACTGAATTCGAGCGATATGAAGCATTTTTGAGACTAGCAGAACGTTGACTTCATTTACTGAAAAAATTAAAACAGTTAACTTTATAAACTAAATTCTTATTTCAAGAAAAACTTTTTTTTAATATTTCAAACTGTGTAAACATTATCGAAAATAGAAAAAATAGGGAACATTTCAGCCTGTATTCTTTTTCTTTTGTTTGGATGTGTAAGAACTACCGTGAGCAACTCAGTGGGCTATGTAAGCTGTCTCTGGTTCCAAATTTGTGCCACTGGTTTTGGAAAAGGGGAAGAGCCAGTGCAGTAAGACAAATACGCTATCCATGCTTCACACGGGATCCAAAACGGGAAGGAATTTGAACTAATTATTAAACACGTAATGGGGCGGTCACTACTGCTCAAGTGTGGCTTTTCTGATGCAGCGTTTTCCCCACATCAGGGAGCTGCTCTTGAACCAATAGTGATAAAACTTCTGAAAGTTAAAGTTAATGCCCAGGTCAGGAAATAAAAGGGGGATAAATGCCTGAAATCATGATGAAATTTTCAACAATAATAAAGGAAGCACTTGTAATGTGGAAGAAGATTAGCGGTGCTACGGAGTGGAAAGTCGTTTCGCTCCGGGAAAAAAATATTTCTTTGCATGGGTGTATTTCTCAATTTTTATTTCATTTTTTCTGTAGCCCCATGAAGCTTTTAAGGAGCCAGGAAAAAATATCAGGTATTTGAAAAAAGTGTTTATCGTATAGTACACATTTCTCACATTTAAATTCGGTCTCGTAGAATTGGTGACTTCAAATGATTATATGTCCTGAAATTATGCATGGCTTTTGAAATGTGCTTCCGGACATTTCAAAAGCCATGCATAATTTCAGGACATATAATCATTTGAAGTCACCAATTCTATTGTGTTATTACTTTTGTGTTTCGGGAGAAAAGAAGTGTATTCTTCTATCAGGCACACATATTTCTCGTACGAAAAACAATGGTATTCCTCATTTCTTCCCTTACATAATAGAACTGCTGTGAAACTCAATTTACCTATTCCCCCTTTTTCTAAAAATATGTAATTGTGCATACGCCATCACATTTTTAAATCTTGTTAGATCTACACTTTTTCAATAATACCTTTAACTCAGAATTTTAAAACTTTTATGCTACTTCATTCATTTCCTTAATTTGCTTTCTTTTCTGTTTTGCTATTTCACTATAACGTAGAATGCGCTTTTACTCGTATCAGTTATTTCACTCTCATGCATTTTCATTAAATTTGCGTAACAGCGGCACACTGAAAATGGATAATTCGCTGACTTATTTATTCCAATGCAGCTGTCGTTCTTTTCAGATTTAGAATATATCTTGAAAGGAAAGCGATTCGAAGATCTGGACATGGATCGTTTAAATACAAAGCTCTGGACACTACGAAAAGGGCGTTTCAAAATTGTTTTTCGATTTGAGATTTTACCTGAATAAACAGGAAAAGCTTCACAAAGGCCTTACTTTTAACAATAGCAGGCAGCAGAAAAAATATTTTCCACTGCCTACTATTGTTGATAGCTTCGTACACCTCCTACAAAAAAGACAGTCAATTAAAAAAAAAAGCCCTAGAAATGATTTAAATGCAGTTTATATTGCCCTAGAGTTCGAATTCCTTGGCGGTCCGCCAGTTCGAGACAAAAAAATCAAGCCGGACCACCAAATTCAAAATGAGGGTTGTCTAGTTAACCAGTCCCTTTTTTTCGGTAAAGCCATTTACTTCAGAAAAAAAAGCTAAGGCGTTTTGCGAGGGGATTTTTCCGTAAAGGGAAATCGCAAATTTTTTTCTTTCTTGGGAGATAGCGATTAACTTATAAGTTATTACTATCCTCTCTAAAGTTCAATGAATGAAAATTTAGTTACCTATATACATTGGTAAGGGAAAATCCCTAAGTAACATACGTTTAAATTGAGCAGCCCTAGACAAGCACAAAAAACTACAGATTTGGCAGCCAGCTAAATGTATTGTTGATAAGAACCTCTATTGCTCTGTGGGAATATGGCAAGGAGAGTAGAGTAGCCCTCACTTCAGTGCAAGAGACTTGGGAAGTGCGCTATGAGCATATGTTGCAGGAGCAAACTGAATAAGGAAAGTCAGGTTAAAAAGGAACAACTCCGGGTAATTTTTGTATTTGTGAATGGTTACTAATTAGATTACATTAAGGTGTGACATTATGGCTTCCCGTCTCGACCCTTAACCCCTCCCCCCCCCCCCAAAAAAAAAACGAAAAAAAGAAAAGGGAGACATCTGAATCCAAAAATGTCCGTGATAGAGAACACGATTGTGATCGGCATGTGAACTCCAGAAGGCATTTTTAGTTGATACGATTTGAAAGCAAACAAAATGAGTTGTTCACTTTGTTAAAATTCTAAACTTACTGATAAACAGTTAGAATTTATTACTGAAAATAATAGCTTCAAAATTTATTCCGTCAAGGACAATGCATTAAGTACACACCATAATCAGGTAATAAATTTCAAACGCAACTACTACGCAAACACCTAAAACATCAGAAGCCATCGAAGATGCTACATACTCCTAGTGTGCTACACAAATAGACTGACTAATTTTTTGTACTGCTCACGAATTTGCCGAAACTTTTCAGCCACTCACCGACTTCACACGGCAGCGTTAACTGGATGCTCTGAGAAACGCGGATGTTGGACACACATATTAATACTTAACAGAAAAGGTTTGTAGAAAATGTACTTCATTCGTCTCAAAGGCGTATATAAAACAGTTCGTTTGTAATATTAATGATGCCACATGTTTCTACATAATGGGTGATAATGAAACAACCGACTGAGCTCGACATTATTTATGCTGTGTTTTGTAGCAGAGGTAAGCTTTCAACAAAGTTTTTAAATATATGTTCACTTAATAAGGCCGATTCATGAATTTATTTCAACTTACTCCTAATCCATTTGAAAAGCTTTTGTGTTTGGATGCTGCCTCATCAGCAACAAAGCAAGGCAATAGAACGGGTTCTAGGCAAAAGATTATGGAGGAAGATCCCACAGTGTGAAGCTTCACTGCATAGCACATAGGCTAGAATTAGCCTTTGAATGTACACTAAAAACCTTTGAAGCATATTATAACGAGGTAAAACATCTTTTGTGGCTTTTTAAATTTTATCAAAACAGCACTTCAAATCGGTCTCAGGTGAAAGAAGTGTGCAAGTCTTTAAAAATTAAATAACTAATCCCCACCAGAGTTGGTAAAACCCGATGGCCACTACATCTGGATAAAGCACTGAATATATTTTGAGCCGTTTTTGATGCTCTGAAATTACACGTGGAGGTGGAAAACTGCAATTTGTTATTCAAAACACAACCTGCGTTTGTTGCTGATGAACTGTTAAATCCACGATGTCAAGAACATCCATTTGTTCTTCAGTAGCCTTATCAAAGATAGGCTGCTGGTCACAGAAAGCTTTCCTAAACTTAAAATACCGTCACACCACATTCGTTCATGCATGCACTTCAAATATGTGCAGTTCTGGAAGATCTCAGTTACGTCAAGTAAGTCCCTGAAACAAATTTAAAAATTATGTGTGTTCGAAGGCAAAATTAAAGTGCTATACAAAATGGAAAATGCCGGACAGTAAACATTTCTCCAATTTGTTGATCCTATAATTGAATAATTAAAAGATAGATATCCCAGCATCAGTGGAAACTTAATTTCAGTGAGCATGATCTTATCTTTGTATAAATGACCACTAAAACCATGTCCAGCGATCTTTGGGAAGGAAGAAAGAACAGCACTGATTGACGAATATGAAGATATATTAGAGAAATTTAAAATTCAAACATCTAGTATATCATGAAAGAAATACGGGATTACGCCATATAATACAAATTTTGAACATGACAATCCGCTCCAGGACGATGAAAATTTTCAAGTTTTCGGATATTATCTGACTTAACATCCTTGTCACATTTACGCCAAAAATCGGATTGTGATTGTCATGTTCAAAATTTGTATCTAGTATATAAATTAAATGGATTTCCTTAAACACGTCATTGTATTGTTATGATGTAGAATCCAGTAAATTGCCAGGGAAGGAAATACTCCGAAGAGCCAAACCTCTATAACAACCTGCCTAACATGATGTTGGTCCTCTACGTGCTGCCAAAACAGTTCTTATTTGGCGAAAATTGACCCCACAAGATTTCGAAAAGTGTCTTGTGGCGTCTGGTAACAACACGCCATCCTTTGACTTTTGTAAGTTCCGTGGTTGAGACGCAGCAGATTGGATTTACTTCTTTTCCAACACAAATCACAGATGCTGGATTGGATTGATGTCTGAGAAATTTGAAGGACAGGGAATTCTTCATTTCTTGAACAATTCAGGCAGTATGACATGGCGCATTATCTGCTGAAAGAAAACACTGCCGTTACCTGATCTGCAATGATGTTAAGGTGTGTGCTAGACACCATAGTTTCCTGCATGCGAATCAAATGTACCCACGGATCCCTAGCAGAATATTGCCCAAAGCATTACACTTCCTTCAGCGGCTTGTTTCGTCCCACAGTGCGATGTCAACACTTCTCCAGGTAAATGGTGAGTACGTACCCGAACGTCCACATGGCGCAACAGGAAACAAGATCCATCTGACCAGATGACTTTCTCCCAATCATTCGAGGTACAGTTTGATGTCCTCGTGCCTATTGTAGTCGCTTTTGACGGTAAACCGAGGTTAGCATGGTCACTTGGAGCGGCCAACGGCTACGCTGCCACGTTGTCAGAAGAGCTCGACATGCTGTGCGTTGTGACACATTACCTCCGTCACCAGCATTCAAATTACAGGCGATGTGTGACACAGTATCCCTTCCATTGGCTCGTACCATACTCACCTCTAGCATTGGAGAGCAATGATCGGCCTACACCTGGCAGGCGGTTTGTGGTTTCCCTTCTCGGACCACTTTTTGAAGGATTAACCACGGCTGACCGTGAGCACTCCAGAAACCTTTGCGTCGAAAATGGACCCAGTCGTCCGTCCATTGCAATTTGGCGCTTTGCCAAACTCGCTTAAGTCCTCTACCTTTCCTATTTGAAGAACAAGAATAACACTGATTATCAGAGCTCAGGTATTATTTATACGTTTTTACGAGTTACACACGCGCTGACCAGCACATCTTTATGACCAGCACATCTTTATTTGCATAAAGATGTGCTGGTCAGAATTGTTTGACTCTTGGGGGTAAATCCACGTTATCGAATTGAGTATGGAATTATTCTGGATGCGCATAATTTACAATCAATTTCTTGCACATCAACCGAGTTTGAACGTAGGCACAAAAATATGGTGAATATCAAAACAGACGGGCAAAACAAACTGAACACTGAAACTGCTCCGAACTTTATGAGGGGATTGCTAGATATCTCAGATATTGCACAATTTGATCCACTTCCGGCAGGGTCACAATAGATTCAATCCGGTGAAAAGGCATAAAATGCTCCAGGTAGTACAGCTCTGCAGTTTAACCTAAGCCCAACACTGAGTCACAGTCTTTTAAGAATAGAAGACGGTGGCTCAGTATTGAACCTACGTTAAATTGCAAGGCTGTGCTACATGGGGTTACTTCTAAACCTTACACTCTTGCAAAATACTTACTAAAGATACATCTGACTTTCATTTTTATTAGTTTGCATACACAATTTAATCAGTGTAGAAATATTTTGTAATATTTGAACTATACTCTTTATTTAAATTGATTTAAAGTTCATGCTTACTGTACCTCGCCTTGAAGAAGGGTAATCGAGTTAATACGGTATGCATATTAAATGCATTAACTTTTGTGTGATTTGCGAGCCAGTAAAAATTGGTGCCAACCTTCAACTTCTGCTGTATACTGGTTCGCAAGACCACGAAGTTTTCTTTTTTTTCAAAATTCTTCGACTGTATCGCTCGATGCATTCAGTTCAAGCTTTCAATTATTCTGGGACCACTAACCTACCTTCGTTTTCCCAGTTTCGTTAAAACTTGATCATTGTCTTAGGGCTTTGTTCTTGACTTCTTCATCAGTTCAAGCCAGAGATTACGTATGTCGTACTTTTGTTTGAAATTGCTTTTCTAATTTATATACAGGAATTGAGACGGCAGTGTCAGAATTTCGCTACTGCTCTTCTGGACCACACGAGGAGCTCCTACGAGCTCGAGGTGATGCTCAATTATGATCCAACTGGTCCTGCTTTCGAACATGGTGATCGGATGCACCTGAGTCGCCTCAAGCTTGCCATTAAGTACAAACAGAAAAAGGTAAGTATTTCTAACATGTTGTCAAAGCATTATTGTTCTTATCTCATGGTAATTCTTTAATTTGAAAGACTGGAGAGAGTTCATAAAATACCAGGTCATTCCGATACAGAATCTATCAGTTGCTATACAAAGCACAAGCTCTGACTTTAATAACAGCCAAGGATTTCGGATGTCCCCACATATTTTCACGAATACAAATCCATAAGATAACGCACGATATTTCACATAACTTAAATAACTCTAATAATTTTCAATGCAAGACTGAAATCTTTACACTAGCAATCTCTGAGATTTTATTTAAAGCTCTAGTTGCTACGAACGAACGAGAGACAGGGAGAGAGACGTCTAAATATCAAAACAGAGATACACTGCCGGACAATTGCTAAGGACGGATGACAATAGCAACGATAGCAACCATAAAATGGAAGGCAGAAAAATGTGGAAATTAGCATAAGTGCGGGATACAGTAAGACGTGTGGTGCGTATGCAAATTTTGGATTGCCGAACTTGTTCGTGACGTCATAGCGCTGATAAGAGATATCAAGGATTTGACGCGTATTGACCGTTGTTGTTCAAACGCAAAGTTGAAAGGGAAAGAATCAATTGACGAACTTGCAATTTTCAGTATGTCTTCCCGACATCACCTAGATGATTTTACGCGTGGCCGTATTATTGGCAAGATTGAAGAAGGGCGAAAAATAACAGATGTTGCCAGGGAGTTCGACGTCAGCCACAGTGTTGTTTCAAGGCTTTGGAAATCATTTCAAACAAATGGAGAGTGTAGCAAACGTCACGGGGAAGGTCGTGTTCGCAGTACGACACCTGCAGAAGATCGGTACATAGTGCTATCAACAAAAAGACACCGGCGCAGCACAGCTAGTGAGGTAGCAAATCAGTTTATGGCTGCTACTGGCAAGCGGATCTCCCGAAAAACTGTCACCAGACGTTTGCATGAAGGAGGACTATACGCCCGCTGTCCTGTTGTGCGCACCCCATTGTCCAGATGTCACCGTACCACCCGTTTGCAATGGTGCCATCAACACCTCAATTGGACTGATAACGACTGGTCTGCGGTCCTCTTCTCAGATGAGAGTAGATACAGTCTATCGTCTGATTGTCGACGACAACTGATCTGGCGTAATAGTGGTACTGCATATTGTCCAGCAAACATACAGGAAAGGGACCGATATCCGACATGTAGTGTCATGGTATGGGCTGGCATCATGATCAATGGCCGTACGTCCCTCTATGTGCTTCCAACTGGGACTATGCCTGGCCAACGATACATTAATGATGTTCTGCTACCTCATGTTCGCATGTTCCGTGGTGCTGTCAGTGATAGATTCATTTTCATGGACGACAACGCAACATGTCATCGAACAGTCGCTGTCCAGGAGTGTCTTGAGAGCAAGGATATTCAAAGCCTCGTATGGCCAGCACGTTCTCCAGTTCTGAATCCCATTGAAAACGTGTGGGATGCTTTGGGGAGGAGTCTTGCTGGTCGCCAATGCCCTCCAATAAACAAAGACACCTTCATCCGTGCACTGACAGAGAAATGGGATAAATTACCCCAACAGCTGCTTGATAATGTTGTGCAAAGCATGACACGACGTGTTTAATCTTGCATGGCCCTCCATGGTGGCCATATCCCGTATTGACATCTTACGCCGGAACGCCTGCGGACGGTAATTGCATTTTTTCACGTTTACGTATTCTGCACAAAATGGCCTGTTTGTCCCTTGAACACGTTCCAAAGCCTTCTGGATTTCAGAGCACAATAAGTTGTCTTTCTTGTAATGTCCTGGTATTCTGACATTATTTTATTTCACTTGGCATCCAACCACACTTACTTTTTTGTGCGCTATATAGCCGTTTATGATCCGTCCTTAGCAATTGTCCAGCAGTGTACTACCATAATAGAGCAAATCTATTAACAATGATGTACTAACTAGGAGTCTAGTTATAAAATCCAGAGTTGCCATCTCAACAGCACCCAGTTATTAAAGTAGAATGTCTCATAATATACACCGCTGGCCACCCACAATGCAACACCAAGAAAAACACGAGATAGCAAAGCCATATTTACTGGACACATAACAACAGATACAAAGATGAAACGATTGAGCTTACAAGCCCGTGCGACTTGCGGAACACGCAGACATCAATAGTTCGTGTGGCCCCCATGGCTAGCAATAACAGCCGCTACATGCCGCGGCATCGAACGAAAGAGGCTTTGGATGTGGGCTTAGGGTATGTCGGTCAAGGCTGCTTTCCCACGTTGCCACAGTTCATCAGGCGAAGCCGCGGGTGGTGCTTGCCGGTCCACTCGGTTGCCGATCAGCGACCAGACGTGTTCGATGGGCGACATATCGGGAGAACAGGCTGCCCACGGCAGCAGTGACACCTAGTGGGCCGTGAAGAATTGTTGCACGAAGCGTGCCACGTGTGGGCGCGCATTGTCCTGTTGAAACGTGGCCGCTGGCAGGTCCTGCAGGTAAGGGAGAACTACAGGCTCCAAAACGTCGGAGATGTAGCGGTGGCTGTTGAGTGTACCAACGATGCGTACCAGAGGGATACGGATGTCATATCCAATTCCGTCCCAAACCATAACGCCAGGCGACGGACCGGTATGGCGATGCATAATGCAGGCGTCATACGGTCTCTCGCCGCGGTGCCGTCACACGTGGATCCGACCATCGTGGTGTTGCCGGTAAAAGCGGGATTCGTCGGAGAAAACAATGTCGCGCCATTCCGTAGTCCAGTTGCGGCGTTCAACGGCCCACTGCCGCCGCACTTGCCGGTGGTGTAACGCCAACGGTAATCGGAGCAATGGGTGCCGAGCGGCAAGTCCCTGCTCCTGCAGACGACGTCGAACGGTACGTGCTGACACAGGTTGTTACGCAACACACCCTAATTCCTGCGCTAACGTTTGTGATGCGGCGGTGCGAGCCGTCAATGCCCGCCGTACAACATGCCAGTCTTCTCGTTCGGTGGTGAGCCACGGCTGCGGCAATCGCTCACGTCGGTCCGTCCGTCCCTCTTGCACCCACGGAATCCATATTTGCCTCACTGTGGCTGGATGTCGTCCCACACGGGCGCCGATGTCTCGATACGATAAACCGCTGTCGCGATAAGCCACTTTTCGTCCTCTGTCGAATTGCGAAACGTGCTGGAATGACTGCCGTATTCTGCGATGAGGCATCCGAGGAAGCTTACCACGCACAGGTCCGGCAGTACAACACACTTCCACTACTTGCACCTTGCCTTCTGTGCACCCTTCTTATAGTGCTTCTCGGTGGCGTGCCGGGCGCACATGATTTGCATATGCCCTGTAATGCTAATCGTTTGCATGTCCTATCGCGGGCGACGCATGCTGCGAATTTCAGGTGAATCGAATGCTTCCTTCTTGATGTTGCATTTTGGGTGGACATCAGTGTAGTTCAGTTTATCTTATAGGTTCATCGACCACCATGAACAACTCCGGCGGCTCTATAAGTAGTCGCCCGTCTTAAATTTAAGGTTACTTGTTCTAAAGAAGGAAAGGAGCCAGTACCATAGGACAAAGCACATCACTCAGACCTTATCTAGGACTAGAGTTGGAACCTACTCGGACCGAAACCAGCGCTTTGACCACTGCGACACCGGGGCGGCCTCTCACCGCAGTGACGAAAATCACAGTAGCACGCATGTAGCTATTAAAACAATGACTATAATTCCTAGCCTACTCATGAAAATCATATCTGGAAACACTGCAGCACTCAACTTTCAGAACCCATGCTAGGAAATCATTGTTTTATATTGAACATTGTAATTGCCAACAGAGTAGCATCCAGCCACTGAAAATGATTAAAAACAGGTTCCAAGTCTTTTATATACAGCTAAAATTCTTTCTCTCAACTGAAGTTTAAGAAAAATTGAAGATGACGTAAAGGTAAAATCTTCTCCCTCCACTAAAGTTTAAAAATATTGAAGATGAGAGTTTAAGAAAAATTGAAGATCAGCATTCACACCGCCAATCGCATCGCAATTAATTCATTCAAATCTACGTCGTACAAATTTAATGCACCCCACGTAGCCCAGAGATTAAATGCAAACACATATAGCCTTCCACTTTCTCCTTTTTTGCAGTAACCACTGTGACGTATACTCTAATTTAACTTTCATTTTCAGTTCCTTTTTTCTATGTAAATTTGAGTTCGTTCTCTTTAGCACCTTTCAACCTTAACGTGATATCTTCTCTCACACACCAATACGGTTGGCAACACTTCAGGTCTGTGAGAGTGACCTATGCTTGTAGTCATAAGAACAAGACGAGAGATATATAATGACTAAGCAGTAGCTGTATGTGTGGTGTGCGGGTGAAACACGCTGTGATATGTGTAGGATATCCTAGTATCCCGCTGCATTGAAGTTATGTGATTTCGTAGATAGACAATGTAGTGGTGTTGTCTCAAGTTACTTAAAGTAAAAGTGCTGTGCTGGACTAATAAAAGGAAAGTTTAAGCAAGCGATTCTGCTTTCTGCCTATATTTCGTCTGCCCCTAAAAGCTTTAATTTGAAGTGTGCTATCTGGTGCAACTAGTGCATCACATTTACACTTAGTTCAACATTTTTTCAGCCGGACAATTGAAATTCAGCATAACAACTAATCTCGTATAACGTAAAACGGTTAAGTTATATTGGCGACCGAACAATTTCAAACAAAAGCATAGAGGAAGTCAGAAATGGGCCGCCCCGGTTGCGCAGTGGTTTAAGTTATATTGGTTCCCGAACAATTTCTTTTTAATGATTTAGTGTACCTAGTGGTACAAACATAAAAGCGTTAAGTTATATTGGCGCCCGAACAATTTCAAAAGCATAGAGGAAGTCAGAAATGGGCCGCCCCGGTGGCGCAGTGGTCTAAGTCGATGGCCTCTGATCATTCGTCCGAAAGGGGTCCGGGTTCGAATCCCGGTGAGACATGGATGTTGTGTTTGTCTTACGGCACTGGCTACCTCCCTTCCCTGGAACCAGTGAACCCTAAATTAGGGACGGGCGACTGCTTATAGCCCATTGAGTTGCTCACGGTGGTCGTTAAACCTCCAATCAAAAAAAAAAAAAGAAAAAAAAAAGGTAGAAATGGCTACTGCAAACATTACGGATCCTCTCGGTCTCTTTGACCAACCTAGACGTTATGTTGCGCCTAATAACACTTCAGTGAATACTCCAAGTATTCAGCACTATACTGTACTTAATAATCCTCTTGTACCACTGTACGAGGCCTGCGGTTCAGATTTATCCGCTGGCAGTGAATACGAAAGGTACGAAAATTATGTACCGTGTACGTCAACTGCAGTTTCTCAGCAGCAATTCACCCCCCCCCCCCAAGCAAGAACGAGAAATATTCTCGCTCACTATGCACCCCATGCGGGTTCAATTGTATTCAAGGGAAATGGCGGGTCGCTTAGGTTTCTCGAAGATAACTTCGATTTATATAATATTTCTAAGGATTGTCAAGTGCCTATTACTGGCATATGTTTACAAGACACTGCCAAGGTCTAGTGCCCACAGTGGCATCGGATAAACCAAGGGGGCTCTTATCTTCAATTTAGGGTTGGATTCTTGGAAATATTTCCGTTTGGCACAAAAAGGGAAGGCCTTTCCGCCCCGGTGGCGCAGTGGTCTAAGGCGCTAGCTTATGATCATTCTCCCTAGCTGGGTTCGGGTTTGAAACCCGGTGAGGCATGGATGTTTGTGTTTGTCTTCCTGCACGGGCTCTCACTGTTACTTGTCCAACACTGGTTATCTGTGTACATTGATAATTTAGTATACTATCAAATTCATGTTTGATGTATATTTGTTCACCATGTGTTACATGATCAAAACTGTCTAAATCTGTATAAATTGATCATTTGGCATACTGTAAACCATGTATGATTTATACTTGTTGCTCTGAAATATGTGTATCCTGTTTCTGTCAGCTTGTTTGCCATGTTTGTACCACCTGGTCCAATAAATCATTAAAAAAAAAGAAATCTCCAATAAAAAAAGGGGCGGGGGGCGGTCTTGTTCAAAAGCTGTTTTCCTGGAGACAGCAGGCATCAGTTAGCCCCGTTTCGTTTGCCCTGGAAACAGTTAGGCTTTATAAATTAAGGGATCCGGCTGCAGTCAATTCTGACATCATTGAAACTTTACTACAGCAGCTGGAACCCTTCCTGCAGAATTGTTTTGGAAATTCGACGCCCTGTCACAGTACCCGAGTGCCTGAAACTCATCCGAGATTTTGAGGAACGTCACAGAAATGGGCAGTATTCACAGAACAATCCATTACCTCAAGTTCACGACTACCGCCAACGCCGGCAGGTCCGAGAACCTAAGCATGAAAGACAGAATTATCAGCAGCCTAGGCAGAACTTTCCACCACATGGACAATTTTTCAATCAGCCCGGACAGGCTGCTTATCAATCTAGAGTGGATATTTCTTTTCAGCAGACTAGATATGTGCCGCCGCATCAGCCTGCACCAGAGGTGCGACATCCTAACTTTTCATCTGTGAATCAGAATAGCAGACAAGTTTCTCGTCACTGGGATAATTATTACCCAGTGGAACAAACATATTCTAAACACCGCGCTGGGAACCAGGGAAGGCCTAGAAATACTCATACAGCCTCTCCTGCACGTTATCACAACTCAGCACACGCTGCTGCTTCTGAAAAGAATTTTCAGGATCGACCACGACAATATGCTGATCAATATCATCATCATCATTGTCAACCATTATCAATCCACTGCTGGACGAAGGTCTCCCCAAGTTTCCTCCACAACGGTCTGTCTTGTGCCAGTCTCCTCCATGTCACTCCCGCATATTTACGAATTTCATCCACCCATCTCCCATGTGGTCTTTTTCTGGGTCTTTTCCTGTCCCTTGGAATCCAATCTAAAATCTCGGCTGTCCATCTATGGTCTGTCCTTCTGGCAGTATGTCCAGCCCATTGCCATTTCAGGGATTTAACTCTGATCATGATGTCTTCCACTCTCGTCATTTTTCGGATCCACGAGTTCCTCTTCTTATCTCTCCTGGTTATACCAAGCATGCACCTCTCCATGCTTCTTTGAGTTGTCTGCAGCCTTTGTATGTCTCTTTTAGTTAAGGTCCACGTCTCTGCACCATACGTAAGCACTGGAAGGATGCATTGATCAAACACTTTTCTTTTAAGACATAATGGCATATTGCTCTTGAAAATTATGCTGTTTCTTCCAAAAGCTCTCCAGGCAAGTTTTGTACGCCGATTAATTTCTTCATCAATGTGACCCTCACTTGATATCTGCTGTCCAAGATAAACGTACGTATCTGTTATCTCCAGTTTTTCTCCATCAATCGATAAATCTTCATGTCTTGTAAAAGCATTGAACATCACTTTTGTCTTCTGAAAGTTCATTTTTAATCCCACTTCTTTACTCTTGTCAGCAAGTTCCTGGATCATACTCTGCAGCTCTGATGGGGTAGTTGCAAAAATGACTACGTCATCAGCAAAACGAAGGTGGGTTAGATAATCTCCATTAATCTTTATCCCTTTGTTTTCCCAGTTCAGTGATTGAAAGACATTTTCCAATGTGGCATTAAAAAGCTTCGGAGATATGGTGTCACCTTGTCTCACTCCCTTTCCAATTTTTTATGTGTGTTGTATTTTCAAACAGCCGAATCTTTGCACTTGCATTTTCATAGATGTTATTAATAATATTAATGTATGCATCTTCAATACCGCAGGATTTCAGAGCCGTGGTAACTGCTGATGGTTTCACCGAATCAAAGGCTTTTTCATAATCGATAAAAGCCATGCACAATGGAAGTTCATATTCCATCGCTCTTTCAATTAGTTCTCTCAGTACGTGGATATGATCTATTGTGCTGTAGCCACTCCTGAATCCAGCTTGTTCTCTCGGTTGAGCCATGTCCAGTGTTACCTTCAAGCGGTGTGAAAGAACTTTAGTGAAGATTTTATAAACCACTGATAGGAGGCTGATAGGTCTGTAGTTCCTGAGATCCTCAATGTCACCTTTTTTATGTAGCAGGATCATTGTAGCATTGTTCCAATCCTCAGGAATCTTCCCTTCATTAAGGCATCGAGTAAAAATTTGGGCGAGTACTGTTTCAATTTCTCCACTTGCTTCTTGTATGATGTCTATAGTAATTCCATCTTCTCCTGGAGCTTTCCCCGCTTCATGTTCTTGATTGCATGAGCAACTTCTGCTGGGAGGACTGGAAGAACTCTGGTACCTTTCATGATGTCTGGAGTGCATATATCATCCCTTTCATATAGTTTGGAGTAGAAATCTTTCACTCTTGTCAAAATTTCGCCTCTATTTCTTGTTATAGAACCATCTTCTTTTCTCAGAGCCATAATCTGTTTTCTTCCCTTACTGAGATGTCCCTTTGCTATCTTTAGGCTTTGGTTGTTTTCAATTGCTTTCCTCACTAGCTCACAGTTCAATTTCCTTACGTCTTCAGTGATACTTTTTCGTGCTGTCTTGCATAGCTCTATATATTCCACTTTGGAAGTCACATCTTCTTTAGTTGTCCTCATCTCTCTTCTTTTTTGCATCAACATTTTGGTTTTTCCTGATAATTTGTTTACATGCAACTTGTTCTTAGACCCAGCTAATTTTGTTGCTGTTTCCATAAGAGCTTTGGTTACTTTTCTGTTAACTTCAGAAATATCCACTTCTTCCGATGTTAGGCCTTCTAAAGCAGAGAATCTGTTCTTCAGTTCCAACTTGAAAGTATTATGGTGTTTTTTTTTTTGATCAATATAAACCAGCTTTAAACTTCCGCAGGAGGTAGATGGGCCGACTCTATCTACTTGCATCTCTGGAGACCTCAAACATTTATTCTTAACCATTCAAGCCCTGCAGTTGCCTGATATTCTAATCACTTTAGATCAAGTGGTAGTATCCACAAAGATATATTCCGGATCTGAAATTTCTGGATTAAATTTTGATTAATATGCTGCTACCGTTCCAAATGGTTGTGTCGAGCCCTTGGAGTAATGTCTGCGAGGTGCTGACAATGATATTTTTTCCATCTCTGGCTCAGTTTATTTACCTGTCAAGATTGACAAAGTTCAACTTTCTCACACATTTCTCTTGCTCCGAGGTTTTCCCGTTGATTGTCTTCTGGGCATGAATTTTATTAAAATATTTTAACTTACGCATGAATTTGAACATGGGCTAATCCTAGTGCCTGAGGTTAGTCCTCCCAACACAAAAGAGCCTATTAATTTTTTCCGTTCCTTGCGAGCGAGAGATTGTTACCTGAGCACAAGAGCCAACTTTGTCAGGTTTTAAACAGCCGATCGGAGTTATTTTCAGAAAAGCCAGGTTTCACACAGGTAGTGTATCACATTGATATGGAAGGAGCTAGTCCCCTAGCATGTAAGCCTTGTCCATGTCCCAATCAGAAAAAAAGCTAATTTCCAAAGGCAAAATCTGGACATGCTCCATTAGGGAATCATCAAAACACCATTTAGACCTTGGGCAAAACCTGCTGTTCTTATTTCTAAGAAACAACCTGGAGAGTATCGCTTTGTGGTACATTATAGGAAGGTAAATTTTGTTATTAAAGCTATCAATTACCCATTACCTATAATAAGCGATGTTCTCCAGAATCTGTCATCAACAAACTGGTTAATAACTTTGAACTTAACTAGAGGATATTGGCAGGTCGATGTCCACTCTGATTCAGTGGATAAACGTTGGATTCATTACCCCGTTTAGAGCGTATAAATTATTGAGAATGCTATTTGGGTAGGCATATGCGCCCGCAACCTTCCAGCACTTTATGAACTCAGTCTTACGTCCTGTGCTCGGGCCTAATGTCCATGTCTATCTGGACGACATTATTATTTCCTCCGAGATTTTTCAAGGACATCTGTCTCTGTTGGACTAAGTTTTTGAATTTTTACATAATGCTGGTTTGACAGTGAAACCTGCTAAATGCCAAATTGGACAGGACGACCTGGTATATCTGGGACATAAAATTACTCCCAGTGGACTTTTAACTGATGACTCAAAGGCCAAGCCAATTACTGAATCCCACAGACTTAAATCAACAAAAGAGTTGTTCTTGGGCATGACTGGGTTGTTCTTGGGCATGACTGGGTTGTTCTTGGGCATGACTGGGTGATATCAACAGTTCGTTCCTTGGTCCGC
The DNA here is from genome assembly GCA_039090855.1 of Macrothele yani. NCBI lineage: Eukaryota > Metazoa > Arthropoda > Arachnida > Araneae > Macrothelidae > Macrothele > Macrothele yani. The sequence goes on along the minus strand of CM077007.1, from coordinate 75,200,502 downwards.
TTCTCTATGCCAACCCTTATATGCTTTGAAGCGAAGGTATAGATACTTTATTTGGTCCACGGAGGCAGAGACTGCTTTTACTACTGTAAAACATGATTTAATCTCACCACTTGTGTTAGCCTTTCCTAACCATGCAGAAATGTTTAATATTTACACTGATGCTTCAGGTGTTGGCCTGGGTGCTGTATTATCCCAGCGAGGTCATCTCATTGCATGTGCCCCTAGAACCCTTAACAAAGCAGAACGTAACTACTTTGTTACTGAGCGAGAATGCTTAGCTATTTCGTTTGCAGTTACAAAATTTAAATGCTCTCTCAATCACTTAAATGTTAATGTCATCACGGATCATTCGGCATTACATTATGTGACGTACCTGCTAGCAGGACGCACACGACATAAAGGCAGATAGCAGTCAGAACGTACGTCCGCGTAGCTCAATTGGTAGAATGACTTATTCCGGAATGAGGGGACCCGGGTTCGAGCCCCGGCGTGGACAAAAATGACGGAGAAACTTACTTCGTTATAATGGCCCCCGAACTTTCCGGATGATCCGGCTGTTCAAAATCTAGCAATGGTGTGATGTTCTTTCCGCACCGCGGGATAGGAAAAATAAGAGAATCCCTTCTTCAGCGCTTCGAAAAATAAATGTGTGTGACGTTGCATTCCACACACCAGATTGACTGGGAGTTCTCAAATGCACGTTCTACAGCGGATGGCTGCCCGCAACGACTCATGGTCATGGCTGACCCGTGGGCCATGCTACCGGCCCTCTTTCGGGGGGGGGGGGGGATGGGGCGTACCTGCCAGCAAGACGCGCACGACATAAAGGCAGATAGCAGTCAGAACGAACGTCCGCGTAGCTCAATTTGTAGAGTGACTTATTCCGGAATGAGGGGACCCGGTTTCGAGCCCCGGCGTGGACAAAAATGACGGAGAAATTTACTTCGTTATAAGTACTTAAATACTGCCAAAAATCTTTTCAGTGGACTTCTCAAGTGGACACTTAAACTTCAAGAGTTTAATGTCCAGATTCAGTATCGACCTGGCAAGTCTAACCCACTGCCGGAAGCATTGTCTCGCTGTCCGGTCAGTTCTGGTAGCCAGGAGGATACTGAACCTCCCTACCTATTTCTAATCTCTGAAATCACTTCAAGAGAGGAAATAATTTTTGAGCTGAGAAATGATCCAGACTTTGAGGATTTTTATAATATTTTGCTCGTTGGTTCTTTTGCTCAGAGTTGACCCCCTTTAGCGATTCGTAGTCCAAATTCTGAGATCATCGATGGTATTTTGTATTAAAAAAAATTGTGAATTCGAGAGCTGCTTATCGCCCTTCGATACCTCAGTCTCTCTGCATGGCTCTGTTACATGCATTTCAGGACATTCCCCTTGCCGGCCATTCAGGCATACAAACACTCTTGCTAAACTTCGAGACTTAGCCAACTGGCCCGGCATATACAATAGTATACTGGCATACATTCGTCGCTCTTGTGAGTACTGTCAGAAGCACAATTATGACAACAAACGACCAGCCGGTCAATTTATTTCTAGTTCTAATACTTATGTTTTTGGAACTATATCTAAACATTTATGAGCCCTTATCCATTATGAACTAAAACTAAATCTCGTTATATTTCAGTTGTCCCAGATAACTTTCCTAAATGGGTGGAAGCATTTCCCGTTAAAGCAGCTACTGCTGACGTAATATGTGACACTCTGATACATAATATTTTTACTCGTTTTGGCTGTCCCCGTACCATAGTCCCTGACCACGGGGTTGAGTTCATCTCAGAGTTATTCGAGCGAATGTGTGCGAGGCTCCATATTAAACACAAATTCATCAGCCCATATCACTCTCAGGCCAAATCGGCTGAGTGTGTTAATCAAACTTTATTAAAAAGATCTCAACTTTCATTGGCAATAATCATGAGCGTTGGGACGAGCATGTTGAACTGTTTTGCTTCGCCTTGCGCTCATCTTTTCATGAGACTGCGTGGCTTACGCCAGTTGAACTTTTTCTCGGTCGTACGATTCGCACCACCTTTGAAAATGTAACATGCATTGCGGATGAAATTAACCAGCGACCAACACCTGAGTCTGTTAAACAACTGGCCGAAAAGACACACACTGCTATCATTCTAGCTCAGTAAAATCAATCTCTACACTATAATGCAAAAAGGAGAGAACCAGGTTTCGCAGTTGGGGATCATGTGTTGTTTGAAACGCATTTTCAATCCTCCGTTGCACATACGTTTGTGAGAAAATTTGCACCCTTATATGAAGGCTCCTTTGAATTGGTGGAATTGTACAATATTAATGTGGTAGTAAAAAAGCCAAATAACTCCTTAAAATCTGCCCATGTGAAGCAATGTAGAAAATTTTATGTTCGAGATGTTGCTTCAATTATAGACCCTAAGCCTCGTAGGAATTCTCATGCAGAAGATGGGACTCCTTCACAAGCTTGTACTGTTGATGGTGAAGTTATTGACCCACACCTGTCCTGTCCAATTCCCTACCTTCGTCTGAGCAGGTCTTTCCTTCCACTTCTTTTCATGATTTTCATTCTGACATTCTGCCATTCACTAGTGGTGCTCCAATCATTTCTACTCCTTCATCCCTGCCTTTTCGAGATGCGAGATATCATCTTCTAGCACTTCCAGTTTCTCTGCGTATTCTCGTCATGTGCAACTTGGTTCATTTTCATCTGCTTCTCACAAATCAATTACTCCTTTTACTTCTTCCCGCATGGCGCCTCCGTTTAGTCCAGTGTCTAAAACATTAAAAAGATGAATTCATGACATTTCCTCTTGTTCAGATAGCTCTCTTTATCTCTCTCTCTCTCTCTCAGATCATGTTTCGGATGAGAGACCTCTACAAAATTTACAGGTAAAGAAAACAAAACAAAAACCCGCTGTTCTTCGCTTCAAAAAAAAAAAAAAAAAAAGAAGAAGGAGATGTGACGTATACTCTAATTTAACTTTCATTTTTAGTTCCTTTTTCTATGTAAATTTGAGTTCGTTCTCTTTAGCGTCTTTCAACCTTAACGTGATGTCTTGTCTCTCACACGAATACGGTTGGTAACACTTGAGATCTGTGACAGTGACCTGTGCTTGTTGTGATAAGAAGGAGACGAGAAATATATAATGACTAAGCAGCAACTGTGTGTGTGGTGTGCGGGTGAAACTCGCTGCGATATGTGTGGGATGTCCTATGTCCCAGTATCCTGCTGTATTAAGTTATGTGATTTCGTAAATACACGGCGTAGTGGTGTTGTCTCAAGTTACTTAAAGTAAAAGTGCCGAGTTGGACTAATGAAAGAAAAGTTTGCGTAAGTGATTCTGCTTTCTCTCTATGTTTCATCTGGCTCTAAAAGCCTTAATTTGAAGTGCGCTATCCGGTATAACTAGTGCATCACATTTACCTTTAGTTTAACTTTTTTCAGCCGGACATATTGGAACTTAGCATAAGAACAAATCTTGCATAACGTAAAACGGTTACGTTATACCACTTAAAAATGACGTTCATTTCACTCGACAGTTATGAAATTAACAATAGTTCCTTTCCTTGGTGGGCTAAAGCAAAACCGACGATTTGTTTTCCCTTAAATCCTTTTTCACTTCTTCATTTGATGCGATTTTGATAGATATGGTAAAAGTGAGTAGAGGGAACACGAAAAATAAGCCACCTCACAAAAAGTTACAAGTATAAAAGAAGAAATTTTGCAATTTCGTGGACTTCGCAAATTTCTTCTTATTTAGTCGCACTACTGTAAACAAACTGGGTGTAGATTAAATTATCTCTTTGAATTGTTCTATTTTCTCACAAGTAATCTTTAAAATTCGAAGGAGTTTCTGACTATTCGCACAAAAAAATAAGAACTTTAAAATGATGTACAGGGTGTCTATAAATAACGTATACAACTTCAGTATGCTATTAAAAAAAATACGATAGAAAAAACTTACTTTAAACGTCAAGAGACGTGGCAAATGTTAAAGTTTGTTAAGTCAGGTGATAAATGACGCCGGGTGTCTCATGCAATGAAAAATCTCGTCAAACAGAGAGTACAAAAGATCTTCCCCAGTGGAGAAAGCAGTGTGTGTGTGTGTGTGTTTTGGTTTGCGGATTCAAAATTTCTTGCAACGGTTCAGCGTAAGTTGAGAACGGAGTATAAAAAACAGCCGCCGACACGACGGAGCATCGAAAATTGAGTAAATAAATTCAAAGTAACAGGAAGTGTCTTGAAAGGCAAAAGCACAGGAAGACCTTCGATTTCGGACGGAAAGGTGGAAGACGTGCGTAATGCTTATCTAAGGAGCCAGAAGAAGTCAATCTGCATCGCCCCTCGTGAACTCGAAATACCGCGAGCAACGGTTCACAAGGTCCTGCCTAAACGTCTCCGCCTATATGCATATAAAGTGCAGTTCGCTAAACCTTCGACCAAATGATCAATCACGTCGAAAAGCTTTTGCGGTAGACATGTTTAATCGCATTGACGAAGACCCCACACTCCTTTCACGGATCTGTTTCAGCGATAAGTCGACATTTCATGTTTCTGGCACAGTGAATAAACAGAACTACTGAATCTGGAGCACAGAAAACCCCCATGTGATCGTAGCACACGAGAGACAGTCTGAAGGTTAATGTCTGGGTTGGCCTAATGGAAGACAGAGTGATAGAGCCTTTTTTCTTCGCTGAACCAACCGTTACTGGCATAACGTACCTGGAAATGTTAGAACAATTTGCAATTCCACAACTCCAGGATATTCAAGACATCATTTACCAGCAAGATAGAGAGCCTTTTCATTGGTCTTTGGATGTACGTCGATCTTTAGACTACCACTTTTCAGGGCGTTGGATTAGACGTTGGGGTCCGACAGCAGTGCCACCTCGTTCTCCTGATATTACCCACGCGACGTTTTTCTTTGGGGTTTTAATAAGGACATTGCGTAAAAGAAAAAGGTTACATCTATCAATGAGCACAAAGAACACATTACTTCAGCCTTCTTACTTTTTACACCTGACATTCTGCAGCGTACGTGGGTGGAACTGGACTGTCGTTTAGACATCCTGCGAGCAACCAACGGAGCCCACGTCGAGACCTAACCAACGGAGCCCACGTCGAGACCTACTGACATTAAAAAAACGTTCACAGTTACCATGTGTTTGGTCATTAGGAGTAAGTTGTTATTTATTGTAGTTTTTTTCAACAGCATACAAAAGTTGTATACTTCATTTATAGACACCCTGTATAACACCATAGGGCGTAACTTTTACAGTATATACACTATCTACTAAGAAGAAATTGGACACCTGTGATAGCAAAGGAAAACGAAGTATATTCACCTTCAATAGTTGGTGGAGCCTCCACGAGCGGCGATTACAGCTGCGACTCTCCGGGGCATACACTCAACCAGGCGTTTTACGACAGCTAGCGGTATTTTCTTCCACTCTGCTTGGAGAAGACAGGTCAGTTCCTTCACCGATTTCGGACAGTGTGGGGGAACCCCTTAAGTCAACGCTCCAACTCGTCTCAGAGGTGCTCGATAGGGTTAAAGTCCGGGCTCTGCGTACGCCAGTTCATTCGATTAACCCCATTGTCACCATACCAAGCATTGGTGGACCTCGCAACATGAGAGGTAGCATTGTCATCCTGAAAGTAACATGGGCCCACCTCGTAAAACTGCCACAACGTAAGAAGCTCATGGTCATCCAAAATGATGCAGTTGGTCTCGGCGTTGAGTCTACCAGGAATTGCGACCAAGGTTCCAGTGCCATACCAGGAGAAACACCCCCATAGCATAATTCCACCGACGCTGAACTTCACAGTTGGCACAATACATTTCGGCAGGAGGCGTTATCCAGACAGACGTCAAACCCAGACCCTGCCATCCGATTGGTAGAGGGTGAACCTTGATTCGTCGCTCCATAGAACCTATTTCCACTGTTCAACGTTCCACTGTTGACGTTACTTGCACCACGTTAGCCGAGCAGCGCTATTGGACTTGGTGATCAAAGGCTTGTGGGCGGCACCACGTCCATGATAACCGAGCAGATTGGCTTCTTAACGGATGGTATTCATCGAAAGAACACTCCCGGATGCCTGTTGAAACTCCTCGCGGATGTGGCCTACCAATTTGGTGCGGTTCTTCCGAATTTCTCTGGCCTGCACCCGTCGGTCTCTAACTTCCAGTTTTGTGGGTCTGCCAAGTCAGGGCGCATTCCGACAGTCACATTTCATCTTCCACTTGCCAATCACGTAGGCCACTGTCGATTTTGGGTTTTGGCAACTCGTTGGATATGTCACGTATGTGTAGCGTAACAGTCTTTTCAAATTCTACGCTGCTTTAACACATCAATATACTAAGAAAGAGTTCTTAAATGAAAGAAACCCTTAACGGCCAGACGAAACAACAGAAGTCAACTTACGGAAAGGATTTATTCAGGCTGTAGAAAACACATCGTAATATGGCATACTGCAGTTAACGCTCCACACACCACACATTATCACAACAGTCCTATCAATAATCAGTTTACAACCCAACGCTCATCAATAGTTCAATAAACATTCATAGAAACCTTTCTGTATGATATCAAATCTTCATTTTATACCTCGTGATAAATACTTTGTCACAATAGGTGTGGAGAACACTCATCAATATACATATAAGTAAAAAAAAATAATATTCATATAGTAGTTAAAAAAACATATATATATATATATATATATATATATATATACATATAGTAGTAAAAAAAACTGCGTATGGCAGGAAAAAAAACTACCACATTTTTAACGTGGTTAATTTACACATTCGTCCACTCCTGATAACTTCTCAGGGAAGACAAAACATTTAAACTAAGTTAAGTGAATATTGTAATATAGTTTAAATTCAGTTAGTTGGAAAAAAAACTGCACTTGCAGAAAAAAATTCAACATCAACTCAACAAGTGTCAAGCACTCAAAATGGTTAGAAATGGAACATCAACACAAAAACCGTTAACTGAGCACTTGGCGGCCAGGGCCGACTTCGAACTACTCCCATGCATTCGCACATCGGATTTTGAGATGGGATAGTGGAAACCCTGGAAAACCCTATCCTGGGAGTGAAATCTTTATAAAATTTACAAAGGCAATGCTGATTTTCATGTTATGCCGAAAAGATAACATGCACAAAATGAATTGACAAACATTTTTGTAATAAAAAAAAATTAATGTGGCACAAAACAAAAAAACAAAACAAAAAACATTACATACTGACAAGATGATAAGATATGATATATATTCGTTCTCAAAGTATGAGAAAAACGTTCTGTGATAGTTTGAGTGCAGCAAAGTTCAAATAAATAGCCTTTATAAGGCAAAGTTCTGTGATTTTTGATTGTCCTCACATTTTGTGATAAAAGTTGCGTGTTTTTTTTTTCTTAAGGACCGAAAAGTTCAAATAAATGGTCTTTATAGGTATCAAAGTTCTGTGACATTTTGGGTATAAGGAAAGACTAGCGTAGTCTTCACAAAGCAAATCTCAATATAGTAAAAAGTTCTTTTGAGTTTGAAGGTCAATAAAAAAATCTTTAACAGTACCTGTTGCTTGCAAAGAATACCCGTGTGCGGACACGCTTATGTTGTTGTCGGGGCGACAACGGCACTCTCGAAGCTTCCCGCTTTGCAGGCTGAGGTTGCAAGTCACTGGATCGTCGGCATGTGTCAGGAATTTCCGCGGACAACGCAAGCTGACCAGAAGAGGCAGGGTCATCAGGCTATAGCAAGGAAGTCTCAGGCTGGAGCGAAGAGGTCTCAGGCTGGAGCGAAGAGGTCTCAGGCTGGAGCGAAGAGGTCCGAAGAGGTCTCAGGCTGGAGCGAAGAGGTAGCAAGCTGGCTTGGAGACGAACCCGGAATCTCAGAGGGGTAAAGATCCGGTCGTTTCTTTGGTGGTCGAAGAAGCGGTGAAAAACCAGAAGGGCGCTTCCGTGAACAAAGACGAACGGTGGAGGAAGGTATAGGCTCCGTCCGTCCCGAGCGAAGATTCCAAGGACGAAAACCTGGCGGATGCTAATGTTGGACTCTATGTCTGGATTGTAGCCCAACACTAGAAGTTGCACTAGGAGAGTGTGGAACAGGAGGAGAAAATTCAGGCGGCGGACGCTTTGTAGGTTTAAATGGCACAGATGGCGAAAGTGGACGTTTTTGCCCTATTGTAGATTGATCAAATGTTCCTAAAGTAGGCTGCTGCTCAGCAGAAACAGAAGGAAAGATTGTTTTTCTTGGAGACTGAAGAACCTCGACAATATTGTCCGATGATTTAGATTCAGCAAGAGGCACGACTCTTTTAGGCACAGAAGAGATGGAACTACCTGATGATGAAATGTCAGTTCTCGTTCGTTTTAAGTTTTTTGATTTAAAACCAAAGGGAGGCACTATGCCTGAAGTAAATGGAGCGATTGGAGTAGAAGAAGCAGATGAAAAAGAACCTCGTTGCACACGACAAGAATATCCAGAGGAACTGGAAGCACTAGAACTCTCGTCTTTTGAGAAGGCAGGAGACGGAGGAGTTGAAATAATGACAGCACCCCGAGTGAATAGAATAATGTCAGAATGTGAATCGTTAAAAGTAGAAGCAAAGACCCGCTCAGACGAAGGTAGCGAATCGGACAGGACAGGGGTGGGGTCAATAATTTCATCATCAACTATACATACTTGTGAAGTAACACCCTCTGCCTGAGGATTCCTACTAGATTTAGGGTTAATAAATGTATCAGTGCTTCTAATAACCCATTTTCTACATTGCCGCACATGGGCAGAATGTAGGGAGCCATCTGGCTTCCTTAATATGACATTATTATTGTGCAATTCCACCAATTCAAAGGGGCCTTTATATAAAGGTGCAATTTTTTTCACAAAGGTGTGTGCAACGGAGGATTGGAAATGAGTTTTCAATAAGACCAGATCTCCAACCGAGATATCTGGTTCTCTCCGTTTCGCATTATAGTGCCTAGCTTGGCTTAACTGAGCTCGACTGATAGCAGTTCGTGCCTTATGCGCAAGTAGTTTTACAGCATCAGGTGTTGGTCTTTGGTTGATTTTATCGATAATGCCAGTTAAATTCTCAAAAGGGGTGCTGATTTTGCTCCGTAGAAAAAGTTCAGCGGGCGTAAGCCGCGTTGATTCATGAAATGATGAGCAAAGGGCAAAACAAAACATTTCAACGTGTTCGTCCCAACGCTCATGATTATTGCCAATGAAGGTTGATATCATCTTTAGTAAGGTTCTATTCACACGCTCAGCCGGATTGGCTTGAGGGTGATATGGACTGATAAATTTATGTTTGATTTAAGCCTCGCACACATTTGCTCAAATAACTCCGAAATGAACTGAACCTCGTGGTCCGAGACTACATTACGAGGACAGCCAAATCGAGCAAAAACATTATGTATTAAAGTATCACATATTAGATCAGCCGTAGCTGCTTTAATGGGGAATGCTTCCACCCATTTAGAAATATTATCTGTAACAACTAAAATATAACGAGATTTAGTTTTAGTTGATAATGGATAAGGGCCCAATAAATCTATAGAGATAGTTTCAAATACCTAATTATTTGAATTACAAATAAGGTGACCGGCTGGTCGTTTATTATCATAATTGTACTTTTGACAGTACTCACATGAGCGAATGTATGCGAGTATACTATTGTACATGCCCGGCCAGTAGGCTCCGTCTCGAAGTTTAGTACGAGTTTTTCGTATGCCTAAATTGCCGACAAGAGGAATATCATGAAATTCAAATAGTAAGGTCATGCGGAGAGACTGAGGTATCGTAGGGTGGTACTCAGCTCTCGAGTTTACAAACTTTTTATAATACAAAATACCATCGATAATCTCATAATTTTGACTACGACCCGCTAAAGAAGGTTCACTTGGAGCAGAAGAACCAGCGAGTAAGAAATTATATATTTCCCCAAAATCTGGATCATTCGGCAGCTCAGAAATTATTTTCTCCCTTGAAGTTATTTCCGAAAGAAGAAATAGGGAGGAAGGTTCAGTATCCGCCTGGGCACCAGAACTGACCGGACAGCGAGACAGTGCGTCAGGCAGTTGGTTTGATTTACCAGGGCGATACTGAATTTGAACATTATATTCCTGAAGTCGAAGTGTCCATTTTAACAATCTTCGAGACAGATTCTTTGCTGTGGTTAAATATTGTAATGCCGAATGATCCGTAATGACATTGACAGTTAAATGATTGAGATAGCATTTAAATTTGGTGACAGCAAATAAAATAGCTAAGCATTCTCGCTCAGTAGCAGAGTAATTACGTTCTGCTTTATTAAGAATTCGAGAGGCATATGCAATAGAATGCCCTCGTTGAGATAGGACAGCTTCTAGACCAACACCTGATGCATTGGTAAAAATGTTAAATATTTCTGCATGGTTAGGAAAGGCTAACACAGGTGGCGAAACCAAGGCATGTTTAAGAGCATTAAAGACAGTCTCTGCCTCCGTGGACCAAACAAAGTGTTTATATTTTCGTTTCAAGGCAAATAAAGGTTCGCATAGAGTAGCTTACCCCGGAACGAACTGTTGGTACCACCGGTCATGCCCAACAATCGCGACAATTCTTTCGCCGACTTATGCCTTGGAAAGTTTGAAATTGGCTTGACCTTTGAGTCGTCAGTTAGAAGACCTTTAGGGGTAATTTTCAATCCGAGATATACTAGTTCGTCCCGGCCAATTTGACATTTGCTAGGCTTTAAAGTCAAACCTGCATTATGTAGCAGTTCGAAAACTTGGTCTAACAGAGACAGATGCTGTTCAAAAGTATCAGAAGAGACGATAATATCGTCCAGATAGACATGGACATTTGACCCGAGCACAGGACGTAAGACTGAATCCATTAAGCGCTGAAACGTTGCAGGAGCATATGCCAAACCAAAGGGCATTTGTAGAAACTGCTCCAAACGGGAAATAAATCCAGGTTTTTCTACAGAATCTGGGTGGACAGCAACCTGCCAATAGCCACTAGCTAAATCCAAAGTTGATAGCCAGTTTGTTGACGATAAGTCCTGGAGAATATCGCTAATTATAGGCAATGGGTAATTGATGACTTTAGTTACCGCATTGAGTTTACGATAGTCTATTACGAGGCGATACTCTCCAGATTGTTCTTTTGGAACAAGAAAAGCAGGTGCAGCCGAAGGGCTAAGTGATTCTTTAAATATCCCCAAATGGAACATGTCCTGAATTTGTTTTTGGAATTCAGCTTTCTTCTGGTTCGGACATGGATAAGGTTTACATGCAATGGGATTAGCCCCTTCTGTATCAATGGTATGATACACCACCTGTGTAAACCCTGGTTTATTAGAAAATAACCCTGGTCTGCTGTGTAAAACCTGAACAAGTTCGCTTTTATGTTCAGGCAATAATCTGTCACTGGCAAGAACTGCAGAAAAATCAATTTGCTCTTCTGGGATGGGAAGACTAATATCAAGCATTAAGTATAGGCCGTGTTCGAAATCAAGTGTGAGCTTAAACATTTTAATGAAATCCACCCCCAGAAGGCAATACACGGGTAACTCTTTGATTAAAAAGAAAGTATAAGAAACTTGAACTTTGCCAATCTTGACAGGTAAATGAACTGATCCAGAGATTGCAAAAACATTATTGTCGGTACCTCGCAGACATTGCTGGGAGGGCTCGACACAAGCATTTGGAAGGTAGCAGCACAGAAATCAAAATTTAATGCCGATATGTCAGATCCAGAATCAATTTAAGTCAACACCACCACTTTGCCCAAGGTCACAAGAATATCAGGCAAAAGCCGAGCTTGAATAGTTAACAAGAGAGATTTGAGGTCTTCAGAAAAACGAGGAGATAGACTCGACCCATCTACCTCCTGTTGAAGTTTAAATTGTCGTGAAACTGATATGAATATCGTGATTGATTTTGGAAATGTGGCGAACCACCAGAACGTGCTGAATTGTAGTAACGTGCAGAAGAGGCAGCATTATTATCATTAGGCTTGCCTTGCCCCCCAGCACGGTGTTTTGGATATGTCTTGTCAACAGGGTAGTAATTATCCCGGGGACGAGAAAGTTGGGTATCCTGATTCCCATAATGGCCAGGATGTCACACCTCTGGTGCCCGACGATGCGGTGGCACGTATCTAGACTGCTGATAGGCGTTTCTAGATTGATTGAAAAATTGTCCTTGATGAATGTTCTGTTTTGGCTGCTGGTATCTATTGTTTTGAATATGAGGTTCATGGTACTGCGTAGGTTGGCGGTACGCTTGAACCTGTGAAGATTGCCCTTTGCTGTGGCGTTCTTCATAGACTCGAACGAGATTCAGGCACTCATGAATGGAGACAGGACGTCGAACTTCCAGATAATCCTGCAGAAAGGGATCCAGCTGCTGTAACAACGTGCCACAAATGTCAGACTCAACTGCAGCGGGATCCCATAATTTGTAAACTCCAACTGTTTCCAGGGCGAACGAGACCGGGCTATCTGACGCTCGCTGTCGCCTGGAAAACAGTTGTTGTGCAAGGCCAGCCTTATTGGTGCCAAAAGGAAAGACATCCAAAACGTCAGCTCGAAATTGCTGATAGGAGCCCTCTGGGTTCATACGACGCCACTGTCTGTACCAGACCTTGGCCGTGTCTTGCAAACATGTGCCAGCAATAGGTATCTGACAGCCTTCAGGAACATTATAAAGGTCAAAATGATCGTCCAGGTCCTCCAGAAACCTAAGCGAACCGCCGTTTCCCCTGAATACAATAAAACCCGCATGGGGTACGCAATGAGCAAGCATTTTGCTACTTCTCACGGGGGGGGGGGGTTGTAAATATTTATTGAGGCACTGCGGTCGAAGTACGCGGTACATAAGCTTCGTACCTTGCGTATTCGCTGTCTGGTAAGTCAGAACCGCAGGCCTGGTATAGAGCGCTTGGTGAGTTATTAGGAACTCTATAACGCTGAGTACGTAAATTGTCTGCTGTAGAATTATGAGCCTCATCATTTCTATAGCAGACGATAGGATCCGTTAACTTAGCCATTTTTCGTGACTTCTATGAATATCTTCCTGTTCGGGCGCCAATGTAGCGTAAAAGTCTTTTCGACTTCTACGCTGTTTTAACACATCAATATACTAAGAAACAGTTCCTAAATGAAAGAAAACCTTAACGGCCAGACGAAACAACAGAAGTCAACTTACGGAAAAGCTTTATTCAGGCTGTAGAAAACACATCGTAATATGGCATACTGCAGTAAACGCTCCACACACCATACATTATCACAACAGGCCTATCAGTAATCAGTTTAGAACCCAACGCTCGTAATAATCGCTCTCTTACAACGTTATCTAGCAACAGATCAGTCGTCGTTTTTATCTCTTGCTCTTATCATGATCAGGCATACGTCACGTGCATTCAACCTCAATAGTGTTGCCAAACGTATTCGTTTGAGAGAAAAGATATTTCCTTAAGTGTGAAGAATACTGAGGATAAACTCAAGATTTACATAGGGAAAGAAACTAAAAAAGGAAAGTTAATCTAGAATATACGTCACATATGGATCGGCCATTTCTGTGATACCTGACGATTACACCTTTCTCGAAATCAGAGAGCTCCGATCTGCGTGGCATCTTGCATGCGACTGGTTGCGTTGTTAATTCTGACACGATATGTAACGGCGGCGGCCGTGACGTGTATCAGGACCGCATATATCGTCGATTGTAGGGGTGTCCAATTACTTGTTGGTAGATAGTGTATCTTAGACCAAAATTTGCCTATCCCCCTCCATAACACCCTTGCGATTTAACTTTTCTCTTTATCTTGAGATCAGATTTTAGCTTGCGTATGCGCAGATAGACTTTTGTAGGTTACATCCCATTTCATCAGTGTCAGAGTCGTTTCCTACGTTCGTCTAAATCTGAATAGTATATAATAATAATAAAAGTAAATATTGCTTTTAAGAAACTAAACAGATGAAATACTTACTGTTGCCGCTGTCATAGCTTAGAAAATATTTACTTTTATGACTCTGATATATTTTTCATTGGTTTTACGATAGCATTAATTTTCTTCATTGGTTTTACGATAGCATTAATTTTCTTCATTGGTTTTACGATAGCATTAATTTTCTTCATTGGATTTACAATAACATTCATTAATCCATCTACCTAAGTACCCCTCAATGTCAGGAATTAGTAAACCTTAGTGTTTGCTGTTGTGATTTAATTCCACTTAAAATATGCAGGACTGTTTACAAAGTGATATTTCAGAAGCATACATATAATGATAAATGATATTTACATTGATAATAATGATCTATACAAATAAAACCAATAATCACATTAAAGTACTATAGCATCGATTACTACACAGATCAACTGTAACAGGGCACACAATTGAAATCCACATGATTCTCATAAGTTAGAGATAGTTACATGAGGGGAAATAGAATTAAACGACAAGTGATATGCGATCATCCGTGACATTAAACTACGGAGATATGGTAGACCAAATTCTTGGAAACCATTCTAATGTTCTAGAGCGAAGTGCTTCAGAATATTCGGTTTGAAGACGTGCACGTAATTTGTTGCAAAAGAAAGAAAGTAGTCGTTGCTGTGCTGTAGCCATTGATAAAAACCAGACATCACAAGCATAAAGGCAATGACGAAGATTAATTGTCTGCCTAATTAATACGAACAGAAAATCGCGAACTTGAGAAGTATGAGAACCGTAAGGCGTCTTCGGTGTGAGAAACGGATAATCAGAAAAAGCGTGTCTGCTTGAACCAATCCGACCAAGGATGGTTATAAAAAATCAAAAAGAGCAGAAAGAACAGGACATAAAAGAAGCATGTGGTCAGTGTCTTAAGGGCCGTGCCGAAAAATCAATCAGAGGAGGTGAGTAAATTGATTTGATGTAGTGATGTTGGAACGAAAAGCCGTCGGTGAAAGAAAAGCCATTGGATATCAAATTCCTTTGGAAAACTGAGTGGAACATCAAGCGATCTCCAAGTCGAAATTAATACATTGGAGGAAATGGATGGAATGTGGCAGGGTGACTCATTTTGTGGGCGAAAAAATCGGTATAGAAGTTTAGATGTCACAGAATGTAGAAGTACTGGCTGGTGGGAAATTTCGGTCGAACATGGGAGCAGGAGAGGAGGTGGTGACATTCTGACAAGTCCTATAGAAGTAACGAGATCCGGAAAAAGAGACCGAAGAATATTTTTCAGAGATGAATATTGTGCAGTAGTTTCTGAAGAGAGGGTCAAGAGAGGGTCAAGAGAGGAGAGAGGTCAGAGAGTGGTTTTAAAGTGAAATCATCAAATACCAATTGAGCAACAGAAACAATGCCTGCGGGTATCCAAGTTGGGAAGAAAAAGTAATATTGTCCAGAGAGTTGTAATAAAAAGAATAAAAGAGTGCTTCTAACAAAAGATCAGGAGTGGAAGAGGGAAAATTTCGTTGATGATGCAAATTTCAAAAAAGAGGAAACTTGAATATTTGAGGAAAAATGACGTAGAATAATTGGATACATACGAATAAAGACGGCGAATGTCAACGAAGGATTTCTAGATGAGATGCATACATCGAGAAGAAGCCATGAAGTACTGCATGAAGATAGAAAACGTTGTATGAAATTGATGAGACATCGAGCTCATGAGCAGATACGAATATCCAGAAGATTCGCCCTTCCGGGGTGACGAGGTAGAGTAAAAACTTCAGAACAAAACCAATGTTTGTGAATCCAAACTAAATCAACGAGAGTACGTGAGATATCGGCGAGAACACTTGTAAGGATGGGATGAGTAGGCCAAGAATGATAACACAGGGAAAAAAGAAAAGATTTGGCAAATTCATCACGTCCATAATATGAAGTAAAGAACTTAATTCTTGACCAAAATGCAGCAGAACTTTGAAGCTTTTGGAAAAGTGGCTACTTAGCATTCGTAGCAGCAGATGCTTTTCCGAAGTGGATACTAAGAAGGCGTTGCAAATTTAATGTCCAATCGACACCCGAGGGGGAATCCGAGCGACCTGTCCACTTTCCCCACCATAGACCTGTGGTTTTCTTCGTATTCAAAGCATGTCACGCTGTAGCATGTTGTTGATATAAAGTGATATAAAGTCAAAATTTACTGGAGATCGGATAAAAACTGTAAGATCGTCGGCATAAGCTGTGAAGAAATAATATGATGTTTTGTGCTAGAAACTTGAAGAGGGAGGCAAGAAACAAAATTCTTGAGGATGGATATTAGGAGAGCCTCGAAAACAATCGTCAATATTTGTCCGGAGAGTCGCCCTTACAAAACAGAGTAGAGGCTGTTAACAAGAGTTCGTACGAACTTGAGCAAAATCATTGGAATAGAGGGAAATGAGAGCAAAAGAAAATTTTTGTGGAAAACCAGGGAGCCTAAACAAGAGAAGGGTACATATGACTAATATTGTCAAACGCACCTTTCTGGTCAAGACTGAAAAGCCTGAGTGGTTCTTTAAGAAAGCCGGCAAGATGAAAAAGATATGGTATAACATTGATGTTAAACAAAATACTTCGACCAGGAATGGAATAAGTCTGATCTTCTTGAACAATTGACGTAAGAACAGGATTTAGCAGCCGACGAGAAAGGATCTTTGCATAAATTTTGTAGTAAAGGTCCAATAAACTGATGGGACGCCAGTGAGATAAGTCGAAAAGATCACCCTTTTTTTGGGGAATAGAAAAAATATCGCAACGGTTAATTCAGATGGAACAGTGGATGAACAAAAAAGACAACAACCTGAAAAAAGCTAAAAGGATGGGTAACAAAGAGGGTGCAAAATGACGGTAAAACTTAGCAACAAGACGATCGCAGCCTGGAAAAGCTTGAAGATTAAAAGTCTTTAATGCAGTTAGAACTTCAACAAGAATAATTAGGGAAAGAAGAGTATCTCATTGATATGAACTAACTTGTGCAAGTTGAGACAAGAGCTCTATTACAGAGTAAGGTGGAGGGTCATAAGATCGAAAATGTTGAGGAAAGAAATTCCGAACGTAAGAACAAAGAGTCATGGTGTCATTTGAGATAACTCCTTTCGGCAAACGGAGATAGGTAAAATTATTTGCATTTCGTCGAGAAGTTTCTATAAAGAGAAAGTTTTCGTACGGACGATCAAGGGAACAAGTTGTTAAACGTTTGGGTCTATAAAGAGTCTGTTGTGCTATATAGATCCGAGGAGGCTATGTAAGTAGTTCAGCTTGATATATAAGACACTCAGGTGAAGAGCAGTCAGTCATCTTTAGTAGACATTGTAAATTGTCAATTTTCATTGAATCAATGGAACGAGCAGTAAATGAGTACTGTCAAGCAGTTAAGATAATCTCTGTTTTCGTCATAAGTCATAGATCAACCGCTGACGATATATTAGGTAGTTTAAGTAAGGAATCCAAAAGAATGGATTGAATCTGTGCACTGAAGATAGATTCGTCCAGTAGTGTATCATCAAATGTCCATGTTCTCAAAAGTTGACGAGATGATGTAAAAAGAGCAAGAACTACTTCCACAATGCAATTATCCGAAGATGAAGTAGGATGAATGTCAACAGAACAGAGACGAGTAGCGAGATCTCGAGAGATATAAAATATGTCTAGGCGAGCTACAGAAGTGGACGAAGCAGCAACTGAACGTCGTGTAAAAACTTTCATTGTAGGATACAAGAAAAAAACTCATCTACAAGATTGGCAGAGGAAGTCACATCACGAAGAGTACACACAAGTGAAGTTCTCCAATCAAGCGCCTCATTTCTATCGAGGAAATAATGAAATGTACAATTAAAATCACCTCCAATGACAACTGTATCGGTGGGGGCGAGATTTAGCAACAGGTTATTGAGTCGGGAGATAAGTTCTAAAGCAGGTGTTGATTAACAAGTGCGCCACTCCGGTGGCGCAGTAGTCTAAGCTCTGGCTTATGACCATTCGTCCGAGATGTGTCCAGGTTCGAATATCGGTGAATCATGGATGTTGTGTTTGTCTTAGGGCACTGGCTCTTTTCCTTCTCTGGAATCAGTGACCCTAAAATAGGGACGGGCGACTGCTTATAACACATTGAGCTGCTCACGGTGGTCGTTAAATTTTCAATAAAAAAAATTGACAAGGGGTATAAATATTAAATAAGTGAATAGCAACATTATAAATTGTAACGTATGTATATTCTAGTTTTACCTATCCTTTTGAGTTTCTTTGCATTTGGGTTCGTTTTCTTAAACATTATCAAACCTTAACGTCATGTCTTTTCCCTCAAACGAGAATGACGTTGGCAAAAATCTGAGGTCGGATAGAGAGTGACGTATGTGTGTCCTGATAAGAACGTTAGATAAAAATGCTATGCAGCGGTTGCTTTGAGGGATGGATGTTATTGATGACAGTGCTAATAGACGTTCTGTTGATTGTTGTTACACTGTGATTTGATGTTAAATTGCTGCTATTGTATTGAGTACTCTAATGAACCGGATATCAGTGTGGAGTAAACAACATGCAAGCAGAATACACTTATTTGTAAGAAGAAATATTCATCTCTTTCTTGAATGTCTATGGGTATCTATTAATAGAACATTGACTTTAGTACACATAACGTAAATACTGACGTTAAGGACTAAGTCCTACAGTTACAACGAAAGACAATTACGTTATGTTGGCGCCCGAACTCTCTTGTGGACCGCACCATGTTTTTCGCAGAAAATTTCTATTATGACGCAGCAAGAAGTGCAATATTCGAGCAGGCGTGTAATACGCCCTTGCCGGCATCTGTGGACAATATCAGACGCCAGCAGCTTTATGAAGTTTGTGGCTCCAATCTTTCACTTGATGATGTCAATGGGTTTGCATACCATCCCAAGTAGCAATTAATGTCGGTCCGATGTCGGCTAAATATCAGGGAGGATAACTTTTTGCAATATCGGTCCGATATCTGTAGCTGATATCGGTTCAATATCTGTAGCCGATATCGGACCGATATTGCAAAAAGTTATCATCCCTGATATTTAGCAGATATCGGTTATATCAGTTCCCGACATGGAGCCGATATCGGTTAGATGATAGTTATATCTATAAGTATAACTTTCATCTAACCAATATTGGCTGTTTGTCGGATTTAATACAACCGATACTTAGCCAATATTATCTGAATACTTGGGAGGATAACCTTTTTTGTCCTGAATTGAAAACTGTAGATTTTACGAAAATTTTGTGGGGGGGGCTCTAACCCCTGTGCCCCGAACTGTTCTGAAAACCGTCTACCATCTAAGTTAGAGTACCCTGAGATAGTACACCAAACTTAGTGGTTCTAAATTGAAAACTGTAGATTTTACGACATTTTTATGAGGGGGGCTCTTCCCTCCCCCGGCTCAAACACCTTCCAAATACCTTCTAACGTCTAAGTTAGAGTACCATGAGATAGTATACCAGATTTGGTGGTTCTGAACTGAAAACAGTAGTTTTTAAGAAAATTTTGTATGTGGGGGCTCTGACCCCCGGGCCTTGACCCGTTCCAAAAACGGTCTACCATCTAAGTTAGACGGCAGACTTGCTGGTTCTAAAATTTTCAATTTAGAACCAGCAAGTACCATGAGATAGTATACCAAATCTGGTGGTTCTAAATTGAAAACTGTAGATTTTACGAATTTTTTTATGAGGGGGGATCTGACCCCCGGGCTCCAACCCCTTCCAAAAACCGTCTAGCGTCTAAGTTGGAGTTTCATGATACCAAATTTGATGGTTCTGAAATGAAAACTAGATTTTACGAAAATTTTTATGGGGGGGGGCTCCGACCTCCCGGGCCTTGACCCGTTCCAAAAACCTACAACCGTCTACGTTAGTGTACCATGAGATAGTATACCAGATTTGGTGGTTCTGAATTGAAAACTGTAGATTTTACGAAAAATGTTTATATGGGGGGCTCTGACCAACCGGACCCTGACCCCTTCCAAACACCGTCTGCCGTCTAATATTTTTAGTGCCAAAGAAAAAGCGTAATATTCCTATCCTGTCTGAGTGTCCAAACCTTATAAATTTGATCAGGGCTAAAGACATTCGAAATCGTAAGTTTTCCTGCATTCGTTTTGTATGTAACCAAACTCTGGAAACGCGACGAATTGACGTAGTCGACGAATTGACGCTCGACGAATCGTCGTGGTCGACGAATTGACGCTCGACGAATCGTCGTGGTCGACGAATTGACCCTCGACGAATCGTCGTGGTCGACGAATTGACGCGCGACGAATTGTCACAGTCGACGAATTGACGCGCGACGAATTGACGCAGGCGACGAATTGACGCAGTTGGCGAATTGACGTACGCGACGAATTGACGTATAACCGGATTGATGGAGATGTTTAATATACAGTATGACGTGAACGAGTGGAGGCTCTTTATTGACTCGTCAAAAAGAAGCCTCAAAGCAGTGCTATTGCATAATGGCAGCAAGTATGCTTCAGTGCCATTAGGGCATTCTGTGTACCTGAAAGAATGTTACGAGAATTTAGCCTTGATTCTCACCAAATTGAAATATAAAGATATTGGATGGACGATATGCGGTGATCTAAAAGTGCTTTCCATGCTTTTTGGATGGACGATATGCGGTGATCTAAAAGTGCTTTCCATGCTTTTTGGATGGACGATATGCGGTGATCTAAAAGTGCTTTCCATGCTTTTTGGATGGACGATATGCGGTGATCTAAAAGTGCTTTCCATGCTTTTTGGATGGACGATATGCGGTGATCTAAAAGTGCTTTCCATGCTTTTTGGATGGACGATATGCGGTGATCTAAAAGTGCTTTCCATGCTTTTTGGACAAAAAGCAGGATACACCAAGTACCCTTGCTTCTTGTGTGAATGGGACAGTCGGGATCAGGGCAATCACTGGATCAAAAAGGAGTGGCCGCATAGGAAAGCATTAAAACCTGGAAACCAAAATGTAGTAATGGAAAGTTTGCTTGATCCCAGTAAAGACCTCTTGCCTCCACTTCACATCAAGCTTGGCTTGATGAAACAATTTGTTAAGGCTCTATCAAAAGAAGGAGAGTGCTTTAAATACCTTGGCAACAAGTTTCCAGGACTGTCGGAAGCAAAACTAAAGGAAGGTGTTTTCGTAGGTCCAGATGTTCGGAAACTTTTTACAGATGAAGTGTTTGAAAGAAAAATGGTTTTGAGTGAAAAAGAGGCCTGGGGAGCTTTTAAGGAAGTAGTCAAAAAATTCCTCGGAAACTTTAAGGACCCCAACTATAAATGTATCGTGGAAAACATGTTAAGGAAATTCAAAGACTTGGGTTGTTCGAGGAGTTTGAAAGTGCATTTTTTAAAATCGCATTTGGACTACTTTCCCGAAAATCTTGGTGCTGTTAGTGAAGAACAGGGAGAAAGATTTCACCAAGATATCAAGGAGATGGAGCGTAGATACCAAGGTAGGAGGAACCTCAATATGATGGCGGACTACTGTTGGATGCTGCCCAGAGAAGACCTGCATACTGCCTACAAGAGACAAAGTGCCAAAAGGAGCTTTCAGGGGGAAAGGAAAAGACAGCATAAGGACCCATGAATACCAGGATGTATTAACAATGGTAACTGCTCTTATTAATATAATTTAGCAAATCATTTCCAATAGTTTGATAAATAATAAATTTGTAAATAAAACACTTAAAAATATTTTGAAAAAACCTACTTTTCGCCAGAATATGTAAAATAGGCTTTCTTCCCCATATATTCAAGCTCATTTTGTTAAACATCCTTACGTGATTGAGAAAAATGGATGCCATATTTGAAATCAGCGCACCAAACAATATAAAAATCAGTCATTACATTGCAAACACTTTTTCATGACTCAAATTTTGTAGGCCTGTGTTATTTTTTCTGGCATACAGCAGCTTGTATCATGCGAATGATAATTAATCTATGCATTTTCAAATTTTCCTGATGTGCATTTTCCCCGTTAGATGACTCAAGTGCATGTTCCTGGTTAAAACGATAACACTGCTTTAGAAAATCCAGCAGAAGTTATTCCTGTACCATGGGGCAGCTGCAACGATGAACAAAACTTTCCAAATGTTTGCTTTACTTTTCTGATTTATAATCTACACACTAGATAGTTTGAATGACAGCATAAATATGCACTTATGTTTGCTACGATAACTTTGCTTATTTGAAACTAGATCGCAGAAAATATTCTTTCATAGAATGTCTGTAACCTCAAGAATTTCAACGATCTTTTAGCTCTTTCTCAAGCATATTTTTTTCTAGGAAGCGTTCGCAAATTTAAATGAAAAAATCTCTTCTAGTCTGATATGTGTGGCCATGATCAATCTTATTTAAGCATTTCCCCGTTTATTGAATGTACAATTACTCACTAAAGAAGTATTTGTATCTGACACGATACAAATATTTCTTTAACGATAAACCTGCTACTTAAAACCGATCTGTAAAACCGCGTTTTCATCAGGCAGCTGCGAGAATGACCTAGATCCTTCATATTTGTATTTTACGGTTTTCCTAACGCACAAATTTCTTTCCAGATAAGTACACGAAAGCAAAAGGATGAGGAGTCAAAGAAGTCCTAATTTCTAGATTCTGTGGGTTAAACACTTTATTAGCGTCCCTTGAAAACCTTTGAATACTGAATTTGATTTTTTTTTACAAAAATATATATTATCACCCACTGTAATTCAGATTCTTGACGCTGGAAAACAAGTATCTCCAGGTGCACGAATGTTTCACATACGTTTAGTACTGTTATGCTATGCCGTCTGTGGTAAGCATGATAAAACGAATGTTTCACATACGTTTTGTGCTGTTATGCTTGTTCCTTTTACTCTTTCGGATGACAAATATTTTTGTTTTTGTTTCAGTTCTGTGCTCATTCCAATGTTCAACAACTCTTGGCTTCAATATGGTATGAGGGTCTACCTGGATTTCGACGCAAGAACATTCTGCTTCAGATGATCGAGATCCTGAGGATAGGATTGCTCTTCCCTGTCTTCTGCATCGGTTACATCATTGCTCCGAAATGTTATTTGGGTCGAAAGCTCAGGAAACCCTTCATAAAATTCATCTGCCATTCAGCTTCCTATATCATCTTCTTATGTAAGCTACTATCTCTAAGTCAGCTATTTAAAGTGCTGAAAATATTTTTGTTATACTGAGATCATGAATCTCTAAAGTCGTCGAAAATTTGGCGCAAATCATTTATTAGAAAACCTAAGTACATCAAATATTTTTTGACGAAATGACTTTCTATGACTCTAAAGCCTTCATTACTCAAAAAAAGTTACTTGATCTACAAGCGTTTTAGATAAAACTCCTCGCAAATTTCTCCAATGCAGAAAATCATTGATAAATACACAGTTGACGTGGACCAGGAACATAAAATAGAAGTCATCGCTCTTTCCACGTTTCATAAGTGAGTCACGGAAAAATTCTCATCGGCCGCCACCAGGAATCGAACCCTGGTTCTTCCAGTTACGCACCGGATATGCTTCCACTGCACCACAGCGGCCTCGAAATTCTCCAGACTCACAAACGACAGCTGCCAAACCACATGGCAGGGTTGCTTCTTTGGAGCCCCGCACGTTTGTGTGTCTGGAGAGTTTCGAGGTCGCTGTGGTGCAGTGGAAGCATATCCGGCGCGTAACTGGAAGACCCTGGGTTTGATTCCCGGTTGGGAATTTTTTCCGTGACTCACTTACAAACGTGGAAAGAGCGGTGACTTCTATTTAAAGAAAATCATTGAACAAAAAATTCGTAAAAAAAGGGTCTTTTTTAGCAGCTGATCACATCACTGGAAGGTTCATCAATGTTTCGCAAGACAGAACATTCTTTACATTGTAGGGGGTATTCTTATAAAAAATAATGCCAAAATTTTATTTTACTTCGTTCAACATTTGTTTACACTTCTTTAAGGGGCAGACTTCAAAAAGTTACAATTATGATTTTAATTTTGAACTGCATAAAATTAAAATTTTATAATGAAATAAGATTTTGAAAATTTTCTAAAAGATGATGTTTTGATTAGGTAATATTACCAAATGATTCCATTGTACAAAATAAAACAATACTCTATTCAAGAAGCGTTAATGAAAGGAAAAGTGTGGTGACTCTTGTCCCGATACATATCAGATGCCATTAATATTTACGCACCATGCTGATGTGCTGATAATAGAGTATTGTTAATGATCTCTTAACAAATATAACAGTGTTATTATTGTAGTGCGTAAAAAA
Source organism: Macrothele yani (assembly GCA_039090855.1). Taxonomy (NCBI): domain Eukaryota; kingdom Metazoa; phylum Arthropoda; class Arachnida; order Araneae; family Macrothelidae; genus Macrothele; species Macrothele yani. The sequence goes on along the minus strand of CM077007.1, from coordinate 75,176,252 downwards.
AGTGTATGATAATATTAGGCTCCTAAGCGCTGAAGAAATTTACGAAGTCAACTTCGGGAACCTAAAACCTGGAAAATACGATTTATATTCAGTCACCGCAAGCTCTTTGTTGAAAACGAAAATCTAAAATGTGTTAAAAAGGCTTTGCAACCATTTCTTTTAATTCATGGACTGCACTAGAACGTAATTTATTTACCACACTTATGAAATCTTATTTTATATGCATGCTCAATAAATTTTCCTGCCTGTGGAAATAATTTTGCTTTTCTTTTCTGATCATGACCATTGTTATTTTCTCACGGATGAATAACTGTGAATCCTACAGCAAGTGACTATGCAAGAGAACAACAAAGTGTTTGTGTAATTTCTTTTTTCTAAAGCATTTGGCTAACATGTGACAGCTGCCAAAAATGTCCTTTGCGTCAGTACTTTGCAGCCTTAGATGGCATACTTACTAAACACCACGTCTTCCTCCTGTGTAGGTATATAGCCCTGAGTACTCATATACATATCTTTCAGTAATGCAATGAAACACGGAATTATTTTGATTTGGCTCTCATTTTCCTCTGTCCATGTTATTTGTCCTTCTCCTCGGGGTTTAATCACCACCATGAGCAACTCAGTGGGCTACAAGCAGTCGCCCATCCTAAATTGGGTTCTCTAGTTAAAAAAAGGGACAGTCCAAGCCAGCGTCATAGGAAAAGCTGTTCATCCCTTGACTTCAAACCGTGCGTGCCCATCTCAGACGAATGATCAGAAGCAAGCGCCCCAGACCATTTGGCCACGCGGACGGATACCCTGTATTTTCAATGCGGTTTTTCCATCTACAGGGAAATATTATTCAGAATATATCAAAATTCAACTCTGTTATTCTTCTGATGATACATAGGCAAATACAGTATGTTTGTATAGACATTTCGATTCACTTCGATTCATATAAAGAGCGTTCAAAGAAAAAATTTAGCAATTTGAAAATGAATAAAAAACGCTAGTTTTTGATCATGTAAGGAGGCTATAACATAAAAATATATATAGGAAATATAGCCTGAAATTCAATATAAAGGATTCGTGTCCCTAAATAAATGCTACGCCTTTTAGGCATGTCCTAACGAGAACTATTTTTTAGCAAAGGATCATCACATCATGGTTCGTCCCATGTGAAAAAGGTATAAGACAAAGTCAAAACCTTCCTGTTGAAATCTGTTAAGATGTCACAGTCCCAGGAACCTTCATCAGTGCCTTTTTTTCTCCGTCTGATGATGTTTACTGATCTAGTAAAAGGAGGAAACACAAATATTGCTGATAACACACACGGTTTATAGCAGCGGTCGCCAACCTTTCGGACCTCACAGACCACTAAATTCATAATTTTAAATCCCGCGGACCACTAATATGATTTTTTTTAAAAGATAAATACATTTGTAAAATAATGATCAGAGAACTTCCATTTTATTAATATGAAATGCACCTATTTAATGTAACAAAATTATAAATGCTTATTTAATTATAACAAAATTATAAATGCTTATATAATTATAACAAAATTATAAATGCTTATTTAATCATAAAAAAATCTTTAAAGGTTGTTTAATTGTAACAAAATTATTAAAGTTAGTTTAATTATTACAAAATAATTAAAGCTTATTTAAATGTTACACATTTTTAGTGTGATATTTGTTTCTGCTTGTTTAAAGAAGTTTATGGATTTTTGGCTTCAATGACGTTACTGCAAGACGGAAAGCCGTATTTATTTCAAGCCGAGACCGGTACCGAGTTTTTATCGCTGTGACAGATGAAAATGTTTTTTCGCAGAAATATGTTGTTGAAAATTGAATCAAAATTTCCATTGCTTTTTCACTCAGCAATGGGTATTCACTTTTTATGGAGAGCAAAAAATGAGGTCTTGATAAGGATGACTGGAATTTAGCTTTGAGACTGTCGTCGAATGAAAGATCGATGAGGCTTTCTTTTTCATTCATGCTTAAATTGCTATCTTCAATGTTTGCTGCAAATGGATCTATTATCCACATATTGCCATGTCTGGGATCTTCTCTCTTTGGGTAATAACGACCAAAACATTCTGTGAGTGATTGTAAGTGCTGTTGAACAATGGTTACCACCTGCCGGTTGACATCCTTCTCTCTCACACGTTCATCAAAATTTGAAAACATTTGCAGATCTTCTTCAACCAACCACTTTTGCCACAGTAATATTTTCTTTTAAAAAGCATCCATTTTACCTCGTAGTGTGAATACGTCTTTAAGTTGTCCTTGCAAGAAGATATGTTTAATTCATTTAACAGCAAAAAACTATTAGCCAAGTATGCAAGCTTGGCTACCCACTCATCGTCGGAAAAGAGTTCTTGAAATTTCGGATTATTTTGCTGCTGGGAAAATAATTTGACTTCTTCGCGCAGGGCGAACAGTGGGGTTGATATTTTGCCCCTTGACAGCCATCTCACCTCAGCGTGAAGAAGACGGTGAATATACTGGAAACCCATTTCTTTGCAAAGTGCCTCAAATATTCGAGAATTGATCGTTTTGTGTCGAATTTCATTTATAATTTTAATAACATCTGATAATACTTCGTGTAGTTCTGGGGACATATTTTTCGCCGCAAGTTGCTCACGATGCAGTGTGTAGACAAAATGTCTCGGTGACCAACATTTTTCACCTTTGCAACAATTCCTGAAAGATGTCCAGTCATGTTTGCGGCACCGTCTGTACATATCCCAATATATTGTTTCCATTCAATTCCGTGTTCCAGGTAAAAATCTCAGAGCTAGTTGTTCTACCCGGCAAGTTGAGTGAAAAAAGTAGTTCTTTCTGCAACTCTCCTTCTCACTCAACCCTCACAAAACAAAGGAGAAGTGCCTTGTTACTTACGTCCGTTGATTCGTCAAGTTGAAGTGAATAAAATGGTGAATTTTTCACTACTTTTATAACTTGATTTTCAATATCTTCAGATATGTCTTCAGTTCTGCGCTTGGCAGTGTTAGCGGACATAGTAATTAGTTTCAGTTTCTGGGCAGCCTGCTTTCCCAAAAACTCTTCACAGGCTTGTAACATGCAAGGCTTAATTAATTCTTCTCCAATCGTATACGGCTTTTTATTTTTCTCGAGCTAAAGTGCTATTAGATAAAATGCCTTTAATAAAGACTTATCTTCAACAGTCCTTTTTGTTAAAGCAATTACTTGCTTTTGCATATTTTTACACATTCTTTGAAAATATTCAAGTGGTTTCTTAGCTAAATCCGGGTGTTTTGATTGCAAGTGTTTTTCGAGTTTCGAAGGTTTTATGGCATCATTGGATAAACTCTCAGAACACACAACACAAAGTGGCTGTGGATGCAGCTCACTACAAAGTCCTTGAATAAATCCAAATTTCAAGTAGTTCGAATCATGTTTTCTTGATACTTTGAGTTTTTTCTTCTCTCCGACTCCAGTTTAAATTTTCTTCTCAATGGTGCCTGACGAGGAATGTGGAGGCTCTGAATCCTTGATCAAATCACGGTTAAGTGAAGAACACATATTACTATTGTTACTATTATCATTAGTTATATTATCTTTTGTTTTACTAAAGAAATACAAAACATTCCTTTGCTTTTTTTCACTCATTATGGGCTTATTGCATTTGGATCTGAAACCAAACAAGAAATGATAGTTATTAAAGTCAAACTATTTGATGCCATTAAATATAACAGTTAAAGAAAATACACAGTTACATAAAAAAAATAATAAAAAAAACAATCCGATGAGAATCGGTATTCGCGAAGCGGGGTGACTGTTGGAAGCTGAACGAAATGAAGCTTTCGTGTGCCGTATTTCACGAGCCCTGTACTAGTCTTGTATATTTCGTGAATTTAGTGCAATATAAAGGCGAAAATTGGCATTCAGATTTCAGAATATAAGGATTTCTTAGAATATTATTTTTGTTTTATTATTAATAAAACATACAAAATGCAAATAATGTAATAATGTCCAGATTTTTTTGCGGACCACCGGTTGGCGACCGCTGGTCTATAGGGTTCATATCCGGAGATCTCGCGGGCCACTGTATCCTGTGAATGTCCACATTTAATCCAAGTATTCTGTGAATATTCTGATTTAATCCAAGTATTCTGTGAACATCCACATTTAATCCAAGTATTCTGTGAATATCCATATTTAATCCAAGTATTCTGTTAATATCCACATTTAATCCAAGTACTCTGTGAATATCCACATTTAATCCAAGTATTCTGTTAATATCCACATTTAATCCAAGTATTCTGTAAATATCCACATTTAATCCAAGTACTCTGTGAATATCCACATTTAATCCAAGTATTCTGTGAATATCCACATTTAATCCAAGTATTATGTGAATATCCATATTTAATCCAAGTATTCTGTGAATATCCACATTTAATCCAAGTATTCGTCAACTAGCCGTGCCCAATAGGGACGGGCGTTATCCTCCATAAAAAGGAATCTGGAGCAAACATCTTCCCTGAAAAGCCGTACAGAGGACTCTAGGATGTCATTCCTGTACGTTGCAGCACCTCCTAGGAACATGTGCAGCGGCGATGTGCGTCCATCCAACGTTATGCCAGCCTAAATTGGCAGTCCTTCGCTACCGTAGTGGTCAATTTCCATAATGTTGGCGGGAGGATTTCCGCTTCCCTTCTCTCTCCAAATATGCACACATCGAGAATCCATGTTTTGGCTGTACCGCGACATCTCACTGAAGAAAACATATACCCATTGATCAGTGGTTAGGGTGTGATATTGGCAAGCCTAATTCAGATGGACCCTTCTGTGTAATTCGATGAGTGAGATACAAGCCATTGGCCTTCTTGCACACAGACCTCTGTCGTGGAGTCTCCTGTGAACTGAAAAATCAAAATCGTGGTTCCCGTAACCGAGGAGAGATCCTACGAGAGTTACCTGACTGTCGACTTCCTACGGCGACAGGCTTACAGTTACCTAGCTGTCGACTTTCTATAGAGAGAGTCCAATACCGATCATCTTGACTTGTGCCTCGTGGAAGTCTTTCTCCTGGGCTTCTGGTTAGTGATTCGGTTTCCTGGAAACTGTATCCAGAGATTGGAAACCGCTTGCCTCGATACATTCAGCCATCTTGCTACTTCAGCTTACGACTTCCCTGCTTCCAATCTGCCAATCGCTTTCCACCGTAATGAGCCATTTCACGGAGTCATTCTTCCACTAACAGTCCAACTCAAGCTTTAATTGCAACAGTCCTCTCAGATTAACATTAACATTCATGAAGGTCGCGTGCCTTCCAGCTCGAAGACGCAAGGTCTTCATTTACATATTTCCACAGGATCTACCACAATGTTGTTTGGGTGCGTGGACTTAACGTTTCCACTGATTTAGCGGCTCTCAAAAATCTTTCCAATTGATCGTGTTGTTTTGTACATACTCTCTAATTTGTATTTGTGATGTTAATTTTGGGCACCAGTGTAGATAGTCAGTTTCCTTTCCCTCGTGAAATTGAATTTAGGAGGAACTTTTGCTTTTATGAATTTTTTTCTTTTCTTTGTTTGGAGGGCTTTTTTTGTTTTTTTTATTGGAGGTTTAACGTCCACCATGAGCAACTCGATGGGCTATTATAAGTTGTCGCACGTCCCTAATTTAGGGAAGAGGGAGAGAGAAAGTCAGTGGCGCAAGACAAACTTAACATCCATACCTACCTGAAATTCTAACCAGGGCCCGTCAGAATGAATGATCGGACACCAGAACTTAGATCACTGCTCCAGCCGAGCGGCAAGGATTTATTACTTCCGGAAGCTAAACTGAGTGGTCTGACTCAGATACTTAGATTCTCGCAGCGCATATCACTGTTATACCGTCAGTGGTAATTGATTCTAGTGATGAGGAGTTCATTCTATGTATGCCCATTCAACTGTGTCACTAGTTTCCTTGATGTATTTGTTGCTTGATTCGACTACCATATATAAGCGCTGACAGGCTACGAAACGAAACTACCACATTCCTTAAAGATATATGCCGTTACATTAGGTAATAAAATAGTATAAAAGTACATGTATAATAAAACTGTTGTAAAATTATCTAATGTTTTTATTAGTTCAGCAGAATTACGGGTCATATTCTGTTTCACTTTATCAGAAAGCAGTTGGTGCAATTTATTACTACGCAACATTGGGCTTTATATGTGTTAAGACCTTCCATTTGTGAAATTTCTCTCATTTCATAACATCGAACAAATAACGTATAGGGGTCAGTGAAAAAAATTTATATTTTTCCAATGACCCTGGAACGGAACCCTGATGGCGGTTATCATACATCTAAAACGCACGATGCTTTATGATCATTCATACTTTATGTTGATTCCTGAGGAAGATTTTCATGCTTGTGGAAATGGGTTAAAGAACTATGTCAGATAAATGGAAGCAACTTTATCTTCAACGATAATGTCGGTCTATTGCATTTGAAAAATAATGGACATCGTCTGCCAACCTAGGTACAATTTTTTCGTCGAACGACGCTATTATTTAAATCATGCGTGGATATAATATGTATCTCTCTGACAAACTTTACGAATACAGCTTAAGGAGTGTACCTCCATTTTAGAGCATGGGCTGCACAATAAACACGTCGCCTAGGTGTTGATGCGACAATGCCTGCTAAAATAATTTATTGGCCTGTTCTTATAAGCACAGTGACAGCGTAACGTCTCCTCTGCTTTTAACGAAACACAGAAATATTGCCTGTCCCTCTGTGATTTCATGGGTACTTCTGCCAAAGATAAGTTATTTCTGTGCGTGGTAGGTATATCATGAAGATCTCTTTAGGTCACCCGGTAAGTCGGGTATTTTAGGAAGAGCTGGCTTCAAATCCTGGAGAAGATTTTTATTTTGCGTTCGTTATTTCCCACCGGCTGATGTCCACTTTTAAAGGGAGAGCTACTGTGAGTTACTCCTTCTAGCTTTTGATATTCTTGCTGGTGTGCCATTGCATTAAAAACAGAAGCTTCACCTCTGATTTCTATTCTACACTAGCCCACCTATCCAAGAACACGGTTTTGACATAAGAAGGTTTATGTGTTATATTCTGTAAAGGTGTCACGTCAATTCGTAACGTGCGTCAATTCGTCGACTTCGTCAATTCGTCGCCTGCGTCAATTCGTCGACTACGACAATTCGTCGACTACGACAATTCGTCGCGCGTCAATTCGTCGCGCGTCAATTCGTCGCGCGTCAATTCGTCGACCACGACGATTCGTCGCGCGTCAATTCGTCGCGGACAAATTCGTCGACTACGTCAATTCGTCGCGTTTACAGATTTTGGTTACATACAAAACGAATGCAGGAAAACGTACGATTTCGAACGTCTTGCTCCCTGATCAAATTTATAAAGTTTGGACACGCAGACCGGATAGGAATGTTACGTTTTTCTTTGGCACTAAAAATATTAGACGGTAAACAGTTTTTGGAACGGGGTAGGGCCCGGTTGGTCAGAGCCCCCCATATACAAAATTTTCGTAAAATCTACAGTTTTCAATTCAGAACCACCAAATCTGGTATACTATCTAGTGGTATTCTAACTTAGACTGTAGACGGTTTTTGGAAGTGGTTGGAGAGGGTGCGTGGGTGGGTTCGAGCCCCCCTACAGAATTGCCGTAAAATATAGTTTTCAATTTAGAACTACCAAATTTGGTATATTAACTCATAGTACTCTAACTTAGACGGTGGACGGTTTTTGGAACGGGTGAGAGGCCCGGTTGGTCAGAGCCCCCATACACAAAATATTCGTAAGATCTACAGTTTTCAATACAGAACCACCAAATCAGGTATCCTATCTCATAGTACTCTAACTTAGACGGTTGTCGGTTTCTGGAACGGGTCAAGGCCCGGATAGTCAGAGCCCCCACATACAAAATTTTCTTAAAAACTACAGTTTTCAATTCAGAACCACCAAATCTGGTATACTATCTCATGGTACTCTAACTTAGACGCTAGACAGGTTTTGGAAGGGGTTGGAGCCCGGGGGTAAGAACCCATCCCCCATAAAAATGCCGCGTAAAATCTACAGTTTTCAATTTAGAACCACCAAATTTGGCATACTCTCTCATGGTACTCTAACTTAGACGGTACACGATTTTTGGAGCGGGTCAAGGCACGGGGTCAGAGCACCCCCCCCCGTCCCATAAATTTTTTTCGTAAAAACTAAAGTTTTCAATTTAGAGCTACCAAATTTGGTATACTATATCATGGTACTCTAAATTAAACAGTAGACGGTTTTCAGAACGGGTCGGGCAAGACTGGTTACCCTCCCCCTACACACAAAACTTTCGTAAAACCTATAGTTTTCAATTTAGAACCACCAAATTTTGTATACTATCTCATGGTACACAGAACCACCAAATTTTGTGTCATGAAACTCTAACTTAGACGGGAGACGGTTTTTAGAACGGGTTGGGGCCCGGGGTTCGGAGCAACCCCCCACCCCCACCCCCCGTACAATATTTTAAATTTTCGTAAAATCTACAGTTTTTAATTTAGAACCACCAAATTTGGAATACTATCTCATGGTATTCTAACTTATACTGTAGACGGTTTTTGGAAAGGGTCGGGGCCCGGGGTTCAGAGCCCCCCCCCCCTCATACGAAATTTCGAAAAATCTAGTTTTCAATTTAGAACCACCAAATTCGGTATACTATATCATGGCACTCTAACTTAGACGGTAGACGGTTTTTGGGACAGGTCGGGGCCCGGGGGTTAGAGCCCGCCCCCGTACAAAATTTTCGTAAAATACACCGTTTTCAATTTAAAACCACAAAATTTGGTATACTATCTCATGGTGTTCTAACTTAGACTGTAGACGGTTTTTTGTGAAGGGTCAGAGCCCGTGGTTCAGAGCCCCCCCCCCTCCCCCCATAAAAAAATCCGTGAAATCTGCAGTTTTCAATTTAGAACCACCAAATTTGGTATACTATAACATGGTACTCTAACTTAGACGGTAGACGGTTTTCAGAACACTTCGGGGCACGGGGGGATAGAATCCCCTCCCCGACAAAATTTTCGCAAAATCTACAGTTTTCAATTTAGAACCACCAAATTTGGTATACTATCTCATGGTACTCTAACTTAGACGGTAGATGGTTTTTGGAATAGGTCAAAGCGTGGGGGGTAAGAGCCCCTCACATACAAAATTTTTGTAAAATCTATAGATTTCAATTTAGAACCAACAAATTTGGTATCATGAAACTCTAACTTAGACGGAAGACGGTTTTTGGAACAGGTCATGGCGCGGTGGGTCAGAGCACCCCACGCATTTTGTGAAGGGTCAGAGCCCGTGGTTCAGAGCCCCCCCCTCCCCCATAAAAAAATCCGTGAAATCCACAGTTTTCAATTTAGAACCACCAAATTTGGTATACCATATCATGATACTCTAACTTAGATGGTAGACGGTTTTCAGAACGCGTCGGGGAACGGGGGGTTAGAACCCTTCCCCCGTCAAAATTTCCGTAAAATCTACAGTTTTCAATTCAGAACCACCAAACCTATTATTCTAACTAACACCTCGTGGTAATCTAACTTAAACTGTAGACGTCTTTAGGAAGCGGTTGGGGCCCGGGGGGTCAGAGCCCCCTACAAAATTGCCGTAAAATCTAGTTTTCAATTTAAAACCCCCAAATTTGGTATATTATCTCCTGGTACTCTAACTTAGACGGTAGACGGTTTTTGGAACGGGTCGGGGCCCGGGGGTTAGAGCCCCCCCTCCCCCGTACAAAATTTTCGTAAAATACACCGTTTTCAATTTAGAACCACCAAATTTAGTATACTATCTCATGGTGTTCTAACTTAGACTGTAGACGGTTTTTTGTACAGGGTCGGAGCCCGGGATTCAGAGCCCCCTCCCACATAAAAAATTCGTGAAATCTACAGTTTTCAATTTAGAACCACCAAATTTGGTATACTATAACATGGTACTCTAACTTAGACGGTAGACGGTTTTCAGAACACGTCGGGGCACGGGGGTTAGAATGCCCTCCCCAAAAAATTTTCATAAAATCTACAGTTTTCAATTTAGAACCACCAAATTTGGTATACTATCTCATGGTACTCTAACTTAGACGGTAGACGGTTTTTGGAATAAGTCAAGGCGCTGGGGGTAAGAGACCCCACATACAAAATTTTCGTAAAATCTGTGGTTTTCACATTAGAACCACCAAATTTGGTATCATGAAACTGTAACTTAGACGAAAGACGGTTTTTGGAACGGATCGGGTCCCGGGTGGTAAGACCCCCCCCTTCCTCCCCCACAGAATTTTCGTAAAATATACCGTTTTCAACTTAGAACCACCAAATTTGGTATACTATCTTATGGTACTCTAACTTAGACGGTAGACGGTTTTTGGAACGGGTCGGGCACGGGGTAAGAGCCCCCCACCATACAATTTTTTTTGTAAAAACTAGAGTTTTCAATTTAGAACCACCAAATTTGGTATACTATCTCATGGTACTCTAACTTAAACGGTAGATGGTTTTTTGGAAAGGGTCGGAGCCCGGGGAAATCTACAGTTTTCAATTTAGAACCACCAAATTTGGTATACCATATCATGGTACTCTAACTTAGACGGTAGACGATTTTTGGAACGGATCGGGGTCCGGGGGTTAGATCCTCCCCCCCCCCTGTACAAAATTTTCGTAAAATCTACAGTTTTCAATTTGGAACAACCAAATTTGGTATACTATCTCATGGTACTCTAACTTAGATGGTAGACGGTTTTGGGAACGGGTCAGGCACGGGGTCAGAGCCCTCCCCATAAAAAAATTCGTAAAATCTACAGTTTTCAATTTAAAACCACCAAATTTGGTATACTATGTCATGGTACTCTAACTGAGAATGCAGAAGGTTTTTGGAAACGGTTGGAGCCACGGGTTCAGAGTCCCCCCCCCCCATGCCAATTTTTGTAAAACCTACAGTTTCGAATTTAGAACGACCAAATTTAGTACACTACCTCATTGTATTGTAACTTAGACCACAGACGGAAAGGGTCGGTGCCCGGTGTGAAGGGGGCCCATTCAAAATTTTCGTAAAAATTACAATTTTTACTCTTAAGAACTGCATCCCAATACAGCACTCCATTACCCCACCTACGGTCTAGGTTAGAGGCCGTAGATAACAATAAAGTGAAAAAATATCCGGTTAATGGTGTATTAAAAACACAAATTAATAAATGTTAGCTTTCACCACCAACGGTTGCCTTATCAGGCAGAAATACAATGTAAGGAAAATACTGTAAATTCTTTTTTGCTTCGTATAATTAAATTAACCAAATCAAAAGATTTAAAATAAGTTTCCTGGAAATTTACGGAAATAGCTTTTTCATTCATTAACTTTCACCCGCTTAACTTGGTGATTTTAGAAATAGTAATATTTACCTGGGAAATACCGGGTACCCCTGCTAGTAAGAACTAAAGATAATGTTACACTTTTAGTCAGGTACAAAACAATAATTAGAAAGCCCTGGGACTGGGCCTGTTTAGCAATTTTTAGTCTGCCGTGCTAATTTTCATAAGGTTTTCATAGAAGTTCAAGATTTTAGCAATGCGCTTTTCTGAGGTTGGAACTATTAAGCAGACCCTAGGCCTAGAGATTTTTGATAGTTTTCAGTCCTCCGAGCTGATATTTATGTAGTTTTCATAGAAAATAAAATGAATTCTGTTTAAATGTTACTCGAGCACAAAGCATTAATAGATACGCCCGAGACCTAGGCATATGCATTTTTAGTAATTTTTATAATGCTGTGATCATATGAGGTTTGCATGACAAATCAATTTAAGAGTGTTACGCTTATCAAAAATTATTTAAAAGGCCTAGGCCTAGCGGCCAATAATTAGTATTTGGTGCCTAAGTGAAAGCGCAACATTATTAACTTGATTTGTTATGCAAACCTTATAAATACGACCACAGCGATTAAAAGTTACTAAAAATTCGTTGTAAGTAATATTTTTTGACCGAGTGCAAGTACAATTTACGAAATGTCAACAGGTCAAAATATCTAAAGTAACAAGGAAATTTGGAATATTTCTTTTTTTTTCTTTTTATTTCAGTTTTGACACTTGTATTAAGTTTTAAAAACATATATTTCTCCTATCGTTTACCTTCATTGTGCTTTCAACAGAATTTCTTACCATGTTTTGGGTATTTTGTTTTCTGTGGTTGCAGTTTTTTTAATGTTTTGAGCATTTCATTTTGTGTCGTTACTTCTTTTTATGTTTTGGGCATTTTACTTTGTATGGGTGTCTTTGTTATGTTTTTGTTATTTTCTTTTCTGTGGTGGTTGTAATGTCGACAGGATGAAAAGGGGAAACTGTGGACAGTCACGATGCCTACTTGCTTATAATTTTTTTCAAATACAGCACATGATTTTGTATTGAGTTATACCACTTACTCATTAAGCGACTACAGGTTTCTTTAAATATGAACTTTTTCTTAGAGCCTTTTGTTTCCTCTACCTAGCTTTTTCGGCTCCGCAATTTCTTTTTTTGGTTTTAGAATATTTTCCTTATTATTAATCTATTTTCTGATGCAAACTCTTTATGTAAGGTATGTTTATTCTATCGAAGTATTTTGCAATTATACGTGAAGCCCTGTTGCTGAAGTAAAAAAAATATGTCCAACTGAAACAACGCAGTTTAGATATTTTCCCGCTGCTAACTCAAAGAATGAAAACAAAAACAACAAATCTGTGCAATGGTTGAGGCATGAGACAGTACTTATTGGTAACCAGGCAAAGTTTTAAGGAAGAATGAGCTTAAGAATTTCTAACTGCAACAAAAAAGAGCATCCGCACTGTATCCCTCCCTATCCCCTAGTGCCGGCCTTTGGACGTCTTGAAAGAGAAGTCTTAAGGACACATCTGTATCGTAATTGCCTGAGCATTCGCGGCAATCTTCTGGTGTCGTAGTAGAAAAACACACTTCCTACTTCGCCTAAATTGCTTGGATGTAATGCCAACGAACAAAGTTTTGCTCTCGCATTGGATTTCTGTTGCTTTTGATGGAATACTTTTCCCCTGGGGTTCACCGCTTTTACTATAGTCTTCAGGACAGACGGCAATACACCCCAACGTAAAACACCAATTTCACGGCAATTAACTGCAATTAGCGGAAGAGAGGGGCGGTACAGGAAATAGGTCGAACGAGACAGATCTGAACTTAGAAAGTCGGGGCTAGGTGTAGCATGAAAAACTGTGTTTGGCTTACAAATCATTTGGCACGTAGGGGCGTAGGTTTCGTTTAATATGTTACGGGGTAAACAAATTGTCTTTTCAGTATAACAATTTTCTTTCATACGCATGGTGCAACACAGAAAAAATTTGAATTTATTTTTGAGAATTAGCATGACGCCTACCGGTCCAGAGTACAGCTGCCCAGTCCGCGCCTGCTGCCGCCTCCGGGACCTAGCTCCCCTGTTCTTCGCATCTGTTGATCCCCTGCCTGGAGCGTCCCAGCTGTAAAATACATGTACCTCTGCGTTTTGGAAAAACAAAAGATAAGATACCGATCCTTAAAATTAACCACTTCTTGTGACCGCAGGTACGAAAATCTTGAACTTCGCTTAAACCCTAACTGGAGGAACAAGCTTCACGTGATTGTCTGTATTCTGAGTGTTTTATTGAATGGTTGCTCATTAGTTCGTAGTTGACTGGAGAACAGAGAACGTGCTTGTTGAAACCTTTGTTGTGCGTTGTCAAGTGATAATAGTGGAAATATATCATTCTAAATATTTTGGAAAGAGAAAGTGCATTGTTTTCCGAAGGCACTATGCAGATTAAGAATGCAACATAAATAGTTAACTCACAAAAAGAAAATGATTTGCTGAAATGGAAAGGGTATTTATTTTGCCATAACAGAGTGCGAGGTGATTTACGGTATTGTCACTGTATTGAAAGAAATTATGGGAATTGTACTGGCTTTGCTAGTACTATTCTTATTGGAGATGAACACAGGATGCGCAATGAGAAATCACATAATCATGCTCCAAGACCGGAGAAAAGTGATGTTGCTTTAGCAAGAGCGCAAATAAAAGAACGAGCGAGAAATACGGACGAAGCCCCTGCACAAATTATTCAAACCGTGACAACGTCAATGGCTACAGTAAATGCAGCTTACATGCCTAATATGGATGCACTAAGGTAAGTTGTAAAACGAATATGAAGAGAAGACATGCCTGCGGAGCCTACGACTTCAGAACGGATCGATGCCCCAATAAATTTACAGGAGGAGATGGTGCAAAATTTCTTGGCAGAGATAGCGCATTTGGACATCAAAGAATTATTTTATTTTTAACAGAGAATAATTTACGAAAGCTTAAAGATGCACCCCTCTGGATTATGGATGGGACATTTGAAACTTGTCCAACCCTTTTTAGGCAATTATGTTCCATTCATGCTATGGTTGAAACGAATCCAGAGATGCACAGACTTGTCCCACTAGTTTATGGGTTACTTTCCAGCAAGTATAAAGAATATAATACTATTATACAGTATTTTTGTAGGATTTACAAGACTATGCATCAGACTATGATATTCAGCTTGCACCACAATATACGCATAATAATAGATTTTGAAATAGCTACCGTGATAATGCTGCTAAAAAGGCATTTGGAAGCAGCACACACAAATGTTGTTGATTTCATCTCGGAAAAAAATGTGCTGAGGAACATTCATCCTCTGGCATAGCCTTGGAATATGGAAAACAGTGAGTTTGCTCTCAAAGTCAGATATTTGCAAGCACTCGCATTTTTTCATCTGATGAAATTCCAGCTGCTTTTGAAGAAGTGAAATCAATTTTACTATAATATGCAGATTCTGTAGTTCAGTGGTTTGAGGAAAATTATGTTCTTGGAAAATTTCGTGGAAGCAGAATAAACAATCCGAGCAGAAGCCCTTCGCTGTTCCCGCCAACAATTTGGCCAGTAAGTGAAAACAATTTATTTGGCTTTCCCAGAACACAAAACGAACTTGAAAGATTAGACAGACGCTGGAATACAATTCTGGGAGAGAAAAAACTGTGACTGTACGAAATAATCAGTGAAATTGCGAAAGAGCAGAGAACAACTATAGCTAAAATCGAAAGAGTGATAGCACAGATTCCAACAAATCCACCCAGAAGAGAAACGCTGGCAAGATAAAAAGGAATTCGAACTTCTTTGGTGCACAGAGACAATGTTAACATGCTGGACTTTTAAAGAGGAATTTCATATAATTCTACCCTTTACTAAAATGTGCTGGTATTTCTCACTAATTAAATTATACCTTTTACTAACTTGTATTTGAATTTTTCAAGAATGTAATTACGCCGAAGATGCAAGAATGTAAAACACAACGCAAAATTAAAAAAGACAAAATTTTTATAATAGCATGTCAAAAACATAAAATGTCAAAAAGTAATCCGAAATATGAAACAAAAAAAAATATAAAAATGCAATCACAAGTCACAAGCATTACAAAAATGCGAAACGCTATGTAACAAGTACAACACAAAATAAAACAAATGCCAAAAAAAATGCATACGCTTTGTAAAATGTACAAAATAAAATAAATGCCATATTCATAAGGATTTCATGACGAGTCAAGTTAAAAATGAGCTTTTACTTAGACTTCAAATAATAATTACTAGCCTCTACACCTTCTTAAGTCTTTAATAAGTGCAACATCATTAACCTGACTTGTCATCAAACATTATCAATATGACCATAGCATACAATCACTTAAAAGACTTGTTAATGGATGAATTGAGGAATCACCAAGTTCAGCAGGTGAAAGTTAATGGCTGTTTATAGTTTTGTACTCGAGTAAATGCGCAACACAGTAAACTTGACTTTCTCTGAAAATTTTATGTATATGAGCACGGTTGATTGAAAACTGATAAAAAGGCTTAAGGCCTGTTTATTAATTTTTGTGCCTCAGTCAAAACGCAGTACCATAACCTTGGCATGTTATTGAAACCTTATGAATACGTCGGACTAAAAATTCCTAAAAAAAGTTTACGTCTAAGGTCTTGTAACTAAAGTTTTGTGACAGGGTAAAACTGCAACATTAATAACTTGACATGTTATGTTAACGTTGTGAATATGAGCACGGCGGATTAAAGATTTCAATAAATAGCCTTTGGGATTAATGTGTTGTAGCTGAGTAAAAATGTAACATTATCTTTATTTTCTATATAAACCAAACTACGTGCTGAAATGGCCCAACTATAAATACGTATACTTCAACCATATACCGAAGCGCTGACAAGGTGAAAACAAAAGTGCAATTTTGTACGGTCCCCTAACATTTTATGGCCAGGCTACATGGAAGTGGACACGTTGATATCAAAAACATACTTTTTGTACGGTCCACAACAAATAGCAATGGACACGTCGCAATCTTTTTGGGGGGGGGGACGGGGGGGTTAACGACCACCGTGATCAATTCAGTGGGCTATAAGCAGTCGGACGTTCCCAATTTTGGGCCACTGGTTCCTGGGAAGGGGGACAGCCAGTGCCAGAAGTCAAGCACAACGTCCATGATTCACCGGGATTTGAACCAGGATCCTTCTCGACAAGTGGTCAGAAACCAGCGCCTAGATCACTCCGCCGCCGTAGCGGCACACGTTGAAATG
The DNA here is from genome assembly GCA_039090855.1 of Macrothele yani. NCBI lineage: Eukaryota > Metazoa > Arthropoda > Arachnida > Araneae > Macrothelidae > Macrothele > Macrothele yani. The sequence goes on along the minus strand of CM077007.1, from coordinate 75,159,607 downwards.
TATTTTTCATACGGCCCCAAACGCTCTTATGGACATACTAGATTGAACTGGACGCAAATAAATCATTAATATAATTTGTACTAACAGGGATACCAGTTATTTGCCAGGTACATATTACTATTTGTGGAATCACCAAGTTCAGCGGGTGAAATTTAATGAATGAAAAAGATATTCCTGCAATTTTTCAGTAAACTTATTTAAAATGTTTTGATTTAGTTAATTTAATTTTGCGAAACAAAAAAGAAGGAAAAAGGAATGGGAATACTTACCATCTAGGTGACATCTATAAAACTGCCGCACATCTGGCGTGTGCTTCTGTGAATCCCGCGACACAGAAATGCAATGTACCTATATGATGTCGCATGCGTACGACTTCACATTGGCATTGATCATCATTTTCTTACCGTTTTGAATTTTGAATATCTGGAACTCTCTATTTACATTACATTATATTTCTTTCTGATAAGCCGCTCGTTGGTAGTAAAAGCTAAACTATATAGATTTGTGTTTTTAATACACCATTAAACGCATATTTTTGCACTTTATTGTTATCTACAGTCCCTAACTTAGACCGTAGGTTGGTTAGTTGGTTGGTTGATGGTTTATGGTGCAAGGCCCTCAAAGGGCCAAAGAGCTCCTTAGAACGTAGATAGGGTATTCTTAAGAGTAAAAAACGGAACTTTTTACGAAAATTTTGCATGGGGCTACCTTGACCCGGGCCCGGACCCCTTCCAAAAACCGTCGACCGCCTAAGTTAAAGTACCATGAGATAGTATACCAACATTGGTGGTTCTAAATTAAAAACTAGATTTTGCGATTTTTTTATGAAAGGGGTCCCTTACCCCCTTCACAAAAAAATCTGCAACCCCTTCCAAAATCGTCTAGCGTCTAAGTTAGAGTACCATGAGATAGTATACCAGATCTGGTGGTTCTGAATTGAAAACTATAGTTTTTCAGAAAATTTTGTATGTGGGGGCTCTGACCCCCGGACCTTGACCCGTTCCAAAAGCGGTCTACCGTCGAAGTTAGAATACCATGAGATAGTATACCAAATCTGGTAGTTCTAAATTGAAAACTGTAGATTTTACGAAATTTTTATGGGGGGCGGGGGCTCCAACCCCTTCCAAAAACCGTCTAGCGTCTAAGTTAGAGTTTCATGATATCATATTTGATGGTCCTGAATTGAAAACTGCAGATTTTACGAAACAAAATTATGGGGGGATGGTCTCTGATCCCCTGCTCTTGACATGATCCCAAAACGGTCTACCGTCTAAGTTAGAGTACCATGAGATAGTATACCAAATTTGATGGCTCTAAATTGAAAGCTGTCTGACCCCCGGGCCTTGACCCGTTCCGAAAACGGTCAACCGTCTAAGTTAGAGTACCATGAGATAGTATACCAAATTTGGTGGCTCTAAATTAAAAACTGTAGATTTTACGAAATTTTTATAAGGGGGGCACCGACCCCTAGGGCTCCAACCCCTTCCAAAAACCGTCTAGCGTCTAAGTTAGAGTTTCATGATACCAAATTTGATGGTTCTGAAATAAAAATTAGATTTTAAGAAAAATTTGTATGTATGTGACGGGGGAAGGCTCTGACCCCCGGGCCTTGACCCGTTCCAAAGACCGTCGACCGTCTAAGTTAGAGTACCATGAGAATGAGATAGTATACGAAATTTGGTGGTTCTAAATTAAAAACTAGATGTTGTGATGTCTTTATGAAGGGGTTCTTACCCCTCCGGGCTGCAACCCCTTGCAAAAACGGTCTACCGTCTAAGTTAGAATACCATGAGATAGCATACCAAATTTGGTGATGATTCTAAATTGGAAACTGTAGATTTTACGATTTTTTCTTATTGGGAGGGTCTCCGACCCCTGGGCTCCAATCCTTTTCAAAAACCGCCTAGCGTCTAAGTTAGAGTACCATGAGATAGTATACCAGATTTGGTAGTTCTAAATTGAAAACTGTAGATTTTACGAAATTTTTGTGACGGGGGGAGGCTCTCACCCCCGGGCTCCAACCTCTTCCAAAAACCGTCTAGCGTCTAAGTTTGAGTTTCATGATACCATACTTAATGGTTCTTAATTGAAAACTGTAGATTTTACAAAAAAAATTAAGGGGGGGGGGCTCTGACCCCCGGGCCTTGACCTGTTCCAAAAACGGTCTACCGTCTAAGTTAGAGTACCACGAGATAGTATACCAAATTTGGTGGTTCTAAATTGAAAACTGTAGATTTTACAAAAAAAAATTCTTGGGGAGGGGTCTGACCCCCCAGGCTCCAACCCCTTCCAAAAACCGTCTAGCGTCTAAGTTAGAGTACCATGAGATAGTATACCAGATTAGGTGGTTCTGAATTGAAAACTGTAGTTTTTAAGAAAATTTTGTATGTGGGGCGCTCTGACCCCCGAGCCTTGACCCGTTCCAAAAACGGTCTGCCGTCTAAGTTAGAGTACCATAAGATAGTATACCAAATTTAGTGGTTCTAAGATGAAAACTGTAGATTTTACGAAATGTTTTATATGGGGGGGGCTCCGACCCCGCGGGCTCCAACCCCTTCCAAATACCGTCTAGCGTCTAAGTTAGAGTACCATGAGATAGTATACCAAATTTGGTGGTTCTAAATTGAAAACTGTAGATTTTACGAAAAAGTGTTTATTCGGGGGGGAGGTATGACCCCCCGGGTTCCAACCCCTTCAAAAAACCGTCTAGCGTCTAAGTTAGGGTACCATGAGATAGTATACCAGATTAGGTGGTTCTGACTTGAAAACTGTAGTTTTTAAGAAAATTTTGTATGTAGGGGGCTCTGACCCCCGGGCCTTGAGCCGTTCCAAAAACAGTTTGCCGTCTAAGTTAGAGTATCATAAGATAGTATACCAAATTTGGTGGTTCTAAGATGAAAACTGTAGATTTTACGGAATTTTTTATGAGGGGGGAGCTCCGACCCCGCGGGCTCCAACCCATTCCAAAAACCTTCTAGCGTCTAAGTTAGAGTTTCATGATACCAAATTTGACGGTTCTGAAATGAAAACTAGATTTACGAACATTTTGTATGTATGGGGGGGGGGAGGGCTCTGACTCCCCGGGCTTGACCTGTTCCAAAAACCGATAACCGTCTAAGTTAGAGTACTATGAGATAGGATACCTGATTTGGTGGTTCTGAATTGAAAACTGTATGGGGGGCTCTGACCAACCGGGCCCTGCCCTGTTGCAAAAACCGTCTATTGTCTAATATTTTTAGTTCCAAAGAAAAACGTAATATTCCTATCCTGTCTGCGTGTCCAAACTTTATAAATTTGATCAGGGAGCAAGACGTTCGAAATCGTACGTTTTCCTGCATTCGTTTTGTATGTAACCAAAATCTGTAAACGCGACGAATTGACGTAGTCGACGAAATGACGCGCGACGAATCGTCGTGGTCGACGAATTGACGCGCGACGAATTGACGTAGGCGACGAATTGACGCGCGACGAATCGTCGCAGTTGACGAATTGACGCAGTCGACGAATTGACGCACGCGACGAATTGACGTACGCGACGAATTGACGTAGAACCTTCTGTAAAGATATGTAGTTCCCCAAATTTTATCTGTGCTTAATACTATGTGTTGTTTAAATAAAGTGTAACAGTTATGCTATGTTTTCAATATTTCTATCTACTTTGTACTCAATAACGTGGTTAAATTCTAATGAAAGTACCCCCGGTTATACGTGCTGTTTTTGGTCTTTGAATATGTATCTTGGACTTTAAAAGTGCCACCTGCGTACAGTATTTTTTCAATACGAAATTCCTGAGCAGTTTTCTAATCACAACCATTCGGATACACGCCCTGCCTAAATTTGTATATCGTATGTGTGACGTACCTGCCAGCAGGACGCACACGACATAAAGGCAAATAGCATTCTGAACAAACGTCTGCGTAGCTCAATTGGTAGAGTGACTTATTCCGGAATGAGGGGGTCCGGGTTCGAATCCTGGCGCCCGAACATTTCTTGAACACGAGGTATTGACACTTATTCACTATGTCTTCATTACCTGAGAAAACTTCACTATTTCAACCTGAATCAAGTTTCGGTGGAGGTGGGGTTATTTTCGACAATTTGCAGGAAGCCTGTGTGTCTAACCTTGATGCCAATGATTTGCACGTACCCAGGCATTCCTCACAATTTCGTCATTCACCAGCTTCATATCACTCTGAGTCTCGGGTCGTACCTGAGGTATTTCAATCCTCTCACAGAGGCAAAATGCTTGCACATTTCGTGTCGGATGAGGGAGCAATTACTTTCAATGGTTTGGAGGGGTCCTTGAAATTTCTCGAGGATTTGGAGGATCATTTCGACTTATACAATATTCCTCAAGATTGCAAAGTGCAAATAGCAGGCACTTGCTTGAAAGATGCCGCTAAGACCTGGTATCGGCAGTGGAGAGTATCGAACCCGGATTCCCGTTATGAGAATTTCCGAGCGGAATTTTTAGAAGTCTTTTCTTTCGGCCTCAGTCGAGCTGGCCTTGCACAACAACTTTTTCTCGTAAGCAAGGACTCAACGATAGCCCTGTTGCGTTTGCTTTAGAAACAACACGCTTGTATAAATTATGGGATCCACATGCCAGTCATGTCGACATGTTGGACACCCTATTGCAACAGCTCGATCCATTTCTACAGGATTTTATTGAGGTCCGACACCCTGCTACGATACATGAATGCCTTCGCCTCATACGAACGTATGAGGCCAAGGCATTCATGTATCGCGACACGGCAAACATGGACCAACTAAGCATGCTCGGGAACCCCGGGAGGCTTATCACGAAAATCCTCAGCAGCATAATAGGCCTAATGACTTTCAACACGAGTGTACACAGGTGCAAGGCCAAGCATCATACGTACCACCGCATAGAAGAGTGGTACACCAACCGCTAGTTTCTAAACAATTTTCTGGGTACAGTACAAATGCAGAGTATGCTCGACCTCGTTCCAATCCGCAGAATTTGGAACATTTTTATGCTAAGGGCAATAATGATTTTTCTGCCCGTGCTGAGGGAAAAAATAATAGAAATGGAAATTTCAACAGAAATGACGGAGAAATTTACTTCGTTATAATGGCGCCCGAACTATCCGGATGACCCGACCGTTCAAAATCTTGCAATGGTGTGATGTTATTTCCACACCGCGAGATAGGAAAAATCAGAGAATCCCTTCTCCAGAGCTTCGAAAAAAAATTGACTGGGAGTTCTCAAGTGCACGTTCTACAGTGGATGGCTGCCTGCAACGATTCATGGTCACGGCTGACCTGTGGGCCATGCCCCGGCCCTCTTTCGAGGGGGGAGATGTGACGTACCTGCCAGCAGGACGCACACGACATAAAGGCAAATAGCATTCAGAACAAACGTCTGCGTAGCTCAATTGGTAGAGTGACTTATTCCGGAATGAGGGGATTCGGGTTCAATTCCTGGCGTGGACAGAAATGACGGAGAAATTTACTTCGTTATATATGGACGAGCTGCATACGGTATTGGACAGCGTGAGTGAAACGCATTGCTGCGTGCTTTGATTTGAATGCTGACACACATCACCTTTCCAGAAAAATATGTGTCAGGTATCTTGCATTATGTGTAGGTCATTCAAAAAGTAACAAGACTGATGTCATAGCGCCAAAACAAACTCACGCATACAAATGCAGCTGATTGTGTTGGAACACCTGCAAAGTCTGTCACATGATACCGCGTCGTTACAGCGCACCGCTAGTTTATTCTTGTAGCAGGCGGCGCAGAGTTCAGACGTGTTTCTGTGACCCAGTAGGTACTTAAAACTGGAGAAAAGAGCAGCTATGAAATTTTTACGTGCGTTTGAGTAAAACCGCCACGAAAACGCACGAAATTATTAAAGCAGCCTATAAGGAAGATGCTTTGTCCCGTGTAAGAGTTTTTGAGTGGCACAAGAAATTTGTGAATGGTGAAGAGTGTCTGGAAGATGCACCACGCTCCGGTAGGCCTTCGACATCGAATACGGAAATTAATGTCAGTACCATCGAGCACTTCTGCGAGAAACCTGCCGAATGACCATTGTGGATTTTACTAATGTGATGCACATGTCCGTTGGTTCTGTTGATGATACTTTGAGAAACTGGTTAGGGTACCAAAACGTTTCTGCAAAGAGGATTCGCCACTTGCTCACGGATGAGCTCAAGGCAAATCGTGGTATTACTTGTCGCCAATAGAACCGGCTACGAAATGAGCCACATTTTTTGGATCGAGTCGTCACATGTGATGAAACAGTTTTCACCATTTCCATCCAGAAACAAAACAACAGAGCGCTAGATGGAAATACCCACAAAGTCCCCGATCCAAGAAAGAAAAGTTCAAGCAAGTGCTAAGAAGGTTATGCACCTGTTTTGTTTTCGATAAAAAGGGAATTGTGAAAGCCCATGTTGTTCCACAAGGGAAAACTATTACCGTTACCTATTATTCTGAAGTTCTCAAAAATCCTCTAAAGAAATAAAATGCCCCAAACACCTAGAATATTCACAAACTGGTTGGATTTTTCATCAAGATAATTCCCCTGCACATCGTGCTCTGCTTACCTAGCATGTTATCCAAGATCTGGGCATCGAGATGATGGCGCATCCTCTGTATTCACCGGACCTAGCGCCGTGAGACTTCTACCTATTTCCTAAAGTGAAAAACCAACAATGTGGACGTAGGTTTGCGTCAAATACTGAACTGAACAATTCTTCGAATATTATTCTGATAAACATGTCGAGGAAGGGCTTTGAACACACTTTCCGGAATTGGATAGAAAGGTCGGATCGGTGCATTCAGCTAGAGGAAAAATACGTCGAAAATATGTAAGCGTAAATATGTTTACTGCATTACACTTCTGCTCCATGTAAAATCAGTCTCGTTACTTTTTAAGTAACCCTCGTAAATTTGGTACAAATTTATATCCAGTTGTTAGCGAAACCATTCTTTTCAGTTTAATAGTGTTGCATTATGAAAACGCACTATACCAAAACAACAATCGGAGCCCGAAAAAATTATAACATGAAAAAGTCTAATTTTGGTAAGTTAAGTATCAACAAAAACGACTTCAAAATAGCATACTTTCTTATCATTCCTAGCTCAGCAGAATAATTGTCGCATACTTGTTCTAGGATTGAAGCATAACACAAAAAAAGTCTTTCTCATGCGGAAATTCTCCCTCAGATAAAGTGTAAAAGCTTAAACAACGTTATTATGTGCTTTTTTTACGCTTTCCAACCGTAGGATGAAGAAGCGTATATGCTCCAGCTTTGTCCGTCCGTCTGTCGGCACGATAACTAGCGTAAAAATGGTTCGATTTCGATGAAATTTTAGTATGCCGTAGGGGACCACTGGGGACGAACCCTATTGAAAATAGACGAAATGGGGTCAAAGGTCACGGTATAGGAGCGGGATCCATTCCATTGCCCTTATGCTTCATAACTTGCGTAAATATGGTTCGATGTTGATTAAATTTTAGTATATTGTACGGGACCACCTGGGAATGAAACTATTGAAAATGGGTGAAGTGGGGTCAAAGGTCAGGACATAGGAGCGGGATGCATTCCATTGCCCTTATGAGCCATAACGTGCGTAAAAATGATTCGATTTCGATGAAATTTTAGTATGTGGTAGGGAACCACCTGGAGACGAAGCCTATTGAAAATGGGCGAAACGGGGTCAAAGGTCAGACCAAAGGACAGACCAAAGGATCGGGATCAATTCCATTGCCTTTATCTCATACTATTAAAGGAGCAATTCTTGTAAGTATGTAAGTTTTATTTTTAAAACGGATCTAAGGATTTGGATGAAAGTCGTTAACCTACCGTTTTCTGGTACTCGAAATCGACTTAGCTTGATCTCGACTTTAGGAAAATTCGTTTAATGGGTTAAATAACCACCCCGAATTACCACGTTTTTACTGTCATGGCGTCGTCTCATGAATGTTGACCATGCTTAGAAATCTTATGACGTCACAATCTCGCGCTTGAGATGTTGGCGCGCGGTCACGCTATCTGTCTCATTACGTCACGCGTTGTGTGTCGATTATATTAAATTTTTATGACGTCACACTCTTAGGGGTAGATGGTCGCGATTCCCATCTGCCTCATTACGTCACGCGTTGTGTGCGTATGTCTGGCCGCTCGATAACGCGCGTAAAAATCTTTCGATTTCGATGAACATTTAGTATGTGGAAGGGGATCTAATGGGAAGGAACCCTATTGAAAGTGAACGAAATGGGGTCAAAGGTTAGGACATAGGAGCGGGATTCATTCCGCTGCTCTAACGTAAGAAAGGTTCGATTTCGGTTAATTTTTTTTATGTGGTAGACGACCACCTGGGGACAAACCCTATTGAAAATGGGCGAAATGGGGTCAAAGGTCAGGACATAGGAGCGGAATCACTTCCATCGCCATTATGGGTCATAAAATAAGTTAAAAAATTTCGATTGGGAAGAAATGTTAGTATGTTGTTGGGGCCTGCCTATAAAATAGGCGAAATGATGTCAAAGGTTAGGACACAGGAGCGGAATCCATTCCATAGCCCTTATGCATCATAACTTACGTAAAAATGCTTCCATTGCGATAAAACTTTATCATGTTATTTCGGAGGTATACTGAACCGGTTCTGTAGAATATCATCGAAATGGGATCAATGATCATGGCACAGGACCGAGATTTATTTCACAGCCATTATCCTCATAACTTGAGTGATAACTTGAGTAATGATTTCTGGTATGTTGGAAAGCGTATTATAATCAAACACAACCTCCATGCCTTACCGGGATTCGAACCCGGACCCATCTCGGACGAATGATCAGAAGCCATCGCTTAGACCACTGCGCCATTATCGGCTTCGAGAAGCTGCTGTGATGAAGTTAGTATTCACGCCTATGTACTTCACCGATCAGTGTCACTAAAGAAATATCTACTTCAATCAAACAGGTGCTTGATTGAATGTCAAGCAGCTGCTTGACTGGAAGTTGCAGTACCGTTCGCCAGGAAATGAAATATTTCCAGGTAGTAGCTACGGAACGACGATATATGGTAAATCCAAATTTGATCTAGAGATAGTTCAACTGTCTTCTAATCGCGACCTAGGCTGTAAAACAGCCAACAACTATGCAATAGCTGTAGAAATGTTTCCGATAAATAACAACTGAAAAAAATCCCATGATAATGAAACTGCTATCGGTTCACATAAGTAAATATTCATAAAGTAAGGTATACTCAATTGCCTTGAAATGAGAGACTACAGTTTTGTGATGATTATATATATTAAGAAAATACAACGTTTGTCACAAATATTTTATTTTTTCAAGTCGACCAAGGTTTTGCTGGGCTCTGGCCTAGCATCATCAGGACGAATGGCACGTAAATATTCAAATTGTACATGGCATCATAAATGGTGTTTACAGTCACGGTTTTTGGTTAATCACTTCCACGCGCTTGATAGAAATGGTGTGGATGTCATGTCATTAACAAGTTCTGAAGAATTCTGATATATATGAAAGCTTCCAAATATCAAGTTTGGTGGTTACATCTGGCTAGTCGATTAGTTTTGCTTCTTCAAAAAGAAATTCATGGTCCTTTTCGTAACAGTGTTTAGCCATCGATGATTTCTTTAGGTCACAGTTCTGAATGCTCCTTCAATGTCTTATGCTTATTCAATCGAAAACGCAAGACTCTACCGGTCTGTCCTATATACGAAGCGCCGCATTCACATGGAATATCATAAATTCCCTACGAGTTTTTATCTTCAACATAATCCTTTGATGCTAAAAAGTTCATTTTGTTTATGGGTTTAAGAATCAGTTTAAAATGAAAAAATTTTGAGAATTTTTGAAATTTTGAAGGCAATGTCACGGGAAAATGGAATAATGACAAAATTATCCCGTAATGGGCTCATCACAGGTATTAACGTGGAGATGGGCTTCGGTTTCTAGAATTTTGTTAGAGCCTTGTCTATAATGGAAGGATTGTATCCTCGCATTACTGCAACATGTTTAAGGGAATCAAGTTCTTTTTCCACAATGTTTTTATCCGAACATATATGTATTACGCGATATACGCACTGTAAAAAGTGCTGAGTTTTTGTTGCCAAGGGTGATTGGACTTGTCATGTGGAGGTGAGAAAACAGCGAAGTGCTTCCGATAAATTGCAGTTGCGAAAGATTCATTTGAGGGGGAACAAGGACGTCAAGGAATGGTAGGAACCCGTTTTTTTCAGTTTCGTAGCTGAATTGAATGTGAGGATCAATGGAATTGATAAGTTTGATTAATTCCGGAATTTTATCATTTTTTCCCTTTCCATAGAACGAAAGAATCGTCGACATATTGTATCCATAAGTCAAATTTCAGGAGTTTGAAAAGTTTTTCTTCAAATCGACGCATGTAGGTTTCGCATAATATAGGTGACAGTAGGCTGCCCACTGCTGACGTTCCGTCTGTTCATAAAACGTTCCACGGAAAATAATACTGTTTTGTTTTATGCAAATGTCCACTAGTTTCATTATTTCCTCTACTTCAGGTTGGCTGTAATAAGGCTCTATAAAACGTGCTTTTAGGGATTCCAGATCTCCTTTTCGTGGAATATTGGTGAACATAGATACGACATCAAAGGATATTATAAGTTGATCTACGTAGGGATGTAGTTTGTGTCGATTGATAAACTCAGTGGAGTATTTCACAGATGTTTCGTTTGAAGTAGCCAAGGTAGATAACTTTAAAGATAAGAACTAGGATAAATTACATACTGTTGTGCCGATATTACTTACTACAGGCCGGAAAGAAATGCCAGATTTATGAGTTTTAGGAAGACCATGTAATCGCGCACACGGAGGTATAAAGGTTTAAGTTTGTTTTTTATAATTAGGCTCAACATTTCTGAGTTTTTGATCACTTTCTGTTTTTCTTTTAATTGATTCTATGCTCTTCCTAAAATACATAAATCTGGTATTTCTTTCCAGCCTCTACTAAAAACATATTTTTTTTTAAATTCATCTTGTCGGTTACGAAAAAACACACTTTATTGTCTCGCTGAAGTAGATTCCAACCTCTCAGTTCAGATCTCAAAAGTTCGGCTCGTGTTTTAGACAAATTCAAATCCCTAACAAGGTCATTTAAATCACTTGAATTAACAGATATGGCGGAAAAGGAGAAGAACTAGCTTCAAAAGTAGAATCATGTTGCTTCTCATGTTGAAGTAGGCTAGCTGCATCGTTTTCCGAGTTTTCATCTTTTACAATTACGTTTATTGGAGGCTGTGGTGAGGAACTGGCCTGATAGCAGATGGTAAATCTGGGTACATCACTATGTGTTTTGATTTACTTGTTATTCTTTTTATGTTTGTTAAACAAAAATAACAGTTTGATGAATGATCTTTGGGTTTCCCTCATACCATGGGAACTTCAAAGCTCATATGCTGGGAGCGTTTTACCCTTTCTGTCAGACGCTTCACACCGGTGAAACAGCAGATATGAGGGTCCCAGTTCTTATCTTGGTCACCTACTTTACAGCCAAAATATAGCTCATAACATTACTGAAATTTCGCAGTTAAACTTTAAATGTCTGTTCCCCACACACAGAACAGAAGGTATCTGGATGATTGAAACACTTTCTTGTCATAATGACACAGTATGAACCACAACACATTTGAACAGTAATATTATGCAAAAGGGAGCTCAAACTCTCTCAGTGCGTACACAGTGATTATCAGCTCACTACTGGCATTGGTTCGCGACACGCTGCATAACTCATCTGTCTGCCGCTTACCCGTATATATTAAAAAATATATCTTGGAAAACATTACGTAGCCAGTTAGGACAAAATACTGAAGGTTAAACCTTTCAATGTATTTATTAATAAAAAGCTTCATCACAGAAACACTGTGGGTGATAGAAAACTTCTGATTGCATATTTAAACTCAGCGTGAAAAGTTATGTTAGAAACACCTTCGTTGTTTCATATGCAAAAACTCGTGTTGACCAATGTATTTAACACTGATTGATCTACACAACAATTTTTCAGATACCAATACCTCATATAAATATAAGCTTAAATGTTAGTCATTTTGACAACCAGCACTTTTTCAGTCACAGAATTTATAGCACAATAAGGCTATCACGACATTTGCTAACACAGTCTTGTGTACATTTCTTGCAGTTGCATGAAACTGGGAAGTGTTTAGGCAGGTTTTCGTCAGTAACATGAGTCAACCATCTTGCTCCGTGAAGTCATGACAGATGGATTCAGGGTAGAAGAATCTTCAAGAATGTGGTGCCACACCGGTTGTTCTGAAGATAGGCTCATCTTATATGAAGATGTGCAGAATATGACGTAGGCGATAGCTTTGTGAAGCCGTTTGATGATACTGTGCTATTCGCAATCATTAATTTATCCGCAGTTTAGTTTTAAGAGATTTGCAAGACATGTTTCTGTAGAGTGAATAATTGTACTAGATAACTCATTCAAAAAACTTAACAAAATGTGTGATCATCTTTTCAAAGGATAGTATAAGTTGATCTCCGTAGGGGTGTAGTTTGTGTCGATTGATAAACTCAATGGAATATTACACAGATGTTTCGTTTGAATTAGCCAAAGTAGATAACTTTAAAGATAAGAACTAGGATAAATTATATACTGTTGTGCTGATATTGCTTACTATAAGCCGGAAAGAAATGCCAGATTTATGAGTTTTAGGAAGACCATGTAATCGCGCACACGGGCGTATGAAGGTTTAAGTTTTTTTATGTTTAGGCTCAACATTTCTGAGTTTTTGATCACTTTCTGTTTTTCTTTTAATTGACTCTATGCTCTTCCTAAAATACATAAATCTGGCATTCCTTTCCAGGCTCTACTAAAAACATAATTTTTTGAAATTCATCTTGGCGGTTACGAAAAAACACACTTTATTGTCTCGCCGAAGTAGATTCCAACCTCTCAGTTTAGACCTCAAAAGTTCGGCTCGTGTTTTAGGCAAATTGAAATCCCGAACAAGGTCATTTAAATCACTTGATTTAACAGACATGGCAGAAAAGGAGAAGAACTAGCTTCAAAAGTAGAATCATGTTGCTCCTCATGTTGAAGTAGGCTAGCTGCATCGTTTTCCGAGTTTTCATCTTTTACAGTTACGTTTATTGGAGACTGTGGTATAGGTAAGTCCTCACTGTGAGGAACTGGCCTGACAGCAGATGGTAAATCTGGGTACATCACTGTGTGTTTGGATTTTCTTGTCATTCCTTTTATGTTTGTTAAACAAAAATAACAGTTTAATGAATGATCTTTGGGTTCCCCCCACGGTTAGAAGCAGAATGCTTTTTTACTCACTTGTTTGTCGTATCGCAGCCTGACAAGACAATAACAGCAAGCAAATTTTCATCACATACGTATCTAAGGGTCCAAACTGGTCGTGAACTGGAACATATCTTGCTGTAGATCCTTTTCAATATAAAACCCACAGTTCAGTCATCCTTTCGATCAGAAAATATGGGAATGAAAATAGAGTGAGCAAATGAATGCATCCGCGTCCGATAAAGCCACTATGTTGCATTGGATTCTTGACTTCTCGGTGGCATGACGAGTATGTAGAAAAATTCTCTCATCGGCTTCTCCTACAGGGAGTTTTAGTGGGAAGTCCCACTTTATTACACCGTCCACGTGAAAGCTGTTGATCAGCGCCATGGGCTCATTGGAGGTATGGCACGTAGCACTATCCAGATGAAAGTTCCCTGCGTAAGATCGATGTCGTCTAGTCGCTCCATGAATGCCATGAAAATATCCTTGTACACAGCAGTGTCCACAGTCCCTTCAACAAAAATTTGTCCAACGACACTCTCAGCGGAAACTGCACACCACATCCACCTTTCGCGGGTGAAGTGCTGTCTCGTGGGTCGCATGAGGGTTTTCTGATGCCCAAATCCTTGTATTTTGGGAATTTACATATCCTGAAAGATGAAACCAATCTTCATCGGTAAATAATGTCATCGTCAATATTCCAGCGTTTCTTTCCACCCAGTTAAAGAACCAATTACGATAACGAATTCGCGTGATTTTTGTCATGCCCCATCAGCTAGTGTGCAGCTGTTACTCTGTACGGCATGATTTTTGCGTGCTTTGCTGCTCTCCTGTGACAAGCGGCTTAATGAGTTCCTGAAAGGATGTACCTGGTCTGCAAAAAGGTTTAGGTATGTTGTAGACGTCAAAGTTTCCTGCACATGAATGACAAGCCCCAGGGTTTCCCAGCAGAACATCGCCTAAAGCCTTGCATTTCCTCCACTGGCCTGTTTTCGTCTTACACTGAATTATGGCGCCTACGCTTCTACATAAAAATTACGCACATGTACCTGTCCGTCAACATGGCGCAACGGGAAACAGGATTCATCAGACGATAGGACGTTCTCTCAATCATTCAAGGTCCAGTTTCAATGCTCTCGTGCCCTATGCAAGTGCTTTCAACGGTAAACCAAGGTTAGCGAGGGAACTCACATAACCCCATTTTCAGCAGGGTTCGATGTGCAGAGTGTCGTGACACATTATTCCCGTCACCATCATTCAAATTACCGGCGCGTTGAGTCACGGCATCCCTTCTCGCACCATACGAGAAAGCCTTCGCTCACGTCTAGCATCGTTGAGCCGTGTTTGGCCCACACCTTGCTGGCCGATCATGGTTTTCACTTCTTTGGACCACTCTTTGAAGATTCTAAAAACGACTGACCGTGATCATCCAAAGGCCTTGCGGTCTGGGAAATGCTCTGACCCAGTCGTTGGGCACAAAGATTTGGCCATTGACAAATTTGCTTAAGTTTGCTGCCTTTCCCATCTGAAGAACAAGAATAACACTGATTAACAGAGCTCAGTATCAGGTCTTATTTATACAGTTTCATGTCTTTCATGCGCCAACGATTACTTGTAGTTGCTTCCATTTACGTAAAGACGCGTTAGTCATAATGTTTTGGCTCTTCGGTGTATGTTTCTTGGCACCTTGTATCTGCCTGGTCTCTCGACTAATTGTGATTTGCAGAATTTCTTAGTTTTATGGATGAAGCTCCATCTAGAAAGTCAGACACTGTTTCTCCCCATTGTCAAGATATTACAACTTGAAGCCCTCATTCAATTTTAGTAAAATGCTGACCTGTGAAAAGATGCTGCAGACCTTAGTTTCAGTGAATGGATTCTACGTTTTATGAATAAAATACACAATTTCTTTAAATTTATTCTCATCTGCAAGTGTTCGGTTAGAAGAAAACTCATGGTGTATCACATACTCTTTGTTAACTTGGAGGCTGCACATTGTGAGATAGAAATGCTTTATCATTATCTTCTCATCTTTGAAAAGTTAGTTTTGAGCAACAGCTTCTTTTTGGTGCGTGATAATTCCACCAGGAGTCTTGCCAATAATTCCAGCAGGACCTTTGTCAATAACTCCTCCAGCACTTTTGGCTGCCTTGTTGTGCCTTTGTTCGAGTGCTTGGTCCGTTGCTGTGCTGCTTAAAGTGTCTTCCAGTTTGCCGAAAAAAATTGCCCTTTCACGATATCTTTGAAAGTATTGGATGAGTTTCTCTGAGTTTCAGACAGTTTTCAAGGTAAATACTTCCCTATTTGGAACTGTTAAGTTTTCCAAAAGCGAAAAAGAAGGAAGTGTCCTGTGAAGTAAAGAAACATGAAGTACCCAGTTACCTTCTTTTCAGGACGAATCATAGCTCACGGAACAAGGAGGGTTCCTTATGAGGAACGTGTTCCAATATATGAACAGTTTCAATTTCTTATATGCTTGCTGTAAAAATGATTTGAAGTTCTCATTATCGTGATCAACGGGACTCAATAATTAAGTTTAAAAGTCACAGGAGTTTTATTTTTGAAATCCTTTTCAGAGACTTGAATCTTTCAAGGAAACTCAGCGTACCTGTTTGCATAATGTTTTTGAAAAGTTGCTCCCACCGCAAAAGTAGAAAATAGCTTCTGCTATAAGAAAGTACACAACATTACCTTTAAAACATCTTATAGGAGGATCCTATATTCAGAGCATTCTTCAGCCATATATCTATCTCAGCATAACTTCACAGAACAAGATGGTAAATGATTGCGTTGTGTTACTAACGAGAAAAATGCCAAAAAACTTCCCAGTGCAAGAAATATACGACAGACTCTGTAAATTTCGTGCTAGCGTCATTTTGTGCTCTGGATTCTGTGAGTGTGGAAGAAGTGATGTCTGTCAAAATACACTAAAATAAAAATTAAGCTAATGTTTGTATGGTGTTTTTTTTTTTTTTTTTGGCATCAGAATAAAATTTGTTCATTTGTTGTGCAGATGAATAAGTGTTAATTAGTAAATCATACATTTGCAGGTTTTCGATGAAAATGATCATTTTTTATGAAAACGGTGGATAGTTATAATATTACTAAAATTGCTCAGAATAATTTTGGTAACAATATTGTAATGACAGTCATCTCTGTAAAGCCAGTAGTTTTGGAAATCAAGCCAAAAAATGACGGTATTAAGATCATGTGAAAAGAACCAGGAAAGAGCTCCAGGGGAAGATTGAATTGCCGTAGACATTGTACAGGAAGTCAGTAAAGAAATAGAAAACACACTGGTGTAAATTTACACTAGATGCTTCAATGAAAGAAAGATTCTTAAGAACAGGAACAATGCTACTGTGATCTTGCTAGATAAAGAAGGGAAACTTGAAAACCTCAGGAACTACAGATCCATCAGCCTCCTATCAGTTTTTCACAGGATCTTCACTTGTTATTGTCGCATCGCTTAAAGGAAACACCGGCACGGCTCAACCAACAAAACAAGCTGGATTCAGGAGCGGCTATAGGACTATGGATCATATCCATGTACTGAAAGAACGAATCGGAAGTAGGAATAAATATGAACACCCGCTCTGTATGGCTTTAATTGATTATGAAAAGGTTTTGATATTGTGAAACAAGCATTTTAATGTCTTTGAAATCTTGAGATACTGATGAAGACACATCAACATTATTAATACCACCTATGGAAGCCCAAGCGCCAAGTACAGAATGTTCGAGAACACTGGACGTACAAAAATTGGAAAAGGAATGAGACAAAGAGATTCACTCGCTTTCCAATTTTCGTAAACCCTTCAGTGCCAAATGTCAGCATATCTTTAAATCACTCAACTCGAAAGCCAAAGAGATAAATATAAATGGAGATTATTTAACCCAATTTTGTTTTACTGACGTCATATGCATTTTTGGAAGTACCCGTCAAAGCTATAGGTATGACACAGGAACTAGCTGACAACAGCAAACTGTTTGTATTAACTCTTTCCTTTAAATTCATTTTTGGTTTAAAAATGAACTTAAAGAAAACATTTGATAGAATGCTTTCATATGCATCGAATATTTATCAGTTAGTTAGTTGATGAGTCAAATATAGTAGTAAACGATACCTATATTTACCTTGGACAAAAACATCAAACGCGAGCAACGTCGAAGAAGATATAAAAAATAGGTGTATAAAACTTGGAGACTTGTGGAAGAATCAGTAAAATTTTGAAGAGCAATTTACCATTATGCCTCAAAAGAAATGTTTTTAATCAAAGCATATCTCCAGTTCTTACTTATGGATTAGAGACCCTGGCTTTAACAAAAAAGACATACGGAGGCTGCGACCAACTAAAAGAAGCATGGAGTGATTCATGTTTTGTGTAACCAGGGAAAACAGAAAGGGTAACACATGGATCAGAAAAATAACAAGAGTTGATGACATCATGATCAAAATAAAAACTTTCGAGTGGCAATGAGGTCAACATGCTGCTAGAAGAACTGACCACCGTTGAAAAACTGAAATACTGAACTGGATAGCAAGGGAAAGACCCAGGAGAAGACCACGTGGGAGATGGGTAGATGAATTTCAAAAGCATACTAGAGTTACTTACAGGAGACTGGTCCAAGACAGAAAGTTGTGCAGCATATTTAAGAAACCTTCATCCAGCAGTGGATTGATAATGGTTAATGAGGATGATGACATAATGCATTACAAAATATTATTCCACAACAGCGAGTACAATACCTCTGTAAATCAATTACTGAAAGTAAAACAGAAAATCTTGATTTATTGGGGATTATTATGCTATGTATAATACTTGCTGATTTTTCATATGCGTAGTTTTTAACACAATTCTCATAACAGAATCATTAGGTACCCAGAGATACCATCCATAAAAATAAACAAGGTCTGATTCATGTCTTCGACGCTCTTTTATTGAAAAATAAATCATCACCGCCAATTGTGCCATCTATTCCATTATGCCATCTATTCCATCTCACATATACATGAATAAAAATTCCAGTCTGTTTCTCTCTTGTCAAAATTCTTAATAACAAAATGCATTTTATTCTGAAGAGAAGTGGCATCTCATTGAACAGAAGTCTTTAGAAAATTTTCAACTACTGTTATAAATCAAATGTGTAATATCTGCTGATTTCAATAACTGCAAGTTGTTTTGCTTTTCGCTCTGTTGTAATAGATTTATTTGTTTAAACTTAGATACGGGAAAATTTCTTTATTTTTCTTTCACAGTTCTTCTGATCCTGGCTTCCCAAAGAATCGAGACTGTGCTAGTCGAATGGTTTGGCACCGAGGAAATGAAGGATAGAGTCCGCACTGACGTAACAACAAAGCGAGGAGCACCACCTAGCGTGGTTGAGTGGATTATCCTTGCCTGGGTAATGGGTATGTCCGTTGTTGTTCTTTGTATAAAAAAGAAAGCTTGGTACATATTAAGTACCAGATCAGAAGCTATGCAAAATGCTTAACGCTACGTCTTGAAAAAACAATTAATTCATACACCACATATTTTGATACTGCTCAGTATTTCTCATTAACATTTTTTTAAATATCTACAGGTATAATTAGTCGCTCGTCCTTAAATTAGGACCACTGATTCTAGGGAAGGGATGAAGCCAACACCACAGGACAAATACAACTTCAATACTTTATCCGAGACTAGAACCCGCACGCGTCTCCTATGATTAGATAGAAACCAGAGCTCTTGACCAGTGAGACGACTGCAGTTGTATAAGTCAAGTGTCTCTTTGTTCGGTGTGCCATGCAATTCGAGTTCATCATAATTCGCATCAGACATCGTCCAGCTCATCACTACCGATGAATCACACTAAATTTCATAGATTTTCTCACATCTCTTAAAACACTCCTCGGCAAAGGCTATGACGCCATTAAGCATGTGCTTACTTTGGAATAATGGAGCCTTAATATTCTTGGCTGCAAGTTTCAAACGAAATGTTACATGCCACTGGTTACGCATCCGTTATTTGAAAATCCGAATTTTTTTCGAGTCAATATGACATAGAGAATGAAAATTCCACAAGGATCTGGGAAGATGTCCAAGCATTGCGCAGATGCCTGCGCAACTCGACGGTTACAACATCTAACCTCCGATACCATGGGTGGACCTCTGACACCGTGTTCAGTTGTTCTTTGCTGCATTGTTAAACATAAATACTTCCTTTATTCTTCTCTCTCTTACCGATAGAGGCATCTGCAGGCCTTTCTGACATTTTCAGCTATATCTTCGCACCCCACAGCAGAGAATAAGTACAAAACACACCATAACCACAGTGGGTAATGAACGAAGGAAAACTGATTCTTTCGATTCGACTCACTAAAAGAATACGTTCGCACTTATTCGTTCGTTTCATTCGTTGATAGTTCCATTGAACGATTTCCGCATGGAATGACTCTCGCCGAACCGTTCTGAGTCAAATTCGTTTGTGTCTTCCTTTGACTCTTCCGGTGAGTGATTCACACAGGTAATGACTGTCGCAAATTGGTTCAAATACGGATCCGTTTGTGTCGTTCGTTGACAATCACGGTTTAGTTAACGAATTTCAGTTTAAATTTATTTTTAAATCTTACACAAATTTTGCTTTCTTAGTTTTAAGATAAGTCATTTCAAAACGCAAAATCTGTTGCATCTCTTACACTAATGAATAAGGTTGCGTTTCCTGACCGAAACATGAATCTCGCCGAGACACCATGGTTAACATTTGATTTCAAGTGAACAGTAATTCTGGCCGATTATTTGGGGGGAATCACATCTTTTGCAGAATCGATTCTTTTCAGGAAAGAATCGTCCGCGAACAACTCAGTTTGTATGATGCGTTCTACGAATCGTTCGAGAATGACTGGTCTCTATTCTGTTGGAGACAGTTTGTCATCAACAGTCGTTATTCGCCATACCTTCGTTCATTACCCACTGTGGTTATGGTGTGTTTTGTACTTATTCTCTGCTGCGTGGTGCGAAGATATAGTTGAAAATGTCAGAAAGGTCTGCAGATGCCTCTATAGGTAAGAGCGAGAAGAATAAAGGAAGTATTTATGTTTAACTATACAGCAAAGAGGGATGTAAGGTCAGGTGATGCGTAACATCACAGCCTCTCCTTGACAAATGTCAACCCCGCCTTCTCGTGGTGCATCCTGTTCCCACTAAAGGGGCTCTGACGACCGCCAATAGCGGTATAACTATGCCATCGGGATTAGAGGAAATTCTATCCCACACTCACCAACCCGCTTGGCCAGCGTGGTGAGTTATGGCCAAACCCCTCCAAAATGATTCCACAACTTAAATCTTGGCCCTCAGTCTCCGGCAGCTGGAATGTACCTGGCCAAGGCAGCGGCCAGTGCGACATGAAGGCAGAGGGTGCTAAGAATCCCCGGAGGACCGGACTAGGCTGCCATCTGATGCTGACCTTGGCTACGTACAATGGACGCTCCCTATCTTCTGATTCAAGGCTTCTTGAATTGGAAGAGGAACTACAAAGGATCAACTGGGACATCGGGGCTAAGTGAGGTAAGGAGAAAAGGAGAAGATCTCATCGAACTGAAAAGTGGACATTTCTTCTACTATCGTGGGACAGATACTGGCAGAACTAGTGGTGTTGGATTTATAATAAACAAGAAACTGAAGGATAAAGTTGTAGAAGTTGAAAGTTCCTCTGACAGAGCTGCACGACTTGTTATCCAACTCTCGAAAAGATACCAGGCTCAGATTATTCAAACTTATGCACCCACCACAAGTCATCCTGAAGAAGAAATCGAAGAATTTTATGAGGAAATTTGTCATCTAAATAATAAAGGTAAGCAGCACTTGAAAATAATTATGGGAGATTTCAATGCAAAAATAGGGCAACGGCAACAGAATGAAACTTCAGTAGGTAAATTCGGTCACGGCAACAGAAACCAGCGTGGAAATACTCTCGTTGAGTTTGCAGAGGCAGAAGGGTTTTTCATCTTGAACTCCTTCTTCAAGAAAAAGCCACACAGGAAATGGACATGGAGACATCCAAACGGGACGACAAGTGAAATTGATTTTATTATGTGTAACAAAAAATTCGTCATAGAAGACTGCAGTATGCTAAACAAGTTCAACACAGGTAGTGACCATAGATTGGTGAGATGTAAAGATGCACCTCAACACTAAACTTGAACGTGGCAAGCTCATAAGACAAACAAAATCTATTGACATAACCAACCTTAAAAAACACCATAATACCTTCAAGTTGGAACTGAAGAACAGGTTCTCTGCTTTAGAAGGCCTAACATCAGAAGAAGTGGACATCTCTGAAGTAAACAAAAAGTAACCAAAGCTCTTATGGAAACAGCAACAAAATTAGCTGGGTCTAAGAACAAGTTGCATGTAAACAAATTATCAGGAAAAACCAAAATGTTGATGCAAAAAAGAAGAGAGATGAGGACAACTAAAGAAGATGTGACTTCCAAAGTGGAATATATAGAGCTATGCAAGACAGTAAGAAAAAGTATCACTGAAGACGTAAGAAAATTCAACTGTGAACTAGTGAGGAAAGCAATTGAAAACAACCAAAGCCTAAAGATAGCAAAGGGACATCTCAGTAAGGGAAGAAAACAGATTATGGCACTGAGAAAAGAAGATGGTTCTGTAACAAGAAATAGAGGCGAAATTTTGACAAGAGTGAAAGATTTCTACTCCAAATTATATGAAAGGGATGATACATGCACTCCAGACATCATGAAAGATACCAGTACTAGAGTTCCTCCAGTCCTTCCAGCAGAAGTTGCACATGCAATCAAGAACATGAAGCGGGGAAAAGCTCCAGGAGAAGATGGAATTACTGTAGACATCATACAAGAAGCAAGTGGAGAAATCGAAACAGTACTCGCCCAAATTTTCACTCGATGCCTTAATGAAGGAAAGATTCCTGAGGATTGGAACACCGCTACAATGATCCTGCTACATAAAAAAGGTGACATTGAGGATCTCGGAAACTACAGACCTATCAGCCTCCTATCAGTAGTTTATGCAAAATCTTCACTAAAGTTCTTTCACGCCGCTTGAAGGTAACACTGGACATGGCTCAACCGAGAGAACAAGCTGGATTCAGGAGTGGCTACAGCACAATAGATCATATCCACGTGCTGAGAGAACTAATTGAAAGAGCGAGGGAATATGAACTTCCATTGTGCATGGCTTTTATCGATTATGAAAAAGCCTTTGATTCGGTGAAACCATCAGCAGTTACAATGGCTCTGAAAACCTGCGGTATTGAAGATGCATACATTAATATTATTAATAACATCTATGAAAATGCAAGTGCAAAGATTCGGCTGTTTGAAAATACAACACACGTAAAAATTGGAAAGGGAGTGAGACAAGGTGACACCATATCTCCGAAGCTCTTTAATGCCACATTGGAGGGTGTTTTTCAGTCCGCTGAGCTGGGAAAACAAGGGGATAAAGATTAATGGAGATTATCTAACCCACCTTCGTTTTGCTGATGATGTAGTCATTTTTGCAACTACCCCATCAGAGCTGCAGAGTATGATCCAGGAACTTGCTGACAAGAGTAAAGAAGTGGGATTAAAAATGAACTTTCAGAAGACAAAAGTGATGTTCAATGCTTTTACAAGAAATGAAGATTTATCGATTGATGGAGAAAAGCTGGAGATAACAGACACGTACGTTTATCTTGGACAGCAGATATCAAGTGAGGGTCACATTGGTGAAGAAATTAATCGGCGTACAAAACTTACCTGGAGAGCTTTTGGAAGAAACAGCATAATTTTCAAGAGCAATATGCCATTATGTCTTAAAAGAAAAGTGTTTAATCAATGCATCCTTCCAGTGCTTACATATGGTGCAGAGACGTGGACCTTAACTAAAAGAGACATACAAAGGCTGCAGACAACTCAAAGAAGCATGGAGAGGTGCATACTTGGTGTAACCAGGAGAGATAAGAAGAGGAACTCGTGGATCCGAAAAATGACAAGAGGGAAGACATCATGATCAGAGTTAAATCCCTGAAATGGCAATGGGCTGGACATACTGCCAGAAGGACAGATCATCGATGGACAGCCGAAATTTTAGATTGGATTCCAAGGGACAGGAAAAGACCCAGAAGAAGACCACATGGGAGATGGGTGGATGAAATTCGAAAGTATGCAGGGGTGACATGGAGGAGACTGGCACAAGACAGACCGTTGTGGAGGAAACTTGGGGAGACCTTCGTCCAGCAGTGGATTGATAATGGTTGACAATGATGATGATGATGATACAGCAAAGAGTCAAGTCGTTGAAGAAACTGGATGGTAATGTGAGTGCGATGCGTCATATAGAGAAATATGGCGTTTGAACGACCACCATCTACGACCTGAAGAAACAAAAAGATAAACTGTTAATTTTTTTGTTATGTTGAAGTAGATCGAGTTCCTACATCATTAGAACCATCGTACGTTAAAAAAAAAAAAAAAAAAGGATCGCTGCTTTACCGCGGTACATCCTGTATGTATTCGTAATCGACAGACTTCAGAAATAATAATACTACTGTTACGTTTGAATTATTTTTCTGTAGTTATTTATCACTGAATATTGATGCGATGACAAAAACACTGAATTATGTTTCACTAGTAACGTAAAACAAGAATACATTACAAATTTTGAAATACATTAATCATAGGACGAAAGGATTATTAATCAACACTGACTGTCTCCATTTTATGTTACGGCGCATTAACGTTTCTGCTGTTCTTTAAACTGTTTTAAGCTTACCGTGGTTTACATCTTTGTAGAACAGGTGTCAGGTATATTTCAAACACTTTAGCACAACACATAAAGAAACCCAGACGATTATATCTTTGACAGAATTCTTTTAGGACCATAAATTAACGATTCTTTTAAAACAAGAACACTCGAAAACGTTTTTCTTCCGACTCCATAAAAACACCTGGGGGACGTCCCAGCATTCCCTACAGCTATGGTCTTGGTATCCATGGTAACAGACCACAAACAAACGGACGCGTGCAGGTTGGAGGCGATAAACGCAAAGGACGCGACACACCAACATACCCCTCCTTCGTTCGTGTTAGTTAATGCAAGTTCTTGTCTGAACCTTTTAAATGCAGGATATAGAAGTGGCTTTGGCATGAGGTCTGCAATCTTTTTGTCTGAGGCACAGTATTCCAGTTCCAAAAAACCATTGTTCAACAAATCCTTCATACACCGTTGAGTCATTATATGTATTATGATCAACCCCCGCCTAGAGAAACGCGCGCGCCTGGAAACCGAACGGTGGCGCAGGTGAAGTTTACAGAGCAGTACATATACAACCCGAGAACCGGCTTTCTGTTAGTAGTGTTCGGAGTCAGAATGGAATAAGTTTGGTAAAAAAGAAATTGTGATGGCACGGAGACTTGGAACTACGATCTCGGAAACGGCGCAGCTTGTGGGTTGTTCACGTGCCGCTGTAGTAATTACGTATCAAAAGTGCTGCACAGATAGTCAAACGACAAACCGTCGTCTAGCTGTGTGTCGTCCGCAGCTCACTGATGCCAAAGGAGAGCGGAGACTGTCGCGCATTGTTCATAGCGACAGCAGGGCTACAGTGCGACAAATTACACGCAGCTACAACAGTGGTGATCGGGGCAAAGCGTCACAGCACACTATTCATCGCAGATTTCTGCGCATGGGTCTGTGTAGTCGAGGACTCAGCCGGGTCCCCATTCTGATTGCACGTCATCGCCAACAACGCATGAAATGGGCTCAAGATCATCAAGATTCGGCCGTGGGAGGTTGGAAGAAAGTGGCCTGGTCTGATGAATCAAGATTCCTGGTGCATCAGGTGGACGGCTGAGCGCGGATACGCCGATTACCAACGGAGGCTATGGCACCTGGATGCACTGTTGGGCGGAAACAGGCCAACGGCGGCGATGTTATGCTGTGGGTGATGTTTTCTTGGGACACCTTTGACCCTATTATCCATATAGCACAATCCCTGACAGCTGTCAGGTATCGGAACATCGTTGCGGGCCAAGTTCACTCATTCATGGTAACTGTGTTCCCTACTGGTGATGGCCATTACCAACAGGATAATACGCTGTGCCACACTGCCAAAATCGTCAAGGAGTGGTTCAAGGAACATGCTGGTGACTTTCGGTTATTGCTCTGGCCTCCAAATTCATCTGACATGAACCCAATCGAACATTTGTGGTTCGACTTGGAAAAGCGAGTTCGTTCTAAATCACCAGCTGTTGACATTATGGTACCAGATATCCCAGGATACTTATCGCTACCTCATCGGAACGATGCCTCGCCAAGTGGCCGCTGTTTTGCCGGCTAAACGGGGTACCACAGCTTATTAGGTAGGTGGTGATAATGTATTTAAAGGCTCATCGGTGTATAGTAGTGTTTTATATCTATATATTTAATTCTTGAGTGCCCGTTATGAAACTGAACAAGTTTAATTACTGACTGGTTGTCTTGAAACAACAGTCTGATTGGTAACTACTGCTTTAAACCTAAATATTTCAATAATTACAACAGCCATGTCAGTTCTTGTGCTGATTTTGCTAATGATACGTATTCCGATTCTGTGGACGTTAAGGCTATAAGAATTTGTTTTTGTGCATTCCAATTTCTGCAACTGTTTACCAAGAAAAATAAGTGACCAGAAGTTAGTTGACTTTCTGTCTTGCTTGTCTGCACCCCAATCTGTATCAGTATACACTTTGATTAATGAAGGAGGTTCTGCAGAAATTTTAAGTTCCATATCTTGTGATCCCTTTAGGTATCTTATTACTCTTTTAACAGCTGTCCAGTCTCTTTACCTTGGACTTTGACACCTTCTACTCAGAATATATACAGCAGTGGAGATGTTAGATCTGCGACAGTAGAGACATATAAAAGAGGTCCAATATCTTGTCTGTATTTGTGGTTGTGTCTGGTAATACATCTTCTTCACCTTCAAGCTCATATTACTCACTTTCCATGGGAGTGTTACTTGGCTTTGCTTCTTTTAATCAGAAATTTCCAATCAGTTCTTGAACTTTGTTTCGTTGGCTTAAAAGAAAACTTCCATCTTCATTTCTTTGTACTTCAATTCCTAAGTACGAAGTTCTGCACTTCACTTAAATTTGCCACTTCGTACCTTATCTGGAGTTCTTCCACTACACTTCTTATTTGTGCAAGATTTTTACTGCTGATCA
The DNA here is from genome assembly GCA_039090855.1 of Macrothele yani. Taxonomy (NCBI): domain Eukaryota; kingdom Metazoa; phylum Arthropoda; class Arachnida; order Araneae; family Macrothelidae; genus Macrothele; species Macrothele yani. The sequence goes on along the minus strand of CM077007.1, from coordinate 75,133,083 downwards.
AAATATCGTATACGCAGAGATAGACAACATCTGATAAGCGCTAAAATTCTTGCACAGTTAGGACTATACAAGACTTTCTTTTTCTGTTTTGGAAAATAAATAAGAATCAGCCTTGCTTTTACTGAATCCAAGACTTTCCAGCGTTTTTCTATTGATTGATTCCATCCTTTTGCTGCTTGGTTTAAGCCATATATCGATTTATCCGATTTGCAAACTTTGTGTTCTTTGCCTTTTGTTTTGAATCCTTCCGGTTGCTTCATATATATTTCCTCATTTAATTTTAAATGCAAATATGCACACTTAATGTGAATATGGTGTACGTGCATGTATTTATATGCCGCTGAAGTAAGAAAAGGTCTTATTGTGGTGTGCTTGTTCACTTGAGCAAAAGTCTTTTGCTACCAACCTGGCCTTATAATTTATTTTTCGTTGTTTATCATTATGTTTATCATTATAATTTATTTTTCGCTGTTTATCAAAAGAAAGCTATAGGAAGCAAGTGAAGTCTGGAAACTTCACTTGCTTCCTATAGCTTTATTTCCGTTTGGTAACTCTGTTAGTGACTAAGCGTTACTTGATTTTAAGGATTTTATTTCTTCTTCCATTACGTCTTGCAATTTTATACTTTCTCTTTCTGAAATATCAAAAACAAATGGAAGTATTGGCAAAGAGTTGTCACGCGAAGCAAAAACAAACCAAACTTCTAATTTTTTTTTTTTTTTTTTGGAGGTTTAACGACCACCGTGAGTAACTCAATGGGCTATAAGAAGTCGCCCGTCCCTAATTTAGGGTCACTGGTTCCAGGGAAGGGAGAGAGCCAGTGCCGTAAGACAAACACAACATCCATGCCTGACAGGGATTCGAACCCGGACCCCTTACGGACGAATGATCAGAGGCCAGCGCCTTAGACCACTGCGCCACCGGGGCGGCCCAAACTTCTAACACAGATTCAAAACTTATAGATTTTGAATCTGTGTTAGAAGTTTGGATTTTGAATTATAGATTTTGAATCAAAACTTATAGATTTTGAATCTGTGTTAGAAGTTTGGGCCGCCCCGGTGGCGCAGTGGTCTAAGGCGCTGGCCTCTGATCATTCGTCCGTAAGGGGTCCGGGTTCGAATCCCTGTCAGGCATGGATGTTGTGTTTGTCTTACGGCACTGGCTCTCTCCCTTCCCTGGAACCAGTGACCCTAAATTAGGGACGGGCGACTGCTTATAGCCCATTGAGTTGCTCACGGTGGTCGTTAAACCTCCAAAAAAAAAAAAAAAAAATTAGAAGTTTGGTTTGTTTTTGCTTCGCGTGACAACTCTTTGCCAATACTTCCATTTGTTCTTGCGTTATATCCAAGTTTTTCTGGGGGGGGGGGCTCTTTTATTTGAGCGCTCAGAAACTGTAGGTAAATTATCAACCATGACTGGTTGAATCATTTCCTTGCTCTTCTAAAATTTCTTCAGTGCTTTCTTTTTGAGTCTCCTGTTTCTTATCGATTTCATTGTCAACGTCTGCATTTTCTGGATAATTCTGACTTCCCATTTATACGAGGTTAAAATCTCTTTGTTTTTCAGTTTTTTCTTCTTGCTTGCTGAATTGATTTTCCAAAACTTTACTGATTTTGACACAATAACCTATCTTCCTCCAACGAAAATTCGATGTCCTTTTTGACCTAAAGTCATAACGCAGCCGATAAACGTATTTTCTACTGCTTTATCATCTAACGTCCTTCTTTTCTGTTTATAGACGTATTAGTAGACTTTATATCCAAATACTTTTAAATTACTAATATTAAGTGTGATTTCATTCCACAATTCACAAAGGGTTTTGTTACTTGTTTTGGTGATCAACCTATCTTGCTAATTCGTTTCTGTTAGCATTGCTTCTCCCTAATAAGCTTTTGGTAAATTTTCATTAATTAGCATTGCTTTGCACATTTCAACAAAATACCGGTTCTTTTTCTCCGCTACTCCATTTCGAGCTGGTGAGTATATTATAGAAGTTTGATGAACAAATACCTGTTATACCTGCCCTCTCGTTAAATACTCTTCAACTTCTTTGCTGTACTATTCTAGGCCATTTTCTGTTAAAAAAGGTTTTGCTTTTCTGTTAAATTTATTTGTAGTAAAAAGAACGAATTCTTTCAACTTTGCCAACACTTCTTATTTTCTACATATTACATATACTGTGGCATATCTGCTGAAGTCATCTATAAAGGACAAGAAATATTTCTTTCTTACCAAGCTTTCAACTTCAAGAGGCCCACACACATCTCAGTGCATTAGTTCTAACGGTTCTTTCACTCCGTATGATGTCTGCTTCGGGTATGGTTTCTCCGTAAGTTTTGCTCTAATGCATGAATCTCAATAAAAACTATGTTTACAATTATTTACTTTCATACCTTTAGCTAAATTTTAATTTTGCATTTGTTTAATTGCATCTAACACTTCTGTGTTCCAGTCTGAGATGTCATTTATGAACACAGTTCTTATTTTTACACATATTCCTCCCTAATTGTGTTACGCAGTTTGTAGCTTGTTTATTTTTATCTTCAACAGTGATGAGTTCAAATAAACCATCTGGCAATAGCGTTAGTAACTATAGTTAGACTTTTGCTTACAGTGTAAATATTTTCTTTAAACAGTACGGTAAAGCCTGTACTTGTGCACACTTTTACTGACAAGAGATTTCCAACCAGTTCTGTGCTATACAAAACATTGGACAGACTAAATGTGTTTGCATTTCCCTCTATAATTTTGACTAATTTGACTAGTTTTGACACCTTCGCCAAAACCTTCTGATTTCAACATAAGACTATTTGTTATAGTTACATTTTCACCTAATTTTTCTGTAAATTTATAAAAGAAATTTATTTCACTACAAATATGGCTGGTTGCTTCTGAATTCAGAACCCAACACGTTGAATAGTTTTGTAATACAAATCCACTCTGTGGATTTGTATTACACTATTCAACCTTTTGTTTCAAATTTTGCATTTTCGCTTGTAACACTAGCACAAAGTTTATCTTTCACATTTTCATTTTTGCTACATATATTCAACCTGTGTGATGCGTTATTATTATTTTGTGCTTTACTGTTATGGAGCGGTTGCTTAGGAGCGAATTTTGTTCTGCCTTTAGTACTATTACTGTTCTTATTATTAGCATTCAGATGCCAACATTCATTTCAAAAATGAGTTCACTTAAGGCAATACCGTTTAGCTTTGAAAGTAGCAAGGAACAGCAAACATTTCCTTTGTTTTATAAACTAAAAATTGCGTTTCTGAGTGTAACTGACCCCTCCTTAAGGTGCATTCTTCTTTCATACTCGTCAATTAATTTAGGCCGTCCTGGTGGCACAGTGGTCTAAGCGATGGCTTTGTAAAGGTTGTGTTGACCTGTGCTCCGTGTTTGACCTGCGTTTGTTGGTGTTCTTTTGTGTGTGTGTTGCGGTTTTGTGTGCCTCCTGTATTGTGAATACCTCCTGTGTCGATTGAGTCCGACCTTGACGTCCTGTCAGTAAAACTTTACTTGTACTAACTCATTTTCCGTCCTGGCTTTGCCCAGGGTCAGGTTTAGCAGGCCAGCCATTGCAAATGGCGGCGACCGCACCTGATAGTCCAGGTCTGAAGCTTGATAGCAAAGCTCCGCCCCCACCTGGCCACGTGTGGTCTTCGTAATTACCTCACGCAGCTGGTTTCCAAGCCGCGTTATCTGATGCTACCACCTCTTCTTCCAACTCTATGGATGTTGATTTCCCGACATTCTCCACCACAGTGACGTCATTAATGTCTTCAGTATCCGTTGCCTCTGGTACTTCATTTGCTCCTGCGAGTACTGCGTCTCAACCTTACCCATCTCCGCCCATTCCTACGGCAACTCTTCCTTATGCTTCCGTTGTGAAGGGTACCAGTTCATCTTCCTCTACAGCAAAGAATCCATGTACAATGCCTCTTGATATGATTGTCACTAGAGGCAACAAGAAATTACGCATCGAAATTCCGGAAACTTCAGCTGCTGGGCAAAAGATTTTAAGCACACAGAAAATTGGCATATGTTTTGTTGCCCTCCCGGACACCAGCCTTAAGAAATACTCCTTAGCCGTTTGCCAAATCCTCCCTAAGGGAGCGATTACCCATGTGGCGATTAAGCCTAGGACTGTTCTCATCTACGTATTTTGCGAAGCCGGAGTTTGCGGAGCGTGTCTTATCTGACGGACTGCATGTTGAGGATCATACCTTACTGGGAGTCCCGCTCTAGCAGCGCCCCGTACTTGTTACGGGAATAACCCGTACCGCCAGAAATCAAGGACCAATACTTAATGGTGGCCCTTTCCCGGTGTGGAAAGATAGTTGGTTAGATTTCCACTCTGTCTTCCGCACCAACAGACCCAGATGACAGGAACATCTTAGGTCTGCGTCGCCAAACAAGGATCATGTTCCCTACTGAAGATGTCATTGCTGACTGCTCTACTGACCTTACTGTGGTTGTAGGGAAGCAGATTTTCCGGATCGATATCGTTACTGCCTAGCGTTGTTTTAAATGCAAGGCATATGGCCACATTCAATCACGTTGTCTACATGCATCTGCCAAGCCACCTATTTCCATACCGCCCTAAGTCAACACTCCCACCCTCAACACCAGTTTCTCTGGTCACACCAAGTTCGGCTCCCGTCCTTGATCCATGCTACTGTTGTTACTGAGGCTTCTCCCACAGCAAATGATGATTCATCAGTAGTCTCCCAGTCTTCGATCTCTACTACGGGAACTTTGGCCACTTCTCTATCGTTGGACCCACTTGCTGCTGTGGTACCTCTACGTTCTTCGGAGGGTATTATCTCCGAAAAGGAATGGCAACCCTTCCGTCGTGTTGCTTCATCTTCTTCCCTTGGATCCCGTAATGTGGAGTCAGATCTAGCTGTCCTACACCCACCAGTTTCTTTCGGCGTTCCCACGTTGAAACGTACTAGTCAAAGTTTAATCTCGCCGGTGACGTCTTTTCCACGCTGCTCTCGTTCCAGTTCGCCAATTCGACAGTCTTCCTCTCCAACTGCAGTTCCTATATCTCTTAAGTCCCCAGCTGTTCCAAAATTGTTGGATCAAATAGCTTTCGCAGAATATCTGGAAACTTTTTCTACATTAGACGGGCCGCTGGCACCGTCTGATCTTGCTCTCTTCATAATCAATCCAACCGTCACGTTCTCTCAAGCAGCTAGACTGCCTTTAATCACGTAATGCTCAGCTTCCTACTATTATCACCCAACTTCAGAGTCTACTTGCTCTTTTGCCGAAAATTGACACAGTCACTAATGCGCAGACATCTAACTTAAAGAAACGTGTAACCAGTCTTCACAGAAGTACTGATAGTAATATTCAACCAACTGTAAGGGATGCTCCGTCCCTGCTTACAATGCGTTAGTGTTTGAAGATATTACAACGCTTGATACGGATATATTATTGCTACAGGAGACTAACTGTCATCCCAACACTCCATACCACCGGTGGCCAACCTGGCCATTTCATTTCTACGAGGTCCATCGACATAGTCTTACGCAGGACTTGCGGTGGTCATTCCTTTTCGTCTTCGATCCTTCTTTACTGATATTACAGTCAAACCGATTTATCGTGACCTCCTGCAGTTTCTGTCTTTCCGACTTCACAACTTCCTATATCATATCTTCAACATCTATGTTTCCGGCAATCAACAGTATGCAGATTGCCTGCCTTTTTGAGCATTTTGTTTCCTGTTTTCAAGGTCTTCCGGCCGCTGATATTGTCATCTTAGATGGTGATTCCCTCGACAGATCGGACGGTTCCACGGATACCAGGTATTTTCTTACCCGAGCACTTTTTACAGCCATCAACCAGCTACAACTCCAACATTCTTTTCGACACCTGCACCCATTTCTTCGTTCGTACACCTGGCGCTCCTACTCCACTTCCTCCCCTACAACTGCCCGACTTGACCGGTTTTATGTTTCTTCAATTCTTCTTCCTTACGTTATCTCCCTTTCTCACACACCGACAGTTTCTTCCGACCACAGCTGTGTCGTAATGTGTCTTCACACCGGTCCATCTCCTCGGCAATACTACCGTACTTGGACCTTTGATGATGATCTTTTACTTGTTACAACTTACGTAAATTCCATCCAATCGCAGCTCCAACAAGCCTTATATGCGCTCCCTTTTACTTCTTGTCCCTTGCAGCACTGGTTAAATGTCAAATCCCAAATTCTTCTTTATACCAAACAACATTCCCACGAAAAACGTACTACCGCCTCTATGAAGATCGATGCTGCACGCTCGATTTTTTCCACATTAGGTCATGATTCTCCGCTGTTTTCTCATTACCAAGCTAAACTTCGTGCCTTGCTACTTTCTGTCTCCCAACAATCTCTTCACCGCCTCAAGCTCCTTCATCTATAGCCAAATGACTAACTATGTGAACAGGTTCAACAACTGGAATTCCACAAACGTTCTGCTCATCACCTCCGTAATCTGAAGTTACTCAATGGAACTGTTACTAAGGACCCCACTCTCATTTGCTCCGGTGTTAGAACATATTTCCAGTCACGTTTTGCTCAGTTCCAGTCAAGTTCTCCGCATTCTGATTCGATTCTTCGTGCCTTACCACATATTCCATCGCATCTTGTTGCATCTCTTTTCATGCCTATCACCCCAGCGGAAGTAATACAGTCACTTGCCTTACTTAACTGTCACTCGTCACCTGGTCCTGACGGGTTGACAGTTAATTTTTTCGCACGTTTTCCTCTCTCCTACACCCTCTCCTATTGCTTTGCTTTACAGCTGCTTTTTCCTTATCTGTTCTTTCCCCCAGTTTTACTCTAGCTCACACCAATCTTCTTCCAAAGAAGGGGTGTCTGCTGGAGTTGGATAACTGGCGTCCTATATCCATCCTTAATGTTGACTACAAGATTTATACTAAAATACTCTCTCTTCAATTGAACCATGTCCTTTCCACCGTCATACATCCTGATCAAACGTACACCATCCCTGGCCGAAGCATTCATACTAATATTAATCTCCTCCGTGACTCTTGTCGTGCCCACCTTTCCTCCGAACCCTTAGCCTTCCTCAATCTTGATCAGAGGCAGGCCTTTGATAACGTGAGTCATCAGTGGCTTGCCTCTGTGCTCTCTGCTTTCGGTTTTCCCATCTGTCTTCATCACAGCCCTCCTTGCCCTGTACCAGGACACAGTTGTCCATATCCGGACGGCTTCCTTCCTTATAGTCCCCACTCCGTTTCGTAAGGGCATCCGTCAAGGATGTCCTCTTTCCGGACAACTTTTCTCTCTAGTCTTTTAGCCATTTCTTACTTCATCCGTTCTCTTCCACAACCTCCCCTCCACCATTCAGAATAGCACCAGGCACCATTCTATCGTTCTTACTGACTACGCCGATGATCTCACAGTTCTCATCTGAGAAGAATGGCAATTCACAAATGTTCTTGCATGGTATCAAGTATATGCTGAGGCTTCAGGCGCTTCGTTAAACCTTTCAAAGTGTACAGGCTTATCGTGTGGCACATGGAGACATCGCCCCGATGCACCGTGGGGCGCTCATTGGACTTCCACCAGTCAAAAGATACTTGGGGTCCACATTGGCAGCCGGGTCTCAGCAGCAGCTGCCATCTGGGGACCCCTCGTCAGGAAACTGCGTTACACCGCTGCTTACTGGTGCAAGCTCAAGTGTTGTTTAGCCTACCACAGTCATGCACGGCTTACTGGCACACACATCCTCTCGTTAGTTTATCATTCCTGGATTGCACAACCGCCACCATCCTACGTTCAAACTGCAACAACATCAGCAATGCTCAGCATTGTTCGGTCATCCACTCATTGGTTACCTTCCTCAGTATTATCTCTACCTTCGACTTGTGGTGACATCAATATGCCACAGATTACCATACGTTATAAAGCTGTAAGAATTTTCAATTTCCTCAGCTTGACAGTTTAACGAGACTTTTCCGATTCCATTCTTTTGCTTAATGTTCTGACTTCCACCCTTAATCCCTGCCTCACCGTCCATCTTGTTCTCAATATGAATATTTACACTCTCATTCCCCCCGTTTTCCTCTAGTCGACTATGGAGCTTCGTTCTTTACCTCTCATCCTCTTCCACTCTTGATCTTCTTTCCGAGCCTCTTATTTTCTCCTCCGTCCTCCATCCCCTACTGCCAACTATTTATTTTTCCCCGCATGGCTACACGCTGGTGTAGTCTCCGTTTCCCAACTGGTCCTCCCCGATTTTTCATGGAAACCCGTTTCCGACCTTTTCCCCACCCTCCCACCCTCGCCCGAACTCTCTGATAACTTATTCCAACTTAAACATGCTTTTCAATCACTTTTTCCTTTGCTAGTCTATTCCTCTGGCCTCCTTTCCGTTTCCTCTGCCTCTCTCCCTTTCCCGTTCTTCCTTCCCTTTTCCGGTGACCTCCTCCCTCTCCACAGCCTTTCCACCAGCACCGTGCACAGTTTTCTCCGTTCGTCTTCTGCGGTACCTTGCCCTATTCCCTTTGCACTAATCTCGGTCTGGTCTACTGCCCAACATTCACCGGTCCTCTCCTCAGAACTTAGAGTTCACTGGAGGTTTTTTGCACAATCGACTGCCTGTCCCTGCGGCTTTGTTCCGGAGAAATATAGTATCATCAGATTTCTGTCCTTTTTGTAACGTCTTTGGAGACGTCTTACACATGTTTGTTTACTGTCCGACGCTGCTCCCACTATTTCAGAGTATGTTCCAATTTGCACATCCTTTTTGTACCAGTGATCTCACCCTAGAAGATTACCGTTTCCTCGGCCACAGTTCTACACGTTTCTCCTCTATTTTACCAGTTTGTTCGTATTTATTTATCCTAGCTAAATAGATTATTTTCTCTCACCTGCTACAGTAACAAGATCCAGATCCTATCACATTTTCTACCTCCTTGGTCGCACACTACCGCAGCAGGGTTAAAGCCAGACTCACCCTGGAATACTCCTTGGCGAATGATACGGCACTGTTACCTACCTTCTTCAAAACATGGTCGCCGTGTCGTCCCCGGTTTCGGTTTTCTAGTGCCCAGACTGTTCATCTGCTGTTTTAATACTCTTAAACCTACGTCGGAACTTCCTATTTTTACTGTTCCCTCACCATGTTTCCTCCTAGAACTGGATTGTGTTTGCTTCCTGCTGATGTCACCTTTTGTGCACAGTTCTCTTCATGCTCACAGAAACTCTCTGGCACCAGAGATTGTCATGCCACTAGACCTGCGCAAATTACTTCTACACTGGTATGCAAAAATTAAGGACGAAGTGAAGAAATTAACATAACAGCGGAACGAGCGGGCAGGACGGTCCGAAATATCACTCAGGAGATAGACTAAGGTCCGGTACGTTAGGGCATGCGCATGTATGCAGCTTGACGTGGGGGTGGATGTCGGAAGGGTATAAAGCACACGGGCGGTGTACGCTCAGTAATTCGGTGAAAGCTGTTGCACGCTGTACATCGGTTTGAACGACGTCGAGTTTCTGCCACCGTGTGATATGGCCAACATGCAATCCAGTAGACGACATCTGGATGACTTTACACGAGGTTGCGTCATTGGGAAGTTGGAAGAAGGTCGAAGTGTGACTAGTGTGGCCAAGGAATTCCGGATCACTCACAGAATCGTATCACGAGCTTGGAGAGCATTTCAAACGACAGGAAGGGCTGTCCGAGAATTTAGCAGTGGTCGTCCACGAGCAACCATGGCGGCGGACGACTGGTAAATTGTACTACAGGCGAGAAGAGACAGACGGCAGACAGCCGGAGAAATCGCAAGGTACATGCAACAGACAACTGGACGTCCATTATCGCGTTTTACCGTGGTCAGCAGACTGCACAAAGGTGGTCTATTTGCACGACTACCAGTACGGTGTGTGCCATTAACGCCTGCTCATCGGAGACGGCGGTTTCTGTGGTGCCTGGAACACAAGAACTGGACACATTAGCAATTGGGATCGAGTTCTCTTTACGGATGAGAGCCGATTTAGTCTGACGAGCGATTCTGGACGAATACACACCTGGTGAGAGCAGGGAACACGCAATCACACCTCCAACATCGTCGAAAGGGACCGGTCTGGAGGTTGTGCAGTTCTCGTTTGGGGCGGTATCATGCTTGCTAGCCGTCCTGACCTCCACATCTTCCAAAGAGGTTCAGTGACTGGTGTCGGCTATTGTACCGAGGTTCTCCTCCCTCACGTGCGTCTGTTTAGAGGTGCTGTGGGTCCGGCGTTCCTCTTCATGGACGACAATGCTACACCTCATCGTACAGTGGCTGCCGAAGAGCTGTTGGAGAGTGAAGATATTCAACGCATGGATTGGCCCGCAAAGTCCCGGGACCTAAATCCAATCGAACACGTTTGAGTCCTTCTTGGGAGACACTTGGCAGCACGTCACCAGCCGCCAGCAACGTTTCCGCAGCTGCGATTGGCGCTACAAGTGGAATGAACCGCGATGCTTCACCAGCTCCTTGACAACCTCGTCCTCAGCATAGACAGACGTTGTAAATCCTGCAACGCAGTCAGGGATGATCATATCCTCTACTAAAGACTGGATTCTTTTTGGCAGCCGCCTGTCACGTGGACGTTTCTGGCTTCTGTCCAGTTGTACTCGAAGCTACCTTTTCAATAAAGTGCCTTTGTACCCTTTGAATTCCTTGTTTGGATGGTTTTGCTCACTTGTCCGATATTCTTACATCTTGGGGATCTTATGGTATGATTTGAATCGGTGTGGAGCACTTGTGCACGATGTTACATTCGAAAAACCGTCTCGTCTTTAATTTTTCCACGCCATTGTATAAATTGTTTCGCTCCAGTGATGTTCCAAAACTTCAATGAACTATTACCCCAGAGCTACTGCTGTTTACAGCAAATAATGTAATGCCTGTCATTGCTCATTTGTACAATTCACATTTCATTATAAATATCTACATTTTGTTTTATTTCTCCCCTTCTCTCACACTACGTGTGAGGTTGGGGATGTTCTGTTGTAATTCTTTTAAGTGAATAAAAGCGAATATTGAAACTAAGCGATGGCTTCTGCTCATTCGTCCAAAAGGGGCCCGGGGTTGAATCCTGGCGAGGCATGGATGTTGTGTTTGTCTTACAGCCCTGGCTCTCTTGCTTCCCTGGAACCAGTGGCCCTAAATTAGGGCCGGCCTACTGCTTATAGCCCATTGAGTTGCTCACGGTGGTCGTTAAATCTCAATCCAAAAAATAATTAATTTAGATTTTATATAATTCAATGATAGTTCCTCTTCATTTCTGCTTCCCAGAGCAGTTATCAATGTACTATAACTTTGTGGCATACTACACAACAAGATTGCTGTCATATGGGTTTCTTTTATTTGTTCCCCAATATTTTTTAATTTTTCCGCCAGTTAGCTTACTTCTTTAATGTGTAACTGCATGGGAATCGACCCGTTGTATTTTTTATTGTACAGCGTTCTTAGCAAATAAAGTTTACTCGGCAAATTTGCTATCTCTTGTACCCGTTTGAGTTTGTTTCAAGTGTCTGTGGCACTAGTGTCGTGTAATACATAATACAGTTTTGAATCGCCAACATACAAACAATTAGAGATCTACATTGCCCATTCTTTTTAGCCCATGTCACATCTACAGTTTGTGGTTTGGATTCAAATACTACAACAGTTGGGTTTTTCCTAATTAGCAACATTTCGATTCTGAGCTTCCAAGTGGCATAGTTAGTTTCTGTCAGTTTTTCGATGTGGTTATAATCTTTCAATACCGCCATTTTGCTGACTGTTCAGCCCTGCACTTAGTACGTATGATTTTTCTGCTTATTTCCGAAACTGAGATGTGAAATTAGTACTCAGTCTGATGATCAAAACATGTTATGTTGAAGTATTTCGAGTTCCAATAATGAACATTATACGTACAACATTAGAACTGCCCCTCGATGAGCGATGGCGTTCGCCGGAGATGAGTCCGTGTTCGTATCCCGGCGAGGCATGGAAGTTGTGTTTGTCTTACGGCGCTGGCTCTCACCCTTCCCCGGAACCAGTGGCTCTAAATTAAGAACGGGGGACTGCTTATAGGACACTGAATTGTTCACCGTGGTTATTAAACCTCCAATAAAAAATGAGAACTACCGTGCAGTCAAAACGAAAAACGATCGGTGTTTTGCCACGCTAAATACTATATGTATTCATAATCGACAGACTTCAGAAATAATAATGCTGTTACGTTTGAATTACTTTCTTGTAGTTATTTATTTCTGAATATCCATGCGGTAACAAAAACACTAAATTACATTTCACTAGTAACGAAAATAAGAATACATTAATCATAGGACGAAAGGACTATTAATCAACAAAGACGACTCATTTTTATATTACGGGGCATTAACGTTTCTGCAGTTCTTTGAACTGTTTTAAGCTTGCTGTGGTTTATATCCTTGCAGCACAGGTGTCAGGCATCTTCCACACACTTTGGCACAACACAAAACACAAGTAAAGAAACACAGACGATTTAATCTTTGACAAAATTCTTTTAGAACCATAAATTAATGATTCTTTTGAAACAACAACACTCGAAAACGTTTCTCCTCCGACTCCATAAAAACATCTGGGGTCCCAACATTCCCTGCAGCTGGCAGCTCGGTATCTGTCCTAACAAACTTCCAGACAAACGGATGCGTGTAGGTGGCAGACGACAAACGCAAAGGACGCGACACACCAACATTTTTGTTCGGAAAGTAATGAACTGAAATTAACGAAAAAGGAGAAACACTGCATAAAGCTAAAAATTAAAATCTCGATCGTTGATTGATTCAATGACCGATGGTGAAATAGCTGTAATGGTTCTAAATCAAGGTGATCGTGATGAAAATTGTGAAGACGAAAATTAGGCTTAACACAGCAGAAAGAGTGTCCATAGACGACATGATGAAAATATGACATGGACGACTTATCGAAGGACTAGAATACCGTGAATTCAAAAGAAAACAATAAATCATGTCAATTTATAAAATCAAAGGAAGACTGTTACGGATAAACCCCTACCTAATGAGGGAGAAGAAACTACGATAAATATTTTTAAAAGCTATCCTGCAGAATACCTCATCATCCCTAGAGCACCCACTTCCTGATAGTTCAACCGCTTTTGATGTTCCTTCTAACAATGATGTACCCTCTCTCAAGTTTCTGATACCAGTAGCTCTACAATTCAGTACAGAATTCATTTGCTTCTGTGAGAAGAGATCCCCAATTTTTTTGTAAGCATAAAACAACCACTGATTGTCCTCCTGGATGGCCTAGGTAGTGATAGCTTAGCTTTCCGATGGTTCAGTGTACACAAGGTTTGTTTGATGCTCAAAAATACACTGCCGGACAATTGCTAAGGACGGATGACAATAGCAACGATAGCAACCATAAAATGGAAGGCAGGAAAATGTGGAAATTAGCATAAGTGCGGGATACAGTAAGACGTGTTGTGCGTATGCAAATTTTCGATTGCCGAACTTGTTCGTGACGTCATAGCGCTGATAACAGATATCAAGGATTTGACGCGTATTGACCGTTGTTGTTCAAACGCAAAGTTGAAAGGGAAAGAATCAATTGACGAACTTGCAATTTTCAGTATGTCTTCCCGACATCACCTAGATGATTTTACGCGTGGCCGTATTGATGGCAAGATTGAAAAAGAGCGAAAAATAACAGATGTTGCCAGGGAGTTCGACGTCCGCCACAGTGTTGTTTCAAGGCTTTGGAAATCATTTCAAACAAATGGAGAGTGTAGCAAACGTCACGGGGGAGGTCGTGTTCGCAGTACGACACTTGCAGAAGATCGGTACATAGTGCTATCAACAAAAAGACACCGGCGCAGCACAGCTAGTGAGGTAGCAAATCAGTTTATGGCTGCTGCTGGCAAGCGGATCTCCCGAAAAACTGTCGCCAGACGTTTGCATGAAGGAGGACTATACGCCCGCCGTCCTGTTATGTGCATCCCATTGTCTAGACGTCACCGTACCGCCCGTTTGCAATGGTGCCATCAACATCGCAATTGGACTGATAATGACTGGTCTGCTGTCCTCTTCTCAGATGAGAGTAGATACAGTCTATCATCTGATTGTCGACGACAACTGATCTGGCGTGATAGTGGTACTGCATATTGTCTAGCAAACATACAGGAAAGGGACCGATATCCGACATGTAGTGTCATGGTATGGGCTGGCATCATGATCAATGGCCGTACATCCCTCTATGTGCTTCCAACTGGGACTGGCCACCAATACATGACTGGCCACCAATACATTAATGATGTTCTGCTACCTCATGTTCGCATGTTCCGTGGTTCTGTCGGTGATGGATTCAATTTCATGGAAGACAACGCAACATGTCATCGAACAGTCGCTGCCCAGGAGCGTCTTGAGAGCGAGGATATTTAACACCTCTTATGGCCAGCACGTTCTCCAGATCTGAATCCCATTGAAAATGTGTGGGATGCTTTGGGGAGGAGTCTTGCTGGTCGCCAATGCCCTCAATAAACAAGGACACCCTAATCCGTGCACTGACAGAGGAATGGGATGAATTACCCCAACAGCTGCTTGATAATGTTGTGCAAAGCATGACACGACGTGTGGAATCTTGCATCGCCCTCCATGGTGGCCATATCCCGTATTGACATCTTACGCCGGAACGCCTGCGGATGGTAATTGCATTTTTCACGTTTACGTATTCTGCACAAAATGGCCTGTTTGTCCCTTGAACACGTTCCAAAGCCTTCTGGATTTCAGAGCACAATAAATTGTCTTTCTTGTAATGTCCTGACATTCTGACATTATTTTATTTCACTTAGCATCCAACCACACTTACTTTTTTATGCGCTATATAGCCGCTTATGATCCGTCCTTAGCAATTGTCCAGCAGTGTATTAAAAGTACTGTAGAAAACTAACTTCTGGCTACGTGTATAAGTCGTGTATGAAATATAAAATTTATTTCGTGTTTAGACTACATCCCATCCCCAAGTTATTTCATTGAATTACCGTGTGCAAATACTCCAGAAACAGAAAAAATCCGAAATCCGAGATACTACTTGATCCATGCATATCGGATAAGGGATGCTCAAACTGTACTTAGATGATGGAAGAAAAACTGCAGATGTATTTCATTATTTGCTTGATGTTTCACCTGTTATTATTCCTTTGATGGAAACAGCTCTTCTCCAACCGAGCAGCATAATGTCAAAACCTCTTTTTAATACGTCTTTTGTAAAAAAAAAGAAAAGAGAGGATCGTGTTTATGTTACCGTTTTTGTCACCTGTCCGCCTGTGGACAACACCATATTTCTACAACTACTAGTCCATTTTGAAAAATTCGTTTTGCATTGGGAAGCTTGAAATGTGAGAATGATGATCCTTGCATTTCGTTTTCTTTTTTTCTGATGCACAATTTTGCCACCAGGCATCTTAAATGCAGATGATATCGAATTCCAAATACATTGTACATTTTATTCCAAATATTTGCTTCTAAATATCCAATTGAAAAATTTATTTTACCTTTCAATTACATTTATATCAAAGATTATTTACATTTCTTTTTCAAGTTACGTATAGTTTACCACCTAGATTGATTTTATAAAGGTAAATCGCGTTCCCCCCTATATATCTGCTGCTGAATCTCCGATTTGAAATATTTTTCCTGCACCGGATACAGCAACTGATAGGAAATATTTTCCATATAATTTTCGATTTTTAGTAAAGAATGTTTTGGAGGGGATGTATGTGTTAATTTCTCTTTCTGATGTATTTGCAGAAAAATCTGAGATTCTAAAGGCTCGAATGAAAAATTCTTTCGTGGGCAGATACCGCTCATATCAATAAACCGTTTCGAAATATTTTCTTCTTAAAATAATGCATGTTTTTTTCGCCAGGAGGCGTAGATGTATATCGTACTTTGTTAATATCTGTGCTTCTAAGAGTCCGATTTGAAAAAAATATTTCCTTGTTGGATAGCATTTCCAGTGTGAAATGTTTCCAATATAATTTCAATTTTTCAAATAATTCATAGACTTTCCGCTAGGAGGCGTAAATGTAAATTGGAGTTGTCCCCGATATCTCTGCTTCTAAAACTCCGATTTGAAAACTTCTTCCAGTATCGGATACAGCTCCTAATGGGAAATGTTTTGCAAATAATTTCTAATTTTTGGTAAAGAATGATGTGATCACCAGAGGCGTAAGTATTTATTCATGCTTCTGATGTATTTGCAGCAAAATCTAAGCTTCTGAAAACCCGATTGAAAAATTTCTTTCGTGGGCCGATACCGCTCACCTCGGAAAAACAAACACGCTAACACAAGGCTTCATAACTCATTCAGTTAAACTTTCTAAACCAATGGATATCATTAGGGCTAGGATTTTTATGAATTTGCCTAATTTGTTTTTTTCTTTTTTTTTTTTTTTTTGGCTATACTAAAACGTTTTTCAAGTGTATGCAAAAGTGTTTCATACAAAACTAAGCTGATTTAGATACCTTTGCTAAGGCATTTTTCCGTGTTGTTTAGGCTATATGGCATTTTTCAGGTATTTCGGCCACACTAAGGCATGTATTTTCTAGATATTTTTGAGACATTATTTTGCACATTTGGAATTTTTAATAAATGGAGAAGATTTGGATGAATTTCCCTGAAACCCCATTTCTCCATGAAAAGCCAAAAGCAAGACTGAGAAAATGGAAGGGAGTGATCGTGTTTAGAACATCTGTACATGCGTCGCAACAAACGTCGGTAAAAGCACTTCCACCCTTTGCCTGTCTCTTCCTTCAGGCCCGTAATAAACTGTTCTCCCGTATAGAATACGAACGTTGTCATTATGTCGGAAGGCGAGGTTCGGTGTGGGGAGAGTGGGGAACGAACGAACACTGTAGATTCCATGCTCTCAGTCAGGACAGTGAGAGTCAAACAGCTGATACAGGTTTCGCTGTATAACCCTGCCTTCCATCCTCTCTCCTCTAGCGTAGCATGCCTGTAAATGAACTCGTCCAAATCAGTCTGAGCAAGTTCTACAGATAAAGAGGGCTCGTTGTCTCTCGAAATTTATCGGAAGCTGCATGTGTTGTTTAGTAGCTGTGAATACTTTGTGCGTAGCAATTGTGAATTTCAATATCAAGCAAGTGCCTCACAAGAAATTAAAACTCTTCATTTTCTGAATATGGCGAAAAATATTCTCTACCAATGGACAGATACTGTATTGCAAATTCTGCAACGTAAGAGTTGCCGCGAAAAAAAATTCACTGTGCAGCAGCATTTCAGCAGCAAAAAAAAAAAAAAAAAATGTCTTCAGCGACTCCAGGACAAGAAAAAGTTTCAGTAAATGCTCCTTGGCCAAACCAGTGCGTCTTCAAAGCATTCTGCATTTTACGAAGAACTGTGGGAAGCCTTCATTTGTGCCAGCGTTTCCTTGAACAAAGTTAACAATCCGAAATTGCGTGGCTTTTCAGAAAAGTATACTGGGAAGTCTTTGCCAGTTTCCTCCACACTGAAGAAAAAATTTGTCAGCTGCTGCTATGAAAAATACCATGCAGTAGATAAGAGAAAAAAGTAGCTGACAAAAAAATCTGGGTGTCAATGGATGAGACAACTGACTCTCTAGGTCGATATGCAGCTAACGTAATGGTAGGTACGATGGAAGAAGATGGCCGTGTTAAGCATTTTCTCATTCATTTTGAATATCTAGAAAAACTGAATTCCTCTACAATGAACAAACTCTTTGTTAATCTTTGAGCTTAATATGGCCCAATGGCATCAACACGACAATATCCTGCTCTTCGCGACTAATGATATATACCTTACATGATAAAGGTTGTTAATACTCTGAAAGCCCTGTACTCAGCAACGGTGCACCTGACATGTCTAGCACATGCCTGTCATGGAGTTACTGTAGAGATACGAGGATAGTTCATCGAAGATGACTAACTAATTAGGTGCGTGAAGAAAGTCTTTGTGAAGGCAATCTCGAGTGGCATCATTCAAGTCGGAAGCTCCAAACGTTCTTTTCCTGCCTGTTTCCATTTTAACCAGATGGGGGATTTGGATTGAAGTAAGCAAATATTACTGTGAGAACTTCAGGTTGGTGAAAACGATCATCAACTCGTTTGACAGCATTGAAGGCGGCCTCAATTAAAGTTACGCAGAGACTACCTTCTGATCTTAAAATTGCAGGTAAATTTTCCTACATAAAGTCGAATTTTGGATTTCTGCCTGGTGCCATTATTTCCTTAGAGAAGGAAGTAGTGCTATTAGTGCATTAAATAGATTTGATGAAAAAAGTTGTGTATAACCAAGATAGTGTGACCAGAAAAGTAGAAAAGACTATGCAAAAGAAAATTGAGCAAGTTTTTTTAAAAAAATGTAGAATATGAAAAGCTGTGCTTAATCGCAGATGTGCTATCGGAGAGAAACTTTTCCCTTGGTGAAATTTCAGGCGACTTGGAACAAAGTGACGTATTTTATTTCAATTATGCTCCTGTGGTGTCAGTAGAAGTGGAAAGGCGCTTTTCAATGTTTAAAGCTTTCTTGGCAGACAATAGAAAATTACTCTCTTTTGAAAGTCTGCACATGGCTTTTGTTGTGTATTGAGATTCTGGACTGATAAAATAAAAACTTTCAGTTTGCCGTGGCAAACTGAAAATGATTGATATAAATTTTTTGTTAGTAAAATTCAAATTTTCAATTTGGCACAGGAGCTGTTAGAAAATGTAAGTTGCAGTTTTATGTCTTTTTTCTTATTTTCTTTTATATGGCATATTTTTGTTACCAAAAAAAAAAAAACTCAGTTCGCCACAGAAACTGTAAAAATTTAAATTGAATTTTTAAGGATATTTTTTTCTTTTTTATGGGGAATGTTTCTAGACAATACATTTTTAGTTTGGCACCGACACTGTAAAGCAATTAAGTTGTATTTCTTTTTTATTCTTTGTTATGTTTTATACTGTAGGTCATGTGCTGGTTAGTAAAATAAAGAATCTCAGTTGACACAGCAATAGTCAAAAGATTAAATCATATTTTTAGATTCTTTTTTGTTTTGTTTCATGTATATCTTCTTTTTTTAATTAATTAGTTTTGCAAGGAAATAACATAATGAATGGGCATTTGTTAGGGTATTTTTGTGTTTTATAGGGCATCTTTTTTAGGTTTTTAGATCATCAATTCATTTTATAGGGCATTTTCTAGCAACTGTTATATAAAAAAATCCTAGCACTAGTAATCACCCTTAAGGAATAATGGAACTTGATCGACCAATTGCCATTAAACCCTTTTGTTGCTTGTCGAAAAAGGTAGCTTTAAATTTCACTGCTTGTATGTAAGAAGCACTATCGGTTGCCCTGCCTCTATCAATATACCAGCAGAATCCTGCTATAATTTAGCTTCTACTGTATAATGAACATAGTGAAAGTGTCAAAATTTCTCCAAAAGTCCGAAGTTGGTTTTCAAAAGGAAGTTCAGTGAGCTTGTTCAATGATTTAGCAAATGAAAATTTTTAAAGAAATTACCCTACCACGAGTTACAGGAACACACCAAATCATGACACTAGGACAATCATCTACATGAAAACTCAGAAGAATACTACAGAAGCAATTTTCCTTCCACCGTTTCGTGATTGTCATAGTGTCATGCCAAAACAATCTATGAAGAAGGGAAAAAATGGTGACTTCGTTTGAAATACTTCTACCAAAGCATGCATCGAAGATGAGGTTCACTTAATTGATGATTTATCAATTTATGCCTGTGAATCAACATCAACATGCCTAGTGTAGGGTATATATACAGTATAGTGTGTGTGTGAAATGTGGAAAAAGAACTGCCTAGATATCAATGACACAATGCAAGTTCTCGATAAATGCGATAGGAATTTCTTTCCTCCTCGGTAACAATGACACAACGAAAGTTCTTGATAATTGTGGCAGGAATTTCTTTGCGCCTAGATACCAATGACATAATGAGAGTTCTCGATAATTGTGAGATAGTAATTTCTTTCAGCATATATATCACTTGCTTCGGATTCGAGCAACTTTGCTTGTTTCTACAGCGAGCGTAGGAACCCACAATGATTAGGGTAGAATCTCTGTCGAGAAGCAGGATAACAAATGAGCGCCCAACAGCTTTATCACTGTTGTGCTTTCACTGGGATGTGGCCATTTCTCCTGAGGAAGTGTTGAACATCATGGCTCAAAGCAAGAAACTAAAGTTGTTGCTGTGACTTTGAAACGCATGTAGGCCATAATTAAACCTTCGTTGCCTCCTTTGTGGTCGCGTGATAAGAGGAGCTAGCGTTAAACCCTTTTGTTTAAGGTGAGTCAGGACCCGAATACCGGTTGAAGCATGAATGACGTGTTTGTCTTACGGTACGCCGGCTCTCCGTTTTCTCTGGAACCAGTATCCCCCAAATTAGGGACGAGTGACTACTTATGTATCCAATTCAGTTGCTTACGACTGTTGTTAAATTCCCAAGCAAAAAGTAAAAACACGCCGGCCGTTGACTACGCTAATAATTTTAATATTTAAGATTTTTTTAAATTTGGTCTAATAAAACATGTCTTTTTCCCATCTCATTTTGTTTGAAACTTACAACATTGTCTTCATATGATGTTTATTTTAATGTTTTCATTAAAAATGTTTGACCTTCATAGTTTAGCAAAAAAAATTGAAGTAATCATACATATAAAAACTTCTTAATCATCTTCATGTAGTCTACTAAAATGAATGAATGAATGTGGAACGATTTGTAGATGAACTATCTTCAAGGTACGTTCCTGTGCAATTTTAAGGGCAGTTTAATGCACTTCTATAAATTTTGCATTTATATCTTGCAGCGACTCAAATCTATTATTTCATTTCTCTTATATCAGTTTGAAAATTTGTCGCTCTAACTCCAGGACCCGCACCCGAGCAGCCCAGATTCGTAGTATTGCATTATGTACATTGTGCATGCATCAGGTTAGTACAACATATGGTCAGTACAACTTGTCGCTTACATCTGGTCATATAAATTATTCTTAGTTTCCTCTCATATCCCCCACAAACGGAATTCCTGGATGCATGCCTGCCTAAAGCACACGTGAAAATCACTGTGAATCTGTTGTTTTGATCGCGCACTTTAGCCCAGCTGAAAGTTCTAAAACTGAAACACTCATCCGTAACCTTATAAGTGCAACTTTTGTCACTAGTTTTTAAGTGAAATAAAATTGAATTCCAGGATGAGGCGCTGAGTTCTTTTGGCATTCTTGTCTATAATATAACTAATTAGTGATTAGTTATGTAATTAGAAATTAAAAAGATGAAAGTTACAAAACATGTCAAATGAAACTTTTTCCTTTTTGGATGATGTTGAGCTTCCGAAAATTTAACATCACCTATGTACCCCATAATTTGCGTTATTTATTTATTTATTTGTCTTCTCTTATTGAATTGCAAAACATAACTTCTCTCTTGACGAGATTCACTTTGTTAAATTACAAATCAAAAGAAGAGAGTTCTTTCAGTGTTTTCGTGAGGAAGAATTTTACGTTTTAACATGTAAATACTACATGTTTTTCTCTGTCCTTTTTTCTTATAAAAGTTCTTCATTATTCTCTTTGTAGGTCTTATATGGAACGAAATTAAGCAGTTATGGGAGAGCGGCCCTTTAGAATACATCAACGACATGTGGAATATCATCGACTTCATCACTAATTCTCTTTACGTCGCCACGGTAGCGCTTAGAATCATTGCATATTTTCAGGTGAGTGAATGCAAATGTATTTTACCTGTTACATTTCGTTAAATGACAAATGACAAAAATGTTTTAAGAAGACAGCTTTAAGTCAACCATTTCTTGTAATAATCTCAGTGAAAACTGCCAGAGTTTAGTTGCATCGCCCGGATATTAGCAATGAAGCGTTGTGTTAGCGCGTCTGTGTGTTTTTTGTTGAATCTTATTTTACTATTAACCAGCTAATTATAATCTACTTGTGTTATAGATCTAACCATATAATTATATTTCTATGGTGAATTCATCTTGAAAGCTGAAATGTAGGGTACCGTGGTATCCGGATGAGACTTTGTTTTCCCATTTAAAAAAGAGTGTCATTGCTGAAAAGTAACTCATTTTTCCTTAATTTAGAATTATATTTTCAGGACGAATTCATCTCGAAGTAGCTCATTTGCCCATAAATTATATTTTTACGGTGAATTCTTCTTGAAAGCTGAAATGTAAGGTATAGTGGCATAAGGATGAGTGTTCGTTTTACTATTTAGAAAACAGTGACATTGCTTAAAAATAGCTCACTGCCCTTAATTTAGAAGGTGAGAGGGCTGCAATATTTTTAGCGGACGTAACCAAGTAAAGAATTCTAAAATTCCGATATAACGGATATGAACGAATTGGCAAAGCACTAACCAACTGTGCACTTTGTAAACTGGACATAAACTTCGAGTTCGGGCGAGCACGTTTCTTTTAGCTTTGCGGGAAACTGCGGGTTATTGGACGAGGGATGACAGCTCTTGAAAGTGGTATCCGTGGTAGTCCGCATGAAAGGTCACAGAGTTTTCACTGTCTGATGCGGGGAAAGGAATTGAAGACACTCAGTGAGTACCGTGTAGTTAATCAGGAGAACAAAACTTTTCTGCAGAACATCAAGAGGTATTAGGACTAATACGAGTGATATTCTAGTATTAGACGAACTTTGAATTCGTATTGAGTAAAAAGTCGTTCATACGAAAAAATATCGTCTAACTCTAAAGAGAAATGCAAGTCCTTTATGCAGACTTAGCAATGAAAATAAAATGACCCTGACAAGATGGATATGAAAAAAATATTTAAAAGTCCAAGGCAAATTGGAGGAAACGAACATGTGAACTACAGTAGAACAGGAAGTACACCTTGGTTTGACATGGAAAGTTTACGGAAATGCTGTGTTCTCATTCAGTGATTCAAAGAAAAGGATTATCAGACCTAATGAACGTAGACACATTTGTTTTATATTAGAAGTCATAGTGAAACAGAAGGCAAGTGCGCTGGATATGTGCCTTACCATTGAAAAGTTGATGAATACATTTCTCTTATCAGGAGGGACGTGTAAACTGATCATTTGTAAAAGTTGCACTCAAGACCACCCGGTAGCCCAGCGCTGGCTTCTGACCATTCTCCCATGTGAGTCAGGTCTCGAATCCCCGGTAGAGTAATGGATAGTGCGTTTGTCTTACGACTCTGGCTCTCCTCCTTACCTGGAACCAGTGGCCCTAATTAGGGACGGGAGACTACTTTTAGCTTATTGAGTTGCTTACAGTGGTCGCTAAACCCTCTAACAAAAGTAATAGCTTGCAGGTCAAGATCTAAATTGCAGTTATTATAAAATGCAATATTAAATAAAAAATATTATTAAAATTGTGAATTGTATTGTGATGAACCACAGTATCTAATACATCACTTTGCTTGATCGTCATTTTGTGTAATTTGTAGGTGAAGATTTATATGATGCATTATTTTGCTTGGTTATCATTTTCTTAAGTAATTTGTTATTGAAAAGTGGATAAAATCTGTAATGTAGGAATCTGTAAGCTTAGCTATCCCGGCTTACTAATCATTTCTCCAGCGCAGCTGTGAGGCACGGCTTTTCTGACCAGAGGTAACGAAATTGTACATTGACTAATGTGAAAGCGGGCCATTCACTACCTGCCAATGCACAGCGTAAACCTTTTAACAATCTAAGGAGAGAATAAACCCAGTCCTATGAGCAAATGTACATATGACATCCGAAGCAAGAATTGAGTTAAGAAACTCCTTGAGAAATACAAGTATGCTACTTCAGGATTTTAGTCGACTGAGATATCGGTACTGCACCAAGCACTGAGAAATTTACTATCTTCTTAGGAAAGAAAACTCCTTTTACGCATAAAAAGTTTGAAGCCTCAGCGTCACATTCCTTATGTTGAACACTTTGTTTACATAATTTAATATAGAATTCATAGACAGCAACCATTATTGCTGCATCCAATTTTTACGAAATTCTATACTTATATTTATAATTTCATGCTATAGGGCACTATTCCATTAATGTATAAGAGCAATCTAAATATCGACTTTTAGTATATTTGATATTATTCAGCTTAAAAATTAAATTTTCTTAAATATGCAACTACCTTTTGCATTCCAAGTCAAATAACGGTTACGTTTAGTGAGAACAGCGAAATAGCTTCTTGTTCTTACAGAATTTCTTAATTTTTGGCTTGATAGTAAAATCCTGGATCCCAATGTTTTCTAACGCATCCAGTTTATTGTGGTATTTGGCTTTAGTTCAAGTAAACAAAAGAAATTCAGGGTTACGCAGTGGAACACGTAATCCTGAATTTCCAGGGTTACGCAGTCATACGTAGCAACGAATATTCTTCTTTGATGCTACACTGAAATTCTAGCAATTGTAGTTGCACAAATATTGTTTATATTGAAGAATCTAAAATCATGTCAACAAATTTTTCGTACTCAGTTATTGTGAAGTCCAGTGACTTTTCTTTAACTAGAAATGGATTTTTTACCCAGGAATCATTCTCAGTTTTTTTATTCTGGTAATCTGGGAAATACTGCCTGACAGAGCACTGTACGTCATCTACATGTTGAAGAATTTCGTTGTACCTTAATGTCAAATTCTTTAATCGCATCCAAAAAGTCTTTGAGTATTTTAAAGCTGTCAAGTTAACGCCGACGTAGGTAAACATTCCCAAATTCTAACTTTCACTAAATCCTTTAACGACCATAACGCCCAAAATGCCCAAAACGTCTGTACATACAAACGACCATAGCTGCCCGAAACGCCTGTCTAGAGTGAGTCAGATTCACTACCCTTACCTGTTCTTCAAATTTTCTCGACCTATGAGGGATCAACAGGAATCACCCTCAGTCACTATCGTGGTTATTAAACAAAGAAATGAACCAACAGACAGTTTCGGGCGTTATGGTATTTGAAGTAATTATGTTTTTGGGGTCATGTTCGTTAAAGGATTAAAAACTCGATTATTGTCATTGGCTTCGAGCAGTATTCCTTGAAGTGATAGATTAATTTCATTTACTTTTGTGAAAATGTCCGATAAATTATTAAACCTGAACAGCCAAAATTTGTTAGTTAATCGTTCTTTCAAGTTAAATTGAGCCATTCTGGGACCGACTAATCAGAAGAGTGGGTTCTGACTAGACGCCCGATCTATGCCCGGTTTCGAGTCCCAGATAAGGCATTGATGGTGTGTTTGTTTTACGGTGCTGGCTGCCTCCTTTTCCACTGATTCTAATCAGTGGCCCTAAATTGGGAACGGAAGACTGCTTTATATCCCTTAGATTTGCTCATGGTGGCCTTTAAATCTCATTGCAAAAAAAAGGAAGTGAAACTGGCATTTCATGAAAAATGAGCTTATTTCAGTTCTTAACTCAAGCAATCATACAAGTATTTTCTCTCGAGAGAGTGATCACACTCACAATGCAGCTTATCTTGTCGCTCAGAGCTTTGAACAGTCGTGCTAGCAGGGGACTGTTTCACCAAAAGCATTTCTGGGAGCCATTGAAACTGTTTTTTACTTCAAATACTTGCCAGTGAAGGACACAATGGCTATTGTTTCGGTTTGATGCTAAAACCTTGATCAGTGTGCTACGATTTGGTACCACAATACAGCCTTGATCAGTGTAACAACCAGAAGTTTCATCTACCGTTGCCTTTCTAGGGTAAACGCGGATATTAACACAGTTTAATTCCACGTTACTCCAGGCTCAGAGTAGAACATGGGTCTCAAACAAGTTATGCAAGATGTTAAATACTTCGGCACTAGTTGTGTTGATTGGTAAGAATTCACACAATAAAAGATCCTTTTCCAAAGCTTTTTTGGTACTGAAACCGGACGAACATCGCCAATACAGCAAGTTCAGCCACGTCTGTTGGCTCGTCCATTCGCAGATCAGAATCACATTTGAGACGAGATATTAAATCGAACTTTACATTCTGGCGCAGTGGTCATGCGCTGTACTATGACTATTCGTCCGAGATGGATCCTGGTTTGAATCCCGGTGAGGCATTGATGTTGTATTTGTCTTAGAGCATTGGCAATCTCCTTTCCATGGAACCAACGGCCCTAAATTAAGGACGGAAGACTGATTACAGCCCATCGACTTGCTTACGGTGGTCATTAAACTCCCAATAAAAAAAACTTTTCATTAGTTGTTACCTCTTTCACATGACGACCCACCGTATCGTTGGAGAGCGGCATTGTGGTGATTTGTTCTTCTGAGTTTTCATCCAGTATGTATTGAACGATGTAGATTGCAAGAGTTTCAGCTATTGTATGACGTTCACCTGTCCGTTATGTGAGATAACTAACTCTGTAAAGTGCCTCAGTAACTTTCTCATTTAAGTATCACTCATTTCACCGAAAGATAACTTAACCTAAGGCCACTTGGCAAAAACGCCCTTGATGGAAAGGCCCGTTTTACCGGAGGGTCACTTGATGGAAAGGATCGTTTTACCGGATGGTCACTTGATCGAATGGTTTATTTCGCCGAAGGGTCACTTGACCGAAAGGTTCATTTTATACACTGCTGGCCACCCAAAATGCAACACCAAGAAGGACATGAGATAGCAAAGCCAGATTTTTCTGAACACATAACAACACATACAACGATGAAACGGTTGAGCTTACAGGCCCGTGCGACTTGCGGAAAACGCAGACATCAACAGTTCGTGTGGCCCGCGTGGCTAGCAATAACGGCCGATACACGCTGCGGTATCGAACAAAAGAGGCTTTGGATGTGGGCTTCGGGTATGTCGGTCCAGGCTGCTTCCACGCGCTGCCACAGTTAATCAGGCATAGCCGCGGGTGGTGCTTGCCGAGCCACTCGTTTGCCGATCAGCTACCAGACGTGTTCGATTGGCGACATATCGGGAGAACAGGCGGCCCACGGCAGCAGTGACACCTGGTGGGCCGTGAAGAGTTGTTGCACGATGTGTGCCACGTGCGGGCGCGCTTTGTCCTGTTGAAACGTGGCCGCTGGCAGGTCCTGCAGGTAAGGTAGGACTACAGGCTCCAAAACGTCGGATATGTAGCGGTGGCTGTTGAGTGTACCGGCGATGCGTACCAGAGGGGTGCGGGTGTTATATCCAATTGTGCCCCAAACCATAACGCCAGGCGACGGACCGGTATGGCGGTGCATAATGCAGGCGCCATACAGTCTCTCGCCGCGGTGCCGCCACACGCGGATTCGACCATCGTGGTGTTGCAGGCAGAAGCAGGATTCGTCAGAGAAGACAATGTCATGCCATCCCGTAGTCCAGGTGCGGCGTTCAACGGCCCACTGACGCCGCACTCTTGAACGCCGCACTCGCCGGTGGTGTAACGTCAATGGTAATTGGAGCAATGGGCACAGTGCGACAAGTCCCCGCTCCTGCAGACGACGTCCAACGGTACGTGCTGACACCGGTTGTTGCGCAACACACCCTATTACCTGCGCTAACGTTCGTGATGTGGCGGTGCGAGCCGTCAATGCCCGCCGTACAACATGCAGGTTCTCTCGTTCGGTGGTGTGCCGCTTCTGCGGCAATCGCTCACGTTGGTCCGTCCGTCCCTTCTGCACGCACCGAATCCATACTCGCCTCATTGTGGCTGGATGTCGTCCCACATGGGCGCCGATGTCTTGGTACGATAAACCGCTGTCGCGATAAGCCACTATTCATCCTCTGTAGAACTCCGAAACGTGCTGGGATGACTGCCGTTTTCTGCGACGGGACATCAGGAAGCTTCTCATGCCCAGGTCAGGCAGCATAACATACTTCCACTACTTACACCGCTCCTTCTGTTCACCCTTCTTATAGTGCTTCTCGGTGGCGTGCTGGGCGCACATGATTTGCATATGCCCTGCAATGCTAATCGTTTGCATGTCCTTTCGCGGCCGCTGCATGTTGCGAATTTCAGGCCAATCGGATGCTTCCTTCTTGGTGCTGCATTTTGGGTACCCAGCAGTTTAGATCGGTCGTTTCGCCAAAAACTTCATTTCACCAATGTTTTATCATTTTATTGAAAAGATAAATTCACCTAACAGTCATTTTATTGAATAATTTATCTCAGCAAGAAAAAGAAATCACTGTACTCCGGTGTTTACCTGAGAAATGCTTTATTTTTTGCAAATGTTATTTCGGGGTTCCGAAAGTTCGCATGCTGATTAATACTGCACCTTTTGAATTCGAAACAAAACTCAACTTCGAACTGGAATCCGTACATCAATACTTTTTTACTAGATCAACTTATGCAACTTCCGGTCTACAGACTACTTTGTTAATAACTGTTTCGAGGAAGTACTGAACACTAAATATTTGATAAACATGGGACTTTGGGTTTACATGAATAACATTGGATGTATGACAAAAGAATACCTTCATAGTCTGTGTCATATTATTCTTTCTATGGAAAGAATGCTACCGAAGCAGATTTTCATGAAATTCTGTATGTTGGGTCATGCTGCAATTTCAATTTCAAGACGATAAATTTTCATTACTTTGCATAATTAGAATATCAGGATGCCAAAGTTTTAGAAAACTACGAGATTTCATTCTCTACTTGAACGAAATTCACACAGTTTAATGTACAGTTACCTCTCCTGATTCACAACTGATATTAACCCGGTTGAACCATGTTCTGCAATTAAGTGATGAAGGAGGTTAATCATTCCTCCCTAAACGATTTTTACAAAATGTCATGTGCATATTTCCCCTCACAAATGCCATGAGCGGCGTACCTCGAACAAATTAAACAATTAAGGAGGACGGGGTTTTTCTGACAGATCTAAAATATTCTGGAGTTCTGTTTGCTGTAATCACTACGGTTCTTAAGGAATACGATTCTAGATATTCCTCTTGTAATCGAAGATTTGTAATGTAATCTAGATATATCTTCTTGTAATTGTACTGCCTGTTTCAAAAGAGAATGTATTTCGTGGAGAACATATTCGCGAATTAGTGCCAAAAGGTGTATTTTAGTGGATCCCTGGCGGTGTTGGAGCATTTTGGAGTGGCGTAGGCCACGGGAATTTATTGAACAAATTTTTAATTTGATTTCGTCACTCTTGTTCTGTTTTAACTGTCAAGTAGTCTGAAAAGTGGAGAAAGGATATCTTGTTTCTAGTACTCCCTGTCGATTCCCGGCAGGCTTTTTCAAATTATACAGCTTCTCACAACATCATAGAAAGCTACAGAGTTGCACCATTTTCCCACTAAAAAAGGAGGCTATGTCGTTCATATTTAGCATATGATCACATATTGTATGTGCAGGGTGTAATTATAAATATATGAGGATGTGTCCTGATTTGTCCAAGTCACGATGTGTCTGCGCTCTGAAAGCACTACGTAACTACTCCTAAGGATTTTATTCATCTTTTTAACGTACCTGAACTTTATATAATTTGAAGTTTAATGTATCTCAACAAACAGGATGGCAAAAAGAAAACATATTTTATTTTATTTTGTAATTTTTGGGACATCTGAAATATTTTAATATGTGAAGACGTTTTGGAAACAAAAGGCTATTTGAAATCAGGTCTCAGTTTTTTAGAGCGACAGTTCTGATTAATGTAGGTAAAAAGAAAACAAAAATTAAGATTCACAATCCGGGATTGAAATGATCATGCTTCAACAAGGTTTTATTATAATATCCATGGTAGTTTTATCTGTTCTATTAAATGACCAGTAGATCTACTGACTTTTTAGATGTGTATGACAAATCAGCCTTGAGTACGAAGTTTTTCTTATTTTTCATAATTTAGTCTGAATTCTATTTTTTAATATTTTCTAGATTTTCCTAACCACCAATTTTACTAATCAGCACTAAGATCTAAAAATTGTTTTCATGCCATTGCTCTAGGCGTCAGCAACAGACCCGTTCGTAATGAATAAACTATGGGTTTGTAATGGGGGTAAACACAAAATAATAATTTTTTGGAAAAATATCACAGGAATTGGGTCCTTGTAAATAATGCAGATTTCTTAGACAATATCTAAGGCTACTAAGAAGCTTTTTCTCCGTCTAGTAATCATTTTGTTTTGGGAAAAAATGCTCCAGAAGATGTAAATGATGTTTTAAGTCGGGAACATTTTTTCTTTTACGTCTGTTAGTTGAACACTGTCACACCACCTTTCATGCCTATTAGAAAGGAGAGGATATGTTATTAGATGAATACGCTAGCTCGGAGTCTAGTGGTAATCGGCATCTCCGGCGTTTCATTGCTTTAGCACAAAAAGAGAAAACTGTCAGAGAACATTACTTTAAGCATCAGACGCCCGCTATTTTTGGGACAAAAGAAAACCAAATCACGTCTTTTTGGTGTGATTTGCTGTGATTTTGGGATTTGTTGCGGTAAAACAAGAAAGATGAGTGGTGTTATATGAGTGCTTTAAGGTTCAACTATTGTTACAAACATATTATTTATTTATTTGATTGAGGGTTTTACGACCATAATGAGAAACTCAATGCGATATAAGAAATCGCCCGTCTAGAAATTTAGTCTGTGCCATAAGACAAATACACCATCTTTGCTTCACCCGGAATTCGAACCCAAGCCCATCTCGAACGAATGGTCAGAATCGCTACCGCGACAGAATCTCAAACGCACAGTGTTATAATATAAAAAAACTTCAATCATGTTGATTCATTTTCATTTCCTTTTTTCTGTTTTGTATGTCATTATATTTTCTATAAATACGACTAATTAAAACGTGCAGAATTAGTTAATTCAAATTCCAGGGCAGAAATCCTCGGCGCACGTTAATGAATCCAATACTAGTGAAACACTAAAACTCACAAGAGCTTCAATGACTTTAATAATACACGAATCCAATAATAAAAGAACACATAAAACTCATGAGATCTTTCAAGTTTCCTAAAACTCATCTTCAGATGAAAAATAATTTTAAACCCTAAGTTCGGATAATCACGGTATATATACACATATGTAACAACCACGTCGGTGTCCAACGGGTGACGTACGTAGCCCTACACCCGATTGGTTGGGAGGCTACTCATGTAGAAGTTTGACACCCGTGAGGATGTATCTATACATAAAGAGTAAAAAACAAGTGGGAACGGGGTTGGGGTCCCACCCTGTGCTTAAAACACATTAACAAGAAGCTAATGATATAATATAATAAATCTAATCACCACAACATTCACAAAATAGTAATACTCCAGAAATGAGAAATAAATACTTACAAATAATGCTGGGATACTTTTAGCTTAGAGTTATGCCAATCTAACAGACAAGCGAATTAGTTCATTAACAGTATTATTCAAAATCTCCAGTAAGAAACATATTTGAAGTGCAGTCAATCTTATTCAGTTTTTAATTATCCATCAATTAAAACCAAATCTGCTTCCAAGAGCTTGGTAAGCGTCCTGGTAAGTTGTCATTACAACACTTGGGTCCTTTTGACACAATCACCATAATTTCTGTGAGTAACATGGACGATACAGAGCTTGGAGTAATAGTAATACGGGCATCAGCACACATAGGCGAGTGTAACCCCTCATATACAAGCAAGTCGTGCGAGGGCTGTATTACAAAGTCCTCTTTTCTTTTTACCGAGGGTGAGTCGAAAGTTTTGCAATATTTGGATCACTGTATGTCCCCATACGTGCCTTTACGACGAAAGCTGACTAGCATTCAAAGTATAGGCCATCGTGTTGCAACCTAACATCAACCTTCCCCTTTCGTATGACAAATGTTTTGTCTTGCTTGAGCAGCGTTATGGCCGAGTTCAAACTCGTAAAGCAAAAGTTCCCTAATTAGCTGATTGTGGCTGTCCATTTTTTAAGCGTCCCAACCATAAACAGAACGACGACATGCAATGCTGTTCACAGCAACGACTATCACTTTATATCCCTTTCGACTGACTGCAGTGCTCGACTTGAACTAAACACGTGACATCTCACCGCAGCGCATGCGTTTATGCAAATATTTTAAAATTTTCGACTCACTCTCTGTAGTAATAAAGCAAGTTGCTTATGGGAACAATATACCCTATGTAGAAAAAGTCTCCGGACACCCCCTTCCGCAACAAAAACGAAACATTTTAATAAATCACGTTTGCCAGATTTCCTTTAAAACTACTGGGGAGATTCTAGACAACGCCGCACTGTCTAGACTGTACCAGTTTTACGGAGACAGGTCATTCTTGTTCCAGCAATACAACGTGCAAGCCATAAAACACGCTCCATTTCGACGTGGTTTGAGGACATAGGTGTACAGAATTTGGAGTGACCAGCTCAAAGCCCCTATCTCAATCACATAGAGGCCCGTTGGAATGAACTTGCGCGTCGGATTGGGGCTCGAACGACACGTCCAACTTCTGTGTCTGAATTGACCACTACATTGCGGGAAGAATGGAACAATATACCTGCGACAACGTGCCAGATTCTTATTGAAATTGTGCTAAGGAGAGTGCACAATATAATTGTGGCCAAAGGTGGGCCAACTCCTTATTGATTTTGCCATAAATGATATTGTATAACAAGCACTGGTGTCCGAAGACTTTTTCCACATAGTGTATACTACTACCATAATAGTTAATTGAAATATTTTATACTAAATCGAAAAAAAAGGGAAAAAAAGTTAAAAAGAAACGGAACTTCCAATTAGTTCATGAGGGAAGGAGCAAATGCAAAAATTCCAAAATCAACTTCTCTACTACACTGGTGTGCAAACATTAAGTACGAAGAGGAGAAATTAGCATAACAGCGGAACGAGTAGGCAGAACGGACCAAAAGACCACTCAGGAGATAAACTAGGGTCTGGTACGGTAGGGCATGCGCATATATGCAGCATGACGTAAGGGGAGGGGAGAGTGGCGGAAGGGTATAAAGCACACGGACGGTATACGCTCAGCAATTCGGTGAAAGCTGTTGCACGGTGTACATCGGTTTGAACGACGTCGAGTTTCTGCCACCGTGTGATATGGCCAACAGGCAATCCAGTGGACGACATCTGGATGACATTACCCGAGGTCGCGTCATTGGGAAGTTGGAAGAAGGTCGAAGTGTGACTAGTGTGGCCGAGGATTTCGGGATCGCTCACAGCATCGTTTCACGAGCTTAGAGAGTAATTCAAACGACAGGAACAGCTGTCCGAGAGTTTAGCAGTGGTCGTCCACGAGCAACCACGGCGGCGGACGACCAGTATATTGTCCTACAGGCTACTATAGACAGACGGCAGACAGAGGGAGAAACCGTAAGGCACATGCAACAGACAACTGGACGTCTGTTATCGCGTTTTACCGTGGCCAGGGAGGCTGCACAAGGGTGGTCTATTTGCACGACGATCAGTACGGTGTGTGCCATTAACGCCTGGTCATCGGAGACGGCGGTTTCTCTGGTGCCAGGAACAAAAGAACTGGACACATCAGCAATGGGAGTAGAGTTCTCTTTACGGATGAGAGCCGATTTAGTCTAACGAGCGACTCTGGACGTATACACATCTAGAGAGACCAGGGAACACGCAATCACACCTCCAACATCATCGAAAGGGACCGGTTTGGAGGTGGCGTAGTTCTCGTTCAGGGCGGTATCATGCTGGTAGCCTCACTGATCTTCACATCTTCCAAGGAGATTCAGTCAGTGGTGTCCGCTATTGTACCCAGGTTCTCCTCCCTCACGTGCGTCTTTTGGAGGTGCTGCGGGCCCTGAGTTCCTCTTCATGGACAACAACGCTCCACCTCATCGTACAGTAGCTGTCGCAGAGCTGTTGGAGAGTGAAGATATTCAACGCATGAATTGGCCCGCAAGATCCACGGACGTAAATGCAATCGAGCACGTGTGGGATCTTCTCGGGAGACGCTTGGTAGCACGTCACCAGCCGCCAGCAACCATTACGCAGCTGCGATTGGAGCTACAAGAGGAATGGGCCGCGATGCCTCAACAGCTCGTTGACAACCTCGTCTTCAGCATGGACAGACGTTGTAAATCCGGCAGCGCAGTCATGGGTGATCATATCCCCTACTAAGGACTGGATTTTCTTGGAAGCCGCCTGTCACATGGACGTTTCTGTCTTCTGTCCAGTTGTGCTCGAAGCTACCTTTTCAATAAAGTGCCTTTGTATCCTTTGGATTCCTTGTTTGGACGGTTTTGCTCACTTGTCCCATATTCTTACATCTTGGGGATCTTATGGTATGATTTGAGTCGTTGTGGAATACTTCTGTACGACGCTACATTCGAAAAACCGTCTCGTCTTTCATTTTTGCACGCCAGTGTACATGATAAATGAGTCGCTCAAGTAAAAATAAAAATGAAGCAAAGTGAAACTGTTGCTCCTTTCAAAATTAATAGTAATTATCTGTTACATATCGTACACGAAAAATATTTGTGCAAAAGCAAACAATGAATTCTCCAAAATTTCAAAACTTTCACAACATAACCTTCGGTTATAGGTAGTAATCTGTGTCGTGATACATAAACGAAAATATGTTGAACATACTTAAGAAATTGGTAGGTTTGAAATACCTAGGCTGATTGTTTTGCAGCAAATTAATATATGCAAATACACTATCTACCAACAAGTAATTGGACACCTGTGATAGCAAAGGAAAACGAAGTTTATTCACCCTCAATTGTTGGTGGAGCCTCAACGAGCGGCGATTACAGCTGCGACTCTCCGGGGCATACTCTCAAATAGGCTTTGTACGACGGCTAGCGCGGTATTTTCTTCCACTCGGCTTGGAGAAGACAGGCCAGTTCCTTCACCGATTTCCGACGGTGGGGGCACCACTCAAGTCGACGCTCCAACTCGTCCCAGAGGTGCTCCATAGGGTTAAAGTCCGGGCTTTGCGCAGACCAGCCATTCGATTAACTCCATTGCCACCATAGCAAGCCATGGTGGACCTGGCAACATGACAGGTGGCATTGTCATCCTGAAAGTAACATGGGTCCACCCGGTAAAACTGCCACAACGTAGGAAGCGCATGGTCACCCAAAATGGTGCAGTAGGTCTCGGCGTTGAGTCTACCAGGAATTGCGACCAAGGGTCTCGCGCCGTACCAGGAGAAACACCCCCATAGCATAATTCCACCGCCGCCGAACTTCACAGTTGGTACAATACATTCCGGCTGAAGGCGTTCTCCAGGCAGACGCCAAACCCAGACCCTGCCATCCGAACGGTAGAGGGTTAACCTTGATTCGTCGCTCGAGAGAACCTATTTCCACTGTTCAACGTTCCACTGTCGACGTTCTTTGCACCACGTTAGCCGAGCAGCGCTATTTGACTTGGTGATCAAAGGCTTGTGGGCGGCAGCACGTCCATGATAACCGAGCAGATGGGCTTCCTTACGGATGGTATTCATCGAAAGAACACTCCCGGATGCCTCTTGAAACTACTCACGGATGTGGCCTATCGACTTGGTGCGGTTCTTCCGAATTTCTCTGGCCAGCACCCGTCGGTCTCTAACTCCCAGTTTTGTGGGTCTGCCGGGTCGGGGGGCACATTCCGACAGTCACCTCTCATCTTCCACTTGCCAATCACGTAGGCCACTGTCGATTTTGGGTACTTTAACTCGCTGGATATGTCACGTATGGATCTGCCATTTCTGTGATACGCGACGATTACACCTTTTTCGAAATCAGAGAGCTCCAAACTGCGTGGCATCTGGCATGCGACTGGTTGCGTTGTTGTTTCCCACACGATATATCTAACGGCGGCGACCGTGACGCCGGCGTTAGATATATCGTGTAGCCATATAAAGAAAAGAATGGTTTTTTTTCTCTAAAATTTATGACAATCCCGACTCAGCTTTCTCTTTTGCAGACAGGGTGATTCGCTATATACAGTATACATAAAATATTTTCAGTAGTTTAAAGGAGCACTTTTTAAATAAGCATGCTTTGGTACGCAAGGTCCCATCTTTATATCATTTTAACACGTGTTTTGAAAAAAAACCCCATCGTGTTTATGTTATCACTTTGTCCGTCAGTCCGCCTGCGAACACCATATCTCTGCAACTATTAGTTCATTATGAAAAATTATTTTTGCATTGGGAAGCTAGAAATGTGAGAACGATGATCCTTGCTTTTCGATTTTTTTACGATACATAACTTCGCCCCCAGAGAGCGTAAATGCCGTTGCTATCGACTTCAAAATACGTTTTATTTAATAAAATTGCTTCTGAACATAAGATTAGGAACACATTTTCTTCCATTCGATATCATTTATAACAAAGACTATTTTAGGTACAGTTTCTTTTTCAGTAATGCATAGTTTTTCTGCTAAGTGGAGTAAAGATAAATTGCAATCTCCCCGATATCTCTGCTTTCAAAAGTCTGATTTCAAAAATTATTTTTAACTCGGATAGATCTACTGGTGGAAAATGTTCTGCATATAATTTCGACTTTTTCTAAACAATGGTTTGTCTATTAGAGGCGTAAGTGTATATTTTTTGTTTCCGATATATTTGTAGCAACATCTACGCTCCTGAATGCTCGATTTAAAAATTCCTTTCGCGGTTAGATACCACTCATCACGACAAGCTTCTTGAGAATAAATTGTGCTGAAATAGTGCATATTTTTTGGTATGTCTTATTTTTGTCGATATCTCTAACAGTCCGATTTGAAAAACATTTTCTTTGTCGGAGGGCGTTTGGGATGCGAAATAATTTGCAATTTGAAATTTTCTTAACGTACAAGTGTGACACTTGTACTTAAATTCACGTTTCCGTTTGCAGCATATTATCAGCAACATATGCGCTTCTAAAAATCCCATTGAAAAAAAATTCTTATTCGGTCAGACAATGCTAACTGCCAAAACATTTCTGACACATTTGCTACCAAAAATAATGCACAATTTTCCCTCTGGGAGTGCAAATGTCATATCGATTTTTGTTAATATCCCTGCGTTCGAAAGTCCGTATTAAAAAATTATTTGAACGCCGTGTAGTACTTACTTAGTGAAACACTTTACCTCTACTCATGGGATTTTGTAGTTCACAATTCTGACGTAAGGTGGTGTTACTGTGTGTATCAGTTTGATGTTGTATCTCCGCTTCTAAAAATCCATTTGATTTTTTTTTTTAACTGCATGCCATTCGTTACCCAGAAAAAACAGTTTTGTTGGCCCAGCACTATGTTGCCGCTGCCGAACCGTCAATAAAATGTCCGGGCGGCCAACAGAAGGGCCAGCAGCTGGCCAACAGTTGGCACCCCCATCAGTTCTCATATGCACAACAGGGCCATCAGTTATCCATCACAGGCAGTAGCTGCCACAAGTGGCCCTTCAGCGGCCCTGCAAGCACGCGCCATACATTATGGCTAGCCTAATGTGGTCCGCTAGTTTCCCGGCAGTGGCAGCCGGCAATCACGTGACGTAACTGATGGCTTGCCGAATCTTGTCCGCCAATTCCCAAGTAGTAGCCATAAAAAAAAAAGGATAATGCAACTACCCAAAGCTACACCTACTTTCCTCCTTACGAAACTTCTGAGTCATAGCACTACGCTGAGGCAATTTTCTCAACATGTACGGAAAAACGCCCGTTTGGATCTAGTTAGAAACGAACCCAGAACTACCTGCGTGGGAAACGCGCACTCCACCAACCGAACTGATGTTGGCACGCCCAAGCGTGGATTGAAGCTGAACCTCTTTTCTGCGGAATGTGTAACGAATGATTCTTTATTTAATTTTACATTATTGCGAGGCATTTTTCATAAATATTAATTTCATATAATTCATAAATTTATTTTTTCAACGTACGATGGTTTTTTGTTTTTTTTTACCTTAATGGTACTTGACTTTTTCAACGAGTGTAGCAACTTAAAGACGCTTTCCAAAGTTTCAAGCTGTCCTTATCTTGAAAGGCGATTGTTGAATTAATATATTTACCCGTTCATGTCACGTTCTGTTACCTTTTTAACGCTGTATCTTTCTTTCCCTTCCGCTGTCCGAAGCTACGTTTGTTTTAAAGAGGAAATATATTTTATTTTACATCTCGTTATATTTAGAAATGAATTTATATATAGCGTTGCTTTTTTTTTTTCAAGTAATTGATAAATTTGTACGTGTATAAATCGTCTTTCTGTTTTTTCTTTTTTTAACAAAACGCTTTTTTAACGGAAAAACTGGGTAGATATATACCAGTAATATTAATAAAACGCTGAAATCCGTTTTTATTGGTGTACTATTAGAAAAACTAGGACAAAACGCTAGCTTTCGCCATCACAGGTGGCTTCTCCAGTCATTTGAATAATACTTTTGTATGAAGAAGTCACCCGTGAAGGCGAAAGTTAGCGTTTTGTCCTAGTTTTTCTAATAGTACACCAATAAAAACGGATTTCAGCGTTTTATTAGGCTTTTTAAATGCTTTTCCAAGAGTTGTTTCCAACAGTTAAGTGAATGTTAAAACGAAAGATTACACAGAAATTATTTTTTGTTACTCATGGGAATCGAGTGGGTGTCTTTTATAGCCGTAATCTAGTATTTCATGGCTTAATCTGATATCTACGTCGACGTGGCATTTCATTAGGAAATTAATTCGCCTCTTTACATCTGCTTATTTTTTCTAAAGATCCATTAAAATAACACGATGGCGATAGCGTTGTCTTCAACTAACTGGTACTACGAGAGACACAGCACGTCTTGCTTCCACCTGGTGTTGCGGTTTCATCGGTTGCAGCTATGAAACACAGCACAGTTCCATTGCTTCCACCTGGTGTTGGGGTTTCATCGGTTGCCAGCTACGGGCCACTAGTGGCACTTGCTTGGTGGCCTGCAATTCACGGCGATGCTGCCGGGCCATCAATGGCTGCTAACTGATGGCACTGCCACCAACGGACCGCTACCGGGCCATGAGCGGCAGATTTCAGCCAACAGGGACCTATCACTGCCAGCTGATGGCCAGAAGTTTCCCAACACTTGTGTTTTTGCTGGGTACCGTAAAATGGAGAATATTATCTTTTTAAAATAGTGCACAATTTACCCGCTAGGGGACAGAAATGTCAAAACCTTTCTCTCACAATATCTGCTTCCAAGCGACATATTTAAAAAATTATTTTTCCTTCATATAGCTTTTGCTGTGAAGAACACCTTTCAGATATTATCTGCTTTTCCATTATTCAAAATACTTAAGCTAGGGAGCGTAAATTTAGATCACGTTTTCCTTCTATATCTATTCTTCTTAGAATTTGATATAAAATTCGCTTTCTCTGATATGTTGCTTCATCTAAGAAAAATGTTTTGAGTACAATTTGTTAATTTCCGCAGTAGACTTCTCAACCGATAGTAGGGGAAAGTAATTGTTTCTTTTCTAGATATTTTATCGATTGCAGAAATCCTGTTGATTTTTTTGTATTTTGTAATGGGTTCGAATAACTTTGAAATATTTATTCGACTATGAATAATCTTAAAATATTTTATTCGTGCCGGAAAGGGTTCAAAAGATGTGCTCGTTGCGACCCAAAATTCGGTGTCATCTTTCTTATTTAATATAAAATTAAAATATTTTCATGTACTGACGGAAAACATAAGAAAGCATTTTTATTAAGTGTATAGATTATCATGACATTTTAAGGGAAAGATTAATTGTTAGACCAAGCAGGTGAAAAGTCCTTTTTTTGGGGGGGGGGGGGTTGTTTTTGGTTTTACAATGGTTGCTCATTTTAGGTGTGAATCATGGTGATTGCTCCGAATTTCAGCGGAGCG
Organism: Macrothele yani; assembly: GCA_039090855.1. NCBI lineage: Eukaryota > Metazoa > Arthropoda > Arachnida > Araneae > Macrothelidae > Macrothele > Macrothele yani. The sequence continues at coordinate 75,093,363 of CM077007.1, read as the reverse complement.
TTTCTTAGGATGTACTAAAGCAGTGGGTGTAAAACTTGCAAATTAAATTCCCACTTTGAACATAAAATACTATAAATCAGTTTCCATGAGTTTGGAAACAGGCTGATATCACCGTGTAAAAATGTTGGATGCTTTGACTTGGAGGGGCTACTTCACCGTCTATGGGATTCCACTGGATAAAAGCATTTGCAAATTAAATTCCTCTTCCAAGCAGAGCTACGGACTGAGAAAAAAAGGTCAAGCGGACAGGCAGTCAAATACATCTGGTCAATCATAAACAACATGGAAAAGTGGATGAGTATTTTTGCTAGCTGTGTTGTAAAACTCCTAGTTTCATTGCAATATATTAAAAAACAAGTTTATACAAATACTTTATTACACATTAGACTTCTTTGGCTCCGTTTGATAGATCGTGAGACTATTACTTTCTTTTTTTTTTTTGTATATTTCAATCCGTTAAAAATCTGCTCCTAAGTTTGCCTAAATTTCAAGTGACTGATATTTATGACCTTCAGACAAACTGCCGTGAAAGCAACGATCATTCTCTCTGTGGAATCACCGCGTGGATTTAAGCACTTGTAAGCGTAGCAGGAGTCACATGCCTCGAATTCGATAATTATGCAGCAAACAATATTCCCCTAGTCTTTGGAAGTAAAGATTCTGTCCAACACGCATGCAATACTGCTGGCCACCGAAAATGCAACACCAAGAAGGGCACGAAATAGCAAAGTAGGATTTACTGGACACATAACAACAGATACAAAGATGAAACGATTGACCTTACAGGCCCGTGCGACTTGCGGAACACGCAGACATCAAGAGTTCGTGTGGCCCCCATGGCTGGCAATAAAGACCGCTACACGCCGCGGCATCGAACGAAAGAGGCTTTGGATGTGGGCTTGGGGTATGTAGGTCAATGCTGCTTCCACACGTTGCAACAGTTTATGAGGCGTAGCAGCGGGTGGTGCTTGCCGGGCCACTCGGTTGCCGATCAGCGACCAGACGTGTTCGATGGGCGACATATCAGGAGAACAAGTGGGCCACGGCAGCAGTGACACCTGGTAGGCCGTGAAGAATTGTTGCACCATGCGTGCCACGTGCGGGCGCGCATTGTCCTGTTGAAACGTGGCCGCTGGCAGGTCCTGCAGGTAAGGGAGGACTACTGGCTGTTGAGTGTACTGGCGATGCGTACCAGAGGGGTGCGTGTGTCATATCCAATTGCGCCCCAAACCATAACGCCAAGCGACGGACCGGTATGGCGATGCATAATGCAGGCGTCGTACAGTCTCTCGCGGCGGTGCCGCCACACGCGGATTCGACCATCGTGGTGTTGCAGGCAGAAGCAGGATTCGTCGGAGAAGACAATGCCGTGCCATTCCGTAGTCCAGGTGCGGCGTTCAATGGCCCACTGCCGCCGCACTCGCCGGTGGTGTAACGTTAATGGTAATCGGAGCAATGGGCGCCGTGCGACAAGTCCCCGCTCCTGCAGACGACGTCGAACGGTACGTGCTGACACAGATTGTTGCGCAACACACCTTAATTCCTGCGCTAACGTTCGTGATGCGGCGGTGCGAGCTGTCAATGCCCGGCGCACAACATGCCGGTTCTCTCGATCGGTGGTGTGCCGCGGATGCGGCAATCACTTGCGTCGGTTCATCCGTCTCTCCTGCTCACACTGAATCCATACTCGCCTCACTGTGGCTGGATGTGGTCCCACACGGGCGCCGATGTCTCGGTACGATAAACCGCTGTCGCGATAAGCCACTATTCGTCCTCTGTCGACCTCCGAAACGTGCTAGAATGACTGCCGTATTCTGCGACGAGGCATCAGGAAGCTTCCCACGCACAGGTCCGGGAGCACAACACACTCCCACTACTTACACTTCGCCTTCTGTGTACCCTTCTTATAGTGCTTCACGGAGGCGTGCCGGACGCACATGATTTGCATATGCCCTGCAATGCTAATCGTTTGCTTGTCCTCTCGCGGGCGATTCATGCTGCGAAATTTAGGCCAATCGGTTTCTTCCTTCTTCGTGTTGCATTTTGGGTGGCCAGCAGTGTATTTGATTTTACTTGAACACAGCGTACAGATGTCTCTAGCAGTCATATCCATTACCAACAATAAAAAATTCTGCCGCTTACTTTATGATGAAAGATATGTCAGTTTTAAATTCCGAAATGCATGTGTTCAAGTCGTTGTCTTACCTGTCTGTTGTTGTCTTACCTGTCAGGATACACGCGTAGTTCCGCGCTTTAATTAAGTTCACAGATATGAAATTAAATATAAATCATCAATATCACCCAGTTTCATATTAATCTGACGATTGATCTGAATGATCTATTTAATTTCGGAAAACCTAACTTGCTAACACCAGTCAGACACAACATCACATAGGTTTTGGTAAGAAATGCAAATGTCGTATTAATTAAGTGACAGCGATTCCGAGAGGCTTACGGCAACCCTTTTCCAGCATTAACTTAAAATTAAATTATGATACTTTAAAAACAGTTTTTGCAGGGTACTTTTAATCCTACCTATACTTTTTATATTCGGTTGCACCATGGTTAACTTTCAAAACATTAATTTCCAACAATTCATTTCTTTGAGTTTAATAAAAACTTATTTGTCTGAAAGAGTTAAAAATTCTAACAAATAAACGCAATGCAGATGCCGGATGACTGAATATATAGACGCCCAATCAGAAACGCCAACCTTTGAAAAATGCTGGGTGGGCTCAAAGACTTGAGTTATGATTTTATAAAAAAAAATCTCATAAACCCTCCTTTACAGAGCTCCTATTACTTACTTTCATACCATCGATATGACTACGGATAGAATATAACATAGAAAGCTAAAAAATAACAAATTGCAGATCTAACACAAAGATTCTGAAATGTTGGTGATTTCTGAAATGTTAACAATCACCTAAAATATATACAGTTAGAAATTCATCCTACAATGCATACTTTAACCCTATAGTTATTTTTCATGTAAAAAAAAATAATAATTAAAATTACTTATTTGTATAAAAACATATTTACACTAATAATTAAAAAAGTACAAGAATATAAATACCAAATAATTATTTGAAAATAAGTTTTTTGGAAATCAAATTCATGCATTGTAGGGTTAAATCGTCACAAAGATGTTGGTTAGCATAATTAACATAAATTCTGAAAGTTTATAATTTGTAAACATTTTTTAAACTCAATGACTTGACGTCTTTCTAAAATAAAATAGAGCGTGTACTCACTAATCACCATTATTTAGCACGGCGTGCTGCAAATGTGTTTCTCCTGACTGCACTTCATTCATCGCCAACATTTTCTAAATCCAACTTTTCAGCGCTGTTCTTATGTACACTTAAAACAGCAATGTGATTAAGTCTTTTCTGGAACATTGTGGAATGCAAAAATGTCTTTTGTCTTTAGAAAGTGGTAAAAGATCTTTCTGCTGTGGCTGTGAAAACTGGCATTGTCAGAGTTAGACGTATAAATTTCATGAATTCAGGCAAAATGTTACCAATAACATTCGACTTCAGAAATTTTACTACATCACCATAAGTCCTCAATTCTATACCCAACGTTGTAGCACTGTCACACAACATATCCATCTGCGACCGTAAGATATCATAGTGGTGAATGTCATCATTGAAAACACACTTGACATCGTTTACTTTTCCGATAACAAAATGTTCCACTGTGTCTAGAATTTCAGTCTTCTGGAAACGTTCTTTAACGGATGCATTCACACAATCTATAAATTCCTAGAAATTGCCCTCAAAATTCTTTCTTTTCACATCAGTAAATTCATACCGTGTGTGTTTACGATAGTCTTCCAGCTTCCTTTGCGTGGGGACATTTGGTTCTGACACTTCAAGCTCACATACTCTTCTTGTAGTTTTCTCCCAGAACATTTCAAAATTACCACGAATGACTTGGAATGTTTGTATCAAATCCTGAATGAAACAATTTGCTTCATGAAAGTCAAGGTTTACACTTTATAGTTTTGCATTTGTTGCATCCAGGGGTTAAAATACAAACTGCCAGACAGATAAAATGCCACACCGCGGAGGAATGCTCCAAAACAGACCAAACTGCACACACAGTTAGCCAAGTAGGTTCTGAACATATGATTTAATTGTCACATACAGACTAGGCTCTAGTGGCCGAATATACAGGATGATCAATAAGGACTGTGGCTCCATGTTAGGCGATACAGAGTTAAATCCCACGTGGCATCGAGGAAATGAGAGTCCCAATAGAGTCCTTGGGTATCGTGGACCATGTGGATATTGATCCGAGTCTACAGTTCATCTTCATTGTGCGGGTTTGGGAGAGTACTCAACCAACGTTCAATCGTATCCCACAGACGCTCGATGGTCGAGACGTCGCACAGTGGTCAGGATAGGAAAAAAGGCGGACAAAAATATTTGTACGCCTTAAAAACGAAAGAAACTGTAGTGGGATAACTAAATATTCGCTTATTTAAGTGTTTTAATGAATTAAAATTACTCACAGTACTGTAAGTAGGGTCCAGATATCCAGTCGGTCATTCGTCTTCTGAAGCAGATGTTTCACATTCGTCGCCGTCTTCCCCCTCCTCCTCTTCATCGGATATTACCAATAGACCTAGCACTTCCGCAGGTAGTTTTATTTGTTTTTTCTTTGGTAGTCCTCCCAAGCTGGAAATTGATGGGCCAGAAGTCAACATTAACCTACGAAAAAGGTCCAAATTGTTGTCTTTTTCGGGTAAAGCTGTCTCGAAATTTTCTCACATCTTTGTTTCTACATTCAATGGCTTCTTCTGAAAGCTCTCCAATCGATAAAATCGCTGCCTGCACAATTACGGATCCATGAACAAGAACTTTATGTGCCGTGTGTGGCATATAGTACCAGGGATAAAATCTCACGAATAACTGGGCTGTTTCCATGCAGTACATATTGAAGTTCGTTGCATTTATTTTGTGGCCGCATGAAATTGCTGTCAAAATATTTCCAAAACGAGAAAACAAGTTTTGGTCTACTCCAGTCACTTCGGAACTTATTTCGGGATTTGTAAAGAATATTCTGGCGATATTGCCATCATTCGTGTTTTCATAACCAGGTTTTGGAACATCTACAATAAGTCCTAGTCTATTCCTGAAGGAATCTTGGACAATTATTTTCCTTTTTTCCAGAAGCTCACGGGTTCCATCTTTCTTACTTGCTTTCCATTTCTTAAAATCTAAGTGGTAAGAGATATGCAGAATACACTAAAAAACGCGTATATGGGCATGAAGAATAGACAGTCCAAACTCAAAGGAAGAGGTATCCTCTGGCACTTGTGTAACGTAATCTAACTTGTTCAGGTCCGACACTTTCGCGCCACATATGTAACATTTCATGCTTGATGACTGGGTCAGAGCATTACATATTTCCCAATCAATCATTGACAATATGAGAGAATACTGTACTGCAACGTTGTCACTTCTTAATGGCTGTAAATTTTTTATTTGTTCGTTCATGTATTCTCTTTCTGCTTGGGCAACTGCAGGCGTTTCATGAAGCCACTGGAGACGAATAGGCCTACAAAAACGGGTTGATGATGGTCGTTCATTTTTCCATACGGAATCTTCCGTTCCACTGTCAACCATTCGTAAGGGAACGATAGATGTCATAAATAAATATTCATCACTACTGCCGCTTTGAACCCATTTCTGCTTGTATTGGGAATGACCAGCGCTACCGTCGAAAATCCATTTACAATGTAAAATATAAGTTTTTTCGTTGTTAGACGGCTCACTTTCAGGTAGAAATGACAAAATTCGGGTAGCAGTATGGTCCAATAAATTCTGAACTTTCACTTCACATTAACTCTCACTAACACTTATATTGTGCGGATAAGTTGCGTCTTTTGCTTTTAGAATTGCATAAAAACTTGGATATAAGTCATGATTGTGATTAATTGCCATTTTCCTAATAGACATATATTGATGTTTTGATAAATGTGTTACATCATAGATAACGTTTCTTCTTCTGAGAGCTTCGTGGCTTGTTTTCTTTTCTTCAACCATGAGTCACGAATTTGTTTACTTCTGGTAGGTGTTGTTGTGGTCACTTCTTTTAATAATTTTGCTGCATTTTCGTCAATTTCAGCCCTCACTGTGGCATATGAAAGCTCCACAGCACCCACATTCGCCCTCAAATTTTGAATTTTCCGCCTCTTACTTCTTTCACTTAATTGCTGAAATACTTTCGAAGGACGTCTACGCTTTTCCGAAGAAGTGGAAGGAAAGTCTGTAAATGGTAATTCAATTTCTTGCTGTAACCAGTCTGAATATTTACGAAGAAACATGCTTACGATTCGGTGACATTTCTTACAACGCTGATAGTATTTAAGAAAAAAGCTCATTCTTATTACGCTGTGTAAAGATTTTGTGCTCTGACTGTCCAAATTTAATTCAGATTTGTTCTTCACATATTGCACTACATGTTCTTCTTGTAGCACACTGGTCTCATTATTCTTTCCTTTCATTTTCAGTTTAAAGACATGAAGTTCTAGGCGACTAACATGTAAATTCATTTTTCACACACTATATTGTCACACACTATTCACTGACTTAATACAAACAACAGCCCTCTGGAAACTGAAGAAATCAAGGGTCTGTGGTTTACCACCGACAAGTCACCCCTTGAGCAAACAAACATAAATTTCAGGAAGTGCTCAGCGCCCGCAAGTTGTATATCGGGTGAACACATTCCTGATGTCAGCAGCTGGCTGCTCATAAATAACAGGGAAGCTTCACAAACAAAAGGTCATAGTTCACAGCATTGCAAGGTGTTGCAGATGAAACCTTCAGTGATAGACTTATAAATATCTACCAATATACATTTGTAAGTTTCGCGGTGGACATGTTTGTCCTTTTTTTTTAAAACTCTAAAAACCTTTCTGTTTTTTCGCAAAATACGGGCATTAAAATTTGTATTTTTTATCAGTACTTAGAAACAAAAAACACTGAAAATTGTAATTGTGCCCTATATATAAGACCATAGCACATTCACAAAAAATACACTTAGTATTTTATTTTGCATTGTTCAGTCAGACAGAAACAATGTAAACAAAATCACCTACAGAATTGCAAAATTAATCAAGAAAGAGTTACAGCCCTTTTGAACTTAAGTATTGACCAAAACCATTGGAGTATACTTTCAAAAACACTTAGTCCTATCAGAATGACAACTGAGGATTATTATTAAGCGAATTGTATGTTTAAAATATGAAGTTCGAAAAATTATTTTTGTCCGGGTTTTTAGCGATTCGGACCACTGTGCGTCGGGTGATCGTGCTGGCCACGGAAGCATCCACACACCGTGTAAAGCATTCAGACTGATCCGAGGGGTATGCGACCGGGCGTTATCCTGTTGAAAAACGGCGTTTGGGATGCGCTGCAGATACGGTAGTGCCACGTGCCGCAGCACCTCGTCAACATAGATTTACCTCGTAAATGTACCCGTAATGCGTACCAGAGGTGAGCTGCTGTTGTCGCTGATAGCACCCCACACAATGGTTCCATGTTGCCGGGCCTTGTGGCGCTCCACAATAGCGAAGGAATCCGCTTTTGACCACGTCGCCTCCCGACACCCCCACGGCGATTATCCGTGGTGATACAGAACCGCGATTCATAGCTAAATATCAAACTATTCCTTTCGACACTTACACAGCTCCAAGCGGTGACGATGATGGCTTGCTGTTAAGGGTAGCTTTAGAAACGGACGGTTGGACAGCAAACCAGACGCAGTCGATATCGCAGCATCCAAGCCTCACCGCCATACACTTCTCAAAATGTCTCCAGTTGTGGCATGTGAGTCTACCACGGCATGACATCAGATGCGACGATCGGTGCGCTCGGACGTCCGTCGCCATGCTCCAGTCCCCCTACGACATTGCTCAGATCATTCCTGGGACCACTGTCTCCAAATACGATCGACGGTTGTGGTATCACGTTGCGTTTCTTACGCAATACGATGCAAGGACCACCCGAAGGCTTACGAAGGCTTACGATGACACCTCTTGTTAACTCATCCTTTTGACGAAGTCACGTACGACGGCGTCTTAACGGCTTTGGCACCCCTTGTTCGTTCTCCAGACACGGTTACAGCAGAACCACTCACTTCTTGCGGCCGTGACGAAGTCACGACTGATGGCCTCACGGCCTGGTTGTCAGCTTATATCCTGCACGCCGTTCGTGCGATTGGTCTGCAAATGCAATCATTAGCATAACTTGTAGGTGTGCACCCACCCTGTAATTTGCATGGTGCAGCGTTCACGTTTTGTGGTGTGGCATTTTCTCTGTCACGCAGTGTATGTGACAGCCTATTTAAATAAGCAAAATGTTCAAATGACTCTGGCACCGTATTTCCCCGAAAGTAAGACTTAACCGAAAAAAAGCCCTAGCATGATTTTTCCGGATGCTCGTAATGTAAGCCCTACCCCGAAAATAAGCCCCAGGTGTAGTACCGTAGTCAGCCAGCCTTATCACAGAAAAAAGAACTGAAGAAGTGGGTGCCCAAATCACTGGAAGATACCCTGTTCATGAGTTTTATTTGCCTTGAATATCCAGAGTAAGAAAGAAAGCCGATTGACTTTGAACTTAGCCGAGGACATGATTTTTGTAATTATGGCGCATGCATTCAGTTCGGTTCAGAGAGCTAGCCGGAGATGAAAAGAAGCCGTCTTTTGTTCGGCAGTTGTAACATCCAGTTCCGAAAAGGGAATCCGATGTGGGGAACTTTACCGGTAAACGCTATCTTTGGCGGAAAAGTTATTCATCAACAGGCGGTGTGTGTTTTTAGAAATGGAGGAGGGGAGGGGGAGGGTACACGTGCGAACTCAAAGAAAAGTTAAGAAGTGTTCTAACCGAATCCAATAGATTACGAAAGGGGTTCGTCTCTGTCCAATTTTTTGTGTTGGCATCGGTGACTGAAAGAATTCTTTAAAAATCAGAGAGTTAATATTTTGGGGCCGAACGTACATTCTTAACTGTCATCATTTTTGTTGCCACTTCTGTGTCGATTAACAATTAACACAATCTTCAATTAACACTTGATTTAATGGTAGATTTAAAAAGAAATAATATTTTGACCCCCAGACAAGATGAGTGCAAAAAGAAAGCTATTACGTCGAGTACATGGAAGGAAACGTTAAGGACTCCCGGGGTAAGAATCTTACGGGTTTTCTGTAAAGAGAAGAAGTTGGATCTCCGAATGGTCGGAAAATGGCGAGCAGAGTATGATAACCTCAGTCAAAAGGTGGACGAGGGAAATGCTAAGAAGCGCACGTGTGGATAAGGTCGACAACCATTATTTCCTGAGCTGGAAGACATCATCTGTGAATGGATTGCTGACAGGAGAGCAAAGGCTTTTGTTGTGCGCAGGGCTGATATTCAAGCATTTGCCCTTGCAATGGCACCACAGTTAGAAATATCCCCAGAAGAATTCAAAGCATCACAACACTGACTGAACGCCTTCCTTCAGCGATATGAACTGTCTCTAAGAAGATCGACAACACTGTTCAAGCTGGAAGATACTGAAGTTGTTAAACGTGCACTTGCGTTCAAGCCCTTTGTTGATGGCATCGACTTTTCTGAATACAAACTCTCCAACATGATTGCTATGGATGAAACTGCAGTGTTTATGGGCCAAAGATCTCAAACGACAATTGATCAGAGGGGTGCTTCGTCAATCTACATTCCCTCCACTGGTTACGAAAGTGCATGTGTTACCTGTGTTTTGGCAATTCGTCTGGATGGAAAGAAAGCCGCCCCTCCTCTTATCATCACTAAGGGCAAGAAAGCTAAGATTGTACGTGCTTCAGGCATTTATGTTCTTGTAACCGAAAACGCCTGGTGCACACATGCAGTTATAAGGAAATGGGTCGATTTAATGCGGCCACTTGTTTTGCAAGGTGACCAAAGATGCCTGTTATTCTGGGATTCAGCCAGCACTCACCGCGCTAAAGGCATGAAGAACTTCCTTGCAGAGAGAAGAATAGATCAAAATAATGATTCCCGCACGAAAGACTGCTTATCTCCAGACTCTTGATATTGCAATAAACAAGCCATTCAAGGATCATTTGCGCATGGAAATCAATCACTACATTGAAAATAGAATGGAGAGAAATCAGCGTGGAAACCTTGTGAAGCCTAGTTTGCAAGAGGTCGGGACTTGGGGGAAGAATTCATGGAATAAAATCACTGACAGCTGTGTTGCCAATGCACTACGAGCAGGCTACATGGACAAGAAGGGCTCATTTAAGGAGAACTTTATTGCAGGAAATGAGAGATTGGGGTCAATGGTTCTACAGGAAATGGAGTCGCAAGAAATTCAGGCCGGAATTCGGGGTTTGGAGTGTTATGACGATGTTCCAGAAGAAGATGAAATGACTGTATTTGAATAAATGTAGATTTTTTTACATGAATATATAAACGTAGATGAAAAACAAAAAAGAAAAAAATTCGGTAGTACATGAAAAAATAAGACATCACATGAAAATAAGCCCTAATGCGTCTTTTGGAGCAAAACTTAATATAAGACCCGGTCTTATTTTCGGAGAAACACGGTAGTGTTAAATAACCGGAGACTTTAGTAGCAACATACTTTTATCGTTTTCAGAAAAATATATAAGAAACGAAAGGATATCTTGATAGTTGCCTATCGGGGATTTTAAGCTAAGGGCCCTGACAGTGAATCGTCGTGTTCGACAAAAGGGTCTTACATTTCGTTCTGTATCATGTGTGTTGGTGTCTTTTATAGCATTTAATCAGTTCAACCTTTTCGGAGATTCTCTTATATCATGTTGATCAAATGTTTAGTTATATTTAACATATTTCTGCAAGTTGTAATGTGCGTCACGCTGTCTTGGGCCACTAAATTTAATGAGAGTATAAAACAATGCAAATACCTTGCTTTTTAATTGACTTGTAAAATCCTTGCCTGTACCCTCTTGTATTTCCCGCTTAAATTCGAAGCCCCGTCATAGCACTGTTCCCGACAATTCTGGACATTTAGTCCTAGTCTTAATAAAACGTCACTCACAATATTAAAGAGACTGATTGCATCTGTTGATGACATTTCGTAGAACCCGATGAAGTGCTCTTGTGTCTCTAGTTCTTTAGAAACGACAAGCAAACATATTGACACTTGTGCTTTCTTTGCCACATCTGTAGTGTCATCCATAAGAAGGCCAAAAATAACCCGCTTCTTGGATTTCACTAGCCAATGAAAGAAGCAGTTTCATTGCCATGATTTCAAGCATTTCGCTTTCTGCGTCGTGTGACACGCACTTGTAGGCCCGCACGGGGATAACTGGTTCTCCAGTTATTTGGGGAGCAGCGCCCCACGGCCCGAGCTGACCTTGTGACTGGTCAACATCTGATGTCATGCCACCGCTTGTTTTTTTTATTTTGGTGCTGTTGGTGTTTGCAGGGGCGGCTGTTCATCCAACTGTTGGAGAGTCGCGGCCCCACGATCCCGAGCTGGTCTTGTGTCTCGCTTTTTTGTTTTTATTTATTTTCTCCACTGGCTAGTTGCCCGTGTTGTTTACTCTACCTAATCGCTACCACGTTATGTACTTACACCCCGGTCTTTTGGTTTTGTTACCCTCCACCACTAACTGTTTTATATTAACCGCTCAGTTCGTAGGTTGCTGAGATTCCGTTTAGGTTCCCTTCCAGGATTTGTCTTCTTTGGATTTCTTTTTTCCTTTTAGCTGGTTTGGGTGCTAGACCTACCTGCATGTTTGCCGCGTGCGGAGACCCGTGAGGCGGAAATGGGATGTCTGGCGGCTGAGGTCGCAGGAGACCGGATAAGTGCCTCCTGTGTACCAACACTCCTCTTCGACCCCGGCTTCGCTGTAAACGGGAGGCTAGAGACTAACCCACCTCTAGTCAGAAGTCTTGTGCCAAGTTGTGTACAGGGCTTTAGCGGCTTTTTTTGTCGTATAGCACGGCAGGGTAAGCCCGGGGGCTGTGGGATCATGCCAAAGGCGTTGGCATGACGGTACCCGGAGGCCGAAGTGTCCGCCGAGTGCGTGTGATCACAGCCAACGGAGTATATCTGCAAAGTATAAGCTCCAGAACTGTGTCCAGCGTCATTTTCTTGGCTTGCAGACCTCCAGTTCTCCCTTGTAGGGCTCGGTGGTGGGTGGAGTAGTCTGCAGACGAATCTTCCTCCTTTTTTCCATGGGTAAAAACAAGAACAAAAACTCCAAATTTAAGTCACCTGAGAAAATGATAGTTGACAACGACTCTCCTTCGTCTTCTCAACCTACCAAGTCTCATACCCTTAAACGGTCTTTAGACCTTGACCTGGACCAAGAATGTGGAACCTCTTCTTCGGCAGCTGTACCAGTCGCTCCGAAGCGTCGTCTCCCCTCGATTGCTGTGACTACGCATGCTACACACTTACTTGTAGAATCCATCGATCCGCATGAGAGACTGTCCACCAGATCTCCCTTTTTCATTTCTAAAGCTTTGGACGCTGCGGTTGGCCCCTTGAAGTCTGTGAGGAAGCTTCGCTCTGGGGACCTGCTTGTCCAAACCTGCAGTGTTTCTCTGAGTAACACTTTTCTGCACCTCACTAGTCTTCAAGGCATTCCTGTAAAAGTGACACCTCATCCGTTTCTTAACACCTCTCGGGGTGCTATTTCGGAGTTTGATCTCTTGCCATGCAATGAAGACGAATTGGTGACTGAACTTGCTGATCAAGGTGTTATTGCTGCACGTCGTATGATGTTCCGGCGCGATGGTTCCTTGATTAAGCCTAAAAATGTAATCTTGACTTTTAACTCCCCGAAAGTTCCGACCGAAATCAAGGCTGGCTACTTGGCCTGTGGAGTTCGCCCGTACATTCCCAGTCCTCTGCGCTGTTTCAGGTGCCAGAGGTACGGGCATTCCCAACGTTTCTGTAAGAGTTCCGCTCGTTGCGCAAATTGTGGCTCCAGTGCACATGACGGGGATGGTTGCACTTCTGCGGCCTGCTGTGTTAACTGCGGTGAGGCCCATGCAGCTTACTCCCGCAACTGTATGAAATGGAAGGACGAGATGGCGATCCAGCGCCTCAAGACCCTGGAGGGCCTCTCGTACCCTGCTGCCAAGGCCAAGTTGGGTATTCCCAACAACCGACAGCGTACTTTTGCCGCAGTAGTTCAGTCTCTGCCACAACCCGTGCAGCCCTTTGTTCCGCGCCCTGTAGCTCTCGCCGCTCTTGCCAAGCGATCTACAGCTGAACAAGCGACACAGGTGGATTTCCCCGAGCTCCAGATTTTTCGAATAGCTGAGTCTGCGCCTTCTCTTTTGAAGACGACCGACTCTTCCAGTTCCCAGCAGAAAGCCTGCACGTGCTGGAGACCCGGCCCTCAATCCGCAAAGGTGTGCAGTGTCCATCCAAATGTCGCGGTCCACCTGGCCAACATTGCAACTGTCTCGGGCTCAGCGAGGTCCCCACCCTCAACCAACATTATAGACGAACATAGGGGGAGGAGAGTGACAGTTCGTCCCCAGCCTCAACCAACATTGCAGAGGAACATGGGGGGGGGGGGGGGGGAGGAGAGTGACAGTTCGGCCCCCGCCCTCGGCCACCATTGCCGAGGAGCGTGGGGGGGAGGAGAGTGACAGTTCGGCCCCCTCCTGGTGACTCATCCTATGTGTAGTTGTGTTCGATTTCGTAATGTGTTTTATCATTCTCATTCCTCAGTTTTACTTAATCGTCTTGTTTCTCACCATTGTACCATGTTTTTCATACTGTTTGTTTCATTGTCTTTTTTGGCCCTTCCTTCGTACTCATGGTTCGGTTTTTACTTGGTCAGCCAGATTTTGCGATTTATGCCCCGTTTTTTTTTTTTTTTTGTCTTGTGCCTGGCGCTCTTTGGCCAACCATGGCCCTTGCGCCAATAAAATCTATTAACCAACCAACCACACACTTATAGGATATATATATCGCTTAACTTCTGGAGAATCTTCACATCGGAGTTTCAGAAGCTGATGAAAATTACTTGTTTTGTCCTCATGTCCCCGGATTCCTAGTCCTTGCTTTGATAAGTATAACAATGATGAAAATAATTTGTATAAAGCGATACGGGAATTTTGAAGGTCTTGCAACTTTAAAAAATTCGAACTAGATGCAAAATTCACTCTACTCTGCACTGCCACAACTTTAGAACACGATTCTTTGTGACACTGGGAGGTTTCATAAGAACAGAATTTTCTTAAAGCATGTTTCCAATTGGAAAAGCCAGAAGAAATTAAACAAGGATCCAGTTTGGTGGAAAAGCTTAATATATTTTTATCACGAGCTTCCTTGCATACTTTACATAATACCACCTTTTTGTTTTCATCGTAAAAAAATCCACGAATGTTTGCTGTGCCATGAATTTTGAAAAGTTCTACCGGCACTCTTTATTCACTTGATATTATAGAATCACAAACTCCGGAATTAATTGAAGACGAACTTGATAAATCAGTAATAGCCGGTTTTCGAACAGAAATTAAATCTATGCTATCGGAACTCTGGGCTGTATTTATTGTCCAGCAGGGGCTGCTTAGTTACAAATATATCCATGATCAATCTTATATCTTATAATCTTAACCTGATTGACAATCGCATTAAGAAAACCACCCTACACCAATGCAATATTAGCGCAAACACAAATTAACTTCAACTGATTCTTTCCGAGTGAATATACGGAAATTATATACCTGGAAAATACAAATCATTACAACTTGCGAACCGCAAACTGTTCGCACCTGCACTCACCATAACTCAGTGTTTCAAAATGACCATTCATTCTCTTCAATTCCTACTTGTGGATCCCAGCATTGGGACTGGAATTTTCTAAACCCAGGGCCACTCCATTCCCTGCCAGACGAGACGTTAGACTGCCTGGCGGCTATCTTGCCCAGAAGAGCCGTTAGAAAGGGGTATTGCAAGCATTTCTCACAACGCTGCAAGAGGATACACAAAACAAAGCACCACGTGTGAAAATAAGATATTTTTTTAGACTTCGTTTGAGAACTCAGAGAAAGAGTTTGGGTTTCGAAAGAGGAAAACCGACAATGGTTCGTGTTACTTTGAATCGCCTAAGTGTTGTAAATTATATGTAAATATTTATATTTGAACTCAAAAAGAATAAAATAGATATTTGAAACTCGTTTAGCCTTGTTATTTGAAACATACATTCTATACTTATATTTTCCATAACACTAGATTAAATATTTTCATAAAGTAATTTCTCTAAAAAATTCTAATATGCTCGTACGTAATATAGTAGTAATCATAATGAAACATGGCAAATTATTGGGTGGGCTCGGGCCCCACGGGCACATATAAGTTGGCGCCCATGCACCCAATCTAGATGTCTCATAACCAGAGTTTTTATGCGATATTATATTTATAAGCATCAGTGTGAGTAATTTTCTTCAGAGTACAGTCCCGCAGAACATTCATAATAAATTTGGCATAAGTAGCGTGTCTAACTAATTTTGTAACAATGATAAGTAGTTTAAGAATACAAATTAATTATTATTAATTAATAATGGTTGCAGTTATTTTTATGGAGTTCTTTTAAATAAAAAATACTCTCTCCATCTTGCTTGAAGTTACTGCCTTAAAACAGGATCTAAAGAACATGTGTTTTGCGGAAAACAATTTTTCAACAACATTTAAACTATTTAGAGAGAAGAATCAAACGTATTAGGCCCGCTTTATAAACATACCCGAGAAACACGGTATTCCAGCGGATCCTTTAGCATAGTGCCGAATTTTCATTAACCTACTGACCCTTTTTCATAAATCAATCAACTGACCATTTTTTAATTAACTGACACTTCGGTGAAGTCGAAAGGTCAGTTTGATCAAACGAACTTCTAGGAGAAGTAACCCTTTGATAAATAGCCATTCGAAAATAGCCATTCGATAACATGTCCTGTCAGTCGCACAGTATTATCGAATGAAATTAATATGTTATGGAATGACATGAACAATTTGGTAAATCGACCTTTTGATAAAGTGAAGTTCTTGGTAAAACAGTTCTTCGATAAAACGACCTTCCAGAGAATTAACATTTTTAATAGAAACGACCTTCCAGAGAATTAACATTTTTAATAGAAACGACCTTCCAGAGAATTAACATTTTTAATAGAAACGACCTTTCGGCGAAGATATTTTTGATAAATGGACCTTTTGATAAAGTTAAGTTCTTGGTAAAACAGTTCTTCGATAAAACGACCTTCCAGAGAATTAACATTTTTAATAGAAACGACCTTCCAGAGAATTAACATTTTTAATAGAAACGACCTTCCAGAGAATTAACATTTTTAATAGAAACGACCTTCCAGAGAATTAACATTTTTAATAGAAACGACCTTTCGGCGAAGATATTTTCGATCATGTTACCCTTTGGTGAAGTGAGAGTGGATTAAATGAAATACACCATTCTCATATGTCTTTTAACAGAATAGCTTAAAAAGTTCAGTAAAATATCAGTATCTGCCTAATGAAATGCCATTCACATTTCCTTCTCTTGTCTTTTTTTCTATTTGCGCACTTCGTATTGTTGAGACTATGTACGTTAGTTCTCTTCACAAACAAGTTTGTGAGACTTAGATAGTCATTAGAATCTCGTTCTCGTGCAAATGAATAGCTGATTATTTTTAATTGAAGAATACTCTTTACGTTCCCGAAACCGAAAAAGCTGTTCTCATAAACATGATAATTAACAAAAAAAAAATCTCAAAATTCACGCTGCTGAAATTTGAACTGAGAACAATCCACATTGCTGTAATCGGAGAAGTAAAAATAAAAAAGCTGAATGGTTTTCTTAGTTTATGAAAATTATAATTGTATAATAATGCTACGTATTTCAAAACAGCCCATTTCTTTGATCTCGAGAAAATTTCCGAGATAATTTTTTCATTACCAAAATATTAAATTCTGAAAAAATATCAATTATTAAATAAAGAAAAAAATAAGAAAACTGAAACCCTTACTGTCCACCATAAAGTGAAGTTCGTTCTCTGTAGAGCAAGCATATGATTGATTTGTTTTAAGTTGGGCTGAGCATAAGCTAATCAAAAATGTATTTTTATAAATATGAGTATGTCAAAATATTCTGCTAAAGACCAAAGGAAACCAAAGGAAAAGTGGACCAAATATAGTCACTGATCAGTTTGATTGACTTACTACCTGAACTCAAAGGGTGTCTCTTCGATCACATCAAACATAAAACAGCAACAAATAATAGGCTTTCCGGAACGACAATAACAGACAGCTCTTCGGATAGCTATGCTTCTAAGAAGCTACCCAAATATCTTCTACTATAGTGAAATCTTTAAACATCCTTTGGCTTGAAACAATAAACTATAACGATGTATTATTTTTCGTCACATACACTGTCAGTTATATGAAAAATTATGGCAAAGCTTTACAAAATTTGCTTTCAAATACGTACGATCGATCTCCCCGTTTTCAGCTAATTCCCTAGACAGAGTTTCAGAAGAAATGAGAATATGATATCTACGGATTAGGACTTTTTTTCAAAAGCACCTTTTCGAATGCAGTTATTAAAGGATATTGCCACAAAATTAAATCTCCCATCACAGCCAGTTTTAACCAGGAAGAGAACATGAATTTCCGCTTCGCACATGGGACGTATTTCAGATATAGTGAAGGCCCTTCCGGATGAGGGGTCCTTTATGATTGTTAAAGCTAAAAAACCCTTAGAAAACCGATTATCATCAGTGGACTGGCATTTATTAATCCTAATTTTTCCAAACTTCCGACAGATGTATCTAATCTGGGGAAAAGGGTTGAAACTTAAGTAAACCCTTTCAAAGTGACAGGTGACACCAAGAAAAACGTTGAAAATATGCCTGGCATATAAAAAGAAGCGTTCAACTAAAGTAATCCCAGGTGTTCTCTAGTAATGCTAGTTCGGAAAAAATTGAAAAAAATTAAAATTCTTCAAGATAAAAAATATTGCTTCCGAAATATGTCCCCCCTTTACATTGCGTACTTAAAATGCGCACTGTTAACCTCTGTGGATGTAGGAAGTACTTTTTCTGTGCATAAGCATATTTTCATTGACAGAGGGCATATTCTTTCTTTTGAAAACATAAAAAAAGCATTTATTGGGTTGTAGGAAAATTCATAACGTATTTTAGCCATGTTTTGCAAAGGTCATTTATTGATAGAAAGAACAAAGATGAATCAATGATATAATACGCGTTTTGTTCGATAACCTTTTGCCATCTTTCAGTGAGCTACAGAATGCCTCGTTCATAGAAGAACCTGTCTTTCGTGGCGAAAAACTATACAAGGTGCTGATTTACAACCTCATCTGAATTTAACGCTACACCACGCAAAGTCTGTTGAAGAGAGCGAAACAAGTGGAAGTCTGACAGCGCAAGGTCAGGCGAGTATGCTGGGTGTGGCAACACATCCCACCCAAGTTCCAATAATTTTTGACAGGTGATCAAACTAGTGTGTTGTCTCGCGTTGTCGTGATGGAACACACCTTTACGATGAACGAGCTCTGGACGTTTCTGGATGATGGATTCGTTCAAACTGTCCAATTGCCGACAGTACACATTCGAATTGATTGTTTTGTTCCGTGGTAGGAGCTCGAAAAACGCAACACCTTTAAAATCCCACCACATTGAGACCAGAACCTCCCGCTGATGAACGTCTGCTTTGGATGTCGTTTGAGGCGAAGCAGCACGTCCATACCAAGACCGTTTGCGCAGCACATTGTTGTACACAATCCACTTTTCGTCACCAGTTATCAGTCGCTTCAAATAAGGATCGTTTTCCTCACGTTTAATGAGCATATCGCAGATGTTTATACGAGCCGTCAATTGAGCTTTTTTGAGTTCGTGAGGAACGCCACACATCGAGTTTGCTTACGTATCCCAGCTTCTTCAGGTGGTCGTGAACGCTTGAATGATGGATGCGCAACGTGTCTGCAATCTCTCGTGTCGTGTAACGTGGGTTTGACTCGATCAATGCCTTGATTTGGTCGTCATCAACCTTGGTGGGCCTTCCGGACCGCGGAGCGTCGTTGAGGTCAAAATCACCAGCACGGAATTTTGCGAACCACCGCTGGCACTGACGTTCTTGCAGAGCATTATCAGCGTACAATTTACGCAACTTTTCACAAGCTTGACGCGTGTTCTTAAAACAGTAAAATACGGCGAAAATGCACAGTTTGGTCTTCCATCTTAAACTTGATGTCAAATCTCCGCAAATCAACCAAATCGCTCATTATTCCTTTTAGACTGCATCTAGAACTGGCATCTGTCGAATTCCATAGCGATAACAGAGCTGCGCCTGCCTCTAGTACTTCCAAAACCGCCCAACCGCCATCGGGTGCCAAAATACGTCATGACTTTTCCGACAACCCAATAGTTATCATATGCAATCAAGAAAAATATTCCAGAGTAAAATGTACATACATTTACATCATATATGAATCCTACAGTAAAACTTTCAGGTATTTTGAACTTTTCTATTTTAGCTCATATTTTGGGATTTTGTTGTGCATAAATGCTTTTGGTGGTTTCTAATGCCTGAACATCCGGGACTTAGTAATAAGATTGTCAGTTAATAAGAGAGTGGCATGATTTCGTGGCTCAGATGCCTCACAGCTCCATGCAGAGAATGGAATTTGAAAAACAGATATGTAAACTGTGCTAATTAGTAGTTAAGATGAAAATACCAGTAAACAGACTTGGCTGATTCATTAACCCCATATTGAAGAATAGGAAAGATAGGTCTCTGTAGCTTTCGATTGATTTGTTAGTGTCAAACCCGCTCCCTTATGAGGTTTGAATTTTTTTCTATCTTGAAAATAGTTGTCGCTGGAAAGAAACTAGAATAGCAAATTGAATGCTCATATATACGTATTAAGATAATACAACGTAGTTTGTCACAAATATATTTTTTTCGGGATGTAAGGCCAGGTGATGCGCAACATACTACAACCTCGCCTTGACAAATGTCAACTCCGCCTTCTCGTGGTGCATATTGTTCCCACTAAAGGGGCCCTGACGACTGCCAATAGCGGTATAACTATACAATTGGGTTTAGTGGAAATGCTATCCCACACTCACCAACCCGCTTGGCCAGCGTGGTGAGTTATGGCCAAACCCCTCCAAAATGACTCCACAACTTAAATCTTGGCCTTCAGTCTCCGGCAGCTGGAACGCCAAGGCAGCGGCTAATGCGAGATGAAGGCAGAGGGTGCTAAGAGTCACTAGAGGATCGAAATAGGCTGCCATCTGATGCTAACCTTGGTTACTTACAATGGACGCTCTCTATCTTCTGATTCAAGGCTCCTTGAATTGGAAGAGGAACTACAAAGGATCAAGTGAGACATCGTCCGGCTAAGTGAGGTAAGGAGAAAAGGAGAAGATCTCATTGAACTGAAAAGTGGACATCTCTTCTACTATCGTGGGGCAGATACTGGCAAAAGTAGTGGTGTTGCAATTATAATAAACCAAAAAACTGAAAATTAAAGTTGTAGAAGTTGGAAGTTCCTCTGACAGCTGCACGACTTGTTATCCAACTCTCGAGAAGATACCAGTCTCAGATTATTCAAGCTTATGCACCCACCACAAGTTATCCTGAAGAAGAGATTGAAAAATTTAATGAGGAAATTCGTCATCTAAATAATAAAGGCAAGCAGCATTTGAAGATCATTATGGGAGATTCCAATGCAAAAATAGGGCACCGACAGTAAAACCAAAATTCAATAGATAAATTCGGTCACGGTAACAGAAACCAGCGTGGAAATACTTTTGTAGAGTTTGCAGAGGCAGAAGGGTTTTTCATCATGAACTACTTTTTCAAGAAAAAGCCGAAAATGAAATGGACATGGAGGCATCCCAATGAATTGACAAGTGAAATTGATTTATTATGTGTAACAAGAAATTTGGCATGGAAGACTGCAGTGTGCTGAACCCTCCCAGGGCATAATGCAACCACACCATCTGATGACGGGTCCACAGTGGACTTGAAAGTGCTCATGTTCTAATGTATATATCATTTTAACCGTAATTTTTTAAAATCGTGTAAAGACGGCAAACCGTGTTCTTAATATCATTCAGCACGAAAAATTGACTTCCTATCGTGCTGAACGAATTCAACACAGGTAGTGACCATAGAATGGTAAGATGTAAGATGCACCTCAATGCTAAACTCGAGCGTGGCAAGCTCATAAAATAAACAAAGTGTATTTTATGAGCTTGCCACGCTCGAGTTTAGCATTGAGGTGCATGTTTAGCATGAACAACCTTAAAAAACATCATAATGCCTTCACATTGGGACTGAGGAACAGATTCTCTGCTCTAGAAAATCTAACGTCAGAAGAAGTGGACATCTATGAAGTTAACAGAAAACTGACCAAGGCTTTTATGGAAACAGCAACAAAAATTACTGGTACTAAGAACAAGCTGCATATAAATAAATTATCAGGAAAAACCAAACTTCTGATGCAAAAAAGAAGAGAGATGAGGGCAACTAAAGGAGATGTGACTTCCAAAGTGGAATATATTGAGCTATTCAAGACAGTACAAAAAAGTTTCACTGAGGACGTAAGGAAATTCTATTGTGAACCAGTGAGGAAAGCAATTGAAAACAATCAAAGCCTGAAGAGTGCAAAGGAAAATCTGAGTAAAGGAAAAAAACAGATTATGACTCTGAGAAAAGAAGATGGTTCTGTAACAAGAAATAGAGGCGAAATTTTGACAAGAGTAAAAGATTTCTACTCAAAACTATATGAAAGGGATGATACATGTACTTCAGACATTACGAAAGGTGCCAGGAGTTTTTCCAGTCCACATGCAGGCAAGAATATGAAACGGGAAAAGCTCCAGGAGAAGATGGAATTACTGAAGACATCATACAAGAAGCAAGTGGAGAAATTGAAACAGTACTCGTCCAAGTTTTCACTCGATGTCTTAATGAAGGTAAGATTTCTTTGGATTGGAACAGTGCTACAATGATCCTGCGACATAAAAAAGGTGACATTGAGGATCTCAGGAACTACAGACCTATGAGACCTCCTATCAGGGGTTTATAAAATCTTCACTAAAGTTCTTTCACACCGATTGAAGGTGACAACGGACATGGCTCAACCGAGAGAACAAGCTGGATTCGGTAGTGGCTACAGCACTATAGATCATATCTACGTACTGAGAGAACTAATTGAAAGAGCGAGGGAATATGAACTTACGTTATGCATGGTTTTTATCGATTATGAAAAAGCCTTTGATTCGGTGAAACCATCATCAGTTACAATGGCTTTTAAAATCCTGCGGTATTGAAGATGCATACATTAATATTATTAATAACATCTATGAAAATGCAAGAGCAAAGATTCGGCTATTTGAGCTAACAACACCCATGAATATTGGAAATGGAGTGAGACAATGCGACACTATATCTCCCAAACTCTTTAATGACACTTTGGAAAATGTCTTTCAATCACTGAACTGGAAAAACAAAGGGATAAAGGTAAATGGAGATTATCTAACTCACCTTCGTTTTACTGATGACGTAGTCATTTTTGCAACTATCCCATCAGAGCTGCAGCGTATGATCAAGGAACTTGCTGACAAGAATAAAGAAGTGGGATTAAAAATGAACTTTCCGAAGACGAAAAGTGATGTACAATGCTTTTACAAGAAATGAAGATTTGTCGATTGATAGAGAAAAGCTGGAGATACCTACATTTATCTTGGACAGCAGATATTAAGTGAATGTCACATTGATGAAGAAATTAATCGGCGTATAAAACTTGCTTGGAGAGCTTTTGGAAGAAACAGTATAATTTTCAAGAGCAATATGCCATTATGTCTTAAAAGAAAAGGGTTTGATCAATGCATCCTTCCAATGCTTTCGTATGGTGCAGAGACGTGTACCTTAAAAATAAATGATCATCATCATCATCATTGTCAACCATTGTCAATCCACTGCTGGACGAAGATATCCCCAACAGACATACAAAGACTGCAGACAACTCAAAGAAGCATGGAGAAGTGCATGCTTGTTGTAACCAGGAGAGATAAGAAGAGGAACTCATGGATTAGAAAAATGACAAGAGTGGAAGACATCATAATCAGAGTAAAATCCCTGAAATGGCAATGGGCTGGACATATTGCCAGAAGGACAGACCATCGATGGACAACCGAAATTTTAGACTGGATTCCAAGGGGCAGGAAAAGACCTAGAAGAAGACCACATGGGAGATAGAAGGGTGGATGAAATTCGAAAGTATGCGGGAGTGACATGGATGAGACTGGCACAAACAAGACAGAACTTTGTGGAAGAAACTTGGGGATACCTTCGTCCAGCAGTGGATTGATAATGGTTGACAATGATGATGATGATGATCATTTATTTTTCAATCCGACCATGGTTTTGCTGGGTATTGGCCTACCTACATCATCAAAAGTGGCCCATTCGTTCTAATGAAGTTAGGTCAGTACCCAGCGAAACCATGGTCGGCTTGAAAAAATAAATATTTGTGACAAACTACGTTGTATTATCTTAATATATATACACTGACGGAAAAAAAATCCCAACACCAAGAAGGAGTTGTGTTAGATAAACGACAGTTGGTAGGCGGTGAGAGTACATCTGTAAGATGACGTCTATGCAAATTTCGCACTCGGCGCATACGTGTGGCGCTAGTAGCGCCCCTCGGAACATGCAAAGCAGATTTGCTGTAAATACGCGCTGTAACGTTCGTGAGCGTTAGTTATCGTTGAGATTCGACGTAGTGTGTTGATGTTAGTCAAGAATGCCTTTAAGAAGACGAAGAAGCCATTATCAACAGCTCACGGAGTTTGAACGAGGTCGTGTAATAGGGCTACGAGAAGGTGGATTTTCTTTCCGCAATATTGCAGAACGACTTGGCAGGAATGTAGCCACTGTGCATGATTGTTGGCAGCGGTGGTCAAGGGAAGGTACTGCCTCAAGAAGGCCGGGTTCCGGTCGGCCACGTGGCACTACTGAGAGGGAAGACCGCCGTGTACGGCGTATGGCCGTGGCGCATCGTACTGTGTCTGCGGCAGCAATTCGAGCTGCAGTTGCCACCACAGTGACACAACGAACTATTACAAATCGGTTACTTGAAGGACAGCTCCGAGCCAGACGCCCTGTAGCGTGCATTCCACTTACTCCAAACCACTGCCGTTTGCGACGTCAGTGGTGTCAAGCTAGAGCTCATTGGAGGACGGAGTGGAGATCTGTTGTGTTTTCTGGTGAAAGCCGGTTCTGCCTGGGTGCCAGTGATGGACGTGTGTTGGTTAGAAGGAGGCCAGGTGAGCGCCTGCAACCAACCTGTCTGCGGCCGAGACACACTGGACCTACACCTGGAGTTATGGTCTGGGGAGCAATTTCCTATGACAGCAGGAGCACTCTCGTGGTTATCCCACGCACCCTGACGGCACTGTTGTACGTCGGTCTGGTGATTCAACCTGTTGTGCTGCCATTCATGAACAGCATTCCAGGGGTGTTTTCCAACAGGATAACGCTCGCCCGCATACCGCTGTTGTAACCCAACATGCTCTATAGGGTGTCGACATGTTGCCGTGGTCTGCTAGATCACCAGATCTTTCTCCAATCGAGCACGTATGGGATATCATTGGACGACAACTCCAGCGTCACCCCCAACCAGCATTAACCGTCCCTGTATTGACCGACCATGTGCAACTGGCATGGAACTCCATCCCACAAACTGACATCCAGCACCTGTACGACACAATGCATGAAAGTTTGCGTGCTTGCATTCAGCATTCTGGCGGTTACACTGTTTATTAATGTACCAGCATTTCACATTTAAAATGACTCTTCTCGCGCTTACATTAAGCTGTGATTTTGATACCTTAATCGATTAAATATGTTACCTATACAAATGTATTGCCGTCATTTCATTCCTCTACAACTATTTTTTTAGTGGTGTTGGTTTTTTTTCCGTCAGTGTATAATCGTCACAAGACTGTAGTCTTTGAGATCTAGAATTCTCATGTTTCACCACTCACGCCCTATCATGTCCTAGTTGAGCCTGCTGTGTTGGAAGAACACAGTTCTCGTTACCGGATTTAACTTAGCGGATGAATGAAAAATATATGTAAACATACAGTTTCAAAACCAAAAGGAACAAAGAAGCTCTAGACTGACACCATTGCTGCCTACTCACTTTAGTACTTGCCTGTCTGCAGTTAATCAAAATTAAATATCTACACAGTTGCTTTCCGTCTGATTTCCTGTGCTCACAATCGCTATATACGAGGCCTTTTCAAGAAAGACGCGCGCGGAAATTTATAAACGTGTGTGTACGAAAGCTGGACTGTATATGGCTCAATGGCTGTGGTACGACGCTGTTTCTATGTATTTCTGGAAGTTTTATGGATTGTAGAAACCGATTACCTGTTGCATTGACTTTGAATAGCTTTAATAAATATAATTTGCGTCAGAACAGAACGGATTCAAAAGACGTGCTCATTATAACCGAAAATTGCGGTGTCATATTTATTGATTTAAGTTCAACTGGGAAAAGCTAATCTCAGCACGGCAACATTGTCTGACTTGTGCTAATTTATTCTTTAATTTGAAAGACAAACCTGAAAGCCAAAACATATGTCATTAAGTTCTAAGATTCTTCTTTCTTTCTTTCTTTCTATTTGTTGACGGTGATAAACAATCCAGAAAATCGTTCCTCTCACTTGAAGGCTAAATTAAATTTCCCAATTTCGCCCTTTCTGATTTCCTACCTCTTCGGTATGGAACTTCCATTTTTTGCGTGATAGAGATAGAATGTGTACGATTTATATGATATGCTTTTCCGCAAAATTTTAAGAAATTTTCTTTAACATAAAAATACACAAAACTAATTGAAACATTTAGAGTTAATAACACTGGAAGATTTAGTATCAGAAAGCTCCTTTTAATAAGAGAGAAAACAATGCTTAGGTTTTTTCGTTAATACAAAGACGCATGATAGAATCTGAACTCGTTTCTTTCTCCAAGCAGTCATTCAGTTACCAGAAAGCAGCTCAAAACACATCAAATCCGTAAATCAGCCGTGAAATTAATGGGAAAATAATCTCAACTGCAAAACTTTTGAGTAACTTCTAAAAGTGTCGTGAGAAAAATCTTTCTGATTAAAATCTTTCGCTTGCAAGTAGCAGAAGCAGTTAAGTAGTAAAAGTTGTTAAGTGAAATGCAAATGTAGTAGATTTCGAACACTGAATTTCATGAATAATGAATGAATGTAAGTTTTACATAATTCTGTCAACTTCAATTTTTCTTCATTGCTCTTTTTTTTTAAATGCAAATGTTACTGGATTCTCGACGTTAATTATATTTGGCAAACGTGCGTCTTTTAGCCTTGGGTTAGCAGTCGCTTTGGTAACATTATATCTTTTGACCTGGTACGCTGAAAATACTTCAGTTTTCTTATCCCTCTTTGTTTAATAAGTTGTCTTCTAACAAAGAACTGAATTTAGCGCGTTCTTGAGATAAAGTTTGAATCATACATAATACTAAGAATCGGGTTTGAATTAGGGTCGTTTTAGATCAGTCAGATGCAAAATAAATTCCCAAAATAGGAGAGAAATCTGAACCTAAGGTCTGGTAGAGTGTCGAATGCAAATACGTCTCATGTGATTGTGGGAAATCAAAAAGCATTTGACTGGTTATTGATGGCTGTTAAAACTGGCTAATTCTGACAGAACGTTTCCAAACCAAACAAAAGAATTTGCGAAACAAGGGCTTAGAAAAGATTCCAAATTCAGGAAAAAAATAAAGATTCTAAATGTAATGCTCGTAAAATCTCAACGAAAAATACTGAATCTATTCAAATCCATGCAAATATTTGGGACATCCCTAGTTCATTTGGAAAATTAAAAGCAGTATGAAAAACAGTGATTACTGCTTGAACTGACTACACAGTACTAACAAATTTTTTTCCGAACCGACTATGTGGACAAAATTTATCATGGCAAAAACTACTTGTTAAATTTAAAATTTACATTTTTTGTAATTTGCTAGGAAAAGTCTAAATGTGTTCTAAAAACTTCAGTTTGCACCACCTCGCGGTTTCATTTGTAGAAAAAGCTGAAAAGTGCGTGAGAAATGAAAAAAAACTTTCCTTTCAAATCAAACTTTTAAAAGCGGAGATATCGTGGCACATGCAGGTCTCTCAAACATATATAATTTATATGGTTACGCCTTCTGACAAAAAATATAAATTTATGTCTCCTAGCGATGGAACTATGCATTCTGGAAAGCCAAAAATCAGTAGAATGGTTTTTTTAACGTTTTTCACTTACCGAATCCAAAATTAATTTCGCCAATCCGATTGTTTAGAGTGTAAATGTCGTGGCAAATATAAAAACATATTCATGCAGTCTAGCCGGAAAACTGCGTCTCACAAAAATCCGAAAGTACGTAATCATTCCCATAGTATATGATACCCAATTTAGAAAAAAAACCCGTTTGGAGTTTTAGATGAAAAGATATGGAGATATATAGATAGAAAGATATTCTTTCCCTGAGTGGTCAGAGGCAATGGCTTCTAATTAATCACTTAGTTGCGTCTGAAGTTCAAAATACGGAGTAGTGTGAATGGCACTGATTCTGTCCCTTTGTCTGGGATTAGAGATCCTGAATTAGGAACTCATCCGGCGGCTCTTTAGCTCTCTTTAGAGGTTCACGAGGAGTTAAATCCTGATAAAAAAACAGAGAGAGAGAAAGATATGGAGTCCACAAAAACAAAAAGGAAAGAAAGATAAATATGGAATCCACAGACACAAAAGGGAAAGAAAGAAAAACATGGAATTCGAAAGTAGATCAGCCGTCAAAATCGCCATTTTGCAGCCAAAAATGGACCAGCCTATGTCAAAAGAAATCCCAACATCTTTGGCAAATTTACAAATATTTGTTTAACACCGTGTTTTCTATTCGAACTTGAACATATGATTTACCAATTCAGCATTTTTATGGGTTGATGATCATTCACAGTGCTTGTTATCTTCCTTTGAAATGGTGGAAAAACTGTAGTATTCTTGCTAAAAAAAAAAAAAGCCCAGAGGAATGTCAGCTGGACCGTACTTTCCCTTCCCAGCCCTGCTCTCTTTCACTGTAAACATGTGAATTTCTTCAAAATGCATGATTGAAATATTTACATGTAATGCTGACGCAAAGCTTTCCATTTATCTAGTGACGTCAAAAAATATGAAGCATTACAGGAAGTTTAATATTTGTTTCGCATTGTTAGCATCGACACAAACGTTAAACTTCTTGTAATGCTTCATATTTAGTGTTAGCACCAAGTAGGTACCGTGCCATCAACTGGTTTCACATATTATTTATTTATTTAAATTTCACCGGTTTTCAGTTTTTTCTTCAATGTGTACAGTAAAACTGTAAAAATTAAAGTATCACGTCGCATTGCACAGTGCATTAGTTTCAAATTGAAAATCAATATTGATAAACCAATATAAATTCAAAATTAATCGTTGGACTTTTCTTTTGAACAAATCTGTCTGTCTTTTAGTAGAGCGCAACTCAGAACTCGGTATTTCATTAACATGATTTTTCGAGCACTCACGAAGATTTCTGCTCACCATGAACATCCGGAATATATTAAGCCGCACAGGTCGCCCAGTGGTCTGACATCTGGGTTCTGACCATTTGTCCGGGATGGGACCGGGTTCGAATCCCGGCAAGGCATGGATGTTGTACTTGTCTAAATGCACCGGCTCTCTCCCTTTCTTGGAATCAGTGGCCCTAAATAAGAAACTGGTGACTGCTTTATAAGCCCGTCAAGTTGCTCACGGTGGTCGTTAATATTGAAAAAAAATACTTATCATGGATTTTTTAGTATTAGTTATTAAACTTATTATTTGTTACCGACTGAAATGCAAAGTGTCCGAGTTCTTCTTGGGAGCTCAGCGTCCGCATTGATGCTTAGCATTCGAAAGCGACCGGCCTACTGATGCTTAGGTGTAATAGTTGCTTTTGCTCCTCACGATTAACATTTACTTTCGCTACCACGACCCCTGTGTGTCGCGGTGTTGTGGTTACACGAATTAAGTCTCCTAATAGAATTCGCAGTGAGGTTGCTTTACCTGAAACTTAAGTACCTATGTAAACTCAAAGTTTTCGGATCTGACGTTGTAATTTCGTATGGTATTTGTTTACGAGGAATTCGCAAAAAAAGACGCGTATATCACATAAGAAGTGGAATGAAAATATTTTCAGCACTTAAAATCACACCTCACAGAATTAAAAAAGATAACATGATATGATTTATTAACTGAAAGGAATTACAATTCATAAGCAGCTTTGGTGGAAGCAAGCTCAAAGTCACAACTACCTAAAGTTTATTAGTCCTAAGAATATCTTACTGAACAATATCAGTCAGACCCACATCTAGCCTACTTATGAGCTCACACACTAGTGTGGTTACGAGCACTTCTAAGTACTAGGAAGTGTAGCGACCAAGTATGTAAATATGAAAAGGAACAAGATGTAGGGGAAAAGAGTACAAAGGAAATCATACCTTGTGTCCGAAGGCTATTTCTTTCCCCGACCTGGCTTGCACGATCACAATTACGCAAATGATATGCTCATCGGAGCCTAACCATTCACTGACCCGGAACATGGGTTTATCCTATTTAAGCAAACTTAAAATTATCTTGTTAATTTTTAGCAGGTTTCCCTAAATTCAGTATATAAATCATACTGTTTTAATTTCCCACGCGGTATGGAATATTCTCAGCGAATCCTCACATAGTCTGGTCTCATTAGGCGAGATGATCTGCGTTGACAACTCGCTGGTCAAGCGGGTCAAGTGCGCCTTTTTTAGCCTACTTATTTAACGTTTCCCAGTGAAATGATGAATTGGGAGAAATACCTGCATAATCTTTCTAGTAGATGACTCCCATGTAGCAGCGTACCACTCCAGTTTCTGATGCCTTTCTAAATTAATGTGTAAAGGAGAGAGAGTCATAAAATTACATTTTGTGACCCCCTCTCGCGATAGCTGATGTTGCATTTTTAAGCGATTTTTATCGCCTTGCATTCTGCTACTAAAACATTTATTTCGTTAATTTGCATGCGTATGTGTCTGAAGTTACTTTCCGCCTTTCTTTCCGCTAAAGAAAACTTATTCCATTTTAACAGGTTCAGAAGGAGATTGCCTTGAAGACAGGTACAGCGTACCTGCCAAGAGAAAAGTGGGATGCTTGGGATCCTATACTCATTGCAGAAGGACTCTTTGCAACAGCAAATATTTTCAGGTAGTCTTTCGCGCTCATTATTTCTTATGGCGTAGCAGTATCACCTAAAATTTTGAACTCGTAATTAACGAACTCAAAGTAGTAAGAAATAGTTACCCCGTTGTGAAAAAAGATATCGAAAATATTGTCACTTAGTGAATATAACGCAGAACATCGGAAATACGGAATATTCTGTACCTCTGTCATTAATGAAATACAATGCATATGTCAAATACCTCAAAAGTTCAATTGAATTCTCATGCGGCATCGTAAAGGTTAAAACAATTTTTAAACTTTGCGGTACAAGTGAAAATTTTCTTTTTTTTTTTCTAATAAATCTTATCTCTAAGCTATAGCATCTCATTTGGTCAAGTGCAGTTTTTCGAAACCAATGTAAATGATAAGTCTTAAAATGTAATAAGTTTTGTCTTAAAAATGCAATAAGTTCTGTCTACAAATGGTTGCAATTCATTTATTTTTTTATTAATTTTTGTGTTTCACACAATAAATGGGCATCATTAAATTAGATAAAATGTCAGATATCTTTCAGAATTGTACTCTGTTTTCCAAGTAAAGAAGGCAGTTCCGCAGCAACAATTTTAAAACTATAGAAGATGGCTTTACGACGTCGATAGTTACGGGATTTTTTGCAGCATTGGAGAAACAAACATTTAGTGTCAATTCATCCAGTATTTGATGTCAAGCAGACCAAAAAGTTCCAGTAATCTTCAAATGTCAGTTCTGTTAAATGCAAGTAAGGACCACAAAAATATCTTACATCGCGGAAAATATGAGCGTATCTGTTCGATGACGAAAACACAGTAGTCTAAGTGGAGCACTAACTTGGTGCTGATCCAAAATTTCCCCTCGTGTTGTATCACTTGAAATCTTAATCACAAAAATTTGCACAAAAAGAAAAAAATGAAGATACTTCCAGTATTTCTCCTTTTCGCTTCTCTGTCATTGAAATTTAACAGAAATGCTTACGTCTAGTTTTGTTGAATTTCACCCATAACCATACAAAGTACTAAGTTGATAAAAAATAATGCAATCTTTGACTAAAGTGTAGTAAATTTCGGACAAGTTCAAACAGCGTATATTGTGCTACTGCGTAGGTACAATGTACAGTACACTGTGGAAGCTATAAAAGAATTCGCTCCACCTACCTCAGTTGGAAGCAGTCATGCAAATGGCACGAGGCTTCTAAATAGGCTTGATCATCGGTGCATACTGAGATGAAGCTACGATCACTCGAGCCATGGAAATTACTGATATTGACAAAGCGTGCATTTCGGAGTATTTACTATGTGGAAAACGAAGAACTCTCGTGGAGGTAAAAGTACAACTATGGTTACAGAATGGCTTCGCGCATAATACGCTAGTACATTTGCGTCTATGAGACATTTAACGTGTGAATTCTTAAGGAACACACTATCTCCACACTATCAGTGAGGACAGGCGGGAGACAACGATGTATCACATCATTTGTCTCCCGCCTGTCCTGAGTGTTTTAGTCCAATTGGTGCCCTCAGCACGAACACTGCGCTCTAGAGGAACGGACGGAAATCGTGGAGTTTAATGCGAATCTCTGCACTTTGTTTCGAACCGGTGGCTGAGCAAAAGTGTGGTACGTTTCACAAAAAAAAACATGAGTTTATCGCGTCTGAAGTCAACCGTTCATTCTGCTGGTAGCAGTGCTCTCCAGTTAGTAATGAAGTGTACCGATTGGAGATGAACAGGAGGTATGAGAAGATGTAAAGATTCATCTTCTCATACATTCGGCTGCTTGTTTAACGTCAAGAGTATATTAGGACTTTCTGGAGAGCCACATGCATCCTTAGTCAGATTGATGTGCTTTTATATCGACGTATTAGGATGCTTCTAGGACTACTACGCCTTGTCAAATGATCTTT
This sequence comes from Macrothele yani, assembly GCA_039090855.1. Taxonomy (NCBI): domain Eukaryota; kingdom Metazoa; phylum Arthropoda; class Arachnida; order Araneae; family Macrothelidae; genus Macrothele; species Macrothele yani. The sequence continues at coordinate 75,061,127 of CM077007.1, read as the reverse complement.
CCGAGAATTTCGCACAGTTCGTACTGCCACCATCATCATTGAAGTTTTACCTAATAAGAATGCCTGGGGCATGTTGAAACGTGCGGCGCCCTCCGTCGTTCTGCATTGAACACCACTACACCTAACTAAAAGATGCCCTGCTGAACGAATGCTTAGCACTAAATATTCCTGCCATTTGGCTCCCACAAGGCGTTCAGGCTTCTATCCGAATACAAGGTGATCTTATTCATTGCCAAGACAGCGTTTCTATTTTCTGTGACCTAGGTGTGTACATGCTTGTAAAATAAGTGACAGCAACAACTGCTGTCTATAACTTTTGTCACGAAAGTATAAAAACATCGTCACTTAAAATTAATGCCAAAGACACCGGGTTTCATTCGTTTCATTCCTAAATAATTTGTCCAAGCATTCGTTACGAAAGATGCAGTGATTTGTTTTGTTGGAACAGAAAAGCCAGGATGCGTCACATGATATGAAAGTTGTATCGCCACCGAGCGTTTTGGTAGTCTTTTTTTAAAACAGGATGTCACCCAAGTTTATGCTGCTATGAGCATACCTTTTAGCAAAGACTCAATATTCTACACGATATTCTACAATCATGAGCAATGTCCTACAGAATACAAGAGCAATGAAGTTGTACTTGACTGGTTTTGCCACCTACAGGGAAAATTATACATTAATAAAAACTGAAATGTTTTGGTCATGGTTGTGCTAATGTGATGCAGAAAATAGTTTTCCTCCGTTGATATTCTGGAAATACAGAGAGCTTGACAAATGCTACAAAGACTTTCACCGTTTATACAGTTCAGTCAAAAAAATGCAAATACACTGGCGGAAAGTGAAAAAAGAACACCAAGAAGGAGACGTCTGATACCAACGAAATTTATACAGCATAATAACGGAATACAGAGGATAACGTGATCAAAACATTATGAAAAAATTAAGCTGTATTTGCTGGTAAACTGAAAAATAACATTTCCATGTAACATGGTTAGTACGAGGTTGAACCGCCATGAACTGCGTCACACTCGGCAATTCTGGCATGGAGTCTGTCGTACAGATGTTGAATGTAAGTTTGGGGTATTGAGTTCCAAGCATCCTCAACCTGGACGCGTAAATCGGAAATGGTCGTGGCTGGCCATGGAGACCGGATAAGTCGTTGTCCCATAAAATCCTACACGTGCTCAATGGGGGACAAATCCGGTGAACGTGCAGGCCATGGAAGTTGTCTCACACCCTGAAGCGTATGTTGCGTTGCATGTGCCGTGCGTGGGCGTGCGTTATCGTGCTGGAAAACACCACGATGGACCGACCTTACAAATGGCTCAACAACGGGCTGAATTATGTTGTTGATGTAGGAGGTGCTATTTAACGTACCCGGTACAAACACTAGTTGTGTACGGGAGTGATAGCTGATCGCTCTCCACACCAGGAGACCAGGTGTAGGCCCTGTGTGTCGCTGGAGGATGCAGGAAGGATGGAGACGCTCCCCTGTGCGTCTGCAAACACGCATACGGCCATCGGAGGCTCCCAAGCAGAATCTGCTTTCATCGCTGAACACGACAGATCGCCATTGCGTTCTCCAGTGCAGACGTTGGCGACAACACTGCAAACGTTCCTGACGGTGGGCTGGAGTCAGAGGTACACATGCCAGAGGCACACGTGCACGTAGTCCTGCATCCAGTAGACGGTTGCGGATTGTTCGCACAGTCACCTCAGGTGCAACGGCAGCTTGGTATTGTGTCGCAGTGGATGTTCTGCTTGACAACGCCGCTATGCTTATGCGTCGATCGGTCCGCTCATCAGTCCTTCTGTGACTCCCGGTTCCACTTCTTCTCATGTGGGAATGTTCCTCGGACCATCTATGCCACCATCGTACCACCACCGATACTTCCCGTCCAATTCGCTCCGCAATACGACGATACGACCACCCGGCCTCGCGGAGTCCGACTAGACGACCTCGCTCAAAGTCCGATAACTGCTGAAATCGTACACGTCTTCCATGTCCAGGCATTGCAGCTTCTTCAGGGTCTTCCCACGTGTCCGTACGCCGACGACTGATTACATTCACTTCACCGTACTCCTTAAATACCACCGACGATAATTTGGCATATTATGCCGTGCTGTGGCGTAAACGCTCACAAGTTAGTCCCGAAATTAACATCACACCTACGTAAACTCGACCCCATTAACATATGTAAATTTCATGACCGTCCGCCAATTCCTTCTTGGTGTTCTTTTTTCACTTTCCGCTAGTGTAGATAGCGCAGAATGTGATATGTGACATTTAATAATTATAACTTTTTGCAAATATCCCTGAAGGTTGTGACCTGATAATCTACAGAAAAAAACGCAATAGGCTCAGGAACTAATTGTGTGACGTAAAAATGCCGAAAGTAACTTTTATCTGTGTGGTTAGCTTTTCAAAATTCTTCAAAATTGCATCGTCTAGATTCGTGAATCCGATCCTTTTCTCCCTATTTCCGATCGAGTATGCTACCTTTACAATATTCTGGCTTGTGTGTGTGTGTGTGTGTGTGTGTGTGTGTGTGTGTGTGAAGTGCATGCATAGCACATTTTTCTATAAATTTGATAGTGGGATTTAAGGTTTCGGGGTATCTCCACCACCAAAGTCACATTTGGGGAGGCTCTTATAGAAAAAATTCAGAAGCTCCTTAATAGCATGTACACTTCTGTCACGAAGCCATCAAGCCGAGAACAAAAAAATACAATCGGACATCCATATATATAAGTCGATGGTTCTAAAAAAGAAATCGATACATGGAAACGATCTTTTTTAGACATATGTATTGTGTAGTACCGTATATTGTATTTAGAAAGATATTTCCTAATCTATGCACTCTTATAAATAACTTAAATGATGATAAACCAAATTATGTACAGATTATGCTCATATAAATAATTAAAAACAAGAATAATCAAGAAAAAAATGTGTTGAACATACCTTGAAAAAACATCATATCTATTTATGTAGTATTCATATGCATTTACATTAGGGCAAAAATTTTTCTAGTCTTGCTGCACAACAGATTCCGATTATGATTCATCATGAAAGTGTTCACGTTTATTAAGTTTGTGAAGTATGTAGTCAGGAACTTCTGGTCGAATGGAAAACCACGACGTATTGTATGAATACTGCCAACAATTTTTAGGAGGCTTAGGGAGTTCCTCTGCGTCATTCCCCTTAGCCTCTTCGATGTCAGTATGTTCTGTCTGAAATGAGCTTACTAGGTCGTCGTCCGTCGAGTATTCTAAAGCAATTATGTCTTCGTTGATGTCAAGGAACTCATCAAGGGAAATTCCTTTCATGAAAAGACCTTTGGTCTGCAAGTCCTTCCAGCATTGCTCGATTTGTGGCAAAACATTTTCTTCTTTGATCTGAGGTGGTTCCATGAAGCCAGCTTTTGTAAAGCAATTTTTTACTCTCCATTGTAAAACATCGTTTCGCCACACATTAGCTAGTTCAGCTAAACAAATCCCAGATTAATTACTTTATCTGTAAATTGCTCATTTTCTAAGGCCCAGATAAGTCTTCTGAGAATGCTTTTCCGATAATGAATTTTTAGATTTTTTTACGAATCCCTGGTTTGTTCGCGGCAATTTTGAAGTTGTGTTTGGCGGCAGGAAACTCAAATTTACATTAGATGGTTTTGATGCCACATAAAGATGGGCTGGCAATTGTCTGCAAAGAGAACAATTTTTCTTTTATGCCTAACCATTTTTTTTTAAATTTATAATCCACTCCTTAAAAATATCCCTTGACATCCATTCCTTTCTATTAAAACGGTAGTCAACTTCTAAAGACTTCACGCTTTTGAAGCATCTTTTCCTATCAACAATAAGCTCAGCTTTTCTTTGGCGTCTCCGTGACAATCGTCGCCTTTAAATCTAAGATTCGTGTTTGGCAAACATTTAAAGAAAAGTCCTGTTTCGTCGGCATTAAAAATGTTATATCTGGAGTGTACTCTTCTAGAATCTTCTTCAAAACTGTTCTTTTTTTCTATTGGTCGTAATCGGCGTCACACACCCTTTCACTTTCCCCTGAAACAATCCTCTCCTTTTTTTTTTTTTTTGATTGGAGATTTAACGACCACCGTGAGCAACTCAATGGGCTATAAGCAGTCGCCCGTCCCTAATTTAGGGTCATTGGCTCCAGGGAAGGGATAGAGCCAGTGCCGTAAGACAAACACAACATCCATGCCTCATCGGGATTCGAACCCGGACCCCTTTCGGACGAATGATCAGAGGTCATCGCTTACACCACTGAGTCACCGGGGCGGCATCTTCTCTTGTATGCATGTCGCTTGTTAAATTTATCCAACCAACCGAAACTGGCTTGGAAATCCACTTGCCACGAACAATTTGTAAACTCTAATACCTTTTCTTTTATAAGAGGACTTGAAATTGATAAGTTTTTGTCACGAACAATTCTAATCCACTTTATAAACAGCGTCGTCCATTTTTCCAAAACGACACGTTTCCTGTCTGGTCCGACATCTTCAAAAGTTTTCATAACGTACGCCCGTTTTTTACGCTTTCCAACCGTAGGTTTAAGAAGCGTATATGCCCCAGCTTTGTCCGTCCGTCCGTCCGTCCGCACGATAACTGGCGTAAAAATGGTTCGATTTCGATGAAATTTTAGTATGTGGTAGGGACCACCTAGGGACGAACCCTATTGAAAATGGGACAAATGAGGTCAAAGGTCACGACGTAGGAGCAGAATCATTCCATTGCCCTTATGCGCCATACCTTGCGTAAATATGGTTCGATTTCAATGAAAGTTTACTATGTATTAGGAAACCGCCTGGGGACAAACCCTGTTCAAAATGGGTGAAGTGGGGTCAAAGGTCAGGACATAAGATCCGGATGCATTCCATTGCCCTTATGCGTCATAACTTGCGTAAAAATGGTTCGATTTCCATGAAATTTCAGTATGTAGTAGGGGACCACCTGGGGACGAACCCTATTGAAAATGGACGAAATGTGGTCAAAGGTCAGGACATAGGATTGCGATCCTTTCCATTGCCCTTATCCCGTGTTATTAAGGTGGACGTCAAGTAATTTTGCTTCCTACACTTCCAATGGAAAAAGTTTTGTAAACATTTCCTTCACAATTAATGTGTTCCCAAGAGTGAAAATTTGAACATCGATTAAAATAACTTCATATTATAACTTCGAAAACTTAATATATTCTAAAACATAACCATAATCATATTAAAAATCAATAACTTTTCCTTTGGTTGTGCTAAAACCAGAGAAAAGATGGCGCGACCTGTACTTTGATGACGTCAGTGGCCAAAAAAATATTGGATTGCATAATTAGGGTTATGGTTTAGAAAATATTAAGTATTCCAAGTTATGAAATGAAGCTATTTTAATCAATGTTCAAATTTTCATTCTTGGGAACGCATTAATTGTCCAGAAAAAAGATGGCGCGACCTGTGTTTTCATGACGTCAGTAGACAAACAAATGTTGAATTGCATAATAATGGTTATGTTTTAGAAAATATTAAGTATTGCAAGTTATAAAATGAAGATATTTTAATCGATGTTCAAATTCTCATCCTTGGGAACGCATTAATTGTGAAGAAAATGTGTACAGAAGTTTTTCCGTTGGAAGTATAGGAAGCAAAATTACTTCACGTCCACCTTAAAGTAACAATTCTTCTATGTTTGTATGAAAACAGCTCTAAGAATTTTGATGAAAGTCGTTAACCGACCGTTTTCTGGTACTAGAAATCGATTTAGCTTGATCTCTACTTTAGGAGAATTCGTTCAGTGGGTTAAATAACCACCCCGAATAATAATGTTTTTAGTGACGGCGTTGTTATATTATTCCATTAATGTTACCAATGCTTAGAAATCTTATGACGTCACAATCTCGCCGCGTTTGAGAATGTTGGCGCGCGGTCACGCCATCTGTCTCATTACGTCAAGCGTTCTGTGTGAATCCTATTAAAGTTTTATGACGTCAAACTTGCGGCCAGCGATGGTCGCCATTCCCATCTGCCTCATTACGTCACGCGTTGTGTGATTGTGTCCGTCCGCACAATAACTCGCGTAACAATCGTTCGATTTCGATGAAATTTTAGTATCTGGTAGGGGATCACCAGGGAAGGAACCCTATTTAAAGTGAATGAAATGGGGTCAAAGGTCAGTACATAGGAGCGAGATCCATTCCACTGCTCTTATGCGTCATAACTAACGTAAAAAAGGTTCGATTTCGATGAAATTTTAGTATGTGGCAGAAAACCACCTGGCGACAAACCTTATTGAAAATGGGCGAAATGGGGTCAAAGGTCAGCAGGACATAGAAGCGGAATCACTTCCATCGCCATTATGCGTCATAACCTACGTAAAAATGCTTCGATTTGGATGAAATATTAGTATGTTGTAGGGTCTTGCCTGGAGACGAATTCTATTGAAAATGGGCGAAATGGGGTTAAAGGTTAGGACACAATAGCGGGATCTATTCCATAGCCCTTATGCATCATAACTTGCGTAAAAATGCTTCGATTGCGACAAAACTTTATCATGTTATTTCGGAGGTACACCAAACCGGTTCTGTTGAATATCATCGAAATGGGATCAAAGGTCAGGGCACAGGAGCGAGATTTATTCCACAGCCATTATTCTCATAACTTGTGTGATAACTTGAGTAATGATTTCTGGTATGTTGGAAAGCGTATTATAATCAATGCATTGCATGATTTTACTAACTTGTTTTTTTACGCTTTCCAACCGTAGGTTGAAGAAGCGTAGCCTATATGCCCCAGCTTTGTCCGTCCGTCCACACGATAACTGGCGTAAAAATGATTCGATTTCGATGAAATTTTAGTATGATGTAGGGGACCACCATGGGACGAACCCTTTTGAAAATGGGACAAATGGGGTCAAAGGTCACGACGTAGGAGCGGGATCCTTCCATTGCCCTTATGCGTCATAACTTGCGTAAATATGGTTCGATTTCTATTAAATTTTAGTATGTGGTAGGGGACCGCCTGGGGACGAATCTTATTCAAAATCGGTGAAGTGGGGTCAAAGGTCAGGACGTAGGAGCTGGATCATTCCATTGCCCTTATGCGCCATAACTTGCGTAAATATGGTTCTATTTCTATTAAATTTTAGTATGTGGTAGGGGACCGCCTGGGGACGAATCTTATTCAAAATCGGTGAAGTGGGGTCAAAGGTCAGGACATAAGAGCGGGATGCATTCCATTGCTCTTATGCGTCATAACGTGCGTAAAAATGGTTCGATTTCGATGACATTTCAGTATGTGGTAGGGGACCACCTGGGGACGAACCCTATTGAATGTGGACGAAACGGGTTCAAAGGTCAGGACATAATAATGCGATTCATTCCATCGCTCTTATCCCATATTATTAAGGTGGACGTCAAGTAATTTTGCTTACTATACTTCCAATGGAAAAACCTTTGTACACGTTTCCTTCACAATTAATGTGTTCCCAAGGATGAAAATTTGAACATCGATTAAAATAACTTTATTACAACTTGGAATACTTAATATTTTCTAAAACATAACCAGAATTACATTAAAAGTCAATAACTTTTCCTTTGGTGGTGTTGAAACCAGAAAAAGTATGGCGCGATCTGTAGTTTGATGACGTCAGTAGACAAACAAATGTTGGACTGCATAATTATGGTTATGTTTTAGAAAATATTAAGTATTCCAAGTTATAAAATGAAGCTATTTTAATCGATGTTCAAATTTTCATCCTTGTGAATGCATAAATTGTCCAGAAAAAAGATGGCGCGACCTGTATTTTCATGACGTCAGCAGACAAAAAAAATGTTGGATTTCATAATTATAGTTATGTTTTAGAAAATATTAAGTATTGCAAGTTATAAAATGAAGCTATTTTAATCGATGCTCAAATTTTCATCGCCGCCCCGGTGGCGCAGTGGTCTAAGCGATCGCCTCTGATCTTTTGTCTGAACGGGGTCCGTGTTCGAATCCCGGTGAGGCATGGATGTTGTGTTTGTCTTACGGCACTGGCTCTCTCCCTTCCCTGGAACCAGTGACCCTAAATTAGGGACGAACGACTGCTTATAGCCCATTGAGTTGCTCACGGTGGTCGTTAAACCTCCAATCAAAAAAAGAAAAAAAAATCATCCTTGGGAACACATTAATTGGGAAGAAAATGTGTAAAGAAATTTTTCCATTCGAAGTACAGGAAGCAAAATTACTTGACGTTCACCTTAAAGGAGCAATAATTGTATGCCGCCCCGGTGGCGCAGTGGTCTAAGCGATCGCCTCTGATCTTTTGTCTGAACGGGGTCCGTGTTCGAATCCCGGTGAGGCATGGATGTTGTGTTTGTCTTACGGCACTGGCTCTCTCCCTTCCCTGGAACCAGTGACCCTAAATTAGGGACGAACGACTGCTTATAGCCCATTGAGTTGCTCACGGTGGTCGTTAAACCTCCAATCAAAAAAAGAAAAAAAATCATCCTTGGGAACACATTAATTGGGAAGAAAATGTGTAAAGAAATTTTTCCATTCGTAGTACAGGAAGCAAAATTACTTGACGTTCACCTTAAAGGAGCAATAATTGTATGCCGCCCCGGTGGCGCAGTGGTCTAAGCGATGGCCTCTGATCATTCGTCCGAAAGGGGTCGGGGTTCGAATCCCGGTGAGGCATGGAAGTTGTGTTTGTCTTACGGCACTGGCTCTCTCCCTTCCCTGGAACCAGTGACCCTAATTACAATGAAACGCGACTGCTTATAGTCCATTGAGTTGCTCACGGTGGTCGTTAAAATTCCAATCACAAAAAAAAAAAAAAATCTTGTATGTATATTAATTTTATTTTGAAAACGGCTCTGAGGATTTTGATGAAAGTCGTTAACCTACCGTTTTCTGGTACTAGAAATTGATTTAGCTTGATCTCGACTTTAAGAAAATTTGTTTAGTGGGTTAAATAACCACCCCGAATTATCAAGTTTGTAGTGTGGTGTAATGGTGTCGCCCCTTTAGATGTTGGCGCGCGGTCATGCCATCTATCTCATTACGTCACGGTTGTTTGTGGATCCTATTAAAGTTTTATGACGTCACACCTTGCTAGTAGATGGTCGCGATTCCCATCTGCCTCATTACGTCACGCGTTGTGTGCGTATGTTCGTTCGCACGATATTTTGCGTAAAAATCGTTCGATTTCGATGAAATTTTAGTATGTGGTAAAGGAACACCTGTGAAGGAACCCTTTTGAAAGTGAACGAAATGGGGTCAAAGATCAGGACATAAGAGCTGGATCCATTCCACTGCTCTTATGCGTCATAACTAACGTAAAAAAGGTTCGATTTTGATTAAACTTTAGTATGTGGTAGGAGACCACCTGGGGACAAACCCTTTTGAAAATTGACGAAATGGAGGTCAAAGGTCAGGACATAGGAGCGGAATCACTTCCATTGCCATTATGAGCCATAACTTACGTAAAAATGTTTCGATTTGGATGAAATGTTGGTATGTTGTAGGGACCTTCCTGGGGACGAATCCTATTGAAAATGGGTGAAATGGGGTCAACATTTAGGACACAGGAGCGGGATCTATTCCATAGCGCTTATGCATCAAAACTTACGTAAAATTGCTTCGATTGGGACAAAACTTTATCATGTTATTTCGGAGATATACTGAACCAGTTTTTTGAATATCATCGAAATGGATCAAAGGTCAGGGCACAGGGGTGAGGTTTATTCCACAGCCATTTTCTTCATAACTTAAGTAATAGCTTGAGTAACGATTTCTAGTATATTGGAAAGCGTATCATAATCAATGCATTGCATGATTTTACTAAATTGTTTGTAATTGTCGACACCGTGTTTGGGGGAACCCCAAATTCAACGGCAATATATTTTTTTGCGCATCCCACTGTCCACGTTCTTTAGCAACCCCACCTTTTCCACAACACTGAGAGATTTTTTTAATCACGAGCACACACCGTCGGTTAGAGAGACTGAAACAAACTGAACATGTTTTACAGAGGAAGAAGTTTACTTGAGTAGAGGGGTAAGGGGCGTGTGGAGACAATACAATCCCACTTTCCACTCCGCGCAAGGTGACCAGTTGGCGTCGCAATGACCTTGATCACCCCTTCCTTCTTCCTTAAGCGACAGCTCCGTTTTATTTTTCATAACTAATTTTTCTTATAACACCGTCATTACCGAGGGAAAATCCCGAGTTGTCTTCTAAAAAAATTTAATATATAGAATTTTTTTCGATATGTAGAAACCGTGTTTCTTTGTAATGATCACGGTGTTACATAAAACTTCGATATATGGAAGTTCAATAATAAGGAGGACCGACTGTAATTATGAATGGAATCTATTTAGCCTAAATGCCGCAGCTGACACTAATGTTTAGATTTGAAAGCTGTCAATTTCGGGAATAATGAACGCCACCACAAATGTAGTTGGAAATTACCAAGCCTAATGAAATAAACTACCGCATTCCTTAGAAATGTTTGCAAATGAAAGCTACGCATTCAATGGTGGATGATGAGAGTTTGATAACAAAGATCTAGAGCTTTTAATTGGGTCGACATTTTCAAAAATCATTTATAAGCATTCCGTTGTTGTACGAAAAGTAAATGTGAGATGTTTATTGGTTTATCCTAATTGCTCTTTGAAAGGTAAAAAATAATAGCTTACTCAGTCCGTAAAATTATTCACAGGTTCAGAAAAAGTAGATCTTATAATGATAATTATAAAAATGTACAAAATGAACCTGTCAGGTGTCATTGTGCCAAGCAACAGAAAACATACAGCTCCCTGCATCGCTTGTTGCAAACCAGCTGAAAAAAAATCATTAGATATTTGTCGATAATTTTTGGTTTACATAACTCAGAAAAATCATTCGATATTTTTCGATAATTTTCAATAGTTTACATAATTAAGAAAAAATTCGTTAGATATTTTTCGATAATGCAAAACGATGTTTTCGATAGTTTTTCATGATTTTTTAGTTTTTCAATTGGGAACAAAATCATTAGTGTGTGTGTGTGTCTTTGTGCTGCATTGATGAAAGAAGACAACCAAGACATTGCTTTTAACCTGTGAAGTTTCCAACCACATGCAAATTTCTAAGTTGGATCTGTGGAAATAGTAATACACAAAAATTGATTTGTTTCATCCAGGTCTAATATTTTCCTGTATCTGATAGACTAGGACACTATGTGAGTATCTCTGTTCTAACCTTCCTTTTGAAATCCAAAATTTATCGGGAAACGAAAGGGGCCCCTATGGGATCTGCTTTTTCCGCTGTATTAGCTGAAGCTGTATTAAGACCTTTGGAGGATTTACTACTGCAGTCGCCAGGACCATCCCAAAATTATGGCTTCGTTACGCAGATGATATCTTTTTCGTTTGGAGCCATGAACCTGAGGCCTTAAAAAAGTTTCTCAATGATCTGAACATGGCTCATCGTGACTTACGTTTCACACCCAAATACGAAGTACACGCAACCCTCCCGTTCCTGGATGTACTGCATGGTATCAAGGAGCCCCACAGGAGAACTGCACACTAAAGTTTTTTATAAACCTTCTCACGTGCGAAACCCTATCCTACCTGGATCAGGGACCTCTTGAGCATAAATACGCGCTCTTCAGAAACCGAGCGAGCAGAGCCCTCCGCCTACCTCCGACGATCTTCAAGAATAGCTGCGCAGCCTTCGGGCCCTAGCACACAACGCTGGATGGGGCATATTGCGCAAATCATCTCTAAAGCAGCTAGAAAAGGTGAGAGAATATCGCTAATTGATCTGACGCAGAGAAGAAAGCTTGTTGGGTCCATCCGTACATTCCTGGGCTTATTGATGCCATCAAAATTTCCTTAAAAAAGTTAAACCTGGACGTTGGAATTCAGCCGCGGAAAACTATCACTGCTATACTCGCACCAGGCTGTCGTAATATGGAGGTCGAGAATCAGGCGGGAGTGTACGCCGTACCACTCCAATACCCGGACTCATCTCGGAAAGTCTACATCGGTATGACCAAGAGGTCATTCAAGGTCCGTATAAAAGAACACCAGCGTGATGTGAGGAATAGCAAACTGAGCACAGCTCTAGCTCGGGATACCACCAGCCTGGAAGCCTTACCCATTTGGTCTGATCTGCGCATGTTAGCCCCTTACGATGGACCAAGATCTTCGGCTGTACGCGAAACTATCGAAATCCTGACGCACCGTGAATCTTGCAACACTGACATCACGATGGAACTCTCTCCGATTTGGAGCAGAATTCTAGGTATACAGCAAGCGCCCCCGTCATGAGCAACATGACCATTAGGAGATCGTGAGCACTAGAGCTCCTGTTTCATTGTTTGACATTTTTGAATTGCATTTATGCTCTGATTCTGTTCTGTTTTATCGAATTATTTTTCCGCTGCCTGACCAAGATTCCCGTTGGAAGCGAAAGCTTGCAAAATAACTTGAGTTTCTACGCCTAATAACGGATCTTTGAGTTTTTGTCTATATTTACTTCCTTTTGGAGTTTCTTCCTTCCTTACTTTCTTTCTTTCTTCTTCTTTTCTTTTCTTTTCTTTTCAGCACGTCTTTTGTAAAAAAAGATCGTCCTTATGTCACCGGTTTGTCCGTCCGTCAGTCTGTCCGTCTGCACCCACGATATCTCTGCAACTATTGGCCCGATTTGAAAAATTCCTTTTGCATTGTGAGGCTTGAAATATACGAATGATAATCCTTTATTTCGTTTTTTTTACGATGTACAATTTCGCCGCTAGGGGGATTAAATACAGATGATGTCGAATTCAAAAATACGTTTAATTCCACATATTTCTTTTTAAACATCCGATTAAAAAAATATTTTCATCTTTCGATTCCATTTATGTCGAAGAGTATTTTAGATATAGTTACCTTTTCAAATTACGCATAGATTTTCCGCTAGGGGGCGTAAAAGTAAATCACATTTTTCCCGATAACTCTTCTTCTAAAACTCCGATTTTAATTTTTTTTTCAGCGGATACACCTCCTGATGGAAAATCTTTTGCATATAATTTAAAATTTTTGGTAAAGAAAACTTTAGCCACCAGAGGGCGTAAGTGTTAATTTTTGCTTCTAATATACTTGCCATAAAATCTGAGCTTCTAAAATATCGATTGAAAAACTTCTTTCGCGGACTGATGCCACTCACATTGATAAACATTTTCGGAATATTTTTTTTTAAATATCCCAGAGTTTCTCCGCCAGGGGGCGTACATGTATATCTTATTTTTGTCAATATATCTTCTTCTAGGAGTCCGATTTGAAAAATTCCTTCTTTGTTGGATAGTGTTTCTAGTGTAACATGCTTTTCATATAATTTCAAAATTTTCAAGTAATTCATAGAGTTTCCGCTAGGGGGCGTAGAGGTTAATTGCGTTTCCCCCTATATCTATGCATCTAAATCTCCGATTTGAAAAAGTCTTTCTTCACTGGATACAGGTCCTGATAGGAAATCGTTTGCAAATAATTTCTAATTTTGGTAGAAAAAATGGTTTGGCCACCAGGGGGCGTAAATCTTAATTTCCGCTTCTGATGTATTTGCAGCAAAATATGAGCTTCTAAATTCTCGATTGAAAAAGTTCGTCGTTTGCAGACCGATAGTAATCATGTCGACAAACCTTTTAGAAAAATGTTCTTCTTAATTGCATGGTTTCTACGCCAGGGGGCATTTCCAAGAGATATCTATACATTTCCAAGAGATATCTATACATTTCCAAGAGATATCTATACATTTCCAAGAGAGATCTATTTCCGAGCTGAGCGACATCATTTTGTTCTGGACTATAAAGAACGGGTAACTGATGATTTATGCCTTCATTAACAAGAAAATTTTCAAATTATTTATTGCAGTATTCACTACCACTATCAGATATAATGGCTTTGATTTTTTGCCTTTGAATTTGTTCGAAGTCGAAGCCACAAACTCCTTGAGTCTGAAAAAAACTTCGTCTTTTGTGATAATAATGTAAACAATGGTGTACCTTAAATAGTCATCAATAAATGTCAGAAAGTATTTTCTTCCCCGTATGCTTTCTACTTGCATAGGTTCATATAGATCTGTGTGAATTAATTCTAGAGGTGCTTTTGCTCTGAAACTCGCTTTCCCTGGAAAAGGTTTCTCTGTTTTGTTTGATGACATCGTACAGTCTAAACTGTGTTTACAATTATGAAAGCTCAACCTTTTAATACGTTTTCATTTAAAAGTTGCTTAACTGCATCAATGGCCCTGTAACCTAGTCTTTGGTGCCATTTTAAAATGCAGTCATAATGTTTACAAGATTGCGCAGAAGTTGCACCGTGTGCCTTATAGCCCAGTAAATAAAGGACTTGACCTGGAACAAATTAGGTAAAAGCTGAATTTTTGCAGGCTGGTAGAACTCATTGGACATATCATTTTCACAAAACTCCCCACTCCTCCCCTGCTTGCTTCCGCCCTATACCCCCAAAAGGGGGAAATTGTGTCTCCTACTAATCCACTCGTAACTCCCGAAATAATATGCGTACGGCGATAATTCTTTTTTAAATTTATTCCCCTTGATATGATCTATAAATCTTGTTCTATTCATGTTTACTATATTTCCTATAGTTTTGCTGCAGTTTTCGAAAAACCGCAAAGTAGCACCTTTTTTTCTCGACATTTTACCGATTAATTGCAATTACCGCTTCACAGAGCCACAATTTCCGAAAAAGGCTCCACATAAAAGTTGTAGCAAATTTTATAACCTTTACAACGATATATTATTTGTCTTAATACACTTTGTAGTTTTCCTTCTATTGTACCGAAACTGCGAATGCATTGTAGCCCTAAAATGACAAAAAATGGGGTAAAACATGCAATAATTTTGGAGAGAGTATAATTTTCAACGATAGGTTAAAAAAAAAAAAAAAAGGAAAACTCAGTTGGCTTCGCACCTGCAAAAAAGGCACTGATTCTTGCCTGTATGCTTCACACCGAACTACACCCCCCCCCCCAATCACCCTCCCCCGGAGAGGTGGGGCTAATGGTTATTATGCGCAAACGAATTGCTGAATTGAAATATGACAATATTATTTTTTTCTTTTATATATTTGTTATAAAGTATGTATTTAGTTCTATGGATTGCTGCTGTTTCTACAATTTCCGAATACTTAACAAGAAAGATGACACCGAATTTTCGGGTGTAATTCGGTGTCATCAGCACGTCATAAGCACGTCTTTTGAATCCGTTCTGACGCAAATTAAATTTATCAAAGTTATTCAAAGTCAATGGAACCGGTATGGAAAACAATAGTATCTGACGGAAGAAAGAAGTTTTTCAATCGGGTCTTTAATCCCTCAGATATTGCTGTAAACGGAATCGTGAGCCTACGAACTCTTAGAAACAGAGTTATCGACAAAAATAAGATGTGACTTTACGTCCCTTGGTGGGAAAACCATGCATTATTTTAGGAAGAAAGTATTCACAAAAGGTTTATCTATATGAGCGGTATCGGTCCAAGAAAAAAATTCTAGTCGAGTTTTCAGGAGCCCAGATTTTGCTACAAATACATCAGAAGTAGAAATTAACACTTATGACCCCTGGTGGCCAAACCATTCTTTACCAAACATTAGAAATTACGTGAAATATATTTTCCGTCAAGTCTTGTATGTGATACAGGAAGAATTTTCCAAATTGGAATTTTAGGAGCAGAAAACGCAATTTACCATTGTGCGCCCTAGCTGAAAGTCTATGATTTATTTGAAAATTTTGAATTTATAGGAAAACATTTCGCATCGGAAACACTGTCCAACAAAGAAGGAATTTTTCAAATCGGACTTTTAGAAGTAGAGATATTGACAAAAATAAGATATCCATCTACGCCCCTGGCGTAGAAACCATGCATTATTTCAAGAAGAAAATGTTCCTAAAATGTTTGTCGACATGAGTAGTATCGGTCCACAAAAGACTTTTTTTCAGTCGAGAGTTTAGAAGCTCATATTTTGCTGCAAATACATCAGAAGCGGAAATTAGGACTTACGCTACCTGGTGGCCAAACAATTTTTACAAAAATTTGAAATTTCGTGCAAACGATTTCCCATCAGGAGCTGTATCCGGTGCAGAAAGAATTTTTCAGATCGGAGATTTAGAAGCAGAGATATAGGGGGAAACGCAATTTACCTTTACGCCCCAAAGCGAAAAGTCTATGAATTACTTGAAAATTTTGAATTTATAGGAAAAACATGTCACACTAGAAATACTATCCAACAAAGAAGGTATTTTTTTAATCGGACTCTTAGAAGTCGAGATATTGACAAAAATAAGATATACATCTACGCCTTCTGGCGTAGAAACCGTGCACTATTTTAGGAAGAAAATGTTTCTAAAAGGTTTGTCGACATGAGTAGTATCGGTCTACAAACGATGTTATTTTAGAAGCTCATATTTTGCTGCAAATACATCAGAAACGGAAATTAAGTTTTACGCCCCCTGGTGGCCAAACCATTTTTTTACAAAAATTAGAAATTATGTGCAAACAATTTCTCATCAAGAACTGTATCCGGTGCAAAAAGAATTTTTCAGATCTGAGATTTAGAAGCAGAGATATAGAGGAAAACGCAATTTACCTTTACGCCCGCAAGCGGAAAGTCTATGAATTACGTGAATTTTTTTTTAAATTATATGAAAAACATGTGACACGGAAAACACTATCCAACAAAGAAGGAAGTTTTCAAATCGGACTCCTACAAGTCGAGATATTGACAAAAATAAGATATACATGTGCGCCTCCTGGCGGAGAAACTGTGAAATATTTTAGGAAGAAAATATTCCGAAAAGGTTTATCGATGTGAGTGGCATCAGTCCACGAAAGAATTTTTTCAATCGATATTTTAGAATCTCAGATTTTATGGCAAATACATCGGAAGCGAAAATTAACACTTACGCCACCTGGTGGCCAAAGTATTATTTACCAATAATTCGAAATTATATGCAAAAGATTGTGCATCAGGAGATGTATGAGGTGAAAAATTTTTTTTTCAAATCGGAGTTTTAGAATAAGAGTTATCGGGAAAACTGCACTTTACTTTTAAGCCTCCTAGCAGAAAATCTATGCGTAATTTGAAAAAGAAACTATATCCAAAATACTCTTTGACATAAGTGGAATCGAAAGATAAAAGATTTTTTTCAATTGGATGTTTAGAATCAAATACTTGGTATAAAACGGAATTTTGAAATAGACGTCATCTGCATTTACGCCCTCTAGCGGCGAAATTGTACATCGTAAAAAAAACGAAATAAAGGATCATCATTCGCATATTTCAAGCTTTCGAATGCAAAAAGAATTTTTCAAATCGGACTAATAGTATCCGAGATACCGTGGGTACAGACGGAAGGACGGACAAACCGATAACATAAGCACGATCTTTTTCTACAAAAGACGTGCTAAAAACACACATTTTCATTTTCAAATTTTCTAAATGAACTGTTATTAAAATTACACAAAACTGTAATTAAAATAGAAAAGGCTGCAAAGAAAAGCCGTGATGGTTAACTTTATAACTTTTAAAAATGATATACATTTTGCCTTTCATTGGCTTCTATGGTTCTGAATGTCGCACAGTTGTCGCAGAATTATCATAAGTCAGTATCAGTGTCGTCACTCATATCCGGTTGTTTGTGCATGACAGTCCACTGCAACGTCCACACATAGGAGAACATGAGAATCCGACTTTTTGTAAACTGCAGGAAATCCCACATTCTTTCTTACAGTTGCATGAAATTAGACATGAAAGTTCATCTGGTGCCCATGGTAAAGTAATCGTAATTGGCTTTAGTCTTCCATCCTCTAACTTCAACTCCAGTTAGTGGGGTCAAGTTTGTTCCCTGACCACATTTGAACATGAAGTTATACCCGCAATAAATGCTGTCGAGCTGCTGCTACTGTTGGTGGAAATTTTCTCAAGTCAAAGTTTGATCTCAGTGATAGTTTCGCAATTAATTTTTTGTAATAAAAGTATCTGGCATCATCTAAATTATCGTGTTTGCTCAAACCATATAAATCCAAAAGGAAGCTTTCTCCATTTGGAAGATTTCTTCTTTTGAAGCATTAATGCGGTTGAAAACCGTTGTTTGTGACTGAGCCTCCTGGGAATTCTTTATTAGGTTAACTTCCTTTTGTTTCCCCAAGTCCGTAAAGTACGGACGTTGTATAGCACCCTGTAATGGTATGCGTGAATAACAGACATTTGCGAACATGGCTGTAAATAGATATGAAGGAGATAACCACATTCTATCATAACAGCTGCACCAGTTGTCCTATTCTCCTGTTCAACAATACCAACAACGAAAGATTTAGTTATGGAGAATTTCGTACCTTTTCGCAGTAACACTTTGTCAAATAAAGCTGGTGGACGAGATACTAAAGTTCATAACTGAAGTATGATTTCAATTTCAAAGGACTGTCACAAACACAAATAACTATGTTGAACAATTGCTGTGTCCTTCTTGACTCCAACCTAATCGAGCCTTTGAAACAGCTGCAAAGCCACTTCGCCACGCACAATTTAACAGAAACAATGTCTTTAAAGATGCTTGCGTACTATCTGTCATCTTAATGTTACTGAGGTCTTGAACTGTTGTGTCCTGTAAGCCAGAAGAACACATACCCATGGTCTTGAACTGTTGTGTCCTGTAGTATGAAGAACACGTACACATCGATGAAAACAATTGAACTAAATGTTTGGAACCATATCTCAGACTTAAATACAACACAATGCTGACTTGAACAGCTGACAGAAATTACCTAGGTCTTACAGCAGATATTATAGCATGGTTTATTACAGTTCGTTTGCGAATAATCCCTGACGTAACGCCATCACCCCGTCTTTTTTGGTCCATGTCTGTAAATATCTTCAGCATTTTGGGAACAACATTTAATCAATTCTCCTTGATATCGTTTGTATTCGGATGCTTGGTGCTGTTGTAAATCATTTTCTGTATGTCCTCTCTAATAATTTCTGCTTCTACTGCAACAACTCTTCTTAGTTCACAAACTTTACCTTTCCTTCTCTCATTGTACCACTGATCAGTCAGCAATTTATGATTAACATCTGTCATACATACGATATTCTTCTTCCCAGGAATATTTGTGCCGCCCCAGTGGTGCAGTGATCCAAGAGCTGGCTTCTGACCATTCGTCCGAGAAGGGTCAGAGTCCGAATCCCGGTGGGGCATGGATGCTGTGTTTGCCTTACAGCACTAGTTCTCCCCTTCTCTGGAACTAGTGACCCTAAATTAGGGACGGGCGACTGCTTATAGCCCATTGAGTTGCTCACGGTGGTCGTGTTAAACCTTCAATCAACAACAAAAAAAAAAAAAAAAAAAAAAAAAAGAAGGAAATATTTATTATCCCTATCTCGTCTCCGTAATGTTGTAACAGTCGCTGCTTCAAATATGTATCAGCAATGGGTGTAGAAAAGCCATGATATTTCATGATATTTTGAATATCATTTAGGGTGTAGTGGCATTCATCTGTTTTTTCAATGTAGTCACACAATAATGAAAAAGCAGTTCAGTGCTCTGATCTTGTGGCCAACCAGAAGATCAGAGCACTGAACAGTTTTACTTTTCTGAATTTTCTGTAGCACTCGGAATGATATCATGCTTCAACTGCTACTAGGTCAATAACACCAAGAAATTTCGACTTCACACCCACACCCCCATTCATCGTTACGGTTTTCACAGAAAGTTAAAATTGTATCTTTTATTTCTACAGTCGATACCATATGGACCGCTCTTCTGTATTTGATAGGAAGCTTAATATTCACAGTGGCTTCCTTTTCGCAGAATAAACAGTCATTTTTAATGTCAAAAGTTTGTTGAAAAGTCCGTAAAAGTTGATTTGAAGACGTTGATGCTGAAGAAATACTTATAACATAATACAACTTTCTCGCCTTTGTAATTCCGCCGGCAAATCTGGTGAACCATAATAGACGTAACATTCTCTAATTTTCATTGCAAACTGTCTTTTTTTTCAGGCAAGAATCAGTTATCCTTTTTAAACCTTTGGGGGCAACTACTGATTCTCCCTAACAGAGACAGTTATCACAAATCATGCATTTGTCCATTTTTATTCGGTTAGAACAACCAGTATGGGAATGCATTCAGAATTTGCTTTACTTTTTAGAAGCTAAAAAAAAGATCAACTTACATTTCGTTCTTTGAATCAGCGAATCTCCAGCGCGGACTCCTTACCTATCCGATAATTTAATTCCATTTGCTTTGTGGCATATGTGTGGACTGTGGGAGAGTTTTAGTAATGCATTGTATTCTCCCCATGTGTCAAATAAATAAACCAATTGCGCGAGTCAGTGCCTCGTATCTCTCTCTCTATCAGTACCATGGTCTTTCCGCGACGCAAATTCTTCGCAACAGAAGTGCTTAAGGCAGACATGGTTTAGATACAGTGCAAGCGAAACTATATGTTGCTGTAAGACAAATAATATATCGTTGTAAAGGCTATAAAATTTTCTACAACTTTTATACCCAGCCTTTTTCGTAAATTTTGTTTTCTGTGAAGCGGTAATTGCAATTAATCGGTAAAATGTCGAGAAAAAAAGGTGCTATTTTGGGGGTTTTCGAAAATTGCAGCAAAACTATAGGAGATATAGTAAAAATGAATAGAACAAAATTTATTGATCATATCAAGAGGAATAAATGAAAAAGAATTATCGCCATACTCCAATAATTCCGGGAGTTACGAGTGAATTAGTATTAGACCTAATTTCCACCTTTTATGGGGGTGTAGGGAGGAGTGGGGACTTTTGTGAAAATGCTAAGCCCAATGAGTTCTACCAGATTGCAAAAATTCAGCTTTTACCTAATTTGTTCCGGGTTTGACCCAATTTCGGACTTTATTTACTGGGCTATTATTCCTGTTCGCTCATACCGTGGTGATCTTATACAAACCTTCATTAGCTACTCCCCTGGCAACGGTATAATCATCTTTATGTATTGTGCATTGTCATGAAAACACATTACACAGCCACGACTGGTAACAGTTGTAACAGATAATATTGAGATGATTCCTCCCCCCCCCATCCTCGCATCATTAATTGCCGAGAGGCGTGGTTATGAATGGTAATTGAAACTTGATTTGGGGTTTAATTAACAGAGAGTTATAATTTAAGCACTTGCGAGGAATACTCAACGTTTTCCGTTGAGTATGGTACCGACGATTTCCATAGCATACTCTATGTTTTCCGTCGTCCGTAGCGGACCGACGATTATCATAGAAGGCTTGATGTTTTCCATTGTAGGTAGCGGACCGACGATTTTCCGTAGCATACTCGACGTTTTCCGTCGTCCGCAGTGGACCGACGATTTCCATAACATACTCGATGTTTTCCTTCTTCCGTAGCGGACCGACGATTATCACAACATGCTTGATGTTTTCCATCCTCCGTAGCTGACCAACAATTTCCATAGCATGCTCAACGTTTTCCGTCGTCCTCAGTGGACCGACGATTTTTATAGCATACTCGATGTTTTCCGTCGTCCGTAGATGACCGATGATTATCATAGCATGCTTGATGTTTTCCGTCATCCGTAGCGGACGGACTATTATCATAGCATACTCAATGTTTTTCGTCGTCCTCAACGGACCGACGATTTCCATAGCATATTCAACGTTTTCCGTCGTCCGCAGCGGACCGACGATTTCCATAGCATATTCGACGTTTTCCGTCGTCCGCAGTGGACCGACGATTTTCACAGCATACTCGATGTTTTCCGTCGTCCGTAGAGGACAGACTATTTTCATAGTAACTACGTAAAATCCGCAGTAGTTGGAGTCTCTGAATCTTTATTCAGCATCAAGCATAACAGTGTGCACGGAGAATTTACTGTACCGAAGTCTCGACGATGACGATAGGGCACTGGTGTTCTGGCACACAAAGGCACAAAATTCCAATCTCTGTTATATATTTTATTTATAGGGATATTTTCAACAAAAATACAGATAATTTTAAAAATCAGGAAAAAAGTTCTTCCGAGCGGAAAACCAGAAGAACGTATAAAAAAACGGAAAACTTCCGCAAATTCCGGAAGAGTTGTCAGGTATGACTTAAACTGAAACATTAACAAATATTTCTCAAGGAAGATTTAAAATAAATATACGGAAATGCGTAAAAAATACTGATCTATGCGTAAAATCGTAAAGAACAGTTAAAATGCTTAAATTTTGCGCGTAAAAGTTGTCAGGTATGCTACTGCTACATAAAAGTTTCTCAGATCTGCGAAAAATAAGTTTTTATCTGCACCATTAAGTTCCATTTCTTCCATTAATGGAGAGGCCTACTGCTAGTGTGATGTCATCGTGCTGCACCTCGTGATTATTGAATTTGATGTGCCTCAAATCAGCCGCTTGTTTTCATTATGGAATATAATTATGTTAAGAAATTTATGGAATAAAATTTTATTTAAAAATGCAGGACAAAGGAATATTGCTCTAAAAAAAACTACGATTAAGGGAAAAAACTTTCACTCCATCCTATTTCCATTTTCGATCTTATATATTAAATGATGTTTAAACAACAATACAGTGCAGGGAAAACATCGCATAAAAAAAGCGAATTCGGAAGTACCATTCGCTGCTTTTAGCTTCCTTTGTCGACATTTTTCTGTGCTTCCAATTTACGATTATGGGATAAATTTCTGTTCCGTTTGACTTTCGTTTTCGGAAAATTTTCCTCTGTTTTCAGTTTTAAATACGCATAAACATTTAAGTGACAAAATTATACTTAACCATACGGAACAGAAGGAATATCGCGGAAAAGGAATGTAAGATTACAAGGCTGCGTCTAACTTCCGTTTTCGGAAGTTGTTCCTCCGTTTTCAGACTGAAACACAATGGAATAAAATTATATTTAGCAATATCGGAAAAGGAAACATCGCGAGAGAAAAAAAGAAAAAAAAAACATTCCGGGAGAAATCTTCACTCCGTCTACTTCGTTTCCGAAATGTTTTGAAGACTGAATTTCGTCCGAAGACGAAAAACTTGCATCCATGATCGGAAGTCCGCAAGAGGAGCTTCAATTGGGTTCTGGAGATATCATTTTTGTCTGCAGAACCAAAACAAAATCTGAGACGTAACATCGCCCGTCGCCGTGATTCAGTTACGGATGCACGAGCCATGGAATGAACGTAAAACGTTTGGTATTATATCCGCAAAAAAGTTTTAGAATAGGGCCAGTTAATGTAAATAATTAACAAAAAAAGCTTTTCAGAGATTTAAAAAAAACGTACAAAACGTTTGTACGGCCGTACACGGACAAAAATGTAAAAAAAAAACGTGCAAAGTACGGGCAAACCGTACAGGTTGACAGGTATGAAATTGTGCGAGACTAAGTGTAGAGATGTAAAGGAAAAACTTTCTGGGGAATTTAATGGTACTAAGTTAGAACAAACTAAATTTTATAGGGATATTAAGAAAATTGTGAGGCAAAAATAAGTTCGTCGGAATTTAAGTCACCGGGTTTGATGAGCGAAGCTTTGAGTAGGCCGACCCGAATTAAACCGGGCGCGTTTGACGGAAATACTAGCTGGGGGTATACAGGACCCAGTTCGAAATGGTTTCAAGTGTGAACGGCTGGAGCGAAAGGGAGAAAGCATGTGCGCTTACGGCATCATTGACAGATGCAGCTGCTGATATCCTACAAACTTTGTCGGAGGACAGCCGTTTAAAAAATCCCTGTCTCGTCGCTGCCCTGGAAGTCAGATTTGGGGAGGAACATTTAAAGCAACTCCATGTTCTTCAGTTGAAAAATCGCAGGCACGTACAAAGGCCAACGAGTCACTTCAAGAACTTGCGACCGACATCGATCGGATAACAAAGCTTGCGTATGGGCAATGTACGCCGGATATACAGGATACGATGGCGCAGCAACATTTTGTGGAAGCGATTGCTGATCCAGACATCCCGCATTCAGTGCGCATGGCGGATAGTGACTCACTTAAGTCGGCCGTCTTACATGCAATGAAATTTGACTCATCGCGCCATTCTAGGAGTCCTAGAAAAACAGTTCGTATGGCAACTGTGGCAGAATGTCGTTCGATCGATTCATCAGTCGAAACTAAACCCGAAGAGCTTTTGGATCTCCTTCGCAGAGATGTTAAACATCGTTCTGTTTCGTCTCCTGGCCGGGGAAGAAGTGATACGCCGTCTAGAAAAACGTATTGCTGGTATTGTGGTTTAAGAGGGTATCGCATTATCAAGTGTAGAAAACGTTTGAGAGAGGGAAAAAAGTCTAAGGAATAGGCTTCGGAAAACCCTCAGAAGTCAGTTTCGGGGGGCGAGAACTGACGCGGCAAGAGCAGCCCCACACGGTGAAAGCGCACGTCACAGGTCTTTTCGGGGATTACAGTGGTTTAAGAGTTGAGGGGATGATTAATAAAACTAAATGCCAATTTGTGCTGGATACTGGGGCGGATATTACATTAGTCCGTCCGGATTTTTTCGAGCAAATTAAGGAACCTGCAGATTGTTTGAAGGGTGAGCAACGGGTTGAGATTCAAACTGTGAATGGTGAGGGATTAGTTGCCCTTGGAACCGCAGGCGTCAACATACAAATTGGAAGTAAATGCTGCAGACACACGGCAGTGATTGCTGATATTGTTTAAAAATACATCCTGGGTCTCGATTTTCTTAGTGAGAACGGATAAGTTTTGAATCTTAAGAATGGAACCCTGAAGAAGGAACATGAGGAAATGGTTCTCATGAGGAGTCAACATGGGTACCTGAGGTCGCCTATGGTCACAGTTCTCGCAAAAGAAAAGTGTGTTTTACCAGCAAAAAGTGAAACATTTCTGGCAGGATGTTTGCCTGAGCTTTCACTTGAATTTCCGTTGGCAGTATACGAAATGTCCGAAATTTACCCGTTACCGAAGAATGTGCTTGTAGCGCGAGCGCTGATAAAAACAGCACATTGTATCCCCGTAAGAATAGCTAACCTGGGTGACATCGATGTGAAGATAAAGGAAGGGTTAGCGCTTTACTCTTTGAACATCGCGATTTCAGCGAGCAGCTGCCAAGCAAGGGTCCCTCCCGACTCGCGCGTGGGCGGGAGCTGTGAAGTACCGGAGCATCTGCGTGAACTTGCAGCGCAGGCCACGGCGGGCCTGAGTACGAATCAACTTGGAGCGTGGACCGAGATGATATGCGAATTCGCCGGTTTTTTCCGCAGGTGAGGATGATTATGGACGAACCAATGTCGTTTTCCATAGAATATATACGGAAAATAGTGTTCCAATTAAGCAACCGCCTAGACTTTTACCATTAGCTAAACAAGCAGAAGTGGAAGAGATGTTGAGAAATATGGAGAAGCAAGGAGATATAGAACCTTTTTTAGCCCGTGGGCATCACCTGTTGTTTTAGTCTCTATGCCTGACGGTACGACTAGATTTTGTTAGATCACAGGAAACTCAATGAAGTAACTCGTAAGGATTCCTATCTACTAGCTAGGATAGATGACACTCTGGATCATTTGGCTGGATCTGAGTGGTTCTCTACGCTCGATCTAAAAAGTGGCTATTGGCAGGTGGGTATGCATCCAGATGATAAAGAGAAGACTTTCTTCACAACAGGTAATTGTTTGTGGCAATTTCGGGTAGAGACCTTTGGATTGTGTAATGCGCCCGCCACATTTGAACGTTTAATGGAAACTGTTCTTCGAGGTTTACCGTTTGACAACTGCATGGTTTATCTGGATGACATAATTGTGTGTGGTACTACTTTTGCTAAACATTTGGATAATTTGAGAGTCGCGTTCACTAGGCTCCGTGAAGCTGGGTTAAAATCGAATCCGAAAAAGTGTAGATTTTTGCAAAAGGAAGTGAAATACCTAGGACATGTAATTTCTGCAGATGGCATAGGGACAGACCCTGAAAATATTGTGGCTGTTAAAGAATGGCCACCGCCGACGAATGTTCGGGAAGTGAGAGGTTTCCTTGGGTTATGTTCCTATTACCGGAAGTTTATCAGAGGTTTTTCGCAGATAGCCCGACCATTGCATCGGTTAACTGAGGCGAAAGTTCCCATTGAGTGGAATGAAGAGTGCGAACGAGCCTTCGCGACACTAAAGGAAGCTCTGATATTAGCGCCGGTATTGGCTTATCTCAAAGCGGAATTATCATTTAGCCTTGATGTCGATGCTAGTGAAACTGGAGTGGGTGGAGTTTTATCTCAGGTTCAGAATGAACAGGAAAAAGTCATAGCATACTTTAGTAAATCTCTTTCTAAGCCGGACGGAACTACTGTTTTACTAGAAAATAATTATTGGCTATGGTAAAAGGTATAGAACATTTCCATCATTATTTGTTTGGTAGAAAATTCTGGTTGCGAACCGATCATGGAGCTTTGCGTTGGTTGTTTAATTTTAGAAATCCGGAGGGCCAGGTAGCAAGGTAGATAGAACGTTTACAAGCTTATGATTTCCAGGTACAACACCGGAAGGGAAATGTGCATAAGAATGCGGATGCTTTGTCAAGAAGACCCTGTCCGCCGCAATGCAAATCCTGCCAACGCGCAGAGAGCAATGATCTGCAGCCGGGGACCCAAGCGGTGCGCCTAGTGATAATTCCCCCGACCTCGACTGTACGAGATCCGTTGAGTCCAGAAGAGATGCAAAAAGCGCAGAAGCAGACGAAGATGTTGGACGTCGTGTCCGATGGAAGGAGGAGTCTCCCGACCGTCCTCCGTGGGCGACTGTTGCAGCGTACGGACAGATCTTTAAAAGTTATTGGGGGCAATGAAATTCTCATGTGGTTAGAGATCGCATTTTGTACAGAGAATTGGAAAATTCTAGGAATGATTCGCGACAAATTCAGCTGGTGGTTCCAAGATCTTTGGTGAAAGATGTGTTGAAACAAATGCACGATAGCCCGACTGGTGGACATTTTGGTGTCAGAAAAACTCTCGGGAAAGTCCGGGAACGATTTCACTGGGTAAATAATGGTAGGACAGATGTGGAGGATTGGTGCAGACAGTGTCACTTATGCGCATCCAAGGAAAGGCCCAATGACACGATGTCGCGGCCGAATTCAAATGTATAGTGTGGGAGCACCGTTCGAAAGGGTACCCATTGATGTGATGGGACCGTTTCCTGAGTCGGAGGATGGCAACCGATATTTGTTGGTGCTTATGGATTATTTCACGAAATGGTCGGAGGTCTTTCCTATGGAAAATCAGGAAGCAGTTATTGTGGCCGAAATTCTTGTCAGTAGATTGGTGAGCTCTCATGTTCCAAGAAATGTGAAATTTACTCGGTATTAAAAAGACTCGAATTACGCCACTTTATCCTCAGTGACAAAATGTGTGAAAGGTTCATACGCACCTTGGGACAGCAACTTTCATTATTTGTTAGTGATAACCAGAAAGATTGGGACTGGCTTGTTCCGCTATTTTTGTTGGCGTACCGAGCTGCGGTGCACGAAACCACAGGGAATACCCCGAGTATGATGTTGTATGGGCGAGAATTACGTCTCCCTTGTGACTTGGTGTTTGAACGGCCGGAACCAATTGCCCAGGACTCCAGCACGTATGTCACAGAGCTTACCAGAAGATTAGAGAAAGTACATAGTTTTGCTAGGAAGAATATTAGAATAGCTACTGAAAGAAGGGAAACCAGATATGACGTGCAGGCTGCTGGGAAAGTGTTTAAGGAGGAAGACTTAGTCTGGCTCTATAACCCACGAAGGCGAAAGGGAATGTCACCCAAACTGCAGCGCCCGTGGGAAGGTCCTTATGTAGTAAAGAAAAGAATCAACGATGTTCTTTACAAAGTTTCGTACAATAATAGACACGTTACAGTCATACACCTCGATAGGCTTAGACCGTATAGGGCAGGAAATACCGAATCATAAACAGTTGAAGGATGAGTGTCTCAGGTGATTGGTTAGTTTCCTGTTGGCTGACTTGGTGATGTGAAAGGGTGAGAAGTGGAGAGCCTGTGAACTTGGAAAGAGCTTATTCATTCTTGGTTGTAATAATTTTGTATAGTGTACTCGGTGTCGCGTTCTATTGGTGGAAATATTTTAATATTACAATATGTCGTGTGCCGTGGTAGTGGAACTGTGTAATGTAAATTAATTATGTAGTGTCGTATTTATGTACTGCCCTGGGGCGTGGCAGTGTAAATCATTATGCAGGTATGCATGGAATGTGGACGTTCCCTGAGATTCGTTAGAAAAGGGGATGGGCCCGGGGAATGCCAAAGACCAATTCAAGGCGATTGTTTTGAGTAAGGGCAGAGACAACGATGGGCGCAAAGGAAGAAGGGTACTGATGAATTCTTATCTAGGGTAGACAACTCCGAGTGGTGGAATCGCTGCGAATCACAGGTAGATTATATGCACTCAAAACGAGTTGCGTTTTAAGAAGGGGGCGATGTGACGACCATACCCATCGCATCATTAATTGGCGAGAGGCGTGGCTAATGAATGGTAATTGAAACTTGATTGGGGGTTTAATTAACAGAGCGTTATAATTTAAACACTTGCGAGGGGCGGTATATAAAGAAAAGATTTTCTAGCACTTTGAATTCAAGTGGAGAGTTGCAGGTGTTTGCCACGAGAACAAAAAGCCCATAAACGGAAATGGGACAGGTCAGAGTTTAAAAGCTTTTTCCCATAGCTCAAAAGTTGTTTAAACGGCAAGCTCTTTTGAAGCTTTTGTCTGTGCTGTGCGCAAAACAATGGGAAAGCGTTTGGGCTTCAAGCATATCGTAATAAATATGCCGCAGTTTCAAGTGGTGGAATTCACCATTTACCACCTCTTGGAGACGGGAGATTGTTGTTTAGTAGCAGAATCCGTTGGATAGCCAAGAGAAATAGGACGGGGATATTCCTCGCGCTCGAAATTTGTTGCCGTCAACTGCCGCTCTAGAAAATCTGAGCAGAAGGAAAGCCAGCTAAAACATAAGCTGAGGAATAACCAGCACTAGTTTTACCTGGAAACTTTCATCACCTCGCCGGACCACCAATACCTGCCGTAAAGGAGCCATTTCAGGTGACCTGCAGAGAGAGAGGGAAAAGAATAACGGAATCACCTCGCTCAAAATCCAGAGACAGAAAGAGAGAAGGAACGCCTGGCTTCAAAGGAAGGGCTGAAGAAGACCCCCCCTGCAGGCAGAGAAAAACCGAAGCTAATCTCTGCCTCTGTTTGTGTTTGGTCGGAGAAATCTCGTGTGTGTGTCTGAGTGCGCACCTCCAGCGACCGAGGAACAACGCCGTTTTGGCCAAAGCATGGAAAGAGAAGTGATGGAAGTTAAGATCAACTCACCCGTGTGTGAGTGAGTGTTTGTGTTTGTCGGAGTCATCCGTACTTGGGATACTAAAAATTACGTAAGTACTTTATCAGTATTTTCTTTGCGGCCCATTGTGAACGAACAGACTTTTCGTTAAGACATATTTTCTGAAACACCGAAGAGGTCCCAAAGCTGGCCGGAAATTATAGCTTTTAC
Source organism: Macrothele yani (assembly GCA_039090855.1). Lineage (NCBI taxonomy): Eukaryota > Metazoa > Arthropoda > Arachnida > Araneae > Macrothelidae > Macrothele > Macrothele yani. Next base: position 75,031,623 of record CM077007.1, on the reverse strand, counting down.
TATTACATGAAGTATCCAGTGTAAATTATGCCTGTATCCCTTAAATCCCTGTTTTAATTGTTATACTGCGCCTCCATTGGTTTATTGTTGTACTGTGTAGACTAATTGGCTAACGAGGTATATTTGTGGATCCAACGATCGGATCGCAGTCCGGAAATATTTTGGCATCCTGATTATCCGGGACCCGAAGACGTAACAAAATGTTACCTCGCAGCTCCTGTACGAACAACACATTCTTTAACGCAATTGGATTGGTATTACCATCAACAGTTTTTACTTCAATAGGCCCTCGCCAAATCCTTTACACTGAAGTTCTAAACCATTGGCAATGGTGACCGTTTCTCCTGATTGTCGCTTTGAGTTAGGAAAAAAGTTCACATTTCCGGACATGTGAGATGTAGCACCTGAGTCAATGACCCAATCATTATCCTTTGCTCGTTCTTATTAATGTGAATTTAATAGCAAATGCATTATTTTATCTCATTTAGTACAGTTTGCTCCAGTTCCTGGTCTTCATGTATATTAGAATCATCATTATACATTTATTAATCACTTTTGTGCTATCAAAAGCATTTTGTGAACCTAGACTTGAACTTGTTCATTACAACACTCATAGAAATTATATGTTTTACATTTATTCATCTTAGTAATACTTTGATTCTCAATATCAATATCTGCGTGCTTTGAATTTACAAAGTGCAGACCTGTTAAAGATACATTTCAAGCATGTGTGCAAACACTTGATTTATGTTGTTTACTAGACACATAGTTTGACTATGATGCTTTATTTGGTTATAATTTGCTTTGCAGCCATTACTTTTATGTTTATTCAACATTCAATTTTTATATGACCATTTTTGTGACAGTAGGCACAATATTTCTTTTGATTATTATGTTTCTTTGAAAAAATACTCTTAAGTGCCATACTCTGAGAAGTACTTCTATTTTAAATCCGTCTTTGAAATTCATCAATTAATTTGCTTTTTACATATTCAACAGTTGCTTTTCTTCCATTTTTACTTTCTAGTGATGTTATTAATGTTGAATAAGACTCGGGTAAATTACATAATAATAGAGCACTAAGATGGTAATCTTTAATCGTCTTACCAATAGAATTTAATTTTTTTACTCGTTCAAAAATGTACTTGATATGATCATGCAGAGCTACCTTCAACATATTTTGCAGAATAAAGTTTCCTTAGCAGAAACAGTTTAGATAGTACGTTCATGAACAGCTTTTAGCTTAGCCCAAGTATGGTTTGCAGTACTTTCATGCAGAACATGAAAAATCCGTGTGTCAGATATACAAGGAGTGTTCAAATGAAAAGGTACGAAACGACACTGTGGGTATAAATGAAGACTTTATTCAAATTATACACCATAGGCCGTAGCACAACGATCCCATTGATTAACGAGCCGAAGGATTCCTTGTTCCCAGAATTCCTGTGGCCGTGACGAGACCCAGTCCTGCACAGCGTCCTTGACTTCGTCGTCCGAGTGGAAGCGCTTCCCTTTCAGATGTTTTTTCAGGGAACCAAACACATGGAAATCGCACGGCGACATGTCCGGGCTGTAGGGCGGATAGTCAAGCTGCTCCTACTGGAACTTGGCCAGTTCCGCGTGTGTGACCCTGGAGACGTGTGGACGCGCGTTATCATGGAGCAGAACCACACCCTCCGTGATGAATAGCGGCCGGTTTAACACCTTCCGCTGTCAGAAATCGGATAACGCCTCGCTGCTCCTCAATCGTCGAATTTTGCAATGTGAACGCCATCCTGTCCTCACACGCACTGCCGCGTCAATTGGACAGCGTTCTTTATAAGAGCCTCTGCTCTCTCCTGCGCATGCGGGCGCCCGCGCATGCTCCGATCCATGCCGGCGACTCCAATCGCATCCCTAGATGTGTCGCTACGTTCTCCCATAGCGGCATAAGCAAATATGTTAACGGTTACGTTCTTATGACGTTTCGTACCTTTTCATTTGAACACCCCTAGTATTAAGGCATATTAATGCTTTGGCAGAACGATCTAATTTTATTCAGTTTTCATCTGGGATTTCTGTGTTCGGAAACACTCCAGAAACTCTTTAGTGAGAAGCCTTTCAAGTCGAAATTTTCACGTAGAATACTTTTTATAATTGAGTGTTTCAATCAAAATACTCACGTTAATTGAAAATGCCATATTTTATTAACTTTTTGTAAAATAAACGAATTTCAATTTTCTTCGCAAAAGTAAAGTGGCAGAATGACGTCGACAGGACGAACCCCTATAGTGTTCTTACAACAACGTCTCAATTCACAGTAGCGCTTCCGTCTCATAATGAAATTTGTTGTTGGATATAATAAATATGAGTCATTACATATTATTTATAAAAACAAAACTAAACTATATTCTTCGAAGAAAAAATATGGTGCAAGGCGCAAGGAATATATTAAATACCATCTTGAAAATTCCAGTAACCTAGTAGGAAAAAGACACTTGAGTTGGTCACAAGGACAGGAATAACTACTACTTTGTGGCTATTTTACAAGAACAGTTCGCTCAAATTACTTTTCGTTTTTAGAATCCAGGAGTAAACCTATACGTAGAGTTATTTTTAAATATTTCACGATCAGCTCCAAAAACACACGTCAGCCATTAAACCGTCTAAACCAAAACTCACACGTGCTTTTCGATATAATATTCTTCCCCAGAACAAAACAGATCGATACACATGCTTTTGCAGCACTTTTTCTTGATGAAATTCTTAAAGAATGCCGTGTCGAATAAAAGCAGTATCGCTTGCCATCATTCACCTACCGATGTGCAAGGGCGTTTGACTGTTGGGCAAACTTCTCTTTCTGATTTTATATTCTGGACCAGTTACGGTCACATGACAAGGCTGGGAAACGTCGGATATGTAAATTAGCGTTATACGTCACACAAAAAACGCTTTTAAACTTATTTGTACACCAAATATAATACGTATATTTTGGTGACGAAATGTATACAGCTATATTTTAATGAAAACGAAACATTTTTTTGCTATAGATCTTACAAAAGAGTTGCGCAAACAGTTTGTGTGGCTGAAATTGCAGACGACACTGCAAAAAATACGTTGGGGAGTAAATAGAAAAAATAACTTTCAATAATCTGATTGCAGTAGCACCTGCAGTAGGACCTTCATAAAACCAAAGAAAGGATTCATCAACGATATTTAAACTTACTTTTAATATAGCAGAACGTATGAAATGCGAATTGATTATGCTGTTTATTTTATTCATGGCAAGCCAATACTTGTTCTATAGAATAAATAAATAAATATTTTTTTAAAGTATACGAACGCGAAGAAGCACTTACAAAAATTAAATTACGCTGGAACCTAGCGATATCTTTCGTTTAAATGTCCTAAAGCTCGTGTGGCGAAGCGAGTTGTTTGTTGCGCATGCTCAGTGAAACGAAGACGCTTTGGTGTTCAGCGTGCCCAGCTTAACACGTAGTCTGACATGATGAATGTGCGGTTGTTAAAGACAAGGTCCAAAGAGGAAGTTCGACGTGATTTCCGCAGTTCAACGGAGAAGGAACCAATATACCAGGATATCGCATCTGAAGAGGAAGCCCTGTAGCGAATTATTTATGGGACGAAGGGCAACCAAACTACATAGGAAAACTCTCACGCACATGAGCTGGAGATTTATGATAAATAAAGTTTCATTTCATGCTAGCAAGGAATACGTCGAGCTGCATGTGCCAGAGAAGCCGAGGGTTATCACAATGCACGAGGAGGTGTTCAGAACCCTGTACCGACATCGCAGTTGCACAAAACGCAAGTCCATGCGGTAAGGCTATTAATGCAACCATGCTCTCTCGCTGTAGAAAAACTCAAAATGACTACACATGTTGCAAGTTGTGATGGTTACAGAAAGCACTAAAAAAAAGATAAATCGTGATTATATCTTTTAACTTTTGTACAGATATAGTTCGATGGGTCCTCCATTCAGATGTTCTAAATACTGCATGAGTTGAACGAAGAGTGAAACGCAACTGGTCCGTATGAATTTGTTTCACATGCTAGGTTATTCGGTTTTTGAAGACTACCAAATCGGGAACATAGTCCTGATAAACCCGACTTTTGAGGTGTTCCCACGACTCAGAATCACAGGAGTTAGAAATGAGGCGAACGAGGTACTCGGATGTGGCTGATCTTTCTACTGTTAGTAAAATGTGGTCGCAACAGCTGCTATAACAACAAACCAATGTGAGGAGATCCAACTGGCATATATACGTAGTACGATCAAAAAGTTCCGAGACGAAGTGACTTTCGTGAGTGTTTGTGCCGAGTGGCATCGTTCTGTGAACATCGGGAGCTGTGCTACACGATATTTGGTGACCACGTGCAGAACTGCGATTTCGGTATGAACTGCAAACAAGAGCAGCAAGCGAACATCAAATTCTGCGTCAAACTCGGAAATCGGGAACGGAGACGCACAAAATGTTGCGGCAGGCTTATGGCAATGAAGCAGTGAGTCGTGTGAGGCGTTTTGAGTGGCACTCGGGCTTCAAAAGCGACAGAACAGCACTGGAAGACGACGAGAGGTCAGGGCGACCGTCCAAGAGGAAATCCCCCGAAAATGTGGACAAAATTACGGAAGTGGGGCATGAGAATCGTCAGATAACCATTCAAGACATTGTTACCATCCTCAATGTGTCATACAGAAGAGTGCAAGAAATTCTAACGTCGGTTTTTGACGTCAAATGAACTGAAATGTGGTGCAGGGGCTATTTCCTGCTCCATCACGACAATGCAGCAGCTCACAGAGCGTTAGCAACACGCCAGTTTTACAGCAGCAACAGTATGACTACCCTTTCTCACCCGCCTTACTCTCCGGATTTTGCCCTTTGCGACTTCTTTCTGTTCCCGAAGATAAAGCTGAAGCTCGAGGGTAGCCGTTTTGAAACTATGGACGAGAACCAGCACGAATCGTACACGGTTCATGAACAGGACTTCCAGGGAGCGAATTTGAAACCGTGGGCGAGATTGCCGTTTTAAAACCGTGGACGAACTCCTGCGCGAATTGCTTGACACGATTCGCGAGCAGGACTTCCAGGGAGCGTTCCAACAGTGGCAAAAACTCCGGCAAAAGTGTGTCGCTGCCCAAGGAGACTACTTTGAGGGAGATCATAGCCAGACTTAAGTAACGTAAGTACTTTGTTGTATATCGGTCTAGTCTCGAAACTTTTTGATCGGACCTCGTATATATAGATGCAAGGTCAGGTGATGCGCAACATATAATAGCCTCTCCTTGACAACAGCCTCTCCTTGCATTCTCGTGGTGCATGCTGTTCCAACTAAAGGGGCTCTCATGATTGCAACATAGCGGTATAAGGATCCCGGTAGGTTGGTACCCGGTAGATTGGTACCCACGCAGTTTAATCTGTTCCTATTCAGTTTTAATGTCTGAACTTCAGGCTTTAACATAAACTTCACCCCTTCTAATTATACTGATACAATCAATTTGTTTCTTCAAATTCGCAAATTATTTCATAAATTGAAGCAGTAATGACATTTTCCTGTAATTGAATTTTAGAAAACTCGTATTCGTCCGAACGGGGTCGGGGTTCGAATCCCGGTAAGGCATGGATGTTGTCTTTGTCTTACGGCACTGGCTCTCTCCCTTCCCTGGAACCAGTGGCCCTAAATTAGGGACGGGCGACTTCTTATAGCCCATTGAGTTGCTCACGGTGGTCGTTAAATCTCCAATAAAAACAAAACAAAAAACTCGAACCTGGAGACTGGTACTTTTCTGTTGTTGCGACGTTACGGGAGCATTTACAAATCGCGTTAACGGAATATTATTCCTCTCTGGTGATTGTCGTTGCGGATAGCTGCTCTTTTGGAGAAAACTCCTACAACTTCACCCACCGCTGAGAAAACACACCGCGGAAAACTCCTACTCCTTCTCATTTGAGACTGTACACAAATTGCATTTCGTAGGAGATATTGTCAAAGTGTCGGAGTCTTCTTAGTAGCATAAAACGATAATAGGAGATTTCCTCCTGACATAAAAGGGTATATAAGATCCTAGTGACATAAGGGGACATATAGAAGATTGTCAACTTATTAAATTTTGAGTTATGATTTTAATAAGTATTTTGTTTTTAATAACATACTATAAAAGCTAATAAAAAGGAGAACTGTCACAAAAGAATTAAGGTGTCATATACATTTTGCTGTTTTGACCGTTTTCCCAGAGGTTATTTATCTGATTCACATAAAATTTCCATAATTTCGTATTTAATTGCGATACTTAATGTAATTATTTACAGAAAACATTTTATAATCTACAACTCAACAAAATAATTTCATTTATAAATTGCAGGTCAACAAATCATCTGCAGGCATGTCCAAAAGCAGGAAATCTGTTCGAGTGGAAGGGGTGATTTAATACTGAAAACATAGACTATAAAGAATTTGTAGCCCAATGGGGAGATTTTCAGCGCTTGCAAACTACATCTCAACAAATTCTCCCCGGGCATTTGCTAACGCTGGAAACATGTCGGAGGGAGGAGGGGGGGGTGAGGCTCAGCCACTGACAGGTTTGCTGCCTTCGCACGTGCCCTCAGATAATGTTTTGAGTTGTAGTTTGTAAGCGCTGAAAACCTCTCGATGGGACCACAAATTCTTTATACACTGCTGGCCACCCAAAATGCAACACCAAGAAGGAAGCATCCCATCGGCCTGAAATTCGCAGCATACGTAGCCCGCGAGAGGACATGCAAATGATTAGCATTGCAGGGCATATGCAAATCAGGCGAGCCCGGCACGCCACCGATAAACGCTATAAGAAGGGTGCATAGAAGGCGGGGTGTAAGTAGGGGAAGTGTGTTGTCCGGCCGGACCTGTGCGTGGGAAGATTCCTGGTTTATCGTACCGAGACATCGGCGCCCGTGTGGGACGACATCCAGCGACAGTGAGGCGAGTATGGATTCGGTGGGTGCAGGAAGGAGGGATGGACCGACGTGAGCGATTGCCGCAGCCGCGGCACACCACCGGACGAGAGGACTGACATGTTGTGCGGCGGGCATTGACGGTTCGCACCGCAATATCACGAACGTTAGCGCAGGAATTAGGGTGCACTGCGCAACAACCTGTGTCAGCATGTACCGTTGACGTCGTCTGCAGGAGCGGGGACTTGTCGCACGGCGCCCATTGCTCCGATTACCATTGGCGTTACACCACCGGCGAGTGCGGCGGCAGTGGGCCGTTGAACGCCGCACCTGACTACGGAATGGCATGAAATTGTCTTCTCCGACGAATCGCGCTTCTGCCTGCAAAACCACGATTATCGGATCCGCGTGTGGTGGCCCCGCGGCGAGAGACTGTATGACGCCTGCATTATGCATCGCCATACCGGTTCGTCTCCTGGCGTTATGGTTTGGGGCGCAATTGGATATGACACCCGCACCCCTCTGGTTCGCGTCGCCGGTACACTCAACAGCCACCGCTACATATCCGACGTTTCGGAGCCTGTAGTCCTCCCTTACTTGCAGGACCTGCCAGCGGCCACGTTTCAACAGGACAATGCGCGCCCGCACGTGGCACACATCGTGCAACAATTCTTCATGGCCCACCAGGTGTCACTGCTGCCGTGGGCCTCCTGTTCTCCCGATATGTCGCCCATCGAACACGTCTGGTCGCTGATCGGCAATCGAGTGGCCCGGCAAGCACCACCCGCGGCCACGCCTGAGGAACTGTGGCAACGTGTGGAAGCAGCCTGGACCGACATACCCCAAGCCCACATCCAAAGCCTCTTTCGTTCGATGTCGTGGCGTGTAGCGGCCGTTATTGTCAGATATGGGGGCCACACGAACTATTGATGCCTGCGTGTTCCGCAAGTCGCACGGGCCTGTAAGCTCAATCGTTTCATCTTTGTATCTGTTGTTATGTGTCCCGTAAATCTGGCTTTGCTATCTCGCGTCCTTCTTGGTGTTGCATTTTGGGTGGCTAGCAGTGTATTTTATACTTTTGGCATTACACCCCTCCCCACGCCCGACAGGTGTCCTGGGTTCGGACATGCCTACAAAGAATTTGTTGAGCTGAATTTATAAACCCTGAAATTCTTTTGTGGAATTGTAGAATATAAACATTTTTATAAACAATTACATTAAATATCGCAATTAAGAAAATACGAAATTACGGAAACTTTATGTGACTGAAATAAATAACCTCTGGAGGCGTGGCCACGAAGAAGTCAAAACCGCAATTTTTATACGAATCCTTAAAATGTTCGTGGTTACTTCTCCGCTGGCCAGTTCTCCTACACCCGAGTTGTCATTTATGCAATTCATACATGCCCTGTAGCGTCGCAGCAACGGAAGGGTACCAATCTGCAGTGTACGAATTTGCCGGGTACCAGTTTGCCGGGTGTCAATTTGCCGGTTACGAGTTTGCCGTTTCCCGTGGTATAAGTATACCATCGGGATTAGAGGAAATGCTATCCCACACTCACCAATCCGCTTGGCCAGCGTGGTGAGTTATGCCCCCCCCCCCCCATCCCACCAAGGAATGGAAATATAAGAAGAGGAACTCGTGGATAAGGAAAATGACAAGAGTGGATGACATCATGATCAGAGTAAAATCTCTGAAATGGCAATGGGCTGTTGCCAAAAGAACGGACCCCCGATGGACAACCGAAATTTTAGATTGGATTCTGAGAGACAGAAAAAGACCACATGGGAGATGGATGACTGAAATTCGAAAGCATGCCGTAACATGGAGTAGACAGGCTCACGACAGACAGTTGTGGAAGAAACTTGGAGAGACTTTCATACAGCAATGGACTGATAATAATTGACAATGTTGATGATAATGATGATGATGAGATATATATGGTCTAATGAAGACATCGTAGTGACTGAAGTTGCAAGACACAAAGTTGAGGAGTATTTCTTGATACTTGTGAGCACTGACGGCACATTTTCTTCGAAAATATACTGCTGGATGATAAATGATGACGTAAAACCACTCCACACTTGAATTTTCAGCGAGTACAACGTGATCTTTTGGCACACTATTTTATGGAAAATCTTACACACCGTTTTGTACGACATATTCAGTTGCCGTGATATTTCTCCTGCACTGATAGAACCTGGTGTATTGCCCAATCCATGCTCCACGGTAGTACCGTCTCCGCCTCTTGGCGCATAATCGGTTTGAGCCCTCGTCCCACTGCTAAAGATCCGGTGTTTTCAAGCTGTTGATCTGTGGCTGAATTCTGCTGCACCTGATCAATGTCTTTGATTAACTGGCATCTGCACGCATTTTAGAATTTTCCAAAATAAAAATATTCATGGGAGGAATAAATTCTTCCATGTTTATTTTTATTGTTAAGAACTTCTTACATTTCCCAAGCGCAAGGTATGGTCCAAACACAAGTCAAACTTCTATTTCTCTCACTTGCTGTATTTTTCTTTTCTTTTTTTTTTTTTTTAAGTAGTAATTTTATAACTTGATCCAAAACTTTCAGTAAGATGTTTTTTCCCCAGTATTGTTTGTTCACAGCAGAAAGAAAAGGCGTGTAAGTAATTTAGTAGTGAAACAGAGGTCTATTGGTACCATTAAGTTTTTTCTTTATGTTAATAATATACACTTTCTTTTGTTTTTATGTTTCATTGATGTTGATGCGAATAACTGTATTAGCAAGCGTAATCAGCAGCCTTAAAAAATGTTTGTGGGGCTTAGCGGGAAGGGGGCGGGTTGCACTTTTTTTCTAGAATGAATTTCTTTTACTTATATTTCAATACTTTCGGAAAAAGTTTTAGGAAATTTAAAACTGGTGTTTGCTAAAGTAATGAATTAAAAAGAAAAATGGTGGTGTAATTTCATTTTGAGCTATGCGAATGTTTATTCCTCCTTTTTTTTTGGTCTCAAAAATCTTAGTTTTTTCCCGCTTCGAAAAACATCTGGTTTGTCGCAGGCGTCATTTCATGTGAAATAATTTTCTGGAGCATTTTCCCAGAGCTTTGTGTGGTCACTATGGACCCTTGACCTTTCGCAGACACCAACGGTCAGAAAATTCCTCAGGGTGAGCTCGTCAACGCACATCTTTGCAAGTTAAGGAAAATCTCGTCCAAGTTACAATTGCCAATATCGAGAAGTTATGGGTTTTAGTTCAATCGCACTGAGTATGTGAAGGCAGATTCCAAGAACATGATAGTACTTATCAAACGAGCTACAAATATTAGTTTTGTAAAAAAAAAAACTGCCCCGAAACTAATTCTTTAAACAGAATTAGTTTCGGGGCAGTTTTTAGAAATATGATAATTCCTGAAGAAGGGTCTGTATCGGAACGCGATTAAGATCCTTCCTATAAACACGAAAGAATGTGGAAAGGTCCCGTCCGTTCGTGTTTATATGAGTATTTCATCCCGTTGCATCGCCACATGACGACATTTCGTTAAAAAAACGGAAATAAAAATGAACACTCAGTGTACAACTTAAATAAAACACAACATGAAACAAATACTATAAACCAAGAAAAGGCGTGGGCGTGCAAATCCATAACAGAGAAAAATCTGATCTTGTAGGGTAGTTGACAAACGAAAATCAGGGAGCAGGCCTGCGCGATGAAGTAGAAACAAGAGGCGAATCTGTTCTCCACCGACACTTTCAGACACGGGTCGGCATTCAGTTCCTTAAAAGGACAGACTAGCCCTTTCCTCTGTAAAGCTCTGATGTGAAGGGGATAGGTTCATGTCCAAATTTCTGAAATTTACGGAAGCAGGGAGAGCCATCCTGGAGTGCGGAGAATCCTCTAGCCATCTTTACGTGTGTGATGAGCGCAGAAAACAGATAAATCCTAAGGTAACAGTTTTGGCCAGTTATGTGTGGCTCAACAAATCAGATGACCCATATTTGACTGGTCAATCAGCTTTTAAGAGGGCGCGGTAAATTTTACTTTGTGGCAGTTTGTACGGATTTAAAACATAGTTCAAAACTATATTATTACGGTTGCTATTATGGAGAGTAGGAAGGAAAAGAAACTACTTGGCGGATATCCGCCTCCAACACAAAAATACTAAGTTAAGATTTATAAGACTGACCGGACATATCCACTGCATGGCCGGAACGGTTTACTTTGCATTGGGAGGCGATGGATGTTGTAGCAACGAATAAAACTTAAGTATAGGCCAGCGAATTCGTATCCGTAAGCTACTCAAAAATACTGGACAACTATCCCGAACTGATGTTGTTGCTGAAGGCATTATGATGCCTTCCGGAACTGATGTTGTTGCTGAAGGCATTATGATGCCTTCTGCTTGAATGATGCCTCATTGCTAGGGTCACTTCTTTGCCCGACAAGCTAACCTCATCATCCAAACTGGAGGCCCTGTTATTCTTCCGACATATGTTTTCATTCCAGCCTGAAGAAAAGCAGGAAGAACTTTTATGTCTTGAGGAGAAGGTACCGGAAAGGTGACTTATGTGAAGATATAACTTGTTGTTACGGTTATGAAAACTATTCAAGATTGTTGGACTTTCCGGTGACTTTCTGCTCAAGGCATTAAAGTTCTTGTTTCCTGATTTACTTCAGGCTGGAGCGAAATCATATGGTGGAAAAGTAACAGGGCCGCCATTTTGGATGATGATGTTAGCTTGTCGGGCAAATAAGTGACCCTAACAATCAGGAAGATTCGCCTCTGTTTTTCCAGCTGGTCCTCTTGAATTTTGAGATGTTTCACCACGCAAACTTACCTAGGGAAGGGCGTCCAGCATCAAAACTCACCAAGATTCTCTCACTCAATAAAAACCAGCGTGAAAGCGTTTTCCTTAGGTTTCTAACTTGTTTTTTTCTCCTCTTCGCTGGCTGATAATTTCGTACTGTTATAATTTGAGTTATTTAACTGATTTCTTTGAGAAACACATGACTTAGGCAAACAAGAAATTGTGAACTACATTTTTATCTTAGACTACAGACCGTTTTGCTTCACGTTAATTCATAAACAACAAACAAACTACCTGGTAGATAGCCTTCGCGTAATGCAGATGACTAAGGGCTGTCTTCTGACTCTTCGTCTGAGTGGCCGTGGTTTGAGTCCCGGATGAGACATAGGTGGTTTCAGTGTATTACGGCAATCTCTCTCTCCCCTCTCTCGGACCAGTGCGCCTAAATCAGGGACGGGAGCCTTAAAGTTGCTCTCTAAGATCTTTAGTCCCCGAAACAATCAAAAACTGGTATAATGATGAATCTCTTACTGTACCTTGTAATGCCATGGGAAGATTTTCCTCATCTGTTTCTGAATCTAACAGACTTTTCCCTATTCCTGGGGAGTGGGGAACGATTGTGCAATCGGGAATTGCAGTTGTAAACTCCTTAAGAAATTCATGAGCTCTGTCAGAATCGAGCTTCAAACACAATCACGGTAGGGCAGCAAAATATTTGGTAACTTCTTTCGATGCAGATGTTATGCACATGGCTGTCCAATATTTAAGGACGAACATGAAATCTGACAACTACAGAGAGTCATGGGGATAAAAGAGTTAGCTAACATATTTGTTTGAGTGTGGTATGACGTACACAGACATTTTATGATGTGCAGCCAAATATGCCAATTTGCTGTGAGAGCGTGACAGGTGCTGAGAGTGTATATAGGTCGAGCCGTGCCTTATATGAGTTCATTCGGTTTTTCATATGTTTAAGCTAAGGAGTAAGATACTGAGTGTCTGGAGTAACAAAAGGATGTGTCGCACACATCTTATGAATGATGTTAACCGAAGCCTAAAAACTGATATGCTCGAAGATAGTCGAACTCTGACTAATACTGCCAGGGCGTCTGGAGTAGCACATAACATGGTGTCTTAAAAAAACATGGTGGCACATAACATGGTGTCCCAAAAATTGACATGCTCGAAAAAGCCGAACTCTGACTAATACCGCCAGGAAGTCTGGAGTAGCACATAACATGGTGTCTTTTAGTCAGCATTCAGGAGATACAGAACCGTTGCCAGATGTTTTTCTGCAGATCGACCCTTCTGTACGATCCAGCGAGAAGACCACTTCATAACCAAATGGCAAAACGAAGTCGGAAAAGTACTTCAATCCTGTTGGCTAATGGTCCTTATGCAAGCGCGGGTATGATAATTTCGTACTAAACCGTGTCAAAGCGTCTAAATGCAACAGAACTATATGTCCGGATACTCATAAGCTGTTTACCGTTGTCCAGGGGGCAACGTACCACTCACCATCAGTAGTATATGTCCTACGTTAACTGATCTTCGTAGCAATGCGCAATGAAAGCCGCATTGATCAAATTTCAAGCGGCAATTAATATGGAGAGATGATGCCAGGGACATCGTTGAACGGGACACACATGGCAGTTACAACGTCGTTGTGCGGGTCGTTATCATCGTCAATGGACGCACCGTACTACAAGTGATGACTCATGGGACTAAAATACTGCAATGATATGACTCTTCGCCACGTTCGTCCGTTCCGTGCTACTGTGAGCTCAGCTTTATTTTTATTGATGATAGCGCCTGTCTTCACCGCACAGAAGTCGCGGATTAAGTTTTGGGTAGTGATAATATCCGTCGGATGGTGAGACAGGCTCGCTCCTCTGATCTTAATCCAATCGGCCATGTATGAGGCACTCTTCTGAGATGCGTTGCGCAAAGGTATCCCCCACAAAGAAAGCATTGCTGCCCCGGTGGCACAGTTGTTTAAGCGATGGCTTGTGATCACTCGTCCGGAAGGGGTCCGGGTTCGAATCCCAATAAGGCATGGAGGTTGGATTTGCCTTACGGCACTGGCTCTGTCCCATTCCTTTAACCAGTAACCCAAAATTAGGGCCGGGTGACTGCTTATAGCCCATTGAGTTGCTCATGATGGTCGTTAAACTTTCAATCAGAAAAAAAGAAAGAAACAAACAAACCATTCCAACACTTATGAGGATTTTCCAGCAGGAGAGGGGCAATTTTACCCCAAGAACTCCAGACACAGGGTGCTAAGTATGACTCACCTGTGCTTATGTTCACCAATATGTGAGGACATCCTTACAGAGAATTTTGCATTGTTGTCTGTTTATGTAGTGCTGATGGAAGAACGTCACGAGATGACAGATGAGCCTGTTCCTCCTTCGTAACATGCTGTTTCGTTTTGATCTCTATCACATATAACCCATGATTTTTTATGTAGTTCGTTCCATCTTACTGTTGCTATTACTATTAATACCGTTTTGAGTTGTAAAACCGCTTTTTGTTTGGATTTTATATACTCCAAATGTATCTCGTTCTTACGTTTTTGTCAGCAGTGTGGATAGGCAACATCAGAAAATCAACAGGCATGTTCTACGCATGCAGGCTTTGATGAATAGACACCCCCACCCCCACCCCCAGGGACTGTCTGTCTTGCCTTCCGATGCACCTCCAGTAGCCACATTCTTTTTGAATCCTTTGACAGTGCAGCGATTGCTGAATTTCTTAAAGATATATATAGCACCTTGGTTCAAGAACTGGAGATGTATCTGTGATCTGAACAATAGTCACCGAAGATGTGTGTGTTCGTACAAACATTTGTGCCTGGTGGTGAGGTTTTGCCTCTGAAAGACACTTGCACTTAATAAGATGATTTGGATTCTTCGTGCTTGGGAGTAAATCAATCATGACGAGTGTAAAATATTTAGTTTTTTATTGTTATTTGTAGCCAATAGATGGCAACACAGAGCTGCGTCTCGGTTTTGCTCTCGTACTGTGGAGAGAGTTTGTTTGTCATTATTATGGTATCAGCGGTTATTAACTGTTGTGAGGTTCTTTTTGTTCGTTGTTCGAGTGTGAGGTGCTTATGGAAATAATAAATATGGTGACATTAAAAGAGCTCATAGAGCTAATATTTGATAATACAGTCCTCTTTAACTGAGTGTTTTTAGTGAGTGAACGTTCTTCATTTTTGGTCCGTTGAAGACAGAAATACCTTCGACCGTTTTACACGATGGCTGCTACATCAAATTTGGGTTCAGTGGTGTTAATTGGCAGGTCGTAATGAGATTGGAAGGTTCGTGATAAAAACAGTGAATGTTCGAGACTGAGTTTACCTTATAGTTTTAGAGCGCTTTTGCTGACATTCTAATTATGGAGGCATTAAAGATTAAAAAAACGTGTATTTACAGCATCGTTAACAAATCTTCGAGAGAAGATTGAATCGAGTGATTTTGAGCAATTGCACGGTGCTAGTCCGGAAGTGTTATTATATAAATCGAAATTAGACGCTATTGAGTCAAAGAAAGCAGCGGTTTCTGAGAGAATTTTTGAGTCCTCCACTCCGGAAGAAGTTTATGGATTTATAGCTGAAGCACAGGAGCTGCAGGAAATTATTGTTAATTTGTCTTTGATACGGCTGAGGAAAGTGTCTGGATCCATGCTTATGACAAATAATAACACGGCAAGTGAAAAATCAGTGCCGCTACACCTGCCGGAATTGTCAATTCCAATTTTTAGTGGTGGAGATGCCACTCAGTGGCTCTCTTTCCAAGATTTGTTTACGGCGTCTGTGTCATCGAATTATAATTTGTCTGGTTCACAGAAACTTCAGTATTTGAAAGGGTGTCTAAGAGCAGACGCTCTTAGTATCGCCCAATCATTGTCATTGTGTGATGCCAATTTCGAGGTTGCTTGGGATATGTTGAAAAAGAGATATTCTAATAAACGTGAGTTGTTTCGCTGCCAGCGGTCAACAGTGAGTCTAGAGCTCAGCTTTTAAATATTGTTGACAGCACTATTGAATGTGTTCGTGCTTTACAGAACCTTGAGTTGAAGTGTGACGGAGTTGTCGACACTCTGTTGCTGTTTATTGTGCAGAATAAGTTGGATATGACAACTCGTGGATGGTGGGAGAGAACCTTAGAAGCAGACAATATTCCTCAACTAAATCAGTTATTGGAGTTTATACAGAGGCATGTGCGTACGTTAAGAGGTGACAAGGTGATCTCTTATAAAAGGCCTGTTCAATCTAAGGTTTCATCGTTTGTTTCGGAAGTAAAGAGTAGGTGTTTATTTTGTAAATTGGATCACCATTTGAACAAGTGTAATAATTTCTTAAAGCTGACTGTTCAGAAGAGAGTAGAATTTGTGAAACACCAAAAATTATGCTTCAACTGTTTATTGCAGAATCATCTAGTGAACCGTTTCCGGAGCAAACATTCTTGCAGAATTTGTGCTCGGAATCATAATATCTTACTGTGCTTTCGTAATAATGAAGTTAAGCAATGTAATGAAGAGCCAGAGTTTAGGACACAAGTTATATCTCCAACTACTACAACTGTTGAGAGTAAAGAGCCCAAGCACTCCACTTTGGGAAAGGGACTCGAGTCAACATCATCGACGATTGCGTCGTGTGTTTCAGATTTTAATATGCGGCAACAACTTCTGCTATGCACAGCTGTCATTCGTGTTGAGGATGCGTCAGGGAATTATCAGTTATGTCGGGCGCTCCTAGATCCCGGTTCCCAGACAAATTTTATTTCAGAATCTTGTGCAAATAGACTTGGCCTGTGCAGAGAGAAAATACGAGGGGATATTTCATGTTTAGGTTCGTCAAGCTCGTATGCCAATGAAGTAACACAGATTAAGTTTAATCTGCATTACAAGACTACACCTACTTTTCCAACTTCAGCCTTTGTTCTCAGCAAAATTATTGGAGAACTGCCACACTCTCCACTTGATTCCTCTTCAGCAGAACAGTTTTCTGATGTGACTTTGGCTGATCCCAACTTTTACAAGCCTTCAACGATTGATATATTGCTACGAGTAGATATCTCTCTGCCCTTGTTGAAGGGAGATACCATAAAGGCAAAAGACAGTAAACCCTTTGTGGTACGTTCGGGACTGAGCTGGATCATTTCAGGTGAAGTGGCTACTTCTCGTGAGAAGTTATCTACAGTTCATGTAAACCACATTCAAGTAGATCTTAACGAGTGTGTATCTAATTTCTGGCAACTGGATTCCGTTCCTGTGGCTAGTCCTTTTACGAAGGCTGAACAAGCATGTGAAGATCATTTTCATGATAGGCATTCAAGAGACGAGAATGGGAGATACATTGTGATGCTTCCTTTTCACTTACCTTCCTCCCATATGGGCGATTCCAAACATTTAAATTCCTTAGGAAACTCACTCTCAAGGAAATCTGAGTTATACAGACAGTAATTACTCTTTTATGAGAGAATACGAAGACCTGGGCCATATGCAAAGAGTGCCAGAAAATGAGATTTATAAACAAGTGAGTTATTATCTTCCACATCATTATGTACTGAAGCCGTCGAGAGAGTCCGAGTTGTGCTTGATGTTTTGGCCAAGAGCACCTCGGGACTGTCGTTAAATGACCTCCTTATGGTGATTCCGAGAGTTCATCAAGAATTGTTCCACATTCTCTTGAGATTTAGAACTTTCAGAGTGGTTTTGTGTGCAGACGTGGAGAAGATGTTTAGACAAATAGTTGTGCACTAAGAGAACACTGACTGTCAGAGAATCCTATGGAGAGAAAATCCTGAAGAGCCTGTACAGACCTTTAGATTAAAACCAGTCACTTATGGCACAGCGTGTGCCCCATTCTTGGCAAGTAGATCATTGAAGCAATTGGCTTTGGATGAAGAGGCAGCTTTCCCACGAGCATCCAAGGTGGTTTTGCGAGATTTCTATGTTGATGATCTCCTTTCAGGAGCCAATTCACCGGTGGAAGCCTCTGAGCTTGCGCATGAGCTGCAAGAATTTTTCAAAAAGTGTGGTTTAACATTGCGTAAATGGACATCGAGTGCTGCATCTGTTTTAGACGCTATTCCTGATGAGTTCAAGGATTACAGTCACCCTGAGAATTGATTGTGACAAATCAATCAAGGTGCTTGGCATTGAGTGGTGTCCAACTAGGGGTACCTTCCAATTTTCTGTTGCTGTCAATGAGAAGTTGGAGAATCGCAAGCGAGTCATACTTTCAGAAATTGCCAAGATTTTTGATCCCTTGGGTTGGCTGTCATCAATAGTGATTAAGGCTAAGATTCTTCTTTAAGAGCTCTGGAGTTCTAATCTGAGTTGGGACGATGAGCTACCACAACAGTACAGGAACCGTTGGATCAAGTTCCAGTCACAACTCTGCTGTCTCAGAGATCTCAAGATTCCAAGATGTGTGATGACTCCAACTTCTGATTATTTTAAAATTCATGCCTTCTGTGATGCTTCTGATAAATCTTTCTGTGAAGTGGTTTACATTCGTTCAGTGGGTTTGTACTCCTCCGTGCACGTATCTATACTAGCTGCCAAGTCCAGAGTTGCTCATTTAAAGAAGCAATCGGCTCCTAGGCTGGAGCTTTGCTCTGCTCTGTTGTTAGCAAATCTGCTGGAATTTGTTCTTCCATGTCTCAACATTCCAATCAAGAAGGTTTTTGCATGGATCGATTCAATAGTTACGCTCGCTTGGGTTTTGTCGCAACCACAACGCTGGCTCCCTTTTGTAGCTAATCGAGTGGCAAGAATTGAGGAAGCGATTCGCTTTGTGGAGTGGAATCACATTGCTGGTACGAAGAACCCTGCTGACACTGTGCCACCAGAGGTATTTTAGCTTTGGAGTTGGTTCAGTGTGACACGTGGTTAAGAGGTCCAGATTGGCTACAGCAGCCTAGTGTTCAACGTTTTGATGGAGATGCACTTCAGGAGTTTTCGTTTTGTGAACTAAATTTGAGAGAAGAAAGGAAGAGTTATGTGAAGGCAGCCAGCCAAAGTACAGATCTGTCCTTTATTTTCAAGTTTTCGTGTTAGACCAGATTGTGCCGCGTGACAGCCTGATGTTTGCGGTTCACACAAAACTGTGCTACTTCGTTATCTAAAAAAACTTTGGCCATTTGAGTAGAGATGAGCTTCTGAAGGCCACTTGTGTAATCGTGAAGCTCGTCGAATCCTCCGAGTTCGCTGATGAGTTGGTATGCCTTCATGCTGGAAGAGCCATCAATCAAGTCAACAAGTAAAATTCTACCGTTGAATCGCTTTGTGGACTCTGAGGGTCGTTTGCCAGTTGGTGGAAGTCTTAGAAATGCCTCAGTTGCAGATAATGTTAAACACACAATACTTCTACCAAGAAGGCATCACATAACAGAATTAGTTGTGAAGTATTATCATTACACTCACCTCCACGCAAGCGCTCGACTTCAACTTGCTGTCATCCGACAAAATATTTGGATTCTCTGCGGCAGAGATGTCACGCGAAGATTTGTGCGCCGTTGTGGGACATGCTTTCGTCATTCTGTTACTCCAGTCACTCAGCTTATGGGTAACTTGCCCTTAAAGAGTGTAACTCCTTTTAGAAGAGTATTTCATGTGACGGGTCTAGATTTTGCTGTTCCCTTTCAATGCAGAGAAAGAGTGGGACGAGGAAAAAAGCTTTTCAAGGTTTACATTGCAGTCTTCGTGTGTTTCTCAACGAGAGGAATTCATCTGGAAATTGTTGGAAACCTTACTACTGACCCATTCATTGCAGCGCTTAAGAGATTTATTGCACGTCGAGGTAAGCCTAGTGAGATATTTAGTGACTGCGCCACGAATTTCGTTGGCGCAGATCGTGATTTGCGTCGTGTTCTTAAGCAAGTGCTCAATGCAACCGATGACAACAGTGTTGCTACCTTTTCCTCTTCCGAAGGCATCAAGTGGAATTTTAACCCTCCTTCAGCGCCTCATTTTGGGGGTCTTTGGGAGGCTGGAGTAAAGGCAATGAAGTTATACCTTAAACGGACAGTGGGCAATGCTTGTTGTTCTCTATAGGAGTTCTTCAGACTTTCAGCCCAAGTTGAGTCTTGTATTAATTGTAGGCCTCTGTGTCCCATTCTGAAGACCCTAATGATCTGGATGCCTTGACGCCAGGACACTTCTTGGTGGGAGCTCCCTTGATGGCTCTCCGTGAGTTAGATCTCACTGCAGTTCCGATTTATCGCCTTAAGAGGTGGGAATTGATCCAACGCTTAGTTCAGCAGTTTTGGAGAAGATGGAGGTTAGAATACCTTACAGAACTTCAACTTAGGCCTAAATAGTGCACTTCTAGACCGGACTTTACAGTGGGTGATCTTGAGCTGATAAAAAACGAACTGATGCCTACATTGCGTTGGAAACTTGCCAGAGTTAGAGAAACACATTCCGGCAGTGATGACAAGGTGCGAGTGGTGACTTATAACGAAGTGAATTTCTCCGTCATTTCTGTCCACGCCAGGATTCGAACCCGGATCCCCTCATTCCGGAATAAGTCACTCTACCAGTTGAGCTACGCGGACATTTTATTCTGATTCATATGTGCCTTTATGTCGTGTGCGTCCTTCTGGCAGGTACGTCACATCATCTCCCCCTCATTTTTATTTATTTATTTTTCGAAGTGCTGCTCTTATTTTTCCTATCTCGCAGTGTGGAAATAACATCACACCATTGCGAGATTGTGAACGGTCGGGTCATCCGGATAGTTCGGGCGCCATTATAACGAAGTAAATTTCTCCGTCATTTTTGGTCTACGCCGGGATTCGAACCCGAGGATCCCCTCATTCCGGAATAAGTCACTCTACCAGTTGAGCTACGCGGACATTTTATTCTGATTCCTATGTGCCTTTATGTCGTGTGCGTCCTTCTGGCAGGTACGTCACAGACTATTCGAACTCATTCCGGAATTCTCAAGAGACCCATAGTTAAACTGTGTCCTTTACCGTTAGATTGACTGTAAGTTATTCAAGAAATTCTATCAGAATTCAGAATAAACTCATGGACATGTTCAAGAAGCATGTTAGTAATGAAGACAGAAAACATTGTTTCAAGTGCCCAGATCTTTTTTCTTGAGGCAACTGTAAACTTTTCACACAATATTAGTAGTGGGTTGCATTTGCTGTAGCCACATGTTCACAGGTATGTATAGATTATATATTTATAATTGTAATTTTCAGCCAATTGTGTTCAATTTATAATGTTGAAGGTGATTGTACTACTTTATGTGTTGAAAGCTTGAGCTTTCAAGGTGGTAGTAATGTAAGCTATTTAGTTTTTTTATTGTTATTTGTTGCCAATAGATCGCAACACAGAGCTGCGTCTCGTTTTTGCTCTCGTGCTGTGGAGAGAGTTTGTTTGTTATTATTATGGTATCAGCGGTTGTTAACGGTTGTGAGGTACGTTTTGTTCGTCGTTCGAGTGAGAGGTGCTTACGGAAATGTATAGAGTGAGCGATCAATAAGTATGGTGACATTAAAAGAGCTCATAGAGCTAATATTTGATAATGCAGCCCTCTTTAACTGAGTGTTTTTAGTGAGTGAACATTCTTCAACAAGCTCCATACATACTGTATCTTCATATAAGCAATTCACCTATGCATAAAATCCTTAGATATAAATTCCCCGGTTTATAATATATCTCTTCTCTTAGAATCCATTAAAGTTTTATCAAAATCAAGATGTAGCAATAAAAT
Organism: Macrothele yani; assembly: GCA_039090855.1. Taxonomy (NCBI): domain Eukaryota; kingdom Metazoa; phylum Arthropoda; class Arachnida; order Araneae; family Macrothelidae; genus Macrothele; species Macrothele yani. Next base: position 75,010,178 of record CM077007.1, on the reverse strand, counting down.
TCTCGTCCCTTTCTTTTACAGTTCCTTGAAGCTGGTGTACATATTTTCCGTGAATCCATACCTGGGGCCATTGCAGATCTGCCTTGGAAGGATGGTCATCGACATCATCAAGTTCTTCTTTGTCTACACACTGGTTCTGTTTGCCTTTGCATGTGGAATGAATCAGTTGCTGTGGTACTATGCAGAAATGGAAAGGCAGGTCTGCTTCGGTGAAAAGAATGGGCAAGATGCAAAGCCTGACCACTCCGCATGTCTTACGTGGAGGAGGTTTTCGAAGTAAGAAGCTAATCTGTAATAATCATTTGTAGCAGTAACATCATCCCCATCACCACCATCATTATCTACAACAATAACATCTGTATTTTCTACGAATCCAATCCTACCGCTGTCACTCTCATTCTTAATTCAAAAGCATCACAATATGGACATGTCGAGTACCACTACGTCCTGGATTCTAGACGTTAAGTATTGTTAGTTTAGAAATGAAGTACAGTTTACGGTATTATGTCTTTATGTACCCTAGTTTAAATTATTAGCGGATGAACGTGAACTACTTTCAGATCTGCAAAATTTCTGCAGATAAATCCAGATTTTCGATTATTTTGGTAGGTCACAAGATTTCTGAATATTATTATCCAGTGGTTATGCTGTGTTAATGTTAGGCATCTGTTGCACTCTTTCATTTTTCTTTGAGTGCGGTTATTCTGACTTTCACAGTCTTATGTCCAAAATAGACTTCTGAAGGCAAGTAATTTCTGTGTGTTTCTTTGGGAAGTTGTGCTGCTGTGCGTAATCTATACTACATGACGTCAGCCGCCTCCCGCATATGTGCTGCAGTCTTTCTGCGTTGTCTACGTGCATCATGGAAAGCTCTTTTGCACAAAGTATTTCCTCTAGTTTTTGATTTGACTCACTCAGTCTTGAATCGCCATTATGAATCCAGTGGTTTCCTCTGTATGTATTCATATGCAAAGAGTTTTTTGTCAAGATCTTCCTTAACCAAATGTTTTAGATTACCATGAATATTCTTCTACTTCTACCTTTGTATTTGGTCTTTTGCAGATGGGTCCTCCCCCTTCATTATTTGCTTTAATCAACGTTAAAAGAAGCTTAATTCGTGTATGAGTCAAATAAAACAACACCTGCCGTTTCTACACGATATGATAAAAGTCGATGATGGTGACATTAAAAACTTTAATTAAAAAGTTAAAAGTTAAAATACATATGTATTTTAACTTACACGATATGATAAAAGTCGATGATGGTGACATTAAAAACTTTAATTAAAAAGTTAATAGTTAAAATACGTATGTATTTCAACTTTAAACTTTTTAATTAAAGTTTTTAATGTCACCATCATCGACTTTTATCATATCGTGTAGAAACGGCAGGTGTTGTTTTATTTGCGTAAATCAATTTTGTGCAATGCTTGATGTGTCAAACTGCTGCTCTTCAGTTTCTCACGTGACATTTTGTTTTTTTAGTGACACGTACATTCAGTTTCTCACGTGATATTTTGTCAAAATGTCACGTGAGAAACTGAAGTCTTTCTATTCAATTAACCTTTCTCATTCAATTAATTCTATTAATCTATTATTTTATTCCATTAATCTTTCATTAATCTTCCATTAATCTTTTCTTATTCCATTAATCTTTCTTTCATTTATCTTTTCTCTTTTTTATTTTCCATTCCATTAATTTTGTCAGTGTACTGTATTAATGGCATTAAGTATTTTATTTTCACCGCCTAATGAGAAGTCCCCCGATAAAGGAATATGTAGCTGTGGAAAGAACAAGAATTAATATTGAACCTGTATTTCGCTCTTTGTAACCAAATTCCAGTTCCAGGAAAATGTGTCAAAAGATTAAGTATAGTATGCATTAAATCATGCATGGAATTATGTAATAGGTTTTCAGGGTTATATGTTCTTCTGAAGACAGTCTGTGTCAAAAAAAGAGTTACTTTTAAGTTGAACTTCTTTTCTATTACTTTAAGTTATCTCACGGTTAAGAAAAATCACTTCGTTCTCTGACAAAACTTCTGCAATGTAATTGGACGGGAAATACCCATATCTGTTTTTACAGTGTCAGGCGCGGAACATTTAGCGAAGTGTGTGTGCAGTTCTTCATAAGACTTTTTTACTCAACCCATTTCTGATGTGAGTCACCTGTCTTCTCTTTCATATTATTATTACATGGTCCACTAACTTCACTTTGTAAAAGGGAAACGGGAGCATTTTCTGGCATACCGTTGCCTTAAAAACAAATGATAATTCTTAGATTTCTCAAAATACCCATTAATATTTATAAAAAAGTATGGGATGCTCTTCGACTTTCCTGGTGCACAAATTTATCGATTGATTTGTTATTTACACAGCGAAATCCAGAACTTTCGTTCTTTAAAACTGAAGAATTCATTAATGCCCACTCTTACTTAGTAGCAGTCAGTACTTCATCGGCTGTGGTATTTACAGCTAGAAGAAAATTTGTACTTTCCATGGAAGGTTTTTAAGATTTATTAATACATGGGTAATATTTGTAAATTATCGTTCAAACCAACAGCGAGTAAATATTCGAAGTGTCTCACTGAGCTTTTCGAATTCAGTTAACTACCTAAATCTCGTAAAACATCACGTTGCACAAAACGCAGAAAGTTGTGCATTTCATTAGAAACAAGAAAATAAATGCTCACAAAGTGCTTATCTAATAATTAGTAGATCCGATCGAAAAAATTCAAACTAGTTTTCCAGAAAATTACCACTTCCAATTAGAAAACTAACTCATCACAGATCATGTAAATGTAAGATATCGGGTGTGAATACATCTACATAAATTTCAATTTCCAAAATGGCAGTAGCGAAGTTAGCGCACAGTTACCTGGATAAGTTAACAAAATCATGCAATGCATTGATTATGATGCGCTTTCCAACATAACAGAAATCATAGGAAAACGCCTTGGGTTTGAGGGGACTAGATTATGGTATTGCGTTTGAGGTTCACATATATCTCTTTGTGCCCGTGTTACCTATTTCTATTATCAAGAGCTAACACACGTAAGTCCTTATATAATTAAAAATCCTATCTAAATCGGACAATTTTCACGGAAGTTATGGCGCGAAAATAATGGCTAACGAATCTCACGCATGCGCACTGCCCGCATTGTTGACAAAAAAACATTTTTGGCGGAACTGCTTCCAAAGTCGTTACGGAACAACGTATTGTATTTCGTCGCAATCGAAGCATTTTTACGCAAGTTTTCACGCAGAAGGGCAGTAGAAAGATTCGTTAACATCTGTTGCGTAAAACTTCTGCGCTGCGACGTGGGTAAAGCATCTGCTGGTCTTAAGTCTTTAAGAAAACGTGATGCTTCTCGTATGTTATAAGTAACCTAACACAGTTTTGAGCCATTTTAAGTAAGAATTGTTACCGAATATACCCAAACACCACAAATTGTGAGCGTCAAAATCAAAAATTGTGAGCGTCAAAATCGAGTAATTTTAAGTGACAATGCAGCAGGACGGAAGTACATACTCCGTTTCTAAACCTTAAAATATTAGGGGTACAAATACGTTTTAAAGCGTTTTTTGTGCGACGTATTCCGCTAATTTACATATCCGACATTCCACGGCGTTGTTGTCAATGGGACACAACACAGAAGTTTGCCCAACAGTCAACGCACTTGCAAATCGGAAGGTGATAGATGGCACGCGATACTGCATTTATTTGGCACTGCATTCGTTGCGAATTTCATCAAGGAAAAACTGCTGCAAAAGCTTGTGCATCGATCTATTCTGTTCTTGGGGAGAATATTGTATCAAAAAGCACAGACGGTTTAAAGCAGGTGATTTTGATGTTAGCGATCGAGAACGTAGCGGCACCCCGCAGAAGGTTGCACATGAGGAACTGCAAGCATCGCTGGATGAAGATTCGTCCCAAACGCAAAACGAACTAGCTGAACAACTGGGAGTAACTCAACAAACCATCTCCAATTGTTTACGCGCAATGGGAAAGATTCACAAGGAAGGGAAATGGCTGCCGCATGACCTGAGCCAGAGGAACAAGGAGCGTGTAATGAAGTGTGTGAATGTGTTGAATAAAGAAAACAGAAAGTCTTTCCTGTGGAAAATTTTTACAGTTGAGGGATAGTGGATATGGTACGACAATCCCAAACGCAAAAAACACTGGGAAACCTAGTGTTTTAAAAAAATCCCAGTGAAGCAACGACTTCGACACCGAAATGCAATATTCACTCTAAGAAAGTTCTGTTGTGCATCTGGTAGATTATGAAGGGTGTGCTCTATTATAAACTATTGTAAAAGGGTCAAACTGTTACTGCTGATCGCTACAAGCAACAATTGCTGCGGTTGAGCCAGGAAATCTGTCGGAAACGTCTGTTCACAGGCGAAGCATTGCGTTCCGTGAATTTACTGCATGACAACGCTAGGCCGCATGTTGCGAAATCTGTCAAGGAAACGTTATTGACGCTTAGCTGGGATGTTCTGGATCACCCGGCGTATAGTGCAGACATAGTCCCTTCAGACTATCACTTGTTCAGATCGATTCAATATAGTTTGTCTGCTGTACGGTTCCGGACATGTGACGAAGTGCAAAAATGGGTAACGACTTCATCGCGTCACACGACGAAGTATTCTTCATTTCTGGAATCCGTCAGCTGCCCGACTGATGGCGGAATGCGATAGATAATGACTGCGCATATTTTGGTTCGAAGAGGTATTATCGTCCTCTCTCAAATTACATGTTGCATTGTCTTAAGACGCTTTAAACCTTATTTGTAACCTAATATGTTGTATCGACTAATGATTCGATTTTGACAATTTCTTTGCACTTCACTCCGTGGTTTCCCACAAAGGCATACTGAACTGTATCGAAATAAAGCTATTTATACGTGAGGTATCATGCGCGCAGGCAAACCCTCCTCCCTACACTGACTATTGGTTTGTTCAGTATACCTCCGGTACAACATACTAAAGTTTCGTCGCAATAGAAGCATTTTTACTCAAGTTATGAGGATAATGGCTGTGGAATAAATCTCGCTCCTGTGCCCTGACCTTTGACCCCATTTCGATGATATTTCAACAGAACCGGTTCAGTATACCTCCGGAACAACATGATATAGTTTCGTCGCAATCGAAGCATTTTTACGTAAGTTAGCATATTTATGTCAATCATGTTGTTCCAGAGGTATACTGAACCGGTTCTGTTGAATATCATCGAAATGGAGTCAAAGGTCAGGGCACAAGAGCAAGATTTATTGCACAGCCATTATCCTCATAACTCGACTAACAAGTTAGTAAAATCCTACAATGCACTAATTATGATACGCTTTCCAACATACCAGAAATCATTACTCAAGTTATTACTCAAGTTATGAGGATAATGGCTGTGGAATAAACCTCGCTCCTGTCCCCATTTCGATTATATTAAGCACAACCGGTTCATTAAACCTCCGGAAAAACACGATAAAGTTTTGTCGCAATGGAATGGATCTCGTCCTATGTCCTGACCTTTGACCCCATTTCGCCCATTTTAAATAGGGTTCGCCCGCAGGTTGTCCCATACCACATACTAAACTTTCATCAAAATCGAACCATTTTTAAGCGAGTTATCGTGCGGACAGGGAGACAGACAGACAGACAACGGACAAAGCTGGAGCATATAAGTTCCTTCAACCTACCGTTGAAAAGCGTAAAAAATGCTTCTATTGCGACAAAACTTTAGTATGTTGTTCCGGATTTATACTAAACAAATCAATAGGCAGGGTAGGTAGGACATGCTAAAGTTTTGTCTGCGCGCAGGATAACTCATGTAGAAAGTGCTTGATTTCGATACAGTTCAGTATGCTTTTGTGAGGAATCACAGAACGAAGTGCAAAGAAGCGGGCAAAGTCGAATCATTAGTCAGTACAATATATTTTAAGGTTTAGAAACGAAGTACATATTTCTGTTCTCCTGCATTGTCACTTAATTAAAATTATTCGATTTTGACGCTCACAATTTTTCGATTTTGACGTTCGAAATTTGTGGTATTTGGGTATATTCGGTAACAATTCCTACTTAAAATGGCTGAAACTGTCTTAGGTTACCCATAACATAAGAGAAGCATTACATTTCCTTAAAGCATTAAGACCAGCAGATGTTTCACCTACGACGCATCACAAATGTTTTACGAAACAGATGTTAATGAATTTTCTACTGCCCTTCTGCGTGGTAACCTGCGTAAAAATGCTTCGATTGCGACGAAATACAATACGTTGTTCCGTAACGACTTAGGAATCAGTTCTTCCAAAAATGTTTTTTGTCAGCAACTGCGGACAGTGCGCATACGTGAGATTCGTTAGCCATTATTTTCGTGCCATAACTTCCGTGAAAATTGCCCGATTTAGATGGGATTTTTAATTATATAAGGACTTATGTGTGGTAGCTCTTGATAATAGAAATAGGTAACACGGGCACAAAGAGATTTAATTTTGGTATGTGTGAACCTCAAACGTTATACCATAGTTTAGTCCCTCAAAACCAAGGCATTTTCCTATGGTTTCTGTTATGTTGGAAAGCGTATCATAATCAATGCATTGCATGAGTTTATTAACTTGTTTCCTTCCGTCTGAGGCGACAACTCCGTGCAGTTTCTTTGGCTGCAGCAGAGAACGTTTTCTCTTTCCCTGTTGCTCTTACCGCACGAAGTCTGCTGGTGGAATTCTAGTGGAATTAGCCATTGATGTTTTCCATTGAATGCGAGGAGACTTCTACTTGCCAGCAGTAAACAGCTTTCATGATTAGCTTTCGTTTAAATTCTTGTTCACTATCACTGGCTTCAGCTTAAAGAAAACTATTTTTTCCTAATTTTTTGTAGCACCCTTCAAAGAAATTCTTGCATCTTTGTTCAGACGAATAATTAAGAAAGATCAGCAGAAATCTGCAGCTCTACATTCACGAATAAATAACCGTCTTTCCAATGCGATGACTACGTGATAGAATTTGTTTGCAGAATACTATCTGCCAAATTGTAAGGGCAGCATACTCATATTTTTAAAGCTGTTTCATTTAGATTTTGGAAGAACCCTTGTAAAAATTCTGCAAAGATTCAGGAAAGAATAAGATTACTACAAAGATTCAAGAAAGAATAAGATTACTACAAAGTATCAAGAAAGAATCTTTGAATCTTTGTAGTAATCTCTGAAGTAGCAATATTCATGGGGAATTTGCATCATTAAAACACTTTTTCGAAGAAAAATGGCAGCTGCTCTTACAAAACGCCGACATTGCTTTACGAGTTTACGAGTGTTTTTTCACACTTCTATTTTTTATGTGATTTATTATGATTCTATGTTGAGCAAATATTGCTGAGCTGCTTGAAATGTGATTTAAGGAGTGAATGAAAAACTGAATGAAAGGAACTAAATCTTTATCTTTTCCTTGAGAAACCGGATATTTGTGAGATATATCAAAGAAGTTACTGCACTTCTGACTTCATAATTGAAAGTACTGAATCCCAGAGCTTCGTGTATTTCTAAAACAAATTTCGGTAATTTTCAGATATGTGATGTTTTACGTAGGTTTTCCAGAAAGCAATGCCCGTTTGCGCATAGAGAGCGTGCGAGGCGATTGACGCCACACGGTCAAGGTCGCCCATCCTCAGTCAGACGTCGTGAGGGTCGTGGCAATTTCGTGTTAATCCAGTGATTGTAACCGTTGTTGTGCTTGTTTGAAATGGCGAAGCCAATTAAAAATCCCGTGGGGAACGAGGTGCGTTCTGTGATTCGCATTTTGAATGCTGAAAACGTTTGTCCGAAGGACATTCATCTTCGGATTACGGCTGTTTACCGTGAAAGGGTGATGGACGAATCATCGGTACGGTGTGGCCGTGGGTTCGGGTGTTTAACGCGGGGAGAGTAGCATAGCGTGTGTGATGACCAGCGCTCCGGCGGCCGCCCGTCACTCGTTACAGCGGATCTCAAGGAACGTGATGATGTCATCAGACATGAGCGTCGCATCAAACTCGATGAATTACATGCCCGTTTCCGGGAAGTTTCTCGCGCACTGCTCCATGAAATCGTAACGGCACACCTTGGCTATTTGAATATTTGCACGAGGTGGGTACCACAAATGTTGATTGATGACCACAAAAGGAACCGTATAGGTGCAGCTTTGAGTGTTTTGACTCTTTACGCACAAACGGGCGACGAATTTCTTGACCACATAGTTGCAGGAGATGAAAAGTAGGGATTTCACGCCGAAGAACGAAGACCAGTTGCTTGAGTGGCACCAATACCGGTCCCCGACGAAACCACGCAAGTGCAAGCAAACGCTTTCGGTAAAGAAGGTCAAGGCTACAGTGTTTTGTGACCGCACAGGTCTCTTGCTGGTTGAGTTCATGCCCCGAGACACAACCATCAACGCCGACGCATATTGTGGAAACTGCAGAGGCTGCATAGGGCCATCAAGACAAGCTCCCCGTCATGCTGTCTAAGGGTGTAGTGTTTCTCCACGATAATGCGAGACCTAACGTGGCATGTCAGAACCAACACCTCCTTCAGGGTTTCAAATGGGAGGTTCTGGATCATTCGCCTTATAGACCGGACTTGGTTCCCAGTGATTACCGTTTGTTCACCAAACTGAAGGACTTTTTGGGAGCACGGAGCTTCGCTAGTGACTATGGACTGGAGGCAGAGGTATATGATGAAGGTATTCAAAAACTGGCCCCAAGATATGTCAAGTACCTAAACACCGCTGGTGATTATGTAAAAAAACAAGTGATTATATAGTATTAGTGAAATTACGAAAACTCCGACAACGTGGTTTCTTTTGTTTTAATTTCATAATGGATTTTACTTTCTGGACGACCCTCGTAGAAGCGCGAGTCAAAAAAGGAAAAGAGGAAAATATTATTAAAATACTTCTGCAATTAGTTCTACTTGCCTCAAAATGGTGGTGATCAGTTCCACGTATCACACCTGTATTACACTGTATGTTCATTGAAAAGTGCTGCAATTTAAAAAAATAATCATCAGTAAACTTTCCAGGAGATGAGCATTTTAAGATCACAAATTCCTGAGATTTTGTTTTCAAAATGAAATGCATGGGAGTTGGCCAGTTATAAGTTAACATGGACAAATCGCAGAAGTGATCCCCTAACATTAGAAATAACTTCGGAAAAAGATAGTAGCCCAACGGAGCAGTTGAAAAAAGTATAGGATTCACAACATCATTTCATTTGCTCTGTCTAATTTCAATAGCCAGCTGTTACAGAACATTGACTGTTCACCAACTTTCTTCAGTGTTTGATTTGGCCTCGATAGGTAAATTAATAAAGTAAAATGTTTTCAGATGGTATCACCAAAGATTTTGTGCCAGGTGATATGATCATTTAAGGTTCTTCGAAAGTGGATTGAAGGAAAACACAATAGGTGTACTTAAAACAAAGTCTTCGGAGTCATTGTTTTTCCCTCGAGTAACTGCAACTCACAGCAGCATAGATGATTCATCGCCATTGTAAACTCGTAGTACAGTAGAAGATTAATTGCAGCTTATACACATAGCACATAATACTGTAGTTACATGTTCATAGACGGAGAAAGCATTAGCATGAACGAAGTCCCTAATCAGAATGGGCATTAAGTTTCGTGGTTCCTGTACAAATACCAAAATTACCATAACCTGGCTAATTGTCCAGAAAAGAAAAACTCATGGGAAAGTGTAAATATCTTTGTATGAAGAGCATAACGAGATGCAACCAAAATTTACGTAAGTGAAAAGTCCACAAAAGTGGAAGGTTAGAAAGGCAGTATACATCAAAGTGGCTTTTGGTATGCGTCCTCTTACCCAAAGAAATTTGTCCGCACTCTTCTTAGCATTATGTATGTCCTTCCAATATCTTCTTATAGCCCAGTAAATAAAGGACTTGACCCGGAACAAATTAGCTAAAAGCTGAATTTTTGCAGGTTGGTAGAACTCGTTGGGCTTAGCATTTTCACAAAAGTCCTCACCCCTCCCCCGCTTACTCCCCCTCCCACACTCCCCAAAAGGAGGGAAATTAGGTCTAATACTAATCCACTCGTAACTCCCGAAATAACTGGCGTACAGCGATAATTGTTGTTTTTATTTATTCCTTTTAATATTATCTATAAATTTTGCTCTATTTATTTTTATTATATCTCCTATAGTTTTGCTGCAATTTTCGAAAACCCAAAAAATAGTACCTTTTTTTCTCGACATTTTACCGATTAATTGCAATTACCGCTTCATAGAGCCAAAATTGCCGAAAAGGGCTCCGAATAAAAGTTGTAGCAAATTTTATAACCTTTACAACGATGTATTATTTGTCTTAATATACTTTATAGTTTGCCTCCTATTGTACCGAAACTGCGAATGCATTGTAACCCTAAAATGACAAAACATCGGGTAAAACATGCAATAATTTTGCGGGTAGTATAATTTTCAACGATAGGCTAAAATATGGAAAGGAAAACTCAGCTTCGCACCCGCAAAAAAGGTGCCGACTCTTGCTTGTATGCTTCACACCGAACCCCCTACCCCACGGAGGGTTTGGGACTAATGATTATTATGCGCAAACACATTGCTGAATTGAAATATGACAATGCCATTTTTTTCCTTTATACATTTGTTATGAAGTATGAATTTAGTTCTATGGACTGCTGCTGTTTCTACACTTTCAAAATACTTAAAAAAAACACTCACACATTTTCATTTTCAAATTTTCTAAATGAACTGAGATTAAAATTGCACAAAACTGTAATTAAAAAAAGAAAAGGCTGCAAAAAAAAGCAGTGATGATCAACTTTATAACTTTTAAAATAATATACATTTTGTCTTACATTGGCTTTTGTGGTTCCGAATATCGCACAGTTGTGGCAGAATTATGATAAGTGTCGTCGCTCATGTCAGATTGGTTGTACATGACAGTCCACTGCAACGTCCACACATAGGAGAGCTTAAGAATCCGGCTTTTCGCAAACTGCAGGAAATCCCACATTCTTTCTTACAGTTGCATGAAATTAGACATGAAAGCTCATCTGGTGCCCCTGGTAAAGTAGTCGTAATTGTCTTTAGTCTTCCACTCTCTAACTTCAACCCCAGTTGGTGGGGTCAAGTTTGTTCCCTGACCATTTTTGAACTTGACGGTAGACAAACAAAGAATGCTGTCGAGCTGCTGCTAGTGTAGGTGGAAATATTTCTCAAGTCAAAGTTTGATCTCAGTGATAGTTTCGCAATTGATATTTTGTAATAAAATTATCTGGCATCATCTAAATTGTCGTGTTTCCTCAAACTATATAAATCCAAATGGAAGCTTTCTCCATTTGGAAGATTTCTTCTTTTGAAGCATTAATGCGGTTGAAAATCGTTGCTTGCGACTGAGCCTCCTGAGAATTTTTTATTAGGTTAACTTCCTTTTGTTTCCCAAGTCCGTAAAGTGCGGACGTTGTATCACATCCTGTAATGGCATGCGTGAATAACAGGCATTTGTGTACATGGCTGTAAATAGATATCAGTTTTTTCAATGCTGTAAAATATTGGAGGATTGCAGTAGCGCCCGGTTTAAGAAAGAACAAAGATTTTGTTTCTTCTAGCGCCAGCACAATTAATAAGACAATAAGGTCTGCATCCGTACCTACAGTGACTACAGTAGGGTTTAGTTTCGACATTTCTACAGAGGTTTGAAATATATCTACATCAGCATCGTTATTAGCCATGAGAACCCTGATATTAATGGCATAGAGGAATTTCTCTTTTAATGCTGCAATCATTCTTTTCTTATTGTGGGGATTAGATAGAAAATCAGTCTGCGCTGGAGCGCACTTCATGTTATTGGTAAATATAATGTTTGCTGACGTCCTTTTAGCAGATCTTGTTTGTTCTTCCTGATTTGTTGTTGGCGTTTCAGGTTATCCACCAAAAACAACGTAGCAATTTGTACCATAATGAGAAAGTACATGATATATACATAATTTTTGCACAATTTGATCATATGTTGTGCGTTTAGGCCAAATAACTGAATGAAGGAGATAACCACCATCTATTATAACTATTATATATAATAGCTGCATCAGTAGGTATATTCTCCTGTTCAAAAATACCGCCAACGAAAGATTTAGTTATGGAGGATTTCGTAGCTTTTCTCAGTGACACTTCGTCAAATAAAGCTGGTGGACGAGATACTAAAGTTCATAGCTGAAGTATGATTTCAATTTCAAAGGACTGTCGCAAACACAAATAACTCTGTTGAACAGTTGGTGTGCCTTTATTGACTCCAGCCTCTTCGAGCCTTTGAAACAGCCGCAAAGCCACTTAGCCACAGACCATTCAATAGAAACAATATCTTTACAGATGCTTGCGTACTATCTGTCATCTTTATGTTACTGGTCTTGAAATGTTGTGTCCTGTAAGCCGAATAACATTTTCTCAGGATATTACAGTTTATTTGCGAATAATCCCGGATGTGCTGCGTCTTTTTTGTAAACATGTCTGCAAATATTTGCAGCATTTTGGGAACAACATTTAATAAATTCTCCTTGATATCTTTTGTATTTGGATATTTGCTACTGTTGTAAATCCTTTTCTGTATGTCCTCTCTAATAATTTCTGCTGCTGCTTCAACAACTCTTCTTCATTCACAAATTTATCTTTCTTCCTCTCATTGTACCATTGATCAGTCACAATTTATGATCAACATCTGTCATACATACAATATTCTTCTTCCCAGAAATGTTTGTACCGCCTTGGTGGCGCAGTGGTCTACGCGCTGGCTTATGACCATTCGTCCGAGTAGGGTCCGGGTTCGAATACCGGTGAGGACTTTCTCGATCCTTTCGTTCCTTCAATTACCTTTTTCTTCCCACCATGCTTGCTCTTGATGTCTCCTTCGCTCCACATAGTTACGAATATACCTTCCTATTTTTCCCTAAAAATAGATCAACTTTTGTTCCGCCACCTCGGTTTCCTTCTGTCTATCAGGAGTTCGTACGGATATGGCGCAGCCTTCCACAATCCCATATTTCTCCTTCCTCGCTTACTGAACTCCTTCCCGAGCCCTTTTTTGCTCCTCCGTCATCCATCCTCCATCCCTGTCCTTCTTCTGTTTCTCCACTTGATTATCCGCAGGAATTTTCATTGTCTCCCATCTAGGTATGTCTGATCTTCCCTGGCGTCCATTCTCCCAGATTTTCCGTCTTTCCCCAGACCCTTGCATCTCAAGCTGAGTTTGTTCTTCTTCGCTCCACACTTTATCAGCTTTTCCCTTTCCTTGTTTCCCCCTCTGGTCTTATAGTGTGCGTCTCTATCTCTCTCTTATCCCGTTTTCTTTTGTTTACTCTCTCCAACTCACCCATCTCGTGCATTCCATCATTTCCGGTATTCTCTTCCGTCACTTTCTCCTTAACGTCTCCCCGCTGTAGTTACGTTATCTCCTTCCTGATACAATCCGTACAGCGTGGCTTGCGGTTCGTTACTCCCTTTCCCCTCCAGTTGCATGTGATGTTCATTGGAGGTTTCTTCATAAATGTCTACCCAACACTACCAGCCTCTACATTTCTGCATTTTCCTTTCGATCTTTGCCCATTCTGCCGACACGTTAGAAATCTCTTTCACATCTATACTGGTGTGCAAAAATTAAGGACGAAGAAGAGAAATTAGCATAACAGCGGAACGAGCAGGCAGAACGGATCGAAAGACCACTCAGGAGATAGACTAGGGTCCGGTACGGTAGGGCATGCGCATATATGCAGCATGATGTAGGGGTGGGGGAGTGCCGGAAGGGTATAAAGCACACGGGCGGCGTACGCTCAGCAATTCGGCGAAAGCTATTGTGCGGTGTACATCGGTTTGAACGACGTCCAGTTGCTGCCACCGTGTGATATGGCCAACAGGTAATCCAGTAGACGACATCTGGATGACTTTACACGAGGTCGCGTCATTGGGAAGTTGGAAGAAGGTCGAAGTGTGACTAGTGTGGCCGAGGAGTTCGGGATCGCTCACAGCATCGTTTCACGAGCTTGGAGAGCATTTCAAGCGACAGAAACAGCTGTCCGAGAGTTTAGCAGTGGTCCTCCACGAGCAACCACGGCGCTGGACGACCGGTATATTGTCCTACAGGCGAGAAGAGACAGACGGCAGACAGCGGGAGAAATCGTAAGGCACATGCAACAGACAACTGGGCGTCCGTTATAGCGTTTTACCGTGGCCAGGAGGCTGCCCAAAGGAGGTGGTCTATTTGCACGACGACCAGTACGGTGTGTGCCATTAACGCCTGCTCATCGGAGACGGCAGTTTCTGTGGTGCCAGGAACACAAGAACTGGACACATCAGCAATGGGGTCGAGTTCTCTTTACGGATGAGAGCCGATTTAGTCTGACGAGTGATTCTGGACGTATACACATCTGGAGAGAGCAGGGAACACGCAATCACACCTCCAACATCATCAAAAGGGACCGGTTTGGAGGTGGCGGAGTTCTCATTTGGGGCGGTATCAGGTTTGCTAGCCGTACTGACCTCCACATATTCCAAGGAGGTTCAGTCACTGATGTCCGCTATTGTACCGAGGTTCTCCTGCCTAACGTGCGCCTGTTTAGAGGTGCTGTGGGTCCTGAGTTCCCCTTCATTGACGACAACGCTACACCTCATTGTACAGTGGCTGTCGCAGACCTGTTGGAGAGTGAAGATATTCAACGCATGAATTGGCCCGCAAGATCCACGGACGTAAATGCAATCGAGCACGTGTGGGACCTTCTCGGGTGATGCTTGGCAGCACGTCAACAGCCGCCAGCAGCGATTCCGCAGCTGCGATTGGCGCTACAAGAGGAATTAGCCGCGATGCCTCAACAGCTCCTTGACAACCTCGTCCTCAGCATGGACAGACGTTGTAAATCCTGCAAAGCAGTCAGGGGTGATCATATCCCCTACTAAAGACTGAATTTTTCTTAGTAGCCGCCTGTCACATGGATGTTTCTGTCTTTTGTCCAGTTGTGCTCGAAGCTACCTTTTCAATAAAGTGCCTTTGTATCCTTTGGATTCCTTGTTTGGACGGTTTTGCTCACTTGTCCCATATTCTTACATCTTGGGGATCTTATGGTATGATTTGAGTCGATGTGGAGCACTTCTGCACGACGTTACATTCGAAAAACCGTCTCGTCCTTAATTTTTGCACGCCAGTGTACGACTCTTCTCTCCCCTCTCTTTTCCCTCCTTGATCTCCTTGCTCTTTCTTGCCCAGTTTTCCACACTTTACCTGAGTTCAACTATCTTCGTTCTGTTATCTCCCCCTCACCCAACCAGGCGTTATGATACCTGTTCCCACCTCTTCCCCTTAGTCAAACGCTCAATCGTATTTATGCTGTATAACATTTCTCTTCGTGATATGGCTGGCTGCTCTCCCCGTTTCTTGTTGAGGTTCAGTCTGGTCTTGTTGACTTCTTCCGAAACACTTTGGTTTCCAGATTCGAACGTGAATATCTTCATGTCTCTCTTCGTGGTACCCTTCCCACTTTTTTCTTACTCTGAGCTCCGAGAGATCCTTGGTTCTTTCCTGGTGATGATGGGGCTAGTCTTTTTGTCCAGGCGCATTGATTTACCACATAGTTACTTCTACGCTAGAGTTCCTATGTACACCGTCATCACTGCGTGGTTATACGTATACTCTTCATCCTGAACTGTACTTTATTTAATTTCTTGTATTTGCTATGACCGCTCGGTTGAGCTCAACCGCTCGTGTATGTTTTTCAGTTTATGAGGTGCCTGTTTCACCCTGTTTTGTTTCTTAGTTTTTTTGTTTTTTGTTTCTTTTGTTTCTTTTTGTGTAAATATCGAATGTCAAAGCTCTACACCTTGCTGTATGTTCAATGAATTCTATAACGATGATGTCAATTCTTGTTTTATGGCTCTATTTTAGCCATCCGCTGATCACGTTTGCAAATACGTTAGGTGTCGTCTTTTGTTTTTATTTTTGTTAAACTTTTCTTAATGAACGTAACACACTGGGGTGTGTTCCCAGAATGAAATCCTCATGAACTGATGTCCCAGCACGCGTTACAAAGTGTCTCTCTGTCACTGTCACGGATTTTTGTCAAGTCCAAAGGATGATAGATTTGGCGTCGTGTCGTCACAGGTGATGAAAAGTGGGTACCCTTACTTTATCATACCATTGGAAACCAATGGCTAAGGAAACATTAGGAAACACAACCAGTAGTACAAAGTGAACGGTTTGAGAAGAAATTCATACTGTGTATTTTGTGCAATTGTGAGAGTCCAGTGCGCTGGGAATTCGAGCCAAAATATTAGGATGCAGAAGGAAACCACTATGCCGAACAACATGAAGATCGGCGCCAACGTTACCCAGTACTCATCAGCAGTAAGTGGGCGTTTCTACAAGGGAATAATGTCCCATACCCCGTCTGCAGAGTGGTCAGCCGAAAATTACAGGATTTGTAAGGGGTTGAGATCCTACACCATCCTCCATACAGTCCCAATTTTGCCTCATCCGACTACCACCTATTTCGCTCCATAACTCTTTTCCTACAAGCACGGTACTTTGCTTCAGTGGGGGATGTGTAATCTGATGTCAGATAGCTTCTGTCCTTGAAAATTTCGAAGTGGTACCGCCGTGGGATAGTGGCTCTGGTGGAATGTTTTCCAAAAGGTTATAAAGAATAACGGCCTGTACTTTTCAGAATGCGGTGTTATAACTTTCTTGCATCATTAAACGTTTTTAGCTGAAAACCGGACAAACTTCTGACTTACCCTGGTATAAGGATTCTTGTTTACGCTAACAACACTTTTCTTTCTCTAACTGAAATCATCATCTTACAGGGTGTCCCAAAGAGGTGTAACCAATTTCAAATGATGATAAGTTTTGATACAAAACTAATATCAGCATTCTGTTTGTTGCAAGTGATAAGGAATACCCTCAAGTTTTCTAGAAATATACCCAATGGATCCTGTGACGGAACCACAGTTTGTGTAGTATTTTACTGAAACCCGATCCCAAACGCAGGTGCAGCGGAATTTCAGAACCAAATATGGGAAAAAACCTCCCACACGTAACAGCACCAGAAAGTGGTACAGATCATTCAAGGAAACTAGTAGTGTCTTTGCAAAGAAAAGCCCTGGACGACCATCGCTGGTTCCAGAAATGGAGGAGGTTGTGAGACAAACATTTACTCGTAACCCTCGAAAGTCAGTCAGACAAGCAACACGACAGCCGGTCATCCTCAAGTCGTTAGTGCACAGATTGTTACGTCAGAAATTGGAAATGCACCCGTATAAACTGCAGATAACTCATCACATAACCCCAGATGATCAGGTGAAACGTAAACGGTTTGCTGAAGAGATATTGGAGAACATTGCAAGTACTGAATCTTTCCTGAGACAAACCTGTTTCTAGGATGAGTGCATTTTCCATGTTTTTGGAAAGGTTAATAAACAGAATGTGAGAATTTGGGGAACTGGAAACCCGCATAGCACAATGGAACACGTACATGCTAGCCCAAAAGTAAATGTTTGATGTGGTATAATGGTCGATCGTGTTATGGGACCCTTTCTCTATCAGGAAGCGACCGTGAGAGGTGATAATTACCTAATCATGATTGGACAGTTTGTGTATTCCCAGTTGGATGAACTTTCAACTCTGGTCATTTTCCAACAAGATGGGGCGCCACCTCATTGGGCTTTGATTGTGAAGAGATCTCTGAATATCAAATTCCCCAATCGATGGATTGGGCGTAGTGATCTCATTGCACGGCTCTTACGTTCGCCGGAATTCTTAACACCCTGTGACTTTTTTCATAAGATTTCACCAAGGGTGAGGCTTACAGAACCTCTGTTGCAGACATTGCTGACCTAATGAGGTGGATTACACATTCACTACAGAAAGTTAATACGGACATTCTCGAACGAGCATGGTTGGAACTGGAATACCGTTTAGACATTATTCGGGTGACAAATGGTGCTCATGTCGAATGTCTATAAAACTTCGTGATTTGTTCTGTGAATGAACACAAGTTGTATATTGTGATCATTTATATTAAAACTGTTATAATTATTTCCAATTGGTTAAGCCTTTATGAGACACACTGTATATTAATAACGTATGGCCTTCTTAATTCTAGAGGCTTATTGCTGTCGTTGAAATCCGAAAGAGAAGGTAAATAAAAGGACGAAAATGTTTTATGTAATGTAATGAGCTTTAAAAATATTCAACATCATTTTTATATCTTTACTACCCATTTTTTGTGGCCATTGGTGATACTATTCAAGCGGACTGTATGACATCTTAAATTAATGACCGTGCCCATTTGGCGAATAAATTTCAAACATAAGCAAACCTAAATAGATAATGTCAAGCAAGTGTTGCTTTAAAGAACTGAAATGCTGTGAATAAAAAGGTTTAATGCATTATAATTGTACAATAAATCACTGAATGAGATATTTAGCGTCATTTCACGCAAACATCCCACACTACTGCTACAGCAAGCAAACAAATTACTCGTTAGTATGAGATAAAAATGCAGTAGCAACAAACACATAAAACTCTTAATTTCCATTTTTGTGAATTCGTATGTCGTTTGACTTTCGTCTTCGTAAAATGCAGTAAGAAATTCATTTCTTTTTATTTCTGTTGGTACTTCTTTTCAGGAAAGTACACTGAAGTGCCAAAAGTCATGGAATAGCAGTATGCAAATTTTCAACTGGCTCTGCCTTCGTATAAAGCCTTCGACGCACGTCACGATTTTATCAGTTGCGAGGTGTGATCTCGTGAGTGAAGTTGAACCATCACCAATAGGATTATGGCAAGCCGACGTGAATTATCGGAGTTTGAACGAGGCATGGTAGTGGGAGCCAGACGGATGGGACATTCACTTTCCGAAGTTGTGCGAACATTCAACATTCCTCGATCCACGGTGTCACGTGTTTAACAAGAATACCTCATGTAAGGCATTACCACCCACCGTGGGCAGAGCAGTGGCAGACAACGAGTGCTGAATGACCGTGGCCAGCGGTGTCTGATCAGGAGTGTCCATGCTAACAGACAAGCCACACTGGCTCAAATAACAACCACATTCAATGCAGGAGGTACCAGATACATATTCATCAGGTCAGTGCAGCATGATGTAGCGTCTATTGGGTATGAGATCAGAAGACCCACCGTAGTACCTTTGTTAACACAATGATATCGGACACAGCGCCTCGCCTGAGCTCATGAACACGGTAATTGGACCCTGAAGGACTGGCTACATGTGGTGTAGTCCGATGAGTGACGCTACCAGTTGTTACGAGCTGATGGTGGGGTTCGGGTGTGGCGCAGTCCCCATCAGGTCATTAATCCAAGCTGTCAACAAGGCACTGTGCAAGCTCATGGTGGTTCCACAGATGTGTGGGGTGTTTTTACGTGGCACGGTTTGGGTCTTGTGGTCCTCGTAAACATGTCATTAACCTGTAATCTCTTCGTTGCCCTGCTGGGTGACCATTTGCAGCCCTTCATTGACTTCATGTACCCAACAACAATGAGATCTTCCAGGCAGACAATGCACCATATCATCGGGCCCAAGTTGTCCAAAATTGGTTCGTGGAGCATTACGGACAGTTCCGACGGATGTGTGGCTACCACGTTAGCCCGACATAAACACGATAGAGCACTTATGTGACGTGGTAGAAAGGTACATTCCCACCCAAGATCCTGCACCTACAAATGCCAGGGAACTGTGGGCGGCTGTTCAGAAGATATTGCTCAACATCTCTCCAGAAGGCTCTCCGGTCACTTGTGGAATCGATGCCACGTCGACTTGCTGCACTTCGCCGGGTTAACGGACGTCGTATACGATATAGACGCGTATCCCATGATTTTTGGCACTTCAATGTAATTTTATTGCTTGATGCAGAATCATTATGAGTGAAACCATGACTTTTGGCACTTCAATGTAATTTTATTGTTTGATGCAGAATCATTATGAGTGACACCATGACTTTTGGCACTTCAATGTAATTTTATTGTTTGATGCAGAATCATTATGAGTGACACCATGACTTTTGGCACTTCAATGTAATTTTATTGTTTGATGCAGAATCATTATGAGTGACACCATGACTTTTGGCACTTCAATGTAATTTTATTGTTTGATGCAGAATCATTATGAGTGAAACCATGACTTTTGGCACTTCAATGTAATTTTATTGTTTGATGCAGAATCATTATGAGTGAAAAAGGATGCCGCCCGGTGGCGGAGTGGTCTAAGCGATGGCCTCTTATCATTCGTCCGAAAGGAGGTTGGGGTCGAATCACGGTGAGGCGTGTTTGTCTTACGGTGTTGGCTCTCTCCCTTCCCTGGAACCAGTGACCCTAAATTAGGGACGGGCGACTGCTTACAGCCCATTGAGTTGCTCATGGATCCAAAAAAAAAAAAAAAAAAAAAAAAAAAGGACGATGCGACAAGTAGGCCCGAACTTTAACAAGTAGTTAATGAAGTTAATAACAATCATCTTCATACAAACAGCAGTTGTAACCGTTTCGCATTGCAACCATTACTCTCATTATCATCTTCTTTTTTCAGGTGACATGAATACATGAAAGACATATATAATTTAAGACTACACACTTGTGATATTGAGATATAATAAATTATCAGCAATTTTTCCCCGTTAAATGTTTTATTAACATCAACTATAGTTTCGCAGAGCTTTTGGTTCGGCATTATCAGCAAAAATGGAACATAAACATTCAAATCATTGTGAAATCATCAGAGTCCTGACGGTCACGGAATTTGATGAGTTGTTACCACGCTCTTGAAACAAATGGAGTAGCCGTCATGTCGTTGACAAGCCGTAAAGAGTTCCGGTATATGTAGAAAGTTTCAAAGCTTGATATTCGAATAAGATTTGTGAATAAGCATAGTGTTTCCAAACAAACATGTATGGTTATTTTCTTGACAATGTTGCGCTACGGTATGTATTGTGTTCCTTCACACGGAAACTTAAAACCCTGCGTGTCTGTTCTATATATGAAAGTCCACATTGACAAGGTATCTGATAAATTCTCTAGGAACTCATGTCTTCGACGTAATCTTTTGATCCGTAAAAAATCGCCTTGGTTATGGGTTTGAAAATAAATTTGAAATTAAAACTTTTGAGAATTTTTGAAATTCCGAAGCAAATATGTGGAGCAAATGGGATAACCGTCCAAATCATTCGCACAGTGAGGTCTACTGGCGTGAGCAAGTATACAGGCTTTGCTTTCCTAATTTTTTGGACAGTTTTGTCTATAACGGAAATACTATGTCCTCTGTGTACTGCAATCCATTTAAGAAAATCAAGCTCTTTCTGTAAGAAATCCTCAGTTGAGAATATACACTATATTGACGAAAGTCTCCGGACACCCTTTCAAAAGCAAATGAACGGATCTGCTGCGTTCTTAAGATGCGCGGTACAGCTGCAAACGGTATGAAAACAAGTCTGCAGCTGATCGCGATCATATCGCACTGTGCGGTTGAGGGAAAATGTCGCAGCGGGAGAGAACTGAATTTGAGAAAGAAAAGATTGTTGGGTGTTATAATAGTGGGTTGTCCATAAGATCAGATGAGATCATATGTAGAGGATTTTAGGAAGGGAGTGTCTTACCCCAGGTCTTAAACAACCCTTAGAAACAGGAAACTAGGAGATTTGAGCTAGAGCGCCCGATAGAAAAGTGACACGGATGCGAAGTAGAAAGGGGGAGGAAGACGCCCTTACTTATTACCCGGAGGCCAGTACCCGGGGTCCGACAGCTTAACGTGCCCATCCGACGCACGGCGTATATTTAGTGGATCGAGCGTTCGTACCCGCTGGGATTGAACCTGAGGCCCTTTCGGTGGCAGTCACGAACGTTGCCCACTAGGCCACCCGCGGCCCGATGGTCTATAAGAGAAACCGAGAGGCGTTTAAACATACCCAAGTCAATTGTTTTGCATGTACTGAATAAGTGGAAGATACATGGCGTGCCTGAGCAGCAAAACGTACCTGGCAGATCAAAGAAAATTAGTGATAGAGGACGTCGATGCCTTAGGAGAGTCGTTATAGCTAATCGACGGAGTACTGCACCAAACCTCAGTGTACAGGTGAGTAAAAATGCAGGAACCTCGGTAAGTAGACGCACCATTCGCAGAGAACTTCATTCCATGGGTTACGCGGTCGTGCGGCTGCTCATGAGCCTTTAATCTCCACTTGGAATGCTACTCGTCGTTTAGCATGGTGTAAAGAACATTTACCGTGGACCGTAGATCAATGGAAACGGGTCCTAGGGACTGATGAATCCAGATACACGATCCATCTGTCTGATGGCCGTGTTTGGGTATGGCGTGAGCCGGGGGAACGCTATTTACTACAGTGTACTTTTCCTACGGTCAAGTTTAGAGCTGGCAGTGTACTTGTGTCGTGGTATTTTTCGTGGTATAGTCCCGGCCCATTGGGTATCTTGGACAAATCTGCTAACCAGCACGTCTACCTCGATATTCTGGTCAATTATGCCCTACCAACTTTGTGGCACTACTATGGAACCGAGCCTTGTTGGTACCAGCAGGAAATGCACCGAGCCTGTTATGGCGTGGTTTGATTATAATTCCGTATCGTGTGTGTACTGGCCAGCACAGAGCCCTGATCTTAATCCCATAGAGCACCTGTGGGATGAATTAGAGCACCGCATAAGAAGTTTGGAACCAAGGCCTACTACTAAGCAACAATTAGCGACAGCATTATGTACTGAATGTAAGCGCATCCTATCGTTGTGTTCCAAAACCTTGTCAAAAGCCTGTCTCGAAGGGTCAGTTTTCACACAGTATTTATTAGAAGAAAGATACAGGAGATGTGCTTGAATAAATCATCTCAAATGATGTAGGACAAAAAAAATTATTTACAGATGCTTGTAGCTTACGCTACTGCTTATTTACACGGTTCTGTACATTGATGATATTAAAAAACAGTTAGTTACACTACAGTGTCTGGTGTAGCAACAAAAGTCTCTGACAAAGCAGAGAAAGGAACAATTCAGCTTAAAGAGCGTTATACAATATTAATTTTGCACAGTATTAATGCAAGGAATAATACAGAATTTGAGCTTGCAGACATAGATTCAAAAGACAGGTGATGAGAAATTAACAGATGTATGCAAATTTTGAAGATGACAATCCGTTTTCATGATTTCTTTCAAGATGTATGCAGCTTGCGCTACGTAAATTACAGGATTCTGTGCAACGTTGACATGACAACAGTTAAGTGCAGTAGAAATCTGGCGAGGCAATATGAAATCTCTGGTAATACAGAGAGTAGAATCAGTCCAGAATGATGAGCACTATGGAGTATAAATTTTACATAATATTGATGAAAAAAAAAAGTTCTGACCGAAAGGTGATACGTTGTAGGTGACCTGGCAAACCAGGAGGTTGCAGATGATCACGGAGACAAACATGAAATCAAAAGTTCGAAAGACAGATGATGAAAAATTTACAGATGAATGTGGCTCGCCGTAGTACATGTTACATACAACGGTGATATGAAAAGTAGTTATATACAATAATTTTCCTGAGAATACAAAATAAAAAATAATCTCTGAAAATACAGAGCGAAGACAACTCATCACAGTGAGTATTGGAGAACACAAATTTACACAGTTGATAAGTAAAATTACACAGTTGAATCAGGAATTGAAGATAAGAATATACTGTAAAAACGACAAAGAAGCGAAACTTTACAGATGTCTGTGGTTCGTGATACGACCTATTTACATGATTCTGTACAATGAGAAGTTACAATTTATATATATTGGTTTGTCAGAGGTGGTAAAAAAAATAGTCTCTGACATCGCAGAGAGAATACACAATTCAGCAAGATGAGCAATGAAAAACAAAAAAAACTACACATGAGTTATACACGAAAAAAAAAACATGTGAAGAGGATGAGAATTGAGTCTTAAAAAAAGCGTGAATAGAAATTGACATTATAAGTAGCTCATGCTTCGAACAATTCATAGGATTCTATACAATAATTGATCTACTAAAAGGGATGTACAATAGTGAGACAAACAAAAAGAATCTGATAAAACAGAGAGTACAAATAATATAGTACAGTGAATGTTGAGGAACAAGATTACAGTCAGTTGCGAAACAAGAAAAAAACAGGAAATGTGTATAGGAAAATCGTCTCAAAATGACATATGAAAAGAAGATTTACAGGTGCTTGTAGCTGACGCAACGACCAATTTACAAAGCTCAATACAGTGATGAGAGAATACAATTTATGTATGATAATTTGTCGGGAAAGACAAAAAATAGTCTCTGGTGAAGCAGAGATTGAAAACAAAACAGCATGGCAAAAATTGTATCAATCAAGAGGTAGGGGACACAAAAGTTCCGACTGTAAGGTGAAGCGTTGTAGGCGACCCTGCAAACCAAGAGGTTGCTAGTGACCAAGTTGATAGAAACTGTGGTTCACTGCAGCGTGCAACTGCAGTGGTAAGTTCTAGTCGAAGACGGGAGAGCAGGCGATTACGAAAATGACAAAGTAACGCAGTACTGACTTTATTTATGTCAGTAGGAGCTTCGGGGGGACGCTAGAGATGGTACACGTGAATTATATGTTTTACAAGCACGAAGATGTAGGAGCAGACTGTCGGAAGGTGAATAGGGCGAGAAGAGTTCAGAAGTAGTGTTCGGTAGGCGCTGAAGGTGAGGACGGTCTCACAGGATCGTTGCGCTAGAGTGAAAGCAAGATGGAGTATTGGCAATAATACTGTGCAATACATGAAGACATGCTGGACGTCAGCCTCCTCGCCACAATACGGACAGAAGGGTGAAGATAAAATGGTCATGCGATGTAAAATCGACGGCACAGGGAGGCGGTTGTGTAAGAAAAGCCAATGTGAATTGACTTCAAGGGGTGCTGAAAGTGGGGAAAGAGCAGCGGACCACACTGCTGAGGTAGAAGAAAGTGGAATGCCAGAAATGGCAAGAGGTGCGGAAGAGCGAGAGAGAAAACGGTAGAGATCAGCTGTTGAGAAAGAGACAAGAGGAAGAGGTGGACCATTGGACGACAGAAGAAATGGGAGAGGGAGAGAGGCAGAGTGGACAGAAATGAGACCTGAAGGAGCAGCAAGCTCAGGGAACAAGGAGATTATAGTAGAAATAAGAGAGTTGTGAACAAAGTGAGCGTTGGCATTGAAACGGAGAGCAGAGGGTAGAGAAGAGGAGGGGAGCCAGGAAAGATCGGTGTTAACAAGATCGCTGACTGTAACGACTCCAGCTCGGAGATATGAAGGAAAAGCAAAACATGGGAGCTGGGGAGGGTGTAGCAGAGAAAAAAAGAGGTTCGGAAAGTAGGTCATTTGTGGAGGCAGGGAGAGAGCGAGAAAGAGGGAGGGAACGAAGAAAGGAGATAGCCTCTTTGTAGACAGGAGGGAAAAGTGTGAGAAGGGGACAGTGGTGCATGAGTAAGAACGAAAGGAGAGTAAAGCGTGGGTTATGTGGAGAGACTATGACATCACGAGCAGCAACTGCAGAGGGAGCAGGTGCCGCAAGTGATCGTAAAAACGTAGACACACGATAAGCCTTGTAATAGGATCTGACGTCGGGTAGACTAATGCCTCCGTTGGAAGGAGACAGGCTGAGTTGAGGTGCTCCGACCCAATGATGGCCGGGCCAGATAACCTGAGTTTGACAGCGGGTGAGTTCAAGAAGACGCAGTGCTGGTTGCTTCGAAGCCAATTAGGAATACGTGCACATTGAAAGCATGTAAGGGTGCGTTAGACGTGCTCTTTGAAAGACGGAGGTGCAGAATTGTGCGCGCCGCCAGATTGCGACCGAGCGATGTAGGCGTGGTCGGAGAGTCGTCCAGGTGACGAGTGAAGCAGTTGCTGGTTTTCAAAGGTGGACTCCTAGGAATCGTTGAGAGATGTTAGACCACTCTGCTCCCCAAGGAGAGTCAGTGTGGTTAGACCACGAACCGGTCCATAAGCCTGTGCTTTTCGTTGTGTTTAGCGCTGCTCCGGAACATGAGGCGTAGGTATTGTAGAGATTGTGGAGATCGTGAAATTGTGAGTCTTGCCGAATGCAGAATGTAACATCGTCGGCGTAGGCAACATAGGTAGCAACATGATGACGTGTGCTGGCTACCACAGGTGGTAGTGAAGCAAAGAAGGATCGATGGACTGCGCGTAAAAAAGGTTCTATTGCGAGGGCGAAGAGATGCCCGGATAAGGAGCAACCCTGACGTACGCCGCGACGAAAGGGTATGGGAGCTGTGAGAAATTTGAGCAGCTTGAGGTGGAAAACTGCGTCCCGATAGAGGGAGATGAGAAGAGAAGCAAAGGAAGGAGGAAAGCCGAAATTTAGTAATGTAGCAAGAAGGTAATCATGAGAAATATTATCGAATGCTGAGCGTTGATCGAGGGAAAGAAGAGCAAGGGGTTCTGAGCGAGAGCGGGCGAGGTGAATTAGATCGTTAAGAAGCTGAATATTATGGGAGATGGAGCGGCCGGGTACAGTGTAGGTTTGATTAGTGGAGAGAACATGAGGGAGTGTAGGGTTAAGCCGGCGGGACAGAAATTTAGTATAGAATTTATAATCAGTATTTAAGAGTGAGATGGGACGCCATTTCCCCAAGTCAAGCGAATCACCCTTCTTGGGGAAAAGTACAACATGTGCGAGCGTGAAACTCCTCGGAAGAGATGCAAGATGCATGGCAGTAGAAAAAGCACAGAGGAGAAACGGAAGGAGGGCAGGAAGAAAAGCCTTATAGAAAGAAACAGGGAGACCGTCCGGGCCAGGTGAAACCCGGGGGTTGAGGGAGGAGAAAGTGTCAGAGAGCTCAGTTAAAGTGGGAGGATGGAGGAGGCTGGCTGAAAGATGAGAAGGGACCTGGGGCAAAGAAGAGAACAGAAAAGCAGAAGCTGTAGGGGAGGGAGGAGGATTTTCACAAAATTTTGAAATGTAGTAGTTCCGTACCATAGAACAAATTTGAACTAGTTCGGATGATACTACTCCAGTTGGAAGACGAAGGTTCTGTAGAACAAAAGAGGCTCGTCGAGTTAACTCAAGTGACGTAAGGAATTCGTACGAACAAGCATCAGGTTTCAGGTGTTGTAGTTTAAGGCGTTGAAGGGCTTGTTTTGCAAGCGGCACCAAAAGTGAATGCAATTCTGCCTGGTAGACTTGAAATAGGGGATCAGCAAGATTGAGCAAAGAAAGCATTTGCCTAGTATGATCAAGTCGCATCCTCCGTTGGGTCATGATCGAGTATGACAGGTTTCGTACCAGTAGTATGAGGTGGCGTTTTACTTCCAACCAAAAGTTGAGGGAGCACGGTGCAGAATGAAGCCTTGGACGCCAATCCGCGAGAAAATCTCGCACCGATGAGCAGAAGGCTGGGTCATCTAAAAGAGTGTCGTCAAAAGTCCAAGGCCGGATTGTACGTGGCTGTGTTGAAGTAGCGAAAACTGTAATGGCAATGGCGCAATGGTCCGAGGAAGCTGTGGGTTTACAGCATGAATCTGATATTGCTGGTAGAAGAAGAGAAGTTGCATAAAAGCGATCCAATCTTGCTGTAGGAGGATCAATGGCTCTTGGTGCACGCCATGTATGTGTGGTCTGGGTTGGTGACAAATAGCGTTGAACGTCGGCGAGTGAGAAGTCTGAAATGATAGACTGTAAAAGATGTACTACTTCCGTACGGTGTTCTCTGGAAGCAGAAGAGCGATCAGTTAGGGGATGTAGAGTGCAGTTGCAGTCACCTCCGATAAGTACCCGGTCGGTGATGGGAATACGTGACAGAGCCCGTCGAAGTTTTGCAAACAGCTCTGGCACGTGAGTAGGAGTGCGAGGAACATAAATGTTGAATACATGAAATTTTTCAGCTGCGACGGTGAAAGAGACCCGTTGCAATAAGTCTCGACATAAGTTTTTCACTGAGAAGGAGGAAAGAGTTGAACGTTGGTTGGTTGGTTGGTTAGTGGATTTTAGTGGCGCAAGGGCCAGGTTTGGCCAAAGAGCGACAGACAAAGAACGATCAGCCACAGATTTTGAAAAGCGTGGAAAATGAGTAAGGGCAGACAGGCTTGGGAAAAGTTGAAAAAGAGTATGATGAAAGCAGTGAAGACAAGGTAGTTAATCAGATTTATAAAAAAATTACTAATTGAGGGGCACCAACCGTCACTCTCCTCCCCCCACACTCCAGAGTTGAACGAAAACGTGAGTGAACATTAACTGCCATGCCACCACGCGACAGTTGGCTGTAGGCGTGATGGAAAGTATGATCCCACTGACGCCATTGATGAAATTGAGTGGTGGAAGTACAGTTTATTTCCTGCAGAAGTAATATATCAGCATTCAGCGGAGCAAGATCTTCTCGTACCAGCGCATTTGCAAGAGGTGTCGCAAAACCGCGACAATTAAGTGACACCACCCTGAATGTCTAGGTTAGTTGTGGGATGCAGTAGGAATTGACTGGCTGTAGTGATGGAATGGAGTCGACGGAGAAAACAAGCATTCCATGGGACCTCGTCCGCAGTGCACCGAAGAGTGTTTTCAAGTGAGTGTAATTGAACCAGCACTTGTGGTAAAGCTGCTTCATACTGCTGAATGGAAGTGCGTGCGGAGGAAGGGCTAGAGGACCCTAAAAGGCAATCCAGCACGTCTTCGTATGGCAGAGGCTCAGCAGGGAAAGCATTTTCAGCAAGAAAAGTTGTGAATTCATTTAGTGAGGAAAAGGCACCCTCACATGCTGTCTCAGAGGAAGTGTGTAGAGGCGACCTGGAGAACGGTCGTGGAGAGCTGACGGAGCGAGTGGATGAGCGGGTAGAAGAGCGAGATGATCTTCGGGACGCCAGAGTCTTTGACTTCTTTGTCTTGGGGCGAGAAGCACCACTGCGTTTTCCAGCAACCACTAAAGCTTCATGATTGTCTGGAGAGTCTGAACCCGAAGCGTTACCTGTGACTCGTGTCATGGAGCCAACGGTAAAAGCTGAGGAGTGGTCAACACGTACATCAGCAGTGGTTGTAAAAGTACTAGGGGGAGTCGATTTTGGAAGCCTGGGAAAATTCTTAGGATCAGCAGGAGTTGGAGGCATCAAAGTCGTTTGTTGACCAATGGCAGTAAGCTGACTTTTGGAAGATCTTGATTCCGCGACTTTCCTCGAATAGGAAGAAGTCTGTGAAGCGTTAGTGGACAAAGTAGAAGAAAATGTAGTGTGTGGAGCTGTTTGCAGGGAGGTACGTGGGCACTGAGCCCTTATGTGACTTTCGCTCTGACAGATAGTGCAATACTGTGAAGTGATTATCTCAACTCTTCGGCGTTGCTGTCCACAGCGGATGTGCAACACATTCGGAACCGCTTTCAGCTGAGCATCAGATGAAAGAAGAACTCGTGCAGTGCGGCGAAAACCCCGAATGGATTTGTCTTCAGGGTCCCTGAGAGCCGCAGAGAGAATTGTTATGGAGCCAACAACTCTGCCGTACCTGCTGAGCAAGGTGCAGAGTGCAGCGTCGGAAACTTCTCGTGGAACGGGGTAGAAGGTCACCTGCACCGGGCGATGCACAACCGGTTTTTCTAACAGATGCACGTCATTGATGGTTAGATCTTCCGTAAAGACCTGGTCAGCATGCGCTTTATCCTTAAAATAGACCAAGACAGATCTGGGTTTTCTAGCTACAAAGTCTATAGCATCCTTTGGTAAGATAGTTTTGAGGGCTCGACTATATTGCCACAGCTTAGTGTCGGGAAGCGCATCAAAATAGACGCCCCGTTCCATAGTGGAGGAAAAAAGGTGACCAGCTCGGGAATCCTCTGGTATGTCAATTGTAGCAGTAGACCCGAAGACAGTGACATAGGATTCAGGAAAAGGCATAGCAGATGAAACTGGGGGTGTGAGGACCCCAGAAGTTGCATAAGCACAGGACGCTTGAGCAGACATGGGTCGAGAAGTCGATCGAGCGGCCCCTAGCAGTGAGGGCGGATCAGAAAGTTGATGAGAAGTGGAAGCTATGAGCTCAGTATTGCTGATAACGGAGACGTCATCATCTGCTGAGATGTAGATAGGAGACTTGGTGGGAGTTATAGCTGGAGAAGAAGAGGTGTCCATGACGTCGCAATGACGCTCGGGAGCCACCTCATTAAGCTGAGCAGGAGCTACCGCGGTAGAAGAAGAAGAGGAAGCTGGCTGATCTGCCAAGATAAGGATGTGGGCGTCACCCTTGTCTGCCTCCGCCATCGAAGCAATGGCGAGACTTTAACGAAAAAAGACCAGCTTGGTTGAAAAATAAAACAGTGAATAATGAACAAATATGGCATTCACCAACCTGGAAGATACACGAACGTAAAGTGTAGAACTTCAACTTGAAGATACACGCAACCACAGAAACTAAAGCACTCAATAAACACCTTATAGCAACGGAAATCACGGAGCTCAAAACCCAACCACTTCGAGCTTCGAAGGGTCAGTGCATTCATTAAGGCCAAAGGTGGTTTTAAATTATCTTTATTCAAGATAGAACACATTAAAATAGAATCTATGATCGTCAAACGCTAAAATCTATATACAAAATGTACAGCATAGTGCACAAATTGAAAAATGGAGAATAGGAAGCAATGACGCTGCTCATAAACAATGAATATAGACAAGCATGTCTGGGCTTCTACATACTCAAAAGAACATATTTGAAAAATTTGAACAACCTGTTACCCAAAAATGCAAAACCGTGCTAATAGACACTTAATTAAGAACATAAAGTAGGAATAATGAGACAACTCGTCTCTTGCAATACGGTACAATCTCTCTGGGAGTTTAAAACGACGTATTTACAAGGATTTACAATAAAATGCGAATAAAAAACTGGTAATCAATCAATTCAATGAAAAATTGAACTCAGGAAATGAACAAGCTTGGGCATCCAGATGCAAATGAAACATAATTCTTGTTCAGCAATATTTTAAATCAATGTACATATCTACAGCACAGTGCAATCTATTTAGTGATCGAAAACAGCAATTTTCAAAAATGCGACACAATTCTATTATCAAGGTTATATATATATATAAGTAAAATTAGAAAACACTCGATGAATTAAGCTTGAAACTACAATATTTACACTACTATTATTCAATGATGGGGGATTGACAACACAAAGCAACTCTGAACACATACGTACAACATAGGAATAGAATTTTCACAAAGTATGATACTCATAAGTGCAACACATGCGATTGACAAACTTGTACAAAAAGATAAAATAAAGTAATAATCATGAGACAACTCGTCTCTTGCAGGATGGTACAAAATATCATTAAATTTCACACAATGTATTTACAAGAATGTACAGCACAATACAATTCAGACACTGGTATTAAGACAAATCAAGGGAAAGTTGAATCTCAGTAAAAGAATCAACATGGGCATCCTGAATGCTATAAAATATAATACTTGTTCAGCAATTATCTTAAATAATGTACAGATATTCAGCACTGTGCAAACACGTTTTAAACCGAATTAGAACTACACTGCCGGAAAGTGAAAAAAGAACACCAAGAAAGAGACGTCTGATACCAACGAAATTTCTACAGCATAATAACAGAATACAGAGGATAACGTGATCAAAACATTATAGCAAAATACAGCTGTATTTGCTGGTAAACTGAAAAATAACATTTCCATGTAACATGGTTAGTACGAGGTTAAACCGCCATAAACTGCGTCACACTCTGCAATTCTGGCATGGAGTCTGTCGTACAGATGTTGGATGTAAGTTTGGGGTATTGAGTTCCAAGCATCCTCAACCTGGACGCGTAAATCGGGGATGGTCGTGGCGGGCCGTGGAGACCGGATAAGTCGTTGTCCCATAAAATCCAACACGTGCTCAATGGGGGACAAATTCGGTGAACTTGCAGGCCATGGAAGTTGTCTCACACCCTGAAGTGCATGTTGCGTTGCACGTGCCGTGTGAGTTATCTTGCTGGAAAACACCACGATGGACCGACCTTACAAATGGCACAAAAACGGGCTGAATGATATTGTTGATGTAGGAGGTGCTGTTTAACGTACCCGGTACAAACACTAGTTGTGTAGGGGAGTGATAGCTGATCGCTCCCCACACCAGGAGACCAGGTGTAGGCTCTGTGTGTCGCTGGCGGATGCAAGAAGGGTGGAGACGCTCCCCTGTGCATCTGCGAACACGCATACCGATCGGAGGTTTCCAAGCAGAATCTGCTTTCATCGCTGAACAAAACAGATCGCCATTGCGTTCTCCAGTGCAGACGTTGGCGACACCACTGCAGCCGTTTCTGACGGTGGGATGGAGTCAGAGGTACACATGCCAGAGGCACACGAGCACGTAGTCCTGCATCCATTAGACGGTTGCGGATTGTTCGCACAGTCACCTCAGGTGCAACGGCAGCTCAGATTTGCGTCGCAGAGGATGTTCTGCTTGACAACTCCGCTCTTCTTATGCATCGATCGGTCCGCTTATCAGCCCGTCTATGACTCCCGGTTCCACGTCTTCTCGTGTGGGAATGTTCCTCGGACCATCTACGCCACCATCGTACCACCACCGATACTTCCCGTCCAATTCGCTCAGTAATACGACGATACGACCACCCGGCCTCGTGGAGTCCGACTAGACGACCTCGCTCAAAGTCCAATAACTGCTAAAAAAAATATTAAACCGATAACTGCTGAAATCGTACACGTCTTCCATGCCCAGGCATTGCAGCTTCTTCAGGGTCTTCGCACATGTCCGTACGCCGACGACTGATTACATTCACTTCACCGTACTCCTTAAATACCACCGACGATAATTTGCATATTATGCCGTGCTGGGGCGTAAGCGCTCACCAGTTGGTCCCGAAATTCACATCACACCTACGTAAACTCGACCCCATTAACATATGTGAATTTCATGATCGTCCGCTAATTCCTTCTTGGTGTTCTTTTTTCACTTTCCGCCAGTGTAATTTACAAAATTGCGATACTATGTGATTGACAAAGTGGAGCACTAATACCGAGAAAAATACGCTTACGATTGATTAATAGAGCCTGCACGGTTTTATTATACTATAGAAATTCTAACATTATTCGAAGTTAGGTGACGACAACACATAGCGTCTCCTAACACAAGGAACAGTACATTAGTTACTATTAACAATTCAGATATACATAATGTTCAGTGAAATGCATATGAAAAACTGCAATTATAAAAAATTAAAGTGCGGCCTTAAGATGAACGAAGCTTGAACGTCATGAAAAGGAAAATACAAAATGGGTGTCAAATAATTGTGTACACCCTTCACACTAATTATTTAATAAAATAAGTGCGGTTAATTTCAGTGCTGAGCAAATATCTTAAAAACACATCGTTGAGAATACAAGAGCACTTCAAAATCTAGAAATTCAAATATCAGATCTACTGACCGTGATGCGCAATAACTCTTGCGGGCAGGTAAACCATGAGTCAGCCGGTGACCAGGTAACAAGAAACTGGCTCTGCCGACGCTGAGCTACTGCAACGGAATGCTCCAGGCGAAGGCGAGATATCAGACGGTCGCGGAAGTGACTTAATAAAGCTGAAGAAGCTTCATGTACAGTCCGAGGAGTAGGCCTGTCTCGGCAACGTTGGTGAAACACAAAAATTACATGCTTCACCAAAATAAAAATAAAGGCACAGACTGATGGAATCTTGACTGGGGGGGGGGAGATCTTCAGGAGAAGAGTCCGATAAGCGTCAAAAGTCAGATCTGCTATACTGGAACGTTGAGCGATGATAAATGCCAAGTTCAGTTGTGTCAATAATATCACACAATGTTGATAGGTATGGGAGACATCAGCCTCCTGAGCACAGAAAGGACAAAGCGGGGAATTGAGAAGAGACATTCGGAAAAGAACAGAGGGAACAGGAAGACTGGGGTGGGGGAAAAGCCAGTGAGTGTTAACTTCTAGAGGAGCAGAAAAAGAAGACAGGGCAACGGACCAAATCGCTGAAGTGGAAGCGGGAGGAACGTCGGGATTGGGGAGTGGGGGAGAAGAGTGGGACGCATAGAGGAACCGATAGAGAGCTGATACCAAGAGAGAAGAAATTGGAAGAGCTGAGCCAGAAGCAGGCAAGAATAAAGGAAAGGAAAGAGAAGCAGAGGGAACCAAGCAGACACCCGAGTGGGAAGCAATTTCTGGAAACTGAGAAATGATAGTTAAAAAAGACTGT
The DNA here is from genome assembly GCA_039090855.1 of Macrothele yani. NCBI lineage: Eukaryota > Metazoa > Arthropoda > Arachnida > Araneae > Macrothelidae > Macrothele > Macrothele yani. The sequence goes on along the minus strand of CM077007.1, from coordinate 74,975,950 downwards.
TGTAAACATCGTGAGAGGAGGAAGAGAGGAGAAGAGAGGGAGTGAGGCTGGCGAAGGGTCGCCAAGAAAGGTCGGGCTTAGTGAGGTCTCTAACTGTTATAACCCCTGCTCGGAGCCAGAAAGGATAGGCAAAGTACGGAAGATGAGAGGGATGTATAATTGAGGAGTAAAAGAGAGGTTCTGAGAGGAGCTCAGTAATAGAAGCAGGTGGGGAGCGAGAGAGAGGGAGGGAACGAAGAAATGTTAGAGCTTCGCGGTAAACAGGTGGGAGTCGAATGTGGGTGAGGGGTCGGTGGTCCATTAGTAAAAAGAAGAGAAAGGAGAAGTTAGGGTTGCTTGGGGAAGCGATGAAGTCCCGAGCTGCAACGGCATCCAGTACTGGCGACGTGAAGAGGCGGAGAAAAGTTGTAATCCTGGCGGCCTTGTAATACTCCTGTATATCAGTGAGTCCAATGCCGCCGTGGTCTGGAGGAAGGCAAAGCTTTGTAGCGCTGACCAAGTGGTGGCAGGTCCATATCACAGAGGAGAGACAACGGGTGATTTCCTGTAGGCAGAGTTTTAGAGATTTTACACCAAGCCAATAGTGTGTACACAAGGAGAGTAGATACGTTCGAGAAGGACGTGTTCGCTGGGAAAATGATGAGCAGAACTTTGCTCTCCTCCACGAGGCAGTTGACCTGAGCAAACGTGGTGGATGGCATTCCACGTTACGAGGAGAACCGAGATGTACCCCAAGGAAGCGCTGTGAAATGGAAGACCAACTCGCTCCCCACGGGGTGTCTGCACGATGTGTCCATGAGCCACACCATAAGCCAGAGCTTTTAGAGGAGTTGAGCGCAGCCCCTGAACATGAGGCATAGGCTGCGAAGACACGTTAGAGGCAAGGAAACTGTGCGTCATGACGTATGCAGAGAGTAACGTCATCTGTATAAGCGACAGAGGTAGTGGCATGATGTCTTGTACAGGCAGAAGGTGGTGGCAGAACTGCTTAAAAGGATTGGTGTACTGAGCGGAGAAATGGTTCGATTGCAATGGCGAATAGTTGTCCGGAGAGAAGGCAAGCCTGCCGCACTCCTCGGCTGAAGGGGATGGGCGCTGTGAGAAAGGTGGGTAGCTTAACCTGGAGAACGGCGTCTTGATAAAATGAAGTAAGAAGAGCAACAAAGTGGGAGAAAACCCGAAATGAAGGAGAGTTGCTGAAAGATAGAAGTGAGAGATGTTATCAAAAGCAGAATGTTGGTCAAGGGAAAGGAGGGAGAGGGGTTCAGATCGAGATCGGGCAAGATGGATAAGATCGTTGAGTAGATGCATATTGTGAGAGAGTGAACGGCCGGGAACAGTATAGGTTTGATTGGGAGAAAGGATGTGGGTAAGAATGGGATTAAGGCGTCGGGAAAGAAGTTTTGTGTAAAGTTTATAATCTAAATTTTAGAGGGAGATAGGGCGCCAATTCCCCAGGTTAAGCCGATCACCCTTCTTGGGGAATAAGACTACATGAGCTAATGTGAATCTCCTCGGTAGCGGTGAGTGATTAAAAGCAGCAGAAAAAGCAGAAAAGAGAAACGGTAGTATGAGCGGTTCAAAAGTTTTATATAAGGGGAATGTGAGGCCGTCTGGACCCGGAGCGGCTCCAGAGTTCAAAGATGAAAACGTAGAAGATAGTTCAGAGCGTGTGGGAGGAAGGAGGAGGGAAGAGGCTAGATGGGCGGGAACTTGTGATAGATTAGAAAGAAGAGAAGTCATAGCAGAAGAGGATGGCGGAGGAGGTTGACAGTACTTCTCAGGAAAGAACTTTCGGACTTGGGAACACAGAGTGATTGGATCATCAGACACCTCGCCAGATGGAAGGCGGAGGTGGCGTAGTGAATTCGATGCTCTTCTTGTTTTTTCCATGGACTTTAGAAACTCATAATTGGATGCGTCCGGCGATAGATGTTAAAGCCTGAGACGTCGTAATGCCTGTTGAGCCAGAGGAAGTATGAGTGACCGCAATTCTGCTTGATAGGGGCAGAAGAGAGGATCACTAAAGCTTAATATGGAAAGCATGAAGCGAACATGGTTGAGACGCATGTTTTGGAGCGTCTTTGCTTTGAAAGAAAGGGTGCGAACAAGGAGAACGAGTTGCTGTTTAATCTCCCTCCATAAAGTTAGACCGCAAGGCACTGATTGAATTTGTGGTCGTCTTTCTTCTAGGAAAGCACGGACTGAAGTACAAAATTTTGGATCAACAAGGAGAGTGTCGTCCAATGTCCATGGACGAATCATCCGGGCTGTGCTAGAGCAGGTTGAACACTTATAACGATGGCACAATGGTCAGAAGAAGCTGTGGGAGTGCTGGTGGATTCAGTAACAGCTGGAAGAAGAGTAGGTGATGCGTAGAACCTATCAAGACGAGCTGTCAACGGATTTTTATTATGATGCGAGCGCCAAGTATGTACTGTCGACAATGGATGGAAATGACGATGCACATCGATGAATGAGTTGTCGGATACAATTGACTGGAGGAGATTCACCAAGTTGCCGCGGCGTTCTCTAATGGAAGGAGAGCGATCTAGCGTAGGATTAAGAGTACAATTAAAATCCCCTCCAATTAAGACATGATCTGTGGGAGGAATGCTAGATAGGGCACGACGAAGTAGAGTAAAGAGTATTGCCAAGTAGGTTGAAGAGCTTGGAATATAAATGTTGAAGATATGATAACATGCTGATGCAATGGTGAATGAAGCACACTGTAATACATCTCGACATAGGTTTCGAATAGAAAGAGAAGTGATAATGGAGTTAAAAGTATTACGGATTCCAATAGCAAGAGCGCTATGGGGTGATAATCGAAAGGCATGGTGAAACGTGTAGTTCCATTGGCGCCATCGTGAGAAAATCGTAGTGGAATGACAATTTGTCTCTTGTAGTAAGAGAATATCAGCTCCATGCGGAGTGAAGTCCACATTTACCAAGGCATTGGAGAGTGAGGATGGAAATCCCCTACAGTTAAGTGACATAATCTTGAACACTTTAGTCTGCTAGTGCTTGCTGGAGATCCTTGGCAACAGGAGGAAATGACTTAAGTCGATTGGAGTAGGTTTTTACCCACGGATGTTCCTTGCGAAGGTAGGAGAGACATTGAGACAGGCTTTGTATCTGATCTAACGCAGAAGGGAGAAACGATGCGTACTTTGTAAGTAATGCATGCGCTGTGGAGTAGTCTGTCTTGTGTGACAGGTATTGATGAAAATCCTCAACTGATATCGGCTCAGTAAGAACAGAGGCATCCTTAAGATAATCGACTAGTTCATCAAAATTGGGGAGGCTCTTCATCAGCCTGATAAACAGAGGCAGCAGCTTTCGATGGTGAGTTTTGACGGGAGGCACCGCCAGCACGGGGATCTCGGTGAAGTAGAAGTCAGCCTCTTCGATTGTCGTCTTCGAGAGGATCCTCGGCGTTTCAACGGAGGAGCAGTTAAACTTTCATCACACCGCGACGTGTGGCCTGAAAGTTCATCATCAGCAGGCTCATTGGTGTCGATGGTGACGGGCTGGGTAAAGACCCTCTGTAAGGGACTCTGAATCAGAATGCCGTCGTAAGGGAATCGAAGAACTGAGTGAGTGAAACTCTAGTTGCAAGTCCAGGGATGGAACATTCGAAGACGTGCGTTGACCAACCCTGAAGTCGACGTTTTTGCAATTTTTGTCTCCGGAGCTTTCTGTGCAGTGGTTGAAGATATTGATCGGCTCGGAAGAGGGCCAGAAACTGTAGAAGTATTATTAGGAGCCTGTGATTCCAGATGTAGGCAATGCACACGTAAGTGATTCTCCCCGTGACAATAAGTGCAGTGGAAGTAGGTGCTCACTTCAATTCTTCTTCGTTGCTGTCCGCAACGAACGTTGAGAATCTTTGGGCAGGCGAGCAAGTGTTCATGAGATGGAAAGAGTACTCTGGCATTTCGACGAAATCCTCCTATTGACTTATCGTCCGGATCTCTCGGTGAAGCTGAAAGAGTAGTCACGGGCCCAACAATCCGGCCGAACTTACTGAGAACAGTGCACAGCGTAACGTCTGAGACTTCAGGTGGAACAGGGTAAAAGGTCACCTAAATGGGCCGTTGTGAGACAGGTTCTGGTAGTAGATGGACATCTTTGAGGAATAAACCCTCTATCATGACAAGATCTGCATGCTCTTTAAGAGCAAAGTATACTAACACAGCTCGAGGTTTACGAGCCACGTGAGTAATACTGGCTCCAGCTGGAAGTGACTTCTTAAGAACAAGACTATATTCTTACAACTTTGTGTCGGGTAGTGCGTCAAAACACACTCCGAAGTCCATGGTATAATGGAATTTTTTACCCTCTGGGGAATCTTCTGGAATGTCAACGTTGACAGTAGAGCCATCTACACTGACGTATGAGTCTGGTAGGACTTCTGCGACAAACGTCAAAGAAGCTTTGCTCCAGTAAGGGCGGCAGAGTACGCCCGAGGAGCAGGGCTAGTATGCGTGGGCTGCGACGCAGCGTGGTTGTCTGGAAGAGGCTGTTTGAACTAAGTTGAAGTGGAGGGTAAATTAGCAGCGCTGTCAGACACGTCCATTCCTTCATCTACAACGACAGAGGTTAGCGTCGAACTGACGGTACTGGCCATCGCAGGGCGTGTAGATTGAGCTGTAGACGAGGAGTCACGGGCCACCTCTACTAGTGGTCGAGTGACGTCTCCATCAAGCATTGTAGGTGATTGGTCTCGTATCAAGGAGGAGGAAGGAGGTAATGCCTCGCTGATATGGGCGTGGACATCGTTCTTATCAGCAGCCGCCGCCATTGTTAATGGCGAGGGCTACCTGAGAAATCGACCAGCTCGGTCGAGAATTCAAATGATGATAACAGAAAATATAAATTACTCACCAACTTGGGAGATGTAACAAAACAAAGCACAAACCTTCAGCTTGAAGAAACACAAGAGGAAAATGACGAGCCACACGATAAAACACACAAAATAGTCACAAAGCACGGAGCTCAGAAAAGCGTGACTTAGGCCGAAGGTGAACCGACACCGTACTAATGCATGTTAATAAATGCTATGTTGTGTTTATCTTCTAGGTGTCCGGTGACTTTTGTCAATATAGTGTATATATTGCCCAATATAGGTATGTGTAGAAAGCAGATTTATTTTGTTTCCATGGGTGATCTGATTTTGCATGGGGAAAATAAAGAAACAGCAAATGGTTTTGGATAAACTGTTGTATTAAATGATCTTCAGAGCGTGACACAAGGACATCCAGGAATGGTAAGCAACCATTATTTTCAGTCTCATATGTGAACCGCATATGAGGATCAATTCAATTGATAAGTTCAACTAATTTATGTATTTCCGAAATCATGCCATTCCAGAGGACAAAAGTTTCATCTACATATCGAATCAACAGTTCGAATGCAACAAGCTGAAAGAGTTTGCCCTCAAAGTGACGGATATAGACTTCGTATATATAGGTGACACTGAGCTACGCATTGCAAGGCCTTCTGTCTGTTGGAGAAATCTTCCACAAAAAGGAAACACTTGTTTGATACAAATTTCTGCTGGTCTCAAAATTTCTTCAGATTCCGGTTGGCAGAAATGATGTTCAATGAGACTTGTTTTCGACGATTGAAGGCCCTCGACTGGTGTAACCAATTTCAAAAATCTAAGATAATGTTCAATGAGACTTGCTTTCAATGATTCGCGAACTTCGAATCACTGAAATCAAGTCCCATTGGACATCATTTCAGCCGACCGGAAGTTGAAGAAATTTTGAGGCTCGTGGAAATTTGTGTCAAACCAAAACAGTTTCCTTTTTCATGGAAGATTTTTCCAGCAGACGGAAGGCCTTGCAATGGGTATCCCATTGTCACCCATTCATTCGAAGTCTACATGCGTCATTTTGAGGACAAACTCTTTCAGTTTGTTACATTTGACCTGTTGATTCGATATGTAGATAATACTTTTGTCCTCTGGAATGGCATGATTCCGGAAATACATAAATTAGTTGAACTTATCAATTAAATTGATCCTCATGTACAGTTCACATATGGACTGAAAATAATGGCTGCTTACCATTGCTGGATGTCCTTGTGTCACACTCTGAAGGATCCTTAGTACAGCAGCTTATCGAAAGCCATTTGCTCTTTTCATGCAAAATCAAATCACCCATGGAAACAAGAAATTTCGGCTTTCTACACATACGTATTGTGTTCATTACATACACTATCTACCAACAAGTAATTGGACACCTGTGATAGCAAAGAAAAACGAAGTTTATTCACCTTCAATAATTGGTGGAGCCTCCACGAGCGGCGATCACAGCTGCGACCCTCCGGGGCATACTCTGAACCAGGCGTTTTACGATGGCTAGCGGTATTTTCTTTCACTCGGCTTGGAGAAGACAGGTCAGTTCCTTCGCCGATTTCGGACGGTGGGGGCACCCCTTACGTCGACGCTCCAACTCGTCCCAGAGGTGTTCGATAGGGTTAAGGTCCGAGCTTTGCGCAGGCCAGTCCATTCGATTAACCCCATTGTCACCATACCAAGCCATGGTGGACCTCGCAACATGACAGGTGGCATTGTCATTCTGAAAGTAACATGGGTCCACCCCGTAAAACTGCCATAACGTAGGAAGCGCATGGTCACCCAAATTGGTGCAGTAGGTCTCGGCGTTGAGTCTTGTAGGAATTGCGACTAAGGGTCCCGTGCCATACCAGGAGAAACACCCCCATAGCATAACTCCACCGCCGCCGAACTTCACAGTTGGCACAATACATTCCGGCAGGAGGCTTTCTCCAGGCAGACGCCAAACCCAGACCCTGCCATCCGAACGGTAGAGGGCGAACCTTGATTCATTGCTCCAGAGAACCTGTTTCCACTGTTCAATGGTCCACTGTCGACGTTCTTTGCACCACGTTAGCCGAGCAGCGCTATTGGACTTGGTGATCAAAGGCTTGTGGGCTGCAACACGTCCATGAAAACCGAGCAGATGGGCTTCCTTACGGATGGTATTCATCGAAAGAACACTCCCGGCTGCCTGTTGAAACTCCTCGCGGATGTGGCCCATCGATTTGGGGCGGTTCTTCCGAATTTGTGTGGCCAGCACCTGTCGGTCTCTATCTCCCAGTTTTGTGGGTCTGCCGGGTCGGGGCACATTCCGACAGTCACCTCTCATCTTCCACTTGCCAATCACGTAGGCCACTGTCGATTTTGGTTACTTCAACTCGCTGGATATGGCACGTATGGATCGGCCATTTCTGTAAAACCCGATGATTATACCTTTCTCGAAATAAGATAGTTCCGAACTGCGTGGCATCTTGCATGAGACTGGTTGCGTTGTTGTTTCCCACACGATATTTAACGCGGCGGCCGTGACGTGTATCAGGACCGCAGATATCGTCGATTGCAGGGGTGTACAATTGCTTGTTGGTAGATAGTGTATATGCTCAACTGAGGGGTCCTTACAGAAAGAGCTTGATTTTCTTAAACAAATTGCAGTGAACAGAGGATATAGCCCTTCGTTATAGACAAAGCTGTTCAGATATTTAGGAAAACGCAGCCTGTCTTCTAGCTCATGCCAATAGACCTCCCAGTACGAATGAATTGGGCGGTTATCCCATTTGCTTTTCAGATTGCTTCGAAATTTCAAGTTCTCAAAAGTTTTAATTTGAAAGTTATTTTCAAACCCATAAAGAAGGTCAATTTTTACGGATCAAAAGATTACATCAAAGACATAAATTCTTAGGGAATTTATCAGATACCTTGTGAATGTGGACTTTCATATATAGGACCGATCAGCAGGGCTTTAAGTTTCCATGTGAAGAAACACAAGACATACCGTAAGCCAACGTTGTCAAGAAAATAACAATAAATTTTTGTTTCAGACACTATGGTTAATATATTAGAAGCTTTCCACATATACCAGAACTCTTCACAGCTTGTCAACGACATGATGTCTACTCCATTTCTTTCGAGCGCGTGAAAACAACTCACGAAAATCCGTGACCATCAGGACTCTGATGATGTCACGCTCCATTTGTACCAACGATTTGGATGTTTACGCTACATGCCGAGCCAAAAGCTCTGCGAAACTATAGTCGATGTTAATAAAACATTTAATCGTGAATAAACGTTGATAATTTATTCTATAACATGAAAGACATTTCAATTTAAAAACACAGTGAATGTTAGCATTCATGTGTTGGCTAATGTCTTAAATATCTTTTCTGAACATTACTCTGAACTTCTGGAATTATGCACCAATATAATAACGACGTTTTACACGTTTCTGGCATCAGTCGTAAATTCTGTGTATATGTGTGCATGAAAGACAAATTTTGTTAGAGACTGTTTGTATGAGAGTGCGAGTGGCACGTACGCGACTGTAAGATCCGCAATAAATGTGAAAACCATTTAATTATCTTCTTAAATTGTTTGTCAGTGTTTTATGAAATTTAAAGAACGAAGTCTTTTCTCCTTTTTATTAGGATTTGGAGTTTGGGGATTTTATTAAAAAGATAAAATACTTTGCCTGTTTGTTTCTCTATGTATCCGGTAATCCTTTTACAAATTAATTGCGTAATATAAGAATATAACTCTATGTTTATTTTTTACAGTTTGTTTGAATCGTCGCAAACTTTATTTTGGGCGAGTTTCGGTCTTATAGATCTGGATAATTTCGAATTGAATGGGATTCAGAGCTATACCAGGTTCTGGGGACTTCTGATGTTCGGATCTTACTGCGTCATCAACGTTGTGGTGTTACTCAATCTCCTCATTGCAATGATGAATCATTCCTATCAGATCATTTCGGTGAGTCTTTATATCTCTTTAAAAATCTTTTAAATTCAGACTTTTGTACTTCATTTTTTATGTTTACACGACATTTGTTTTATTTTTTGTTTCGGCTCAAAACCTGTACATGTTTCTTTTACGTAGTACACTTGAGCTTAAATAACAAGTTTGTAAAATCATGCAATACATTGATTATAATACGCTTTCCAACATACCAGAAATCATTACTCAAGTTATCACTCAAGTTATGAGGAAAATGGCTGTGGAATAAATCTCAGTCCCGTGCCCTGACTCTTGATCCCATATCGATAATATTCAACAGAACCGGTTCGGTATACCTCCGAAATAACATGATAAAGTTTTGTCGCAATCGAAGCAGTTTTACTTAAGTTATGATGCATAAGGGCCATGGAATAGATTCCGCTCCTGTGTCCTAACCTTTGACCCCATTTCACCCATTTTCAATAGAATTCGTCCCCAGGCAGGCTCCTACAGCATACTAACATTTCATCCAAATCGAAGCATTTTTACGTAAGTTATGAGGCATAATGGCGATGGAAGTGATTCCGCTGCTATGTTCTGACCTTTGACTCCATTTCGCCCATTTTCAATAGGGTTTGTGGCCAGGTGGTCCCCTACCACATACTAAAATTTCATCGAAATCGAACCTTTTTTACGTTAGTTATGACGCATAACAGCAGTGGAATGGATCCCGCTCCTATGTACTGACATTTCACCCCATTTCGTTCACTTTAAATAAGGTTCCTACCCAGGTGATAATCTACTAGATACTAAAATTTCATCGAAATCGAACGATTGTTACGCGAGTTATCGTGCGGACGGACATACGCACAAAACGCGTGACGTAATGAAGCAGATGGAAATCGCGACCATATGCTCGCAAGAGTATGACGTCATAAAACTTTAATAGGATCCAAACACAACGCGTGACGTAATGAGACAGATGACGTGAGCGCGCGCCAACATTCTCAAACGCGAGATTGTGACTTCATGAGATTTCTAAGAATTGGAAGCATTAATGGAACGACGCCATGACACTAAAAACGTTATAATTCGGGTTGGTTATTTAACCCACTAAACGAATTCTCCTAAAGTCCAGATCTAGCTAAATCAATTTCTAGTACCAGAAAGCGGTAGGTTAGCGACTTTCATCAAAATTCTTAGAGCCGTTTTCAAAACAAAATATGCATACATACATACGAGAATTGCTACTATAACGTGGACGTCAAGTAATTTTGCATCCTATACTTTCAGTGGAAAAACTTCGTTACACATTTTTCTCACAATTCATGCGTTTCCAAGAATTAAAATTTGAACATCGATTAAAATAGCTTCATTTTATGACTTGGAATACTTAATATTTTCTAAACCATAACCGTAAAAATATTTTCTCAGCCATAACCGTAATTATGCAATCCCACATTTATTTGTCCACTGACGTCATCAAAGTACAGGTCGCGCCATCTTTTTTCTGGTTTCAACACCACCAAAGGAAACGTTATTGTTTTTTAATATAATTATGCTTATGTTTTAGAAAATGTTAAGTATTCCAAGTTATAGTATGAAGTCATTTTAATCGATGTTCAAATTTCCATTCTTGGGAACACACTAATTGTGAAGTAAATGTGTACAAAAGGTTTTCCATTGGAAATATAGGAAGCAAAATTACTTGACGTCCACCTTAATAGTGTGGGAAAAGGGCGAAGGAATGGATCCCGATCCTATGTCCTGACCTTTGACTCCATTTGTCCCATTTTCAATAGGGTTCCTCTCCAGGAGGTCACCTACCACATACTAAAATTTCATCGAAATCGAACCATATTTACTTTAGTTGTCGTGCCGACAGACGGACAGACGGACGGAAAAAGTTGGAGCATATACGCTTCTTCAACCTACGGTTGGAAAGCGTAAAAAAAGCAGAGAATAAGAACATAAGCTCAGTTAAAAAAGATGAATGCCAATTTGGGTATTTCAGACTTCACAGTGCGATACAATGATGCATAGAGTATCTTCTTTACATGTCATCATCATCATCATTGTCAACCATTATCAATCCACTGCTGGACGAAGGTCTCCCCAAGTTTCCTCCACAACGGTCTGTCTTGTGCCAGTCTCCTCCATGTCACCCCTGCATACTTTCGAATTTCATCCACCCATCTCCCATGTGGTCTTCTTCTGGGTCTTTTCCTGTCCCTTGGAATCCAACATGTATGAAGCAATAAATACAGACATATATGAACCTTCAAACATATGCTTCAAAGAAACAATCCCACAAAAATATATATTAATGTAATACAACGTAGTTTGTCAGAATTATGTATTTTTTCAAGCCGACCATGGTTTCGCCGAGCTTCATCAAGTAGAATGGCACGTAAGTATTCAAATTGTATATGACATCATAAATGGTGTTTACAGTCACGTGTTTTGGTTAGATGCTTCCACGCGCTTGATAGAAATGGCGTGGATGCCATATCATTAACAAGTTGCGAAGACCTCTGATATATATGGAAAGCTTCCAAAATATCAAGTTTGGAGGTTGAATCTGGCTTGTCAATAAGTTTTGCTTCCTCAAAGAGAAATTTGTGGTCCTTTTCGTAACACTGTTTAGCCATCTATGACTTCTTTAGGCCACAATTCCGAATGTAGGTCTTGTTCTCCTTCAATCAAAACACAAGGCTCTACGGGTCTGTCCTACATACGAAGCGCCACATTCACATGGAATTTGACAAATTCCCCACGAATTTTTGTCTTCAATATAGTCATTTGATCCTAAAAATCTCATTTTGTTTATGGGTTAAAAATCACCTTATAGTTAAAGGTTTTGAAATTTTTTGTAATTTAGAAGACAATCTCACGGGGAAATGGAATAATGGCAAAATTATCTCGCAATTGGCGCATCACAGGATTTAATGTGGAGATAGGCTTCGGTTTCCGGAATTTTGTTAGAGCCTTATCTATAATGGAAAGGTTGCATCCTAGCTGTACTGCAACACGTTTAAGGAAATAAAGTTCTTTTTCCAAACTGTCTTTATCTGAACATATATGTATCACGCGATATACGCAAGTGTAAAAGGCGCTGAGGTTTTTTTGATAAGGTTGATTGGACTTGGCATATGGAGGTTAAAAAATAGCGAAAGGCTTCCGATAAATAGTTGTTGCGAGAGATCTATTTAAGCGAGTTACCAGGATGTCAAGGAATGGTAGGCATCCGTTATTTTCAGTTTCGTAGCTGAATCGAATGTGAGGATCAATGGAATTTATAAGTTTGACTAATTCGGAAGTCAAATTTTACAAGTTTGAAAAGTTTTTCTTCAAATCGACGCATGTAGATTTCACATAATTTAGGTGACAGTGGGCTGCCCATGGCTAGACCTTCCGTCTGTTCATAAAACGTTCCACGGAAAGTAAAACTGTTCTGTTTTATGCAAATGTCCACTAGTCTTGTTATTTCTTCAACTTCAGGTTGGCTGTAATGATGCTCTAAAAGACTTAATTTTAGGGGTTCCAGAGCTCCTTTTACTGGAACATTGGTGAACATAAATACCGCATCAAAGGGTAGCATTAGTTGATCTACGTGGGGTGTAGTTTGAGTCGATTGGTAAACTCAATGGAAATTTTCACAGATGCTTCGTTTGGAGTGGCCAATGTAGATAATTTGGAAGGTAAGAACTTCGATAACTTATATGCTGCTGTACCGATATTACGTACTACAGGCCGGAAAGGAATTCCAGATTTATGTATTTTAGGGAGAGCATAGAATCTCGCACAGCGGACGTATAAAGGTTTAAGTTTGTTTTTTATGTTTAGGTTCAGAGTTTCTGAGTTTTTGATCAAATTCTGTATTTCTTTCAATTGTTTATCTGAAGGATCATTCTTTATTTATTTGTAAGGCCCATCCGAAATAAGATTTTTGACTTTGTTATCATAATCGTTTTTGTCTAACACAACCACCTGACCACTATTGTTAGCTCTAGTGATGATTAAATTTGAATTTGAGCGCAATTCTTTAAACGCATTTATTTCTTTGGTTGTTAAATTTGGTCTAGGTAATGTAGCATGCTTTGTGGTTATCACTTGGCTGATACAATGTCTAACTATTTCTTTTTCTTCAAAGTTGAGACTGCTTTGTATTAGAGATTCCTCAACTGAAGCAACTATGTCTGATACCTGTATCTTTCGTGAGATAGCAAAGTTAGAATTATATCGTAAAGTCCGCTTCTGAATTTCAGTGAGACTATGACCGGACATGTTGACAAACACTTCATTATCTGGATACACCATTCCGTTATTATTACTATGGGTATAAGCCTGCATTTTCTTATTAACAGCTATCAATTTTTGGAATTTTCTTTCAAGGAAAAATTCTGTGATTCGTTGAAATGTTGGCAATACGAACTGAAGTGCTTTTGTCTAAAATATCAAAATCTGCTAATTTGTTAGCTAACCAAAGATGTAGATCATAAAGTTCATGTTCCACCTTCGCAATGTCCTTCCGAGTGTCCTTAATAACAGCTCTAAGAATGGCAAACGAAACATTGCTAACTGCTTTTGTTACGTTCTGAGAAGGTATTAGATTGCATTTTAAGGATATAAAACTCGGTAAGCTGCGATGTCTTTTGCATCGTTGTAAGAAGTTAATATGGTTCAGTAATCTGAACTTTTTTATTCTTAGTTTCGAAAAACGATTAACCGTACTTTTTAAAGTAATCATGTCTTTTCAGGAACATTAGATGTACAACGTTCATATAACTCACTTCACGTAGAAGGTTTAATTTGAAGTAGCCAATCAGGATGTTAAATGGCTTCCGTTTAAGATGCACAGACGTGTACTTACGCACCGGTGTAGTCTGGAAGTCCGTTAAACTGAAGATTTTTGATCTCAAAGTATACAGTCTTATGACACTTATATACACTGAAGTGCCATAAAAACTGGTACACCAGTCTAATACTTGGTAGGTCCCCCACGAGAGCGCAGGACTGCAGAAATACGACGGCGCATGGACTCTACTAGCTTCTGGAAATATGCTGTAGGCAATGCACACCATACTTTCTGCAGAGCGTTCCACAATTTGGGTGTATTCTGAGGTCTCGGATTCCTGTGTTCGATAGCGCGTTGCATGGCATCCCAAATGTGTTCTATCACGTTCAGATCTGGGGACTTGGGTTCGAATGGCAACATTCCAACCTCAGATGAATGCTCCCCTAACCATAATGTGGCATCCCGACGCTTGTGTGGAGGTGCATTGTCCTGTTGGAATAGGCCCAACCCATCAGCATGAATGCAGGACATGAACATGTGTACCTCGTCAGAAAGGATGCGCACATGGCGTTGGCCAGTCACATACGTTTGTAGGCGTACCAGGGGTTCCAGTGAAGTCCAGCTAAACACATTCCATACCATTACAGATCCCCAGCAGCCAGTACAGTTCCCTGGTGACAAGCGGGATCCATGGTTTCATGGGGTTTGCGCCACACAAGGATATCGGCCCGATACAGTTGGAAACGCGACTCGTCAGACCAGGCTACTTGTTTCCAATCATTAAGTTTCCAGTGGCGGTGTTGCCGTGCCCAAGCGAGGCGCATAGCTCTGTGTCGTGCACCCGAAAAGGGAACTCGAGTTGGGCGTTGGCTCCCAAAGTCCATCTCGTGCAAGGTACGTTGCACAGTTCGGACGCTGATGCTTGTTGAGGTTCCAGCATTGAATTTCGATGATACCTGCGAGAGTGTTGCACGCCTATCGCGTGAAACGATTCTTGACAGCCGACGATGGTCACTTTCACTTAATGCATTTTTACGGCCACACTGGTACCGTAGGTTGGAGGTTTTGCCGGAATTCTTATAGTCACGGTACACCCTTGCAATGGTTGTCCGTAAAAATCCGAACTTCGTTTCTACCTCCGAAATGCTATGGCCCATCTCACGAGCGCCAACTATTACACCGAGTTGAAAATCGCTTAAATCGTTATTACTTGTCATTCTCATGCCGAAAACAACTCTGACAGCTGGCAAGGATGTCTATCACTTTATATACGCACTGGCGGACGCAACCGAGTACGCGCATAGGTGACGTTGCTATGTATTTTGTATAAGCTCGTCTGTACCAGTTTTTCTGGCACTTCAGTGTATATATTAAGGTAATGCAACGTAGTTTGTCACAAATATTTATTTTTCAAGCCGACCATGGTTTCGCTGGATATTGACCTATCTTCATTAGGACGAATGGTACGTAAGTATTCAAATTGTATATGACATCATAAATGGTGTTTACAGTCACGCGTTTTGATTAGATGCTTCCACGCGCTTGATAGAAATGGCGTAGATGCCATGTCATTAACAAGTTGCGAAGACATCTGATATAAATGGAAAGCTTCCAAAATATCAAGTTTGGTGGTTGATTCTGGCTCGTCAATTAGTTTTGCTTCTTCAAAGAGAAATTTGTGGTCCTTTTCGTAGCAGTGTTTAGCCATCGATAACTTCTTTAGGTCACAATTCCGAATGTAGGTCTTGTGCTTCTTCAATCAAAAAAGCAACGCTCTACAGGTCTGTCCTATATACGAAGCGCCACATTCTTGTGGAATTTGATAAATTCTCCACGAGTTTTTGTCTTCAACATAATCCTTTGATCCTAAAATTGACAAACCAGATTCAACCACCAAACTTGATATTTTGGAAGCTTTCCATATATACCAGAAGTCTTCGCAACTTTTAATGACATTGCATGCATGCCATTTCCATCAAGCGCGTTGAAGAATCTAACCAAAACACGTGACTGTAAACCCCATTTATGATGTCATATATAATTTGAATACTTACGTGCCATTCGTCCTGATGAAGCTAGGTCAATACCTAGCGAAACCATGGTTGGCTTGAAAAAATAAATAATTGTGACAAACTACTTTGTATTAACTTAATATATATATATAAGTGTCACAAGACTGTAGTCTTTGAGATCAAGCATCCCAAAAATTATTTTGGCGTCAGTAAGCCATACCTTCAATAAGGTGACCAGCGATTAAGAAGGCAGTAATTGTCCCTTGTGAAAAACTAATCTTAAGGACTGAGAGGACTCGATAAGGGTATTGCATGCAGTTGCACTCCTCTTCGCAGCATCCTACAGATGTTCAACAAGACTGATTTCTGGCAAAAATGTTAGCTACTTCAGATTGCATACCTTATTTTCCAATATATACGTTGATGACGTCATCTGAGCGGAAATATGAGTTTTTTTCCATTAGAATCAAATGTACGTCTACTTCACCTGTATACTTCCTTGCATGAATCGAAAATACCATCGCAGTTGTAACAGTGCTTTAGAAAGAGTCGTTGAGGTCGATATGGTCACACAATAAAACAGAAATATAATCATACAGCCTCATGATTTTATGAGATACTTCGATGATGTTGCGAGACGTGAAGCATATTCCAGCCTCTTGCAAACTAGTGTACGTCTGCTATCCGATTCCAAAGATAAATGTGACTCATCCGTGAACCAACGCTTTTTGCACCACTATTATTCAGTCAAATCGACATAGCTGTGGCACTATCTTAAGACTACGTGCTTCTCATTGGTATCTAAAACCTCACATACAGAACGTCTACAGTAATATAGTCCTCAGCTATGGAGTCTTCTGGTCACAGTAGTTATGAATACCTGACATTTCGTCGCTATTATGTGGTTCGAACGCAAAATGGGTGCTACTGCTCTCCAATTTCGTTTGGCTAATAATACGATGTTCCAGTTATTTTAAAGAGTTATCACTCTCAGGAAAAATCGTCCGGAGCCAAGAGGTTTTTGGACGATTATTACTGTTTTTGAAAATTGGTTTCAGAGACTTAATGTAGCAGAATGGTGGTTGCTAAAGAATTGAACAACTGGTATGATTGATTAGCTGGCATGTTGCCTCTCAATAGTTGCCTCTTATTCGGAATCTTGTAAGCGTCTTTTTTGCAACATCAGGGAAATGAGATGAACATCCCATGTTGTACAGATATCCTCTGATGGAAAGCACACCTTCTATCAAACGTTCTTATTTGCGTATTACCAACCTGTCCACATTGTCGTCCAATTCGTGTTTCGACATTTATATGTTTTAACATAACAACGCTATGGAATTTCTTTTCTTTTTTGATTGAAAGTTTAACGACACCTGTCAGCGACTCAATGGGCTATAAGCAGTCGCCCGTCTCTAATTTAGGGTCACTTTCCAGGGAAGGGAGAGAGCCAGTGACGTAAGACGAACACAACATCCATGCCTCAGCGGGCCTCGAACCTATCCCGGACGAACGGTCACAAGCCAGCAGTTAGACCACTGCGCCACAGGGGCGGTTGGAAATTTTGCATAAGTCTCAGTTGCTTTATTTATTTTTATTTTTTTGACATTTTTCTGTTTCGTGATTAACTTTTGGCACGTAATAAAATATTTTGTATTCTCGTTTCTTTGGTCCTGAAAACGAAACTCAGAAAAGTAACAATTTTGTACCATTTCTCTGGTCGTGGTACCACGTTTCGGTTACGTAAATTTGCGAACATACCGGAGATACGCAAATCATCAAAGTTTCTATGCGATCAATTTCTAAACACGGTTTAAAAATTGCACACGTGCTAGCTTACTGCATAGCAAAGAAGGCGTGTACGACCAAGTGCGCTGACTGACCATTTATATTCCAGTAACTGACGCAGAAAAGAAGAAAACCGTCGACATGCGAGAGCTGGGCTTGAGCTTACGAGCCATTTCGCACGGATGCCCTTGCATGCCATGTTGTGTTACATAGAAACGAATAAGGCTCCAGGACTGAAGTTGACCAAGATGCGCGACACAACACGTGAGGATCACCTACTCAGTAGAGGGGCACTTATTGACCCATTCACTACGATCACCGTGCTGCTACGGGTACAGAGATATCCACCTAAACATTACAACCTTTGCATGAGGTGTGACTATGGGTGAAAAGCCCTTGCTGCCACATCACAGGCTCCTCTTTGGGAAATGATACAGAGACACACCACACTGGATTTTGGAATGAAGGACTATGTTATTGATGGTCGAGGTCAGGTTATGTTTCGGTATGCCAGATGGCTGAACATCTGTATGGTGGCATCGTTATCAACGACATGCGGATGCGTTTATAATCAGCCTGCATATGAGGTCCCGACGAGGCAAACGGATATGGAGTGAAATCCTATAAGGCAGCAGGATATCTTTTATCCATATTTCTGGCATCATCATGGTGAAACGTTAACGAGTTTTCAATTCACTCAGAATACCTTTCGTTGCTGCCACGCTGCGAATAGCCCTGTATCAGGATAACGCCCTTCGGCACACTTTTACAAAGGATTTTCTAGGGCATGGATATTTTCCCATGGAAGCCAAACTCACCATCTTGTCTCTCATCGAGCATATGTGGTATCTTATAGGTTGCCACCTTCGTAGGATCTGTCCCGCTCTTGTTTGTTCAGTTGCTTTTTGCTCGGAATCCCGCCATTGATGATCCCAATGTCTGCATACCTCGTCGTCTGCAGGCTTCTATATAACTGACAGAGGTGTCTAGCCTTGGCAGTGTATATATAAAAACCCAAACCTACGTACTCAACGAAATGGAAACTGGAACACCAGGAGGGACCGAGAGAATTTTAACCAAAATAAGTGACACTGAGAAAAAATAAGGATTGGAAAAAATTGTCAAATTTTCGAAACATTTCAGCTTATGCATGTCATGGAGAAGCTGTGCTTCATAACGATTAAAAAACACTTATGTTTTTGTGAATAAATTCTGAATGTTACCCCCGCGTGCTTGATTGTGAACTCTGACCCTGAAATAAATTCATTCACTTGAAGATGTGTTGAATCTCAGCTCTTAGCTTGCGTATGTCGTTCAATACTGGGTTTCAGCTTGAAATCTCAAAAACGTTTTTGAATGGTGTAGGTACGAGTACCTAATAGGTGATCTCTCTCCCCCTCATGTGCGATTAGGAGAAGAACAGGGGCCATGAAAGGATATTGATATACTTAAGAAACATTCTGGTAATATTGTATGTATGTCGTGGGACGTTATCCTTTTGTAGTATTTCATGTTCCACACAAGCCCAAAAACGAATGACAACGGAGTTCATGATATTTTCATTTAAATAATACACTTTTTGTATTGTCTTCCACAAATACGAGAACTCTTACGCCATATCAGATAACTTCTCCAAACCATTATGCCGGGAGTTTGTGATGTGAGTCTCTCCCTTGATCAGTCTACTTTTTCTCTCGCACCTGGCGTGCTTTCTGAGTAACATATATCGAG
The DNA here is from genome assembly GCA_039090855.1 of Macrothele yani. NCBI lineage: Eukaryota > Metazoa > Arthropoda > Arachnida > Araneae > Macrothelidae > Macrothele > Macrothele yani. Next base: position 74,956,842 of record CM077007.1, on the reverse strand, counting down.
GTTGAAAAGAATTTCGTCATTAAACTCTACTGGACAGCATTTTTGCTTCCAATGGACACGTGCCTGACACTACTGAAAATGATCATGACGATAAGTCCTAGGACTCCCACTCATCCTCATGAACGTGTTCATTAATATCTGGCATGAATCTGTATGAGGCTCGAGATATCAGCCGACCCGCTTCCAATAAGAACTTCAAATTTTTTGAGAGAAAATTGACAAGAGCTGCGAATTCTTCTGGGCAGAATTTGGCTGACTAATCGTGTCGATTTTCAAAGCTTCTTGAAGATTCTGTGCCTAATGTTCTAAAATCTATTCCATCCTCTTTTTCAGTGAACTGTCGACCCACTGACTGAAATGGAGAAAAAATTGTCTGGCATTTCATCAAGTCGATAATCAGTTTCCTCTTGAATTCTATGAGTTCTATATAGGGTTTTCTATGTCACTTCGGCATTAATCTGTAAATTCAATGTTATTTATTTGAAATAGATTTTAAAAATTCGTTTTTCATATGACAGAATATATCATTTATACTCTGGGATTTATTTACAATCAATGTTATATTTGTTTCGGTAACGGATTGAATCACTTGACGGCTATGCATTCACTTTTGCAATTTCTCTCAACATTACCCTAAAGTTTCATTTAAATTTGAAAATTCTATAATGGTATTCAGGTTTTAATTTTTTTAGGGTGCATGCAAAATATACCTAGGTGCATGCAGACACAATTCAGAAAATAATGTGTCTTGGTATATTTAGGTGCATTTGCAAGTATTTTCAAACATAGCACTGAGAAAAGGTGTTTTCATTCGTGAATACAAAGGGAAGCACTGGAAAAGTAATATGTTTTGATCTTTTTACTGTACTAATACATTATCCTGCCATACAATTAATAGACACACGGCATAAAATAATCGACTGAAAGTTTTAAAAAAGCAAAAGCAAAGACTATGACTAAAGGAGGAAATTCAGCCTTTACCAGTTACAGTGCTTTGAAAGAAAACAGGCATGTTTTCATCATGTGACTTTCTGTCTGTTTCTCAAACATAGGTTGAAAAGGAACGTGAAGGGATTCAGAATCAGTAGTAGTCCCTCTTATGAGTTTCTCAAAGTTTTCAAGTTTTCCGATTTAAAATCAGTTTATTCACTTTTCTTTCTTTGACTGATTACCTACCTTAATCCTCAAATGTGCAAGATACTGTTTAAAATAGTATATAAACTTAGAGAATGGGATTAAAGATATTTTTGATATTCTTAAGAATTATTTTATAAAAGAAAAATTCGAAAAAAGGGATTGCTTTATCTTTATGGTAGTCTTTTATTTTAAGTAATGTGCACTACATTATGTGTAAAATATGTATATCATCATCTATATGTATATCATCATGTCATGGAGAAGCTCTGCTTCAAAATCGATGTTTGTATGTAATATCGCAATAATTCCTTGCCGAAAGAAAAGTTTGTGTGGTAGTACTTGTGAAGGTAGCTGTGTGTGCACGTAATACATAGGGTAGTTGATTCAATCTTGGCATCTTCAGAATAACTGAATATACGTCTATTTTGATGGAAATTTTGGTAATACAGCAGCATGGCAGTTAGGCGACTGCTTATATCAGAATATTTCTTGTTTATTCAAGTGAGGATCACGCCATTAGCTTAGTCTTCATTTGTTAAATATCTGATATCTGCATCATCAGAGGAACGGTATTATCATATGCTACAGCCACTAACCCTAGGATCTTCACTGTTTGTCGGGATTACTTTAATGGTTGGTGGGATGACAATCAGTTTATAAGAGCCAATGATCGAATTTATTCTGACCTTCGGGTCCTTCATTAATGATTAAAGAGAAATCAATGAAACGATTCCAAAATTTCGCTTTTCCTTATACACGACTCAATCGCCTAAGCTCTGTGGCTATTCTTCCGCATAATTCACATTATTGGCAAAGATCAGCGGCAAAGAGAGAGAGAGAGAAAAAGAGCATCTGCCAGGTATGCACAAAAATCTGAGCAGCGTTTTGCATTCCGGTCAAAAAAGTTGCGCATTTGGTAGACGACATCAATTTTGAGACAATTTTAAAAACTGCCGATAAAAGGAAATATTCTCTTAAACATCATTTTCAGCTTAAGATTGTTCAAAACTGCAGCTATTCATTTTTGTGTAATTGAGCTACCTAATCGCCGTTTAAGCATCCTATCAAAGATACTGAAGATGAAAATATAGTAGTTTATTTACAGTTGAAGTATGTGAAGAAATAAAATATCTATTGTCACACAAACAACGGTGTAGCGGAGACAACCCTTCGTAAAAAATGAAAAAGCAACGGAAGTAAGTCTCACACGCACGAGAATATTCAGTTATTTCCAATCATATGTTATTGTGTGCAACAGCTTTCAAAGGTATCCCTGTTAGTGATTTTGCCCTCAGGCCAAGGAAAATGAACACACAAAAGCAATTATTCGGAGTTTGTTTATGTATTCTTTGTTTCAAGACAGTATCTTCACAAGTTTCAAAAACACATATTGCGAGTTGCTACCGTTACAACTACAAAACGTTTATTGCGCTTCACAATACGATTATTTTATTTTAGTAGTGAGAGAGATACCAGTAATGTTTTAACTGATTCGGCAATAGTGTTTTGTCTCTTGTGCAACACTGTTCTTGATTATGGATATTAATTTTTCTCATATCTGTTTTTTTTACAGAATCTTAATCTAACAGTTCAGTTCTCTTTCTTTGATGATTTTAGCGAACCCCTTTCTATGAAGCCAATGATCTGCACCCCATCACTTCAGAACAAACATGGTAACATCGTGTTTCACTTTACTAAGTTTTCTCTCGTTTATTTCTAGAGATGTTTCAAAACCATTCTGTTTGTCTAATCTGCTCCGTTTTGCAAAGCATGTGTTTAGCAATAATTCCTGGGTTGTAAGCAGTTGTTTTTCCTGATGATGCAAAAATGTATCGCCTATGTTTGTCTCCAAAACTGCACTCTTTTAGTCCAACTGCCTGCAGAAGTAGTAGTTGAAAAAAAGCAATTTTTTCGGATGCTGTGTGTTTCTGGAACGTGGATAAGAGCGATGTATTTATTTATTAACTGTCGCCACGTATTTGGAGTATTTTTCACCGAGAATTACAAACTTACGGATGAAAGCTTTTGTTTTCGGAAATTACGCATCGTTTGACAGTAAAACACTTTCGGTGTTTCGTAAAAGTCAATATGATTTTGTGTCAGAAAATGCATTTCGTATCCTGCTGAAATCAGTATTTTACTTGGAAGTAAACCATTGTCACGTTTCTGAGAGAGTTACAAGTTGCTCGAGGTGTCTTGATGGTGTCAGAAACTCGATGTGACATTTGCTCATTCTTGGTTTGTTTCTACGGTCTTTCGTCCAACGGCTTTCATGGCAGTCTATTTATTGTTTTCTTGCTAATATTTTCTAGCAATATGCAGTGCGTCAGTCACCGGAAGAATAGCCAACTCTGTTACCATGGGTAACAACTGCCCATGCTTTCTGAAATCTTCGCCAACCGCAACCGCTCTTCCACGGGATGGCACATTTTTCCCGTTTCGCGAGTCAAATTCGAGCGTCTTGCATGGGAGCTGCTGAATGGATGTCTGTCTATCGTGCTAATGAAAATCCATAGGAAAGTCAATCAAAACGTTTCGCGATTCTCAGTAAGATGCTTTCTGCTATAAGTTAGAAACAGAAACTCAGTCACAAACGTATGATCTATTTCCATGTATATGTAAAATCTCATAATCGTCGAAGCAAACAGTTGAGCTCCTTCTTGTGTAAATGATGGGTATGCGAAAACTTCTGTGATTCCTAGTGATCTGGATTTGATATTTGCTCACGTAAAAGATTTGGATATTCGGTAACACACAGTGGTTCCAACTGATTTTATCTGTGCAGTAATAGCTGTCGAATTTTCCGTGTAAGTACCCACATATATATAGCACGCATAGATAGCAGTTACCCACATATATATAGCACGCATAGATAGCAGTTACCCACATATATATAGCACGCATAGATAGCAGTTACCCACATATATATAGCACGTAGCAATACTGTTTCAGGTGAAGATTTCATGGAAACTAGTGCTTTTACTCCTTGAAATACTTCAAAGTCTATACTTTTATCACTGTGTATGAGTGCTTCCCAGTCAATACCTTTTAAGAATGAAGGTAGTGAGGAAAAGAAAATGCTCCTTAAGAACAAAATTAGTGAGAAAAGTACTAACGAGCTTATAATTTATTTTGTGATAGATGATATAGTGCACCCTATATACAAAAACATGATATGAGGATGGAAATGACGAAAATGACAGAAAATGCAAATTATCAAAGCTTTAATTTGGACTTTTCTAATTAAAATGAGATAATTCGAATTGTTTAAGTTCAAGCTTCCTGAAGCAGATATTGGCATGGCAAATGAAATTATCGTAAATCAACAGATGCAATTTACTCTCAAAGATTAAATGCTGCATCAGTTAACATGAAAGACTGTTCAGATTATTAATTGTCATCTTATTCTCCTTAAATAAGATCTTCGAATAAAAAGTTTTGTATCACTCGTAATTTAGTTCTATCCTTCTTTAGCAACATTTTTGTTCTGCTTCCCAAAATGAATGTGACTTGAATAATTTATCTTTTACCAGGAACACGCAGACGTGGAGTGGAAGTTTGCTCGCACGAAATTGTGGCTTAGCTGCTTCGAAGATGGTGCCACAGTGCCTCCACCTTTTAATATCATCCCAACACCTAAGAGCTGTATGTATTTGTACCGCTGGATTAAGAGAAAAATCTGTGGTAATTCTAGGACAGTAAAGAAGGAACACCTAAAGACGATTAGGGTAAAAACAACTTTTCTTTTTCTTCCATTGGTTTTTTACTTGTTTTGCTGTTTTACAAAAGTCGAGTCATTTAGACCAAATTTCTCGACTACCTGTGACATTATTTTAGAACGCAAAAACTTAGTAGATTAACGAATAAAAAAAGGTGAATGAGGTAGATGCTATCGAATTTACAAGAACAATAAAGACGACTTCTACAAAGGACAAATTAGTGCAAAAATGCATGTATAGCAAACTGCAAGCTATGCGAAATATCTTGGTTATGGTCAGACAGATGCTATCAGAGAATAAACGAATTTACCAATATTGCTTATTGCAAGCAAAGAGATTGGGTCTAACTAACAACAAATGCACAATTACGCCACTAAGCAAAACAATTGCCCTAGGGAATTGATCTGTTTGGATAATCTTGGTCATGTGCATGTCTATTACTTTCAATGGGAAAAAAAATACCGGTTTCACTGGAACCAACAGAGATATTGTGGAAGATGCAAACATGGTTCATAACACTCCGCGGGAACATTATTTGTCAGAAAACGATGGAACATGCATGTAAACCCTTTACAATGAATACATTGCTGCAGCCAAAAAAGAATTTTCCTGGAAGCAAAGATATAGACGAATACAAATCAATTTACTTGCCAGTTAAAAGCAAAACTGTGCATCTGTAAAATCGAGAGGTATGTTGATAATATATTTCATGTATGCAGTTTTCCGACATTAAAACAATTTTTAAACCCGATGTGAATGAACTGAGATAACATGAAAAGTAGAAATATAAATTTACTCCACTTTGAGGGAACATTGTGCATCAAATAAAGGTAAAACATTTAAAAAAATGTTGGTCATAATCACAGTTATTTGGAAAACAAATTTTGGGTAGGTGACATGGTAATTCCAATTTTTTTCAACTATATATTTTAAAAGTGTATCTATCGCAACAAGTGCAAATACGTGGTTTTACCACGCTGCATAAATATGTATTTATCCACCTTGCTGAAATAGTAAGTATTTTAAAATGAAAAAAGGCATGAAAACTTTTTTCGATGTTGCTTTTTCAAATGCAGAATTTCGTTTTTTTCTTATCCTATTTTTGCGGTTTCTACGCCGTATGAAGCGAAAAATAAGTTTGTGCTACTTAGCAGGAAAACTCTGCATCCGTAAAATCCCACTCCCATTGTCAGCGCATGCCTGGTCAAGATAATTTTTCGAATCCAGCTCACACATGTGTGAAACCGTGTGCCACCCCAGTGACGCAGTGGTCTAAACGATGGCAGTTGACCATTCATCCGAGATGAACAAGGCTTCGAATCCCGGTGAGGCATGCGTGTTGTGTTTGTCTTACGTCACTGGCTCTCTCCCTTTCCGAAGCCAGTGACCCTAAATTATGGACGGGCGATTGTTTATAACCTTCTGAGTTGCTCACGGTAATCGTTTAACCACCAAATAAAAAAATGGTGTCCATGGACTGACGAACGGACAAAGGAATATTGCTGGCACTTTGTTTAATGCAAGTTGTTGTTAAGCAAAAATTAAAAGGTATTTTTATTAAGAACTTTCACAATAAATCACTCACTTGTACTTATAAGCTAGATCATAATGATCACTCCTGTCTTAACGAGTGGAACCGTTCTTCAGCTCATAAAAGAGGAGTAACCGACTGGCTCGGAAAATATACAGAAAGCACAGGCAGGGCACATCAGTTGAACAACACGAAGCCAGTGCAATGGTGAAAACGCAGGACATGTTGGAGTTTGAACGAAGAATCATTATCGATGTCCAGAAGCACCATTCGTTGACATTCCGGGTGAACGCCGACTGTCACGTGTTGTCCGGGACAGCAGACGGCCGTGATCAGTCAGTTACCGCCAAACAATAACCAGCGCGTACAGAGAAACATTTCCAATACATAGTCAGCTTACCTTTTGTGGATGTGCCTAAGAAGTAGGCCCCTCGTTCATGCGCCTTGTTGACTGACCCTCATCAGCAGCTCCGCCTGCAATGAACACTAAAGCAACGTGACTGGACATTGATCAACAGGAGATATAGCTCAAATATGCCCATGGACGGATCCAGCTCAAATATGCCCATGGATGGATCCAGCTCAAATATGCCCATGGACGGATCCGTAACCTATGCGGCACTGTAACCAGCTGCAACCAGACTGTACAGTTAGACGGCGGCGGTGGTATCATTATATGGAAATTGTTATCATGGACAGCCCCGATTGACACATCCATCCTACTCGGATCGTCCTAAAGTATTCTGTCGTACCAAATGTTTCTCTACATAACACTGTGTAACACAAAAATTGTTTATGTTGTTTTTAATGCTTCTTATACAGTACAGAGGAGCTGATTCCAACGGCTGTCTCGCTTTTTTGTATCATAAAAGCGTTTTTCAATGATCTTAAATTTTGTGTTTTTATTAATACATTGTCATTCGCTTTTGTTACACCGTAAACATGGCCACGACAAGAGGTCGTAAGCTCTCCCCGGACTCTTTTTGTTATATTTTTGTGGATTCTATATTGATCTTAAGCAAGGCAAGCGCAAAATTACCACAGAGACTAAGTTTTATGTTCCACATCAAATTTACTTCGGAATGCCTATGGCAGACCAAGACACGTTTTAGGCACCACCCTCTTGCTATGGTAGTTGCATGTCAACTTTAGAACGTTTGACTTCGTGGTGCAAAGAAGGCAATGCCATTTGACAGTCGTCGAATATGGAGGGAACCAAAGAGTTATCTTGATGACTGCTTCTTTTGTATGGTGGATATTTCCAAGTACAAGAAGCCTAGAGATTGATGAGATTGATATGTAATGCCATTACATATCCCAACATACACTATATTGAAATACAACATAGCATTTATTGACATACATTAGTACGGTATCGGTGCATGCAGTGACCCATCGATAATGCTTTCGACAATGTTTGGGAACACAGGGATAGGTACGCGCTTCCTTTCAGTACATAATGCTACCACTAACTGTTGCTTAGTAGTAGGCCTTGCTTCTAAACTTCTTATGCAATTTCTCATCCCATAGGTGCTCTATGGGATTAAGATAAGGTCTCTGTGCTGGCCAGTACACACGCGATACTGAATTTTTGTCGAACCACGCCGTAACAGTCCTTGCTTTATGGCTTGGTGCATTATCCTGCTCGTACCAACACGGCTCGGTTCCATAGTACGTATTGCTACAGAGTTGGTATCGTCCAGAATATCGATGTATACGTGCTGGTTAACAGGTTTGTCCACCATAACCAATGTGCCGGGGCCATATCACGAGAAACACCCCCATACGATTACACTGCCAGCTCCAATCTTGATTGTAGGAACAACTAATAACGTTCCCCCAACTGCCACCATACCCACACACGGCCACCAGACTGAAGGATCGTGTATCTGGATTCCTCAGTCCATAGGACCCATTTCCGTTGATCTACGGTCCACGATAAATGTTCTTTACACCATACCAAATGACGAGTAGATTTCTGAGTGGCGATTAAAGGCTTATGAGCAGCTGCGCAAATACGGTAACCCATGAAATGAAGTTCTTGGCGAATGGTACGCTTACATACAGAGGTTCCAGTATTTTTACTCACCTGTACACTCCGTCGATTAGCTGTAACGACTCTCCTGAGGCTTTCACGTCCTTTGGTCTGCTGGTTTGTTTTGCTGCTACAGGCACGCCCTGTGTCTTCCACGTATTCAGTACATCAAAAACAGTTGACTTGGATATGTTTAAACGCCTCTTGGTTTCTCTTATGGACAACCCAACTAATGTAACACCCAACAATCTTTCCTTTCTCAAAGTCAGTTCTCCCCCGCCTCGACATTTTCACTCAACCTCACAGTGCGATATGATCGCTGTCAGCTGCATGCTTGTTTTATACCGTTCGTAGCTGTACCGCGCATCTTAACAACGCAGCGTATCCGTTCATTTTCTTTTGAAGGGGTATCCGGTGACTTTTATCAATATAGTGTATCATCATATACTGATCAGTTCCAAATTGCAATAAACTTCCCATTACACAACCACCAAAAAGTGTGGAGTCAGAAGAGAAAGATGTCCAATCTTTTGGGGATTATGAAGACGACATAGATATAGACTTGCAAGGTGCATTTTGCAATGCTCTTTTCGAAATCAACAAAAACTAAATGACTTAATAAGAGACTAAAGTGATGATTTACTAAGAACTAAATAATTCAATAATAGGCTAATAAAATCAAATGCAGAACTTTTGGCTTCTCGTTTGAAAGAGGGAAACTTATTGGATACCAGCTGCAAATGGACCACATACAGAGAAGACATGAAACATATGTACCATTTTATGTTGTGACTGATGCTCTTTGCCATTGCTTCTACGTGAATGGGCTCATTGAGAATATTCTCATTCCTCACATACCTGAAGAACATAAAAACGGTTAAAAGTCTGAAGTAAGTGCTGTTGTACAATGTAAATATATACCCTACAGTTCCAGTAGCACACTCCAAATACACGAAAGAAGACCACCAATTTCAAGCTTTTTCTAATAAAAGTAAAATATCATGATTGGATTTCTTTTGGGCCTGCAACCTGGCTTTACAAAGTATTCTTGTTTCTTTTGCTTGTGGGACAGCAGAGCAGTCAGCGAACATTAGAAAACAAAAGAATGGCCTCCGAGAGTTGAGTTGCAAGATGGTACACAGAATGTCATACACAATGCCCTCGTTCCAGTACAGAAAATACTATTACTCCCGCAGCATATTAAGTTGGCACTGGCGAAGCAGTTTGTGAAAGCATTGAATGCTAAGGACAAACCTTCAAATTCATTTGCTCAATGTTCGCAAATTTCTCGAATGCTAAAGTAATATTTGTGGGGCCACAGATAAAAGCAATGCTACTCTCAGAAGAACTAGAGAACAAAATGACTGATGCTGAAAAAGATACTTGGAAGTCATTCGGTCTTGTTGTGACGGAATTTCTTGGAAATAGGAAGACCACCAACTACAAGCAGCTTGTGGAGTTTAGTAGTGATGAGCATGTTGAGAGGTTTCATCAAGACATGCAAAATATGGAAAAGAGATATCAAGAAAGATGGGATGAAGCCATGATGGAAAACCACATCTGGAATTTGGTGCGCCATGCTAGTCGTGTTCACTACTAGCTAAGTTACTTTTAGGACGGATATACTTCTTGTCTTTCATTGTTCTAATTGGTGCTGTGTATTGGTAGTTTTCATGATTTGTACTGTTTTACATCCCCTGCCCTGTACGACGTGCATTGTAATGCACGTCGTACATTGTACAACTGCATAGATTTTGCAGTAGCGTAAATTGTAGCTAAACTATTGATGCTATGACAAAAATAGCGCCGATTTTGAAATCCTCTCGCCAAAATTATTGAAAATTTGAAATCCTCTCGCTAAAATTATTGAAAATTTGAAATCCTCTTACCAATTTTAAAATCCTCTCCCCAAAACTATTGAAAATTTGAAATCCTCTCACCAATTTTGAAATCCTCTCGCTAAAATATTCAGATAAACACGTAATTGCTGAGTTTTCGTTACACGTTGTAATCACCGTGTGTCCGGATGGAACTGGACTCTTTCATCAAGGTAACCTACGTCTTACAAAACACTGTGATTTTCTTGAAGGTTCGAGAATCATATCCAACCATTTCAAGGATGTGCTTTCTTAACCTTCGAATTCCCAGGCACTTCCCCTCGAGCATTTTTTTGGAATGCTGCAAAATACAGAAATCGCCGGTCCACGCCATTTCCTCCTACTCCGAAATTCAAAATGTCATCCTGTCCATCTGATATGCGTGATGAAAAATTCCTCGGTCTAATGTAGTCAACTCCCGGCTCAATCCATTGTCGCCGCGGAAGGTGAGCCAACACGCTATTAGGTAATTGTTCAATACTAATTTAGAAGATGTGAATAATAAATTTGGAAGATGCAATCCCGTATTTCATTCATTGAGGTAATTGTTCATTATGTTATGTCTGGTGGGTGTATGATGTTACAGCAAAACATTATTTATTTACTTATTTGTTTCTGGGTTCAACGACGACCATGAGCAACTCGAAGGGCTACAAGTGTTCGGACAACGGTTCCAGGAAGGGACACAGACACCGCCATTAGACAAGCACACGCACATGCCTCATCCCCGACTAGAACCCGCGCCATCTTGGTGAGAAGCCAGTGCCTCATACCACTGGGTCATCGGGGAGAATCAGAATGTGTTCAGCAAGTCTACATACAATATATTCCACATAGAAAGTTTTCACAATAACACGATTTATTTTTGGAACTATTTTCCGTGTTAAATGTGCTGTCCTCGAGCTGCACGCCGTAAACCTATGTAGTTCACCATCGAGAGCTCTCTTCTGCACCCTTTGTTGCAGCAACTGTTTATCGAGGACATATTTTTAAGCAACAACTGAGCTACCCCATCGACATTTAGAAGAACAAGAAAAATGAAACCGAATTTTGAGTGCAATGAGCACGTTCGAAATGTTTTATTTGGAATACTTTCCGAAGCAAACAGAGTATTTAAAGATTTTAGAAAAAATCAGACGAGAAGTAGCAAAAAAATAGAAATTCAGTAAAAAAGGAAATGCATCAACGCCCCCTAGCAAAAAAACTGCGCCTTAATTAAAATACATAATGTTTGCACTCTTCTTTATAATAAACTGAACGAATTACAAAGCGAATTTTTTTCAACCGGACTCCCAGAATTACGGAAACATTTGCAAATAGAATTGCAATATGTGCACAGTAACGGTGGGATGGCACGTTACGAAAAATCCCAAGTCGTACAGAAAATCTTCCTCGTATCGGAAGTTATCGAAGCAAAACTAATTTCTCAAGTCGAACAAACAGAAGCAGAGATGTTTAGGAAAAAAGTATTACAACTTCACGTTGCTAGCAAGAAAACAGTGCGCTATTTGAGAACAAAAATAAGCACTATAAAAGTCTACATAATGAAAGGTATGCTACCAAGAAAAGAATTTTTCCATAAGACTTTCACAAGCAATGATACAGAAATATATATATTTTTTGAATTAGATAGTATTTGCATTTTTAGCGTCAGAGTTATGCATCGAGAAAAGACCGAAAGGCAAGGATCATCGTTATCATGCTTCCTGTGTTGGGAAAAGATCATTTCAAATCAGACTAATAGGTGCAGAGACATGATGTCCAGAGTGGAAAGTGCATAGCGATAAGGTAAACATGTTTTTTTTCAAAAAACGTGATAAAACTAGCTCAGGTACGAGCAAAAATAATTTCTATAATTTCTTTTTGTTTTAAATTTAATGCACATTTCTTTCAATTAAATAAAAAGTTTCCGTTAACGCAAGCTTTTTACATAACTTCGACAATATTTGTCAGAAATATTTTGATAAAATGCACATCTGTTCTGTTGATCAGTACGTACTTATTTGAACCCTAAAGACATGACGCTTACGTGTATATCAGGAAAAACGCATTATATCCATTCGAATAATACGTATATTAATACTTTCATTCAAATATACCAACGCACACTTACATACAAAGAATACTACGCTTAAAAATAATAACACTGAATTAAAATAAAATTGTAAAATGATTATGGGAACTTGCAGTCACTACACTTTCCATTTTTTTAAGAGAAAATTGACTCCCTCGTGACTTGAAGCGCGATTTTGCTTGACACGCAAGTACACATTATTGGCAGGACATGTGAATCTTTTGTATTGTCAAAGGACAGTAAATTCATTCGTAATCTCTGCAAAAATCATGAGAATTTAAAGAATTTCATTAAAATATTTTTTAAAACATAGTTTACAAGATGTGATTCATAAACCGCAAATCGAAAGCTTCATTGCTTTTAACAGACAGACAAAATTTCAGATGACACAAAAAATCTTTTTTTCTTTTTGAATGTGGAGACCCCTCCCCCATGCGTATCAAACGCTACTAGCAGCCTCCCATCCCTAGTTTAGAGCCACTGGTACTACAAAGGGGATGAACTGCGCCGTGAACTACGTTTTACACCGGATTCGGGCCCAGGCTATTAGATACTTTAGAAGCGGAAGCCCTTGGCCACACTGTCACTTGGCGACTTTGTCTTTCTTGTGCAAGCTTGAAAAACCAGAGTCATATACACTATACTGACAAAAGTCACCGGATACCCCTTCAAACGCAAATGAACGGATCCGCTGTGTTGCTAAGAGGCGAGGCACAGCTGCAAACGACATAAAAAGAAGCCTGTAGCTGACCGCGATCATATCGCATTCTGAGGTTGAGTGAAAATATCGCGGCAGGATAGAACTGACTTTCGGAAAAGAAAGATTGTTAGGTTTTACATTAATGGGTTGTCCATAAAACAAACCGAGAGGCGTTTAAACATACCCAAGTCAACTGTTTTTGATGTACTGAATAAGTGGAAGACACAGGGCGTGTCTGAAGCAGCAAAACGTACCGGCAGACCAAATAACATAAGTGACAGAGGACGTGAAAGCCTCAAGAGAATCGTTACAGCTAATCGACGGAGTGTACAGGTGAGTAAAAATGCTGGAATATCTGTATGTACGCGTACCATTCGGAGAGAACTTCATTCCATGGGTTACCGTATTTGTGCGGCTGCTCATGAGCCTATAATCTTCCCTCGGAATGCTACTCGTCGTTCAGCATGGTGTAAAGAACATTGATCGTGGACCGTAGATCAATGGAAATGGGTTCTATGGACTGATGAATGCAGATACACGATCCATCTGTCTGATGGCAGTGTGTAGCGCGTAGGTGCAGCCTGGAGAACGCTGTTTCCCACAGTGTACTGTTCCTACGGTAAAGTTTGGAGCTGGCAGTGTACTCGTGTGGGGTTGTTTTTGTTTTTTGTGGTATGGTCCCAGCCCATTGGTTTGGTTAACAGCACGTCTACATCGATATTCTGGATGATTATGCCCTACCAACTCTGTAGCAATACTATGGAATCCAGCATTGTTGGTACCAGCAAGATAATGCACTGAGCTATAAAACAAGGACTGTTACGGTGTGGTTTGACAATAATTCCCTATCGTGTGTGGACTGGTCAGCACAGACTCCTGATCTTAATCGCATACAGCTCCTATGGGATGAGAAATTGCATAAGAAGTTTGGAACCAAGGCCTACTACTAAGGAACAGTTAGCTGCAGCATTATGTTTTGACGTGCCTGTATTGCAGGATGCGCATGAGATAAAGGCAGATAGCAATGAGAGCACATGTCCGCGTACCTCAGTTGGGAGAGCGACTTACTCCATAGTGACAGGACCCGGATTCGATGCCCGTCGTGGACAAACCTGTGTTTTCACAATGTACTGCGTGGAAGCGCATACCTATCGCTGTGCTCCAAAAGCTTGTCGAAACCATGTCTCGAAGGGTCAATGCATGCATTAAGGCTAAAGGTGGACAGACACCGTACTAATGTATGTCAATAAATGCTATGTTGTGTTTCTCTTCTAGGTGCTCGGTGACTTTTGTCAATATAGTGTATACCGAGCGATCACTAAATCATAACCATTTCAATTAAAAGTGAATACGGCCCGCTGACCACGTGATTTCGGAAAGTGTGCGATTAGTCGGCCGACGTAGGATATATATGTATAAGGTGTGAATGGGGTGGTTGGTAGTAAAATTCGGAGCGTGATGGGTAAACGGAAGGATATATCAGACTTTGAGAAAACATAGATTCTGAGAGCTCGGAAAGCGGGTGCCTCGATTTTTCAAACAGCTGAACTGGTGTGCTGTAAGCAAGCCACCGTAGTTAAAGTGTATCACGCTTGGCGTGAGAATGGTAAAGCAACGACCCGGAGGCAAAACTGCACAGGATAGCGAAAGATTGATGCGAGAGGTGAGCTCCGGGCTGACTACTCGTACAGGCCAACAGACGCAGCACTATTCAACAGCTGGCAATCCAATACAACTGAGGTCAACTCGGAACAGAGTCTGTTATGACCATGCATTGCACGCTTGCACGTATGATCTATAACAGTAGACGACCCCGACGGCATCCTTTCCTAACCACGGTTCATCGGCGCAAAAGGCTCGCTTGGTCCAAAAATCATACAAGATGGACGTCGGACCGCTGGGATAAAGTGTACTGGCCTGAGGGTCACGTTTTCTACGCCACTCCGTGCAAGGTTGTGTACATATTTGGCTTAAACAACATGAGGCACTCGATCCATCCTGAATGGTCTCCACAGCGCAGGCTGGTGGAATCAGTTGTATGGTGTGGGACATGTTTACCTGGCAAGAACTTGGACCCATGATGCATGTGGAACAACATATGACTGATGCGTACTCTCGTGAATTACCTACTGACTCTGTACACCCAGCAATGTTACACTTCTTCTCAAATGGCAGTGGTGTCTTTCAAGATGGCAGTGCGCTGAGCCACAGGTCCAATGTTGTGCAGGAATGGTTTGAGGAACACAGTTCAGACTTCCAGCAGTGGCCTTCGAACTCCGGCGATATCAATCCTATACAGCACTTGTGGGACATTATGGAACGGCATATCAGGCGTCTGGATACCCCAATCATCTCCATACCTGCATTGGAGGCCATACACACAACTTGATTGGTCATACCTCCTAACTGCTTCCGGCATCTTATTGAATTAATGACACGTCGGATAGGATAGCTGTTGTAGTGATGGCGAAAATAAGACCTATGAAGTTTAAGGTTGGTGGTCATAATTCAGTGATCACTCAGTGTACGTGTCAGAGCAGAAAACTTTCAAGTGCTTTTGTTCAACAAGCTAGCTAGAAAGTCGCCGGATATCCGTCTTTCGTCCTTTCGTCCGTTTCGTTCTTTTACAGTAAGAAACGTTGAATACTAATTTTTAAAGCATCCATGAAGGATCTAAGCAAACAAGCCAGTAATTTCAGCTGTCTATTATTTGAAACAGGGTCTTTTTTTTCATTTGGTTAATACGGTGAGGAGCGACATATTTGAATTCTACTTCGCAACAGTGAATCAGTACATACTTTTTCAGGTTGCTTTGACAAAATTACCTATAATTCTTGAATTAGTATTATGATTGAAATCTGTGTGTAGTGAATGCAAGCATATTTTTTGTTCACTAATGAATTTCTGTTTCAAGAGAGATAAAAACGGCGTCATTAATATGTCACCTCTATGTTCAGACGATTTTGCGTTCGCTGCATTAATAAAAGGGTTCGGCGGTTCGAATATTTATATCACATTTTCTTAACGAATTTCTTGAACGTGTAAAGGGTAATACACTAGTATTTGCTCGTACTATTTTGATTAACGAAAAAAGAAATAATCGGAATTTACTGATACAGGTGTCCTTAATTCTTTCTGGAGGTTTACGTCAGAAGTTGCACGTTTCATTCTCGAGCGTTCTTCATTAACACTGTTTATCGATCCTGTAACACTCACAGCTGTTTTAAACAAAAGACATAAGATCTCCTATATTGGTAAAAATATCTTCCACTGAAGCTGAATGTTTTTTTCTTTACAGGAAATATAATTCATCGTTATAAAAATCAATGAAACGATTCGTAATAGCCAGTTGTATTATACAGTGTGGCCAAAAAGTTACTTTTCCAAGTTACTTACCAACATGAGGTTATACTTGTTCCCGTACAAGAACGGAAAAATGGCCGTATGGTGTGGAGTGGCCAGCAAATTTGTTTTAGGGACCTACTTTTTTAAGAAAGTTACCCCTCGAGTGCTACGTGCATGCACTGTAAGAGGCGTCCACTGTGCCGCATTGCTGACAAACTATACCATTCCGCATCTGCAGCAACGGAATGCATTGGAGAATGTTATTTGGATACGAGATGGTGCTTTCCCATATGTAACCACTGTGTGAAAAGCGTGTTGTAACAGCATTTCTCTGATCGAATCATATCTCGTCACTTTCTTTTTCCATGGCTTGAATATTCCCCTGATTTAACTTCGATGAATTTCTGGTTTTTTGGGTGATCTGATGTCCGAAGTATACAGAGACCAACCTCGTAAACTAAGTGAATTGAAAGAAGCCATGCAACGCACCATTTCAGACCTGTCACCAAATATGCTACATGCTTTTGTAATGTCTGTCGTCGCCTATATGCAGTTGATCATTGTCGCTGATGGCGGACATATTCAGCATTTGTAATTGTCATTAAAACATCGAAACGGTTTGTGTTACTTCTTTGCCGTTTTTTCATTTAAACAGGCATTCCTATTCTATCCTCAGGTCCGATCTGGGCTGTTCGTTGTGCTAATTCCGTACTTTGCATGCCATCCTTCATTTGACGATATCTTGTTCACTTTTCTATGTAGCGATACCAATTTGACGCCATTTACCGTTTTTCATGACATTTGTTACCATGACTTTAATAAATTAGGTGTTTTCAATCAAACTAACCGAAAATCGGTAACCGCAACAGTACCCGTGACAACTTGCACGATTCTTCGTTTGCGCATCGCGAGCGCATGCTGCATAACATCTATATTCTGTATTTTCATTCCATCCATCCATTGCAGCCATCCCTGTAGCGGGTTCAATTGGTAAAGTAACTTTTTGGTTACCCTGTACTTGTTGGGTCTTCTGAGGGACGCCACATGACGGCATCTATTAATCTATTCCACTCAGTGGCCGCTGCGACACCGAGTCGTTGGTTATCGTTATTACCAGTCCCGTCCAGTCAAGAACGATGTAAAGAATAAGAGAAACTAGAACAGAGAGAGCGAGTTTGAATCGAGGAGGTGTGAGGAAGTGAGGTTGAATAGAAGAAGTGTGCGGTAGACCGTTGTTTGAATCCAGATAAGTAATCGAACTCTCTCGGCAGTCAGCCATGTCATGTTTTATTACAGACAGCGAAATGATACAACCACCCTTCATCAGAAGGACTTTCGAGCAGCTATGAAGTGATGATAAAATTCATTCCATAAAATTTTTAGAATAGCGGAACATTCGTTTTTTGCCAGAGTGTTTGTACAAGAAATGTATTCATCGTTGAAAGATCAACTAGTAAATAACTTGGTCTGCATCATATAAAATAATTCAATCGAACCAGCGTAAAAGTTTATTCATGATATTGGTTATTTCCCCCTAATTAAAGTCCTGGATACAATATTACAGTATACTCAGTTAAAGGTGAAAATACCTTCGATAAATATTAACATTCAAAGGGATTTAATTAAACTTAGTACAGAAGAACATACTCTTGAAAACGAGTCTGGTGTGCCAAATTCTCAAATCATTGAAGTGGGCTACCGAAGTTCGATTCATCGCAGTTCGGTGGAAACATTCGGAAGTGTTTGAGCTACAAACAAAGGTTTTTTACTAATATACATGAGAATTACCAGCTCACAAGGGGACCTTACAGCTGACAACCCGCGGATTTCGGTGAATTTTTTTTAATGAAAGTAGAGGCAAAATGAGGATATATGTGTCCCGGCATTTGATCTAATGCCCCTTATTTTCGGAATAAAAAATCATAACGATCCGGAGAATATCATAACAAAATTCGTGATTTCCTGTAAATGATGCTTTACTGTAATGTCACGATGTCCTACAGAGGTGCATTACAGCATACATTTCCTGTTATGGTGGCTAATGTCGAAAAGCGGGGAATGAACAGTGAACTATCAGTAGCAGCAAAGAACGGAATGCCTGTATTTTCCCATCCTCCCTTAAAGTTCTCTAAGAGAAACTCTCACTTTTCGGAATTCTGTAAGAAGTTACAACAACATTGTGTGATATAGGTAGATATTAAATGAAACATATGTATTTATGTGCAATATTTGCATGTATTTTCATGAGCTAGCTATGTCGTGAGCTGTAGGCTTTGTAGTGATGTGGACCTGTAAGGTCCCCTTGTCAGTAATATTCAGAAGTTGCCATACTTGCATTCTTCAGTTCTGGGAGAAGCCTCATGGCTAATAAAAGATTTCCCAAACACAGAGGCAAATTATATACCTGCTTGAGATACAGTTGTTAATAGGTGTGATAATAAAAAACAATTGGCCTATGCTTTGTCTCAAAAACCATACGCCAAATTTTTAGCATTCGACCAACTAAAGTTATGTCATCTAAAGCTTTTCACAAGGTTTCGAATGTCGGTAATGAAGCCATAAGGAGCCGCAATATTTTGGAGGTAGAATTTTACTTGTGTCAGTCACAATTTACAGGCACAAGTAAATTTAGAATTTAGTCTTACAGAGAATTCAAATCGTACAGACTCTAGAAACCTTTTACACAGAGGCACTGGTGATAAAACATCTGACAAGTATAATGAATATAGCTTTTAACTACTAAGCTAATTATAATGAATTCAGCTTCTTCTAATGCTTTATAATGAATATAATGCTTCTGCTACTAGTTTCTTCTAGTAATGGTTGTTGTTTGTTAATTATATCATGAATAAACTTTCCTGCTAGTAGTGTAGTAATAATAATGAACAAGCTTTTAACTGCTAGTAATGTTGTAGTAGTAATTAAGATGAATAAAGTCTTATGCTGGTTGTTAATAATAATCACCTAATGAAATAAACCTAACAGCCAGACAGAGATCTGACAAAACTATGAACTGAGAAAAACGTACTTACAACAAATTCTTTATTAGTGAAACTTCTGGCTCTCACATAAACGAAGATCTCTTTATACAACAGCTTTCTGACACATAAACCACAGCTCACTCTACGCACATCAACAAAAAGCTCTCTCACATAAACAAACGCTCTCTCTATACAACAACAAACGCTCTCTCTCTCTACAACAACAAACGCTCTCCCTACGTCTCGTTGAACGCGCCTATTTATACTGGCTACCACCACGTCATGACTTACACTCATTGCCAGATCTCATTTAGCGGGAGAAATAACATCTCGTTCAGTAAGAAGATAATTTACATAGTAAAATAAAATAACCAGAGATAGTAAAAATCAAAAGGAAAGTGAATCTAGAGTATACATTACATCATCTCTCCCTTAATTTTTTTTTTGTTCAAAAAACCTATCAATTTTGGAGTGTAAGTCTTACACTTCGTTGATTGGCGTTTATCGACCTCTTTTTTGTTTTGTTATTTGGTGGCAGCAGTATGTACAATCTCAAACTTGGCATGACAAAATCAAGAAATATGTATTCGTCTGTGAAATACTTTGTATACTTGAACAAAACAAACCTGCATCGGCATACCTTCCTTTTATTCTGCCTAGCAGGAATCACTTTTTTAATTTCAAATTACGTTCTCATTATTCGTTGAATACACACCAACTGTATCAGCAGCGAAGATTGCCTGGAGCTGCCTAACAGTAACAATTTTATTATTTTACCCCCAAAGCACTAGATATATAAAAAAATTTGGATTAGTAGATGGACATAGAAGAAATATAAAAAAAAACATATATACACAAAAAAGAATGCATAGGCCCACACGAAAAAATGAAATTCTGACACGCCAACTGGTCGTGCAGGAAAAACAACAAACGAAGAAAAGAACCTGTCCACGAGAACTTACTTATCTCGAGGACGCATAAAAAATTCTAGTACGATAACGTTTTCCAGGCCTAATTGGACTGGTAAATTCAGGTGGCGTTGAGCGTTTCAAGGATTTGAATGGATCTGGAACATCTGTATTCTGTCGGTCAAGAAATCCCGGCGGCTGTCAGGAACGGTCAGGAACGGTCAGGAACGGCTGACGTCCGTCGGTCAGGAACGGCTGAAGTCTGGCGGTCCGGAGATCCCTGCGGCTGACAGGAACGGTCAGGAACGGCTGAAGTCCGTCGGTCCGGAACGGCCGAAGTCTGGCGGTCCGGAAATTCCTGCGGCTGACAGGAACGGGCTCCCCCAGGCTTTTGATTTGTAGTCCCTTTGTGCTGGGGCCCGTGGTGTCCTTCCAGCATTCTTTTGGACGGACGTGGCTCCGGCCACATCGTTTGCTTTCGCTTTCGCCCTCGTGGCAGGAGAGTAGCAGCAGGCATCGGCCCTGTTTGCCCTGAGCGTAGGTTCCAGGGGCGAAACCCGGGCGGATGCAAGGATCTCTGCCTTCGTCGCTGTTGCGGCGAAGCAGATTGGGGAGACAAGTTACGTTTTCGACTAGCTTTTGGTGGTGCTGGACGGTTTGTAATTGGTGTCTGACGTTTAGGAATAGTCAAATTATTGTTCATAACTGATACATCCGAAATATCTGAAGCCTCTGAGTCGCTGCTGTAATTTAGTGGTCGTGCAGGGCGATGTTTATGTCTGCCTATAGGAATACTCTCTGACGAGGTATTCAAGGAAGTAGGAGCTTGTGGTGTTGCAGAGTTATCAGGAAATGGTGCAGCAATAGTCTTGGCAATGGTTGGAGGGAAAGGAACGATACTAGTATTTGAAGAACTTGATTTGAGCCTTGGTCTCATGGGAGAATCAGGTTGCGTGTTTGGAAACCCGTCTTGAGGAGGGGAGGGTG
Source organism: Macrothele yani (assembly GCA_039090855.1). Lineage (NCBI taxonomy): Eukaryota > Metazoa > Arthropoda > Arachnida > Araneae > Macrothelidae > Macrothele > Macrothele yani. Next base: position 74,935,548 of record CM077007.1, on the reverse strand, counting down.
AAGAAAAAATCACTGGAGATTCTTCAAAAATGTTTGTTGGTTCGTCCAAAATTTCTGGAGGTTGATCGTGAGATATAGACTCTTGAGTCTGTGGAAAAGAAGGTTGAGTAGGGTTGATTATAAAATCGATATTTCGTTCATGATACTTGCGACACTGAACAACGTGTACGTATTGAAATTGATTGTCAGGTTTTTCAAGAACAATGTTATTGTCAAACACATTTGCCACCCGATATGGACCTTCGTAGCTGGGTGCAAATTTCTTCACTAAAGTATGAGAAACAGAAGACTAGAAGTGCGTTTCCACGAGAGTGAGATCTCCAACGACAAGATCTGGTTCCCTACGCCTAGTATTATAATACTTGCTTGAGCCGCTTGTGCTAATAGCATTGCAACACGAGCTTTTTCTGCCATGATTCGTACTGATTGCGGAGTTGGTCGCTGGTTTAGTTCGTCGATAATCCCCGTTAAATTTTCAAAAGTGGTTTTAATTTTGCGACGCAGAAAAAGTTCTGCAGGAGTAATTTTAGTAGATTCGTGAACAGACGAGCGGAGGGCGAACGAAAAAAGCTCAAGATGGTCATCCCATCGCTCATGATGATCCATGACAAATGTAGCAATCATTTTAACAAGCGTACGGTTTACTCGTTCCGCAGGATTACTCTGGGGATGATATGGGGAAATGAATATTATGCTTAATGTGTAGTCTCGCACACATTCTTTCAAAAATGTCAGAAATAAATTGAGGACCATTATCCGAAACTACTTTATTAGGTGCACCATATCTAGAGAATACTTCATTAATTAATACATTACAAATAACTTCTGCCGTAGCGGCTTTAATGGGAAAAACTTCAACCCATTTAGAAAAATTATCAGTTAATACTAAACCGTAACGAGCTTTGTTTTTAACAGATAAAGGAAAAGGTCCCAATAAATCTATTGAAATAATATCAAAAACATGAGAACTTGAACTAGATTTCAAGTGACCGGCGGTCTTACATTACGGTAATTATTAATCTGACACAAATGACATGATTGAACGTATGCGAGCACACTTTGGTACATGCCAGGCCAATAGGCAACATCCCGCAATTTACAACGGGTCTTGCGAATACCGAAATGGCCTGCAAGAGGTTTGTCATGAAATTCGTTTAAAAGAGCCATTCTAAGGGTTCGCGGAATACATGGGCGAAACTCTGCCCTAGTGGTCCTAGATTTCGTATAGTAAAGAAGACCCTCTATGACTTCAAAATGCTGTGACCTTCCAGATAGAGAAGGATCACTTTGTAGGGGCGAACCCGCAAGCAAAAAATTATAGATATCCCCAAAATATGGATCATTTATTAATTCTTCCATTATCTGTTCTCTGGATGTTATATCAGCTATTAGAAGTAAAGGCTGACATCCAGGAGTAGTTTCTGTGGGGACCCCACTAATCGGAACGCGAGACAATGCGTCCGGTAATTGATTCTTATGACCTGGCTGATACGAAATTTTGATATTGCTCTCTTGTAACTTCAGAGCCCACTTCATAAGTCTTTGAGATAGGTGCTTAGCAGAATTCAAATACTGAAGGGCAGAATGATCCGTAATTATGTTAACTGTCAATTTGTTAAAATAACATTGAAATTTGTCAAGAGCATACACAACAGCAAGACATTCACGTTCCGTAGCTGAATAATTGCGTTCAGCTTTGGCTAAAGTACGAGACGCAAAAGCTATTGGATGCCCAGCTTGTGACAAAACGCAACCAAGACCAACTCCGGATGCGTCAGTATAAATATCAAATTCCTTAGTATGGATCCGGGAAAGCCAACACAGGAGGCTGAGTCAACGCAGACTTCAGTGTTTCAAATGCAGCGTTAGCCTCAGGTGTCCAAACAAACTTCTTGTATTTACGTTTCAAAGCATACAATGGCTCACAGATTGTAGCATAAGCGGGGACGAACTGCTGATACCATCCGGTCATTCCCAGAAAGCGTGATAGTTCTTTTGCTGTTTTAGGCCGAGGAAAGTCAACAATAGGCCTAATTTTTTCATTATCCGTAAATAAGCAGTGGTGAGTGATTTTCAACCCCAGATATACAATCTCGTCTCTCGCTATCTGGCATTTACTAGGTTTTAACGTCAAGCCAGCATTGTATATGAGTTGGAACACCTGTTTGAGCAGAGAAAGGTGCTCGTCAAAAGTCTCGGATGTAATAATGTCATCCAAATATACATGCACATGGGGACCCAGAACAGGTCTGAGAACCGTATCCATAAGCTTTTGGAAAGTAGCAGGTGCAAAAGCTAATCCAAAGGGCATACGTAGGTATTCATAAGCCCCAAAAGGAGTCACAAAGCCTGTTTTATTGACAGAGTCTGGATGTACCGCCACCTGCCAATATCCACTCGCCAAATCCAAGGTTGACATCCATTTAGTTGACGACAGATCATGCAAAATATGCGACATGACAGGTAGTGGATAATTGATCGTTTCTGTGACTTGGTTGAGCTTGCGGGAAATCTGTCACGAAACGAAATTCATTGGGTTGTTTCTTTGGAACCAAAAAGGCAGGAGCAGCCTAGGCGCTTGTTGATTCCCTTATTATGCCCTGTTTAATCATTTCAAAAATTTGACGTTGCATTTCCTGTTTCTTATGGGGAGCACAAGGGTAAGGTTTCGTCACTATCGGTTTCGAACTCTCAGTGTCAATGAGATGATAAACCACCTCTTTGAAACCAGGTTGATCAGAAAATAAACCAGGGCTTTCCTGCAAAAGTAGAGAAAGCTGGTTTCCTTGCCTCTCATTCAATTGTTTATTCAATAACAAACTCGTTATATCTATAGGAACCGTAGGAATCACTTCGATAGATTCCGGAAAGGAAATCACATGTTGTACGAAATTCAAAGTTATTTGAAGCGTATGAATAAAGTCCATTCCCATTAGACATGTAACAGGTAGTTCGTCTATAAGCAGGAAAGAATGCGTAAAACGAGCCTTTCCCAGCCCTAGAGATAATGTGACAGTTCCTGTGATACTGAAGATTTTGTTATTTGCACCTCGCAAATACTGCGTCGCAGGCTGAACGAGTATTGCAGGAAAATTGTCAGTGCAAAACTTCGTATTTAGGGCTGATATTTCAGAACCAGTGTCGAACTTTGTCTCGACAATAATATCTTCGATTGTCAAGAATACATCAGGCAACTGAGGAGTTTGAACAGTCACTAATACTGTTTTAGGGTCAGAATGCTTGGTATCAGGAAGCAGGACCGACCCTTGGTCTACTTCCTTTGCAAGTTTAAAGGATTCCTGGTTGGATTATCATGCGGTCTGAAACCTCGACCCTGCCGGGTATCGGGAAAATTTTCACGATGAGGAAAACTGCGTGAAACCTGCGTCGGGAACTCCGCGTGTCTGTTGACATTTTCATATCTATTACTTCTTCCCTCAGCACGGGCAGAAAAATAATCATTGCCCTGAGCATGAAAACGTTCCGAATGCTGCGGATTGGAACGGGGTCGAGCATACTGAGCATTTGTACGATATCCCGAAGATTGTTCAGAAACTCGCGGTTGGTTTGCCACTCTTCTGTGTGGTGGAACGTATGAAGCTTGGGCGTGCACTTGTGTATGCTCGCGCTGAAAGTTATTGGGCCTATTATGCCGCTGAGGGTTTTCGTAATAAGCCTCGCGGGGTGCCCGAGCATGGTGAGTTGAACCATGTTTGCCATGTCGCTCTTCATACGTTCGTATGAGGCGAAGGCATTCATGAATTGTAGCAGGGTGTCGAACCTCAAGAAAATCTTGTAAAAATGGGTCGAGCTGCTGCAATAGGGTATCCAACATGTCGACATGACTGGCATGTGGATCCCATAAGTTATATAAGCGTGTTGTTTCCAACGCAAATGCAACAGGGCTATCGTTGGGTCCTTGCTGACGAGAAAAAAGTTGTTGCGCAAGGCTAGCTCGACTGAGGCCGAAAGGAAAGACCTCCAAAAATTCTGCTCGGAAATTCTCATAATGAGAATTCGGGTTCGACACTCTCCACTGCCGATACCAGGTCTTAGCGGTATCCTTCAAGCAAGTGCCTGCGATTTGTACTTTGCAGTCTTCAGGAATATTGTATAGATCAAAATGATCTTCCAAATCTTCGAGGAACTTTAAGGATTCCTCCAACCCATTGAAATGAATTGTTCCTGCATGCGGCACGAAATGGGCAAGCATTCTGCTTCGCTGAGAGGATTGAACTCCCTCAGGTACGACCCGCGACTCAGAGTAATAGGAAGCTGGTGAATTACGAAATTGTGAAGAATGCCTGGGTACATGTAGATCATACATATCAAAGTGAGACCCACAGGCTTCTTTGAAATTGTCAAACAAAAACACCATCACCCTCGAAACTTGCCTTAGGGTGATAAATTGAAGTTGTCTCAGGTAAGGAAGACATGGGTAATAATTGTCAAGACCTCGTGTCCGAAAAAAGTTCGGGCGCCAATTATAATGAATATAGCTTTTAACTACTATGCTAATTATGATGAATTCAGCTTCTTCTAATGCTTTATAATGAATATAATGCTTCTGCTACTAGTTTCTTCTAGTAATGGTTGTTGTTTGTTAATTATATCATGAATAAACTTTCCTGCTAGTAGTGTAGTAATAATAATGAACAAGCTTTTAACTGCTAGTAATGTTGCAGTAGTAATTAAGATGAATAAAGTCTTATGCTGGTTGTTAATAATAATCACCTAATGAAATAAACCTAACAGCCAGACAGAGATCTGACAAAACTATGAACTGAGAAAAACGTACTTACAACAAATTCTTTATTAGTGAAACTTCTGGCTCTCACATAAACGAAGATCTCTTTATACAACAGCTTTCTGACACATAAACCACAGCTCACTCTACGCACATCAACAAAAAGCTCTCTCACATAAACAAACGCTCTCTCTATACAACAATAAACGCTCTTCCTACGTCTCGTTGAACGCGCCTATTTATACTGGCTACCACCACGTCATGACTTACACTCATTGCCAGATCTCATTCAGCGGGAGAAATAACATCTCGTTCAGTAAGAAGATAATTTACATAGTAAAATAAAATAACCAGAGATAGTAAAAATCAAAAGGAAAGTGAATCTAGAGTATACGTTACACAAGCAATTTTCTCAATTTTTTCATTTTACGTTCGAACTGCTCGCACCTTAAAAATTAAAAACTGACTCATCTGGATTTTCTTTTATGAGAGAAGGGGTTTTAACGACCACCGTGAGCAACTCATTGGGCTAGAAACAGTCGCTCGTCCCTAATCTAGGGTCACTGATTCCAGGGAAAGGGTGATAGCCGTGCCGTAAATCAAACATAAGATCAACGCCTCACCGGGATTTGAACCCGGACCTATCTCGAACGAATGGCGAGAAGCCAGCACTTCGACCGCTGCGCCACCAGGCCCCGGACTTTCATGTTTAAAAACCTTAATTATAGGAGCGGTCCTCTTTTTAGATCTCATACTGGAAGAGAAAAGACAAGGACAAGAAAGTACTCCTTCAGCAATAATTTCTGAACTTGGATAGCTCCAAGCTGGAAAAATTTCATCCGGCATTCAACACTCAGACACAAGTCATGTAGTTAGCCATCATGCTAGTGTGACATTGGAGAATACTATCAAGAAGTTTTAGGAATTGGAAGTAAACCATGAAGACAGGCAATGCAGGACGTATTCTACCCGTATGAAAAATTCTGTCAAGACAAAATGGAGAAAAGAGGACGATATTCAGTCAAACTAGCCTTCCGCGGTAATCATTCCACTTTGTAAAATTCTAGACAAGCCGTTAGAAGGTTTCTATCGCTAGAAAAGAAACTGAACCAAAAATAGATATATACCATCAATATAGAGAATTTATCAATCAGTTCCTGGCCTTGGGCCATATGGAGCTAGTTTTTGAAGAAGATCTTCAGAAGAGACAGAATAGGAATGCTTTCACATGCTACATCATGCGGTATTCAAAACATCTATTACAAAATTTCGAGTATGTTTTTATTCCTCAGCTAAGTCCACCGCCAGTATCTCATTAAATGGTCTCTTACACACTGGAACAAAGTTACAGTCAGATATTTTCTATGTCTTGTGGTACTTCAGAGGTCATCATATTGCCATGACTGCTGACGAAAAAATATTTCGATGGATCAAAGTGGGGCAGGACAACACATATTTACAGAGAATTGTTTAGAGACACAATCCTGCTGATCAATTGAAGGTATAGGTTACAGACCTATACCTTCAATTGATTAGCAGGATTGTGGCACAGTTTGTGAACCATATTTAACAATGAAGATTAATTATTCAGCAGTTGGCTATAGACGATCAATCAAATTATCCAAAGGCTTCTGCAGTGGTCCGAAAATATTTATATGTGGATGACGTACTTACAGGTGCAAAGTCAGTCAAGGAGGTAATCCAAGTAGCACACCCGTGAAATTTAACGTAGGCGCGACGCTGCGCCACCGTATTTAATTCCCAATCTGGTAGGCAACATGTTATCGTTGTATGTTGACATAAAGCCAACAATTTTCTAACTAATGGGCTACAAGGGGAAGGTTTGGGTAATCCGATTAAAGTCAAGCAGTACCAAAGCTTCAACCCGATTTCCCCTGTGAGTCATCACCTTGGAGATAATCTACGCCCTGAAGCAACTAGTGGGCACCTGTTCTTCGACCATTGTTCACAGAGCACGTGCTAACCGGAACTGCCACGTACGTAGATTAATTTATCTTGTTAGATTTTCAGCATGCTTTGATCACACAAAATAATTTTAAAATAACTCTTGCTAAATTGAGATGGCATATTTTTTTATAGATGCTACATTGTTATTGCTGCTTCATTTCTGCAGTACCGAACTGAATTTTGGAAGCAAAATACATCGTGTCTAAAACAATTAAACAAACTGCTGTTGTTCATCCTATGGTTATCTTTTGTCACGTAAACGAAGTAAAAAAAACATGACCTTAATGCAGAGGTTCCCAAACTGTGTTCCGCGTTTCACCAAGTGCACCGCGAAGAGATTGGAAAAGAAAAATAAATAAAATAAATGCGACAAGATCTCAAAATTGTGAACTCGTGCAGCCATGAACTGTGTGTAGGTAAGTATTGGATAGAAATTATTTAGGTCTTGTAGTGTGCTCTGAAGCAGTGTAGGTAGTAAGTATTGGTGAAATATATACAAAAAAGGGTGTTTATGCAGAAATGTTTCGGCCATATACTTTAGATCAGTTGTCTCAATTCACGGAACACATGTCTTCCCAATGTGCGTCTATCCAGTTCACACCAGAAGTTGAGGTCAATTATTCTCTTCCTTTTCTAGACTTTCAGGTGGTCAGACACCCGGTTCTTCAGACTATACAGTACTCAGTGTATAGGAGACCAATAGCAAAAACTGTGTGGTATACGATTTTTAGTTAAAAGAGCTATATCTCATTCCTCGAGTAGATTTCTTAGACTTATTGAACTTAAAATGATAAAAGAAATGGTTAGTTTCTTTGGTTATGAGGTTGGCATTGTACACCGCCTTTTTTCGAGTTTGATGGGACAACAGTCATCTGCATTGCAACGCAATCAAACACATCGCAGATTTGTGGGTTCTTTTAACTATTATCCGTCTCCAGTGGCAGTGCTAAAGAATATACTGTATGTAGATGATTTGGCTTAGATGGAAATATTCTTACTTCAATAAAGAAAGACAAGGAACATTCTTACCTCAATAAAGAAAGACAAGGAACATTCTTAACTCAATAAAGAAAGACAAGGAACATTCTTACTTCAATGAAGAAAGGCAAGGATAGTATAAGTTTACACGAACGACATAGTATTTATGGTATCCTTCTGTGCTTCGTGGATGATTCCGTACAACCCAAGCAGTATATAGGATCCACGAAACGAGCGTTACATTTTCGTCTATCTGAACATAAATATGCAGTGAAATGGCGCTGTGGACACTGCGTTGACACGCCTGGCCTATGATAGGATGTTTTACCCTGATTGGAACCAAGTGAGTATTCTGTCAAACACACTTTGACATTCCATAATTACCATTAGCTGAAAGTTTGGGTATATCTGCCAATAAGGTTTCATGCTGTAAATGATATATATCCATGTGATATACATGCATCTTGGAAACAGCTCATTAAAGTTCAGACTATCCAGTCTGATGTTAGTACTTGTGTACATTGATTTGTATTTCTGTGTGTTTACTGACAATATTCTTACCTGTACCATATTCATATAATTTTGAATCTTTATTTTATAACAAGGTGTAGTGGGTGGTTAGCATTGATCCACCTAATCAAAAGTTTTTGGTTTCACCTACTGTATAATTCACTTCAATGACGGCTTGTTGACTTCTTACGCGCATGCCTTGTTCCCTGGTGCACGTCATTAGCGTGACTTGTAGTGTATGTATATGGAGACTCGCTGAGACGCAGGATATGTCTAAAGATAGGAACACGGTGTTCCCAAAAGGTCTTACGGCAGTGTAAATACGTTTTTAACTCTTAATTAAAGTTTTTAGTTCTACGGGGTTAGCTGTACTTTCTGCTTCAAGTTGATTACGTGTGTGATGGTTTTTGTACATATTTCATCAGTTTTAACAGCACATTTATCATCTTTTATACAATAGTAAGTATTATTGACCAAAGTGCATCTCATACGTCACCTCAGTCAGCTTTACCGCCCGCACCGTTTCGGAACCATGAAAAACATCGAGAACGTCGGCGAAGCACCTAAGGTGCGTTGCATAAATATAGAGACAGTCTACTTGGCGCCGTGAACGCAATGCGAATATAGGTAGGACGCTGAAGTAGTACCTAATTAGACATAATATTACAACAAACGTTTCGATCCGTCGAGATGATCGGATTGTGTGAAAAGACCACAAAGGGAATTAGTGTAATTTTAGGTGTCTCATGAATATAAAGACAACTATGTAAAGTAGCCACATGCAAATGAGATGTACAAATTAGCATGTTGTACGCACGCGCATGGGCCGTAATTCGGTCCAGCTTACAAAAAACAGCGGACCTGCCGTCAGACATTCATTTGCCGAAATGCCATTCAACAATCAACTTCCTGGTGAGGAGGTGCAGAAGATTTGGAGACTGAGAGCAAATCGATTGCCTGTAGCGAAAATTTGTAAAGCCATTGGGAGGAGTAGGGCAGTCATTTATAAGACGTTTTTGAAACGCGGTGCGTTAACGGCCAGAAAACGGCTTGGAAGGCCTCGAATAACAACCAAACGAGATGATCGTGCCCTTATACGTTTAGTTTCATCTCAAAGGTTATCACTACGTCAAGCTTCTCAGAATGTTGGTGTCACCGTCTCAAAGGACACAGTTCATCGACGAATCAAGAAAAGTAGCAACATTGTGCACCGTAAAATGCGCCGTCTGCCACACCTCACGCGGTGCCACAAGGAAGCTAGATTGTTATGGGCAAGCATTCACATGCACTGGACGGACGAGTGGATCACAACCATTTTCTCCGATGAGAAACAGTTCAACCTGGATGGCCCTAACGGTTGGAACTGCTATTGGCACGATTTACGACGCGAGCCATGAACCTTCTTCACCAGACAGAAAGGAGGGGGATCTTTTATGGGCTGGGGAGCTTTTGCGTTCAATGGGACAACGGATATCGCTTTCCTGCAAGGCAGGCAAAACTCCGAAATGTATCAGGACATACTCAACAGCCACCTTCTACCGTTTGCCGAAACTCTAGCGGGTGTTGATTATCTGTTCCAGTAAGAAAATGCCTCTATCCATAAGTCTGCATCAACGAAAAGCTGGTTTAACACTCATCATGTGACCGTAATGGATTGGCCAGCACTCAGTCCAGATCTGAATCCTATTGAGAACCTCTAGGGTATCCTCGCTCGTGATGTGTATGAGAATGGACGGCAGTTCTCAAGTGTGGTGGCATTGAAAGAGCAGATTGAACGAAGCTGGTACGCACTCCGTTCGGAACACTTACATCACTTGGTGGACAGCATGCCCAATCGAGTCTTCAGTGTTATTCGGAACAACGGCTCCACTATTCATACCGGATAGTGGAGCCGTATAGTGGAGCCGCTCATAACTAGTAAATCTTTATAGTTTTAAGACAGATTATTTCTGTTTATTTCTTGTAATTGGCGTTGGAATTGTTATGTTTCCGTCAAACTATTGTGCAGCTGCGTGTCCTTTGCTATTTTTGCTATAAATATGAGGTGTACATTTCAGCTCGTTGTTGTTTCTTTTTTATTCGAGAATTTGTTCTGTCTCTATATTTATGCGACGCGCTATAGACAGCACGCAGTGAAACCAGAGAGACTCGACGGCGCAACGCTAGCTCCGTCTCCTCTGTGAGAACTTTGCCGAGCTTTCAGATCCCATTGTTAGCTTCAACCCCTTTCCAGAATTATCTGGAAATTTTCGATTGCATACTAAAACCTCGAGTTTTTTCGCACCTTCAATCAGTTACAGTTCAGTCCGCATACAGTCAAAAGTAAAACCGAATCAAGTCACAGTGCAGTGTTACTTATTTATTTTTCCCGAACCTGAATAATCTTAATATTTGCCTAGCTGATTCAAATTTTTTTTTCAGTTGCAGTGTGGAAAATGATGGAGCAGTTGCTAGTGCTAGAATTGCTGGAGACGATGGAGCGAATTTGGACAAATCAGCGACAACGGGTGCGCCAGAACCTTCTGAAGTGTTGAACTAACTTCCTAGTTCTCCGGAGACCAGTGCCACACGGAAAATGTTAGTAAAAAGGAAGACCGCGATTCCTGCTTGGGTATAGGGTTCTTTGAAACCAGTGACAACAAACCACAGTGCGTAATTTGTGACAATATATTGTCAAACGGTACGATGTTCCCTGCAAAGATGTGCCACATTTTGAAGTGTCCATCCAAAATGCAAAGGCAAACCGACAGATTTCTTCAGAAAGAAGCACAGTGAACAAATCCAGAAAATAATATCCTATCACTTAAAAACAATTAACGAGGAGGCTTTGATGGCGTCCTACATAACCAGTTACGGAGTTTCTCAAATTGGCGGAGCTCATACCGTCGCTGAAAACCTTATCAAGGCTTAAGTAAAGGACATGGTTGAATGTATGCTGGATGGGAAAGCTACGGAACTAGCAGGCACAGTTCCTTTGTCAAATGACACAATCTCGCGACGAATCAGGGACTTAGCAGATGACGTGAAAGCTACTTTGCTTTCACGAATAAAATGCATCAAGACTAAATTTTCGCTCCAAATCGTTAAATCAACTGATTTGGCCGGATTGGCAGTTTCAATAGTATTTCTGCGCTACCAGTACTTGGAGTCTTTTCAAGAAGATCTGCTTCGCTGCAAACTGTTATCGACCAACACGAGTGTCGCTGAAATTTTCAAATTAATAAACGAATTTTTCACAGTGAGTGGCATCCCGTGGGATAAGTGCGTTGATGTGTGCACAGACCGCGGGACAGTCATGACTGAAAAGACGTCCGGTGTTATCTCAAGAATAAAACAAAAAGTCAAGTAGTGGAACAGTAGCCATTGCATCCCTACCGCCATGCTCCTGCTTTGAAAATAATGGAGACCTTTCTAAAAGAAGTCTTGGACGAAAGCGTGAAAATAATTAATTTTATCAAACCACGACCTAAGAATACAACGCTATTCAAAATGTTGTCATGTGGAGTCTGCATACATCTTTATTTCTAAGAAGTTAGGTGGCTTTTTCGCGAGAAAACTTTGACTCGACTCTTTGAAATGGGGGATAAAGCCAGAACCTTCCTGATTTACAACGAATTTGCTTTGAGAGACAGGTTGTATCACGAGCGTTGGCTCATGAGATTGGTGCATTTATCAAAACCTTTAAAATAAGTAAATGGCTTAAGTCTTTCACTTCAAGGAAAAGCAGTAACTGTTTTTGACGCAGGCGATAAGGTGCAAGCACTTAAAAAGAAAATCACGTTTTGGACGGAATCAATGGAAAATCGAGATCTCGACAGCTTTCCAATGGTAAAAGAATTTAGAGAAGAACTAGATTTCTACATACCTATAGATATCTTAAATGAGTTTCACGTTCACTTGCAAAGTTTGCTTGATGGTTTCACCTGTTATTTTTCGGAAGAACTCTACGAAAAAATTAAAGAAAACTTTTAGGTTGTAAACCCTATCTGATATCGCAGAAGTATGCGTCCTTGATTGATTTGGCATCAGACTCTGCGATAAAAGAGAATTTTGAAACCAAGAAGTCACTATCAGAATTTTGGTGTCAGCTAAAAGACGAATTTAAAGTTTTGTCAAACAAAACGAAAATCATCCTCTGCCTTTTGCAGCAACTTACTTATGTGAATGAGGATTCTCTGCCTATGTAGCTTACTAAAGTAAAATACTTAAAAACTCCCGCCTCAATGCGGAGCCAGATATTTGTTTGCAGCTGTCCCAAATTCAGCCATCTGGTTGAATAGCCACATTGCGCAAATCGAAATAGTGCCATCCCTTTCATTAGACTCTAAGTTACCGGACTATTATTTATCGTTCTATTTCGATGCCAAGTGATATTTTTGTACCGTACGTGCTTTAAATTCCTTCTCAAATATGTTGCTCTACTTTATGTTTTTTGCTGCTGTTCCTATGTGGGCGCTAGGTTCAAATATCGTGACCCTTATGTCCCCATAGGTGCAAGATTGATGTTTTTAAAAAACGATATTTAAAGTTCCAACTTTCAATGACTTTCAATGAGAAAAATTAAGTTTGTATCTAAATTTAAGCTATTTAGAATTCAAAAATAATTTGCGCTTTTGCTATACGATACAATATCGACTAACAACTTGAAAAATGCAGTTAAGTAAAAGCAGCCAAAACTGCACATAAGTGCCTTTGGCATAAGGGCGACGATATTGCTTCGTGACGAACTTCTTCCCGCGACTCAAAATATTTGGAAACCGCTGCCTTAATGGAAGAGAGTTGTTTGATCTATTTGTTCTGTGATATCAGAGCGAAAAAATTTAAATAGATAAGTTTGTTACCAATATAATTTTGCAATAACAAGGAAGTGTGTTTAAGCTACTGGCTTAATAGAAATGCCAAATTAACTAGATTATCCACTCAGATTTGACATGAGATGTGACGTTTTGTAAAGGAGAAAAAATTCCATATTCCAGAATTTCAGAAATGTTACTTGATTTTGTACATTAAGGAATTGTACACTGCTGGTCAGTTGCTAAGGACGGATCATAAACGGCTATATAGCGTATAAAAAGTAAGTGTGGTTGGATGCCAAGTGAAATAAAATAATGTCAGAATGCCAGGACATTACAAGAAAGACAATTTATTGTGCTCTGGAATCCAGAAGGCTTTGGAACGTGTTCAAGGGACAAACAGGCCATTTTGTGCAGAATACGTAAACGTGAAAAAAATGCAATTACCGTCCGCAGGCGTTCCGGCGTAAGATGTCAATACGGGATATGGCCACCATGGAGGGCGATGCAAGATTCCACACGTCGTGTCATGCTTTGCACAACATTATCAAGCAGCTGTTGGGGTAATTTATCCCATTCCTCTGTCAGTGCACGGATGAGGGTGTCCTTGTTTTCTGGAGGGCATTGGCGACCAGCAAGACTCCTCCCCAAGGCATCCCACACATTTTCAATGGGATTCAGATCTGGAGAACGTTCTGGCCATACAAGGCGTTGAATATCCTTGATCTCAAGACACTCCTGGACAGCGACTGTTCGATGACATGTTGAGTTGTCGTCCATGAAAATGAATCTATCACCGACAGCACCACGGAACATGCGAACATGAGGTAGCAGAACATCATTAATGTATCGTTGGCCAGTCATAGTCTTAGTTGGAAGCACATAGAGGGGCGTACGGCCATTGATCATGATGCCAGCCCATACGATGACACTACATGTCAGATATCGGTCCCTTTCCTGTATGTTTGCTGGACAATACGTAGTACAACTATCACGCCAGATCAGTTGTCGTCGACAATCAGACGATAGACTGTATCTACTCTCATCTGAGAAGAGGACAGCAGACCAGTCGTTATCAGTACAATTGCGATGTTGATGGCACCATTGCAAACGGGCGGTACGGTGACGTCTGGACAATGGGATGCACACAACAGGACAGCGGGCGTATAGTCCTCCTTCATGCAAACGTCTGGCGACAGTTTTTCGGGAGATCCGCTTGCCAGTAGCAGCCATAAACTGATTTGCTACCTCACTAGCTCTGCTGCTCCGGTGTCTTTTTGTTGATAGCACTATATACCGATCTTCTGCAGGTGTCGTACTGCGAACACGACCTCCTCCGTGACGTTTGCTACACTCTCCATTTATTTAAAATGATTTCCAAAGCCTTGAAGCAACACTGTGGCTGACGTCGAATTCCCTGGCAACATCTGTTATTTTTCGCCCTTCTTCAATCTTGCCAATAATACGGCCACGTGTAAAATCATCTAGGTGATGTCGGGAAGACATACTGAAAATTGCAAGTTCGTCAATTGATTCTTTCCCTTTCAACTTTGCGTTTGAACAATAACGGTCAATACGCGTCAAATCCTTTATATCTCTTATCAGAGCTATGACGTCACGAACAAGTTCGGCAATCCAAAATTTGCATACGCACAACACGTCTTACTGTATCCCGCACTTATGCTAATTTCCACATTTTCCTGCCTTCCATTTCATGGTTGCTATCGTTGCTATTGTCATCCGTCCATAGCAATTGTCCGGCAGTGTATGTTATGATCAACCTTTTCTTGTGTTTCCCCTTTAGAGGCAGTTGTGAGAATTTGCCGTTATCCTGGTGTAGAAGTGTAAGAAGTTCTTGACTACCATCTCACCATAACATTTAGAAGAATAATGAGCTTTTAGAGAATCTATCATTCTTTTCAAGCAGTTTTTACTTTTAATGTGTTTAGTATGAAATATATCACTGATATTTATTTTAACTTAATAAACGTAAATCAAAGTTTCAAAAGTATTTCTTTTTTCCGATTTGATCAGTTGTGATTGTTGTGTTATATTTATCAGTGAAATTTTTCAAACATTTGCTTTAACAAATGGCTAAAATATAGCTTAAAGTTTATTCAAATGCATGTGTGCATTTCTGCCTTTCAGTGCTATTAAAAGGCAGATTCTCATTCTGAAAAATGTCATCTACTTTGAATGGAATTCTTAAGGCAGATTACCACTGTGAAAAATGTCATCTACTTTGAATGGAATTCTAACGCTCATTGTATTTTGATATCCGAACAGCTTTAGAACCTGCAATCCTTACGTAATGCAGGTTCTAAATATGACTCTATTGGGTTAACATAGCGATAAATTGACTTTACTTTTCGTGAATCAACTACATATGTTTTCTGCATTTTGAAGCATTTCTCAAAATGAAAGTAACAGCAGACTGATCGTAACGTCAGTAATACTTGACCAAGAGGCTGCTTCATAATGCAGATAACATATGCAGCACAATCACTACTGTGAAGAATGATATGCACTTTGCACATGGTTCTATTCATTCTTCCTTTCATTACATCCAGCAAACACTCGTAGGATTCGCACTTACAGGAAAGGCTTAGAAGCAACTATCTATGTCCCATTGACCATGTTCATCTACCTAACATAGCGCAGGATCTAAATCTATCGGGTTACCACAGTACAGCAAGAGCCCATTGCAATCAAGTTTAAAGAAATGTGTCCATGTGGAATTTGAAAAGATCACTTTGTTGACAAACTATGTATATTATTATTCCTTGGTTGTTGATGCAAAAAGAAAGTTTTTTAATTAGAAAATGGCTAATAACACCATTGGGTTAAGACAGCAATGATAAGTTACTTTAGTTTTCATGAATGAACTGCATATGCTACCTGAATTATATACTTGACGGAAAAATTTGCATTATGAAGCACTGCATCAATATAAGCTCCTATAGCATAACAGTGTTATTATCGTACCATTGAGATATGTAATATATAGTTATGCTTATTTAATGTTACACAATAGACTTCCCGTGCCTGTATTTTCAGACTCGGAAGCAAAATAATTAAGGTGGGAGAGGCTTACAGACTGCACGAAGGAAAATCCATTACTTTTTTTCATTTCTTTTTTTTTTCAGTACTTTAAACGGCTTGAATGTACAGTCAACTTATGCATCAATTTAGCGTATGTGTGAATTAGGCTTTGTTATATTCATATTTCGTTATAACCAACCGAGAGCTATTTCCAGAAGTTTTTTTGTTTTTTTATACCGGAAAAATGGATGGTAAACAGATAGGAAATTGTTAGAAACATGACTTAATATCGCATGGTATTATCGTGATTGCTATCATCGCAGTTTGCTACGTAGCAAAATATCCCCTCCATATGAATCATTTTAAAAAGATTTACTACATCAGTGTACACAAGAATGTGTAGCATTTTATGCTGTACATGGATATGTACAAGTAAAAATGTATATAATCTGTACATAGCTAATTTCTTACTCATATGCTGGCACAATGTTACATAAACGTTTATCCTTACGTTGGATCATTGCTGGCTAGTACACTGAGCATGAAGGAGGCTGTTAAGTGGCCAGCGAGACATAGGGAGGGAAGCCCATCGTAGTAACCGTACGTTTTGCCAGTGTTTTGCGTTTTACGTAGGGCCAATGTAAGTGTGCTACTTGGGAAAGCAAATTATGAATCAATTAATAGAGTTGTTGAGAAAGGGAGGATTCATACCTCGTATTTCGGAAATGGACATCGAATAAGTATGAAGTTTTCTTGCCATTGCCAGGGCATTTGTGGGGATTAAATGAATCTGTAAGTTTAGAACAAGAACATCCCGTGAAAATTCTCGAAGCCGTATGGGAGCTAATTCAAGATACATTCAGAGTGCATATTAGTCCAATTAAGTCTGTCCGTACAAAAGGGGAATTATTACCCTATATAGCCAGTATATCAGGAGTTGTGTCCACTTGGAGTCTCTTGGGATGAATAATTGCCAGACTCGATCCTTGGCAAACGGAAAACAATTGCTTCAGAATTTTTGGATTTTTTTTTTTTTTTGGATTGGAGGTTTAAGGACCACCATGAGCAACTCAATGGGCTATAATCAGTCGCCCGTCCCTAGTTCAGGGTCACTGGTTTCAGGTAAGGGAGAGAGCCAGTGCCATAAGACAAACACAACATCCATGCCTCAACGCGATTCGAACCCAGATCTCTTTAGGACGAATGATCAGAGGCCATCGCTCAGACCACTGCGCCACCGGGGGCGGCCTTAAGAATTAAATCTTTGAATCTCCTGAAACAGATCTTGGTCTCGAGATACTCGTCAAACCAAGAAATTGCAGCTGAGACAGAACAATTACACGGACTTTGTGACGCTAGTTAAAGAGGATATGTTGTTGTTTTCTACAACGGACGTTCCATAAAAACAGAGAGTAAAATCACACAAAATGAAGAAATACAGGTACAGCAAAATATATATGTTATTCTTTCTCAAACTATCTTTCCTCGGATGATATGCAACAATCTCATCGTTCATTCCACATTTTAAATCATGTGGCCAAGGCATTTTGTGGAATATGCTTTAGCGATCCCTGTACAGCTTGAATGACGTCAGCATTTGTGTTGAATGTTGCTCCACGGAAATTCTCCTTCACAGTTAGAAACAATCAGAAATCACATGAGAGCGAGGTAAGGGCTGTAAGCAGGCTGTGGCATGATTTCAATACTACATTTTGTAAGAAATTGTTGAACACAAACAGCCACATGTGGGCGGATGTTATCAAGGTGTAGGTCTACGGGCCCACCAGGTTCGGTCGCTTAATCGATATGTGTCGTCGCAGACGTTTCAAGACTGAAATGCAATACTCAGCATTGGCAGTAATTTGTGGAGGAACGGCATGCTGGTAGACTACATCTTGATGATCAAAGAAAATTGTCATCATCACCTTCCTAGGTGATTTTGTTTGACGGACTTTTTCGGAGTGGGCTAGCATATGTTAGCGGACACTCGTTGAGCGCTTCGTGAGGGGGTCAAAATAGTGGATCCATGTTTCGTCGGCAGTCCTTACTGTGCTTAGAAAGTTTGGATCCTTTGCAATCATTTTTTTCCACTCATGAAATACCTGAACTCTGGCTAACACTTGTTCTCTCGTCAAGTGATGAGGTACCCATCTGGAACACACACGATGCAGCAGTAATTTGTCGCGTAGAATGCTGAATGCCGACGTTTTTGAAATATTAGTTGACACCGCTTCACACGTTATTCGTCAATATTCTTGCAGGATTGCCCAAACAGTGTTAACAATATGCTCCGTAACAACACTTTCAAGTCGACCAGGCCTAGGAGCGAATTCTGCCAACAAACACCCTTTTTTGAAATCTTGTTGCCGTCTGAAAGTCGTTGACTCACCCAAACATTTATCTTTATAACCCTTTTTTCATTAAATCAACTATTTTTGAGCCGTAAACGACAGAAACATTTATCCAAACCAAAAATAATCAAACGATAGCAAAATTTTATCGCACAACGTATTTCACTTCTTAACTTTGAATCACTCACTTTCATAGCTGTATGGCGAGATGCAGACGAACAACTGCGCAATAACAAAACCAGAATCGTCTGCCACGGCAAATAGCTGTAGCCATAGATGCTTCCTTAATTCAGTTAGTCGTCTGCGTGGTTATGTTTCCCTTTCGCACTGCTGCCAACTAAAAAAAATTACTCTCAGTTTTTATGGAACGGCCTTTGTACATACCAGTTGTTTTTCCTGAGAACAAGGTGAAGATCAATGTAGTTGCAGCAGAGAAAAAGGTAGTTCCACTGAACACAGTTAAACTACCTAAATTTGATCTGCGTCCTGGGGTTTTATTGAGTCGGTTGCATAAGGCCATAGAAGGCTCACTCTTCATGTCAATGAATGAGTCATTCTTTGGGACAAATTAAACGAAATGTGTTATACTGGATCAGGTCTGAACCACAGAAGTGGAAGACATTCATTGCTAATAGAATTTCCGTGATAGAAAATATTTCCTCAGTCAATGAATGGCATCAGGTAAACAATCTGGATAATCCTGCTGTATGTTCTTCTAGATGCCTTCTGCTCTAATGGGTCATAGAAAATGGTGGAAAAGTCCACTTGGGCTTGTAACGTACCAGGAGATGTGACGTACCTGCCAGAAGGACGCACACGACATAAAGGCAGATAGGAATCAGAATAAAACGTCCGCGTAGCTCAATTGGTAGAGCAACTTATTCCGGAATGAGGGGACCCGGGTTCGAATCCTGGTGCGGATAAAAATGACGGAGAAATTCATTTCGTTATAGGCTGTCAAGTCATCCTTTAAGTATTTCATTCAATCAAGAGCCACATCTAATTCAAAAAGAGTCAGAGAAAATGTGCACTTTAGTCTGTTTCAACCAGTTTGAGGAAAGCATTTCCTAAGTTTATAAGTATTCGTGCTACAGTAGATTAATTAGAATCACAGCTTGGTGTCAAAGATTTATTCAAAACTCTAAAAGGCTTCACGTCAACAGGATGAAGAGTTATTTAACCTCTTATGCGCTCCAGGACGTAGTCTTGTGCACAGTTAAATTAATTTGGAGAACTAATTTTAGATTAGAAATTCATGCCTTAGAAGCAGTAAAAGAAATACCCAGAAACAGCAAAGGTGCTCTCACTCAGTCCTTTCTTTGACGAAAATAAGGTTCTTAGAGTTGGAGGAAGATTTCAACGTTCAGCTTAATCCCGAGAGAGAAAGCATCCAATGTTGTCATCCAAGAATCATTATGTCACAGAGCTGATCATTAATCACTATCATAAGATATCTCGGCATTCTGGAACTCAAGTAGTTCTTTCACTTTTAAGAAAAAAATTTGTGTTCCTTCAGGAAGAAGCACAGTTAGAACAGTACTTAGATGATGCATGATCTATCTCATAACCAGAATGCAAACTCTTCATCAAATCATGGGATAATTAATTACCTGAGACACAGTCACTATATCTAAACCATTTCAAAAGGTTCGCAAAGATCTCGCATATATGATATCTGATATCTATATTATGTTCACGTAACACTTTATTTAAATTTATTCCTTCTCCTGTATCTGATGATGGGTTCTAGGGAAACCCGAAAGTTCTTATATACAATAAAATCTTTAAATTCAGCCAACGAATTTAAATTTGTATTGTGAGTGGCTCTTATTTTTTAAGATCGTGCATTGAAGGCAACTACCTCGATTACTTTGGACTATTTCTGCACGAATTCGAATTCTCCTAAAGCCAAATCTGAAAAGGACACGTGTGACCCTTAAACTCTATATGGCGATTTTCGTCTGCTTTGCGACTAAAGCTGTTCTTTTCGAGGTGGTATCAAGTCTTCGCACAGAGGCGTTTCTGGCGAGTCTTCAGAGATTCACCGCACGAATAGGACTACCTTTAGATGTATACTGCTACAAATTTCCAAGGCGCCAGAAATAACTTTTGGATCAATTACACATGTACCAGTCAGGAGCAGTACCCAATTTTGTTGCTTCTTAGTCAATAGCTTAGCATTTTATTCCATCTGCTGTTTTTCATTTTGGAAGTCTGTGGAAAACAAATATTAAAGCGATGAAACGTCGTCTGATCAAAATATGAAAGTCTGGAATACTAAAGTTGTTTGAAGAACTGTGTACTTTGGTGGCGCTGATTGAGGCTTGTCTCAATTCACGACCATTGACACCTCTCAGTGCTGATTTCAAAGATCTCCACTAGTCATTGATAGCAGCTCATTTCCTCGTTGAATCTGCACTACTAGATTTGCCCGACAGAGATTGAAGTCATGGATCTATTCCAATAATCACTAGTTGGAAAACTATTCAAAGTCATCGTGCATCTTTCTTGACAAGGTGGAGTGCAGACTACCTAAGTGAGTCACAACGCCAAGCCAAATGGCAGAGAGCTTTACTAAATATCCAATTTGGACAACTAGTGCTTCTTCGAGAGGAAATGAGAGTTCCACTTCACTGGAAGAAGGATAGGGTTACTGAAGTCTTTCCATGAGAGGATGCACTTGTTCACGTAGTTGTCCTCAGAACTTCGACCCGCGACTTTAAGCATCCTGTTCCTGATATATGCCCCCTTCTCTACCTAGCTTCATGCTCTGCAATGTTCCAACGGGGAAGGGGAGTTTTTTGGGTCTTCTGTGTGACGACTCACATGAGGTCATCTATCAATCTGTTCCAGTGAGAAGGTCCTACTACAGAGTCGTTAGTTATTGTTATTACCAATCAAGTCAACCCCGATGTACAGAGTGAGAGAAACATGAACAGGAACAGTGAGTTCGAATTCAGGAGATGTGCGGGAATGAGTTTGAATCGAAGTGTGCGGTAGAACGTTGTTTAGATTCAGGTAACTAATCGAACATTCTGGGCAGTCAGCCATGTCATGTTTTATTACAGACAGCAAAATAATACAACCACCTTCATCAGATGGACTTTCGAACAGTTATGAAGTGATGGTGAAATTCATTCCATAAATTTGTTTTAGAATAGCGGATTCATATCTAGCTTAGTGTTTGAACAAGAAATGTTGTATTCATCATTGAAAGATCAATTGTCAATAACTTGTAAACAGAGTTTGCATCATATAAAATAATGCAATCGAACCAGCGTAAAAATGTATTTTTGATATTGGTTGTTTCTCCCTAAGTTGTTGGAGACAAGCCGTATATCGAACATACAATAATGTTTTATTTAACTGGATGATTTTTGAACTGGTTATTCGCCTGCTAGAGATCGGACATCATTCTTTCATCACTGTTTTTTACTGTAAGACAGTTGACCAAATATGATTTTCTATAAATCCGATGCGTTTCCTTTATTCATTGTTCATGTGCTATCAGCACAGCAAATGGTCAGCGCCGATTCTTAAACACTCATTATCGAAAACACAAATCTGTAATTTTGAAACTAATCTGAACGCGTGCTGTGCTGAGCTAACATCAATAATGTTAGTTAGCGCCGGTGTCGCATTTGGTACAACATGAACGTGGACTCTGCAATGTTTACAAATGGAATGTTATTAATAGCATTTTTCACTTTTTGAAAAACTAAGTGGAATGCAAATGCTTCGCAACCCTTATACACTGAAGAGCAATTGAATTAGAGATACCTGTCTAGTAACGTGTAGCACCACTTTTCGCCCTGATGACGGCGGCGATTCGTCTCGGCATGGACTCGACAAACACCGGAAGCGTTGGGACGTCATACGGATACACGACCCCTGAACAAGCTACCACAATTCACGAAGATTTGACGGAGGAAGGCCAGAGCCTCGAACATCTCTCTCGATGGCATCCCAGATGTGAACAATGGGATTGAGGTCAGGTGACCAAGCTGGCCAAGGAAGCTAGGTCACGTGATGGAGTGTTCATCCAACCATTCGGATACAATTCGGGAGCGATGGTACGGTGCATTGTCTTGTTGCAGGATGAGGTCCCTAGTGGGATGTTGAAGACGCACAAACGGGAGCAAATGGTTGTCTTGGATATTCCGGTAACGTTGACCTGTGAGGGACGATGTCACACATACCAGGGGTCCCATTTCAGTCCACCTAAACAGTCTCCAGACGAGAATGCCACCCCCACCAGCTTGAAGAGTACCCTGCTGGCCAGAAGGATCCATCGCTTCATGTGGTTTGCGCTGTACTCGTATCCTGCCATCCACACATACCAAAGTGAATCTCGACTCAACAGTCCAGCCAACATTTTTTCAAATGTCTAGGGTCCAGTGGCGATGTTCCGGCGCCTATGATAATCTTTGCACTCTGTGATGTGCGGTCAGTAACGGTGCCCTCGTGCGACGATGGCTTCTGTACCTCATAGCGAGGAGATGGTTCTGGATGGTGTGGCTGCTTACACGTTTTTGTGCACCAGCGTTAAATTGCTGAGTGATTTCTTGCACGGTGGCCCGTCTATCCGCTGTTACAATGCGATCTAGCCGACGATGACCCCGCTTCTCCACACGCTGTTGTCCACGGCAGTTGGCCCTTGCAGGGATGGTTTTATCGGATTCGATGTACTCACGGTGCACCCGTGGCACAGTGGCTCGTAAAAATCCCAGTGCCTGCACGAATTTCGAGATGGAGTGACCCATTCTTCGGGCCCCGGCAATTTGCCCACGATCAAATGCGCTTAGATCCTTCGTCTTACCCATACTGCGTCCGACTCTTACTGATTCCAGTCGCATCACTCCTTATATTGTCGGATCGCTGCATACATCATGTCGTTTCTGTTTACAGGGCCGCCCACAGCGCCACATTTGCATAACGCCAGCTGTCTCTAATTCAATTGCTCTTTAGTGTAGACGAGCAGCCACTGAGTAGTTCTCCATTCTGTACATCTTTTATTGGTATAGTCCTGAATGGGAATTCTCATATGTACCTCCTTGATGTAAAGTTGTTTTCCCAATAATATATTTTTCAACAAATCTTCTAGGTTCCGAAGGTCAATTAGATACCCCGTAGAGACAAAACATGCCAAATGTGATGTTGTTCTTCCACGTGCCGGAAAAAAACCCTCTTACCTGGCACGAGATGGACGCTACAAGATTTCTAAAGGTCTCTTATGACATCTGGTACCAACACCTTACCAGCAGATCCTTTAACTGTTATCTAGTACCAACACGTTACCAGCAGATCCTTTAACTGTTATCTGGTACCCACACGTTACCAGCAGATCCTTTAACTGTTATTTGGTACCCACACGTTTCCAAAAAATAAGGAATAAATTCGTTGCAAAATGATCAAGTTATTGAAAAAAAAATCAGTCTTGGAGCTTAATGTGTCTAACAGAATCTCAAATGACGTCAACCGCCGACCCCGCTGAGGAGAAAATGACGTTGGCTGATGTCATGTCTGCTATCACGGCAGCGTCACCCATCATAGTGACTCATCCCAAAACACGTGCCATACGAAATTTTCTGAGACAAAGATAAAATTTTGACTTATCCCAAAACACATGGCTCACAAACTGACAACGTGGTGAAACTAAAATGGCGGAACATGAATCAACGGGAACGAAATCTTTTCAATCAAAGCATTTACTCATCTAAATTAAAATTGTAGGGAAGAAAAATATAAGAATTAAAAAAATAATGCAACGTCTATAAAAATTCCTAACACCCCACGGAAGTTATAAAAATATAAGTTTAATAAAATAAATTAGAGAGAACAAATAGGACACAAAAAAAATACGAGTAAAAAAATATTGGAAACAACAAAAAAACTTCCTCCGAAAATTTGACAAAGTCTAAAAATCTCCCGAGAAAATTTAAAAAAATAATGCAACGTCTATAAAAATTCCTAACACCTCACGGAAGTTCTAAAAAATATAAGTTGAATAAAACAAAACATATTGGAAAGACTTCCCAAAAATTTGTCAAAGTCCATTAAATCTCCCGAGAAAAGTTCCAAAAAAGCACCGCTGGGAGGCAACACATCGCGTACACATCCCCTTTCTCCCACTCGGTCGTTGCCATCCCTCAAAGATCCATCGAAAGTTCCAAGAAGCACCGCTAGGGGCAGCACATCACGTACACATCCCTCCATATCCACGCCCTTTCCCCACTTGGTCGTTGCCATCTCTCAAAAATCTATCGAAAGTTCCAAGAAGCACCGCTAGGGGGCACCACATCGACCCAACACACTAGCGCCATCTGTCACGCCCCTGCTCCTTCTGTCCGTGCCACGCCTCCATCCTTTGGCGTCAGGTCACGTCCTCTGCTCCTTCTGCTGCAAGCCACGCGGCAGAATCGGTCCTTTTATACTACTCACGTGGGACTCGTGAAATCCATTGTGCATGAAATCATCACGCAAGAATTGCAGATTCGTAAAGTGTGCGCCAAAGTGGTTCTTAAGGATTTGAATGATGAACATAGGAACAATCGTGTGTCGATTTCTTGTGAGCTTGTGGACCGTGTGAGGAGTGATCCTGGTTTCTTGGAGAAAGTGATAACAGTGGATGAAACGTGGGTCTTTACGATCCGGAGACGAAAAGACAGAGCTCAGAGTGGCACACCCCTGAGTCTCCTTCACCAAAGAAGGCTCGAATGTGCAAATCGAAGATGAAATCGATGAATATTGTCTTCTTTAACTGTAAAGGTGTTGTCCATAAGGAGGTCGTACCACTTGGACAAACGGTCAACGCTGCATTTTACGTGGAAGTGCTTCAACGACTGAAGAACTGAGCTGCGCGTGTCCGCCCGGAGATCACCAACACTTGGGTTCTTCACCACGATAATACGCCGAACCATGCGTAGCTGAGAGTTTCTGGCGAACTCACAACGTGGCAACGCTGCCCCAGCCTCCCTACAGCCCGGACTTGGCCCCGGCTGACTTCATTTTGTTTCCCCGGCTCAAATCCAGCCCAAAAGGACACCATTTTGGGACTGTTACAAACGTGCAAACTGCCGCGACGAGTGCTTTGAAAGCGATCACTGTTCCCGACATCCAGGCAAGCTACGCGGCGTGGCAGAACCGCTGGCAGGGGTGTATTGATGTTCAAGGATGTTATTTCGAGGAATTTTAATGTTATGCAAGTACAACTTTAGTTAAACGACAGTTATTGAATGAGTCTCATTACTTTCCGCACAGACGTTGTATAGAATTCCTTAATGCACAAAATCAAGTAACAATGCTGAAATTCTAGGATATTACATTTTGAATTGCGGGAATCTCCTCTTTGCATAAAGTCACATGCTCATATGAAATCTGAGTGGATAATCTAGTGAATTTGGCATTTCTAACTAGCCAGTAGTTTTAACACACTTCCTTGTCACTGCGAAATTATATTGATAATAAACTTACCTGTTTACATTTTTTTGCTCTGATATCGCTGAACAAATAGCCCAAACATCTGTCATTCACTATGGTCATGGCTTTGTTACTTCGTTTACGTAACAAAAAATAATTATAGAAAGAACAAGAGCAGATTTTTCAATTATTTTAGATACGATGGAATTAGCTTCTGAAATTCAGTTCCGTGCTGCAGAAATAAAGCAGCAATAAAAATGTGACATTTATAGAAATATGCGATCACAATTTAGCAAGAGCTATTTTATAATGACTTTTTATGTGATAAAAACATGCAGAAAATCTAACAAGATCAATTTTACTTCCATGAAAGTTCCAGTTAGCACGTGCTTTGTGAACAACAATGGTTGAAGACCAGTTGCCCATATGTTGCTTCAGGGAGTAGCCTCCCTCCATGCTGATGACTCACAGAGGGATTCTGGTTGGAGGTTGGAGCTTTGGTCGCGAGAGTCCCCCCTTCCCCCTTTTACAGTAATCGGATTACTCCAACCCTTCCCCTTGCAGCTTTACGTCAACATAGAACGATAAAATGTTGCCTTCCAGATTGGGAATGAAATACGGTGACGCAGCTTCGCGCCAACGTTAAATTGCACGGGTGTGCTGCCTGGGAAGTTTCCTGAACATGAATGACTGTACCCAGAATTTTCAAGCAAAGCATCTCTTCCACCGGTTTGTTTTCCATTACATTTCCTCCACCGGTTTGTTTTCGTTCCACGGTTCATTTTGGTGCCAACACCTCCCCAGGTTAACGACGCACACGTACCCAGCCGTCCACATGGTGCAACAAGATTAATCAGACCAGATGATCTTTTATTCAACATCCAGTTTTGATGCATGATCATTGTAAGCGCTTTCAACGGTGAACCGGGGAAGGCATGGCCACAACAGCGAGCGGCCTGCTACTACGTTGCCCCATTTTTAGCACAGTTCGATGTACCGTAGGTTGTGATGCATTACTCCAGTCACCAGCATTGAAATTAACTGCGAGTTGCGGCAGAGTATACTTTCCGTTGGTTAGTACCATACAGGATAGCCTTCGCTCGCCTCTGGTACGGATGAGCCCTGGTCCGCCTACACCTTGCAGGCGGTTAGGGGAAATTAGTAATAGCATGTATGCGAAATTTTGTTGAAACCCTAGTATCAATGAAGGTCTGTGATAAATGCTTCCTCCGGCATGAGTGCTATGTATTCAAGCAGGGCATACCATCATTATATTAGTGTGAAATTTTAGACTAGGAATGCAGCTTCATTTCCTTTTAACAAAAGGCTTTGCGCGACACTTCTTCGCGAACACGTTTTATCTGCAATACATTATTTCACCCCATTGCTCCGGATATTTTTAATATTTGTTTTAAACTCACGCATTTTTATCGATTAAAAAGTTATTTCATTAGTTAAATTAGAAATTCCTAGATGAATATCGCGGGGCAAATATGATTAACAACTGAATATTAAAATTTCGAAAACTCTCCACAGTAGCATTCAAGTATAAACAACAAACGCAGTATTTATGGTACGTGGTAAACGAATTCCGTGACTATTAATGCGCCTTTGGTGTTTCCGAGGTTTCTTGTGAATTCGAATGTGATTACGGAAGTAGCACATTAATAAACAATACTTGCTCGGCAATTCTGGAAGTCTACCTTTATTGTTGGTAGACAGTTGAACTGCTTCTTAGATTCATGGCAAATAATGACCGGTACTGCGTACGCACACAATTGAGGATATGCGAGATGAAGGATGTTGTTCTGTTTCTAATATTTTTGTGATTTGTCTTACGTTATGCTGCATATTAGTATTTTTAATTCACCTTTGTTTAAAAGAAGTCTTCCACTAACATCTATTTCTTGGCAATTCTTGCAGAAAAAAGCGAAGCAGGCAACTGAAAGGGACTTGCGCTACCAAGTAAGATTTTTCTTTTTTATGCATATTATATCGAACTAAGTATCTAATTGTTTTAGTGTCATACACAGCAATAAAAATAATGTGAAAAATTATTTCATTCACTGTGACAGTATTACACCCAGTAAACCAACCGCTATCCGAATTGACTAAACTCAGATCTTCTATACGGTAGCAACTGTTCTATATTGTAGCAACTGAAGATTTTGTGAGCACTGAATTAGCCAGTGCCGAATAAAATAAACTGAGTATCATATTATTAGGAATAGTCAATAGCAATCAGGCACATGCCATCCTCAGTTACGTACACACCTATGACATCGAGATGGCTTTATAACAACTCACAGCGCAAAGGACTCAGATGTTTTGAGCAAAACATAGATAGAGACAATATGGAAATAACTCGTTGCTTAACCCTTTAAGCTACCGATGTACAGATCTAACAAAAAAAACAAAAACAAAAACAAGCCAACCCCCTTAACTTTCGAACCATTTGTCGCATGTAAACAAGTAAGGTACCGTTGGAAAACACTCGAAGGGAACTATCATGTGATGTGAAGAAACATGCTAATTAAGCTAATTAACACGCTAATTAGCTCTCTCTATCTCCAAATTTTTCCCTATAAGAGGTATGTTATTTTACGCGCATTCTATTCAGCAAATAATAAAACCCTTAAATTCCAAATTTCATAAGAATCGACCAATAAATTCGAGTAGTGCAAAAAAGATGGCGCTAATGTTAAACTGCGAAAATTGTTTTTGATTTGTATCATTTAATCGAGAACAGATACATTGATTCGGTGTTGAAACAGTAAAGCACAAAGAGACCCTTAATATACCAGTTCTGTTCTTCTGCTATGTAAGAACAGAACTGGTATATTAAGGGAATTATAAATTATGAAATATGATCATGAAAAACAAATTAATTATAACCATATCAGATAAATAGTCCATTGAATGTTAAATATTTTTAAACCCCTAAATAAATCCAGATTTACAGTGATAGCATAAAACCTTGCTGAGATATAAGCGAAAACTCAAGCATACATCCATTAAGGGGTCATGCATAAAAATACATATTTTCCTTTACTTACTGTAAAACGGGTTACCTCGCAATAGTTATAAGCACTTAGGAGAAAGTGTTTCTACGTGACATTATTTGACACTGAAGCTGTTTTTTTTTTATTATTATTTTTTTTTTATTTGAGGTTTAACGACCACCGTGAGCAACTCAATGGGCTATAAGCAGTCGCCCGTCCCTAATTTAGGGTCACTGGTTCCAGGGAAGGGAGAGAGCCAGTGCCGTAAGACAAACACAACATCCATGCCTCACCGGGATTCGAACCCGAACCCCTTTCGGACGAATGATCAGAGGCTATCGCCTTAGACCACTGCGCCACCGGGGCGGCCACTGAAGCTGTATTAATACGAGATGGAAACCATGGGATTGAGGAAATCCAATGCGTAATTGCAACTTTTAATGATGAACATTATAAGTTAATAATTTTGCACGAAAATAACTTAACTTACGACGTAGTTCCTGCAGTTATATATTAATTTTTTCTATTGGTTACATAGCTGACTGCAGTTTAATTCAGAAACGCAAATAAACAGTACGTTCCATAAAACAAAAGCTTTGTATAAATGCGTTTCCTGTATATTTCTTACATAAATACCTTTACAGCTTCGTCAAATTATGAAACTGTGGTCATGCAAATGAAAACTGCAAATTGTTTCCTGCGCGAGTGAATCCGTGTGCCTGATTTTTTTATTGAAGATTTGCTCTTGTATACATTCCGTCTCTAGTTATGGTGTAATCAGCATGTATTTGCTTATTGTTCCGATTCATTGATACTTTCCATTGTAGTTATACTGCTTAAACTGTCTGCAATATACAAAACGGAACTGCCTTTCACTGTAATGCAGAAGCCGAATCTACGTAGGTTTTGATCTGTACGCAAATCGCCTCTTCGGCATTAGACGTTTTCGACTACTGGTTAAGAAAATAACCGTAACCAATAGCGTCTGGAGCATTAAGCTTACTTAGTGTAGTTTAATACGGATCTGATTGTATTTTTTCTTTCTTCTTCATGTCTTCTACAAATATAAATAAAATAAAAA
Organism: Macrothele yani; assembly: GCA_039090855.1. Taxonomy (NCBI): domain Eukaryota; kingdom Metazoa; phylum Arthropoda; class Arachnida; order Araneae; family Macrothelidae; genus Macrothele; species Macrothele yani. The sequence continues at coordinate 74,905,657 of CM077007.1, read as the reverse complement.
GTGGTTACACTCTGCAAAATAAATTTAGTTATATTCTGAAAATTTGGAACTATAAGGAAATAAGAAAGTTCCGAAATCATGTTTCTTCAGCATGCGCATTAAATAATAAAAACCCACTGTTACCTACTTTATTGGAACTCTTAATTTTTCACAAACTAAAATAAACATTTTAGGTTCGCAAGGGAAATCTTAAAATTAAATTTCATACGACAGAATTCTTGTCGGGTGTTCGAATCTCGGACCTGCAGGCAAACTAGTCTGCGGTTTTTTCGGGGTTTTCCACAGCTTCCCTGGGCTTCGGGACGCCAATGCTTAGATGGTTTCCTGTCAAGTCGGTCCGGATGCACTATGTTTCTCTTCATGCTGGCAGTAGTAGAAAAATGCATTTCCCAAGTCGTCTGGTCAACATGGGAAATTAAACAATAAACCTCCCAAATAAAGAATTGGGAGATACCTATAGCCAGAAGTGGCGATAAAAAAGGTTAATAGACAGACAGACAGACCATAGGATTCTAAATGAAAAATTCTATATGTCGTTTATGAACGACAAAGTAGAACTAAAATTCCTAACGTAACGCTTTCCTGTTTCAAAAGAGTTGATAGTGTGACGTAAATTGTGTGACGTAATGCATCTCTGACGTCATGTCAGAATGATTTAAATGAGATGGCGTCACACCAGCAGCTATTGGAAATCGGTCCTTTTTGCTATAACAACAAAGCAAAGTGTTATACGCGTCCGCTGTGGGTGACAAAATTTGACAAACGTTCATACTTTCGAACAAAGAAAATTTTATTGTTTTGAGTTAACACTGGAATTAATACATGAGAGGTGCAAATTTAAATTACAAGACAGCTGCTTCCATTAATTCGTATGTTAAGCACGATAACTATGAAAGAAAAGTGAGTTTTTGAGGTGGAAAGTAACAAATCATTTAAAATAGATTGCACAATTTCGTAGCATTTTGCGAAAGTCATTTCCAAACATTGGGTTATCATTGCGTTCCTCATATGTTGCCAAAATGTTCCGAATGTGTATCAACCTGTTCCGCATGTGCTTTCAAAGCTCTTTGCACCACAAAATGCTTTATGATGGAAGATACTAGTATTTTTACATAACACATTCGGGACACTTCGTGGCAAAAGCATGGAACACTCTCGTAGCACATTGCGAATACATTTTCCGGAATTACGTTCTCGATGTGTTCCGAATGAGTTGTTAACCTTTTCTCAATGTGTTCAACTGGGAGCACATTAATGTGCTATATATTCCGAAATGCCATGGACGGCTAGAAAATAAATTCTCAAAATAGGGCATGGCTCAAGCATCTGAATACTTTTAACTGTACTAATGCTCTAATTTACCCAAATAGTGGATTTTGGGTAAGTGAAACTTGACTCTAAACATGCCATGCGTCTTTTGCTGCACATAGACATTAATCTGTAAACATTCAGTAGGTTAACAGCAGTGTCAGTCCTTACATATTCCATGGTATATTGAGTTGGGACGAATGAAATGTCCGGCGCGAACGAGCAGTAGAGACAGACCCCCACCACAGCGGAATGGAACCCCCCACAGCTGTTACGGGTATTACGTCACAGAGTTACTGTAAATAGCTAGCATGTGTGTGAAGAACGAGGCTCAGGCGTATTTTGTTTGGACGTAACGTATCTTGCAAAGGAAACATTTGGACGCCAGATTTGAGAGTAATCTTCCTGTATGAATTTAAACTGAGCCATTCTGCAAGAATTGCCTCTCGAAACGTTAACAAAGCCTTTGGGGAGAATACGCTTCAGAAGAGCTTTTATTTAAAAGACAATGTACAAACAAACACAATCATCAGGAAATAAAAAAAATTGCGCTAAGGCTCATCGGTATCGGAATAATACATCGCATTCAAGAAAGCTTCTACAGAAGCGCCGAGCAGGACTAAACAAAACAAGGGTCAAAGCCATTTAAGGAAAAAAAAAAAACACCAACAGCACATATACATAACATAAGACAAAAGAAAACAAAAGGAAGTGTGTCGACCAACGGCTGGCGGTCGACATGAAACAAAATAGGTACAGTCCCTCGCCACACACAAACCGAAAGACCACTAAGGGACAACTAAAAAACACGTCAAGTTATAGCACGATACGACTGTCAGTGACATACGAAAAGCACAATAACACAACATACAATTCGCACAATACAAAGAAACACCAAAAAAAAAAAAAAAAAAACACGGTTCAAACAAAGAATATAGGTCACCACCGTCCGTGATATGCAGGCGGGCGAAAGCACAGAAATACATCAAATAATACACACTACCTAAAAAAACACCATGGAAGCTAGGGAAAAAAAGTTGGTCAATTTCTACACCAACAAATTAGAGAAAGAAAAACCCCTTGTCCGCTATGAAACAGGAGCTGTGAAGCGGGGAAAAAGAAATAAAAATATCACATTTTAATTGTCAATTGCGACAGACTTTGTACACCGACACCCAATTAACACATTTATACAACCAAAACACACTTTGCAAGAAAAAATACTTTTAAGGCGGTAAAAGTAAAAAATATATGAAAAGAGTGGTAAGCACTTGGACCATACAAAAAGAAATATAACATAACCGCGTTGACAAGTGGCCTGCAGCCGACGGGGGAGGGGGGATATTGCAACCAACGAACGACTCCAAAGGGACAACTAGAATAACACGGCAATGTAAAGAACGATACGACTGTCTATGACAGCCGAAAAAAATTACAGTAACGTTCCATACAATACGCATAATACAAAGAAACACCAAAGAACACACGGTTCAAACAAAGAATATAATAAGTCACCAACGTCAAAGATATGCAGGCGGACGAAAGCACAAAAAATACAACATATAATGCACACTAAACTCAAAACCCCATGGATGCTAGATAAAAGAGTTGGTCAATTTCTAAACCAACAAATTAAAGAGAAAAAAAAAACCTTGTCCGCTAGGAAACCGTAGCTGTGAAGCGGGGAAAAAGAAATAAAAAGATCTCATTTTAGCTGTCATTTGCAACAGATTTTTTAAACCGACACCCAATTAACACAATAATATACAACCAAAACACACTTTGCATGAAAAAGCACTTTTAAGGCGTTAAAAGTAAAAAAAAATTATGTAAAAAGAATGGTCAGCACTTGGACCAAACAAAAAGAAATATGTATAACATAACCGCGTTGACAAGTGGCCTGCAGCGGACGGGAAAAAAAAAGTACTGCAACCAACGAACTACCCCAAAGGGACAACTAGAATAACACAGCAATGTAAAGTACGATCCGACTGTCTGTGACAGACGATAAAAAACCACAGTAACACAACATACAGTATGCATAATACAAAGAAACACCAAAAATCACACGGTTCAAACAAGGAGTATAAGAGGTCACCAACGTCAATGATATGCAGGCGGACGGAAACACAGAAATACAACATATAATGCACACTAAACACAGAAACCCCATGGATGCAAGTAAAAAAAAGTAAAAAAAAAAAGAATTGGTCAATTTCTAAACCAGCAATTTAAGGAAAAAAAACCTTTTGTCCGCTAGTAAACTGTAGCTGTGAAGCTGAGAAACAGAAATAAAAATCTCATTTAAACTGTCAATTGCGACTGACATGTAACCCAACACCCGATTAACACTAAAATAACCAATCAAAACACACTTTGAAAAAAAAAACACTTTTAAGGCCGTAAAAGTAAAAAAATAAATCAAAGGAGTGGTCAGCACTTGGACAAATCAAAAAGAAATATAACATAACAGTGTTGACAAGTGGCCTGCAGCCGACGGAGAAAAAAAGTACTGCAACCAACGAACGACCCCAAAGGGACAACTAGAATAACACAACAATGTAAATAAAGAACGATACGAATGTCTGTGACAGACGAAAAGAAACCACAGTAACACAACATACAATACGCATAATACAAAGAAACACCCAAAAGCACACGGTTCTAACGAAGAATATAATAGATCACACCGCCAGTGAAATGCAGGCGGAGGAGTGCTCCGAAAAACATCATAAAATGCACACTAATCACAAAAAACACCATGGATTCTAAGTAAAGAAAGTTGGTGAATTTCTAAACCAACAAATTAATGAAAAAAAAAACCCTTGTCCGCTAGTAAACAGTAGCTGTGAAGCGGGAAAAGGAATTAAAAAATCTCATTTTAACTGTCAATTGCGACAGACATGTAAACCGACACCCAATTAACACAAAATAAACGGACCAAAACACACTTTGCAAAACTAAAAACACTTTTATGGCAGTAAAAGTAAAAAAATAAAAAATAAAAAGAGTGGTCAGCACTTGGACCAAACAAAAAGAAAATACAACATAACAGCGTTGACAAGTGGCCTGCAGCCGACGGGGGAAAAAAGTACTGCAACCGACTGCAAGCAGGCAGAAGGGGCACACAAAGCAAAAAAGTAAAAATGAACAAAAACCACACAGGGAACATTAACAGTAATGCGAAACAAAACCAAGACAGCCCACAACTCAGACCGTTAACACAAAGAAACCAAGCCAGCTGACGCAAAAGCACAACACAAAAAAAAAAAAAAAAAAAAAAAACACACACTAATAACAAGACAAAAATAAACACAACTCGGACACAATACTGCAGCGATAAGAAAAAAACTGAGAACAAGTGAAAAAGAAACCAGGAAAAAACGAAACACAAAGCAAAACATGCAGGGAAAAGAGAGGAAAACAAAACACGCGACCAAAACGGATAGAAAACAAGTTAGTAAAATCATGCAATGCATTGATTATGATACGCTTTCCAATATACTAGAAATCATTACTCAAGCTATTACTCAAGTTATGAGGAAAATCGCTGTGGAATAAATCTCACCCCTGTGCCCTGACCTTTGATCCATTTGGATAATATTCAACAGAAATGGTTCAGTATATCTCCGAAATAACATGATAAAGTTTTGTCGCAATCGAAGCAGTTTTACGTAAGTTATGATGCATAAGCGCTATGGAATAGATCCCGCTCCTGTGTCCTAACCTTTGACCCCATTTCGCCCATTTTCAATAGGATTCTTTCCCAGGAAGGTGCCTACAACATACCAACATTTCATCCAAATCGAAACAATTTTACGTAAGTTATGACTCATAATAGCGATGGAAGTGATTCCGCTATTATGTCCTGACCTTTGACCCTCATTTCGCCAATTTTCAACAGGATTTGTCCCAAGGTGGTCCCCTACCACATACTAAAATTTAATCGAAATCGAACCTTTTTTTACGTTAGTTATGACGCATAAGAGCAGTGGAATGGATCCCGCTCTTATGTCCTGACCTTTGACCCCATTTCGTTCACTTTCAATAGGGTTCCTTCCCAGGTGTTACCCTACCACATACTAAAATTTCATCGAAATCGAACGATTTTTACGCAAGTTATCGTGCGGACGAACATACGCACACAACGCGTGACGTAATGAGGCAGATGGGAATCGCGACCATCTGCTAGCAAGGTGTGACGTCATAAAACTTTAATAGGATCCACAAACAACGCGTGACGTAATGAGATAGATGGCATGACCGCGCGCCAATATCTAAAGGGGCGACGCCATGACACCACACTGCAAACTTCGTAATTCGGGGTGGTTATTTAACCCACTAAACAAATTTTCTTAAAGTCGAGATCAAGCTAAATCGATTTCTAGTACCAGAAAACGGTAGGTTAACGACTTTCATCAAAATCCTCAGAGCCGTTTTCAAAATAAAATTTACATAAATATAAGAATTGCTCCTTTAAGGTGAACGTCAAGTAATTTTGCTTCCTGTATTTCGAATGGAAAAATTTGTGTACACATTTTTTTCCCAATTAATGCGTTCCCAAGGATGAAAATTTGAACATCGATTAACATATCTTCATTTTATAACTTGGAATACTTAATATTTTCTAAAACATAACCATAATTATGCAATCCAACATTTTTTTGTCTGCTGACGTCATGAAAATACAGGTCGCGCCATCTTTTTTCTGGACAATTAATGCGTTCACAAGGATGAAAATTTAAACACCGATTAAAACAGCTTCATTTTATAACTTGCAATACTTAATATTTTCTAAAACATAACCATAATTATGCAATCCAACATTTTTTTGTCTACTGACGTCATGAAAATACAGGTCGCGCCTTCTTTTTTCTGGACAATTTATGCATTCACAAGAATGAAAATTTGAACATCGATTAAAATAGCTTCATTTTATAACTTGGAATACTTAATATTTTCTAAAACATAACCATAATTATGCAATCCAACATTTGTTTGTCTACTGACGTCATCAAAGTACAGGTCGCGCCATCTTCTTTCCAGTTTCAACACCACCAAAGGAAAAGTTATTGATTTTTAATGTAATTATGGTTATGTTTTAGAAAATATTAAGTATTCCAAGTTGTAATAAAGTGATTTTAATCGAGGTTCAAATTTTCATCCTTGGGAACACATTAATTGTGAAGTAAATGTGTACAAAAGTTTTCCCATTGGAAGTATAGTAAGCAAAATTATTTGACGTCCACCTTAATAATATGGGATAAGAGCGATGGAATAGATCGCATTCCTATGTCCTGACCTTTGACTCCATTTCGTCCACATTCAATAGGGTTCGTCCCCAGGTGGTCCCCTACCACATACTGAAATTTCATCGAAATCGTACCATTTTTACGCACGGTATGACGCATAAGGGCAATGGAATGCATCCCGCTCTTATGTCCTAACCTTTGACCCCACTTCACCCATTTTGAACAAGATTCGTCCCCAAGTGGTCCCCTACCACATACTAAAATTTAATTGAAATCGAACCATATTTACGCAAGTTATTTCGCATAAGGGCAATGGAATGATCCCGCTTCTACGTCGTGACCTTTAACCCCATCTATCCCATTTTCAATAGGGTTTGTCCCCAGGTGGTCCCCTACCACATAGTAAATTTTCATTGAAATCGAACCATATTTACGCAAGTTATGACGCATAAGGGCAATGGAAGGATCCCGCTCTTACGTCATGACCTTTGACCCCATTTGTCCCATTTTCAATAGGGTTCGTCCCATGGTGGTCCCCTATCACATACTAAAATTTCATCGAAATCGAACCTTTTTTACGCCAGTTATAGTGCGGACGGATGGACAAAGCTGGAGCATATACGCTTCTTCATCCCAAGGTTAGTAGACTCCAAGGTTATGCTTATCCGACACTTCCGCTGAGCACTGTCTCAGGGGTCGCCTTCGTGACGTCACAGTCCCGGAGATCTCCACACCCCATCCGCCTAAAGCTGCTTGCTCCCGTTTTTCTGGTTCTGGGTCTGAAAGCTACATTGTCTCATTTGAAGCTAGGTATTTGTAGCAAACAAATTTTCTTTTCCTTGGTTATACGTTAAACGCTGAACATGCTTGGTTCGTGCGCAATAGCAACGTGTCAAAATTATTACTCGAAAACAAGAAGGAATGGCATTCATTATCATAGGTTTCCGAAAAATGAAGTTTGGCGTAAAACATGGAAATTGAGATGCAAACGAGCTGACAGTTTCAACGAAATGAATTCAGCTATTTGTTCGGAACATTTTCCTGAGGAAGACTACGAACGCGATTTAAGGAATGAACTTCTAGGTTTGCCTATCCGCAAAATGCTAAAGGACACAGCTGTACCAAGTTTAAACCTCCCGGGAAACTTTAATGTAAATTCTAATTCAGAAAGAAAGAACAGACAGGAGAAAAGGAAACGAACTGATCTTGTTGGCGATTTGATAAACTCTGATAATGCAGAGGAAATTTTGGAAGATATGTGGAGTGCCAATGATGAAAATACTGAAATTGAATGTATGAAAGACCTGAAAACAGAAAATGAAATTCTATTGAAGGAAAATTATATTTTGATGAAGGAAAATGAAAAGCTGAAAAAACAAATATTATATTTGAGCTCTTTAAACCATAGTCTAACTTTACGTGTAAAAGTCCTCAAAGTAAAACAGAATCAAATGCAGAAAGAATTATTAGAATTGCGAAGGTTACGGAAAGTTGAGAAAAAAGACAGAGAAATGTGCATAAAAAATTTGCTTTATGCAGTGTTTACTCCAGGACAGATAAGGGTTTTGTTAGGCCAAAAACGGATTGTTTGGAATTCTGCTGATATTGCAGCTGCAATAACATTAAGAACTGTTTCCAGGAGAGCATATCACTACTTGAGAAATAAAGTTAATATTCCGCTTCCTGCTTTGTCAACGTTGCGCCGATGGGTAGCTACAATTAAATGTTCACCTGGAATTCAAGCCACAACTTTAAAACTGATGCAGAGCCAAGGAATGCAAATGACTGAAGCTGAAAGAACATGTTTAATTTCTATAGATGAAATGAAAGTTTCCAGCAAAATGTGCTATAATATTGAAACAGATGAAGTTATAGGACCGTGTAGGTACGTACTGGTATTCATGGCAAGAGGACTTGTTAATCCCTGGAAACAACCAGTATTTTACGATTTTGACGTTAGTGGTTCCAGTCTCAGAGAAATATTAATGAAAGTAATCTGTGCCGTAGAAAATATCATGTTTCCTGTATTTGCTCTTACTTAAGATCTGGGAGCTTTAAACCAGAAATTATGGAAAGAATTGGCTATATCGCCTGAGAGTCCGTTCTTTGAAAATCCTTTCGACAAAAACAGACATATAAATGTATTTGCTGACATTCCGCATATGGTAAAGTTACTGCGAAACCATATTTTGGACAGTGGCATAAAAATAAGAAATATAGTGATAAATTGCTCCCTATTTGAAAAGCTATTACAGAAGGACAGTAAGGAATTAAAAATAGCGTATAATATGAGTGAAACACACATACGTGTTAAAGGAGCAAATAGGCAGACTGTACGTTACGCTGTACAGTTGCTTTCGGAGCGTGTTGGAAATGCCATCAAATATTTATTTGCCGAAGATGATGAAGCAGCAAATTTTATTCTTCTTGTTGACAGATTTTTTTGATACAATGAATTCGAGGCAACCATTCTCAGACAAACCATACTGATGAGCTTTAGGTAACAATCAACAGCAATTTCATCTTCTGAATGAGGCTTACAACACTTTTTCGCAGATGCGCGTTGTTGGAAGAAAAAACGCCCTACCATTTCAGCAAGGTCTTCTGGTCAGTATTACATCCGTAATGGCTGTCCACAAGATTCTAAGCGAAAAATATGAGCTAAAATATTTTTTAACTCACAGAGTTAATTAATCAAGATGTCCTAGAAAAATGTTTTCTCACAGATACGTGCAACAGGGAATACCTATGATCACACTTCACCACTGGAATTTCAAAATCGTCTCAGACTGCTGGTACTTGGGAAAATAGTCTGGAACTGTCAGAATTCTAACGTTTTGCCTGAGTCAGAACAACATTATTTAACTGTCTCCATGCTCTCGTCTTCCTGTGTCTTACACAATAATGCATCCTGCAATGATGAAACAGCCCACACAAGTGAAAATGAAATTACGGCTGCACTTCGCGAAGAACCCACAACTGCAATTACGTCTTCTAGTGACAGCATATCGTACCAAGCTTTACGATACCTTGCTGGATATGTTGCATTTAAATGCCAAACAACGTGTCCTGGGCTGGGGGACAAAAATGCACCTCTGGACCTAGTGCAAGAAAAAGGAATTCTTTGCGACTGGATTAGCGTCATAAGCAGAGGCTGCTTGCAACATCCAACAAATGAGTGGATGAGCATGGTTATCCAACTAGAAGAAATTTTTTAAAAACTACATGGGAAAAATAATTTAAGGAAAGTTAAAAGAATTGTTCACACTGCAGTGGAAGCTTCTGCCCATCAGTTCCCTCCAAATGTGCACCCTGCCATCAAACTATTCATGAAAACCCGAATTATGATCCGTATGCGCCATATTAACGCTCAGCGAAAAATATATTGCCAACCCAAGAAGAGAAAACTGGTTAAAACGGTTACCTAAGGAACATGACAAAGGTAAGTGAAGAAAGAATTTTTTTACGTTAAATAATGTCCCGATTCTTAAAGTTCTCAAAATTTAGCGAATAAAATATGACTAAAGAAACAAACAAACAAAAATTGCAAAGATCCATGATTTTAACTTTTCTGTTCAGCGATTAGTTACAAATAATAACAGAGCGTTTAGTGAAATTAATTTCCAACTTTTTAATTAAGCAAGTTAGTGGAATGCTACTCAAGTTTTTATTTGTTCCGCGTAAAAGGATTTCTTCATGAGGTTCTGACAGCATAATCTTATAAGTTTTTTTCCTTCTTTTGAATTTATTTAAAGACAGTATTACAGTTGCATATAAATAAATTAGAAGGTATAATCACTGTCCCTGCACTTTTCCTTAGTGTCATGTCAATATCCTATTTAGATATTTAGATTAAACAGATTTGAAAAAAAAAATGAAAGAAATGCAAAATAAGTTTCTTCACATTCTCGGTTTACTCTTAATAAAACATTCACATGGATGTCCGTTTTTCCTGATTATATTACAGATGTGCTTTTGCATTAAATCTTGGTTGCAAGCTTTCAGATTCAGAGTGTATTTGAGTAAAAAGTTGTTGACATTTCTCCCGCGAGTGCTTCAATTGTATTAACAGTCTATCCGTCCTGCTGGCTGGGTCGTGTGGTACACTGACGTCACTACGTAAGGAACCGGCACTTCCGCTGCGAGGGAGGCAGGATGAGCAAACCTTACTGTCTATTAACCTTGCTTCAACCTACGGTTGGAAAGCGTAAAAAACAACTACGGAAGCAAAGAAACAACGCCGGCGGAAACCTCGAAACAAGGCGATACCGACGACCAGAGGGGAAAAAAGCAGGCACATCCTGCCGAGCCAGTGCCATATCATATTCCAATTGGAGGACCGATCTAACGGAAGATCGGTACCTCCGGCACAAAAAACTCTGGCAGGATGATAACGCAGGAGAGAACCCGATCCACGCTTGAATGGTAATACAAATAAATCGTCAACTTAGGTTTAAGAATGATGAATACACAGACAGAATTTTTTTTTTTTTTTTTTTTTTTTTCGAAAACTCAAACTTCACCTCCCTTGGGTTCGATCTTTGGATCCTGGAAAAGTCGATAAAAGTCAAAGAAATTCTTTCTCTTATTTGTTCTTTTCTTTTTTCTTTGTGGTGTGGTGAAAAGGGTGATTCCCCTTGTTCGAGGGATAAGTTTAGTAGAAGGTGAAATTTCATTTATTTCATATTTATCTCTCTAGGGCTAGCTTTGGGATTTTTTTCCCTCTAAGCGCTAAATGCATATATACATAGTATGGAATTGTAGTTACAGTGATGTTTTTTGTGTGTGTGTGTCACTCATCCCAGTGGGAGGGGGAAATGGGAAGTACATTCGGTAGAATTGAAGTGAGAGCTGTGTAAATAATTCTTGTTTTTCATCTTTTTGTGTATGAACACAATTTTTGCGTGGTTCGTATTACATGTATTTACTATATAATCTATAAGTAGGATGGTTCAAGAGTTAATGTGGTGAAGATGCATTGTAATTGTAATTTTTTATACATATATATGGTTGGAAAGGCGGTGAGTACGCATGGGCAAAACAAATCTTTTCCTCTTAGAATGTAACATAGTAAATTGTATTTCTATAAATGTAAGATAAAAAGAATGCAGGAGGGAAAAAAACAAGCTGGTTGATGCTCAAATAAGAAATACTGAAATTATAATTTTTTCCCCTGTATCTGATGCTTTGTTGTATATGCCATGTTCTAAGTCAAATGCATTTCCATGTATATTTTCCCCTTTCTTCTCTCTCTCACCGCTCCTTTTGTGTTCTTGACCTTTCCTGGAAATGGGTGAAAATTTCGTAGCCCGTTCGAAAGGTTACATCTGGAATTATTTGGAACATCGCTTTCTGGGAAAGAGGGCTTTAACGGATGAACAAGAGACTCTTCATATAAGATAGTACAACTGTACTAGTTATCCGAATTTATTGGCGTATATAAAATCAAGGTTTCCAAGCTTTCGCACATCAACCAGATGGCTTTCTCAAGGAAGGTAGACAGCAAACTGCAAACTGGATAATAGAACGTTTCAAGAATTTGAACGCGGTGAGTTGACTTGACAATAAACGAAGAGATGCGAACGTAATTATTCAATAAAAACACGAGACATCATGTTCGTATTGCACGCGGAATCCTTGGAGGAAAACAAAAGGCATTCATTATTTGAAGAATTGGTTCCAAATTCGTGGTAATTCTAGCGAGACGCTATCATTGCAGGCCTCGTCGTTTGTAATGATCTCCAATGTTTCCCGAATGGCAGTGGATTTTGGAGTAGAGTAGGCAGCTAATTTATTTATGTTATCCCACATAGGATCGGCTGACTTGAACTGGACTTCTCTGGACAGGGCCGTTGTTAATTTTCCGTTCTTTTTGTCCCTCTTATGCTCGTTGACTCTAATTCTAAATGAACGTTTAGTCATCCCAATGTAGAATCGCTTGGAGCCATCCGGATATTGTAGAGTTACGGCATAAACACCTGCTTCGTTGGAAAATGGGAGCTCGTCAGTATTTCGCTTAAGCATAGCATATAAAGGTGTCGGAGATCTTATGCCGACACCGAGGTTCATCTTTCTGAGCACGTTCTTGAGCTTATAGGAAAGATTTGGTACGTACGGAATAGAGCCCAGATAGGTAGCCGCGACATAGAAAGATCGGTATGTTTTGTGTTATTATTTAAGAGACTCTTCGTTACCCAACGCGAACACATACTTATATATTTCATAGATGCCCTGAAGGTTTATTTTGCCGATTGGGTGATTCTGGGAATTATGTGTTAAGCTTGTGGGCTGGAGAGTGGGGCTTAACTCTGAAAAGTTATGGGTCCTTTCTGCCAAGTAGAACTGCAGAAAGCAGGCGCGCATTGAAAAATTTATGTGTTGTGACTGAAAGCGTGAGCCCAAAGCAGATTATTTCCGCTAAATCTGTGCAGGGGTCGAATTTCACGTGCTGCTGCGGGGTGAAGTCTTTCCCGCGTTTTTTCAACCTCCCCTTTGCTGCTTCGAGCACGTGATCCCGGCATGGTCATCGCATGCTTTTGGCAGGGAGACCAAAGGGGAACTGGGCTACCCCCCGTGGATTGATCTAATTGGCCGAGTTAGCTTTCTTGCGAGAGGAAAGTAAGAAGTGTTTTGGTTCAAGCGTGGTTATTTTTTGAGGTTTCGAGAGGTTGAAAGAACAAGTAACAAGAAGTTTTTGGCTAGTTGAAAACGAAAGAAGGCATTGGAATGGAGATAAGTGTTCCTAAAGATCTTGACTCCCACCCACACGCAGTGGACTTAACAGAGGTTACCCTCCTCCTGAGCAAAAGGAGAAAATTTAGCCCTCAAAACCGACCTGCCCACCCGCACGCCGTGGACTTAACAACATCAAAAATTTTTTGCTACATCATCCTGCCTAAACTGGGACTCCTAGGCCTAACGGTCGGCCTCTAAGACCCAACATTTGCCGAGATTGAGGATTCTTACCCCCAAGGTGGATAAAGGCCCAGTCGTATCTCTAAAATAATAACAAGAGTTTCCTCCCATTGGCGAAGCCCAGCAAATCTGCGGTTTTTTTCTGATCCCGACTCTTCAAATCAACGGTTATGAGGAAAATGGTGCCCTCCCCGGCCTACCAGGAACGAAAAGGCGCCCCGATGTTTTCCCCATTTCCCAGCGAGACTTGAGGTGGACTCTGCAGCCGCCGAACTATTCATACGCCGGGAAGCAAAAAAAGAGAGGAAAAACCTTACATTGGCGAGAAGTAAAAGAAAAAAAAAACACTTTTGAACTGAAACTTGTCACCCACCCAGGAGCAAACTAGGGGGAGTCAGCTATGTTTATTTTGTCGTGGCGCCCAAGCTAAAACCGCTCCAACATTCTGTTCCCTTTAAGAGAGACAATGGCATATTTGTAGCAAATCATCCGAAGCAGTTCTTCAAACACCTGAGCTTTCTTTTGATCCCCATTGGAAGTGACTTCCGCCTTCGTATCAGTGTTCCTCCTTTTAGGAGTAGGAAGAGACTGATGATTGTAACTACTGGATTGACTTGTTGTGTAATTTGAAATGTAGGATGCACAAAAACCATTCATAATTATTAGTAGTAGTATTTTTGCTCATGTTATGTCCTCGCCTCTGTTAGGAGGTATGTCTATGAGAAAGAGGAGATTGCAGCTTTACGTTTGATACATACGTGCAGGAAAATTCAAATGCCTTGAAAGAAAAAGTACACTGTACGAGTAGGTGATTTCTTTCTGTGTATATGCCTAGGTACGGACAGAGTGTTTACTAAGGATGATCTAGCAGGAGTAGAAAGGAACCCTAAATATTAAAATTATTAGCAGTTGGGGTAGTCATAAATGACTGCTAATAATTTTAATTTTAATTTTAATAGCCAAAAAATGTTGTAAATCAGTAAATCGGATTTTGTGTGTTACTCAAGGCCGTTTCTAGGTCAGCCAAGAATACATTTTTATTTTAAGTGAAAATTTTGTGTTAATAAAGAAGTAACTATTAATAGTTATGTGAGGAATAAAAAGTTAGTGTAGGCGAGATATCACTTTGTGTGTAAATTAACCTTTAGGACCTAGTATTAATTTTGTCTGAAGGTGGATGTGCCAGAGAGAAAAAAAATGTAAGTTCTCAAATTTCTTTTATCAGCATTTGGTTTAGGCCCAGGTAAGCACACTCTGCCTTAGAGAGGATTAGCTAACTTAAATTGTTGGGGATTACTAGGCATTACAGTGCAGAAATATCCTAACTCATGAACAAAATTCTAATAATCAGAAAATATACATATAAAAAAAGGTTTAATCAAAGGATTTGATATCTGTCAAAATTATGAAAAACATGTGTGTGAAATAGTCTATATACTTAGAAAAACACTGTGTTAACAAACGTTGGTTGTCAGTAGATCTGTCTACCATGGTTATAGGTTTTTATTACTTGAAATTTGCTCTATAGATGTGAGTGGATAATCGAAGGCTTAAAGAAGTGCCAGTTTGTTTATGTTGCAGTACTGACCTCATATTTCTAATAATGTTTATTTTTTGGTTAATCATTATGTTGGTGTAAAATGCCTTTCAAAAACCTATTTTGATATGAGTTGGCATTCAGTTAATACGAGTGTCTCATAGATTCTGAGCCATCGCCCACATCAACCGACGCTCTGACGTTGGCCTGGGATACCAATCTGTGTTATTGCAACAATGTCTATCAATGTCTACCCAGCAAAAACAGTCTTTCTGGGCCAGCACTGCCAGCAATGGCCCAGCACTATGTTGCCGCTGCCGAACCGTCAATAAAATGTCCGGGTGGCCAACAGAAGGGCCAGCAATTCAAGCCAACAGTTGGCACCCCATCAGTTGTCATATGCCACAACAGGGCCATCAGTGGTCCATCACAGGCAGTAGCTGCCACAAGTGGCCTTTCAGTGGCCCTGCAAGCACGTGCCAGAAATGATGACTAGCCTAATGTGGTCCGCTAGTGTGCCGTTAGAGGCAGCCAGCAACCACGTGACGTAACTGGTGGGTTGCCGAATCTTGTCCGCCAATTTCTCAGTAGAAGCCATAATAATAAAAAAAATGCAAGGTTAACGCAGTTTCCCAAAGCTACAATTTTTTTTTCTACCCTTACAAAGCTTGTGAATTAACGCACTGGGCTGAGGAAATTTTATCAACAGACCGGAAAAACGACCGTTTACATTTTACTGGATTTGAAGCAGGGCCGTTGGTGGGGCAGCTGAGCTCTCTACCGACCGGACTAATTTGCCAGGCTCGAGCAAATGCTTAAAGCTGTCTGTTTGGTATGCAATGTGTAATCGAATGCTTCCCTCTTTCCTTTTACAATATTGCGAGGTATTTTTCATAAAAGTCAGTTTCATATAATTGATAAATTAATTTTTTCAACGTAACGATAGTTTTTTTTACCTAAAGGGAACTTCACTCATTTTGAAGGCGTCTACATACTTAGAGTCGCTTTCCAAAGTTTTGTACTGACCTTGCCGTCTTGAAAAGAGATTGTTGAATAAATATATATTTACCCGGGCTCATGTCACATTCTGTTACATTTTTAACGTTGTGTCTTTCCTTTTCGTTGTCGGAAGCTACATTTGTTTTAAAGAGTAAAAGATATTTTATTTTACTTCTCGTTATTTTTAGAAGCGAATTCCTCCCAGTCTTGTGTATTCAACCCATGGATGAGTACACCACATAGCGTTGCTTTTTTTTCTTTCAAATAATTAATAAATTTTGTACGCGTATAATTCTTTTTTCTACAAACGTTGTCCGGGTGGCCAACAGAAGGGTTTCCCAGAATATTTGTTTAATGTGGTTTCAAATTTTTTCTTGTTATTCATCCACTCCATTCCATGAATTGTTATTCATGGGAAGGGAGTGGGTGTATTTCATGGCTGTAATCTAGTATTTCACGGCTTAATCTGATATCTTCGTCGACGTAAAATTTGATTAGGAAATTAATTCGCCTCTCCACATATGGATTTTTTTCTTAACATCCACTAAAATAACACGATGGCAATAGCGTCGTCTTCAACTAACTGGTACCATGAGAGACGCAACAAGTGTTGCATCTGCGCATGCGCAGTCCCGTTGCTTCCCCCTGCTGTTGGGGTTGTATTGGTTGCCAGCAACGGGCCACTAGTGGCACTTGCTTGGAGGCCCACAATTCACGGCGATGCTGCAGGGCCATCAATGGCTCGCCAACTGATAGCGTTGCCACCAACGGACCACTACCGGGCCGTGAGTGGCAGAATTCAGCCAGCAATGACCCATCACTGCCAGCAAGTGGCCAGCAGTTTCCCAGCACTTGTGTTTTTGCTGGGTACCTAATATACTGAACTTTTTGTTTTCATGGCCATTTTATGCTTATCTACACGAGTCCAAGAAGTACCATTTCTCTAGAGTGTACACATTGCTACTCATGCGTGATTTGGTGACTCATAACAATACTCCATGTGAATATAACAATACTCCAAGAACACAGTGTGATTTGGTGACTCATAACAATACTCTATGTGTTGAAAAACAAAATTATTTTATGTATGCACACACCCATCCATACAAGCAAAAGCACAAGTGTTCTGTTTATGTATTTTTGGAGTACTCACACATACACAACTATCAAGAAATTTACCACAACATACGAGACCAATGAAAAGCAGCATAGAGTTCTATACGTATTCCCCGTTATATTTGATATGAACATTCCCGTGTTCTATATTTGTGCCTTCCAAATATTTGAAATAAAAATAATTTTTGTTGTAATGAGTACATCTTTTGAACCGTTTCTGACGCGAATTAAATGTTTCATAGTTATTCAAAACCAATGCAACCAGTTAGAAAATGTCAACCGGTTTTTTACAATCAATAAAACATCCAGAAATAGAAACAATTACATTTCTTCTAAAACCGTCTAAAACGTACGTTACAAAAATTAACAAATAGCGCACAGAGATTTTCTCATAGCAGAAGGATATCGGTGACTAACAGCTTTTCAAATCGAACAGTTAAAAGAGCAAATATAGAAATAAACATGATATAACCCTACACCTTCTAGCTCAAGAATTTTGCATAATAGGAAAGTTGAAAGTAGGCTTAAAATATACTTTGTGGAAAAAGCTATGCTGAGGAAAAAGAACTTTTCAAATCAAATATTCAAATACGTCTCTCACAGAGATAGCGAAAAAAAAAGTATTGGCCCTTGCACCACCTAGCGGGGAATCTGTGAATTATTTAAAGAGGATAATGTTCCACATCTCTATTGTCGTGAAGGGCATGCAGTAAAAAAAGCAATTTTTCAATAGGGTTTTTAGAAGCTGTGATACAGCTGCAAACAGAAGTACAAAAGCACCACCTAGTGACAGAACTGTGAGCTATAAAGCTCCACAAATACTAGCCTAAAGTGTTCCACAAGGTAAATGGAATCCAATGTTGAACCAATTTTTTTAAATCGCACATTTAAAAGCAGATATATTAAGAAAAACATTGCCGTCCCCTAGCAGCGAAATTTTGCATTATTTTGGTAAGAAAATACGCTCACAGAGTTTGCACATTTAATAGTACCTGACCGAAGAAAGAAGTTTTCAATCGGGGTTTTAGTCCCTCAAATATAGCCGTAAACGGAAATGTGAACTTACGCCCTCTCGTGGCAGACTTCTTCGTTAAGAAAAATTTGAAATTACATGAGCAACACTTCGCAGCGGATATGCTCTCGAACAAAGAAAGAAATTTTAAGATCGAACTCTTAGGAGCAGAGCTATTGATAAAAATAAGATATGCATCAACGCCCCCTGGAGGGAAAACATTTTTGTATGAAGAGAGTATTCTGAAAATGTTTCCCAAAGAGAGCGAAATGGGTCCACGAAATAATTTTTTCAGTCGAGTTTTCAGGATCTCAGATTTAGATGCAAATGCACCAGAAGCAGAAATAAACACTTTCGCCCCCTGGTGGCTAAACTATTCTTTACCAAATATAAGAAATTATATGCACAATATTTCCCATCAGTAGCTGTATGTGATTCAGGAAGAAGTTTTCAAATCGGAGTTTTAGAAGTAGAGATATCTGGGAAAACGCAATTTACCTTTACGCTCCCTAGCGGAAAGTCTATGAATTACTTGAAAATTATGGAATTATTTAAAAAACTTTTCGCATCAGAACTATATGCAACAAAAAAGGAATTTTCCAATTCCTTAGAAGCAGAGATATTAAAAAAAAGCAATTTTTCCAATTCCTTAGAAGCAGAGATATTAACAAAAATATGATATACATCTACGCTCCCTGGCGGAGAAACCATGCATTATTTTAAGAAGAAAAAAATTCGAAAAAAACCCACCGACGTGAGTGGTATCGGTCTACGAACGAACTTTTTCAATCCAGATTTTAAAAGCTCAGATTTTGCGGCAAATACACCAGAAGCAGAAATTAACACTTAAGCTCCTCGGTGGTAAAACCGTTCTTTACCAAAAATTAGAAATATATGCACCGATCAGGAGCTGTATGCACTGAAGAAAGAATTTCTCAAATCGGAGTTTTAGAAGTACAGATATCGGGAAAAACGCAAGTTACTTTTACGCCCCCTAGAGTAAAATCTATGCGTTACTTGAAAAAGTGACTTTACCTGAAATGCTTTTCGACGTAAATGGAATCCAAAAGTAAAAGTTTTTTTTCAATCGGATGTTTAGAAGCAAATGGATGTGGTCGTTAATCCTCCAATAAAAAAAAAGCAAATGTATGTAATAAAATGTGGTTTGAATTCGATATCATCTGAGTTTATGCACCCTAGCGGCGAAATTGCACATCGTAAAAAAAAAAAAAAAATGAAGGATCATCATTGGCACATTTCAAGCTTCCCAATGCAAACAGATTTTTTTCAAATCGGACTAATATTTGCAAAGATATGGTGTCCACAGAAGGAAGTACGATAACACAAATACGATCTTTTCTTACAAAAAAACATTCTAAAAAGTCGGATTTCGTGGTTCTGATTCAATTATCTATTATGAAACAACCTTTTAGTGATACACGAATAGTCAGTGCCTTGAGAAAGTGTTATGATCTGAAACAAGAATATTCAAAACAGATTTCAGCTTGCACAGATTCGGGTTTTCCATTATTAGAAAAATACACACTGTTTATTCTAACACTAATTCAAGTCATTAGCACGAATAAATGGAGTTGTTATAAAGGAAACAGGAAGAGTAAATGAACTCCGTCCCTGGATGACCGAGGTTATTGTACAAATCATTGTAAGGGCCTTTGCTCGTCGTACTCTGCTTTCAATTTGTCGGAGGTTCGGGCAAGACGCAGACTTTCCAGCATTATCACTCTTCTTGCAGTGAAGGAAACATTCCAGGGGTGCTTCCCAGATGTAGATATATGGATGCCCCTCTAATTTTTATTTGCAAAATATCTTCGCTATTAATCATCCGATTTGGATAATATTTAAGATTTAGGAGTTTTTCCATGTGCTAAATAGAATGCGCGTAAAATAACATACCGTTATATGAAAAAATTCGGAGATAGTGAGCTCATTAGCATTTTTCTTCGCATCACGTGATAGTTCCCTTTGACTGCTTTCCAACGGTACCGTTTTCCTGCTTCATACTTGTTTATCTGCGGCAAATGGTTCCAAAGTTAAGGGGATGGCTCGTTTTTTTTTTTTTTTTTTTTTTTTGAGGTCTGGGCCTGTACCAAAATATTCTTAGCTTCCCAAACAGAAATGTTCATATAGCAAACTGGTTTTCAAAAGCTACAGCAAAACAATTCCTTTCCTCCTCTCAGTATTTTCATCTCTGCCCCATTCTCTCTATAATACTTTTTTCTCAGCTACATTCTATAATGCTTTATTATCTGTTCTGTTCTATAGTCCTTTACTGTCTGCTTCATTTTATAGTGTTTATTTCTTTGCTCCTTTCTGTAGATTTTGTTTTCCTGCTCCATTCTATAGATTTTATTTCTCTTCTCAATTCTGCAGACATTGTTCATCTGCTTCATTCTATAGATCTTTTTTCTCTGTCCCATTCTATAGTCCTTTTTGCTCTGCTTCATTCATTCTATAATCCTTTATTCTCTGTTTTATTCTATAGTCCTTTATTCCCTTGTCCATTTTCTTTCCTGCATTATGTAGATTTTGTTTTCCTGCTCCATTCCAGATATTTTGTTTCTCTGCTCAATTGTCTAGACATTGTTCCTCTGCTTCATTCTGTAGATCTTGTTTCTATGTCCCATTCCATAGTCCTTTTTGCTCTGCTTCATTCATTCTATAATCCTTTACTCTCTCTTCCATTCTATAGTACTTTATATTATGCTCCATTCTATAGTGCTTATTTCTCTGCTCAATTCCATAATCCTTGTTTTTCTTCTCCATTCTATTAATGTTGTTTCTCCACTGTATTCTATAGTCCTGGTTTCTGTACTCCATTCTATAAGAAATCAGCAATTTCTGGTGCTCAGGTTCACTCGTTCCATCCGCATTCGGCCCGCGATTTCACCCCGTTTGCTAACCCCGAGTTAATTTGTTCTAACAAGTTAAACAGTTTAGTGACTTTGAAAGAGGGAGGTATGATAGAACGCGCTAGACGCGCCAGTGCATCTGAGAAAAAGCTGGGGGTGGGGCAGGCATCTCAGAAAAAAACCCATTTCAGAAATGACTTGCTTCTCGGCTTTGCAAGACCAAATGTATCGAGGGTAAACAAACAACGAGTGGTGCTCAAGCATCTAAATAAGCCGTTAACGGTATTTCGCAGGGCTTAAACGACTGGTCGGTGTTCAAGGGAAACTGTGGTTTCAAAGGATTGTGCGAGGTTGCAAACGAGCACCACTGGGTGAAATAACCCCGCAGTACAACAGCGGGTCGAGAGGAAAATGTCAAAACATACTGCCCGCCAGATGTTGGCGTGAATGCGCTATAACTGTAGACATCTCTTTTGTGCATTAGTCCTATCGACTAAAAACGGGAAATTTCATCTTCAATGAAAAAGATATCACCAAAATTAGATTTTTTAAGGGGTGGAAAAAGATCGCCTTTTCCGAAGAATCTTACTTTCATTTAACGTACGCAGATGGGTAGGTCAGAAGATGGCGTCAACAGCACGAATCCATAGATCCCAGCTGCGTACCGTTAACTGTACAAGCTGGTGAAGGCAGTTTAATGATCGGAAACATTCGGCAATTAAAGGACGCCATAACATCCCTTTATCTGATCATACTTGTCAAACGATATCAGCACCTTGCTGAAACTATGCCAAATCGGATCGAGGCTATTTTGAAGGCAAAGGGAGGCCCAACATTATATTAGGTACGTGTTCCTAAATACTTCTGCTTCAGAGTATATAGACAAAGAATTGAAGGATATATGTATTTTAATGAATGCATGTAAAAAGTGCACTAATTATTTCGCACTTTTACTTTAGATATGAAAACACTGTTAAATTTTTTGTATTAGGTTGCACCAAATAGTGGTGCTACACCAAATGTAACACCTAACGGGAGAAAGTTATATCCATGATAAATACAGAAATATGGTGTAGCGGGTGCTACTTTGCACCAATCCGGTTGGACAACGTAACACACACTGAAGTGCCAGAAAAACTGGTACACCAGTCTAATACTTGGTAGGTCCCCCACGGGAGCGCAGGACTTCAGAAATACGACGGGCATGGACTCCACTAGCTTCTGGAAATATGATGTAGGCAATGGACACCATACTTCCTGCAGAGCGTTCCACAATTTGGGTGTGTTCCGAGGTTTTGGATTCCTGTGTTCGATACCGCGTTGCATGGCATCCAAAATGTGTTCTATCACGTTCAGATCTGGGGACTTGGGTGGGATGGCTACACTCCAAACTCAGATAAATACTCCTCTAACCATAATGTGGCGTCCCGACTCTTGTGCGGTGGTGCATTGTCCTGTTGGAACAGGCCCAACCCATCAGCATGAATGCAGGACGTAAACGAGTGTACCTCGTCAGAAAGGATGCGAACATAGCATTGGCCGGTCACAGACGTTTGTAGACGTACCAGGGGTCCCAGTGAAGTCCAGCTAAACACACCCCATACCATTGCGGACCCCCCATCCCCACCAGCCGGTACAGTTCCCTGTTGACAGGCGGGATCCATGGCTTCGTGGGGTTTGTGCCACACACGAATCCTTCCATCTGCCCGATACAGTTGAAAACGCGACTCGTCAGACCAGGCTACCAGTTTCCCGTCATCAAGTGTCCAATGGCGGTGTTGTCGTGCCCAAGCGAGGTGCATAGCACTGTGTCGGACTGCAGTTGGGCGTCGGCTCCCAAAGCCCATATCGTGCAGGGTATGTTGCACAGTCTGGACGCTGATGCTTGTTGAGGCTCCATCATTGAATTCCGATGACACCTGCGAGAGTGTTGCACGCCTATCGCGTGAAACGATTCTTGACAGCCGACGATGGTCACGTTCACCCAATGTCTTTTTACGGCTACACTGGTATCGTAGGTTGGAGATTTTGCGGAATTCTTGTAGTCACGGTACACCATGGCAATGGTGGTCAATAAAATCCGAGCTTCGTTTCTACCTCCGAAATACTATGGCCCATCTCACGAGCGCCAACTATGACACCGCGTTGAAAATCGCTTAAATCGTTATTACTTGTCATTCTCATGCCGAAATCAGCTTTGATAGCTGGCAAGGACGTGTGTCGCTTTACATACGCACTGGCGGACGTAACCGAGTACGCGGATAGGTGACGTTGCTATGTATTTTGCATAAGCTCGTCTGTGACAGTTTTTTTGGCACTTCAGTGTATTACAAAAGTATATCATGTTTTTGGGTGTTTCATGAAGCACAGAGGGATTTACTTTGCCTCAAAAGATGGTGCAACTGGTATAGCACCACGTTTGAGTGCAACATACCACAAAATGTTTAACCTGTCATGTGGATGGTTTATCCCAATGGCGATGACTACTTTCAACAAGATAATGCGTCCTGCCATAGTGCTCGTATTGTACAAGATTGGTTTCAGGAACATGCCAGTGAGTTTATTTTGCTTAGGTGGCCCCCACAATCTGAAGATCTCAACCCCATTGGGAATTTGTGGGATGAAGTTGAAGGAGCCATCAGACAGCTGGATCCACAACCCTGCAATCTCACACTCTTGGAAAGTGCTATTCATCAAGCATGGTCTCAGATTCCACAAACCACCTGTGAACATTTCGTGGAGTCCATGCCACGAAGAATCAACGCAGTATTCAAGGGAAAAGGTGGCCCAACAAAGTACTGAGGAGGTGGTCATAATAAAGTGGCCACTCAGTGTATATATAAAAGGCTAAGTTGCCGAAGACCGGGATCACTTTTTAAGTCGTCATAGCAACAACCGAGAAACAAATGTTTGTGGCCTCACGATTAGCTTTTCGTGTTTTCGCGCAGGTGACGTCATCAGCTACACGTGCACAGTTCACGCGTATGTCACTTTGTTTTGTTGTCATAACAACAAAGAACACAGCTGTTGGTGTGACGTCATCTCATCAAAATCATTCTCACATGACGTCAGAGATGCGTTACGTCACACGGTCAACTCTTTAGAAAGAGGAAAACTACGTCAGGAATGTTGGTTCTACTTAACATACTCTTGATAAGCTTTAGTACGCTGTTTACCAGAAAGGACGAAAATTTGTATTTCACTGCTCACACCGTGTTATCCGTAACCGTTTCTGTTTAACGTTTTGTTTACATCTTTTTTCTTGCGTTCCAAGTTAGAGTTTTTTTTTGTTTCGAGTGCGGTGGAAGTGAAAGAATTAAGTTCTAGGCTGTAAGATGTTTATTATTTATTTAGTTAAACCTAC
Organism: Macrothele yani; assembly: GCA_039090855.1. Classification (NCBI taxonomy): domain Eukaryota; kingdom Metazoa; phylum Arthropoda; class Arachnida; order Araneae; family Macrothelidae; genus Macrothele; species Macrothele yani. Next base: position 74,881,284 of record CM077007.1, on the reverse strand, counting down.
AAGATTATTATTTTTTCACGCATTTTTCCACGAAAAATATTTAATAGCCGGTTAATACTTATAAATTTATTAATTTTAATACGTACTTTCAACGGCGTGGATGACTTTTATTTCAGTAAGGCAAGGACGAACGTTAGTGTCCTTCGCGAACTCAACTGTTGTTTTAAAACTCTCTTATGCCGCGTCAAAAAAGAAATTTACCTCCTTTACTAGACGAAGAGATTTAATGTAAATGCCACAAAACCTATTTGCCTTCCCGGTGGCGCAGTGGTCAAAGCAATGGCTCCTGCTCATTCGTCCGAGCTGGGTCCGGGTTCAAATCCCGGTGTGAAGCATGGATGTTGTATTTGTCTTACCGCACCGATTTTCTTCCTTCCCTGGAACCAGTGGCCATAAATTAGGTACGGGCGACTGCTTATAGCCGACTGAGTTGCTCATGGTGGTCGTTAAACCCGAATAAGGAAAAAAGCCTATTACGATCGGGCAAGGTGCGAACCACACACTGCAGTGGAAAGACAAGATGTTAACTTCGATAATGCTGAACATGTCAGAAAAAAAAGACAAAAATGCAGTGCAGTTAAAAGAAATTCTGAAATTCGGCATTTGCGTAATCGTCGTATTAATTATATGACGCCGGAAAATATTGAAGCAGAATCTCAGCGCATGAAAAATGTACACATTGCAGAGGCACAAAATATGACCCCCGACAAAGAAATGAACGCTGCGCTCGAGAGTTTCAAAGGACATTAACGAACCGACAGCAACAAACAAATGCTACACGACATGTGGCTTTAAACCATATAGACGATGCAAAGACTAGCGAGACACTCATGTGGCACTCTTGAGCAAATTTGTGAATTTTTTAAAGCCAAACATTTTGCCGGAGAAAGAGCTTCAGATGGTAAATTTTTCAAATGTTGCTCAAAAGGAGCAGTAAAATTAGATCCTATTCACACTTTCCCATTAATTGGAGAACTTATGAAATCAGCATGAGAATGCAAAAAACTTTATGGTTAACATACGGTCGATTAATAGTTCTTTTGCATTTGCATCGATGGGAGCACAAATGGCTCCTCCACCAGGTTATGGGCCTTATTGTTTTAGAATAAATGGATTCGTCTATCATCGTGCCGGAGCATTGCATCCTGATGATGGTGAACAAGGGAAATACGCGCTATTGTACATATTGGATCCTGATGAGGGTGCTGCCCAAAAAGTGCAAATGTGAGAAAATAGTGGGAACAATAAAGATCTGTTACAAACACTGAATACATTTATGAAAGAAAATAATCCATTTGTGGAAGCATATAAAATGCTTTATGAAGTCGAGCAAGAGAGTATTCAAGATGCTCAAATGAATAATGCTGTTCCTTCTAATGTATCAATGGCTATTATTTAAGATCGTAGAAATGATTAAAGGCGTTAGAATGCTCCAAGATTTAATGAATTTGCTATTATATTATAAACCATACTTAAGTTCTGATTCAATTGATGCCGACGGCGAAGAAAATGCTGAACGTTATTATCCTATAGAGTTTTTAAATGAACAAACTCCATCAGGAATGCCCCTTCACAGACTGAAGTTGAAGATTGGAGCTATTATCATGCTCCTGAGAAACCTCAATACACAACGAGGTTTGCGTAATGGAAGAAGACTGATAATTAAAGAGCTAAAACCCAATTCTGTCATTGCAGAAGTACTCACAGGCTCAGCATGTGGTAAAACTGTTTTTATTCCGCGAATTGACCTCGCACCTACTGTTATAGACCTCCCATTTACGTTAAGACGGCGACAATTTCCTGTAAAACTCGCCTTTGCTATGACCATTAATAAGTCTCAAGGTCAAACACTGGAGAAAGTAGCTATCTATTTTCCCGAACCAGCGCTTAGCCATGGACAACTTTATGTTGCATTGTCAAGAGTTCGACGGTTTGATAATGTCACAATTAAAGTAGCCCATGGGCCGAAGAAGGGAAACTACTCCCAGATTCCGAAAAAAGTATTTACAAAAAATATCGTGTACAAAGATATTTTCCAAAGTCATTAATAAACGCTTGAATAGCAATAAGTGATTTCTAGGACCTGTTGTATTCTTATCTCTACGGGCTTTACAGCTAGTTAATAAATAATTTATTAATTTCGTGTTAATTAATGGCCTTATTGGAAACAAGATATCTGATTTTTAAATCATCAGAAAACAAAAATGTTATTGGTAAATAAGATCTCTTTTATATCTCTAGAGACTGTACTAGAATCACTGGGTTCATATGTATAGTTGCTTGTTTACAGTAAAATCAATGTGCGCGTATTGCAAAACATCATTTTTTCGCTACCATTGTTAACTTTGATGAGTCCTACAATAACTTATTATCATTCAATCTGGCAAATTTTTGTTCATTCCCTTAAGACTTTCCTTACCTTTTTAAATCATTTCACATTTTGAAATTTGGGCAGTTGTAAGCAAAGTTATGATGTTTGCCGTCCTTTCTTATACACTGAGTAGCCACTTTATTATGACCACCTGACAGTTTTAAGCAAATGAGCTATGGCTGCACGCTGTTGCCGCCTGAGGGCGAATCTAGTATAAAAAGAGAAAGCTTAGTGCTTGCGACAGTAGTAGAAGTGATTTTTTGGGTGACGAGATGAGTAAAAAATGCGATTTGTCGGACTTTCAACGTGGGATTATTGTAGGAGCTCGGAGCCATGGAGCGAGTATAACCGAAACCGTCGCATTCGCGAAATGTTCCAGAGCAGCTGTTGTTAAAGTGTTTAAAGACTGGACTGTCAGCCAAAAAATTTAGTCTCTACGTGCAACGTGTGGTCGTTATCGACTAGTGACTACTCGGGCGGAACGGAGAGTGTCCAGACTGCTAACAGACAACAGAATGGGAACAGTGCAGCAAATTATAGACCATCTTAATCAAGGATCCCCTCAAATGATCTCTGCACGCACTGTTCGCCGTACACTGCATCGGATGGGATATGGCAGCCGAAGGCCTGTTCAAACACCTTTGCTGTCTGCAGTTAACAAGAGAAAACGTCTCCAGTTCGCACAGGGCCGCCCCGGTGGCGCAGTGGTCTAAGCGATGGCCTCTGATCATTCGTCCGTAAGGGGTCCGGGTTCGAATCCCGGTGAGGCATGGATGTTGTGTTTGTCTTACGGCACTGGCTCTCTCCCTTCCCTGGAACCAGTGACCCTAAATTAGGGACGGGCGACTGCTTATAGCCCATTGAGTTGCTCACGGTGGTCGTTAAACCTCCAATAAACAAACAAACAAGTTCGCACAGGAGCACAAGGATTGGACAGTCGATAATTGGAAACAAATTATGTGGTCCGATGAATCACGTTTTCAGTTGCACCATGCAACTGAAAACGATGGCCCAGTGATAATTTAGCGGAAACAGCACGAAAGCATGGACCCCAAATGCATTGCTGCAACCGTTCAAGCTGCTGGAGGCAACGTTATGGTTTGGGGAATGTTTTCCTGGCATGCTTTCGGCCCTTTAATTCGTGTTGATAAACGTCTGACTGGCACATCATAACTAGACATCGTTGCGGACCAAGTGCATCCTGTCATGTGGATGGTTTGTCCCAGTGGCGATGGCTACTTTCAACAAGATAATGCGTCCTGCCATAGTGCTCGTATTGTACAAGATTGTTTTCAGGAACATGCCGGTGAGTTTACTTTGCTTAGGTGGCCCCCACAATCTCCAGATCTCAACCCCATTGAGAATTTGAAGGATGAAGTTGAACGAGCCATCAGACAGCTGAATCCACAACCCTGCAATCTCACACTCCTGGAAAGTGCTATTCATCAAGCATGGTCTCAGATTCCACAAACCACCTATGAACATCTCGTGGAGTCCATGCCACGAAGAATCGACGCAGTATTAAAGGCAAAAGGTGATCCAACGAAGTACTGAGGGGTGGTCACAATAAAGTGTCCACTCAGTGTATAGAAAAAATGAAGAGCAGCTGTTGTTAAAGTGCTGAAAATTGTTTAAAAAATGAAGTTTCTCAAACACAGATGTAAAGATTGAGAAGTAAGTAAAATTAGTTTTGAGTCCGTCAGAGTCTTGAACTGGAACAAGAACCAGCACTAGAAAGCCCCTGTAGCATAGATGGGGCTTCTTTATTCACATTTGCACATTCTTTGGTTTTGTTTTTAACAGCCCTCTGGTCCTCTTTCGCTTCTACTTACACAGTCCGTACTTTGTCGTTGACTCGCTGTTGTACGTTGTGCGTCTCTGTTTGTCACCTCTTTCATCATACATTTCCCTGGATTTCGTCCTAATCTTTTAATAATTTCTAATTCAACTTTTACCCGAGCATTGAAGGGACTAACAGCATCAAAAACAGGGTTTGAAAGTGTCCATTTCCACAAATGTCTCCTTCGGACAACATCTCTAAATTAGGGAATGGAAACTCTCATTGCTGTTCTGAGTTTTACCATGGAAACACTTGCTGAGCAGTTTTGTGGTGGTTAGTCTCTCATGTATAGGTTTGACTAAGTGCATGATGTACCAAAGTACCAAACGATGCACGTTAAATAACAATCAAATATATTTAAATCCATTTCATTCGTATGTAAGGGTTCATATAAACGAATATAACTCGAAAACTATTTCTAATCTGTGAAAAACGATTACAGATCCTGAAAGTAGAAATAACGGGGAACAAAAGAAGTCCATAAAATTTTGTTCGTACTTGAGACCATTTTAAGATATATGAATACCTTAATGTACTGTCATGAAACATCGAACTTTTTTAGTTTGTTTCCATAGAACAGTCGAAGCAGTTTTGGTCTCAATATCCACAAATCCAGAATCCAACTCAAGAATTCTGCCTTGTAATAATTTGCCTGCTACATAGGCATCTATCGACAGTTCAACTTTGTCTTGCTCTCCAGAGAGTTCAGTCAGCTCAATCAATTTCACTTTTCGCAACGCTCAGTCAATTTCGCTTTTCGCAACTGGATTTGCTTTTATTCTGGGGATGAGGCACTTATCCACAAATTCTAGGTACATCACCTAAAAATGCCAGTAGTAAGATTTTTTTACATTACTTAAATGGATAATGTAAACAAAATGTCTTTGTGGCCGCGTTTCTTTCCCGCCAAAAAGATCGTGCACCAAACTTTTATGTCAAACTGTTTTTAGTTTCATCAAGCGACCAATTTTATCACTCACATAAGATTTTTAGGATTTAGTGTCGAAGATGGCACAAATAAGTTTATCTTGAGCTCCAATCTTAATTTTTACAGACAATGTCTGCAACGAGACCGTTTCGTTCTTCAGTTGATTTGCCAAGTCATTCGAGATGAGAAAATCTTTATCATTTGATATCCCTTTTTGGCTGATAGTTGTCTCTCGATCAGGACACATCCATATTTAATGCTTCTGGCCACAAGTCGCATATCGTATTCAACTTACAATTGTGTTTTATGTGACCCATCTTCAAGCAAGTGAAACAAGCTCCCTTCTTTTGCAAAATTTTCCTCCTGCCATCTAAAGGCATTTTCTGAACAGAGAAGCATTCAGAACTAGAGTGTATTTTGTGACAAAAGACACATGCGAAGCAGCCTCTATGTGCTCGACTACCTTCACACCAGTATCCCGTAGTTATCAGAGACGCTGCAGTCGCAATAGAGGTGGGCACCGACCGACCGGTCAGCTTTCTTCATAAGTAATCGATTTGATTATTGAACCCAGCACCTGTCAAACTAATAACTTCTTTACTTTTGACCTCTTGCCATAAAAAGGATATCAATTTTTCTACAGATCTTTAACTATCTCCCCAACCTGATCTTCAAAATTTCTACTCCACTTCCAAGCTCTTAATGCATCTTCTGGGAGACAAGATTCAACCAGTGGTGCCAAGAAGTCTGCAAATTGTTCTTTGGTACAACCCAATGGTTCAAGCGCTCTCAGTTGGGAATCAGTTTGGTCGTACAAATATGTCAGATCCGTCTTTATTCGTCCACCAGCTGTATTTTTTATGTCCATACTTAACAATATTCGAACATAAATTTGAACAAATAAATCCTCTCTTCCAAATCTCTTTTTGAATTCTTCGATTGCCATAGAGTAATTTTTGGCCGTAGGAGCAAAGCTCCCTATTAGACTGGTAGCACGTGAACCTGGGACCACCGCTCGTATCAAATACTGAAAGCTATCTTCTGGCCCTACACTATCTTATCGTCATCATATATTTTTGAAAACTGGTTCCAAAAACCCTGCCAGTCCTTTACTTCGCCACTGAATTTCTGAAGCTCCAATTTGGGAAGCCTGATTCCCCTATTTCCACCAGTTCCTTTTTTTTCTTTTTTTTTTTTTATTGGAAGTTTTACTACCACTGTGAGCAACTCAATGGACTATAAGCAGTCGCCCATCTCTAATTTAGGGCCACTGGTTCCAGGGAAGGGAGAGAGCCAGTGCCGTAAGACAAGCACAACATCCATGATTCACCGGGATTTGAACCCCGACACATCTCGGACGAAAGATCAGAAACCATCGCATAGACTACTGCGCCACCTGGGTGGCCCGTTTCTTTGTGAATACCACCATTGGCTGGTATTAGTGAATAAAACAGATTATTTTCAGTTTTCACTTTCCAAACAAGATATTTACCTCTATGAGCTTTTACAGCTTGAAATTCGGTGTGGTAAATGTCCTCAGTGACTTCGCTTTCTAACAACATATCCAATATTCTCTAATGTACTTCATGTAAACTAACAATTTTTGCCGCCCCGGTGGCAAAGTGATCTAAGCGATGGCCTTTGATCATTCGTGTGAAAGGGGTCTGGGTTCGAATCCCGGTGAGGCATTGATGTTGTCTTTGTCTCACGGCACTAGCTCTCTCCCTTCCCTGGAACCAGGGACCCTAAATTAGGGACTGGGAAACTGCTTATAGCCCATTAAGTTGCTCATGGTGGTGGTTAAACCTCCAATCCAAAAAAAAAAAAAAAATTATATATATATCGATTAATCGATTAACTGCGTGGTCTAAGTTTTTCACGATCCAGTTCGTACTTTGTTGCAAACTCTTCTTCAGTAGCCTTCACTGTCACAGTAAAGGACGAACTTCCTTTTTATTTTATTTTTTCAATGCCTCCATTTTTGCGAAAATACTCAATATTATTTCGAACGGCAAAAAATAAAGCGTAGTCTTTTCGCCCGTAAGTCTTTGATATATATATATATATATTTCTTTTGGATTGGAGGTTTAACGACCACCGTGGGCAACTCAGTGGGCTATAAGCAGTCGCCTGTCCTTAATTTAGGGTCACTGGTTCCAGGGAAGGGAGAGAGCCAGTGCCGTTAGACAAATACAACATCCATGCCTCACCGGGATTCGAAACCGGACCGCTTTCGGACGAATGATCAGATGCCATCTCTTTGACCACTGCCCCACCGGGGGCGGCTCTTTGATATTGCACTGGTCTCACTTCGAAGTCAGCGATGCAGCCGTCCTGTCGCGGATACCAAAGAAACTAAATGTAGGATATTGTGCAGGATGCTCACTTACCCAATATCAGCGGCTGCACCATAATCCACTTCACAGCATAAAAACAGTAGACTTCACTATTTTTTTATTTGTAATTGTAAAAATCACACATTATGACGTACAACTGTGAGCTTCCATTGCACTCATTCCGACAATTCTAATTAAATTCAAATCGCTGCCCCGGTGGCGCAGTGGTCTAAGCACAGACTCTTGACCATTTCTGCAAGATGGGGCTGGGTTCGAATCCCGGTGAGGTATAGCTGTTGTGTTTGTCTTACGGCACTGGTTCTCTCCCTTCTCTGGAGCCAGTGGCCCTAAATTAAGGACGGGCGACTGCTTATAGCCCATTGAGTTGCTCAAGGTGGTCGTTAAACCTTCAATCAAACAAATAACTGAATTCAAAAAGAAAAAGAGAGTGTAAACAAACATTAAACAGAAACGGTTACCAATAAACACTGTGTTCCCATCGGAATATTAATGTTCGTCTTCTTCTGTTAAAATGCGTACGAAGTTGTCGCAACTCCGCGGTTTTTCTGGATATGAATGACAAGATTTACTGGAGGCCGAGCAGGAAGAACAAGAGGAAATTAGTATACTGGAGGGATTTGAGTTTGTTGAATTTGTGTTGTCTCTTAGTGAGTTATGTGGACGCCGGCGATCTGCTGCCTTATTTGGGTTCTCAAGGTGGATCGGGGTCTCTTGTAATATCTTGAAAGATCGTAACAAGATGTCTCTTGTTACGATCTTTCATACAGTTAATTAACGTATGTTCTTATCCTTTCCACTTTAAGCTCCGTACACAAGTTACAAGAAAGAAAACACACATCGACCTAGCGATGGATACTTCCAGTGAGATAGGTAGATCAGATGGTTAGGTTTCATTAGAAAATTGCACTTTTACCTAGAGGTGAAAACTACGTATTAATACATGTTTGAAATAGACAAATATTGCTGCCCGTTATGCCTGAAAATTCCTTAATTCTTTGCCGTAACTATTCATATCGCAACAAAGGGTGAGGAAGCTGTGGATGGAGCCTTTAAGATCGCTATACTGTTGTGACTGGTACGACATATTAATTAACAGTTTTTTTTTCTGGGGATCCGGATTGCATCCATTTGAAACCCAAATGATGAATATTCATGATGCATCTAGGATTCTATGTTACTACGTCACGAAATGATGAAGCCACAAAGTTATGTTTCAGAGATTTATAAATTTTCAAATAATGCACTTATGTGTGAGTCGTGAAATGCGTTGCCAGTTTTTTATCTAAACCGAAAATAAACAACGTACCCTTCTCTGATGGGATCAACGTTCAACTTTGGCTCCAACAAAAAGGAACAAACCAACGCTCTCTGGATTCTATCAGAGTTATAACATATTGGGGTTATGTAAAAAAGAATCGAAGAACCGTATATTTTTCATAAATTGAAATTCAAAATTCGTTAAAACGTGTAATCGCAAAAAGCATACAAACAATTGCGTATAACCGAATTAAAAATGCGATAGAAATTACAGTAAAATATCGGAAATAACGCACAATTATGTATAAAGGTGAAAAACGTATAACTGCAAAACGTATAACCGAGGTTCCACCGTAGTTCCCATAACGAAGAAGAAATAAGATGCTGTTATTGTATATTAATGCCTCCATTTATTACATGATCTTCACGATTTAGGGTACAGAAGACAACAGTGTGGGGAAAATACGAATCAATAATATCCTAGTGTGATATGACTGGACTTATCGCATATTCGGTTACGGGTGTACAGTGAAGTGTGGAGAATGATACACTGATACTTTTTTTTTTTTTTGATTCGAGGTTTAACGACCACCGTGAGCAAATCAATGGGCTATAAGCAGTCGCCCGTCCCTAATTTAGGGTCACTGTAAACAAACTAAGGTATTGAGAAGTGTGCTAAATACAGTAAAATTATTTTAGTCTGCCAGTAGCTTGTCTTCTGTTTAATGTTTGTTTACACTCTCTTTTTCTTTTTGAATTCAGTTATTTGTTGGATTGAAGGTTTAACGACCACCGTGAGCAACTCAGTGGGCTATAAGCAGTCGCCCGTCCCTAATTTAGGGTCACTGGTTCCAGGGAAGGGAGAGAGCCAGTGCCGTAAGACAAACACAACATCCATGCCTCGCCGGGATTTGAAGCCGGACCCCTTTCGGACGAATGATCAGAGGCCATCGACTTAGACCACTGCGCCACCGGGGCGGCCACACTGATACTGCTGCGCTCCAAAATCCTCTGTGTAGAGACAGCTTGATTAATATTAATGTAGGAAATACAGAATTCACAGAATCTTCGTGATAGAGGGTTTGATCTGGTACATTAATAGAACTGTGTGATGCATTCGAGCAAACTGTGGCGGCGTACAATCCGATAGGTGAGGCCGGTACGTTCGACATAGCTAGAGTTATTACTCGAAAGACCCTCAATGTCGTCAGTTGAATGGCAGGATTGTGGACATGGAGGAATGTCTCATTGGCAGAAGATGACGTGAGCAATAAAAAGGCAGATGCGGTACGAGTTAGAAAGTTATCATTGTTGACTGCAGTCACAGCGGAAGTACGTTGATCTGAATGTTGCGATCAGTGGCTGATGGGTTGAAATCCACAACGATGGGGCACCCGGATGTAAACAAACTAAGGTATTGAGAAGTGTGCTAAATACAGTAAAATGCATCACATTATTTTAGACTGCCAGTAGCTTGTCTTCTTGCCGGTGCAGACTCACTTCGCCATTCCAGATATCTTTTAACTATCAACAATATTCAGCGTTTTATTTTATTGAGGTTGTCGGACGTCCCACGTTCCAAGCGTACCGTCTACATGAAGCATTTTAAAATACCACTCTTTAGCCAAATATGGCTCTTGCACCATAAATGAGGAATTGGCAAAATTTTTCTTTTATGTATTTCCTGAAATACTCGACCAGGCGTCCGGGTTGCAGCGTCTCTTTCTTGCTTCTTTATCAAGGGGTGTTTTCTACAGTATTGGACTGTGCTTCATGTCTATTTTGGTTTTCGGGGTTGCATGAATGTCCTGTGCTTCGTTTATGTTTGTCTCACTTCGCAGTAAGTACCTTATACTTTTGTATCACCGGTTTCATTTCTACCTGTTCTGGTCCCACTTTCCCGGGTGGGCTCTTTCACACTCTGCTTGAGTGTTACGAACTTTACCGCTTTGCGTTTGTCCCTGCTGCTTCTTTATGCTACGTTATTAGGACTAAGTCTATATGTGTTCTATAAACGTACTTTATCGCGGTCTACAGCATTGGGTTTGACCATTGTCAGTTCATTGTTTACATACATACATACATACATGCATAGAGTACATACATACATATATCATCATCATCATCATCATTGTCAACCATTATCAATCCACTGCTGGACGAAGGTCTCCCCAAGTTTCCTCCACAACGGTCTGTCTTGTGCCAGTCTCCTCCATGTCACCCCTGCATACTTTCGAATTTCATCCACCCATCTCCCATGTGGTCTTCTTCTGGGTCTTTTCCTGTTCCTTGGAATCCAATCTAAAATTTCGGCTGTCCATCGATGATCTGTCCTTCTGGCAGTATGTCCAGCCCATTGCCATTTCAGGGATTTAACTCTGATCATGATGTCTTCCACTCTTGTCATTTTTCGGATCCACGAGTTCCTCTTCTTATCTCTCCTGGTTACACCAAGCATGCATCTCTCCATGCCCCTTTGAGTTGTCTGCAGCCTTTGTATGTCTCTTTTAGTTAAGGTCCACGTCTCTGCACCATACGTAAGCACTGGAAGGATGCATTGATCAAACACTTTTCTTTTAAGACATAATGGCATATTGCTCTTGAAAATTATGCTGTTTCTTCCAAAAGCTCTCCAGGCAAGTTTTGTACGCCGATTAATTTCTTCACCAATGTGACCCTCACTTGATATCTGCTGTGCAAGATAAACGTACGTGTCTGTTATCTCCAGCTTTTCTCCATCAATCGATAAATCTTCATTTCTTGTAAAAGCATTGAACATCACTTTTGTCTTCTGAAAGTTCATTTTTAATCCCACTTCTTTACTCTTGTCAGCAAGTTCCTGGATCATACTCTGCAGCTCTGATGGGGTAGTTGCAAAAATGACTACGTCATCAGCAAAACGAAGGTGGGTTAGATAATCTCCATTAATCTTTATCCCCTTGTTTTCCCAGCTCAGCGACTGAAAAACACCCTCCAATGTGGCGTTAAAGAGCTTCGGAGATATGGTGTCACCTTGTCTCACTCCCTTTCCAATTTTAACGTGTGTTGTATTTTCAAACAGCCTAATCTTTGCACTTGCATTTTCATAGATGTTATTAATAATATTAATGTATGCATCTTCAATACCGCAGGTTTTCAGAGCCATTGTAACTGCTGATGGTTTCACCGAATCAAAGGCTTTTTCATAATCGATAAAAGCCATGCACAATGGAAGTTCATATTCCCTCGCTCTTTCAATTAGTTCTCTCAGCACGTGGATATGATCTATTGTGCTGTAGCCACTCCTGAATCCAGCTTGTTCTCTCGGTTGAGCCATGTCCAGTGTTACCTTCAAGCGGTGTGAAAGAACTTTAGTGAAGATTTTATAAACTACTGATAGGAGGCTGATAGGTCTGTAGTTTCCGAGATCCTCAATGTCACCTTTCTTATGTAGCAGGATCATTGTAGCGGTGTTAAAATCCTCAGGAATCGTTCCTTCATTAAGGCATCGAGTGAAAATTTGGGCGAGTACTGTTTCGATTTCTCCACTTGCTTCTTGTATGATGTCTACAGTAATTCCATCTTCTCCTGGAGCTTTTCTTCGCTTCATGTTCTTGATTGCATGTGCAACTTCTGCTGGAAGGACTGGAGGAACTCTGGTACTGGTATCTTTCATGATGTCTGGAGTGCATATATCATCCCTTTCATATAAATTGGAGTAGAAATCTTTCACTATTGTCAAAATTTCGCCTCTATTTCTTGTTACAGAACCATCTTCTTTTCTCAGTGCCATAATCTGTTTTCTTCCATTACTGAGATGTCCCTTTGCTATCTTTAGGCTTTGGTTGTTTTCAATTGCTTTTCTCACTAGTTCACAGTTGAATTTCCTTACGTCTTCAGTGATACTTTTTCTTACTGTCTTGCATAGCTCTATATATTCCACTTTGGAAGTCACATCTTCTTTAGATGTGACTTCCAAAGTGGAATATATAGATATCATCATCATCATCATTGTCAACCATTATCAATCCACTGCTGGACGAAGGTCTCCCCAAGTTTCCTCCACAACGGTCTGTCTTGTGCCAGTCTCCTCCATGTCACCCCTGCATGCTTTCGAATTTCATCCACCCATCTCCCATGTGGTCTTCTTCTGGGTCTTTTCCTGTCCCTTGGAATCCAATCTAAAATTTCGGCTGTCCATCGATGATCTGTCCTTCTGGCAGTATGTCCAGCCCATTGCCATTTCAGGGATTTAACTCTGATCATGATGTCTTCCACTCTTGTCATTTTTCGGATCCACGAGTTCCTCTTCTTATCTCTCCTGGTTACACCAAGTATGCACCTCTCCATGCTTCTTTGAGTTGTCTGTAACCTTTGTATGTCTCTTTTAGTTAAGGTCCACGTCTCTGCATAATACGTAAGCACTGGAAGGATGCATTGATCAAACACTTTTCTTTTAAGACATAATGGCATATTGCCCTTGAAAATTATGCTGTTTCTTCCAAAAGCTCTCCAGGCAAGTTTTGTACGCCGATTAATTTCTTCATCAATGTGACCCTCACTTGATATCTGCTGTCCAAGATAAACGTACGTATCTGTTATCTCCAGCTTTTCTCCATCAATCGATAAATCTTCATTTCTTGTAAAAGCATTGAACATCACTTTTGTCTTCTGAAAGTTCGTTTTTAATCCCACTTCTTTACTCTTGTCAGCAAGTTCCTGGATCATACTCTGCAGCTCTGATGGGCTAGTTGCAAAAATGACTACGTCATCAGCAAAACGAAGGTGGGTTAGATAATCTCCATTAATCTTTATCCCCTTGTTTTCCCAGCTCAGTGACTGAAAAACACCCTCCAATGTAGCATTAAAGAGCTTCGGAGATATGGTGTCACCTTGTCTCACTCCCTTTCCAATTTTTATGTGTGTTGTATTTTCAAACAGCCTAATCTTTGCACTTGCATTTTCATAGATGTTATTAATAATATTAATGTATGCATCTTCAATACCGCAGGTTTTCAGAGCCATTGTAACTGCTGATGGTTTCACCGAATCAAAGGCTTTTTCATAATCGATAAAAGCCATGCACAATGGAAGTTCATATTCCCTCGCTCTTTCAATTAGTTCCCTCAGCACATGGATATGATCTATTGTGCTGTAGCCACTCCTGAATCCAGCTTGTTCTCCCGGTTGAGCCATGTCCAGTGTTACCTTCAAGCGGTGTGAAAGAACTTTAGTGAAGATTTTATAAACTACTGATAGGAGGCTGATAGGTCTGTAGTTTCTGAGATCCTCAATGTCACCTTTCTTATGTAGCAGGATCATCGTAGCGGTGTTCCAATCATCAGGAATCTTTCCTTCATTAAGGCATCGAGTGAAAATTTGGGCGAGTACATTTTCGATTTCTCCACTTGCTTCTTGTATGATGTCTACAGTAATTCCATCTTCTCCTGGAGCTTTTCCCCGCTTCATGTTCTTGATTGCATGTGCAACTTCTGCTGGAAGGACTGGAAGAACTCTGGTACTGGTACCTTTCATGATGTCTGGAGTACATGTATCATCCCTTTCATATAATTTGGAGTAGAAATCTTTCACTCTTGTCAAAATTTCGCCTCTATTTCTTGTTACAGAACCATCTTCTTTTCTCAGTGCCATAATCTGTTTTCTTCCCTTACTGAGATGTCCCTTTGCTATCTTTAGGCTTTGGTTGTTTTCAATTGCTTTCCTCACTAGTTCACAGTTGAATTTTCTTACGTCTTCAGTGATACTTTTTCGTACTGTCTTGCATAGCTCTATATATTCCCCTTTGGAAGTCACATCTTCTTTACTTGTCCTCATCTCTCTTCTTTTTTGCATCAACATTTTCGTTTTTCCTGATAATTTATTTACATGCAACTTGTTCTTAGACCCAGCTAATTTTGTTGCTGTTTCCATAAGAGCTTTGGTTACTTTTCTGTTAACTTCAGAGATGTCCACTTCTTCCGATGTTAGGCCTTCTAAAGCAGAGAACCTGTTCTTCAGTTCCAACTTGAAGGTATTATGGTGTTTTTTAAGGTTGGTTATGTCAATAGATTTTGTTTGTCTTATGAGCTTGCCACGTTCAAGTTTAGTGTTGAGGTGCATCTTACATCTCACCAATCTATGGTCACTACCTGTGTTGAACTTGTTTAGCACACTGCAGTCTTCTATGACAAATTTTTTGTTACACATAATAAAATCAATTTCACTTGTTGTCCCATTTGGATGTCTCCATGTCCATTTCCTGTGTGGCTTTTTCTTGAAGAAGGAGTTCAAGATGAAAAACCCTTCTGCCTCTGCAAACTCAACGAGAGTATTTCCACGCTGGTTTCTGTTGCCGTGACCGAATTTACCTACTGAAGTTTCATTCTGTTGCTGTTGCCCTATTTTTGCATTGAAATCTCCCATAAATATAGATATATACATACATATATGTATGTATGCAGTCAAAAGTCACCAGATGCCCCTACAAAAGTCACCAGACACCTCTTCAAAAGCAAATGAACGGGTCCGCTGCGTTATTCAGATGCGCGATGCAGCTGCAAACGGTATAAAAACAAGCCTGCAGCTTACCGCGATCATATTGCACTGTGAGATTGAGTGAAAATGTCGCAGCGGGAGAGAACTGACTTTGAGAAATGAAAGATTGTTGGTTGTTATATCAGTGGGTTGTCCATAAGAGAAACCGAGAGGCGTGTAAACATACCCAAGTCAACTGTTTTGCATGTACTGAATAAGTGGAAGACACATGGCGTGCCTGAAGCAGCAAAACGTACCCGGCAGATCAAAGAAAATTAGTGATAGAGGACGTCGAAGCCTCAGGAGAGTTGTTATAGCTAATCGACGGAGTACTGCACCAGACCTCAGTGTACAGGTGAGTAAAAATGCTGGAACCTCGGTAACCCACGGAATTCCGTGGGTTACCGAGGTTCCAGCATTCATTCCGTGGGTTACCGCGGTCGTTCAGCTGCTCATAAGCTTTTCATCTCCACTCGCGGAATGCTGTAAAGAACATTTATCGTGGACCGTAGATCAATGAAAACGGGTCATATGGACTGTTGAATCCAGATACATGATCCATCAGTCTGATGGCCGTGTATGGGTATGGTGGCAGCCGGGAGAACGTACTCGTGTGTTGTTGTCTTGTGAGCTGCGTGCTTTTTGCCCTGTAAGTGCCCTTATCTGCTTTCCAGACGATATATATATTTTGTGTGTGGTACGTGAACGTTCCGTCTTTCCTTTTGGCTACCTACCTGGTCGGCAAGCGTTCCGCCTTTTTTTAGTTCTATTCGTTTTTCTGCCCTGGCCAAGCCGGCCAAGACAACATTCATTTATCGCCATTGCAAATGGCGGCTTCCGGTAGGAGCGATGCCCCTGCCCTGTTCACCGCAAGTGACTTTCCTGCTCTCTCGTCTACTATGCGTCAGACGCCGATAGACACAGCTCTTGTTACAAGTCCCTCCTCACCTCAGCGTTTCTGCACTGTCTTACCCGATGACCTCATCGCTTCGTCTACTGCACCGAGCGGTGCATCCCTGTCTTCCTCTCTTGCTGAAATTAAAGCCATAGACGTCACACAACCTCAAGAAGATCTGACGTCATCACGGGGTGCACCTGGCTTTTCCTTTGCCACCGTCGCTTCGACTGCGTCAGTGGCGTTTCCTCGGCGCTCTTCTACTGGCTGCCCGTATACGACGAAGTATGGAGCTACCAAAATCACGGTGGATTTTTCGTCAGCCCCCTCAAAGCCAGCATTTCTTGCAAAAAGTGAGCCTCGGAGTTACATTCCAGAGCCTTCTAAACACCAAGCTCCAAGCCTACAGTGCCGCCCTTCGTCGGGTCGTTCCTAAGGCTGGAATTACCCACGTGGTGCGACAAAAGAGCCTCATCGTGGCATACTTGCCAGCGTTTGATTATGCCCTTAAGGTTTTGACTGAGGGGATATCCATCGGCACTCGTCACTTAATTGCTACGCCTTTTACACACATGGCCGTTCCGATTAGGTTCTATCCTGTTCCACCTGAAATCACAGATGATGTCTTACTGTCTATTGCTGACCACTATGGGCGTACATTGGGCGGCGTCAGTACTTACTCTTCCTTTCCCGACACGCCCGAGGATAAATACATGCTCGGCTTCCGCCGCAATGTCCGGGTGATTTTTCCCACGGAAGACGACATGCTGCGTGTCCCAAGAATTCTCACGGTGCGCTGTAACTCGAGCTCACAGTCGTCACCATCTGCTCAGCTTGCAAGGGCGCTGGACACATTCGGAGCCTCTTCCCGCATCCTACGGTACGACATCCTCCTCCTAAACCTACCCATACAGCACCTTCTTCTAGCGCCGCTGAGACACGAGAGCCGACGTTTGGCAAAAGTCGTCCTACAGCCATTGTTCAACAGACATCTTCGTCGCCAGTTCAAACTACCAGCTCAACATCTGGCGAGAGTCATCCTACAGCCATTGGTCAACAGACGTCTTCGTCACCAGTTCCAACTACAGACATTGGTCAACGGCCGTCATCGTCACCAGTTCCAACTACCAGCTCAACACTTGCACAGCCAACGTAAAAACAGTTGGGTACCCCCTTACCCGAGAACGCCCGACGTGCCTTCTACGACTGTTACCCCATTCTTCCGCCTCTGCAGGTCTGGAAGCTCCGTCGAACGCCTTCAAAGTGCCAGACCCACCTACCACTGGACTTGCGGGCGCCGGTCCTCAGCCTAAGCGTCGCAGGTAGTGTCGCCCCTGTGCAAAGAAATTTTGCACGGTGGCCGTGATCGTTCAGTGGATCAAGCATCCACCTCAGAAAGCACTGTCGACTATAACTCTGAGGAGTGCACTGGCGCTCCCATCACCCTAAAGGACTTCTTGAATCTCATGGAGACCTCTTCCCTCCCACAATCGCCTGTTCCTGGGGAGTAGTTGTACAACCTATTCATTGGCTCTCAGATGAGGAATATGTCTCGCAACCTCCTCGCCAAGATCCCACACGATCATCTTGAGATCATAACGCAACGGATAGCGTTACGTTCTCACTTCACAACTATGTCACCCTCCATTTTTATAGCCGGGGACTGGCGCAAGAAATTCTGTAGTTGGCTCAAACTCCTGCAGACAACTGCTGACAAAGCCCTAGATCCACCATCGGATCTTTCCCTTCATGATAGCGACTCTGAATTGTAGGGGTTTTAGCACTCCTTTGGTGAATGCGCTTGCTCAGGAGGACCTCCACCACCTCCACGCAGATATCCTTCTCCTCCAAGATACACATTGTCTCCCCACCACGCAGTTTCATCGATAGCGTAGCTGGGATTACCAGTTTTATCACGCATATCGGCTCTTCACCGCTGACGGACTAGCGATCGGGTTACGTTCCTAGTTCCAGCAAGCAATTTCGTCTGTAAGAGTTTACAACCTCTGCCATGATCTACTACAACGTCCTACCTTCTCTTTAGGAGGGCACCGTTACCTGATTTTCAATATCTACCTCCCATGAACACCTACACACTACACTTCTCTCTTCTTGGCGTTACACACAGCACTTCAATCTGCCATGCCGTCGGATCACGTGGTGGTCGGCTGATACTTTAATTGCTCGTTACAGTCAGACCTAGACCGTGCTCCTACTCGTCGGGAATATCGCCTCCGTCTAGTGGATCTTCTACAGACACTCGTTACCGAGTTTGATCTCTCCGACATCTTTCGCCAGCTATATCCCACGACTGTTTCCTATACGTGGCGAGCGCCTGCAGCTTCCTCCTCCTCCGCAAGACTGGATCGCTTTTACGCTTCTGCTCCTCTGTTGTCAGTAGTCACGGACTGCACGCATGTACCTACCGTGTCCTAGGACCACTATGCCGTGCCAGTCACCTTCAACTCCTCCTTTAGACAGAAATCTAGATTTCACTCCTGGACGTTGGACTCTTCTCTCTTGGATGACACATCCCTGTGCTCCAAGGTTTGAGAACTCCTCCAACATTACCACCCCGGCATTTCCACTGCAGCATGTGCTCTCACTTATTGGTTACACGTTAAGTCGCACCTTCTCTACCTCCTCAAGGAGAGTTCCTTTACAGCTTCTCATCTTCGTCACATGGAAGAAAGCAATCTAGGGCAAGTTCTCGCACAGCTCGAGGCCAATCACCCTCTTTATCCAGCGTATCTAGCGGATCTACGTGCTTTGCTAGAAACTCGTGCCCGGCAAGCTATTCTCCGTCTTCGGTTACAACATCTCTCACCCGAAGACTGTACATTTGAGTTTATCTCCTCGCTAGAGAAGAAGCGTCGCTCTTCGAATCGTCTCCAGGTTATCCGTCTACCTGACGATCAAGAAACTTCGGACCCTGATGCTGTCTGCACACAAGTACATCGATACTTCTCAACCAAATACAGTGAAACCCCTCCGCCCTCCACTTCTCCCTCGTCTACTTTGCTCTTTCCTCTTCCACCAGTTAATGCCCACCTTTCTCTCTCTCTTCTCCAATGTATCACTCCTTCTGAGCTTAGGACCACTCTCGCTTCTCTCAATCCGCAGGCTATCCCTGGTCCTGATGGCCTTCCTCTTCATTTCTATCGTCTTTTCTTTCCGTTTCTCCTTCCTTTTCTTCTTGCTGCTTTTACCTCTGCTCCTGCCTCCTCTACTCTTCTGAGGTGGTTCACTGTGGCCCACGTGGTGCTTTTTCCCACGGGGGGTGACCTGCCCGACCTGGGAAACTGGCGTCTCATTTCACTACTAAATGTTGACTATAAACTTTTCACCAAACTCCTTTTTCTACTACTTAACCCGATTTTTCCTTTCCTTCTTTCCTCCGACCAGTCCTATACGGTTCCTGGCCGGTCCATTGATTCTAACATTAATCTTCTACGCGATCTTATTCACCGTGCCCGTATTAAATCCGAATCTCTCGTCTTCCTTAACTTGGATCAACGTGCTGCGTTTGACAACAACTCGTTCGTTTCTGCTACCCTGCTTTAATTTGGTTTTTCTTCCATCTTTCTCACCTCTATTCTTGCACTCTACCAGGACACCGTACTGCGCCCATCTCCTTTTTGGTGGCATCCGGCAGGGTTGCCCGCTTTCTGGACAGCTATTTGCACTGGC
This sequence comes from Macrothele yani, assembly GCA_039090855.1. Lineage (NCBI taxonomy): Eukaryota > Metazoa > Arthropoda > Arachnida > Araneae > Macrothelidae > Macrothele > Macrothele yani. Next base: position 74,861,433 of record CM077007.1, on the reverse strand, counting down.
TTTTGAGCCCTTTCTTCACCCTGTTCACCGGACCTTTCTTGCCTCCCTTCCATCTCCAACATCAAGTACGCGGCACTACACCATCCCATATTCCACATACGCGGACGACGCTACTTTTTGTATCTGAGTGGACTCTCAGTTCGACATCCTTGCTCAACTTTATGATCTCTACTCTTCTTGCTCAGCGGCATCCCTCAACACCTCTAAAAGTGCTGGCTTATGGCGTGGTCGCTGGATTTCCCGGAAGGACCCCAATGGGCGCTTCATGGATAGTATCACAGAAGTTCCTTGAAGTTCACCTTGGCACAATTCTCGCAGCACGTAATTTCAATTGGCCTACTCTACGACATCGCCTCGCTCGCTCGGCGGACTTCTGGCCTCAAGCCCAGTTCTGTGCCTCTTATGTCAATAGAGCGCTCTTGGCTCGCACCTACTTTCTTTCCTCTTGTATGCACGTCTGTTATGAAGCCCGGATATCAATCTCCTCCCTCAATGAACTCTCTTGGCTCATCTCCACTGTTATCTGGACCCGACACAACTGGGTGCAAGTTCCGACTCTTTGTCTTCCTATATCTCATGGCGGCATAGCGCTTGTTGATCCGCCTGTTCTACAAAGCCCACAGATTGGTGTCCTTATTACGTCTCATCTGTGCTCCTGGATTTCCAGCATCTCTTCCGAGGGATGTGATGATTTCACCGACCAACCCCCGCTTCACCTTTACAACGTTTCTCCTCAAAGATAACTTTCCATATCTCCGTTTTGGTCTTTCCTCCGTCTACACGGAGGCTCTCTCCTTCCTCCGCTCTCTCCCCCTTCTCCGCGCCCCACCTGCTTCTACCTCTGAGCTTCTAGCTGAGCCCCTCTTATTTTCCTCTGCCATCCATCCTCCTAACGCCCCTTACTTCACTGACCTTTTCTGGCTCCCTTCCGGGATCGTATCTGTCCGAGAACGCTCTATGACTCCCTTCGCTCTTCCATTATAACCCTCTTTCCTAACATTGCTTAACCGTCTGATCTCCTCCGTGTTTCCTCTGCCTCCTTTCCTCTCCCTTTCATCCTCCTCTTTCGGGGCTCCGCTCTTCCTCTCTCCAGCTTTTCCGTTCAATCCCTCTATCACTTCCTCCTTAATTCCTCATCGACTGCGCCTCTGCTCATTCCGGATGCCCCACCGGCCGCTCTGTTGAAGGTGTGGTCTACTGCAGCCTCGCTACTATCTCGCTACCAGAACGAAACGTTTACTGGCAGTACCTACACCGACGCCCGCCTGTTCCAGCCACGCTATTCAAAATGACACTGGCTACTTCCCTCACCTGTTTCTTCTGCACTTCGATAGCCGACTTGCAGCATGCTTATCAACACAGCCCGGTGCTCCTACCTCTTCAACATCTGGCCTTCACCATAGTTAAGCATCTGTGTGTAGAGGATCTACCATTCCACGCTTTTAGCACATTACTACGCCCTTACTCTCCACCTGTGCCTCTCCCGGATGTGTGTGCCTACGTTCTCATCCTGGCTCGCCATGTTATGTACTGTTTCAACATCCAATTTCAACCTGCCAATGGCCTGACATCCCTCCTACAGGCGGGGAGGCCCTTCGTCGTCAATTCCGGTGCCGCCTAACATCACGTCGGCGCCTTGCTATTGCCACCTCCCGTGCAGAGGGCCGCATCCCACAATTTATGTGTGACTGGTCTCCGCTTCACCGGTGGTTCTCTGGGACTTATGAAGACCTGCGTCTGCTGATGTAAACGCCAGATTACCAGGACTTAGCTCACTTTGTGAATTCCGTATTTTTTTCGACTGGACTGTTTCCTCCCTGGCACCACGTCTCCTCTTCACGATTGAGAAGAACTCTATGCGGATTTCATCACACCACCTTCTGGTTCAGCCTACATGGCAAAAGTGATATTTATAATTATTTTTGCTATTTTTCGACACACCGTCTTTTATTTACAACTATGCACCATCTTGTTTATCAATATTTTTGTTCAGATTTATACATACCCATCTTTAACTTGTTTCATCTGCATTGTGTGTGTTCTTTGCACCAGTTCGGTCATGTATCTATGCTTCCGACGCCATTCTGTTTCAATTTCTTTAGTATTTGTTGTCATATAATTGTACATACCACCCCGTTTACTGTTCATCTTACTGTGTTTACGATGGCCAATATTTTGCACTGTGCCCATTTCAGCCCTGACGCTGAACGCTGTGATTGCTTATATTTTCTTTTTGCACCATGTAGATCCTGCCTTGCACACCTTGTACATACATCCCCCATTAAGAGTTCGTCTTGCTGTAGTTGATACTGCGCGTGTTTGTCATGAAGCTTAAGTTGTGAATTTTTCTATTTTCTGTTTGCACCATTTATATACTGCTTTTGTATATGTTGTACATACATTCCCCGTTCAGAGTTCATCTTACTGTGCCTTCGATAACCTTTAGTTTCTACTGTTCCGGTTTCAGCCCTGCAGCTAAATATACTGAAGAGCAATTGAATTAGAATACGTGTCTAGTAATGTGTAGCACCACCTTTCGTCCTGATGACGGCGGCGATTCGTATTGGCATGGACTCGACAAGACACCAGAAGCGTTGGGAAGCCATACGAATTCACGAACCCTGAACAAGCTCCCACAGTTCACGAAGGTTTGATGGAGGGGGGTCAGAGCCTCGAACATCTCTCTCGATGGCATCCAAGATGTGCTCGATGGAATTAAGGTCTGGTGACCTAGCTGGCCAAGGAAGCGAGCTCACGTCGGTGGAGTGCTCATCCAACCATTCGGATACAATTCGGGATCGAATGCACGGTGCATTGTCTTGTTGCAGGATGAGGTCCCCAGTGGGATGTTGAAGACGCACAAACGGGAGCAAATGGTCGTCCTGGATATTCCGGTAACGTTGACCTGTGAGGGACGATGTCAAACGTACCACGGGTCCCATTTCAGTCCACCCAAACAGTCCCCAAAGGAGAATGCCACCCCCACCAGCTTGAAGAGTACCCTGCTGGCAAGAAGGATCCATCGCTTCATGTGGTTTGCGACGTACTCGTATCCTGCCATCCGCATGTACCAACGTGAATCTCGACTCATCAGTCCAGGCAACATTTTTCCACATTTCTAGGGTCCAGTGGCGATATTCCGGCGCCCATGCCAATCTTTGCACCCTGTAATGTGCGGTCAGCAGCGGTACCCTCGTGGCACGATGGCTTCTGTATCCCATAGCGAGGAGATGGTTCTGGATAGTGTGGCTGCTTACACGTTTTTGTGCACCAGCGTTAAATTGCTGAGTGATATCTTGCACTGTGGCCCGTCTATCCGCTGTTACAATGCGAGCAAGCCGACGATGAACCCGCTCAACCACACGCTGTTGTCCACGGCAGTTGGCCCTTGCAGGGATGGTTTTACCGGATTTAATGTACTCACGGTGCACTCGTGACACAGTGGTTCGTGAAAATCCCAGTCCCTGCTCGACTTCCGAGATGGAGTGACCCATTCGTCGGGCGGCGACAATTTCCCCACGATTAAATGCGCTTAGATCCTTCGTCTTACCCATACTGCGTCCGACTCTTACTGATTCTCGTCGCATGACTCCTTATATTGTCGTATCGCTGCATACGTCATGTCGTTTCCGTTTACAGGGCTGCCCACAGCGCCACATTTGCATAACTCCAGCTGTCTCTAATTCAATTGCTCTTCAGTGTATATGTTGTGTTTTTCTTATATTTCTGCTTGCATCATTTACATACTGCATCTTGAATGTGTTGTACATATCCCGCTCAACAGCTAATTTCTGTGTTCTACATATACAGCCGTAGTGCTGTCCCGTGATGACGCTTCTGCTTATTACAGCATATTTTATTCATTCTGTAAATATATTTGTCATACTCATCTTGTAAATTACGCTCATCCCATGTATATACACATCAATTTTTTGTTATTTCCTGGCGCAGTTATAGCCTACCGTTTTGATTCATAGGTGTATTCTTCTGCTCGTATTTTATATATCTTTGCCTGCCTCATTTGTACATAGAACTCATTCCTTGTATTTATACATCTATTATATTTGTTATTTTTCCTGTCATGATGTTGCCCAGACACATGTAACCAAAACTCTTATTCATTGCTCAGAATAAATAATTTGAGAAGCCGGGGGAACCCTATTTCCCACAGTGTATTGTTCCTACGGTCAAGTTTGGAGCTGGCAGTGCACTCGGGGGGAACGTTTCTTGTGGTATGGTCTCGGCCTATTGGTTATGGTGGACAAACCTGTTAACCTGCACGTCTATATCGGTATTCTGGACGATAATACACTACCAACTCTGTGGCAATACTATGGAACCGAGCCTTGTTGGTACCGGCAGGATAATGTACCGAGCCATAAAACAAGGACTGTTACGGCGTGGTTTGACGATAATGCCGTATCGTGTGTGGACTAGCCAGCACCGACCCTGATCTTAATCCCATAGAGTACCTATGCGGTGAATTAGAACGCCGCATAAAAAGTTTAGAACCAAGATCTACTACTAAAATATAGCACTATATTGACAAAAGTCACCGGACACCTAGAAGAGAAACACAACATACCATTTATTGACATACATTAGTACAGTGCTGGTCCATCTTTGGGCTTAATGCATGCGCTGACTCTTCGAGACATGCTTTCCACAAGATTTTGGAACACAGCGATAGGTATGCTCTTTCATTCAGTACCTAATGCTGCCGCTAACTGCTGCTTAGTAGGCTTTGGTTCCAAACTTCTTATGCAACTTCTCATCCCATAGGTGCTCTATGGGATGAAGATCAGGGCTCTGTGTTGGCCATTCCACACATCATACGAAAATATCGTCAAACCACACCGTAACATCCCTTGCTTTATGGCTCGGTGCATCATCCTGCTGGTACCAACAAGCCTGGGTTCCATAGTATTGCACCAGGGTTGGTAGGGCATAATTGTCCAGAATATTGAGGTAGATGTGCTGGTTAGCAGATTTGTCACCGATAACCAATGGGCCGGGACCATTTCACGAGAAACACCCCCACAAGAATACATTGCCATCTCCAAACTTGACCGTAGGAACAGCACACTGTGGCAAATAGCGTTCCCCGGCTGCCGCCATACCCATACACGGCCATCAAGACTGATGGATCGTGTATCTGGATTCATCAGTTCATAAGACCCGTTTCTATTGATCTACGGTCCACGATAAATGTTCTTTACACCATGCTAAACGACGAATAGCACGACCACGGTAACCCATTGAATGAAGTTCTTTGCGAATGGTACGTGTACATACCGAGATTCCAGCATTTTTACTGACCTGTACACTGAGGTCTTGTGCAGTAATCCGTGGATTGGCTGTAAACACTATCCTGAGGCTTCGATGTCCTCTATGACTGATTTTCTGTGGTCTGCCGGGTATATTTTGCTGCTTCATGCACGCCATGTGTCTTCCACTTATTGAGTACATCCAAAACAGTTGACTTGGGTATGTTTAAACGCCTCTCGGGTTTCTCTTATGGACAACCCACTAATATAACACCCAACAATCTTTCCTTTCTCAAGGTCAGTTCTTTCCCGCTGTGATATTTTTACTCAACCTCACAGTGCGATACGATCGCGGTCAGCTGCAGACTTGTTTTATACATTGCAGCAGTATCGCGCATCGTAACAACGCAGCGGATCCGTTCATTTGCTTTTGAAGGGATGTCCGGTGACTTTTGTCAATATACTGTGCATACATACATATCACTAAGCTGTTCTCTGAGATTCAGAGGTTAGCTGCACAAAGAAATACAATTTCAAAATCGCTTTATTGTGTCTAGGAGTGCACAATAAATCAGGGCAGGAAAACATGAGCACTGGACAAAGACAGCGTGGACTCTACATGGAGCGAACATGAAGATTGCAAACAAACAGTTGAAAGCATGGGCACTTACAAACTGAAACATTGAAGGAATTCATGAGCACAAATGCAGGATCACTAGAGCAAATACTACATCAAGCAAGGACAATTACATGTAAATACAGGAGAAACATGCTGGGGAAAAGAAGACCATACATAGTGAACTGGGGCTCTCATGCCGCACGCAAGTTACGAGGGCAAAACAGGAAAAAAGTGCATAGAAAAAAAATACAAAATGGTACATAGAAACAGGGCGACAACACGAATAACGTAAAAAAATTGGGCACATACATAAAGGACAACGTGGCACTACACCAGAAATCTCAGCACATAACAAAAATGCATGGAAGTTTGACACAACTGTAAAATCAAACGAAAGACATGGGTGAAATCGTGAAATCTTACATAACACATACAATCGCAGGGCTTAACAGGTAATCACATGGAATAACGTCATGTATGGACAATGCATAAAAGCCGTGGGCGCGGAAGCCGCGCGCAAAGAATGGGGCTGTAGATAACCACAATTGCATAATAAACAAGAACACAAGAGCGTCGGGGCACGCAGGCCGCACTCATAAAACAGTGGTGGTACAAATCTTGGGAAATGAACACAAAGAGTTCAAGTGTCAGGAACAGAGTTCACTTAATAATAAAGACCGGAGGAGTGAAGTTCTTCCCAAGAGGTGAAGGCATCCATAAAGCCAACATTATTGGCAAAGTCTTGTGGACGTGGCTGTATTGGAAGTGGAGAGCATGAAAGAGACAGAACAAGAACTGCAGAGGAATCATTGTTTTTAGCACGAAATTTTCGTGCACGCCGAGAGGAGCGGCGAGCACGTTTCTTTGGAATGGCTCCCAATAAGTTTGCAGAAAGAGGAGGTGGAACAGTAGTCGACTGGTGAAGGACCGATTGCGGATGTCGCACTGTAGAAATATCGATGGAAGTAGTTGAGCAGGTTATAACAAACACAGAACATTAAGCACAGGCCTGTAGTCCAGACGACTGGGGTGACGACGAGATGAGCGAGGATGAAGGATTTGTTACAACAGTAGACACAGCTGGAGCAACACCAGATTGTGGAGATGGTAGAACAGAAACAGACACGGACAGCGCAGCAGCAGCAGTCGACGAAGACGTGACAGATGGCAAGGACTTGGACGAACGCCGATGATCAAAACGCTTAGTCAGAGACGATTTAAGAGCAGTCTTATATGGGAAACGGAAGTACCTTCAGGCATCTGCCAGTAATCAAGAGCATAGGTATAGGCGGCTGTACAGCCATGATTTTCACGTAGAGGTGTAGGAGTCTTTTGTATGTCAAGGTAACGCAAAAATTGCTTAACCGAAGCGGGACGAGTCGAATGGGGAGCTGTATCATGAAGAAGTTGACGCTCAGAGGGAGAGAGAGGTGCAAGGTAGTCAGGAGGCAGAGGAGCATCCGAGAACACTGTACGAGCAGAGCTGGAGTATGACGCTGCAGAAGAGTCTGAGGAGGAACCGGAGGGCACAATGGAGGAAAATTGACCAGAACGAGTGACACCAGGAGCCAATTGGGAGGAGAGGAGCACACAGGTGTGCAGCTCATTGAAGTGGAAACGAGAGGTGAAGAACCCGAGGCTGGCGCCGGGCTCTGTGGGGTGAGCACGCAGGCGTGCTCTCCCCAGAGGAGGACGTGGCAAGGAGTGCATGCGGAAGTAAAACTGTGGAGTTCTCAATAGATGCAGTAAAACAGGTGGCAGCAGTGGAAGAACCAAGCAATACAGAAGAGGCTGGGAGCAAAACATGAGAAGGGACCCGTCTGAGAAGGCAGGCAACTTAACGAGGAAGAAAGGGGCCAAGGCTGCGAAAGTGGTGTGACAAGGGTAACTGGAACCTCCGTAGTGGAGGTTTCGGCAGAATAGGTAGCTGAACACAAACTAGTGTCAGCAGACTGAGCTAATGAAGAAGCGCAGAACAATGCAGGGAAAAAAAGGAACCCGGCGATGAGCAGGGAACTGAAGCAGGAATGGGAGGAGGAAATTAAACAGGAGTTGGAAACAATCCACCCGGCAGGAAGGATGGAGTATTAACAGACGGAAAAAGCAACTGTGTGGCAGACTAAAATAGCTGTACGGATGATGTAGTAGATGTCAAAGGGCTAGTAGATACAGGCATCAAGACAACACCCTTCGCTGGACACGCAGCACTAAGTGAGTAGGCGATTTACAGTTGAAGCAGTGTAGAGCAGTATAAACATGTATGGTGCGAATGTGTCTTCCACAGACTACTTTGAATGTGGTCGGACAGGTTAGAATAAAAGTCTCATCAGTAAATACTATGAGAGCTTGCCAGCGAAAACTTAGGTAGGGACGAGCGCCTTGCTCGTCCATCGCAGCAGGTAGCGTGCGGATTGGACCGACAACGTTGCCACAGCAAGAAAGAAAACTCAGGAGAGCATCATTAGAAATCTCTGGTGAAACCGGAGACATGCTCACTAGGATAGGGCATTGTGCGAGAGGAACGGTGAACAGACTTCGATCACCAACACTAATACGAGATGACAAAACCCACTCAACTTGAGCGGGAGAAGAAAAATAAAAAAGCACAGATCTTGGCTTGCGGGCCACATGGGTAATGGCATCCGGAGAAACAATTTCATGAAGAGCTGCTATGTACACACTAAGTTTGGTATTGGGAAAAGCATAATATTTCACCCCTAAAGCTAAGGAGGCACGGAAAGACTCACCTCTGGATGAAGATTATGGAAGATGAAGAGTAAGCTCGGAATCCTGACGAGTAACAAGGAAATCCGGGCAAGACGGCAAGAGCGGGGATTTTGTGGCGGTGAAGGCAGATGAAAATAGCTGAGATTTGTCTTGAAGCAATACATCAGGTGGAGGCGTCAGTGGCGGAAGATATTCTGTTGATACGGCACAGGCCATGAGCGACGAAAGAGAGCACAATCACGTAGAAGATGAACGGTGAAGGTGGGGAAGGCACAGTTCACAGGTGAACAAAGGTGAAATGACGAAGGGAGACTTCAGACAGATATCCGTTAGAGTGATGGCACAACCAGGAGCAAATGACGTCACCCAAGGACCACTAATGGAGGAAGACGGAAGACTGGTAGAAAAACGCAGGAAGACGAGCATGGCAGGCAATGGAAAGGAACGCTGATGAGAACACAGAAGACAGTCAATGCGAGTCACGATGGGCATATGGAAAACATACCCACCGAGATGAAAAATGAAGAAATATCGGTATAAAAGCAGCTAGGACGAATGCAGGCAGCTTAATACTGGAACGAAGTGCACAGGTAAGGAACAACAGGCACTGAAACGTGGGGTTGGGCGTGGTCGGTAGGTAAAATTATTATAGAAGTGGAAGTAAATATATATCCTTTCCGACTCGGAAAAGTAGCAGGTAAAATGGCAGATACCCTTATGTACAAACGGAATACAAAAGTCGGGAGCAATGGTGTCACGTCAATTCGTCGCGTACGTCAATTCGTCGACTACGTCAATTCGTCGCCTGCGTCAATTCGTCGCGCGTCAATTCGTCGACTACGACAATTCGTCGCGCGTCAATTCGTCGCATGCGTCAATTCGTCGCATGCGTCAATTCGTCGCGCGTCAATTCGTCGACCACGACGGTTCGTCGCGCGTCAATTCGTCGCGGACAAATTCGTCGACTACGTCAATTCGTCGACTACGTCAATTCGTCGCGTTTACAGATTTTGGTTACATACAAAACGAAGTTTTCATTTCAGAACCATCAAATTTGGTATCATGAAACTCTAACTTAGACGCTAGACGTTTTTGGTAGGGGTTGGTGCCAGCGGGTTCGGTGCCCCCCTCATAAAAAATTTCGTAAAATCTACAGTTTTCATCTTAGAACCACCAAATTTGGTATACTATCTCATTGTACTCTTTTTTTTTTTTTTTTTTTTGAGATTTAACGACCACCGTGAGCAACTCAATGGGCTATAAGCAGTCGCCCGTCCCTAATTCAGAGTCACTGGTTCCAGGGAAGGGAGAGAGCCAGTGCCGTAAGACAAACACAACATCCATGCCTCACCGGGACTCGAACCCGGACCCCTTCCGACGAATGATCAGAGGCCAACGCCTTAGACCACTGCGCCACCGGGGCGGCCTCATTGTACTCTAACTTAGACGCTAGACGGTTTTTGGAAGGCGTTGGAGCCCGCGTGGTCGCCCCCCCTCATAAAAAATTTCGTAAAATCTACAGTTTTTATCTTAGAATCACCAAATTTGGTATACTATCTTATGGTACTCTAACTTAGTCGGCAGACCGTTTTTGGAACGGATCAAGGCCCGGGGGAGGTCAGAGCCCCCCACATACAAAATTTTCTTAAAAACTACAGTTTTCAATTCAGAACCACCTAATCTAGTATACTATCTCATGGTACTCTAACTTAGACGCTAGACGGTTTTTGGAAGGGGTTGGAGCCCGGGGAGTCAGACCCCCCGAATAAAAACTTTTTCGTAAATACTACAGTTTTCAATTTAGAACCACCAAATTTGGTATACTATCTCATGGTACTCTATCTTAGACGCTAGAAGGTTTTTTGAAGGGGTTGCAGCCCGGGGGTCCGGCCCCCCTCATACAAATTTCGCAAAATCTACAGTTTTCATATTAGAACCACCAAATTGTTTATACTATCTTAAGGTACTCTAACTTAGACGGCAAACCGTTTTTGGAACGGGTCAAGGCCCGGGGGTCAGAGCCCCCCACATACAAAATTTTCTTAAAAACTACAGTTTTCAATTCAGAACCACCTAATCTGGTATGCTATCTCATGGTACTCTAACTTAGACGCCAGACGGTTTTTGGAAGGGTTTGGAGCCCGGAGGGTCAGACCCCCCGAATAAACACTTTTTCGTAAAATCTACAGTTTTCAATTTAGAACCACCAAATTTTGTATACTATCTCATGGTACTCTAACGTAGTCACTAGACGGTTTTTAGAAGGGGTTGGAGCCCGCGGGGTCGGCCCCCCCCTCATAAAAAATTTCGTAAAATCTACAGTTTTTATCTTAGAACCACCAAATTTGGTATACTATCTTATGGTACTCTAACTTAGACCGCAAACCGTTTTTGAAACGGGTCAAGGCCCGGGGGTCAGAGCCCCCCACATACAAAATTTTCTTAAAACTACAGTTTTCAATTCAGAACCACCAAATCTGGTATACTATCTCATGGTACTCTAACTCAGACGCCAGACGGGTTTTGGAATGGGTTGGAGCTCGGGGGGTCAGACCCCCCCCCGAATAAAAACTTTCTCGTAAAATCTACAGTTTTCAATTTAGAACCACCAAATTTGGTATACTATCTCATGGTACTCTAACTTAGACAGTAGACCGTTTTTGGAAGGAGTTGGAGCCCGGGGGTAAAGGCCGCCCCCATAAAAATGCCGCGTAAAATCTACAGTTTTCAATTTAGAACCACCAAATTTGGCATACTCTCTCTTGGTACTCTAACTTAGACGGTAGACGGTTTTTGGAACGGGTCGGGCACGGGGTCAGAGTCCCTCCGCCCATAAATATTTTTCGTAAAAACTAAAGTTTTCAATTTAGAGCTACCAAATTTGGTATACTATATAATGGTGTTCTAAATTAAACGGTAGACGGTTTTCAGAACGGGTCGGGGCAAGGGTGGTTACCCCCCCCCCACACACACACACATACACACAAACTTTCGTAAAATCTATAGTTTTCAATTTAGAACCACCAAATTTTGTATATTATCTCATGGTACTCTAACTTAGACGGTAGAAGGTTTTTGGAACGGATCAAGGCCCGGGGGTAAGACCCCCCCCCCACATACAAAATTTTCTTAAAATCTTTATTTTTCAATTCAGAACCACCAAATTTTGTGTCATGAAACACTACCTTAGCGGGAGACGGTAAGTGAAAGCGCAACATTATTAACTTGGTTTGTTATGCAAGCCTTATAAATACGACCACAGCGATTAAAAGTTACTAAAGAGTCCTTGTAAGTAATATTTTTTGACCGAGTGCAAGTACAATTTACGAAATGTCAACAGGTCAAAATATCTAAAGTAACAATGAAATTTGGAATATTTCTTTTTTCTTTCTTTTTATTTCAGTTTTGACACTTGTATTAAGTTTTAAAAACATATATTTCTCCTATCGTATACCTTCATTGTGCTTTAAACAGAATTTCTTACCATGTTTTGGGTATTTTGTTTCGTGTGGTTGCAGTTTTTTTAATGTTTTGGGCATTTCATTTTGTGTGGTTACTTCTTTTTATGTTTTGGGCATTTTACTTTGTATGGGTGTTTTTGTTATGTTTTTGTTCTTTTCTTTTCTGTGGTGGTTGTAATGTCGACAGGATGAAAAGGGGAAACTGTGGACAGTCACGATGCCTACTTGCTTCTAATTTTTCTTCAAATACAGCACATGATTTTGTGTTGAGTTATAATACTTACTCATTAAGCGACTACAGGTTTCTTTAAATATGAACTTTTTCTTAGAGCCTTTTGTTTCCTCTACCTAGCTTTTTCGGTTCCGCAATTTCTTTTTTTGGTTTTAGAATATTTTCCTTATTATTAATCTATTTTCTCATGCAAACTCTTTATGTAAGGTATGCTTATTCTATCGAAGTATTTTGCAATTATACGTGAAGCCCTGTTGCTGAAGTAAAAAAAAATATTTCCAACTGAAACAACGCAGTTCAGATATTTTCCCGCTGTTAACTCAAAGAATGAAAACAAAAACAACAAATCTGTGCAATGGTTGAGGCATGAGACAGTAGTTACTGGTAACCAGGCAAAGTTTTAAGGAAGAATGAGCTTAAGAATTTCTAACTGCAACAAAAAAGAGCATCCGCACTGTATCCCTCCCCATCCCCTAGTGCCGGCCTTTGGACGTCTTGAAAGAGAAGTCTTAAGGACACATCTGTATCGTAATTGCCTGAGTATTCGCGACAATCTTCTGGTGTCGTAGTAGAAAAACACACTTCCTACTTCGCTTAAATTGCTTGGATGTAATGCCAACGAACAAAGTTTTGCTCTCGCTTTAAATTTCTGTTGCTTTTGATGGAATACTTTTCCCCTGGGGTTCACCGCTTTCACTATAGTCTTCAGGACAGGCGGCAATACACCCCAACGTAAAACACCAATTTCACGGCAATTAACTGCAATTAGCGAAAGAGAGGGGCGGTACAGGAAATAAGTCGAACGAGACAGATCTGAACTTAGAAAGTCGGGGGAAGGTGTTGCATGAAAAACTGTGTTTGGCTTACAGATCATTTGGCACGTAGGGACGTAGGTTTCGTTTAATATGTTACGGGGTAAACAAATTGTCTTTTCAGTATAACAATTTTCTTTCATACGCATGGTGCAACACAAAAAATTTGAATTTATTTTTGAGAATTAGCACGACGCCTACCGGCCCAGAGTACAGCTGCCCAGTCCGCACCTGCTGCCGCCTCCGGAACCTGGCTCCCGGGTTCTTCGCATCTGTTGATCCCCCGCCTGGAGCGTCCCATCTGTAAAATACATGTACCTCTGCGTTTTGGAAAAACAAAAGATAAGATTTTTTACGAAAATTTTGCATGGGGCTACCTTGACCCGAGCCCCGACCCTTTCCAAAAACCGTCTACCGTCTAAGTTAGATAACCATAAGTAGTATACCAAATCTGGTTATCCTAAATTGAAAACTGTAGATTTTACGAAATTTTTATGAGGAGGGGGAGGGGCTCTCACCCCGGGGTTCCAGCCCCTTCCAAAAACCGTCTAGCGTCTAAGTTAGAGTTTCATGATACCAAATTTGGTGGTTCTGAATTGAAAACTGTAGTTTTTAAGAAAATGTTGTATGTCTGTGTGTGTGTGTGCGGTGCGGGGGGGGGGGCTCCGACCCCCAGGGCCTTGACCCGTCCCCAAAACCGTCGACCGTCTAAATTAAAGTACCTTGAGATAGTATACCAAATTTGGTGGTTCTAAATTGAAAACTGTAGGTTTTACGCGGCATTTTATGGGGGGGGGCTCTTACCCCCGGGCTCCAACCCCTTCCAAAAACCGTCTACAGTCTAAGTTAGAATACCACGAGATAGTAAACCAGATTTGGTGGTTCTGAATTGAAAACTATAGATTTTACGAAAATTTTGTATATGGGGGCTCTGTCCAACCGGGCCCTGCCCCGTTCCAAAAACCGTTTACCGTCTAATATTTTTAGTGTCAAAGAAAAACGTAATATTCCTATCCTGTCTGCGTGTCCAAACTTTATAAATTTGATCAGGGAGCAAGACGTTCGAAATCGTACGTTTTCCTGCATTCGTTTTGTATGTAACCAAAATCTGTAAACGCGACGAATTGACGTAGTCGACGAATTGACGTAGTCGACGAATTTGTCCGCGACGAATTGACGCAGTCGACGAATTGACGCGTGACGAATTGACGCAGGCGACGAATTCACGCGCGATGAATCGTCGCAGTCGACGAATTGACGCACGCGACGAATTGACGTAGAACCGGGAGCAATGGGCACTTTGACTGAGCAAACAGGGCAAAAAACTATAGAGCTCAAGAGGACAGCCTCCATTCCAAAGAAATACAAACTTCCAGATAAATTTTTAACTGATTATTTACTTACTGTCGCCGTATCAAATTTCTCCATTTGCAGCGATCTTGATACACAACTCGGACTTCACTGACATCCACCATACGAAGTACACAAGACCTTCTATACTTCGTGCTCATAATCTTTTCCCTATGCAGACACTCCTGAATCTGGTCCTCCCTTGACTTTCTTGGCATTCCTCTGCCTTCGCTTCCTGCCACTTGGACTAAAAACATTTTCTTACTAAGTATCTCATCACTTCTTCTTTCAACATGGCCAAACCACCGAAGCATATTAGTCCCCACCTTGCTAACAACATTTTGCAACACATTACACAACTTCAACAAATTTTAATCCTTACACGATCAGAACGTGTCTTGCCACAAACCGTAGGTAACGCATTTCTCCAGCACATAACATTTTTCCAACACTTTTTTTCTATAGTACCCAGGTTTCACTGCCATACATCAGAGTAGAGACAATTAAACTCTCATACACAGCCATGCGTAACTCTCTTGAGAACCCATCATTCCTGTGAAAACCTTCCAAAGCCGCTATGACTTTCAATGAAGAATTCACTCGCCTATTAATTTTCCGATCTAAAACGAAGTAAATTTCTCCGTCATTTCTGTCCACGCCAGGATTCGAACCCGGATCCCCTCATTCCGGAATAAGTTGCTCTACCAATTGAGCTACGCGGACGTTTTTTTTATTTTATTTTGATTCCTATCTGCCTTTATGTCGTGTGCGTCCTTCTGGCAGGTACGTCACATCTCCTAGTACGTTACATAATCTCCCCTTCATTTTTTTTTTATTTATTATTCTTTTTCGAAGTGCTAGAAAAGGGATTCTCTTATTTTTCTATCTCGCGGTGTGGAAACAACAACACACCATTGCGAGATTTTGAACGGTCGGGTCATCCTGATAGTTCGGGCGCCATTATAAAGAAGTAAATTTCTCCGTCATTTCTGTCCACGCCAGGATTCGAACCCGTTTCCCCTCACTCCGGAATAAGTCACTCTACCAATTGAGCTACGCGGACGTCTTATTCTGATTCCTATCTGTCTTTATGTCGTGTGCGTCCTTCTGGCAGGTACGTCAAATCTCCTGGTACGTTACATCATCTCCCCCTTATTTTTTTTTATTTTTTTTTCGTAGTGCTGGAAAAGGGATTCTCTTATTTTTCCTATCTCGCGGTGTGGAAATAACATCACACCAAGGCGAGATTTTGAACGGTCGGGTCATCCGGATAGTTCGGGCGTCAATTATAACGAAGTAAATATCTCCGTATTTCTGTCCACGCCAGGATTCGAACCCGGATCCCCTCATTCCGGATAAGTCACTCTACCAATTGAGCTACGCGGACGTTCATTCTGATTGCTATGTGCCTTTATGTCGTGTGCGTCCTGCTGGCAGGTGCGTCACATCTCCCCCCCGAAAGAGGGCCGGGGGCATGGCCCACGGGTCAGCCGTGACCATGAATCGTTGCAGGCAGCCACCCGCTGTAGAACGTGCACTTGAGAACTCCCAGTCAATCTGGTGTGTGGAATGCAACGTCACACACATTTATTATTTTACGAAGCGCTGGAGAAGGGACTCTCTGATTTTTCCTATCTCGCGGTGTGGAAAGAACATCACACCAATGCGAGATTTTGAACGGTCGGTTCATCCGGATAGTTCGGGCGCCATTATAACGAAGTAAATTTCTCCGTCATTTCTGTCCACGCCAGGATTCCAACCCGGATCCCCTCACTCCGGAATAAGTCACTCTACCAATTGAGCTACGCGGACGTCTTATTCAGATTCCTATCTGCCTTTATGTCGTGTGCGTCCTTCTGGCAGGTACGTCACATCTCCTGGTACGTTACAAATCCAGTTTGTTCTCTCTGTCAAACATGCTTTCTAAATACACAAACTCATTCACCTGGTCAATCACTGTGCCATTTAGACTTCTATAACAATCAGTACCACCAGTTCCTTGCTCAAAAACCATAACATTGGGTTTTCCCTTACTTATACTCAGTTTTAATTTCATGCAAACTTCGTGCATCCGAGTCAACATACTCTGCAACTCACTTTTGCTCTCTTCCAACAGTACAGTGTCATCAGCATACAGCAATCTTCACACGCGGATATCACCAAGGCATAAACCAGTATTATCTATTTTGGCATCACGCATACACGCGTCAATAAATATATTAAACTGCCATGGTGACATTACACAACCTTGTCTAACTCCTGCACCAACACAAAACCATTTTGATAAAACACCATTCACTCGTACACAAGCTCTACTTCCATCGTACATGGCTTTTACACTATTGTGTAGATTCCCAGTAACACCATATTTATTCACTACCTTCCACAAAAGTGTCATATTTACTCAATCGTAAGCTTTCTCTGAATCTATGAAGGCAGCAAAAACTTTCTTACCACCAGCCAGATACTTTTCAATCATCATGCGGAATGCACAAATGGGGTAAGTGCAGCCTTTACTAGGCACAAAACCACTCTGAACATCTTGCTTTTTCTCTGATGTAAGACCCTGTATTTTTTTAATAATGACCTTACCAAACACTTTCCCTGACACACTCAGTAGACTAATACTACGATAGTTCTTGCAGTCCATCTGATCATTTTTCCCTTGTACAAGGGAACAATGATAGCATCCCTCCAATCCTGAGGAACGATTCCTAACTCCCAGCGTAACTGGCACTAGTCAATCACAGAGTCATTACCATATTTCAACATCTCAGCAGTTATGCCATCAACTCCCAGATCCTTACCATTCTGAAAAGATTTCAGATATTTACACACTTCTCTTGACATCCCATCTTTACTTCCATCTATCACTGTGACATCATCTGCTTCTTCCTCAGAATCACCTTTCCTTTCTTGATCTAATAACTCACAAAAGTATTCATCCCATCTTTCACTTAACTCATTGGGCTCCGATAGCATTTCCCTGATCCTACTCTTCACACAACTTATAACTTTGTTTCCCCTATTTTTCCTGAGTCTCATGTACTTTTAGGAAGGCTTTCTATCTTTCC
Organism: Macrothele yani; assembly: GCA_039090855.1. Taxonomy (NCBI): domain Eukaryota; kingdom Metazoa; phylum Arthropoda; class Arachnida; order Araneae; family Macrothelidae; genus Macrothele; species Macrothele yani. Next base: position 74,843,891 of record CM077007.1, on the reverse strand, counting down.
AAAAAGCCAATTCATGCCTTTACACACTTCCTTCCTATCTTTTGACTTACTCTGGCAAACTAGCTTAGCTGCTTCACGCTTCTTTCATCCACAGAAACTCTACCTTGCAACATCAGCAAATAGGATTCCTTCTTTCTCTTTGCTGTCTCTTCAATCTCACTATTCCATCAAGCATCATCTCTATTGTCACCCACTATTGTGGTGCCACAGACCTTTTCAGCAGCAGTGACAACATAGTTCTTAAAACATTCCCATTTCTTTTCTACATCCTTCTCACAAGACTTCAGCTCCTTCAATCGTTCTCTGAGTAAGTTAGAAGAATGCTGATGATCTTCAGTGAGCCTTTCAATCTTTATTCTTTCCATCCTAGGCCTCTGCCTATTCCTTTTCCTCCAACCAACATTCAGTTTCACTCATGACACTACCAAGTAATGATCAAGGGCAACATCTGCACCTCTCATTACACGAGGCCGCCGCGGTGGCGCAGTGGTCTAAACGATGGCTTCTGATCATTCGTTCCGAGATGGGTCCGGGTTCGAATCCCGGTGGGGTATGGATATTGTGTTTGTCTTACGGCGCTGGCGCTCACCCTTCCCTGGAACCAGTAGCCCTAAATTAGAGACGGGCGACTGCTTATAGCCCATTGAGTTGCTTACGGTGGTTGTTAAACCTCCAATAAAAAAAATCACACGAGTGTCAAGAACTAATTGTTTCAGACCCTGAGTGTAAGCAACAAAGTCTATCACACTCTTTTGACTAAAAGTATGATTTTCCCGAGTATATGTATGGACATACTTGTGGTTGAAAAACGTATTAGATACATGCAAACCTTTCGCAATGCAGAGTTAAATTAATCTTTCACCATTATTTTTTTTTTTGATTGGAGGTTTAACGACCACCGTGAGCAACTCAATGGGCTATAAGCGGTCGCCCGTCCCTAATTTAGGGTCACTGGTTCCAGGGAAGGGAGAGCCAGTGCCGTAAGACAAACACAACATCCATGCCTGACCGGGATTCGAACCCGGACCCCGTTCGGACGAATGATCAGAGGCCATCGCTTAGACCACTGCGCCACCGGGGCGGCTCTTTCACCATTATCATTGACACAAGGATTATAAACTTACCCAGAACGTTGCCAGAAATTGCATTCTGCACATATACTCGAGTATTGAAATCCCCTGCTATTATAACTTTCTCTTTGGCACCGAACTGACTCAGCCGCTTCGGTGGCGCAGTGGTCTAAGCGATATCCTCTGATCGTTCGTCCGAACGGGGTCCGGGTTCAAATCCCGTGAGGCATGGATGTTGTGTTTGTCTTACGGCACTGGCTCTCTCCCTTCCCTGGAACCAGTGACCCTAAATTTGGGACGGGCGACTGCTTATAGCCCATTGAGTTGCTCACGGTGGTCGTTAAACCTCCAATCAAAAAAAAAAAAAAACTGACTCAAAACAGCTTTTATCGCGTTCCAGAAATCTTCCTTGCTATCAGAAGGTTCCGATTCACAAGGAGCATACACTACAACAATGACTATTCTCTGAAGTTTCACTTTCAAATGAATGCAAAGAATGTCCATTGTTTACATTTAGTGAATTAAAACATGGTGGCTTCCAGTTCGTCTTGAGCTCCCGCTGGCTCGCCGGAAATGCCAAACCTGCTACTGCTGCTACTATCGCTGTCTCTCACCCTTCGCCGACGTCATATCTACAATTGTCAACGTTAGAAATGCGTTCTGAACATCACTCCACTGTTCTTCTTCCACCGACAGTTCTCGATGCCTCCTATGCCGTGCGTGCTACTTCTTCGTGAGTTACATTGTCGTTTCAACGGCTGGGCTCCCCTCCGCCTTCGATTTTTCACGTCATTGGTATCTGACGGAGTTTTTTATTACGCTGCCTTCCCCGGACACTTACCCCCGCCGTCTGCTATCAATCCTGCTGACATCACATCTGCCAGTGCTTTTGTTTTTTCATCTAGCTTCACACGAACTGTTGACTGTAATGTGCTGCCTTCCGCTCTGTCGTTTCAGCCTTCCAGTGCTTCGTCAAGCATAGCTTCCTTAGTGCTGCCTACTTCTTCCCTCATCTATGCATCTTCGCTTCGTCAACCATCAGACTCAGGTCAGTTACCTACTTCTGCTTCTAGTTGATCTACTTTGCAACTTACTGTAACTTTTTCTTATAACTCCGTTGTGATTTCTGCACCGAAATCCTCGATTTATACTCTTGACTTCTCAACTCTTCTTCAACTTGGAGTTTTATTAAATGCTCTCCCAGATATACCTACTCAGCTTTATATGGGTACTCTCGTCAAGCTTGTGCTCATGTCCTCTGTTCTCTATTTTTTCCGTTCCTCGTGTGGGTTCTCTATCTATGCGGCGCCGGTGGCGCAGTGGCTTAAGCGCTGGCTTTTGACCTTTCGTCCGTGATGGTTCCGGGTTTGAAGCTGAGACATGGATGTTGTGTTTGTCTTACGGCACTGGCTTCCCTCCCTCCCTGGAACTAATAGCCCAAAATTAGGAACAGGCGACTTCTTACAGCCCATCCAGTTGCTCACGGTGGTTGTTAAACCTCCACTTAAAAACATCTTCACCTACTTAAGGCAACAACAGTTCGTTCCTTTCACTTTATTGCTTCACCGCTCCTCAGATCACTGATTACAGTGATTTTCTATTCAGTGCCTCCCCACATGCGGTTCCGGATGTGGTTCTTCCTTTAGCTCTGAACACTATTTGCAAGTTTGTCAGAACCACGATGCGCAGCTTTTCAGCTGCGCATCGTGGTTCTCCTTATGGTCATGTGCGTGGCCTTAGTCGACAGTTGCGGGTTCTTTTCCCTACTTCTTCTGCTCAGACTGCGTGCCCTTCTACTGTTCAGATTGATATTGCTGGTTGTACGTATTCCTTTTCTGTGACAGCTAGACCTCGTCGCTTTCATTGTAATCTTCCAGGCCATGTTTACTCTCATTGTCTTTCGCTCCAGCCTTCTGCTTCCTCGTCAGACGCTGTTTACTCCTCCCCCCAGTCTCGGCTCCTTTTCCCTCTGTTTCCACAGTTGTTCTTCTCTCTTCCTCACTCTCCGCTTCCCTTTCATTTACCACTGCTCCCATTTCCCCCACCATTTCTCCCTTTCCTTCTTCTCAGTGTTTGTCTTCTCCTGTACGCATTGTCCCAGCTCCTTTTCTTCTTTTTCGACATCTTCCTCTCCTTCCCCCAGTTCCGCGGATCAACCATCTTTTTTTTTTGACTGGAGGTTTAACCACCACCGTGAGCAACTCAATGTACTATAAGCAGTCTCCCGTCCCTAATTTAAGGCCATTGGTTCCAGGGAAGGGAGAGAGCCAGTGCCCTAAGACAAAACACAACATTCATGCCTCACGGGATTCGAACCCGGACCCCTTTCGGACGAATGATCAGAGGCAATCGCTTAGACCACTGCGCCACCGGGGCGGTCATCCATCTTTTCTGTTTCGCGATCACCGATTGCATCAGCTTGCTTTCATTGCACATGCTCGTCAGTTTCGTTTTACTCATTTCTCGTCCACTTCTAAAGGCGTCCGTTCCTCATTAGGTCATCGCTGTGGTTCCGGTTCTACTTCCTCGCTTTCTCCATCGGCATCTTTGGCTTTGTCTGATAGCATGCTTGTTTCTTAGTCTACTTTGGTTTCTGCTTTCGCTGTCGACGCTTCTATCGGTCAGGTCTCGTTGTCTACCGCTAAGTTCCAGAGTTAGTCTTTACCATCTGACGTTCCACCGTCCCACACTTCTCGTGATTCGCCTACTGCTGCTGTTTCTCTCACGTCTATGGATGCTGGGACCTCGCTTGATTTATCAGCTAACATTCTTCCTGACCGTACTCCTTCTTATGTCGACGACCTCTTGTCTTCTCTTGCAGCGATCTTTACATGCGGTCCCCGTTATTATTGGGACGGACCTTTCCGATCGCTCAGTTAATGACGTCTGACGCCCATTTGGATTTCCTCAGATTCTTTCTTTTCCCATAGTGTACACATAGGATGCCCTGAATTCACAGTTTGACCGCCCCGGTGGCGCAGTGGTCTAAGGCGTTGGCCTCAGATCATTCGTCCGTAAGGGGTCCGGGTTCGAATCCCGGTCAGGCATGGATGTTGTGTTTTTCTTACGGCACTGGCTCTCTCCCTTCCCTGGAACCAGTGACCCTAAATTTGGGACGGGCGACTGCTTATAGCCCATTGAGTTGCTCACAGTGGTCGTTAAACCTCCAATCAAAAAAAAAAATTCACAGTTTGCCGGTTCTCTTCATCCTTTATTAGCTGATAATTTGTTCTGCTTCCTGCCGTGTGATTTTTGTGATGCCTTGCAATGGTTCCGTGATCATCCTCTCTCATCCTATTTTTCCTTCCCAAAATGCTTCAGTGCAAACTGTGCTCCTGTATGCTGTGAGGCATAACAACACTGCAGATTCCTTCGACTTGGCGCGTATGCGATTTCATTTGTTCCTCGACGACTGAGTTTACTTCAAATGCTCGAACGACGATGACGTCGCGTCACGTGCCTCCATTTGGCGGCAACTCCTTCAACATCGTCAGGTCCACCGCCATTTCACGTTCTACGATTAATCATCCTTTTGTTCGCCTGTATTGTGACACTCGTTTCGTGTTAATCGACTGTGTTATTTTTCTTCATCCCCACGTGTTGGTGGGATGTCGGCCTTTTGAATTTTATGAATCCTTTCTGCGCCTGTGTTCATTGTCATATGTTTTGCGCTAACTGTTTTTGTTTCGTCTGTACCTGTGTGTGTCACTATCTCCGTCTTTAATCGTTTGCTTTTCGCATTTTGCGGAAAAAAACAAAGTGCGGGAAATCGCACTTAGTTTTTAATCCAGTGTATTAATAGTTTGTTTTTCATTCATATTTTGCTCACCCTAATATTTTCCAGAAATGCTAAAATACAAGTTTTACTTTTGTCGAGGTTTAGAGATCACCATGAGCAAAGCTTAGGGATCTAAGCAGTTTGGGATCACTTAGAAAACTGGTTCTCAATCGACGTCGCGCGATGTTCGGTCCGTGGTAAATAAACATTAAACCAAAAAGAAATGTGTAAAATCTACAGGCGAAAAAAAGAATGTTTATTCATATTTGTTATATGAAACAGCATAATTATGTTTGTTTGATTTAGTTCTGTGAGTGTGTTTAAAAGTTTGAGAATGTGCATTTACACTTGACAAATGATAAACGTAATTCGGTAGTTTTCTGTGGGATTCTTTGACGCTTCTATGCAACCCTCTGCGTCACGGGAGCGAAGAAGGAGGACTCGCATTTCCGTATGTTCGGTTCACCACTCGACGCGACATGTATGAATTCTCGCTGGCAACGTATGGAACTAACTGTTCCCACTGTTTATTCCGTATCGTGCTTCGCGAAGCGCCGAGCATAACAGCTTTAATTATTGTGATCGTTCAAACAGCCATTCTCAACGCTAAAGAAGAGAACAGTTGACAGTGAAAATCGTGAGTTTGAGAGTGACTGGGCAGAGAAGTATTTGTATGTATTACTACAGAAAAAAGGGGATTTCTCTGTAAGAACTGTACCTGGTGTTTTGGTGCTATGAAAATTTGGTAGCATGACTTTGTGGATAGTAATTGATATCTGTGTTGTTCTGCTTTTATACCGTGTTTTGCACAGGGTAGAATACAAACCATTTCGGATTTTAAATACGTTTAAAATCTTTTCCTTCGTATGTTGTGAAATTACTGCTTTTGTCACTAGATTGTGTAATGGATTAGGGAACATATCAAACGGGTTACCTTTTTGTAAAATGTATGTGAACATTAAGTTAACTTTTTCGTCTACGTTCTGGGTTTGTTTCTTAATAAACTCATGGTTGATGGTCAAACCTTCAAACAAAGCAATGGAGTCTCTTACTTCCCGAAACAGTTGGATATCATCAGACGCTCATGATGTGTTATCTCCCATTCTGCTACAAACTGGTTTTGCTTTGTATGGCTTATGATGCCAGATGAGCTCTTCTGAGATATATTAATGATTTGTTTCAATGCCATATCCGCAGCAATAGCTGTGAAATTATGGCCATACCGTTTCACAACATGCTTCCCCTTCATGAACATTGCATGCACCTCTGGGGCTGTCTTGGGAAGTCTCCTCATGCCGTATAGATACAAAGACCATTGTTGATAGTTGACACAATCAAGTACGGCAAATACTGGCTGAAGTTTCTGTACTGTATCTAGATGTAGTTCCCAGAGACCTTAACTATCAGAGCGGATCAAGTTTCTAAGAAGGTGGAGTAGTCTTAGAAAATTATCCCAGTACAAAAATTGTTCTGATGTTTGTCTCCCACGGTCAACAAAGTTCTCAAAATCTGTGAGCAGCTTTTCCGTATTGACATCCACATCTACATGATCTGCTCTTTTTTCCCATGCAGCAGAAGTGCTCAGCTGGATTTGAATTAAATTTTCTAACTCAGGCGCATAAGGCTCAACGGAATGCTCTTTCAGAAATGACTTCACCTGCAATCTGAAGATGGTTTCTCCCAACATTAGCATCCCCTTTACTCCCGTCACACAGTTCTTCCCTTGTAAAACAGACTCCCACATTTACTACAAACACTGTGCACTTAATACTCCACTTCCACGAACATATTTCCCTAAACAACCAAGCAAAATGTTTGTCACGGGAAATGCCCAAAAACAAGAACAATATTTTTGAACTTATCTGGATTGCTTAGCTAGACGTCACGTGCAATGGCATATACACCTTCGCCACAGGCTACTACTGTTAAGTAGTTTTGGTCCAACTGGTCGAGGATATTATTGAAATTCAATAGTGCTGTGTAAAAAGTCGCATGCTGAGTTACTGGATTTGGGATCAATGGTAAACATCCAACTTTTTTCTGGTGTAGATTCTCCTTTGAATAAACTGCATTGAAAGCACTACACCATGGTACAGGCTGTTTAAGATTTCCTTCTTGATGGGAAATATCAGGACTGCGTGGAACAGTATGTGCAATTCTTGAAAACTACTATGTCATGTCTGAATTTTCATATTACTCCTCCTCAACCTTATTAATCGTAAATAAACTTGAGTCAACTTTGTAATCTCTTGGAAGATCAGAACGTTCTGCAGGTTTGAAATAAGGTTGTAATTTTTGCCCTGGAAGAAGCTCTTGAATTGCTTTCATCCCTCGTATAATACCAGCCTCAAGTAAGCATGGTTTAATTGGCATGTCTAGTTTTTTGTCTTGAAAGAGTACACACATACAGTTTCATGTTAACCTCCCACACCAGATAAGATTGATTCCTCATGGTCAAAGTTGTCGAAGGTGCCAATCGTGTATGAATCAGACTTGAAATGACTGGGAATCGGAAATTCATTAGGAGACTGCTTAACAGCATACTGTGTAAAGTTATGGTGGTGACCAATGACTTCACTGTAGCTTGTACTCAAACCTAAATGATTAAAGCTTGTTATAAAAGTTTTGCTTTTATATTTCTCATGTATTGATTCCCCTGTCATCATATGCGACGGTGTTCTTTTAGTTCCACGATATACACTGGTGTGCAAAAATTAAGGACGAAGAGGAGAAATTAACATAACAGCGGAACGAGCAGACAAAACGGACCGAAAGACCACTCAGGAGATAGACTAGGGTCCGGTACGGTTGGGCATGCGCATATATGCAGCATGACATGGAGGGGAGGGAGGGTGTCGGAATGGTATAAAGCACACGGGCGGTGTACGCTCAGCAATTAGTTTGTTTCTCAGTAAGTACACGGTGTACATCGGTTTGAACGACGTCCAGTTGCTGCCACCGTGTGATATGGCCAACAGGCTATCCAGTAGACGACATCTGGAGGACTTTACCCGAGGTCGCGTCATTGGGAAGTTGGCAGAAGGTCGAAGTGCGACTAGTGTGGCCGAGGAGTTCGGGGTCTCTCGCAGCATCGTTTCACGAGTTTGGAGAGCATTTCAAACGGCAGGAACAGCTGTCCGAGAGTTTTGCAGTGGTCTTCCACGAGCAACCACGGCTACGGACGACCGGTATATTGTCCTACAGGCGAGAAAAGACAGACGGCAGACAGCGGAAGAAATCGCAAGACACATGCAACAGACAACTGGACGTACGTTATAGCGTTTTACCGTGGCCAGGAGGCCGCACTAAGGTGGTCTATTTGCACGACGATCAGTACGGTGTGTGCCATTAACGCCTGCTCTTCGGAGACGGCGGTTTCTGTGGAGCCAGGTACACAAGAACTGGACACATCAGCAATGGGGTCGAGTTCTCCTTACGGATGAGAGCCGATTTAGTCTGACGAGCGATTCTGGACGAATACACATCTGGTGAGAGCAGGGAACACGCAATCACATCTCCAACATCATCGAAAAGGGACTGGTTTGGAGGTGGTGGAGTTCTCGCTTGGGTGCGGTATCATGATTGGTAGTCGTACTGACCTCCACATCTTCCAAGGAGGTTCAGTCACTGGTGTCCGCTACAGTACCGAGGTTCTCCTGCCTCACGTGCGTCTGTTTAGAGGTGCTGTAGGTCCTGAGTTCCTCTTCATGGACGACAACGCTACATCTCATCGTACACTGGCTGTTGCAGAGCTGTTGGAGAGTGAAGATATTCAACGCATGGATTGGCCCGAAAGATCCCCGGACCTAAATCCAATCGAACACGTGTGGGACCTTCTCGGGAGACGCTTGGCAGCACGTCACCAGCCGCCAGCAACGATTCCGCAGCTGCGATTGGCGCTACAAGAGGAATGGGCAGCGATGCCTCAACAGCTCCTTGACAACCTCGTCCTCAGCATGGACAGACGTCGTAAATCCTGCATCGCAGTCAGGGATGATCATATCTGCTACTAAAGACTGGATTTTTCTTGGCAGCCGCCTGTCACATGTACGTTTCTCGCTTCTGTCCAGTTGTGCTCGAAGCTACCTTTTCAATAAAGTGCCTTTGTATCCTTTGGATTCCTTGTTTCGACGATTTTGCTCACTGGTCCCATATTCTTACATCTTGGGGATCTTATGGTATGATATGAGTCGATGTGGAGCACTTCTGCGCGATGTTACATTCTAAAAACCAACTCGTCCTTAATTTTTGCACGCCAGTGTATGTTGTAGTACATTATTTGTAATAAAGCTTGTGCCTTAAGATTCCACTTTTGTGCATGCATCATTTTTTCCCAGTATTCATCATCTTCTCTTTCGATGATATTAAATTCTTCAATGGAGTTTTGGTCTACATGAAATAATGTACTGAAAAAAATTATTAGGACATTAGGTACCTTACTTTCAGTCCAAAATCTTCTGAGGTCCTGACCATCGCATAATTTATCATTGAGACGAAAATCTAGGTTCTGCAATGATTGTCTCAACAGACTGGCACATTCTGTAACGGGATTGCAATTTCTTATGATATCTGTAACTTCATCCGCTTGTAGGGCGGCAGAAAACATCATGATAGGTTTATTAGCCTCTGTAGGTTTAGAAAACTTTATGTCATTTCCAAAGTAATCGCACAGCATTAGTTTGAGTTTCTTGTTACTGACTTTGATGTGTTCATTTTTTATATTAAACTTGTCTCGAATGTAACTGAGGGTGTACCAATAACCTTTACCTAGTCCAGAGTAAATTGCATGAGCTATTAAATGAAATGCTGCAACCTTTTCTGAAACTTGATGTGCGATTTAAGTTTCCGTTTGTTTCTCAGTAAGTACCCAGAAATACAACCGTTGTGACATAGTAGATTAGCACCAAAAGCGCTTGAAAATCCTGCAGATTACAAGTGCGAGTGAAAACATCGTCTTGTAAATACAAAGTGGTTTTTAAAAAACACTCAGCTCTTCAGAACTCACTTATTCTGTACATCCCGTAAATGCGATTATGTGATTTCTGGTTACAGATGATACATAAACCGTCTTGATTAGAAGTAACTTCTACTTGAATAACGTGCCCGTTTCCTTCCAGACTTCCTAAGATTTTTGTCTTCAGGCATTTGAGATGTGCTATCGTTATTTTCATTTTCTAATCTTTCTTTCTCACTTTGAAGCTTTAAAAGGGGCTTCTTATGGCAGCATTGTTTGTAGCACACATTACTCATATAGTAGTAAAACGCTGCTTTCTCACTTACTGAATTCAAGCTGTTAGTAACAATGTCACTACGCACTTTCGCAGATTCTCAGATTCTTTCTCTCCCATTTTCAGTACTTAACGCACTATCATCACTTATATTACAAATGATACATGATTTTTCTTCTGGTTTAACGTCTGTTACACTGTAATTTGACATTCTAGACAATTTTATGGCATCTGTATCTTCAATTTATTTCCGCAACCTGTAAACAAAAACAAAATAAAAATTAATACCTGAAAATCAGATACTTGAAGTATTTTCATGCATTATTTGGAACTATAAACCCATTTCATTAACTTCGTACGGGTCTAATTAGCACAAAAAGGGCAAGTGTAATGCAAATCAGGCAAGTATTAGGAGAGATATGAGCATTTTTTTGATTTCGTGGCCGTCATCTGCGATGGCGTCATAGCCGGAAAACGTACCAAGTAGCGGATGTCCACCCAAGTACAAAAATTCTTACTAAGTCATATACTAATTATTCCTGAACAAAAATTCTCCCTACTGAAACTTTCCTCCAAGACTAATAAGCACCAGTTCCTAATTTAGGGCCACTGGTTATTGAGAAGGTAGATAGCCAGTGCCGGAAAATAAACACAGCATCTATGCTTCACCAGGATACGGACCCGGGCCCATCTGAAATGAATGATCACAAGCCATCGCTTAGACCACTGCGCCACCGGGATGGGGCGGCTCAACCACGATGTCGGGGTGCAGTACGATGTATATAAAGGGTGCAGTACGATGTCGGCTATCACGTAGCAGTGCCACAGTCCCAGGTGAAACAGCTGTTGTGGAGTAATTGAGAGCAATGTCTGATCTCAGTGGCCACAAAAAAGGCATGATAACTGGTGCGCGTCTTGCAGGAGCTTCAGTAACCAGAACAGCAGAAATAATAGGTGTAACACTAGGAACTGTATCGAAAATTATGACTACCTATCAAAAAGGAAACGGCCCTGCCACCAAACGTGCCAGTTGTGGACGCTATTCGAGGATGCCAAATAAGAGGCATACGCGAACACTGGCATGGATCGTACAACGGAAGTACAAGACCACGGCACCGCAAGTAGCAGCAAAGTTGAACCCCAGTCGGAATTATCCCATTTCTGTCATAACAGTTTGGCCGGGAACTAAATAGTGACGGTATTAACGGGCTTGCTGCGATCCACAAACCTATGAGTACCAACACCAATACAAGAAAACTTGTAAGGTGGTACGAAGAACATCGAAAATACGATGTTAGAGACTGGCGACGTGTCATCTGGTCTGACGAATCAGGCTTCACATTGTTTCCATCGCTGGTAGAGTGTACGTCTCACGAAAACCTGCATAATCGTACAATCTCAACTGTTTGGTATGGAGGTGGATTTGTGATGCTGTGAAGTGCTATATCATGTCATTCCTTACTGTCATTGGTTATTCTGCAATGTCGTGTCACATCTGCAAAGTACGAATCCATTCTTGCCCCCAATGTTGCAAGCATTGTTCCCTAATGACCGTCCCTGGTTTCAAGCAGATAATGCACCCTTGCATTGCGCGAAATGTGTCAAGTTGTGGTTTGCAGAAGATGAGGTATAGCATCTTACCCGGCCACTCACTTTATGTCGTCATACGCACCTTTGCGACGAAAGCTGGCTAGCATTTAAAGTATAGGCCAACGTGTTGCACCGTCTTTATCCATCTGTCTGCCAGTTCTTCGATTCTGCGGTGGTACCAGTTCTTTTCTTCCAAGGTGAAGAACTCCTTCACTCCAGCTGCCACCTCCTCCTGGTTGTTGAAGTGCCACCCGCGAAGGAAGTAAGCCGTGGACCGGGGCAGGTAATAATCCGACGGGGCAAGATCTGGACTATATGCTGGGTGCGGTGTCAGTTTGATGGCCTCAAGTTCCTGGAGTTCTTCTCGGGTCGTTCGCGTGGTAAGAGGCCGAGAGTTGTCCTGCTGTAGGAGAGCATCTTTTATGTTCACTGATGCAGTGAACGTTTCCTCCAAAACGGTATACATCCGCTGTAACTGTTCAGAGTAGAGGTTGGTGTTGAAGGTTCGACAGTCTGGAACAAATCCGCAATGGATTATCCCCTCGAAATTTCACCAGACGCAGAGCTCGAAGCACCCACGTTTGGCAACAGGTTGAAGAAGCTGGCTCGGGCTCCATCACTGCCGTTGTGGGTTAGTATTACGGAAATAAACCCACTTTTAATCGCACGTAACAGTTCTCTTGATGAAACGTACATCGCGCTAGTTTTCTAGGAGTTTCTTGCACACTTACCTCCCCGCTGCGGTTTACTTCAACTGGCGTCAATTCGTGAGGGACAATGCAGCAGCTCCTGTAGACCTTTCCGAGATCTTGAAGGGGACGAACTACGGTGGTCTGTGATATGGCCAGCTCAGCTGATAATCTCCAAGTGCTGGTTGTCGTATTTGCCCCTACGCCCTACGGCTTGGCGCATGATCTCCGAATCCACCGTTCGTGGCCTACCTGACCTTGGCTGATCGTCGAGGTTTCTGTAACCTGAGCGAAATTTCTTGAACCATCTGGTTGCGGTGCTGTGGTCCACAGAACCTTCCCCTTTCACATGACAAATGTTTCGTGTTGCTTGAGAAGCATTATAGCCGAGTTCAAACTCGTAAAACAAAAGTTGCCTAATTAGCCGGCTGTGGCTTTTCATCTTTTAGGCGTCCCAACCACAGACAGAACGACGACATGCAATGCTGTTCACAGCAACGACTACCACTTTATACCCCTTTCGACTGACTGTAGCGCGCGACTTGAACTAGTTTAAACACGTGGCATACCTGTCGCGGAACATGCGTTTATGCAAATATTGCAAAACTTTCGACTCTCGATCCACTCGTGTATGATGTATCAACCACTCACGTTCCTCTTTGAATGATAGACTTTCTAAGTCCTTTCCACCAGCCTCTGGAGTCAAGGGAAAGCCAAATTTTGCTACGACTCACGGTTTTCGAGGTATTTGAGAAAATCAACCCCATCATGATATTCATCATTCTAAAGTTATCGTCGATAGCAGGCAACAACCCTTTGAGGAAGGGGGGATCAAGTGGAAACCAAATTTCGTTACGATGCACCGTTCTGGAAGTATTTGAAAAAATCAGTCTAGGTGGCTTGCCGACCACAGCATCAAAATGCATTTCTGTAATCGCTTTTATCACATTTGTAAGCAGATTCTTGTAATTTACGTAGATTGCGGTGAGATGTTTTTACGTTTAAGTAAAATGGGATGAAATAATGTTCGGCAATAGTTTAGCAAAATATATATATATTGTTGAGTAACATTGAAATTAACTATTGTTGCCTGACTTCATGGGACAACATTCGGCAAGATCAGATTTCAACAGTGGTTTCGACAATGATGCATTGTTACCTATTTTCGTTTCATCGAAAGTTTTTACTTGGGATTTAAAGGAACAGTAAACTTAAAAGATAGGTCGTCGAAAATACGAATTTTTGCTGTCATGTTATGCGAGTGACGGGGTGATGCTCATAGAGCCAAAATTTGTTTCCCTACGGCCATTGGAAGCTGAGTAAACAGCTGACAAAGTTTCTGGTGATGACGTCACACTAGACAAGCGGTCAGTCAGACCACTTCTCGCACCAGCGGCATCTGTGTACTCGGTGCGGTAGGGGTTGTGAGGAAAAGTACGAGGTAATTAGTGTCACGAATTTCTCTCCTTGTGTTGCACGTGTCCTGTTCATTAGTCCTCAAACTTTCTGCTGCAATTTACACAACTGGAATGAAATTTTAGCAGTTTACGGATTTCGCTGTAACTCTTGGTTTACAAGCATTCAGTAACTGTGGTGAAATTTTTAGTTGGGCCAGTAATCAAATGTACGTGGCACAGTATGAAAAAACAAATTACTGATGTATAGATTAAGATAATACAACGTAGTTGTCACAAATGTTTATTTTTTTTATTTCTCAAGCCGACCATGGTTTCGCTGGGTATTGACCTAGCTTCATCAGGACGAATGGCACGTAAATATTCGAATTCTATTTGACATCATAAATGGTGTTTACAGTCACGTGTTTTGGTTAGATGCTTCCACGCGTTTGATAGAAATGGCGAGGATGCCATGTCATTAACAAGTTGCCAAGGCTTCTGATATATATGGAAAGCTTCCAAACTATCAAGTTTGGAGGTTGAATCTGGCTTGTCAATAAGTTTTGCTTCTTCAAAGAGAATTCTGTGGTCCTTTTCGTAACAGTGTTTGGCCATCGATGACTTCTTTAGGTCACAATTCCGAATGTAGGTCTTGTGCTCCTTCAATCGAAAACGCAAGGCTCTACGGGTCTGTCCTATATACGAAGCGCCACATTCACATGGAATTTGATAAATTCCCCACGAGTTTTTGTCTTCAACACAGTCCTTTGATCCTAAAAATCTCATTTTGTTTATGGGTTTAAAAATCACCTTAAAACTAAAGGTTTTGAGAATCTTTTTAATTTTGAAGGCAATGTCACGGGAAAATGGAATAATGGCGAAATTCTCTCGCAATGGGCGCATCACAGGAGTTATTGCGGAGATGAACTTTGGTTTTTGGAAATTTGTCAGAGCCTTGTTTATAATGGAAGGGTTGTATCCTCGCTGTACTGCAACACGTTTAAGGAAATAAAGTTATTTTTCCAAACTGTCCTTATCTGAACATGTATGTATCGCGCGATATACGCAACTGTAAAAGGCACTGAGTTTTTGTTCATAAGGGTGATTAGACTTGGCATGTGGAGGTGAAAAAATAGCGAAAGGCTTCCTGATAAATTGTGGTTGCGAGAGATTGATTTAAACGAGTTATCAGGACGTCAATGAATGGTAGGCATCCGTTATTTTCAGTTTAGCAGCTGAATTGAATGTCAGGATCAATGGACTTTATAAGTTTGACTAATTCCGGAATTTCAGAATGTTTTCCCTTCCATAGAACGAAAGTATTGTCTACGTATCGTATCCATAAGTCAAATTTCACAAGTTTGAAAAGTTTATCTTCAAATCGACGCATGTAGATTTCACATAATATAGGTGACAGTGGGCTGCCCATGGCTAGACCTTCCATCTGTTCATAAAACGTTCCACGGAAAGTAAATCTGTTCTGTTTTATGCAAATGTCCACTAGTCTTGTTATTTCCTCAACTTCAGGTTGGCTGTAATGATGCTCTACAAGACTTGATTTTAGAGATTCCAGAGCTCCTTTTACTGGAACATTGGTGAACATAGATACCACATCAAAGGATAGCATTAGTTGATCTACGTAGGGATGTAGTTTGAGTCGATTGGAAACTCAATGGAATTTTTACAGATGTTTCGTTTGGAGTGGCCAAGGTTTCTGTTTGAAGAAGCAAAACTTATTGACAAGCCAGATTCAACCTCCAAACTTGATATTTTGGAAGCATCTAACCAAAACACGTGACTGTAAACACCATTTATGATGTCATATACAATTTGAATATTAACGTGCTATTCGTCCTAATGAAGCCAGGTCAATACCCAGCAAAACCATGGTCGGCTTGAGAAATAAAAAAAATAAACATTTGTGACAACTACGTTGTTTTATCTTAATCTATATATAATTGTCACAAGACTGTAGTCGTTGAGATAAAAAAATTACTGATGATTTAAAATTATGCGATTCCGAAATTTGAGTGAGCGGAGATGGACAGTTTGATTCGCCAGGTTTTTGCGCCAAATACTGTACGTATTCCATTGTGGATATTCGCAAGGGAAATATTATAGATTTTATTCTCGTCCAAAAAGGTGTTTTTGACGGGGACTTAGAAAATAATGCGTGCGATTTATTACTCTCAGTCTTCTATGAAGAAATAAAGATATCAGTTTTTTATCAGATAGACATTGAAGCATTCGTGCCCTCATGAAGAAAAAGTATCCCAAATTGATCATCACATGGCCATTGGTTTGACTAAAAATCTAAAAGCTGCTGAAAAGAAAGCTCCTTTACTAGAAGCATGTCGGTCCAGTATAACCAACCATTTATGGTGGTCAGCTCAAACGTGTAATGAAAATGCTCAACTGCTGGTAGAAAAATTTCTATCCGTGACTAACCTGCCATACAGTAATAACAGTAGAAATAACAGTTAGATAAACTGCCTTTTATCATACAACTCTTATTTCTAGAGCTATATATCATGTTCAACTATTGCGGTACTTTTATTTTTGTGGCTGGGGGGGGTATTAATGACTTTGCACTTGGGCTACGAGAAATACTCATAAAGTTGTGTTTCTCTCATGACAATAGGACAAACTAAAAAAAATATGCACTTAGTTCAATGGAAAATACCTTTATATATTCGTATATAGACAGCAACTGACAAATCTTTAGTGACAGTGGAAGTTAATCGAAATTGTCTGGGTCATTTCCAGGACAACGAACAAAACCCGAATACTATTCATTAGAATTAGGAAAATATTCTCTAATTTTATTCACAACACAGGAAGGGATTACTTTTCTGATGTTTCGCCCTATAGGTATCCAGGCATTCACCACAATATAGGAATTGTGTGTATGCAACGTGTATCCATAATTTCTTACATACAAGTTCATATTTTTTTCTCGTTTTTTCTGCCCGAAGAATCATTTGATAACGACTTGCCTCTAAGGTGTAGATATTTAAAACAACACTGTCGTATGATTCGTGGTTTATAATACAGTACATACCTTTTACTTTCATCATCTGATCACTTTCGTTGTAACACAAACACTCAGCGTCTGTTGACGTTCTCTCACAGTTATCACATTGGTACCTGTCTAGATTACCTTTTCTACCCTCGAATTTCTTTTCACATTCCTTGTTAAACTTTTGTACTGTACCTGCAAAATATCGTGGTTCAAATGAATAAAGATTTACACTAGCCATTTTACAGATTGATGGGATAACCGTTCTGTTTACCGTTCTGCACAGAACGGTAAACAGCACCGACTGAGCCCTTCGCACGCTGTCTCTTGTCTAGTGTGACGTCACTGCTGGTTTAAAAGAATGCTCAAGCTGGAGAACTACTTAAGATAAAGCATTTCTGATTGCGTCATTTATCATGTCTCTTTCGACATTTCATTTTCGCGCGGAAAAAAAATGCTCGAAATGAGTTTACTGTTCCTTTAAGCAAGGTGAAAACTTCGTGCTAGATCTAGAGCTCTCGGATGCACGATTAAAAAGTTGAAGAAGAACTTGCAATTAAAATTGACATTTATTTACAAGTTAAAAGTACAGATAAATCACCCATAATGGCAAGCACTTTCAAAGCTATCTTAGCTATACAAATCCCTGGTGTTGCCAAACAGAAAATGGCGTACTACAAATAATTATAGGTAAATGGAACTTACTATTGTATCTGGAGAATTACCAAGTGTTACACTCAGCTCAGCTGATTCAACAGCAGGATCCAAGGGCGAGGTATGGTCAC
Organism: Macrothele yani; assembly: GCA_039090855.1. Lineage (NCBI taxonomy): Eukaryota > Metazoa > Arthropoda > Arachnida > Araneae > Macrothelidae > Macrothele > Macrothele yani. The sequence continues at coordinate 74,826,335 of CM077007.1, read as the reverse complement.
GGGCAAGTCGTCATTACAACAGCTGATGGAGAAAAAGCGTGTTATACAAAGACTTTCCGCAAGTAGCAGAGGATGTTTATCAGGTGCAGAAGTAGTAGTGTGGTACGACTCTAGTCTGAGAAATGTTCACCATGCGCAACTGTGCGGGCTAAGGCAGAAGAAGTTGAACCGTTTCGTACTGCGTATTTGTGCTCCGCAACACGCACATCTCTTTTGGAAAACGCAAGTACAATTTATTTAATCTGTTGTGTAAGGACCGAGACAAGGTCCACCCATTACACAGACATGGTGTTTATTATTCCACTCGTGTCTAATGCGCCGGACTCTGAGGACACCTCTTACATAGGCTCTACTCTACGTTCAGTGGAAGTGCCTGTTGCGGAACACAAATACGAAGTACGAATCGGTTCAAATCTTCTGCCTTAACCCACACAGTTGCGCATGGTGAACATTTCCCAGACTGGAGTCGTACAACACTACTAGTTTCTGCGCCTGATAAACATTCTCTGTTACTTGCGGAAAGACTTTGTATAACACGCTTTTCCTCCAGCTGTTGTAAAGACGACTTTCCTGTGACCATACCTCGCCCTTGGATCCTACAGGGAGATTTTGGTCTCATCACTTCAAATAACACTGTCCCATTGTACCGCTGTCCAGTTAACATGGGTTTTAGCCCAGTTTAATCTTTTCAACCTTTGTTTGAGAGATAAAAATGCCTTTTTTTGTGGAATTCTAGCTTTTAGACCAAATTCCTGCAGTCTGCGCCGAACAATCCTTCCACTCAACTTCACATTGCATTGCACCGTTTCATCTTGTATACACCCAGATGATTTTCTTCTGTCACCTAGACACAGTCCCTTAATTCTTCTATCATCACTTGCTGTTGTGCATCATTTCCTGCCTATAACAGTCTAGTTTTGTAGTGACTGAGTCTCCTTATACCTCTTCAAAAATTTAGAAATGCCACGTTTGGTTAAGTTTCCACCAATTTGTCTTCTACTGTCTTCATAACTGAAGCCTTATTCACTTAATAGTACTATTTTACATCGCTTTCTGGGTGTCCAGTCAACTCTTTGCGCCATTTCTTTAATTTTATTACGTTTTACAAGCTCACTAAACGAAAGAAAACAAATAAACCAACCAACTTGATATCAATCACATAACACACTGACAAATATCGTCCTCTCAGCTCCAATACATGACATCATAGCTGAATCCTACTGTGACCTGATTGGTTCATTGCCAAAACAAGATGACACCTGATTGGCTCCCTAATCACTCATGCTCATTGGCTACATTCAAATGAAGGAAAGCTACTTCAAATCAACCTAAGCAAGTTGTACTTCCGTTTCCTGGTTATTTGGCTGTAACTTTCTACAGAATACAGATAATTGAACAAACTTTATTGCATTACATTCTTGATGAAATAATCTTTCCATTGATATATAATTTTATGGTATTACTTTAAGCAAAAGTGGTTTTATGAGCCATCAAACCTCAAAAATACACTTTTTCCAAAAGGTTTCCACAATTTTGGCCACTACTGTACATACTGTTTTATAATAATGCATAATACCAGTCAAAAAACTTTTTACAGTTATTCTTGGAAAAATTACCTCAGTCACGTTCACTAAAAGGTAGTTTTGTATAAATAGGAAAAACGGTTGTCATAGCGAATGTTTTTAATCTATGCTCAAGTTATACACAATTCTGCTCTGAAATAATTGGTTTCAGAGGCAGCGGGACCAGTCCGATACAAATTCTGTCAAAGATTATACATGAACACAAGCTTATACGCATACCACAAGCATAAAGATGCTTCTTGTAAAACAGCATTTCTACATAATTCGATAGAAATCCTTATATGTATATAAGAAGCATCATAATTCTCTTTAATATAACATCATCACATGTCGAAAATAGATAATTCGAAATATCGTGGCGTTAAAATCTAAAATGATGATGATAATGGCAAACCGACTAAAATTAAGCAGTCCATAATTAGATTTCCAAAATACGGTGACCACCAAAGGGTTTCAGAGAACGCTGCAAAACATGACTGGCAGTACATAAAATGAAAGCACAAAGGTTTCCTCTCTTGCTTTGTTCGCAGGTTTAAAAACCCCGTGAGCGTCTGAAGCTATTGGGAGCATCTAAAGATCTGTGAGCATCTAAAGTTAGGAATGCTGGTTCCAGGAAAAGGACACAGGACAAGCACACCACTCAGTCTACCGAGGGTCCCGAATCATCAAGGATGAGTGAGATAGTTTTTTGGGTAATTGCCCGATCCAACTCCTGGAGGGGAACAGAAAACTACAGAAAGTCGAAACTTAGGCCATGACGCAGCAGCATTGGTGAATAGTGCTTATGCTGCAGTACAAATCCGGAATACGAACAAAGAAGGTATTGCACACTGTATTCAGTGCTCATACTTTTAGGCTGATCCTTTAGAATGCTGTGAATGATGTCATACTAACGTTAGCAACGCACATTTTCTGCAGTGTCAAGAAACGTAGTATAAATTGTCTTTGTTCCTCCATATGACTGACGGTCATCAGAATATCTCTCTTCGCTTGCAACGGATTTCTTCGTATCATGCATTGGCCATCGTGGCTTAGAAATCGCGAAACACGTATGTTTATTGCGGTAGCGGATTGCAGCGTTAAAAGTCTCACTGACTTTTCTCCGTTCTTCGAAGCAGAGAGCATGGGGTTTACATGATGCGAATCACACAAGTCACAGTTCTATGACGTACACGTGGAGCTCTTTAAAGCGATTCTTCAACTCATTCGCCTTTTTAGTCTGTTCGGAAAAAACAATCTAAATTACTCTCCTTTGGTGAAGATGTTTTAAAACGCCACTCCTCGTGAATACAGGAAACCCTCAACATTCTCCTCGATTTCCTATTTTTATTCAAATATAAATATCATTCCTTTTTGCCACATCATTGAGTTATCTTGTTCGTGTTAACCAATAAAGGGATTAGCAAATACTTTCTTTGTGCAACCAAAGTGCGTTACCTTACGTTTTGTTTCTATTTCCTTTTGCATGCTGTTACAGCATTATAATAGATTCACGCTTCACTGTTGCGCTACGCTGTACTCACAATCTTCGCTGTTGATATCGATGTCGTCCAATAATATAGACATTAACAAAAAATTAAGAGGCAAAGCAGTACATAACTACGTTTTGAACCAAGGTCTATTCCCGAAGAAAAAGAAAAGAGAGAACTAAAAAGTTTGGAATCTTTGTTCCAACTCGATTTACACATGAAGAGGCCGATATCTACCAATGCTCCTCAAAGTGATTTACGAAAACTAGATTCAGATATTTCTCAAGTCCGTCCCTTTACTAAAGAGTAGGCTTAATGACATCAGAGATAACTCTCTATTGCAACGAATGCCACTGCTATCTTCCCACGCCTTTTTTGGAGGTAGGGGGATTAGCGACTACCAAGATCAACTGAATGGACTCAGCAGCTGCCCGTCTTTAATTTGGGAATACTGGTTCTAGAGAAGAGAGACATCGAATGCCGTAATGCCATCTATCGATGCATGCTCACCCAGATCCATCTCAGACGAATAATTAGAAGATAACGTCTCGTACTGTCGACGTCCTGGCGACGTCGTAGAGTAGAGTACTCTAGAATTCAACGTCGAGTTTCAATGTAGCGTCGAACACTGTAGAATTCAACGTCGAGTTTTAATGTAGGGTCGAGCACTGTATAATTCAACGTCATGTTTTAATGTAGCGTCGAGCACTGTAGAATTCAACGTCGGGTTTTAATGTAGCGTCGAGCACTGTAGAATTCAACGTCGAGTTTTAATATAGCGTCGAGCACTGTATAATTCAACGTCAAGTTTTAATGTAGCGTCGAGCATTGTAGAATTCAACGTCGGGTTTTAATGTAGCGTCGAGCACTGTAGAATTCAACGTCAAGTGTTAATGTAGCGTCGAGCACTGTAGAATTCAACGTCGGGTTTTAATGTAGCGTCGAGCACTGTAGAATTCAACGTCGAGTTTTAATATAGCGTCGAGCACTGTATAATTCAACGTCAAGTTTTAATGTAGCGTCGAGCACTCTAGAATTCAACGTCGGGTTTTAATGTAGCGTCGAGCACTGTAGAATTCAACGTCAAGTGTTAATGTAGCGTCGAACACTCTAGAATTCAGCGTCGGGTTTTAATGTAGCGTCGAGCACTGTAGAACTCAACGTTTAGTTTTAATGTATCGTCGGGCATTGTAGAATTTACCATAATGCACAGAAGCACTGCGTAAATTTTCGGTTACTCAATTTTTTGCACTTTCGGCAATTTTTCACAGAGATGTGCACGGTTACTTTTGTAAATACAACGTATCACCTGTTACTGCTGAAAGATCAATCTCAAAATTAAATTTCAAGTTGACAAATTTAAGTGTTCTACTAAATGTCATATCTGACAAGTTTTAGTATTCTATGAGTTGGATGTTCACCACCTAAGAAAAATCCTCTGGTGTGTGAATATGTCGACCGAAAGAGTTATGAGAAAAATGTTTTGATGGGTAACTACTGTCCAAAAAGATGAAAATTATCATAATAACTGTGAAGCGAATTCCCGGAAGAATTATTTTAAAAACGCATGAAAGGCAAGTACTGTATGTATCACTGTCGGCGTATAAATGCGTTACATTTCTGTTGCTTTTTAGATAACCATTCTTCAAAAACCTTGAAGTTACATCCCTCTGGAACGGAAATCAAACCAGCATTTCCCGATTGACGTTACACCCCAGGACGCCAAAGCTCCACGTAACTGAAGCTAAGCAGATGTAGATTAGGAATTCTGACAACTATTCGGATGTGCGCTAGTTGAATCGATTCAGCTTCATTTTCTCGTCGACTACAATTTCTCATCCACGTAGTCCATGGCTCGTACGCGTCCAGGAAATCCTGGTAAAGTTCTGGAATTCCATGTTGTCCTGGAAAAGTCCTGGAATTCCATGTTGTTCTGGAAATGTCCTAAAATTCTGTTACACGAAATTTTATCCCTTCCTTCCTTTTCGTCCCCACGTTTTGTAGTTGAATATTTTTCTACTGATATAACTTACGTATGAAAAATCCCCACCCTCGGAAAAATGCTGGGCTCTGTTGGTTTTCTTGTCTCTTACCAGTACTGAAGATGCGTTAGTATCACGACTTTTGTAAAAACAAGATCATGCTCATGTTAGCACTTCGTGTGTCCGGCCGGGGACACCATATGTACTATACACACACTGATGAGCAATTCCATTATGACCACCCACAACCTAGAGAAATGAACGTGCTTGGAGAACGAACGGTGGCGCAGTGAAGTTCACAGAGCAATATATATATATACAGTCCGAGGACCGGCTTTCAGTTAGTAGAATGTTCGGAGTCAGAATGGAAAAAGCTGCTGATTTATCGCTGTGGCCATCACAGCGATAAATCAGCAGCTTTTTCCATTCTTCATAATGCGCTGTGCCTCACTGCCAGAATCGTGAAGAAGTGGTTCGAGGAACATGCTAGTGACTTTCTCTTAATGCCCTGGCCTCCAAATTCTCCTGACATGAACCCAATCGAATATTTGTGGTTCGACTTGGAAAAGCGCGTTCGCGCGAAATCACCACCACCCCGAAATGTACGGGAAGAGAACCTGCTGTTGACATTATGGTACCAGATACCCCAGGATGCCTATCGCCACCTCATCGAATCGATGCCTCTCCGAGTGGCTGCTGTTTTGCGGGCTGAAGGAGGTCCTACAGCTCATTAGTTTCATGGTCATAATGTAATCGCTCATCGGTGTATGTATATATACATATCACCCTACACCATATCACCATATTTATCTATATCCATATATCACCATATCACCATAACTACTTGTTCGATTTGTAAAATTCTTTTTGCATTGGGAAGCTTCAAATGTGAAAATGATGATTCTTGCATTTCCGGTTGTTTTCCGATGCACAACTTCGCCTCGCTAGAGGGCATAAATGCAGATCCTATCGAATTCAAAATACATTTTATTTCATATATTTGATTTTAAGTATCCGATTGGGTAAATTCTTTTTCCCTTTTGAAGACTATTTTAGGCACAGTTTCTTTTTCAAGTAATGCATAGATTTTCCGCTAGGAAGCGTAAGGGTAAACCGTATTTTCCAGATGTTCTGATTTTCAAAAGGATTGAATTAAAAAAATTCTTCCTGCGTCGGAAACAGCTCCTGATGAAATTTTTTGCGTATAGCTTGTCATTTTTGGTAAAGAATGGTTTGTCCACCACGGGACGTAAGTGTTATTTCTACTTCTGATGTATTTGCAATAAAATATGTCTGCTGAAATTATGTCTGCTGCTGCTAGTAAGCAGCAGCAGACATAATTTCAAACATTTTGCATTCTGTATTAAGTTTGCTCAAGCATGTAGGGAGTTGTTTGTTGTAGGTTAAAGGTTGAGCAGACCTGCTGTTTCACTATATTTTACGTAGGAGCGTTTGGATCGTATGTCCTGGAAACGTCTTGGAATAGTCCTGTACTTATGTGATTGAAAAACTGTATGAAGCATGAAGTACGGATAAAGAACAACATATCTCCAGTATTTCATATCTCAGAAACGAATGGGAATGCTCCGTTTAGTGCATGTCCCGAAAGTTGTTCTAAATCTTAAGTTACATCATCTTAGCTTCAGTTGCTTGAAACTTCGTTGTCTTGGGTGGTGTACCTGCAGTGTACTCGAACGCCGTTGTCCTGGTAGTGTATCGGTAGTGTACTCTAACGTAAATCGGGAGTTGCGGATTTAATTCCCGTTCCACGGCCAAGTAAATTTCAAGTTTTCTGAAAAGTGGCTACACAGAGAACACCAAAAATGTACGGCATTTTTGGTGTTAATACAGAACTACAAATGCTGTGGAAATTATAAGTTTTATTGTAATGATGATAATAATAACACTCTCTGAAATATTCAAAATTTATAAATACTTACGTTCGAGTACACTAAAACGTTAAAGCAATTAATTTAGAATTTGGATCAATACTTAAATTTTCTGTGGAATGGAATTAGGAAAGTGAAGTTTCTTTCCAAGGATAAATATACCACTGCCGCCCCGGCATCGCAATGGATTTTTAAGTTCAAGCTTTTCACCGTTCGTCCAAGATGAAACCCATTTCGATTTTAGTGATGTTTAGGTGGTGTGTTTTCATACGGAATCGGCTAACTCCCTCCCTTACCTGAAACCAGTAGCTCTACATTAAAGACAGGGGAATGATTTTCCCCCAGAGTAGTAAATCATATTTTCAGCCTCCAATAGTCTTTGAGACAGGTTAGCACCACATAATGGTATTCCTTTTTTTTTCTGCTTGGATGTTTAAAGACGGTTGTCTTTAAACATCCAAGCAGAAAAAAACATTTTGTTTCACTTAAGATACTGCCCAGAGTGATGTGCAAAACACTCTGAGCTTGGCCTTACCTTTGGCAGTAATAAACTGACAAGTAATAGTTTTTTTTTATTGGGGGTTTAACGACCACCATGAGCAACTCAATGGGCTATAAGCAGTCGCTCGTCCCTAATTTAGGGTCACTGGCTCCAGGGAAGGGACAGTGCCGAAAGACAAACACAACATCCATGCTTCACCGGGATTCGAACCCGGACCCTTTCGGACGAATGATTAGAGGCTATCGCTTAGACCACTGCGCCACCGGGGCGGCAGCAATAGATTTCAGTAGAGCTTGAGAGATAGTCTTCTAGATCTGTGATTTTAAGTTTTAAATTTGATTGTTTCTAGGTGTGTACTATGACTATATATGGCAAGTATAACTTTGAAAGGTTACAAATAGGCATACTGCAGTTCATAAGTTATTTGTTATGTTTTCTGCACGATAGGATTACTATGGCTGGCAATATTTTTCATATCATTAACAACGTTTTTAATATTTTTTTTCGGCGAACTAACGATATTATGGTTTTTGATGCAGATGATAAATTTGTTTCACTTTTAGCATCCTTATTTCATTGCTCTCAAAATTTGTTTCATTGAAAAATTGTGATTTCTAATGTAGATGATAATGCGAAATCTCGTTCGACGATATATCACTAAAGAGCAGAGGAATGCCGACAACCAAGGAGTTACTGAAGACGACGTGAACGAGATTAAACAAGATATTTCTTCCTTCCGTTACGAGCTTATTGAAATCATGAAGAACAGTGGATTCAACACATCCAGTGCCGCAGACCAGATGCAAGGAGGACTCGCCAAAGGTATTCTTTCCTATTGTGCACATTCTTGCTTTCAGACAACCACTCGTTGCCATCTCTGTATCAATAAAACAGCTGCTGATGTGACCAGGTGCTTGACGATTTTTTTACTTTGGTTGTGTCCGCACTACGAACCTAACATTTTTGCTGACATCTTTGTTTAGGGACCGAGTTCGCGGCGCCACAAAATCCGCGCACTGAGGTCACGAATGCCAGTGTCATTCGGTTGTAAAATACTTTGGGGAAAATATGTGCACTCAGGTAATAAATGGTATGGTGAATGCTGATGACAGTAGTTTGTTTCGTTATTCTGTTCGTGGATTTTTCCTGAAGCAAAAGAATCAAATTGGCAAAAAAGGGTCAAGCGCAATGGTCAGTCAGGAAAAGACCTGCAAGGCACAATACACGATAGCTACATGTAATGGTGTAAAGGACTGACGCTGACAGAAAATCGAAGATCTGCACGAAAGGAAAATGACTGATACAACGTAAAAAAAGAACACGACGATACATCACCCTCATTGTTTAATAGGCAGCCCACAGTTTTTGAGTCGTCATCCATATTAGGCAAAAGAACATTATGAGCATGTTCACGAAGAAAACTACAAAACACGCAGCACATGTAGAGCATTCATAGATAAATTACACGTCTCACACATAAGGGTTATGTTGCCATACAGCAGGTGGCGGTGAATGAAAGGAAAATTCCCAATGCGGCGACGTACAAGTATAACTTCCTCCCTATGATTTTGGCGAAGGCTTTAATACCAGACTCCCGAAACTGACTTTCTATGATGAGTGCCTGCTGATCCCACAAAGCTTGACACGTACGTTGGATATGGTCTTAAACACTGCAACGCAAGTCCCGATTGCCTCCAACCAGGAAACAGACCTGGAAGCAACATCAGCCGACTCGTTTCCCTTGATCCAACATGGCAGAGAATCCAGCAGCAATGGACTTGAAAACAGTCCTCATGCAAAGAACGGAGTAAGAATTTCACCTGACAAAGAGAAGAATGGTCTCCATACTCACGGAGGAGAGGCGCTGCAAAACACTCAGAGAATCCAAATAAACTCTAGCACGTCGATGTGGTTGCGGCTGAACATAAGGAAGTGAAAGGTACACACTTTGAATCGCCGCTGAAAATACCGTGGTCTCACCTGGAATTCGCTCGATGCACCCCTCATCTACACAAACAATCGCGAGTACTACGGATCCCCCCTCTTGGAACCGTCTGTGAAAAACCGTCTGTGAAAACTGGAACACAAATTTCGAGTGAAGGAACCAGTGCTCAGCGTAAAGCTGCTGGCACATCGATACGGGTGTAGAAGTTTTAGGGTACAAGGTAAATCATGCGTGAACACAGATACGTGTGAGCTGTCAGGGAGGCTCCTCAAAACCCCTGGTCTCTCTGATCAACGAAAAGTCGAGTGATATATCCTGTATAACACAGACAGTGGGAAATCCAAAATCTGGAAGTAACAAAAGCCGATTCTCCAAAACTCGTACATGCTGAGGATGGGAAACTGCATTGCACAAAGGATGTTCTGGTAGTGATTGCAAGTTCAAGGGGAATTGAAGCGACAGCTGCAGACGACCCAAGTCCAGCGTCGGTTCGTTGTACTCGGCATGGACGGAATGCTCCCTACGCAAACTGGCTTGATGAAAAGCCGATTCCAGGGTCCGGAGAACATAACCAGCCGGCCGAGTTATTCACCATCCAGGCATAGTCCAGTTTTGAGTGAATGAAAGAATGACAAATAAGGAGTAATGATAGCCTGTCTGCTCGTCAGGATATGCCTGATAGGACATTTAGTACGTTCAAAGCCTTCAAACAAGAATTTTTAAGCTGTCGCACGTACGCACTGTTGTCGATAAGATCAAGAAGCCTTTCGTCGGCAAAATTCTTTATGAATACTGAAACCCTAAACTGCCACCCATTGTCAATCTTATGAACTGTAGTCTACAGCCGCCGTTCAGTAAAACGAATACTGGAATATGAGCAAAAGATATGAAAATATTCAACAGTGCCAAAACCGAAGAATTAAGACCTTATAGTAAGCAAATAATGCAAAAGATGAACAATATGGCGCATAAAAGAGAGCTTTGAGGAATGCGCTGGTTTTTAAAGGGAGAGGAGAATGTCACATCATTTGCACCACTCTGCCGCTAGGAAGACCGGCTGTGTACGTGAACTGCTTTCTCCTCAAACTACATTCATGAAAGTCACGGAAAATACCGTACTGCTATCCCTGAGTGGCCTCAATTTCAAAAACGACAAAAACCAGGTGCTGCCTTCGTTCAAATACTTCACGCACGGACGTTTAAAGGAAATAAAGTACTTACCTCATTTCGGACGTTTAAAGTCATGACGTGACTGGTGACGACGAAACCCGCTTTGTGATGATGAAAAGATGTTATGACCTTCCAACTAATGAATTAATACGTTTGAATTCATCCGTGTACCATGCATTCTATAACCTTTAACAGAAATTAGTAAGCGGATAAGGACAATAGCTCGATATAAGCTTAGTTCCTTTGCGGCCCTTTGGGAAGGCGAAATAAAAGACCCGCCAAGAGTCTGGGAAAGGACTTTCAAACCGAATCCAGTGGACAGGTAAAACAATTTCAACAAAAGTCGTAGCATACTATAGTGGATGCTGCGCCAAAGTGCACTGAACCGGTGCAAAGCCACCCTCAAATCCACAACTGTAAATAGAGTATTGCGCTTAGTGTTCATGCGCCTTTGCGTGATGAAATGGAGTCGTATAGGTACTGTCGATGGAACAGAGGCAAAGGCTACACTCAAACAATTGTCAATATCCGTTACATCCGCGTATGTGTGTCCATTACTTTCGAGTGTAGAGAACCGCGGTGAACTATAGATTCCTCTGATCTTGGTTAGCGTTTTTCAAACAAATTTGGAAGTGTTGCTTGTGTTAACTGATAATATGTACCGTACCAAACATTTCCTCTTGCTTAACTAACATACTAAATCAGCGCGGAGGTTCCCTCGTTCAAAATCAGGTGGATACTGATTTGTTGGGTATGGCCTGATTTGTTTGGTAAGGTCACATACTGCTTTATGCCTCGCTCTCCTAGTAGTTGTGCACTCAACATTCCGCCAAGGTTTCTGGTGTGCCTGAAGTTTTGTTTAGATCGGAACTCTGTGGCTAACAAGAAACTCCCTCAATGCAATTTATCCAGACACTTTGTGTTTCCTAAACGTGCTGTAACCAACTCCTTACTGATAGCACGTCAAAAAGTCGTAGTTTTGTCTCTTGGAGACACAAGCACGCTAGAGAATACAACGAGAGCAGTTGCTTCATGCAGTCGGACCTCGATCTAAGCCTACGGCAGTACAACTGACTAACGGAACTTATAAGGTTTAAAGATGAGGAAAAAAGCGAGAAAGTACCTAAAGAAACGCATGCACTTACTTGGAAACACTCAGAAGTGCATAAGCTCCGGCAACTCCCGCGCCTTTACAGGGGAATAACGATTTGGAATACGAACAGAAGGACAGTCAGACCTCAAGGTCTTTGACGCATCCGTACTGACAACGGTTTGTGTGAAATTTCATCACCACATTATGTTATTAGTCTTAGTTTTTCTGCTGAGAGGCATTGCTGCGAACACCAATGAAGAAAAGGCACGTTTATGAGTTTAAACATAATACAGAGACTGCGCTTCCAAAGTAGCAAGTTCAACATCCTAGATTTCCTGAAATGAAAGTAGATGATGCTGTGGATCGTCAATTTTTGTGCCAATGAACTTCTTTAAAAATTTCCACAGAGGCATAGGAGCGCCGATATGAATTTTCAGAAATGGCTCTCAGACAAGCTTTCGGGACTGTAGTGTTTTCTAAAGTCTTAAAACATTGCGTGAATTGCTCGTTGACCCACTTCTGACACTGTTTGGAATAGAATGCATTGTCTCCCTTACAGCTAACGTACATTCAAGAACACAGGAAGTCATAGCATTGTAGGTGGCGTTACGGAGGTCACAGAAACGGCATTACGTCAAGACTGCTGGATGTAACCGTAGGGTTGGGACTTGAAACATTTCAGAGGATTAGGTAAGTTCGAACGGCAAAACCTCAAGTGTGTGATGTGGTGTCAAAGGTCAGTATTAGAACGCAAGAATGGACAGACTTCTCATTTCACCTAAAGGGGACCCAGTGCATATGAATAACGTGTTGGTCCCTAAGATATTTGGGAAGCTCATGGTCGACACACTCAAGCAGGTCACGAGAAGAGACAACACAAGAGGAACTATGAGGAGTCACTTTCACTTAAATCCAGGCATCAAGGTTGTGTTATAAAGTACGGTGCCATGCCTCGGACCTGACGTCTTTACGAGAGTAACACCATACTGAAGATATTTTACCTTCTACGTAGAGCCAGCCGCTACCTAAAGAGCTTCAAGGATACAAAAGTGGACTTGGCGCTTAGAAGCTGAATGCTGTTCATCTCCGAGCTCATGGTGAAAACCAGAGTACTGAAAGTATCTTTAATATGCTTTCTATGCGAAAGCGTATTTCATTGTTATAAGCCTAAACCCATGCTCCGTTTAGGCTTATAACAACGAAAAACATTAGGAAATGCAATATGATAGAAAAAAATATTCTTCCCCCAACTTCCATCACGGAGCCCAACAGTGAACAGCCATAATTATTTTGCGGCCCCTTAGGAGCAGGACACGGCTCTAGGATAAGCCAGAAGCTATACTCCGAGGATAGGGCAGATATGTGCTCGGTATGCACCTCGATTTTTTCGTACCTCAGCAAAAACTCTCTGACATGACCACTCTATCCTCAGGCTCATTCATGGTACGTTGCCACAAGCTTTTAGAAATTTGAGCTCTAATCGGCCAAAGATTTTAACTAGGATTGGGTTAGCTTCTAGTTTCCCGTTTATGGTAAAGCAGGGGGAGGAGCGTTGGAATCTGGCGCAACTGCAACCTAGCTCGCAGAAACCTCAACCTACAGAATACCGTTTTCCAAATTACGGGGCACCGCACCAGGCAACTATGCAGATTGATCTAAACTAATCAAGCCCGAAGAACGAAAAATGAAAATTTAACAGGGAGGAGATCAAACGGTGAACTGAACTCCAGTGCTGGCGCATAATCCCAATCCCAGCAACCAAAACCTATGTCAGGTACGTACCTTGTTTACAGCAAAAAGACCAAAAATGGGTTCACTACATAGGGAAAAGTAGGCGCGTGCAGTGTCACCACTCCCTTCCGCGGGATGAGCAACCATCTCTGTGGTGTTGAAATCGCAGAACGACGAGAAGACAAGATTATACGTCATAAGTCCAGTTTGAGCCGTGGGAGCGCTAATTCCCAAAACACGCAAAGACTAGTTATCCCCTTGTAGGCTCCGATGTAATTACAGCGATTGGTTGAAATCATCAAGGTTGATTACAAACTCTCATTGCAAGGACTGGATACAACTTCGAAGTTTTCAATGCAGCTATTTAACGCGGCAGGTATCGATATGTTGCCTTTCCCGGGAGTAAAGCTGCAGCGCCGGGTGTTGTCCTTGTTTAGACATTGTTTCGTGATATCAAACAAGTATGCTTGACATTAAAGCTTAGGAACGCTATTCTGGAGAAAAACTATTCCGATCTTTCGGTGAAAGTAAGTATCTAAGAGATGCAGTACTTAGATTTGTGAATGGAGATATACACAGGGTGAAATAGTCAGTTTAAATATTTTGTAAAACCAAAACTACTTAAGATATTGAAACTCACGTTGCACCGTTTTGTAGAAAAACTCTTGAAGGAAAATGAAGCTGCCACTGTCTTCGTGCAGTTCAGGCATCTACCATTAGCATAACGAGATAAGAACTTTCAGTTACAAAGTTTTCTTGGAAAACGAAGGGGTCATACATTTTTTACAGGATATAACAAATAACATATTAATATTTGGGGAATCCCGCACATACTCCACTCTTGCTCTAGAATGTTCAATCTTCCATATGCGAATGTTATATCCGTTAACTTTCCCACTTATGTAGAATGTCTATTCGTGGCTGAAAATTAGACGCTCACTAAAAGTATCTTCTTCAAAACGCTGCTGCATTTCTGTACAAAAACTGCGACATGCGGTTCTGTCATTGCCACTTAGATTTTAAAATACAGCAACTGCAGGTGCAGGGAGTCATTTTCAGCCACTTCCTCAAAATTTTCCAAACTGTCCGTTGTGGAAATTGTGACTCCCAATCAGTCATCGTTATAGATTTTTTTATTGAAGGTCCATGCCTCACCGCGATTCGAACCCGGACCCCTCCCGGACGAATGGTCAGAAGCCATCGCTTAGACCACTACGCCACTGGGTTGGGTTGGCTTGTCGATTTCCTTGAACTACGTTGGTAAATGTCACGTACACGCTCCATCTGTTCATCAGATACACCTGTTCACCCCTGGTCTTGGTGATTTCTTGAAACGTGTTCTAAAACGCCGTTTCACAAGAGTAACAGAATTCGTTTTGCTTAATTCAAGACACAGAACTTCATCTCCGCACCATTGGCAGCCATCTCGTCTGACTGATCACGTGACAGTGAAAACGTATAATGTTTTAGTGACGTCATCTATATGATAAAATACTTACTATTGAAGGGATCTTAAGGAAACGTCCAAAAGATGTTAATTACACCACTAATAACAAAGGAGACAACTAACAACGGAAACTATCGGACCTCCAGATGACAATCGTCACGGAACGTTCTGTGGTGGACAAGCATGACACCAAAGTAACAGGTGTGAAGTACAACATTTCGTAATCGCCCGCAACCCCTAAAACATGGCTTATAAAAGTGGGACGCCCGCCTGTAATGTATGCAGCCATAAACTGTCAAAAAACATGTAAATGTGGGTGTGATGTGATTGGGTGATACTGCGCATGCCTGGAAGGTGTCCTGTATTGTGTACGTCAGTGACTGTTGAATGTGAGTAGTGTGAGACAGCGCACGGGCCTGTTCGTACGCATACAAATACTGTGTTGTGTGTTTTAGCAAAATGGCTTGCAACCCTCGTGCTGTAGTACAGATACTGGTGAACGAGGTGACGCAGAAATACCAAGCGGACGACACGGCTCCAACGTACATCGACAGGCGAATTGCAAGGCAGCTGTATAGCATTTTGAAGCAACATGTCATAGGAGGCTCTGACATGTTTAAAGGACAGACATTGTGGCGCGATTGTGATGAAACGTCGGATACGTTATCTGAACATAGTGATACTCCGGGTACTCCAGTACACAACGTGCCAAGCAGTTCGAGTTCCTATGAACCATCACGCCCCAAAGTGAAACGGAAAAGCATTCACGAACAGTTTTCCGGAAAAACTATGCAGAATGTCTATGACAATGTGAAGGTCGCAAAGATAACCGTTGCAGCAACTGCCCGTAAATACAAGACATCACCAGAAAAAGTGCGGCAAATAGTAACGGCTGTTGAGAGTGGTGGTACGATGGAATGCAAAACTGCACGCATTCGCCGGCATATGTACACCAATTTCCAAAATGCGCGTAATATGCGACTCTCAATTCACTACTGGTATTTAAAGACGTGGGCGAAGGAAGCTGATGACGCAATGGGCATCCGCAAATTTAAAGCCAGCACATACTGTATTTCCTGAACAAATTCGAACCCCGCTGTAAAATCTCATCACGGAAGATCACGAGGTTCCTTGCCAGGCGGGATATTACCTTTGACACGGCTGTAAGGAACAGCGCATTGTAGTTTACACGAGATTTTACGAACTACATTACTGCCAATGTAATTGATGCCAACATGGTGTTCAATACAGACCAAATTCGATTTGAACATGAACTCACGTCAAACAGAACGCTGTCGCTAATTGAGGGCAAGACAACTAAAGTGCTGTGCAATCCGTTGAATTGACTACCCACTCCTATACCATTCAGGTGCTTATGTCCATGTCAGTAAACCGTGCAAAGAAACTGTACATCTGCTTTCAGGAAGCGGGTGGTAAGTCTGGCAAGCGTGTTTCCGAAACAGTACGACGTAACCAACCTCCAATTATAGAATGTGACTGAAGCACCAGTGGTAAGATGTCCATAGCTCTCGTTCTGTCCTGGGTGCGTAAGGTACTGGAACCAGAGCTAACAGGACCTTCCCTTCTCTTACTGGATTCGTGGTCTGGTCAAACCGACACGAGTTTGCCATCCAAAGCCTTCGGTGAGAGGGGCGTCAATTTTCACACAAAAATCATACCACCGAAAGCCATCGAATACTGCCAGCCTCTTGATGTATATTTATTTCGACAATACAAACTGTTTGTACGACGCATGGAAGAGTACATACGTTCTGCTGAAGTGCATGGCGTCAACCTGCATGACAGAATCTTCATTTATGTTCAAGTTGCATTCATTTTTATACAGCCAGTTGTGTGCACCACAGTACCGACCTATGCTTTGCTATGCGTGAAAGGCGTCTGGATACTTGCCACACGAAACGCCTCTTCCGTTCCGTACTGTGTTGGACATTAATTTTGCTGTGCATGACATGTGCAACGCTCCTGACTGTGATTCCAGTTCCGTCATTATCTGCTCGTGGTGCGAAATTCACCTTTGCTTGCAGCAGTGCTTTCTCTCAACACATTACCATGACGTGCGTGAGGTATGTATATGACATTTGCAACTTAATGGTGTTGTACGTGGTCTCTCCCGACATTTAGGTGCCTCATATCTAACAGGTAAATGTTATTTCCCACTTTGTGGCTGCGTCCCACTTTTATAAGCCATGTTCTAGGGGCTGCGGGCGATTGCGAAATGCCGTACTTCACACCTGTTACTTTGGTGTCATGCTTGTCCACCACAGATCGTTCCGTGACGATTGTCGTCTGGAGGTCCGATAGTTTCCTTGTAAGTCATACAAATCCGTGAGTTCATGT
This sequence comes from Macrothele yani, assembly GCA_039090855.1. NCBI lineage: Eukaryota > Metazoa > Arthropoda > Arachnida > Araneae > Macrothelidae > Macrothele > Macrothele yani. The sequence continues at coordinate 74,809,166 of CM077007.1, read as the reverse complement.
ACAGCGAAAAATAGTTTAATTATGCCAAGATTGCGCTATCCAACGGGAGGTTTTATCAAGGCGAATTTACACTTCAATAACCATCCATTTGGAGTTTAAAATCCGATATAAGCACGAGCATTAAAAATACACCGTCGAGTCACATTATTGTGACAACCAGCAAATATCCAGAGTAACCGCCGTGTGCAGCGCGGTCAGCAGCTAGACGGGCTGGGAGTGACTCAATAAGGTGCTGGAAGGTGTTCACAGGTATGTGGAGCCATGATGACTGGAGTGGATCTTACAGCTGCTGGAGGGTGCGTGGTAGAGGATCCATAGAGCGAGCAACACGATCGAGGTGGTTCCATAGATGCTCAATTGGGTTTAAATCTGGGGTATTAGGGGGCCGGGGAAGAACTTTGAAGTCTTCATCGTGCTCTTCCAACCGCTCTCGGACATTTCAAACTGTATGACACGTCGCATTGTCGTACTGGAAGATCCCATCCGCCCCAGGGAAGACAACCAGCTTGTATGGGTATACGTGGTCTGCAAGGGTGAATTCATGACGAATTTGGTCCATAGTGCCTTCCACAGGTATGAGTGGACCCAGAGAATTCCACAAAAATACTCTCCAGGCCATAACGCTGCCCCCACCAACTTGTGTTCTTCCAGAAATGGTTGAAGAGTGTTTGTTCTCCGATGTTTCTCGCCTTATACGCCAACGTCCATCCGTTCGATGAAGCAGAAAACGTGACTCATCGGAGAAGGCAATTCTTTGTCAATCAGCGGAGGTCCAATTTCGATACCGCTCTACAAATGTAAGCCTTTTCTGCCAATGCACCTTCGTTAGCATAGATGCAGTGACCGATCTGTCTGCATCGGAGCACCATATGCAGCAGGGTTCTCTGAAATTTCGTTTTAGACACATTTCTGGTAGCCCCCTGGTTTATTCGGCCAGTGAGTTTCTCCCCTGTAGCGTGTCGATCGGCCCTCATGCACTTTTGAAGCCGACGTTAACCACTCATATCAATGGCACGGGGTGCTCCGCTGTTTTTAAGTCGCTTATTCGCAATGGTGCCATTTCTCCAATCACGATACACTTTAACCACAGCAGCACACGAATAGTTCACAAACTGCGCTGTTTCAGAAATACTGACACCCTTGGCCCGAAAGCCGATGATCATTCCTTTTTGCAAATCTGATAAATCGCTTCTTTTATCCATGACAGCAACGAATGATATGTTTTCGGAATGCCTATAGCACACTTTATATACCCTTCAAGACAGCTCACGACACGCGCCTTCTTTGATTGGCCACACGCTGTTGACGTCAAAAGTAAGAAGTGGTCATATTAATGTGACTTGACTGTGTATAATACGAAAATGCGACGCATTACAAACACGTGAACTGGCATTAACCATTGCATGTGTCCAATGATCACGGAATGCACGAGTAACGTACGAGATGTCAAGTTATATTTTATGCTGGTCTCAATCTCAGAGCTTGCGGAAAATGGAAGTCTACGGTGATGGCAGTTGAATGGATATCCCATCATTGCATAGATCACTTCTTATGAGAATCTCAATGACTCCCCGATCATAGTTCTATTACAAGTTGTAGATGGGGCCACCAGTTTCCTTTCATATGGGAAATGCAGCGTTGTGCATTACCTCCTTCGTTAAAGTAGTCGCTCATCTTCCTTCCCTTGCGTCTCTCGTATGCTCCTTATGTAACACACATGAAGTTATTTTCGTTGTTCTGACGTAGAACTTCATAACGGAATCCCGGAATTTTAATGGAATCACATATACCCCTGCAATATAGTCTTCGTCAGTTTTCTTGTTATAAGTTGTTGAAATGTTACCAATAGTTTCATTTTTTTATTTTTTGGTGGCTTCAATGCTACTTCAATTCCATGCTTCCTTAGTAAATTTTGAACCTAGAATGAGAATTGGGAAATATACGAAATGCTGCCTGCAAATTTAATGCTTGTTGCCTTTGTGTTGTCCTTTAATATTCTTATTTTCGCTTTCTGGAATATGTCGCGAAGTACACATTTTTTAAAACCTGCTAAAACTCCTTCCTTTATTTTGTTGGCAATTTCCTGTTTCTTTAAGTTATCAGATGAGCTATTGTTAGAGCCATCCGCATCCACAATGTGAAGACAGAAGTTTTGTGAGACCTTGGGCGGAATCATGTTGGGTATAGCTGTGGGTTTATACGTAGTATACTTGAATATCCAATGAAAGGTTAACATTTCTGGACAATAAGACATCCAGGAAAGGCAACTTTCCATTTTCCTCTATTTCCATAGTGAATGTGATATTGCGGTGTGAACTGTTGATAGTGTTAAAAAATTATTAAGTTCATGTTTCCCATGTGTCCAAACAAAGAAATGTGTAAACGTACCTGAGCCAAACCTTGGGTTTATTCATCGTATTATTAATAATTGTTGTTTCTAACGGCCGAAATTCCGCTTCCGCTAGGATACTTGAAAGAGGTGACCCCATCGGGCCTCCTTTCAATTGTTTCTATACCATATTTTGGAACATATGATAGTTGTGCTGGGTTACCAAATTTAAAACTGCTCGTATTTTCTTCACTACGTCATCTGGGTATAACCCTGATTTGCTTTTTGCTGCTTCCAGCTTGCTAGCTGTTCCTCCTACAGGAATAGAGGGGAAAAGCGAAATAATGTCAAAAATTCCTATAATATCCGTGTCGTTAATTTGAATTGTTTTGATTTTGTTAAAAAAGAAATTTGAACTGTTTTGTTTTTGTTGACTTCAAAGCATACGGTGAAACTGAGATGATAGTTGACATGAATTTAGTTAAAGCTTTTTCTAAAATATAAGTTGGAGATCGAAGGTATCCCTATGATGCTCAAAGAATCTTAGAGAGTACCCCTGGTTTATGGTGTTTTAGACATCCAAAAGATGGTGTATGCACCTTTTGGATGTCTAAAACACCACAAACCAGGCCACAACTTAGGACCGATTGTATCCAAGAACAAGTCTTAAACTAATATTTTAGAAAAACTTTCCCTAAATTCATGTCAACTTTCATCACAGTATCAAGGCATGTTTTGAAGTCAATCCAAGAATTTGTCAACAAAATCAAAGCAATTCAAATTAACGACACATTATGGGAAGTTCTGACATTGTTTTCTTTTTCCCTCTATCCATGTAGAAGAAGAAGCTAGCAATCTGGACGCAACAATAAGTAGCTCAGGAGCATACCCAGACGACGTAGTGAAGAAAATTCGAGCAGCTTTAAATTTGGTAGCCCAGCATAACTATTATATGTTCCAAAAGAAGGTATATTAACAAATGAAAGGAGACCCGATGGGGTCACCTCTTTCAAGTATCCTACCGGAAGCGCTATTGAGCCGTTAGAAACAACAATTATTAATAATTCGATGAATAGACCCAAGATTTGGCTCAGGTATGTTGACGACATTTCTTTTGTTCAATACATGAGAGACATGAACTTAATAATTTTTGTAATACTATTAATAGTTCACACCGCAATATCCCCTTCACTATGAAAATAGAGGAAAATGGTAAGTTGCCTTTCCTGGATGTCTTATTGTCCAGAAATTTTAACCATTCATTGGGTATTCAAGTATACTATAAACCTACAGCTATACCCAACATCATTCCGCCCATCTCCTCATGCCCAAGGTCCTACAAAACTTCTGTTTTCACATTATGGATGCAGAGGGATATAACAATATGCTCATGTGATCATTTAAAGTAACAGGAAATCACCAACAAAATAAAGGAAGGATTTTTAGCAGGTTTTAAGAAACGTGTACCTCGCGACATATTCCAAAAAATGAAAAGAAACCTACTAAAGGACAACACAAAGGAAACAAGCATTAAATTTGCAGGCAGCATTTCGTATATTGCCCAATTCTCATTCTACGTCCAAATTTATTGAGGAAGCATGGAATTGAAGTCGCATTGAAGCCACCAAAAAACAAAAACAATTATTGATAAGACTTCAACAACAAATAACAAGAAAACAGACGTAGACTATATTGCAGGGGTACATGTGATTCCATTAAAATTCCCGGATTCCACTATGAAGTCCTACGTCGGAACAACGGAATAGAACATCATGTGTATTACATAAGGAGCATACGAGAGACGCAAGGGAAGGAAGATGAGCGACTACTTTAGCGAAGGAGGAAATTTACAACGGAGAAATACCGGTACAAAATGAAAGGAAATTGGTGGCCCCGTTCACAACTTATAAGAAAACTATGATCAGGGAGTCTATTAAGATTATCACAAGATGTGATGTATGTAATGACGGGGTATCTATTCAACTGCCATCACCGTAGACCTCCATTTTCAGCCGGCTCTGAGATTGAGACTAACATAAAATATAACTAAATACTCGTATGTTATATTATGTGAGCATTGGACTCCTGCTATGGTTAATGCCAGTTCATGTGTTTGTAATGTTACATTTATGTTTACTACTCGTGCTATTATCTGATTTTAAACTCTAACGGATCGTTATTCTAGTGTAAGTTCACCTTGATAAGTCGTTGGAAAGCGAAAGCTTGACATGATTAAAATATGTTTTGCTATACACCAACTCATTGATTTGTATGACATTGTTGTCTTCTTCATTACCATCGGTGATGGAACGGTGCATCATGAGGGTCAATATGTCACATAGTTCTGCTTATGCTGAAACTGTCTATTTCATTTGTGGTAGCAGTGTATTTATGAGAAGAAATACTTGTTCGGCTGAGAAGCAACTGCGCTGTCGGTGCGAAATTTTGACTAACTTCTGGCAAAAAGCTTTTATGATATACAAGAGGTTACAATACATTTTGTTTTCGTCATGTTTTAAGAAACAATGTGTGTTCATTGAGATTTTAATCTGAGAGTATCTCTCTGGTTTTAGCTTTTAATTTCTGCTTCCTTTTAGAGAGTTTATTTCTAGATGACGTAGAAACAGAAAGGTTTTATTTTATTTCGTTCATTCTCTTATAAACAAACTATGTTCTTTAATTCCGCTTTTTGCGAATAATTGATTATTTGCTTTGTAAATTAGTGATAATGTGCATTACAGGTTCATGCCGTAGTTCTGAGTTTTTTATCGTATCAAATATTTCCACTAGATCATAAAGAGGGTAACAGTTGATTCTTTGCGTGCGTAGCAAATTTTGAAAACTTAGAGTAGTCCGTGACAGGACACTCTTCGTGCCTGTTTGTCTAAGTGCTGGTATTGACTTATTTAAGAAGTTCAACTTTGGTTTGCTCTTAAAGAGGTTTAAGTTTCATGGGTTACGCGTTCTTGGATTTTCTGCGTATGTGATCAAATTTGTTTCGCATATCCCAAAATGTTTGTATCAGGTAAAACATGCAGCTGTTGCAATAAAGTCGCTCTCCACTTTCCAAGTCGTTCACGAGGACAACAAACTTATTAGAAGAAAAACAAAACAAAAAATATATGAATCCCAATGGTATAAAATGTCTGCCTTCTTGGAAGAACTCTTGAAGTAATTGAGCTTGTGGGACTGCTCCAGCGGTCCCACAAGCTCAACTACACAAGCTCAATAACACTTGTGGAATTATTTGGATCGACAGGTTCGATGTGCCGACCAACAACCACGTCATCACCGGGAAGTCCGTGCTCTGCTGTAGTCGGAATGGGCAGGAGTTCCTCGGGTAGCCTTCTAGGGCCTCATTGCGTCCATGCCACTCAGTCTCGCCGCTGTCATCTGGGAAGAGCGGTTATTCCCATTATTACATAGTGGTCATATTATTCTGATACGGCTGCGTACAACTGACTCAATCACTTGATCAAAATCTATTATTTTCTTGACAGAAAATATGCACTCCACAGAAATGATTAATACATAAAAAAATCTACTCCAAACTTCTTTTTCACAAATCAAAACCCAGCTTTCTGATTCCTAAAGACAAACCTTATTCAGTTCCATGACCGGAAACCTATAGTGCCCTACATTGTATTATTTCACATTGGAATTCTTTGAGAACAGAATGCACTGGGGAACATTTTTTTTATTTTCTGTGGCATGTGATTTTTCAACTGATTCTAAGTATATTTTCAACGCTGATTTCAAATCTGAAATCGGTTTTCCTCTGCATGCTGTAGTTTTCATGCAATTTGAAACTTGTGATTTTCGCAAAAAAGGACACCCATTGCTATTTACATTAGGGGTAGCTTGAGAACTAGGCTTACATCTACCCTAACCTTAGACTAATTAGGCTAATTTTTTTACAAACATCAGTATTTTTTATATTTATTGTTAATTTTGAATTCCAGAGATTTATCTGATTTACACAAAAATAACATCTGTTTTTCTTTGTGTAAATAATCCTGATGCACTCCGTTATGTATGTGACTGATACACACTTCTTCATCAAAGGCGCAATATAACTTCGTTTGTGATGCGTGCCTATAAAGCCTGTTTTGAAGTTCTCCTTGGCGACCAAGATAAGAAATGGGCTCCTCATATTGTGTGTCATAATTGTGAGGAAAATCTTCGCGACTGGACAAAAGGAAAACGAAACTGTCTGCCATTTGGAGTTCCCATGGTTTGGCGAGAACCAAAGGACCACATAACTGACTGCTATTTTTGCCTGGTCAACACGAAGGGTGTCGGCAAGAAAAGCCGGCATAAGATCTCCTATCCTCAGCAATTTTACCTGCTCCGCACTATGAGAAACTACCGGTTCCCATTTTTAATGATTTTGCGAATATGAAAGCAGCGAACATGATCAGGAAGAGCACGAGGGTTGTGATAACGAGCTTCAAGAAATGTTTTCCGAATCCGAAGACTCTTCATTTCATACCAAACAGTCATCAGCCCCTCAGTAGTTTAGCCAACCAGAATTGAATGACTTAGTGCTTGATTTTGGGCTCTCCAAGAAAGCAGCTGAGGTATTGGCCTCCAGGCTGCAAGAAAAAGACCTACTTTACCGCTTTGCAAAAGTTTCTTATTTCCGAAAGCGGGACTAGATTTTTGCTGAATTTTTTCAGAAGACAAGCAGTTTGTTTACTGCCACGTTATCCAGGTCTTCTCAGGAAATTAGGTGTTACTTCGTGTAGTCCAACAGAATGGCGATTATTTCTGGACAGCTCAAAGCGCAACCTCAAGTGTGTTCTCTTGCGCAATGGCAATGTTTCTGGAGCGGTTTCAAATGGTCACTCAATGCATTTGCGAGAAGAACATAATGACATAAAAATGGTCATTGACTTACTCAAATATCACGAGCACAACTGGATCACTTGTGTGTACCTGAAAATGGTCAACTGCCTCCTTGGTCAACGGAAAGGCTTCAGGAAGTTGCCATGCTATCTCTGCATATGTTGGTTATTTCTAAATAAATAAAATCTATAATTGCCTTTTAGCTAAAGCAGTACGCAACTCACCAGCTGTACGAAGATCCGCCTTTCAATTCAGCAGAGGACAAATAGATGCTACTAATCATCAAAATAAACTATTCATTTAAAACCTTGAATGAAAAAATATATTAAACTACATCTCCACACAAATATAAATAACTTACTATATTAACACGCACACACTCTATATCGCCGACATAGTTGTTTTTCGGTCAAAAACTAAACTGCAAAAATTACTTGCTGACGTCAGCAAAACGGGTATCCAAGCAACGCTCGCTACAGCAAACAAATAAAACAGTTAGCGCAGCACCACCTGCAATTTTGTTAAACACGCGCTGAAGCTTCTAGTTCAAATGTCGTGGAACTCCGACATAGTTCTTATAAGAATTTCTAACAACATGAGGGTCAGCCGAGCTCGAGAGTAACACTGGACCCAGAAGGTGTGGCCCATCCGTGAAATTCTAGAAGCAGGCATGCCAAACATTGTGAATGATAGCCAGCCGAGAGATTATTTTCCCACCACTTCATATCCAGCTCGGCTTGATGAAACAGTTCGTGAAGGCATTAAGTACTGATGGTGAATGTTTTCAACGTATAGTTTCTGCTTTTCCTGCTGTCTTTCGAGAAGACCAAAGCAGGTGTGTTCGATTCACCTCAAATTAGCGTGCCCTTGTACGTGATGAGGAATTTGTCAGGAAGATGAATGACAAAGAGAAGGCAGCATGGCTGTCTTTCGTGGCAGTTATACAAAACTTTCTTGGTAACAAAAAGGCAGAGAGCTATGAAGTTCTCGTTACTAAAATTCTGTTGGCTTTTCGCGATCTTGGGTGCAACATGAGTGTCAAGCTCCATTTTCTTAATAGTCACCTTGTTCAATTCCCCAAGAACGTTGGTGCTGTTAGTGATGAACAGGAAGAGCGCTTCCATCAAGACCTTATGACGATGGAACAGCGCTATCAAGGGCGATGGGACAAAAATATGTGGCAGACTACTGCTGCAGCATCAAACGAGATTGCCCTGAGAAAGTCAACAAACACCACATCAACAAGCGCAAATTCTTGCCTGAATAAGACATATTTAAACTTTGCATCCCATCCTTATCAGTTGTTGTGAATCACCTATCATCTTTATGTCAAAATATATGTTAATTTAAAGTAAAAAGCATTAGTGAATACTCATATTTGACTATAATGGATAAATGTTTCAGATTTAACAAGTGCCGATACATATTTTAGTCCACACAAGTGATTTTTTTGCATTTTTTCAAACTTTAATGCACACTGTGATGCTCCTACACATTTTTTTGTGAATTCATAAAGAATGTATTTGCCAAGACGGTTGTTTAAGCCTAATTTTAAGACTGTGTGACCATACATTCCTCAGATAGATCATGTCATCATGAGAGAGGCGTAAAAATTTCGTGAAAAAGGAAAACATTGAAATTTCAAAAAAATCTAGGGCTTACAGCGAAAACTAATTTCAACTTCCGCTTTAAACTAATTTCATATTTGAATTGAGTAAACTCAAATTCGGTAAGAACAAGTGCTAGTATCAATGCAACAAAAACTTTGTTCCCCAGGGTAATCAATACTTTACAAGCATAAACACCAACATATCATTACTCACGTGACGTGAATTAACTTTTCAGCAACTTGAAATCCACCTTTTCGTGACAAAGATGCACTACAATCACAAATCACTATAACGATTTCTATACACAACACGGAAACCTGTAGAATCTAACGATCACAATTTCACTTGAAACACGGCACAAATTTGGCATCAAAGTACTGGCATACTCACCGCACTAATGTAAAACGTTTTTAATTTAAAAACACAGCACAGGTTATGCGCTTTCATCTTCAAAATGGCGCTGACGCACCTCGACGACCACAGATTTAAAAACACAGCACAGATTGTGCACTTTCCTCTTCAAAATGGCGCTAGCGTACCTTGACGACTTGAACATGTAGCTGATTAGCTGAGAACTCGAACTCTCAAATTCTTGCCTTTTTAAATTCTATCGACTGAACCACACAACATGTAGCATTTACTCTTTTCCATGGGACGCTGATGATCAAACTTTTACTACTGCACAGGACATGCACTTGGTTGCATTCGTCTTCCTAGTCCACCATCGAAGCTAGAGTCGCCGTGTTGACTCACTTCAGACACGATGTCGTTATCTCAAAAGAAAACGCTTTTGTAGCTCAAATATCTCGCCGGCGCCACCATTTAATTAAGTTTGTAACATCACAGACAAGCTGGGTCTAGATCTAAAGTAATTTATTTACATTTCATTCTTACAATCGCTTTAACAATTCATTGTAGAACATCCGCTCGCATCACAACGACCATCTACCACTCGTCTCCTCTCCAGACAGCGCGCAGGCGCATCCCAATCCAAGCCGCGATTCAAGGTCGTCTCCCTCTCTCTCTCTCTCTCTCTCTCTCGGCGCTCCAACGACAGTTCAAGGTATCAGTCCGCGCATTAAAATCCAAGTTGTTACAGGGGATATGAAGTACCATCGCCACGGTTGAAGTAACTCACTTATTATGGGCTTCATTGGACGCAAAGGAGATTAACTTCAAAAATCAAGGGAATAAACGCTGAAGGCACGCTAGAATCATATCAGAAATGCAGCATTCTTGAAAAAATTTCGTCGTAAGATGAGAATGAACTCAGCAAGTGCTTGGCACATCATAGGGTCGGCCTGGGCACGTTGGAGGGCGGTGCACCAACTATCTAGAGGATGCCAGACTCCTCTCAAACCAACCAACCCAGACCCACCCATTTTGGCCTTAGCCACACTGCCGCACCCATGGAAGCGGCCTAAAGCTCCCCTTCCTCTGAGACGCTTTTTTAAAAATAAACAGAATTGAGTGAAATCCATTGTTTCCATGCATATAATTTGCAAGTACATTACAAATAAATCTTCAGGTACAAAACACAAATGATGCGCGATGATGACTGAGAAAGACACAAAGATGACTGACAGAATACCACTGCTAGATTATGGCCCTCATTTTAAAAAGCAAGACACCGCCTCACTTCAGAGCTGCCTTCAAACAACCTGTGTATGATAACTTCGCTATCGATTGAGTTTAGAACATCCTTCTCAGTGGCCATCATGACAAAAGCTTCTAAATGTTCATAAGTTAATAGTGTCTGAAGACGAGTTTGAATTATTTTAAGTTTCGAAAACATTCTCTCGCATGAGACGTGAGTAAGAGGTATTGTAAGCAGGTGTTTGTAAACTTTAAATAATTGCGTATATTGGAGAGAGTACATATTATACTCTATGAACACTTTAAAAACGCACTTAATACAAGAGACTCCTTCACATCAGTACATTTAACAGATTCGTCCCCCTCCTATTCTGCGCCATCATCATCGTCATCATGAATCTTACTCAAACTGTTTTCTAACTCATAAATCCCAGCGTAATCTTGAACAGTATATCGATTGCTAATCTGAGGCCACATCCTTGCAAATGAGAGTAATTCTTCTTTTAGCTTCTCCTTATCAACTGAAGGAAAAATTTCACAGATTCTGTCTAACGCATTCAGTGGTAGTAATTCGTACTCGGCAAACCGTTTGGGATCAAACCATGAAAGATCCAAGTACAAGGACTTACGGTGGATAAATCTGTTATCCATTGTTTGAATTATCTTGTCTAGTACATAATAGAACACTGAAATGTGAAAAGTATCTTCAGAAGTTGAAGCAATATTTTCATGTCTTGCAGCCTCTTCTGGCATTTTTTTTTATAGTTTTTACTCTTTTCTTCTTTAGTTCAGTTTCTGTCACGATGTTTTCAAGAAAGCTATCAATCTCGGTCCTTTCATCTGGCATACTAGACATTTTTGTTACAAATATATTTGCAGCATTCAAAGTGGTGGCAAACTGTTCTCGAACACATTTTAACTTTGACGAAGAACATTCTATTAACCTTCATGCTTGAACATAATCAAGGTTCTTTGTCTGTAACTAATCTGATACAGGAGTTTGTGACGTGCCTGCCCCGCAGAGATAAAGGCAGATAGCAGATAAAGGCAGATAGCAGCGAGAAGATACGTCTGCGTAGCTCAGTTGGCAGAGCGACTTATTCCGGATTAAGGGGACTTGGGTTCGATGCCCGGCGTGGACAAAAATGACGGAGAAATTTACTTCGTTTTATTGGCGCCCGAACTTCAAGAATGACTTGGCCGTAAAAGTTTTCGCAATGATGTGATATTCTTTCCACACCGCGAGACAGGAAAAATAAGAGAACCTTTTCTTCAGCGCTTCGAAAAATAAATATGTGTGATGTTACGTTCCACACACCAAATTGACTGGGATTTCTCAAATGTACGTTCTTCAGCAGATGACTGCCTACAGCAATACATGGTCCCGGCTGATTCGTGGGCCATGCCTCCGGCCGTCTTTCGGGGGTAGGGGGAGACGTGATGTGCCTGCACCACAGGATGCGCATGAGATAAAGGCAGATAGCAGCGAGAACGTACGTATGCGTAGTTCAGTTGGTAGAGCGACTTATTCCGGAATAAAGGGACTCGGGTTCGATGCCCGGCGTGGACAAGAATGAAGGAGAAATTTACTTCGTTATATGTTATTATTTTGAAAATCTGGAGAAACATCATCACTACCAAAATTGTTTCAAATGATAAAAACTTCTCTAAAATGGCCAATGCATCATTTCTGACTTTGGGATTAAAGTCTTCAGAATTAGAAATTTTGAACAATACGACAACTAATTCTAAATACACAACTTTAGGTAGTTTGAATTGAGTTTCGGATAGTTGAACTTCAACCCAGTCATCAATCCTTCCAAAGATTTTTACTGTGGCGTCATTTCTGCTTCGCCGTCTTGTAATTCCAATAGCGTCTAAGTTAAAATAGAGCTTTTGTTCCAGAAACAGTTGCAGTCGTTTTAAGGATTCCTTCAAAAACACTTCTGCCTCTTGAAGTAAATTAAAGAAAGATATAGTACTTGAAAGGCACTGGGGAGTATCAGATAGTACTAATAAGTTAAGCACATGAGCGTAATACCAAGTATGAATATGATTAGGAACTTCTGCTGATAGCTTAGCTGCTATTCCATTGTATTTCCCACTCATGTTTGCGGCACTATCAAGGGAATTCCCCACACAGTGCTCTTTAGGAATTTGAAGTTCACCCAACACATCTTTTAAGGTATTGAATAAATCCTGTCTAGATGTTGAAAAAACACATTTCAATGCAAGGAGTCTTTCAACAACTCCGTGATCTATAACGTACCGAAATATAAATGCACATTGGTTATCTCTACTGTAGCGTCCATCATAACTGAAAACTTAACAGCCTTCCTCATTTTCTCAGCAACGTATGTCTTTTCATTGCACCTAAGATAATGTTGATAATTTTTATTACAGTATTCTTACCCAAGAATGTCACCAAAGTGCCTCTTCCTATTGCTTTCTCATTTTCTTTCTTTTCTCTTGCTGAGCATGAATACTTACACTTTGTTCAATAACGTTGTTGGGGTGTTTTTCAAGTGTCGGAACATATTTCTTTAATAAACGAATTAAGAAAATTTCCGTGATTTATATTTTCATTTACAAGTGTGTATGTCGATCCTAGAGAGCCTTGGTAAGGAAGCCCTTGTTTGCCTATTAACGTAATCACATCTACTACTATTTCAATTATCCGTCTCCTTCCTTGTACTTGATGTTTTCTTTTCTCAAGCTGGTTATTTTACAATAAATCGTGAACAGTTTTCTGGCGTTTAGCTGCTATAAATGACTATGCGGATTCCATGTGGCGTTTGGATGTTTCGTGTTGCTCTACTCTTTGGTGAACATGTTTCCAGTCGTTGAAGCCTGAGCAGAAAACTGATTTGCTATCGCTAAACGCGATACACACACAAAAAAAAAAAAAAAAAAAAAAAATACTGCTGGGTTTTCTCGTTAAAAGTCAACCACTGTCTTTTGAAAATCTGTTAGTCACTTGTAAAACTCGTCCTTCACACTGCAAAAAATGAAGAAAAATAAAGACTATACGTATAAGCTTTGTCAACAGCAGTATCGTTTTCATTGTACAAGAGCGAAAAGGATTTTACGATGGATTTATGTAGTGCTATGGTGCGTAGCAAGATTCCATTAGATTAGTGAACCAACGAAAACTTTAATAACATTTTGAAGAAAAGCTGTGTAAATCAAAATGTGCCAGATGAATCCACTGTCAGGAAAACTTACCTTGATATTACTTTCAGTTAGGTTATTAACGAAATTCAACAAAGATATCGGACACTACATTTGGATGTGAGCCATCATCGGCGTATGTCAAACAACAAACAATGGTGGTCGTTATATATATTGCACACTTAATTTGCAAGAAACTTGACTCAGAATTATCTTGCCCATATTTGCTGACCCGCAGAGCTCTCGAAAAAGTTGATCATTCGATAACAGCTAACTTTATGATTCCTTGCGGTTTCATAGCCACTGAGTAATTCATCTTACGAAAATGTTTTAATTTGATTAGTGATTCTGCTTCTTAAACAGTAAAAGTGGCGGTCGCTTTAAAAGTATTTTATCTCAACATGTTGCAAGTAGCTTGCATAGCACATGAATTGTATCGAGTTGCAGGACAGATCCGGGTAATTTTCACTCCCTTTAACAAATTTATCTCGTGTGTGAGAAATTCTTAAAAGCTCCAATGTAGACCAAAATTTATAGCGAAATACATCCCATATTCCTCTCCCACCGCAGCCCAATTTGATTACGTGGGGGACACGGATAAATGCTGCTTTGTTTTTTATACGCCTAATTTGGATCAGTCAGTAACGTAAACTCGTTTGACCGTGCAGAGTCCTCGGCCAGCTTTTCTGCTAAGGAGATGTTTCTGACAACTCGCTTCAGAAAAATTCTATCAATGATAGATATACACTTTTTCTGGCTACCAATGAGCATTACAAAGCTGGAAAATCGAGGTATTTTATTAAGTGATGCAATAGAAGAAATGAATTTTTTTTTATTGAAGGTTTAACGACCACCGTGAGCAACTCAATGGGCTATAAACACTCGCCCGTCCCTAGTTTAGGGTCACTGATTCCCGGGAAGGGAGAGAACCAGTGCCGTAAGACAAACACAACATCCATGCCTCACCGGGATTAGAACCCAGACCCCGTTCGGACGAATGATCAGCGACCATCGCTTAGACCACTGCGGATGGAAAATTCAAAATGCTATTTTCATCGTTCCAGGTGAAATTGTAGGAAAAAATGAAAAGGAACTGAAAGCTGTTTTAAATAAAAATTCTGGTTTTCAAGAAATAAGAAAGTTAATGATCGAATAAACGGTGGTGGGTATAGGAATTTCCGCAGCAAATTCCTGCAATGAAAGTAAAACACTATAAATGCTGGCCAATAACGGCTGTTGACGTTGAGAAAACATATTCTGCAATAACATTGGGCCGCCCTGGTCGCGCAGGGGTCTAAGTTCGAATCCCGTGAGGCATGGATGTTGTGTTTGTCTTATGGCACTGGCTCTCTCCCTTTCCTGGAACCAGTGACCCTAAATTATGGATGGGCGACTGCTTATAGCCCATTGCGTTCTTCACGGTGCTCGTTAAACCTACATTAATGAAAATGGTTTTAGGTGACGAACAACAAAACCTAACAGTTGAATACTGAAAAAACAGAGTGTTTATTGTATTTTAACATATTGCTACAAAAATTATTGTGTATCAAACTTTATCCTTTAAGCAGCTTTTTTTCTTTCAAATTATATCAGTTATTGCTTATTATTATTCATTATATTTAAAAGTAATTTATTAATTTGTGTGTGGTTCATCAATTTATATTCGAAAAGTCGTTTGTGAGTCCACAGCATTTATATGAAGATGAATAAGCAACACGTCCTCCCAGTGCGTCCCATACATTTTGGTTGATATCAGGGAACTGCCTAGGCCACACATTGGATAGATATCCTATTTTACATTTCAGTTGCATATTTAACGTATTTTGAGTGCATATTTACCTGGATATTTTGCGGTTTTTAGTACATATAATCCCGTCCCTAGTCGTAGTCATAATTCAGTATATTAGCCAAAAGAACTCATTTCCCGAAGGAGGTATGAGGCTAAACAACGTAAGTCCTTTGGCCATCTAACCGCTGGTGTGAAAAAGATTAGCACAGGGAATTTGAACATGAGCTTCTCATCACAGCAACGCGCGTTTCAGAAAGTCCACGTCAGCAGCAAAACGGCTACGAGAACATAACCCTGCTTGGCGCAACAATCGACGATGATCTTAGCGCAACAGTCGACGATGATTTTAGCGCAACCATCGACGATGATATTAGCGCAACCATCGACGATGATATTAGCCAAGGTAAGTAGAGTAGAGAAGGTACACCCAATGGTTGTAAACAAACCAGCTGCTGCACCCCTAACTGCGGAGACAGTGACGTCCCTTGGTTCAAATCAAATGTGTGGTGAAGCAGGAGAACTTTTACTTACGGTAAAGCAGGACTTACTGCTCACTAAATAAAACATTCAAACTTTGTATTTGAAATTGCAACAAATTAATTTATGCAGTTCTTCCGCAAGAAATAACACGAAGTGCACCTATTTAATAATGTTGTATTTAAAAACCAATTTATTAGGTGTGCAACTTCATTCTCGGCCTCTAACCGAAAGCGATCATAGAACGTCGGCAAATGCAAATACAGTAACTGTGTGCGATAATGGCTTATTCCAATGCCATCCAACAGTTTTCCAGGCAACCGTAACCGAACACAGCTGTAGTGGCAGAAGGGACAAAAGTTGACAGTGAAAGCAAAGTCGTTCGAGAAGCAACATTTGAGGCGCTGCCTCCTGTTCGCGTTTCAGCTGAAAAAAAGTGCCGTGAAAGCTCAGCAAATGATCTGTGCTGCTTTGGGTGATGCTTCTGTGTTCTACAGTACATGTAAATAGTGGTTCCAGCGGTTTAAACAGGAAATTTTCGATCTCCGTGATGCATAACGTCCGGGACAGTCACACGGATCCCTGTCGCACACAGTCAGAGCTCGCCCAGGAACTCGGAGTACCACGACAAGCCATTGCAAAGCGCCTGCGCAAGCTTGGACGGATTCACAAGGAGGGCCGTTGGGTGCCCCACCAACTCACAGCTGCGAACAAGTCTAGGCGCTACGATGTTGCTGTGCCCTTGCTCTCCAGATTCAAGAAGAATGATTTCCTCCACAAGATTTTGACCTGTGATGAGAAGTGGATCCTCTACGATCATCCTAAGCAGGGCAAATCGTGGGTTTATCCAGGTCAGATTACCACCAGTACCGCCAAACCGAATATCCATGCCAGGAAGTTGTTGCTGTGCCTATGGTGGGATCAGCACGGTGTCGTACTCTGTGAGTTTGCTCAAACCTGGTGAAACGGTCAATGCTGAGCGTTATTGTTGGCAACTCATTCGTGTGAGTGACCCAATGAAGGCAAAAAGGCCATATATCGGCAAGGGCAGAAGGTCGGTCCTGTTGCTTCAGGATAACGCGAGACCTCACATCGCGAAAACGACTTTAAACACGATAACCAACCTGGGATGGGAGATTTTGTCCCACACGGCGTATTCTCCAGACTTCGCCCTGTCGGATTATCACCTTTTTCGCTCCCTGCAACATCATCTGAGTGATACGCACTTTACTTCTGTCGAAGAGGTCCACACAAGTATTGATGACTTTATCAACTCGAAACTGCCCTCTTTTTTCCGCAGTGGCATTCGGCAGCTCCCTGACCTATGGCCCAAATGTATCCTACACGACGGGGATTATTTCCCTGATTAGGTACGTATTTGATTTGCTATAATTTGCTGTCAACGTGTCGTGCCTGTGGCCCAGAATTAAGTTGCACACCTAATACTTGAAATTCATTTAAAAATGATTTATCGCGAATGCGATATTTCGCGGGATGAAATTGCCGTACAAAATACTTATGTAGAATACACATTAGAATTTTAAATTACTCAAGGTGTATACCCCAATATTTCGTATTAGTTTTAAACGAATAACAACTAACCTGATTATGAAGACTTCGGATTCTTTAACTAGAGCTTTGTTTCCATTGCTTTTTCTTTCTGCTCTTTCCTAGACACAGCACAAGTACCCATGAAATCACTGCGTTTTCTCTTGTAAGCCTGTTTACTATGTAAATTGTTTTAGTACTTAATCGTAAAAAAATGTTCTAGCTCTTGAGTGTGCCAAAAGAAGCTTGGAATTCAGTTCAGGAAACTTCGTAACCAATTTTTTTCGTGCAGATAACTTCGGAACAGAATGACTTTTCAGTCGTCTGATTAAAGGAATTCCTAACAGATCGCCTTTTAATTCCCGCATATAAGAATCATTGTCGAAAGGTATAGAACATATTCCTGCGTGTCACGGATTAAAAGAATCGATAGTCATTGGGAAATCTATGTAACATCATTTCTTTTGTATTGTGGTGTTCATTTCTACAAATAACTATGGCACTGTTTACCATAATTGCCACTTCTCACATAAAGATAATTGCTACTTATTGCAAGAATATTAAAAATATTCTGCACGCAACGGATAATTGAAAACGCACAGAAATTCCGCTAAAATAAGTCATCAGCTAAACAAAATAACAGACTAAACTCATCAAAGAAAGGAATACACCGTGACAGCTTGACCTCTGATCTCTGAGGAACTGAACGACCTTTGAGCCAAATTACGTCACAGCTCCTGCTCCCTCACCACTCTAGGGAAGGCTTTTAAGAGCACTGGGCTACTTTCTTCTCTATCTACGTACCTTGGATCTTAGCGCAACAATCGGCAATGATTTTGTTGAAAAATATTTGTTAAAGATTTCTGTAGAGATGTGCCCAGAAAAAGAAACAGCGTTTGATGAAATATAAGGTTTATCTAGAAGACTATTCAGGGAAACATTGGTGACAAATCAGAAAACATTCATGAGCAGTTGATTTTTTTATTCGCAATTTGAGTTCAGAACTGCTCTTTTGCATTAATGAGTACTGTGTCAATAAATTTAATTTCCCGAGCGCAGAACGTTTACGTGGGATAAACAGTGACTTTGAAATTATTCAAAATCTTACACATATGAATTATTTACATAGGGAATGTTACTAGGGTAATTACACTGGCGGAAAGTGAAAAAAGAACACCAAGAACGAATTGGCGGACTATCATGAAATTTACATATGTTAATGGGGTCGAGTGTACGTAGGTGTCATGTTAATTTCGGGACCAACCGGTGAGCGCTTACGCCACAGCACGGCATAATATGCAAATTATCGTCGGTGGTATTTAAGGAGTACGGCGAAGTGAATATAATCAGTAGTCGGCGTACGGACACGTGCGAAGACCCTGAAGAAGCTGCAATGCCTGGACATGGAAGACGTGTACGATTTCAGCAGTTATCGGACTTTGAGCGAGGTCGTCTAGTCGGACTCCGCGAGGCCGGGTGGTCGTATCGTCGTATTGCGGAGCGAATTGGACGGGAAGTATCGATGGTGGTACGATGGTGGCGTAGATGGTCCGAGGAACATTCCCACACGAGAAGACGTGGAACCGGGAGTCACAGACGGACTGATGAGCGGACCGATCGACGCATAAGAAGAGCGGCGTTGTCAAGCAGAACATCCACTGCGACTCAAATCCGAGCTGCCGTTGCACCTGAGGTGACTGTGCGAACAATCCGCAACCGTCTACTGGATGCAGGACTACGTGGACGTGTGTCTCTGGCATGTGTACCTCTGACTCCAGCCCACCGTCAGGAACGGCTGCAGTGGTGTCGCCAACGTCTGCACTGGAGAACGCAATGGCGATCTGTCGTGTTCAGCGATGAAAGCAGATTCTGCTCGGCAGCCTCCGATGGCCGTATGCGTGGTCGCAGACGCACAGGGGAGCGTCTCCACCCTTCTTACATCCGCCAGCGACACACTGGGCCTACATCTGGTCTCCTGGTGTGGGGAGCGATCAGCTATCACTCCCGTACAAAATTAGTGCTTGTACCGGGTACGTTAAACTGCACCTCCTACATCAACAACATCATTCAGCCCGTTGTTCTGCCATTTGTAAGGTCGGTCCATCATGGTGTTTTCCAGCAAGATAACGCACGCCCACACACGGCACGTGCAGCGCAACATGCACTTCCGGGTGTGAGACAACTTTCATGGCCTGCACGTTCACCGGATTTGTCCCCCATTGAGCACGTGTGGGATTTTATGGGACAACGACTTATCCGGTCTCCACGGCCAGCCACGACCATCCCCGATTTACGCGTCCAGGTTGAGGATGCTTGGAACTCAATACCCAAACTTACATCCAATATCTGTACGACAGACTCCATGCCAGAATTGCACAGTGTGACGCAGTTCATGGCGGTTCAAGCTCGTACCAACCATGTTACATGGAAATGTTATTTTTCAGTTTACCAGCAAATACAGCTGTATTTTGCCATAATGTTTTGATCACGTTATCCTCTGTATTCCGTTATAATGCTGTATAAATGTCTTTGGTATCAGACGTCTCCTTCTTGGTGTTCTTTTTTCACTTTCCGGCAGTGTATTATACATTGCTATCCAAACTTAAGGACGAACATGAAACCTGACGATTACAGAGCGTCCTAGGGCTAAAAGAGCTAATCAACATAGCACACGAGTGGTGTGACGTGTGGAAACATTCCCTGACGTCATAGGGCTAAAAACCCTAATCAAGATGGTACACGAGTGGTGTGACGTATGAAAACATTCCATGACGCGCAGTCAGTATGTAAATTTGCTGTCAGAAGGCGACAGTTGCAGAGGACGTATATACAATGAAGAGCAACTGAATTAGAGATACCTGTCTAGTAACGTGTAGCACCACCTTTCGGCCTGATGACGGCGGCGATTCGTCTCGGCATGGACTCGACAAGACACCGGAAGCGTTGGGAAGCCATACGGATCCACGACCGCTGAACAAGATCCCACAGTTTACGAAGATTTGATGGAGGGGGTCAGAGCCTCGAACATCTTTCTCGATGACATCCCAGATGTACTCGATGGGATTGAGGTCAGTTTGCCTAGCTGGCCAAGGAAGTGAGGTCACGTCGGTGGAGTGTTCATCCAACCATTCGGATACAATTCGGGAGCGATGGCACGGTGCATTGTCTTGTTGCAGGATCAAGCCCTTAGTGGGATGTTGAAGACGCACAAACGGGAGCAAATGGTCGTCCAGGATATCCCGGTAACATTGACCTGTGAGAGACGATGACACACGTACCAAGGGTCCCATTTCAGTCCACGTAAACAGTCCCCAGACGAGATTGCTACCCCCACCAGCTTGAAGATTACCCTGCCGGCAAGAAAGATCCATCGCTTCATGTGGTTTGCGCCGTACTCGTATCCTGCCATCCGCATGTACCAATGTGAATCTCGACTCATCAGTCCAGGCAACATTTTCCCACATGTCTGGTGTCCAGTGGCGATGTACCCGCGCCCATGCTAATCTTTGCACCCTGTGATGTGCGGTCAGCAGCGGTACCCTCGTGGGACGATGGCTTCTGTACCCCATAGCGAGGAGATGGTTCTGGATGGTGTGGCTGCTTACTCGTTTTTGTGTACCAGCGTTAAATTGCCGAGTGGTGATTTCTTGCACTGTGGCCCGTCTATCCGCTGTTACAAAGCGAGCTAGCCGACGATGACCCCTCTCATCCACACGCTGTTGTCCACGGCAGTTGGCCCTTGCAGGGACGGTTTTACCGGATTCGATGTACTCACGGTGCACCCGTGACACAGTGGCGCGTGAAATTCCCAGTGCCTGCACGACTTCCAAGATGGAGTGACCCATTCGTCGGGACCCCACAATTTGCCCACGATCAAATGTGCTTAGATCTTTCGTCTTACTCATACTGCGTCCAACTCTTACTGATTCCCGTCGCATCACTCCTTATATTGTCGGGTCGCTGCATACGTCATGTCGTTTCCGTTTACAAGGCCGCCCACAGCGCCACATTTGCATAACGCCAGTTGTCCATAAATCAATTGCTCTTCAGTGTATGCAAGAGGCCAAGTAGTCCCTCATGAGTTCATTCTGGTTTTCATGTGTTTCAGCGACAGACAGAGCGAAAAATTACATGTCTGAGGTATGAGACACGCTCGAGGCCATACTTGGAGAAAGCAGTACTGAGACCGATGGCGCCACAGAGTTTGGAGTAGCACATAGCATAGTGTCGGGGCTTTTGTTAGCATTCATTAGACACAGAACCAATGCTAGAGGTTGCCTGCGCCAACTGTATGACCGCTTTCTGGCCATATGGTAAAACGGATTCGAGAAGACCCTGTATGCTAGTTGGCTAATTTTTTCAAGCGAATGCAGGTGTGCACATTTCGCGCTTTAACTGTGATAATACGTCTCAATACAGCAAGACTACATGTCCGGAAACTGGTACCCTATATATTTACTATTATCAAGGGCGCGTTGTAGAATGCACAGCCTTCCATCAGTGGTGCATGTCTCACGTAGAATTGTCTTCAGATAACTAGTCCCAGGAAGTGTTCACAGATGAAAGCCGTTTTTGTCCTTCATGGGATTCCAAGACGAAATTGATCTGGAGGGAAAGTGGGACTAAGTATAATGCCAGAAACATTATCGAACGGGACAGATATGGGGATCGCGGCGTCATGTTGTGGGTCAGTATTATGGTCAATGGATGTACCGAACAGCAGGTGATGGATCAACCGGCAATCACCTGGCAGTGGTACAACAGTAATGTGATTCTTCCCCACGCTCTTCTGTTCCGTGATGCTCTGTAAGAAAATTTCATTTTTGTGGACGATAACGCCCGCCGTTACAGCACAGCAGCTGTGGATGAGTATTGGCTAGTGAGGATATCTGTCCGATGAAGTGGCCAGGACAGTTCCCTGATCTCAACCCAATCTAACATATATGAGACGCACTGGGGAGATGTGTAGGCAAAGGAATCCTCCACCGGATACCATTTCAGCACTTATTCAGGCTCTCCAGCAGGATTCGGAAAATTTAACCCAAGAGCTCCTTAACCATTTGGTACTAAGCATGGCACACCAATGCGGCGTATACATGTCCCCTACACAGCCCTGCAATCTGTTTATGAAGTGTGATGGAAGAGTGTCACTGGAGGACAGGGGAGCTTGTACTTCCTTCCTAACATTTAGTTTTGTTTCGATCTCTATTACATAGTACTCATGATTTGTGATGTTACGCGTTTCATTTTTTACTGTTACTACAGTATTACCATCGATACAGCTGTAAAAATCGGTTTCTCTGATTCTGACTAGTCAAAATGTACCTCGTCCTTTGAGGCCCCCTCATATAATAAATCACGCTTTCAATTAATAGAAGCTGATGTACAGGTGTCAACGACACGAATGGATGTATCCCAGCTGTCTAGTATTAATTGTACACGTTGGTGGAGGTGATCAAATGGTCTGGAGTCTGTTTTCAAGCGGGGCATTGGTTTCCTGAAAACCTCTGGACAAGCATTTATTCTCCAAGAGATATCTTAACATCGCTGTGTACGAGGCACTCCCGTGCATGTTCATGGTGATTAAGAGGTCTTCTTTTTACAGGACAATGCGCCATGCCATAATGCACGGATCGCCACACGAAGGTTAAAGGAGTCCAACCGTGATTTCAAAATGATTAAACGGTCTCCATGTTCTCCGGATTTCAACCCAATCTAGCATGTGTAGGGTAAGATTGAGAGAGCAGTTCGTGAAAGTGATCTTCTTCCGGCGAATATTCAACAATTGAGGGACAACATTACATCACTTGGCTGATCATATCTGTAAATCGATATCAGGACTTCGTTGAATCCATACCACATCGAATCAAGGCTGTTTGGGAGGCCAAGGGTAGCTCAATAAGGTATTATATGATGTATCCTTAATAATTAGCTACTTAAATATATGTGTGTGAACACTCTTTGTTTTGAAACTAAGGAAAGCACCATTACATTCCTTTTTTTTTTCAGTTTAGTTTGGGGGTTTAACGACCACAGTAAGCAACTCGCTGTAATATAGTGACTGCTATAAGCAATCACCCGTTCCTAATTTAGGGCCCCTGACTCCAGAGAAGGAAGATAGCCAGTGCAGTAAGACATGCACATCACACATGCATCACCTGGAATTCGAACCTGGGCAAATGTTGGCCGAATGATTAGAAGCCCCTAGGCTACCGGAGAAATTCACCCTCAAGTTCTAGTTTGAGGAGAATTCTCAGAGCAGCAGCTAAAAATATTGCGTCGGACGTAAGCTGAGTGGTAAGAGAAGAACGGTGAAACATCTTATTCTGAGAAAATGAATGTTTTTGTCATTTCGTTTGTTATTTGTTTGTTTTTTCGCATTCAATCGGTTAAAAATTGTTGTTGGTTGTGTTATATTAAATTTAATATTTAACTTTCGCTGTGAAATTTAAAACAATCTTTGGTATGAAATTTAGTCATCAGAGACTCCATAGCTTAACCCCTACAGATCCAATGAAATCATGTTTGCTGTGCGTCAGAATTTCAGTTGTACACTCGTGCTCTAAAGGTAGAAGAGATTTTATCAAAAAGAAAAAGACTGCAGTTATTAAAAATTGAAATGCAACTTCGGTAGAAAATGTGAAATGAATCAAGGTCTCGGGCTTTGCCTGTATTTTTTAATTTTTTTTATTGGAGGTTTAACGACCACCGTGAGCAACTCAACGGGCTATAAGCAGTCGCCCGTCCCTAATTTAGGGTCACTGGTTCCAGGGAAGAGAGAGAACCAGTGCGGTAAAACCAACACAACATCCATGCCTCATCGGGATTCAAACCTGGACCCCTTTTGGACGAATGATCAGAGGCCATTGCTTAGACTACTGCGCCACCTGTATTTTGTTTCGAGTGGTGTGGTGATTTACCAGCTGCCATGGTGAAGTGAACTACTTGGTTTTGAAATATTATATTATATTTAGCATTCCAAACACGATAAAAAAGTTAACATGACTAGTTCAACTTAAGTATTATACGTTGCTATGCATGTTTCCTGAGTGTTTTTTTTTAATTGGAGGTTTAACGACCACCGTGAGCAACTCAATGGGCTATAAGAAGTCGCCCCCTGTCCCTAATTTAGGGTCACTGGATCCAGGGAAGGGAGAGTGTCAGTGCCGTAAGACAAACACAACAACCACGCCTCACTGGGATTCGAACCCGGACCCCTTTCCGGACAAATAATCAGAGACTATCGCTTAAACCACTGCGTCACCAGGCTTTCGGTGGTTTAATTCCTCACATAGCAGAAGAATAGGGCGATTGGTGAGAGAGGCTGTCTCGAATGGTTAAAAACCCGTTAGGAGTGTGCACTGATCGCCTGTCGCGGATATGAAGTACTGTTTCGTGCGACACTGAAATTATCAATTTCAAATAGGTGGCGTAGTGGTCTAAGGCTTATGACCATTCGTCCGTGAACGCTCCGGGTTCGAATCCCGGTGTGGGATGGATGTTGTGTTTGTCTTGCGGAACTGACTCTCTCTCTTTCCTAGAACCAGTGGTCCTAAATTAGGGACGGGCGACTGTTTATAGCCCATTGAGTTGCTGACGGTGGTTTTTAAACTTTCAGTCAAGAAAACAACCGGTATATAATTTATACGCTGAACGCGTGTAATAATTCGGTCCCTCTAACTTATTTTGCTATGTTTTTGCAAGATGCATGTGGAGCTAGCTGGCGTTCCGGATCCATTAACGTGTTCAATAAACGCCGCTGGTGGCGATAGAATCTAAGACAGCAATTGAGGGAAAGATTCCGATTCAATATTTAGGAAAAGTAAAGCAAGTGTCCCATATTAACGACCTTTTGAACCTCAGACTAAGGACAAGTAGAACTAACATAGAATGACAGTACCAGAAGGATTTACTGTCCACTCTCCATCGTGTTGGCACTGTATTCTGTCACAGAAGAACATATAAGTTATGTTAAAGTTAATAACCAAATTAGTGAAATACTTGGACTCATTCAGCAGCTATTCCCTTCAAAAACATAAAATTAAAGAAATGGCTTTGTCAGAAGAATACATACAAAGTAACCAGGAATACGAGAGTGGTCAACTGTTCCGATTGCCGTTCGAATCGGAGAGTGTGGTCAGGAACATTGGCTTCTCACTAAGCTTCCGGCCTGGGTCTCAGTTCGAATCCTATATGAGCCATGTGTGGTCAGTTTGTCCTACAGCTGTGGTTCTCTGCCTTCCCGGGAATTAGGTTCCTACAGTAGAAATGGGCGATTACTATATCCCTTAGAGTTTCTCACAGTGTCGTTGCGAAAAAAAAAAAAAAAAAAAAAAAAGTCGCGATCAACAGTAGAGGTCAGTGGCCGTACATGTCGGTCGACATGTACGGCCACAGAAAAGTCTACCTGAAGTATGATTATGTGCAGTCACTTATGCTCTTAAACGTGGAGAAAAGGAATGTTGAGATCAAAGGAAGCCTTATTCTGCCTTGAAAGGTACTTCATGTGAAGCTACGTAAAGTGCATCTCAGACTTGTGATGGGAGGATGATTTTCGCAAAAGACGTGCTGTGCTGCATGTTTTAAGGTGGACGACAAAAAATGTTTGTTATTTTCGAATGACAAATTATAAAAAAACTGCATGTTGTGTTTCAATAAACGGGGTGATTTTATTGTTTGTGTAATTTTATTCCGTGTTTTATTGTTCTGTACTTACTTAGAAATTCTTTTTAAGTACAGAACAAGAGGAGAAGATGGTTATCATTTCAATCGTAGCTAAATGAACTGTACTGTGAGATTTTAGATTTTATCTGTTATTTCGGATATTTCGTAAATAACAACTTCTTTGTTTCATATATAAATAAGTTGTAATCACGTGTATTCGATGTTTGCTCTGAAATTCGGAATTTTCGTTTCTGGTGGAGTCTTCCATTAGGTATTAAAGTGAAGGAACACTGGTAGTTAACTATCTTGCATGTGCGGTACACTCAACCCTAAAAGGAAGACACGAGATTTCTGCGTTTTTTACTTTCACTGACTGATCTGATAATTAGACGGTTTCTAAGAAATGAAAATTTTCTCGGTCGTACTGAACTTAATATATTATCGAAGATATCCGTAGGCGCGAAATCTCCACACATTTAGGCAAACATGATTATAATATACATAATCTTAGGATTTAATTTTGTTTTGTTTTTGTTATTCGCTGTTTGGTTTCGGAACTTAATGCGTTCTATGATCCGATAACACTAGGGGCAAACAGCATTTAGTTTGTGGATCCTGGCTGTACGGAGACAGAGCATTGATTTCCTAACAACAAGCCTAATAACAACTCATGCCTTTTCCAAGAATTGCCGACCCGATGGCGTATGACCATTCGTCCGAGAAGGGTCCAGGTTCGAAACCCGGTGAGACATGGATGTTGTATTTGTCTTATGGCACTGGCTCTCTCTCATTTCCCTGGAGTCAGTGACCCTAAATCAGGGACGGGCGACTGCTCATAGCCCATTGAGTAGCTCACGGTGGCCCTTTAACCTGCAACCAAAAAAAAAAAACCTCCAATAAAAAAAAAAAAAATAATAACAATAATTTCTAAGAATTTTATCTCAAGCCCAATAGCACACGATGTGCGACTAGGCTACTTTTCACTCTCTTCCTTTCATCAGTCTCAATCTGAAATTTCGTTCACTTTGCGACCAAAATCTAATAGAACAGACTGCGAAACCTGCAGCCACTTTTACTTGAAATTATTTAACTAGACAAACTACGGAGCTTGGCCCCGTTCCGGGGAGATGATATGAAATCATTTTTGAGGAGACGATGTAAATGCGAAAATGTTGCAACGACACGAAGAACATGGGACATTTAGAAAGCTCAATTTTGAAGCATTGCAAAGGATTCACAAAGGCTTTTATTTGCTAGGCATCAAAAATCTTTTCATAACTAATAAAAGCAGACCATAGTGTTCATAGTCTTGAGTCATTCAAGTTATCTCATCCGGCTCAATTATTGCAAGAGATAAATATCAGATGATATTTGGATACACACACAGCTGCACCAAACTGCAACAACTGCTGGCAAATTATACAGTCAGTTTCATCTATCAGCTTTAAATAGCATGAGGTAACAGACGCGTTCTTAATTTTTTTCATTATACTTTATAGGTCCCATGGTAATTAATTTTACAATCGCGTGAGTACAAACACACATCGCTGATGGTATTGATCATAATAAGCAAGTAATAATTAGCTGACGTCATTATAGTGGGACCAATGTTAGCATTCAGAGGACACATGCCTATGTATGCCAGAATTAATAAATACTTTTACACCCATTTATATGTATTATTCTTTTGATTCAGGAACAAGTTTTTGTTACCTTTTAGTTTCAATTTTTGGTCAATCCTTCGACATTCAGCTAAGTTGACGCCATTGTCCTTATCACCTTGCAGGTCACCCGAAAAAGAAAGAGCTACATAAGAAATACGAGATAGTTGTTGCACATTTTTTGTCTTCCGTCAAGATAGGACGCTCAAATGATCATTGGTTTCGATTCCTGCAGATTTTAGCAGGCCAGTCATCATTATTTAGTACAAAGACGTATCTATATAGTACAAGACGTATCTGCAGATTTTAGCAGGCCAGTCATCATTATTTAGTACAAAGACGTATCTATATAGTACAAGACGTATCTGCAGATTTTAGCAGTCCAGTCATCATTATTTAGTACAAAGACGTATCTATATAGTACAAGACGTATCTGCAGATTTTAGCAGGCCAGTGATCATTATTTAGTACAAAGACGTATCTATATAGAGGGTTGTCAGAAAGTAGCGCATGAAAACTTTAGGGGAGTTTCCTTGGGCACATTTAAGAAAAAAACAATTCCCGTGACCTTACTGTATTGATTTTTCGAGATAGCAGTCCCCAAAGTTTTTTGACGTCATTTTCAAATGAGTACGAGCGTCATGCCAGGAGTTTGCTGCGAGAACATTAGCATGACATTCATTGAGACTGTACAGCAGCTTTTTTATTTGCGCAAAATGTCCAGAAAAAATTAATTGTTTCGCTTAACACCATTGAAAAATCAACGGATGTGTTCGTTCACAGTAGAACTTCAAAAAACATACAAACCTGCTAAAACATCTGTCTAAAGAGCCCTACTCGAAGGAGACTACTTTATTAGGATGGCGTTCGATTTGTTACGTATGGCTGTTTCAGTAAAGTTTCCGCCTTTTTAATTTTGCATCGTTTTCTTACACCTGAAGAACGATGAACAGATAACTAAGTAAAGTGTACAGTACTTTGCCTGTTCTGCGTCATTATAGTTGTAAATGATTGCTTTTGTCTAGGTAGCTAAAGTGTATCAGGCTTCATGGAAACCTGCGATGCATGTGAAGCACCGACTTTTAATTTAAAATATTTCATTGTAAAGCACTAAAATTTCATTTCGACCACACATAAAACACTTCCTATATATTACTTTGAATTTTTTCAGGGTAAACTGCTGTGTAATTCTTGAATTTTCCTTCCTAAAAAAATTCAAGAACTTCTCTCCAGATATTTGTAACCAGTTTATCCTCTCACTCGACTACCGTAGTCCCCGTCATTTACTGACATATCCATTTTACTTTTAAAATTCTCTTTATTTTAAAATCAATTTTTCTTTAAAATTGTCTTGCATTTACCTGATTCCTTCTTCTTCTTCTCATTTTGGTTTTGCTGTATTTTGAATTTAGCATCGTTTAAATGTACGCTGTGCTCCATTTTCTGCTAGATTTATGGAGTTCCTGATTACCGCCGCTGAATTGAGTTATTTCTGAGAAAACAAAATTATACGCTTCCTGCTGCCTGGAGATAATCAACCATCCATTTTTTTTATACTTTTGCGGCATGTGCTCCCAGTTAACGGTCCTGGTCTTAGACGTATAGGTATGTTACCATGGCATGATTGTGAGCCACTGTCTTGGCAATTCGCCACATTGGGATATTTACAATTTCGAATCATTTCCGTGAATTATCTGAATCAAATCGTTTGGAGATTAAAACAAATTTCAGGTAGAATTTTCTACTCTTGTAGAAATTCCAAGCTCAAAGTTAAAGACATATTTCGCATTGTGTTTCACCTAAATCGCAACGGGGATTCATCCTAATTTTGGATGCTGCCGGAAGAGTTAAGATATGGTCAACAGGCAGCATGCCTATAATTCATACACTTCATGCATCATGTGCACAAAATAAAAAATGGAGATGCCAGGTATTAATTCTCACGACACAAATACATGAAGTTGAAATCTGATATTAATTTTGAATAAACGCTGCTTAAAGTTATTTTATCGTTTCTGCTGAAGTGTGAAAAATTTAAGTAAGATTATTTTTAATTTATAACCAAAATTCCTTTTGCAAGACTGTCATTTATAGAAATTGCTACTATGGTGCACATGTTAAGAAAATCCAAACCCAAGATGACAAAGAGATATACTGCCCCAAATATAGCATGCTATAATTGGGGAAATGAGAGTATAAATTTATCTTACCCACTAACTCCTAGTAATCGTCATCATCGTTGATTCCGTACGACGACCTCCCTTTTCTTGCCAAAAAAGAAAAAAAGAAGGAAAACTCTCGAGTAAAATACGCTAGAGATTGAACTGCTTACCATACTGGATAGAACTCCAGATAGATTAACAACCCCAAAATTTTGAGAATTTACGATTATATAATTTTGGCTCTCAAATATCCTTAACATCAAAAAGGTGGATAAAATCCTTGAGGAACACCGATCGCTCTGATTAAAAGGGTTCTACGTCAATTCGTCGCGTACGTCAATTCGTCGACTGCGTCAATTCGTCGCGCGTTAATTCGTCGCGCGTCAATTCGTCGACTGCGTCAATTCGTCGCACGTTAATTCGTCGTGCGTCAATTCGTCGACTGCGTCAATTCGTCGCGCGTCAATTCGTCGACTGCGTCAATTCGTCGCGGACAAATTCGTCGACTACGTCAATTCGTCGACTACGTCAATTCGTCGCGTTTACAGATTTTGGTTACATAAAAAACGAATGCAGGAAAACGTACGATTTCGAACGTCTTGCTCCCTGATCAAATTTATAAAGTTTGGACACGCAGACAGGAAAGGAATATTACATTTTTCTTTGGCACTAAAAATATTAGACGGTAAACGGTTTTTGGAAAGGGGCAGGGCTCGGTTGGACAGAGCCCCCCATATACAAAATGTTCGAGAAATCTACAGTTTTCAATTCAGAACTACCAAATCTGGTATACTATCTCGTGGTATTCTAACTTAGACTGTAGACGGTTTTGGGAAGCGGTTGCAGAGAGGGGGGGGTTTAGAGCCCCCCCTCTACAGAATTGCCGTAAGATATAGTTTTCAATTTAGAACTACCAAATTTGGTATATTATCTAATGGTACTCTAACTTAGACGGTTTTGGGAACGGGTCAGGGGCCCGGTTGGTCAGAGCCCCCCATACACAAAATATTCGTAAGATCTACATTTCAAAATTGTCTTTATTCTTCAAATAAAAATAGCATTTCTATGTACATGACAGTAGAATTCTGCCAATAAATACAGTGATATATACAACAACTGGAAAGTTCCAGTGAAACGTAAAACAAAATATTGTAAAATCATAAAATTATTTCGCCCCGAAGGGCGATGGAGAGGCAGACAATAAAGCACGAGCGATGCAAATGAAAATGTATACTACAGTATTGTTTTCAATTCAGAACCACCAAATCAGGTATCCTATCTCATGGTACTCTAACTTAGACGGTTGTCGGTTTTTGGAACGGGTCAAGGCCCGGAGAGTCAGAGCTCCCCCCCCTACATACAAAATTTTCGTAAAATCTAGATTTCATTTCAGAACCATCAAATTTGGTATCATGAAACTCTAACTTAGACGCTAGACGGTTTTTGGAAGGGGTTGGAGCCCGCGGGGTCGGAGCCCCCGCCCCCCTCATAAAAAATTTCGTAAAATCGACAGTTTTCATCTTAGAACCACCAAATTTGGTATACTATCTTATGGTACTCTAACTTAGACGGCAGACCGTTTTTGGAACAAGTCAAGGCCCGGGGGTGAGAGCCCCCCCACATACAAAATTTTCTTAAAAACTACAGTTTTCAATTCAGAACCACCTAATATGGTATACTATCTCATGGTACTCTAACTCAGACGCTAGACGGTTTTAGGAAGGGGTTGGAGCCCGGGGGTCAGACCCCCCCGAATAAACACTTTTTCGTAAAATCTACAGTTTTCAATTTAGAACAACCAAATTTATTATACTATCTCATGGTACTCTAACTTAGACGCTAGACGGTTTTGGGAAGGGGTTGGAGCCCGGGTGGTCAGACACCCCCCGAATAATTTTTTTTTTTTGTAAAATCTACAGTTTTCAATTTAAAACCACCAACTTTGGTATACTATCTCATGGTACTCTAACTTAGACAGTAGACCGTTTTTGGAACGGAGCAAGGCCTGGGTGGTCAGAGCCCCCACATACGAAATTTTCTTAAAAACTGCAGTTTTCAATTCAGAACCACCAAATCTGGTATACTATCGCATGGTACTCTAACTTAGACGTTCGACGATTTTTTGAAGGGGTTGCAGCCCGAGGGGTAAAGGCCCCCTTCATATAAAAATTCGCAAAATCTTTAGTTTTCAATTTAGAACCACCAAATTTGGTATACTATCTCATGGTACTCTAACTTAGAGGCTAGACGGTTTTTGGAAGGGGTTGGAGCCCGGAGGTAAGAGCCACCCCCATAAAAATGCCGCGTAAAATCTACAGTTTTCAATTTAGAACCACCAAATTTGGTATACTATCTCATGGTACTTTAACTTAGACGGTCGACGGTTTTGGGGACGGGTCAAGGCCCTGGGGTCGGAGCCCCCCCCCGCCCCGCACACACATACAGACATACAACATTTTCTTAAAAACTACAGTTTTCAATTCAGAACCACCAAATTTGGTATCATGAAACTCTAACTTAGACGCCAGACGGTTTTTTGAAGGGGCTGGAACCCCGGGGTGAGAGCCCCTCCCCTCCTCATAAAAATTTCGTAAAATCTACAGTTTTCAATTTAGGACAACCAGATTCGGTATACTACTTATGGTTATCTAACTTAGACGGTAGACGGTTTTTGGAAGGGGTCGGGGCCCGGGTCAAGGTAGCCCCATGCAAAATTTCGTAAAAAGTTCCGTTTTTACTCTTAAGAATACCCTATTTACGTTCTAAGGCGCTCTTTGGCCCTTTGAGGGCCTTGCACCATAAACCATCAACCAACCAACCAACTAACCAACCTACGGTCTAAGTTAGGGACTGTAGATAAGAATAAGGTGCAAAAATATGCGTTTAATGGTGTATTAAAAACTGAAATCTATATAGTTTAGCTTTCACTACCAACGAACGGCTTATCAGAAAGAAATATAATGTAATGTAAACAGAGAGTTCCAGATATTCAAAATTCAAAACGGTAAGAAAAAGATTATCAATGCCAATGTGAAGTCGTATGCATGCGACATCACATGGTACATTGCATTTCTGTGTCGCGGGATTCACAGAAGCACACGCCAGATGTACGGCAGTTCTATAGATGTCTCCTAGAAGGTAAGTATTCCCATTCCTTCTTCTTTCTTTTTTGTTTCGCAAAATTAAATTAACTAAATCAAAAAATTTAAAATAAGTTTACTGTAAAATTGCATTAATATCTTTTTCATTCATTAACTTTCATCCGCTGAACTTGGTGATTCCACAAATAGTAATATGTACCTGGCAAATAACTGGTATCCCTGCTAGTACAAATTATATTAATGATTTATTTGCGTCCAGTTCAATCTAGTATGTCCATAAGAGCGTTTGGGGCCGTATGAAAAATACATTTCAACGTGTGCCGCTACGGCGGCGGAGTGATCTAGGCGCTGGCTTCTGACCACTTGTCGAGAAGGATCCTGGTTCAAAGCCCGGTGAATCATGGACGTTGTGCTTGACTTCTGGCACTGGCTGTCCCCCTTCCCAGGAACCAGTGGCCCAAAATTGGGAATGTCCGACTGCTTATAGCCCACTGAATTGATCATGGTGGTCGTTAACCCCCCCCCCCCAAGAAAAAAGATTGCGACGTGTCCATTGCTATTTGTTGTGGACCGTACAAAAAGTATGTTTTTGATATCAAGGTGTCCACTTCCATTTAGGCTGGCCATAAAATGTTAGGGGACCGTACAAAATTGCACTTTTGTTTTCACCTTGTCAGCGCTTCGGTATATGGTTGAAGTATACGTATATATAGTTGGGCCATTTCAGCACGTAGTTTGGTTTATATAGAAAATCAAGATAATGTTACATTTTTACTCAGCTACAACACATTAATCCCAAAGCCTATTTGTTGAAATCTTTAATCCGCCGTACTCATATTCACAACGTTAACATAACATGTCAAGTTATTAATGTTGCAGTTTTACCCTCTCACAAAACTTTAGTTACAAGACCTTAGGCGTAAACTTTTTTAGGAATTTTTGGTCCGTCGTATTCATAAGGTTTCGATAACATGCCAAGGTTATGGTACTGCGTTTTGACTGAGGCACAAAAATTAATAAACAGGCCTTAAGCCTTTTTATCAGTTTTCAATCAACCGTGCTCTTATACATAAAATTTTCAGAGAAAGTCAAGTTTACTGTGTTGCGCATTTACTCGAGTACAAAACTATAAACAGCCATTAAATTTCACCCGCTGAACTTGGTGATTCCTCAATTCATCCATTAACAAGTCTTTTAAGTGATTGTATGCTATGGTCATATTGATAATGTTTGATGACAAGTCAGGTTAATGATGTTGCACTTATTAAAGACTTAAAAAGGTGTAGAGGCTAGTAATTATTATTTGAAGTCTAAGTAAAAGCTCATTTTTAACTTGACTCGTCATGAAATCCTTGTGAATATGGCATTTATTTTATTTTGTACATTTTACAAACCGTATGCATTTTTTTTTGGCATTTGTTTTATTTTGTGCTGTACTTGTTACATAGCGTTTCGCATTTTTGTAATGCTTGTGACTTGTGATTGCATTTTGAATTTTTATTTGTTTCACATTTTGGATTGCATTTTGAATTTTTATATGTTTCACATTTTGGATTACTTTTTGACATTTTATGTTTTTGACATGCTATTTTGAAAATTTTGACTTTTTTAATTTTGCGTTGTGTTTTACATTCTTGCATCTTCGGCGGAATTACATTCTTGAAAAATTCAAATACAAGTTAGTAAAAGGTATAAATCAATTAGTGAGAAATACCAGCACATTTTAGTAAAGGGTAGAATTATATGAAATTCCTCTTAAAATGTCCAGCATGTTAACATTGTCTCTGTGCACCAAAGAAGTTTGAATTCCTTTTTATCTTGCCAGCGTTTCTCTTCTGGGTGGATTTGTTGGAATCTGTGCTATCACTCTTTCGATGTTAGCCATAGTTGTTCTCTTCTCTTTCGCAATTTCACTGATTATTTCGTACAGTCACAGTTTTTTCTCTCCCAGAATTGTATTCCAGCGTCTGTCTAATCTTTCAAGTTCGTTTTGTGTTCTGGGAAAGCCAAATAAATTGTTTTCACTAACTGACCAAATCGTTGGCGGGAACAGCGGAGGGCTTCTGCTTGGATTGTTTCTTCTGCTTCCACGAAATTTTCCAAGAACATAATTTTCCTCAAACCACTGAACTACAGAATCTGAATATTCTAGTAAAATTGATTTCACTTCTTCAAAAGCAGCTGGAATTTCATCAGATGAAAAACATGCGAGTGCTTGCAAATGTCTGACTTTGAGAGCAAACTCACTGTTTTCCTTATATTCCAAGGCTATGCCAGAGGATGGATATTCCTCAGCACATTTTTTTCCGAGATAAAACCAACAACATTTGTGTGTGCTGCTTCCAAATTCCTTTTTAGCAGCATTATAACGGTAGCTATTTCAAAGTCTATTATTATGCGTATATTGTGGTGCAAGCTGAATATCATAGTCTGATGCATAGTCTTGTAAATCCTACAAAAACACTTTATAATAGTATTATATTATTTATACTTGCTGGAAAGTAACCCATAAACTAGTGGGACAAGTCTGTGCATCTCTGGATTCGTTTCAACCATAGCCTGAATGGAACATAATTGCCTAAAAATGGTAGGACAAGTTTCAAATGTCCCATCCATAATCCAGAGGGGTGCTTCTTTAAGCTTTCGTAAATTATTCTCTGTTAAAAATAAAATAATTCTTTGATGTCCAAATGCGCTATCTCTGCCAAGAAATTTTGCACCATCACCTCCTGTAAATTTATTGGGGCATCGATCCGTTCTGAAGTCGTAGGCTCCGCAGGCATGTCTTGGCATGTCTACTCTTTTTTACAACTTGCCTTAGTGCATCCATATTAGGCATGTAAGCTGCATTTACTGTAGCCATTGACGTTGTCACGGTTTGAATAATTTGTGCAGGGGCTTCGTCCGTATTTCTCGCTCGTTCTTTTATTTGCGCTCTTGCAACAGCAACATCACTTTTCTCCGGTCTTGGAGCATGATTATGTGGTTTCTCATTGCGCATCCTGTGTTCTTCTCCAATAAGAATAGTACTAGCAAAGCCAGTACGATTTCCATAATTTCTTTCAATACAGTGACAATACCGTAAATCACCTCGCACTCTGTTATGGCAAAATAAATACCCTTTCTATTTCAGCAAATCATTTTCTTTTTGTGAGTTAACTATTTATGTTGCATTCTTCATCTGCATAATACCTTCGGAAAACAATGCACTTTCTCTTTCCAAAATATTTAGAATGATATATTTCCACTATCATCACTTGACAACGCACAACAAAGGTTTCAACAAGCACGTTCTCTGTTCTCCAGTCAACTACGAACTAATGAGCAACCATTCAATAAAACACTCAGAATACAGACAATCACGTGAAGCTTGTTCCTCCAGTTAGGGTTTAAGCGAAGTTCAAGATTTTCGTACCTGCGGTCACAAGAAGTGGTTAATTTTAAGGATCGGCATCTTATCTTTTGTTTTTCCAAAACGCAGAGGTACATGTATTTTACAGCTGGGACGCTACAGGCGGGGGATCAACAGATGCGAAGAACCCGGGAGCCAGGTTCCGGAGGCGGCAGCAGGCGCGGACTGGGCAGCTGTACTCTGGGCCGGTAGGCGTCATGCTAATTCTCAAAAATAAATTAAAATTTTTTGTGTTGCACCATGCGTATGAAAGAAAATTGTTATACTGAAAAGACAATTTGTTTACCCCGTAACATATTAAACGAAACCTACGTCCCTACGTGCCAAATGATCTGTAAGCCAAACACAGTTTTTCATGCAACACCTTCCCCCGACTTTCTAAGTTCAGATCTGTCTCGTTCGACTTATTTCCTGTACCGCCCCTCTCTTTCGCTTATTGCAGTTAATTGCCGTGAAATTGGTGTTTTACGTGGGGGTGTATTGCCGTCTGTCCTGAAGACTATAGTGAAAGCTGTGAACCCCAGGGGAAAAGTATTCCATCAAAAGCAACAGAAATCCAATGCGAGAGCAAAACTTTGTTCGTTGGTATTACATCCAAGCAATTTAGGCGAAGTAAGAAGTGTGTTTTTCTACTACGACACCAGAAGATTGTCGCGAATGCTCAGGCAATTACGATACAGATGTGTCCTTAAGACTTCTCTTTCAAGACGTCCAAAGGCCGGCACTAGGGGATGGGGAGGGATACAGTGCGGATGCTCTTTTTGTTGCAGTTAGAAATTCTTTAGCTCTTTCTTCCTTAAAACTTTGCCTGGTTACCAGTAAGTACTGTCTCATGCCCCAACCCTTGCACAGATTTCTTGTTTTTGTTTTCATTCTTTGAGTTAACAGCGGGAAAATATCTGAACTGCGTTGTTTCAGTTGGAAATATTTTTTTTTACTTCAGCAACAGGGCTTCACGTATAATTGCAAAATACTTCGATAAAATAAACATACCTTACATAAAGAGTTTGCATGAGAAAATAGATTAATAATAAGGAAAATATTCTAAAACCAAAAAAGAAATTGCGGAACCGAAAAAGCTAGGTAGAGGAAACAAAAGGCTCTAAGAAAACGTTCATATTTAAAGAAACCTGTAGTCGCTTAATGAGTAAGTGGTATAACTCAATACAAAATCATGTGCTGTATTTGAAAAAAATTAGAAGCAAGTAGGCATCGTGACTGTCCACAGTTTCCCCTTTTCATCCTGTCGACATTACAACCACCACAGAAAAGAAAAGAACAAAAACATAACAAAAACACCCATACAAAGTAAAATGCCCAAAACATAAAAAGAAGTAACCACACAAAATGAAATGCCCAAAACATTAAAAAAACTGCAACCACACGAAACAAAATACCCAAAACATGGTAAGAAATTCTGTTTAAAGCACAATGAAGGTATACGACAGGAGAAATATATGTTTTTAAAACTTAATACAAGTGTCAAAACTGAAATAAAAAGAAAGAAAAAAGAAATATTCCAAATTTCATTGTTACTTTAGATATTTTGACCTGTTGACATTTCGTAAATTGTACTTGCACTCGGTCAAAAAATATTACTTACAAGGACTTTTTACTAACTTTTAATCGCTGTGGTCGTATTTATGAGGTTTGCATAACAAATCAAGTTAATAATGTTGCGCTTTCACTTACCGTCTCCCGCTAAGTTAGAGTTTCATGACCAAAATTTGGTGGTTCTGAATTGAAAAATAAAGATTTTAAGAAAATTTTGTATGTGGGGGGTCTTACCCCCGGGCCTTGATCCGTTCCAAAAACCTTCTACCGTCTAAGTTAGAGTACCATGAGATAATATACAAAATTTGGTGGTTCTAAATTGAAAACTATAGATTTTACGAAAGTTTGTGTGTAGGGGGGACCACTCTTACCCCGCCCCGTTCTGAAAACCGTCTACCGTTCAATTTAGAACACCATTATATAGTATACCAAATTTGGTAGCTCTAAATTGAAAACTTTAGTTTTTACGAAAAATATTTATGGGCGGAGGGACTCTGACCCCGTGCCCGACCCGTTCCAAAAACTGTCTACCGTCTAAGTTAGAATACCATGAGAGAGTATGCCAAATTTCGTGGTTCTAAATTAAAAACTGTAGATTTTACGCGGCATTTTTATGTGGAGGGGCTTTACCCCCGGGCTCCAACTCCTTCCAAAAACGGTCTACTGTCTAAGTTAGAGTACCATGAGATAGTATACCAAATTTGGTGGTTCTAAATTGAAAACTCTCGATTTTACGAAAAAGTTTTTATTCGGGGGTGGTCTGACCCCCGGGCTCCAAACGAATCCAAAACCCGTCTGGCGTCTAAGTTAGAGTACCATGAGCTAGTATACCAGATTTGGTGGTTCTGAATTGAAAACTGTAGTTTTTAAGAAAATTTTGTATGTGGGTGCTCTGACACGCCGGGCCTTGATCCGTTCCAAAAACGGTCTACTGTCTAAGTTAGAGTACCATGAGATAGTATACCAAATTTGGTGGTTCTAAATTGAAAACTGTAGATTTTACAAAAAAAAATTATTCGGAGGGGGTCTGACCCCCCGGGCTCCAACCCCTTCCAAAAACCGTCTAGGGTCTAAGTTAGAGTACCATGAGATAGTATACCTGATTAGGTGGTTCTGAATTGAAAACTGTAGTTTTTAAGAAAATTTTTTATGTGGGGGCTCTGACCCCCGGGCCTTGACCCGTTCCAAAAACGGTCGGCCGACTAAGTTAGAATACCATAAGATAGTATACCAAATTTGGTGGTTCTAAGATGAAAACTGTAGATTTTACGAAATTTTTTATGAGGGGTCTCCGAACCCGCGGGCACCAACCCCTACCAAAAACCGTCTAGCGTCTAAGTTAGAGTTTGATGATACCAAATTTGATGGTTCTGAAATGAAAACTAGACTTTACGAAAATTTTGTATGTACGGGGGGGGGGGGGGTTCTGACTTCCCGGGCCTTGACCCGTTCCAAAAACTGACAACCGTCTAAGTTAGAGTACTATGAGATAGGATACCTGATTTGGTGGTTCTGAATTGAAAACTGTAGATCTTACGAATATTTTGTGTATGGGGGCTCTGTCCAACCGGGCCCTGCCTATTTCCAAAAACCGTCTACCGTCTAATATTTTTAGTGCCAAAGAAAAACGTAATATTCCTATCCTGTCTGCGTGTCCAAACTTTATAAATTTGATCAGGGAGCAAGACGTTCGAAATCGTACGTTTTCCTGCATTCGTTTTGTATGTAACCAAAATCTGTAAACGCGACGAATTGACGTAGTCAACGAATTTGTCCGCGACGAATTGACGCGCGACGAATTGTCGTAGTCGACGAATTGACGCGCGACGAATTGACGCAGGCGACGAATTGACGCACGCGACGAATTGACGCACGCGACGAATTGACGTGACACCGATTATAAAAGACACCTTTTCCCCATGTACGTGATTCGTTGG
This sequence comes from Macrothele yani, assembly GCA_039090855.1. Lineage (NCBI taxonomy): Eukaryota > Metazoa > Arthropoda > Arachnida > Araneae > Macrothelidae > Macrothele > Macrothele yani. The sequence goes on along the minus strand of CM077007.1, from coordinate 74,769,307 downwards.
TTGGTTTCGACTATCATCTCAAAGGGACAAAACGGGCTATCGATACTTTTTGGTACTAGCTGTCATGACGTACTTCTCTCATTGTTGTTGAGCTCCTTAGAATTTAAAAAGACGTTACTAGACAAGCGGAAGAGGCTTTCCCTAGCCTAGTTCGAGGAAGAGGCTTTCCCTAGCCTAGTTCGAGGAAGATGCTTTCCCTAGCCTAGTTCGAGTAGGCTTTCCCTAGCCTAGTTCGAGTAGGCTTTCCCTAGCCTAGTTCGAGTAGGCTTTCCCTAGCCTAGTTCGAGTAGGCTTTCCCTAGCCTAGTTCGAGTAGGCAACTAGGCTTTCCCTAGCCTAGTTCGTGTGGTATCAGCTGGAAATCATCAGCAGGACCAAACTGAAATTATGTGAGTGTGATTGTGTAAACTATCCTTATGTTGAAAGAATGTTGGAAGATACTGTTGGAGAGGGTTTTTGAGGAAGAAATTTAGGGTCTGTGCTCAGCACATTCCCTACTCTGGAATTCAAAAGTCGGTATGAAACCTTACCATATCCTATGCATAACTGTTGCTGTTCTCACGTTCTGAGTTTCTGTGTTTTTGTTCTGCTGTCTTAGCGTTCTGAAAACAAAATGAAATTGTTCCAAGTGAATGGCAGCTGAAAGAAAATTCTACATGGAAAGCGAAGAACAAAGAGGGAGGCAGATAATGGGTCCACTTTTTTTTCTCATTGCCTATCCTTAATTACTATAAGTAAGTTATTATAAATACTGGATATGAAATTTATATAATTAAATTACTTTTTCTTCAAAAACAAAAGGGACCAGAACATAAATTATTTAAACTAAATATTATATAGGACTCGTCATATTTCGCGATAACGCAGTATTAAACTGAACATCAAGATACCCCTTTCTCAACAGCAATAAAAATATATGTGGCCAAGTGGTACGAAATAATGTTTAAGGAGAAAAACGTTTTAAAAACCTCAGGAGTTTGAACACGCAATGTATCAGGCATGAATGCTGACGGATGCTTCTTATTTAACTGAACTGGTCAGAAGCCTGAGAAGGTGATTTGCACAGTGCATCACGAACGAACGCAGGTATGCTGATTATTAATTATCTTTTGTCCCATACTTTGCGTTTACATTTTTTTGAGAAAGGTTGTGTTGTAGCTTCTAAATTCTCGTATCTTGTAAGGGTTTGAATAAGGAATCAAATAAATTAATTAAATTAATTTCAATGGCTGTCACAGAAAAAAACACCTCAACTGTTGTGGGTTCCTGGGCACAAACAATAGACAACAGAAAATTATTTGGAAAAAAGACGCCGCCTTGTATGAAAAGCGTAGTTTATTTTTGTTTCGTGATGATGAGAGAACCTCGGTATGAACAAAATACTGTGAGATAATAGATGCATTTTTCTCGCAGTCAAAAGTACATGTTAGTGGTGGCGTTCTGAAAACAAAACGGTGAAGAACGCCCTCTTGTAGCACACACTGAGTTCTTCCAGTTCTTTCATATAAGTGTCAGGCGATGCTACACGATATTTGATAATCGTTGTCACTCAGATATGTATTTTCTGAATGGTAGTGCATCTATCTGCTAGTAAGTTCCTTTGGCAAGATGATCCTACTTATCACAAGAGTGGGATTTTCGAGGATTGATTCAGAAGTCATGATAGTATCCAGAAAAACACTGCAGTGTGATCCATTCATCGATGTTAATTCAGTTAAGCACATGTGAAGAGATGAAACACACTATTTGAACAAAATAATCGCAAAAAAAAACACTGTGCAAAAACTCGTTGAAACAATGGAGTTGACATGTAGTTCCATTCATGCGGCATATTTTGTCACCTCGTCGAGTAAATGTCCAAGACATGTATGTTTGCCTGAGGGTAAAATGGGGAGCTACAGTTTGCTCTGTAAATCATATAAACGAATCTTAAACTCAGTGTTTTATAACGAAAGTATTTAATAAAATTTAAACATGCCGTGGCATTAATTTAAGAGTAAATGAAAACATACTGAGACGCTTTTGTTTTTTCTTTCCTGAATTATTTATTAAAATTCTATACCATGTCATAAATATTACAAAATCTTTTTCTTCAGTGCGAGTATTTTTAATGTATAATTATTTATACAGTTTTTCTTTCGTTTTCCCAATCTCTCTACAGGAACAGGCGGAAAGAAAGGCCGTCAGAAAGAGAGAAGGCTGATGAAAGGCTTCAATATTGGACTTGTTGAAGGCTCTATGCAAACTATTCAAGAATCCGATGTTGAAACGAAGAAATCGCCCATGTCTCGTTTCGCCCGCCTTGCGAGACTTGCTAGTGGTAAAAAGATAGAAAAGAAAAGCTCCAAGGGGCTTCAAACTGGAAGAGGTTCCAGCAAGAACATCGATGATAACTTTCCTCGCAGCGGGAGCATGGACTCTATTAGCAGCGAGGTGACTTCCGAAGGGGAAGCTACTCACAACGACACTACATCCAGTGGATCCTCTTCTAGCATAGCTGCTTCAGTTAGTGCAGGGGGCGGTGCAAATGGGACCACAGCTACCAACGGCCAGATCGCTGGAAGTGACGACGAGTCTTTCAAGTGTGATAGGGGAACGAACACAGATACTCCAGCCCTGAAGTGGTCTAAGATCACTCGGAAGCTGGGTGTTCTGACGTTTCCCTCGCGCTTCCGTAATCCGTTCCACGACGCGGCAGAAAAAGATCAGAACAGTATGGTGGAGGAGAGCCCTCAACCTGCAAGGTCCTCTGGTGGACGCAAGGCAAAGGCTAGGCGCACAGTGAGTGCTCCAGCACCGTCCGTCAACCCAAAACAGCATCAACTAGTGACGCGAAGACAAGGAAAGCCTCCCTTTGCCTCCATCCCATCGGTGAGTGTAACGGTTCAAGACCAGACGACATCCTTGCTCTCAGGGAAAATCGTGAATACCACGAACCTCCAGAAATATCCTACAAAGGAAAAGCAAGGGCAAAAGATATCCTCTCCACCAGGAATACGTTCTCCAGAAGTAAGACATGAAGAACCCTTTGTAGTGCCTACCGTTCATCTTGAGGATGAAGTGTCGGATAAGGAACCACTTCCAAAGACATCTTTTATGAAGCAGGAGAACCACGAACACGAGGAGACCCCCTTCCTTCCCCAGTTCCTCCGCTAGTTAAAGTTCAGGACAGCTTTCCAAGTAGTGACAGAACTGTGGTTGAATCAGGCAGCTGTGCCTCGTCCTGTGAACCACTGGTTACCAGCCAGACTGTCAATCCACATAAACCTAGTAATGGAACACTGGGGCTCATTTCCACAGTTTACGGGATCGAACCCGTGAACAAAGAAATGAGAACTGGATGGATTTAGCATTATGATTTCCGGAGGTGCCAAATGAATTATTTTTGTATAAAGTACTAATATATCTGTGCAACCTACCAGATATAGAAAGCCGTGTTCACATACGGACTTCTAATACCTTTATTTATCAGCATAAGAGAATTACATCAGAATAGTCAGTTTTAAGCAAAATATTCTTATGGAGGATAATAGAAACGCAGTAATTTAGTGGCATACCTTTTACGATTCATTCAATAAGAATGTTAGGCAACTAATCGATCCTTATATTTAAATACATGGACAGAAGTACATGCATCAGTACTTACTCCAAATTCGATCATAAAATTTATTTTCACAAACAACTTGCTTAAAAATTGGTTCTTCTTTTTAGTGTTTTGAACTAATTAAAAACATGGGTTGCAGAAATTGTATTTGAGTAGATACGCAACAGTAATTTTTTCATCGAGGTAAATCAAAATACTAATACAGATCTCGCCCGAGGTTTACATAGTAAATGGCTTATGGATTCTTTACCTTCGAAGTGTTCAGTTGTTCGAAACTAATACATGGGAGAATATGCTGTATTTCAATGCTAATGCAATATGTCTGCCTCTTGTCCGCCCCCTTACCTGTTATAAATATTTACCTGGAGTCGAAAACTTACCGAGCAGAAACCAATCAAGAGTTTAATCAAATTACTTTTGCTTCGACATCATATCATACCCAAGCTATCTCTTACAACAGAAGATTACTTAACTCGAAACTGTATACAGTAGTTGCAGTTGTCAGCTGAGCTTGTGTACATACATACGGTGGGACTAAAGTACAAACCGAATAGCAACGTACTGTAAATAAACGCTGTGAAATATGTATGTTCAAGCAAGTATTTGTCAATAATGGCATTCCTAAGAAAACAGGTATAATATCTGCGATGTTAGAGTACTAATTCCTCAGATGTAAGTAAGTAAATCGGAAGCTGAATACTTTGAAGATAAATGTGCTCAGCTAAAACAACCGCTTTCTTAGTTTGTCCTCGTTGGATGATAACTAGGTTTCTTATCCATTCCTGTGGATTATATATTTTTTATTTCTATGAATTTACATTTGTTGTTTTCTCAGGGAAATCGAATTTCTTCTTTCAATTTTATTGAATTCATTTTTCAGTTTTCATGCAAACCGGAGTAATTGTTTTAGTTTTTGTGTATCTCTTTTGCAGCCTTTCGTAATTACTTTACCCACTTTCACTAGAAAACAATTTCTTTTCTCGTTTTCATGACACAACCAGATTGAATTTCTCTCTCTAATACCCTGAATCACTACGTTTGACTTCACACGGATTACCTTTTTATTTTTGTTTCTATAGCCGAGCCATCACTTCTCGCTTAGGCGAATTTCCTTGTGTCCTACATTCCTGAGATCCAACGATGAACCAGTGTGTACGATGTGTGAAACTTTTTTATGTAGAACGTCACCTTAAGTGCCCAATAAAAATACATAGCGTACAAGTACAAACGTGGAACAGAAATAAAGGTCGAATAAAGTTTTTGAACTCCAAACCATGGCAATTTTGAGAAGTGTAGTTCACAGTGAGTATATATTGTTTTAATTTAGGATTTTATTTGCAGTCTGGTTGAAGAAGATTTTATATAACGAATCTTTTTGCTTCATCGCTCATTAAACTGGTGGTTCCTTGAAGATGAACGAAGCAAAAAAGATTACAATAGTTTAGTCAATGAAAGACAGCTGTTAAATTCATGTGAAGCTTATAGTTAACATTACGATTAACTGTCGAATGGACATGCAACAGCTCTTTTCCTGATACTGATTATGGTGAATACTCATATTATTTGAAGAGTTTCTAATGTCTGAGTGTTATATTTGACCGTACCATTTTAATTACGTAACCTACAATAATTTATATATCGTTTCCAGTATGGCATTTGATGAATAAAGAGTATAACTTCAGCCCTGTAGAAATATAGAAAAACTTCATGACAAATACGCAATAAGCATTGGAAAGATTGATAAATGTATAGTAATGAAAGAGGACTAATAAACTTATCTAATTTTTAGGAAAGCTGAATCACACACACACACTTCGGTTGAAGCAAACTTTTAGCTGCCAACAGACACATGCCGTTTGTTCTGATATTGTACAGGAAAATATAATCATGCCGGTTAGCCGAATTTACTAGACCGCAAGGCAATTCACATGCTATAAGGAGCAGTGACCAGCAAATTTGAGGAAGGCCTTATTCTCTGGCTTACACTTTCTGTTTCCATGAGAGAACTAGATTAATTGCCCTGCTCTGCAGATTTCTTGCGAAACTAAGTTACTATACTCTTATTTTTATGAAATACGCTTCCCGACGAGAATTAGATTATTTGTCTGTGAATCACTTTTCTGTTTCTGTGAGTTATCTTCTCCGTTCTTACTAGATGCCTCATAAAGACAGAAAAGGCAATTTCCTTTAAACATGTCAGAATTTCAACTTTCCTGTTCTATTAAATGTTTCTCTATTCATACGAGAATTTTCTGAGTTTCAGTTATAATCGTTCATTTCCTTTTAAGGTTGTCTGCAAACTTGATAAGATACCGAACGAAAGAAATTAATCTTCCTTTGTTCAACAACCTTTTCAAAGTTGCTGTTTTGAAAGTTTTCATGGAATTCAATTTATATACAAATCTTTAAAATATATTCCCCTTCATCCAACATTAAATTGTTCATCTTCTCATTGATTAGCACTCGTTCTGCACTGACTTCATGTAAGTTTTTTAATAAGTTCTTTCATGAGTTCTGAGTCATACCCACCACATTACAGCTACACAAATGAGCCCATCTGCATTAAGTTGGCATTCTTTTCTGTTTTTCAGTTCCTGTTTATTTCACGATAGAATTCTATTACTCAATTATACACGACTTATTATTTACTAAATGAAATATATGAAATACGACTTATATTTACTAAATGAAATATATGAAATACGACTTATTATTTACTGTATATATATATATATATATACATATAAGATATATGTAATACATGTTATATACTGTATGTATATATATATATATATATATATATATATTCTATTACGAAGAGACTGAAGCAAAACAGTTTTTTGACTCATACCAAGAACAACATAGAAAAGGTTATGTATTGACCGGTGTGAGTAAAAAGAGAAAAAAATAGAACAACTGAATGTAGAAAGTATAGGCACAGTATTCTCGACACGTTCTACATTCAGTTGTTCTATTTTTTTCTCTTTTTAATCACACCGGTCACCACATAACCTTTTCTATGTTGTACTTGGTATGAGTCAAAAACACTTTTTGATTCAGTCTCTTCTTAATAGAATATAAATTCTGAATTTTCATAACTGCTGCGTTGCGCGTTTTGATCTTCAGGTTATTTTGCTACTTTCGTTTTAAATTCTAAAGTTTTTCTTATGTTTTCGGCTTTGCTCTCTAGTATATATATATATATATATATATTCGGTGAAACCATCAGCAGTTACAATGGCTCTGAAAACCTGCGGTATTGAAGATGCATACATTAATATTATTAATAACATCTATGAAAATGCAAGTGCAAAGATTAGGCTGTTTGAAAATACAACACACGTAAAAATTGGAAAGGGAGTGAGACAAGGTGACACCATATCTCCGAAGCTCTTTAATGCCACATTGGAGGGTGTTTTTCAGTCGCTGAGCTGGGAAAACAAGGGGATAAAGATTAATGGAGATTATCTAACCCACCTTCGTTTTGCTGATGACGTAGTCATTTTTGCAACTAGCCCATCAGAGCTGCAGAGTATGATCCAGGAACTTGCTGACAAGAGTAAAGAAGTGGGATTAAAAATGAACTTTCAGAAGACAAAAGTGATGTTCAATGCTTTTACAAGAAATGAAGATTTATCGATTGATGGAGAAAAGCTGGAGATAACGGACACGTACGTTTATCTTGGACAGCAGATATCAAGTGAGGGTCACATTGATGAAGAAATTAATCGGCGTACAAAACTTGCCTGGAGAGCTTTTGGAAGAAACAGCATAATTTTCAAGAGCAATATGCCATTATGTCTTAAAAGAAAAGTGTTTGATCAATGCATCCTTCCAGTGCTTACGTATGGTGCAGAGACGTGGACCTTAACTAAAAGAGACATACAAAGGCTGCAGACAACTCAAAGAAGCATGGAGAGGTGCATGCTTGGTGTAACCAGGAGAGATAGGAAGAGGAACTCGTGGATCCGAAAAATGACAAGAGTGGAAGACATCATGATCAGAGTTAAATCCCTGAAATGGCAATGGGCTGGACATACTGCCAGAAGGACAGATCATCGATGGACAGCAGAAATTTTAGATTGGATTCCAAGGGACAGGAAAAGACCCAGAAGAAGACCACATGGGAGATGGGTGGATGAAATTCGCAAGTATGCAGGGGTGACATGGAGGAGACTGGCACAAGACAGACCGTTGTGGAGGAAACTTGGGGAGACCTTCGTCCAGCAGTGGATTGATAATGGTTGACAATGATGATGATGATGATGATATATATATATATATATATTCTATTAAGAAGAGACTGAATCAAAAGGTTTTTTGACTCATACCAAGTACAACATAGAAAAGGTTATGTATTGACCGGTGTGAGTAAAAAGAAAAAAATAGAAAAACTGAATGAATAAAGTGTCGACAATACTGAGCCTTGGCTTTATCAAGGACCAGCAAAAACTCTGCATTTTCTCGCTTCCACAAAGACCTATTTGGAAATGGGTTTCTGCAAAATCATAGATGCAAGTAATAAGCCTACCAAAAAAAATATATGTATATATATATATGTCATAACCTCCACAGAGTTGTATGACCAAGCTTTAGTTAACAATTTAGCTTGCATCCATAACTTTCCTGGCCCGACCCATGCTCTTCATCTGTTACTAATAAACAGAAAGAAGATGATAATAGAAAACTCAAGTTGTAAGAGTGACATAATGAATCAGAAATAATGTTCAGCAATAACAAATTGCCAAGTTACCTAGTCGCCTAAGAGAGAATTTAAACCTGAATAGTAATACCAAAGTACTACAAATTCTTAAACATTGCAACAAAAAAGGAAATATTAATTTTTTTCTAAAGCACAGATTCTTGAAAGAAAACTGGATTATAAAACCCCCCTACTCCACAACTTCTGACAACACAAAAACGAGAATAAAATAAAGACAATAATAAACTAAGGAAATGCTTTGTGAAGGTTATATGACATAAACATATAGTTGCAATATGTACAAAGTATTTAAGAAGTGCTTTAAGTGCATAATTAAGTAGTTACTAAGACCTTAACTACATTGAAAACACATCGTAGACTACAAGAACAATGGAACGGCCGGCTGCTTAGCCTTAGTTCCCTAAAAAGCGCGCAAAGTTACCAAGAAAAGAAAGAGTTAAAATCTGCAAAAAAGTTAATAGACTTGCTAGTGCCTAAATGCTAAAAGCAAAAAATAGAAAAAATGTTCAAGAAGTTGAAACATTGAACTTGGAAAACCTGAAACCCAAAGTCAATGAAGAGAGCTTACCTCTTATGCAACTTAACTTCCTCCACTCTTGAGGAAACATGGCCGACCTTTTACCCCAAACTTTAAATCATCCCTTCCACTCCCTTGTCGCTGGGGGGCAGTGTGGGTGGGGCTGAAGGCCTCCACACACTGAAAAAAATCCTACGTGCGGAGATTTTAACTGGAGAAAAATATAATTAAGATTGTCGACCTGTTTGATCAGAAAGAGCAGAATTAACTCTCCAGAATACATGAGAAATATTATGAAATACACTAGTAGTGTATTTAATAATCTTTGCATGTATTTAATCACCTTAGTGAACTTCTGTAGACTATTCAGAATCCTATTAATTTTTATGTTAGTTTTACTATTTTTAGTATAGCTATTCTAGAGAGTGAATAACTAGTTTTCTTTTATATTTATTTTTATTTTATTTTAAAACAGATTTTTAAGTTTTCTTTTTTTTTGTGATTTTGTCTATATTATTTAATTTTTTTTAATAGGACCTTCTTATCCATAGCACTAAGGTTCCTTTTTGTAGTTAATATGCATCCTCTAGCCAACGTCCAAAAGGCTTTCATTGGTCAGAATCATATTATTAACTGTGTAGAAAATTAAAGCAGATCTGCCAACCTTACTCTATTATTCAGAATAATTTTTCTTAAAGTTCTTTTGATGAAAGAAGTAAGAATTTTGTTCTCTAGAAAACTGTCTAATAGTATATTAATGTGGTAATTGAAGTCCAAATTGTTGCTGCAAATTCTTGAAATTCTAAGCACCTGAGAAATTAGTACATTCTCAATTACTTTGGTTGATATGTTATTATTCCAGTGTAGATATTTAATTACTTTGAAAGGAAAATTAACTCTTTTATCAAAGAGGCTAATAGATGGGTTACCTCTGTTAAGTTTAATGCTTAAGTCTAGGAACTCTAGTTCCTGATTACTGTGGTTGGTTTTACATAAGTTAAGAGAGCTAGGATAGATATTATCAAAATCGCTCTCTATAACTTCTGAATTATTTATACACAGCAGATCGTCAATATATCTAAATGTGTAAAGGTAGTTATCGCAGCAAGTGGAGTGATTTTTAATGAATTTATATTCCCTAAAGAACAGGAATAGGTTTGCAATACTTGTGGATGTTGACGTTCCCATAGGGATACCGTTTACTTGTTTATAGAGAGTATTATTATATAAGATATGGTTATTTTTTATGCAGCAATTGAGATAAGAATTCCAGGCTCCTGCATTAACAAATTGGTTAAGTTTAAATTCTGCATACAGCTCTTTAAAGGTAGTGATTATATCTGGTAGAGGCAGATTAGTATATAGGTTCTCAAAATCATAACTATTAATATCTAAGGGATTTACTACAAGACCTATTTATTTTTACCACTACGGATAAAGCTAGCAATAATTTTGCAATTATCTGTAAGAAATTCTATTTTGAATTGTTAACTATGGAACTCAATAAGAGAGTAACCTACTAGCCCGTAAGTTATTCTACCAAGCAGTTAGAAAATCGTTTTAAGGCATTCTTCAAGAAACTTAAAATTCCACAAATGAGAAGATATGAGCCTGAATTTCCCTTTCTTTTTGCAACTGTTAAGTTTCATAAAGATCCAGTGAAGTTCAGATTCATAGCTAGTGGAGTCAGGAGTCATAAAAAGAAAATTGATCTAACTTGGCAATTTTTTATTGCTGAACATTATTTCTGATTCATTATGGTAACTTGGCAATTTTTTACTGCTGAACATTATTTCTGATTCATTATGTCACTCTTACAAATTGAGTTTTCTATTATCATCTTCTTTCTGTTTATTAGTAACAGATGAAGAGCATGGGTCGGGCCAGGAAAGTTATGGATGCAAGCTAAATTGTTAACTAAACCTTGGTCATACAACTCTGTGGAGGTTCTGACATATATATATTGAATTTTTTTTTTTTTGGTGGGCTTATTACTTGCATCTATGACTTTGAAGAAACCCATTTCCAAATAGGTTTTTGTGGAAGTGAGAACATGCAGAGTTTTTGCTGGTCCTTGATAAAGCTAAGGCTCAGTATTCTCGACACCTTCTTCCTTCAGTTTTTCTATTTTTTCTCTTTTTACTCACACCGGTCAATACATAACCTTTTCTATGTTGTACTTGGTATGAGTCAAAAATTTTTTTGCTTCAGTCTCTTCTTAATAGAATGTGAATTCTGGATGTTCATAACTGCTGCGTTGCGCGTTTTGATCTTCAGGTTTTTTTGCAACTTTCGTTTTAAATTCTTAAGTTTTTCTTAGGTTTTCGGCTATGCTCTTAAGTATATATATATATACATATAAGATATATGTAATAAATGTTATGTACTATATATATATATATATATATATATACTGTATGTATATATATATATAAATATATCATCATCATCATTGTCAAGCATTATCAATCCACTGCTGGACGAAGGTCTCCCCAAGTTTCCTCCACAACGGTCTGTCTTGTGCCAGTCTTCTCCATGTCACCCCTGCATACTTTCGAATTTCATCCACCCATCTCCCATGTGGTCTTCTTCTGGGTCTTTTCCTGTCCCTTGGAATCCAATCTAAAATTTCTGTTGTCCATCGATGATCTGTCCTTCTGGCAGTATGTCCAGCCCATTGCCATTTCAGGGATTTAACTCTGATCATGATGTCTTCCACTCTTGTCATTTTTCGGATCGACGAGTTCCTCTTCTTATCTCTCCTGGTTACACCAAGTATGCACCTCTCCATGCTTCTTTGAGTTGTCTGCAGCCTTTGTATGTCTCTTTTAGTTAAGGTCCATGTCTCTGCACCATACGTAAGCACTGGAAGGATGCATTGATCAAACACTTTTCTTTTAAGACATAATGGCATATTGCTCTTGAAACTTATGCTGTTTCTTCCAAAAGCTCTCCAGGCAAGTTTTGTACGCCGATTAATTTCTTCATCAATGTGACCCTCACTTGATATCTGCTGTCCAAGATAAACGTACGTGTCTGTTATCTCCAGCTTTTCTCCATCAATCGATAAATCTTCATTTCTTGTAAAAGCATTGAACATCACTTTTGTCTTCTGAAAGTTCATTTTTAATCCCACTTCTTTACTCTTGTCAGCAAGTTCCTGGATCATACTCTGCAACTCTTATGGGCTAGTTGCAAAAATGACTACGTCATCAGCAAAACGAAGGTGGGTTAGATAATCTCCATTAATCTTTATCCCCTTGTTTTCATAGCTCAGTGACTGAAAAACACCCTCCAATGTGGCATTAAAGAGCTTCGGAGATATGGTGTCACCTTGTGTCACTCCCTTTCCAATTTTTATGTGTGTTGTATTTTCAAACAGCCTAATCTTTGCACTTGCATTTTCATAGATGTTATTAATAATATTAATGTATGCATCTTCAATACCGCAGGTTTTCAGAGCCATTGTAACTGCTGATGGTTTCACCGAATCAAAGGCTTTTTCATAATCGATAAAAGCCATGCACAATGGAAGTTCATATTCCCTCGCTCTTTCAATTAGTTCTCTCAGCACATGGATATGATCTATTGTGCTGTAGCCACTCCTGAATCCAGCTTGTTCTCTCGGTTGAGCCATGTCCAGTGTTACCTTCAAGCGGTGTGAAAGAACTTTAGTGAAGATTTTATAAACTACTGATAGGAGGCTGATAGGTCTGTAGTTTCCGAGATCCTCAATGTCACCTTTCGTATGTAGCAGGATCATTGTAGCGGTGTTCCAATCCTCAGGAATCTTTCCTTCATTAAGGCATCGAGTGAAAATTTGGGCGAGTACTGTTTCGATTTCTCCACTTGCTTCTTGTATGATGTCTACAGTAATTCCATCTTCTCCTGGAGCTTTTCCCCGCTTCATGTTCTTGATTGCATGTGCAACTTCTGCTGGAAGGACTGGAGGAATTCTGGTACTGGTATCTTTCATGATGTCTGGAGTGCATGTATCATCCCTTTCATATAATTTGGAGTAGAAATCTTTCACTGTTGTCAAAATTTCACCTCTATTTCTTGTTACAGAACCATCTTCTTTTCTCAGTGCCATAATCTGTTTTCTTCTTTTACTGAGATGTCCCTTTGCTATCTTTAGGCTTTGGTTGTTTTCAATTGCTTTCCTCACTAGTTCACAGTTGAATTTTCTTACGTCTTCAGTGATACTTTTTCGTACTGTCTTGCATAGCTCTATATATTCCCCTTTGGAAGTCACATCTTCTTTAGTTGTCCTCATCTCTCTTCTTTTTTGCATTAACATTTTCGTTTTTCCTGATAATTTATTTACATGCAACTTGTTCTTAGACCCAGCTAATTTTGTTGCTGTTTCCATAAGAGCTTTGGTTACTTTTCTGTTAACTTCAGAGATGTCCACTTCTTCCGATGTTAGGCCTTCTAAAGCAGAGAACCTGTTCTTCAGTTCCAACTTGAAGGTATTATGGTGTTTTTTAAGGTTGGTTATGTCAATAGATTTTGTTTGTCTTATGAGCTTGCCACGTTTAAGTTTAGTGTTGAGGTGTATCTTACATCTCACCAATCTATGATCACTACCTGTGTTGAACTTGTTTAGCACACTGCAGTCTTCTATGACGAATTTTTTGTTACACATAATAAAATCAATTTCACTTGTCGTCCCATTTGGATGTCTCCATGTCCATTTCCTGTGTGGCTTTTTCTTGAAGAAGGAGTTCAAGATGAAAAACGCTTCTGCATCTGCAAACTCAACGAGAGAATTTCCACACTGGTTTCTATCGCCGTAACCGAATTTACCTACTGAAGTTTCATTCTGTTGCCGTTGCCCTATTTTTACATTGAAATCTCCCATAATTATTTTCAAGTGCTGCTTACCTTTATTATTTAGATGACAAATTTCCTCATAAAATTCTTCAATTTCTTCTTCAGGATGACTTGTGGTGGGTGCATAAGTTTGAATAATCTGAGCCTGGTATCTTTTCGAGAGTTGGATAACAAGCCGTGCAGCTCTGTCAGAGGAACTTTCAACTTCTACAACTTTATCCTTCAGTTTCTTGTTTATTATAAATCCAACACCACTAGTTCTGCCAGTATCTGTCCCACGATAGTAGAAGGGATGTCCACTTTTCAGTTCGATGAGATCTTCTCCTTTTCTCCTTACCTCACTTAGCCTCACGATGTCCCACTTGATCCTTTGTAGTTCCTCTTCCAATTCAAGAAGCCTTGAATCAGAAGATAGGGAGCGTCCATTGTACGTTGCCAAGGTCAGCATCAGATGGCAGCCTAGTCCGGTCCTCCGGGGATTCTTAGCACCCTCTGCCTTCATGTCGCACTGGCTGCTGCCTTGGCCAGGTACATTCCAGCTGCCGGAGACTGAGGGCCAAGATTTAAGTTGTGGAGTCATTTTGGAGGGTTTGGCCGTAACTCACCACGCTGGCCAAGCTGGTTTGTGAGTGTGGGATAGAATTTCCTCTAATCCCGATGGTATAGTTATACCGCTATTGGCGGTAGTCAGAGCCCCTTTAGCAGGAACAGGATGCACCACGAGAAGGCGGGGTTGACATTTGTCAAGGAGAGGCTGTGATGTTACGAATCATCTGACCTTACATCCCTATATATATATATATATATATATATATATATATATATATATATATTTTTAAGGTCAGGTGATGCGTAACATCACAGCCTCTCCTTGACACATGTCAACCCCGCCTTCTCGTGGTGCATCCTGTTCCCACTAAAGGGGCTCTGACGACCGCCCATAGCGGTATAACTATACCATCGGGATAAGAGGAAATTCTATCCCACACTCACCAACCCGCTTGGCCAGCGTGGTGAGTTATGGCCAAACCCCTCCAAAATGAGTCCACAACTTAAATCTTGGCCCTCAGTCTCCGGCAGCTGGAATGTACCTGGCCAAGGCAGCGGCCAGTGCGACATGAAGGCAGAGGGTGCTAAGAATCCCCGGAGGATCGGACTAGGCTGCCATCTGATGCTGACCTTGGCAACGTACAATGGACGCTCCCTATCTTCTGATTCAAGGCTTCTTGAATTGGAAGAGGAACTACAAAGGATCAAGTGTGACATCGTGGGGCTAAGTGAGGTAAGGAGAAAAGGAGAAGATCTCATCGAACTGATAAGTGGACATCTCTTCTACTATCGTGGGACAGATACTGGCAGAACTAGTGGTGTTGGATTTATAATAAACAAGAAACTGAAGGATAAAGTTGTAGAAGTTGAAGGTTCCTCTGACAGAGCTGCACGGCTTGTTATCCAACTCTCGAAAAGATACCAGGCTCAGATTATTCAAACTTATGCACCCACCACAAGTCATCCTGAAGAAGAAATTGAAGAATTTTATGAGGAAATTTGTCATCTAAATAATAAAGGTAAGCAGCACTTGAAAATAATTATGGGAGATTTCAATGCAAAAATAGGGCAACGGCAACAGAATGAAACTTCAGTAGGTAAATTCGGTCACGGCAACAGAAACCAACGTGGAAATACTCTCGTTGAGTTTGCAGAGGCAGAAGGGTTTTTCATCTTGAACTCCTTCTTCAAGAAAAAGCCACACAGGAAATGGACATGGAGACATCCAAATGGGACGACAAGTGAAATTGATTTTATTATGTGTAACAAAAAATTCGTCATGGAAGACTGCAGTGTGCTAAACAAGTTCAACACAGGTAGTGACCAGAGATTGGTGAGATGTAAGATGCACCTCAACACTAAACTTGAACGTGGCAAGCTCATAAGACAAACAAAATCTATTGACATAACCAACCTTAAAAAACACCATAATACCTTCAAGTTAGAACTGAAGAACAGGAATCTCTGCTTTAGAAGGCCTAACATCGGAAGAAGTGGACATCTCTGAAGTTAACAGAAAAATAACCAAAGCTCTTATGGAAACAGCAACAAAATTAGCTGGGTCTAAGAACAAGTTGCATGTGAACAAATTATCAGGAAAACCAAAATGTTGATGCAAAAAAGAAGAGAGATGAGCACAACTAAAGAAGATGTGACTTCCAAAGTGGAATATATAGAGCTATGCAAGACAGTAAGAAAAAGTATCACTGAAGACGTAAGAAAATTCAACTGTGAACTAGTGAGGAAAGCAATTGAAAACAACCAAAGCCTAAAGATAGCAAAGGGACATCTCAGTAAGGGAAGAAAACAGATTATGGCACTGAGAAAAGAAGATGGTTCTGTAACAAGAAATAGAGGCGAAATTTTGACAAGAGTGAAAGATATCTACTCCAAATTATATGAAAGGGATGATATATGCACTCCAGACATCATGAAAGATACCAGTACCAGAGTTCCTCCAGTCCTTCCAGCAGAAGTTGCACATGCAATCAAGAACATGAAGCGAGGAAAAGCTAAAGGAGAAGATGGAATTACTGTAGACAACATACAAGAAGCAAGTGGAGAAATCGAAACAGTACTCGCCCAAATTTTCACTCGATGCCTTAATGAAGGAAAGATTCCTGAGGATTGGAACACCGCTACAATGACCCTGCTACATAAGAAAGGTGACATTGAGGATCTCGGAAACTACAGACCTATCAGCCTCCTTCCTATCAGTAGTTTATAAAATCTTCACTAAAGTTCTTTCACACCGCTTGAAGGTAACACTGGACATGGCTCAACCGAGAGAACAAGCTGGATTCAGGAGTGGCTACCGCACAATAGATCATATCCACGTGCTGAGAGAACTAATTGAAAGAGCGAGGGAATATGAACTTCCATTGTGCATGGCTTTTATCGATTATGAAAAAGCCTTTGATTCGGTGAAACCATCAGCAGTTACAATGGCTCTGAAAAACCTGCGGTATTGAAGATGCATACATTAATATTATTAATAACATCTATGAAAATGCAAGTGCAAAGATTAGGCTGTTTGAAAATACAACACACGTAAAAATTGGAAAGGGAGTGAGACAAGGTGACAATATAACTCCGAAGCTCTTTAATGCCACATTGGAGGGTGTTTTTCAGTCGCTGAGCTGGGAAAACAAGGGGATAAAGATTAATGGAGATTATCTAACCCACCTTCGTTTTGCTGATGACGTAGTCATTTTTGCAACTACCCCATCAGAGCTGCAGAGTATGATCCAGGAACTTGCTGACAAGAGTAAAGAAGTGGGATTAAAAATGAACTTTCAGAAGACAAAAGTGATGTTCAATGCTTTTACAAGAAATGAAGATTTATCGATTGATGGAGAAAAGCTGGAGATAACAGACACGTACGTTTATCTTGGACAGCAGATATCAAGTGAGGGTCACATTGATGAAGAAATTAATCGGCGTACAAAACTTGCCTTTAAAACTTTTGAAAAGAACAGCATAATTTTCAAAAGCAATATGCCATTATGTCTTAAAAGAAAAGTGTTTGATCAATGCATCCTTCCAGTGCTTACGTATGGTGCAGAGACGTGGACCTTAACTAAAAGAGACATACAAAGGCTGCAGACAACTCAAAGAAGCATGCAGAGGTGCATGCTTGGTGTAACCAGGAGAGATAAGAAGAGGAACTCGTGGATCAGAAAAATGACAAGAGTGGAAGACATCATGATCAGAGTTAAATCCCTGAAATGGCAATGGGCTGGACATACTGCCAGAAGGACAGATCATCGATGGACAGACGAAATTTTAGATTGGATTCCAAGGGACAGGAAAAGACCCAGAAGAAGACCACATGGGAGGTGGGTTGATGAAATTCGAAAGTATGCAGGGATGACATGGAGGAGACTGGCACAAGACAAACCGTTGTGGAGGAAACTTGGGGAGACCTTCGTCCAGCAGTGGATTGATAATGGTTGACAATGATGATGATGATGCTGATATATATATATATATATATATATATAAGGTCAGGTGATGCGTAACATCACAGCCTCTCCTTGACAAATGTCAACCCCGCCTTCTCGTGGTACATCCTGTTCCTACTAAAGGGGCTCTGACGACCGCCAATAGCGGTATACCTATACCATCGGGATTAGAGTAAATGCTATCATACACTCACCAACCCGCTTGGCCAGCGTGGTGAGTTATGGCCAAACCCCTCCAAAATGACTCCACAACTTAAATCTTGGCCCTCAGTCTCCGGCAGTTGGAATGTACCTGGCCAAGGCAGCGGCCAGTGCGACATGAAGGCAGAGGGTGCTAAGAATCCCCGGAGGACCGGACCAGGCTGCCATCTGATGCTGACCTTGGCGACGTATAACGGACGCTCCCTATCTTCTGATTCAAGGCTTCTTGAATTGGAAGAGGAACTACAAAGGATCAAGTGGGACATCGTCGGGCTAAGTGAGTTAAGGAGAAAAGGAGAAGATCTCATTGAACTGATAAGTGGACATCTCTTCTACTATCGTGGGACAGATACTGGCAGAACTAGTGGTGTTGGATTTATAATAAACAAGAAACTGAAGGATAAAGTTGTAGAAGTTGAAAGTTCCTCTGACAGAGCTGCACGACTCGTTATCCAACTCTCGAGAAGATACCAGGCTCAGATTATTCAAACTTATGCATCCACCACAAGTCATGCTGAAGAAGAAATTGAAGAATTTTATGAGGAAATTCGTGATCTAAATAATAAAGGTAAGCAGCACTTGAAGATAATTATGGGAGATTTCAATGCAAAAATAGGGCAACAGCAACAGAATGAAACTTCAGTAGGTAAATTCGGTCACGGCAACAGAAACCAGCGTGGAAATACTCTCGTAGAGTTTGCAGAGGCAGAAGGGTTTTTCATCTTGAACTCCTTTTTCAAGAAAAAGCCACACAGGAAATGGACATGGAGACATCCAAATGGGACGACAAGTGAAATTGATTTTATTATGTGTAACAAAAAATTCGTCATAGAAGACTGCAGTGTGCTAAACAAGTTCAACACAGGCAGTGGCCATAGATTGGTGAGATGTAAGATGCACCTCAACACTAAACTCGAACGTAGCAAGCTCATAAGACAAACAAAATGTATTGACATAACCAACCTTAAAAAACACCATAATACCTTCAAATTGGAACTGAAGAACAGATTCTCTGCTTTAGAAGGCCTAACATCGGAAGAAGTGGATATTTCTGAAGTTAACAGAAAAGTAACCAAAGCTCTTATGGAAACAGCAACAAAATTAGCTGGGTCTAAGAACAAGTTGTATGTGAACAAATTATCAGGAAAAACGAAAATGTTGATGCAAAAAAGAAGAGAGATGAGGACAACTAAAGAAGATGTGACTTCCAAAGTGGAATATATAGAGCTATGCAAGACAGTAAGAAAAAGTATCACTGAAGACGTAAGGAAAATTCAACTGTGAACTAGTAAGGAAAGCAATTGAAAACAACCAAAGCCTAAAGATAGCAAAGGGACATCTCAGTAAGGGGAAAAAACAGATTATGGCACTGAGAAAAGAAGATGGTTCTGTAACAAGAAATAGAAGCGAAATTTGGACAAGAGTGAAAGATTTCTACTCCAAATTATATGAAAGGGATGATACATGTACTCCAGACATCATGAAAGGTACCAGTACCAGAGTTCTTCCAGTCCTCCCAGCAGAAGCTGCACATGCAATCAAGAACATGAAGCGGGGAAAAGCTCCAAAGGAACAGATGGAATTACTGTAGACATCATACAAGAAGCAAGTGGAGAAATCGAAACAGTACTCGCCCAAATTTTCACTCGATGCCTTAATGAAGGAAAGATTCCTGAGGATTGGAACAACGCTACAATGATCTTGCTACATAAAAAAGGTGACATTGAGGATCTCAGGAACTACAGACCTATCAGCCTCCTATCAGTGGTTTATAAAATCTTCACTAAAGTTCTTTCACACCGCTTGAAGGTGACACTGGACATGGCTCAACCGAGAGAACAAGCTGGATTCAGGAGTGGCTACAGCACAATAGATCATATCCATGTGCTGAGAGAACTAATTGAAAGAGCGAGGGAATATGAACTTCCATTGTGCATGGCTTTTATCGATTATGAAAAAGCCTTTGATTCGGTGAAACCATCAGCAGTTTCAATTGCTCTGAAATCCTGCGGTATTGAAGATGCATACATTAATATTATTAATAACATCTATGAAAATGCAAGTGCAAAGATTCGGCTGTTTTAAAATACAACACACATAAAAATTGGAAAAGGAGTGAGACAAGGTGACACCATATCTCCGAAGCTCTTTAATACCACATTGGAAAATGTCTTTCAATCACTGAACTGGGAAAACAAAGGGATAAAGATTAATGGAGATTATCTAACCCACCTTCGTTTTGCTGATGACATAGTCATTTTTGCAACTGCCCCATCAGAGCTACAGAGTATGATCCAGGAACTTGCTGACAAGAGTAAAGAAGTGGGATTAAAAATGAACTTTCAGAAGACAAAAGTGATGTACAATGCTTTTACAAGAAATGAAGATTTATCGATTGATGGAGAAAAGCTGGAGATAACAGACACGTACGTTTATCTTGGACAGCAGATATCAAGTGAGGGTCACATTGGTGAAGAAATTATACGTCGTACAAAACTTGCCTGGAGAGCTTTTGGAAGAAACAGCATAATTTTCAAGAGCAATATGCCATTATGACTTAAAAGAAAAGTGTTTGATCAATGTATCCTTCCAGTGCTTACGTATGGTGCAGAGACGTGGACCTTAAGTAAAAGAGACATACAAAGGCTGCAGACAACTCAAAGAAGCATGGAGAGGTGCATACTTGGTGTAACCAGGAGAGATAAGAAGAGGAACTCGTGGATCCGAAAAATGACAAGAGTGGAAGACATCATGATCAGAGTTAAATCCATGAAATGGCAATGGGCTGGACATACTGCCAGAAGAACAGACCATCGATGGACAGCCGAAATTTTAGATTGGATTCCAAGGGACAAAAAAAGACCCAGAAGAAGACCACATGGAAGATGGGTGGATGAAATTCGAAAGTATGCGGGAGTGACATGGATGAGACTGGCACAAGACAGACCGTTGTGGAGGAAACTTGCACATGCAATCAAGAACATGAAGCGAGGAAAAGCTCCAGGAGAAGATGGAATTACTGTAGACATCATACAAGAAGCAAGTGGAGAAATCGAAACAGTACTCGCCCAAATTTTCACTCGATGCCTTAATGAAGGAAAGATTCCTGTGGATTGGAACACCGCTACAATGATCCTGCTACATAAGAAAGGTGACATTGAGGATCTCGGAAACTACAGACCTATCAGCCTCCTATCAGTAGTTTATAAAATCTTCACTAAAGTTCTTTCACACCGCTTGAAGGTAACACTGGACATGGCTCAACCGAGAGAACAAGCTGGATTCAGGAGTGGCTACAGCACAATAGATCATATCCACGTACTGAGAGAACTAATTGAAAGAGCGAGGGAATATGAACTTCCATTGTGCATGGCTTTTATCGATTATGAAAAAGCCTTTGATTCGGTGAAACCATCAGCAGTTACAATGGCTCTGAAAACCTGCGGTATTGAAGATGCATACATTAATATTATTAATAACATCTATGAAAATGCAAGTGCAAAGATTAGGCTGTTTGAAAATACAACACACGTAAAAATTGGAAAGGGAGTGAGACAAGGTGACACCATATCTCCGAAGCTCTTTAATGCCACATTGGAGGGTGTTTTTCAGTCGCTGAGCTGGGAAAACAAGGGGATAAAGATTAATGGAGATTATCTAACCCACCTTCGTTTTGCTGATGACGTAGTCATTTTTGCAACTACCCCATCAGAGCTGCAGAGTATGATCCAGGAACTTGCTGACAAGAGTAAGGAAGTGGGATTAAAAATGAACTTTCAGAAGACAAAAGTGATGTTCAATGCTTTTACAAGAAATGAAGATTTATCGATTGATGGAGAAAAGCTGGAGATAACAGACACGTACGTTTATCTTGGACAGCAGATATCAAGTGAGGGTCACATTGATGAAGAAATTAATCGGCGTACAAAACTTGCCTTTAGAACTTTTGAAAAGAACAGCATAATTTTCAAGAGCAATATGCCATTATGTCTTAAAAGAAAAGTGTTTGATCAATGCATCCTTCCAGTGCTTACGTATGGTGCAGAGACGTGGACCTTAACTAAAAGAGTCATACAAAGGCTGCAGACAACTCAAAGAAGCATGCAGAGGTGCATGCTTATTGTAACCAGGAGAGATAAGAAGAGGAACTCGTGGATTCCAAAAATGACAAGAGTGGAAGACATCATGATCAGAGTTAAATCCCTGAAATGGCAATGGGCTGGACATACTGCCAGAAGGACGGATCATCGATGGACAGCCGAAATTTTAGATTGGATTCCAAGGGACAGGAAAAGACCCAGAAGAAGACCACATGGGAGATGGGTGGATGAAATTCGAAAGTATGCAGGGGTGACATGGAGGAGACTGGCACAAGACAGACCGTTGTGGAGGAAACTTGGGGAGACCTTCGTCCAGCAGTGGATTTATAATGGTTGACAATGATGATGATGATGATATAAGATATATGTAATAAATGATATACACTATCTACCAATAAGTACTTGGACACCCCTGCAATCGACGATATCTGCGGTTCCGATACACGTAACGGCCACCGCCGTTAGATATATCGTGTGGGAAACAACAACGCAACCAGTCGCATGCAAGATGCCATGCAGTTCGGAGCTCTCTGATTTCGAGAAAGGTGTAATCGTCGGGTATCACAGAACTGGCCGATCCATACGTGACATATCGAGCGAGTTGAAGTACCCAAAATCGACATTGGCCTACGTTATTGGCAAGTGGAAGATTAGAGGTGACTGTCGGAATGTGCCACGACCCGCAGACCCACAAAACTGGGAGTTAAAGACAGACGGGTGCTGGGCAGAGAAATTCGGAAGAACCGCAACAAATCGATGGGCCACATCCGCGAGGAGTTTCAACAGGCATATGGGAGTGTTCCTTTGATGGACTTGGTTTGATCACCAAGTCCAATAACGGCTAACGTGGTGCAAATAACGTCGACAGTTGACCGTTGAACAGTGGAAACAGGTTCTCTGGAGCGACGAATCAAGGTTCACCCTCTACCGTTCGGATGGCAGGGTCTGGGTTTGGCGTCTGCCTGGAGAGCGCCTCCTGCCGGAATGTATTGTGCCAACTGTGAAGTTCGGCGGAGGTGGAATTATGTTATGGGGTTTTTTCTAATGGTATGGCACAGGACCCTTGGTCGCAATTCCTGGTAGACTCAACGCCGAGACCTACTGCACCATTTTGGATTACCGTGCGCTTCCTACGTTGTGGCAGTTTTACGGAGTGGACCCATGTTACTTTCAGGATGACAATGCCACCTGTCATGTTGCGAGGTTCACCCTGGCTTGGTATGGTGACAATGGGGTTAAAGGAATCGACTGGCCTGCGCAGAGCCCGGACCTTAACCCTATCGAGCACCTCTGGGACGAGTTAAAGCGTCGACTTAAGGGGTGCCCCCACCGTCCGAAATCGGTGAAGGAACTGACCTGTCTTCTCCAAGCCGAGTGGAAGAAAATACCGCTAGCCGTCGTACAACGCCTGGTTGAGAGTATGCCCCGGAGGGTCGCAGCTCTAATCGCCGCTCGTGGCGGTTCCACCAACTATTGAAGGTGAATAAACTTCGTTTTCCTTTGCTATCACAGGTGTCCAATTACTTGTTGGTAGATAGTGTATATGCATATATAAAATTATTTTACTTATGTAACATTTATTACATATATACACAAATAAGGTTTAAAGCGTTTTAAGACAACGCAAAATGTAATTTGAGAGTAAACAGCAATACCTTTACTAATCAAAATATGCACCGTAATTAGCTATCACCTTCCGCCATCGTTCGGCCAGGTGACAGATTCTAGCCATGAAGAATACTTCGTCGTGTGACGCGATGAAGTCGTCAACCCATTTTTCACTTCGTCACATGTCCGGAACTTTACAGCAGACAAACCATGTTGCATCGACCGGAACACATGATAGTCTGAAGAGGCTATGTCGGGACTATGCGCCGGGTGCTTTAAAAGTTCCCAGCCAAGCGTCAATAGCGTCTCATTGACCGATTTCCCGACATGCGGCCGAGCGTTGTCATGCGGTAATTTCACGGGACGCAATCCTTTGCCTGTGAATGGACGTTTCTGTCAGATTTACTGGTTCAATCGCAGCAATTTCTAGCGATCAGCAGTAACAGTTTGACCCTGTTCCAAAGTTCATAATTGAGCACACCCTTCATATCCCACCAGATGCACAACAGAACTTTCTTGGAGTTAATATTGCGTTTCGGTGTCGACGCTGTTGCTTTAGGGGGTCTACATAGTGTGTTTTGCGTTTGAGATTTTCGTACCATATCCACTTGTCATCACCCGTAGCGATGTTCCACAGGAACGACTTTCTATGTTGTTTATTCTACGATTCAAACACTTCATGACACGCTCATCCTTGTTCCACTGGCTCAGGTCACGTGGTACCCATTTTCCTTCCTTCTGAATCTCTCCCATTGCTGGTAAACGATTGGAAATTGTGTGTTGCGTTACTCCCAGTTGTTCAGCTAGTTCCTGTTGCGTTTGAGACGAATCTTCATCCAGCAATGCTTGCATTTCCTCATGTTCAACCTTCTGCGGGGCGACACTACATTCTCGATCGCTAACATCAGAATCACCTGCTTTAAGCTTTAACCGTCTAAATTAAAACTCACACGTGCCTTTTGATACAATATTCTCCCCCAGACCAGAAGAGATCGATGCACATGCTTTTGCAGCACTTTTTCTTTGATGAAATTCGTAACGAATGCACTGCCGAATAAATGCAGTATCGCTTGCCATCTTTCACCTACCGATATGCAAGTGCGTTTGACTGTTGGGCAAACTTCTGTGTCACATTTTGTACTCTGGTTCACTTACGGTTACATGACAACAAAACATATATATATATGGGATGTAAAGTCAGGTGATGCGTAACATCACAGCCTCTCCATGACAAATGTCAACCCCGCCTTCTCGTGGTACATCCTGTTCCTACTAAAGGGGCTCTGACGACCGCCAATAGCGGTATAACTATACCATCGGGATTAGAGGAAATGCTATCCTCCACTCACCAACCCGCTAGGCCAGCGTGGTGAGTTATGGCCAAACCCCTCCAAAATGACTCCACAACTTAAATCTTGGCCCTCAGTCTCCGGCAGTTGGAATGTACCTGGCCAAGGCAGCGGCCAGTGCGACATGAAGGCAGAGGGTGCCAAGAATCCCCGGAGGACCGCACTAGGCTGCCATCTGATGCTGACCTTGGCTACGTATAATGGACGCTCCCTATCTTCTGATTCAAGGCTTCTTGAATTGGATGAGGAACTACAAAGGATCAAGTGGGACATCGTCGGGCTAAGTGAGGTAAGGAGAAAAGGAGAAGATCTCATTGAACTGAAAAGTGGATATCTCTTCTACTATGGTGGGACAGATACTGGCAGAATTAGTGGTGTTGGATTTATAATAAACAAGAAACTGAAGGATAAAGTTGTAGAAGTTGAAAGTTCCTCTGACAGAGCTGCACGACTCGTTATCCAACTCTCGAGGAGATACCAGGCTCAGATCATTCAAACTTATGCACCCACCACAAGTCATCCTTAAGTAGAAATTGGAGAATTTTATGAGGAAATTCGTCATCTAAATAATAAAGGTAAGCAGCACTTAAAGATAATTATGGGAGATTTCAATGCAAAAATAGGGCAACAGCAACAGAATGAAACTTCAGTAGGTAAATTCAGTCACGGCAACAGAAACCAGCGTGGAAATACTCTCGCAGAGTTTGCAGAGGCAGAAGGGTTTTTCATCTTGAACTCCTTTTTCAAGAAAAAGCCACACATGGAAACATCCAAATGGGACGACAAGTGAAATTGATTTTATTATGTGAAACAAAAGATTCGTCATAGAAGACTACACTGTGCTAAACAAGTTCAACACAGGTAGTGACCATAGATTAGTGAGATGTAAGATGCACCTCAATACTAAACTCGAACGTAGCAAGCTCATAAGACAAACAAAATGTACTGATATAACCAACCTTAAAAAACACCATAATATCTTCAAGTTGGAACTGAAGAACAGATTCTCTGCTTTAGAAGGCCTAACATTGGAAGAAGTGGATATTTCTGAAGTTAACAGAAAAGTAACCAAAGTTCTTATGGAAACAGCAACAAAATTAGCTGGGTCTAAGAACAAGTTGTATGTGAACAAATTATCAGGAAAAACCAAAAGGTTGATGCAAAAAAGAAGAGAGATGAGGACAACTAAAGAAGATGTGACTTCCAAAGTGGAATATATAGAGCTATGCAAGACAGTACGAAAAAGTATCACTGAAGACGTAAGAAAATTCAACTGTGAACTAGTGAGGAAAGCAATTGAAAACAACCAAAGCCTAAAGATAGCAAAGGGACATCTCAGTAAGGGAAGAAAACAGATTATGGCACTGAGAAAAGAAGATGGTTCTGTAACAAGAAATAGAGGCGAAATTTTGACAAGAGTGAAATATTTCTACTCCAAATTATATGAAAGGGATGATACATGCACTCCAGGCATCATGAAAGATACCAGTACCAGAGTTCCTCCAGTCCTTCCAGCAGAAGTTGTACATGCAATCAAGAACATGAAGCGGGGAAAAGCTCCAGGAGAAGATGGAATTACTGTAGACATCATACAAGAAGCAAGTGGAGAAATCGAAACAGTACTCGCCCAAATTTTCACTCGATGCCTTAATGAAGGAAAGATTCCTGAGGATTGGAACACCGCTACAATGATCCTGCTACATAAGAAAGGTGACATTGAGGATCTCGGAAACTACAGACCTATCAGCCTGCTATCAGTAGTTTATAGAATCTTCACTAAAGTTCTTTCACACCGCTTGAAGGTAACACTGGACATGGCTCAACCGAGAGAACAAGCTGGATTCAGGAGTGGCTACAGCACAATAGATCATATCCATGTGCTGAGAGAACTAATTGAAAGAGCGAGGGAATATGAACTTCCATTGTGCATGGCTTTTATCGATCATGAAAAAGCCTTTGATTCGGTGAAACCATCAGCAGTTACAATGGCTCTGAAAACCTGCGGTATTGAAGATGCATACATTAATATTATTAATAACATCTATGAAAATGCAAGTGCAAAGATTAGGCTGTTTGAAAATACAACACACATAAAAATTGGAAAGGGAGTGAGACAAGGTGACACCATATCTCCGAAGCTCTTTAATGCCACATTGGAGGGTGTTTTTCAGTCACTGAGCTGGGAAAACAAGGGGATAAAGATTAATGGAGATTATCTAACCCACCTTCGTTTTGCTGATGACGTAGTCATTTTTGCAACTACCCCATCAGAGCTGCAGAGTATGATCCAGGAACTTGCTGACAAGAGTAAAGAAGTGGGATTAAAAATGAACTTTCAGAAGACAAAAGTGATGTTCAATGCTTTTACAAGAAATGAAGATTTATCGATTGATGGAGAAAAGCTGGAGATAACAGACACGTACGTTTATCTTGGACAGCAGATATCAAGTGAGGGTCACATTGATGAAGAAATTAATCGGCGTACAAAACTTGCCTGGAGAGCTTTTGGAAGAAACAGCATAATTTTCAAGAGCAATATGCCATTATGTCTTAAAAGAAAAGTGTTTGATCAATGCATCCTTCCAGTGCTTACGTATGGTGCAGAGACTTGGACCTTAACTAAAAGAGACATACAAAGGCTGCAGACAACTCAAAGAAGCATGGAGAGGTGCATACTTGGTGTAACCAGGAGAGATAAGAAGAGGAACTCGTGGATCCGAAAAATGACAAGAGTGGAAGACATCATGATCAGAGTTAAATCCCTGAAATGGCAATGGGCTGGACATACTGCCAGAAGGACAGATCATCGATGGACAGCCGAAATTTTGGATTGGATTCCAAGGGACAGGAAAAGACCCAGAAGAAGACCACATGGGAGATGGGTGGATGAAATTCGAAAGTATGCAGGGGTGACATGGAGGAGACTGGCACAAGACAGACCGTTGTGGAGGAAACTTGGGGAGACCTTCGTCCAGCAGTGGATTGATAATGGTTGACAATGATGATGATGATGATATATATATATATTTATTATTCTCTTATTTTCCCCTTTGCAGTTGTACATGTCACAAATCCCGTGATTTTACGATTTTATTATGGAGCCAGATGACACATTAACATCTGAAATATACTTCAGAAACTGTAATAAATGTTTATTAATTTAAGCATTACAAAACTGAAAATGGCATTTCACGTCATTTGTGTTTTCGTTTTCATACAGATGATCAAGTTTCCTGAAACCACGATGAAAACACTTTCCATTTCTGTAATAGAAATGTTCTGTGTGATTAACAAAGATGTTTTACACCTGTCTTACTACTTTTGCCCAGTTACACAAAACTTAACTACTGTCCTTTGACACAGAACATATACACAAATAAAAAAATTGTGCCAATGGAACATTGGCATGTGTTATTGTTATGTACATTGCAAAACATGAAAATTAAGGATGAATCTCAATCGTACGAAGTAGGATCCAAAAGTTCCCGGACAGCACCTTTACGGCAAAGTACGTGTATTGCATACTCCCGGTGATTATTGGATCACTTTACGACATTATCTCCCTCGCAGAGGAATTGGCTTCGTCCATTTACGAAACCGCTCACTGCCGTACATCCGGGTATTGTAAGCAACTTACGCAGTGTTCGGCGTTCGATGAAAAATCATGTTTTTTAAGCAGCGCGTTAACATTGAGTTTTGTGTTCGTTTGGGTAAAAGTTCAACCGAAACTTACGAGATGTTAAAACAAGTTTATGGCTAAAACACCCTGTCGCGGTCACGAACATTCACTTAGCATCGATGCTTCAGAGAAGGCAGACAGGAGGTCGAAGACGACGAATGAAGCGGACGGCCAGTGACAGCTCGCACGGGTGAAAACATTTCAAAGGTTGCGGCCATCGTAACCGCTAACAGACAACTGACGATTGAGCAAATATCCGAGGCTCCTGGGATATCGGAGACTAACAGATGATCTGAAGATGGATACTAACAGATGATCTGAAGACGGATACTAACAGATGATCTGAAGACGGATACTAACAGAGGATCTGAAGACGGATACTAACAGATGATCTGAAGACGAATACTAACATATGATCGTCACGAGCATGTAAACTGAAGATCAGTTGGCCATAGGGATGGAAATGGAATGGCGGGCGAAATCGTAACTGCTGCCGACCAAGAACCACAATTTCTTAGAAGAATCATAATGGGGGATGAAAATGGTACTTCCTCTTCGACCCGCAGACTAAACACGCATCAGCTACGTGGAAATCGCCATCGTCTCCACTCAAGCAGAAATTCCGCAGAGATCGCAGCTAAGACAAGATTACGCTAGAGGTCTTCTTCGACATATAGGGTATTTTTCACCTTGAATTTATCCCGGAAGGATGCACTGTCAACAAGGAGCTCTCTATCTGGATAACATGCGACGGTTGTGTGCGTCGTTACGCAAGAAAAGGCGTCAACTGCGAGGTGATCAATCGTGGGTGCTGTTGCACGACAATGCACCGTGACAAAGATCACTCCTCGTTCGTGAGCTTCCCCGCCAAAATAAAAAGGCTTGTCCTCCCACGCTCACCGTACTCACCTGACATCGGCCCCTGTGACTTCTACCTCTTCCCTAAGCTGACAGCTCGACTTCAGGGTCGTCGTCGGTTTTGGAGCGCAGAAGAAGTGCAAAATACATCACGGGTTTCACTGAATTACATTACAAAAAATGGATTCCAGAAGTGCTTCGACAAATTTTACAGCTGCTAGAAAAAGTGTGATTTTGCAAGAGTGTCTTATTTTGAAGGAGGATGTTCTTTAGATTTGTAATTCTATCTATGGACTTATGGACCCAGTCAGAGATCGAAGTTTTGGATCCTACCTTGTATTACAACTTTTACAGTAAGTGTCAGCATTGCACTTGCTGTTAGAACACTTCAAAGAAGGCGCTTCTCTGGTACGTTTAAATTCCCAACATATGATTGGGAATTTTGTGGGTCCCATAAACAATATCGACTAGCAATGAAGGGTCAAAATAATCACACAGTTTCTCGTTGTTGATCGGGTATGAGCACATATGTTACGTTATATTACACGAGAGGCAAGGTATTAGAAATTCTATGAAAATGAGAGTAATCTCGCTTTTTGCTGGGAAAAAGTAATAAAAACACGTTAAAGACTTAACTTTGCTTTTCTTAAAATGTTTGTAATGGACGGTAAGATATGTCTAACAAAATACATAGACAAAACGTTTTATTTACCATCACAGAAAACTGTGTCCTGAAATTAAACACACGAGAAAGCATATAAGTGAAAAGAGCTAAAACAACAAAAAGAGAGAGGTAGGGGTTGTTTTGACTTACCGCACCTAATAAAAAAAGCACAACATCTAATAATTTTTTCACAAATTTTGACCTGAATAAAAGCTAATAAAAATTAAACATTTCAAACGTTACGTTATGCAAGTCACTTTGAAAGCATGTAATTTCCTAATAGTCAAGGAATGGTTTCCAATAGTTAAAGTTTTTTCAATATCCTCAAATCAAATTTTAATTTTACACATAATATTTTATTTTGTGCTTATTCTGTATGTGAGTTCAATATATGTGAGAGGGTGAACATTTGAAATTACCCATCAGTTATCAATCTATTGTCATTTATAGCAAAGTTGTTCAGAGGCGGTTTGGTCCATTAATTTGCACGAACCGAGGACTTGAGCTCGAGCTGCGATTACGAATCGGTAATTTTGTTTTCTTCGGGTCTAAAGGGAAGAAAGCCGTCATCTTCAATGAACCTGCGTGTGCGTGCATGTGTGTTTGTGTGCGCGCAATCAAGAACGACTGTTCTATCACTTGGAAAGAATTTAATGAAATGAAGTAATGAGTAATAATATTGAGTAAACATCAGAAGGTATGGAAATAATCACTTGGAATTGTTGGAATATCTTATTCATCCAGCTAAGACAAGAAATAAAGAAAAGAAAAACAAGCGAGTACATGTTTTCCATCACACTAAACACGTCTGATGATTGCATGGCGTTTTGAACACGGTATCTGGCGAAAGATACTGTTACTGGGATGTACTATGATAAATTTGTTTTCATACTCACAAGACAGAAGTGCGTACGAATAATAATCTACAGTGAGAGATGCCAAACAACTACACATATTTCGCTCATCTAATATTTTTTTTTTTTTTTGCATTTATCTTTCATAAAAACCTGTCCCTTTTTTCTCTGCTGCAAGGTCATCTCCTTCTTAAAGAATATTCTCTTTACAGTTTTTGCTAAAGTTTCCTAGCCTCTCATTCTAAATTACTGAATTTTCAGACGTTTACTGATTTCAGATTTAAAAACAATCATTGTCATGCACTGATTGCCTTTGAAAAATTCATATATGTATCATTTTATTATGCAGCAATGGTATGATGGATGTTATTGAAAATTAATGAAAAAAGGTTTTGCCTTGTCTTTCCAGAATTTTTAAGTTATTTCAAATTTTTTAAAGTAATTTTCCTTTGTTACTCAATGGAAATAAAGAATAACGTGACATTATCAAAGGTAAATGTATGTACAGCACCACAAAATTGTTTTGTCAGAACTCTCTATCATCTTTTATTGCAAGCTATAGAAAACATATGGTAGACAGATAGCACAAACTATTTACATCTCAGGTACCAAAAAATCTCTCATAAATGTCACTCATAAATCCTGTTCTAAACGTAGGCACCGTAAGTGGGTAATACAGCGCCTTCCGTTTTAGATGCCAGGTCAGGAATTTTTACGTTCCTTAAACTTGCTGCCCATGTCATTTCAACTGTGCTTTTTAGTTTGGTGTACTTTTTCTAGTTTTTGGCAGAAGTGATACTTATAAAATTAAATTTTCTTCAAATCGCATTTTAAATGCGTCTAATGATATCCTAATGTCCTTCTAAGTGTTGCAAATTACGCAGTGTTTAATACATCAGTGAACATCTCATTGAACTGATTTAATACTTTTGACAAAAAGAAATCGAGGGACACTTAATTCCCTCTTCTGCATGTTAGAATTCTAAAGTTTTTTATGAACTCCTCCACATCAACGTTGCACTTAGCAACAATACAATCTGCTTAAGGGATGTTCCTCTAACATTTTTTGCTTTACGTCTAACCATGAAATTCGTAGCATGCTACAAGTAAACTTTATATATAACATATATGAATTAGAAAAGACGTACTATGAAGAAACCAGAGATCGTCCAAATCCGTTGGCAAGGGAGGCCCTCAACTATAATACCAAGCATCGTGACAAGTACAAAAGGCCAAAACATATCCTGGGAAATATATGCCAGAAAAAATCCATTAAAAATATGGCCAACTAACCCAACAATTTATTGCGATTAAATTAAATATCCAATACTTTCTATATTTGAGAAGGTAATAGTCAAACGTAGCTGAACGAAACTCCGAATTCCATGTAGTCCCCAACGGGCAGAAATTGCAGCAACCAATGGCACTAACGGTGTTAGTTCCATTGGCTGTTGAAATGGGATAAACAGTCCTTCTCATTGATACTAGCATTTGGAGTCCATTCCAGTTCATTTAATTCTGTTCATGACGTCGGACACGGAAGAAGCTCCCACTTAAACCACAGAAAGGCAGTAGTGGAAGAAAAAAGCATAGAAAGTCTTCCAAGTACTATTTGACCAGAATGGGTAATTGGCACTAAATAATTCACTGGCTACTGAAAAGATCAATAAGAAAATTGAGAAGACTGCAAAGAAGAAATTCAGCGAAGAAACGGCTGAACTGCAGCAACGCATCGAAGAGCTGCAGGAAGTGATATACAGGTGGCTAGAAAAGAAACCCATATCAGAGTACAAATCATAGGGGCACAGAGTAAGTATTCCAATGAGAAAGTACATGAAACCCTCAAACAAAATAGTATCTCTGTTAGGAACATCAAGAAGTTGAGACATGAGAAAGGCATGCTTCGGGAGATGCTGACCTTTGAATCAGAAGGTGTCATCCAGTCCACCCATCTAGTTCTCTTTATATGGCAGGTTGGTCTGGTTGAGTATGGTGATCATACGATGAGACCAAAAGCATCGGCTCCAAAAAACCTCTCGAGGTTCCTACAGAGGAGGAAGTAGGCTAGGTAAGGGGACTTACCGAAATGTGGTGAAGAGTCCCCAGGTTAGTTACGTTCAGGTGGCAGTTCAACCTACTGCTGTGGGCAGCCTTGTGGCACAAAATAGGAATGCCTCAGCCCCCGCAACCAACATCATTCCTATAAATGCTAAAAGAATGTTGGAATGAGCTTTCATCCTTCTTGGCATGGAAAACAGAAAACGAAAAAAAACCCACAAAACAAACAAAACAAAATATCATTTTAAGAGCCAGAACAGTTTATGCAAAAAGATTTATCCCCTTCGTACTACTTAACACAAACTGTGCTTCTAACTGCTCCAAGTTCTTCTTTATTTTTTTATTCGCTCAAAAGAAGATGAAAACTACAAGTAATTATTACTTGAAAACGTTTGCAACATTTGTTGTTTATCTGTATCAATAACAAAACGTATTTTAAAAAACAGGAAAAAAATTTTAGAACCTGGCAAAGAAACCTAACTGCCTGCTAAATGGAATTAAATGCTTTGTATGTTCGGTTGGGGACGAAAAGGGTAGTTCCGGTGTCCATGACGTTCGCAAATGCATTTTCGCACAAATCGAACGAAGTTGTCAAAATGAAAAAAAAATGACAAGGGCTCTTTTAGGGGCATCTGAGTGAAAAGAAGTTTATTTGTCGCCTAGATACTTTCTTTTGCTGTATTTATCTTTTTTAGGTATCGCCTTCGCCCGGCCCATTTACGCTGTTCTGCTTCCTGATGCTGAAGGTTGCTCTCAGATGAGACAACAGGTTATATATGTAAGATAGTTTACAATTTCACTAAAATAGTATAACTATATTAGGAATCCAAATTTCCTGGCGTAGAATAGAAATCAAAATTATGTATTGACCAGTGTGAGTAAAAAGAGAAAAAAATAGAAAAACTGAATGAATAAAGTGTCGAAAATACTGAGCATTGGCTTTATCAAGGACCAGCAAAAACTCTGCATTTTCTCGCTTCCACAAAGACCTATTTGGAAATGGGTTTCTGCAAAGTCATAGATGCAAGTAATAAGTAGACATATTATTAATTAATAATATTGATTATTAATATTATTATTAATTAATAATATTGATTATTAATATTATTATTAATTAATAATATTGATTATTAATATTATTATTAATTATTAATTAGACTTTCACCTTCTGAACAGGAAAAAATATACTCCTAAAACTGATTTTCCCGAATGTTTTATTTTTTTTTATTTATTCTTTCCCATCAGGGCAAACTGATAGGAAAGAATAAAAGTAGTTCCAAATAAGCCCATGTTGTCTTTTATGTAAAAATAACAATTTTCTGAGCTGTACTCGTTTCTTAGCAGGACCTAAGATAATATATTGCATTTTATCAAAGTGAATCATAGTTCTTCATTTTATACAGTAAATCGCAAGCACTTCACTTCATTTTATATAATTTTTAAGCATAAAATTAGGTAACAGCGACACACACAGCAAACTTAAAGATAATCATTTTAACAAAAATTAAAAGAGTGATTGTCCATTGGATGATGGTTTAATATTGTTTTTTTAATTTCCACTTGAAGTTGTGAAATTTAAAAGAAAACTCTAATTATTATTTTTCTCACAAGAATTTGCCATGCTGGAAAATTATTTGAAGTTAATTTTTGCACGAAACCTGAGCTCCAAGATTTATCAAACGCTTTATATATCCTAGTTTTATCAAGCTCCAAGGTTTATTAAACACTTAGTGTCGGAAAACTGCGCTATCTTGAAGTCTTTTGAATTAATTCTGAAACTTTTACGAATTGTTGTGCATTTCAGTTTTCTAGGGTAAAACCAAATTGTAAATTGCTTTTTCTGTTGTTGTTGTTTCGGTGTTTGAAGACCATCTTGAGCAACTCCAAGAGCTATAAGCAGTCGCTTGTCCTTAATTAATTAACGCAAAAACACAAAATATATTATCTGAGATAAATACTCTTTTAATATCTACTGAAAGCACACCATTAAATCATTACATACTGCGTGAGTTATGGTCGAACCCCTCCAAAATGACTCCACAACTTAAATCTTGGCCCTCAGTCTCGAGCAGCTGTAATATACCTGGCCAAGACAGTGGCCAGTGCGACATGAAGGCACAGGGTGCTAAGAATCCCCGGAGAACCGGACTAGGCTGCCATCTGATGCTAATCTTGGTTACTTACAATGGACGCTCCCTATCTTCTGATTCAAGGCTTCTTGAATTGGAAGAGGAACTACAAAGAATCAAGTGGGACATCGTCGGGCTAAGTGAGGTAAGGAGAAAAGGAGAAGATCTCATTGATCAGAAAAGTTGACATCTCTTTTACTATCGTGAGACAGATACTGGCAGAACTAGTGGTGTTGGATTTATAATAAACAAGAAAGTGAAAGATAAAGTTGTAGAAGTTGAAAGTTCCTCTGAAAGAGCTGCACGACTCGTTATCCAACTCTCGAGAATATACCAGGCTCAGATTATTCAAACTTATGCACCCACCACAAGTCATCCTGAAGAAGAAATTGAAGAACTTTATTAGGAAATTCGTCATTTAAATAATAAAGGCAAGCAGCACTTGAAGATAATTATGGGAGATTTCAATGCAAAAAGAGGGCAACGGCAACAGAATGAAAATTCAGTAGGTAAATTCGGTCACGGCAACAGAAACCAGCGTGGAAATACTCTCGTAGAGTTTGCAGAGGCGGATGGGTTTTTCATCTTGAACTCCTTTTTCAAGAAAAAGCCACACAGGAAATGGACATGGAGACATCCAAATGGGACGACAAGTGAAATTGATTTTATTATGTGTAACAAAAAATTCGTCATAGAAGACTGCAGTGTGCTAAACAAGTTCAACACAGGTAGGGACCATAGATTGGTGAGATGTAAGATCCACCTCAACACTAAACTAGAACGTAGCAAGCTCATAAGACAAACAAAATGTATTGATATAACCAACCTTAAAAAACACCATAATACCTTCAAGTTGGAACTGAAGAACAGATTCTCTGCTTTAGAAGGCCTAACATCGGAAGAAGTGGATATTTCTGAAGTTAACAGAAAAGTAACCAAAGCTCTTATGGAAATAGCAACAAAATTAGCTGGGTCTAAGAACAAGTTGTATGTGAACAAATTATCAGGAAAAACCAAAATGTTGATGCAAAAAAGAAGAGAGATGAGGACAACTAAAGAAGATGTGACTTCCAAAGTGGAATATATAGAGCTATGCAAGACAGTACGAAAAAGTATTACTATGGACGTAAGGAAATTCAACTGTGAACTAGTGAGGAAAGCAATTGAAAGCAATTAAAGCCTAAAGATAGCAAAGGGACATCTCAGTAAGGGAAGAAAACAGATTATGGCACTGAGAACAGAAGATGGTTCTGTAACAAGAAATAGAGGCGAAATTTTGACAAAAGTGAAAGATTTCTACTCCAAATTATATGAAAGGGATGATACATGTACTCCAGACATCATGAAAGGTCCCAGTACCAGAGTTCTCCCAGTCCTCCCAGCAGACGTTGCACATGCCATCAAGAACATAAAGCTGGGGAAAGCTCCAGGAGAAGATCGAATTACTGTAGACATCATACAAGAAGCAAGTGGAGAAATTGAAACAGTACTGGCCCAAATTTTCACTCGATGACTTAATGAAGGGAAGATTCCTGAGGATTGGAACAACTCTACAATGATCTTGCTACATAAAAAAGGTGACATTGAGGATCTCAGGAACTACAGACCTATCAGCCTCCTATCAGTGGTTTATAAAATCTTCACTAAAGTTCTTTCACACCGCTTGAAGGTAACATTGGACATGGCTCAACCGAGAGAACAAGCTGTATTCAGGAGTGGCTACAGCACAATAGATCATATCCACGTACTAAGAGAACTAATTGAAAGAGCGAGAGAATATGAACTTCCATTGTTCATGGCTTTTATCGATTATGAAAAGGCCTTTGATTCAGTGAAACCATCAGCAGTTGCAATGGCTTTCAAATCCTGCGGTATTGAAGATACATACATTAATGTTATTAATAACATCTATGAAAATGCAAGTGCAAGGATTCGGCTATTTGAAAATACAACACACATAAAAACTGGAAACGGAGTGAGACAAGGTATATCTCCGAAGCTCTTTAATGCTACATTGGAAAATGTCTTTCAATCACTGAACTGGAAAAACAAAGGGATAAAGATTAATGGGGATTGTCTAACTCACCTTCGTTTTGCGGATGACGTAGTCATTTTTGCAACTATCCCATCAGAGCTGCAGAGTACGATCCAGGAACTTTCTGACAAGAGTAAAGAAGTGGGATCAAAAATGAACTTTCAGAAGACAAAAGTGATGTACATTTCTTTTACAAGAAATGAAGATTTATCGATGATTGAGGAAAGCTGGAGATAACAGATACTTATGTTTATCTTGGACAGCAGATATCAAGTGACGGTCACATTGATGAAGAGATTAATCGGCGTATAAAACTTGCCTGGAGAGCTTTTGGAAGAAAAAGCATAATTTTAAAGAGCAATACCCCATTATGTCTTTAAAAAAGTGTTTGATCAATGCATCTTTCCAGTGCTTACGTATGGTGCAGAGACGTGGACCTTAACTAAAAGAGACATACAGAGGCTACGGACAACTCAAAGAAGCCTGGAGAGGTGCATGCTTGGTGTAACCAGGAGAGATAAGAAGAGGAACTCGTGGATCCAAAAAGTGACAAGAGTAGAAGACATCATGATCAGAGTTAAATCCCTAAAATGGCAATGGGCTGGACATACTGCCAGAAGGACAGACCATCGCTGGACAGCCGAAATTTCAGATTGGATTCCAAGGGACAAGAAAAGACCCAGCAGAAGACCACATGGGAGATGGGTGGATGAAATTCGAACTTATGCGGGAGTAACATGGATGAGACTGGCACAAGACAGACCGCTGTGGAAGAAATTTGGGGAGACCTTCGTCCAGCAGTAGATTGATAATGGTTGACGATGATGATGATATGATATATACACTGCTGGCAACCCAAAATGCAACACCAAGAAAGAAGCATCCGATTGGCCTGAAATTAGCAGCCTGCGTCGCCCGCGAGAGGACATGCAAACTATTAGCATTGCAGGGCATATGCCAGTCATGTGCGCCCGGCACGCCACCGAGAAGCACTACAAGAAGGGTGCACAGAAGGCGGGGTGTAAGTAGTGGAAGTGTGTTGTGCTGCCGGTACTGTGCGTGGGAAACTTCCTGATGCCTCTTCGCAGAATACGGCAGTCATTCCAGCACGTTTCGGAGTTCGACAGAGGACGAATAGTGGCTTATCGCGACAGCGGTTTATCGTACGGAAACATCGGTGCCCGTGTAGGACGACATCCCGCCACAGTGAGGCGAGTATGAATTCTGTGGGTGCAGGAGAGACGGACAGACCGAGGGGAGCGATTGCCGCAGCCGCGGCGCACCACCGAAAGAGAGAACCGGAATGTTGTGCGGCGGGCATTGACGGCTCGCACCGCCACATCTCGAACGTTAGCGCAGGAATTAGTGTATTTTGCGCAACAACCTGTGTCAGCACGTACCGTTCGACGTCGTCTGCAGGAGCGGAGACTTGTCGCACTGTGCCCATTGCTCCAATTACCATTGACGTTCCACCACCGGCGAGTGCGTCGGCAGTGTGCCCTTGAACGCCGCACCTGGACTACGGAATAACAGGACATTGTCTTCTCCGACGAATGCCGCTTCTGCCTGCAACACCACGATGGTCGGATCCACGTGTGGCGGTACCGCGGCGACAGACTGTATGACGCCTGCATTAGGCATCGCCATACCGGTCCGTCGCCTGTCATATGGTTTGGGGCGCAATTGGATATGACACCCGCACCCCTCTGGTACGCATCGCCGTTACACTCAACAGCCACCGCTACATCTCTGACATTTTGGAGCCTGTAGTCCTCTCTTACTTGCAGGACCTGCCAGCGGACACGTTTCAACAGGACAATGCGCGCCCGTACGTGTCACGCAGCGTGCAACAATTCTTCACGGCTCACCAGGTGTCACTGCTGCCGTGGCCCGCCTGTTCTACCGATATGTCGCCCATCGAACATGTCTGGTCGCTGATCGGCAACCGAATAGCCCGGCAAGTACCACTCGCGGCTACGCCTGATGAACTGTAGCAACGTGTGGAAGCAACCTGGACCGACATACCCCAAGCCCACATAAAAAGCCTCTTTCGTTCGATGCCGCGGCGTGTAGCGGTCGTTATTGCCAGCCATATGGGGGCCACACGAGTTATTGATGTCTGCGTCTTCCGCAAGTCGCACGGGCCTGTGAGCTCAATCTTTTCATCTTTGTATCTGTTGTTACATGTCAAGTAAATCTGGCTTTGCTATCTCGTGTCCTTCTTGGTGTTGCATTTTGGGTGGCCAGCAGTGTATATACGTGTAAATCGACATGATATATGAAAGATATGATACAAATGAGATACGATGATGTTAACAATTTATAAGTGACATCTCCCTTTCTTTTAAAAACGAAATTATAAAAAAAATTGAATCCGCAAAATTATTTACTCACCA
The DNA here is from genome assembly GCA_039090855.1 of Macrothele yani. Lineage (NCBI taxonomy): Eukaryota > Metazoa > Arthropoda > Arachnida > Araneae > Macrothelidae > Macrothele > Macrothele yani. The sequence continues at coordinate 74,729,684 of CM077007.1, read as the reverse complement.
TGATCTTGATATTGATCTGCACTGAATATTAATGGCCTGAAACATAATTAAACATACTTTGCCGATACTTTGGGTGTTTACAATCCTACCAGATCTGGTAATAGTTTGTCGATTATATATATCTGGTAATAGTTTGTCGATTGCACTAACACGAGATGGGTGGTTTTAGTGAGAGATGGGTTTGACATTGACGAAAAGACCCCAACTCACTGGGTTATGTTCCAGAATCCTTAGGTGGAACTACCAATTGGAACCGTTAGCTGTAGGCTGATCACCCGCACAGATGAACCTCTTCGATTAAAAATGACTCAAGTGTGGGATACAGTGGACCTACCACACTTAAAAGGGATGGTCCGCCACGGAAACGATATGGAAATGCAAAATGGAATATGAGAAAAAGATCTCGGCTGAGTGTAAGATTGGTGTATGGAATACAAGAGGCGTGAATGGAAATATAAATGAGGTGATTCAATAAATTAATAAGTATAGATTGGACTGTGTGTACGTGAAACAAAAAAGGAAGAAACTGGGATAAAAAAATAAATGGAATGGGGAGTACGTGGTCTGGAGTGTTGGATAATGTGAGAAAACAGGATGGTGTAGGTGTGGTTTTAAGTGAAAAGATGAAGAATAACTTGATTCATTACAGCTGCATAAGACAACCCGAGAGCTATGCCGGCGGTAGTTTGACTACAGCAGGGACACCCAAGCCGGACAGGTGTTCGTGGGGTAGAAACCATACTAAGAGAGATACCTAGGAGATGAATAACTCTGAAATCAAATCCTGTAAGTGGGAAGCAGCACTTACAGAATGGGCTGGAGGGTAAAGATAGGTTCGATTGGCTCCTGTCCAGCGAGATGCAAGCTAGGCCCAGTGAACCAGAAGGCTGCATCACTGCGATGTGGAAAGCAAGGGGAAACTACCACATTATACTCCCAAGTAATCAGTAATGGAAAAGTCTCAACAAATGAATGATTCTGGCAACTCCGATCCCGGGACATTTCCTAGAGTCGGGCCCGGCAGGAAAAGATGCAGGACTTCTCAGGTCGACATAATGCGAAATCCCTGCACAAATATTGCAAACTGGAATGTTCGTACAATGATGAGAATGGGCAAACTAGAAAATATTAAAAGAGAAATGTAGAATCACGGGATTAATATTCTTGGACTGTCTGAGACTAGATGGAAGGAGGAAGGAGAACTTCAGAGTAACAACTATCACGTGATCTGGAAGTGAATATAGCCAAGGAAGAGTGGCTCTGGTGTTGGATAAGCAGTCCGTGGCTGCTATAAAGGATGTTAGAGTTTTGAGCCACGGAGCGATTTTGATTAGGCTGTTTACAAGAACTGTTGATACGGGGATAGTTCAAGTCTACATGCCGACTACAAGACATGACGACCAGGAAGTGGAAAATATGTATGAATGTTTGGAAGATATACTGAGTTCGACAAAATCAGTTGACAATGTAATCCTAATGGGAGACTGGAACGCTGTGGTGGAGGAAGGTCTCGAAGGAGATATCCTAGGAAGCTACGGATTGGGACTGAGAAATGAGAGAGGACAAAGGTTGATCAACTTCTGTGAACAAGAAAAATTAGTAATTACAAATACGTCGAATCAAGTTCATAGACGGAGAAGATACACAATGAAAAGCCCGGGGGATAGGAATAGGTACCAAATTGATTACATTTTGGTTAAGAGACGTTATAGAAATCAAGTGAAAAAGTCGATAACCTACCCGGGAGCAGATGTTGATACCGATCATAACTTTTTTATGATGACTTATCATTTAAAATGGAAGAAGACAGAAAAACCAAAGAGAAGAATGAAATTTAATCTGGAGGCGTTAAGACATAAAAATACAAGGCTGAATTATCAAACCAGGATTATAAATGGTATTGAAGCAGTTCAGATGGTCATTCAAGAGCCTGAACAACATTGGAAGATGATAAAAAAACATAGTAATAGATGCTGCAAAGGAAACAATCGGAAGACAAAGCTTAGAAATGAGAAAGAAATGGCTGACACCGGAGGTGATATCCAAAATGGAAGAAAGACGTCAATGGAAAAATATTAACACATAACACATAGGAGTATTCATGTATAAGAAACTAACAAATGAAGTGGATAGAGAATATAAAAAAGCAAGAGAAAAATGGTGGGTGGATCGTTGTGAAGATATAGAGGAAATGGAAAACCAGGGATGGCCAGACCTTGTTCTCAATGCTATCAAACGCACGGCACAGAGGAAGAAAGGAGTGCAATCCCGTACCATCCAAAACAAACATGGAAAGCACCTGACTGACCCAAAGGATCAAAAAGAGTGGTCGAAAGAATATGTGTCAGAACTATATAATGAGGAGAAGGAACAAGAACCAAATCAGTAAAATTCATACTTAGTCAATGATGGAATAGAGAGGGGTCAGGAAATTACAAGAGAAGAATTTGAGGAGGCGCTTAGATAAATTCCAAACAATAAAGCTCCAGGAGTAGATGAGATACCCATCGAACTACTTAAAGAATCTGGTGAAGCTTTAATTAATCAATTATTCGTCTTTGTAAATTATTGCTATCAAAAAGGAATTTGGCCTGCTGACCATTCGACCTCCGTAATATTTCCTATACTAAAGAAACCTAAGGCAACAGAGTGTGAACAGTACAGAACCATAAGCTTAATTTCATATGCATCGAAGATTCTGCTGAAGATTATTAAAAAGAGATTGAATTTTAAGGTGGAAGAGGCTTTGGGAGAGTACCAAATTGCATTTAGAAGAAGAAAGGGTACTAGAGATGCGATTGGCACCCTGAGATTCCTGGCAGAAAGAATGATTGACAGGGGACGCTCCCTCTTCATTTGTTTTTAATGATTATGAGAAGGCCTTCGACAAAGTGACTTGGACAAAACGTTTTCCAATTCTAGAGAGATTTGGCATGGATAATAACAGTATCCAGCTTATCAAAAATCTCTATGTAAATCAGGAAGCATTGATTTCAATTCAAGAGGAATGACTGATTCAGTCTCAATAAATAAAAGTGTAAGGCAGGGATGCTTTTTGTCACCTGCCCTTTTTGGTATTTATGCCCACGTTATGATGGATCAGGCCAGCGCAGGAGTTTCGGTTAATGGGGAGAGAATTAAAGCCATTAAGTTTGCAGATGACCAGACAATTGTTTCAGGAACAGCCAAGTCATTACAGTGCATGATATCAAAAATACAAAAAAATGCGGATATCTATGGAATGAAGATAAATAAAAATAAAACAAAAATAATGGTAATAGGGAAGGATCCAAAACAGGCTTTCCTTAAACTTGAAGGACAATGCATCGAACAAGTTAAATCATTCCAATATTTGGGTCAAATTATTACTGAAGATGCGAGATGAGAAAAGGAAATTAGAATGAGACTGGGGATTGGAAAAACGGCTTTTAGAGAGAATCAAATACTACTGACATGCAAAAATATAGATCTAAAACTGAGGAAGAGAATTTTAAAGGCATATGTTTAGTCAGTAGCTCTCTACGGTTCTGAGACATGGACATTGGCCAAGAGGGAAGTGAAGTGGCTGGCGGCATTGGAGATGTGGAGCTATAGAAGTACGAAGAGAATAAGCTGGCTCGATAGAAAGACTAATAAGGAGGTCCTGGAGAGAGTGGGAGAACCCAGGAATCTGATCAACATGTTAAAAAGAAGAAGAATGTTATGAATGAGACACACATTGCGCCATGGAGGCCCGATTCTGAAAGTTTTGGAAGGTAAAATTCAAAGCAAGAAAGGAAGAGGACGACCAAGGAATGGTTTTGTGCCACAATTACTCCAAGACACAAATACTAGGACATACTATGACTTGAAGAGAACGTCGGAGAATAGAGAGGAATGGAGAGACCGAGTACAACTACCGAACAACCAGTCCTTGGACTGAGTAACCAAGAAGAAGAAGCATAAGTGAAAGAATTATCTGGATTCGTCTGAAAGTGAAACTTCAAAGAATAGTAATTGTTGTAATGTATGGTCCTTGTGATTCAGGTCCCTCTTATAAGAAGAAAGATTTTTGGAATGAGCAAAAGCTGTTTTGATCCAGTTTGGTGCTAAAGCGAAAAATATTATAGCAAGGAATTTCAATCCTAGAGTAGGTGTTCAGAATGGGATTTCTGATAATGTTCTGGGTAAGTTTAATGATCCTGGTGTGAATGATAATGGTGAAAGATTAATTGAACTCTGCATTGAAATGAATTGTGGGTATCTAATACGTTTTTCAGGCACAAGTATATCCACACATACACTTGGGAAAATCGTACTCTGGGATTAAAGAGAGTAATAGATTTTGTTGCTTATGGTCAGCACCTGAAACACTTAGTTGTTGATACCCGTGTGATGAGAGGTGCAGGTGTCAAACGTGAAACTGAATGTTGGTTGGAGAAGAAGGTATAGGAAGATACCTGTGGTGAAAAGAATAAAGGTTGAAAGGCTGTTTGAAGAACATAAGCGTTATTTTGATTTACTCAGTGAACGTCTGAATGAGTTGAAGGTGTGCGAGATGGACATAGAAAAGAAGTGGACTTGTTTTAAGAACTGTGGTTCCATTGCTGCTGAAGAGGTCTGTGGTACTGCAGCTGGGGGTAACTGTAACTTTAGAGATGATGCTTGGTGGAACAGTGAGGTTAAAGAAGTATTAAAGAGAAAGAAAGAAGCATACTTAGGGATGCTGCAAAGCAGAGTGTCTGAGGATGAATACCGCTGTAAGAAGCGTGAGGCAGCAAAGCTGGTTCACCAGAGTAAGGCAAACGATAGGAAGGAAAAAGACGAAATACACATTTGGCTTTTTGAAAAGATAGAAAAACTTTCTGGGAGTACATAAGACATAGGAAAAACAGGGGAAATAAAATTCTAAGTTGTGTAAAGAACAAGGTCGGAGAAATGGTATGGGAGCCCAGTGAGCTAAGTGCAAGATGGGATGAGTACTTCAATGATTTATTAGATCATGAAAGCAAAGGGGAGTCTGAGAAATTAGCAGATGATGTCATAGTGAGAGATGGAAACACTGGTGCGATCTCAAAAGAAGAGGTGTGTAAAGCTTTAAAATCTCATCAGAATGGTAAGGTTTCAGGAGTAGATAGCATATCTGCTGAGATGCTGAAATATGTTGGTGACTCTGTGATTGACTGTATAATGAATATGGCTTCCTTCAATTACGATGAATTCAATGATTCTACTAATATAATGAATTCAACTTCTTCTAAGATTCTTCTAATCGTTGTTCAAATGGTTGTTGTTTTGTTAATTATATCATGAATAAACTTTCCTGCTAGTAGTGTAGTAATAATAATAATGAACAAGCTTTTAACTGCTAGTAATGTTGTAGTAGTAATTAAGATGAATAAAGTCTTAATGCTGGTTGTTAATAATAACAACTAATGAAATAAACCTAACAGCCAGACAGAGATCTGATAAAACTATGAACTGAGAAAAACGTACTTACAACAAATTCTTTATTAGTGAAACTTCTGATATGATCCCACATACAACGAAGCTCTACTCACATAAACGAATATCTCTTTCTCTCTCTACGCACATCAACAAAAAGCTCTCCCTAGGTACCGTTGAACGCGCCTATTTGTACTGGCCACCACGTCATGACTTACACTCATTGCCAGATCTCATTCAGCGGGAGAAATAACATCTCGTTCAGTAAGAAGATAATTTACATAGTAAAATAAAATAACCAGAGATAGTAAAAAATCAAAAGGAAAGTGAATCTAGAGTATACGTTACATCATCTCCCGCTTAATTTTTTTTTCGAAAAACCTCTCAATTTTGGAGTGTAAGTCTTACACTTCGTTGATTGACGTTTATCGACCTCTTTTTTGTTGTTGTTTTGGTGGCAGCAGTATGTACAATCTCAAACTTGGCATGACAAAATCAAAGAAATCTGTATTCGTTTGTGAAACACTTTGTATACTTGAACAAAACAAACCTTCATCGGCATACCTTCCTTTTATTCTGCCTAGCAGGAATCACTTTTTTAATTTCAAATTACGTTCTCATATTATCGTTGAATACACACCAACTGTATCAGCAGCGAAGATTGCCTGGAGCTGCCTAACAGTAACAATTTTTATTATTTTACCCCTAAGCACATAGATATATAAAAAAAATTGGATTAGTAGATGGACATAGAAGAAATATAAAAAAAAACACATATATACACAAAAAGAATGCATAGACCCACACGAAAAGAAGAAATTTTGACACGCCAACTGGTCGTGCAGGAAAAACAACAAACGGAGAAAAGAACCTGTCCACGAGAACTTACTTATCTCGAGGACGCATAAAAAACTCTAGTACGATAACGTTTTCCAGGCCTAATCGGACTGGTAAATTCAGGTGGCGTAGATCTCTTTAAGGACGTGACTGGATCATCTGTAGTCTGTCGGTCAAGAAATCCCGGCGGCTGACAGGAACGGTCAGGAACGGCTGACGTCCGTCGGCCAGGAACGCCTGAAGTCTGTCGGTCCGGAAATCCCTGTGGCTGACAGGAACGGTCAGGAACGGCTGAAGTCCGTCGGTCCGGAAATCCCTGCGGCTGACAGGAACGGTCAGGAACGGCTGAAGTCTGTCGGTCCGGAAATCCCTGCGGCTGACAGGAACGGTCAGGAACGGCTGAAGTCCGTCGGTCCGGAAATCCCTGCGGCTGACAGGAACGGTCAGGAACGGCTGAAGTCCGTCGATCAGGAACGGCCAAAGTCTGTCGGTCAGGAAATCCCTGTGGCTGACAGGAACGGGCTCCCCCAGGCTTTTGATATGTAGTCCCTTTGTGCTGGGGCCCGTGGTGTCATTCCAGCATTCTTTTGGACGGACATGGCTCCGGGTACATCGTTTGTTTTCGCTTTCTCCCTCGTGGCATGAGAGTAGAAGCAGGCATCGGCCCTGTTTCCCCTGAGCGTAGGTTCCAGGGGCGAAACCCGTGCGGATGCAAGGATCTCTGCCTTCGTCGCTGTTGCGGCGAAGCAGATTGGGGAGACAAGTTACGTTTTCGACCAGCTTTTGGTGTTGCTGGACGGTTTGTAATTGGTGTCTGACGTTTAGGAATAGTCAAATTATTGTCCATAACTGATAAATCAGAAATATCTGAAGACTCTGAGTCGCTGCTGTAATTTAGTGTTCGTGCAGGGCGATGTTTATTTCTGCCTATAGGAATACTTTCTGACGAGGTATTCAAGGAAGTAGGAGCTTGTGTTGGTGCAGAGTTATCAGGAAACGGTGCAGCAATAGTCTTGGCAATGGTTGGAGGGAAAAGAAAGATACTAGTGTTTGAAGAACTTGATTCGAGCCTTCGTCTCATGGGAGAATCAGGTTGCGTGTTTGGAAACCTGTCTTGAGGAGGGGAGGGTGAAGAAAAAATCACTGAAGATTCTTCAAAAATGTTTGTTGGTTCGTCCAAAATTTCTGGAGGTTGATCCTGAGATATAGACTCTTGAGTCTGTGGAACAGAAGGTTGAGTAGGGTTGATTATAAAATCGATATTTCGTTCATGATACTTGCGACACTGAGCAACGTGTACGTATTGAAATTGATTGTCAGCTTTTTCAAGAACAATGTTATTTTCAAACACATTTGCCACCCGATATGGACCTTCGTTGCTGGGTGCAAATTTCTTCACTAAAGTATGAGAAACAGAAGACTGGAAGTGCGTTTCCACGAGAGTGAGATCTCCAACGACAAGATCTGGTTCCCTACGCCTAGTACAATAGTATCTTGCTTGAGCCGCTTGTGCTCCTAGCATTGCAACACGAGCTTTTTCTGCCATGATTCGTACTGATTGCGGAGTTGGTCGCTGGTTTAGTTCGTCGATAATCCCCGTTAAATTTTCAAAAGGGGTTTTAATTTTGCGACCCAGAAAAAGTTCTGCAGGAGTAATTTTAGTAGATTCGTGAACAGACGAGCGGAGGGCGAACGAAAAAAGCTCAAGATGTTCATCCCATCGCTCGTGATGATCCATGACAAATGTAGCAATCATTTTAACAAGCGTACGGTTTACTCGTTCCGCAGGATTACTCTGGGGATGATATGGGAAAATGAATATTATGCTTAATGTGTAGTCTCGCACACATTCTTTCAAAAATGTCAGAAATAAATTGAGGACCATTATCCGAAACTACTTTATTAGGTGCACCATACCTAGAGAATACTTCATTAATTAATACATTACAAATAACTTCTGCCGTAGCTGCTTTAATGGGAAAAACTTCAACCCATTTAGAAAAATTATCAGTTAATACTAACACGTAACGAGCTTTGTTTTTAACAGATAAAGGATAAGGTCCCAATAAATCTATTGAAATAATATCAAAAACATGAGAACTTGAACTAGATTTCAAATGACCGGCCGGTCTTACATTACGACAATTATTAATCTGACACAAGTGACATGATTTAACGTATGCGAGCACACTTTGGTACATGCCAGGCCAATAGGCAACATCCCGCAATTTACAACGGGGCTTGCGAATACCTAAATGGCCTGCAAGAGGTTTGTCATGAAATTCGTTTAAAAGGGCCATTCTAAGGGTTCGAGGAATACATGGGCGAAACTCTGCCCTAGTAGTCCTAGATTTCGTATAGTAAAGAAGACCTTCTATGACTTCAAAATGCTGTGACCTCCCAGCCAGAGAAGGATCACTTTGTAGGGGCGAACCCGCAAGCAAAAAATTATAGATATCCCCAAAATCTGGATCATTTATTAATTCTGCCATTATCTGTTCTCTGGATGTTATATCAGCTATTAGAAGTAAAGGCTGACATCCAGGAGTAGTTTCTGTGGGGACCCCGCTAATCGGAACGCGAGACAATGCGTCCGGTAATTGATTCTTATGACCTGGCTTATATACGAAATTTTGATATTGCTCTCTTGTAACTTCAGAGCCCACTTCATAAGTCTTAAAGAGAGATGCTTAGCAGAATTCAAATACTGAAGGGCAGAATGATCCGTAATTATGTTAACTGTCAATTCGTTAAGATAACATTGAAATTTGTCAAGATCATACACAACAGCAAGACATTCACTTTCCGTAGCTGAATAATTGCCTTCAGCTTTGGCTAAAGTACGAGACGCAAAAGCTATTGGATGCCCAGCTTGTGACAAAACGCAACCAAGACCAACTCCGGATGCGTCAGTATAAATATCAAAATTACTTAGTATGATCCGGGAAAGCCAACACAAGAGGCTGAGTCAACGCAGACTTCAGTGTTTCAAATGCAGCGTTAGCCTCAGGTGTCCAAACAAACTTCTTGTATTTACGTTTCAAAGCATACAATGGCTCACAGATTGTAGCATAAGCGGGGACGAACTGCTGATACCATCCTTTCATTCCCAGAAAGCGTGATAGTTCTTTTGCTGTTTTAGGCCGAGGAAAGTCAACAATAGGCCTAATATTTTCATTATCCGTAAATAAGCCGTGGGGAGTGATTTTCAACCCCAGATATACAATCTCGTCCCTCGCTATCTGGCATTTACTAGGTTTTAACGTCAAGCCAGCATTGTTAATGAGTTGAAACACCTGTTTGAGCAGAGAAAGGTGCTCTTCAAAAGTATCGGATGTAATAATAATGTCATCCAAATATACATGCACATGGGAACCCAGAACAGGTCTGAGAACCGTATCCATAAGCTTTTGGAAAGTAGAAGGTGCAGAAGCTAATCCAAACGGCCACGCAGGTATTCATAAGCCCCAAAAGGAGTCACAAAGCCTGTTTTATCGACGGAGTCCGGATGTACCGCCACCTGCCAATATTCACTCGCCAAATCCAAAGTTGACATCCATTTAGTTGATGACAGGTCATGCAAAATATGCGACATGACAGGTAGTGGATAATTGATCGTTTTTGTGACTTGGTTGAGCTTGCGGAAATCTGTCACAAACGAAATTCATTGGGTTGTTTCTTTGGAACCAAAAAGGCAGGAGCAGACCAGGCGCTTGTTGATTCCCTTATTATGCCCTGTTTAATCATCTCAGAAATTTGACGTTGCATTTCCTGTTTCTTATGTGGAGCACAAGGGTAAGGTTTCGTCGCTATCGGTTTCGAACCATCAGTGTCAATGATATGATAAACCACCTGTGTGAAACCAGGTTGATCAGAAAATAAACCAGGGCTTTCCTGCAAAAGTAGAGAAAGCTGGTTTCATTGCCTCTCATTCAATTGGTTACTCAATAACAAACTCGTTATATCTATAGGAACCGTAGGAATCACTTCGATAGGTTCCGGGAAGGAAATCACATGTTGTACAAAATTCAGAGTAACTTGAAACGTATTAATAAAGTCCATTCCCATTAGACATTTAACAGGTAGTTCGTCTATAAGCAGAAAAGAATGCGTAAAACGAGCCTTTCCCAGCCCTAGAGATAATGTGACAGTTCCTGTGATACTGAAGATTTCGTTATTTGCACCTCGCAAATACTGCGTCGCAGACCAGAACGTGTATTGCAGGAAAATTGTCAGTGCAAAACTTGTATTTAGGGCTGATATTTCAGAAACAGTGTCGAACTTTGTCTCGACAATAATATCTTCAATTGTCAAGAACACATCAGGCAACTGAGGAGTTTGGACAGTCACTAATACTGTTTTAGGGTCAGAATGCTTGGTATCAGGAAGCAGGACTGACCCTTGGTCTACTTCCTTTGGAAGTTTAAAGGATTCCTGGTTGGATTATCATGCGGTCTGAAACCTCGACCCTGCCGGGTATCGGGAAAATTTTCACGATGAGGAAAACTGCGTGAAACCTGCTGCAGGAACTCCGCATGTCTGTTGACATTTTCATATCTATTACTTCTTCCCTCAGCACGGGCAGAAAAATAATCATTGCCCTGAGCATGAAAACGTTCCGAATGCTGCGGATTGGAACGGGGTCGAGCATGCTGTGCATTTGTACGGTATCCCGAAGATTGTTCAGAAACTCGCGGTTGGTTTGCCACTCTTCTATGTGGTGGAACGTATGAAGCTTGGGCGTGCACTTGTGTATGCTCGCGTTGAAAGTTATTAGGCCTATTATGCCGCTGATGGTTTTCGTAATAAGCCTCGCGGGGTGCCCGAGCATGGTGAGTTGAACCATGTTTGCCGTGTCGCTCTTCATACGTTCGTATGAGGCGAAGGCATTCATGAATTGTAGCAGGGTGTCGAACCTCAAGAAAATCATGTAGAAATGGGTCGAGCTGTTGCAATAGGGTGTCCAACATGTCGACATGACTGGCATGTGGATCCCATAAGTTATATAAGCGTGTTGTTTCCAACGCAAATGCAACAGGGCTATCGTTGAGTCCTTGCTGACGAGAAAAAAGTTGTTGTGCAAGGCCAGCTCGACTGAGGCCGAAAGGAAAGACCTCCAAAAATTCTGCTCGGAAATTCTCATAATGAGAATCCGGGTTCGACACTCTCCACTGCCAATACCAGGTCTTAGCGGTATCCTTCAAGCAAGTGCCTGCTATTTGTACTTTGCAGTCTTGAGAAATATTGTAGAGAACAAAATGATCTTCCAAATCTTCGAGGAACTTTAAGGATCCCTCCAAACCATTGAAATTAATTGTTCCTGCATGCGGAACAATTATGCGGCACGAAATGGGCAAGCATTCTGCTTCGCTGAGAGGATTGAACTCCCTCAGGTACGACCCGCGACTCAGAGTAATAGGAAGCTGGTGAGTTACGAAATTGTGAAGAATGCCTGGGGACTTGTAAATCATTCATATCAAAGTGAGACCCACAGGCTTCTTGCAAAATGTCAAAAAAACACCATCACCCTCGAAACTTGCCTTAGGGTGAAAAATTGTTGTCTCAGGTAAGGAAGACATGGGTAATAATTGTCAAGATCTCGTGTTCGAGAAAAGTTCGGGCGCCAATTATAATGAATATGTCTTCCTTCAATTATCATGAATTCAATGCTTCTACTAATATAATGAATTCAAATTCTTCTAAGCTTCGTCTAATCGTTGTTCAAATGGTTGTTGTTTTGTTAATTATATCATGAATAAACTTTCCTGCTAGTAGTGTAGTAATAATAATAATGAACAAGCTTTTAACTGCTAGTAATGTTGTAGTAGTAATTAAGATGAATAAAGTCTTAATGCTGGTTGTTAATAATAACAACTAATGAAATAAACCTAACAGCCAGACAGAGATCTGATAAAACTATGAACTGAGAAAAACGTACTTACAACAAATTCTTTTTAGTGAAACTTCTGATATGATCCCACATACAACGAAGCTCTACTCACATAAACGAAGATCTCTTTATACATAAAAGCTCTCTGGCACATAAACAACAGCTCTCTCTACGCACATTAACAAAAAGGTCTCCCTAGGTATCGTTGAACGCGCCTATTTATACTGGCTACCACCACGTCATCATTGCCAGATCTCATTCAGCGGGAGAAATAACATCTCGTTCAGTAAGAAGATAATTTACATAGTAAAATAAAATAACCAGAGATAGTAAAAAATCAAAAGGAAAGTGAATCTAGAGTATATGTTACAACTGGTTAACTAACATTTGCCAGTTATGCTGGAAGTAAGGAATGGTTCCTCAGGATCGGAGGGACGCTATCATTGTTCCCTTGTACAAGGGGAATGCTGATCGGACTGAATGCAAGAACTATCGTGGTATCAGTTTGCTGAGTGTGCCAAGAAAAGTGTTTGGTGCGGTCGTTATTGATAAGGTACGAGGTCTTACATCAGAAAAAGTGTATGATATACAAAGTGGTTTTACACCTGGTAAGGGCTGCACCAATCAATTTTTACATTACGCATGATGATTGAGAAGTGTCTGTCGTTAAAAACGTTTTTGCGGCCTTCATATATTCACAGAAAGCTTACGATTGAGTAAATAGTACTCTTCTGTGGAATGTACTGAATAAATATGGTATTACTGGGAATCTACATAATAGTGTGAAAGCCATGTACGCTGGCAGTAGAGCATGTGTACGAGTGAATGGTGTTTTATCGAAATGATTTTCCATTGGTGCAGATGTCAGACCAGGTTGTGCAATGTCACCTTGGCTGTTTAATATATTTATGGATGCATGCATGCGTGATGCCAAAATAGATAATACTGGTTTATGTCTTGGTAATATGCGTGTGTGCAGATTGGTCTATGCTGATGACACAGTCTTGTTGGCAGAGAGGAAAAGTCAGTTGCAGAGTATGCTTTCCTGGATGTACGAAGTTTCTACGAAATTAAACTAAGTATAAATAAGGGAAAAACTGAAGTTATGGTTTTTACTGAGTGGAAGATAAGTCTTAATGGCCCAGAGATTGACCAGGTGAATGAGTTTGTATATTTAGGAAGTATGTTTGACAGAGAGAACAAATTAGATGGCGTAATTAGTAGGCGAGTGAATTTTTCATTGAAAGTCATAGCTGTCTTAGGAGGGTTTCACAAGAATGATGGATTCTCAAGGAAGTCCAGAATGGCTGTATATGAAAGAGTAATTGTTCCTACTCTGATATACGGCAGTGAAACCTGGGTCCGGCAGAAAAGACAGGTGTCGTTTGTGCGCTGGTGAGATGCGTTACTTACGGGGGGGGGTAAGACACGCGCTAACCATGTAAGGAAAGAAGATATGTTGCAGATGTGTAATGTGAGGCAAAATATGGTTAATAAGGTGGAGACTAATATTACTAGGTGGTTCGGCCATGTTGAAAGAATGAGTGATGAGGTGCTGACTAAGAGAATTTTCTCAGCCCAAGTGGCAGGAAAGAAAGGTAACGGAAGGCCAATAAAATCTTGGGAGGACCAGATTTAGAAATGTCTGCTTGAGAAAAAGATTATGAGTGAGAAGTACAAAAGGTCTTGGGTGTGGCATGTGATGGATGTTAATGAAGCTCGAGCGGTGTGCCGAGATCGTTGTAAATAGAGACATTTGATATGCCAACAGTAAGTAATTTCTAGTTCTATCAGTTAAATGTGTACTTGGAACATAGTCTTTCTCTGAGGAGCTGACCACTGAATCTCAAAGAACAGTTTAGTCATATGTATGTATGTATGTACTAACACGATGGTTTAGTCTTGTTCGTTGGTGCTGTCCTTCTACACTGGCGGAAAGTGAAAAAAGAACACCAAGAAGGAACTTAAGGACGATCATGGAAATTTACATATGTTAATGGGGTTGAGAGTACGTAGGTGTCATGTTAATTTCGGGACCAACCGGTGAGCGCTTACGCCACAGCACGGCATAATATGCAAATTATCATCGGTGGTATTTAAGGAGTACGGTGAAGTGAATGTAATCAGTCGTCGGCGTACGGACACGTGCGAAGACCCTGAAGAAGCTGCAATGCCTGGACATGGAAGACGTGTACGATTTCAGCAGTTATCGTACTTTGAGCGAGGTCGTCTAGTCGGACTCCGTGAGGCCGGGCGGTCGTATACCCTTATTGCGGAGCGAATTGGACGGGAAGTATCGGTGGTGGTACGATGGTGGCGTGGATGGTCCGAGGAACATTCCCACACAAGAAGTCGTGGAACTGGGAGTCACAGACGGACTGATGAGCGGACCGATCGACGCATAAGAAGAGAGGAGTTGTCAAGCAGAACATCCACTGTGACGCAAATCCGAGCAGCCGTTGCACCTGAGGTGACTGTGCGAACAATCCGCAACCGTCTACTGCATGCAGGACTATGTGCACGTGTGCCTCTAGCATGTGTACCTCTGACTCCAGCCCACCGTCAGGAACGGCTGCAGTGGTGTCGCCAACATCTGCACTGTAGAACGCAATGGCGATCTGTCGTGTTCAGCGATGAAAGCAGATTCTGCTTCGGAGCCTCCGATGGCTGTATGCGTGGTCGCAGACGCACAGGAGAGCGTCTGCACCCTTCTTGCATCCGCCAGCGACACACAGGGACTACACCTGGTCTCCTGGTGTGGGAAGCGATCAGCTATCACTCCCGTACAAAACTAGTGTTTGTACCGGGCACGTTAAACAGCACCTCCTACATCAACAACATCATTCAGCCCGTTGTTGTGCCATTTGTAAGGTCGGTCCATTGTGGTGTTTTCCAGCAAAGATAACGCACGCCCACACACGGCACGTGCAACATAACATGCACTTCAGGGTGTGAGACCAATTCCATGGCCTGCACGTTCACCGGATTTGTCCCCCATTGAGCACGTGTGGGATTTTATGGGACAACGACTTATCCGGTCTCCACGGCCAGCCACTGCCAGCCACGACCATACCCGATTTACGCATCCAGGTTGAGGATGCTTGAAACTCAATACCCCAAACTTACATCCAGCATCTGTACGACAGACTCCATGCCAGAATTGCACAGTGTGACGCAGTTCATGTCGGTTCAAGCTCGTACTAACCATGTTGCATGGAAATGTTATTTTTCAGTTTACCAGCAAATACAGCTGTATTTTGCCATAATGTTTTGATCACGTTATCCTCTGTATTCCGTTATTATGCTGTATAAATTTCGTTGGTATCAAACGTCTCCTTCTTGGTGTTCTTTTTCACTTTCCGCCAGTGTATGTTGAAATGACGTAAAAGTCCTCTGTCTTATGTACGATCCAACAATTTTGTTAAACATTCAAGAAGTCGTGATTCCAATCCTACGTTAAACTTTAATCACTATGTTTAAAATGACAAGTTAGAAACTTTAAAAAACATGACATTAAAATTCGAGATCTTTCGAAGTCCTTCATCATCAGAAAATGAACACATGCGGCGTTTAGGAAACATCCAATGAGTTATATAACTTATTTCGAAAATGACGACATCCATTACATCCGCGCATACGGAATATGTTGAAGTGGGCTTCATTAGGTTAGCGCTTAATATAAAGTTGTGGGGATGGCGGGGGTAAAGATAAATTAATTGAGATCATACAATTAGGAACATATGTCAGTGATACACATTTTTAAAGTAAAGGTAACCAAGATTGAGGAAGTTAACATGGTGCTTCATCATTACAACATACAAGATGCGATATATAATGGTCCATTCGGGTTGATGAGTCCCATTGGACAAAAGACGTGATAATGCTGTAGATTGCGATTTCTTTCGCACATCGTACATGTGTTCAATCCTTCTTATGTGAACCGTACGCATTGTAGAGCCTATATAAAGTTTATCGTTTTGGTCTGGAGTTAAAGATCTTATAGTAATATCATATACTCTATGCTTTTAATCATGATGTACTTGGTAGCGATTCTTCCTAATTTGAGAAAACGTATGATACACTGAAGTGCCAGAAAAACTGGTACACCAGTCTAATACACGGGAGCGCAGGACTGCAAAAATGGACTCCACTGGCTACTGGAAACATACTGTAGGCAATGCACACCATACTTTCTGCAGAGCGTTCCACAATTCGGGTGTATTCCGAGGTCTCAGATTCCTGTGTTCGATAGCGTGTTGCATGGCATCCCAAACATGTTCTATCACGTTCAGATCTGAGGACTTGGGTGGGATTGGCAACACCCCAAACTCAGATGAATGCTCCTCTAACCATAATGTGGCGTCCCGACACTTGTGTGGAGGTTCATTGTGTTGTTGGAACAGTCCCAACCCATCAGCATGAATGCAGGACATGAACGGGCGTACCTCGTCAGAAAGGATGCCTACATAACGTTGGCCGGTCACAGACGTGTGTAAACGTACCAGGGGTTCCAGTGAAGTCCAGCTAAACACACCCCATACCATTACCTACCCCCCACATACAGTACAGTTCCCTGTTGACGGGCGGTATCCATAGCTTCATGTTGTTTGCGCCACACACAAATCCAGTTGGAAATGCGAATCGTCAGACCAAGCTACTTGTTTCCAGTCGTCCAGTGGAGGTGTTGCCGTGCCCAAGCGAGGCGCATAGCTCTGTGTCGTGCCCATCAAAGGGACTCGAATTGGGCTTCGGCTCCCAAAGCCCATATCGTGCAGGGTACGTTGCACAGTCCGGATGCTGATGCTTGTTGAGGCTCCAGCATTGAATTCCGATGATACCTGCGAGAGTGTTGCACGCCTATCGCGTGAAACGATTCTTGACAGCCGACGATGGTCACGTTCACCCAATGTCTTTTTACGGCCACACTGGTATCGTAGGTTGGAGGTTTTGTCGGAATTCTTGTAGTCACGGTACACCCTTGCAATGGTCGTCCGTGAAAATCCGAACTTCGTTTCTACCTCCGAAATACTATGGCCCATCTTACGAGCGCCACCTGTGACACCGCGTTGAAAATCGCTTAAATCGTTATTACTTGTTATTCCCATGCCGAAAACAACTCTGACAGCTGGCAAGGATGTCTATCGCTTTATATACATACTGGTGGACGCAACCGAGTACGCGCATAGGTGACGTTGCAATGTATTTTGCATCAGCTCGTCTGTACCAGTTTTTCTGGCACCTCAGTGTATGTTGTTGTCCCAAAGCTCAATCCATGTATTTTACATGCTTTTTTCAATATATTAGTACAGTGCGGGTGAATGTCCAATGATTCTACATATTTCTTAGAGCGTGTCTCTCGTTCAATAGTGATACTTGTTAACTGTTGAAATTTTCGAATTAAGGAGCAGCGCTGTACGAGCAGTATAACCGAAATTACATGCTATGTTTATAATATTTTTTATTGCTAATATCCGTAGTCGCCTACTTGATGGATGCGTGAATGCCCTTCGACCAGGAATCGGAGCGCAGAAAGTTTGGATGTTTTAGGGTTGGTAGAATCCTGCAGAATGATAATAGATTGACATGTTGGTTTACGGAACACTGAAAAATTGATATTATTAGCTTGTGGACTGCATTTAAGGTTTGAGTCGAGAAAATGTAAAGTGCCATTCCGATCGATCTCCATAGTAAGGTTAATTGAAGGGAAATGGGCATTCATGAGGTTCAAAAAATGAATAAGGTCGTTATGTGGATGTGGCCAAATGATTAAGATGTAATCCACATAACGTAAGTACAAGAGAACAAGAGATGTTTTAATCGGAAAGTGCTTAATACCCTCTCTTCCAATTCTTAAAGAACGAATTATGTCAATATTGCCGATAACGGCGAACCCATTGCAGTACTTCCTGTTTGCTGGTAAAAACTGTTGTTAAAACAGAAATATGAAAGTCGAGCAGCTAATTTTAATGCGTTAAGTACAGCTGAGATTAGAGTGCAGATGACGTTTACTTTCAATAAGATTATGGGAGATATCGACAGGGACACTAATGTAAACGGATTCTACATCTAACGATACTAAACTGAATTGTGTACGATGTGAATTAAAGGACCTTAAGCAGTCAACAACCTTCAAGGAGCTAGAAAAACCCTACAGAACGGGGATATAGGGCTTCAGAGTATTCTGTTTCTAGCTCCTTGCAGAATAGGATGTATCTGTGGATATCTCCCATAATCTTATTCAAAGTAAACTTCATCTGCACTCTAATCTCAACCCGGTACAAATTGAAGCTGTACTTAACGCTTTAAAATTAGTTGCTCGACGTTCATATTTCTGTTTTAACAACAGTTTTTACCAGCAAACAGGAGGTACTGCAATGGGTTCGCCGTTATCGGCAATATTGGCATAATTGGTCCTTCAAGAATTGGAAGAGAGGGTATTAAGCACTTGCCGATTAAAACATCTCTTGTTCTCTTGTACTTACGTTATGTGGATTACATCTTAATCATCTGGACACATCCACATAACGACCTTATTCATTTTTTGAACCTCATGAATGCCCATTTCCCTTCAATTAACCTTACTATGGAGATCGATCGGAATGCCATTTTGCCTTTTCTCGACTTAAATCTTAAATGCAGTCCACAAGCTAATAATATCAATTTTTCAGTGTTCCGTAAACCAACATGTCAATCTATTATCATTCTGCAGGATTCTACCAAAGCTAAGACATCCAAACTTTCTGCGCTCCGATTCCTGGTCTAAGGGCATTCACACATTCATCAATTAGGCGACTACGGATACTAGAAATAAAAAGAGATTATAAACATAGCATGCAATTTTGGTTATACTGCTCGTACAGTACTGCTCTTCAATTCGAAATTTTCAGCAGTTTATAAGCACTACTCTTGAACGAGAGACACGCCCTAAGAAATATGTAGGATCATCGGACTTTCACCCGCATTGTACCAATATATTGAAAAAGCATGTAAAGAACATGGATTGAGCTTTGGGACAAAAACGTATAATACATTTTCTCAAATTAGGAAGCATCGCGACCAAGTGCACCATGGAGTATATGATATAACTTTAAGATCTTTAACTCCAGACCAAAGGGATAAATTTTATATAGTCTTCAGAATGCGTGCGGTTCACATAAGAAAGACTGAACATATGCACGATGTGCGAAAGAAATCGCAATCTACAGCATTATCACGTCTTTTGCCCAATGGAACTCATCAACCCGAATGGACAAATATAAAACTGCTTTCGACAACCAAAAATAAGACTATGACTTTGATGGTTGAGGCATATATCGCATCTTGTATGTTGTAATGATGAAGCACCATGCAAACTTCCTCAATCTTGGTTACCTTTACTTAAAAAATGTGTATCACTGACCTATGTGACTAATTGTATGACACCAATTAATTTATCTCTACCCCCACCACCCACCACAACTTAATATTGAGCGCCAACCTAATGGAGCCCACTGCAACACATTGGGCATGCACGAATGTAATGGATGTCGTGATTTTCGAAATAAGTTACATAACTCATTTTATGTTTGCTAAACGCCGCACGTGTTCATTTTCTGGTGATGAAGGCACAGTGCCTTCAAATGATCTCGAAATTTAATGTCATTTTTTTTAAGTTTTTAAGCTGTCATTTTAAACATAGTGATTAAAGTGTAACGTAGGCTTGAAATCACGACTGTTTGAATGTTTGATAAGTTTGTTTGATCGTGCATAAGAAAGAGGATTTTTACGTCATTTCATTATAGTTAGCAAGAAATTTGCCTGGTTTTTTCTCATAAGCTGTCCGTCTAGTTCGTGTTCACAGCTGTTATCAATGTGATCACATACTTCATTTTCCATTTGATCAGTTCCCCTGTGTAAGGCTCTTTTGTTTCTCTACATTATACTCCCATCTTGTTCTTTCATTTCTTATAACTAAGGTCTGTTGGCTTCGGACAGTGTTCTCTTCATTGGTCCTTCAGCTTCCTTTTCAATGAAAACATCCTGTCTTGTTTTCAGTGGTCTAAGGTCTCTTTAATTTCTATAATAATTTTTTTCTGTACGTTTTGCCTTCCTGTTAACTGTTCCCTATCATCTCCTTATTTGTCTATTGGAAAAAAGATTTTCTTTGTTAGGATTGATCCATTTATTTTTCTTCCAAACATTATTTCACATGCTGATGGAATATCACTAGAAATCGGAGTGTTTCTGTATTCCAGCAAGGCCAAATATGGGTCCTGGTTATCATAAACTGCCTTTTCTAACAATAACTTTTCTGTTTGCATATACCTTTCTACCATTCCATTAGATTGTGGACACTTTGGGCTGGATGTCCTACGATCATAGTTCCAGGACTTGGAAAAGCTTTTAAATTCTTTTCAAGCATATTGGGAACCATTATTGGAATATACAATTTTAGGAATTCCATGTCTGGCAAAAAAGGAATTTAACAATGTGAATACTTTTGTGCTAGTAATCTCTGATAGGCTTTAGATTTCTACCAATTTACTAAAATATTCAACAACTATCAGATAATTTTTACCGTCTAAATAGTACAGATCTGTACCCACAACTTCCCATGGACTATGTGGAAAGCCTATAAGAGATTACTGGTACAAATGTAATCACGTTGTTAAAATCCGTTTTTGCCAGATATTATCCTTTGGTATTAAAGATTTCTTTGTGTTTGCTTTCTGAAAGATCGCACATGTAACACAGTTTAAGACAAGATCTCCAGGTTCTTTTGTGATATCAGGCCAGTACCAAAATTATCTTGCTCTATTTTTACACTTTTCAATGCCCATGTGACTGTTGTGAATTCTTTCCATCATCTCTCTACTTAGAAGTTTTGGTACTACAATACGAGAATTTTTTTAGAACTAATCCATTTGCTTCTGTGAATTCTTCTCAGAAGTTGATATAAAGTTTAGCTAAATCAGGTAATAAACATCTTTGTGATGACTATTCCTTATTTATCCATTTAAGCGACCGTTCTACGGGACCAAATTGTCGCCGAAAATCCCCCGAAGCTTGAACGCGTATTGTTTCCAAATTCACCTGTCTCTTCCGAAAAAAAAAACTTTTCCCATTGCGGCGGAGTTTCAGCTTTTCCAACATAGCAATTGCTGCCCCCTTCTTACCCAGTCTCACCTCAGCAGGGTGGAACACAAGCCTGTGACAGGGATTAACGCTGCCATCAAGTCCTATATTCTCTGTTCTATGACCCAAGACGAGAACAGGGCTGGGCCAGTCTCCTTCAACACACCTCCTTCTGCCTGACACCGACAGACTCAGCAAGGATTTCAAATCTCTCTTCGTGAGCATGTTGAAAAATTAAAAGAAAGAATTAACATGTAAAGACAGTGATGCACACTACATTGGAAGAAAAAGAAAACAGTTTAACATCCGCATACTTGGATTTAACCACAGGCGTTGAATCGTATGTGGACGGGCAAACGCGTTACTTCTAACTTCCGTTATCTAGAACATCCCTGACTTTTTGAATAAAGTTTTTCACACAACATATTATTCTTTTCTAATTTTTTTCATTTTAAAAACTTTTTATTTATAAAATTTAAATTAAAATTCAAAATAATTGTGTTCTATATTTTTCTAAAACCAAATACATCGAAATGAAGTTACTTTTGTTTTCATACGACTGTGTGCTATGGGTGGCGCACACCCGGGCAAAACCCATAGTATCCGTCCCCTTTCCCCACCCTTCCAAAAATTCTTGTTCATTGCTCAGATAAAGGAAAAAAACGAATTTTAAATTACCTTATTCCAGCAACGGCCAAGTTGAAAAAAGGATTCTTTCAGAACATACGTATTTTAATGATTTTCATATTTATTTGGATTGGGCAAGTCGTTCCTTCCTTATTTTTGTAAAAGACAGAAACGAGTTGGATAAACTGTGATATCGGTCAAAGAATCATCTTATTACCCCTAGTTACTGCATTAATTGTAGCTAGATGACAGTTGCAAACCTTCGCAGGGGGATCTGTAGTGGGACCCCGAAGTGTTAGGGGTACACAGAATTCCCTACCACTCACAACCTATGCTCTTTTCCGGAAACGATCAGACCATACCAAATCATATGGAGAGGATTTTAGGAAAGGTGTGTCTGACACCAGGTCTTAAACAACCCTTAGAAATAGGAAGCTAGGAGATTTGGGCTAGAATGACCGGTAGGAAAGTGACACAGAAGTGAGGTAGAAAGGGGGAGGAATACGCCCTTATTTATTACCGGGAGGCAGTACCCGAAGACCGACGGCATAATGTGACCATCCAACGCACGGCGGATATTTAGTGGTTCGAGCGTTCGTACCTGCCTGGGATCGAACTTGAGGTTTTCCCGTGGCAGTCACGATTGTTGACCACTAGGCTATCCGCGGAATGTCTCAGGGCTTGTAAATCTTCAAGCGTAATAATTATCTGCAGCCCATTTCCTCATGAGCCGTATGGGGCGTTAAAGAGTGTTCAATTTTCTGCGCCATGAATTTTAAGAGCATATTTTTTAATTTAATAAAAATAAACAAAAAATAATAGAATGCATTTTGGGAAAATAATGTTTTCCATTTTTGTGACACTGAAAAGCAAGATGTGAATGCCTTTTCGTGTTTTTAAGAGATTTTTTGAATGGCTTTTCGTTTTTTAAGCTATAGGTGAAGGACTTTTTTTCAGACGGCATGTCATGTCTTTTATTGTAACAGCGTAGATTATTAAGTGCTATACTGATCCAATTCGTTCTGAAAGCTGTAGGTAGGTACATAACATTAAGTGTGCTGCAATCAGAGGAGTAGCCAAGGGGGTGCTCGTCGCCACCCACCCCCCTTTAGGGTGGATTGAGTCCGAATTTAAAGCAATATACGAGGTTTTTAAAAATGAACAAAACTCATGGAACCCCCTCCCCCTTAAAACATATCTGGGCCACTGACTGTAATTCAAAGTTCGCTTGAAAACGGGGAGATGAGTTACATTTTTTTTAAGCTTTTTCGTTTAACATCGATGTTACATGTGTGTGCTTGTTAGGAATGTAGTAAACAGAGCTTACACACAAGCACGATCTGATTAAAGGAATTTGTACCCCATTATCTATCCCAGTGGCGGCTTTTCCATAGCAGCAGGTGAGCATGTCCTTTTCCCACCATTTACACGGAAGAATTTATTAGGTTAAAGAAAAAATTACGGCTGAGAAAAAGTTCTGTTTGGGTGAAGATTACATTGAAACATGTTGAATTAATGTTGTTACGTATTCTGAAAAGTGTCATCACACCAGTAAAACGGTATGAGGAAAGATTGCCCACGGAAAAAAATAGGTGTAGGAGAACTGGCCACGCCGCCTCGATGGCGCAGTTGTCTACGCGATGGCCTCTGATTATTCGTCCGAAAGTGGTCCGGGTTCGAATCCCGGTGAGGCATGGATGTTGTGTTTGTCTTACGGCACTGGCTCTCTCCCTTCCCTAAAATCAGTGACACTAAATTAGGAACGGGTGACTGCTGATAGCCCATTGAGTTGCTCACGGTGGTAGTTAAACCTTAAATAAGAAAAATCTGGCCACAAAATTTTTAAGGGACCCTATAAAAATTGCGTTTTCGACTGCTTGTGGCCACGTCCCCGGAGGTTGGTTATCTTAATCACATAATGTTTACGTAATTTCGTATTTTCTTAATTACGATGTTTAATGTAATTCTTTATAAAAAATGTTTATAATCTACAACTGAACAAAACAATTTCACGGTTTCAAACTACAGCTCAACAAATTCTCCCAAACGCAGGAAACATGTCCGTGAGGCTTAGTACCAAAAATATAAAATATAAAGAATTTCTGGTGCGACCTCAAGGTTTTCAACAGCGTTTGTAAATTGCAACTCTGGAATTCATCTGAGGGCACGTGCAAACACAGGAAACCTGTCGGTGATGGATAGGAGAGGGCGGGAAGTTAAGGCCAAAAGTATAAAACATAAAGAATTTGTATCTGAATTCGGAGATTTTCAGCGTTTACAAGCACTAGAACTCAAAAAACTTTCTGCGGCCATATGTTAAACCAGGAAACCTGTCGGGGGTGGGGCGATGCCGAAAATCTAAAATATAAATCATTTTTGGTCCGATTGGGAGGTTTTCAGCGTTTACAAACTACAAACCATGAAATTATCTGAGGAGGCGTGCAAAAGCAAAGAAAAATATATCCGGGGAGGGAGGGGGGGCCTAGTACCGAAAAAATAAAATGTAAAGTATTTTTAGCCCAACCGAGAAATTTTCGGCGTTTACAAATTACAGTTCAACGAATTACCTACGGGCATGTGCTAACGCAGGAATTCTGTCAGGGGCTGAACCCCTGACAGATTTTCTACCTTTGCACGTGCCCTCAGATAATTTGTTGATCGGGAGATCTTCAGCGTTTACAAACGCTGAAGATGTCCCTATCACTCACCTTTTCACAGACAGATATTTCCTGCGGTAGCAGAAACCCGCAGAAATTTGCAGTTGTCTGCAGACGCTGAAAATCTTCCGATCGGATGAGAAATTCTTTGTATTTTATATTTTCGGCATTACCTCCCCCTCCCCGACCGGTCTCTTGGATTTGCATATGCCCGCAGAGAATTTGTTGTGCTGCATTTTGTGAAAGCTGAAAATCTCCCGATTGGGCAACAAATTCTTCACATTTTATATTTTTGGTCTTAACCTTCCCCCTCCCGGTAGGTTTCCTGCGTTAGCATAAGCCCACAGAGAATTTGTTGAGTTGTAGTGTTTGTAAACGCTGAAAATCACTGGATCGGATCTGAAATTCCTTATATTTTATATTTTTGGTGTTACCCCCCCCCCCTCTTCCCTCATCGGATAGGTTTCCTGAGTTTGCACATGCCCGCCGGGAATTTGTTGAGTTGAAGTTTATATACTCGGAAATTCTTTAGTTGAGTTGTAGACTATACACATTTTTTATAAAGAATTACATTAAATACCGCAAGAAAATACAAAATTACGGAAATTTTATGTGACCGAGGTAGCCAACCTCTGGGGACGTGGACACGAAACGATCAAAAGTGCAATTTTTATACAGCCCCTTAAAATTTTCGTGGCCAGTTCTCCGCTTTGTCTTTGGCCCAAAAATCATGGCAATGTCTAAATTTCTTATTGAAAATGAAATATTAAAAAAAAATGTTTTGTGAACAACAGTTGTTCAAGTAGTGGGAAATAAAGCCACACAATATTTATTTATTCATAAAAAATTTTATGGCACTGAAATAGCAGTGTGGCCAGTTCTCCAACTTTTACCGGGCCGTATAAAAATTGCGTTCTTGACCGCTTCGTGGCCACGTCCCCAAAGGTTGTTTACCTGAGTCACATAAAGTTTCCGTATTTTCTTAATTGCGATATTCAATGTAATTCTTTATAAAAAACGTTTATAATATACAACTCAACAAACGAATCTAAGGATTTATAAACTGCAGCTCCACAAATTTTCTGCGGTCACGTGCAAACTTATAGAGGGATAGGAAGGCTGGAAGGCTTAGTACCAAAAATATAAAATATAAAGAACTTCTGGTCCGATCGCGAAATTTTCGACATTTTAATTATTGGTATTAAGCCCCCCCCCCCCCTCCTCACAGGTTTCCTGCGGTTTGTTTCTTTTTTTTTTGTTTAGAGGTTTAACGACCACCATGACCAACTCAATGGGCTACAAGAAGTCGCCCGTCCCTAATAATTTAGGGCCACTTGTTCCCGGGAAAGGATAGGACAAATACAACGTCCATGCCTCACCGTTATTCGAACAAGAACCCATCTCGGACGAATGATCAGAAGCCATCGCTTAGCACTTGTCCGCAGACAATTTGTTGAGTTGTATTTGTAAACTCCGAAAATCTTCCAATCAGACCAGAAATTTATTTTATATTTTTGGTATCCCCCTCCCCCGAAAAGTCTTCTGCGTTTGTACATGCCTGCAGAGAATTTGTGGAGCTGTAGTTTATAAACGCTGAAGTTCTTTTGTTGAGTTATAGTTTATAAACATTTTTTTTATAAAGAATTACGTTAAGTATCGCTACTAAGAAAATACGAAATTGCAAAAACTTTATGTGACTCAGATAACTAACCTTTATGGACGTGGTTAAGAAGCAGTCAAAAACGGATTTCTTTTTTATTGATTATTGAAACACTATAATTTTATAGTGTTTCAATGGCGTAGGTACTACTGACAGCAAGAGAATTTCACAACTATTTTGTGCGAAATCTTATGGAAACAATTTGTCTCTGGCTACTTCTCAACCTTCCCCAACCAAACAAAGCACCTAAACTTTGTTAATGCTATTCAAACCCAGGGAACGGAAGCCGACCAAGGAGATTAAATTGATTCCCAAGGGTAATCCTCTGGCTTCTTCCGCAGTTCGTGAATTTGTACCTGCTTGATGTAGCTAGGTGGGGAATGCCTTTACTTGTAGGTACTTTATACTTCCCCGCAGCAGGGGTAGATGATCTGTTCTGCGGATTTTTTTCGAATACGTTAATACCAATGCTTTTGAAACCCAGAATTGTGCCGCCCGTACCTTGGTCCCAAAGATTTTCAGATGCACCTATGAGAGAATAAAGCAGGACTCACCCTAAAATCAAAGCAGTCAACGCATACTGTATGAGGAAATTAGAATCAGTAATTAACAAAGGACTGCTCCGGAAGTCGTCCGTAATTCAGAAAAATAGATGGCTGCAGGACCAGACTGGGATGTCCCACGTTTATTTTTATAAATTTCTAGAGTTTTCCATGAACTAGGTTTTTCCAGCATCCAGTTACTAATGAAAAGATATTAAAACAAGCAGCTTTTGAAAATGTTCAAAGACAGAAAAAGAGGGGGGGGAGGAAGAAAACTCAGCGGACGAAAACAATATAAAAGAAAACAACATTAATAGAAGTTAATTTCTCCAGCTAGTTGATCGGCAACAAGCAAATAATTTGATATCGCGATGCAGATGCCACCAAAAAAAATACAATCTATCGAACACATGTTCATAATTTTGCAGTATTAGCATCAGTAGCCAAGATGCCCTTCTTCTCTCTTCTTCCCTAAATAATCGAAAAGCTTTAACAAAATTAAAGAGTGGACTGTTTGAAAAAAAAAAAATCCGTCTTTTTAGAAAATAGTGTTTCTTGTAATCGTTTTCGGTAAGATATTTTGATAAAATCTGCAATTCACTGCCTCCTATGTTTTTTCATAAACTTTTCCTTCTCATAAATACGTTAATGTGAGAAAAAACAAGGGAAACAGAAAAGTTCCTCTTTGGTATTTTATTTCACGATTTGTCTATTCTTTTGTATGAGTATGTATGATTTATGGCCATCATAAGTCACAGTGTTATAGCTATCAAGACGATGTGTTAACCTGACTTTGGTAGAAATTGGAGAACCAATGTTGATCATCCCAAAATTGTTCTTGATTATTTTACATCATTGAAAATCTATGAAATCTGTCAACATGAAACAACAGGAATTTGATCAAAATGCAATGGAATGATTTCGTTGAAAGCAGATAAAGAGAAATGGACGTTATTTCTTAGAATGTTGTCCTATATTTTCCATTTACTTAGCTGTGCGATGGCAAAACTGTAGTGGGTCACAATTCTATCCTCTGTGGGCACTGCAGCAAAACTGTAGTGGGTAACAATTTGAAGCAAATTACGAACGGTGAAATCCATTGAAATTAGAATTTATAGCCATAGAACGTGCTTTCAGTAATTAAAATACGCAGTGGGTTTTCCGCTGTGCTAATATATGAAACAGTCTATTGGAAGCAACTACAGAATTTTTAGGGAGGTTTTTTTCATTGAAATTGAAGTTCCTAAACGTAACATGTACTTGCTAAAATGCATAAGGGTTTTCCGCTCTGCTGATGCATGAAAAAGTCTATTAAATGCAACTACATAGGTTTTTTCCCTCTTTGAAGTGTGGGAAAGCAATGAAAACTTCGCCAAATCAGAGGAATTAAGCGTTAAATATGACTGTTTGATCCCGAAAATTATATTAAAAATTCCGAAATTGTTAAAAATATCGAACATAAATTATGGAAGCACTTATACTACTTTCAGGTTTTCGGAGATCCGTTATAGTGGTTGGGTGGTGTGTGACCCTACCAGGTGCTGTTTATACTGCACTGGGGGTTAAATATATGTAAATGGCTCGGGTCTTAAGGAATTAGACTTTTTATAGTGAAAGGTCTCTGCAGAGCCGTTGCTAGGACTCAGAACCAGGGGGAGGCGTTGAAGACTCATCTGGGGGGGGGACTCTGTGCTCAACGAAAAACTATATGCAAGTTTGCATTTTTATTCTTTTGTTAATTTTCTTCGCTAGTAAACAATTTCTCTAAGCTGAAAGGTAAAAAAAAAGTAATTCAAAACCTGAAAATGGGTGGGAGAGAGAAAACTGAATCTTGAAATACAAAAAATTAATCGCCTTAACGCAATTTCGTGACGGTCACTACAACTCAAGCCGCTTAAGCACCAACCCTGTGTGTGTGTGTGTGTGTGTAGGACGGGGGGGGGGATCCTAGAATATAAAAAATATCTGGTCTGCTCGGGAGATTTTCAATGTTCACAATCTGCAGCTCAACAAATTCACTGTGGGTACGTGCTAACGCAGAAAACTTGTTGCGGGGGGGGTAATACTGAAAACATAAAAGGTTTGTGATCCGATCGGGAGATTTTCAGCGCTTGCAAACTACAGCTCAACAAATTCTCTGCGGGTATGTGCTAGCCCAGGAAATCGGTCGTGGGTGAGCCGCCTCCCGCAGACAGGTTTCCTGCGGAAGCAGATTCCCACACAAATTCTGTACAGTTGCAATTTGTAAACGCAAATAAACATGCTCCTGATTAGGTTATAAATTCTTTATATTTTATATTTTCGGTATTGACTGCCCCCATTCTCACCCCCACCCCCGACAAGTTTCTTGCGTTTGCACTATATATACATTTTGCAGTCGTTATGAAAACTTGAAAAATATACCTGCTTATAAAACAAGTTAGTAAAATCATGCAATGCATTGATCATAATACGCTTTCCAACATACCAGA
Organism: Macrothele yani; assembly: GCA_039090855.1. NCBI lineage: Eukaryota > Metazoa > Arthropoda > Arachnida > Araneae > Macrothelidae > Macrothele > Macrothele yani. The sequence goes on along the minus strand of CM077007.1, from coordinate 74,700,462 downwards.
AATCGTTACTCAAGTTATGAAGATAATGGCTGTAGAATAAATCTCGCTCCTATGACCTGACCTTTAACCCCATTCCGATGATATTCAACAGAACCGGTAAAGTGTACTTCCGGAACAACATGATAAAGTTTTGTCTCAATCGAAGCATTTTTACATAAGTTATAACGCAATATCAGGAACACCGAGCATCGCTCGGTTAAAGGGGGATCAGAGCACAATTTTGTTTTATTTTGATATGTGATTTCCAAGTATTGTAATGCTAAGTCGTTCAATTGCACGTTGTCCCAAGTGTTCCAGTCGCTGAACACGTTCATCTGCAGTTTCGGTTGCGATTCACTGTCATGAACGGCTTCGTAGTTTTTCCAAGCGCTGGTTATGTTCTTCGGATGATTCAGCTGCGATTCGCTGCATTTGTTCGACGTTTTCTTCTGATATACATTCATTGAGGGTTATAATAACGTCGGACATTATTTCTATGCTCCTTGCCTTTGCTGCTCAGAATGGTCTTTTTGTAGGCGGATCTTCTTTCAATGGAAGGTCATATGTTTCGAGACTGGAATGTGATTGGGAACCATCGGCTCTTGAATGTCCAAGCTGTTCCATATTTACTTCTTCCGCTTGTTCTTGTTCCAACAGTGCCGTATTCTGCTTATTCTTCTTATTAAAGTTGAAACGTTCACGTTTCGTAGAGGATCGACCATCCATATTTTTTTATATTGTTTTAACATCCACGTGACACTCTGTTACTAGTAATTAATAAAAATAAAGTAATCATATTTTAGCACAGCAGATACGCTCGTCATCAAGTGACTATTCAAAAATGCAACAAAATAATGCTGTATTAAGTTTAAATTTTGAATGGAAAAACATGCTAAATCAGCGTTCCGCTGCTTATACTGTACTAGGCATAAACACCAAGCAACTGGCAAACTCACGTTTTGTTCTAGAAGAAAATAGAAGTAATGCGTAATACGCACACAACGCGTGACGTAATGAGGCAGACGGGACTCGCGACCATTGCTCCCGAGAGTGTGACATCATAAAACTTTAATAGGATCCACAAACAACGCGCGACGTAATGAGGCAGATGGCGTGACCTCGCGCCAACATCTCAATCGTGAGAGTGGGACGTCATAAGATTTCTAAGTATGAGTTACATTAATGGGACGACGCCATGACACTAAAAACGTGGTAACTCGGGGTGGTCATTTTACCCAGTAAACGAATTTTCCCAAAGTCGAGATCAAGCTAAATCGATTTCTAGTACCAGAAAACCGTAGGTAAACGACTTTAATCAGAATCCTTAGAGCCGTTTTTAAAATAAAATTTACATACATACAAGAATTCCTCTTTTAATAGCATGGGATAAGAGCGATGGAATGGATCCCGATCCTATGTCCTGACTTTTGACCCCACTTCACCCATTTTTATTAGAGTTCGTCCGCAGTTGGTCCCCTACGACATACTAAAATTTCATCGATATCGAACTATATTTACGCAAGTTATGACGCATAAAGGCAACGGAATGCATCCCGTTCCTGTGTCGTGACCTTTGACCCCATTTCGTCCATTTTCAAAAGGTTCGTCCCCAGGTGGTCCCCTACCACATACTAAAATTTCATCGAAATCGAACCATTTTTTCGCGAGTTATCGTGCGGATAGACGGACAAAGCTGGAGCGTATACGCTTCTTCAACCTACGGTTGGAAAGCGCAAATAAAAGGGAAAAATAAAATCCGAGTACTCAACTTATCTTTTAATTGCATAGATCTGTTAAGAAAAAAGGACTGCAGACCCAGAAGAAACTGTCGGAAAAAGGGAAATAAATAGACTAGAAATATTAAATGTTTTAATGCAAGAAAATGAGGAGAAGAAAAGAGGGAAAATTATCTGCAACTGTCTTCGTACAGTTGCAGAATGCTGATCGACAACCGACCTACAATTTCTTCCTGATAAATTAAAGAAAATCGTCTTCGTGTCTTTTGTGTTTTATCTACTTTTTATTCCTCACACATATCTGACTGTATGTTCTCACTAATAGTTCAAATCACTGCTTTTTTCATTTAAAATAACAAAGCACTTTTGAAAAGTCCTAAAATAAAGTAATTTTTGAAATTTAGTTTTTGTTTTCAGTACCTCCTAATGAGAAATTTTATGTAAAAAAATGCATGTGATATCCTTTAAATTATTTTTGCGTCGCTGTTGCTAATCCAAAAATAAGTTTTACAGTGGATTTCCTATTTCTTTGAACATAATCGCATTAATTAAATATTTTAAAATTAAAAGATCGTGTTCCCAGAATTAATATTTTTCTTGCCAAGTTGATTACAGAAAGAATTACTGAAATACTCTAAAGTTTTCCTTCAGTTTTAATTGACGCATTTCGTAAATTCATGTTTCCAAAACAAATATGTAAAAACTGCAATGACATCCAAACATCTCTGGTTCAGTGTCATTGTCCGAACCCTTTTAGCTGGTAATCAGTCAGAAAGAATTAGTGTCAACCATCCCTTTAAACGAGCAGTTTGAATAACAAAGCAAAGGGGAGTGCAATGTTCACTGTTGTCGAAAGATCGAGGTCACTCGTTCGAGCTGCGTAATGAAAAGATTGCGTACCCCGAGTTACTTCGTGCCAGCCGTTCCGGGCCAGGAAAAAATACCTCGAGTTATTTCGCTCGAGCCGCTTAAAGGGTTATGAAATCTTGCACTAGCTGTAGTTCCATATCTTTTTCAGTTTCCTTTTGAAAAATTTTCATTTTCTGTTGTGTCATTCATTGGTAATGCTTTAAATATCATTCCAACATGTGCTTCACTATACCCCTTGAAAAGTCTTCTTTGTCACAAGAAAAGATCTTGATGTGCCAGGAATAATTATTTTCCGGGCTAATACTTTATCTCAAAATGATAACGTTGTAGACATGTGCGCATTCTCCGCAACCTCACAGGTGATTTATTTAGACTTTTCTTAAAAATAGATTACAGGGGCTTATGATCAGTTTCAGCAATAAAACATTTACCATATAACAACTGGGGAAATTTTTCACAACCAAATACAATTGATAAGGTCTCCTTTTTAATTTTTGCATGATTCTTTTGAGTATCTGTTAAAGATTTTGATGCATAAACCACAGGCAAGTTATTCTGTAGCAATACTGCAGCTAGGCCCTCTTGAGAAGCATCAACGTGCATGGAAGATCGACATTAAAATACTGCAGAACAGGTTTACATACTAAAACTGTCTTCAAATCTTTAAATGCTTTCTCGTGTGTTGCATCCCATTGCCACAGCTTCTTAACAGCTCTCTCAATACACGTCTTTTAAGAAACATTTAGAATAAAACGAGGTACATAAGTCATTATTAAAAAAAGCTCTGTAATTACACTGGCGGAAAGTGAAAAAAGAACACCAAGAAAGAGACGTCTGATACCAACGACATTTATACAGCATAATAACGGAATACAGAGGATAACGTGATCAAAACATAATGGCAAAATACAGCTGTATTTTCTGGTAAACTGAAAAATAACATTTCCATGTAACATGGTTAGTACGAGGTTGAACCGCCATGAACTGCGTCACACTGTGCAATTCTGGCATGGAGTCTGTCGTACAAATGTTGGATGTAAGTTTGGGGTATTGATTTCCAAGCATCCTCAACCTGGATGCGTAAATCAGGATGGTCGTGGCTGGCCGTGGAGACCGGATAAGTCGTTGTCCCATAAAATCTCACACGTGCTCAATGGGGGACAAATCCGGTGAACGTGCAGGCCATGGAAATTGTCTCACACCCTGAAGTGCATGTTGCGTTGCACTTGCCGCGTGTGGGCGTGTGTTATCTTGCTGGAAAACACCACGTTGGACCGACCTCACAAATGACACAACAACGGGCTGAATTATGTTGTTATTGCAGAAGGTGCTGTTTAACGTACCCGGTACAAACACTAGTTGTGTACGGGAGTGATAGCTGATCACTCCCCACACCAGGAGACCAGGTGTAGGCCCTGTGTGTCGCTGGCGGATGTAAGAAGGGTGGAGACGCTCCCCTGTGCGTCTGCGACCATGCATACGGCCATCGGAGGCTCCCAAGCAGAATCTGCTTTCATCGCTGAACACGACAGATCGCCATTGCGTTCTCCAGTACAGACGTTGGCGACACCACTGCAGCCTTTACTGACGGTGGGCTGGAGTCAGAGGCACACGTGCACGTAGTCCTGCATCCAGTAGACGGTTGCGGATTGTTCGCACAGTCACCTCAGGTGCAACGGCAGCTCAGATTTGCGTCGCAGTGGATGTTGATGTTCTGCTTGACAACTCCGCTCTTCTTATGCATCAATCGGTCCGCTCATCAGTCCGTCTATGACTCCCGGTTCCACGTCTTCTCGTGTGGGAATGTTCCTCGGACCATCTACGCCACCATCGTACCACCACCGATAGTTCCCGTCCAATTCGCTGCGCAATACGACGATACGACCACCCGGCCTCGCGGAGTCCGACTAGACGACCTCGCTCAAAGTCCGATAACTGCTGAAATCGTACACGTCTTCCATGTCCAGGCATTGCAGCTTCTTCAGGGTCTTCGCACGTGTCCGTACGCCGACGACTGATTACATTCACTTCGCCGTACTCCTTAAATACCACCGATGATAATTTGCATATTATGCCGTGCTGTGGCGTAAGCGCTCGCCGGTTGGTCCCGAAATTAACATCACACCTACGTAAACTCGATATCATTAACATATGTAAATTTCATGATCGTCCGCCAAATCCTGCTTGGTGTTCTTTTTTCACTTTCTGGCAGTGTATTTTGCATTTCTCTGTGCTTTCCTATTAACTATTGCGTTTACCTTATCTTCATCTGGTTTAAGGTCATCTTTCGAAAGCTTATGGATCATATATTTAACTTCTTTTAAACCAACTTTACATTTTTCCAAATTAAATCTTACATTTGTTTCGCTGGCTCTTTTCAAAACTTTCATCAGTCTTATATCGTGTTCTTTTTTTCTTTTCCCCATATAAGCAAGTCTTTACTTCAACTCCTTAGCTTCCATGGAAAACTTCTGGAGCTGAACATATGCTATATGGCATTATTTTAAAACCGTTTTACCAAATGGAGTAATTTTGTACTAGATTCACTTAATTTAATCTGTTGTTAATTCTGCACTTAGTTTAATCTGCCAGAAAGCTTTGTTTGCATCCAAAATACTAAAGACTTTGGTACCTTTCATTTTACAAGCAATTTCTCCAAATGTAGGAATCTGATAATATGTTTCCGTTTAAATGTTGAGGATGTAGACAAATTCTGAGATTCCCATCAGTCTTTTTAGCACGTCTTTTGTAAAAAACGATCGTGCTTGTGTTATCCGTTTGTTCGTCCGTCTGTCCGTCTGCAGACGCGATATCTCTGCAACTAATCGTCCGATTTGAAAAACCATTTCGCATTGAGAAGCTTGAAATGTGCGAATGACGATCCTTTATTTCGTTTTTTTACGATGCACATTTCGCAGCTAGAGGACTTGAATGCAGATGATATCCAATTAAAAATACATTTTATTCCATATACACTGCCGGAAAGTGAAAAACGAACACCATTAAAAATTGCAGCTGCATCTACGAGATTCATGTCGTAGCAACAACTTGTTAAGAAAGGAAAGTTATCACACGTGTGAAGTGATTCAATGTTTATTTTACCTTTTAATGCGTATTACAGTGTACAGAAAGCACATTTAATAACGTATTGCACCTCCTTCAGCTGCAATACAAGCTTCCAATCTGACATGCAATCGGTCGTACAAATGCTGGATAGCACGCTGGGATAGCATTCCATGCGCTTTCAACTTGGACGCAGAATTCAGAGATAGTTGCTGCCTGCCGTGGTCCGCGGAAGAATCTTTGTCAGTTCCAGTCCCAGATGTGCTCGATTGGAGACAAGTCCGGAGAGCGTGCTGGCCAAGGGAGTTGATGCACAGCCTGAAGAGCATGTTGAGTTGCCCGGGAGGAGTGTGGGCGGGAGTTTTCCTGCTGGAATATCGCATCGGGGATCGCACTAAATAATAACAGGACGACCGGAAGCACGATGTCATTGACGTACGTACTGAAATTCCGTGTACCCCGTATAAACACCAGACTCCTACGAGAGTGATAGTTAATCGCTTCCTACACCATGATGTCCGGTGTGCGGCCTGTGTGTCGTTGGCGGATGCACGATTGCAAAAGCCACTCACCTTGTCGCTTTCGGGCGCATACACGACCGTCAGATGCTCCCAAGTAGAATCATCTTTCATCACTGAAGACTACTGACCGCCATTCTTCCCTCTAATGTACTCGTTCTTGACACCACCGCAAACGTGCTCGACGGTGACCAGGAGTCAGTGGTAACCGTGCGAGCTGCAGCGTGCCCGTAGTCCTGCTTCCAACAAACGATTCCGTATCGTTCTGGTGGACACCCTTGGAATGGCAGAGGGTCGAATAAGTGACGCCGTTGCCGCCCACTCTGGCAACGCCGTTGCCGCCCACTCTGCCAACGCCGCCCTCCTGATACGCCGATTTTCTCGTGCGTCCGTAACTCTCTGTTGCCAGAAACACATGTCTGCGAGTGTGCGAATGCTCTTCTAACCACCGACGCCACCATCTTACTACGGCCGATACCTCTTGTTCCATTCGGTCAGCAATTTGAAGGAAGGATCAACCTCCTTCCCGCAGACCCACTATACGGCCTCGCTCGAACTCCGATAACTGAACAAATGCTGCACGCCTGCGTCGTTCAGGCATGGTAGCTTCTTCAACGAGCACTGAACAACAGGACATCAGACGCATGACTTCGTTCTGCACGCCCTAGTCCTTAAATACGTCCTGCGTACATGTGCATGTTTTCATTCGCAGTGACGCCGTTATTTAATCCAATGACATTCCAATTTGGATCACAGTTTCTGCTGCCCTTAAAAATTAACATATTATAATATGACATTCCTACCGGCATTCCTTCTGGTGTTATTTTTTCACTTTCCAGCAGTGTATTTGCTTTTAAACATCCAATTCAAAAAAATTATTTCACCTTTCGATTCCATTTATGTCGAAGACTGTTTCAGGTATAGCCACTTTTTCAAGTTACGTATAGATTCTCCGCCCGCTAGGGGCGTACACGTAATTTGCGTTTTCCCCGATATCTCTGCTTCTAAAGCTCCGATTGGAATAACATTTTCCGCAGCAGATACAGCTTCTGGTATGAAATATTTTCCATATAAATTCTAATCTTTGCTATAAAACGGTTTGGCCACCAGGGGGCGTAAGAGTTGATTTCTGCTTCTGATGTATTTGCAGTAAAATCTGGGTTTCGAAATCTCGATTGAAAAAATTCTTATGTGGACCGATACTACTCACGTCGACAATTTCTGCAGAAGATGCAGCTTCTGATAGAAAATACACTGCTCGCCACCCAAAATGCAACACCAAGAAGGAAGCTTCCGATTGGCCTGAAATAAATTCGCAACATGCGTCACATGCAAACGATTAGCATTGCAGGGCATATGTAAATCATGTGCGCCCGGCACGTCACCGAGAAGCATTATAAAAAGGGTGCACAGGAGGCGGGGTGTAACTAGTGGAAGTGTGTTGTGCTGCCGGACCTGTGCGTGGGAAGCTTCCTGATGCCTCGTCGTAGAATACGGCTGTCATTCCAGCACGTTTCGGAGTTCGACAGAGGACGAATAGTGGCTTATCGCGACAGCGGTTTATCGTAGCGAGACATCGGCGCCCGTGTGAGACGACATCCAGCCACAATGAGGCGAGTATGGATTCGGTGCGTGCAGAAGGGACAAACGGACCGACGTGAGCGATTGCCGCAGCCGCGGCACACCAACGAACGAGAGAACCGGCATGTTGTTCGGCGCGCATTTACGGCGCGCACCGCCACTTCACGAACGTTAGCGCAGGAATTAGGGTGTACTGCGCAACAACCTGTGTCAGCACGTACCGTTCGACGTGGTCTGCAGGAGCGGGGACTTGTCGCACGGCGCCCATTGCTCCGATTACCATTAACGTTACATCACCGGCGAATGCGTCGGTAGTGGGCCGTTGAACGCCGCACCTGGACTACGGAATGGCACGACATTGTCTTCTCCGACGAATCCCGCTTCTGCCTGCAACACCACGATGGTCGGATCTGCGTGTGGCGGCACCACGGCGAGAGACTGTATGACGCTTGCATTATGCATCGCCATACCGGTTCGTCGACTGGCGTTATGGTTTGGGGCGTAATTGCATATGACACCCGCACCCCTTTGGTACGCATCGCCGGTATGCTCAACAGCCACCGCTACATCTCCAACGTTGTGGAGCCTGTAGTCCTCCCTTACCAGCAGAACCTGCCAACGGCCACGTTTCAACAGAACAATGCGCTCCCGCACGTGGCACTCATTGAGCAACATTTCTTCACGGTCTACCAGGTGTCACTGCTGCCATGGCCCGCCTGTTCTCCTGATATGTCGCCCATCGAACACGTCTGGTAGCTGATCGGCAACCGAATGGCCCGGCAAGCATCACACGCGGCTACGCCTGATGAACTGTGGCAACGTGTGGAAGCAGCCTGGACCGATATACCCCGAGCCCACATCCAAAGCCTCTTTCGCTCGATGCCATGGCGTGTAGCGGTCGTTATTGCCAGCATGAGGGCTACACGAACTATTGATGTCTGCGTGTTTCGCAAGTCGCACACGGGCCTGTAAGCTCAATCGTTTCATCTTTGTATATGTAGTTATGTGTCCAGTAAATCTGGCTTTGCTATCTCGTGTCCTTCTTGGTGTTGCATTTTGGATGACCAGCAGTGTATTTTCCATATAAATTCTAGTTTTTCCTAAAAAAAAGTTTGGCCACCAGGGGGCGTAAGAGTTGATTTCTCCTTCTGATGTATTTGCAGCAAAATCTGAGTTTCGAAATCTCGATTGAAAAAATTCTTATGTGGACCGATACTACTCACGTCGACAAACCTTTTTGGAATATTTTCATCTTAAAACAGTGCATGATTTTTCCGCCAGGGGGCGTAGATATATATTTTATTTTTGTCAATATATCTGCTTCTAATGGTTCGATATAAAAAAATTCTTATTCGTTGGATAGTTTCCAGTGTGACATGTTTTTCATATAAATTCAAAATTTTCAAGTAATTCACTGACTTACCGCTAGGGGGACTATAGGTAAATTGCGCTTTCCCCGGTTTGAAACATTATTCCTGCGCCCGATAAAGCTCCTGGTGGGAAATATTTTGATTGTAATTTCTAATTTTTGGTAAAATTTGATTTGGCCACCAGAGGTCGCAAGCGTTAATTTCTGCTTCGTAGGTATTTGCAGCAAAATCTGAGCTTCTAAAAGCTCGATTGAAAAAGTCTTTTGTGGACCGATAGCGCTCATGTCGATAAACATTTGAAAATGTTTTCTTCTTAAAATAATGCATAGTTTCTCCGCCGGGGGGCGTAGACCTATATCTTATTTTTGTCAATATATCTGCCCCTAAAAGTCGGACTTGAAAAATTCCTTCTTTGTTAGATAGCGTTTCCGGTATAAAATATTTTTCACATAATTTCAAAATTTTCAACTGATGCATAGACTCTCCGCTAGGAGGCGTAAAGGTAAATTCCATTTTCTTTGATATCTCTGCTTCTAAAACTCCGATTTGAGAAATTCTGCTACTAAAATCCCGATCTGAGAATTTTTTTCTGCACCGGATACAGCTCCTGATGGAAAATACTTTGCATATAATTTCTAATATTTGATAAAGGGTGTTTTGGCCACCAGGGAGCGTAAGCGTTAATTTCTGTGTTTGATGTATTTGCAACAAATTCTGAGCTCCTGAAATCTCGATTGAAAGAATTATTTCGTGCACCGATACCACTCACATCGAAAAGCACTTTGACAATACTTTCTTCTTAAAATAATGCATGGATTTTCCACCCAGGGAACGTAAAGTCATAACTTATTTTTGTCGATATATCTGCTTCTAGGAGTCCGATTTGAAAAAATTATTTCTTTGTTGGAGAGCGTTTCCGTGGGGAATGTTTCTCAAATAATTTCAAACTTTTGTCGGCGAACAAGTCTGCCAGCAGAGGGCGTAAGTTCACGTTTCCGTTTACGGCAATATCTGCGGGACTAAAAACCAATTGAAAAACTTCTTTCTTCGGTCAGATACCACTAACTATGCAAACTCTGTGTGTGTGTTTTCATTCCAAAATAGTTCACACTTTTGCCGCTAGGGGTCCAAACGCTTATTCTGTTTTTCTCAATATCACTGCTTTTACACGTAAGATTTATAAAATTATCTCAACACCGGATCCATTTCTCTTGTAAAACACTTTAGGCTAGTATATGAGGAATTTTGTAGAACACAGTTTTGTCGGTAAGTGGTGTTTCGGCAGCTTGCAGCTGCATCGCCGCTTCTAAAAACGCCATTAAGAAATTTCTTCTTTACTGTATGCCATTCGCTACAGCAGAGATGTGGAATATTATCCTCTTTAAGTAAAGCAAAGATTTCCCGCTAGCTGCGTAGAGATCGAAACCTTTTTTTTCGCTATATCTGCTTCCAAGGGACGTATTTGAAAAGTTCTTTTCCCTTAGCATAGCTTTTTCCATGACGAATATTTTTCTCTTATTTTCAACTTTTCCGTTATGCAAATTGTTTCCACTAGCAGACGTAGACTTATATCATGTTTCCTTATATATTTCTCCTTTTAACTGCTCTATTTGAAAATCTCTTTGCCTCTGGTTCCTTTCTTGTAGTACGTGTCATTTTTTGTTCGCCATTTGTTAATTTTCGTAGCATGCTTTTTAACCGCTGGTGGAACTAAGTAGATGTTTCTACAAATTTTGTATTTCTGGATGTTTTATCGATTGTTGGAACCAGTTGATTGTTTTCGAAATCAGTTCCATTGACTTTGAATAATTTTAGAAATTTAATTCGCGTCAGAACGAATTCGAAAGACGTGCTCATTACATCCGAAAATTCGGTGTCATCTTTCGTGTTACAATTACTAATGAATTTACAAATTTTGTTGGCTTATCAATTTTTTAGCACTTCTAGTTTGTCCATTCACAACAGTTCTTTCTTTAAAATTCCATGAAATTAATAGGCACTTTTCTACGAGGTTCAATTTTCCCAGCTGCATCAGGTTTTAATTTAATATCGTAGATATATCCATTTAAATTTCCAATACCTGTAAATAAATTTGAATACTTATGAAAGGCTAACCTTTTAAATGACATGAAACGTAATTAAGTCTCTGTACTGAATTTTCTGTGTCGTAGGCAATCCTAGAATAGGAGGTACATGTGTATCACAGTCAACAATTTAAATTATATTTCAGCTTTAACTCCCTTGGAAGCTTCACATCTTAACAAATAGTTTCCTACAATTTCAATATAATTATTCAAGTTTGAGTTTGACTTAGATAAACAAGTATTTCTCAACTTCAGTTGTTTAAACTTACGTAATGGCCCCTGTCGCCAACTTTACAAATAAATATTTAAACAAATTTAAGTTTTGTCGAACCAATCTTTATTATTATTAGGGTGTTGTCTATATTCCTTAACAGCTCCTAAGATGTAGTCATCAGCATCTTCAACTAGATTGCTATAATTTTCAGTGCACTCTAATTCTTTACTTGCATAATGAACCCTTTTATTATAATTATTATTCAAACATATTTTAGCAAAGTGATTCTTTTTTCCTTCAGTTCAAACACATTTGTTATAAGCAGGACAATTATATATTTTGTGGTATGTACCACATCTTCCATGTGTTTTAATAGTATTTTTTTATACTTGTGATTCTGATTATATTTGGTTTCATTTTCCTTCAATACCTTGGGTTTCAATTCCACTTGTGGGTTTTTCTGGTGTACCACAGCTTTTCCAGGCATTTTACATTTAACAACATCAACTTTATTTTCTTCACTCAATGTTTTAAGTTGTAATTCTGCCAATTCTGATACTGTACATATCTTTGCACAGTTTTCTAAAGTTAGCTGATCTTCCCTTAATAATCTATCTTGTAATCCCTTGTAAGAAATTCTACTGATAATTCTATCTTTTATTAAGCTATCTCTAACTCTCCAAACCCACGAGAACTACTAAGCCTCTTTAAGTGAGTTAAAAAAGCATCAAATGATTCATTTATTTGCTGTGTTCTTGAAAAGAATATGTGTCTATCAACACTTTCATTTGATTGTGGCAAGCAATATTTTTTAAATGCGTCAATCACTTTATCTGTATTATTCTGCCCATCGTCACTCAAGTCAAACGAATATTTTTCTGAAGCTTCTTTCCCTATAACATGTAAAAAGATTGCCACTTTGGTTTCTGGTGGCTTCGTATCTCCCCCAGTAGCTAACATACAAATCATAAATTTTTGTTTCCATTTTTTCCGGTTTTCGGACAAATTACCTTCAAAATTTAAAGGATCAGCAGGTTTTAAGCCATCCACATTATGATTTATGGCAAAGTTCTAAAGTCAACCAATGTTGTTCTCTCTACTTCTTGAGTTTCGATTCTATTTTGACAACTTATCAGCAGTGAACGCTTTACTGTTATTGAAACACAATCCTAGAAAGACGATTGCGTCTACCGGCTGTGACTACGTCATGTCTTAATTTCCATTATGTGGTACAAAATTACGTACATTATTAACGCAAGAACACAAAATATATAATCTGAGATAACTACTCTTTTAATATCTACTAAACATACACCATTACACTATTACTAACTGCGTACTACTACATCATACTACACCTTCGAGCCATACGTCACACTACTCACATTGTACCTGTTGTTGCTCTAAAACTCCTACATATATACATGTAAATCGATATGATATATGAACGATATGATATAAATAAGATACGCTAATATTAACGATTCATATGTAACAGTTGTGTACTTTCTTCATAAATTCTTATTATTTTCAACTGGAAGTATGTACTGTAAGGACCTGAGTGAAATTATATGATGTGTTGCTCACGCTTCACATTTTATAGCTTGTATTAAAAAGACATTGGTCCCTTATGTAGGATGGCGTCACGATTTCCATTACGGAAAGAGGAAACTACATATGTCCCTTGTAAATAGTTTACACTGAAAGTTAAAGAAATGGAGACGCTATGGTACCAATTATTTATTAATCGAAAATAATTTTACAAAACCTGGTCATTAGCTCCAACGCTGTACGTGCACAGTGAGCTACATATATAGAAGAAGTGAGAATGAATGCTTGCTCATTTCTTGTCTTATCTTGTTGTACGAACTTGAGCTTAAACCGTGGTGTTAAGAAAATCCCTTTAGGAAAGGTAACCCATAAAAATGAGGACGGAGGATGAGGGAATGTATAAAATACGACGAGAACGGGGTAAGTAATCTGAAATTCTACTTATTTCATCATCAGCACGGTATTCCAATTAGAAGCAGTTGTTTACCAGATTTTTGCATTTCACTTCTCCTTTTAAAACATCCTTTCATCCTTTTGGGTTGAGAAGGGAATGTATCATTGTTGTTGTTGTTGTTGTTGTTTGTTTTGGCATTTTTTCATGTTTACCACCTACAAAATAATATATAGTAATCTGTGGAAGTCCACTTGATTCTTGTGCAATGTAAAGTATTTTCAAATTCCTTTCCAGTTAATTTCCTTTCTTTCGGGGAAAGTACAAAATTATCAATGACTAAATTCGAAATAAGAGGAATACATTCACAGGCAAGCTCTGTTTTTATTGAATCGCATGGAAATTACTAAATTTCTGGAATATGACGAAACACCCAAAATATATTTCTAGTTCTTTCGTAATAATGACACGTCGTTTAGTGGCACTTCTTATATCGAGAGCATTTTCTGAAATAAATTTTCTTAGCCCAGCTCTTGTTTAACCCTCATTTTGCCATAAACGTTGGTAAATATTAAAATCCTTCCTCCACACAAAAATGTGAAAGTGTTCTTTAAAAATGGCATGCAATTTTCTTTTAGTAACTGAATTTTTATCACAATTATTAATCGAAATAATTTTACAAAACCTGGACTTGCAGCATAATAACGTGATGGTAATTGGCATAACATGGTGTCTTGGTCTTTTTTAATATATTTTCACTCTTTCTTTCTCTCAAGCCGTATGTGCGAATTAAGGAATTCTAAATCTAAAAGATTCCAACGGTTTTTGAATTTGTTTCCAGTCAAGTTTGTGTTCTTCAAAGAAATCAGATTCAGTGAGCTCCGTTTTGTGTCAATCCGCTAACATTCCAAATCATGACATTTCATTCATTTTTTTCAGTACAGTTGTATTGGAAAGTACTAGGAAAATGTTTATTTGGGAGTTCGAATAGTTGAGTCGTGAAGTGGGTGACGGGATTGTATGCTTACCATTCCCTGCCCAACGGTGGCTTTTTATGATCCGTTTGTTCCATTCAAATTCGAATTATTTTTAGTATGGTTCATGTTGCGTAGAACTGTGATTTTACTTTTGAGTTTTACTGTGTATTGAATTTACCACACTCTACAATTTCCTACAGCTTCGGATAGCAAACTATCAAAAAATGCATTGTTTTTGAACTGCAATTTTTAACCTCAAAATCGTAAAAGAAAGTAATTGGAAACACCACCGACACTCACACCCAAATGCGCAGTGACGTACGTGGGCAAGTTCTTAAAAGAAGTACTGCTTTTAGAAATCAGAGCATGCCAAACGTCTATGTTAAAATACGAAACTGGCTGAAACCATTGGGGGAACAAAGAAGCTTCTTTTTTGAATTTCGAAGTCCGTGTGGTTATTGTTCATTTCGAGAAAGCGATCTAAAAATGATAAACTATTTTCTCTTTTAGTTTTTGAAATTGATTTTATTTCTGGTAAACCTTAAAGGATTGTTCTTTTTTCCTCTTATGGTTCAGTAGAGGAAAATTTAAAGAGTTTTTTCCTTCCTGAACTACAGGTAATCAAAGAATAATTCTTCTCAGTTTTACCCAAAGTAAAATTAAAAAATTAATTTTGGAAACTGAAAACTAAAACAGTTTGTCACCTTTGTTTCGTAAAAACTGACCATATTGTCTTGAAATTTCATAGGAAAAGCTGCTGTGTTCCAGTTATGATTCCATCCAGCTTTTCAAACTCACGCACGGGCTGAGTAAAAAGAGCTTTCACACACGCACCCACACACACGCACGCACGCACGCACATGCCACCTGCCACCTGCCACCTCAAACTGAAAATATGAAAAGAAAATATAACAAAGCTAAAAGCTTTGCGTACAAAACTAAAAGAGATAAGAAATTAATTTGTAATTTGAAAAAAAATGCTAGAAGTCAACAGCAAAATACAAAAAAGACCTCAGAAATGTTTGTTGAAAGTTTCCTTTACAAGAACATGTCGCTGGGAGTATTAGAAACAAAAAAATTTGATACAGTCAGCGGCCAAAGTGTTGTGAATTGAAAGAATATAATCTTAAAAAGCAGAGAGAACATAAATTATTTAGAAAACTTCAGGTGCACAGAATTCTCATAAAACTCAGGGGTTGAGCTGGGAAAACGGCATATAATTAAACGCTCCGGTGACGTTGTGATCTAAGCTGTGGCTTCTGACCACTTGTCTGATATATGTCCAGGATGGAATGCCGGTGAATCTCACGGCACTGGATCTGTCTGTTCCTAATAATAGTAGCACAAAAAGATGCTTTACACGTCGATTGTAACAGTGTGGAGCGAATTGGAAAAGTTAAACCTAAAAATGAACACCTGTAATCCAATTCTTCGAACAAAAAGAAGCAACTTCCATGACTGAATAAACATATCTTCACAGCCACAGTAGATTCGAATGCGACATTATTTTGGAAAAGTCACTTTTAGTCAGGAAAACAAAATCACAAACACTACTAAAGGAGAAAACAAAGCGCCAATAAACACTGGAGTAGAATTAGCATCAGATTTTAAATTTCAGAAAAAAAAGACAAAAAATATCCCTCTGCTGGGAGATTTTTTTTGCACAATGTTGAGAAAAGACGCTGAATCTGGAAATACGCCGAAGTTTGTCTTTTTCTATGAAAACAAACGTCGGCTACACTCGAAACATGTCAGAGTCTCTTTTGTGTGTGTGTGTGTGTGTTCTAGGGTGTTTAAGACTGTCTAAAACAAAGGAAAATAATACACGTACCGTCGTGAAATTTCCGCCGTGAATTGTGTTCCCTAGGCAAACTCTGATCTATTTCGCATAAATTTGATTTTTAAAGGAACAACAGTGCCACAAACAAAAGGTTTTATTTTTTTACTCTTTACTCTGTAAACTTTTTGCAAAAGTGGACAACGACTGTTTAAAACACTAATCATTAAAGAAAGTTTATCAAATTTTTACGTTTAATCTATAAAATAATGTTTCAAGAGATTCACACCAGCGTAGGAGACATATAATGCACAGAATGTTTACAGAATTCAAGATTTTTTTATTTGCAGAATTTGTAAAGAATTATTTTTCTTCTGTATTATTATTAATATTTGAGATCGCTGGATCGCATCATAGTGAGATCGTTGTTTAGGATCTTCCTTTTCTAGTAATTTTGGTCCCGTATCTTCAAACTTCAAGATCTCGTTGATGAACCCGAAGTGATTAAAGCTCTCAAATGCAATTTTTGACATGTATTGTTTTTGTTTTTTACGCTTTCCAACCGTAGGTTGAAGAAGCGTATATGCTCCAGCTTTGTCCGTCCGTCAGCACGATAACTGGCGTAAAAATGGTTCAATTTCGACAAAATTTTAGTATGTGGTAGGAGACCATTTGGGGACGAACCCTATTGAAATTGGGACAAATTGGGTCAAAGGTCACGACGTAGGAGCGGGATCATTCCGTTGCCCTTATGCGTCATAACTTGCGTAAATATGGTTCGATTTCAATGAAATTTTACTATGTGGTAGGAGACCGCCTGGGGACGAATCCAATTAAAAATAGACGAAATGTGGTCAAAGGTCAGGACAAAGGATTGCGATCCATTCCATCCCCCTTATCCCATATTATTAAGGTGGGCGTCAAGTAATTTTGCTTCCTATACTTCCAATGGAAAAACTTTTGTACGCATTTCCTTCACAAATAGTGTGTTCCCAAGGATGAAAATTTGAACATCGATTAAAATAACTTCATATTATAACTTGGAAAACTTAATATTTTCTAAAACATAACCATAAAAAGTTAGGAAAATCATGCAATGCATTGATTATGATACGCCACAGGAGCGAGATTTATTCCACAGCTAATATCCTCATAACTTGAGTTATGAGGATATTAGCTGTGGAATAAATCTCGCTCCTGTGTCCTGACCGTTGACCCCATTTCGATTATATTCAACAGAACCGGTTCAGTACATCTCAAGAATAACATACTAAAGTTTTGTCGCAATAGAAGCAGTTTTACGCAAGTTATGAGAATAATGGCTGTGGAACAAATCTTGCTTTTGTGCAATGACCTTTGACCCCATTTCGTTGATATTCAACAGAACTGGTTCACTATACCTCCGGAACAACATAAAGACGTTTTGTCGAAATCGAAACATTTTTGGTAGCACAAGGACAATGGAATGGATTCCACTCCAGTGTCCTGACCTTTGACTCCATTTCGCCCATTTTCAATAGAGTTCGTACCCAGTGGCTCCCTACCACATACTAAAATTTCATCGAAATCGAACCATTTTTACGCAAGTTATGACGCATAAGGGCAATGGAATAAATCCCGCTCTTATGCCCTGCCTGACCTTTGACTCCAATTTGCCAATTTTCAATAGAGTTCGTGCCCAGGTAGTTCCCTGCCACATACTGAAATTTCATCAAAATCGAACCATATTTACGCATGTTATGACGCATAAAAGCAATGAAATGGATCTTGCTCTTATGGCGTGATCTTTGACCCTACTTCACCCAGTTTCGATAGGGTTCGTCCCCTGGTGGTCCCCTACCACATATTAAAATTTCATCGAAATCGAACCATTTTTACGTGAGTTATCGTGCCGACAGGCAGACGGACGGAAAAAGCTGGAGCATATACGCTTCTTCAGTTCAACACAATTTTATTAACAAGGTTGGGTTCAGGAGGCGAACATGGGCGTCCTGATACATATATTGTACGGTAAAATATACAAACTCTAAAATTCTATGTACATTATATACAGCACGATGTATTGATTCACAAAGGAGCCTCGTGGTAAGAGGTGCAGACATTTTGATCAAGAACAATAAGAGATATTGTCGACACATTTCGTCTCGAAGTATAAATATATTATAGTACTGACAAATAACAGAACGAGAATATTATAATGAAGCACTGTAGAAAAGGAGAACTGTAGATGACAAAGTAGACAATGTGAAACCTAAGGCAAACAGAATAACGGTGTCTCAGCACTGGTAGAAAAAATGATAATCAAAGAAAAAAAGAACAAGAAAGACTATATACATTTGTACAGTATGGTGCATATTATATTCACATTTGTTAGAAGATATATGCTTTCTGTTGAAGTTTGATTCCGAAAACCGATGGTGAGCATGCACGTTGAACTGAAGTTCAACAGAGCTAGGATAAACTACTGACAGTCAGTTGCAACGTCGCTGGCATGCCGGCGAACCAGGAAGCGGCCGGAGACCAGGTGGAACGGAAATTTTGTTCTTTCTGTTGGGCAATGGCCACAAGGTTCTCTAGACGAAGTTTTGAGAGGAGACGCTCCCGAAAGTGGCACAGTAGTTCCCATAAGCTTGGTGGATGGTATAAGGAGATAAGATATCTCGGCAGCGCTGATGAAATACATAGATGACGTGTTTCACCAGGATGAAAATATATGAGCAGATGGGTGGAAGCTTGACTGGCGGAGAGACCTACAGGAGGAGTGTCTTATAGGCATCGAAAGGAAGATCAGTTGTGGCTGAACGTTGAGCAATGGAAAAGGCAAGATGGAGTAGTGGAAGGAGGATGACACAATGTAGATAAACGTGAGAGACATCAGCTTCTTGAGCACAGAAGGGGCAAAGAGGTGAGTCAAGAATGGTCATGCGGTGGAGGATGGATGGAACGGGAAGACGGCGGTGGAGAAAAAGCCAGTAAGTGTTTATTTCAAAGGGAGCTGAAAGAGGAGAAAGGGTGGCAGACCAGACAGCGGTGAGAGAGGATTGGGAGACATCAGGGATGTGAAGGGGAGAAGGAGAGTGGGATTTTAAAAGTAACCGAAAGAAAGGAAGGGGAGGGAGGCGGAAGGAACAAAGGTCAGGCCAGTGGTGGTTGCGAGATGAGGAAACTTAGCAATGATGGTAGAGAGTAGGGAGTCATAGACAGAGCGAGAGGAGGGTGAAAGTAGAAAGGTGTGTGGGAGGCTGGCGTAGGGTCACCAACACAGATCTGAGGTTACAAGATCTTTGACGGTTACAACTCCGACTCGGAGCCAAGAAGGATAGGCGAAGCATGAAAGATGAGGGGGTGAAGAAGAGAGGAGAACAACAGGGGTTCGGCAAGGAGTTCAGTGGTAGAATCGGGTGGGGATCGAGTGAGCGGGAGAGAGCGGAGAAAGGTAAGACTCTCCCGTAAGGCAGGAGGAAGGCGAGAGTGAGTGGTAGTACGGAGGTCCATTAGAATGAAAGAAGTGAAAGTGAAATTAGTGATGCTCGAAGAGGTGATGACATTCCTTGCGGTAACGGCGTCGGCAACAGGTGAGGTATGAAGACGGAGGAACGAAGTAATCCGGAGAGCTTGATAGTACAGTCGTGTATCAATTAGGCCAATGCCACCTTGGTCAGGAGGAAGGCTGAGCTTGGGGGCACTGAGCCAGTGGTGTCCGGTCCAGATAACTGAGGTGAAGCAGCGAGTGATATCATTGAGACGAAGAAGTGGGGATTTAGTAGCAAGCCAGGAATGTGTGCACATGGAGAGAAGATAGGTTTGCGCAAGACGTGCACGTTGAAAATATGAGGTGCAGAACTGCGCTTTTCGCCAAAACGCAGTTGACCGATGAAGACGTGGCTGGATGGTATTCCACGTTGTGCTGGAGGCTTCACCTGGGATGCCAAGATGTACGCCAAGGAAACGTTGAGAGGCTGAAGACCAGTGTGCTCCCCATGGGAAATCCAAGCGGTCAACCCATGAGCCGCACCAAAGGCCTGTGCTTTTGGTTGTATTAATCGCAGCTCCGGAGCAGGAGGCTTAATCGGCGAAAAGACTTTGGAGCAAAGAGAACTGTGAATCCAGGCGTATACAGAAGGTAACGTCGTCTGCATACGCCACGGAAGTGGTGACATGGTGTCTCGTGCGGGCGATGAGGGGCGACAGGGTGGCTTGAAAGGAGCGTTGAACGGAGCGGAGAAAAGGTTCTAAGGCTGTAGCGAAAAGTTGACCGGAGAGTGGGCAGCCTTGCCTCACTCCACGGCGGAAGAGGATTGGTGCTGTAAGAAAGGTGGGCAACTTGACCTGGAAACTGGCGTCCTGGTAGAGGTAGGTGAGGAGAGAAATAAACGGAGATGGAAATCCAAATCGGAGAAGTGTGGCGGAGAGATAAGTGTGGGAGATATTATCAAAGGCGGACTGTTGGTCGAAAGAGAGGAGGGCGAGGGGTTCAGAGCGGGAGCGCGCAAGGTGAATTAGATCAGTCAGGAGATGGATGTTGTGAGATAGGGAACGGCCGGAAACTGTGTAAGTCTGGTTAGGGGAGAGGATGTAAGTGAGGATGGGATTTAGTCGTTGTGAAAGAAGCTTGGTATAAAGTTTGTAGTCGAGATTCAGTAGGGAAATTGGGCGCCAGTTCACCAAGTCAAGGAGATCACATTTCTTGGGCAAAAGGACAACGTATGCATTTGTGAATCCCCTCGGAAGAGGAGAGTAAGTAAAGGCAGCAGAGAAAGCGGATAGGAGAAACGGAAGAAGAAGAGGCAGAAAAGTTTTATAAAAGCGAAAGGTTAGGCCGTCCGGACCCGGAGCGGCACTAGAATTAAGAGAAAAGAATGTAGTGTTTAGTTCAGAGGGCGTGGGGGAATGGAGAAGAGAAGAAGCGAGATGAGGGGGAACCTGAGGTAGATTAGAAAGGAGAGAATCCATTGCTGCAGAGGATGGTTCAGGAGGTTCACTGAACTTCATGGAAAAGTACTGACGGACATGGGAACAAAGCGCAACCGGCTCATTTGATACCTCTCCAGAAGAAAGGCGTAGATGATGAAGTATGGACGAAGCTCGTCGGGTGTTTTCCACCGACGTCAGGAACTCATAGTTGTGAGCATCCGGCGTCAGGTGTTACAAACGAAGTCGGCGGAGAGCTTGTTGCGCCAGAGGAGTGAGAAGAGATCGAAGCTCTTCTTGAAATTAGGGGAAGAGATCGAAGCTCTTCTTGAAAGAAGGAGAAGAGAGGATCGTTGAGACTGAGCATGGATAGCATTGAACGAACATAATCTAGGCGCATGTTCTGGAGTGTCTTTAGTTGGAAAGAGTAGTTTCGGACATGCAAGACGAGCTGTTGCTTGATCTCCAACCAAGAATTTAATCCGCAGAGTGCAGATTGAAGCTGCGGTCGTCTGTCAGTCAGGAATGACCGGACCGAAGACCATAATGCCGGGTCGGAGAGAAGTGCATCATCAAATGTCCATGGGCGAATTATCCTGGGTTTGAATGGTGCAATATGGACTATGATGGCAATGGCGCAGTGGTCAGATGAGGCCGTGGGATACACACTCGATTTTGTCACGGCAGGAAGTAGAGTACTGGAGGCATAGAACCTGTCAAGGCGGGCTAAGAAGTGATAGTAGAGTTCTGGAGGCATAAAACCTGTCAAGGCGGGCAAAGAAGAATTATGCCGATGTACATCATGAAGAGCGTTGTTGGTGACAACTGTCTGGAGCACGTTCGCCAGGGCATGGCGGCGCTCTCTATTTGTAGAAGACCTATCCAGAAGAGGATCCAGGGTACAGTTAAAATCCCCACCAACGAGAACATGGTCTGACGGTGGGATACGGTCCAGTGCTCTGCGAAGACGCGTGAAGAGAATTGATAAATGTGTTGTAGAGCTTGGAATATAGATATTGAATAAATGATATCTGGAAGACGCGATGGTAAAGGATGCATGCTGCAACAGATCTCGACAAATATTTCGCACAGAGAGGGATGTGATAATAGAATTGAGAGTATGACTAATGCCGATGGCAAGACCGCTATGAGATGTTAGTCCATAGGCGTGATGAAACACAAAGTTCCACTGGCGCCATCGAGAATAGACGGTAGTTGGTTTGCAATTTGTCTCTTGAAGGAGGAGAATATCAGCTCCCAACGGGTTGAGGTCTTCATATGCCAGAGAGTTGCTGAGGGGGAAGCGAATCCCCTGCAATTAAGTGACACGATCTTGAATTATGGGGTTCCTTGCCTCTAGCTGAAGATCTTTCAGAGCTGGAGGAAAAGACTTGAGACGATTATAGAAGATTTGTGCCCACGGATGGGTGGGAACATTCTGGCGGCAGAAATGCGACACATTGAAGATCTGCTCCGGCACAAGTTGGCGAAGCGATGCATTCTTTACTGCTAAGGCACGCGCTATTGCGTAGCTTGTCTGATTCGTTAAGTATGTAGGGAGATCAATGTATGAGAGTGGTACGGGAGGTATATTGGCTGTCTGGAGAAATGCAGCGAACTCTTCGACCGTGGGAAAGGAGACCGGCTGGCGAGGTGTGTCGAGGAGAACTGCTTTAGAGGGAGGTTGAACGAGGTGAAGTAGAGTTTTGCATCTTCGCTACTCGCCTGCTGCGGCCAGAGCCGCGGCGCTTCAGTGGAGGCTCGGTCGTCTCATCCTCACACTGCGTCTCTGGACCAACGGACTCCACATCAGCTGTTTCGGAGGTACTAGTGGTAATAGCTGTTGGTAAACCTTCTGAAAGGGACTCAGTGGTGGAGCGACGACGTTGCGGGAGTGAGGAGGCAATTGTAGGAAAGTCCTCTAGTGAAAAAGAGGAAGCGGCTGTGGGAGCGTTGCGTTGACCAACGTCTGTAAGCGAACTTTTTTCATCATATCTTGGCTCCGAGGCCTGCTGTGCTGAAGTAGATGGTGTAGTACGCTTCGAGGTAGGAACAGTACCTGTAGGAGCGCCAGTCGGAGTCGGTGGAACTTGATGTGGGCAGTGCACGCGAAGATGGTTTTCGCCATGGCAAAGCGTGCAGTGGAAAGAGGTAATGACGTCGATTCTCCGACGTTGCTGGCCACACCCTACGGTTAGGATCTTAGGGCACGCAAGCAGATGATCGTCCGACGGAAATATGACACGGGCACTTCGACGAAACCCTGCAATGGATTTGTCATCAGGATCTCTGGGCGCCGCCGACAGGGTCGTTATTGGTCCAACCACTCGGCCAAATTTGCTGAGTAAAGTGCATAGAGCGACATCTGAGACTTCAGGCGGGACTGGGTTGAAAGTGACCTGGATAGGTCGCTGCGCCACAGGTTCAGCCAGAAGATGTACATCTTTGATGGATAAGCCAGCAGTCATCACCAGGTCTGCATGTTCTTTACAGGCAAAATACACTAATACGGCCCGTGGCTTTCGAGCCATATGAGTGATATAAGCTCTTGTAGGAAGCATATTCTTTAGGGCAATACTATATTCCTTGAGTTTCGTGTCTGGTAATGCATCAAAACAGACACCGAAATCCATTGTGGAGAAAAATTGTTTCCTGGCTGGGCAATCCTCTGGGATATCGATGGTGGCAGAACTACCCTCAACACTGACGTAAGAGTCAGGAAAAACGGGAGCAATAAACTTGGAAGGAACTCTCGCTCCGGAGGTCACTTTGGAGTAAGTGAGAGACGTAGAGTTGGCAGTGGAAGGATGCGATACAGTGCTCATTGCCGGTAGCGGCTTGGTAAACTGAGTTGAGCCAGTTGAAGGCAACGCAACCGTGCAATCGGTCACATCCATAGCTTTGGCAAATGAACCAGGGACGTGCTTCAAGGTAACGTCACTCTCTTGGGCAGGGATATCAGCTTGAGCCTTTGCAGAGGAGTCCCGCGTCACATCTTGTATGCGCATAACGTCTCTGACGTGCATAAATGATGATTGGTCTCCTGAGAGTGAGGAGGAGGAGGAGGTTGAATGAGCATCACTGATGTGGGCGTGGACATCACCCTTATCCGTGCCTGCCATTGTAAATGGCGAGGGTTAATTTAAGGACCGATCAGCTTGATCGAAAATAATAAAACGCTGAATGCAAACAAAATATGCAACTCACCGACTTGGGAGCTGAGCTAAAAGAATGTAAAGATCTTCTTCTTGAAGGGGAACACAAAAATAGGAACAAACACTCACTATATACTTTCAAAAACTGGGCACAAACACAGAGCTCGAAAGGAACGTGACTATATCGGTTATACGCTTCTTCAACCTACGGTTGTAAAGCGTAAACAAGTTAATAAAATCATGCAATGCATTGATTATAATACGCTTTCCAATATACTAGAGATCATTACTCAAGCTATTACTCAAGTTATGAGGAAAATGGCTGTGGAATAAATCTCACCCCTGTGCCCTGACCTTTGATCCATTGGGATGATATTCAACAGAACTGGTTCAGTATATCTCCGAAATAACATGATAAAGTTTTGTTGCAATCGAAGCAATTTAAGTACGTTATGATGCATAAGCGCTGTGGAATACATCCCGCTACTGTGTCCTAACCTTTCACTCCATTTTGCATATTTTCAATAGGTTTCGTTCCCAGACAAGTCCCTACAACATACCAACATTTCATCCAAATCGAAACATTTTTACGTAAGTTATGACTCATAATTGCGATTAAAGTGATTCCGCTCCTATGTCCCGACCGTTGACCCCCATTTCGCCAATTTTCAATAGGATTTGTCCCCAGATGGTCTCCTACCACATACTAGAATTTAATCAAAATTGAACCTTTTTTTTTTTTTTTTTTTTGCAGCCCCGGTGGCGCAGTGGTCTAAGGCGCTGGCCTCTGATCATTCGTCCGAACGGGGTCCGGGTTCGAATCCCGGTGAGGTATGGATGTTGTGTTTGTCTTACGGCACTGGCTCTCTCCCTTCCCTGGAACCAGTGACCCTAAATTAGGGACGGGCGACTGCTTATAGCCTATTGAGTTGCTCACGGTGGTCGTTAAACCTCCAATCAAAAAAAAAAAAAACCTCTTTTACGTTAGTTATGACGCATAAGAGCAGTGGAATGGATCCCGCTATTTTGTACTGACCTTTGACTTCATTTCGTTCACTTTCAATAGGGTTCCTTCCCAGGTGTTCCCCTACCAGATACTAAAATTTCATCGAAATCGAACGATTTTTACGCAAGTTATCGTGCGGACGAACATACGCACACAACGCGTGACGTAATGAGGTAGATGGGAATCGCGACCATCTGCTAGCAAGGTGTGACGTCATGAAACTTTAATAGGATCCACAAACAACTCGTGACGTAATGATTTATTTTTTTTTATTGGAGGTTTAACGAACACCGTGAGCAACTCAATGGGCTATAAGCGGTCGCCCGTCCCTAATTTAGGGTCACTAGTTCCAGGTAAGGGAGAGAGTCAGTGCCTCACCGGGATTCGAACCCAGACCCCTTTCGGACGAATAATCAGAGGCCATCGCTTAGACCACTGCGCCACCGGGTCGGCAAACGCTACGTAATGAGATAGATGGCATGACCGCGCGCCAACATCTGATGCGGCGACGCCATGACACCACACTACAAACTTGGTAATTCGGGGTGGTTATTTAACCCACTAACCAAATTTTATTAAAGTCGAGATCAAGCTAAATCGATTTCTAGTACCAGAACACGGTAGGTTAACGACTTTCATCAAAATCCTTAAAGCCGTTTTCAAAATAAAATTTACATACATATAAGAATTGCTCCTTTAAGGTGAACGTCAAGTAATTTTGCTTCCTGTACTTCGAATGGAAAAGTTTCTGTACGCATTTTCTTCCCAATTAATGCGTTCCCAAGGATGAAAATTTGAACATCGATTAATATATCTTCATTTTATAACTTGGAATACTTAATATTTTCTAAAACATAACCATAATTATGCAATCCAACATCATTTTTTTGTCTGCTGACGTCATGAAAATACAGGTCGCGCCATCTTTTTTCTGGACAATTAATGCATTCACAAAGATGAAAATTTGAACATCGTTTAAATAGCTTCATTTTATAACTTGGAATACTTAATATTTTCTAAAACATAACCATAATTATTCAATCCAACAATTGTTTGTCTACTGACGTCATGAAAATACAGGTCGCGCCATCTTTTTTCTGGACAATTAATGCATTCACAAAGATGAAAATTTGAACATCGTTTAAATAGCTTCATTTTATAACTTGGAATGCCTAATATTTTCTAAAACATAACCATAATTATGCAATCCAATATTTGCTTGTCTACTGACGTCATCAAAGAACACGTGGCGCCATCCTTTTTCTGTTTTCAACACCACCAAAGGAAAAGTTATTGATTTTTTATATAATTATGGTTATGTTTTAGAAATAATTAAGTATTCCAAGTTATAATATGAAGTTATTTTAATCGATGTTCAAATTTTCATCCTTGGGAACACATTAATTGTGAAGGAAATGTGTACAAAATTTTTCCAATAAAAGTATAGGAAGCAAAATCACTTGACATCCACCTTAATAATATGGGATAAGAGCGATGGAATGGATCGCAATCCTATGTCCTGACCTTTGACCCCATTTCGTCCACATTCAATAGGGGTTGTCCCCAGGTGGTCCCCTACCACATACTGAAATTTCATGGAAATCGAATCATTTTTACTTACGTTATGACGCATAAGGGCATTGGAATGCATCCAGCTCTTATGTCCTGACCTTTGACCCCAGTTCACCCATTTTGAATACGATTCGTCCGCAGGTGGTTCCCTACCACATAGTAAAATTTCATTTAAATCGAACCATATTTACGCAAGTTATGACGCATAAGGGCAATGGAATGATCGCTCTCCTACGTCGTGACCTTTGACCTCATTTGTCCCATTTTCAACAGGGTTCGTCCCCAGGTAGTCCCCTACCACAGAGTAAACTTTTATTGAAATCGAACTATATTTACGCAAGTTTTGACGCATAAAGGCAATGGAATGATCCCTCTCCTACGTCGTGACCTTTGACCTCATTTGTCCCATTTTCAATAGGGTTCGTCCCCAGGTAGTCCCCTACCACATAGTAAACTTTTATTGAAATCGAACTATATTTACGCAAGTTATGACGCATAAGGGCAATGGAAGGATCCCGCTCCTACGTTGTGACCTTTGTCCCAATTTGTCCCATTTTCAATAGGGTTCGTTCCCAGGTGGTCCTCTACCACATACTAAAATTGCATCGATATCGAACCATTTTTACGCCAGTTATCGTGCGGACAGACAGGCGGACAGACGAACGGACGGACGGACAAAGATGGAGCTTATACGCTTTTTCAACCTACGGTTGGAAAGCGTAATAAAATATACACAAGTTAGTTAAATCACGCAATGCATTGATTATAATACTCTCTCCAACATACCAGAAATCATTACTCAAGTTATGAGAATAATGGCTGTGGAATAAATCTCGGTCCTGTGCCCTGACCTTTGATCCTATTTCCCTGATATTCAACAGAACCGGTTTGGTATACCTCCGAAATAACATGATAAAAGTTTGTCGAAATCAAAGCATTTGTACGTAAGTTATGATGCATAAGGACTATGGAATAGATATTGCTCCTGTGTCCTAACCTTTGACCCCATTTCATCTATTTTCATAGAATTCGTCCCCAGGCAAGCCCCTACAACATACTAAGATTTCATCCAAATCGAAGCATTTTTACGTACGTTATGCCGCATAATGGCGATGGAAGTGATTCCGCTTCTATGTCCTGACATTTGACCCCATTTCTCCTATTTTCAATAAGGTTTGTCGCCAGGTGGTCCCCTACCACATACTAAAAGTTCATCGAAATCGAACCTTTTACGTTAGTTATGACGCATAATAGCAGTGGAATGGATCCCGCTCCTATGTACTGACCTTTGACCCCATTATGTTCACTTGAAATACGGTTCCTTCCAGGTGATCCCCTATCAGATACTAAAATTTCATCGAAATCGAACGATTGTTATGCGAGTTATCCTGCGGACCGACATACGCACACAACGCGTTACGTAATGAAGCAGATGGGAATCGCGACCATCTGCTTTCCGCAAGTGTGATATCATAAAACTTTAATAGGATCCACACGCAATGCGTGACGTAATGAGACAGATGGCGTGACCGCGCGCCAACATTCTCAAAGGCGAGATTATGACGTCATAAGATTTCTAAGCATTGGTAACATTAATGGAACAACGCCATCACTAAAAACGTTATAATTCGGGGTGGTTATTTAACCCACTAAACAAATTCTCCTAAAGTCGAGATCCAGCTAAATCGATTTCTACTACCAGAAAACGGTAGGTTAACGACTTTCATCAAAATTCTTAGAGCCGTTTTCAAAATAAAATGTACATACATACATACAAAAATTGCTACTTTAAGGTGGACGTCAAGTAATTTTGCTTCCTATACTTCCAGTGGAAAAACTTCTGTACACATTTTCTTCACAATTAATGCGTTCCCAAGGATGAAAATTTGAACATCGATTAAAATATCTTCATTTTATAACTTACAATACTTAAGATTTTCTAAAATATATTCATATTTATGCAATTCAACATTTGTTTGTCTACTGACGTCATGAAAATACAGGTCGCGCCTTCTTTTTGCTGGACAATTAATGCGTTCACAAGGAAGAAAATTTGAGCATCGATTAAAATAGCTTCATTTCATAACTTGGAATACTATATTTTTTTCTAAACCATAACCGTAATTATGCAATCCAACATTTTTTTGTCCACTGACGTCATCAAAGTACAGGTCGCGCCATCTTTTCTCTGGTTTCTACACCACCAAAGGAAAAGTGATTGATTTTTAATATAATTATGGTTACGTTTTAGAAAATATTGAGTTTTCCAAGTTATAATATGAAGTTATTTTAATCGATGTTCAAATTTTCATCCTTGGGAACACATGAATTGTGAAGGAAATGTTAACAAAAGTTTTTTCCGTTGGAAGTATAGGAAGCAAAATTACTTGACGTCCACCTTAATAATATGGGATAAGGGCAATGGAATGAATCGCAATCCTACGTCTTGACCTTTGACCACATTTAGTCCATTTTCAATAGGGTTCGTCCCCAGGCGGTCCCCTACTAAATACTGAAATTTCATCGAAATCGAACAATTTTCACGCACGTTATGACGCATAAGGGCAATGGAATGCCTCCTGCTCTAATGTCCTGACCTTTGACCCCACTTCACCCATTTTAAATAGGGTTCGTCCCCAGGCGGTCTCCTACCACATAGTAAACTTTCATCGAAATCGAACCATTTTTACGGCAGTTACGACGCATAAGGGCAATGGAATAAATCCCGCTCTTATGCCCTGCCTGATCTTTGACTCCAATTTGCCAATTTTCAATAGAGTTCGTGCCCAGGTAGTTCCCTGCCACATACTGAAATTTTATCGAAATCGAACCATATTTACGCATGTTATGACGCATAAAAGCAATGGAATGGATCCTGCTCTTATGGCGTGACCTTTGACCCTACTTCACCCATTTTCGATAGGGTTCGTCCCCTGGTGGTCCCCTACCACGTACTAAAATTTCGTCGAAATCGAACCATTTTTACGTGAGTTATCGTGCCGACAGGCAGACGGACGGGAAAAGCTGGAGCATATACTCTTCTTCAACCTACGGTTGTAAAGCGTAAACAAGTTAGTAAAATCATGCAATGCATTGATTATATTACGCTTACCAATATACTAGAAATCATTACTCAAGCTATTACTCAAGTTATGAAGAAAATGGCTGTGGAATAAATCTCACCCCTGTGCCCTGACCTTTGATCCATTGGGATGATATTCAACAGAACTGGTTCAGTATATCTCCGAAATAACATGATAAAGTTTTGTTGCAATCGAAGCAATTTAAGTACGTTATGATGCATAAGCGCTGTGGAATACATCCCGCTACTGTGTCCTAACCTTTCACTCCATTTTGCATATTTTCAATAGGTTTCGTTCCCAGACAGGTCCCTACAACATACCAACATTTCATCCAAATCGAAACATTTTTACGTAAGTTATGACTCATAATTGCGATTAAAGTGATTCCGCTCCTATGTCCCGACCGTTGACCCCCATTTCGCCAATTTTCAATAGGATTTGTCCCCAGATGGTCTCCTACCACATACTAGAATTTAATCAAAATTGAACCTTTTTTTTTTTTTTTTGCAGCCCCGGTGGCGCAGTGGTCTAAGGCGCTGGCCTCTGATCATTCGTCCGAACGGGGTCCGGGTTCGAATCCCGGTGAGGTATGGATGTTGTGTTTGTCTTACGGCACTGGCTCTCTCCCTTCCCTGGAACCAGTGACCCTAAATTAGGGACGGGCGACTGCTTATAGCCTATTGAGTTGCTCACGGTGGTCGTTAAACCTCCAATCAAAAAAAAAAAAAAAAACCTCTTTTACGTTAGTTATGACGCATAAGAGCAGTGGAATGGATCCCGCTATTTTGTACTGACCTTTGACTTCATTTCGTTCACTTTCAATAGGGTTCCTTCCCAGGTGTTCCCCTACCAGATACTAAAATTTCATCGAAATCGAACGATTTTTACGCAAGTTATCGTGCGGACGAACATACGCACACAACGCGTGACGTAATGAGGTAGATGGGAATCGCGACCATCTGCTAGCAAGGTGTGACGTCATGAAACTTTAATAGGATCCACAAACAACTCGTGACGTAATGATTTATTTTTTTTTATTGGAGGTTTAACGAACACCGTGAGCAACTCAATGGGCTATAAGCGGTCGCCCGTCCCTAATTTAGGGTCACTAGTTCCAGGTAAGGGAGAGAGTCAGTGCCTCACCGGGATTCGAACCCAGACCCCTTTCGGACGAATAATCAGAGGCCATCGCTTAGACCACTGCGCCACCGGGTCGGCAAACGCTACGTAATGAGATAGATGGCATGACCGCGCGCCAACATCTGATGCGGCGACGCCATGACACCACACTACAAACTTGGTAATTCGGGGTGGTTATTTAACCCACTAACCAAATTTTATTAAAGTCGAGATCAAGCTAAATCGATTTCTAGTACCAGAACACGGTAGGTTAACGACTTTCATCAAAATCCTTAAAGCCGTTTTCAAAATAAAATTTACATACATATAAGAATTGCTCCTTTAAGGTGAACGTCAAGTAATTTTGCTTCCTGTACTTCGAATGGAAAAGTTTCTGTACGCATTTTCTTCCCAATTAATGCGTTCCCAAGGATGAAAATTTGAACATCGATTAATATATCTTCATTTTATAACTTGGAATACTTAATATTTTCTAAAACATAACCATAATTATGCAATCCAACATCATTTTTTTGTCTGCTGACGTCATGAAAATACAGGTCGCGCCATCTTTTTTCTGGACAATTAATGCATTCACAAAGATGAAAATTTGAACATCGTTTAAATAGCTTCATTTTATAACTTGGAATGCCTAATATTTTCTAAAACATAACCATAATTATGCAATCCAATATTTGCTTGTCTACTTACGTCATCAAAGAACACGTGGCGCCATCCTTTTTCTGTTTTCAACACCACCAAAGGAAAAGTTATTGATTTTTTATATAATTATGGTTATGTTTTAGAAATAATTAAGTATTCCAAGTTATAATATGAAGTTATTTTAATCGATGTTCAAATTTTCATCCTTGGGAACACATTAATTGTGAAGGAAAATGTGTACAAAATTTTTCCAATAAAAGTATAGGAAGCAAAATCACTTGACATCCACCTTAATAATATGGGATAAGAGCGATGGAATGGATCGCAATCCTATGTCCTGACCTTTGACCCCATTTCGTCCACATTCAATAGGGGTTGTCCCCAGGTGGTCCCCTACCACATACTGAAATTTCATGGAAATCGAATCATTTTTACTTACGTTATGACGCATAAGGGCATTGGAATGCATCCAGCTCTTATGTCCTGACCTTTGACCCCAGTTCACCCATTTTGAATACGATTCGTCCGCAGGTGGTTCCCTACCACATAGTAAAATTTCATTTAAATCGAACCATATTTACGCAAGTTATGACGCATAAGGGCAATGGAATGATCGCTCTCCTACGTCGTGACCTTTGACCTCATTTGTCCCATTTTCAACAGGGTTCGTCCCCAGGTAGTCCCCTACCACATAGTAAACTTTTATTGAAATCGAACTATATTTACGCAAGTTTTGACGCATAAAGGCAATGGAATGATCCCTCTCCTACGTCGTGACCTTTGACCTCATTTGTCCCATTTTCAATAGGGTTCGTCCCCAGGTAGTCCCCTACCACATAGTAAACTTTTATTGAAATCGAACTATATTTACGCAAGTTATGACGCATAAGGGCAATGGAAGGATCCCGCTCCTACGTTGTGACCTTCGTCCCAATTTGTCCCATTTTCAATAGGGTTCGTTCCCAGGTGGTCCTCTACCACATACTAAAATTGCATCGATATCGAACCATTTTTACGCCAGTTATCGTGCGGACAGACAGGCGGACAGACGAACGGACGGACGGACAAAGATGGAGCTTATACGCTTTTTCAACCTACGGTTGGAAAGCGTAATAAAATATACACAAGTTAGTTAAATCAGGCAATGCATTGATTATAATACTCTCTCCAACATACCAGAAATCATTACTCAAGTTATGAGAATAATGGCTGTGGAATAAATCTCGGTCCTGTGCCCTGACCTTTGATCCTATTTCCCTGATATTCAACAGAACCGGTTTGGTATACCTCCGAAATAACATGATAAAAGTTTGTCGAAATCAAAGCATTTGTACGTAAGTTATGATGCATAAGGACTATGGAATAGATATTGCTCCTGTGTCCTAACCTTTGACCCCATTTCATCTATTTTCATAGAATTCGTCCCCAGGCAAGCCCCTACAACATACTAAGATTTCATCCAAATCGAAGCATTTTTACGTACGTTATGCCGCATAATGGCGATGGAAGTGATTCCGCTTCTATGTCCTGACATTTGACCCCATTTCTCCTATTTTCAATAAGGTTTGTCGCCAGGTGGTCCCCTACCACATACTAAAAGTTCATCGAAATCGAACCTTTTACGTTAGTTATGACGCATAATAGCAGTGGAATGGATCCCGCTCCTATGTACTGACCTTTGACCCCATTATGTTCACTTGAAATACGGTTCCTTCCAGGTGATCCCCTATCAGACACTAAAATTTCATCGAAATCGAACGATTGTTATGCGAGTTATCCTGCGGACCGACATACGCACACAACGCGTTACGTAATGAAGCAGATGGGAATCGCGACCATCTGCTTTCCGCAAGTGTGATATCATAAAACTTTAATAGGATCCACACGCAATGCGTGACGTAATGAGACAGATGGCGTGACCGCGCGCCAACATTCTCAAAGGCGAGATTATGACGTCATAAGATTTCTAAGCATTGGTAACATTAATGGAACAACGCCATCACTAAAAACGTTATAATTCGGGGTGGTTATTTAACCCACTAAACAAATTCTCCTAAAGTCGAGATCCAGCTAAATCGATTTCTACTACCAGAAAACGGTAGGTTAACGACTTTCATCAAAATTCTTAGAGCCGTTTTCAAAATAAAATGTACATACATACATACAAAAATTGCTACTTTAAGGTGGACGTCAAGTAATTTTGCTTCCTATACTTCCAGTGGAAAAACTTCTGTACACATTTTCTTCACAATTAATGCGTTCCCAAGGATGAAAATTTGAACATCGATTAAAATATCTTCATTTTATAACTTACAATACTTAAGATTTTCTAAAATATATTCATATTTATGCAATTCAACATTTGTTTGTCTACTGACGTCATGAAAATACAGGTCGCGCCTTCTTTTTGCTGGACAATTAATGCGTTCACAAGGAAGAAAATTTGAGCATCGATTAAAATAGCTTCATTTCATAACTTGGAATACTATATTTTTTTCTAAACCATAACCGTAATTATGCAATCCAACATTTTTTTGTCCACTGACGTCATCAAAGTACAGGTCGCGCCATCTTTTCTCTGGTTTCTACACCACCAAAGGAAAAGTGATTGATTTTTAATATAATTATGGTTACGTTTTAGAAAATATTGAGTTTTCCAAGTTATAATATGAAGTTATTTTAATCGATGTTCAAATTTTCATCCTTGGGAACACATGAATTGTGAAGGAAATGTTAACAAAAGTTTTTTTCCGTTGGAAGTATAGGAAGCAAAATTACTTGACGTCCACCTTAATAATATGGGATAAGGGCAATGGAATGAATCGCAATCCTACGTCTTGACCTTTGACCACATTTAGTCCATTTTCAATAGGGTTCGTCCCCAGGCGGTCCCCTACTAAATACTGAAATTTCATCGAAATCGAACAATTTTCACGCACGTTATGACGCATAAGGGCAATGGAATGCCTCCTGCTCTAATGTCCTGACCTTTGACCCCACTTCACCCATTTTAAATAGGGTTCGTCCCCAGGCGGTCTCCTACCACATAGTAAACTTTCATCGAAATCGAACCATTTTTACGGCAGTTACGACGCATAAGGGCAATGGAATAAATCCCGCTCTTATGCCCTGCCTGATCTTTGACTCCAATTTGCCAATTTTCAATAGAGTTCGTGCCCAGGTAGTTCCCTGCCACATACTGAAATTTTATCGAAATCGAACCATATTTACGCATGTTATGACGCATAAAAGCAATGGAATGGATCCTGCTCTTATGGCGTGACCTTTGACCCTACTTCACCCATTTTCGATAGGGTTCGTCCCCTGGTGGTCCCCTACCACATACTAAAATTTCATCGAAATCGAACCATTTTTACGTGAGTTATCGTGCCGACAGGCAGACGGACGGGAAAAGCTGGAGCATATACTCTTCTTCAACCTACGGTTGTAAAGCGTAAACAAGTTAGTAAAATCATGCAATGCATTGATTATATTACGCTTACCAATATACTAGAAATCATTACTCAAGCTATTACTCAAGTTAGGAAGAAAATGGCTGTGGAATAAATCTCACCCCTGTGCCCTGACCTTTGATCCATTGGGATGATATTCAACAGAACTGGTTCAGTATATCTCCGAAATAACATGATAAAGTTTTGTTGCAATCGAAGCAATTTAAGTACGTTATGATGCATAAGCGCTGTGGAATACATCCCGCTACTGTGTCCTAACCTTTCACTCCATTTTGCATATTTTCAATAGGTTTCGTTCCCAGACAGGTCCCTACAACATACCAACATTTCATCCAAATCGAAACATTTTTACGTAAGTTATGACTCATAATTGCGATTAAAGTGATTCCGCTCCTATGTCCCGACCGTTGACCCCCATTTCGCCAATTTTCAATAGGATTTGTCCCCAGATGGTCTCCTACCACATACTAGAATTTAATCAAAAATTGAACCTTTTTTTTTTTTTTTTTTTTGCAGCCCCGGTGGCGCAGTGGTCTAAGGCGCTGGCCTCTGATCATTCGTCCGAACGGGGTCCGGGTTCGAATCCCGGTGAGGTATGGATGTTGTGTTTGTCTTACGGCACTGGCTCTCTCCCTTCCCTGGAACCAGTGACCCTAAATTAGGGACGGGCGACTGCTTATAGCCTATTGAGTTGCTCACGGTGGTCGTTAAACCTCCAATCAAAAAAAAAAAAAAACCTCTTTTACGTTAGTTATGACGCATAAGAGCAGTGGAATGGATCCCGCTATTTTGTACTGACCTTTGACTTCATTTCGTTCACTTTCAATAGGGTTCCTTCCCAGGTGTTCCCCTACCAGATACTAAAATTTCATCGAAATCGAACGATTTTTACGCAAGTTATCGTGCGGACGAACATACGCACACAACGCGTGACGTAATGAGGTAGATGGGAATCGCGACCATCTGCTAGCAAGGTGTGACGTCATGAAACTTTAATAGGATCCACAAACAACTCGTGACGTAATGATTTATTTTTTTTTATTGGAGGTTTAACGAACACCGTGAGCAACTCAATGGGCTATAAGCGGTCGCCCGTCCCTAATTTAGGGTCACTAGTTCCAGGTAAGGGAGAGAGTCAGTGCCTCACCGGGATTCGAACCCAGACCCCTTTCGGACGAATAATCAGAGGCCATCGCTTAGACCACTGCGCCACCGGGTCGGCAAACGCTACGTAATGAGATAGATGGCATGACCGCGCGCCAACATCTGATGCGGCGACGCCATGACACCACACTACAAACTTGGTAATTCGGGGTGGTTATTTAACCCACTAACCAAATTTTATTAAAGTCGAGATCAAGCTAAATCGATTTCTAGTACCAGAACACGGTAGGTTAACGACTTTCATCAAAATCCTTAAAGCCGTTTTCAAAATAAAATTTACATACATATAAGAATTGCTCCTTTAAGGTGAACGTCAAGTAATTTTGCTTCCTGTACTTCGAATGGAAAAGTTTCTGTACGCATTTTCTTCCCAATTAATGCGTTCCCAAGGATGAAAATTTGAACATCGATTAATATATCTTCATTTTATAACTTGGAATACTTAATATTTTCTAAAACATAACCATAATTATGCAATCCAACATCATTTTTTTGTCTGCTGACGTCATGAAAATACAGGTCGCGCCATCTTTTTTCTGGACAATTAATGCATTCACAAAGATGAAAATTTGAACATCGTTTAAATAGCTTCATTTTATAACTTGGAATACTTAATATTTTCTAAAACATAACCATAATTATTCAATCCAACAATTGTTTGTCTACTGACGTCATGAAAATACAGGTCGCGCCATCTTTTTTCTGGACAATTAATGCATTCACAAAGATGAAAATTTGAACATCGTTTAAATAGCTTCATTTTATAACTTGGAATGCCTAATATTTTCTAAAACATAACCATAATTATGCAATCCAATATTTGCTTGTCTACTTACGTCATCAAAGAACACGTGGCGCCATCCTTTTTCTGTTTTCAACACCACCAAAGGAAAAGTTATTGATTTTTTATATAATTATGGTTATGTTTTAGAAATAATTAAGTATTCCAAGTTATAATATGAAGTTATTTTAATCGATGTTCAAATTTTCATCCTTGGGAACACATTAATTGTGAAGGAAATGTGTACAAAATTTTTCCAATGGAAGTATAGGAAGCAAAATCACTTGACATCCACCTTAATAATATGGGATAAGAGCGATGGAATGGATCGCAATCCTATGTCCTGACCTTTGACCCCATTTCGTCCACATTCAATAGGGGTTGTCCCCAGGTGGTCCCCTACCACATACTGAAATTTCATGGAAATCGAATCATTTTTACTTACGTTATGACGCATAAGGGCATTGGAATGCATCCAGCTCTTATGTCCTGACCTTTGACCCCAGTTCACCCATTTTGAATACGATTCGTCCGCAGGTGGTTCCCTACCACATAGTAAAATTTCATTTAAATCGAACCATATTTACGCAAGTTATGACGCATAAGGGCAATGGAATGATCGCTCTCCTACGTCGTGATCTTTGACCTCATTTGTCCCATTTTCAACAGGGTTCGTCCCCAGGTAGTCCCCTACCACATAGTAAACTTTTATTGAAATCGAACTATATTTACGCAAGTTTTGACGCATAAAGGCAATGGAATGATCCCTCTCCTACGTCGTGACCTTTGACCTCATTTGTCCCATTTTCAATAGGGTTCGTCCCCAGGTAGTCCCCTACCACATAGTAAACTTTTATTGAAATCGAACTATATTTACGCAAGTTATGACGCATAAGGGCAATGGAAGGATCCCGCTCCTACGTTGTGACCTTTGTCCCAATTTGTCCCATTTTCAATAGGGTTCGTTCCCAGGTGGTCCTCTACCACATACTAAAATTGCATCGATATCGAACCATTTTTACGCCAGTTATCGTGCGGACAGACAGGCGGACAGACGAACGGACGGACGGACAAAGATGGAGCTTATACGCTTTTTCAACCTACGGTTGGAAAGCGTAATAAAATATACACAAGTTAGTTAAATCACGCAATGCATTGATTATAATACTCTCTCCAACATACCAGAAATCATTACTCAAGTTATGAGAATAATGGCTGTGGAATAAATCTCGGTCCTGTGCCCTGACCTTTGATCCTATTTCCCTGATATTCAACAGAACCGGTTTGGTATACCTCCGAAATAACATGATAAAAGTTTGTCGAAATCAAAGCATTTGTACGTAAGTTATGATGCATAAGGACTATGGAATAGATATTGCTCCTGTGTCCTAACCTTTGACCCCATTTCATCTATTTTCATAGAATTCGTCCCCAGGCAAGCCCCTACAACATACTAAGATTTCATCCAAATCGAAGCATTTTTACGTAAGTTATGACGCATAATGGCGATGGAAGTGATTCCGCTTCTATGTCCTGACCTTTGACCCCATTTCTCCTATTTTCAATAAGGTTTGTCGCCAGGTGGTCCCCTACCACATACTAAAAGTTCATCGAAATCGAACCTTTTACGTTAGTTATGACGCATAATAGCAGTGGAATGGATCCCGCTCCTATGTACTGACCTTTGACCCCATTATGTTCACTTGAAATACGGTTCCTTCCAGGTGATCCCCTATCAGATACTAAAATTTCATCGAAATCGAACGATTGTTATGCGAGTTATCCTGCGGACCGACATACGCACACAACGCGTTACGTAATGAAGCAGATGGGAATCGCGACCATCTGCTTTCCGCAAGTGTGATATCATAAAACTTTAATAGGATCCACACGCAATGCGTGGCGTAATGAGACAGATGGCGTGACCGCGCGCCAACATTCTCAAAGGCGAGATTATGACGTCATAAGATTTCTAAGCATTGGTAACATTAATGGAACAACGCCATCACTAAAAACGTTATAATTCGGGGTGGTTATTTAACCCACTAAACGAATTCTCCTAAAGTCGAGATCCAGCTAAATCGATTTCTACTACCAGAAAACGGTAGGTTAACGACTTTCATCAAAATTCTTAGAGCCGTTTTCAAAATAAAATGTACATACATACATACAAAAATTGCTACTTTAAGGTGGACGTCAAGTAATTTTGCTTCCTATACTTCCAATGGAAAAACTTCTGTACACATTTTCTTCACAATTAATGCGTTCCCAAGGATGAAATTTGAACATCGATTAAGATATCTTCATTTTATAACTTACAATACTTAAGATTTTCTAAAATATATTCATATTTATGCAATTCAACATTTGTTTGTCTACTGACGTCATGAAAATACAAGTCGCGCCATCTTTTTGCAGGACAATTAATGCGTTCACAAGGAAGAAAATTTGAACATCGATTAAAATAGCTTCATTTCATAACTTGGAATACTATATTTTTTTCTAAACCATAACCGTAATTATGCAATCCAACATTTTTTTGTCCACTGACATCATCAAAGTACAGGTCGCGCCATCTTTTCTCTGGTTTCAACACCACCAAAGGAAAAGTGATTGATTTTTAATATAATTATGGTTACGTTTTAGAAAATATTGAGTTTTCCAAGTTATAATATGAAGTTATTTTAATCGATGTTCAAATTTTCATTCTTGGGAACACATGAATTGTGAAGAAAATGTTAACAAAAGTTTTTCCGTTGGAAGTATAGGAAGCAAAATTACTTGACGTCCACCTTAATAATATGGGATAAGGGCAATGGAATGAATCGCAATCCTACGTCTTGACCTTTGACCACATTTAGTCCATTTTCAATAGGGTTCGTCGCCAGGTGGTCCCCTACTACCTACTGAAATTTCATCGAAATCGAACAATTTTTACGCACGTTATGACGCATAAGGGCAATATAATGCATCCCGCTCTTATGTCCTGACCTTTGACCCCATTTCACCCATTTTAAATAGGGTTCGTCCCTAGGCGGTCTCCTACCACATAGTAAACTTTCATTGAAATCGAACCATATTTACGCAAATTATGTCGCATAAGGACAATGGAATGATCCAGCTCCTACGTTGTGACCTTTGACCCCATTTGTCCCATTTTCAATAGGGTTCGTCCCCCGGTGGTCCCCTACCACATACTAAAATTTCATCGAAATTGAACCATTTTTGCCGCCCCGGTGGCGCAGTGGTCTAAGGCGTTGGCCTCTGATCATTCGTCTGTAAGGGGTCCGGGTTCGAATCCCGGTCAGGCATGGATGTTGTGTTTGTCTTACGGCACTGGCTCTCTCCCTTCCCTTTAACCAGTGACCCTAAATTAGGGACGGGCGACTGCTTATAGCCCATTGAGTTGCTCACGGTGGTCGTTAAACCTCAAAAAAAAAAAAAAAAGAACCATTTTTGCGCCAGTTATCGTGCGGACAGACGGACGAACGGACGGACGGACAAAGCTGGAGCATATACGCTTCTTCAATCTACGGTTGGAAAGCGTAATTTATATTAAAAATCAATAATTTTTCCTTTGGTGGTGTTGAAACCAGGAAAAAGATGGCGCGACCTGTACTTTGATGACGTCAGTGGACAAATAAAAGTTGGATTGTATAATTACGGTTATGGTTTAGAAAATATTAAGTATTCCAATTTATGAAATGAAGCTATTTTAATCATGTTTAAAATTTAATCCTTGGGAACGTATTAATTGTCAAGAAAAAAGATACCCCGACCTGTATTTTCATGACGTCAGTAGACAAACAAATGTACGTATCTATTAAAGTTTTATGACGTCATACTCTTGCTGGCGGTCGCAATTCCCATCTGCCTCATTACGTCACGCGTTGTGTGCGTATGTTCGTCCGCACGATAACTCGCGTAAAAATCGTTCGA
This sequence comes from Macrothele yani, assembly GCA_039090855.1. NCBI lineage: Eukaryota > Metazoa > Arthropoda > Arachnida > Araneae > Macrothelidae > Macrothele > Macrothele yani. The sequence goes on along the minus strand of CM077007.1, from coordinate 74,659,485 downwards.
TTTTGATGAAAATTTAGTATGTGGTAGGGGAACACCTAGGAAGGAACCGCATTGAAAATTGGCGAAATGGGGGTCAAAGGTCAGGACATAGGAACGGAATCACTTCTATCGCCATTATGCATCATAACTTACGTAAAAATGCTTCGATTTGGATGAAATGTTAGTATGTTGTAGAGACCTGGGGACGAATCCCGTTGAAAATGGGCGAAATGGGGTCAAAGGTTAGGACACAGGAGCGGGATCTGTTCCATAGCCCTTATTCATCATAACGTACGTAAAATTGCTTCGATTGCGACAAAACTTTATCATGTTATTTCGGAGGTATACTGAACCAGTTCTGTTGAATATCATCGAAATGGGATCAAAGTTCAGGGTCCAGGAGTGAGATATATTCCAAATCCATTTTCCTCATGACTTGAGTATTAACTTGAGTAATGATTTCTAGTATGTTGGAAAGCGTATCGTAATCAATGCATTGCATGTTTTTGCTAACTTGTTTTTTATTCACCCAAGGTTTTAAGCCAAAGCTTTAAAATACCATTACATGATTATAAATCCCAACGTTACATTTTACACTAGTTAGTCTGAGAGATATTTTTATAGAAGAATGACATTTAAATTCAGTTCAGTGGATCTCAACTAAGTAGAAAAATACAATACAATATTTATTACTTCCTTCTGTTACATATACCGTGGACTGATTCATCATAATATAACAGAGCAAAATAGACAAAAGCTTAGTTTTTTTTATTAATTTCTTTTCTACCACTGAAGGACTGTCACCTAAAATCAGCATTCCTGGGTAAAGCAAACAAAGAGTCAGTGGACGAAGAAAAGCGTAAATGATGATAACCATCTTTATGTGGTGTTGCACAAATGGTTCTTTGCATTGCCCTTTTTTTAACGACCACCGTGAGCAACTAAATGGGCTATAAGCAGTCGTCTGTCCCTAATTTGGAGCCACTGGTTGTAGAGAAGGGAGAAAGCCAGTGACGTAGGACAAACACGACATCCGTGCCTCACCGGGATTTGACCCCGGACGAATGATCATAAGCCATCGCTTAGACCACTGCGTCACGCATTGACTGTAAGAGATAGTTCCTTGGAGTGTCCAGATGGTTCCTTGCACTGCCTTTGCACAGAGATCCATGAACTGACACCAGACAACTGACTGTCGATCCTCTCTGAGGTGCGAGGCAGTAAAATATGAAAGCTAAATTGACTGATATTAAAATTTCGATATTTCTGTAAAGACGAAGGCGTTTGTGAATGCTGGATTGAAAGGTAGAAAAGCGATATCCGAAGATATTTTGAAGAAAAATTGGACTGGATAATGATAATAATGCAGAATAATCGCCGCCATCTGTTAACCACTTTGATTTATTTTCTTTTAATTGACGCATTTAGAAGTTGCTCCTGCGAACATCATATCCATGTTCGCAGATTTCAGGTTTCGCAGAGAAACATCGTATTTATATTCGCATATTCCACAGAAATAGTTCAGATTACAATCTACCTTTCAGAAGCGAGATAGTTTCCGCTGATATGACATATAAGTTGTATTGTACTCAGAACGTACTGTATGTATTTTAGCTGTTCGCATTCTGTTTAACAGGCACAGTGGCTGGTCGTACATAATGCGACCGCTGATCGATGCCAGGATTTAAGACTTGCCGCAGAGACAGCAGTCGTCTCCGATGCACTCAATTGATATATCAGACTTTCATTTCCCACGCATGGAGAGCTCATAGAGCATGCATCTTTGAGTCATTTTCCACAAGATTCTGTTCATTTCCTTGTAACTTTTTGTTAATTCTCAGTTTTTAAATTTCACTATCCAAAATCTTAAAGAAACATGCAAAGTAGGCATTTTTTGCATTCAAAGTCGGTGCAACTGCATTTAATAATTGAAATAAAAAAATGTTATCATTTTAAAACTTAAATTTTCAAGTAGTGGGGGCATTTAAATGTAGACGATGTAAGTAAATCAAAAGTAAAATATTAGCAATTAATGGGAATTTGTGAACGTTGTGCTTTAGGTAAATTTTTCTTCTCTCTCTGAATACATTTTTTGACTACCACGAGCAGTTGTTTTCCAGCACCCATAGGATAAATATTGCTTTTGTTAAATATTGCTTTTGTTGGGAGAGCAAAGCATCATCTTTCTCCTTTCATTCATTGAGTATTATTGTTATTGGAGAAAAATGCACTAAATGTTACTGTTCCTATTTATTTATGGGAAGAAATGATTTGTTGTTATCAGCTATAATTTTCCCCCATAAAGTGAATGATCTTTTTTAAGCAGATCAGTATCAGCAGCTGTTACGTAATGTGTTTTATTTTTTTGTTCTAAACAATTTCTTATTCAGCCCACACATAAAATCATACCGATTGCATACAAGACATGCTAACAAATATCTGGTCTTTTACAGCTCCGCTTTGCTTCCTACGAAACCCTCTCTCAGTTCAGAAGCCTGAAAAACCGGCTGTTCGGAGTTTATCATCATTATCCAGTCGCTTACGTGCCATAAAATTAGAAGATGTGAAAACGTTTTGCAGTTTATTAATATTTCTAGACTAATGCTTCCTGTTGGCTTCTACTTTCGCGCGTCTGTCTAATATACACTAAATCATCAAACATATTCGTACACCCCTTTCAAGTAGTGTGGTTGCCCACATGTGTCACAGCCATGGCTCACACAGGTAGTAAAAGACCCACATTTCCTGGCAAATATCATAGACAAGCGCAAATAGCAGACTGGGCCATATGGCAGAGATCAGGGACTTTCAACGTAGAGAGCATAGAATGCCATCTTAGCAACAAGTCAGTTCGGAGAATCTCTGCCCTGCTGCAGTTGCCCTGATTAACTGTGAGCAACAGCAGCGCAATTAAGACCTGCTACGCCAGTAAATTGACCAGAGTGGGACCACGGAGTGCTGAAGCGGGTGGTGCAACAAAATCGCCTGTCCTCTTTCTTTCTATCGAAACTCTCACCACCAAGTTCTAAAATGCCTCTGGAAGCAACGTCGGCACTATAACGGTTCGTCGGAAGTTGGAGGGAATGTGTTCCCATGGCCGAGCAGCTGCACACAAATGTAACAGCAGCAAGATCAACACCAAGGGTCGGTCGGAGTGGTGCAAATCCCGGCGCTGATGGATACTGGGACAGTGGAAAGGCGTTCTTTGGAAGGATTAACCATCTGGAAGTCCGACGGACTAGTATGGGAGTGGAGGATGCCAGGTGAACGCTACCAGCCCGACTGTGTTTTGCCAACCGTAAAGTTTGGTGGAGGAGGCATTATGCTGTGGAGCAATTTTACATGGTTTGGCCTGAGCCCCCAATCCCAGTGCGCGGGAATCTTAACACTACGGCATGCAATTGCATTCTCGACAATTCTGTTTCTGTGCTGCCAATATTATGCTAACAGTTCGGTGAAAACTTTTTCATTTACCAAAAGGACAATGCTCCTCCCTTGTCCACAAAGTGAGTTTCGTACATGACTGTTTGATAAGATGAGAGTACAAGAGCTTAACTGGACTGAACAGAGTCTCAATCGCAACTACATGGAACACTTTTGCGAAAAAAAATTGGAACGCATACTGCGAGTAAAGCCCAAGCACCCGACATCGGTAATCGACCTGACTAATGATCTTCTGGCAGAATGGAAGGCAATTTCCGCAGCAACGTACCAAAATACAGCGAAGGCCTTCCTAGAAGAGTGAAGGCTGTGATAGAAGCAAAGGATGGATGAACTTGCTATTAATTCTTTTCCTATTACACAAAGTTTGGGGATAGGTAAGTGTCCAGATATTTTTGATCAGGTAGTGTAAGTGTATTATCTGGATGTCAAATATAAATATAAAAGTCGTTACAGTGAAACGAGCACTTTGGAGATGGCACAGTTGCAGTCGACAGACCATCGCCGTTAGTGGCGCCAGTTTTCATAGAGAGATAAAAGCAACGCACCACGGCAGGTGGTCAGTGGTCGTAACACAGCTAGAGAGCGCAACAGGTTGCTACATGATGTTCACTATGACAAGAACGTACAGCTCGCAGTGATCCAGAGTCTGTCCAAAGAAGGCGATAAATCAAGGAAATGTTTTCAGCGCATGCAAACGATATACGGAGAAGCCTGCTTAGCACGCAGTACGGTGTTTAATTATTGGAAAAAGACTTTCGAAAAGGATGTCCGAGGACAGAGAAACTGCCATGATCTGAACGAGATCACCGTGCTATCATGCAGGAAATCATTGCAGTGATAGACAATGCGGTGTGAGAATACAGCTAAGCAGCCACTGGACAACCAGCGCAGGACTTCCGCACATCATCATGGAATCCCTTAGAAGTATCATCCACGATCATGTCAAGTATAGAAAGGTGCATGCAGAATGCGTTGCGAAGCATCTATCGGCGAAAGAGAACACAGAGCGCTGGGCGTCGTGTTGAAACACCTTACACGCTACTAAGAAGCGGGAAACGGGTTTTTGTCGCGAATTATCGCCAGCGACGAAATTTGTTGTCACCACTTCGAGACAGCAAAGAAATGGAAGAACAGCAGTGGAAACATGATACATCACCACCAGCAAAGAAGCCAGAGTCTCCGCTAAAGCAGGTAAGGTTTTTTTTCTGTTTTTGATCAGAAGGGTCCATTACTCATTGATTGTCTACCACATAGCACGACTACAAACAACGCTAATACGTAATGCCGCATTCTGCACAGATTCCACCACGGCATTAAGAACGGAATTAAATTTAGATGTTTTTTCATGACAACGTTCCGGTCTCATAGCACCCATTGAAACACAAAAGCACTGCAGAGCTTCTGCTGGAAAGTCTGCCCATCCTCTCTACAGTTCCGAGATGCCACTCTGAGACTTTCACATTTTTGGACCAGTAAAGCTCTTCTGGGATTAACGATTCACGATAAACGACGATGTCCGGGAACCTGTCGAAGACTTTTCCATACAGCAGCCGCTCTCCTTCTATATGGAAGATATGTAATGTATTGTGCCATGATGGGACACGTGCCTGAAAGCAGGAGATGTGTATGTGTAGACAATACAGCTGCCTTGTCCTCTGTACTTTTACTGTATCAACCTGGAGTGAATCCTAATGAATTAACATCGAAGCGCAGCCATAGTCCACGTTTAATTTGAATACCCCAAGTAATATAAGCACGATAGTCCAGCACTAATTTTGAGTCCAGCTAAATAATCCCCACCACTTTGCTAATGTATTCATTTCAGCAATATCGAATCTGTAAACCATTTCCTGGTTACACCTAAATGGAAAATTGCAAATTTCAATTATTTAAATCAAAGACGAATAAACTACTTTCGGTCACTTCGAAATTTTAAAATAGGGGGAAGTTTTATGTGCGGTAGTTTCTTCGTTTAATAATAAATTCTCCATAATTTTTTTCTTTGAAAATTTTGTTATTTGCGAATGAGCAAATTAAAGGATTTGCTTTCCTGACACTCAGTACTGATAAGAACATTTGAAAATGCACAAATGGAAGATCAGCGTAACTTTAATATCCTCTCCCCGCAGATGACAACATTACACCATTGTAGCATTTCGAACATTATGAAACATTATGCGCGATTGTTGCTGACCCAGAATATCAAAGGAACAACGGGATTCTGCGCAACTTTTGCTGTGACCCAGGTTATCGTAGAAAGTGTCATTTAGGAATAGGACTTCACTGTATAATATTTCTCCCGCTGGGAAACCATTTCCTAGAAACAGATATGCAAATATTTAATGAGTCACTAACCCGAGATGGGTCCGGGTCCGAATCCAGGCGAGGCATGGTTTTATGTTTGTATTTCGTCACTGGCTCTCTCTATTCCATGGAACCAGTACCCCTAAATTAGGGACGGCCGACTGCTTAGAACACATTGAGTTGCTCACGGTGGTCATTAAACCCCCCCCCAAAAAAAAAAGAATTTTAAATGTATCATTTCCAGAAAAAACTGCTCAAATTTCCTATAAGATAATAAAGTTTTCCAATATGTCTCCTAGACAGGCACATAATAACATGGTAACCTACTAAGGAAGTTTTGCATCCAGGAAAGCCGAAAAATATGCAAAAAGACTTTGTGCAGGTTTTAGTATAAATTCAGAAGTAAAATAATTTTTATAATGTGTCTTCTAGATACAGAACTTTCAGTACCAATGTAATACATTTTCATACCAACAGACGCATAAAAAGTGTTATCTTGGTAAACTTAATAATTTAAGAAACACCTAATCATACTTAACCTCTAATAAATAAAAATAAAAAAATCCAATCATTTCATGGAAAGAGAGATAGCTTGACAAAATCCCACGTTTGAACTAACTACTGACAAATGAAGTGCCAAATAAAGACAGAGGTATGTAAAAAATATAGGACAGAATTCCGCTTCTAAAATTCTAACATTCGTTTTGAAATATTGATCTCAGAAGCAAACGTGTCGTGGTAAATGCAAGTATATGATATTCACCATCATTCGACGAGGAAATTGCACGATCATCTTAGCAAACCGGACTCTTCATGCAAAATCTTAGTTACACTTAGCACTATCACACAGAAGGAATTTTTCTCATTCCTACTTCAAAATATTGGGCTTTTTTTCCATAGACGGGCAGATCAATATGATTACAAATAGCACGTCACTATTTTTCGCATAACCAACACGTGTTGTAAACATTTCCATTAAAAGATTTTTTTATCGCTACGCAGGAAATGAACGTATTTTTCGGAAGACATGCATACACAATATCAATTCTTCGTGTAAGTTTAGTGAATCAGTTCTCACCGTCTAGCAAGCATAATAAACTGTCTAAGTTATAATTTCTGGTGAAAATCGGTATCCAATATGACAGTTTTGTATTAAGACATTTTATGTTTGATATAAATATTTGAGCAAAGTGAGGCCGAAGGCCGAGCGGAGTTCTCTTTACGAGACTCGAGACAGTTAGTTAGTTCCGGCATAGGTACGAGATGACACATCCGATCACCGTGATTTTTACATGCGATTGGACATCGTCCATGGTCAGGTTTTGACGCCTTCTGATTTCCGAAATTCCGTGCCATTGAGTTGTCCAAAAACTTGCGCTTTTAGGGGTTTTTACAGCTTTTGAGAAGTTGTCGTTTGTTACCTATCTCCTCCAAAGATCTTAAATGTATCAAAGCTATTCAAAATCAATGGAACCGGTGTGAAAAACAATAGTATCTGACGGAAGAAAGAAGTGTTTCAATCGGGCTTTTAATCCCTCAGATATTGCTGTAAACGGAATCGTGAGCTTACGCCCTTTGGTGGCAGACTTGTGCATTAAGAAAATCATGAATTTACATGAGAAACATTTCGTACCGGAAACGCTCTCCAACATAGAAAGAATTTTTCGAATCGGACTCTTAGAAACAGAGATATCGAAAAAAATAAGATGTGACTTTACGTCCCCTAAAGGGAAAACCATGCATTATTTTAGGAAGAAAGTGTTCTCAAAAGGATTTTCCGTACGAGCACTATCGGTCCAAGAAAAAAAAATCAGTCGAGTTTTCAGGAGCCCAGATTTGGCTACAAATACATCAGAAGCAGAAATTAACACTTATGCCCCCTTGGTGGCCAAACCATTCTTTACCAAAAATTAGAAAGTATGTGAAAAATATTTTCCATCGGGTCTTGTATGCGATACAGGAAGAATTTTTCAAATCGAAGTTTTAGAAGCAGAAATAACGCAGAAAACGCAATTTACCTTTGTGCCTCCTAGCGGAAAGATTTACTTGAAATTTTTGAATTTATAGGAAAAACATTTTGCATCGGAAACATTATCCAATAAGGAAGGAATATTTCAAATCGGACTCCTAAAAGTAGAGACATTAAAAAAAATAAGATATACATCTACGACCCCTGGCCTAGATGCCATACATTATTTTAAGAAGAAAATGTTTCTAAAAGGTTTGTCGACATGAGTACTATCGGTCTACAAACGATGAATTTTTTAATCGAGAATTTAGTAGCTCATATTTTGCTGCAAATACATCAGAAGCGGGAATTCAGATTTACGCCACCTGGTGGCCAAACCATTTTTTTACAAAAAATTTAAATTATGTGCAAACGATTTCCCATCAGGAGCTGTATCCGGTGCAGAAAGAATTTTTCAAATCGGAGATTTAGAAGCAGCGATATAGGGGGAAACGCAATTTACCTCTACGCCCCCTAGCGGAAAGTCTATGAATTACTTGAAAATTTTGAAATTATATGAAAAACATGTCACACTGGAAACACTATCCAACGAAGAAAGAATTTTTTAAATCGGACTCCTCGACGTAGAGATATTGACAAAAATAAGATATACGTCTACGCTCCCTGGAGGAGAAACTGTGGAATATTTTAAGAAGAAAACATTCCGAAAATGTTTATCAATGTGAGTGGCATTAGTCCATTAAATAATTTTTTCAATCGATATTTTAGAAGCTCAGATTTCATGGCAAACTCATCAGAAGAAAAATTAACACTTACGCCCCTTGGTGGCTAAAGTATTCTTTACCAAAAATTTTAAATTATATGCAAAAGATTTTCCGTCAGGAGGTGTATCCGCTGAAGAATTTTTTTTTCAAATCGGTGTTTTAGAAGAAGAGTTATCGGGGAAAATGTAATTTACTTTTCCGCCCCTAGCGGAAAATCTATGCGTAATTTGAAAAAGTAACTATATTTAAAATACTCTTCGACATAAATGGAATCGAAAGACAAAAGAAATTTTTCAATCGGATGTTTAGAAGCAAATATGTGGAATAAAACGTATTTTTCAATTCAACATCATCTGCATTTATGCCCCCTAGCGGCGACATTGTTAAACGAAATAAAGGATCATCATTCGCATATTTCAAGTTTCTCAATGTAAAAAATAATTTTTCAAATCGGACTAATAGTTGCAGAGATATCGTGGCAAACCGGTAACATAAGCAGGATCTTTTTTTTTAACAAGTTTGTGCCGCCCCGGTGGCGCAGTGGTCTAAGGCGTTGGCCTCTGATCATTCGTCCGAAAGGGGTCCGGGTTCGAATCCCGGTGAGTCATGGATGTTGTGTTTGTCTTACGGCACTGGCTCTCTCCCTTCCCTGGAACCAGTGACCCTAAATTAGGGACGGGCGACTGCTTATAGCCCATTGAGTTGCTCACGGTGGTCGTTAAACCTCCAATCAAAAAAAAAACAAGTTTGTAAAATCACGCAATGCATTGATTATAATACGCTTTCCAACATACCAGAAATCATTACTCAAGTTATCACTCAAGTTATGAGAATAATGGCTGTGGAATAAATCTCGGTCCTGTGCCCTGACCTTTGATCACATTTCGATGATATTCAACAGAAACGGTTCGGTATACCTCCGAAATAACATGATAAAATTTTGTCGCAATCAAAGCATTTTTACGTAAGTTATAATGCATAAGGGCTATGGAATAGATCCCGCTCCAGTGTCCTAACCTTTAATCCCATTTCGCCCATTTTCAATATAATTTGTCCCCAGGCAAGCCCCTGCAACATACTAAGATTTCATCCAAATCGAAGCATTTTTACGTACGTTATGACGCATAATGGCGATGGAAGTGATTCCGCTTCTATGTCCTGACGTTTGACCCCATTTCGCCCATTTTCAATAAGGTTTGTCGCCAGGTGGTCCCTTACCACATACAAAAATTTCAGCGAAATCGAACCTTTTTTACGTTAGTTATGACGCATAACAGCAGTGGAATGGATCCCGCTCCTATGTACTGACCTTTGACCCCATTTTGTTCACTTTAAATAGGTTTCCTTCTCAGGTGATCCCCTGCCAGATACTAAAATTTCATCGAAATCGAACTATTGTTACGCGAGTTATCGTGCGGACGGACATGCGCGCACAACGCGTGACGTAATGAGGCAGATGGTAATTGCGAACATCTGCTCGCAAGAGTGTGACGTCATGAAACTTTAATAGGATTCACACACAACGCGTGACGTAATGAGATAGATGGCGTGACCGCGCGCCAACATTCTCAAACGCGAGATTGTGACGTCATAAGATTTCTAAGCATTGGTAACATTAATGGAACAACACCATGACACTGAAAACGTTATAATTCGGAGTGGTTATTTAACCCACTAAACGAATTCTCCTAAAGTCGATATCAAGCTAAATCGTATTCCAGTACCATAAAACGGTAGGTTAACGACTTTCATCAAAATTCTTAGAGCCGTTTTCAAACTGAAATGTATATACATACATACAAGAATTATTACAGGTGGACGTCAAGTAATTTTGCTTCCTATACTTCCAATGAAAAAACTTCTGTACACATTTTCTTCACAATTAATGCGTTCCCAAGGATAAAAATTTGAACATCGATTAAAATAGCTTCATTTCATAACTTTGATAAAAATTTGAACATCGATTAAAATAGCTTCATTTCATAACCTACCACATAGTAAATATTTTCTAAACCATAACCGTAATTATGCAATCCAACATTTATTTGTCCACTGAGGTCATCAAAGTACAAGTCGTGCCATCTTTTCTCTGGTTTCAACACCACCAAAGGAAAAGTTATTGATTTTCAATATAATTATAGTTATGTTTTAGAAAATATTGAGTTTTCCAAGTTACAATATGAAGTTATTTTAATCGATGTTCAAATTTTCATTCTTGGGAACACATTAATTGTGAAGGAAATGTGTACAAAAGTTTTTCCATTGGAAGTATAGGAAGCAAAATTACTTGACGTCCACCTTAATAATATTGGATAAGGGGGATGGAATGGATCGCAATCCCATGTCCTGACCTTGGACCACATTTCGTTCATTTTCAATAGGGTTCGTCCCCGGGTGGTGCCCATAGTACATACTAAAATTTCATTGAGATCGAACCATTTATACGCACGTTATGCCGCATAAGGGCAATGAAATGCATCCCGATATTATGTCCTGACTTTTGACCCCACTTCACCCATTTTGAATAGGGTTCGTCCCCAGGCGGTCTCCTACCAGATAGTAAAATTTCATTGAAATCGAACCATATTTACGCAAGTTATCAAGCATAAAGGCAAGGGAATTATCCCGCTCCTACGTCGTGACCCCATTTGTCCCATTTTCAATAGGGATCGTCCCCAGGTGGTCCCCTACCACATAGTAAACTTTCATTGAAATCGAACCATATTTACGCAAGATATGACGCATAAGGGCAATGGAATGATTCCGCTCCTACTTCGTGACCTTTGACCCCATTTGTCCCATTTTCAATAGGTTCGTCCCCAGGTGGTCCCCCACCACATACTAAAATTTCATCGAAATCGAATCATTTTTACGCCAGTTATCGTGCGGACGGACGGACAAAGCTGGAGCATATACGCTTCTTCAGTTCAACACAATTTTATTAACAAGGTTGGGTTCAGGAGGCGAACATGGGCGTCCTGATACATATATTGTACGGTAAAATATACAAACTCTAAAATTCTATGTACATTTTATACAGCACGATGTATTGATTCACAAAGGAGCCTCGTGGTAAGAGGTGCAGACATTTTGCACAAGAACAATAACAGAGATTGTCGAAACATTTCGTCTCGAAGAATAAGTATATTATAGTGCTAACAAATAACAGAACGAGAATATTATAATGAAGCACTGTACAAACGGAGAACTGTAGATGACAAAGTAGACAATGTGAAACCTAAGGCAAACAGAATAACGGTGTCTTAGCCCTGGTATAAAAAATGATAATCAAAGAAAAAAAAACAAGAAAGACTATATACATTTGTACAGTATGGTGCATATTATATTCACATTTGTTAGACGATATATGCTTTATGTTGAAGTTTAATTCCGAAACCCAATGGTGAGCATGCACGTTGAACTGAAGTTCAACAGAGCTAGGATAAACTACCGACAGTCAGTTGCAACGTCGCTGGCATGCCGGCGAACCAGGAAGCGGCCGGAGACCAGGTGGAACGGAAATTTTGTTCTCTCTGTTGGGCAACGGCCACAAGGTTCTCTAGACGAAGTCTTGAGAGGAGACGCTCCCGAAAGTGGCACAGTATTTTCACAGAAGCTTGGTGGATGGCATAAGGAGATTAGATATCTCGGCAGCGCTGATGAAATACGTAGATGACGTGTTTTACCAGGATGAAAATATATGAGCAGATGGGTGGAAGCTTGACTGGCGGAGAGACCTGCAGGAGGAGTGTTTTATAGGCATCGAAAGGAAGAACAGTTGTGGCTGAACGTTGAGCAATGGAAAAGGCAAGATGGAGTAGTGGAAGGAGGATGACACAATGCAGATAAACGTGAGAGACATCAGCTTCTTGAGCACAGAAGGGGCAAAAAGGTGAGTCAAGAATGGTCATGCGGTGGAGGATGGATGGAACGGGAAGACGGCGGTGGAGAAAAAGCCAGGGAGTGTTTATTTCAAGGGGAGCTGAAAGAGGAGAAAGGGTGGCAGACCAGACAGCGGTGAGAGAGGATTGGGAGACATCAGGGATGTTAAGGGGAGAAGGAGAGTGGGATTTTAAAAGTAACCGATAGAGAACTGAGGTTGAAAGAGAGGAGAGTGGAAGTGTAGATCTGCCGACTGAAAGAAAGAAAGGAAGGGGAGGGAGGCGGAAGGAACAAAGGTCACCCCGGTGGTGGTTGCGAGATGAGGAAACTTAGCAATGATGGTAGAGAGTAGGGAGTCATAGACAGAGCGAGAGGAGGGTGAAAGTAGAACGGTGGGTAAGAGGCTGGCGTAGGGTCGCCAGTACAGATCTGAGGTTACAAGGTCTTTGACGGTTAGACTCGGAACCAAGAAGGATAGGCGAAGCATGAAAGATGAAGGGGTGAAGAAGAGAGGAGAAGAACAGGGGTTCGGCAAGGAGTTCAGTGGTGGAATCGGGTGGGGATCGAGTGAGCGGGAGAGAGCGGAGAAAGGTAAGAGTCTCCCGTACGGCAGGAGGAAGGCGAGAGTGAGTGGTAGTACGGAGGTCCATTAGAATGAAAGAAGTGAAAGTGAAATTAGTGTTGCTCGAAGAGGTGATGACATTCCTTGCGGTAATGGCGTCGGCAACAGGTGAGGTATGAAGACGGAGGAACGAAGTAATCCGGAGAGCTTGATAGTACAGTCGTGTATCAATTAGGCCAATGCCACGTTGGTCAGGAGGAAGGCTGAGCCTGGGGGCACTGAGCCAGTGGTGTCCGATCCAGATAACTGAGGTGAAGCAGCGAGTGATATTATTGAGACGAAGAAGTTGGGATTTAGTAGCAAGCCAGGAATGTGTGCACATGGAGAGAAGATAGGTTTGCGCAAGACGTGCACGTTGAAAATATGAGGTGCAGAACTGCGCTTTTCGCCAAAACGCAGTTGACCAATGAAGACGTATCTGGATGGTATTCCACGTTGTGCTAGAGGCTTCACCTTGGACGCCAAGATGTACGCCAAGGAAACGTTGAGAGGCTGAAGACCCGTGCGCTTCCCATGGGGAATCCAAGCGGTCAACCCATGAGCCGCACCACAGGCCTGTGCTTTTGGTTGTATTAATCGCAGCTCCGGAGCAGGAGGCGTAATCGGCGAAAGACTTTAGAGCAAAGAGAACTGTGAATCCAGGCGTATACAGAAGGTAACGTCGTCTGCATACGCCACGGAAGTAGTGACATGGTGTCTCGTACGGGCGATGAGTGGCGGCAGGGTGGCTTGCAAGGAGCGTTGAACGGAGCGGAGAAAAAGTTCTAAGGCTATAGCGAAAAGTTGACCGGAGAGTGGGCAGCCTTGCCTCACTCCACGACGGAAGAGGATTGGTGCTGTAAGAAAGGTGGGCAACTTGACCTGGAAACTGGCGTCCGGGTAGAGGTAGGTGAGGAGAGAAATAAACGAAGATGGAAACCCAAATCGGAGAAGTGTGGCGGAGAGATAAGTGTGGGAGATATTATCAAAGGCGGACTGTTGGTCTAAAGAGAGGAGGGCGAGGGGTTCAGAGCGGGAGCGCGCAAGATGAATTAGATCAGTCAGGAGATGGATGTTGTGAGATAGGGAACGGCCGGGAACTGTGTAAGTCTGGTTAGGGGAGAGGATGTAAGTGAGGATGGGATTTAGTCGTTGGGAAAGAAGCTTGGTATAAAGTTTGTAGTCGAGATTCAGTAGGGAAATTGGGCGCCAGTTCACCAAGTCAAGCAAATCACCTTTCTTAGGGAAAAGGACAACGTATGCATTTGTGAATCCCCTCGGAAGAGGAGAGTAAGTAAAGGCAGCAGAGAAAGCGGATAGGAGAAACGGAAGAAGAAGAGGCAGAAAAGTTTTATAAAAGCTAAAGGTTAGGCCGTCCGGACCCGGAGCGGCACTAGAATTCAGAGAAAAGAATGTAGTGTTTAGTTCAGAGGGCGTGGGGGAAAGGAGAAGAGAAGAAGCGAGATGGGGGGGGGTTGGGCTGAGGTAGATTAGAAAGGAGAGAATCCATTGCTGCAGAGGATGGTTGAGGAGGTTCACTGAACTTCTTGGAAAAGTACTGACGGACATGGTTACAAAGCGCAATCGGCTCATCTGATACCTCTAAAGAAGAAAGGCGTAGATGATGAAGTATGGACGAAGCTCGTCGGGTGTTTTCCACCGACGTCAGGAACTCATAGTTGTGAGCATCCGGAGTCAGGTGTTGCAAACGAAGTCGGCGGAGAGCTTGTTGCGCCAGAGGAGTGAGAAGAGATCGAAGCTCTTCTTGAAAGGAGGAGTGGAGAGGATTACTGAAACTGAGCATGAATAGCATTCAACGAACATAGTCTAGGCACATGTTCTGGAGTGTCTTTAATTGGAAAGAGTAGTTTTGGACATGCAGGACGAGCTGTTGCTTGATCTCCAACCAAGAATATAATCCGCAGAGTGCAGATTGAAGCTGCGGTCGTCTGTCAATCAGGAATGACTGGACCGAAGAGCAGAATGCCGGGTCGGAGAGAAGTGCATCATCAAATGTCCACGGGCGAATTATCCTGGGTTTGAATAGTGCAGTATGGACTATGATGGCAATGGCGCAGTGGTCAGATGAGGCCGTGGGATGCACACTCGATTCTGTCACGGCAGGAAGTAGAGTACTGGAGGCATGAAACCTGTCAAGGCGAGCTAAGAAAGGATTTTGCGCATGAGAGGAGCGCCAAGTGTAATTAGTCGACCATGGATGAATATGCCGATGTACATCATGAAGAGCGTTGTTGGTGACAACTGTCTGGAGCAGGTTCGTCAGGGCATGGCGGCGCTCTCTATTTGTAGAAGAACTATCTAGAAGAGGATCCAGGGTACAGTTAAAATCCCCACCAACGAGAACATGGTCTGACGGTGGGATACGGTCCAGTGCTCTGCGAAGACGCGTGAAGAGAATTGATAAATGTGTTGCAGTGCTTGGAATACAGATATTGAATAAATGATATCTGGAAGACGCGATGGTAAAGGATGCATGCTGTAAGAGATCTCGACAAATATTTCGCACAGAGAGGGATGTGATAATAGAATTGAGAGTATGACTAATGCCGATGGCAAGGCCACTATGAGATGTTAGTCCATAGGCGTGATGAAACACAAAGTTCCACTGGCGCCATCGAGAATAGACGGTAGTTGGTTTGCAATTTGTCTCTTGAAGGAGGAGAATATCAGCCCCCAACGGGTTGAGGTCTTCATATGCCAGAGAGTTGCTGAGGGGGAAGCGAATCCCCTGCAATTAAGTGACACGATCTTGAATTATGGGGTTCCTTGCCTCTAGCTGAAGATCTTTCAGAGCTGGAGGAAAAGACTTGAGACGATTATAGAAGATTTGTGCCCACGGATGGGTGGGAACATTCTGGCGGCATAAATGCGACACATTGAAGATCTGCTCCGGCACAAGTTGGCGAAGCGATGGATTCTTGACTGCTAAAGCACGCGCTATTGCGTAGCTTGTCGGATTCGTTAAGTAGGTATGGAGATCAATGTATGAGAGTGGTACGGGAGGTATATTGGCTGTCTGGAGAAATGCAGCGAACTCTTCGACCGTGGGAAAGGAGACTTCGGCTGGCGAGGTGTGTCGAGGAGAACTGCTGGTCAGGGAGGTTGAACGAGATGAAGTAGAGTTTTGCTTCTTCGCTACTCGCCTGCTGCGGCCAGAGCCGCGACGCTTCAGTGGAGGCTCGGTCGTCTCATCCTCACACTGAGTCTCTGGACCAACGGACTCCACATCAGCTGTTTCGGAGGTACTAGTGGTAATAGCTGGTTGTAAACCTTCTGAAATTGACTCAGTGGTGGAGCGACTACGTTGCGGGAGTGAGGAGGCAATTGTAGGAAAGTCCTCTAGTGAAAAAGGAGAAGCTGCTGTGGGAGCGTTGCGTTGACCAACGTCTGTAAGCGAACATTTTTCATCATATCTTGGCTCCGAGGACTGCTGTGCTGAAGTAGATGGTGTAGTACGCTTCGAGGTAGGAACAGTACCTGTAGGAGCGCCAGCCGGAGTCGGTGGAACTTGATGTGGGCAGTGCACGCGAAGATGGTTTTCGCCATGGCAAAGCGTGCAGTGCAAAGAGGTAATGACGTCGATTCTCCGACGTTGCTGGCCACACCGTACGGTTAGGATCTTCGGGCACGCTAGCAGATGATCGTCCGACGGAAATATGACACGGGCACTTCGACGAAACCCTGCAATGGATTTGTCATCAGGATCTCTGGGCGCCGCCGACAGGGTCGTTATTGGTCCAACCACTCGGCCAAATTTGCTGAGTAAAGTGCATAGAGCGACATCTGAGACTTCAGGAGGGAATGGGTGGAAAGTGACCTGGATAGATCGCTGCGCCACAGGTTCAGCCGGAAGATGCACATCTTTGATGGATAAGCCAGCAGTCATCACAAGGTCTGCATGTTCTTTACGGGCAAAATACACTAATACGGCCCGTGGCTTTCGAGCCATATGAGTGATATAAGCTCCTGTAGGAAGCATCTTCTTTAGGGCAATACTATATTCCTTGAGTTTCGTGTCTGGTAATGCATCAAATCAGACGCCGAAATCCACAGTGGAAAAAAATTGTTTCCCGGGTGGGGAATCCTCTGGGATATCGATAGTGGCAGAACTACCCTCAACACTGACGTAAGAGTCAGGAAAAACGGGAGCAATAAACTTGGAAGGAACTCTCGCTCCGGAGGTAACTTTGGAGTAAGTGAGGGACGTAGATTTCGCAGCGGAAGGATGCGACACAGTGCTGATTGCTGGTAGCGGCTTGGTAAACTGAGTTGAGCCAGTTGAAGGCAACGCAACCGTGCAATCGGTCACATCCATAGCTTCGGCAAATGAACTAGGGACGTGCGTCAAGGAGACGTCACTCTCCTGGACAGGGATATCAGCTTGAGCTTTTGCAGAGGAGTCGCGCTTCACATCTTGTATGCGTATGACGTCTCAGACGTGCATAAATGCTGATTGGTCTCCTGAGAGTGAGGAGGAGGAGGAGGTTGAATGAGCATCAGAGGAGGTTGAATGAGGGCGTGGACATCACCCTTATCAGTGCCTGCCATTGAAAATGGCGAGGATTAACTTAAGGATCGATCAGCTTGATCGAAAATAATAAAACGCTGAATGCAAACAAAATATGCAACTCACCGACTTGGGAGCTGAGCTAAAAGAATGTACAGATCTTCTTCTTGAAGGGGAACACAAAAATAGGAACAAACACTCACTATATACTTTCAAAAACTGGGCACAAACACAGAGCTCGAAAGGAACGTGACTATATCGGTTATACGCTTCTTCAACCTACGGTTGGAAAGCGTAAAAAAGACGTGCTAAAAACGTGGTTCCCGATGTAAGTGTGTTTTTCCGCTTTGTTTACATGCAACCTGATTACAACCAACGTGAAGGCATGAAGGAAAGTAGTTCATGATAAATTTTAGGCATTTCTTTTTAGAATTTTTCGTACTTTGGTTCTGGAAGTCATAAATTTTACGCGTTGATTTTTTAGAATTTGTTATAATAGACGCCTTAATGAGCTTAGATTTTGCAATAGCTTCGCTCAAAATTTGCCAACTGTACCCGAGCTATCGGTTACCGTTGGTGGTTTGTCCTAGTTTTTCTGTTTCTGACGCTAACGGAATTTCAGTCTATCTACTTACACTCTTAGCTCAATCACTGGAAAGGAGCAATATTTAGGAAACATATTCCAACGGTTTAAACACAAATCTGATGGTATCCCTCGGATTGTGTTCTAACAAGTGCCTTTTGTGTTTGTCGTCTTTATTATTTTAATTAACCTATTGATATCAAGAATATTTAGAATAGAAGCTTTATCAGAATGCAAGTTCATACACGTTCGAGTCACATTATTGTGACCACTAGCTAATATCCAGAGTAACCGCCGTTTGCTGCGCGGATAGCAGCATAACGGCTGGGAGTGACTCAATAAGGTGCTGGAAGGTGTTCACATGTACGTGGAGCCATGCTGACTGCAGTGCATCTGACAGCTGTGGGAAGGTGCGTGGCGGAGGATCCATAAAGCGAACAACACGATCGAGGTGGTCCCATAGAATGCTCAATTTGGTTTCAGTCTGGGGAATTAGGAGATGAGGGAAGTACTTTGAATCCTTCATCGTGCACTTCCAACCACTCTCGGACATTTCTAGCTGCGTGACAAGTCAAATTGTCTTTCTGGAAGATCCCATCCGCCCCAGGGAAGACAATCAACATGTATGGGTGTACGTGGTCTGCAAGGATGGTTTCGTAACAGATTTGGTCCACAGTGCCTTCCACGAGTATAAGTGGACCCAAAGAATGCTACGAAAACATTCCTGAGATCATAACGCTTCCCCCAACTGATTGTGTTCTTCCAGCAATGGTTGAAGAGTGTTTGTTCTCCGTTGTTGCTCACCTTATACGCCAACGTCCATCCGTTCGATGAAGTAGAAAACGTGACTAATCAGAGAAGGCAATCATTTGCCAAGCAGCGGAGGTCCAATTCCGATACTGCCAATACTGTAAGCCTTTTCTGTCGATGCACCTTCGTTAGCATAGGTGCAGTAAGCATCCGTATGCATAGAAGCCCCCATACGCAGCAGGGTTCGCTTAAATGTCGTTTTAGACATACTTCCGGTAGCCCCTTGGTTTATTCGGCCAGTGAGTTGCACCACTGTAGCGTGTCGATCGGCCCTCGCGCACCTTCGAAGCCGACGTTTACCTCTCACATCGATGACACTCGGTGCTCAGCAGTTTCCACATCGCTTATTCGCAATGGTGCGATTTCTCCATTCACGATACAGCTTATTCACAGCAGCACGCGAACAATTCACATACTGCGCTGTTTCAGAAACACTGCCACCCTTGGCCCGAAATCCGGTAATCATCCGTTTTTGAAAATCTAATAAATCGCTCCTTTTATCCATTAAACCAACGAGTGGTATGTCTTCAGAATGCCTACAGCACACTTTATATACCCTCCAAGCCAGCTCACGACACGTGCCTTCTTTCATCGGCTACGCACTGTTGACGTCAAAAGCAGGATATGGTAACTCGACTATGTATTTGGATGTTAAATATACACTGAACTGAATCCCCCCCCCCCCGCAAAAAAACATTCTTTCTGAAGCAGCGTACTTCAGATTCTTGAAGTTAATGGGACTTTCGAAACATAATATACACTGAAGTGCCAGAAAAACTGGTATAGACGAGCTTATGCAAAATACATTGCAACGTCACCTATGCGCGTACTCGGTTGCGTCCGCCAGTGCGTATATAAAGCGATAGACATCCTTGCCAGCTGTAAGAGCTGTTTTCGGCATGAGAATGACAAGTAATAACGATTTAAGCGATTTTCAACGCGGTGTCATAGGTGGCGCTCGTAAGATGGGCCATAGTATTTCGGAGGTAGAAGCGAAGTTCGGATTTTCACGGACGACCATTGCAAGGGTGTACCGTGACTACAAGAATTCCGGCGAAACCTCCAACCTACGATACCAGTGTGGCCAAAAAAAGACATTGGGTGAACGTGACCATCGTCAGCTGTCAAGAATCGTTTCACGCGATAGGCGTGCAACACTCTCGCAGGTATCATCGGAATTCAATGCTGGAGCATCAACAAGCATCAGCGTCCGGACTGTGCAACTTACCCTGCACGATATGGGCTTTGGGACCCGACGCCAAACTCGAGTCTCCTTGATGGGTGCACGACACAGATCTATGCGCCTCGCTTGGGCACGGCAACACCGCCACTGGACACTTAATGACTGGAAATAAGTAGCCTGGTCTGACGAGTCCCGTTTCCAACTGTATCGGGCAGATGGAAGGATTCATGTGTGGCGCAAACCCCATGAAGCCAGGGATCCCGCCTGTCAACAGCGAACTGTACCGGCTGGTGGGGGTCCGTAATGGTATGGGGTGTGTTTAGCTGGACTTCACTGGGATCCCTGGTAGTACGTCTACAAACGTCTGTGACCGGCGAACGCTATGTGCGTATCCTTCCTGACGAGGTACACCCGTTCATGTCCTGCATTCATGCTGATGGGTTGGGCCTGTTCCAACAGGACAATGCCTGGACTTCACTGGGACCCCTGGTAGTACGTCTAGAAACGTCTGTGACCGGCGAAAGCTATGTGCGTATCCTTTCTGACGAGGTACACCCGTTCATGTCCTGCATTCATGCTGATGGGTTGGGCCTGTTCCAACAGGACAATGCCTGGACTTCACTGGGACCCTGGTAGTACGTCTAGAAACGTCTGTGACCGGCGAACGCTATGTGCGTATCCTTTCTGACGAGGTACACCCGTTCATGTCCTGCATTCATGCTGATGGGTTGGGCCTGTTCCAACAGGACAATGCACCTCCACACAAGTGTCGGGACGCCACATTAGGGTCAGAGGAGCATTCATCTGAGTTTGGGGTGTTGCCATTCCCACCCAAGTGCCCATATTTGAAAGTGATAGAACACATTTGGGATGTCATGCAACGTGCTATCGAACACAAGAATCCGAAACCTCGGAATACACCCGAATTGTGGAACGCTCTGCAGAAAGTATGGTGTGCATTGCCTACAGCATATTTCCAGAAGCTAGTGGAGTCCATGACCTGTCGTATTTCTTCAGTCCTGCGCTCCCGTGGGGGATCTACCAAGTATTAGACTGATGTACCAGTTCTTTTGGCACTTCAGTGTATATTATAGTGTACTGAAGATTTTTTGGAACAACTCTTTTTCCCGAATATTCCAAATTTTTAAAAATAAGTATTTTAATGTTAGGAAAATTTGTGAATTCCACTCCAGATCCGTTCTTTCCTTTAGTGTTCATTTGCTAAAAGAACTTACTTATTTACAAATATTGTTGGCTCTCTTTGTATTTTTTCAGGAATAGTTGGCTTTACTTATTTAAAGTTTTTAAATTTTTTTACCATGCGGAAACAGCACTGCGACACATAGTTGGTCACTGCAGACGCCTTTTTTTCTCATTAACATATTGATTGCCTGGTATTTGCTATGGATCATACAATGAAACTAGGGATTGAGAGCAGTGAACTTATATGTTTTGACAGATTAGCAAAGCAACGAACTGTCTGTAAATCATGAAGAATGAATCTTTCTCTTTCTGATTTTTTTATTGATGGTTTAACGACCACCGTGACCAACCCAATGGGCTATAAGCAGTCGCCCTTTCCTAATTTATGGCCACTGAATCCAGAGATAGTAACAGCCAGTGTGGTAAGTAAACACAACATCCATTTCTCTTCTGTATTCGAACCCGGACCCATCTGGGACGAATGAATAGAAGCCATTGCTCAGACCACTGCGCCACAGGGGCGGCGCTTTCTAAATTCATTATCTCACGACACATTATGATTTACACTAGTGCGAAGGTGTTTCTTAACATAAAAAACAAAACAAAAATAATTACATATCTTCAGTCGTTTTATTGAAGAATCTGTTGACTTGTATGCTTCAACATAATTACAGTGCCGGAAAAAGGAAATGGATCGCCTACATTTACCGTAAGTCTCTTTTGTCCCGATTGGACGAAAGAGACGACGGAAAATGCCTTCATACATTACTGCAAGCAGTCAAAGTCTCTTTAGTCCCGATTGGACTAAAACGACCAACAGTAAATACTACATACACCACTGCAAGCAGTTTAGTCCCAATTGAACTAAAGAGACCAATGGTACCACTGCAAGCAGTCAAACGTCTCCTTAGTCCCGATTGGACTAAATTGAGCAACAGTAAATACCTTCATACACACTGCAAGCAGTCAAACGTCTCTTTAGTCCCGATTGGATTTAAGAGACCAACAGTAAATGCCTACATACCCCACTGCAACCAAAAGAGACCAACAGTAAATGCCTACATACTCCACTGCAACCGAAAGAGACCAACGGTGAAGTCCTTCATACACCACTGCAAGCTGTCTAACGTCTCTTTAGTCCATTCGTAACTAAAGAGACCAACAGCAAATGCCTTCATACACCACTGCAAGCAGTCAAATGTAGTTCTGATATTTCTTGGAAGGCACACGAAAGGGAACATTTCTCAATTTCCGAGCAGTTCTTGAAACACAGTTTTTGTTTCTTGAAATATGAAAGAGCGGTGAATTGTAATTTTCTACATAAGCTCCATATCTACATATCAGAAATGAGTTGCACACGCTGGATGTCAGACGTACTTAGCATCCATCTTGTGCTCTACTTCTTTTTTGGATAAGATGTTCTCTAAACGAGGGAAAACCCTTGTCCTGCTGTTCGCATAGACACGGTTTTTCTTTTTGGAATATGATGTAGTTCATATATTCCAAGAAGAAAAACAAATATTAATATGATGTTATATATACACCGAATATGATGTAGTGATATATTCTAAGAAGCGCATTTAGGTTGCCTGCAGGGTCATTTTCTAGGATACATTTAAAATAAATTCCGCAGCAAACAAAGGAGCAAAATTCATAGTTGCTTCACTGGGTTAGTTTGTTTTTTCAGAAATCATTGAAAGCAATTCGACATAACTTCGAAAGTTATGTAGATGGATCTCCGTTAACTTCAAGAAAGTTTCGCGTGCCACAAATGGCCCGATGTTCATTTTACAGTTAAGATACGTAAAGTAGCAGATAAAGTTTTGAAACAAAACAACTGGTTTGACAAGCTTTTGAGTTCAGTAAGTGTTTTTGGTGATAACAATTGTTAGGTCAGTACGGATACTATCATTTTTTAAGGAAGCTTGTGTTCTTTACGGCGAATCTCAAACCACCAGCCAAAAAGTTGATAGCGCCGTTATTTCGTTTCCTTGAGAATATCACACTAGTACTTTCTCTGATCACCTTTTAGAAAAGAACTTTAACAGATTTTTAGCTGCGTATTGTTTAGTTTGATATCCTTAAATTAGTCAGAATATCACACAGTTGTGACTCATTTGTGAACGACAACACGGTATGATACAGTTCATTATCATACGGTTTAAAACATCTTCCTGTAAATCTGTTACTTTGTTTTGTACCGGCGTTCAGATACGTCAGAAAGTTAATTATATAATTTATACACCACTAAAAATTGTCATGTTTATTTAAAAGTTATGTATGCAATACAATCAGACACACGGCGCGTCATGGAGCAATTCAGAGCTATAAATGTGGCATTTGGTATTCTGGGACAACGCAATGTTTACCTGGCTCCATAATTCAGCGGTATTCAGGGATGGCAGAGGAGAGGCTTGCAATTGTCGTCCAAAGAGGTACCAAACATGCTCGATGGGTGATAGGTTCGGATATCTCGCTGGCGGTGGAAGCATTTGTAGGAACGTTCGGCATATGTTAATCTAGTTGGAAAATAGTCTCCGGGATACTATTCCGAAATGGCAAAAACAAGGGCTGTAAAACGTCATCCACGTACTGCCGAATTGTCTCCGTGCCCATTATGCGTATCAGATATCACCGGCTATCGGAACTACAGCGCTGGACAAATGAATAGTAACTCATCGGATTTCGGGCAATTTTCTCAGATTTTACTCAGAAATTCCGAGTTAAATATATTTTTTAACTAAAAGCTGAGAGCAGAAAAAATTTTAAATTATTAGGATGTTATTCAATTTAAAATTAGTAGTTATTAGCAAATATTAAGTATTTAGGAATTTTGTACTGATCGACAAAATAATAGCAACTAATGACAAGATTTAAACATATAGCTTACTACTCATCTAAATTTTATTCAGTGTTTTTTTGGATTTCTGAGCTGTGAAACATTTTGACATAGAGCAGAAGACAACATATCTTAACGTTTCTTGAGGTATTTCATGATGCCTTACCCGAATCACTGCTCCATAAATTCCCTTTCTATGTGGGGACATTTCGAGTAAAACTTCCTTTTCATTTTCATCCACTTAAAAGAAATACCTTTTGATGTTCTGTATCTATTGAAAAGGAAATTCTTTTGAGAAGCTTTATTTCTACCGTAAGCGCGAAACTGTGGCTAAAACCGGCATCATCGATTATTATTTCTCTAACATAAAACACGTATTTCAAAATGCGGAAGATACACTTGTGCAGCATTACAAATTGCACAAGCTGGCAAAGTGTCGCTTCCAATTCCAATTTGTTAAGCAAAACACTGTTGCGGTGTCTTTTGAGAAGCGGTTTTCTGCTGAAAAAGTGAAAATTAGGAAAAAACAAATATAATCGGGTATTGCTGTAAAACTAAAACACGATTCCAAATCCAAAGGATACTACACAAGTTGTACAACTGTAGGTTTTTCAGTTGTAAGTAGTTACTGAGAAAACTGAGAGGTATCACTTGAGAAACTGGTTTTTTAAAAAAAAGGAGAAATTGATTCTAAAAAACGCATTATTGAAAATTTCTCTAAATCTAAAAAACGTATACCAAAATTCAGGGTATAGGCTGTGCCGTTTACAAATTAAACAAACTGGTTGACATCGTTTGCCTATTCTAGTTAGGTACGGAGAAAATTACAGCGGTATATCTTGGAAATAGATTTTTCTGACGAAAACGTGAAAATGAGGCTAAATGAATTTCGTCTCATATAGCTCTAAAATTAAAATACTTATTCAATAATTCAGATGCTATACTTGTGCAGTTTTACACACAACACAAACTGGCTAAATATCGTTCAGCAGTTTTAATTATTTACTGAGAAAATTTCAGTGATATCTTTTTAGAAGCAGTTTTTCTGCCGAAAACGGAAAAACTGAGGATAAAACCGATATAATTAAATATTACACTGAAACTTAAAAAAGGTATTCCAAAATGCATACTTGTGCAGTTTTACAAAACTGCATCTATTAACTAAGTATCGTTTTCCAATTCTAAATTGTTACGGAAAAATTTGCCGCGGTATATTCTTGAAGCCAATTTTCTGCCGAAAACCAAAAATGAAGCTAGAAACCAATATCACCAGGTATTTCTCTAAACCTAAAACATGTATTACAAAATGTAAGGAATGTGGATGTGCAGTTTTACAAACTACACAAACCAACTAAGTATCGGTTCCCATTTCTACATTATTATGGATAAATTTTAAGATATATCTTTTGAGAAGCGTTTTTTTTTCCTGCAGAAAATGTGAAAATGTGGCAAAAACAGATATAATCGAATATGTCTCTAAAACTAAAACATGTATATTAAAATGCAAGGGATAATCTTGTGCAGTTGTACAAACTATGAAAACTGGATGAACATCGTTTTTCAATTCTAACTTGTTTAGAAGAAACATTTAAAAGGCAGTGTTCATTTAAAAAGCAGTGTTTCTGTAGAAAACGAGAAATTGTGGCCAAAAGGGATATCCCGAATAATGCTCCAAATCTAAAACAATTATTCAAAAATTCAGGGGGTCATGCCGTTTCGGAAAGTATACAAACTGGCTAAAAACGTATTCCAATTTAATCAGCTAAGGAAAAAATTACAGCGGTATCTTTTGAGAAGTTGAACTTCTTTCGAAACCGCGAAAATTATGCTAAAACGAATTTCATCTTAATAGATCTAAATTTACAGCACATATTCAAAAATACAGGGGTAAGACTTCCGCAGTTTCGCATAATACACAAACTGGTTAAGTATTGTTTTCCAATTCTACTTAAGTACTCAGAAAATTGCAACGAAGTCCTTCGAGAGCAATTTTTCTGCTGCAAACGCGAAAATTTACCAAAAACTGATGTAGTCGAATATAGCACTAACATTTAAAATGGAACTCCGAAATGCAGGGCACAGCCTTGTTCAGGTTTAAAAACTACACAAATGGCTAAGTATGATTTTTCAATTCTAATGTATTACGCAGAATATTGCAACGGTATCTTCTGAGAAGCTGATTTTCTGCTGAACATAAAAAAATCCAACTAAAAACCGCTATCATCGGGTACTTCTCCAAAATTAAAGCACGTATTTCCAAATGCGGGGGACAGGCTTGTGCAGTTTTACAAATTTCAGGACGTGGATAACTATCGTTTTCCAATTCTACAGTATACTGATTGTTACGGAGAAAATTCAAGCGATATTTTTCAGAAGCGTTTTTTCTTTTGAAAATGCGAAAATGATGCTAAAACAGATATCATCAAATGTATATGTAAAACTAAAACAGAAATTTTTAAATGAGTGGGATAATGTTCTCAGGTATCTTTTCAGAAGCTGTTTTATTGCCGAAAATGCAAAAGTGGGAATAAAGCCGATGTCGTCAAATATTGCTATAAACCTAAAACCGATATTATAAAATGCAGGAGATAAACATACGTAGTTTTTGAAACTACACACACTTGCTGAGTACCGTTTTCCAATTCTTAGTGGTTACAAAGAAAATTGCAGCGGTATGTTTGATAAGCTTTTTTCTACCTAAAACGTGAAATTGAGCAAGATGCGTGCTGCTAATATCCTTAGTGTTATTTTAGGTTGTAAAATCTTTAAGTTATAATGGTATGATTTGGTGGGTCTTTTTTGGGTTTGGGAAGGCTCAAATATTTTTTCCATGTGAATTAATGGTTATTGCTTCTTGGCTTTATGCTAGCCATTTCGCTTGCGAGAAGTTTCATAGGAACGCTCTGTTTCGGATAGCAGTGGAAGCCTGTATTCTAAGATACAAAGGATAGTCTTGTGCAGTTTTACGAACTGCACGACTAGCTAGGTATTTTTTTCTAATTCTAATTAGACACGGAGAAAATTTCAGCAGTATATTTTTAGAAGCTGTTTTGCTGTCGAAAACGTAAGAGTGAGTCTAAAACAGATTTCCCCGAATATTGCTTGAAAACTGAAACATGTATTTCAAAATGCAGAGAATATTCTTGTGCAGTTTTACAAACTACACAAACTGGCTAATTATCCTCTTCCAACACTAATTCGTTACGGAATAAAGTTCAGGGGTAAAATGAAATTAAATATTATGAAACCGATATCATCGAATATTGCTCTAAACCTGCATAGATATTCCAAAACGGAAGGTATAGCCAGTTTTAGTAGTTCAAGAAACTACTAAAACTGGCTAAGCATCTTTTCCAATCCAAATTGGTCACGGAGAAAATTACAGCAGCATATTTCGAGACGCTGTTTTTCTGCGCGAAACGCAATAATGATAGTAAAACCGATATCATCAAATATTGCTATAAAGCTGAAACAGGTCAGGGGCCTGTCATGTGTTTACAGATAACACAAACTGGCTGAGATTACTTTTCCAATTCTAAGTAGTTACAGAAAAATTGAAGCCGTATCATTTGAGAAGCACTTTTTTTTACTAAAACGAGAAAATGAGGCTAAAACCGATATCATCAGATATTCCTCTAAAACCAAAATAGGTATTCCAAAAAAAAAAGTTTCCTTGTGCAGTTTTCCAAACTACGCGAACTGTCTAAGTATCGTTTTCCAATTCTAATTAGTTAAGAAGAAAATTGCAGATGTATCTTTTGAGATACGCGAAAATAAGGCTAAAACCGATATCATCCAGTATTTTTGTGAAAATCTTCCAAACACGAAGAGACAATGTAAATAGACAAAGTCCTTGCTCTTTCCACGTTTTTTTTAATTAACACATAGCCACCAAAATATTGTACTTCGACACCGCTGGGATTGAACCCTAGATCACTCGATGACTAGCCGAGTGCGTTCGCCTTACGCTACGGTGCCAACAATCCACGGCGCTATGTGTGTTTATCTGTCAACATCTGACTTCACGAATAAGTAAGGATGGGCTTAGCAACTGAGCACAAGCTATTTAATTATAGCTAATAAATCCAAAGTGGCCGCCCCGGTGGCGCAGTGGTCTAAGCGATGGCCTCTGATCATTATTCCGAACGGGTCCGGGTTCGTACCCCGTCGAGGCATAGATGTTGTGTTTGTCTTACGGTACTGGCTCTTTCCCTTCCCTGGAACCAGTGACCCTAAATTAGGGACGGGCGACTGCTTATAGCCCATTGAGTTGCTCACGGTGGTCGTTAAACCTCTAATAAAAAAAAAAATCCAAAGTGCCAGAGAAATGGTGAAAATCTTCCAAATACGTGGAGACAATGCAAATAGACAAAGTCATCGCTCTTTCCACGTTTTCTTTAATTAACACACAGCAACTGAAAAATGAGGCTAAAACCAATATCATCGAATACAGCTCTAAAACTGAAACAAAACAAAAAAGACTTCCAAGTATTCCAAATTCTCAAAAACTGTTCCAAAATGCAGGGATATACTTGTTCACATTTTCAAGCTACAAGAACTGGCTGAGTATCATTTTCCAATTCTAATTAGTTACGGATAAAAACGCAACGTTATGTTTTGAGAAGCTGTGTCGTTGCCGAAAACACGAAAATGACAACTGAAACAGCTATCATCGCATATTAACCTAAAACTGAAATACATATTCCAAAACGTAGGGAATTGTGTTGTGCAGTTTTGCAAACTGCACAATCGCTTAGACCACTGCGCCGCCCAGGGTCTTCCAGTTACGCGGAAGCATATCCGGCGCGTAACTGGAAAACCCTGGGTTCGACTCCCGGTGGTGGCCAATGAGAATTTTTCCGTGACTCACTTATAAACGTGGAAAGAGCGAAGATCTTTGTTTGATGTTCCTGGTCCACGTTAAATGTCTGTATTAATTATTCATTCGCCTTCTAATTATTTCTTCAGTTGCTGCTTACCATCTTTGGTGAATCCCCAGCATTGTGCGGGGCTCCAAGAAGCAACCTGCCAACTTGGCTTGGCAGTTAGCGTGTGTGAGTCTGGAGGAATTCGCGGCAGCTGTGGTGTAGCGGAAGCATATCCGGCGCATAACTGGAAGACCCTGGGTTCGACTCCCGGTGGCGGCCAATGAGAATTTTTCCGTGACTCACTTATAAACGTGGAAAGAGCGAAGATCTTTTTTTTATTGGAGGTTTAACGACTACCGTGAGCAACTCAATGGGCTATAAGCAGTCGCCCGTCCCTAATTTAGGATCACTGGTTCCAGGGAAGGGAGAGAGCCAGTGTCGTAAGACAAACACAACATCCATGCCTGACCGGGATTGGAAACCGGACCCCTTATGGACGAATGATCACAGCCCAGCGCCTTAGACCACTGCGTCCCCGGGGCGGCTGATCTTTGTTTGATGTTCCTGGTCCACGTTAAATGTCTGTATTAATATTTTGAGAAGCTGTTTTCCTTCGCGAAACGCTTAAATGAGGGTAAAACCAATATCATCAAATATGGCTATAAAACTAAAACATGTATTTAAAAATTCAGGGTATAGTCATGTGCAGTTTTACAGACTGCACAGACTGGCTAAGAAACGTTTTCCAGTTCTAATTAGTTACAGAAAGAATTGTAGTGGTATCATTTGATAAGCTGTTTTGTTACCAAATCAAGAAAATGAGGCAAAAAAAACGATACCATCGAATGTCCCTCTGAAACTAAAATAGGTATTCAAAAATCCAGGAGATAACCTTGTGCAGTTTTACGAACTTCACTAACTATCTAAATATTGTTTTCGAATTCTAAATAGTTATGGAGAAAATTGCAGCCGTATCTCTTGAGAAGCTGGTTCGCTGACGAAAAACTGAAAATGAAACCAAAACCGATACTATCGAATATTAATCTAAAAAAAGCAGGTATCCCAGAATGTAAGCAATACTTCAGAAGCTTTACGAACTACACCAACTCACTGAGCATCGTTTTCCAATTCGAATTAGTTACGGAGATAATTGCAACGGTGTCTATTGAGAAGCTGTTTTCCTGCCAAAAATGCAAAAATGAGGCTAAAACCGATATCAATTAATATGGTTATGAAGTCAGAACAGGAATTTCAAAAAGCAGGGGATAGCCTTGTTTAGTTTTGCAAACTACACGAAATCGGTAAATATAGTTTTTCAGTTCTACACCATCGTCAAAAAAATAGTTTCACCCAGAACCGTGTCGGATTGCAATGCTATTCGGGAGGAAGGTAAAGGTTACCAGGAACAATAAATGATTAAACATTGAGCCTGATATGGGCAATATTTATTGAGCTACAAGCTAATAAGTAGTGTCTCTCACAATGGCGTCGGGCCGCCATGTTTGCTTGCACAGCATGCCAGACGTCCCGGCATAGAGTTGTGCAGGTTTCTAATGGTGTCCTGCGATAAGCAATCCAATGTAGCTTGAATCTTCTCACGCAGTTCCTGTAGATTGTGCGGTAGAGTTGGAGTGTCGATAGTGCATCCAATAGCATCCCACACATTTTCAATCGGCGATAGGTTGGTGATGCGGCTGGCCATGGCAGAGTGTCAGTGTCTTGAAGACAAGATCTGGAGACAGCAGCAGTATGCGGACGGGCGTTGTCCTGTTGGAAAATCGCACCGCAGTGAGCGTTCAGAAAAGATGGTTGCAGGACCTCATTAACGTAACGTTAGGCTGTCAAAGTGCCTGTAATGAACACCAAAGGTGATCTATCATTATAGGCAATTGCACCCCTCACCATGACACCAGGCCTCTCGACAACAAACCGTTGATCTTGGTGCTGACCACGGTGCCTCCACGCACGGATTCGTTGGTCGTCTCCTCCAAGACAAAAGCGGGAGTCGTCACTGAAGATCACCTGCTGCAATTCGAAGTGGCTCCATGACAGTGTGGCGCGACATAATTGCACTCTTTGGCGACGATGCACTGGTGTTAAGAGCAGTTGTTGTAACGGTCTGCGTGCGTGTAGTTCTACATCGTGTAGCCGTCTGCCAAGGGTGCTGGCACTAATCGGAGGGCACCACTGCTCGCTGAATATCCGAAATCGTGGCTGTAGGGTCACTCCGCGCATGTCGGACAGTCCGTCCCGACAGCCCTCTCTCTCCGTGGTTCATCTAAGTCTCGTAGACCCTTCCTGTCGCAGCTGCGTGCCTTGTTCCATCCACTGCAGCCAACAGCGTGCTATGGTGATATCCGCACGACCGGTGTGGCGCGTAATACAGCGAAAAGACCATCACGCTTCTCGGAGCCCGACGATGCGGCCCCTCTCGAACTCCTTCAACTGCTCGAATTGATTCCGAACTTTTCTCCGAGGCATACTTCACTTGCAAAGGATACAACCAATACAACAGCACGAGTCAGAATGACAAGCACGGGCAACGAGACAACTATATATAGCTGGTCAGGAACAGCTCTACGCCCCCTCCGTGCTAGCGTCACATGCGCGGCCGAGCGTGATATTTGAATCATTTGCATGTTTCATGATATCAAACCTACCCACCAAGTTTCATTCCTGTCGGTTGCTTCCTTCTGAGTACAACTGGGTTTTTTACGATGAGTGTACTTAGTTGCGGAGAAAATTGCTGTGGCACATTTTGTGAAGGCAGCAAAATGCCAAAAGCCCGAAATTGAGGCCGAAAGTGCTATCATCGGATATTTATCTAAAACCGAAACAGGCATTCCAAAACGCGTGCAACAGTTTTGTTCACTTTCAAAATCTACATAAACTTGATAATTTGGGTTGTCACACTCTGATTAATTATGGAGAAAATTGCAACACTGTGTTTCGAGACACCGCTTTTGTGCCAAAAATCGTGAAATTGAGGCTATAACAGACATCATGGAATATTTCTCTAAAAATATAAAACAGAATCCTGAATGCAAGATATAATCTTGTGCAGTTTTACAAAATACACAAGTTTGCTAAGTGTCGTTTTTCAATTTTAATTAGTAACGTAAAAGATTGCGGCGTTATAATTTGAGAATCTGTTTTGCTGCCGGAAGCGCGAAAATGAGGCTGAAACCCATATGATCAAATATTGCTCTAAAACTATAACAGGTATTCCAAAACGCAGGGACAGCCTTGTGCAGTTTTACAAGCTACTCAAGCCGGCTAATTATCGTCAACAAATTATACGTAGAAAATTGCAGCGGTATGTTTCGCAGAACAGTTTTGTTGCCGAAACCGCTAAAACTGAGGCAAACGCAAATATCATCAAATACGCTGTAAAATTAAGCAGGTATTCCAAAATGCAGAATATACACTTGGACAGTTTTTCAAACTACATAAACTTGGAAAGCATCGTTTTCCAGTTCTAATTAGTTACGGATATAATTGCACCAGCATATTTGGACAAACTGTTTTGTTGTCGAAAACCCGAAAATGACAGCTGAAACCAGTATCGTCGATATTGCTCGAAAACTAAAATAAGTTTTCCAAAGTACAGAAGATGTGCAGTTTTATAAACTACTCAAACTTGGGGATTATCGTTTACCAATTCTAAGTAGTTACGGACAAAAAACGAGCAAAATCTTTTGAGAAATAATTTTGCTGCTGAATCCGGGAAAATGATACTAAAAACTATATCATTGAACATTGAAAAAAAAAATGATATAACTGAACTCTGAAACTTAGACATTTGTTTCAAAGTGCAGGTGATAGTCTTGCATGGATTTACAAAGTACACAAACTAACTCTTATCAATTTCCAATGCTAATAAGTTGCGCAGAATATTCCAGTGGAATCCATTCAGAAGCTGTTTTGGTGCCGAAAACGCAAAAATGAGGCAAAAATTAATATCATCGGGTACTGCTCGAAAACTAAAACACGTATTCCAAAATTCAAGGATACCCATATACAGTTTTTCAAGTTTCACAAACTGACTAACTATCATTTTCTAATTGTAATCAGTTACTGAGAAAACTGCACAGGTATCTCTTGAAAAGTTGTTTTTCTGCAGAAAACGAGAAATTCAGGCTAAAACGGGCATCACTGGATATTACTTAAATAAAAAACACGTGTTCTACAATTTAGGTTACAGGTTGTGCTGCTTAAAAAGTACACAAACTGGCTGGAATCATTCACCAATTCTGATTAACTACGAAGGAAATTGCAGGGTATCTTTTGAAACGCTCTTTTTCTTCCAAAACCGCGAAAATGATACTGAAACGAATTTCATCTTATACAGCTCTAAAAAAGACTTTTATTCAAAAGCGTAAATAATAATCTTGTACATTTATACACACTACACATACTGACAAAGTACTGTTTACCAGTTCGGATTAGTTATTGAGAAAATTGCAGAGCTATCTGAAGAAACTGATTTTCTGCAGAAAACCCGAAAATGACACTAAAACTAATTTCCAGTTGTATAGCTCTGAAACTAAAACGCGTATTCAAAACTGCAAGGGACAGACTTGTGCAGATTTACAAACTACTAAAATATACCAAAAACCCGAAAATGACTGAGTATGGTTTACAAATCCTAATTTGGAAACCAAACTAAATATACATACAGAAGCTGATTTTCTGCCGAAAATAGAAAAATAAGGCTAAAAATGGATATTATCGAATATTGCTCTGAAATTAAAATACGTACTCCAAAATACAGGATACAGACTTGTGCAGTTTTTCTAAATACACAAACCGTTATCGTTTTTATCGTTTTCCAATTCTAATTAGTTACGTAGAAAATCTCTGTGGTATCTTTTCAGAATCTGTTTTTCTCCTGAAAATGGGGCTAAAACCGATATCACCGAATATTGCTCTAAAGTAAAAACTGGTATTCCAAAATGCAGAAGACAGTCTTCTGCATGTTTCCAAACTACACAAACTAGCTTAATGTGGTTTTCTAATTCTAATTACTTGCGGAGAAAATTGTTGCGGTACCTTCTGGGAAGCTGTTTTGTTGCGGAAAACCCAAAAATGTGGATATAACCCGTATCGTCGAATATTGCTTTAAATCTGAAATAGATATTCCACACATGGGCGTACTGAGAGCCTCCGCAACCCCTGCAAACCCCGCAGTGCATGGGGGAGGGGGCTTACGACTATGAGGGTTATAGTCTCAGCAGAAGGATTTTAAAAATTTTTGCGGAGACTTCATATGGTTAAAGAAACAGCGAGGAATTTTTGACGGCAGCTTTGAACGAAGTATTAAAAAGAAAAGCATTTTTTTTCAGTAAGTAAGTAAAATCTTCAAAAATCATTTTCGCTTTAGTTTCTGAAAACTGGGTGACGAGAAAGCCGCTATTTCAGGGGACTTGAGGCCCCTTTTCACTGTCATAGCAATATTTTCTATACATGCATATTAACAAGCGAATGTGATTGAATATCAGTTGAATAAATGAAAGTTTTATATCAGTGAAGATAAAGCGTTATATATTTCACTTGTTTGCACATAACTACGCATCCTTCAGAATATAATGAGCTGAAAGGCGTTCGTCGCAGAAAT
This sequence comes from Macrothele yani, assembly GCA_039090855.1. Lineage (NCBI taxonomy): Eukaryota > Metazoa > Arthropoda > Arachnida > Araneae > Macrothelidae > Macrothele > Macrothele yani. The sequence goes on along the minus strand of CM077007.1, from coordinate 74,624,911 downwards.
ACAAAAACAGAGACTCTGTCATTTTTTTATAACAGAGTCAAAAGAAATGACTTTTACTAAGTGCAAAACATTGTAACGTTATTTTAAGTGTTTTTTTTACATTCAAGAGTAAATAATTTCAGTAATTATACTCTTCTTGCTGCTACACAATTCTTGATTGTTACTTTTTAATTTGCTCACTTATGTCCCGTTTTTTTTTTTTTTTTTTTTTTTTTGTATAAATCGGAAAAGGTCATTAGACACTATCACACGGCCATTGCGTGTTTTATGTGTGTGATCGTGAGATATTTCAAAGAGACTGGCCTTGGTTCTCTAAAGAAATAATATTTTCATTATACGGAGTATGATTAACTTTGGCGTGAGTGCTTTTTAATATTTTGTATTGGTATAAAACTACTAGGGTAATCATTGTAATTATAACGTATACATTCGTGTTACACGCAATAAAGTGTAACAATTTTGTTTTTACGAAACATACCTATAGATTCAAGAATTTGAATTACAGAACGTCTGTAAAACGTAGTGTTATATGCAATTTAAAAATTTCAGCAATGAAAGCATATACATTTCCACAAAAGGGCCTCGATGATATTTTTTCCGGGGGGGGGGGGCGAGTTTTTCCGGTACGCCACAGATTCCAAAATGGACTTGCGCGGTTTTCAAACTACAAAAACTAGCTAAGTAATGTTTTCCAATTCTAATTTGTTTTCGATAAAAATAAATTCCAGCGGTATCCTTTGAAGAGAAAGTTTTCCTTAAGGAAACGCAAAAACGGACTAAAACTGGTATGATCGACTTTTGCTTTAAAGCTTTAACCAGTATCTAAAATACTGTGAACGGTCTTGTGCCGTTTTACAAACTACTCAAACTGGATAAGCATTGTTTTTCAATTCAAATTAGTTACTGAGGAAATTAAAGAAGCGGAAACGCGAAAATGCGGATAAAACTGATATAATCGAACATTGCTCTAAGACTATTGTAGGTATCCCAAAATGCAAGAAATAGCTCTGTAAAGTTTTGCAAACTACACAAAATGACTAAACATCATTTTTCAATTCTTATTAGTTACCAAGGAAATTGCAGCGCTATCTTTTGTAAAGCTGATTTGTTGCCAGAAAAGCGAAAATCAGGCTGAAGCCAATATCATCGAATATTCCTAAAATTCTAAAATAGATATTCCAAAGTGCAGGGAACAGCTTTGCACAATTTAACAAATTACAAAACCTGGGTAGGTGTAATTCCCCAAAACTCTAAAATATGGCTAAAACCGATATCATCGAAAATTGCTATACGACTTAAACAGCTATTCCTAATGCTGAAGAAACTACATACAGTAAGCTTGCTAAGTGTCGTATTCCATTTCCAATTAGTTGCGAGATAATTGCTATGGTATCTTTTCGAAGCAGTTCTTTTGTTGGAAACGCGAAAATGAGGTTAAAACCGGTATCATCACAGCTTGCTCTGAAACTAAAAGGCGTATTCCGTATTGCAGAGTTATGCTCTTGTACACTTTTATAAACTACACAAGCTGGCTAAGTTCCATTTTCCAATTCCAAATAATTCCGGAGATATTTGCGATGGGACATTTTGGAAGTTGTTTTTGTGCCGAAAACGCGAAAATGAAGCTAAAACTTATATCATCGCAGTTTGCTCTAAAACTAAAACAGATATAACGGATTGCAGGAGATAGTCTGGTAAAGTTGTATAAACTACACAAACTGGGTAAGAGTTATCGTTTTCCAATTCCAATTAGTTGCTAAGATAATTGCAATGATATCTTTTGGAAGCTGCTTTTCTGCCTAAAAGGCTAAAATATTTTTAAAATATCATCACATTTTGTTCTAAAACTAATACAGGTATTCCGCTGTGCAGAAGATGGCCTTTTAGAGTTTTATGAACTACACAAACTGGGTAAGTATCATTTTTCAATTCTAGTTAGTTACGATATCATAATATCGAAGGCATCTTTTAGAAGCTGTTTTTGTGAAGAAAACGCAAAAATGAGGCTAAGATTGATGTCATCGCACTTTTCTCTAAAACTAAAACAGACATTCCGGCTTGCAGAAATACTTTTGTACAGTTTTATAAACTTCACAAACTGGGAAAGCATCGTTTTCCGATTCCAATTAGTTGCGGAGATGACTTTCCAAGCAGTTTTTGTGCCGAAACAAGAAAATGAGGGAAAACCTCTTTCATCGCAGTTTGCTCTTAAACTAAAACAGGTATTCCGGATACAAAAGATAGACTCGTACAGTTGTATAAACTACAGAAACTAGGTAAGTATCATTTTCCAATTCCAATTAGTTACTGAGATAAATTACGGCGAAAAACGCAAACATTTCGCTAAAAACGAGACCATTCCACTTTTGTCCAAAACTAAAACAGCTTTTCCAGAATAAACTCTACGGTTTTGTGCATGTTCACAAACTACACAAAATGGCCTAGTATAGTTTTCCTATTCCTCTTAGTTACGGAGATAATTGAGGCTGCATCTTTTGGAAGCAATTTTGCAGACGAAAACGCGAAAATTGTGCAAAAAACGAGAGCATCGCAGTTTTCTCAAAAACAAAAACAGGTATTCCGGATTAAACTGGACAGTCGCGTTCACATTTACAAACTCAAAATGGCCCAGTAACGTTTTGCAATTCTTATTAGTTACGGAGATATCGGAGATTGCATCTTTTGGAAGCAGTTTGGAGACGAGAATGTAAAAACTTCTCTAAAACCGACACCTTCCCTAATTTTTGAAAAACTAAAACCGGTATTCTGCAATAAACAGAACAGTCTTATGCAACTTCATAAACTACACAAAGTGGTCCAGTGTCGTTTTGGAATTCCTATTACTAACGGAGATAACTTAGACTGCATCTTCTGGAAGCTCTTTTGTAACCGAAAACTCCAGAATCTTGCAAAATACGAATCCATCGCAATTTTCAGAAAAATTGTAAACAGGTATTCTGTATTAAACTGGACACACATGAGCATGTTTACAAACTACACAAAGTAGCAAAGTAACATTTTCCAATTCCTATTAGTAACGGAATTATTGAAACGGTATGTTTTGAAAATAGTTTTACAAGGAAAAACGCCATAACTTCGCGAAACACGAAATTGTCTCAATTTTCAGGAAAACTAAAACAGCTATTCAGGATAAAACCTGATAGACTTGTGCACAATTACAAACTACACAAAGTGTCGCAGTATCGTTTTCCAATGCGCTTTAGTTACGGAGAAATATGAGACGGTGTTATGAGGAAATTGTTTTGCAACTCAAAACGCAAAAATTTCACAAAAAACGAGACCATCCAAATTTTCTCCAAAACTAAAGCAGCTATTCCGTACCATACAGTTTTGTGCACGTTTACAAACTGCACAAAGTGGCGAAGGGTATTTTTGAAATTCTTAATAGTTACGAAGAAAATTGAGACTGTATTTTATGGAAGCAGTTTTGCAGCCGAAAACGCAAGAACTTCGCTGAAAGATAAAAGTGACACCGTGCCAGTATTCTCCAAATCTAAAACAGCTATTCCGAACTTAACCATAACATTTTGTGCACGTTTACCAACTACATAAATTAGCTCAATGTCGTTTTCAAATTCCTCTCAGTTTCGAATATTATTGAGACTCTTATCTTTTGGAAGCAGTTATGCAGGTAAAAACGTTTTAAAATACGAAACCATCGCAATTTTCTCAAAATAAAAAAACAGCTATTCTGGACTAAACTGGACAGACTTCTGCACGTTTACAAACTGCACAAAGTGGCACAGCAACATTTTCCAATTCCTGTTAGTTACGGAGATAGTTGAGACGTACGGTATATTTTGGAAAGTGTTTTACGTCGAAAAACGCCAAAATTTCACTAAAACCGAGACCATTCCAATGTACTCCAAAATTAAAACAGTTATTCCGGACTAAACTGTAGAGTTTGTGCGCGTGTACAAACTGCACAAAGTGGCCCAGTATCGTTTTCCAGTTCTTATTAGTTCCGAAGAAAATTGAGACTATATCTTTTGGAAGCAGTTTTCATCCGAAAACGCGAAAATCTCACTGAAAATGACACAATCACAAAATTCTCCGAAACAAATCAGCAATTCCAGAAAAAACAGTACAGTTTTGTGAACTTTTACAAACCACAAGAATTGCCACAGTATCGTTTTCTAATTAATATTTATTATGGAGATGACTGAGCCTATATCTTTCGGAAGCAGGTTTGCTGCCCAAAACGCAAAAAATATGAGAATAAAAAAAATATAATAAAAAAATACGAATATCCTAAATGCAAAAAAAAAAAAAAAAAAAAAAGAGGATATCGCAATTTTCTGAAAAACTAAAACAGGTATTTCGGACTGAACTGGACAGACTTGTGCACGTTTACAAACCACACAATATGGCACAGCAACATTTTCCAATTCCTATTAGTAATGGAGAAAGTTGGAAGATGTTTTACGGCGAAAAAGGCCAATATTTCGCTAAATACGAGACCATTCCAGTTTTGAAGAAATCTAATACAAGTACTGCGGATTTAACAAGACCGTCTTATGCACGTTTACAAACTACACAAAGTGGTCCAGTGTCGTATAACTTTTCATATTTTTTGTGGAGATATTTGACACTACAGAATTTTGTTAAAAGCGGAACCATCGCCATTTTCTCCAAAACTAAAACAGGTATTCCGGTTATAATAAGAATCCTAGACAGTCTTGTGCACGTTTACAAACTGCACGAGGCAGCCTAGTATAATTTTCCTATTTCATTTACTTACGGAGATAATTGTGACGGTATGTTCTGGAAGGCCTTTCGCAGATCAAAACGCGAACATCTTGCTAAAAGCGAGTCCAACCCAATTTTCTCCAAAACTAAAATAGGTATTCCGTATATAACTGGACAGTCTCGTACACTACAGGTTTACAAGTTGAACAAAGCGGCCCAGTATCGTTTTCCTATTCCTACTAGGTACGGTGGTAATGGAGACGGCATGTTCCGGAAGTCGTTTTGCAGCTCAAAAAGCAAACATGTTGCTAAAAACGAGATGATCCAAATTTTCTGCTAAACTAAAACTGGTATTTCTGTTTAACCAAACAGCCTTGTGCACGTTTACAAACTACACAAAGTTGCCCAGTATCGTTTTCTTATTTATATTAGTTCCGAAGTTAATTGAGACTATACTATACTGTGCAAATTAATTGGGACAAAGTAAAAAATCACTCTTTTTTCCAAAACTATGCCTTTATATCATTCTATGCCTTGATATACACTGATAAATACCTGTATTAGTATGAAGTATGTCCTCCTTTAGCAGAATTTACCTGTTGAATTCGTTTTGGCATTGACTCCACTAATTGAGTGCACATATTTTTGACTTCATAATCGTGGAACCACACTTTTACAGTATTCGTTATCATGCGTTCTTTGGTTGTACAGTCCATTTTACCTAAACGTCTCTTCAAAATATTCCACAAGTTTTCTATGGGATTTAAGTCTGGGGAATTTCCAGGCAAATCAAGCAAATGAATTTGATTTTTCATCATAAAATTCTTGACCAGTTTCGAATTGTGACATGGGGCCAAGTCATGTTGAAATGTCACGTCAAAAGTTTGCTACAATGGAACAATCCTACGTTGTAATATTTCTACGTACGTGGCTGAATTCATCATACCTTGAACAGGAACTAAGCTTCCATTGCCATTTCATGGGAAAAAACTCCAAAACATCTGTTTCAGAGGGTGTTTTACAGTTTGTTTTACATGCTCAGGTCTTAAGGGTTCACAGTTGCTTCATCTAACGACATTTGCTTGGTAACCCTGCACAAATAAATGAGTTTCGTAACTGAAAATTACCTTTTTCCAGTCGGCAGCAGACCATGATTTAGATTTTTGGCCCATGCTAAACGTTGTATCTTCATTTTCGCATTCAAGTATTATTTTTTCGTTGGTCTTCTTGCCTTCCGGCCAACTTCCAGAAGCCTACGGCGTACAGTTGAATCACTAACATCACAACCACTTTTTATATTTTTTTTATTTTTTGGTTTCATTTTACTATTTCTGACTAGATATTTATCGGTTCGTGGAGTTGTTTTTTGTTTTCCTCCATATTTACCTCTCCGTATCCAAAAAGGATACGATGATCCAGATTCATTGTATCGCGTAAGCAGTCTTGTTACACTTGATTTGCCTACACCAACTACAGAAATGAGATCTCTCACTGTCTTAGAAGTGTGATCCTTCAGAGCAATTATTTTTGCACGCTTCCTTGGGAAATATCCATTTTTCAATACACGAAAGCAACACGTACTCACAGAGCAAAAACTTACATCCACCTGTCACACACGAAAGCTCACAACTGAAGCTGATGTGCCTATTTCCTGTTTAAAAGGGGTCAAACCACATTCTTACTATCAAGTTCTAACAGTCACACCACCTCACAGCTGATAAAACTGGTTTACGTAGGTTTCCGACATCGACTGGCGATCACATTACAATTCTGAGAATAAAATAGCTTGTCCCAATTAATTTGCACGGTATAGTATGGTTTTGAAGTCATTTCGAAGATCAAAACGCTAAAATTATGCCAAAGCGACACTATCGCCATTAACTCCAAAACTAAAACAGGTATCCCGGATACAACTACACAGTCTTGTTCACGTTTATAAACTACACAAAGTGGTGCAGTATTGTTTTCCTATTCCTATTAGTTTTGGAGATAATTGAGACGGTATGTTTTTGAAGTCTTTTCGAAGGTGAAAAACGCGAAATTTTGCTAAAAAGACACCATCGCTATTAACCCCAAAATTAAAACAGGTATTCCGGATTTAACTGCACAGCCTTGTTCGTTCCAGTTTATAAACTGCACACGTGTCGTCCTCTGCTCCGTATTCGTGTGCCCTTGTGTGAGTTTTCGGGGATTATACGCCCTACAAGACCTTGGGCCTATCGAGACCTTGGGCCTATCGTGACCTTGGGCCTATCGTTTACGTGAATTTCTCACCTTTCGTTTGATGTATCTCACAAGTTGGTGAGTGTTAAATTGTGTATATATTCGCTGTTTTTCTTCCAGACCAGCTGGTCGGCTATCTTGCTTTCCTTTGCCATTGCAAATGGCGTCTTCGTATGGCGTCTTCGTTTGAATTGGATAAAGTATCTGTCCAATCAAGACTCCTCCTCCAGCCATACCTTGCTGTGACGATGCTCCTGTGTCCTGCACAAACGCCCTTTTTCTTCCCCGGAGGTTGCTGCCCTATCGCTGCCTTCCCAGTCGGCTTACAGCTCTTTGGTATCTACGTCCCCGGATCCTGCTAGTGATGTTGCTCACAGCGTTGCTTCGTTGCCTTCTTCGTGTGTTACATCAGCCTCTGCACTTCCATTTGGTTCTTCTGGTATACCAAGTCCTACAAGTGCTTCTCATTTAAGTTCTGCAAATTTTCTTCTACTGCTGGCTCATCCTCTCTCACGGTAGGTCCTCTTGATTCCTATCTTACCTGTACTGCTGATGGCCTCCTGCTTGATGTTCCTCCAGACTGCCCTGCCGGTCGATATTACCTTTCTGCTCTCGATTTAGGGGTGCGGTTGAAGCGCTTCCCGATACCCCTCTTAAGCGTTGTTGCACTGCCTTGAAGTCCCTGTTACCCGGCAAAGCCATTACTCATATGGCCCGGCAGAATAGATCTGCAATTGGGTACTTAGCCTCTGCTGCTTTGGCTTCATTAGTGCTCTCCCGAATCATTACCCTCGGTACCCGACATTTATTCCCTGTGCCTATTTCCCTTTGCCCTGTCTCAGTAGCTATCTATCATGTCCCTCCCAAAAAGTCCGATGAGATGCTTTGGGCGGGGCTTGATCGTTGTGGACAAGTGGTTAGCCTCTTTGTAACATTCTCTGCAGCACCGCGAGATCCTGATTATCGCGACATTGCCGGCCTACGCCGTCAAGTCCAGATGTTGTTTTCTTCCGATGCACAGCTTCTTGCCCTTCCTTCTGTTCAACAGATTCGCTGCGGCCATCATCAATGTCGCGTTGAAGTCCTGCCTCTACTTTGCTGTACGTCGTGCTCCGGTTCTGGACACTTGTCTTCCCAGTTTACGCGTGCTCCAACTTCTGCTTCCTCTCTTGGTATGACGTGTGCATTCACTGCTCGGTCGTCGTCTCCCTTCCCCTCCCAAGAAGTCGTCTACAGACTTTCGTCAACGGCGGTCATCCCCAGCCTTTCGTCGTTAGAAATCGTCTACAGCCTTTCGTCAACAAGTGTTACCTACTGCCTCTCGCCATCAGACGTCTTCTGTTACGTCTTCACCACCGAAGTCTCGGCTGGCTTCTGGTCAACAGGACCTCCGTTTTTTTGCCTGATATTATTGATCCCTCGCATTCTCATGAGGCGGCTCCGTCCCCTCTTCCTCAACGGTCTCCGGATGGTGTTTTTCTGCTTCCTCTGCCTGTTTCACGGGTCTTGCCGGAAATGTCTGGAAGCATATGCCGGCCTCCTGCTGACGCCTCCGCTGTCCGTGACTCTCCTTCCCTGACACGGGATGTGCCACCGACTCCGTCGGTTTCTCTGTCGCAAGCCTCTGGCTCAGATCTTTCAGACTCTGCCTCTTGAGATGTTTCTCTCACTACAGCTGTTGCTGCTGATCGAAAGCGGTCGTCTAGCACTCTCGCTTCTTCTGTGAGGATACCTCGCCACTTTGATCCTTTATCTTCTAGCACGACCGCGTGTTCTCGCTCTCCGAGCCCTCAAAAAGATATTCTTGTTGCTCCTGTTAGTTCCCACACACATTACTACTTCTACAAAAACGACGCTCCTTTGTCGCTTAATGAGATCACTTCTCTTCTAGCAACGGAGTCTATACCCCTACTGCCGCTTCGTATGAAAGCGATGCAATTTTTGCTTTTACTTCACTTCACGTTATGACACACGACGTGTCGCTGGACTGGTTCATCCCTTCATGAATGATTTGCTGGTAAAGGAGCTTCGTCGTCTTCGTACTGTGCTCTCGCAGAAGGCTCGGCACTGCCCACCGATTAAAATATGGCTGCCTGTTTTCCGTTATCTGTGTCGTCACCTGATCAATGCAGTTATAACGAAGTAAATTTCTCCGTCATTTCTGGTCTACGCCGGGAATCGAACCCGAGTCCGCTTATTTCGGAACAAGTCGCTCTACCAACTGAGCTATGCAGACATTCATTCTGACTGCTATCTGCCTTTATGTCGTGTACGTCCTGCTGGTAGGCACGTCACATCTCCCCCGAAAGAGGGCCGGGGGCATGGCCCACGGATCAGCCGTGACCATGAATTGTCTCAGGCAGCCATCTGCTGTAGAACGTGCACTTGAGAACTCCCAGTCAATCTGGTGTGTGGAATGCAACGTCACACATTTATTTTTCGAAGCGCTGGAGAAGGGATTATCTGATTTTTCCTATCTCGCGGTGTGGAAATAACATCACACCATTGCGAGATTTTGAACGGTCGGGTCATCCGGATAATTCGGGCGCCATTATAACAAAGTAAATTTCTCCGTCATTTCTGGTCTACGCCGGGAATCGAACTCGAGTCCACTTATTCCGGAACAAGTCGCTCTACCAACTGAAGTACGCAGACGTTCATTCTGACTGCTATCTGCCTTTATGTCGTGTGCGTCCTGCTGGCAGGCACGTCACACCTGTTTGCGTGCTCCTTCAACTACAGGGTGCGCTATGTCTCTTGCCGAAGATTCCGAGTTCTTCTCAGACGCTACTGAGAGTGCTGAAGACTTAGACTTTCACATCTCCGAATACATTGTTCTGCTTCCGTGTTTCACCTGTGTGTGTTGACTATGAGAAGTATCTTGCTCCATGTACACTGGTCGTTGTATCTGAGTGCACTCCTGTTTTTTGTTTTTGCTTCGTCTGTCACATTGTGTTGGATCTGGTTTTTAGTGCTCACAGACGTGCACATCCTTGTTCTTTCCTCCTTATGATACTTTGTCTGCTGCACGTGCTTCCTACTTCTGCAACGAGTACTGTTTACCTTTGCTAGTGGATGCATCCTCACTGTAATGAACGCTTCTCTTCTTGCTCATCCTTGCAATTTTGGTGTCAGCAAGCTCATCTTTCCTCAGTGCATTGATATGGATTGTGACATTTGGTTTACTTCCCGGTGGATTATATCTGGAATTTTTGACTATTTCATGACATCTTTACTATCCGTTGGTTCTGTGTGCACTATTGTTTTAGTTTTTGCTTTGTATGTTATATTTTGTATATGGATTTTTTGTGATCACCGACGCGTTTACCTTTGTTCTTTTCGTACTGTGTTCCCCAACATCGTTGCATGTGTTTCCTACTTTGCTCCGTGTACTGTTTTCTACCGCCAGTGAACGATTCTTTGTTGTTATGCATACTTCTCTTCCTGCTTATCCTTGAGACTTAGTTGTTATGTTAGCATGCTTATCTTTCCACAGTGCATTGAAAGGAACTGTGAACCTTTCCTATTGTAATGCTTGTGATTTTTCTGTATGGGCCTAGTTTACTCTCGGCGTTCTCGTTGTACTATGTTATTTACATTTGCATTTTGTATTTGCCTTTGTCTTGTATCTCTGTGTTCATCATTACTGTTTTTGTTTGTACATGCCTTACCTTTGTTATTTTCTGTCATGACACTGCGTTTGCTTGTAAGTATCGTGTTATTGTCATCTTTCTGTCTGGTATTTCCATGCTTTGCTTTCTCTTTTGTATGTTTACTGTTTTATAGTTTCCATAATGATTGCTTGAAGGTCTTCTTGAATAAAGAAATTTCAACTCCAGAGATCATTGAGACTATACGGTTTTGAAGTCATTATGAATCGGTCAAAAACGCTAAAATTACGCCAAAAAGACACAATCGTCATTAACTACAAACTTAAAACAGGTATTCCGGATCTAACTACACAATAGTCTTGTTTGCGTTTATAAACTACCCTAAGTGGTGCAGTATCGATTTCCAATTCCTATGATTTCCGGAGATAATTGAGACTATATGGATAATTGTAGACTGTTCGAAACGGTCAAAAACGCTGAAATTATAACAAAAAGACACTATCGCCATTAACTCAAAAACTAACCCAGGTATTCTGGATTTAACTACATAGTCTTGTTCACTTTTATAAACTACATAAAGTGCTGCAGTATCGTTTTCCTATTCCTATTAGTTTCGGAGATAATTGAGACGGTATAATTTTGAAGTCTTTTCGCAAGGTCAAAAACGCAAAAATGTTGCCAAAAAGGCACCATCGACAATAACTCCAAAACTAAAACTGATATGCTGGATTTAACTACATAGTCTTGTTCATGTTTATAAACTACCCTAAGTGGCACAGTATCGTTTTACTATTGTTATTAGTTCCGCAGATAACTGAGACTATATGGATTTTGAAGCAATTTTGAAGTTCAAAAACGCTAAAATTACGCCAGAAAGACACCATCGACAATAACACAAAAACTAAAACAGGTATTCCGGATTTAACTACATAGTCTTGTTTGCCTTTATAAATTACCCTACGGGTATGCAGTATGGTTTTCCTATTCCTATTAGTTTCGGAGATAATTTGAGACTATAGGATTTTGTAGCCATTTGGCACGGTGAAAAACGCTAAAATTGGGATAAATCGACACCATCGACAATAACTCCAAAACTAAAACAGCTGTTCCGTATTTAACTACATAGTCTTGTTTGCGTTTATAAACTACCCAAAGTGGTGCAGTACGGTTTTCCTATTCTTATTAGTTTCGGAGATAATTAAGACTATATCGTTTTGAAGTAATTTCGCACGGTCAAAAACGCTGAAAATTTGCCGAAAAGACACCATCGACAATAACTCCAAAACTAAAACAGCTATTCCGGATTTAACTACATAGTCTTGTTTGCGTTTATAAACTACCCTAAGTGATGCAGTATGGTTTTCCTATTCGTATTAGTTTCGGAGATAATTGAGACTATATGGTTTTGAAGTCATTTCGCACGGTCAAAAACGCTGAAAATTTGCCAAAAAGACACCATCGACAATAACTCCAAAACTAAAACAGCTATTCCGGATTTAACTGCATAGTCTTGTTTGCGTTTATAAACTACCCTAAGTGGTGCAGTATGGTTTTTCTATTGCTATTAGTTTCGGAGATAATTGAGACTATATCATTTTGAAGACATTTCGCACGGTGAAAAACGCTAAAAATTTGCCAAAAAGACACCATCGACAATAACTCCAAAACTAAAACAGCTATTCCGGATTTAACTACATAGTCTTGTTTGCATTTATAAACTACCCGAATGGGTGCAGTACGGTTTTGATATTGCTATTAGTTTCGGAGATTATTGAGACTATATTATTTTGAAGTCCTTTCGCACGGTAAAAAACGCTAAAAATTTGCCAAAAAATGACACCATCGACAATAACTCCAAAACTAAAACAGCTATTCCGGATTTAACTACATAGTCTTGTTTGCGTTTATAAACTACTCTAAGTGATGCAGTACGGTTTTTCTATTGCTATTAGTTTCGGAGATAATTGAGACTATAGGATTTTGTAGCCATTTGGCACGGTTAAAAACGCTAAAAATTTGCCAAAATGACACCATCGACAATAACTCCAAAACTAAAACAGCTATTCCGGATTTAACTACATAGTCTTGTTTGCGTTTATAAACTACCATAAGTGATGCAGTACGGTTTTCCTATTGCTATTAGTTTCGGAGATATTTGAGACTATATCGTTTTGAAGTCATTTCGCACGGTCAAAAACGCTGAAAATTTGCCAAAAAGACACCATCGACAATAACTCCAAAACTAAAACAGCTATTCCGGATTTAACTGCATAGTCTTGTTTGCGTTTATAAACTACCCTAAGTGATGCAGTATGGTTTTTCTATTCATATTAGTTTCGGAGATAATTGAGACTATAAGATTTTGTAGCCATTTGGCACGGTGAAAAACGCTAAAAATTTGCCAAAATGACACCATCGACAATAACTCCAAAACTAAAACAGCTATTCCGGATTTAACTGCATAGTCTTGTTTGCGTTTATAAACTACCCTAAGTGGTGCAGTACGGTTTTCCTATTGCTATTAGTTTTGGAGATATTTGAGACTATATCGTTTTGAAGTCATTTCGCACGGTCAAAAACGCTAAAAATTTGCCAAAATGACACCATCGACAATAACTCCAAAACTAAAACAGCTATTCCGGATTTAACTACATAGTCTTGTTTGCGTTTATAAACTACCCTAAGTGATGCAGTATGGTTTTTCTATTCGTATTAGTTTCGGAGATAATTGAGACTATAGGATTTTGTAGCCATTTGGCACGGTGAAAAACGCTAAAAATTTGCCAACATGACACCATCGACAATAACTCCAAAACTAAAACAGCTATTCCGGATTTAACTACATAGTCTTGTTTGCGTTTATAAACTACCCTAAGTGATGCAGTACGGTTTTTCTATTGCTATTAGTTTCGGAGATAATTGAGACTATATCGTTTTGTAGCCATTTGGCACGGTGAAAAACGCTGAAAATTTGCCAAAAAGACACCATCGACAATAACTCCAAAACTAAAACAGCTATTCCGGATTTAACTGCATAGTCTTGTTTGCGTTTATAAACTACCCTAAGTGGTGCAGTACGGTTTTCCTATTGCTATTAGTTTTGGAGATATTTGAGACTATATCGTTTTGAAGTCATTTCGCACGGTCAAAAACGCTAAAAATTTGCCAAAATGACACCATCGACAATAACTCCAAAACTAAAACAGCTATTCCGGATTTAACTACATAGTCTTGTTTGCGTTTATAAACTACCCTAAGTGATGCAGTATGGTTTTTCTATTCGTATTAGTTTCGGAGATAATTGAGACTATAGGATTTTGTAGCCATTTGGCACGGTGAAAAACGCTAAAAATTTGCCAAAATGACACCATCGACAATAACTCCAAAACTAAAACAGCTATTCCGGATTTAACTACATAGTCTTGTTTGCGTTTATAAACTACCCTAAGTGGTGCAGTATGGTTTTCCTATTGCTATTAGTTTTGGAGATATTTGAGACTATATCGTTTTGAAGTCATTTCGCACGGTCAAAAACGCTGAAAATTTGCCAAAAAGACACCATCGACAATAACTCCAAAACTAAAACAGCTATTCCGGATTTAACTGCATAGTCTTGTTTGCGTTTATAAACTACCCTAAGTGGTGCAGTATGGTTTTCCTATTGCTATTAGTTTCGGAGATAATTGAGACTATATCGTTTTGAAGCCATTTCGCACGGTGAAAAACGCTAAAAATTTGCCAAAATGACACCATCGACAATAACTCCAAAACTAAAACAGCTATTCCGGATTTAACTACATAGTCTTGTTTGCGTTTATAAACTACCCTAAGTGATGCAGTATGGTTTTTCTATTCGTATTAGTTTCGGAGATAATTTGAGACTATAGGATTTTGTAGCCATTTGGCACGGTGAAAAACGCTAAAAATTTGCCAAAATGACACCATCGACAATAACTCCAAAACTAAAACAGCTATTCCGGATTTAACTACATAGTCTTGTTTGCGTTTATAAACTACCCTAAGTGGTGCAGTATGGTTTTCCTATTGCTATTAGTTTCGGAGATATTTGAGACTATATCGTTTTGAAGTCATTTCGCACGGTCAAAAACGCTAAAAATTTGCCAAAATGACACCATCGACAATAACTCCAAAACTAAAACAGCTATTCCGGATTTAACTTCATAGTCTTGTTTGCGTTTATAAACTACCCTAAGTGATGCAGTATGGTTTTTCTATTCGTATTAGTTTCGGAGATAATTGAGACTATAGGATTTTGTAGCCATTTGGCACGGTGAAAAACGCTAAAAATTTGCCAAAATGACACCATCGACAATAACTCCAAAACTAAAACAGCTATTCCGGATTTAACTACATAGTCTTGTTTGCGTTTATAAACTACCCTAAGTGGTGCAGTACGGTTTTTCTATTGCTATTAGTTTCGGAGATAATTGAGACTATAGGATTTTGAAGCCATTTCGCACGGTCAAAAACGCTAAAAATTTGCCAAAATGACACCATCGACAATAACTCCAAAACTAAAACAGCTATTCCGGATTTAACTACATAGTCTTGTTTGCGTTTATAAACTACCCTAAGTGATGCAGTATGGTTTTTCTATTGCTATTAGTTTCGGAGATATTTGAGACTATATCGTTTTGAAGCCATTTCGCACGGTGAAAAACGCTAAAAATTTGCCAAAAAGACACCATCGACAATAACTCCAAAACTAAAACAGCTATTCCGGATTTAACTGCATAGTCTTGTTTGCGTTTATAAACTACCCTAAGTGATGCAGTATGGTTTTTCTATTCGCTATTAGTTTCGGAGATAATTGAGACTATAGGATTTTGTAGCCATTTGGCACGGTGAAAAACGCTAAAAATTTGCCAAAATGACACCATCGACAATAACTCCAAAACTAAAACAGCTATTCCGGATTTAACTGCATAGTCTTGTTTGCGTTTATAAACTACCCTAAGTGGTGCAGTACGGTTTTTCTATTGCTATTAGTTTCGGAGATATTTGAGACTATATCGTTTTGAAGTCATTTCGCACGGTCAAAAACGCTGAAAATTTGCCAAAAAGACACCATCGACAATAACTCCAAAACTAAAACAGCTATTCCGGATTTAACTGCATAGTCTTGTTTGCGTTTATAAACTACCCTAAGTGATGCAGTATGGTTTTCCTATTGCTATTAGTTTCGGAGATATTTGAGACTATATCGTTTTGAAGCCATTTCGCACGGTCAAAAACGCTAAAAATTTGCCAAAATGACACCATCGACAATAACTCCAAAACTAAAACAGCTATTCCGGATTTAACTACATAGTCTTGTTTGCGTTTATAAACTACCCTAAGTGATGCAGTATGGTTTTTCTATTCGTATTAGTTTCGGAGATAATTGAGACTATAGGATTTTGTAGCCATTTGGCACGGTGAAAAACGCTAAAAATTTGCCAAAATGACACCATCGACAATAACTCCAAAACTAAAACAGCTATTCCGGATTTAACTACATAGTCTTGTTTGCGTTTATAAACTACCCTAAGTGATGCAGTATGGTTTTCCTATTGCTATTAGTTTCGGAGATATTTGAGACTATATCGTTTTGAAGTCATTTCGCACGGTCAAAAACGCTGAAAATTTGCCAAAAAGACACCATCGACAATAACTCCAAAACTAAAACAGCTATTCCGGATTTAACTGCATAGTCTTGTTTGCGTTTATAAACTACCCTAAGTGATGCAGTATGGTTTTTCTATTCGTATTAGTTTCGGAGATAATTGAGACTATAGGATTTTGTAGCCATTTGGCACGGTGAAAAACGCTAAAAATTTGCCAAAATGACACCATCGACAATAACTCCAAAACTAAAACAGCTATTCCGGATTTAACTACATAGTCTTGTTTGCGTTTATAAACTACCCTAAGTGGTGCAGTACGGTTTTCCTATTGCTATTAGTTTCGGAGATATTTGAGACTATATCGTTTTGAAGTCATTTCGCACGGTCAAAAACGCTGAAAATTTGCCAAAAAGACACCATCGACAATAACTCCAAAACTAAAACAGCTATTCCGGATTTAACTGCATAGTCTTGTTTGCGTTTATAAACTACCCTAAGTGATGCAGTATGGTTTTTCTATTCGTATTAGTTTCGGAGATATTTGAGACTATAGGATTTTGTAGCCATTTGGCACGGTGAAAAACGCTAAAAATTTGCCAAAATGACACCATCGACAATAACTCCAAAACTAAAACAGCTATTCCGGATTTAACTGCATAGTCTTGTTTGCGTTTATAAACTACCCTAAGTGGTGCAGTACGGTTTTCCTATTGCTATTAGTTTCGGAGATATGAGACTATATCGTTTTGAAGTCATTTCGCACGGTCAAAAACGCTGAAAATTTGCCAAAAAGACACCATCGACAATAACTCCAAAACTAAAACAGCTATTCCGGATTTAACTGCATAGTCTTGTTTGCGTTTATAAACTACCCTAAGTGATGCAGTATGGTTTTTCTATTCGTATTAGTTTCGGAGATAATTGAGACTATAGGATTTTGTAGCCATTTGGCACGGTGAAAAACGCTAAAAATTTGCCAAAATGACACCATCGACAATAACTCCAAAACTAAAACAGCTATTCCGGATTTAACTGCATAGTCTTGTTTGCGTTTATAAACTACCCTAAGTGATGCAGTATGGTTTTTCTATTGCTATTAGTTTCGGAGATATTTGAGACTATAGGATTTTGTAGCCATTTCGCACGGTCAAAAACGCTAAAAATTTGCCAAAAAGACACCATCGACAATAACTCCAAAACTAAAACAGCTATTCCGGATTTAACTGCATAGTCTTGTTTGCGTTTATAAACTACCCTAAGTGATGCAGTACGGTTTTTCTATTGCTATTAGTTTCGGAGATATTTGAGACTATATCGTTTTGAAGTCATTTCGCACGGTCAAAAACGCTAAAAATTTGCCAAAAAGACACCATCGACAATAACTCCAAAACTAAAACAGCTATTCCGGATTTAACTGCATAGTCTTGTTTGCGTTTATAAACTACCCTAAGTGATGCAGTATGGTTTTTCTATTCGTATTAGTTTCGGAGATATTTGAGACTATAGGATTTTGTAGCCATTTGGCACGGTGAAAAACGCTAAAAATTTGCCAAAAAGACACCATCGACAATAACTCCAAAACTAAAACAGCTATTCCGGATTTAACTGCATAGTCTTGTTTGCGTTTATAAACTACCCTAAGTGATGCAGTATGGTTTTTCTATTGCTATTAGTTTCGGAGATATTTGAGACTATATCGTTTTGAAGTCATTTCGCACGGTCAAAAACGCTAAAAATTTGCCAAAATGACACCATCGACAATAACTCCAAAACTAAAACAGCTATTCCGGATTTAACTGCATAGTCTTGTTTGCGTTTATAAACTACCCTAAGTGATGCAGTACGGTTTTCCTATTGCTATTAGTTTCGGAGATATTTGAGACTATATCGTTTTGTAGTCATTTCGCACGGTCAAAAACGCTAAAAATTTGCCAAAAAGACACCATCGACAATAACTCCAAAACTAAAACAGCTATTCCGGATTTAACTACATAGTCTTGTTTGCGTTTATAAACTACCCTAAGTGATGCAGTATGGTTTTTCTATTGCTATTAGTTTCGGAGATATTTGAGACTATATCGTTTTGTAGCCATTTCGCACGGTGAAAAACGCTGAAAATTTGCCAAAAAGACACCATCGACAATAACTCCAAAACTAAAACAGCTATTCCGGATTTAACTGCATAGTCTTGTTTGCGTTTATAAACTACCCTAAGTGATGCAGTATGGTTTTTCTATTCGTATTAGTTTCGGAGATATTTGAGACTATAGGATTTTGTAGTCCATTTGGCACGGTGAAAAACGCTAAAAATTTGCCAAAAAGACACCATCGACAATAACTCCAAAACTAAAACAGCTATTCCGGATTTAACTGCATAGTCTTGTTTGCGTTTATAAACTACCCTAAGTGATGCAGTATGGTTTTTCTATTCGTATTAGTTTCGGAGATAATTGAGACTATAGGATTTTGTAGCCATTTGGCACGGTGAAAAACGCTAAAAATTTGCCAAAATGACACCATCGACAATAACTCCAAAACTAAAACAGCTATTCCGGATTTAACTACATAGTCTTGTTTGCGTTTATAAACTACCCTAAGTGGTGCAGTACGGTTTTCCTATTGCTATTAGTTTCGGAGATATTTGAGACTATATCGTTTTGAAGCCATTTCGCACGGTCAAAAACGCTGAAAATTTGCCAAAAAGACACCATCGACAATAACTCCAAAACTAAAACAGCTATTCCGGATTTAACTGCATAGTCTTGTTTGCGTTTATAAACTACCCTAAGTGGTGCAGTACGGTTTTTCTATTGCTATTAGTTTCGGAGATAATTGAGACTATATCGTTTTGAAGTCATTTCGCACGGTCAAAAACGCTAAAAATTTGCCAAAAAGACACCATCGACAATAACTCCAAAACTAAAACAGCTATTCCGGATTTAACTGCATAGTCTTGTTTGCGTTTATAAACTACCCTAAGTGATGCAGTATGGTTTTTCTATTCGTATTAGTTTCGGAGATAATTGAGACTATAGGATTTTGTAGCCATTTGGCACGGTGAAAAACGCTAAAAATTTGCCAAAAAGACACCATCGACAATAACTCCAAAACTAAAACAGCTATTCCGGATTTAACTACATAGTCTTGTTTGCGTTTATAAACTACCCTAAGTGATGCAGTATGGTTTTTCTATTCCTATTAGTTTCGGAGATAATTGAGACTATAGGATTTTGTAGCCATTTGGCACGGTGAAAAACGCTAAAAATTTGCCAAAATGACACCATCGACAATAACTCCAAAACTAAAACAGCTATTCCGGATTTAACTACATAGTCTTGTTTGCGTTTATAAACTACCCTAAGTGATGCAGTATGGTTTTTCTATTGCTATTAGTTTCGGAGATATTTGAGACTATATCGTTTTGTAGCCATTTGGCACGGTCAAAAACGCTAAAAATTTGCCAAAATGACACCATCGACAATAACTCCAAAACTAAAACAGCTATTCCGGATTTAACTGCATAGTCTTGTTTGCGTTTATAAACTACCCTAAGTGATGCAGTATGGTTTTCCTATTGCTATTAGTTTCGGAGATAATTGAGACTATATCGTTTTGAAGTCATTTCGCACGGTCAAAAACGCTAAAAATTTGCCAAAAAGACACCATCGACAATAACTCCAAAACTAAAACAGCTATTCCGGATTTAACTACATAGTCTTGTTTGCGTTTATAAACTACCCTAAGTGATGCAGTATGGTTTTTCTATTGCTATTAGTTTCGGAGATATTTGAGACTATATCGTTTTGTAGCCATTTGGCACGGTGAAAAACGCTAAAAATTTGCCAAAAAGACACCATCGACAATAACTCCAAAACTAAAACAGCTATTCCGGATTTAACTGCATAGTCTTGTTTGCGTTTATAAACTACCCTAAGTGATGCAGTATGGTTTTTCTATTCGTATTAGTTTCGGAGATAATTGAGACTATAGGATTTTGTAGCCATTTGGCACGGTGAAAAACGCTAAAAATTTGCCAAAATGACACCATCGACAATAACTCCAAAACTAAAACAGCTATTCCGGATTTAACTGCATAGTCTTGTTTGCGTTTATAAACTACCCTAAGTGATGCAGTATGGTTTTTCTATTGCTATTAGTTTCGGAGATAATTGAGACTATAGGATTTTGTAGCCATTTGGCACGGTGAAAAACGCTAAAAATTTGCCAAAATGACACCATCGACAATAACTCCAAAACTAAAACAGCTATTCCGGATTTAACTGCATAGTCTTGTTTGCGTTTATAAACTACCCTAAGTGATGCAGTATGGTTTTTCTATTGCTATTAGTTTCGGAGATAATTGAGACTATAGGATTTTGTAGCCATTTGGCACGGTCAAAAACGCTAAAAATTTGCCAAAAAGACACCATCGACAATAACTCCAAAACTAAAACAGCTATTCCGGATTTAACTACATAGTCTTGTTTGCGTTTATAAACTACCCTAAGTGATGCAGTATGGTTTTCCTATTGCTATTAGTTTCGGAGATATTTGAGACTATATCGTTTTGTAGCCATTTCGCACGGTCAAAAACGCTAAAAATTTGCCAAAAAGACACCATCGACAATAACTCCAAAACTAAAACAGCTATTCCGGATTTAACTGCATAGTCTTGTTTGCGTTTATAAACTACCCTAAGTGATGCAGTATGGTTTTTCTATTGCGTATTAGTTTCGGAGATAATTGAGACTATAGGATTTTGTAGCCATTTGGCACGGTGAAAAACGCTAAAAATTTGCCAAAATGACACCATCGACAATAACTCCAAAACTAAAACAGCTATTCCGGATTTAACTGCATAGTCTTGTTTGCGTTTATAAACTACCCTAAGTGATGCAGTATGGTTTTTCTATTGCTATTAGTTTCGGAGATATTTGAGACTATAGGATTTTGTAGCCATTTGGCACGGTGAAAAACGCTAAAAATTTGCCAAAAAGACACCATCGACAATAACTCCAAAACTAAAACAGCTATTCCGGATTTAACTGCATAGTCTTGTTTGCGTTTATAAACTACCCTAAGTGGTGCAGTACGGTTTTTCTATTGCTATTAGTTTCGGAGATAATTGAGACTATATCGTTTTGAAGTCATTTCGCACGGTCAAAAACGCTAAAAATTTGCCAAAAAGACACCATCGACAATAACTCCAAAACTAAAACAGCTATTCCGGATTTAACTGCATAGTCTTGTTTGCGTTTATAAACTACCCTAAGTGATGCAGTATGGTTTTTCTATTGCTATTAGTTTCGGAGATATTTGAGACTATAGGATTTTGTAGCCATTTCGCACGGTGAAAAACGCTGAAAATTTGCCAAAAAGACACCATCGACAATAACTCCAAAACTAAAACAGCTATTCCGGATTTAACTGCATAGTCTTGTTTGCGTTTATAAACTACCCTAAGTGATGCAGTATGGTTTTTCTATTCGTATTAGTTTCGGAGATAATTGAGACTATAGGATTTTGTAGTCATTTGGCACGGTGAAAAACGCTAAAAATTTGCCAAAATGACACCATCGACAATAACTCCAAAACTAAAACAGCTATTCCGGATTTAACTGCATAGTCTTGTTTGCGTTTATAAACTACCCTAAGTGATGCAGTATGGTTTTTCTATTGCTATTAGTTTCGGAGATATTTGAGACTATATCGTTTTGAAGTCATTTCGCACGGTCAAAAACGCTAAAAATTTGCCAAAAAGACACCATCGACAATAACTCCAAAACTAAAACAGCTATTCCGGATTTAACTGCATAGTCTTGTTTGCGTTTATAAACTACCCTAAGTGATGCAGTATGGTTTTTCTATTCCTATTAGTTTCGGAGATATTTGAGACTATAGGATTTTGTAGCCATTTGGCACGGTGAAAAACGCTAAAAATTTGCCAAAATGACACCATCGACAATAACTCCAAAACTAAAACAGCTATTCCGGATTTAACTGCATAGTCTTGTTTGCGTTTATAAACTACCCTAAGTGGTGCAGTATGGTTTTCCTATTGCTATTAGTTTCGGAGATATTTGAGACTATATCGTTTTGAAGTCATTTCGCACGGTCAAAAACGCTGAAAATTTGCCAAAAAGACACCATCGACAATAACTCCAAAACTAAAACAGCTATTCCGGATTTAACTGCATAGTCTTGTTTGCGTTTATAAACTACCCTAAGTGATGCAGTATGGTTTTTCTATTCCTATTAGTTTCGGAGATATTTGAGACTATAGGATTTTGTAGCCATTTGGCACGGTGAAAAACGCTAAAAATTTGCCAAAAAGACACCATCGACAATAACTCCAAAACTAAAACAGCTATTCCGGATTTAACTGCATAGTCTTGTTTGCGTTTATAAACTACCCTAAGTGATGCAGTATGGTTTTTCTATTGCTATTAGTTTCGGAGATATTTGAGACTATATCGTTTTGTAGTCATTTCGCACGGTCAAAAACGCTGAAAATTTGCCAAAAAGACACCATCGACAATAACTCCAAAACTAAAACAGCTATTCCGGATTTAACTGCATAGTCTTGTTTGCGTTTATAAACTACCCTAAGTGATGCAGTATGGTTTTTCTATTCCTATTAGTTTCGGAGATAATTGAGACTATAGGATTTTGTAGCCATTTGGCACGGTGAAAAACGCTAAAAATTTGCCAAAAAGACACCATCGACAATAACTCCAAAACTAAAACAGCTATTCCGGATTTAACTGCATAGTCTTGTTTGCGTTTATAAACTACCCTAAGTGATGCAGTATGGTTTTTCTATTGCTATTAGTTTCGGAGATATTTGAGACTATAGGATTTTGTAGCCATTTGGCACGGTGAAAAACGCTAAAAATTTGCCAAAATGACACCATCGACAATAACTCCAAAACTAAAACAGCTATTCCGGATTTAACTGCATAGTCTTGTTTGCGTTTATAAACTACCCTAAGTGATGCAGTATGGTTTTTCTATTCGTATTAGTTTCGGAGATAATTGAGACTATAGGATTTTGTAGCCATTTGGCACGGTGAAAAACGCTAAAAATTTGCCAAAATGACACCATCGACAATAACTCCAAAACTAAAACAGCTATTCCGGATTTAACTGCATAGTCTTGTTTGCGTTTATAAACTACCCTAAGTGGTGCAGTATGGTTTTTCTATTGCTATTAGTTTCGGAGATATTTGAGACTATATCGTTTTGAAGTCATTTCGCACGGTCAAAAACGCTAAAAATTTGCCAAAAAGACACCATCGACAATAACTCCAAAACTAAAACAGCTATTCCGGATTTAACTGCATAGTCTTGTTTGCGTTTATAAACTACCCTAAGTGATGCAGTATGGTTTTTCTATTCCTATTAGTTTCGGAGATATTTGAGACTATAGGATTTTGTAGCCATTTGGCACGGTGAAAAACGCTAAAAATTTGCCAAAATGACACCATCGACAATAACTCCAAAACTAAAACAGCTATTCCGGATTTAACTGCATAGTCTTGTTTGCGTTTATAAACTACCCTAAGTGGTGCAGTATGGTTTTTCTATTGCTATTAGTTTCGGAGATAATTGAGACTATATCGTTTTGAAGTCATTTGGCACGGTCAAAAACGCTGAAAATTTGCCAAAAAGACACCATCGACAATAACTCCAAAACTAAAACAGCTATTCCGGATTTAACTGCATAGTCTTGTTTGCGTTTATAAACTACCCTAAGTGATGCAGTATGGTTTTTCTATTCGTATTAGTTTCGGAGATATTTGAGACTATAGGATTTTGTAGCCATTTGGCACGGTGAAAAACGCTAAAAATTTGCCAAAATGACACCATCGACAATAACTCCAAAACTAAAACAGCTATTCCGGATTTAACTGCATAGTCTTGTTTGCGTTTATAAACTACCCTAAGTGGTGCAGTACGGTTTTCCTATTGCTATTAGTTTCGGAGATATTTGAGACTATATCGTTTTGAAGTCATTTCGCACGGTCAAAAACGCTGAAAATTTGCCAAAAAGACACCATCGACAATAACTCCAAAACTAAAACAGCTATTCCGGATTTAACTGCATAGTCTTGTTTGCGTTTATAAACTACCCTAAGTGATGCAGTATGGTTTTTCTATTCGTATTAGTTTCGGAGATATTTGAGACTATAGGATTTTGTAGCCATTTGGCACGGTGAAAAACGCTAAAAATTTGCCAAAAAGACACCATCGACAATAACTCCAAAACTAAAACAGCTATTCCGGATTTAACTGCATAGTCTTGTTTGCGTTTATAAACTACCCTAAGTGATGCAGTATGGTTTTTCTATTCTATTAGTTTCGGAGATAATTGAGACTATAGGATTTTGTAGCCATTTGGCACGGTGAAAAACGCTAAAAATTTGCCAAAATGACACCATCGACAATAACTCCAAAACTAAAACAGCTATTCCGGATTTAACTGCATAGTCTTGTTTGCGTTTATAAACTACCCTAAGTGGTGCAGTATGGTTTTTCTATTGCTATTAGTTTCGGAGATATTTGAGACTATATCGTTTTGAAGTCATTTCGCACGGTCAAAAACGCTAAAAATTTGCCAAAAAGACACCATCGACAATAACTCCAAAACTAAAACAGCGATTCCGGATTTAACTGCATAGTCTTGTTTGCGTTTATAAACTACCCTAAGTGATGCAGTATGGTTTTTCTATTCCTATTAGTTTCGGAGATATTTGAGACTATAGGATTTTGTAGCCATTTGGCACGGTGAAAAACGCTAAAAATTTGCCAAAATGACACCATCGACAATAACTCCAAAACTAAAACAGCTATTCCGGATTTAACTGCATAGTCTTGTTTGCGTTTATAAACTACCCTAAGTGATGCAGTATGGTTTTTCTATTGCTATTAGTTTCGGAGATATTTGAGACTATATCGTTTTGTAGTCATTTGGCACGGTCAAAAACGCTGAAAATTTGCCAAAAAGACACCATCGACAATAACTCCAAAACTAAAACAGCTATTCCGGATTTAACTGCATAGTCTTGTTTGCGTTTATAAACTACCCTAAGTGATGCAGTATGGTTTTTCTATTCGTATTAGTTTCGGAGATAATTGAGACTATAGGATTTTGTAGCCATTTGGCACGGTGAAAAACGCTAAAAATTTGCCAAAATGACACCATCGACAATAACTCCAAAACTAAAACAGCTATTCCGGATTTAACTGCATAGTCTTGTTTGCGTTTATAAACTACCCTAAGTGATGCAGTATGGTTTTTCTATTGCTATTAGTTTCGGAGATATTTGAGACTATATCGTTTTGTAGCCATTTGGCACGGTCAAAAACGCTAAAAATTTGCCAAAAAGACACCATCGACAATAACTCCAAAACTAAAACAGCTATTCCGGATTTAACTGCATAGTCTTGTTTGCGTTTATAAACTACCCTAAGTGATGCAGTATGGTTTTTCTATTCCTATTAGTTTCGGAGATAATTGAGACTATAGGATTTTGTAGCCATTTGGCACGGTGAAAAACGCTAAAAATTTGCCAAAATGACACCATCGACAATAACTCCAAAACTAAAACAGCTATTCCGGATTTAACTGCATAGTCTTGTTTGCGTTTATAAACTACCCTAAGTGATGCAGTATGGTTTTTCTATTGCGTATTAGTTTCGGAGATAATTGAGACTATAGGATTTTGTAGCCATTTGGCACGGTGAAAAACGCTAAAAATTTGCCAAAATGACACCATCGACAATAACTCCAAAACTAAAACAGCTATTCCGGATTTAACTGCATAGTCTTGTTTGCGTTTATAAACTACCCTAAGTGATGCAGTATGGTTTTTCTATTGCTATTAGTTTCGGAGATAATTGAGACTATAGGATTTTGTAGCCATTTGGCACGGTGAAAAACGCTAAAAATTTGCCAAAAAGACACCATCGACAATAACTCCAAAACTAAAACAGCTATTCCGGATTTAACTGCATAGTCTTGTTTGCGTTTATAAACTACCCTAAGTGATGCAGTATGGTTTTTCTATTCCTATTAGTTTCGGAGATAATTGAGACTATAGGATTTTGTAGCCATTTGGCACGGTGAAAAACGCTAAAAATTTGCCAAAAAGACACCATCGACAATAACTCCAAAACTAAAACAGCTATTCCGGATTTAACTGCATAGTCTTGTTTGCGTTTATAAACTACCCTAAGTGATGCAGTATGGTTTTTCTATTCCTATTAGTTTCGGAGATATTTGAGACTATAGGATTTTGTAGCCATTTGGCACGGTGAAAAACGCTAAAAATTTGCCAAAAAGACACCATCGACAATAACTCCAAAACTAAAACAGCTATTCCGGATTTAACTGCATAGTCTTGTTTGCGTTTATAAACTACCCTAAGTGATGCAGTATGGTTTTTCTATTCCTATTAGTTTCGGAGATATTTGAGACTATAGGATTTTGTAGCCATTTGGCACGGTGAAAAACGCTAAAAATTTGCCAAAAAGACACCATCGACAATAACTCCAAAACTAAAACAGCTATTCCGGATTTAACTGCATAGTCTTGTTTGCGTTTATAAACTACCCTAAGTGATGCAGTATGGTTTTTCTATTGCGTATTAGTTTCGGAGATAATTGAGACTATAGGATTTTGTAGCCATTTGGCACGGTGAAAAACGCTAAAAATTTGCCAAAATGACACCATCGACAATAACTCCAAAACTAAAACAGCTATTCCGGATTTAACTGCATAGTCTTGTTTGCGTTTATAAACTACCCTAAGTGATGCAGTATGGTTTTTCTATTCGTATTAGTTTCGGAGATAATTGAGACTATAGGATTTTGTAGCCATTTGGCACGGTGAAAAACGCTAAAAATTTGCCAAAATGACACCATCGACAATAACTCCAAAACTAAAACAGCTATTCCGGATTTAACTGCATAGTCTTGTTTGCGTTTATAAACTACCCTAAGTGATGCAGTATGGTTTTTCTATTCGTATTAGTTTCGGAGATAATTGAGACTATAGGATTTTGTAGCCATTTGGCACGGTGAAAAACGCTAAAAATTTGCCAAAATGACACCATCGACAATAACTCCAAAACTAAAACAGCTATTCCGGATTTAACTGCATAGTCTTGTTTGCGTTTATAAACTACCCTAAGTGATGCAGTATGGTTTTTCTATTCGTATTAGTTTCGGAGATAATGCAGACTATAGGATTTTGTAGCCATTTGGCACGGTGAAAAACGCTAAAAATTTGCCAAAATGACACCATCGACAATAACTCCAAAACTAAAACAGCTATTCCGGATTTAACTGCATAGTCTTGTTTGCGTTTATAAACTACCCTAAGTGGTGCAGTATGGTTTTTCTATTGCTATTAGTTTCGGAGATAATTGAGACTATATCGTTTTGTAGTCATTTCGCACGGTCAAAAACGCTGAAAATTTGCCAAAAAGACACCATCGACAATAACTCCAAAACTAAAACAGCTATTCCGGATTTAACTGCATAGTCTTGTTTGCGTTTATAAACTACCCTAAGTGATGCAGTATGGTTTTTCTATTCGTATTAGTTTCGGAGATATTTGAGACTATAGGATTTTGTAGCCATTTGGCACGGTGAAAAACGCTAAAAATTTGCCAAAATGACACCATCGACAATAACTCCAAAACTAAAACAGCTATTCCGGATTTAACTGCATAGTCTTGTTTGCGTTTATAAACTACCCTAAGTGATGCAGTATGGTTTTTCTATTGCTATTAGTTTCGGAGATAATTGAGACTATATCGTTTTGTAGTCATTTCGCACGGTCAAAAACGCTGAAAATTTGCCAAAAAGACACCATCGACAATAACTCCAAAACTAAAACAGCTATTCCGGATTTAACTGCATAGTCTTGTTTGCGTTTATAAACTACCCTAAGTGATGCAGTATGGTTTTTCTATTCGTATTAGTTTCGGAGATATTTGAGACTATAGGATTTTGTAGCCATTTGGCACGGTGAAAAACGCTAAAAATTTGCCAAAATGACACCATCGACAATAACTCCAAAACTAAAACAGCTATTCCGGATTTAACTGCATAGTCTTGTTTGCGTTTATAAACTACCCTAAGTGATGCAGTATGGTTTTCCTATTGCTATTAGTTTCGGAGATAATTGAGACTATATCGTTTTGAAGTCATTTCGCACGGTCAAAAACGCTGAAAATTTGCCAAAAAGACACCATCGACAATAACTCCAAAACTAAAACAGCTATTCCGGATTTAACTGCATAGTCTTGTTTGCGTTTATAAACTACCCTAAGTGATGCAGTATGGTTTTTCTATTCGTATTAGTTTCGGAGATATTTGAGACTATAGGATTTTGTAGCCATTTGGCACGGTGAAAAACGCTAAAAATTTGCCAAAAAGACACCATCGACAATAACTCCAAAACTAAAACAGCTATTCCGGATTTAACTGCATAGTCTTGTTTGCGTTTATAAACTACCCTAAGTGATGCAGTATGGTTTTTCTATTCGTATTAGTTTCGGAGATATTTGAGACTATAGGATTTTGTAGCCATTTGGCACGGTCAAAAACGCTAAAAATTTGCCAAAAAGACACCATCGACAATAACTCCAAAACTAAAACAGCTATTCCGGATTTAACTGCATAGTCTTGTTTGCGTTTATAAACTACCCTAAGTGATGCAGTATGGTTTTTCTATTCGTATTAGTTTCGGAGATAATGCAGACTATAGGATTTTGTAGTCATTTCGCACGGTCAAAAACGCTAAAAATTTGCCAAAATGACACCATCGACAATAACTCCAAAACTAAAACAGCTATTCCGGATTTAACTGCATAGTCTTGTTTGCGTTTATAAACTACCCTAAGTGATGCAGTATGGTTTTTCCTATTGCTATTAGTTTCGGAGATAATTGAGACTATAGGATTTTGTAGTCATTTCGCACGGTCAAAAACGCTGAAAATTTGCCAAAAAGACACCATCGACAATAACTCCAAAACTAAAACAGCTATTCCGGATTTAACTGCATAGTCTTGTTTGCGTTTATAAACTACCCTAAGTGATGCAGTATGGTTTTTCTATTCGTATTAGTTTCGGAGATATTTGAGACTATAGGATTTTGTAGCCATTTGGCACGGTGAAAAACGCTAAAAATTTGCCAAAATGACACCATCGACAATAACTCCAAAACTAAAACAGCTATTCCGGATTTAACTGCATAGTCTTGTTTGCGTTTATAAACTACCCTAAGTGGTGCAGTATGGTTTTTCTATTGCTATTAGTTTCGGAGATAATTGAGACTATATCGTTTTGAAGTCATTTCGCACGGTCAAAAACGCTGAAAATTTGCCAAAAAGACACCATCGACAATAACTCCAAAACTAAAACAGCTATTCCGGATTTAACTGCATAGTCTTGTTTGCGTTTATAAACTACCCTAAGTGATGCAGTATGGTTTTTCTATTCGTATTAGTTTCGGAGATATTTGAGACTATAGGATTTTGTAGCCATTTGGCACGGTGAAAAACGCTAAAAATTTGCCAAAATGACACCATCGACAATAACTCCAAAACTAAAACAGCTATTCCGGATTTAACTGCATAGTCTTGTTTGCGTTTATAAACTACCCTAAGTGATGCAGTATGGTTTTTCTATTCGTATTAGTTTCGGAGATAATTGAGACTATAGGATTTTGTAGCCATTTGCACGGTCAAAAACGCTGAAAATTTGCCAAAAAGACACCATCGACAATAACTCCAAAACTAAAACAGCTATTCCGGATTTAACTGCATAGTCTTGTTTGCGTTTATAAACTACCCTAAGTGATGCAGTATGGTTTTTCTATTCGTATTAGTTTCGGAGATAATTGAGACTATAGGATTTTGTAGCCATTTGGCACGGTGAAAAACGCTAAAAATTTGCCAAAATGACACCATCGACAATAACTCCAAAACTAAAACAGCTATTCCGGATTTAACTGCATAGTCTTGTTTGCGTTTATAAACTACCCTAAGTGATGCAGTATGGTTTTTCTATTGCTATTAGTTTCGGAGATAATTGAGACTATAGGATTTTGTAGTCATTTCGCACGGTCAAAAACGCTAAAAATTTGCCAAAAAGACACCATCGACAATAACTCCAAAACTAAAACAGCTATTCCGGATTTAACTGCATAGTCTTGTTTGCGTTTATAAACTACCCTAAGTGATGCAGTATGGTTTTTCTATTCGTATTAGTTTCGGAGATAATTGAGACTATAGGATTTTGTAGCCATTTGGCACGGTGAAAAACGCTAAAAATTTGCCAAAATGACACCATCGACAATAACTCCAAAACTAAAACAGCTATTCCGGATTTAACTGCATAGTCTTGTTTGCGTTTATAAACTACCCTAAGTGATGCAGTATGGTTTTTCTATTCGTATTAGTTTCGGAGATATTTGAGACTATAGGATTTTGTAGCCATTTGGCACGGTGAAAAACGCTAAAAATTTGCCAAAATGACACCATCGACAATAACTCCAAAACTAAAACAGCTATTCCGGATTTAACTGCATAGTCTTGTTTGCGTTTATAAACTACCCTAAGTGATGCAGTATGGTTTTTCTATTCGTATTAGTTTCGGAGATAATTGAGACTATATCGTTTTGTAGTCATTTCGCACGGTCAAAAACGCTGAAAATTTGCCAAAAAGACACCATCGACAATAACTCCAAAACTAAAACAGCTATTCCGGATTTAACTGCATAGTCTTGTTTGCGTTTATAAACTACCCTAAGTGATGCAGTATGGTTTTTCTATTCGTATTAGTTTCGGAGATATTTGAGACTATAGGATTTTGTAGCCATTTGGCACGGTGAAAAACGCTAAAAATTTGCCAAAAAGACACCATCGACAATAACTCCAAAACTAAAACAGCTATTCCGGATTTAACTGCATAGTCTTGTTTGCGTTTATAAACTACCCTAAGTGATGCAGTATGGTTTTTCTATTCCTATTAGTTTCGGAGATATTTGAGACTATAGGATTTTGTAGTCATTTCGCACGGTCAAAAACGCTGAAAAATTTGCCAAAAAGACACCATCGACAATAACTCCAAAACTAAAACAGCTATTCCGGATTTAACTGCATAGTCTTGTTTGCGTTTATAAACTACCCTAAGTGATGCAGTATGGTTTTTCTATTCGTATTAGTTTCGGAGATAATGCAGACTATAGGATTTTGTAGCCATTTGGCACGGTGAAAAACGCTAAAAATTTGCCAAAATGACACCATCGACAATAACTCCAAAACTAAAACAGCTATTCCGGATTTAACTGCATAGTCTTGTTTGCGTTTATAAACTACCCTAAGTGATGCAGTATGGTTTTTCTATTGCTATTAGTTTCGGAGATAATTGAGACTATATCGTTTTGTAGTCATTTCGCACGGTCAAAAACGCTGAAAATTTGCCAAAAAGACACCATCGACAATAACTCCAAAACTAAAACAGCTATTCCGGATTTAACTGCATAGTCTTGTTTGCGTTTATAAACTACCCTAAGTGATGCAGTATGGTTTTTCTATTCGTATTAGTTTCGGAGATATTTGAGACTATAGGATTTTGTAGCCATTTGGCACGGTGAAAAACGCTAAAAATTTGCCAAAAAGACACCATCGACAATAACTCCAAAACTAAAACAGCTATTCCGGATTTAACTGCATAGTCTTGTTTGCGTTTATAAACTACCCTAAGTGATGCAGTATGGTTTTTCTATTCGTATTAGTTTCGGAGATAATTGAGACTATAGGATTTTGTAGCCATTTGGCACGGTGAAAAACGCTAAAAATTTGCCAAAAAGACACCATCGACAATAACTCCAAAACTAAAACAGCTATTCCGGATTTAACTGCATAGTCTTGTTTGCGTTTATAAACTACCCTAAGTGATGCAGTATGGTTTTTCTATTGCTATTAGTTTCGGAGATATTTGAGACTATAGGATTTTGTAGTCATTTCGCACGGTCAAAAACGCTGAAAATTTGCCAAAAAGACACCATCGACAATAACTCCAAAACTAAAACAGCTATTCCGGATTTAACTGCATAGTCTTGTTTGCGTTTATAAACTACCCTAAGTGATGCAGTATGGTTTTTCTATTCGTATTAGTTTCGGAGATAATTGAGACTATAGGATTTTGTAGCCATTTGGCACGGTGAAAAACGCTAAAAATTTGCCAAAATGACACCATCGACAATAACTCCAAAACTAAAACAGCTATTCCGGATTTAACTGCATAGTCTTGTTTGCGTTTATAAACTACCCTAAGTGATGCAGTATGGTTTTTCTATTCGTATTAGTTTCGGAGATATTTGAGACTATAGGATTTTGTAGCCATTTGGCACGGTGAAAAACGCTAAAAATTTGCCAAAATGACACCATCGACAATAACTCCAAAACTAAAACAGCTATTCCGGATTTAACTGCATAGTCTTGTTTGCGTTTATAAACTACCCTAAGTGGTGCAGTATGGTTTTTCTATTGCTATTAGTTTCGGAGATAATTGAGACTATATCGTTTTGTAGTCATTTCGCACGGTCAAAAACGCTGAAAATTTGCCAAAAAGACACCATCGACAATAACTCCAAAACTAAAACAGCTATTCCGGATTTAACTGCATAGTCTTGTTTGCGTTTATAAACTACCCTAAGTGATGCAGTATGGTTTTTCTATTCGTATTAGTTTCGGAGATATTTGAGACTATAGGATTTTGTAGCCATTTGGCACGGTGAAAAACGCTAAAAATTTGCCAAAATGACACCATCGACAATAACTCCAAAACTAAAACAGCTATTCCGGATTTAACTGCATAGTCTTGTTTGCGTTTATAAACTACCCTAAGTGATGCAGTATGGTTTTTCTATTCGTATTAGTTTCGGAGATAATTGAGACTATAGGATTTTGTAGCCATTTCGCACGGTCAAAAACGCTGAAAATTTGCCAAAAAGACACCATCGACAATAACTCCAAAACTAAAACAGCTATTCCGGATTTAACTGCATAGTCTTGTTTGCGTTTATAAACTACCCTAAGTGATGCAGTATGGTTTTTCTATTCGTATTAGTTTCGGAGATAATGCAGACTATAGGATTTTGTAGCCATTTGGCACGGTGAAAAACGCTAAAAATTTGCCAAAATGACACCATCGACAATAACTCCAAAACTAAAACAGCTATTCCGGAT
This sequence comes from Macrothele yani, assembly GCA_039090855.1. Taxonomy (NCBI): domain Eukaryota; kingdom Metazoa; phylum Arthropoda; class Arachnida; order Araneae; family Macrothelidae; genus Macrothele; species Macrothele yani. Next base: position 74,591,473 of record CM077007.1, on the reverse strand, counting down.
TTAACTGCATAGTCTTGTTTGCGTTTATAAACTACCCTAAGTGGTGCAGTATGGTTTTTCTATTGCTATTAGTTTCGGAGATAATTGAGACTATATCGTTTTGTAGTCATTTCGCACGGTCAAAAACGCTGAAAATTTGCCAAAAAGACACCATCGACAATAACTCCAAAACTAAAACAGCTATTCCGGATTTAACTGCATAGTCTTGTTTGCGTTTATAAACTACCCTAAGTGATGCAGTATGGTTTTTCTATTCGTATTAGTTTCGGAGATATTTGAGACTATAGGATTTTGTAGCCATTTGGCACGGTGAAAAACGCTAAAAATTTGCCAAAATGACACCATCGACAATAACTCCAAAACTAAAACAGCTATTCCGGATTTAACTGCATAGTCTTGTTTGCGTTTATAAACTACCCTAAGTGATGCAGTATGGTTTTTCTATTCGTATTAGTTTCGGAGATAATTGAGACTATAGGATTTTGTAGCCATTTGGCACGGTGAAAAACGCTAAAAATTTGCCAAAAAGACACCATCGACAATAACTCCAAAACTAAAACAGCTATTCCGGATTTAACTGCATAGTCTTGTTTGCGTTTATAAACTACCCTAAGTGATGCAGTATGGTTTTTCTATTCGTATTAGTTTCGGAGATAATTGAGACTATAGGATTTTGTAGCCATTTCGCACGGTCAAAAACGCTGAAAATTTGCCAAAAAGACACCATCGACAATAACTCCAAAACTAAAACAGCTATTCCGGATTTAACTGCATAGTCTTGTTTGCGTTTATAAACTACCCTAAGTGATGCAGTATGGTTTTTCTATTCGTATTAGTTTCGGAGATAATTGAGACTATAGGATTTTGTAGCCATTTGGCACGGTCAAAAACGCTGAAAATTTGCCAAAAAGACACCATCGACAATAACTCCAAAACTAAAACAGCTATTCCGGATTTAACTGCATAGTCTTGTTTGCGTTTATAAACTACCCTAAGTGATGCAGTATGGTTTTTCTATTCGTATTAGTTTCGGAGATATTTGAGACTATAGGATTTTGTAGCCATTTGGCACGGTGAAAAACGCTAAAAATTTGCCAAAATGACACCATCGACAATAACTCCAAAACTAAAACAGCGATTCCGGATTTAACTGCATAGTCTTGTTTGCGTTTATAAACTACCCTAAGTGATGCAGTATGGTTTTTCTATTGCTATTAGTTTCGGAGATAATTGAGACTATATCGTTTTGTAGTCATTTCGCACGGTCAAAAACGCTGAAAATTTGCCAAAAAGACACCATCGACAATAACTCCAAAACTAAAACAGCTATTCCGGATTTAACTGCATAGTCTTGTTTGCGTTTATAAACTACCCTAAGTGATGCAGTATGGTTTTTCTATTCGTATTAGTTTCGGAGATATTTGAGACTATAGGATTTTGTAGCCATTTGGCACGGTGAAAAACGCTAAAAATTTGCCAAAATGACACCATCGACAATAACTCCAAAACTAAAACAGCTATTCCGGATTTAACTGCATAGTCTTGTTTGCGTTTATAAACTACCCTAAGTGATGCAGTATGGTTTTTCTATTCGTATTAGTTTCGGAGATAATTGAGACTATAGGATTTTGTAGCCATTTCGCACGGTCAAAAACGCTGAAAAATTTGCCAAAAAGACACCATCGACAATAACTCCAAAACTAAAACAGCTATTCCGGATTTAACTGCATAGTCTTGTTTGCGTTTATAAACTACCCTAAGTGATGCAGTATGGTTTTTCTATTCGTATTAGTTTCGGAGATAATTGAGACTATAGGATTTTGTAGCCATTTGGCACGGTGAAAAACGCTAAAAATTTGCCAAAATGACACCATCGACAATAACTCCAAAACTAAAACAGCTATTCCGGATTTAACTGCATAGTCTTGTTTGCGTTTATAAACTACCCTAAGTGATGCAGTATGGTTTTTCTATTGCTATTAGTTTCGGAGATAATTGAGACTATATCGTTTTGTAGTCATTTCGCACGGTCAAAAACGCTGAAAATTTGCCAAAAAGACACCATCGACAATAACTCCAAAACTAAAACAGCTATTCCGGATTTAACTGCATAGTCTTGTTTGCGTTTATAAACTACCCTAAGTGATGCAGTATGGTTTTTCTATTCGTATTAGTTTCGGAGATATTTGAGACTATAGGATTTTGTAGCCATTTGGCACGGTGAAAAACGCTAAAAATTTGCCAAAATGACACCATCGACAATAACTCCAAAACTAAAACAGCTATTCCGGATTTAACTGCATAGTCTTGTTTGCGTTTATAAACTACCCTAAGTGATGCAGTATGGTTTTTCTATTCGTATTAGTTTCGGAGATAATTGAGACTATAGGATTTTGTAGCCATTTGGCACGGTGAAAAACGCTAAAAATTTGCCAAAATGACACCATCGACAATAACTCCAAAACTAAAACAGCTATTCCGGATTTAACTGCATAGTCTTGTTTGCGTTTATAAACTACCCTAAGTGATGCAGTATGGTTTTTCTATTCCTATTAGTTTCGGAGATAATTGAGACTATATCGATTTTGAAGTCATTTCGCACGGTCAAAAACGCTGAAAATTTGCCAAAAAGACACCATCGACAATAACTCCAAAACTAAAACAGCTATTCCGGATTTAACTGCATAGTCTTGTCTTGCTTTTATAAACTACCCTAAGTGATGACGGGTTTTTCGACTGCTTATTAGCCCATTTGAGTTGCTCACGGTGGTCGTTAAGACCTCCAATCAAAAAAAAAAAAAAGTCATTTCGCACGGTCAAAAACGCTGAAAATTTGCCAAAAAGACACCATCGACAATAACTCCAAAACTAAAACAGCTATTCCGGATTTAACTGCATAGTCTTGTTTGCGTTTATAAACTACCCTAAGTGATGCAGTATGGTTTTTCTATTGCTATTAGTTTCGGAGATAATTGAGACTATAGGATTTTGTAGCCATTTCGCACGGTCAAAAACGCTAAAAATTTGCCAAAAAGACACCATCGACAATAACTCCAAAACTAAAACAGCTATTCCGGATTTAACTGCATAGTCTTGTTTGCGTTTATAAACTACCCTAAGTGATGCAGTATGGTTTTTCTATTCGTATTAGTTTCGGAGATATTTGAGACTATAGGATTTTGTAGCCATTTGGCACGGTGAAAAACGCTAAAAATTTGCCAAAAAGACACCATCGACAATAACTCCAAAACTAAAACAGCTATTCCGGATTTAACTGCATAGTCTTGTTTGCGTTTATAAACTACCCTAAGTGATGCAGTATGGTTTTTCTATTCGTATTAGTTTCGGAGATAATTGAGACTATAGGATTTTGTAGCCATTTCGCACGGTCAAAAACGCTGAAAATTTGCCAAAAAGACACCATCGACAATAACTCCAAAACTAAAACAGCTATTCCGGATTTAACTGCATAGTCTTGTTTGCGTTTATAAACTACCCTAAGTGATGCAGTATGGTTTTTCTATTCGTATTAGTTTCGGAGATAATGCAGACTATAGGATTTTGTAGCCATTTGGCACGGTGAAAAACGCTAAAAATTTGCCAAAAAGACACCATCGACAATAACTCCAAAACTAAAACAGCTATTCCGGATTTAACTGCATAGTCTTGTTTGCGTTTATAAACTACCCTAAGTGATGCAGTATGGTTTTTCTATTGCTATTAGTTTCGGAGATAATTGAGACTATATCGTTTTGTAGTCATTTCGCACGGTCAAAAACGCTGAAAATTTGCCAAAAAGACACCATCGACAATAACTCCAAAACTAAAACAGCTATTCCGGATTTAACTGCATAGTCTTGTTTGCGTTTATAAACTACCCTAAGTGATGCAGTATGGTTTTTCTATTCGTATTAGTTTCGGAGATATTTGAGACTATAGGATTTTGTAGCCATTTGGCACGGTGAAAAACGCTAAAAATTTGCCAAAATGACACCATCGACAATAACTCCAAAACTAAAACAGCTATTCCGGATTTAACTGCATAGTCTTGTTTGCGTTTATAAACTACCCTAAGTGATGCAGTATGGTTTTTCTATTCGTATTAGTTTCGGAGATAATTGAGACTATAGGATTTTGTAGCCATTTGGCACGGTCAAAAACGCTGAAAATTTGCCAAAAAGACACCATCGACAATAACTCCAAAACTAAAACAGCTATTCCGGATTTAACTGCATAGTCTTGTTTGCGTTTATAAACTACCCTAAGTGATGCAGTATGGTTTTTCTATTCGTATTAGTTTCGGAGATATTTGAGACTATAGGATTTTGTAGCCATTTGGCACGGTGAAAAACGCTAAAAATTTGCCAAAATGACACCATCGACAATAACTCCAAAACTAAAACAGCTATTCCGGATTTAACTGCATAGTCTTGTTTGCGTTTATAAACTACCCTAAGTGATGCAGTATGGTTTTTCTATTGCTATTAGTTTCGGAGATAATTTGCAGACTATAGGATTTTGTAGCCATTTGGCACGGTGAAAAACGCTAAAAATTTGCCAAAATGACACCATCGACAATAACTCCAAAACTAAAACAGCTATTCCGGATTTAACTGCATAGTCTTGTTTGCGTTTATAAACTACCCTAAGTGATGCAGTATGGTTTTTCTATTGCTATTAGTTTCGGAGATAATTGAGACTATAGGATTTTGTAGTCATTTCGCACGGTCAAAAACGCTGAAAATTTGCCAAAAAGACACCATCGACAATAACTCCAAAACTAAAACAGCTATTCCGGATTTAACTGCATAGTCTTGTTTGCGTTTATAAACTACCCTAAGTGATGCAGTATGGTTTTTCTATTCGTATTAGTTTCGGAGATATTTGAGACTATAGGATTTTGTAGCCATTTGGCACGGTGAAAAACGCTAAAAATTTGCCAAAATGACACCATCGACAATAACTCCAAAACTAAAACAGCTATTCCGGATTTAACTGCATAGTCTTGTTTGCGTTTATAAACTACCCTAAGTGATGCAGTATGGTTTTTCTATTCGTATTAGTTTCGGAGATAATTGAGACTATAGGATTTTGTAGCCATTTCGCACGGTCAAAAACGCTAAAAATTTGCCAAAAAGACACCATCGACAATAACTCCAAAACTAAAACAGCTATTCCGGATTTAACTGCATAGTCTTGTTTGCGTTTATAAACTACCCTAAGTGATGCAGTATGGTTTTTCTATTCGTATTAGTTTCGGAGATATTTGAGACTATAGGATTTTGTAGCCATTTGGCACGGT